>OY751553.1:12240731-17545731 GCA_963572265.1 Caenorhabditis doughertyi | reverse complement strand
CAAAAAAAATACAGAATAATTTTCTTTTTTTAGAAAAAAAAATTAAATTTTTCTGAATAAATATTATTGAAATATTTTTTGTGTAAAAAATTAGAATTTTTGGTTTTTAGGACATTTTTCAGGCTTTTTCTCTATAATAGATAGTGTTAGAGTGGTAAAAAGTACAAGAATTTTGTTTTACTCCATTACAAATTATAAATTTTTCGGTTTCCTGATAATTTTTAAATTTTATTCAGGTTCAATTTTTTTGGACAGTGGTTTTCTTTTGAGTTTGACAATAAGAAATGTTTTTTTTATAATTTCAAATTCATTGTTTTCACATTTGCCTTTCAGTCCCTCTATCTTGTTTTTTCCTGCACCTCAGTCGTGACGTCACTGAAAAATCTTTTTTTTTCCAGAAAGATTTGAAAGTTCATTTTTTGGCTCATTTCAATTGCCTCTAAAAATATAATTGAATTTTTTCAGCTTTAATTTTCTTTTAGAATTTCTAGGAGGGGCTCGATCCGACAAAATTTGAAAAGTTGGGGTCATTTTTTCGATTTTTTGTGATTTTGACGAAATTTCGGGATTTTTCCTACTATAAATATCCATTTTCTTACTCAAACGGGCCGAACCGGTAGACATTTTTCAGTCCCTCTTCTAAAATTTTCCATGCTCCTCACCAATGACGTCACAACCTGCCAACCCCAAACAACCACTCATTTTCTCTCAATCCAATCAATTTAATCCGTCATTCTTAAGTAATCCTCAACCACCTTTTTTTCTTCTTCTCCCTCCGGTCCATTGGCCCTTCAAGGGGTCATATAAAACAACCCCCTCTTTATTCCGATGACGTCATTGACCTATCCCCTTTCTCTCTCCGGTCAAGAACACTGTTCTTAGCACCTTTTTCTCTCTGGAGAGCGGACGGTCCTCTCTTGAGAGCATTATTTCATTGAAAAAGAGAGAACGAGAGAAGAAAGGAAAACAAATAATAATAATAATATGATACAAAGAGGAAAGGAAAAGGACAAAGAGTAATAGGAGAATGAAGGTTGTATGATGCTTCTTCTTTTCGTGAGTCTTTTGAATTTTATGGAAGTTGGAGAGAGACTGAAAGATGAACTCTGCAATAAAAATTGCTGAAGAAACGACATAATTTGAACATGCCGTTTTGCAGGTATAACATCTGAAAAATCTGAATTCAACTTGTCTTCAAATTGATTTCTGAGCCGAGATCTTACCCATAATAATCGAAAGTGCAGTTTTCTGAAAACTTTGAGCCGAAAACATCTGAATGTGGAGTCTTTTTTTTTTGAACAAACGTCATTCATGGATGTGACCGATTTCCAGTTTGATAGGACCGTGGCAAAATCTGAAAGTTCAAGTTTACAAAATTTTTCGAAATTGAGTAAAATCAATTGGATCGCCTTTATTGGTTGAAAAAAAAAGTTTTCAAAAATTCTATTCAAAAAAAAGTTCTTATGGTAATCTAATTAGAAGATGTGAAAAAAATAACACCCCAACGTTCAAAGTTTTTATTAAAACACACAAAAAATAAATCATCTACATCTTTTTCATTTTTTTTCAATCAGTTCTCATTATCTTTGCAAGCTTACTAGGGAATCTTTTATATGGAATATCCGGTTTTGGTATGAAACTCATATAGGCAGATAACTCACAGTCTGCTGATTCTAAATCCGTTTTCCGTTTTTGCTGAGGGTTCATTTTGACCGAGAAACTCGGCTTCAAGCAACAATTTTAGGCCTATACGAACCTTCACGTGATCCCCTTATTTTACTCATATTTTCCACTTTCTGGTAACGTAAAATTAGAGGATACCTATATTTGTTTGAATCTCATTGAAAATGTCAAAAAGTTTGTGCAAATCATTCAACTGTGGGTTACAATGCGCTTCAGGAGCAGGACCTATAGAAATCCACTGAATTTTTCGAAAAAAATAATTAAAATAGAGAGTTCACATTAATTTGCATAGGCCTGAAATGTTGCTTGAAGCCGTATTTCTCGGTTAAAATGACCCCTCAAAGCAAAAACAGAAAACGGATTTGGAATCAGCAGATTGTCAGCTATCTGCCTATATAAATTTCATACCTAAGTCGGATATTCCATGTAAAGGTTCCCTAGTTAGTAATCCTCCAAACAATAGCGCTATCTATAAAGTTCGTAGGAATTCACAAAACTTTGTTTTTTTCAATAATTAACGAAAATTCTCATACCAGACTTTGGTTTATCATTCAACCAAAAAGTGTTCGATAAACCCTTTTTCATAAAGCGGCACCTTGCCACACCGTAATCAATTCCCTTCATTAGCGGTTCTAAAAATTTTAAAACTTTCTCTTTTCTAAATACCACATTCAAAACCTGTCGTAGCTGTAAAACTTCCCCAAAAAAAGGCGATCTTCGGAAATTTTCCCAACCATTCTCGCAAAATCAAACTTTTGAACCATTCATCTTTCCGGTCACACCTTTCTCTATTACTCAATTTGATGAACTTGTGACATTCTTGGAAAAAAAAACAAGATAAGGTCACACCCGAACATCAACTTTCTCATAAATTGCAATCTTGGGTTAAAAAAAATTGAAGATCACACTTCACATCGGTTGTCATAACATCTGATTTCTTGGGATTTTTTCAGTGGAAAAAAAGGATAAGGTCGTACCTACCGTAAAAACTGCATTAGGAGGGCACCTCTAACAGAAAGGCATCCTTGCTGCATGCACGGTTAAAAAAAATAGAAGAAGAGCCTCTAATAAAGGGACGCCCTTCTTGGGAAATTTTGACAAAATCTTCCGAATTTACCAAGTATTGCTATTACCTACTTGCGAAAGCCAGAACCCTTCGGGTTTAAAGGCGCAGCGATAAATGTCTATTGGGTCCCGCCACGATTACAGTAATTCTCAGTTGAAAATAACTGAAAACGTGGTGGGACCCAATAGACATTACGCAAATCAGTAATTCAAAAAGACGAAAAAAAATTTGAATATTTCTTGGGAAATTATTTATTTTCATTGAAATGGAGACAATTTTGGTGAAAATCAGTCTACAACAGACGGAAATATTGGAAAAGAGCAGAAAATTAGCGGAAATTTGTCGTTTTTAGGCGTAAAAGCGACGCAAATTGGCTGAAAATGACTGAAAAACGCAAAAATACAAGCCTAATTTTGTGAAAATCGATCGGAAATTTTCATTTTTCGATCAAAACTTCCAATTTTTCTTCATTTTTAGCAAAGTTTCAGGAAGTTTTCATTCTAATTTTCGTATTTTTCTGTCGCTTTTTCGGTTGAGAATAGAAGGACATGTCCCTCTATTACAGGTTTTTTGCGTTTCCCCCCATCGGTTGTCATAACATTATCTTTCTTCACACTTTCTCTTCTCCTCCAAAAAAACCGTTAATAACCTCTCCTACTGTTCTGTCCATGACAGCTACCCGATGTGTCCTCTCCTCCTTCTCTAATTTCCTCTTTTCTCTTTTTCTCACCCCGTCCTTCTGTCCTGTCCCTGTCCCGGACATGTTGCCTTCTGTCTTTAGTCTTTATTCCGTCGTTCGGCCCCGGCCCGGTCAAGAGAAAAAGGAGACCCCCTTTTATATTGGGACAGGTGCACACAAAGAATAAGTAATTGAGAAGAAGGCGAAACACAGACAGAATGAATGAGGACAATTAATCATGTGAACCATAATGAAAAAACCACCGGCACATACAAAGATTTGTTTAGCCTTAGGATAATAAGACATAATTTGGAAGAGATTTGAATATGAATTTGAACATTTATTTAGAATTTTGGAATTTTTTTGGACCAAAAGATGCAGTTTCGTAAAAACCTGATTTTAAGAATCAGGGCGGCGAGACGGTTTGTGCTAGGATCATCATCGAAGACTGTAATGTTCTATTTAGCCATGCGCTTTTAAACTCGATTTTTTGAGGCGTTACCCATAACGAAAGATAATGGGTACAACGGAATTTGATGGAAACGCTTTATTCAATTACAATAAAATGACAGTCAACCTCTCAAGTTTCCATCATCATCAAAGCAATATTTTCGGTGTGTGCAGTCTCCAAACCTCTCCGTTTGCTCCATTGGAGCATGGCTTGAATACTGATCCCTTATGGGCATGTCTTGATTCTGAAAACATTGTTTCCATATTAATTCCATATTATGTTGGATCAAAAAAAAAGATGCTGTACATTTTTGAGTTTTTTATCAGGTTGTCGGAAGTTTTGAAGGTATTCCAACCCCTGTAATTCTGGTATTTTTCTGATTTTTCTTGTGGTTTTTGAGCAAAACGACACAAATTTTCAGCGACTACCATAGAATTTATGTACACATAGTTATAGAAGTCAACATTCCCGTTTGCTAAGCTATTTTGATAGTTTTTTGGACGATTTTTCTGAAAATTTATAGTAAAAAGTGTCTACTCACTTGAAAATTCCATTTCTAAGAATTCTAACTCCGTCAATTCTGAAGATTTTTTTCAGAAAGGTTGCATTCCGAAATACGTTAGTCTTCAAATTTGAAGTTTTACAAAATCCACGAATTTTTGCATTTTTTTTCCAGTTCAGAAATCACCAAGCAAAATTAATGTTCTTCCTGAAATAAAATATTCGAATCGGAAAGCTCTCAATCGAAGAGAGAACCTTATGGTGTGCACTACTAATAAAGAACAGATGGTCAATATGCAAACATGGGATGGCTCTTCATGTAGTCGCAACATAAATTATATCCGTTTGCCACGTGTCACGCGATTCCTGTTAGTCAGTTTGCTAATTTGCCTTTGAAATATGGATTGTTCGAAATTTTTCAAATTTTTTAATCCGTTAATCTTGGTCAGGACGAGAATGAAGTAAAACACAAAAGTTATTTGATTTTCGCGGCGAAAAAAACTTTGTAATTCTGTAACTCTGTTAACTTTAATGTTAACTTTAAATTCAATTTTCTTTTATTTTCTCATAAATTGAGCTAAAAATAACCAAATTTTTCGTTCAATTCGAATTTCTTGGTATTTTCCATATTCATTCATTGTAATAAGGTTTTTTTTGGCTCTGGGGCATTTTGAAACCGCTGAAAAACCGTTAGAAAAGCTTGGGAAACGAAAATTTTGAAGTAAAAATGTAACATTTTTTTATTAAATTACCACATGTTGACTGAATTGAAAATTAACTTCGAGAAAAAGGAGTTTAGAAAAAAAAATATTTTTTCTCGAAATAAATTTTTTTTCGGAAATTGTTTGAAATTCAGTAAATACATGGTATTTTCGATAGCATATACATTTATACATGGTAATTTTTTGAACGTTATTTGAATTTTTCGCGCGTTTTCCTTTTGTAATGAACGCAAGGTCACTGTGTCAGTTTTACGTGCTTAAGCCGATACGTAGCCTTTGATTTCCATGATAAATTGAGTCGCTGCTCAGCGAATTAAAAAATTTGCAACCACGACAAACATAGAACGCGCGGAAAAGAATTCAAAATCACGTTCCATTAAAATTCACCGTGTTTATACTTCAAAATATTTCAAAAACCTACCTTTTTCTCACTATTTTCTCGCGCGGCTTCAAAATTTCTGGTTTCGAAATGTCTTGGAGTCGCTTTTCTTACATTTTTCACGTTTCAAATTTCAAAAATCTGGTCCACGTAACCTAAAAAGTGTTCTCGGTATCGTGTGACACCCCGCCACCCCCCCCCCCCCTTTAAAAGAACAACTTTAACAAGGTGTAATAATAATTACATCATTCGAGGAAAGTAAAACGAGTCCTTCCATTCTCTTTTCTGTTGTCGAGAGAATGGTTTCTAAGGATGATGTAATGTGTCATGCCTATGTGTCCTTTCCGAGAAAAAAAAGGAGAAAAGAGAAACAAAGGAAGCGGCCTGTATTGATGTTGAAGAGGACAAACAGGCGTGAGATGGGAAACTTTTTTTGGTATCGGGTTTGAATTTGTGGGAAGAAAAACAATAATTTGAAAAAAAAGTTGCTTGTTTGAAAAAAAAATGTTGAGCATCTTGCAGTAAACATCCAAAAAGTAATTCAATACGAATGGAGATTTTTTGGATCTGCTTTTTTCAAATTTTTTTTTCGAGTCGGTCTTAAAACTACAGAAGTTTTGAAGCGAGGTTTTTCTGATACTAAAATACAGAATAAACAAACCAAAAGCGGTTCGAATGTGTAGAGCAGAGCTTCACGGAATAACATTTTTCGATTTCGGAAAGCGGAAAACGGAAATCGGAAGTCGGAAGTCGGAAATTTTTTTTTTCGGAAAACGGAAAATTGGTAGGATTCCAGACTGAACTTGGCAAAAATTGATTCATTTCAACAAAATTAGAAATTTTCCGGCATTTTTTCGTATATTTTTTGAGTGCAAGACTGTTCAAAACTTCCACCCTTTTTCTTCCGGAAAATATATGAAAACTCCGGAAAACGGAAACTGGAAAATGGAAAATGGGACTCCGTGAAGTTCTGGTATAGAGCCATGACTATATTTGGTCCCACCACGAAGTTCTAAGTTTCCAGGCGCATAGGCTTCAAAATTTTTGAAAATTTCTGAATTTTTCATGCTCGTTGGGACCGGCTCAATGTGCTGATTTCAAGAGTCCAATTTTGATGGGTCTTGCACGGAAAATGGCAAAGTTACGGTATATTTTTCCAATTTTTTATTTTTTTTTCTCATTTTTTTTAAAATTTTCTACACTTATGAATGGTTCTTGCTCCAAAATTCTTGCACCTCGGGGCGAAACTCTTCCTGATCAACACCAATTGCCAAGTGACTCTACTACCCTCCCACTGCCCCGTCCCGTCACACACCGGGAAAAAAATAAGAGCGGGGTCCAAAGTGTATCGATGACATCACGGCATAGATATTACAGCACACTCAATCGAGAGCGAGTGGAAAGGAGGGAAAGGGAGTTCACGTGATTTTCATACATCACAATAAATACAACAACATCATCATACTTTTTTTTTTATTTGTTTGACACACTGCGTCTCTTATCAGAAAAAAAGGAAACCTGTAATAATAGTGCCCTCCTCGCCGAAAAAAGAATGGAATTACGATACAATTTTGAAAATACTTTGAAAAAAGAATCACAGATCACTGTAATTTTTTCAATCTTTGGACACAAATTTTGAAGATCAATGACTTACAAAATCTACCGTATCTCGGTAAATTTCGGTGCGAGATCCATGAAAACTGAATTTACCCACTCAAGATGCCAAGACGATTCGAATGAGTATAATCATGACATACTTCAGGTCATTTTGAAAATTCCGATGTCTATGCGCCTTTAAATCGTGGCAGGACCCAATTTCCGAAGAGTTCTGTGTTTATTCTCATCCAAACCGCCTTTAATTGCTGTTTCCAAATGTTTAATTTTCATGACTCTCAGACTAAGACTAGTTGAGATACAGTAGTTTTTTGGTTTTCGTGGCGAGACCCAAAAAATAGAAATTTTTCCATTTTTTCAAACCTAATCATGATTATACTCTTTCAAACCGTCTTGACTTGCTGACTATGAAAATTCAAGTTTCATGGGTCCTGCCACGAAATTGATCGCGTTACGGTAGCTTTTATTCTGAGAAGCTTTCAAAAAGTGCCAGTTTTGAAGATTTTTCGATGGTTTTTTTGCTCAAAAAAGCGGAAATTCTTCGAGCTCAAGACGAATTGCTCAGCTTAAGCTCCGCTCGAAAAAATTTTCCTGACAATTTACTTTTTTTTCTCTCCGTAGATTGATAAATTTTTTTGGTTTTTTATATGAAAAAAAAACAGAAAATTCCCGATCTTAAGGCATTTATTATTTCGTGGAAAAATTTCAAAAAAAAAGGTCCAAAAAAAATTCGAAAAAAAAATTGAGAAAAAATTGAGAAAAAGGCAAGGCGAATTGGAAGAAAAAATTAAGGTGAAAGTGGGGTCGGGATTTTTTTCGATATTCAAAAATTACAAAATTTACATAAATGGATACAAAAATGGTTATGGTAGGTGTGGAATTTTTTTTGTTACAAAAAATAAAAATTCCAAAAAAAAATTTTTTTATATAGAAAATTTACATATAGTGAGAGGCCAGCTCTTATGGTATTACAGTAATACAATATACAAAAAAATTACTGTAAGCTAAAAAAAATTTTTTCAAAACATTTTCTAGCTCTAAGCATCGACAACTTGAAGGTCGGAAACGCGGTGAGTTTTGCGATCATTCGATTTTCCCGAGGATTTTTTCGATCGTTGAGATTGAGTATTCAAACGACGAATCGAATTGGATTGAGTGGTTACTGTAGATCGAGTGGACCCTCCAGAAGTCTTGTCGGTGCGGACGTCCTTGCCGGATACCGGATCGGAGAACATCTGAAAAATTTTTAAGTTTTTTGTGCAATTTAGAGCTATTTCTGCGCAAAAATAGGCATCTTAGTCAAAAATCAAGGAAAAAACTTTTGTAGTTATCTCGGACAACTTTGAATTTCTAGCGATTTGGAACTTAAAATGTGCACCGTTGCTTATTTGAGGTGTCTAGAGCTACTTCTGAGCAAAAATGAGCATTTTACTCGAAAAACTCAAAAAAAGTTTTGTAATCCTCTCGGACAAGTTTGAATGTTCGGAGTTTGAAAACTTGTCCGAGAGAACTACAAAACTTGGGTTTTGATTCAAGTTCGATCTATAAACTAATTGGGCTTGAAATCGAAAAAAAAATGTTAGAAATAATTCCAGGGGACGTGTACTTCTCTCGGACTAAAAAATCAAAAAATTTCAAAAGCGTTGTCCGAGAATAGTACAAAAACATAACTGCATGCCAGAGCTTGTTTTTAACATTCCTGTAATTTATCTCTTTTCTTTTTCTTCAAAAAACTTGAAAATTTCGAAAATTGGGGCCAAAATAGAAAAAGTTCAAACTTGTCCGAGAGGAGTCCAAAATTCAAAATTTTTCAAAATGGCTAAAAATCTAAAAATCTCAAAAAACAAGAAAACTCGCTTGTTTTCATCACTTATAATCGTTCGAAACACCAAAAATGAGGTTCTCAAAAAAGCCAAGGCGTGTACTTCTCTCGAACAAAATTTTTTTTTTGAAAACTCAGTTCTCTTTCTAACTTTCAGGCTTGCCAAGGGCTCAGCTCCTACAATCTAGTCCTCTCGGACAAAATTTTTTGAAAATTCAAAAAAATTTTCCAAACTAACCACAGATTCCAAATGATTTCTAAAGGCAGTTTTAGCCTTAGCTTGATTATAAGCCTCCCGTCTCTTCACAGCTTCCATTTCCGGACGCCCTTTCCTCACAACCATCGAGGGCACAATCACCGTCGTATCATCACCCATTTCCATAATTTCCGGATTCTCAATCACGGCGAACGTCTCCTCCGAATCCTCGGGCAACTCAAAATTCACCCATCCATCCTCATCTGAATCCTCTTGTTGTTTCGTCGTTGGCACGTCTTCTGTTGGCTCTTCGTCGTGTGCTCCAGAAGTGAAGTTGAAGGCGTCAAAAATTGCGCGGAACATGACTTGAGATGGGAGGGCGAAGGGGGGTGTTTGAAGCTGTAATGAAAATGATGATGGTGGGAGGAGGAGACTGGTTTGGAAAGAGAATTGAACGAAAAATGGGTGAAGAAATGGAGAAGGAAAACAATAGAAAAGACAGGTTAGGCTTGTTTGAAAAAGTTGGTACCAGGTGATCAGAAATTGGTTTGAAAAGAGAAAAAAGTTTGGATTAAAGTTAAATTGGAATTGATAAAATCAAAGGCTGATCGAAATTTTTAAAATAAAAAAAAACGATTGAAAATGGGCGTGGCCTCTAACCTAGTGTCCCAAAATAAGTTCCAAACCAGGATCCCAAAAAGTCAGGCCGGCCGAGAATCCCAGAGTGGGTCAGATTTTCGGCTAACCAGCTCGTTTTTCAAGCCTTTTGTACTTTGGGACTTGAGTGTCGTCCCGTGAGACTCGTGTCACGACGAGATCGAGAACCTCGCCGAGTCTCACGAGAATTATCTCGTCTCGGCTTGTCTCGATTTTGTCTCGTTCTTGTCTCGATCGGGACAATTACTCTAGACGGTACTTTATTTGGGACGACAAAAAACATATTCTGATGGATTTTTCATCTCATTTTGTACGTTTTCGATTGCTTTATCAATGAACGAATGCCGCGACGGGCCCAACAAGCGGCTTACGATGGCGTTGAATTTTGAGCTGAATTTGGACTGCCTTTCCTTAGGTTTTCTAAAGTTTCACAAAAAACTTTTTGGAGTTAAAAAACGAGCAAGAATTCACCTGTTGAACTTTGATAGCAATTTTAAATCTAGTCTTTAGTTCTTGAAATTTCTCGAGCAAAAATTGAGTGATTTTGCTCAATAATTCCACAAAAAAAAGTTCAAAGTCCGCTCAAAAGCTGGAAAAGCTTCACCTGTCCAATGTAATTGGGTCCAAAATCCATACATAGAGACCAATTGTACTAGAATGATAACACCATTGATAACAAAAAAAATCGTGGACAAAAGTATACCAAATAAAGTAAAGTAAAAGTAGGCAAGATAAGAAAAGTGTGTCAAAAACTATATAGAGAAGATAACAAAGTGTTTCATTGGTCTAGAAATTGGAAACAAGACGAGGATCGCAAGAGTCTGGACAAGTTAGAAATGTTAATTTCCTATTCACGTACTAACTTCTGGGGATAAGAACGTGGAAACTGATACAGATGAAGCTCAAGCAATACCCACAGGCAAAAGCCTAACTAGGGAATGGTCAAAATGGGGTGTGGGGTTTCGCTACAAAAAGTATATCAGCGGAAAGGGCACCTTTAGAATAGCCCAAATCAGTTTTCTTTAGCTGCAGAACGCCTTTCTGAATCGAGATATTTAGGTCCGAAAATTCAGTATTTTTCCAGTTGATTTACCACTGTAAAACACACTTTCACGCGTTTCCATAGTGAAGAAAATCTCACGCATATGGTCGGCCCCGAAGACTATTGAAATTGTGGATCGGTGGTCGAGTGGTTAACGAGCTGGGTAGTGGTGTCGGGACTCTCTGGTTCGACACCCAGCTATTTTAAACTTTTTTTGGTTTTTCCATCAACTCGGAAAAACGCCTAAAAACGTTTTTTGACAACCAAAACACTGTTTTTCCATCTTTATTAGACTGCAGGAATCGACTATAAACTTTTTGGAAATTTTCATTTTTTCGAGAAATCTCAACTTTTTCTTGGTGGGAACCCATGGAGTTTTTTCATGAAAATTTTTTTTTTGAAAAAGTTTCGAAAACATGTGGATATGATTGGCTATGATGTTATTCGCATGCAAATGCACTGTGGAAGCATAAAGTCTCTTCAAACGACGCAAAACCATGTTTGAACTTCTGTACTTCCTGTTTTCAAACGACTATTCCTCCGAAATAAGAGTTGTAAGGTTCTTCAAAATAGGTTGTTCAATTAGCAACATCATAGCCTATCATATCCACATGTTTTCGAAACTTTTTCAAAAAAAAAATTTTCATGAAAAAACTCCATGGGTTCCCACCAAGAAAAAGTTGAGATTTCTCGAAAAAATGAAAATTTCCAAAAAGTTTATAGTCGATTCCTGCAGTCTAATAAAGATGGAAAAACAGTGTTTTGGTTGTCAAAAAACGTTTTTAGGCGTTTTTCCGAGTTGATGGAAAAACCAAAAAAAGTTTAAAATAGCTGGGTGTCGAACCAGAGAGTCCCGACACCACTACCCAGCTCGTTAACCACTCGACCACCGATCCACAATTTCAATAGTCTTCGGGGCCGACCATATGCGTGAGATTTTCTTCACTATGGAAACGCGTGAAAGTGTGTTTTAAAGTGGTAAATCAACTGGAAAAATACTGAATTTTCGGACCTAAATATCTCGATTCAGAAAGGCGTTCTGCAGCTAAAGAAAACTGATTTGGGCTATTCTAAAGGTGCCCTTTCCGCTGATATACTTTTTGTAGCGAAACCCCACACCCCATTTTGACCATTCCCTAGTAAGCCTAGCCTATGAATCAAAGCCTAAGCCTTATCTTACAGGGTTAAGCCTGAGCCTAGGCCCAACCTGAACACCTACTTGTGTACTAAAATCGCTTCAAGGAACATGAAACTCAAAGCCGAAAAAAAATCCACGGTTGAAGCCTTATCTTACAGGCTTGAGCCTATGCCTTACAAGGTTGAGCCCACGCTTTAACTTACAGGGTTACGCCTAAGCCTAGACCATGATCCCAAGCCGAAAAACCTAATAACTGAAAGCTTAAGCTTAACCTCACAGGCTTACGCCTAAGCCTTACCTTACAAGGTTAAGCCTAAGCCTTACCTCCACAGAGTTAAGCCTAAGCCTAGGCCCAAGTCAAACCTATGCCAAGTCCAAAATACTTACTCTTATGTACTAGAACAGCCCTTACCAAGAAAGGGAAAGTGGGAAGAAACCAAGGAGAAAGTCGATATACGAATGCGTTTGTGCCCTCCTCTCAAAAGCAAGCAGCACACAGAACGGCCAAAGCTCCGCCCCCTTTCGACTCCGCCCACTTTTCTCTCTTCTCCCCGAAGAGGTTTAGACACCAAGAAAATCATGTGGTTGTTGTGTCCCTCTCTCTCTCATGACCCAGTCTTTACGGGGAGAGAGGCGAGAGAGTAACGGGAGGAAGAGACGCAGAGAGCGAGGCGGCTGGTTTCCGAGAAAAATGAACAGGACTCTGTCTTTGTTTGAGGAGAAAGAGGGAACACACTCGTGACCACATACACAGAGAAAGAGACCAAAAGAGACCAGAGGCAAGAATTACCATATTTTGAATTATTATATGTTGTGGTGGTGGGAAATGTTCCCTTAGAGGGGGTGTCTGGTGAGGGAGGTCTCTGGTGTGATCATTGAGCCCCTAGACTAAACATTTATAGTATGGGGGGAGGGGTAAACAATTGGCGGAGGAAAGTTCTAGAACCAAAAATATTTTTTTTTGGAAAACTTTTTTTTGGGGTGTTTTGTTCGAGAGGAGTTCAAATATCTGGGGAAATTGGCAAAAATTTTTGTTCGAGAGGAGTTCAAAAACCCGATTTTTGAAGAAAAAAAGCGAGGAATGTTCTCTCTAAAAATTTAACGGTTTTGAAGTTTGTCCGAGAGGAGTTCAAATATCAAAACCTGGAGAAAAAAAAATTGTCCGAGGGGAGTTCAAAACTCTGACATTCGAAAATTTTTTTTCTCTGGAAATTCAAGGTTTTTGAATTTTGTCCGAGAGGAGCCCGAAAGTTGAAAAATTTAAAAATTAAAAAAAAATCCACTCTGAACTCCACTCGGACAATCCTTTTTTGTAAAAAGTGAAAAATTTTCCAGATTGTGCAGCCTACAAATCAGAATCAAGGAAAATTTAATGAGAGCTTCAACTCTTTTATTTTGAAAATTCAAAATTTCAAATACTTTTTGTCCGAGTGGAGTCCAAAAGACCAAAAAGTTCAAAAAAGTGTGAAATTCATATTCGGAAGGGCCTCAAGTTTCAAAATTTTGAAAAAACGAAAGCAATTATTTTCCGAGAGGAGTCCGAAAGGTGAAAATTTTTGAGTTCAAAAAACTCAAGAAAAGTACGTCTTTTCGAGATTTCGTTCGCTTTCCTAACCTCTCAAACTATCGAAAAAGTGGTTCCCAATCAAATCAGGTTTTGTACTCCTCTCGGACAAAAAAAAGCAGAATCTTGTTTTTGTTATTTTGCTCATTGAGCCCTGAGCTTTAGCCTATTTAGGGGCCTATAGACTAGAGCAGATGCATAGGAAACTAAACATTGGAATGTAGATGAATTTTATATGAATTAGAAAGTGTGGTCAGAAAAAAGTTTCGGCGAAAAAAGTTGTTTTATTGGTCCAGGCTTTTGCAAAATTAGTCTATAGCTATAAAAAATTCACTGAGCAGCGACTCATACACTGATGAATACGATACGTTAGTGCAAGTGTTTTTTCATGTCAGAATGCACATGATATAAACCTTGGCACTGTGCCAAGTGATATTCATTTGAGAACTTTTGCATTCACGGAAAAATACGTACGGAAATTTTGAGACTTTTACGGGAATTTTCCCGAAAATCGAGAAAATTTGCACTTTTTATCACTGAAATTAGTGATAAGTCTAAAAAAAATTTGAAAAAATGTTTTTCAGATTAAACTCCGTATCACACCTCAATGCTAAAAGAGCCGCGGCGCAGCCAATTGTAACCATCCCCAAAGCTACAATGATCACCAATCGCCCCAATCGAAAGATCAGGCGATCGGGGGTTTAGTGTCTAATGGGCTGTGTTCGTAAGCCCCCCCCCCCCCCCCCCCCCCACTGGCGACGCAGCGGGGATAAAAAACAACAATGATAGAAGAAAAGATAATAGAGAAAAGAAAAGCTTGGAGAAGAGAATGGAACGCAGTAATAAGACATGTGGTACACTTGACAGACGGGAAAAGCGGAAGAAAAAAGGTTTGAAAAAAGGTAACTAAATATAAAAATAAAGAAAATAGAGTATAGTTAGAATTTTTAAAATAGATATTCAGTTTTTGAATTTTGCACGTTTTTCACTTTTTGGCGCTAGGACGTTTTAGAACAGTGACCTTTTTCAAAACTATTCCTGGTCAGAACTTCTCCGTATCAAAAATGTATCCCATATCAGAACTGTTCCTTATCAGAATTGTACCGTATCGAAACTGTACCGCACTGAAACTGAAAATGCTATTTTCTGGTCAGAAAAAGTTCTGATATAGTAAGGTCTGAAGCGGGACAGTGCTGATAAGGGACAGTTCTGACATGAGGAATTTCTGGAACAAACTACCGCCAATTTTTTTTATTTTCGCTAATTCTCAATCTGCCATTGGCCGTAAATTTTTCCCCGGTAAATGGGTGTTTCGATAAATTATCGACAAATGTATCGGTTATCCGAAAAAGTTTCTGGAAATTTTGTCTAGAAATTTTGCTAAACAATGCGCACAAGCGTAATTTTGGAGCATCGTTGCTCGGTTTTTTAAAACTTAAATTTCAAAAAAAGCTGCCGAAATAACTTCGAAAAAACCCAATTCACATCCGGAAACTTTTCACCGGTATATGAGTGTTTCGATAAATTATCGACAAATTTATCGGAATATTATCCGAAAAAATTTAACGAAAACTTTCCGAAAATTTATTTCAGAACTTTTTTAAGGGAAATCTGCTAAACAATGTTTACCAGCGTAACTAGGGAGCATCGTTGCTTGGTGTTTTTTTTTATTTCGCGCCAAAAAGCTGCTGAAATAACTTCGAACTTCTCCGGAAATTTTTTCGGTGTTTTTTTTTCAATAATATTCCCGGTAATTTTTGAAAAATCTGATTTTTTATCCGATTTTCGTTTTAAAACCCAATTTTTGAACCGCTTGCATTTCAAATCTTAATCATTTTTCTGCGATTCTCTTTTAGGAAAACAGTGACGTCATTTCCCAAGATTTATGGCCTGGTAATAGGCGCATAGAACGTTTTGTCCCCGCTTTTAAATTGTCTTTTCTCCCTCAGACAAACCTTGGACCGGAAACTAAACTATACACCCATTTCCATCCCCACTTTTCCAAGCGACAGACACATAGAATAATGTTTCCGGTTAGATGTCTAATGAGGTTCAAAAGAAGAATAGTCTCATGACTTTTTGTTTGAATATTCAAACATTTTGTGATGGATGGAACAATGGAGAAGAAATTTTAAATTCTAGACAAAATTAATTTTTGTTTTGATGGTGGAAGGTTGGTAGGAATCATCAAATGGCAAGCAAAGTTATATTACTTATTTGCGATAGCCTGACAAATCGATTTAAAGGCGCGCCGACAAATGTCTCTCGGGTCCCGCCACGGTTACAGTAATTCTCAGTTGAAAATAACTGTAATCGTGACAGGACCCGAGAGACATTTATCGCTGCGCCTTTAAACCCAAGGTGTCAGGCTTTCGCAAATGAGTAATAGTAATTTAGAAAATTCAAAATTCAAAGTATTTTTGGCAGAAAATCAAAAAAAACATGGAAGAAACCATATAATTATTTGAAATCCCACTTTTTTTTTCAAAAAGTTCAAAAAAAAGCGCCTGTTTTCATTTTCACAAAAATTTTTCTCAACGAACAACGCTGCTTTTGTTCAGCGAAACAAAGATAGGCATCTGTTGGAATGCGTCACCACTTTTTCATTTCGCTGAACATATTTCATGAATTGTTTTTCTTTTTCTTTTTGCCCTGAGATGGGGAAAATGGCAAGAAACAGTTCTAGAACTTTCTGATAGTCATATTCCGGATCGAAATTTAAAAAAGATCAGGACTGGCAAACTTGAACATGTATTGATGTGGGAACAAATTGAAAGCGAAAAGTTGAAACATAGAAAATTACATTTTTTGCATTTTGTGCCTCAAGCATCTGGCTTCTTTTCAAATTTTCGAAGTTTCAAACTGTTGTAGAACTAATTATTCAAAAAAAGGCTACTTAATACATAGATGGGAAAGTGTTCTTGAAAGTTTCAATCGAGAAATACAAACCACGAGCATATTTGCTACTCAATTGTGTAACGAACTGCCAAATTCTCAGAAAAAGTGAACCGCTAGCTAATTCATACGATAGCTTTGAAGAAATTCTGGAATACTGGCAAAAATACTACGATAAACATCAGAACCTCAAAAATTGCGAGCATCGAAGCAGAATACTAACTATAAAAAGCAGACTTGTAACCTGCCGGGCAGCTGAAGAAGTTTTTACCGGCCCGGCCCGACCCGGACCGAGTCCGGATTTTGATAAGTCTGTTAAAAAGAAGTTTACAAAGGTTGTGGTTCAATAAGTTTTCAAGAGAGAATGCCAACAGAAATACCGCCGAAAGAAAAAAATTTATGTATTATCCAACACTGTTTGGACCACAAACACCTAGTCGGCTAAACGCTAGCGAGGTTAAACATATAGATCAATGTCAAATATGTGTTTAGCCTATTTTGATACTGGATCATTGATATAAAGATTAACACAAGCATCTTTCGGTATTTTTTTTTCTATTTTACAGACACGGAGATTTTTGAGTAACCAGTAACCTAAAAAAAACCAAAATAACCCGTGAACTGTAAACCAACACCTAATCCTACAATTCCACAATCATAATTTTCCGGTTTCTCAAGCAATTACTGCAAGCACACCAGGTTGCGGCCTCTTATTAGGCCCTCTTTACAAGTAACAATGGACCTCATGGAAGGACCACCTCAAGAAAAATCTGATGAGGAGGCCCTGACGTAAGATGATGCAATGCACATATTCTGAGCAACTGTCCTCCTTTCCCTGGGTGAGGACGTGTGGTAGGTAATTGGTACGTGAGGTCCTTCAGGTTGTTGTGGAGTAGAAAATGGGGAAAAATAAGAAAAAACCGAAAAAAATTTTTTTTCAGAAAAACAATGCTGAAATATTGTTAAGTTCCACAAAAAATCGAATGACGTCAATTATGAACAACAAAAAAAGTTTCAAATTTTTTTTTCCACCGCGAGCTCAAAGAAAGATGGGATGAGAGGCGCAAAATAAGTTTTTCAAGCCAAGAAAACTGTTTCTCAAAATTTCATGAACACAAGGAAGTTCGCAGACCAATAATTTGAATGTTCAGAAAAAAAGTTTTGTCCGAGAGGAGTACACATTTTTGTAGTTCAAATCGGTGAAAATATTCTGAAATCCCTCTAAAAAAGTTTTTTCGAATGGCCTGAAGTCGAAAAAAGGCGGCAAAAAAAATTAATTTTCAAAAAACGATTCAAATATTTTCCGACCGCAAGTCCAAGAAACCAGACATGTAGAGCAGAATATAGGCTTCAGGGCCTGAAATTTTCCAATTAAAACAAATTAACAACGGAAAATCTATTAAAAATCCGAAATAAAAGTAAACAGTGGAAAATTAATTTTGTCCGCGAGGAGTACACATTTTCAGAGTTTCTATCGGCCAAAAAATTCTGAAACCCCTATGAAATAACATTCAAATTGGTTTCCACGGGAAAAAATCTACAAAAAAAGTATTTTTTCCAAACAATTTCAAAAAATTTCAAATTTTTTTCCGACCTCGTGACATTCCTTATTTCAAATTTACCCCCCCCCCCCCCAAATCCACGATTTTTCAAAAAATTCAAAAACAAAATAAATCCATTACCGATCTCAAGTTTCCGCTTTCAAAAAATGAACAAATTGTCGTTCGTTCTCATCATTTTCACACTCATCACAATTCAATCAGTGATTGGTGGACAACGATCAATTGATGCGTGGCCAAAAGAATTTGATGTCACCAAATTGAAGAATTATGAAAAAATGAGAAAGTTTTTCGCTGTTGTTCCAAAAAAGTGAGTTTTTTCGGTTTAGAGGGATCTGGGTTTTGGTGGCCTAGGAATCCAGATCTGGGAAAAGTTAGGTCGTGGTTGGTTTTTTGTTCTGAAGAAGTTTTTTGCTGTTGTCCCTAAACATTTGATTTTTTTAGGGAATTTGGGGTTTGGTGGGCTAGAAACTTCGAGCTGGTAAAAGTTAGGCCATAGTCGGTTTCAAAATATTTTTCGGTCGGTCCTGAAAAGCGAATTTTTGGGGGAATTTGAGTTTTGGTGGCCTAAAAACCCGATTTATGGAAGGTTAGGCCTTGGTTTGATTTTTTTTGTAAGAAGTTGTTCGATTTTTCCCCATAAAGTAAGCCATTTTGGGATTCTGGGTTTTGATGGCCTAGAAATCCCAAAACTTGGCCACGAGTTTTTTGGAGGCCTAGTTTTCATAAAATTTCGAAAGTTCGAAAATATTTTTAAATTTTTAGTTTCCTATGAAAGACTAGGCCATCGAATGATTTTGGCTTTGGTGGCCTAGAAATTTCAATATGCAAAAGTTAGGCCATGCTCCTTTTTTAGTTCTAGAGCCTGAAGATGGCCTAAGTTTTCTGGCTGACCTGAAAACCTAGGCCAGTATGTAACTTGTATTTCGGTGGCCTAGATATCCCCCCACGGGGAAGTTAGGCCACCAAGAAATTTTTGAAAAACCGACCGAAACTAAATGACTCTAGGCCATAGTTTTAAGAAAAATTAGGCCACCCATAAACTATTCGGTAAATACGCTTGATTAGTTGGCCTAACTTTCTGTGATTTCTAGGCCACCAAACTAAACATTTTTCAAAACTTGCCGAAAATGGCCTAACTTCTTCCCCATGGCCTAACTTTTTTCCTAGGCCACCAAAAACCACAAAATATTTTGCAGCGACGCCGAAGACCACATTCGTGTCCATATTCAACGTCGTTGGACGGGTATCAAATTCAGTAATGGTACCATTTGGAAGAATGAAACTGTCAAATACGCTCCGACTACCGTATACGTTGTTGAACCAAAGAGGTAAGTGCGCTCCATTGAGAAACGTGGTTTGGCGGAAATTTGAATTTTTTTTGCCATTTTTGATATTTTTGAAGTTTCAAAAAAAATTGGCCTGGTGAAAAATGCGAATTTTCGGAATATTTCGAATTCCCCGCCAAAACTTTTCGGGTCTCGCCACGATTTCTCAAAACTACAGTAACCCATTTACAGATCTATCCGCTACCTTGCTGCCGCTTATACCATACTCACAGTGCTCTCCACTCTGGTCTGCACCGTCTACACCTTCTTTGCAATGCTCAAATCTGCCAGTCCGGTTTGGGGTAAGTGGCCTAGAAATTTTTTTTTTGGAAAAGTTAGGCCACCAACTTTTTTTTTGCTTTTTTCGAAATAAATAGCTAGCTTCGTTTTTTTGAATTACAAGTTTTCAAAAAAATTTATTCTGGAAAATCTCGGCCACGAATTTGAAAATCTTCGGCCACCTTCTTAAAAGGGCGTGGCCTAAAAAGTGGGCGGAGCCTAAAAATCCTTTTTTTCAGTGAAAGATTTGCACGATATCAACAAGCCGGCTCGGGAGATGCCAACTCACGTTTCTTTGCAGCTTTTTGGCAAAAAATGGGGGCCAACTCCGATCAGTAAGTAAATGCGCTCCATGGAGAAATTTGAAATGGCTTGGCGGGAATTTGAATTTTTTGAATTATTTTGGCGGGTTTTCGAATAGTTTTTTGACTTGTAGTCTTTGTAGTTTGTAGTGCTTTCAAAAATCAAAAATCAAAAAAACCTGAATGGTAGAAAATGCGCTCCATTGAGAAACTTTAAATGGTTTGGCGGGAATTCAAAATTTTTGCCTAGTTTTTTGTAGTTTGTAGTTAAAATCTGGCGGGAATTCAAATTCTTCGGAAAAAAAATTTTCAGTAACAAAGGCACCAAAGGAAGAAGCTGGCGAAGATGGCGAATCAACTGTCGAGGTCGCAAAAAAGAGCAAAACTTTGAAACTAAAGGCGGCGGGAATTTCGAAATAAATTTATTATTACTTGATTCATGTTATTTATGTAGTACGTATAGATAGGATAGAGAAAATGCGCTCTATGGAAAATTCAAACTTTTTCAAAATTCAAATTACGATTAGAGCGCATTTTCAGCCATATTTGGTTTTTAACAAATAGAGGAAAGAAGAGAGAAACGAGAGATTACGAAAAGAGTGGAGGATCAGAGAAAACAAATACCGAGAGAAAAAGAAAAATGAAATAAATTAATGAGGGATTAATCCATAGCGGCAATTGTGAACGAGTCGACAAGCTCCACTGGTTTCGTTTGCCATTTTCCGAATCCGGCGGCTTCGAGCTGCAAAATTTTCGAATTTTTCGTTTGAAATCGGTTTTTTACTATAAAATTACACAAACAAAGCTCTGAATGATAGAAAACCGGGCTTGGAAGCAGTCAGATTGATGATGGCCTAGAATCCCACAAGTTGGTTTTCTCGGCCATCAAATTCAGTTTTTCAAATTCGATTTTTTTTTCTATTCAAAGAGATTTTGTAGGTAATTTCATAAAGAAAATGCATTTTTAAAAATTTCTGGGCTATATGCTAGAAAATTTAGAAAAAAAAAATTAACGAATTTTCAAAATCTTTAGTATGATTTAGAACAATTTTTGCTGTTTTTTTTTAATTTTAAAAAAATCTGTTTTTTATGCTTCCAAAATGAAAATCTTGAAAAAAAAGAAATTTCAGCAATTTTCAAATGGAATAGAATTTATGAACCAAGCTGAATTCCTTCAATTTTCAAAATTTTTGGCGTTTTCGAGTCAAAAACTCAAATTTGGGATGAATTTTCCGTCATTTTCCATCAAATTTCTGGAATTTTCAGGTATTTTTGGCCAATTTCAGTTGTTTTTTCTGTCAATGACTGAAAAAAAACGGCAAAAAATAAGCCCGCATTAGATGTTTTGACTCGAAAAACCTAAAAATTTTAAAAATAGGACAATTTGGGCTGATTTTATGATGTTTTTTTTCAAATTTCAACAATTTCTAGTGCTTTTGAGTGATTTCCGCCCTGATTTTTCATCAGTTTTCGCCGAATATTTCCATTTTTCGACGATTTTAGGACAAAAATCTTCATTTTTCTGCTTTTTTTTCCCATTTTCCACCCAATTTTCTCTCTTACCTTTCCATAAAAGACCTTCTTCTCATATTGATACTCGCTAGCGTTCTCCTTTGCCTTCGAGTAATCAACAATCTCCCTATCAACACCTTGAAGACTTCTGTAGGCGTCAAATATCTGAGCTTTACACACGAACGATGGTGATCCTTTCATGGTTCTTCCGGTGTTTAGATCCAATGTTTCAAGGGTGTCATATCCACGTGACCATACTTGTGGAAGAGCTGGATGTGGACGAATATCGAATGGAAGACTTTCCACAATGATATCTCTTTCAGATGATGGAGACGATGATTCCATTCGATTCATTAGAGCGTATTTGATCGATTCATCTGGAAAAAAAAAGGAGAATTATTGAGGAATTTGGAGTGTTTTTTGGACAGCATCTTTAGAAAGAGCTCGAGAATTTTCTGGCTCTTTCTGGAGGTTTTCAGGCAAGTTTCGGTTGTTTTTCAAGGCAACCGTGGTTCAGTTTCGTTTGGGGTACTGTACTTAAGGGCGGGGCTTGGGTACTGTAATTAACGCGCGGGGTTTAGGCTATGCCTGAGCCTTAAATATGGTGATAAATTGGAGAAAAATCTTTTTCCAAATTGTTCTCCGAAAATTAATCAGAAATCAGAAAAAAAAATTTTTTTTTCTGATTTATTTTTTGTTTATAACACCATTTTTGAGGCTTAGGCATAGCCAAAACTCCGCCCCTTAAGTACAGTATCCCCAGACGAAGCCCCGCCCCTTAAATACGGTAAGAATAACGTATTACTGTAGTTTTTTGAGCGATAATCAGACGAAAAATAATTTTTCGGTTAGAGGACAGTCATTTAGATTTTATGGTACTGAATTGTAATTTTTGAACGACTTCTAACCCTCTTTTAGGCCTTTTGGATGTCTACAGTAAGATTTTAGCTACCATTAATTTCACTCGAACGCATGTTCCTTTAAGGATCGCTGCGAGACCCAAGCTACTTTCAACGTGCTTCTTTAAGCTGCAGATACGACCTTTTTTGCAATATCGCAACGGCAGCAACCAATTTCCACTAACCCTGTGATTGGTCGTCCTCGCGTAGCCTGACTAGGAATGCTACGCGAGAGAGACAATTAAAAAAAAGGAGCGCAGTGCAGTTGTAAATGGATACAAATATAAGATGCTTCAAAAGATGTGGTCAGGAGCACGCAATAACTACATCCAACAATTTTCACCTACATCTGACATCTTTAGTCGTCGGAGTATACAAATGATGTCAGATGTAGATGAAAATTGTTGGATGTAGTTATTGCGTGCTCCTGATCACATCTTTCGAAGCATTTTATCTTTGTATCCATTTACAACTGCACTGCGCTCCTTTTTTTCCTTCGCGTAGCCTGTCTAAGAGTGCTACACGAGAGAGACAATTAAAAATTTTTGTTTCCAATTATATTTTTTTTCGTTTTTGAAGCCAATTTTATCAATTCGAGTGCTTTTGTGGGTCGATTTCGGGAGAGTTTTGTTCATTTCGAGGAACCGTAAGCATTTATTGTTATTTTGAATTGGTTTTTTATGTGATCTAAAGCGGGTTCAGGAAATTTTCGGAAGATGTTTTTTTTTGTATGTTTTCTGGCACCTTTTGCAGTCTTGGCATCTTTTTTTTTCGGACTATTCTCTAGACATTGTGGACTTTTTTTTATAGGTAGTTTAGGGCTTTTCTGAGCGATTTTCGAGGATTCAGAACAGTTTCAAACTCATTTTGAGGCGTTTTTCGGAACTTTTATGATTTTATATCCATTTTTTGATGTTTTCTTGCAGCATGCGTGAATTTTTATGTAAATAAAAGTTCAGAAACTTTTAGGATTTTCGTGATTACAATTGTTCAATTGCTGCAATTTCAGCTATTTTCACTTGCTTTTTTAAGCTGAATTTTTCCATTTTCACCGAAAAAAAAAACCATTGAAAGAGCGATTTTTTAACTAAAATGTCCTATTTCGAAGCAATTTGCCTTCACCAATACTTTTTTTGAATCATTTTGGGCGTTTTTATGAGGATTTTCGATAATTTGAAACCTAACTTGCGGGAAAGTGAGGATTGCAAAAAGCCAAATTTTTTCGAAATTTCAAAATTTTTTAAAACTAAAACCTACCAGAAGCCGGAGATGTCGTTCCGAAATAAATGTCCGTGATGTAGACTGGATGAAGGATATTTGAGAGAAGTGCACCCTGAACACCCAATTGATTCCATTTATAGATCTTATCCGAAGTTGATTGAATTCGAAGCTCTTTTCGTGAACGAATCTCATCGAGAGTGAGAACGTCCGATGGTACTGGATGATTGCCTGATTGACTGAAAAGACTCATGGATTGTCAGAGGGATTTTGGATGATTTTTTGGTGGGGCTATTTTCACTAATTTTGGGCTGATTTTCTTAGGAAATAGCGTTTTTTTTTCTACGAATGCGGACATTTTATCGCCGAATTCACAGGTTTTCAGACTGTTGAGGAGATGATTCTGTGAAAATTTTCGCTTTTTCCCATACTTGTGATTTGGCGGGCCGGGCCGGGCCCATAGGAAATTTCCGGCACCGGATTTGAATAAATTTGAAAAATTGGGGTCATTTTTTCAAATTTTTGTTGTGATTTCGATGAAATTTTTGACTTTTTCCTACTAAAAATGTATAATATTTTTCTCTAGAAAACCATCCCCCCTGTTATCGAAAAAAACGAAAAAAAAATGTTTTCCAGTGCAAAAAGTTTTTTTTACTAATTTTTCAGGTGGATCTCAGCTGATTTTCGGCTATTTTGTTCAAAAAATTTTTTTTACCAAAATAACCAGACTTGTTGCGGCCCGGGTTGGGGAAGACCAAAATAATTTTCACATCCCAAAAATAATTTTTTCGTTTTTCGACCCACTTTTTCTGGTGTATGCTTTTAGAAGTAAATTTTGACAATTTTTCGAGAAAAAAACACAGAAAAAGTTCTGAAACTGAGCTAAAAATCGCGAAAAACGTGCTTCAAAATTCAAAAATTTTCAAACCCGGGCCGGAGAATTTTTCATCGGCTCGGCCCGGCCCGGATTTTGACAAGTCTGCTTTTTTCTAATTTTTCAGGACGATTTCAGCTAATTTCTGGCTATTTTGAGCTTTATTTCGTTTAAAAAAAAAGCCACTTTAGCGGATCTTTTTTCACCAAAATGGCCCATTTTTCCACGATTCTTGAGGCTTTTCCAACTAAAAATTTGCATATAACACCACATTTTTTGAAAATAACCGATTTTCATCGAATTTCGATTCTTTTTGAGCTACATACACACCGATTTCGCCCATTTGGAGCCCTTTTCATTGAGCTTTTCACCAAATTAGAAGGAATTATAGTCACTTTTTAGACCCTATTCGACCCATTTCAATCGATTTCAATCGATTTTCAACCCAAAAAACTCACTTAAAAATCGAGAGAGTCTTAAGTGGAGCATCATCCACCGAGTAGGAGCAATTGGGTGAGAAAGTCGAGTAAAGAACAAGTCTAAAATTGGATCTCAATGCATATTTTCCATCATCTCTCTTCTCCAAAATCGATCTTTTTTCATCTGTTTGTTCTTCCTCTTCCGATGCTCTCATTGCCGTGTTCAGCTCACTGATGAGCAATCTCAAAAGAGCACGACGAGCCAAGACAATTGGATCGAAAAAGAGAACGGATGTTCCATTTGCACCATTCAAAGTGTCTGGTTCAACCACATATTTTATTGAGGATCCCATTGTTAGAAGACGTTTCTCATCGCGTTCGTTGACGAGGATAAAGCTGAAAATTGGGAGAATTACAGTAAAGTCTAAGAAATCGGCCTGCGCATCTAACTACTGTAGCAAGAGCGCTAGTAACCTGCCTAGCTATTATTTATTTGCGAAAGCCTAACACCCCGGGTTCAAAGGCGCAGCGATAAATATCTATTGGGTCTCGCGACGATTACAGTAATTCTCAGTTGAAAATAACTGTAATCGTGGCGGGACCCAATAGACGCATATCGCTGCGCCTTTAAACAGAAGGCTTTCGCAAATAATAATATTTTGAAAAATTTTTGTTTTTTCTTTGGGCGGCAACTTAGGCTTTTTGAAAAAATGCGCTGAAAATTTGACTTCATCTCCAATTTTTCAGGCTTTTAGGCCAAAATTTTGACTATCTGATTGATTTTCAGACATGATTTCAACAGTTTTTCGTTATTTTTTTTTGATTTTTTTTTTTGGCAGAAAAACAGCGAAATAGACGTAAAATTCCAGATATTTTGAGTTGGATTTTCGCGAAATTTGGGTTTTTTTTTGAAAAAAAAAAATCAATTTCCTGGTGATTTTCAGCTTTTTTAAATTTTTTAAATTTTTAGTTTACAGTTAACAGTGAAAATCTGACAGCATCGACCCTAGGCCTACTGAGCCATGTCACACATCGGTCAAACGTATCCGACCGATTTGATATTTGGCATGGTGGGTACCTGGGATGGTCCAAACAAAAAACAGTTTAGATTATTAGGCTCCGCCCCCTTTCAGTACTACAAAAATCGTCATAAAGTTCAAAAAATGAGTTTTTTGTCTGAAGAGATAGATCTTAAATTAGTTTAGAAATGAGTTGCCCGCATCATTTTGAGCATTTTGGTATAATTTCAAGTACCTATCTATCCGGCATCAGATTAAAAAATCCGATTTTCTCGAAAAGTGATCATTTTTCGACAGTTTTTCAATTTTTTGACAATGTCTTAGTACTTCGCCCCGAAGGGAGACATAGTGCGTTTGGTACGCCCTAGGACCCTCCATCGATGAGCAAAAAATTAGGAGAAAAAGCGGCGATGTTTTTGAGAAAAGTTGGATTAAGTGCATTTTTTGAGTGAAATCTAACGTACCCCCCTCCATGGTGAAAACGGTCATAGTCACCGATTTCAAAAATATTTCTGTGGCATGTTATCCTACCCATTCCTGATAGACTCACAAAATTTCAGCTCATCTGAATCACTTCTGTATGCGTGGCACGTCTTCAAATATTTCACTACAGATTCTTGACGTCAAAGTTTCAACCTTCAGAACTTTCATTATTTTTGCTTCAAACTGTGCCAAAAAATTGCACAAAATCATAAAAAACATTTTATGCAAAAATATGAGTCTAGCTACATACTAATAGTCAGAATATCACGATATTCCATCATACATCAACCTTTCGTGACATATACTTAAAATCGTGGTGGAAACGAGTGCAAAGGATGAGGTACAGACTCATATTTTTGCATAAAATGTTTTTTATGATTTTGTGCAATTTTTTGGCACAGTTTGAAGCAAAAATAATGAAAGTTCTGAAGGTTGAAACTTTGACGTCAAGAATCTGTAGTGAAATATTTGAAGACGTGCCACGCATACAGAAGTGATTCAGATGAGCTGAAATTTTGTGAGTCTATCAGGAATGGGTAGGATAACATGCCACAGAAATATTTTTGAAATCGGTGACTATGACCGTTTTCACCATGGAGGGGGGTACGTTAGATTTCACTCAAAAAATGCACTTAATCCAACTTTTCTCAAAAACATCGCCGCTTTTTCTCCTAATTTTTTGCTCATCGATGGAGGGTCCTAGGGCGTACCAAACGCACTATGTCTCCCTTCGGGGCGAAGTACTAAGACATTGTCAAAAAATTGAAAAACTGTCGAAAAATGATCACTTTTCGAGAAAATCGGATTTTTTAATCTGATGCCGGATAGATAGGTACTTGAAATTATACCAAAATGCTCAAAATGATGCGGGCAACTCATTTCTAAACTAATTTAAGATCTATCTCTTCAGACAAAAAACTCATTTTTTGAACTTTATGACGATTTTTGTAGTACTGAAAGGGGGCGGAGCCTAATAATCTAAACTGTTTTTTGTTTGGACCATCCCAGGTACCCACCATGCCAAATATCAAATCGGTCGGATACGTTTGACCGATGTGTGACATAGTGTGGTCGCTCCTGTGGGAAATTCACTGTTAAAAGGCACAATGTTCAGCCATTCTTAGAGCAATTTTGTTCAAATTTAGCGATTTTTAATTGTTTTAGGTGAAAATTAGCTGAATATCCTCAAAAAATGGCGAAATTTTCAGATTTCCTATAATTTTCAGCCAAGTTTTCAGTTAGAAATCTGGAATTTCGCCGCTAATTTTGGTTGAAACTGAGTTTTTAAGTTGAAAATTTAGAATAATTTCGAGTTATTTGCAATTCAACTGCGATTTTCCAGAAAATCTGCTTCCTTCGACACTATTTCACCAATTTCTGTGCCAAAAATCTTATTTTCAGCGCTATTTCATGCACTTTCTTCTCAATTCTTCACTTTTATTCCCCATTCCTCTTACCTAGCCAACAAATTACTGGGTTGAATATGGAAGAACTCAGTCATCGAATGATATTCTCTCTTGCAGAATTCAGCAATCGTTTTAGCCATTACCGAAACATTTGATTCAGTCATTGCTCTGTTACTCAGTGCCAATGGATAACATGCATTCGGATCAAAATCAATATTGAACATCTTTTTGAGTGCAATCATTGCTGCCGCATTCTTTGCCAACTTCTTTGAACGACCACTTCCTGTGTAACGATCCGTATCATTGATTACGCAGTCACAGCTGAAAAAAATGGGATATCTAGGGGTGGAAAGACGGCGTTTAGGGTTAAAAATGGAATAAAAATTCATTTATACGAAAATTTTTCTTTTCTGGTTCTGGGAACTCTAGAAAAAAAAGGAGTAAAAAATCCTTTTTTTAACAAAAATGTATGATTTTGAATGGAATATGAAGTTTCACAGCTAATTTTTTGGCTAAAATCGACAGAAACGAGGATTTTAAAACAATTTTAACTGAGAAAATGTCAAAAATAGTCTAAAACTGGCTAAAAAACGTCTAAAACAAGCTGTGAAAATATTTCTAGATTTTAGATCCAATTTTAGTTTTACAATTTTTTATGAATTTTGAGGGGGAACAATAAACAGAATTTGGTATTTATAGCTCAGAAAAACCGAAAAAAGTCGACATTTTTCTCTCATATTTTACAGATTTTTTTTCTCAGAATGTTTTAAATTCGGCTCCGGGACATTTCGCACCCAAAAAACACGTTTTTTGCGGAAACAAGCCATTTTTCGAGCTTTTTTTCTCGAAGATGTTATTTTTGTAAGAATCAGAATTGTCCATTAGTTTATTGATATTTTATCGCTATCGCCACGAAAAATCGTCGATTTTTGAGGTGGCAGGCAATCGTGTTGTAAATCACTGTTATTGTGACGATAGCGATAAAACATCAATAAACTAATATAATATTCAAATTCTTACAAAAATAATATCATTTATTTAAAAAAAAGCTCGAAAAATGGCTTGTTTCCGCTAAAAAACGCGTTTTTTGGGTGCGAAATGTCCCAGAGCCTTAAATTCGTCATTTTTTCACAATGAAAATACCAAAATTCAGCGGTTTTTTGTTAGGAAACTCTCTAATTTTTGGCTGATCACCAACATTTTGTCACTCAATTGAGGGTTAAAAAACTGAAATTATTAGTTTTTTTTTTTCAATTTTTTGAAATTTGCTGAATTTTTACTTATTTTTCAATTTTCCATTTTTCACACCGAAAAATTCCCATTTCCCCGAATCCAAAACTCACTAGAAAACAGTGGCCGGATTACCAGCCACCGGTGGCACATTATCCTTGAATTCGTAGGCAATTTTGACACGATCCTTATTCTGTTTGTTAAGCATTGCATGAAGAATTGCACATGGTCCTTGAGAGCTATTAGGGCCATCGTTTGTCTTGACACACGTTGCCGGATCGATTTGGAAATAGTTTTTGAGCATTTCTTGAGCGGCGAACTCTTTAGCAAGTGTCTTTGAGTTGAGAGATGGAGATTTGGTTTCAAATGTGCGGTCCTCTTCTGAAAAAAGGAGGGTTTATTGGAAATGTAGAAGGAATAGGGAGTTGTGAGGCTTTTTTTTAGCTGGTTCTAATTTTCCTTGTTAAATCCCTCGAAAATGTCTATAAATGGGCTAAAATCACGTTTGAAGGCCCAGAATTTGGCAAATTGACGATTTATGAGCAGATTTTTCATCGATTTGAACTAAACTCAATGAAATTTTTCTGGAAGTTTCTTAACGGATTTCGTTGGGTTTTCAAACGATTTTTGGTGATAAAAATTAAAATTTCCCTAAATTTGACCCAATTTCCACTAAAAATAATTTCACCAATTCAACTGTTTCTGCTGATTTTTTTAAAAATGAATTTTACGGGTTTTTACGACTAAAATCATGGTTTTTCGACCGAATTTCATTTAATTTTGGCTCAGATTGCTCATATTTATCAATTTTTTCTGAATTTTCGTGATATTGGGACCCAAATAACTATTTTTCTACAGCTTTTCCTAAAATTTTGAAATTTTTAGCTTAAAAATAGTTTCGAAACGGATTTTTGATTGATTTTTTTCGCTTTCCGTACGTTTGAGCCCAAAAATGTCTTGGAATACAGGGTTTTGGGTCCAATTTGACGATTTTGAGCGGTTTTTTACTAGAAAATCGGGAATTTGCTCGATTCAATAAAATTTTTTGCTAATTTGGACTCAAAAATCGTAATTTTCGCTAGTTTTCACTGTATTCTGTCAGCTTAAAGATCCGCAGAACGACTTTTTCTTCAGATTAGAAAAAAAATCCAATATACCACTTTAAAAACCCTCTTTGCAGTTCAATTTCGATGATTTTAGACTATTTTTCCTTGAAAATCTCAGATTTTAACAGTTTTCCACCGATTTCCCTAGAATTTTCACTCAAAAATCCTAATTTCGCCCTCTCCTTACCATTATGATCCACAATACTGCACCGCCCCATAAAATACATGCGTCCCTCGCCAATCGGACGATCCTCCGCTGGCTCACATTCAACAGTCAAAGTGCAATTCAAAACAGCGCAAATCGTATGAAGACATTGAATAATATTCATATCATTTCCAAGGCGATTCGACGCGTGACGACGGGCTACCGTATTAATATCCTCCTGGGGAATCTGGAAAAGGTCTCGCAACGCTTCACGAATGACCGTATCCTTTAGGTTTCCTCGATTCGGACCAATTTTTGTGTACTCTTTTCCCTGTTCCACAAATTTAAGAGTGACTTTGTGTTGGACTTCTGGTTTTCGTGGATATTTTCCAGATTTTCCAGATGACTTTCCAGATGGTTTTTGAGGTACGACTTCTGGCAGCTCTTGCTTTATCTCCGCCGCCTCCATTGGCTCTTCTTGTTTTATAGAGGCTTCTGAAGGCACGGCGGCATTTGTTGGTGGAAGTTCTTGAGCTTCAAAGACTGGAACATATTTCTGGTCCTTCGATTCGGCTATCAATTTTTGCATCAAATCGAGCAGCGAAAGGGCGGATTCCACTGGGGAGAGCTGGAAAAATTGAGATTTTTGGAGGGAAAATTCTTAGAAAATCGCGTTTAATGAGCTGAATTACGACAGTATTCAAAGATTTCAAGGGGTCCGAAATGAGGAAAATTGACAATTTTTTAAAAAGGAAAATTGCTCATTTTTCGTCATTTTCGCAGCGAATTTTAGACGAGTTTTTGTACGGAAAAAATGTGATTTTTGAAGAGTTAGAGGGGGTGAAAAAGGAGGAACTGATGATTTTCGGCGGGAAACTTGAATTTTCGGGCAGTTTTAGCTTGAAAATGATGAAAATTCTCAGAAAATCGCGTTTTTTGGCGGGATTCGAGGTTTCCAGGGGTAAAATTATAGGAAATTAGCGATTTCTAGTTTAAAATAATACACTTTTCGCAGATTTTCTGAAGAAAAATTCAATTTTGACAGGTTTCAAGCGGAAAAAAGGAAAAAGGGCCAAAAATATCGCTTTTTATGTCTCAACATAAGAAAAACGGTGATTTCGCTGGTTATTATTGAGGAAAAAGCCAATTTTCTGGTTGAAAATCGACGAAAAAATGTATTTTAGATGTTTTTTTTTGACCAATTTTCGTTAAAAACACAGAAAAATAAACTGAAAAAGAGGATTTCTCCCTCGAAATATCAGTTTTTAGCTCTTTTTCAGCTGAAAATCCTTGGAAAACCAGTCAATAATCCAGTTTTTGACTGGAAAAAACGGCAAATTTTCAGCTTTCTCAAAGCTAAAAACGATGAAAATTTAAAAAAATTTTTAGTTTAAAAAATTCATTTTTCTGCCAAATCTTCTACATTTTAGACCCAAAAAACGTTGGAAATTCGATTTTCGATCAGAATTTTGCCAATTTTCCATTTTTCAGACACGTTTTCCGACTATTTTCAGCTTTTTTGACTTGAAAAATGGGTTTCTTTGCTTACCTTTGCCTTCTTAGCACTAGCTTGAGCCTTCTTCGGTTGTGCCGGTTGATTCATCATTTCGGTCGCCTGAATAGTCTATTATTGGGTAAAATGAATAGTTTTTAGTCAAAGAAAATAACAGAAAAGAGTAATTTTCAGCCGAAAAAACTCCCAGATCAAACCTACATTTCTCTTATTTCCCACTCCAGATGGGCTTCCATCTCCAGTGGCCGAAGCATTCTTAACTGGAACCGCTTTGGCAGTGACACCCTCTTCAAACGGAGTCACATGAAGATCGGGGCGGAGTTCACGGACGACCAACTCGGCACATTTTTGTTTTGCCGCTTTTTTGTTGGCCGATTCCATTTGGAATGGGCGGCCGTCGACGGTTAGAGTGCAGCGATAACGTTTTGGAACAGCTCCTTCGACTTCCGCGTATCTGGAAAATGATAGGTTAAGAATGGGAATTGATGGCCTAGGTTTCGAAAAGCATGGCCTAAGAAACCAAAAAAGTGGGTTAGTTGTGAAGAAAGGTGGCCTAGAATTCCAAAAAGAAGGACTAGAAAGATAGGGACTAGTTTTCGCAAATTCTTAATCAAAGTAATTGGGTTTTGATGGCCTAGTTTTGAAAATGGTGGCCTAGAAATACAATAAGACCTAGCACTCTAAAAAATAGGGGGACTAGTTTTCCCAATTGCCACGTTACCAGGAAGGGCAACGTGAATGGAATTTGGTGGCCTAGTTTTTTTCCGTGGCCTAGAATCCGAAAATTGGACTTGCTCCAAACGGTGGGTTATTTTACCACTATCCTGGCCTAGCTTTTGCTCGATGATCAGCTTTACCCCCATGATGACGGCCTAACTTTTCCCCCATGATGGCCTAGAAAACTCCATTCGAGAAAACTAGTCCCTGGGCTTATTGTTTGGGTTTTCTAGGCCATAAAAACCAATTTTGAGCTGTTTTTCAGCATTTCGGGCAATTTTCGGCCGATTTTTCTGGTTTTTTTTCCGACAATTTTCCCCCAAACTTACTCCTCCTTGACTTGCTTGAAAACCTCATGAAGAATCATCGCTGGCGTCTTTCCGGCAGTGTCAAACTTCTTCGGTCCGGCTTGTTTGGCTGGCTTGTTTTGCTAAAAAAACAGTGAGAATTGAGAGAAATTCAGCTTCTAAAAAATCGTTTTTAGGTCAATTTTCGTGGGTTTCTACTGAGAGAAAAAAAAATCGAAAAATAGGTATTTGTAGCTGAAATTCCAAAAATAACGGATTTGAAGTCAAAATTTTCAGATTTTCCTTTCAAAATTTGTTTCGAAATCTTTCAAATTTTTTATACAGCACAAATATGACTTCTAGAATAAAAAAGCGAAAATTTCCAGCAGTAAAAGCTTCAAAATGAGCCTAAAATAACGGCCTTTCAGATAAAATTTTCAGATTTTCAAGCAGAAACCTTTAAAATGCTCTGATTTTTCCAAATTTTTTCTCAAAACAACCCCAATTTTCCCTGTTACATACCCTCCAATTAGGCTTTGCCGGAAATGCTCCACCACCATTTTTCGATGGAAATGATCGTAATCCGGGTGCAATTGGAGCATTGTTATTGGTATTACCAACACTCATCATATGTTGTTGAATTGGTTGTCCCCAATCAGTTGGATTGCTCATTGGTACAGAAGCTCCGCCCATTCCACCGGCTCCGCCCCCTCCGAATGCTCCAAAACTTCGAGCAGCGGATTGAGGTTTTGGGAATGCTCCGCCTCCATGTTGTGGCTGTTGACCGAATTTCTGGAGAAAACATGGAGGTTGGATGGATAGAAATTCGAGTTTTTGAGTAAAATTAATTCCAATAACACTAATTTTCAGCTTGAAATGACTTGAATCGACAAAAATATAAAAAAAAAACCACCTTTTTTGGAAATTAGAAGTTGGAAAAAAAGACGGATTCGAACAAAATGAAGGAGACAAAGAGCTGATTTTTTTGGCAAAGTTGACTCAAAAATTTGAATTTTCCGGATTTTCCGCTCGAAAATAGCCGATTTTCAAGTCTTGTAAATCAGAAAACGCGCTCAAATGCAAAATTTCGGAACGAATTTGAAATTTCGGGTACAAATGGGCAAAAAACGCGTCGGAAACGAGCTTTTTTATCGGTTAAAAAAAGTAGGAACATTCTGATAAAAATGACAATTAAGAAGGTGGAAAATGTCAGGATACCGTCAATGTTAACATTGGAATGGCTGAAAAACTGGCGGAATATGCTCAAAATTCCTCACTTTTTGAAAACGTATTTTTTGAAGACTCAAAAGTGAAGCTTTTTTTTGTCGAAAACTTCGTTTTTGTATCATTTTTATCAATTTTATGCCAAAAAATCTGGTTTTTCTCAAATTTTCAACTATTTTCAGTCAAAAGGACCCTAATTTTCTTTATTTACGGTAATTTTTATACTGGGACGGCACGGTATGCTGTTTGTGGAGGGGTGCAAACGCGCTCCATTGATTGGGGGCGTGGCCTAATTTAGGAAGCGAAATTTAATGCGTTTAGGATTTTTTTTTTAAAGAGAATCCAGATTTTCTGTCCGAGAAACAGCCGAGATTTGTCAGAAAAGTCGACGAAAATTGAAAAATGTATTACAGTTCACCTCTAAATAATTATTTTAGGGTTTCAAAACATGTTTTGTCAACAAAGCGCGTTTGCATTACTTCACAAACAGCATACCGTGGGACGGCCGTTTTTTTCTGGATTTTTGGTAGATTTTTTCGTATTTTTGAATCTTTTTATTTTTTCCCCTACCTTTTGCTGCTGTTGCTGTTGTTGATATGGTTTCTGTTGTTGTTGAATGAATGACGAAATCGGATTCATTGCGGCATACGCATTCTGTGCCTGTTGTTGAGCCTGTTGCTGTTGTTGTTGTTGATGTTGGCTCACGTATTGGGGATACTGTAATATCTGTTGAACTGATTAATAAGGCGTTCAAATAAAGACTGAAAGTGGTTTAAAATAGCTGGAAAATGAAGAAAATCGGTGGAATACTGGCTTAAAATCGTTCGGAAAAAAATGGTGAAAATTCACTGAAAATCGTCGTAAAACAAGCAATTGGTCTATTTTTTCAGTGTTTTTAGCCAATTTTTGCCGATGAACCTTCGATTTTTGACAGAAAAATGGATTTTCAGCGATTTTTACACTTTTTTCTATTTCTTGTTGGATTTTCACCAAAATTTCCGCATTTTCCTCCAATTTTCAGCGAAAAAAATCTGAAAAAAAACGTACACTTGGAGCCTGAGCAGCAGCCGACGCCGGTTGAGTCCATTGACTTGCCCATCCATATTGAGCATTCTGAAAAAATAAGGAAAAATGAAAAAATCATCGATTTATATGGAAAAATTTCGTTGATTTTCGCATTTTTTCGGTATAGAAAGTTAATTTTTGGACTGATTTTGAGATTTTTATTCAGTTTTTCAGGAAATTTTGCATAATTAAAAGCAAAAATATAGAAAAATTGGTTAAAAATGCGAATTTCTTACTGTAAAAAAGTAAAATTTTGGATTTTTGAACTGATTTCGGCTCTATTTTGCCATTTTTCAGCAAAAATCAGCTCATTTTCCCCCTAAAACATCGAAAAATGAAAAAAATTTATGGATTTTTGAACTGATTTTGGCGGTTTTTTAATAGTTTTTGAGCCAAAATCAGCTCATTTTTCCCCTAAAACAACAAAAAATTAACATATTTTCGGATTTTTGAACTGATTCTGGTGATTTTCTCCTTTTTTTTCACCCAAAATCAATCCAATTCTCCCCCTCGTTCGCCTACATCAACGTCAAACATTTCTGGTGGGTTTTTGCTTTTTTTCATTTTAAATTCAAATTTTTTTTCAATTTTCCCGCCAAAAAGTTTGTAAAACGTTAACGTACGGGATCGTTGGCCGGATCGACGGCACCAGAGCCATATGTGTCTCCGTAACCAAAGTTGTAATTCGGATCCATTTTTAATTAGATTTCGATGTCTTTTTTTCTCAAGTTTTGACCTGCAGAAGGAAAAAATGTGGTTAGAAGCGATAGTGTGTGTGTGGTGGTGGAGGTAATTGCGCTCTATTGAGAAAATCGGGTTTTGTAGTTCTCGTGGACAATCGGAGGCGCGAAATTCGACATTTTGAAATTTTCTTCAGTTTTTCATAGATTTTATTGAAAAGCGAACAGATTTTCCAGCTGAAAACCCAAAATACAAACATTTCGAGCTTTGTAGTCCTCTCGGAGAATTGAAAGTGCGAATTTCTATTTTTCAGAAAAACTGATTTTCGAGGTTTTTCTCCAGTGGTCTTGTCACAAAATTCAGGAATAATACCGCCGAAGGGTCGAAATTTCAAAAACTTAGGTTTGTAGTCCTCTCGGAAAACTAGCTTCTGGAAATTCAAAATGTTGTGAGAAAAAGGTTTGAAAATTCATGTTTTTGATAGTTCATATTCAAAAAGTAGCTAAAGCCCGACTTTTCTGACCGCAATTCCAAAAAATCAACTCTCAAGGGAATATTTGAATGTTTTTTGACCTCAAAAAAGCTCAAACGCTCAGTGTAGTCCACGTGAACAATTAGTTGATCAAAATTCAAATTTTTAAAGCGTTTTCTTTTCCGAGTTCCTCAGTTTTCAACCACATTCTCAATAGAGCGCAATTACCACATTCTCAATAGAGCGCAATTACATAAAAACGTCAAAAATAACAATAAAAATAACAAATAAATGAGTAATAAGGGATCACACAACCGCTTCATCCCGAAATCATTATTCGGTGCGTGTTGTATATTTGATTGATTATTGATATGATAATTGACTCGAACCGGATAATGATATTCAATTTAAAATAACAATGAAAAGATAAATGCAGGAAAGAGCACAGAGCATATCGATTAGAGGGGATCAATGGGGATGATCGAGTAGATCTGTGCTCGAGAGATAATTTGAAGGAATTGGGGACGGAATATTGATTTTTTTGGAGAAATTTGCAAGGAAAATGGGTCCGAATCGATCGATACTCATCTTTTTTTCGGAAAACTTGAGAAAATTTCTTGATTTAGAGTAAAAACTCAAAGATTTGGCAATGGATAAATTGATTCTTATCCCACTTTTTATAGTCTTCAGGGCCTAAAAACTCGAAACTACGAGATTTTTTTCCTAATTTTCTTAAAAATTGACTTGAAAATCAAGATTTTTTTATTCGAATTCTCACAAAAAGAAATTTCCGGGACTAGATCTTGGATTTTTAATAGCGAAAATCGGTTAAAAGTTGAATTTCAAGACTGTTTTTCCCTAGAAAAATAGGTTTTCTTATAAAAAACTAATTGTAGGCCCAAAATCTGGAAAAATCGAATAAAAAGTACCTAATTTAGTTATTGGAAAACGTTTTTCTCTAGCTTTTTTGTTTTGAAAACACCGCGAAAATCGATTTTTCAAATGTAAACCAATTTAAATGAGCAATTCCTAAAAACCCGGCAAAAATCCGTACTTTTCAACCTAAAAACTTGATTTTTGCATGATTTTAACAATAAAAATTAGAAATGAACCATGTTTTGCACCTAAAAATCAAGAAAAACCAAAAAAATCCACAGAAATTAACAAATTCTAGGAGAAAAGAGCACAGGAACGCCGTCTTCTTTGAAAAAGTCGATATGAACGAACAAAAAGTGCAGTGGAGCGCGTTTGCATTGTTTTCTCCAAGGCAACGTGGAATAACCATAGAATTTGGGTTCGGATCAGATTTTTGCGAAGGTTTTTGGGTTATTTTGTTAATGTTTTTGTTTTTGAAACTTGTGAATTGATATAACTGTCAAAAAAAAGTAAAAAAACAGATGAAAATCGATAAAATTTGAATTTTTTCTCAGAAAGCTTTGAAAAACAAAAAATCCAGGGACTTTATCAAATTTTGTTCATAAATAACAAAATTCTTTAAATTCCAGGCATAATTAGCAAAAAAAAAATAAAAACTTGATTTTGTTGAAAAAAATTTATTTTCAAAGCAAGAAAAATACGCTGAAAAAAAAAAAACTCGAAATGCCTAAATTAATTGTTCGCTTATGAATATTTTTTTCGTTATCTTATCGAAAAAAATAGTTATCATAATTTTTGTTTGTTTTATTTCGCAATTTCGGCTTCTTCAAACCAAATAGAAACGAATCATACATAAGGCTGGCGAGGGTTATTCATATTGTGAAAAATTGATTTTTTGTTTTGAACATTTTTCATTCATGTAGATCAAAAACGGCAAAAAACTCGGCATTTTTTGTCATTCATCCCTCCCATTGAATTTCGCTTTCCACTACAAGACCTCATTGTTGTACTTGATCCGTTCAACGGATTGCGTTAAGGTTGTGTCGATTTATAGCACGGGGTAGCCGAAAGACAATTAATGCAACCCCGCTCTATCGCATTTTTAATTATTGGCACTGTGCCAACTTCAAAATTAACTGGAGTCCAGTAGACGCGACGCGACACGCAACGCTTCTCGTTCAAAAAAGCATTTTCGCGGGCTCAACGAACCGGCGCTCTGGCGACCCTGTGTTATAGCCATAGATTAAAGCAGACTTGTCAAGATTCGGGCCGGGCCGATAAAAAATTCTCGAGCCCGGCACGGTCGGCCCGGGCTTGGCAATTTTTGATTTTTCGAGCACGCTTTTCGCGATTTTCAGCCTTATTTTGAAACTTAAACATGTTTTGCCCTGAGCCCCGACCAAGCCGGGACAGGAGAAATGTTTCCAGCGGCCCGGCCCGTGACAAGTCTGGATTCAAGGATCTCACAGTTTAGATTCTATCTGAAATTGTGGGCAGGGCCAATTTAGTGTGAATTTTTGAAATCTTAGGTTGCCCCTTGATTTTGAAAACGCGCTTTAATATATGCCGTCTGTAAGCAAATGTCTGAATGTGCGCGCCTCCAAAAATAGTACGGTAGATCGAGAGACGCGGAGAAAAACCCATCTCTGCGTCTCGTAAACCAACACACTATTTCCGCATGTCAAAATTGACTCATTTTCAAAAATTCAACTTTCACCAACACCACCACCCGCTCTCATTAATAATTGACACTTTTTTTCGCTGCTATTGCAAAAAAATCGTAGAATTTCCTGAATTTCCTCATGCATTTTCTTCATTTCTCAGTTCAAAATTACAAATTTCCTGTTATATGCTCCTTTTTTTGAAAATGTTTTCGACCACTATAAAAAGTGTTCATAGTGGTCAGCATCATTGCTCATATTGACTGTCTCTGCGTAAACATTACACTTTCTGTGTATGCGTAGAGAAGATTGCGAAATACACAGAAAGCTCCGCCCTCTTTACAACAACTGGCTTCTAGTCCACGTTGCTTAGAGGATCTGGGTTGTACTAATTTTGAATTTAAAATCTTTTTTGCATACTTGCAACGGGCTGGGCCGGGCCGATCTGAGGATAGACCTCCGGCCCAGCCCGGTCGGCTGACCGTCGGCCCGAATCCTGCAGACGTCCAAATGTTTTGCACTGAAAAAAACAGAATACCATTTTTTGGCTATTTTTAGTTGTGAAAAGTCAAAATTTTCGTCGAATTTATATGAAAAAGTGGAAAAATGGCCGGTCGTGTCGGCCCGGAAAATTGCAAGCTTGCTTTTTTCTTCTTCATTTTCCTCTCCTTGATGCTCCAGTACTGTTGTTGTCTCAATAAATCGGTACTTTTTTTCCATACTTGTGATGGGCCGGGCCGGGCCGACTGAGAAATCTCTACCGGCCTGGCCCGGCCCGTCCCGGTCGGCTGGTCTCTGAGGGGGGTCAAAATTTTTTCTACTGAAAAAAATTTATTTTCCGTCTTTTTTTCGATAACTGGGGGAATGGTTTTCTAGAGAAAATTTTAAATATTTTTAGTCGGAAATTTCACCAAAATTACAAAAAATTTTGAAAAAATGACCCCAATTTTTGAATTTTTTTAAAATCCGGGCCGGCCCGCCAAATCACAAGTATATTTTTTTCTGATTTTCGCTTTTTTTCCGGCATTTTCCTTGCTTCCTTCTTTTTCCCTTCTTTGAACCTTCGCAATCATTCATTTTTCTCTTTGCAGGAATCTCTAAAAATGTCTTGGTTTCGGAAGAACAATACGCCACTCGACGACGGATCACAAAATGGTTTTGTTTTTTTTTTCGAATTTTTTAATGTTGATTTCTGGGTTGTTTGGGTTGTCTAACGTGTTCTAACAAATGTATGAGAAAACTAAAAAATCTTTATTCAAAAATCTGGATTGAAAAATTCACAAAGAAACTTACGACTCCGCACTGATTTTTGAAAAAAAAAATCGAATTTTCAATTCAACACTGGAAACGACTGGGTTTATTTTCAAATTTTACCGATCCAAATTTGAAAAAAATCACAAGCTCTTTTTTCATTTTGCGCTTTTGTGGGGAGAAAAAGTTTTTTTTCAAGATTTTACCTTTTTTTAGTAAAAAAAAACTTGGGACTTCTTGCTTTGTTCAACCCTTGAAAAAACCAGGCTTCAATATTTTAGCTGTTGAATTACCAATTTTGGGCAAAAAAATCGACTTAACTTTGCTCGGAAAATCATCAAAGCTGCTCAGTTTTTCTGCACATAACAGCTAGAAACGGCTGTGAAACAGTCATTTTTCTCACGAGAAACATAGGGTGAATTTGTTCAATATCTGGATTTCTTTCTTGTCTGGAAAACTTGAAAAATCTTGAAAAAACTCAATTTCCCCTGATTCTTCAAGTTTTGGTTATCTGGAAATGCTTTTGATCTTCAAGAAATTTTCACTTGAAGCCGAAAAATCTAGAAAGAAAACTCAATTTTTTCCAAAAACTTCAAGTTTCTCCTATTTGAAAATGCTTTGAACTTTGGAAAGTCTATTGTCGGAATCAAAAAATCAAGAAAAAAATGAAATTTTTTTGAGTTTTTAATCAGACGAAACGCTCCATAACAGACTCAAGCAAAAGTAATTCGAGGGTTTCACTAGAACAATTTTCAAAATTTGAGCGAAAAGGTCCATAAAGAGCACCACTTTTCCCTCTCCCATTGCACTCCGCTTTTCTACTCCATCATCATCATCATCGTCCACATCTCCTCCTTCTCTTCGGGCCTCCTCCGTCCTCCCTTCCAACAACTCAACATCATCAAAAAATCCTCCAGTCCGTCCAGTCCTCCTCTCTTTCCCTCCCTCCTCACCCATTTCTCTGGGCTTCTCTATCCCAAAACTCTTCACCATTTTCCTTCTTTTTTTCGCTTTTTTTTTTCGGAAAAAAAGTAGTCTCCTCATCGATTCTTCTAGAAGAGCAGAAGACGTCGTCCCACGACGTCTTCTTACTTTTTTCTTCTCCTTTTGTGTTGTGCACTGCTCTTCTTCTTCTTCTTCTTTACTATGTATGTGTTGTTATCTCCTTTTCCCTTTCGTCAACGTCTTCTTTTTCTTCTTCGCTTTTTTCGCCCACATTTCTTCGTTTCCTTTCCCTTTTCTTTATGTTTTTGCTTGCTCGACGAGTTTTTTCCGATTTTCTTTTTCTTTCCCACAGAGGATAGAGAAAGAAAGAGAACGGAAATATTGGATTATTATGAATTATTAGTTCCCGGGTAGATGGGTTTAGAGGGGTTAATAGGGTTAAGCGGGGTGAAAATCACTGAAAATGCTGAAATTTCTGCGAGTTTCACTGAAAAATGAAGTGATTTAGGAGCGGAAAAGACTGAAAATCTTCATATTTTCACATTTTTTCTTCGACGTTTTCTTCCAAAATTTCGGAACTTTTATCAGAAAAATAACAAATTTTTTGAGGTGTTTCAGCTGAAAATGAACTGCAATGCAAAATGTCCAAAATTAACCCTTTTTGGCAAAAAAAAACTACAAATATTGTTATTTTCATCTAAAAGCGCTGTAAAGTCTGCATAATTGTAGTTTCCTTTCCGAATTTTTCGCTGAAAAAACACTGAAGTTAAGGCTTAGAACCTGCTAAGACCATGTTTTTCAGCTCAAATTTACGTAGAATTTTTTTTAACAAGATTACCGATGAAAATCTCAATTTTACACTGGAAAACAGCTCTTAAAACTGAAATAATCGGATTTTATCGCTTAAAAATGACCGAAATGGCCTGAAATTCCTCCTTCAACTGCCTGTTCAGTCTGAAAATCCTACAATTTACATTCCCAATTTGAAATACAGAAAATTCCCTTTTCAGCCCAAAAAATCACGATTTTCGGTTCCAAGACCATCAAGTTCAGTTCAATTAATATAACTTTTGGCAAAAAAAAAGCCAAAAACTCAATTTTCCCTTGTTTCTATCGCATTAATCGCTCCACCAGACAGACACTCAAACGAAGCCAATTTCCCAAAGAGAGAGCACACATGCTTCAAAAAAAAAGCATATCGAATAACAAAACACCATAAGAATTTTATGCTTTTTTGTGGTTTTTGGGGTTAAAAATGTGGTTTTTCCGTTTCTTTAAGGTCCATTTTTAACCCATTTTTAGTTAAAAAAGTAGGAATTCTGGCTGTTTTAGCCGCTATTTTTCATGATGATTCACGCTAAACATCCATCTTCTCTCCTCGTTGAAAATGCATGTTCTCCTCCCCCTTTTGGCTTCGGAAATCGGATCTTTTCCATCTTTTTCACCCCGAAATTTTGCTCTTTTTGGCTCAATTTCGCTCGTTTTTTGGCTCAATTCTAGCTCCGAGTTTGCTCCGCCGTCGTTTTTCCCTCCGATTTGTCCATCGTTTCATGCCCCCGGCTCCGTCTCTAATTCCCCCCGACGAGTCTGCTCCACACGGAGAGCACCGTGGAGCTCCACACGGAGCCTCGGGAATTGAGGGTGGACATGTCCCCCTCCTTTCTCAAGGCAAATCACTTGGAGAATTCAATTTCCTTGTTCCAAAGGGGGGAGAAATAGAGACCACTTGGAGACGAAGAAGAAGTTGTGTCCAATCAGTTGTGGCTAAGCCCTTTCCCTTCTGAATTTCATTCCGAAACGGAGTCGCCCCTCCCGAAAATTAAGAGGAGCGTACTTCCGCTTGAAGGAGGTCTTGGAGTCTCTCTCCGGAGCAATTATACCCCCTTCTTTTGGAACTAGCCTAAGGAATTTGCATATTTTTGCATTTCCAAGGCTGTTTTTAATTCCGAACTGGCTCATAATTGATGGTTCATGATTCTGAGCGATTTTCACGCTTTTGGCGTTAAAAAGCGCTTTTTGCGTTGGAAAGTTTTTTTTTTCATTAAGCTTCGGCGTATAATTAAATGCTTTTCGCATAGTCCTATAAGTTATACTATGGTATTATTGTGGGTTGAAATCCTAGAATTTTCAAGCAAAGCGCCTTGTTTTTTTTTTCAATGATCTCCAAGTTATCGCCATCCCAGACTGTTTTTCTCTTTCAAAGAATAGCCTTTCTTGTCAGAAATCTGATCTTCTGTCTGTCAAAATTGTACTCCCTTGTAACCTTTTTCCTATCAGTTTTCGTGGCTGGAAATCTGCCATTTCCAGACGAAAAAATCAAGTTTTTTCGCTATAACTGCACAGTTTTCGAACTGTTCTCAGCTTGCGAGTAGCTCAAATAGCTCAAAAAAAAACTGAATAACGGTTCCATCATGTGTCAATTGTCTTGGTTTCGACGATATATAAATTCACGGTTACAATCAAAAACAATACTGGGAATAACTGTTGCCGTGACGCCATAATGTATCTTGCAACTAACTGATTCGTCACCCTCAAATGAATAATATGCTGGATTTGGAAGCCTGAGGAGAATTGATCATTCTGGACCGTTTAAAAACCGATTCCAGTGCAAATGACCTGGATTTTTTTCACCATATTTCCCATCTGTGCATGCTTTTCTAACCACTTTTCTTGTCCCCGTTTCTTCCACTCCATTATAACCATACTTGTCAAAAATCGGCCCGGGCCGGGCCGGGCCGGTGGTCGAAGGTGTCGGCCCGGCCCGGCCCGCCCGGCCCGGGTTTCAAAATTATCATTTTTCGAGCTCATTTTTTTCGATTTTCAGCTCAATTTCAAAACTTTTCCTGGGTTTTTATACTCAAAAAATGTTAAAAATTTCCTTCTAGAAAACATAGGCCAAATTAGAAGCTGAAAAACCGCGAAAAAAAATTTCGAAATGAAAAAACATGTTTCGCCTTGAACCCCGGGCCGGGCCAGGCCGGGCCGGTAGGAAATTCTCCATCGGCCCGGCCCGGCCCGTGACAAGTATGATTATAACAACTTCTCCTCTGTCAGTACTCTGTCTCACGTTTTTTTTCCCGACAAATTCAAACGATTTTCTCTCTAAACAATCTCTTATTTCTTTCAGGCCAACGAGCTTCTCCACACTTCCCAGGAGGACTACGTGAACATCCATCGCCTCTTCGTCAAGAACCCCCTGCCTCAACAAACAAAGAAATGTTCCGTGTTCGGAAAGCTCCATCCGAAGAGCACACTCTTCGCAATTATGCCTATGTTAATAGACAAGATTTCGATGAAAAGCAGATTAAGTGAGTTTGGAAGGATTTCAGGAGGAATTTGGCTGAAAATAGTTGAAAAATGATGGAAAATCGAAAAATATTGAGAAAAATATAAAATTTTTGAGAGAAAGCCAATTTTTGGCAAAAAAAAACTGAAAACTGAGAAAAATCGGTTCAAAATTGTGAAAAATGTGACGAAAACTACGAGAATTACCTTAAAAAACTCAAAAAGAGTGAAAAGTTTTAAAAAAATCCAGTTTTTAGCTATTATTTCCAAGTTTTTTGGATTATTTTCAGCCGAAAACCAATTTTAATATATATATTTTTACAAATTTTCTTCCTTTTATACAAAAAAAGACCTTTTTTCCAATTTTTGATTGAAAAAAAAATTTTATATTGCGAAAAATATAACTTTTGAGCCCATTTTGAAGCAATTTTTCCTCCAAATTTTTAGTTTTTCCAAAATTTTCCAACTAATTCCCACAATTTTAATCATTTTCAGACACGTAAAAGTGAATCCAGGCCCAGCCCATCACTACATTTTCTCGATAAAGAATGATCCATCGATTAAGCCCGGAGAGATTGCATTTGGAGTCCCCCATAGGCAATGGGCAGTTCTCTCATTGGATCAAGAGATTCGTGTGGCTCCATTTACGTTTAAATCATCAGAATATGTTGGATCGATTGTATTGACTGCTGATTTTAATGGAAAGAAAAAGTATGTATTTTGGTGGCCGAATGGGGGAAATTAGGCCATGAACGGCAAACTTTGGCTTTGGTGGCCTAGAAATTCAAATTTTGCAAGAACTAGGCCACTGGATCCCCCTCCTCAGGATGGGGGACTAGTTTTTGCAAAATAGAGTTTTCTAGGCCGCAGCTTAACACTTCAGTGCGGTGAAGCTTGGGATTGCATTTTTGTGGCCTACGAAACTCCGGAGAGTTTCCCTAAGTCATCAATAATTTGTTCTAGAGACCGAGTTTTTGGTGGCTTAGAAATCTAAGTTCATTAAAAAATGGGCGCATTTTTCAGTACAGGGACTAGTTTTCCACGGAATGATATTTCTAGGCCACCACCTCAAAAATTAAAAAAAAAAACGAACATTTTAGTTTTTAAGGGCCTAGAAATCAAAGCTAACAAAAACTAGGCCATGGAGAGTCGTTCCCGACGCTCGAGTTTTGGTGGCCTTCAATATTGCAAAAAACTAGGCCATTGGCCGCACTCTCAGGAAGGGGGACTAGTTCTTGCAAAGTGGAGTTTTCTAGGCCATAGCGTAACACTTCAAAGTGGAAAGATTGATGAACAAACAAATTATGAACTTTTGTGGCCTAGAAAACCCCGCAGTGCAGTTTCCTAGACCATCAAAAACTGGTTCTAGCGACCCAGTGTTTGGTGGCCTAAAGTCCGAGCACAAGGACTAGTTTCCCACGAACTGATACTTCTAGGCCACCGCCTCAAAAAATTAAGCCATCTACAACTACATAATTTTCAGTGTCACCTCGGAACCGCTCAACGCCGATTTGATGGCTCGCGAATTCTCGATGCAATTTGGAGGCCAAGCATTTTCAAAGTGAGTCTTTTCCAGAAAAAAATGGGCGGAGCTTAAAAACCCTCTATTACAGAACCATGAAGATGGCATTCCGTTTCGAGGATAAAGAGAAAAACAAAACCCATACCCTATCACTGGTTGTCAAATCAATCGAGGGATTCGATGTAAATAAAGCTGCTCTGGCTGCTGCTGGAGGCGGAGCTACAGATGAGAATGCATCTAGACCAACTCAGATTGATGCTGGAGAATTGATGGCCAATTCTGTGATTGTATTTGATAAAGAGGAAGGATCCATGTTGAATTTGGTTGGAAAAAGCAAGGGGTTAGTTTGGGGAAGATTTAAGGTTTGATGGCCTAGAAATTTCTTGAGCAGTTTTCTAGGCCACCAAATTGTAATTTTGAGCTAAGAGAGCTGGGGTCTAACTTTGGTTTTCTAGGCCACAGTCTTGAAAAGTTTCGTTTTTGGAAGGTATCCGATTTTTCATGGCCTACAATTGCCTGAAAAGAATGTTCTAGATCATCAGGTCGCTATTTAAAGCAAAAGTTAATCGGGGACTAACTTTTGTATTTTGAGATTTCTAGGCCACGCAAATAGAAAGTTTGGTGTCTTTGAAAACTTAGATTCAATGGCCTAGAAAACGTTTCAGAGTTGTTCCGAAGGCATGCAGAACGTTTTGAGCAAAAATGCGTCAGGGGCTAATTTTTGCGTTCTGGGTTTTCTAGGTCATGGATTTGAAAAAGTTCGGCCATCTCCAAATTTTCACAAATTTTCTTGGCAAAATCGGTTTTTGATAGATTTTCGAGGCTACGAGACCTTAGTTTCAGATCAAATAACCACCTGACCACTCGGGGAGTAGATTTTTAACTTCAAGTTTTCTAGGCCACGGATTTGAAAAAGTTCGGCCGCCTAATCATGCCTAACAACCCTGAAACCAATCGGAGACTAACTTTCGCATTTGAAAATTTCTAGGCCGTTTGAAAAAGCTCGGCCATCTGGTAAAAGTTTTCTAGGCCACGAAATAAACAAATTCTTCCAGAAAATCCGCTTATCGCTCGATCATCAATCCGAATTGGAATTTCGCTGAAATGGGAATCGGAGGACTCGACAAAGAATTCTCCAACATTTTCCGTCGCGCATTCGCCTCTCGTGTTTTCCCTCCAGAATTCATTGAACAACTCGGAATGAAACATGTTCGTGGTATTCTCCTCTATGGACCACCCGGAACAGGAAAAACTCTTATGGCTCGACAAATTGGAAAAATGCTCAACGCTCGGGAGCCAAAAATTGTGAATGGACCACAAATTCTGGATAAATATGTGGGAGAATCCGAATCGAATGTCCGCAAATTGTTCGCCGACGCTGAGGAAGAATGGAGACGGTGCGGAGCCAATTCGGGACTTCATATTATCATTTTCGATGAGATTGATGCGATTTGCAAGCAGAGAGGATCTATGGTAAGGGTTTAGTGAAATTTAGGTCTGAAAACGGTGAAAAATGGCCTGAAATGAGTGCTTTTGGTTTTGGTGGCCTAACTTTCCAAAACTAGGCCAGTAGAAGAGAAGCCTGACTTTAGTGGCATTTATTATACAAAAATTTTCTCTTAGGAGATTTCGAATAGACTGAGACCGGATTTCGATTCTGGTGGCCTAGAATAGGGAGAACTAGACCATAAGGTTTTTCTAGGCCATTAAAAGTCAGTTCTGAATTTTTGGCTGTGGCGGAATTATTCTGAAAATTCTAGTCCCTCGGAAGAGTTCTAGGCCACCTGGAGACTTTTTCTAGTGTTGATGACAAAGGTTTTGAAAAAACTAGACCACGGGGAAGCTGTTTCGACTTCCGTGGCCTAGAAATACAAAACGCAAAACTAGGCCGCAGATAGATCGTCAAATTAAACATGGTTGAACCCAACAAAAACAACGATTTCGTTTTCAGTGGCCTAGAAAACCCTATTCAAGAAACTAGGTCATTATGAAGCCATTTTACTTTTGATGGCCTAGAAAACTCTTCTTCAAAAAGCTAGTCCTGACGTCTTCCAGTTCGTAGAAAATATCAATCTAGACCCCAGGAAGCGTTTTTTTTCTAGACCGCCAGGCCATCATTTTTAACCTGACTGACCCAGGGACTATTTTTCCGCCTATGGGTTTTCTAGGCCACCAAAAATGAATATTCCAAAAACCTGAAAGTAAGACATTTTCACTCTAAAATGTTTATTTTAACCACAAAACCACCGGTTTTCACTTTTTTTTTCTTTTCGTCTTGGTGGCCTAGTTTTTAAGAAATTTCTAGGTCACCTAAAGTGATATTTTAAAAGGAATATCTGTGAAAAAAGTATAATTTTCCTCCTTAAACCGCCCCTTTCAGTTGTTTTATCCTAAAATTCCCAATTTTTTCAGGCCGGAAGCTCGTCAGTTCATGACACAGTCGTCAATCAACTCCTCTCCAAAATGGATGGTGTCGAACAATTGAATAATATTCTTGTAATCGGAATGACCAATCGTCGTGATATGATTGATGAAGCTCTCCTTCGTCCAGGACGTCTTGAAGTTCAAATGGAAGTCTCACTTCCAGATGAATTTGGACGTCTTCAAATTCTTCGAATTCATACGGCTCGCATGCGAGAGTATAATAAAATGGACAAAAATGTGGATCTGGAGGATTTATCCAAAAGAACTAAGAATTTCTCTGGTGCCGAGTTGGAAGGACTGGTCCGTGCCGCCCAGTCGAGTGCTATGAATCGTCTTGTGAAGGCTGGTGGTAAAGCCCAGGCGGATCCGGATGCTATTGAGAAGCTTGTTATCAATTCGGGAGATTTTGAATATGCACTGGAGAATGATGTGAAACCGGTAAGGGAAAATTGGAGAAAAGGGGACCTAAAAAGGACCGAAAACCACAAAATTCGGGCTAAAATTAGCAAAAAACATCCATAAATCCTCGTTTTGAACAGAAAAACGAAGTAAATTGAACAAAAACAGTTGTCGGATTCTCGGCCACACGGCCACGGCCATCAGGCTCTGACTTTTGATTTTGGACCCGATTTGAAAGCTTCAAAGCGATTTTTCAGTACTTCCTTAATGAAAAACGAAACCAAAATTAAAAATTGTACCTCAGATCGAAAAAACGCGAATCTAGTTCAAAAAACAGCGAAAATGGAAGAAAAAGTCCAAAAAATTCACTATTATAGACCTGAAGCATCACAAAATGCGCTAATTCAGAAAGCAGTTGCATTGGAGCGCGATCTTTTCAAGTCTATAAAATCCTGTAAAAACCGCGGTAAAAGATTTGCTTTCAGCTTCAAAACCAAGCTTAGAAATGACTGAAATTAGGCCGATTTCACGACGAAAAAGGACATGAAAATACTTTTTTTTGGAGCTCTAACAGCGTAAACGAGCCTAAAACTTGTTCAAATTTGGGCTAAAGCCTTTTAAAACAATCCTAAATAAGGCATGAAATATACCGAATTCGAGCTCTCAAATGGCTCCAAATAACCCTCAGAAAACCCAACAAAACCCCTCTATTTTTCAGGCCTTTGGACGCTCTGATGAATCTCTCAACCGTTTCCTTAGCCGTGGAATGATCGTATGGGGACCAGAAGTCACTCAAATCCTCGATGAAGGATCCCTTTTGGCCGAGACCGTCAAAAATCCAGAAAACAGTGGATTCCGATCAGCCGTCCTTGCAGGAGCCCCAAAAACCGGAAAAACATCGTTGGCTGCTCAAATCGCCAAATCATCAGATTTCCCATTTGTGAAAGTAATCTCACCAGAGGATACTGTCGGTTTCTCAGAATCAGCCAAGTGTATGGCACTCAAAAAAGCATTTGAAGATGCGAAACGATCCAAATTGAGTGTGCTGTTGATTGATAATTTGGAACGATTGATTGGTGAGTTTGGGCTAAATCGGGCTATTTTTGATCTGAAATTGATGATTTTCATGGAAAACAAAGGTTTTTAAGCGTAAAAATGCTCGTTTCAATCGAAAGTTGATCATTTTTGAGCCTAAAAGGTGAGAAAATATGAAAACTTGACAGATTTTCGCCATCTTGTAACGAAAAAGTGAAAATTTCTATAGAAAACTGACTATTTTGAGTTGGGAAATGCCGATTTTCGCAAATTTATATCATTTCCTGTCTAAAATCCTATGAAAAAAAGGAAAATGAGACAAAATTTGACATTTTCTACCCGAAGAGTGCAATTTCGATGAAAATCTGGCTTTTTTAACCCGAAAACTGCCAATTTTTGTCTAGAACCAGCCTGCTTGTCGCGCCTCCGGCGCATCAAGAGGCTGGTTCTCTACTGTTCGTCGCTGCGATCCTCACTTTTTTGACTGGTCGCGGCTACGCCGCTCCATAGAATTGAAAACCCCCGACACCTGTAGGCAAAGATAGTCTCTGACTTTTGTGGTTCCGGTAGCGCAGTCGGGTGTGCGGTCGGCCAACGCTCGCAAGGCCGCAGGTTCGAACCCTTTTGGGGGCAAATCTCTCTTTCTTCTTGCCCAGAAAGTGCGAACATCCTGACAAAGCAACGGACATACGCCTCTGGCTTTTTATATATAAGAATGATTGATCATTTTCCGCCATTTTTCAAAAAACGTGAGAAAAAACGAGAAAATGAGCCACATTTACCTGATTTCCAGTGGTAAAAATGTGAATTTCCATGGAAAACTGACTTTTTTGAGCAAAAATTGCCGATTTTCGAGCTAAAAATAGGAAAAAAAAGGAAAGAAATGAGCTAAATTTTGACGATTTTTATGAAAAAAATCGGTTCTAAATGCCCGAAAAGACTAATTTCAGCCTTAATCCCTCTATTCTTTCCAGATTACCATCCCGTTGGACCACGCTACTCGAATTTGGTCATTCAGGCTCTTTTGGTCCTTCTGAATGCTCCACCACCGGCGGTAAGCCTTTTTTTCGCTGAATAATCTGGCTGGAAATTCTGCATTTTTCAACATTTTCAGCCAATTTTGGCCCAAAATCCCCCAATTTCCGTTATTTTCAATCGTTTTCACCCATTTTCCACTCAAAATAACTCCTAAACCTCCTCGTTTCCAGGGTCATCGTCTCCTTGTAATTGCCACATCATCAGATCGTTCATTCCTTCGTGATATGGGATTAATGGATGTTTTCGGAAGAGTTATTGATATTCCACGTCTCTCCACTGCTGATCAAATGATGAATGTTATTCAAGAGAGTAATATCTATACAGATGATCAATTGCCACATATTGAACACAAACTTCGATCACTTGTGGAGGGAAGAAAGTGAGTTTTTGGACGGGAGGAGAAGGGGGGTTTGGGCCTTTCCTGGGCTTTTCGACGGATTCTGACTGTCTTAGAAAGCTTCATGTTAGCTTAGGGCCTTCCATATACCTATCCAACCAATTCCTGACACAATCTAGGCGTCATGATGTAGAAAATAAAAACTTTCCTATGCCTTCAGCTTATTCATGATGGATTAAGCGGTTCCTGGTCTTTTTCCAGGCGGTTTTTGGGGACTTCAAGTCGCCACCCGTTTTCGACGGTTTTATGCAAATTCAGGCCCTTTTAGGCTTGCTAAAGACGTTCTTTTTTGAGCAGTTTTAGTCCGGAACCTGAAAGTAGGCCCCACTTACCTAAACCCTTATCTCATTCCAATCATACTTGCAACGGGCCGGGCCGGGCCGATTTGAAAATTTCCTCCGGCCCGGTTCGACCCGTTTCGGCCCGGGTTCTACAGGGGTCAAAATTTTTTGCACTGAAAAAAAAGGTTTTTTTTTCCTTTTTTTCAGTAATTGGGAATATCTTTTTTTGAATAACATTTTTGATTACTTTTAGTAGTGAAAAGTCAAATATTTCGTAAAATTCGTATAAAAAATGCGAAAAAACGATCTTAAAATTTCAAAATTTTTTAACCCGGGCCGAATCGGGCCGGCCCGAAAAATTGCAAGTATGATTCCAATCGATTCCTTATTTTCAAATTGGCAGTCCACAACCTCAATTTCAGAGCAGTTTTAGGATTTTTTAGGGTCTTCAAGTTAGCCTTTTATCAATCGCCATATTAGGCTTTTCTACTCCGTTCTTTTATTCTATTATTTTAGGCCAAGTTTTGGTGTTTTGAATCCCTAAAAGGCCTAATAAGAGGCCTGGTAGGCATTGTAAAGAATTGCAATTTTCAGGTCTAAGTTTCAGACCATTTTTATCATATTCTAGTTGAAATAGACTATAAAATCATCCGAATCCGCTCCACAAGAATCTGGACAACTTACGCTCAATTCATTCATATTTTTGGCCATTTTTGGGTTTGTTGAGGCCTTTTTAACCGTGACTGAGGCTAATCTTCGCGCCTCTTCGGCCAAAAACAAATCAAAGTTCTAGTTTTCCCGATACCTGGCATTGGACATTGGATATTTTCTTCTCCCTTCTCTGAACCGAAATCCCTCCAAAAAACCGTATTTCCTTGCCTTTTCCGGGTGCAAAAATAGGCCTCCCATTGCAGAATTCTTTGAACTAGACTAATCTCGAAAAATCCCGGAAATCCATGCTTATCCCTAACCGTTCTAATCAAATGTAGTTGGCGTTTGATGCCATTCCTCATCAGATTATCCCCTCCTGATTAGTGTAAACTTTTACGTAGTTTTTTTTCGGATTTTTTTTGGGATTTTTCAAATTTTCAGAAGGAAAAAATCTTTTTTTTTCAGATTCGGCGTCGGCATCAAACATCTTCTGGAACTCATCGAATCGGCACGCCAGTGTGAAGCGGAATATCGTGTTACCACACTGATTAATATGATTGAAAATGTCGCATTGAATTTGTTCTAAAAATTTGCTGAGAAATGTCAAAAAATCGATCAAAACAATCGAAAAATAGCAAAAAATCATGTAAAAATGTCTGAAATATGAGATTTGGCACGGTGCCAAGTTTTTTGAAAAATTCAATTTTTTGAATTTTTTGTGAATTTTTTTTTCAAAATTGGCTTAAAAAGACCATTCGCTCCCTAAAAACCCATTTTTTGGCACAGTGCCAAATTTTTGAAAATTTTCAAAAAAATATTTTATTCGCAATTTTTCGAAAATAATCTAGAAATGACAAAAACTCATTTTTGGCACAGTGCCAATTTTCCAAAAATTTTCGAAAAAAAATTTTTTTTCATAAAATTAGTCTCAAATTATCAGTAAATCATCTAAAATCGCAAAAACCCATTTTTGGCACTGTGCCAAGTTTTCTTTTTTTTTTCGAAAATTTTTCCTTCTTTATCCATTGATTTCCCCTTCCATTTTGTAGTGTGATTTATTGTCAATGGATCTCCTTTTTCCCCCTTTTTTTCCCTATTTTTTTTTCTTTTTTACCCTCCTAATTTATTATTCGATTCGCCTTCTCCCTTATTTATTTATTTTCCAGCTTTTTCCCTTGTACTTTATTCCCATTTCATTTTCAGCTAGATTCTTCTTTTTTTCTTGAAAAAATTAGAAAAAATATTCTAGCCCTCTCTCTTATGTAATTTATCGTAAAATTGTATTGTCTTAAAATGTTCTTCTTCAAACTTAAATTAGCAATAAAGTAAGGATTTACTTCACTTTTTATTGGCTAAAAACAGGAAGTTTTAGATGAAAAAAATTTGGAAAATTAGGCTCCGTATCACATAACATTAGTGGAGAGCGCGGCGCAGTGAATTTTTGGATTAACACCGCGAAACCTCTATTACACTGGCACCTCCAATAAAACGGCACCTTTAATATACTGGCACCGAGACGTAAGATTTTAAGAAATAAAGCGGCAAAATCAACTAGAACGGCACCCCTAATAGATCGGCATCGGTCAATTGATAGTCAATATTACGAACATTTTCCGAATCGGAATCATACCTTGGAACCTCTATTAAACCGGCATCCCTAATAGAGCGGCACCCCTGGGTGCTTAACACCAAACTAGACACTTTTTGTTATTCTAGTTTTTCACGTTTGATTTCTTTTTTTTCGTAGTCTGTCTTTAAACATCAGTCGACTAAAAGGGCATATGATTCGGCTATAGAAGGCATTTGGAAATGGAAATATGAATGAAAATGAAAAAATATAATGAAAATGTATAATAAAATACATGTATTTGGAAGAAGAGACGAGTGGGCACGGAATGTACTTGTGATCTGGAAATCGTGACAAAAACTTGGTCCAGTTAAGCCCTTTATTTGGTCTGGTCTGCTGAGTCAACCCAGGTCTGAATCATTTTTTCGATTAGATTATATTTATACGAACATTCATAAGTCAGTCCAAAGACCTGGTCGTTTTGCATTTCCCGTTTTTATTTGCATTTTTTTTCCGATGGGATGATATTTGAAGGAATATCCATAAATAAGTCCAAAAACCATGTCGTTGGGAAAATTGAACCAGGAAAAGTCTGGAATCTGTACAAAATCCGGCGAAGGTGCAGTAAAAAAAGGGTTTAAAAAATAGGTAGCTAGGTTCGAAAACAGCCAATTTATGGGCCTAGGATCCTACAAACGGAAAATTTATTAGAGCTTTTTTCAGTTTCCTTAGATTTCAAACTGGATTTTGTGCCATTAACAGTCGTTTTCAAGTACGGTAAAACCTGCTATAGAGCGGCCGGCTGCATTATTTTTCACTAGCTCTTTAGGGAGGCGGCTCTATATTCCAATTTACGAGATTCGGGAGAAAAAAAAACAGTTCCTAATACAGTTCATACGGGTGCCGCTCCATATGCGCTCTACTGCACTCAGTACTTCGAGATTTTCCACTTTCGTCGCCAAATTGCATTTTTCAAAATTGTTAAAATGATGTTTTTCGAAGTGATAAGTATTTTTATGACATTTTCGGCAAAAATTGAGAAAAAAAATTTGGTGACCAAAATCAAAATTTCAGAGAGCCATTTTTCAACTGAGTGCAGTAGAGCGCATGTGGAGCGGGCACCGTATGAACTGTACTTAAAACAGTCCGTTTTCACTGAGGATTAGCCAAAAGTCGACAAATTGAAGACTTTTTACCGCGAAAATGCGGAATGAACTAACCGATTTTTTTTTTGAAAAAAAAGCCTATTTATGCTTTTTTTCACTTGAAAACAATCAAATTTCATGGAATTCTTTGATGTGAAAAGCCCGTTCTGTTTGAGTGGTCGTTCTAATAAAGAGGACCGCTTTATCATAGGTTTTAAGGAAAGATCATAGGGAAAGCTGAAACCCTCATGAAAAATGGTCCCTACAGTCTCCTCTACAGTCACCTCACGTATATCAAAAGGCTAATCTCATAAAGCTAATTCCGAACATTTGTTCTCATCCGTACTACCCGGCACCATCTTGATCTTCAGTCTTTTTTGCTATACTTTTTCAGCCATTGGCATCCGGATGAGCTAGCTTCGAGGATTTACAGAACGATATAATTTATGCAATGTTTTAGCAAATTTAATTTTAGAATTGTAAACAACATAGTGAATGAATGATGTAAAACTATAAAACGTATTAATAAATTAGTGATCCTGGAAAGATTAAGCGTAGATATCATCGGGCACAGAAACAGATATTGAACTGGCACGAAAAATATCGGGACGATTTGAGATTTTTGATAATACTAAGAAAACGAAGGCTCGCTTGAGAAAGTGCTTTACGCAAAGTTAAGTAGGCTTTGGATGGAAAATTGGATCAATAGAATAGTCTGAAGTTGAGGAATTGATGTTCATGAATACGTCCTTAAACGGGTGACTAAGCTAACGTATTTTTATTATCACTTTCGACTTATTTTTTTATTCTGGTTTCATTTTTTCATTATGAATTCACTCGAAAACTGATAAAGACGATACGTAACGGAAGCAGCGTGGATGGTCAAAAACCTGACAAGAGGAAGAATTTCCGACGGTTTTTTCATTTACTTTCCGTTTTTTCACAGTTTCACAGGGTCGCCAGAGCGTCGGTTCATTGAGTCCGCGAAAATTCATTTTTCTTGAACGAAAGCGTTGCGTATCGCGTCGCGTCTGCTGGGCTCCAGTTACCGTAAAACCTGTAATAGAGCGGCCCCCTTTTCTAGAACGACCTCCCTCCAATAGAACGGTCTATTTTCGGCAGTGAAGTTCAGAAAATTGCTTGTTTTTGTGTGAAAAAAGCATGAATAGGTCGTTTTTCCAAAAATAGTTTAGCTCATTCCACATTTTTGTCATAAAAAGGTATTTAATTCATCAAACTTCGGCTAATTTTCATGGTAAAATCGTACTATTTTGAAAATGATAAAATATAAAATCGGGTATTGAAATATAGAGCGGCCCCCCTCTGATATTACGGCACTCTTTGATAGAGCGGCCCCCCTATAGAGGTAGTGAAAAACAGTGCGGCCGGCCGCTCTATTACAGGTTTTACGGTAATTATGAAGTTGACACAGCTCAAAATATAAATGATATTATCTTTTATAATCAGTAAAATATTTCATGAGTTCATTGATATTTTATCGCTATCGCCACAAGAAATCGTTGACTTGTGAAGTAGCATGCAATCATGTTGTAAATCACTGTTATTGTAGCGACACGGCAATTTTCTCTGATCGTGATTTTATTTTTTTTTTCGCGCGTTTTTTTTTGTAATGGACGCAAGCTCACTGCGTAGCGACTCAGTATTACGTGCTAAAGCCGATACGTAGCCTTGATTTGCATGATAAATTGAGTCGCTACTCAGCGAATCAAAAAATTTGCGTCCACTACAAAAATAGAACGCGGGAAAAAGAATTCAAAATCACGTTCAATAAAATTCGCCGTGTGGCGATAGCAGTGAATATCAAGAAACTTTTTTGAGTGATTGTTCAAATTCGGATCAATTATCCTTACTAATCCCGCCGCTCAGCCAAAATTTTTTTTGGTCCCACCGTTCCCTTTAAACTATATATCAAAAAGATTATCTATGATTCCGGAACACTTGTTCTCATCCGTACCCGGCACCATATTGGTCTTCAGCCAATTTTTTGGTATATTTTTTAATATTTTTATTCGAGAGATAAGCATGGATCTTTCAGATTCTTAAGATTATGTAGCTTTCGCAATGTTTTAGTAAGTAGATTTCTTCACTGGCGCGGTGGCGCGCAGACTTTTGTTTTTTTATTTTTTTCATGAGCCCTACGATTAATATTGGTCGGATTAAATTGTAAGTAAAGACTTTGGCATCAAGGATCATGCACGTAGGCCTAAATAATGCATGTGCTTAGGATTTCGCATCACAAATTTTTTCGAATTTTGAAAATCAAATTTCAAAATGTAGCTACCGCGATTATCCGAAGACTTTAATTATCAGGGTGACCAAAGAAATTGATTCAAAGACTATCAGAGTTGTACGGAATAGATTCTTTCAATTTTGGAATCCGGAAGGACCTTTGAAACTACGGAACTCGGAACCTGGAAAAATTGGCTCGAGCTGATAAAACTGGTTGAGTTCGGAAGTTAGTTTGGCTCCGTTTTTCAGTGCGTTTCGAGAAACATTTTATGCTAGATGCATTGAATACCGAATCATCGCTAGATTAATCTCCATAATTTTGCTAGCTTTCTTGACTTGAACATTTTGTGTTGTAACGAAAAGACATTTTATTTTGCGGAATCCGGGATTCGGATTACAAAATGAAAAAACATTCCAGAATACGGAAAACGGAACTTTGGCAACTACCATGACTTTTTGAATTTTGTTGCAAGAATCATGAAACTCACCAAAAGCTCTCCAAATGAGTATAATCATGACATATTTTGGAACATTTTGAAAATTGAGAAGTCTGTGCTTCTTTAACCTCAAACTTCCTTTATGAGGCGTTTATTCTAATTGTAATTTATTTATTCGGCTCTGTTCCAGTTTAGGGGTCCCTGAGAATTTCCTGGGTCCCTGGAAAATACGTGGGTCCCTGAAAACTTTCATGGGTCCCTGAGAAATACATGGGTCCCTGCTCAATCAATAATTTTTTTGTGGGTCCCTGATAATTAAATGGGTCCCTGAGTACTTTTATGGGTTCCTGAAAAAAAGATGGGTCCCTGGAATGAAATAACTGTACTTCCACAATAGTGCAGCATATTGTAGCGGTAGTAGCGTTTGAAGTAATCGATTTCAATTTTTTTCCTTTTTCAGAAGTACAAACGTATTAGCAATACATAATTAACGATAGTTAACGGGTCTAAACCGAAACTAGCCTTCTCCCATTATAAGAGTGTATTTCCAGGCTTAGGCTTCTGAAGACCTACTACTAGCCGCCCGGAGATGCGAAGTTGATCTTTGAAATCCTGTGATGATTCAAATATAGCCCCTACCATTCCAGGGCTCTCGATATTTTCTATTCAACAACAATAGTTCATCACTGGAGATTGCTCACGTCGCCCTCCGGGCGACTAGTGGTAGGGTTTGAGAGACCTAAGCCTAGGATAAGTTCTAATATCGGGAGGAGTTGAGCTTAGGTTGGTTGTAATCGAATACGCATTGCTACTACGTTTATATTTCTGAAAAAGTGAGAAAATTGGAATCGAAAAAAGAAACAAGTAAACAATAAAAAAGTAAGACAACATCATCAAAATGAATTGAAACGCAGTTTCTGATACAATATGCTGCACTATTGTGGAAGTACAGTTATTTCATTCCAGGGACCCACCTTTTTTCAGGGACCCATAAAAGTTTTCAGGGACCCATTTAATTTTCAGGGACCCACGAAAAATTATTGATGGAGCAGGGACCCATGTATTTCTCAGGGACCCATGAAAGTTTTCAGGGACCCACGTATTTTTCAGGGACCCATTAAATGTTTAGGGACCCAGGAAATTCTCAGGGACCCCTAAACTGGAACAGAGCCATTTATTCTTTTCAAATAAACAGTAAAATAACATGCGAAACTTAGAAAACACCCCTCACGAGGCGAATCTAAGAAAGGTAAAAACAGGTGATAAAACAATCGAGGAGAACCAAAAATAGAAAAAAAAACCGGGAGAAAGAATTAAAAAACCGGGAGGGACTAGAATCAAGTGATTTGGGAAGGGTTTCGAATTCTGAGGGGCATAGAAAGTGAGGACAATTATTGGTCATAGCATTCCATGTGGGGACGGTGGTGGAAAAGAAATCTGAGATATGGGAGGTTTAGCAAACAAGATTCATTGGTCTAGGGGACGATGCGGAGAACTTAATATAAAAGAACAGATTATTCTTCGCTATACTATAATCTTTTTTGCTATACTTGTTCAGCAATTGGCATCCGGATGACTTAACTTTGAGAGTTTACAAAACGAGATATTTTTGCAATATTTTAGCAAATGTATTCTTGGAAAAGTAAACAAATAGTAAAAGAAGATTTCGAGCCATTACAAATGACATACACAATACCGTGGCCTAGGAATCTTAATTTGTAGCCCCAGAGGGCCGGAAAATCTAGAGGTTTTGCGGGCATCTATTTGTGCTTTCAAAGTTTGAAAAATTTTCTCAGGTACCTGTGTTTACTCCACATCGATCCCTGTTTTGTATAAGCCAAAACATTTTAATAATTTTATTATTTGAGCTCATATAAAGTTAATTTGACTTTTAGAAAAATAACTTTGAGTTTATATTATGGCTGATCTCTTTCGGCACATCTTTTTCTCTTTTTTGGCACAAATTATTCAAGAATCAGAAAAGGACTGAAACGTCATGTTTTCATTTCTTTTATCGCTGTTTCTATTTTTCACGATCGTTTTACTCAAAATTACCTCAAAATGATACATACCCTAGCTAGTTTTCCAGCAGGTCAATTTTTCTGAAACTAAGGCAGCTAGATGTAAAATTCTTTCGTGATGATGCGCTTCAGTTTCAATTTTTGGGTTCAAAAAGAATAAGATCACCAGGTTCAAAAAACCACGTTTTCCCACCTTTTTTAAAACTGTCATTGATATAAGAGACAAACAGGGGGCCACGTGAATATAATAAACCCCGTAAAACTTCTCACAGTTTTTTCATTTCTAAAAAATTTTGAGAAACCAGGCGGTAGGAGGCGACAATGGTGAACGGGTTTTATGAAAATTACAGTTAAAGGTGGCGAGACATGAAAAAATTGTATTTCTAGTTAATTGTCTATCATGAATAATGGGCCATTCTAAACTCCTATCCGCGTTTCTAGTCCCTGTGGCTCAGCCGGTAATGCGCCCGACCACCAATTGGTACGGTAGCTCAGTTCGACCCCTTAGATGGTAATGGTTTTTGTTTTTCTTGAAAATATCCAAAAAATGAATAATTAGTGTATACACCACATCTTACGACAAAATGCATACAAAGTCTAAAAAAAGTCTACAAAACTTTCATGTCCCCCCACCTTTAACAAACGGCATGGAAAAAATTCACACAAAAAAATTGACTTAACGCTAGAAATTTAGTTGTTATTTTTTTTCAAATTATTGTGAAATGTTCAGGACATTCATAATTTTGAGTGTCCAGATTAAACTAGAAAACATGTATAAACACCGTTCGATTCAATATCCCCAATGAGCACATTTCAAATGATCCTATCCTTGCTTCCACACTTGACCCATTCAAAGGGCCTACATAAATCTAACGTTTGTCTCTGTTTTCTGCCAGGACTTCGAAGACTTTGAACTCAGACCCCTCACCTCCCAATCGTTCATTTTTCTTCCATTTCAAAATTTTTCCGTTGTTTTTTGTCCTCTCACATTCTTTTCAAACTTTTTTCTTATTATTTTAAACTTCTTTTCTCAAAGCTCCCCCACAAACAACATCTGCCACCGTTTCTCTGTTAAACTATATCATCCCAGGAATTCATTTCAACCTAAGAATTCAAAAAAAGTGGACGGATATATATATTATATCATGCGATTCTTCATCTTCTCTTTCCGCGAAAAAGCCATGCGTCACAAAACTTTTTTTCCAGAAAAAAAATTTGACGGCGCCATCTGTCGTTTCTCCTCGTTTTCCCCTCTGGATATTAGATCACCGATTGCATAACTTTTGACAAAAAAAGTGGTCGAAATCGGGTAATGCCATTGCATAATAAGTCGTGTATGGCATCGTTTTTAGTGGATTTCTTTTTTCTTATGGATTGATAAGAACATGATATCAGGAAGACATTTGATTGTGATCATTGGAGGGTGATATGGCAACATGTTGCTAGACAGGGTGATAGGACAGGAACCTGAAGTTCATTGATAATTTTTATGATTTTTTGATGTTGTGGATATGCCGACGTTCTTTTTCATGCCAATTCTAGTTTTTACTATAAATTTACTCAGAAATAACTCTAAATGGTTCAGAATTTTTTTCGAAAACAGCCAGATTATCATACTTGTGATGGGCCCGGTCTGGGCGTTCCAGACCGATTGAGAATTTTCTACCGGACCGGTTCGGCCCGGTCGGCTCTGAGAGGGGATCAAAATTTTTTGCACTGAAAAAAATTTTTTGCCTGTTTTTTCGATAACTGTAGAATTGGTTTTCTAGAGAAAATTTTGAGTATTTCTGTTAGGAAAAAGTCTGAAATTTCATGAAAATCACAAAAAAAATTTGAAAAACATGACCCCAATGTTTCAACTTATTTTTGAATCCGGGCCGGCAGAATTTGTCATCGGCCTGCCCCGGAAAATCACAAGTATGCAGATTATTGACATAAGGTTCAAGATATTTTCAGTTTATAGAGAAAACTCCGCTTTTTATTCGTCGAAAGACAGGTAACCTTTCATCGAGGCTGTAACGTTATTTTGCACCACTTTGGGTTGTCAAAAAAAATGGAGTTCATAGAAAAACTTGATGGATTAGCTTTTTCCTTTTCGGAAGACGAATATTTTGAAAAATCTACGGAAAACGGTATTCCGTGAAGCTCTGATTGATCTGAAATGTCTGAAAATTGTCATCCGGAAAATTACTTTCGTTTTAAAATACGTTTTGTACTTATGAAGCCGCATGTTACGTTACATATAGTTCGTGAATTCTCCAAAAAAGTTCAACACAATTCGATTGGGCCTAGGTACAGAGGATAACGATTGCAAGAAGATCCTAAAATTTCGACGCAACTCGATCTTTTGAATTTCAGAAGTCTCAATTTACAAGTTTCCCCTGAAAAAAACAGCCTGGTTGAGACCCAAATCTCTGAAACTTTTTAACTCCAAACTGTTTGCCAAAACTTCAGTGATTCCAGGAATCGATTCGATTATAACTTGTCTAATACTTTCTTCTGTGAGTTAAGTTCATACAAAAAAGTACAAAATGATGTAAAAACGTTTATTGAAAAAAGCGCTGTTTTCGATTTCTTTTCGACACAACTCGTTCAAAAACACAAAACTCAAAACAACAAAAAGCGTTCAAAAACCTCGGTTCGAAAAAAAAAGAAACACCTAGGGTGACTTACCCAACTAAACCCTGCCTAATCTGAAGATTTATTTCAGATTTTCGAATATTGAGACATTCGGGTTTTTGTGTTTTTGATCCAGCTAAGTTACTCAAGAAAAGAGGATGCTAGTTGGTGCTATTTTTGCTTCTAGGTTTTTTTCGAGAATTTCTGGATTTTTTACAGCATTACCGGCTGCGGGAGTAGTTCTTATTATTCAGGTAGTGACGTTCACAAAAAAATTGCTCTATAATTTTAAAAACCTGTAGCCTACCTTTTTTCCGGAAAATTTTTTAAGGTTTTAGATTGGAATATCAATTGTTCAGGTGTTTTTTTTCTCAATATAGTGGTTTTGTTGTGAATTTTGAAAGCAAAGTTTGAGGAAAATGTAAAAAAAGTGTATTGTAAGATAAATTTTTAAAAAATCAAGAATTTGAACCTAATATTAATGTCTCCGATGTTTTTATTACGGGATTTTCAAACTTTTTTCTCAATTCATACGGTGACTTTCTCGGATTCTTACAAGTAGTTCAACCCGCCTGAAAATTATGAATTTTTTTTAGCATTTTTCCAACCTGTACCGGTAAAATTTTGATTATTTTGCCAAAAGCTTTTCCGATAATTATTAGGAAAACGTTTCCAGTAAGTTTGTTGCGAAATTATCGAAACTAAAGTTTACCGGTAAAACATTTTTCGGTGTGGCCTACTGGTTCAGACTTTGGTCCCTTCGACCGGCCAATTTCCTTCTTCCCTGTTTCCATGTTTCTATGTTTTCATCACGTTTGCAAATAATTTAATCATCCAAAGTGTTCATCTCTTTTTCGAATGTTCCAAACATATCCTACCAATCATAAGTAAAAAATATTAATGAAAAAAGAGATATTATACCACCCAAGTGGTATATTTATTTCTAATATTTTTTTCATCAGGATCATCTTTCATCTCTTCTCATGATCCTTAAACCCTTTGAAAATCCGTGCTTTTAATGGAAAAGGAACATGAATATAAGTAAAAAGTAATGAAAAACAGAACATCATGGGAGGGTTTTCTGTTAATCGGTCAGCAGGAATGGATATCAGTGATTATCCCACGCTGATATGTTAAAAAATGAATGAAAATATCAAAAAGAAAAGGGGAATTTGGAAAAAAGAAACATATAATGTATTCCAAAATCTGTTGTTTTTTCGTGATTTTGATTCCACAAAAACCGTTTGTTATGTTTCTTTTTTGAGGAGATAATAGTGATAATGATGATGATGATCAGAACAATCAGAAGCGGAGGAACATTGGTGGTCTATACGAAAAGATTTCAAAGAAAGGAATACTGTAGATATTGGAAATTGTTGAAAAATCTGAAAATTAAAAAAAAATGAAGCTAATTGTGACGATGTGAGAATAGTTTCATCGAAAAAGCGAAACTGAGATTTTTTTGATGAAATTTTTTTTTTTCGAAAACTTGACACCGTACCGTAACCCATAAATTTCGAGGTAATAATTTTCAAAAAAAAAAATTTTTTTCCAACTTCTGACAGAAAAAAAAACCTTCACCTTCAAATTATAATGAAACAACCATAGAAGTTCTGAAATATTTTTTTTTCAAACAAACTTTATGTTCATGAATACCGTAAAACCTGAAACAGTGGTGCCCCTCCAGTAGTAGTGCCCCTCAAATAGTGGTGCCCTCAGATGAGGAGTTTGAACAATAGTGGTGCCCTCAGACAAAGTAGTTGAACAATAGTGGTGCATGCACCACTATTTCAGTTTTCACGGTATGTTATAATTGATGAAAAATCCACCTAAAAATGGCTATAAATCACTCTAAAACCCGTAAAATAATAAATTGGCATGATGCCAAATTTCAAAAATACTAAATATATTTAAATTTTCTGTTGAAAATCATTCTTAATCTATGTAAAATGACGAAAAAAACACTATAACAACTACCGTTATCTTATAGCAACCACAGCAATTTTTTCAGTATGTAAATGGAAAAGTGCTCAAAAGAACTACACTTGGCACAGTGCCAAGGTGTGTATCGTGTGCATTCCGACGTGAAAAATCACTCGGTGTTTGCATTAACGTATCGTATTCATCATTGTGAGAGCCGCTACTCAGCGAATTTATTTTCAGAAGTTGGAAAAAAGCGCGCGAAAAAACAAATTAAAATCACGTACGAGAAAAATTGCCGTGAGTAATACGTTTTGGCACAGTTTTACTAAAAGTTCGAAAAAATTTCTTATTTAGGCGTTCCATATTACCGAAAAAAAAATAAACTTTAACGATAAAAATCTAGTGCTGTCGAAAAGAAAAAGAAAACGCACTTTTCTCTCGCCGAGTCGGGGCTCGCCTAGTCGCCCTTATATGTGGATTTATTGATAATCCTCAAAGTACAAGTACCAAGTACCACCTGGTCGATCGGCTGATGATTATAAATAAGCAGCGGTATAAAACTTCCAAGTGATGAACTACTTTTTCAAAATTATTATTTTTAAATTTTTTGAAGTTTTTGTTTCGATTTGAATGCGGTTTTTTTGAAGATTTTTTAGCTTATTACTTCCAGAGAGCGTTTATTCACGTTTTATTCCAGACAAATCGTGTAAATAGGGTGAATGCTTGAAGGACGAAACAAAACCACCAAAAATGAGTTAGGTCCGCAATTTCGCTTCCTTGTGAACTCAAACTGCGGGCATTTTAATTGACGATAAATGATGAAAAACCACTTGATTTTTGACTGAAGAAGCCGATTTTTGCGTGAATTTCATCAAGTGCCGTTTTATGAGATGCCAACGGTTAATGTTCCCCATGACGCAAAATTCCGGACCGGGCTAATTTTTGTCTGAATGTGAGATTCGTAATCCAAACTTCAAGGATACATTTGATTGAAATTTTTTTTTTACAACGTTTACTATTTTTAAAGTTTTTCGAAATATCGGTCCGATGCGCTGATAAACATTATTATAAATTTCTGGTCATTTTTGAGTTTTTTTTTTAGAAAATTTTTGAAAAACTTTCCGACGTAATTTTTTTTTACCAATTCCAGTTTTTCCCCGTGAATTCACCCAAAAACAACTTTGGATTGTACAAAATCCCGCTGGGAAACAGCCAAATTTTTGGCCTAAATCCGATATACCGTAAATCCTGTAATTGAAGCCCACCTGTATTTGAAGCCCACCTGTAATAGAAGCCCACCCTCAGAGCCTCTTCGAAAAATAGTAGCCCACCCTGTATTAGACGCCCACCCTCTAATAAACGCTCATTCATAAACAGATTTTATCCAACAATCGCTAAAAATTCAACAAAAAATCGCTCGAAATCAAAAGTCAAATGGCAAAAACACTGGAAACGGGGGGGGGGGGGGTTTAGGTTTTTCTAGAACAAAATTCAACTGGTATTTATTGAAAATTAGAAAAATTACTCTAAAATGTTTGAAGGAAACACTTCAAAAAGCGTGAGAAAATGCTAGCACGACTCCGAAAATAGGGTTGAAAAATAGAAGCCCACCCTGTATTTGAAGCACACCTGTAATACAAGCCCACCCTCAGAGGACCTTTGAAAAATAGACGCCCATGGGCTTCAATTACAGGATTTACGGTATTTCCTTTTTTTCAATTTTTAGAGAAACAACTTGTAAAACTTGCAAAAATACCACGACAGATTTGTTTTTGTGTAATAAAATTATGAATTTCGCCGAGAAAAATTCAAGTTATCGGATTCTAGGCCGCCAAACTGGCTGCATTAAATCTCTATTTTCTACAGCTTTGCTTTTTCTTCAGTAAATTATCTTCTAGTAGTAAAAGATCCCTTCTAAAAATATGAAAAAATGAAACCCAAAGAAAACATTATGAAATTAATCTTTGAAAAGGTCATTCACACTTCCAAAACAAATGGTATAACAAGAAATATCAAAACAGTCCTTGACCATTTCGATGATCTTATTAACCGATCTAAGCGACAAAAGGACAAAAAACAAAGAAAAAAAAATAGTGGCGAAATGAAAAAAAGTTTTGAAAAACTTGTTATGATCGTTTCCTTGCTGTCAATTTGGTAGTATTTTTGACCTTGACATGAATCTTCACTGCTAAATGATCAATGATTTTTTTGGATTGCTATCAATTAATTTATGATTTTGAAATATAGTGCAGATAGGTTTGATTGTTCTTTGATTATTGGTGTATATTAGTTAGCAAAGTTTGAAAATAAAACTTTAGTCTAGAAACCGATAAAATGGGTTCCTTCAAGTTACAAATAAAAATTTGGAATCATTTTTTAACCGAAGTTGTTCGAAAAACAGCAAAAAATGCCGGAATTATGAAGTAGCTACCAAAACAAAATTGTGTTCAAAAATTGTGGTTTTTTGCAGCACGTTTTCCGCGGTTTTCAGCCCAATTTCGAAGCTTTTCCTGTGTTTTTTTTACTCAAAAATCGATCAGAATTTCGTTCTGGAAAACATAGGCCAAAAAAGTAAAAAAAAATTCAAAGAAAAATCAGTTTTTACCTGAAAAAAAATCATGTTTTGCCTGAACCTCGAGCCGAGCCCAGCCGAGCCGGGCCGGCCCGTAATAAGTCTGCTAGAAACAGTCCTAATTTGAGGAAGAAATTGGACATTTTTTGGGGCAAATTTTCTTTTCAGATTTTTTGTCGTTTTTAAAGCATTAAATCAAAAGAATCATGAAAATGATCGAAACCCGGAACAACTCGGCGGGATTTTAAATTATCAAAAAAATTAATAAAACATTTTTGAAATTTGGGAAAAAAATTTTTTTTCCAAACTTTGATTCAAATTTTCCATAAGTTTTGTGATTTTTGCTGTTTTTTGAAGAAAGTTATGCCTAATTCTTTCAATTTTTGAGATGCAAAAAATTAGTCGGCAAGAGTTCAGATTTTGAAAAAGGTCAGAAATTTTCGAACTTTTCGATTTTTTTTCATGATATCGAATTTCGTCGAAAATTCCAAAATTTTGAGAAATGAATTGTTTCCAGTTCGTAAAAATTTTCAGTTTCCAATCTTCGGAACCCAAGGTGCTCTATCAGTGTATTTTGTAGTCTCTGCAACCTGTAATCCGTTTCGTTCACAGTCCCTCAATTTCCCCTGTCGAAATTTTTTTCCGTATTGCTCCCTGAATTATTGAAATGACTCAAAACCCCTCAAAATCCTGTTTTCGTCTGGTGGATCACACGGAAGTGATCTCCTTCTCCTCCGTAATTCTTTCATACTTTTCGTTATATGTTTTTATGTTTCTTTTTTCTTTTTCGTATTCCGTCTTTAAACATCAATCGACTAAAAGGGCATATGATTCGGCTATAGATGGAATTTGGAAATGGAAATATGAATGAAAATAAATAAATATAATGAAAATGTATAATAAAATGAATGTATTTGGAAGAAGAGACGAGTGGGCATGGAATGTACTTGTGATCCAGAGATGAATTGGTCATTGGAAAAGCTGGAAAATGTGACAAAAACCTGATCTGATTGTGAGTCAACCTGATAATTTGAACGGCGTCTGAATCATTTTTTCAACGGGATAATCTTTGAAGGAACATCCATAATTCAGTCCAAAGACCAGGTTGTTCTGCATTTTTAAAGCTGAAAATTCATAAAAACAAACACATCAGGTAGTTCTTGCAATGTACTCAACATGGTTTTCGATTTGCACGGTGAAAAAAATAACTAGGTCATCAAAAGAGGGGCTTTCTGATGACCATGACCATGTACTCAACATGGTTTTTGGCCATCGCAGTCATCAAATTACTTGGATCGACAAAAAGGGGGCTTTCAGTTTATCGTTGGCCCCGTTTGAAACGGAAAAATGCTCCCATGTGTTGCCGAATTGTCGGATTCTAGACCACCTAACCCGCAATTTGCCTAAAAAGAAGCGGAACAATGGGCCGGAACTTGAGCCTGAACCAGTTAAAGTAGAGATTACAATCGGACGAAAAAGCCGCCGTCCACTCGCCTTCTAGTCTCCATCCGATACCAAAATTTTCCAATTTTTTTTCCAAAATTCTGATAAAAGCCACACCTGAGCAAATTTCTGCAAAAAATCTGAAATTCTAAGTCTGAAACACTACGCACGTTGGATTTTATTGAACGTGATTTTGAATTCGTTATCCCGCGTTCTATTTTTGTAGTGGACGCAATTTTTTTAATTCGCTGAGTATCGACTCAGTTTATCATGAAAATCAGTGCAGTGAGATTGTGCCCATCCAAACGGAAGCCCGAGGCTGATAAAGGCAAGGTCCAATCCTTTCGAGTCAAAAATTAGCCCGAAACCTCATCCCGTAGAAAATCAAATCAAAAAGAAGCTTAATAGACTTGAAATTAAACATGTTTACCTAAATTTTACCTTTTAATAGATCCACCGCTTAGCCCTCTTAACACGCACGAGTAAGATAAAATTAAGCCAAAAACTGGTTGGAGTTAAGTAAAAAATCTTGTCAAAGATGAGTTAGGCTAAAAACCTAGTTGAAAAAAACTGCGAAAATCCGGTGGATATGGGTATGGCAAGCCTGAAACTGAGGGAGGTGGGCCTAAATTTCGGTGGAAATGAAATAGGAGAGCAGTGTGATTTGCCGTAAACTTTCCGTTATATTTAACGGAAAAATTCTCCGATAAATTTTCAAATTATTCTCCAGTAACTTCTTGGCGCGAACTTTAAAAAAAACACGGGGCAACGGTGCTCCGCAATTACGCTAGTGCGTATTTTTTAGCGGATCTTAACGCTGAACGGGAAAATTATCGGTAAAATTACATTTTTCGGCAATTTTTCGATAATTTTCCAAAAGTTTTCCGGTAAATTTGTCCATAATTTATCGATCCACCCGCTTATCGGCAAATTTTTTTCTGAAACTTAGGCTTAGAAAACTCGCAATTAGGCCTAAATTGACATAGGACTCGGGAAAACTTGGCCCAAATACTTCAATACCTTTTTTTTTTGTTTGAAATTTTTCACCTGAAAAGTATTTTAAGCCCAAGTTTTGGTTAAAAAATCAGGATTTCCCCTCTATTTTTCCGTTTTTTTCAGACTCCATACTACGTCATTGCTCATCTTTGAATACATTTATTCGGAAAATTTCAAAAACCAGATACCAAGAAAATACCAAAAACCCCACCACCACTTCAGAGATTATTATGTCAACATTATTATTATGATTCGAAAAGAGGACCACACGTACGATTTCCATTTTTGATCCACATGTTTTGTGGTTTATTTCGGTTTTTAACTGATTGTGCGAGTAGGCCAAGAGTTCAGCTCACCTATGCTTTTTTGGGATTTTGAGCAGAAAAAGCGGAAAACATGGCAACATGTTATTGAGATCTCTTGGGGGAATCAGTAGAGGCATGTGAAATGGATGAACCCCATCTTGATGCATGTTACATTATTTTTTGAGACAAAGAACGATCGTGTGGGTGGAATTTATTTTTGGTTAGATGTTTCTTCTTGGAAAAAGGTTGATTAGATACTCTGATATAAAATCGGTGAAATCAGTGAACTTGGAAAACGGGTTCTTAAAACTCCGTTGAATTTTCCGGTCAGTCTCAAAGTTCCTCCAGCACCTTTTAAAAAATTGAAGAAAAATCATCAACGATTACTTCGAACATTTTTTGTAAAAAATGTCGATAATTTTTCAAAATAATCGTTTATTGGCGGAATTTTTCGGGGTAAGCCACGGCGACACCGTCTGAGGCAATCTCAAAAGAATTGTATAGGCAAGGATCAGAGACAGCTATTTTTTGCGACGATGCTCACAAAAAGTTTTTTGAGCTCTAATCAGAAATCTTTAAAAAAAGAACTGACATTACCGCAAAAAATTCTCCAAGAAATCCTTGGTTGGTCATTTTCACCCATTCCAACACTAGTTTCCGTTTTTTGGAAAATAATTGAAGAGCTTACCGAAAAAAAAAACACTAAAAAATTATCAACTGAAGGTATTCTGGTTACGAACTCGGCAACTTTGACATTATATTCAAAGTTCGTCGTGATTTTTATCGGTTAATCTGCTAAGCAATACGCATTTGCGCAGTTTCGAAGCATCGTTGCTTGGTTTTTTAAATTTTGATCTAGGAATTTTTCCCTTAATGCAATTGAAATTTTACCGGTCAGGCACATAGCGATGGCATTGACGAGAAGCACGGTAAGGCCTACGGTAAAACTGTTTGTTTTGAAGGGGGAGGGGGCCGAAAACTGTGATATTATTGTGAAATAACCGGAAACAAGCAGTTTCAGAATACTTATCTCATATAATCGTTGATAAACTGTTTGAGTACCAACAAGGGTGTTTGTTCAAAAATTGCACAAATGCGTTGGGTATATCAAGGACCACACGGAGTGAAAAACAGTCCTAATGGCTTCGGCGCCAAAAGCTTCGAAAAAAAAGTGAAAAATTTTTTTTTAAAGTATTTTTTGATTCTTATCAACCCGTTTGATGCAAGAAATATGATTCGTCTTCGCTCTGCTGAGAACCAGCAGTTTTCGCTCAAACTACGTATCGAAACCAAATGATGAAGCCGGTGCGCAGTGAATTTTCGAAGGGGAAGGAAAACGTGCTTTACTGATCTGTCTTGGCGGGGAAAAAAGTTGTTAAATGGACAGTTTTTGACTCAGTGGGGACATGTATTGAAATTTGAATTTGAATCGTAGTGATGAAATGGAAATTACTGAAAAACAAGTAGCTGTCTCCAGAATGAAAACTGGTGCTTTTTATATTTCTCTTCTAATCCCTTGAAATTAACCAGAATACCAAGCTAATGAATCAGAAAAACATGTCAACGAAGTAAACTCTCAGACAGTCCCCCCTCTAGGTTCGATCCTTTATTTTTCAGAAATCACAATTCCAGGATGATCAAGCTGCTTGTTTTTTCTGTTCCCTTCCGTCACTTGACCTTGATCCAAATCTTACGATGTTTCTTCTCTTCATGATCCACCTACATATGTTTCTTTTCTATTATTCTGATTCAAAATCCACAAAAATCTAGTCTGAAAATCCCAAAAATATCTCGAATTGATGCCGTCATCACAAAAAAACCCGAATGTTTCTTTATATGCATTTCTTTTTGAGCGGATAACTAAGAATGTTTTGTTTTTTGGATTTTCAGACGTGCTCATCCGTCTTGCTCATTGAGCCCATATGCACTTGTTCCCGATCTGACCCCCCCCCCCTTTTTTTTCGGGAACTACTAGAAAAAGACGCCTACATCGATTGCGTCAGGAAGGACAAAGAGTTTAATCGAATATGGGGTATTTTTGGGGCTCATCATGCTCCAAAAGTGCTCTGTAACGTCACAAAAAAGAAGGGTTGCGGTCAGACAAGAGAGGGCGGGAAATTGAAAAATTGATTAAAAAATCAAATTGCGGAGATCGCAATATGGAAGTGAGTCATGGGGCAAGATTGATTACTTTTTTTTGCAGATTTGGCGGAAAAAATAATTTTTTTTTTTGAATATGGGGAAAATTTGAAGGATTGGCTCGGCGGGAATTTTGAAAAAAAAAACATTTGAATAAAAAATCAGTTTCGAAGGAAGGGAAATTGAAAAAAAACAGGGTTTTGTACTTGTAGTTTGTAGTTTGCGGGCTAAAAGCGGGTATTCAAAACTTGAAAAAAAATTGGTGCGAACTCAAAATTTTAAGATTTTTTTTCAGTTTTTTGAATTTTTTTTTCTGAAAAGAAAACCTGAAATGTTGAATTGCCGCCAAGTTTTCTTCAGTTTTTTTCAGGTTTTCTTTAAATGAAATATTTATTGAGATATCCAAAAAACTTTTCTTAAAATTTTTTGAAAAAATATCTCACAAAATTTTGGCGGCAATTCAAAAATTCAAAAAAAATTTAACTTCGCATTTTTTTCTCGAGTTTGCTCAAAAAAAGTTTTTTGCGAACTTCGGCTAATTCAAACAATAATAACTGATTAGTTCAAAAAAAATTGGCGGAAATTTGAAATTTCAATTTTTCAAAATTTTAGAAAAAACATCGAAATCCAAAATTTCTGCACTTTTTTTTCGTATTTTTCAGCCTTCTAGTTTTTCTCATCATTGTGGCATTTAACGTGTAGCTTCAATCAAAATTTTGAATTCCCGCCAACCCGAAAATTTGAAAAAAAAAATTCAGGAGCATCCCTTCCTCATCTTAACCACACATCTCTGTTATTTTTCAGCTAATTGAATTCTTTCGACGTCTCCATTTTTTCATCCGACGTCATCTTCAGATTCCCACAGCGCCTCCCGTGCCACGTCATTCTGCATGTCTTCTGACCAATCACGTCTTCTGACTCAATAAAAGCCTAAAAATACTCGAATAATTGGTCACCCTCACGTGTCTCCATGAGAAGAAAAGTGGCTCCTGACTACTATACTAAACCACTTCCCTATTCTCATTTTTGGGAGAAAAAGAGCGGGAATTTAATTAAAGTTTTTCAATAGTGCACCCTCTCTCTTGGAGAATAGTAGTTGTTTAGTAAACAACTCTTTTGGATTACATGTGAGAGGGATGCATCACGAGAGAGATTTTCAAAGCGGACTACTTAAAGGTCGTTTTACGCTTCCTCCCCTTTTTCTGAAGAGGAGATGCTCTTCCGGATTTTGTATATGTATACTTTTTTTTTGCTAAATGTCAACATCGTCATAATCATTTAGCAGCTAATTTATTAAAAAGTTGTTTGTCATAAACGGAAACAATAGCAGCTTTTTCCTTCAAAATTTCGAATTTTTTCAACGTGATTTATTTTCAAATTGATTAGGCCCTTACCAAGATTTATTAGAGCTTCGATTTGGTTGGAAATTAATTTGGCCGGCCGCGAGGCATTTTCCCACTGAACGACGATATTTCATATAAAAAAAAACGATTAATCGCTAAAAAAATGACAAAATTAGTCAAAAAATGGTTAGCGTTCGCCAAAAGGCCAGTAATCGTGCGACGGCCGTTTAGTTCAGCTGAATGTTGGCCTTATCTCTTGTTTCAAAACTTTCAATTTAGGTTTTTTTTGAATCTTGCAACTTTTAACCCGTAGTGCAGTTAACTCTCTATATTTTCGTCCAAAAACCATTCTAAATCCTCAAAATCTAACAAAGTTACAAATTTTCGAGAAAACTTCGACAGCCTGTTTTAACAAATCTATCGTATCTTTGTCGATTTCCAAACAAAACCTAAGAAAACCAGATTTTTGAAAACAGCAAGTCAAGACGATTCGAGTGAGTATAATCATGACACATTTAGGATAATTCCAAAAATTTCTATACTTATGCGCCTTTAAACTCGAAATTTGCGGCGGGACCCATTTTATCTATGATTCTATTCATTCGAACCGCCTTGACCTGCATGTTCCGAAAAACCAGTTTTCATGAGTCCCGCCGCGAAATAAGCAAAGGTACGGTATAAATTGAATGCCCCCGTATAGATGTTCTACTCCCACACATATTCTCATAGTCTGAACTTCTGAAAATTAATGCCATCATAATTTTTTTGGATTTGTCATTTTACCACATTAGTGTCACCCTCTTCCTTGATGAGAAGCAAGGTTCACACATAAATACGCGCATGTTGTTCTATGTAGTGATCATCATATTTCCCCCCGAGTCCAAGTGTACGTAGTTTGAACCTTTCATGATGCTGTATTTACTAAACTTAGTGTTAGTTCCGACGTGTATCTCATGCTGATTTCTTCAAAAGAGCTTCTCGAAATCAGGAGCAACGGAGCCCCACTAGGCTCATTTTTCGACTGAAAATGGCAGTTTCAGCACTCCTTCCGATATAAATTCGGTCGTTGACCTCGACGTTTAGAAAAATTTTCCGCTTAAACTTTACTTTTTTTCGATTGTTTTTGAAAAAATACTTCAGGTTACACGTTTTTTGTTGCGAAAATTTGCTGAAAATGGGCAAAATGGCACGGTTGCTCATCTCTTCGGAAGACTAATGTAAAATAATTGTGAAAACTAAATTAGGATGAAAAAAAAAACGTTTTTTTTTCACATTCTAACCCCCCCCCCCCCTTTTCACCTTTTTCCAGCTATATTTACACCCTGAAACATGCTCTGAACACGCAATTCCCCTTCAATTTTCTAATTCGAATCAACACAACATCCTTCTCTCTCTCGTAAACGTAGTTAATTGATATTTACGAGAATCAAAAATCGACGACGATAAAGTTTATTTATTAATACACCCGTATCTGTGTGTGTGTGTTGATGATGACTTCAAATCCCATGAAGTTTAAAAATGTTTTATTTTTCTGAAAATTTTTTTTTCTGAAATCGCTCGTAAATTTCTAGATATGTTCTATTTTAGAACATCATGTGATATCATTGACATTAACGGAAAATAGAAGGGATTACTGTATATTTGACATTTGACTGCGCTTCGTGTATTTTAACACTGTTTTTGTTAAAAAACTAAAAAAAACAGTTAAAAAACTGTTTTTTGCTTTTATCCATAATTTGGGTCATTCTCGTTCAAAAGAATGTTAAATAAAAACTCTAATTTTTAAAAATTCGAAAAAAAAACGTTTTCTTTTGTCCAGTCCGCAATTTTGCGCCACGGTGAACATGCACAGTTTGCACTTTAATTGACGACTTCAAATGAAATTTCCGCTTTATATAGCAATTTTAACCGACTTAATTCATAAATTGTCGTCAATTTAAATGTGAACTGTGCATATTCACCATCACGCAAAATTGCGAACTGACACCCTAGTTCAATTTTTTTTTCAAATTTTTCAATGTCCTTGCTCCCCACACTTAAAAATATATAATTCTAAGTTCGTTTTTTTTTCAAAAAAGGCACATGAGGAACCTTTTCCCCACCGGCTTAAAAAGGTCTTGAACTTTTACGTTTTTCATGCCATTTTCTCACTAATTATCTCTTTTTTTTCGCATTTTTTCGAAACGAACTTTTATGTTGTTTTCGTTTTCAAAAAAGCGTAAGATCATAAGGAAATAAAATTTTTAAAAATTTTTGAAAAAAAATTGTTTTTTGAAAATTGAAATTTTTTAAAATTTGAACTCACATAACTCAAGATCAGCTTTGTTAAACTCCGTATCACATTTTCCTTGCTATTCAGCCAAATTTTCCTCCCTCTATTATAAGGTCCCTCGTCTCAAATAAAGTTCTCAACGGGGTCCTAAGTACCCACTCAGACACCTTTTTTTCCTAAATTTTTTTTTTGGAAAAAAAAAACCGCTTGACCTACTTTTGGAACGTTCAAAGTAAGTGGAATACATAGTAAGAAAAAAGTCACTTGAAAATTGGAACATTCCGAAAAAAATTTTTTTTTAGTTAGTGACGAAAAAAAGTCTCAAGGAGGTCACTAATGACCCGACAAGGTTAGGAAGTTTGATCTTTTGGGAATAGAGACTACAAGGACTACAAGGACTACAAACAACAAAAAATTTATGAACATTTTCTTACGATTTTTTCTAAACATCAACACATAGAACTTTGAGTGCCCAGCAATCACAAAGACAAAGACAGACTTCAAAGACTACAAACTACAAAAACTACAAAGACTAAAGACTACAAAATTTGTGAAAAAAGTTCAAACTTCGGGGTTTTTTTCTGGCCAAAATTTTCTGAGTTTTTGGATTTTTAAATAGTGACTTAAAAGGCTACAAAGACTACAGAAACTACAAACTACATCAACGACAATATTTTGTGATTGGAAAAGTTTTCATTCTGAAACTTTTTTTCTGGAAATCTGAAAATTTCTGGAAAAAAAATCTGGAAAATTTGAATTACCGCCAATTTTTTTTGCTATATTCCCATTTTTCTACAGAAACTAAGTTTTCGAAAAAAACAATTTTTTTCGAAATTTTTTTACCAAAAATTTTTGTACTACTTTCCCCTCTCGTAGTCGTTTTTTCACAATTTTTCCATTTTTTTACTCCAAAAAACTGAAATTACTCATATTTGTTTACTGCGAGTCTGGCGCTTGCTCCGACCACCGGCTGATTGGCTCCACTTCATCAAAATAAGGGGGCCTGATTAGCATAATAATTTGGTTTTTTTTTGCTCCTTTTTTGCAGAAATTTATGCACACATTCTATGGTGGTCTCATAAAGTGCAATCTAGCCCCGGGTTTTTAGTAAGATCAACAACATGAGTTTGGGTAGAGTGTAGAACTGATATACTGATTAGAAAAATATGTCAACGAAAAGGTTATGAGTGATAAGGAAAGGTCATATTAGGACCATGGTCCTTATCACGTGAATAAATTGTGAGGGGTTTTGGCGTTGATCGAATTAGATTAGAGAAGGAATTGCGTGTTCTGAGCATGTAAACATGATTGAAACATTTTTTCTACTATATTTTACTCAAAAAGAACTCTGAATAGTACAAAACCATGACTGAAAACAGCCAAATTAATCATTTAGAACCCAAAAATTGACAATTTTTGGGTTTTTGAGCTTATTATTTAGTGAAACTGTCAAAAAAGAAAAAAAAGAGTGTTCTGAAAGGGTTGATGGGATTTTGTATTTATTAGACTTATATCTGAGTAAAACCATCGTGGAAAAAAGATCCAGTATAGAAAAAATACGTTGAGATTGTAAGTTCAGCCTTCCTCTGAGCCGGCTTTGCGTAGTTTTCTTTGCTTTTACTGAATAATGCCAAAATTTTGATGAAAACAAAATTAAAAAACTAACTTTACTTAGCTCCAGCTTTGAAACTTCAAAAAAATAAAACACAATTCTGATTGTCAAAGCTTCAAAATGACGCTTGCGACAAAGTTTCCGTACATATTTAGAAAATTAATACTGGCATTTAATAATCATAAAAATAAATAAAAATATGCGCAAATTTTAAGAAAACAGTGATAAATGGGTAAAAAATGAATACATTTGCTGATTGTGCACGGCGCGGCGAGCGGAGCACGTGGTCTAGTTTACAGCGCGTTCGATAGGTAGTCTGCATAGCTGAATCGGATCGCCTTAGACCAAAAAGTAGCTTCCAATATCGATTTCGGTAAGGTTTTATAAGTTCTCTGTGGGTTGGTTTACGTTTTGGTCAAAGGTACAACTCACATGTATTGCTTCCCAAGTGTCACCCCTAGAATCCATCGGGTCTAGGTGCAAAAGTTAGACCCCCCGAGGGGTAGAACTTTGGCGGAGTTCATTTTTTGAAAAGCGGCCTATTTCCAGATTTATTGATTTTTTTGTATTTCACAAAAATTTTGGGTTTTTTGACCATAACTAGGTCAGTTTTGAAGATTTTTGAAAAGTTGAAAAACGAAAATGTAGAACTCAATAGGATCTTATTTTTTGCTCAACTGAACGTTTTAGCCAAAAAACGGTAAAAGGACCAAAACGGACCCCAAAGTGGAATCGAAAAAATGAGCGCCGATTCGTTTTTTTCAAATTGTGCCCATTTGATGCAACGTAAAAAATAAGGCAGAACCTCATTTTTACTTTTCTCAAGTTATTGTCATTTTCGAAAGAAAAAATCGATTTTTTAGCTGAAAATGACTTTTTTGGCTTGGGATAGGTAGATTTGATCGATTTTTGATCGATCAAGGGGTTGTTATGGTCTGAAAATATTTAATCTGGGTGATTTACATCATAATATACCGTTTCCCATCAAAATATTCGAGTTTTGAATTTTTGGGAAATTTGTTGAAAAAAGTTTCCAAATTTTTTTGAAAAAAATTAAAATTTTAAAACTCGAATATTTTGATGGGAAACGGTATATTATGATGTAAATCACCCAGATTAAATATTTTCAGACCATAACAACCCCTTGATCGATCAAAAATCGATCAAATCTACCTATCCCAAGCCAAAAAAGCCATTTTCAGCTAAAAAATCAATTTTTTCTTTCGAAAATGACAATAACTTGAGAAAAGTAAAAATGAGGTTCTGCCTTATTTTTTACGCTGCATCAAATGGGCACAATTTGAAAAAAACGAATCGGCGCTCATTTTTTCGATTCCACTTTGGGGTCCGTTTTGGTCCTTTTACCGTTTTTTGGCTAAAACGTTCAGTTGAGCAAAAAATAAGATCCTATTGAGTTCTACATTTTCGTTTTTCAACTTTTCAAAAATCTTCAAAACTGACCTAGTTATGGTCAAAAAACCCAAAATTTTTGTGAAATACAAAAAAATCAATAAATCTGGAAATAGGCCGCTTTTCAAAAAATGAACTCCGCCAAAGTTCTACCCCTCGGGGGGTCTAACTTTTGCACCTAGACCCGATGGATTCTAGGGGTGACACTTGGGAAGCAATACATGTCACTTCGGTGAACGTATGTAGCGCGTCTTGCCAGTTTAAAGGTACATGCTCTGTTTTTGTTTACAGTAGTTTGCTCCTCGTATTTCTCTAACTAGAACGCTAGGGGGTAGTCTAGAAGTATAGTCATCAGGGGCATTAGTATTAGAATTTATCGAAATCTGACAAAATCTTTACTGTCTGTCTGTGTTTCGCCGGTCCTACAGCCCTTCATACTGAACCGATTTTTATGAAAACTAGACAGATCGATAGAGAACTTTTCGAAATGATGCGCGCTTTTTTGAATTTTCGATAGCTCCAGAGTTGAGGTCATCAGGTTCAAAAAACGTGTTTTGAAATTTATACTAATGAGAAAGACGCTCAGGGCCACGTGAATATAAAAAAACCGTAACATTTTTCATGATTTTTCTATTTTCGAAGCGCGAAGCGCTGAAAATCGTCTGGTACTGAGCTAACTGAACAAAAAAATGTGATGCTGATCACACTAGAGCCAGCGACCATGTTCTCCACCAGAACCAAAAAAAGCCGTTCCTACCAAAAAAACCACTCTCGGTAATTTATTGTATGTTGTCGTTGGTATATCTGGTAATCACATCTTAAGGAACGCATGAAAGTACGTGATTACTAGATTAAGATTATAGAATGAAAAAGTGTGTGTTTAAATGCACACATAGTCCATCAGTCCTCTTTCATTTGAATCTATCCCCCACAACTACTTATTTTGATTATTTATTTATTTATTTTTCTAAGTTTTTTTTTCGGTTACCGTACCCCCCCCCCCAAAGGAAATTCAATGATTAAAAAACTCGAATCCTTTTTTGGGACCCACAAGTGTCAGAAATAGAAGAACAACTTCAAGCACTTTCCCCTACGTCACTTTTTTTTTATTTTCGAACCTTCCCTTTTTTCTGCGTAGGGGTGGAGGGGAAGTGTCCCGTTTTTAGTTCAAACGACCAGTATAATTGAAGTGGTCTTTTCCGTTTTTTTTGTTTGCAAGCTATTGTGTCAAATGCAGTTCACTTTTTTTTTGCACTATTAGTATATATTTTTTTTGAAAAGGTTGTTCCGATTTAGATGAGCAGCGGGGGATGATAATGAGCTTTTTTTTGGAAAATTTTGGAAAGTTCGCTACTTTTCAACATTTTTTCTAGAAGTTCTAAATAGGAAATTTGTAATCTACACCTTGAAAAACGTATTATTTTTCAGAGCGATCCGAGCAAAAAAGTGTTTGGAGCATTTTTGTGCTCCAGGCCCTTTACAGTTGTTCCAAACGTTCCTTAACTAAAACATTCGAACTCAGCGCAACAAGGCGGTTCAGAAAAGTATAAACAAGCCATATTTTGAGTGAGTTTCAACTTTTCCTATGGTATGCGCCTTTAAATCGCTGCGAGACCCAAAAATTAGAGAATTTCAGAAAATACCCTTGTTCATACTTTTTTGAACCGCCTTGACTTACTGGTTTCCAATTTTTGGGTTTCATTGACTTTGGATTAAAACTGACTGATATACGGTAGTTTGTAGATTTTCGTTGCGGGACCCAAAATATCAAATTTTTAAAAAATTCTTAAAATCTGTGATGATTATGCTCTTTTGAATTGCCTTGACATGCTGATTCCAAAAAATTAGGTTTCATGAATCTCGCGCCGAAATTTTCAGTATTACGGTAATTTTCGAAACTTTAGAAATTTTCAAAATGCTTTAACTTTGCGATTTTTCAATATTTTTTGATGGTTTTTGGCCCAAAAAATTGGGAATTCAATTTTTCATAATTCTTAGGTTTGATACTCCGAATATAATTCCATTTGAAATAAAAAATGTTTTGCCATCATGACCAGCATCAATTATTGACGTCTTTTGTTTATGGCGTTTTATTCCAAAGTTTCTTTTAAGCATAATCTTTCACAAATCCATTTCCATTAGAATAAAATGTATATACCAGTCTTGACGTCTTCATGTTTATGTCTTTCTTTTCTCAATTATTGGAATAGAAGTTTCATTTCGATTCCAAATCTGTCTTAGATATCATCTGATATATAATCATAGAGCCCGGGGGATAAGCCTTTTTTCGAATTGTATCATTTATATTTTTTATGTACCTCCCTAAATAACAAAAAATATAAGAATTCGAAAAGGAAAAAAGGGAACACATATGTATATGACGTAGAAAGTGACAGGTACTACTCCTCCTTCTATCGGATTTGTCGGTTACCCATCCCTGGCACTACCTTGTTTCAAGGAATTATCCCTCTGGAAATCGGGTTTGACTATTAAAGAAGACGGGAAGAAAAAGTTGTGCGTTCGGGGAGTAATCTGGATTTGGAGCCACCGAAAAAACTAAAATCGGTTTAGGATGGGTGATTCAAGCCAGAAAAATATTGGATTCTGATTGCTTTTTGTGTTCAAAAAAGAGTTCTTTGGAAAAAGCTTTGTAAAGCGAGATGGAGCTTGATCGAAGGAGAAAAAAGAACCGTTTTGGGAGAGAAAAATTGAGCAATTAGTGTGCAAGCTGTCGTAAAGTTAGGTGTTTACACAAATTGTTCAAATTTGAATGTTTTAATGATAAACGAAAAGCGAATTAAGAATAACCAAATCTCTTTCGAACCTTATCAATTTGCTCCGCGCACGTAATCTAAACCGCTTGATAGTTACAGACAACGCCTGGTTACAGCATTCGTTTTTATCCAGCGGTCTCCCACTTCCAAGTACTTCGAAACTGTTGTTCAAACTTACTCGGATTTAATTTTGGAGTCATTTGGTCAGATACATCATCTGCTATACCACGAAGTAGCCATTGAAGACGCCCGCCGCAGAGTGGGGTCTTGCGGTTACATGTCAGAAGACGTGGAACGCCGCGAAAACTTCCGATTTCGAAATTCTTTATTCCTAGCTATTGCTTAGGATCGTAGAAATCAAAAAATCACCCTGGTCTCTATATTGCTACTCTACTTTTCGAACTATACCCAGAAACAAAAGTCTCCATATTTATGAGCCACCCTGTAGTTATACTGAGAACCAAGTTTTCCACGCCGCTTTGATAGGGCTCGTATGTTTAAAATAATTTTTTTTTCACATATTTTTCGAACGGTCGCCGACCGAATTTCGTACACATTCTGTCGTAAGATATTGTGTGCACATCAGTTTTCTATTTTTAAAAAATTATTTTTAGGAATAAAAATGTCATTGGTTCTTTACTAGACGTCTGTGAGGAGCCAGTGAGTTCAAATCCGTTTTTGATAGCGATTCTATACCCAGAGATCTACCGCTAAACAGCGCTGTGCCACCCGTTAGCTTCTCAGACAAAATTATCATGAAAAAGCGGCCATAACCTAAAAAGAAGTTTCAAAATTTGTTAAAAAATGGGTTCGCCAGGGTGGATAGAGCTTGTTTCGAAATTTTGTGGTGTTCTTCCACGGATCACTTCAGGCACTTTCCTAGTAAGTCACCGCTGTGATTTTGGTCCCGTATAAATTCTCGTTCGGCCATATCTGGGCTCTTCATCCGTCCCACAATTAGGTGTCTTTTAAAAATTTTTCCATTCATTCAAATCACAGTTGAATATTGTTCAATATTTCACTTACACACGCTTACACCCCAATTCTGAGCCGCCTTAATGTACCGATCCTTTACTCGTCTACCAAAGATGACATGGTAAGGGGGATTAGACGAAAAAAGAAACTTTGAAGTAATCTGGGCTTGAGCCGGATTCGGGTAAGGCAGAGACAGGCTGCAAAATCCTAAGTTTCACTTTTTCGTTCACTCAAAGACCGTTTTCTTAAAGTTCAGAAAAAGAGAATGTACTCTTTTAAAAATAAAAATACTTCATTTGAACCGCCTCAAAAAACTGTTTCAAAGAAGTTAGGTTTCATGGGTCTCGTGTCGAAATTTACTGAGTTACGGTAGATTTTGGGAATCTAAACTTTCAAAATGCTATAACTTCGTTAGTTATCCTTAATTTTTGATGATTTTTGGCTCAAAAAATTGGGGATTCAATTTTTCATAATTCTTAGGTTTCATAGTCCAAAAATAATTCCATCTGAAAAAATGCTTTGATTCCAAAAATTAAGGTTTCATGGGTCTCGCATGGAAATCCACAGAGTTACGGTATCGAAATTTTTTAAATGTAATAACTTGGATTCAAAAAATCGACATTTTATATCGGAAAGTTTTGCCCCAGACCAATTTCTGTCTGAAAAAAAGTTGTTTTGAACCATGCACAGACCCCTTCCATGACTGGTCTAGACCATCTAATTAGCCTTATTCTTCGTGTTTTCAGCCAAGAATTTTCCAAATTGCAAAACTCGTTTTGTGTCAAAAATAGCGTTAATTTCTGACCTTTGTGTAAGATCAAATCTCCAAAATTTCTCTTCTTGGGAACAAAGTTTTCCATGTGTCTGGGGTTCGTTCTCGTAAGCAAAAAAGTACAGATCAAAAGTTTTCAGTCTAGCCAAAAACTTTCTGAAAGCGACATAAATCAGAAAGTTGAACTAATTTCGGTTCGCTAGGCACTCTTTTGGAATGATCATTGAAAATGACTAAAATAACATGATTTCGGAAAAAAAAATCCGAAAAATTCTAGGTATCTTTATCAATTGTTTGCTCAGGTTTCGCCTCTTCACTGTTTATTTGAGAACATATGTAGTTTGTGGCCGCTTTTATGATGTCAATATTTCGTTTTTTTCCAAAATTCTGTATGTTTCAAAGATGTTTCTTGATGTAACCATCATAGCTGATTATCCTATTAGGTTTAAGCTCGACGTCTCATAAGCCTATTTCCGATGACCTCAGAATCCCAAAATTTAGCATTCAAATGTCATGAAAAGTATGCGAAATTTGTGAAAAACACTTCAAAACCGTCTATAATAGCTATTTTTACCCTGAAAACTCAAAAAACAACGATTTTACAAAAATGGGTCCAGATGGCTCAGTGGTTTTTTGAAGGAAAAGTTTGAGGAGACAGGTCACGGGTTCGAACCCCCTTGGGGTAATTTCGTTTTTGCTTTTTGGAAAATCACAATTTGAATGTTTTTAAGCATGGTTACGCCAACAAAGTCGATTTTCCTGCCTTTACATAGCCTAGGCTACATTAGCCTCCGCGTATACCCTTCAAGGTCTTAATCCCGCGTCCTTTCCCTTGCCCTCTTTCCCTCCAATATACCGTACTTTGAGGTGCTGGCCTCTTTTTTTCTCTTTTAATTCCCCTACTCCTACCTATGTACCGTGAACATCCTCATCATCATTCTTTCCCCTTTTCGATTTCATCCTTGGCACCGTGCCACGGCCTGGTGCGACGGTGTTGCCCTTGAAGTGGAGGCGAAGTTGCCGATTTAATTGGAAACCGAAAGAGGCGCGCGAAATACGAATATATAAAAAAAAACACTAAAACTGAGTCATCTCTTGAAGGTTGTTCGGTTCTCCGTTTTTTCACCATGGGTGGCCCTCAAATAAAACTTTTGAAAAGAAGAAGAGAAAAGAAATTGAGAGACCTGACCTACTGTTGGATGTTTTGAAAGTAGCGAAGGAAATTGGTTAGGAAATTGGTTTTCATTTGGGACGGTAAATGCACTTTTCTGGCCTCATTTTGACATTTAAACCTATCAAAATGTGTGAGAGCATCTAAAAATAGCATTTTTCCGAAAAATAAAAAAGAATTTACCCCGACGGGGTTTGAACCCGGGACCTTCCTGCTCTAACTGGACCTTTAAAAACCCACTGAGCCACTTGGTCGCATTTTTTAAACGCTCGTTTTTTTCCGGTTTTCACGTGGAAGAAAGTAGAATCAGATGATTTTAAGGTGTTTTGAGCAGTTTTAAGCTCATTTTATCTAGTAAAGTAAAAAAAAAAAGAGTGGGCTTCTTATTGTGATGCTTGTGATATGATTGATCACTGGTTAGAAACATACTTCTGGACATCATCTTGGACATCATCCGACATCAATAATTTGTATGAGGAGGAAGAAAAGAGCCCTAATCTTTTTGACCTACCTGTTTTTTTCTGATTGTGTCGACAGGGAATGACGCTGTTGGCTCGAGCTAATGTGATCTAACAGGGTTTAGGTTGAGCACAAACCAGCTTCAAATTTTGGAAAACACCAAAAAAACATAAAAATACCTTCTTGCACCTTTTAAAACAGTGAAAACACAACTTTTGAAAAATGGGGTGAAAGTGGCTCAGTGGATTTTTCAGAGTCAACTTGGAGCAGGAAGGCCAGGGGTTCAAACCCCCTCCGTGGTAATTTCTTTTTTCCTTTCTGGAAACTCAAAATTCAATCATTTTTAAGCATCCCCAGCGTAATTTCCAACCTAAAAAGTCAAAACTATGCCTAGTAAAAAGACTTCCGAAGTCAAAGACCACTAGACACACAAACACAAGTTCTCCCGAAAAACTGACCATTAGTTCATCTTTTTTAATTCAAAACAAGAAGAAATTTCCTTCTTTTCTCTTCGGCCGCCCTTATCTACTATCTACACATACACGTAGTAGTAGGTGAAAACGTAAACAAGTTGTCCAAGAGCGGGCAAGAACACATACGTTACACGGTCAGAGAATTTTTTTCATGTTGCGATTAGGGCTGTAGAAACATTTCCAGAGACTCCTCCTTCTGCAGAAATTCTCTTATCAGTTTGATCAGTTAGATTTCACTCTTTTCACTTTTCCTTAACCCAAACTTTTAGACTTCACTTTCATTTTTTTTTCTTCATTTTTTGATACATTTTTTATCTTATCATCATCACTATTTGTTCATAACAAGCCTCCCCCTTCCCCCTCCTCCCATCGGCCGCCAAGCCGAACATATCTGTCTCGCTTCTCTCGTGTCTCTTCTTCGTGTTCTTCATGTTCCGACTCCACCCCCTTTTCTCCTCTGCCATCCATCCATCCTGCCTCCTAAGAAGGGGGGCGTGGTCGGGCGGTGCGAATAGGGGGAGGAGCCTCGTTCGATCCTTTGGCATCTTCCTCGTCTTCTCATCATTCGAACTCCTCAGACCACACTTCGATCACTCGCTCCTCTTCTTCCCCTCCGAACATGAAGCTACTGTTCGCCGCCCTCTTCTTCCTTCTTGCCGTGATATGCACAACGACGATGGCCAGACCGCAGTATAAAGGTGAGTATAAGTATAAGGGGACTTGGGTCTAGGGGTCTTGGGGGACTAAGACAAAAGGTATAGTCTAAGTTTTAGGTTTCTAGGGGGGCTAAGGTTTGTGGCCAAGAGTCTAGGTCTAGGATAATGGAGTGAAAGATAGCGGCGACTAGTATGGAACTACAAATCGGCTAAGGAAGTTAAGGACTAAGGGCTACTAGTTGAGACAAGCTGATATGACGCCTAGCGAGGTGTGCGCTAAGGTCTAGGCAAAAGCTTAGGCGTCTAGGCTAAGACGCTAGCAACGACTACAAACATCGTTACAGACGCTAGAGACTAAGAATTTCTAGGCGCTTAGTTTTAAGCTTAAACTATGGGCTAACAAGAAGACTTTCATAGTCGTTCAGTTTAAGCTTAGACTAGAGAATCAAGCCTGGGCTTAGCTGATGAGCAATGACTGCCTTCGAACAACGGCTGAGCCTAGATTTTCAATCAATCTCCGGATTAACCTCCCAGCTTTTTTCATTCATCACTTCTAACCAATTTCATTTTCCAGACATAGACTACAAATTGTACAATGACGACGATGGAATCGCCGTCGACTCAATCTACGAGACAGTCTCCGTGGAGCCACCTGAACCAAAAGAGCACCATCATCATCACAAGAAGATGGCCAAATCCAATCGTTTGGATCGACTCAAAAGGTTCTTGGAGGGATATGATCGTCTCTAAATGGATGTCTTCTCGACTACTAAAAGGACTATGAGTCCAAGTTATCTGCATATATTTGCTTTCGTTTTCTTTCTTCCTCTTCTTTTCAAAACCTACAAACGGTCTTTCGGCGTCCTCGCGGTACTTCACAAGATCTCACCTTATCTCTTTTTCAAAAAACCTTTCATTCTTTCCATTTTCAAATTCCTTTAAATCATAATCTCTGTTCTCCCCAAAAAAGTTCGGTGTCATCTAATGTTTACCCCTGGATCCTTTCAACCCCTAATCATATATCTTTATTGCTCACACACATTTCTATTTGTTTCAGAAAGATTTCTATATATATATTTCTAAAAAAAGATTTTTATTTATCTATATATCAGATCTCTATTATATTATTATATATTTGTGTTAATAAAAAGTTCTCTGATAAAGTACAGAAGATGGCCTTGGTCGATTACCTATATAGTAGTAAGTCATCTCTTATTTTTCTCCGTTTTTCTCTCCGAATAAAAGAGAAAAGAGAGAATGATCAGATGATAAATGACATCATATCATTCATCGTCTTCGGGTGGCTAAGAAAATGACTAACGGCTGGCTTTTTTAAAAGTGCAAAGAGCCTACATGTTGTTTTTCAAAATGGAATTTAGTTCTCCAAAGAAAAAGAAATGCATTGGAACGGAAATTAACGAAAGTGATGTGTCAATTTCGTATAGACGAATGTTTTCTTTGGAATTTTTTTTTTGCAAAAAAAATTTCGAACTTATGTTCACATGGCTTGCCCAAGGCCGGCGACCACCCTGCTTATCTACGCCTTGAACAGTTGCAGTGTGTGATGCGCCAGGTGGCCGAGTGGTTAGCGCGCTTGGCTCTCAAGCGGCAGGTCGCGAGTTCGATTCCACCCTGGAAATTTTTTTTGTTTCTTGTTCTCTTTTTTATCTGCTATCCTTTTACTAGTTTTTCTACTCAACAATTATTTTAGAAGTCTAATTTACAATGTTTATAGGCCTGAAAGAGGAAGACCTAAGAAAACCTAAAACTTAAAGCAAAGAACACCTTTCAATTATCTAAAGTGGTACCCGGAACATTTTCGCACCCAAAAGATTCATTTTACTCGAATCTTTGCTCCCAGTTCCCCCTATTTATCTTGTTTCATATCCAATCTTAGGGATAATCTATTGACTAAGAAGCTGCTGAGGTGTTCGTTTTTTTTTCTTCTTCTTCGGACACGGGGGGTCATAACGACTAGCACGGCGATAGGCACATCTGCTTAACGAAACGTATTTTGGGGTGAAATGAACAGATTATTCTGATATATACGTTCGGATTGTTCTTCTTAAGAATTGGAAAAAAGAGAAACAAACATATTATTGAAGAAAAAAAATAATAAAGAAATAGTCCTAGAACTTGTGCCAGGAGCTGGTTAACACCCTTAGGCTTTGAAGGTTATGATAGTCAAAGTCAAAGGAAATCTGAAAAAAGAATGGTTTTCAAGAACAAAAAATTTGAAATCAGCAAGCCAAGATGGTTCGAATGAGTATCATCATAGCATATTTTAGTCCTCTTTTTGATGATTTCGGAGCCTATGCGCCTTTAAACGGTGGCTCACTATGAAGAAAAAATTATTATCGTAATTTCAGTTTTTAGTTGGTTCTAAGAAGCAATTTGTTTCTGAAAAAATTACAGTACAACAGGAACCGATTTGAACAGTCATTTTGAAAATGTAGGTTTCTAAGGTCCCGACACGAAGTTCACAGAGTTACGATATCGTCTTTTTTTGAATTTTGATTTTTGGGGCAGCCTTGTCTGAATATGACGTGATTTTCACCAAGAAACCTAGTTTTCTTGAACAAAACATAACCATTTTTAACCCATTTCCTCTTCTTTTTACATCTAAATCTCGTAATTAATCAACAGGTGATCACCTAGTTCAGATCATCAATTCGTGATCAACCTTATGTCATACTCTTGTTCTCCTTATCAGTTAAGTTAGCCTTCCCTCTTTCTTTCTCGTGTGTATGTGTGTATTACCCAAAAAAGTTAACGAATTGCAACATTTTTCATCGACCTGTAATAGTATGTTACAACTGATAACGAGAGACCCCGGGCGTCTTGTTAGCGGAGATGACTTGGCATCGTGCCAAGTCAAAGAGAAAAGGGGCAGAGAGAGTGTGTTTGTTGGGTGGTCATATTGAAGTGTGTAATAGGCAGGTGGAAGAAAGATAGGGAGTTCTAGTCAAAAAATCAAAAAGGAAACATGGGAAAAAAAATTCTGGGTCTCGCAACGACAATTTCAAATTTTCCAAACTTTCGCTGTGAGACCCGAAACGGCCTTTTTTTACGTTCTAAACAACCACAAAAATTGTGTTTTCAGCTTGCACCGAAATGAACGCGAATACGTTATTACTCAGCTATTCGCGACGAGACCGATTTAAAGGCGCACAGACTTTCGAATTTCCAAAGTGGTACAAAATATGCCATGATTACATTCATTTGAACCCCCTTGACCTGCGGATTCTAAAAATCTAGATTTTGTAGGTCCACCGACAAAATTACGGTAGTTTTTTTTGTACGTTTTCAAAACGTTCAAACTACAGTAACATTAAAGGCTCGGACTTGGCCCAGTGCCACAAACCAACTTGGCACGATGCCAACCTCTTACAGTACCCCTCTCCCTTTGATTTTTAAACCCAGAACCACTTGAAACTTGAAAAAAACCGGTTTTCTAAATTTCTAATTCTTTTTTTTTTTATTTGGTTTGTGTCTTCTCATAATTCGAAAACAAGTACAAATCAAATGTGAACACGTGAGAGAGTAGGAGGAAGGAAGGAAACAGAAGACGTGGCGCCCTCCGCTGCCCCCACGTGGGGTGTCTTCTGATTCCTCACGAAGAGGTATTCAGAATCCCCACTGGGGATTAGAAGACGTCAGAGGGATTCTGTAGTCTTAGAATACAAAAATTCTGATCTAACGAGACTGAAATTTGGAACTCGACTAAGAAGCAATTTTAGTTTCTTCTGGTGGTCAGAAAATGGGACTAAGGGGTTTTGGATAAAAGGAAAAAAATCGTGGTCGTAAAATTTTTCAAAATTTAGGAATTTTGTCTAAAATAATCCAAAAATATTGCCTGAAAAGCTTAAAATCACTTGGAAATTCCCACGCAAAAACTACCGTAACTTTGTGAGTTTCTATGCGAGACCCATGAAACCTAGTTTTTTGAAATCAGCAAGTCTAGACGGTTCGAATGAGTATAATCATGACATAATTTGAACAGATTCAAAATTTTCTGTCCTATGCGCCTTTAAACTCAAAGCTTCGTGGTGGGACCTAACATATTCACGACCGCACTTATTCGAATCCTTTTGATTTTGCGGAAATAAAGTTTTTTAGATTTTGAGCCAAAATTAACGGAGATACGGTAATATTTTGTTCTTCGTGGTGAGCCCCGCATAGGCACCGAAGGCTTCGAAAAGGCCTCATGATTATAGTCATTCGAACCGTCTTGGCTTGCTGATTTCAAAATTTTTGTTCTCGAAAACTAGTTTTTTTCCAGATTTCCTTTGACTTTAATTATCAAAACCTTCAAAGCTCAACGGTGTCAATCAGTTCCTGTCACCAAGACTGTTCCTTTATTATTTGTTTTTTTTTCAATAACATGTTTGTCTCTATTTCCAATTCTTAAGAAGAACAATCCGAACGTATATCAGAATAATCTGTTCATTTCACCTCAAAATACGTTTCGTTAAGCAGATGTGCCTATCGCCGTGCTAGTCGTTATGACCCCCCGTGTCCGAATAAGAAGAAAAAGCGAACACCTCATCAGCTTCTTAGTCAATAGATTATCTCGCCAAAAGAAGAGCTGATTAGACATGAAACACAAGGAAACAAACATTTGGATTTCAGATATTTTCAGATTTTCAGGTCCATGAAATTGGTTTCTAACGAATCTGCAATTTGGACTTTTTTGGTCGAAAAAAGTGGGAACGGCTATCAGATAACAAATAAAACAAAAAACCAAAGAGAAATTTTTAACGTGGAATCGAACCCACGACCCTCCGCACGAGTTTCAAGCGCGATGACCACTCGGCCGATTCACACGACTCGGCTGTTCAAAGCCCATACAAGCAGGGTGGTCGCCGGCTATAGGTCAAGCTGAAAAAGTCAACCTGAATAAAGTTTTCAAAAAAGTTCATGTACCATAAAGTATCTATAGTAATATTGAAAAAATAAAGTTTTTCAAAGTTGGCACCGAGCCAACGAGTTTCCCCTGAATACGCAAGTGCGGCTTTAGCTGGAATTTGTGCTTCTTTTTTTTATCGAAAAAAGCAAAAATCAAGAAACAAAACGTTACAACAAAAATTGCCTGCCGCACTTGCGTTTTCGTTGGCTTTGTGCCAACTTTAAAACTGCTTGCCCAAAGTTTATTTTTTCAACAATACAAGGGCAGTTCAAAAATTTTCAAAATAGCGTCCATTACTGACCGCGAATGCATCTCTTCTGTTGTCTAACAAAGTTTCAAAATATTGTGCAATTTTTCGAAAAAATATATCTTTTGCATCATGCTCTTTTTCGTTTTTTCCTGCTCCATCATTGCCCTTTCCCTCCTTTACCCCTTTTCCCCGGGGGACCTCCCATGATGCAATTGTGCGGCGGTGGCGGCTGTGGCGGCTGTTATCAAAAAAACTAATCAGTATAATATAATGCATACATCATATTATATATTCCCCCGAGGTTATCATATTCTGTTATCAAAATCTGTATAATGAGTCGGGGGGGGGGGGGGGGGGGGGATGTTCGTTTTGATCTACCGACGTGCCCCTCTCCCTTATAGTCTGATCTTTTGGTAAGAGAGGGGGGGGGGCTACACTTAAGTGGTTTTCAGATTTTCAGATATTTGCGGTTTCAGATTTTTGAATTTTTGAAAAAAGTTTTTGAGAAAAAAATTTGAGAAAATTGGGAATTGCAGATTTTTCGACGCGTCGGTTGGATTTTTTGAAATTTTCATAACTTTGCAAAAGATTTACAGATTTTCCAGGTTTCTCAGAGTGAATTTCACATTTTCATTTTTTCAGATCTCTTGAACCTTTCCGAAGCTGCACATATTTTCAGAATTATGGGAAATTTAAAAATTTTGAAATTTCCAAATTCACAGAAATTTTGAATAAAAAAAAAGGAAATTTCCCGTTTTCCAAGTTTCAGACATTTCAGGTTTTCCAATGTTTTGGACTTCCAGATTTTTCCGTTTTTTTTGTTTCACTTATTATTTATTTACGAAAGTCTGACACCTCGGGTTTAAAGGCGCAGCGACGAATCTCTATTGGGTCCCACCACGATTACAGTATTTCGCAGTGGAAAATGACTGTAATCGTGGCAAGACCCTATAGGCATTTGTTGCTGAGCCTTTAAATCCGAGATGTCAGACTTTCGCAAATAAATAATAATTTTTTCAAGATTTCAATAAAAACCGTAATTTTCAGAACTTTAAAAAAAATTCATGAAGTTTTCGAATTTTATCGAAGTTTTTGAATTTTTCAGAAAAGAAATTTTCAGAATTTTCTAGAATTTTCAAAACGAATATAGTGGAATTTCAATTTTTAAGAAGTTTCAGGATTTTTTGAATTTTCAGATTTAGCAAGAATGAGAAAATCGGAATTTTGAAAATTTTTGATTTTTTTTCAGGTTTTAATGATAATTTTTTGATGAATTATTACTCTTTTTAAAAAATCTACGAAATTCGATCTCATTTATCAACGTTTTAGAATTTTTCCGAAAAAATTTTCAGATTTTTCTAGATTTTTCAAAGAAAATTTCGATTTTTTCAGATTTTTTGTAATTTCGAAATTTAACGAAACTTTCAGATCATCTTTCCTTTTCAGAACAATCCACAAGTCCTATCCTTCTTTCATTTTCTCCGTCCGCCGGGTATTTATTCCTCGATGCCCTTCGGCAATTCAGAATCGAAAAGAATCTCAAGAATTCCTCCTAGGCTCCGCCCCTTTTTGTGTCCTTTCCTCTTCTCCATACCATCCGGCGGCTATCTTAGCCATGAGAAAGTGCTAAAGTTCAAAAACATCAAAGATGGGTTCTTCCGATTGTCAATTTTTTTTCTCAAAAGGGGAGTGTGAGTGACCGTGAAATTATAGGGGAAGAGGAAGGAAGAATGACATAAACCTCCCGGTGAGGTAACATTAAAAAGAGAGGAGAGGAAGGATTGTCAAGTTTTCGTTTTCCGATTGACGAAAACAGCTGAGAAGGAAGGGGGAAGTTCCGCAATAGTACAAAAGGGGAATGAAGATATAGTTTCTAGACTAGAACTATGATAGATTAACGCATACTGTAGAGTTTTAGACACGACCAGAGCAATGGAACACCATTTTTAGGCCTTTGAGCTCACAGCGACCATATACGGTAGTGGGAAAAGAAAAAGAAAAGCGACTGTTCTAAAATCACGGTCCCAATAATGAAATCATGGTCCCAGTTTCAAAATAACGGTTACAAAAATAAAATCAAAAGTCCGAAATAAACTTTCCAGGAGAAGTTTCTTAACCGAACAGAGGTGATCATTGTTTTTATTGTTACTACTTATTTACGAAAGCCTGACACCTCAGTTTAAAGTGGTTCATTGGGTCCCGTCACGATTACAGTTATTTTCAGCTAAGAACTACTGTAACCGTGGCGAGACCCAATAGACATTCGTCGCTGCGCCTTCAAACCTAAGGTGTCAAGTTTTCACAAATAAGTATTAATTGACTCAAAACAAACTTCATATCAAGAAAATGTACGCTTGAAAGGGAGCTCGCTTTTTCACTTGAGCTCTCGTTTCTCAATTATTCCCCTTGATCCACTGAATTTTCTCCACTTAAAAGAGCTCAAAAATATAAAACCGTTGGCCTAAAAATCATTCAAAAAGCTCAAAAATTAACCGAGTTATTGAACTCGGAAATTTCCCGATAGTAATTTTGTCAATTTTTTAAAGATATCAATTTACCAGCTTTTCGAAATTTTCAGCTACATATCTTTGCATTTTCTCAAAAGCTACCGTGTCTTTAGACCGATCCAAAATAAAAGGCAGCCCTTTCCATCACTCAGCTACCAATTCCGATTCCTAACCCATCACCTTTTTTTCATTCCATGTGTTTGACTCCAACAAAACAACTCTCATGCCACAGTATCCTCATTTCCTTCCGAATTCCCCTCCATTTCTCAAATTAGTGAACGCGTGAACGAGTATAAATCACGCATCTGGTATCAAGGTAAAAACGGAGGGGGGCAACTGGTTTTTTGATGCCCCCCTCTCTCCAGGGGGTGGCTAAATAACAGGAACTACCTAACCTTTTGAACACCTCCGCCATTGTCATCCGGAAGGAAATTGATGGATGTGGAATAAGAAAAAAGGGCTTGTGTACTATTTCGTAGCCTAGCTGTTGTTAGATGATGTTAAAGCTTTGGTACTTTGAGAAAAAATTGAAAGAAAAAACAAGTACAAGGAACTAAATAAAGAGCACATGGTTTGAAAAGGCAAGCTATTTGGTTTCACGCCGCAATAGACCGTATCATACGTGTCAAATTCATTTTCAAAATCAGAATTGAAAAGTTCAGAAATCGCATGATTTTTAGCTCAAGGCTCCTCACGAGAACTCGGCCGCCGCAGCATAGCTTTGCCGAGGAAAAAATTTTCCGTTGTTACGCAAAACTGAATCTGAAATTTTATCAAAAAAAAAATTCCAGAACAAATTTCACCGCAGAGCATTTCGTTGATTTCAGATTTTTATTTAAAGCAGATGGATCAAAAACTTTTGAGAGCTTTTGTCAGGTGACCTATAAAAATTGATATGCTAAGAACAAGTGATTCATCTATCATCATTTTTCCTTGAAAAGGCCTTGTCTCCGCACTATTCGATATCAAAAAAAGGGCGCTCTGGTATCATCTAACGATTAACTTGTTTCCGATTAGCTGTAAAAGTCCCCTGAACATGTGGGTTCATTTTTTAAATTGAGAATATTAAAATAAAAGCAAGATGCACCATGTTGCCAAAAGTCCGATTTTTATACAAAAATTTTGAGCCGAATCGCGCATTCTTTGACTTCGAATTTTTCTACACAACATTGAATAGTACCTTCCAGAGCTGGTCGGAGTCGGAAAAAGGCAATTCCGAATTTTCCGATTTTTGACTTTTTTCGGAAAACTTTTTCCGTCTGAGAATTTTCCGAACTTATTTTTTGCAAATCTGAAAAAAATTGATAATTTCCATTTTACCTACTGCTTACATCGAAAGATTTTTTTAAAACAAATTTAGCGACTTTTTCGGTTCAAACGATATCGGTCGATTTTTCCGTTTTTTTTTTCGGAAAAAACTCGGATATCCGATTTTGCGTAATTATTCTTCGGGTAATTATAAGCCTGGTATGATCACAAGAATTTTCATGTTTTCTTGTTTTCTTGTTAGAATTTCCCCTTTGCTTTCAGCTTCTTCAAAGTTTTTTGTAAGGTGTGCCGTAGAGGCTACAGCAAATTTTCACTGTCTTCAGCTTCCCTTTGCGTTTAAACAAGCATTGCTTCGACTGAATATCATGTCCCTACCAGCTCATCAAGCCTTGTTCTACCTTCATTCGAGTGACCTTTCCTCAATAATTCAACTCCATGTGGCCGCCACTCAACTGGACAATAGCCATGAAAAGTTTTTTTGGCGCGCTCCTTTGCCTCCTACCATTAGAACACCCATCCAGCGGAAATTAATGGGGGAAGGGGCTAAAGGACATTTGTACTACTTGGCTGCATGCCAAGTACTACTTCCATTCGTAATGTTTCGAAATTTCGGTTTTTTCCATGGTGGCCTTACGTCAAAAGGGCATGAAAAGGGCAGAATAGATAAGAGAAGCTCCGGGAAAAAGAATGAAAGAATTTGATGCACAAAATGACGTTATGGTCTTCTGATCAGTGTAGTACTAGAAGAATTGTGTCAACAAATCATTAAACACTTTTTTTTGGAAGAAATTTGGAGAAAAAAGGAACTGATAAGGGAATAGTAAAGTGAAAGCGTGAGAGAAAGTTTCGGGAAACAAATGGGAGGACTATACTATTTGCGGAAAATGGGTTGGGCGGAAATTTCTGGAATAAACATGAAGTAGAAGCTTCTGGGAGTTCGAAAAAGGACCAAAATGGGTATAAGTTGAATATAGCCAATCTTCAGTTATAAATCAGAGCTTCAAATATAAAAAAGTTTTTGATTTTGGAAAACGGAAATCGAAAAAACGGAAAAAAAATTTCCAACTTTAAAAAAAAATTTCATGCATATTTCAACCGAATTTGGCAAAGTTGAATTTTTTCAAAAATATGAAATTTACAGCTATTTTTCGTACTTTTTTTGGGGGAAAAAGTTGTTCAAAACTTGCGACATTCCAAATTTTTTCTTCTGGACTAGCTTTTCGCGACCACCGGTCCGTTAAAGCTAGTAAGTCCCGTTGTATAAATCAGATACCTTTGATTAAGAAAACCTTTTTTATCGAAAATATGTTCCAACTTTTCAAAAAAAGACGGTCCAAAAAGCTTAATTTTAAGCCGAAATATGATCAGGATAAGTTTAAAAAACATTTCGTGGGACACATTTTTGCGACAAATTATTTGCGACATTTTTGCGACAGATTACGGCAATATTGGCGTGAAATTTATACTTTCGGTATTTATAGAGAAAGGTGGCAGACTAGCTTTTTGGGCCTAACGGCCCCTAAAGCTAGGCTACTGACTCGCTGCGCTCGCAAGCGAGGCAAAATGATGTCCCCAGTACTTCAAAATAAGTTTCTCATGATTTTCTCCCGAATTTCGAAAGAAACCCATATGGAATTTTATATCAGGTTGTACAGAAAATTTTTCTCTACAAAACTTCATATAAACATCAACAGTTTGCCCAAAAAGTTTGACCCCCAGAGGTCAAAATAAGTGGTGGCGGAAAAAGGGGGAACGACCATTTTTCGCATTTTTTCAACTTTTCCCAGCGTTTGTGGGAAAAACAGAATGGAAAAAAATTAAATCAACTGACAAATCTTGTACAGCATCGTAAACTGTAGGGGGAGACCAAGTATCAGACAAATCGGTTCGGTGGGAGCCGAGATATAAGAGGCAGAGAGAAAAAAGTGAGAAAAATGCTGAAACGATGAATTATAGAATTATATTGTCAAAAAAATATTGTTCCGACCCCGCGAAATAAATTAGATGTAAACAAGTGGGGTCGCTAGGCTCCTCCCATCGTGTGCAAGTTTGCCGCGCACTGTTTTTTTAATCATTGGCTACAAGCAAAGCCTTACAGGGATTGAAACAACGTGCGGGAACTTTGCACACGATGGGAGGAGCCTAGCGACCCCATTTGTTTACATCTAATTAATTTCGCGGAGTCGGAACAATATTTTTTTGACAATAGTGGCTTCAGAAAAAGGCCTATAGCTCGGCTCCTGGACGTCAGATTGCTTCAAAAAAAGACCATGTAAATAGCTCTTCTTCGAGCCGAGAAACTTTTTGGGACACATTTCGTTGGACATTTTCACGGGTTACGGTAACATTTGCCCGTGAGTCATACTTTCTGTTTTTCAAGAGAGAGGAGGGTAGAAAATAATCGAAAATTTCGGAAAACGGAAAACAAAATTCCGTGAAGCTTTATTGTGAACCTCCAGGCGTTTTACTATACTAAAATTGGCCAAATTTTTGAAAAACCGATTTTTAGCTACATTATAGGATAAAAGTTATCAGAAAGAGACTAAATTCATGCATTTCTCCACTTTTTACTGAAAAACTATTCAAAAAGGTTGAAAAAAGAATGAATTCAAACATGAACCGTCAAATTTTCCGGATTTGAGGCCAGCGGATTTTATCAGAACATGTTTTTTATGGTAGATCGTTGGTTTCGAGCAAACTAATAAGGGTAAACTCGGTTTTTTTTCTTCAATTTTTTAAACGATTATTTAAAAAACCGGAGAAAAAATCTCATTTTTTTCAATTTTTCGTGAAAAAAAGTGGACAAAAATAGTCTTAAAAAGCCTTTGGAATTTTTTGAAATCAAATTTTTTTCTCAAAAATTCATTTGGCTATCAAACTGTAATCAATGTCGCTTTCAAACGCGTTTTTGTACCATTCATTTTCTTTTTTTTTTTGGGCTTCAACTCTTCTAATAGAGAATTTCCTCATGTATTACAGTAGCCCATGTTTTCACACGACACATTCTCAAAAATAACTTTTTGTAGCCTATGCTTTTTTTTTTGTTTCGTCACATGCTATATAGCTCTCTATGCACATATCATGTTGACGACGGGCAAAAATGGCAAACAGGTAAACAATTAGGACTTTTGGCAAGCAGCCAGAAGGTTTCTAGCCGTTCCGGTTGTGCACAGAAGGCTATGAAGCTGAACTGAAATATATATCGTGAGATCAGAAAAAAAGGGGTTTTTGTGAAGATAGGGGATTTTAAGGAGGACTGAACTTGGACTTTTTTCTTTCACTACGAATACACTCAAAAATCCCTCTTAACGGCAGCAAACGTTGTTTGAAAGCATAGCATGGCCCATTACAGATTGATGGCCTAGGATCCGACAAGTGAGAGCGCGCGCCTTTTTATAATTAGGCCATCAATCTATACTCGGACAAGCCTTGAAACGCTGTTTTTTTTCCGTTTTCAGTGATTTTTGGGTGCAGTCGTAGTGAAATAAAATTATCAGAAATGAAAAAAACCCCGGAATTTAAAATTTAAAAAAATCGGATTCAACTCAGTATCATGCAAAAGGGCCGAAGGAGTCGCTGCGCAGCCAAATTGCAAATTTTTTTACCAAAACATTAAATGACATCATTGAAAACAAAATTAACCCCTTTTGAAACCAATTACTGTTCGTCAGTTTCCTCATTCGTCTAAGACTAGTTTGATAGTTCAGGTGATTTGTGTGTTTTGGTCTACATTCGTTTTGACAGTTTGTTTATGTTCTTCCGGTATTAGGGGAAACAAGGTTCTGAACGAAATCAGGGGGACCTTGATGAAAATTTGAAGTTTTGATTATGCTTGTTGGAATAAGCACATCTAGTAATCTATCCAGAATTAGTACCGCTGATTGAGCTGCTTCAGTTCCCGTTGAAAATAATCAATTTTTTAGCACGCCAGACATCGAAAGATGATTTTAAAGCTCCGAAACGGATTTCATGGCATTTTTCCCATTTATAAGTTAAAACTTTAAAGGATTTTTTCTGAGGATTCATTCCAGTTTGGAAGCTTGCGATTCACAAAGTCTAATGGCAAACAGAATGCATATGCGGTATTTCGAATTGAAAAATGTGATGAATTTTGACTTTGGGTATCAATTAATAAGCGGAAATTGAATTGCTGAACTTTTTTGTTACTAAGAAAAGAGAACAAGAGACTCGTATGCATTCAAAGTTTCATAAAATACAATTTCTGAAATAGCGGTTAGTTGGTGGCTATTTTACCAGATGATTACTTCTTTAATACTTGAAAGACTTTTGTCACTGGCAAGACATAAAACATTTTCAGAAGTTTTCAAAACTTTTTGCTCATAATAGGACAAAGTTCAATTTTTACTTTGGTCTTTAGCTCTTGGCCTCCAACGTTTCCTTTTTCTATTTCAAACCTACCGTCAACTTCTTAACTTTGGCCCATATGCTCACCCAACCAAACTCTTATTTTTGCAGACTGCTCTTCGATTTCAACCCATCTGAAACATCTTTTTCTTTCTTATTTAGAATACCTCATTAATAATATAATAATAAGGTATATCCAATGAACTGGAAACTTTTGTATCAAAGTCAGTTTTATTCCAATTTTGAAATTCTATGATTTTTTTGATCCTATGAGTCAAAAATGATCGCTTAATCCTAAAAACTGAACCCTTGTGTAACCCAGACAAGAAAATCTGAAAATAGAAGGAATTTTGTATTTTTTATAGGTGAAGCTATAAAATGAACACCTTTTTCTTGGAAAATGGCAAATTTCGGACAGACATTTTATACATTTTGAGCACGAAAGAGCATTCTGACTTGATCATCGTCATGGTCTAGAAAAGGACGGAAGCCACACAGGGAAAGGGAAGAAAAATGAACATAAAATTTCCCAAGAAACTGAAAAAAAACCGTGCGAAAATCATTAAAATAGCCTTAAAACTATAAAAATTATGGAGGTTTGAAAATTTCCCAAAAACCAAAATTTTGTAAAATCTACCGTAACTTTTCCGTGCGAGACCCATGGCATCTGAAAAAATCAACAAGTCTTGACGGTTCAAATGACTATAATCAAGGCTAGGTTCTTCAAAAAAATTATTTTTGGGTCTCGCAGCGAAATGTCAAAAATATACTGTATCTCGATGAAAGTTTGTACGACAGCCCTGAAAAAATTAGGTTTTCAGAATCAACAAGTCAAGACGGTTCAGAAAAGTATAAAAGTTTTGAAATTTTTTAATTTTTGGGTCTTGCAGCGAAATTTTGGGGGTATAATCTCGGCTAATTTCGCTACGAGGCCCTCAAAAATTAGTTTTTTGGAATCAGGCAAACAAGACGGGTCAACAAATATAATCATGGCCAGTTTTGGAAGTTTTGAAATTTTTTAACTTTTTGGGTCTCGAAACGAAATTTCGTAAACGTACTGTATCTCGATGGATGTTTGTGTGACAGCCATGAAAACTAAATTTTTGGAATCAGCGACTCTTTACGGATCAGAAATGTGTAATCATGAACTGGTTCTAAAATTTTCAATATTTTGGGTCTCGTAGCGAAAAACCCAATGTATACTGTATTTTTTGTCATTTTTGCCAACAGACGTATAAAAACTACCTTTCTGGAATTTGGAGACTAAGGCGGTTCAGAAAAGTATAAACAAGACAAGGGTTTCCAAATTTTTTATTTTTGGGTCTCGCAACGAAATTTCGAAAATCTACCGTAATTTTGTGGATTTTGGCACAAGACCTAAATAAACTCGATTTTTAGAATGAGCAAGCTAAGGCGGTTTAGAAAAGTATGAAAAAGGCCAGTTTCCAAAATTTTTTACTTTTGAGTCTCGCAGCGAAAATCTCAATTTTAAGCCAAAATTTTCAAATTTTTGAGAGTTTTTTGCCCACGAGCCTTCAAGCTTGGCTCGAATATTTTCGAAAACTTTCGCTGGCACGGTGCCAAGTACACATTCCTCTTGACCATTTCGTAAGTTAAACAAACTCAAGAGAACAAATAAATCTTCAAAAGTTACCGAAAATTTCGAAATTTTTGTACTTTACCATTAGATTTGTTGACCTATTTTTAATTGAAAATGATGATATTTTAGGTAAAATTTCCACATTTTTTTCCTCAGGAAATTTCCCGAAAATTCCTTTTAATTCGACTAGTAACCTGTACTAACTATATGTGTCTTCTATCCTTTTTTTTCTTTTCTCTCGCCGAATTGTCAGCAATGAGTCATCATGGGAAAAGATTTTCGCAAACTGGTTTCGAAAAAAGAAAATTGAAAAAAAAAATGAAGGGAAAGGGGATCATGGGAAAGTGAAAAATGGAAAATTTTATAGAAAATGGGGGAAAATGAAGAAGGGACTATCAGCTTGAATTTATGAAAACGGACTTGTAAAAAGACGGAGGCCGTGAAAAAAATTTTTTAACGTACTTATAAAACCCCTAATACAGCGGCACCGACAAAGTATTAGACAAAGTTACAATTTCAAAGCGCTTTTGGCCAAAAACCGAACTAAATTGCTCCGAAACTGACAAAGTTACGGTAAATTTTGAAAATGTTTTCTTGAAAATCTGAAAAACCTACCGTAACTCAGTAGGTATTGGTGCGAGACCCATGAAACCCAAATTTTTGGATTCAACAAGTCAAAGCGGTTCAAAAGATTATAATCATGGCATGTTTCTGGCTATTTTGAAAACTTCAAAGTCTATGCGCCTTTAAACATGTTTTGAAATGAAAATCTGAAAAACTACCGTATCCTTGCTAGTTTTGGTCTAAAGCTCGAAAATAAATAAAAAAAACGGTTCGAAAAAGTATAAGCAAGCCACGGTTCATAAAATTTCGAGTTTTTAGGTCTCGAAGCGAAATCTCGAAAATATACTGTATCTTGATTAATTTTGATGCGAGAACCATCAAAATTACATTCGTGGATTTTGCTAATAAAGATTTTTCAAAAACCAGTTTTTTGGTCTCGCGACGAAAATTTCAAACAAATAGGAACAAAACTGGACGAACAACATTTCTGGCAACATTCTAGAATTTCTGGAAATTTCGATACCCCTATATATTTGAACCTTTGATGTCTCACAACAGTTTAAAGGCGCATGTATTTTTAGATGCGAATTCTAGTTTTCACTGATTTTTATTGTTTGATGGCCTAGATTTTTCTTCGGCAAAATTAGAACTCATGAACGACGACGATTATTTTGTTATTTTTTGCATTCAGTGAGCTTTGTGAAAAAAAAACGAAAAAAAAACATTCATAAATTATTAATTCGCCGGATTTTAGGCCATCCATCTGGCTACTTTCAGAATTTTGTGCAATTCGAAATTGTTTCTCAGTGAATTGATAACCGATATTAAAATCCGCTTGAATAAATTAGAATCCTTCAAGGCTCAGATCGATGACTCAACAATTGCTCTCCTCAAGTTTAAGACCACCGTTTAGCTCAAAAAAGGAGCATAAAAACATCCGTCATAAGTTGCACTATTGTTATTTTTTATATAAATTTTGAGAAAAATAATATAATAATAATGATGATGATGACTAAACCCGGAAATAAACTCTCTGAAATGAATGGCTTCTCATTTAAATTGTGGTCAGCTGTTCAACTGTGTCTGGCTTGAAAAATACGTGAATTACGGGAAAACTGGATCAAGAATGAAATTTTTAGGCCAAAATTTTTTGGGCCGGGCCTACTGAAAAATGTCTACCGGCCCGGTCGGCTGGTCTCTGACGAGGGTCAACATTTTTAGCACTGAAAAAACTTGGAAAATGACCCTAACTTTTTCATTTTTTCAAATCCGGGCCGGCCCGCCAAACCACAATTATGTTTTCAGGTTCAAAAAAAGTTGCTGATCTATGATAAAAGGTTACAATTCTTTCCCACGTGCCACTTTCTTTTATTTTGATCACTTTTTTCCCGCTAACCATATGATGATGTTTTGTACGACTAATTTCGTACAAATAAGTTCGATCAATGGTTTTGATCAGATCAATCATTCTACAACTGTTTGTGAATAATTGATCATTGGGATCTTGATTTTTTGAGAAGTTCAAACTATATAAAGTTTGATTGGGGTACAGTTAACAATTACAGTTTTTGTCACTTTAAGATAATAAAAAAAAAGCAGCAATCATTGGGCTTTACAGTATTTTCTACACAAATAAAGTCAACCAACCTCGGCAATTTTTTTTAATCTTTTCGCGCGTTTTTATTTTGTGATGGACGCAAGCTGACTGCATAGCGACTCAGCTTTACGTGCTTAAAGGAGGACTAAACTCACTTAAATTAAACATTGTTTCTGCTTTAAAATTCTACGCTGATCACGACTTTTATAGTGATTTTGCTCAAAAATCGCTCTAAACGGCGAACATTGTTCTGAAAAATCGTACAAAATACAGATACCCCTGTGATGACCGTGGCCTCCTGGCCTAGGAATCACACCGTGTAGTCCGAGAGGACAAGAAGGCCTAGGAATCGCAGATGGAATCTCTAGGCCGCGTTGTCCTCTCGGACTACACGGTGGGATTCCTAGGCCAGGAAGACACGCTCAGTAAAGGGGTATCTGTATTTTGTACGATTTTTCAGAACAATTTTCGCCGTTTAGAGCGATTTTTGAGCAAAATCACTATAAAAGTCGTGATCAGCGTAGAATTTTAAAGCAGAAACAATGTTTAATTTAAGTGAGTTTAGTCCTCCTTTAAGCCGATACGTAGCCTTGATTTGCATGATAAATTGGGTCGCTACTCAGCGAATTAAAAAGTTTGCGTTCACTACAAAAAAAGAACGCGGGAAAAGGAATTCAAAATCAAGTTCAATAAAATTCACCGTGATCAACTGAAAAATAAGTAGCGATTTCGGTTTGAAATTTTCAAAACAAGGAAAGAACAAGATGTGATTCAGAGCTATCATTTAGTTTTCGGACCTCTACTATCCTAAACCTCCATTCTCTCAACACCTCTAATAGAACGGCACTCGCACGTATTTCGGACCAAAGTTTCAAACGGGGCATTGTGGAGAAATGTCGAAACAGAAATCAGGAGGTCAAGACGAATCAAGAAACCATATACAATACTGAAATAAAAATAATATGTTTTTGGGTCTCGGAACGAAACGACAAAAATACGATTTCTCGACCAATTTCAGAACAAAATAAGTGGAACTTAGATTTCCATGCAGTATAAATATGCAGTTTTCGAAAAAAAAGATCAGTTTTGAGGAAGTTTTTTTGAAATACCGAGATTTTCCGAACCGGCAATTCAAAACGGTTCGAATAAATATAGTAATGAAATGTTTGGAAAGTATTGAACAGTTTTGATGCCTATGCGCCTTTAAACTTCAGTTTCATAGTCGGTCTTCGGGAAGTATTTTCTAGGGAAGAAGTACAGAGTTACCGTATCAACTGGTGCAATTTTTCAAATCCATAGCGTTTTTATAAAATGTTTCAATCTTTACATTAATCTTCCGTTGCGGTCTAAAGGTCTTTTTTTTGGTTCAAAGAAATCTACCGTAATCCTCATATAAAAATTTGCATCACCGTAACTCTCATTACGTCATCACGCCTCATTACTACCAGTTACCGAGAAGGCACATTTGTCTTTTTGTACTTTAGCACCCTTTTGTCCTTTCCTCTCCAGACATGACTCATCCTGTTCTTTTTTTTTGCAAAGAAAGGGTGTCTTGGCACGGCGCCAAGGCCTTCTGCAGCCCCTACCACAGTTTCGAATCATTTCGAAATTGGCGCACAATAAGTGTGTACTTTTGTTCATGGCCATATGTACATTTGCCCTTTAGCTGTGCCCCTGCAGAGGGTGTGTGACGTCAGAGAGAAAGGAGGGAGAGGGTGACACTGGGTGCCAGGTTAAAAAGTGCAAATAATAGGTGTGTCTTTTATCGGTAGCCGAGGATCAGGGCGCGCGATTTGAGGGAGAGAACAAGGGTGGGGGTTGAGTTCAAAATAACAAGGAAAAGGGAGAACGGCGCGGGAAACTTGAAGATTTAAACTTGGAATAGATTAAATACCGTAAAAACTGTATGAGTAGTGCCCCTTTAATAGGAGTGCGCAAAAATTGGCAAACAAATTATGAAAACTGAAGAACAGATCACATTTCTCTTTTCTTTTTTTTCATTTTTCATAAAAATCGCCAGTGAAATAAGAAATCTTTTGGTCAATTATTAAAGCAGCAGACATTGGGGAATCGAGTTTTAAAATCTTATGAGTTCGTTTTTTGAATAAAGTGAGCCAAATCAACTTTTTTACATTTGAGAAGTTTATTTATTTTAAAAGGAAAACTTTTTCAAATTTCTAGAACATTAATTTTCAGTCATTATTTCTAAAAATTTCGCCAGAAATCTGTATCAAAACGTTTGAAACCGTTGCTTCACGCCTCACAACATGCTCAGCAGCTTTTGAATCAAGTTTTTAGTTTTTACGGATTCACCTAAAAAAAAAATTTGAGCCCATACCTAAACTGAAAGTGACCAGATCAATGGCTTAAAATTTGGAAACAAAAATCATCTGAATCGAGCATGAAATTTTGGGCAGAGCTCTTTCCAACTTTGGAATCTCACGTCATGAAGCTATTCAATTTTCAAATGCACGAGAATTTTCAGGACTATTTTTACTATCATTACCATAGATTTTCGGTATGTGTGTTTGTGCGTCCGGCGCTGGCCCTAGCGAGGCTCCTACTGAACCGATTTTCATAAAATTTTGACTGATCGCTAGAGAATGCTGACGTCCCGTTTTTTCCGTTTTCTGATAAGATCACTGATAAACTCTGTGCTATCTATGCACATAGTCAAAATCGCGTTCAACAGCGGAAACCGTCTGGTTTTTTTTACTTTTCAAAAGTTGCGGTACCCTCCCAACAGAAAGACACCTGCTCCATCGGCTTATCATTTTTTAGGGCTTGATTGAAGATTTGTGGTAAACGACATCGAAATTCATGATTTCTGAAATTTTTTTTGCAGCGAAAATTTCAAAAAATTAGTCCAAAAATAGGACAGTATTCCATTTGGTCATAGGTTTTATTCGATTTTTTTTCTCTCTTTTCTCACTTTCTCGACTTTATCTTGTGTGGTTTCTGCACTTTTCAGACACAGATCCTCGAATAAAATCAGAACCCAATGCACTTTTTCTTGCTCAAAATGTATTTTTTTGTGTTCGTGACTCTAACCAATTTCATTGAATGAAAAAGACAAAAAATACAATTGCAATCCCAAAGATCTAACAAAAATCTCCTAATTTTAGACGATCGACCTCTGACAATGATGTATAATTTGTCTGTGTGTCTTGTGTTCCGAGAAATCGTGATTTTTCTGAAATTTTTGAATTTGTTTTGTAGTCTGCACTTTCTATTTTCAGACATGTTCCAGTCTGGAATTTCAGATGAATCGTGACTTCTAGACGTTCAATTTTATAGTTCAAAGTACAAAAGTTTCAGATTGGGATCCGGTGTGGAACGATGATGATGATGATGTCTGGAAGCCAGAAGATCAAATTTTAGAGAGATTTTTTCGGAATCAAGGTATCGTTTGAAAACGTTCATAGTTAATATAACCCAGTAATACAGTAACCAAAATTACAGAATTAGCCTTTTGGGATCAGCAGCAACTGCGCCCCATCGGACTATTCATTTGAATTTTTTTCATTTTCAGCAAAGTAATTTTTTGGAGATATTTCTTTTTCACCGAAGAAAAGCCTATTCTCTTCAATTTTCAACGAATTATCTGAAAAAAAAACATTTTTTGACTGAAAATCACAGTTACAGCCGTTTTTTTCGATTTATATCAAAATTTTCACTTTTTAAAAAAGATTTTTGTGAAAAAATACTGTAGAATAGGTGTTTTTTTTTGGTGCGAAAATCGGGAAATTCGCCGAAAGTAGTACGTTCGCTGAAAATGTAAAAATTCAAGTATTGAGTCCAGTGGGGCGCGGCTGCTCCTTATTTCGGAAGATAAATACAGTAACCAAAATAATAATATTTCTATAGAAATTGTAAAATTTGGTAGAATTGATACAGTAGTCATAGTATGAGAGTCACCTTTACGCCTATAGTAACCGTGAAGTACATTTCTACAGTAATCCCAATCCCTTCATATTTTGATAGCGGTGTGTCTACAGTAATCAAAACTATAACTTCTACAGAAATTGTTCAGCAAAGTAGAGCTGGTACAGTAGTCAAGGATATAGTATTACAGTCATCTTAAGCCTACAGTAACCCTGAAGTACATTTATACAGTAATCAAAAATACAGTAATCTTCATATATCTTTCAACTGATTAGTCATTAACACTACTTTTATTCCCCCGAGATTCGATCATTAATCACTTAGAATCATCAATGCAGTTTCACTTATTACTATAATTGAAACTCCAAAGAGAAAGTGAATCACATTGTGTGTTTTTCTCTCCCTTTTTCATCACACATCAGAAAGGATTACTACAATCATAATATAGTAAAAACGTGATAAATGGGAATAGTGGGGGAATGTGAGAGACGCAGACAGACTTCCAGATTCCTTTGCATCGCGCAACCAGTTGATACGAGATCAGTGTTGTCTAGCATTTTTTTGTAATGATCTTCTAGTGATAGATTTATGATATGGAGGGACCAGGATTACTGTAGACAGGATACTGTAGCTACTGTAGCTGCATTATTTTGGTTACTGTAGTTATACGGTGCCTTTATAAGTTATTAGGAAAACGCTGCAAAATTTACAACGTTATGATGGGTTTACTGTATTGGAGTACTGTACAAACAGGCATTTCAGCTTTGTGGGAGTACTGTAGATATTCTGTAGAAAACTGTGGGTACTGTAGCTAAGCTTCGTAGTTCCACCGTTGAATTACTGTAGACTTCAGTGTGCCTTACTGAAAACTCTCTGGTGTTTTGGTAAAATATCGGAAATTTACTGGAAAATTACAAAAAATTTTTTGGTTAATTTTTTCTGAAGAATAAAGAAATACCGGATGTTTACCGATAATATCCCAGTTAGTATTTTGGAATTAACAACTAGTGTAATTTCGGAGCATCGTTTTTCAGTGGTTTTTTTTTAAATTTCGCGCCAAAAAACTGCCGGAAAACGCTTTCCGGTATATTTTACAAAAAATGTTCGGTATATTTTAATAAAAAAGGTTTAGTCTATTTACTGGAAAAAAACTTCCGATAATTTTCAGATTCATCGAAAAATTTCTTTGATCCGCTAAACAATGCGCACTAGCGTAAACATGGAAAATCGTTGCTCAGTGTTTTTTTCTGAGTTTCGCGCTAAAAACGACCGGAAAAACTTGAAAATTTACCGGAAAATTTATCGATATTTTTTCAGATCATTTTCCAATATCTTTGAAAAGTTTTTGGTAAATTTGCTGAACAATGCGCACCAGCGTTACTTGGGAGCATCGTTTGTCAGTGTTTCTTGTTGAATTTCGCTACCAAAATTTTTGAAAATTTTCCAAAAAATTGAACAAAATTTTTCTCAAAAATTTATCGGTATATTTTCCGATAAATTTTCGGTAAATTTAACGGAATTTTACCGGTAAGACACCCTGGTAAGACATCCGATCACATAAAAAAAATCACGTTTTCTACGTAATGATCACACTTTCAAAAAAAAAAGTGATTACAAAAGGAAAAAAATCCGGATTCTTGGGTAATTAATCAATTAGCCTTGGCTTTGTTAGCCGAGAATGCAACGAAAAAATACCCAGTTTTTTCCTATGTGAACCCGGTTTTTTTCCATTCTTTTTGAAAGAAATTCCACGGCAGGACAGGTGTTCGGGAGAAAGAATCAAGACCACCCAAGTGATAAATTGATAAGGATTTTGATAGTAGAAATGGAGAAAATAAGGGTAAGAAGATAAAGATCATTTGAACAAGAACGATTTTTTGGAAGAAAAGGGACCTAAACTTATGGTGTGTTCAAAGTACCGCAAAAAGACAAAAAAAGACGATTAGAAAACCTTCATTATAAGGGCAAGTCGCAATATTGCTCGAATTAGGAAACTATGGAACGCCTAACTTACAAGACATAATTCTCGGAGGCTGGAAGTTTCAGAATGTCGGAATCTGGAAAGACAAGGAGTGGCTGGAAAAAGCGGATTCAGATGTGCCCTTTTATTAGAGGAATCCCAGGAATAGGTAAAACCGTATTTTTCATTCTGATTCTGGTTTTCCCAAAATTTACTCAAAAAAATGACCCAAAATAGTTTTTAGAAAAACAGCCAGATGGCATAGAATCCGCTGGCCTAGAAATTTAGATTTTCGGGTTCTGGGCCATCACTCTAGCTAACTTCAAGATTTTGTAGCGTTTTTCGTTATTTTTAAAAAAACTCATAATGAAAAACTATCACAATAGTGCTTACTGATGATGCTATATCTTTTTCATTGGGACTTGCAGACATAGTCTACAGTAGTCTCGATCGCTTCTACTACAGTAACCCTATACTACAAGGTTATAATACAGCAATCTATGTTTCGGACGGTATGTGTTGAGCCGGATGGTTTACCGGTAAAATTCATGTAAATTTACCCGAAAATTCTCAAAACATACCGGAAAAAGTTCGGTAAATTTGTCAAACTTTTCAGAAAAAATTTCCGAACAATTCATTCTTTTTCCGATAATTTTCCGATGAATTTTTCAACAATTTATTGACACACCTTACACAATTTACACAATTTATCACACAGACACACAATTTACCGGTGAACATTTTTTCGATGAGACGCACTGTGTTGAACTACAGTAAACTGTTTTCCTGTAGATTTGGATACATTAATCTAGCTCGTGGGATACTGTAGGCTGCGCATCCTTCGGCAGTAAAATAAAGTTCTGGATTCTACGATTTCAGTCGAATTACCGTACCTTTCAACATCCTATTTCCTTCACTTTTCCAAAGTATTTGCCCATCTTTTCTCCGAATAACGCTCTTATCATTTCACCGCACGGCATCTCCACCTATCCCCCCGTATCAATGTACCCGTCTGACGCCTGATAAGCCCTCCCAGTGTGTCTATTGATCATAAACGGTCTCGTCCTCTTGTCTACAAATTGTTGCCCTTTTTGGACACGAGAAACCTGTTCCGGAACTCGTTTCCATTGTCTCTCTTTTATTCCCGAAGAGTGTGTTGAACTTTTAATGATAGATAGTCGAATGGAAAGTGCAATTTTCCGGAATTTTCAATGGTGATTTTGAATGTAAAGGGACCAAAATGGTAACCGTCAATAAAAAACTAGCTACAGTAATAGCTATACATAGAAAAGTTTATAGTAGGGTAGGGTACTGAATTTTCTATTATGGTATACAGTAACCTAGCCTATGGTAATTTGTGATACTGTATTGTAGCCGCTGTTAGATTGGTAATCAGTTACCTAGTTTATGGTAGACTTGTCCAAAATCCATTGGAGCTACAGTAATATAGTTCATGGCAGATTTAAACACAGTAATTCAGATTAAGGTGATTTAGTATACAGTAAGGAGAAAGGTAACAAAATGATACAGTAACCGCCGGGGCAAAATGAGACACAGTAACAGCTATGGAAGAGTTAGTAGGATAGGTTAATGTAGTTTAGGCTATGGTTTACAGTAACCTGACTAAAGGAAGTTAGAGCTACAGTAACCTAATATGAACAGTAAGTACAGTAATCTAGCTCATGGGATACCGTAACTCCTGTCCTTTTGTAAATCGAGATACAGTAACCTAGCCTCTGGCAGTGTGGTATACGGTAACCTTGTTGAATCAGGACATTGTAATCTAGCCTATGGTAGACTAGGATATTGTAGCCTATTTTTCTGCTCATTGAAGCTACAGTAACCTAGGTAGATTGAAATATAGTCACTTTTCTTACTGTAGTTTAGAATACAGTAACATTCCGTAACTTAACTTTTGGTACTGTAGACATCTGTTCATTTATATTACAGTATTCTCGGGGTTTTAGGTTTTTTTCGCAGAATTTAGATAAACACAATTTGCAAAAAAAAACTTTTTATTTAATAAATATCAATTTTTAAGATTATTGGGTACAGTAATCCAATTGACATGAAGCTCACATGACAATGCACCTGAAAAAAAAATACAGTAATCCATTTCAAAAATAATGCCATTCACAGAAAAGGATCCCGTTAAAATAAAAAATTCCTTCCAGCTAGTTCTGCGGATCTACTGAAATTTTTTACCTCAACAATTTCTACTAGAGTACCGTCTCGCGAGTCTCGAAATGTCTCGTTTTTGTCTCGTCTCGTCTCGTCTCGTCTCGATCAATCTCTCGGAGACGAGCCGAGACGGGAAGATCCGAGACATGAACCGAGCCGAGCCGGGACGAGTCTCGGTTTCTCATGAGACTCGGCGAGATTCTCGGTCTCGTCGAGACACGAGTCTCACGGGACGACACTCTAATTTTTCCCCTAAAAAACTCCAAAAAAATAACTCACTTATTATCATCCTTCTGACAAGACCTGAGCACTTGTAAGATGCCTACCACATCGGCTCGAAATGTCATTCTTTCTTTTCTGATATTCTCAAAATGGTTGTCTGAGGTGTAGTGGACGACAACATCGAACGGATTCAAAAGCCAAACGTTACAGTAGGCACATCCACCAAACTGCAAAAAAAATCAGCTATGGCCTAGTTTTCATGGCCTAACTTTCTCGAAAACAAACCTTTTTCAAAATCTCGTTGCCATTTGCCTCTAATTTTTCCGGGTTCAACTGACTAAATAATTGTCGTTCCTCGGAGCTGAATCCTTTGAAAACAGGCTGCATTATCAAATCGATAGTTATTTCCAGGCGTCTAAACAATCCCAAATATCGAGTAGTCGATTGAACAGTTGGTTTTGGTGACGTCAACAGGTTTTGGATTTGTTTGAGACGAGAAATCCAGGATTCGAAGTCTTCTGCGTACATTTTCACTCCCATTTTTTCAAGCTGTAACAAATTTTTTTTTCGAATTTTTTTTGGACCAAACAAGTTGTTTGGAAGAAATTGTTTGAAATTTTTGGGCCAAACAATTTGTTCGGAACAAATTGCTTGATACTGTTCGGCCAGACAATTTGTTTTAAACAATTTTTTAGGATTTTTGAACCACCCAATTTAGTTGAAAGTGTTGTTTGTATTTTTGGACCGAACAAACTGTTTGGAATAAATTGTTTATAACTTTTTGACCAATTTTTGGTTCGGAACAAATCGTTTGATATTTTTGAACATTTGTGGGAGTCAGAACTCTCATAACTTTTGCAATTTTCGAGTGAAAAATATGAAGAACGAATTTATAGTAAAGAGAACTGAGCTCAATACCATTTTCTTATAATTTTCGAAAAATTGGAGCTTGAAAATGTTGTTTGGTTGGTTGGATAAAATGTTTCAAACAATATTCGGTCAAACAATTGGTTTGGATTGAAATATCCAACATTATTCGGCCAAGCAAATTGTTGTTCGAGTTGAAAGCAGTTGCCCACCCCTGGCGCGCAACTCTCCCTCTTTTATGGCCGCCCTATAACCTGCTAGCTGTTAACACAGGTAGAACGGGGAAGCCGAATAGCGGCTAAGCGGCGGCCGAGCAGACGCGGATGGTCGATGGTCGGCCCGCCGGCGGCTGACGAAACGCTGGCGGCCGAACGTTAGCCTAACGTTAGGCTAACGAGTTTTTATTGATGATTGCGTTTGAACAGATTACTAGTTAATTTTTGTTCTAGAGTCCAACTAAACCTCAAAAATGTAAAAACGAACTATGTTCCTTAAGAATTACCACTTTTTGGTCGGGCGGCTAAACAGCAGCTAAACAGCGGCTGAAGAAACGCGGGCGGCTGAAAAGCGGCTGAACGTCAGCTGAACCCCACCAGTTAGGTAAAGTTGGGAAAGGTATAGTGTATCATTCATGGCGGTGAAAGTAATACTACTACCTGTTAGCTAGTACTATTGAAGAAGCATTTTTTTGACTTTTGAAAATCTTGAAATCATTTCGACAGTACGCATATATTATAAGAATTGATGTAACATACATTGTGATTACAGAGACTAGCACCTAGAATATATATTGAAGGAGAACTACAAAGACTATCTCAATGGAAGGTTCATTTTCTCGTCTGTAAACCGGTTTTAATAAAAAAGGAAACTGTGGCCACGAGTCTCTAAGTTTCCTCACGTCTTCTGTGCGCAAAAGTGGGAACCATCATGCTTATGTGCTTTGGTCGGCAGGCTGCCGGTAGCCGAACGTCAGCCTGCCGTTAGGCTGACGTTAAGCTGCCAGCGTTTCTTACACTGATGGGAACGGTAGCAGAAATACCAATGTTAAAGTAAAAGTTTATTCTGTCATATGAATACCGTTAGCCATTCGTTAACTGTCTTAAATTCACGTTTCGAGATACTTTGGGCATCGCAAAAGAACCGATTTCATAAATGGGTGCCCTAGATTTGGGTACTCTAGATTCCAGAATACCTTCTGCGCGAAACCAGGTAATTAGGTCAGGTCAAGATCCTGCCGCGGTGGCTTGCCACGTTGGCTTTCCACGTTTATGTATTTCTGAAGTTTAGTTTTCATTTATTTTGTTTTTAACTCTTTATTCTCTTTTTTTTTCCTATCGAATCGAAAACTCTATATATATATAACTTTTTTCTATATAGGTATGCCTCGCTCTAATCGTCATTACTTCCCATCTATGGCTTTCGGCCATTTTCGAGATGAAGAAGAAATGGAATCTTCCGAGAATGAAGGAGATAATATTGAGTTGTCCGACGGAGAATCGTCCGATGAGCAGGACAGAATGGAGTTCGAAGAATTTGAAAACGCAGGATCTGGTTCGATGCACTTTGGAGATTTGATAAACAGTCTTCTTTACAGATCTGTCTCAGCGTTTGAAAGATGTTCCTGATGATATTCTGGTTTTTGTTGCTTCGGGATGCATTCAGAGGTCCTCGGACGCAGGTAAGTTAACAATATACTATTCTCCTAACCTCCATCACAGGGTTCCAGAGCTATCTTTCCTCTCATAACCATCGTTTCCGCCAAGAAGCTTGGAAAATATGGAAAAATGGATTTTCAACTTTTAATAGTCATGCAATTTGTAACGATTGTGGTGTTTAATTGTTTGACGAAGGAGCCTGGTACGTCCAAAACAGAATGAAGTAATCCTAAATCCTTTATTTCAGCTGCAGCGGAAACATAATAAATTATTTACGTGTTGGTGGATCCGAACAACTTTCGGACATTCTAAAGCATCATCAGACGGATATTTTGAAAATTCGAAAAAGTCTTATAGATGGATCCGATAAATCACACAATCTGAATGGCAGCCTTTTCCAAAAAGTTTGGCAATCCGAAGGACCTGACCAGTTGAACATATCTCTTATAGCATCTATAGATGGCGTATCACTCAACGGAAATACAAAGTAAACCCTCATCAATTTAAGTGGTATATCCTTGCTCTTTTAGTGACAAAATATGGCCAGTGACCTTGATGATTGTGGATATGAAAACGGGTGAAATGCAAAAAGCTAAAAATCTTGTTTTACATGGAATTGCGAAAGGCCCTGTGAACCCTTCTACACTTTTCTGGAACGCCATTGTACCTATGATATACTCTGATATCGAAAACACAAGAATCATAGTTAATAACTATGCCATGAGATGCACTATTGTCAGTTGGAACGCAGATCAGCCGGTTTGTCAGCAGAGAAATAAATGAGTTCATGAACTCCAGAAAATTTAGGCGAAAAGATCTTTGTTTGGGATGAAAGCGCCGAATGCAGAATCTTCTTGCTTCTTCGGACTGTGTAGTGGAACGCATCATAAAACTATGAGACGGAATCGAAGTTCTGAAAGACCGGAAGAATTGACTGATGAAGATGCGAGAGAAGGAAAAAATGGATTTGGACCAACAAAAGCGAAGATTCTAGACTATATTTACCCTTATGACACAGTTTTAGATGTCTTACACACGGCTGCCGATGGTATATTTCCACTAATAATGAAAGGTGAGCTGAAGTCTCATTGCACATGTTCAAATAATTGTTCAGAATGTTTGAACTGTAATACCGCCAATCCGAAAGGATCGGATGTCTTCTTAAATGATTCTTCAGTGATGAGGAAGTTCTGTGAAGATGTTCATGTTCCTTCACGATTTGACGTTAGCAATATGACCAACTGCTCCGAAAAATTGACAGTGAGTCACTATTTATATTATTCATAATTGTGTTCTGCTTTCAGTACTTCCGGATTCATTTCGGACTTGCTGCGTTGGTGAATCCAACTTTGAAACACGAAGCAAGGCTGATTATGTGCTCCTTAATGTTAATTTTAAATCGGTTGTACACCAATGCTGAAACACAAGATTCAACTTTCTATGCCTTCCTGACAGGAGCAGCTCGATGGCAGCTGGAGAAAGCTTCCGCAACTTATATGACGACCAAGACACACGTAAGAATCTCAAACAACTTCATTAATATATTTGTTCGTTTTAGGAGTTCGTTAGTCATTTGCCTTATGTGATCCAGAAGTTTGGAAACATTGCAACCTTGTCCACGTTTGCATTTGAGCATTATTACAAGTATTCTCTAAAAGGATTTAGTCCACAGAAAACAAAAGGATTTGTCGAGAGTGCCACATCAAGGTTACAACCGTACTCAAATCCAAAATATTCAATTGTGATGTTTAAGAGTTCTGCTACACAGCGCTGTTAGGAGAGAAATAAAACAACGTGCCAACAATTGCCCATCTGAACCTATCACTCTTTTTCTCGCACAAAACCGAGAGTTGCAAGATTTCAGTCCTTCTTGGAAATACCGTATTCCTCGTTTGGAACCCGAAGATAATGTTCTACACCTTCAAAATGTTGTACATTTTTCCGAACTAAATTTATCAATGGGAAGGCTTCGCTCAGTGTACAAAAGTTCCGATACAAAAGAAGACATATTCTTTGCCTTCAACACCATCGGTCAGAACTCTTGTTTCCGTTTCATTTCTGCGTGTCTTGATGGAAATTCTTGTCAAATATTTGCTGAACGCATCAGGTCACTTGGATCGAACCAATTCCCTTTATTGGAGAAAGCTCGTAATGAGCTGATGGCACCGGGCAACACTCATGCTTCAAACATTTTGACACACTTCAAAAGATACAGTGGAATTGTTCATGGAAACCCATGTGGAGAAAGAGTTATTTTACCGTTAGAATCTGTCAATGGCATTGGAGGGTGTTTGAAGACAGAAAACTCTGCATATTATCTTCAATTGAACGGAGCGTGTGTTCATCACTAGTTTTTTAAAAGTACTTTTTATCAAATCTGTCCCATATCTAATCTTGTCACATGCCCCACCACAAATAAACTTTCCATTCAAATCCGTTTGTCATAACAATGCTCCGAAATTACGCGAAAGGTACTTTGTTTACCGTAAATCCACACGAATTTCATGACGTATGTGCGAAAAAAAACAACCCACAATGTGTGTAAGAGGAGGTTTTCAGCAAATTCCACTGTTTCAATTATAAAACTTCTGCCTTATGATGTCACTTCTTGTCGTTTCCATGGATTTCCCTAGTTATTCATTTTTTCAGCAATCAAAGGGCTATGCGGTCTGTAAACGAAACACCTCGTTTTTCGAAAAACGCTCATCGCTCATTCAATGAGGTATTTTCAAACTTTATCAACAGCTTTTACAATTTTTTATTTCTCAGCATTTATTCCGTTCGAACGATCGTTCGTTCAAAACACCAGAAGAGCCAACGTCTTCAAGCAGTTTGCCACGTCAAAAACTGAGCAGAATGGAGGAGGTAAGTCAAAATTCAATGTATTTCCCAATTTGGTCACCAGAAAAAAACTGTAAAACATTATATTACAGCGGATGAAACGAAATGACGAATCCTGTCGGTCGAAGGAAAGGCTCGAAAGTAGAAATTCAAGCGACTCAGAAATGAGTTTTTTTCATGAAAATGACGATTTTCATTATGAAGATGTTGAGACCAATACTGAAGTAGGAGAAACTCCAGCAACAATCAGTCGTAAAACAAAGTTTTCATCAACGATGAACACATGGAATCCTTCCCAGTTAATGATAAATAGTTGTTTCGATCCTTCTACCGGGAGTTTGCTTTCGAAAGCGAATTGCGAGGTGTGTTTGCCAGCAATCATTCACCAAAAAGTGTTACTTTACAGAAGAATCTAGCGGATGCGTTGAAAAACAAGAAGAAAATCGATTTTTATTCTCTTCTCCAGCAAGGAAAGTCTAAAGAGACTCTATCACTGTCATTCGCTTTGTATTTTTTGGACAAACTTTCAAACAGAAGTTCTATTTGGAAGGATGATGAAATAATTCGCCCAGAAAAGCCAGTTTTCAACTTGGAAAAGGCTTCCGAAGTTGACCGGGAAGAAAGATTGCCGGGAGGGAAAAGAATCAGAATTGCCGGTTTGATCAACCCTGTGATGTGCTCTAACTGGGTCGGAGCTTCTGCGGTTTCTAAAGCGATTGTGTCGATTTTGGAAAAGGCTGGTTTTGAGAGCGCTGTTTCTTCTATATACTACTGTTTTTCAGATTAAGGAAAAAGATCCGTTCTTTCTAATATATTCAGCACCAGAAAGTGAACGCGTAACGGCGTATCCGCCAATCCGTCGAACTTTTTTCGATGCATTTTCGAGTGAGTTGACCATGATTTTCCACATGACAGTCTATCACTGCTTCAGGCATACTAATTCGTGGATTCGGAATACCAGAAACATCGAAGTCGGCTATCACTATGTGTAGCCAGGTAAAACAGACTACTCGGAACTTTATGTGAGTTGAACACAATTCGAAATGTTAACATTTCAAGTTTTTCAGCGAAAAAAGGAGAGGTTCGATGAGAAACGAAATCGAAAAAATATTGGGAAGTTTTGTAGAGAAGTTAAACAAGTGCGAATATTCAATATGGAGATAGTTTTTAATCTTAGCGTTTTTCAGAGACGAAAATTTCCGTGTTGAAGAACGAAGTCTGGAATTGGATCCGCCCGTCTTCTTACCCGATCGAAAAATCAGGAAGAGGAAGTTGCCTGAGGAGCCGTTCGAAGTGAAAAGTTGTTCCGCGACTAAACATTCATCGTCGGCTCATGTGATTGTCGATATAAAAAATGAAAGGTAAGAATCACTCAGTTGCAAACTGAGTAAAATCACTCCTGTTCAGAACATGCGCAAGTCAAGCCGGAGCTGTCGAAGAAACTCATCAGCAGTTTCCAATGATTAAGAAGGAGCCTGTCGATGCAAACATGTCGCCTTCTTCTCCATTTTCCGAGCCCCGTTCGCGGCCGTTAAGAAACTCGCGACGAAAGAATCGAAAGTGAATCCCCGATTTCTTCCCTCATTTTTTCTTTTCAATTTTTTTTTTACCATTTCCCCATTTTCCTTATTTCCTAAACACTTTAGCGTTATCTGTTTATCAATTTAAATTAACCAATAATTGTGTGTGTGTAAACTGGCCCCTCCACTATCATCTTCACTAGAAATATTCAATATTTTCGAGAAAAATAGTTCCCCCCCTCCCCCCCCCCGCCCTTTCTTTTAGATTTTCCCTGTTCACACTTACATGTTTTACTTATTTTTTATTTATTGTCGTTTGTTTTATACTAATAAAAGTATTTCTTAAATCTATTTTTTCATCCGAGCAAAACAAACATTGAAACGCGAACAGCTATTTAGATGCTAAGCAGCAGTCGAGCGTCAGCCTAACGGCGGCCCGCTGTCAGGCTGCCGTTTGTTCTCTTTTTAGCCGCCAGCGGGCCGCCGTTAGGCTGACGCTTAGCTTCCCCGTTCTACCTGTGAAGCGCACGCGTAGCGCAGCGGCTAACGTTTTCGACTTCCACTCCACCAGAGAACAATGTTGCAAGTTCGACCCCACTTGCTGCATTTCTTTTTGTTTTTTCTTTGTTTTTTCTCCCAGAGCCTTTTTGATAAGCACTAACCTTTTCCAAGTGGCTAACAGTAAAAGCATGGCGAAGCACTGAGAGAATAGTCCAACCTGACATGTTGATATTGCAGCATTTGCATTTGACCTATGAAAACTCAGCTTTTAGCTTTTGTTCTGTGTGTTACGAAACTCACATTTCTACAAAAATGTGGCATTAAATCCTCGCCTGGCAAATATTCAATTCTTGTGATAAGATCCACTTGTGTGTTTGTGGGGCCAATGCAAAGAGTGTCATCGATACTGATTATCCTGCCTGATGGATCATTTAGGAATAAGGGAAGCTCACAATATTGCTCAATTTCTGGGGAAGGAGTCGTCCTCGCCTCGTTTTGTGAAATTTTTTGACAAGATTTGACAATGCTCAGAAGCCAATCCACATCTGGGCGTACGATGGACCGGAATTTTCTAATTGCATTGAAATGATCCTTACGGCAATAGTGGATGATCACGTCGATGGGGGTTGTGAGCCAAATATCACAATATTCACATCCGCCGTACTGTAAAATGATAAATCTTATTATTCTAATATAGAATTCCATCTTTTTGTCAGTAAGGCTTCCTTCCGGCTGAAAAAACGAAGCCGCTTCGGCCGCTCCAGCCGTCTGCATTAATTGCGTGAGTGTGATTGCGTACCCAGGCATTTCAAATGACGAGAAATTCTTTCTTTTTGACATTATTTTATGCTTTCAGCTCTATAGAAGAAAAAAATGTTCTAAAAATCAAAAATTCACGTTTTTACCATCAAAGACTATCAAAATATCATGAATTATTGAGTTTCTGAAGCGAAATTCGATGGAAAACGTTGCAAGTGTCGTCAAATAGTGGGTCGAGTACGTAATCACCCCGACGCAAAGTCACGCTGTCGGCTGGATGCGGCCGGCCGGCGGACAGCGCGTCCGGCTGGATTTTCGGCCGAATGGAAGCCTTATTTGTCAGTATGTTTGTGCTTCCTGGAGCCTTTCCTAGAAGTCCGATCTTGCTAGGACCTTGACAGGTCCAAACAGAACTCCCCCACGATGATGCATGTCTTTTTTTTTTTGTTTTGATTGGAGCTCTGCGCTATCTATGCGCCAAGCCTACCCCGTCAACGGTCGGCCGCTGGATTTATTTATTTTTAGAGAGTCTGCTGCCACCGCCGGTTCAGTTCCACACCGTTGGTGACGTCGTGTAGTGATTCAAACAAAATTTCTGTTGAACTCAGCATCCGAGTTCGGCTCTTCGGTTCTTCGGTTGCCCGAAGACTTTTTGTTTTTCAATTTTGATTTTTTGAACGAACAAAAGTTTTGTGAAATCCAGGCGGTTGAGGCACCGGGTGCCGATGATCGTTTAATCTTAAAGTAGTTCCAAACTAACCTTCAAAAGAATCCATTGCTCCATTGTTTTCAACTTTGTTACATCAATATTTTCGAACAAATTCCCTTCTTCCTCATCGAAACCATAGAAAGCAGGCCCATCGCGTAAATCAATAGTGTTTATTCCCATATTCAAAGTACGTGGAAGTGGAAAAATTATTGGTAGTGTCCAAGGATGTTGAAGCTCTTGAACACGATTTATCCAATAATCGAAATCTTCTTTGATGATCGTCCCGACGTCACGTTTTACCTGAAAGTTGATTGATAATTTGTAAGAGGTTTGCGAGTAAACCGTCAGTATTATATTACTTATTTGCGAAAGCCTGATACCTCCGTTGAAATGAGGATCATTTTTTAATTTGTGCTTCTTACATATTTTTCTATGCTGATTCCATTTTTCATAAAAAAATTACCCGAAAAATCGCTCTGAAGCGCGAAAAATGCACCCAAAATCGCGCGTTACAGGTCGGCGGACGTGGCCGTCTGGCCGAGAATTCGATATTTTCCGTGTTTATTTCGTTCATTTTACATGTTTTAGTAACGAAATATCAATATTTTCTCAGTATTTGCATGTAAAACGTGTAAAACAGCAAATAAATGAAGAAATGGCCGTGGAATTCTCGGCTAGACGGCCGCGGCCGCCAACCTGTAACGTGCGATTTTGGGCGCATTTTGTGCGATTCAGAGCGGTTTTTGGGCGATATGTTCATGATCAATGGAATCAAAATGGAAAAAAAAACAAGAAACTTCAAAAAAAGTGACTATAGTCCTCCTTTAAAGGCGCAGCGACGAATGTCTGTTGGATTCTGCTGTTATTTTCAACAGTGAGTTAAGGTAATCGTGACAAGACCCAAAAGAACTTTTTTGTTGCGCTTTTGAACTGATCTGTCAGGCTTCCACAAATAAGTAATAAATCTTCCCGAAATGAGAAACAAAAAAAACTTACTTTAACCAAATGACGAACACCAAACGCATGTTGAATAACTTTATCTATTGTCCAGTCCGTCATGCGAACGCCGCAGTAATCACATTTTTGCTGCAAAAAGTTTTGGTTTGAGTATTGAAATTTTTTTTTAATGTTCAGTCTATTTTTCATTATGAGTTTTCAGAAAAAAAAAGTTTAAAGGGTGAAAAAATCTTATATGAAATGCAGGGCTCGGCGTTTCCGAAAGGTTCGGAAAGTTGCCGTTCCGAACATTTTCCGAAATAAAAACTTGGAAAATTTGCCTGCTCGGAAATTTCCGAACCAACTTCGGCAAAAAATTTCCGTTTAAATAACTTACCGGTGTGCTGAAAAACGGCTTAATTTCATCTAATCTGTCTTCCTTCGGCTTTAGTGCCTTGGCAATGGTCATTTGAATGTTCGTTGGACCTGAGCAGGGAGTACCAGCAATGGAAACTTTTCCGAATAGGGGAAAACTAGAGGCTTGTTCAATGGAATTTGTAGAAGCATTGATGGATTCTGAAAAAAAAGAGTGTAAATCATAGAAAAAAACGTTTTGGAATACGGCGAGATCATTCTAAAACGGTCATTTTGATACTATTATCGAAGTGGTGAAAAAAAGGTGCTACCCCTAATTAGAACTTGACGAATCAGCCCGGCCCGGATGAGAACGGACAAAGCCGCAATGGCTTAAAGGATGTGTAAAACGCGCGCCCTTGAAAATTTCTTATACGGCGCAGCTCAAATTCGTCCAGAGTTCTAGTTTGGGATAAGGTTTCCATTCGGCTGAAAATTCAGCCGTCAGCAGCCAGCCGCTAGTGTGGCTTTGCGTCGTCGTGATTACGTACTCGACCCGCTATTTGGCGACAGTTGCAACATTTTCGACCAATTTAGTGTTCAGAAACTGAAGAACTCATGCTATTTTAATCTGAATTGTCACGGGCCGGGCCGGGCCGCTGGAGAAATTTCTACCGACCCGGGGTTCAAGGCAAAACATGGTTTTTTCAAAAAAAAATTTTCGCAGTTTTTTTTTCTAGTTTTTCGGCCTATGTTTTCAGGGAGGAAATTCTGATCTATTTTTGAGTAAAAAGACCCAAGAAAAGTTTTGAAATAGGGCTGAAAATCGAGAAAAACGTGCTTCAAAATTCAAAAATTTTCAAACCCGGGCTGACCGAGCCGGATTTTGAAGTCTGATTTTAATGATATTTGATCATAGAAGGCTATAATAGTGCCGGGATTTAGAGCATAGAGGGCCAGCTCGTCATTTAAAATGTCTGGGTACGCAATCACGCTCACGCAAATAATGCGGACAGCTGACAAACGAATAACTTTGTTTCAGCCGGTCTGAAACCCCAAACGCAAAATAAAATTTATTTAAAAAAAACTACACTAACGAGGGCTCTTCACTGGCGATTTTTCTGTAGGCGGCTCCGGCACACTTTCCAATTCTACAGTATTTTTTGTCGCTTCTTTTAGATCCGCAGGTACAGTACCCTTGTTAACCTGAGCATCTAACTTCTGAACCCACGATTTCCAATATTGTAGATCTGATTCAGAAGCGCGGTAGTTCATCTGAAAAATTTGAAATAGGTTGGCGGGAATAAAAGTGAGGCTACAAAGACTACATTTCCTACATAAACTACAAAGACTACAAAGACTACATTGCCTACAAAGACTACAAAGTCTACATTGCCTAAAAAGACTATAAAATAATGGAAGCTACATAAACTACGAAGTCTGCGAAAACTACAAAGACTACAAAGACTACAAAGGCTATAAAAGCTACAAAGACTACTAAAACTACGAAGACTACAAAATTGACAAAGTCTACAAAATCTACAAAGAGTACAAAATCTACAAAGACTACAAACACCACAAAAACTACAAAATCTACGAACACTACAAACACTACAAAAACTAAAAAGACTACAAAAACTACAAAGACAAAGACAAACCTGTTCTCTGTGTTTTTCCTTGACAATATGACAAAAAGCATTGGTGTAGGAGCTTGCCATAGTGTTGTTAGCACCACTGCTACAGTAGGTACATCTCATGTCTCGATGCTAAAAAATTTTCGAATTTTTGAACAAAAATTTTCGGAAACATTTTAAAAATTCAAAAAAATCTTACAACATGTGGTGCACCGAACATTTTCCGGCTATTTTTCTTGAAAATTGCTTCACATTCATCGAGAATTTCATTGAAACGTTCTTCTGGAAAAAAAAAGTGGGCGGAGCTACAGTAATCCGAAAAAAAACCCACTTGAAACCGCCTCCTCATTTGCTGGTATCTCGTCAAACATTGGAACGCGTGGATCGTCTGGAAAAGCAAGATTACTGTATGTAAGATGGTTACAGTAATCCAAACTACAGTAACCCAAAATAAGAAATTTCCAGTTTACTGTAGTTTGCAACAGTTGTCAAAAACATTTTGGAATTTTGGAAACTACAGTAATCCCAGGACGATGAGGATTAAAGCTACCAAAATCTGAAGCTACAGTAACCCAAAACTACCGTAATCCAACTCTACAATAACCCAAAAGCTCACTGGTGATCATTCTTCCACCTTTCTTCTCCCTTTTTTTCTTCTTCTCTTCGTTAACTGGAGTCGTGCTACGTGACTTTTCTGGAATATAGGATTTTTTTAGAATTACTATAGAATACTGTAGAATTACTGTACCAATTTTAGGATCCTTTGGAGCAGTTTCTGGTGTAATGTCGTTGAGAATTTCATGTGCCCAATTTTTCCAAAAATTCAAATCTTCAATGGAGGCGGTGTGCTTCATCTGAAAAATAAGCTACAGTAATCCAAAAGTGAAGTACAGTAACCAGAGGGTTACAGTAATCTGGTGAACGGTCTTCTGAACTACAGTAATCATGGGTACAGTACATTGAGTAGCTAAAGTAACCTCAGATCCATAATAATCCGAACTTTTGAATTAGTTTGCTAAAATTCAACTAACTACAGTAACCTCATAGGATTAAAGTATGCCAACTAGGACTACTGTGCCTACAGTAGTCCAAGCAGTCTACAGTAATCCTGGACTACAAAAACTACATAACAACTCACATTTTCCCAATGTCTGCTAGACATAATATGATTGAATGCGTACATCATATTCGGGATCAAAACTGGATTTGGAGTATCTCTACAGTAGGTACAGTGCCAGTCAACACGCTGAAAAAATGGTAGGTACAGTAACCCAGAAAAAATCTACAGTAATCTCCTACCATAGCCCGAGCTTTTTCCAATTTGTCGAGCGGGATTTTGTGAAACCTTCTATTATAGTTTCCCAAGTAGGTGTAGATTTTATTTTCTGAAAATTGAAAGGTACAGTAATCCAAAATAAGGTATTCCAAAACTACAGTTACACAAAACTACAGTAACCCAATGTTACCGTAACCCAAAGCTACGGTAATCCAAAACTGCAGTAATCTGAAACTACAGTAACCCAAAACGATAGTAACCCGAAACTACAGTAACCCAATACTAAAGTAACCCAAAGCTACAATAACCCAAAATTGCATTAACCCAAAACCACAGTAACCCAATACTACAGTAACTCAAGGCTACAGTAACCCAAAATTACAGTAACCCAAAACTACAGTAACCCAAAACTACAGTAACCAAATACTACAGTAACCCAAAACATACTATGATTGACATGTGACACGTTTGGAGGCATCTTATCCAGCATTGCGACACGTGGCACGTCTGAAAAAAAAATTTTTGAAAAAAAAATTTTGAAAAAAAAATTCGAAAAACCAACTTGGAGGAATTTCAGAAGTCGTTGGTGCTTCTGACGTCTTCTGAACTTCTGAAGACTTCTGAATTGGTGACGTCATCTGAATATTAATAGGAGGAAGACGTGTCAAATTGATGGTTATGGCCCAGTTCTTCCAGTGGTTTAGGTCATCAATTGGAGCTGTGAATTTCATCTGGAAGTTTTCGAGCTACAGTAATTCTGGAGTGATCCACGAGAGATACAGTATACTCTAGGCTACAGTGTCTTTGGTCAGCGACAAATAATAGGAGACTTTGAACATCTACAGTACCCTAGGATACAGTAGCTTGAGATATCTACAGTAACCTAACCTGGCTACAGTGATTTACCGAATTTTCAATGCTACAGTACCCCCAAAAAATACAGTACTCCTAACTTAGTTACAGTAATCTTTTATAAGCAGCTACCGTATCAACCACAGTAACCTAGTCTACAGTACCACTTGTTAACTACAGTAATCCACCGGAATTTCAATGCTACAGTGCCCCCAAAAGCTACAGTAGCCCGAACTGAAGTTTCAATAAACTACAGTACTCCTAAAAGAACTACAGTAGTCTCTTATAGGTAGCTACAGTATCATTTAGTAACTACAGAAATCTACCGTAACTACAGTACCTTTTCCAAATGCTTCTGTGACGTAATATGAATGAATGCCAGCAGTTCATTATACAGGTAAACTTCTGACTTTGCAGTACTACAGTAGTAACATTTCCAATAGATTTTCTGAAAAAAATTCAAATTTTTCCCAAGTTGCAAATGCGTTCCATTGCTAATTACCCGCGTTGCAGCCTCATCTCTTCCAGACTGTTGTAGTGACGTCACTATGGCTCTCATGGAAAGAATGAACAACTTTTCTGAAAATGTAGTCTTTGTAGTATTTGTAGTTTGTAGTCTAAGGTGCTTACGGCCTGATCTTCGAGCCCCGTCCACTGGTAAATCCATAAGTGGTACACGTGGAACGTTTGAATTCCGGGATACGGTAGATGGGGATACTGTAGGTGATGTGGTTACTGTAGTTTTAATTTCTTCAAAGAATCGATTCCACCATTCCACAGCCTTTTCAGGGAAACCAAATAGGAGGAGCTAAAAAAATAGGGGGAATTAGATCAGCCTGAAAAGCCTAAGTAGGTCTGAATAGGCCTAAAAGGGCCTGAAATCAGCCTAAAAAGACACGAATCAGAAAAGAGGGCTCAGAACTGAAACGCCTGGTAAGCTTATTTCAGTTTGACCTAGTTTGAATCGGCCCAAACCAAGGCTTGGCCTATACTTTTTATAGGCCTAAATTGGCCTAATCTGGCCTAAGCTGGCCTAACATGGCTTAACATGGCCTGAATAGGTCTAAATTGAAACGAATCGGGCTAAATTAGCTTAAATTATCTTAAATAGGGTATGAATTGGCCTCAGCTGGCCTGAGGTAGCCTAAATTGGCCTAATCTGGCCTAAGCTGGCCTAACATGGCCTAACGTGGCCTATATTGGCCTAACGCGGCTTGAATTAGCCTAACTAAGCCTGAGTATACCTGAATAGGCTCAAATTAACCTGAAACCAGCCTAGAAAGGCCTATGTTGGCCCAAACTGAGTTTTATCGGTCTAAAACCGGCTGGAATAGGCCTAAAGTGGCCTTAATTGGCTCAAATTAGCCTAAGTATGTCCAAATTGACGAAAATCGGCCTGAATGAAACTGAAAAAACTGGCCTAGAAACTGGCCTAAATTGGTCTATGTCGGCCTAAATCGGCCTAAATTGACTGAGCCTGAATGAGCCTCAATTGTCCAAAACTAGCCTAAAGTGACCCAAATTGGCCTGGATTGGGGTGAAATGGCTTCAATGGACCTAAGTAGGTCTAAATTGCCCTGAATTGGCCTAAATTGAATAGAAATCGGCCTAAATTGGCCTAAACTAATCCAAATCATAATCCAAAAATGGCTCAACATGGCCTAAATGGGTCTAAATTAGCCTACATTTGACCTTCATCGGCTTTAATCGGCCTAGAATGGGCTAAATTGGCCTAAACTAGCCCAAAAATGAGCCGATTTCAGTCTAAAAAAAAACTCAAAACCCCTTCCAAAAAAAACTCACATATTCAAAATGTCTCCCATCTGTGAAAATGTGCTCCAATAGTTCCCCTCGGCTCTTAAAATGCCCTATCGGTAGATTACATGCAAAACAAGCAATCTTTTCGTGATTAAAACTTCCAATCGATCGATTTTCAGCCAGTGAAACGTCTTTCGGAAGGGCTTTATATTTGTCTTGAAGCTCTGCTAGTTTTGCAGATCGAATTGACGCTGAAAAATGAAAGTTTAAAAAGGCCACGCCCCTTTTTTGATAGGCGTGTCTTACCTGGAATAGGTGTTGATTCCAGTTTGAAGTCGAGAAGTGGGATAGGTCGGGGGTCTGGAAATGTAGTTTGTAGTTTTTGTAGTTTGTAGTTTTGTTAGTTTGAAGTTTCTTTATTCTTGTTTTTACTCTTGTTTCTGTAGTTTTTTATTAGTTTGTAGTTACTGTATTTTGTTGTCTTTCTAGTTTTTTCATTTTGCAGTTTGTATTCTTAGTAGTTTTCGTAGTTTTTAGTATTTGTAGTTTGTAGTTTATAGTCTTTGTCGTTTGTATTCTCTGTAGTGCGTAGTCTTCAACCCCACGAAAAAAACTCACTTCTCAACTTCAAAACTCGACACAAATCGGCTCCATTTTTGGCAAAAAGTTGAATATTCAAATAATTGATCCAAAAATTGACATCATTTTGTGAGATATTATTAAGAGCCTTCAAATGTTTCATGGATAAAATATGCTTGGTAAATTTGTAGGTATTGTGAGGCATCTCGAAATCACAAGCATCACAGTGCATCTGCAAGAAAAAGTGGGATTTCGTAGTTTGTAGTTTGTAGTCTGTAGTCTTTGTAGTTTGTAGTTTGTAGCCTGTGTAATTTGAAGTCTTCATAGTCTCTGTAGTTTTGTAGTCTTTGCAGTTTTTAGTTGTAATTTCTAGTTTGTAGTCTTGGTATATTGTAGTTCGAACTTTATAGATTGTAGTTTTTGTAGCTTGTACCTTTGTATTTCGTAGTTCGTAGTCATTGTAGTTTGTAGCCCTTTGTAGCCTGTGCCGTTTGTATTTTATAATTTGTTATATTTTTAGTTGGTAGCCTGTAGCTTATATAGTATGTAGTTTGTAGTCTGTGTAATTTGTAATTTATAGTTTTTGTAGTTTGTAGCTTTTGTATATTTTTTTGTCCTTGTAGTTTGTAGTCTTAGTAGTTTGTAGTCTTAGTAGCTTGTAGTCTACTTAGCTAAATATATCATGTTATTTAAGCCTGCATGGTTTGTACATAGTTTGTAGCCTGTGCCGTTTTTATTTTATAATTTTCAATAATTTCAGTCATTGTAGCCTGTGTAGTCTACGTAGCTTATGTAGTTTGTAGTTTGTATTCTTTGTAGTCATCTTACCGTACACTCCACCATCTCATAATACTTTGCCAAAAAGTTGTCATCACCCCAAACTCCGGTTTTTTGGGCAGTAAATAAATCGACCAAATTTTCAATTTCCGACATTTTCAGACTATCCGTTCCAGTTCCAGACGCAAATAATGGAATCTTTTTGAATACCAAGTCTATCGATTTTGAATTGGTATTTTGGGTTACTGTAGACTTCTGGGGTACTGTAGCAGTAAATACCCTAGCCAGGGGTACTGTAGCTGGAGACCTTTGACACTTTTCTATATGATCCTTCCAATATTGAAATGACTTTCGTGAAATTCGATGTTGAGAAAGTTTTTGGACGTGACCGAAATCGAAAAGATGTTTGAAAAAGAGTCTACCACCGTAGGGAGTGTGATCGCAGAGACGGCAAATGGCCTGAAAAAAAAATTCGTTTTTTGAAACATTGAGAAGTTTTTTTTCGAAAAATTTTGATTCAAAAACCACCAGAAAATCTCTAAAACTGACAAAATACGGGGGTTTCGAATTTTACATTTAAAAAACTACCGTAACCTTGTCGAATTCTCTGCGAGACTCATGAAAATCATATTTTTGGAATCAGCATATCAATGCGGTTCGAATGAGTATAATCATGCCATAGTTCGGAAAATTTTGAAAATTTTGGTTTTTTGGGTCTCGCAGCGAAAATACAAAACTTGTTTTATCTCATTCAATTTTTATGCAAATTAAAAAAAAACAACTATTTTGAAACCAGCCCATCATGGCGATCCTGAAAAGCATAATCATGCCGATGTTTGAATATTTGGGTCTCGCCACGAAAATACGGGTTTAAAGGCGCATAGACCTAGAAATTTTCAAAATGGTCCAAAATATGTCATGATTATACTCATTCAAACCGTCTAAACGCGCTGGTTCCGAATATCGGAGTTTCAAAGGTTTCAGGACGAAATTCGTAGTATTACGGTAGTTTTAAATTTTCAAAGCACCGTAACTTTCTTACTAGTTAGAGTTCAAGATTTTCAGATGGTTTTTGAGCCAAAAAACGCCATATTTGTTGAAAAAAAAGACAAACTTACCACACTAGCGACACCTTCTCTTGTATAATTTTTTCGATTCAAAAAGTAGAAATAATCACCCTCTTTAGTTGTCCAGTTCCTTCTTGTCGGAACCATATTCTCTAGTAGTCTCATTTCCTCGATCACTTCTCTTCCTGAATGAAAAAACTAGGCTTTTTTAGGCTTTTCAGTCTTTTTTCAGGCCATTTCCTTACCTGTAATCCAATCCTCATCCGCCTCCATATGGACACAATACAATGGATAATCTCGATATTCGAAACGAGGCTCCGTAGCTGGTTCTGAGACCAAAACGGACCGAACTGGGATCATAGGAGGTGCCATGAATTGATGGGGGATTGGTCCAGGCCGGTCTAGATATTCGTTAGGCATTGGGCCCATTCCCCTTGAAGCCTGCCCGACCTCAGGCGACTTTTGGGCTCCAAATGCTCCGCCCATTGTTCGTATGGGCTCCGAGTTTGGCTTGGGGCCTGGGCCAAGTTCAGGCTCAACTGGACTTTTAGGCCCTGAAAAGGCCGAAGAGCCCACTTCCCTTGCAGCCGGTTCAGCCTGAAGAGGTTTTTGAGCTCCGAAAGCTCCGCCCATAGTTCGCTTGGGCTCCGAGTTTGGCTCGGGCTCTGGGCCAGTTTGAGGCTTAAGTGGGGTCCGAGAGCCGGCCGAAATTGGTGAGCCCACACCCCTCGTGGCCGGGCCAACCTGTGAAGGTTTCTGGGCTCCGAAAGCTCCGCCTATGGTTTTCTCGGGCTCTTGAGGCTCTAGGCTAAGGGGTGGTGCCGACCCAATCCCGGATGGATTTGGGCCATAATCAGGCTCAAACGGGCTTTCAGGCCTAGATGAAGCCGGGGTCGATGCCCCATCATCCTCATCGGAAGAGGTATCAGCTGCCAATGGATCGTGTACGCGAGGACGAGCCACTCGGCGGAATGGAAAAGCGGATCCGTAGATTTTGATGAGGGCGCCTGAAAAAATTTTTTTGAAAAGTTTTGAAATTTTGGCTCAAAAACCACCGAAAAATATTGAAAGTTAGGAAAGTTATAGGATTTTCAATTTTCCATCAGTAAAAAAACTACCGTAACCCCCTGGTTTTCGGTGTAAGACCCATGAAACCCAGGTTTTCGAAATCAGCATTTCAAGACGGTTGGAATGAGTATAATCATGACATAGTTTGAAAGATTTTGAAAATTTCGGTTCTTTGGGTCTCGCAACGAAAACCAAAAATGCACTGTAACTTTATGAATTTTGCTGCAAAATGCATAAAAATTGTATATCTGAAATCAGCCCAAGAAGACGGTTCGGGGAAGTATAATCATGGCAAGCTTAGAAATTTTGGGTCCCACCACGAAAGTTCGGGTTTAAAGGCGCATAGACATCGAAATTTTCAAAATGGTTCAAAATATGTCATGATTGTACTCATTTGAACCGTCTCAATTAGCAGATTTTAAAAAATATAGTTTTCGAAGGTCTCGCCACGAAAGGCGTCAGGATACTGTGGGTTTTTTTTTGTTCAAATCGCCATAACTTTGCTTGTTTTAAATATTTTTTCGATGATTTTTGAACCAAAAACTTGTTTTAAAAAATTTCTTGTAGTTTGTAGTTTGTAGTGTTTGTAGTCCCACTCACTTATTTTATAAGAGCCCATCCGCTTCCCGCCATTTTCATATATCCGAATGCGATCATTTGAAGTGACGAATCCTCTGGAGTACCAGTCTTCTAGATCTTCCAGAAGGATGTATCTGAAATATACGGACTATGAAAACTGGAAAAAAAAATGAAATTTTTTGAAATTTTTTATTCATTTTTTTGAAAATTTATAGGTTAAAAATTGCGCCCTACTGACCTCTTGCGGAATTTTTAAATTTTTCTCTGAAAATAAACAAAAATTTTGAGTTTTAGGGTTAGAAAATGCGCTCCAGCGGACTTTTTTGAGAAATTCAATTGTTTTTGGTGGGCTTTCAAATATTTCAGCAACTTTCGAAACATTTTCTCAAAAAGAATTTTTCAAAAAAAAAAAATTTGAGAGTGTCAAGGTCAGAAAATGCGCTCTAATGGAAATTATGAAGGAACTTGGTCCTTTCAGTGGATTTTTCTTTGAAATTTTTTTCGAAAAAAAAAAGTTTTTGAAAATCTTCTAAAAATTAAAAAAAAAATTTGAAGGTCAGAAAGTGCGCTCTAATGAACTTATTTCAATATTTTCAGAAATCTTTTTTTTTTTGAAGTTCTTATAGTTTTATGGCAGATTTTAGAACTTTTTCTGGAATTTATTTCTGGAAATTTTTTACCTGAAATTTATGTTTTCAAAAAAAATTCTAATAAAAAAATTTAAAAATGTTTAGTTCAGAAAATTCGCTCTAATGAAACCGACCGACAGAGAAATTCGTTTTTTTTTTTTCGAAAATTTGCTTTTTTTTTAAATCTTCAAAACAAATTTCAAAAAATTTAAATTAGAGAGCCAGTAAGCGCTCTAATGAACTTATTTCAAAATTCTCAGAAATCCTTTTTTTCGAAATTTTGATAGTTTCATAGCAGATGCTAAACATTTTTTTCTAAAAATTTTTTTCTGGAAATTTTCCACCTGAAATTTTTTCAAAAAAAAGGTTTTAAAAAAAACCAAACTAACCCCTCGCGTATCTTGAAAATTGTACTATTCGTTGTCATCTTGATACTCCAAGTTCGGTTTTTGCATAAACTGAAAAAAAAAATTGGTACACGTCCGAAAATTAGAAAAAAAACTTTTTTCACGTGTATATTTGCTCCGATTTGGCACAAAACTGAAGCTACACGTTTCCCTCTTTGTTGTCTATGTCTCACTTTTTCTCATTTTCTCTCGCCACTCTCTCTATTTCTTATACTATCTCGCAAAGGGAAAGAAGGTCAACACGGGAAAAATAACAAAAAATAGCACTGGGAATGGAGAGTATTAGAGAAAAAAGGATGAGGAAAAGATTGTTACCTCTCATATTGTTGATGGGAATCTGATAGGCAGATGGGAAAATATCTTTTTTTTTTAATTTGACTTTGATAAATAATATTGCATGCAATACTAATACAGGTTTTACAGTGAACCAATTTTTTTTTGATTTTTGAAATTTTCAAAACTACTGATATCAGTAGTTTTGCAGTCTGCATCAGAGTATGGAATGGATTTTTTCTATTCCGGACTTCGGAATCCGGTATCCGGAATGACCTTCGAAACTACGGAATCCGGATTCCGGAATTCCGTACAACTCTGGTCTGCATGCATTGGTTGAGCGATTTTGTGCAATATTACAGCTCCTGTGTTACACAGAACAAGTATCAAGCAAAGGATGCGTCACATTCAAAATATATTTCATCGTTCGGCTTGCGGTACTTTTTGCTATGAAACATTTTTTTAATACCACTTTTTTATAATGGAAGTTATCAGATAACATCAAACACCTTCTCAACAATCGAGTTAATCTAAATTAAAATGCTCCGGCCAAACGTCGAACATCGTATGGTGTATCTTTATTTGTGCAGGTGCCATCTATAAGCCTGATCTTTTGCCCATCCCACTTGCACGTGCAAAGCTCAGTCCTGCGTTTTTTTTCAGCTCTTTTTTGCAACGGAAAAATATATACTTCATTTATTCATTTCAACAAAATCTATGAATTGTGTTATCAACTCTCTTTGCCTCTTGATGAGAACGTTCTGTGTTTCCCAAGCAGCCGTATGAGAACACGAGTTGCTCTTATCTTTTTTATCTTGTTTGATATTGTGTTCGCCATTCTGCCCACGAGCTGAAACTGATGATATGTTTTTGTTGTTTATTCAATTTTATGAGCAAATTAGATTTGAAGAATTTTAAATTTCGTTGGTTTTCGGTGCATTTTTATTGGCCATTATGGTGCCTTACAATAAGAATATAATGTATAACTTTTGTGCATACAATTTCATCTTCTTACTTTCTGGAATTTTCCCGAGTTGAATCTAAATATGATCGAGAAACAAAAAATTTGATAAAATTTAAAATTTATTAGATGAATCTGAAAAAACTAACAATTACTATGCGTACAAAAAGGTGAAGGTTCGGGTTAACAGCGCATCGAATTTTTTCAATGCGCTCCCCGCAACGATTACAGTGAAAAACCATAGTAAATCCGTAGTTTGCAGTTCTTTCACCATAAACTTTCATAAACCATAAACCATAAACATAAACTATAAAATTCGATCCACCTTTAACCGAAACCTTTACCTCTTTGTGAACGCATAATAATACGAATAATTTCGAAAACAAGTGAAAAATAAAATTTGTTTTTCGAAAATCGTTTTAAAAGTTTTCATGAGCATTCAGCTGTTCAAATACCACGCATCCATCGTACGGAACACAATTTTTCCCAAGTTATTCGACGATGTTTTTTAAGTTTCATATTTCAAATCTAGCGATGAGGAGCTCTGGAAAATCTTGCTTTCGTTCATACTTTCGTAATTCCAATTCAATTTTTCACTATGATTTTCCTTTAAAATATACTCTAAAAGGTACATAACCTCCGATCTGAAAGCAGCCAGGTTAATCCATTTGAATCCTGCTTAATGGCGATTTATAGACGCATCAATTTTTTTCCATTTTTTTTCAAATTCAGTAAATGTTGTGAGGAATTACGATTTCACAAAGTTAAAATGAAGAATTACTCTCATAAAGTTTTTACGCCATTGTAGAACTTTTCGAGATATTTTTGAGTTAGTTCATAGGGAAAAAATGGACTCTGTATTAGAGTTTCACGGAATTCCGGTTTCCGTTTTCCGTATTCCGGAATTTTCATGTATTTTCCGGTAAAAAAATTTTAATATTTTTGGACAGCCTTTCACTCAAAAAAAAAAGTACGAGAAGCATCGGAAATTTTCTAATTTTGTTCAAAAATTCAATTCTTTGCCAAATTCAGGTGAAAATCGTACGAAATTTCCGTTTTCCGTGTTCCGATTTCCGAAGTCCGTTTTCCGAAATTGAAAAATGTTGTTCCGTGAAGCTCTGTTCTGTATCAAAAAAAAATACGTCAGAATCAAGTGAGTAGCACTGCGTCAATCATTTTTTGCGAACCGGAAATTAATAATTTTCTTTTTTTTTTACCTCAACCTTTCCCTTTCACCCAGCTGCCCTCCGAATGTCACTCTTTTTCTCTAATCCCTCTCCTCTTCTTCTACTATTTCCCTCCCTGCCTGCCTTTCTTCCCTCAACAGGAGGAAGAGGAGAGGCAGCCTCACAAACAATTTTTGTGAGGAGAAACAAAAACGAGAGAGTGTACAAACTGAAGAGACTTAGAAAGTGAAAGGAAATTCTTCCTGCTGCGAGTGTGTCCCGACGGACCGATACCCCTTTGTTAAAAGTAAGGCTGAGCAAGGAACACGTGAGATAAGGACCTTATGGTTTTTTTGGGAGTTTTAGGTTTTCTTTCGAAAAAAAAGTTTTTTTTTTCCATATTTGTGACTTTTTGCACTGAAAAAAAATTTTTCGTTCGTTTTTTTTCTTAAACTGGGGGAAATAATTTTCTAGAGAAAATTCTTTTTTTTTCAAGGAGAAAAAATTACCTTGTATTATTTTGAGAAATTTGATATTTACGTGCCTTTAATTTTTTGACCCATGAACCATCAAAATGCGTTACAACAATGCGTTAATAACTAGCAAGGTTATAAGCATTTCCAAATAATGTTCCAAAAAAACTACAGTAATCTTTTAACTCCGAGACCTCCGAGATAGAGACCCATAAGAACTAAATTTTTGAAATCAGCACGTCAAGTGGGTTCGAATGAGTATAATCATGACATATTTTAAACTATTTTGAAAATTTCGATGTGTATGCGCCTTTAAATCGTGGCGAGACCCCAAAAATCGAAAATTTTTCAGAACCTAGTCTTCATTATACTTTTCTGAATCACCTTGGCTTTCTGATTTCGAAAATTTAGTTTTCGTGGCTCTTGGCGCGAAATTCACAAAGTTACGGTAGTTTTTTAGTTTTTTCTTTTTTCGAAAAATTATTTCGAAAAATTTGAAAAGTTTCAACACTACATAACTTTTCTAGCTTTCAACATTTTTCTATCATTCTTGGACCAAAAAACTCAGAATTTATTCTCATTTTGTAGTGTGTAGTCAAGTTAACAAAAACTCACTAACTTCATAAGAACCCGTCGTTTCCCGTCAAAATCACAAAAAAAAAATTGGAAAAAATGACCACAATTTTCCAATTTGTTGGAATTTCGGGACGACCGGACCGCCTCTCCAAATCCCAAGTATGGCTTTTTCACGCTTTTATTTCTCATTTTTCAAAATATCCGTGAAATTCTAGTTAACTTTTTGTTGGAAAATCTTTCGCCACGTTTTCCAAAACATGTTTTTTTCGCCACGTTTAAAAATTTCTCCAAAACAAATTAGTTCTCGAAATTTTCAGCTTTACTTAAACTTGGTGGTTTGTCCGTGGCATAATGACAACGGACGGTACAATTTTCAAAATAAAAGAGGGGTGAGTTTTTGAAAAAAAAAATTGAGAAAAAAAAGTTCAATAGAGCGCGTTTTCTGACCCACATTCATAAATTTTTGCTCTGCAATTCACAGAAAAAAAATCTATTTGTTATATTTCGAAAAAAAAAAGAGCATTAGAGCGCATTTTTCAACTTGAAAAATTTTAAAAACTTCCAGATATATCCTCCTAAAAGATTTGGAAGACTGGTATTCGAATGGATTTGTCACCCCAAACGATAGGATTCATATTTACGAAAATGGCGGGAAGCGGATGGGTTCTTATAAAATTAGTGAGTTTTTTGGAGATTACAAACTACAAAAATTTGCTTTTTTTTGGTCCAAGAACCATCAAAAAATATTGAAAAATAGCAAAGTTATGGGATGTTGAAATTTTCAGGAATTTTAGAAAAACTATTGTAACTTTGTGAATTTCGCGTCAAGACCCATGAAAACAAAATTTTCGAAATCAGAAAGCCAAGGGATTTAAAGGTGTATAAGTATCGGAAATTTCAAAATGGTTCAAAATATGTCATGATTATACTTGTTCGAACCGTCAAGGCTTGCTGATTTCAAAAATTCCTGTTTCATGGGTCTCGCAACGAAAATGAAAAAGTTACTGTAGTTTTTTTTTTGAAGAAAGTTTTCAAAAGCTCATAACTTCGCTAGCTATCAACGTATTTTGGTGGCTCTTGGATCAAATCATGAGGATTTTAAAAACTCACACTACAGACTACAAAGACTACAAAAACTACATTCCAGGCGCCCTCATCAAAATCTACGGATCCGCTTTTCCATTTCGTCGAGTGGCACGCCCTCGCGTACACGATCCATTGGCAGCTGAAACCTCTTCCGATGAGGATGATGGGGCAACGACCCCGGCCTCGTCTAGGCCTGAAAGCCCGTTTGAGCCTAGTTATGGCCTGAATTCATCTGGGCCTTATGGGCCCGGGCCGGCTCCACCCCTAGAGCCTCTAGAGCCCAAGAAGACCATGGGCGGAGCATTTGGAGCACAGAAACCTCTTGAGGTTGGGCCGGCTCCAAGGGGTGTGGGCTCGCCGATTTCGGCCGGCTCTCGGAGCCCGCTTGAGCCTGAACTTGGCCCAGAGCCCGAGCCAAATTCGGAGCCCAAAAGAACTATGGGCGGAGCATTCGGAGCTCAAAGACCTCTTCAGGTTGGTTCGAGAGGAGTAGGCTCTAATCCGGCGCCAGGGCCTCAGAGCCGGTTGGAGCCTGAATTTGGCCCGAGGCCCGATCCAATCCTGGAGCCCCAAAGAGCCATGGGTGGAGCATTCGGTGCTCAGGGGCCTTTTCTGGTTCGTCCGGCTCCAAGAGGTCCGATCCAATTTGGTCCTAACACAAGTATGGGCGGAGCATTTGGAGCCCAGAGACCTCTTCCACTTCCTGGTCCGGTTTGCATGGTCTACGATAATGGCCCAAACGAATATCTAGGCCGGCCTATGATCCCAGGCCCAATCTCTCATCCAAATCAATTCATGGGCCCTCCTATGGTCCCATTTGGGCCTGTTCCTCAGCCCATTTCGGCCCAAATCCCTTTGAATCCGGGCTTCGAATATCGCGATTATCCACTTTACAATGTCAATTTTGAGCCCGAAGGGGATTGGATTACAGGTAGGAATAGGCCTGGAAAAGCCTTAAAAAGCCTGAAAAAGCCTAAAATTTTTTCAGGCCGAGAAGTTTTTGAAGAGATGGAAAAGCTCAAAAGCCTACTTCCACTTGCTAGATGGTCCAAACGCGAAATGGACTTTTTCAATTATTTGAATCGCAAAAACTACACAAATGTTTCCAGTGTGGTACGTGTACTGTAGGCTCTATTTTCGTGTCGATACTCGAAAAATTGAACCGTCCAGGTTTGCTGATTCCGAAAATATAATTTTTTTGAAACCCGCACCGAAATTACGGTAGTTTTTCAACTTGGACATTTTTTTAAACTACAGTAACCCGGTAAGCTTCGTGTCAGGACCCACGAAACTTAATTTTTTGAACTCAGCTAATCAAGACGGTTCGAATAAGTATAATCATGCCTAGGTTTGGAATATTTTGATATTTTTGGGTCTCGCCACGAAAATGTTGAATCTACCGTAACTTGGTTCTTTTCGGTGCGAGTCCGAAAAAAACTGGATTTTTGAAATCAGCAAGCCTAGACGATATGAACTATTGTAATCATGAAAAACTCTGTGATATTTTGATTTTTTGGGTCTCACCGCGATTTAAAGGCGCATAGACACTGATAATTTCAAAATGGTCCGAAATACGTCGTGATTATACTCATTTGAACCGTCTCGAAGCGCTGATTCCGGAAATTCAAGTTTCATAGGTCCTGGCACGAATTTGACAGGGTTACTGTAGTTTTTGTGGGACAAAACATTCAAAATTCTGTAACTTTGGTAGTTTTCAACCAATTTTGATGGGGTTTGGACCACAATTCAACAAAATTTTTGTAGATTTTAATTTTTAGTTTATGTAATTTATTATCCAGGCAATCTGCCGTCTCTGCAACCATACTCCATTCGGTGGCAAGCTCTTCTTCACTCATCTCTTCAACGCCGAGCACATCAGAAGACTATCGCTTTATAAAATCCCAAAAAAATCATTTGAACATTGGAAGGAGCAAATAGCCATATGTCAGGGTACAGTACCTACAGTAACCCAAAGATCTACAGTAACCCCCGACAAGAGTACACCTACAGTAACCAAGAACACTGGAGCAAGAGGAGCGAGAATTCAACAAATCTACAAAAGAATACCCCTATTTTCATCTGGTGCCAATAATAGAAATCCGAAATTGGAGCCATTACAAATTCAAAAACTGATGGATTTATTTTCAAAAGTGGATCCAGAAAAATGGAAAAAGGGAGAGGATTTTCTGTCGGTTTATTATAAATCTGTGGAATGTTCGGTGAGTGGAGAGTTTGTAGTATTTGTAGTTTTTGTAGTCTTTGTAGTCTTTGTATTTTTTGTGGTTATTGTAGCTTGTAGTTGGTAGCCTTTGTAGTATTTGTAGTTTGTGTAGTTAGCTTGAAACCGGTTGTAAAAGCAGCAAATGAGGTCCCAACAGTTTGAATTTTTAAATTCGTCGCCAAAAAAATGTTTTTTTTTCGATATTTTTTTGGAATTTTTATTGGACAGAATTTTCAACTTTTAAATTTAAGGAAAAACCTTCTTTTTTCAAAAAAAACAGAATGCCTTACTTTTAGCCGAAAAAAAAATTCAAAAAAATTATTTTTTGAAAAATTTTTCCTTGATTTTTTCAGTATAAGTTCTCTTTTTTAGTTTGAAATTATTTTAAAAATTAAGTTTCGAATAAAAATCAATTATAAAATTGGAAAAAAAAACCAAATTTTTGAAAATAAACCTATTATTTTTTTCGAAACTTTGTAGTGTTCAATGGAGCGCACTTGCGGCTTTTACCACCTAACTAATTATTCTTTCGTAGTTTATAGCTTATGTAGTTTGTAGTCAGTTTAGTTTGTAGTCTATATAGTTTGTAGCCTTCCACAACAACTCCTCTTTTTTCTAGATGTACTGCGAGATTTGCAAAGATAATATGCCACATAGTACATACAAATTCACGAGTCACGTACTATCCGAAAAACATTTGAAAGGTCTTACATGTCTGTGTTTGCGGGAATTCAATTTTTGGATTAATATTTTGAATTTGGAATCAGAAGCAATCAGTGATAAGGACAAGATTCGAATAATTACGAATAGAAGTGAGTTTTTTTTGGTGGGGAATGGGGCTACAAAAACTACAAAGACTACAACGGCTACAAATACCACAAAGACTATGAAGCCTCTGAAGGCTTCAAAGATTACAAGAGCTACAAAGACTGCAATGACTACAGAGACTACAAAAGATTCAAACTACAAAGAATACAAAGACTATAAAGACTTGAAAGGCTACAAAAACTACAAAGAATACAAAGACTACAAAGACTAAAAAGGGATCAAAGAATACAAAGACTACAAATACTCCAAAAGTTGATAACTACCAAAACTACAAAGAGGTAGCTACAAAGACTACAAACTATGAAGGCTACAAGAGCTACAAAAACTACGAACACTACAAAGACTACAAATACTATAATGGCTACAAAGACTACATAGAATACATAGACTACAAAAACTACAACAACAGCAAAGGCTACAAACTACGATTACTAGAAACTACACATTTTTCCAGATCCTCATCCAGTTCCACTTCTTGACTACAAACTGGAGCCAGTATTGATTGAAAGTAAGCTTTTAAAAAATTGTTTTTGAGAATACTGTAGACTCTCTGATGACTACAGTAATCTTTTTAGGTTACAAGGACTCCCTCTATTTGTAGGGCATATCCTTGAAACTCCCCCTAATAGAAGAGCATCAATATTTTTCAGAGCCCGATCGACAAGAGAAGCTTGATGAGCTCCAAAAAATGTATAAAAACATTCGAAATACGCCGAGTTTAGTTGAAAAATTATCTGAAAATCTAAACAAATCGGAAATAGTCAAATGCCAAGAAACGGCTTGTATTGCATGTGAATTACCGAGAAACCATTTCAAAAATCCAATTGAATTGGTGGATCACGTATTCGGAAACAACGAACATTTGAAATTTGTGAGTTTTTTTCAGGCTTTTTGGGCGTTCTAGGACAGTTTTAGGTCTTATTAGGCTTAAAAGGTTTTCAGGCCTTCTTCAATTTTCAAGCTTTTCTAGGCCTTTCTTTGGGCTTGGTAGACCTTTTCGGGCCTTTTCTACGCTTTTCAGGCCTTTCTAGGCGTGTTCAGGCTTTTTAGGCGTTTTTTGGGCTTTTTACGGCAAAATCAGGCCTTTTTAGGCTTTTCAAGTTTTTCAGACCTATGTAGGCCCTTTTTAAGTTGTTCAGGCTTTATTTAGGCCCGTTTTTAAGCCTTTTTTCATGAGTTTTAGGATTTCTCAGGCCTTCCCAGACCCTTTTTAGGCTGTCAGGCTTTTCAGGACTCGGTTAGCTTTTGTACAGGCTTTTCAGGCTCTGATTAGGCTTTTTTAGCTTTTTTAAGCTTCTCAGGCTTTTTTAGGCCTTTTCAGGCTTTTTAGGGACTTCAGGTTTTTTTAGGCCTTTTTTAGGCTTTTCAGGCCGCTTTTTAGGTTTTTAGGGGTTTCAGGGTTTTAAGTTCTTCTTGGGCATTTTTAGGCTTTTCAGGCCTTCTTCGGGGATTTTCAGGCTGTTTAGGCCTTTCTCAAACTTTTCAGGCCGCTTTTTAGGTTTTTAGAGGTTCCAGGGTTTTTAAGTTCTTCTTGGGCCTTTTTGGACTTTCAGGCCTGCTTTTGAAAATTTCAGGTTGTTTAGGCCTTCTTCAGGCCTTTCAGGCTTTTTTGAAGGCCGATCTTTAGGCTTATTCAGATCAATTTGAGCCTATTTTCACCTTATTTTCCTATTTTTCAGCTCCTTCAATTCGGCTTTTCCGAGAGGGCATTTGAATGGTGGAAGAAGCATTTCGAAGACACGAAAACCCCAACGGAGCCTACAGTAACCCACATGGTCGCTACAGTAACCATGGCTAGAGTTAGATCGGTTACAGTAACCCCAGATACAGTAACCCCGACTACAGTAACCCCGGATTCCTCATCATCGGATGTCTCCGGACGGGTACCATTGCTCAGTCTTCCGCCAGAGGGAGCCATAAGAGCTGATCGTGAGTTGACTACAAAGACTACAAACTACAAAAAATTTGCAGAAAAAACCTTCATCCTCTACATGCGATCTATGGTCAGATCCCTTCAAACTTCCGGAAAAGAACAAGCCCGGAAAAAGGTGATTATCAGTGGAGCGCATTTGCAATTTTAAAAAATTCAAAAATTTTTTTTGCAGATTATCGATTGGAAGTGTGATTACTGTAGTTCAAAAAAGACGACAGTTCGGGTAACTTCTGAATTGGACGCATTCCAGCATATTACGTCGCAGAAACACATGGAAAAGGTACTGTAGCTAGCTAAAAGTACTGTAGTCCGTAACTAGGGTTACTGTAGTTAACTACGGTTACTGTGGGATATGGTAGTCTTTCAGGTTAATGTAGGTTAAGAGGATACTGTATTTAGATTTCTAGGTTACGGTAGCTGTTCGGGATTACTGTAGATAGAGAAACTGCTTAGTTGGACACCTAGTAGGATAACAGGGTTACGGTAGTTTTTGATTTCTGTAGTTTGCAGGGATTACTGTAGGTCAGAATGCTGTGCCTCCTAATGATACTGTGAGAAGACGCACAGGTTACGGTACTATTGAGTTAGTGTACGTGACTGGGATTACTGTAATAAAAAATGTATGTGATTATTTATAACTACTGTAGGATACGGTACTCTTACAGGTTTTTGTAGAGAAGGGATTTAGGGAACACTGTAGTTGAACTCCCGGGTTACGGTAGCTTTGTGTTAGTATTAGAAAAGAAGATACTGTAACTACCGTAATCCGAGGTTATTGTAGTCTGGAAGTCAAGTTTACTGTGTTCTGGGTTACTGTATCTGAGGCTGTAGTAGTTTATTTTCTTACTGTTTACTATAGTTTATCGGAATACTGTCTTTGAGGTAACTGTAGTTCGAATTATGCACATCTAGTTGGCTCTTCTACTCTAGGTTACTGTATCCCGGGTTACTGCATCTTTTTTGGATTACTATAGCTCCAATCTACAATTTCAGATGAAATTCGGCGGCCCAATTGATGACCTAGAATACTGGAAAAAATGGGCAATCAACATCAGTTCAGCACGGCAGTCTTCAGAAGATCAGAAGACGTCAGAACCACCTTCTGAATTCCAACCTAGTAAGCTTTTTTTCTGGAAATTGAAAACATCCGGAATTTTTTTCAGATAAGCCACGTGCTCCGATGCTGGATCAGATGGTTCCCAATGCGCCATATGCAAACACAAGTGAGTGCGATTTTTGGATTACTGTAGTTTTTAGATTTACAGTAGTCTGGCTTACTGTAAATCGGGCTAGCATATGACAGGTTACTGTAGTCTCAAGTACCTTAACCCGAACTACAGTACGCCCTTTACATTCAAATGATGGGAGGTTACTGTAAATACTGTGATCCTGATCTACCGTAGCCTGGGTTACTGAACCTCAACTTTTTGGATTACTGTAGTTTCATAGACTACAGTAATCTGGGTTACTGTAAATCGAGCTAGCGTATGAGAGATTACTGTAGTCTCAAGCGCCTCAACGCAAACTACAGTACCCCCTTTCCCCACCTTCAAACAATGGGAGGTTACTGTAGATAGTCCTGATCTACCGTAGCCTGGATTACTGTACTTCGATTTTTTTTCAGAAAACAAGATCTACGGATATCTCGGCACTTACAACAGAAAGTTCCAAAAGAGTCCAAATGACAAACTGGAAAAGGCTCGGGCTATGGTAGGATTACTGTAGTTTTCATGGATTACTGTACCTACCTTTTTCAGCGTGTTGACTGGCACTGTACCTACTGTAGGGATCCATCGAATCCAGTTTTGATTCCAAATATGATGTACGCCTTCAAACATATTATGTCTAATAGACATTTGGAAAATGTATGTTTTTTGTAGTTTGTAGTTTTTGTAGTTTTTGTATTTTTTGTAGTATTTGTAGCTTATTTTTTTCTAGATGAAGCACATCGCCTCTTTTGATGATTTGACCTACTGGAAAAATTGGGCACGTGGCATTTTCTCCGATGACGTCACAGAAGATGAAAATCGCAAGACTCCGCCTCCAGAAGACCCGAAATCTGGTACAGTAACCCTACCGTAATCCTACAGTAACCCTAGTTGTTTTTTTCCAGATTCACCATCTGATGCAACTAAGGCATATTCAAGTGAGTTTTTTTTTTTGGCTTACTGTGAAAAAATTTCTACAGTAGTCCAGACTACAGTAACCCAAAAAAAATTTTCTACAGTAATCCGGAATACAGTAACCCAAAACCTTTTCTACAGTAATCCAGAGTACAGTACCCCAACAAAAAATTTTTGCAGATAATCCACGTGTCCCAATGCTTGACGAGACACCGGAAAATGAGTCACCGGTTTCAAGTAATTTTTTTTTCTCCGGATTACTGTAGCCACGCCCACTTTTTTTTTCAGAAGAACGTTTTAATGAAATTCTCGACGAGTGTAGTAAAATATTCAGAAGAGGAGGAAAATCAATGATGATTTCGAAAAAATTTGTGAGTTATTTTTTGAAATTTAAAATTTCGCGCCAAAAATTTTAAAATGTTTTTTTTGCAGATCCGTCCCATGAAGTGTTCTTACTGTAGTATGCCTGGCAAGCCTACTTCCCCGAGCAATGAAATGGACGCATTTCTACATATTACCAAGGGAAAGCATCGAGAACAAGTTTGTAGTTTTTGTAGTCTTTTTAGTCATTGTAGTTTTTGTAGTCTTTGTAGTCATTGTAGTCTTTGTAGTTTTTGTAGTCGTTGTAGTCTCTGTTGTTTTTGTAGTCGCACCCTTTTTTTGCATCAAAAAATTTCAAATTCTTCAGATGAACTACCGTGTTTTTTGTAGTCTTTGTAGTTTTTGTAGTTTTTGTATTCTTTGTAGCTTTGCTGAGTTTTTTTTCCGCCAATTTTCAAAATTTTCAGATGAACTATCGCGCTTCAGAATCCGACCTTCAGCACTGGAAGTCGTGGGTTTTGAAGTTAGATGCGCAGGTCAAGGAGGGTACTGTACCACCTGCGGATCTAACACGAATTGGTTATGGAGATTTTGAAGACCCGAAACCCACGTCATCGGAAATAACGAAGGAAGAAAAAGAAGCAGAGGCTAAGAGAACTCGTTAGTTTATTGAAATATAAATGATTTGTAGTTTGTAGTTGATGTGGTTTGTAGTTTGTATTTTTGTAGTTTGTGCCCAGATTTTTTTGAATTTGAAGTTTTTGAAGCAATTTTTCAAAATTGCTTTTTTTTTTCAAAATGCAAAAAATTTTTTTTTCAAAATGAAAAATGTTTTGAAGTCTCATAAAAAAAATCCAGAACATTTTTTTTCGAAAATTATCACAAAAATTTGTTTTACGATAATTCCTGAAGCCCATAGGTATTTTTTCCAAACCTGAACATTTTTTCCAAAATTTTTGCTACTTTTTTGGACTCAAAAAACTGAATGCTCAGGGGGTTTTGTAGTCTGTAGTTTGTAGTTTGTAGTTTGTTGTTTTATGTAGTTTGTGAATAAATTTTTTTCCAGGCGACCTCCAATACCAAAAAATTGCCAGAGAACTCCGACTTCGTGCACCTAGTGCAGAGACTAAAGTGCCTTTTGGTTTACCCTGTGAATTCTGTCCGGAAGAACCTATAATGGAGACTTTTCATGATTTGATGCTTCATGTTTTCAATGGGAAACATTACGAAAATGTGAGTTCGAAAAAAAAATGTTGAAAAAATAACTGTTGAAAAAATAAAGTTTGGCCAAAGAAATTGAAAGTTGGCACCGTGCCAACGACCTCCCCCCTGAAAACGCAAGTGCGGCGCGCAATTTTTGCAACTCTCCCGCAACTCTCAGCTTCTAAAATGACACAAATAAATCATACATTTATACCAGAGTTGCACGGAAGTGAAACTTTCTTAGGCGGAAGTCGGAAGTCGAAATGAAATTTTTCTAGACGGAAGTCGGAAGTCGAAAAAATCGGCGGAAATCGGAAGTTGGAGGTAGAAAATCTTCCAAAATTGTCGAAAATTGCAAAAATTTTCGAATTTTTGATAGTTTAACCTACTTTTCCCGTGTTTTTTGGCCTAATTTCACTAAATTTACTTCGAATTCCGGAAATTTTTTTCCTTTCTAGAACTTCCGACTTCCGTCTAAAATTGCGTCCCAAAAGTCGGAAATCGGAATTCCGTGCAACTCTGATTATTTATACACAACGTGAAATGTCAGCACAAAAGCTGGAATTTGTACTTCTTTTTATCGAAAAAAGCAAAAATCTAAAAAAAAAAGGGCGCCGCAGTTGCGTTTTCAGAGGGAGGTCGTTGGCTCGGTGCCAACTTTGAAATTCATCGCCCAAACTTAATTTTTTTGAATAATTCATCTTTTTTTTAATTTTTACGACAACAATTTTTTCCAGATGGATCCCCAAGACGCGGCTAACTTGGATTTGGATTTTTACGAGAAATATCTACTTACAATGCCACTCGTGGAAGATGTTCCGAAAGATGGGAGTGATATTGATATTGGTCAAGAAGCTGTGGAAGATATGGGCAAGAATTCAGAAGTAACAACAACAGCGCCGGTTAATCCAACTCGTTAGTTGATTTTTTTTGTTTGAAAAAGTCCGGTCCGCAACTTTGCGTGCAGGTTCACCGTGACGCACAATTGCGGACTGGACAAAGATTCGTCGAGTTGTCTTGATCTCTGTATTCTCAAAAAAAAATTTTTATCAGACAATTTCAATCGCGCAAAGAAAAAACCAAGAGAACCAGACTTGTCACGGGCCGGGCCGGTCCGCTGGAGAAACGGCCAAGCCCGGGTTCAGGGCAAAAAATTTTTTTTTCGCGATTTTTTCTAGTTTTTTGGCCTATGTTTTCAGGGAGGAAATTCTGATCAATTTTTAAAGAGACCCATGAAAAGTTTCGAAATAGGGCTGAAAATCGGGGAAAACGTGCTTCGAAATTCAAAAATTTTCAAACCCGGGCCGGAGAATTTTTCATCGGCCCGGCACGGATTTTGAAAAATCTGAAGAGAACCATTTTTTTTGGGTTAATTTTTTTCCCAAATATTCAATTGTTTGCAGCAATCTCCATCATCAATCCAACGCCTACTGCTCCCAACGGAACCAAACCAAACAACTATTGCACCCTACCACTCTACAGATTTACAGGAAGAATTACAAAACCAACAGATACACCATGCTCTGGTCCAACGAATCAACAAGTGGAGTTTGTGACGAATATGAAACCACAGTCATACGATACGCCATTATATAACGAGCCGGTAAGAAAAAAAAAGGGGGGGGAGGGGGGAGGAAGAGCTTGTAGACTTTTTTATGCATCCTGTCGTGAAAATTTTCAAAAAAAAAACAAAAATTATTAATATTCAAGGAGAGCCAAACTAAGCTATCATACTGATTGGTGGTTGGACGCAATACCGGCTGAGCCTTTCGTGCACACAATCGCGAAGGTGTGATAACTTTCAATTCTTACTTCGTTTTATTTCTCCTGACTTCCAAAAAAGAGTTTAGAATGGTCCATTCTTCATGATAGACAACAGAGGTGGGCGGAAGTGAACATTTTCCAAACGGAAGTCGGAAGGGAAATGCCACTACAAATTCAGTTTTTTCATTTCCCGTCCCTTTTTTCGATAAAATGAATTCTTGCAGACCAAATGCCGATGCTGTAACTTGAATGTGACAAATTGGACACGTAGTCAATTGGCTCGGCACGCTTTCAGTGTTAGTCATTTAGAGAAGGTAGGCAGCATAATATTGGGTTTCTATCTGTCTGATTTATTTCAATTTGCAGCTAGAAATATTCGGTGTAAAAACTTTCGAAGATGACTTCACATACTGGATCGACTGGCTCCGTAAAATATTTGTTTCCCCACCCACCAGTGAATTGAAACTACGACGGCTTGGAAAGTTGAAAGCTGCTCCAAATCCGGGGAGCGTGACAAAATATTTTCACGCATTTACTCCTGAAGAATTGCAATGGATCAAGAATATTGATGAGCAAAAATTGGAAGTCTATGGCGATCGGCTTTTGAGAACGGTAAGGCGAAAATTTCAGATTTCATTAACTTAAAGGTGGGCGGACATCAAAGGGTTTGTAGACTTTTTCGTAGACTTTGTATGCATTTTGTCGTAAGACTTGGTGTATACACTAATTCTTCAATTTTGAATATTTTCAAGAAAAACAAAAATCATCACCATCGAAGGGGTCGAACTAAGCTACCGTACCGATTGTTAGTCTGTCATGTTACCGGCTGAGGCGGCTGAATAGACAAGTAACTACAAATTCAGTTTTTTAATGTCCCGCCACTTTGAACAAAGAAATGAAGACGTTTGACAAATGGCTTGACAGTGAAGAAGAAAAAAAATCAAAAATTTTAAAATGAACATTTAAAAAATATGAGCTCATCACAAGATTCCTTGTGTGATTTCAGCTCGTCGTCTCTTTTTTTCAAGCTCTTGCTTGAAATGTCGTAAGATTATGCGCATCGTCCGCAAACACCGCCTCTGCGGACAATACGCATAATCTTACGACACTTTCAGCTAGTGGTCTAGAAAAATGCATCCTGGCGTAGAATTTTACGAGGAATCTCGTGGTAACTTTTAGATTTTGCAATTCCAAGTTTGAAACTGCAAAAAAAGCAGCCGTAGCTCACGACATTTTGAGTCAAAGATTCAATAAATAAAATCCGGGGCAAGTTTCTCTGAAAAAACTCATGATGAACTTTTTTTCGAGAAATACCACTGTGGAATATCAAAAATTTGCAGTTTGCCGGTTGTATCTTCTGTAACGTCTGGCTTCTAAGACCTATTGACGTTATTAATCATTACGTCTCAAGTTCTCATTTGGCAAATATCAAAAGAGATCGCAATGAGATCACAAGAAATTATGTGGATGGCATTTTGGCTTATGTGAAGGCTTGTCAAAAAAATGATAAAAAGTGAGTTAAAAAAAAAATTTTTCAAGATACTTTAGGCATAAAAATTTCAGGAATTTAGCAAAAGAATTGGCAAAGTAAGCCCCAAAAAATTGTGCTTTTTTTTTAGTTTTTGGGATTTTTTTTGAGACTTTTTTTGGGATGACGTCATATTTAAAATGGATTACTGTACTTTTTCAGATGCATCGTCATGTGACCTTCAAATCAATCGGATTACTCTAGCTTGCCACAAAAGTTAACGATAAATTGTATTTTTATTGGATAAAAAGTTTTTTTTTTGAATTTTTTTGCAAATTAATAAGTTTTCAAATCTTTGAATGGCCACGATGATGGAAGGAATTTGTAGGTCAGACTACCATAAGCTGGATTACTGTATCCTTTGGACTGTTCACATTAGAATACAACTGAAAATTGCAACTTTTTTGATTGAAAAAAACCACACAAAAACTCACTTTGATGGATTATCAGTTAACGATTCCTGTTGATTTGAGGTTCTAAAAAATGTCATATGCAAGCGGAAGACGCAGGGAAAGTATCACTCACACTTCCTTTTGTGCGTTTTTCACGTAATGCATGATCCGATTCACATCGGCTCTCTTCACTGTATGTTTCACCCGAACCATCGAAAAATGACCGAAAGAAGTATGATGTATGATAGCATCCATTCCAGTTACGAGCCATTTATTACAGTATACACAACAACCGAACTGGAAAACAAAAGAAAATTCTACTCCGGAACCCAATTTTGTAGAGCTTTATCTCGGAATGACGTAAGCTCATGCGCCTTGTACGCAAACAACAACACTACGGACCACGCACAGGATCTTACGACACTTTGTCCGAGAGCTGTGAAAAAGGTCCGAAATTTCCTGTAGATTCTCATGCTAAACTTGGATTCGAAGAGTTTTCAAAAATAAGAAAGTGAACTTTTAGAATAACAAAAAATATGCTTACCGTGTTCAAAAGTGGCACTACCCATTCAGACTGCAATTTTTTCTCGTCCAAGTTATTCAGCAATTCCAATTCTCGAGTTGGAAAATATAAGAAAGCTAAAAGAAACTACATTCACTTCCCATCAGTGCAAACCAGAGTTGCACGGAATTCCGACTTCCGTTTTGAGACCAAATTTTAGGCGGAAGTCGGAAGTTTTAGAATGGGAAAATTTTTTTGGAATTCGAAGTAAATAAGGTGAAATCAGGCTAAAAAACACGGAAAAAGTAGGTCAAACAGTCACAGTTCGAAAATTTCGCAATTTTCGACAATTTTGGGAGATTTTCCACCTCCAAATTCCGACTTCCGACTTCCGTCTAGGCAATTTTCGCTTCCGTGCAACTCTGGTGCAAACCAACCTTCCGAGCTTCGACAATGCCAATTGTCTAAAACTCCAAGATGTGTTGCAACTGACAAAGTGGACCCGATATACATCTTAGGATAAAGCACAGTGTTATCAGCAATCAGGTTTATCATCCACCATTGAAAATCAGCCGTGTAGAAATGGGTTCCGGTGTTTTTGAGCTTGAAATTACAGCTGACACTACTTATTGGATTCTGTTTGCCTTACCGCGTACAAGTGTTCAACCGAAAACGCATGTTCAACAGTTTTCTTGATTGACCAGTAAGACATATTCACGTTGCAGATGCCACATTTCGTCTGAAACAGTTTTAAGGCTACTTTTTCGCATTTTCAAACTCGGAATTCTCAAGTTCCGAACGGACCACGAAATTCTCCGGAAAATTCTACCCCAGAATGCATTTTTCTAGACCGCTAGCTCAAAGTGTCGTAAGATAATGCACATTGTCCGCAGTGTGGGTGCTTGCGGACCATGCGCGTGATCTTACGTCACTTTGAGTTAAAGCTTAGGAAAAAGAGTTGACGGGCTAGAGTTTCAAGTGGAACGTCGTAGTAAACTTAGATTTTAAGAAAAGACAATCAAAAATTTTTTAATTTTCAAAATAAAAATACCTTCTCTCCAATAAAAGAAGTTGGCCACTCATCCGGATTATCTACCAATCTTTGAAGAAATATTATTTCAGAGTTTCTCGGGCCAATACACACTTCATCCGGCCGATGTGGCATCTTATCTTCTGTGACAAATAGTGGAAGAGTACAATCGACTAGGGCTTGGGCTGAAAATTTGAAAAAGGTCCACATTAATAAAACAAGAACTTGACGGCCGTGGCCTAGGCATACTTGTTGGTTGTTTTGGTGGTTTCGGTGCATCACTCGTTGTTGGAACTTGTTGAACTGGTTTGACAACGGAAATCGCGGAAAAGTGGGCGGAGCTCGTTAATTTTTTTCAAAAAAAACAAACTTACGAGTTGTTTTCACATTCAAGGCTACTGTAGCTGTTGGTACTGTAGGCGCTGCAGTAGCCAAAGGAGTCACCTTTCCCAAAAAACCCTCATAATAATCAAAATCTGCCGAATTCGCTCTATACCCAATCTAAAATTATATTTTTTTCTTTGGTTGGTTTTTATTGCTTACATTTGCCGCATGAGTTCCATAAAAAACATGAATGATGACTTCGGAAAGTGTGAGCATTATTTGCTCTCCAGGGCAGTGATAGCACTTGCAGCTGATTTTTTGAAAAATTTCTTTGGAAGATTTCAAAGATTTAAGCTGCTCACAAATCTTATCGAACCTGGTCAGGTAGGTAGATTCTGTAACATTTTTTTTCGAATTTTCAGAGTGATTATTCTTGAAAAAAAGATCTCTAGCCCAATATGTCGTGAGGTAATGCGCATTGTCTGCAATGATGGTGACTACGTACAATGCACATCATCTCACGACATTTTGAGCTAGGGCTTCAAAAAAGACATGACGGGCTAAAATTTTACGAGGATTTTTTTGGTGTGCTCAGATTTCGAAATTTTTTATTTCTGAAAAAGTTAAATTTTCCTAAACCAAAAACCTCTACTCAGTCAGAATAAAATTTGTCAATTTTTAAGCGCCCTACGAGATTCCTTGTAAAGTTTTATCCCGATCGCACGGCAATTTTTTCCGTCGTAAGTTCGTGTGCATTCTCCGTAGTGGCGGTGTTCGCGGACAATGCACATGATCTGACGATATTTTGAGATAAAGCTTACAAAAAATATCATTTTGATCAATTTGATTCTAAAAATTTTCAAAAAAATCACTCACCAGACATCAAACAACTCTGATTTTCCGGCAGATCTAGAAGTGGAATTCTTGGCGTATCTGAATTTCTTATTGGAAAACTACTGTAAAACTTTTTGGTCTTACTCACTTGCGGTTATTTTTTCCAGCTTTTTTGTCTTTTTCTTTCTCTCAATTTTTGGTTTTTCATCAGATTTTTCAGTATTTTTTGAGAAGACTATGGTAGGTGGAAGCACTGTATCCGGTAATCCATAAGACTCCGCCCACTTTTTCCAGTGTTCCAAATCAGCAAGTGACGCTTGGAATTTCATCTGAAACTTTTTCAAGATGAAAAGAGGCGGAACCAACAAATCCATACTTTTTGCCTGTGCTTTTCTCTTTTTATATGCAAAAATGTGTCCAAAATGTTAGTGAGCACAACTTTTTTAGATGGAGTACCACAGTAGGTACATATCCAAGAGGGAACGATCTTTAAAAAAATGGTACAGTAATCACGAGGGTTACTGTAGGTACTCACTAGTTTTGCAGCCCCATCCAGTCGATTTTTGTCCTGCAGGTAAATTTTGGAGTATTCATTGAGGATTTTGTTGAATTTCTTTACTAAAAAAAATTATTTTTTTGTAAAATTCTCATTTCAATGTCAAAATTCCGGAAGTTCTGTACGACACTTTTTTCAAAAAATTTGAATTCACGGTAAAAACTTTTTCAAATGAAAAGAATGCCAACAAAGCAATCTTTCCGGTTTTATCATCAACTCATACGACCGACATCGAAAAGTTCCCATGAAAGTGGGCGGAGCCTCAGACACTGTACCTTCGGTAGCTACAGAAATCACTGATACCGTAGTTAAAGAAGAGGAAACATCAGCAGGTAGCTCAGATGGTACTGTACCTAAGTACCCCAGCCAGTTACTGGTGAGTTTTTTTTTTGAAAATTTAAGCTCACCATGAGATTCCTTGCAAAATTCTGATCTGAAACCCACTTTTCCCGAGGCCTTAGCGATTTTTTCGAACTTTTGGATTACTGTAGATTGGAAATTACGCAAACACCATCCCTGCGTACAATACGCAAGGTCTCACGACAATTGCATCCAGAGCTCTACAGAAATGGGGCTCTACAAAAAAAAATCAAAGTGTCGTGCATTCATGTGTTGCGGTGTTTGCGTACTTTCGGGGCTACAGTAACCCGAAAATTCAAAATAATTGCTAGAGACTTGGGAAAAAAATGATTCCAGGTCAGAACTTTGTGGGGAATCTCATGGTAATTCATGTTTTTCAGAAATTTGAGCTTGAAAAAAGTTTTTTTTTCAACTTACTAGAGACCGGTTTATGATTTGGCATCATTTGGTCTAGCATAGGAACACGTGGGTTATTTGCACTTCGGTTTTTAGGAACTTTTTTCCGACTTTTTGATGACGTTGAGACTTCTGAAGCACTTCTCTGATTTCTTGCATTCACCCATTTTCTCCAGTACTCAAGGTCCTCCAAAGGAGCTGTGAACTTCATCTGAAACAATTTTTGATACAGTAACCCAGACTACAGTAATCTCCGAAACTCTCACCTTTTTCTTATGCTTCTGGCAAATGATATGATCAAAAAAGTTCATTCTCGATAGACTACAGTAATCACACTTCCAGTCGCCCATCTGAAAATGGATTACTGTACATTTTTGGGTTACTGTACCTCCTACCGTTTTCATTGCTTCCTCTTTCATTCGATCGGTCAGCATCGCTCCCAAAAACTTCATAAAGTTCACAAATTCTTTTTCTGGGATGAGTTTTAGACTACAGTATACTTTTTCAAAACTTACGTCTGCACATTTCAGCATTTTTTGCAGGCAAGTGTAAGAGTGGAATGCGATCAACTGGAAATTTTTTCAGTTTTTCAGAATTTCTCATCCAAAATTTTGAATTTTCAAGATCACCATGAGAATCCTTGGAAAATTTCATACCGGAACCCATTTTTGTAGAGCTCTAGCTCAGACTGTCGTGAGATCTTGGGCATTGTACGCAGTGGCGGTGTTTGCGTACTTTCCGAGCTACAGTAACCCGAAAGTTCAAAAAAATAGCTAAGACCTCGGGAGAAAAGGGTTTTAGGTCAGAATTTTGCGAGGAATCTCATGGTGAACTTAATGTTCCGAAAAAATAACCCACTAGGCACTGGCTGGGGTACTGTAGGTGCAGCACCATCTAAGCTACTTTCCGATGTTTCCTCTTCTTTAACTACGGTATCAGAGATCACTGTAGGTACTGAAGGTGCTTTATCTGAGGCTCCGCCCACTTTGATGGGCACTTTTTGATGTCGGCCGTATGAGTTGATGATAAAACCTGGAAAATTACTTCGTTGGTGTTTTTTTCTCGTTTTCAAAAAAGTTTTTACCGGGAGTTCAAATTTTTTATAAAATAAAAATTTTCAAATTTTGAATCTTCCTGTGAAATTGTTTGTTTTTAACATTTCTCGATGGTTTTTGCACCAAAATTTGCAGGATTTCCACCTATATTGTAGTTTGTATTTTTTGTAGTTTTTGTAGTCTTTGTAGTCAACTCACCAACTTTAAACCAACCCATCCCCTTCCCTCCTTTACTCCATATCCGAACTTTGTCATCTGAACTGATGAAGCCGTGGGAATGCCAGCTTTTCAAGTCTTCCAGAAGAATGTATCTGAAAATTTTTAGGGTTAGAAAGTGCGCTCTATTGAACTTTGTAAAAAAATTTTGAAATTTGAAAAAAAAATTTCATAAAAGTTAACTTACCCGTGTCCCAGCTTGTAAATATCATTTTCCATTGGAAACCTCCGTTTTGGTTTCTGAAAATTAATTTTTTGAAAAAAATTTTATTCAAAAAACATTTTTTCAATAAAAAAATCGAAAAAAAATTTCATATTTGCTCTTTTTTTCTTATCAATCACTTCAGAACTGACACTGTGTGTCACCGTTCAATAGAGGAGTCACTCGTGTCTGCGTCTCCAATCTCTTGTTTTCTCCTCTCGGAGTACACAAAAATTTAAGACTAAACTCTACAGAGACTACAAACTACAATAGATATAAGTTTCCAGAAAATTTTTACCTTTTTCATTTGTGAAAAAAATTTTTAATTTAATGAGAAATTTTCTGTGCTTTTTCTGAACAAAGTAGAAAAAGACCGGCGAGAATACTATAAACTACAATAACTACCAAAACTACAAAAACTGCGAAGACTACAAAGACTACAAACTATACAAACTACAAACTATATTAGGTTACAACGTTCCATGAGAACTTAAAATTTTTCATTTCCGAAAAAAATTTCCAATAAAAAAATTTGTTGAGCATTTTCTCATTAATTTAGACAGCTATCGGTGAACATACTTCAAAAGCTACGGAAAACTGCAAAAACTACAAAAACTACAAACTATAATAACTACAAACTACAATTTGTATAAAGCTCCATAAAAATAGAAAAGTTTTCATTTATGAAAAAAATTGGAAAAAAATTCAATGAAAAATTTTCTAAGCTTTTTCTGACCAATTTAGACAGTGACCAGTGAGACTACAAACTACAAAAACTACCAAAACTACAAAGGCTACAAAAACTACAACCTCCTGGAACACCCATTGCTCAGCTTAAATTTCCAATGTATGGGGACCAAGAGACGCAGACAAAAAAGGACTTGGCTCTTATGAAAAAAACTGAAGAAACTACACATTTTTTCTGCTCTTTCTTTTTGCTCAACTGACCATATTTGCTTGTTTGTGTGACTAATCATTGATAAAAATATTTGACAGTTTGAAAAATGTGATAAGAGAAAAAAATCAGTAGAATCACATTTTTCTGTGGTTTTTCATTTGTTGAAAATAATCGTTTTAATGGACACTAACAATATTGCTTTTAAACTGAATAATCGGTAAGTTTTTTTTTTGAATTACCGCCAAAAAAATTATATTTCGAAAACGTTCAGTAGAGCGCGTTTTCTGACATTGAAAATTAGAAGAAAAAATTGGAAAATTAGAGGTTTTAGCGCTAAAACTCAATAGAGCGCACTTTCTGTCGGAGATTTTTCGAAACTTTTTTGAAAGTTTAGACTCAGTGGAGCGCGCTTCCAAACTGTTTTTTGTTAAAAAAAAAAAGATTCTTTTGAATTTCCGTCAAAAAAATTATTTTTTGAAAAACTTCAGTGAAGCGCACTTTCTGACCTGGAAGTTTTGAAGCGGTTAAGTTCAATAGAGCACACTTCCTGTCAGAAAGCTTTTGAAAATTTTGAACCAAAAATTTTTTGAAGCGAGCTTTCAAATTAATTTTCTTTGAAAACCAAAATTCAAAAATAAACCTTTTTTTAATTTACAAAATTTCAGAAATTTTTTTTCTAGTTTTCGCGGAGCGCGATTTCTGACTTTGAAAAAAAAATAAAGAGTTTGGAATAAGAAAATTAGGTTTTTTTATAGCAAATTGCGCATTTTAGCGGATGAAGCGCAATGGAGCGCACTTTCTGTCAGAGAGTTTTTAAGCTTTTTTAAAAAACAATTTGCAGTTTTTTCTTTGGAAACCAAAATGAAAAAAAATTCACAAAACTACATTTAAAAAATGTAGAGGGAAAAAAACAAAACAAATTCTTTCAAAAAATTCAAAATTTTTTTTTGTTTTTCAAATTTGTGTTTCAAAAAGGTTCCGTGGAGCGCACTTTTTAACCTCAAAAACTTGAAGATAAAATAGAAAATTCGGGCTTTTTCAGAGCAAAAATTAGGTGAAATTAGGAGTTCTAGCGGAGAAGTTCAATAGAGCGCACTTTCTGTCGGAGAGTTTTTGAAAAGTTATCAGAAAAATGTTGTTCAAAAAAAAAAAATAATAAAAAAAACAATTTTAAGAAAAAAAAATTTTTCAGATACATCTTTCTAGAAGACCTGAAAGACTGGCATTGCAATGGATTTGTCTCTTCAGAAGACAAAATTCACATCTATAAAAATGAAGAAATAATTGCTGTTCAATGTGTTGGTGAGCTCTTTATTTGAACTACAAACTACAAAAACTTGAAAATTCAAAAAAAAAATCATTTCAGGAGAAGTTCTCAGAACCTACTGTCCATCGAGTTCCAAAGCGATTGAGGGAGCCGTTACAGTAACCAAGGATACGGTAGTTAGAAAAGAATTGAATTGGAGAGGTGAGTTTTGTAGTTTGTAGTTTTTGTAGTGTACTATACATTTTCCAGATAGTTCTAATGATCATCACCTCCTATTCAATTCGAATCCAAAATATGACGGACAACCTTTAGAATCATCTGAAATCGAATTTTTATTTGACCTCTTCTCAAAACTGGGTTTCAAAAGACTAGACAATCGATCGTACTACTTGGCAGCAGCAGTCAACATTATTAGAAGTGTTAAGGTTAGAAAAAAAGTGTGTGTGCAGCGAGGGGACGCAGAGAAAAAAAATTGGGTACCGTACTCTGTGTTACTGTACATTTAATGCAAAAGACGTGGTGAGACCAAAAGTTTAAGATTCGAAGTTTTAAAAATCATTGAGTACTGTAACTCATTTGGATGCATCAATGTTTCAAAGCATTCAGTTTGTACCAGAGCTAAGCGGGATTCCGACTTTCGGCTTCCGCCTGTTTTTTCACTTCCGTATTCCGATTTCCGACTTCCGACTTCCGTTTTGGAACCTAAATTCGGGCGGAATTCGGAAGTGTGGAGTAGGCAAAATATTGAAAAAAATTGAGAGATTTCGGCAAAAATAAAGCTCAGAAATGCGTTGGAAGTAGTTGAAAACAGCGAAAATCGACAAATTTTCCGGATTTTCGATCAATCAAACCAATTTTCGCTCTCAGATTCTAATTTCCAACTTCCAACTTCCGCCTTCCGTCAATTTTTTTTTCAATTCCGTCTTCCGTTTCGAAAATTTTCATTTCCGCCCAGCTCTGGTGTGCAGCGAGGGGACGCAGAGAAAAGAATTGGGTACCGTACTCTCTGTTACTGTACGTTTAATGCACAAGCCGTGGTGAGAAAAAAAAATCAAATATTTCAAAGCATTCAGTGTGTACAGTGCGGGTTACTGTATTTATAGTAGGCGTTAAAACCGAGTTTCTATGCCATATGGCAGAAAATTTTAAAATTTTAAATTTTGATTCTTGTTTTTTTTTTTCAACGAATATCCTCAAAAATTTTCTGAATGATAATGAATCATTTCTGAAAAAAATTTGTTAAAGCTTTCTTGTTTTTTTTTCAGCGAAAGCAAGGCTAAATCTCCAATGAAGAATTTTTTTTCAAAAATTCATTAGTTTGTTTTCAATTTTTTAAAAGCTCAATTCAAAAAAAACACACAACAAAACTATCAGCTTGTCGGATTCTAGGCCATCATAACCTAGGTCACCGAACTATTTTTGGGGAATTTTGAGTTAATTCATAGCGAGAAACCGAATCCGAATGACAAAAAAAATGAACTGAAATGTTATAGAGAAATTCCTGCCCCGTCTGCCGGCAAAATTTTCGGAATACAAACTTGAAATTCTCTCAGCACATTTTCACGGAGCAGCACCTGAGAGCTCTTAAAGGAGTCTCACCAGATGATTTCAACTTTTGGGTGGTCCTTTTAACATTGGAAACCAGTTTTCCCCCGGAAAAATCGATGAAAATGGCGAACGTTTTGAAAGTAGAAAATTGGGATTGGATGGAGGTGATTGCAATGACCCTCACAAGGTGTCTTACTGAAGGTGGGACAACAAACTACAAAAACTACAAACTACAAATTTTCAGCTGAGCTTTTTGGAATCTATGGGGATCGTTACCCTTTTCGAACGCCTTCAAACCTCGCGGATTCATCATTGGATACTGTAGCTCGGGTTACTGTACCTCAAGTTGCTGCGAAGCCAGAAAATCCTACCGTACTCCCGGTTACTGTAACATCTCCTCATACACCTACAGTAACCCCACCATCATTCCAAGTCGCTGCGAGACCTAAAAAATGGGGTCCAGACTCGATGGCGAAGGATCCGAGGCTTCCTCCAGATACAGTACCCCGGGTTACTGTACCTACAGTAATCCACCGTAATCCAGGAAAGAAACTGTCAAGTCTGTACATTTTGAAGTTGATGAATCAAAAGCCAGTGCCTTATTACCCATTATTCGGGGATTCCAAAGAGCCCGAAAATGATAGAATTACAGGTTTGTAATTTATGTAGTTTTTGTAGTTTTTGTAGTTTTTGTAGTTTTGGTAGGCTTTGTAGTCTATTTGATTTTTTCAGTCTTTGTATCCTTTGTAGTCATTATAGTCTTTGTAGTTGTAGTTGTAGCCTTTGTAGTTTTTGTAGTCTTTGTAGTTTTTGTAGTTGTTGTAGTCCTTGTAGTTCATGTAGCCCTTGTAGTCCATTTAGTTTTTTAAACTTTGTAGTAATCGTAGCCTTTCTCTTGAAAACGTATTATTTAATGCGGCACGCTTTTTCCTGCAAAAAGGGGCGGAGCCTAACTTTTTCAATTTTTTTTTCAGGAGCAGAAATCATGCTGGAATTAGACAAACTAGAGGCTCTATTGAAAGAAATTGGAAATTTTGAAGAAATTTTTCAATCCGAGTATTTTTCAGTACTACAAAAAGTGCATGGCCGAGTGGTAAGCTTTTGTAGTTTTTGTAGTCTTTGTAGTCTTTGTAGTCTTTCAGATTTTTATGTGGCATTAACCCATCTGATTTCCTTCATTTATTTGGACGCGATCATCAAAAAAATCTTTCGGAAAAATCGATTTCAAGAAATTCTTTCAATTTTTGGACGAACCATTTTGAAGAATTCAAAAAATCTGGAACTACAGTACCCCCATCATTAACTAATCGACAATTGGGATTAACTGCCCCCAATCTCTCTCATTCATTTCGAAATTTACCGAAAAAAAGAAATTTTTCACCCGAATATGGACTGTACTCGAAAGTTATTCGACGACAAACAAGTGATAACTTTGAAGGTAAAATTTTGAGATTTTTGGGCCAGAAAATGCGCTCTAGAGTACGGTCTCACGAGACTTTTCTTGCGGGTCTCGAAATGCCTCGGTATTGTCTCGTCTCGCCGAGACAGGAAAAACAAACGAGATGAGAACGAGACAAAAAGGAGACAAGCCGAGAAGATCCGAGATACGAACCGAACCGAGACGAGACAAGTCTTGTTTGAATTCTCGTGAGACTCGGCTCGGTTCGTGCATCCGATCTTTTCGGCTTGTCTCCTTTTTGTCTCGTTTTTTCTTCTTGTCTCGGCGATACGAGAAAATACCGAGACGAGAAGACCCGAGACACCAACCGAGCTCAGACAAGACGAGTCTTGTTTGAATTCTCGTGAGACTCGGCGAAGCTCTCGGTCTCGTCGAGACACGAGTCTCGCGGGACGATACTCTAATGCTCTCTATTGAACTATTTCAGCTCCTAAAAGATTTCCATTGTTCTTTTCCAACAATTTCGACGAGCCAATAACACTGGAAGCTTCTCAAATTGCTTTATTAAATAGTTTATTTGAAAAACTGAAACCAAGTTATTTTCAAATGAGAGAAGCATTTCTTGGAAGGTACTTCAAACGATATGATCATCCAGTAAGTTTTTTTTTCAGATGGAAAAATTCAAAATATTGAAAATCTTAGCTCTCCATGAGATTCCCTATAAAATTTTACCATGGAAGCCATTTTTCTAGAGGTTCCGCTCATATTATCGTACGGTTATGGGTACGATACGCAATAAGCTCGGTGGTTGTGGACAATACATATGATTTTACGAGAGTTTGAGCCAGAGCTTAGAAAAAAGAAATGACGAGTCAAAATTTCGCAGAGAACAAGGTGGTGCTCTCGGTTTTTCGAAATAGAAAAATTTGGCGAAAAGATTTTTGAGCTTCTGGAAATCTTAGATTACAAACACATTTATTTCAAAATCTAAGTTCACCATCAGATTCCCCATAAAATTCTACCCCAGTAATCTTCTTTCCAGAGTTTTAGTTCAAAATGTCGTGAGATCATGCGCATTGTCTGCAACCGCCATCATCGCGAACAGTGCGCACTATCTCACGACATTTTGAGCTAGAGCTTTGAAAAAAGATGCCTCAGGCTGAAAATCAGCAAGAAATCTGGTGGCGCTCTCGAATTTTAAAAATTTCGAGATGAGGAACAAACTTTTTTGAATTTTGGCGTTATTCGCCTTTCTCAATATCAAATTTTCAAAAATTCAAGATCACTAAGAGATTCCCCGTAAAATTCTACCTCGGAAACCTTTTTTCAGAGATTTAATTTAATATGTCGTAAAATCGTGCGCATTGTCCGCAACCACCATCACTGCGGACAATGCGCACGATCTTACGACACTTTGAGCTGGAGCTTAGAAAAAAGAAATGACGGGCTGAAATCATCTGAGGAATCCAAAAATCCACATGAAAATCTTTGATTTTCACTAAGAAAAATTCGATTTTTTTAGAAATACTGTGACACCTGTAGTTGTTTCGTGACAAAGTCCAATTACAAATGTGCCCGACACATTTTGTCTGAAAAACATTTGACGTCATTGGAAAAAGTTTCACGAGACGAATTCACGTTTTGGTTGTATGCTCTGCGAGCATCGGTGCCGAAAGGAAGGATCGAGTATACTCATATGATCAATTATATTAGTGGGTTTTGTAGTTTGTAGTTTTTGTAGTATAGCCTTTAACACCTTCCTCTCTTCAAGCTCCCCCAGTTCACTGCGGCATGTTTTCTTTGGCAAAAATGGGCGGAGCCTAAATCTTCTATTTTTCCAGGTGATCCAAAACTGGCAGCGTTCCAACGACCGAGAAGTTTGTTTGAAAAATCTTTTTCAAAAAAAAAATTTTCCAAAATTGTTTCCAGACATTCCTCGAACCTCTCTTCTAGACGCCCCAAGTGTTCAATATGGCCTAATTTCAAGTTTTTTTTGTAGTTTGTAGCTTTTGTAGTCTTTGTAGTTTGCAGAACGACAATACAGACGACGTCATGAAGCAATTCGGATCAAATTAAAATCAATAAAATTGATTGAGAAAAAAGTGAAAGAAGTGAAATTTCAATGTTTTCATTGTCCGAATCAAACAAAATTGACCACAGAATGGGAAGTAATTCAGCATGTTTTTGATGAAAATCACGCGGAAAATGTGAGACTACAAAGACTACGAAGACTACAAACTACACATTTTCAGATTTCCTATTTAGCTTACCCAGCTGATTTCGACTATTTTGAATGGTTAATCGAAAGTTTGTCAAAGCCAACTGGATCGAAAAAAATTTATCGGAATGAATCGAGGGATAAAATTCGAATTTTGAAAAAAAAATATTTTTGGAAATAAATGATTTTTTTTCAAACTATAGAAACTTTAAACTACAAATTCGTTTATTTTTTTTTACTGAAAAAAATTTCAAGAATAATGTTGTTCGAATTTTCAGAATTTCAAAAAATCAGATTTAAAGAAACGGAATTCACTAAAAAACGACAAAATTTCTGATTGTCTGAAAATTTTTGCAAGAATTTCGTAACATACTGTTGGAAAAATAAAGTTTGGGCAAGGAATTTTCAACTTGGCACCAAGCCAAGGACCTCCCCCTGCAAACGCAAGTTGCGGCGCGCCTTTTTACAACGCCTCCGCACGAAGTTCTGTTTCTAAATTTTTGCTTTTTTCAGTGGAAAGGAGTACTAATTTCAGTTTTTTTACTGACACAGATGAATCCTACACTTATACACAACGTGATATGTCAGCAAAAAAACTGAAATTAGTACTCCTTTCCACTGAAAAAAGCAAAAATTTAGAAACAGAACTTCGTGCGGAGGCGTTGTAAAAAGGCGCGCCGCAACTTGCGTTTGCAGGGGGAGGTCGTTGGCACGGTGCCAAGTTGAAAATTCCTTGCCCAAACTTTATTTTTTTAACAGTACTGTTTAAAAAAATCAGGTTTGAGTCAGGAATTTAAAACTAGGCACCGAGGCAACGACCTTTTCTTGAAATAAATGCAAGTGCGGCACGACTTTTTTGCAACTCCGCCGCACGAAGTTTTGTTTCTTGATTTTTGTAGTCTTCGATAAAGAGAATTACGAATTTCACTGCCAAGTTTAAAATTCCTTGCCCAAACTTTATTCTTCCAACAGTAAAATGCTTGAAAACGCCCAACTGCTCAAAAAAATTTCGAAATAAAAATAAATTCAGAAACCGCGGCGAGACCCCGAAACACGACCAGGCATGCGCCTTTAATGTCTACCGTAATCTGGTTTTGTTTTCCGCTGCTTCTCAATAAATAATTTCTTGTTTTTTCTCATTTTTCAACGAATTTTCTTGAAAATTCCACTTATTTTCAGTTAATACATAATTTCCAATACACAAAATCGAGTTGCGAATTTAAAACTTCATTCTCCGACGCGTTGCGTGCGCCGCGCCGCGTGCTCGTTTTTTCCGTTGAAAATTTTCGAGTTTTCGACCGATTTTCGAGATTTTTCCAGGGTTTTCTTGACTTTTTAGGATTTATCAGTAAAAAAATCAAAAAAATTCCAAAAAAAAATGAAAAAAAAAAACGGCCGAAAAATCGAAATCGTGTCGAGACCCGCGCCTTCAAATCTCACGCAATTTTCATTTTTTGTGACGGAACTTCAGCTTTTTGATCTTTTTTTTCTCTTTTCATCGTTCCTGAAAATGTTTATCTCGCCTAAATCAAGGCTTCTTTTTTTCAGATGACTGAAGAATTCGTTCTCGAAGTGAATGTTATCAAGAAAAAAGGAAAGCTGACCAGCTTCAAAAATAGACGAATTTCGTTCGAAAAGGATTCTATTCAATTTCACGGACCAAACATTCATGAAGCTCCTAGATCATATCATTGCACGGAAATCCTATATAAGCCGTTGAAACCGGTCCAAGGAAGCTTGAAAGTTGTTATCAATCTTCAACGAAATACGGCCGAAGAAATGTAAGCGAAAATAAAACACTGTTTCCCTATCAAAATTCCACGCTGATCATAGATTTTCTGAGCGGTTTTGCTTGAAAATCGCACTGAACCGTAGAAAAGCGACACCCCTTCAAAGGGATAGTAAACCTTTTTTTTGGTATATGTCAAAAAGGGTTCGAAAGCCTCCCAATAACATGAATTTCACGCTAAAAAAAATTGAAATCCGCTCAAAAATTCAAAACATGCAAGTGTAAATTAAGATGGTCAGCAGGAGGGACTAGAAAAATCTGTTATGACCTAGAAATCCAATGGCGGGAATTCAAAATAATTTTTCGGTTTTTCGTTCGATTTTTATGATGAGCTATATTTGAACTATTTTTCACCAAAAACAAACAAAAAATCTGCTTGAAAACAAGAAACCGATAGAAATTTCTCGAAAAAAAGCTGATTTTACCGAAATGAAATTTTTTTGTAGATCACATGTTTTCAAGCAGATTTTTTGTTTGTTTTTGGTGAAAAATAGTTTAACTATGGCTCATCATAAAAATCGAACGAAAAACCGAAAAATTATTTTGAATTCCCGCCATTGGATTTCTAGGCCATAACAGATTTTTCTAGTCCTTCCTGCTGACCAGCCTTATTTTCACTTGCATTTTTTGAATTTTTGAGCGGATTTTAAAATTTTTCAACATGAAATTCATGTTATTGGGGTATTTTTCTACCCATATTGACATATATCGAAAAAAGGTTTACTAACCCTTTAATGTCCGTGGCCTCATGGCCTAGAAATTCCATCGTGTAGTTAAAGAGGACAAGATGGCCTAGAGATACACGGTTGGATATCTAGGCCAGGAGACCTCGGTCATTAAAGAGTAATCGGTAACTTTTGTCCACAGTTGAAAATGATTTCCAACCAAAATCGCTTTGAAAATTGTAATCAACGTTGAATTTCAATTTCACATTCGATGACCTAGAAATCTCTGGTGGCCGAACTCTTCTTTTTTGTGTTTTTTTTTTTGAAAAAATCGAAAATCGTCAAATGGATGTTAAAAAAAGAGTTGGATTAGAGTTTTCGCGAGTTCGGCCATCAAAGATTTCTAGACCATCTAAATCGAGCCTCAATTGACGCGATTTTAAATAGTTCAACGCTATTTTCATGATGTTTTCTACATTTTTCAGTGCCTTCCATCTGCTCTTCCAACGACATTCCGAACAATTTATCGGATGGGTTATCGATCGTTTCAATCAGTTTATCGAGGAGAATAAAGATAGTAAGATAAAATTGAAATAATTTTTTTTCAAAATTTCTCTTTTTCAGAAATGAAACCAGTGAGAAGCAAGCCGTTCGTCCCATTGAATGCTAGAAACAGTGCCAGCCGCGAAAATGAGAATCAATCGATAATTGGAGGCACTTCTAAAATTTCAAAATCCTTCGTCACATCAAATTCTGAAAACAGTATTCGCCGCGATTACCCGGACTTTCGACGTCAGAAGACTTCAGAAATGCCAAAAACTGATCAAAATCAATCGATGATTGGGGAAGTGACAACAAAAACAGAAGAAAGCACTTCGGAAATTTCAAATTCTTCGACTAACCAGCTAAAATTATCCGGAGACTTCGATGCATTCGTCGTGGATATGAATATTTTCAAGAAAAAAGGAAAACTGAACAGTATCAAAAATAGACGGATCAAGTTCGAGAATGATTTCATTCTATTTTATGGACCAAACCGTGGGCAATCTCCTAGATCGTATCATTGCTCGGAAATCTTATACAAACCGTTGAAACCGGTCCAAGAAAGCTTAAAAGTTGTTATCAATCTTCAACAAAATACGGCCGACGAAATGTATGTTAAAACCGAAAAAAAACCTTTTAAAGGAGGCAGGGCACGAAAAAATTGTACTTAAGGGGCGGGGCTTTATCTAGTTTACTGTGTTTAAAGGGCGAGGCTTCGGCTGGGGTACTGTACTTAAGGGGCGGAGTTTCGGCTACGCCGAAGCCTCAAATATGGTGGTAATTTGGAGAAAAATTTTTTTTTTCCAATTTTTTACCGAATTTGAGGCTTACAAGGGAGGTTCGTGACCACGCAGGTCAAGATCTTCCCACAAATCATACCATAGGTACTTTCAAACCTGCTGATTCCATTTCTGAAGTTAGAACCAGCAAAATGTCATTTGGAGCCCGTCTGTGCTCCAATATGCTAGCTTAAGCTCACATGATAAACTGTTTTTATGGTTGTTCCAAGCTAAATTAGACGTTTTTCGAGCAGTTTTGAGTGGGAATAGTCATAAAGTAGAAGCAGAAACGATTCCAAACAGAAAAATCACAAAAAATTTCGGACCTTTTTTTCATGAAATATAAAGCATGGCTGACCCATCCAAAAAAGTGTTTTTTTTTTTGAAAAAAATTTTTGAGTGAATTTTTTAATGTTTCGGTAAATTGGACAAATATAAGGAATTTCAAAAAAAAATGTCATCACGTCAGGAGCACATGCCGAAATATCACTGTGAAAAAAAAAGAAAAAGATTGACGCTTGCGGGTAGCGAACCACTGATCTCCAGCTTGACGACCTACCGCCCTGCCACTGCGCCATTCAACTCGCTTTTGCTACTGTCTAGAGGCGGTAGACTATTCGCCGCCAATGAGAACTGCCTTCAAGTGCTGGATTTCGGCTTAACCATAGGAAATTTTAGTGAGCTCAGAAAATTGCTCCAAATGACATTTTGCTGGTTTCGACTTCAGAAATGTAATCAGCACAGTTGAAAGTACCCACGGTACAATTTTCAAAAAGATGTTGACCTGCGTGTTCACGAACCTCCCTTGTTAGGCATAGCCGAAACTCCGCCCCTTAAGTGCGGTACCCAAGCCGAAACCCGGCCCCTTGACTACAGTAAACCATCCGAAGCCCTGCCCCTTAAGTACAGTAAACCATCCAAATCTCCGCCCCTTGAGAACAGTACCTCAGCCGAAGCCCCGCCCCTTAAGTACAGTACCCCAGCCGAAGCCCCGCTCCTAATTTACAGCACCCCAGCCGAAGCCCCGCCCCTTTAGTACAGTACCCAAGCCGAAGCCCCGCCTCTTGAGTACAGTACCCAAACCGAAGCCCCGCCCCTTGAGTACAGTAAACCAGCCGAAACTCCGCCCCTGAAAATATAAACAATTGAAAAGAATAGTGCATACACTATATCTCACGACGACATAATGCACACTACTTACCTAAACATTTTCCCCAAAAATATTCTGTCCTCCCTCCTTTGAAATTGTGTTTTTTCTCAAAAATAATCTTATTTTCCTCTGAAAATGCTCAGATTAGTGAAATTTTTTTTTCAGCGCACTCCATCTATTTTTCAAAAAAGATGATGAGCCATATATCCATTCGGTCGTCGATCGTTTCAACATGTTTATCGAGGAAAACAAAGATAGTAAGATTCAAGTGGAAAAAAAAATTTCAAACTTTTTTTCAGAAATGGAACCGAAAGTCATTCCATACTGTAGCCTGGTAGTTGAAAACAGTATTCGCCGCAACTACCCGGACTTTCAACGTCAGAAGACTCCAGAAATGTCAAAAATCAATCAGAATCAATCGATAATTGAAGAAGTTTTACCAAAAACAGAAGAAAGCACTTCGGAAATTTCAAATTCTTCTTTTTCTAATCAACTCAAATCATCCGGAGATTTCGATATGTTCACTTCGAATGTGAATGTTATTAAGATAAAAGGACCAATGACTCATTTGGAAAATAGACGAATTTCATTCGAGAAAGATTCCATTCAATTTCATGCACCAAATACCGGCGAACCGCCTAGAACATATCATTGCTCGAAAATCCTATATAAGCCGTTGAAACCGGTTCAAGGAAGCTTAAAAGTTGTTATCAATCTTCTCGAAAACACGAACGATGAATTGTAAGCAAAAATATAACACTGTTTAAACTTCAAAATTCTACGTTGATCGCGATTTTCATAGCGATTTTGCTTGAAAATCGCTCTTAACCATAAAAAAAGGCCTAGAAATTCAATCGTGTGGTTCGAGAGAACAAGAAGGTCTAGGAAATATAGGCAGAATCGCTAGGCCATCTTGTCCTCTCGAAGTACATGGCCGGATTTCTAGGCCACGAGGCCACGGCCGTTTATCGGAAAATTAGTATTGCTTATAGTAAAAATCATAAAAAATCTCGTTCAAAAACAAAAAGTCCCGTAGATCAAGACATGATTAGAGCTTGATGGCCTAGAAACCTCTGCTGGCCGAATTCTTGACTTTCGTATCTTTTTTTTTCGAAAGAAAAGACCGGAAATCATCAGGTGGTTGCAAATAACAGTTGAATTAGCGTTTTAGCAAGGTCGGCCATTGGAGATGGGCTTCTACGATTTCTAGGCCATCTGCGATTTCTAGGCCATCTACGATTTCTAGGCCATCTGCGATTTCTAGGCCACCTGAATCTAGCCTCAATTGAAACGATTTTGATTGATTCAACGCTGTTTTCATGAATTTTTTTTACTGTGAAATCACAATTTTTGACGGAAAATTGAACAATTTTTCAGTTTTTGAATAACATTTTCCAGCGCACTCCATCTGATCTTCCCACGACATTTTGAACAATTTATCGAATTGGTCATTGAACGTTTCAACAATTTTATTGAGGAGAACAAAGACAGTAAGATCTTGAAAAAAAGTTGAAATTATTTTCAAAAATTGTTTTTTTTCAGAAATGAAAACAGTGAAGATCAAGCCGTTCGTCCCATTGAATGCTAGAAACAGTAATCCGGAATTTCAAAGTCAGGCGTCTTCAGAAATGCCGAGAAATAATCAGAATCAATCGATAATTGGAGAAGTTGCACCAAAAAATGAAGGAAGCACTTTGGAAATTTCAAATTCTTCTTCGTCTAATGTGAGCAATAATTCAGAAGAAGCGTTGTCGAATCAACTTAAATCTTCCAGCGAGTCATCGGATATTCAAATTGATAAAAATAGAAGCAAAAGGTTAGTTTTTCAAAAAAAAAAAAGTAATTTTTATTTTTAAAAAACCATGAAAATATTGCCGCTTAAAGGTGGTGGGACATGAAAAAGTTTTAATCCTAGTGGTTTCTGTTTCATAAATAGAGGACCATTGTAAACCCATAATTGAAGTCCGGAACATGAGAAATAGTATAGGAGAAAATTTATCACGCTACCTAGTTTACGGACGCGAGAGGCAATTTCATAGGAGCAAATTGAGGGCAACCGCATTTTGGCTCCCGTGGCTCAGCCGGTAACGCGGTCGACCACCAATCGGTACGGTAGCTTAGTTCGACCCCTTCGATGGTAATGGTTTTTGTTTTTCTTGAAAATAATCAAAATTGAGAAATTAGTGTATACACCACATCTTACGACAAAATGCATACTCAGTCCCCATAACTTTCCTGTCCCCCCACATTCAAAGCATGATTTACATTTGATGGCCTAGAAAGCTCCGCAGGAGTTCCTAGGCCACCAAATGTAAGCGAATCCCTAAACGCACGATTCTCATGGTTTTTTTTCTATCAGATTTTCTACATGATGAGCAACCGCGCTCCACTGGACTCTCAATTTTTGGAATTTTTTTTCTTCATTTTCCTGTGAAAAATCTATATAATAGCCTTTTTCGTAGCGAAAACCAGAAAATTCCCCGAAAAAAAGTCATGTGAAAAATTCAAATACTAAGTACAGTGGGGCGCGGTTGCTCATCATTACGAAACAATGAAAAATAAAAAAAAAACAATTCCAGATCCGCATCCAAATCTCCCGGAAGACCCAAAAAAGTGTCACCGAATGCTGATCCTGTCTCACAAAATTGGTCCGAATCGTCGAGTCTCACAGAGGTAACGTTTTTTCACTGACCGCGACGCGACCGCTACGCTCGGAACGATATGAAAACCGAAAAAAGCAGAATTTTTGTTGTGTACTCCTCGTGGACAACAACTTTTTTGAAAATTCTCTATATTCGAAAATTTGACAAAAAATCCACTTTTTGCATCAATTTTCAGGCCTTCGGACGCTCTGATGAATCTCTCAATCGTTTCCTAAGCCGTAGAATGATTGTATGGGGACCAGAAGTCACTCAAATCCTCGATGAAGGATCCCTTTTGGCTGAAATTGTCAAAAATCCAGAGAATAGTGGATTCCGTACTGTTGTTTTGACAGGTAAATTACAATTTTTCACTGATTTTAGCCATACTTGGGCTTTTGCCAACGCGGGTTTAAAGAAATAAAGTCATTTTTTCAAATTTTTTGCGATTTTTATAAAATTTCTACTAATTTTTTTTCTAAAAATATCCAAAATTTTCTCTAGAGGACCATTCCCTTCAGTCATACGAAAAAAAATATTCCGTACGAAAAAAGTTTTGACTCCTTTGAGCCCAAAACCCCTTTTTTTGAGCCCATCCCCTTTTCTTGTAGCCCAAAACCTCCTTTTCCAGCCCAAAACTCCCTATTTTTTAAGGCCAAAACCCTTTTTTTCATACTTGCAATTTTCCGGGCCGGCCCGGATTCAAAAAATTTTGAAATTTTGAGGTCGTTTTTTTCGCATTTTTTATATGATTTTTACGAAATATTTGACTTTCACCACTAAAAATAGTCAAAAATGTTATTCAAAAAGAGATATCCCCAATTACTGAAAAAAAAACAGAAAAAAACTTTTTTTTTCAGTGCAAAACATTTTGACCCAGGCCGGAGGAGATTTTCAAGTCGGCCCGGCCCGGCCCGGCTCGTTGCAAGTATGCTTTTTTTAGGCTCACAACCCCGTTTTATCAAGCCCAAAAACCCCTTTTTCCAGCCCAAAATCTCTTTTTCTCGAGTCCAAAACCCTCTTTTTTTTCTAACCCAATTCCTCTATTTTCAGGACCACCAAACACCGGAAAAACGTTTCTCGCAGCTCAAATCGCAAAATCCTCAGATTTTCCATTTGTGAAAGTAATCTCACCAGAGGATACTGTCGGTTTCTCAGAATCAGCCAAATGTATGGCACTCAAAAAAGCATTTGAAGATGCGAAACGATCCAAATTGAGTGTGCTGTTGATTGATAATTTGGAACGATTGATTGGTGGGTTTTGGAGCAAAAGTTGATATTTTTTTGCAGGAAAAAGGAAGGATTTTCCAAAAATAGGGATTTTCGCTATAAAATTCGTGTTTTAGCTATCAAAATTTAATATTTTCAGCTCTAATCCCACTTCGTTTTCCAGATTACCATCCCGTCGGGCCACACTTCAATAATATGGTTTTTCAGGCTCTTTTGGTCCTTCTAAATGCTTCATTACCGGCGGTAAGCCCTTTTTAAGTTCCAAAACATTAAAAATCACAAGAAATACTTAAAATTCAGAAAAATCTCGTCGAAAATTCTGAATTTTTTGTAATCTACGCCAATGTTAGGCCCAAAATTTCGTTATTTCCCGCAGAATTGTCCAAATTCGGGCCGGTGGACAATTTTTGATCTTCGGAGCATGTTGTCCCGATTTTCAGCCCTATTTCGGGTTCTTTTTACTTTCCTGGGTCTTTTTACTCAAAAATCGATCATATTCCCCTTCTGGAAAACTAAAGCCAAAAAATAGAAAGGAAACCGCGAAAATAAAAATTTTCAAAAATAAAAAAAGCTTTTACCATACTTGCAATTTTCCGAGGGCCGGGCCGGAGAAATTTCTCCGGCCCGGCCCGATCGATCTCCGGATTTAAAGAAGTTGGAAGATTTGAGGTCATTTTTCCGCATTTTTTATACGAATTTTAAAATTTTTTTCAAAAAGAGATATCCCCAATTACTGGAAAAAAATTTTTAAAAAAAATTGAAAAAAAAAAAAAAAATTTTTTTTGACCGCTGTAGAATTCGGGCCAGGCCGGTAGAAAATGCACCAGCGGCCGGCCCGTAACAAGTTTGCTGTACAGTTTATACATTTCATCAGGCTCCGCCCACTAAATACAGTAATCCTTTATAAAATTTTGAAATTTTGAAGAATTTGGAAAGTGATTACTGTAGGTAGTGGGCGGAGCCTAATAAAATGAATCAAAAAAAAAATCGAAACCCTACCGAAGTCATTGAAAATTCGGTTTTTTTCCCTGTGAACATGCAACGATAAGTTTTTTTTTTCAAAAAATTGTTTTGAAAATATATTGATGGTGCCGGTTTATTAGAGGGTTTATTCAAACTTTTTTGATTCAAATAAAAAAAGACTCAAATTTTTTTCAGGGTCATCGTCTCCTTGTAATTGCCACATCATCAGATCGTTCATTCCTTCGTGATATGGGATTAATGGATGTATTCGGAAGAGTTATTGATATTCCACGTCTCTCTACAGCTGATCAAATGATGAATGTTATTCAAGAGAGTAATATCTATACAGATGATCAATTAGTTCATGTTCGAAAGCCCATCCGAATCATTTTCCAAATACAAAAGTGAGTTTTTTTTTTTGAAAAAAAAATTCCAAAAAATTTTATTTCCAGATTTGAAATTTGCATCAAAAATCTCCTGGAACTCATCGAATCGGCACGTCAATATGAAGCCGAGGATCGTGTTGATTTATTGATTGATATGATTAAAAAAGTCGCATTTAATTAATTTAAATGTTGAAAAATGTTGAAAAATCATTGAAAATAGCCAAAAACCTGCGGAAAAATTAGATAAAATCATGTAAAATTGTCTGCAAAAGAGTTTTGGCACGGTGCCAAGTTTTTGGAAAAATTTCGGAAAACTTTTTTTTTGAATTTTTTGTGGATTTTTTTTTGTAAAATAATCTAGAAACCAGCCTGCTTGTCGCGCCTCCGGCGCTTCAACAGGCTGTTATATACTGTTCGTCGCTGCGCTCCTCACTTTTTTGACTTGTCGCGGCTTCGCCGCTCCATAGCACTGAAAACCACCGACACCTGTAGGCAAAGATAGTCTCTGCTTTTTGTGGTCACAGTAGCGCAGTCGGGTGCGCGGTCTGCCAACGCACGCAGGCCCGCGGGTTCGAACCCTTTTGGGGGCAAGTCTTTCTTTCTTCTTGCCCAAAAATTGCGCACATCCGGACAGAGGAACAGACATACGCCTCTGGCTTTTTATATATAAGAATGATGTCTCAAACTCATTTTTGGCACGGTGCCAAGTTTTTTCCTAAATTCAGGAAAAAAGAAAAAATTGAGAAATCTAAAAATTGTCAAAAATAGCCTAAAACTAGCGGAAAAGTCATTCTTGGCACTGTGCCAAGTTCTCCAAAAAAAATTTCAAACAAATTGGCACCGTGCCAAAATTTCAGTTTCAGAAATTCGAAGAGGGTTTTCATTGAATTTATTCAGTTTTGAAATCCTGACAAAAACTTGGCACGGTTCCAAGTTTTCGAAAAATAATTTTTAAAAATTTTTTCCCCAAATCTCGTTCTCAGTTTATGAAATATCCTAATTTTTTGCCTCAATTTGCCCCTACAGATTCCATTTTATTGATTTCCTTCTCACCCCCCCCCCCCCTGAAAATTACCCCTGTGTTAAAAAAAATTCTCTAAAGCCCCGCCCCTTTTTCCTGCTTTTTTCTCATGTACTTGATCACTTTATCTCACAGAACCTAGAATTGAGCCTAGACAGTTTTACCTGAAAATTCATTATTTTTATTCACTTTTAAAAGCTTTTCTGAAAATGTATACCCTAAAATTTCACCAACTCTCGAGAAACAATAAAGTTCGATTTATTGTTTGAAATTATCTAATTTAGAGAGTGTGCCCAACATGGAGACGCAGAGAGAAACACTCGGAAATCCCACGGTCTCGCCCGTCTTGAAATTAGCCATAGAGCGCGCTTGCGATGAAAACCACCGGATTTTTATCCGTTTTATCTCTTTTAATATAGTACCGCCTCACGAGTCTCGAAACTTCTCGTCTGGATCTCGTCTCGTCTCGACGTGTCTCAAACTCGCCTCTTCTCGTCGAGAGAGGAAAAATGGTGCAATGTGGGTTGGGGGGGGCCACTCGATTTTGGGGGCGGGGCTTAGGCTGGGGTACTGTACTTGAGGGGCGGAGCTACAGTTGGGTTACTGTATTTAAGGGGCGGGGCTACAGTTGGGTTACTGTACTTAGGGGCGGGGCTTCATTTGGGGGTACTGTACTTAAGGGGCGGAGTTTCGGCAATGCCTAAGCCTCAAAAATGGTGTTATAAACAAAAAATAAATAGAAAAAAAATGCTTTTTTTCCTAATTTCTGTTATTTTTCGGAAAAATTCGAAAAAAAAAGATTTTCCTCAATTAAACACCATATTTAAGGCTTAGGCATAGCCGAAACTCCGTCCCTTAGTTACAGTACCCAAGCCCCGCCCCTAAGTACAGTAACCCAACTGTAGCCCCGCCCCTTAAATACAGTAACCCAACTGTAGCCCCGCCCCCAAAATCGAGTGGCCCCCCCCAACCCACATTGCACCGAAAAATAAGTAAACTTGAATGAAAATGAACGTTACGAAATATGAAATACGTGACCTTGTAGTGAAAATCCTCGTTTCTTCTCGTCTCGATTGTCTCGATCGAGAAGTGGGCGGAGTGTCTTAGACGAGTCTCGGTTCAATTCTCGTCGAGACTCGACAAAATTCTCGGTCTCGTCGAGACACGAGTCTCATGGGACCACACTTTACTCCATTCGTGCTTATCATTAGCTTTTCGAAATGAGAAGCAAACGCGCTCCACTGAACCCAGTTTTTGCATTTCCTCTTTTTCTGCAAACTACCCTGAAACCTGTAATAGAGGGGCACGTCCTTCTCTTTTTCGACACCCCTATTTTGGTGCCCTTCTATTACAGGTGCCCTTATATTAGAGGTGTTCTTCTGCTGCAGGTGCCCGTCTATTACAGATTTTACAGTAACTCTTTTCGGTGTCTGTTTTTTGAATGAAAAAAAAATTCTGCTATGATTTTTCATTTTTTACATTTTACAAAGCGAAAAAAGTATCAAAATATCACAAAAATTCAATTGATCACATTCTCGAAAACACATAAACGTATCCTTTGATGGCCAATGGACAAGCGATATCCGAATAGATACACATTGAAATGAAGCCAAGGAAAAAGATGATGGAGGCCTGGAAATTGAGGGAAATTTGGGATTCTAGGCCAGTTTTAGGGCATTTCTTGGAACATTTTTTGAAATTTTTCAAAATCTTTTTTATTTTTCGAAAAAAAATCTCGGAACAACTGCACCGGAGAATAATTTTTGGGCATTTTGAAAACTTTTTCGAGAAATTCTAGAAAATTTTCAAAAATTCTTTTTGGAAATTTTTATTTTCGCGGATTTTTTATTGAAAATTTAAGTGAAACAAGACCAGAAAGTGGGGTTTGTTCCATTTTCGGTTTTTTGACTTTTTTTTCGAGAAATCCTGAAAAATTTCACAAAAAATCAAAAATTTTTTTTTTGAAATTTTGATTTTTGAAAATCTCCAAAAAAGGGGTGTCGAGGGTGTAAAAAAGGGGTGTAGGTTTTTTTGGAAAATTTCGAAAATTTTTTGATAAATTTTTTTTTTAGGTTTCCAGCTGTTTTAGACAGTTTTTAGGACTTAAAAAGCCAATAATTTTTTTTGAAATTATTTGGGCAAGAAAAATTTCAGTCCCGAATTTTTTTCCGATTTTAAAGCTTTTTAAGGTATTTTGAGAATTTTTAAAATTTTTCAGATTTTTCAAAAAAAAAATTTTTTTTTTGATTTTTGAAAAAATTTCAGTCTTCAAGCCGGTTTTAAAACCAGAATAACTCCGGAAAAAGGTTTTGAGACAATTTTTAAAATTTAAATTTTTCAAAAACAAAATTTTTTAAAACTTTTTTTTCAACAAAAAGGTATACCTTGATGCAATAAATAAAAACGGTATCAATATTGTAGATATCTGGCAATTCGGGAAAGTATGATTGAAGTAGAATCAATACAGGAAAACCCGGAAGAATTGATCCAATCGATATGATGATTAGGAGACACGTGGCGACGAAATAGTTCATTCTGAAAATCCAGATAAAAAAAATTTTGAAAAATTGTGGGCGGGAAAGGAATGCACATGCGCTCTAATCGCACATTCATTAAAATAGTGTGAAAAATGAAGAGACGGAGAGGAAGTGCGATTAGAGCGCACTTTTCTGGACGTCAACTTTAGGGCTAGAGTACCGTCCCGCGAGACGTGCCTCGCGAGTCTCGATTTTGTCTCGTCTTGATCTCGTCTCGTCCCGGTCAATGTCTCGGTTCTTCTCGTCTCGGGGGGTTTCGTTTGCGCCTCGTCTCAATTGTTTCGATCGAGACGGGAACGAGACAAATTCGAGACGAGTTTCGGTTGAATTCTCGTGAGACTCGGCGAGATTCTCGGTTTTGTCGAGACGCGAGTCTCACGGGACGACACTCTATTTAGAAATACTAAACATGGGCAGAAATATGATTTTTTTTTGCAAAATTTTGTTCAAAAAAAAAATTGAAAATTTTTTAATCCAAATTTTTCTGGAAAAAACGTTTTTTCATAAATTTTGAATTTTTTTTGATTTTTAAGCAAATTTTCTGCAAGAAATCAATTTTGGCTTCCTTGTGTTATTCAAAATTTTTTCCAAAAAGATTGACTTTTCGATTTTTTCTGATCTCACAAACCTGTTAGTTCTCCGGCGCTCCGTTACAATTCTGGCGGCCTGAAAAATTTCGAAAATTTCGAATGGAAAAGAAAGAAAAAGCGCTCTAACGAACACCCAAGTTGTTCAATAGAGCGCGCTTGCTGCCGAAAAGAAATACAAAAATCCTGGAAATTTCAACTGAAAAATAACTCAAAATGTGAAACTTTCGAATAAAAAAAAAGAAGAATAGTGATTTTTCTTTTTCAAATAGAATAAAAATCGTTTCATACATAAAAATATGAAAAAAAATCTATAGCACACTGAAAATACCATCTACATAGAAGGGAAAAAAATATCACTACAATCAAGTAAAAACGGGAAGAAAACGCGCTCTAATGAGAATTTTGGTTAGTTAAATTTTGGAATTTTCGAAAAATTTCAGTTTTTTCTCAATTTTTGGTTGAGAAATCCCAAAATTTGCTTATTTTCAGGAGGGTTTCAACATTTTTTGCATGACATTTTCAAAATTTTCAAAAAAGAAGATTCTCAATAGAGCGCATTTGCATATCAAAAAGCTAAAAAGAGGGGGGAATGTTCGAGACATAAAAATTCATAAAATAATGATAAAAAAGGACCGGATAAAAAAAGGAGAAAATGCATAAATGGCACCATCTTTATTACCTAATCAAAGAAGAAAAAAGAGTCTATTGAGAGAAAAGGGGGCGTGGCCTATTGCAATTTTCAGTAGTTGACACTCTTCTTAATGGCATCAAATACACGATGAACAGTTGGAAGATAGAATGGTTCATGAACGTGTGGGAATGGAGTGTCGAAACCGGCGACACGTTCGATTGGAGACTCCAAGTTCAGGAAACAACGCTTCTGCAAAAAAGTTAAGAATTTTATGAGTCAGAAAGTGAGCTCTAATCGAACCTCCACGAAAACAGTTTAGAAACTTGAGAGACGCAGAGAAATGCGCCTCTGCGTTTCTTGATATCATATACTATTTTTTGGAACTTTTTGGGAAACATTGCTTGTGCAACAAGTGCGCTCTATTGTACTTTTCGGGTTGCTCTGTTGAAGGTCCGAAAAAGCGCTCTAATCGCACCTCCAAGAAAAAAGTGTAGATATTCAAGAGACACAGAGAATTATATCTCTGCGTCTCTAGATTTTTCAAACTATTCTCATCGAGAAGCTATTTGAACAGCTTTGCCGATTTCAGTCTACCGTAAAGCTACAGTAATCCCGATTTTTCTCTACAGTACCCGCTTATTCTAAAAACACCATTTCGATGACCGATTCTCGAACATGAACTGGTTGAAATTGCGCTTCATGGAGCTGCGGGATAGAGGCTTTTCAAAACCAAGAGCAAATGCGCTCTAATGCACTTTTCAAAGCTGTAAAGCAACGTGGAGCTCACTTACCAAGTGCGCCCTATTGAACTCGCGAGGTTTGGCGGCAATTCAAATTTCACTGAGCTCTTATAATAAAATTGATTCGGAGGATAATGCTCGTGCGTTTCGCATACGATTTAGACCATTTCGGGCGATTTTTCATGCTGTTTTGATGGATTCTATGGTTTCCAGCCGATTTTAGAGCTTATTTGCTCAATTTTCGGCTAGTTTTCATTGATTTTAGCTCATTTTCAGGTTTTTTCATTCACCTGAACAGTAGAAGCAATTTCAGCTCCGAATCCAGACGAGATTGGTGCCTCGTGAGTGACGATGAGCCTTCCCGTCTTTTGGACGCTCTGAAAATATCAATTTACGGCTGGAAATGAGTAAATTCGAGCTCAAACCCCAGTTTCCGGGGCTTTAGACCAAATTTCTACATTAGAAAATGAATTTGAGGCTGGAAATTCGAAAATTTGAGCTTAGAAAACTAGTTTTCGGGGCTCAAGACCAAATTTCTTCGTTAAAAATCGAATTTCTGCCCAGTAAACCAACTTTTATGATATTTTTACCTCAACAACATGATCCTCATCCCATGGTTGAATCGTTTGCAAATCGATAACCTCCACTTCGGCACTCAACTTTTCTTTGGCCATTTGAGCAGCTTCAAGTGCCACATGGACTTGAGTTCCCCATGCGACGAGGGTCAAATCTTTTCCAGAGCGGACAGTTTCAGCCTGACCGAGTGGGATGGTATAGTCACCGGTTGGAACGTCTTCTGAGGCAAGACGATAGAGAATTTTTGGTTCGAAGAAAATGCATGGATTAGGGTCACGAATACAGGAGAGAAGGAGTCCTTTGGCTTGAATTGGACCACGTGGAACGACGAGCTGGAATAAAGGGTTGGGTTACTGTAGGTATAGGACTAGGATTAACGGGTTAGGTACAGTAATCTGGAGACTGTAGGTACTGTAATTTTCTAGGGATGTATTTAGCTATTAGAAATATTGTAGCTGGCTATCAAGCTCCTAGTAATCTACCCGCGACGCTTACAGAAACCCAAAATCTGCTTACGGGTTACTGTAGCGGAACCTGGACTCCCGTTTTGCATACAGTAACTTCACTGTTTATGTATCGTAATTTTACCACAACCCGATTCTGAGATTACTGTAGCTATAGGAGGTCTAGGACTTCAGGTACCGTAACCCGGGGTGAGGGAGGTACAGTAACCATACATGTATCAATTTACCGATCGGTAAATTTTTATCGACTTTCTGGGACGTAAAACTTTTTTTGACGGAAAAATGCCAGAAAACGGGCGTAAAATTCATGGAAAAGCTGTTTTGGGACGTAAATTGGCTTATTTTGGGTGATTCTGGGACGTAAGCACGTGGAATTTTCTATTGTGACATTTCATATACATGTATGACAGTAACCCCTACCGTAACCCTAGTTATAATTTAACTGGCTATTCAACTCATAGTAGACTATCCTACCAATGCATACAGTAATCCAAGAACTGCGACTTGGGTTACTGTAGCAGATTCAGGACTTCTTAGGGTCGGGTTTCTGTGTTAAATGAAAGTACCGCAGCCCGGGATGAGGATGGTACAGTAATCCCTATCGTAACCCAAGGGGTATTGTAGTGGTTAGTGACCCAAGAACAGCATCGTGGGTTACTGTAGTGGGTCCTAGACTCCCGTCTTACTTACAGTAGCTTCCGGGTTTCTGTAAATGCACCGTAGTTCTACCATAACCCCATTCTCTGCTTACTGTAGCTACCGGAAAGTGAAGATTGGGATCCTGGGTTACTGTAGATGCTAGAATAGCCCTCAGGCTACCGTATAACTACAGTAACTCTCATTTCCATCCTACCGTACCTTCAATCCAGGAGTATGCGTGAAATTGGCTTCCGGACTCTGTGAGTGATAGAGTGCACCGTGTCCGACAGCTCCCCACGTGGTTCTAACTGTCAGTTTACCGCAATCGAATTGATTTCCCGAACGATATCTGAATTTGGCCGCTTCGTTGACAAGCTGAAAATTAAGGGATTTTGAAAGAGTACTGTAGGTGAGGCTCCGCCCTCTTTTTGGAATTTATGTGAGATTTTCAGTCTTTTTGGCAAAAAATTTAAAAAAGCCATAAATTTTCGGGCTTTGGATGGATTTTCGAACCGAAATGAGCGAATGTCTTTTCTCTCAAAATCGGTGCCCTTCTAATACAGGTTTTCCGGCGTTTAGGGCAAAAAAGTAAAAAAAGTCAGTTTTTGGTTGAAAATTTGGGGCAAAATAGGTGGACAACGCCCAAATCGACTAGGAGCAATGTTTCAAGAAAAAACTGGTTTTAAGCCACAATTTCAGCGATTTTCAGATTTTTTCATGAGAAAAGCTAGTTTTTCAGCTTTTTTTCAGTCAGTCAGTGGCATTTTGGCGCCTTTTGGGCATTTAAAAGACACGTGCATCACTTAAAAAAACGGTTAAAAAAAAGCAATTTCCGCTATTTTTTCCGGCCTTTGTCGGTCCGAAAATGGTTATTTTTCTCTTAGATTTTCACTTTTTTCATCGGGAAAACATATGGGATTTTCAGCCATTTTTCTTACTTTAAGGTCATCCAAAACCCCAAAAAAAGCCTTTCATATAGGTAGAAAAGACCGAAATAGCTCAATTTTCTGCTTTTTTCGGGTCAAATCTTCAAGAAAACTACATTCTTCCTCCAAATTTCCCCCGATTTTTACCTGATCATAAGCGGGAAAAATGTAGTCTCCAAACTGAATTTCAGCAATAGCCGTTGCCCCGGCCGCCGCCAATCCAATACCAAAACCGGCGATACCCTGTTCACAGAGTGGTGTATTGAATACACGATCCTTTCCAAACTTATTCTGTAGATCTAAACTACATCTGAATACGCCTCCAAATGCAACGTCTTCACCAAAAAGCACAGCGGAATCGTCAGTTTCCATTGCAATTCGCATCGCTTCATTCACCGATTGCATCAAATTCATTTTCGTTTTTTCCATTGATTGAAGACTTGCGGGTAGTTGTGTTGATGGTTGAAATGTGAAATGAGCTTTGCCACGTGTTGTTGTGGAGAGGGCCGAAGTGGAGCCATGTTTGGAGAAGAGAAGGGACAAAGCACGACTCATTCTTCGGAAAAAGAAAGAAAAGATTAGAAAAAGGATTTGAAATGGGTGGGAAGGGAGGAAGACGTGGAAAAAGAAAAAGACGTGGACAATGTGGAAAGTTTGTGGCTAAGGTTTCGAAAATTTTCACGTTTTTCAGGCTTTTTTTCCGGAATTTCTGACACATTTTTTTTTGTAATATCTTGGATTTTGACTAATTTTCTCGTGCTACACCTAAACAGAACTGGTCGGTTCAGAACTGGACCAATCAAAACTGACCCATATAGAAACCGACCGTTTAAGAGCTGTCCGGATAAGAACTTTTCAAATGCTCGTATTGGGCAATTTCCACTGCTTGCAGGCCATTGCAGCAAAGTAGTGTCAGTTCTCATCCAGGCAATTCTAAAAAGGTACAGTTCTGATTCGACCAGAGTTCCGATTTGGAAAACCAGATGGATAATGTGGATTTCAAGTCGGGTTCTGAGCTGGAAAACATCAAGCACGACAAAATCATAGAAATTTCGAATGAACTTGGCAACTTTTGCAGTTTTTACTCTCCAAAACGACGTTTTTTTTCAGGTTTTCGAGAAATATAAAAATTGAGTTTTCCAGCTAAATTCGTGCCGAAAAATAAAAAAGAAAACATTAAAAAAGAGAATTTGAAGACGCGTGCATTTCGATACGCTTGAATGGGAGTGAAAGAGAACGGAAAAAAATCCCATTTAGAAAATTGAAATCGACTTCCAAAAGAGAATAAAATAGGGGAAATAAAGAAAAGAGCAGAAGTGTAGGACATTTTGGAGCTTTCAAAAACCGGTTAGTGCTCGAAATGTGGAATTCCAGTCAAATTATTTTCTATTAATTTGGGGCAAAAAATCACCGATTTGTTTTTTTTTGAAAGTTAAAATTTTGGCTCGCCTTGATATTCCCTACTTTTTTGAAAAATTCACTGTTTTTTTTAATTGAACTTTTTTGAGATTTTTAAGGCTCAACTACTCGCTTTTTAGCCATTTCTAGGTGATTTTTTGAAAGAATACATTCTCAATAACTTTTTTTTTGTTAAATTTCAAGCTGAAAATAACGATTTCCAAGCTTTCAAATGCCACGAATTCCTGAAAAGTCAAGTGAAAAAAAACGAATAAAATAACAAAAAATCCGCAATAAAACGGAGAATTCGTCAAAAAGTCCCTCTAAACGGCAATCAATGAATTTATAACAAAACGACACCTTTTGAATGGAGAGAGAATATTGTGAAAAAAAAAGAACAAACATAATAATAATAATTCCCTTAAATTTTTGGAATTTCGCAGAGAAATTCGCAAAAAAAAAATCGGGAAAATCCAAAAATAAGAGGGGAGAAAAACACTACCGGTTAGTCGTGACAAAAAAAAAGAAAGAAACGGAGAGGAAATGAAAAAAAAAACGAAAAACAAGACAAATTGTATATAGGAAGGAAAAGAATTAGCAGGGAATTGGGAAAAGGAAGAAAATCACTGAAAAATCAAGAAAAATGGATAGAAAAATCACGATTTTTTGGGTGGAAACTGGCTGAAATCGAGCGATTTTGACGGGGGAAAAAGGCAGAAAAAAGCTGAAATCAGCGATTTTCAACGAAAAATTTTCAAGAATACGCTTTCAAAAGCGATTTTTAGAAAGAAAAGGCTCATAAGTGTCTAATATAGACAGAAAATAAACGGAATTTCGATGAAAAACGGCCTAGAACCTCTAAATAAACGGTTTTGAAGCAAAAAACAGCAGATTTTGAGCCGAAAAAATCAAAAATTTCGGATTTTTTACGTTTTTGGAGCTAAAATGGTAAAGAATTGTCTAATTTAGACAAAAAATAGCGATAAACTGAGCAAAAAAGTGCTCAAAACCTAAATTTTCGCATCGAAAATCATCGAAATTGAGCGATTTCAAGCCGAAAATGGTGGTTTTCAGTGATAAATTATGCTATGAAAGCTCAAAATGGTGAAGAAGAAAGCAATTTGAACTCCAGAAACACTATTTTCAAACGAAAATAGCTTAAAAAATTCACCGAAAACTCTATTTGCTCCCACAAAATCGTGAAAAAATTGAAGTTTCAGGCCAACTTCCACATAAAAAATCGCTGAAAATAGCCACTGCGGACCATAAAATCGTGAAAAATCAACCCAAAAATCAAGAGAAAAAGAGCATTTTTTGCTCAAAAAAAAGGTAGAAAGTAATGGAAAAAAAGGGAGCTTCAAGATCTAATCCTCATCAGAATCGAGTCCCTCAACGTCTTCGTCAATGTCGAACAAGTCCTCGTTGATGTCCATCTTTGCCATCGCTGCAAAATTAGTTTTTTTTTCTTTGAAAAGAGCAAGAGAGAGGTAAAAGAGACCCAGAGATAAAAGCCACAGCCACGTGGAATCGATTCTCTCTTTTCATCTTTTTTGAAAAGAATGGTGCTGATGGTAAAGAGATGATAAGCTAGAGATAGAGAAAAGATAGAGGGAGAGAGACGCAGAGAAAAAGAGTGAACAGGGAGTGATGTGTGATCTATATATTGACAGCTAGGTGAAAGGTTTTGTAACATGTCAGACATGAGAAAAATGAGGCTTTTTCGAGATGAAAAGTTTGAAGATCGGTGAAGAGCAGTGATCATAAAGCAGTAAGATACAGTAACCTAAAGTCAAAAATAGCGATAAAATCACAGAAATCGAGCGATTGTGCTCCTAATTTCAATCGGAAAAATCTTTAAAAATGGCTGGAAAATACGGATTTCAAAGAGTGAAACAGCCTTATAGCTAAAATCGCAAAATTTGAGAAATTTGAATAGAAAAGTAGGAAAATTTATAAAGAAATCGCGATTTTGCCAGCGTAAAACGGTCTTAAATAGCCAAAAATGAGCAAATTCACAATTCTACTCTGATTTTTCACTAAAAGGTCACTGTAAACCTGCATTAGAAGAGCATGCTCTTTCATGGTTTATGGTATCAGTACGAGGCCTCAAACGACGACCTATGCAAATGCGCCCCATTGACCCGTGCATTTTCGACATCCTAAATTAATTATTCCGGGTGGAGTAGATGAACATTCCTGAATTTCGGTGTTTTGTTCAAGATAAATAGCCAGGATTGATTAGAATTCTTGCCAAAAATCGGGAATTTTCAACAGCTTCTTCCCGAAATAAATATTTTAGGATTCAAAAGCCGCATTTTTGTCAATGGAGCGCGTTTGCATAGGTCGTCGTTTGCGGCCTTGTGTATCAGTGTTTCGAGGGCTATTATATTAGAGGGGCTCTTTTATTTATTTTTTCGGGAACTACTGTACAAAACTTTGCTGAATTGGCTATTTTTCAGTGAAAATGCGAAGGTTTCAAGGCTCTTCTAATAGAGGGCACTTGTATTAGAGTGGCTCTTTTAATACAGTTTTCACGATAGTTTTTTTTTGCGGGAAAGAGCCTTAGTTTTGAAGAAATTCACCAATTTTTTCTAGAAATTTTACTACAAAGCTTCAAATCGACATAATATCTTCATCTCTAGCTTATCATTAGCTCCAAAAACCCAGATTTTTCAGTTTCTAACCCAATTACAGTACCTCCAGCAGTAGAAGAAACGGCAGCCGTGGAATTGCTCATTTGATTCGTCAACTCATCGTCCATTCCATCGAATTTAAAGAAATTTGCATCAATTTCGAACACTTTCTCGTTCTCATCCACTTCCTCTTTCTCCATTTCAATATCACCCGCCTCGTCATCGTCGTTGTTGATGAGATTCGCATCGAATAAGAACAAATCACGTCCCGACATTCCATTCTGTAAATTGAGAAAGAAATTGAGCGTTTTGAAAGTTTTTGAGGTGAATTTCGTAGTTTTCAACTTTGAAATGTGAATTTCAACACTGATTATGAGTTCCTTGACCCAAAATAACTACCGCGTCAAAACCGGACTTGTAATTTCTCGGCCTGAGAAAATTGTAAAGTTTCAGCTATTTCCTGGCATTTTCGTGGCTTTTCTCCAGCTGAGCCTGTCTAAATATAGTACCATGGTGAAATTCTCAAACTGCTAGGCCCGGCCCGTGAAAAGTATGTTGAAACCAAGGCTGTCGCACGGCCGACCGCGGCCGACCGCGGCCATGTCGGTCGGGCTATAACTGGACCGCGGAATGACGGATCGGTCTAGATTTTTGGCTGGGAACTTGTCTTCGGACTGCCTACCAGGACCACTAGACCACGGTGACTTTCCATGGCTGGGAGTCCCAATAAAAAATTGGCCCACGGCCATTCCGACAGCCTTGGTTGAAACTGTAATAAAGGGACATGTGATGTCCTTCAGGGTTGGGAAAGGCCGGGCCGGGCCCAGTCAATTATTTTGGCGGGTCCGGCCCGGCCCGGCCCACCTCGGCCACCTCGGCCCGCTCAGTAGAAAATTAAAAATACGTTTTCCAAAATCATAAAATTTGTTGGGGAACGTGAGTAATAGTGTACGAGAATGACAATTAGAAACTAATTTTTGGTACCGATTGATAAGAAATACTGATTTCTTAATCCTAGAAGGATTTTTTCGAATTTCCGGCCCGGCCCGGCCACCCATGGCCGGGCCGGGCCGGGCCGAGGTGGCCTCAGGTGGCCGGCCACCTCGATTCCCAACCCTGATGTCCTTCTATTATAGGTGCATTTCTAATAGAGGCTGCCCATCTATTTTTTTAAAGTTTTTTCAGGTTAAGAATCATCACCAAACTTTGAATGAAAACTGCCGTTTTGCTTTGATTTTGCAATATTTTGTAAATTCGAAATTTTTAGTCAAAATTTCCGAAGAAAAGAATAAAAGGGTGTCCCTCTAATAGAGGCTGTCCTTTCATTTTTCAACCATTCCCCGAGGGTGTCTTTCTATTAGAGATGTGCTACTATTAAAGGTGTCCTTCTATTGATCAACCGTCTACCGGGGATGTCCTTTTATTAGGGGTGCCCTTCTAATAGGGGTGCCTTTCTGATACAGGTTTCATGGTAATAGCCAACGTTTTTAGCTACGATTCACATGATTTTCCATCAAAAACGGTCTTCTTCTGGCTCAAAATCCCTGAAAACTCTCCTATTTCCTTACATGTTTTCCAGACTTGATCTTCTCTTTCTTAGCCTTCAAATCAGCCTCCTCCTTCTCTTTTCTTTCCCTCAGCTTCTTCTTTTTCCACGCGACGAATGTTTGAAGTGTCAGTTTGGTCAGATCCTTTGAGCTAAGGGCGGCTCTCTGAAAAAAAATTTGAGTTTTTGGGGAAAAAATGGACGGAAATATCAGATTTTGAGCCATTTTCAGCCAAATTTTGACTGAAATAACATGAAATTGGCCTTTTCCGGATGATTTTAATTCATTTTTCCTCAAATTTTACCTCTTTCTCAACCAATTCCTCAATACTAATCTCGTCTTCTTTCTGTGCTTCCATTGCTTTTCGATCCTTTTTCAACACATATCCTTCTGGTAGACAATGACGATATTGGCATTTATCACCACCATTTGGACACTCCCAAAACCATCCGTATTTGTTGTTTTCGACAGCTTCAAGGAAGTATTTACAGACCTGAAAATTAGGAGGAATTAGGGGTAATCGGATGGATTCGGTGTGAAAAATGGCAAAAATTGAGCGTTTTTGATGGTATTTTGACAAAAATTGACTGTTTTCAAGCGATTTAGCACAGAATACTTCGGATTTCGTCAAGAAATTGCTATTTTCAGGCAATTTTCTATCAATTTACGGTGGATTACTCCCTTTTCTTCAGCATCAAGTAGTTTTGGTTTGGAAAAAGGCGAAAAATGGGCGTTTTTGAAGCAAATTAGCACAGAATACTGGGGATTTCATCATGAAATTGTTTTTTTAACGCAATATTAATCGATTTTTCGGCGGTATGACGTTTCAAAACTTTCCCTCATCAGCACTCCCTCATAGAACTGTCTCATATCAGAACTGCTCTCTTTCAGAACTGTCCCGTATCAGAACCGTCCTGTCTCAGAACCGTCCCGTATGAGAACAACGAAGCTCCAACCGAGAAATAGCATGTTTAGTTCTAATGCGATACAGTTCTGATACGGGGCTATTTTGGCGTGGGACAGTTCTGATATGGGGTACGGTTTTGATACGGGACAGTTCTTGTAAGAAACACGGTTCTGAAACGTCCTACCACCGATTTTTCGCAATTTTGTGGTGAAAATGACGAACTTTGGCGAGCTTCGCTTTTTTTCAAGCAACTTTAATCGTTTTTTTTTTTGTACTAATCGTACTATTTGAGCTCAAAATTTTTGAAAAATCCAGCTTTTTCACGACTTCACATGATTTTTCCTCTCCGAAAACTCCCTTACAATATCGATGACATGTCCTCCTTTATTCTTTTTATTGACAACTTCAGCCAGTTTATCCTGATCCCAATTCTCATTCGTTTCGTCCTTGTCAACCTCTCTACTATCAGCATAGAGATTCTTTTTGGCGGTTTTCTGAGCAACAGCCAAATCGTGACTGAATTTGCATTTGGCTCCTTTTCCACACAATCCTTGTTTGAAGAACACGCAAAGGAGGGATTTTGGATCGACGTCTGGAAATGAAAAATGTGGTTTTTGAGAGGGGAAAGTAGGTAAAATTAAGGGTTTTTGGGTATGAAAATAGTGTTCAGCCAATTTTCATAGATTTCGGAGTTCTTTGTCGACGTTTAAAGCTGAATCCCCGTAGTTTTTAAGGCTGGCCAGGTTTTCAGGCATTTTCTTGCGAAAAGTTGGCAAAAGAGTCATAAAATCGTCATTTGTTGGCCTTTTTGACCTAGAAAAGGCAGATTCGAATGGCTTTTTAGCGTTAAAAAGGTTTTTCAGCTGGTATCCGACGTAAGTTCCAGCCCAAAAACTCGAATTCGGGTGTTTTTGAACCAGAAAAGCGTGAAAATGAGCTGTAAACAATCGCTTTCAGATGCTTTCGAGAGAGGAATTCGAGTTATTCGCTTGGTTTCCGGAGAGTTTTTAGATAAATTTCAGTGATTTTTGGGACTATAAAAACCAAATTTGTGAAGATTTTCATGAGAAAATGGATCAAATTGGGCCATTTTTGGCCTGTTTGTTCCATGAAAAGGCCGATTAAATGGATTTTTTGTGTTAAACCGGATCAAAGAATGGTATTTTTGGACCAGAAAAGGAGAAAGAATGAGCTACGAACTTCGCTTTTGAAGGTATTTTTTTGAAAAGAATCCACTAAACTTGCGATTTTTGTTAGTTTTTGGCTCAAAAACGTGAGTTTGTGAGCATTTTTTTGAAAGTTTCTCATCTTCGGGAACATTTTTTGACCGAAAAATTCCAGCTTTTCACTGAATATACCCCAAAAAAGGGCTCCGAACTCAATTTCTCACTAAAAAAAGCACATTTTCCGCACCTTTAGCGACTTTCTGCTCGACAGGCTTCAAAAGATTGGCCATATCCAAAAGTTCATCTTTTTCCTTCTTTTTCTGTGCTTCCTGCTGCCGAACGAGATCCATTCGAGTATTATTGTTACGGACTTGATTCTCGATTTGAGCAACATATTTTTGATTTTTATTTCCTTTTTTGTTCTTCAAACCGAACGTTTTGTCCTCGATCACCTTCTCCTTTCGCTTATTTTCAGTCTTTTTGCTCGGCGCTTGTTTCGGCGGCATTTTTTGGGCTGAAAATGAAATTTTTTGAAAAAATTGGGGTAGAAAAACAGGAAAAACGATACAAAATTTATATAATAAATTTATCTCCTAAAATCTCAAAATTCCGGCTTTTTAGCAAGATTATTGCTTTAAAATTAGCATTTTTCTGTCGAAAAATCCTTCATTTCGCAATATTTCACACAAAAATCGATAAAAACCACCGGAAAGTGCCTAAAAAACCAGTTGAAAACGTGTTTATTTTGTAAAAAATGAAAATCGAGAAACGCGCCAGCAGCACCAAAAACACGCCAAGCCCTTCCCCCTGGCGCATTACTCGATTTTGCTGAAAATTCGATATTTATCAACTTTTGGCTGATTAAGCTTGATTTGTGAGTCTGAAAATTAATTTTTTGCGTGTTTTTAGGGCAATGTTTGGCAGTGTACATCGGAATAGTGATCCGGACAACCCGAATACCCTGAATGGACCACGGGTTCCGCCGCAAACCGATCCGCAAGCGGTAAGAGAGCTTTTTAAGAGAAAAATGGAGAAAAATAGGGTTCTGAAAGAGAAAAATGTTATGAAATGATGAAAAAAAGCAAAAAATACCAGAAAAATCACAAAAAATGGCAACAAAATAATTTTTAAATATCTTTCTGCAAAAAATTGTTTTTAAAAAAGAAAATTGCTTTAAACTATTATATAGAGGCAAAAATAGCTCAAAAACACATCAAATTTGCTCCAAATCTACTAAAAACTACCTAAAAGTCATAATTTTCCACCAAAAATCATAAAAAAAAATGCTTTTTTTCAAAAATTTTCTGCTAAAAAATCATATTTTCCATCAAATTTTCCTCCAAAAATCTCCAAAACCTGTTATTTTTTGCAGACAATAACGACCGGAATGTCATGGGAAATGCGTGTTCAATCATTCGTCGGCCTCTTCATTCTCTCCATTATTGCCAGTTTTTGTGTGAGTTTTCATAAAATTTGAAGAAATTTTTCAACATGAAAAACGAAAAATCATTTGATTCCGGTGGAAAATGCTTTTCCCAGCGAAAAACGCCGATTGCGTTATTTAATGACCATTTCCCGCAATTTTTCCCTTTGGAAATCAGCCTGATTGTCAAGGATTTGTCGCATTTGTTCAGCGGAAAACCGGGTTTTGGGAAATTTTCTAACATTTCTGACAAAAAGTTTGACTGGAAAAAAGGTTGGGATTCAAGATTTAGTGTGCATTTTTTGTGTAATAAATCAGATTTTTTATGGGAAATTACCTAGTTTTAAGCGTAATTATGCGGTTTGTAGGCCGTTTCCCTCGATTTCATGTTGCTCTTCCTTCTAGAAAAAGCTATCTTCACTGATCTGCTGGCTAGCATCTCTATGAAAAGTGACCTAAAAAACCTTATCACGCATTTTTTTTAGGCCGCTCGTTTCTCATCAAAGGAGGACTAAAATTACTTAAATTTGACATTATTTCTGCTTTAAAAATCTAAGCTGATCACGATTTTCATAGTTATTTTACTTGAAAATCGCTTTAAGCCGGAAAAATTGTTCTAAGAAAGCGCACGAAATACCGATTCCCCCTTAATAGTCGTGGCCTCCTTGCCTAGAAACCCCACCATGTAGTTCGAGAGGACAAGAAGGACTAGGAATTACAGGAGCGAATTTTACAAATTGCACACTTTGTAGGTCACCAATTCCTTATCATATCATTTTTCCAGGGAAGTTATCTCCTTCTCCTCACAAAAATCACTGGTTTCTGTATAATGACATCAATCAGTGCAATACTTTCACTATCAAGTACATGTTGCCTAATGGGTCCAATTGGACAATTAAAGAAAATGTTTGATAAATCTCGATGGATTGCTTCTTCTCTTTATATTTTATTCATTTTTTTGACTCTTTTCTCTGGTCTCGTCTTAAAGAATGCTCCATTGGCTATTATTTGTACTGCTGGACAGTACTTGGCTATGGCTTGGTATTCATTGTCTTATATTCCATATGCAAGGGAAGCTGTCGCTAAGATTTTCTTTTAATTTGAAATCCGAAAATTTTGAAATTTGTACTTTTTTTGAAGGGAAAAAATTGGGAAAAATTGAAAATTTTCATTTTTTGATGTTTTTTCCAAAAAATGTGAAATTTTTATAATTTTTGAAAAGAAATTCAGATTTTCTTCCCAAAATTTCACTTTTTTATTGTATTTCATAGATGAAAAAAATTGCATGAAAATGGAAAAAAAATTATTTAGTGATTGAATTTTCTCCTGAAATTTTGAAAATTTCGATTTTTTTCCCGATTTTTCCGAATTTCGCAGAAAAACTCTGCCATTTTTTAAACTTTTTTGAACAGAAAATATAGGAAATTTGAATTAAGAAAAAAAATCAATTTTTCCCCAAAATTTGAAAATTTTGCCAGATTTTACCGAATCTCGCAGAAAAATTCTGACATTTTTTGAGTTTTTTGAACAGAAAATATGGAAAATTTGAATTGAGAAAAAAAAATTTTTTTTTTTCAATTTTTTTTCAAATTCAAATTTTTTCGATTTTTTTCAAAATTTAATAATTTTTCCCTATTAATTTCCCCAATTTATGCTCTAAAATTCGAATTCTTTTTTTTTCCCCATCAAAATTTCTGAATATTCAAAAAATCTGTAAATCCCGTTTTTGAAATTCTGAAAATCCACTTTTCTATATCAAAGTTTTCAGTTTTCCGCCATTTTTCCCTTCAAAAAAAGTTCATTTCTCGGCCCAAAATTCAAATTTCCCGCGCTTTTTCTTTCAATTTTTCCCACATACTCCCCCTTTTAGAACTGTCTCCCCAAAAGAGATTCTTTTCCATTTTTCATCCCCCGGTTGTGAGAGCTTTTACTTATTTATATTGTGATAATCCCCTTCACCCATCTCTCAATTGCGCTCTATTGATAAAATTATCAATAGAGCGCATTTTCATTGTACATTTATTCAATTTTTTTTTTCATAATCATCGGCTTTTTTCTACTTGACCACTCCCCTTTTCTCAATTTTTTTGACTCAGAGATTTATTGCCAAATGTATAATATAAAATTGCATGAAGAGCCATTTTTTATTTTTTCTCATTTTTTCAGTTTTTTAAAAATTCAAAAAAAAAACAAAAATTTGGCAGAGATTTTTTTGAAAGATACAATAAAAAATAATAACAATTAATGCAGAAAAATGAAGAAAAACACTGGAAAAAACCGAATTGTGGATGAGAATTTTTGTTGCTTTTGTTTGGGGGGACAGAAAAAAGTGGGCGGGGCTTATAGAAAAATGCAAATTTTGGGGGTGATAAATTAAAAATAAAGAACAAATATCGATAATTTTATTTTTGTAGTTTGTAGTACCCGCTGCGGGATGCAGAGAAGAGAAAAGCGAAAAATGAATGGGATTTAGGGGGAATTTTTTTTTCGAAAATTTGAATTTTTAGAGTTCGCTGGAGCGCATTTGGCGCTAGAAATTTTAAATTTAAAAATTTTCCGAAAATTTGTCCAATAGAGCGTGTTTGCTTGAGCGGCTTAAGAATTAAAAAATTCGAAAAAAAATTTCTTGAAATTTTGAATTTTTAATGTTCGTTAGAGCGCATTTGACGCTGAAAGTGCAGATTTTCAAAAAAAATTTCTTTGAAAATTTGTCCAATAGAGCGAATTTGCCAAATTCTGAACTTTCGCGTTTTTTTTTTTCAAAATTTTAAAAACCAGTCCACTAGAGCGCGTTTGCACTAAAAAATTCAAATTTCCGAAAAAAAAACATGTTGCGGAGGATGAAAAAATGAAACAGAAAGAGATCGAATTAAGAAGAAGAACAAGTCGTCCGACGCAGCAGGGAAACAAGAGAACATTATGAATGAAACAGAGAGAAAAAAGGGCGGGAATTTGAAAATTTTCAAACAAGAAAATCCTAGGCCACGGCCACCGTCGGATCTTCTTGTTTAATAGAGACAGGTGTGGAAACTGCCACAGAAGAAGTAATATCAGTTTCTGGTTCTTCCTCTTTAATCGTTGGCTCCATTGGTGCTGGACGGGGCGAGTTCGTTGCTGATTGTGCTGTCTGTGGGGTTCGGGTTCTGGATGCTGCTCCAGATGTCGATGGATTCCTTGATGGGGTTGAGACGGCTACGTTGGCTGCTGCTGCAGCGGCTGCCATCGCCTGCAATATCCCAAAACAGGGATTAGGATGGGGTTTTTTGGAAAGTTGGTGGGGGAAGTTTTTTGTAGTTTGTAGTCTTAGAATAGAAATTTCCAATTTTTTCTGGCGGGTATTCAAAATTTTGAGAATTTTCCAGTTTTCCAGGTTTTATCAATAATTCTTCAAAAGTTTTTTTGGGTTATTTTGTAGTTTGTAGTCTGAGGCTGCCATTCTTTGGCGGGAGTTTTCAAAAATACAAAAATTTTGAAGTTTACGAAATTTCGAATGGTTCCGGGAGTTTTCGAAAAAATTTTCTTAAAAATTGTTTTTGGCGGGAATTCAAAAATCAAGCTACTTTTCGAATTTTTTTATCGTTTTCCCGATTTTTTGTAGATTTTTTAGCCAAAACTTTTCAAAAAACGTCATAAAATTTAATTTTTTTCTGCAAAATGCTCAAAATTTTTTAAAAGATCCGATGTTTTTGAAACAAAAAAGGGGCGGAGCCTATTTTCAGCTTTTTTCGAAAATGATAAGCAGTTTTAGTTGATTTTTTTCAGCCAATTTTTCAAAAAAAAAACCAAAACTTGACAAATTTTTATTCAAAAATTTCGAATTTTTCAAAAAGTGGGCGGAGTCTATTATCAGTATTTTTTTTTTGACATGATAAACAGTTTTCAGTTGAAGCAGCTAATTTTTCAAAACTTAAAAAAAATCATTTCTAGACGGTTTTTTGTCAAAAATTCGAATTTTTCAAAAAGTGGGCGGAGCTTGTTTGATATACTTTTAAAACTCTACAAAAAATTTTCGGGATTTTTTCCACTTTTTCCTATTCTCAGAAATCAAAAAAAACGAACCTGATATTGTTGTTGCATTGCAGCCATACTACTCGGTGGCATCATTCCAGGTAATCCAGCCATTCCAGGTGGCATTCCACCCATTATTCCTGGTGGAACCATCATTGGCATTTGTTGAAACATTTGTGCTTGCATCATTGCATGTGCTTGAGCCTGGACCTGTGGTAAATGGCAATATATGAATATGAGGAGTATATCATATGGGAGGGGGCGGGGCTTCATGATTTTTTTGTTGAAAACTTTGAAAATTGAAAGAAATTTTTTGGGAAGGTTTTTGCAGCTCAAAACGTCGTCAAGAAGTTTGACCTTTGCGGCCGTGGCCTAGGTTTTTCAATTTCGAAAAATTTTTAGTTTTTCTAGGCCACTGAAAATCCGCTCTACTGGACGAGATTTTCGAAGAAAAGGAACGAGCTTGAGCACTGCAAAAAAAAAGAAAATCCGGAGTCCGTGGCCTAGATTTTCAATTCCAAATTTTTTGTGTTTTCTAGGCCACGGCTGTACGGGTTTAAATTTTGTCACTAATTTCGACAGCTTTTCACAGTTTTTATGTAAATTCGAAAAAAATTTCGAGCCGGTGAAAATCCCAAAAAAATTCGGTGGCCGTGGCCTAGTTTTTTCGTTTTTCTAGGCCACAATTCACTGGGGCACTCAAAAAATTGGTTTTCTAAAATAATTAGTTTGATGGAAAAAAGTGAAAAAATTCGATCTTTTTTCAAGGCTCGAATTTGGTGGCCTAACTTTTCCAAATTCGTTATTTTAGGCCGCGAGATATGTTTCCTAGGCCACTAGAATTTAAAAAAGACCGAAAACAGCATTTTTCAGCTGACAAGTGTATTTTTTTCAACTTGATGGCCGTGGCCTAACTTTCTAGTTTTTGTTTTTCTAGGCCGCGCTGTCCTAAAGTTTAAAAATTCCATGAAGGTCATTTTTTCAGTGCTTTTTCGTTTTGCAAATCGATTTTCAGCTTGTTTTCAGCCTTTTTTTTTCAAATTTTTTTTGGACAATTTTTCAAAAAAAAAAAAAGGAACAAAAAACCAACCTGCGCAGCCATCGCCTGCATTTGCATTTGTTGCATCATTGCAACTCCATTCATCTGGCTCGCAGCGGCGGCAGCAGCATTAGCTCCGCCCCCACCATTCGGCTGTTTTCCACCCGGGACGCCACGTGGCGATCCAATCGAATTCATCATTGAATTTCGCATCATAAGTTGGGCGGCCTGAGGGTGCATCGCGGCGGCGGCCATCGCATTCATAATGGGGGCGGCGGCAGCGGCGGCGGCCATTTGTGCCTGTTGTTGTTGTTGGCCATTCTTACAAATTTGATCAAATTCCATTGCCAATTGAGATTGTTGTGAAGGGTCTTGAATCGTTTGAAGATATTTCACTGCCAGCGCCTCTAGCCTTTTCGTTGTCTCCATTGCCTGTTGAAGCTCTTTTTGTACCCCGGAGTCTTGATATTGTTGAACATTCAATTGTAATTGTGTCATTTCGTGTCGATTCTTGTCCAATTCTGTCTTCGATTGAGCCACTTGTGTTTGCATATGTTGCATTTCTTTCTTTATCGCTTCGATGTGTTCCACCAATGACATACCAGATGATGCGGAGCCACTTCGTTTCCTACTGGGCAAAATGGGGCAATATTAATAGGGGTAATTTGAATGGGATGGGTGGGGGAGGAGGTACAGTAATCCCTGCAGATCTAACTATCACTTGTTCGAAGTTAGATGTGCAGGATATCTTCTTTTTTTTTGGGTACAGTAATCCTATGGTAGCCTGCACATCTAACTTTAGTAAGCCTGACACCTCGGTTTAAAGGCGCAGCGACAAATGTCTATTGGGTCCCACCACGATTACAGTCTTTCTCAGTTGAAAATTACTGTAATCGTGACGGGACCCAATAGAAATTTGTCGCTGTGCCTTTGAATCGAGGTGTCAGGATTTCGCAAATAAGTAATAGCTGAGCAGTTTACAGTAAACCTAACTACAGTAGTTAGATGTGCAGGTTATTTTCTGTGTTTTTTTTTAATATTTTGTAGATACAGTATTTTTTGAGATAACCTGCACATCTAACTTCAGCCAGCTTCAAAGGTTACTGTACTTTTTAAAACTTTTTTTGCAAAATAATAAGGTTGCCTCGGCCGAAAAAAGAGGTTTTTATGCTGAAAACCATCAAACTGTGATTTTTTAAATTGAGAATTAAAAAAAAATTAACACAAAAAAAAATTTCATTTTTAGGACTAAATTTTGTGAAAAATCTCAAAATTTACATAGAATCCAATTTAGAAGTTTTCAATTTTTTGCAAAATTTTCATTTTTTCAGCACTTTTTGCGTCAATTTTTGGGCAATTTTCAGACTTAATCGCCCTTTTTCATGAATTTTCGATTTTTTATTTTTCGAAAGTTTTTTGACGCATTTTTATCGATTTTTTCAGGGTTTTCAACTACTCTTCACAGATTTTTTTCAAAATTTCAGCCTTAAAACTGGCAACTTACTTGTCTCGTGAAGCGCTACCCGAAACGCTTTGATGCGAGTAATTTGGATTGGCAAATCTCCGTTGGTCCGACGTGATTGTAGACGGTGGTTGATCGACAGAGCGATCAGGCGGGAAATTTGAAAATTTTGAAGACGAAGAAGAGAGGAAAAAACCCGAAACGATACAATTCCAGTGGTTTTTTGGGAGGAGTGGTTGTGGAGTGATAGAGACGTAGAGAAGTTAGTCGATTATCTGAAAAAAAATTGAATTTAGACGGGAGATTTGGCGGGAATTTGAAATTTCGAAGAAAAAAAGGCAAAACGCGACGAGGACGAGAAAAAAGGAGCAGAATTGTAAAAATTTAGCGGGAATTAGAAATTTTTAGAAAGAGAAAAGGGGAGAAACGGAAAAAAAGGAAAATAGAAAAAAAATTTGGCGAGATTTTGAAAATTTCGAAAAATGATATTGCCAAAAAAATTAAGTGCCGACCCCGCGAATTAGACTGAATTCAAACAAGTGGGGTCCTTAGGCCCCGCCCAACGTGTGCAAGTTCGCCGCGCATAGTTTTGTAAGCAATACAGTTGCAAGCGAAAAGGAAACTACGCGCGGCGAACTTGCACACGTTGGGCGGGGCCTAAGGACCCCACTTGTTTAAATTCAGTCAAATTCGCGGGGTCGGCACTTTATTTTTTTTGACAATAAGTAAAATGAGCATTGCGAGGCTGGAAAAAATAATCTGAATTTAGAGCTTTTATTTCTCAAATGCAGAAGAAAAATGAGCGGAATTTTCAGCATTTTTGGGATCGAAAAATTTCGAAAAAACCTTAAAACAACCAGAATTTTTTGACGAAAATTATCGAAAATTGGACAAAAAAAACTTTTGTGTAGTTTTTCGAATTTTTATTTGAAAAAAAAAGTTTTTTTCAGATTTTTTGTCAGTTTTTAGAAGAAAGTTGCTACAAAATTCAAAAGAAATACATATTTTTTAATTTTGAGAATTTTTTTTTCGAAAATTTTATACTTTGATTTTGGAAAAAAAAGGGTGAAACTTCTATTTAAAGGCGCAGCAAAACCTCGGTTACTGTAATCGTGGCGAGACCCAATTGGAACTTAATGCTGCGCCTTTAAATATCAATTTTTCGAAATTACGGTTTTTCCGTTTATTTTTCCAAAAATGTTTTTTATTTTTTGAAAAAATCCTGAAATTCTCAATTTAGACCGTTTCCGCATTTTTTTTTCGACTTTTTTCCCACCAAAACGACCTCCTATATTCGGAACAAAACGATAAAAATGGGGAGAAAGAGACCGATTAATAAACAATTCGGAAAAACGATTCTAATATAAAAAAAAAGGGTCGTCGTCGTCGTCGGAGTTTAAAGGCGGCGGCCGAAATGAAGAGAAAAAGGGGGGGGGAACAATAAAATAAGAGGTGAACGAATGAAAAAAGTGCCTTTTATTATGGGAAAAGGGGGGGAAAAAGAAGAAAAGAGCGCCATGGGCGATAAAACACAGGAAAAAAGAGGAGAAGAGAACTATTAAAAGTTTTGGGCCTCACTTTTTTTTTGGTTTTTGAGAAAATCAAACTTTTCAGGAAGGTCTAAAAAGTCGAAATTATGAAAATTTGGAAAAAAAATTCAAAAGTGGTTTTTTATTCCTCAAAACCTGCAGGTGGGTAAAGTCAAAATTTCTAGTGGAAAAAAAATAATTAAAAAGTTTTTCCAGGAAATTCGAAATCTGGATAAGTCACAAAAATTTCTTGTTTTGCCAAAAAGTTTTTTTTTAAAGAAAACCTTCCATTTTTAGAATTTTTTCTTTTTGTCAGAAAAAAAAATTCAACGATTTTGCAAGGATACACCTTTCTAGGAAGAAACTAGAAAAATAACGGAATATTCTGTTTAAAGGCGCATGAACAAATTCTCATTGAGTCTCGTCACGACTACAGTAATCTTTACATGGAAAATACTGTAAATGTGGCTTGAACCGATGGAAGTTAGATGATGCGCTTTTGAAGTAGACAGAAATTTAATTTTTTTTTGAAATTTTTCAGCCGAGTTCTTCATAAAACCTATTTTTAAAAAAAATTTTTCTGATTTAATTTTTTCCAGAAATTTCAAGTCCAGACTTTTCAATAATTAATCCATTGGAACAGGTGAAAATCATTGGCTTTTTTTTACTGGAAAATTGTTCGAAAAATAGTGATTTTCTGCTAAAAATGGCAGAAAATATTTGAATTTCGGGTTTGAAAATATCAAAAAATGCAGAAAAATTATGATTTTCCAGCACGTTTTCAAGGCTAAAACAAAAAAAAAATTTGTTCGAAAAAATTGAAAATTTCAGAGGTTGACTGTAGCTTGAGACGGAGTTTTAGACATTTTTCCAGTAATTTTGAGGCCAAAATCCCTTTAAAAATTGAAACGAAAAATGAAAAATCAACATTTTCAAAGGAAAATCTGAGAAAAAAGATACAGTTTTTACAGGTAAAACAGTTCAAATACAAGTCGAACCCTACATTTTTCATATAATTCAAAGCCAAAAAACCCCCATTCCCAGACTAGAAATTCTCAGAAAACACCACGGAATTTCAAAAAAGTGAAAAAAAAATCATTAGAAAAATAGGTTTTCACAGTCAAAAAATATCTATTTTCAGTCTGTTTGTCAGGCATTTTTCAAGCCAAAAAAACACCCATTCCCAGGGTAAAAAAACCCATCAAAAAACGCACCCCTCATTTAAAAAGTCAAAAAAAAAGGGGAGAAAAAAGTGTGTGTGAAGTTTTGCGTGAACGTGTTTACGACCTACACACACACGAAGAGAGAAAAGAAAGGGGCGCCACGTTCCCTACGCCCAAAGGAAAGAAAGAAGAAAGAGAAGAACCAATTACCCCTCTTCTCTTTTCTCTCTTTCTCCCTCCTGTTGCCGGGCGGTGTGTGTGTGTGTTGAATGCGACGGACACAGTGAGAAGAGAGGGAAGAAGGAATGCTGTGAGATTAGAGAGTATGGGAAATGGAGAGAGTGCGAGAGTGAAAGGGAAGAGGAATAGAGAGGAAGGAGAAGAATGAAGGAAAGGAAGGAAGGAAGGAGTTGAAATGGAACTGTTTTTTTTTTTGGGAAAAATTTAGGAAAATTTAAAGGCGCATAAGGTTATTTTACGTTGGAAATTTTCAAGGTTATGCGAAAACATCTATTTTCCTGTTTTCGAGAGATGGAGCTAGGAATTAGTCAGAAAAAAAAAATTTAAAGGCGCATAGGATAATTTTTGAAATTTTCAATTTTTCAAAAAAAAAAAACTTCAAAAAAATGTGTTTTCAAGATTCTGTGAGAACAGGATTTTTCTGCTTTAGGATATGGAGCTAGTAAAAAAAAAGAAAATTTGAGAAATCTTTAAAGGCGCATAGGACAATGTTTGATAGATTAGACTGAAATCTGCTGTAAAAATGTCCTTTTTAGCCCATTTTTAACAAACTAAAATGAGAAAATTAGGGGTAAATTTTTTTCTAAAGTTTCAACCTATTTTAAAGGCGCACAAGGTAACTCTGGACGGAGAATATACGAAATTAGGGGTCAAACTTTCAGGAAAAAGTGGGCGTGGCCTAAATTCCAAGACGAATAAAAGAAAGTTGACCGCTTATCAACGTGTTTGTTTGAAACACTGTCGATAAGACGGGGTTTATTTATGTCTAACTAGGGACTTCCTCGCACACTCCGTTCGATATTGGGCTGAAAGTTGGTTTATATACCTTATCTATCACGCTGATTCCATTTCTGAAGTCAAAATCTGCTAAAGGCGTCTCTATCTAATGGTTTACTAGAGCATATTTTAAAAATCTCACGCTCTCGCGCATTTACAATGGTCTTGGGGACGCAAAATGGAGTTGAAACACTAACTCGAACATGACCAATAACTTTCTGGCACTTTTAGAACTTTTTTGACAAAAATATTTTGGAGCTCAAAAAATTTCCTAAGTGTCCCATAGGGAGTTTGAAGAAAATTTCAAGTAAAATTTTTTTTTTTTGAAATATGTTCCCGAAGTCATCAGAGACTGTTTTATGGCTCTGGCAAAAACTTTCACATCACCTTGGGTGATGACAGCTTCTGAATTCGACGAACAAAATATTGAAAAAACAAATTTGCGCCGGCTGGGGGACGAACCCACAGCCTTCCCCGTGCCACACCAACGCCTCCCCTGCTGCGCCATCAAACCACATTTTTCGTTGAGGTGGGAGGGCGTATAAGAATGCGGCTGAACGTGAGACTAGGAAAGCCTGCAAAAGCCCGAAAAATTCGAGGGAATGAAATAGGCCTTTAGCAGATTTTGACTTCAGAAATGAATTCAGTATGGTCGATATAGTATACACACCAATTTTCAGCTCATTATCGAACGGAGTGTTCAAGGAAGTCCCTAGTAAATTATGAAAAGGGGGGAGGGGGTCAGAGAAAAAAAAGTTAGATGTGCAGGTACCGTAACCTAAAAAAGCTGCATGTTGAGGAATTTGTCTCGAAATCCAAAAGCAAGGTTAGATGTGCATTTACAGTTACCCAGAGGACTTGACCATCTAGCTGGATCGCTTTCAGAACAGAAGGGCTGAGTTAGATGTGCAGGTACAGTAGCCGCTAACGTTTTGATATTTTAAACTGATCAATTAGGCGATTGTGCTCCAATGAACTTCTTACAAAAAAAAGTTAGATTTTCGAGGTCAGCAACCGTGCTCTATTGCAAATTTTTGGAAGATTTCTCGAAAGGAGGCGTTTAATCCCACGAAAAAGGTGGCCAAAAGCACTCAAACCAACCAAAAAGAGGGCCCATAAAACCAACCTTAAGGGGTCTATATAAAAACTGGGCAGCGCCATAAAGCATATAAGGCTCTCCTCCATTCTTGGTTCAGAAGCACGCAATGGTGTGTGGCTCTCGACGTCTTCCATTTTTTCCTTTCTTAATACCAAAAAGTGGTGGAAAAAGAAGAAGAGGAAAGACGATTCGATTAAAAAAACCTCCCCTTATCCCATCGGGATGGACGTTTATTTTATTCGATTCCAACGTCTTGAGAAAACGGGGGAAGAAATGAGATGAAATGATGGGAGGGGTGAGCATTTGATGGATTGGTAGGAGCACAGGATGGGGAGGAAAAAAACGACGACGACGATGAAGAGATAGATTACAATCGTTTTATATTCCACTTCACCCCTCCGGTTTCCACTTTGGACACCCCTTTGGGAGCTCCAAAGAGCAGGGATTTTGCCATTTGTAGACACGCTTTTTCTGGGAAAAAGGTACAAAAAAACCGTTTGTCCAGAAGTTTTTGGGCCAAATAATACAGATTCCATAGGCAACAGGGTAAACGTTATGTGCTGGACACAGTCCTTGAGGTTTTGCTCTGATTTTGAGTTTATGTCACATATGACACTTTTTGCTCAAAAATGACAGTTTCCATGAGCTCAAAAGTTGAAGATTTCGGCCAAGAATCAGGATTCTAGAAGCCGGCGAACATGGTTTTCTTTACCAGCCTCGACAAAATTTCTAAAAGGACCAAAACGTTTTCAACGTTTCACAACATGGAGCCTTGCTCTTGAAGAACAGGAAATCAATCTGTCCGATCAGCAAATACGCTCTAATGAAAACGCATCATTAGCTGTTTTTTTTTCGGTTTTTTCGGTTTTTCCAGCTAACGGGGAAGGGTTCTGACGAGGTCAAAACCATACGTAAATACTCCAAAAAGTTTGATGAGCTCGGTTGGACCACCCGGCAGGAGTACCGAAGGGTTTCAAAATGCACAAAAAAGCTCCAGAATTACGAAGAAAAAAGCTGATTTCAGTAGCTTCGAAATTGGAAAAACTGGGCTCATTGGGCCGCGTGTAAATTCTATCAGACGGCTTGAAGCCATAAGAAACAAAGAAAAAGGCTCCAAGGACCACGGAAAACGCTCTATTTCAGGATCTTTTTTTAAGGCTTCTGTAAGCTCTTTTTCTAGCTACAAATAGCTAAGAGCTTAGCTAAACTTGAATTCACCAATGGAAAAAGCTCCGAAACCTTCCTCAAAGAGCCCCGCAAAAGCCAGGTATAACCAGAGCTAAAATGACTCCAAACGACTCCAAACAAGCCGTCGTCGACAAAAATGAAGGGGAGAGGAGGCGGAGTCACTGCACCTTATCATTAAACGAATACGAAAACCTTTATGGTTGGGATTAAGCAAAGCACACGTCAAGGGAGAGGAAATATGAGACGAATACTGCCAACAGACTAATTATACTTTGAGAGACAAAAAGTGCATATTATTCGAAACAGTGTGCGTACCCGGGAAGTAAGTTCCCGGGAAATAGGGAATGATTCCCGGTTCCCGAGACTCTCGTTCCCGGGAATTCCCGGAATTCCCGTTTTCAGTTACCGGGAATTCCGGGAATCCCGGGAGCGGGAGTCGGGATTCCCGGGATTCCCGGGATTCCCATTCCCGGGATTCCCGGGTATTCCCGAGATTCCCGGGATTCCCGGAAGTGACGTTCCCGGGAATCCCGGGACAGAAATCAATTTGCAAAAGTTATGTAGGGCTCAGAATACATGTGAAAATCCACTAATTTTTTCAATTTTTTCAATTTTTTCAGGCAACACACTAATGAAGGTACATGAATCAAGCCTAATAACTCAGCCGAAAATATTCCGAGTGGGCTAAAAATTTTGGAAAAGATCACTTCTGGAATTCAAAACGGAATTCCTCAGGACAGTCTTAAGTTTAGAATTTTTTTTTTCACTTTTCAATTGATTTTCGGAAATGTTCAAAATCAGTAAAAAAGCCAAAAAATAATTTTTTCTAATCTCAAGTCGGTCCGAAGGAATTTGTTTGGAGGCTCAAAAGCCATCTGTTTTGAAGTTTTGAAACCGTCTAGAATACTTTTAGGCTAGTTATTATGTCTGATTTCCGTACCCTTATTGGTATGTTGAATGAAAAAAAGTCAGAGACAGGGGCGGTATTGACCATAATAGGAAATTCTGTCAGATCTGGTTTGGTTCCGGTTTTCAAACATACTTAACTCATTTCAAACTCAATGTTTTTGAATGATTGAAAAACGAAAAGATGCGTCTTTCCACGGGCTACAAGATTCACTAGCACCATTTTTTTTTAAATTTTGAAATTGAAAACCCAAAAAATACAAAATCAAATTTTAAACTCGAATTTCTCGAAAAATTAGCGAAGAAACTTTTCAAAATTTTGGTAATTGGCGTCCTTTTTGATATAAAATTAAATTTCTAAATTTCAAAAAAATTGAACGTTTTTGAATTTTTCGACTTCACATTGAAGCTAATTTTTTGTTTTCCAGTGTGCTCCAAATTTTTTGGCGCAGTGAACAAAAAGTTGGAGCTCATTTTTGTCTTTGATTTTGTTTTTTAACTTTCGAAAAAAATGTAAAATTGAGCGAAATACGGCGCAAAATTGCAAAAAATACTCGAGCAACTTTGGGGAGCTCGCATGGAGTAGAGTATAAAAATCTACAATCGGTGAATTAGCGAATTACTATTTTTTATTTCTCACAAAAACTGCTAAAAAAAGCAAAGATATGTTCCTTGAACCCCGCGGTGTTCCCGGGAATATCCGGGATTCCCGGGATTCCCGGGAATCCCGGTATTCCCGGGAATCCCGGGAGTCCCGGGAGTACCGGGAATCCCGGGAATCCCGCTGATCCCGGGATTCCCGGGAGTTCCCGGGAAATATTTTTTCCCTTCCCGGGATTCCCGGGAATCTCGAGAATGAAAAATCGGGATTTTCCCGGGATTCCCGGGAAAAGGGATCCCGGGTGCGCACACTGATTCGAAATGTATGCGGTGGGGTGCTTAATACCCAATTAGTAATATGGGGGCTTATATCAAAGAGCTCACCTGTTTTGGCTCCAAACTAATTGGGGGGGGGGGGGGGGGGGGTTCGAAAATGCTCGATAATGCTCAGCGATGCTCAGTAGAGCGCAAAATTTAAATGATAAAAGTCATTTTAAAGGCACATGGAAAAGACGACGAAGACCTTGGGGGCCAAATAAAGATATGAGGCGGAAATGTGTGAGAAAGAAAAACTTCGCTCTAAATGGTGCGGAAAGTCGTGAAAAATAAAGTTTAGGGCAAGGAATTTGAAAGTTGGCACCGTACCAACGACCTCCCCCCTGAAAACGCAAGTGCGGCGCGCAATTTTGCAACTCTCCCGCACGCAGTTTTGTTTTTAGATTTTTTGCTGTTTTCGATGAAAAGAAGTACGAATTTTAGCTTTTTAATGACAAAAATGGACGCTGATAACGTGAAATATCAGCATAGAAACTGAAATTAGTATTACTTATTTGCGATAGCCTGACACCTGGGTTTAAAGGCGCAGCGGCAAATTTCTCTTGGGTCCCGCCACGATTACATTAATTCTCAGTTGAAAATAACTGTAAACGTGACTGGACCCGGTGAACATTTGTCGCTGCGCCTTTAAACCGAAGTGTCATGCTTTCGCGAATAAGTAATACTCCTTATCGAAAACTGCAAAAAAAAAGTGCGGGAGATTCGCAAAAATTGCGCGCCGCACTTGCATTTTCAGGGGGAGGTCGTTGGCTCGGTGCCAACTTTCAAATTCCTCGCCTAAACTTTATTTTTTCAACAAAAAAACCCGCGTAAATTCAAATGTATCGATCGTGTTCATCATCTGTAGAAGAGGAGAATGGCTATGGCAAGGGAGAAGAAGGGTTAAGAGGCCAACAAATAATGATGGACCACCCCCTCCCTTCACCCCATCTTAGCCATGACCAGATAGTGACACAATAAGGAGGATATCCCGCCGTGTGTTGGTGTATGTGTATGTGTGTGTAGAGGACGATTTACCACTCAATTAGAGTGTGTGGCTGGTGGATTACCACCACCACCATTCCTCCTCCGTTTATTCTTCACACTCTTTTTGTCTGAGATAATGTGAAGAGGAGGGGATGGAGGGAGGGAGGGAGGTGACCTTTGCGGGAGGGATAGGTCGTCAAGAGACAAGGAGGAAGAGGATTATGACGGATCATTTTGACATCGGAACAACGCGGAGTTAACAAGCTAAGCCAGTTTCGGTTAGGCTAGAGTTAGCTGTGAAGAAGATTCTATGATCTGAGGACCACATCTTGGGCTCTAAGCTTAAGAGCCCGTTTTTGGCCTAGGGTTAAGCTAAAGATAAGCGCAAATCAGCCTCGCTAAGCTTAAAACAGCTGAAAGTCAAATAAACTGACTAAGAATTATGGACTTCCACCTGAGCTTCTGTGACGATTAAAGGGCCTTAGCTAACACGTTCATGGGAAGAATTCTGTCTAATCAGCGTAAGATCCAAACTGATCATGTTTTTTGGCTGAGCAATTCGAGCTAACGGACACCATGTTGGAGCTTACATTAAGCTCGTGTGTTAGGGATCCACTCAAGATCCTAATGGATCTAGATGACCGATCTGATCTCCTGAACCAACCTAAGGATCTGGACGCTTAGCGATCGGGACAAGGAGCGAGTTGGAAGTTGAATTCGAACTTTACTTATTGATTCTCTGGACCCATATGGAGCTTCGAATTGGCTCTGAGCGTTAAGAATCAGCGGAAAATCCTGAAACAGCATAAATTTTGAGCGAAATTCAAGCCTCATTCCACTGTTTATCAGGTATTTTTGGGGCTATTCATGGGTTTCAGAAGGGCTTTTTAAGCTTTTGAGCTGCTCCAAACCACTTCCCGACAGTAATTCCTCTATTTTTCTTGTCCCTTCTCCAAGAGAAGGTGGAAAAGTGTGTTGAGAACGAAGTAAAAAAAACGCCTGTTGTGGCCTCCCCCACTGACACAACCCCCCCCCCCTCTCTCCCTTTACTCGTGTCGTAAATGACATGAATGTCATAAAGAGAACAAAAAAAAACGAAAACGACGAGACACGGACACCTTGACAGGGTACAAGTAAGACGGAAGAGGGGAGGAGGTGGTAATGGGAGAGAGAAAAGGAAAACAAAGAGCGGGAATTTCAAATTTTGAAGGTGATTTTTTTTACTTGTAATGCTTCCGAAATGCCTCCCGTAGTTTCAAATGAGTGTAGTGTCAAAAGTTAGACCCCTACTAGGTAAGAACTTTCCGCTAGTCAAAAGTTTGCCAAAACACCTATCCGCGGATTTATCGATCGATATTGATTTTGCCAAAAATTTCAGTTATTTGACCATATCTCCCTCATTTTTTGAGATTTTTTGATGGTTAAAAAACCAAATTGTAGAACAAAATTTGATACAATTTTTAGTCAACTGGGTCAAAATAATTGGTTACGATCTAGACAACGAAAAATTTTCCCAAAATCAAAGTGAAAAATTCAGCTCCTTAAATTTGATATGCGGTTTGTTTCATTCGATTCGCCGTCTAAAATAAGGCCCGGGTGCAAATTTTGAGGATAGGTTGTCAAATTTTTGACGGAGCTACGAGCTCAAATATAAGCGCGCACTGAAGATTTCACTGGGCTCACGGTGGGCTATGGTCATTTAACACCTTTTTTGATGGATTCCAGACGTTATTTTGTTGTCAAATAGTTTTTTATAACTTAAAATGAAATTCCCAATCGATTCCAGATCGAAAATTGGAGTTTGGAAATTTTGAGTTTTTCATGAAAATTTTTCCATCAATTTTTTGAAAATTTTGAAATTTGAATATTTCGACTAGAATTGATTGGAAACTTTATTTCAAGTCATGAAAAACTATTTGATGAGAAAATAACGTCTGGAATCCATCAAAAAAGGTGTTAAATGACCATAGCCCACCGTGAGCCCAGTGAAATCTTCAGTGCGCGCTTATATTTGAGCTCGTAGCTCCGTTAAAAAATTGACAACCTACCCTGAAAATTTGCACCCGGGCCTTATTTTAGACGGCAAATCGAATGAAACAAACCGCATATCAAATTTAAGGAGCTGAATTTTTCACTTTGATTTTGGGAAAATTTTTCGTTGTCTAGATCGTAACCAATTATTTTGACCCAATTGACTAAAAATTGTATCAAATTTTGCTCTACAATTTGGTTTTTTAACCATCAAAAAATCTCAAAAAATGAGGGAGATATGGTCAAATAACTGAAATTTTTGGCAAAATCAATAACAATCGATAAATCAGCGGATAGGTGTTTTGGCAAATTTTTGACTAGCGGAAAGTTCTTACCTAGTAGGGGTCTAACTTTTGACACTACACTCATTTGAAACTACGGGAGGCATTTCGGAAGCATTACAAGTTAGTGAAACCAAGCTTTTCTCTTGGCTGTGAGGAGCTGTAAACGGCTTTTTCAACATGATACAGATTTGGCGGGGTTTCAAATTATTGAAATCGGCCCGAGCTTTGAATCATCAAGATTTCGAACAAGCCACGCCCACGAAAAACTGTGCCAGGCTTGCTTTCTTTTCGAGGAACTTCAACCTCCAAAAAGTCCGCAATTTGTACGGATTCTTTGAGGAGAAAAATGTGAAGTAATTAATCAAAAAGCAAGTGTGTGTCTTGTCTCTCGGGGAGAAATTGATCAGAAAAGTGCATTTCTTTCTTCTTTTTTTCCGCGAATGACCACGAAAGTGATAAGAAAGTGTCAGTGTTATCACTAAAAGAAAAGTTGCAAAATTTTCCACTTTTTTCGTGTTCTGACACGATGGAAAAACCGGCTTTTTTTCATGGAAATCGTTCCGTATTCTCTAAAGCACTGCTGCTCAGCCAATTCGGTTGAACTCCGTATCACTTGATAGTGTTTAAACCTGCCGCTCAGCCAATTCTTTTCAGAAAGTTTCCGCGCTTTCTAGAACTTTTAAGTTCTAAAAAAACGACTTTTCTTTGGTTTTCGACTTCGAAGCACTGCTGCTCAGCCAAATCCCTTAAACTCAGTATCACTCCTTAAGCCGGCCGCTTCATTGTGAAAATCGGGGTTTTAACTCCGTATCTTTTAAACCATTGCTGCTCAGTCAATTCGGATAAGCTTCGTATCACTGTCTTAAGATTGAGGGTTGCTTTGCAGCTAAACCTAGATTAGGCTCCGTATCACTTCATAATGCTTAACCCTGCCGCTCAGCCAACTCTTTTATGAGCGTTTTTTTCACGTTTTCGAGTTTTTCTCTGTCTTTCGACTTTAAAGTGCTGCTGCTCATCCAATTTGGTCAAGCTCCGTATCACTTCATAGCGCTTAAGCTTGCCGCTCAGCCAATTTCAACTGATTTTCGAATCGAATCCCTTAAACTCCGTATCACTTCATAATGCTTAAACCCGCCGCTCAGCCAATTTCCAACGACTGAAGGCAGCTGCTGTCGTTGGGGCCCTGAGGTGTCGTGTCAATTCGTCGTCGCCAGGGGAGTAAGGGGATAGGAAATTGGAGGGAGGCTGATACAAAAAGTGTCAATTTATGAGGGGTCGTTATTTTTCGACAGAGGTGTCCCATAAAAGTGTCGAAAAATGATGCCAGAGAATTGACACACAAAACGATCTAGAGAGATAGAGAGAGAGAGAGAGAGAGAGGAGAAATGAATGGGGAGGGGAAATGGGGGAGAAAAAGCCAATAAGCCCTCCCCAAACGACCATGATGATGATGATGATGGTTTGAAGGGACGGAAAGGTGTTACTTCGGTTTAAAGGCGCATGAACTTTTTTTGAAAAGAATTTGAATTTTAGGCCTAAATACTCGTCTAAAAGTAGGAAGCACAAGCCGTAAATAGAGTAATCTCGATTTTAAAGGCGCATGAATCATTGAAGATGGTATTACTTATTTCCGAAAGCCTGACACCTCAGGCTTAAAGGCGCAGCGACAAAAGTCAATTGGGTCCGCCACGTTTACAGTAATTTTCAACTGAGAGCTACTGTAATCGTTGCGGGACCCAATTGACATTTGTCGCTGCGCCTTTAAACCGAGGAGTCAGGCTTGTTCGAATAAGTATTTTTTTCTGATTCTACATTTATCTTGATTTTAAAGGCGCATGAAGCTTTACAGATGGTCCGGTGACTTAAAAATTTACTGGAAATTGCTGGAAATTTCAGAGGGGGGAGCTAAAGAAAAAATAGGCGAAGATCACAGAAAAACTGGAAAAAAAATGAAATTTCCAGAGTTTTTTGGCCTAAAAACTCGAGAAAAACAGAGAATGGGGGAAAATTTCCGTCTTTTTTTTAACCGCTAAAAGCCTGTTTCAATACTGAAAATTGCATATTTTCAACAAAAATTTTGTAAAAATGTTCTTTTTTCGAAAAATTTGATATTTTCTGTTGCTATTTTTGATATTAATAAAACCATTTTTTCAGAAAAAAAAAACCTCCCAAAAATTTCTCGTTGAAAACCCAAAAAAGCCCACTCAAAAATTCAAAAAATCCTCGTTGTTCCATTCGAGAAAAGACTTCGTCTTGCCACCGGGTGGTCTTCTGAAAAAATTAGAACCATATTAGAGATAAAGAAGATGAGGAGGGTGCAGAGAAGCAGAGAACAAAGAGGCGAAGAAAATAATGAAGAACACGGGTAAGAAAAAACATTAAATGAAGAAAAGAGTTCGAAAACAAAAGAAATTCGAGATGTTTTCGTATAGAGGTAGTCTTGTAATTATTAGTTACTGGTAATTTTTGGGGTGTGAAAATGCGCTCTAATGAGAATTTGAGCAGATTTTTTGAATTTCATCCATTTTCTAGTCATAGAATGTGCTCTACTGATGATTTTGACCACTTATTACTAAAAGTACAAACGCTATGTAGTCATTGACGCAACAAAAATTGAACCTGTACTTTAAATTTATAGCTTTCATTCGGCTATAACTTTTTTAAGCTGGTGATGACTGTGCGGAGGAAAATGGCTGAAAATATCTGGAACTGTTCTGATCAGGGGCAGTTCTGATTCGGCATACCCGAATTTGAACGCTGATTTCAATAGAGTTTTCGTTCAAAAAAGCCTTTTCCTCAGTATGAATGAAGCTCAAAATGTCCGTGGCCTAGGAATTCCATTGTTTAGTCTTAGATGGCCTAGGATCACAAAACAGCAATTTATGTCATGGCGATAATCACAAAAGATCCCAAAAGCGTACATGGCACTATGCCAAGTTTTGAACGTTTTGAGATGCGATATTACTTATTTGCAAAAGCCTGACATCTCCGGTTTAAAGGCGCAGCGACCAATGTTCACCGGGTCCTTTCACGATTACAGTGATTCTTTTGAAAATAACTGTAATCGTGGCAGGACCAGATGAACATTTGTCGCTGTGCCTTTAAACCCGAGCTGAAATGCTTTCGCGAATGAGTAACACCATCTTCGAGGCTCCATGCGCCTTTCAAGTCAAGATTACTGTAGTATGACACTCCGATCTGTGGGGCTCAAGGCAAGGTTTAGTGAACTCAAATTAACTGTGCATCACCGTCTACCACTGAAATTTCAACAGAAAATTCTAGATTCCAAGTCGCTAAATGACGTCCTCAAAAGCCCTCGGTTCCGATGACCAAGCCATTCCTAAATCCCTATTATCCCGTCCAAATGACTCCAAAAAATTTGAATTCTTCATCATTTGTATCGTACAAAAAGAATTGTGTTGCGTCGTCAAAGCGACAAGTACTTCTTCTTCTTCTTATTACTATTACTACTAGTGGTCAAATATGAGTAATTGAGGAGGGGGGCGGCCCTTTCTAAGCCGTCCCTTTATGACGTTTTTTTGTGTGTATTACACCATCACCCCTAAAAAAAAAGACGTCGTCGATTCGAAGGCTTGTTCTCCCTTCTCCTTCTTCACATTCCGTTTTTTTGTCCCCTCCCTTCTCAACCGTCGCCGCGTCAGCCGCCTTTTTCTTCCAACGACCTTTCTTCCGGTGCGATGGTTGCTGGCTGCGCGCGAATTTATATGTATCGGAATACAAGAAAAAGGGGGAGGGGGAAAAATGATGATGGGAAAAAAAGGGATACCGATTTGGGTGTAAATCATGACACGAAATTAATGATAGGTGTATGGGTTGCCTTGCTTGATAACGGGAGATAAGAGAGAAGAACGGAAGTCCCCTTTTTTTGAGGGGTTGGCGGGAATTTGAAAATCTAGAAAATTCGATGAAAATTCACAAAATTTCCAGAAATTGGTCAAGAATTTGAAAATCTGGCTTGGATTTTTACTGGAAATTCAAAAGTTGGCACTGTGCCAAGTTTTTTCGGAAAGTTCGCGGGAATTTGAAAATCCATGAGTTGGTGGAGTTGTGGACGCTAAATTTCAAATATTTTCAATTTTCTGAGAATTTTCGACAAAATTGATCATAGACTAATTCGGACCCGGTGATAACGAATATCATAATGAGAAAAATCAAAAATTACAAATAAGCTGGATTTCAGACGATTTTCAGCACGAAGTTTGGCTTAAAAGGCCAAAATTCGAAAATTTCAAAACTCTTGAAATGATCTTCAGAGGAACAAGGGAGTGGAAAAAACCAAATTTGATGAAAAAAACTTTTTTTTTTTGAAAAAAATCCCAAATTTTGTAAAAACAAAGAATAAAGCTGGCACCGTGGCAATTTTTTTCGTTCAGCGAATTTTCAAAAATTTCGCGGAAAAAAGTCCATTGGGAGATTTTTAAGAGCATTTTAATATAAAAGTTCCAAATTGAAATTTCTTCTTTGAATCTGGCGGTAATTCAAAATTTCCGAAAAAAAAAGTTTTCGAATCGAAAAATATGAAAAAACAATTTTTGCCCGATGGACTAAACTAAGATTTCTAGGCCACCGAAGATTTTCTTAGACTGTAGTTTCATTTTTCGGCGATTTTCATAGTTTTTAATAGTAAAATCAGCTATTTTTCGCAAATTTTCGAAATTTAAGACCACCTCAATACCCCAGGAATTTAATAAATATTCAATTCCTCTCATCCGCATTTTAATCCATCTTCTATTTATTCCAAATAACAAGTAAAAACCCAATTAGCCCCACTAGTACCACACGGGGGATGGAGGGGTGTTTGTAATCTGTCATCTAATTCAATAATTTAATTACTCTTTCTTAACATGAAGAAGGCTGCCAGGAAATTACACTTTTTTCTCGTGTGGTTTGACATTTTGGATGACATTGGGATGATGGAGTTTACCAGAGGAAATTGGGTGAAAATTGAAATTTTACGATAAAAAAGTAGAAATGCGGTTAAATCAGCTTTTGACGGAAAAATTGAGAAAAATTTGGGACTTTTTTGATAAAAATAGGTTCACACAAATTAATGTTTCATTTTTCTGCAAAAAAAGTCTAGAAAAATTGAAGTAATTTCAGCGAAAAACCTGAGAAAAAGAGCTAAAACGCGAAAATTAAAACAAAAATAATTTTCGAATGCTCACCACCACGTCGGAATGCACAGCTAGTGAAAAAAACGGGAAAAATGATGAATTTTTGAACGATTTTTAGCAGGAAATTGTTCTAAAAGAATTAATTAGGTTTTAATTTGTCAAGTTTCAAAAAAGTTTGGAATTAAACCAAAAATCGCTTTGAAAAATTAATATTTAATGAAAAATTTCGAAAAATTACTGTGACGCAAAAATGCACAACTTTTTGGTGAAAGCTGAACATAAAAAAATAAACGATTTTTCTGCATTTTCAGGTGGAAATAAGGAGTTTTCAACAAAAATTTCTGGTTAAAGCCGAAAAAAAAATCAAAAATGTCAAAAAATTAACTTTTTTAAACCTAAAGCCGTGTGAAAAAAACCTGAACTTGGAGAAAAGAAAGCGGGATTTTCAAGAAAAAAAGTTCAAACTTTTCAGTCAAAACGTGCCGAAAAAGAAAATAATAGTCATAGAAGAAAATCGCAAGAAAAGTTCGCTTTTTGGGCAAAATTACAGTTTCCAAAAGTCCATGTCGAGCCTACTTTCGAAAAAAAACACCAAATTCAGAAAAAAAAATAGGAAGAAGTCAAGTAATTCAAAATTAAAAGTCATGGAATAACTGAAAAACCTACAAGGAAAATAAAAAATTTTTGGCTTTGAAGCTTTCCAAACTCAAAAAAAAAAGAACTGCAGACAAAAAAGGGGCGAATCGCCCGCGTAAATATAAAATTTGAATTTTTTCAGTACCTCTTCACTAAACATAGATTTTTTTAAAGAATAGAAAAACATCACGCTCTGGAGCAAAATTTAGTGCTCTAGTCCGTCTTAGGTTCAGTTAGCCTCATCTTTTAGACCGTACCAAAACCAGTCTAGCCGGGAGAAAACTAGGCGGAGGAAAATCAAAAAAGTAAAAAAAAAGGTTGAGTAGTAACTAGACACCCTCTCTTGTGTCGGATGGAAACCAAAACCATTGTATTGGAAAGGGGGTATAAATCGACAAAAGTCATTCGAATAGATAGAGAGGGGGATCGCACACACACACTTTGAATCAAAAGAAAACCCGCCACACACACAATGAAAGAGAGAGAGAGAGAGAGAGAGAGAGAGAGAGAGAGAGAGAAAACGTAAGCGCGGGAAAAAAAAACGATGAGCGCAAGTCCTCCTCCTTCGACCCCTCCTCAGCCAGAGGGTTTGTTATGTGAGTATGGGGTAGTGGTGGGAGGTCGGTAACGGAGAGAAGCGGGTTGGGGTCAAAAGGGAAGGAGAGAAGAAGATAATCGGATGTGCGTATAGAGAGAGGCGTTCTCTCTCGAGAAAAGACAAAAAAGAGAGAGAGAGAGAGAGACAATAATGGTTGGGGAAGAAGGAGGAAGAATAAGAATGGGGGGAACGACACTCTGCGCAAGCTGTGTGCGCACAAGTGGTAGTTATTGGAAGGAGGGGGGGAGGGGTGGTAAGTGAGAAAGAAAGGAGGAGGGGAAACATAAACATTTGATGGATAGATTTGAATGAGAGATTCCCCAAATTGGATTGGCGGGAAAACAATGTCAAAATTTTGAAAAAAAATTTTTGAATTTTGCGGTTTTAGATCCCAGATTTCAGAGCGACGTTGCTTATTCACTAACAAAAATAATTTTTTAAATAATTTTCCCTTATTAGGGAAGTGTTTGAGGTCCCCCACTCAGAATGGGCTGAAAATTTATGACCAGTCTATATTGCCCCCCCCCCCCCCCTGAATTTATTTCTGAAGACAGCTTAGTCCGTTTGGCCCTTCCAATTTTTCTGATTTTGTAGGTTTTTTCGGGCCATCACAGTCTCAAGTTCCACTACTTTTATGTACGTCCTCCAGTTAGATGATACTTAGTCGTACTGGTAAATTTCCGGCCTGAATTCAAAAAAAAATTGCGTCATTTTTCAAAAATTTTTGTGATTTTTATGAGATTTCTGAATTTCTCCTACTAGAAATATCCAAAATTTTCTCCAGAAAACCACTCCCACAGTTATCCAAAAAAAAATTTTTTTGTGTGCCAAAAATTTTGAACCCCTCAGACCGACAGCCGGTAGAAAATTTTTCAGTCGGTCCGCTCCGGCCGTTCACAAGTATGTTTTCAACAATTTTTCTTCATTTATTTGCGAAAGTCTGACACCTTGATTTAAAGGCGCAGCATTAAATGTCTATGGAGTCCCGCCACGCTTACAGTTGTTTTTTATTTGGAAGTTACTGTAACCGTGACAAGACCTGATAACAAATAAGCACTGAAGGAATGCAGAAAACAATGAAAAATCTGACCCCATAACAACGCAGGGAGACCAAAAGAAGGTAATTGAGAAAAAAAAGAGAAGAAAAAAGGGGATACCGATTTGGGTGTAAATCATGACACGAAATTAATGATATAGGTGTAGGGGGTTGTCTTCTTTTTTTTCTTGATAACGGGAAGATAAGAGAAGAAGAACGGAAGTCCAATTTTTATTGAAGAGAGGGGTTGGCGGGAGTTTGAAGAATCTAAAAATTTCGCTGGAAATTTGTGGAAGATGGTACTGTGAAAACGTTGGTAGACTATTGAAAAATCTGGCAAAACCCATTACTTCATTAACGGAAAAGTTACAGGGTTTAAAACTTTGAAAATTTTCGAAATTAGTTTATGGAAACTTTAGAAAATAGAAACAAGCGTTACCAACGAAATGAATAAGCTTTGCATCTCTTTATTCGTTGCTACTCAGTAAAATATGTTAAGGCAGATTAAGCTCCGCAATACTACAGAATTCAGAAAAGTGCGATTTCGGAGCGTTTTGAACTAAAAATTTTAGGTAAATATGAAATATATACAGCGAAACATGAAAAAAAACGACTATTGGGTCTAGAAAGAACCTTGAAAAGGTATGTTGTCGGATCCTAGGTCACCTAACTGTAATCAAGACAGTTTTTAATCAAAATTTTGCATTAGTTAGAGTTATTTTTGAGAAAACTATCAGTAAAAACTGGAATAAAAAGGGGAAAGTACATCGGGAGTTAAGATTGGTATCAACTGGAAACCGTTATGCTGTTCACTTTTTCAGATGATAAAATCAATTATGTTTCAGGCTATTGAAGACTCTCAAAAACCCTTGAAAAAGTTATTAAAATTCAAAAAAAAATCTATGAAATTTCAGAAAATTTGAAAATTCTTTTTAAAAAATGGAATAAAAAACTCTAGATCCTATCTGAAGCTCAACGTCAAACACCTTTTCAACGCCCAAAAGCATCCCCAAACGTTCCCAAATTAATAATAAATTGACACTAAAAGATACAAATCTATCTTCTATTCTCTTCTCCTCCTCGCAATTGGTAGTCATCTTGTGGTAAGTGAGGAAGGAGAGAAGAGTAATAGAAACATAAACATAAGGAGGCTAACAGGGGGGAGGGAGGAGGACATATGAGTATCGGAAGAACGGAACGACTGAGACACGGTCGATTGGGTACTAAATGAGCTCGAAGGGTCACCCAAAGAGAGAGCCACTTGGGAGGGAATAAGGGGAGAGAAAAGAGAAGGGTGACAGCTTCTTCCGGTTACCTGAGAGAAGAAGAGAGAAGAGATAAGGTTGTCAAGTGGGTGACAAGTGACTTATTGCCTTGTCACAACACTTTTTTCTTTGATTCGGAGAGAAAAAAGAGAAAAAAGTTTCATGAAATTTCAAAAATGAATCGAACTCTATCATTTTTATTGAACATGATTTGAGTTTATTTTTTTCCCGCGTTCCATTTTTGTATTATTTATTTGCAAAAGCCTCACACCTTTGTTTAAAGGAACAGCGACGATTTTTCATTGGTTCCCGTCACGATTACAGTTATTTTCAATTAAGAATGACTGTAATCGTGGCGGGAACCAATAGACATTTGTCGTTGCGTTTTTCAATTGAGGTGTTGGATGAATTCAAAGAAGGGGAAAAGAAATAATTTGAAACACCATCGAAAAAAAAATTGCCGTTACCTATCAAACTTTCCCAAGTTGCTCTGAAAAAAGCTTCTTTAAAATTGCAGATTTTGTTAGATTGTTAGAAACTCTCGAACAATTTTTCTCAACTTTTTCCTAAGTCAAGAATAAGAAAAAGATGGTACTTTTCGAAAAACTATTAATTTTTAACAGAAAAATCAAAAAAAAGTGGAGAACGAAAATTTTTTTCAAAATTGGATTCTCCGGTTTTTGTGGAGATTCATTAAGAAAATTTTTATAAGTTTTAATTTTCAAATTGTTTCAAAACTTGAATATTTTTATAGTATTTCAAAAAACAATGAACGAAACTTTCGATTTTTGTAATTCCAAATTTAATTGGTCTGAAAATTTTTCTGAACAGAGTAAATACTTGATTTGAATAGAATATTTATGCCAGTGAATTCAGATACAGCTTTCCAAGAGTAGTGCGGTCTAAAACGCTTAAAATATGTTTGAAGAGGAAAAGACCCGAAAAACTTATGAATCCTTCAAATTTGGACCATTCCAAAGTATTCTTCCATTTAGATTCCATATTCATTATGAATTCACTCAAAAACCACCGCAAACGCTACTAAACGGCTATAGATTGATGGCCTAGAATCCGACAAACGGAGGACTTCAGCAATATTTTCAATACAAGCCAAAAAAGCCTTACGATCCTTTGGTTCAAAAAAGCCACAAGACCTCTTCATATTCTTTCTCTCTATTCCACAAATTTCAAAACAGATATCCATCAAAAAGCAGAGCGGCCACAAATACACATTGAAATAGAGATCAGGACGAGGGGAGAGGATAGATGTAATTTGCATTTCAAATTTCAAATAAAAACGAGACAACGGAGAGTCATGAAGAGTCAAAACGACGTCCTTTCCGTTTGTCTCTCCCTGTCCGTGTTGTCCCCAAGGATGGCCGTTATATTTGAAGATGAAGAAGAACATGACATGGATAATCTGTGGGTCTGTGTGTATGTCACTCCCCCCACACAGATGTCAGTATGAATATATATGGATGAAGGGAGAAAATGGTTATAATTTCCATTTGACTTTTTGCAAAAGGCGCGAAACTTTTGGATTTTGAATTTTGCATATTTGAAAATTTCGAGTTGAAATTAACTGGTACTCGAACACTGTCTCGCAAGACGTGTCTCGGCGAGATTCTCGGTTTCGACTCGAGCAGCGAGTTTCGCGAGACGACGGTCCATTTGGTTTGATTAATTAGGAAATTTGAAATATTACGAGTCGAAAAACGTGGCGCAAAATTTTGATTTTGAATTCGATTTTTTCACTGAAATGGGCGGGTCGGAACTAGAAGCGTACAGTTTCCAAAAAGCTTTCTGTAAATTGAGCCCACACAAATTACAGCTTTTGATGTATCAAAACCAGGATTTGAAGTACCATAAGCCCTGCATTTGAAGCACATTCTCAAAGGTTTTTTTTTCGAAAAACAGGACAACACCCTCTAACAGAAGTGCCCCACTGGGCTATGAATTGGGATTGTTCTCAACGGTTGTGTTACTATCGAAAGCTTTCAAATTGTAAAAAAAAGTTTTTAAGAGCTCAAAATAAAAGTTCAAAAAGTTCTAGTTACAGTGATATTTAAGCCAAATCGTGACCGAGAGCATAAAATGTTCAGAAAATACATTTAAAAATTTATTTTTCTTCTACTAAAGGACCTCATAATGAAGTCTAACATTATTATTTTAGGATTTTTTTTGAACTGGGACCGGCCTAAACGAGACCAAGATGCCCAAAAACGCAAGGTTCAGGAGAAATAAAGGCAATTTTTTCAAAACTGGAAAAACTTTCTGGAAAATCACATAAAAAAGTAGTTATGGGCCGGGGTTATATCTGAATTTGTTTCGGTTTAGACTTTTATGCTAATAGTGTTTGACCAACTTATCGAGAATGGCCTAATACTTATTGTCAAGTGCCAAAAAAACCAAAAAATAACTTATCTAGACCAGTTCGAATTCAACTTTTAGGACAACAGAGTGAGACTTGTCCAATAGGCCTTCCCAACCAAACCCAAAAGCCCAGAAAACTAGGCTTTTGGCCTAAAAAACCTCGCTCCTAGGCCTATAGCTTTCCAAATTTCTCGAGCCAGCCAGGTAGGTAAAAAGACGCTTTGTTTCTTCGACATTTCAAGTTCTTCAACCAAGGGCAGGCCAATAAATGGCCTAAAAATTTTACCCCTACGCCTAAAAACTTTCCAAATTAATAGCCCTTAGAGGAGGTGTCAAACTGTGACACCTCCAATCTTCCCTCCTTCTCTTTCTATCTCTATCTCTCAAGTCTCCCGCGGTGGCGCTGCAGGCAGTAAGGGGGGTATAATGAAGGACAAAACAGAGACACCATTGGCGGTAAAAAAAGAGAGGGAAAAAAGGGGAAGGAGGAGGGATGCGCATCATATTGTGATGACCAGAAGGAGGAAGAGGGGGGGGGGGGGTCTTAAGAAAAGAGAGATGGAGAGAGGTCGAGTTACTTCTTCTTGGACACTGAAGAGAGAAGGGAGGGACATGTGTCAAGTTTGCCAACCACACGAATGTTTGGTCGAAGGAGTCTTCTCCTCCTGCTGTTGTATGCCCCCCCCCCTTTCTCCGATTGTTGAGTGCTTGTGTCTTCCCTTCTGCCTGGCTCTTGTGTGTGTATCAAGATTGACACGGAGCACAGCAATCCCTCTACAAAAAGAGCACACCCTTTGTTATGTTCCCGCCAGGAGAGGAGGGAGGAGGAAGATTTGATTTGCCGCGAAATTTGAACACAACTTTTATGGTTTTGCTCCTTGAGAATGGGCAAATTGTTGAAATTGAGGGTGGGTGTTTTAGATGGGAGGTCTGAATGATGGTCCTGGATCTAGATGGAAGTCTGACCTGAAGCTAGAATCTAGAAGAAATATGAAGCTCCATGAAGCTCCACATGAGGTTTGACCGAGTCTTAGCCCCTTTGGCCCAAGACTTTAGGATTGGAGAAGCCAACCCAAAGCTAAGGTCCATCAGAGAAACAAAGAACTAATTTCAGATCTTCAAAGCATGCGAGACCAAGGCCTCTGATTCAAACGACGATTTGTTTTACTACCGGTTTAGGCCCACCAGCTCACCCAGGGACTATTGACAGTGTATAGACCAAGTCTTCCACAGCAACCAGGTTAGACTTGGAAGAGCTCGACGAAGCTCAGATTAATGAGATCTTACCATAACGGTTAAAGCCAAGCGCAAAGGTCCAAAAAAAGCGGGAATAAAAGAAATAATTTTGCTCATGTGTGCCAGAATACAACGAAGACGGTTAGATCCACAAACAAGTATTTAAGCCTGGACTATAATTCTAGTCCTAATCTAGCTTCCCATTTTGACTCTCAATTTCAGATTTGGGTTTTGAAAAGTACTATTCAGAATTTTGTTTTTTTGGAGGTTGAAAGTTTGCGAGAATGTGCCGTACCGCTTAGCTTTTCCACGTTCAAGTCCGACACTGGCTATAAAGATTGCGCTTGTAGCCTGTTTCCAGCTGAGAATGATAATTTTTGAGACCATGCAACAGAGCATGTGATTGACACAGGGCTCCAAAAAACCACTCAAGAGCTCCCATTTTGTAGTTCATCACTTTCCTAAAAATCTCATATTTTGCACTGGAAAACTCGTCTTTTCTTCTGTTGTTTTTTATTTGACTTTTAAAGTTTTGAAGTTGACGATCCAACAAAGTAATAAACGACAAAAATGAAGATTTTAAGTGTCAGAACACTGTCAAAAAGGTCTGGAGCTCTGTGTTAATCCTTCTCTTCGCGACATGCTTACGAAAAAGGCGAAAAATCACAATTTACCAGACTTGTCACGGGCCGGGCCGGGCCGGGCCGGGCCGGGCCGCTGGAGGAATTTCTACCGGCCCGGCCCGGCCCGGGGTTCAAGGCAAAACATGTTTTTTTCAACTTTTTTTTTCGAAAAATTTTTTTTCGCGGTTTTTTTCCAGTTTTTTGGCCTATGTTTTCAGGGAGGCAATTCTGATCTATTTTTGAGTAAAAAGAATAGGAAATAGGGCTGAAAATCGCGAAAAACGTGCTTCAAAATTCAAAAATTTTCAAACCCGGGCCGGAGAATTTTTCATCGGCCCGGCCCGGCCCGGCCCGGCCCGCCGGGCTTTTGCGGGCCGGCCCGGATTTTGACAAGTCTGCAATTTACCACTGAAAAAATAAAACCGACGCTCGTTCTCTATGGTCAGTACTGTAAATGGTGTTCGATGTAGTCTCGTACTGAATGATGTTGGCTAAGCCGAACGAACGATAAGTTTTGAGATAGTTCAAGAGCTACAGGAACTGCGAATTGGGATACTTTTAAGATCTGGCTGTTTATATTATAGCTTTATGACTCTGAAGAACAAAACGTAACACCGACGTGTGCCACTATTATGAAGCAAAGCCAGCAATCGTTCCTACGACTATTTTTATTACACAATACTAATTCTCACTCAAGTACCATCCTATGCCTTTACCACGACCCGACTCCGACCAGAAGTTACGTAACACCTCCAATCTTCTGCCTCCATCATCATCCTCCTTCCTTCTGCATCATCATAAAAAGGTGACATATGGGGTTTATACATGTCGACACCCCTAATTAGGATACGTCCTTTCTCTCTCCTCTCCTCTCCATCCTCTTCTAAATTGACACAGGTGCCGGAGGTAGTCTAATGTAATACGATATGAACGAAGGGGAGGGGTGGGAGGTCATCTCATATTGTAAGTGACTGTGAATGAACAGATATTATCTTATGGTTGTTGTAATAAAAAGAGAGAAGGGAGATTAACATCTGATGGAATGTTTTGACACGTTTGAGGGATAGATTTTGGGGTAAAAATGATGAGAAGAGTTGACAGAAAATGAAAAATCTCAGAGTTAAGCATGAAGTTAGGAATACAACAATATAGTCAACGCAAGCGTCTGCATACCCGCTCTATTGCAACCCCGCCCACCTCGTAAAAATAGTTCTCCTTTCGAAGAGAGCGGCAGACACGTTACTGTCTGCGTGTCTGCCGCTCTCTCCGAAAGAAGAACTATTTTTACGAGGTGGGCGGGGTTGCAATAGAGCGGGTATGCAGACGCATGCGTTGACTATAGATCATTTAGCTGTTTCAGATAAGTCTAAAACAAATTTCCCAACAGTATGCCTTTCCGGTGAAATTTCGCTAAATTTACCAGGAGAATTTATTGGAAAAAAACCGGAAAAATTTCCGCAAAAAGTTTGGTAAATTTATCAAACTTTTTCCAAAAAAATTTTCCAGTAAAATTTCCGGAAAACTTCTTTTACTGTTGCTTTTTGGTGCGAAATTTTAAAAACACCGAGCAGCGATGTTGCGAAAATACGATGTAGTGCATTTTTTTAGAGGATTCTTCCGTGTAAAATTTTCTGTTTTCAGAAAACGCAAAACGGTAATTTCAAAGAAAAAAGTCGAAATTAGAATTTGGAAATCGAAAGAAGAAACTTCTTAAGAAATTCTAATAACTTACATGACTGCTTCGATTTTTTTTGATTTTTTTTTGTGACAGAATTTAAAATTTGAGGCGTTTCAATGTTGAGAAGCTATACAAAAAACCTCTAGATTTGAAAATTTTTTTCCGGAAGAAATAAAGAATTACCGGAATGCGAAAAACAGAAATAGCAAGAATTTGTTTTTTATGGCTTTACCATTAAACACAGCACTATCGGGTTTGTGGTGGGAAAGTGCGTCGTAATGTCCTAACGCATTTCGGTGCACAGACTGATGCAAAAAGTTGCATACTCAGCTCTGACAGCGAAATTTCTCATCAGAGTGCATTTTTCTACCCCATCCCCGATATTGCTGTGAGACAATAACAACATTTTCTCATCGGACCTTGGAAAACCTGGTATTCAATTGAATGTTAATTACAGTAGGCTATAAGAACCTCTCAAAAAAGTTTTCCCGCCAAAACGCATCAACAAATACAGTAACTCACACAAAATGAGCCGCCCGTTTTATTTACCAAAGATTTACATATTGGTGCTTAGCCTCCAAAGAGGGAGCATCTATTGAGTGTAAACAATGACTTTCTTTTGAGCACCTAATACAGCCAGTAGTAGAGTGTCATCCCGTGAGACTCGTGTTTCGACGAGACCGAGAATTTCTCGTCTTGTCTCGGCTCGGGTTTTTTTCTCGTCTCGATCGAGACAATCGAGACAGGACGAAATGTGGATTTTCATTGAAAAGTGAAAGGTCAACGAGTTTTTTTTTTCGAAAACGATTTACGATACTCTCTTAGAAATGGTTCAAACGTGACCTTTTAGTTAATTTTCCTGTCTCGAGAGACGAGACGAGAGCGAGACATTTCGAGACTCGCGAGACACGTCTCGTGAGACAGTACTCTGATCAGTAATCAGAAAATGATTATTATGTAATACAGAAAAGAAAATCAGAAGACATCAGAAGCCTGCGTAACGTCTTCTTATTTTCTTCCGAAGAAACATGAGCTTGTTTGTTTGCCTTTCCCCTTTTGGTTCTTCTTCTTCTTCCCTCCAGATATTGTTGGTGTATAAAGAAAGAAGAAAGAAGGAAGACGTCAACGCCAAAAAGGCAACACATTCATCTGGTTAATGGGGGAAACAAAGAGAGAAGATGGCTATTATTTAGAAGACGAGGAGGAGAAGAAGGATGGGCTAAGATAAATTGAAGGAGCATCTCAAGATGATTCTTTTTTGGGATTCTTGAGAAGGGGATTAAGACCGAGAATCTCGACGAGTCTCACCGAGTCTCCCGAGAATTCAACCCGGACTCGGTCCGTGTCTCGGATCTTCTCGTCTCGGTTTATCTCGTTCTCGTCTCGTTTTTTCCTCGTCTCGATCGAGACAATCGAGACGAGACGGAACAAGGGTTTTCACTGAAAAGACATGTATTTCATTCAACTATTCCTTCTCGGAAAATATCGGGAAAAAACGTGGAAGGTCAACGAATTTTATTTCGGATACAATTCACGATAATTTTTTAGAAATTGTTCAAACCTTGTAGTCAATCCATCAAAATGTCTCGTTCTCGTCTCGTCTCGTTCTCGTCTTGTCTCGTCTCGTCTTGCCGAGACAGGAAAAATCAACCAAAAGGTCACTTCTAAATAATTTCTAAGATAATCTCATGAATCGTTTTAGAAATAAACCTTTCAGGGAAAATTCTCGTTTTGTCTCGTCTCGATTGTCTCGATCGAGACGAGAACGAGACAAAATCGAGACAAGCAGTGACGAGAAGATCCGAGACACGGACCGAGCCGAGACGAGACAGGTCTCGATTGAATTCTCGGAAGACTCGTCGAGATTCTCGGTCTTGTCGAGACACGAGTCTCATGGGATGACTTTCTAGGTTTCGATCGCGCCTTGCTCTTCTTATCACAATAATGAATTTTGCACTTGTCACTTGCCCAAAAATCTTCCCAACGACTAATTATTCAGAAAGAGGGAAGTGCTGAACATGTGTGTGCGAACGCGAATAATGACAATTATACTGGACAATGACAGAAGGGGGAAAAAGAAAAGCAATCTGTTGAGAGGAGGCAGTGAAGGGGTCATTTCGATGTGCAATTCGATGAGATTAATATCATTGTCGGAGGGTGTTTTTAGGATGGAGAGAAGGACCACCAACAGACGTGTAATTGACACGAATATGTAATCGTTCTGATGGTGTCACAATATGACAGTAATCCCTTGGGGAGGGGTAAACAATTGGATTGCTGTAATGAAAATGAACTATTCAGTAGGGTGGTTTATTGGAAAAATTTATCGAGTAGTCAGTGCTTTGATAAATGTTCGAAAAATGATAATAGCAAACTATCGGAAAGCTACTGAGAAAAATTAATTTTTACCAGTAAATTCACAATTTACCGAAAAAATTTAACGGTAAATTTGCTAAAAATTGAGCAATCGAGTAAATTTGGAGCATCGTTAATCAATTTTGTGGAAATATGGCGCCAAAAAAGTACTTTTGAACTTACCGAAAGCGGTAAAATATCCCGGCAACTTTTCCGGAAAAATTTTGATAAATTTACCGAAAACTTACCGGTACGACACACGGTGATTTTTATTGTACATGATTTGAATAGCTTTTTTTCCCGTGCCAAGTTTTTTTCACTGAGTTTTACGTGCTCGAGGCGATACGTAGCCTTGATTTACGTGATAAATTGAGTCGCTACGCAGCGAATCGAAAAAAAAACTTGGATCACTTTCAAGAATTTTTCGCGGGAAAACAAAATTTGAACCTCCAAGAAAATATTCTCCGAACATTTGCAGATTTTGATTTTTTGAAATCTGTTGGTAAAAAATGGAAAAAAAACCGCCGGGAAAATATTTTGCATTTGAATGTGAGTCGCTTCACGCTATTCAGAGAATCTAGCGGGAAAATCAAAACATAATACAATTCATATTGAAATTTGATACATTTGCATGAGAAAGGCCAAGCTCAAAATTGAAGGGAATCATTTTAAATATGAATATGTCGAGGCTTTGGAAGACACTAAACTGAAAAATCATGTTCCAAAAAAAAAAGAGTGTGGAAGAAAAAATAAGCAATTCAGAAGGAACTAGAAAGGGGGAGAGTGATAGATGGATGTTAGTCCCTTCTTTCTCAACTACTTCTGATCCCAACGAAGAATAATCATCCACGGCATTTTCATGAACATGATTGGAATTTTTTTTCGCGCGTTCATTTTTGTAATGGTCGCAAGCTCACTGCGTAACGACTCAGCTTTACGTGCTTAGGCTGATACGTAGCCTTGGTTTGCATGATAAATTGAGTCGCTACTCAGCTAATTGAAAAGTTTGCGTCCACTACAAAAATAGAATGCGGGAAAAGCTTGAGGATTCTTCAACAAAAATTTTTTCAAAAAATTTGCAAAAATTCACTAGAGACAAAATTGTTTTCTACATCACCAATACCTCCACCTCTACCGCTTTGACTGATCGTTTAGAAAAGTGATCGTGTTAATTTGATTTATTCGTATTGGAGGAAGAGAGAGAAAAGAGATGGGGGAAGGTAATTGAGAAGAGCGGTTCTTCTCTCTTGTTTTTGTACAAACTTCTTTTCCCAATCTTTTCCATTTGATTTATGAACCAACACCAAAATTTGCAAGAATGTCAGAAAAACTAGATGCTAACGTCTCAAAGGAGGGCTGAAATTAAAATGAATTAACATTTCCGAATTATTTTTCAATGAGGAATCCAATTATAACTAGAGTGTCGTAGCGTGAGACTCGTGTCTCGACGAGACCAAGAATCTCGTCGAGTCTTACCAGAATTCAACCTGCTCGGTTGGTGTCTCGAATCTTCTCTTCCCGGCTTGTCTCGAATTTGTCTCGTACTCGTCTCGTTTTTTCTCAACTCGAGCGAGACAAATGAGACGAGTCGAAAACAACACGAAACGAGGATCTTCATTGAAAGATCACCTGTTCCTAATTTCTAATTTTTCTAATAATTTATGACAATGGCAACTGCCAAAGAAACTCGTCCAGAGGTCAAAATTGTTTGCACTGAAAACATTTTTTTCTTTTTTTGTTTCAAATTTTGGAAATTTTCTTGTAGAAAAAAGTCAGAAATTTCATCAAAATCGCAGAAAAAATGTGAAAAAATAACCCCAATTTTCAAAGACTTCGGAATTGGAGCCGTCAAAATTTCCCGTCGGCCCGGCCCGCCAAATCACAAATATGGAAAAACTCCCTTTGAATCCTGATGGCCTAGATATATTTATGGCCGTGAAAAAGAAAAGTTTGTACTCCTCTCGGACAATTGGCGACTCAATTTTCAACCGTTTTTGTACGAAATTCTAACCCTTTTTTCTATAGATCCTAAAAAAAAAGCTTCAGTGAACTTACCAACTTGTACATGCTGAAACCTGCCAAACATATCTACCAAGATTGAGAAAAAGAAAGTTGTTTTTAATCATGTAGTAGACACACACACACATATTTGATTAAATAATATTACTTTTTTCAAGATTCATTATTTTATAATATGAGATTCAAAACACATATTGTCTAGACATTGGTGGCTGGTAGGAAATGAGATTTCTTAGAGTTGTATTACTTATTTGCGAAAGCCTAACACCTTGGGTTTAAAGGCGCATCGACAAATGTTCATCGGGTCCTGTAACGATTACAGTTTGTTTCAACTGAGAATTACTGTAACCGTGGCGGGACCCGATTGGCATTCATCTGCGCCTTTAAACCCAGGTGTCAGGTTATCGCAAATAAGTAATATAAGATTCCGGTCAAAATTTAGAAGCATAATTTTTCTATAAAACAAGGAGACTATAACTTCGTATTTACTCAGAATTCGGAAGTTAATGAGCTCCGGTATGCAATGGCGCTCCAGTGGGAAAGTCCGTGTGGTTTGGCAGCAATTCGAATTTCGGAAATTGGAAAAGTTCGATTTTCAGAGATTTCGGCTATCAAATGTATAGTTTGTAGTCATTGTAGTCTTTTAAGTTGATAAACTCACTTCCATAGATTCATAAATGCAAATGCGCTCCAGTGCAAAACGAAAAAAAGTTCTGACGGTAGTTCGAACATCGAATTGTGAGGTTTTTTGTTCGGAATGCCAAACTGCTCTAGTGATGAAAAGAAAAAAAAAACCATTTCTCGAATTTTTGAAACTCGCGGTTTGAAAATTTGAATGTGCGCTCTATTGCGACATTCCAAAGCCAGAATATTTGGCGGTAGTTCAAAATTCCAAGAACTTCTTCTAGGATTTTCTGAAAATTTTCAAGATTTTTTTCGGTAATTTTTTTCGAATGAAACACTTTCATTCATTCATTTACATTGAACCGATAATCACATAATCCCGACAAAACAAAAAAAAAGTTACTAAATAGAAAATAGACATGAGGAGGGGATAAAAAAAATAAATAGAAAACACATTCTACAAGGCTAAAAAAACGGGGGAAAGAAAATGCTCAATTTATATTTACTTAAGAGCAGCAGTGAGCTCTGGGACAGCCTTGAACAAATCAGCCTTTAATCCAATATCAGCAACTTGGAAGATTGGTGCATCGGGGTCCTTATTGATAGCGACGATTGTTTTGGAATCCTTCATTCCAGCCAAATGTTGAATGGCTCCAGAGATTCCAATGGCAATGTAGAGCTCCTGAAAGATAGGGGAAATTTGAATTTCGCGCCAAAAAGAGACAAACTCGGGGGCCGTGGCCTAGGAAGTTCGAAGATTGGATTTCTAGTCCACGGCCACCAGAAACTAGGTAATTTTGACGTTATTGTCTGTATTTTTAGGAGTTAAAGAAATTCCAGCTCGATATTAAAAAGTCCAATAGAGCGCGCATGCTCACCGGAGTTTTTCGGTGTAGAATTTCGAAATTTTTTGAATTTTTCAGGGACTTCATGTGAAAAATTCGGCCATAAAAATTTTTTCTCGGCCACGGCCATCAAATTCTCGTTTTTTTTAAAAAAAAATTCGAAGTTCTGCCCGTTCACCAGCGTGAAAATTGTTTCTAGGCCACGGCCACGTTTTTGAATTCCCGCCAGCTCAAAAATCAGTCTAATAGAGCGCATTCCCTTACCGGTGCGACAATCTTTCCAGTCTGTCCGACTTGCATATCATTTGGCACATAGCCAGCATCAACAGCAGCACGGGATGCTCCAACTCCGGCTCCGAGCTTATCAGCAAGATCGTAAATCAATTTGAAGTTATCACCACTTTTGAGTCCTCTTCCACCTGAGACAACGACTTTTGCGGTGGCAAGATCAGGACGTTCTGATTTTGAGAGTTCTTGGCCAAGAAATTCAGATGCATCAGTGGAAATTTCGGCGGATGGAGCTGAAAAAATGACGTGGTTAGGGTGTGGATGACCTAGAAAAACAGGGAGCGGACTAGGAAAATCATATGCCACGGCCATCGGTTTCGAGAGTCTTGTTTCAATTTCAATTTTATAGTGTCAATTTTAAATGACCTAGAAATTCGCTGTTGAGAATTCTAGGCCACGAATACTATAATTCCTAGGCATTCGAAAGCCTTAAATGCGTCTTTTCAAAAAAAGAACCAGAAAATAGTGTCACTTGAAGACCTTAGTTGGCTCAAAACTGGGGTTAAAAGGTTGAACCCAGGTGGCCTAGAATTACCAAACGCGGACTAGAAAACGCGAGAATTGAATTTCTAGACCACGGCTATCGTTTTTAGTTAGACTGATTTAGCGAGCAAAAACATGACGATTTGAACACGCAAAAAGTTTTTAAAAAACCGAAAATCGTATCGGGGAACGTGGCCTAGAAAATCCAATAGTGAGTTTTCTAGGCCACAAAAAATTCCAGGCTATTTTGAGTAATTTTTCAAATAAACTGGCTATGCAAAGGCGCTCCAATCGGAATTTTTCAATAGAGCGCATTTTCACAATTTCAGAATAGGTTTTTTCGATTTCAGCGAGTTCTGTGGCTATTTTCAAGCGGTTTTCTTTGTATTAGGAACCATTTCTTGCTGTTTTTCGTGATTTTCAGCTATTTTGAGCCAAATTTTTCCAGGATTTTCGCCACGTCTTCTTCATCATTATCCATTTCCTTACCCTTCTCAACAGCTCCACTTCCACCCTCTTTGGCCGGCTCAAAAGCGGTTCCACGGAATGTGAGCAACTTGATCGGCGCCTTACTCTTCACCTTCTTCACAGCATTTCCAGCATAAAGGGTACGAGTGAATTCATCCGACGAATGGACTACAGTAACATCAGAGATAGATGAGACGTCGAGTTTCGCGGCGACACGTGGAATTAAACCACGTCCAAATGCAGAGGAACCGGCAGTGATTGCAGTGAAGTTGAATTGTTTGTGAGAGGCAACAACGACCGGGGTGACACGTTCTAGAAGAAGAAAAATGAGGGTTAGGGCAGGGAGTTGTAGTTTGTAGTTTGTAGTCTATGTAGTTTGTAGCCTTCAGGGACCTTCAACAGTGGTCAAAGCCTCGAATTTGAGTCAATTTTGACATTATTTCTTCTGGATTTTGAAATTTTTTGAAAACTTGTAGTTTGTAGTTTGTAGTCTATGTAGTTTGCAGCCTTCCGGGACTTTCAACAATAGTCAAAACCCCGAATTCTAGTCTTTTTTTCTTCTGGATTTGAAATTTTTTTGAAAAATTTGTAGTTTGTAGTCTATGTAGTTTGTAGCCTTCCGAGACTTTCAACAATGATCAAAGCCCCGAATTTGAGTCAATTTTGACATTTTTCCTTCCGGATTTTGAAATTTTTTGAAAAATTTGTAGTTTGTAGTCTATGTAGTTTGTAGTATTGCGGGATTAAAAACAGTCAGACAAAAAAATGACAGTGATTAGTTTGTAGTTTGTAGTCTATGTAGTTTATAGCCTTCCGGGACCTTAAAAATTATCAAAGCCCGGATTTTTAATATAATGGATTTCAAAATTTCTTGAAAAATTTGTATTTTGTAGTTTGTAGCCCCTTCCTATTACCTGGCAAATTATTCTTCAATTTGTCATCCTGAGCCACAATAACTCTCTTCACTCCATTAATCTTCGCAACTTGCTCGGCGACTTTTGTTGCATTGGCTCCAGTCACAAGGACAGACACATCGCTTCCGAGCTGAAAAAAAGGTTCCTCTATTATAATGGCATGTCGCTCTAAACTGGAAAATTCGTAAAAATTTATTTGTTTTTCCACGTATATAATGGGACCAGAACGGCCCAAGAATGACTCAATTGAACCGAGGCGGGTGCCGTTCTATTATGGTTGATGATCTCCTATAGGTGCCCTTATAATAGAGGTGTTGCTTAGCCATCGATCATTGATAAAGTTCAGGCTCCGCCCATTTTTCTAGTTTTTTTTTTTAATCAGTAGATGTAACCGATCGACCAGAGACCACTGATCACACTTTGATCTGTTGATTTTTATCGATTTTTGACGTAAATTTTTCACTTTTTCCATTAAAAATGGCATTTTTTCGCCTATTTTCATGAAAATCGTCTGAAAATCATGTTTCTCACCTTTCCCGCAGCCGTAATAGCATTCAATGTGATCGGCGCGAGTTTCGAATCATCGTGTTCGGCGACGACAAGAGTGCTGTTGAGACGAGCCTGGAAAATATGATTTTTGGGTGAAAAATGGCTGAAAAAAGGGGAAAATCTTGTTGAAATTTGATTGAAAATCTCCTAAATTAATGCGATTTTTTGAAGAATTTCGGCGAAAATCGAGGAAAATCCGAGAAAACTGTGGTTTTTTCTCGAAGTTTGCCGAAAAAATCGCTTGAAACTGCAGAAAAAAAATAAAAAACTAGCGATTTTTCCTCCGAAAATTTGTTGGAAATGACCGGAAAATTTTACATTTCTACTCAAAAAATAGCTAAAAATCTGAAAATTAGTGTAAAATCAGCATTTTCCGCGAAAATACGCATTTCTCAGTCAAAAATCCGCTAAAAACGTTCCAAATTCGCGATTTTCCCACAAAAAACACTCAGAAAAAGCCATTTTCCTCCATTTTTTCTTCAAAAAACCTCTTCTTACATTGCTGAGACGGGCGGTCCGTGTGAGGACAGTTCTTGCGGAGAGCATCCTTCTTTCGGTGGGAAGGGCGGCTGAAAAAAATACAAATACGTGGAAAAAACATAGAATTGACGAGGAAAAATAGAGAGAGTCGCGGTAAGAAAAACACGATGAAGTGATAAGAAAAAAAGAAGAGAGAAAGAAATAAGAGAGGAGCGAGAGAAAGAGAGAAAAATGAATGAATGGTCAACTATTGGGAGGGGTCAAAGTACGCGCGGGCGGTTCAAATGATTACGCAGATACGATTTAAAGAGTAGATCAAAATAGGAAAAATTATTGGTGGGAAATGTAGGTCTGGATGCGTTTTTCAAACGAAAAAAAAAGCGGGATTTTCTGTGAGAAAATTGCGATGCTGAAAACAAAATTCCCATCAAAACAGTCGGAAAAGTCAGAAAACGCCGGAATTTTCTATTTCTGCCAACTTCATTGGAAATCTTCAATGCAAAAAGAGCCGGAAATGTGGTCTGAAATTTTGCTTCTTTTGCCGGATTTAAGTACAGAAAAAAGCTGAAAATTAGGCCTACGAAGCTTATACAAACGTCCACGAAAAGCACATTAAAACGTGCAAAAAACCGTGGCCCGAAAATGCGAACTTTACGGTCTTTGAGAGCTTCTTTATTGATTTCGAGTGCTGAAAAAAGCGGCTGAAAATCTAGCTCTGAAACGCAGTTTCAAAAGAGAAGAGAGCTGAAATTAAGCTCGAAATTATCAAATTCAGCTTGAAAAACATCGGAAATAACCCGAAATTCCACGAAACGTAAGAAAAACGTGGAATTCAAAATCCACGTGACCCCCCGCCTCCTTTCCCGCTCTCCTAATACAGTATCCCCGTGAACTCTTTTCGTGCTCCAAATAGATTCTAATCAATACTCTCCCAATCACTTCGTCTCATCAATTCGATTCTCGACACTCCCTCTCTCATTGCTTTCATCTCCCGGACGCCACCACCGGAAAAGCTCACAAAACAATGGCCACCGTTTCCGTCGATGAGAAATCGTCGCAACAATCGGATATCAGCACTGCTGTCACTGGACCACCAATGTTCACCGATGCACAGCTTCGTACTGCCGTCGGTTCGACACTCAGATCACGTGGAAAGGGCACTACTGGAACAGCAGCATCTACTCGCACCGCTTTGAGTGAGTTTTTTCCCGGAGGGTTTTAGGCTTTGTTAGGCAGTTTTTGTCTAGTTTCCTCACGGGGTTTAGCCGTCATTAAGGGCTGTTTCTGGAGCTATGAATTCAGCCTTCTTGAGGTTCTCGCCCACGTTTTGGAGGAGAGTCGCCGAGCTTAAAGAAGCTCTGAAACTAAGTCTTTAGCTGTGAGGAACTCTCTTTAGGCCATCATTTTGAGCCACTATCCGCTAGATCCGGGAAATTGATACCTGCGTTTTTATAATCCTGCTCAGGGGCAGTTTTCCAGCTAAAAAGGGCTTCAACTCAAAGTCGAAAAACCCGGCTTCAAGATATCCGGTGCTCTAGAAATGCTGGTTTATGCTTTTCAAAGAGCTAAGAAATCTCTTAGATATCATGTATGTTTTTGCCTCCGCTTTGAGCGGGTTCGTCAATGTCAAACTCTGGCACTTCTTGATATGTGGTCCTTGATATTCGGACAGTCCGAAAAGCCCTTGATGTTCTGTTTGAAAGCTAGGCTGTCTCGGCATCATGAAGCCTAGTAGAGTCATTTAAAACCGCTTTTATAGCACTGGAATTCGACTTGGAAGGTCTGAAACGGTTCTGAGAGCCTAGAAGCTGCCTGGTTCCAAAAAGGACCTGAAAACTTTCCAAAATTGCGCTTAAGACCGCTTTAATCGCCTGGAAATGACGATTAGTCTACGCGATGTAGACTAGCTTCAGAAGCCATCTCTTTGGGCTGAACTTAGTGTCCAAAGTAGTTTGAATTTCAGGATTTTAGGCTGTTAAACAGATATGATTCGGCGGTTGAACGTCAGAATAGCGCTTCTTAACAGGAACAGAACCACATGATCATCTGGACCCTGATTAGCAATCAGCGCTTGAATCTGCGTAAAACGAAACTTTCAAAGGCTTCTAATTGGTCCAAATTAGCTCGAAAAAGGCCATTTTCGGCCAGTTCTGGCCTATTTCCCTTTTAAAAGCCTTTGTTTCTAGCTCTAGCATAAGGCTTGGGGAGCCGGAATAACGCTTATAAGCAGGTTCAGAACCACCTGGATACCAGGACATTGGGTAGGCTTCAGTTCTTCAAAAGACCTTTTCCTAGGCTTTTCTTGGGTCAATATAGGCCTAATTCCAACAGTTCCGACCCAGCTTTTCCCGTCAATCTTTCCTTCTTTCAGGCAACACATCAACCATTGGAAAAGGAGGTATCTCCTATGATCAAATGGTTTCTGCCTTCACCGCCGTCACCATCTCCTACTTTATGATGGCCATTGGACTCTACGTGGAGGCTGCCGTCAGCGTCTTTCATCTCGCCTATTTCACATATCGAAATCCAAAAGTTTCAAAGGATTTGATCAAGACGGCTTTCCATCTTTTGAAGACGTCTTATGACAACAAATTGCTGACGGCTCGCGAGATTCTCGAGGTCACTCAGAACACGATTATCAATCCGATGGCACGTCAGAATAAGCAATTTTATGTGGAGGAGAATCAGCGTACCGCTCAACTCACCACGATGAGAACATCGACTGCCATGTCTCGCTAGAATATGAACTAGAAATGCTGTGAAATGAACCAATTTTTTAAAATTCAATATTTGATGTTTTTGGGGTGCAAAATATTGCTTTTTAGGAATGGAAAGGGAAAGGGGAAAAGATGGGTTCTTGCCACCGAAAAGTTTGGGATTTTGGGAAAGAAATCAACTGATTCGTAGCGAAAATTGATTTTTAGATCCAAAACTTCGCTTTTTCAGGGGGAAACAAATGTAAAATTTGAGTTTTTGAGCGATTTTTTCAAGGTTTTTCAAGGTTAAAATGGTCGCCTGGGGATGCAGCACTATTAGAGGAGCACTTCTATTGAAGGGGTACCATTGGAACTGTTTTTGCGGTATTTCCAAAAAAAAGTTTTGAGGAAATTTCAGAATTACAACGGAATTTTTCAGATTTTTTTCTGTAAAAATTTGGAATTTTCATTCGAAAAAAAGAAATTATTTGACAGCGAAAATCGTGACTTTTTTTCGATTTTGAGCAGCCAAAAAATGCCGAATTTTGTGAGGACAAAATTCTTCTCAAAAGCAAAAAAACTCTGAAAATTTTTGGAAAGGAAAAAACCTGAAAATTTTTAGAACTTTCTTACAAAAAAATCGGGAATTCCAAATATGATTTTTCGAATTTTTCGTAGTTTTCTTCGGGCTTTTCGAAGAAATTTATCTAGAAAAATGAAAAAGAAGAGGAAAGTCTGAAGTATTATTTTTGAAAGTTGGAAAAAAAGTATTTTTGAAGGAGACCACATGGAAACCTCAATTTTACAAAAAAATCAACAAATTTGAAAAATTCAAAAAAACTATTTATTCAAATAAATATAAATTCTACACGATTTCCTCCTAAATCTATTCGTTCCATATCATCATTGTTTTCCAAGAATCTCCTTTTCAAGTGGCGATACTCGTCCGGCGGCCTTCCATTCTCTCGTATGATTCCAATCGACAAATATCATTGTGGCGGCAAGAATTGGCCACGCGTATATCGGAAATCCACGTCGAAACGTTTGCCACGCCGATGACACCGTTATCATTTTTTGTCTAAAAAGTGCAAATTGAGTGGAAAAATTGGGAAAAGTGGGAAAAGTTTAAGGGGAAAACTAGGCCCAGAATGAGAAAATGTTCTAAATTGTGAGAAAAATTGGAATTTTGAAGAAAATCGGAGAAAAATGGAGGTTTTTGATGCAAAATTAGCCTGAAAATGCGGAAAAAAACAAAAATGTTTTGCTCGCGCTTATTTGGATACGCTTGGCGCATTTCTCGTGCACCTGGCGCGAAACTCGATTTTTGAAAAATAAAGTTAGTTTTCAGACTTTTCAGGTGCTTTTAGCCGTTTTCAGGCAGATTTTTCTAGTTTTTCTGGAAGGAAAAGCGCTCTTAAAGCCTATTTCACACATTTTCCACTAAAGAATGGAAAAAATGAAGATTTTTTAGTGAGTTTGGGGAATGAAGAACCAGGCATATTTTCTGGGTATTTTTGCACGGAAAACCTTTCTACTGTCAAATTAATAATAGTTGTGCAAGAAATTCAAATTTTTATTTTCGCGGGTGGTCCGCCCATTTTCATTTCCAACTGCGTAAATTCAAAAATAGCTTGGAGATCAAAAAAGGCGGACCGCCCGCGAAAAGAAAAATTTGAATTCCTTGCACAACTATTATTAATTTGACAGTAAAAGTCAGTTTTTGGAAAAAAAAGAAAAAAATATAAGAACACCGATAAATCTGTACGTTATTAGTATTAAAAGTATCAGTAAATCAAGCGAAAAACACATTTATTGTGTAAAAATCCATGGAAATTTCATATCATTTACAGGAAGCAATAATTTAATGAAGGGGGTCAATATATGCACAATATTTTTGACAACCTATTTCAATTAAAATTTACAAGGAAACGGGGGAAATGTTACAAAGAAAAGGGGCGGGGTTTAGTCAGTATTTACAACAACGGGAGGGATCTCATTATCAAATCTTTGAACCATGAAATGAATGTTCTCCTTGTATCCAAACTTTTCGTAGAACGGGATCAATTCGGTCTTGCACTCGAGAGACAGCTTGTAGACGCCAATCTGGAAAAAGAGGGGAATTTTATGGTGTGGAAAAGGGGGAAATTCCGCAATTTGGGAGCTTCGTTCGGAAAAAATCAATTCTTTTCAAAAGTATGACTCAAAATTTCCTCCAAAACCCATTTTTCCATGGTGCTACCTCTAATCAGAACTGCCCGGATAAGGCCTACAAGCAGTGAAAATATTTTTTTCACTCGATTTTGGGGGCGGGGCTTTGACTGGGGAACTGTATTTAAGGGGCGGAGTTTCGGCTATGTCTAAGCCTTAAATATGGTGGTAAATTGGAGGAAACAGTTTTTTTCAAATTTTTTTCCAAAAACTATTCAGAAATTAGAGAGCTTATTTTCTTCTGTTTACTTTTTGTTTATAGCACCATATGTGAGGCTTAGGCATAGCCGAAGCTCCGCCCCCAAAATCGAGTGCCCCCTCTGATGTGGGGTACGGTTCTGATACGGGGCAATTCTGATGAAAGACACGGTTCTAGAATACCGCCCTGAAATCCATTCCACATACCATTTTGGCCATCTCGACAAGCACACGATTCAACAAGATTCCAAACTTCTTTCCACGTTGCTTCTCATCGACGACAACATCTTCAACTCGTCCGCGTAGTCCACATTCATGAATAAACTTGTATTCAATGACCAACGTGGCTGCTCCAACAACTTCCGATGACGTCACGTCTTCAATGACAACGATACAGTATGAATTCGGCGCCGCTTTCATCGATTCGAATCTCTTCTTGAAATCGATTTCAGACACATATCCAACGGACGTCAGCTGTTCCAAAAGTCGCAAATATCCAACGTTGTCTGAATCCAAAAGTGGGCGGAGTCGGAATCCTTCTGGAAGTGATGGAGACGTCACGTCTTCAGATGCCTTTTGCAGAAGACGTTCATCGAAGAGACACGTGGCATTAGAAGGAAGTGAGGAGGTGAATCTGTTGACGTCTTCTTCTTCTTCTGGGAATCGTTGATCCAAAAAGTGGAGTGTCTTCGAGTATCCAAACTTTTCGTAGAATGGAATTAATTCCGTCTTGCACTCGAGTGACAGTTTGTAGACGCCAATCTGAAAATGAAAGTTTTGAAAAATGTGAAAATTTTTGGCGGTAGGACGTTTCAGAACCGAGCGACTAGAGTACTGTCTCACGGGACGTGTCTGTCTCGTAATGTCTCGTTCTTGTCTCGATCTCGTCTCGGGCTGTAGGACGTTTCAGAACCGCGTTCCTTATCAGAACTATCCCGTATTAGAACCGCGCCGCCTCGGAACTGAAAATGCTATTTTCACGTGGCGATTTCGCTGTTCTCATACGGGATAGTTCTGGAACGGCACATCGCAATTTTTTTTTAATGAGAAGTCTTACCGTTTTGGCCATTTCGACGAGAATTCGGTTCAAAAGTTGTCCATACTTCTTGCCACGTTGTCCCTCATCAACAACGACATCCTCAATTCTGCCACGTTGTCCTGCCGAATGAATGTACTTGAATTCGATGAGCAATGTGCCAGCGCCGACAATTTTCGAGGTGCTGGAAATGAAGAAAATTGCATTTTTAGGCCAAAAATAGTGAAAAACGAGATTTTTGAGCCAAAAACCGACTTTTAATGCGAAATTCACAGTTTTGGCCCTAAAAACCGAGTTTTTTGCTATTACTGTTAAAAAATAAAGTTTGAGCAAGGAATTTTAAACTTGGCAGCGAGCCAACGACCTCCCCCTGAAAACGCAAGTGCGACGCGCAATTTTTGCAACTCTCCCGCACACAGTTTTGTTTTTTGATTTTTGCCGATTTTTATGGAAAGGAGTACTAATATCAGCAAAACTGCGTGCGGGGGAGTTGCAAAAATTGCGCGCCGCACTTGCGTTTTCAGGGGGAGGTCGTTGGCCCGGTGCCAACTTTCAAAATTCCTTGGACAAACTTTATTTTTTTCAGTATTGCAAGAAGACTCATTTTCAGACTGGAAAATTGGATTTTTAGGTCAAAAACTGGTGAAAAGCAAGATTTTTGAGCCAAAAAAAACCAGTTTTTAGGCCCAAAAACCAAAATTTTTCGCTATTTCCTCACCTAATTTTCTCTAAAACAACGATATAATACGAATTGGCGGCCTTCTTCATCGCATCGAATCTCTTCCAAAACGTCAATTGATTGATGAAACCAACAGAAGTCAACTGCTTCAACAACTCCAAATATTCGAGAGAATCGTCTTTTCGAAGTGGGCGGAGTCGAATTCCGGCGGGAATTTGAATTGTACTCGGTGAAGGGAGAAGACGTTCGTCGAAAATTGATGGAAATTCCATTGTTTTTCTGAAAAGATGAAGGGAAATAGTAGAGGATGAAAAAAGGAAAAAATGAGAGAAAACCGAGAGAAAAGAGAAGAGAGAGAGAGCAAAGAAACAGACGAAAATTTGGCGCCAGCCGGGGTAGATCAAATTTTGATGGTTTGCGCAATTTCAAGCAGAAAATATCAAAAAAAAATTGAAGATTTTTGCGTTTTTAACAGAAAAAAATGCAAAAAATTTGACTAAAATCGGGCAGAAGAAAATGAAAAACGGCAAACTTTTGACCCTAAAACTTAGATGGGGTACGGTCAATTCGAATCGTGGCGAGACCAACAACACAATTTCAAAACTATTCCTTTGAAGTGTTCTTGGTTTCAAGCAGACTTGTCAAAATCCGGGCCGGGCCGATGAAAAATTCTCCGGCCCGGCCCGGGTTTGAAAATTTTTGAATTTTGAAGCACGCTTTTCCCGATTTTCAGCCCTATTTCGAAGCTTTTCCTGGGTCTTTTTACTCAAAAATAGACCAGAATTCCCTCCCTGAAAACATAGGCCAAAAAAAGAAAAAAACCGCGAAAAAAAATTTTTCGAAAAAAAACGTGAAGAAAACATGTTTCGCTCTGAACCCCGGGCCAGGCCAGGACGGTAGAAGTTTCTCCAGCGGCCCGGCCCGGCCCAGCCCGTGACAAGTCTGGTTTCAACTTGTTTTTCGAGTTGAGTTACAGATTTCGCACACGACTATCGAGGATGGGGTGGGAAAGTGCGCTCTAATGAAAAACGCATTTCGCTGCTTACCGTAACACACAAAAGTTGAATACTCAGTCAACGTTAGTGTGGAAGCATTGAATACTCAGCGCAAGCACATTAGAGCGCATTTTCCCACCCCATCACCGATAGTCGTGTGATTTCGTTTGGAAAAAGTGGAGAAATTAATGAAAAAAACAAAATTATTCGCGTTACGGAGGGTAGAAACCTTGTTGAGCGCTGAAAAAAGTGAAATGAAAATGAGAATAATGAGAAAATAATAGAGAAAAAGAATGGAGAGAGCAAGAAAACAAACAAATAACCACCGGTAGATCGAATTCGGATTGTTTTGTTGATCGCGCGCCTGCACATCTAACTACGGTTTTTTAAAAGAGAGTTTCAGATTTTTTGGTTAAAAGTGATTATTGTCAAAAAAATTGTGTTCCGACCCCGCGAAATTAATTAGTTGTAAACAAGTGGGGTCGCTAGGCTCCTCCCATCGTGTGCAAGGTTCCCGCACACTGTTTTTGTAATCATTGGTTCCAAGCAAAGCCTTACAGGTATAGAAACTACGCGCGGCAAACTTGCACACGATGGGAGGAGCCTAGCGACCCCACTTGTTTACAACTAATTAATTTCGCGGGGTCGGAACAATATTTTTTTGACAATACGTGCACATTCAACTTTTTCGAAACGAAGCTTTTTTTGCAAAAAAACTTTCGAAGAAACGATAAATTTCCGAATTTATTTGTTTGTTCAGATGTTCTTCCACTTTTTTTCGCGAAATTTTTTTTACAAAAAAAAACTTTTTTCGGGAAGAATAAAAACAGCAAGTTTTCAAAATTTCAATTTCTCCTGAAATTTTGATCTTTTTTCGACTAGCTTTTTCTTGGAAAAACACAAATTTTAAGGAAAAAAACTCAGATTCCAATGAAATAAAGCTTGCAGAATTTGAAAAATGTACAAAAAAACAGGAAATGTGGAAGTAAAAAAAGTTCGTTGCTTAATTGTAGTCTGTAGTCTTTGAAAAACAGTAATATTAAAACAAAAGTTAGATGTGCAGGTGATCCCACGACTACTGTAACCAAAGAATTTGGAAAATGTAGTTTGTAGCTTTTGTAGCCTTTATAGTCTTCGAAAAATTGTAATATCAAAAAGGGAGATGTGCAGGTGTTTCCCAGAAAATGATCGGAAAAATGTTGTCTGTAGCTTTTGTAGTCTTTGTAGTTTTAACAACAAAAAAAAGAAGATTTATCGATAAATCTCATCAATAGTTGCCTGACGGACTTGTTGCCAAACTTTTCTCTGTTTCAGCAAACTTCGATTTTTCAAATAGTTCAATACAGTATCCGTTGGACTCCACAGAACATTTCCAGCCTCTTTATTCGAAAATATTCCACCATATTTGTGTCGTCGGTCGTCATCGTATTGGGTTGTCTGAAAAATTCGAAAGCAAAGTTTGGTGGCCTAAAAAATCTGATGAGGGACTAGTTCTTTGTTAGGCCATCGCTTCCATTTTTAGTAAATTTTTCCAATTTTTCAACTTCCAAATAGATTTTTCGGAAGAAAGTTCGCTCTATTGCGAAAATTCCTTTCTGGAAACTCGTGGCCTAGCAAAGCTATGAAGGACTAGTTTTTTTTCTAGGCCATCCGTGAGAGATTTTTCAGGGCCTACGAAAGGCGATTTTTAGGCCACCAAAAGCCATTTTGAGAAAAAACAACCCTGATCCTTAATGGGCCTAGAGATCCGAAAAAAGAGATTGGTGGCCCAGAAAGCCAAGCGGGGACTAGTTTTCTTTTTAGACTGTTAGGCCATCGATCCAAAATTCAGAAAATTTTGAATTTTTTATTAATTTCCGAAAAAAAAAGCTCGCGAAATTGTTTTTAATTTCACGATAGATGGCCTAGAAAATTTTTGAGGGACTAGTTTTCTCGTCTAGGCTATCTGTCTAAAAATTTTCGGGGCCTAGAAACTCTACGAGGATTTTTCTAGGCCACCAAGAGTCATTCTGTAAAATGAATTGAATTGCATCAAGCCTAGATAACCGTAAAAGTCATTGCTTGGTGGCCTAGAAAATCGAGTGGGGACTAGATTTTTCAGATTTTTTGGCCACCTGTTAGAGAATTGTCAAGGCCTAGAAACCCAATAAACGATTCACAGGCCAGCATCTGTAACTTGGATATATTAGTATTTTTCAAAAACATCTTCCACGTATGGGGGACTAGTCTTCTTTTTTAGGTCACCTGCAATGAAATTTTCTTAGCCTAGAAACCCTTAAAAACGATTTCTAGGCCACCAAACTCCATTTTGAAAAAAAAACCTGAAGCTTTTCCAACTGAGCCTGCAACTCCTCCTTCTTCTTTTTCAATTGTTCAGCCTCATTGTGACACTTCAACTTCTTTTCGTACTTTCTTGCGGCTTCAGCATCTTTGAACTTTTCATTCCATGCCCTAGACATATTCCCAATTTGTGTTTCCAATTTCTTAATTGTCCTCTCTTTTTCATCTTTCATTTGCCTCCAAACTCTGGTATCTTCAGCCCGTGCCGCGAATTCTTGTCTTTTGAATTTTTCAGCCTGTCTTAGGCCTTCTAGAGACTTCTTTAATTCATTGTGCATGTGCCATTTTTGAACGGAAGACGTGATGAATCTCTTGTGAATCGCCTTCTGTTTTTTCAGACTTGCATAATTGTTGAGCAGAAGGACGCCGAAAATTATGACAATTCCAACGGCTGGATAGGCGAAAATTTCTGGAATTTTTCCTTTTTCCAATTTTTCAAAAACCAAAAACAGACCAAGTAACTCGTAGACCCCTGCAGTCCTTGGATTGTCATCTGTGCCATCATCATCCGATTGGAAACAATTCGAATCTCGACTAACAGGAAACATTGAAAGTGAAATATTTAATTAGAAATAATCGAAAAATAACAGCGAATAAAAGCTTTTTTATTAAAAATCCTAATCCAACACCACGTGGCGGCAAACACGTTAGAAATTATTAACGAATTTCGAACACGTGGCGAGTGCACAACAAGGATAACGATAACAAAAAAGTGTGTGTGGGGGGAGGGAAAGCACGGGGGGTAGTGGTCAATGAGAAAAATGCTAAATCTATTAGCTGAGAAGTGCCTAAAAGGGGGAAAGGAATAGGGGGTGGAATAGATGTGAGATTTGAACATGGATAGAAATTTAGAATTTAAAAAAGGAGAAGTGAAAGAATTTTTAAAAATCTCAAATTACTAAAAAGAACCTAGGGAAAGGTGATGCACTGAACTTTTTCTGTGGATGACCCCGGAAAAAAAGACACTGCAATAGATAGTAAAAATACTACAGGGGTTAGCGTGGAAATAACACAGAAAAAAAAAGAGAAGGTGCCGTATGGGAATAGGGGAATTGTGGGGGAGGGGCTTTTCGAGATCGTAGAATGGGAAACGGGGCGAGTTGAAATTACAAAAATTAATGGTATTAGGTGATCTCATGATAGAATTATTACAAACCGAATGTATATGCTATTCGTGATGGTGAGATGACGGATACCAAAAAAGGGAATTACAAAGAATTACCGGGGGAGGAAGGGGGGAAACAGCACGGGGATAGATATGGGGGGAAGATGGAATAGGAACACGATTTATAGTACACGATTCTATAGTAACTCAGGAAAACTGGAGTGTGAGAACTAACAAAAACAATAAGCTCAATTGAAGGTGGGTGAGAGTTATATATGCTGATGGTATGATTTATAAAGAGGTATTGTTGATAGAAGAAGCCGATGGGCTGTCTCCATTGTTGTTGTTCGAAGTCGTGGGGCTGGTGGAAGAGGACGACGTCGATGAGGAGAAGAGTCCTGGGAACGAATTGACGAACGAGGTGGTCGTTGGATACTTGGGGAACGCCAAATCACTAGCCAATTGGAGAGAGCTGAACGAGTCGAACATGCTTGGGGTGAGAAGCGAGTAGTCGAAGACGTTGCCTCCCAGCAAACTGTTCGATGCGAAAGTTGGACTCTGAAATGAGGAAAATTTTCCTAGGCGATTCTTCGGGATCACGCGCAACCTAGAGAGGAGGCAGTACAGAATCAAAGGACAGCACCTGTGAAAACATCACCGGCGCACATCAAAGGCACCTAAAAAGAACTGAAACGCGAAGCACCGGCATTTTTTAGACGGGTTGAACACTAGCTTTGCATCATGAATCTTTAGACTCGTGCTTCCACCTCTTTCCGCTATCCAAACGCCGACTTTACACATACCAAGGGAGGTCCTCCGTAGGTGGATGTTGGAACGGTGGCAGTTGGTGACATGAGCATTGGTCCTGGACTGCGCATTGGTGTTGGCGAGAGGAGTGGAACAGCAGTCATCATGCGAGCCGGGTTTGGCGACTTCATTGGACGATAGGTTCCATTTATGATGGCAAGCTCCATGAGCTGCTTTCTCTTCAACTCGTCAGTTCCTTCTGGCTAAAAATTGGAGCGATAATTAGATTGAAACTTGCAACCAATTAGGCTTACAGCTGGAACGAGCAACTTCTTGACCTGCTCGAGAGCGGCTTGGAGCTTGACATGCACTCGGTTTTCGGTGTCTTCGCACTGCACAAGCACGTGCAAATCGTCCTCAAGATGCTCCCAGTTGGCCTTTCCGCGATGAGCGCTTTCCTTGAACGACTATATTTTATTTAAGAAATGGACGTGACTCGGGCAAACCTTGGACTTGTCGCGCATCGATCCCTTTCCGCGCACCATGATCTTGCAGCCAGTGTCTTGTTCGAGCTGCTTGGCAGTCATTCCACGTGGTCCCAAGATTCTGCCGACGAAGTTGTACTGAAATTCAATATTTCTGTTGGCTTTTTTCTAGATTTCGAAAAACTTACATCTGGGTAGTCGTTCTTTGGAACGTATATCTTCTCGGTGATAGAAACCATATCCCCAGCTGGGTCCGGAAGATCAACTCGTGGGAATTCGGTCTGGAAGAGGGCCACACGGACACGACCAATCTCATCGTCCAGAAGACGTTCGACGTTGTTGAACATGTGTGGGAACAGTGTGAGGTGCTTCTTCTCCTTGACAAGATCCGCCAGATATTCGACGGTGGCCTCCACTTCGACTGGCTCAGTGGGTGTTGGAGAGAAAAGGCTCTTATCCATCGAAGATCTTCCATAGCTCATCGGAGTGGCCGGTAGTGTCGGCGAGAAGAGGCTTCTGCTCTTCGGATTGAACATTCCTGGCGAGAGAAGCGAGTTCGGTGTCTGACTGTAGGCGCTTGAAATCGGCGACATGACGCTTCTGTGGCTGGTAGTGTTGGTATTGAGCGACAGGCGGGCCGGTGGCGGTGCTCGGACGGAGCCCCATCCGTCCCGCCGAGGCACCGACCAACGATCCGGCAACGATGTCAACGGTTCGATGATTGGGAACCTTTTGCGTGGGCTGCCGTCTCCATCAAGTGACGTTGGCGTCAGAATCGAAGCGCGAGAAGGCGATTCGGAGCTTGGGCTTTCGAAGGTTGGAGTGGTGCACGACGGCATTCTTCGTAATTGACCTGCAAAATAGTAAAATAAAAATGAATAGTCTGAAAAAAAAACAAGAGTTTCGACAGATATACGAGTAAAATCAAGAAATTTTTTTTAGACTTTTCCGACGGAAAAAACATTGAAAATTGATGAGAAAATAACTTTCTGGGCAATTTGATAATTATGTTCGGCGTAAAATGCGACAACCAAACGAAAAACGAGTTGGAAACCTGAGAAAGAGACGAAAATGGGTTTTTTTTTGCATTTCGAATAGTTTCGAAAATCAGGAACCACTGATTTTCGTGAATTTTGCACAGAAATACCGTAAATGCGATGAAAAATCTTTTTTCATGATAATTTTTAACAAAAATCGCGCAAAATCTCGCTAAAAATTGGGTAGAAATGGAGAAAAAAGAAGAAAAACGAAACTATTTCGGGCCTAAAACTTTGAAAGGGGTACTGTCAATCCGGATCGTGGCGAGACCAACGACGCGATTTCAAAAGTTCTCCTTTAAAGTGCTTATGTTTTCAGCTGGTTTTTCGAGCTGAATTGAAGATTTTATTCGGAAAAAAGTAATATTAAAATTATGAAAATTGTCCTTGAATTTTCTTGAAGTCTTTTTTCCGTCGAAATGTGCCAAACTGTTCTGGAAAAAAAAGAAAAACTGAATAAAATACAATTTTCGTGGCAAGACCGAAAAGCTCCGGCAAGCTGTGCGCCTTTAAAGTTGCATTTCATCCTCTCGATTTTCAGGGAGATTTTCAACCTTCTTCAGACAAAATTTTCGCCGGAAAACCGGATTTTTACTCAAAACTCGACAAAAGCAGTAAAGTGGCGATTAAGAAAGTAGATAAAACGCCGAAAATTGTCATTTTTCGTATAAAAATCACCGGAAATTCGGGAGAAATTTGAAATTTTGGGACGAAAAAAATTTTGAAAAAACGGCGATGATCTTCTTCCGATCATGAGAAAAACATGAAAATCAAAGAAAATCGGAAGTATTTATAAATTTTATGATTTTTGTCTCAATTTTTCTGAATAAATTCGAAAAAAATCAGAAAAAATATCAAAATATACCACATTCGCACCAGAAAAGCTTTTTTTTCACATTTCCTCTTAATTTTCCTCATAATTTCTGTTGTTTTTTCTCCGATTTTCTCCCCAAACTCGACTTTTTTTCAGCTTTAACCAATGGCCCGCTCGAAACACCGAAGCAGTGGCCACTCCTACCCGGGAGTCAGCGAGTTCCTGACATTTCTGGCGAAGGAGGCAAAACACGGCAAAACAAAGGATCCATTGAGTGGAGCTGCCTTATACAGGCTTTATCAAAAGCACAAAAATGTTCCGCCAACTGAACATGTTGACTATCTTCTGTAAGTTTTTAGGTTCAATTAAAAATTGGGTTTAGGCCGAGAAAAATCTGCGAATTTGAACTGAAAAACATCGTATTTGAGCTCGATTTTCAAAGTTGTTTTCTCATGAAAATCTCAAAATTTTCAGATTGGACAATGTTCGGAAGAAAATCTTCGTGGCGGCTAGACACGGTTTTCATACTCGTGCCAAAATGATGTTCATCTCAAGTGCACGAGTCACGTCAGTTGCTCTTAGAGAGTTAGTTTTCAGACAAGTTTTAAAAAATTCGGGATTTCGAACTTCATTTTGACAAAAAAACCACATATTTCGGCCAATTTCAATGCCAATGAGACGCTTTTTTGCTCGTTTTCCGTTTAAACTCCCCCGCAGAACACAATTTTCAGTTTAAAATCTTTAATTCTCCCGTATTTCAGACTCCAAAAACATGCCGAGGTCAAACTTGACAGTTCGTGTAGAATTGAAAAATACAAGGCGAATGATGGTTCAATGTATCTCAAAGGAGATCATAGTGTTCAGGCAAAGACGGCAAGAGAAAAGGCCGCCAGGAAGAAGGAAGAGAGGTGAGAAAAGCGGAAGAATTCGAAGAAAAGTGGTCAAAATCGTGCTGAAAATACGGAAAATCGCTTTAAAACAGGCCGAAAATCCGGCTTGAAATGAGAGAATTGACTGAAGTTCCCGAAAAAAAAATCCGGGCCGGCACGGATTTTGAAAAGTCTGGAAAAAAACTCATCTCTAACGAATTTTCTGAAAAAAAATGTGAAAATTGATAGAAAAGTGTAGAAAGAAAAGAGGTGTAAAATGTTCATATTTCAGCAAGCAGAGAGAAGCGGAGAGAAGAGCTGCCATAGAAGCAGCAGCCAGAAAAGCCGCCAGGAAATCCGACAGAGAAGCTGCCGCAAGAGAAGCCCGAGCTTCCCAGAGAAGATCCCTTACCACGAGAGCCACTAGAAGCTCCACAAGATTCGAGATCCCTGTGCTTCCAAGAAGATCCGAATCATACGTTTCTCATCCGGCAGATGATAATCTTGATATGGAAGAAGACGATGAAATGGATAATGTGGTCAGAATGGAAGATGCCGATGATCAATTGTTTTTGATGGATGAAGCTGGTGCGGCGCCGCCGCCTGTTGTGGAGAGGTAAACATGAATTTTGGCTGGAATTGTATGAAAAAAAACCGGTTTCTGCCAATAATGGCCGGAAAAGTCATCAAAACTCCGAATCACCCTGGGAAATCTGCGAAAACCCCACGGAAAATCACCCATGTTGAACGATTTTTCAACTGAAAGTTCTAGTTTTTGCCAATTTCCGAGCTAAAAGTGCAGTTTTTGGTAGCAGTTGTCTTACTCAAACCCTGATTATTGGCTGTATTCCTGCTAAAATTTTCTTTTTTTAGCTTACCGCAAAACCTCTAATAGAGGGGCATGTCTTTCTTTTCTCAATTCCTTTATTTCAGTGTCCTTATATTACAGGTAATCTTCTATTGGAGGCTGACTTTTCATTTTTCAACTGTTCAACGAGGGTGCCCTTCTAATAGAGGTGCCCTTGTAATGCAATTTTACGGATTTTCGACATTTTCTAGCCAAAAAATAGATGGAAAAGTAGATGAAAGTGAAACTCTCGGCTCTAAAAGTACCTGAAAATTGGCAAAAATCCCCCGAAAACCTTTGAAATTCGTCAAAATTTTGCGTTTTTGTCTAAAAAAAAACATAACTACTTCAGTGAATTCTCGAAGAAAACCCTCCAAATAGCTTTTAAAAAACTACTTAACTGAGTTTTTTTTTTCTCAAAAAACTAACAGAATTGCTCTGAATTTCAGTCTTTTTGGAGGTTTTTAAAATCTCATACCTGCTCCCAAAAATGGCATTTCTAGCTTTGAACATTACATGGCCTAGCTTTTCCTTCTCTTCGATTTTCTAGGCCACCTTTCCCTCAAAAACTCTTCTATTTTACAGACCATCATCTCCAGTGGCATCAGCCAGCGCTACTCAACCCGTCGTTGCTCCTTCTGAAGCCAGAACAAACCTCAGTGATAATCAGTCAGAAGATCAACAGGATATCAAGCCAATTATCAATCGTACTGGATTGGTCTCGAGTGATGATGGAAATCAGTTGCCACGTGAAACCACTTCAGAGGCTCCACAAGCATCAGAAGCTTCACGGACTCCAATTGGTGCTGCCACAATTGCTCCAAGTATCAAAACGGAGGTTCCAGAAGAGGAACTAGAAGTCGTCTGCACTAGCAGATTCTATTCAGTCGCGCCATCAGCAGTCATTGATACTGCCTTCACTCTTTTCACACCTTCAAATGCATATTGTGCTCGCAATCCGTTAGTTTTTTTGTCCATTTTTTCTATTTTTGAGAGTTTTGGCACTTTTCTGCAATTTTTAAAGCGAAAAATTGAACCCACTGACCAAAAAATTCTAGAGGGACTAGTTTTCCCTATGGTCGGTTTTGTAGGCCATCCAATTGAAAATCAAGATATCAGAAGTATGGAGCTTTTTTGGTACTTTTCTGACAGAAAAACGAGGCGGAACTGACCGAAAATGAATCCGAAGGACTGGTTTTCCTAGGCTCTTTAGGTTCATTCTATCTGACTCATTCGTATCAGCGAATTTTGGTATTCTAGGCCATTTTTGGCTAAGCTAGACTTGGTTTCTTGCTCTTTTTCGGACGAAAACAGCGTCAAAACGGACCAAAAATTGTTTTTCTAGGCCATCAAGCCTCAAATTTTATCAATTTCAGATTCAACTCGAGTCAAGAAGAGTCAGATTTAACCGATTGCAAACAGTGTCTGATGTCACTCAGAGGATTGATTATCATGCTCGACACACCGAATCTTCAGCCGATTCGAACAGAGATTGAGGAGGCGGTCAAGAAGTTCGGAACTAAGAATAAGGTGGGATTCGTTATAGCCTAATGGGACATTTTTGGTAATGGCCAAGAATTTTTTGAAAGTTCAATCGGTCCTTTTCTTAAATCAACGAAAATGAAAAAGGAAACTCATAATTTTTTGAATTCCCGCGCTCTGGGTTTCTAGGCCATCTTAATGCCCGGCCATTAACTTCAATCGCTTCGTTTTGTTGCTGAATTGAGCAATTTTAATCGGGTTTCGACTTGAAAATATGAATAATTTAAATTTTTGAAGTACAAAAGCCATCCTGGCCTGACTGAAAACCCTAGTCCATCAACTCATTTTTCTCTTCCAGAAAAAGCCAGTCAATGCCCTTCTGAATGTCCTACAAACTGCGCTGATGATCGTGGCCGATACAGCCCAGCCAATCACTCCAACAACACCATCGACGTCTTCATCTGCTGCCACGTCTTCTACTTCAAATGACGAATTCATGAGTCTCTACAAGTTCTTAGTCCAATTCAGAACATACGTTCTCTCGATCATGAACGAATCAATCCTTCACGATTTAGACACGGCACTCAAAGGCGGACTCAGCACATTCCAAATTGTTGATAAGGTTTGTTTTTGGAAGATGTGACAGGTTTCGGACAGTTTTCAAAAGGAAATTCATCATTTCCAGCATTTTCCAGCAGAGGATGTAGTCCTTTTCCACATATAGTCAGAGATCCGATCGATTCCGGGGAAAAATGTTCCCCAGGAAACGGATTCCTGGGAGTATGGGCGGGGACTGAGTTGCAAGTTGCCGCATGGTTTAATTTTTGAATATTTTGAGTCTAATAAAAAGTTGGTGGGATGAAATTGGAACGCTTGACCCAATCCAGTCCGCAAGGGACAGGAATAGCGCTTTGTATTATTCCAAAAGACCTGAAAAGTTAAAAGTAAAAACCGTGCCAGATTATTGCAATTTAAGCCCCGCCCATTTTTTTGAAATTTTTTGAATCCGGACAGGCGAAAAACCCATCTGCTCGGCCCGAATTCCGGGAATAACCCCCCCCTTTTTTCCCTATTTTTCGCTCCTAATAATCCCACTTTTTCTTCCAGAAAATTCCAATCAGCCGCGTTCTTTTTGCACTCAGAGCAGTGCTCATGGTCATCACCAACTGAATAATGGAAGTAATGATACAACTCGTTTTTTTTGTCTTTTTTAGGTACTTTTCTGTTATTTTTTCTTTTTTTTTGTAGTCGGAAACTTTAAAATTCTATCTTTTTTTTTACCCTCATAGCATTGTAGCTCTTAGATTTATCCGTTTTCCGTCTGATTCTGTTTTATTTTTATTGCTTTTTTCTGTTTCTTTTTAATTGCGTTTTCTGTATTGTAATGCCTGATTTGTTCTTTTTGGGGAAACGTTTTTCACCAAAATTTCAATTTCCCGCCTCTCAACATTCCCAAAATTCTCAATAGAGCGCATTTCCTTTGTCACCCCCTGTCCCATTTTTATAGCAGCTCCCCGTGGCCCTAATCAACGCCCTCTTTTTGTCTTTTTCCCAATCATAAGCTGTTCATGATCATCTCTCTCTCTTTTTTAATACTAGAATTGCCTTCTCCTCGACTAGTGGATCCTAGTATGTGTTGTTGATCAAACATACTATAGTTTCATGATTTTTCTTTCGATGCTTTCTTTCTTTTTAACTGTCGTTATGATCATTATGAAAGCGATTTTTCGGGTTCCCGAGTTTTTGAAAAATTTCGAAAATTCAAAAGTAAATTTTGAAAAAAAAACTTGGCATGGTTCCAAGAAAATCTGCGATTTTTCCAAGTTTGAAAAAATCAGATTTCGCTACATAAAAAGTGGGCGGAGCTCTGAAAATTCCAAATTTGCAAAGGCAACACTGAACCGGATTTTTGCAAATTTGAAAGTTTTCCGGATATGAAAAAAAATTCCAAAAAAAAAGATTGAGAAAAGGGGCGGAGCTTGAGAAAATCTGAAAGAAAAGAAAAAGAAAAAGGAGAAAATCTGAAATCAGATTTCGCTAAATGAAAAGTGTGAAATCGAAATTTTAAAATTTCCAAAAAAATTATTGAAAAAAAAGGGGGGAGCTTGAAAAACCTCAACTTTCCGTTATTTTCCAGTTTTTGGAGAAATTTCAAAAATTTTGGAAAAAAAATTCCATTTTTTTCCAAAACTAAAAAAGGGGCGGAGCTTCAAAAATCGTGTTTGTTTCTCTAGTTGCCAATCAGTTTTTATACTGAAAATCTTCAAAATTCCGAAAAAAAAAGTTCCGAGTTTTTTCTTCAAAAAGTGTCTTTTGCCAGAAAAAAAAGGGGCGTGGCTTATAAAACGGTTTTTTCTGTGTTGGACAGTTTTCAGAGTCTTGGTTCCGATTTCCGAAAATTTCAAAAAAAAAAATAGAAATTAAAAAAAATTTGAGAAAATTAACTTCAATTCACAAAAAGTGTCTTTGGACAAAATAAAAAATGGGCGGAGCTTCAAAAAATTTATTTTGAGAAAATCAATATTTTATCGATTAAAAATGATAACAACAAATCAATGAAATTCAACGTCTTGGTTGATTATTAAAACGTCTTCTATACTTTGGGTTTTGATTCATCCGTCTCCTCAACAGGAATTGGTCTTCCTTCCGCTTCGGCCGTCGATTTTTCCAACAAGAATCGTTTTTTCTTTTCAGGCTCAAAAAAAAAATAAAAAAGGGGCGGAGCTTAAAATGATGAGCTTGAAAATTTCCTGATTTTGTGAAAAAAAAAATCAGATTTCAAAATTTCAAGAAAAAATTCCAGTTTTATCAATTTTCGAAAAAAAAAACTATTGAAAAAAGGGGCGGAGCTTTTCGTTCATTGCTTTCTTTTCAACTGTTGTTATGATCATTATGAAAGCGATTTTTCGGTTCACTTTTTTTAAAGAAAAAAATTCAAAGTTCTCGAGAAAAAGTTGACCTGGTTTTCCAAGAAAATCTGCGATTTTTCCAAGTTTGAAAAAATCAGATTTCGCTACATAAAAAGTGGGCGGAGCTCTGGGAAAATAGGTTTTCGGAAAATTTCCGAACTTTCACAATGAAGAAGGGGCGGAGCTTGAAAAACATTGATTTTCTGTTATTTTCTATTTTTGGAGAAATTTCAAGAATTTTGGAAAAAAAATTCCATTTTTTTTCCAAAGCTAAATAAGGGCGGAGCTTCAAAAAACGTGTTTGTTTTTCTAGTTGCCAATCAGTCTTTATTGTGAAAAACTTCAAAATTCTGAAAATCTCAAAAAAAAATTCCTTTTCAAGTTTTTTTCTCAACAAGGTCTGTTGACAGGAAAAAAGGGCGCGTGGTTTAAAAAAAATTTTTTTTTGAACGATTTCTGAAAATCTCGAAAAAAAACAAACTGCCCGTTTTCTTAAGGTTTTGGAGCCAATTTGCACAAAATTTCTGAAAATTTGAAAAATCAAATTTCGAGAAATCAAACTTTTATCGATTAAAAATGATAACAACAAATCAATGAATTTTAACGTCTTGGTTGATTATTAAAACGTCTTCGATATTTCGGTTTCGATTCATCCGTCTCCTCAACAGGAATTGGTCTTCCTTCCGCTTCGGCCGTCGATTTTTCCAACAAAAATCGTTTTTTCTTTTCAGTCTCCAAGATGTTCGTGATACGACTTCCAATTCCCAAATCAACTTCTGGAATTCCAGCCAACATGTGCTCCGAGAGCAGTTCTGTCTCTTTTTTCCCTTGATTTGCTCTCACTTTTCCAGCCGCCTCTTTCAGCAGTTCAACGTCACGATCCTCAGCGTTAAGCGATGAGAATCTAGAAGAAGAAGGGGGCGGAGCTTCTGAAAAGTGGGCGGAGCCTCCCTTGGATGGATCTTTAGTATAATGAGTTAATCCATCATCTATATATTTCCTCAATTCTTCATGTTCATCTCTCAACATTGTCTCTTTTTCAAATTGCTCACGGAGCCCATGCTCAATACTTGCCGCCTCCATTGCCGCCTTCTTTTTTGCTGTCATTTGCATTCCACCACCTGACATTTGAATTCCGTCTTCTAATGCGGCTGCTTTTGTGATTCCGACCGCGCATTCCAATTCGGTTAGACCGTTTTTACGTTCACGCGATTTTTGAAGGTCACGAATGTCCGAGAGGCGAGTTGTGTCGTCTGGAAAAAATATAGAATTAGGAGGGTGAAGGAGCGCGAAATGGAAGTGTATGCTCTTCTTATAGAGGCTTCACCGTGATTGGACATTTTTTAGGACAGATTAGGGACTACAAATTACAACTTGAAGGCTGAAAATAGGGAGAGTTAGGACGATGAAGGAACGGGAAATAGAAGAGCATGCACTTCTAATTGAGGTTTTACGGCATATTCAGGTTTTTCAGACAGCTTAAGGACTACAAACTACAACTTTTTTAAAACCAGAGACTCCAGGTATTTTCGGTGATTTTCAAGCGGTACTGGAAAATTTTGTGAAAAAAGGTTATTTTTAATTTTCCGAATTCTTAACCGAATTCGAGGCTTCAAAACCCGGAAATCATTCCAACTGGTGAGAGCGTACACATAGACTAGCGAGACTACAAACTACAACTTTCAGGGTTAAAATTGTAGGTATTTCGGTGATTTGAAAACGGTTTGCTCGGAAATATCGGCCTTCCGGAAAGATGAGCAAACACGCTCCACTAAACTCAACTAATTTTTTGATAACTTTTTTTCACTTTCCAAGAACGGAATTATTTCCCATTTTCACTGAAAGAAAAAGCCTATTGCTGTCATTTTTTCGGCCATGGTCATCTAAAAAATGTAATTTTCTACTGAAAAAACAATTTCAGGCCGTTTTAACGACCTAATCCTGGCTGAAACAAGAAAGTTTCGAAAATTTCTCATCCAAATTTTTTTTCAATTTTTTTTTTGAAAAGCGTCAAAAAATTCTGAGAAAAAAATTAAGAACCGAAATTTTTAATTTTTTGTGAAAAACTTTTGTTTGCACAAAACTTATTTTCAAAACTTTCAAATATTTTTCGAAACATTTTTAGGCCAATATCTTGGTCTGAAACGTTATTTTGTTGTGGAAAACTTGAAAAAATTGACGTGAACTCAAGTTTTTTTTTTCGAAATTTCAGCCTCTTTTTATGGGTTTTAGTTGCTCTTTTCAATTTTCTTTTTGCTTTTTTCAGGTTCCAAAAATCTTACCATCATCATTTATATCCTCTTCTGAACTAATTTGTCTTTTTTGAATCTTCTTCTTTGGTTTTCTGAACAAATCCTCGGCCATTTTTTGAGAGGTCTGAAAAATTTAACATTTTCAGGCTAAAAAGGGGCGGAGTCAAAAATACGGAAGGACCTGAAAGAGTAGCAGTTTTTTGCAGGAAAACAGGTAGAAGATTAGTTTTAAAGCCAATTTTTATTTAAAAAAAAAGAATAAGTGAAAAATAAAAATTTGAAAAGTGAAAAGAAAAATTATGCCCGGGATTTTTAAAAATTGTGATTTTTTAGGGAAAATAAAGCCAAAGAAAGTGAAAAATAGGGGATTTTGACATGGAAAAATGTGGATTTTTTCAGAGAAATATGATAATTTTAAGCCCAATAATCGAGAAAATCGATAAAAACTCGAAAATATTGATTTTCCGATGGATTTTGCTGATTTTTTATAAATAAAACATGCTCCAGCTTAATTTTAGAGCATTTTTCAACGGATTTGCACTGAAAAATCAAGAAAAACGGTCGAAAACCCATAGAAATCGACCGATTTCTCTTTCTTTTTCGAAAAGAAAATGAGTGTCCAGTGGAGCGCGTTTGCATCATTTTGAGAGAAAAAAAGGGGTCAATGGGAAAAGTGCGTCTATGGATGATTTTAAAAGTTAAAAATGGAGTTAAGAGCTGAAAAATACATTGAGAATTAAAAAAATCTAAAAAATTCTCAAAAATTTGAGTTCTCAATAGAGCGCACTTACTGAAAAGAAAGTTCGAGGAAAAAATGAAAGGGATCCGGGATACAATTCAAGGTATTAACAGGGATAATAAAGCAATTGTGACTAGAAAAAAGAAATTAAAAAATTGGACAAAAAAAGGAAAAAAAATATTGGTCATGGCCTAGAAAAATGGGAAACTAGTTCCCCAACTTTTCGAGTTAAAAAGACCAGTAAAAGCCTCGTGGACTAGTTTTCTCACTCTCCGATTTTCTAGGCCACCATTTACAAAGAGTTATAATTGGGAAGATCTCGGCTTAAGGATTCCAACTCCAGACGGGCACGAAGGTCAACACAAGATGATCGGAGGCGAATAATTTCTTCAAGGAGGGTACTGCGAGCCTCCTCTTCCAATTTGCATCTGAAATCTTTTGGAAGTTTGAAAATTTTTGAAAACTTGAAATGGAAAATTGTCAAATTTTGAAAAAAATCAGAAAAAAAATTGTCAAAGATTTTTTTCTGAAAATTTTGAGTTGGCGCCAAATCAGACAAAAACAATACTGCCCAACAAAAAAGCGCACAAAAAACCCTAAGCAAAGCGCGGCCTAGAAGTTTCAAAAAGAAAAATCTTAGGCCATCCTATTTTTCCTTCTCCATCTATTAGCCTTGCAAAATGAAGTGCAATCGCGCTTCACTAGACTCAGTTTTCTTAAAAATAATTTTTTTTTTGAATTATTCGGTTTTCGTGCCAGCCAAAAACGCCTATTTTGAAGTATTCATACCCCAAAAATCGAGAAAATTTTTTAAATTTTCTAGATTTCCAACAAGATTTAGGCCAAAAAGAGGGCTGAAATTGTCATTTTCAGTCAAAAAATCTCATTTTTCAGACGACAATAGCCAGAAAAATGGAATGTTTGTGAGAAAATCAAAAATATTTTCAAAAAATTTCGAGCGCGGTTGCTGGTCAAACTTCTGGCCTAGCTATGGCAAGGCCTAAAATTTTCAAAAAATTTTTCTTTCAAAAAATTTTAGGCCACCATCCTAGATTTCTCTTCCACCTACACCTACCGTTCCGCCCATTCTTCTTGACCATCGTCATTGTCATCATCGTCCACGTCTTCTGAATCCTTCTCTACAGTATCCTTGCTACGGTCCATTTCCAATTGCCACAGTAATCTTGCAATTTTCTGTTTCTCCTCAAGAATATCTTCCCGAAGCATTCCTTGGGTTGCCATCAATTGTTTCTCTTCATACATTTCAATACAACGAATATCAGAGGAAGTGTCCAAAGGGACCACTTGAGGAGTGGATTCGATGAGGTGCTGGAATAGAAAAAATGGGTTACTTTAGATACGGTAGTTGGGTTACGGTAGCTAGAAGAGTACTGTATATTCACTATAACTACTGGAATAAAGGCAAGGTTACTGTATGTACGGTAAGACGGTTACAGTAACGAAAATGGATTTGGTTACTGTAGGTGCCATGATTGTGGGTACTGTACTTAAAAAAGAGTCGGTTACTATATTCAACAATGGAAGCATTGCCTACCGTAAGTGCTATGATTTACTCTTCTCAAGCGAACTACTGTGTCATCAGGTTACTGTAGGCACCAAACTGGGATTACAGTAATCTAGTACTCTAGGAAACATACTTACTGTAGTCAACGCTCAAAATTACTGTTGGTACAGTAGGCTCAATACTGTAATTACTATGGATACTGTAGTTGATAAATAGACAACCTACCATAGGGTTACTGTAACTACTAAAGCTATGGTACTACGGTAATCTCACTATTAGGATAATGTAGACAGTTGCCCATAGTACCAAGTAGCTACTGTAGCAGTTTATACTTTTCACCAAAGACTATAACTACAGTAACCCATACTTTCTACAGTAATCCTTCAACTTTGATGTGCAGGTTGTTGTCCTTACCTTCAATCTCCTTTTAATAGCCGTAATACTATTCTGCACTTGCCAAAGGTGCTCATCGAGCTTCAAAGTGGTGAATCCAAGTTGATGACGGGCACTGATCTGAAAATTTTCAAATACTGAAAAAACTGTATTAGAAGAGCATGCTCTTCTATTTTTTCAAGCAGGGTTTTTGAGAGCACATAAGTTTGAGGTGCTCTTCTAATAAAGGACTCTAAATTTCATAAGCAAAATTTTTCAGAGAATGAAAGATTGAAATTTCGCTAAATTGACCGTTTTTCAATACGTATTTTGCAGAGCTCTTCTATTAGAGGGGCTCTTCTAATACAGTTTTAATGGGGGGGGGGGGTCAAAATTTTTTGCACCGAAAATTTTTTTTCGGTGAATGGGTTTCTGGAGATAATTTTAGATATTTCTAGTAGAAAAAAGTCAAAATTTTCAAAAAAATCACAAAAAATTTGAAAAAATGACCCCAATTTTACAAATTTTCAAAAAATCCGAGCCGACCCGCCAAATCAAAAGTATGGGAAGTTCGATATATTCCGAGAATGAAAAAAAGGAAAAAAATTTAAATAAAACTGAGTGTTACAAAATTCGAAATACGGGACCTTTCAGTGAACATTCTCGTGTCGTCTCATTCTCGTTTTGTCTCGTCTTGTCTCGATCGAGACGAGAAAAAACGAGACGAGAACGAGACAAAATCGAGGCAAGCCGAGACGAGACGAGTCTCGGTTGAATTCTCGAGAGACTCGGTCTCGTCGCGAGACACGAGTCTCACGGGACGACACTCTAGTCCCCACTCCCAGAAAAGCATAGACATATTCCGATCTTTATTATCAATACGGGGGAAATTCCTTGAATTTCCAAAACAAAGTGATATAAGTTAACAATATGATATCTTCCATTTATCGCCCTTTAACCCCCCCCCCCCTTTTCGGTCATTTCTTTCCGATTCCCAAAACATATTCCTTTTCCGAAATTCATTTCGAACCGCATTGAACCGTAATTAGCAGTCGAGGGGATCGGCGGATCGGATAGTTATGGCAAGGTGAACCGAACCCCCCCCCCCCCCCCCCCGTTTTTTGGATTCATCTTCGTCAGGTTTCGAAAGGGGAGGAGAAGAGTAAGCAAGGCCATGGCACTTATCGCTCATTTCAATCTTTTTGTAGCGCGGAAAAAAAAAAACGGAAAGGAGGACAGTTATTTGGCACGGTGCCAAGGTTGGAACACACACACAAACCGTATTGGATCAAAGGTTCAGATAAGTGGTTTTGTCTTGATGTTTGACAGTGTGCCTTACCGGTAAAGTTTCGGTAAGTTTACTGGAAAATTTATCGGAAATTTTATTCCAGTAGCGTTTTGGCGCTAAATTTAAAAACAGCGGGTAACGATGCTCCGAAATTTCGCCAATGCGCATTGATTAGCTTCATTTTTCAAAATTTTTTTCTGAAAAACGGGAAAATTCACCAACTTTTACCGGTAAATTTTTTACCAAAAATGACCGGAACTTTTTTTCACCGAAAATTAGAAAAAAGCAAAATTTTGCTCAAAGATTGCTTTTTTTTTTAGGTTCTCAACTATTTTTAGGTCGAAAAAAGTATTGAAACTGTCGTTTTCAAGCGAAAAATGCATTTTCAGAGGTTTATAGACAAAAAAAATGACGGAAATAAGCAGTTTTTCTGTGAAAATTGGAAATATCTTTAATAAATGCATTCGCTGATAATGAAAAAAAAAATAAAGTTTTCCAAAAATGAACTGGGTCTAGTCGGGCGCGGTTGCTCATCATTTCAAAACACTGTTAGTAGAATTCGAATAAATGTTTTAACGGGATTCTAATACCCGTTTCCAAATTATAAAATTAAGACCTCAAACAGAACCTCGACATTCTTATTACGAACTGAACTAATAATATTCAAACAACTTAGAATTTGATCCCTTTTGTTTTTAGTTCTATTCACATGTGTTATAATAGTGCTAATCACCTACTAAAAGGTTATGTAAACTATATCACTATTGTCACTTTTCCCTGTATTAGGTAATAAGTGTTCTTTGTTTTGGGGCTAAAGAAAAGAAGAAACAATTGAATTCAAATTAGTAATTAGGTTTAAAATGGGCGAAATGTTGAGTAAATAACTATGGGATTAATTTGGCTAAGCGATCACGAGGGATTCAGCTTAAATTGAGTTTCGAATTCGAAAAACAACATTCCGTAGACCAGAAAATTTTGACTTTTTGTTTTCTGGAATAATTCCGAAACGATACTTACAAATGTTGCGTAGTTTTTCAAAAATGATCTGAGCAGGACTCCAGGCCGGGCCGGTGGACAATTTTACAGGCCCAGCACGGCCCCTGTTCAAAATTTTTGAAGTTTTAAGCTTCAATTTTCAGCTCAATTTCAAAACTTTTCTTAGTTTTTTTTTCGGAAAGCGTCATTTTTTTTCCAGAAACATATGTCACAAATGTAAAAAAGAGAAACGGGTAAATTTTTCTCGGAATGTGAAACATCTTTTGATCATTCCCAACAAAGGGCCGAAGGGCCTGGCCGGGCCAATGGAATTCCTCCATCGGCCCGGCCCAAGACAATTCTGATCTGAAGTCAATTAGGAACTCTGCTTACAATTTGTTTTTTCAAACCATTCAAAAAAATTCTGATACCGTTGGAACTTTTGGTCATAGCTTCATTGAAATTTTCAATTTTTTGAATATCTTGAAAACGAAAATTTGCGGAACTATGGAAAAATCCTCCTGGAACACTCCGTAGGCTCTAGGTTTTCGACTCAAACTATGAAATTTAGATCCGTACTAGAACTTTGCAAAAAATAATAAAGAATTTCACGCATTTCTCCTTATCATTTTCTCTCCCTTCCATCACATATCTATCTGATACCATCCTAATCATAACAAACTGTTCTCTCTCTTCCCCTCTCTCTCCTTTCCTTCTCCACATAAAACAAGATGGGCGGCGTCAAAAAGAATACCCGTTTCTTCCCCTCTTCTCCTTCTCCCACGCATTCATCTTCTCTCTTTTTTCTTTCTTCCCATCTAATCCATGCCCTGTTTCTCTTCTTTCTAAACCCTTGTGTCCCTTTAAACATACCTTTGAATGCAACAAGTCCAAGAGGAACTGCTGTTTTGACAGTTCCTCTTGGAGATCTTTTGAAGTATGCGTTGATTCCAACCATTTCTCCACGAGGTGCCCCTCAATAGGGGGGACGTACCTGAAAAAATTTAAGTTTGTGTATTCATATGTGCTCTATGGGTACTTGAAGGCATTTTTTTAAAGTTTCGGAATCGTTTTTTTTTCTGAAGATTTTTTCCCAGGCTTTTTTGTGAGTTACATTGTTTTTTCACTTTTGATCTACCTGCCGTTCGCTTGGCGCGTACTTCTTGTAATTATTACATGAATATATTTTTCAAGAGTTCGCAATCATAGAGGGATTAGAAGTATTACTTATTTGCGAAAGCCTTAAACCTCGAGTTTGAAGGAGCAGAGACAAATGTTCATTGGGTCCCGCCACGTTCATAGTAATTCCCAGTTGAAAATAACTGTAATCGTGGCGGGACCCCATAGACATTCGTCGCTGCTTCTTGCAGCCGACGTGTCAGGCTTTCGAAAATAAGTAATACCATCGATGGCCTAGGAATCCAATGACGGGAGTTCAAAAAAAAAAACAATTTTTTCACTAAAAAGAAGCATAAAATCTGTTTCAAAACAATGAAAATATATCGAAACTTTTTTTCAACTAGGCGCCCTTTGAGTGGAGGGATGTACCTGCAAAAACCATAGCCTACAATGAATTATAAGTTTGAACATTATGATTGATGGGTTTATTTGTTCAAGTGTTTCCGTTTCATAGTTTTTCTTTGTTAGGGGTTTTTTTAAGGACTCTAGGTGGTTTGGAAGGTTGTAGGTTCTACTTTGTCAAATTTTCCGAAATTTTCTTCATTATTTCGTTTGATGATTCCGCCTGTCCAAAGTTTTGGCCCACAGCCAAGCTCCGCCCACTTTGCACATTACTGATTTATTAAAACCGCAGCTTTCTTTTTTTAAAGGAAATGTGAAGGTCACTTTTTTTGCAATTTTTTGTTTGCAAGCAAATTTTTTTAAATATCGATTTTTCCGGGCCAATTTTATTGATCAGCAATTTGTGCATAAAATCAACCGAAAAAAATCAACCAGACCTCTTTTAAATTATCTGGAGCGTATCTATGCTGGTAGATTTTTTCAAAAATATGAAATGTACCATCTCTCTAATACAATAAAAGTTCCCTCTGACCATTTCACAGAAAAGGTTTTTTGCAACGGGGGTTTCACATAATGTTCAGTACAAGTAAATACTGATGGATGGGTTTATTTGTTCAGTTTTTCTATTCAACTTTTTTTGTTGTATCCGTTGTGTTTTTTCTGGTAACGATGTATTTTCAATGACCGGAGGTTCCACTTTCATTGATTTTCTGGAGTTTTTTGACATTTCATATGACGGGTAACGCGGATTTTTTTTCACAGTAATTTCTAGTCAGGCCCATAATTGTGATAAGCAGGGCCGAGCCAACTGAAAAATGTCTACCGGCCCGGCCCGGTCTGGCCCGTTTACCTGGTCTCTGAGGGGGGTCAAATTATTTTGCATGGATAAGATTTTCTTTCGATAGCTGGGAGGAATGGTTTTATAGAAAAAGTTTTGGATATTTCGAGTGGGTAAGAGTCAGAAATTTCATTGAAATCATTAAAAAATCCCAGCTTTAAAATTTTTTTGAATCCGCGCCCTAGTCACAAATATGATCAGGTCCAGAAAAATAGATTTCGGCGGAGCTTTCGACAGAGCTCGAAACTGCTTTGCGCCCCCCCCCCCCCCTTCGGAAACATGCTTCTATAGTTATCACCAGACCTAACATCATAAACTATGATGTTGATTTGACAAAAAACCACCCCGCTTCCGAACAAAAAAAAAGAAAGATAGAGTGCAGCAATGTAGGTCGAGTATGCGTGTCTTCTATCTTCCTAAGGTGAATAGAATAAAGAAAAAGAGATGGATCAGCAGTTTTTCGTTAAATCGACCTTCTTTTTTTGTCTGTTCAATCGGAATTGATGATTGACCGATGCAATTTGGGAGTGATAAGTGATAACAGTTTTGATTTAGTTGGAGGAATTTTAACTTTTTTTGCATGCTTTGTTATTGGCCAATGTTCTGGTATGAAAATGATACAAAAAAGTTTTGGGGACTCCATTATTTTCAGCTAATAGCCGGGCAAAATAATGCGCACCAAGGCCCATTGGGCTCGGCTCTTGAGTTTTTTTCCCACTCTCAGCGAATGAATAAAAATTCGAGGAATTTTACGGTTTTTGCACCGAAAACGTCTATTCTACAGTATTTTTTCAAGCGGAAATCAAAGAATGTAAAATTTTTGAATGGAAAATTTTCAAGTTCTTTTCAAAATTTCAACTAGATGTAGGTCAAAATTAGAGCGGTAATTGTCATTTTTAGTAGAAGGATGCATGTTTCAAAAAATCTTAGTCAAAAAATGCCGCAAGTGTTCTGCGAAAATTAGATTATCTCCAAAAAATTCGCTGAAAACCAAAAAAAATTCAAAAAATCAATGTCCAGTGGGGCGCGGTTCCTCATCATTTCGAAAAGTTTCGCTTCCATTGTTATGAAATTTAGAAATCTAACCTCGTATTTTTTATTTTAGATATTTTGGAATCTTATGAGATTTTCAATCCAATTTTTGAACATTTTTTTGAGGTATTCATAGAAATTTTTTCGTTTCGCGCTCATTTTTCCAACTTTTGAAAAGAATGCCACTGAGTAGCGACTATTACAATGAAGAATACGATAGGTTAGTGCAATCACCGAGTGATTTTCACGTCGGAATGCACACTTTGGCACTGTGCCAAGTGATGTTCATTTGAGCACTTTTGCATTCACGTAAGGAAAAAATTGCTGTGGTTTTTGAATAAAAAACTAGTTTTTCAAAGGTCCTATGAGTAAGATCGCCTTCTTATGATCTAATCGATTATCACTTTGTATTAATCACCTATTTTCTCATTTTCTCTAATCCTTATCCCTCTCTCTCTCTCTCCCTCTCTCTCTCTCTTTCTCTCTCTCTCTCTCTCTCTCTCTCTCTCTCTCTCCCTCTCTCTCTCTCTTTCTCTCTCTCTCTCTCTCTCTCTCTCTCTCTTTCCAAAAAGAATCCTGCCTTCCTTCGTACGCCCGATTAGCTGATCTGCATAACGACCCATATAGGCCCCTCCTGCTTCTTCTTCTTCTCACTTTTTGTCATTTCTTTTCACATTTATTTGATATTCAATCATTAACGCAACGCCCTTTTTGTGAGTGATATTATATAACTCATCAATATGGGTGGATGATAGCACTTTGGGTTGGGTCATTTAGGTAATGATACATTTAGGATTGCAATTAGGAATCATATCCAACTTTTTGGGGGGATAGAACCTGTACTGATTGTATCAAAGGGTAAGTAGGCAGTTAAGATTAAGCTGAGAGAAGCCAAGAAAAGTTTGTTATCAGGGCTTAAAGAAAGTCTTTTTTCAATAACCGGGCTGACTTTTTTTTTCAAATTTTTGTTCCCGACATTTTTTTTTATAATTCTGAGTTCTTTTTTTCTTATCACTTAATTGCGAAATCCTGGAACCTCGGGCTTAAAGGCGCAGCGACCAATTTCTATTGGGTCCCGTCACGATTACAGTAGTTCTCAGTTGAAAATAACTGTAATCGTGACAGGACCCGATGAACATTTGTAGCTTTGCCTTAAAAACCTGAGGTTTCAGGCTTTCGCAAAAAAGGAATACCGATTTCGCTGGAAGTATTCTCTCGGAAGCGCAAACTGCGTTGAAACGTTTGCGCTAAAAGTTGAAGGTCACCTAGAATTTTTCAGAATTTCTTTTACCGCTTTTTTCAGCGTTTTCCATTCATTTCCGAGTTGAAACCGGAAAAAAATCGAGAAATGTATGAAAAATAGTAACTGGAATTGAAAGACTTTGTGAAAATGTAGGGTTGTCGGATTCTAGGCCAGGTGGCCAGGTTCATTGAAAGGATATCGAAGTTTTCACGATTTTCAAGCAAAATTAGTCCGAAAATCGTGACGGAGAAGCATTATTCCTCTACACCATTCCTAGTTTTTGAGCAACCTGATTTTTTAAAAATCGAAAGCCGATGAAAATTTTTCAATGTTCCGTCTGGTCTACGAGTTTTCTTTACCGGTAATATCGAGCCCTACCAAAGGTAAAAACAATTCAAAAAAAGTTCACATCGCTCAGTTGAAAAGGTTAGAGGGAAGGTGTGAGTCAAACGATTAATCATTCTTCCTCTTCTCTCCCACAGCCCGTTGGCTCTCAACAGTTGGTGGTTAGATCTAGAGATTCAATTGGTTTTTGAATTTATCTTTTTTATTGCCTCGTGAAAAAGTCATGATTTACGTTTAGTACTAACTAAAAACCCCTAGCTAGCTGAGTTTTTGTAGTTAGATGTGCAGGCTTGGAGACCGCACCTTTCATAGAGGCTTGGCGTCCACACATTATAGCCCTCCAAATGACCTATCAAAAAACTAAGGTTGCAACAAAAAGGGCGCAGCCCTCCCAGCTGCATACAAGGTGGCAAATGGGCGTATAAAGAAAAAAAGAACAAGCAGGTGTCCTTGAAACAAAAAGAAAAAGTAATGAAACATGGTCAGAATGTATTTTTTTAGGGCATTTTTTAAGACAAGCCTCAATTTTTCTTTGTCTCCTTCAGTTACATCTGTAAGCTGGCTACGCACTGCCTATGTAAGAAAAAAAAAATCGGAATGAAAGTCTACAAAAGTGTCGGCCTTCAAAACTTTCCATTTTAACCTGACCGTTCCAAAAGTGTTCTGATCACGAGTTTGAATTTTCGTTAGGAAATACCTTGCTGTCCAGACGAAATTTAGAAAATTTGCTCCCAAGTTTTAGTGTCTACGGGTCATTTCGAAACCCGACGTCTCGAAACCGCGACAACTCGAAACAAGACATTCCGATACCGCTGAGAAAGTTGTAAAAAAAGCTTGGGAAACGAGAAGATTTGTGGAAATTTTGTAGTAAAAATGAAAGTTTTCTATGAAAATACCAAGTTTTCACTGAATTTAGAATAAAGATCAAGAAAAAGCCGTTTAGAAAAAAGCAATGTTCTTCTCGAAATGAATTTCTTTCAGAAATAATTTGCAATTCAGTAAATATCTGGTGTTTCCATAGCGAGCTCACTTTTTGAATCGAAATTTTCAAAAATCTCCCCATTTTCCAGTTTTTTCCACGATTTTCTCAGTGGTTTTGAAATGTCTCGTTTCGAGATGTCCTCCCGGACCCGTTTTAGTAAAGTAAGAAGTCGTCAGAGTTCGAACAAGAAGCGACGAGTACTTGAAAGAGGCGACTCTAATTTATGTTCAGAACCTTGAAGATTCACTTCTTAAAGCTTCAGATTCTGATCAACAAAAGCGAGCGAAAGCCCGAATTTCGACCAAGAAATACAAAAAATGAGCTCCGTACCAATCATACTTGTGATGGGCCGGGTCGGGCCGACTGAAAAAAGTTTAGCGGCCTGGTTCGGTTTGGCCCGGTCGGCTGGTCTCTGAGGAGCCAAAATTTTCTTGTACTTAACTTTTTTTTTTGATGACTGGCCGAATGGTTGTCTAGAGGACTTTCCAGTAGAAAAAAGTCAAAAATTTCGTCAGAATCACAAAAAAATCTGTAAAAAATTACCCCAAATTTTAATTTTTTTTTTGAATCCTGGCCGAAGGCCACCGAGCCGGACCGGCCTACCAAATCGCAAATATGGTAACGACGACTTTTTACAAATCTCTATGCATTTCTATGAAATTGTTCTATTTTTCTATGTCAAGTAGGCTCTGGGCTGGCCTAATAAACATAATGATTGGACTTTAAATTTTGTCACTTTTTTCCATATTTGTTTTTTGGCTTGAACGACAATTTGGGAAGTTCGAACTGTGTATGCTGGTGTGTTATGTACTTTTGGCCAAAATGGGCTATGAACTGTGCTAATGGGTGTCCGATGTCTACAAAGTACCCACGGCAAAAAAAGGGTGTCCTGCCCACCCATTGTCAAAAGTAAGAGAGAGGGGCCACGCCCCTTTCTTACGCCATACATTCCCTCTCCGTGTCTCTCTCTCTCCCTCTCTCTCTCTCTTTCTCTCTCTCTCTCTCTCTCTCTCTCTCTCTCTCTCTCTATGCATTCTAATACTTTCCTTCCTTCACACATCGTTCTTTTCCCTATTCTCCTCCTCCTTTTCTTCTTCTACTATCCCCCGGTGTCTTTTCTAATAAAAGAACGTTCTCGGAAAAGAGAAGGCGCTTATCTCGTTTTCATCTTTCATTCTCTCTGCCATTATACATATCATTATTATACCTTTGTGGACCAAATTTTTGGAGGTTTGGGCTTTTGTTCCGAGCCAAAGCTGCGGTTCAAGCGTGTTTTTTTTAGCTTCAAACCCTGTTTCTTCGGTAATTTTAAAGCCTATTTTCTCAAGGTTTCTAAATTGGTTAAAAAGTTTTCTGAGAATATTGAGCCACATTTTGACCTCAAATTCGATAAAATTAGCTCTCGTAAACAAGGTTTTCAATCCTAAAACCCGTTTTTTCCTTTTTTTCAAATTTTTTATTCTAATCTCTTTTCATTTTTAGTCCCCCAATTATATTCCTTTAAGGATCACATTTTGGGGGTTTGGGCTTTTTTCCGGTCTTTTATAGGCCAAAACTGTGGCTTTTTTCGGCTTCAAAACGATATTTTTCGTTTCCCCGTTTCTTCGTTAATTGCAAAGCTTTTTTTCTTGGGATTTTTCTCTTTGGTCAAAAAAATTTTCTGAGCAATTTAAGCCACGTACCATGGGGAATCAAATTTTGGGGGCATTGGGATTTTTCCGGGCTTTTTTTTAGACCAAATTAGGCCAAAATTAGTCAATTTCAACCATTGAAATGGGTTTTTTTAAGCTTTTTCTTAGCTTTTTAGGCCAAAATTGGTTAAAAATTTTGAAATGTACCCCTTAGAAACTGTATCTTCTTAGTTGAAGCTATCGTTTTTCTGTTTTTTTTTTCCAAAATTTTTACTTTTTTGCCATTAGGACCTTTTTACGAGCTTTGGTTTATTTTCCGGACTTTTTAGGCCCAAAATTGCGGACTCTCCAAATCAACAAGAAATTTAAATTCTAATCTCAATTTCTTCGCTAGTTTCAAGGCACTTTTAAAAGGTTTTTTGCTTCATTTAGAGCCAAAATTGCCCTTTTTTTCAATTTTCCTCCTAATCCCTTTTATTTTTTTCAGACCAGCAAAGCCTCCCTATATAGGTTTTCCCCCTACAATAAAAATGCGACTTTTTGTCGCTTTTCTTCTCCTTATCCATCAAACAATTGCTGCTGCTTCAATACCAAATTGTCCTGATTTGGATGTACTTGAGAATCAAAGTGATCTATCACAAGATGATTTGAATAACTTGATATTATGCTTTTGTAAAGTGAGTCATTCTTTTCTTGAAGGTGTTTAAGAGGGGGGGGGGGGGGGGGTGACTAATTTGTGTGAAGACGTCATTTTGACCTTCAATTAAGAACTGAATGCTTCAAAAAGTGAAAAAAAATGAAACAATTTTTTTTCTCGATAAATTCCGATAAATTTATCGGAAAATTTCCAAGTTTTTCCAGAAGCTTTTTGGCGCGAAATTCGGAAAAAAAACACTGAAAAACGATGCTCCAAAATTACAGTAGTGCGCATTGTTTGGGTTAAAAAAAAAAAAAAAACATTGCTTAGAAAAATTTTCCGAAATAATCAGAAAATTTATTGGAAAAATTTACTGGAAAAATTTACCGGAAAGAATTACCGGAAAATTATCAGAAAATTACCGAAAATAAAAATAATTTCCAGAACATTTTTCGAAACATCCGCTAAACAATGCGCACTAGCGTCATTTCGGAGCATCGCTGCTCGATGTTTTTTTTTGAATTTCGCGCCAAATGGCCACAGAGGAAAACTTGAAAATTTTCCGGTAAATTTTAGCGGAAAATTTACCGAAAAAAAAAGAATTTTACCGGTAAGACACACTGGTCCACAGAACTTTTAGGCCTCATTTATGGGCTTCGAACAAGATACTGGCGAACGGTACTGGAAAAACTTAGAAAAATTTACCGAAAATTTACCGAAACTTTCGAAAAATTTACCGGCAAACTCGACTTATTCATTTCTAGGCTTTTTTTCGAGAATTTTTGAATTCCCGCCCGACCGCAGTGTCAAGATTTTCAAAACTTCAAAACATTTTTTTCAAAATCTCAAAAAATTGGCTTTCAAATCAAGTCAAAATTTCCAAAATCTCTCCAAATCCTCATAAAAAATTTTTCGGATTTCAGTTTTTTTTTGGAAAAACTAAAAAAAAAATTTTTCACAGCCCGACCCATCAGATGCCGAAAAAGTCGCCATTTCCTGTCTCTACGGCTCCAACCTAGACCATCTTATGAAGGCAACAGAAGCCGTCACAAATGCAAGCCTAGTGACGTCATCAGTGAGTTTTTTGGTTTGGCGCGAATTCAAATTTTTGAAAAAAAAATTATCAAAAATAAGAATTCCAGATCAGCATCCAACACATGGAATTCCCGGAAGGAGGGCTTCCAGAATTTGGAAAAATTGCTCCACAACTTCAAAATTTGGATATTCGAGAATGTTCTGGACAAGACGAATTACAAGTTGGAGATGATAGTTTTAAGGGATTAGAACAGACTTTAAGAAATTTGACAATTCATAGTTGTAATTTGATGGTGAGTGTTTTTTTTTGAGATTTGAAATAAAAAGGTTTCGCAAAGTGCGGCACGGAAAATTGGCAAGTGTGCCGCACGCAATCTAAGACTTCAAGACTCGAAGAAAACGTGTCAGTAAGTTGCAAAACAAAACCGTGACGCACTTTGCAATTTTTTTTTGAAAAATTTGAAAAAAAAAATTGAGTTTTGCAAAGTGCACGATATTTTTGCAAGTTTGCCGCACACTATTCTTCAGGCCTAATAATGAAATATATCCATGCCAGCGACGCGAGAAACCCGTGCCGCAGTTTTCAAAAATACAATTTTTTGAAAATTTTGAAAAAAGTTGGTTTTTGCAAAATGCCGCACGATATTTTTGCAAGTTACCGCTTACTTTTTTGAAATTTCGTAAAATCGAAAAAAATAAATAAAGGCATGCCAGGAACATGCAAAACAAAAAAAACCGTGCCGCAGTCCAATTTTTGAACTTATGAAATAAAGTTTTGCAATTTGCGGCAGAGAATTTTTATCTTCAAAAATTTGAAAGTTGAAAAAGAGAAAAGTCTTGACTTGCAAAAAAAACGTTGACGCAAATTGCATTTTTTGGGCACAGCGGCACAGTTTTTCAAAGAAAAGATCTGCAAGTAACGCAAAAAAAAAGTGTCAGGAACTTGCAGAAAAAACCGTGCCGCAAATTGCAAAACCAAGACATTAACGGAAAATTTCTGAAAAATTTTTTTGTTTCGCAAACTGCGGCACTACAAATTTTGCAAATTGCAGCACACTATTCTTAGAATTTGAAAATTTGAAAAAAAAATGCCAGGCACTTGCAAAAAAAAAGCCGTGCCGCAAGTCGCAAAGGTATTTATTCTCAACTTCCGACAAACTATTCAAATTCTTCGTAGCGTTTGCAAAAGTTAGATGTGTAGATCATTCTACAGTATTCCCAACTCTAAACTTTCAGACTATCCCAAAATCCGTCGATTCTTTGGAAAACCTGGAAACCATGGCTTTCTCCAGCAATAAGTTAGATTCTCTTGGTGTAGATCAGTTCAAAAATAAGAAGCAGGTAAGTATTTTTTTTCTTTTTTTTTGGTGACTAAACTTCTCAAAAGGACCAGAAAGGACCATGGGCTCGTCTTCCCAGAAACGATATTCCGCATCAGTACTCTCATAATGAAATTGACATTCTCTCTATTATTCAAAAAATCACATTTCCTCGGGGAGGGAGGCTCTCTTTTTGAACAATGGCCCTCCGTAGAGTGACCACATAAAAAAAGAAAATAGAGCTCCACGCGCGCGGAGCACAAAATGACCAGCGCAGAGCATAGCAATAGCTAAGGACAAGGAGGGAAATGAGCCGGAAATATTAGTATACTTTTTTGTGGGGAAATGCCAAAAAATAGCTCAAAAAAGGGAAAGTTAGGTCTGAAAAACGGGTGAAATTAGTGCTTCGGAAAATTATCGAAAAATTCACCGAGAAAAATAAACACAAAAATACTGGAAATTTACCGAATAAAAAGAATTCTCAAATTTTTTGTCCGGTAAAATTTTGAAAAATTTTCCGGAAATTTTTTCCGATAATTTTTCAAAAAAATTTCAGAAAACCCACTAAACAATGCGCACTAGCGTAATTTCGGAGCATCGTTGCTTGGTTTTTTTTAATTTCACTAGGGAATGGTCTACACATAGGATGGGCTTTCGCTTAACGAGGGGTACCATTCGAAAGCTTAGGTTGAGAATAACTCATTTCCACTTTCAAAAATCGCTGCGGACCCCTGAAGACGTCAGAATTCACATCTGAAATTTCAGTGCTTAAACTCACTCTCTCTCCGAGAGGCGCCCTCCATGTTGTCCTTATCCTTTCCACAACCTGATTTCAACGGTTGTGTGGTGGAGTGGTAGTGGCGGTGAATGGTAATCCGGGGGTTGAGGGTTCGACCCCCTCCATGGCGAAACTATTTTGTTTTTTTTTCTTCAAATTTTCAGCAGTGAAAAAATAGGGCTGGAACTGTATTTTTCAATTTGGCCATAATTCATACGCGTTTATGAAAAGAATAATTCAAAATTAACGATTTGGTGTCAATTCAATCTTTATTATTAAAACAAGCCATAAACCTTTAACAATACAATAATTTTGAAGCATCACGAGTACGGGCAATAGTGTTGGGTAGTCCCAATAAAGTGTTCGAAACATAGAAATTCGTGGCACCTGGCGCATCGAATGAAAGACAAGTTCGTACATCCATTTTGATAACAATCGTGATGACCAACGTCTCCGAAACACCATTGTGATGGTGTCATGAATGATTCTTGTTGATCAGTATATCCCGCTTTTTTCCAAGAGTAACGAAGAAATGGCTGGAAAAGTTGTGCAGAGACTTGATGGTAGAGCAATGAGATCATCATGATTTCGTTGTTTCTTTGGGCTATGAGAAAGTCTGGATGGAATGCCAACACATAAGTGGTGAACTTCTTCAGAAGATTCTGTAAGCCCGGTATACAAGTAATCAGGAAACCAACTCACTTTCCAAGGTCCATTCCAGTAAACGTCAAGTGGCTGAATCATTCCTGTAGTATGGGGAGGAATGTTACGAATTGTGACGTCGAAGCCTGGTGGAATGCATTGTTCAATAGAGAAGTGATCCTTGAAGGATGGCCACGAATCCACAATCATCAAAAGCTTTTTTGTGGCCGATGGGATGAATATGCAGCTTTTCAACCAGTCTCGCATCATATCTTTTGTCATGATATGTGACTTGGCAGCTCGCACTTCTAGGTTTGGACAATTTGGAATTGGTCTTGAAGGAGGAAAATGCCCAGTTGGTTCAGCAAGAACCATGAATGCCTTGGGACCAAGAGTTCCATCCATGAAGATTTGTGGCAAAAAAGTAAAAGAGTGTGTTAAGGATGATTTTGACTGCACTAGTCTTTCCACTACTTTCTCTCCTAAAAAAGCGAGAGCACGAGCCCCATATATTTCTTTTTGCACTCCACACTGATCCGCGTTGAACACCATAGAAGGGGAAAACAAGGAGACCTCTCGTCTGATTTTTTTGACAAATTCTTCGGCCGTCTTTTGAATTATAGCCTTGTCTGTGTGACACTTCCTGGTAACGAATTTGGTTATTTTTCTGCTTACAATTCTGGAAAAGGTGATTCTATGAAACTAATAATTTTCGGTTTCCATCATACCGGTGAGCCTGCTTCCATCGAGTGATCCATGTTTGAGAAGCTTCGAATTTTTCGACTTTCATCTCTTTTTTGTTGATCCAGTGGGCAATCATTTGTATATCACAATCATGAAGTGAGAAACCTAAAATTTTACTGTGAAGATTGAATGCATAGGAAGCACCGTACCATTAACAAGCTTTTCTTTAACAACTTCAAACAATCTTTTCGATAGAAGGCGTAGCAGATTCGTTCTGCTTTCTTTGAAGTCATCTTTTTCTTTTTCATAGGCTCTCAATTTATCCATATGGCAAGGCAGGGTAATCCATTTGAATCTTGCAGTCATCGAATTGAATGGTCTTGAACCTTTCGCAGTTGATCGGTAATAGTCAAGAGCCTTTTGAGCCTGCAATTGTATTTTTATCATGAATAGTTTGATTTTTTCTATATACCTCTTCTCTCTTTATAGACCTAGATCCAAACATCAATTCATCATGGGATTGTAGCACACCTCCATCGTAAGCCTCGAATTCATCCACATCATAATCGCCATCTTCTTCGTCAACTAATTCATCGTATTCTTCAACATCAATTTCATCATCTCTCGCTTGAAGTAGAATCATTGCCATCCGGTCCGCCAATTTTTTTTCTTCTCTGGTTATATTTGGATCCGGGGGTATGGGTACCGCCATCTTTTGAAGAAGAAGGAATAGGACGTGAGAGATGTTCAGAACCATAGGAAAAACGTGTAAATAATTGAAAAAAAACCGAAATGCGATCAGAAATTTGTAAAAATCATCAAAACATGACAAAAAAACAATTTTAAAACGCGGGTTCCAGCTTCACCGCGGTTTCGTGAAAATTTTTTCCCGCTTTGAAAATTGAAAAATACAGTTCCAGCCCTATTTTTTCACTGCTGAAAATTTGAAGAAAAAAAAAACAAAATAGTTTCGCCATAGAGGGGGTCGAACCCTCAACCCCCGGATTACCATTCACCGCCACTACCACTCCACCACACAACCGTTGAAATCAGGTTGTGGAAAGGATAAGGACAACATGGAGGGCGCCTCTCGGAGAGAGAGTGAGTTTAAGCACTGAAATTTCAGATGTGAATTCTGACGTCTTCAGGGGTCCGCAGCGATTTTTGAAAGTGGAAATGAGTTATCCTCAACCTAAGCTTTCGAATGGTACCCCTCGTTAAGCGAAAGCCCATCCTATGTGTAGACCATTCCCTAGTCAGACCAAAAGGTTACTGAAAAATCTGGAATTTTCCGAAAATTTACCGAACTTTTCCCGAAAAATAAATCTAATGGCCTAGGAATCATGGCCTAGAAAATTCTGATGACCTAGAAATCATGCCCTAGGAAAATTTGAAATCTTCCGGTTTATCGGAAAAAAAATTTCGGAAAATCATGCTAAACTATGCACACTGGCGTAATTTCGGAGCATCGTTGCTCGGTGTATTTTTCAAATTTTGCACCAAAAAACTACTGATAGTGGAAAATTCGGATTTTTTCCGGAAAATTTACCGAAACACTTTTCGGGAAAAGTTCGGTAAGTTTATCAAACATTTTTCGGAATTTTTTCCAATGAATTTTCCGGTAAATTTAACGAAATTTTACCGTTAGGGAACACTGATTCATGGAACTTTTGGACCAATTTCACAAAAAATAAGCCTAAAAAGGCTCTGAACCAAATTTTCAAAATTTTCCAATACATTTTTTGGTCAATTCGTCGAAAATTTACCGGTAAAGCACCTGAAAGCCCAAAAATCTTCTAATTTTTCCTAATTTTTCACGGTTTTGAATACAAGTTCCAAAGCACCAAAGCTTCTCGCCAATTATCTCCCCCCCCCTTTTTTTTCTCTTTTTAAGATGACGTTACAAAACTTGTCTTGTTCTTTCGTCGTTCGGACGAAACACATCCTCCCCTGCGCATCTTTTTCTCTCTCGGTTTTTATGTACTTCACTTAGGCAGAGAGAAACGAAACACGTAGAATATATATGTATATGTTGGAAGAAGAAGAATCAAACAAGCATTATTACGCTGCTTCTTTTTCTTGTGAAACTGACTAATGGGTATGAGACTACTTGGAAATGGATGGAGAATAATGGAGGGATAGACAGAGGGGGAACGGAAAAAAGGAATTTGAAAGATTTCAAGAAAAATCTCTACATGCTAGAAAAGTTTAAAAAGTTATACCAGAAAAAAAAACGAAAAACATGATTTTCAAGGTGAAAATTTTTGAAATAGGCTCAGAAATCCGAAAAAACCCAAGTGAAAAAGAGGACTGTCAGCAGGAGGGACTAGAAAACCAGCGATGGCCTAGAAATCCAAAAGCGAAAAATTCAAAAAAAAAAATTCTGGATCATTGTTCCGTTTCTATACTGACTTATAGTTGACCTTGCACCAGAAAAAAGGCAAAAATCTGCTCGAAAAAATGAGACACGGAAAAATCATATTAGTGGTGCCCCTTTAATAGAAATACTCCTTCAATAGCGGTGCCAGATTTTCAAAATAATATTCTTTCAAAATTTCGACTTGCCGACTATATATTCGATGCCCCTTTAATAGTGGTGCCCTCCGGATCAAGAGGTAAATGGAAAATATTATATATTTTTATATTTTTTCGAAATAACCTTTTTTCTATTTTTTGAACTTTCGCCTTCGGATTTCTAGGCCATCACTGATTTTTCTAGTCGCTCCTGCCGACAAGCTTCATTTTCAATTGCTTTTTTTACCTTTTTGGGCGAAATTCAAAAATTTTCAACATAAAATTCATGTTATTGGGATATTTTTCTTCCCGTTTTGACATGTTCCGAAAAATTATTCAAATAGAAAGCAAGACTAACGAAAAATTTCGTAATATGGCCTAGAAAACCAAAAAAAATTCTTCCAGCTCTCCTACTTGGACGTCTCTGGCAACTTTATCACATCAATCGAAGAAAAAGCATTCGAACCTCTTACTTCTCTGGAGACACTTGTTATTGGTGAACATAACTTTGTTAATGAGACAGTTATCGAAGAAATTGGAAGATTAAAAGCACTCAAAACCCTTGACTTAGCCCGTGCCGATGGAATTTTTGAACCACCAGAGTCACTTTTCAAAGAAATTCCACAAATTGAAACATTGAAACTGTCTGGATGTTCTATTCCGAAACTCGAACCAGGGCAATTTGCCACGTTGAAAAAGTTGAAGGAATTGGATTTGAGAGTCAATCTAATTGAGAATATCACTGCTTACGCTTTTGATGGATTAGAGAGTTTGGAGAGACTCTCATTGGCTGGAAATTTTATTTCGTGAGTTCTTTTTTTCAAAGTTGAAAAATGTCTGAACAACTTCCGCACTGTTAAAAATTGTAAAAACAGCTTCGAAAAATTAAAAGGCAGATTTGGAAAAATTTTGACTTTTCAAATTATCGAAAGGGTCGATGGAGAATTCTCCGGGTAGAAATTCTCGAGCGGCCCGGCCCGTGACAAGTCTGGATGAAACCATCTATAGAAAAGCGCCTGTAATAGAATAGAACAGTGGGCCTTATCGAGAGAACTTTATTGAATTTCCCGGTAAATTTACCAATAAGTTAACGGAAACTATATCGATTTTTGTAGATGAATCTATAGAGACATGCTTTGGTAAATTTCTGAAATTTTATCAAAACATTTTTCTGAAAAACAGTTGAGATACGATAGATTATGGAAGGAACATTTCCTTGAAATTTTTTTGTTTAGCAGCTATTTTTCTATTTTTCGAGAAATTTGGTTCTAATGAGAAACGTTTTTCGCTGCCTTAATGCAAAAAGTTGAACGCTCAGCTCAGGCAACCAAATTTCTTATCAGGGCGCTTCCTACCACATCCCCGATAGGGGTTTATCGATACATTTTTTGATGAAGCCCGATAAATTGTTTCTCGTCGATAAATTTCCCGGCAAAAAAAAATCAAGGAAATCATCGATAAACTTGTAGGTAATTTCCATTTCTCGATAAAATTGTTTCCTATAAGGCTCACTTAAAGAGAACAAAAGGATTAAAGAGCACGCCCTTCTATTAAAGGTTCTACAACAAACCCCGAAATTCCATTTTCAGAAATCTCGAGCCCGATGTCTTTTTCGGCCTATCTAGTCTAGTAGATCTAGACTTGGGATGGAATGAAGTGAAGACAATTCCATCGGAAGTCTTCAAGCCATTGGCCGAAAAACTTCAAGTTCTAAGCCTTCGAAACAACCCAATTTCTGAGCTTCCTGCCACTGGACTATCAAATTTGAATAAATTGGGACTTGCTGAATGTGGATTCACCACAATCACATCGGATCAACTCAAAGATTTCCCAAAATTGGAAGAATTGGATTTATCCAAATGTAATATTTCGAAAATCGATGAAAATACATTTGTAAATCAAAAGGATGCATTGAAAAGGCTGAATTTGCAAAAGAATAAATTGAAGTCATTGCCAAATGTAAGTTAGATGTGCAGGTTGTTACGAATACAGTAATTTTTATTTTTTTAGCTCATCAAAAATCTTCCGGCTATTGAGACATTGGATGTTTCTTCGAATCCTTATATTTGTGATGGAGAGTTGGCTCATTGTAAGTTTTTTAAAGTTTGGTTGGGGAAAATTTTGAAAAAAAAATTATTGAAAAGATGAAAAGACGAGAAAAAAAGCTGGTCAACAGCAATGAGGGCCTAGAAATCCAAACGCGGCAATTCAAAAAAGTGCTCTTTTTTCATATGTTTTTTGATAATTTTGTAACAGAAAAAAGCCGAAAACCCTGATGGAAGATAATTCTCCCGTTTGGATTTTCTCTAGGCCATCTTGTTTTCTTAGGCTAGGCCAAAAGTCCTGGCGGGTTGAAATGAGAGTTTCAAGTGATTTGCTCAGGTTTGAAAACATTGAGAAATTATAACAAAATCTCTTTCTTTTCAGTCGTATTTGGCGTGGAAGATCGTGTAAAACAATCCGAACAAAATGGTCATCCATTCTTCATTTCGAACGCCAACGAAACCATTTGTGATCGTCCGTATACCCTCAGAGGCGAGGCTGTTCTTCAAGTGGAACCAGAGAAGTTCCAACCTTATGATGAGAAATCAGATACAACAATGGCTCCAACTACAACTACACAGGCTACTGTAGAGGAGACAACAACACTGTTGAAGATACCAGATATATTGGTCGGATCAAAAACCAACGACACATTGTTCAAAGAGGAGCCACGACGGGATGTTTATGATATATCGAAAACAGATGATGCAAAGGGTGTTTATACGCAGAAGGGTGAGTAGTTGTTTAGTTCTAGCTTTGATGGACAGAAAAATAAAATGGAAATGGACAATGGGGAAGCTAGTGACCACTTTGGGAACAGAGCATTCCTAGTTGATTGAAAGTGGCTCATACGAATGAAATTTGATAAAAGAGAGCGACGATGATCTGATTATGAATTCACGTGAAATTTCTGATCAACTGTTTATTTTCTATGTTCCATGCATCCGTGAGTTAATTGTAGAGGTACCTATCAAATTAGATAAAGTTTCACATTGAAAGGGTCTTTTAAAAATTGGTGTTACGAATCGTTGGAAACCGGTTATAGGGTGGACCTTACAAAGAAAAAGTTAGCATTAAAAAAATTGACGTTATATTTGTTACGAGGACTGTCTTAGCTTTCTATCTATAGTCAAATCTTCCGGCTCTTGAAAATTCCGTGAAATAGTAACATATCCAAAAAATTTCCTATTCAAAATTGACTCTCTAACTTGAAACATGGACTCTTGTAGTGAAAATTCGCTTGTTAATCATCTGGAGTTTTTCGCATATAATTCCATCCCTTGATTCAAAAAAATAGATTGTAAATGCTAAAGAAAACTGGTCCTTTTTACTTTTTGGCTCAAAAACCCACCCCCCCCCCCCCCTCCCACAATATTCTGTGCTGAGCAGCTGAATTGCATTCAAGGTTTTCAGATCGTTACTATCGACTTTATGGTGCATAAGAACTTTCTAGGTTAAAAGTGACTAGCTCATGCCGCTTTCTCCACAAATTTTACCTAACATCCGTTCTAGACTTGGAAAAAGGATGCTTCAAAACCTATGAAATTTGCCGGCTCAACTTGAGAAATGAGTGCCAGAACCTTGACCTACATTTGACAGCTTAATGTCTGCCGAATCATCTTCTGTAACTGAGCCCTTTAATTGATTGTCTCCTGTATTACAGCGACCTCTTTATGTCTTGGGAGGTTTTACTAACGTTTTAGGAGGAATACCATCCAAAGTCTAAAAACATTTCAAGCAGATCGGCCTAAAATTGTCATCTTAAACTGAATTATTCTATACTCCAAAAACCCATCTAAACTCCAACTGTTATGTTTATATCCATATAAAATCTGACATCCAACCACATCTCAAAAAGTGACAACTTTCTTATTCTATGTGACGAGCAATCTCCCTATCCCTATCTCTTTCCCGTCTTTCCCAGTCTCGAAAACCACACATGAAATTTGGCACCGAGAAAAAGAATTTCGAAATCTCTCTCTTTCTCAAAGTGACACATAAACATTTTCTTCTTTTCCCTCTGCTGGATGGTGTGTGATTCACTTCTTTTCTTCGTTCAACACAACAATTCTCATTCTTCTTCTCACATTTTTCTTTTGTCAAACCATTTGACACGAAGAAAGTTTTTCTTATCGAAAAAAAATTTCTATAATTTTAGAAGTTGGAGCTAAAAAAATGGAGGGTAGGTTCTAATTTAACTGAGTAGCGAGCTTCAAGCGTTAGGTGGGGATACGTAGCTCAAGAAAGAGCTAACGCGAGGACTAGGATTCGGCGGCCATGGCCTAGGAATTCCTGACTAAAACCCAACTTTTTTCTTTGAAATATTGAGTTCGGAAAACAAAGGGAAGATTGGGGTTAAGCTGAGTAGTAGTTTTAAGAGCCTAAGGCGGGGGACTAGGTTTTGATGACCGTGGCCTAGGATTTTTTCATAATTTTTTCCTTCCAAAAAATCATATTTTATATTCCAGGTTCCTACGCAGTTCCTATCACAATCGGAGCAATCGGATTGGTCACTGTGATCATTATTGTGGCAGTTGTCTTGTTTATCAAGGTGAGCATTGATCCCCCAAAAATTATCAAAAATGAAAATCTTGGATTTTGCAACCCGGGCACAGATATTTCGCAACGTGGCTGCATAGCCATTGGTGCCCAGGTCGTCAAAAAAAGTGGTGGCCTAGAAATCCCTGATGGCAGAGGTGGAGAAATCGTATTTTTATGCCGATTTTTCTAAAACTTTCCCTATTTATTTGTCGATTTTCTATAATCTTCTAGCATAAAATCGGCGAGAAAAAGCAATTCCACAAGTTCGGCCACCGAAGTTTTCTAGGCCACCAAGACGGGAATGCAATTTTTAGAACTTCTTACACAAAATTACAATTTCACGTCGAAAATTTTCAGAAAAAGTACTCGATTTTGAAAATAAAATCGGAAGCATTGCGCGCTGCGGTCGGAATATTTTTGAAAATTTAGTTACTTCTTTCCGACCGCGACGCAACCGCAACGCACATGAAATTCTCAAACTGTTGAAAATGGCGCTCTACCTATCAGTGATCAACGCGATGCGGTTGCGTCGCGGTCGAAAACTTTTCGAATTTTTTGAGCATTCATTCGACCGCGACGCAACCGCAACGCAGCATACTTGCTCTGAACGCATCAAATTTTCAAAGTTACCCCGAAACATTTTTTTAAAACAGCGTTTTTAAATTTTGAATTATTTTTTCCAGAAAAACAAAAAAGTGGGCGGAACCGATAATAAGCCAAAAGGTGGAAAATCGGATAAAGTGGTGAAAATGGAAGATGGAATGGTGGAAATTGAATTGGATTCTCAGCCAGGCACCCAACATGCCACGCCAAGACGATAATAATTTTTTTGAAAATTTTTTTCTGGAAAATAATTTTTCAGAAATTTTTTTCCAGAAAACCTTTAGTATAATAATTGTGCTCAATTGTTTTTTTTTGTTAACTTATATTGTGAATTTAAGCCCCGCCCCCTCGAAAAAACGGTTCTCTTTTTTTGTCTTACTGTAGTTCTGAACTTACTTGATGATTCTTGTGTCCTCATCCACCAAATAGCATGCCTGCAAAATTTTATTTTGATGATTTTCGATAATTGAAAATAAATTCAAATCCGGATTACTGTATTTTTTCCGGGTTACTGTATTTTTTTGTATTCTGTTTTTGTGGATTACTGTAGTCCCTTAGGATACAGTAAGATTGGGTTACTGTAACCCTGATGTTGCACAAGTACGGATTTTGTTTGGCTATGATTTTAGGTTACTTTACTTTCGGATTACTGTAGTTTTTTGTATTTTGTTTTTCGAATTACTGTAGCTCCGGTTTTCAGGATACAGTAAGATTTGATCTTTATGTTGTCGGATTACTGTAGCCCTGATGTATCTCATCAAAGGTTTTCTGTACTTTTGGCTAATAGGACTACTGTAGTCCAGAATACTGTAGTTTTGATACAGTAAGAATAGATTATGCGGGTTACTGTAGTTCTGAAATACCGTAGGATAGTACTTTCTAGCCACTGTATTTTCTACAGTACCCTAGATTTATCGAATACCGTTAGATTAGGTTACTGTATTTCCGACAAGCAAACACCTGGATTACTGTATTTCAGGAAACTGTATTTCGAACAGTTTCTATGGGTTACTGTATTTCGTAATGTGGCCGACGACATACCGAGATTACTGTAGCTGTTCAGTTCGGATTACTGTATTCTCAGGTTAATGTAAATTTAGGACCTTGGATGTCACATATTACAGTTTTTCCTTCTCTAAGTTCACAATTTACTGGATTATTGTACCTATGGGGTACTGTATTTCCAAACGAGATTACTGTACTTCAGGGTACTGTACAATGAACTGTTTTTCTGGGCTCCTGTACCTGACTACAAACTACATTTTGAAAAAAACTCACCCCTGGTACCACAATTCCATCACATGGTCTGATAGCATGTGCCGAGAAGCACACCATTTTTCTCGACATTTCCAAAACGGTCTGTAGGAGAAGGCCTAATGCCTGTAGGCCCATTTTATTCTCTTTTTCCTGAAAATTCGAAATTTACGGATCAGAGGGACAAGTTTTTGCATGTGGCCGAGATTGTGTAAAGTTAGGCCACGTCTAGAAAACACTCAATAACCGATTTCTAGTGACGCCGAAATTTGGATTTTTTGCAATTTTGGATCCGGGGGACTAGTTTTCGCAAAACTGGAAAGGCTTTTCTAGGTCATTTGATCTCATTTTCAAGCAAATTCAAAACTTCTCTTTCGGTGGCCTAACTTTTTTCCTAGGTCATCAAACTAACCTGTCCCATAACGTGTTGAGCATGAAGGAAAACATAAACGAAAAGCGTTTTTCTCTCAGCTGTCAATTTATTCAATTCTTCTCTCATTTGACGGGCGGCTCCACACGTACAGACTAGTTTCGGTTTCAATAGAGAAGACGTGGCGAGGCCACAAGTACAGGATTCAGCGATGACGTCGAACTCTGGAGGCACGACAGGTTCGGGAATTTGACGGAGGAATCTGGAAGAATTTGAAGTTTGGTGGCCTAGTATTTTAGATTGGTGGCTTAGCTTTCAAGGTGGTGGCTTAGGATTTTAGATTGATGTCCTAGGTTTTCAGATTGGTGGCCTAGGTTTTTAGATTGGTGGCCTAGCTTTCTATCTTAAAGGTTTCTCGATCACCTAATGAAAAGTGCACAATATGAAGATCTAACTTTCTATTGAAAAATCCTAAGCTTCGGAACGATGACCTAACTTTCTCCCTCTGGAGTTTCCTAGGCCACCATGAAAAAAGTTCGACGACAACATGCGATCTCCATCGCTTGTGACCTAAGTCCCCAAGAGCGGCCTAACTTTCTTCGCTGGAGTTTTCTAGGTCATTCTGCAAAAAGTCAGACCACCGCAGGCGATTTTTTAATTGTGGCCAAGATCCCCAAGGGGTGGCCTAACTTTTCATCACAGCATTTTCTAGGCCAATCTGCCAGAAATCAGACGACAACACAATTCCACATATGTGGCCTAACTTCATACTACAAGTTCTGCTAACGGTGGCCTAACTTTCCCTCCTATGGTTTTCTAGGCCATCCTCACCCACCTTTTAATCAGCCCAGCAGCATCATGTGGATCAGCGAAAACCATTTTCTCTCCACTATTTGCTCTTCTTTCCAACTCATCCAATCGACTTTTCGGTGGTGATAATCGATAAATTCCCTCCGTCCCTAGCCCATTTTCCTCTACAAAATCAATCGAATAACGGAAGAATGATGGAAGAGGAATCCCATCTAAAGATGGATCGGCGGCCACGGCCTCAGCCATCGGAAGACCTAATACTTGTGTCACTGATGGTGTGACGTCATCGATATCGATTGATTCCGTAGCGGAAGTGGATAAATTGAGATCTTCAGAGCTGAGTTTTCGCCATTTTCCTATGATTTTTCGCGTCGATTTTCGAGTTCTGCAAAGTTGTAATGATGCCTTCAGAATGCAATTGTGGGCGGGGCTTCTGAGACTCCGCCCACTTTTTGCAATATTGCGGCACGGTTTCGATTTAGGAAGTTTTAAAAATCCTTATTTTGGTTCATGGAATTGCGTTTTCTTTCGATTCCAAAACTGGCTCCGCCCACTTTTGCATCTCTGCCGCACGACATTTATTACAGGAAAGAGGCTCCGCCCCTTTTTCAAAATCACCTAATATCCTAACTGATGTTGGCTTATCAAGAAGCTATGCTCCGCCCACTTTTTCAGTATTACCGCATGATTCATTTAGAAATAGTGGGCGGAGCTTGGCTTTTGTTCAACTTCATTCAAAAATTAAGCTCCGCCCACTTTTTTAGTTTCAGGCCGCTTTTCGGATCCGCCTTTTTTCTCCAACTAACTGTGCCGCATGGTGAATTTTGAATTAGGCTCCGCCCACTTTTGCAATGTTTCCGCATAGTTAGTTTTGCAATAGTGGGCGGAGCATAGCTTTTTCTTCAACTTTCTTCGAAAATTAGGCTGAGCCCACGCCCCAATTTGTTTTGAATTGGACTCCGCCCATTTTCGCAAAATTGCGGCATGGTCTATATTTCAAAAAATTGACGACGTCTACTTCTTCTATATGGCCTAGTCCCGAGTTATCATGGCTTGCTATAGAGTAGCTAAGCTCCGCCCAACTTTTGAAAGTCATATGTGGGCGGGGCTTATTTTCAACTCGCTTTTGAACTCCGCCTACTTTCTCCTACATTACCGTGCCGCATAGTGATTGTTGCAAAAAGGTTCGACCCCGCACAATTTTGGAATATCACCGGACAGTTTATTTCGAAAAAAAAGGTGGCATTTTTTTCATAAAATTAGGCTCCGCCCATTTTTGCACTATTTATCATGCCGCAGTCAGTTTCTAAGCCTATGAGGCGCCTATTTTAACTTTTTTTTCAAATAAAAAAGTCCGTGGCCTAACTTTCCCCACCCAGGTTTTCTAGGCCGTCTAATAAAAAACTCACAATTTCAACCCCTTTTTCTTCTTTTCAGGCTCATCATGCATTTCTGAATAAATGTGTGGTCTGTAAATCGGAAGTAAAAAAAACCAAAATAATACAGAAAAAAATATTTATTCATGCACACACTTCAAATTAATTCATGCAAAAGGAAGCTCCGCCCCCAAAAAAAGTGGGCGGAGCCTAAAAAGGGTTAGGGAACAAATTAGGGAAAAAAATGGGAACGGCAAAAACCACTCTTTTTGAATTAGAAAAAAAGTTAAAAGAAGGGCACAAAAATACATTTATTCGGACACACACATAGGGTTACTGTAGAGAGAATTAGGCCACGCCCACTTTTTTGCTGTAAAAAGTGAGCGTGGCCTATTTTCAAAGAAAAAGAATTTTAAAACAGAAAAAAAAATCCAATAAGAAATCGTTTAGAATAAGTATAATAATAAAAGGGGGGAAAAGTATACAAATTTGGCTTTTCGGAGAGAGAGAGTGTGAAAATAAGAGAGACGCAGACACATAGAGAGAGAGAGATGGTCTCATAAACTGAAGTGGATGAAGCATGGGAAAAGGAGGAAAAGAGGAAAAAGTAAAGAGAATAATAGAAGGATATATACGGAAAATTAGGTAATTCGAAAAGTGTTTGAGAGGGGGCGGGGCGGCAAAGTTTTTAGGCGGGAAATTTGAATTTTTGAGAAAAAAGTTTAAGGATTTTCAGATGATTTTTAGCTAGGTTTTTAAAGATTTTTTTTTCGCGAAAATTCGAAAATTTTGAAATCGATTTGTTTCGATTCGAAAAACACAAATTCTGTGTTGAAATTTTCAGAAAAATCTGGAAAATTTTCAACAAAAAAGTCGTGGCGAGACCACAAGTAATTTCGAAATTTATTTAGAAAAAAAATTTTTTTTTGAAAAATGTCAATTTTCACCGAAAATTTAAAATTTTTTGTTTAAAAAATCCGGAAAATTAGCTCCAAAATTTTTTTTTCAAAATTTAAATTTCGCGGTTTTTTCGAAATTTATATTTGAAAAAAAATTTATTCTTGATTTAAAATACTAATTTTGGCTCAAAAATGATCAAATTTTCGAAAAAAAATGCATTTTTTTTCTTTTTTTTTCAAAAATTCAAATTTCCCGCCTTTTTGGAAATTTCGAAATTTTTTGCCCGAAAAATTTTTGGAGTTAAAAGACCAATTTTGGCCCGAAAATATTCAAATTATAGGGAAAAAAATATTTTTTTTTCAAAAATTCAAATTTCCCGCCCATCCTCTAATCCCTCTAATATCTCTGCAAAATAGCCAACGCCTTGTTCAAATTATCACGAATCGCTTTGACGTCCTCATAATCGACAGCGCTCATCGCATATTTTGTCAATTTTCGAATTTCGGCGAATTCTTCGTCAGTCGGAGTGTTTCCAGAAGGCTTAACGATGGGTTGTGGAGTCGAGAAATCTTCGTATTGTTGTGGTTGATGACGTCCTACAGTAGTCGGGGGATACGGTACTTGTGATGGAAGATTTGGAGTCGAAGAGTAAGCTGGTGGCGGCGGTGGAATGGTGGAACGAGCCGGTGGTTGTGGTGGAAGAGAATGATCTGAAATTAAGGATGGGGTTACTGTAGGTAGGAATACGGTACATTTGGGGTACTGTATTTAGCTGGACTGCGGTAGATCATGGCATGGGTACTGTAGGTTGGGTTACTGTACCCATTACTATTGTAGGAGGGTAGTTTTACCTAGAAAGGTTACTGTAGGCAAAGATACTATATCTATTCTATGACCTGGAATTACGGTAGTTTTGATTACTGTAGATATGGGTTACAGTATTCCTATGGTGAGGATACTGTAGAAACGGTATTTAGGAGGACAGTCGTGATTGTTGGGTCGGGTTACTGTAGACATTGATACTGTATCTTGCTGGACTACTGTAGCTACGGCTTATGGTGCCTTTTGGCAAGGGAACTAAATCCTAGATTGAGCCGGGTTACGGTAGCTATAGCACCACTCTAGATTATGTTACTGTATCAAACAACCCAAAAACCTCCGAGGAATGGATTACTGTAGCATATTATGCAAGTTACTGTAAATTTGGAGTACTGTAGCTTACGGTGAGGGTTTTTAGCGGGTACTGTAGTTTGTCAGGGTTGGGTTACTAAATCTAAGATTACCGAGGTGCAGATTACTGTAGCTTGGCATTACTATAGGACATGAAAAAACGACGATATTAAGACAAACTTTCCATCTTTCGCGAGTATAGCACTGTACAGTTTTCAGTCAAAGTGCTTCGATTTGATTGATATTTCATATAGTGAATACATAACAACTTCTAAGACATTTGGTATACATTTCATTAGGCTCCGCCCACTTCCTACAGTAATCCTTCCAGAAATTTCGAAATTTTTTTGTAAATGTTAGGGCCTAAATTCGAACGGGAATTGATAGAGAGTACTTATTTGAGTATTTTTCGCCACTCAACGGAATTTTTTTATAGAAAAAAATTTCATTTTCTCGAAAAATTGACCGTTTTTTACATTTTTTTTGATTCTAGCGCTCCACACAGGGCCTAATCCGAGGTGATCTCTCCGGATTCGAATTCCTCATAAAATTTGCCGCCGATTAGCCTTTGTTCGAAAAAAATTCGAGGTTCCCATTTTTTTATATTTTTGATTTTTTCAAAAATTTTGACTTATTTCCACGTATCCCTATACATGATGAAAATGGTCATGGTCACCGATTCCAAAAATAATTTTGTTACAAAATGCCTTACCCATACCTAGTATGCTCACAAATTTCCAGCTCATTCTGATTGATATTGTGGGCGTGGCATCATCAACTAAAAACCACTGATTTTACTGTGTCAAAAACAAGCCATTTTTACTTGATGATGCCACGCCCACAATATCAATCAGAATGAGCTGGAAATTTGTGAGCATACTAGGTATGGGTAAGGCATTTTGTAACAAAATTATTTTTGGAATCGGTGACCATGACCATTTTCATCATGTATAGGGATACGTGGAAATAAGTCAAAATTTTTGAAAAAATCAAAAATATAAAAAAATGGGAACCTCGAATTTTTTTCGAACAAAGGCTAATCGGCGGCAAATTTTATGAGGAATTCGAATCCGGAGAGATCACCTCGGATTAGGCCCTGTGTGGAGCGCTAGAATCAAAAAAAATGTAAAAAACGGTCAATTTTTCGAGAAAATGAAATTTTTTTCTATAAAAAAATTCCGTTGAGTGGCGAAAAATACTCAAATAAGTACTCTCTATCAATTCCCGTTCGAATTTAGGCCCTAACATTTACAAAAAAATTTCGAAATTTCTGGAAGGATTACTGTAGGAAGTGGGCGGAGCCTAATGAAATGTATACCAAATGTCTTAGAAGTTGTTATGTATTCACTATATGAAATATCAATCAAATCGAAGCACTTTGACTGAAAACTGTACAGTGCCCAAAAGGCTGTACCTTGATCCGGACAGAAAACTTGTCTTAAATTTTGGATTACAGTAGCTAATAGAAACGCTATTTCAAAAGCCACTTCGCTAACTGAACGATTACTGTAGAGCTACTGTAGGTCCCCAAAAGAGAGTCTAAAGATTACTGTAGTTCACCCAAGGACTACTGTAGCCATTTTAAAGGCACATACCAGATGGAACATTCGGAATTCCACTGAATCCAAATCCTGGAGCAGCTGGTGGTGGCTGATTGTAGGCGTGCTCTTGTGGTCCCCCGTCCGACGATGATGGAGCATTTGGCTGGAATTGTGCTCCGAATTGAGCGAGATCTGGAAAAATTGATTTTCAGACTATTTCCAGCCAAGTTTTTAGAAAATTCTTGCCATCATCATCCTTTTCCTCTTGACTACTTGGCACATACGGGGTACCATCACGGAGGCATGTGAAAATTTGAGTGCTCTTCCATTTTGCGTACTTTTTCGACGAGAGGAATGGCTCATCGATCTGAAAATGGTAGACAATAGGCTCCGCCCACTTTTGGGATACCGTAATTATTCGTACCTCTCCGAAAAGCGACAAAATATCCATGACGTGTCCGGCGGTGTAGAATGCGTGGACCACCGATTTGTCGATCTGCAAAAATAGGGAAGGGTTAGGCTAGTTAAAGGAGGACTAAACTCATATAAATAAAACATTGTTTCTGCTTTAAAATTCTACGCTGAACACGATTTTTATAGTGATTTTGCTCAAAAATCGCTCTAAACCGCGAAAATTGTTCTGAAAAATCGTACAAAATACAGATATCCCTTTAATGACCGTGGCCTCCTGGCCTAGGAATCCAACCGTGTAGTCCGAGAGGACAAGAAGGCCTAGGAATCACAGATTAAATCTCTAGGCCGCGAGAGAGAGAAGAAAGCCTAGGAATCACAGATGAAATCTCTAGGCCGCGTTGTCCTCTCGGACTACACGGTGGGATTCCTAGGCCAGGAGGCCACGGTCATTAAAGGGGTATCTGTATTTTGTACGATATTTCAGTATAATTATCGCGGTTTAGAGCGATTTTTGAGCAAAATCACTATAAAAATCGTGTTCAGCGTAGAATTTTGAAGCGGAAACAATGCTTAATTTATATGAGTTTAGTCCTCCTTTAAGGCCCATCTAGACCAATCTCAGGCCTTTTGGGCTAATTTAGGCCGTTTTAGGCCAATTTAGGCTTGCCTGAATCTTAATTTCACTAATTTCTCATTAAAACAATTAGGCTTTTCATAGGCCATTTCAGGCCGTTTCCGACAATTTTGAGGCCATATTTGATCGATTTAGGTACTTTGTTAGGCTATTCATTACTGTATTTCGGTCAGTTTAGGCAAATCTAAAGCTTAATTTCAGGCCTTTTCTAGGCTATTTCAGACCCTATTGAGGCTTATTCACAGCTTATGTTCACTAGCTTTTGGTTGGCATGTCTAGGCCTATTACAGTCCTTTATAGGCCATTTTTGGTCCTGCTTGGGCCATTTGAGGCCGTCCTTTCAGATATTCCAAACTATTTTTAGGCCAATAAAGGCCTCTTTTGATTAACATATTTCGGAATTTTCTAGGCTATTTCAGGCCGTTGCAGACCAAATTAGACCGGCTAAAAGCCCATTTCAGGCCTATTTTTCCAGAATTTACCGCCCAACTAACATTTCCAGCCTTCTCCTTCTTATCGGCAAAATTAAACAACTTCTCGGCGAAACGTTCGATATGAGCCTGAGCAATTGTCTCATTTTTGATAGCATCATTATCAGCTAATTGTGATTTTATTGATTCGAGTGTGGTGAGGAGACCAGTCAAATATTGACGTGCTTCAACACTTGATTTGTCCAATTTCATTGCGGTTTGAACGGCGTAGAATAGGCCTGAAATATGAGGGGAATTTAAAAAAAAGGGGCGGAGCTCGTTGACAAATTGCGGCGATGTTTATTGAATTGGCTGAGCGGCGAAGCTATGAATTAGTTCTGTGATAAGGAGTTTAATTTTTCCATATTTCTAGAAAGGGGCGTGGCTTTTCTCGTTGCAAACTCCAGCGCGATTTTTTTTTGACTGAGCGGCAACTTTAAAAGTTTATGTTGTGATACGGAGTTCCACTTATAAAAAAGGGCGGAGCTCGTTTTGCAAACCGCGGCACTGTTTTTCAATTTGACTGAGCGGCAATGTTAAAAGCGTATTTTGTGATACAGAGTTAAACTTTCCAATTTCGCAAAAAAAAAGGGGGCGGAGCTTCATGGCAAATTGCGGCACGGTTTTCTCAATTTTTCTGCGCCGCAAGCTATGAACGCTATTTTTGTGATACGGAGTTCAATTTTTTGTCCATTTTTTAAAAAATAAGAATTCATTGTGACAAGAAATTGGCTGGAAATCGGGATAATACTGATAATATTTTGGTGATAAAACTGAACACAACACGTGGCAAGATAAGTGAATGAAATTGGGATATGAAAAGAAAGAAATAGAAAGAAAAATGGGTGAATAGAGGGGTTTTGAAGGAAAAAAAAATGGAAAATTGGCCGAAAAATCACGATTTTTAGGCTAAAAATTGGTTTCTTTCAAACTCCCCCGAAAGGGATTTTCCACGTCGACTACACGGCGCAAAATCGCGGTAATTGTCTGTGGAGCGCATTTTGAGCCGGCGGTTTTTTGGAATAGGTTTTTTGTATGGAAAAAAGGGGTTTAGTGCCAAAAATAAAAGTTTTTCAGCCGATTTTTGATGTTAAAAGAGCTGAAAAAAATTTTTTTTGGAGGAGTTTTGAACCGTTTTTCTCCAATTTTTTGAATTACTAGGCTGAAAAAGCTCAGATTCGTCAAAATTTTTCAAATTTTTCGGAGAAATTTTTTCCACGTGGACTACATGGTACAAAAATTGCGATTATTGTCAGTGGAGCGCGTTTTGATCCGGTGGTTTTTTGGAAAAAATCAGTCAAAAATGAAGATTTTTCAGCTTAAATTTTCCTATTTTTTCGATTTTGGACCGTTTTTTCCCAAATTTTTTGGATTTCAAGGATGAAAAAAATCAATAATTTGACATTTTCACTCTGAAAACGACTTTTTAGCCTAAAAAATCACAATTTTCAGCCAATTTTCGCCCTAGTCAAGTTCATAATCAATCATTAAGCAAGCCGGACTAATAGCCTTATGAATAGGTCTTGGAAACACTGGTTTCCTTTCAGAAATCAATCGAATCCATTCTTCCAAAGTGCCCAATGATCGATCCGTTGCCATCGTCGGAATTCCACAACTAACTCTCAATTGACTAATATTTTTTCCCAAACACGAATACGAATCCATAAATTTCTCCTTATCCAATCGTCGTCGCCAATTTCGGGCATTCGATTGCAGCCGTTCCGTTGAGAATTTCGGCGCGAAATTCAAAATTCGACAAATGACATCGAAGAGATGAATGGAAAGATGAAGAGCAGTGAGAGATTGAACTTCCGGATGATCGAACATATGTGTGGATTGTGGGAGATGAGTTCCACGAATTGAATCAACCACTTGACAATTACACGTACGTGGTGTGCCGAGGTCTGATAAGGAAGAGGTGATAGGTGAGGAGTCTGGGGGAGAACTATGGGAAATATCGGAGAGAAATCTGACATTTTTTGGCTTAAAATCGGTTTTTTTTCCGTATTTTTTGTTCGAAAAATAGCCAAATAAAATGCGAGGATGCATCAGAAAACCGATTTGAAAAAATAGAATACGGATAGAAAATAGTTCAAAATTAAAGACGATAGGCTTTTTTTACTAACTATTTCATTACTTATTTGCAAAAATCGGACACCTCGGGTTTAAAGGCGCAGCGACAAATCTTCATTGGGTCCCGAAACGATTACAGTTATTTTCAACAGAGAATTACTGTAATCGTGGCGGGACCCAATAGAAATTTGTCGTTGCGCCTTTAAAATCGAGGGGCAAGCGTTTTATTCAAAAAAGTGAAATAACAGAAACAAACGTTCTTCATGTCCAAAAGGCGATTTTTTCAGTAAAGTAGTTTTTCGAAATTTCAAAAACGCGCTCCATCGGAACAGATCGTCGTGTAGTCCCCGTGGACAATCGGTTCAATTTTTTTTGAATTTTTTTTTGAAAAAAACCTGGGTCCCGGGACATTTTTTACTATTTTTCGCCGATGTTTCGGTGTAAAAAATTCCGAAAGTGAAAAAAAGCAATTCGAAAATTCAAAACTTTACGACTTTCCGGCAGAAACTCAAATTGCAAAAAGCCAATTGTCCACGTGGAGTACAAAACCAACTATTTTGAATTTCTACATAGGATTGTCAATGGAGCGCGTTTCAAAGCTTAAAAAAAACTGTTTTTCACCGGAAAACGCCTATCTACTTTAGAAAAAATGCCCACTGAAATTACTGAAAACTCCAAAAAAATCCCAAATTTTCTCCGATATTTCCCCCCTATAAAAAGCTCCTACTCGAAGCAGGTCCTCCATCGATTTTGAGACGAAAAATGTCAAAAACATCCTTGATCAACGTCATTTTTCGATACGATCCGAGACGAATCAGTATCGATAGGGTCCGTTTTTCGCGGGCTTTTTTCTCCGAATTCTGTTTGACGACGTCTTCATAAATCTGTACTTTATGCTCCAATTCTTGCTCATTTTGCTCTTTTTTCTCCAATTTTTCATCTATTTCTTCGATTTCTTGCCGTCCAATCTGGATTTTTTTTTGTAATTTCGCAATTTTCTCACGGAGACATTCACATTTTTGCGTTTTTTCCAGAATCTCTTTCGACAATTCTTCAGAATCCAGAAGACGTTGAGTCTCGTCATCTGGCGATTCTAGAAGATTCCGAAGGGTGTCACGATGGTCAATGGATCGTTTTTCGATGCGAATTGTGGATTGAAGACGTGACCACGAGGCGACGTTGAATTCAGAAGACGTTGGACCGAGTGCCATACATAGGAGGGCTGTGCAAATGGACAAGTTTTGGGCCAGCAAAAAATTCAAAAATTTTGGGAAAAATTGAATTTTTTAGGCCAAAAATGGTGAAAATTAGGCAAAAAATGACATAAAATGGGTGCAAAATATTAAACTCCGTATCACATTCTTAAAGCATTGCGGCGCAGCGAAATCTTAAAAAATAGACTTACACCAATAATAAATGACCGGATCACGACTGGCATTCTCGTTGGCAATTTTGATATAATGAGCGATTGGTTTGAATGATGGCGGAAGATTTGATGACATTCTGAAATGAGAAATTTGGGATTTAGAAGAATTTTAAAAAAGAATGGAAAGTATCAGATATTATTCGTTTTTAATGAAGTGTCACCCAGTACGACACTCCGCCGGGGACCCACATTGAATAAATTTACTTCCTACTGTAATTTATTTTTTGATCGGGAGCCGCGAAACTATTTTTTGACTGTTTTCGCGGGCAAACTAAATATCTTCAAGCCAAAAATCGATTTTTTGTTCGAATATTCAGCAAAACCAACACAAATGAGCGCGAAAACTGCCTAAAAATAGTTTCGCGGCTTACGATCAAAAAATAAATTACAGTAGGAAGTAAACTTATTCAATATGGGTCCCCGGCGGAGTGTCGTACTGGGTGACACTACATTAAAAACGAATACCGTAAAAACTGTATTAGAAGGACACCTTCAATAGAAGCACACCTGTAATAGAAGGACACCCTCGGGGCATGATTGAAGAATAGAAGGACACCCTTTAATAGAGGGACACCTTTATTATTTTCTTAGGAAATTTCAACAAAATTTTTCGAATTTTCAAAATATTGCTATTATAGAAACATTTCTTTCCGTTTTTCGTATTTTTCTTCCACTTTTTAGTGGTTTGCGGTGTAAAAATCGTAGCAAAACAACAGTTTTTGTTCAAAATTGGTGGCGATTTTTAGCCTGACAGAGCTCCGAAAAATAGAAGGACAGCCTCTAATAGAAGCACACCTGTAATAGAAGGACACCAAAATAGAGGGGTTGAGAATAGAAGGACATGTCCCTCTATTACAGGTTTTACGGTAATATTTCGAGGATGCATCAATAAAAATATAGAAATTTTCTTGAGAAAATAGGGAGAGAAAAGAGACATTCGAAGCATCCAGAAGAATTCCAACCATTTTGACAAAAATTTAGACCAGGAAAAACGAAAGTTTGAACTATTAGCCATGCAAAATGATGAGCAACCGCGCTCTACTGAATTTTCCAAACATTTATTATCGAAAATTATCGCAAACAGGAATTTTCTCAGTAAAATTCGGGAACATCTCCAAAAAATTCATTCGCTGGAAAATCGCCGAAAAAAAAACTCTAAAATTGAAAAAAAAATTCGAGTCCGGTGGGGCGCGGTTGCTCATTATTCCGGTGGGTTTATATTCAAATCAAGCTAAGCTCAGGTGATGCGAAACTACAAAGCTTTCTTGGCTAGAAGTGAGCAATTTTTTCAAATTGCTTAAAAAAATCTAATTTTTTTCAACTTATTGGACTCATGGAGAATTTGGCCAACACTTCAATTAAAATTTTTTTTATAAGTTTGCTAGTTTTTTTTTGGGAGGAAGAAACGAGAAATTTGAATTCAATAAATCAAAAAAAAAATCAATTTTCCAACTCGAAAAATTTCAGAGAAAAAAGACGAAGAAAACAGGGGAAAAAATGAAATCATTTTGCTGAAAATTGTTATCTGTAGAAAAATTCGGGAAACGAAGGGAAAATCAAAAACGAGGAATACGAGTATGAGTCAGACAGTCGTTCTGTGTCTGCGTCTCTCGTTCTATCACCGATTTCTTCATACATATTGTTATCGGTGGGCAGGGTATAAGAGGAAGATAGAATAGAGAAAGGGAAGGGGGAAATGTTTGTTTTAAAATATCTATCAAAGAAATCAAATAGTAGCAATATAAGGGGGAGAGTTTGACGGATTTGACAGCTTCGAAAATCGATAATGAAGGTGAATTTCTAGCCTTTTGGAGCCGAATTTATGTGGAAAGAATAAAACAAGAGTTTCGAGCTTGAATTAAGCTTTTTCCAGAGCGGTTCTGAATCAAAATTTCAGGAAAAACTGCTTCGAAATCTGCTAAAAATCATATTTTCTCCAAAAAAAAAAGCTAAAATTCGTTGAAACTCATATTTTTTCAAGATAAAATGAAGAAAACCAGTTCAAAATAATGCATTTAGAGAAAATTAGACAAAAAAGTCACTAATTAGAATGTTTTTACAGCGAAAACTGCTTGAAACAAAGTATTTCGAAACTTTCAAATTTTTTGATCGAATTTTTCTAGTTTTTTTTTTTTTGAAAACAATGTTCAGATGAGTCAGGGTTTGAGTGGCCTAGAAAACTCTACAAATAAAATACTAGGCCACGGAAGACTTTTTGCTTAAATTTTCTAGTTTTATTCGTGGAAAAACGAGAAAAAATGTCTGAAAATGTGAAAAGAAATGACAGAAAAACAAGATATTTCAAAGCGGAAAAGTTCAGAGAAAAAACCGCGAAAAATAATTCAAAAAAAAAAGTAGATCAAAAAAAATTAATTGTTAGCAAATTCCGTTATTTTTTATTCACATAATAATCATAATTCACATATCTTTCTAGAAAAAAGGGAACCAGTAATATCAATATTTTTGTTAGCAGAAAAAGAGGGGGAAAAAAACGAGAAAAAAAGGGAAAAGGAGCAGCGGTAGGAGAGGGGGATGGTATATCACACTGGAATTGTATTGGAAAAGGGCCCTTTTAAAAGGGGGAAAAAAGAGAAAAAACCAAAAAAAAAGAAGAGCTAAACCAAGTAAATCGACACTAACCATGCAGAAAAAAAACGAAAAAAAATCCCATTTGAATATACAAAAAAAGTACAGAAAATTCGAGGAAATCGAGGGGAAAATAGGTTTTTTTTTGGGTGAAAAACCGAGCTTTTGACAAGAAAATTGACCAAAATGCTAATTTTTGAGCTCAAAATGGTTATTTTTCAAGTTATTCGACCATTTTTTTTTAATCATTTTCACCTAAAGTGAGAAAAATAGCAGAAAAATACGGTTTCCTAGCCTAATAAAGCGATTTTTCGGTTAAAAATCGACCAAAAATCGCAATTTATGGCTCGAAAAGGTTATTTTTCGCGTTTTTAGACTATTTTCTTCTATAATTATCCCCTAAAGTAAAAAAAAAATGACTGAAAAATGGAATTCAGAGCAAAAAATTCCTTGTTTCGGTTAAAAACCGACTGAAAATGGCAATTTTGAGCTTAAAATGTCTATTTTATCATCATTTTTGCCCAAAAAAAAGCTAGAATTGGTGTTTTTGAGCGAAAAATCGACAAATATAGTTAATTTTTCACTATTTTAGCCCATTTTCCATCATTTTCCCCTCAAAATCAATGAATTTCGGGTGTATAAGTGAGGACAATAAAGAATGCCCATAAATGCATCATAATGAAATATAAAACAAAGAAAAGGCGAGCAGATGGATGACTTCGAAGCATTGATAATAGCTTGAATGCTGTTGAATCGACTGTTTGAAGAGCATTTCGTGTTGATTGATTATTGATATTCGATAGAAGGGGATGAGATGATGATATGTGCATTGGAGAGGAGTTCTGGTCGATGGGGATGGAGGTCTCACGGGTTGTGGCTTTCTGAAATGACAAAATTTGTGAGTTTGAAGAGAAAAATGGTGAGAAATAGTTCAAAATTTTCAGTCTTTAACATTTAAAAACCAATGGTGATTATATTTAATGAATCTTACCGTAAGAAGAAGTGGGGAAATCTTTGTTACTTCTGGGATTCTGCTTTTTTAGAATCAGTTTGATGCCACTGGAAAGTTTTCTAAAATGATAGAAAACGTGATTTTTTGAAGCAAAACTTGACAAGGGGAAAATCGAACTTCTCATTCTTCAATTCAACTTTTATGGTAATTCAGATTAACCTGGATATAGCTATTGGGTCGTCACGAGCCCATTAAGAAAATGCTATCCATAATCAGAACTGAAAGAACCAGAGTTGCCCCGAACCAGAACTAGTCGATTAAGAACTGGGCGAATCAGAATTGCCTGCATCAGAACTGTTCTTTATCAGAACTGGCCGGATGAATACTGTCACTACTTTGCTGTCATAAACTGAAAGCAGTGGTAAGTGCCTAAATACGTGCATTTGAAAAGTTCTTATCCGGGGGAGTTCTCAAACGGTCGGTTTTTATTTAGGAGTAACAATATTTTTGTCACCTATTTCAACTGGTTTTTATTGTCATTTACGGTGAAAACTGAATAGGCCATTGAAATTCGTAAAAGTTATATAACTTATTTGCGAAGTTTTTTTTTGTGATTTAGACTCTCTTACCACTCCAGAAGACCCATCACCCCTTACCTGAAGCCTCTCCAATCTAACATTCAACACTTGATTCGTCCTCAACACATCCTCCAACTGTTGTTGTTTCTGTAGTAACATATCCGATAGTTGTGAAGTCGTCCCATCATCATCCTGTTTCGTTTGCTCATCTCTCATCCTCGCACGCATATCACTAACCACTTTTCTTAGTTCATTCTCTTTTTCAATGATTTTCGAATGATGTTGATCACCGAGACGCTTCATCTCTTGTTTTGTGAACTCGTGCTCAATTCGAGAGCATTCTAGTTTTTCGTTTAGGAGTCCTATTGTACTGTCCCATGTCTGTTTTTCTTCAAGGTGGGTTCGTTTTTGATCCGATAGTTGGGATTGGAGGTCTCTGTAAGACAAACGGGTTACGGTAGGGTTACGGTAGGTTACGGTAAGTAGTCTGTTGACCAAAACAGCTTCTAATATAAAGGCATGCCCTTCTATTGCATATTTCACCTCAGAGTTGAAGGTTTAACGGCGAAAACTAGCATTGGGTCCCGCCACGATTACGGTAGGTTACAGTAAGTATAATTTCGACCAAAAGACCGTGAAGTCCTTGTGGAAAATATACTTCTAATAGAATGGCACATGTTTTTCTATTACAAATTTCACGTCCAAGTTCAAGGTTGAAAGGAACAACGGTAAACTAGCATTGGGTCCCGCCACGACAACAGTTACTATTGTAAACGTGAAGGTTACTGTAGGATTACGGTATCTAGGTTGCTGGAAAATCGTGTACTCCTCGTGAACAATATGATCACCTTTCTGTGGCGCCTCCAATAGAAGGGCATCCTCTAATAGAGGAACATCACAAGAAAAAGGTCTAGGTTATACGTAAATGTCCTTCTATTACAGGCTACAATAGGTACAGTAATCTGCCATAAATTTTGAAATTAGCCGGTGTAGTCCACGTGGACAATCGCGGTACTTGAAATTCAAATTTTTGCCTGAGAAAAGTTGAAAATATCAGAAAAATTCCGCTTTTTTGGCCGTATTTCTTCGGGTTTTCACTTGTTCTGAGGTTAGACGTGCATGCTCTTCTATTACAGGTTACGGTGGATACAGTAACCGAAAAATCACTAAAAACCGGCCGGTGTAGTCCTCGTGGACAATCGGGGCACTCGAAATTGAAATTTTTGGTTGAAAAAGTTCCAAATTTCAGAAAATTCCGCTTTTTTGGTCGTTTTCCTTCGAATTTTCAGCTATTTTCAGCTATTTTTCAGCCAAAAACCATACCTTATCTGTGCTTCCAACTCTTCCATATCAGATCTTAGAGTATAAACTTGTAACTGTGCCGATTCAAGGTCTGCTTTCGTCAAATCTCTTTCCACTCGAATCTCTTCAACTTCGGCTTGAAGTAGGTGAACGGGTCGGTCGCTGGAGCCGATTCCTTGCTGAAAAATTACAGATTTTTAGGGATTTTCAGCCATTTTCAGCCCAAAAATATGGGATTTTCCGCCAAATTACCTCAGATTTCAACGATTCCACGAGCTTCTCTTTGGCCGTTAGAATCTTTTGTGCCTTATTTTTATATTCATCAAATTCTTTTTTATTCTCATTCAAATTGAATTTTGCCAGTCTTAATTGTTCAACCATTGCACGAATCTCCTCTTCAAGGCCAACAATTTTACGTTTATGCATATTACATTCATCCACTGCTTTCTCCTTTTGATCTTGCGCTTTTTGTCTGAAATACTTGTGAAGGATTGTGAGAATTGAGGTGATTTCCAGGAAGTTTTCAGGCTTTTTATGACTATGAAAAACATGATTTTTAGACTATCAAAAGGTCAATAAGCTAATACATGGACTAGGTTTCCGTTTTGTCGGATTCTAGGCCATGTAAACCGAAACCAATTTGTCTGAAACGCTTGATCAAAGTTGTTGGAAGTGAGTTAATTATGGGGGCTTTTCCGGCTTTTTATGACTAAAAAACTACGATTTTCAGGCTACCAAAAGTTCAATATTCAATTTTTGCTTTACACGGCCTAGGTTCCGATTTTGTCGGATTTTAGGCCATATAAACCGAAACCAGCTTGTCTCAGTTTCTTGACCAAAGTGCGAGGATTTTGACGGAAAAAGAGCGGAAAAGTTGTTTAGGTCAGGTTTTCAAATGGAAAGGCTAAAAATTCCGTAGAACTGTATTAGAAGTGCATGCTCTTTTATTGTTCCAATCAGCGTTTTGAGGGCTCTTATATTAGGGGGACTCTTCCATTCATCCCAGCAAAATTTTCCGAGAATTAATGAATGAAATTTCGCAAGTTAGACCTTTTTTAATTAAAAATACACCATTTTTGGGGCTCTTGTCATAGAGAACTCTCCTAATAAGGGTTTTACTATTTGGGATCCTTTTTTCATCATTTTTTCAATGAAAAATGACTATTTCTCGACTCATTTCCTCACAAAATCTCCAATTTTTCCTATATTTTACCTGGCCAATTTCAATTCCTGTAGCGAATCCATTTCGGAATTCGAAACTTTTTGATTCTCCACTCTTTTTTCCAACATTTCCTTCTCTGCTTTCATCTCGTAATAATCCTGACTTCTTTTTTCTAATTTTCGTTCAGCTTCCGTTAATTTCGTTTTTAATACAGATATTTGGGAGTCTTTAGCAAATAATTGAGATTTGAAGTTGGGCGAGGAGTCGGTGCCGGCGAATTCAGCTGAAAATTGAGAGGGTTTTGGGTGGAAAATAGGTGTTGCGTGGCCTAGGATTACGATTTTGCCGGATTCTAGGCCATGTAATGGCTGCTCAGTCAACGCATTTTGTGGCCTAGAAAATAACGTCTGTGGGGTTTCTAGGCCAGCAAAAGCATACGCTTCCAGGCCATTTGTACGCCTTTTCTGCAGGCTTGTCCAAAACCCGGGCCGGGCCGGGCCGGGCCGGTGGACAATTTCTCCGGCCCGGCCCGGCCCGGTCGGCCCGGGTTTGAAAATTTTTAATTTTTTGAGCACCTTTTTCCCGTTTTTCAGCCCTTTTTAGGTACTTTTCCTGGGTCTTTTTACTCAAAAATCGATGCCCGTTTTAGGCTTAGGCTTACAAGGGAACCTTTTAAGTAAAGGTGAAAGCGAACCTTAACTAACCACATAGGTCGAAAGAGGGCCTTTTAGATAGTATATTCCCGTTTTCAAAAGCTGCTTACGAGACCTCTGAAATGCTGAAACTTCGATCTGAAAATCCACCCATTTTTAGCACGCTTAACACACAGGATAACGGTGGCCGCCGCACTAATTTCCCCCTCGCATGTGACCGCCGTTCATTCTCTACGACGGCAGCGAGGATTTGGCGCAGCGGTTGTGGCCGCGATTAGTAATATGGAGGCGGTGGGTACGGACCCCGTCTTGGAAAATGTTTTTTTACTTTTTTCTCTGGTTGATTTTTTGATGTTATCATCTCGATTTTGGACTTTTTTGTTGTTTTTCAATGTTCCCAATGCTTATTGGATCGCATACAATCCAAAAATCAAGTTTTTGAAAAATCCGATTTTTTACTCGGAATGTCCATCTACCCCATGAAATGAAATTTGTGATGTTTTGAAAATCAGAAAACTCTCTCGAAACTTGCTAGATTCATAACCGTAGACACTATTTTGAAAGTTTAAAGAACATTAATCTAACCGAAAGTTGGAAATATGATAGTTTTATCAGAAGTTACGTTTTACATTCGATGGTTATGTACTCTTCTAGGTCAGAATCATTCACTTTCAAGAACGTTACTGAATTTTCCGCCGGTTAGAAGTCTTCAATATGCTAATAAGACCTAGAAGAGTACATAACCATCGAATGTAAAACGTAACTTCTGATAAAACTATCATATTTCCAACTTTCGGTTAGATTAATGTTCTTTAAACTTTCAAAATAGTGTCTACGGTTATGAATCTAGCAAGTTTCGAGAGAGTTTTCTGATTTTCAAAACATCACAAATTTCATTTCATGGGGTAGATGGACATTCCGAGTAAAAAATCGGATTTTTCAAAAACTTGATTTTTGGATTGTATGCGATCCAATAAGCATTGGGAACATTGAAAAACAACAAAAAAGTCCAAAATCGAGATGATAACATCAAAAAAGCAATCAGAGAAAAAAGTAAAAAAACATTTTCCAAGACGGGGTCCGTACCCACCGCCTCCATATTACTAATCGCGGCCACAACCGCTGCGCCAAATCCTCGCTGCCGTCGTAGAGAATGAACGGCGGTCACATGCGAGGGGGAAATTAGTGCGGCGGCCACCGTTATCCTGTGTGTTAAGCGTGCTAAAAATGGGTGGATTTTCAGATCGAAGTTTCAGCATTTCAGAGGTCTCGTAAGCAGCTTTTGAAAACGGGAATATACTATCTAAAAGGCCCTCTTTCGACCTATGTGGTTAGTTAAGGTTCGCTTTCACCTTTACTTAAAAGGTTCCCTTGTTAGGTGTTTCTAGATTATTTTTATTAAAGTTCATGCTTTACAAAGACATTTTCAGGCGCTTTTTCGTGTAACTTTCAGGCCGTTTTGCAGAATTTTCAGGCAATTTTTAGGCTTTTAAAGACGGTTTCTGAGCATTTTCAGGTCGTTTTACGGAAATTTTCAGGCCATTCATAGTGATTTTCAGGCTGTTTTGAGGCCGTTCAGGCCCTTTTCAGGCCATCTCAAGGCATTTCTAGGCAGCATTTCTAACGATTTCAGGAGGTTTTTAGCCAGGTTCAGACCGTTTTTTAGGCATTTTCAGGCGGTTTTGGACATTTTGAGACGACCTTTTGCCAAAAGAAATTCCAACTCTACCTGCAAAATGAGAATCAATGACCCTTTGAACAAAAAAAAATTTTTCCCGCCTCTTCGGGGCGGGGGGGTGATTCTCACTTTATTAAAATTTAGGGTCCTAACGGCAAAGCTCACCGTTTGAGGTAGGGCCTGATCTTTTGGGAATTTTCAGGCCATTCATAAGCATTTTCAGGCTGTTTTAAGGCCGTTTCAGGGCTTTTTCAGGCCATCTCAAGACATTCAAAAACGATCTTTGAAGAAATATAGGCCGTTTCAAGGTGTTTTCAGGTCGTTCAAGACATTTTGGGCCGTTTTAGGGATTTCAAGATCGACTAAAGGCGCTTTTTAAGGTATTTTTAGGCCTTTTTAGGCTACTTTAAGGCATTTCTAAGCATTTTCACTCACAAGTAGTTCGAATACTAGCCACTGATCTTCCACCAACACTTCTCTGACTTCTCGTATCCTCTTCATCTCTTTTTGCACTTTTCACTTCATTCGAATTCAAAACCATCGTCCAGGATTCAGAAGCCGCCGCCCCTCCTCCACCAGGTTGATGACTCTGTTCATAATGTCTACTACTACTGGTCCCTCCACCTCTCCATCCAGCTCCTGTATAATCACTTTGAGCCCGTGATGGAATTGATGGAGCCGGTCGTCCGACGTCTTCTGTTATCACATGTTCGGGCATTGATATCAGTGTGGCTGGAATACTCGCTGTACTCCCTTGACGGGTACGAGGTTTTGTGGTATCACGGGCTTGTTGAATGGCATCACCGGTCTGGAATTAGATGTGATTTAGGCTTCTAGACCGTGTTTCAGGCGGTTTTAGGCGTTTTAAACGCATTTAAAAGGCTGCCCTAAGGCATTTTAAGACGACATTGGAGTATTTTGCGACAGTTTTCGAGACATTTTCAATCCGTTTTCGATAACTATCATGTTTTTTTTCTTAATTTCAGGCCTTTGCGGAATTTCAGTCCGTTCTTAGGCATGTTAAGGCTTTTTTTAGGACATGTTAGGCGTTTCGAGGCACTTTTAGGCTTATTGACGTATTTTAGGCCGTTCTAAAGCATCTTTAGGGCCTTCGAGGCATTTTTAGACCGTTTTTGAAAGCAAATTTAAATACGAAAAAACGTGATTTTTGAAGATTTTTTCCAACATTTTTCCATTATTATCGGCATCTCTGAAGGTTTTTTTTCTAGGGATTCTGGCGAAAAAAAGTCATTTTCTAAACAAAAATAAGAAAACATAGCTTATTTTCGCATAGGAAAAATCGCTAAAAAGCCCTTTTTGAACTTTTAAACGAGGCAAGAAATAAAAAAATAACATTTTTAGATTTTTTTTAGAATTTTCGAAAGCAAATATTCTTCAAATTTTATTCTTGCAAAAGCTGGTATCTGGAAGCAAGCTCGGTCTCAATTTTTTTTCAAATTTATTCATTTCTTTTTCACTTTTTTTCACATTTTTCCATTAAATTTCACCACCCACTTTTTCATCAAGCTTGTTCAGAAGATTCTCTGCCGCCCCGGCGATATCCGTCACTTTTGACAACCATGACATTCGTTGAGCTGAAAAAAAATCTATTAAAAAAGGGCTTTTTTAAACAAAAAATATAAAAATTCAGCGAAAGTCAATGAAAAACGATTTTTCTTTTAATTTCCGAAGAAAAAACTGGAAAATCGAATCGAAATCGATTTCAAAACAAGGCAAAAAAACCGGAAAAGCCGACAAACGAACGTGGATTCTCCAGCGTTCGGCCATGCAAAAGTTCGGCCATTTGGAGTTCGGCCAGAAAAGTAATGCCGAAAAAGCGGCTGAAAATTGCTGAAATGACAATATTTTATGTTGATACTTGTTAAAAAACATTTCCAGTTTTATTTCCCATCATTTTAAGCAAAAAGTCCAGAAAAAACGTCTTCATAACGCCCTCAAAGGGACAAGTTCATTGGAGCGCGTTTGCATTTTTCAAAACTAGTCCCCGTAAACAACTTGTTTTTTCACTCGATATTTTGAATGAAATCACTTGCTTTCCTTTGTTTTCGGCCGGTTTTTTTTGTTTTTCTATCAAAAAGTCAATAAAATAATCGATTTTTTCCACAGAAATGTCCTACGGGCCGCAACTACCCGCTTGGCTGACCAAAAATCAAAACGAAGAGGAGGTAATTTGAAATTTTTTGAAAATTAAAGAAAATTGGGGTTTTTCAGACTGAAAAAGACGAAAAAGAAGAGGAAGAAGATGCTCCGACAACCTACGGACCTGTAATTCCGGGATTTGTTGAGAAAGACGAGAAAAATAAGGAAAAGGATAAGGATCCCGAATTTTATGGGCCAACAGTTCCGATAAAAGATGAAGAAGGACCAAAAGTTGAATATAGCGATGAAGACGATGAAGATGTGAGAATTTGGGTTGAAAATGGGGAAAAAACGAAAAAAAAAGTGAAAATTTGACAATTTTCAGCCGAAATTGACGAATTTTTCACCAAAAATTCCGATTTTTCCCCTAGAAAAGCAAATTTTGAGTTCCAGATTGCTTCAAACTTCCCAAGAAGCTGAAAAATAAGAAAAAAATGATGAAAAAGATCGAAACTTGACAATTTTTGGTTATTTTTGACCGAAGTTGACCAATTTTCTAACAAAAGTAGTCAATTTTTTCGATATTTTCTCCAGAAAAGCACATTTTGAGATTCAGATTTCTTTAAACTCTTCGAAAAGCTGTAAAATGGAAGAAAAAATTGGAAAAAAAGTCAAAATTCGACGATTTTTGATAATTTTTGACCGAAAATGACCAATTTTTCATCAAAAAATTTTGTTTTTTTCGGAATTTTCAACGATTTTCTCCGAAAAAAAGCAATTTTTGATTCCAGACCGCCTCCAATTCTTACGGACCATCAATCCCTGCAAATTTCCGTCCACACGCCGGCCCGTCGCTTCCCAGTGCTAATCAAAACGATTCTGATGATGATATTGTTAGTTTTGAGGGGTTTTATGGGGATAAGACCTCGATTTTATAAAAAAAAATTGAAATTTCCCGCTATTTTCAGGGTCCAATGCCAGTTTCAGCTGGAAATGAGGAGAAGGAGGCGATGGCAAGAGCCTATCGAATGGTGATGCAAAAAGAGGCAGAGGATGAGGAAAAGGTGAGTTTTTAGATAGAAAATGCGGATTTATACTGAAAAAAACGGAAAAAACGACAAAAAAACAATTGTTTCAGGAAAACTCGCAAAAAAAAATAAAGCCAAATCCTTGGAAAAAATCTGTTTTTTTAAGATTTTAAGAGAAAAAAATTCAACAAGTGAATTTTTTGCACTTTTTCAAAGATTTGACGCATGAAATAGACAAAATCAGCATTTTTCGGAATTTTCCAAAGTTTTTGCACCAAAAAATCAAAATTTTCGCCAAAAAATAGACGGATTTCTGAAGAAATTTTGAAAAAAAAATCAAAATTTTCTGTTAAAAATGTTGTTTTTCCAGCTTGAAAATGTGAAAAAATCTAGTTTTTCGCCTGAAATTTAGAACTAAAGCAAGAAAAAAAAATACGTTTTTTCATCTTTAAAAAAAATTCTAAAAAAATCACTAAAAGATCAGAAAATTATGAATTTTCGAATGTGTTTTCCATCTTTTTACAAGATTTTTTCAGAAAGTTTCAAAATTTACTTTTGTAAAATCTGGTCGAAAATTGCAATTTTCAACAAAAAATCCACAATTTTCCCTATTTCCAGAATTCCCAACCAAAACGTGAAGAATGGATGACATCCGTTCCCAAAAAGCTCGGAAATTTCGGTCTTGGTCCTCGAACATTCAAAAAAGGGACCGCCTCCGAAAGAGATTCGACATGGGAAGATGCTCCAGGAGCAAAGAAAAAGAGAAAAGATGAACAAAAATCATCGAAATCCGTTGGATTGGCAATGGCAGATGCACGACAAGCAGCTATTGTGGAACAGAAGGCCGCTGGGCCATCGCTGATGGAATTACATCAGAAGAAAAGAGAAGAGAAGGTTAAGGAGGCGGTGAGTGGTGCAGAAAATGCTGTGAATTTGAGAAAAAATGACCTAGAACGTCAAATTCCAGGCCACGGTCGCTTATGGCCTAAGAATTCTAACGGTGGCCTAACTTTTGCTCGCTGACCTAATTCACCTTTACGGCCAAGAATTTCGAGACCTGACTTTCTAGGCCACCCCTTCTCTAGAGCTCAACAATCGAGCCTGGAATCGTTTTCCCTTCAGGTGGCCTAGAAAAACTGATTCTAAGTTTCTAGGCCACCCATTCAGATTGTGGTCTAGAATCCGTCAAAACCGAATTTTTTCAAGCCACCTAATTTATTTGTGGCCTAAAAAAGTTTCTCTAGGCCACCGAGAAAAGATGGCCTAGAATCCGACACGCCGGGTTCCTAAGCCATCCATCTAAACTCGTGGCCTAGTTTCTAGATCCTCCTGTTTCTAGGCCATAATTTAGCCTTGATGGCCTAGAATCCGACATGGCGGGTTTCTAGGCCATTTCTTTAAACATATGGCATAGCTTTCGACTGTCCATATGTCTATTTCACTATTTCGCTATTTCAAACAGGTGGCTTAGAATCCGACAACCCGTATTTCTAGGCTATCAAGTTGAGCAGATGGACTAGAATACAGCAATCTGATATTCTAGGCCATCTATCTTAAATGGTGGCCGAGATTCCTGTTTCTAGGCCATTATTCTGAACTGACGGCCGAGACTCCTACAACTGACTTTTCTAGGCCACCAACTCCAACTGGTGGCCTAGAATTATACAACCGATTTTTCTCGGCCACCAAGTCCTTCTTTTTTCTTTCAGGGTCTTGTCCCCGGTGAACGTCGTCCATTTGATCGTGAAAAGGATATGGAAGTTCGTGGCCTAAAACCCGGTGGAAGTAAAGAGGCCGTCGATCGAATGAAAGAATTTCAAGGACGATTTGCGAATAGTAAAGAGCAACGATTCTTATAAATTATTGATTTTTTTGAAAAATTTCGTATTAATTATTTCATTTTTAACATTTTTTCTGAAAAAATTGTTATTTTCTTCCAAAATTTCCTCGATCATGAGCCACTGGCTTTGGCGGAACAATATCGTGTGCATCGTCCATTTCGTAGAGTTCCGCATTGGCTTTTTGATGCTTTTTACGCTTCTCAGCCACTTGATCCACGTCGTCCTGCAAATGTGCTCTATTGGACTTTTTAAAAAACTTAAAATTATGAGAATTTCGAATTTTTGTTTTGGTGGCCTAGAAATTTGAAAAACTCGGTCGCCATGCAAGAATGACCGAGTTTTGACTTTTCTAGGCCACCGTATTTTCTATTCCACTTTTTTTGAGATTTTGGGATTTTGTTTTGGTGGACTAGAAAAGTTGAAAAACTCGGCCACTTTTCTGGGTGGCCGAGTTTTGAGTTTTCTCTTCCACTTTTTAAAAAATTTTGAATTTTTTGTTTTGGTGGACTTGAAAACTCGGCCACGAAAAAACAAAAATCAGTTTTTCATGATGGCCGAACTTCGAGAATTCTAGGCCATGGTTTATTCTCTTCCACTCACCTTAGCCTTCTTAATATCCATTTCCAATTGTGTGATTTCGGCTTTCCTGGATTTATGGGTACAGCAATAGAAAAAGACCAAAAATAGAAGGACCAAAATTTCAATGACCGAAATAATACTCATTCCAAGGAACAGACCGACTTGACCGCCGACATCCGAGATGAAATTGACGAACTGAAAATAAAAAGTTTGAGTTTTGGTGGCATAGAAACCCAAACATGAGGTTTCTAGGCCACGGAATCTTTTTTAAGGATGAAAACTATGCCGGTGGCCTAGAAACCCAAAAAGAGAAGTTTCTAGGCCACGGAATCTTCTTTAAGGATGAAAACTATGCCGGTGGCCTAGAAAACCAATCAGGGAAGCCTAGGCCACGGAATCTTGGTGAAGGTAGTAAACTACACCTGTGGCCTAGAAACCCAAAGGCGAGACTTCTAGGCCACAGAATCTTCGTTAAGGTAGAAAATTATCTCGGTGACCTAGAAACACCACAGTGAGATTTCTAGGCCATCTTTGTTGAGGTAGGCAACTATGCCGGTGGCCTAGAAATCCATCATCAAAGGCGGGGCCTAGACTCGGACTCTCGGCCACGAAAAGCAGAGTTGGGAGGCTTGAAATCTTGCTGACCCAGATTCCAAACTGTGAAGTTTCTAGGTCACCAAGATAGATATCGAACAGAAGAAAGTATGATGACCTAGCTTTCTCAAGATATTCTAGGCCATCAACTTACCGTATAAGCTGGAGACTCTGTCAACACTTGGAAATTCATCCTCTCATAATAGATTTCAATAAGAATTGTGTTGGCTTTGTACCAATCGAGGCAGGATTCTCCTGAAGCATCCCAAGGACCAGAAGGGCCTCCGGGGTTGCACTCGGTTGGCTGAAATTTTAAATGTTATTGCGCACTTTCTGTCCGGCGGGAGTTTAAAATTTTGATGGTTAAAAAAAACTGGAATATAGCAAACGCGCTCCACGAACCCTGGGAGATCAGGCGGGAATTCGAAAAAAATTCAAAAAAAAACTACCGTATAAGAATCGGATGGCCATTGAGCAGTTGATACAGTGACACTGTAAGAATCGACTCTGAAAAAATTTTTTTAAAGTAGAATTTTTCAAAAATACTTACTCGCAAGGTTGAGGGCAATCACAATCAGTGAGCACATCGAATTCCGTCGAGTCAGCGCTATTGATCTTGTCGACACAGTCTACTGAAAAAATCAAATTTTAACTTTTGGTGGCCTAGAAATTTCAAAATTTGGTTTTCTAGGCCATCAATTGCAAGACTAGATTTTGATCTAAGACTATAAGCTTTATAGGCCATGAAAAGAATGTTTGAAAAAGTCAGGCCACATCGGGAAAGGTGGCCTAGAAAAATTTAGTAGTGGATTTCTAGGTCATCTTTTCTAGATCGGGTCCTATGACGATCTCTAGCTAGGTATCCATTAGGTTTGATGGCCTAGAATTCCAAGTTCTTAGGCCACCAAAGTCAAAGTTGTCTTAGGTGGCCTAGAAACATCTAGATAGGTTCTCTGACATTAAAATTAGTTTGATGGCTGAGGAAATGCTAGACGCGGGGTTCTAGGCCACCAAATTGAACCGTTTTTTTAGAGGGCCTTGGGAGCTCTGAGCAAACCCTTTGAAGCTTGGTGGCCTAGAGTTTCCTAGGTCACCATCTCAAATTTAATTCAAGGCGGCCTCAAAGAAGCCCCCACTCAATTCTGATGTGCATGGCCTAGAATCTTCAAAATTCTTTCTAGGCCTCCAAAGTCAAATTTCTCGTAGGTGTGCCTAGAATTCACTAGGTAGGACCCCTGTAATCAAAATCAGTTTGATGGCCTAGAAAATAATAAAATCGGTATGTTAGGTCACTATTTCGAAACTGCTTGTAGGTGGTCGAAAGTTTGTTTGGTGGCCTAGAACTCCAGGTTTCCTAGGCCACCATCTCATTACTTCTAGATGGCCCAGAAAGATACGCACCCACTCAATTTTGGCGTGCATGGCCTAGAGTTTTCAAATCATATTTCTATGCCATCTCCCTCCAAAAACTCACAATTAGTCAATGTCTGTACTCCATTATCACACGAAGTGAATTGTGTTGTATTGGGTGCATGTGAATAAGCGGGATAATAACATCCACACGTGGCAATAATCTTCTCCTGCATACAACTTCGAAAACATGCTTCTACAGTATACGTTCCAGTGTAATGAGTTGTGTCTAGTTTGGTTTTTGTAGTACAACTACCGTATGGTTTTGAGAGACGAGTTGTTTGGACATAACTGACACCGAGAGAAGAAGCGGTGCCTGGTGGGGCAAAGTAACCGAAGACATCTGGAAGAGGTTAGAAATGTTAGGCCATGGGATGAAAAAGTTAGGCCATGGGTAGAAAATATGAGGCCTTGACTGTAAATAGTTAGGCCATGATTGGGAAAACTTAGGCCATGTTCAAAAAGTTAGGCCCTGGGTGGAAAAATGATAGATCATGGGTTGAAAAATTAGGCCATGAGTTTTAAAAGTTAGGCCATGGATTAAAAAAGTTAGGCCATGGTTGAAAAAACTAGTCCCTGGTTAGAAATAGTTAGTCCACGAGTTGTAAGAGTTTGGTCTTGAATAGGAATAGTTAGGCCATGATTCGGAAAACTTAGGCCATGGGTTGAATAGTTAGACCATGGTCTTTAAAAGTTAGGCTAAGTGTCGAAAAGTTAGGCCGCCACATGAAAATGTTAGGCCATGATTCGGAAAACTAAGACCATGTGTTGAAAAAGTTAGGCTATGGGTTGAGAATGTTAGGCCATGGGTTGAAAAAAGTTGGTCATGATGTTTAAAAAGTTAGTCCGTGGGTTAAAGAAAGTTAGGCCATGGATTTGAAAAGTTAGGCCACGGCTTGAAAAATTTAGGCCACACATGGGTATGGTAAGTCAGGCCATGGGTATGGTAAGTTAGGCCCTGATTAGAAATAGTTAGGCCATGGGTTGGGAAAGTTAGGCCCTGACAAGAAATAGTTAGGCCATGGGTTGAGAAAGTTAGGCCTTGCGTTGAAAAAGTTAGGCCATGCGTTGAAAAATTTAAGCCATGGATTGAAAAAGTTAGGCCATGGTTTAAAAAAAAACATAGACCATACATTGAATAGTTAGACCATGATTTTGAATATTTTAGACCATGGTTTGTAAAATTAAGGCCATACCTGGATACGGTATCTCGTCCTGCATATGAATATCAATGATGACTCCTGATGCCTCTGTCCATGGTAAATAAGTCGCTTGGTCCGTTCGCATAACCATACGAAGACCATATAACGGACCAGCACGGGATGAGGAATGATTACCATCCTGGTTGAATTGAAGACAATTACCATAGGATGGATTGTAGAAATCGTTGAAATCTCTGAAAAGAGAAACATTTTTGGTGGCCTAGGATTTTCAAGTGATGGCCTAACTTTTTGAAGTCATGGCCTAACTTTTTGAAGTAATGACCTAGCTTTTTCAAGTTGTGGCCTAACTTTTTCAATTCAGGGCCTAACTATTGGATGTCATGGCCTAACTTTTTCAAGTCACAGCCTAACTATTTCAAGACATGGCCTAACTTTTTTTAAATATGGCCTACCTCATCAAGACTTGACCTTACTTTTCCATGTCATGGCCTAACTTTTTCTAATCATGAACTCCAGGATTTTCAGGCCATCATCACCAAATCATCAATAAAGCCCACTCACGTCAGATTACAAGTTTTGGCATTGTAGGTACAGCTGACCACCATATCGTCGTAAGAGTAGGCAATGTTTGAAAGGTCCTGCAAAGAAAAGCATGACCGAACTTTTCAAAAACTAGGCCACCTACGTCATATTGCTGAGTCTTAAGCCGCTCCGAGTACATCAATGTCCATTTACTGGCTTGTTGTTGGCGATCCGCAGTCAGGGATGCTGGGAGACCAAATTGGGCGGAGCTAGAATAGGAGTTGTAGGCATCAATCTAAAAATTGTATGATTTGGTGGGAAATCAATTTTTTTTTTGAATTTTCAAAATGAAATCTTGAAAATGGTTTGACGGGAGTTCAAAAAGTTTCAAAACAATGAAATTTGAATTCCCGCCAGATTTCAAGTTGTCAATAGAGCGCGATTGCTCAACTCACCAAAGAATTCATATCCGGATCCACTGCTTTGGTTTCAGTGAGTTTCCATGGATTCAAATGACAAATTGTGACTGTTGGAAATTTTCGTTCGGCGAATTGGAGCTGTAAAAGTATTCGCATTAGAGCGCGTTTTCCACCAGGAGAATTATTTTTTTCTAACACAAAAATTGAACTTAGAAGTTTTAAGCCAGTTGCAAGCCGAAAATTGTCTGGTTTTTTGAAAATATTTTCGGATAATCCGCTAAACAATGCGCACTAGCGTAATTTCGGAGCATCGTTGCTTGCTGTTTGTTCCCGCTGAAAATTATTGGAAAATTTTCCGGTAAATTTTCCGTGACCGTTTGGAAAATTTTTGATAAATTTACTGGTTTGTCAGAAAATTCTTCGTGAAATTCGCTAAACAATGCGCACTAGCGTAATTTCGGAGCATCGTTGCTTTTTTTCAAATATCGCTCGAAAAACCCGGTAAATTTTTCCTTAAAATTTACTGATATTTTTCCGATAAATTTTTGGTTGAATTTAACGGAATTTCGTCGGTAAGGCACACTGCATGTGCGCTCTATAGATAATTCTATAAAAATCGCGGTTTCCATCAAGGGAATTATTTCTCCCTGATTCAAAAATCTTATGAAAAAATCTCAAAATGAAGCTAATTTTCCATTTTGTTATCTTTCCTTATTTGACCTAAAAATACCAAAAATCACCTTCATATCGTCAAAACAAATTTTCAATGATCCCCTCTAATAGAATTGCACTTACAGTAGTTTCCGTATTGACACTAAACGACAAATAGTTGGTGAGAAGTGTGATAAATTGCCATATGAATAGTCCAATATTTACGAGGACGACGAGTATCCAGAAGGCTCTAAAAAGGGAGAACAGGAAATAACATATTTCATCGTGTTATGAATATTTTCGGTGGGAGTTTTTTATAAATTTTTGGAAATTTTTATTTATTTTGAAATTCATATTCATTCAGACGTTCTTTTAAAATAAGGTTATTGGTATCTAGAGTGTCGTCCCGTGAGATTTGTGTCTCGACGAGACCGAGAATCCCGCCGATCCTCGCGAGACTTCAACCGAGACTCGGTTGTCTCGGCTCGGTTCGTGTCTCGGATCTTTGCGTCTCGGCTTGTCTTGATTTTTTCTCGTTCTCGTCTCGTTTTTTCTTGTCTCGATCGAGTCAATCAAGTCGATACGAAAACGAGTATTTTCACTGAAAGGTCACGTATTTCATGTTTCGTAACACTCAGATTCATTTAATTGTTTTCCTGTCTCGGCGAGACGGGACGAGAACGAGACAAAATCGATTCGTTTCGAGACTAGCGAGACGCGCTTCGTGAGACGGTACTTTAGTGGTATTATTCTATCTATATATCTATCTAAATTTTATCAGTTTTTAAATTTTTTCAACCAAAAACTTTTCCGATATGACAATTTTAGGTCAATTACAGTGGGAAAACCCAAAACTAGCGGTAGACCACATTTGCATTATTCGTTTCTTTAAGCCCCAACTAACCTCAACCACTTGGCATTTGCCATTCCAATATGGGGTACCCCATGAGTGGATGTCCAACAGGAGAAATCGGTGAAGACATATTTTAAGCCGGTCCAAAATACACCCATGTCTGGAATCAGTGATTTTCGATTTTTGTTCAACTGGAAGCTGATGAAAGAAGTGAGAAAGATATAGTTTGAGCAGCCAAGATGCACAGAGAAAGAAGTTATGTTGGCGTCTCTCGCTCGCGCGCACTCTCTAGCTCAGACGAGAATCCGATACATTTCGAAACCAGACGTTTCGAAACCGGTGAGAGAATCGTGAAAAAAAAAAACTTGAAACAAAGGATGATTGTTGAAAAATTTGAAGTAAGAATGTAAGTTTGTTATGGTTTCGGTTTCGAAATGTCTGGTTTCGAAACGTCCCAGAGCCTAAGACGACTAGTTGACGTGAGCTAAACCATGGAATCAGAGTTGGGTGTTTCAGAAAGGATTGGAAGTTTGCCGTTTCTAAAATTTTCCGAAAAAAATTCGGAAAGCTTGAAGCCCGAAAATTTATGATCGATTTTTGGAAAATTTTTGTTTTGCTGGTTTTCTTCCGAACTTTTTTTCCCAATTTTTGGAAACGCCCAACCCTGCTTGGAATTTAGAATTTCACTTTTTTTCAAACTCGTCTTTTTCTCAAGCAGTTCCGGCACATTTTTTCATTTTGATTTTTTTTATATTAGTCGTACAGGTGCAATGTTTGCTCTATAGTACTCAGTACGAGCATTTCCACATTCGTCGCAGAGTTGTTTTTTCCAAAAAAAATTACATTTATTTTTTTTCGAATTTAAAAGCATTTTTCTGATGTTTCCTGCAAAAATTTTGAAAATTTTTTTTTCAACTGAGTGCAGTGGAGCGCACATTGCGCAACACCCGCACGGTAATTTTTTCTGTACGTGAATGCAAAAGCGCTCTAATGAACTGCACACGGTACACACCTTGGCGCAGTGCCAAATTGTGTATCGTGTGCATTTTGACGTGAAAAACCACTCGGTGTTTGCAGCTACGTATCGTATTAATCATTGGGAGTCGATACTCAGTTAACTTTTCGCAAAAGTTGGAAAAAAACGCGCGAAAGTGAAAAATTTAAACGACGTACGGAAAAAATTGCCGTGCACCCGTACGATTATTACAAAATTACTTTGAAAACAATCCCGATAACAGTTTCCCTGGCCCAGTCCCATCATCAATCAGATCGTCCATCTCGTCCCCCTTGTTATTTTTCTGATTTATTATGGTACATTTTGTTATCTATTTTCATTTGGTCCTTGACCACTATTCTTTGTTCTCACGAGTATTTTCTTTTTGGGAACTGGAACATCAAAACTCCCCCTCGCCTTCTTGCCTCTTGGTCCTTTTAGAGAAACTTGATATTCATCCCATCTTTTCGCTTAATGGATTTGAACGCAGTCTGCACTTTTTTCTCGTGAAAAAGCGTTTTTTGTTTTGTTTTTGAAATTTTTTTGAGCTTGATGCTCGACTGTCTTGTTTTGCTATATTGTGTATCCAAAATTCTTTGCGCGGCCGCGGGCATTTTCCTCATAGCCGAGTTTGAAAAAGGTTCGGCCACCTCCGAATTTCTCAAATTGAGGCCCGTTGAGGGCGACATCTTTTATCGCTGATTTCTTTCATTTTTCGACCGTTTTTCTTCATTTTTTGCTTTAGATAAATTTAAATATGAATTAATCAAGACGAAAGACTGAAAAGAACTAGATTTTATAACGAAATCACTACGAAATAGCTTCACTCATTTTTCCTTCATTGCAAGAAAATTGAAAAATCGCCAAAAACCCTGTCCTTTTTTATCTTTCGTCTTGATAAATTTATATTTAAAGATTTCTAAAGCGAAAAAAAAAAAAAGAAAAACGGTCGAAAAATGAAAGAAATCAGTGATAAACGATGTCTCCCTCAACGGGCCTCAATTCGAGAAATTCGAAGGCGGCCGAACCTTTTTCAAACTCGGCCATGACGAAAATGCCCGCGACCGCGCAAAGAATTTTGGATACACAATACATCAAATTGACTAAAAAATTCTCAAGTCTCTTGAATTAGAAGCTGTTATTTGTGAATTCTCGTTTTTCAGATTTTTTGTTACTCATAATTAAAATTGCCAAGAATAAAATGACTGAGAACGATTCTCACACCCAAGGCAGCACAGAAATAATTACAGGGGGGGGGGGGGGGGGGGGGAACGTTCAGCTTTCTCACAACCAAAAATTTTTCGATTTTCTCTTTGACTTCGGAGTTTTTTTCTCTCGATACTGATGCATTTTCAGTAGCGCTTTTTCACAAGTGAGTAGTCTCTTATACTCAATTACTGTTGACGAGTTGATAAGTGATAAAGTAGATCGCGCTGAGCCTAAAAAGTTCAAAATCATATACTTGGATTTTTGGAAACTCTTGGAAAGTCATTCCCATTTTAAAAGTACCTTAAACTCATTGTGCGACCAAAAATATGACTTTCCCGTGGGGTGGGAGCGCCGAAAGTGACAGAAACCTAAATTATTGGTCCCGTGGGTTATTTTGTATTCTAAATTGATTGTGGCTCCGGCCGAAATTCAATAACTTTTCTAGTTTCGGTTTTTAGACTTCCTGGGCGTAGTGTACTTGATGAAAGGTACCCTACATAGTGGGATTGTACAATTTATGTTTTGTTAATTGAAGCCAGTGTTTTTGTTTATCGACAAGTTTTTGTTTTCTTGAACTTGTTGACATGAAATTTTGAAGACGTGCTCACAAGTTTTGGTCTGTGAAGCACTAAAAAATGATTTTTATCAAATTTCACTAAATGTTTTGAAGCTTCAGGCGTGTCGCACGCGTTCCCGGCTCGGTGATTTGACGCTCAGAGCCTACTTTTATGTAAAGAAAGTATGTGGTTGCGACTTTGTCCAAAGACAGTAGAGAAATTCTGAGAGTCAGAAAACTGGTAAGATTACCAAAATCACTAAAAAATTCTTCATCAATCAGTCTCAATTTCATCAAATTGAGCCTTGCTAAGGTCGGCTAGGAACAAAAACATACGGACAGAACTCTCGTTTGTATAACTTTTTTTCAAATCACACGATCTGTAACGTTCTGATGGTATCTTTGTTAAGGATTCTTTTTTTTTGTGAATTAAAAAAAAAATTTCCATTAGAACAATCTACATACTACAACGATGTATCCTTACATCAACAACTCCTTCTATAATCTCAATGTTTTCTACATTTGCCCTAATCCCCGTTTGGTTAGCACATATTTCGTGTAACTTTCCACCAAGAAAAACAAAAAACATTTCTAAATTAGTTTCAAAATATATATTCCATCTCTTCAAAAAAGTCTTCTTCATGTATCATCTGACCCCTTAAACGGACACGTCACCCCTTGATTTATGACTTTCCTATTCTGTAGAAAAGGAGAAGATGGGGCTTCATTTGGATTTATGATCATATGTTGTTCATGGGGCGGCTTAGAACTCGTTTAAAAAGCCGAAAGAAAATTTGTGATTCAGCTAAAAAATTCTTGATTTTTTGAGCTAATTTTTGGAAATTTGGGCATTGATGGCCTAGAAATCCTAATTTATGTATATCTAGGCCAAGACGATCGTAAGCAGAATAGTTTGTGCTAGGTTTGGTTTGATGGCCTAGAAATCCTAATTTATGTATATCTAGGCCAAGACGATCGTAAGCAGAATAGTTTGTGCTAGGTTTGGTTTGGTGGCCTAGAAATCAAAAACATTGAGCTCTAGGCTTTGTGAATTTCGCTGGCCTAAAAATCTCTACTCATGTAGCTCTAGGCCAAGACACTTGATAGTCGAAACCAGAAGGAAACCCGCGACCTAGTCGCGGTTGTCTGCTGCTTTCGTTCATTTCAAGCAAATTTTTGAAAAATTGGGTTACTGTAACTACCGTAATCCTACAGTAATCCGGACCTGGTTTGGACGGTATGCAAAGTGGGTCCCGTGAAAGCGTCCACTGAAAAGTAGAGTCATTCAGTTCAGCCTGAACAGTGTTTTGTAAACTTGGGTTACTGTAGCTACAATAACCCTACAGTAATCCGAGCTTCGAAATTTCTGGAAATGAAGCGCTCGGGGACTTATGGTCACATGCCAAGTATGGTACAGATTGGTCAAAGGGCAGAAAAGTTATTCGGAGAACAGTGCGAGACAGACAGAATTCGCCTCTTAGTATAGAGAAGTGATAGCCTGTTTGTTGTATTTGGTGACTTAGAAATCCAAAAAAAAATGCGCTCTAGGCTTTGTGACTTTTGCTGGGCTAGGAATCCCAATAAAGGTAACTCTTGTCCAAGACGGTCATAGTCCGAATAACGTCTCGATCGAGAAAATCGAGACGAGACGAAAAAATGGAGTTTCAAAAAACCCAGTCATTTTTCAAAACATTTTGCTCCCTCAGCCTAAAATTTCCGCCAAAACCTTCTTTTTTCTTCAAAAAGTCCGAAATCGCACATAAAATCTACCGTAGTCCCCCATTATGTTCCTTAGTTTTTTTTACGATTCGAAAAACGTTTTGAAAACTTTTTCGAAATTTCTGGGAAAATTGGTCATAAAAAGTCAAAATTTCCTGAGATTTTTATTACTTTTTTTTTGTACTCCGACAGAGGGTTTTATGAGCATTCTTAGAATCGGGAATTCAAAGAATCGAAGTAATAAAATATTCAAAATTTATGATCCCGAGTTTGATTTATGATCGGGAAGGTGGATTACGGTAGCTAGAGGAATCAAAAATCTGGAGGCTTGAAGACATGAAATAACAGTCCGTCTAATCAAAAATTGTTCTGAACCGTAAAAAAACGTGAAAAAAACCAATGTTTCTTTAACGACCGTGGCCTCCTGGCCTAGAAATCCTACCGTGTAGTCCGAGAGGGCAAGATAGCCTAGGAATCACAGGTGAGATCTCTATGCCGTTTTTTTGTTCTCGATCTACATGTTGATTCCTAGGCGAGGCTGTACTGGCTTTTTTTTAGCGTTTAATTTTGATTTAGAAAAAATTTTTTATTAACAAGGGAGGTTCTTTTTTAAAAAGGGCTTGAAAATTGGCTAAAAGTTAGCAGTAATGCTATTTTTGACACGGGGAATCCGAAAATCAACTTTTTAGCTAATTTTAAGTTAATGAAAAAATTACTTTTTTTTTGGGCTGAAAAATATCAGAAAATTTTTTTTCGAATTTGTTATTTGTCTTCAAATCAAGTTGGGAAGACCCTCAAAGAGTGTCCTGTTCAGGATGCTGAGCCGAATTCCAGTCTTGTTGACCGATTTCAACAGAAAAATGTTTCCTGTAAATGCGAGAGGCGGTGTGAACATACTCTCAAAATTTCAGAAAGTTCCCAAGGCCTTTCTTAAAACACCTCCCTTGTAAGGTGAGTTTAGTCCTATTTTAATAGACAATTCTCTACTGCAAATTGAATGAATTTTTCAAACTTTTATCGCTTCATGTTTCGTAGTTAGATAGATTTCTCCATCCGAAAGGAATCTCGACAGCTATGTATTTCGACACGAAGCTTGCCGCTTTGAAGGAAATCCGTTACTCACTTTTGCAATGAAAAGTTATCGGATTTTCTTTCAGGCACCCTGCTATTCTACTTGCTATATCCAGTATACCCCTTTTTGTCCATATAATCCTAATTAGTCTATTTTTACACATATTTTCCTATTAGTTCCACTCTGTCCCAGTCACAGAAATCTAAAACCCTTTCGCAAGATGCAGGTCCTCTCATAATACCCCTTAATGATTCATCTACTCATTTATTACTTATGCAAGTTTAGTCAGTCCTATGACAGAATTCCTAGAAAGAAATGTTCTTTTTTATGAAAATTCCATTACTTTTCTGATGAAACATTCAAAAGAATATTACTTGCACAAGTCAGGTGATCTATCACATTTGTCACACGGCCAATGTTCTGCAAGCCTTGCAAAGTGAGGAGCAAATTACAATTTCAGCCGTTTTTTCGACATATGTCTGATTGAAAAACTCGAAAATCTGTTTTTTTTTCCCGAAAGTTTCAATTTTTTCGATTTTCGGCAAGAAATATTTGGCGTTTTTTGTGCGAAAACCGGCAAATTCCCCGAAAAAAAAACGCATTGGATGGAAGTCGAAATTACCGTGGCGCCTGTAATAAAGCGTCCGAGGGGGGGGGGGGGGGGGGGGGGGTTCTCTATGCTCTATTTTGTAATATTTTTCTGACACTCGAAATAGTACAATTTTCACTGAAAAAATTAGTGAAAAATCGAAAATTTCAAGACTTCTCACCACAATGTTTTTTTTCAAAAGATGAATTGAGTCCAATAGAGCGCGGTTGCTCACCATTTCGAAAGACTAATGTATCAAGAGCCGGGTCGTTTTCCGAATAAAAAGTCATGTTTTCCAGTGACCCTCGGCTTCAGTTCTAATGGCTCTTTATGGCTTTCCTCGTCCCAAGGCCAAAAAGACTGGTCCCGAAAAATAAGGCTGGTCCCAAAAAAGTGAGAAGACGGGTCCCAAGAAAAGACTGGTCCCACAAAAAAAAGACTGGTCCCAACGGACGCTGGTCCCATCGGAGTAGGCTGGTCCCAAGAAGAGAGTGGTCCCAACGGTAGAGGAAAGACTGGTCCCAAGAAAAGAGAGGTCCCAGAAAAAAGAGACTGGTCCCAACAAGAGAGATAAGTCTGGTCCCAATAATAAAACAATACCAATTGTTTCCTTAGAACGTATTGGAAGAAAAATGAGTTAGGATCTACTATTTTGTTGAATTATTCGTATCACTCCTGAACTATCGAGGCTTGGGTTTTAGTCAAACAGAATGGATTTGAGATAAAGAAAAAGCGGGCGAATAAGAAAAACCAGAAGTACCTAAAATTCACTTATTTATAGGCACCCTCAAAGAGCGTATTATTTTAGAGGAATAGCAAGTGTTTACCGGTCAGGAAAATACTTTGTGAGTCCCTAAGCCTTTAAATGAATGCATTACTAATTATGATCTGGATCCGTGGATCTTGGGACCAGTCTTTTCTGGAGCCATTGGGACCAGTCTCTTGGGACCTGTCTTTTCTTAGGACCAGTCTCCTCCGATGGGACCAGTCTCCTTTGAGACCTCTCTTTTTTTGGGACCAGTCTTCGTTCATGGGACCAGTCTCATGGGACCAGTCTTAATTTTCTGGGACCAGTCTTTTTTTTCTGGGACCAGTCTTTTTTTTCTGGGACCAGTCTTTTTTTTCTGGGACCAGTCTTATTTTTGGGACCAGTTAAACCGTAAAGAGCCGTTCTAATCCCTTTTCGACTTTCCTTTCACAATGTTCACGAAAAAAAGCTCAATTCCTTTTCTTGGTTACAGTTGTTAGGTGACTCTCTCTCTTTTTACGATTTGAAGTGCCTTTGTCTTCTTTCTTCCTTTGTCCCTGTCATTTTACAAAATGGCTAAAAATTTTCAAACTTTTGAAATTTTTAAGTATGGACAGATGAAGGATTTATGGATTGGTATGGTCCGTCAGGATTTCAAAGATTTTCGGGGCTCAGGTGCATTTGAAGGGGATGATGTATGGATTAGTACAATTTTTTGAGGAAAATGCCATATTTCATCCAGTATTTATGGATTTTTACGTTCCTTTCGAAAGTCAAATTGAGACTTTCAAGTGTTTTCTCCATTTGTGGAATGACGTTTATACTTGAAATGTCTGGAGTTCAGAACACAAAAAATCTACTGAAAAAGTACTGTCACAACCGGGAAATCTTACTGTAGGACAGACTTTTCATTTATCCAAAGCATCGAAAGTTTCAGTTGTATTCATAACGGTTTTGTGTTCCGACGGATTCTTGAAATTATGTGAGAAAAAAGAGAATGAGTAATCATACTAATGATTACTCAAGTATTCACGTGAGAACTAACAAGCACGTAGGCGAACAATCGGAATGTTAAGAAATAGGAATATTTTTGGAATTTCGTGTGAATTGAATTATATTTGTCTGGTCCAACAAAACTAGTTCAATACAGCATTGACTCCGCTAAGCTACGTATCATATGTTAGTTGTTTAGTAGTTTTTGTAGTGAGTGATGATTATCATAATCTCATGGATTCGCGTCGATGCTATGAGTATCACGCAAAAAACTCCTAAAACGACTTAGAAGCTTCGAAAAATCATGAATTTCGTACTGAACGACGTCTGAAATTCAGAATAACAGGCTTTTACGGGATTTGTGGCCTTGCGTTCACTGATTTTTGTTTTCACACGGGCCGAATCGGTCTGTGGTGTAAGTTAATAGAAAACTTTCGAAGGCTATGGAAGGTAAACCCTTTTGTTAAATGATCGCTGGACAATTTTCCCAAAATTTTTTTCCAATTTTTGCTCGGAGCTTTGTTATGCTCTCTGTACTTTGTGCACATAAAATTACGCTCCTTGGCACGAGACGCACGATTCAAGAATCTAACAAAAAAAAATACACGGCCTTTTTTTCCATGTAACTGTTAACTTTTCTTGCTCCCATTTCTGTACAATGACTCACTCCAAGCTATTCCTAGGCTAAAAACATTTACCTAATCTCCTCTCCATTCCACCCCCACATACAACCCAAAAATATGTACCCACAAATGCAACATAATCTCTTTTCTTTTTGAATGTATCCAAAAAAGAAAAGATAATCGGTCACATGCACCTTCTCTCTATTTCTTAAACTGCTTCTGATCCGGAAACGAGGTGAGCCCATGTTTTGTGGTCTATATTCTTTACATTATTTAGAGCCCTAAAAATTGGTTTTGGCTCCAAAAATCACAACCAAAACTTGCCGTTATATCGGTGATAGACCCTTCTATTTTTCGAACTCTGGTGCCCTTCTATTAGAGGATTTTCTTCAATTAAAAAAAAGATCGTTTTTTTCTCAAAAAAAACCCTCAGGACATAGAAATAAAGCATTTTCGACGCATTTGACGTTGTGAGCTTCTCAAAAAGTTGAAACTTTTTTTCCTGCCCTTCTATTAGGGGTGCCCATCTATTACAGGTTTACCGGTATCCTAAACTTGGTCTTACAAAATGAAATCAGACCAGATCGGACCCAAAGTTCAGAAAAACAAAACGAACCAAACCCTTTTCTTAGAAATTTCTTTTTCCAATTTCTTATTTTCCCAGAACAAATCAAGTCATTTCTCTCATATTTCCCTCAGTAATTTCCTACCTCTCTCTAACAGAAAATATGTCACATATAGTCATTAGTCAAGTCTCTCTTCCCCTTGCCTTCTAGTATTTCCAATCAGTCTCCACTTTCTTTAGTTCCTTGACACAATATTTTATTTTGCTTATGTCTTATATTTGGCCAGGTTTTGAAATGAAAAATTAAAAAAAAATTTTGAAAATATTTTTGAACTTCCTCTATGTGAAACTCTTTGAGCCACAAAATTTCGAGAAATTTTCGATTTTTTTCTATTGAAAAAGGACTGAACTTCTCATTTTGGCTGAGTAGCAAGGTTAAGCACGGAAAAATGATGCAGAGTTTTGAAAATTGTAAAAAAAAAACATAAATTTTGAAGAAGGAAGGAACTCACCTAATTGAACATTTTTCCTACATTAAAACTCTACGGAGATCACGAATTTTACAGTACTTTTGCTCAAAAATCGTTCTAAACCGTAGAAAAAGCGTACCAAGACCCTTTTAATGGCCGCGATCTCTTGGCCCAGCAAACCCACCATGTAGTTCATAAGGGAACATGGCCTAGGAATCACAGGTGAAGTGTCTAGGCCACATTTTCCTTCGAACTAAACGGTGGGGCTTCCTAGGCCAGAAAGCCACGTCATTAAAAGGGAATATTGCTATTTCCTTGCTCTTTATGGTTCAACAAATGGTTCAACAGCTCTAAGCTCCGTATCACTTCCTTATGCTGAACCCTGCTACTCAGCCAAATTAAACCCTAGACCTCAATCATTTGAAATTCATTCATTCCACCAGACGTTCTTCTCACCCATCAGACTAACACAATTTTTTTTGAACGAATTAATAATTCCTGAATTCTCGGGCTCCAAATTATTTGTATTTGTATTTGTATCTACGTCTGTCGCACCCACATTTTTTGTGCTGAAATTCCAATGAGACAGCAATGTGATTATTACGTTTTTTGAGAATTAATGGTCATGGCTTTCGCATAAATTTCTTATATCAAAAAAGCAAAGTTTTCAACAAAATAAGAGCTTTTCTGCAAACCGTATTTCGGATTTTGAGCCGGAAATTAACTGTTTCTGCAAAAGTTGAAGTCGTTGAATTTCGGAAATTAATTCATTTTTTAACGGAATTAGGAAGTAAAAAAATCTCTTGCAAAATTTCTTCGCTCAAAATAATGATGTGACAAAATTTTTTTTTGTTGCAGAGAAATGGATCCGTTTGCTAATAACTTATCAAAAAACACACATGCTTTTTAGAGAAAAAACATAATCAAGCTGAATTTTTTGAAGTTTCAAAGCAGATTTTTTGTATTCGTAAAAGTTTCGAAGACATTCTGACCAAAGCTTCACGGAACAACATTATTTTCAATTTTGGAAAGCGTAGTTCGGAAAACGGAAGTATCGTAGAAATTTTGAAACTGAATTTGGCAAAAATCGAATTTTTTCAAAAAAACATTCGAAGGTTTCCGGTATTTTTCGAACTTTCCTCAAGGTGAAAACCTGTTCAAAACGTTCGAAGTTATTATATTTTTTTTTCTTCCGGATAATAGATGAAAACTCCGGAAGACGGAAGACGGAAAACGGAACTTCATTTCAAATTTCGAAAAACGGAAAACGATTTGAATCGGAAAATGGAATTCCGTGAAGCTCTGATTTTGACGTACGACTCAAGGGAAAGCCGCAATAGGAAAGTTCGGAAAAATTTTTCACTATTTGAATCAGATTTTTTGTTTCGAAAGCCAGGTCCGAGGGTAAAAAACCTAATTTCGTGAAGAACATATTCAAAATTTGCTATTTTTTTAAAGAGAAAAATGGGCACCAAAAAAGTTCTCCAAGAAAGCTTTTGTCATCAAAAAAAAGGCAAATCGACAGTGGCCAACATTGATAAAAAGTCGACGATTTCAGCTAGCCGGCAACTCTGTTGCCGCTCATTCCTGGTAGGACGAACAGTTTCAAAGCTCACATCAAACTAACTTTTACCCTCAAAAAAAGTAGTGATTTCTCCTTCAACTGTTCCTTTTTTTTCAAAAAGAAAAATCTCATATCCACTTTCGATTTCGTTTTTCCTTTCCAAGTCATTTCCAATTTAATGTGCTCTTTTCTTCCTTCTTTCGTTTTTCCATTTTCACTTTACGACATTCGGAAGTCTTCTTCTTCTTCTCAACCATTTGTCACCATCTTCTCCTCCCTTATTTTCTTTTCTTTTCTCTTTTTATTTCGAAAACGAAAATTGGTATAAAAAGTGAGATGTGGGGAGGGAACCGCCTAATGGACACTTAGTGTGCCACGTCACACGACGAGGCACTTTTTGATTTGAAAAGTGGTTTGAGTAGGTGGTGGAAATGCGATGACGATAATGGGAGAGGGGACTATAAGGAAGTGAAATTTTGAGAAATCAAAAACCGAAATGATCAGTGAGAACTTTTGTAGTTTGTAGTTCATATAACTAGGGCTCCTCTTGAGGCGAGATTCAGAAAATTTTAGTTTAAGACAAATTTCATTGTCGCTAATAGCCTTAAAGATAGCCATCCTAACTAAATGAATATCAAATTATGGGTGTGTTTTTCTTGTTCATTTTGAAAATAAAAACAGACAAAAAAGGGAATACCAGAACTTTGACAATGGTCAGAGATCTAAGTTGCCCAGTAGAGCCTAGGTTACAAGAAGACTATCTCACTTTTTTTTTCCATTCTGGCCTCCTTTTTTCACTATGATTTGACACAGAACTAGCAATACATGGCCCTAAATCACATTAAATTCATTCTCGATCTCAGCTTGATAGCCTAGAACACAAGAAATGCAAGAACTTCTTTTTCCCTTTTCATTTTTTTTACATTGTCCAACTTGTCAAATTCTAGTCCATCAAACTGAAGCAAAAACTGCTTTCCAACGCGACTTCCAGAGCTACGTTTAACTACGGATTTCAAAATTGGAGTATCTGATAGTTCGGTCCTATTGGAAATTTTTCGCAACGACATTTTTCGACTGAAAATGACAGTTTCCGCCCTTTACTTTACTTGATTTTCGGCGAAAAATGCTTTAAAATCGGCATTTTTGGTTCGAAAACCGGATAATTCACCGAAAAAGGTACGTTCGCTGGGTCGCGGTAGCTCATCATTTCGGAAGGCTAACACGGAACCATACAACTAGTCAAAAGCGTTTTTTGCTTATCAGTATCCTTTTTTTTTCCTTGTTCTGTTCGCTGTTTCGAACGCTCGGCGCAATCAGTTAGTTCCGCGCTTTTTCAAGTTATGATTCATTGTTCTTGAAAAACAATAATTTCAGCTCAAAATACCTACCGTCATCAAACCACTAATTACCCAAAAAACCCCCGCTATTTTTTTCTAGTCAACTCGTCATTTTGCGTTCCCACCACAAAGACGTCAATGTGGTGGTAATTCTCGGCGCGCAGAAAAATAACAAAAAAAAATAAATCTGAGAATGTGTGAAAAACTTTTTTTTGGATTTTTCTTTTCAAAAATTCAAAATTTGAATTCGCGCCAATTCAACAAGACCTGATTTCTCATCTGTTAGCTAGAGCTTAATCAGTGTCACAAGAAAATTGCTTTTTTTTCGCCATTCATTTCCCCTTAGAAATAAAAATGTAGTATCAATGGAATACATAAAATTGCTGATTGGAAAGGCAAAAATGTGGTGTCTCTCTCCGAGAAAATATAAATTTAAATTCCCATTTTTTTATAGTCAGGTGATCCCGTATGTCTAGTCATTAGTAATAGCGGGGGGGGGGGGGGGGGGGGGGTACATTGTTAAAAATAGTGAAGGGGGATTACGTACGCATTGAATTAAATACAAAAAAAACGCGTGACAGGTGGGCTTGAGCCACGCCCAGTTGTACAAAAAGCTGTGTAATTTAGTTGTCGGAATTCAGATAATCCGTTTTCACCAGCTCAAACGTGCTCGACGAGCGATCTTCAAGGTTTTTTTAGTCTGGATTTTCAATAATGTTCAAAGTCACGGCAATTTTATTTGAACGTAATTTGAATTTTTTTTTTTCGCGCGTTTGTATTTTTGATGGCCGCAAACTCACTGCGTGGCGACTCAGCTTTGCGTGCTTAAGCGGATACGTAGCCTTTGATTTGCATGATAAATTGAGTCGCTACTCAGCGAATTAAAAAGTTTGCGTCCACTACAAAAATAGAACGCGCGGAAAAGAATTCAAAATCACGTTCAATAAAATTCACCGTGAAAGTTGAGGTGTGAGGAAATACGCCTAATTTTACGCCATATTGCATACTCGTTCCCGTCCCAAAACTTCCTTGGCCCCTTTTTTTGAAAACCATCAGCTCACCAATTGATCTAATCTATCAAGTCAAATGACGCCAACTTGACATTTTTGATGGATAAAGACAAATGCAGAAAACTAATATTAGGAAGCGGACATTTGGAGAAAGGTTTTAGGAAGAGATTAATAAATGTTGATAAGCTCCAAGAGAGAGGTGCCGTCCGATGATAATCTATGCAATCAGAAGAGCTGGATTCCTAGAAAAAGTTGATACAAAAGCTCACAGTGAATTTTATTGAACGTAATTTTGAATTCTTTTCCGCGCGTTCTATTTTTGTAGTGAATGCAAATTTTTTAATTCGCTGAGTAGCGACTCAATTTATCATGTAAATCACGGCTACGTATCGGCCTAATCACGTAAAGCTGAGTCGCTACGCAGTGAGCTTGCGACCATCAAAAAATAAAAATGCGCGAAAAAAATTGCCGGTGAAAGCCTTGAACTTAATTAATTTTGAAACAGCGCTTTCCAGCATTAGAATGATTATGAAATCCATTTTTGCCATGAATGCTTTAGAAAAAATTTGAGGTCAACATTTGGCATATTTTAGCCAAATTTGCTATTTTAAAAACTCAATTTGTGATACCCTGAACAACTCTCAGTCTTTTTTTTTTAACATTTTGGAAGAACATTTTTGCTCTAAAGACCCCGAATAATTTTCAGACCAAAAATTTTTATTCGGAAAAAGGTTTGAAGTTGTTCAGGGTATCATAATTTGCGTTTTCGCCGATTTCGACGCCTTTTGAATGTCTGGATCTCAGTCAAAGGAGTGGCCTAAAGCAACGAATCTGCATGTTACAGACTGTAGGCCGCGGCCGAGAAACTGACAATCCATTTCTCATATTGAAAAGAATGTCGGATTCTCGACCACACGTCCACGGCAACAGCTTGTAAAATGCGACTTCGAGCGCAATTTTTGACATGGACTTTATATAATAATCTATAAGAACTTGAACGATATCCTCCAATATAAAATCTGTTCAAGACCTTTTTTAACTTTCCTTCTTTTCAAAATCACATTTTTTCTCTCCAAAAAAACGTCCAGACTCGGTTCAAAGTACCAAATTCTGATTCGTTTTTATTTTCATTCCAAGTCAAAATCGCTACGTGATTTTCATAACATTCCCAGGTCTCCCCCCGTTGCAATTCCGGAAAATCCCGCTCCAAAATTTCCAAATTTTCTTCTGATTCTAATTCTTTCCAGAATCTTCCAATCTAGTCTTTCTGAACCCCCCTTTCCTCCCCACTTATTTCCCACATCATCTGATTAGTCACGTCTTCTTCTTTTTCTTCTTCTTCTTCTTCAGAAGGCAACAATCTTCTCAGATTCCCCCTTTCCCTAAGCTCCGCCCACTTTTCTTCGTTTTCTCTGCGTCTCCATTTCTCTACTCTAAAGCCATTCTCCTTCAGAAACACTCTCGCGGCTCCGCCCACCACTCGAAAACTTAAGACTCCGCCCACTTTTTTGTTGGCCGAGCCTTTCCTCAAAAAGTGAATTCATTTCTCACTCACCGACTCCACAAAACGATGGTGCACAGACTTTTTGTCCTTATTCTGGCTCTGGTCCTTGTCTCGGGAGTCTCGGCTATTAGCCTTCAACAGGCCGGTGAGTTTGGGTCTTTGAAAATGAAAAAAGGTTTGAAAATTCAAATTTCGCTGTATTTTTTTTTTTGCGTTCTTCAAATGTTTTGCAGTAGTGAACAACCTATAAATGCAGCAAAAAAAATTTTTTAAAAACTGAAAATCGCGGTTTTTTTTACCGTGTTTATGCATGGTTTTAAGCTTGTTAGCGACAGTGCGTACATTTTTTCGAAAAATTTTCCAGAAAAGCGCAAAATATTACGACAAATTGCGAACAAAAACTTTCGAAACATTTTTTAAAATTTGAAGAACGCGCGTTTTTTATTAGACCGTTTTATGAAAAATGGGTCAAACCTTACGACTTTTTGCTGACAAAAAAAAATTTTTAACGAAAAATTTGAACTTGGCCGTCTTTTCGGTGTTAGTTTTTATTTCCGCACGGACTAAGGTTAGCTGTGGACAGTGAGAACAGAATAGCGCAGAATTTCACGACAATTTACGGACAAACATTTTTTGAAAGAAAAATTTGAATTTCGCGCGGCTCTTTGGTTGCTTTCTCATGATCTTCCTAGCGCAAAGTTTTTTTGAGAAATTCACCAGAAAAGCGCACAATTTTACGTCAAATTGCGAATGAAAACAAACAACGATTTTCGAAAAAGATTGAAATTTGCGGTTTTTTCAACGGTCGTGTTTTTTTCGCACGGACTTAGGTTAGCTGAGGACAGTGAAGTCAAAAAAGCGCAGAATTTCACGACAAATTGTGGAAGGAAAATTTCAAAAAAAAAATTTTTAACGAAAATTTTGAATTTCGTGCGGCTTTTGTGTTTCTTTCTGAGGATACTTCTAACGATAATGCGCCAAACTTTTTTGCGGACAAAACCCTTCTTTCAAAAAAAAAACTTCGAATTTCGTGGTTGTTTTTTCTCATTTTTTGTCAAGTTTTGGAATTTGCACATAACAGTAACCAAACTCAACACATCATTTTCTCGAAAATTCAAGTTTATTTTCAAATTTACTGCTATTAATGGAGCCATTAATCCCATTTCCTCAGGGCAAATTTTTCAAAAAAAAAAACTAATAATGCAAATGCGCTCTGAGCCGACACAGTTCATCAGTTTCCATAATAAAAATCGGTGAGGTCTGCAAAGAATCTCGTCATCTTGAAGCTTCTGAGCTCAGTGAGCTCACTCAACCGTGCAGAAATCTATCAAAAAAAAAACTGTTCTGCAAATCAGATGCTCAGGAGGGGAGAACCTTTGAAAAAATTAATTGAAGTTTCCGAAAAAAGTTGTTTTTTAAGTTCAATGACAAAGCCTGAGTTTGTATTTTTATTTTGCATTTTGACCACGATTAGTGTGTTTTGAAATTTTTCAAATTAAAATTAAAATTCAACTTCAATTTGACTAAAGCTCCGTGTGAAACAAATAGATAATTGCTTAAAACTTCCACATGACTTGAACTTTTTTTCTAAAAAAAAAAGTTCCAAGTTCAGAAAATTGCGTGAGAATTCCAATTTTTCCGAAGAACTCAATGGCTTACTCTCTTGATTATCCCATAGTTATAAGTTTTGAAAAAAGTGATGAAAATCCGGTTGGAAAAATGTCGTGGGAGTTTATTTAACTGAATCAGGTTTGATTGGGTCAGTTGAAGCTTACGTATAGCTCAAGAAATGTAGTCTGACTCAAGTCATTGAATACATTTTTGATAAGAAAAACGGGGTGTAGTCCATTGATAATTTAGTTCATATTCAGACTCTATCAGAACTTTTTTTTTTGGCAAGACAAAGAAAGAGAGCGACGTCTCTTTTTGGACTAATGAACTCTTCCCTCTTCCCATTCTCAAATCATTTATTGTCCTTTTCGTCGGGATAGAAAAGTCCGCACTCTCTTGATTCAATCCTAAAATTTATTGTCCCTCAGATATTCTCATTGTTAAAGAAGCTATTTTTAGAGATGAGTAGAATAGTCGAGTATAATAACAGATGAGAAAGTTCGAAAATATTCCAGTGCGTCTAGTCAGCAATTTAACTGCGCCGCGGGTTAAACCATTGAATTAGGATACGGAGTTTAATCAAACATGGGTCTTTATGAAACAAGTGGAAACAATAATATAAGCATACTGGTGATTTCTCGTCGCGGCCTGGCCCGCGGGCCATGTCGCGCCTGAAAACTTTGTTTTAACTTCAGCTCTCTTCTGACATTTTCTTGGTTTTTTTGAGAAGGGCCTTTCTAGTTTGTGGATAAAATCAGCTAAAAACTCCATAAGTTGCTCAAAAGAATTCAAAAAACCTTTTTTCCTGAACCACTGACTCTGAAGAAACGCGGGCCGGGCCCGTCTGCCGAGCGGGGCCGTGCGAAAATTTTCAAAGTGCCCGGCCCGCGAGAAGTATGAATATAAGTTCACAATTTTCATAAAGCATTCGTTTTCGAAACCAACTTCCTCGCACTTCAAATGCTCTGCGCCTTTAAAAAATTCAAAAATCCCCCTAAAAACTTCCTTCCTTCCTTTTTTCTCTTCGAATTTATTTTCTTCGAGAGACAACATATTTTATGAATAGTATATTAGGATTCCCATTGTCTCCCCTCTCAACACATATATCTTCTTAGAAAGGGTCATATTGGCGAAAGAGATCCTCTTTTTTATGTCTTAACTATAAAAAACAACCCCCGGCAAAAGGGGGTTACGTGACACACAATTTTTGTGCGAGGGGGAAAGGAAGGAACGGGAAATATGAGAAAAAGTAGGGGGATATTGGAGAGAATTAGTAAGAAATGATATCATTATTAGTGAGAAATTAGCAAATTGTGTCATATTTTTTGGCTGGGTGGGAATTAAGAAAGTAAATTATCGTAAGAGAAATGTGATAGGGATTGATGAAGAGCTAAATATGTTGGAGGAATTTCCACAGAAACTTGAATTTTTTTGAGAGTTCATTTGAAACAGAATTGTCCAAACGGGCCGAGCCGGTGGACATTTTTTGAGCACATTTTCCCTGATTTTCAGCTAAAGTTCAACACTTTTTCTGTGTTTTTTTTTCTCGAAAAATTGTCAAAAAGTTCTTCTAGAAACACATACCAAAAAAGTAGATCGGAAAACGAGAAAATTTTTTGGGATATGAAAAAATTTTTGGGTCCTCCACAACTCAGGCCGAGCGGGCCGGGCCGGTAGAAATTTATCGCTCGGCCCGGCAAGCGGCAAGTCTGATTTGAAAGACTTTGATCATATTGCAACCAAGTTATAGCACTTTTTCAAAAAAAAAAAAATAGTCAGGAAAACGCCGATAAATTTGTTCTGGAAACATCGAACTGGCACACGACTATCGAGGATGGGGTGGGAAAGTGTGCCCTACTGAAAAACGCATTTCGCTGCTTACCGTAACACACAAAAATTGAATACTCAGTCAACGTTAGTGTGGAAGCGTTGAATACTCAGCGCAAGCACATTAGAGCGCATTTTCCCACCCCATCACCGATAGTCGTGTGAACTGGTCAAAATAAGGGGGTTTATGAGAATGGACGAAAACCAATTTAAAAAGAAAATGAAAAGTTTCAACCAGAAAAAAAAAACGAAAATCACAAGAAACAAACACATGAAAAGACACCTCCGGCCCTTCTTTTCCTTTTTTCTTCAATTAAAAATTCAAAAACTTGACAAAAGTTTCCATGGAAATTCACATATTCCCCCATTCTATTGTTCTCGTCGTAACTTGTGATCTCTTAGATTTTTTTAGTTGCAAACGCGCTCTATTTATAATGAAGATCCGCAAGGCTCTGTGCCAAAATCTGGTGTGAATTTTAAAAAAGTTTGATATTTTCAATAAAAAAATTTTTGCAGATGGAAGGATGAAGATGTGTCCACCAGGAGGTTCCACTTTCACCATGGCTTGGTCCATGTCGTGCTCGATGCGTCGCAGGAAACGAGATGTCGGATTCTTCGGTAAGGAGGAAAACGCGCTCCACAGAAGTTTGGAAATCTGAAAATTTTTTTCAAAAAATTTTGAAGTTTTAACCGCCGAAAAAAGTTGGCAAAAATGGCTGAAAATTTTGAAATTTCGAAAAAAAATTTCTAATTTTTCAAAAAATATTTTTTTCAATAGAGCGCACTTTTTATTTCAACTTATTTTCAAGCCTTTTCTGCTCGAAAATTTCAAAAACATCAAAAAATGTTCAAAATTCGCGCCAAACTTTTTTTCAAAAATTCCAATAGAGCGCACTTTCTACTCGTTTTTTTTCGTTTTTTTCACTTTCTGCAAGCGTTCGTACCCAAAATCAATGAAAAATCGCCAGAAAAGCACAACAATTTCAAATTTCGCGCCATTCCCAAAAAAGTTCAACAGAGCGCACATTCACCAAAACTAATTTTCAAATTTCTTTCAGAGAAACGTGCTCTGATCGCTCCATCGATCCGTCAACTTCAAACAATCTGTTGTCAAGTCGGTTGCAACGTTGAGGATCTACTTGCTTATTGCGCTCCAATCTAAACTCCACCCCCTTTTCCACGTTAAGCCCCGCCCACTCTCTCGAAGCCCCGCCCCCTCTCTTTTTCCCCGTTCCGTAATTTTCGTCGTGTTCATTATTTCTTCTCCCTCGACATTGCGAATTATTTTAAAAATAAAAGCACTTGTGTTAAATAGTTACTTTTTCGAAATTTGGGGAAATGAGCTATCGCGCTCTACTGAACTCGATGAATGGGTTTGGCGGGAATTCAAAAAAAAAAATCACAAAAATGGAGGAAAATCCGAAATTTTGAAAAACTGAAAAAAAAACATTTAAAAAGAAGTGAAAATAACGGAAATGGTGTGAATTAAGCAAGTGCGCTCTACTGAACTCACAAATCGATTTGGCGGAAATTCAAAAAGAACGATTGAAAATTGCGGAAAACTAGTTTCTCAGGTTGTACAGATCAAATAAAGCAGCTGCGCTCTATTGAACTCAAAATTCTTGAACGACTGATTTGGCGGGAATTCAAAAATCTAGTTTTTTTCCTTCAATTCAGCTGAAAAAAGGACAATTTTCAATCCCAAAAAAAGCATATTTATTCGGAAAATTTAAAAATAATGCAGTGCAGTAGCTAAATAAATTACAACAAGAAAAAAAAAAGCGAAGAGATCCCAAAAGATGAAAAAAATTCAAAAAATTTAGAAAAAAAAGCGAGGAGAAAAATGATAGGACAGAATGGAGATTTTACAGTAGAGAATGATAGAGTATGGAAAAATGGTAAGAATTAGAGGACGGTTTCATCACGTGGCAACAGTTTGAATGGATCTCCTTCGAACCACTGAAAATAGAAAGATGGGATTAGTGTGGAGGAAGACGTCATGGAATATAAACTACAAGCGTTGTAGTGTGTAGTTTTTGTAGTTTAATGCATACTTGTGATTTTCCGGTCCGGGCCGGGCCGGGCCGATGGAAAATTCTGCCGGCCCGGCCCGGCCCGTCGGCCCGGATTCAAAAAATGTTGAAAAATTGGGATCATTTTTTCAGTTTTTTTCGGTGTTTTTGATGAAATTTCTGACTTTTTCTTACTGAAAATATCCAAAATTTTCTCTAGAAAACCACTCCTACAGTTATCGAAAAAAAAGACGCAAAAAAAATTTTTTTTTTCAGTGCAAAAAAATTTTGACCCCATCAGAGCCGGGCCGGGCCGGGCCGGTAGAAATTCCTCAGTCGGCCCGGCCCGGCCCATCACAAGTATGGTTTAATGCTGAGAAATAGGCCATTTTTCAGGAAAAGCAGGATTTTTTTCGGAAAAAAAAAAACTTTTCTTCGATAAATTTGTAATTTTCTCATTTTTTGAGTATAATTCTAGCTGTTTTGAGTCGAATCTTAATGTCTTTTTCAAATTTTTTGTAATTTTATCATTGAAAATCCACTGTTTTTTTATAGAAAGCTGTTCAGAAGGGAAAAATTTTATTTTTTTTGAAAACTTCACTGAAAAAAAGGATTTTTTTTTTCATAAAAATGAACTGAAATACTGGAAAGAGCATGAGAAAATTGTGATTTTTTTGGAAAAAAAATCAAAAAAAAAAAATCAAAAACTTCGATTTTAGCGGGGGAAAAAAATAAAAAAGATCAATTTTTTCAATAATTTCGAGCTGATTTCTGGGAAGATTTACCTTCCCAGAATATCGTTTTTTTGCCGATTTTTTTCTGGCGGTAGGACGTTCCAGAACCGTGTCCCATATAAAAACTGTCCCATTTCAGAACTGGCCCTCTTCAGCACTGTCCCGTACCAAAACTGTGTCGCATCAGAACCGAAAAAATGTAATTTGAAGTGGGAATTTTGCTGTTCTCAAACAGGAAAGCTCTGATACGAAACAATTGTGATACGGGACAGTTCTGGCATGAGACTGTATTGATATGGGGTACGGTTCTGAAACGGGACAGTTCTGAAAAGGGCAGTTCTGATAAGGTCAAAGTTCTAATACGGCGCAGTGTTGAAAAGGGAAAATTCTGAAACGGCATATTCCACCAATTCCTCACCTGCAACAATTTGGTAACAGGCATATCATGAATCAATGGTATCATATTATCAACATTGAGTGTATTCTTAGAAGCCTCTTGTTCCAAAATAGCCAGTCGAACCATTTCCGAATTGGGATCACATCCATTGGTCATTATGATCCGCTGATAGAGATTATGACTCCACCAAATCAACACATGATCATGCGATTTTTTACTCCAATCAACTGTCGGCTTAACCCCTTTCTCGTCGACATGAGCCACAAGAGACATTAAAAGGAGGGCCAATCCATGAAGACGGAAGAAATCCTCAGCTTTTGAATCATCCAATACCTCATGAGTTAATGATTTACACTCATTTGGTTTATTCGTTAAATAGGAGAAATAGGCGGAGAGCAACTTTACGTTGCTTTTGAGCATTTGAGAGCATGAGGCCACTTTTGGAGCTGTTAACTTCTCAGCCACGTCGTAATAATCAGCCATTTTCAATTGATTTAGATAGGTCATCGCTAGGTTTAGGTGGAGAAGAGCAGCTGAGTTGTGAGAGGTGATGTCGTCTTTGTGGAGCATCTGGAAAAACAATGGGATTGGGTTGACAGTTTTAAAAAGGGGACGCGGGTTGAGCTCTAGGATATGTTAGCGGTCGAGTTTCTAGGGGCCTGGCGGTTATCGAATCTACGTCTCAGTTCCAATTGGAACTTCGGGCTCTTTGTTTTATATAGAAACAAACACAATAGACTCGTAAAAAACTTATCAGAAGACTGATCGATACGCTTCGTCGCTGCGCTCCTCACTTATTTCGCTCTGTACGGCTACGCCGTTCTATTAGACAAAAATCCGCGGTCGTCTACATGGAAAAATAAATTTATTGGTAGCTGTGCTTTTCTGACAATGGAACCAACGTACTCCTCTGGTTTCTTTTCCATAAATGAGAGTCATCAACAAGCAAATTTTCAGTGGAACAGATCTCGTTGTTAGAAGATTTTATTCCGTTAGCACATCGTTTGCCGATGCTCAGGGCCGCTTAAAGGCGCATGCAGTTTCGCTGTTGGGTATTGTCGCGAAAAAGATGTATTACTGTAGCGTTTGAGCGATAATCAGATAAAAAATGTGTTTCGGTCAGAGGACAGTTATTCAGATTTCATGGCACTGAATTGTTGTTTATTGGACTTTTTCTGCCAAAAAAACTAGAAAAATCACATCAGGAGAAATAGCTTGGCTGCTGGATAGACCACGCATCTCAGCCAGAATAGAGCGGAATTCCACTTTCCCCCGAAAAGTTCGAAATTCCGCCTATTTTTCAATAAATTTCACAATGTCTTTTTTCCAAAAAATTGTTTTTTTTTTGGAACCAAAACAAGCGGATCAGCGACTTTTTTCGTGATAATTTATAGCTACTCAGCGAAATTTCAGCTATATTGTTGCATTTTCAGCTTAGAAGCTTCGCCTTCCGCCTCTCGCTCTTCGCTTCCCGTAATGATAGTGGCTGTACTGTACCTTGATAGCCGATTGGAAGTGTTTCTCTGCGTAGTCGTGTTGACGGAAATAGCAGCATTGGAGACCCTGAAAATAAACTTTGAGCTTATAAATTGTTTATTTTCTAAAGCCAAAAATAGTTTTAAAGAACGCGGAAAAACGGTCCTTTTCTACAGTTTTTATAACAAAAATACGTTCTTGGCGTTTTCCAATTTTCCTTTCAATTCCTTACCAAAATATACTGAATATGTGGTGCAAAGTATCGATACAACAGTGGTCCACTGGATCGATGACACATTTCCAACATCTCTCGAACATTGACAAGTGTTTTCTGTGGTCGACATGCCATTACATTACAACATGCCATCATTTCCAATGTTGTCATTTTAATCATATTAATACAACGAACAACTCCCGGTTCTTGAGGTGTACGAGATGATTTATAAATGATTTCATCAGCATGTTTAACAACGAGATGGAAATATTTCTCAACACGATCTGTATTCGATTGAACGAGGGCACAGATTATATTCATTACGCAGGCGAAAAGAGTCATCGATGTTTCACCAAGCCATCTGAAAATAGGGGGAGATTAGAGTAGGGTAAATTGAAGTTTTGGGGATATTTTTGAAGGAAAAAGTCTGGGTGGTCCTGAATTCAGTTGAATTTCAGCCAAGTTACCAAAGTTGCCGCGCGGCTTGGCTATAACTGGACTGCGGAAAGAGGTGGAAAGCTTCTTCAGACCCTCTGCCAGAGCCGATCGACAACTGTTTTTTGAGAGCCTCTCTAGGTACTTTTAGAGGAAAAATCGACTATTTTAAGCTATTCTTGCTGTAACATATCCCAAGTAAGCGCTGATTAGAGTGCAATTTTTCAATTCAGAAGGCGATTTCTGAATCTCAAGATGTCAGAATGATGGAACTACAGGGTTTTGGAGGACACCTGGAACTCCGAAAAGAGCACATTTTTGGCGAAAATTATTTTTTTTTGTTATTTTTGAAAATCCGTCTAAAAACCATAAGAACCTTGAGTGAAAATAAGACTGGTGAGCGGGAGGGACTAGAAAAATCCGCCATGGCCTTAAAATCCAAAGGCGGTAATTAAAATTTTTTTTTGGTTTTTTTTTCATAGTGAGCTATAGTTAGACTGATTGCACATGAAGTGAGCCATTAATTTTTATTTGACTGCCTTTGGTATTCTAGGCCATCGCTTTGGCTGAATTACTGTACTTAAGAGGCGGGGCTACAGTTGGGTTACTGTACTTGAGAGGCTGAGTTTCCGCTATGCCTAAGCCTCAAATATAATGCTGTAAACAAGAATTAAACAGAAAAAAATGCTCTTTTTTTCTGATTTCTGAATAATTTTCGGAAAAAATTTGAAAAAAACTGTTTTCTCCAATTTACCACCATATTTAAGGCTTAGGCTTAGGCGAAACTCTGACCCTTGATTACAGTACCCAAGCCCCGCCCCTTAAATACAGTAACCCAACTGTAGCCCCGCCCCTCAAGTACAGTATCCCAGCCAAAGCTTTTAGAGAAAAAAAGCTTATGATATTTGGCGCCAAATTTTTTTCATTCACTTTTTTTTTCAACTATTTTCCTCTAAAAATGTACCTAATTCCATGAATAGCGGTCTCCCCACTTGTCTGTGACTTTTGAATTTGTCTCAACAATTGCCGTGATGTCCGTGATTTTCCCTCGTAGAACATATAGGCCAATTTGGTGCAAACGAAGAAATCCTTGATGCATTCAATATGAGCACGATCCACATTTGACGCTTCGAGGCCTGGAAGAGGAATTTTTAAATCGTGGCCTAGTTTTTCTGATGGGAATTCTAGGCCACCAACTCAAACAGTTGAATTGGGGCCTAGTGGCCTAACTTTTCAGTAAGTTCGGCCACCACGAAAAAACTAGTCCGCGGTCAATTTATTTGAATTTTTCACCCGTCTTTTCGCCATTTTTTACCTTTCGAGGCTTGGAAGAGGAATCTTTTGAATCTTGGTCTAGTTTTGCACTGGAGAAAATTCTAGGCCACCAACATGAGGTGTGGCCTGGAATTTCTTTTGGGGCCTAACTTTTCACCAAGTTCGGCCACCATGAAAAAACTAGTCCGCGGTCCAAATTTTTTGAATTTTCCTTATTTTCGACCCTAAAAATCCGTTTTTTCTCTAATTTTTACCTTTAATCATTGATCCAATCTTCAATATTTCTGAATTATCAGGTTCCTCATGCATCAACTGATATGTGACCAACGTCTTGGAAATTCGAAAATATAGCTCCATTTTTGGATCATTTCGAGAATTATTGATAGCATATTGACACATTTCAAACGCCCCTTCAACGTCTTTGTCGATTTTCATTAGTTCCTGAAAAATGGTGATTTTTTGATGGAAGATTTGAGATTTTTATGCAGAATTTGGCAGAAAATCTGGAATTTTTTTTAGTTAAGAATGCAAATTTTGAGCCAAAAATGAAAATTTTCAGCTTTTTGTCGTAAAATAGCTGATTTTTTGAAAAACCCGGAAAAAAATGCATAAAAATGATCGAAAAAATGATTTTCAAAAATTTGAATTTCCCGCCAATTTCCTTTCGTTCCCATTTTTTATAATTCAAAATTTTTTAAAAATTCTTTTATTTGCTATTGGTTAGCCAAAAATTCCATTTTTCGAAAAAAAATTTTCCGACCAAAAAAGTTTTTTTTTTTTAATTTCAAATTTCCCGCAATTTTTTTTCGAATTTTTGATTTGAGATTTTATTTGTTCTAAAAACTTTTTTCCCTCCTAAAATGCCCTTTGGCTCTATTTTTCCGACCAAAAAAAATTTCTCTTCAAAAATTTCAAATTTCCCGCCAAATTTCCTCTCCTTACAATAAGCTGAAACATCAATTTATTGGTCAACACGGGAAATCCTTGCGTATTCAGAATCTCATGTCGAAGTGCATTTTTGACCGGAGACAGTGGCCAATGTTGATCTAAAGCTTTTGAATTTTTGAAAAAGGGGCGTGTCCTTGAAAGGGGGCGGAGCTTACAATGAATATGAAGATCAGCGATCATTGAAATTGCATGCATTCGATCTTTGCTGTAGAATGAGCCCATTGCCAACATTTTGTCATACTGCAAAAAACAATTTTGGATCGTGGCCTAGATTCTTTGGGTGAAAATTTTAGGCCACCAAGTCTCAACTTGACATTGGGGCCTGGAAGTGCCGGCGCGGACTAGGTTTCTTGAGGTTTTCCAAGAGGAAAAAACTAGTCCGCGGTGCAATAATTTTTTCAACCTTTCGAGGCGTGGCAGAGGAAGCTTTTGAATCGTGGCCTAGCTTTTTCTGGGAGAAATTTTAGGCCACTAGGTCTCAACTTGACACTGGGGGACTAGAGTTGCCTGCGCGGACTAGTTTTTGTTCCGTGACCGAGTTTTTTTCCGGATCGTGGCCTAGTTTTTTTAATGGGAATTCTAGGCCGCAAAGTTGAAACTTCGAGTTCGATGGCCTAGAATTGCCCGCGTGGCCGAGTTTTTACCGAGTTCTGCCACGCGGGAAAAACTAGTCCGCGGTTCAAATTTTTTTGATTTTTTTCAAAATTTGTCGATTTTTTACCGCATATTGAAGATGATGTCTGGAGAGTTCAAAGTTGTCCGTATAGAAATAGAGTAGTTTTCCCAGTTGCAAATTGCAGATCGATCGCACTTCTTCGGAGATGATTTCCAGACTTGTGGAGGCCTGAAATTTAAGATTTTGGGATTGAAAAAAAATTTTTTGGGGATTTTTACTGTTGAGAATCTGGTTTTTAGAGTGAGAATAAGCAAAAAATTGAGGAAATCTTGCCAAATTTTTTTTTGTGAAAAAAAAATGTTTCAAATTTTTGAAATAAGAAAAAAATAAACTATCAATTTTTTCAGATGAAAATTACTCTAAAAATCAGAAAATTCGAAAAAAAACTTTTTTTTGAAAAAAAAAGATTTTTTTCAAATTTATCTTTTTTTTATAATTTCATCACAAAAATCGATTTTATGGTCAAAATCAGTAACTTTTTTTTCAAATTTTGAAGCTTATTTCCACTGAAAACCCAGCGAAATTCTAATTTTGAATTTTGTTTTTCTAAAACACTTTTGAAAAAAATTTTTTTCGCTTTTTTTGATTTTCAGCTTTTTTTACTAATTTTCTTTCATTTTCATTATTTTTATTACAAAATCTTCCTCACCCTCGCACATTTAATCGCCATTTTAAGCTTTGGCGGCTCTTGTGTTCTCAATGCTTCGGCCATGCCGAGCAACGCTTTCGCCACTTCATCCTGGTTCATTATCCTGGTAAAAATCAAATAAATAATTAATTTTTTTTTTCATAAAAAGTATAAAAACAGTGAAAAATTGGTGAAAGTATGCTAAATTTCGAATTTAGCGGTGGAGAAAAATCGGAAAATTGGGAGAAAAAATTGGGAGGATGCAAGTGCGCTCTATTGGACTTTACGATTTTTTCAGGGGAAATGGGATTTTGAGGCTTAAAACTGGATTTTCAGCTGTTTTTTGCTGATTTTCATGGAAAAAACTGTGAAAAAAACGGAAAAAAGATAAAAAACTACAAGTTTAAGTGCAAAAAGTGTCAAAAAATCCAGTAAAAGCTCCAAAAATAGAGATGTCAATGAAAAATTGGGGTTTTCAGAGTTTTAGGCATTTCGACCAATAAAAAGACTGCGAAATACGTCAATATCAAGTAAAAGAATCTATCATGCGTTCAGAAAAAGGTGAAGGTTCGGGTTAAAGGCGCATCGAAATATTTCAATAAGTCCCTCGCCACGAATTAAATTTTTTTTCAGCGGCGCGAAAAAGTTTATGGTGAAAAAGTGCAAACTACGGTTTTGACTGTAATCGTTGCGGGGAACACATTGAAAAAGTTCGATGCACCTTTATCCGAACCTTCACCTCTTTATGAATGCATAATATTGTCATTTAAAATTGTTTTAAAATTCAAAAAAATCGAAAATTCACAAAATTGGTTCCTGAAAAAACCAGAAGTTCCGAGTTATTTATCGATGTCTTTGGCTCAAAAAACAAATGATCAACAACGCTGAAAAGTAGCATTTGTGCTCCGAAAATTATTCAGAAAGTTATAGTCTTCTGAAAAAATGAGCTCCACAACACTTTAGCTCAAAAATGTTCGAAATTCCATTTTCCTTATTTTTTCTCATCTGAAATTCTCTCAAAATCAAATCCAAAACCAGGTTAATTCAACAGTTTTATTCATATTCCTTTCTTCAAAATTCAAATTATTGTTCCTTTTTCTCCTTCTCCTCAGCCTCGTCATCGTCATCACTATCCCCTCCCTTATGTCGTTTATCCATATGATCAATCTCTTTTTTGACATCTTCCACGTCCTGAAAATAGGAAATCGTCCGAAAATTCATAGAATTTAGTGTTAGAAGCTGTTGCTTATTTCGCAAATAAGTACGAGAAAATGCGTGAAAAAAGAATGTCTTTTTTCCCAAGTTTTCATATTTTTTCTCACCAAATCGTTCAAAATTGTAGAGAAAAGTGTACGAAAGACCACATTTTTTACGAATTCAAGCGGAATCATCATGAAAATCGTGACCAGCGTAGAATTTTGATGCAGAAAAATGAATTTAATTTAGGTATCCAATGATCCCCAAAATTCGATGAAAACTTTAGAAAACTAACCCTAATCCGATGATCATTCTCAATTTCATCAGCGTCCGGTGCTATTTTTATAGCCCCACCGGACACACAGAAGGCGCCCATAACGAGAAGAAGACCGGTCATCTGAAAGTCTTTTTCATCGACGGGGCTAAAGAAGAAGCTCTTACCTCCACAACCGATATCACTGATAATCCCAGCCATAGACCAGCTTGTCCTCCCAAATCATTGATAACATTACTGACCTGTGATATTGAAAAAATTTAAGTAGGTCAACATCTTCGCTCTAGCTTACTGTATATCCAGCTGTTTCAGTATACAATTCATAACTGAGTGTCTCCAGGAATACTTGAACAATCAATCCATTATTATTGTACCATGTCTGACAAGCGGCTTTGCTGGGAAAATTGGAGTTAGAGGAGGAACAACTACCCACCTGAAAGATAAATTTGGATACATATTGCAAAACTGAGGACAGCAGGACTGCAGCAGAACTTGCAGCTTAAAGAAGGACTACGCTAATCTAAACTTAAAACTATTTCTGCTTTCAAACTCTACGCTAGTCACGATTTTCATAGTGATTTCGCTTGACAATCGTTTTGAATCGTAGAAAAAGCATACAAAATAATAATATCCCATTAAATGGCCTAGGAATCCCACCGTGTAGTTCCAGAGGAATAGATGGCCTAGGAATCACAGGCAAATTTTTTAAGTCATATTGTACTCTCGAACTACACAGTGGGATTCCTAGGCCATTGAAAGTACGCTTTTTTCTATTTTCAGGCATTCTCATGAGACCTCCCTTACCCCCGCAGTTGATGACGTGGCAACATAATAACTTGTCGATGGAAATTGTGCTAGAGATACTGTAGGCGTATAGGTCGACTCATCACACGGTGGATTACAGGAACATTCTACGAGCAAATCAATGTTGGGATCCGAATTTGTTTGGTTTCCTTTCAAGTCTTGCAGGCAGTCCACTGAAAAATATAAAGCTCCGCCTACTTTTTTTGGCGGGGAATTTTTCTCAGAAATTTTAGTTCGCGACTAGAAAAAGTTAGGCCATGACCCAAAAAAACATGAACGGAAAATGTTAGGCCACAGCAAAAAAATTAGGCCACGTCTGGGAAAATTTAGGCCATGTCTTAAAAAATTTAGTTCATGACTCGAAAAATTTAGGTCATGACTCAAAAATGAGGGTCTTGGAAATGTTAGGCCACGTCTGGGAAAAGTTAGGCCACGCCTGGGAAATGCTAGGCCACGTTTAGGAAAAGTTAGGAGATGCCTTGAAATAGTTAGGTCACATCCGGGAAAAGTTAGGCCATGACTCAAAAATGTTAAGCCATAATCTCGGATAGCTAGGCCGTCACTCCAAGAACTTAGGCGATGCCTTGAAAAATTCTAGTCCACGCCTGGGAAAAGTTAGGCCATGACTCAAACATGTTAGGCCATGGGATAGCTAGGGAACTCTAAAAAGTTAGGCCAAGACCTGGGAAAAGTTAGGCCACTTACAATCCGCTTTCACTGGCTGGCATGCCGTATCTCCTGTTCCCAGAGCCATTCTAGGATTGGCACAACTGCATTTTGATACAGTATCCCTCTGTTTACATCCATTGAAACACGTCTCCAGAGTGTATGTGTAGTCCTGTAGAGTTTTTGTAGTTTTTGTAGTCTTTGTAGTTTGTAGTCTTACCTTGTAATAGTCTGTGGTTTCTGGCTCTCGGGAGACGCATTTACCATAGGGACGCTTGGCTCGGACGTGTTGGGTCTGGAAAAAAGTTAGACCACGGTTGGGGAAAGCTAGGCCATGCATGGAGAAAGTTAGGCGACGGTTAGAGAAAGGTAGTCCACGACTTGAAAATGTTAGACCATGGCTTTAAAAAGTTAGGCCATGGCTTTAAAAAGTTAGGCCATGGTTTGGGAAAGTTAAGATATGCATGGAAAAATGTTAGGCCATGACTTGAAAATTCTAGGTCATCGCTCGAGAAAGTTAGGCCACCTACCATAGTAACCGAAACAGCACTTTCATATCCAACTCCAGCATCAATTCCATTGGAATCCAGTCCTGGCTCATTTCCACGTGAATTTATTCCAACTCGGGCTCCAGCTAAACGAGTAGTCGGCAAAAAATCAGTAGTTCCACTGGTTTTGGTTTGCTGGAATGAGAAAGTGCGCTCTATTGAGAACTTGCTTTTTTGAATTTTCAGTTTTGGGGAACAGTTAATTTTTTTCTTTCAAAATTTTCAACAAAAAAAGTTTTCGCCCGCGAAATTTCAGACTTACCGTAACCGTTAGCATCAATTTGAGACCAAATTGAATACCTTCTCGACTGACAGAATAATTAAGGGAAGCATCTTCATTAAAGGAATAACAGGCTCCATAGACTGGATCAATAAATCTTTTGAAATCGGACCTGTAATTTTTTGGGATGAAAATAGTGCAAATACTTTTTTTGAGAACACTTTCAGCTGTGGAATTTCAAATTTTTAAAGAATTTTAAATTTCGCGCCAAAAAATTTTCAAAAATTTTGGTTTTTGTAGTTTGTAGTTTTTGTAGCTTGTGTTTTGTAGTTTTCGTAGTTTGTAGTTTTTTTTCGTAGTTTGTAATTTCTTAAAGGGGGAGTAAACAATTCAAAAAAGTATCAATGTTTTTATATGAATCGACGCAGAATTGTGGGCGTAACAACTTTCCAGTTGAACGCCCGGTCTGAAAATGCCTCTGAAAGAAGATATCGGCTCTGAAAGAGCCCAAGCATAGTACTTTCGTGGCGTTACTTTTTTCCCTTTCAAACCTCGCGGCGTTCCGTGAAAAAGTAGGGTAATCATTATAAGCACGTGAATTTATTTATTTGCAAGGATGGCCCCCGGATAAAAACGAGATAAATGGAGAATATTGTGTGACATAGGGAACTATTGTGACCTGGATTGTGTGTAAATTTGAAATACCATACATACAGAGGCAATATGGGCTGAACCAACTACAACGGAACTACTTACTAGTCATACTTTTCTTTTCTTTTTGCCGTTTTCACCTTACCGTTATCAAGTTTTTCATATTTATATGTTACCTAATGATGTAATACTACATAATTTGTATACTCAAGCTAAATTTGAATACAAAAAACCGTGAACTGAGAAATGTGGGAAGAAAATGTGTTGGCAAATGCTGGATATGTGATAAGATCCAAAGTTATTTTGCAATTTGGACCATGCCTTCTTGCCGCCCAATTGAGAGAAAAAAATGTTGTTTTTGCCAAAAACCGATGCCAAGGAAGGATCTAGTTGCCGTAACGAAAAATATTGCCCAACGGCAAATTTGGTTTGAAAAGCTTGGAGATGATTTTCGAGCAAGTTGTTTGAAATCGGGTGATCCTCGGATTTGCTTTTCTCATTTTCCACCCGAAAAATTGGAGAATCCTCGATCAACAATCGCTCCATATAAGGTACAGTACAAGCAAAAAATTTGGTCTAGAAAACGGAATATCTTGAAATTTAGAACGGACGTCAAAGAAACGTAGCTCTTCCTAATCGTGATTTTTCTGATTCCGAATCAGAATTTGATGATGATAACGAGTCTGATGATGAACTGATTGACCCCACTTATAAAAACATTGATATTGATGAAAGAGACGAGGAACATTTTATTAGTAGTAGGAGAGGCTAATTTCGCCCCCAGGCGGCGCCCTCCAGGAGGGGGTAAGGATAGGGTGGTGCGGGGGAGGGGGTAAGGATAGATGAGGGGGAGGATGAAAGGGTGGGAGATTTGAAAATTTTGGCGCGAAATTTGAAATTTTGAAATTTTGAATATTTTTGGCGCGAAATTTGAAATTTGAATTTTTGAATATTTTTGGCGCGAAATTTGAAATTTGAATTTTTTTGAAATTTTTTGGCGCGAAATTTGAAATTTTGAAATTTTGAATATTTTTGGCGCGAAATTTGAATTTTTGAATATTTTTGGCGCGAAATTTGAAATTTGAATTTTTTTGAAATTTTTTGGCGCGAAATTTGAAATTTTGAAATTTTGAATATTTTTGGCGCGAAAATTGAAATTTTTGAAAATTTTTGGCGCGAAACTGGAAATTTGAATTTTTGAAAATTTTTGGCGCGAAATTTGAATTTTTGAAATTTTTTGGCGTGAAATTTAAATATTTCTCAGATTTTTGAAATTTTTTGGTGTGAAAATTGATAATTTCCAAGATTTTGATCAGATTTTGAATATTTTTGCGTGCATTAGTTCTTGGTTCAGAGGATAAAACTGTCACACTAAGGATAAAGAGTGGTGGGAGGAAAAAACGGTGGTAATGAAAAGCGGGGTGTCAATAATATAATTGATGTCAAGGGTAGCACAGATCAAAATATGGGATTTGGTAGGAAATTGTTGAAACTGTTTCAAGTTTTTTGAATAAAAAACCACGGAGTGACCAAGTTATTCAGTTTTTTTTTCAGTTTTTGGAATCCGAAAAATCTCCAAAAAGAGGGAGTTTTTTTTTTGTGAAAGACTTCATCATAAGAGCGAAAATCTCTGCCTGAGAGTCCGCGCAACACAAACTATTCATTGACATTTTTTACTTTATTACTCTTCATAATATAAACAATTGCATTGAAATATGAGAACGTTACCACACTTTCCTCAAACCTCCTCTTCAGAATAATTATGCACATCAACAGCAATAAAACTCTTTATGGTACAACGGAGCAATTGAGTGGGCGGAGCCTAATCGGGACGACTCCGGTGGGGGTAACCCTCCTAGCTTCACATGTTCCGGCTCATTCTATTCACTACCACGCCCCCAAGTAGGTTGCACCCCCGAAAATGTCCGCTTCACCATCAAATGGAATTGGAAAGGCTTCGAAGAGGCGTCTTACCTATAACCATGAATCGAATTCAGTTAAACGTAATGTTGCTTCTGCTTTCAAAAGAACTCCTAGTACATACTCTGGTGTTACTACTTCTTTTATGAATGCACAAGAAAACCCTGCTCCAACAGGTATTTTTTTAAAGTTGTTTTTTTTTTCAAAAAAAAATTTCCCAGTTTTAGCACCTGTTTTGGATGAAAACAATTTTCCTCCACTTCCAACCCCTCTTCCTCTTCTCTCGTCTATCAATTCTATCCCGAAAAAATCGAAACGGATGCAAGCTATTCACGCATCGAATGATAGCCTTTCTTCTTCCAACAATCCATTCTCATCGGCCCCAGCATTGAAGAAAAAGAAAAAGACGATGTCTTGTGAATCGCTGGAACAAGACTCGAAGGTTTCGAGTCAATCTCAACCGGAAGCTCCCAAAACTAACACTTCCTCTGTCTTGAAAACCTCGAAACGAGCCTTCATTCATAAAAATGGATCAAAACAGTCACTAACCGACGAAGCAGCAAAAAAGTTCAACTCAACTGAAGAAGAAGAGCTGAATCTTGCGGAAGACCTCAATGTTTCTAGCTGTATGTTATCAAAAGTTGATTTTTTTTTGTCAAAGAAATCATATTTTACAGCACAACCAACCCAAAAACGGAAAAGAAGGAAGCATAGTACAAAGTCCAAATCATCTTTACCCCCTCCACGAGTCGTTTCTCTATCTATCAAAAGTATATTTGCGAAACAGAAAAAACAATGTGAGTAGCGTATTTAAAGTTTAAGGCTAGTTCAATCTTTGTGATCTTGCAATCATGAGTTTTTTCTCAAGAATTCTTTTTTTTTTTAAATCCTGTTTTGAATAGCACAAGAAAAAAAAAAACTCATAAATGAGTTGTTTTTCACACGAAACTGCTCATTTCCACTGTTTTTCTATGTAAATTTTTTTTGAATTCCATGAAAAATTTGAAAAAAGTTCAATTATTAGCATTGGTTTGTAAGGTATGCAACCCCTTTCTGGAGTTTTGACTTAAAAATATTAGGAAATGTTGCCTATAAAGGTTAAATTTACAGCTGGCTGTGGTGATTCGGGGGAGGATCATCAAAACTATGTAAGCCCAGGAGTGTTTCCAACTAAGAAAGAACTGGAGTATTTTGAACGCTGGACGACTCTATCTAGTACAGAAAGGTTCACAAGAGGAAATGCAGCATATGTTGAATTGGTTCCAATAAAAATATTGTTCAAGGATCTGGATAAATTTAAGGAAAAGCCTGTTCTTCACTACCACATGGCAAAACTTATTGATATTTTTATACGAAAAAACATTCAAAAAGTTGGTGGAGATCTCAAGAAAACAGAATATTGGATGCAGTGAGTTTGATAAAAAGAAAAAAAAAAACACCATTCTCAATTCAGACTAGACAGCCCTGGATATCAGGAAAAAGATGGCTGGTTCACGAAACACAAAACACATGCACAAGTTGGTGGATTCATCATTATGAACACTATCGCAAAACATATGCAATCCAATGATGCCATCAAGCTGGATGATGGTTTTGCTGTGTGTATGAATATATTCAAAGATGCTCCGAAAAAAAGGATGGCTGGTCGAGGTGTTGTATCTCACTATGAAACAAGTGAAGATGAGAATGAAACTGATGACTCTATGATCAGTGATAAAGAAGAAGAAGAAGAAAATGAAATGCAAGAGTCAACTGAAACTGATAATGAAGAAGAAGAAGGAGAAGAAGATGTTGGTGTAGAACCAGTTGCCCCTGAAACCAGAATAAAAATTGCACGTGGGCAATTGAAACTGGAAAAGGCTTTCATAGAAAAAATGTTTGGTGTTTCACGAGTTCGAGGTTCAACTCATTGCCTTCCAAAAGCGTTAGCTCTCGGTAGACTATGGTCGGATCGACAGAGAACCAAAGATCTAAAACAGAAAGAGAAAATGGGTAAAACTTGGAGGAATGCAACTCGCAAAGATAAAGAGGGCACAATTGAAAATCAGCTGAAAATGGCCAAAGAGCTTCTACGTGAAGCTAAAATGCCTGACGATCAAATCGAGCACACTCAAAAGGATCTGGAGACACTTGCTCTTCATTTGAAAGAGTATACAATCAAACTCTATGTATGTGGTGACGGTGATACTGTACCTAGAGAAGAAACAATTTACAATGAAAACGCTCGTGGTTTCATTGGTATTTTGTATCATCGTGGTCATTTTGATTATGTGAATCATCAAAAGGGATTTAAAATCAGCAGGTTGGTGTACAAATATTTTAAAAAATTAGTTTTTGAAATCTCCAGATATTGCTACAAATGTTGTACGTGGGGCGATAAGAATCACTCCAGAACCTGTAAAGCTAAATGTTGGAACTGTGGCTCTGTGAAATGTGCTGGTGAGGGCCACGAGAACATTGAGTGTCCTGATTGTAATGTTATCTTCAAGTCGCCAAAATGCTATGACAATCACAAAAAATCACAATCAGGTCATAGTAAACCAAACTGTGATAAATATTTCTAGTAAGTCCCTTTTATTGGGTGAAATTCCAAAAAACATTATACTTTTTACAGCTGTAAAGATTGCCATAGATATGACCAGAAGAACCGTTCTTCTGGTAAAAAACATGTTTGTGGTGAAACTAAGTTTTGTATGATTTGTCTAGAGAAAACCGCAGTTGGTCACAAATGTACTCATGCAATCCCCACGAAAGAAGACAAAGAGAAGAGAAAAAGCAAACAAAAACGATGGGTCCATGTTGTCTATGATATGGAATGTATAGTAGTTGAATCCGGAACCCTTAATGGTACCCATTATCATTGAAAAATAGTGTTTTTTAAATGATATTTTTTTCAGAAAAAGATGAACGAGGTGTAAAGCATGTACCCAACATGATCTGTGCAAAACTAATGTGTAACGACTGTCGTGGGGTTGATGGCTGCTCTTTCTGTGGAGACTACATGACATATAGTTATGAGAATTGTCCTCCGGATGCAAAACAGAGGAATCCTATTCTCAAGCAATTCATAAAGTTCCTACTGGAAGACCCACGGCTCGATGGGGCACAAGTTATCGCTCACAATGGTGGTGGATATGACCATCCAATGCTGATTGGTGCAATGATAACCTATATTGGAGCCAATGGTCCTAATCCGAAAGTTATAACAAATGGCATGAAAATTATTCACGCAGAAGTCCAAAATAAAAAAAGAACACTCTATTTTCTTGATTCCCTACAATTTCTTCAAATGGGTCTCGGAAAGATGCCTAGTGCCTTTGGACTAGTGGGAGAAGCGAAAGGACAGTTTCCGTACCTATACAATCATCCTGATCACTATAACATAACCATACCAACCCTACCACCAATGGAATATTACTCTTACAAAACAAAGAGTGCCAGCAGCAAGAAGGAATTTGAAAAGTGGTACAAGGAAAACTACAACACCCCATTCAATCTTCACGTTGAGATGGAAAAGTATTGCCGCTCCGATGTGCGTATCTTGGTTCAAGCACTTGCAAAATTCATAGAAGTAAGTAATTTTATTCTGAACCGTAAAGCACAACACCTTTATGATTACCCACAAGCAGAAATTGAACAAAAATTACCTCTACACAATTCATTTTCACTGTTGTACAATTTGAATTTGATATTGCACAATTGATTTTAGTGCTTGCACAATTCGAATTCACTGTTGTACAATTCATTTACACTGTTGCACAATTCATTTCCGTGCATGCACAAATCGAATTCACCGTTGCACAATTCGTTTTTAGGCTACACAATTCGAATTTTACCCTTCACTATTGGAAAATCAGAGATTTTTTCACTACTTTCTGGCTGTTTTTCATGTACAACCACGTGTGTGTGTACGTGTACACATACGATTTTTGTTCTGCACAGTTCATTTTCGTGCATACACAATTTGATTTTGACACTGCACATTTCGAATTTTTTTAGTGAAAATCAAGGCTTTCACTACTTTTTCGTAGTTTAGAACCATGCATAGGTATACACACACATATTTTTATATACATATGTATATGATATTCAGCCTATGTATATGATTTTTATCTCTCCACGAGTGAAAATTTGTGAGTTTCACTACTTTCGAAAAGTGTTTCAAGTGTGGGTGTGCTTGTACTCTGTCAAAAATTAGAGAAAAAAAAAAGCATCATGATTACCATCCCGAAAAAGTATGTGGTGGTTAAGAAAATAAAAAATAATAAAAAAAATGTATGCATTTTGACTCTTTCCACAAAATTTCCAACAGAAAACCCCTATGGGATGACGTGAGCCTCGCAACAAGCGAGGTGAGAGTCTTCCCATCTCATGTCAGCTCACCGGTGACATTCAATGTCCAGACGGGTGGTGGTGTTGGTGTACTTGGTGTTTTTTTTTTATTACATAGAGAGAGGTGGCTTGATGACAAAATTTTGGAGAATTTAGCTATATTGTCATGGAAAAACCTTGTCAAATGTAATGAGTCTTGTAATTGGACATTCAGAAAGTCAAAATATGTGTGCCTAAATCATCAAGAAAAATTTGTGGTTTTACAGATGTGTGAAAATGCGTTCGATGGATGGCATCCTCTTCTGAATGGGTGCACCCTTGCTTCCTATGTTATGTTTGTTCTTAAAAACATCTACATTCAACCTGGTGATATAGGTGTAATTCCGGAGAATGGATATGGAGGGGGTAACAATTCTGTTGCTGCTCTCAAGTACATTCAATGGTTAGAAAATCAAAATCCTCAACTGAAACTTCAATATATGCTACGTGGCGGCGAGAAAAAGATCACGATTAATGAGAAGAAAAAATATTATGCAGACGCGTACAATGAAGAGACAAACGAGATTTATGAAATACATGGATGTGTCTACCATGGATGTCCTAAGTGTTATCCAATAGCCGATCAAATATCACCAGTCAATCCTGGAGTAAGAGTAGGCGATCTACTTGCATCAACTCGACAACGAGAAGAAGACTTGAGGAAAGCTGGATACATTGTACACTCAATCTGGGAGTGTGAAATCAACGCCGAGTTGAAGAAGAACAAAAAGATGAACCAATTTTTCAAGCTATGCAAGCACACTCATAGACTCAAACCAAGAGATGCTCTCTATGGTGGAAGAACCCAAGCATACAGATCGAGAGTACAAGCCACAAAGAATCGTTCGCTTCACTATCTCGATTACACTAGCCTTTATCCATGGTTGAATGCTATGGGGACTGCATATCCAAGAGGTAACCCAATTGTTCTCACGGAAGGGTTTCCAAGTACTGATGGTCCACTCAAGCTACGAGGACTCGCTTTTTGCGATGTACTACCTGATCCTGAAGCACCCGTTGGCTTTCTACCCGAGAAACTTCACGGAAAGTTAATGTTTTTACTGTGTCGTACGTGTGGTCACGATCAAAACATTAGTGGCCAATGCACCCATCACAAAGTTTCCGAAAGGTATTTGACTGGTGTCTGGTGTACTGACGAGCTTAACCTGGCAATCTCCAAGGGATACAAGGTGTTGAAGTATCATGAAATTTGGTATTGGCCGGAGGAGGAGTGGGTTACTGGTGGATTTTTTGCCGGATACATTAAACCGCTTTTGAAATTGAAGCATGAAAGCACCGGATGGCCAAAAGCGGATATGAGTGACGAAGAAAAAGAGGATTATATAACAAAAATTTTTGAAAATGATGGTGTTGCTTTGGATCCAGCAAATATCAAAGTCAACAAAGCCTTGAGAAGTCTGGCAAAACTTTTTCTGAATTCTGCGTGGGGTTAGTTTTATTGACATTTTTTCATAGAAAATATGTGTTTTCAGGTAAATTTGCCCAAAACCCCATCAAGACTGAAACAAAGATCATTTACAAGAATGATTCTATTGCCTTGACAAAGTTCTTCAGAGATTCCCGCTATGAAGCGAATGCCATGATTGAGTTTGGAAACAAACTCTTCCTTTCGAGAACACCAAAACGTGAGTGTCTCAAACCCACGGATACCTTCACAAACTTGATGATTGGCGCTCAAACTACTTGCGGTGGACGTATTCGCCTTCATGAAGCAATGGAGATGGCTGGATATCACAATATGATTTATTGTGGTGAGCACACTTCTACGAAAAAAACTTAAAAAAGTCAATTATTTAGATACCGACTCAGTCATCTTCTTTGCTACACGTGATGAAGATCCTTTGAAATCATTGAAAGGAGAGCAACTTGGATACCTTACCAATGAAATACCTGAAGGACACGAATTGGTTGCCGTGGTCGTGATGGCACCAAAAGTGTACGGTCTCAAGATGCAAGATGAAAATGGAAAATTCTCCTATGCTGTGAAGGTGAAAGGAGTCACTTTAGATTGTGAGGCGGCAAAGACGATCACTTTTGACTCTATGGATAAAGCGGTGAGTTACTATAATCTTCTATTTTCAAAAAATACTGTTTTCAGATGAAAGATTTTATTTCTACGGGTCATGCTGAAGCTCTAATTGTGAAGCAAACCACCTTCCTAAGAGGAGACCATGCTTTGGATGGTTTATGGACTTTTTCTTTTGATAAGAAGCTCACTCCTAGAATGGATAAGGGACATTACGATTCTGAAGGAGTCATCACACCATTTGGCAGTCTTCCTAAGGGAACTAAGCTTATCGATGATTATCCCTTCTATAATTAACTTTATCACTTTTTTTTTAATCTCTAACAACATTTTCGATTCTGATGTATCTAATAACTATTCATTTCACTCCCACAATATTCCAAATTCTCCTATGTCTGTTCATTATTCCTTGTGTACTTTATGATAATTTATAATGAAATTGAAATTTCTTTTAAAATTTCTTCACACTCACATCAACTTTTCGTGTGTTCACACCAATTCTTCACACCCTACCAACTACTCATAGCACCCAAAATAAAAGTGAAAATCATAAATTCAGCAGTGACTTCAAGTAACTGAGCCTATATAAGTAAGCATGGCTAGAAATTTTCAATATTCGTTATGGTTTCTGCTTCAGCCAAGGCCAAAATCAAAGATGCCTACACCAATCCGAGTAAACCTTGTGCTTTCACTTCTGCTGCTGATGTGTTCAAATTCCTAAAATCCAAAATTCGCAAGCTCAAGTATGAAGATGTGGAAAAAGTTCTCGAGGATTTAGAATCTTATACTCTACATCGAAAAATTGTCAAACGATTTCCACGTGTGAAAACAACATCTCCGGGACTCTTTATGCATCTTCAGGCTGATTTGGTGGACATGTCAAAATACAAGGATACCAATGATCAAATCACATTTCTTCTCGTTGTCATTGATATCTACTCTAGACGACTTTTTGTGAAGCCTCTAAAATCTAAATCAGGTGTCGGTATAGCAGATGCTTTCGCGGAAATCTTTGAAGAAATCAAGACAATACCTTTTCATGTCTATACTGATGAAGGAACAGAGTTTTACAATACTCATGTGAAGAACTTGTTCAAGAAACATGGAATCACTCTGATTTCCCCAAAAAGTGATTTAAAGTGTGCTGTTGTTGAGAGAGCCAATCGAACGCTCAAAGGCAGGCTTGCAAAGTTCATGACACACAAGTACAAGTATGAATACTTGCCTGTTCTTCAAAAAGTTGTCAAAGGAATCAACAACACAATTAACCGAGGAATCGGAATGAAACCAATAGATGTGGAGAATGGAGACTTTGTGATCCCACTTCCAGAGTTTTCAACTGGTCGTGTCAAGTTCAAAGTAGGAGACCATGTCCGAATATCAGCGAAGAAGGGTCACTTCGACAAAGGCTACGAACAAGGATGGACGGCAGAAGTGTATGTTGTCAGTAAAGTCATTCTACGGAAGCCCATCGTTTACAACCTTGTGGATACCAATGGAGAGGAAATTGAAGGAATTTTCTATACTCGTGAAATGACAAAATGTACATATGATGAAAATGCAGTCTATCGAATTGAAAAAGTTCTTGACACTCGTGTATACAAAGGGAAGCAGCAAAGTCTCGTCAAGTGGGAAGGATATCCAGAATCGTCTGCCTCATGGATCGACACGGATTCAATGATAAATTTATAGCTATATCTTTTTTCACTTTGTTCGTGTTTTCTAAAAATAAAAATGTATGAAATTTAACTCTTTCCACAAAATTTCCAACAGAAACCCCCTATGGGATGACGTGAGCCTCGCAACAAGCGAGGTGAGAGTCTTCCCATCTCATGTCAGCTCACCGTTGACATTCAATGTCCAGACGGGTGGTGGTGTTGGGGCACTCGGTGTTTTTTATTGCTATACCTCATTTTTATTACATAGAGAGGTGGATTGATGACCAAAAATCGGAAAAAGTTGTTTGTGGTGTTGGTGTACTTGGTGTTTTTTATTGCTATACGTTATTTTTTATTACATAGAAAAATGAATTGATGACAATAGCCGGGATAAATAAAAGAATGTAAGGAAAATTGACAGAAAATAGGGAAACATGAATAGAAAATAGAAAAACATGAGAAAATATGCACAGGAAACATGAGATAGTTGTAGTTGCTGGTCGTATTCCACATTTCGAACGGGAATTCCATGTTTTGACAGCGAAATATGCAAGATTTACACATAAGTGTAAGTAAAATTGTTAATTTTTCAATGAAAAGCCTAGTTTTTCAATGAGAAATACAAATTTCAAGCTGAAACCATCGTCAAAGTGAAACGGTTTAGTGTTGAAAAGTTAGAGATTCTATTGAACACACCCACACGTATGTCCACATTTTACCACACATTGAAACATGAGGAAACATATGAGTATGCGCTCCTGAAATCTTACATTTTACAGTAAATTTCTTGTGAAAATCATATTGCGTTCGTAAAGTGCACTAAAAATTCCAAATGGACATGGTAAAAACCGCATACATACACGTATACATACGTGTGCCTGCACATGTACACCTGGAAAAGCAACAAAAATTAGTGAAATCCTATGTTTTTTCACTCAAAAATCCGATTGTGCAGAGTCAACATCAAATTTTACATGGTTAAAACCGTATGCATACACATGCACATACACGTTTACATACATGCGCATGCATATGTATCCGTGAAAAACCTGTAAAAAGTAGTAAAAATTTCATTTTTACTATGAAAATTTCAATTATGCACCAGTGAGTTCACATTGTGCAGGCCAAAAAGTATGTGTATGCGTATGAATACACGGATGCATATGTGTGCATATACACAAAAAGCAGCAAAAATTAGTTAAGATCTTTGTTTTTCACTCAAAAACCCAATTGTGCAGATCGAAAAATGGAATGTACATTGTTAAAACCGTAAACATACACATACACATGCATGTATACATACGTGTGCCTGCACATGTATCCGTGAAAAAACCTGTAAAAAGTAGTAGAATTTTCAATTTTGTTGGTCAAAAAACGTATGTGTACATGTATGCATACACGGATGCATACATATGCATGCATGGGTATACACGGAAAGTAGCGAAAAGTAGTGAAAATCTTTGTTTTTTCACTCAAGGAACCTATTGTGCAGGTCGAAAAATGGAATATGCATGATTAAAACCGTATGCATACACATATACATACACGTATACATATATGCGCATGCATATGTATCCGTGAAAAATCTGTAAAAGTAGTAAAAATTCCAATTTTTCTATGAGTATTCCGATTGTGCAGCGCAAGAAGTATGTGTATACGCATGCATACATGGATGCATATACACGAAAAGTAGTGAAAATTTCAAATTTTCACTGAAAAAAATCCAATTGTGCAGGTCGAAAAATGAATTTTGCATGGGTAAAACCGTATGCATACACATATGCATACACGTATGCATACATGTGCATACATAGGTATACATGAAAATCTCCAAAAAGTAGTGAAAATCTCTGATTTTCATTGAAATTTCGAATTGTGCATATGTAAAATCGAATTGTGCACATGTAAAATCGAAATTCGTTCGAATTGTACGCTGAAAATTCCACTGTGTAGGCACAAAAACGAATTGTGCAAGTGTGAATTTGAGTTGTGAATTGGGAAACTTCACATGTATCCATGGTTTTCCCAGCATATGAATATGTTTATCGATATGTCTATAGGTATGTGTATGTGTATGTATGCATATGTTCATGCTATTTTTCTCAAATTTTCCAATTTTATGAGAAACTCGACTTGTACGATTTCAAATTCCCAGCGTGTAAACCAAAAAGTTTGTGTTTTCATTGATTCCTATAATATTTCTGTTAAATTCCATATGTTTCTTCAACTGAACAGTAGTCGCGTCGACTTCACTGAATTGAGCAGGACCTTCTGTCTCAACCCAGCGAACTCTTCCCGAACTGTTTGTTTTCCACGAAATCCACACGAATTCGCAGCTAACCCACTCTTTTTCAACGATCAATCTCCTTCTCAAACACGAAGATGCGAAGAAAACTCTAAAAACCTGAAACGAGCGGCAAAACGAACAAAACGAATCAATGTCACAATAACTCTTTTATTGTGCTTAAAAACCTTAAAATCTACAACAAAATGTAAGGAAAATTACGTTCCTTTTAAAACAAACAAAAAAAGACCAACACCACACGCAGCGGCGTTGTCTGTCTTGAAAAACCAACTTAAAACTAAAGAAAAAGAACCCCTAAAAGTCGCTTTTGGCGCCTGTATTTGAACGAGTTCGATGGAGCGCACTTGCTCTTGCACTGCGTTTCCATCGATTAGAGCATGTGAACGAGGGCGGAATGAAATCCGACTGACTACTCGGTTTCTAATAAGAATAAAAACCGGTAAATACCGGACATGCCGGTCATTTTTCAAGTCTCCTCTACACACTCTGTCTCACTTAATATTGGCATCAGGGACTCATAAGATTGGGGTTATTGACAACATTGAAAACTTCAGAGAAACTTTAAGAGTTCGAATCATAGGGAGAGGGGGGAGATCGTCGGTTGGTGTGTGGCACGGGGCACTAAAAAATCAAAAATTGCATTGGGATAGAGGAAGCACATGACAGACTAACAATTAATCACTAAGATTAGAAACATTGACAAGCAATTAACAACAATAATTAATGCAAAAACAAAGATCATTATGAATATACCAAACATGATTAATATCAACAAACAATTATAACTCTACAAAAATTAGTAAAAACAACATCATCCGGCAGTTTAGTGCACTCTTGGACGCTTAGACGATCCCAATTCTCTCAAGTGGTCCGACGGTTTGTGTGGAGTGATATTTGCATCACTACGACTTGGTTCCACCATTTCACTTTGTGGCCATTGCCATTCCTTAGCTTGCATGATCTTCTTGATTTCCTTCCAATAGTCCACAATGCGCCGACTGGATCGGGACTTGACACTCTCATCTCCAACCACAATTGCCGATTTGTTCTCGAACCTTGCCAAAGCCGATTCGGGAGAGAGTTTGTTGAACACGCCTCTGCTTCTCTTGATTGAGTCAAAATGATGGATGTAATTGTTCACCATTTGATAGTCTGATATTGGTTGAGGTGCGGGCAGTACTGTCACATCGATACTTTCGGGGACAGCTTCAATGATTTTCTCGAATTGCTCAACATCATCTTCACTTGCGAATACTGGTGTTACAAATATGCATAAATTCAACACTTTGTTTCTCCAACTATCCAGCAATTCCTCCAAAGGATTTTGTCTTCTTATTCTAATGACATAGCGTGAGTGTCGTAGTGGCACTTGTTCTTGAGTCACTCCCGGCATCACAGCAACCACATGTCGGACGGGGTTTCTGATATCTGCATCGATGGATTCCCGCAAGCTTTCCTCGTAGAATTTGTCAAAGTATGTTTTCCACCCCTGAACATCTTCCACGACGAGGTGCATGCTTGGGCAACCTGACAGCTTTTCCATTGTTTCACGCGTTGGAGCTCCATTCCCCCATGTTAGTGGCTTCTGGGCTAGCAATTGCAGCGTACCTGGACGATTGATTAGATCACCATTGGCTTTTAACAATATCATCATCCGGTTGAACTGAGTAGGAGATGTAGTCCGAAGAACTTCTTTTGGTTTTCCTCCTTTTTCTCCTCCGTCGAAAATCGGGAAAGAACAGGGGCGATGACATCTGCACGTGTAGATCTCCCTGGAAAAATATTCGTCATTATTGGTTTCTACAATGTCACAAGTGTTTGAGTGTTGCGCACGCGCTTTAGCTCTGCCCTTCATAGTTTTTATTTCCTCATCTTGCATCTGTACCGGAACGCATCTCAATTTGTCAAATGGAATAGTTAGTGAGTCCTTCACTTTTCCACCAATAGGAATCACAGTAGCCGAATTTGCTGAACAAGCGACCACTCGATACATTCCCTTCCATTTATTAACCAATTTGGGACATTGCGCTCCCAGCTTTTCTGACGGAATTTCCACTAACACTCTACTTCCCACTGACGGATATTTTCTGTTTTCAGTGTGATGTTTTTGGTCGAATTGTTTCTTACTCTCTTCATATTCCTGACGAGCATGTTTCCGGACGAATTCATAAACCTTTGCTAACTCATGTACTAACAAGTTCTTGTATTCATCCATGTCAGTATACCTGCTGCTATCTGCAGCACCACTCCCGATTTTTTCAAGTGGCCCCTTTGCATCTCGTCCATACATCAGAAAGTGTGGTGACTCTCCAGTGGTTCGATGCGCAATCGAGTTGTATGCATGTACAGCATATGGTACTTGTTCATCCCATTCCACCGCAATAGCATTCTTCTTTTTCATGATTTGAACTATGGTTTTGTTGAATCTTTCTACTGCACCATTTGCTCTGCTGTTATATCCTTTTGTCAGAATGTGTTCAATTCCCAACAGTTGAGTGAACTTCTTAAAATGTTCATTATCGAACTCTTTTCCTTGATCAGTCAATAACTTTCTTGGAATCCTACTTTCTCCCATAGCCCATCTTTCAACAAAAGCTTTCAGCACTGTTTCAGCCTTCTTGTCCGGGATAGGAATTGCGGCACTGTATTTTGTGAAGAGATCCACAATTATCAACAAATATCTGTTTCCTTGTGTAGACAGACCTATGTCCACCAAGTCACATGCAACTATCTCCAACGGTTCTTGAACTATGTAAGGATGTAGAGGAGCAACCATCTTCGGATGATCATTCGTACACAAACATTTTGTACAGCTTTTCACGACCTTTTCAATTGAAACTCTCATTTTCAACCAAAAAAATCTTTTGCTCAGTTGACGTAGAATTTTCTCCGTCCCAAAATGTCCAGCCGTTATTCCACAGTGTGCTTCTTCAACAAGTGTCTGTGTCACCACTTCAGGTACAACTAACCGATTACAGGCTTCCTCCTCCGTATTTCTCAAAGATCCGCCGATGATACTATAGTTTTCCACTGACAATTCTTTTTTTACTACCCGGAATCTGCACCACTCTCAGTTTACTCCCACTTTCTAACGCTTCAATCACCTGCTTCCATACATCTTCTGCCCGTAATAGCTCCAACCACTTGGTACTATCCATTAACTCATCTACCTTCCTATCACCCTCTGTTATTTCATTGACAATTTTTGGCACTTCCACCGTCTCATCATTGTCTGCCTCGATTGGGGGACAGCCTCCTCTGCTCAGAGCGTCTGCTACAGCATTAGCCTTTCCCGCAACATACACGATTTTCACATTGAATTCTAACACCTCTATGGACCATCTTAACAGTCTGTCCGCCAACGGGCTACCCCTCAAAAGATACATCAGTGGCTTGTGGTCTGTGAAGACGGTGACTTGAGTGCCGTATATTATCGTCTTGAACCGTCTAAGCCCAAAAATCATAGCCAACGCTTCCAAATCGGTTATATGATATCGAGTTTCAGCTGGAGTCAGTGATTTTGACGCAAAAGCTATTGGGTGTTGCTCTCCATCTGGTCCTACCTGTGCGAGTACTGCTCCGACACCTTTTGTACTTGCATCAGTATAGATCATGAATGGTCTAGTTCCATCCAACGCAGCATCTACATCTGGTTGCATGAGAACTGGAGTTGTACAGATTGCTTCCAACAATTGCTTAAAAGCAGTTTCATGTTCAGTTTTCCACTTCCATGTAGCATTTTTTGCTGTAAGCGGAGTGAGTTGAGAAGCTATGTGTGCAAAATTCAAGATGAATTTTCTGTAGTATCCAACCAAACCAAGAAACGAATGCAGTTCCTTTGCATTTGTGGGTCTACTGAATTGTTTCATTTTCTCCACTTTTTTCTCCTCAGTTTTCACTCCTTGCGGCGTGATTTTGTGTCCTAGATACTCTACTTCTTGTTGTGCAATTGTACATTTGCTAGCCTTCAGTTTCATCCCACTCATTTCAATCCTTTCAAGAACTTTTTCCACATCAACAAGGTGTTGTTCCATTGACTCACTCGCTACCAATAAGTCATCGACGTAGACATAAGCACAATCTCCGAGAAGATCCCCGACTATTCCTTCCATGGCTGCTTGAAAAATAGCAGGAGATGTCACTAATCCAAATGGCAGTACATTCCACTCAAATAACTCACTTCCGATGGCGAAAGCAGTTATTAATTTACTTCGTTCACTCAACGGTAATTGCCAATATCCAGCCAGCATATCGAAAGTTGTGAACACTTTCTTTCCTGCTAGAGATTGTAATGTGGCTTCAATGTGAGGAAGTGGATGAGCATTGTTGACGACAACCTTGTTCAATCTTCTGTAGTCAATGCACATTCTCACGGACCCGTCTTTCTTTTTCACCAGTACTACCGGACTAGCCCATGGTGACTTGCTCTCCCTAATCACCCCTTGTGCCAACATTTTCTGTAGCATTCTTCGAATTTCCGGTCGAATAGCCAATGGAATTGGTCGTGGCTTCTGACGAATTGGTGCAACACCTTCTTGTAACTCAATGTCACACTTGACCACATTTGTTTGTCCCAACTCATTATCATCTATTGCAAAGGTATTTTGAAAGCGTTTTATCACTTCCCACACCTTTTCTTCTTCCTGACTTTCAGACGGTTTCCTTTTCAGATGTTCACAAATTGTGTTCCATCTCTCTTTCATTTCCACATCTGTTGTAACATTACAGAGCATTTCTTTCTCCTTTTCACATTCCTGTGTTTTTCCGCAAAAATTTTCAAGAAGCTTCTTCTTCTCTGCTTTGTCACACACCACTTCAAATCCATCAACTTCTCCTACTGCAATCCTATCTCCCTTTTTGAGAATTACTACTTCCTCTCCGTAGTTGGAGATTTCAATGACAGCAACTCCCGTTCTACTAACTTGACAAACTAATGGAGCAACGTACGAACAAACCGGAGTAACCAAGCAATAGCATTTGTCAGCATTCACTATCCCTTCAACACTAACTTCCACGTATTTCCTTGCTCCAGATGTCAATCTGACATCTTTGCGCAGTTTGATATCCCTGGGTTTTGCTTCAATAACCATCTGAATACCCATCTTTTCGAATTGATCAATGCCCAAGATGACTGAATCCCTGTCAACATCTGCCACTTGATAGGTTATCATTCTAGTTCTCGATTGCATTGCTGTTTCGATGGAAACGCGGAACATTATTTTCATCGGATGCCCATTTGCAGCGTACACAGTATCATAGTCGGAATTTTCTTTTACCACCTTTTTATCCCACTCCTGTCCATTAATCTCTACAATCCTATCCCATGTTCTTTTTGAAATTAGAGATATGCATGCTCCACTATCAATTACCAATTGTACTTCAGCCTTTCCTATCCGCCCTTCTTCTACCTGTACCACTGCTTTGTCTGTTTTTTCCTTCACAAGTTGTACCGACACCCCCATAGTCGCCTTTTCCATCTTCCCTTCACCTGATTTCTTTTCAACCGAATCGACTTTTGTTACATTCGATGTGGTAGTAGCAACATTTGGAATATTTCTTGTGTTTCTTGGACAGTTGTAAGAATAATGCCCTGGTTCATTGCAGGTATAGCATACCGTGTCTTTGCGATTACTCATGGATCTTGGTGCCTTGACACAATTTGGTTCATGACAGCCAACGCTTCCACATTGATCACATTGTTGACCTGATATGTTTCTCCAACTTTGGTCCATTCTCTTTTCTCTTTCTTCTTGATTTATATGGAATTTTGGCTGAGCTTGTGGTGGATTTCTTTGAAAATTCAACGGCATGTTATTAGAAAAATTTGAACTCATTCGTTGGTTCGATGAATTCCACTGCCCGTGGTTGCCGAACGATTGCTGATCAGTTCTTTGCTGCGGTTGTGTGAAGACACCATATTGTTGCTGTCGCATTGATTTTCTCCCCAAGTTACTATCCCCCGACGAGCACAACTGATTTTCTAGCTGAATGGCTGCCTTTCGAGCTGCCTCATATCGCTCTTCTCTCGGTACACTACTTATAGTGGTCTGTATCAAGCATGGAATGACTGGGTTTCTTTTCTGTACTTCTTTCATCAATTTCAACAGCTTACTTTCTGAGTAATCTGCTGCTGAAATTTCTGTGAAAGCTTTTCGTGCAATGGCATCAATTTGCAGACAGAAATCGTCAATAGACTGTTTGTCTTGGATCACCAAATTGTTGAACTTTTCTTTGTTTCTCATGCTATCATCTTGCATTGAGCTTTTCAATCGATTCTCCATTGCTTTCAGTGTTTTACCGACAGACACTTTATCTTCCTCCCGTAACCCATTGAATATCTTCAATGCTTTTCCGGTCAGATAATTATTTTTCAGTAATTGCACCTGATCCTTTTCCGAGTATCCCCCGAATTTCATCTCGAATGCTGACTTGAATGATTTGATGTCAATCGAGTTTTGTTCTGCTGAGAATTTCTGTGGCTCTGGTAACATCTGTTTCATGTAAATGTCAGTGAGTGTTCGCAAATCATTCATTGCCACTCCTTCCCCACTTCCATATCTGACCTGAGCTTTTTCAGTTCTTGGTGTAAAGTCTTGGATACTAGAGTCTGCGTTTCCTGCCTCACTGAACATCTCTTCCGTCTCTTCATTATACTCACGCGGTCTCTCTCTTCTCAGAATTCTTGTGTTTTCAATCTTACCTGACAATCCGTGTCGCTTTTCCATTTGAAGTGAAATTGGCGACGTGAAGATTTTTTCCGGTGTCTGAAATATTGTTCTTTCTTCTGGTCTTTGCGATCGATTATTCTCACCAACACGAGCATATGTGTTCGACTGACAGTTTAACTCTTTCCAGTGTTCTTCCTTCATGAGATTTTGGTTCTTCTCTTCCAGTGCCAACACTTTTTTGGTCAGAGTCGAACTTCTTTCTTTCTCTAGTCGGAGCTCTTCCTTTATGTCAGCGCATTGTAACTGGTATGCGTGGATTTTGTCATTGAGCGTCTGAAACAATTCATTTGTTTGCATTATGTCATTTTCCATTCGGTCGTATTCGCTCTCCATGGCCTCTGTTTTTCCTCTCAGCGCAGCATGCTCTGTTTGAGCTTTCTGTACTGCTTCGATCAGTAAGGAGTTCTCGTTTTGCGCTTTTTCCATGTCACTTACCCAACGTCTTCTTTCTTCCATTAATTCATTGCGAATTTGGTCTATCGCATCAATTTCTGAAGGCGTTGCTGCCAGTGTTGACGATTTCGCATCATCTTTCTCTCCTTTTTTGGCTTCAACGATTTCATCGGATTTTTTGTTGGAGTTCTCCGGAAGACTCTGAAATTTGGAAATTACATCTTCGAGAACTTTTTTCTCCTCATTCAGTTCCATAATGGCTTTGTCTCGGTTTCTAATGCACTCTTCTCTTTTGGCAATAAGTGCAACATATTCCTTAAACATCGTGTGTGCCATTGCCGTTGACATTCTTGAGAATGCGACCAAAGTTCTTACTGATTTATTGAATGCAATTTGATTATTTTTCGCTCTCACCTCCGATTGCTCCATTCCTAGCTGATTGTGGTGGTCGCTTAAGAGTTCTTCTTCTTCCAACGCCATTTCCTCTTCATGTGGCGATTGACCCGAATCACTACCTTCTCCAAGAAGAAAGTCTTCTTCGTTGCTTCCCATTGTTGAGTATATTCTGCTGAAAAATACTTCACTTGGATTTATAGCATTAGTTGAGCACGATCGGACGAATAAATTGACGGTACAGAGAAATGCAAAGTGAATAGAATCGAGTTTCCAAGCAAATTACAAAAATCGATAACGTAACGAGTTGTTGACAAGTTTCCTTGAATTTTCTTGAATTCAAGCGATTCTGATGGTTTCTACACAAAGAACGAGTGATCACCGGCAAAAAGAGCAGTTTCCGCGAAAAAATCGATAATCTTTCCACGTCACTAACTTTTTACAAGTTATACACGTTCAAATCAAAATTTGAAGAGAGGTTTCCCTTTAAAAATTGACTTTTTTGTGTCGAATTTGTCGTCAAATATCAGGACCTTCTGATATTAGACAACCGCCAGAACAATCACTGCAAGTGACTGCTTGAAAATGCTGAATTTACGGATTTTCGCTTAATTCAACGCTTTCTTCGATGATCCTCGAAGAGAAATAGACAATCGGGCTTTCGAAGGTCTAGAACTCTTTTTCTTCTTTGTTGGCGATCGGTCCAACTAGTTAACACCCGTTACAGGACCTTCTGATAACGGCTGAACTAGTGATGATGTCGGCTTCGGCCCCCAAGTCGCGTCGACTTCACTGAATTGAGCAGGACCTTCTGTCTCAACCCAGCGAACTCTTCCCGAACTGTTTGTTTTCCACGAAATCCACACGAATTCGCAGCTAACCCACTCTTTTTCAACGATCAATCTCCTTCTCAAACACGAAGATGCGAAGAAAACTCTAAAACCTGAAACGAGCGGCAAAACGAACAAAACGAATCAATGTCACAATAACTCTTTTATTGTGCTTAAAAACCTTAAAATCTACAACAAAATGTAAGGAAAATTACGTTCCTTTTAAAACAAACAAAAAAAGACCAACACCACACGCAGCGGCGTTGTCTGTCTTGAAAAACCAACTTAAAACTAAAGAAAAAGAACCCCTAAAAGTCGCTTTTGGCGCCTGTATTTGAACGAGTTCGATGGAGCGCACTTGCTCTTGCACTGCGTTTCCATCGATTAGAGCATGTGAACGAGGGCGGAATGAAATCCGACTGACTACTCGGTTTCTAATAAGAATAAAAACCGGTAAATACCGGACACAGTCAGTATTGCTCACATTTTTTTGTCAACCATTAGGAAAGTGCTTTTGCATTGTCAATGCTTCCACTTCGCAAGTCATCTACATTTGCCAGGTCTGAAGAATCTATGACGAATTCGAATTTGAGCACCGTCAATACCAAGTGGACTTGAGTTTATTGTGAACACACATAGTCCGTCCGAGAAGTAATCACTGGGTGACAATGTGTGCTAGAATAAGCATGAAGACGTTTCAATTCAAAAAAGTTCTTATAAGAAAAGTTTGACTTTGATATCACACCCAAAAACAAGCAGGCTTGCTCACTTGAAGCTGTTCGATATTAAGTGTGGGATACCTTAAACGGTTGCTGGTTAGGTGAAAATTTCTGTAAGTTCTTGTAAAAAGTAATGAATTAGTAGCCATTTGGAGTTCAAGATTGAATATGTGATGATCTGGATGCTGACAAAAATGAAACATTGACCATGAACCATAGCAAATAGTTTTCGAACTGCTAGTTTTGTGACAATTGTTGCTGACTTTTTTCGAAATGAGTGTGACACGCTCACGGGAACTATGAAAATTTCCAACACTCCCTCAACCTCTCCATCGTAAGACTTTCATTTCAACTATATTTTGTGATTTGATATCTTCCAGACTTGGAAAATTGATATAGAAACTAAGATGTATCTATCTGTATCTGTAGGCATGAATATATTGAGAGCTATGACTTTTCTTCTCCATACACCAAGACTGGTTTCACCTATTTTATTCTGAAACAGAATATTTTCTATGCTTCTGACACGCTACGCCTACACCTCACTTGTTGTGAGGCTCCGGCTCCACGTGAGGGCTATAAGGGGTAATTTTGGTGGAGCAGTGAAAATTTTTGAACAAAATAGTAAAAATTTGGGCAGGATCGTGAAATAGTAATTTAAAAAAAAAAAAACTGGGTAGAGTAGTGTAAAAATGTTGTGAAATAACAGTAAAAACTAGTATAAGGTTGGCTTCAAAGTTTCTGTGCATTTTTGAATTATCTCCTATTTGAGAACTACCGAGAGCTTTGACAAAAGGGCAAAATGGTAGTGTATATAGAGTGTCCAGACACTTGACAGTGATACTTAATCCATTTGGGCACCCCTACTTTGAGAGTACTTCATCTCTGTTGTAAACCTATTTAACATGACTTTCTTTGTGAAATAATTTTTTTTTGTCTGGTTGGATGTTTTTCTTTGACACCTATTGGTCGATGTTCGGGACAAAGTATCGAATGAAATCACAGAAAGACATAAAGTTCCTAAGTTCAAATTTTTCGAGTTTTCAGTCCGTGAAGTTTTGGACGGAAATACATCATTTTCCATTTAGAAGTAGCTAATGGAAGATGAACAGAGCTATTTTTGTCGGAAAAAAGTTTCTTAGACTAGGGACTACCTAAACCCCAATCGAAAACATCTCGGCCAAACTGGGAGAGGATGCAAAAATTTCCCATGAATAAACATGCACAGAAACTTTGGAGTCAACTTAGTAGTTTAGTGAAATAGTTGTGAAAATTCTGGTTAGCATAGTGAAAAGATAGTAAAACTTTAGATTGAACAGTGAAATATCAGCGAAACTTTGGGTATATTATTGAAATAATAGTGAAAATATGGAAGAAGAAGGGAGAATATGAAACATTTTGCATTAGGCATCATAAAACTGTCGAGTGGCAGGCATATACTTGATGTGAAATCTTTCAATTCATTACTGTCTGAAAAGTGATGCTGTTTCATCTTTACTGTAAACGGGAGAGTTTGTTTCTGAAGCATTCTACTTTCACCAAAAGTCAAACGATTTGAAATCACAAAGAGAGCACAAACCCTTGGACTAGCTTTCAGTGCTGTAAAACAATTCCAATCTGATCATGAAATTCAAACTATGCAACATAAAAATTTAGCTATCCGGTGAATATTTTTTGTAGTGATGTTCAAGCATAACATTAACACCATCCAATGTGCCAAAACCTTACAAATACATCCTAACACTAGTTAAAACACTACATTTTCAGTGAAAACCCCTATTGAATAATGAAAATTTCTTGTATACACACCCGTGTGTCTATGTGTCTAGTGTCTATGTCTGTGTACATAGCTTTGAAAAAGTAGTGGAAAATAGTGAAAATTCTCATTTTTTCAACGGAAATCAAATTGTGTAGACGAATTTCGAATAGGTCGGGAGTGATTTCATATGGATACATACATGATTGCATGCGTGTGCATTCTCACATGTGTATACATGTAGCTGAAAAATTTCTAATTTTACTGGAAATTCCAATAATGTAGAGACTCAAATCACATACATGCATGTGAATTTCATGTACGTATGCATATGCCCAGACTTTTATGCTTATCTACGTATGGATACTCTGAACTTCACTGGAAATTTCAACTGTGTAGAGGTAAAAGCCATTTGTGGATGTAAAATTTCATGTATGTACACGGACTCTTGTATGGCCTGCACTGAAAAGTTAGTGAAAATCTCTGATTTTCGCTGAAAATTCCAATTATGCAGTCCGAAAAAGCATGTATGCATCCATGTATGCATACGTGTATGCATACGTACACATGAAAAACAGCAAAAAGTAGTAGAAATCCCATTTTACTATGCAAATTCCAATCGTGCAAGCACGAAAATGAATTGTGCAACAGTAGAAACCAATTGTGTTCCAATTGTGAAACAGTGAAAATGAATTGTACATATGTAAAATCGAATTGTGTTTCAATTGTGTAGCAGTGAATTCGAATTGTGCAGAGACAGAATCCAATTGTGCAAGCATATTTTCGAACTGTGATAAGCGTTAAGTCGATATTCAGTGATGAGGCCTTAGAAACAACCGTTCATAGCACATACACTTTCCGATGTGCCGTGGAAAAGTTAGTGAACATATTTTATTTTTACTAGAAAGTTCAACTGTGTGGGTTAGGAACATGTGTGTATATACCTGCATGTACGCATGCATACACATATATTTGTAGTTATACATGAAAAATTAGTGAAAATCTTTGTTTTTCACTGAAAAATCCATTTGTGTAGATTGACCTCGTATGTGTATACACGCGTTTCCAAATTTCCAGTGAGAACTCCAATTATTCAGGTCAAAAAACAAAGTTTGCAGGAACAAAAATCGTATGTTTTCACGTGTGCATACACATACACTTGTAGTTATACATGAAAAAGTAGGGAAACCCTCTGATTTCCAACGAAATTTCCAATAGTGCAGATCAAAAATCGTATGTCTATGTATGCATACGCGTATGCATGCAGATATTCTCGTGGTTGTACATGAAAAACAGCAAAACGTAGTGAAAAATCTCTGATTTTCAATGAAAATTTCAATTGTGTACCCCGGAAACGAATTGTGCAGCAGTGAATTCGAATTGTGCAAACGCAAAAATGAAATGTGTTCCAATTGTGAAACAGTGAAAATGAATTGTATTCCAATTGTGCATATGTAAAATCGTATTGTGCAGATCAAGAATCATACGTCTATGTCTACATACACGTATGCATGCAGATTTTCGCGTGGTTGTACATGAAAAATAGCAAAAAGTAGTGAAAATTCTCTGATTTTCACTGAAAACTCTAATTGTGCAAGCATGAGAACGAATTATGCATGGTTAAAACCGTATGCATACACATATGCATACATGTACACATACATGCGCATGCATATGTATCCGTGAGAAATCTGTAAAAAGTAGTGAAAATTCCATTTTTACTATGAAAATTTCAATTGTGCAGCAGTGGATATTCATTCAAATTTGTGAAAATACTACTGTTTACTAACAAAAACAAAAACTGTCGACATTCTAAGCACACTTGTCAACTACACCTCACTTGTTGTGAGGCTTCGGATCCGCGTGAGAGGGTTATTAAGGGAAATAATAGAGGAGATTCTGCAAATTTCTTCTTTCTTTTTCTTCTTTCTTTCTTTCTTTTTAGTGTATGCTTCTTTCTGAAAATTATGATGATAGGTAGTTCGCCAGGAATCTTAATTCTTGATGAATTTTTCAAGATTGACCAGACTCTATCGCTTGAATTTCGCGAGAAGAACCCTAGATGGTGGCCTCTACTGTATCATATACGGAGAATTCGATAATGTGTTGAACATTAACTGGATGCGTAATCTGATCATTGACACAATTGTATAAACTCATTCTTAACTTTTGTCATCATGGTGGATGGTTGTCCGTGTTTGAAGGTTAGTTTTTGCTTCTGTACTTTTGGGTCTTGGAGTGATTTTTGGATTTTTCGTGTATTTTTCAGAATCATCCAGATAATGCTATCCCTGATCATTGGATTTTGCTTTATTTCGGCATTGCTGATTTCAACGGAACTTTGGTTTACGTCTATATGGATGGGTTGATCACACAGGTTGTCTACGTCACACGGAATTAAGCTCCGCCCACTTACAGGCTCAATAAGCCACGCCCACTTTTCATGCATACATCTCAACCAACCTCGTCATTCTTATCATTTGTCCTCTCGAATGTCTAACGCTTTTTCTTTCAATGCCTCGCAAGCCGTCTCAACCCCAACCCAAGTCGGTGATTCCCAAAGTTCATCCGTCAAGCCCGGTTCACACGCCCCAAACCGTTACTACAAACCAAACGGTCCCACCAACTTCCGTGCAGCCCAGACCAATGCTGGTGGGAAATACAAACGATCAATCCAGGAGACTGTTGCTGCTGCTCCAGGAGATCAACGCCCTCCATCAGACAGTCTTGAGCCACTCAATAAAAACCCACGAAGTGACCCACCACCAACTGGCCAAGTATGCTCATTTAGCGAGAATCGTAAAGTAAGTTGAAATTTTCACACTACCTATGTAGTACTGTCTGATTTTCAGAGATATCTTGGAGAGAAAGCCGCTACCGTAGATTTCCCAACTATTGATGAAGCCGAACTAACACCCCGATATGTCTTTGATGATACCACTCTCATAATTCCAATGTGCTTGGCCTGCCGCATTGCAAGCAGAAAGTTGGATATGGTTGACGTGGATGGTGACAAGGAAAATCAACAATTGATGGTCAACTTGTGCAAAATCTGTCGCCATTGCTTCAAAAATCAAAGAAGTGTCAAATTTTTTCAACATGAAGTAATGTGTTTCAAGAGGGATAACGAGTAATCAGGCTTGGCGTCAGTAGTAGTAGTTGTTCAATTAATTTTCTTTTCTTTTTTTCTTCTTTTTTACTCTATATTCAATGTAATTTTTCTTTATGATTTTGAATAAACTCTGCTGACAAGAATAAATGTATTCTTTGATCGGAAAAATTAGACGTGGCTTACACATCCCACGCGGAAAAGTCGTCATTTACTCGCTGTGCTTTGGTACAGATTGGTGACCCTCATTATGAGCTCTCAAATTGATGATTGCGACTATGTGGAAATCGATGTCGAAGGTATGCTCTACCCTAATAATACGAGTTTTATTGAAAAAAATTCAGATTCGTGGGTAATGTTTGAAGAAAAGTATCATTTCCCAACACATGAAGAGAAAAAATTCTTTTTGGAATACGTGGAAACACCGACTACTATTGAAGTGGACCGCCATAATTCCAATCTCCATGAACTCTACCCAACGAGAATAATTTTTAAAAACTTGGATTGTATCCCAAAAGGAGAAAAGATCTATGCGCATGTAGCAAAACTTGTTGATATATTCACACGAAGAACAATTGAAATAGCCGGAGGAGACCTTTTGAGAACAAATAGCTGGTTCACGTGAGTCTATAGATGAAATTTCAAAAAATCTTGGGTGTTTTTAGATTAGCTCAAGAAGGACATGTAAGCATGTATGAGAATATGTTTCGATTCAAGCCATATAGTGGATACTGTCCGTATGAAATTTTGAACCGTGTAAAAGAAAGAATTCAAGCAAACGAGAGACTCTTTCTGGATAAAGGACTTGTTGTAGCCATGTATATTCACTCGACAGGGAATGGAAATCGTTTCATCCAAGGAGGATTTGAAGAATAGTCTGTCTTTTTCGTTTCACAATACTTTTTTCTTCTTTCTATATTTCGATTGTTCATGGTAGTTTCGAGAGGGTAATCGGTAGTGTTCTCATATTTCAATGCAATTGTTTATATTATGAAGAGTAATAAAGTAAAAAATGTCAATGAATAGTTTGTGTTGCGCGGACTCTCAGGCAGAGATTTTCGCTCTTATGATGAAGTCTTTCACAAAAAAAAAACTCCCTCTTTTTGGAGATTTTTCGGATTCCAAAAACTGAAAAAAAAAAACTGAATAACTTGGTCACTCCGTGGTTTTTTATTCAAAAAACTTGAAACAGTTTCAACAATTTCCTACCAAATCCCATATTTTGATCTGTGCTACCCTTGACATCAATTATATTATTGACACCCCGCTTTTCATTACCACCGTTTTTTCCTCCCACCACTCTTTATCCTTAGTGTGACAGTTTTATCCTCTGAACCAAGAACTAATGCACGCAAAAATATTCAAAATCTGATCAAAATCTTGGAAATTATCAATTTTCACACCAAAAAATTTCAAAATCTGAGAAATATTTAAATTTCACGCCAAAAAATTTCAAAAATTCAAATTTCGCGCCAAAAATTTTCAAAAATTCAAATTTCCAGTTTCGCGCCAAAAATTTTCAAAAATTTCAATTTTCGCGCCAAAAATATTCAAAATTTCAAAATTTCAAATTTCGCGCCAAAAAATTTCAAAAAAATTCAAATTTCAAATTTCGCGCCAAAAATATTCAAAAATTCAAATTTCGCGCCAAAAATATTCAAAATTTCAAAATTTCAAATTTCGCGCCAAAAAATTTCAAAAAAATTCAAATTTCAAATTTCGCGCCAAAAATATTCAAAAATTCAAATTTCAAATTTCGCGCCAAAAATATTCAAAATTTCAAAATTTCAAATTTCGCGCCAAAATTTTCAAATCTCCCACCCTTTCATCCTCCCCCTCATCTATCCTTACCCCCTCCCCCGCACCACCCTATCCTTACCCCCTCCTGGAGGGCGCCGCCTGGGGGCGAAATTAGCCTCTCCTACTACTTTTATTCATTTTTCGGGAGAACACAAGAATATTCTATGCGACATTGACCTCTTGTTTCCGTCTATATCCAAATGCTGGGAATGTTTGAAAAATAGAGTTCACACTTCGGCAGCCTCAGTTTGCGAGCGTCAAGGGGCAGCAATAACGGTAAAACCAGCAAAAAACACAAAAACTTCCCGATTTTTTAGATAAAATTTTGTTGTTCTATGTGTGATAATTCATGGGTCTGGAAGTCATCCAAAGTTCTAGATAGGGTCGGAAAACCTGGACGCAAACAATTCGAAGTGAATTTACAAATTGCTGCAGCTATTCCAATCACAGGCAATGGATTCGCTGTAAAATTTATCGGTGTCGCTTTTTCCAGAAACTATTTTTTCAGAAAGTAAGCTCATTTTGTCGTGCTATGACGCTTCCTATCATATCCAAAACAAGATTCCATGTTTTGATGAACAAAACAGTGCGACCGGCAATTGAAGAAGTTTTTGGAAATCAGAGAAAAGAGGTTATGGAAAGATTGAAGGCTGATGTAGCCATAAATGCGGGTGTAGATTTGTCTGGGGATGCCCAATTCGACTCCAGAGGATTTTCTGCTATTTTGTGTAGGTTTTCACTTATGGATGTGAAAACCAAATGTATCCTGGACTTTGAAATTTGCCGGAAGGAGAGAGGCGGCAACTCGAACATTTTGGAAAAAACTGGGCATGAGATAGCCTTACCACGACTTCTTGAAGAGCTTCAACTTTTGACTGGTTTAGCCCAACCTGTGAAATCATTCACTTCGGACAGGTGCACCAACTTAGCCCAAACGATGCTCAAGTACCCAACAATTCGCCATCATTTCGATTCCTGGCATTGGATTCGATCAATTCGGAAGGATATTCGAGAAGTGATTTGTTTGTAGTAGTCATAATAGCCATACAATTTTCTAGAAATTTTCTACAAATTATTTTATTCCTATGAGACCCTGGATCCATCGTCTCGTCAATCATATGCACTATTCCATACAATTTGCAGCAGGAGATGGAAATTTGGCATATCAGACGATAATGACATTTTTCCATCACATCTTGAATAGACACGACAATTTTGATGTGAAATTCAAAATGTTATTCGTTCTCAAATACCATTTTGCAGAAAATTGAAAACGTCACATTTGACCTAGTTGATAGATGTTTGCATCCACCTGACAGACGCTCCACTCCGAAATACCTAGATCTTCAGAAAAAAGATGACAAAAAGGCTTATGATACTCTCTTGAAGATTATGACGAAAACAAATCGCCAGAAAGATTTAGGAAGTGTTTCACCGTTTTTTTCTACCTCCGAGTTGGAAAGTTTCCATAGTTTGGCCGCGTCATATCTACCCAAAGAAAACTTCTTGTGAGTAAATGAGCATGAGACAATAATTGAAACCAGAGTACAGTGACAAGGATGGGTATGAGTTACGTTCTAAACTGGCCGTACTGCACTGGAATGCGCTTCAATTAGAGGAATCAGATGGACTCCGTCGTGTTGAATCTAAGGTCTCGTTTTATTGCAAGACAAAGAAAACGCTTATTTGGAAGTCAAGAAAGTCTAAGGCAACTAATAAGTGGAGGCTTGAAGTGTTTGAAGTTGCGAAACGAATGATGACCGAAATGGTGAATTTGAATAATTTCAATAAGAAAACAGGCAGAATCTTTCAGCACGGTACAACGGCAGTCGGTGAAATAGAAGCCCGCGCTCTTGCAGAAGCCGCCATGTATGCTTTGTAGAAGCAAGACGAGGCAGTAGTACACAATCCAGGTCACAATAGTTCCCTATGTCACACAATATTCTCCATTTATCTCGTTTTTATCCGGGGGCCATCCTTGCAAATAAATAAATTCACGTGCTTATAATGATTACCCTACTTTTTCACGGAACGCCGCGAGGTTTGAAAGGGAAAAAAGTAACGCCACGAAAGTACTATGCTTGGGCTCTTTCAGAGCCGATATCTTCTTTCAGAGGCATTTTCAGACCGGGCGTTCAACTGGAAAGTTGTTACGCCCACAATTCTGCGTCGATTCATATAAAAACATTGATACTTTTTTGAATTGTTTACTCCCCCTTTAAAATTGAAGACTTTGTAAAGAATTTTAAATTTCGCGCCAAAACATTTTCAAAAATTTCGGACCATGGGTAACTTTTGTGTTGTTTGTAGTTTTTGTGGTTTGTATCTTTTGTAGTTTGTAGTTATTTTTAGCATCCAGACAAAGTAGCAAACGTGCTCCACTGACAACAACGTCACGCGGGAATTCAAAATTTTTTAAAAATTCAATATTTATTTAATCTTTTGTACTCTAAACTTGTGTTTCATAGTTTGTAGTATTTGTAGTTTCAAGCTTTTGTAGTTTGTAGTGTTTGTAGTGTGTAGTTTGTAGTTTCTCAACTCACTCTTTACACGGAACTCCAGCAAAACTACAATCCTGTACCAAATCCGCATAACTGTACATTGCAGCGGCTCTATCAGTTTCACTGATAAGATTGGCTTCCAAGACCAAGGCATCTGCGGCACGAGCATCCAAATCATACGTCTCGGTTTTTTCTTCCTGAAAAAAATTAGCATTAGAGCGCGTTTTCACCGGTTTTCAAATGGTAGAGGAAGTTAGGCCACGAGTTGAAAAGTTAGGCCATGCTCAAAAAAGTCAAACCTTACCCCAACAATGTTAGGCCCTATCCAAGGAAATCTAATTAATAGAAAATTTTGATTTGAGAAAGTTAGACCATGACTAGAAAAGTCTAGGCCATGGTTTTAAAAACCTAGGTCATGACTTTGAAAACCTAGGCCGTGATTTTGAAAACCTAGGCCGTGATTTTGAAAACCTAGGCCATGATTTTGAAAACCTAGGCCATAACTTTTGAATAGTATTGAACGACCAGAAAAAGTTAGGCCAGCACAAGAAGACTTTGGCCATGGCTTTGAAAACCTAGGCCACGATTTCCAAAACCTAGGCCACCAATTCCAAAACCTAGGCCACCCATTTCAGAACCTAGGCCACCAATTCCAAAATCTAGGCCACCAGAAACATTCTCAATAGAGCGCACTTACATACAATCCCCATTTATCGGTTCCATAAGTTCCAGCCATAGCAGCCGAGTAAGCCGTCATCAAATTATTAACACCAAGAAAATTGGCATTGGACTTGACTACAGTATACTTGTACGGATTCATATTGCATACAGTAACCACTGGGAAAATCTGAAAATGATTATTTTGTAGTTTGTAGTTTTTGTAGTCTTTGTAGTCACCTGTTTCTGGAATAGAATTTCAGTATTTACAGTAGCCGGATAGGAGAAAAATTTGGCGATTAGGATGTACAATTCATAGGCAAACATGCCAAGAACGAAGACAAATATGGCGATCCAGAAGATTCGGGAAATCTGAAATTTAAATTTTTGAATTCCCGCCAAATCATTTTCTCAATGGCGCGCAATTGCTAAACAGTTTGTTTCAGAAAGATACAAGACTACAAAGACTACAAAGAATACAAAGTCAAAAAACTAAAAAGACTACGAAGGATACAAAGACTACAAAGACTACAAATGCTACAGAAACTAGGAAAACTACAAAGACTACAAACTAACCTTATTATTTGCATTTGCCACATGGGGGACCACAGCTACAGTACTCCAATTTGAAAAATCTTTAAATATCTGGACGAAACCTCCGCCTCTCATTTTGGAAAATGTGAAAAAAATGAGAACAAATGGAAAAGGACCGAAAAATTTAAAAACATAGAAAAAAGGGAAGTTGCGGAACCATGGCGACTGGAATTTTAGAGTGGAGGGGACCTTTTGTTGAAGAGGTTTGAAAGGAATTTGAAGAATTTTTGATGAGGAAAAAAGAAGAGAAAGTTAGGCCTCCAAATGATGTGTTCTAGATAAACCAGGTCATCAGTGGTCAATTAAAGGAGGACTAAACTCATTTTTGGTAAACATTGTTTCTGATGCAGAATTTGATGTACTTTAATAATTTCTGGTCGAGAGCGCACAAAAATCTGTCTTAACCGAGATAAACCGCGTGAAAAGCGGCAAAAAACACCAATACCTTGATAATGGCCGAGCGAAAATGGCCTAAGAGGCGACTCTCGTGTACTCCACGAGGACAAAGGCGAGTCGTGTACTCCTCGAGGACAATAACTTTTTCATTCATTTCTTTTGGTTTTTTTCTGTTTTTTCGACGTTTTTCTGCTCATTTTTTTGATTTTTTTTTGATATTTTGGTTATAAAATAAATTTAAAATGCAAATATTCAAGATTTTCTCGCTTTGACTGATTTTATTGTGAAAATTTTGTCGTTCTCAATTGACGTGAGAAATTTGAATTTCGAGTTTACGTTTGCAACATTTATCGCAATATTGTTGCATTAAAAAGCGTTTTCTAACTTTTTCCTAACATTAAAAAGCGTTTTCTAATCAGTCAAAGCGAGAAAATTTTGAATATTTGCATTTTAAATTTATTTTATAACCAAAATATCAAAAAAAAAATCAAAAAAATGAGCAGAAAAACGTCGAAAAAACAGAAAAAAACCAAAAGAAATGAATGAAAAAGTTATTGTCCTCGAGGAGTACACGACTCGCCTTTGTCCTCGTGGAGTACACGAGAGTCGCCTCTTAGGCCATTTTCGCTCGGCCATTATCAGGGTATTGGTGTTTTTTGCCGCTTTTCACGCGGTTTATCTCGGTTAAGACAGATTTTTGTGCGCTCTCGACCAGAAATTATTAAAGTACATCAAATTCTGCATCAGAAACAATGTTTATCAAAAATGAGTTTAGTCCTCCTTTAAATGAGAACGGACCACAAATGAAAAAAGTTTGATCTAAGTTTTGCTGCCGAAACTGTGGAAGATTACTTATGTTTTTCATCGGATTTCGATCAAAAAATGAAGCCGGACACTATTTTTTTTTTGCTCTAAAACTTACCATACTTTCACATCATCAGAATCTCCTTTGCCACCCAAACAAGTTCAGGGCACTCAAATAATTGAAATAGTTCGACCAAAATTTAAAATTTTCAAGTTAAAAAAAGGTTCATATTGTTAAAGTAGAGTTATTCTGAAGACATATGACCATTTCTGGCAGATACATCAACATGCCAAATCTCATTCCACCTTGAGTTACGCTGAATCTAGCAGAAGGCGATAATTTTGATAGTCAGATCGGTCAACAGCTGTGGTTCTGCAAATCGGCTTGTCTTCTTGGATTCTATGTTAGGTCTCCGGTGATGCGGTATAAAATGGTCTAAGAGATCGCTTTTCGGTAATACCGCCGAAAAAATACCGCCGAAAATAACCGGCTACCCGTCCGAATCCCTTGGTTTGTTGCAGAGTTGCACGGAAGTAAAAATTTCCTAGAAGTCGGAAGTTTGTGGTGGAAAATCTCCCAAAATTGTCGAGAATTGCGAAAATTTTCAAAATTTTTATTGTTTAACCTACTTCCCGTGTTTTTTGGCTTAATTTCACTGAATTTACTTCGAATAATCGAACTTTTTTTTTATTCTAGGACTTCCGACTTCTGTCTAAAATTTGGTCTCAAAACGGAAGTCGGCAGTTGGAATTTCGTGCAACTCTGGTTTGTTGTATGTTGTTTAAAATTATTATTTTGAATAGAGCAAACGCCCAATCTTAAAGGGGGACTCCGAGATAAAAACAACTTTGCTTTAAAATACTCCTTATGGATGGGAAAATACATCCTCAAAATATCTCCGTTCAAAAACGAACGAAAAAATTTTTATGCCTGTTTGAAGTCGGTCGAAAAACATTTTTTGTACTCCACGTGAACTTCACCGGGACTACACGAAATTTTCAAGAATCTGTTACACGCGTCGCGCGTTTTCAGCGTTTCAACAGTACATGCGTGCCCCCTATGAGAATACTTATCACGATAATGCTCATTTGCTTTTGCCCTCGAAGCTCAGTAAAATCGCGTTTTCCGATAATCTCACAATTGAGTCTTGTCCACGTGGACTACAAAAAATATTTTTCGATTGACTTCAAGCATGCATAAAAAATTTCCCAAGAAATTTTGAATGCTAATATTTTAGGGATGTATTTTCCCATCCATAAGGATCATTTTGAAGCAAAGTTGTTTTTATCTCGGAGTCCCCCTTTAATGACCAGTACTATATTTCTCTGTTTCAAACTCGTATCGTTTTTCACTCTGAAATCAACTAGTCACATCTTTCTACAAATCTGAAACATTTTTCTGTGATTTATTGATAACATTTCTTGTCGTATTCAGAGATCCCTCCATTTCATCACTATCACCTCCCCCCTTGTTCCCTTGCTCCCCCGAAAAATTTGCATATCATATATCACACGTCAGCTTCTTTTCTTCTTTTTTATTTTCTCTATTTTTCTCTCCCTCTCTGATGACGTTGTTATGCATATCCCCTTTTCCCCGTTATCAACCAACGGAGCATGAGCAGCTGAATCCGTATATATCAGTGTGTGGAAAAGAGGATTAGTATAAGCCTTTCTTCGTGATATTTCTCGACTCTCGCCTTCTTTTGGCAGAGAGAAAGAAATCCCTGAATTCGTATAGTTGAGATAGATTTGGGAAGGCTTATTTATGGAGAGATCAAAGAGCAAAATGGTGGGGTACTGTAACCAGGGGGAAAGTCGTGGTGGGACCCATAGGATCTGGGAGTCTGAATGAAGGGGATAAAGAGGATCCAGAAAAGGCTAAACATGACCAGGTTCGAGAAATCCTAAAATAATCTGGTCTTCATCGCTTAAACCTGTTGAGACCAGCTAGTGGAGACGTGGTAGAAAAGTACAAATACTTTATGGTTCCAAATTTCCCAAGATTTGACACGGGTCTCAAAACGAATTTTTCACTGCGAGATGATATACTTCTCAATGGAAAACTCATACTTCTTGGCTCCGAGACATTTCAAAACGAGACATTTCAAAACCGCTGAGAAAGTCGTGAAAAAAGCTTGGAAAATGGGGAAATTTTTGGAAATTTTGAAATAAAAATGTGAGTTCGCTATGAAAAAACCAGATATTCACTGAATCGCAAATAATTACTGAAAAAAATTTTTTTTCTAAACTGCTTTTTTTAAAAATTTATTACCAATTTAGTGAACATTTGAGATTTTTATAGAAAATTTCCATTTGTACTTCGAAAATTTCGAAAATCTCCCCGTTTTGCAAGCTTTTTTACGACTTTCTCAGCGCTTTCAAAATGACTCGTTTCAAGGTGTTGCGGTTTCGAAACGTCTGGTTTCGAAATGTTCCGGAGCCGAATTTTCTAGCTCAAGACGGTCCAGGAAAGTTCAAATTTGACCATATCCATCGTTGTATTATTGTAGTTTCCAGAGTCAGGTCTCGCAACAAAATTGGGTATTGTAATATTATTTGCAGTTCGGAACGTGTGAAGAAAAATAACAGACAACTAAGCTGTCATAAATTACGCCATTTATTATCTTATCCAATGTGGTCACTTCGCAGGACGCACCATTTCACCTTCACTTTTTCTATCGTGTCTTCGATTCATGTTTTTTGTTCCTTTTTGTGTTTTCTTGTCCCATTTTTTCGAATTATTCAAAACATTTTGACTTTTTTCGCCATTTTGTAATCTTTAGGCCTAGCCATCTTGGTTCACAAATGTTCTGTTAGATATCTTTTTTGAATTTTTATAAAAAGTGATTTTTCCATGCAAGAAGACCTAGGCCAAAAAAAGGTCGATGCACCATGTCGAGTGTATCGGACAATCGTTTTTTCTTTATGAAATATCTATGATAACTGTTTCAGTGAACCCTAAAACCAAGCTCACTTGATTATAGCCCGGCGTTCTAAACCAAACCATCCGACCTGTGAGCCTTCAATTGTTGTTGACAGTATCCATAGGCCACAAGGCTTAGGCTTATCCTTCTCATATTCTTTAATTATTTGCTATTTGAACCCAAGTATTTGAACCCAACTTTCCTTAGGCTTAACCTGAAGATTAGGCTCGGCCTGTTGAGTCACTCACCTTAATTGTTTACAGTATACCCTCAGCTAGATTGAGCCCCTGTAATGCACTATTACGGCCCGCTTTGGTGAGCCTAGGGCTTTGGTGAGCCCTAGGCTCCTCAAAGAACAAGCCGTCTGAAATGCCCTTTTTACCCCTAAAACCCGCAAAACATTCTAGACTCCCCCCATCCAATAGCTCCTATTCCCTTTTGGTCCATCTCGCTTTGTTGTTGTTGGGCCCACAAGCTTATCCTTTGAATAGCTCACAACAAACTCTCGGGAACATTCTAGAAGTCTTTTCTCAGTTTTTTTTGCCAGTTTGTACACGATATACGGTCGATGCACCATGTCGATGCACCATGCCAAAGCGAAATTCCCTAATTTTAGGCTTTCCTAGGCTATTTTTTGAAGGCTTTCTTTACCACAGCTTTTGCTGGAATATCGGCCAAAAAACAAGCAGAACATGCTTTTTTTCCATCCAAACCCCTGGTCCATGTGGTCCTCCGGTCCTCCACCTGTTTTTCCTCTTCCCTCTCTACCCACCACCCCGTTAGGCACAACCAATGACGTCACCCCTCCTGCCATCTGCATGTGTCAATCCGTCCGTTCGTTCGTTTGCCGTGTGTTCTTCGACCTCTTTCCCCTCTCTTTAGACCCCCCGTGAACAGCTGCACATATAGGTCCCCCCCCCCCCCCCCCTCTCGTTATTCCGATTGGCCAACAGAATGACCAGTCCTCCTCTCCCTTCCATTTTGACCGGAGAGAGAATGTCTGCGTCTCTTATGAGCGCGTTTGATCTCTCTCGGTTCTTTAATGTCCCCTCGGAAGAAGAAGAGAGAGGAAAGAGGTCATCACATGGAATAGAAGAGAAGAGGAGGATGGGATGGAAGGATGGAAGGATGGACAGAAAGTGGAATGGAGGGTATTTGAAAAATAGTTTTTTTTGTTGGGAAAAAAGTTAGCGATGGAGCGAGTTTTCTCATGTACCTTTACCCCAAAAAATAGGGAAAAAATAGACAAAAAAACCACTTTCAATAAGATTAATAATACTTTTATCAGTGGAGCGCACTTTCCTGAAATTTGGACTAAGAAAATTTTTCACCCGGCGACTTCCAGCAAATCGACCGCCAGAGGACCAGATGGACCAACGGGATAAGGGGGTTTGGATGAAAGGATAGCATGTTCTGTTTGTTTTTTTTTGCAGATTTTTCAGCGAGAACTGTAGTAAGGGAAACCTCGTAGTCTTGGTTAAGTTGTTCAAAACATGGTGCATCGACATGGTGCATCGACCACTTTCGCTTGAGAAATCCTTGAAAATAGGACGAAAAATAGCTAGAAATAAAGGAATTTTGCTTTGGCTTGGGTTATTTTGAGCTAATTCTGACTAGGCCGGCCTACATTTAGCCTATTATGGTCTGAAACGACCTAAAAATAGCCTGAAATTAAATTTTGGGCCCTTTTCAGAGCCATTTCAGTTTCAGACCCGAGCTCGATCCTTCCTGGGGCCAATCTCTTTTTTCTTCTTTTTTTCTGTGGTTCAAAAAGCAAAATTCAAAAGAAAAACGTTTTTTATTAATAAATTAAGTGGTTTAAAAAAACTGAATAACGAGTGATGATTGTTTTTTGAGACAGTATTTACAAATATAAAATGCGACTAAAAATAGGTAACAACTGGGGTGAGAAAGGGGTTGGTACAGGGACTGAGTGAGAGTTTTCGAGAGAGAAAAAGGAAAAAAAAAGAGATATTTTTTGTGAGAGAGAGAGAGGACAAAAAGAGTTGAGATTCCCGTAAGGATTTTGGTTTTTTTTGTGGAAATTAAAGTATTTTTTCAAAATAAAATATGGAACTTTTTTTGCGAGACTTTTTTTTGTAGGTAATTACCAGTATTTTTTAAAGGAGACAAATACAACAACGAAAGGGATGATGGGTTGAGAGAGAGAGAGAAAGGACCAAAAAGAGATTAATTCATATGAATCTATAAAGAGAGGAAGAGGAAAAATGTAGCCTAAATAGGAATATTAAATGAAGGCCTAGAAAAAAATCTCGAGCCTAAATTTTTCAAATTTTGATACGCTTTTGGAATGGCATATCAAAATCCGAGTACATCTCGTTGCGACGGCGTTTGTTTTTGTGAGATTCTCCGGTGGCAACGTCAAGGTCTGTCAGCTCGTGGGTGTCCTCGTGAAGGGGTTCCGGGGAGGTGGAGGGCTGGAAATTTTTGATTGGAAAATGTTTAAAAAAGAAGTAAAAAAGATTTTACCCTAGGCGGTCTCGAACCTGAGCTTGAAATTTCAAAAACTACCGCGCTAACCACTAGGCCAGCACTCCGCATCGAAAGCGTTGGGTTGCTAGGCAATGATAATCCTGGTCGTTAGGTCGCTTCGACCCATTTATCATTGCCCTCTCTAGCCATGTAAAAGTTGTGGCGCGTGGCCTAGTGGCTAACGCTCTCGGTTTTGAAATTTTAGACCCAGGTTCAATCCTTTTTGGCTCAAAACTCTTTTACTTTTCATCTAGTATCTAATTGGACTTCAAACTCACAAAGATTGGCTCAACGTGTGCTCCATTCGACAAAAAGTAGTCGTCACCAGGGAAGAACGAAGTAGAGGTGCCATTCGAAGACGTGAACTCATACGGCAACGTCTCCGGAATCATTCCAGACATGCTTGCAAGTGGATCAGAAGCCAATGGCATATCTCCCTCGGTTGCCGATTCAGACATGGAGCTACCGTACATCTCATAGGACTGGTAGGAGGAATAAGACGAAGGTGATGACGTCATTTCGGTATAACCACCGTAACCCAATCCAGACATACTACCAAAACTGCTTCCCGATCCGAGCATCATCTCATTATCATTTCCATTATTGTAAGGTTGATGAAGCCAAATATCATTCATTGAGTTAGCCTCGTAATTTGTCAAATCTTCCAGACGAAAATCTTCGGATTCCTCTTCATAAAATGAGATGTCGGGGGAGTCGAAATCCTCGTATTCTTCGTCGGAGGAGGCCATGTCTTGCTCACGTTGGGTTGCCGGTTTTTTGGGCATTTTGAACAGGTCCGACACAAAATTTTTGATTAGGACTCTGTAATTAGATAAGGGGTTGGATGGAGGCTAAGGGTGGGGGTCTTAGGCTTAGGCTTCAGTCTGCGCTATTTGGGCTGAAGACACGGCCCTCAACTTCGGATTTGGTATTTTAGGCTTAGGCGTAGGCTCAGGCTTAGGCCTGTTCAGGTTTAGAAAATCGGTAGATCAAAACTTTTCGAAGCTTATCTTGCTTTTTTAGCTTGCTAATGCCTGCGAACTCGGTAGATCAAAACTTTGGCGGGCATTTTCAATTGCTCCTAACTCTCTTAGAACCCACTCTAAACCTATCAAAAAAGGGTTTAAAATGACCGTCCCAACGAGACCTATCTAGCTACCGTAATCCCAATAACCAACCTTTTCCTCATAGCCCGTCCACCACATCCGGCACGCTTCTTTTCCGTCTTATCACTGCATTTATGAAGTGCCACATTGCACAAATGACCGAAAATCTCCTCTGTCAAATCGTTCAACTTGTACGTCATGTTCATTTTTCTGAAAACATATAAGAATGAGAAAAAATGATTTTTTGGAAACTTTGAAAGTGAAAATTTAGAAGGTGAGAAGGGGGAAAAGGTGAAGTGTACTTCTTACTCTCTTATTACGGCTTGGAGGAAAGGGGGGGGGGGGATAAGAAAAAGTGTAACGCTGGAGGGGAGAAACAGTTTTGGGCCTTTTTAGGACTAAAACCGGAGACTTTCAGGCTTTTTAGGCTTAGGCTTAGGGCCTTTCTGACTCTATGTAAGTATTGGACTCGCCTCTAAATGATAAAAACAGAGGCTAGGCTTAGGTTTAGGCCGGGCCGTTTGGGACCAATTCAAGTCTAAACTAAGCAATTTTTGACTTGGACTTAGCCCCATCTATTATAGTTTTCAGGCCAAGATTAGGGCCTTTATGGCCATATTAGAGTCTAGGCTTAGGCCTTACCGGGCTCTAACCGGGCGGACCAGTTCTGGCCTAAATTGACACTTTTCCATGAGAATGAGCCCATTTTGTGAACGAAAATTTGGGCTCAGCTCAATGATTTTAAACCTAGACAGGCTATTTTTAGAGTGTGACTAAGCCCTGTGTAGGGCTAGAGCATTTTTCAGAAAAGGGGGACTTAGACTGGACCCAGACCTAGACTAAGACTTATCCTGAACTCAGGACTAGCTTTAGGCCCCGGTAAAAAGGACCCTAGTTCCTAAGAATTAGAACCCAAGAGTAGGCTGAATTGGGTCTATTTTCAAGCCGAAAAATGACTAGGAAAGCCAGTTTTGTGCCTATTTATTTGTAGCCTAGACTGTTGGGCTCCGGCGTTTAGGCCTACATTTCGTATTAAAGCTAGCTGTTTTCCTGGGCTAAAACAAGGGCTAAACCCGGTCCCTAGGGGTCTGAAGAACGCCGTTTTTTAGCCTAGATAGGGCTCTTCTATGCTTGTTTTTGGGCCAAAAAAGCCTAGGAAAGCCTGTTTTGAGTCTGTTTTCGGGCTAAAAAGGGGCTAAAAAAGCCTGTTTTGTTCCTATTTTTGGGTCTGAAGTAAGCCAGGGAGGCCTGTTTTTCTACTTTTCAGGCCTAACCTTGGATGTTTCTCAGCTAGATTCGAAAGTTTAGACTTGGCTACTTCTAAGTGCTAGGATGTCTAAGCCAGTTGTTTCGGAAGCCTTTAGGCCTAGAGTAGACGCTGTTCTAGGCTATACCCTTCTAGCCTTTCGGGCTCTAATGTGCTCTAAAAATAGCTTCTACCTAGGTGGTCCATTTCTTCTCTGTCATTTTTTTCCATTCGTTTTTCTAATCTTCTCCTATATCACTCTCCTTTTTTTTTTCTCCAAACCAATTTCTTTCCCATTGGTCACTCTCCGTGTCAAAAGAGAAATTGGTCAAGAAAAAAAACATATAACAATGTGTCTCTAGGAGGTTGGAAAAGATAAATGAATGCACTTTGCTCTCCCCCTTTTCTCTACACACACACACTACAAAATGAGATGATGATGTGTTTTTTTTTCGTCGCGTCGGCCCCGGGGTCTCCTAGGAGTAAGAGGAAGGCAAAACGAAAAGAAGGGAGAAGGAATAAAACTGCGCCCCACTGCGAGTGGTTGGCTGGCTGGCTGGCTGGCGTTTGGGAGGGAGAAAGAAGAAGGGAAGAAGGGGCTGTCCTTCGATGTGTTGTATACGCCGCTGTGTGTGCTATAGCGGCGCGCGCGCGCAGCGCACAAGGCCACCTCTTTCCATCTTTTCTCCTCATCTCTCGGCCACCTCTCTTTCTCTACGCCGAGTCTCTAAACCGGCTGACCCGGCTGCGTATCCGCCTTGTCATGTGATGTCTTGTGTAATGGATGTCTGCGTCTCTCGCTGCCCTGTGATCTTTTTTCCGCAGCGGCGCAAAGGGGGGGGGGGGGGGGGGGGGGAAGAAGAAGAAGAAGAAGGCAAGCAACCCGGCCCAACCACCCCTCTCTTCTCCCTTCAATTTGATTCACGAAGGATGGGAAGGCGAAGAAGGGGATAGAAGGGAAGTACGGTACCCCCTATAACGTCTTCTAGACTTCTAGGCTTAGGCTTCAGGCCTAAGCCTAAGGCCTAGGCTTAGGCTTAGGCGTTTTCCGGTGGCTCCAGGTGCTCCGAATTGATAAACAAACTCTAGTAATTGCCGATTGAAAGGGGGGAAAGTGTGAAGTTTATCTTTCCGACATCAATCGAGAGAGGAGGAGAGAGGAACACCAGAAATGACGTCATTCCAAAAGGGGTTCCCCACCACTATTTATAATCTTTTACCAGACACACAAATAGATAAATAAATGACTCTTGAACCCTTGTGGAAATGCAAAAAGTACAAATGTTTTTATTTATTTGTTTGGAATCAAAAGAGCAAAGAGAAATGAACAACTTTATTACCGCAACGGGCACCCAAAAACAAAGGAAATAGAACAAAAATTGAAGGTTTTCGGATGGAAATAGGCATCTGTTAAAGTCCTTGTAAGGCCTCAGACAGGACCTTAAACAGTTTTCAGTCCATTTGAGCCCATTTTCCAGGTGAAAACATGAGGAAATAAGCAAAATGTAGACGGTTTGGATGAGTTTTTTGATAAAGTAAGACATCGTTTTAGGTCCTCTCAAAGGCTTTAGAACGTTCAATCACCGGTTGTAAAAAAAGGAAAATCTGACAGGTTTTGTACGGGTTTCAGACGGTTTCCAGCTTTTTTCCAACAATATTATCGCATTTTCAATGATTTTTCCCTACTTTCCTAGTGAAAAAACCAAGTTTCTACGATACAGTACGAACCATAGCGTCGGGCCTAATCACAATCCATACAACAGAAGAAAATACAGATTTTGAGCTGTTTTGATATATGAATACAAGGAGTTCTTACCAATTTACAGAACATTTTGTAGGAAAAACACCATTTTAGCATCCTGTAGAGCCTAGAAAGCCCTTAACTGTACCCGATTTTCACTGTCCAAACAAGCCGGATTGGATCATGGGAAAGTGGGCAGGACCTACCGATTGTACATGTGTTTCAAACCAATTTTGGGTAAATTTTTGACGGCTTTCAGCCAATTTCACCAGATTCTCATGCGTCGAAAAGCCTCAGTCGAAAGGTCTGTACTTTCTACATTACCAGTTTGGGATTCTACAGTTTTCAGATCAACCCAGGACGGTTTTTTCTCGTTATTTTTGATAGATATTGCCAGTTTTTTGTCCTGAAACTGTACCGATTCTTTTGACCAAAGTTCCAAGACTGAATATGGAAGAATGAATGGGATTTTATTGAAGTTAGGCGAACTTTTTCTGCTTTTCTGAAACTCTAGAAAGTCCCTAATCCTGACATAGCTAAAAACCTATGCTTATTGCTTACTTATTTCTTGTTTTTTGATCTCCGTTTAAGAATAATAGCACTTTCATTCCAAAAAAGGGGTGACTCACAAACAGCTGGAAATATATATTTACAGATTTTGCAGAGGGCAGCCAGATTAAACTTCTATATCGAGGCATGTTTTGGTTCTGTTCAACTAAATTTAAAGATTCGCAACGTACTTTTTTCATTCCGAGTGGTTCAAAACCGAGCTTGAAAACATCCTCGCATGACCTAGAACCACTGGAGTAGAAACCCAAACAGTCGGAACACTCTGCCAGGGAGTTTTCGGCCATCATTCTATCTGATTTCAAACGCAATTTTCACCCTTTTTGAGTTATCTTTGAGTTTTAACTATGAATCTCTTGAAAATAACTCTTAATAGTTAAAACTGCGTTCAAAAACAACCCCTGCGTGGCCTAGATTCCACTGGCCTAGAAACCCTACCAGTCGGGTTCTCGGCCAGCGGGTTCTACGCCACTAATTTAGCTGGTTCTGAACACAATTTTCCCCCCTTTCAAGTTATTTTCGAGCAAAATAAGTTAGTCCCTTCCAAAAAAGAAATTTTGAAAAGTTTCCAAGAAGCCAAGACCAGGCAGATTATCCAGATCACATCACATCACCCGAATTCCAAAAATATGAAGCCTTTTTCATATTTTTTTCTGAAAAAAATCAAAAACATTTCCATCAGCCGTTCACTTTTTCTATTTTTAGACCACCCTCCTCATATATTTTTTTTCAGAAAAAAAACGAAAAAGTTGGTGGTGGTGTTATTGCAAAAAAGAGAAGCCTTTTTTCTCTTTTTCTCTGGTTTCTATCTCTCGTCAATGTTGACTCACTTTTCGAACCAAGCGACCAAAGAGATGGGGAGAAGGGAGAAGGGAAAAAAGTATTTCGCAATACTTTTGAAATTTATGAAGGGAAAGGAGAGAGGGAAAATATAATAATAATAAAATTAAATTGATTTTTTTCCTGCGGTATTTTTTTTTCAAAATTTGATTTATAGATGGGTTCAGAAAAGTTCAGAAGACGTTGAGCGTTTTTGAAAAACATTCAATCAAATTTCGATTAAATTGAACTCTTGAACTAAAGAGTCGGATTTGGCTGCGCCGCACACCCTCAAGCATTGGGATGGGATACGGAGTTAAAAAAACAAATTTTTTGTCTAGAAGTGCAGCTTTGCCGCCAAAAGGGATTGGTGTTGGCACTGTGCCAACTTTTTTGCGCACCTGGTTTTTTCCCCAATTTTTTTCAGTTCAGAATGTTCTTTTTTAGCACTTTCTGAAGCTTAGGGTGTGATACGGAGTTTGGGAAAATTTTTTTTCTTTTTTTTCAGTGTTTTTTTTTCAAATTTTCAATTTTCATGATCCGGATTTGACTTTCTATGAAATGTTGGTTCAAAACGTTCGAATTCGCGAGAAATTTACACCCCGTCGACCGATTTTTTGAAAAGCTTTGAAATCGCAGCTTTGACGCCAAAAAACAATCGCATTTGGCACCGTGCCAACTTTTTTGCGCACTTGGTTTTTCGACTATTTTAGTAGTTCAGAATGTTTTTTTTGGCACTTTCTTAAGCTTAGGGTGTGATATTGATATGGAGTTTGGGAAAATTTTTTTTCTTTTTTTTTTCAGTGTTTTTTTTTCAAAAGGTCACGGCTTTCACAATCCGGATCAGCCATATAAATAAAGTTTTTTGCCTGCGCCGCACTTTCTTAAGGAATGGGGTGAGATACGGAGTTTGGGAAAAATCCTTTTTTCTTCAGTGTTTTTTTTTCAAAATTTTCAATTTTCATTACTCGGATTTGACTTTTTTAAAAAGTTTTGCCGTAAAAAGTAGAAATTCGCGGGTATTTTACTCTCCGTCAACTAATTCTTTTGAAAAATTTCAAAAGCGCAGCTTTGCCGCCGAAAAAGAATCACAGTTGGCACGGTGCCAACTTTTTTGCGCATATGGTTTTTCGACGATTTTTGATAGTTCAGAATGGTTTTTTTGGCAGTAAAGATGGGTACGTAACTCAGATGAACCTGTTTTTCAAAAAAAAAATAATTTCAAAACTTTTTGAATTTCAGAGTTCAGAAGGCCTGTGAATACGTTAAAGCGCTCTATTTTTGAGAAAAAAAAACAAATTTCAAACCTTTTCTTAATTTCGCCGCCTTAGATAATATAAAATTTTGTTTTACAGTCGAAAAAACACTGCTTCCCGCCAAAATTCAAAAAAACTTTTTGCACCGTGCTAATAATTACCTAACCTTTTCTCTTATCGAGCAAGCAATGGTGTTAGCTGGCACCGTGCCAACTTTTTTTGCGTTAACCTATTTTCTGGTGAAAATTTGATTGATAATTATAGTTCAGAAAGATCTTTTTTAGAGGAAAGTTCATTTTAGGCTCCGCCCCTTTTTTATTTTCTGAAAGGGCAACTTTTTTTTTTCAAAGTTGAACAACAAAATTTTTAAATTTCAAAAAAAAAATTTTTTGAAAGAGAAAACAATTTTAAAGTTGGAGCCTAATAATGGGGTTTGAGCATAATTGGGGAAGCGAAATTTTCCCGTTTTTTTCAAAATTTTTTTTTTCAAAAATTTCAGATTTTTCAGCTTTTTCAGAGACAACTCAAAACTTGCCATTTTCAGATTCTTCGGCTCTTCTAGGCTTTATTTTTCAACATTTCGTCTTTTTCGATTTGCCTGGAGGTCCATTTTTCGAGTTCCAAGCGCCTCGATGCAACATGATCCTGCTCTCCATTTTCAAATTCCCGCCACTTTCCATGTTCCAAAATTATTGCTACAGTAATCCTTCCGATTTTCTGAAAGTACAGTACACCATTCTGAAATTGTATACACAATCCAACGCCCACACTACTGATGAATCATACGGTAGATGGTGATAAGAAGAGGCGAGTGGTGGAGCAAGAAGGGGAGAGATGAAAGGGAGCATGAAGAATGATGACGTCACATTCAATGAAGAAAAATGTAGTGATAATATTAAAATTCTTTTTGTTATCAGAAATTGAAATTAGAGGGGAGAGGAAACGGGGAAATTGACATTAAGGAGTTTTGGAAAAATTTGAATTGGCCGGGTTTTTGAAAAAAAAATGGCGGGAAATTATCGCTGGGGTATAGGACAGTGGAGATGGTGTTTCTCATGAAGAGTTAGAATTGAAAAATCCCAAAAAATAAATTTTCGAATCAGGACCAATGGAAGGTAGGAATTTGGAAAAACGAAATTTGAAAAAAATTAGAAAAAAACGACTCGGAATTGGAAAAAAAAGTTTACCAGACTTCTCCAAACGCGGGCTGGGCTGGTGGGCAATTTTGCCGGCTCGGGTTTGAAAACTTTCAATTTTTGAGCACATTTTTCCCAATTTTTGACTCAATTTCAGAGCTTTTTTCTGTTTTTTTCTCGAAAAGCTGTCAAAATTTTCTTCTAGAAACAAATACCAAAAAGTGGATCGAAAAACGAAAAATTTTTTTCAATGATGTGAAACATGTTTCGGTCCTTCACAACTCCGGCCCGCGACAAGTCTGATCGAGACTAATTCAGCTGCTTCGAAACTTGAAAAAATAACGAAAATTTTCATTTTTTTTTAAAAAAGCTAATGATAATCACGCCAATCGGACCGATCCATCAGTCTGCACGAGCCGGGAGTTTGAATTTTTTCAGTAACTGTTAAAAAAAAATTTCGAAGCCATTTTTCTCAAACAAAATCCGTATCAATTTTGAGTGGCTGAACGGTGTGGTGCAGTCAATTGACATACTGAATAGAGATCAAAAGCAGGATAGATCAATTTTGGAAAATGGAATTGAATTGTCCTTGACATAAGCTTTCGAATGAACCCACTCGTCAAAGGAAGCCTGTAGTCAAGGTTATGCATATTGTTTTTAATTCAGAGGAGGTTTTATACTCACATTTTCGACTTCAATTTCAGTTAGTTTTCACAATGAATTTACTCTAAAATATTTTCAAATTATAAAAAATTAAGTTTAAAAACATAGTCGAACTGTGATTGAAGCTCACGCTATTTCAATTCTTTGAGGAATTTTAAAATAATAATTGGCGAGAGTCTTCTATTTAAAGGCGCAGCGGCAAACGTTCATTGGGTTTCGCCGCTTTTGCAGAACTTTTTCATAATAGTAAGTCTTACCATAGTCCTGACAAGACCCGACGAACATTTGATGCTGCGCCTTCAAAAAGAAATCGCAAAAACTAGAATCAAAATGAAAAAAAAACAAATCATAATTAACAAAAAATTCAGATTCCTTTGAGCCTAGCGTTTTTTGAAAAATTCGCTCGAAAAAAAAAACGGCCGAAATTGTTGTTCAGAAAGAAAACCTACTTGGGAAGTGAAAAGAGAATGAATGAATGAGCAATAGTTAGTTGAATAGAGTTGGTTTGAGTGGGGTGCCGTTTTCCTACTTTTTGTTATGAAATTTGATACTAAACACTGAATGGTTGGTTGGGTAGGCACATGAATCGTTAACCCCCAACTAATGAGAGTGTCTCTTTTTATTGAGGAAACGAGCAATGCGCTTTGAACTTTTCATGTTTTCTTTTTATCGGATTGTTAATTTTCAGAAAACAAAGAAAATTCGAAAAATTTCATAAAATTGTGGGGATGTACTTGTATTTCAGAAGACACAGTTTGAACCTATCTTACTTTCAAGGGTCAGAGTCAGATTGACCAAAAGAATAACGAAACTTTTGAAGAAAATGCACTTGCGCTCCAGAAAACAAAGCTTTGTCTCTAATGGCGCCGTATCTCTGGATTCCTGAAGCTTAGGCTGAGTCGCTACTCAGCGAAAAAAAGTCAGAATGCGGCAACCGTGGTTTTTTTTATACCCACGCTTAGATGACTCTAAATTTGAAGTCAGAACAAAGCCAGTCGAGTGAGAAAGCCAGTCGAGTGATGAAAGGCATTTGTTGATATTATGCGCCTCACAAAGAGGTGAAGGTTCGGTTAAAGGCGCATCGAATCCTTTCAATGTGTTCCCCGCAACGATTACAGTAATAAAACCGTAGTTTGCAGTTATTTTATTGTGTATCCATAAACGTTTGCGCGGTCGCGGGCATTTTCCTCATGGCCGAGTTTGAAAAAGGGTCGGCCACCTCCGAATTTCTCAAATTGAGGCCCGTTAAGGGAGACATCGTTTTTCAATGATTTCTTTTATTTTTCGACCTTTTTTTCTCATTTTTTTTGCTTAAGAAATATTTAAATATGGATTTATCAAGACGAGAGATAAAAAATAACTGGACTTTTTGGCGTTTTTTCGATTTTCTTGCAATGTGGGGAAAATGAAAAAAGCTATTTCGTAGTGATTTCGCTATAAAATCCAGTTATTTTTTATCTCTCGTCTTGATAAATCCATATTTAAATATTTCTTAAGCAAAAAAATGAAGAAAAAAGGTCGAAAAATGAAAGAAATCATTGAAAAACGATGTCTCCCTTAACGGGCCTCAATTTGAGAAATTCGGAGGTGGCCGACCCTTTTTCAAACTCGGCCACGAGGAAAATGCCCGCGACCGCGCAAACGTTTATGGATACACAATACCATAAACTTTTTTTCGCGCCGCTTAAATTGAATTAAAGTCATGGCGAGGGACTCATTGGAAATATTCGATGCGCCTCTAACCGAGCATTCAATTCTTTGTAAACGCATGATAGAATGAACTAAAAAAAAAAAGAAAAGTGACTCTAATCTGCCTCCACGTACTTGATACGGAGTTTAAATGAAAACAAATTTTAGCTGCACAGCGGCCTTTGCTATTAGAAAGTGATACGGAGTTTAGAAACCTAACTTGATTAAAACGTTACTGAAAAATCATTGCATAATTTAACGGAACGTTTATCGGAAAATAACAGAAAAAAATTTTTAAGGTTTATCTGAAAGTTTTTTCAGGAAATTCGCTACACAATGCGGACTAGCGTGATCTCGGAGCATCGTTGCGTGGTGTTTTTTTTTGGAATTTTTCGCCAAAAAAATACAGAAACACTTGGAAATTTTTCGGACAAGTTTCGGTGAATTTCTCAGGAAAGTGTCCCGGATTTTCTCAATAAGTTTCCCGCAATATTCAACGAATTTCTATAACTTATTTGGGAAAGCCTGATATCTCAGTTTAAAGGAGGACTATAGTCACATTTTTTTATTTCCATTTCTTGTTTATATTTCTTTGCTGAATCCATTGCGCATGAAGAAATTGCTCATAAATCGCTCCAAAGCGCACAAATTGCGCTCAAAATCGCGCGTTACAGTCTCGCGGCCGCGGTCGTCTGGAGAATTCCACAGCGCGGGGCCGTTTTCTCTATATTTTTCGCTTTTTTGCTACGTATTCACATGCTAAAATAGAAGCTTATTGAAGTTTCTTCACAGAAACATGTGAAATGAACAAAATAAAGGCAAAAAATATGGAGAAAACGGGCACGCGCTGTAGAATTCTCGGTCAGACGGCCGCGTCCGCGAGACTGTAACGCGCGATTTTGAGCGCAATTTGTTCGCTTCGGAGCGATTTTTGACCAATTTCTTCATGCGCAATGGATTCAGCAAAGAAAAATAAACAAGAAATGGAAATAAAAAAAATGTGACTATAGTCCTCCTTTAAAGGCACAGCAATCAATGTCTATTGGGTCCCGCCACGATTACAGTAATTCTCAATTGAGAATTACTGTAATCGTGGCGGGACCCAATAGACATTTATGGCTGCGCCTTTAACCCCAGGTGTCAGGCTTTTGCAAATAGGTTATACCGGTGAGGCACACTGGTATGCATCAGGACTTATCTCTTTCACGGCCACCAAAAACCTTTTTCTTTCCGATTTTCAGGATTCTGCATGAACGAAATTGAGGTTAAAAATAGGAATATCTCAAAAAGAAAAGGTTTCAACGGAAAATAAAAATCAATATTTTCAAAGAAAAAATCATGTTATTGAGCCTCACTTATTGAGTCACACCAAGTAATGCTCACTTTTCCTTTTAAAAAAACAACTAAAAAGTCTGAAAAAAATCGATTCCGCTCGAGATTGGGGTCTCTAAACTAAACACTAAAGAGAAACTGAATGACTGAAGAGAGAGGGGGGAGGTTTTTTTGATTGAATGGCATAGGAAAACGAAAAAAGAGAGAAGAGAAATGAAGAAGAATAATGGGATAGGTGTGAATTTGATTTGTGGGAGAATATAAAAAAAAGAGTATCGAGAGAGAAATGGAAGAGAAGGTGTGTGACAGGAAATCATACGGACTGACAAATGGGTTTGGATAGGGGGAAGGAGGAGGAAGTGAAGAAAGGGTAATAAAAAGTTAGAAAAAATTTCAGGCCGTGAAGATTTCTTGTTTGAAATCTAGAATAAGTAATTCTGCAGTGAGATGTGCATTTTTCAATCTCAAATGTTTTTTTAATCAGAAACTTATAAGATCCAAAGGTCGAGCTATTTTGAGCTAACGATTGAGCCACAGAGATAAAAAGGGGCCGTTCAATCTTGGTCCATTCGACAAAGTTGGATCAAAATTAGATTAATTTTTTCCAAAAACACAAAACTAAGAAAAAGGAAATAATAACTAATAGCTTGTTTGCTAAGCTGATGTCTAATATTGTTCCTTTCACAAAAAAGTAATTGGTCTATTATGGAGCTAGGTTAGCGTTGCTCACAAATCAAGTGCTTACTGAAATTGACGCGTGAGTAGCATCCGCTCTGGTTTAGGGCTTTCTTGACATGAGGGCATAGAAAAAAAAAAGAATTTTTGGTACTTCTATTACATTTTGGCGAAAGCTTGACACCTCGGTTTGCGCCAAATGTTCATCGGGTCCCATCACGATTACAGTTATTTTCGACTGAGAATTACTGTAATTGTGGCGATACCCAATAGAAATTTGTCACTGCGTCTTTAAACCCGAGGTGTCAGGTGCTCGCAAATAAGTTGTAGTCAGAAGAACGATCAGTCATAGCGTCAATCACTGTTTCTTACAGGAAAAATTTCGTTGAATTTACTGTAAAGCTTGTTGGAAATTTTCCAATTATTTTCAATAGCTTTTTGGCGCGAAACCTAAAAATACCTAGCAACAGTGCTTCGAAATTACCCTTGTTTAGCGGATTTTGTTAAATTTTTCGAGAAAATTAATTTTTCATTCCCGGAAGTTTTTTGATATTTTCCGAGTAGCTGCCACGTTGGTGCTTGGAAGCTTTGATGAATTTCGAGTTCAATTTCACAGTGTTCACTGAATGGAAAATGCAAAACGAAACGAGGAAAAACCGTCGGATTCTAGGCCAGTGGCTTCTAAGCCCTCAAACTGTATTCGGTGCGCTGTCAGAGTTATTTTTTTAAAGTAAATTTAGAGCTTCAACTAAAATCAGCATGTAAACGTTCCGTGCTTCATGAAACGAGTCGCCAAAAAATCGGGGAAAAAAAGTTTCGAAAGAAAAGCCTCGTGTTCTGACACGTTACACCCCCTTCGATCAATAATAAAAATCGCATAAATTTCGATTCGCAATCAATTGAGAAAAGGATGAACCCTTTTTATTATATTTTTTTTATTACCATTCAATGCAATAAACTTTTTTTTAAGTTGAAAAAAGATCAATATTATTTGGAAAAAAATGAAATTTCTTGGAAACGGAAACTAAAATCCAATGTGTGTGTGTCATGTGCCATTTCTTTATTACAAACTGATGTTTGTGTGTGTGTGTGTGTGTGTATGTCAATGTGAGAATCAAAAAGTGAAAAAAGCGAGAGATAATGAGAAATGAGGAGGATTAGAGAAAAAGGTGAGAGCAACAAGTGGAACGGAAGACCAAGAGGGGAGGATGAAATTGATGATTAAATTGGGTCTCGAATGGAAAATTTTTGAGAAAAAATTTCAATTTAGGCCAGAGCTTCACGGAATAACATTTTCAGACTTTGGAAAACGGAAATCGAAATTCGGAAATTTTGAAAATTTTCGAAAAACGGAAAAAAGTTTTTGTTCGGAAAACGAAAATTAGAAATTTTCAGGTGTTTTTCGTATATTTTTTTGAGTGAAAGGCTGTTTAAAAGTTACAAAATTAATGACATTTTCTTCCGAAAAATATATGAAAATTCCGGAATACGGAAGACGGAAAACGGAAATCGGAACTCCGTGAAGCTTTCCGGCCCAAAAACATACATATGATGGGCCGGGCCGATTGAGAAATTTCTACCGGCCCGGCCCGGCCTTGGTCTGGTCGGCTGGCCTCTAAGGGGGGGGGGGGGGTCAAAATTTTTTTTTCGTTTTTTTTTTTCGATAACTGTAAGAATGATTTTGTAGAGAAAATTTTAAATATTTCTAGTAGGAAAAAGTCAGAAATTTCACTAAAATCACTAAAAAATTCAAAAAATGAGCCCAATTTTTCAAAATGTTTTGAATCCTGCCCGAAAAACCACAAGTATGCAGGCCCAAAAAAAGAGAAAAAGTGAACGGAAATAGCCCAAGGAAAACGAAGACAGGAAAGAATGTGTATACACATTTGAATGGAAATTGGGAATGGAATGGAATGAGACAACACACACACGGACAGACAGACATAAGACCAGTAAGAAATTGACACCAATTCAATATAGACACAATATATGTATGTAAGAAGAATACATACACAAAAGAGAAGGAATTGGTTGATTGGTTTAGTTTTATGGAATAAGAGAAATTTAACTATTTGGTCGTAAAACAGGCGGAAAAGGTCACAAAGTACTATGGCTAATTTTTCCTGAATTTTCAGAACACAGTGACAAAAACAAGAAAATGAAGGATGCAGAAGTTTTAGAAAGTTCAAAAAAATTATTACGAAAACACAAAGGAGCGAAGGTTCTGTTTAAAGGCGCAACGGCAAATGTACGAGATAATTTTTGGGAGTAATTTTTGGGCATGGTCACTGTGGCGAGATATCGTGAAACTGTCGTTGCGGCTTTAAACGGAATCTTCAGATTTTCGTGTCTTCGTAATAAGAAGTTACCAGACGGTTTCCGGTGCTTCGCGCCTCAACCGCATGGCTCCCGCTGGGGAACGCGATTTTGACTATGTGCACAGATAGCACAGAGTTTATCAGTAATCCTATCAGGAAACGGAAAAGACGGGCATCATCACGTCAGCATTCTCTATCGATCAGTCAAAATTTTATGAAAATCGGTTCAGTAGGAGCCTCGCTAGGGCCAGCGCCGGACGAACAAACAGACACACGGAATCTTTGTGGTAATAATAGTAAAGATTTTCATCGAATATCAGTTTTATTTCGTAGTTTTCTGTCAATTTTCTCAGACCTGGTCATTTTTCTGATATTTTAAAATAAATAGATCAGCACTGGCCGCAAGAAAAAAGTGCTTATCGAATTGTCCAAAATTTGCTTACGATTTCTGTAGAAGATCCGATTGAAAAAGTGAGATACCAAAAAAAAGTTCACTGAAACCCTGGACACATTTTACATAATTCGATGGAGTTTTTCTCTACATATTTTCATTTTCAGATATCAAAAGAAAAAGACTGGCCTTATACTGGAAGCTTCCGCCCCGGCGTTCTGTGCTGGGCAGTTCTAATTCGGGGTAGCACCATCGTTACAGCTTACAAAAAAGAGAATAAGAAGTTTGAAAACTCTTATTCTCATTTTTAGTATAAATTCATTGAAAAATATCTTTGAATGAAACAAAATTGTTTTAGAAACCAGTCTCGATCACGATGGCCTAAATTCCGACAAATTTTTTACAGTGGAGACTGATTTCAAACGTGAAAATCAAAGCCAGCGTGAATAAATTGGAAGTAAACGAGCTTTCAATGACTAACGGAGTTTCTTCTAAACTACGCAGGACCAATGAACAACCTTCTGCCGAGAGCAACCTCCGTATAATGAGTATGATGTGGAACGGTGTTTGAACCTTTGCAGAACCTTCTCCATAACACAAACCTGTGATTAGTGACGCATTTGTGAGTCTCGAGTTGAAATGTGAGAATATTCCTAAATGATGGAATATGAAACTAGAAAGAACTTTCCTACGAGGATATGCAAAGCTTCTAATTAACGATATCTGTTTCCGTCACTTCTATGACTATAACGTTACATGAATTCGGTGTTTTTGAATAACATTTTCAAAAATTAAAGGCGCAGCGACAAATTTCTGTTGAATCTCCACGATTACAGTAGTTTCTAGTTGAAAATAACTGTAATCGTGGCAAGACCCAATAGAAATTGATCGCTGCGCTTTATAACTCGAGATGTCAGGATTTCGTAAACGAATAATTTTAAAAAAACGAAAATTAGGGTAAATTGGAAGTTTCCTTTCTTCTTTCAAATTCATTTTTCAAATTTGACATTCCTAGCTCTTATTGTCAGAATCTTCAAAACCCTGATCATCACAACATATCCATAGATAAAAGTTCAAATTCTCACAAATTTTCTCTTTTAGAACTTATAGAAAGAAAATAAATACCCTACAATTATCTGCACTTCACATCATCCAAATTTAGTTTCGATATAAAATTATTTGCTTTGCTCTTTTGAAAATGAAAAAAATAAAGATTTTCATGGGAAAAATAAAGGTAGGAAATCACGTATTTCGTCCGTTTACTTGAGTGCTTTATTCATAAATTAAAATTTTTGACCTTAAAAGTTTCTGACACTGTCAAAAACTATTCTCAAAGTGAAAAAAATTTGATTTTAAATTTAACCATATTTTACATATTAGCCTTTCAAATAAAAGAACAACCGCGCCCCACTGGACTTGGTTGATTTTTTGTTTTTTTTTTCTCATTCGCAATGAACTTTTTGGAGATATTTCAGATTTTTACAAAAAAAAATTGCGTTATTTTAGGCAATTTTTTGACTATAATCCTTTGAAAATTGCATTTTTCAACTGTAAATAACCATTTCAGCCGTTTTTTAGGCCTAAATCGGGTTGAAAACCTAGAAAATTGGAAAAAAATTCCATCATAAAAAAAATTTTTTCTCGATTCTGGAAGAAAAAATATGGCGTTTTCGGTGCGCAAAACCTAAAAATGACCAAAAATAAATTCAAGTACTGATTCCAATGGAGCGCAGTTCCTCCTCACTTTGGAAGGCTAATAGTTCAATGTATTACATGCCCTTATAATAGAGGTCCCCGAACATGTTTTCATTTTTGAATCATCACGGAAAAAAAACAATGTCTTGAACGTGACTAACACGAAGAAAAAATGCCCAAAAACGTCTCCCTTTTCTCAAAAAATAATATTTTTCTTATCACTAGTTTCATTATTTTTCTTCTCCATATGTCTCATGACACCTTCTATTCTTTTCTCACACCTTTTTCGACGGCTACTGCTGATCCCCCTTTTTTTCCTCTTTTTCCCTTTTCAAATCGGATTTAGGATTCTTTTTTTTTCGAGCTCTTTTCATATTTTATCTTCTGCTTCTTCTTTTTCTTCCTCACAAAAAGATGTCTCTTCTCTTATCCTTTTTGCTCTCCTCCCCCCTATTCATACACTTCTGAGCCTTGAGCCCCCTCCACAACACATTTGCAATAATCATAATAATAATATATAGATATTTTCCTTGCTCTTTTGCCCCTCTCTCATCATCAGAAGCCATTAGCTATAGAGCTTATGGCGGTGGAGGAGGAGCTCTTACTTTTATTCTTTTCAAATTTTTTCGAATTTTCCAAGAATAATATCATTTGTTTGTAGTGTGGCAAGTGTTATTTTAAACATGCTTTGTAATAGTTTTACAGGGAGCGGCATAATTATGGAAACATAATTGATGGACGGGCAAAAAAATTAAAAAATGACCCTTTTTCTTAAAATGAAACGCTCTATCCAGTTGAATCTCATCACATGATTCAGTTTTTTTCATTCCTGTAAAAAAATCCGGTTTTTTTTTTAAACCAAAAACATTCGAGTTCCGAATTTAGTCTGTAGGCGCAACATCTGTGATGTTTGACTTTTTTATTGCTTCAAAGCCATTCATTCAACTTTTTAGAACATAGGTTATTGAATATGATAATTCCAGTAACTTAGAAAAAAATTTCAAGCTTTGCGAGCCATTTTTAGGAAAGTTGTAAATCACCAAACTTCGTAATATTCAGTAGCGTGCCAAAACACACTCTGATTTCTAACTCAACTAGATGGAACAAAAAATTAGAAAATCCTATAAATACAACTTTTTATTTCAAGGCTTACAGATTGTCTCAGGTAGTCTGTGTCAAAGTTTCAAGTTAATTGAAATATTTTAAACGATTTTATAGATGCCAGAGTCTGTTTCCATAATTATGCCGCACCCTGTAGAGAATTTTGTGAAGTTTTCAACGAAACACTTCCAATGTTCCTTTGAAGCACTCTAATTGATCCTTTTGTGAATCTCGTACAATTCTTCCTGTGGTAACATCTCAAACAGTGCCCTTTTTGAAACTTTTAAAGAAGGACCGAATTCTGGTTTTTATTTTAGATTCCGTCGTATTTTTTTAATTCTGTTCTTTTCCTTTATGATTTTACTCAAAAATCACTCTAAGCGGTACAAAACGGGGTTTGAAGGCATGTCCGAATTGATGATGACCTAGGATCCGACAAGTGTACGACTTACGCGTGCTTTTTTCGAATTGCTAGGCCATCATTCTGTATTCGATCATGCGTTCAAACGCGTTCTGTACCGTTTAGAGTGATTTTTGACTACAGGGTGCGGCATACTTATGGAAACAGACTCTGGCATCTATAAAATCGTTTAAAATATTTCAATCAACTTGAAACTTTGACACAGACTACCTGAGACAATCTGTAAGCCTTGAAATAAAAAGTTGTATTTATAGGATTTTCTAATTTTTTGTTCCATCTAGTTGAGTTAGAAATCAGAGTGTGTTTTGGCACCCTACTGAATATTACGAAGTTTGGTGATTTACAACTTTCCTAAAAATGGCTCGCAAAGCTTGAAATTTTTTTCTAAGTTACTGGAATTATCATATTCAATAACCTATGTTCTAAAAAGTTGAATGAATGGCTTTGAAGCGATAAAAAAGTCAAACATCACAGATGTTGCGCCTACAGACTAAATTCGGAACTCGAATGTTTTTGGTTTAAAAAAAAACCGGATTTTTTTACAGGAATGAAAAAAACTGAATCATGTGATGAGATTCAACTGGATAGAGCGTTTCATTTTAAGAAAAAGGGTCATTTTTTAATTTTTTTGCCCGTCCATCAATTATGTTTCCATAATTATGCCGCTCCCTGTAAAATCATAGTGGTAGAAAATAATCAGAATGAAAAAAAAAACGACGGTATTGAAAATTTTAAAAAAACCCCGGGTTCAGTCCACCTTTAAATGATGGACCATCGTAAACTAAAACCCGTAAACTGTGCAGCTTTAAAGTGCTCTCGATTCGTTTTAACTTCTGAATTTTTTCAACCATTTTGTTCGAAAAAAAAAGCATCATATTCTTTCATCAAGCAAAATGGTTCAAACAAGTTTTGAATCTAACTTTCTCTAAATTCCTATCGAAGCCTTCCGATTGTCATTGTATCCCATAAAAGTGATGATCAAGTTACAGCTACAGCAGACATGACCGTGGGTGAGATTTCGAAGTCTCTAGGCTATCTTAAAGTATACAGTGGAATTTCCATGCCAAAGCCGCTCCCAGTATTTGTATTAGTCGTACGGGAGCTGCGCAAGATTTTCCACTTTCGTCGCCAAAATTATATTTTTCAAAAAAATTATAATCATGTTTTTCGAGGTGATAACCATATTTATGATATTTTCTGCAAAAATTAAGGTAGCCGAAATCAGAATTTCACCGGGTCATTATTCAACCGGATGCAGTAGAGCGCACATTGCGCAGCGCCTGTACGACTAATTGCAACGAATATTTGAACGAAACCACTAAAAAAAGGCTCCGCGCCAACTCGAAAAGTGGCAGTTCGAAATCGCGACATTTCGCAACAAACGTATATTTCGCTACTGTGACATTTCGCAACAAGACAGTTCCCCACGTGAACACTTCGAAATTAGTAATTTCGCTACTATGGATTTCGACTATAAACTTTCATAGAGCAAGAATTACATCAATTCGATATAATAAATAGGGCAAATGTGTCTGAAGAAGTATGAACAGTTTGAGTTTTCAAAGTTATAAGCTTCCCCCAGCAGTATGGAAAAGTTTCGAATTCACTAATTTCGAAGTGTTCACGTGGTGAACTGTCTTGTTGCGAAATGTCACAGTAGCGAAACACACGCTTTTTGCGAAATGTCGCGATTTCGAACTGTCACTTTTCGAGTTGGCGCGGAGCCAAAAAAAACTATAATCAAAACTGAACTTTGCTTCAAAAACATTGAATAAGTTCTTCTATTTTAGTCCCCTCTCCAATTAAAATTGGTTGTCCAAAACACACGAAATTCTTTCAAATTCCGTGCTTTTTCAAAGTTCAAAAGCGCGGGGAAAAAGGAAAATATACCAATTTCCGTTTGGCATTTCAATTCCTACTTTTTTTCATTCCTCATTCCAATCAAAAACCAATTTGCCATCCTCTTGTTTTCAGTTTTTTCTTCTCATCTAAAAACAGAAGAAAAGCTAGAAAAAAGAGAAGAAGAGAGAAGAAGTGTCAAATTAAAAAAGCAAGAAGCATGAGGAGGAGCCGAAGGAGGGGGAGCTCAATTTCTAGATGAGCAGCAGAAGCACAAAAAAAGAGAGAGAAATACTCTTTTTTTTTCTATGCTTTCTATGTCTCATATAGTAGTGGACACACACATGCAGATGTTATTTTTCCCAATTTAGGAGGAGGAGAAAAAGGAGAGAGAGAGAGAGAGAATTCTCTCTCCATTTGTTTCTCAATTCCCCCTCTCTGCCTCTTTTCCAATTTAGTCCGACTTTTTTCAGCTTTTCATTGGCTTAAAAAGTGACATTTTTGTGGATTTTTAGGTCTGGGGCTTTCAATGGCCTAGAAGTTTTTAAATCAGATTTCTCGGCCGTGCTTCCTGGAGGGGATAAGGAAGCAGCAACAGGTTGATGGCCAAGAATACAACTTTTAAGGTTTCTTGGCCATCAGGCATTGTGAGTTACATCAATTGTGGCCTAAGCTTATTCGAACAACTTTTTGAGCCCAGCTTTCTTAGCCATGATTTCATTGAAGAAAACGGTGGCATAGGAAACTTACGGTTAGGTTTCTATCATTGTCATAATGATTTAGGAATAATGGATCGTCGCCTAGGAATACACTAAAGGCCGAAAAAATTTTCACGGTTCCAACTGACTTCCTGAGTCATCAAGTTTTCTAAGCCATGTTTCCTCTGGAGAAAATGGTGGCCTAGAAAACCCACAGATCGAGTTTAGGCCAACCATGGTTACTATGGTCAATTAAAGGGCTTGGCCTAGAAAACCACTTCCAAGATTTCTAGGTCCTAACTGATTATCTTGGCCTAAGGCTTTCCGGAATTCCGAAAATCTCTCTTCAAGGCCGCTTCTAGCGTTTCAGTGGAGTTTTTCTGGTTTCTCATCTATCAGAGAAAAAAAAACGGTGGCGTAGAAAATCCACAAATCGGCTTCTAGGCCAGCCACGGTTTCTGTAGGCAATGATAGGCCGAGGCAGCCAGTGGCCTAGAAAATCACTTTCAAGCTTTCTAGTCCCTAGTGCGCAATGACATCATTGCCATGGCCTGGGAATTTTCGAAACTTCGAAAAACCCTCTCTGTGCCATGTTTTTTCAGGCAACATCGGCGGCCTAGAAAACAACAAATAGGTTTCTAGGCCGCTCTTCAACCGCGGTGCATTATAGCCACCGTGGCCTAGAAAACCTCACTTCGGCCACCAAATCCAAAACTACAATTCCCGACACACCGGAAACATGTTTCTTTTGGCTTTGGGGACAAGCGGAAAAGCGGGGGAAAAGTCAGAAAGAAGCAGAAAAACATCTCGAAAAGAAGAAAACTTTCTCTTCTCTCGAGTTTTTTTTTCTCTCTTTTCTGGACCAATTCAAGTGGTTTGTTGTTTTCTTGTCTCCAAGAAAAATGGATAAGGGAGCATACTTTCCCTTCCAGAAATTGAATCAGAGCAGTGTTTTTTTTTTTTGAAAAAAAAAACTTTTTTTGAGACTTTAGACTGGTTTTTTCCCAAGCCCATTGACCCAAAAACACTTCAGATGTTCTCTTTTTGCCTCTCTTTTCCCCCCAATGAAGTGCACATCTGGTCCCTTTTTTCCTTCATTTGTCACCCATTACTATTGCGTTTTGAGCACGTTAGCTTGCGAAGATTTGTCGGCAAATCTTGCTTTGAAAATGCTCTTTTTTTGAGTTTGGAAATGTTTTTTTATCGAAAAATTCAATTTTTCCTATTTTGATTCCAGTTTTTTGATGAGGATTTTCAAAAAAAAATTTTCCAATATTTTTTTTTTCGACCCGCCTAATTTGGTTTTCCTCGTTTCTTTATATTACTTATTTGCGAAAACCTGACACCTCGGGTTTAAAGGCGCAGCGACCAATGTCTATTGGGTCCCGCCACGATTACAGTCATTTTCAACTGAGAACGACTGTAATCGTGGCAGGACCCAATCAACATTTGTCGCTGCGTCTTTAAAGAGGGGGGGGGGGGGGGGTCCAAGTTAAAATCAACTTTTGCTTAAAATACTCTTTAGAGGTGGGAAAATACACCCCTAAAATATCTAAGCTCGAATCGAAAAGAAAAATTTTTTGTAGTCGTTCGAAAAAAAAACATTTTTTGTACTCCACGTGGACAAAATTTTTTTTTCTGGAAATCGTTTTTTTCTGGTTTTTCTTGAATTTTTCGGATCAGAAACTGTTTTGAACAACACAAAAGTATGTTTCCGACCCGAAAAATTCAAGCAAAACCAGAAAAAAACGATTTCCAGAAAAAAATTTTGTCCACGTGGAGTACAAAAAAAGTTTTATTTTTTTTCGAACGACTACAAAAAATTTTTCTTTTCGATTTGAGCTTAGATATTTTGGGGGGTGTATTTTCCCACCTCTAAAGAGTATTTCAAGCAAAAGTTGATTTTAACTTGGACCCCCCCCCCCCCCCTTTAAATTGAGGTTTCTGGCTTTTGCAAATAACTTATACCTTATTCCAGTAATTTTTTTTGTTCTTCAGACTTTTTTTTTAGTTTTTCGCTCGTAATTTTCCGAAAAAAAATCACGTTTTTTTTCCAATTTCGCGATAAATTAGGGCTTTCTTTCGACCCGCTAAATTCAATTTGTCTCATTTTTCCTTCAGATTTTTTTTTCAGACTTTTTGGAAAATTTCTGCCAAAAATCACATTTTTAGCACTTTCATAAACTCGAAATTCTTTTTTTTTAAATTGCCTTTTTTTCAGTTTAAATTGACTAGTTACTGATAGTGAGCAGGAAAATTTTTTTGCATCATTTTTTCCAGAAATTTTTGTTTTATAATTTTTTTTTGGATTTTTTGATCAATCAATTTTGAATTTCTATGAAAATCGCGGTTTTTTAAACCGAGATCGGTGAGAAAATAATAAGGAAAACTTAATTTGGTAGAAAATTGAATTTCAGGTCAATTTTTTTTAGATTTTCAGAAGAAAAATACAAATTTCATATCAAAAAATTATTATTTAATCGATTTTTTAGTTGATTTTCCAAAATATTCCATCAATTTTCACAAAAATCCACCTGAAAACCTCGAAATTTCTGTCAAAAACTCTTTCCGGCAGGTCATTAGCAAACGCGCTCTATTGATAATCAACTTGAGGCTTGCCGAAAACGAGAGAGAGAACGGGAAACGAAGAGACGCAGACACTGTTGCGGACAAATTTTTCTTTTTTTTTTGGCTTTTTCGGCTTTTCGGCAGACGACTAAATCCGTTCTTTTTTGCCTTTGGGGCAAAAAAAAGTTGAAAAATTTAAGAGAGAAAAAAAAAGAGAATGTGTTAGGCTTGAGGGAATTTGTTATTTTATTTTTGTCTCGAGAAGGAAAATTTTTTTGTTTTTTTGCTTTTTGACTTTTTTTTTGTGATTTTTGTTGTTTTGATAAGTGAATTTTTACAAAAAAGGGTAGGAGTATTTTTTCTTATACGAAATAAATTTTTAAAAAATAAAACGAAAAAAAAATCAGCGAATGTAATTTTCCGTATTTTAATAAACGTTATTTTTCCGCTTGGACACACGGATTTTAACCGTTTTTTACTTAAATTTTCAGAATTTTCGTTTTTTTTCTTTAAAAATCACCTTAAAAACACCATCCGCTTGAGAATAATTTCCCAAAACTCTTTTTTTTTTTTTCAAATCACAAGCCAAAAATTTTTATGTTGACTGAAAATAAGCTGAAAAAAGGACTTTTTGAACAAAATTCTGATGAAAAAATTGAGAAAATTCAGTTTTTTAAAGCAGAATTTTGTAAAAAACTTACTCATAAAAACAAAAAAATTATTTTAAAAATCTCGCCCTTGAGTTAAATTTTTTTGTTTTGAACTCATTTTTCCCCCAATTTTTCCTTTTTTTTAACGTTAAAACTTACCTATTTTCGTTTTTTGCAGTATTTTCAGCTACCATATTTTCATTATTAATTGTTTAGCGAACTGTTTTAAAAATGTAAATTTTTCCTTATTTTTTTATTGTCAGTTCACACGAGGTGTCACCTACAGTAACCGGAAAAACCGTGCGGCGAGCCGATTTAAAACCCCGCCCCTAGTGGGCGGGATCTGCAGTTCCCCCGCACGCTTTCCGATTAACTTTTTCACTGCAGTAGTTTTTTCGATTTCTTTTCAATTTTCAGGCAGAATAATAGAGATTCGTTCAGTACTGAGACGGGAAAGCATGCAATTTAAACACTTTAAATATAGAAAAGACTATGATTATGGAAACTCCAGTTTTTTTCGTTAATATTCTCAGTTTTCGATGAAAACCCATTTCATGTGCTAATAATCAACAAACCAACAAAAATAAAGCCAATTAAGCTTGGAATATGCAAAAACCAATAGTCAACACCCCCCGCCGACCCAAAAAAGCTTTATTAGTAATCATGAAAAATCAACAATTAGTAAACGGAACTTTTATGGCACAATAATAGGTTTCAACTCGATAAGAATACAATTTTTGCATTAAAAAGTGTTTTTTTTTACGAAAAACACAAAAGAACACTGAACGAATCTCTATTTTGCCTGAATTACATGAAGAAAACGAAAAGATTGATGCTGCGATATGTTAAAATGTGGCAGTGTGCGCCGCAACTTGCACAGTTACGCCCATTTCGGGGCGTGGCCTAAATTACAAGTGCGCCACAGTTGCGGAGGTGACACCTCGTATGAATTGACAATAGCTGGGATTGGAAAAATAAATTTCTTTCCGAAATTCTGAATAAAAAATGTACAAGAAATTGGTATTTAAAGCAGAAGTTTGTTTAAAAAAACAGCTTGTAATGAAAAAAACTCTTCTTCGACTTTAATTTTTCCGTTTTCTTAACCTTTCCCCCACGTTTCCCTCTTTTTCAACGTTAACACTCACCTTTCAACCTCATCTTTTTCTTTTTTGCAGTATGTCAAATGCGCCTGAAACGGGCGCCCTTCGCCGTAAAACCTCTCTTCACATTCGGGATACTCGAATCGCTGGTCTTTATGATTTGGAAAAAACGATTGGACAGGGACATTTTGCGGTTGTTAAACTTGCAAAACATGTATTCACCGGCGAAATGGTAAGCGGAAAAAAAATATGCCAAAAAAACCCAAAAAAAATTTTTTTTTCTGAGAAATATTCGATTTTCAGCCGTGAAATTCAAACCCTGAGCTGAAATTCTCTTTCTGGACCTTTATTTTCTCAAAAATTCGAATTTCCCTCCCAAATTTTCTCTCATTCAGCCTAAAAATCACAAAAAAAAAACTGAAAATCCGACTTTTTTTGTCATTTTTTCTAGAAAACTCGAATTTCCCGGCGAAAAGAAAACTGAAAGCTTGCTTTTAGAATCGGCAAAAATGCATACATTTTCAAAAACAATTTTGATTCTCAGCATCAAAAAGTCAGACCCAAAGCGGAAACTCCATTTTCTGACCTGATTGTCACTCAGAATTTCAAATTTCCATCGAAATCCTCTCTATATTCTTTAATCATTGATAATTAGTAAGTGAAACTTAACTTTCATTTATCTCAAAATGTACGATTTTTAGACGAAAAACCGCGAAAAATGCTGAAAAAAATAGTATTAAGCCTCAAAAATTCAGATTCTAAACTTGAACCCCTTTTCCTGACCCAGTTTTTTCTCAAAAATTCAGATTTCCCGCCAAAAAATCACCCTAATCCTCTCTATTTTCTTCCAGGTTGCCGTAAAAATCATTGATAAAACAAAGATGGACGAAGCGTCAACATCACAAATAATGAAGGAAGTGAGATGTATGAAATTGGTACAACACGCAAATATCGTTCGTTTGTATGAGGTAAGAGAGAAAGCGCGCTCTATTGATAATTTTTTGAATTTTTTGAAATTTCGGGTGAAAAAAACGCCAAAAAACCCGATTTTTCACCGAAAAAAAGGCTTTTTCTTCTCAAAATCCTAATTTTTCAGGTGCTGGACACACAAACGAAAATCTTTTTAATTCTGGAATTAGGGGATTATGATTTACACGATTTCATCATAAAACACGAAAAAGGAGTATGCGAATCGTTGGCTCAACAATATTTTTGTCAAATTATGACTGCTATTGATTATTGTCATCAATTGCATGTTGTTCATAGAGATTTGAAGGTATTAAGAGTGGTGGCCTAGGTTTTGGGATGGTGGCCTAGGCTTTCAATGTAAAAACCTAGGCTTTTTTTTATGTTAGCTGGGTTTTGGAAATAATGGCTCAACTTTCCCCTATTAACCTAGTTTCCGTGATCTAGTTTTATCGATGTTGGCCTATTTTTTACAATGCTAGCCTAGGTTTTTAGTAGGTGGCCTATCTTTTCTAATGGCCTAATTTTCGTGACCTGGCCTCTCAATTGTGATGAGTTTTCTCAGCTCAAGACCTAGTTTTTTCATTTGTGGCCTAGCTTTTACAGCGTTGGCTTAGAAATTTCCACAGTTTGTCGCCTAGCGAACAACACAGATGGCCTAGCTTTCTCCTTCCACAAACTAGTCCCCCAGCTCAACTCATCCTTTTTTCAGCCCGAAAACGTGGTCTTCTTCGAAAAGCTCGGAATGGTCAAATTAACAGATTTTGGGTTTTCGAATACCTACGAAACTGGAGAACAATTGAGTACATCGTGTGGATCATTGGCCTATTCGGCCCCGGAAATCTTATTGGGAGATTTGTACGATGCTCCGGCTGTTGGTAAGGTTTTGAACTTTTGTTTTGGAAAAATCGAAAAAAGTCGAGTTTTGTGATTGAAAAATTCGAAAAAAGCGGTTGAAAACGAAGAAAAATGAAAGAAATACTTCTTTTGATAATCGTGGCCTAGAAATTATTTTTGAGTGATTCTAGGCCACGACCATCGAAATGACATATTTTACCAGTTTTCTAGCCAAATAAAACTTTTTTTTTTTGAAATGAGAAAAAACTATCCAAAAATTTGAATTGCCGCCAAATCAAAAATTCTAGTCCCCAGGGGTTTTCTAGGCCATTTAACTCCCATAGTTCTTTTTTTTATTTTAATGCTTATTTTGATTAGAGAATGCTTTTGGACTACAGTAGCCCATTTTCAGGCTCCGCCCAAAAATAATTTTTTTTTGAAATTCCGCTAAACCGAAAATCCTAGTCCCTGGGATTTCTAGGCCGTTCTCGAAGCGATTTTAATCCTCAATCTTTCAGTTTTTGACCAATTTTCCCTGAATTTTTCTTCAAAACCGTCGCCTACAGTAGCCCCTCCTTAAGCTCCGCCCCTTTTTCCAGCTTCCTATGTCAGTCTTGAAACTATTTCAACTCGAATTTCCGCGTTTTCGACCGTATCGCCTCTAAATTTTTCTAGCCTACCGTACCCTTTAACTCCGCCCCTTTTTCAGATGTCTGGTCCCTCGGAGTAATTCTCTATATGCTCGTCTGTGGACGTCTTCCATTCCAAGAGGCCAATGATTCGGAGACCCTAACGAAGATTTTGGACTGTAAATACTCGATTCCAGATCAATTATCCGCCGAGTGTCGAGAGTAAGTGCGCTCTATTGAGAAATTTTTAAAAATTCAAAATTTTCAGTTTGATCCAATCAATGTTAGTGCGGGAGCCACAAAAACGAGCTGGTCTTGAGAAGATTGTGTCGAGTGCGTGGGTACAAGCTGGGGATAGAGGATTGTCTACGGTAAGAGAGAGTAGAAAGTCTACAAAGACTACAAACTACAAAAAAGCTTTGAAATAATAACGGACCGAAAACTGTTAATTTTGGTCCAATTTCTATAAGTTTCTCATGAAAATACGGATAATTTCCGATTTCTATATCATTTTAGCACAAACTTTCTGCAATTTTCCAGTTGAAATTTTGAAATTTTGAATATTTTCCAGCCGATTTTGAATCCAAAAACGAGGTTTCACTGTACAAATTTCAAAAAAAGTGTCAATTTCAGAATTTTTACGAAATCCCATCCATATTGATGTACATTTCTAATCGAAAATCAGTGAAAACGGTACAAAACCGTGTAAGAAAACCACTATTTTGATTCTGATGGCCTAGGTTTTTCCCCGGCCGTGGAAGAGTAAAAATATCAGCTTTCATTCTCGTGATTTTTTCGATTTTCACTGAAAAAACGCCTGTTTTTTTTTTCGATTTTAGTAAATGCATTTTTCGACTGAAAATGATTTCTCAGCTGTTTTTTCAACCTGAATCTGATTAAAATTCTGAAAAATTTCAAAATTTTCGATTCAAAATTTAAACTTTTTTTCAAATTATTAGTGAAAAAATACTTCAGAATAGACGTTTTTGAGGTGAAACCCGCTGAAATTGCCCAAAAAACGTGTCCTTCGCTGAAACATTTGAGTCCAGTAGAGCGCGATTGCTCATCACTTCGAAAAGCCAATAAAGCTTACTTTACTAGCTGAAAATCGCTGTAAAATTTTGTAAAAACCAAATCTTAAAAGAGATTTCCCCTTTCTCAGCCATTTCCCACCCCAAATCGATCTCTTTTTCCAGGCAATACCCCTAATAGTGCGGCATCACCTTCCTACTTCTGCCCACGCGACAATAATCGAACAAATGGTTGCCGGAGGGATAGCCACAGAGGAAAATATTCTTCGATTTTTGGAAAATGATGAATATAATTCAGTGACAGCCACTTATTATCTTCTTGCCGAGAGGGTTTTAGCCTCATTTCGTGAAGAACAAGCAAGAGAATTATTGGCAAAACATGTGGATTTAGATGATCAGAGACCCGAGAGTCAAGAAAGTGCCACGTCACGTGGCGCCGGAAATGTTAATTCAAGATGTCGGTCCAGGTCGAATTCATGGAGAGCCCGACCGTGTTCAATATTGAAAGAGGAGAGTGAAGAGGAGCTATCGTCGTATTTGAGATCGGTTAGCCGACAGAGTAGCAGGTAATTTTGAAAGAAAAATCTAGAACACGAGGAAAATTTTTTTGTTTTTTTGTTTTGGCCGAAAATCAGTTTTTGAGCAGAGAAAATCTTTGAAAGTTTAGAATTTTTAGGCCATTTTTTGGGAAAATTCTGTAAAATTCAAATGGAGGCCTAGAAAACTAATTAGTGGGAAACTAGTCCCTCGGCTACTGTTATTTCTACCAGAAAATCTAATGAAAATTTTCAAAGCAAAATAACCAATTTTGCCGAAAAAAGGAATGAAAATCTCTTTCATATTTTTCCGAATCAAAGCTATGGTGGCCTAGAAACCTCAGTATGAAAAGTTAGTCCTCCAAGAATTTAGAGATTTTTCGAAAAACTGGAAATTTGAAAAAAAAAAGTGAATTTTAAAAAATAAATCGGAAGACAAAAATGAACGACCAAAGAGCCTTTGGTGGCCTTAGTTTTGGTGGCCTAGAAACTTCAGAGTTGAAAAACTAGTCCCCTTGCTCTTTTCAGCCTTTTTCTATATTCAATTGAACAGGACGAGGTCCGGGGACTAGTTTTTTCACAGTTCGAGTTTTCTAGGCCACCAAAATTCGGAAAGTTAGAAACATTTTCATTTTATTTGCACGTTCCTTGTTTCTATATATATGTAGCATGACTCTCTTTTTATTTCATGTTCTTTTTTTTCAAAAATAGTTTTGGACCACGAAAAAAGCCAAAAAATGCCGGAAAAACTGGCCTAGAAAAAAAGTGTGGCCGAATTTTTGACAAAAAAATTTCAAAATTTTTTTCCAAGTTTTATTTTCAGACAAAAAAACGGTCTAAAAATCATATTTGCTCTTCAAAATTCAAAAAAAAAATCCGAAAAAAAAAACAATTTGCATCCTCCTTTCCCCTATCTATATTTCTCTATCCTTGTCCCATTCTAGATTCTTCCCATTGCACGATTTTGTGTCATCACCACGAAGTGCGAGTCGATGTTGTAGTGCACAAATGTCACGTCAAAACTCAGAAGAAGCCGTCAGTTTGAAGTCGTTGGACATGAATTCGTCGTTGTCGGATCATCGTCCGACGACGTTCTTCATTCCAAATTCATCTGGAGGCACCACGACGATCCCCTCGACGCCTACATCCGCTATCAATCGATTCGATGATGTCCTCTCCCCAATCGATGAACGAGAGGGAAGTGAGACGGATATTCAGAGAAGTCGATTCCGTCGAAGTGTTATCGATATTGTTGATGACGTCACGAGTGGAGGAGAAGAGCACGCACTGAGAAAGTCCAGTGATAGTTGTTTGCATGCACATCATCAGTTGATAAGAGCCGCTTCGGCGAAACGGCTGTTGAGAAGGTTATATTTGAAAGGGATTATAGGGTTTTTGTTAGGGGATTCGAATTAGATGAGGATTACTGTAGCTGAGAAAGAATTGGCCTCCTAGCTACAGTAATCCGGAAATTGGAGCTACCGTAATCCAACGGGAAATCGAAAGATCAGGATATTGAGTCTCAATTTCAGTAACCCCTTCCCCTTGAAAGCTAGGTTACTGTACCTGCAGAGAAGCTACAGTAATCCTTCAATCGATAAAGCTACATGGCTTTCATGCATAAAAAGTATACCGTAAAATTTCGATTTTAGAAAAATTTTATTGTATCTATCGTAACCCTACAGTACCTCACCAAAACGGTAACGGGATTACTGTAGGCAAAGTAGCCATACAGTACTCTATTTCAGAAAATTTACTGTATTCCTCAGTTCATTGACTTCCTGGATTACTGTAGTTACTGTAACACCAAATTAGTTTGTTTTTTGAAGATTGGGTTACTGTGGTTTTATGAACCGTTTTCAATAGAGATTACTGTATTTATATATTTGGATTACTGTAGCTGGAATTCGAGTTGAGCTACAGTACCATTCAAAGATCTAATAGCATCACATCTTGAAGTGGGCGGAGCCTAGTTAATTTTTTTATGTTATGGTTACGGTAGATATAAATAAGAATTGGAAAAAATAAAAAGTTACTGTAAATTCAATTTTAAAACTACTGTAGACAAAGTACCTAAATTACTGTAGGTTGAGGTATTCGGCTTAGATACAGTAATCAAAAAAAAAAATAAAAACCTAGATACAGTAATCCAGAAACCGTAATCCAACCGGAATCCAAAAGATCAAGGTATTATGTCAGTGAACATAGCTCAGGAAATCTAGGTTACTGTACCTGCAGAGGAAGCTACAGTAACCCGAAATTTCAAAAAAAAATCTAGTGGATTACTGTAACTAGATTTTCCACAGTAATCTATGAACTTTATTTCCTATCTTTTTTTTTCCATCTATCTACTTTATATGTCCTGGTCCCTTTCCACTTGCAGTCCGTCCATATCCAAATCGCGCTCCATTGACAAATTCCTGTCTTTTTCTCAATAGAGCGCACTTTCCATCCTATCTCTAACATCCTCACACACTCTCTCTCACTCTATTCTTTCAGAAACTCCTCCCCTTCGGTCTCAATGTTTTCTGGAATAACACGGGATCGTGTCAGTCCTCAAGCCGTTCAGGAGTTGCTCGATTTGAATCGACTTGGTAATCTTTTTGAATGCATTTTTTTGCACTTTTTATTAATATTTTTATCCATTTTTTCATCACTAATTTATTGAAAAAGGGGCGGAGCCTAACGTCAAAATCAGCTGGAAATCCCTCAAAAATCGGGACTTTTACAGACAAATTGTAGGGAAAAGTGGGCGGAGCCACTCTTGTTCAGTTTTTAAATCCCGTTTTCATCACTAATTCTGTAAAAAGGGGCGTGGCTAAACGTCAAAATTGACTAGAAATTTCCCAAAAATCCAGATTTTTACAGTGAAATTGTGAAGAAAAGTGGGCGGAGTCTATTTTATTAATTTTTTAATCCATTATTTATCACTAATTTGTCGAAAAAGAGGGGCGGGGCTTAAGGTCAAAATCAGATGGAAATCTCTTTTTAAAAAATCGGGATTTTTAGAGTCAAATTACAAAAAAAAAGTGGGCGGAGCCACTTTCAAACACCTTTTTTATCACAAATTTGTCAAAAAAAAGGGGCGGAGCTTAAGGTCAAAACTGACTGAAAATCTTCTGAAAATCGTGATTTTCACAGTGTGAAGAAAAGTGGGCGGAGCCTCGAATATTTCATAACCAATTTATCAAAAAAGGGGCGGAGCCTAATCTTAAAATCAGCTGAAACCCCCAAAAATCTGGATTTTTACAGAAAATGTGAAAAACGTGAAAAACGAAAATGTGAAAAACGTGGGCGGAGCCACGTTTTAACCTTTTTTTAATCAGAAAAGGGGCGGAGCCTAATTTTTCCAAAAAAAATTGAACAAAAAGTGGGCGGAGCCTAATTATCTCAATTTGCAGGTGGAGCTCGCGGGCGAGCTGCCAGTCCAGAAAGTGTCCGAAGTAGTCGATCACCATCACCGCCGGCTTCAAGTAGTGGCCGAACTTCTCCAGGTACGATTTCTCTTCCACGGCCACCTAGGCCATCAGAACTGTCTTCTGAGGGAGCTTCCAAGCCATTTTGCCCGGTTTTTTTTTGCAATTTTCAACACTGGAATTGAATTTCCCGCCGAAAAAAAAAATTCAAAATTATCAATGGAGCGCACTTTCCAGCAATGTCGACCATCTCATCAATGTCACGTCTAAAAGTGAGCTCGACAAGTGTGACATCGAGTGGAATGCGGAAGTTGTCAAGTTCCCCACACCTACTGGGAATTTGTGAAGAGGTACTGTAGTCTGGAGAAGAAGATTTAGCGGGAATTTGAATTTGAATTTTTCAGACCGAAGACGGAAGTGAAGTACTTCAAGCGACGTCAAGTCGACACTTGAGAACAATGGATGATAGAGGAGGGAGGGCGAATCGGTAGGCGAGGGGTTTAGACTACAAAAACTACAAACTACAAAATTTTACGTTCGAAATCGGAAAAATCCAGACTTTTAGGTTGTTTTAGCATAATTCCGATGAATTTTTGTTGAATTTGACCGTCTTTTTTTAAAGGAGGAGTGAAATCACTTTTTTTTATTTCGAATTCTTGTAAATTGTATAAAACAGAATCAGATTCTTATTGTCTGAAAACACGGAATTTTCTCTAAAAACCGTAAAATTGCGTTGCCTGGCATAGATTTACTTTCGGTGGCCGAGTTCACTCGGACTACACGGGCAGGCGGAAGAGAAACCGTGTAGTTCTCGAGGACAACTGCCGATTGTTTCCTCTTTCTTCCTTCATTTTTTTGCCGCTTTTTGACTTTCCGATCTGTATTTTAAGTTCAAAGAAAAAAAAATTGGAAAAAAAAGTCGAAAAGCGGAAAAAAAAATGAAGGAAGAAAGAGGAAACAATCGGCAGTTGTCCTCGAGAACTACACGGTTTCTCTTCCGCCTGCCCGTGTAGTCCGAGTGGACTCGGCCACCGAAAGTAAATTTATGCCAGGCGACGCAGTTTTACGGTTTTTAGAGAAAATTCCGTGTTTTCAGACAATAAGAATCTGATTCTGTTTTAAATAATCTACAATAATTCGAAATAAAAAAAAGTGATTTCACTCCTCCTTTAAACTATCAGCTCTTTGAATCGCGCCCCATTGGACTCTGTCAATTTTTTGAAATTTTTTAAAATTTTAGCGGATTTTTTGGAGGCATCTCCGATTTTTACAAAAAACAACGCTTCTAGTCAAAAACCGAGAAAAAAAATCATTGAAAACTTTTTTTGTCGATTTTTAGTAAAATATTCTTTAGAATATGCGTTTTTAGTGCGAAAACCTGAAAAATTTACTGAAAAAGTATATTCGCTGAAAATGGTAAAAAAAATTCAAAAACCGAGTCTTGTGGGGCGCGGTTGCTCATGATTTCAGCTACCTTTTCTCTTTTCTACTCCTCAATTTGCAGTTTGTAGCCTACAGTAACCTTGCTCCCAGTTACAGATCCGCATCCACTGGCCTCGTTCATTTACCCTCTCGTCATCACTCAATTCACGCTTCAAAATCCTCGGCGGCCTCTCTCCTGACAACTCCTTTTGTCCCAAAAGCCTCTTCCTCCTCCTCAAATCAAATGATAACGTCGTCCACGTCTTCTATCACCTCGAATCCTGGCGGAGGAGGGTCTTCTAGCTCAACGACTTCATTCCCTAACACCTACAGCTCCGTTAGATCCATTCGACCACGTCAAGCGATCGTCTCCCCAGATATTCTACGACGTTACGACCCTCATCAACGATTCATCGTCAAATCGAAACGATCAACGTCGTGCTCGTCTTCTGATGCTTCTGATGATGACGATGGTCGAAGGTTGACGATGCTCTCATCGAAATGCACGTCGAAATTCGATGATAAAGGGAATCGAAAGGATGACGATGATGATGGTGGAATGGGCGGAGTCTCGAATGGAAGACGTGGAAATTCTGGAGTTGGAGGGACGTCTGGAGGCAATGGAGGAGCGCAGGGAAGACAGGGAACAAGTGTTGGACAGTCTGGAAATGGGTCTGTGCAGCAGAATACGGAGAAAAGGTGGGTACAGTAATCTAGGGTACTGTAGGTAAAGAATGTACAGTAGTCCAGGTTACTGTAGTTTAGGAGCGGACAGTAATCAAGGTTACGGTATCTCAGGGGGTAAACCAGATTTCTGTAGTCTAGCATGGTACGGTAGCTAAAAGGTGGTTTAAGAAATCCAGGATACTGTATTTCAGGGAGATACAGTAATCCAGATAACTTTAAATGCAGGATATAGTACAGCAAGGTTACTGTAGTCTGTAAAAACACAATAACCCCCAGGTACTGTAGTATAGACAGCGATCGAGGTCGCTGTAGATCTAGGGATGTACGGTAGCCCTGGATAATCCACAGTAATACAGAGGTTACTGTAGTTTAAAATGTTCAATAAATCCGCGGTACTTTAACAGCAGCGCATCACCTACAGTAACCTGCTCATTCCATCACTCCTTTCGTTTGGTACAGTAACCTACAGTTATAGTTGAAACTAGGTCAGGATTACTGTAGCCACGAAACCGAAATAATTCATCAGGGTTACTGTAGCGCTTACCACCCTGACAGTTACCAACATTTCTAGACCTACAGTAATCCAATCAGGATTGCTACCGTACCAAGTTCAAGACGCTTGTAGTAGTTACCGTATCCACACCTACAGTAACCCTCATTTTTCTTCTTCCAGATCCACCCTCAACGACGCCGTCCTTCCACTCCGTCCAATTCCAGAGATGACTCTTCTGGATCAAACCCTTCAATCCCCCGACAGTATCTCTATTCGGAATCGTATTCTACACACCTCTTTAAGCACTCAGACAATGATTCGAAAATGGACTGAAATGGACTCGTGGTACGGTACTCCGCCCAGGGATTATGAGTGAGTTTTTTTGTGATACAGTAATCCTTAACTAAAGTAAGACTACAGTAATCCTTGATAGCTCGAAAGTCCTTTGACTACTTCGGTACTTGACTCCATTCACAGTAGGCTGGTTGGTGGTAAATAGTAGAATCCCGATAGAATAAAGGCTACAGTAACCCTATATCTAGGACCACTGTTACAGTAGTCCCAACTTGGGCTACAGTAAGACTACAGTAATCCTTTATATCCATAAAGGTTTTGGTACTGGGATCCAGAGATTCACATCGGCGCTTGTTCCTATCTACAGTATCTCTAGTACTAGAAAACATAGCTACAGGAACCTTAATTTAGGGTCACCACTACAGTAATCCAAACTTTGGCTACAGTAAGACTACAGTGGTCCTTTGACGAAACCAGTAGGGTTACTGCATTTACAGTTCTTTAGTGTTGGATCCTAACTACAGTAACCTCAACTGAATAAAGGCTACAGTAACCCCACGAATTCCATCTAGGACCACTCCTACAGTATTCCCAACTACAGTAACCATACACTTTTTCAGTGACCGTACCTCCGCCTACCATAACCCTCATCATCATCACAACAATTCCAAAACTCCGTGGCTTCGATGCCTTCGTCGAACATCTTCAAGTCAAGACCTCATCCGTGAATCAGATGAACCAACGGAGGTTTCAGAAGAGGAAACAACGCCTTCAGAATATCCGACGTCTCCAATTGAATGCCCGACGCCTACATCTCCAATGACGTCATCTGCTACTTCACATCATCATCATCACATTCAGAATATGTATAACGATTCGAAATTTTCATTCTTGAACACTCTTCCCATGGAAAAAGTAGATCGATGGTTGCAATGCGCTGAATTTGTGTTTTAAAGAATTTGCTGAAAATTGAGGATTTTGGCTGGAAATTTGAAAAAAATTCTGGATTTTTTGAAGATTTTTTTCTGGAAATTCGAAAAATTTTGCAAAAAAAAGTGTTAGAAATGCCGAAATTTTCAAAAAAAAAATTTGAATTTTTAAAAAATTCCCAACTTTTTTCTGAAACATTCCAATTTTTTAACACTTTTTTCTCAGAATTTTCAGCCGAATTTCCCTCTACAAAAAACCGAACTTGTGTTTGGAAATTGGCTAAAATTGAGGATTTTGGCTGAAAATTTTGAAAAAAAAATTCGATTTTTTTGAGCTTTTTTTCTAAAAATTTCAAAAAATCTGGAAAAAAAGTGCCAGAAATGTCCAAATTTTGGGGAAAAAATCTGAAATTTCTGATTTTTTTTCTCTTAAAACTCAATCTGCTGTGGAAAAATTCTGGAAATCTTTGAAATTTTAAAAATTTCTCTAATTTTTGAAAAAAAAAATTTTTTTTTTAACTGAAAAAATCAACATTTTTCTGATTCCAAACTGAAAATAATTCTGAATTTTTCCTCAAAAAATATCAAAAATTTCAATTTTCCAGTCATTTTTTCCAAATTTATCTCATTTTTCTTTTGAAAATGCCAAAAATTCAGAGAAAAAAACAAGATTTCTGATTTTTTTTTCTGAAAATTTGGCTGAAAACCGAAGAAAAAAAATTTTAAAACGGGAAATTCTCAAAAAAGTCATCGAAAAAATGTTAAAAAAATTTTCCTTAAAAAAAGGTCAAACATGCCAAAATTTCCAAAAAAAAAAAAACAAGAAAATTCCCCAGTTTTTCTTCTAAAAATATTGAAAATTTTCAATTTTTTTTTCAAATATTCAGCCAAATTTCCCTCTCAAAAACACATTTTCAGCTCATTTCATCTTTTTTTTTTCCCCACAATTTTAGTATTTTTTTTTCTTTTCCAACAAATTTTTTCTCTCCCTCTTGACCTGTCTTTCTCTCTTCCCGTTCCCATAGTACAGATTGTTCTTCGCTAAAATAGATCGACTCTTTTTTTTTCCGGTTAAAAATTAATAGATTCTATGTTTCGTGGACTAGTTTTTCCCTTTGGTGGCCGAACTTTCCGAAAAACTAGGCCACCAATAGAAAACTAGTCCATTTTTTTTCTCAATTTTTCTGGTGATTTTCTTTCTATTTTTCTTCCCTAAAATTGCTAATATTTTTTCAGTTTTTCCCCACAAAAAACCCAAAAAGAGCTTATTTTTCCCTTCGAATTTGTCCATATTTTTTCTTCCCAAAGCTTGCTGATTGAAAATGCATAGCCATGATTTGATTTCATAATTGATTTAATGAAATGTTTTATTTTAAATTTTTTTTGTTTTTTTTTTGAGGTTTTTTTCGTTAGTTCAGTTCTCCATATCTGTCTTTTTTGAATTTTTATTTTGGAAAAATGGCCTAGAAAATTTGAAAAATTGAAATTTATTTTCCGAAAACCTAGGCCATGTTTCAAAAAAAATTCGACAATAGCCGAATTTTCAAAATTTAGAACTGAAAATATTAGGCCACCACTTTCAAAAGCTAGGCCACTCCTAGAAAAATTTCGGTCAGGCTTGGGAAAAATTAGGCCATCATTCTGAAAAATTAGGCCACGAATATAAAAGCATGGACAATGTCACAAAAAATTGTGAGAAACTAAGCCATCACTTAGAAAAGTTCGGCCACGAATAGAAAAACCTTGGTCACGCCCAGAGAAGTTAAGTTTATGAGAAGATGAAACCTGAAAAAGTTAGGCCACGATTAGAAATGTCTAGACAATGTGCCCAAGAAGTCATTTGAAAAACCTAGGCCGCGTATGAAAAAGTTAGGCCATCCCCAGAGAAATTCAATTTTTGAAAAAAATAATGTCTGAGAAAGTTACGCCACGATTTTAATACCACAGGCATGTCCAACAACTTTTAAAAAAAAATCAAACTACATAAAAGTTAGGCCATGCCTAAAACAAATCAGGCTATTTTCAAAATCTAGGCCACCACCCGAAACACTTCGGCCACCTAAATTCATTTTTTTTTGCAGAATGTTATTCCATTGGAGGACCTCTTTGTCCTCCTCTTTTCAACACTTTCGTCGAATTGGAACCGCCCTTCAGTGGCCATTAAAAGAGACAAGAATTAGTGAAAGTACGAGAGTATTAGAGGAACATTGGTCAAAAACACTCATTCAAGACTTTGAAAATGGGAAAATGGTAAGTTTCGTGGCCTAGAAAAAGATAGCGAATTTTCTAGGCCACCAAAAACCTCGAGTTTTCTAGGCCATCTAAGTCCAGATAGAACTTCTCAAGGTTGGTGGCCTGAAAAGAGATTTCTAGGCCATCAATATCTAAATATAATAGTACTAGGGACTAACTTTCTGAACGGTGGCCTGGAAAAAGCCTCACGTTTTCTAGGCCACCGAAAATATCTATTTTAACAAATACAAGAAACTAGTCCTCTTATAGGTTTCTAGGCCTTCTAAATCCAGATTGTTCTTCTTAAAGTTGGTGGCCTGAAAAAGATTTCTAGGCCTCCAAAAACCTCTTATTTCAACATTCGATGTGGCCTAGAAAACGCTGAAGCAAATAACGATTTTCTAGGTCATCGAAGTCCAAGCTGATCTTTTCAAAGTTGCTGGCCTAAAAATAAGTTTCCAGGCCACCAAAATCGAAGGGACTAACTTTCTGAACGATGTTAGAAAAAAAGCTTCCTACTTTTCTAGGCCAAGAAAAGGCTTTTTTGCAACAGGCGGCCTTGACAACGTAGAAATCCCAATAATGATTCCATGGCCTAGAAACCCCAAAGTCCTTATATTTTTCTAGGCCTTGAAGACCAAGATTGATTCCCTTCAATTTGGTGGCCTAGAAAGCCAAAACTTTTTTGATGGCCTAAAAAAAGATTTCTAGGCCACCAAACTACAATTTACATTTTTTTCAGAAACCCTCCCGTCTAAGCGAGAAAAAATACATCCTATCAATGTTTCCCTATCCATCAGGACGTCTTCATATTGGTCATATGAGAGTCTACACAATTTCAGATGCCACTTCTAGATATTATCGATTAAATGGATATGAAGTAATTCATCCAATTGGATGGGATTCATTCGGTCTTCCGGCTGAAAATGCTGCACGAGATAAAGAGGTGGATCCAAGGGAATGGACTGTCAAAAATATTGAAACGATGAAGGAACAGCTGAAAAAGACTAAGGTAAGGAGGGACTAGTTTTGGAAACCTAGGCCACGAGAGGGGTTCGGCCATGTTTTTTTTGTAATTTTTTTTTCTGGAGAGGGACTAGTTTCGGAAAGTTAGGCCAGCTAAACATAAACTGTAGAGAGTTGTTGAAACGATGAAGGAATAGCTGAAAAGGACTAATCTAAAGGGGGGACTAGTTTTCAAAACACTGGAATCCTAGGCCAACAGGTGGTTTGGCCAGAGGAGCCTAGTTTGGAAAGTTAGGTCAGCTTAATACCAAGGACAAGTTTTGCAACAATTGGAATTCTAGGCCACCGGGTGGTTCGGCCATGTTTTTCTGATGGGGGACTATTTTTGAAAACCTAGGCCACCACGTATTCCTGCTTTTTTTTAATGGAGGACTAGTTTTTGAGAGTTAGGCCACCTAAAAACGAATTGGATTAGTTGTGGACTAGTTGACTAGAGACTAGTTTTGCAAGTGTTGGAATCTTAGGCCATCGGGTGATCAGGCCCTGGTTTTTTTTTTTGGAGGATCTAGATTTAGGAAGTTAAGCCATATAATAGGAAACTAGCGAGGAATGACATTCAGAAAATTGTCGCGCAAAAAATGGTCTAAAAATCCGGGGACTAGTTTTTGCTATTTCTAGGCCATCTGTTGGAAAGAGGTCATTTAGGTTTTACTCCCCGCTTCCATAGCAATAGTAGTCGAATAAATGCAAATCTAGGCGGCAGACGAGTTTTTGCCATTTCCGTGGCCTAACTTTCCATACTTTTTCAAAACTAGTCTCTTTAAGAAGAGCTTTCTGTAAGAACGAGACTTTTCCCACTATGCCTTGGCACAAAAGCAAAAAGTTGTTCCGATGTAAACTATTTTGTGGTCATACATACCTATAGGCTTAACTCTTTTCAAAAAACCTTTTACCAAGTGACTATGACGTCATCACCCTAAAATATAGCTGAAATCTGGAATTATAGTCTGAAAAGTGATAATTTTTTCAACTTTGAGATTTTCTTCTGAAATTTTTGGTGGGTCATAAGGAATCTTTGGGACATGTTTGAGCCAATTTTCAGCTCTCTAGAACATCTGGAAATGACTGTTTCAGAAAAATTTCGACGTTTTTTTGATTTTTCTCAAAAAATTTCAACACTTGGTCACATTTTTAAAAGTGTTTTCAGATTCCCCATCTGATTTCCTACAAAAAAGTCTCTTATACCATACCGCTACCACCGGACCCTTTTTTGATATTCGCGATTTTCTGAAAATCACATAAGGGTCCCCCCTTATGAAAACTTTTTTTTCGAAAAAATGGGAAAAATTTTTTTTCTTAGAAAGTTTTAAATTTTGAAAGCCTATAACGTAAATAGTTGTTTGGTGGTAAAATGAAACCTCCAACTTTATTTTGAGCCGATTTATAGCCGATTTATCCTAACTTGCCAATTTTACTACCAAATTTGAACAATCGGCTATAAATCGGTTCAAAATGAAGTTGGAGGTTTCATTTTACCACCAAACAACTATGTATGTTATAGGCTTTCAAAATCTAAAACTTTCTAAGAAAAAAAATTTTTCCCATTTTTTCGGAAAAAAAGTTTTCATAAGGGGGGACCCTTATGTGATTTTCAGAAAATCGCGAATATCAAAAAAGGGTCCGGTGGTAGTGATATGGTATAAGAGACTTTTCTGTAGGAAATCAGATGGGGAATCTGAAAACACTTTTAAAAATGTGACCAAGTGTTGAAATTTTTTGAGAAAAATCAAAAAAACGTCGAAATTTTTCTGAAACAGTCATTTCCAGATGTTCTAGAGAGCTGAAAATTGGCTCAAACATGTCCCAAAGATTTCTTATGACCCACCAAAAATTTCAGAAGAAAATCTCAAAATTGAAAAAATTATCACTTTTCAGACTAGAATTCCAGATTTCAGCTATTTTTTAGGGTGATGACGTCATAGTCACTTGGTAAAAGGTTTTTTGAAAAGAGTTAAGCCTACAGGTATGTATGACCACAAAATAGTTTGCATCGGAACAACTTTTTGTTTTTGTGCCAATGGAAGTCTCGATGTTACAGAAAGCTCTTCTTAAACATCGATGGCCTAGCTTTCCAAGATTAGTCCCTCTCGAACACTTTTCTCTTCCAGATCCTCTTCGATTGGGAACGTGAAATCTCCACGTGTGAACCCGAATTCTTCCGTTGGACTCAATGGATTTTTTGTAAACTTTTTGAGCATGGATTAGTCAAAAGAACATCAGCAGAAGTTAATTGGGATCCAATCGATAAAACAGTCCTCGCCGCCGAACAAATTGATCAAGAGGGGCGGAGTTGGAGAAGTGGAGCTGTCGCTGAGAAAAAGAAATTGAGGTAAGAAATTTAAAAAAATGGACTGAAAGGCCCATTCTCCCAGGGGGCATTGAAATAGGGGGCATCGTGTTCATAGGGGACCTAGTCTCAAAGGGGGCATCGGTTCTTAGGGGGCATGTGCGAGGTGCTCTTAGGGGGTATCGATAAAATTCTCATAGGGGGCACTGGTAATCAAATTACAGCAAGCTCCCATTTTAGTTTCTGAATGTTTCTATACTCGTCAGTGACATAAATGCAATCAGAAAATAACATTGCTCATTGACAAACCTACTCAATCATTATAAGAAAGTGAATACAATTTCCATGAAATCAATTTATAATTCCTCACTTGCTATTTCTAAACCATTCACTATCATCTATTGTTCAATTTCCAAATACCTTGATATCTCGAAAAACCTTTGATTGTTTTTACATTTGATATATAGAGACGCGGTTGCTGCGGGATCAATAGAGCATGGCTTCGCACGGTCAAAAATTTGAAAGAAGTTAAAATGGGGTTCGTAAACAATTTGTATAGAATTAGCGAATGACATGAAATAGCATAAAAGATAAAGTAACAAATGATTACATAGCTTGATTAAAATTGTATTCACTTTCTTATAATGATTGAGTAGGTTTGTCAATGAACAATGTTATTTTCTGTTTACATTCCCGTCACTGACGAGTATAGAAACATTCAGAAACTAAAATGGGAGCTTGCTGTAATTTGATTACCAGTGCCCCCTATGAGAATTTTTTCGATGCCCCCTAAGAGCAATACAAAAATGCCCTCTAAGAGCACCTCGCAAATGCCCCTAAGATCCGATGCCCCCTTTGAGACTAGGTCCCCTATGAACACGATGCCCCCTATTTCAATGCCCCCTGGGAGAATGGGCCGGGCTGAAAATGGTTGAAAATCAGCTGAATTAGCTTTGAAATAATATAAAACCATAAAAATCGACCTAAAACACCAAAAAAACAAGTTCGTATTTTTATGGACTAGAATTCCAAATCCAGAGATTTCTAGGCCGCAACAAAATATGAAAAAGGTCGGCTGAAAACGTCTGAAATTGCCCAGTTCACCTGAAAAACTGACCAAAAACTGTCAAAAAACGTTCCGAAAAAGTCCATAAGTTAGTCTCACATTCGGTGGCCTAGAGAATCCAAAAACTAGTCCCTGGTGGTTTCTAGTCAGTTTTTCGAAATTTTTTCCCCAACCTATTATAAGATGGCCGAAAAAGACTCATGGCCTAGAAACCCTGCTAACTTATTAACCCGGAAATTTCTAGGCAATCTCAAGCAATTTTCGACTCAAACTTCTTCAAAATTGTCCGAAAACAGTAATTCAGGTTCCGTGACCTAGAGAACCCCATCACATATTCCTAGGCCACCAAATCCTTCTTCTTTTTTTTCAGCCAATGGATGATCGAAACGCCGAAATATGCGAAACGTCTTCAAGATGGACTTCGAAAGATGTCAGAACAATGGGGAGAAGTTGCTGGTGAGGGGGACTAAATTGTTTATTTGGTGGCCGAACTTTGGGGAATTCTAGACCATATCTTGGCTCGCAATAAACCTATATTCTCATTAGCTTTAGTTTTTCCAAAGATGGCCTAAAAATGAGCCACAGCTAGTCCGTGGAGTTTTCTAGGCCACCAAACTACAAACTACAAAATTTTTTGCAGATATTCAAGCAAATTGGATCGGAAAATGTGATGTTTGGCGGTTTATGCTCCCAATCATTGGAAAAGAAAATGAATTTATCGATTTGCGGATACGGGATATTTTCGAAATTTCCAATGCCGAATTTTTGATTTTGAAGTCAAATCATCCGATGGCCAGAGAAGGACAAGGGGCGGAGCTCCCATGTAAGTATTGTTTAAGTGGGCAGAGCTTGGAAGGCATTGGAAAAAATGCTTGGGGCATGGCTTTCTGACTTTAAAAAACTGTATAATCTGATAGAAAATGGGCGGAGTCTTTTTAAACCCCGCCCCTTTTCTGCTGTTAGTCAAACCTGTCAACAAAAAGTCTAGAAAAAATGGGCGGAGCTTAAAAGACTTTACCTCTTGGGCTTGTCGCATTTCTTATTATAGATTCTGACAGAAAGTGGGCGGGGCCTCTCTAAGTCCCGCCCTTTTTTTTTGCCTATATTTTAAAAAGTAGGCGTGACCTAAACTACCTTATAGATAAAACCGACAAAAGCCACGCCCTTTTTTTCATTCAAAAAGTGGGTGGAGCTCAGTTATTGTAGTTTATAGTCTTTGTAGCCGTAATATTTTAGATAAAGTGCCATTCGAACACTGTATTTTGACAAAAAGAGGGCTGAGTCTCTTCAAGCTCCGCCCCTTTTTTCTTTTGTTTGATAAAAATAGGCATAGCCTGAACTACTTTTTAGATGAAAGCCACGCTCCTTTCAGATCAAAAAGTGGGCGGAGCATAGTTTTTGTATTTTGTAGTCTTTGTAGTCTATGATGTACCCTTTTTTTCCAGACAAACTGCCATTCGAAGTGCTCAATGGTGTGACTGGACGACGAATTCCGGCCATCGTCGTCGATGATTCATATTCTCCAGATTCTTCTCTAGAATTTTTCCAAAATTCTAGAATCGGAAATTTCCAGACTGACAAAGAATTGGCTGAAAAATTCGGAATCCCGGAGCCAAAACATAAAAGGACGCTGACGAAGAATGATATTCAGGAGATGGCCGCGGTAAGGATGGTCGAGGAAGGGATGAGGGGTTTTCTAGGCCACAAGCTGGAAATTTAGAAGGTTTTGGATTTGGTGGCCTAGAAACCTTACATCGGGGCTTACTAGGCCATCATCGAAAAACTAGTCCCTACCTTAATTGGGGACTAGGTTTAGCTTGTTCTAGGCCACATGTGAGAAAGTTAGTCCCTAGATGTGCGGCAGAAGCGCGGACTAGTTTTCCAGAGGAGTGGCCTAACTTTTGCAAAAGTCAGTTTCGTCTTTGAAAAAATTCAAAAACCCAGAAAATAACGGACTAGTTTTCTCATTTGATGGCCGAACTTTTGAAAAAAACTCGGCCACGATAAAACTAAGCCCCAATTTCGACGGAATTCCGCAATTTTTGTCGGCCTTTTTCCCGCGGACTAGTTTTCCTTCAAATAAATTCTAGGCAATCATCTCAATTTATGACAGATTTTTAACTTCAAAAACCATGAAATCTCGACAGACTAGTTTTTTCATTTGGTGGCCTAACTTTTTTGAAAACTCGGCCCCGATGCCAAATTGTCGAAGTTTTGTAAAATTCTTAACTTTTTATCCGCGGACTAGTTTCTCCATAATCTATTCTAGGCCATCGTTTCAATTCTTCATAGTTCGGCATTTCGGAAAACAGATTGTGGACTAGTTTTCCAAACATGGCCTAACTTTTTGTGAAAACTCGGCCACGATCAATTTTAGCCTGAAATTACTTTGAATTTCGCAGTTTTTGCTGCAGGGACTACCTTTCCACCGAATTTTCTCGGCCACAAAATCAAATTTCAATTTTTTTTTTTGCAGTTCGGCGGTTACGGTGGCTACGAAACATCTCGAACATTAACCGATTGGGTTGTCAGTCGTCAACGTGGATGGGGAACACCAATTCCAATGATTCAATTAACAAATGGACAAAGAATCGCACCGAATTTAAATGAATTACCAGTACTCGGAAAGGATCGAGGACAAAAAGTGGACCAAAAGAGATTCCAGAAAACTCCAGAAGGCGGAGTTTTTGATTCGGATACATTGGATACATTCTTCGATTCGGCTTGGTATTATTTAAGATATTTGGATCCATCGAATTCGGAAGAATTAGCGTCGAAAAAAGCTCTGGAAAAGATGCCAGTTGATGTGTATGTTGGTGGAATTGAGCATGCTGCTGTTCATATGTTTTTTGCCCGATTTATTGCTCATTTTTTGAAGGATATTGGTGTGATTACGGTTCGTTTTTGGGTTTTTGGTGGCCTAGGAATTTGTTTTTGGGAAGTTAGGCCACGCTTAAAGATGGCTTGGTTGCCTAATGATGGCCTAGGCAAAGTCATCGAAAAAACTAGAAATCCACAATTGAGAAGTGGTGGCCTAGAAACCCATTTCGGGAAGCTAGGCCATCTTTGGGGGCCTAACACCAGATTTCTAGATGATCAAATTTTTGCGGTGCAAGTCATTCTAAAAACCCAGGGGAGTAGTTTTCTACAAGTGGCCTAGAAACTCGTGTTGAAAAACTAGGTCATCAAGATTCATTTCTGGCCTAACACCAGACTTTTAGGCCCCCAAAATTAGCCACCAGGGACCAGTTTTTCTGCTGGTGGCCTCGAACTTACTTTTTCGAAAAATTAGGCCATCTACAAATTTTCAGAATTTTCTACAGCCATAGAAGTGGCTTGGAAAGTTCTAGGCCATCACATTCAATTTTGGCAGCCTAGAAGACTTTTCTAGGACACCAAATTATATAATTCGTCTTGTGGCCTAGAAAACCCATTTAACGGAAAACTAGTCCCTCAAACTTGCTTCCAATGTGGAAGGACTAGTTTTCAGTAGGCCACCAAATTCTCTCGTTATTCCCCAATTTTAGGGGGGCTGCGTTTCCCAAAATCATGGCCTAGGGAACTATAGTTTGTTTTTAGTGGCCTAGAATTTCACAAGGGGTTTCTAGGCTACCCAGTTTTGTTTGATTGCCAGGGCCTAGGTTTCCAAATTCATGGCCTAAAAACAATAATTCGCTTTTCGTAACCTAAAGTTTTTCAAGAGGTTGTTAGGTCACCAAAGCCTCAATTTTTTCTTCACAGTTGGTGGCCTAGAAAATCTTAAAACTAGTCCCGCTTTTTTCTAGTCCACTGTTTTTTCTACGTCTCCCGATTTCGTGGCCTAACTTTCCAAAACTAGTCCCCGAACATCAAAAACTACATTGACTACAAACTACACTCTTCCAGACCGCCGAACCATTCACCGATCTAATCCCTCAAGGAATCGTCCGTGGAAAAACGTTCATCTCCAAAACCACTGGCCAATATCTCTCACCAGATGACGTCATCACTTCATCAGAATCTGGATCCTTATCACTAAAATCAGATCCATCAATTGAAGTGGAATCAGTTTACGAAAAAATGAGTAAATCCAAAAATAACGGTGTGGATTTGGCGGAGATGTTGGATTCAGAAGGCGTCGATATGACCCGCCTTCGGCTTCTCGAATCCGCGGCTCCGCGAGCTCCGATCAATTGGGGAGAGACTGATTTGAAGGGAATTCGAAAGCTTTTGGATCGAATTGCAACGATCAATTCAGAAGTTATTCAGAATCGAGGAGGTGGAAATAGTGTGGTGAAACAAGAGACGGAAGAGAAAATTCGAGAAACTTATAATTTTTTCGTTCGAAATGTTGGAATGTGTTTGGAAGTCCTTCATTTACATAACACCGCACTGATGAGATTGCAAGGATTCACGAATGCGTTGAAGGTATGGGCTACAAACTACACTTTTTTGTGGCCGAACTTTTGCAAAAGTTGGGCCATCAGCTCTAGAAATAACGGCAAAAAATGCATCGAACTAGCTCGAAATTTGGAACAAAAAATGTGGTGGCCTAGTTTTTGCAAAAGTTCGGCCACCAATTCAAAATTTTGCTAACCCATTTCTTTTTGATGGCCGAGGTTTCCCACGCTCGGCCATCGAGAACAATTAACTGAAGTTTGAATTGATGACCGAATTTTCGCAAAAACTAGGCCATTGTGATTCTGGGCCAGTATCCTCCTAGAACTACAAAAGCTCTGGAACTCCAGAGCAAAAAGAGAAAAATCCCACGGACTAGTTTTTTCATCCGTGGCCGAAGTTTTTCTTAAACCTAGGCCACCGAGACAAAAAGATGGTCTAGAAAAAACTCTTTCTAGACCATCAAAAACCAGTTCTAGCATGAGGGACTAGTTTTCCCCTACATGGCCTAGAATACTAAAAAACTAATCCATGTTTTCTTCATTTCAGAAATTCGACCCCGCCTATCTGGCGAATAGTCCCGAAGGACAGCGTGCCGTCAAATCACTAATCATCATGTTACAGGTAAGTGTGCGGCCTAGCTTAGAGGTTTCTAGGCCACCATGCATGGGTTGCCTAGAAATCCAAACTTGAGAAAATTAGGCCATGTGCTACAAAAGCCAGGAGAACTACTTTCTCGGAAAGCGGCCGCTAGAAGCAGTTTTGGTGGCCTAGAAACATCAATGATCCCTCATTCCTTCTGTATAGTTTTCTAGGCCACCATAGCCGTTTTGAGTTTCTGATGGAAATCTTTTGAATACTGTTCTAGGCCACCTTGAACGAATTTCGATGGTCTAGAAATTTCAATTTTGGTTTTCCAGGCCATTAAGGTTGCTTTTCAGTGGCCTAACTTTTTCACGGACTATTTTCTAGGCCACCAATTCTCATTTTTCAGGTATTCTGTCCCCACGTGGCAGCTGAAATGTGGTCCGCCCTCTGCCCAAACGAAGGCCTCATCTCAAATCAAGAATGGCCTCAAATGGATTCAGATGCCCCTATTGAATTTCTTCTAATGATTGATGGTGTTAGTGGAGGACGTCCATCAGTTGATAGACGAATTATTGAGGAAATGTCATTGGATCAGCTATGGAGGCGTGCAGAAGACGTTGAGCATAGAGATATTCTAAGAATTATGAAAGAGGATGGAATGCGGATTAAGAATCAAGGGGTGACTAGTAGAAAAGGTATGGGGGACTAGCTTTGATAGTGGCCGAAGTCTTGTAAAAGTTAGGCCACCAATATATTGAATCGAAAAACTGCGAAAAAATGTTCGCGAACTACTTTTCCGCGTACTAGCAGAAAAATTCACTAGAAGTTTGAAAAAACCGAAAAAAATTGAGTCGGGGACTAAATTTTTTAGCGTGGCCGGATTTTCTCGAAGACTAGGCCACTGTTGTTGCGCTCAAAACCTCGAGAAAAACAGTTATAAAAACCTATAAAACTGCCGAAAAAAAGTACGCGGACTAATTTTCTCAATGTGGCAGTCTTTTCTTGAAAACTAGGCCACCAGTTTTCTTTTCTAGGCCATGCTGTTGTAAGCTTTTTTGCTGATGGCCGAAGTTTTGCAAAAGTGAGACCACTAACAGTAGCTAGCAAAAAATTCGCAAAAAATTTCGAAAAAAAAACGAAAAAATTTGAGTGGCGGACTAAGTTTTTGATGGTGGCCGAAATTTTGCTAAAGTTAGGCCACTGTCTCTTTGCTCCAAAACTTATGAAAAAATTTTGAAAAACTGTGAAAAAAACGTTCGCGGACTAGCTTTCTCCTAATGACCGAGTTTTGGAAAAGTTAGGCCACCGTTTTTGCGCTCTGAAACTCAAGGGAAAAAGTTTGAATTGTCTCTAAAAACTGTGAAAATAGTGCGCGGACTAATTCTCTCCAGGCGGTCGAACTTTTGTAGAAGCTAGGCCACTTTGGTTTTCTAGGCCGTCAAATTATTAGTCGAATTTTTTGCAATTTTTCATGTTCTCACTCTTTTAAAAACATGTGTTTCTTTCTTATCAACAGAGCGCGATTTAATTTTTCAAAAACTATTTTTTCAAAAAAAAATTTTTTTCCAGGATTCCACGTGACACTATCATGCAATCTGGAAGGTGATAAAGAGGAGAATCGGAAGAAAATCGGCAAAATTTTGGATCGAATTCAGGCGGAAAAACGGAAATTGGACAGCAAAAAGAAGCATAAAAAAGAGAAAAAGGAAAATAAAAAATAATTTTTTTTTGTAAATTTTTTTTCAGATTTTGATTTAGATTTTTCTTGTTATGTTTGTTTTTAATGAATTTGTTGTTATTTTTCGCTTATTTCCTCTTTTTTTTCTGAATTTTTTCCCATTTTTTTCGCGAAATTTGGTCAAAATCCAGCTTTCCCCTACTTTCAAAATCTGAGCTTCGCGCTCGTTTTCAATTGTTCAATGGAGCGCATTTGCTTGTTTTCCCCTTTTTAGTGCTTCCCACAGAATCCCTCTTATTATACGCATAATTTATCGCCTTTTTACGTGTTTTTATCGGGAAAAATTGAAAATATTGATATTCATGGCTTTTTTCATTAATTTATCTAAAAAATTCAGAAAAAAATCGAAAACATATCCGAGAAAAAGCAATTTCCAAAGTGGACTTTGAAGCTTCAATCTTTCGGAAGTTTCCGGATGGAAATCGATTTTGAAAGCGGAATATTGACATTCTGCAGAGAAAAAACTATCGAATAATTCGGAAATTTCTAATTAAATTTACAGAAGAAAAAAATTTGGGCTAGTTTCCAGAATAAAAGTATTTGAAAATTTTTTCTAAAAATGATTGAAACGCAGATCGAAATAGCAATTTAGAACGTTAAATCCATCAAAAACAGCATCTTCAACAGTTTTGTTCAGAAAATTCGAAAAAATTGAGAAAATTGAAAAAAAGTTGGTGGAATTTTTTTTCAATAATTAAAAGCGGAGGCTTCCAACTGAAAATCTATTTTGAAGTTGGAAAATAGGATTTTGCGGGATAAAAACTATTCAAAAAGTCAAAAATTTTATTTTAAAACTTAAGAATTGGAAAATTTAAGCTGATTTTCAGACAAATTTTTTTTTTGGAAATTTCGAGGAAAATCATTGAAAAGTCGTTCGTAACAGTGATTTTGAACGTTAAAAGGATCAGAAGCAGTGCGTTCATCAGTTTTTGTTCTTAAAATTGGAAAAACTCGAGAAAATTGGAAAACACTATGGAAGTATGCTTTTTTTTCAAAAATTAAAATCGGAGGCTTTCCATTGAAAATCCATTTTGAAGTTGGAAAATAAGATTCTGCGAAAAATAAAACTATTCAAAAAGTCAAAAGTTGTATATTAATTAGCTAATTTCCGAAAAATAACTTCCTAAAAATTTTGCTTAAACCTCGAAAAATAGTTTTTTTTAAATACTCCGTTCTTATAACATTTGCAACAGAAGAATATAAAATTTGGATAGAAATTTTTCAGAAAAATTATGCCAAAGTTGATTTTTTCTGGAATGTCTCAAAAAATTTTTTTTCTTCATTTTCCTCTCTTTTTTTTCCCGTAAAATCCCTTTTCAAGTTCCACACTTTTTCAGGTCAAAACCATTTAGGAACCATGGATCCAACCGCACTATCGTCCGATGATGCCACCGCAAAAGAAAGTAAGTGATGGCCTAGAAATCCCAAAATTCGTTTCCTAGGCCACCAATTCGAATTTCTCTTCCAGATGTTACAACAGACAGCACGGCCGTTGGTAGCAGTGAAAATTCACCGGAACCAATGGAAGTGGAAGAGGCCACTAATCGACCGACAAGTACGGAAAGCCGCGATGTGAGTTTTCTAGGCCATTATGGGGAAAGTTAGGCCACCACCTTAAAGTGGCCTAGTTTTTCCAGTTCTAGGCCACGTCTCTGAAAGCTAGGCCACAAGTTCCCCTTCCCCCAAATGACACGAAAACCTAGGCCGACAACAATAGATTCTCATTCTCCAAGGCTGGCCTAGAAACCCTCTTTTCGGGTCCTAGGCCAGGAGAGTTAGGCCACCGTCTATATTTCTCTGTGTATTTCTAGGCCGCTTATAACAACTTCCAGCTTCTCCAGCTTCATTAGGGGGCCTAGCTTCCCATCTACAAACCTAGGCCACCACTTTCTTTTCCACCAGATCCAACTGGCCTAGAATCCCCAATCTCGGAATCCTAGGCCATCCCATTTTTCTCGGCCATCAATTACAATCTCCAGGTCTTTCTACTTCGGTAACGCTCTCAAATTGGAAGCATGGGCCACCATGTAGTTGTTCTTCCCTCATAACTGTAGCTGGCCTAGAATCCAATTGGGAATCCTAGGCCATCTTATTTTCTCTTCCATCAAATACCATTTTCCCCAGAATGATCGCCCTGGCGCAGTTCGTCAACGTGGAACGACATCAACAGATTCTCTTGTCGATGATTATACAGATAATTTGACACTTCATGATCAACAAATGGATTATGATGGAGAGAATGAACAAGAGGATGAAGATGAAGAGGAGGAGGAAGAAGGAGACGATGACGATGAAGAAGACGTTGGAGATTCAGATGATGCTGTTCAGGAAGCGGCTAACGAGAGTATTGGAGCCAATGCGTCGTTTTGTAAGTCAAAAAATGGCTAAATATGGCCTAGAAAAGTCATGGTGGCCGAGTTTTTGAACAGAGTTTTCGAGGCCAGCAAAACCGAAAGTCAAAAATGGCAAAAATTGACTTAAACAGACCATGGCCGAAGTTTTTTACATGGAGTTTTCTAGGTCATCAAACAAAAAATTTCAAACAATTAATACATGTTTCTCCAAAAAAACAAAACTGCCGAATTTGGCCCAAACATGCCGTGGCCGAGTTCGTCCATACAGAATTTTCCTCGGCCACGCTCTAAGAATTTCAAAATTTTCGTCAAAAACCCCATTTTTCCGGAGATTTCTAGTACAGAACTTGGCCTCAAACTGGCTTAAGGCGTGATGTCCTATGTCTCGAACAGAGTTCTAGGCCACGGACTAGTTCCTTCAGGGCAAGCATTTTCTAGGCCACCAAACCGGAAAGTATGGGCTATCGCTATCACACTGTCAGATTTCTAGTACAAATCTTTCGAAAATCGGCCTAAAACCGTCGTGGACTAGATTTTGAATAGCGTTTTCTAGACAACCGATCCCAGACTTTAAGAAACTGAAAAATGAGTGCTTTAAAACTGTTAGATTTCTAATACAAACCTGTTAAAAAATGGACCAAAAACTATCTCAGTATAGGTCCTGAATAGAGTTTTCTAGGCCATGAACTAGTTTCCCACACCCCACGTTTTCTAGGCCACCAACTTTCCCTGATCTTTCAGCCAATCCACTATCGACAAAAGACAATTTGATTCATGTTGGAAATGAATATCAAGCAATAATAGACCAATCAGCTGTTATCACAACACCAGCAACATCGTCTTCGGTGGCCGTGGAGGCCATGGAAGAGGAAATTGAAAGAGAATATCGAGTATGGGATTGTAATGTCGATTTGGATGAACAGAAACTCTCGGAATATGTTACAGAGGCACACGGACGATTCGAATTGGGAATTGATAGGGTACGGTAGTTGAAAAGTGGAGATACAGTACCCCGGGAGTACTGTAGTTACCATAAGCTTAGAAGTACCGCAACCTAGTTGGAAAATTACGGTATCCTCGAAGTGGGATACTGTAGATACCGAAACCTGTCCTGGTACGGTACCTACTGTAACTTATCAGTAGGGTTACTGTAGTGTGATTTTGTGTATGCAGTACTATAGATACAGTAATAATATTTAGCAGAACTGTAGCTGAAGCTGGCCTTATTCTAGATACCGTAACCTTGTTGGGAAATTACAGTATTCTCAAAGTAGACATCCTGGATACTGTAGTTACCATAAAATGCCCTGGTACTGTGCCTACAGTAACCCATTAAAAAGTTCCCGGTGCTATGGCTACAGTAGTAACATTCTGAAGTACGGTGCCAATTATCATCTAATAGAAACTACAGTGCCTTTTCCTTATAGCTACCGTAACCTTTTATTGTACCCCGGGTTACGGTAGCAGCTATAGTCTATCATTGGCTACAGCAACCCACAGTTTTGAGGTACCGTATCCCAAAGTTGTAGATATAGTAATCTAATCCGGTTCTAGAAATACAGTAACCTAGTCTGGGAGTACAGTAATCTGAAACTGGCTACAGTATTTTGGGCTACTGCAGACCTCATAAGCCAAAGTAAGCAACAGTAATCTACTCCCAAGACTACAGTAATCTCATAAAAACGCTTTTGAGATTACTGTAGTACATTAGTTACAGTAGCCCAGATCTACTATTTCATTTTTCTGGTTACTGTAGACTTCAAAAAGATTACTGTACCTCAAAAAATACAGTATACATTTTCAGTGTCTCTACATTCTCCTAAAATCCGAATACGATTTCGACAAGGCCATAAATGCATGTGCCAGTCGACGAGATATCAAGGATGAGTGGACAAAAGAGGAATCCAGCCTATTCGCAATGTGTTTCTTTCATTTTGGAAAGAATTTCAAAAAAATTCATGCGGCGGTAAGTAATTTGTCGAAAAAACGAGAGAAATCGGGTCAAAACCGGCTGAAATTTGTCAAAAATTCAAATTTTGGGCTTTTGGTGGCCTAGAAAACTCGATTTGAGAAAGCTAGGCCGTCTGATCCGTCGATTGGTTCAAGTGACCTAGAAGCTTTATATTCAAAAACTGGGCAACCAGAATTACTGTTGGTGACCTAAACATCCCCAAATGTAAGGCAGCCTTCATTCAGTACCGGAGGACTAGGTTTCCAAATTCTAGGCCGCCAAGACCAGGACTCGAGAAAGTGGCCTAGAAAACCGAGAAAAACTAGGCCATCTGGTATGAAGACGAACAGGCTTATGTTCTCGTGGCCTAGTTATCACCTTATTCAAGGATTCTAGGCCGCCAAAACCTTCGATGGGAATGATGGCCTGGAAAATTCTACTTGTGGAACCTAGGCCACCGTCATAACACTTTCGGTCCATGTGGTCTAGAAAACTGAATGTGGGATAAGCTAGGCCGCCGGACTTGAAAACAACCAGCCTCATGTTCTGGTGGCCTAGTTTTCACCAATTTGAAGGTTCTAGGCCGCGGAAGCCTTCAATGATATTGATGGCCTAGAAAACTCAATCAGGGACTAGTTTATTCTTATAGGTTTCTCGGCCATTGAAACAAATGTACATAACGGAATAGGAAGCCGATTCTTCCAAGCTATTTTGGTGGACTAACTTTTCCCCGATGATGTTTTCTAGGCCACCAAACCCCAAACCCGAAATTCCTCCTATTTTCAGATGCCAGAACGTTCCCTTAGTTCAATCATTCAACATTATTACAATACGAAGAAACAAACGAATTACAAAACAATGATAAATGTTCATTTGAACGAGAAAGACACATATGATGAAATGTTTGAAGATTTCAACGAATTCGAACGAGTTGCTGCTGGAATGTGTGAGAATTGTAGTCGTCAAAGTGATTTTTTGATTGTGAGTTTTGGCCGGAAATTTTGGGGAGCTTTAGGCCTTTTCTGGGCTGTTTTAGGGCTTTGATAGGCTGTTTTAGGCATCTTTAGGCCTTTTCTGGGCTGTTTTAGGGCTTTGATAGGCTGTTTTAGGCATCTTTAGGCCTTTTGTACGCTGTTTTAGGCACTTTCAGGCCTTCTGTACGCTGTTTCAAGCGTTTTATAGACTATTTAAGGCCGATTTCAGGCCTAATATAGGCCCAGATTGGTCTGTTTTGGTCTATATTGGGACTAGATGAGCTCTAGCTATTGGCTAATCTGGCCTGATTTAGAAGGTTGTAAGGCCTATTTTAAGCTTTGTTGAGCCTTTTATTCAGGCTGTTTCAGGCCAATTTTAGGCTTTCAAAACCTAATTCAGGCCTGTTTTAGGCCCTTTATAGGCTCTGTCAGGCCTTTTATAGGCTGTTTTAATCCTTTTATAGCGGCTGTTTTGGGCCTTTTTAGACTACTTTAGGCCCATCATAGGCAGTTTTAAGCCTGTTTCAGCCTGTTTCAGGCTTTTTGAGGCCGATTTAGACCTAACTTGTACACTTCCAAATCTTATGTTCTCTTTTTTTCAGCTCAATCGAGTCATGAAACGTCACGAATGCAAGCCATGCATGATCTATTTCCGCCTTATGCGTGCTCCACGTCCCGCTACTCTGATGGCTATGAAAGGACGACGTCATCGCGTTTTGTGTCCATTATGTAAGCTACAGTAATCCAATGGGCGGAGCCTAAACTACAGTATGCTCTTTTTTTCAGTCATGAAACCGTACATCAAACACTATTATGAATTGAGTGCACCAGCCAATGGAAAATCATCGGAACGTTTGAATATTGGAAAGACACCCGTTCCAGAAGAAGACGATGATGATGATTGTAAAATCATTGGTAAGTACAGTAATCCATTGGGCTACCGTATCCTCTCCTGCTTTCCTACAGTAATCCTTCTGATACAAGGGTTACTGCACAGAAAATTCTGCATCCAGTAGTACCGTAACCCTCTTCCTACAGTAATGACTGACACTTTATCTACAGTAGTCCTTACTGATCTACAGTAATCCACTATGTCGCAATGCTTTTTTTTTCTAGATACAGTAATCCTTCTTTAGCTCTTAACCTCTGATCCATCTCTACAGTTAACACACTGTTCCCAAATGACTGTTCATTTACCTACAGTAGTTCCAAATCCACTAAGGTAATCTTTTAGGCTACTTTACTCCTCCGTCTCTCCTACAGTAGACTATCCAAGGTTACTGTATAGAAAGTTTCAGACCGATTACCGTACTCCTCCTCCTACAGTAGTTTGATCAGGTATCTGACCTTTTATTTACAGTAGTCCTTATCTAGCTACAGTAAACCACTATGCTACCGTACCCTTTCTTCTTGCCTTTAATTCTCGCCTAGAGTAACCCTTTGTATCGAAGATGACTGAATCCTAATCTACAGTAAGACTGACTTATCTACAGTAGTCCATGTTCTACAATACCCCTCGCCACTCTAGCTACAGTAATCCTTCTGATCCTAGGATAAATTTTTAAGATACCCCTTTCCTATTTTATCACTAAAGTACAGTAACCTTCAATTTCACAGTAGCCCAACCATTTTCTGTGAACTGTATTCTTATTTACAGTATCCCCTATTGAGCTACAGTAACCCACTAAGCTACCGTACTCTTTCTTCTTGCCCTTGAATCTTGCCTGCAGTAACCCCTTAGTATTTCCTGATGGCGGTATCCTTATCTACAGTAAGCCTGACTTAAATACAGTACCCCATTATCTACAGTACCCTTTCTCAATCTAGCTACAATAACCCAACAGTTTTCTGTGAACTGTATTCTTATCTACAGTACTCCCTGTTGAACTACAGTAGCCCACTATGCTACCGTACCTTCCCCGCTCTTTCCCGCTCTTTCCCGCTTTTTCCCGTCTTCTCTCCAACTACAGTAACCCTTTCAATTTTCAGATGAGTGTCCCCTCCGTCGTCCATCTAAACCATACATTCCATCGCGAGTCTATTCGGATGATCCAGTTGATTCCAACACGTGTAGAATGACACGTTGTTTCGAAACAACACAAGCCAAGAGACTTTTGGCCAATGTTCGAAAAGTACAACATCCATGTGTTCCATTGGTTTGGAGAGCCAAACAGACACAGTGTATGGAGGATATTCAGTGAGTTTTCAGTGGAAAAATCCGTTAAAAATGGAAAAAAATTTGTTATAAATGAACCTAGAATAAGCTCCGCCCACTTTTTGCGAGATTCTAGGGTTACTGTAGCCGTTTCTGTCCTTTTTTGTACAAACCTAGTTACAGTAACCATCCATCAAAATTTCGGTAGGCTACTGTAGCTATAGTTCTTCCTACTGGCCCACTGTAGACAAAACTGTAACTACCGTACCATATGAGAATAGCTTAGAAGCTTACTGTAGCCCTGCCGGAACTACTGTGAGAACTGCCAGATACAGTAATCTCACAGATTGGGTTACTGTAGTCTTGTCCCCATGATGACTAAAGGTTATGTGCCCACCGTACTCCTACAGTAATCTTAGGATCTCCCAGAACGATTATACTGAGATGGATCACTGTAGCTTCCGCAGGGTCTAGAGTACAGTACTCTAGGGTACTGTATATACTGTACTAGATTTCTCCTAACTAGGATAGTATAGGTAAGTGTACTCTACCATATTTCTACCGTAATCTAGATCACAGTAGCTACCGTATCAGATTACTGTAGCCAAGTTAACCTAAGGTTACTGTAGACTACTGTAGATGCCGCTAGACTACCGTATCCCAAGGTCAGAGTTTCTATTTTACTACTCGATGGTAGTGCAGGGTACTGTAGATACTGTATTAGATTTCACCAAATTAGGATACTGTAAGATACTGTACCCTATCTGATTTCCGGGCTACTGTACCTACACTTCAGAATACTGTAGATTACTGTACCCCTAACATATCCCTACAGTAACCCCACCACCCTTTTTCTTCCAGATTGATAAACGACGAGGCTCGTCAATTGATGCTCAGTGCAATGAATTGTTACAATTCAATTAGTAAAGATGAAGCACGTCATTGGGTTGATGAAATGCATGATTTAAGAGTTCGATGTCGAGCCAAACATTGGGAACCAGAACTCGATGCAGGATCAAGTCGATCTGGAAAAGTTCGAGCAGATCCACATTGGACGAAAGATGAGAAGAATGATGTTGTCAAATGTGAGTTGCGCTCTGAAAAAGGAGCCTAAAAAGCCTAAAAGCCTGAAACAAAGGAAAAGGTCTGAATTGTCCTTGAAACTGATCGAAATAGGCCTGAAAAAAGGCCTAGAAGCAGTCTGAAAAGAAGCCTGAAACCCTTTAATTAAGCTTAAAGGGATATAGTGGACTGAAATGTCAGATACTAGGCCTAACAAGGCAAACAACTGCCTCAGAAGCCTATAAAATAAGGCTTGGTAGCCTGAAGTAAGGCCTATCCTTAGGCTTGTAGAGACTAAAATTGGCTCCGGGACATTTCGCACCCAAGACATTTCGCACCCAAAAAACGCGTTTTTAGCGGAAACAAGTCATTTTTCGACCTTTTTTTTGCTAAATGATGTTATTTTTGTAAGAATTCGAATATTCCATTAGTTTATTGTTATTTTATCGCTATCGCCACAATAACAGAGATTTACAACACGATTGCCGGCCATTTCAAAAATCAACGATTTTTCGTGGCGATAGCGATAAAATATCAATAAACTAATGGAATATTCGAATTCTTACAAAAATAACATCATTTATCAAAAAAAAAGCTCTAAAAATGACTTGTTTCCGCTAAAAACGCGTTTTTTTGGGTGCGAAATGTCCCGGAGCCCTAAAATTGGGTCCGAATTGTCAGAAAAAAGGCATATAATGACTTGAAACTAGGCCATACGAGACTAGAATTAGGCCTGCAAAGCCAAAAAGGCTTGGCCTGGAAGCCTAATGCAGGGCCTATTTTTAGGCCTGTGAAGACTAAATTTTGGTCCTAAAAACTAGGCCTGGGGTCCGAATCGTCGGAAAACAGGCTTGTGAAGGCTTAATCTGCATAAAATTGGAGTACCTAAAAAAAATAGAATCAGGCTTGAAAAGCCTAAAGTCAGGGCCTAGAAGCCCTCAACTGAGGCCTAGTTAAGGCCTCAAAAGACCCGAGCCTGAAAAAAACATGAAAATTTAGCCTAAGCCTAAGCCTGGAACAGGCTCAAATGGCCCGTATTTAAGCCTGTAAATTTAGATCTTAGATAGCCCTAAAAAAATAGACTAAATAGACCTTCATGAGGCCTAAACCTTGCCCTATTCTCCCTATCAACTACAAACTACAGTAATCCTCCCAGTACTACAGTAACCCTCAAACGTTTGATGTGTTCAGGTTTCCATTGGTATCACACGGATTTCGAAGCTACTGCTGAAGTGATGGGCGGTACGAAAACCGTCGAACAAATCAAAGCATTCTATTTGAAACATCAGGATATCATTGATAAGGTACGTCGTTTTTCCGAGGCCACGCCCCCCTTTTTTACTAAGCTCCGCCCACTTTTCTGTTAGAAAAGAGGCTTATGGCCCTGCCTCGTTTCGAATAGAATAATCTGTTCTGCATCTCCAAAAAAAAACGGCATAGACCCCGCCCACTTTCCTCAAGCCACGCCCCTTTGAAACTCCGCCCCTTTTTTCAGTCTGTCGAAGAATACAGGAAAGAAATGCGTCAAAATTTGCGTTTTGATACTCCTCCAAACGAGAATCACAGACCGAGTCCGATGTTTGAAGAGGATTACGATGACGATGAAATCCAGTTTCTATAGGCCACGCCCCTCTCAAGCTCCGCCCCATTTTCTTTTGCACAGTGCCATTTAGCCCAATTTATTACCTCCTATCCCAATGATATTATCCCTTTTTTCTTCTATCCCATTGCCCGTATTTTGACTCTATTTTTCTTTCAATTTGAATCTCTATTTTCTTTGCCACGCCCACCTTTTGGCCACGCCCACTTTATTGGCTAGGCTCCACCCACCTCGTTTTCTAGGCTTTATTTTGTGTCAAATGCTTTCTTTTCCCCGCTCTCAACAATCGGTATGACTTATTATGAACTTTAAGAATGAATCTCTTTTTTTTCCGGTAAAAATATTTTTCTTTGGCCACGCCCACTTTTTTTGATTCTTTTTTCCAGAATTCCAAAAAAATGCACATAAGCCCCCGCCGACTTTTCATTTTATTTGAGAAGGGGGTTCTGAAAATAAAAAAAAATGTTTAAAAAATTGTAGGTTCTGTAGTCTGAATTAGTAGTTTATAGTCACAAAATTTTGATATTTCATCTATAGACTGTCAGGAAAACCTCATAAAATTTCTGCAAGCGCTTGCATACCCGCTCTAATGCAAACTTTAAAAAAAGGATGTAAAAAGAAAGGACGCTGACATGTATTACTTCCAAAGTGTCACCCCTGGAATCCATCGGGTCTAAGTGCAAAAGTTAGACCCCCCGAAGGGTAAAAACTTGCTATACTTTGTTTTTTGAAAAGCGTCCTATTTCCAGATTTATTGATTTTTTTCCGTTTCACAAAAATTTTGGGTTTTTAGACAGTAACTCGGTCATTTTTGATTTTTAAAAAGTTATCAAACGAAAATGTAGAAAAAAAACTAGAGGCCTAAGCCAGAAAACGATAAAAGGACCGAAGCGGCCCCCAAAGGAGAATCGAAAAAATGAGCGCCCATTCGTTTTTTCATTTTACGCCAATTCGATTTTACGTAAAAAATGAGGCAGAACCTCATTTTTGCTTTTCTCAAGTTATCGTCATTTTCGAAAGAGAAATTCGATTTTTTAGCTGAAAATGACTTTTTTGGCTTGGATTAGGTAGATTTGATCAATTTTTGATGAATCTAGGGGTTGTTATAGTCGGAATATGCTTGTCCTGAGCAATTTACAACATATTACGCCGTTCCTCATCAAATTTTTCGAGTTTTGAAATTTTGAAAAATTTGTCAAATTGAGTTTCCAAATTTTTTTGAAAAAAATCGTTTTTTTATCAACATCGTCAGGTAAATTGGAAATTTTGTATATTCGAAAGATTTATTTTGAACACAAATTTATAAAAGCGAACAAAGAACAAGAAGTAAAAGAAGATCAGGCACCGATGAGATCGAGAGTTGTTCTGAAGGCTTCCAGTAGTTTGGCTTTGGCGGCGTCCTGCAAAAAACGAAATGAAGTTGATGGAAAGAAGATTTTGGTTTTCTTTTTTGTTGTTAACGTATTTCAGCGTGGTATGAGTTTACTAGTTGAAATGAACTGTTCCAAAGGATATTTGACGAGAGTGAAAAATCTCAAAGTACCGAGTGCATTAAAGCGCACATTGCGCAGCGCCCGTATGGCTAATAGTGTAACACCTGTGAAGAAAGTGGACGCGCGAAATTGAGAGAGTCTGGAGAGACACCAGAACTTCCTCACGCCCCACAACCCACTTTCCTTTACATTTTCTTGTAGTTCTAACAAGCTCAACAAAACTCTAATCAACGTCTCAGATATTGTCTTCAAAACAACTTACTTCATCTACTTCTGAGTTCTTGAGAATTTTTCCACCAGCCTTCACACGGTTATCCACCTGTGAGGTTTCTTCAGGGGTGACTTCAACCACGTCCCGAAATCCTCTGACTACCTCGACCAGAACAGCTCCGGGAGTAAGGCGAAACTTCTTATAGTCTCTTGGTTCAGGCTCCACAGGAAGATTGAGTTCAATTCGACGTTGTCGTATCCATGCATCAATCTCGGCAATTGTCTTTTTCTTCATACTCAAACGACAGTTGTACCTATAAATATCTAAATTCAGGGGAACGCAAGTACTTGTAAAGTTCCTTACTAGGGAACCTTTCAAATGGAATATCCGACTTTGGTATGAAACTTATTTGGGCAGGTAGCTGACAGTCTGCTTATTCCAAATGCGTTTTTCTTTTTGGCTGAGGAGCCATTTTGACCGACATAATCGGCTTCAAACGGCGTTTCAGGCCTATACAAGCCTTCACGTGAACCCCTTATTTTACTCATATTTTCCACTTTCTGGTAAAAAAAATGTAGTGGACACCTACATTTGTCTGAATATGACTGATAATGTTGGAAAATTTATCCAAATCTTTGACTGTGGCGCGCGATGCGCTTCAGGAGCAAGCCCTATAGAAATCCATTGATTTTCTCGAAAAAATAATTAAAATATAGGGTTCACGTGAAAGTTTGTGTAGGCCTGAAATTTTGTTTGGAGCCGAATTTCTTGGTCAAAATGGCTCCTCAGCAAAAAAGAAAAACGGATTTGGAATCAGCAGACTGCCAGCTATCTGTCCATATAAGTCTCATAACAAAGTCGGATATTCCATATAAAAGGTTCCCTAGTTAGCCAATTGAAAAAGGACTGAACTCGGGTTTTTCTTTATTTCAAATGCTGATGCAGTTTTTCATTCTGATCATTTTCTTCCACTACGACTACACTCGAAAATCACTCTAAACGGTAGAAAAACGCGTTTGAAAGAAGCACGCAATACAGGTTAATGGCCTAGGATGCCAACCTGTACGCGGTCATGCCTTCAAACGCATTTTTCTACCTTTTAGAGGGATTTTCGAGTGTATTCGTAGTGAAAGAAAATAAACAGAATGAAAAACTGCATCAGAATTTGAAATTTAAAAAAACCCGAGTTCAGTCCTCCTTTAATACATTCTACTTACGCATTTCTAAGCACGTCGGCACCTCTTTCACTTTCCGAAACCTTTTTGTATTCCTCAAATATTTTCGTAGGAACATTCTCGGTCGCCGAGTGCGCGTTCTTCTGGCGGACATATTCCACGAGCTTCAGTTCTTCATCTTCTGTCATATTTACTTTGTGGAGTTGTTGGCGAGCATATTTTCCGTTATCAACCATCGCGCCACTGAATGTTAGTTTTCTCATTTTCTTTCATCTATCTATTTATTTCGGCGGATACTGATTTTTCAACGAAATGTGAACAAAAAATGGAAGATGAGCCGAAAATGAAATCATATTCAAAATTATTTACCTGTCTTTTATTTTCTCTCTTTCGAGTTTGTCAGCCTTGTGAGCCATTTTGTAAAAAAAATAGGTAGAAATGAATGATCACCAACAGTTTATCAACTGCCTTTTATACGATTACAATTCACTCTTCGAATTCATTTTTCGATGGGCGGAGCTTTTCGTTTCTCGACGTTTCTAATCACTTATTAAGTACCTAACGTCTCTTCCTTTAGCGTACACACTAACAATAATTTGTAAAATACTTTTAATGACTAAGAACCCGTCCACAAATAAACAAAAATAAAAAGCTACGCCTTTCAATTACGAATCATCCGGAAGCGCCCCTCGAATCTTTTATTTCAACGCTCACATTATTTTATTCTCAAAAGTTTTTTTTTACAAATTATTGTTAGTGTGTACGTTAAAGGAAGAGACGTTAGGTACTTAAGAAGTGATTAGAAACGTCGGGAAACGAAAAGCTCCGCCCATCGAAAAATGAACTCGAGGTGTGACTTGCAATCGTATAAAAGGCAGTTGATAAACTGTCGGTGATCATTCATTTCTACCTATTCTTTCTAGGAAATGGCTCACAAGGATTACGATGTCGATTGGGGAAAAGCAGGGAAAAGGTGACTCAATTTTAAATATAATTTTATTTTCGGCTCATCTTCCACTTCTTGATCACACTTCGTTGGAAAAGCAGTGTCCACTGAAAAACAGCTAGATGAATCGCATCTAGAAAACAAAAACTAACTTACAGTGGTTCCGAGGAAAATTGGAAATATGTTTGGCGTAGGGACAGGAAGAATATGACAAAAGATGAAGAACTGAAGCTCGTGGAATATGTCCGCCAGAAAAACGCGCATTTGGCTGACAAGACTGTACCTGCGGGAGTATTCCTGGAATACAAACTGACTTCGGAAAACGACAGAAGTGTCGCCGTGCTTCAAAATGCGTAAGTAAAATGTATAAATCGAGCTCTGTTATAACAATTCACAGATACAACAATCGTTTGAGTAAGAAGAAAAAGACAATTGCTGAAGTTGATGCATGGATTCGACAACGGAGAATCGAACTCGAACTTCCTGTGGGTCCTAAGGCAGAAATCGATTATGAGAGCTCGACGGCTGAGGACAACTGCTCCAAAGGAAGAGACCTTGATGATGATGAGCCTGAACCGTGCATGTCGCCGGGGGACTATTTGGCTCTTGTTGTTGAAGAATATGGGTCTGTTCTACAAGATACACCTGAGGAACGAGAGCTCTCTGATCGTGTCAAGAATGCCAAACAAATCATCGAGAAATTAGACGAGGTTAGTTGATATCTAAAAAGACTGATACAGTTTGCAGTTCCTATAAACTTCAGAAACTTTTTTAAAAACTTAGATAACCTGTAATGCGACAATGATTCATATGAAATCAAAACTGACTTTCTATTAACTAAACTTTCCTTACAGGAAACCGCCGAAGCTATATTACTCGGGGTCTTCAGGGCAACTCTTGATATCATCGTTGACTAATCTTCTTCTTCTTTTTCATCATTCGATTATCTTACTTCATATTCTAATAAAATGTTTGAATACAGCAAAGAATGTACTCTCTTGAAGTAAATTCTTCCGTCCAGGGGAAAGGAAATGTTTTAACATATTGTGTATCCATAAACCAGTAGGTCATCGGCGCTCCGCGCCTCCTACCGCCTTGCTTCACTTTCCTTTTAGAAATGAAAAAAATGTGAAAAGTTTTACGGGGATTTATTATATTCACGTGACCCCCTGTGCGTCTCTCTCACCAATGGAAATTTCAAAAAAGGCCTGAAAACTTGGTTTCTGAAGCCTGGTGACTTTATTCTTTTTGATTTTAAAAATTGAAATAGACGGGCATCATCGCGTCGCAATTCTCTACCGATCTGTTCAGATCGGCGACACACACACACAGAATTTGTCCAGTAATAATAGTAAAGACCAGACGGTTTCCGGCGCTCCGCGCCTTAACCGCCTGGATCTCCTAAAAGTTTTGATCAATACAAACAGCACAGTCTCCCCAACTCCGAAAAAGAACTGCAAATAAGTTTTGTGATCTATTTTCTCCCGCTTAAAAATGTTTGAAAATAGATCAAAAAATTAGTACTGGAATTTCGTTATTTGCGATTTTAAGCTTCAAAAAATTATTTTTACAAAGACTCTTAATAGAAATTGTAAAGACGCTTATTACGAACATTTTGAGCCATCGACCCCCTGTTTCCGTTTCAAACTGGCTGCGTAATTAGGAGCCAAAGTTTTGGCTTGGAAATAAGGTTTTTCAACGTTTTCTGGAAAATGGCTGATCGAATCCAAAAAACTCTTAATAAGAATTGTAGAGTATTTTTTGCCAAACATTTTGAGCTGTGAACCAATATTTAAAGTTAAATACTGAATGAGTAATTAGGCGTTGAAGTTTTAGATCACAAACTTTTTTTCGAATCTTTATTTAAAAATTGTTTCGATGGTTAACGGCTTATCTTCTGAAGCTCATTGGGATATGTTTCAAAATTTATGAGAATCGCTGAAAGCGTTACGCATCGGAAAAGCTGAAAATTTTGAATTCTAGACCTGCTTTCTGCTAAAAAGATGTGATCTACTCTCATAATTTTTTTGCGGGAACAAATAGATCAAAAACACGCTTGCAGTTCGATTCGGCAGCTGGGGAGACCGTGAACAGGAAAACCAAAAATATTTGGCCCACCGAGGAATCGAACTCGGATGCTAAATTTACCGAAAATTTTTTTACACCACTACACTACGCCACCACGGGGGCGGGGCTTAGGCTTGGCACTTAGATAGCACAGAGCTTCCTAGAGCTCCAAATGGAGTAGAAAAAAGACGGGCATAATCGCGGGGAAATTCTGTATCGACCTGTTTTTGTTTCATAAAAATCGGACTCCTAGGGATGGCCCAAGGGTCGCGGAAACACAAACATACTGACAGACAGACGGAATTCTATCTTTACTATTATTACTGGACAAATTCTGTGTGTGTGTGTGTGTGTGTCGCCGGCTCTAGCGAGCTTCTCACTGAACCGACTTTTATGGGACCTAGATAGGTCGGTCCGGAATTGCGACGCGATGATGCCCGCCTATTTTAATCTTTGAAATAAAAAAGAATAAGGTCACCAGGCTCAAAAAACCATGTTTTCAGGCCTTTTTTGAAATTTCCATTGTTGAGAGAGACACATAGGGTGCCACGTGAATATTATAAACCCCGTAAAACTTTTCACATTTTTTTCATTTCTAAAAGGAAAGTGAAGCAAGGCGGTAGGAGGCGCGGAGCGCCGATGACCGACTGGTATTAGAATAATAAGACCTTCGCGGAAATTTCTTACGTTTCAAAGGATGAATATTTTATTTGTCCAGAAAAACTTGAATATCCTCAATACCAATTTGCACTGAAATCAGTTGAAAACGGCTTTGAGAATTTTCACGTTCTTCTGGACGAATAAAATAATTATCTTTTGAAACGTAAGAAAATTCTGCAAATATTTATGGATACACAATAGTTAAAATTATATATAACCTTATATTGATGCAAATTCTTCCTAGACTTGTTTTCAATGCTACATGTAAGCAATTGCGGGCCGGCCTGGGCCGATGGAAAGTTTCGCTGGGCAGTATTCAAAAAAATGTGAAAATTTTTGGTCCCTTCGCAATTTTTTTGTGATTTTGATGGAGTTTCTGACTTTTTCCTACTAGAAGTATCCAAAATGTTCTCTACAAAACCACTCCCCCAGTTATGGAAAAAAAGACGAAAAAAACATTTTCAGTGCAAAAAATTTTGACCGACCTGGCCGATAGACATTTTTCAGTCGGCCCGGCCCGGCCCATCACAAGTATGGTTCCCTGGTTGAATCGATTTTGTTTTGCCTGAGTAAACATTTTGTGGAAAACTATTTATTATAAAAAAGGAAGTAATCTTCTCCAACTCGTTACCATTGCATTTCGGAGAGCTGAAAATTTTAATAACATTGGATCCGCCCATTTTCAAAAATTTTGAAACAGATAAACTTTCGAAACGTTTTGAAAGTTTTTACAGAAAACTTCCAAATTTTTTTAAATAAAAAATTATGATCGGCCCCTTTCCCTCTCTCGGGATTACTGTACCTCTTGATCTTGACTTGCCACCAATTTATAACGTCTACACATTGAAATAAGACTGGAAACGATGAGGATTACGGTCATTACTGTAGAAATGATAGCGTAAATGAACCAGAAACGATAGTAGATTCCAGTGTTATTCGGCTTTTCGACGGATATCTGCAAATGCGCTCTATTGGACTAACTGAGGAGGTGGTTTGGCGGGGGTTCAAAATTTTAATTTTTTTTTTGAAAATTTCAAAAGGGAAACCGGAAGTAACCGCGCTCTATCAGACTTCATTTCGTCTTGGTGAGATCAAAATAATTTGATTTTCGTAAAATGCAAATGCGCTCCAGCGAAAACTTTTTTTTCGAAAAGTTATTCGGCGGGAGCTTGAAAAATTTCAGAATTTTTTTTTCAATTTTTGAAAAAAAACAAGTCCCGGAAGAAACAAATGCGCTCTACCGAAATTTTTGTTTCTCAATTATTAGGCGGAAATTCAAACATTTTTAAAAGCCAAGACTACAAACTACAAAAAAATGCTCACATCGAATCCATTAGCCGACGAGATGAAGACGACAAAAATGAGGAGACCAAGTTGAGATTTTTGCATTTTTTGAATTTTTGAGAAATGACATTTTTGAAAAATGGTTTGGCGGGAATTCAAAAATTCAGTGTCACGAAAAAAAACCGGTTTAGGCTCCGCCTACAAAGGGGTATTTATTGAGAAAAAATGTATCTCACAATCAAAAAATGGTCGAGTTTTAGTAAAGAGAAAATAGGGAGTACAGTATTCAGAGGGAGTACAATGAAGCGCATTTGCATCGTTTTGGGTTAAAAAGAGCGGGAAATTCGAATTTTTGAATTTCAAAGCGGGAAGAATTACATGAAAATGGAGAGAACTTGGAAAATTCGATTTTTTAGCGGGAGTTTGAAATTTAAGACGAGTTTTTCGAGTAAAAAGTCGATTACAAAGGAAATTTTGATTTGTCAAGAAGAAATTATGCATAAAAATGGGTTGAAAAGAGACCGAAATCAGTACATTATAATGATAAAAATAGGACCACAAGAAGAAAAAATGATTTAGAAATACATGAAAAAAGTTAGATGTGGAAAAAATCGGTTTTCAAGCGGGAAATTCAAGTTTTGAGCGAGAAATTGCAGTTTTTTTGGATTTTATGCGATTTTTGAATGAAAATTACCGATTAAAATGCATTTTTTTTTCGATTTTTTTGTTTTTTTAGGGGAGAAAACGGTAAAAATTCAATTTTGGATTAAAAATGTGATTTTTGACGGTTTTTAGAGTAAAATTCAGGATTTTTGACAGAAATTTGAGTGAATTGCTGAAAAATGTGGATAAAAAAGATAAAAATGGGAATTATTCGTCTTTTTTGACAAGACGACGACTGGCTCTCAATGGAGTAGTACGATTAGAAGTTGGTGTTGGAGCACGACGAGTTCCTGGTGTTGGACGAGTTGGTAGTTCTGAAAAAAAGAAAAAGAGCTTACGGTAATTGACCACGCCCATTTTTTTGTAAGAAATTTCAAAAAACTCATTGTTTTAGCCTGGTTATTTGAAGATTGATTCCATTAGGAAAACTACAAAAAAGGGGCGGAGCTTAAGATCAGTAGCTACAGTAACTCGAAAAATAAACTACAGTAATCCTACAGCACGTTCAGTTATTCGCTCAGGTTACTGTAAATACCGGTTTTGGGCTCCACCTTTTTTCACTTTTACAGTAGTAGTTTAGGATCTATCTGTTGAATTAAGCTCCGCCCACATTTCTAGATTAGGCTCCACCCCTTTTGCGTTTAAACAGAGGAGTTAGGCTCCGCCCACTTTTATTTCAAGCTCCGCCCTTTTTTACCGTTCTGCTACTCTAGTAGAGTAAGAGCTGTGAGCTCGATTAGGCCCCGCCCCCTCTCTAGAAACGGAATCATTAGGCTCTGCCCCTCTAAGCCACGCCCCTTTTCCCTTCCAACTTACTTTTAGCATTTTTCGGTGGACTACTCATCAATTCCATCACATCATCCTTCTTCTTGGAGGCTCCAGCTTTAGAAGGCGTTGCAGTAGTTGAAGCTCCGCCCCTTTTGGCAACGGTACGTGGTGGTCTAGAAGACGTTGATGGTTGATTTGGATCACCCATCTCAAAATCATCTTCATCGTCGTCTTCCTCTTGAATTCGTGCCAATTGCTCATCAAGACCTCTTGCAATATTGGCCAATGCTCCGGCTCTTTGTGACATTTGACGACGTCCGCCGCCACGTGTACTTTTTGATTGTGTTGACATTCGTGATTCAGTACGTGTTGTGGATGCTTGTGATGGAACGTCATCAATGTCTTCGGTGACGTCTTCTGAATCCAGACCAAGGATTCGTTGGAGCTTTTTCTCGGCACGTCTCATTTCAGTCAAACGGGAGGAGGATTCGATGGGGAATGTCTGGAAAAAGAGAAGAATTAGGATAGGTAGGGAAAAGCCTGAAAAGCCTAAAAACTACCAAAGGGGAGGCCTGAAAAAGGCTCAGGATAGATTTTAGGAGGGCCTGGAAAGCCTAAAATGGTTCAAGGAAAGCCTAAAAAGCCCTAACTTTTACCTAAAAGAGGGCCTAAAATAAGAATCTTTGGAATGGCTAAAAATTGTCTTACGAAAGGCCTAGAAAACCTGAAATCAGGCCTGAAAAGCCTGAAAAATAGACGAATAACGGAATTTTAAGGCATGAAAAGCCTTAAACTACGGGCCTAAATTGCTCCTAAGACTACCAATGAAGGCCTAAAAATAAGCCTGAAAAGCCTTTAAGGCGCTCCTACGTTGGCCGAAAATCGGGCCTAAAATGTACCTAAAAGGCCTAAAATCTTCCAAAAAATCTGCAAAACCTTACCGTAATAAATTCGGATATTTCCTGATGCATTTTCGATTGATCAGCTCGCTCGAAATCGTTCCAATCGATATATGGCAATGCGTATGCGTAATAATCACTGAAGATGTTATCGTTGCTCACATTCACCAGAATATCATGTATCAATTGGATGTGTGCTGGACGAATCTGAAAAAAAGGGAAGGAAATTATGCTGGATAGAGAGAGAGGAAAGGCCAGAAAAGCCTGAAATTCTGCTTATAGCGGCCTGGAAAAGCCTGAAATTCTGCTTATAGCGGCCTGGAAAAGCCTGAACCGGATTTGAAGAATCTTAGGCTTTTCAGGCCTCTATGAACTAAAAACTCGGTTTAGAAAAGAGCCTGAAAAGCCTCAAAACTGTCCAGGAAAGCCTAAAAAGTCTCGGAAAATCCTGGGCTTTTCAGCTCTCTCTGAGCTGAAATTAGGCTTAGAAAAGGGCCTGAAAAGCATGGGTTCGAGCCTAGGGAAGCCGAGAAACGCCTGGACATGATTTGAAAAAAAAATCTAGGCTTTTCAGGCCTGTCCGAGCTAAGATTTGGTTTGAAGAAAGACTGAAAAGCCGAACTGGGCTCCGAGAACTCAGGCTTTTTCGGGATTTCCAAACCACGATCTTGAGGGCTAAAAGGACCAAACTGGGCCTAAATTTCCAGTTTGAAAAGCTTGAAATGGGGCCTAGAAAAGCCTGCGAAGGCCTGGATCATATAAAAAGGAACCCAAGGTTTAGACAAAAGCCTGAAACCGCCTGAATGCACCTAGAAAACTCCGGTCCGTTTAGGCCCCTACTAATCACAATTTTGAGGGTTAAAAGGGCCAAACTGGGCCTAGATCTTCCATCTAAAAAGCCTAAAAAGCCTGAAAACTCCCTACCTCTTCTCGTGCTCTTTCATTCAATGCTGAATGTTTTGTCAATGCAACATAACTCGCTGCACATCTTTTCATTTTCGCCACTGTTGCTGTAGTACGGTCAATGTTGGCGGCGGATGTGACCAGATCGAAGAAACGAGTGTATCCTTTGAGGAGAACAATTTGATGATCACTGGAAAAAATGATAGTATTTGAGGTGGTACTGTAGTTAGTGTACTGTGGGCTACAGTATTCTTAGATTCCATATTTCAAAGCTACAGTAATCCTGAAAGAAGCGAACTAAGAACATTTAGGTCCTACAGTATATATCTAGTATATCTATATCTACAGACATAATCATATCATACAGTCGGGGAATCTAACCCTACTATATCATGTACCACTACTACAGTAACCCAGGACAGTGTTCCATGCTCCTAGCAGTTTACTATACTTGATCCTATCCTAACCTACTGTAGACACAGTGATCTACAGTAACCTTGTAGGAAGTACAGTAATTCTGAGGGATACTGTAGATAGGTAGATCTAGGTAGATCCTACGATAACTACAAAAGTACTAAGACTACCGTAACCCACTTTTTGGTACTATACCAACAGTAACCCAGGAGTCAAAAAAGATTCTACAGTATTCTTTCATACTACTGTAGCTACCGTACTACCACTTGTCAGTCTGGAACGAACATAACTACAGTAATCCGAGAAACTTCCGCTCTCAAAATCAGAGATACTGTATATAGGTAGATCTAGGTAGATCCTGCGATAACTAAAAAAGTGTCAAGACTACAGTAACCCATTTTTCCGGATACTGTACCTACAGTAACCCATGAGTTAAAAAAAACATTCTACCGTATTCATTCATACTACTGTAGCTACCGTACTACAATTTGTAAGTTTGGAACCAACATAACTACAGTAATCCGAGAAATTTCCGCTCTCAAAATCAAGGATACTGTAGATAGGCAGATCTAGTTAGATCCGGTGATAACTATAAAAGTACCGCGGCTACTGTACCGTAACCATTTTCCCGGATACTGTACCTATAGTAACCCCATAAACTTACACATGCATTGAGCAGAAGAATTTCAAGAATACCACAATAACACTTCGAATTTTGGAATCAATTGGCTCTTGAATAGTCCAGGCGGCTCTGAACATCATTGCAGTAACGTTACTCTCCCATTTCGGATCATCAGGATCACATTTTCGATTCAAAAGAACACGTGCCATTGATTCGACGACTTTGAATAAGATTTCAGATGAGATGACGTCATATTCTTTGGTGTTAATGATATAGTTGGCAAGAACCTCTGAGAAGTCTTCTTGACGATTCACTGGACGTGTCAATCGATTAAGAGCCCGCTCATCGGCAATAAAGAGATCAGTGAGGACGGCTAGGATGACAGCTTGAACTGGTTCCTCTTCGGTTTTGAAGTTTTTAAACATTTCTTGAATTTCGTCTTCAACTATTGGGAGATCATATGTGGCAATGATTCCAAGACATTCAGAGGCGAGGCAACGGGTATCGATATCTTTGGATTTGAAGCAGCGACGGAGCTGAAAGAAGGTGGGATTAGTGGAAAGAAAGGGTAGATGAAATAGGGGTTTAAAAGCCTATGCTAGGTGCCTAGAATGGTCCGAATTACGTTTTGAAGAGCCTGAATGGCCTTAAGATGCCGGAAGTAGTGCTTGGCAAGTCTAGAATAGGCGTTGAACGTTTCTTCAACAGCCTGACAGTTTTGGAATATGCTTATACTTGGTTTTAATGATTGAAATAGCCTAAAACTAGTCCCGGACAGCCTGAAAATATGCCTGACCCAGCCTAAATGTCTGCCTCAAAGCCCTCGAAAAGGCCTGAAACGGACCTGGCGAGCCTGAGACAGCCTAAATCAAGTTAAAGGCAACCAGAAGAGCCTCATTTAAGGGCCTGAATAGCCTTACATTTTGTTTAAACGGCCTAAATCAGCCTTAGGGTAGCTAGATTAGCCTAAAAAGCCTAGAAAAGCCTTTACTCTATACGGATATACTTAGACAGACTTTGAAAGCCTAAGTTAGGCCTCAAACTGCCTCAGAGGCCTGAACTAAGTCTGATCGACTCGGAGCATGTTCTGGTCAGCTTGTGCTTGATTGGGCTTGTCTGGGAAGCCTGAATGGCCTAAAATTTTCCTGACAGCGTTAAAAAAGTCTCGATAGGCTTGGGACCAGCCCTTATGGGCCTGATTAGCCTACGAAGGGCTGTTCCTAGCAAGAAAACGCCTTTTTCAAGCTCCATGGGTGATTTTTTGGGCTCTAAAACGTTGCTTCAACTCATTTTCTCGCAATTTTCAGCCAATTTCAGCCAATTTCAATGCCTTACCATTGTAATATACTTATCCTGATACTCATCAGGCCACTCATCCAAAATATTGGCCTTCATAAGCGAATTAAGGACTTCCAACTCGTAGAATTCAAGGTGACGATGGCCTTGCTGAAAAAAATTGGAGATTTTAAATCAAAATTTCAAATTATTACCTCTTTCTCTGTAATTCGCGATGTCTCTCTTTCCATTCGCCATTTATTTCTCACAAATTGTTCTCCAATATGAATAGTTCCCTCCAGCTCGGCCATTTCACCTCCACGATACTTTTGTTTAAGCTCAATGGCTTTTGAGTTGGCCAATGCGAAGAGCTCTTTAGGGGTGTCCTTATAAAAGGGGATAAGCTCCTGGATGATGAGATCATAGATCTTTTTCTGATAGAATGGATTACAGAGCATTGAGATGAGGAATTGCTTGAACGCGTCTTTTCCGGATTGATCTCCCGGGGCGTGTTTGAAGACTGGAAGTAGATTTTCGAGTAGAGACATTGATAGAAGATAAGTATCTTCGATGTCTTTTTCAGAAGCACGTTCTTCGACTAGTTCCTCTCGTTTTATGGCCGGCATGGCGACGCTGGAATTTGGTGGGTTACTGTAGTTGTGACGAGGGGTACTGTAGCTGGGGGTTTGGCACTGTAGCCAGTTAGTGGTCTATTATGGGAAAGTAGTACTGTAGTTGAATCCAAAAAGTTGCTGAACTGAAGATACTCTCATATTACTGTAGATGAGGAATGGCTACTGTAGATAGTGGGTAGGTTACTGTATCGTGGTATAGCACTTAAGCTAGTTCTTAAGTACCGGTAGCTGATTCTAGGTTACTGTAGATACAAATCAAAAAGAACCGATCACTGTAGGGACACTGTGATTACTGTAGGAAGATCTATCGGGTTACGGTAATCAAAAATTCCTTACATCGGTTTGGGAAAGTAATACTGTAGAACGTACAGTACTACTGTAGTTGGCTTACTGTAGTTTTTAGTGGTACGGTACCTAAGCGTTCAAAATACTGTAGAACAACTTGGCTTGATTTTTATAAGAATACTTTAGCTCTATCTAATCTTTTCGGGTTACTGTAGCACTGCCTATGGATGCTGTACCAATCTAGAGTTACTGTAGCTATCAAAATCGCCCGTACAGGATTTTGGATTACCGTAACTTTTCAGGGACAGCAAGATTTTATCGGGCTACTGTACCAAAAAAAGGGATTACTGTATCACAAACTCACTTTACAATATGCTCAACAGTGGATTTCAACGTCATCATAAATCGAGAAACGGCCGCATACTTATCCGCCTCATTTCGACTATTATCCACTATGAATTCAATAGTGCATCTCCAGTTCATAATCATTCCACGATTCGAAGCCAAGTCGGGTCTGAAAAAAGGGTGGGTTACTGTACTGTAAAATAGGTTTTTCGGGATGTTGAGCAAGCGCGCTCCACTGGACTCAAATAATTTTTTGATAATTCGTTGAAAATGAACAACTGAACTACTGTGTCCAGTAGGGCGCGGTTGCTTCTCGTTCCTAAAAGCAAAATTTTTTTTAAACTCACGTTCTCTGAAGATCACTAGGCTCCATAAACGATTGAAATGCCATTTTATTGATAATCGGAAGGGATTCTTTGAACATTTCCGTTCTCAAATCACTATTGATGACGTCAGCGAATGTGTTGATTGGCTCCGCGTGGCACACGTACAATTGTCGGACGACGTCTAACAGGTGACGACAAACACGACGAAGCATTCCGTGTCCTTCTGTTGTTTCTGGAGTATCCGCGAGGAAGAGAGTGACGAGAGCACCGGCTGCCGGATAGTATCCTTTTGGCTTAAAATGCTCCAGACTGCTCAGCGGCACGTCGTTTTCGTCGCCGCCGTCGATTTCTGGAAAGGAAAAAAATTGGTAAGGAGGGAGGGGAGAGGTGAAAGGCCTGAAAAGCCTAAGAAGAGCCTCGTTGCTTGCTCGCCTACTGATCATGTAACATAGAATCAGGGTAGGCGTAAAAAGAGCCTAAAATGAGTCAAGGAATGAAAAAAAAACCGCCTAAATCGAGCCTAAACCGGCCTGAAATGTCCGTTATGTGCCTTAAAAGTACCTGAAAAGCCTAAAACGACATAGAGTCCTTATGAGCCAGGAAGCCTAAAACGACGCTTTCGAATCAGAAAGGCCCAAAATGGACCTTTTCGGAGATTTAAAAGCAAGCCCTGACAATTCTAGGAGCTCGGAAGGGCCTCAATAAGTCTGAAATCAAGCCTGAAAAGCCTAAGAAATGCCTGAGTAATTTCGTAGGCTTATAGAACTGTTTGAAAAGCTTGATTATGTCCAGGACCTGGGTAGACAAAAAAGAGCCTAAAATGGGCCTAAGGACGACCGCTTTAGCTAGGAAAACGCCCAAAATTTCCTTAAAAAGATCCCCGTGACAAGCCTAATGAGAGCCTTAAAAAGCCTAAAAGCGGGCCTGAAAAAGGCCTCTTTTCTCACCACAAATATCTGGATCTCTCGCTTTGTCTCGATCGTCTCTAACATAAGTGGAAGACACATATTTGACCCAATCGACAAGCACCTGTTTGGCACTTTCACGGACCGATGCTGGAAAAAAAATTATTGGAACTTTTCAGACAAAAAAAAAGAACTTACGATCATGATCCTTGAAAGCGTGCTCAAGAAGTGGAAGCTTAATATCCACCCTTAATTGTGGTTTCAGCTTTCCGAAACGAAGAAGGGCGGCACAACGGACCACTTGAGACTTATCGTAGTAGACAATGTTAGCGAAAAGAGCCGAGTCTTTGTCTTTCATGTCAAGAGTTTTGACAGCGGTTAGACGACAAACTGGACTGATGTCACGGAGGGAGCGAATGATCACTGAAAAATAGAGGGGTTTTACGGTCGAGGGACTAGTTTTACAAGAATAGAAGTTTCTAGGCCACCGGGAAACGGTTTTCCGAGCGGGGATATCTAGTCCAGCGGGGGTCTAGTTTAATCAGATTAGGGACTTTTAGGCCGCTGGAGGACTAATCTCCCCGAGCGGGGGACTAGTTTTACCGGACTAGGGATTTCTAGCCCACTGGGGGACTAGTTTTACCAGACTAGGGATTAGGCCAGCGGGGAACTAGTTCCAAAACTTCCAAGGGAAAAAGAAAAGATTTTGAGCGGATCTACGATCGGGGACTAGATTTCCAGAGCAGGTTTCTAGGCCAGCAGAGGACTAATTTTCAAAATCAAGTATTCCTAGGTTATGGGAGGACTAGTTTCCAAACCTCCAGGTTTTCTAGGTCACAGTGTACATTTTCGGTGGCCGAATAGTGTTTCAGAATATCTTAGGCCACCACTGTTGAGTCTTTCTTATTCTCTCATTCGGCCTGAAACTGATGGTCTAGAAAACTCCAGATGGGGAGAAACTAGTCTCTGGTGAATTTTCGTGACCTAGGAAACTCTAAATACAGAAAACTAGCCTTCGAATAGCTTTGACTAGTCCCTGGTAATGTTTGGTGGCCTAGAATGCTTCAAAAGTAAATTAGTCCCCGGCGATTTTGGGTGGCCGAATTGAAGTTTTCTAGGCCACGCTGAATCTCCCTTACATTCACGCGGAGTCGCTTCTCTCGCAATCTCGGACCACGTCGACAAAATCGGCACTCCCTGAATGACACCCATTCCTCTGATGCCAGGAACACGGGCGGTGGCCTGGAAAAATCAAAATTTATAGAGGAGAAAACTCTTCCAGAAATGTGTACCTCCTTATCCAACAACGCTTTCAATATATAAAGATAGAGTTTCGCAGACGTTTCTGCATCGAATCCACAGAATGTGTCGGGCTCTTTTGAGCCGTCTGTTCGTCCACGTTCGAATAGATAGGAGACCAGACTGACAGCGTTGATACGGGCAGCCACATTGGTGTCCATTGACCACTGAAAACGGAGATATTTGGTTCAAAAACATGAAGAAAGGAGCAAAAGTCAGATTTTTCCGTTGAAGATCAAAAAAGCCCGAAAAGACTCGATTTTGCTTTTGAGGAAAATTTTTTAAAGTTTCTAGGTCAAAAAATTTCATTGAAACCCCAGTTCTGATAGTGGAAAAGGCCTGAAAAGCCTAAGAAGGACCTAAAAACGTCCTGGCAAGATACTAGCTCATTAGGCTTCGCTTGCAGGGCTTGATAAGGCAAATAGGCCTGGAAAATCAGCCTGACAAGTGTCAGAGTAGGCTCTCGGGACTAGCCTAACGATTAGCTAGGCTTATCAGAAATGCCTTACGCAACCTGAGGCTCTTCATAAATGCCTGAAAATGCCTAAATACTGCCTGGGCCTGTTGAATAGAGGTTTAAATTGGCCTAATTGGCCTCAAAAAAGACTTAAAAAGGCCGAAATAAAAAACATGCGATAAAAATCTTCAGGAAACTGTAAAAACCTCAAAAAATGCGCTAAAAAATATATTTTTTCATAAAAACATCTCGAAATTCCGCTTTTTCCACTATAAATTCCCTAAAAATCCTACAGTTTCTTACCGTATCAATGAACGAGAGCAAGAATCCCATGAATTCTCTTCCAGCATTCTTCGCATTCAATTCCACAGCGGCAGCAGCCAAAAGACGGAATACACGTGCACGATGATCCGGAACAGAGGTCTCTTCAACCATCATACACAGACGAACTTCCAACTCATTGTAGAACACACCGACCATATTGATCCTCGCGGAACGATGCAAATGAGCCTGGAATCGAGCCGAAAACGGGATTCAGGAATTGTTTGTTCTTTTCGTGAAGAAACTCACCGATTTCAGTGCATTGATGAGCTTCAGAGACCATGAGATAATGTCCGACGTGGTGTTGGTACGAGATTGGAAGACACTTCGAAGGGCTTGAACCACTTGGAAACTGCAAGAAAGGAACAGATTTTATGAGCTTTTTGGGGGTCAAAACAGATGTTTTTTCGGTTCAAAATGATCGTTTTTGTGGTGAAAATAGAGATTGATGGCTGAAAAATGCCTCGTCTTTGACTCTAATTCTTGCTGAAAAAAAGAAAATACAATATTTCTAAGGTGAAAAGGGGTGTTTCCGCTAGAAAAAGGGAACTTTTGGCGGGATCCAGAGCTTTTTGACATGAAAATGATGGTTTTCAACCTTTTAAAAGTCAAAATTAGGCGCTTTTTCGCTAGAAACTAGTGGTTTTTAGGTCAAAATACACGTTTTTGACTTAAAGCTCTGAGCTAGAAATGTTTCCTGTGTGGAAATTCGCAAGTTAAACTCAAAATAAACTTATTTTTTACTAAATTTCGTGAAAAAAAAACCAGTTTTTCACATGGAAATACGAATTTTTTTTGGTAAAAATCAGGTTTTTCCGGGAAACTCGGGATTTCCGCTCTAAAAAAATAAAAATTTGGCAGAAATCAGAGCTTTTTGGCAGGAAATTAACGATTTTCAGCACTTTCGAAGCTGAAAATCAGCGATTTTTAGTTCAAAATAGGCTTAATATCGACCTTTTTCCAAATTATTTTTCTCAATTTTTCTCCAAAACCCACCGAATTTTCTTGGCAATCACACTCATATCGCCTCTTTTCGACTTCTTATCAGCACCAATGATCTGAACTCTTCCCGGTTGGGTCACATCGATCAACTTCTCATCAAATTGCGGAGTGAAATCCATTTCAGTTTGATCCAAAACCTCAATTCCGCCCTCCGATTCTGCGGATTGTGCTCGTTCAAACGAATCCTTCGACTCATGCCGACGATTGCCACGTGGCATCAATTGATAATTGAACGAGTCATGATCCATTTCGACTTCTCCATCCTCCTCAACGTCATCTTGTACCTGACGACGTGGTGGATCTTCAAATGAATTCTCGAATTCATCGTCATCACTAAGATCCTCAACGTCTTCAAGATTCTCGGCGAATTTCGCGACGACTCCTTGCACAAGAGCCACCTCATCCTCGTCGACGTCTTCTACCCTCTCATCTTCAGATGAAGAGTCTTCTGGAGGCGGGGCTTGACGATTGCGAGCAGCACGACCACCTCCACGTGGAGTTCCTCCGGCTCCTCCTCCTCGGCCACGCCCTCCTCTTCGAGCACCACGAGCGGGTGGCGGCGGTGTCGATGGCTCATCGGAAAACGCGATTTGTTGACGATGTTCCGGTGGAATTTGTGGGCCGCGAAGACGCTTCTTTGGAGGCATTGTTGTTAGGTTGGTTTTTTTTTCGGTTTGGAGGAGTTAGAACGGCTGAAAAATGAAAGAAATTTGAGGAGGAAAGAGTTGATTTTTAGCGGGGAAAAGAGCGAAGAAAAAAGGAAAAAACGCTAGGAAAGACATGAAAAAAATCAGAGAATTTAGGCTAAGAAGGTTATAAACAGCCCTTGAGATTTTGTAGGAAGTTATCATAAATCTCAGGTGGGTAAAAAGGGTCGAAAAATGGGGATACTGTATTAAAGGCTCATACTTCAGTTGTAGGATCTCAACACAATTTTTCAATTTTTCCTGTTAGTCACAAAAAACCGTTATAAGAGAGCATGAGAGATCAAGATAGAACATTAAACATCCGGAGAGATTGGCATCGTTGAATATTTTCGAATGGTTAGTTACGATAGAGAATTCAAATGTCAAGAAACAACCTACAACCTAAGCAGATGCTATCTGACCCCAGCTGCTCTGAACCCTACGGAATAAGGAGGAGAAGGAGAGGAAGAGGATTATGAGGAACCTAATTACCAGAGAGGGCAGAGAAGCTGGCCAAGAATAAATTTTGGGAAACAGAGAAGAGAAAGAATCGAAAGAGACTTGGCACCTTGCCAAGAATGTCTAATCTTTATTAAAAAAGAAGGCAACAAAAGAAAAAAACGAATAGCTCCAAAATGACGAAAAAAAAAGGCGGAAATTTCGAGCGAAAAGATTGAAAAAATCTTCAATTTAATGATTGGGAAATTTACAAAAAAAAACTGATTATTTTGGAATAAATCGTGCCTTCAATGAAAAAAATGTTTAAAACCGTTTTATTCTTCAGCAAATTGAAAAAAAAACCGTTCAGTAATAAAATTGCATTTTTAGGTAAAATTCAGTCATTTTCAGAAATTTCTATGTTCATTTTGAAAGAATTCTTCTTTTTTCTCCCCTTTTTATCACGAATTTCCTCACTAAATCCTAAAATTGTTCATCAAAAAACCACACCGAAACTCATATCGATTACCCCGCGAGGAGCAAAACCCCCAAAAGCAGGTGGGGGATTAAGCTGAGAATGAGCCCCTCGGTTGGGGTGTGAGCCGCGCGCGACGCCTTCACCATGCGTTGCGGTAGGTTTGAATTCTCAATAAAGCGCACATGCTTTCGCGCCGAATTTATCGATTTTAGCCGGCGGAGGAGAGAAAATGATAGAAATTTAGGGATTTTAGGCAGAAAAATGAGTTTTTTTTAACGCTGAAATCGAATTTTCAGATCGAAAAACCCAACTTTTTTCAGTAAATCGAGAGAAACACTGGAATTTTCGAAAATTTCAGCTTTCCAAGTAGTTTTTTGGCTGAAAATTGATGATATAGCCTGGAAATTTTGAATTTTTGCAAGATTGGTATTGAAAAAATGACGAATTTTCAAAATGACTCAATTTTTTGGCTATTTGCAGCTGTAAATTTGAAGTTGAATAGATATAAAAATTGGAAAATTCACAAAAAAAGAAAAATTAACAATAAAATGAGAAGAAACAACCCAAAAAAAGCTGAAAATGAATATTTAACCAATAAAAATTCATTAAAAAAGAAGGCAAAACAAGGAAAACGAATAGAACACGATTAGAAATGAAACAGATACAGAGAAAAATGTGGGCGTGGCCTCACATTTCAGGCTACAATTGAGACCAGAAAACAACGAGAAAAAACGAAGACGAATGAACAGGCTAAATCTACATCTAACATGAGTTTTTTCTGAGAGAAAACTGTTGATTTAAATGATAATAAGAACAAAATTCAACGAGAAAAGAGAACAATTGTACAGACAAATAAATGGCAAATTATAAAGAAGATTCTAGAAATCAGCATGATCCAATTCCAGCATTGCCAATTCCTCCACGTCTTCTGTTTCTTCGTTCGAAGCTCTCTCGATATCAATGGGTGCATCTGCCGACACTTGAGATACTTTGATTTCACGTTCTTTTAGTAGTTCTGAAAGGAGGAAAGTGGACATTTTGAGAGGAAACCATGATTTTTCGTGTGAAAATGATGAAAAAGTGGCCAATTTTGTGTGAAAAATAGGGTTTTAGGGCCAGAAACGGAAAACCTTAGATGGTTTAGGTAGTATTTGAGCAAATTACGATGAATCTCAATCTCCGTTTTTTCGGCGGTTTTGCAGAGGAAAATCGAAGTATATGGCGTTGAAATAGGGACGATTAGGGAGAAAAAAGTCTTTCCAGTGGGAAAAAAATCACATTTTTAGAGTGAAAATGACTGTTCAATGAGAAACAGCTGATTTTTCTGCCTAAAAACTAGACACTTCGGACCGAAAACGTCATTTTTAAGCTCGAAAACCTTACCAAGAACTACGTAAAAGTATCTGGCGGCTTCACGTCGAGACGTTTTGTTAACATCCAGCAAACTGTCCAATGCGAAGCGGAAGGGGAAGTGCTTGTCGCATTCGCTGAAAATAATGGAGTTTTAGGGCTGAAAATGACAGATAAAACTGTAGAAAAATCAAATTTTTGGCTCAATTTGTCAGGGAAAATCAAATTCCAGGGGCCACAAATAGTGGGATAACAGATAATCTCTTACCTGAACACACTCTTACGAATCATCGCCGACGTCTTGTCATCTGGATTTGATCTGAAATTTTGAGATTTTTTAAAGGTTTTTAGCAATAAAAATTTAAATTTAGAGAAAGTTCTGTAGGAAATTAGCCTAAAACAGTGAAAAACTCGTACTCTATTCGAGGAGAATTGTCGAAATCCATCATTCGAGTATTGTTGTAACTGATTGGTCCGTCCATGAGGCCATCATCCTGGAATCTGAGTGGCGAAATTGGATTCTGAAGATCGAAATCTTCACGTCTTGGTTGTTCCAGATCCATGTCGAAATCATCGATACGACGGAGAGGGGACATACTGAAAAATGATGGATTTTCAGATGAAAATGAGAGTTTCAGGGGGGTAATTGTTGATTTTTTGAGGAAAAATAAGGTATTTAAGCCTGGGAAAATCAGGATTTCGTGGATTTTAGCCCAAATGTGAGAATTTTTCCACGCTAATGAGCTCAACGTTTTTTTTTCTGAAGTTAATGGTCCCCCCTCAAAATGAGGCTAGTCTTCGTCTTTTTGATGACCAAGTTTGCGACTTTCAGCTGAAGTTTTCAGCTTTTCAAAGCCTATTTGGAATCATTTTCTTTGCATCCAGATTCCCGGAAAAATCTCCACTTTTTTCGGTCAAAACTCCTTCTTTTAAAGCCCATATCTCACATCGGACTGTTCGTTTTCAACGGAGTTTCCACAAATTTTATCTGTGCCAAGTCGATTGGCTCCAGATTATCAAGATCGTATGTGGGCTCTTTTTGATGACGGGCTTGCTCAATCGACTCCACATCTTCACTCTCAACACCCGTTCCAATATGAGCATCGAATCTTGGTCCTTTTCGTGGGAACGATTCCAAAACGACTGGATTACGGCCTGCAAACAAAGTGGTTTTGAGGAGGCGAAAATGGGTGGCTTACTTCCTCTTAAGAATGGGGGAATAGTGCTCATCAGCTCGCTCAATGGCGTCTTCTTTGGTTTTGGCAGCAATGGAGCTGATGTGGCGTAGTGGAGGCTCGAGAAGTTTTCCATCATCAAATGCATTTCTTTCTGAAAAAAGGAGAATTTTTGACCTAGAGCGGCATGCCCGTGTAATAGAGGTTTCTGCTCCAGCACAAAATTCATCTGCTTACCAATGGAATTCGATGTTTTGCATCATCAGACACTGCACTCGTATCCAGCGGTGTTCGCAGAAGTGCTCCTCGTAGAGCTCTCGGTGCTCTTGGTGTTACCATATTTGGTGGAATGATGACGTCCTCATCCAGCTCCATTTGCATTGAAGCGACTCGGGGCACTTCGAGAATTTCTATCGGAGACTGCTCTATCATTTCGGTGTTCTGGAAAGGGAAATTTGAATTTGAGGAGCAAAAACTGAGAATTTCGAGGTGAAAACTTGTTTTTTTGGGGGGAAAATAGTAAATTAGAGTTGAAAAATGTTAGAATTGGACACATTTATGGGATTTTGCCATTTTTAATTATGATTTCAGACAGAAAAATGTCTTTTTTCGGCGGTAAATTAGTATTTTAAGAGCAAAATTAGCCGGTTTTGTCTTCCAATTGATCATTATTAAGGTAAAAAGTAGCTATTTTTGTGCTCTAAAGATCACTTTGTAGAACTAACCTGGTTAATTCCACGATGCCTGGCATCTTCCATCTCTTCCTCCATACTCCTCCTCTTTTCATCCAGGATCGGTAGTCGACCAAATCGAAGAATGTCTGCCAGGGCAGAGTGTGGTTCGAAGAGCTCATCGTCTGAAAAATGAAACTTTAGGAGAAAAATCAGAGATTTCAGTGGGAAAACAGGGCTTTTTGACTGAAAATAATCAAGATTTTCAGACAGAAATTAGACGTTTCAGCCAATAATCTAAGGTTTTGAAAAGAAATTTCGGTGTTGAACAGGAAAAACCTAGATTCCCTTTATAAAAACCTTGTGCAATAGCCGGATTTCTTGTCTTTGTTGGCGTCTCCAACTGATTTCTAATAAAATCATTAGTCGGTCTATCAAACTCCACGTCTTCCAGTGGCGGTGGTCTCTGAAAATCCATCGTCTCATTCAGAATATCCTGACGACGAGTGGCCAAAGACGAGTAACGATCAATAAAGGTCATCTCCGATGGATTATTCATATTCTCTGAATTAAGCATTCCATAGAGCATCTCAAACTCTTCCATTGTGGGCGGAGCCAAGTCATCTTCAATGTTGATATTATCCAATACAGGAATACCAACAACATCGGCCATTGTGATATCTTGTCTTAAAGCCATTCTAAGTGGAGTTGGAGGGACCAATAAGTAATCATCATCCACTGCTTTTGATCTTCTTTTCTTCTTTGGAGTCGTCAAATCATCTCCTTTCATTTGTTCACGAGTCCGACGCCTTCTCTCTTCTTCTTCGGCAAGGTAGGAAGTGAATGCGACGATGTCACGGGCACGATGAGCATCGACTGCAATGATTTTGATGGTTTTTTCATGACTTTTTTCTGTTTTCAAGTGGTTTTTTCTGGGTTTTTTGTAATTCTTGGTCGTTTCCAGTGGAGATTTGTCTCCAGAAGCTTTCTATTTAAAGGTTTTTTGCGCTTTATTAGCCCAAAATCATAGCAATTTCCGATTTTCAAACGATATTTTAAGAGGACCCGTTTTGAAAAACTGGCCACAAAAATGCTTTTTTTGTAGTTTTTCCCCTGATTTTCTGCCGATTTCTAGCTAATTTTTGCCCTAAAAGGTACTCACTGAGAAGTCTGGCGACCTGTTGGCTCAAAACAATAGTATTTCCATAAACTAAATTGCAGGCGAATGTCAGACATCTTGGATTTGCTCTATCCTTCCTTGCGATCCACGAAATCAGCTTACAGGCGCCGTACACGTCGTGCTGCAGTAATTGACGACGGCTCGTCTGATTATTCATCTTTCTCGGTGCGAAAACGATTCTTCTGAAAGAAAAATGACTAGAAAATAGCGAAAAAACACCGAAAACTTACAGCAGAAAATTCACAATTGCTTCTTCCGACGCTTTCAGCGGTATATCGACACTTATTACCATGTTTTGTGTCTGAAATGTGTTTTTTACTTTAATTTTGAATTTATTTTAGAAGAAAAACCAAGAAAAATGCAAAAAAATCGCTGAAAAACGAAGAAATAGAGGCTAAAACAAACAAAAAACAAATTTGAATTTCAAAAGAGTTTCGAGTCGTGGCGAGACCCACGGCAATACAGTAATCTTATTTAAAGGTGCGAGCTCTGTTTCGGAAGTTCGCTGTAAGACCAACTTGAAACCGCCCATCTTTTTTTCCGCGAATTTTTTGTTTTTTTTTTCAGTTTTCGTCCTAGAAAATCGGGTTTTTGTTCATTTTGCGCCGTTTTTCTTGATTTTTTCGAGTTTTCAGTGGTTTTTTTCACTTTTTCGGTGCAAATTTCGGTGTTTGCAGGTGGAACCAACTGACTTTTCGTTGATTTTTAGGCCCTCTGTTGAAATTTTTACATAATTTTCACGGAGAAAATCTAAAATTTCTCAATTTTTCGCGTAATTTGTGCCGTATTTTGTGTCGAAATTTTCATTTCTCATTTCTCTTCACCAATCTCTTTTTATTCTTCGCTTTTCTCATCGAACAATCCTGTTTTTCTTTCAGGAAACTCAAACTGCCGGGTGTTTCTCAAAATGGTGAGTTTCTTCTTCTCCTTGAGTCTCCTCCCCTTTTCTAAACAAAAAGCAAACGCGCTCCGTCGAACGACGCCGCGAAGTGACATAATTTGAATGACTAGACCCCCTTCCATCATAATTTCACGCTAATATCGAACTCATTTTCTGTTTTTCAGCTCGATATAACGATGTCAGCAAGAAAGAAGACGTCGGAGGCCACGTCGAATCTTCGGGTCGCTGTCCGTGTCAGGTAAACCTTGTCGATTCTCTAATTTAATTATAATTTGGGAGTTTTCAGACCTATGAATGGAAGTGAGCGGAGCGACAAATGCACAAACATCGCCAAAGTTGACAAGAGCAAGCTCACAGTGGATCTCAAATCGAAGCCATTCGGACCATTCTTCCGTGTCTATGACTCGGATACCACACAGGAGCAGGTCTACGCGGATCTGGTCTCGTCACAGATCAAAAAAGTGATAGCTGGCTTCAATTGTACAGTCTTTGCGTAAGTTTTGCTATTCTCTTGAGTTGATTACCAGTATTTCGTGCTTTCAGCTATGGACAAACTGGTACAGGAAAGACGTACACCATGGAAGGAGGAAGGACCGACGCCAGAAGCTCCTGCGAAGATCCATCCACAGGAATCATCCCGAGAGCTGTGGAAGACATCTTTGAGCAGCTCGAGGCTTCTGGATCCGAAGAATATTCGCTGAGAGTGAGCTACGTGGAGCTCTACAACGAAGAGCTATTCGATCTCTTGGCCTCAACGGAAAGCGATGACCGGGAACGTCTCAGAATCTTCGATGACCCGAACAAAAAGGGTGTGATTGTATCGGGAGTGGAGGAAGTGCCGGTTCGAAATCGGTCAGACGTCTTTAAGCTTCTCCAACTCGGAGCTGAAAAGCGAAGGACCGCCGCCACCCTCATGAACATGCACAGCAGCAGATCGCACAGTCTCTTCATGGTGAACGTTGTTGTTCGTGAGAATACGAACACCGGTGAAGAGCTCGTCAAGCAGGGAAAGCTCAATCTTGTGGATTTGGCCGGGTCAGAAAACATCGGAAGATCGGGAGCCCAAGGGAACCGCGCCAAAGAAGCTGGATCCATCAACCAGTCATTACTGACTCTAGGAAGAGTTATCCGATCTCTGACGACGAACGCCCAACACGTGCCATACAGAGAGTCGAAGCTGACCCGCCTTCTTCAGGACAGTCTAGGAGGGTCCACAATCACTTCGTTGATTGCCACAATGTCCCCGTCGAGCTCAAACTTCGAGGAAAGTCAAAGCACACTGGAGTATGCAATGAGAGCGGCAAACATCAAGAACAAACCTGTTTGCAATACGAAAGTGTCAAAGAAAACGATCCTCAAAGAGTATTCAGACGAGATTGAGAAGCTGCGACGTGACTTGAGAGCGGCTCGTGAGAAGAATGGTGTGATTATCAGTCAGGAATCACACGACGAATTCCAGAAGAACAGCGAAAGAGTACACGAACTGGAGCAGCGGCTGGATTGTGCGGTGGATGGTCTGAGGAAGTTTGCCGAAGACTTCACGCATATGGATGAGCAATACAAGAAGCTGTATGAAAGAAAGGAGGAGCTGGAGGATCGGTTGAGAGAGCGACTACGCGATATGGCTGAAAAGGAGAAGGAGCTCGCCGACACGAATGAGAAGCTCGATAAGCACATCGAGGTCATAAGATTGATGCATACGGCAGCTTTAAAGTCATTCCAACAGCTTGAGCAGTCACGGGATGCTGCCGATGAGCTCGCTATGGACATTCGTGTATTCTGGAAGAAGGTTGACGAAATGGGAAAGGCGGACGATCGGAATAAGGAGGTGGTGGACAAATTTGTCTCACAGGTTAATTTATCTAGATTCGTTCTCATAATCAATTTGCTTTTTCCAGATGAAGTCGTTTGTCCAGAAGATCTCCACGCAAGCACAATCGTTGGCGAACGATGGAAAAGTTCAATCAGAGGCCTTCATAGAAGCTATCACTCCGAATGTCCAGACGATTGCCGCAGTTTCCGAAGAAATCACGAGGAACGATGTGGAAGTCCAGGACACAGTCAAAAACCTCTTCCAAAGAGCATCCGAGATTGAGAAGCAAGCTGTTGCGAAGATGTCAAGCATCACAGAAGAGAATCTGCAGAAGTGGGACACTGTGCTGAAGTCAGCCACAGACTACTACAAAGCGCACTCGACCAGATCGGACGAACTCAGCAAGCAGTTGAATGAGAGACTTGACGAGATCAAGAAGCAAGTCACAGACTTCACTGAAGACGTACGACCTTTGCTCAACGAAATCCGCAACACAACATGTGATAGTGCTGAGAAACGGGCGGAACAGAGCACTGCAAATCTGGCAGAATGGAAGACGGCCTTTTCAACGATGAGGGAAAACACGAAGGCTCTTATGGCACAAATTGAGATGCTTTCTGCTAAAGCTGAAGAAGATCATGAGAAGTAAGTGGAATATAAGCGACAATCCAGAGTAGAATGTGTTATTTTCAGACAGCTCATGGCCGATCAGAGCACACAGGAGTCCATCCTTTCGACGTTGAACACGGCCGAAAACGTGGTTCAGTCGATTGAAGACGTGGCTGACGAGCAGTGTGATGTCGCTGAAATCGTTGAGAAGGCGCAGAGTGATCTTCAAGGAATCGACCTGGATCACGAGTCTACAGTACAAGAAGCACGCGAGAAGGCTGTTGAGAAGGAGTCGGAAGCCAAGAATGTGATGAGAGCTCTGACAGAAGAGGCGGAAGCCAATCGAAAAGAAGCCACTGATCGTTTCAATAGCATTTCTTCAAGTTGCTCAGCCAACAGCGAAAAGTGTCGATTGACAGGCGAAGAAATGCAGAATAAGTGCCGAGAATCATCGGAGAAGATGGTAAATCAGATTTTTAAACAAGAACTTTGTTAAATGTTCTTATTTCCAGATCTCACTGCTCAATAATAACGAAGGAGCCTGCAAGGTCACCACAGAAGAAGCGACGTCAGAAGTCGCCAAAGTCAACCTTGACTTCGTCAATCCCGCTGAAAATGTACCACCGCGAGTCATTCCACAGTTCCCGATGGAGGTGGAACTCCAAAAGCCCTTGGATCCGGACACTCTGCTCGGCGAAGAGGAAGACGTCATCGGAAGCGATGAAGACGAGCTGGCAAAGAAGAAGCGTCGAGTCACGACGTATGTCCGTCGGGACAGTCTCCTGGACAGGACTAACAATTTCCTGAGCCCAAATGCGATCCGCCAAAGAAGAGAGCAGGCGATCGACGAGGAGGATTTTGAAAACTAATTAAATTTTATTTCGTATTCCTCTCATGTACAATAGTCATTTTTCTCTTATTTTTGTCTCGATCTACTCGCAATATACAGAGTAAGGTCTCCTTTTACACACTTAAATAAATTTAACTCGATTTTAATTGACTTTTCAATCTTCTTCTCATTCTTACACTGGAACATTAGCAACAGATGTTGGATATGGCTCGAGACAAAGAATCGAAACTCTATGAATGGGATAGTGGAGTCTTCGGAGAATGTTTGGTCAAAAATATATGCAATGGGGAAGTTGGAATATACAGTAATCCAACTCGGAATGAATGAATTCCTTTGATTTCATAACAATCTGGATAGTTTGTCATCGACATTTGATGCCAAATTGACAGTAATGATGACAGTTTGCCACGTGACGTGGTAGTTTTTTAATAGGTGTCAATTTCGTTCATTTGCCGGCATTTGTGATAAGGAAATGCAAAGATTTTTGAAGTTTTCTGGATGTTTCTGCTGAAAATTATTGATTTGTTTTTAGGTTTCAAAGGATTACTGTAGTTTAGAACACTGTAGTTGCTTTGATTACGGTAGTTAGATCAGCATGACTTACAGTAACTGAGTACTGTAGATTGAAATTCGTCTTCTACAGTAATCTAGGGTTTAGTATTACTGTAGTCTTTCTTGTGATCTACAGTAACTTGTAGCTACCAAGGTTATATCTACAGTAATCCTACTGCTTCCAAACTATTTTCACTACAGTAACCTCAAAACCCATTATCTTACAGTAATCCGAGTCAAAAATACAGTATACTACCGTAGTCCAAACAACTGCAGGGTTCAGTAATCCTCGTTTTTCCAGTCAAAAAAAGTACCGTAACCCTCTGGAAATACCGGTGGCTACAGTATCCCCCAAGCTACCATAAGTCGAAAAGTACAGTAATTCATTTTTTTTTGCTTGCAGGGCTCTTTAGAGTACAGTACATCAAAATTGCTGTTGTTCCTGAAAAGTAATGGGTAGCTACAGTACTCTGAAAACTACAGTAACCAAAAACTACAGTAATCCAGCCAAGCCGTGCGCCTTTAAACTCTCAAATTGCTTTATTTTATCGTATCCTTTTGTGGCATACGAAGTTAATTAGGTACAGTAACCCTTACCTTTATTCTTTATAGAAATACAGTAACCCGCGATATATTTTTTGCTCCTTCGAACTTCTCAATGTTGATTGATTACAGTAACCCCAAGACTACTGTAGACCAGAAGTACAGAAATCCGATTTGCAATTCTACCGAATGCCTACAGTAATCCTTTTGTTTCTTCAGCCAAAATTTTGCAAGACATGCGCCTTTAAAATTTCAAACATCTAATAGTGAGTGACTACAGTAACCCAAAGCGTACCGTATTCCTCAAATACAGTAACCCATTTTTTTCTTGCAGTATTCCCATGTCTATCGTATTCTTTTGAAGTACAGTATCCGAAGGTGTTCCTCTGCGCCTTTAAGCATCTCAAGGTGCTTCGTTACGGTACACCAAAACCTAATCCTCTAGTACAGTAATCCAGCACAGGCTACCGTATGCCTACAGTAATCCTTTCGTTTCTATAGGAAAAATTTTTGCAAGCCATGCGCCTTTGAACTTTCAAACGTCTAATAGCGAGATATTACAGTAACCCCACATCTACTGTAGTCCAAAAGTAAAATAACCAATTTCACGATTCTACCGTATGCCTACAGTAATCCTAATCTTGCTATAGGCAAAATTTTTGCACGCCATGCGCCTTCAAACTTTCAAACTGCCGCCTTAACACTCCGTGTGAAATGTGTCAATGTAAAGCCAGAAGAAAAAAGAGACGCAGAGAAAATGTCTGCGTCTCTCATTTTCTGATTATCTCTCTCCAAAAACATCAACATAAATGATCGATAGAGCGGGGAGAGTGTTCAGGGGGCCTCTAGCCGGTGGGGGAATCGCGACACTCTCTTTTTCTCTGCCTGCACTCTCTCACTCTCTCGTCGTTCTCTCTAAATGTCTGCGTCTCCTCTGTCTTGCTCTCTCTCTCATTTCCATTGAGGAATACTATAGAAGACGTCCCTCCCTCCGGCCCCGGTGCCTAGGGGAGAGGGGCTCTGTGAGCTCTCTCTTTCTGAAGATTCAACATTTTTTCTCTGCGTCTCTCTCCCCTCTCTCTCTCTCTCTCTCTCTCTCTTTTTTCCCCTAGTTTCCATTTTTATTTTCATTTTGAGCCATCTCTTTTTTTTTCCGAGAGAAGACACCTCATTTCATTTTAATTGAGCCGCCCTTTTTTTCACCCATGCGCCTTTAAATTAGATTTTTTTGAAAATTTTTTTTTGGAAAAAATGTTCAGGGAATGGGAAAAATTTCGGAGTTTTTGGATTTGTACAAAAAAATTTGAAAAATCAAAAATTTATTATTTTGCATTAGCATTAGGTACTCAACTTTCTATGTTTTTTTTGCACTATTTCAGTTATTTTGAAATTTTCAAAAAATTGTTAGTTGCAAATGTGCTCTACCGATGTTTCAGTTGGATTTTACTGATTTTAAAGAATTTTATTAAAAGTTCCCAGACGTTCTGCGCCTTTAATTTTGTTTTGAAAATTTGAATTTTTCGAAAAAAAATTTGAACAATTTTCCCATTTTCCAATGCGCTCTGCCGGTATTCAATTTAAATTTTATTAATTTTTGAAATTTTTAGTTGGAAATCCAGAGGTTCTGCGCCTTTAAAAATTTCAGCTGAAAATTCCATTCCAAAAGTTCTGCGCCTTTAAATTTTCGAATTTTGAACTTCAAAAAATTTTTAAATTTTTAAAGAATCCGCTCTACCGAAATTTCGACTAAACATTCTTTCATAAAATTCGAAATTTTATTACTGTAAGTTGACTTGGTGAGTCCTGCTCCTTTAAATTCGGTATGAGTTTTGCAAATTTTTCGAAATTTTTTTTGAGGAATTTTTTACTCTTTGAAATTTTCTAATTTTCCAACGAAAAAAAGATAATTTTTTGCAAAGTCTTTTGTCATATTTTTTTTCTTCCTCATTCTGAAAGTGACATATTTTCTAATATTACCAGTTTTCTAAAAACAAGAATTTGAAAATTGTGCGTTGAATTTCGATAGCCTGATATGAGTCATAGTTCCAAAAAACCATAAATTCAAATAAAAAATATTTAATTCCCCAAAAATTGTTTTTTTTTCTCTAGTATGATCCTTTCTCTCAATGACATCACCTCCCTTATGCATAAATACGGAACATTTATTATGTAATACATAATTTAGAGATAATATGAATAAGAGATACGCAGGTATAGAAAGAGAGAGAGAGAGAGAAATAGGAGTAGAGAAGGAAAAAAGATAGGAGAATAGGAGAAGGAGGAAGAATAAGGTCAAATCGATAAGGAATCCCTAATAGTATTCTGATGTTTATCATATAAAGCTATTAATCATACCATTGATAGTTTTCGCAATTTCCTAGCACACTTTTTCCCATATTTTTTTTGAATTTTGGTTTCTATTGATTCAAAAAGTTTAATAGTTAATGTAGCTTGTATGTGTCTTTGTGGTTTAACCAATGTTTGCTTTTTGGAAAATCGTTCCATTTTTTGAGAAAAAAAAATTCAAAATGGTAGAATTTTCAAAAAAATTCGAACACCGGTCATAAAAATCAGTCATTTTACAATGCTTTTTGTAGGTAATTTTCAAAGATTTTGGCATTTTCCACAGCAAGGAATGACCTAGTTTTTATGTGTTATAGTCTATTTCGGAAAATTTTTCAATATTTTTTGATTTTCAAATAAGAATTTACTTTGAAATATCTATGAATTGTGAAAAATTGTTGTTGATAGCAATTTAGATTTCAGTCGGATGGCCTAATAATAAGTCTATAAACCGTCAAATCGCCGGTTTTTAGGCCACCATAATCGAAGCAGCTTTCACTTGTGGTTTTGGACCGTAGAAAGTTTTTTTCCCAGCAAATTCATTGTTAAAAATGGAACCCGCATGAAAAAGGCCATTGGTTTAAGGAATCGAAAATGAAAATATGACTTTAGTCATTCTTCCATTGAAACCAAAATTGTCACGGACCGGGCCGCTGGAGAAATTTCTACCGGCCCGGGGTTCAGGGCAAAACATGTTTTCTTCAAGTTCTTTTTGTCAGTTTTTTCTACTTTTTTTGGCCTATGTTTTCATGGAAGAAATTCTGATCGATTTTTGAGTAAAAAGACCCAGAAAAAGTTTCGAAATAGGGCTGAAAATCGGGAAAAACGTGCTCGAAAATTCAAAAATTTTCAAACCCGGGCCGACCGGGCCGGGCCGGGCCGGAGAATTTTTCATCGGCCCGGATTTTGACAAGTCTGATTGAAACTATTTCTGATAATGGTTTTTTCCAGCATTGAGTCGACTGCTTTTTTCCCAATTTGGTTAGGCATAGGTTGAAATTTTTCTTTTTTTTTTCCAATTCATTGTTTGCATTGTTTGACTGGCTTTTTTTCCCGGTTTGATTAGCTCAGAAGTTCAAATCCTTTCTTTTTCATAATTTTTTTTTGTATTTTCTCCTTATTATTGTTGAAAAAACAAAGTTTGGCCGAGGAATTTTAAAGTTGGCACCGAGCCAACGACCTCCCCCTGAAAACGCAAGGGCGGAGCGTTATTTTTGCAACGATCGCGCATGCAGTTTTGTTTCTTGATTTTTGCTTTTTTCGATGAAAAATGAGTACGAATTTCATTTTGAGTTTAATGCTGTAATTTTTCTCTTTTTCATCCAAAAAGAGAGAGTTGCAAAGAAGGCGCGCCGCAGTTGCGTTTTCAGGGAGGAGCTCGTTGGCTCGGTGCCAACTTTGAAATTCATTTCCCAAACTTTGCTAAACCGAATTGTTTTCTGTGTACTTTCCATTAAAAGTTTGTTCACGATCAACTTTTCTGAACGCTGCATGCCAACTTTTTCATTTCTTTTTCTCCATTTTGACCCCTTCACTTCCCTTTTCGAAATCTTGTTTCCGTTTGATCTTTTGTTTCCTTCCTGTGTCAATATCTCTTCCATATATTCCATCTGAATATGTCTATGAATTCATACCCCGTGCTTTCCATTCTTCCTTCTCCTTTTTCCGATTCAATGCTCATCCTCTCTTCATCTCTCTTCTTGTTCTTCTTCCACTAGATTCTTCCATTCCATTTTTAGTAGAGAGACTCTCTCTCTGTCGGTGATTCATGTACACGCAATGCTCCTTTCGAGAGGGGGGGGGGGGGAGGGGTGTTCCCACGGGAACACCCGTAACCCCTTTCACGTCAGTTCTCTTGACTCCATTTTTGAGGCGGAAAAGGAGGGAGCCAAGAAGAAGAAGACACTTGGCGCCGAGCCAATACTTTTTGAGATTTTTTTTATATTTTGAGAAACTTGAAATTTCGTTCAAACCTTATAGCGTTAAATTATTTTTCACATCAACCCTACTCTAAATACATTCAAATTCTAGGCCATCAATGTGAATTTCTAGGCCACTAACATGTATTACTAGCCAAGTGCCACGCAGGGATTCAAACGGCTGTGGGTGCAAAAGTTAGACCCTCCAAACCTAAGAACTTTCACCAAAGCTTTTTTCTGCAAACTTCCTATTTTTGGATTTATCATGATTTTTCTAGTTTTGCAAATTTTCTTGGTTTTTTGACCGTATCTCAATCAATTTTAAAGATTTTCAAAAAATTAAAAAACGAAATTGTAGATAAAAATGTGATACAACTTTTTGCTTTACGCACTTTTGTTATGGGCTCACAAGCAAAGAGCCAAAAGATGCTCCAAAGAGCAACTCAAAAAACCGACTTCCATAACTTTTTTTCTAATATTGCTTAAAAAATTCAACGTATAAAATAAGGTAGAATCACAAATTTTTAAAACTTTTTACTGGAGAATTTTTGAGAAATTTTTGAATTTGTACTGAAAAACGACTATTTGTATGGTTTTAGTGGGTTTTAGGACCAATTATGCTCCTATCAATGAGCTGTATTGTCTTATTTTATCTGTTATAATGTTTATTTAACATAATCTATCATTTCCCATCGAAAAAATCCAGTTGGAAAATTTTTAAAATTTTACTAAAAAATTTAGGTCCAAAATTTGGAAATTTCCAAACGTAATTATTTCGGTGGGAAATGATAGATTATGTTAAATAAACATTATAACAAATAAAATAAGACAATACAGCTCATTGATAGGAGCATAATTGGTCCTAAAACCCACTAAAACCATACAAATAGTCGTTTTTCAGTACAAATTCAAAAATTTCTCAAAAATTCTCCAGTAAAAAGTTTTAAAAATTTGTGATTCTACCTTATTTTATACGTTGAATTTTTTAAGCAATATTAGAAAAAAAGTTATGGAAGTCGGTTTTTTGAGTTGCTCTTTGGAGCATCTTTTGGCTCTTTGCTTGTGAGCCCATAACAAAAGTGCGTGAAGCAAAAAATTGTATCACATTTTTATCTACAATTTCGTTTTTTAATTTTTTGAAAATCTTTAAAATTGATTGAGATACGGTCAAAAAACCAAGAAAATTTGCAAAACTAGAAAAATCATGATAAATCCAAAAATAGGAAGTTTGCAGAAAAAAGCTTTGGTGAAAGTTCTTAGGTTTGGAGGGTCTAACTTTTGCACCCACAGCCGTTTGAATCCCTGCGTGGCACTTGGCTAGTAATACATGTAAGCTAGATTTCTAGGACGTCATCCATGTTTAATCTCAGGCCTTCCTTATTCAGAATTTTGCAACACTCCTTTTTCTTTTTTTTTTCCTCCATTCCAACTTCCAAGGATCCCATCTTTAAATTTCAAATTCACACATTGTGAAATGTGATACTGGCATTTTTCTTTTTCTTGGCTTTTTCAACTTTTGCTCTTACTTTTGCTCGAAATATTGCTGAATTTTGAAGAATGAGTGAAGTAACTGATTCGAACCATTTGAGCCGAAAAATTGTGATTTTGGTTCCTTTTTTAAGTAGGTCACGGGCCTAGTGATTCTGCCTGCGATTCTCAGGCCAGTTTGTCTTCTCGAACTACGAAGTGGGATTTCTAGGCCAGCCGATTTAGAATGATTTTCAAGCAAAATGACTATGAAAATCGTGATGAGCATTCAATTTTTGAGGATTTTTATTATAAAATGGTTTTTTTCTCGATTTTCCTCAAATTTATTTGAAAAATCACCCCCGGTGCGTGCAGCCGAGAATTTTTTTTTCGAAAAGTTTTCGAGAAAGTCTCGACATAGTTCTCGAGAATTTCTTGAGAAAAATTTCTCGTCTGCACACACTTATCACCCCGATCAAATGAACATTGCTCATTTCAAAAGTTTCCCACCTCTTCCCTCCAACTCGAAGAATTATTATTTCTCATTTAAATTAAACCGGACGAAAGGATATGTGGTGGGAAAATTTTAATTGTGTAATAATCGAGGGTCCGTTTCTCTCCCTCCTTCTCCGCCGATAAACCAAATGATGAATTGGTTCTTTCGAAGGGAAGGAGGGCAATGGGGAGCAAGTGTTTAGCTCAGAGAATGTGTAATTCACTCCAGGTCCATTATTGATTTTTATTGGCTTCTTAGGTTGAAAATGCTGAAATGATGGTTTAAAAAAATGGTTTTTTTTTCCTTTCAGACCGCCCAAAATGTCATTTTTCGGAAAATTAGCATTAGAGGGCTGACCCTCATCCAAACCTCATTTTGACCCTCATTTTGCTGACCCTCATCCAAAATATGGCATACAACCAGGTCGCCTTACCGGTAAAATCACGTCAAGTTTACCGGAAAATTTATCGGTAAAAATACCGAGAAATTTACCGGAATAAGGTCGGTAAATTTACCGAATGAACAATTCTTTTTTGATAAATTTAGCAGAAAATTTACCGGAACATTTTCAAGTTTTTCCAGCAGCTTTTTAGCCAGAATTTACGAAAAATACCGAACAACGATGCTCCGAAAAACGCTAAGGCGCATGGTTTAGCGGATAATCCCGGAAAATTTACCGATCTTTTAACGGAAAAAATTCCCGCTAAATTTTCGGGAAGTTTACTTTTCCCGGTAAATTTTCCAATAATTTACCGGTAAATTTTTTGATAAACCGAAAAATTATCGGAACATTTCTCGGAAAATTTTGCTGACCCTGATCCCCAAAAACGTGGCTAACAACTATACAAATCATCACCACGGGAGGCTAGGCAAACATGATTTATAGGTTCTACTACTACCTGTCACCAATCCCTCTTTTTCTACTTTCTCTTTTCTTTTTTTTTTCGCTCCCTAGCGCCCCGATTTTCCCCCCTATTTTACACCTTTTGTTTCGTTCGATTTTCGTGGGAAACGCTCTGTTTTTTTCCCGAAATTTTTTGAGTGTTTGGACAGCGGCTTTGTGGAAGATCTTGGGCAGAAAAATGAGCTGGAATTAGTCTGGAATAGCTTTTTTAGTTGAGAAAAAGTGTTGAAAAAGAAAACAAAAAGATTTGATCCCAGGTGGAATCGAACCTGACGCCTTGATTTTGGAAAAGTGGAGCGTTAGCCACGAGGCCACGCGCTCAACTGAAACAAAAGGGTGAGAGAGCGTACAAGAAACTGCGCTAATTAGCAGCTGATCAAGCCTGGCAAACCATTTTTCAAAAAATTTTCTTATGAAAATTTTTTTTTAATTCCAGATTTTCATTTTTCTGGAAAAGCGCTGAAACAAACACTCTAAAATGTAATAGTTTTTCGAATTTTTTCGACTTTTCCCCTACCAAAACGAAAAAAAAACCTCATGAATTTTAGACATCCTCTTTTTACACTGAAAACATTTTCCCATTTTTCAAAAAAGAAATTCCAAAATAGAAATATATATCGCCGTGTGTGCCCGGACAACAAGAGGAAGAGGGGAAAAAACGCATAAAAATCTTAATATTGGCTGAGTAGGGGCCCATTTACGACGACAGAGAGAGAAGGGTCATTTCTATTCCAAAAGACCAAAAGAAGGTTTTATTCATTTTTGAGCCTTAAATTGAAGTTTTTTTCCTTTGGATTGAAAAAAATAGTATTTTGCAAAAAAAAAATTTTGACAGAACTGTTATTCAAGCCCGTGCCAGGTCCGAAGAACAACGCGCTTATCTACGCCCTCCGACCCACAACGTTAAAGTCGCGCCTGTGGCCTAGTGGCTAGCGCTCCACGTTTTGACCCGGAGACCCGCAGGTTCGTTACCCACATCTGGCAAAAACCTTTTTCCTTTTTTTGTTCAGCCAGGAAACACCTTTGATGAAACTGTAGTTTAGCTTTATTGTAGTTTTTGGAAAAAAATCTAGTCATACATAAGCTGTTCAATCCTAAAATCCTTCCATGATTCATCACTAAAATGAAAAATTCTCTCTATCTCTCATATCTAATTTATTTTTCTGTGCTCTTTTTTTCGGACATTGGTTCCTTTCTCCCCGCTGAAATCTAGTCGAGCAAAGTGCATGTTAATCATGAAAATTGGGGAGTTTTTGGGTGTGTAGATTTACGAGGTCTTTTGTAGATTTACGAGCACGGGGCTCCGACTGCAAAGGGATGAAGGGGTAGGGGTTCGTGACCATTTTTCATTCGTTTTCGGAGGATTTTTTAGGGATATTTCAAGCTAAAAAGGGTTTTTGGTAGTTTTTTTATAGGCCACAATTATCATGTTTTTGTGAGGAAAAAAAAGTTTTAAAAAATTCCGTGAAATTTTTGTAAAAGCAGCTAAAAAGTAGCAGAAAACACTTTCCTTTGGAATTCCCGTTTTCTAGATTTTTTTTCAAAATTTCAAAATTTTAATTTTTGGTAACTTTCTCTTCCTCTTCACCCCGAACGCTTAGAAAAACACCGCGCTTATCACCGCCCTTCGCGCTCTACGCAAAATGTCACTCCATGGCCTACTGGCTATAGATCCCGTTTTGTAATCTACACGTCGCGGGTTCGAACCCCACCAAGTTCAAATCTTTTTTACTTTTTGTTTCTATCATTCTACACCAATTTTTATCCGTTGTCCAGCCGTTTCCCTACCAGTTTTGTCATGTCCAGTCGTCCGTTACACACACGCACATTCATTCATCCCGTCATCTGGCCACTTGCCCCGGAATGTGTCCTTTTTGATACTTTTTTCCTTTGCTAGAAAGAAAGAGAGAGAGAGAGAGAGAGAGAGAGAGAGAGAGAGAGAGAGAGAGAGAGAGAAAAGAGACGCAGACGAATTAGCATAATTATGACACTCTCTCTCTCTCCCGGCCTTCGTTTCCTATTTTTCCAATTCCCAAAGATTTTGCTTCATATACACAAACAAACCTCGGGATTATTATTTTTCATTTTCTTTTTTTCCCAACTTTTTCTTCTTCTTCTTCTTTTTTCTTTTTTCTTATTTCAACTCATTGAGCCAAGAAAAACTAAAATTTCAACGAAAAATTTGAATTCCCGCCAGACGTTTTCTGAAATTGTCCAATAGAGCGCACTTGCTCAATCATCGTCAAAATAGCCCTAATTTTATTCTTCTTTTCCTCTTTTTTTCACGTTCTCATTCCAACTCATTCCGCTAAGAAAAACTCAATTTTTTTCTCGAAAATTTGAATTCCCGCCAGGCGTCTTTTGAAATTGTCCAATAGAGCGCACTTGCCTAACTACTCTCAAAATTGCTCTAAACACTACTAAAATGATCCAAAAAAGTTCAAAAACCTTCTCCCCGAGACGTCGTCTGAATGCCAATTCATTTGTCATGTTTCCCTTGACGTCTTCTGACTTCAGAAGACGTGAAGTAGAAGAAAAAAAAGAAACACACACTAATCCTTGAATATCATGAAAATGTGTCTTTTTTCTTCTTTTTTTTCTAGTTGTTGCAAGTGTTGTGACACTTGTTTTACTTCTGAATACTAATCTCTTTTGTCCGAAGGGGAGGAAATATTGTGAAAATGTGAAAATTTTTTTTTTGGTCAGGCGGGAATTTTGAAATTTTGAGTTTTAATAAAAAATCTAATTTTTAGTAGAAAGTGCGCTCCATTGAGAACAAGAGCCAAAACGGCGGGAATTCAAATTTTCAACTATTTTTGATTTCGGTTGGAAAGTGCGCTCCATTGATTGAAAAGTTATTTGGCGGGAATTCAAATTGTTCAGTACTTTTCCAAATTTTTATAAGTTCAATCCCAATTTTTGAACAAAATTAGTGAAATTTTCTCTATTGAACAGGAACTTTGAGATTTGGCAAGAAAATTTTTTCGAAATTTAGCTTTGACAGAGTTCTCTTTTTAAAAAAGGAAATCAGGAAAAAAAAAACTGACTTGGCGGGAATTCAAACTTTCGAAAGCTTTCAAATCACAGATTCAGCGGGAATTCAAATTTTCTCCCGACCAAAAATGTATTTTCTGAAAAAAATTAACTTTTCAATGAAAATCCTAGAAAATTTGACCTGGCGGGAGTTCAAACTTTTCAAAATTTCAAACCATCTGGTCTGGCGGTAATTCGAATTTTCTTCAATGAAAAAAAAATTTCGCCGGAAAAGTTAAAATTCCCTGTCTCTTTTAATCTCTTTTGCCCTTCAAACAACTTAAAAGAGCAAGTACAAACATCCCCCCTTCGAAATGCACATCAAGTTGATGAGCAGAATAAGTAATTTTCAACTTCCCATTTTCTCTAATTCTCTCATTATCTCTTGATCTCTATTATTTTCTCTCTATGTCTGCGTCTCTCTCCCTCTCTCTCGCTTCTCTAATTAATTCGGAGCATCCTCCCTCATGCTCTTTCTGTGTCCAATAATCTCTCTTTTTCCGTTTCTTCATTGGTCCATTGAATTGCAGGATGTCATCTGAAGCGGCGACGGCGGCAGCGGCGTCTCCAGACCCCTCCTCCACAACAACACCATCTCATTCGGCCACGCCCCCTCCGTTGAGCAAAGGGGGCGGAGCTAGTAGTGGTGGTGGGGGAGGAGGAGGAGAGCAACAACAAGTTCCATTTCGTATGTTTTATTTTACTTTTTGACTTCTCCTTGGGAGGTTTTTTCGGATTTTTTTCATTAAGAAAAAATTGAAAAATTCCAAAATTTTTTCGGGCAAGTTTTCGGACGAGAATCTGAAAATGACACTTCAAAATCAAACAAATCCCGGATCCATAATCTCCATAAAATTTCCAAAATTTTGAGCCCCATATTGACATATTTTGAAAATTTTTTATTTTGGGCCCGATTTAATTTGGGCTAAGTTCAGGCCAGGGCCAAAAAACCGTTTCTAGACAAAACGACTGTCAAATTCGTGTTCACCATAAAATTTGCAACATTTTGAGCTCCATCTTGACCTGTTTTAGTCTACTTTGAGTTTTGGGCCTAGACCAGGGCCGTGTCCAGACTCGTTCTAGGCCGTTTTTCAAAATTGTCCGATTTGGCCCGATATTGGGCTCAAAATTTTCCGAATTCAACTAAAATCCCGAAACTGGCCATCGTTTGTTCCAAAAATGTCCCATCAGTCCCCTAGCTGTCTCGCTGTTTTTCATTTTTCGAAAAATATTACTTATTCTCTCCCAGTTCTTCTTTTTTTAATTCCAGAATTTTCTAGAATGAATGAGAAAAATATTTTCTTCTCCTGAAAAATAACAAAAAGACGTTGACAAGGAGAGGAAACGAGGCGGCAAAAGGCGACTAGCCACCGCATGAATAATAGCCTGTTGTGGCGATGAGACATTACGGAAGGGAAGAAAAAAAAAGGGGAAAAATAATAGAGGGCATCGTTTCCTCTTTTTTCATCTTTGAAGACGTAGAATTTTTAGTATTTTTCTTCTAAGGGAAAACATATTTTTGAGAAAAAATGTGTTTTTGAATTTTTTATTTTGAGCATTAATGGGACATATGGGACATATGGGACATCTGATATAAAAACCGTTATTAGATTTGTAATCTTCAAGATATTTGCAGAATTTTGAGCCCAATATTGGCCCGATTCGGATAAGTTTGAATATTGGTCCAAAACCGTCCTAGACGCGGCCCTGGTTTAGGCCGAAAAACCAAAGTGGTTTAAAATAGGTTGCAATGGGGCTCAAAATTTCGGAAATTTCACGTAGATTACGAATATTATAACTATTTTGACATAGAACACCGGATGTGTCTGAAAATCTGGATTCAGAGCCGTGTGACTCCGAGGTTTGGGTTCAGAAAGTAACTTGAATGGAAAACGACTATAGGATTCGTGATCTACATAAAATTTCAAAAATTTTGAGCCCAATATCGGCTTGTTTTGGATTGGGTCCATTTTCGTGCATAAACCCGGGTCGGGTCTGGGACGGTTTTTGTTCAAACTTCAAACAAATCAGAACTTCAAACAAATCTGATCTGTTTTGAGATAAGGCTCTTTTTTTCCAATTTATTGCTCCTAATTTACCTTCGAACCCTATAATTTTTCAGAAATGATACCGCCGGGTCACTTCTTCGCCAATCCGTTCATGAATCCATACGTGCCATCAGCGGTACCAACACCCGAAGGCCAAGGAGGGGCCATGGATCCCTCTCAACAGACCCAAATGGTATTCTCCCCTGCTCAGTATCAAGAGGTTATGCATCATTATTTTCAACAAATGATGGCCGCCAGTGGAGCGCAATTTCCTATCCCGTTTCCAATGCAATTTCAGCCAGCATTTCAGCAGCCGAGGCCTAGTTCTCAGGTGGGTGTGGAGATGAGTGTTCGGGAATAGAGTGTCGTCCCGTTAGACTCGTGTCTCGACGAGACCGAGAATCTCGCCGAGTCTCGCGAGAATTCTTCCGAAACTCGTCTCGTTTCTTCTCGGCTCGGTTTCGTCTCGTTTTCATCTTGATCAAGACAATCGAGACGAGACGAAAACGAGACAAAGTCAAGACATTTCGAGACTCGCGAGAAACGTCTCGTGAGACAGTACTTTTTTTGGGAAGTATGAAATGGGAGAGAAATTGAAAAAGTTTGTTCAATTTTTCGTTTTTTTTTCCTGAGATTTTTGGCATCCGGACTCCGCCCACTTTTGCAAGTTTGCCGCACAGAAAAAAAACACAATTTATTTTTTTCAACTTTCGAAATCACGGAATATAAACTTGCTTGTAATTCATAATTAAAAAGTGCAAAAACCGTGCGGAAAGATTGCAAAAGTGGGCGGGGCTTATCTGCAAACACCAAAAATTCAATTTTTGAAAAAAAAAACAAATTAGTCATCCTAAGCAATTTCGTAACCCCATGTTGAAATTCCTCGAAAAAAATTTCGAAATTCCTTTTTCTCCATTTAGAACGAACCAACCTAGCCAATTCTCGAGGGTCTCCTCATATCAAGGGGTTCATAATAATATCTTGTCCAGGCATCATCATCTCATCGGTCAGAGGAGGATAATGGAAGGCAGACAGCTGGTAGTGTTGTAGTCTCTTCCAATGTATCACCAATGCATCGAGAGGTTCGTTAGTGGCCGAAGGAGGAGGAGGGGAGGAGGGAAAACACTTGAGCTTGATAGGGGAAGTGAAGGAGCATAGAAAACCAGAAAAGGAAAAAGAAAAAAAGCACTTTACCACCGGTGGGGTTCGAACCTGGGTAGTCAAAATGGTAAACAAGGACGTTAGCCACTAGGCCGCACAGGCATCACAGGTAGAACGGGGTTCTCAAATGTCAGCCCACAGGCGGCTGAACGGCCGCAGATGGGCGAATGGCGGCCCACTGTCAGTCGAACGACCGCGGTGGGTCAAAAGCGGCTCAAAAGCAGATGAACGAAAATGCTAGTTTGAACTTGTTTCGACTGGAAATTGTGTGTTTTCATTCATAATTAGCCAAAAAAACCATATAATGCCCAAAAAAGTGAGTTTCCGATGAGAAAAAAAATTAGGCTCTGGGTGGGTGTTTGGCGGACGAATGGCAGACGAAGAGCCGCGGGTGGGCCAAAGGCGGGCCAATAGCGGACCAATAGCGGACCAATAGCGGACCAACTGTATGAGTGTGAAGGGAGAAGTGAAACGAGGAGATGAACTGTACACTACTGGATGTATCTAGACTCCTGTCGTAAATTACTAGTTGGGTGGGACTTCTCTACTGTTTATCATAGTAAATGCTAATGATTTTCACTCAGCAATGGAGGACTTCTGGCAGGCACTCATTGAATTATATGTTTCAATCTTGTAGGAAACACGCGAAGATGTGTTCAACGTTTTGAAAGAGTTTCGATTCTCTGAATGATAAAGTTCTACTACACGTGCATTGGATATAACTACTATCTTTGTAATAGCAGAACAAGGTTGAAAGAGCATAACAATCTCCCATCATGGTACTATTTTGTCGTCTAGTTTCAGCTTTTGCAAACAGCTGACAGTCGAGAAATGAACAATCAAACTTTGTTTTAAAGCCAGGAACGTATGACTCAACCTAATATTTCCTCCATATAGTCAAAGAGACTTAGTAGTCAATGAGAATTAGTAGCCACTAAACGTGTGTATTTCTCGACTGTCAGCTGTTTGCAAAAGCTGAAACTAGACGACAAAATAGTAACATGATGTGAGATTGTTATGCTCTTTTAACATTGTTGTGCTATTACAAAGATAATAGTTATATCCAATACACTTGTAGTAGAACTTTATCATTCAGAGAATCGAAACTCTTTCAAAACGTTGAGCACATCTTCGCGTGTTTCCTACATGATTGAAACATATACTTCAATGAGTGCCTGCCAGAAGTTGTAGGTTATTCCACCCCTTGCATGTGCTTATCATATCATTTCTCATCATTAATGTTTCCTAATGTAGGGATGAAGGACCCCAATTTTCTCTTTCCGAGTTATTTCACACTGAAAATTACATCCAATTCACTTTGTGTGTTATTTGTCATCACCCGCCGTTGGCCTGACTTTCGTCTACCAGCGGCTGTTCGTCAGAAAGTGAGCCACCATTCACCAACCTGCGGTCGGTCGACTGGCGCCACCAGTACGATACTCCGAAGTTCCGCATAGTCGGCGCTGTTTATCGTAAATCTACCCGATTTATTTCTGCGCCGAAGGTGGCAATTCTTCCTATTTCTTTCAATCACCTCCGTTTAAATTACGTTTCTGCTGGAAAATATTATTAAAAATCGAATAATAAATAATAAAAACCTATTTCCATCGAAAAAATCGCCAAATATTCAACGAAAATCGCTACTGAAGTGAATACCAACACTTGGTTTTTTTTTTCGTTTCGAAAACACGTAATCTCGCATTTTCAGGTGGAAGAAAGGCAAGTTTGTAAGTTTTGTGTGTTCGGAATGAAAAAAAAACAATTGTTGTGAGCATTTGCGTTCAAAAAGAAAAAAATTGAAAATTTTGCAAATTTCGAATATTTTTTTCGTAATTCGAAAAGTGTTTCGAAAAACAAATTTTTTGCCTCATTCATATAAAGAAAAATTATTATGTAATTTTGTTTGTTTTGCTTACGATAAAGGTCCAGCAGTTACGTATTTTAAACGGTTGAAAGTGATAGGAAAAACAGCAGAAAAGCAATGTCGGATAGTGAAAGGAAAAGTGAACAGAGTAAACACAATTTACATGATAACATCATACTTAGTCTTAGTTTTGAGCTTAATGGGATGAATTTCATTCCAAGTTTTGAATTCTGGAGTACCTATCCAAGGACCGCTCGCGCCCGATAGTTCGGCCGCCGGCGGCTGAAAGGTGACCCACCGGCGGACCGCTCCTTCGTCCGCCGTTTGTTCTCCACTCATCCGCTGGCGGTCCGCCGGTGGGTCACCTTTGGGCAACCCCGGTCTACCTGTGATCACGGTGTTCGAGGGCGCGAGGGCGATGATAAAGGTGGTAGCGCTTGAAGTTCAAAGGGACGAGAAAGAGGGTCGCTACAGATGAGCCAAAGATCTTGCTGAAAGTGCGCTCCATTGATAAAACTCAGTTTTTGAAGGAACTAAGGCGCCAAACTCAAATTTTTTACTAGGAAATGTTTTAAAAATGATTTTCTTGCAGGTTAAGCCGACAGAAGAGTCTAAAGAAGCTCCGGAAGCACCAGTTGCCGAAGATTCTTCGACCGGTAAGCTTTATTCCAATTTTTTCTCAAAAATTCAAGTTCCTGCCAGACCCCGGAACTTTCTATCCCTTTAAAAGTCAAAGGACGCTTATCCCCTCCCCAGACATCTCCCTCCAGAATACAACTCCGCTTTTTCTTTTCTCTTTTCATCTCGTCACACTTGGAGAGAGATAGAGAGAAACACATCGGAACAATTAGTGGGGAATCGACAAACGAGGAGCCCCCTTCCATGGAAATAGTGTGTGATAGTGAGAGACGCAGAGGGAGAATACTAGTAAGGAGGGAGATGCTCTCGTGTTTCAGGATTGTGTGTATTTCGCTGTGCTAACCCGGGAAGGGATAGAAGGGGGAGGACACTTGTGCCAAAAAGACATGGAGAAGAGAGAAAAGGGAGATGTATCAAGGAGAGTAGTGTAGCACACTTGTGTTCCAAAAATGGGATTAGGGGGATTGAAAAATCTAGTTTAGCCGTGAAAAAATGCTCGAAAAAGGGCTAAAAGTCAATAAAAAAGAAAAAAAAAGAGTTCTGACGCCGGTGGGAATCGAACCTGGGACCCTCAAATTGGGAATCAAGGGCGTTAGCCACTAGGCCACGTGGTCATCTGAGACGCTAGATGGAGAGGGCGCCCATAAACGTGCCGCTTTCAGAGCCTCCGCGTCCTAACAAAAAAAATTTCCAAATCTTCCAGATGACGTTCTCCTCCCGACATCATCTGAATCTGCCGTGGAACCCATTCCAGACTCTGGAGAAGCCTCCCAAGAGTCTACATCCCCTGGAGAAGACAAAGAAAAGCGGAAGCTATCAGGAGACCGAACAGATTCACTGATAAGGAAGCAAATGAGTGAAATGGAGAAGGAGATAACGAGGAGGTCACAGAATAAGAATATTAAAAAGGTGGGTGACCTTTTTTGGGATTTTAGGGGTTGGAAAATGGAAAGTAAAAGAGGTTTTACCCAGGGTGGAATTGAACTCGGGAGTCAAATTTTAAAACAAAGAGGCTATCCGTTGCGCCACACAGGCAACTTTTTTTGATGTGGCGGGCATTGATAAATGTGAGCGCCTGTTGCGGGCAGCAGCACCTTGATATATGCCCTCCCAGCCACTTCCTCAAGTTGACCTGGTGGCGCAACAGGTAGCCCTCCTGTTTTTGAAATTTCACACCCTGGTTCGAATCCACCCATCCCCATTTCTTTTTGTTTTTTGGGATTTACCCCTTCCCATCATTGAAACTTACAAAAATCAAATCCAAAAGAAGAACAATTCGGCCCCCTAACACACACACGACGGGTCCAATAATCTAATAACGTCCCTATCCCTTATTTTCCCCATTGGAGAAGGGGGACCCCGTGTGTGCCGCAATTTCGTAAATGCACTCACTTCTTCTTCTCTCTTCTTCTATTTTCCCCTATTTTTCACCACACTTTTTATATCGATTTGGGCTTTAAAAAAATGGTTAAAAATTAAAGTACCGTCTCACGAGACGTGTCTCGCGAGTCTCGAAATTTCTCGGTCTCGTCTCGTCTCGTCAAAAATGGAAAAACAACTGAAACGTCACGTTTGAATCATTTCTGAAAAAATAGACAAGAAGGTTCGAGACACGAACCGAGACGAGACGAGTCTCCATTGAATTCTCGTGAGACTCGGCGAGACTCTCGGTCTCGTCGAGCCTAAAAGTTTGAAAATTCAAGAAAAAATTAGTTTAATAATTTGAAAAACCAGAAAAAGCCAAAATTTTTCTAATGTAGCGTCTAGCCTAATCTATAGCCTAACTAGAAGCCTTAAACTAATCCACCATGGGTTACTGTACCTACAGTAACCCAACCTTCTACTTTCCACCCTATCTCACCCTCAACACACAACTCCTATTTTCTTCACCTATTTTCTTTAAAAAATTGGGTTACGGTACTTTTTTGTCCGGGGTTACGGTATCTTTTTCAACACAGATTGACGACGACGGACTCGCCGAGCTGATCGGAGCAAGACCAGTGATACCAGACGATTTTTCACCATTTGTTGATAAGGTATTATCGATTGATTGAACGATTTTTTCGACGTCGTGATGGTCCTTTTTGAGTTTTTTGCATGCTTTTGTTCCCTTTTAATACACCCTTTTTGCATGTTTGTCCGAGAAAAAGTTTCAAATTTTCTTCCATTTCCAAATGCGCTCTACCGAACAGTTTTGGGGACGCCCAGGCTATCGATAGCGCTCCTCTATTGATGTTGTTTTATTGCTCTGATGCTTTTTGTGGTTTTTTAAAATCTGATTGAGCGGGAATTCAAATTTTTTTCTACATTAAAAAAAAATTTCAGAGTGGCTTGTCCTACACTGCTCCGGCAACTGCTCCACCAGCTGAAAAAGTGGCCCCAAAAGAGTCACTTAATCAGTTAAGATCATCATTTAATCTTCCGGAAGATTCGCCTACAGTAGGCCCTGTACCATCTACAGTCACCCCACAACAGGCTCCGCCCCCACAACAACAGCCACAACAATTTGCGAATAATTCAATGTTTGCCGGGAATTTCGCTCAGAATGCTTTTGTTCAGGTGAGCAAATTTTTTTTTGAAAAAAAAAAACTACCGTGATTTTGAATTCCCGCCGACCGCTCGTAGGGTGTGTAGTCCACGTGAACAATCTCTAAAAAAATAGATTTATTTTACCTGTTTTCAGCGATTTTTAAGATTTTTGTCAAGAAACTTTTGTGTTCAATGTATCAAAACTCTTCGGAATTATTTTTCAACTTTTTCAAAATAATTTTTTCCAAAGTTTTCGAAAACTTAAAATTTCAAATAAAAAGACGCTAAATAGCCTCTATTTATCCAAGAACTGGAAAAAAACTCGAAAAAATAGCCAAAATAAACAAAAATTTTGAATTCCCGCCGACCGCCTGAACCCTGTGTAGTCCTCTTGGACTATCCCTAAAAAGTGGTTTTTGACCTGTTGGGAGTGATTTTTCAGGGTTTTGCCAAGAGACTTTTTTGTTCAGCTTATTAAAATACACATATTTCCATAATAAAAACTCATTTTTTCAAAAAAATATTTTCAGATGACCCCACAAGCTCCATTCGGCACCGCTCCAGGCTTTCAAATGATGCAACCTCATCAACATAATCTCTTCATGCAACAACCTAATCGTAAGATTTTTTCTCGAAAATTAAAAAAAAAACACAAAAAAGCAACCGCGCCTCATTGATAAATTATTTCAGCCACTTTCGTCAACAACGGCACCAATCCATTCCTCCAGTCTCAGCCAGTTATCCCTAATTTTGTCCAAAATGGTGCTGCGCCTTTAGTGCCTACAGTAACCAGCCAACAATTCACACCGGAGCAACTCGCCGCCGCATTTGCTCAGCAACAAATTGCTCAGGCTCAAGCGGCTCCGACTCCATTCGATGCTCCGCCCCCTTCAACCTCGTCACCTACAGTACCTACAGTAACCACGGTACCCACAGGTGGCCTGGCCCCGCCCCCTCCACCATCTCATCCGATTCCGAGGAGGGTTAGTGGAAGTGGTGGATGGCCTGAAGAAAACAAGGAAAATGGAGCAAAAGAGACCAATGGAGCTCCATCAACGTCTACAGGACCAGATGATCCTGTATGGGTTTTGAGGGATTCGTACTTGAAAAAAATGCAAAGAGAGCAAAGGACTTCGGAGGAAGAGGTGAGGAAAAAAAGAAAAAAAAAGAAAAAAAAAGGTTTGACCACAGCGGGGGGTCGAACCTGGGACCTATTTTCCAAATGTCTAACGCGGTACCGGTTGCGCCACTCGTCCATTGCGTCTGTGGTGAAGTGGCGCAACCGGTAGCGCGCTACACTTTCGAAAAATAACACCCGGGTTCGAATCCACATTGTCGCAAAATTTTTTTTTAGTTTTTGAAGATTTGAAGCCCCAGAACATTTGTTTTTTTAAGAAAAAAACCTCCAAAAAATCCCATTATTATACGACTCAATTCGAATTTATAATAGGGCTCTGGGGAGAAAAACTGGGGGAAATTTTGGAGATAATAAAAGGGTATAAAAGTTCCATTTTTGCGGTTTCGTTCGTTGAGATTTTTCATCGTTAGAAAATTTTTGGACTTTTTGCCTCTAAACGCCAAAAATTGGTTCTAGATATAATTTCATATATGTAAAAGAAAAACCAAAGAAAATTAAACTATTGTGGAATTGAACTTGACCCTGTTTTTTCAAAGACCAATTGTGTTACCGCCTGCGCCATCCGTTCATCAATTAAGAATTTGGCGAAAAGTTGCCAGCGGCTAGCCCACCCGATTGCTAAGCAACGCGCTCTTCTGTAGCGCCTCTCCCTCGCTATCTGCAAGTTAAGCGCGTGGCCGAGTGGCTAGCCCATCTATCTTTTGAAAATCAGGGGTCAGGTTCGATTCCACCTTGCGGCAAATCCTTTTTTTCTTTTTTACTTTTTCTCCCTGCACACCCCTATTCTTTTCCCTGTCAAAAAAAGATGAATTCATTCAATTTCCTGTCCCCAGAAAAAAACCCTTTCTTTCTGCAGGAAATGAGTTGGCACGAAGCTGCAACAGCTGCTCAGGAAGCGGCCGAAAATGGTGGAGGAGATGAGCAAGAAGAGCAAGAAACTGATCGATTACTTAATGGAAATGGAGGTGGAGGACCATCTGGAATTGGGAATAAAATTGGAGGAGATCGACGGGGATCCGTGGATAAAAATAAGAAGAATAGTAAAGAAAGTGAGTTGATTTTTAGTTTTTTGGCGGGAAAATCTTTTAAAAATGAGCTCAAAAAAGCCCAAAATGGTTAAAAATCCCAAAATATTTTCCGAAATGCTGTGATTTTATTTTAACTTTTTTTTTGTTTTTCGAAAATCCCTTGCAGTGGAAATTCCTGAAAAAATCTGTAAATTGTCGTCAAATAGGGCGTATTGTAGGATTACGGTGGAGAACATTTTAAAAAAAAGTACGAGATTTGTCGTAAGATATGGTGCATTGGAATTTTACGACAAATTGCGCACTTTTTGAAACGAAGTTGTTCAGTACGCAATTTTTCGTAAAATCAGGTGCATCCGCAATGCGCTATATTCTACGACGAATTGCGTACCGAACTAAATTACTGTAAACCTAAAAATATGCAATTTATCGTAAAGTTTCGCGCACCACTAGGTTACTGTAGTTTGCACCAGATCTTACGACAATTTGCGTACAGTACGCAATTCGTCGTAAAATTAGATGTTACCCCTTGTAAGAGCACATTGTCCATTTAGTTAAGCACCACTTTTTGTAGTTTTTTTCATTTTTCGAAAAAAAATTGTTATGTCCTTTTAAAACTACCATAAGACAAAAAAATCAAAAAATAAATTTCCACCGTACTACACCTGCCTTCTCTCCGCCCACCACCATCCACCGTAGTTTGTTTATTATAATTTGGTGAGTTACCGTATCCAGGCTCCGCCCACTTTTGCGGAAAAATTTGGAAAAATTTGGAATGCGCTCCCTCCCCCTCCCCAAGTGCGCTCTACTGATAATGTGTTCGGTGGAGCGCACTTAACCCTTGGCACCTGTTTGAATATTTTTTAAGTTTTTGATATATAGCTATTTTTGGTTTTTGCATGATTATGGTTTTCTTTCCTATTTTTTCGGGGATTAAAAAAAATGAGTAGATTAGCAATAGAGCACGTTTGCTGCACAAAACCTTATTTAAAAATTTAAAAAATGACAGGATCGCTTAGAAAAATGATATCTTGACGTTTATTGACCAGTAGAATCCGAATTTCGCGATGAAAAAAATCAAAACTAATTCTGGAAAAAAAAATAATTTTTCGGTGTGGTCGATTTTGAGAAATATTTTCTGCCCAGGTTGTAGCCCTAAAAATTCTAATATTTTTTCCTTTTTGGACCATAGTCCAAGCTAGTCTAACGCCCGAGATACACTCGTTTTAAGTTTAGGGTGAGAGCGCAGACAACGAGAGTTCCTCGTTTCTCTGCGCTCTCCACTCTCTCTTTCAAAACTTTGAAGGGCTGTATCTTGGGAATTAGACGAGCACGAGAAGTGGTTCGAAAGCAAAAACTAGTCAGAATTTGAATGGCTATATTTTGAAAATAAAAAAAATTCAGAAATCCAGAAAAATTTTTTTCAAAAAAAAAATATTTTTTTTCATTTTCTCAATCGCGCTCTAATGCAAATTAACCTTTTTTCCCAATTTTTTTAGGTTTTCAAAAGCTAAAATTTTTAAAAATTCCAAAAATGTTTCGAATTTTCCATTTTTCCATTTGCGCTCTAATGCAAAACCAGTGTGATTTCTGTCTCTCTCTCTCTCCACTTCTTTCCTATAAATAACTCATTGAATTTGGCTTTTAATACATTTTTCTCTTTTTGGTGAATGGTGGTGGCTTCATATGAGTGATGACCAAATCTCCCCCCTGCTTAATCAAAAAAACTTTCCCCAATTTTCAGAAATTTTCAAAACTTTCAAATTTTCAGCAATGGTACATGAACCTGCAGTTCTAATCGAGGGAGTTCTATTCCGTGCTCGATACCTTGGCTCAACCCAAATGCTCTGTGAGAGCCGTGGAAGTAAAGCTGCTCGAATGGCTCAGGCTCAAGAGGCTGTCGCGAGGGTTAAGGCGCCTGAAGGAGATGTTCAACCATCAACGGAAATTGATTTATTCATTTCTACGGAGAAGATTATGGTATTGAATACTGATCTGCAGGTGAGCAAAGTTTTTTCTTTTTAAAAGTTATCCCGACGTTTTTTGAATTATAAATTCTAGATTTCACAGAGAAACTTTCTGAAAATGCGATTCGGATAATTATTTTTTTGCAGCTTTTGAAAATTTTTCAAGAAGTTATTATCTTCAACTTTTAGCCCTTGAAATTCTGCATTATTCAGTTTTTAAACCAAACCACTTTTCTAGCCCCTCTTGCTCCCGAGATACGCCCCTTACAAGTTCTAGGCAAGACATAAGAGAGCGCAGAGAAACGTGACACTCTCGTCGTCTGCGCTCTCACCCTAATCTTCAACGGGGTGTATCTCGGGCGCTAGATTAGCTAGGAATACGGTCCAAGAAATGAAAAATATCAGAATTTTAAGGGCCACAATCTGGGAATAACAAATTTCCACTATTCTAAAAAAAATTTGCAGAAAAAGTTTATTTTTTCCAGACTTGTTCAAAACCCGGGACGGGCCGAGTTTGAAAATTTTGAATTTTTGGACCACGTTTTTCCCGATTAATAGCCCTATTTCGATACTTTTCCTGGGTCTTTTTACTAAAAAATCGATCAGAAATTTTTCCCTGAAAACATAGGCCAAAAAAGAGAAAAAAAACCGCGAAAAAAAATTTTCGAGCAAAAAAACCTGAAGAAAACATGTTTTCCGTTGAACCTCGGCCCGGCCCGCGACAAGTCTGAATTTTTCAAACTTTCCTAGTGAATTTTGTGGGTTTTTTGGTCAAAAAACGTCCAGTTTTCCTAAAATGACTCAAATTCAATTTTTTCAGAGAATATCAGACACCGATGTTCGGCAGGACATTCTGATGGATCACGCTCTCCGAACGATCTCTTATATTGCTGATATTGGTGATTTAGTAGTCCTAATGGCGAGGCGGATGTCCACAAGTCATTCTGATGAGAGCTGTTCTGATGGGTAAGCTTGAAAATTTGAATTCCCGCCGAATCTTCCAGTTTATTTCCAGTGACAGTAATAGTGGAGGTGTTCGAAAGACTCCAAAAGTGATATGTCACGTGTTTGAATCTGATGAAGCATCGTTCATTGCTCAGTCTATTGGACAGGCATTCCAAGTGGCTTATGTGGAATTCTTGAGGGCGAACGGAATCGATGATCCATCTTATTTGAGGCAAATCGATTATCAGGTGAGTACAGTGGAGCGCTCTTGCAATATTTAAAAGTTTGTAAAAATTATTTGTTTTGAAAACTTTAAAAGCGGCTTAAGTCTTTGGGTTTTTGAGCTAGCAAAGTAGGTCAAGAGACAAAAATGAAGAAAATTTTTGTAGATTATTTTTGTCTCTTGAACCATTTTGGTAGCTTCAAAACTAAGCGAGTTACAGCCCTTCCAAGGTTAGGAATAGAGAGGAGAGAGCGCAGAGAAGACAGACACTCTCGCTGTCGGCGCTCTCACCCTAAACTTTTGAGGGGCGTATCTCGAGAGCTAGACTAGATAGGATTATGGTCCAAAAGGGAAAAAGTATCAAAAATTTAAGAGCTACAATCTGAGATTGGAAATTTTCTGAAAAAATGAAATTTTTTCATACGAAATTTTAGAATTGTAAGAAAAAACAAAGAAAGTTTTTAAAAATTAAAATTCTAAGTAGTTTTTTCTAGCCTTACATTATATTTAACAATAGAGCGGTTTTACACTGTCTCTAACGTTTTTGTTACAGTATTTTACACTGTATTACACCATTATTTTTTGTGCTTGCTGGCTCAGTCAACAATTTTTTATTAAATATCTATTTTGCATTTTTTTTATGTACTGAACAGTACATGCGAAAAGTTTTTTTTTCGCAAAATCATGCACTTTGAAAGCAGTGAATTTTCAAAAGTCAATATTTTTCAAATTTTCTTGATATTCCACATGTGAAAAATGCGCTCTACTGAAAATTGTGTGAAATGTTTTAACTTTTGTTTTTCAGGAAGTGCTAAACTCTCAAGAACTTCTCGGCGACGAGTTGGAAATGTTTGCCAAAAAAGAGACTCAAAAAGAGGTTGTTGTTCCAAAGAAAGCAGGCGAACCACTTGGAATTGTCGTTGTGGAATCAGGATGGGGATCAATGTTACCTACAGTAGTCCTTGCTCATATGAATCCAATTGGTCCGGCGGCACATTCAAATAAGTTGAATATTGGAGATCAAATTATCAATATTAATGGAATTTCTTTGGTTGGATTACCCTTATCAGCTGCTCAGACTCAAATCAAGAATATGAAAACGGCGACTGCTGTTAGGATGACAGTAGTCTCAACGCCTCCAGTGGTTGAGGTTAGAATCAGAAGGCCAGATACTAAATATCAATTGGGATTCTCTGTTCAAAATGGTGTCATTTGTTCGTTGTTGAGAGGTTAGTTTTTTAACAATTTTCAGTTTTTTTATTTTGAGCTTGTAGCAATTGAAATCCTGATAATTTTTGCTTTTTAGACCATGTTTCTAGCTCTTCTTATTCCGGAGTTACAGCCCTTTGAAGTTCGAGGCGAGAGAGGAGAGAGCGCAGAGAAGCGAGACACTCTCGTCGTCTGTGCTCTCTCCCTAATCTTGTGAAGGCTGTATCTCGGGACTGAGAATAGCCAAAAACTTGGCAAAATAGAAGAATTAATTATCAGTAATTTGAGGGCTACAAGCTGGAAATATGAACTTTTCCAATTTCCCCAAACAAAAATTTTTGGCGGGAAAAACTGAAATTTAAAAATGCACCAAAAATCACTCTTTGTATTTAAGGAGGTATTGCCGAGCGAGGTGGAATCCGAGTCGGTCACCGAATCATCGAGATTAATGGAACGTCGGTGGTGGCAGTGGCACATGATAGGTACGGTCTTTTCACATTTTCTCATATTAGAACTCAAAGTTTTGAAATTTCATGTTCCCCATGAGATTCCTCTCAAAATCCTAGACCGGACACTCTTTTTGCAGAGCTCTATGTGAAAGTGTCGTAAGATCATGCGCATTGATGGTGATTGCGTACAGTGCGCATGATCATACGACATTTCGAGCTAGAGCTTAGAAAAAAGATAAGACTGGCTGAAATTTTACGGGGAATTCGTCGACAACCTCAAAATTTGGAAAATCTAAAAACTAAAAAAAAATTTAATTTTTTCGACACAGAAATTTGGTTATTTAAATTTTTTGAAAGTGGGCGTGGCCTGGATGGGCGGAGCCTAATTTTCCCAAATTTCAGAATTGTAAACATGTTGGCCACAGCTGTCGGAGAAATTCACATGAAGACGATGCCAACTTCAATGTTCCGACTGTTGACGGGTCAAGAGCAACCACAATATATTTAAATAATTTTTGGTTTTGAAAAATGCAAATGCGCTCTATTGACAAATTTTGATTTAGAAAAATTCGAATTTTTCAAATTGAAAATTCTCAGTAGAGCGCAAATGCATTTTTCTTCATTTTCACCTCCAATTCATTTCGTTTTCTTTCTCTCTGTGATAATCACTTCTTTTTTTTTTAAATTTTTGTATATTGCAAATGCGCTCCAATGCACAATTTGTCAATGGAGCGCATTTGCATTTTCTAAGTTTTGCGAGTCTTTATATTTGCCATTTTCTTCATTTTTTTTGCAATTTTTTTTCACAATTCGAAACGTCTTTTTGCGGTCACAATCGGGAATTTTTTTTGCAATTTTTCTAGAATTTTTTTTTTCAAAAAGTTTTTTGAATATAAAACATTTATTTAAATTACAACTCTTGTATTAATACAGAAATAGAGCGAACATACAAGAGAAAGAAAGAGCAGATTTTGGCGGGAATTCAAAAAATTGAATGAAAATTTAATAAAATTTTACCCGTAAATGGATAAAAAGAGATAATTAAAAAGGATGTGGAATTAAAAAAATTATAATAAAAAATCGGGAATTTCAAGGGGAAAAACAGGTCTTTTGGGAAAGTTCTAGGGTAAAAAGTTCAGAAAAAAATTTTCAGAACAAAAAATTTTTCGAAAAATTTTCTCAGATCAAAACTTTAATTTCAGCATTTGGTGGGATTAAGCCCATATGAAGATAGGAGACAGTCTCTTTTGCATTTGGTTGATCCATATGATTTGTTGAGATATGGAATGCCAATTCAGATGACACGTGACAGAAATAATCACATGAGGCACATTTTAAGAGGGTCCGTGATTTGACGGCAAATTCTTCGGGTGTTGGTTTGGGTTTATCCGTCTGAAACTATGAAAAATTGGTTAGTGAGAAATAGAGTGTCGTCCCGTGTGACTCGTGTCTCGACGAGACCGAGAATCTCGCCGAGTCTCATGAGAATTCAACCGAGACACGACTCGTCTCGTCTCGGTTCGTGTCTCGGATCTTCTTGTCTCGGCGAGACGACGAGACAAAATCGACTTTTATGAAATTTTTTTTTCAGAGTTTTTAATACCAGATTTTTTAGTTTTTTCAACTAAAAAAAAGTTTCTCAAATTCAAATTTTTTTTTTCAAATTTCAAAATTTTTCAGGAAAAAAAAGTCCTAAATTTTTGAGGAAAAATTCTGAAATTGAAAAAAAAAATTTTTGATTTTTTTGGTTTTCGGTTATTGCTCAAGAATTTTTCTAACGAAAATCAAAAAAATTTTTTGGAAAATTTCAAATTTCAGTATTTTCAGCTATTTCAGCACTGAATAAATGAAATTTTCTTAAATTTTCCATAATTGAATCATAAAATTTTTCTGAATTCAGGTTTTGAATTGGAGAATTTTATAATCGAAAATTTAAGTAGTAAAAAAAAGTTTAGAAAAAATTTTTCTCGCAATTTTTCATGATGAAAATCGTGATCAGCAGGCCAAAAAACGTCGAGAAGTCATTTTTGAGCTCAATCGGAGCATTTTTCAGATTTACGAAAAAAAATCCAAAAAAATTATTTTTTTGGAGAATTTCAAATTTCATTTTTTAGACTTTTTGGTAAAAAAAGCTAAATTTTAAAAAATTTCAAATCTCCCGCCTTCCCCTCTCCCCCTCGCTCCGCCCCCAAAAAACATTACCTCAGGTTTCAAAATTTTTCCCTCTTCAAGTCGAAATTCCGATGCTTGATTGATGCCATGCAGTGTCTGATCGCGTACAATATGATGTGTTAGCTGATGAAAATCGACGACGGATTTGTTGTTATCAGAATAATCACAAATATAACAATTATATAATTGATTCCATCCATGACGATCCAAATGTTCAATAAAATTACTCTGGGAAACACATTTGAACGTGCATTTCTTGCAATATTTCGCATTTTTTGCCACAAACGAATGCTTCATTTTTGGCCGTTGATATTCTTGTTTCGGTGGTTGCCTCTTCAAAGTGATACTGATACGATTGATCAATTGATGACGGTGATAGGCGCAGTGTTCTACGAAATTCCGATGATTTGCCGTCTTAAAACTACAATTTCGGCAATGGAATCCTTGAACTCCCGCCGGAATATGGTCCCCTTTTCGATGACTATGATGATGATGATGATGGGATTTTTGAAGTCGTTTAATCACCGGATCAAAATAGACACCATCAGAATGTAGTTGAATATGTTGAAGGAGTGCTGTTGGAGTGTACGTATTGAATGAGCAATCCGTGCACAGATATGGGCGTGGCGGAGTTTGTTGAAGATGGAAGAAGCGATGACTTTCGAGAACCTTTGGTTCCGTCGTCTTGTATGGACAATCCGGACAGTGCGTGTTTACTGAAAAATGGAAATTCAATAATTTGTGTGCATTTTGTCGTAAGATCAGGTGTATACACTAATTTTTCATTTTTCAAAATCTTTATTTAAAGGCGCAGTGATGTGAAAGTACAGTAACCCTGAAAAATAAAAGTTTACTGTACCCTTAAATCACTGGACTACGGTAGTTAAATTTTTCGATAGGATTACGGTAGATAGGTTGTGGTTCAACTCTCCTAGGACCGAAGGATTACTGTAGGTACGCCTGCGAGATTAGAACTACGGTAGCTCAAAAACTAGTAGGATTACAGTAATCGCCTAGAAATTAGGCTCCGCCCTTTTTTTTGCAAGTCTGGCATGTTTTTTTTTGTGAAAACAAGGAGGGCGTGGCTCTTAAATAAGCTCGAAATTGTGCTGGCAGGCTCTGCCCCCTTATTTGCAAGTCTGGCATAACTTGGGGAAAGTGGGCGTGGCCTTATTTCGGTAAGCTCCGCCCAACTTTTGGAAGATTTTCAGTGGAATTTTCCAGGTTTCTTCGCTCTATTTTTGTCCAAAACGAAGCTCCGCCCCTTTTCCAATTTTTCTACGAAAAAAAACTCACCTTTCTTTCCCCAATTTTCGCGCAAATATGTTCGAATCCTGAAATGCGATACTTCCACAGGCTCATTCGGTGGTCCCGAGTCCTGCTCCAACTTATCCAAGTGGGCGGAGCTTGTCGATGGGGTGGGCTTTCCAGAGCCATTTCTCGAGAGGAGAGAATAGTTGATACGATTGCGCGTGGCACGTTCGGATAGTTGTCGAGTCGGTTGTTGAAGGGGTCCTCCGCCTACTGTAGAAGAGCAGGCTGATGACGTCGAAGGGGCGGGGCCAGAGTATTCCAAATCCGGAGATGTCTCTTTACGACGTTTTGATGGGGGCTCCATTTTCGATGGGGTTGACAGTTTGAAGGCTTTTGTGATGGGCTTTTTGATGAGCTTAAGCTCTGAATCTTCTTGCTGCTCTTTTTGCTGCTGTTGCTCCAACATTGCTTTTCGCTTATTGGCTTTCCTCTGCTCACTGATAGAAGTGTTAAGATCAGTTAAAGAGCTGACTGGCCTTCCCTGCATATCAACTCGTTTTACAAATGGCATCGGCTCACCAGAGCCCAGAGCCAAATGAATGATAGTGTGCTCTTCCATTTTCCTCTGATCAATTGAGCTATAAGAGCAATTCGAGCAGATGTTGATACGAGCCGTGGCTCGATGATTTCGATGATGACGCCAGAGGCAACCAAGAGCCTGTGTAGAATATGGGCATTTATTGCAGATGTAGACCCGATCTTTGCCAATTCCCCGTCTGGATCCAATGGGGATTCCTTGATTAACCACAAGTTTCGTTGGCTTAACCCCAACGAGGGCATTGTTAACAGCCAAATGTTGTTTCAAATGATCCTTAAGTGATACGGGACGATTTGTGGTATACGTACATTGAACACATCGATACGTCTGATCTATATCGTGTCGTTTCTTATGACTTCGCATATCTCCTCGATATTTTGATGTGTAAGGGCAATCTGAGCATTGGAATCCTTTGATTCCATCCATCATTTTCCGAGTGAATTGATCGTCGAGGTCAGGACGTCGTAGTTTCTCCGCGTGGCACCATTTTTGAAGGGATTTTCCAATTGGGTAGATCAATTTTTTTGTTTCCTCAGCTGCTGGTTCTTCGGAGGCGGCTTCTGGCTCCTTCTTAACGAGTTCTGGAGGCTCTCGTGACACTGATCTTGATGATCTGAGCATCATTGGTGCGGGCTCCGTAGATTTTGGAGGCGTCACGTCTTCTACTTTCTGCTCCTCTTCTACCGGTGGTTCATGCAACTTCTCGTGTGCCGAAATCACCTCCTTATTTCGCGATGACCAACTACAGTATTTGCATTTGTACGTATCATTTGTGTAGTGTTTTGCATAATGTCTCTGGCATCTGGACATTGTCGGAGCACGATATGGACAGATATTACAGCAGAAGACAAGAGGTTTCTCCGCGGATGATTTGGCTTCAAGGAAGGCGGCCAGCGATTCTGGGACGTTGGCGTCGGTGGAGGCGCTGAAATAGGGATGGATGAAAGTTGAGGGGGGGGGGGGGGGGGGGGGGGTTTTAAATACAGTATCCACAGGATTACTGTATCAAATTGGTGCGTCTAGTGTGTTTGACTAGCTACAGTAATCTAGGTTCATTGTGGTAAAACTTAGTTTTTTGGCTACAATTATGGGCTACTGTAGCTTGATAATAGCCTACAGTAACCCTAGCTATAGTAACTATCAAAAGAACCATGACCAACGGTAGCCTGTAGGGTACAGCAAATACTGGGAAGCTACAGTAACCCACTAGACCGAAGGATTGGGATTATTGTGTTACTGTACCTGTGTCTACAGTAAGACCATTTAGACCCTAGGGTTACTGTAGGTTTTTATCTACTATACATATGGTGGGTTACTGTAGACATTTGGATTTTTACGTCCAAGCTTTAACTCGGGATACTGTAGCTTTCATGCATTCTACAGTAACCTACATGGGCTTTCAGGATTACTGTAGGTTTCTAGCTTTTAGACTTGTGATGGGGTACTGTAGTTCATGAACTACTGTATGCCCAATCAGCATTACGGTAGTATTCAAATCCTATTCGCCTTCCTAGATTACTGTACTTTTCCCTACAGTAACCTTGTACACGATTACTGTACCTCTCCCTTTAAACTTACATAGAATCAAACGACTCATCACCGGATCCATCCTCTTCCTCCTCTTCAACCATTGTCTCTTCCTTCTTAACAACGTCTTCTGGAGCTTTTTGGTCCTTCATCTCGACGTCTTCAACCTTCTTCTCCACAACGTCTTCTTCTGATTCTCCATCACAAATCACATTCATTCCATTCGTGAAATATTTGATAAAGAACTTATCACCAACAATTTCCTTTAGGTAGTAGGTACGGTGAAATCTTCTGGGCGTGGCCAAATGAGTGGTGAGCTTGTGGGCTCGAAGGGCGGCGTAGGTTTTGGTACGATATCCACAGGTGAAGCACATGAATCGGTGTAATGGGAAGGCGGATTTCTGGAAAAGAAAAGTTTGGTTAGGTACAGTAATAGGGTACTGTAGGTAGAAGTAACCCAAAGTTTTAGATCTACAGTACCCCTCTAGCCCATCCAGTATCCCTGTAGGTAACTTAGTCGGTTACAGTAGCCATCGACTACGGTAGCTGAGGATAAGGATTACTGTATCGCAAAGCTCGGGCTACTGTATTACCTGTATCTAGAACTATAGTAGCTCAAAGTTTCATGTCTGCAGTAACTCTCTAGTTCTAGGGCTCCTGGAGGTAACTTAATAATAGCCACAGACTACGGTAGCTGAGAATAAGGATTACTGTATCACAGGGCCCAGGTGACTGTAGTTCTTTCCGGGGATTACTGTACTTACCGCTCTATGAATTTTCGACTTGTGAATCACAAATTGTGTTAGGGAAGTCGTCTGGAAGTGACAATCCTTGATATTACACTTTTTGAACGTCACATCATCCACGCGCACTTTTTGATGCGATTTGATTTGGGCCTGTAAAAAAGAGAGAAGTTGAGGGAGGTAGGGTTACGGTAGGTAGTAGAGTGGGGTACTGTAGGAGATGGGTTACTGTATCTAAGAAGATCTACAGTAACCTAGAATACCGTAACTCGGGATCCTCTTTCTACAGTTGTCAAACAAAAACCCACAATAATTCTAGCTGCCAGGTTACGGTATCTAGGTTATACTGTAGCTTTCCTACCACGACTAGACAGATAGGATGACGGTGGGTGATAGGTTAGGGTACTGTAGTCGAGATAGGATACTGTATTCAGAAAAAATCAGGTCAGAGTAGCCAGGATACTGTAGGCTACATAGGCGTCAGAGTACTGTGCCTCGTATAGCATAGATACCGTAACCTATAGTACCTACAACTGTCAAAATATGGTTTCTAGAAGGTCTAGAGAACTGCAGCTTCGGTTTCAAGAATACCCTATCTACAGTAACCCAGGATAATCCTTCGGATCATGTATCCACAACAATCAGGTCGAGACCTACTGTATCTCAAGGTTACGATACCAAGAGTATAGTGTAACTTCCATTTCTAGGACGGTTTATCTACAGTAACCTGGTATATGCTGGAATCACATTTTTGGCAAACAAAAGATACAGTAATCTAGATGTTGTATCTACAGTATATATCTAATTCAGACAAGATCCAGTATCAGCCATTTCTAGATTACTGTATCCGTCGGAACAAATATACCGTAGCTTCATCATCTGGGCTGAAGTAGCTAGGTCCTTTAGGAGTACTGTATCTACTGTAACTGGTGAAAACCCAAAATCTCACCTGTCCCCTCAGCTCCACGCGCTTCACTTTGATTTTCTTCTTCATCTTTGACTTCTCCACCACGACTTCCTCTTTCTTCTCCTCTTCCACCTCCTTTTTGACCCCTTTTTTCACCTTCTTGCCCTTTCCCATTTGCTTCTCCGTCTCATCCAAATGCTCATTCTTCTCTGGCATATCCACAAGCTTCTTTCCCACTTTCTTCACATATCGTGGTGGCCACGGAAGGGTTCCTTTGTGAAGAATAAAGTGTTTGGGTAGGAAACCGGCTTTTCGGCAGATAAACTGACAATTTTCCACCGGGCAAACGTATCCCTCTTTCATCTGGTGCCCTCCTGAGTGTCGTTTCAAGCGTACGGCAGTGCTTGTGGTGAATGGACAGTTGGGACAACGTTTCCGGGATTTCAGCTTCTTCTTCTTCAGATTCTTATTATGGGTTGACGTCTTCTGAGCCTTCTGCGTCAACGTCTTCGGAGTTGACGCTTTCTGCTTGGAACTTTTCGGGGACGGCTTCTCCGGTGGTGTTATCGACGACGATCCAGATGACGATGGTAGGGATCCGCCCCCAGATGGCTCCGGCATAAATACTTTCAAAAATCTCAAGGATTCATTAAGATCTGGCATCAGGGACGGTGCCGCCTTCTTCGCCACCTTCGTCAACGTCTTCTTTTTCTTCTGCTCCAACTTCTTCTGCGTCGGCTTCACCGATCTTCCTGACTTTCTAACTGGCTCCGGCTCATATTCCTCTTCTTCCTCATCCTCTTCTGATTCTGATTCCTCATCTTCTTCTAGTGGCGTATCTTCTCTCTGTAGCACCGGCATCAGCCCGTCGTCTTCTCTCTCCAGAATCGGTGGCATCTCTTCATCGTCATCGTCGGCGTTGACGTCTTCTTCTTGGGCCATGGCGAATGGCTCCTCGGCGGCTAGAACAAGCTCAGGAGCGGCTCCATTGAGTGATGTGATGGATTCTGTGGAGGTGTCGAGAAGTTCTGGTGGTTGTTCTATAGATGCTCCGGAAGATGCTCCAGATGAAGCTCCAGAAGATGCTCCAGAAGGCACAGATGACGTGGCGACTCCAGAAGCAGCAAGGGCGGGGCTAGTGGGGGCACTTAGAACTCCAAAATTCTTATGAACATTATGATGATGATTAAGTGATTTGAGAGTGGTTGAAGAGAAATCACACAGCTCACACGCGTATCTTCTCTTCTCTCCTTGATGCATTTTTGCGTGATTTGCTAGACTGGATTTGGAGACGTAGCGTGATGGACATTTGTGACAGGCGTATGGACCAATCATCTGGAAATAGGGTAGGGGTTAGGATGGGACAAAGGGTGGCCTAGAATTCGGAATTTATGGCCTAGAATTTCCAAAAAAAAAATTTTGGACTGGATAATGGTCCTAGCGGTGGTGGTCTAGTTACCCAATATAAGGACAGCTTAGGAATACAGAATGGTGGCCCAGTTTCGGCCACGAGGATCTCGATTTTATTTCGGTGGCCTAGTTTTCTTGGATTGCTCTACCATGGCCTAGGTTTTCCTAGGTCAGCCCAAGATGGCCGAGTTTCTTGGCTCAACCCCTAACTAATGGTCTAGCTTTTGTCGATTCTTACTAGCGGATTCCCTCTGGGCTGATCTAGTATTTCATGGCCTAGGTTTCCCTACAGTAACCTAAAAAGTTCTCGAGTGGCCTAGTTATCTCAAGTTAATTGCTCCAAAAATTGCTATTGGTGGCCTAGGGTCCTCTTAACGGCCTAGGTTTTTTTTTTAGACTGGCTGTCCCTATCATGGCGAATATGACCCTTCATGGCCTAGCTTTTCAAGTTCGATGCCCCTAGTCTCTTAGTTGGTTATGGTCCAAATCTCTTTTTGATGGCCAAGCATTCTCCTAATGGCCTAGATTCCTCAGGCTCGCTTCCGTATGATGGCCTAGTTTTCCTGGAATATTTTCCCAACAATGATAGGTCCTCCTGGCCTAGGTTCTAAGTGGCCTTACTTTTTATGGTGGCCTAATTTTTCTTCTAGTTATTCTAGTACTCCTAGAATGGCCTAGCTTTTTCAAGTTAGCTGCCCCGGTGATGGCCTAGTTCTTCTAACCTAGGCACTATCCTGGTTATCTAACTTTCCCTACTTATATTTTACTTGGTTAAGTTCCTAGATTTTCTAGCCCCTCATGGCCCAACTTTTCCCTAGCTTCCCCCAAAGCTGGCCTAACTTTCCACCCATCCTTACCTCCACAAAATTGCTAACAGTATCCTGCTGATATCCATGAAACACTGCCGTACTCCTTCTGGACCTTCGCCTCATCGTCGAATCATCTGGATCCCCATACAAATCATCATCGAAAACCTCCTCCTTAACTACAGTACTACCACTATCAGTGAGTACACTCAATTCTCCCATTTCTCCCTCATCAATGTAGTCGTCATCATCATCAGAATTGCCATGTGGATCACGTCGACTCTTCTTCTGATTGTTACCATGCGCGGCGGCGACGACGTCCAAGCAAAACTTTTTGCGTTTCGAACGACGAAGATTGTCTTCTGGATCCATGACGGCGGCGTCAGCAGATGACGTTGGTTCAGATGACATTTTATCCTTTTATTATTACCTGAAATAAAGCTTAATTCAGAAGACGTGAACGGGAAGATAAGAAGAATAAGAAGAAGAAGACGTCGAATGAACATCAAAAAGGCGAAAAAGAAAAGAAGGAGAAAAAGGGACATCGCCTGACTGCGTCTCTTCGTCTCAAATACTATTTCTCGCTTGGCTAGGTCCAAAACGTGTAATAAGGGAGGGGGTCGGCTAGTTGAATATCGATTCTCCTACGGGTGAGAGAGAAAAAAGATGAAGAGGGTGCAGAGAAAAAGGCGAAATAGTATATAAGAAGCAGAGGATTAGAGATGGGCTGCGAGGGGAGAGGAAAAGAGAAAAAAGAAGGGAGAATGCGGGAAGGTTTGGAAAGGGGCGGAGCCTGTTTTTTGAAGAGTCCAGAATGACCGTAGTCAAGATAGACGGAAATGGGACAGGGGATAGATTGAATGAAAATAGGCCTTAATCGGACCGGTCTTGACTGGGCTGTAAACAATCCGGACCTTGATCTAGATAAGCTAGGCCACCTGGCCTATGCCCAATTAGGACCAACCTAGCTTACACCCCAATTAGGCCCAGCCTGAGATAGGCCTAAACCCTTACGAAAAGCTACGAGAAAAGACGACCCAAGAAGCCAAAAAATATTCCCTTGAACAAGCCAAGACGCAGGTGGCCTTTAGCCCAGTCGGCCGAAAAAAAAGTGGGCGTGGCTTTGATCTTTTGGCCCTTGTCCAACTTTCAGGTATGGACAAATAATTGGATGCTCATAAAAACGGAGAATAGGCTCATAAAAAGCCGGGCGAAAGTTTTATTTGGTGCCCTTGAGCTCCCAGTTAAGATTCACCAAAACTACAGTATAATGTTCTAGGTAGAACCTGCACATCTTTCTTGTAAGGTTAGGAGATTTCGCTCCGTATCACAACTATAAGGGATTAGGTTGGCGCGCAGTGAAATTTCAGAAAACCTGCACATTTTATGTCAGAAGGTAGGCAAAACCCTGCCTTCGGAAGTTGAGAAAAAGAATCGCTCCGTATCAAAGCCAAGGGCGCTGCGCAGCGAAATTACAGTACCTCTTCGGCTGGCAATAGTGAAAATCCCAGCGAAAAGAGAGCCTGAACATCTAAGAAGGTCAGTCTGGCACTGTGCCAAGCTTCAGCGATCCGTATCACAGCAAACTAGGATGGGGGCGCTGCTCAGCGACATTAACGTTTCAAGAGCAGCGACTTGCCCATCTAACTGATCACAAAAGCAGTCGATAGGATTCTGGCGCTGTGCCAAGCCCCACACCTGGAACTTAGCTCACACCGGCTGCCCTTAGAGCCACACAACAGACAGTAAAGGGTCTAAAAAGAAGACCTGCACATCTCACGAGATCTACCGTAACCCATCCATGCATTTCCAATTTCCTCATTCATTCTCACATTTTGATGTGTCACCCCCTTCCGTTTAGCATATCGTTAAGCGAATCATAAAAAGAGAGAGAGCCGCGACGCGACAACGGAGAGAGAAACTATTTGCACACTTAATGGGCAGAGCCGTCCTCCCCGCCAATTTCTCCTTTTCTGCAGACATAGAGAGGTGGTCAGAGAGTAGAAATGGGAGGCAGAAAAAAAAGGGAACACCTTTTTGGACTTTCACTTTTTTTCTAGGAAGAACATGGAGCCAAACGGCTCCATCTTGGATGGAGGAAGACGAATAAAAAGAGTCACAGTAGGAGAAGGAGAAAAAGAAGGAGATGAAGAAAAGAAAGTCGTGATGAAAAGAGGGGAAAGACAAAAACCAAGATGAAAAAGTGCATGACGAGAAAATGAAAAGGAGAGAGGGAGAGGTCATTTTTCAGAGTAGCCGCGCAGCCCGCGAAAAACTTGATTCAAATTTCAAATTATCTCGGTTTTGCGGACTACGGTAGCGCCGGCGATTCCGGCACTTCATAGAGCATCTGTGAGCTTCACATTTGAGCTTGTAATGGACCATTATTACTGTAACAACCGCTGTGAAAAAAGACCAAAACTAGATTTGTTTCTAAAAAACCCAAAAACGACAGTTTCGCACTAGGCAAGGAGAGCTTTCAAGTGTGAGCTTCTACTTTGGAACATTGAAAGTCTAAAAGACCTAAATTCCTGGAAGTCTGCCTGATATGGAAAGTACAAAATTCACTCGTTCTGCATTATTAGAAAACTTAGAAAACGTAGGTGTCCAAAAGTTTTCCAAATGGAAAGTTTCTGGAAAAATCGATATTGCAACACAAAATCGGAAAAACTTCGGGGAACGTTTTCGATTTGTAACAGATAAAGGCTAGAAATCTTGTGTTTGGATATAGCTGGTTAAATGAAACATCAGAAAATAGCATTTCTAGCGATTTTCAGGTTGAAAAACCCACAAAAGTAGGCTTCGCACGAGGCAAGAAAGGGTTTCAAGTGGAATTCTACCTGACACAAAAAAAAACCGAATTAACTTGTTTTGCATCATTAAAAACTGAAAAAACATAGGTTCAGATAAGTTTTCCAGATGTACCGCCCAGGGGAAATCAATTTTACTTCACAGAAAACGGGAAAACCTCAGCAAACACTCTCGATTTGGAGCGCCCGGTGTCTAAGATGAACTGCCTAGTTTGGAGACATTCTTATGTATGAAGAATTGAGAAATCCGCGAAATTAACGTTTGATACGACAAAAAAGTTTTATTTTTCGGTTATTTTCACAGGAAAACCGCCAAAAAATCAAGCTTGAACGAAGAAAAACAAAGATTTTTGGTGAAAACCACCGGCTTGGAACCCCGTAAGCTTAGAAGAACTGCTGTTTTCGTAGGTTCCTCAGTTGAGAAAGTATAGGCTAATCAGCAGAAAACTATGATTTTTATAGGTTTGAAGGATCATAGACTGTGATTTGAAGAGAAAAAATCAAGAATTTTGTGATTTCTCAAGTCTAGAAAATCGATAATTCTACCGAAAAAGCATCGCAAGTTCGAAGAGAGCTTATTTGGTCTACGAAAACCTTAGGAGGTTTTCCGATGTCAAGTATGAGCTAAATCCTTCGTGTTTTCTAGATTTTTCTAGACTTTTCTAGACGTGGAAGCTCTCAGAACAAACGGGAGGTGGTTTCTCTAGAGTTTAAGGTCCTATCACCCCGAATCAGTGGTTTTCTAGATTTCTAGGGTCTAGAGCTCGTGTAGGAACACGAGTTCTCACAGAATATCGAGTTTTTAGCTGAGAGACCTAGGCTTCAAGACTCTTGGAAGTCTAGACTAGACCACTCGTCTTCGAAGCCTCTAGCGACGCGGAAACCGGTGAATCGGGGAACGCCTTCAGGAGGGTCTAGGAGCTTCTAGATCCTGCTCCTCTTCTCCAGAGGAATGTTACAGTCTCCTGGCTCCCGCCTCCAGCATCATCTCCTTAATCAAAAAGTCAGCAAGAAGAATAGTAGCCCTCCTAGTCTCTCTCCTCTTTCTCTTCTCTCTCAGAGAGTATAGACCGACGAAATAGTATACAAAAGCGAGGAGCGTGCGATGGAATCAATACGAACACATAGCATTAGAGACGAAGAGACGCAGAGGTGACCAGGTTTTTCAATGTGTGTGTATGTGTCTGTGTGTGTGGCGGTGGTGGTAGTGATGGTTGTGTGTGTGGATGGATGGAAAACGAAAGAAAAGAAGAAGAAGAAAACGGCCCCCTTCCCGAGGAGGAACGAGAAGAAGGAGGAATTGTTGAAGATGAAGAGAAGGATGAGAAAAGAAAAGAAAGATGGGCGGAGCTTCTTCTAGATGATGACAACTTAGGGTTTAGAAGATGTGTTCCATAGAAGCCAAGGCTGGAATTTCAGATTTTTTAAAACCAAGTTTTGGTGTTCTTTCGAAAAATCGGTTTGGAGCCCTAGGATCCTTCCTAGCTTGGTGGGCTCTTTAGCATGGCTCAATCTAGCTCAGTATTTTGGCTTTAACTGAGCCGTACTAGGAATCGTTAGCTCAAGATTCAGGTTCTAGACTAACCTTAGGCTTGATAAGATTCAGACTAACCTAAGACGTGATATAGACAAGGCTTACAGGACCTCAAGTCCGACTTGAACGGCTTATTCAATTAGGCCCTAGCTGGCCGAATCTTTTAGTCTTCAGCCTCAGCTAAACTGGAACTTCAAGCGGGACGAACCGTCTGGGCTATGCTCAAGGCCTGAGGGCTAGCCTTCTTGAAGCATACCAACTTTGTCTAGATACTTCCATTAGGCTCAACGACAAAAATTTCAGGATTGTTTGGGTGAAACTTTCAGGCTTTAAGCCTAATTTTGGCTCAGACTATAAGATTTTTGACCTAACCTTGGTTTTAAGGCCCATTTTGGCCTAATCTTGGCTTTCAGGCTAAGAACTTTGACCTAAACCTGGCTCTGAGGCTAAGATTTTTGGCCTAAACTTGGCTTTAAGGTTTTTTGGCTTAATCTTGGCTTTAAGGCTTTGGACCTTATCTTGGCTTTAAGGCTTTGGGCCTAACTTATATCAGCCAAACCAAGCGACTTCTAGATTTTCCTCCTCTAATAGCGAGAAAATACCGAGATAAGATCTCTTCTCATTTGTCAAAACAGACTGAATAGACCAAAATTTTTTTCAAATTTATCTTCCACATATCGATTTTCCAAATTCCGAAAACTTTTTATTCTCACTGTAACAAAAAGCCTAGGCCACCCATATAAGCTGTCATCATGGGATTGCTAAATGACATTGACATACAGAGAAGAGTGGTGTTCATAAATCATTTGTTCTCTGAATCACCCAGGGCAACTTTCTCAGGCAGCAGTTTCTATTTCGATGAAAACATAGAAGAACTTATAGTTAGAGGAAATCGATACGATGAAGTGGGGGGATCGTTAGCGCCCCTAGTTATTGGAAAAGGAAAGAAGAAGAAGAAGAACATGTGCTATTTTTGGCATCTTCGAGAAGGGTCTAGTATGAAATATGAAGTCTGATGATGGCGGTCTGGCGAAAACGAAGTATACTGTATCTAGTCCGGCAATGCTGTTCCTAGGCTTATATCCCGACTATTTTTGTTGAATTGATGAGAAATTAAAGGGCAAAAAGACATTTAGAACATCACCACCAAGCCAGAAAGGCCGAACGGACTAGAACCTAGACCTAGACTAAACCTAGAACGAACTAGAAGCAGGGAAGGACTGCAAATTGACGAAGTTCTGAGTTTATTTTTTACGAGTCATCGGAATAATTACAGACTTCGTCTTATGATTCTCAAATCCCGAATAAGCCAACAGAGAATGATAAAATCGATAATTTATTGTCGAATTCGTGAATAAATCACGTTATTCTGTCTCAAATTTCCGACAATATTACCAAAAACATCAAGAATACTTGCCAAAATCTAATCGAAAACAACACACAATTAGAGAATTTCTCAAGAGAATTAGCGTGCGAGCGCAAAATACATTCTTCGTGTAGCTTGGCGATATCGGTAAAAAAAACAATATAATTTTCGGACGAATTCGGGAAGAAAAAGTAGAAATTAGCGCTTGAATCCCACGAGAAAGGATGCAATCAATAAGGATATGTGGCTGGAAAAGAAAATGAGAGAGGAAAGTGTGAAAATAGGTGTCGCCCCGTGGGTTTCTTGAATCGAACAGAACTTGCGAAGGAAACGTAGGGGAAAAATCGCAGAACAGTAAGGATTGCTCAATATTTTGGTTGCTCTCTTTTACAGTAGAATTAAAGAACCGGGCATGGCAGGAAGCACAGACAATAACACTTTTGCTAGAGTAAAAAATGGGAACAACTCAGCCAACGACGTGGATTTTTAGGTTCTCTTCGTGTAGGAACAACACGAACTTGTTCTCCGTGTGCTAGAACTAGCGCTTTTTGAGAGATATAGCCAACATTTCGAACGAAAAATTGGACAAAACTCCATGAAACTCTGGTTTCCACAGCACCGACGCGTGGATTTTTCATCAAATTCGCTATCGCAAACAGTAAATTCTTCGTTTCTGGGGCCTGAAGGACAAAGATTAACGTAAAATTCTGCATTCTACAGACGCCAAGCTTGACCTTTTTTGCCCTTGAAAACGGCAAATCTTCCGTGTTCAGAGCCGCTGTCAACGATTTCAAGTGGGGAGGAGGTAACGTTTCCAGTGAGAAACGGACAGATCTACACGGAATTTTGAGTTTTGTATAGGCTGTCGCGTGGAGTAATCAGCTTTTTTGCTTGAGAACCAGACAACCTCGCCTATTTAGAGTCGCCGTAGTTCATCTCGCGCAACGGAGAGTCAGTTTCTTCATAGGAAATCCGGGCTAAATCATATGAAATTCTGATTTCCGTTGGAGTTGCCGCGTTGATTTTTTGCTGTTTTCACTTTTGGAAGCCTAGGAAATTCCGAATTCAGTGATATAGCAGACGGTTTCACGTGGCCGATACTCAGTATTCTGTACGCAAAATCATAGAGATTCACATAGAATTTCGAGCTCCGTGGAAGCCCATAAGTGAATGGGCGCGTCTTTTGGGCTTCGCCGACGTTCCATTTTCTTGCAGGACCACCTGGAGACTCACATCGAAAATGAGCTCTAACCTGGGGGATCGCGCCTAGACGAAGAAGACTTACCACGTGGCACGGGAATATAGACCGTACCGTACGACTCGAAACTTTATTAATCAGAAAAAATAGGTAAAGATGATGAAGATGATGATGACGATCCTCTACAAAATCACACTCACACAACACACACTACTCTCTCAACACTCTCGTTCTCTTCACTATTCTTCATTCATTCATGTGTCGTCTTTTTTCCTTCTCCCCCTTCCCCTAAAAATCTCTAATCGTGGAGAGCGGCGGGAAGTGAGAGTAGCATCGGATGAACAGAGACTCTGTGCCAAATGAGGAGGGGCGAGACGGTGGAGACAGAAAAAAGTGGGCGGAGTCAGTGGTGCTATCAGGGAGGGGAGGATTCTAGAAGGGAGTTCTAGAAGTTATGAGGGGGTCGATGGGGGAAAACTAGGAGGATTTGAACAGGAGAATCGAGATTTTCAGGTTTTTTTAGGCCTGGAAGACGTCGGAGGGGTCATCGGAGCCTAGCGCCACGATGGAAAAATGACAGAGAAAACCGGTGAATTCAGAAGCTTCTCATAGCGAACATTTGGTCAAAAAGTTCTTCGGAAGAGTCAGAAGGCCCAATTAGACCAACGGAACCCACGGAATCGAGGCAATTCCGAGTCCGCGTAATTCGAAAATTTCACCAATTTTCAGAGAATTTCACCGAACTTTCTAGAGTTTTGGGCTCTTTCCAACCACTACAAACGGAATTTCAGCCAATTTTGACTTGAAAAATAGCAAAAATCCACGTAAAAATCCACCAATATATTGTCAAAGTAAAAAAGTTGCGACGCGTGAACCTCACAAAGCTGTGAAAAATTCTCTCGAATAAACTCCACCTTTTTTTGCAAGAGTGCGGCGCACTTTCACACTCGTTATCTTACGCCGTTTTCTAACCTTTTCAAAGAGAAATCGACGGAAATATATGATGTTAGGGATATTTCATTGCTATTTTAATCAAATACTTAACTTTTCATTCAGTTAATTCGAGACTGACGCAAGGAATCCATTGTATTCAGAAAATCTGAAAAGTGCGCCGCACTCTTGCAAAAAAAGGTGGAGTTTATTCGAGAGAGTTTTTCACAGCTTTGTGAGGTTCACGCGTCGCAACTTTTTTACTTTGACAATAGTCGAGATCGGCAGGCTGACAACTGCATGTTGAAATGAGTTGGCTAGTTCAATTTGGAGCAAAAATGAGAGATTTTCCGTCAATCTTAGAAAGAAAAACCAAAAAATGATGTGAAAAACCGAGTGAAACAAGCTCTAGACAACTCAGAATACGTGGCGACACGTGGAAAATGACCAACGGAACAATGCGAATTTTTGATGTTTTTTCACAGATTTTCGATAATTTTCAGCCACTTTAATGAAATGTTTAGCTAAAAATCGTCAAAAATCATTCAAATTTTTGCTAAAATCTGCTAAAACTTCATGAAAACCGACATCGTGAGTCACCATTTGTGACGTGTAAAATAGCCATCGAAATGAACGAAAATTCTTGATTTTTAGTGGAATGTTTTGGGGTTTCCCGAAATGTTTAGTGTTTTGCTTTGATTTACAGTAAAAAAGCATCGGAAAAGACTGAAAATACACTAGAAATCATGAATTCGGGGAGGAATCGCGCCGTCGACGTGGCGTATTTTGCTGGAATTTCGTGGTGTCGACCGAGGATTTCTCAGACTTTTGCGCTTTTTTTTAGCATTTTCTATTTTCTAAGTTTAAGCTCAAGCTATTTTAGACTAGAAAAACGCTTTTGCTCTAATCAAAAACCAGAATGCCGGAATTTTCATCAGCGAATTTATTAAAAAGCTTTGAAGTTCCAGCAAATATGCAGGCGACGATGAACTTTCTAGAAGATTCTTGACCGATTTTCAGAAGATTTTTCAAAAAATTGACTTGAATTCATTTTTCCAAAAAAGGAACAAACAAGTAGCGCACGCTCCAACAAAAAGGTCTAAAAACAACCAATGTTATCAACGAACAGAGTAGACAAATGTTTCGAAATTTCCCTCAATTCTCATTTTTTCCACGCCAAACCGTAAAAATACAATTTGGGCAGTTCGTAGTTTAAGAATCCACACAAAGAACACATGAAGGCTCACCGAATTGAGAAACCGAAAAAGAAGAAGAAGAAGGCGGAAAGGAGCGCGCGCGCACTCTGTTTCGTTGCCGCCAACACTGCAGTTTAATGCGAAGAGCGACACTAATGAGGAACCAACATGAGTATTTTGAAGACTTTAGGTTCTTTATCCGCAAACGATCTTGAGTTCAATACAGTACACACTGAAACAAAACTGTAGACAGCTGAGAAAAAATAAAACTAAGCTGGTCTCTAGTGAGTAGGATACGCAGAGAAAGATCGATTTGGTAGGGCTCGTCGCGAGGGAAAATTAGGTGCGACTCGGGGTTTTCAAGGAAAAAATAGTTTATGTAAATTTTCGTTTTGCTCGCAATGGGTTCAGTATCTGCCACGTGGAAACATAAGTTATGCTGTGATGACGTGGAACTGGGAACATGATTTTTTAGGAAAATGCAGTTAAAAAGAATCAGAGAAGTTCGAAATAAGAACGAGAACTCATGACTATGGCTCAGGCATAAATCTAACGATTTGATTGATTAACCAGGATAGCTCAAAAAGTTCTAGACAAGTGACTTTTTCGTAAAGTGAAGCGTTTTTTTTTCTTAAAGTAGGAAGATTTATAGCTTGGCCCTAATAAATGAATCTCAGCATGAAGAATGAAACAAATGGATAATTTTAAGTCTCTAAACAAGGAGACCCTACACGGCGCGAAGAGAAAAGCATGTGGCCGTGGCCTAGAAATCAAAAATCTGGACCAACAAAGTTCTTGAAATCTAGAATGAGGTAAGCAACCAAATAAGGCTGAGTATCAAATGCAAGAGTTCTAGGCGTATGTCGTGTGTGCTTTTTTCAAATAGCTTTAAAAAGGAGGAATTCTCAGGTCTCAAATAGTTCCTATCATCTTTTCTCTAATATCTTTGAGGAGTCACTCTCAATCATCTCTTTTCTCGAAAGAAACAATTACCGGAAGATAGAACACTGACTCTCAATTAGAAAAATAATCCTGAACAGGTGGGAGTTTAGGAAGACCTAGCAGGTGGCCTTATGGGGTCTTGCCTTCTTGGATCTAGGCGAAGCAGAATGCAAAGAAAGACCCGGGAAAAGATATGCAAATGCAGGCTCGTTAAAGGACACAGAGTGTTCTAATTATAATGTTTTCGAGGACCGGAGAGCTCTTTCAACCGGCCTTTTTGAAGAAGCTTTATCAAGAACATGGGTAGAGCATTACTAATTTAAAGGCGCAGCCAGAGAAGAGCATAGGGTCCTACAGTAACCCGCGGTTACGACATCGTGACGAGACCCGATATACATTTGCCTCTCTCACATCCTAAAATCCCTAGCACAAAATCTCCGCTAAAAGTGGGCGTGGTTTCAAACCTATGAGCTTTTAAAATCGCAGTTATAAGAAGCTTTGCTGGAACTTGTGACATGTGTTTAAAGGCGCATAACTTGTTACGATTATAGTAACCCCACGTTTTTAAAAGCGCGATAAGACTCAATGGCCAATCATCGCTGTGCCTTTAAACGAGAGCCTATCCTTCAAATCGCAAGGTCCCTGGCACGAACCCCCCCCCCCCCCCACTTCCCTAAAAGTGGGCGTGGCTCTGAATCTAAAGCCCCCTTCGAATTCCTTCCAAAAAAAAATAAGAGTCAAGATTAAACGACGCCCTTCATTTTCTCATTAATTTTCTGTCCCCGCCAGAACAATGAAAAATGAGGCTGTCCTATTTCGTCCCCCTCTCTTTTTAGGGCTCCAAATGAAAAAAGCACGCCATAGGCTCCGCCCACTTTTCGCAAAGCGCCAAATATCTATTCAAGATCGAACATGTTACAGTCAGATAGGCTAGCATGTCTAACAAGGGAAGTCCTTATAGACGCAGAATCGGATCTGTCTACAAATTGTACCATGGGTACTTTCGACCCTGCTGATTCCGTTTCTGAAATAAAAATCTGCTAAATGCTCCGCGGAGCCGAGCTATGAGACCAGCTTTTCCTCTCCACTGAATAGTCTACCTCCTCTAGGCCAGCGTATAAACGTGGCTGAGCGGCGCAGTGGTAAACTCCCAGGTCGACGGTAGGAACGTTGTGGGTTCGATACCTTTTGAAACCAAATCTTTTTTATTATTTTTTTCCAACTCTGATAATCACCTGAAAATGTGTTCTGAAAGTCAAAACGTACTTTTTTCCATTTCTACTAGATCACAGGTGTCGGTTAGAAACTTTTTGGAAATTTTTCATTTTTGCAGGAAACCTCCACTCCTACTACATGAAAATTTTTTCTTTGATAATATTCTTGACCAACTACCCAACTGTATCTGGAACATTTTCGAATGAAAAGAAATTTCATGAAAAAAAATTTTCATGTAGTAGGAGTGGAGGTTTCCTGCAAAAATGAAAAATTTCCAAAAAGTTTCTAACCGACACCTGTGATCTAGTAGAAATGGAAAAAAGTACGTTTTGACTTTCAGCACACATTTTCAGGTGATTATCAGAGTTGGAAAAAAAAAATGAAAAAGATTTGGTTTCAAAAGGTATCGAACCCACAGCCTGCCTACCGGCGACCTGGGACTTTACCACTGCGCCGCTCAGCCACATTTATACGCTGGCCTAGAGGAGGTAGACTATTCAGTGGAGGGAAAAAGCTGGGCTCATAGCTCGGCTCCGCGGAGCATTTAGCAGATTTTTATTTCAGAAATGGAATCAGCAGGGTCGAAAGTACCTATGGTACAATTTGTAGACAGATCCGATTCTGCGTCTATAAGGACTTCCCTTGTAAGTGATAGAGCTACAGTAACCCAGTCACCCTGCAGATCAAAATAGTAAAAAGCGCACTACAGTAACTGAAGGCTCCCTGCATATCTAACTGTAGGTTTGAAAAAACTACAGTAATCCAGATACAGTAACCTGCGGATCTAGAAGCTACCGTAGTCCCGGGTAGCATGTAGATCTAACTGCACTACATTCTATGCTACAGTAGTCCGGGATCTAAGCCTGCAGATCTAAATGAACAAGGTACAGTAACCCAGTCATCCTGCAGATCTAAATAATGACACCGTAGCCCTGAGGAACCTGCGGATCTAACTGGGCTACAGTAACCCGTGGGGGAACCTGCACATAAAAAAAAACTGAAAATAGTGGAAAAAATTAATTGATAACAGTGTACACACACTGATTTCACCATATAAATTCGAATCAAATCAAATAAAAAAAGCAGAAAAAAAACTAACAGCATATTCATTATAATAAAAAATCAACAACATAAAAAATAACAAATAATTCTGCTCCAAAAAAACGGGCTTAATCTTCATCCGAATCAGCGAACGTCGTCTTTTTTCCAGTGGGTTTTGCCGCCGCCAATTGTTGCTTTTTGAGTTGACTGGCGATCCATGATGGATGCATTTCACCAGTTTCGGCGGTGTTCTTCTTACTGGATCCCTTCTTTTTGTCATTGATAGTGGTAGCGGTGGCATTGGTGGTGGTGCTGTTGGTGGGCGGAGCTTGAGTTGGCTCTGAAAATGAGAGGAATTGTGTTGAATTCGAATGGTTTTGGGGGATGGGGTCTTTTAGGCCGTTTCAGGATTAAAAGAGCCTTAATCTAGACCAGTCCCTAGCTTAATTTAGGCTTTTCAGTGCCGTTTTTCATGTCTGTCTGGCCTGAATTATGCCTTCTCTAGGCCATTTAATGCCTTTCCGTGGCCATTTTAAGACTTTCCCAAAACTATTCGAGGATTTTTTCTAGGCTCTGTTAGGCGTTTTTAAGACCCTTCTTAGACTTTTTTACAGGCTTTTCCAAGAAGTGTTTGGGCTATTCTCAGGCAGTTTGAGGTCATTTTAGGCTTTTTCAGGCTTTTCGTATGCCACTTCTGGCTGTTTTCTGCCATTCATGTGGCCTTTTCAGGCTTTTATTGAGGCTTATCGACAGGAACAATTAGACCTTTTCATGCAGTTCCTTACGGTATCTAAGGCTTTCAATGTATTTTTTAGGCTGGTTTAGGCCAATTTTCAGGCTTTTCAGTTTGAGGCTTGAACTGAGGCCATTTCAGGCTTTTCTAGGCCCTCCATGTAGCAAAATTAGGCTATTTCTAGACCGTTTCAGAAGTTCCTCAAGCCTGTTTCAGGTCTTTCTCGAGAGTATTCATAGGCCTTTTCAGGCCTTTCTTGACACCAATTCGAGCCTTTTCATGTCAACTTTAGACCACATTTTTTCGACTTTCCGGCTTTTCTGGGTCATTTTGAGTTTATTTTTCGAGATTCTTCAGGATATTTCTAGGCCTTTCAGGCCCTCAACCCCCTAATTCTGCTGTTTTCATATATTTTCTTTCAAAAAATAACCCACTTTTCTTGTTCACTGGAAGCTTCTTTCCCTTCTGCTGCTTCTTCTCATCAACTTCCAACTTCTCCATCGCCTTCACAATTGGACGTCGTTTCGATGATGGAGCCACTCCAGATTTTGGAAGGAAGAATGAGACACTTTCATCGTCGTCATCATCGTCTTCTTCTTGCTCATTTTTCACGACTTCTGGCTTCTTGATTGGAGCGGATTTTGGAGTTTTCGCAATTTTTCCACCTTTCGATAGATCGACTTTCATGATGAGGGTCTTCTGATTCACGTCTTCTTCTACTGGTTCTTCTGGCTCTGGTTTAGAAGGTGTTGGAGCCTTTTTGGGAGCAGTTTTCTTGACCTTCTGAGCTGCCTTTTTGGGCTTTGCGGTCTGAAAGAAGAGAGGGATTTAGAGAAGTAGGAAGGTAGAGAAAGCTGTAAAAAGCTTGGAATAGCCTAGTTTTGAGTCTGGAGAGGACTGGAAAAGCCGAGACCTATTTCAAAAAAGCCTAAGCCTAAGCCTAGGAGAGGCCCTAGGAAAGCCTGAAAAAGCCTAAACGAAGCTCAGAAAATTTTCTTAAAAAGGGCAGAAAAAAAAACTCATTCAGCGTAGGAAAAAGCCAGAAATGGTTTAAAACTGTCCAGAAAAGATCAAATATGGCCTAAAGAAAGCCTAAAACTGTCCAAAAATACCTATTCAAGATTAGAAAAGCCTGAAACGGCCCATATACAAGCCTAAAACGGCCTGAAAAAAACCAATACACAGGCCTAAGACTGCCTAGTAAAAGCCCACAAGCTTAGAAAAGCTCCACGCAACACCCTAATATGGGTTAGAAAAAGCCTAGAAAAGGCCTATTTAAGCCCAAAACGGCTTAAACCTCCCTCACCTCCTTGGTCTTCAACTCCTTCTCCAGAATCTCTTTCATCTCCTTCTTCACGTCTTCTTTTGTCTTTTTCGCCTTCTGATTGCCTCCAACGTCTTCTGAAGCCGCTGTGACGTCATCATTCTCTTCCTCAATTTTTCGTTTCTTTGGTCTCAGTGCCGGCCGAGACTTGTCCTCTTTGACTCCGATTAGTCCGAGAAGCTGAAAAACGAGCCTAGATGAGCCTAAAAACGGCCTAAATGAGCCTAAAAAGAGCCTAAGGGACCATGAAAAAGGCCTAAAAAGGGCCTAGATGAGCCTGAAAAGCCTACCAAAACCCTTCTTTTATTTGCCGCATCCTCTCCTTCCTCCTCATCGCTATCCACCATTTCCACGTCAGATTGATTGTAGTCGTCGTCATCATCCTCTTCAGCGACGTCATCTGATTCATCCACATCTTCTGGAGACTCCTCATCGTCAATGCCTTCAGAATCCGATGGTTCTGGTGTCGATGAATCTTCAACGTCTTCTGAGTCATCGACGTCGTCGTCTTCTGGAGTGTCTTCAGAAGAAGACGTCACTTTCGTTTTCTTCTCTTTTCCAGCGTATTGTTGACCGAGACGTTGCATGAAGAAAGCGGCCGTTTTGTTCCATTCCACGTACTTTTTTCTGGAAAAAAACTTTTTTCTGAAAAAAGGATTTTTTTATTGGGGGTTTCAGTGATTTTCAGCCCAAAATTTTGAAAAATAAGTGATTTCTGCTGGTTTTTGCGATTTTAGACCAGAGTGGAGCGGAATTTCGCTTTCCGCCTTCCGCTTTCCGCCCAGAATGAATTCTTTCCGCATTCCGCTTTCCGCCAAAAAGTTCGAAATTCCGCCGATTTTCCACCAAATTTCACAACGTTTTTTTTTAACCAAAAAAAGATATTTTTCAACCAAAACCAGCATATCAGCGACTTTTTTCGCCGTAATTTATAGCTGTTTAGCAAAATTTCAGCAAAAAAAGCTTCATTTAAAGCTTTAAATTTCCATTTTCTGCCTTCCGCTCTCCGCTTTTCCAATTTTTCGGTTTTCCGCTTTCCGCTTCCGTCTTCCGCCCAAGAAGATTTCATTCCGCCTTCCGCTTTCCGCCCAAATTTGTTATATTCCGCTTTCCGCTTTCCGCCTTCCGCTTTTTCAAAAACCCGTTTCCGCTCCACTCTGTTTTAGACCGCTTTTAAGGGTATTTTTCAGAAAATTTCAGTCATTTCCCATTATTTCCCCCTATTTTGGCTTGAAATTCCAAAAAAGACTTACTTAATCTCCTGAACCTTCTCGACAACACATTCTTGACATGCTATCTTGTACATTAGACGTTCAGCGACCGGAGTTTTTGCGTCGATTTTCAATTGATTCAGAGTCTTCGAGTTGAGGGCGGCGAATTTGGCGATAGAGTCCTTGTCGATGGTCTGGAAATGAAAAAAGGTTTGGAAGAGCTACAGTAATCCTTTGAAGCCTGCATATATAACTCAAGTGCGGGCTACAGTAGTCCTTTTTTACCGTGTTTTGGGGAAACTACAGTAACCCTTTTTTTTTCTTTTTTGCAAAATGTGCTACAGTAACCTATTCCTGCTAGTCTAACTCATCTTACGCGCTACCGTAGTATAAGCTAACCTGCAGCTACAGTAACCTAAAAACAGTACCAAGATGCCCTGCAGATCAAACTAATCGAATTTCCAACAGTAGTTTAGGGTGACCCGCAGATCTAACAATGAACGCGTGTGGACTACAGTAACCTCTGGAACCATGCACATCTGGCTGTAGCTACAGTAACCTACCAACCGTACTAAAAAAAACCTGCGGATCTAACTCACTTCCCTTCAGCTAACCATGCTACCGTAGCCTTCGTGCAACCTGCAGATCTTACCAAAAATCTGTCTGGACTACAGTATCCACAATGCGTCTTTTCTGAGTACCGTAAACCTTGAAAACCTGCACATCTAACTACAGTAGACACTCAAGATTTTTTAGATTAAGCCTTCCAGCCCAATTTTAAGCCAATTTTTGACGGTTTTTGGGTTTTGTAGAAAAATAATTTTGGCTCTTTTTAGCGCATTTTCAGTCAAAATTTTTTAACTTGAAAAAAAATCTTTCTGGGTACAGCATTCCTCGAAAACCTGCACATCTAACTACGGTAACTAAGTAGAAGCTCCAAATTTTTAGATGAAGCCATGCAGACCAATTTTTCAGCTAATTTTTGACGTTTTTGGGTAAAAATCATGGTTTTTTGTATGGAGAAAAAGTTTTTGGTCATTTTTGAGCCCATTTTCAGCAAAATTTCCAGATTTTTTCTCAGGAAAAAAATCACCTTCAATCCCAAAATTCCCTCAAAAACCTGCACATCTAACTACAGTACCATCTTTTTTAAAAAACCTGGGTTTTCAGGCAATTTTGGTACTTTTTGGCTCATTTTTAACCCCATATTCAGCCAAATTTCTCAAATTTTTTACAAAAATCTTACCTTCAATCCCAAAATTTCCTCCACCAGCCTCGCACATTTTCGCTCCTTCTCCTCCTTCCCTTTCGCCCCATTTTTCTCCGTTTTCGCCTCCAATTCCTTCTTTTGTCTTAGCATTTTTCGCATTAATTGATTTTTGGAAGTGACAATTGTCGCCCGCAGTCCAACTAATTCATTATTCAACTGTTCAGCTGTTAATTGCACTTTTTCCTCTTTTTTGCCGGATTTTTTCAGCGGTTTGCCCGTTTTTTCAGGTGTTTCATCCAATTTTTCCGGCAATTTTTCTCCCAAATTCGGCATTTCAAATTCGATGATCGGCGCGGCGATATCGGACATATCAACGATTTTGTAGTCTTCTGCCACGTCATCAGCATCATCAATTCCACGTGTCAACGGCATTTCAACGTCTTCAGATGGTTTGGAAGCTTCGAGCTTGGCAGCCGGGGCCGATTTCTTCTTGATAACCTTCTTTTTCATCTGAAAATAGGGAAAATTGGGGTTGGAATTGTGTGAAAAAAAAGTGAAGAAATATGGCCGAGAAATAGAAGTTGAAGGTTTCTAGCCACGGAAAAATCAGATTCGGAGAAAACGGATACGAATTTTAGTGCTGAAAGTATGGAAATGATGGCCTAGAGTTTGGGATTCCCAGGCCGCCAAAAAGTGGCCTAGAAAAAACAATGAAGGTTTCTAGGCCAGCAATGGTAAATATCAAAATGTGACGTTTTCGGTTATAAATTTGGGGTTTCCAGACCACGAGTTTTGAAAAATCCAGGCTATGAAGATAAAAATCGTAAATTTTCCAGATTTTTAACGGAAAAAAAAAGAAAAAAGCTTATTTTTGTTTGAGATTATTAAAATTTAGAACTATTTTGAAACGTATGGAAAGTATGGCCTAGAACTTGGAACTCCTAGGCCACCAAAAAATGGCCTAGAAAAAACATTGGAGGTTTTTAGGCCAGCGATCCTAGATAGGTAAAATATCAAAATTTTCAGTCAAATTTTTCGCCAAAAAGTATGCGATTTTAAATCATGATGGCCGTGAAAACCGTATTTTTAGGCCACGAATTTTGAAAAATCTCGGCCATGAATAAAAAAATCGTTATTTTTCAGATTTTCAAAGGTAAAAAAAAGCTTATTTTTTTATTTGAGATTATTAAAATTTAGAACTATTTCTAAACGTATGGAAAGTATGGCCTAGAACTTGGAATTCCTAGGCCACCAAAAAATGGCCTAGAAAAAATCACTGGAGGTTTCTAGGCCAGCGTTTCAAGACTAGAAAAATATCAAAAATTGACGTTTTCGTTCAATTATTCCTCGAAAAATATGCAATTTTAAACTATGGTGGTAGTGAAATCCGGGTTTAAAGGCCACAAAACATTGGAAAATCTAGGCCATGAAAAAAAAACCGTAAATTTTTTGATTTTCGAAAAAGAAAAAGCATTTTTTTGGTAAAAACTTTTTTCTTCAATTTTTCTAAAATTTCAATTTTTAAAAATTCAGGGACCAAAACGGACCATTCAAGAAAATTCTTTCGATATTTTCCAATTTTTTTTTCAAATGAAAATCCAATTTTTAAGAATTTTAAGTCCACAAAACGAAAAAAAGATAAAGAACGGGTTAGAAAACCAAAAAAAAATTCTTTCAAAAAATCATTTTTTGTTTACAAAAAGCAATAATTTATATAAATATATATAAATTTACAAAAGTCTCAAAGCCTCAAAATATGTGTGGAAATTCCGCAAAAAAAAAAGTTCACCGTAATAATAATAAAAATTTTGACAAAAAAAATGGGTGGGCGGAGCCTAAAATTTGAGGGGGAAAAAGCACCAAAGAAACAAAGTCTTCACATAAATTGGAAAAAATATCACGGGAAAGAATGAAAAAAAGTAGATACGCAGCAGGAATTTTTTTTGGGCGGGAAATTTAAATTTTTGGGAAATTTTTTAAAAATGACAAATAAAAAAGAATTATCACAGCGAAAAATTTTGGATCAGGGGAGCGTTTTTTTTTTGATTGGAGAAGTTAATAAAGACATGCATTATAGACCATTTTTTGAATGAGTCAGAAAGTTCGCTCAATTGAGAAAATGAGCAATTTTCGAGGGGGTTTTTTGGGACGAAAAGTGGATTTTGGGCTGAAAAATCCAAAATTTTCAGATTTTTTGTGTTCAAAATGTGAATTTTGGGCATAAAACCTCAAAAATTGCACATTTTTCAGCATAAAAACTCGAAAGTTTCAATTTTTAAAGTCTAAAACCCTTATTTTTGCTCTTTTCCCACTCAAAAAATGTCCGTTTTACTCTAACATGAAAAATATGAATAAATTATTGAGAAAAAAGAGAAGGAATGTACAAAATACAAAAATTGTTCAGAGAAGTTTTAGAGGGGTGGCTGGAAATCCCCAGAAGCATCATGATGCATTGGTGGTGGTTGATTACTGAGTGGTGGTGGGTTGAACATTCCTTCGGTCAAATATCCAGCTATTCCGGTTGTTCCGCCTGGAAAAAAAAGGTTTTTCGGGGATTTTCGAGGGGTATCTGGCTAATATTAGCTTTTCGAAGATTAATAAAAGTTATTTTCAGTCTAATTTAAGCCTTTTCTCGAAGCTACAACTCTAGAAAATACAGGCTTTCTCCCGGATATTTGGCGCCTTATCTGAACGATTTTTGACTGAATCTGGATAATGCTAGAACATGAAATAGGCAAGTAGAGCTTTCCTAGACCGACGAAAAGAGGAGATTTACCGTTTTCTGAGCTTTTTTATAGGGTTTCGAAGCCCTTTTACGCTTCAACTGAACGATTCTGCTACAAGAGTTTAGTTTGACGTTTTTTGACTGAATTTGGTCCATTCTAGATCTGATGAGACTGCTCTGTCGTTATGTCTAATAAGTTTAAAGCCGTTCCAAACCGTTTTGGGCTCTGGTCCAATCCATTTTGGGAGGTTTAAGCCTAGTTCGACCTTCTAGGAGCTTCTCAAATCGAGTTTAAAATTTTTACTTCAAAAGTTTTAGAAATATATTTCAAGCTAAAAATTTCTTGAAAACTGGATTTCCTATCTATGAAACTCCCATTTTTCCAACAAAAATTATTTTTTTAACAACTTTACAAATAAAATAGTTTCCGCGCCTTACAATCAGAACTGTTTTATTTAGTCTTTTCTAACACTTTTACTGTTTTGGCTCTTTGTAGACTTTTCCGTGCTTTTTTTCACGATTCTTTCGACCATTTTAAGCCTTCCCCAACCCTTACCAGTGATAGCTTGAGTCCTAGCCGCCGGCAAGAACAAATCATGCCGCTGATCCTTAAACTGCGCCCAAATCGGACTCTTATCCAAAATATCCGAGATTTTCTGTCCAATTTTCAAATCCATTGCGGCAAACTTCAACGCATCCACAATTTCAGCTCTTGCAGCGGCTCCATTCGAAACTCCATTCATTGGTCCGTCGAGAACTTCCAAAAGATACGGTATCATATTACACATAAACATTTGAAGTGCCAACTCTCCAGTGTTTCGTTTCATCAAACATTTCAAAGCATGCGCTGATTCCCTCATAAGGGTCGGCTGATTTTTCATCGATCGCATTATTCCTTCGATACAGGAAAGGGTCGAAAGAGAATCACAACAGAATTGATTCTCACTTAGCTCCTGAAGGATTAGGATGGCCGAACGAGACGCCGACGGGTTTTGAAGGGACATTGCAGTGCAGAATTGTGGGAGATAGCCTTGAGCGGGGAGTTGATCCGCAGAGTTCGGATGGTTACGGACCAGCGCGACGAAGGCTTTGGTGACCATATCGAGTTCCGGGGTGGGACGACTCATTAGTTCGAGAACTCTGAAAGAATGGATGTTGGGTTACTGTAGGTACAAGGATTACTGTAGGCGCATGGTCTCATCATTTTTTTTTTCATTCGGCGATTTTTTTCAGTTTTTTCTTTCTAAACGTATTTTAGACTGAAAAACAGCATTTTCTTCATGGAAAGCTGCTCTATTGAACTATTTTTGATAGTTTTCCTATATATTTCTGATCAGAAAAGAAAAAAAAGCATCAGAATCATCGAAATTCGAAGAAAAGCGACGAATATAGTCATTTTTCTCATTAAAAAAAAGATTTTCAATGAAGTTTAGAAGAAATGCGATGAAAAGTTAAAAAATTATAGAATTTCAGCAAAAAACTGATTTTTCTAAATTTTCGGATTTTTTTTAAAATCAGAATCGTTGGAAATTTCAAAAACTTTCTGAAATTGTCAATGAAATTTTTTTAGAAAAATTGCAAATTTCTCAATTTTTCAAAAAACTTTTTGAGAGACCACGGCTTTTAATTTCGATCTATCTCAAGACTTACTGTAGGTGCTCCGGATTACGGTAGCTGAGGGTCTGGTCGAAATTTCCATTTAACTACAGTAATCTACAGGAATACAGTAGATTTCTAATCAAACTTGGAAAATCGAAATTTGAAACTATCTCAAAGTCTACTGCTTGGCTCGAGATTACGGTAGCCCGGAATTTGGTAAATCGGGTTACTGTACTGTTACAGTAATCTACAGGGTCACTATAGCCTTCCAACAAAAACTCACTTCTCAATAAGTTCCGTCGAAAACTCCTTTGGATGTCGAACTGGCCACGAGGGGTTTTCGATGAAAAGTCGAACAAAGACACCGCCAACAATCAATTCTCCACTGATACTATCACCATAAGCACACGAATTATCAGCCAATGATGTGGAATTCCATTTAGCCGTTGGATCTTTGATATGTTGTTCGTAGAGTTTCGCAACTTCTTCATCAATAATTCCTTTCACTTTTTGACGAGTAGCATCGTTCCAAATGAGTTCAGGGTTCTCGTTCGAGGAATCGAACATTTGAATTCTGAAAAAAAAAATGTTTAGTGCATTTTGGAGCATGTTTGTGTGTGATTTTTAGGGGATTTTAGGATGTTTTCAGTCGGTTTTTTGAGTTTTGTAGGAAATTTCAGATCTTCTATCATAAATTTTAGGAATTTTTAAAGTGAACCTTTTTAAGGTAAGGCCATTCTAATAAGACTACACTCTCAAGCAACAAAAGACCATTTGTGGGGTAGTTAAAGAATGTTTCTAGGCAATTTCAGGGCCTTTTTCTCAGAGTTTTTTTTTTGCTATTTCAAGGTGTTTTGAGTCAAAATTTTTGACATTTTCACACAGTCTTAAGAATACTTGTGATTTTCCGGGCCGGCCCACTTCGGCCCGGATTCAAAAAATTTTGAAAAGTAGGGGTCACTTTTTCAGTTTTTTTCGGTGATTTTGATGAAATTTCAGACTTTTTCTTACTGGAAATATTCAAAGTTTTCTCTAGAAAACCACTCCTACAGTTATCGAAAAAAAGACGAAAAAAATTTTTTTTTCAGTGCAAAAAAATTTTAAACTTTTCCAATTAAATTTCATTCGAACTCAACGGATTTTTGTTCAGTTTCGAATTTTTTGCCTACTTTAAAGAGCTATCGTGCAATTCTTTGTTCGAATTTTCAGATTTTGTTACTTCTTATTTGCGAAAACCTGACACCTCGGCTTAAAGTCGCAACGATAAATGCCTTTTAGGTCTCGCCACGATTACAGTAATTTTCCGTTGAAAATCACTGTAATCGTGGCGGGACCCAATAGACATTTGTCGCCGCACCTTTAAGCCGAGGTGTCAGGCTTTCGCGAATAAATTAGACCAAAATTTTTGTTTTTGGCTTGAATCCTTCAAATTTTTGAAAAAAAACGTTATTTTTAGTCCGATTGGGCTATTTCTTGTTCAATTTTCCTCTTCCACTTTTTCGTTTTCCACCTTTCCCCACCATTTCCTCTTTAAAACTCACGCAGTACTTGGCGACTCTCTCAACGCATCGGCAAAGATCTCCGGCAAGAACTTTGTAATAAACCGTTGCCATCGTGGTCCCGTCAGTTTATCTGCCTGAAGTTTGGCCAACAACTCAGCCGCCTGAAGACGTTGTCCCTGATCCGACAATGTCAAACAAAGAATCGAAAGGAAGTACATTAGACCACCATGTTCCAACATCTCTTTAACAATTTGTCCGTTTGAAGAGAGGGCAATAAGTACATCCAAAACACGTGGCACCATTTTCGGTTGATCTCGGAGGAGGGTGAAAAGAGTTGTGGTGATATTACACGTCGAAAGATCAGTGACACATTCTTTGTTAGCGGCGGCGAGGAGGATGACTTGAAGGGCTGCGGATTGAAGGTTCGAGTGTTTGCGACCACGAAGATAGGTGATTAGGAGTGGGAAGTTGCCAATGAGCAGAATTTCGACACCTGGAAATGAGATTTGAAGGGGCATAAAGGGGTTTTTTGCGGGGAAAACAGGTGAATGGAGGGAGTTCGAGAGGTTTTTTGTTCAATTCCGCGTTAAAATTCTACGCTGATCGCAATTTTCATGATGAATTAGCTTGAAAAGCGTTCTGAACCGTAGAAAAACATCTTTTCACTCGAAATGACCGTGACATCCTGGCCTAGTAACCCCTTTTGAGATAGCCTAGGAATAACAGGCGAAATCTCTAGGCCATCTGATCGTCTCGAACTACACGGTGGGGATTCTAGGCCAGGAGACTACGATCGTTCCGAGTGGAGAATATTTTCAACGGTTTAGAGCGATTTCAAGCAAAATCTATGAAAGTTGTGATCACCGTAGAATTTTGATGTCGGCTTGATAATTAATTCAGGTGAGTTTGGCCCTTCTTTGTATGGAGATACTGTCAGTTTAAACGAGGAGCCACCTTGAGTATTCTTAAAATCGTGCAGTAAACCACACTTCAAACTGCGTGCCGTAACTTGCACTTCCACCGAGTTAGGGGCGTGGCTTGATATTTTGCGCCGCACTTTCAGAGGTGACAGCTCGTATGAACAGAGAACTTCTACATTTGACTGCTCCGCGGGAAGTTCAACACATTCAAATAATCATCATGTGGTACAGAGCAAAAAACGAAGTGATAGATTTGGCTCCGTATCACATAATCATGTTGAATAACCCGGGGGGAGGAATTGAATGAACCCAACTGATATTCATCGCAAACAGAAAATTTTTGGAGGGGAAACAAGGTAAAATTTAAAGCGTTTTTTAAGGTTTTAGCCCAATTTTCCCAGGATTTTTCAAGCAATTCAAGGCGAGGGAAATCAGGATATACAACACGGAACATAGAACCGAGATAGATGCTTTGATAACTAATATCACTTTACAACAATTGATTTCTTACCCTTTTTGTCGGCAAATAGTGCACCTGAATAGTATAAATTTGAAATTTTATCATCGAAAGCTATATAGTTTTGACATTCTAGTTATTTTTGTAGATGAAAATGTCAGGTTTTCTGCAATTTTTGCAATAAATTCTTCAAATTTTTCCCTTTTAGACCCATTTTTTACCTGGATTAGCAGACACCAAATTGGCCAACGCTTGCATTGTCATCAGTACTTTCGTCTCGGTGTTCAACGTGTTTCCATTGGCTTGTGATGGTCCATTTCCCCAATCGATTTCAATTAAATCATCCGATTTTTTGGTGGGTTTGAGAGTTCCATTGAGTTCCGCCGAGTGTTTTCGAATGAAATCCAACAAGTCGACGGCCACTTTTTTGGGTTCCTTAAACGTAGAAAGTTGTTTAGGAGGGGGTTCTAAAGGAGAACTTACATGAAGCACAAACGTCGGCTGCTCATTGTATATTCTGATAAAGATGTCGCCGACGATCAACTCGTTCTTGTGAACTGACAACTCGAATTCGGCGCCGAGAAGGACACTCTGAAAGGGAAAACGTTGTTTTCGAGTTTCAGCTTACGTCGTGCCGGCTTATGGCTTGAAGGCCGGATTAGACCTTGTCGCACTACTGTAGGAAAGTGGTTTTTAAGCCAGATTTTTTGAACTTTTGACCCGATTTTTCTCGGATTTGACCGTATCTTCAAATTTAGGGTCCATTTTTCCAAATTCAGTCAGAACTTTCTGGCCAAAAGTATAATTTTTTTTAACTTTTTGAAAACGTTTCTGGACTGAAAATGGCCACGTGTCTAAATCAATTCGAGACCTAGCTAGGGTCAGTTAGGTCTAGAATCTGAAACTTTTTTTGATGGCTTCAAGCCATCTATTTTGATGGCTTCAAGCCACCTAGGGCTTCAGAAGGACCCGGTGAGACGAGATTCCAGGGCTCTTCTAGGCCATAAGTCTGAGTCGAATAGTTCTTTCAGGCCAATTTCAAGTGGCCTAAAATTTCGTTTAGGCCCAATCGGAGTACTGTAGGCAAGAAATCTCTAAGCCCATTTTGAAAGATTTGGCCCGATTTTTCTCGGATTTGGACCATATCTTCAAATTTAGGGGCCATTTTGTCAAATTATTTCAAAAAACTTCTGGCTTATAACTACCTTTTTGGACTTTTTAGAAGACTTTATTTGAACTAGAAAAGGCCATTTTCAAATCTATCGATATGGGCCTAAATGGGATTAGTTCGGCTAAGAACCCGATATTTCTCTAGGTTGATCTAGGCCATACCTGAATCGAAATAGTCTTTTCAAATCCAGATTAGCCCGCTCCGAAAAGTTTTGGGCCATTTTGGACCACATTTTTCTGTTTTTCAGACATTTTCGAGTCGAAAAACTCTATTTTCCTATACTTTCAGCCCATTTTAACCCCTTTATTTTCACTTACCGTTGGCTCATTCGACGTTCTATGCCGCTCGACAAACTCCAACACCTCGGCTCGCGTTCCATTATCCCAAATCATATACGGATTCTCCAGATTACTATTCAACGTCTTCAACACCACATCGTTCGTCTCCACTCGCATACATCGACAGATATACGGTGTCAGCAGAGCGCGAAGACTCTTTTGAACTTGTTCGTTATCGGGCGTTTTCTCCCTGTAACCAGCCAGCGAGGCGAGGGCTTCACACGAGGAACGAGCCAACGAGTTGGCCAGTGATTGTTTGTTGGAATCTTCCGAGTGTTGAACGCCTCCTTCGTCGAGAGTATAATCGTAATGGAAGAGATGAGGGACCAATTGCCAAAGGACTCCATTTTGAAAGAGTTGGAATTGAAGGAGTTCGTCGACAGCCATTGCGGAGATGCATTGAGCAGCGGCGGTGGAGAGCCGGGGTAGGTTCTGGAAGATGGGAGGTTAGAGAGTAGATTAAGGCTCGTCGGGCCCAGTTTAGAGGTAGTTTAGGCCTGGACCGGGTTAATTTAGGCCGATTTGGACTGCTTGAAGGTAGTTCAGACTAGATTAGTTCAGTGTGGGCCTGCTTTCCCCGAATTCGCGCAGCTTCTATTAGGATTAGCTAGGATCAATCAAAACCAATTCAGCCCATTCTGGATTCGGCTAGCCTAGTCTGCTGAACTAAACTAGAGGGCCTTGTTCAAAAATCGTTGAGACTATATCCGGCAAATCAAGACCATTCCGGACCAGAACCAAGCCAATTTCGCAAAAAGCTAGTTCAGGCGTTTCTGAAGCCGTTTTTTAGAATGTTCCGAGCCATTTTTATGTTTTTTTAATCAAAAAATTTTAGGACCTTTTGGGAACTCCAGCTTGAATTCTGGGATCCTTTCGAACACTATTGAGACTGTTTTAGACTTTTCTAGACTGTTTCTGACCATTCTATGCGTACATTTCAGGCTTTTCAGGCCTTTCCAAACTAGGCACTTTTGAGACCCGTTGGACAGTTTTGGGACGTTTTTAGGATCTGTTATGGCATTTTTGGGACCTTTCTGAGCATATTTTGAGGTCACTTTTAAACTTTTTGAGCGTTTCTTTTTTAACTCTTTTATACATTTTTTGGCCATTTCAGGCTATTCCATGAGCACATTTCAGGCTTTTCAGGCAGTTTTATAGCTGAAATTCAGGCTCTTCAGGCCCCTTCGATCTTACCGAAAATTGCAGCAACCTCGTGAGCGCTCCAAATATCGATACCATCTCGGCGAGTTTTTGCCGACAAGCTTCAAATGTTGACGCCGTGGCAAAACAATCACACACATGAATGCACACTTGAACAGGCATATCTTCTGGGGTTGAGCTCATTGTCACCATTGGGACACATCGATCGAATGCGACGACGAGGGCCTGGAAGTGGGGATTTTGAAAGAGAATCAAAGAGGTTTTTGGGGTAAAATCGGCTGAGCAAAGCCTATTTTAAACCATTTTTGCTCATTTTTCTTGAATTTATCATAGTTTCCAGTGTGAAAAAGAGCCAAAAACGCATTTGCATACCTCCAATCCATTATCCCGTCTCAACTGCTCGGCATTCAGTGCACTACTAATAAGGGTGTAATTGGCAAGTTCTATAGCTGCCGACAGTAGATCACCGCCTCCTTTAATGAATAGAGCGTCGTCTTTTGCTTCCAACATGATGGTTTTGATGAGTTGAGAGTAGCCAGCGTACTTGTATTCGGAGAGTTCTGGAAATAGAGAAGGGGGTTACGGTATGTGCAGATTGTGTGGGGTTACTGTAGCTAGGGTCGCCAGGAGCCTGAAACTACAGTAACCCAGAGAAGTATCATAATACTCTGTATTACTGTATGGGGATCCAGAAGATTAATGTTAGTGAACTAGAGGATTACTGTAAGTGATCCAGAGGATTACTTTAGGTGATCTAGCGGATTACGAAACACGATACAGAGGATTAATGTATGGAGATCCAGAAGATTACTGTAAGAAACCCAGGAGATTACTGTAGAAAATACTAGAAATATTGTGATTTAGAATGATTTGATGATTTGGTGATGATTTTTGTGCCTACAGTTATTCAAAACACGAAAGATCCCGATGGTTTGAAAAAGAAGAAGGTTACGGTAGCTACGGTGAAAAATTACCTACAGTAGTCCGTACTCTACCTACAGTAGGATTACGGTGGTCGACCATTAGGGTTACGGTAGATGAGCGTAGAATTACGGTAGGTGGTTCTTAGGATTATGGTAGGTGACCTTTAGGACTACGGTAGGTGACCTTTAGGTCTACGGTAGGAAACCCTTAGGATTACAGTATGTTTCCTTGAATGCAGGTTTCATATAAACTACTGTAGATCTACTATTGACTTCCGTATCTACGGCATTGGAATTACGTCCAAATCTAGGGTTACTGTAGCCCAAGTTCCAGCAACTTCAGCCTGTTTCTTTTCGGCTTTTCCACGTTTTTTCCTCAAACTCTACCTTGACTATATCGACTGTATATAATAGATTGAGCCTGCAGACACAACACAATTCGATGCGAATCCGGCATGCCCGAATCACCGGCGGCACTCTCGCTTGTCAACAACTCATAGGCGGCATTGATTCGTTCGAACATCTCTCGACCCTCGGGATTCTTATCCGGATGATATTTGGCTGCCAGTTTGTAGTATTGACGACGTATGAATGCGGGTTTACGGTGCTCTTCTTTTGTCATATCAACAGAAAGAATCTCGCGAGCGTTTTCGACAGACATCGCGGCGGGCTTCTTTTCGAGTTCATTGTACCACGTGGCAAGGCAAGAACGGAGGAATGGAATCTGGAAAATGGGAGTGGTTGGGGGAAGATTTGGGCTAGTTTAGGCATACATGTATCAATTTACCGATCGGTAAATTTTTTTCGACTTTCTGGGACGTAAAACTTTTTTTGACGGAAAAATGCCAGAAAACGGGCGTAAAAACCAGGGAAAAGCCGTTTTGGGACGTGAATTGGCTTTTTTTGGGTGATTCTGGGACGTAAGCACGTGGAATTTTCTATTGTGACATTTCATATACATGTATGAGTTTAGGCTTGTTTTTCCGAAGCTTTTTCTAGAGTTCCGAAGCGATCCTCGGGTCGTACAAGGGGTTTTCTAGAGAAATTTTGGTTGTTTTCAGGTAGTTTTTTTTAGGTACTAGAAAGTCCATTCAAAGTAGGACTAAACTCTCCTAAGTTAAACTTTGTTTCTGCATTAAAATTTTGCGCTGATCACGATTTTCATAGTGATTTTTGACTGAAAATCATTTTAAGTTATAGAAAAAACTGTGAAAAAAAACAGTATCTCCTTGGTGGTCGTGGCCTCCTGACCTATAAATCCCGCCGTGTAGTTCGAGAGGACAAGTTGACTTAGACCGTGATTTCTAGGCCAGTTTTTTCTCTCGAACTAAACGGTGGGATTTCTAGGCCAGGAGGCCACGGTCATTTGGGGGGTATTGGTTTTTCACACAATTTTTCTATTGTTTAGAACGATTTTAAAGCAAAATTACTGTGGTAATCATATTTAGCAAGGATTCAGGATCACTTTAGCCATTTCCAGGCTGTTTTAGGCCATTTCCGGTCTATTTTCAATGTTCTAAGGCTATTTTGTACTACTTTCGCTAAAATTTAGGTCATTTAGGCCCGTTTTTTAGTGTTATAGAACTTATTATGAGATTCTTGAAGGCTTTTAGATATAGTTTTTCCTAGATTGTTTTGTAGAAACTATCTAAGCCATGGTTTTTTCCGGCTATTTTGGACTTTCGCTGGAAATAAGGCCATTTTGGCCTGTTTTTTAGCCTATTTGAGCTTGTTATGGACTTCTTGAAGGCTTTTTGATGTAGTTTCCTACATTTCTGAACTGTTTTTAGGCAACCATTCTCAGCCCTTTATCAAACCATTCAAAGCCTTACCGGATCACGAATCGGCCAATCGGGGAATCTCTGCTTATTGCACAAATGTCTCAAATAGTACACATGACAGAACAACTCCTTCGTCAACTCCGGGTAATCAATCAGTGGAATCGGACAGAATTGATATAAAGCCCGAACATTCGATGTCAATCGATGCGAGAAATCAGCCACATGTACAGCTATTCTCTCAATCAGATGACGTCGCATGGCAGTATTCCAAATGATTTCCGGATTATCAAACTCGCCAAGAAAGACCTCCGCATACTTTTCGGCTCCATATTGCTCCAAATAGAACGTGGCAGCTTCTGGAAGCAACGTCGCCAGAATCGATTGACGTGTGCTCTCCAGATGAGGTAACGTCGACCGATAGGCTTGTTTCATATGGGTATAATGAAGGAATCTGGCAATCGGAAGAACGTTGGATCCATTGTACATCAGAATGAAATAGAAGACACCGGACAGGTAGAGACGTGGCATAAACGGATTGTCTCGCATGACGTGGTAGAGGAGAGAGGCGACACGTTGAACGATTTGTGGCTCGTAGGTGAGAAGGAGTTGAACAAGTTGATAGAGGAGAACGGGCTCCGTGAGCTGCTTTTTGACCGATGGCATTGGACGAACCACACAATCATGGGAGTCTCTGAAAATTGAAATTTTTGTTTTGGCGGCCTAGAAATCACACGAGTGGAGGCTAGTCCTCGGCGCAAATTCTTAAAACTACCAGGTCTACTGTACCAACCATTGTTTTCAGAGTCACCAAAAACATATATTTAGATCTCAGCTAAATTTTCAGGGACTAGTTTTCTCAAAATTGGGTTCCTAGGCCACCAAAACAGAAGTATGAGATCGGCCCAGTGCAATAGCCTAGAAAACCTTTTTGGGAACCTAGTCCCCGACTTGACCTAGGACTAGTTTTCTCTTCCAAGGCCATCGAAATGCGAAAAAATAGTCAGAATAAACTAGATTATTCAAAGTTGTTCGAAGGACTAGTTTTCTCAAGTCAAAATTTTTAGGCCGCCGAATCTCATATGCCCAGTTTTGAACTTTTTTGGTGATTCGAGGAATAGCTGTTGCCTAGATGAGTTTTCTAGGCCAGGAACGCCCAAACGTTTAATTTAGGCTTATTTAGGACCCAGGGACTTGTTTTCCCCGTTTTTAGGTCATTTTACCCGGTTTTTCTAGGCCATTTGAGGCGATTTCTAGACCAGTTCAGGCCATTTTTAACCGAATTTTTTCAATGCCATTTGGAACCGATTTCTAGGCCATTTTTATCCATTTTTAAGGGTTTTCCCCCCAAATTACCTCGACGGAAAGAATTCACACATCTGCAAAATGGTATCCAGACAAAGAACGCTCAAATCCGTAAAATTGAGCACCGTCGCCTGGAATGGTCCTTTTCCAGTGTTAATCTCATTGGGTTGATCCTTCTGTTGGCATACTGTCCATCGGAATTGAGGGACTGCCGCCAGGCTAATCCATTTATCCATTCCAGCTGCCCAAATTTGGGTTTTCTCGAAAATCGTCTTCTCCGCGTAGAGAGTCTTCATTTTCTCGAATGACAACGGTCCGACTTGTTTGGCCTCTTTATCATGATAATACCACTCTTCGGAGCCCCCTTCGGCCATTTGCTCGGCACTAGCTTCGATTACATTCGTCTGATTCTGCACTTTTGCTCGCTGCACATGAAGATGAGCAAGGACACACAGATCGACGAGAAGGGGTAGGACATTTGATATTATCAACTCTCGAACATTATCCTTGTTTAGTGCCAGCTTTGAGAGAAGCAACACCAGATGGTCTCTTTCTAGGGGGTTTGCACACTTTTGGAGCATTTCAACGAAATATTTCGAGTCTTGAAATGGGCCGATTGTCATGTGATGACGGGAATAGGTGATTGCCATTGCACGAAGGCAAAGACATTTCATGTCGATTTTTGTGGAGAGAAGGAATCGGTGATAGACGTTGTTGAAGAATTCAAGGCTGAAAAATGATGAGGAATTAGGGTTTTCGTGGGGTTTTTTTTGTTTTTTCTTTGATAAACTCCTAGTTTTTTGAGCTGGAAAACCTTTGATTTAAAAAATTTTTCTAGATGAATATTTAAATTGAGTTGTTTTGACGAAAAGCTTCAAAATTTCGGACGAATTGAGAATTTCACAGAATTCCTAATAGAACGGCACCTATTGAAAATGTAGTTTTTTTTTAGTTTTTAGGTAGAAAACAAACGTTTTTTATTGTCGTTCGAAGTGAAATTATAGGTTGTTTTGGCTTTTTTTTTGAGAAAATTTAAGTTTTCAAATTGAAAAAGCTTGATTTTACAGTTTTTTCCAGATGAAAGTACTTATTTTTCGATGGATTGAGTGAGGTTTTTTGATTTAATTGAACTAAATGAGAGTCCCGAAAAACCTCTATTAAAGCGGCACTTTTAATAGAAAGGCGCCTGTAATGAACTGGCGATCAGTCAATGAAGAATAGACATAACGTGCCGTTGTAATAGAGGTTTTACAGTATTTTTTGAAAGGCTTCTGGATCAAGTTTAGCCCATTTTTAGAGGCTAATATTCTCTAATTTCTGACGGGTTCCGAGAAAAAAAAATTAGAAAAATTTCAAATTCAAAGATAAAAATTTTCAAAAATTCGAGTTTTTTTTGGATTTTTAAGATGAAAATTTCATAGTCTGAAAGTCAATTTTCGGTTGTTTTTGCTCGAAATTCTTCAAATGCATCGAAGTTTTTGGATTTTCTCCAAAATTTTCTTCAAAACCTCTCTAAAAACTCACGGATTATGAATCGGCGTTGCATTCTCATCAGCTTCAATCAATAAAAGTCTCAAATAATAGTCTCCAATTTTGATTTCCTCCAAAAGAGAAGGGTATCTAATCTGGAATTCCGTATGATTCCAAGCAATGGGGAGTCCTGTCGGTGCTTGCTCTTTTTCACTATCCAATGCTCGTCTCTCCGTATCCATTGCATGTCGAAACTCTTCTCTCGTCTTCTCATTCCAAATCAAGTCGGCTTGAGAGTGATCTTTCGAAAATTGATAGGCAAATAACTTCCAATTCACATTTGGACGGACTCGATTACGACGTTTACGGAGGACCACTGGTTGTTGGCGTTGTTGTTGCTTTTCCTGGAAGAGGTTTGGGAGTTGATGAGGGGGACTAGTTTTTGAGAGGGTTTCTAGGCCACCAAAGGTAGTTTTCTCGTTAGATTTACAAAATGCTAAGAGAGGGACTAGTTTTACACATAGAAGTTTTCTAGGCCGCGACTGCAGACGCTTAAATACATCATCAAAACCTGTGAAAAATTGAAAGGGATTGGAGAATAAGCGGGGGACTAGTTTTTTCATACAAGTTTTTCTAGGTCATAACTTTCCAATTTCACGGTTTGGACCTGTAGAAAACTATGTTCTGTGTTTTATCGCAGATAATGACTGTTTGGGGTGCTATGGGTTTTCTAGGCCACCAAAATTTTTTTTTGGGTCGTTAAATAAATTAAGGCGGACTAGTTTTACGCATAGAGGTTTTCTAGGCCACGACGCTTAAAATCCGCATGTGTCTTCTAGACGATCTGGAGGACTAGTTGACTTGACTATGGGATTTCTAGGCCACCAAAGGTAGTTTTCTAGTAAGATTCAACAAATGCTCCGAGAGGGACTAGTTTTACGTATTTAGCTTTTCTAGGCCAAAAAATACGACTGTAGACGTTAAAAATCAGCATCAAAATTTTTAAAAATCGCGGTTCTTCCTTTCCCTATTTCTCGATTTTAAGCATCAAATTTCTTCAAGTCGAAAGTGATGGACTAGCTTTTCCATATGAGATTTTCTAGGCCACCAAAATCGAATTGGCCAAACGAAGCAGAGAATGAACTGGAAATCTCTAGAAATTGCAGTTCTGGTGGCCTAGAAATCTTATACCTGGTCGTTTTGAGAGACTAGATTTTTCGTTTGAAGTTTTCTAGGTCATCGAAAACAGAATTAATAATTCTAACTGAATTTTCATCTACATTCAAATAAAGTGGTACCGATCAGAGGTGACTTCACGTTTGGGGGACTAGTTATTCTCCCATACGGTTTCTAGACCATCAAAATGGTCTGATTTTGCTCTCGCTTACATCCACAACTCTTTTGGGCAAGAAATTCAGCTTTTGCTCCAAATCCCAATGTTGTACAAATCGTTCAAATCCAGCTTCGGCGGTGACTCTCAACTGATCAAATTTCTCCTTCATCGCATTCTGTTTCGACTCATTTGCGGCGGCGGTGAGATTATTTCGAACAATTAGAAGATCCTTCTCGGTCACTGGCACTTTTTCATCGGATTCCATGAAATTGAGAAGTCCACGTGGCTGAAAAAGAGTCTTTGAAGGAGGACTGCATTAAAATTTTTCTGTGTTATTTTTCATGCTGAATTCATTGCTCATGAAGAAATCACCTGAAAATCGTCTTGAAACGCACAAAATCGCGTGTTACAGATTGGTGGCCGCGGGCGTCTGGCCGAGAATTCGATAGCACGGAGCCGTTTTCTCCATATTTTTCGCTTTCATTTCGCATGTTTTTGCTATAAAACTTCAGTCTTCTTCAAGTTTGGCGATTTTGGGCGCAATTTGTGTAATTCAGAGCGATTTTTGGGTAATTTCTTCATGAGAAATCGACACAACATGGAAAAATAAACCAGAAACAAAAATTTAAAAACCTACCAAACATCTAGTCAACAAATCATTCGCCTGTTGATTATCAGCAATCCATAGACTTATCAAATGTCCGGATAACTGCTTATTCGTCAAAACTCTCAAATCTTTTCCACTCGAAAGCAGAGAAGAATACAAATGAGTTAAGAATGCTCCTTCGGACAGAGCCAACATTTGCATTGACTTTGAAGTTTCGACATCAGCTTCTTCGATAATCGCCCTCATCACCATACCCGCCCCTTTGACAATTGTCATAGAGGGGCATTGGAAGAGACGGAAGAAACTTCGGCCACGGATTGAGACAAGCTTCAGAATATGGTCGAAAGTTTCACCGGATGTTGTTTCGGAATATGGGGAACAGACGGAGAATGTAAGGAAGTTGAGCATCGAAGCGATCACGAGCCAACCGGTGGAGCGATCCTGGAAAAAGAGAAAGTTGGTTTGAGGAGAGAGGGGCGGGGCTTATTCTGGGTTACTGTAGCTTTCCTAGTGTACTGGTAAAAGAGACAGAGCATGATCATATCAAGCTCCGCCCATTTTTTCTGTCTTTTCTAGGTCTAGGTTCTAGATACTGCATTAATTTCGAAATGTTCAAAGCTGTAATACAGTAGATAGGCTCCGCCCACTTTTGGAAAAAATTTCAGATTCTTTGCAACACAACCTTGTAATAGGTTACTGTAGAAAACAATTTCAAGCTCCGCCCACTTTATTTTCTAACGCGGAGTACCAGGTTACGGTAGTTACTGTAGAACTCCTGCCAAAAAATAGAGTGGTCCCTTCGAAAGTAAACTACGTAGTTATTGTGGGCGGAGCTTGGCTTACAGTGAGCTTTTCCGGAAAACTGGATTACGGTAGAAAGTGCATCCAATACCCGAAGCTCCGCCCATTTTCTACCAAAAAAAAGCGGGCGGAGCCTAGTTTACAATAAGCATTTTCCGGAAAACTAGGTTACGGTAGGTACAGTAACCATAGGCTCCACCTATTTTAATTGCCTAACAATAAGAATAAAACTGGAAGTCCTCTCTACTGGATTACTGTAGAAACAGGACCCAAAACTTGAAGCTCCGCCCACTTTTCAGATCAAAAGTAGGCGGAGCTTTCCAAAATCCTTACCACATGAATCACAATTAAATCGAGCAAATTCTCCACAAATTTGGGGCTACTCATCAAACTTTGCTTATTCAATTGCTCAATTCGTAGTTCATATTGATCATGCATTGGATACATCAAGGCACAAAGAGCCTCGACAGTGGCATGATCGATGGATTCAGATTTCCATGAGAGAACACGAACTACGAGGCTCCCGAGCTTCTCACGGACTCCGGTTACTTCGGTGAATGCCTGAAAAAATACAGTTATTTTGAGATGGTAGTTATATTTAGGGTTACTGTAGTCTGGTCTGGCTTACTGTAACTCCATACGAAAGTACAGTTGTTTTAATTTAAGATTACTGTGGTTTTGGACTTTCTGGATGAAAATTAATGTGGCATGATATTACTGTACTTCTAAACCAAGCCTACTGTAGTTGAACCCAATTTCACTGTAATTCCAGTCTAGATTACTGTACTTGCATCTGGGACTACTGTAGCCTCCCATGGACAACTGGTATTACAGTACTTAGATTCAGGGCTACTATAGTCAGATTCAAGGTTACTGTAGTTCCTACTGTAGTCAGATTCATAGTTATTGTAGTTCCTTCTGAACGTTCTCGATAACTGTTAATACGATATGAGATTACTGTACATTGAATAAGGGTTACTTCCCTGGATTTCTGTACTTCTTAATCAAACCTACTGTGCTCGAACATGGCATTACTGTAGCTCAAGCCTAGATTACGGTACTTTAACACGATTTCGCTCCTCACCTGAAATCCACTTTTCGATGCGAAAAGTCTCCTCAAACATTGTAGCTGTGCTTCTGTCTTATGCTTGTACTCCTTGTCCTCTTTCGTATAATTCTCTCCCAAAACCGCTTCGATCGCATTCACAATCACTTTTCCCTTATTTTCCGAAAAGAATCCCTCGTGAGATTTCGAGAATCGAAGACCAGAATATGGGACGTTGGCGTTGAAACGGCGAATGAGATCGCATCGACGGAGACCCGCTGTAAGAAATGGAGAGTTGGGCTACTGTAGATACACGGCAGGGGTACGGTAGTGGTTATGAGATACTGTAGCTAGATTACTGTAGATCTAGGTTACTGTAACTGCGCTGTGGACGTTCTAATCAGAATTGTGGTCAGATATTGCGTTTCTGGTTAGGATTACTGTAGTTTTGCGCTGGGATTACTGTATTTCAGAAGCCAGATTACTGTACCCTAGGCCGTGGATTACTGTATTTTTCACCTAGGACTACTATAATTTGATCCAAGTTATCGTAACTGGAAGGAATAGACAGTTGAGTTATGGCAGGAGTACGGTAGTAGTCATGGGGATACTGTAGCTAGATTACTGTAGATCTGGGTTACTGTTATTCTTTCCTAGGATTACTGTACATTAGACTATGGGTTAGGCTGCTGGCCTACTGTAGCTTCAACCTGAGGTTACTGTACTTCTGAAATCAGATTACTTTAGCCTAGAGCGAGGACTACTTTAGTTCTGATCTAGGATTTTTGAAATTCTGAACTAGGACTACTGTATTTTGACCCAAAGATTACTGTAATTTAGGCCTCTTATTACTGAACTTCTACCAGGGATTACTGTACTTTGGACTACTGTACTTCTAGGTTACTGTCATTCTTTCCTAGTGATACTGTATTTAGGATCTCGCTTTAATGTGCTGGATTACTGCAGCTTAAAATAAGGACTGCTGTATTTCTGACATCAGATAACTGTAGTCCTAGCCTAGGATCATTGAAATTCTGATCTAGGGCTACTGTACCCAAAGTGTTGTACCATAGGCCTCTTATCACTGAATTTCTACCAGGATTACTGTACTTTACAGTTCCATGGGGTTACTGTACCTTCCAACCCTCTTTTCACTCACGTGGCGGTGCAATAATATGTTTCATGCATTGTGACTCTGCGTCCTCATCCAGCGACGTAGAAAACGGGATCACTCTCAGATTTCGTTCAAATCGATGTCCACAAACGAACACTTCCATATTACCAGAAGCCCGAATTCCATCGAGAAGTGATGCCAGAATAAGGTCACGTTCCGCTGCCACGTAGGCTCTTCCCTCACCATTTTCGTATTCGACAATGAATTGTTGAGGGTCTTTCTCACTTCGGACCAAACATACGATCTGGAATATGGTGGGATTAGAGATCCGGGTCACTTTATCTGAATCTAGGATTACTGTAGATAGATCTAAGCTTACCGTAGCTCAATCGAGGATTACTGTATATGGATCTAGGTTTACTGTAGCTGAATCTAGGGTTACTGTAGGTAGATCCAGTATTACTGTACTTTCGGCTGAAGACTACTCACTACAGTATCTTAATTTGAGACTACTGTAGCCTAGATCACTGGATTACTGTATCTGGATCTAGGGTTACTGGACCCTCATACAGTAATCCTAGATCCAGCTTTATTCTTGACTAAAAGCTACATTATTTCAATCTGGGAGTACCGTAGTCTGGTCAATTCCGGCCGGAATCAACATAGCTCCATTTAGGGCTACAGTAAGTTGCTCAATCTAGGACTACTGTAACCAGTCAGTTTCCGGTTGGGGGTACTGTGTTTTGGCATATAAGGTTTTCTATGGACTACTATACCTTGAAGATTACTGTACCTAAAAACTAGGATTATTGTACCTAAAAACTAGGATTACTGTACCTTTTGAATAATTTTCAACTTTCAAACCATGTTCTTCATATTTCGGCATAAAAGTGTATCGAAAAATTGGAAATTTTCAGCTTTTTCAACTAAAATTTTGTAAATTTCCAAACTTTTGATCAAAAATATGTTATTTTTCACGATAAAAACGTTCAATTTTTAAATTTTCTAGCCGTTTTTTTCAAATTTTTCAGCCAAAATCGAGTTTTTAGCTATTCTCAACCAAATTTCTTCAGCCAAAAATCAGAATTTTCAGCTATTCGAAACCCACTCACATGTTTCAAAGGCGTGGCACAAATGACAGAATACGTAGCCAAATCCCTTTCAATAATACACGTTTCACTGAGACAAAGCAATCGTCGAGTTGGCATTTCGGTTCTTCTCGTTATTTTCGAGACTTTAAATTCAGTGTACGACGTCAACTCCTCATCACGACTACATAATCCGAGACGAGTTTTGATGAAGTCGTCAAGGGAGATTAGTTCCCGGGCAATTGGTACAGTAATCCCAATGTTTTCAATGGCAAGGCGACGAATCTCTTTGATGAGCTCTTCTTGGTTTGCGGAGGCGAACATGTGCTGAAAAAGGGGGGATTTTGAAATTTTGAGATTTTTGATATCAAAGTTTTATTTTTAAAAAAATAGTGGGCTAAATTAAGAGACGGAGACATTTTTTTCTCTGCGCTTCTCAACTTGAATAAACCTTTTTGGAGGTCTCTGTTGGTTTTTTTCACCAATTTTTGGGATCTTTAAAAGTTTTTTGAAAAGCTAGCTGTAAAAAATGTATTAGAAGGGCATGCTCTTCTGTTGTTCCGTGCAGTGTTTAGAGGTCTTTTCTGTTCATCAGAACAAATGTTTCGGGAAATAATGCACTAAACTTTACAAAATCGACCATTTTCAGTAGAAACACACTGGCTGTAGAACTCTTCTATTGAAGGGGGCTCTTCTAATAGAGGAGGCTCTTTTATTGTTCCCAGCACGCTTTCAAAGGCTCTTCTAATACAGTTTTTACGGTAATTTTTTTTTGAAACACAGTATTATTTTGGTGTTTTTCACCTATTATCGGATCTTTTAATGTGTTTTTTAAAAGCCAAGTTCTAAATTTTCCTCAAATTTTGCAGATTCAATTTGGTCCGTTTTGGTCCACTTTTTTTTGGTCTACAAGTGTATTTTTACCATTCTAGGTCAATTTCTATAATTAGGTATTGCTTATTTGCGAAGGCCTGACACCTCGGGTTTAAAGGCGCAACGCTAAATGTCTGTTGGGTCTCGTCACGCTCACAGTTATCTTGAGCTGAGAGTTACTGTGATCGCTACAATATCCTATTGACTGCTGCGCCTTTAAACCGAGGTGTCAGATTTTCGCAAATAAGTAATAGATCCATATTCACAACTAGCCAATTTCATTCTGAAAATTTCCAGCCTTTTTTATTCCCAATTTCGACATATTTCTGCCTTGAGCCGGGCGGGGATTTCAGGATGGTTTGGAGGCCGATGGAAAGTTAGGCCACGAAAACTCTTCCGGTCGGAATTTTTTCAAATTTCCGATGAAAAACAGCCAAATCTATAGATTTCCTTTGATTTTTTCGTCCTTAACATTTCGTATTTTCGAACTTTTTCCCTTCAAATAGACAAAATCTACCAAGTAAGAGTCCCTTGTTCTTAGTCCTAAGCTGATTTCCCAACGATATCTAGGTCAAATCTGTTTTTTGTCATCTTTTTAATGAAATCTACCAAGCGGGGAGCTCTTTGATCCTAATCTTCTAGACATTTAACAGCCCCCCCCCCCCCTTTCAGTGTACACAATTGTCATCATTCCCTTTCAGAGATAGAGTCCCTTTGTTAGAGAGTACACAAAGACTAGAGACGTAGAGATGACAGAACAGGCGTTGTGCAAAGGGGCGGAGTCTCAGAAAACCGTATAAAAGGACCAGCAGATCCAGGGGATTCCTCAGTTCGTCTCATTCAAAAGACCACTATCATTCTAACGACTTCTGTCTACAACTATGTCTTCTACAAAGACTTTTACTTGTCAATGGCTCTCTTGCCAAAACAAGACCGTATTCCCTTGTATCGAGGATCTCGTGGATCACGTCAACAAGGACCATCTTCTGGAGCCAACGGAGAACGAGGACGGCGATATGGAGGTACAATGTCAATGGAGTTCATGCCGTACAGCGAAGAGTCACGGAGACACGGATAAGATGGTTAGTTTGTTTTACTGTTTTTTTTTGAAAATTTTCTAGAGGGAGCTGGCCGAGATTTTTTGGTGTGGTTTTCTAGGCCACCACTTGAAAACATAGCTAACTAGGAGCTTTTTAGATGCATTTTCCAGTATGAAAAGGCATTTCACGTCTTTTCTAGCCGGTTTCTTGAATCTGGCACTTCAAACTGCTTGAAATTTCCCGATTTTCGAAGTCAAGTTCAAGACTTCCGGTCAAATTTGCGGTTTCGAGCTTGTTTTGATCACGAAAATCACTGAAAAGACAGTTTTTCGTCGAAAATCCGAAATTTTTTCCTGATATTTTTCAAAAAACAACTGACGGACGAGAAAACTTCGAATCCCAAAATTCGAAATCTGGGCTTTTTGGGTGATTTCTGAGGCCATTTCTAATTCAAAAATGATTTTTCGACCATTTCATCTAGCGAACTTTTTGAGCAAGGTTTAAGCTCTAAAAGCCTGGGCTGAGCGGTTTCTGGTTCCGGATACCGTGTGGAATTAGCTCTGAAAATGTGGAAAAATAATTGATTTTCCGATCACTTTCAAACAAACTAATTCCACCCTATTTTCAGATCACATGGATCAAGGAGCACTTCCTTATCAAGCACGCCAAGTCAGCGAAGATGTTCAAGTGCCCACATGAAGGATGCGATGTTCGGAAATCCAGTGAAAAGCAACTCAAAGGACATTTGAACAACAATCACCTGCCAATCAAGGAGAAGCCAGAGCCAAAGCCAAAAGCCGAGAAACCAGCGAGGAAGATTCGTGAGCCAAAGCCCGAGAAGGAAGATACTGATATTGAATCAGCATTGGAAGAAGATGAGGTGTGGACTGATCCAGAGTACGAGTATCAAAGGGAAATGGATGTGAATCCACGACGTGGCTATTGGTCGGCAATCTTTTATTCCTGCCACAATCTCAAGGGACTTCATTACATCAAGATTCAATTGAAGGCCATGAGAATTCCAAAGAAGAAGGGCCAAAAGCTCACACTTGCTCAGAAAAAGACCAAAAGAGCTCATGTGGAAGAGAAGATGGCTAAGCAGCTCTACCGTAAACTCAAGAGAAAGATCAAGGATGCCGAGAAAAAAGAGCATTTGTTGCCGTGTTTTGCTGACCCATTGGTTGTTAACGAGAGAGATTGGTTCGAAAAGTATGAGGAGAAGTTGGAGAAGGAAAGAGCCAAGAAGGAGAAGCAACAGAACAGAAAGAGACCAGCAGTGAGAAGCGAGAAGGCTCCAGCCAAGAGGGCCAAGTGTTAACTAATAATTGTTCTAATATTTGTTTACTTTGTATTTGTTTTGTTTTTTTCTTGAATAAAACTGCAGAAAAACCAAAATTTCTTCTTAAAATTGTTTTTGACGTTTTCAGCCTGTTTTTACCTGAATTCTGAGCTGACTCCATTACATCAAAATACGATTGAAGCCCAAAATAGTAGGAGAAAGGACCAAAAGCTTACTCTTGCTGAAAAAAAGGTCAAGAGCTCATGGTTTTTTGGCCAAAAAACTTGTGAACTTGTGTTTTTTCGGCGGTTTTCCTGTCATTTGCAACCATTGTCCCGTTAATTTCGACCTTTTCGCAACTATTTTCAGCCAAACCGAGCGATTTTCAACATTTTTAAGCTCTTACGAGGCCATTTTCGACTGTATTTTGAATTATTTCCAGTCGAAATACGGCGATTTTCGGCATTTTTGAATGGGCTTCTAAAAAAGTGTCCCAGCTCTATTTCTAGTCTAAATTAGGTCTGTTCCGACGCTTTTCACCTATTTTATGAGGGTTTTTTCTGTAATTTTCAACCATTTCGACCATTTAACCAAGCTTTTCTTATCCTAGAATAAACCATTTCAGCTATTTTCCTCTGTTTCTAAACCTGGTTTCAAATATTTTCAGTCAAATAATTTGGCGATTTTCAGTCTAGATAAGGTCATTTCGTCCGGTTTTAAGCGCGTTTTTTTTGTCATTTCAACCATTTTCAAGCCAGTTTTGACGTTTCGCCAACTGTTTCCACCCAATTATAATAGATTTTCCGTTTTTTTTTCAATTTTTTAACTAAAAACGAACCCTTCTCCGATGCTCTCCAACATCAACAACAAATCCACCAGGACAATCGGAAACTTTTCCAATACTTCGAATATTTTTATATGGATAACTTTGAACCACCACTCCACGATTATCAATTTGTTCCAAACACGAAGCGTTGGCACGAAGAGTCACCGGAATACGACGATCACTCCAACTTTGTTTGAATGCTGTCACTGTCTGAAAAAACAAGGAGGAAATTGATGGATTTTAAGGTGGAAATTGATAGTTTTAAGCATTCTTGTGATTTCGATTCAAAAAAATGTGAAAAATTGAGTTAATTTTTTCAATTTTTATTTGTGATTTTGATGAAATTTCTGACTTTTCCCACTCGGAATATCCAATTTTTTTTCCAGAAAACCTATCGCAGAGTTATCAAAAAAAAAAGACGAGTAAGGCAAAAACTTCACAATTCTATGTTTTTCTACATATAAAGCTGTTTTAGGAAGCCTCGAAAGATAATTTTTATACAAAACTGCATATTTTCGTTTAAAAATTCGAGTTTCTACAGCTTTTTTTCGCACTTTTCTCGCCAAAAATGTGTTTTTCCTCTTCACATTTTCTTCAAATTTCGGTTAAATTACGACAAAAATAGAATTTTTTAGATTTTCTAGATATCTGAATGGTTTTTGTGGATTTTCAGTTCTTTTTATTGAATTTTTGCAATAAATATTAAGATAATTGAGGCAGTTTATGGGTTTGAAGTCCCTATTTTTACGCATTTTTTCAGTTTTCAGTATCAACTGTATGTAATTTTTATTGATTTCCTCGAAACTTTTAGTCCTAGAGAAGCGATTTTCTTCTTAATTTTTAGGAAACTTTTTGATCAAGAAATTTTCTTTTTAGTTTTTTTTTTGACTTTTAACTTGTTTTCGTCATTTTTCCACCCCATTCTTTTCTTATTTCCTTACCAATGGATCAAAATTCTTATCAGCAAATTTGGTACTGAATTGAAGGCAATGTGTGAGAATATCAGTAGTATAATCCGATGAGAATCGCATATCATCCTTTTTTCCCCGATGTCGAACATGAATCTTGTATTCATCTTGTTTCGAATCACTATTATTCGATGATGCGTTTCGAGTCAATGGTTTCACCGATAGAAAATCTTCGTAGAGCCACTGCAAAAATGAGGGATTAGGACGGTCAATTAGTGATTTTTGGGAGGAGAATTGGGATTTTTTGATTGGAAACATGAAATTTGAGGTACTTTCAAATGATTTAACATGGCAATTACAGCATTTTTCCGAACAAAAAGCTTTTTTTCTGCCAGTTTAGTGTTTTCAACCCGCTTTGTTGAGCCTAAGCAAGGTATCTTTTGTATTAACCTTCCGAAGTGAAGAGCAACCGCGCCCCACTGAACTCGGCTGATTTTTAAAAAATTTCAAATTTTTGAAAAACGAATTTTTTGGCAATATGACTGTTTTTTACAGAGAAAAAAGCAGTAGTTTTGGTTATTTTTTTACTAAAATTCGTCGGAAAAATGCATTTTTCCTGACAATGATAATTTCAGCCTTCTTTTCGACCTAAATCTGGCTTGAATCTAGAAAAAAGAAAAACTCAAATTTTTGTAAAAGATACTTTAGAATAGGTGTTTTTTGGTTCAAAAATCGGATAACTCACTGAAAAAATCTAATTCGCTGAAAATGAATAAAAAAGTTCAAGTAATGAGTCTAGTGGGGCAAGGCTGCTCCATATTTCGGAAGGCAAATTATACAGTTCATACGGTGCCCGCTCCATATGCGCTCTACTGCACTCAGTACTTCGAGATTTTCCACTTTCGTCGCCAAAATGCATTTTTCAAAATAGTTAAAATGATGTTTTTCGAAGTGATAAGCATTTTTATGACATTTTTGGCAAAAATTGAAAAAAAAATTTGGTGATTAAAATCAGAATTTCAGAGAGACATTTTTCAACTGAGTGCAGTACACGGAGTGAAAAACAGTCCATTGAGATTTTAAAAAAACATGTTTCAGAAAATGTTCAGTATAACGCGCTTGCTTTCGCTGCGCAGCAGCTGCTTATATCATTAGTTTCGATACGTAGTTAATTCGAAAATCGCTCGTTCTCCGGAAAGAAAAGACGAAAAATTTTTTTTGCATTGAAATCGGATTGATCTAAAACAAAAAGAATTTTGAAAAAAATTTCAAAAATGTTCGAAAATATTTTCAAAAAACGTTTAAACGCGCACTTTTCGCGCCAAAGAAATTAGCAAGTGCGCTCTAGCTCATATGGACTGTTTTTCACTCTGTGCAGTAGAGCGCATATGGAGCGGGCACCGTATGAACTGTAAAAAATCAACATTTCTAAAATTTTTTAACGAAATTTTAATGACATTCCTCCGTTTTCTAGGTAAAATAGACATTTTGAACAGAAAATGGTAATAATAACGCTAAAAATTAGTTTTCCGCTCGAAAAATTTCAAAATTAATAGTTTTGAAGCATGAAATCCGTCTTTTTTCAGTGGAAATTCCAATTTTTAAATAAGATAGTGTTTAATTTTACCTGATTAGTAATCTCCAACGAATTGGGATTGTAGGTGGTGATGGCTAGTGTTCCAATCGAAAACACCCGTTTATACTTTCCCTTCCATGAGTGTTTTGTGACCAAATAGCACGCGATATCTCGGTTTTCCGAGCAAAATTGAGCCATTTCTCTTTCTCACGTGTATTTCATCGACAAATGTACCCTGAAAAATGGAGAAAATTAGAGTAAAGCGGTAGTAAAAATAGAAAGAAGAGCAGGAGAAAAAGGAGAAAGTTCGAGTAAAGCCACAAAAAATCGGAAATTTTGTTTTTTTTTTTAGGTTTTTCACACTAAAAAATACTGAAATCCCGACAGAAATAAATAAACTTCACAAAAAATGTTCGAAAAAAAATTGATGAAATTTTTTGAAAAATCAAAATTTTATTTTTAATTTTCAACGGAGTTTTGTGGTTCATAGGTTTTCCATCACTAGATATCCGGAAATCATGATTAAACTTTTTGGAATTATCGAAAACCTGTGGAAATTATACAAAATTTTGCAAAAATCGGAAACTTTCAATTTTAATCAAATAAATACCCGAAAATTACAAAAACCTCGCTCGAATCAGGTTAATTATATGTTTTTTACTTTGGAAGTTACAAAAATCCTATCAAAAACCGCAAAAAATCAAAAAGTTCAAAAAAAAAGTTGTGAAAGTTTGGAAAAAAAACCTCAAAAAACTTTATTTCACATTTTTTTTACGAATTTCTCTGATTTCTAGGTTTCTGACCTTCGGAAATTCGAAAATCACAGTATAACTCTTGAATTTTGCGAAAACCTGTGAAAACCACGAAGTTTTTTGCAAAATTTAGTAATTTTCACTTCTTACTGATTAAATACCCGAAAATTACGAAAAATTTGTCTAAATCTCGTTCAGTATAGGTTTTTCACCCTGAAAATCACAGAAATCTCATTAAAAACCGCGAAAAATCAAAAAATTCCGCCAAAAAACTCATTAAAAATGTGTGAAAAAGAGTAATTGCAGTGGGAAAATGGAAAGTCCAGTGGAGCGCGTTTGCATTTTTCCCTCTGTGAGTCACAAATCGAGTAAACAAACCGGTTTATCACATGAAAAATGACTGAAAATAGACTTAAAATTGATGTTTCAATCAAAATTTGTTATTTTTATCATAAAAATTATCTAAAATTGATAAAAATAGCAAAAAATTGGAGAAAAATCGATTAAAATCGCGAAAATTGGATAAAAAAGAGGGGAAGGAGGGAAAAGGGAAGCGGACGGATGACTAAACAAAACACGTTATAACGGTGGATTGGAAATTGAGTGAAAGTGAGGAGAAAAATATGTTTTTGGAGAGGGAAAAAGGAAGGAAATAGAGAAAAATGAGAAAGTTTGTGAAAAAAATTTGATATTTGGAGAAAAATTGGGTTTTTGAGAAATTTCTAGTAAAAAAACTGTAATTTTTGAGAAACCGGAGTGTAAAAAATGAAATAAAAACAAGTTCCAGAGTTTTTTTTCTTTTTATACAGAAGGTTGTCAAGAATTTTCTCCAAGTTTCAGGATCAAAATTAGAGCAAAATTGTATGCTTGCAGGGCTTTTTTCCAGACTTTTTAATCATGAAAATTGAAAAAATCGAGGCAAAACTGAATAACGTCGTTAATTCAAATGTCTGCTCCCGCAATCACCGTAACGTCAAAATGCACAGATTTTAAGATTTGGTTGCAGAATATTTGTAAAACATGTAAATTTTGTGTCTTTAGATTACTTTTTGAAAACAAGCAATATTTGGTAGTTTTTTTTTCATTTTTTCAGGCTTTTGTTTAGAATTACAGCTTTCACCGTTAGAAATAGGGTAAAATTACATGTTTTTAAGTTTTTTCAGCTTTTTCAATCGTAAAAACCAAAAATTTCGACTCAAACTTGCAAAAAATGACAAATAATCTGATAAAATTGAAAAATGTCGTCAACTCAAATGCTTGCTCCCGCAAACACCGCCACGTCACAATGCACATTTCTGAAAATTTGGTCCAAAATTTCTGAATTTTTGGAAAACAGGTAACTATGATGTGAATTATGACATTCCAGACAGTTTTTAGGCTCTTTTCTCGATTTTTTTTTAGAATTTCCGGAACAATTTTTGATATTCCGTCCAGTTTCAAAAATATTTATCGAGTCTTATTTTAGTCCATTCTGCCAGTTCAAACTAGTTGATTTTCCGATTTTTTAAGGTTTTTGACCTGTTTTCGGTTGAAAAAAAAACAATTATTCACGAATTTCGGCTTAAAAAAGACTGAGTTTGGTCGTTTTCTCACTAACTTTGACCAGTTTTCTTTTTCAGATTTTTCAGATCTGGCCAAGTTTTTAGACCAATTTTCAGATAATTTCAATCACAAAGTTAAGTTCTTTAGATTGCTTTTTCTCTAGTTTGGTCATTTTCTTTACATTTTCAGCTTTGATTTTCAGATTTTTTCAGATCAACTTTTTGCCACAAAATTTTGTGTCCTCCCCCCTTTATCCCCCTCTGCCCTTTTCCAATTTCCCGTTTAATTTCCCACACAACCACACACAAATTGAGCACAACATTCTCAAATGCTCCCTCTCCCTGTCTCCCTCCGAGAGCACATACATCGCATAGTTTATCCCCATTTTCCATGGTAACCACTGGAGACACACACACACTTTTGCAGGGGAAGGGAGGGAAAGAGAAAGAGAGGAGAGGGGGAACACTTGGACATGGACGAGTGGTCAGTTGTAGTATGGAGAGGTGTCTTTGAACTCCTAGGCTACGAATTTTTGAACCTTTCTTGAAATTTGTTTGTTTGATTAAAGATGATTGAAGTCAGAAATTTGTTTCGTTTTTTTCTGAGTTATTTCAAATTGAAATTTTCAATAAGTGACTTTTTGAGAGAGCCGATTGTCCGAGAGGAGTACGAACCGGAAAAAAACTGTCAAAAGATTTTTGACAGTTTTTATGAGTTTAGTTTTTTTTTAATAGCAAAATCACTCTGAAAAAATGAAAAAAATTGGATTTTTTGAGAGGCTTGTTCTACATTTTCATTATGAGAGTACTTTTTTATCCCACTAACAATACATTTTCTTGCCGCCAGAACTATTTTGACAGAAAATAGTCATAATGATAATAAAACAATATACGGAAAACAGTCATTTTTTTCTCGCATTATTGTAATGAAAAACGAAAAAACCTTTTTTTTTTTGGATTACGATCCTAAATATATAAATTTCAAGAAAAGTTTAGAAATCCACCCAGTCTAAACTGGTTTTTTTTTCTCAAAATTTGAACAAATTTTAAATGTTGATTGAACTTTTATCACATTTTTTTCAACTCGGAGAAAAAGCCAAATCGAAATTGAAAAAATAGTATAAAAATGTAGTAATTTTTGAGGAAACTATTCACCTGTCTGTCCAAAGTTTAACGTATTTATCAAAATAAAATTGAAACTAACAAAGGGAGTGTTCTTCAGTTTTACCGCTCAATTTTCTATAACGAATAAATATAAACACACAAGCACGCACTGACCGGTGTCAAATTTCCAGTCGACCTCTCTCGCTTTTCATTGATCATCAATCTCATTTCGTGGAGAATGAACTTTGTGAGGGGGAACAAAATGGAAAATAATTACAATTTTTGAAATTTTTGATTTGAAAAAGTTTTAAATTCAGGAAAAATTAGACGGAAGGATTACTATCCCACAATAATTTTAAGACAGCCCCAAAGTTTTGAGCATCTAGACAAAACTAGAGACGATATGAAAACCGTGAAAATGCTAATTGATTTCAAATACAAAATGACCTCCGGGACACCGTTTTATGACTCTATCCATATCCAAATTCCAGCACCACTAACACATCGCGTTTGAAAGCATGACCGCGTACAGATTGATCAACCCGAGTTCAGTTTTCTTTTAAAGGAGGACACTGAACTCGGGGTTTTTTTATTTCAAATTCTGATGCAGTTTTTTATTCTGATCATTTTCTTTCACTCTTTCACATTTTTTTTTTCAAATTCCTAGGCCGTCAATCTGTACACAGCCATGTCTTCAAACGCCTTTTTCTACTGTTTAGAGTGATTTTTGAGTGTAGTCGTAGTGAAAGAAAATGATCAGAATAAAAAACTGTCATCAGAATATGAATTTAAAAAACCCGAGTTCAGTCCTCTTCTACCGTTTTAAACCAAATTTTCAACCCATCTCCCTTCTGGAAGACTTTCGTATTCCATCCTTATGAAACACTAGTTGCTTATCACTTTTCAAGCCTTTTCTTGTAATCGAGTTCATCAAGTTATATCTGTTTTTGTTTCAAATAACGCTTCTCGTTCTAGGATTCTAAAGAAATCTCATCGTTTTCCAGCTATCTAAAATCATGACGTCAGAGAACAAGGATGCACGTAAAGCCTACTTTCTACGGGTCGCCAGCTACCTCCTTGGCCTAAATATTGCAGAGGACAAGATAAAAAATAAAGAACCATTGGAAATATTTCTGGATTCCAATGTTAATTTACTGGTTTTCTCAAGATCTGATCAGGTACCATAACCTAAAAAGACTACATTAACCTTGAACATTTCAGAAACTCGAACTTTCAAATAAAATGAAGACGTCGGCACCATCCTCCAACGTCATACGGGTCATGTTTTATAAAACACAGTCTGTACCTTTAAACAATGAAAATTATAAAAGTGTGGTCAATGTAATATCAGCAAATGGGACTTTGAATCAAACATTTTTGAAATCCGTGCAGAATGTGAGTTTTTTCTTATTATCCTTCCGGAACAAGAAGAAACCGCGCTCTACTGAACACAACTTTTTCGGTGAATTTTACGGTTTTCGCACAGAAACGCCTATTCTAAAGTGTTTTTGTCCGAAAATAGGATCCCAGATGACGTCAGATTTCAAAATTTGAAAAATAGTGACGTTAAAGTTGTCCCTGATAAAACTTTCATAGGTATGATACCCATATCGATATGGTTTGGATAAAATGGGTATTCAGAATCCAGATGACGTCAGATTTCTGAATTTTGAGAAGTAGTGACGTCAAAGTTGTTCCCTATAAAATTTCCATTGATTTGATATTCATATCGATCTGATTCGGTGAATCTAGAAATTCTGAAGTTCTGACGTCGTCAGAGATTCAGAGTTCAGAATTTCATTGAACCATATCGATATGGGTATCGAATCAACGGAAATCACATGGAGAATAAGCTTGACGTCATCATTCCAGAAAATTTTGAAATCGGACGGCATCGGGATTAAAAAATTAGAATTCGAAATTATTAATTTTGAACTTTTTCCAGTGAAATTTACTGTTAGAAAAACGCCAATTTTTTCACCGAAAATCAAAAAAATTCAAATTTTTTGAATGGAAAATTTTTCTGATTTTTTAGATTTTTAATCAGATATACTGTAAACCTTCTATTACACCGGCATGCCGCGCTATTCTTGAAAGTACTCGTCAGAGTGCCGGTTTATTAGAGATGCCGTTCTATTAGGGGTTCTTCCCCTTTATTTTTTAAATCTTTATTTTTTAAAGAAAAACGTTTTTTGAAACTTCCTATTTTTGGATGCAAGTTGTAGAGTACCCATCAGTTAGAGTTGCCCTTCTATTAGGGGTGCCGGGGTATTAGAGGTTTACGGTAGGCAGAAAAACGACTGAAATTGTTATTTTCATGCCGTTTCTTAGATGATTTTGGTCAGAAAATTTCGTAAATAAGATCTTTTTTTTCAATGAAATTGATTAAAAAAGAGATTTTTCCAAAAAAACTAACTGAGTCCAGTGGAGCACGTTTGCTCAGCATTTTGAAAAACCATCTATTTGAAAAACAATAAACAATTTTCAGGTCTTCGGCAAAGAACTAACCGAAGGAAACAACATGCAACTAATTGCGGCCGTTAACGAGCTTGAGGAGAGTCTTTTGGCCACAGTGGAAATGAGTGGAGGTAAACGCGCTCTATTGATAATCTGAAATTCAAAATTTTAATTTTTTTTTCCAAATTTCAGGAGGCTCCCTGCACGATGAAATTCGAAGTTGGAAAGGGCAATCAGGCAGAGCAGCGCAGGAGTACAACGAGGCTTTCAAACAGTTGCAGGTACGAAGCTCCGCTCCTTTTGAGAATAAGACACGCCCCTTTTTCAGCTTCTCGTCGAGACTATGGAAGAACGACGGATTGATGAGCTCTCTGAGCTAGTAGAGACATTTGAAGATACTTGTGATGAATTGTGGAATTGTACAACGCCGTATCCACAGAATCGAATGAAAATGTTGATTGAGTATGGATCCACTTTTCTATGTGAAGCTGTTACTTTTAAGGTATTGCCAGAACTACTGATATAGCGAGCTAGAGTGTCGTCCCGCGAGACTCGTGTCTCGACGATACCGAGAGTTTCGCCGAGTCTCACGAGAATTCAACCGAGACTTGTCTCGTCTCGGCTCGCTTCATGTCTGGGAACTTTTTGCCTTGGCTTGTCTCGATTTTGTCTCGTTCTCGTCTCGCTTTTTCTCGTCTCGATCGAGACAATCGAGACGAAACGAGGATTTTCAATGAAAGGTCAAATATTTAAAGCTTCGTAATATGGAAAACATCGAGTTCACGTTATTTTCTTAGAAATGGCATAAACATTACTATTTTTCCTGTCTCGGCGAGACGAGAACGAGACAAAACCGAGAAATGCCGAGACGAGAAGAGCCGAGACTTTAACCAAGACGAGACGAGGCGAGATCAATACGAGACAAAATCGAGAAATTTCGAGACTGGCGAGACACGTCTTAACTTTCGATTTTGGACGCGATTTGTGCATTTTAGATTGATTTTTGAGTTATTAATGAATGAGAAAACTAGATCAGGATGCAAAAAAAAGCCTGTAACTAGAATACTGTCTCACGAGAAAAAACGAGACAAAATCGAGAAAAGCGGAGGCGTGAAGATCCGAGACACGAACCGAGCCGAGACGAGACATGAGTCTCGGTTTTCTTCTCGGGAAGCTCTGCGAGATTCTCGGTCTTGTCGAGACACGAGTCTTACGGCCTGTAACAATAATTCAAAAAAATTTGTTCAGATCGATGATTCTGCAGTTTGGCGCGAGGAAAAAGTTTCCGATCAACTTCGTTCTGCAATTGATGTATGTGATCAACTCCTTTTAGTAATCCGTCTTTTAACTTCTCAAACATGGAAAAGGAATCCAGAGCATACATGGGAAGGAGAACCAATGGAAATGAAGTTTTTAAATGGATTTAGAGAAAGATTAGATGAAATATTGAGTTTGAAACAATTGGGTGGTCAATTAGAGGATCTTTTACAAGAGAGAGGAGTTCGAGAAGAGACTGAGAAGACGATAGAAACAGCAATGAGAGGAATGGCTCCGATGGCTTATAATCCATTTACGGAGCCAAATTGGAAGAGTAGGCTACTGGTAGCTGAGAGGGCAATCGAAGGGACTATCGATAGGACTTTGCCTATCTTAAAAGAACGGTTGACACCTAGCAAAGGAGATTCTCATAGTGTAAGTGCGCTCTTCTGCCCTTTTGGACTTGAATTTTTTCAACGAGTTTTATGGTTTTCGCATCAAAAACAACTTTTTTGCTGAAATATCGGAACGCAGATGATGTCAGACTTCAGAATTTTAAGAAATGAGGACGTCAAAGTTGTTCTCCATAATACCCCCATTGATTTGATATCCATATCGATATAGTTTCCAAAAAAATTAGAATTCTGAATCCAGATGACGTCAGACTTCTGAACTTTAAGATATGGTGACGTCAAAGTTTTTCTTCATGAAATTTCCATCGATTTGATATCCATATTGGCCTGATTCGGTGCAACTCAAAATTCTGAATTTTCTAACGACGTCAGGGATTCAGAATTCTGAATTCCTCTAAACCGTATTGATATGGGTGTCAAATTAACGGGAATTTCATAGGGAGCAAGACTGACGTCATCATTTGGAAAAATTCTGAGGTCTAACGTCATCTGGATTCGAAATTCAGAATCCTCATTTTTTCAAACTATGCCAATATGGGTAACAAATGAAAAGGAATTAAACATAAATCAACTTTGTCGTCAAAATTGAAAAAAAAAGTCCAGTGGGGAGCGCTTGCTCATTATTCCGGATTGCTTTCCTAATAAATCCCCTAAATTTCAGATAATTCTAAGCCTGGAAAAGCTGAAATCATTTCTCTGCCGCTCAAATATCAAAGAAAAACTACAACATGAACGAGAAATGTTTTTGAATCGATTGATTTCAATGTTATCAGAGAAAAATCAGAATTTTAATGAGGAATCATTGAAAGTTGATGCCAAAAATTTTCAATTTTTGACTGAAGTTGCCGCCAGAATTGTGTGGATTCGACAGGAAACTAGTCAGGTACGCAGGGGGGGGGGGAAGTTAGGCCACGACCGGAAAAAGTTAGGCCATGGGTAGGAAAGCTAGGTCACGGTATGAGGAAGTTAGGCTATGGTTAAATGAAGTTAGGTCAGGATTGGAGAGAGTTAGGCCATGCTGGAGACAGTTAGACCATGGTCAAAGAGACCTAGGCCGTGTTCGGACAACCTTGGCCACGGTCGGAAAGGTCCAACCAACACCAAGAGAAACTTAGGCCACCACTAGAAAAACCTAGGCTACCACTATCAAAGCTTAGGCCATCAGTAGAAAAACCGAGGCCATCACTAGTAGAACCTAGGCCACTACTCAAATAACCTAGGCCACTACTAGAAAAATCTAGACCACCACTCAAAAAACCTAGGCCATCACTGAAAAAACCTAGGCCACCACTGGAAAGTCCTAGGCCACTACTAGAAAAATCTAGGCCATCACTGGAAAAACCTAGGCCATGATCAAAAACTTCCATTTTTTTCCAGATGGAAAGTATTCGTTCCTTATCAAAAATGATGCTCAACGACATCTCCAACTACGCTCAATTCTCCAATAAACTCGACGAATTCATTGAAAAACTACAGTATGCCGAAAAAGAATGTTTTGATGATTGGTGTCGTGAAACAGTGGGATTAATTGATAATAAAAATGATACGATCAATCTGGAGACAACTGGAAAAATCATGTATTTGGAGGCATCGAATCGAGAGTTGAATGTCAATTATTCGGATCGTTTGTTGAGATTATTGAAGGTGGGTACTGTAGGCATTGGGTTACTGTAGTTTTAAAGTGGACTACTGTAGCCTGAAATGGATTACTGTAGTTTATCCTGGATCAGCCTATCAAGGCCTAAGATTACTGTCTTTTTGATAGAGGACAACTATATTTACAGCAAATTAGATTGTAGTCCGGATTACTGTACTTAGGATTACTGTACCTAGAACTACTGTACTTATAAGTACTGTATCTCAGATTACTGTACCTGGGTCTACTGTATCTAGAATTACTGTACTTAGGATTACTGTAGCTAGGATGACTGTAAACAGGGTTACTGTACCTAGAACTACTGTATCTAGGATTACTGTACCTAGGATTACTGTATCAAGGACTACTGTACCTTTGATTACTCTATCGTTGATTACTGTAGCTAAGATTACTGTATCTAGGATTACTGTACCTAGGATTACTGTATGTAGGACTACTGTACCTTTGATTACTCTATCCTTGATTACTGTATCTAGGATTACTGCACCTATGATTACTGTACCTAAGGTTACTGTAACTAGGACTACTGTACCTCATCTTGGATTACTGTACTTTAACCCCAATTTTTTTCAGGAAGTTCGCCAACTGAGCAGTCTTGGCCTAAATATCCCTTCCAAAATCCTCTCTTGTGCTCAAAACGGAGAAAAATACTATCGATATGGAGTGATTTTGAAGCAGATCGCTCATTTTTATAACACCATCGATCAGCAAATGATACCGTCTCAGCAGGTGGGTACTTAGACTTAAAGTTGATGACGTCAATCTTTTTATCCATAAAATTTGCAAGGATTTGGTACCCATATCGATATAGTTTCCAAAAAACAAGAATTTTGCATCTAGATGACGTCAAAATTCAGAATTTCGAGAAAGGGTGGCGTCAAAGTTGTTCTCCATAAAATTTCCATTGATTTGATATCCATATCGGCCTGGTTCGGCAAAACTAGAAATTCTGACGTCCTGATGTCGTCAGGGACTCAGGATTCTGGTTTTCACCAAACCCCATCGATATAGGTATCAAATTAACGGGAATTTCATGGAGAGCAAGTTTGACGTCACCATTTTGAAGTCTGACGTCGTCTGGATTCGAAATTCAGAACCCTAATTTTTTCAAAACCATGTCGATATGGGTATCAAATCGAAAGGAATTTCATAACTAACATTTCTGACGACATCATTTTTTCAAAATTTCAGTCCTTAATGCTGGAAGAAGCCATAGCCTTCGAAAAACTCGTAATCCCTCGGAAAGATGCCTCCAACTCCGCCTCCAAAGTAACATGGAATGATCCAAAACAACTCGAAGAATTCATAGTCCAACTTCAAACTGCCGAACAAAAACTATCAAATCGTAATCGACGTCTTCGAAATGTTCATATGGAATTGATAGAATTAGTGGAGAAGTTAATGGATTTGAACATTGTTAAACAGAATAATGATTGGAAGGAAATTATTTTGAAAATTCGATCGAAAATGAAAGAAGAGGAAGTTGTGCATGGAGCGGCGAAGAGTATGATGAAGCCATGGTTGATTCATTGGGATTTTCAGCTTTACAAGGTGAGGGTTACTGTAGTTAGGGTCTTGGGTTACTGTAGGTTGAGTGAGATTACTGTAGATTGGCTATCAATGATTACAGTAGGGCTAGCATCAGTTACTGTGCTCACGACAACTTGGATCTGAAGATACTGTAGGTTGATGGGGATTACTGTAGATTAGCAATCATTGAAGACTGTGGGCCTAGTATCAGTTACTGTACTTTAAGTTAGCCAAAGATACTGTAACTTTGAAATTCTTTCAATTTTTTATAGATTGGGTTACTGTAAGGCATTTTTTATCCGGTTATTACTCTACCTCCAGTCCAACCAGGGTTACTGTATGGCAACTTCGGCTTAGAATACTGTAACTTGACCCGAATCAAGCTATGCTAAAATTATTTTATATCCGCCTTGGCTACTGTATGTTACCATAAAGTTACGGTAGTTGTTCCGGGTTACTGAACTTTGACTACTGTAGCTAGCTGAGCCATGCTACAGTAATCCTCGCTCTCACGTTGACGTGGGTCCCTGAAGTAAGGCTTATGTTTTCTGGAGATTACGTTGCCTCCAGCCCAACCAGGGTTACTGTAGGGCAACTTTGGCGTGGAATACTACGACTTGACCCAAATCAAGTTAGTCAAGGATTACTGTACTTCCAGCTTGATTACTGTATATTAGCCGAAGAATACTGTACCTCTCTTTTCCAGGCTCTCCTCATACAATACGAATGGGGAATTGAAAGCATTCAATCTCAACTCTCCACAATTTCCGTCAGCTTGGTTTTTGTGTAAGTTTTCTTGAAAAAAATTCAGAAAAATCTGAAATTTTCAGCGATCAAAAAATCCAACTTCGTCCTGCCATTGAAGAAATCCGTTCGAAATACTACAAGGAATTGTGCAGATTTTTGAGAATCCCTGACAAGTTCAGAGGGGTTCAGGAAGATGATCAAGTAAGAAAAAAAAGAAAGAAAAAAACGATTTTACCACCGCTGGGGTTCGAACCCTTGGCCTTCTAAACCAAAACCGGAAGCGCTAGCCACTAGGCCACGCGCGCAACAGAGGAGAAAGGCTGCGGAGGGCGTAGAGAAGTGCGGTGTTTTTCTAAGCTTGCAAGCGAGGGATGAGCAAAAAGTTCAAATTTTGAAATTAGCACTAGAGCGCATTTTCCTCTTCATAATTTTTTGAATTTTTCAGTCTTCCAAATTCTACGCCCAAATGATCGAACGTAGTATGCACCTTCTTCCTACAGTATACGAAAAAGCAGAGCAACTGATGAATAAAGTCGAGACTTGTGACGCAATCTTCGCGGTAAGTTTTGGGTTACTGTACTTTCTTCTACAGTAACCTTTTTTAGGATTGGCTCGTCATCTCACAAGTGGATTTAGAAGAGCTTATCGAGGAGAATCTAAAAACTGCGGCTGACTGGGAATCACAGTTCAAAATTCTGAAAGCCAAGGCCAGAGAAGCTGAAAGATTGCCACAGTAAGACAAAAACTACGGAGACTACAAACTACAAAATTTTTCAGTGAATTGAAATTCGAATGTATTTTGGTGAGCACTGCCGGGGTTAAATCGGCTATTGAGGATGCCATCCAGAGGCTTTATGATGCATTGACATGGACTTTACGGTAAGTGTGATTCTTGATTTCAGAAGACGTCAAACCTGAAAACTTGAAAAATATTGTCGTCAAAGTTGTTCTCCAAAAAATTCCCTTTGATTTGATACCCATATCGACTTATTTCGGAAAAAATGAAGTTACTAGATTCTGAATCCAGAAGACGTCAAACTTCAGAACTAAGTAAAATGACATTGTCAAAGTTGCTATTCATGAAATTCGCTTTGATTTGATACCCATATCGATATATTTCTGATAAAAGGAGAATTCTGAAAGCAGAAGACGTCAAACTTCAGAATTGAAAAAAAATGACATTGTCAAAGTTGTTCTTGGTAAAATTCTCGTTGATTTGATACCCATATTGATATCGTTTGGACAGAATGGATATTCTGAAGTCAGATGACGTCATCTGAATTTTCATTATGTCTGAAACATATCGATATGGATATCATATCAACGGAAATTTTACGAGGAGCAACTTTGACGTCATCTGGAGTCAAAATTTAGAAAACTATTTTTTTTTCAAACCCTATCAATATGGGTATCAAAATTTTAGAAATTTCACAGAGAACATCTTTGACGCCACAATATCACTATTTTCAGCCACTCCATTTCCACCACCTCCCAATCGATCAGTACATTCCTAAACCAGGCTATAGATGTCCTTAACGTCCTCCCAAAGACCCTGGATGAAGTGGCAGAAGCCAACGCAAAGCATCTGATCTTCGTGGAGACAAATCGAAGATTCAAAGGGGATTGGAAAGTGATGGAAGAGCAATTAACATTGTTACGTTCGGTCGCCGGTCAAGGAATGGAGCAAATTGATAATTTGGAGCAGACTTGGGATAAATTTGAGTTGATGCTGGATAGTCATCAAGCGGTTATTAAGGAGCAAGTGGAGTCGTTGAAGGTGAGCATGGCCTAGGTTTTTTTTTGAGGTTTCTAGGCCTTTTCAGACAAAGCTTTTCAGTTGATGACCTAGTTTTTCGTATTCAAAAGTTTTTAGGCCATTCTCAAACCGTGGCCTAACTCAAGAAAGTTAGGCCACGTTTCGTTCAGTGTAACTATTCTTAGCATTGGTCTAACTTTCTCTTAACATGGCCGAGTTTTTTCATTAAAAAAAAAGCTAGGCCGCCAAAAAAAACTTGAAGTTCCCTCTCCATGGCCTAAATTTCTCTCTTCCAGAGCAACGTGGAAACTTCCATCAAAGGAATGAAAGATGAAGCTGAGAAGCTTAAAGCCCGTTGGGACCAGTTCAAACCCAGAAGTGATGCTCTACAAGGGGATCGAGAGGAAATGCTCAAAGCGATTCAGTTTATTAAAGAAAAAAGGACTCAATGGCAAGAATTAAGTGATGGGAGAGAGAAAATTGAGTGAGTTGTTCTTTTTTTGGAAGTCGATGACGTTGGGCTCGTTCTATGAGAAATTTGAAAGGATTTGATACCCATGATGATATGGTTCGATGAAATTTGGAATTCAGAAGTTAGAAGACGTCAAAGTTCCAAAATTTGAAAAATCACGACGTCGAAGTTGTTAGGCTTGAAACTTCCGTCGATTTGATACCCATATCAATAGGGTTTGATGATAGTCAGGATTCTGAATTCAGATGACGTCTTCTGAATTCGGAATTTGTGCCGAATCATATCGATATGGGTATCAAAACTTCGGAAATTTCACCTGTAACAACTTTGACGTCGTGATATTTCTTGAAAATCTCTTGCCAATGAAATATTTCAGAAAAGAGTGTGGTCAATTCGGATTGGAACCTCCAAAACTCGATATCATCGATGAAATTGATCAAGATATCAAAGATTTCGAGGATAACTGGCTAATTTATGAGATGTTCAACACAGATTTAGACACTTTATCCCAGGAAGAATGGATTGTTTTCCGTGGAAAAACGTATCTTTTCGATGAATTTTTGCAACAATGGCAGGATAAATTGAAAGGAGGCACTCAGACACACATGAGTGTGAGGCTAATGAAAGATGTGGAGCATTTTAAAGAGGTCAGCAGTGCTCTGAAATTCTGTCGAGGAGACGTTTTGAGTGCTGATCATTGGCATGAGATGTTCCGATTTTTGGGATTACCCAGAGGAACCACAATTGAGAAGCTGAAATTCGCGGATTTACTTTCTGTATCTAGAAATATTATCGATAATGTAGATCAACTAAAGCAATTGAATTCCCGGGCTCAGGGAGAGGTTGCCATTCGAGATGCGATTCAAGAATTAACGTTATGGGCGGCACAAACTGAATTCACTTTGGCCGATTATAAACATTCGAATGGACAGAATTTGAAGATTATCAAAGAATGGAAAGAGTCTATTAATTCGGTAAGAAAATCGCTTAGATTTGATACTTACTAGAGTGTCGTCTCGTGTCTCGACGAGACCGAGAATCTCGCCGAGACGCACGAGAACTCAACCGAGAATCGTCTCGTCTCGGCTCGGTTCGTGTCTCGGATCTTCTCGTCTTGACTTGTCTCGGCTTTGTCTCGTTCTCGTCTCGATCGAGACAATCGAGACGAGACGAAAACGAGACAAAACTAGGATTTTCACTGACAGGTCGCGTATTCTCCAGGTGAATCCAGGCGACGTCATCAGAGGTTGAACATCAGAATCGATAAAAATGACGTCGTCAAAATTGTTCCTCGTAAAATTTCCGTTTATATGATACCCATATCGATATGGTTTGGATAACATGGGTATTCTGAAGCCAGATGACGTCATCTGAATTTTCTCCAAACCATGTCGTGATGGGTATCAAATCCACGGAAACTTTATGGTGAACAACATTGACGTCGTCATTCTGAGGTCTGACGTCGTGTCGTCATTCTGAGGTCTGACGTCGTCTGACTTTCATCTGAATCCAAAACCAAAAATTTTTGCAACCCTATCAAGTTGGGCATAAAATTAACAAAAATCCAACAGAGAACGAATCTAACGGCACCAAAATTTTCGAAAATTATTTTTCCAGCTCAAAGACAGTCAAGCTCTTCTCCAATCCCTGAAGTCGTCCCCTTACTACTCTCAATTTTCGGATAAAACTGCCGTTTGGGAGACTCGTCTAGCAGATTTAGACGTCTTCCTTGCACAAATGAACGAAATTCAGAGAAAATGGATCTATTTAGAGCCAATTTTTGGACGTGGAGCTCTCCCATCTGAAGCTTCTAGATTCTCCAGAGTGGATTCAGAATACAGAGCAATTCTGAATGATGTTTCGAAAGATGCCAGATTGGTTTCATTATGTAGTCGTCAATCACTGAAGAAGTCTCTTGAACAAATTGTGGATCAGTTGAATCGATGTCAGAAAGCGTTGAATCAGTTTTTGGAGGTAACCTTCAGATTCAGAAGTTTTGGCGTCGTCAAAGTTGCTCCTTGTTGAATTCCCAAAATTTTGATACCCATATTGATAGGGCTTGAAGAAAGTGAATTTCGGATTCAGAAGACGTCAAACTTCAGAATTTCAAAAAATCACGACGTCAAAGTTGCTCCTCATAAAATTTCCGTCGATATGATATCCATATCAATGTAGTTTGGTGGAAGTCAGAATTCTGAATTTCGATGACGTCATCTGAATTCCGAATTTTTACCAAACCGCATCGATAGGGGTATCAAATTAACGGGAATTTTACAGAGAACAATTTCAACGTCGTGAATTCCCATGAGAAGTTGGTTTCCAGCCAAAAATTTTTGATATTTCCAGCAAAAACGGACAGCATTTCCCCGATTCTACTTCATTGGTGACGATGATCTTCTGGAAATCCTGGGTCAATCTACAAATCCACAAGTGATCCAAAGTCATATGAAAAAACTATTTCAAGGAATCAATCGGGTGATTTTCTCGTCTACAGGGGAGACTATCATTTCTATGGTATCATCAGAAGGGGAGACAGTACCTTTGTCGAAATCAGTCAGGATTGTACCTCAAGTCGAGACATGGTGCGTTTTATTTAGCTCCGTATCTTGCTGCTCAGCCAATTAAGAATTTTCGATTTTCAGGCTCCAACAACTATCCGACGAAATGAGAAGAACACTGAAGGATTTGACAGCTCAGGCGGTGTCAGATGGGCAAATCTCTTTGGCTAAATACCCGTCACAAGTACTTTGCCTGGCGGAGGAAGTCAAATTTAGTGCTGCTGTGGAGACAACCCTTTCCAGTTCTTCGGATCTCTCCATCTTCAAATCCCAATTATTGGAAAAGCTCAAAACCTATACCAACATGAAAGTTGACGATAAAGTTGCGGATTTGAAGTTGAAATCATTGATTTTGGATTTAATTCATCACATTGACGTCGTGGATCAACTAATTTTGAACAAAGCAAAATCGGTTTCATGTTGGACATGGCAACGACAGCTAAGGTTCTATTTGGTCAATGGGGGCATTGTACTAAGACAGGTAGGGCTTGAGTGGTCAGAGCGCAGTGAAACGAGACTGTCTAACTGTCTGCGCTTCTTCTCTGCGCGGCGTCGGCGGCGTCTGTTGCGAGGAAGGCGCTGCTCTCGTTTCTCTCGTCTCTCATCGATAGGACAAAAAAGTCCACTAGAGCGCACTTTCTCCTTCGAAAAATTCAAATTTTCAGGTATCCAGTGAATTCGAATACACTTATGAATATCAAGGAAATTATGCGAAACTGGTGCACACACCACTTACGGATAAATGTTATTTGACATTGACACAAGCAATGTACATGGGCCTCGGAGGAAATCCTTATGGACCAGCTGGAACGGGAAAAACAGAATCGGTGAAAGCGTTGGCAGCTCTGATGGGTCGTCAAGTCCTAGTTTTCAATTGTGATGAGGGAATCGATGTGACTTCAATGGGAAGAATATTCACTGGAATAGTCGAGTGTGGAGCATGGGGTTGTTTTGATGAGTTCAATCGATTGGATTCCACCGTACTTTCCGCTGTTTCAATGCAAATTCAAACCATCCAAGGTGCCATAAAGTCGCGGGCCGGCCAGTGTACATTTGGCGGCAAAAACGTCCAAGTCAACCCAAATAGTGCAATTTTTGTAACACTGAACCCGGCAGGAAAGGGATACGGTGGTCGACAAAAGATGCCTGATAACTTGAAACAATTATTCCGTGCTGTTGTAATGGGAAAACCGGACAACGAGTTGATTTCTTCAACTATTTTGTATTCCGAAGGATTTGTGGATGCAACATCGTTGGCCAGAAAGATCGTTTCAGTGTTCCAACTCTCCCGTCAAATGCTCTCCAAACAGCAACACTATGATTGGGGTCTTCGAGCTCTAAAAGTGGTCCTCGGAGGGTGTGGAGCTCTTCGAAGAGCCCAATCAAATAAGTCGGAAACTGATTTAGTTGTTCAAGCACTTCTTCTGAATACTCTCTCAAAGCTGACGTTTTCGGATTCCGAAAGATTCAATTCTCTGATTGATGATATATTTTCGGATGTTAATAAGGAGATGACGAAATTCGAGGAGTTGATTGAGCCATTGGGACAAGCTGCAAAGGAAATGGGCATCAAATTGGGAGAAAAACAGATGGAGAAAGTTTTTCAGGTTAGTTTTGGTGAGAAAAGGGGGCGTGGCCGAAATCTAAGCCCTCAAACTTTGAAAGCCTAATAATTAGAGTTTTGTCCCGTGAGACTTGTGTATCGACGAGACCGAGAACATCGCCGAGTCTCACGAGTATTCGACCCGAGAACATCCGAGAATTCGTCCGAGACTCGTCTCGTCTCGGTTCATGTCTCGGATCTTCTCATTTAGTTTTTTCTAGTCTCTATCGAGACGATTGAGACGAGACAAAAACGAGACAAAAGCGAGATACGCCGAGAATCGCGAGACATGTCTCGTGAGACGGTACACTATAGATCATGCTTTTGTAATACCATAATAATCGTTTATACCTTGTTTACTGTAGATGCTCTGGTTGCCGTAGGCATAATGTAGTTTCGCCGGGTACTGTGAGATTACTGTAGCCTGTACGAGCACCATAATGTTTCGCGTACTGTAGCTACCACAGGTATTGTAGGATTACTGTAAGTTATTTGGGTATACTGTACCTTCCTTACTAGACCTGCTTCTCGTTTCTCACTGTAGCTTACTGTAGCTCACTCAAACGCTTTTGGATTACTGTAAGAACTTTAGGACTACCGTAGGTTCCCACGGATTACGGTACTTACTTTACATAAGGACCGAACAAACTTTTAATTTAGGGTTACTGTAGGTACACTGTAGGATTACTGTACCTCTTCCAGCTCTACGAACAAATGCGTCAAAGAATCGGTGTCGTTGTGGTTGGAGCAGCCGGAAGTGGGAAATCAACAATATGGAAATGTCTTCAACGCGCTCTATTCCTTACCAAAAAGCCTCTAAAAGTCACAAAATTCAATCCAAAAGCAGTGAATCGAATGAAATTATTAGGAAATATGGATATGGATACAAGAGAATGGTCTGATGGTATCATTACAATGGCAGCGAGAGAGGTACAAAAGGATACTACAGTACACCATTGGATTGTTTGTGATGGTGATATTGATCCGGAATGGGTTGAAGCATTGAATTCGGTGTTGGATGATAATCGATTGGTAAGTGGTACTGTAGACTACAAACTACACTTTTGAGCCCATTTTTAGCCAAATTTTCAAAAAAAGTCGGACTAATTTAGGCTTATTTTTGGCCTTTTTAGGCCCTACCTAAGCCTTCTTTCTTTCACTGAAAACTACAAAAACGACGAACTACAAAAACTAAAAACAACAAACAAACACTACAAAAACTACAAACTAGAAAAATTACAAAATAGAAAAACTACGAACTACAAAAAACCATAAACTACAAAAACTATAAACTACAAAAAATACAAAAACTACAAACTACACCTTTTTTCAGCTCACCATGCCATCTGGAGAACGTATCCAATTCGGATCCAATGTCAACTTCCTATTTGAAACCGACTCTCTCCAATTTGCCTCACCGGCTACAGTATCCCGAATGGGTATGATCTATATCAGGTAGGCTACAAACTACAAAAAAATGATGACGTTAAACGTGATCTCAGTGGAATTTGCTTGATTTGATATCCATATTGATAGGGTTCAGAGAAACTCTGAATTTCTGATTTCTGATACTGGAACCAGATGACTTCAGAATTTTTGAGAATGATGACGTCAAACATGATATCCATAAAATTTCGTTGGATTTGATACCCATATTGATGGGGTTTGGACATTCTTAAATTCTGATTTCTGAATCTGGAGCCACCAGATAATGTCAGAATTCAGAATTTTCAAAAAATGATGACGTCAAATTTGTTCTTCACAAAATTTGCGTAGATTTGATACCCATATTGGTATGGTTTGAGAAAAATCAGGGTTCTGAATTTTGACGACGTCAAGATTCAGAATTTTCACATTTTTGAAACTACATTGATATGGGTTGCAAATCAACGAAAATTTTACGGGCAACCACTCTAACGCCGTTATTTTCAAGCCTGACGTCATCTGGATTCAGAATCTGACTCCAGGATTCAGAATTTTTCCAAATCTTATCAATATGGATATCAAATCAAAGGAAGTTTCATGGAGAACAAACCAAACGTTACCATTTTTTTAATTCATCTTTTTTCCAGCGAAGAAGACGTCACACCCCAAGACATCGTGTCCAGTTGGCTTCATCAAAATTCAGAAGACCTTCACGCCGACGTCCCTTCTTGGATCGAAGACAACTTCTGGCGCAGTTTCAAATGGCTTAAAACTCATCAAATCGCCGGAATCAGCAATTACGCTCTACTGAGAAACGGTCTAACCCATTTGAAATCCGCAAAAACAAAGACTCATTTCTTGGTTCTTTTGTTCAATGGATTTCAGCCTAATGTTCAAATGGATCATCGGAGCGAGTTTGCAAAAGGGGTGATTTTCCAGGGAGTCTCAATTTCTGATCCGAAAAATATATGTTATGATGAGAGAATTGATGGAATTATGACATATACTGATGACGTCACTCAAAGTGTTACGAAGGAGGAAGTGGAAAGAGAAGATCTTAGGCCATTTGTACAAACTGCTGATATTCAGAGATATTCTGATATTGTAAGTGATAAGCGATTTTGTAGTCTTTGTAGTTTTTGTAGTTTTTGTAGTCTTTGTAGTCTTTGTAGCCTTTGTGGTCTTTGTAGTCTTTGTAGTCTTTGTAGCCTATTTCCATATTTTTGAAGCTGAGCTCGGCCCATTTATCAAAGTTTCCGATTAAAAAGATCAGAAAAGTGGGCGGAGCTTCAAAATTAAAATTATTGTACGTGGTAAGAGATTTCGTAGTTTGTAGTCTTTGTAGTCTATTTCCACGTTTTTGAAAGTTGAGCCACGCCCACTTTTGAATGTTTTCTACTTAGGAAAAAGATTTTAAAAGTGGGCGGGGCTTAATATTAGCGTTGTTCTAAGTTAAGCTCCGCCCCCATGAAAGTTCAAAACAAAGCCCCGCCCATTTTTAGAACCAAAAAAATAAGACTTTACTCATTTTCATATATATATATATATATATATATCTCTCTCTCTGTATTTGGACAAAAAAATTAGGAAAATTGGGCGGAGCATCTGAAAAGTTCGGGCTCCGCCCCTTTTTAAGGCCAAAATTGTTGTTTTTTGTTGTTTATATTCATTTTTTCCGCGAAATCAGGCTCCGCCCACTTTCTGCAAAAATCGCTCTTCTTTTTGCGGAGAACTTGTAGTTTGTAGTCTTTGTCGTATTTGCAGTTTTGGATTAAAAAACATATTATAAATTTCGAGGTTAAGCTCCGCCCACTGTTTAAAATTTTTTATTGATGTAATTAGGCTCCGCCCCTTAAAAAAAAAGAGTTTGTAGTATTTTTACTCGATATAATTTATCATTCTAAAAAATTTTAGTGGAAAAGTGGGCGGAGCTTGAAAAAAATTGAGAAGGCTTTTGCTCCGCCCTTTTTTGTAGTCTTTGTAGTCTTTGTACCCTAACCCATTTCAAATTTCCAGATAAGTTCCTGGCTCCGCCCTTCAAACCGCGAAAGTTTTCTTATCACTGGAACCACTGGATGTGGAAAACAACAACTTCTTAAACATTGCTTCCAGAATGATTCAGAATCACAATTAGCCAGTTTATATTGCTCCGCCCAGTCAAGCTCCGCCCACTTGCTCCAATTGATCCAACAGAATTGTGTGCAAGCAAGTAATCCGACTGGGAGGGTTTGGAGACCAAAGGATCGGCCCAATATGATTCTGTTTTTGAAGGGGATTAATCTACCGGCTCCGGATAAGGTACGGTAGGCGAGGGGTACTGTAGGAACAGTAATTTTTAGGATCTTGAAAGTGTATAAAGGTTACTGTCGATTAGTTTATCTACAGTATCTAAATCATATAGGGTTACGGTAAGCTTACTAGGTCACAGTAATCCGAGGGATACAGTTAGCCATGTAGGAATTAGAATATAGGTTTTGTGCACCTACAGTAACTCAGTCCTACACTATACAGCCGGGATTACCGTAGTCTATAAGATACAGTAATTTTATCAATTGAAAAGGTACAGTAGGTGGGTTACTGTAGGTATGGCAGTAAAATTAGGGAATACTGTAGCTGGGTTACTGTTGACTACAGTAACATCAAAAAAAATAAGCTAGGTTACGGTAGACATCAAGTTGATTGTAGATACAGTATAACCTAGACTTGAAATAGTTACAAACAGGCCCTAACTGATGAGATATCACGGTATTATCGTCAAAGTCTAACCTACAGTACCGAAAAAAATAGGATTACTGTAGGTTGACCGAGATTACTGTAGCATGAACCATGTTATAGATTACGGTATCCAAAACAGGATTACTGTAGGTTAACCTAGATTACTGTATTATGAATCAAATTTTAGATTACTGTACTTGAAACAGGGTTACTGTACTTTTTTCCAGTACGGTACCAATGAACTCCTGGCTCTTCTTCAACAACTCCTGACCTACCAAGGCTTCTTCGACCATAACCTGGAATGGGTTTCCATTGAAAATATCCAATTCGTCGGCTCAATGAATCCAATTGGCGATGGATCTACTAATATCTCTAACCGTCTATTCTCTCTCCTCCGTTGTATATCTCTCGATGCCACAGATACTTCCCAGCTAACATCCATCTACCGTACCTATCTGACACCAATTCTAGAAGACGTCGGAGAACGGAATTCAGAATTAGTGGCAAGTCGAATGGTTGATGTTTATAATAGAGTTCAATCTACATTTAAACCATCGGATAGTATTATTTTTCAATTTTCCCCTCGAGACCTTACTAATTGGGTTGTGGCTCTTTTAAGACATGAAATGGACCAAGGAAGAATGGAAGCTGTCATTTGTTTTGAGGCTAAGAGGATATTTGCGGATAGATTGCCTACTGAAGCAGATAAACAGAAATTTGATGAGATTTTGAGAAGTATTATTCCAATTTCACAGAGTGGAGGTGAGTTTTTTTTGAATTCTGCTTACTGGAAATGCCAGGAGGAAAAAGTAAAAAAGATTTTCCACCGGTGGGGTTCGAACTCGAGACCTCTTGATTCGAAACGAGTCATGTTAACCACTAAGCCATGCGCAGGCACTTGGCCATGCGCAGCAACTCCGCCCCACTGAACCCAGTTGCTCGAATTTTTTCGGTGAATTTCGAGGGAGGTAGGCCGTTCCAGAACCGTGTCCCTTATCAGAACTGTAACCCATATCAAAATCGTCTAGAACTGTACCTCACTAGGCGGTTCTGAAACGGACATACCGCCGGAAATAGTACATTAAAAGGTGGCGGAACATGAGAAAATTTTTATCGTACAAACATATCAATAGTGAAGAATAGGTCATACTATGTCCATATTTGACATTCAGAACATAGTAATCAGTACAGAATCAAAACCATTGCGCTTTCAAAATTGTAGGCGCGAGAAGCAAGTTTATCATTACCCTCGGAGGGCGGTCGCTTTTTCGTCCGGGTAGCTCAACCGGTAACGCACTTGGCGCCCAATCTGCCCGGTGTGCTAGTTCGGACCCCTAGGCGGTAATGATTTTGATTTTTCTTCAAAATGATAAAAACTGAAAAACTAGTGTATAGACCACATCTTACGACAAAATGCACACTAATTCCCCGGAATATTCCCCAAAAATCTCGTGTTCGTCCACCTTTAAAAAAAAGTTTTAAAAATTTGCCACCGGTGGGGTTCGAACTCGCGATCTCTTGATCCAAAAGCAAGGTCGCTAGCCACTCGGCCACGCGTGTGAGCCTTTCGAAATGAGTAGCAACCGCGCCCCACTGAACTCTCAGGATTTGAATTTTTTCGGTAAACTTTTTCTGAATTATTTTCTCACGAAACCGAAAAAAATATTGGAAAATTTTCCAAATGTTCGAGATTAAAACCAGTCGAAAAAACGGCTGAATTGCTGTTTTCAGTCGAAAAAAATCCAACTTTCAATTGGTTATGGTCAAAAAATCGACGTTTTTTTCTATGAAATTCTTGAATAATTTTATGAAAATAATTTGTTTTCAAAAAATTAATTGGGTCCAGTGGGGCGCGCTTGCTCATCATTCCGGGGAGCTACTATGGGAAGAAACTTCCCCTAAGCCTGAGCCTAAGCCTGATTCCTGGCCTCCTCTAGAATTCTTAGCTCTACAAAACTATCATACTTTCAGACCTCAAATCCGAAGTTGAGGCCGTGCCCTTAGCCGAAATAGCACAGGCTGAAGCCTCGGGTTGAGCCTAAACCTAAAACAGATGATATAGCCTTGAAAGTTCTAGAAAAGCCTAGAAAGTTTCGAAGAGACGCCTTGTAAGCTTGAAAATTCTAAAATTTTTCGATTTTCTATATCTCGGCCAACCTAGATAAGCTTAGAAGCCCAAAACGCAGTCGAAAACAGCTCAAAACTGGAATTTTTTTCAAAAATTACCTGAACCAGCTTTATAAAGCCTGAAAAGCATGAAGTAGTTCGGAATCTAGTCTAGAAAAGTCTAAATACGCCTAAATAAGCCTAAATTCACAAAAGACCATATATATTTTTCCAGAAAAAGTCTACGTCACAACTGGCACATTGGTTCCTGGAGAAAGCAACACTGGCCTTCCACTGACACCAATCAACATGTCGGATTTCAATCAATTGCTGCTAAAATCAATAAATCGATTCGGTAATCTTTGACTACAAACTACAAACTACAAGCTCCCCCATTTTCAGCCTTCGAAGTAGCCAATTTCAACTCTCCTCTAACCACTCAACTCACTATCTTCTGTGCCAATATTGATCGTGTTCTAACCACCCCTGGAGGTCATCTGTTCCTCCCAGGACGTACTGGTTACGGTAGACGAGATGCTGTTAGATTGGTGGCTCATATGCACAATATTACCGTATTCTCCCCGGCGGTCACCGCGAATTTCTCGTCGAAACAGTTTGATAATGAGATGAAGAATGTGGGTTTTGTAATAGATTTTTGAAACTATGAGCAACCGCGCCACACTGACAGTGAAAAGCCTCGTCTCGTCTCGATTGTCTCGAACGAGACAAGAAAAACAGTACGAGAATGAGACAAAATCGAGAAAAACCGAGATAAAAAGGTTCAAGACACGAACCGAACCAAGCCGAGACGAGTCTCGGTTAAATTCTCGTGAGACTCGGCGAGATTCTCGGTCTCGTCGAGACACGAGTCTCACGGGACGACACTCAATTTTCGACTTTTGATTTTTCACTCAAACATTTTTTTTTTCAATTTTTGGTGAAAAATACTTTAGAATGGGCGTTCACAGTGTAAAATTAATCAAAAAGAGTTCATTGGCTGAAAATAGAAAAATTCAAGTGATGAATCCAGTGGCGCGCGGTTGCTCCTCATTTCAGAAGGCTAATAGCTACCGTAACCTCGTACCCTCTTTTGATTCCAGGCCATCACCCAAGCAGTCACCAACAATGAGCACGTCGTCTTAATTCTTGAAGACCATCAACTTCGAAAAAATATCTTCCTTCAAGCCATCAATTCCCTTCTGGCCAGTGGAAATGTGCCAGGGCTGTTCACTCAACAAGAATTAGACGGCTTGGTTGCACTGGTCTCTGAAGCAGCTAATCAGGCTTCATTCACTGGAGCTCTACAGCAGTTTTTGGCTCATCGTGAGTTGTTTTGTGGGTGGAGTATCGAAAGAGTCGTAATAGACTGGCTGATATACTCGACAACACAAGTATTAAAAAAATTTGCGAGCGAAGAGTCTATTCAGATTTACCATTTTACAACCTTCTTTTCACTTTTTAGGTTGAAATTTTGCAATGGAAAAAGACCTACAAAACACTAAAATTACTCCAATTCACAAGTGGAAAAGGGTTCCCCAAAAATAGTTCACTAGGGTCTTTTTCAAGGCCCTGAGAGTTATAAGTAGATATTCAATGAAACACAGAATAGAGGGGGAGGTCAAGTAGACTGTGTACAGACATCTGACGGGTTCCGCACATCGCTATACAACATGAAGGAGGGGCGGGGCTTAGGCTGTGTGTTTCAGAGTAGCACGGAATTTCCGCTTCCGATTTCCGACTGCCGTTTTGAGACAGAATCCTAGACGGAAGCCGGAAGTTCTAGAAAAAAAATTTCCTGGAGTTCGACAGAAAATCAGTGAAATCAAGCCAAAAAACACGCGAAAAGTAGGCAAAACACTCAAAAATTCGATAATTTTTCCAATTTTCGAAAATTAAAAAAAAAATTTTCGATCCAGTAAATGTTTTTTTGGATAGTGAAGGCTCTAGAAGTCCGTGTAAAATTCGTTTTTTTAATCATGCCCTTCTAATACAGGTTTTTCAATTCTTCAGGAATTCGAAGCCTGGTCCATGTCGTGTTAATTCTGGAGGTCGAAGCCAACGATTTCAAGCTAAATATTACTGAAAATCCAGCAATTTTGAAGCATTGCAACGTGATTTACGCTGATCGATTTGATCGGAATAGTTTGCAAGAGGTACAAACTACAAAGACTACAAAAACTACAAACTACATTTTCAGATTCCAAAAATCCTTCTGGAAGCTAAGAATGTCTCTACCACTGACGCCATCCTAACCGGATTCAGTGACGTCATCGTGAATCTCCCTGAAAATTTGGCGATTCAACCTATCAAATATCGACAATTTGTGGAAAATTGTGCTGGGCTTTTGGGCTATAAACGGAGCACGCTCTCGGCTAGACTCGATAGATTAAAGGTACAGTAACCCTGAGCTCAATTACCGTAATCCTATATTTCCAGGGGGGTGTCTCCAAGCTCAACGAGGCGCGAGATGAAGTGGCAAAAATGCAAAAGAAAGCGGGGAAAAAGAGCAAGTTGCTGGCGGAGAAGCAAGCCGAGGCGGATGAAGCTCTCAAAGCGATCACGGAGAGTATGAGTGTAAGTACCGTAATGGGTTGCTGTACCCTTGACCTAATTTTCAGGGCGCGGAAGACCAAAAAATGTCAATGGAACAACTGAAAGCAGCGACGGAGAAGGAGAATGTAGTTATTGAGGAGAAGAAGGCAAAGATTGATGAGCAATTGAAAGAAGTGCAGCCTTTGATAGATGTGAGTCCCAAGGAAAAAAAGAAAAAAGATTTTGCCGCATGTGGGGGTCGAACCCGGGTGCCTCGCGCAAAAGGCAAGCGCGGTAGCCACTCGGCCACTCGCCACACTTGAACGCGGGGGCACAGAGAGCATAGAAAAGCGCGCCGCGTTTCGAATCCTGGCCGCCGCTCCCAATGCAGAACCAAATCGAAAATTAATAAAAAATTGCAGGAAGCCCGTCGGGCAGTTGGCTCCATAAAATCCGAATCCCTATCAGAAATCAGAAGTCTTCGTGCACCGCCAGAAGCCGTTCGGGATATTCTTCAAGCTGTTCTAGTTTTCATGGGCATCCTTGACACGTCTTGGGAGGCAATGAGAAAGTGAGTCAATGCAAGTACGCTCTAATCCCAATTTTTTAACAGATTCCTTTCAAAAAGTGGGGTAAAAGATGATATTATGAACTTTGATGCCAATCGAATTACCAATGAAATTCATAAGAAGGTCACGGCTTTAGTCAAACAGAAATCGAGCTCTTTCGAAGAAGCCGTAAGTTGTAGTTTGTAGCTTTCATAGTTTGTAGTCTAAAAATTTCAGAATGCCAAACGAGCCTCCGCTGCTGCAGCTCCTCTGGCTGCTTGGGTCAAGGCAAATCTGGAATACTCGAAGATTCTGGAAAAGATTTCCCCACTGGAAGCAGAGAAAAATAAGCTTGTGAAGTGAGTTTTTGATGGGAAAATGTGAAAAATTGTTTGTAAAAAAGAAAAAAAAAATATTTTACCACCAAGGGGGTTTGAACCCCAGACCTCTCGCACCAAAACCTGGAGCGCTAGCCACTAGGCCACGCCGTCAACTGAGGTAGGAGCGGCGGAGGGCGTAGATAACCACGGTGTTTCGACAAGCTAGGAGAGTTCCTCCAAAACCAGACTTCTCAAAAATTTCAGCCGGTCCGGTCCGGTTCGAAAAAAAATTCGGACCGGACCGGACCGGCTGAAAGTTCTACAGCGGTTCGGCCCGGCCCTGCCCTCGACAAGTCTGTCCAATACAGATTTTCAACTTAAAAAATTGAAAAATTTTCAGAAATCTTAAAAAAGCGGAAAAGCAAATGGAAAATCTATCGAAAGGCCTTCAAAGTGTGGATGAAGTCGTTGGAGAACTGAAGAGGAAATTCGAAGTTCTAATGAAAGAGGCAACACAAATCAAGGTGGATTTGGATAGAGAACAAGACACAATTCGAATTGCTGGAACACTTGTGGAGAGTTTATCTGGAGAGTTTCAACGGTGGAAAGTGCAAATTGAGACGTTGGGAGAGGAGCAGTCAAAGGTAGGTGGGCCGTGGTATCTATGAGGCTCAGCCGGCTTCAGAATGTTTCCAGGCATTCCAGATCAACCTCATGCCTTGTCCAGTTGGACAGATTCAAAACCAAATTACCCGATCCACTCATAGAAAAGGGTTTTCAAAAATAGCACACTAGGGTCTTTTCAAGGCCCTGAGAGTTATAAATTGATATTCAATGAAACACAGAATAGAGGGGGAGGTCATATAGACTATGTACAGACATCTTACGGGTTCAGCACATCGCAATGGATTGCGGGGAAGGGGCGGGGCTTAGGTTGTGTGTACAGTCCGGACCAAGGCTGGAATTTTATGATTATGGTTGTACGAGTTTTTTGAGGGTGCGTTAAATTTTACGGAGAACGTTAAAATTTATTCAGTAAAAAAAGTGTAGACCAGCTTTTCAGCAAAAATTTTTGGCCTTATCAACTGTTAATAATTAGTTTCGGAAGTTGATGTGCTCATTTTTTAAGTGAGAAAGGCTTCAAAAATAGGAAATTAGAAAAAAAAATCCCAAGCAAATATTTTGGGAGCGAAAAAATTTCTGACCACTGACAAAATGTGGGCGCAACTCTGCCGCACAGAAAAACTGCTATTTGTTTTTCGGTGATACAAAACATGATTCCCAAAAACTTTTTCGAATTTCCATAATCATTTTTGCGATTTAGAGACCAAATACAACCTTTAATCATGTTTTTTGTACATAAAAACTTGCTAGGAATCCTTTATTTCACGATCAGAAAAATTGGAAACTTCGTGCCGCACTCTTGCAAAAAAAAAACCGTGCGGTGGGTTGCAAAAATGGCGTGATTTTCGAGGTTGCAATTTTATAAAAGCAACAACAAGACACAACAACGAAACTATTCATTTTCCTTTAGAGACGAAAATAAAAAATAGGAAAAACTAAAATTTCAAAAATTTTTCAGATGGAACTCTGCTCCCTTATCACCTCCGCCTTCATCACCTACCTCGGTGGTTGCTCTGAAAAAGATCGTAAATCCCTGCTAAAATCCATGTGCAAAATGTTCAACATGCAACATTTCAACCCCTTATCATTTGCTTCTCTGGAAACAGAGCAATTGAATTGGAAGACAAAAGGATTACCAGCAGATCAGTTATCACTTGAAAATGGAATGATAATGTTCAACTCCAGTCATGTCCCTTTAATTATCGATCCATCCGGACAAGTGTCAACGTTTTTGTCGAAATTTCTGGAAAAGTCGGAAACTTTCAAAGCGGCTCAACCAGATTTAATGACTCAAATTGAGTTGGCGATTCGATTTGGGAAAACTATTATAATAGAAGATGTGGTGGAATTTGATCCATGTCTAATTCCAATTCTAAGAAGGGATTTATCATCACAAGGACCTCGCCAAGTGATATCATTCGCTGGAAAATCAATCGATTACAATCCAGATTTTCAAATTTTTATCTGCACTCGAGACGAGAAAGTTGAGATCCGACCGAATTGTTCGGTGCAAATCAACACTGTCAATTTCACGACGACGATTAGCGCCTTATCAGCTCAACTGCTCGACGTGGCAATTCATTTGGAGAAACCTGAATTGGAAGAGAGATCGTCGAGTCTTTTGAGAGATGCGGAGCTCAAAAAGTTGGAGCTGGAGGGCTTGGAGCAATTGTTGTTGCAACAATTGGCTTCTTCACAAGGAAACTTGCTGGAAAATACTGCACTTTTGGATTCGTTGAACAAGTCGAAAGAGAGCGCCGAGATTATTAGTAAAAGTATTGTGGAGAGTGAGCAATTGCACAAAGAGCTGACTACGGTAAGTAGAGTACCGTCTCACGTGTCTCGCGAGTCTCGAAATGTCTCGATTTCGTCTCGTCTCGATCTCGTCTCGATCTCGTCTCGATCTCGTCTCGTCTCGTCTCGGTCAATACATCGGTTCTCCTTGTCTCAGCGCTTCTCGATTTTGTCTCGTTCTCGATCTCGATCTCGCCTCGATCTCGTCTCGAATGCCTCGATCGAGACGAGAACGAGACAAAACCGAGAAAATCCGAGACGAGAAGATCCGAGGCACGAACCGAGCCGTGACGAGACGAGTCTCAGTTGAATTCTTGTGAGACTCGGCAAGATTCTCGGTCTCGTCGAGACATGAGTCCCACAAGACGACACCCTAAGCGTAACCGCCTGATTGTCGGCTTCCAAAAAAGCAAAAATTTCCAAAACAGGCTCCGCCCACTTTCAGCTCCTTTTTTTCAGCAAAAAGAGATCTACGTCCCGTTGAGCTTGTTCACTTCGAGCTTATTCTTCTCGTTCTCTAATCTACAGTACTACAATCCAATGTACAATTACAGTGTCAATACGATAATGCATTTGTTTGAGAAGACTATCAAAGCGTGTGAGGTAAGTACAGTAATCTTTGGAGGTTACGGTAGTGAGGTTACTGTAGATTCAAAAAGGTGTATATGAAAACTGGGGGTGTTCTTACATGTAATGCTTCCGGAATGTGCTCTCTCGATTCTAGATTTTATGGGGGCAAAAGTTAGGCATAGGGATGGGTAGAATAACCCTCTAGTCAAAAATTTGACAAATTGATTTTTTATCGATTTATTGATTTTTTTCACTTTTACCAGTTTTCTGGCCCTAACTCTGTCAATTTTAAAGATTTTTTCAAAGTTAAAAAACGAAATTGTAGATAAAAATGTGCTCCAATTTAATATTGACTGCACAAAAAAATGTGGAGCACGTTGAAGAGCCCAAATTTTGCTCCAAAGTGGAGTCGAAAAAATCAAAAATGTTGAATCGTCATGAACTTTTGAAGTTAAATTTGGCACTCAAATCAATGCTTATTGTCAAATTTTCAAAAAATTTCACCAATAAAATTTTGAGAAAATTGAGTTCAAAATATATTTTTGTAATTTTCGGGTTTTCAAAATCAAAATTTCAAAAAAGTTGTGTTAGTAAATCTTGTAGCCCGTAAAAAGACGCATCTTTTCGTTTTTTGACCATTCCAAAATAATGAGTTTGAACTGAGTTAAGTGTGTTTGAAATGTGGACCATACAAGCAAGTTCTGTCAGATCGGGATTGGGGCTAGGGCTTCAAACACACTTAACTCAGTTCAAACTCATTATTTTGGAATGGTCAAAAAACGAAAAGATGCGTCTTTTTACGGGCTACAAGATTTACAAACACAACTTTTTTGAAATTTTGATTTTGAAAACCCAAAAATTACAAAAATATATTTTGAACTCAATTTTCTCAAAATTTTATCGGTGAAATTTTTTGAAAATTTGACAATAAGCATTAATTTGAGTGCCAAATTTAACTTCAAAAGTTCATGACGATTCAACATTTTTGATTTTTTTGACTCCACTTTGGAGCAAAATTTGGGCTCTTCAACGTGCTCCAAATTTTTTTGTGCAGTGAATATTAAATTGGAGCACATTTTTATCTACAATTTCGTTTTTTAACTTTAAAAAAATCTTTAAAATTGACAGAGTTAGGGCCAGAAAACTGGTAAAAGTGAAAAAAATCAATAAATCGATAAAAAATCAATTTGTCAAATTTTTGACTAGAGGGTTATTCTACCCATCCCTATGCCTAACTTTTGCCCCCATAAAATCCAGAATCGAGGGAGCACATTCCGGAAGCATTACATGTTAGGGTTAAAGTGCTCAAACTTGATATAAACGCACAAAATCTTGAAAAAAAAGGTCTGAAATTGAAAGAATAGAAAAAAAATAAGCAAATTTCCCGGAAAAATATCTGGAAATTTTCAGAAAATTACCGAAAAAAAATTATTTTACCGATAAATTTTCAGTTAATCGGAACATTTTTCGAAAAATCCGCTAAACAATGTGCACTAGTGTATCTTCGGAGCATCGTTGCTTGGTGTTTTTTATTTATTTTGGGGCAAAATGCGACTGAAAAAACTTGGAAATTTTCCGGAAAGAAAATTTTTTATCCGGAAAGATTTCTGGAAAAAGTTCGGTAAATTCTCCCAAATTTACCCATTTTCAGAAAATTTTCGGAAAATTTGCTAAACGATGTGCACTGTCGTAATTTCGAAACACTCGTGCTCGGTGTTTTTTGAATCTCGAGTCAAAAAGCTAATGAATAAAATTTCCGGTAAATATATCGGAATCCTTTTGGTAACGCACACTGTACTTGAACACCGTAGCAGAAAATTTCTAGCGTTTCGGCGCTCGAATGTGCTTGAAAATTCATTTCAAAACAAGCAAAAAAACTTTTTTCCTGATCGGGATCCGAACCCGCGACCCCTTTTTCCAAAACAACATCCTCAACCACTCGACCTATCATTCCAGGACAAAACCTCAACTCGTGTCGAGACCCTCGCCCGCCAAATGCAACTTACCGTATTCTACCATATCTCCCGTGGAATTTTCCGTCAAGACCGTCTAATGTTTGCTGTTGCCTTCATAAATGCCACAATGCCTAAACTATTCCAACAGAAAGAATGGGAACTTTTCACTGGGGTTCTTCTAGATGAATCTACAGACCTGAGTGGAATTCGAGTTTCATGGATAGCTGCAGATCGACTTCAAGCCTTAGCAAGGATCCGTACACATCTTCCGAGTCTTTTTAATAACTTCCAAATCCAGGATGATGCCACGTGGAATGAATTCTCGAAGACTTTGCAATGCGAGAATGCGTTCCCAAAGAATGTGGAGATTAAAATGACACATTTCCAGAAGGTTTTGTTCATTCAGGCGGTGAAGCCGGAGAGGTTGTATAATTGTTTGATGGATTTCGTGCTGAAGACGTTGAGTGAGTTTTTTTTGTCTTGGCGGTTACTTGAAATTCTTATTTTGGGCACGGAACATTTTTCCGTACGTAAATGCAAAATTTCTCAAATGAACAGCATTTGGCACAGTTCCAATGTGTGTATCGTGTGCATTTTGATGTGAAAAATCGTCGAGGTCGTCGAGACAAGCCGAGACGAGACGAGTCTCGGTTGAAATCTCGTTAGACTCGGCAAGTTTCTCGGTCTCGTCGATATTCTCGATGGAAAAAAGCGCGCGACAAAAAAATTAACCTACGTACGGAAAAAATTGCCCTGTTGGTGGCACACCGGTATTCCTGCGGGGGTAGGAAAGCGCGCTCTAATGCTAAAGAATAGTATAATACTCAGTTATGCGCCATTTCCCTAAAAATTTGGTTGAAAAAATTCCAAAAAAAAAAAAGAGGTGCGCAGCAAAATTATCAATTTAGCATTAGGGCGCACTTTTCTACCCCCGCAGGGCAACCGGTGTGTGGCGGCTTTTTGAAAATTTTAAAAGCTGTATCTTTGGCTTTTTCTCGGTTTTTTTCAAAATGTTTTAGGCTGCTTTTTGATGAAAATTTCTAAAATTTTTAAGATTTTTCTGAAATTTTCTGAAATTTTCTGATTTTCTAAAAATTTTCAAAAGGTTTTTCAGACTTTTCTAGACTATTTTGTCTGTTTAAGGCGACCTCAGGCCCTAACCCGGTTACACTTCCGGACTGATGAGCAACCGCGCCCCACTGGGCTCAGTTAATTTTTTGAATAAATCATTCTCATTTTCATCAATTTCACTGAAAACGAACGCCTATTCTGTCATTAACCATCTGTAAAACGTACTTTTTGACCAAAATTCAGAATTTCAGCCGTTTCTTTCGACTTATATCTGGTTGAAAGAAAATCTCGAAAATTTTCCATCCAAAAAATTTGATTTTTTCGGATTTTGGTGCACAAATACTTGCACATGGTGCACAAATACACAAATACACAAATACAAATAAATACAAATAGAAGTTTTTGGTGCAAAAACCAAGAAAATCCACCGAAAAAAATATACTGAAAATGAAAAATATTGAGTCCGGTGGGGCGCGGTTGCTGCTAATTTCGGAAAGCTAATACAATAACTCGATTAAGCCTATATCTCAAAACATGTGAATGTCGTCAAATCTATTGTTTTACAATAATTTGGTGTTTACGTACTTTTGGAACTACAGTAACCTGAGTTATTATAAAAAAAAACTAACCCATAAATTACAGACATCCCCTCAATCAACCCACCTGCTTTTGAACTCAAGCACATTTTCGCCGAGTCAGAATCCACTGAGCCAATCCTCTTTATCCTCGCCGATGGAGCTGATCCATCACAAGAATTAGCGGAATTGGCGTCAACTATGCGGGTACCGTATCACTCGATATCAATGGGACAAGGACAGGAACTGGGGGCTTATGAAGCAATCAGAGAGTCGGCGGCCAAGGGAGAGTGGTTGTGTTTGAACAATTTACATTTGATGTTGCAAGCGGTTCCATCTGTTTTTAAGGTGAGATTTTTGGGTGCAAAATATACTGGCTAGGTTGTTTTATTATCTGATTTAGAGCTTTGACCAGCTTTTTTTGATTCAATGTTCGGAATGCGTTTAACCAGTTCAGTTTCAATTAGGAAGAGTACCACCCGAGGCTTTTCCAATTTTAGCCGCTCTTGTACTCAGAGGTGTTTCAACTTTGTTTTAAGGCCACTAACAAACTTCTAAAGTCAAATTCAACTGAATTCATCAAGTTTTATAAACATTTTGGGCCACTTTCATATTTCTATATCAGGCCGCTTTAGACAGATTCGAAACGCAAATTACCCTAATTCACAAGTGGAAAAGGGTTTCCAAAAATAGTACACTAGGGTCTTTCGTAAGGCCCTGAGAGTTATAAATAGATATTCAATGAAACACAAAATAGAGGGGGGGGGGGGGGGGCTATACAGACTGTGTACAGACATCTCACGGCTTTCCCACATTGATATAGAATGTGAAGGAGGGGCGGGGCTAAAGGTGTGTGTACGACCAGAGTCGAAGTTAACCTGTACTATATGCAAAGATTTTGTAACCAGATCTCACGGGCCGGGCCGGCCGCTGGAGACACTTCTGGCGGCCCGGTCCGGTCTTGAAATTGTGTTTAAAATCGGGTAAAACATGCTCAAAAACCGAAAATCTTGAACCTGGGCCGGGCCGATACTTTCGTCTACCGGCCCGCATTTTTACAAGTCTGATTTGAGCTGATTTCGAAAAGCTTTTAGACTATTTTGACAGTGAAAGCAGATTTCCGACATAGTATTCCCAATACCATGTAGTTTAAGTTCAGTTTCTGGTCAGGCAGATCTAAAAGCAGTTTCTCTCCCTGTTTCAACCGATTTCAGTCATTATTTTCCCCATTTTCCTCAATTTTCCAATTTCCAGCATCTCTCCCTCACAACACCACACGAGAATTTTCGTCTCTGGCTAACCACTGAAGCAGATGCTCGATTCCCATCAATGATGCTCCAACAGTCGCTCAAAATCACTTTCGAACCACCTCCAGGTGTCCGAAATAATCTGCTGAGAACATATACTCAAATCGATAAGACATCAAATCAAAGAAATATTGTGACGTGTCAATCGATATTCGTATTGGCATGGTTACATGCATTACTTCAAGAGAGACGAACTTTTATTCCACAGGGATGGACTAAATTTTATGAGTTTGGAGCAAGTGATGTAAGAGTGGCGAAGAGTTTTGTGGAGCAATTGACAGAGAATAGTGAGTTTTGAAAAAAGTTGATTATTACAGTAATTCTGGGTCGAACTGCAAGAAAGTTAAAGCAAACTACAGTAATCTCAGAAAAGTAGGCCTAGTAGAGAAGTACAGTAATCCTACTCACAACTCATTGTTAAGCCTATTATATAGTTTTGAACTACGGTAATTCTACATCAAAACGACAGTAACCTTAGGGCTGCCCTAGGTTGCAGTACAATGATCCTTAGTTAAAACAACAGTAATCCTATTTATGAGGTACAGTATTCCTACATCAAATTTATATCAGGGGCGGGTAAGATACAGTTAACAAATTTACCGGAAAAAATTACTGAAAAGTTATTGAAAATAACCGGAAAAAAGAAATTACCAAAAACTTCCAAAAACAGGTTTATCGGGAATTTTTTTTGAAAATACCGCTAAATTCTGTGCACTAGGGTAACTTCGCGTCAAAAATCAACTGGTAAAATTTGGAAAATTCATCGAATTTTTGTGGAAATTTTTCCGGCATTCATTCCGATAAATTACCCAGTAAATTTAACGGAATTTCACTGGTAAGACGCGCCGGTTGAGACTACAGTAACTCTAGTTTGAAAATACAGTAACCTTAAATATCAGAGAGAGCAGGGAAAGTTCTGAGCAAAAATTACTGTAATTTGAATGACAGTACAGTAATCTTGAGTCATACTACAGTAGCCCTATACCGTATTTCTTTTCAGAAGCCGATTGGGAATTTGTTCGTGGAATTTTGAAATTTGTCATTTACGGTGGAAGAATCGAGAATGATTTTGACGCGAAAGTTCTGGATTCCTACTTAAATGTTCTATTTTCTGATGAGAAAATTAATGGAAGAGCTGGTCAGCAATTGGTTAAAGGAATTGATATACCGGCGACGGTTAATGTGCAGGTAGGCTGCAAACTACATATACTACAAACTACATTCGGAGTTCAGGATTACATAAGTCACATTTCCAAATCCGTTCCCTCAGTTGATGAGCCTTTTTTATTTGGTCTACCTGAAAATATCAAATACTCATGGCAAATTGTGGAAGCCGACCGGACGATTTTATCAATAAGGACATTGGGTAAGACTTTTTTTTTGGTTATTAGCCTACCGACATGAGTAGCAACCGCGCTCCACTGGACTTCAATTTTTCCGATTTCGAGTGAAAATTTTTCGGTCATTTTTTCGAAAAAAAAATACTATGGAGGAAAAAGAAAAAAAAATGCCACCGGTGGGGTTCCAACTCGCGACCTCTTGATTCAAAACGGCCTTGGTTAACCACTAGTTACGCGCAACAACCGCGCCCCACTGAACTCTCAGTACTTGAATTTTACAGTGAATCTTACGGTTTCCGCACCAAAAACCACGTTTTTTGAAGTATTTTTCTACCGAAAATTGAAAAAAAAAATACTGAAATTTTTTAGATTTTCTGGATTTTCAGCCAGATTGTGGTTGAAAAAACAGCTGAAATTGCCATTTTCAGTCGAAAAATAGATTTTTCAGATGGTTATAGACAAAAAAAATGACAGAAATACGCGTTTTCCAGTGAAATTGTTGAAAATGAAAAAAATACACAAAAAAACAGTCCAGTCGGGCGCAGTTGCCCATCAATCTAAAAAATTTACTGTTTACAGCTGTGAGCAAAATTTTGAATTTAAAACTGCTGAAATTGCCATTTCCAGTTTTTTAATTTCGAAAAATGACAGATATGGGCGTTTTTTTCAGTAAAGTTCGAAAATATTTTCAAAAAATTTAAACGAATAAAATTATTCTTTCAAAAAATATACTTTGTCCATTGGGGCGCGCTTGCTTACCAATCCAAAAAATATATTGTTTTCAGCTATGGGCGATTCCAAAAACGCCCTCTCCGACCAATCCGATAAAATCTCCCAAATAATTTCTCTCTGGAAAAAGCTCTGTCAATCAGATGATCTCCCAAAACGAGAGCTCCCTCAAGCCTCCAGAAACCCCGACCCGATTTCTGAAGTACTTTGTCTCGAGACAATAAATGCCCTAAATCTGATCAAATCCCTTCATAAATCGATAGGAAATGTGGCAAAATCGATGAGAAATCCGAGTTTGGCGGCGGCCAAAACTCAAAAAACAATGGAGAGTTTGGTGTTTCAACAGACTCCAGACGAATGGGATACGTTGTGGGCGGGGCCAACGGATCCGGCGGATTATTTGAATGCGGTGGTAAAGAAGACCAGAGGAACTATGCAGGTGGGTAGAAAAACTAAAAAATCCCAGAAAAAGTAGTTATGGACTGTTTTGGGTTGCCTATTTTAGACCGGATTAGGCATTCCTGCGTGTCTGGCCGCTCTCTTCAAAGTGACAACTATTTTAACGAAGGTGGGCGGGGTTGCAGTAGAGCGGGTATGCAGACGCTTGCGTTGACTATAAGCTGTGTGCCTGACCCAAAAACTTTTACCGATAAACGGAGTACTTCGATAAATTATCGACAAGCTCACCGGAAAAATTTACCGGAAAATTACCGAAAAAAAAACCAGCTTACTTGAAATTTACCGGTGTATCGGAAATTTTCCCAGAAAATCCGCTAAACAGTGCGCACTAGCGTAAGTTTGGAGCATCGTTGCTTGGGTGTTTTTATATTAATTTCGCGCTGAAAACTTACCGGAAAAGCTTGGAAACTCATTGAAAAATTTCCCGAAAAAAATTCGATTAAATTTACGAAGTTTTCCCGCAAAATTTTCCGGTAAATTTAACAGAATTTCATCGGTGAGGCACACTCCTTTTAAGTTGAAGCCAATGTGGAACAGATTTGCCGTTAAAATTAAGGCTGTTTGCATCGATTTTGGACTGGTTTTTGGAAATTCGACCGGATTTTTCGGGAAAATAAAGAAACTCAGACCATTTCGAAAAAAAAAATTTGGCCTATCTCCAATCTTTCGTCAAACTTAAAAATAGCCATTTTAAAACTTTTTCGATCAATTTTGAGACAGATTTGAAGCAAAGTTAACATAGGTACTGTATTAGTAGTGCATGCAGTACTACTTTTCAAACTGCTAGTCTGGGGGCACCACTATTAGAGAGGCACTACTATTACAGGTTTCAATACTTCAAAACAAAAAACTTCAATTTTCAGCTCTTCGAATCCTCCAAATCATCCTCCCTTCTCTCTTCTCCAATCGATTTTTCTGATCTCTTCTACCCAAATATCTTCCTGAATGCTCTCCGTCAAATGACGTCACGTCAACTTAAAATTCCTTTGGATCAACTTATTCTCTCATCTGCCTGGACCCCATCCCAACTCCCTGCTAAGCAATGTGTTCAGGTCCAAGGCCTTCTTCTCCAGGGAGCCACTTTTGACTCTTTCCTCCGTGAGACTACTGTATCAAGTGCGGCATTTTCTCAGGCCCCTATTCTGTTCCTTGCCTGGACTGCTGAAAACTCTTCAACTATCAGCGGGGAACAAATCCAGGTCCCATTGTATAGTTCTAGTGATCGATCCGATTTAATCAGTTCTGTAAATATGCCTTGTCGTGGGGCGGATCAATGGAATATCGCTGCTGTTGCATTATTTTTGAGATAGTTATTTTGTGATTTTCTGTGATTTATAATTTTTTCAAATAAATTTTTTATTGTAAAACTCGAGCTCTCCATGCTTGGTTTGGTCTATCCCCGAAATTGCAGCTTGAAATAATAAAATGTCGTAAGATCATGTGTTTGGTACGCAATCCATTCGGTGTTTGCGTACAGTACCCCAAAAGTTCCAAATTAATGCTAGGAGCTTGCAAAAAATGTTTCCAGAATAGGAATTTCTCAAGAAATCTGAATTTAGAAACAGTTTTTTTGAAGCCCAATTTCAATAGTAAAAACTACAGTAATCAAAGACTAAGAATTTCCAAACAAGTTTATATTGTGAAATTCGAGCTCTCCATGCTTGGTTTAATCTATTCCCCAATTTTCAAAGCGATATTTCCAAGTGTCGTAAGATTGTGTGTCTGGTACGCAATCGGTTTGGTGTTTGCGTACTGTACCCAAAATCATTCAAATTATCGCTAGGAGCCCGCAGAATATTTTTTTCGGATCAGAATTTTTCAATACGCGGCTAGATTTTGTATCTGACAAATGAAAAATTGAAAAAAAGTTAGATTTATTATAAGCCACAAAATTTGATAAGAAAAAAAAGATAATAGTTATTCAATGTTTAAAAAAATCAAAAGTTTTCAAAAAAAAAATTATTCACAAAAATTCATTATTGTTCATTATTGTAGTCTTCAAATCCGTCAAAATCGGCGTTTTCAGAATACATCTGATATTCACTGTATTCAGAATTCGCGCTATCAGATGACGTCGGCATATCATAGAATTCAGGATTCTGAACTTTTTGAATTTCGTAGACACCATACGGAGAAGGCGTTTGGATTCCATAAAATTCAGGAGAAGTTCCAACTCCAGAATCGGGAGTTGCTCCAGGAGAAATAGTCAAAGCTCCATTTGGTGACGTGGCGGATTCTGGAGCAATTGGAGCATTTCTCATCTGTTTGAAGTCACTCCGGGTGTACGGGTTTCCCATTTTGAGCTCCTTGATTTCGGGGCCCTGAAAAAAAAAGAATTTGATAAAAAGTAAAAACTTTTGTTTTGCCCAGGTAGATCAAATTTCAAAAAAAAATGGGCGTGGCTTTACTACTGTAACTTACAAGGATGTATGTGACCACAACGAATTGGGTCTCCTCGAACGATACTTCCTTGACAGGGATAAGAACGTCTTGGGCCACTTCGTAGATGGTCAGTTGTGGAATGTACTTGTACTGGCTGGTCACTTGCATCTGAAAAATGAGAAAAATTGATTAAAAAAATATGAAATTCAAAATCAGCAAGAGCGATTTAGTGGGTGCACAAATTTTCAGGAGGATAGCTCAAATTTGAAAAAATTCGGTGTTTGCGTACTTTTCGAGCTACAGTAACCCAAAATTTTCAAAATAATTGCTAGCGGTGCGGGAAAAAAGTCAGCATTTTAAATGAAATCAAAATTTTTAAGTTTTGAAACGGTGATCAAATTTTCATAAGAATAGGCCAATTTATTTTTAATTCGGTGTTTGCGTACTTTTCGGGCTACAGTAACCTAGAGGAAAAGCCCCAACACTATAAAATTTGAGTTCGAATACTTTGTTTAGTCTATCCTCAATTTTTCAGCGCGATTTCTCGAAATTTTGTCAATATTGGTGTTTGCGTACTTTTCGAGCTACAGTACCCCGAATTTTTAAAAATTATTGCTAGCGACCCGCGAAAAAAAGTATCCGGTTCAAAATTTTGCGAAAAATTCAAATTCAAAACTTACCGATGTCTTGGACATATCCTTCACCTTCTTCTTTCCCTTCTTCGCCTCATTTCCAATATTATGAATTTTGGCATGCTCAAGGCCCAATCCATCGTTCATCAATTTCCATCCGGACTTCAGAACCGACAAAACCTCATTCGACTCTTCTACCACATTCCGTACTACGTATCTCTTTTCCTCCCAAGTATTCTTGACCTTATTGTATTTCATTGGATTCCGCGACAAAAGGATCATTTTGGTCCCAACAACATACTGGATTTGGCGTTTGAGACCCGTCACAGTGACATCGAGCCGTGGGAACAGATCCCGTCCATTGTTAACAACCAACATTTCATTTCCATAATGATGAAATTCCTGCCACATCTCTGAATTTCGCAGAGTAATATTGATTTTGGATTCGTCGGTGGTAACTGGTGGCAACTGTGGGATGCCCATTGGGTTGGTGTACATTGCAGATGGGTCTGGAAATCAAAAATAAGTTGTTAAAGAAAAAACAAAAAAAAATTGCAGTGCGCTGGTGCGAACCAAAAACCTCAAAACTGCGAGACGAGCGCATAGGCACTGCGCCACGCAGCCGCTCGAAACAAAGGGCGAGGAGGGCGTGAATAAAAGAGGTGGTGGGCGCACCTAGGAGTGGAGAAGGCGCGCGGAGTTTCAAAAATTTTCAGAAAAAAAGTGGTCGTGGCCTCAAACCTACCATAGATTCCAAGCTGCTGATCATCCGATGCACTTTGATATTGTGGTTCAATATACTGCATTTTGTATTGCTGTTGCTGAGGCCACCGATCCAATTGTGGCTCTGATTCAAGGATTTGAACATCCGGTATCTCATTTTGAAGGGAAGTTGATCGATCCGTGCAGTTATTGATTGGAGCCGTCATTTGATGATAAGTTGGAGCACTTGGAGCCACTTCACTTGTCTGTGGGATATCATTTTCATTTGTGATATCAACCAATACATTCTGTCGCAGCTGTTCTGATTTCAGGCCAGTAGATACTGTAGCCATCCCGTTTTGTGCTAAAAAGTCCCGTACAGACTGATTAAGATCGAAGTTCAGACTTGGATTATTGAGTGGGTTTTGTTGATTTTCGTCGTTGGCGCACATTTTTCTCTGAAATTATGGGAGTTTTAGTTGGGAAATTGTTAAAAGTGAGCGGGAAAAAGTTAAAAAGCAGGGGAAGTGAAGAGCAAAAAAAGCAAAAAAGATTTGCCCCAATGGGGGTCGAACCAAAAACCTTAAAATCGATGGGCTAGGTGACTACCACTGCGCCACGCAGCGACATGAAAAGTCGAGGAAGGAGGGCGTAGATAAGAGGGATAGTCGGCGCGCCAGGAAGAGGGGGGGCACTGGTGAGATTTTCAAATTTGATCAATGTTAAAATTTTTTTTTTTTTTAATCAATAAAATTTCATAAATTGTTTTCAAAAGATGCTAATGCAAAATAGGCAACAGTAGGCCAACACAGAACAGCCAAATCTAAGCCTCTCGGAAAAATTGAGCGAAGACAAGAGGAGAGAAAAAAAAGACGACCGTCTCGGACCAAGAAAAAATGTAGAATGAGCTGACTACTGACTGAGATCTGGAGACACACTTACGATGCAGATCGGGCGTCGTACCAGTTGGAAAGGAGGCGGGGCTTGCTAAGGACCACCCCTTTACCTATTTCCTTGTGTATGTGCCCTCGTCATGAAGGGGACACGGGGGTTCTGGGAAAGTAAACGGGAAATTATACAGTTGTAAAATTTAGGAAAAAAGAAAACCGCAAAAAGTATAATGAATTGGGGTACAGTATACTGTTTTGATTACAGTATACTTTGGGTTGTAAGGATGGTTAGGTGGGTACAGTCATTCTTTTTAGAGGTAGTTATAATCCAAATGTCTGGGAAATAAACGTTTTACGTACAACTGACAGTTTCATGTAGAACTACAGTGATAATAACAGTGACACAACTATGGCTTTACAGGAAAACAGCCTGATGGCCGCGGCCGAGAATTCGTCAACTTAGACTTTGGTGGAAAGGTGGAAAAACTCACAAAACTGTCAAAAACTGGTAAAACCTGCTTGTCACGCTTGTTTGGACCCAATTTCACTGAAATTACGCGAAATTCCGGAAATCTTTACTATTATTACTGGACAAATTCCATCTGTTGCCGAACCCATTATTCATTTGCGAAAAAGTGGCGGTTCCGTTTTTAAACTTTAAAAAAAAACTTTTAAACTTTTAACTTTAAAAAGGCGCAACGGCAATTTTTCACGATAGCTCGTCACGATTACAGTAACTTTCAGTGCAATATAACTGTGAATGTGACGAGATATCGTTAACATTTGCCTTTGCGCCTTTAAACGGAACCGCCACTTTTTCGCAAATGAGTAATACAGCCCTTTGTGCAGAACCAATTTTCATTAAACTTAGACCAAACGGTAGAGAATTCTTTCGAGAAGATGCCCATCTGTTTCAAATTTTGAAGCAAGAAAAATGAGGTCACCAGATTCAAAAACCACGTTTTCAGGCCTTTTTTAAAAATTCCTTTGGTAAACGAAAAACACAGGGGGCCACGCGAATATAATAAGCCCCGTTAAACTTTCAACAGTTTTTTCATTTCTAAAATAAAGGTTTGTGAAACCAGGGGCTGATGACCGTCTGGTTTTTTTTTTCAGAAATTTCGTCTGAAATTTGGTCTCAAAACGGAAGTCGGATGTCAGAATTCCATGCCCATCTGCCTTGTACGCCATCTTTCTTTGTCCCCCTTGTCAAGGGACGTCCAAAAAAAAATCAATACGATCTCCCACTTCCCTTTGTTACTGTTTTCCCATCGCTTATGATCTACCAAGTGTGTCCCCTACAAGTCTTCGAGAACAGGTGGCGGCAAAAGGACCAGAAAAAGGACTAGAAATCTACCAACTCGGTAGATTTTTTCTTGGGAAAACAGATGTTTTTTTTCGGTGAGAATTTGTTTTTTAAAGTGTAATATGGAACTGAAATTTTGAAAAAAAAATTGTGTAAAAACTTTAAAATCGATCAATAATTTAGGTTAGATTAGTATACTCTTGACCTAAGTGTACTGTAGAAAAGGTACAATAACCTGTATGGGTATACTGTACCCTAAAATAGAGAATGTTGCAGCCAAAAGTATACTGTAGACCTGACAGTTTTACCCGATTCGGCATTTTTTGATCTACCAATCCGAAGTGTCCTTTGATCTATTTTTCATTTTTCTCTTTTTCGTTATCCGAAACATTTTTTCTTTTCAAATGCCATTTTTTTGATCTTCCGGGCCAATTTTTATCGAAAAAATCCTTTTGTTTTTCAAATGTTTATCGATTTTTTTTCGGAATTAAAACTTTCCTTCAAATTTGTTAGTGCCCACCTCGCCTAGTTTGCCGACAAACCGGCTTCTCTACACCCTCCCAAACTGGCGTTTCAAGTGGCATCGTGGCGCAGTGGTAGAGCGCTAGGCTTCCATGCGGAGGGTTTTTGGTTCGACCTCCCGTTGTAGCAAAACTTTTTTGTTTTATTTTCAAATTGATAGGGATTTCTGAAAGTGCCTGTAACCCTTTTTTAATATGAAAATTCGCCATTTCTGCTCGTTTTTGGCCCAATTTTCGATTTTTAAGCTCTTCAACCTCATTCTCGTCTTTAAAATTACCAATTTTTTGGCCAAAAACTTCGAATTTTAGCGAAAAATGTCCTATCAACCAGCACCGTTTGATCCATTGGAAGGGACAAATCAGATGACCAATTGGCTCAATGCCCCGACTCCACTTCCAGCTCCAACACTCTATATTCCGGCTTTTGGAATTGATATGGCCTATCAACAAATGATGGATCCTGGAATCAGTTATCAGATGATGTGGGCCCCGCCTCCTCCAACTCCAGAAGACCATGAACAGTATGGAATGCGACAGTACTACTCGGAGCATCAACGATTGGAAGAGCAGAAAAGATGGCAACAACCGTATTCAGTTGTGAAGCAGGAAGATGAAAAATATGGTAGGTTTAGCAGATTTATTTTACGGGATTTGGAGCCCACGTTTTTTTTCAGACCTTTCAAATGGCTGGAGAACTGCTCAGCAAGTTCCAGGATACGGTGGCGCGGGCAAGGCTAAGCAACAACAACAACTACAGTATTCAGTTGAACAAATATTGCAAAATCGAGTTGGAAATGAAAACTATTGTAGGTTGGGACACGCCCACTTTTTTTCCCTTTTTCGAGATCATTGTCCTTCTCGCAAAGGCGCTGCCGACCACCCTTGTTATCTACGCCCTCGCCGCCTGTCGTTTCAAGCGGTTGCGTGGCGCAGTGGGTGTGCTCTTGACTAGCAATCTGAGGCTTTTTGGATCGAACCCCACCCCTGGCAAATCTTTTTTATTTTTCCTCCTAAAAATCATTTTTCATTTCCAGACCCTTCAAATGTTGTCCCTCAACTATCCGGTCCCATGCAAGTGAAACTGAAGCTACCAGGTTTGTGGAAGAGTTTCCATGTGCATGTGAATGAAATGGTGGTTACAAATCGTGGAAGAGACTTATTCCCACACTGCGAATACATTGTCACCGGACTCAAAAAATATTCCATCTACAAAATGGGTCTTAAACTTATTCTTTTGTCACCGTTTTCGATGAAATATCATAGAAACCGGAATATTTGGGAGGAACAGAAGATTGGTCAAGTGAAAGTGGAAAAAGAAACGAATGAGATTTTTACTGGTGAGAAATTCGGATCGGAATTTATGCACAGTGGAGTTGATTTTAAAAGAGCCAAGATTTATAATATTGGAAATGAGGCGAGGAAGAAAAGTAAAAAGGATAAGGCCGAAACTAAGAAGCAGAGGGAGGAGCCAGTGCAAAAACCGATGGTAAGCTTAGTCTGAAAATGGCAAATTCATGTTTCTCGAAAAATTTTAGTCCGAAAACCGTTTTGTTGGGGGTTTTTTGCGATAATTTGATGTTTTTCGGGTACAGTACGCAAACACCATGGGTACGCAAACACCAGATCTTACGACATTTTGAGATATCGCTATGGAAATTTTCTAAGACCGATCAAAGAGCAGGGAACTTTAATTCCATATTAACAATCTTCTATTTTCACTGTCTTTTTCCACTGGGTTACTGTACTTTTAAAAGTACGCAAACACCGATTTTGAGCTTTGAAAATGTCAAGTTCGTTTTCCTCGCAAAATTTTACGCAGAAAACCTTTTTGTTGGGGGTTTTAGCGATGTTTTTAAGTTTTTCGAGTGCAGTACGCAAACACCGAGAGCGCCAAACACCAGATTTTACGACATTTTGAGATATCGCTCTGAAAATTTGCGGAGAGACCTTACCAATGGCGAGAAGTTCAAATTTCAAAATAAGAACCACAAATTTTTGATCTAGAGACCGTTTTTTCCAAAGCCTTTGCTATTATTTTGTGTTTTTTTTGGGTTACTGTAGCTTGGAAAGTACGCAAACATAGTACAAAGCACAAGATCCTACGAAATTTTTTGAAATTAAGCTGGAAATTAGAACAAAGTCTCCATCAGATTGGAAACCCGAATTGCACAACTATTTACGATTACTGTACTTTCAAAAGTACGCAAACACCGAATTTTCTCAATTTCGCGCCACCATTCTGAAAATTTGTGTGTTGACTAAATAAAACACGTTGATCTCAAATTTCACGATAAAAATTTCGATTTTTTTCCAGATGCTAGTAACCAGCCAGTACAAGTACATTCCACAATTGACAATCTACGAAGTGTTCCAAAACGGGCTAATCCCAGTCAAACGAGCATCAATTGAGGAAACCCAATTCGTTGTGGTTACAGGTTATAAGGTAAGATTACTGTAGTTTTTTCCAAAAAAAAATCAATTTTTCAGAATCCGGAAGTCCAAAATCGCAAGGGATCCATGAACACTTATACGCGTGGCGATGTGAAAAAGAAGGCTCAAAATGAGTTGGAATTTGGTGCCACGTCATCTGAAACGACGACTTTTTGAATTGAAAATAATTGATAAAATTTGAATATACTAGTTTTTTAATTGGAATTGTTAAAATATTTTTATCTATTTTATTCTTCATTTTTTTCTTATTTCAGCTTTATTTTGTATACAATTTCGGAATAAATAAAACTAGCCCTTTTTTTTTAAATTTTCCATTATTTTGAGTTTTTTTTTCGGGACGAGTGCAGTACTTTTTCGGAGTTCGAGAGACTGTGTAGTGTCTAAGAAGTACGGTATACTTTCAGTTTATTGTACTTAACTAGGGCAAAGGGATACTGTATCAAGGGTCCTTAACATGAAAAACTACAGTAATCCACAAGTATTAATGATAATATGTCGTCAAATCTAGTGTTTCACAATAATTTGGTGTTTGCGTACTTTTAGAGCTACAGTAATCTAGAGTAAAAAGTTTGAAATAGCTAGATTTATTGATTACCGAATTAAAAAAGAAAAATCGAAAAATTCAAAATTAAAAATGCACTAAAAATGGAGAGTAATCAATATAATAAGGTTCTAATTATTTCAAAAAAAAATTCTAAAAGTCAAAAAACGTTTTAAAAAAAACCAAGAAAAAAAAATTATCCCTGATAATCAGAAGATGGTCTTCTGGATCCAGAAGACGTCGAGCACATTGATGTGTCATATCCAGAATCAAATGAAGTTCCAGACATTGTTGTATTTTTAGAAGACGTCAAGTCTTCTGAATCCTCCATAGCTCTCAATTCATCGCGAGCTCTCTTTTTGACATCTCCACGTGTGTAACTGTTCATAGATCCTTTGCGATGCTTGATTTGATCATTCTGAAAAAAAAAATTTTTCAATTACCTTTAAAAAAATTGTGTGTCGTACCTTGTAACATGTCACCACGATAAACTCAGTTTCGTCAAACCAAACAGTTTTTGCTAGAGTTTTGTTGATGCGATCTGGAGCCACTTCGTAGATGGACAGGGTTGGAATATACTTGAATTGACTGGTGACTTCAATCTGAAAAAAATTTCAATATGAAATTCGAACGCAGCGTGTTTTGTTTAGTCTGCACACGAACTTTTAGACTTTTAGCTCAATATCGGTGCTTGCGTACTTTTGAAAGTACAGTAACCCGTGTAAATGTGGAAATTAAAAGTTTTCATTATGTTATTCGAGTTACCCGCTATTTGTTCAGCCCAACCACAAATTTTCAGAGCGATATCTCGAAATGTCGTAAGGTCTGGTGTTTGGTACGGTGTTTGCGTACTGTATTCGAAAAACTCAAAATTATCGCTAAAACCTCCAACAAAAAGGTTTTCGGGCTAAAATTTTGCGAGGAACGCGAATTTGATACTTTCAGGCTAAACTTACCATTTGCTTAGGCACAGTCTCTTTTTTCTGCTTCTGTGTCTCATCCTTCTCCTTTTTAGACTTTTTCTTCAACTCATTTCCAACATTAAAAATCTTCGCATGTTGCAAATCAATTCCATTGATCATCCAGTGAGATCCCTTCTTTTCTTCCATCAAAATCTCATTTGTTTCTTCTGGCACTGGGTGGATCGGGGATTTTTCCTCCCAAGCTTTCCTATTGATATTGTATTTCAATACATTTGTGGTTAAGAGAACCATTTTAAGTCCCATTGTGTACAAAGTATTGGGATTAAGACCGCTAATGTTGAATTGAAGGCGTGGAAACAGTTCTCTGAAATGTGAATTATTTTTTTAAGATATTACAGTAACCTTTGACCAACTTACCTTCCCCTGTTTGTAACCAACATCTCATTATTAAAAGAGTGAAATTCTTTCCAATTTTTCTGATTTTTCAGCTCCACTTTGATCGAACTATTTGATGCTGGAAGATTGTACGAATCTGAAAATGGCTCGTAAAAAAAGTAAAAAAGATTTGCCAGAGCGGGGGTCGAACCAAAAGCCATCATACTGACAGCCAGGAGCGCTGCCACTGCGCCACAAAGCCGCTTGGAACGCCAAGTGGGAAGGACGTAGAAAAGCGGGGGGATATCGGGTTCGCAAGGCGGCGCTCGGCGAGCGAGAAGGAAAATTTTCGAAAAAAAAGTGGGCGTGGCCAAACTTACCATTACGTCCTGGATATTGCTGCTGCTGTTGCTGCATAAAGTACATCATATTTTGATACATTTGCCACTGATACATTTGCTGGTGTTGATCTGGAGTGGACGGATTCTGATTCTGATTGTTAGCCAACATCAACAGTCCACAGCCATTTTGCTGAGTATTCATCTGCTGTTGACCGTAACCCATATTTCCATTAGGATCTAGGTAGCCTGTTCCAGATTGGAGCCCAGGAATCGGGAAAATTCCAGGTGGAAGGCCAGCAGCCATCATAGGATTATATGGCATTCCAGAAGACGTTCGAGGTACTGTAGCCATTTCAGAACCCATTACATTAGGGACCATTGTCTGATCGTAGCTCATTTGACCAGAAGCCTGGGAAGAAGACGTGCTAGGTACCATATTCTGATGAACATAGTCTGAGAATTTTCCTGAAGCTTCTTCTGGAGATTCTGGAGCACTTGAATCCGTACCATAAGCCATTCCATTAGCCATCATCTGACCATAACCATCTAGGACAGAGTTCTGAGATGTTTCGGGGATCATCGTCTGATGCCCATATCCTTGATTTGGCACTTGATCCAACATAATATTCCCTTTATACTCTGCTCCTGGAGCCGTTGCTCCTGATGCTTGTGGCACTGGGTCAACCCCATAAGCCCCCTCCATTTGTCGCAAAAGTTGATCACATTTGAATTCTTGTGGATAATTTGACATAGCTGCAAAAATTGCAATTTTAAATGGGGAAACTTTGAAAAATGACTGAAAATCAACGGAAAAGTGATAAAAGATCAAGAGGAAGATGTAAAAGAAATAGGAAAAGAAGTTTGGCTTAAGGGGAATTGAACCAAAAACTTTCTAAATGCTAGCCAAGACGACTACCACTGCGCCACGCAGCCGCTGGAAACGTCCGGTAGGCAAGGCGTATAAGAAGGTGGTAGCGCTCGGAAATGGCGAAGGAGAGAGAGAAAAGACCCGACCGTCTCGGACCACCAAAAACGGAAAGAATGACCAAAAATAATGATTTTTCTCAAGTCCATCTCTTTCGAGCGTCCACAAAAGGGAAGTTGGAAAAGGGGCGGGGCTTACGGTCTCCTTTCTTTTTTTCCCAGGGGCACCAACATCTACCAAGGGGGGCCCAGGTGGGCAGCACACTTATTGGGGGGTACAATACACTATTACAGTAGACTGTCAAAAAATGGGATATTTATTGAGCAATGTATGGAAATTGGTTGTAGAAAGTGTATAGTATACATTGTATACCGTATAAGGAGTAAAGTATACTTTTAGGATACTGTATATTGCTTCAGTAAACAGTATCTAGAGCATAGCGCTACTGTAGGATCCATCTAAAAAATTTAATAACGTTTTTGTTGAAGTTTAGCATGAAAATCGTAATCATCTTGACCAATTCGGCCTACTTCGGGCTTTTCAACTCGAAACCGCAAAGTCTCGTCAGGTCTGTTGTTTTGTACGCAAAATTGGGTGTTTGCGTACATTTTGAAATTACAGTAAACTAGAAAGATCGAGATTTGCCAAGTTTCATGGTGAGATTCGAACTTATTAAACTTGATTTGATATTGAGAAGGCATAGGCTTGAGCAAGCGCGCCCCACTAGACTCAGTTGATTTTTTCAAAATATTTTTTTCATTTTCGGCGAATGAATTTTTTGGACATATTTTTGTTTTTCACCGGAAAAACACCTATTTGTGTCATTTTTTTTACTTTAATTATCTGAAAAATGCATTTTTCGAATCAAAATGACTGCTTCAACCCTCTATTTGACCTAAATCTGGTTTAAAACCTGAAAAAATGGGAAATTTTTTCACTCAAAAATGTTGCTTTTTTTTCGATTTTTGTTGCAAGAAAACTTTAGAATAGGCGTTTTGATGCCTAAAACGCGAAAATTCTCCGAAAAAACTAAATTCGCCGAAAGTGAGAGAAATGAAAGTACTGAGTCTAGTGGGACGCGCTTGCTCAAGCCTATGCCTGGGAAAGCTTGAAACGCAGGGGTGGCTTGGCGACTAAGAAGGTGATAGTGCTTGGAATGGGGAGACAGGGGGAGAGAGGGAAAAAAGACCCGACCATCTCGGACCATGAAAAAAGAAAAGAATGACCAAAAACCATATTTTTTCTTATGCCAACCTCTCTAGGTCCAATACCTGGAAGTTCAGAAAGGGGCGGAGCTTGGGACAGGGGTCCCCTTTTTTTTCCCAGGAATCTCGGTACATCCCAATCTACCAAGGGGGCCCAGGTGGGCAGCACACTTATTGGGGGATAATACGCAACTAAAGTCAAAAATCCGCGAACAATAAGTTCGACGACGTTTCCAGATTTTTAGGAGAAAAGCTGGGGACAGACTAAATAAAGAATAGGCAGTTTGAATTTCCCAGAAAAATTGTTTATACTAATAGTATTTTGTAGTATGCAGTATACTGTAATAAGAATCAAGTATACTGTATAGTCTTGGATACAGTATACACGTTCTACAACCAATTTCCATATATTTCTCAATAAATATCCTATTTTCTGACAGTTTACTGTAATAGTGTACCGTACCCCCCAATAAGTGTGCTGCCCACCTGGGCCCCTCCTTGGTAGATGTTGATGTACCGAGATTCCTGGGAAAGGAAGAAAGGGGACCGCTGCCCCAAGCTCCGCCCTTTTCTGAATTTCCAGATATTGGACCTAGAGAGGCTGGCATAAGAAAAAATATTGTTTTCGGTCATTCTTTCCTTTTTTCGTGGTCCGAGATGGTCGGGTCTTTTTTCCCTCTCTCCCCCTGTCTCCCCATTCCAAGCACTATCACCTTCTTAGTCGCCAAGTCACCCCTGCGTTTCCAGCGACTCCGTGACGCAGTGGTAGACGTCTTGCCTACCGTTTAGAAGGCTTTTACTAGGGAATGGTCAGAAATTAAGGTGAGCTTCTGAGACGTGTGATAGCTCATTTGAACACTGATCACGAAGAGAGAGCATGAAGAGAGCACGCTGATCACGAATCTGAATTCTGTTTCTGCGGCCGACAATTCAGAAAGAAGCTATGACCTCGATTCTGACCGATTTTCGTCAAAATCACTACTTTGGAGCGGCTTTTGAACATGATCCAGGGATGGTAGGCTCTCCAAATTGTGTCAAAATGCAGAACTAACCATCCTCTAACATCCCAAAAAGTTTAAAAAAGTTTTTTGGTTACAAAATTTTTCAGTATAAAAAAAAATTTTTTTCAAAATTTTTCGAAAATTCTTGGGGTGTTGAAGGATGGTTAGTCCTGCATTTTGACAAAATTTGGGGGACTCTACCATTCTTGGATCATGCTCAAAAGCCGCTCCAAAGAAGTGATTTAGACGAAAATTGGCCAGAATCGAGGTCACAGCTCTTTTCTGAAGATTCGGTGGCAAAAACGGAAATGAGATTTGTGATCAGCGTGCTCTCTTCCTTTAAATGAGCTATCACACGTCTCAAAAGCTCACCTTAAGTTCTGACCATTCTCTAGTGAGTTGAATCCCCCGTTGAGCCTAAAGTCTTTTGCTTTGTCTTTTACACTCTTCTTTTGGATTTTTAGCACTTTTTCATGAAGTTTCCAAATTTCCCGGGTTACTGTGGCTTCTTTAGTACGCAAACACTAAGCCAATGCATACAAGACTGATTCTTAGGGAATAAATATCAAATGAAACTTTGGAACCATGAAACTTTGCAAGCCTTGAACTTCCAAAGCTTACTGTAGCTTCAAAAATGTACGCAAGCACAAATTTTTGCGTACAAAGCACCAGATTTGACGAGACTTTACGATTTTGAGCTGAAAGTATGGAGCTAGGCTAAACCAAGTATGGTGAATACGATTTTCATGCTAAACTTCAAGAAAACGTTTTTGAATTTTTTAGATGGATCTTACAGTAGCCCTATGCTCTAGATACTGTTTACTGAAGCAATATACAGTATCCTAAAAGTATACTTTACTCCTAACACAATATACAGTGTATATTATACACTTTCTACAACCAATTTTCATATATTTCTCAATAAATATCCCATTTTTTGGCAGTCTACTGTAGTTGTGTATTATACCCCCCAATAAGTGTGCTGCCCACCTGGGCCCTCTTTGGTAGATGTTGATGTCCCTGGGAAAAAAGGGCAATCCCCCTTAAGCCCCGCCCTTTTTCCAACTACCCTTTTGCAGACGCTCTGAGGAGATGGACTTGAGAAAAATCATTATTTTTGGTCATTCTTGTCTTTTTTTGGTGGTCCGAGACGGTCGGGTCTTTTTTTCTCTCACCCCCTCGCCACTTACCACCTTCTTATACGCTATGCCTCCCTGTCGTTTCTACTGGCTGAGTGGCGCAGTGGTAGTCCTCTTGGCTATCATTCAGAACATTTTTGGTTCTATCCCCCTTGAGCCCAACTTTTTTTGCTTTTTCTTTTACATCTTATTCTTTACCTTTTATCACTTTTCAGTCTTTTTTTAAAAGTTTTCCACAAAAATTTTTTTTCAGCTATGTCAAACTATCCACAAGCAATCAACTGCGATCACCTTTTGCGACAAATAGAAAAGGCTTATGGAGTTGGCCCAGAGCCACAAGGATCAGAAGCAATGGCTCCAGGAGCAGAGTATAAAGGGAATATTATGTTGGATCAAGTGCCAAATCAAGGATACGGGCATCAGACGATGATCCCCGAAACATCTCAGAACTCTGTCCTAGATGGTTATGGTCAGATGATGGCTAATGGAATGGCTTATGGTACGGATTCAGGAGCTCCAAAATCTCCAGAAGAAGCTTCAGGAAGATTCTCAGGCTATGAGCATCAGGATATGGTTCCCAGCACGTCCCAGACTTCTGGTCAAATGAGCTACGATCAGACAATGGTCTCTACTGGAATTAGTTCTGGAATGGGTTCTGGAATGAGTTCTGGAATGGCTACAGTACCCGGAACGTTTTCTGGAATGCCATATAATCCTATGATGTCTGCTGGACTACCACCTGGAATTCTTCCAATTCCAGGTCTCCCTTCTGGAACAGGTTATCCATATATTAATGGAAATATGGGTTATGGTCAACAGCAGATGATCACTCAACAAAATGGCAACGGACTTTTGATGTTGGCTAACAATCAGAATCAGTACTTTATACAGCAACAGCAACAGCAATATCCAGGATATAATAGTGAGTTTAGCCACGCCCACTTTTCTTTTTTTTTTTTAATCGAAAAAGTTCCCGCCGTCATGCGCCCCGACCAACCAAGCATTTTCAGATTCGTACAATCTTCCAGCATCAAATAGTTCGATCAAAGTGGAGTTGAAAAATCAGAAGGATTGGAAAGAATTTCACTCTTTTATCAATGAGATGAAAGTTACAAACTGGGGAAGGTAAGTTGGTCAAGGATTACTGTATTTTTTTTCAATTCAAAATTTCAGAGAACTATTTCCACGCCTTCAATTCAATATTAGTGGTCTTAATCCCAAGACTTTGTACACAATGGGACTTAAAATGGTCCTCTTGACCACAAATGAATTGAAATACAATAAAAATATAAATGTTTGGGGGGAGAAATTCCCGAAACAACCGGTGCCAGAAGAAACAAATGAGGTTTTGTTGGAAAAAGAGAAAGGATCTTACTGGATGTCCCATGGAATTAATTTGCAACATGCGAAGATTTTTAATGTTGGAAATGAGTTGAAGAAAAAAACTAAAAAAGAAAAGGATGAGACCCAGAAGCAGAAGAAAGAGTCTGTGCCAAAGCAAATGGTGAGTTAGGGAAGTCTGAAAATGTCAAATTCGTGATCGTCGCAAAATTTTAGCCCGAAAACCTTTTTGTTGGGGGGTTTTAGCGATAATTTTGAGTTTTTCGGGTGCAGTACGCAAACACCGTACCAAACACCAGATTTTACGACATTTTGAGATATCGCTCTGAAAATTTGCGGATACATAAAACAAACAGCGGGAAACTAGAATTTCAAAGTGAAAACTTTTAATTTTCACGTATTCATGGGTTACTGTACTTTCGAAAGTACGCAAACAACGATTTTGAGCTAAAAGTCGGAATCTAGTCTAGTAAGTCTAGTTTGAAAATATCAAGTTCCTTTTCCTCGTTAAATTTTAGCCCGAAAACCTTTTTGTTGGGGGGTTTAGCGATAATTTGGAGTTTTTCGGGTGCAGTACGCAATCACCATGTATACCAAACACTAGATCTTACGACAATTTTAGATATCGCTCTCGAAATTCACGGATACACAAAACAAACAGCGGGAAACTAGAATTTCATAATGAAAACTTTTAATTTTCACAGGTTACTGTACTTTCAAAAGTACGCAAGCACCGATATTGAGCTAAAAGTCTGAAAATTTGGATGCCGACCAAATAAAACACGCTGCGTTCGAATTTCATATTGAAATTTTTTTCAGATTGAAGTCACCAGTCAATTCAAGTATATTCCAACCCTGTCCATCTACGAAGTGGCTCCAGATCGCATCAACAAAACTCTAGCAAAAACTGTTTGGTTTGACGAAACTGAGTTTATCGTGGTGACATGTTACAAGGTACGGTACACAATTTATTTTACAAAAATCAAAAAAAAACTTTTTCAGAATGATCAAATCAGGCTTCGCAAAGGATCTATGAATGGTTACTCACGTGGAGATATCAAAAAGAAATCTCGCGATGAATTGAGAGCGATGGAGAATTCAGATGACTCGACGTCTTCTAGAAATACGACGATGTCTGGAATTTCATTTGATTCTGGATATGACACATCAATGTGCTCGACGTCTTCTGGATCCAGAAGACCATCTTCTGATTATCAAGGATAACTTTTTTCTTAGTTTTTTTTTTAACTTTTTTAGGATTGTTTTTTTTTTTGGAACAATTAGAACCTTATTATGTTGATTACTCTCCATTTTTTGTGCTTTTTTCGTTTCAAAATTTTCGATTTTTCTTTTTTAATTCGGTAATCAATAAATCTAGTTATTTCAAACATTTTTCTCTAGATTACTGTAGGTCTAGAAGTACGTAAACACCGAATTATTGTAAAACACTAGAATTGACGACATTTCAATAGTTCGAGCTGAAAAGAGCTAGGGTGAACCGATTTTGATCTTAAAAATTTGAAATTGTTTTTGCTATTTTAGTTTGGGGTTGGTCGATTTCATTCTAAATTTGCGGATTACTGTAGGTTTTTAGGTGAAAATACAGTATCTCTGTTAAATTCTGATCAAACCCGCTTTTTTCTGGGCTTCTAGCAAAAAATTTAAAAATTTTGGGTTACTGTAGCTCCGAAAGTACGCAAACACCAATTCGTTGCGTACAATACGCATAACCTTACGACAAATCCCGTTTTCGTGCTGAAAATTGTAGAATAAACTAATTCAAAGACGAGAAGTTCAAAATTCATAATAAAATACATTTATTTTCATGAGATCATCACACAAAATGGGTTCGATACACTGTTTTCGGAGAGAAAGAGAGGCTCCGCCCATAAAAAAGGGCGGAGCTTGGGAAAAAAAAAACTAAAATCAAGCCTAAGAAAAAGTGAAAAATTGGAAATTTTTTGAATGGGAGGAAAAAAAATTTTTACAGAGCAAAAAAAAGAAAAAAAAAATTAAAATCGTTCCATCGATGGAGTTCGAATAGAGGGAAGGGATTGACGAGTGGCAAGCATTAGTTTCCGCTGAAAAGTTATAGTTTGTAGTTTTTGTAGTTTCTGTAGTTTGTTACCTGTTCGTGATGGCCAGCCTTGATTTTTTCGATGACAAACGCCACGATTAGAGCCCACGCCTTACGGACGGTTTCGCTTCGACACCTGGAAAATAGGATAGGCTATAAAAACTACAAAGACTACAAAAGCTACAAAGACTACAAAGACTACGAAAACTACAAAGACTACAAAAGCTACAAAGGCTACAAAGACTAAATAAGCTACAAAGGCTAAAAAGACTAAATAAGCTACAAAAGCTACAAAGACTAAAAAAGCTACAAAGGCTAAAAAGACTAAATAAGCTACAAAAGCTACAAAGACTAAAAAAGCTACAAAGGCTGAAAAGACTAAATAAACTACAAAAGCTACAAAGACTACAAAAGCCACAAAAACTATTAAAAAAAATTTTCTTCAAATTGAAAAAAATGTTCACCTCCTATCACCCCACTCGAGTGTGCAATCAATGATAGTTTCGGCTACCGTATTCCACAATTTTCCTGTTAATTCTCCTCTTAAAACCTTCGCATGTACTCTTCCAATTCTCATTAATTCTCCAGTGACATTATCCAAATGATCCAAATTTTCGACGACTTGATCAATCAATTCTGCTACCGCTTTACAATGGGCTTTGATAAAATTATCACGATTTTGAAATTTTGGCGGCAGTTCCACTTGTTTCATTTGTTCTTTTACCTGGAAAGTTTTTTTTTCGAGTTTTTGAGGAGTTTGGCGGTGGCCTAATTTTTCCTAGGAGTGGCCTAGCTTCGCAAAAAGATGGCCTAGTTTTCAAAAATGATGGCCTAGCTTTACCATTGTGTGGCTTTTTCTAGCGATGACCTAGTTTTTCCAATGCATGGCCTAGCTTCCCCCAGCTTCCCCCACCAAAACCTACCATCAAATTCTTGAAGCATAACCTATGGTAAATGCTTGCTCCGATTACTGTAGGTCCTTTTGTAGTGTACACTTGTCTCCACAGAGCACGGACCAAGTGAATTTGTGCACAAGTTAACGGGATTAGTGTCGTTGTCGTTGTTCGGCCACTCATCGATTGTACGAACTGAAATTTGTTGTTTTTGGCGGGAAAGTTATGTCAAATTTGGATTTTTCATGTTCAGTTTGTTCTATTACCAAGTTCCCAGCTAAAAATCTCAATATTGAGGAAATTCGGTGTTTGCGTACTTTTGAAACTACAATAATTTCCACGTCGGAAAGTCTTCAGATCCCAAAATGAAAAAAAAAATTGAAATCCTCGCAAAATTTGGCTCTAGTAGCCAGTCTTCTGGGATTCTAGCGATTATTTTGAGTTTCGCGGGTTACTGTGGCATCAAAAGTACGCAATCACCAAACTACTACGGACTAAACACCAGATCTCACGACATTTTTGAATTTCAACTTGAAAGTTTAAGTACGGGCTAATTCAAGTATGGAGAATTTGATTTTAATATTATCAGAAAGTTACTGTAGCTTCAAAATTACACAAGCACCAAACTACTACGGGCCAAACACCAGACCTTACGACATTTTGGAATTTCGAGCTGAATTTTAAAGAACGGGCTAATTTAAGTATGGAGAATCCGGATTTGACACTTTCAGAAGATTACTGTAGCTTTGAAAGTACGCAATCACTAAATGAACGCGGACTAAACACCAGATCTTACGACATTTCAAAATATCAAACTAAAACTACGGTTTTAGTCTATTTCATTTATAGAACGTTTGTTCTTGATGTTTTCAGAAGGTTACTGTAGCTCCAAAAGTACGCAATCACCAAATTACTAAACACCAGATCTTACGACATTTTTCAATTTCAATCTGAAAGTTTAAGTACGGGCTAATTCAAGCATGGAGAACTCGAATTTTTAATTTTCGATAAGCTACTGTATTTTTGAACCCGGTAATAGCTCACCTGAACATTGCTCTGTCTTCTCTGAGCAATCACATTCTGCCGTGCCTTCTCATTAGCTGATAGCCTCCGAGTGCTAATCGAAACTTCATCATCAAAACACAGTACCGGCTCAATATCAGTTACAGTAGGATTCACCATTTTTGGGGGCGTGTCCCAATCGATAACTGGGGGCGGAACTATTGAAGTTGAAGTTGAAGTGGAGCCACCTTCAAATGTCACTTTTCGAGGCTCCTGAGTTTCAAATGATATGTGAACCTGGAAATTTTTCGAAATTTTCACGGTCAAAAAGGGGCGAAGCCCTTACCTCGGGAATATCAAATCGGAGCTGTTTTCGTACTGATCGTGGCGTTGGATTGGGTGTGGTTTTCCTGGAAAAATAAGATTTTTGATTTTTGAATTTTTGATTTGTGGAGGAAAAAAGTGAGCCAGCTCATCTAAAATTCCACACAAATTCTGAGAAAATTTTGAGAAATTTCGTGAATTTTGTGATGAATTTTTAAACAGGAAGGTTCATGATTTTCGAACTAAGATGATATCAAGGTTCAGAGAAAAAAAGTCTGGATTTTTTTTTGGAAAATCACAAAACACAAGTAAAAAAATTTTCAACCGAAAATTTTAGCTGAGAATCGGGAAACACGTTAAATTCTGATTTGAAAACCACTTTTTCTCGACGTTCCAGCTTGTTTTTGAAGTTTTCGGGTTACTGTAAATTCGAAAATACGCAAACACCGAAACACTGCGTACAAAACACCAGATCTTACGACATTTTGATAAATTGAGTTTTAAAATTTCAAATAAGAAGCCAAAGTAATTACGCTTTATGAAAAAAAGATGTTATTATTCTTTCCTTCAGAAATAGAGCCCATCTATTTATATGAGAAAATATCGCCCGGGGCAACATAAGAGGACATCTCGTGCTACGGTTCATTAACCAAAGGTTAGGGACCAATGCAAATGAGAAAACAATAATAATGATGTTGTTTTGAAATGATGACATTTTTTTGTCTAGTCTAGGTCTTTCCAACCCAAGAATTAATGAATAATTTTAAAATAATTGTGACTTGTGCAAAAACACGTTTAAAAGCAGGCAAATAAAAATGATTTCTGAACAGCGGACAGTGTCAAAAATTGGAAATTTTGGAAACAAAACGTTTCATTCTGTTTTGAAACTCCAAAATGATGGAGAATCGGTCTTTAAGAAGCCCTTCAAATATCGAATCGCATCATCATTTAGCATATTGGCAATCATCTAATCCTTATTAAGTTAATCCAATCCAAGTTATTTTTATTCAAAATGCAAGAGAATGTTTCAAAAGTCACGTTTCCGGTGAAGGTGAACGTCTTTGACATTTTCAAAAATAGAACGTCGAAAGTGATAACGTTTATAATCAAGACAAAAAATAACATTTGTGTTTCAATGCTAATTTCCTTGTTTTGTTCAAAAAAAATTTAGTCGGAAACAGTACTAAGTGGCATCTGTCGTACGGGCGCTGCGCAATTCGCGCTCCACCAAACTCAGTTCTTCGAGAACTTCTACTTTTGACGCCAAATTGCGTTTCTGTTTCAGAAAAATTATAACCTTTTTTCGAGGTGGCATTTTCTGCAAAAATTTTTAAACATTTGGTGACCAAAAATCAAATTCCCCGCGAAAATTTTCGACTCAGTGCAGTGGAGCGCACATTGCGCAGCACACGTACGACTAATACAAAATCCCGGTTGAAAACGATGACGATTACAGTTTGATGGCCTAGAATCCGCTGGCCTAAGGTTGTTGACACAATTTGCCGAATTAAAAAAAAATCATCAAATTTTCAGATTCTAGGTCCTCAAACCTTGATCGGGGCTCTATTTTGAACTCCAACTTCTTCTATTAGAGCCATTTTTGAGTGAATTCATAGTGACAACTAGTAAAAAATAAGTTGGAATTAAACGATTTCTATTTTTCAAATTCCAATTTCCAAAAACAAAAAACTCACGTTGATCTCTCCATAACCACCTCTAAATCAGGTGGTGCAACTGGAAATACTTCTGCTGATGTGGAATGTCTTAGAAATGATTCTCTCCTTGCATCTAACATCACTTTTATCTGAGGTTCCTCGAAAAAATTCTCAAAATCCGGATTCTTTTTTGCTGAATTGTTTGATGAGGATGTGATACTTCCCGCTGAGTAGGATTTTCGTTTTCCATTTCGATATGCTGAAAGTTTGGAAGGTTTTCGGTGGGAAATTTGAATTTCTTGGTTTTTATTTCGTCTAATTTCGACTTATCAGATCGAATACTCAAAATGTCGTAAAATCAGGTGTTTTGTACGCATTTGGTGTTTGCGTACTTTCGAAGCTACAGTAACCCAAAATTCGAAATAATTGCTAGAGCTCTAGAAAAAATCTTTCCATACCCAAATTTTGCAAGGATTTCAAAAATTTTATTTATTTCCGAATCTAAAAACTCCCTGACCTGCTAAATCATCAGGTTCCGTATTGTTCCGTCGAAGATTTGATGACCTCCATTTCCTAATTGTGTTCGTCTTTTTGTCCACTATCCACTCCCATATTTTTTGCATTATATTCTCTGAAAAGTGGTATTTTTAGCAGCAATTTGGTCAATGGTGGCCTAGAGAAAGCTAGGCCAGGGTCCCGAAATCTAACAAATGAAGGGAGAAATCAACAAAAACAATCGGGAAAACAAGAAAAAAAAGAAAAAGAGAGATAGGAAGAGTGATCATAAAACTCGTTGCTCATTTTTATGGGGGACGGGTGTTCCATTAAAAAATTTTTGGAAAAAAAGTTGGAAAATTCTAGGCCATGAAAAAGTTAGGCCATCAAATTTTTTGGAAAATCGAACTGGAAAAAAAGTCCGAAAAACAGGGGTAAAAAGAGCATTCCTAAGCCCTGTCGGCGGGCTTAAAATATCACTTTTTGATGAGTTTTTCTCTTGACAGGTGGACTTAAAGTTCTGAGACAGAAAGAAAGAAAAAAAAAGAGAAAATCAAAAAGGTTCAAAGTCCGAGGAGTTAATTTTTCAAAAAAACAATGAAGGCACAAAATGATCCAAGGCTGATCCCAGTTTTTTCTAGTGATTTTGTTCAAAAAATTTTTCAATTCCGTAAATAAAGATACTTTTCAACCGGCATGACCGTGGACTAGAAATCCAAATATGTGGTGCAGGAACAGATGGCCTAGCGTTTGACAACGGTATCTAGGCCACCACCCTATTTCGGACTACAAAATGGAATTCCTAGGCCACGACCTTTTGGTGGTTTTTTTAACGAAATCAATCCGGAAGTTTTGATCATTTCGAACTCAAAAATTTAATTCACATTTTGACTTCACTCCAAAAAATTTCATTCAACACGAGAATAATGACAGGATTGAGACTGATTTATTAAAAATTTATGCGAGATTCACGGAATAATATACTTTTTTCTGATTCATTTCGAAATTTTACAAATTTGGTCTTTCGCGCCACTGACCATAGTAACTGAGCTAAAAATAAAGTTTTTTTTTCCGTCCGATAAATTTTATGGAAAAAAATTCCGGAAAATTTCGGGAAATTTTCAAGTTTTTTTTCCAGTAGCTTTTTGGTGCGAAGTTAAAAACATTTAAAAAAACACCAATCAACGATGCTCCAAAATTACGCTAGTGCGCATTGTTTAGCGGAATTTTCGGAAATTTTTCTGTTGAACCGGTAAATTATCGATAATCTATCGGAACACCTGTTTACCGGTAAGTTTTGGTGAGGTACAACACAGTCGAAAAAGGTAGCACTTCATGATATTCATGGACCAAGGGGGCCAGCGGCAACGCTAAATTTCGGCAATTCGGCAATTGCCGAGTTGAAAAAACGCCAACTTTCGGCAACTTTCAACAACTTTCGGCGATAAATTTTTTTTCACGATTTGATTCGGAAAACACAGAATGGCTCAAGCAAAAACGTGTCGAAGTTTCCCGATGGTTTTTGAATTTTCTGGAGAAAATACTAAAATTTCCGCAAATTTTGGAAAAAATGCGAATTAATAAGTGATAAAAATTCTGAATCTCTGTCAAAGTTATCCGACAAGTACTGCCGTAAAAAAAAGGTCGGCAAATTGGCAACGGCAACGACTCCCGCAAACTCGGCAATTTTGGCAATTCGGAAACATTAATGAGTAAGTAAACAGTAATTTATCAGAGAAATCGACTAATCTAGGAATATCGTTTCATAATTCATAAGTCCGTCTGAAATCAATCTTTGAACTTGGCATCTTAAAATCATTTTTTGAACTTCCACATGATTAATCAAAAAAGATAGGTGCGAGAATTCGAAAGTTTCTTTTAAAAATAGCCCACATTTCCAATGGGCATAAATCATCAAGATCTCCCCCTCTCTCTCTTTACTGACAAGTGCACCAAACGAGAGAGAAATAGAAGAGAAGTGTCTCATCTCATTTTCTGCGGTCCCATCACCCATCACAACTTGGCTCTTCGATGGGATGGGGAAGGGGGGGGATGAATAGGAGACAGGGGAGGAGGAAGAGGTGATCGTTAATCAATTGACGCGTTGTTGTTTACACCCCTACTTCAGGGTTCATCAGGGCGGGCAAAAATGGAGGGCCTTAATGAAGTAGTTTTGAGGAAAAAGACTTGAAAGTAACGTCACTTCTTCCGTAGTTGATCCCTTGGAATTTTCCATAGAATCCATCAAATTTGTTTTTCGTATAATTTAAAAACAAACTTTGTTTTCAGAGTTCAATACGAGAGTCACTACTCTAAATCCCAAAAATATAGGAAATTTCAAGGTATCAGGAGATTTTCAGTTAGGCCGAAACTATTTCAAGCATGGAAGTTTCAGAAAAAATGGGCATCAAGCCGAAAATTTGAAAATGTCTAGTTCAAATAATTTTGCTGGGCCGATGAAAAATTCTCCGTCCCGGTCCGGCCCTGTCGGCCGGGTTTCAAAAGTTTTGTTTTTTTTCAGCATGCATTTCCCGATTTTCAGGGCAATTTTGAAACTTTTTGCTAAGAATTTTTACTCATGAAACGATCAAAATTTCGTTCCTAAAAACATAGGCCAAAAGAACAGGAAAAAAACCGCGAAGAAAAAATTTCAAAAAAAAACATGAGAAAAACATGTTTTGCCCTGAACTTTCTCCAGTGACCCGGCCCGGACCGTGTCAAGTCTGGTTCAAACCAGTGCCGTCATTCAGACAAATCCCAAGCTATCTAAAACAATGTTTAATTTTAGACCCAGATATCTGAATCAGAAAAAGACTGCTCGGCTTATAAAAAGGGAAAAATGAATTTTTATGGTTCGCCGAAAACTAAAAATCGAGTTTTCATGAAGTTGGGAAAAAATTCGACCTGAAATTTTTGAGTGACGATTTTCATAGATGTGTAAATTTTAAAATCCAATTTTTGACGTATTTATCAGAATTCTAAAATTTTGTTTAAGAAAAAATCTTAAAAGTGTGGTCGGCCGAGCAACCGTGCACAAATTCTGGAAACCTCTGGAAAAAATTCTCTGGAAAAGGAAATCTGTCTATTTTCAGGCATCTCTGATAAAACTTTCAAATATTATGTTTTTTCGTAAATTCGTCAACAGGCTCGGAATTCCCGTTGAGATCAAGCAACGAGTTGTCAGTTAGATCGTTCTTGAGCCTTTCTTCGAGTCATGATTTTCAAAGCCAAAAAATTTCTACCGTTCCGACTTGTGGCCTAGAAAAATTTGAAAATTTTCACTTCCTCATTTTCAGAACGAAACACTTCATCCCAACTTAGAGCTTTACGATCAAGATAGCTTAAACCAATACAATCAAAATCAAGCTTCAATATAACTTTCAAAGAAAAAAAATGAAATTTTTCATAAAAGTGCTCCAGCAAAGATAAGTTGAGAGTAACAGAGAGAGAGTAGAGGAATGCCAGCTGTGCTTCATCATCATCTTCAATGGGGGAAAAAGATAAAAGAGAGAGAGAGAGATCGATTGACAAAAAGAAATAGAAAAAGAAGAACGGAACGTAGGGAATATCTCTAAGGGGAAGAAGAAAAAGAAAAGAGAAGGTGACACCTGAAGCAGGAGAAGGATAGGAGTAATACGAGTTGTTGAAGAGGAGCACAAAAGATTGATAGCGGGTTTTTTTAAAAATATTTTTGAATGAAACAGTTAGAGAATTTTGCAGGAAAGCCATTCGGATTATAAGTTTTTCAAAATGAGGAACAACCGCGCCTCACTGGACTCACAAGAGACGTTACTTTAGGTGGTCTTTGGGAATTTTCTGAAAATTGGCAGAGAAACTAACTTTGACCCCATAAAAACGAAATTTTTTAATAGCAAAATTTCGGGAGGTGTGCCGTTCTAGAACCGTGTCTCTAGTCAGAAGTAGTTCCGTATCTGAACTACTTCACGTTAAATAACATTCTGATGCATGACACGGTTCTGATTGGGGGCAACGCGACAGTTCTGATAAGGGACAGTTCTGTTTTGGCATACTTTTACAGAAAATTCTCAAAGACTATGAAAAGTAACCTTGTCAGCTTGAATTTAACAAATTTCAGCGAATGAGCTTTTTTTCAGTTAAATTTTATTGTTTTCACTCCAAAAACTTCTATTCTGAAGCACTTTTCCCTAAAAATCGAAAAAAAAAATTTTTTTAATAAAAGTTTTCGAATGATTTTCTAGATTTTCTCCTAGATTTATGTCAAACAAACGGCCCACATTGCTTTGAATGAAGAAAGAAAAAAAGGCTTGCAAAGTACTTTTCAAACTTAAAATTAAACACTAATTCCGTCGATTCGTAATTTTCACAACCCTGGGAATATTGAGTAATTCAGATCTAATGACACTGACTTTTTTTTATATCTTAAAATAAGGAAATGACGAATTTCTCATGAATTCAGTAGACATGAGTAAGGGCTATTCTTATTTGATTTATAAAAACGTCGGTGCAAACCGGAAAAAAAGTTTTTTAGTTTTTCTCAAATTCTGTCAGAATAGGTAGGAAGGTATCTTATTAGCATGAATTAAATGGTGAAAAATTTTGAAATCCGCTCGAAAATTCAAAAAATGCAAATGAAAATAAGGCTGTTATGCAAGAAGGACTAGAAAAGTCAGCGATGGCCTAGAAGTTTAGTGGCGGGAATTAAAAAAGTGGTTTTTTTCCTCTTTTTTTATTAAGTCATAGCTAATTGCACCAGTATTGAGCAAAAAATCTGCTCAAAATCATTAATTAAACAGAATTTTCTTGCAATTAAAATATATTTTACCAAAATATACGTACAGTAGCGAGCATAAGTCAGTGTACCTTTAGTTTTTGGTTAGTAACAATACTCAAAGACTTCCGATCGATCTAAACAATTAATCGTGGATACCTGAGATAACTAGGAACACAACTCCAAACTTTTTTTCGACTGTATTTTATCGTGAACCGTGTGTTTTCGAGTGTTTACGACTCCGTTTAAAAATGGTACAAAAAAGGGCTGATTTTTGAACTCCCGCCATTGGATTTCTAGACCATCGCTAATTTTTCTAGTCCATCCTGCTGACCTGCCTTGTTTGCAATTGCGTTTTTTTGAGGAGGATTTCGAAAAAAAAACTTTTTTTAAAGCGGAAAGCGGAAGGCGGAAAATTTAATAAAACTTTTTTTTGGCGGAAAGCGGAGAGCGGAAAAAGGACGTTGGAAGTTTAAAGCTTATAATGAAGTATTTCATCTGAAATTTTGCCAAGTAAGGAATGATGAAAAAAGTCGCTGATCCGCTGATTTTGGTTGAAAATATTTTTTTTTCGTAAAAAAAATTTTGAAATTTAATGGGAAATAGGCGGAATTTCAAGACGGAAGACAGAATTCTGCTCAACTCTGATCGGGTTCAACGGAACAACATGGAAAAACATGTAAACGTGTCATACAGAGCAAGTATTATTTTTCAAAAAAAAAAAAAAATCAAAAAATGATGTTCTTCCCATCCGATATCTTTTCCCATTGAGAAAAAGAGTAAAGTGTATGAGTAACTTCACACCACAAAGTGTTTCTGTTTCTGTATCTCATATCTTCCCTCCCCTCCCCTCCCCCCTTTCAAATACCACAACAGTAGAAGGTAAGTCACCTGGTCAGAATGCTCCAAAGAGTGACGTCATCATATCCCTCAACTTGTTGCTCTATGACTTTTGAAACAACGTTTTTGATGGGTGAAGATGAGTGTTTTAAAAAAGAAAGTGATAGAAAAAGCATCTGGAGGTGAGCCGGAAGTGTCACAAATAGGTAGAAAAAGAAATAAAATAGAAAAAAGGTTCCGAGATTTAATGGTCTGGAAACATATTTTTAATAGATCTGCCGACTCGAGTGTGCTTTACCTGAAAAATTTTTTACCGGTAAAATAGTGTTTCGGTAAATTATTGAAAAATTTACCGGAAAAATTTATCGAAAAAAAGTTTCGCGAAAATTTATCAAAAAATTTACCGGTAAAAGATCGCTACATACATCTTCCGATAAATTGTCACATCTTCCGATAAATTTTCGGTTCATCTAAAAATTTACCGGAAAAATAACGAAAGGAAATTAAATTACCGAAAATTTTCCGAAATATATTCTGGTAGAAGTTCGGTAAATTTCCCGATAATTTTTCGGTTTATCGTTTACTGGAAAATTATCGAACAAAAAATCCGAACTTTTTTTCCGATAAAAGGGTGTTTCGATGAGACAATTTACCGGAAAATCAAAGCAAACTATTATTGATTTCAAATGAACTGACACCTCGTGACGTCACTCTCATTGGGACCCAAGTTGGAAAACTTTCATGGTAGCTATTTATTTTTTTTCGGGATTTTTTCAGGCAGTTTTCGCCAACACATTCAATTCTTCTACCCAAAATAAAATTTTTGAGCAAAAAAAAATAATTTTTGCGTGCGAAACCAGCCTGAAAAAAATCAAAATAAAACTACCATGAAAGTTTTCCAACTTGGGTCCTGGGCAGTGTGACGTCACGAGGTGTCAGTTCATTTGAAACCAACAATTCAAAAATATTTTTTTTCGAACGACTACAAAAAATTTTTCTTTTCGTTTTGAGCTTTGATATTTTAGTTGTGTACTTTCCCACCTCTAAAGAATATTTTAAGCAAAAGTTGATTTTAACTTGGACCCCCCCCCCCCCCCCCCTTCAAAAATGATAAATCGTAATTTGTAATCAAAATCTTTATTCTCCTCGATCTTAATTCGGCATATCCTTAATATACATCATATAACAAGTATCATCATAAAGCATCAAATCTCTTTCATAGAATCCTTTTCTCTGTGGTATCGCCTTATTACAAATCGCACATCGGAAACAATCGATATGGAAGAGGCGATCGAAGGCGACGAGTCCGCGTTCGATGATCGGAAGGGAACAGCCTGAAAAAAGGGGCGTTAAAGGGAGAATTGAAATTAAAAGGAGAATTGAACAATAATCAGAATAATCGGGGACCCTACGGTTCCTTCAGCAATTTTCCAGAAAAAAATTAAAGGAATTTTTCACAGAAAAAAGTGCGGAGCTTGTTCAAAAAATAGTGAAAATATAGCAAATGATGCACTAATAAATTTGAAGGTTTTCGAAAATTTTCAGAAATTTCTAACTTTTTCAGTTCAGAATCTCTTATTTGTAGGCCAATATTAAAATCAAAAAGTGGGCGGAGCCTAAATTCAAAAATCTCTAAAAATTTAGGGAAAAAAATTTTCGAAAAATTTTTTTTTGACGGTTTTGAAAATGTGCCAGCAACTTTGTAAGGACCAAAAGTGGGCGGAGCCTGAAAATGGGCGGGGTTTATAGCTGACATTTTGCGGAATTTTATTTTTCCAATTTTTAAAACTTTCAAAAAAAAAACACTTTTTAAACTTTAAAAATCCCGCCGGAAAAAAGTGGGCGTGGCTTACCAACACAAGCCGGATGGGTTGTCTGAATGTGACAGGCGTAGCACGACGGCTTCAACGGGTCGACTGTAGAGCGGAAGAATCGACCGTCCGAGATGGTGAGCTACAAAAACTACAAAAACTACTAAGACTACAAAGACTACAAACCTTGCAAAGTGCACACTCAATATGATCCTTGTGCCACAACCGATTGAACAACGACACGATTTGGTCCTGAAAAAAGTTTTAATTTAGGCTCCGCCTTTTTCTGAAAAAGGAGCGGAGCTTATACCTTCTGAACTTCGTCCTCAAAAATGCGCTTTTTGCATCCAGCACAATTGACCAACTCGATTTTATCACACATTTATCTGTTGTTGTGGAGACAATTTTTTGAAAAATGAGACTACAAAAACTACACTTTTTCGAAAATTTTTTTAAAATTGGGATTTCACGTTTTTTTTTTTGAAACATTTTGATTTTCTTAAATTTGTAGTCTTTGTAGTCAATATTTACCCCGAAAAGTGGGCGGAGCCTATTTGGATAACAAACAAATAAGCCGCCCGTTTTTGACATGTCCGTTGTTGACCGGATTTCCACAAATGTTTATTTTGATTTATTTTCGAATTTTCAAATGGGAATTCGAAGCATTTTCTGGAAGGTTTTAGCTGGAAGAGGTATGTTTTTTGGTGGCCTAAGTTTTTGAAGTCGTGGCCTAAATTTTCAAAAGCGTGGCCTAACTTGTTTCAACTCGTGGCCTAGCTTTCTCCAGTCATGTCCTAGCTGTTTTGTGGCCTTTTTTTCAAACATGGCCTAGCTTTATCTAGTCGTGACCTAACATTTTCCAACCGTGGTCTAACTTTTTGCACCCGTGGTCTAACTTTTTGCAGCAATGGTCTAGCTTTCATTTGGCCTAACTTCAAGAAGCCATTACCTCTTCTTCTCAATTCATGGCCTAACTTTCCAAAAAAGTGGCCTCACTTTCTTAAAAGGAGGGCCGAATTTACTATGGGATGGCCTAACTTTATCTAGTCGTGGCCTAACATTTTCAAATCGCGGCTTATCTTTCTTAACTCATGGCTTAGCTTCTTCTAGTCTTGTCCTAGCTGTTTGCGGCCAACTTTTTTTTTGAATAACATGGCTTTCTTTTATTTAGTCATGGCCTAACATTTCAAACCCATGGCCTAACTGTCTCAAAGCGTGACCGAACTTTTCAAATCACGGACTAACTTTTTCAAGTGATGGCCTTTCCCCTACCCATTTTTCTAGGCCCCGAAAATGGCGGTTGGGTTGACAGCATGCAAGTGGAGCACTTCGACCCATACACCCCTGGACAACTCACCAAAAACTTTACGGCTACAGTAAGACACTTGTAGTTTGTGTAGTCTTTGTAGTCTTTGTATTCAGGTCGCTGATGAAATTAGTGTGACACGTGGCACCACTGTTAAGGCATTATATCGGGATGATCAATGGATTTATGTTCAGGTTTCTGATGGAAGAAAAGGATTTGTACCACAGACATACTGTAAACTACTGTTGAATCAGAAGAGGAATTTGGATAAGGTTTGTAGTTATTGTAGTCTCCTGGAACTTGGAAGACGTCAGAATTTTCTGGAATGTGGTTTTCGTGGAAAATCTTGATGTCAAACTTAATCTCCTGATTATGAGCTTCCAAATGATACCCATATCGATAGGTTTCTGAAAAAGTTCGAGGTTCAGATTAGGATTCTGAAGACGTCGGATTTTTTCATGATCCAGATTCCTATCGATATGGGTATCAAATCAACGCAAATTTCATGAAGATTTTGTTTGACGTCGTCGTTTTTGTTATTTATAATTCTGACGTCTTCAAGAACTTTTTTTTCTAAAATTCAGAATTCTTTGAAGACGTCAGAAAATTCTCAATTTCAATTTTCAATAAAAACCACGACGTCAAACTTTCTCGTCTTATCAATACTTTTCAAATAATACCCATATCAATCGGCTTCTGAAATTTCGAAAATTCAGGCGACGTCAAAATTCGGAATCCTCAATTTTTCGAAAACATGTCAATATGGGTATCAAGTCATAGGAAATTTCATGGAGATTAATATTGACATCACCATTTAGAATTCTGACGTCTTCAGAATTTTTTTTTGATTTCAGAAAAAGCCCGCAATAGGGACCAATGCCACGCTGGACCGAAAATGGGAAAAATCCAATTTGCAAAGGTTTATCGATAGTCTTCCAGTGCAAAAAGAAGAAGGGGAGCTGTTTAAAATGGTAATTTTGTAGTTTGTGGTTCGTAGTATTTGTAGTCTGACTCCTTTCAGGACGAGCTCTTCGAAACCCAAATTCTTCAATCATTTGACGCCTCGTCTCCAGATGACATATCAGTAAAAGAGGGTGATACGGTTACTGTACTCAATCTATCGGATCCCGAATGGACTTTTATCAGAAATTCTGAAAATCAATCGGGATTCGTTCCGTCGTCTCACGTCAAGATTCCAGAAGGCCAAGTGGTTCCGAAGGCGAAAGCGGATAAAGAGAAGTGGTGAGTGGGAGGGGCCTGAAAAGCCTAGATTTTTGGCTTGAAAGGCCTAAAAAGAAGACTTGTTTTCAGAATTTGAAATGCCGAACTTTCTAGCCTCGTGTATAGCTAACGTTTGATCTGAAAATCTTTCCTGAAAATCCTAGATTGTCTGCCTGAAAGGCCTAATTACAAGCCTGAAACACCCGACTACAAGCCTAAATGACCCATTCCTTATGAACCTTACATGCCTACACAACCTCAGCTGGCCTGATAGTCTCAAATAATCAGCCTGAACGGCCTAACCTAGGCCGTTCAGGCCAAACTTTTGTCTAATCTAAACGGCTTTGAAATGCCTAAAAATGTCTGAAAAAGCCTATATTGAGAATCATGAAACGCCACAACGAAAATCCTGAAAGACTTAGACAGCCTAATTGATGAGCCTGAAAGGCCTTTTTTGGAGCCTGAGAACTTTCACGGAAGGCCTAGAAGACTTGAAAGACCAGCCTGAAAAGCCTAAAATTCATCTACCTGAAGACCTATTGTAGCCAGCCTAGGAAGCCTAAAAAGTTCAAAAGCAGGCCTGAAAGCATCGTTAGCCAGCCTGAAAAGCCTACCTTTCAAGCCTAAAATATCCCCCTGAAAAGCCTAGGAAGGGCCTAGCTTAAAAGACTCTTCCGACAAGCTTGAGAAGCCCAAATAAGTCCGAACTCGAGCCTGAAAAAGCCCTAAGCCAAGCCTGAACAGCCTAACGAGGCCTAAATTACAAGCCTGAAAAGCCTAAAACCCAATTTTTCCAGGGACAACGAGAACCTCCTTGTCGTGGAGCCCTTTTCAGGCCGGTCCCCTCTGGACCTTACAGTCCGGCCCGGTGAATGGATCCGATGTACAGGCCGGCCCGTGGACGACTGGTTGTGGGCCGTTCGGATAGCCGATGAGAAACAAGGTTTCATTCCGAATAAGGTCGTAATTCTGGCAACCGATCTATAAGGCCTGAAAAGCCTGAAAAGGCCTAACATCCAAAAAAAATCCATAAGTACCATTTTTATTAAATATTGAGGGCCCGACTTTTTTTGTTTGTTTGTTTTCCAAATAAAATGTAATAAAATTGATAAGACACAGCACGAAAAAGAAAGTGATAAGTGAGGAGAAAAAGAGGCCGCCGGAACAAGAAAAATGGGGCGGGGCCTATAAGTTTGGCGGGTAAAAAATTATTAAAAAACCAGAAAAAAAATGAATAAATTATTAAAAGAGATTCTTAGAAAGAGAGATAACACGATGGAAGAATGAATTGAACTGGGAAAATGAAAATAACAAGTTTGATAGGAAATTCATAAGGTACAGTAGGACAAGGCTACAGTAATCCAGGTAGGAAAGAGATCAATGATTGTTGGATCGATCGATAACAAGACCACACGTACTCTTCAACAATTCGTCGCGTAGACGCCACAGGGCTTTTGTCACGTCTTCTTCTCGGGCAACAGGACGGCCGGCTTCGGTTCTCTGAAACAGGAAATTTTAGAAAAGTGAATTTCGATTTTTATGAAAAATCTCGACGTCAAAGTTGTTCGCCGTATTATTAGCTTTCAAATGATGCCCATATCAAAAGGATTCTTTAGAATCGAAAAATCAAAATCTTTCAGAAGACGTCAGATTTTTTCCAAATTCAGTTTTTTTGAAAAATCTTGACGTCAAACTTATTCTCCTGATTATTAGCTTTCCAATGATACCCATATCACTATGCTTTTGATAACTTGGAAAATTCCGAAAAATTCAGAAGACGTCAGAATTCTGAACTGTTCTAAACCATGACAATATGGGTATCAAATCAGAGGTAATCGCACGGGGAACACGTTTGACGTCGTGGTTTTTCATTTTATGCTCAAAATTTCGAAATTTTCAGCAAAAAACGAACCCGAATCCAGTGTGTTGGTGGTTGTGTTTTGCCGGGCAGTTGGGTATTCCTTTGGGTGGCTCCCAGATTTCGTTCCCACCGGCTCACGGATTTCTGACGATTCTGGGCAAGCGATTCAATGTATCTGAAAATGGAAAATTTTAGGGTCTGAAATTTATTTTTGACTAAAAATCCAGTTTTTCAGCCTTTTTTCCGAGAAAAAAAGTCAAAAAAAAAGAAGGAAAAACTCACTTCAAATAAGCCTCCGAATGAAGGACTCTCTTTGATTGAATCTGATTGGGCGGAGCCACAAAAGCGGGTAACACGGCACGGACGACGGTCCTTCCAACATCAACAATTTGTTGCATTTGTTGTTGTTGTTGTTGAGGGGGCGGTCCTTGCATCATTTGTTGCTGTTGGTGGTGGGGTGGTCCCTGTTGATGTTGCATCATTTGTTGGTGTTGGCCACCTTGTTGTTGTTGGTGATATTGTTGTTGTTGGGACTGTTGTTGATGGGAATTCATAGAAGATCCAGATGGTCCTTGATGATGTTGTGGGTGATACATTCCATTTTGTTGGACTTGTTGTTGCTGGGGAGGGGGTGGTCCTTGCATTTGTTGTTGCGGAATTGATTGCTGGAAAAAGGAGCGCTTTATAGTGGAAAAGAAGATTTTTGGTAGTTTAGAAGGAAAACACACGTGAAAACCATATTTTTCTCTTCAAAAGCTGGAAATTTTCAAGACGACGTCAAAGTAATCTCAAGTTCCATTTTCAAAAAAAACTTGACGTTAAACTTGTTTCTCTCAACGTTAGCCTTCAATTGATACCCATATCGATAGGTTTAGGAGAGTTTGAAATTTTCGGAAAAAATTCAGAAGACGTCAGAAATTTCGAATTTTTAAAACCATGGAAATAAGGGTATCAAATCATAGGGAATAGCGAGAGGAACAAGTTTGACGTCATGATTTTCTATAATTTTTGATGATATTCTGAATTTTGACGTCTTCTGATAAGGACTTGGAAAAACTTTTCGGGGACCAAAAAGTCTCAGAAGCTGTCAATTTAAGTCCTGAAAACGGCTAAAAGCTGGTTTTCGGCTCTGAAAACGTTCTGAAAACAGAAATTGTGAGCTTGAAAACGAATCGAAAGTCGATATTTTTGTGGTCCTAAAAAGCGTTAAAGACCATTATTAAGAGCCAAAACCCTCGATTTCGGGGATATATTTTAGGGCAAAAAATACTAATGTTACTGATTAAATTCATTTTAAGGACCAAAAAAGCTTTGTTTGGACGTTAAAAAAGCCTATTTGAAAGGCATTTTCGGGCCTAAAAAGGTCCGAAAAACCAAAATTTCAGGCTGTAAGCCCTGATTTTTGAGGCAGGAAGGCTGCCTGATTTGAAATCGATATGAATTGAAAGGAGCAAATAAAACTTGTTTTTTTCTTTCAGAAAAAAATTCAGAGTTTAAGCGTAAACTGGTCGATTTTAAGCCTATTTTTGAGCTTAAAGAGGCCTGGAAGCCCGAAAAAAAGCCCAAATGACCAACCTGATAATGCTGTTGATGGTGTTGTTGTACTTGTTGTGAATGATGATCTCCATGATGATGTCCATTCATCATTGGCGCCTGTTGCTGTTGCTGATGCATCTGACTACTGTGTCCATTCATCATTCCATTACCCTGTGAAGAAGTGGGCGGAGCCTGCATACCACCATTCTGTGATGCTTGAACTTGTCCATAAGGTGCTTGAATAAGACGTGTCGGGTCGCCGGGTACACATTTCCAATAGTTTTTGCCCAATTGATTTGTATAGATATTCTTAGCAGAGGTCGGCATATGCTTCTCCTTAATATGACGATGAAGACGTGGAAGTGAGGGAAAGGGTTTTCCGTCTTTTCGATTCCGGAGACACGTCATCCACATACAAACGAATTGATTCTCACTGTCCACTGAAAAAAGCATTGGTTGGTCTGAAATGAAGAGAGAACTCAGGATTAGGCGGGTGGGAAAGCAACCGAGCATTTACGAGACGAGAACAAAACGATAGAGATACAACATAAAAATTTTGAATCGGGCGAAAAAGGGGGCGGAGCTAAGGTCGAAAATGCTCAACTTTTCCTTATAAATTAGAAAAATTCAATGAAGTTTTTCTCAGAAAACGACGAAACAGTGGGCGGAGCCTAGATTCATCCAGGATTCAAAATTGAAAAAGTTTTGAACCAAAAACCGTAGAATCGATTTTTTCTTCCGAATTTTCAGAAGGATTGTTTAGTGAAATTCCACTTTTTGCTCTAGAATGTTATTTTGGTTCGAAATTTGAATTTTTTCAGAAAAATAAAAAAGCTGAAATTTCAGAACGAAAACAATTTTTGAACTGTTAAAAAAAAAATTTTCAGATATTTTCAGACAAAACTTTTTTTCTAGAAAAAAAGTCCATTTATTTCCAACCAATGCACCAAAAAATTGAATTTTTTTTGATTATTTTCAGCCAAAACTTGGAAATTGTGAATTTTTTTTCAGAAATTTTGAATTTTCCGAATTTTCAGCCTGAGAATGAAAAAAAAATTAGAAAAAAAATTTGTTTTTCTTTAATCTCAAAAAAGAAAACGTATTTTCAGCATCAAAAATAGCAATTTTAGATTCTTTCCGATCCGAATTTTGTAAAAAAAAACTTTTTTTTCTGAAAATTAAAAAAAATTTGGAATTAAAAATTTTTTAAATCAGAATATTCTAGCTCATTATGCACATCACTTTCACCACACCATCACCACAGAGCAAGCTCAAAAAGAAAAAAAAAAGCAAAAAATCCAGAAAACACTCACTAATAATTTGACTTGTATGGTGTTGAATAACATGCTCTAAAAGAGCCGACTCGACTTCATACTGTGCATCACAGGCGGCCCATTTACACGAATAGATACGGACTTGTCCCGGGAGAAGAGTCATCGCTTGGGTGGCTTTAATTGCATCCTGTTTAGCCTTCTCAACTGCAACCACTTCCGCACGCAGTTCGTAGTGCTTCTTTTGCTCTTCGGACAGCTTTTTCCACTGAAAAATGAGTTTTGAGTGGGATTTGGAGCTTTTTTTGGTGGATCAAAAAGCCTTAATTTAGGCCTGATACCCTTTTCCGGCCTAAAAAACGCGATGGCCTAGAAATCTTCTCAGAGATTCCTAGGCCATCTCGTTTTTTCAATTCAAAAGCGAGATGAACGTGGCCTAGAAATCGCTGGTCGATTTTCTAGGCCACCCTAGTCTCTAAGACTAGAGAAACTGATTAATTAAAGCCTTATAACCTTTCCTACCTAAAATAGCAGGATGGCCTAGAAATCCCGCCAGCGATTTCTAGGCCATCTTTTTTTCACCAATTTAAGCCGAAATGTCCGTGGCCTAGAAATCACTAGTAGATTTTCTAGACCACTAGTCTCTAGGACTACACAGTAGGATTTTTAGGCCGCGACCATTTAAGCTTTAATTTAAGAATGGGCGAAATCGGGCTTTTTTGGGCCTAAAAACCGTGTAACAAAAGCCTTAAAAGCCAGGAATTCAAAGCCGATTTTGAGGACTTTAAGTTATTTTCAGCCGAAATTTCAGGCTAGTTAGGATCAAATCGCTTGGGAAACGCAAAAAAAAAAGCGGCGTGCCCGAATTGCAAAAAATGGGCGGAGCCTAATTTAGGCTTTTTGGATACGTTTCCAGCGATTTTGAAGCCATTTCCAAGGAATTTTCTGGCCATTTTTCTCAATTTTAGCCCCCATTCTCGGCTTTTTCCCTATTTCCTCACCTCAATTCCAACAATTTTCGACACTTCACCAAATCCGGCTTCCGGATTCTCATGCATAATTCGTTTGCGAACTTCAGCCGAAAACAAAATGTATCCCGATTTGCTCTTCACCACTTTCGGCGTCATTGGCGCTCCAGAAGACGTCAAAGACGTCAACGGTGGCGGTTGAGAAGACGTTGGCGATGAGACAGAAGGCGTTTGGGATTGGATTGGAGCCGGCGTTGATTCATGAAGACGTCCACCTCCTCCTCCTCCAGAAGGATGAATGCTCGACGTCACCGACTCGCTTCCGTCTGTATCGTCGTCCATCATTTCGTCCAGATGGTCAAGAGGCATCGAGATGCCGTCGCCGGTCTTCAGAAGGGGTGAGAGCTCTTTGTCCATTTTTATTGGTTGCTTGTAGAACAGCACCTCCTCATTCGGGATTGACGAATGCAGTTTGTAGGTCTGAAAATAATGAAGAGGTTGTGAGGATTCTGGAGTCAGAAGACGTCAAATTTTGAAAAGTTGGAAATTTGGAAGACGTTAGAAATGAAAATATGATCTTGCGGATTCAGAATTCTAGAAGACGTCAGAAAAAAAGAAGGAAAGGTGGGAATCAGAAAAATTTTGCACCGAGGGAATTCAGAAATCGTTAAGACTAAAGTATAGTCTATGGAGGTTTCAGAATCTCAGAAGGCGCCTTAATGCAAACATTTTTGAACTCAGAAGACGTTAGACGGAACTGCTCAGGATTTCAGGAGACGTCAAAAATTGAAAAAAAAATCGGAAGATTCTGAATTTTCAGATGGCGTTGCTTGCAGTGAATTTTCAAAATAATTAGATTCAAAATCAGAAGACGTTAAAAAGCTTAGCATGTTTGCAGCTAATTTTTTTTTTCAGAAGATGTCAGATTAAATGTCAAAAAGCGTCGATTTTTGAAATCCAAAGTTTAGAAGACGTTGACCCGATTAGATGACGTCAACAGACGTTAAAAATAGCTTCTTTCCCGGTTTTTTCAGTCAATTTTCTCTCCGGATTTAGAGCGCTAGGCCAAAAAGTTCAATCTAAACTTTGACGAAAAGTTCTGATGGCATAACCGATAAGAGAGGATTCAGAAGACGTCAGAATGGAATTCAAAAAAGTGAAGTCTTGGGCTTCAAAGCCATATGGACATCAGACCAGAGAAGAAGGACTGGCAGCTGGTCCCCCTCAAAACACCTGGCGCCGTGGCTCTTTCCGCCCTTTACATGGCTCCGAGGCCAGAGCTCTTTCAGGCTGACAGCTTCGGGGCGCCTTTTAGGGCTCCTCACAGGCGGCGCCACGGACCTACAGTACCGTGGTAGCGCCTACCTCTACAGCAGCCGGGTGACAAAGCAGCGGCGGGGTCTAGACTCTCTACCACAAGGGCAGGGGGCCAGAGGAGGAGTACGGTGGGGCGGCAGGCTTCAGAGAGCGACGACGGCGGTGGCGGCGACAACAACGCCAGCGCTGGTAGCCGTAGTAGTAGTAGTAGTAGACAACACACACAGGGGCGAGATGAAGATGGAAGAAAGAACGGAAAAAGTACGCGCTGGCTGGCCTGCTGCTGGCTGCAGGGTGGTAGAGAAGGCCAGCAGGCAGGCAGGAGCAACCACAAGGATCCTGCCGACACCGACGCATGCATCAGAGGCGCGGGTGCGGAAGGCAACAACGGGGGAGAGAAGAAGGGAGAGAACCTTAGTAGTTTGCCTGTACACACACACACAGGCAGGGCAAGCTTGGCCTTCTCCTCGGGGGCACAGCCAGGCAGCAGGGCCGTCAAGGGAAAAGGAGGGAGAATAGACTTGTGTCTCCACGGAGAGGGGGACACACCATCTGCCTCTCTTTTCTTCATCTTCACGACCTTCTCACTGTCTGGTCGTCTCTTTGCGTCGCGTTATGTCTCGCCTCTCGGACTGTCTGGAGTCTCTTCGTTCGGCGTTGTGTCTAGACGTGTCTGCTCGTCTCACCGTCACTTTTGAATGACCAAATCGATGTGTGCGATGAGAAGAGGAGGAGGCCACACATCGTGTGTGTGCGAGTGTGCGCAGTCAGTCCTCCCCTCCCCTCCTTTCCCCGGACGATTCAATGAGAGAACCAACGGGGAAATGACAACGATGGCCGATGACGGCGAGGACGAGACAAGCGACGTCTCTGTAGAGACGCAGACATTTCGGGTCTAGAGATACTGGGTCAATTGGTGTGAGAAGAGAGAGAGAGATAGACCCTCTCTGTGTGTTCTCGAATGACTCCCCCCTCTCCGTCCACCGCAGAATATTTTCCCGGGACGAACGGAAAGAGGAGGAGGAGGAGCAGAGAAAAACGACCACCGCCACGCAATTAGCTGGCTGGCTGGCCCTCCCCGTTCCTCTCTGGCGCCGCCTTCAGACGCTGAAGACGTCGTCGCCGTCAAACTTCAGAAGTCTCTTGAAGACGTTATCAGACGACGTAACGATAAAAACTAGGAATTCAGATGACGTTGAAAAAGAAATTGAAGAAGTGGTCGTCTATCCATGGTGGGAGGGTGGAGCTTATAGAACGGATGAAGCCAGAAATGTGTGTGGATGGAGGGAAAATTATAGGGTTTAGTAGGAGGGAAAAAGATGGATAGAGAGAGGGAAACAACAAAGATCAATGAGTAGGAATGATGATGATTCAGATGAGACAAAAAAAGAAGAAGACGTCAGAAACTAAACATTTTCAGATTTGACTGAAAACTGCTAAAAATGGTGCAAAATTCAACATTATCGCAAAAAAAAATTTCAGATTTGATCAAAAACTTAGATTTTGAAAAAAAAAACTGAAACTTCAGATCATTTTTTAGATTGAAGAAAGTTGGTTTAAAAGTAGATCAAAAGCGAAATTAGGCATTTTAGGCCCATTTTCAACCAATTTTCAGTCAATTTTTGTCAATTTTCAGCCATTTTTTGCTCATTTCCAGCCAATTTTCAACCAAAAACTCACCTTCATTTTGCGCAATGGCTTAGAATACTCCAAATTCATCGATTGAGCATCAACAAATTCCTCGTCAATTGGGATAGCAAGAAGAGAGCAATCATCTGGCGTATCGGCACATCCATTGACCATCGTTTCGCATACGAAAACATCGTATTCCGAAATTTCGGTTTGACGTTCTGAAAAGATGGTTACAGTAATCTTAAAGGACGGAACAGTAATCTTGTAGAGAGGTACAGTAATCCAGGGGGGGGGGGTACGGTAATCTCGAAGGGAGGTACAGTAACCAGTAAACTTAAACCTACAGTAATCCACCAGACCTACAGTACCTTTTTCATTGGATCTACAGTAATCTCATAGAAGCTACCATGAACATACAGTAATCCATAAGGATGAATTAAGATCATCATCATCTAAGACTACAGTAACGCTTTTATAGCTACAGTACTCCTACCGTAACCCACAGTAACCCAAAACGAAACTCACGTTTAACATAGGATTTTGCTGGCATGACGTCACAAATTCTTTGAATTTCGCACAACTTTCTCGTCTCATCATTACGGTAGACGGCGATGACCTCATTCTTGAAGAAAAGACGTCCCTCGTCGTGAATTGTTTCAGACGGGCGGGCGAACCAACAACCGGAGAACCATTCGGAGCCACTGGAAAAAAACAAAGGATTAGGTTGGAGTTTACAGTAACCCTAGTTTGGTTACAGTTGAGCTACAGTATCCAGATTTATCCAAGATAGCTGACAGTATCCCTAGGCAATCTACAGTAATTCTAAAACTTCTGCAGTCAATATTGAGCTCCTACAGTAGTCCAAGGGAGGTATTAATCACTCTATTAAAGGACACAGTACTCCGGGGAAGCCTACAGTAACCCTGTATTGCCTGATGTTCTCTTACAGTATTTAGAGCCATCCTAGATTGCCTACAGTATGCTAAGACCATCTATATCAATGTAGAAGCTCCTACAGTAACGCCTAGAGATCCTACAGTACTCCTCAGTAATTCAAAGCGATTCAAGGTATTCTACAGTAATCCTAGAACTTATACAGTATCCCTACAAGTTTTACAGTAATTCTACGGTTAAAAACTCAGATTTTGATGTTTTTTCGTCCCAAAAAAGTTGCATTTTCAGCCATTATTCTACAGTAATCCAGGAGGTCCCAAAGCACTCTCACGACATAAAAAGTCCTATTTTTAACAGGATTTTAAAAGAATTTTTAACCTAAAAAACTTACTCGTCCTCTCTCCAAATCTTATTAATCCTCATCACATCACACAACGGCTTCAGTGGATTGAACACCAAAACACACTGTCCCAACCAATAGAATTTGCCCGTAGCGGATCGAATTTGTTGGAAATATGTCTTTCCGTTCTCCTCATTCGCCTTATGCTCAAAACGTTCAATGTCAAGGGCGACTTCGAGCCGTGCCCGATCCTCTTCATTATCATCGTCAACGTCTTCTTCAGATGCCTTGGATTCTGACGAGTTTCCTTCAGAATCCGCAGCGGTGAGGTTACGTTTTGGCGTCACAGGCTTCTGACGTTTGGTGCATTCAAGCTCCTCGTCTTCTGAGATAAAAGGCCACGTGCGGAGTTTTGAGAAGTATTTGGGCTTTCCAAAATACTTGTATTCACAAACGTAGACGTCTTCTTCAGCGAAATCCGTGAGAATTTTTGTGGAGAACGTCGTCAAAGAAACGACGGCACACTTGCCACGAAGACGTTCAGCCAATACAGTATCACGGAATGAAGTGATAAACACTTCTTGTTTCATGAATTTTCGACTTGCCAAATGAAGTGTCTCCTCTGGACGATATACCCAATGGCCTTGAAGAGCTTTTTCGCCGTTCTCATCTTTGAAAGTTCTTTCGATTCTGAAGATGTGAAGCGGCGTTTTTTTGTCGTCGGTTCGTGAGATGTAGGCGTAGCATGGGGCCGTGTATTTGACACCTTCCACTTCGATTTCCTCCATTTCGATTTCGCTTTCCTGGAAAAAGCAGGGTTGGTGCTGCGCGTTGCGCAACTGTTGCACTTCGAACATAAGTGCCGCACTTTCAAAAAACTGCAGCTTAAAGGCGCAGGCAGCTTCGCTGTTGGGTCTCGCCGCGGAAATAACGTATTACTGTAGTTTTTGAGCGATAATCAGACGAAGAATAATTTTTCTGTTAGAGGACAGTCATCTAGATTTTATGGTACTGAATTGTAATTTTTGAACGACTCCTAACCCTCTTTTAAGCCTTTTGAAGGTCTACAGTAAGATTTTTGCTACCATTAATTTCACTCGAACGCATGTTCCTTTAAGGATCGCTGCGAGACCCGAGCTACTTTTGACATGCTCCTTTAAGCTGCAGATACGACCTTTTTTGCAATCTCGCAACGGCAACAACCAACTTCCACCAACCCTGGGAAAAAGAGAAAGATTGGGTTGCGGTAGAAGTATTGTAATGAAAATTTTATAACGTCTAGGATTCTCTACAGTACTCCTACAGTAACTCTAGAGCGTCTACAATAACTCTGGAGATTTAACAGTAATCCTAGAGCTTCTACAGTAACCCTAGATCAAAGCGGCGATTTTCAAGGCTAACGTATCAGTCAAAACTCCCTTAAATAGCCACTAGTTTACCTAGAATCCTGAGTCGCCTACATTGGATTCTATGTCAAAAATGAGGCCTAGGTGCAAATTTTCAGGGTGGGTTGTCTGATTTTTGACGGAGCTACAAGCCCAAATATAGGCGCGCACTGAAGATTTCACTGGGCTTACTGTGGGCTATGGTCATTTAAGACCTTTTCTGATGGATTTAAGACGTTATTTTGCTCCTAAATAGTTTTTTATAACTTAAAATGATGTTTCCAATCAACTCCAGGTTGAAAATTAGATATTGGAAATTTTGAGTTTTTCATGAAAAATTTTTCATCAATTTTTTGAAAATTTTGAAACTTGAATATTTCGACTAGAATTGATTGGAAACATCATTTTAAGTTATAAAAAACTATTTAGGAGCAAAATAACGTCTTAAATCCATCAGAAAAGGTCTTAAATGACCATAGCCCACAGTAAGCCCAGTGAAATCTTCAGTGCGCGCCTATATTTGGGCTTGTAGCTCCGTCAAAAATCAGACAACCCACCCTGAAAATTTGCACCTAGGCCTCATTTTTGACATAGAATCCAATGAAATAAAGAAAACAAAATTTTGCGGCATTTTTTTTTCAACTTTGACTTTGGAGACATTTTTCATAGTTCAGAAATTTTCCAATCATTTTGACGCAGTTGAGGAAAAGCTGTATCACGTTTTTCTCTACAATTTCGTTTTTTAAACATCAAAAAATCTCAAAAATTGAGTGAGATATGTTCAAATAACTGACATTTTTCGTCCAAATCAATATCGATCGATAAATCCGCGCATAGGTGTTTTGGCAAACTTTTGACTAGCGGAAAGTTCTTACCTAGGAGGGGTTTAACTTTTGGCACTACACTCATTTGAAACCTCGGGGGTCATTTCGGAAGCATTACAAGTTAGACATTTTTACAGTTTCTAAAGCACCTTTGAAGCTCGTAAAGCAAATATTGATCACCTACAGTAACCCCGGCTTATACAGTATTTTTCTAGCATTTAGATCTCTTACAGTAAGCCTCTACAGTACCCCTAGAAATCCCTTACATTTCTCTTAATCGCCGCCGGTTTTCCCCCAGTAAATTCCTCATCATGCTCCTCCTTCAGCTTAGCTGCCCGCTCCTTCTCAATCGCCTCATCAATATCCTTCTCTATAATCGCATAGGCATCCGAGTGTATCAAATCTTTGCATCGCGCATCTCGTTCAACAATGAACACCTTCTGAAGTTGACACGCCGCCTCGTACATCGATGAGCCAGATTTCGAGAGCTCCCGGGCTCGTTCGAAGAGCTCAAAAAAGTCGCGTTGAAGCTTGTCAAGTCGTCGATAGCGGCACTTGTCTATATTCATTTTGATTTGATCCAGGGTGAAAGGCCACTCGGCCGGAGGGACTCCGTTAGCCTTCAGGACCTCGGGGAACTCTGTCAAATGGTCCGAATAACATTTTCCTTCGTCATCCTTCTTGGCGAAAAGGGATGCAAAGATAGATGTGAATATGGTCCTTAGCTCCACCTGAACACGTGGCAAATCCTCTCCCGTCCCCAGTTGCGTTCTCATCTCCAAAAGAGCCTTCTGAAGTGACACGGCTTCTTTATAAATGTCCGAATCTGTCTCGTTGAATTTACAAGCATTCGAAAGCATCAACATGAAATCAGAGACCACATCGAGTAGGGTGACATATTGACGATTCTCCAGCTTATACTTAATTTTCATCATATCCATTGGCTTCTTGATGACGTCATAGTAGGCGGGAAACTCTTCTTTTGTCGGGAGACGCATAAAATTGACGGCCAGTGGGCGATTCGTGCCCTCCTCACGGATGTCTTTCATCGATTTGAATAGCCGCCACATTTTTTGCTCTTCAATTGGTAGTTGGGATATCGCCTCCTCCATTCGACGCTCTTGTTGTTGCATGTAGATTCGGTCTTGAGATTCTTCGTTGTCGTCATCGACGTACTTCTTCTTGCGTCCGCGTGTCTCGGTTTTGGGCGTTTTTCTGGAAAAAATACCGTTTTTACAGTAGGAAATGAGTTCTAAACACAATTTTTAGCTCTCAATTTGGTGTTTTTCGACCGGAAATCTGTGAATTTCCGACACATTTTGGAAAATCACATTTTTGAAAGGGACTTTTCTAGAGATTTTTGGGCCAAAAATGTCAATTTAGACCTGGAATTGCATGAAATGGGCTAAAAATAGTGTTTTCATGGTCGAAATTAGGCATTTTTAACCGGAAATTCATGATTTTCAGATTCATTTTGCAAGAATTACAGTTTTAACGGGACTTTTTCAGGGACTTCAAAGCCAAAAATGACAACTTAGACGTGGAAAATTGAATTTTTTGCCCAGTAAAGTAGGACTTCTAGGCCAAAAATGAGGCTTTCGTAATACAATTTTTGAATTTTTATGTTTTTACGGTAGGAAACGGGCAAAGTTTGTATTTTTGGAAAAAAAAATTCGTGATTTTCCGATCAAGGAAGTAATTTTGGTTCAAAATGTCTATTTTCTGCTGAGCTTCCAAGCTTAAAAGGGCTATTTCGGACCTTTCTCTGTTCATAAAAACTCACAATTTCATTCCTCCTCCCCTATTCATCTGATTCAAACTCGATGACGATGAGTAGGGTGTCGATGGCATCGACGGTGGCATGTGTGGTCCTCCTTGTTGATTTCTCATCCCCTCGTAGGCCTTCAAAACAGCTCGTTCCAATTGGATAGCATCCATATGAATACTCGAAGAGGGCTCATTGAAATCCCGGGCGTTGGCGAACATTAGACGAGCATCGGCAAGCATTGCGTCGACGTGTGGATACTGATGAGTGTCTATCTTCTGACGAATGATCTTCATATCGATTGGATTTTGAATGATTTGATAGTACTCAGGGTATTGTTTCACTGATGGCAGTTCTATGAAGGCTCCTGCTGGCCAGTAGCTGGGATTTCCGGCGACCTGAAATGTTGGAAGTTATAGTAATCCTTGAAAACTACAGTAACCCTATAGCAGTCTGGTTTTGATCTTACTGGAGGGCCAAATTTGAGACCGTGGCCTAAAAATCCGATTTCCGGGAAAATTCTAGGCCACGGCCACCAAAACCAAAGCCTTTCAGGGCTTTTTTTGGGGCTTTTGAAGATAGAATATTTGGCCAGTTTTTAAGCTTATTTTCGGGCAAAATTCTATAGTAACCACTTTCAGGCTAGGCTGGATTCCACAAATTTAGGCCTATTTCAAGTTGGTTTTTCAGGCATTAAGGCCTAATTGAGGCCATATTCTAGTTCAAAAACTCCATAATCAATGTCGGTAGAAGATTCTACAGTAATCCTTTTCAGGATAGTTTGAGGCTGATCTAGGCCCATTTCAAGCCGATTTTCAGGCTTTTAGGCCCAAATTTAGGTCAAACTCAGATCCAAAAGCTACATACTTTCAAGACTGTGACCTAAAAATTTAATTTTTTGAGAAAAACCTAGGCCACGGCCATCAAAATCAAAGTAGCTCGTGTTAAAGCTATTTTGGCTGATTTTTAGTTCATTCTTCAGTCCTTTCAGCTTCATCTTCAGGCCAAATACAGATCCAAAAACTACCGTAATCAATTCTGATGGAAGATTCTACAGTAATCACCATAAACTACCGTACTCTGTATTGATGTATAACATTCCATAGTCCTTGCATCATTGTCTTTTGTCTCGTAAATGCTGCATTCGGATCGATCGACGCAAATGATTTTCGTCCTCCCTTATAACCGGCCGTACTGTTATAATGAATCGGCGTGCCGTTCTCGTTAAAACGCGGCTTTTTCGGCGATTTTCGTTTGTGTGTTGGAGGCGGGGTCTGGAAGTGAAAAGGAGATTTTAAGCCCAGTTTCAGGCGTTTTCTTACCCTAGAATCCTCCGAATCCGTATCAGTCATCTCAATTTTGATAGCTCGATGACCACGGTGCGCAGACATCTGCTTCGTCTTTGGCGATGACACGGGAGTGGGCGGAGCCGGTTCGAATTGTGCCACGTCGAAGGTGGGAGCCACTTGTTTACACGTGGCAATCGTCAAATTTCGAAGCTTCTGGGCGGCAATACAGACTTCCGAAGATTCGAGATTATATTCGAATGCATTCGAATACATTGTCATTAGATCCGAGACGAGAGTCTTGAAGTCGTATTGACCGTTTTTGAGGCGTTTATTTATCATGAAAATTGAGACGGGTTGCTTGATTTCATCATAGTAGTCCGGATATGATCTGGAATTGCTTTTGAGGATTAATTTGAACGGAAAAGAGGGTGGAAAGGGCGCTCTATTGAAGATTTCCAAATTCTCAATAGAGCGCGGATGCCAAAAATTCAAATTTCTGATCTACATTCTCATTAGAGCGCTCTTGTTTTTCAGTATATAAATAGAGCGCATACGGCTGAAACAAAAACTGCCGGAGAGAAAGAAATGGCAAAATTAGCAATTGATGCATCTGCGCTCTATCGGGCAACCCAGTTTTGATCTACATTTTCACAGAATTAGCATTGGAGCGCTTTTTTTGCCAAGGAATGAAGCTTTTCGAGTGCTTTTTCGGATTATCGACGGGATTAGCAATTGAGCGCACTTGCTACCTTGGAAGCTCATGCTACGCATCTGCGCTCTATCGGACTACCCCATTTCAAACTGCATTTTCATCGGAGCAATATTAGCATTAGAGCGCATCGTCTGTCGAAAAAAAACTGATTTATAAATAGCAAGGTATGCATTTTCGCCCTGTCGGACAACCTAAGTTTTTATCTACATTCTCGCTAAAGCAAAATTAGCATTGGAGCGCATTTGTTTCTGAGGGTCAAAACGTTCAAATCTTTCAGTTCAAATCCATCATTGGGTCGTGCTTTTGCGTAATTTTGCATTTCGATTAGCAATGAAGCGCGTTTTATTGACAACTTTCAAATTGCCAGTGGAGCGCGGATGTCAAAAAAAGTTTTTGATCTACATTCTCATGAGAGCGCACTTTCTCCTTAGTTTATTATTAGAGCAGATATGTGAAAAACAAGGGCCCCTGATGAAGGAAAATTTTGAAAATTAGCAATGGAGCGCTTGCGCCCCATCGGAAAACCCAGTTTAGATCTACATTTACACTACAACAAGATTAGCATTGGAGCGCATTTGCTATCAGGAGTCAAAACTTTCAAATCTTTCGAGAATTTCGGCTCCTTTTTCGGATTAGCAATGGAGCGCACTTACTCTTTGCTAGGCAATTCCAAAAAGTTATCAGCCAACGTGACATTCCGATCCTTCTCATCCGTAGCATTCCGGATAGTCCAGTACAGCTTCCACATTGGTTCCGAGGCGTTTTCAGTCTCCTCATCCTCTTCCGAATCTTCCGAGAAGTTATCATTGATAGCGACAGCAGTGAGCAGGGCGTCGACAAGACGAAGGGCTTTGGCACGACGCATTGGGTGGACTCCTTTTTCTTCGAGCTTCGCGATTTTTTCTTTTACAACCGTCTTAAGCTGCTCGGCATCTTTGAATATATCCGAACCTTTTCCACTGAACTGCTGAGCATTTTTGAAGAGCAAGAAAAGGTCATCCTTGAGCTCTTTCATATTCGCATACTTCTTATTCTTTCCATTCTGAGCAATCGTTTTCAGATCGATTGGCTTCTGAATCTTCTCATAATACGTCGGAAATTCCTCACGACTCTGAAGCACTCGGAACGGTGGGCATAGAAGACGTCCCGTTGAGTCGGTGGCTTCTAAGACGGCTCCCAACAAATCGCACAGCATGTAGTCGTCCAACTCCATTGGTGTGGATTCTCGCGACGATTCTGGCGCCTCTTCTGGATCGGTGACGGCTTCTGGAGGCGATGTGACGTCTTCGATTTCATTATCATCGTCGGCATCGTCGTCGTCGACGTCATCTGCGTCCTGATCGTTTAGATATTCTTTGGTCTCCACTTTCTCTTTGTACGTTTTGTAGAGGTCCTGGATTTTTAAGATGTCTTTTCGCTCCTCAGAATCCTCCTGAAAAATGGAATTTCGTGATTTTTTGGGGTTGTTTATGAGTTTTCATATTACATATTTGCGGAAGCCGGACACCTCGGTTTAAAGGCGCAGTGACAAATTTTTATTGTGTCATGATCACAGTAATTCTCAGTAGAAAATAACTGTGATCGTGGCGGGACCCAATAGAAAGTAGTCGCTGCGCCTTTAAACCGAGGTGACAGAAATACGTTTTTTTTTCTATTTTCAAACAAGAAACCTTCACGATTTCAAGTATTTAATCAAAAATTCTGAAAATTCCATCTAATTTCAAACTTTTTCAGTTAGAAATTGCAATTTTTAAGCTTGAACTGGCTGTTTTTTACTGAAAAATCTAGATTTCTAGCTGAAATTGATTGAAATATAGCTAAAATATAGGATATTCCGGTAATTTTCCCGCAAAAACCTTCACAATTCGAATTTTTTGAAAGGAAATTTTGAAAAGTCTACGTAATTTCAGATTTGAAGCTCAATAATTCCGTTATTTTCAGACTTTTTTCTGTTGAAAATCAAAATTTTAGGCTTAAGCTCAACCTTTGAGTGGCGAAATACATCAAAAATATCTCAAATTTCGGTGATTTCTGACCGAAATTTTGAGATTTTGATGAAAAAATTTGAAATTTTCAGCAAAAATCACCATAAAGCAATTTCGAGGTTTTTGCTCGAAAAACGAGTTTTTTTCTTCCATAAAATTTCTTTTTTTTCTCCCAAAAACCCCCTAAAATTTACCTTATAATACTCCAAATTATTAGCAATAAACGTGTCAAAATCCTTTAAAAACTCTTGATACGTCCAATAATCGGGCGTTTTGAGCTTGTGTTGAATAGTGACAATATCAATGGGCTCCTTGATTGCCTCATAATATTCGGGCTCCAGTCGACGTGACGGTAAACGGAGAAAACTCTCGAGTACGGTATCGGTGCCGGCGGTGTTACGATGGCCACGAATTTTCGACATGACGTAGGTGCCTTTGGTCATCTGAAAACATTGAATTTTTGGCTGGAAATTTTTAGAAAATAACTCGAAAGTCATGTTTTTTGGCTAAAATTAACTGAAAAGTCTGTTTTTTCTGGCCAAAAAGTTCAAAATCCATGTTTTTGGGCAAAAATAGCCCAAATCCCGTGATTTTTGAGTAGAAAATAGCTCAAAATCGGGCTTCCAGACACAAAATGGCTTGAAAATGATGTTTTTTGGCTTCAACTAGCCCACTAATCGAATTTTCAGGAGGGGGGTGGTATTTCCATAGCATGGGAACAAAAGGCCCGCGTGAAATTTCAAATATTTATCGGGTTTTATTTTATTGGGGACACGCGAAGGATGACCTCTGTTTTCTTTTCTTTCTTTCCCCCAATCATTACTAGATTTGAAAACGACATGGAAGGGTGCTAGTAAAAATTTTCCCGGGACCATGCACTCTGGATAGCGCTTGAATCATGGAAAGGGATGCCTAAGCTTGCTGGCGTCTAGAAGTAAGCATAGTGCCAGGGAAAAGCGGACACCTTCAAACTGGTTTCCCGGGAGCTTGCTGATGCCGTGAAGTAAGCATAGTGCCAGGGAAAAGGGGACACCTTCAAACAGGTTTCCCGGGAGCTTGCTGAAGCCGTGAAGTAAGCATAGTGCCAGGAAAAAGGGGACACCTTCAAACAGGTTTCCCGGGAGCTTGCTGAAGCCGTGAAGTAAGCATAGTGCCAGGGAAAAGGGGACACCTTCAAACAGGTTTCCCGGGAGCTTGCTGAAGCCGTGAAGTAAGCATAGTGCCAGGGAAAAGGGGACACCTTCAAACAGGTTTCCCGGGAGCTTGCTGATGCCGTGAAGTAAGCATAGTGCCAGGGAAAAGGGGACACCTTCAAACAGGTTTCCCGGGAGCTTGCTGAAGCCGTGAAGTAAGCATAGTGCCAGGGAAAAGGGGACACCTTCAAACAGGTTTCCCGGGAGCTTGCTGATGCCGTGAAGTAAGCATAGTGCCAGGGAAAAGGGGACACCTTCAAACAGGTTTCTCGGGAGCTTGCTGGCGCCTAGAAGTAAAACTCATGCTTAGGTTTGCGGTGCGCACCATCACCAGTGGGTGAGATAGCTCTCATTAATTTTAAAAAGATCTGAACATCCCATCGAAAATTTGGGAAAATTATCTCAAGAAATGAAAATAAAACCAATTCTGAACCAAAGGTTATTCACGACGTGTCGCCCCGGGAAAAAGTATTTGAAAATACTTTTTTTCCACGCGGGCCTTTTGTTCCCATGCTATGGAAATATTGGCGCGGTTTTCAGGATAGGTTTTTTGGCAAAATAGCTCAGAAATCATGCCAAAAGGCCAATGAAAATAGGTTAAAATCAACCTATTTAACCAATTTTCGAAACAAATTTCTATATTTTTGGTTCATAACAATCAAATTCTTACCTCAAACTCTCGCTTTTCCTTCTCCACCAACGTCATTCGTCCTTTTCGCTTCTTGACACCAGTCGACGTGGAGGCGACATCCTTCTCCGGCTCCGGCTCGGCAACACGCTTTCGTTTTGTGCTCATCTCGTTTGGGAGCGTTCTGAAATTCATGAATTGTGAACTTTTGTTAAAAAACAAGGATGGAAAATTGAGAAAAATGGCGGGAAAATCGGGTATTTTTGTGAAATAATTGAAACTTCTATTAGAAGTTTGGCATTTCTTCGCGTGAAAAACGTGTTCAGGGCCGCAATTTTAGCGCGCGAAACTCAATAATTTGAAAAATTCAAGTTTTTAAATTACAGGATTTCGAGGATTTTGAACTGATAATCGGCCTTAAACCATTGATTTTTAACAGAAAAATAGTTTTCAGGTTGAATTCAGAGCGCGCGAAATTTGAAAACTCGAAAATTTGAGATTTTTTGTCAGGAAAATCTAAAAAGTGATCGATTTTGATTGAAAAAAAGGTGGAATCGGTGGAAAATTACAGGTTTTCGAGGATTTTTAACTGAAAAACGGCCTTAAACCATTGATTTTTAACAGAAAAATAGTTTTCAGGTTGAATTCAGAGCGCGCGAAATTTGAAAACTCGAAAATTTGAGATTTTTTGTCAGGAAAATCTAAAAAGTGATCGATTTTGATTGAAAAAAAGGTGGAATCGGTGGAAAATTACAGGTTTTCGAGGATTTTTAACTGAAAAACGGCTTCAAAAGCATTCATTTTCAAGAGAAAAACGATTTTCAGATTGAATTTTGAGCGCGCAGCACTTGGAAATTCGGAATAAGCAATATTTTTGTCAGGAAAAAGAATGCAAGGTCTTTGAATAAAATGAAGCAGAAAATCGAGTTCTTTTAAGCTTTTATGATGAGAAATAACACAATTTCGACAAAATCTTATGAATTTTCGCTGTTTTTCTCTCAAATTTTCTATTCCTTTACAAAAATCTATTGAAAAACTTATTTTCTATTGGAAAACACTGAAAATTAATGAAATTTTATCTCAAAAACTGAATTATTTTCTCATTTTCAGTGCCTAATCGCCTCCTCCTTCTCCCCCTGGGGAGTTGATCTTTTGACCGAAAAGACGTGCGCGCGAAACTCGTAAATTTGAAAATTGCGAGGGGGGAAAGGCAACAAAAAAATTTGATTTTCTGACGGAAATTGATGAAAAATAGAGTTTCGGGGTGGAAAAATGCGAGAAAACCGATGAAAATAACGAGAAATAACGAAGAAATCGATAAAGATTTCATTTCCAACGGGAAAAACGAGAGGAAAATCAATATTTTCTGCCAATTTTCAGCGTTTTTCCGAGCAATTTTTCGCTGAAATTTCTAGTAAAAAGTAAAAGAGAAACGACGGACAAAACTGGGTCTCCTTCCCCTTCGCCTTCCTTCCCTTCAAAATAGAAAACGCGCGCGCGAATAGTGTTGGCCGGGTGCCAGACACTGGCCGATGTGTGAGGCTGCTGTGGTGAGGAGGGCGATGAAATAGAGTGCTGAGTGAAGAGACGCAGAGAGCGGCGCACGAGAAACGCGTCAACGCACGACGAACGTTCGATTTTTGAGAAGGAGGTTAATCGATATTTTCGGCGAGGAGTTATAGATGTAAGAGGTTAGTTTAGAAGCTTAAAATGTTAAAATGTTAAAATTTGAAAAATTGAAAAAGAATTTGCATTGAAAATTGAAAAATCAGACTTTTGAAATTCAAAAATATCGAGAAAATTGCTATTCTACTGTTTCAAAAGCTTCTTAGCACGTTTAAAACCTGAAAATCTTTATAAAAACCAATTTTCAGCCTAAAAAACCTTGATTTTCATGCAAAAAAAGCGGAAAAAATTCAAATTTATTTTTATGCGCCAGCAACCCCTCTTGGCGCATTTCTCGATACTTTTTTCTGCGCGACCTCCATAACAAATAGAGGCCAAATGAGAATGTGAGCGCGCGCGCAGGTTAGAGGACACACTCACACGCACATAGGGGGGACAGATGGTACAACACAATAGAAACAATTCTTACAGAAAATGGATATGACGAAGGAAGGAGAGGGACCCCCACCACCACCACCAAAAAAGCGACGATCAACGGCCGCCATCGACCCCAATCCGAACATCAAAAGATCCAAATCGTCGTCTGCAATATCTGAAAATGCTAAAAATGAATTCGAGGAAATTATGCCAAAAATCAGGGGCGCCGACAAAGATTTAGCACTGAAATCTGCCAAAAAGTTAAAAACAATGCTGTCGAATGCGGCAAAAATTGGAGCATTTGTGATGCACAAAAAGAATTTGGAGGATTTGGTCGCGGTTTTTTCCAGGGAAACTGGGTTGTTGGGCACCTCAATGTGAGTGAAAAAAAGCGGAAAAAACAGGCTGAAAGTGGATTTTTTTTGGACAAGATCTGGATCTAAAAGTTGAACAAAATGATGACTCCTTAGCTAATTTGGACATGAAATTTTGTTAAAGCTGACATAAAAACCAATTATTAAAATATTTTAAAAATGTTTTTTTTTTCAAAAATGTTTGAAAAAAGTTTTTTGCCTCTGAAGGTCCAAAACACAACGTTTAAACCAAAACTGCGAAAATTCCTTTGAATCTGAAAAGTTATTACTTGTTTGCGAAAGCCTGACACCCCTATTTAAAGGCGCCGCGACAAATGTCCATTAGGTCCTGCCACGAATACAGTTATTTTGAACAATGAGTTACTGTAATCGTGGTGGGACCCAATAGACACTTGTGTCTGCGCTTTTTAACCGAGACCTGGCTTTCGCGAAGAAGAAATATAAAACCGAGGTTTTCAGGGAATTTTGAAAAATGTTCACTTTTTCCATTTTTTTTTTCTCAAAAATACTTCGAAAAATTCTTTGAAGACTGAAAAATTTTAAAGATTGCAAACTCGCTCCATCGGAAACTTTTTTGAAAAATTCCAAACTTTCAGCTTTTTCTAATTTCAGCTGGAAATCAGTTTTTTCTAAAAAAAAAAGTTTTTCAATTTTTTTTTTGAAATTTCAATTTTTTTAGATTTGATTAAAAATTGCAAATGCGCTCTATCGATAATTTCTTTTAAAATCAAAATTTTCGGGTTTTCTTCAAAACCTTTTTTGAACGGAATCTAAAAATTAATCTAGTTTCAAAATAATTTTTGTAACAAATAAAATTTAAAACGCATCAATTGAAAATTTCCGAACAAAATGTAATTCCAGATACCATGAAGACCTTCACAAATACTCGATCAGTATTCTGGCCAACTGTTGCTACACCGACAAAACCATATCAACTGGAATGCAAATTCGGAAAGCGTCCAGAAGTTTTCTGGACCAAGCTGGTAAATTTTTTATCGGTAGAGAGCATTTTGGAAACTCGAAAAACTGAAATTTTTTCAAATCGAATATTTCAATGACTGTCTCTTTTTTTTTGCGGAAGCCTGAAACTTCGGTTCAAAGGCGCAGCGATAAATGTCTATTGGTTCCCGCCACGATTACAGTAATTTTCAAATGAAATTACTGTAATCGTGGCGAGACCCACCTGAAGTTTCCACAATTGAGTAATAGAAAAATGTTTCAAAGATTTTTAAAAAAAATTTCAAGAAAATCAATCATTTTCATCGAAAAATTTTCAGTTCGAATCTTCGAAAGCACAACATCAAATATTGAAATTCGTGTATCGATGTGTCGACTCATTGGAAATTTGTGTAATAATAAGGAATTGGTGACGAATTGGTTATCGAGTAACACCATTCTTTTCGATCGAATTGCACTGCTTCTGGAGTCAACGAATGAAAATATTGTGACGCAGTGCCTGAGGATTTTTCTATCACTGTCGAATCACTCGTTTACAAGGGTAAGGAGATGCGCTCTCGTGAGAATTTTTGAAAGAGGAAGTGGATTTTTCAAAAAATTTTGAATAACTTGCGAGAAATCGCGATTTATCTCTTGGCGGTCTATTTTTTCACATTGTAGTTTTTCTAGGCCATCATGTTACCGGGCTAAAAATTTAATTCGTCAGATTTTTAGGAGGAATTGCTTTTCGTTTTCCGTACTTTCTAGGCCATCCTTTCGTATAGATTTCCGTTGAAAGTTAGATGAAAAAGCCGTATATTAGTCTTCCAAAATAATGAGCGACCGCGCCCCATTGGACCCAGTTGATTTTTGGGAAAGACTCTTCCAGCAAAGTATTTTGTTGGAGAAATGTCCGATTTTCGGTTTTCACATAAGAACGTCTATTTGAGTCATTTTGGACTATAGTAGTCTGAAAATAACAGTTTAAGTCCTCTCTTCGTCCTGAGTCTGGCTGGAAACAGAAAAAAAGGAATATTTATTCACACAAAATGTTACTTTTTTCTCGATTCTGAGTGAAAAAATCTTTGAAATATGCTTCTTTTTTGCAATAATTCCCAAAAACTTTCATTTGCTGAAAGTGGAAAAATTGAAGTACTGAGCCCAGTGGGGTGCCGTTGTTCTTCGTTTCGAAAAAGCTAATATTTTGAGGGACTACTTTCTTTTCACAATTTTGATTTTTCAGGCCACCCAAAATTCAATTCGTTTTCGGCGAACTAGTTTTTCAGTTTTCTTAGTTGTCGTCCTTTAACATGAGTTTCTGTTGGGAGTTAGATGTGCAGGGTTTTCAGTCTGCGTTGGTTTTTTTCAACAATATTAATTTCTAAAACGTCCACTATCTTTCTGACGACTCCACCTGTTAGTCCGAATACCGTAAAAACTGAACTAGTAGGGCGTGCACCATTATTTTTCAGCCTTGTCATCCGGAGGGAACCACTATTAGAGAGCACTACTAATACAGTTTTTATGGAATTTATGTTTTCCGCAGCTAAAATTGCTTTGCAGTGCCATGGAGCACACTTCTATTTGATAAGCAAAACACAAAAAGAAAACTCCTGCTTATTTACATCTTTATTCAGTTGGGTAAATATTTACGAGTGATGATGAGAGGGAATGTCAAACAGAGTGGGTATACTACACATCATTATTAATAATACAAAAAAAAATACAGCTATTCCCTTATTTACAAAACTTTTTTTTTGGGATTTTTTGCCTTAAAGATACATGTGTCCGTGGAGATTCTTCAGGGGGTCGAATAATTTAATGGGTCTGCTTGCGTGGCTGGAATTGGTGTTGTCCATTTCCAGACTTGTCGGCACGGAAGACATGATTTGGCTGAACAGCTGGAGTCGGCTTCTCGTGAACTCGTTTCACGGCTTCTGTCGGATACGAGCGATCCATCTGGAAAGAGAAAAGTTAGATGTGCAGGTACTACAGTAGCCTAGCAGTTTAGCTGGCAATTTGGCACGTGCCAAGGAGCGTCTTAAGCCTAAGCCTAATGTCCTGAGCGAGCCCAAATGGCACCGGCAGAAGCCTGCGCCTGAGCCTGATCTTGCGCCTGAGCCTAAGCCTGGTAGCTATTGAGATAGCCGGCTTAGCCTTCCAGCTCACATGGCAGAAAATGCGCTCTATTGAGAAAACAAAAGGCCGTAAACAAGGTTGATTATAGACCACGCTTCAAGCCTTCTATCCAGAGTTAGATGTGCAGGCTAGTCTAGCTTAACACAAGCCGTTGCTTATCGACCCACGCTAGCCGCCTATCAGTTAGAATGTGGCCCTATCCCCTAGAGTTAGATGTGCAGAAGCACTATCCCTATGGCGTCTCTCAGCCCTACATGGCAGAGCAGGAGAGCCCTAAGCTTAACAGCTGAAAAAAATCTCAACTAGTCAGAGTTAGATGTGCAGGTTTGCCTTTCTCTACAGTCCTAACTACTGTGAGAAGTCACTGCTTCACGGCCAAAACAAACCATAGCCGGCCCTATCCCCTAGAGTAAGATGTGCAGGGTCACTATCATCATAATGTCTTTCAACCTACATGGCAAAGCAGCAAAGCCTAGGCCTAACACTAGATGTGCAGGTTTACACCGTAGGAACCACTGGCTACTGTAACTCTTCTTGGCATCGTGCCAAATCTCTTTTCCCCTCGAAAGCAGGGCTTACCTTAGCTGGCAAATCGACGTCGACAATCTCTCTAACGACATCATCGGAGCTCTCCGAGTTGTTGCTGTGATCATTGGAATCCGAATTCTTACGATCCTTACGATTGACGATACGGCGTCCTCCGACCATGGTTGCCGGTGGATGTCCGATCTTCTGCTCGGTGCTCTCGTTGTTGTCCATCATTTTCGAAATCGTTTTGGGTTGGAATTGAGGTTTTTTTCTGAAAGAAAAGCCTTTAAAATCTTCCTTGAAGAGTAAAAGAATCTCCAATAAAAAGCGAGAAAAAAGAATGGCAAAACAACAATTTGAGGGTCACACTCACATGAAGGGAGAGGTAGAAAGAAGGGAACACACTAACAACAAAAAATGGCAATAGAAAGAAAGAGGGCGCGCAGAAGACGAAAAGGGGGAGGAGCCTCCTCCCTGGGCCACATGACTAGTAAGAGACGAAGGACGCTGGCGCCCTCCTCACTCATTTCTACTCACGGGGCTCGCTCACAACGGCGCTCACACAAACAAATTCAACGAAAACAAATGTGTGGTGGAGAGGGGACGATCTTTGGCTCGTTTAAATAGAAGAAGGAAAAGGGGGCGGAGTCGTGTTTTTAAACGAACAATAACACATTGCGAAATATTATTTTGGAAGGGGTAAGAGAGAAGGATAGGACAGTGGTCAGCAGTTTTTGAATGGCAGGCTATTGATAGAATAAGTGATAAGGAAGGAGTGTGACTTGGCTAAAGAAGTTGGCGTGAAAGGACCAGGACCCCCCAAAAGAAAATTTTAAAACTGAGACCTTTTTAAATCGCCTACTGAAACAGGTGTCCAAATGAAAAGTTTTTTGGTCAAAAACATCAAAACATGACCATGTTTTTGAGTGTGTTAGAACATGTGTAATACATATAATTTGACGGCACTAAACCTGATTAACTTGAAGGTAACTTTAAAGTTGATTATATCGAAACCTGCACATCTAACTGTATAGATTGAAAAAGGGTTCGTTAATAGAATGCTTTTTGAGTCATGTTGTTGGTGAAAGCTGGTAATACAATCAAAAACGGACAGAAATAAACATTGGCGAAGAGGTTTTCGGAATAAAATTTTTGAAAAATCCAAATTTAGTTGTCAGATATGTAATAAACCTTCTGGAACCTCTGAAAATGAGTTATTAATTTGACTGAAATTCTGGAAGAAACACATTTTTATCCCTCGTACACTATATCCCGAAGTTTACACCATTTTGACCTTGATTATTCCGAATTGATCAAGAATTCCTTTAAATTTCAAACTTCGGATGCCAATTTTTCGAATTCGGTGCCTAACCTAACACTTGATTGTATCATCTGAAAGCTAGAAGAAATGCTGAAAATAAATTTATCCGCCTTTCAATCTTCACTTGATTTGAAACCTGTGTTTTTCAACTGAATATGATAGTTTCGTTACTCTTTTCGACCTAAAACCGGTTGAAAATCTAGAAAATCTGGAAAAATTTACTTTCAAAAGTTTTACTTTTTTTAAAGTTTCCTCTGATAAACCATTCAGACCAAACGTTTTTAGTGCGAAAACCGGAAAAATTACTGAAAATAGAGAATTTTAAGTCCAGTGGGGCGCGTTTGTTGCTAATTCCGGAAGGCTAAAAGAGCAGATTTTCAAAATCGCTCTAATTCTGAGACAGTCATTCGGAATATTGTAATGAACTTGTAGGAGACTTCATTTTCCATCATCTGTAAATCTGAAAAACCAGTGAAAACTGAAAAAAATGCAGAGTTTTCCCATCGTTCGACGCCATTTCGCTGCCAGTTTCTATGATACCGTAACAACTGTCATAGTAGTGCCCCTCTAATAGTGATGCCTCCCAGACAAGCAGTTTAAAAAATAACGGTTTCCCTCAATTTGTAGTGTCCCTTCAATGGTGGCTCGTTTTCCACATACTTTAAATTTTTGACTTACCGAGAATTTCATTTATATTGGACTGGAAACTGTCCCAAACCTAGAGAAAGTTGATAAAAACTCGTTGGATTTTTCTCATTTATTCTCGTCGTTTTTCGATGTTACTTATTTGCGATAGCCTGACACCTGGGTTTGAAGGCGCAGCAACAAATGTCTCTCGGGTCCCGCCACGGTTACAGTAACTCTCAGTTTAAAATAACTGTAAACGTGTCGCTGCGCCTTTAAAACCAGGTGTCAGGCTATCGCAAATAAGTAATAAAAATTTCGAAAAATACATTCGAAAATTCAAGCATTTCCAAAAGTACGATGATCTCTGACCATCAAGTTAGGAATCATCATCAAAATTTCCAACCTAATTCCGTGTAAACGTCATTTCTATTCATATTCCATTCACACGTGCGGCGCCTCATATGGTCGCAGCTTACTTGCCGAAATGATCGTTGCGTGATGATCGCCGATAGAATTGTTTGTGTGTCCTTTGCCTCTCTCTCCTTTCAAAAACTGATCACTGATCTCTCAAACCATCTGCGTCTCCATCTCACAAACAAGACCGATTTTTTATAGGTCATCATGCTCTCCAACGGTGGATTCTATCTTGGAAAACTGTTGGCAAAGGTGGAACGACGGGAAGAAGTAGTGAAAATTTTGAAAGTGCTACTCAAAAGAAATTGCAATGTGTTGGATCGACAGTTGTCTAGAAGGTTTTAGAAAAATTCATTAATTTCCAGAATCAAATTTTTTCCAGTGAATGCAGTGAACACGTTATCGCAATGTTCTTCGAGAAAAGTGACAAGAATCGACAGTTTGTGATTGATTTGTTCTCGAATTCGATTCGTATTAGAGAACAGTGAGTAGTGGTGGTGTTGACTCATCGAGAGAAGAAAAGAGGGGAAGAGAAAAAGAGAGAAGGTTCTAGAACAATATTTGGGCAGATAGACATGCAACTAGGAACAGAAAACACAGTCTAATTTGAAAAAAAGGGTTCAATTCCAACGTAATTTTAAGTGGAGATTCTAGTTTTCACAATGAAGTTCTTCAAAAAAAATACCGAAAATACTGTATTAGAAGAGCCCCTTCAATAGAATAGCCTCTTCAATAGTAGAGCCCTGCATCCTGTCTATTTTCGATGAAACCTGTCAATTTCGCGACGTTTCAGTCGATATTTCTCGGAAAATTGTGCTCCGATGAATAAAACTTCATTAGAAAAGTCCCTTCGAGATGAAAGCTCTCAAAAAACTGCTTAAAACAGCAAAAGAGCATGCTCTTCTAATACAGTTTTCACGACATGTTGGAGTAGCTGATAGGAGAAACTAATCAGTCAGTCGTATTGGTGACCTAAAAGTGAAAATTAGAATCAACTAGAAAAAAATTAATCGATAGAAAACAGCAAAACGAGTCTTCCGTCTTCGTTCGAACGGTTTTTGATGAAAAATTTCGAGAAATTTCGGTAAAAATCAGTCCTAAAGTTTGACGCTGAAAGTTCGGAATTTTTCAAGATCAAATCACAAAATTAAACTTCTTTCCATATGAACGAAAACAGCTCTGTAATTAATTCTAAGTTATGCAGTTTTTGGAAATATACTTTATTTGAAATTGGGGTTTCCAATTATTTCGAAGCACGTTAGAACCTGCAATTCTGAAAAGATGTGAAGTCCTAAAAATCGGTTCGGAGAGCGCTGGAAAAATCAGAAAATCAAAAAATCAAAGCTTTTCTCCGGAAGATCTGAAAAATACATCAATGAGCATTAAGATTTGAAACAAAAACAAAACGAAAAATAGTTCTATTACGTCATAACAAATTGCTTCTAGTAACATCATGAAAAAGGTTCATAAAATCAAAAGTTCATTAAACATCGAAATACATCATACAGACAAACAAACAAATCAGAAGATCGACATGTTTACGCGCCGAAGGGGCTATCCCCTTTAGAAAAGTCCAGACACACTTATCTCTCTTTTTCTCTCCGTCTCTCTATTCTCAGCGGCGCCTCAGAAAAACAACAACAAACCCCCCGCATTCATTTTATTCAGAATGGAAACAACCGAGGGGTTTATCGATCAACTGCTCGCCTGCACAATTCCCGAAAAGAATCGAATGCTCGCCGCATTCTCACAGGACGCGTGGGGAAGAGCCAAACTTCGGACTTCTGGAGCCCTCGACGTCGTCATTGACGTCTTCTCAACTTCTGAACAAATTGAGGAGAAGCTAGCATGTGTTGCTGCATTTAGACACTTTGTACATGATACTGCCGGAATGAGACATTTAAGTGAAAATTTGAAATTTGTCAATGCAGTTGTGAGGGATGTTAAGAAGTATGTGGAGGAGAACCTTTGCGAGTGTCAACCATCTGTGGATATTGAATTTGTGCAGAGGTTGAGTAATAGTCGATTGGAAGTTGAAACGGATGACGGGAAGACTAATTTGAATGTGGTAAGCTTAGGAAATGGAGCGCGGGAATTTTGAAAAATTGGAAAAAAAATTTCTGAAAATTTTTAATTTTCGAAAAAGCGGTATTTAGTTCATAAACTCAAAAGTCGTAGCTAAAAATGATCGATCAGGCCGCTTTGAAGCTGCTTATATAGCATTTCGAAACGAGAAGCAACCGCACCCCGCTGCACTCAGAACTTGAATTTTTCCAATTTCAACGAATAATTTTCTCCCGATAATGTTCCGTCTTTTTTTTTTCGGAAAATAAAAAATGAGAAAATTTTGATTTTTTGTCAAAACCCAATTCGCACGGTATGCTGTAGTGTGGGGTGTGTAAACGCGCTATGTTGATAAAACATGTTTTGAAATCCTAAAATAATTATTTTGAATAATTATTTTTTCAACTTTTCTGCTAAATCTCGTGTGATTCTCTTACAAAAAATCTGGATTTTCATTAAAAAAATCCTAAATGCATTCAATTTCGCTTCTTACTTTTAGGCCACGCCCCGTTCCAAAGGAGCGCATTAGCATACCACACTTCCGCATACCGTGAATTCGCTCCAAAATTTTGCAGAAACCCAAACGTTGATTTTTTGAAAAAATTATTTCATTTTACCAACAACGTCAGCAAAAATTTTGAAAACAAAAAATTCCAAAAATTGTCCACTCGGACTACACGCTGGTCAGTGAACCTCTTTTTATCATAGAACTATAAGAAAAAAGGGCGGCCGAGGAATCCATGGCCTGCAAAAATGTTCATAGGCCACCAAAAACTTCGTTTTTGTTGTAAGAATCTAGGCCAACATAGTTAAGGTGGCCTAGATTTTGGTGCTCGGTCACGAAATTTCTAGCTGTGGCCGAACTTTTCCTATATCTAAGTCGTAAAAACCCCTCTAATAACTGAAGTCGCTATTTAGTGGCCGAGTACAGAAAATTCTAGGCCACCTCCGCCTGTTCGAACTCAATGAAAACCTAGGCCATCAAAATTAAAGTTTTCTCTTCCAGAAAGAATCCGTGGACCGTCTACACAAAGATTTCTATTCAATGTGGTCATATGACACCCCTCAAACCTCACCACGCCGAGCACAATCCGCCTCAATGTCACCGCCATACAATGCTCCTTCGCCCAGTTATAGTTTCCCATCATCAGTATCATCTAGTGCAGCTTCATCACCCGCCGCAAGAAGGTAATGCAATTGTGCTCCACTGATAACAATTGTTCAATAGAGCGCATTTTCAGACCAAGCGAAGGAATTTTGGATGAGTTAAGTGATGTGGAATCGGATAGTGGAATAGATAAAACAGAGGAAAAAGAGACGCCAGAAGAGAAGAAAAAGAGACAGGAGAAAAGTGTGAGTTTTGAAAGTGAGCTACAGTAATCATGAAGGTTACTTTACTTTTCGCTACCGTACCCTGGTTTTTAGGCTAGGATTTCCGTTAAAGGATTACTGTAAATTACTGTAAAGGCGACGAATGCTACAGTAACCCTTGAAAAACCCACAGTATTTCTAGATTCAACACTGGATTACTGTACCTAGATTTTTTCGAATTTTTTGTTACAGTAATCCAGGTTTTAAAAAGATGACTATAGTAACTCTAAATGTCTACAGTAGTCCACTTCTGGAAACATTGCAGGTTACTGTAGGATTGTCAGAATCTATGGGTTACTGTACCCAACAATTTTGGATATTCATACAGTAATCCAGTAGTTCTGGAAAAAATTAAAGTAACTCGAATTTTCTACAGTAATCTACAGTAGCTAGCTGGTTACTGTTGCTTCCTTTAACATATAACATCACTGCAGCTTTTCATCTATGAATACTGTAGAAGCCTAAAACTACTGTAGTACCTAAAAGTTACTGTAGATCTACCGGGTTGCTTTAGCTTACCGGCGAGACCAATGACCATTTCAAATTTACCACAGAAGGGATTACTGTAACTTCCTTTTTTGGTATTCCTGAGGTGCAGTAAGACTAGCAGATTACTGTAGCTCCCTTCATCTAACCTCTGGATTACTGTAACTTCCTTATTTCCAGATAGTGGAAGGGGAACTATGGCTGCTCACATGGCTCGCCCAAGACGATCACAACCTTCAATTCCTAATCCGTCCCGACGTCGTGGATTCCGTAGTCTCCTACCTCCGTTCCACTCGAGACCCAGACTTCCGAACCTACCGTGTTCTCCGTCGTATGGCCACACATCGAACGCACGTCTATCGTCTTCTGGATCTAGAATTCCACGTCAGAATCCTCACCGGCTTATGCGCCTCGCCTTGCCGGATGCTCAAATACGCAAAAGCCTGTAAACAATGTGACAAGTGTAGTGAGCATGGAAGAGAAATCCTTCGGGAATTCGCCAGCCACGTGGATAACTCTTATGGTGATGCTCATATCAATTCACAGTTCACAAAAGAAGACTTTGTGCATCGAACCAAGGCGGCTATCGCTAAAATTGTGCTCGTGAAAGAGAGACTTCGATTGGCTAAAGTCCCTGCTTTAAGTGAATTATTTGATGCTCTTGCTCATGTTATGAAATCCCCCGAGGCATTTCGAGAGCTCGGAAAAATGACCACTTATGAGAGTGGTCCTTCGTTTGCGTCACAAATTATTGGTGCACTTTCCGTGTTGATAAGTGGACAGAAGATCAAGTGAGTTTTACGTAGGATTACTGTAGTTACACTAGGTTACTGTAGATGGACAAGGTTACTGTAGCGCTACAGTAATCTAGAGTACTGTAAACAAAAGTAAGATACTCTCGGTGCTCATAGGTCAACAGAAGATTAGGAGACCTGGGATACTGTAGTTACAGTAACCCTTGTTGAATTCCGCTGTTGTAGAACAAGAATACTGTAGATTGAGGCAAAAGATAAAGTTGTGGTAACAGTGGCCCTCATCCTTATGCAAATGAGTTAGATCGTTGTAAGTACTGTGTTAAGCTAGTTACTGTAGCCTAGGTTAAAAATTAAGGTACCGTACAGTAGCCTGAAATACTGTAGTTACTGTATTTCTAGTTGAATTTTCAACCACAGTAGAATTGCACAGCTACAGTAATCCAGACTACTACAGTAAGAACAAATTACTGTAATCACGTTGTGAGGATACAGTAACATAAGAGTTACCTGCGTTACCTAGCCTAGTAAAGAACTACAGTAGGACGAGGATACGGTAGGGAAAGGTTACTGTGACAAAAAACGAAAGTTACTGTAACTACAAATTTATGATTACTGTACCTTTTCAAATTACGGTTACTGTAGTCACAAAACTAGGACAACTGTAAGCATAAAATTTAGCTTAATATAAAATTTGCTTACTGTAGCTTCAAGGTTTCTAGAAGTTCTAAATTACTGTAATTTTGACTCCGCGCCCTAAAGCCCCGCCCCCTTTTCAACAATCCATTTTTCAGAGAGCTCTGCGAAAACGATATGTGGTACTTCCCCCCGGAGTCCTCCACCAGCAAATGCCTTCTCGAAGCTCCGCCCCCAGAAGAAGAGCTCCTTCATTTCGTCGATGAATTCAATGAAGAAATTGCAGTGGCTCCGATGAAAAAAATCTGTGAAAATAGTCATTATTTCGAGGGAATGTATTCATCGGATTTTGTTGAGAAGACTGAAGGAATCCGAAGTTTTCAAGTACAATCTGAATCGTGTCCATCGGAGGATTTTCGCGTTTTTATTCATCTTCTTTCCACGTGTAGTGACATGTGTACATTCGTCACATCAGCTGAGCAATGCGCTTCACTTCTAGCGGTATGTTTTAGTTACAGTAGTCGTTGGGGTACGGTAGCTGTCCTACTGTGGGTACAGTAGCCCGCTACGGTAATCTTAGTGGACCAAAAAATTATTAATACATGGGTGTCGTTGTTACAGTAACCATGATATACTGTGGCTACAAATATTTTTCAATATCACGGCCACCTCGGGCGTTCCTACAGTAACCCAATTCTATTCTGTATACAGTAACCCGATTCTTCTTTCACTACCGTAACCTAGTCCTACAGTATTCCTAGCTTACTGTAAATTTAAGTAGATTTCATCAAGACTACAGTAGCCCCCAGGTTACTGTAGCTACAGCAATCCAGCGCTGTTGCATCAATCTAGCTACCGTGAATTTACTCAATCCTCATCTGGCAAGATACAGTATTCCTTGTCCAAGTGTAGGTACAGTATCCTAGGTGTACTGTAGTGGAAGTTACCTTGTCTTACTGTAGCCAAATTTGTTTACCTGTCTTGGCTACAGTAATCACAGAACTTACAATAATCTCAACTAGTGCCACCCTTTTATTGCCCACTACAGTATCCCTTTCCAACTGTATATCATGCCGATCTTATAAAACTGTAGGTACAGTAATCCTTAGGTCACCGTGCCTTCAATATATGGCGCCCCACGCTACAGTATCTACAGTAATCTTATCTAGCTAAAGTCTTCCATTTCTCTCGACAGTATCCCCATTCTATTGTTGGTACAGTAAGTCTTGTTTTACTATGCATACCGTACCTCTACCTTACTGCAGCTACAGTAGTCTAACTCAAATTAATCCTAGCGTTACCCTACAGTAGTCCTATCAAACTTCGGATTAGACAACTCCACCTTACTAAAAACTACAGTAATCCTATCCAACTGTACTTACAGTAACCCATCATTTTTTCCAGCTCTCCGATCAATTCCTCTGCCCCTCAATATCCACTCAACTCTGCGCCGACGATGGTCCCCTTCGCACATATCTGAATGGCCACACTCTCCATACACTCCTTCCAGTTGCCCTCGCAACGAATGCACATCCAACGTAAGCCACGCCCACTTTTTATTTTGCAAAAAATTCAATTTCCCGCTTTTTTCAGCCTTCTCGACACCGTATTCCTCACGTTGGTCCGATTCTCGTCATCTGATGACGTCACAAAGGCGCTGGAAGCGATTTGTGAAAATTCGACGGTTGTTAATACATTTGTCACTAGTTTAAGGACGTTTTTAACTACTAAATGTTGATTTTTTGAATGTATGTAATATGTTTTTTTAATAATAAAAAGTTTATAAATTTTTTAAAAGTTGGAAAAAAAAATCAGCGAGAGAGTGCGCGTAGCTAAGAGACGCAGAGAAAATCGACTTTTGAAAAACTGCGATTAGAGCGAGATTGCGTACCTTCGAAACGAAAAATATATGAATCGCGGAATTTTCAAATTAATCGTTAAGAATGCCAAAAAATTGAAACAAAAATTTTTTTTTTTTTTGAAAAATTCAAATTTTTATTTCCAAGATTGTGGGAAGCATTGAGTAGTTCCCATTCAGAAAAAAAGTTTTTCCATGAAAAATTGTTACGCAGAACTCCGTAGTTTTCTGAAAAATATAACATTTTGTCGGGAAGTTTTTTGAATAAAAAATACCGTAAAAACTGTATTAGTAGTGCCCCTTTAGTAGTGGTGCCCCTCAAATAGTGGTGCCCTCCAGAGGATGAGGTTGAAAAATTATGGTGCCCCTCAATTAATAGTGCCCCTTCAATAGTGGTGCCCCATTATGGAAATGATATATTACAAATTTTCGACTCGCTGACTGAAAATTCACGAATATTAGACTGAAAATTGTCCTAAACTTGAAAAAAGTTGGTGTAGACTGAAGAACAGAATACATTTTCGCTGTTATTTCCGTCATTTTTCATAAAAATCGTCAAGAAAATCAGATCAAAACATCTCAAAATTTGGAGGAAAAAGTGCTCGAAAAATAATGGTGCACCTCTAGTAGTAGTGCCCCTGTAATAGTAGTGCCCTCCGGATGAAGAGGTTGAAAAATAGTGGTGCATGCACTATTAATTCAGTTTTTACGGTATGTAAGACACTTTCTCCTCCCGGAGCGAGGAAAGCACTGTACAGTTTAAAAAAAGTATGGTCCATATGAGTTGACATTGTGTCTGGTGGATACCCAAACACTTCTAAGACCTATGGCACATGTCTCATTAGGCTCCGCCCCCTACCTACAGTAACCCAACTTCTGTGTGTAGAAAAAAATTTTTTTTGTCCTTAGAGATAATGACGAAATCTCTTCGGGAATCAATTGAGCGTACTATTTGAAGGTTTTTTTGCTAACGAAATTTTTTTCTAAAAGCCCATCTTCAGGGAGAAAAATTCATTTTTCTCGAAAAATCACCACTTTCCGTCAGTTTTTCGACTCTGGTGCCTCGGACAGGCCGAATTAATGACCGATCTTTCCGGATTATTGTTCCTCATAAAATTTGCTACCGATTTGCTATATTTAGAAAAAAATTCGTTGGTACCATGTTCGAGATATTTTCGGTTTTTTGTGAAATTTCACGAAAATTCAACGTATAGGGATACATGATGAAAAACTCAAAGTCTCAAATTTTGCCCATATTTGTTTTTTGAGTTGTACTGGTCCTCAATATACCTTTCTCAGAGTCTCAGCTCATCTCCATTACAATTAACAGAAATAGGATCTCAGGAAAATATTCACGTCAGTGAATTGCCACGTATTCAGTTTTGACCGAGATGAGCTAAAACTCTGAGAAAGGTATATTGAGGACCAGTACAACTCAAAAAACAAATATGGGCAAAATTTGAGACTTTGAGTTTTTCATCATGTAACCCTATACGTTGAATTTTTGAGAAATTTCACAAAAAATCAAAAATATCTCGAACATGGTACCAACGAATTTTTTTCTAAATATAGCAAATCGGTAGCAAATTTTATGAGGAACAATAATCCGGAAAGATCGGTCATTAATTCGGCCTGTCCGAGGCACCAGAGTCGAAAAACTGACGGAAACTGGTGATTTTTTGAGAAAAATGAATTTTTCTCCCTGAAGATGGGCTTTTAGAAAAAAATTTCGTTAGCAAAAAAACCTTCAAATAGTACGCTCAATTGATTCCCGAAGAGATTTCGTCATTATCTCTAAGGACAAAAAAAATTTTTTTTCTACACACAGAAGTTGGGTTACTGTAGGTAGGGGGCGGAGCCTAATGAGACATGTGCCATAGGTCTTAGAAGTGTTTGGGTATCTACCAGACACAATGTCAACTCATATGGACCATACTTTTTTAAAACTGTACAGTGGCCAACAGCCTGTTCCTCCAGCCGTAAGGAAAATTAGTCGTAAAGCTTCAAAAAAGTCTTTGAAGGATATCACAGGTATAATTCCAAATGAGCTGTCGCCTCATGACGCCACACTACCGGGGTCCCAAACTGGAAAATTTTCATGATACCGTATTTATTAATATTTTTCCCAGGCACGCAAACTTTGTTTTCTCACTATATTGTGGGCTTATCAACCGCGCCAAGTGCGCCCCACGGATAACTCATCGGAATGAACGAGAAAGGAAAGCCGGAAGAGTTGGTGCCTCGACCCGGGGTCGCGGAAAGAGTCGGATCTGCAACCACAGGGGACTCTTCCAGCTTTTCTTCTCGGTCACATCGATGAGTAATTCCTGGAGCGCACTTGGCGCAATTTTACGCTCACAATAAAATCAGGCATTTCGGCATAAAATGTGCTGAAAAAAAATTGGCGCGCGAAAACTGCCTTGGGAAAAAATCCCGCTCTTTAGAAAAATGGAAATAAATAAAGTACCAAAAAAGTTCTTGAGTTTGGGTCCCAGGCAGTGTGACGTCACGAGGTGACAGCTCATTTGAAACCAATACTATAACTTTTGTCAAAAAAAAAATTAGTACCTGGAACTCATTTTCCCTCTTCTCCTACTGTCATCACAATCCACGGCTTTTTTGCCAGTTTGTTCTGTCAAATTGTATAAGAAGTGGAGCCACGATGAAATAATTGTGATGAATTTTCTGGAAATTTAACATTCCCTCTTGCCTGAAATCAAAAAAGTTTTCTGCGTCTCCCACTTGCTCACACTCTGTCACTAGACTTACTTCTGAACATGTAGTTGAACAAATGACCTTGAATCATGTAATCCTTGACGTCGAAAACTGTTTCCTCGACATTCATCCCTCGGGTGCTGATTTGGTTATCTTCCGGGTCCACAAAATGGAGTTTATGATTGGCAATTTTGTGTTTGTATGCTTCTTACAGCTGGCTTATTGTGTTATATGCTGCCCAATCATCGGAGACAATGGTAGTGTCTGGTCTGTCTGGTAATAAGTATTTTTTATTTTGGTAAGAAAGCTTCTGACTTTTTTGAGACGAAGATCTTTTTTTTTAATGCAGAGGGTCGCCGATGCCCATGCACCTTTAAATTCTCGTAAATCTACATTAGGCGAGACGTGCGCCGCGTCGCGGCAGTTGGCAGCGGGCCAAGGCAATGAGAAAAAGTTGCTGCGTATCATTTAATGCGTGTTCGAGTCGCTACGAAGCAAAACCGCGACGCGGCGCACGCAACGCGTTCTCCCTAATGTAGATTTACGAAAACTTAAAGGTACATGCGCATCGGTGACCCAGTGTTAATGTACCAATAAATTTAACTCGGAAATTTTTTTCATGCCTATTCCGTTGTTCATAAAGAAATTGCTCAAAATCGATCTGAAACGCCCCACTCGCGTCAAAAGCTATTGTAGAAAAATACAGTTTGAGAAAGGAATTTGAAAATTGGCACCGATCCAACGACCTCACCCTGAAAACGCAACTGCGGCGCGCAATTTTTGCAACTCTCCCGCGCGCAGTTTTGTCTCTAGAATTTTGCTATTTTCGAGGATAAAGAGTACGAATTTCAGCTTTTTTGCTGACACAGATGAATCCTACACTAATACACAACGTGAAATGTCAGCAAAAAGGCTGAAATTTGTACTCCTTCTCATCGAAAACAGCAAAAATCGAGAAACAAAACTGCGTGCGGGAGAGTTGCAAAAACTGCGCGCCGCACTTTGCGTTTTCAGGGAAAGGTCGTTGGCTTGGTTTACGAGTTTAAAATACCTTGCCAAAACTTTATTTTTTCAACAGTATCAAGTTCATACTGTATTTCCATAAAGACATCACGAAGGAGTATATACTGTCTTTCTTACCATTTTTAATCGTTTCAAAGCCATCTTCTGTATGGAGAAAAGTCGAAATCCGTTGACAAAAAAAACATCGGGAAAATCTGAAAAAAAAATTTCGAAAATTTTTACAAAAAAAATTCATACCTCTCAACTTGTCGCCATTGTCCTTTGGTGTCAAATTCAGAGTAACAAACACAAAAAATACTCGACAAAAATCAATATCACTGATTAGGCCTACAAACCGGTTGGCCACAATCAGTAGACTACAAAAACTACAAAAAAATGCTCAGAAAAATCAATTTTACAAAAAAAACATCCTAAAAGACAACCTACAATTGGCGAGTCAAATAGGTGGGAGCTAAACTACGAAAACTACAAAGGCTGCAAAAACTACAAAAACTACAAAGACTACAAAATGTATTCGGAAAAAAAAACTTCCTATGAGACATCCTATATACATTTGGAGGGGCATATAGAAGAGGGTAGACTACAAACACTACAAATACTACAAATACTACAAATACTACAACTATTACAAATACTGAAAATGCTACAAATACTACAAACACTACAAATACTACAATAACTACACAAACTCAAAAGTTAGTGCCTAAAAATTTTAAACTACTGACTGAAGTCGACTGAAGAGCATCAACCGACGTTTTTCTCTCTCTCTTTCTCTGACCACCCTCCTCGATTTTCGCAATATTTTTTTTCAATAAAATAAAATTGATGATAACACTTGTGATAAGGAGGTGCCCGGTGTCATTCAAGGAGCACAGGTATTCTTTCGGTGGAAGAATTTCTCTGATGGCCGAGGTATGAAAAAGTTAGGCCATGGTTCAAATGGAAAAAAACACACATTGTTGAAAATATTTTTATTAAAAGAACATTTTTCTAAAAAATGACTATTTTCGCTTCGCACCAGTCACCAATATGTGCCTTCAAAGATGGTGAGTCCAGTCTGAAAACCAAACTTTTTTGTTGAAAAGAAAGAGTATGTGCGCCTTAGAGACGCAGAGAAAAATGTCGAGAAAAGTGCGATTAGAGCGAATTTGCATACCTTTTTCTAAATTTTCTTCCGGCATTCCTTACATTCATAGAATGCAGCGGGTCCTACTGATCTTTTTTCTGAAAAATATCGATTTGAAAAAATTATTTTGAAAAACAAGCTCTCAATTCAGAATCAGCACTTCAAGACGGTTCGAATGAGTATAATTATGAAATATTTTGAAATGTTTTTTTTTTATTTGGGTCTCGCCACGAAAAGTTGAAGACTACTGTAGTATTGTTAATTTTAGCGCACGGCCAATAAAAACTATATTTTTGAAATCAGAATGTCAAGACGGTTCGAATGAGTACAATCATGACATAATTTTGAACACTTTGAAAGTTTTTAGGCCTATGCGCCTTTAAACTCAGATTTCGTGGTGAGACCCAAAATTGTCGTTTTAGACAGTATTGATTCGAACTGTCGTGACACCCTGAGTACAAAAATATAGTTTCTATGAATCCTGCGTCAAAATTAACAAAACTACAGTAGTTTTCAACTTTTCGTGGTGAGACCCAAATTTCAAAAATGTTCCAAAATATGTCATGATTATACTTGTTCGAACCCGCTTAACGTCCTGATTGCGAATATTTAGTTTTCATGAGTCTCACTTAGAATTTCAAAAATTTATACGATGATCTTACCGTCTTCTTCCATTATTCCGTCCTCGAAGGGTTTCAGCAGTGACTTCTATTTTTATCGTCCCAGGGTAGGCTAAAAGAAAAGTAATAATCATTGAAAATAGTCCATGTTTTTTCACTTAGCAACTCCATAATTTTTCGGAATCCTTTTGGCTGTTCTGCTCTGCCGTTCTGAGATCTTGTTATGATTTCTCATGCAAGGGGGCGGGTTGCTGAAAAATCACTTGGGTTAAATAAGTTTGATGGCCTGGAAATATCGCCTGTGGTTCCTAGGCCAGGAGGCCACGGTCATCAAGAGGTGATTGGTTTTTTTATGAATTGTTCCAAAATATGACATGGTTCTACTCATGCAAACCGTCTTGACGTCTTGATTTTGAATATCTAGTTTTTACGGACTTTGTACGGAAACTCAGAAGTTTACTTTTAAAAAAATGAAGTTTGAGCAAGGAATTTAAAACTTGGCACCGTGCCAACGACCTCCCCCTGCAAACGCAACTGCGGCGTGCAGTTTTGTTTCTTGATTGTTGCTGTTTTCGATGGAAAGGTGTATAAATTTCATTTTTTTTGATGGCACGAATGAATCCTACACTTATACACAACGAAAAAAGCAAAAAAGTTGCGGGAAAGTTGCAAAAGTTGCGCGCCGCAGTTGCGTTTTCCGAAGGCGGTCGTTGCCTCGGTGCCAACGTCAAAATTCCTTGCCCAAACTTTATTTTTTCAACCATATATGACGAACTCACCGTCTACTGTCGTCTTCTTCCATTTGCTCGACTGCGAAGATTTTTAGCATTTATTTCGGCCAATGTCATCCCACGGTAGGCTACAAAAATAGAAATGATGGTTGGAAAAAAAAATTAATTTTTCTTACTTTGCTGAACCACACTCTAATAAAGGTGCAGAAAAAAAATGAAGGGATTCGTTTCCGATGACATCGTCAGCAGTGAATATCAATTACTGAACAGCTGCGAATCCATCCTCATCTTTCATTCATTATCCGATCCTTGAAGCACCTTGTCATGGCGTTGCCTCCATTCATAACGACAGTTGAGGAATATCGGGCTGGAACACGTTTTTCGCTGAAAGAAACTTTATAATTTTTTTTGCAACTTTTAAAAATTTAACATACCTCAGAATCCACCGGTCACATTCATTGTTGTTTAGGAAAAAAAGTACTCAGAAAAATCAAAATTACAAAAGAAAGCTTCCCAAAAGACAACCGACAGTTGGCGAGTCAGATGGAAGCTTAAACTACAAAAAATACAAAAAAAGGTGATACTCGAAAAAAATCAATACAACTCAATAGACATACAAACCGGCGGGTCACAATAAGAAGCCAGACTACAAAAACTACAAAAAATGCTCAGAAAAATCAAATTACAATAAAAACCTTCTTAAAAGACAACCTACAATTGGTGAGTCAAATGGAAGGGGATAGACTACAAATACTACAAAAAATTCTTAACGTTAATCTACAATCAGTTAAACTACAAAAACTACGAGCCATTCCTCCTAAACTTACTAAAAATAGTGCATGTCCCTTTAATCTTACTGTACCAAGAAGTTTAAAGGGACACGCACCATTCGTGAAAAGCTTACGAGCAACGACTGAATTTGTGGTGGCGCGCGTTTCCACATCTATAGCACTCTCCTTGGTTACTATGCTATTTTTTCGTTGTTAGGTCTCGAGAGGAAACGAGCACCTGCTCTCGAGAGCCGGAGTATGATAAGCCGCCTCAAGGAGCATGAAAGCTGGGAGACAGTTGAGCAAGGGGGGTGCTCATTATAAGGACTAATGAGGTATCCTGCTTTCATTCCTTTTCGCTATTTGAGAGGAGAAATGCAATGTTTCAGGGAACTAATCAGAATTACATGCACGATTGGAAAAATTATTTCCCATGGTCAGGTTGTCAGAATATGGTGATGGAGAGCACAAATTTCAAAAAAAAAAAAACAAAAAAAGTTACAAAACACAGACGAAAACCTTGCTGAAAAGACTTTGAAAAAGGGAGAAACTGGAAGAAAAAGATAATACGGAGTTTTTTCCTCAATTTGAAAATTCGCTCAATTCCTCTTGTTTCTATAGAAGGGATTAGCTTTTCGGAATGATGAGCAACCGCGCTCCATTGAACCCAGTTAACTTTTTGAAAAAAAAAACAATCTTTTCGATGAGTTTTTTGAAGATTTTTCAGGTTCTCCCTGAAAAAAAGCCGATTTCTTTGTCGATTTTCGGTTAAAAAAAGTTCATTGGTTCAGGCGTTTTTGGTGTGATAACCATAGAATTTTCTTAAAAGGTTGTTTTTTCGCTGAAAAATGGAAAAAAAATCACTTTTTTATCCTTGCACGATGGGCCTAATTTATGGTCCAAAATCGGATAAACAGACGTTTGTAGCAATTTCAGCATGAAAAGGTCATTTTCCAAGTTTCATTTTGGAATTTTTTACATTCGGACAGTGTTGCTATACAGTCTCGATGAAGCAAATATACTTTCCAATCTGCAATAAACGCATCGATAAAACTCCGCAAGGCGTCCCTCCAACAAACCACACAATTTGCATATCAATTGTTAGTACCCCTCGGTGCATGAAGCCGCGCAGGTAAACCCAACAGAGACGCCGATACAACAGAAAAGTGATAAAATGAAAAAATAGTACAGGAATCGTGGAGTGTGCTAGAGAAGCTGAACCACGTGGCACCATTTCATTCAGTCGTTCTTCGGTTGCTTTTCATGAAAGGTGTGTGTCCCTTTAAACTTTTTCCATAGTTGGTACAGTAAGATGGTACAGTAAGATTAAAGGGGCATGTACTTTCTCTTGGGAAGTTTAGAAGGAATGGCTCGTAGTTTAGGTGCTTCTTTTTGACTAGCCACTTGTAGGTTGTTTTTTTGAAGTTATTCAATGATTTTTCTGATCATTTTTTGTAGTTTTTGTAGTCTAGCTTCTTCTATCTGACTCGCCGCTTGTAGGCTGTAATTTAGAAGTTTTTTTTGGGTTTTCCGAATATTTTTTTGTATTTTTTTTGTAGTTTTTGTAGTCTAGCCCCCATTCTATTTGACTCACCAATTGTAGGTTGTCTTTTAGAATGTTTTTTTTTGTAATTTTGATTTTTCTCAGCATTTTTTTGTAGTTTTTGTAATTTACTACCAATCCGACTCACCGGTTTGTAGGTCTATTGAGTTGTATTGATTTTTTTGAATATCATTTCTTTTATTTTAATTTTTTTGCAGTTTAGCTCCCTCCTATCTGACCCGCCGCTTGTAGGTTGTCTTTTAGGAGCTCTTTTTGTGATTTTTTTCGAGTATTTTTTTGTATTTTTTGAAAATTTGGACAGCAGATGGAGGATGGTTCCGCCCTAATAGATGGTACGTTACTGATTTTTAGATTTTCGGGAAAAAAAACTGATTATCATTTTTAGAACGACAAAGTCGGGATCATTCCAATCCAGATGCCAGAAAAAAGGAATTTGTGGGCCTGTGCTACGCCGTAAGCTTGGATCCTATCGCAGCCCCCCGAATGTGATTTCCAGGATATCCAGAAGATTTTCTCTTGCCCCAAATCGATGGGTTGGTGTTAGAAAAAAAAAACACAACATTCTATTGAACCTTGTTTTCAGAAAGTTCCATCCTAACTTTGCCTATTTGTTCTGGTATCGTTTTATTGTGTCCACGGATACATCTGTTTGGTCGACACCTCCACTCCCTTTGTGCATGTAGAAATGACACCCTATTCTTGCGTGGCTAAATGAAGCTTATGTAAGGGTTTTGGACGCTTTATGTTACAAAAAATGGTGATTTACAGCAAAGTTTACGGAATTCTGGTTTCCGGATTCCGTATTTCGTATACCGGGACTTTTTTAATTCCGAATTTCGAATTCCGGATTCCGGAAAATTGAATTTCTTTCCGAATTCCGAATTCCGGATTCCGTAGTTCCCAAAGCCATTCCGGATTCCGGATTCCGAATTCCAGAATCGAAAAAATCCATTCCGTACAATTCTGATTTACAGATATTTGTTCCGTGCAAATACAAAGCCAGTGTTATGAAAACTGTGCATGAGGGACATCGTTGAGGACCCAAGAAATGTACTAGGTGAGTTTTTTCTAGAATTGGATATTGGTTTTTTTTTGTTCACAAGCAAGCGCGCCCCACTAGGCTCAGTTCATTAAAAAAAAAATTTTTTTTAGTTTCGTCAAATGAGTTTCTTGGAGATATTTCTGACTTTCGCTAAAAATACACCTATTCCTGTCATTTTTTGACTATTGCCATGTGAAATATGCATTTTTCGACTGAAAATTACACTTTCAGCCCTCTCTTCGATCTGGTGAAAAACCTGGAAAAAAAGCAAAATTTTCCATTCAAAAGTTTTACTTTTTTGTCGATTTTCGGTGAAAAAATCTTCAGAATAGGTGTTTTTCTTGCGAAAACCGGAAAATTCACCAAAAAAATTTTATTCGCCGATGCGCATATACCTTCAAATTCTCGTAATTCTAAATGAGGGGGGACGCGTTGCGTGCGCCGCGTCGCGGTTTCGCTTCGTAGCGACTCGGACACGCACTAAATGATACGCAGAGATTTTTTCTCATTGCCTTGGCCCGCTGTCAACTGTTATCGCCTTATCACTAGCATTAGCTCATTAATATTTAATATTATTCAGTTACAATAGTCAGGTCAGTTATTGGTTCAAGGCGCAGGATGTCTCAAGGATAGGTCTCGCAACGAATGGGGTCGCGGCAATCGGATGGGCGACGAGGATGGAGTAGGAGGCGAGCGAGTCAGTCGTTGTTTTGGTGCCGCCAGGGCATGCCGTCACCAACTTCCTCCTGTTTTCTACTAACTCTTTCTTAATTATCGTTTGTTCACTAATTTATATTCTTTCTCTTATCTTTGAGGTTTTTAATGCCCTTCTTCGGAAGATGTTTTTCCTCAATAAACTAAATATTCCTTTCGCATTCCGTCTTATTACACAGCTTAACCTCTAGATTTAGTTTCTCACTTCATGGCTCATTCCCAGCCACGAAATGTAGATTTACGAAAATTTAAAGGTACATGCGCATCGGCGGCCCTGTGAGTGAGAAAAAATGAAGTACTGACTCTAGTGTGCTTGCTCATGAACAAAAATAAACAATAGAATTGCGTACAGAATAATAAGATGACACATTAACAGGAGCCTATGGAACCACCGCTGACTTCAAGAAAAGTTAAACATCTGTACATAGAACTCCATTCACCACGGCACAAAACCGCAGTTAGTTTTGAGCTTTCTTCAATCAGAAATAGGCTTGGTTCTCGTCACTTGAAGTTGACTGTCACACAGTAAGATGAGTACAGACAGTATGATTGGGGTTTAATTTTTTTTTCCCTTTTTGTGAATCAAAATGGATTCGCCAACGTGTATAACGTTTTTGAAAAGATGACCAAACTTTATCTATGAACAATTTATTATTTTTTCCTTTTTTTTCCTCTTTTTTCAATGAAATCCATCTATTATCTTTTACTCTTTCTTCAATAAATGCAATGATCAAACTCCGATTGAATAGACCACACAATGAAAATTTGCATATCAAAAGTTAGTACCCCTCGGCGCATGAAGCCGCGCAAGTAACCCTTTTGGAGACGGCGATACACCAGGAAAGTGATAAAATGAAAAGTGATAGAGAAGCGGCGGTTCGTGGCACCAATCGTTATTTCTTTAGTTTACAGGATAGATGCTAGAGTGCCGTCTCATGAGAACCATTTCTCATGAGAACGAGAATCTCACCGAGACTCACGAGAATGTCAGTGAGTCTCGACATTCTCGATCTCGGATTCGTTCTCGGAAATTCTCATTCTCGGATAGTCTCGAATGTTCTCATTCTCGGGTTTTCTCCTTCTCGGGTTTTCTCGAATCATTTCATTTTTCGGATTTTCTCACGAGTCTCACTGAGAATGATGAGAATGGAAAAAATGTCACGTTTATTGAAAAACTGAAGGAAATATTCTTCATTTTTTGGCTTTGAAAAACAAAAGGTCCACGTGGAATTTAAATGAACATTTTTTTTCAAAAAATTCGGACAATTTTCAAAAATATTTCCATGGCCGTGACCTTTTCCACTGTTTTTATCATTCTCGTGAGACTCGTGAGAAAATCCGAGAAATGAAATGATTCGAGAAAACCCGAAAACGAGAAAACCCGAGAATGAGAACATTCGAGAATATCCGAGAATGAGAATTTCCGAGAACGAGAAATAGTGAGAAGAGTCGAGAATGATCGAGATTCAAGTGAGAATATTCGGGACTCACGAGAATTGTCTCGTGAGACGACACTCTAATAGATGCGTGTTTCTTTGAACGTTTTCTAGTTGATACAGTAAGATTAAAGGGACATGCATTTTTCTTAGAAGGAATGGCTTATTTTCCGTTGTTTAACCAATTGATCTGCTCTTTTTAATGATGATGACGGGCCATAAAAAAACTTCCGGTAATCATCGCCCCGATCCGCAATAAAAATCCAAAAATAACGTACGTGTACGACAGATCGCACTTTCCAATCAATTCAAATAAGGTTCTGTGCGGTAGAGCGCCCTTTTGTTAAAAAAAAAGTTTTAAAAAAATCAAAAAAAGGTTTGCCGCCAGCAGGGGTCGAACCTGCGACCTTGGGCTTATTAGACCCACGCTCTAACCGACTGAGCTATGGCGGCCGACAGGCGACAGGGGGCGAGAGGGCGTATAGGAAAGTGCGGGCGGCCGGCAGGAAGCGAGGGAGAGACCGAATGAAAAAAGTCGAGACATGATGCAAACGCGCTCCATTGATAATTTGGCGGGAAAACTTCTGAAACAAGAAAGAAAAAAAAACAAAAAGAAATCCATTTCCAAAAAGTTTATTACCGAAAGAACGTAATATAAATGGAAAAAAAAAACCGAAAATTTTTTTGTTCAAAAACTGGGATGCTCTAAATTTTGCTCTAAAATTAGGGGTGCTTTAAAATATGCTCTAAAATTGTCTCTAAATTTTATAACAAAATATTGAAATCTAGTCTTTTAAGAGGGCTTCTTTTAGATGGTACTTTTGGAGTCCCATTTGGAGTCCCTTTTGGGGTCCCTCGTGGGGTCCCTTTAGGTGTAGAAAAGCCATCTGGAGCCTCAAAAAGTCTTCTTTTTGGCATAATCTTCCGAATTTTCGGTGGCGGCGTGCACGTCTCATCAGAATCCTCCACGTCATCCGAATCCAAAACCTGAAATTTATTAATTACACTTTTTCGCTTTTCAAACTTATCCTTGAGCACCGGGTGCTCCATAAGCTCATGAATCGTCGGTCGATTCTCCACTATTCCATCTGACATCATCTCCAGAATCCCTTTAAGATTTTTAGAAGACGTCCCGCTCCAGAATCTTTCTGGAATCTCTCCTCGCATTAATCCGTGGCGAACCGGGCCGCTTGTCGGGATAACGAGGCTTGTGTGCACTTCAATTAGGGTGAAGCCCAGGGAAAAGATATCTGATGACGTTGTGGGGGCGGAGTTTAGAGATTCTGGAGCCAGGTATCTGGCGTCGCCTTCCAAACACCCCTTGCCTTCATCAACTCCACGCATCAATCCAAAATCGGCCAATTTGAAAATTTCAAATTCGCGCGCGACCAAAATATTCTCGGGTTTTATATCATTATGAAGAAGGCCATGACTATGCAAATGGCCTAATCCATTCAGAATATCTACCAAAACCACCCAGACAGTCTCTTCTTGGATTTTTTGGCTCTTCTGAGCCAAGCTAAACTCCAACAGGTTCATTTTGCACAGTTCCGTTTGGATGTACAGTAACCCATCCTGGATCCATGCCTGATGAAGCCGCAAAAGATTTAGATGACGTGGAAATTTCCAGAAGGCGTACACCTCTTGAAGCGCTTCTGAATTCGTTTTTTCCGCGATTTTTACCGCGTAAAATTTCTTTTCGTTTTTTCGGCACTTGACTTCGAAAACTTTTCCAAAAGATCCTTTGCCGAGGAGGGCGCCCACAGTGAACATTTGATTGAGGGCATTTGATGGGGAGGTGGGTGAGAAGGTGGACTTGTGCAGGGGTTTTAGTCCTGAAAAAATGGGAAAAGTAGGTTGAAATTGGGTAAAATCGGTGAAATAAGGTCTTGTACTCCTCTCGGACAAGTTTGCTCGCGGTTTTTGAATTTTTCAAAAAAAAAATTGAGATTCGCGCCAAAATCAGATTTTTGCAAGGTTCACTATGCTTGCAAGGTTGGAGTTAGCTTCGAAATTACAGTAATCCTACATTACCGTAATCTTGGAATACAGTAATCCTGGAGTACGGTAGCCTTCATTCTTACAGTGACCCAGGATTACAGTAATCTTAGATTATAGTAATTCCAGACTAAATAGTAATCCTGGATTATGGTAGCCTCCATTCGTAGAGTAACCGTGGATTACAGTAATCCTGGAAACTCAAATAGTTTTGAACTACAGTAACCTAATCAAATACAGTAAACCCAAACTATAGTAGTCCTAGAATGCCATCGAGTGCTTTACTATTTTTGAATAAGCTACAGTATCCAGAAATGAGGTGCAGTACATCAAGGTGGTTCTACAGTAATCCAAGATGTTGTACAGTAACCTGACAGGAAATGCTACAGTAATCAAAAATAGAGGAGCATTGCTTAGGATACAGTACCCCTCCTAAAAACCGGAATACGGTTGGGTGGCACAACTTTTCTCTACAGTATGACTCTCGGTTCTTGGATGAACTACAATATTCAAATCTTCATGGATCAATTACAGTAACTCAAAGTACTTTACTTTAACTGTAACTTTACTAGTCAACTCTAGGATTACGATCTCGCAAAATCGAAACAATTCAAATACAGTAACCTTACCAGTTACAGTAACCGCGAATAAACCACTTTTCATGAACCAATTACAGTAACCCAAAGTACTTTAGCTCATCTAAGATCACACATTTTGTCCTAGATGAAGGCTGATCAGCTACAGTTATCTTAACCTACAGTATCCTTTTTAACTACAGTAATCCACTAACCTTCTGGTGTCACCGCCTGTGGCACTCCCTCATCATTTCTCGATCTTATGCTGCTTCTTTTTCTTTGTCGTTGTCTCTCCTGAATCTTCACGTCATCTGGCATCTTGATCGTTGGGCTTCTTTCCTCTTTCTCTGCTTTTGTCTCCCATCTTGTAGGCGTCACGCCTTCTGAATCCTCGGCTGGAGCTGAAAAAATGTTTTTTGACTTACCTTGAAGCCTGGTGAGGGTGTAGGTGGAGCCTTTTGGAGTCCATAAGTGGCTGATGGGGACCTTGGAGACAACGGTTGTGGTGGTGAACGACATGATTTGAGCTGAAAATATTAGGTACAGTAATCCTACAGTAACCCAGAAAAGCAACAAAAAAATACGGAAGATATGGTCAGAAAAAGTTGGCTCGAGGTGAAAATCTTAGAGCCACCTAGTGGACCGAAACGGTCGACTTATTATATGGACAGTAATCCTACAATGAACCTACAGTAGTCCTAAAATTAGCTTACTGTGATCATACAGAAACTACAGAATTGCAACAGAACTCTAAACCAAAAGCAAAACGAGAAAAGGGCTAGATATCAGTTAGGCAGGCAAGTGTAGTGAATGTAGTTTGTAGTATATATATGTAGGATATGTAGTTTGTACCTATTGTAGTTTGTAGTCTATACAGTTGCTAGTCTATCTAGATTCCAAAAATATACTATTTACGGGCTAAGGGTTAAGGTCCTAGACTACCAAAAACTGTACTGTAGATGAACCTGGCCGTAATTTTCTGGAGTATACAGTTTTGGAATTTTTTACGGGTTAAACGGTCAACGTTTCAGGTTTTTCGTGGAAAAATCACGCGAAAAAAATAAAAATAAAAACGAAAAAATAATTTGAAAAGATGAAAAAAAATCAATATTTACTGGGCACCAACCAGCCTATCGACCGAACAATGACACAAATGTCGGTGTGAGACCCATTATTCCGTCATTGGTTCCAGCGTGCGCCTCTGGGGTACCCAGGGGGCCATGCCATATGGACATCTCGTGGCCTTCCCAAAACTATGCCCACAAGAAATTTCCCTTAAATCTCTCTGGAACCAAAAAAAACCAATTCTGTGCTATGCAGCGCACTTTCTCAACCATTCCCAAAAAAGTAAAAAACAAAACAAAAAAGAGTTTGCCGCCAGCAGGGGTCGAACCTGCGACCTTGGGCTTATTAGACCCACGCTCTAACCGACTGAGCTATGGCGGCCGATGGTCGACCGGAGGCGAGAAGGCGTACAGGAAAGTACGGGAAGGCGACGACAGGCTGTGAGAGAAGAAGACTGAAAAAAAAAGTTGGGAGAGTACCGTCTCAAGAGACGAGTCTCGTTCTCGTCTCGATTTTGTCTCGTTCTTGTCTCGATACTGAGTGTTAAGAAATTTGAAATACGTTACCTTTCAGTGAAAATCCTCGTTTCATTTCGATGATCTCAAGACGAGAAGATTTGAGACACGAACCGAGCCGAGACGTGAAGAGTCTCGGTTGAATTCTCGTGATTTTTGGCGAGATTCTCGGTCTCGTCGAGACACGAGTCTCACAAGACGAAACCCTAGTCGGGACTAAATGCAAATGCGCTCCATTGAGAATTCGGCGGGAAAATGCCTGAAGAAGTAGAGGATCCATGAAGAAACTTCTTTTTTGAGTGAAAAAAACTTTAAGAAAAAAGTTTACGGTAAACTTTCAAAAAAAAGTTTTTTTGTCTTGAACAAGATTTTCAGTGAATTTCGGGTTGTTTCCAGTTATGGATCTTGATTATTTCCAAAATTTCAGCTTTGATTTTGTCCGGAAAAAAAATCTGAAAATTCAAAGAAAAACAAACAATTTTCATATAATAATTTATTATTATGTCAATAAAATCTATTAGTATTAAATTTAGAAAAAAAAATAGAAATTTGCGAAAAAAAAATTACACGTGTGATCAATACCACGCGGGGGGATCTGGGGGTTTTGGGGGGGGGGGGGGGGGGGGATTCAAAGGCACAAAAAATCACACAAAAAAATCCGTACTAATTGTTGAAGTGGGATACTAAAAAAGGCACTTTTGGAGGAGGAAAAAACTGAAAAAAAGGTCGAAAATTTGGAAAAAAAAACATGTACAAAAAAAAATTTAAGTGAAATTAAACATCAGAAACTTCAGAATCTGGATCATATAATGGATTATCTACCCGAAGAGCATCATCTTTCTTCTCCTTTTTGTTGGGTCGAGCCGGAATTGGGGGCGGAGCTTTTTGAGAGAGCTCTGATTTTGGAGCTGAAAAAATGGTAGGTTACGGTAGGAACACAGACTACAGAAACTTCAAAAACTACAAACTACACTTACCAATAACTTGATCCGAAGCCCTGACTTCAATTTCATCTTGACTAAATGTTGGTGGAATGAACGATGAAGACGTCGATGGAGTATTCGGGGACATTGCAGAAGCCGTCGACGTCGATGGTTGATCATCAGAAGCTGATCGTGGAGATGACATATCAACGTCTTCAAGATCATATACTGGATTTGTGAAAGTTGTCGAGTCCTCGTGCATTGATGTCATCTGCTGCATACTGAACTCACTGGCTGGGGCGTCCTGAAAACACAATTTTTAGGAACTTTAATGTCAAAATATTGAAAAACCATTTTGGTTATGAGATTCTGCGTAAAATTCTACACCGGGGCTCAAATTTCTAGAGCTCTAGTTGAAAATGTCGTAAGATTGTGCGCATAGTCCGCAGCCTTGGCGACTGCGTACAATGCACACGACCCTACGACACTTTGAGCTAGAACTTTGAAAAAAGACATGACGGTCTAGAATTCAAAAGGGAACACCATAATGCACTCAGTTAGGCTAGATTTTGAGTTTGAAAAGATTCAATTTTTGAATTTTTTCAAAAATGAAAGCATTTCAAAATATAAAACTGGAGATTACTGAAATTTGAGTACACCATCAGTTTTCTCATAAAATTTCACTCTGGAACCCGTTTCTGTAGAGCTTTATATCAAATTGTCGTAAAATCGTGTGCATGGTGTTTGCGGACAATGTGCACGATCTTACGACACTTCGAACTATATTGGCTCCCGGTTCAAAATTCTTTTTAAAAACCATCTAAAACCCCGAAAAATTCGAAATTCCCATAAACTAACCTGCTTATTCTCCAACACCGGATTACTGAACGAAATCACATTTCCATGGAAAGAAACACTTCCATCCGCCGCCTCGTTCTTCTTGAACAACAATTGCCGTCTCTTATAAACATTCAATCCAATAAATCCAATCAATCCAAACGCGGCCAAGAACGCCAGAATATAGAGAAGAACAGTGAAGAAGTTCTCCGAAAGAGTTCCAATAATCTTTCGGCTAACAGAAGACTCTTTTTCACACTGATCTCCCTCGAAATCTGAATTGCACTCGCAAGAACCATCCAATCGACACTTTCCACCATTTGTACATTTACATTGCTTGGGCATAACCAGGGCTTCAACATGTTGAGTGGCACAACTTCCATCCATCTGAGCAACAATTCCTTCTGGACAGAGGCAAGCAAATCCTGACGATGGAAGGGATACACAAATATGAGAGCATTGAGCTCGCTCACATCCTGATACCATTCTTTGGGTGTCCTTTGCATACTTCTGACTGACTCTAACAGTATGCCCATCTTCCAAATCCGATGCCAAAACTGATACTCTTCCTCTTCCAAATTTATCTTGCACGTACAATGTCTTAGATTCTCTGGACAACCAATAAATGTGATTCTCAAATACATCAACTGCATATGGGATGTGCTTATCGTGAACCACTGTTGTTCTATCAGTTCCATCAATATTCGCCGCATCAACTCTCCTGTATTTCGGATCAACCCAATAAATTCGGTTGCCCTTTCCTTCATCGATTGCCATGGAAGTCGGCGAGAAAACTAAATCCTTAACGATAATCTGACGATGGGTTCCATCCATATCAGCACATTCAATCTTTGCATGAAGTCCGGCATCCGAGTAACAAATTCGACCGGCTGTTGGGGCGGTGACAAGTGCTGTTGGCTGTTGAAGGTGCCCTGCGACAATTTTCTTGAGATATCTGCCATCTGGCAATGCCACAAAGATAAATCCAGTGTTTTGATTGTCAATTGGCTCTGACATTCGCTTTTTCCTGGCAGTAACCAAGGAATTTTCAATGTTTTCAGAGACCGCGGCGATGAATAGGTTACCAGTGGTGTAATCCACCGCGATGGCTGTCGGAACAACACCTAATCCGGCAAAATCAATATCCAATTTCTGTCCTTCATGACTTTGATTTCCTTGGGCAATTGCACTTCGATAAATGCTCCTTTCTGATCCGTCAATCCAATACATCAAATCTTTTCTTGGGTCAAAAGCGACCCCAATGATATCATTATCCTCGTCGTTAGCCTTCGCAGCAGCATGTCGATTTGTTCCAGCTCCATGTAGAGACAATTGGACAAGACTAGAATCAGCGCCAATCATCACATTCGCGGCGTCTCCCTTAGCTCGACAATCTTTTCCGGTCATTGATCCAACGACTACATTATTCTCATAATCCTCGTGGCATCTGCACAAATAAGAGCCCTTGGTGTTAAGACAAAGCTGTGTGCATGTATTGTTTCCGGCACATTCATCGATATCGATACATTCCTTTGGATTCTGTGGGTCTGGACGGAAACCGTCTCGGCAGTGACAGTAGAAGCCGTCGCGAACATCGGTGCAGATGTGTTTACAGCCTCCGTTGTTGCCGGCGGTTTCGCAAGAGGTTTTGGTTCCGTGCTTGGCTGGAAAAAAGGATTTAGGGAGAATTTTCAGAAACTGTAAAAAGTTTGGTTTTAGGGGGCTAAAAACTGAGTTACTCCAAAAAAGTGTTTTGAAATCTGTGAATGCGCTTGTCCGAGAGGATTACAAAACTCATTTTCATCAAATCACTGGAAGTGTCGAAACTGTCGACATTTTTCCGTGTTCTAAAATGGCCCGAGACGGTTTTTGGTGTTTTGAATGTTTTTTGATCTTGGAATACTCAAAAACGGTTTTGTTCGAGAGGACTACAAAATTTGGCTCCACCATAACTTCTCTAGTGGGCGGGTCCCGTCATTCTTGAGCTTTTTAGAGTTATAATAAAATAATTGAAAGCATTTTCGACTAGTTTACACGAATTTCAACTATAAACATTTCAAAAAGGCGGAGGTCACTTGTCCGAGAGGAGTACAAAACTCAAAATTTCCAAACATAGAAATATAGGGTACCAAATATTCGAATGCTGTTTTGGACTTTTACAGATTAATATGAACCTTACAAGACTGTTGACAGCTCAAAATTTTCAAATATTTAAAAGTGAGTTGTCCGAGAGGAGTACAAAACAAATTTTCAAAGAACATTAGAAGAGTCAAAACTACGGGTTTCGGAGAAGTTTTTGACTAGTTCGAATAAAAAAAATCCACTTACAGCATCCAATTTCATCAGAAGCATCACCACAATCATCCTTCCTATCACAAGCCACCGTTCCATTAACACACTTTCCATTGGCACATTTGAATTGCTCCGATGCACAATCTCCATATTCAGAGAAGCTCGAACACATTGAAAGATGCTCATCAGACTGGTCATTTGGCCCACAATCATTTGCTCCATTGCACAATTGAAGAATGTTGAGACAGAGCCGAGAATGAGCACAACGGAAGCGGAGTGGTGGATCACATTGGGCATTACGGCATTCTGTTGATGTTTCGTCAGAGTTATCTCCACAATCATTGTCTCCATCACACATGAATTTACGCGGGATGCACACGGAGTTGGCACATTCAAACTCGAATGGTGAGCATGATCGGCGGGTCTGGAAAAATGAGAGTTGAAGTATAGTAACCCAAAAAGTACAGTATCTATAGGTGTAAAGTTTGAGTGCTACATTAGTTTAGTATACAGTAACCCAGAAGTTTTGAAAGTCCTGTCAGTCAATCTAGAGCAGACAAACAAAGAAATACAGTATTCCATTGTGAAGCTTCCCGGTCGATGCACCATGTGGAAGTTACTACAGGATGAGTGGCTACAGTATGAGAAACGCAACTGTGCCTAAGGCTACTGTAACCTATAAAAGTTTAGAACAAAATACAGTAACCCAAAACATTGTTTGAGCCTAAATATACGATATTGTTACCAAAGTATCTTAGGAGCTACAGTAACCACATTACTACAGTAGCCGTTGAATTACAGAACCTCAGAATCTACAGTAACCCAGGTCTCAAAATTTACCGTAACTTCCAAATACAGTAACCCAAAACCTAAATACTACCATATTCTGAAATTTTGTACCCAAAACAGTGCTTCAGTATGGGGCTTCCCTGTCGATGCACCATGTTGAAATATGAGAAAGTACCACTACTGTAACTACTGTATCTCAGAACCTACAGTAACCCAAATCTCAAAAATTACCGTAACTTCACAATACAGTAACACAAGACCTAAACACTATCGCTTTCTCAAACTTTGTACCCATTTTGTACCAAAAAAAAAGTTCCCAGTCAACTACAGTAACCAAAAATTACAGTAACCCAACTCACCACATCTTCACAATGCAACTCATCCGCTGCATTTGGACAATCCTTCTTCCTATCACACCATTTATGCTCAGCAATACAAGTACCATCATCACATTGCCTATGTCCAGCCATACATCTTCTGAGGGTACATTGAGATTCATCCAGTCCATCACTACATTGAATTGTTCCATCGCAAACCTTACTTCCTGGTATACACTTTCCATCGTTACACCGGAATTCTGATTCGGAGCAGGGGCGGGATGTGCCTCCACAACTTGGGTCGAGCTCATCAGAATTGTCTCCACAATCATTTTCCGTATCACACATCCAACGTTTCGGAATACATTTTCCTGTCGTCGCACATCGGAATTCTCCAACATCATCGCACGATGGGCATCGTTGTTTATCCTCATCAGAATTATCCCGGCAATCGTCTTGACCATTGCAGAATGCCCAGTTTGGAATGCATCTGTAGGACGATGAGCATCTGGTCCACCCCTTCTTACACTCGATTTGAGCACATTCTGGAGTCTCATCTGATCCATCTCCGCAATCATCGTCGTTATCACATCTCCATGCCTTGGCAATACATTTGTTGTTGTTGCATCGGAATTCTTCGGCTGTGCAATTACGATCTGGTGACATACAAAGGGTGTCTGCTTCATCTGATCTGTCTCCACAATCATCGTCTCCGTCGCATGTGAAACGTCTTGGAATGCAACGACCGGTGGCCGCGCACTTGAACATCCATGGATCGCAGGCCTGAAAATTCGGAGTTGTCACGTGATTTTGAAGGTTTTACTGTTCAAAATTTGAAAAACCAAGTTCATCACGGGTTTCCCCATGAATTTTTACCCCTAGCCTCAAATTATTAAAGCTCTAGCTCGAAATGTCGTAAGATTAGGTGTTTTGTCCGGTGTTTGCGTACAATGCACATGATCTTACGACACTTCGAACTAGGGCTTAGAAAAAAGATATGACGTGCTGAAATTTTATCGGAAATCTTATGGTCGACTGGGATTTTCAAAATTTTGGAAATTGGGGAAGTTTTTTTCCTGAAAAGTGAAGTCAAAGTTGGGTTTAATTACTTTTCGGTTGATAAACTTAAAATTTTAAGGCTACCACAAGATTTCCTGTAAAATTTCGCCCCGGAAAATCAATTTTCAGAGCACTAGCTCAAAGTGTCGTAAGATCAGGTGCGCGGTACGCAACTCGCGGTGTTTGCGTACAATGCACATGATCTTACATAATTTTGAGGTAGAGCTTAGAAAAAAGATGAGCCGGGCTGAAAATTTATAGGAAATCTTATGGTTGACTCGGATTTTTAAAATTTCGTAAACTGGAGAATTTTTTTTCTGAAAAGTTAGGTCAAAATAACGTTGTTTTTTTCATTTTCCAGTTGTTAAATTCCAAAATTTGGGCGTTTCCTAAGGTTCTGCGTAATTTTTCATCATCGAAGCCGGTTGTTCAGAGCTCTAACTCAAAGTGTCGTAAGATCAGGTGTACGGTACGCAAATCACAGTGTTTGCGTACAGTGCACATGACCTTACGACACTTCGAGGTAGAGTAAAGAAAAAATACATGAGAAACTGAAATTTTATAGGGAATCTTATGGTCGACTCGGATTTTCAAAATTTCGGAATTTGAAAAATAAGTTTTCCGAAAACCTCTAGTTTGCCTCAAAAGTTTTGACAAAATTACCTTATCACAATTCTGTTCATCTGATCCATCTCCACAATCATCATTTCCATCACAAATTTGGAATGGTCGAGTACAATTGTGATTGACACATTGGAACTCTCCAACCGGACAGATTCTCTGACCACAAATGCTCTCTCCAGGCTCATCAGATCCATCGCGACAGTCTGGCTCTCCATCACAATACCACAGTTTTGGAATACATTTTGCATCGTCTCCACCGCAGGCGAACTGTCGTTCCGTGCAATTTGGCTCACAAGTCTTTTGATCGGTGAGCAGCACAAATTGATCTGGACACGAGCAAGTGTATCCATTTCCACCGGCTCCAATCAAACAAAGATGTGAGCATCCTCCATTGTTATCCCCACATGGATTTGGATAATTTGGTTGTTTCATCGGATGCACAATTCTCAAATCATTTGGAAGTTGGACAGTCTTCTTGAGCACCGTCTCATTCTTTCCGGTCCATTTATCACAGCGGATCACCTCTCGAAGATTCCAATCAGTCCAGTACAAATAGTCATCAAAGATAACCATAGAGGACACATGAGAAGTCCGTTGAGCTGGGATATGACGTCTTCCATTTCCATCAAAGTCCATAAATCCAATTTCATTGAGGTGAGCATCTCCCCAGAAAAGTCTATCTGAGAAATAATCAATTGCAATCGCATTTGGCCATCCTAAATCGTGCTCGGCGAGCTTGAAAATAGGATCCTGGAGTTCTGGAGATCCATCCAAAGCAATTCTTCCAATGTAAGGTTGAAGAGACCACTCGGTAAAGAACAAATATCCTTTTCCAGGATGAACAGCGATAGCCTTAGGCTGTTGAATTCTATCTCGGATCAATGTTTTACAGAACCGCCCGTCCAATTCACAAACTCTAATTGACCGTTCTTGTCGGTTAAGCATATACAACTTCCTGGCCACCCAATCCACTGCAATTCCTTCGGTTCCATAGACATTATGCCTTAAGACAGTCTCATATGAAGACAGCGGCGAATCCATTTCATCCAAATTCACTCTGAGCAATCTCAATTTTCCTTGATCAATAAGGTAAGCCTTCTTTTCAGTAAGATCAATATCCAGGGAAACCACATTGTCGAATCCTTGAGCAGCCATTTCATATTTATTTCCATCCATGGAAATTTTACGGATGTAATGTTTGTTGGCAAGGAGGAAGAATGGTTCGGGCTCTTGTTCCACTCGTTTACAGCTGTGATCGTCTGAGGAGAGTTGGTAGCCGTCGACGCAAGCGCATTTGTAGGAACCGATCTTGTCGTCGCACTTTTGACTGCATCCCGAGATTCCTTCTGGAAAAGAAATGATGAATGGTAGAAGTTATCAGGTGAATTAAGGCAGGCTAAGGCAATCCAAGGAGGTCAAAGCCTGCCTTATTCAAGACCAGGTCCATAAACGACACTCTCCCACAATTTTAGTACTTACCGAAACACTCATTAACATTGTGACAACTCTTTTGATCCGACACATCAATTGCGAATCCTTCGAAGCAATCACACTTGTATCCAATCTTCTGGTCGATACATTTCTGCTCGCAAAGTGGTTTTTCAGCCAGGGAACACTCGTCGATGACTGAAAATTTGAATTTTGAGATGCTATTATGAAGATCCGAGCGAGGAGAATTGGAAAATCCGGTTAGAATTAGAATCGGACCAAAATTGGCCGAGTTGCGGACGTTTTTGAAAAAAAATTCAACCGAAATTCATACTTGTGATTTGGCGGGCCTGCCCGCCTTTGGCCCGGCCCGGCCCATCACAAGTATGCCGAAATTCGAAAAATTGTTGAATACCAAACATTTTATACCTATTTTGAAGATTTTAACACACCAAACTTAAAAATCTAGTTGAATTTAGATTCGAACCAAAACGGACCGAGTTACGGTCGTAAAAAGTTTTGAAAAACATGATGCGCCTTTAAATTCACAACTCAAAAATGATAAAGTCATTGCGTATGGATACTCATTTTGAAGCTTTCAACGCGTCGAAGTCAAAAATCTAATTGATAGTAAATTCTGATCAAAAGTGGCAGAGTTAGGTCGTAAAAATTTTTGAAAAATATGTTGCGCCTTTCAACTCAAAACTCGAAAATGATAAAATCATTGCTCATTTTGAAGTCTTTAACGCGCCGAAGTCAAAAATCTAGTCGAAAATCGAATTGGACCTAAATTGACCGAGTTACGAACTTACAAAATTTTGAAAACGTGCGTGCGCCTTTAAAAAAAATTAAGTTTTAAATTTAAGTTTCAAAAATCGAGATTACTTGTACTCATTTTGCCCTGATTTTTCAAAAATACAAGAAAAAACTCACAACAAAGTGAACTCTCATCGGATCGATCAGTACAATCAAAGTTTCGATCGCACACCTTGGCATCATCAATACATTCTCCAGAAGTACATTGGAATTGATTCTTGGAGCATTTTGAGCTTCCCTTCTGAGCCGCCGCCGAGTTCTTCGGACACTCTTTCTCGTCTGATCCATCCTCACAATCATCATTTCCATCACATCGCCACGAGTTTGGAACACATTTGTGATTGGCACATTGCCAGAAGTCCGGTTGACATGAGGAATAAGTGCAATTAGCGTGCTCATCGGAGCCATCCAAACAATCATTATCACCGTCACACTCCCAAGAGGCATGAATACAATGTTGATTGGAGCATCGGAATTCTCCCTTGTTACACTCTTTTTTCTCCGTTTTACAAAGATCCGTTGACTCGTCTTCTCCTCCAGCACACGTGACGTCACCATCACAGAGCCATGCTCTTGGAATGCATTCATATTTGGGTTGAGCCAGTTTCGCGTTCGAGGCGCAATGGAATTCTTGATCCGTGCATGTTCGGTTACCACATCCATGTCTTGTGTGCTCGTCGGAGCCATCTCCACAATCGTCTTCACCGTCGCAGATGAACGCGCGCGATATGCATTTGAGGTTGTCGCACTGGAAGATTTAGGTTGGTTTAGGTCGGGATGATGCGTGCTAAGCAGAGCGTTTTTCGTATTCCTTTTTTTTTGAACAATATCTTAAATTTTCTAATTTTTTTTTTGAAAAATTTCAGTTTTTGCCAAGTTCAGGTTAGAAATCCTACGAAATTTTCATTTCCGTAGAAAAATATTTTTCCGTTTTCCGAAAAAAAAAGTGCTAAGGCGGCCCTTATTCAGTGAAGCAGGCTACGGCAGGCTAAGGCAGGCTAAGGCAGGCTAAGGCGGGTTTAGGCAGGCTAAGGCGCGGGCTGAGACTCGGTCTGAGGAGCGGGCTAAGGAGTGGGGTAAGGCGCTGGCTATGGCACGGACTAAAGCCCGGACTAAAACTGGCTAAGATGGGCTGAGTCGGGCTAAGGGGGGGGGGGGGCTGAGGTCGGCTGAGGCCGGCTGAGGCCTTCTAAGGCTAGCTAAGGCTGGCTAAGGCTGGCTAATGCGGCCTCAGGTAGGACTAAGCATATGTGCGGTAGTTAAGGATCATCCGAGGACGTCTAAAATCAGCTAAGGTTAGCTAAGACTTGTGAGCCCGTCTTCAGGGCTGATGCGAGCTTAGGCGCGCTAGTCTTAGGTTCGGTAAAAACATTTTTGGCCCAGACTATTAGGAAAAAAAACCCACCTGGAACAAATAATCTCCAACACAAATCTTCTTTCCACTGGTATCCGTACAATTCGTGTGTGTCTCATCCCATCCATCCGAGCAATCATTATCCCCGTCACACTGCCACGTCTCCGGAATACATCTTCCAGATGGGCAACGAACATAGTGTTGAGCGCATTGTTGGTTCATACAGAACAGTTGATTCTCGTCGGCCTTATCTCCACAATCATCGTAACCATCACAAAGATCAGCAGGTTGAATGCAAATATTGGTGTTTGGACAACGAATCTTGACTCCACGACAATCGATTGGAAGCCCGGGGCATGTTTTCAAAGACTCATCGGAGACTTGCTCATCATGACAATCATTGTGACCATCGCAGACCTTTGTCTGATTGATACAGTGACCATTTGAACATGGGAAGGTTCCCTCGGCACAAGCGACAGCTGATGGACAATCAAGCTCATCGGATCCGTCTCCACAATCATCAATGTGATTGCACTTTTTGGCTGAATCAATGCAACGCCGGTTGGTGCAAAGGTGATAGCCATCTGGGCAGGACCGGGTGTTACAATAATTTGGATTTTCATCAGAAGCATCTGGGCAATCAGGCTTGGAATCACAAGTGGCACCGAGCAAAATGCACGAGCCATCTCCACATTGGAAGTTGTAGGGGGGCAAGCATTCTTTTGCTGGTTCAGAAGAAGATCCACGGAGCACACATTGAGTGGCGATGTCTTTTCCTGGCTCTTGCACCAGCTCAAAGGTATCATTGCAAGAGCATTGCACCTTGCTTGCAGCTAGACCAATGTCATCGGCGACAACTGTGCAGAGTTGATCGCATCCTCCATTGTCCGTCTTGCAAAGTTGAGATGTAAGGGTGTTGCAGACTTGATTTCTGGTCCGGACATCGGTTTCACTGGCGAAGACTCTCAAAGCTCCCGGAATCCTTCTATCGCTCACCACATTTTCCAATCCGGATCCAGATTCTTTATCGATTCGGAAGATTCCATTACTCAATGGATCACTCATGTACAACCATCTATCCCAGAGGTCCAAGCTCTTTGCTCGGTATCCTGATGCAATGATTTTTCTGTTTTCTCCATTATAATCAGCGACCTCGATGTTAAGCCGGTTGACATCAGCCCAGTAGATCATCTGGTTTCTGAAGTCCACGGCAATAGCGGCAGGGAGAGAAATCGACTCGGAGACAATCACCTTACGGCTTCCACCAGCAAGATTAGACCTTTCGATTCTTGGCTCATAGAGTCCTCCACTAGTTTTGTATCCTGAATCCGACCAGAACAGAAGCCCAGAGCAAGGATCGATAGCCAAGGCGTAGGTCCAATCTCCAGAGGCAATCGTTGAAAGATGCTCTCCAGCAGTGTCAATTGCCATGACTTTTCCACCACGGCCAGTTGTGAAATAGATCTTTTGAGTGAGCCAGTCGAGCTTCATATCCGAGATATGACGGATTTCTTTTGCATGTGGCTGTTTGGAAGCTCCGAAAACGAGTCTTGGATTCTCAGCATTGTTCATAGAGAACCACGAGATGTTCACACCAACAGGAGATTCCACGACGAAATAGACCCGCCGGAGGTTGACATCAACATCGAAAGTCTGGAGATTTGTGACCTCTGGGAATGGCTCCTTAAGTGGTCTCGATGCTTTCACATCCGGCTCAATCGCAGCGTCAATGATCTTATCACCATCGGAGAACATCAAATAGGTGTCTGGCTCCTCGCAAGTTCTTCCTTTGAGCACTCCTCTAGCGCAGGAACAAGTAGGGGTCTGGGTTCCAGGGGTGGCAAAGCACAACTGGGTGCACGGGCTCTTTCGAAGGTTATCAGTGATCTGGCATGGACTTGTTCCACGTGGCTGATTGTTAGATGAGAAAACAGCAACATCTCCGATATCCTTGAGCGATGCGGCTACGGTAGTTGGTGACAAAAGCAGAGAGGTTTGATTGGGCTTCGAGGTAGCGCGGAACAACTTCTCTAGCCTGTTATCAGTCCAATACATATTCTGTCCATGGAGTGCTACACCGGCAGCCGATGCAATATCCGATCGGACTAGTTCAGGAGTTCCACCAGTGGATCTCACACGATAAATTCCATCCATCTTAGCATCCGACCAATAAATCATGCGGCTAGCGACATCCACAACCAAATCAGTTGGCTCCCCGATACCCGTGGAGACAATCACCTCGCGTCGGGATCCATCAAGGAATGATCTTTGAATGCTTGGCTTCTGTCCTTGATCCGCCCAGTACAAGTAACGACCAACTGGATCTACAGCGATGGATGATGGGGTCTCGGTCTTGGTTGTCAGAAGAATCTTCCGGAATGTTCCATCCAATTTGGCCACCTCGATATTGGTCCGTTCAGCGTCATGATTGATAAAATACATGTTGTAATTGATCCAATCGATAGCCAATGATTTAATTGTCAAAGATCCAATAGAGTCCCTAATCACAGCTCTTGGAGAAGACTCTCCGATGGTATAGGCAGTGATTCCTTTGTTGATTCCAGAAGCTTCTGCCACATAAATCGTTTTGGATTCAAAATCATAATCAACTCCAGTGATAGACAGGCCTCCAATTGGTTCCATAGCAACTCCTTTTGTTTGGGTTTCGTCGATTCTGAAATTTTATTTTTGGTACTAGAGTGTCTACTCGATGCGACCGAGAATCTCGCAGAGTCTCAAGAGAATTCCACCGAGACTCGTAGCGTCTCGGCTCGCCTTGTCTTGGTTTCGTCTCGTTCTTGTCTCGTATTTTCTTATCTCGATCGAGACAATCGAGACGAGACACACCGACACGAGAAGAACCGAGACAAGACAAAATCGAGATACTTCGAGACTCGTGTGGCGGTAATTTATTCTGTACAGTAATCCTACAGTAATCCAACTTACGGATATCCTTGAACTTTGGTTTTTGTTGCCACAATTACAAAGGATTCATCGTAAAGCTTGCAGGCAGTTTGACCGTCTTTCACATAGCCATTGGCACATGAGCAAGTTCTTTGAGCAAACATTTGCGGGATACAAATGTGCTCACAGTTTCCGTTGTTGGTGTGGCACGGGTGACTTGTGGAGCCTGAAAAGTCCAATTTGAGGAGGTACAGTACCTACAGTAGAGTGTCGTCTCGTAATACTCGTGTCTCGACGAGACCAAGAATCTCGCCGAGCCTCACGAGAATTCATTCGAGAATCGTCTCGTCTTGGCTCGGTTCGCGTCTCGGATTTTCTCGTCTCGGCTTGTCTCGATTTTTCCTCGTTCTCGTCTCGTTTTCTCTCGTCTCGGTCGAGACGAGACGAAAACGAGATACGACGAGACGAGAAGATCCGGTACATTGACCGAGACGAGTTAAAATTAGGACATTTTGAGACTCGCGTGACACGTCTCGAGAAAGGTAAAAACCAATATGACTAAACTAGAACTAACTATGAAACTACAGTAGGCTAGACACAGTAAGCTGCCCCCACTGCCGTAACCAGAGCTACAGTACTCCCCAAAACTCACCAACTCTCGGCTGTAGCACCTTGATATTTGCCAAATTCTCCACATCCTTTTTGAAATGTGTCCATTGTGGTGGCTCAGAACCGCCGGAAATTGTGGCCACTTCAATTGAATCGAAAGCAGAGTCTGAGTAGAATAGACGATCACCGTGATAGGCCAATCCATTTGGTTGACGTCCTCCGTCGGAAAGAACATAGTGACGATCTTGTCCATCGTAGGTTACGGATGAGATCTAGATATGAGGAATATATGGGGTACAGTAATCCTTGGAGGTACAGTAATCCTAGAAGGTACAGTAACCATTGGAAGTAAAGTATACCAAAAAGCTAGCTCACAAAGTTTAAACTACAGTACGTTTGCTAAGAGTTGGCTACAGTATGCTACCCCATATACAATACCTGGGGTACAGTACCATGAAATGTAGTGATATGAGCTACAGTAGTCTAAGCGACTTCCTAGTCTGTCATCTGAACTAAAACAATCTCACAAAAAATCACAGTTACAGCACCGCTAGATACAGTATCCTGGTCTTTGACAGTAAACTCTGGTACAGTAACCACGGCTACCATAAACTTACATACAGTAACTTCAACTACAGCAACTTTAATTACAGTAACCTTAACTAAAATAACAGTAGCTACGGTCACCTTAGCTACAGTAACCTTTGCTAAAGTAACATTGCCTACAGTAATCTTACCCACAGTATCGTTACCTACAGTGTCTTTAACTACAGTAACCATAACTACAACATTCCTACGGTAACTGCACACTAGCTAAATATTGCAAACCTATCCTACAGTACTCTCCAATATTTGACTTCGACTATTCGTATATACAGTAACCTAGACTGACTTACGGTATGCCTACCGTACCCTACCCTACCGTGATCCCAAACTACAGTAACCCAAAACTCACCCTTCCAGCTTTAGCCTCCGAGAAATAGACTCGCATATTGACAGTATCCAATGCGATATGATCCAGCTCAGCCAAATCATTACTAGCAATCACCAATGGATTACTTCCATCTAATCCAGCTCTGGCAACCTTTGCATCCGAAGCTCCGCCCCCTCGATCCAACCAGAATACATATCCCTTATCAGCATCAACAGCAATCGATACAGGAGTGACCACAGCTGTGGGTGATTGATCATTTGATAAGATCACAGATCGATATTGTTTCCCTTGTGATCGAATTATTTCAATTGTTTGAGTGATCTTATTTCCAACCACCAAATTTCGTCCATTCCAATCAAAACCCATACAGTAGGCATCATCTGGCACAGCCGATGAGAACATTTTTGTCTTATTTCCCCCATTTACAGTACTACGGTAGATTGCCGAGTCTGTTGTAATCTGAGCAAGAGTCTTGGCATGATTTGTGTGCTCCAGAATGAAGAGCTCCTCGCTTAGGGCATCATAGGCGGCGTCGAAGGCGTTGCCGAGCCCGGAAAGTGGTACCATTCCGGCGAGAACCGGGGTTTCAGTGGGCCTGGAAATAGTTGTTTGTAGTTTGAAGATTGTAGTTTATAGTTTGTAGTTTGTAGTATTTGCACTTTGTAGTTGTTCTGTGGCCTAATATTGGACACAAAAAGCCAAACTTTGGTTTGCAAATGACCCAAATAAACTGTAAATTGGTTGAAATTTAGTTCAAATGAGCCAAATAGGTCTAAAATTGGCTTAAATTTGGCTTAAAGTTAGCCTGAAATTCGCCTAAAAATCGGACATTTTGTAGTTTTTGTAGTCTATGTAGTTTGTAGTTTCGAATTTTTGTTCGAGAGGACTACAATCTGATTATAATTTTCTAGATTTTTCGGAAATCGTAGTTTGTAGTCTTTGTAGTCTTTGTAGTTTATAGCTTCTCGTTTTTTTTTAATTGTGCGAGAGAAGTATACAAACCTCTTTTTATCTCATTTTTTCAGACTTTTCGGGAATTGTAGTTTGTAGTTTGTAGTCTTTGTAGTCAACTTACCCAGCAGAATTCATTTCAATTCCGAAGACGTTCGTCTTCTGAATAATGACCAAAAACGGTTTGGCATCGTCAATACATTTTTTGCCGGATCCATCCAGTTTCTCTCCCATCGGGCATTTGCAGGTGAAGGTCTGCAAAAAAAAATTGATGAAAAATAAAAGCTCCGCCCATTTAGGCTACGCCCACTTTGAAAAAAAGTTAGGTGGAGCCAGGATCCGCAAATCCTGGATCAGTCTAGATAAGCTCCGCCTCCTAAAAGAACCATAGTTGGGATGAGGCTCCGCCCATTTCTCAGCTAAGCACAGGGTTTCTAGTTTAAAGCTCCTTCCAACCGAGATAATTCAGTATAGGCTCCGCCCCTTTTGTCGGACAAAACCCGCCCAAATTAGCCTCGCCCACGTTTAACGAGAGATACCAAAAATATTTCAAATGAGCTCCGCCCACTTTTAATGCAACTTGCCAAGACTATTTTAAATGAGCTCCGCCCACTTTATGCCTAACTCATTGAGGTCAGCTTATGCTTAGGCTCCACACCTTTGTTCTAGATAAGCTCCGCCCACTTTAACCTCCAATCTAACTAAAATTCAAAAGAGACCTTTGCCAGAGCAAGCTCCGCCTATTTCAGGTCAAATTAGTACTGTCAAGCTCCGCCCACCTAAACCCCGCCCCTATTTCCAGAAAAAAACTCACATTCTTATTATTCAGCAGACACAAATGACTGCACGGATTGTTGGAGCACGGATTATTTTTGATAACAGGTTGAAGCACCGGATGCACTGCAACCACCCCAAGAGCCTTGCTAAACGTATGACTGGGGTATTCTCCAGTGGTCCCATTTGGATATTTGGGGTAGACTTGAAGCTTCTGAAGCCGTCTATCCGAGTAGTACATCATGTCTTCGAAAATCGCCAGAGCGTGAGGGTGTTGCACAAATTTCGATGAAGCCAAGACCTGAGTTCTCCCCGTTCCATCATAATTCACAAAGTCGATAAAGTCAAGTTTGGAATCAGCAAAGTAAACTCGATCGGTGGTCAAGTCCAAAGCGATAGTGTTCGGCCAATAAATCTTAGTTTTAACTATCACTTGACGATCTGTTCCATCCATAGAAGCCCTCTCGATGCAAGGATTCTGTCCCCAATCAGTCCAAAACATGACTCCTTTCCTGGGGTCGACGGCGATTCCACGTGGCTGGCTGATATTTTGATGGACCAAAAGGGTTCTTTGCTTTGGATCTTCTAGATTTGCAACTTCAATTGTGTTCAGCGATGAATCCACCCAATAAAGATTCCTTCCAACCCAATCCAACGCGATTCCCTCAGTGATATCCAACCCATCAGAAATGAAAACTGTGGCATTTGTTCCATTTCGATTCGCGCATAGAATCTTCTTCTCACGGATATCAGACCAATAAATTTTATCAGTTAACGAGTCCCAAGCCAACGCGATTGCATTCTCGACAACTGCTCCAAATGTGTGCCAATTGTCAAGCTTATGGTCACTGTAGTAAATGCGATTACGATTTGACACGTAAATTCGGGTGTCCTTGACGTTGTCCTGTACTTTGCATGTTCTTTTGTCTGCATCTAGCTCGTATCCTTCATCACATGAACATGAGAATCCGTGCTTCTCGTCCTTGCATCGTTGAGAACAACTACTGGCGTCGAGACACTCGTTTTCGGGCTCACATTTTGTTTTGTTCACGAGCTGCAATAATTTTCTTAGTTTCTAGCAGGAATTAACCGATAAATTTAAATTTTCCTACTGTGGCAAGCTTTGAAAAGTTGAGCAACGATGCTCCGTAATTACGCTCGGGCGCATTGTTTAGCAGAGATAAATCTGCCGAACGCGAACCGGAGAAGACATTTTTCGATAAATTTTTAAAAATATTTTTTTAGCTTTTTCAAAGTTATTAGAACGGTACTCCGACTTTACGCTAGAGCGCACTTTTTAGCTGATTTGCCGATAAATTTTCCGAAAAAAGTGCTAGTCAAACTTTTTTCGGTAAATTTACCGGTAACTTCAGATTAGCTTTTTCCGCTAACTTTTCAAAAGAAAATTATACTGCGATGCTCCGAAATTAGTGTACATTGTTTAGCAGAATTTCTGGTACCAAAAAATTCGATGAAGTTTCGATAGATTTTCAATTACTTCCGTTAAGAATCAACCGAGAAGATTATAAAAAATTAGCGCCAATTTTCAAGAATCAAAACTTTTTTCTCCACAACTGTAGTTTGTAGTTTTTTTATCGAATAATTTCAAACTTTGAAAATATTGTTCAAGAATATTTTTTGAAAAAATTTAGTCTCGAAAATTTTACTTTGCAGCAAAAAAAAGCGAACCTTAGGTCCGAAAGTTGCGATTTCAAATCGGAAATTTTGAAAATTTTGAGATAGCTTGTCCGAGAGGAGTACAAAACATTTTTTCCAAGTTTTGCATATTTAAACTTTTTATATCGAATTTTTTCCCTTTTCTCCGCTCACTCACCTGTTCGCCAAACGGACAACTGCAAATTGGGCCATTTGGACTATTATGACATTTAAAGGCGCATCCTGCTCTATCAGCAGAGCACAAGTCTCGAGCACATCGTCCTCCTTCATCACTTCCACCTGGACAATGTCTCTTTCCATCACATAATTGATGTAATGGAATGCATTGTTCTGGATCATTTTCACATGCAATGTGCTCAAATGGACATTTTCTGGCGTTCATTGGAGCCTTGCAACCACGTTCAGCGGATTCGTCGGAACCATCTCCGCAGTCGTTTTCACCGTCGCAGAGCCAGTTCTGTAAGTGTTTAAGGGATTAATTCGATTGGAAATTTGGGATCACAGGGAATTATAGTACTTCGATGATTTACCGGTAAATTTATAGGCAGAATTATCGGTAAGCATATCAAAAAGTTTACCGATGAAGTTCAAATCATCAACAGTAGCTTTTTTTGAGCGAAGTTGAAAGAATTGTGAGCAAAGATGCTCCGAAATCGCTCTGTTTAACAGATTTACCGGTGAATTTGTATAATACCGGTGAACCTGTGAAGAACCGACCAATTTGTGCTTTATCGGTAAATTTGTAAAGTACCGGTAAATTTCTAAAATATCGGTAAGTTTTTATATACCGGTAAACTTGTAAAATACCGGTGAATGTTTTCTTTTTCAATGAATCTTTTTCAATATTTTTCAATGAATTTACCGGTAAGCGTTCCAAGAGTGTTTTGGTAAATTTATTTGAAGTTGAATGTTTCTCGAAAAATTCTATTTACCGGTAAATTTTCATGAAAACCCTGTAAGTCACTGAAAAATTTACTGGTAAATTGACCAAATTTTTACCGACAAGCTCACCGATAAATTCAGCAAAATTTTACGGACAAGATTACCGGTAAATTTTTTTCAAACTTTTACCGACAAATTTACCGGGAAATTCGTCAAAGTTTTTTTTAGATGGTTTTCCGGAATTTTTTTCGTGTGGCACACTACTCTGTACAATGCAAAAATATCAAAAACTCACATTCAAAATACACCGTCCATTTCCACACTTGAACTGATCCGCCTTACACTGTCTTCCTCGATCATTACACCCGAATTTCGGCTCATCAGATCCATCGTCACAATCCTGTTGACCATCACATTTCCATGAAGACGGAATACAAAGACCAGAAGAAACACATTTGAATTGATCCGAAGTACAAGATTCAGTGGAGACTGCACAAGAATCTTCATCAGATCCATCTTCACAATCATTCTGTCCATCACAATGATTCCGGAGGGGGACACACTGCCTGCCGTTGGCACATCTGAATTGAAGAGCAGAGCATTGAACCGGTGGACATCTTTCCTTATCTTCATCAGTTCCATCATAACAATCATTATCACCATCGCAGAGCCAATAGATAGGGATGCACCGTCCGTTTGCACATGAAAATTGGTTAGCCGCACAGGTAGCATTTCCACAAAGCTCAATTTTTTCATCTGATCCATCTCCACAATCATTGTCGCTATCACATTTCCATTGCTCCGGAATGCATCGATGATTGTCGCATTGGAATTTCTTCGCGGCACACACTGGCTTTTGACCGTCCTTACAATATTTGACATCTTCATCAGAATAATCTCCACAATCATTATCCCCGTCGCAGCCGTACTGAGCTGGAATGCATTTTTTGGTATTTCGACATTTGATTGTGTTCTCCGCGCATTCTGTTTCATGGAAACATTTGTCTCCCTTCTCATCAACCTCATCAGACTCATCCAAACAATCATTCTCGCCGTCGCATTTCCATTCTTTTGGAATACATCTTCCATTTTTACATTGGAATTGAGTCGAATTCGATGTGCACAACTCCTCGATTTTCTCCGATGAGTCTTTTTGACAACTGTGATTGTTGTCCTTGTTGATTTTGAAGCCTTGACGGCACGCGCATTTGGCTTCCAACTCGTTTGAATTGGATTCTGATGGTGTGGCAAAACAGAGTTGTGTGCATTGGGAGGCACGGCATGGGTGCTCGCGGGAGTCATCAGGGATTGGTTGATTTTGATGGGAGCAGGCTTTGAGGGAGAAGATTGAGCGTTCCTGAAAGATTCAAATTTGGTCGTGAAAAATTTTGTGTTAGACGCGGATCGAGCAATCAACAAAAAAAGTTGGAAAGCTTAAATCGCAGTACTCAAAACGACAGGAAAACAACGAGTTTCACCTATTAAAAGTCAAAATTCTGAAAACCCAACAGAACCATTAGATAGATTCCCCATAAAATTCTGCTCCTAATCTCAATTTTTAACGCCTCCAGCTCAAAATCCCGTGAAATCAAGTGTTTAGTACGCAAACACCCTCACTGCGTACCACACACATGACCTCACGACACTTTGAGCTAGAGCTTAGTAAAAAAATATGACGGGTTGGAATTTTATGTGGAATCCAATGACGGTCTTAATTTTTGGATGTGTTGAAAATCAATGAAGCATATTTTCCAGAAAATTGAAATTATCAAGGTTCATTGTAACAATATCAGAATTTCAGCTCACCACTGAATTCCTCGTAATTTTTTACCCCATGTACATATTTTCCAAAATTCTAGCTTAAAATTGCGTAGACAGGTGTACGGTACGCAATATTTATGGTGTTTGCGTACCAAACACCTGATCTTACGGCATTCCGAGCAAGCGTTTATAAAAAATATATCACGGCTTAAAATTTCACCCTGAATCCAATGGCGAGCTCAAATTTCTCAATAAACTCCACAAAAAAGAGAAAAAAACTCACATCAGCTCCAAACTCTCGAACAATCTTGGCTCCACCACCATTCTTCTTATGAACTCTTCTAATCGAATATGGTCTTTGATGAATATAATAAATATACTCATTCAGGATAGTAATAGCAACTGGAATCGGATTATCCACATCCAATTTAGCCACATTCTTTCCATCGAAATCCATGCATGAAATAGTTTTAAGGAGAGTATCTCCCCAGCAAAGACGGTTTTCAGCAAAGTCAATAGCCATTTCAGATGGGCGGCCGAGAGTTGTATTACGGATCACTTGACAGTTGGTTCCGTCGATGTGGCATCTGAAAAAATCAGTATTTTTAAAAGCTCAAGTTTTAAAATTTTAATATCTTTATGATAATCCTCGTATAATTTCAGTTCGTCATATATATTTTCTAAGGTTTAGCTCAAAGTGTCGTAAAATCATGTGCATTGTGTCGGTGATTGCGGACTGAACACCCGATTTCACATAAGTTTTGCCTAGAGCTTAGAAAAAGAGGTCTCGGGGAGAAAATTCACAGACAATTTTCGTGACAGCCTCAGGTTTACGAAAATCCGAGTTTAAAACACCCGATTTACCCTTTACGGCTTTTCAATATTATCCGTTAGAGCTGCAGAAAAACCAGTAAGCTTACAAGATTTTTCATTAAATTTCAGTCAGGAACCTCTTTTGCTAGACTTCTTACTCAAAATTCCGTGAATTCTTGTGCATTGTCCGCAATCACCATGATTGCGTACAATACATCTAATCCTACGACACTTTGAGCTAAAGCTTAGAAAAAATATATCACATGCTGAAATTTTATTTTTTACATTTTGTTTATCTTAGACTTTTAGAAAATCACAAATTAAAAAAGTTTTTTTTTTTGGAAATTTTGACACAGTTTCTCACCTGTAGATAGCAGCTGGTCTCATAGCCTCAGCATAAAACAAAAGCCCCTTCCATGGATGAACAACTACAGAAACTGGATCTCTTAGCTCGGTGAGCAATTGTCTTCTGACTAGCTCATCTGGATGAACTAATCCAGTCTCTCCAATCTTCACAACTTCCAAACTATTTCGAATATTGTCCACATAATACAATTGCTTGCTAATCCAATCGAATGACATGGAGAACAGACCATCGTTATGAGTGACAAGAACTGGAGCCGCTCCTTCACCATCGGGGCGGATTCTGCAAAAAAAAAAAATTTTGATTTTGACCTTTTTGAAATTCCGGGTTCGCTAAAAAATTTGGCATAAAATTTCACTCCGGGATAACTTCTTTCTGAGCAGTAGCTCAAAATGTCGTAAGATCTAGTGTCCAGTACGCAAGCACCAAAGAGATTGCGTACCGTACACCTGTCTACTCAAGTTAGAGCTAGAGCTCTGAAAATTTGTTATTTGGGGTAAAAAACTACGAGGAATTTTATTGGTGGATCAGATTTTCTGAATTTTTATACTGAAAAATGGAAAATGCGGGTTTTCTACAAGATTGATTTCTCAAAATTGGAATTTTTGTAGTAAAAGCTCATCATCAGATTCTTCACGAAATTCCAACCCAAGATGTCTATTTTTAAAGCTCTAGCTCAAATTGTCGTAATATCTCGTGTTTAGTACGCAATCATTATGGTGTTTGCGTACCGTACACCTGTCTACTTAATTTTGAGCTAGAGTTCTGAAACTTTGGCCCTTGGGGTAAAAAACTACCAGGAATCCTATGATTATTTCAGTTTCTCAATAATTTCAATTCACGAATCTTACCGATAAATAGTGTTATCCATAATATCAGCATAGAAGAACGAGTTTCCATGTACATCACATTCCACTTCAAAATACATTCCAATTCTTCTTTGGGAAATTGGAGAAATTGGGAGAACCGCCTCGGCCAAAGCTTTTTCATTAATCTCTGGGAAGATTCCTCTGACGATCTTGTTACTTGAGAATAAAAGATAATCAATTGAATCAATACATCTTTTTCCGTTGACAAGTTTCTGTCCAATTGGACATGCACATTTATATCCAACTCCAAATCCTCCATTATCCTTTGATAGAATACACATTCCCTCACAATCTGCATTTGTACATGGATTCTCGATTTTCATTGCCAAACATTCCGATTGTCCGGGTCCTGGTTGAGCCATTGGATGATAGGCTGAGATACCCATTGGGAACACATTGTTCTCTGTGTTACTCCATAAAAGTTTTGTGTCGGATCCGAATTTTTCGACTTGAATTACTCCGAGACGAGTCCAATCGGTCCAGTAGAGGTATTGGTCGAAGAGAGCGAGGCCGAATGGATGGGGGACGACGTTCATTCCTTGAGCAACAATTCGACGGTCATTTCCCTGAAAGAATATTGTTTTTTTATCGATTCCGATCCAAATTTGAATTTTTTGATGGTTTCAAACTCAGCATATTTAAAATTTGAGTTTAGCATTCGACTCCCCGCAAAATTTGGGCCCCGTACCAATTTTCTAGAGCTCGAGCTCGAAATTCCGTAAAGTGCGGTGTTTTGTACGCAATCATCGTTACCGCGTACCATACACACCTGACATTACGACACCTTGAGCTAGAGTTTTGACAAAAAACATGACGGGCTGAAATTCTCTGCTGAATCTTTTGGTGAACTCGGAGTTTCAAATGTTTAGAAATTTAGAAAGTTTTATTTTGCGATTTTGACTTGGTTCAAGTAACAATGGGACAAATCTAATACCACCATGCAATTTCTCGCAAAATTTCATCTCCGGTGTCAATTTTCTAGATCTATAGCTCAAAATTCCGTAAGATCGTTTACTTGGTACGCAATCACCACTGATGCGTACCATACATCTGATCTTACGACACTTCGAGCAAAACCTTAGAAAAAATATGTGACGGGCTAAAAATTTACGCCGATTCACATGGTAAGATCAGATTTTCAAAAAGGTCAAAACTAAATTTTTTTTCTCCAACCTGATAGTCAATAGATTCCAGACGATCCACTTTGGGATCAACCCAATAAACACGTTTAGCAGTGATATCAACAACGATTCCAGATACTTGATGAGTGTGAGTGTTCACGAGGGTACGACGGTTAGTACCGTCCATAGCGGCAGCTTCGATTTTCAGTTGATTGGTGAAGAACATTTCTCTGAAAAAAAAATTGGTGAAAATGAGCCCGAAACAGCCCAAAACAGCCCAAAACAAACCCAAACCTTACCCTCTCAATGGATCCAGAGCGATATCAAGTGGAAGAGTCAAACCATCGGCCAAAAGGACTGTTCTTCTATCTCCATCATATGAGGAGACGTCAATTCTTCTGGATCCTGATTCGATGATGTAGAGGGTGTTGGTGATCCAATCAACAGCCAAACAACGTGGATAGACCAAGGATTTGAGGCTTAGTTTTCTGGAAAAAACAGATATTTTGGGGTTTTTGTAGTTTTCGTAGCATCAAAGGCGCATGGGAATCGAAATTTTCAGAATAGCTCAAAATATTCCATTTTCACGTTAATTTGGACCATTCTGACGTCCTGATTCCAAATATCTAGTTTTCGAGGGTCTCGCATGAAAATTGGCGAAGTTACGGTAGCTTTAGTGAAATTTGACTTGAACGACATTTTCGAAATCCCGTTTTTTGATAGTTTTTTTGGAATTTTTATATACAAAGTCAAGTAATGTTTTGCAGTTTCTGTAGTATTTGTAGTCTCAAAGAAGCCACGCCCATTTTTTTACTAACAGAAAAGTTGAAAAATTTTAAGAGGCTTTTACCGACTAAGTTTTCAAACTTGTAGGATTCGTAAATTTTAAAGAGATTTGAGTTTTTTGTAGTTTGTAGTCATTTGTAAGCCACGCCCACTTTTAAATATTTCCCAAGCTTTTTTAACAAAAAGTGTCTTCCACCCCAAAAGAACAGTTTCTAAATTTCGTAATTTGTAGTCTTTGTAGTCTGTAGCCTAGCTCCGCCCACTTACTTAATCTGAGAAATCTCTCCTTCATCATCAACATCAGCACTAAACGCCGAATGAGCCAATCGATCTGTCCAGAAAATCTTTCTATCTCCATAATCGAAATCAATTCCATAAATAAATTCTCCAGAAGCCAACTTCTTCACTTCCTCATCTGGATTTTTTGGATTCAATCGATATAATCCCTCTCGTCTCGCGACGAAAAGTTTCATTTTATCAGCATTATTCGAGATACAGTAACCCCTCATTGTGAGATTATCCTTCCCCGGTCCATGATCCATTTGAAGAGTAAAACAGTCTCCAAGACAAGAGCAAGTAAATCCGGGACGGTGATTGGCACAGAGTTGATCACAATATCCAAACTCGGCACATTCATTGATATCAGAACATGTTCGATGGAATCGATCATCGAGTTTATATCCACTTGGACACGTACATTCACCACCATGTGGTGATGGATGACAGCCTGCCTGGCATCCGAGGGATGGACACAGGTTTTGGGCTGAAATTGTTCTTGGTGATAAAAAATAAAATTTTTTCAATTTTAAATTTTTTGGGATTTTTGTTGGCTCATGTAATTTAGAATGAAATTTCAGCCCGTCATATCTTTTTTCTAAGGTCTAGCTCAAAGATCATGCGCATTGTACGCAGTCATGGCGTTTGCGTACGAAACACACGATATGACGGGATTTTGAGCTAGAGCTCTAGAAAGTTGATAGCGGGGGTGAAACTTTGTGCTGAATTTCGTATTCTACTCCATTTCTCACTATCATCAATACTGAACCCCAAAATTTTGAGCGTACTTCAAACTTTGGTATTTTCAAAGTCAGAATTTTAATAATCCAAGCTTACCATAAGATTTCTTGTGTTTTTTTTTACCTCAAAACCCACTTTCGTGGAGCACTAGCTCGAAATTTTGAGCGCTAGCGGTGTTTGCGTACCAAACACATGATCTTACGACACTTTAAGCTAGACCTTTGAAAAATGTTTTCCCGGGCTGGAATTACACAAAGAATCTCGTGGTAAATTCAGATTTTCAGAAAAATCAAATTTGAAAAAGTTTTTTTTTCAATTTTTCCAACAAAAAAGCACTCACAACACTGTTGCTCATCAGCTCCATCAGCACAATCTTTGGATCCATCACACAATTTCAACTGATCAATACAGTGTCCAGTGCCAGGACAATTCCATTTTCCAGGTGGGCAACGGTATTCTCCACACTCCTCTTCATCCGAATTATCACCACAATCATCATAGTAATCACAACGGAATTTGCGCGGTTGACAACGTTTATTTTTGCACTGGAACTCGTTGGCCGTACATTTTTTGAATTCTTAAAAATATCAAAATTTTGAAAATTATCAATAGAGCACATTTGCTTACCACAAGTTTCCGGCTCATCAGATCCATCAGCACAGTCTTTCGATCCATCACAAACCCATGATTTTTGAATGCATTGGGTCTTATCAGCACATCGGAATTGATATTGGAAACAGGCAGTGTGGTTACGGGAGCAGGAGTCCTGGAATTACGGTGGTGAGTGGTACGGTAGATAGGATTACGGTAGGGTACCGTGGCGATAAAGTTCAGAAGCTACGGTAGCCACCACTAGTAGCCAAAGCAACAGTAACCCGGAGTACTGTAACTCATTCGATGGTTAGCGATGAACAAGGTACAGTATATCTGGTGTGCAGCTACGGTAACATGACTAGGATTACGGTAATCATAGCTACAGTACCCCCGTTATAGCATGAAAACTCAAAACTATAGTACCAACGGTTACGGTATTGTGGGTTACAGTAGTCTGTCCCAAACTACAGTAACCAAGGTAAGATCATTTTAAGGTACAGTAACCCTAACTACAGTAACCCGAAGCAAAACTACAGGAACCGAAAATACTGTAGTTTGGGTTACAGTAGGCTTGCCAAGAACACTGTAGCCAATGGTTATATACTGTGTCCTTTCAAGGTACAGTAACCCAAACTACAGTAGTCAGGATTACGGTAGCTTATCAGCTAGGTTATACGCAACTACAGTGGCCCAGAAGGCTGCCGGGTTACTGTATTTTGCAAGCAACCAAGAGTACAGTAACGCAGGTTACAGTACCCCATGTACAAAATTACAGTAATCTTACAGTACCTTTTCATCACTCAAATCGCGACAATCATATTTTCCATCACATTTCTTGCTCATATCAAAGCATTGACGTCCATCAGCACACATAAAAACATTCGGGGAGCTGCAGTCCACAGTAGAAGCAGCTGCAAAGTACGGTAGTTAGAGGGGTTACTGTAGGGGGGTACTGTAGTCACTTACGACAATCTTTTTCATCTGATCCATCTGCACAATCAGTGATATTATCGCATCGCTGATATTCGGCAATGCATGAGACACTGTGCCACGTGTATGTGTCACATTGCCATTGATCGGATTTGCAACCGGGATGAGCTGGAAATACGGTTGAATTACGGTAGTTAGGGGTGGGAGATACAGTAATCCGAGGGGCTCTAGTTAGGATCATTTTGGGTTACTGTGGCTAAGAGGTACAGTAGCCTTGGAAATCTGAAGGTGCAGTAAACCTTGGGTATTCGGATTACTGTAGCCAAAAAGTCCTGTATCCTTGAGTTTTTGGGATCTGATTATGGTAGATTACGGTAGTTTTGTGATACCTAAGGATAACGTTGCCTACAGTAATCCTTAGCCGGAATAGTTGGGTTACGGTATCTACAGTAACCCAAAATGTTGTGGAGTGAATATGGATACTGTAGTCTTAACTAGGATTATTGTAGTCTCTTTAGGGTTACTGTAGTTTTTCTAGGATTACTGTACTTCCCACAAGATTATAGTGTTTTCTCCAAGATAAGGGTAATTTTTCCAGGATTACTGTAGTTTTTCTAGAATTAACGTAGCTTCTCTAGGATTACTGTGTTTTTTCTAGGGTTACTGTAGTTTCTCTAGAATTACTGTAAGTTCTTTAGAATTACTGTAGTTTCTCTAGAATCACTGTAGTTTCTCTATGACTTTAGGATTACTGTATTTTGCCTAGGATTACTGTAGTTTTTCTAGGACTACCGTAGCTTTCTCGAGAACTATTTTTCCGGGATTACCGTAGTTTTTCTAGGATTACTGTAGTTTTTCAAGGATTACTGTAGTTTCTCTAAGATTACTGTAATTTTTCTAGGATTACTGTACTTTTTCCCGCCAAAAATTTTTAAAAACTTACGACAATCTTTTTCATCCTCTCCATCGGAACAATCACCAGATCCATCGCATTTCCATTCGGATCGAATACATTTTCCATCATTACATCGAAAATCATTCTCATTGCATACTGATGATGCTGTGTTTACTGATGCAGAAATGATACGAGAACGGACTGATGGTGGAGAGTCAACTGGAATAAAATTTGGATAATTAGGCTTGCTTTAAGGCTTTTAAGCCTTTTTTATGCCTTTTTTAACAGATTTTATAGACTTTTTCAACCTTTTTTCAATTTTTTTTTGGACTTTTTCGGATTTTTTTTCAGGATTTGCAGATATTTTTCCAGATTTTCTGAATTGAAAATTTCACGGTTTTTTTTAAAGTACGGTAGATTACGGTAGGTACAGTAACCTCACTGTACCACAGAAAGTTATGACAGGCACCGTAACTTTTCGGTTACTGTGCCACGGAGGCTTACTATCAGTAGATGTATACAGTATCCACAATGTACTGTATCCGTAGGTTACTGTGTTTTTTTTCTACCGTAACCGCAGTTTTGGCTACCGTAATTATACTGTACCCCGTTTTTCTTTTGGATTTTCGGGTTTTTTCATACCGAACTTTAAAAATTTTCGGACCGTAGACTAATATTTCGGATTACTGTATAAATAAATTACGGTAGATGAAAATTTCGGATTACTGTATTGCACAGTAACTTAGCTCTTTTTTGTACTACCGTAATTCGTCTACAGTATCCAGTTCTTTATAATTTCCAATGTTTTGTTAGCTCTTCTTCATTACTTTTTACTTTTTTTTCGATTTTCATCACAATTCAAAACTACTGTTGACGAAAATCTTGAATTATTGTACAACTACAGTAACCTGAACTAGTTTTAAACTACCGTAATCTTTCTACAGTACCCTATTTTTAGAATTTTCACTCTATTTTTCCCTTTTTTTTCGAATTTTTTTTTCATCCCGCCACAGTCTTCCAGTTTTTTCCATCTATTCCAAACCAAACCACTATTTTTCTATCCGTTCAAAGATTCAGAAGATTACACCGTCGTCAAGTCTTCAGAGAATCAATTGGCTAAAGAAGAAGAGGCCGACACGGTTTGGTGGTCACTTTCAACACAATCCAGTTCTTTTAGTGTAGTTTTGGGCGGCAATTTGAACGATCGGTTTTGGTTTTTTTTTCGAAAAAAAAGTGTTATGATAACATTGACGTCATCTGATTCTGAATCAGAAGACGTGATGTTGACACTTTTACAAACAAAAAATAATTAATAACAATTACTAATCATGTGATGGGGAAGGAATGAAGGAATTTTGGTTTTTGAACTTTTTTTTGACGAAAAAAATTTTGGGATTACTGTAGAAAGATTACGGTAGATCTGACTTTTTTTGAGTTTTGATAAATAGTTAAAAATATGACCCACACTCTTAATCGTGGCCTAGATTTTCAATCGGTGGCCCAACTTTTTCAAATGGTGGCCTAGAAACCCATAATTGACTAAAGTCAGTCTCTACTGGTTGGCGACAATGACCTAGATTTTTCACCTGAAGGCCTAGAATCCCAATAGTAGTCAAAGTTAGTCCCCTAATTCAGTTTTTTTCAATTAGAACCTCGTGGCCTAGTTTTCTATAGGATGACCTAGAATTCCAAAATTTTGTGAAATTAGTCTATCTACAACTTGTTCGGTCTAGTTAACAGCATGGCCTAAGTTTCCAAGTGATGGTCTAGAAAAACGGAATCGTACGAAGCTAGTCCTTGACTTCTTTTTTCGGCTATTTTAACCTCATGGCCTAGGTTTTCAGAGCTAGTCCCTGCTGTATTCCGTGACCTAGGGTTTCAAAGCTAGTCCCTGCTGTATTCCGTGACCTAGGTTTTCATACAACTAGTCCTCTCAGCTGAATATTTCTCCCATGGCCTGGTATCTCAAAACCTTCAGAAACTAGTCCCTGTCTTTTTCGTTTACTTGAAATCCCTGGCCGAGAATCCCAAAACTAGTCCTCAAGGGATGGCCTAGATTTACTTGTAATGGCCTAGTTTTTTTTTAAACTAGTCCCCCATCAGCATTTTCTCTTGCATCAAAATATGTTTCGGTGAATAAAAGCTTTCTGGCCTAGGTTTAACCGCTATGGCCTAGAACTCTAAACCCTCAAAAAGCTAGTCCCCCATCCGCTTTTTTCTCTTCCATAAAAGGTGCGAAAACAACTCGATTAATTGGTGTTCTCCCCAAATGGTTGGTCAACTCCTCAAAGAATATTATCATATTTGTTTTCTCTTTTTCTCTCCCTTCCTTCAATTCGACTCTTTGTTTGTGCTATTAGGTGTGCTCTCTCTCTTTTGTGCGTGCAGACAAAAGTGCTCACGAGCCAATTTTCTTAGGAGAAAAAGAGCAAGAGGTTGAGGTCATTTTTTGGAGCAAAAAAAAGAGCTCAAAGTTTATAAAGACGAAATGGGGGACTACTTTTGGATTTCTAGGTCATGCTGGGAAAATCTAGGCCATCAATTTTTGTTAGTAGCCTAGTTTTCTCCGAATTTGGGATTCTAGTCCATGCTGGATTTTTAGGCCACGAATTCAAAAAAACTATCCCATTAAATACACTCGAGGGACTAGTTTTTCAATTTTGAAATTTCTAGGCCATGAACAAAAAAAACTAGGCCACGAAGAAAAAAGTAAGCCAGAGGACTAGTTTTTTTAGGCCACGGTAGTTCCTAGGCCAGCTAAAACATAGTGGGAGAGTTATTTTTATGAAACTAGGGATTCTAGGCCGTCCTAGGAAAACCTTGGGCAGGGTTATATTTTTCATCCTTAAAATGAATTGGGGACTAGTTTTCTATGGAATTCTAGGCCACATCACTTGCTTTATGCTAAAGGTCTAGGTTTTTAACTAAAAAAAACCTTAACCACCTAAATTTTCGATTGATCCAAAGACTAGTTTTTAGGCTTTTGGTTTTCTAGGCCATATAAAGAGCATCTAGGATTGGAATTCTAGGCCATGCTCAAAAAACCTAAGCCACATTCAGTTTTCGATTTTGTTTAACATGGACTAACTTCAACTTTTTGGAATTCTATGCTATATTCAACTTTCTCTTACATTTTGACACATGGACTAACTAGAGAAACCTAGGCCATCAGTACATTTTTTTTCAAAACTACAGTACCCCCGGGTTACTGTACCCCTCAAAATGCTCACCTTGTATCGAATGAAGGGCACTTCTCACCACTTCTTCTCGTGTACTCGAATTGGCTATCCCAACAGCCAAAGCTGTGAAAATGAGAAACCTCAGAATCATTATTTTTGTGTATATTTTGGATCAATTATAATTCATTTGTTGGTGGAGATTATTATGATATATAGAGAATATATAGATAGAGTAGAGTAGTAGTTGAAGATGGATGAAGAGGTCTCAAACGAGAGGCTGGGCCTGAAAAATGTGGAAACTTTTTTAGAAAAAGAAAAAGATAAGGGGGAAACGGAGTGAAAAGAGAGAAAAAATAAGATTTTGAAAGAGAAAAATGGTTGAAATAAGCCGAAAAAAGCCTGAAACAAGCAAAAATTTTCGAAAAAAGTCAGCTCAAATTAGGTGAAAAAAAAGGCATTTTTGGAGCAGAAATTAGTCCTAGATAGGCCTAAAATGAACTTGGTTAGGCCTGAATTAGCCTAAATTAATTCTGAGATATGAGAAATCCGGATATAAGTTAGGCTTATTTTGGCCTAAACGTGGATTGAAATCGACTCGAATCAGGCCTAGTTGGGCCTGAAATGGACCAACAATATCTAAATTTCAAGTAAATTTCGGCTTAAATTCGAACCAGAACAAGCCTAAAAACTTAGCATATTTAGGCTTAAAATAGACTAAGTTGAGCCTACTCCGGCCTAAAAATTTAACCAAATTTGACCTAAAAATCGACTAAAACAGGCTTAAAATTAGACTAGATGAAGTTTAAAACAGATTTATCTGTGACAAAATTAGGCCCGTTTAGACCCGAATTAGGATAAGAATCGGCCTAAAATTGACCCAGTTAAGCCCACAACGGACTGAAAAAAAACTTAGTCTTGTCAAAAATCGGACCAAAAAAACGAAAATAGACCGATTCAAAGGCCCACAAGTCCAATTGAATGCAAGAAATGGGTCTTTTCAGGTCTAAAAGCAGGTAAAGCTTAAGCCTGGATGAGGCCCAAAAGACCAGAAATAGGCGAAATTAGACCTGCCAGTCTCAAAAACGGGCTTTTTTAGGCCGATAATAGGTCAATTAATAGAAAAGATAGTCTTTTTCAAGCCTAAAGTACCTCTGAGACAGCTAAAGGCTACTGTAGTTCTTGACCAAAAAAAACTGGAAAAAAACGTTTCAAAATTCTCAAAAATCCCAAAAAAAAGTACAGTACAAAGTCCACAAGGCCCCCCGAACCCCTCACAAAAAAGGGGCGATCTTAAAATCACCCCATATTTCGAGTCATAAGACTGCAAGAACAAAAAATACGTCTATAAATCTTGTGGATTCTAGAATATTCTCGACATCGAAATCAAAAAACTAATCAATATCAGAAGGAGATAAGAAGGAAGGAAGGGGAAGGTGATCATGAGACCAAAAGACAATTCACTTTGAATGTATCTCCCCTTGGTCATCTCTTCTTAACCTGTTCGCCGGACATAGAAGACAGAGAGAGGGGATGGGGGGACGGTGATGTATCCCCTGTTATATAACTGATTAATTGATAGGGAGGAGAGGAGATGAAGAAGAGGAATGATGAAATGATATACGTAGGATGAAAGGAAAGAAGGAACGTCTGGATTGAAATTTTGGGGGTTTGGAAGGGCGGGAATTCAAACTTTTCGTTATTTTAAGGTTTCCATTGTTTTGAAGCGCTATTACCACTAAGCGAAAGCGTGCGACATCTGTTTAAAGGCGCAGCGATGAATGTCCTTTGGGTCTCCCCACGATTACAGTTATGTACAACTGAGCATACTGTAACCATGGCGACGCCCAAGGAGCGTCACTCAAAAATCACTCTTAACAGTGAACAACGGTGTTTGAAAGCATGGACCATTGCAGATTGATGGCCTAGAATCCGCCAAGAACACTCGCGCTTTTTCTTTGTCTAGGCCGTCAATACGTCCATGTTTTCAAACGCTGTTTTGTACCTCTTGAAATGATTTTTGAGCGAATTTATTTCGAAAAAAATAATTAGGATGTAAAACAGTCAGTCCTCCTTCAAAAAAGCGAGAATTCAAATTCTTGATTGTTATGTTGGAAAAAGCAGGCATGTATTAAAAAGCGTGAAAAAACGATAAAGATTATATTAACTAATCTTGCGAAACATTATTTGATAAACCGGTTCGAGAATTAGAAAAAAAAATTATTGTCTTTTTTAAAGATAGCGTGACGTCCAGTTTTAGGAAGACACTATGGGGTCTTTTTCAAATGTGATGGAAAGTGATAATAGTAAAAATCTACAAGAATTCCGGAGAAATTGTCGGATTAACATTTAAAAAAAGTGTCGAAAACTGTTTTTCACAATTTGAAGAACACTGATATTGATAGAAGCACAAAATTTACATTTAGTTGTGGTCAAACTCTGGAAATTAAGAAAATATTAGGCTTTGTTATTTTTGTGATGGGTCGGGCCGGGTCGATTGAGAAATTTCTACCAGCCCGCCTCAGAGGGGATTCAAAATTTTTGCACCAAAAAAAATTTCAACTTTCGTCGTTTTTTTTTCGGTAACCCAATTTTTCAAACTTTTTAAAATCCGGGACTGCTTATAATCAATTCGCCTAATAAGGATCTAAACAAAAACGAACGAATGAATAGTTTGTGTATCAAGATGACACCAGTTTTTGTTTAACACCGAAAGTTCAAATTCCCAAGAAATCAAAACAACAAGAATCAACCACAAGAAAAAAAGAACTAGATTCATGTCAAAGTCTCTGAAAACAACAAATGACCAGAGGGAGAAAAGCGTATTAAATCAAAAGAGAACGTAAGCCTAAACATCAACAAACAAGCCACCATTCGACAAGCTTAACAACAGACAAATAAGGCCCTAAATATGGCCCAAATTTAAATCAATCTAAAGCCGGGGGGGGGGGGGGGGGGGGGTGGTTTTGATTTAGAATGGGCAAAAACTAGACAAGTCAAAAAATGTCAGATTGAAAAAAGCTCAAAAATAGTACATTTTGGAAACTTTAGGCCTAAAATTTCAAAAATTCGAAAATCCGGCAGAAAAATTGTTGATTTTCGACACAAAAAGTGGGGTTTTGAACAGAAATAGACACGTTTTGGTCAAAAAGTCGAAAAAAATCGCATTTTTAGGCTTTGAACAATCGAAATTAAAGCTCAAAGCCTCAAAAATAGGTCTAGGCCAATAGTTTGGTCCCAGGCCCCGATCGGGATCAACGAGGCCGGACTAAAAAAGATGTGATTTTCGGTCAGAAACAGCCTTTTTTGTTGAAAAAGAATGCAATTTTCAGTCGAAAATGAGATAGTTTAAGGGTCTAAGAAGGTCCGAAAAGGCTCAAGGCCTCAAACTTAGAAAGGAACGCTAGGGCCTAAAAAGATTCCGGCCTAAGTGGATCTAAAAAAAACGAGGGTCACTTTTCAGCCTGTTTAGGCCCCATCCCTTTTTTAAGACTAAAAAACTTTTTTTTTTCAAGCCTAAAAACTATGAGTTTGATGCCAAAACATACCCAAAAATCTCGATTTTAGACCTAAACAAGCAAATTCTTATACCCTCTTTCAGGCCTAAAAAAAATCAATTTTATGTCTAAGAACGATGAATATAAACTTAAAATGTACCCAAAATTTTTGAATTTAGGCCTAAGCCTAAGCCAAAGCCTACACCGTCTTTACGACCACAAAGTAACCTAGACCAATGTTAGAAAAAAGTGAAAAATACAGTATACCAGTTTTCAATTTTCAGCCACCCTCCCCCTGCCCAAAATCAATTAATCAAAACAGTAAAACATACTAAAAGTACATCACTCCTCCTACTTTTTTTGCAGTATTTTGTACTGACGGACAAAAAAAAGAGAAGACGTGAGACCAGGGGTGGTTGTAGGGGAGGAAAGGCAGAGGAGGGGGACCGAGACAAGAGAAGACGGATTGGGGGAAGGAAAAGAAGGGGGTGAAAAGATTCAAAACAGGTTTCAATTGGGAATGGAAAGGAAGGGACTACTGTCCACTACTAGGAGGAGAAAGAGAGAGAGAGAGAGAGAGAGAGAGAGAGAGAGAGAGAAAAGATATCTTTGTGAATGTATGTACAACTACAAAACAATCGTTTTGAAGAAAGAAGATGAAAGAGGGGGACCTGAATTGTGATAACAATTAGGGGGAGACACCTTTTTTGGAGATTTTTTTTGGGCAAAAATGGCACAATACTGAGAGTGAGTTATGACTATGACAAGAAATTACAGGAAGTATGGGCCTTTTCTTGAACTTTGCAGTCTTCCAAAAATATGAGGAATCAAAAAAACTAAATGTTTTTTTCAAAGTTAGGAACACGAACCAGACCATGAAACCCTAAAAAATCGGCTTCGGGACATTTCGAAACCGGACGTTTCGAAACCAGAAAACCTCTGAGAAAATTGTGAAAAAAAATTTGGAAAACGGGAAAAAATCATTGAACATTTGGTATTTTCATTTAAAAAAAACTTTCATTTTTGCTTCAACTTTTTCAAAAATCGCCCCATTTTCCAAGCTGTCGCGGTTTTGAAACGTCCCGGAGCTAAAAATCTATCAGATTAGATGCTAGAAAAAGCCTGAACCTAGCTAGATTTCGACCACATTTGGACTAGGAATTTGAGCTTCTTTATCAAACTAGTTTTTTTTTCAATCTTCAAACTCAAACTTGAGGAACCAAATAAAGTTTTTTTAAAAGTTTGGAACCGAGTTTCTGCAAAACTCAAAAACCTAATACATCACAATCTTACTAACACCAGAAAAAAAAACACGAGAAAACTGCAGAAAATGACCAAATTCGCTCAATAAGAAAAAAGTGCAGACTAAGACAAACAAATCAGGAAAAGAATCTTGCGTAAAATCGTGATTTTCCAAAAAGAGAAACGATAAAAAACTTTAAAACATTTGATTTTAACTTGCTGTATCAAAATTCTGAAAAATTTGTCAAGTAGTTTAGAAATAGTAGGTCCTATAGTTTTTGAGGTTGAAAACCAGTAGCATGTCTCAAAAATTTATGAAAATTTATGAAAAAAAAAATGTTTTTTTTTTTGAATCAGAAAGATGGTAATTAAACCAACCAAATAACGGATTCTGAGATCAGAAAACTTTTTCATAAAGTAAAAAAAGAGGCTGATACCTTCAACGAGATCAGGTTTAATGTTGATGGGATCAGACAGTATTTTGAAGCCACAATCATAAAAGAAAGATCTTTGAAAACCGCTAAAAACATCGGAACAGTGAAAATTATATTGAACCAGCAAAGCTGCGCGCTTTCGGCGAAGTTTTTGGAAATGAAACTTTCAAAAAATGATTTGTCTGAAAGTGAAGTTCACGGGCATCTTTAGAATAAATTCCAATTTTCACGCTGCGAACATCGTGACAGACGAACGGACATCGTTCCACTGGTTTGTATATATAAGAATGATGATAGCGTCAAAAAAGCTTTTAATCTCAAAAAAAGTCAAAAAATGGAAAAAAAAAATTGAACAACGAGGTAGACTAAGTACTAGATCCAAGAATCTCGCAAAGTAGTTCAGATTTTCAGCGGGTTCTGTGCAAAAAGTGTGAACCTGACAATCTAGATTTCGAAAATTCCTTCAAAACTCATACAAGAGGTATATCATCCTTATATATAAAAAGCCAGAGGCGTATGTCCGTTGGTCTGTCCGGATGTTCGCACTTTTTGGGCAAGAAGAAAGAGACTTGACCCCAAAAGAGTTCGAACCTCACCCCTTGCGAGCGACCGCCGCGCGCTCACCCACTGCGCCACCGGACCACGAAAACTTGATGGCCTGTTTGCCTACAGGTGTCGACGAGTTTTCTGTTCTATGGAGCGGCGTAGCCGCGACCAGTGAAAAAAGTGAGGAGCGCAGCGACGAACAGTATAGACGAGTCTGTTGGAGCGCCGTAGGCGCGAAAAGCAGACTGGTAACCAATAGAATAACCAAACTGAAAAGCTTTAAAGGGGGATCAAGACTCGGACTCTAAAACTTTCAAAATTTCAAAAGTTCCCAAATTAACAAATCATAAAAAAGTCAGAAAAATGACCATTCGACAAGTCAAGGCTCCCAGAGTTCTTTTCCCTCTTCAAAGCGAGAGGGGGGTCAGTTAAGGGGGTTGGAAGGGAGGGAAAAGAATGAGGTAAACGGACAAAAGGACAAATAAACGGAACGACTCTCTATCGCGGGAAAGGAGGGCGCGGAGCACCTTGACCACTAGCTCACAAAACAGTGTGCTCTTTTCTCTCCGCTTTTGTTCCGCAATGAGAGAAATGTCTCAGAGCTTCTTCTCACAGATATGGACGAAAAGAGAGAGAGAGAGAGAGAGAGAGAGAGAGAGAGAGAGAGAGAGAGAGAGAGAAAAGAGAGAGAGAGAGAGAGAGAGAGAGAGAGAGAGAGAGAGAGAGAAAGAGAGAGAGAGAGAAATTCATGTCTCTCACCTCCTCAAATGATGTTATCGGCGGAAAAACTGTGTGAGGGGAGATAAATAAGGGAGAGAGATGTAAGCAGGATCAAAGATAACAGGCAAAAGGTTCAAGGTTGCATGGCCGAGAAAAAAAACGAAGTTAGGCCACAAAAATTTCAAAATTTAGGTTCCGCAGCTTCCGATAAATTTAATTCGATTTACCGAAAAATTTGGTAAATTTGTGGGTGATTTCCCAGTTTTTTGAAAAAATTTACCGGTAAATCGGCTAATCCATGCGTCAGCAAATTTTCAGAGCATTGTTGCCCAGAGTTTTTGATAAATTTATGGTGGAATTCATCAAAAAGTTTCCGGAAGTTTACCGATGAATTTATCGATAAATTTGTCGAAAAGTTTACCGGTAAATCGGCGTTTCATTTTTTGCCGCTAGAAGGTTACTGTAGTGGTTTTTCGGTAAATTTATTGTTGAAAATTTACTGCGAAAATGGTGACAAAAAATTTACCGGAAATTTATCAAAGAAAAATTACGATGAAAAATAAATCTACTGAATAGAGCAGATTTACCAAAAAAAAACTTAGAGTAAGTTTACCGGTAAATTTCCAGTTTTTGAAAAATACACCGGTAAGATTGCTAAACAATGCGCCATGGCGTAATTTCGGTGCTCAATTTTTCAATTTAGCTCCAAAAAGATATGGTAGGAGCTTTGAAATTGACCGGTAAATTTTTGGTATTTATCGGTAAATTTTCGTTCAATTTACCGGTAAGGTACATTTTACACTCCTGTGCGCCTTTGAATTTTTTACAGTAATCCCCAATCTTTGCGCCTTCAAACACCTGTTCTGATATAATTTTTTTTTTGCAAAAGATACAAAAATCAGGTTCTGAGACCACCTGTGATATAATAATAATTGGTGTCCATTAAGTGTATGAACTTGATGTTTAGACTGAACCTGATCTGATCTATCACTGATAGGAAAAGGGGATATTGTGAAAAATTTTTGAACTATAGCCCAAAAAAGGTGGAAACCTACGATCAAAAAACGGTGAAAAAAACAGTAAGGAAGAACCAATTTGGAATCAATGAAGCGTGACAAATTTGGAATTTATGTTGCAAAAATGGCGGGTTTTAGGCCTAAACTTGGCCTAAACTTGGCCTAAATAAAGCCTAATATAGGCCTAAACTTCTCGAAAAGCGGATAAAAAAGACTTAGGGATTTCGAAAATTTTCGGGTAATCTCAACTAATTTGGGGAATAAATAAGGAAAAAAGGAAAAAAAAACGAAGAAATTGGCCAATAGAATGGAAGGTCAAACACTGTTTTTTGATTGACTATAGATGTTGTTTTAATGGCGTAAGACATTCCATAGACACTGGCTATGGCAGATTTGAGTTGAGACGGAAAATTGCCCAAAATGGCCTAGGAATCACAGGTTAAATTTCTAGGCCATCTTGTCTTCTCGAAATACAGGGTGGGATTCTTAGGCCAGGAGGTCACGGTCTTCAAAGGAATGTTGGCATTACTTTAGCTTTTTTAGGAAAATTTTCAGAACGAAAAAAACGAGACGAGGACGAGACGAAATCGAGAGGAGCCAAGACGAGAAGATCCGAGACACGAGCTGAGCCGAGACGAGACGAATCTCGGTTGAATACTTGTGAGACGCGGTGAGATTCTCGGTCTCGTCGTGGCACGATTCTCACAGGACGACACTCGAAGTGTAATCAAACATAAATGTTTCAATTGGCTCAAAATTTTATAGAAATCGAGATTAAACCGATCAAAGGTTAATGGTTAATGGGCGACTCCGACACGGTTTTGTTCTGAAAAAACCGAATCTGTCAAAGAATTGGACAATTTCAGTCGTAGTTAAAGAAACGCTTGAATTGTTTTCCACAGAGTTCCGAAATGTTTAAAAAAATGATGTAACCAAAAGAATTCAGAGCGAAGTTCGTAAAATATGGGTTTTCGTAATGAAATGCTGAATAGAATTCTATAATAATAGGACGAAATCAAGCTTACTGGAGTCGGTGATCGAAGTTCAAAAAAAAAAACGTTTCAGAACATTAAAGTGGGGGGGGGGGGGGGCAAGCTGAAATCAACTTTTGCCTAAAATACTCTCTAGGGGTGGGAGAATAAACCCTTGAAATATCTAAACTCAAAACGAGAAGAAAAATTATTTGTAGTCGTTCGAAAATAAAATAAAATATTTTTTGTACTCCACGTGAACAAATTTTTTTTTGAGTTATTCGTGCCGCAAACTGTTTTGTATAACACAAAAGTCGGTTTTCAACCCGAAAAATTCAACAAAAACCAGTAAAAACGGTTTCCAAAAAAAAAAATTTTGTTCACGTGGAGTACAAAAAATATTTTTTTCTATTTTCGAACAGCTACAAAAAAATGTTATTCTCGATTTGAGCTCAGATATTCTAGGGGTGTATTTCACCTTTGAGGAGTATTTGAAGCAAAAGTTTATTTCAGCTTGGACCCCCTTCCCTTTAAGAGAGATTCTTAGAAGATCTTAGCCCACTAGGCTTCCGGCACTTGTCAAGTATATAAGACAAGAGGAACTTGTAAGACCACATAGTTAGACCACGTGTACCTATCCTACATAAGTAATCTTTCCCTCTAGACTCTTTCTCTCTGGACCCCCTTCTAGATGTTACCGTCTGATAAACAAGGGCCTCCAACACACACATCGATCCAAAATGCCATCGGATCCGATGGCTATCTTTTCTTTCTCTTTTTCTCTCTGCCCTCCCATCTCTTCGCATGGTTTTTTATTCTATTTAATCGTTCGAAACGAATAGAAAAGAGGGTGATGTGGAGGTGGAAGGGAAGAAAGAGGTATGGATGCGGTTTCGTTGGTGGTGGTTGATAATGAACGACGACGGAAATAGGACAGAAAGAACTACAAATAGAAAGAATTAAGGATAGAGTATAAAGGAGAAGAAGTGGGAGGATAGGAGGGGATATGATAAAGGTTTGAAATATATTTAGGCATTTTTTTCCACAATTTTGAACACAAAATGAGGGGAAAAGCTCATTTTTCAGCCTGAGAGGATTTTGACCTTCGGCTTTTCAACCTAATTTAGTGTTTGGCCAAGCCCAAAAAATCGTTACAGGAAAATAGCAAGAAAACGTACCTAAAAACATTTTCGAGTAGATTCTGGTCTGTTTTAGGCCAATTTTAATCCAGATTTGGAGCCTCTTTTAAGCCCTATATATAGTCTACTTTGGCTCCAATTTCACTGGGTTTCCGACCTGTTCCAGCTGAAAATTTCAGTCTATTTCAGACAATTCAGGTCTGATTTGAAGTATTTTTTAGCCTTTTCAAGCATTTTCTGCCAAATTTTACCGTTTTTTTCAGGTTTTGGCCTCTTCAGAAAGTAAATTTGGGTTATTTCGGACCGATTTCTCTGAATTTTTGGTCTTTTCGATCGAATTTTTTGACTCAAGTTTCGAACGCACAATTTTAAGCCTATTCAGGACTAGATTAAGGCTGTTTTAGTTATGACGGAAGATAAGTTTTTCATTTTCTGCATTTTTGAAAAAAAAAAGTAGTTTTTCGCCCAACTTTGAGCTTATTTCGCAGAACTTTGGTTTTCAATTTTATCGTTTTCAAGAATCTGAATTGGGTTTTGTCCAAATTTTGACCTTTTCATTTGAACTTTTCAGCTTTTTTCAACTGATTCGAGCATTTTTTCGAAAAAAACAATACATTTCCGGTTATTTGGTCGATTTTGGACCCTAAGATCAGATTCCTTAATCCCAATGATCAAGCCTAATTAAAAAAAAACTGAAGTTGAAAATAATTCTTATCTGTGAAAACTGCATTTTCCAAGTTTTGAATAGAAAAATGTTGGAAAATTGAACAAATCAGCTGAAAAATCCAAACAAAAGTCTGCCAAAAGCCTAAACCAAAACCCCAACTTTAAAAACAAAAACTAAAAATGAACTCTTGCCAAAATATTATTATTTTGATGACATTATTATTATTATTGTTACGATCCAACCCCCTATTCGAAAATCCGGTTCCCCCTCTCTCCCTCTATTTCATTCCCGACCCCCCATTTTACACTATTATTATGGTTTTTTTTTCAAAATTAGTTGTTTATTATTGAGACCATTTTAACCTTTTTTCAAAAAAAAAAAAACAGGAACCACGAAATTGTAAAATCAATCAATAATTAAATTGGAACAAAAAAAATAGGAGAAGGAAGTTTTCTTTTCAACAAAACAGGGAGGGAAAAAGAAGGAAGGAAGGAAGGAAAGGGGTGACGACGACGTGATATCCGCGACCCAGTTAAGGACGAATCTTTGAGAGAAGAGAAGAGAGAGGGGAGAAGAAGAGAATGACCGATGTCATTTCGTTTATCGCACCGTTCTCATCGTTCCCCTCCCCAACCCCCATCTCATCACTAAGGATGAAGACAGACAAGCGGGGGTTGATAGGGGGAAGATGTACCTGAATTAGAAAAGCATAGTCTTGATGCCGGGAACGAAACCATATTTTTTATTTTCACTCACTTTTATATACTGATTCCGTTTTTCATGAAAAATCACGCGAAATTGCTCTGATGAGCACAAATCGCGTCCAAAATCGCAAGTTACAAACTGATGGCCGATATCATGTGACCGAGAATCCAACAACGCAAGCCCGGTGGCATCTTTAACAAATTGAGGGCGTTTCTGAGACCGAATATGATATTTACCGAGTTTTGGTCTCAGGAGCTTTGAGCTGAAGGAGGGAAAAGCTCACAAAAATTCAAAAATCTTAATGCATAAAAATTCAACGCTGATCACGATTTTCTAAGTTTTTTTGCTTGAAAATCGTTCTAAACCGTAGAAAATGAATACCAATATTCCCCTACAGGCTGTGGCCATCTAGCCAAGGAATCCTCAGATTTAGTTCGAGGGAACGACGTGACCTAGGAACCATTGACAAAATCTCTAGGCCTTTTTTTCCTCTTGAACTACACGGTGAGAATCCTAGGCCAGGAAGCCACGGTTATAAAAGAGATGTTTCTATTTCGCATGCTTTTTATACTTTTTTCGCTTTTTTCACCCCTTGAATTATTGATTCTAACACAAATCAAAAATTTTTCACTTTATTGAGCAAAACGAAAGCTGATAAAATTGGTATATTCGAAATTCCTAGGACTTCTGAAAGAAAATGAGAAATTGCGTGTCAAGAAGGAAAGTGAAACGAAATGACAAAGTAGTTTTCCGAGAAAAAAAAATTGTATTTCTATGAATGGCATGGGAATTTTGCTTGGCAAATTGTGGCATTTTTTTTTCCAACGGAACAATATTAAAGGAGGACTGAACTCGGGTTTTTTTTAATTTCAATTTCTGATGCAGTTTTTCATTCTGATCATTTTCTTCCACTACGACTACACACAAAAATCACTCTAAACGGTAGAAAAGGCGTTTGACGGCATAGTCGCGTACAGGTTCACGGCCTAGGAATTTGAAAAAAAAGCGGGCAAGGCTCATTTTTGTCGGATCCTACTCGGCAATAACCCGCATCAAGCAAGCGTAGAGTGCTGATCTGCTGCGGACGTGTTGTACAAGTGCTGCCCACGTGTACCGGCTTTCGACATACTTGTATTTAGCCATTTCCGAAAGCTTGGGTCAGGAATTATTAAAGTTCATTTCAGTCTCATTGAAAAAGAGTCTAAATTTTTCGAAATCACGTTTTCCGCACTTAACCGAGCGTTATTTTTTCAATGTGGAGCGCACATTCGCAACACCTAGGCAGCATCTTCAAAATTGTCAGCAGTCAAACAGCAATATAGCAGCAGTTGCGCAACAATCTGTGAAAAATTAGTACTGAATTTTTTTTGAATCGCAGCAGTCGCGCAGCATTCTTGCAGCAGATCAGCACTCTACGCGTGACTGATGCGGGTTCTTGCCGAGTAGGCCATCAACGTGTATTGTGTGCTTCTTTCAAACGCTGTTTTCACCCGTTCAGAGTGATTTTTGAGTGTAGTCGTAGTGAAAGAAAATGACCAGAATGAAAAACTGCATCAGAATTCAAAATAAAAAAAACCCGAGTTCAGTCCTCCTTTAAGAATTTTGTTTTGTTACAATTTCAAACAATTCTATCCTAAAAGTTAACATGGATCTGTTTCTGGAAAAAAAACACAAAAAAAGAGATCTTTTCATTATAATAGCATTGAAATTACTATGCTACAATCTATATTCACCGAGGTTGTAATATATCGAGCAAAATTGATGCAAATACATTTTTATTAATTGCAAAATCACAGAATAAATCACAGTATCGATCACAAGAGATAAAAAACAACACCACAAAACTATTCATCCCCTTCCTCCAATTTCTTCTCAATTTTCGATTTTAAGTACAAGAGATCAAAATTGGATGCCACGTCGCTAATTCGGCATTTTTCCGATTCCAATGCCATCAGTTTTTGTGAGTCCATTGTATTTCGATAGTGGGCAATTCGATATTCTTCCGGGAGAGAATTTAGAAGAATCTGGAGAAAAAAAAACATTGGAAATCAAAAAAGTCCGCAATTTTATGTCACGGTGAACCTTGGCTTGACGAAATTATTTTCAAATATATAAATTTTAATAAAATTTCCATAAATTTCTGAATTGTCGTCAATTAATGTGCGTGTTCACCGCCACGAAAAACTGCGGACCATTCAAAACCCGAAAATTCTAATTTCTTGAACAGAAAGCTGTATTTTTTAATCGAATTTTTCAAAAAAAAATTTCGAATTGTCGTCACTTAATGGGCATGTTCCCCGCCACGCAAAATCGCGGACCGCCCGAGACCCGAAAAAATAAAATTTATTGACCAAAAAAACCGTATTTTTGGTTAATTTTTTTGAAAATTTTAGAACTGTCGTCAATTTAGATGCCTAATGTGCATGCTTACAGCCACGAAAAATTGCGGACCGCCCGAAATCCAAAAATTTTGAATTTTCTGGCAACACCGAGACGTCAGAATGCACAGAAAATCTTTTTTTTTTAGTTTTTTTGAAAAATTCATCAATTGTCGTCATATAAAATGCCGAGTGTGCATGTTCACCGCCACGCAAAATTGCGGACCGTCCCGCTCAGTAGAGCGCGATTGCTTTCATTACCTCAAATTGTTTGTTTGAAGTGTGAAGTGGGGTACTTTGACACACGAATTTTGACGTATCCATTTTCCATTGGCCATTTGAAAACTGAAAAATTTGGGGGACTAGGTTTTTCTAGGCCACCAAAAACTCACTATAATTGGTTCTTTCAACACCAAATTGTTCTCAATATAATGCCCATTTTCATCGAGAAACTCTTTTTGACCCTGAAAAAAAAATATTTTTTAAAAAAATTGAAAAAAAACCCACATCATAAATTGTGTTAAACGGCGCTAGAGTGATACCCAAACTATTAGAAATAATCGGTTTTTTCGGAGACATTGAATGAATTTCCAAATTTTTTGAATCCAAAATAATCAGTTGATCACAGCTTACAGTAATCCGTGTTCCTTGACAATTTTTGATAATCACGATGCCACGAACTGCTCCCAGGACTATCCATTTTGTGTAGAATAAACTGTCAAGAAAGACTGTTTCGCATCTGAAATTTTTTTTGAAATTTTCAAACATTTTTAGCGGCGGCATAGAAATTTTTACGGTGGCCTAGTTTTCCAAAATTTCGATTTTGTGATTATTTTTAAAATTTTAGGGCAAAACATTTCTCTGGCCTAGACAATTCGATATTTTGTTTACGAATTTTTCGCATTTTATCCTTTTTTTCAAACGCAGAAACTCAAATAAAAGAATTCATCGGATTCTAGGCCAGCGTATTCTAGGCCATGGCTGTTTTCAAAAACAAACTTGTACTATTTTTTCAATGTGAAAATAGAAAAAGCGCAATGAGCATCAACGAAAAAATTTACCGAGAAATATTGAAAATTTACCGACGAAGTATAATTTACCGAAAAATCATTAGAATGTTTGTCAAAAAATTAACCGGTAAATTATCAAAAAAAGATTTTTTAAAAACTTTCTTGTATTTAAAATTTCCTTTGTTTTACCGAGATTTTTCAAAAATATACTTGCAACTTTACCGGTAAATTCCTTAACAAAAGTTCGGTAAATTTACCGGAAGATTTGCTAATCTATGCGCACTAGAATAATTCCGGAGCGTCGTTGCTCAATTTTTCAAATTTTGTAAATATACTGACAGTTTTTCAAATATATCGGTAAGTTTTTCGCATTTATCGATAAATTTACCGGGAATTTGAAAATTAACAGAAAAATTTCCGGTTAATGTACCGGTAAATCTGCTGAACAATGAACACTAACGTAATTTTGGAGCTCCGATCTAAATTTCGTAAATTTATTGGAAATTTTTGAAATTTACCGGTAAATTTTCCAAAACATTTATCAATAAATTTACCGATAAGTTTTTATGAAAAAAATTAAAAACTCACCTCAATGGAACAAAAACAAATGAAGCCTTTGGTTTATCATTGCAAATTCTTAAATGAACATTAGCAAATTCATCCTTTCTCAAAACTTCGATTCGATTAATAAAGTGTAAATGAACAACTCTTCGACTATTATGTGCAAGTGTTGTTCTTCTTGCAGTTGATGTAATTTGATTCGATTTATCACTTGAAAATTCATCAATATGATATGGATCCTTGATTAAATGTCTTTTGATTTCATTGCAAAGAAATGGTAGTGAAATACTATTCGCTTTCTCGAGAATTAATGGAATGATATGAGATAAAGGACGGACTCCGTGTTGATTCGAATTTCCGTGTTTGTGTTTTACAGTTCCTTCGAATAATACATCCAGGAATTCATAGCCCTGAAAAAAATTGCTTTTTGAGTTTTGCCGCTAAATTCATATGGAAAATCTCGGTAAATTTCAACCTGCCTAGCTTTTTGGCTCGAAGTTCCAAAAAAAAATAGAGCAACGATGCTCCGAAATTACGTTAGCGCATTGTTTAGCAAATTCACCGGTAAGTTCATACGAATTTACCGGTGAATTCATAGGTGTATCATCCGGAAATATTCCGGTAAATTTTACATTACCTTTTTTTTTGGTTGAAAGTTTCGAAAAAGTTGAGCAATTATGCTCCGAAATTAATCCACTCCAGGTTGTTAGTAGATTTACCGATAAATTTATAAGTAAAACCTCGATAAATATGCCGGTAAACTGCGAAGAACATACAGTAACTTCTTGGCGCGAAGTTGGAAAAGTCGAGCAACGATGCTCCGAAATTACACTAGCGCGCATTTTTTAGCAGATTTATTGGTAATCTTCACGACGAAATGATAAATTTACCGAACGTTTAACAAAAATTTACTGGTAAGTTTTTGATGAGTATTTTGATGAATTCCCGGCAAGTTTGGTTTTTACCGAAAATTTTTCGACAACCTACAAGCTGTTTCTATTTTTGGTTGATTTTCGAAAATTTATCGAAAGAGTTCATCGGTAGGTTTTTTGGAAATTTTAGAAAAGCAATTTCAAAATTTCCTTACATCAAAAAATTTTCACTAAATTTCCAGAATTGAAGCTTTTTTTTAAATTTTTTCAAATTTGCGTTTTTCTGCAAATTTTTTGGTTTGTTTCATTCTAAAAATTTAATAATTCCAGTTTGTTTTTCATGATTTCAAAAAAAATATTTTAAAAAAAAACCCACCTGACCACTCCCAATAGCTTGAACTATCTCCCTATCCTGCAGCCTCTTTCCCACATCCAATTGGAATAATAATTTGAAAATTGACCCTAAATCTCTCACTTGAACAAACCTCTAATAAAAGAGCACTCACCAAAATACTTGGAAATCCGTGTTAGAACGATATCAGGACGGCTCAAACTATCAGGTAAATCCGATGTTTTTTGTTGTAATCCGGCGAAAAGAAGAGAGAAAGTGAGAAGTTTAAGACGGGCATTGAACTGTGAAGAAAACGCGCTCTATTGGTAAATTTTTGAATTTAAAAAACTCACATTTCCATGTTCAACAGCATTCTGAAATATTGCTTCAATGTAGAAATCGGAGATTTTGTCTTTGCAAATCGACTCGAATTCGTCAAAACTACAATGTTTAAGATAAATTCACCGGTGAATTTATCGATAATTTCTCGAATTATTGAAAAATTTACCGGTAAATTTGCTAAAAAAAATGCGCATTGGCGTAATTTTGGAGCATCGTCGCTCAATTTTTTTGAAAGTTAGCGCCAAAAAACTACTGTAAAAACCTTGAAATTTTTTAAATAAATTCTCGGTAAATTTATTTTGTATCGGTAAATTTTCGACAATTTTTTTTGAATTATTTTTGATAAATTTTTTCGGTAGTTTATTGAAACAAATTTTTTGTAGAAACTTCAAAACTCACCGCTAAAAATTTCGTTGTTTTGTTATTAAATTAATCGGTAGGGGTAATGTGAATTTACCGGTAAATTTCGAGTTGTGGGAGAAAATTTTGAAAAATTGAACTACGATGCTCCGAAATAACACTGACGCGCATTGTTCAGCAAATTTACGGTTAATTTTTCGGTAAATCGTTAAATTTAACGAATTTTTACCAAGGAGTTTACCGATAAAATTTAATCGGTGAAAATTTATCAGTGTTTCAAAAAAAACCGGAAACGATCGGCTTTTGGGTCCACATAAGACGAAATTGGATATAACAAAAATGAAAATGTTTGAATTCCCGCTTTGGGGTTTTTCTCTTCGAATTCATAATTGTGGGGTCTTTTCGACACTTTTTTTTTTCAAATTTTCGCTTTTGGATTTCTAGGCCATCATCAATTTTCTAGTCCCTCTCTCATTTTTCATTTTTAAAAAATTTTTTAAAGCGATTTTCAAAATTTTTCAATTTGCAACATTATTTTTTTCAAAAAAAAAAAGCAAACCTAATCCGATCGCATTCCTTCAACAATCCAATAATTTCCAGGCAAATATCATAATAAATTCCAAACGGATCTTCTTTTTCATTTTCACAATTGACGACCGGATAAAAGAATTGAAGGGATCGAGCAGTTCGAACCCATAAATAAATATTGGCCATTTTGAGTCGTTTCTTTTGGTGGTAATTTTTCTCTTTTTGGCTCCATTCAGTCGAAGAAATCTCCATGGAAACGAAGAAGAATGGGGTGTGTTTTGAGAAGGGGGAAGGGGTGGGGAACGAAGAAGAAGGGAAAAGAGAAGAGAAGGGGGGGGGGGGGGGGGGGGGGTTGGTAACAAAACAAAACTGAAAGAAAAGAGACATGACGACGACGGAAATGGATTATTATTTCGAGAAAAGTGGATATGGAGAGGGGATTAGGAGCCCGGGGAACAGGGAGGGATTATTTGAGGATACGGGATTATCCACAGATAGCCCTTTTTGACAAAAGTGTACGAAATTGTTTATCGATAAATTTACGGGAAAAAATTTACCGGTAAATTTATCGAAAATTTACCGACTCAAAATACATGAATTATTGAAAAATGCGTTTCATAATTTACCGGTAAATCTCTACAGCAGGCTTGGTCGGAAAAAACTTTTCGGAAAATGAAATAGTTTTCCGAAAAATAATTCCGGAAAATCGGATATCCGATTTTTTTTTCCGAAAAATAAACTCGGAGGAATTGGAAAAATCGGAAAATGGAGAAAGTCCTTCAAAACTTGATTTTTTACTGAAGTTTTCGATTGAAATCGGACAACCTGATAATTTTTTTTAATTGAAGGAAAGAGGTCTTCTGAACCGAAAAGTCGCTAGAATTTCCAGAAACCGTCTGATGTACTGGTAAATTTACCGGTGAATTTGTCTCAAAAATTTCACTTTCAACGGATTCGAATTGATTTGCAAACTTACCCGTAAATTTATCGAAATTGAATTGAACAAAAGAAATTTTACCGAAAAATTATCAGAAAATTTTCGGTAAATTTTGGTGAATTTACTGGCAAATTTCTATAATTTTACCTATCAAAAACTAATTTACTGAAAATCAGAATATTGTTGTGAATTTATCGGTGAATTCTTGAAATTTTACTGATCAAAAGAGAATTTACCGAGAACTTATCATAAAATTTTTGAAAATTCACCGGTAAACTTTTGATATTTTACCGGTCGAAAACTGATTTACTGAACGTCGAAATGTTTCCTAAAAATTTTGGTAAATTCACCGCGAAACCTGCAATAGTGGTGCAATCATGCACAACTATTATTAGAGGGACACTTCTAATGAAGGAGGGCTAAACTGAACTAAATTTGCTATTTTGTTCGAAATTGAAGATCTACGCAACCACGGTCAATAAAGGGATTTTGGTTTTTAGAATGATTAACGGAGAAATGGCTTTCAGTGAAAACTGTGAAAAAAAAGCATGCTCTTCTATCGTTACAAGTAGCCGCTCTTATATTAGAGGACTGGTTTTTTAAAAACGCTTATTGAAAAACAAGAAAGACACTGCAGAAATCTTTCATTTTCGGGCTTTTTTTTTGGTTAATTTCGACATTTTTTGTTCACAAAATTCGAAAAATAAGGATTTTTTGCAAAACATTTTTTTATTACTGATAATTTTTCATTAAAAAAACGGAAAACAGCGAGAAAAAATTCTCGAAAAAAAACACATTTTATAAAAAGATAATTTATTCCAAAAGAAAATTTCATAAAAACCGAAAAAAAAAAAAGACGTTTGATCACTGGGCTTGAAAAACGATGAAAGAAAATTGAAGGGGAATGTGTTTGCAAAGCTACTCGAATGACTCAAAGACGTGTTATTTATAGTAAAATTACTCAAATTTCATGCTTTTTATGGGATGGCAGAAGGTAAGGATGGCGTGGGGCCTAGAAAATGCAAAAGGGGAAAACTAGTCCTTTTTGAAATCTACTGTATTGAAAACCACACAACACAATAGTTTTTGAAATTTCAAAGTTGCTCAAAATCACAAAACAAAACGCGGACTAGTTTTTCTCTTCATGAATTTTCTAGGCCACCGCCACAAATCAGTGTGCCTTACCGGTAAAATTTCGGGAAATTTACCGGCATTTCTATCGACAAACAAAACAACAAATTTTATCGGTAAATTTACAGAACGAAATTACCGATAAACTTTTTGGTCAATTTTTGGTCGGTAACATTACCAAAATACAAAAAAAACAACTAACCAACGATGCCACAAAATTACACTAGTACACGTTGTTTAGCAGAGTTGTTGGTAAATTTTTCGATGATCGGCAAATTTACCGGTAAATCTACTAAAAATCTTTTGGTAAATTTTTCCAAAATTTCTCAGCAAATTTTTTCGGTAAAGCACACCACCCCAAAACTAAACATTAGCATGAGGAATACTAAAAATCTGTGGTAATTCTCCATGTTTCGGCAAATCAGGAGTCTCGGGCAATTGACGTCTTCCAGATGGGCGGAGCCTCTGATTCTCCCACGAATCAGATGTTAATCGAGTGGCAAATATTGGTGGTGGAGGTGTTGGAAGTTCATCTATATCACCATCATCGCCACCTTCAGAATCACCATCGTCATCGTCACTTCTGTAGACGTGACGACGATGATGATTGTGATGACGTCGTCGGGATTCTGAAGGCTGGACGGGGAGGAGCTTTCGAGAAGGCGTTGGATAGTTGTGATGAGGGGTTTCAGATGAGGAACGACGACGATTATTTGGTGGGAGGTGGTTGGGAAGATGTCGATTTGGAGATGAGAAGATGTGTGAGTTTGTAGGTGGAAGGATGACCTGAAAAAATTGGGATGATTTGGCGGGAATTTGAAAATTTGAAAAAAATTGAATTTTGATGGCCTAGAAAACTCATTATATGCAATGTTAGTCCCCTGAATCTGTTCCGCCGAATCGACGAAGGGCAAATCGTTGAAAAAAGAAGAGGACTACTTTCTCGTCCGCAGGTTTCTAGGCCACCAAAAAAAGTTTCGGTCAAGTGCTGTATGGGATTAACGAGGACACAGTTTGCCGTAGGATCAGGTGTACACACTAAATAGGAAATTTTCGATCGAATTAAAATTTTTCAATTTTTGGACTAAAATTCTCAAAATTTTTTTTTGATGACCGAAAAATTTCATTGTGTGTAAAGTTAGTCCCCTGGAATTTATTTAGAGGCATTAACACAGGGAAAAAATTCAGAAAGAAATAAGGGGACTAACTTTTCACGTCCGTAGATTTCTAGGCTACCAAAGTCAGTTTCGGTCTAGTGTTGTAAAGGATTACTATAGGGAATCAAGTACGCAGTTTGTCGCAGGGTTAGGTGTATGCACTAATTTGTCGATTTTTGATAAAAATAATAGAAATTTTTTTTAGAAATTCTGAAAATTTTCAGACAAAAAACTAGAAATCTGATTTTCAACTCGAAACTTGATTTTGGGACTTAAATTAAGCTTCTAGCCGTTTTTCGGTATATTTCGTTTCTCGGTATATTTTTTTGAAGCCATTTTTTAACCTCAAAAATATTTCGAATTTTCAAAAAATGCTTCTCTAATGAAGCTCAAAAATTTTAATTTTTAAATTTTTCTCCTAAAAATTATCACAGTTGGATCCTCAAATATTCAGTGATTTTTTGTGATAGCTTCAAAATTTAAAATTAAATTTTTAAAGCTCTTTTTCTCCTTCAAGCTCCTCTAACCTTTGGCTCCGCATGCTCCATCACATGATTTTGTTGTATATGATTATTCATATCCTTGTTCCCAGGTACATAATGCAACACTGCATCATCAATTTCCTCGGCCGTCCTCGGCTTATCCCGTCGACTTCGATTATTCGCATTCTCCAGACGTTGTCCAAATTTCACTCGAACCACTGAATTCCACATTGCACTCACGTGCCAATACCAGTGCCAGTACACGTATAACTGGAAAAAAAATATACCGGTAAATTATCGAATAATTTACGGATAAAGTGTTCAAAGTTTATCGGTAAGTTAAATTTACCGGTAAATTTATTGCTTAATTTATAGGTAAAAGCTCAATAAAATCACCTTTTCCTACCGGTTTCTCAAAAATTTACCGGTAAATTTAACGAAGTTTTACCAATAAGCTTAAAAGTGATCAAAAATTACCAATAAAATAAATTTTCTGAAAACTTATCGAAAAATTTTCCGGTAAATTTGTTTGCCAAATTAATAGAAAAGCCCAATAGATTTCTGTTTTCATACCGGATCATCAAAAAATTTACCGGTAAATCGGAAGTTTTGAAAATTTACCGGAAACTCAACATTTACCGATGAATCCAAAATGTTGAGTATTATCGGTAGATCAAAGTTTAGCGGTTGATCTTGAAATTTAAAATTTACCAGTAAATTTGTAACTCAATATTTACCTGAAATCCGAAACTTTGAAAATTACCGGTAAATCCAAAATATTGAAAGTTTACCGGATACTAAAAATTTACCGATAAACCCAAAACGATGAAAATTATTGGTAGATCAAAATTTAGCGGTGGATCTTAAAATTTGTTTACCAGTATATCGGAAACGCCAGAATTTACCGATAAATTAACCGGTAAATGTTTCATAAATTCCAAAAACTCACATGAAAAAAGTTGAGTGTGGTTCCTAGTAAATAAAACAAAATCGGTATTAATGGTGCTGCTTGTGGAGCTGCTAAAACCACAACTATCCGAGGAAGTGCTGCTAGAAGAAGGACCAGAAGGCAGATACCGTAGGCGGATTGCTGAAAATCCAAAAAAATTAGGAAGGAAGCAAACGCGCTCCATTGTACAGCATCAAAATTTGTGTTTCCGAAAAAAGAAAATACTTCTAAATTCAAATGAGAAAGTCCCGCCCATTTTTATCTCAACTGTCACGAAATTTCGACACTTTTCGTATGAATTTTCAATAGGTTTTTTGACATTTTGACACATCTGGCAACATAATGATGATGTTGATAATTAAAAACTGGTAACTAATAAATAATTCATACATTTTTCTACTATTTTATATAATACCAGGAGAGGGAACATACTAATGAAACCTGTAATAAAAGGGCAGATTTTTTCAAAAAATTTTTAGACAGAATTTCTTGTGAAAAGATTAGAACTTTCAAACGTGGAAAAATGGTTTGGCTATTTCAAAATATATTTCCACATAAGGCAAAAATTTTAATTTCCTGTTTCGTTTTGTTTTTTTCATATGACCGGATGCACCATGTGAGTAACTTATTACATTGTTTTTTTTTCATTTTAACGTATATTTTGCGGATAATTCACCAGTAAATTTGCAATTAATCTTTGACAAATTTACTGTTATTTATCAGTAAAAGCTTGGTGATTTTTCCGCTTGTTGGGAAATTTACCGATAAATCTGCTAAAAATTTTTGAGCATCCTTACTCAATTTTTCGAGATTCCGCCTCAAAGTTCTATTGTTGAAACTTTGAAAATTACCGGTAAATTCCGCGATCAATTTGAAAATTTGACAAATTCATCAAACTTTTCCAGCTTAATTTATCGGCAATTTTTTCAGTAAATTTGCCGGTTTTCTTTTTAAAGATTTACCGGTAAAGCACACTTTTTATGGGGTTTTGACACACCAATACAGAATCTTACCGCACTGAGCTGTGAAATCTATTAAAGGATTTTGAAGTCTTCCTGACTTCAGCCAACTTAAAAAATATTGTCATGAGTTTTCTTTTATTTTGATTTCATTTTAATTTCTGATTCGTTTTTTTTTTCATATGACCTGATGCACCATGTGAGTAAATTTTCCAATCACTAGAAGAAAGCGGTAAGATAAAAACTGTTCTAAGCCCAATTCCTGTGGAAACCGTCTGGTGCCCTTCTATTAGAGGATGTAAAAACTTCCTGATTACAACCCCCAAAGCTGGTGGAAGCTCTAATTTTTTGGTGCTTTTTCCGTTTACCTTCGAATTTTCTGGAAAAGTCCAAGCGGAACACAAAGAACTGTCTGGTGTTCTTCTATTAGAGGATGTGCTTTCATTCTTTTATGCTTCCAAGCATCTTGAGGCCCCAGCATCCCATTTTTTTCCTTATTCCCAAACAATCCAGAAAACCATAGACATCACTCACACCCACAATCCGGGTCCTGTGGAATCCGTCTAGTGCCTTTCTGATAGAGGGTGAAAAGCTTCCTGATTTCAGCCCCCTGTACTTCCTTTTTCCTCTTTTTTCCAAACAATTCAAAAACCACAACCATCATTCACACTTACAATCCAGATCCTGCGGTGCCTTTCTATTAGAGGACATAAATGCCCTTCTATTAGAGGATGTCCTGATTTCAGCCCCCAAAGTCCCCTTATTCCATTTTTTCCTTTTCCCAAACAATCCAAAAACCATAGACATCACAATTCCGGAGACTAACTATACGTCTCCCGAGAGTGTCTTTCTCTATGTGTGTTCTCTTTTTATCTCTGCACTCTCCTCAATTCCCTTGATCTCTCATTTTTGCACTTTTATGCAATGAAGCCATTTTTTGTCCATTTCTCCATTTTTTCGGAATGGTTGTGTGTTCGGGTGTCCTGTTTGCCTGGGGGTGACGATTTGGAAATGGGCGAGAGACTATGGACAAGGGAGAGACGCAGACACTTCGCGCAAAAACGTCTAGAGAAAGAGGAAAGAGGAAAAAAGAGAATAAACAAAAACCGTTATCGTTTTCGAGAGACTATATGTTTGTAAATAGTCATTCGGGAGTCTCCCTCCGAGGGCTACCGTAATCCTGTTCGGGGAATGAAAAGAGATATGCACTTTTATAGAAGCACCGCACTTTTGGTTTTTTGGGTTGTGATAAATGCGAAAAAAAAACCGGATGACCCCTAGACAAGGAGTGTATCGGAAAGAATTGTGTGTTTGGGAATGAGCAAAGACCAGGATTGTGCAAAATACAGACAGGAAAAAATGTGTGGAATAGCAAAAAATGAGAAACCGTTGTGCAGAGCTAGTCTCGAAGAACATACATATACATCTCAAAACTGACAAAGTTAATAGTGGTTTTTAGAAAACCGTCCATAGCATGATTGTGATTTTGCAGGTCGACCCGGAATTCAAAAAATTTGAAAAACTTGGGTCATTTTTCAATATTTTTTTGTGATGTCTATGAAATTTCCAACTTTTTTCAACTGAAAATATGAACTATGGACGAATCAGATTTCATTTTTCACATCTTGTAGTCCATTGCAGCAAAGTATTGGATTCGACCGGTGCTGATCCGTCCAGAGTTCTGATTCGGGAGTAGCAGGTCCACATTAGAGATTAGGATGATGAAAGCTTTAGAAGTTCTTTCAAAAACTATAAAAAGAAGTCGTGAAAATCCTGTTCAAACAGTTGAATTTCAGTGTTTTTCTTAGCTGTGCGAATTCATACTAGCTGAATTTCAGAAAAAAAAAAGAAAAGAAAAAATTGTGATATCGTTGTCATCTTAAACACTATTTCCTGGCGATTTCGGTCAAATTTTAAACTTTTTTCGCTAATTTCGCCACCTTATAAAGTAAAAAAACTTCAGTATGAGTTGAAGATTTCTCAACAACTGAAAACAAGACAACTGCAATAAGAAGTTTAAAGAAAGTGTCTGATAACTGGTATAACAAATACAATTGCCCCTTTATTATAATTGCAACTCTGGCAGTAAAGTCCGCAAGCGACGAATTTGGAAAATAGTAAGTGAGTCCACTCGATCCGTACTAAGCCAATTTTCATGAATTTTACATGGATGGAAAGAGCTGGTATCGAAGATAATGTCAGTCTTTAGCCGTTTCTGACTTGAATCCTGCAAAACTTTTTGGGATACCTTTCAGTATCAAAACCTCGTTTTCAGTGTTTTTCTAAATACAACCATTCAAAACATCAGAATTCATCTGTGGTTCCCAGTAAGAAAATTATCTGATGTTGTGTTTAATTTTGGGCCGGAAACAGTTGAAAAGTGGAAAAGTAGTATTTTATTCCGAAATAAGTGGCAAAAGAATCTCTCAGAAGCTCCATATTCTTTTTTTTTCTCGTGAAATCGTTCAAAAGTTTTCATTCTTTTCACAATTCGAGACCCCCTAATAGTTAACTAACCCCCCTAACTAAACAGTTTCCTATATAATATATAAAATACAAAAAGTGCAAATAAACATTTCGCCGATGTTGACCCTCCACGCTCCGAGTAGAGGAGAACTCTTTGGTTTGAACAGTCGAATACTTTTTTTCCGATTTTTTCGTTTCTATTTCTAACTATTTAGAAAAGTCGGAGATGATTTCATTAACTAGATTCTTCCGTGGGTTTTCGGAAGAATGATGTTGATGATAGAGTGAGTCATTGTTCTGGAAAGAAGGGTCGGAAGATCAGAGTATGCATTCTGTCGTACGATTAGGTGTACACACTAATTCATCAGTTCTGAATATCGTGGTCTAGACCTTGTGAAGAATCGAGACATAAGTTTAGAAACTTCAATTTTTTGCAGTTTTTCATATTTTAACAACTGGCGTCAAACCGAGCGGGTTCAACTACCTTATGACCTCTATTACACCGGCACCCCTAATACAACGTCACTCAGTAGTGTGATTTCGAAAACAGACCGTCTCGATGGTGAAAATTGCAAAAATAAAACCAATTTTCGTCCTGATTTTGCGGAAGCTTTAAAAAAATTCTGATTTGAAAACTCAAGAGCGAAAAATAGTTTATGATAGTTTTGTTCTTAATTTTTTTTTAGCAAAAACGCGATTTTTTGAAACTACTAATTATTTTGAAACCTCTAATACAACTGCACCTCTATTAAACTGGCTCTCAGAGATGTAGTAGCCCTCCAAAATGATGAGCAATCGCGCCCCACTGAAAAAATTTCCTATTTTGAAAAATGCCTAATGTGCCATTTCTCGACTGTAACTATTTAAAAATTCCAAAAAAATTTCGATTTTTAGTGAAAAAATTACTTTAAAATAGGCGTTTTTGGCGCGAATATTCCCCAAATTCTCTGAAAATGGATGAACCAAGTACTATGATCCAATGAGGCGGCTCATTTCGGAAGGCTAATATCAGGAGGGCCCTTCTAATAGAGTGAGCTTTTGACGTTTTTTTTCGCAATAACTTTCTGAAAATTGCATTTTTTGACTGAAAATGACAGTTTCAGCCCTCCTTTGGAGCTAAATCAGATTGAAACCTTTCTAATAGAGGGAGCTCTTCCATTTCGTTCCAAAATTTATCTCGAGGGCCCTTCTACTAGAAGTCTCTAAACTTCCTGATCCCTCTTTTTTTCCAAAAAAAATTCGATTTCTTCTTAAGCTTCTTCTTCTCTCCCCCCAATCATGTCATCATGTCATCAGGCAGCTGGCGGTGGCGTCCAAAAAAAACTTTTTCCTCTTTTTTTTCTCAGCTTTCCCTTTTCTCTCTCTCCAATTTTTTATAGTTATACATAAGAAAAGAGAGACCGGTCTCTCTACTTCTAATTTCTTTGCACTTTTCTCTCTTTTTTCTTGGGGCGCCGGGCGCCGAGAGAAAAAAGAGAGAAATCTCACCCCCAGGGCTTGAAGAGACGCAGAGAAACGAGAGAGAGAGAGAGAGAGAGAGAGAGAGAGAGAGAGAGAGAGAGAGAGAGAAAATGCACTTTTATATGATATTACGGTGTGTGTTTTATGCGTTCTCTTCACTTTTTTTTTCTTTTCCCGTCTTCTCCCGCGCCGCCGTCAAGAAGCAATAGAAATTACAAAAAATCTCGCAGCGCCATAAGGAAATAGCATGGAGATCTCGGAGACGCAGACGGACCCTGGGGGTGACATGTGTTCCTTGATGGTCCCTTTCTCTCAAGTTTTTGCTTGCTTGAAATGAAATTGAGCCCCCAGAAGCCCACAGAAGCAAACTGTGTAATTGTTTTACGATCGTTTTTCGCCTCTCCGGGAGCACACCACCAACTCCCCTTTTGCACTTTTCTCTCTTGGACCGGCGGTTTATTGTTTTTAGTATTGTTTTCGAAGGAAATAAATAAAACATGGTGGCTTTAGTTTTGATGGCTCTGATGCGAAGAGACTGCGTGAACCATGAGATTCTAGGATTTGAGAATCCGTACAATACTCTTTGGAAAATGAGTTTTAAGCTTAGAAACTAAGCTTGGGTCATTTGACAGATTGTATAGATGATGCTCAAAGCGTTGCTTTCAATGAAACTGAAATCAATCGTTGTTTTTTTTTCAAATTACTAGACCATCAATCAAATGCGGTTTTGTACTGTTTAGAGTGATTTTTGAGGGAATAAATAGCGAGAAAAGAATCCGAATGAAGAAATACGTCGGAATTCAAATTAAAAGTACGCGAGTTCCGCCCTGTTTCAATGATGCTTGAAGTTTCAACATACCCAAAGTAGAAAGACCTTTTGCTTGATTCCGAAACAATAAACTTCACATTTTTTCCTCGTATAAGTTTTACGGCTTCTAATCAACATCAATTATGAATGTACAACGTTGGATACGGGCGCGAAGTTCCGTATATGGGAGTATTCCGTTCCAGAACTGTGTGCCGGATCAGAACTGTCCCGTATCAGAACAACTTCACGTGAAGTGATACCTTGAGCAATAGTCTCTCAAACAAACGATATGATGTTCTAGGAAAAGTTCCGCTTGTCAAGACTACAACTGTTCCCATATTAAACTGTGATTCGGTTCTTCCAAAAATTAGGTTCACATAAGTTTAGATCCGGCATAAGTTAGGATCACGAAAGCACTGTGCTACGATGGCTTAAGTGGTTTCCGACATACTTGTGATGGGCCGGGCCGGGCCGACTGAGGAATTTCTACCGGCCCGGCTCTGAGGGGGGTCAAAAAATTTTTGCACTGAAAAAAATTTTTTTCGACTTTTTTTCGATAACTGTAGGAGTGGTTTCCTAAAGAAAATTTCGGATATTTCCAGTAAGAAAAAGTCAGAAATTTCATCAAAATCACCGAAAAAACTGAAAAAATGACCCCAATTTTTCAAAATTTTTTGAATCCGGGCCGGCAGAATTTTCCATCGGCCCGGCCCGGCCCGGAGAATCACAAGTATGGTTTCCGAGAGTTTGAGCTAATTATCCAGACCATTCTGGACCTAAATCTTCCAGCCACAACAAAAAGGAAGTTCACAATAGACTTTTTCCTCAACGTCCCCGTTCCAAACATTATCAAAACTTTTGAAATTCCAGGCAGAACGTTTCAAGTAAACTTCTTCCTCATTTCTAAGATCCCATTTTCCTTCGGTCATGACAACAAAAGAAACCTTGTAAACCTATCATATTACTCGTAAGAGTATCTCTTTTCTCTCCCCAATTGCACTTTTCTCGGCGTTCCCCCCTTTCCTTCGTCATTTGAGATTTATGATTTTGTTGTTAGTTTCTTCTCGACGAGGAGAAACAAAAAAACAAATAAAAAGAAAACGAAATGTTGTTAAACTGCTTGGGTGATCTATTTTAAACGAATGTACTTTTAGAAGGGCAGGGTGCCCGTCTAATAGAGGTTTTCTCAAGTTTTTGGTTGGCTCTCTTCCTTTTCAACTCCTTTCAGAACACACATTTTTTATTCAGACACGCCTTAAGCTCAGATTTCATTGGTACAAGGTGCCCTTCTAATAGAGATTTGAAATTCGTTTTCCAATTTTCCGATTGAGCTGGTGAAATCTCCGAAACACTTTGTTCTCTTCACAACTTTTTACCACGACATGAACCAAGATCAGATTTCATTTCAAGGACTACTGTACCCCTAGAAAAACACAGAATCTCACGACAAAATGCACAAAAAACCCTGTCCCAGAATAAATGTATTTTTTTCATTTTTAAAATTAAAAAAATTTACTGGTAGAAAAGCAGAGTGCCCTTCTAGAAGAGGTTTCACATTTTTTTCCAATTTCCCGATGGAATCAATAAAACATTTGCTCTTTTCAGGACAAAAATCTTTCCCTGAATTGATATATTTTCCAATTTTTAAAATTTTTTAAAAAATTTTTCAGAAAATCAGGGTGCCTTTCTAATAGAGGTATTTTCAAGTTTTTAGTTGGCTCACTCCCTCTTGGATTCCTTTCAGAGCACACATTTTTTATCCAACCACGCCTTAAGCTTAGATTTCATTGCGGTCTTACAGTACCTCCAAAAAAATACCGAATATCACGACAAAATGCACAAAAAACCCTATCCCACAATAAATTCTATTTTCAATGTGAGGGTGGAAGTGTATAACCTCTCTTTTTTTTCGTCAAATGTCATAGATTTGTCACTATCCCTGGGGACCATTTGACGCGCATCTTTTTTCCCCGTTTTTTTTTGTTGCGCGCGAAAAGTTGGTTTTTGATCTACTCGGGATGAATAATGAACTCTTTTTTTAGCAGTTCCTTTCAATAGAGCGCATTTGCTTCAGGTAGATCAAAGTTTTCAGGTTTTTCAAAATTTCAAAAAAAAAGGACTTACTTGAAAAAGAAGTGGCCAAAAAAGGCAGGGTTTTGGATGGTGTAGAAAAGTGACTGGGATGGAGAAAAAGAGGGTTAAGCAGTGGGAAACACACCATAGGAGGCGTCCAAATCCTGGAAGAAAGTTTTATATGTTTTGGCGGGAATTCAAACGGATTTTTAAAAGATTCGTGAGAATTTTTTTAGTGAATTATTTTTTATTAGGGGTCACCATGCTGAGCTTCATGGAATTCCGTTTTCAAAAAATTTACCGATTTTTCCTGAGTGAAAAATTTAAACAAAAAACTGAAAAAATGACTGAAAATTGGAAATTTTGAGTAAATAGTTGCAAAATTTCCGTTTTTTTGCGCAGTTCTTTTCTTCGATTTTCATATTTTTGGGTAACTTTCCATTATTTTTTTATTTCTTTTTTTTTTCTTTAAATTCTTCATATTTTCCGGTAAATTATTAGAACTTTACCGATAAAAATTATTTTTAGGTAAATTTACCTGTAGTTTACTGATTCATACAGAAATTTACCGGAAAATCACCGATAAAAATATGATTTCCCGAAAATGTATCGGAAGTTAATTGGCGCATCTACCGGTAACTTCATCGCTAATTTTCTCGTTGTTCGAAAAAATTTACCGGTAATTTTGCTAAACAATGCGCATTAGCGTAATTTCGGAATATCGTTGCTCACTTTTTTTCCAAGTTAGCGCCACTCTTTTGAACTGCTCCAGTAAAACTGAAATTTATCGGTGAATTTATCAAAAATTTACCGACAAGTTTACTGGTATGGTTTTATTTTAATTTTTACTATTTTTTCTCAAGTTCACCGGCACCTACCTCCATCCAAATACTCGGCCACACATCCTCTTATCCCCCACAGATAATGAAAAAGCCTAATATCAAAAATGACAGCGTCGACGGCTTCTAGCGGGAGACTTCCCTCGAGGAAGTCACATTTTAGAATCTGCAAATTTTTGGTTCTGAAAAATAATTGGAAAAAAAAAGAAAAATTACTTTTCGATGAGTCATGTATGAATTGACGTGCTGGGCGACCGCCCAGCAGCAAACCAGTAGTTGAATTAGGGTGATACACAGGCAGATATGCGAGTTTAGAAATCTGAAAAAAATTTTCTCCTTTTAGGAAGATATGCCCTTCTAATAGAGGCTATAGTAGATTGAAACTTGCACTTTTTTTTCAATTTATCTTTAATTAAAGGACGCCCAAAATTCAGGCGTCAAAATTGATAATGAAGAATTGATTCAGCTAGAAAATATGTTTTCAAAAAATTGCTTGAAAAAAGTTGTTCCTCATATTCTATAAAAGCTTGTAGTTTGATGCCACAATGATAAGAAAAAGGCTTCTTTCCTCTTTTGAAAAGAAAAAAATCAGGTCTCTTCACAAAAGTTTCCACCAACTTTGGGCCAGTATGCTTCATTCGTAAATTTTTATGGATACCAGTAAATTTCCTGCCTTACCGGTAAATTTTCTATAAATTTACCGGAAAACTTATCGGTAAAGATTTCATGAAATTACGGATAAATGATCACAAATTTACCGATGAAACGACAAAATTACCAGAAAAAAAACAAACGTTCGGAAAATTTACCGGTAAATGAAATTTACTGGTAGAAGAATGAATTTACCGATGAATCTATCCAAAAATCCAATGAAACATTTGCCGGTAAATTCATCGGTAAAATCTCGGTAAATTTACCAGTAAGTTTGTGAGGTAATCGATCGGAAAATTTACCGGTAAATCTGTTAAGCAATGCTCACTAGCGTAATTTTGGAGCATCGTTGTTTTTTTTTTTAATTTTGCATCCAAGCCTGTGGAAATTATTGATATACCAGTAAATTTTTTGGTAAATTTACTGATTTTTAGAACTTTTATCAATGAATTTATATAACAAAGGACTGCGGCTCAAGCTAGTCGAGATTCATCAATTCCCATAAGTACCTGCAACATGGTGCATCTTGCAGTTTGAAAATTTAAACTCCCGAGTTCGATTCCACCTGCGGTCTTTTCCTTTTGTTTTTTCTTTCCTTCTTTCATTTTTATTTTCCCCAAATTTTCTATCACAAAAACCCAAAAAACTCACTGATAACCGACCAACTTGGTGCATTCGTCGCGCACTTTGAGCAACGCCATCCTCCAACCTCCATCATTTCCTCATTGTCTTTCCCGTAGAAGAAGAAGCAGTAGAGATGGGATGAGAAGGGAATTGAAGTCAATCAGAAAAATTGTGAATGAATTTGCAAAAGGATTGCAGCAAAAGGAGGGAGGATTGTGACACACAAAAGATTGGAAGAAAAAGCAAGAAGACGTGTATATATGGATGTCAATAAATCTGCCCTTTTTCTCTCACTTAGAGCCTTCCACCAGCCACCAACACAACACGGATAATCCTATTGAAACATGTGTATGCATGTGCACACGTTGAAAAGGACAGGAGCAATAAGAAAAGGAAATATCGGTAAATTTTTGAAAAATATACCGGAAAACTCATTGGTTGAAATTCGAGAAATTTACCGGCTAATGATCGCAAATATACCGATTGAACAACGAATTTACCAGAAATTTATCGGTGAAAATTCTAAAAGTTTACCGGTTCTTTTTCGGTTTTTGTAAAAGTCGGTAAATTTTCAAAAACTTACCGGGAAACTCATCGGTGAACATTCGGGAAATTTACCGGTAAATGATCGCAAATATACCGATGAAACAACAATTTTTTTAGAAATTTATCGGTAAAAGTTCGAAAAATTTACCGGTATGTTTTTTTTCGGTTCCTCCAGAAATTTACCGGTAAATGTTTGTAATCTTACTGATAAAAAAATGAGTTTACCGAAAAATGTATAGAAAATTTTGTTGAAGAATTTTAGAAAATTTCAGAAAAATTTACCGGTAAATTTATCGGTAAATTACCGCTTCATCGAAAAATTTACTGATGAACCTGCTAAGCAATGCCCACTAGCGTAATTTCGAAGTGTCGCTGTTTTTTAAAATAAATTTTGAACCAAAATCTTTTGAAATTTGAAATTTACCGGTAAAATTTTTGGAAAATTTACCGAGTTTTTGAATTTTTACCAATAAATTTGAATTTTTAAAAAAAGTCTGCGATTCAAGTTAGTCGTAATTTTATCTGCTCTTTTTCTTTCACTTAGAGCCTTCCCCAACACCAGCCACCACCAACACGGATAATCCTATTGAAACATGTGTATGCATGTGCACACGTTGAATAGGACAGGAGCAAGAAAGAAAAGAAGGAAATAAGAGAGGAAAAGATTAGTTTCAGAAAGAAAAGAAGAAGTGACCACAAGACAATATAAAAGGACAAGAATTAGTGACACGGAAAATGAGAGGAAAGGGGGAGGGGGAAGGAATTTAATTGAAAAATTGAGTTTCTTCAGAGAATCTGATATTTCGAAAGATTGAAATGTTCCGCTTTTTCGCGGGGAATTCAAATTTTTTGTTAATTTTGATCAGATTTCGTGGAATATGAAATACCAGCTTTTTCGGGTCAAACAGTTTGACGAGGTTTGGTCCCTTTTGGTCCCCGAGTTTGGTCCCATAGGCCCATGGTTTTTTTCGGGTATTGCTTACTAGCGTTAAGCTCAGGCGCAGGCTTCAGCCTGCGCTATTTGGGCTGAGGATTAGACCTAGGCTTAGGCTTAAGCTTAAAGTCACATATAATTTCCCCCAGGAACTTACGTAAGGCCACCAAAAGTGCGCCTTTGGTGACTAAGGCGCTTTTCGCGATTACCGTAATGGCCAAAAGCGCATTTCTAATGCTTTATCGGGAATTCCTGATGGGAAATTATATGCGCCTTTAAGCCTAAGCCTATCGCAAATAAGTAATATTGAAAATTCTCGAATTAGTGTATACATTTGATTTTACGACAAAATGCAGATTATTCCCGGAGAAGTTTTGGACATTCTAGTGAAAAAAAACTGGTGGAAAATTTGGCGATGATCGTATCCCAAAAGGTTTCATCAGTAAATTTTTTAAAGTATTCTTTCATGGCTTGGTCAGGTCGAGCCTAATTCCAGTTGTTTTTAGCCATAGAGCTTGAAGCTAAGCTCGAAGCCACCTTAAGGCAATACAAATCCTACTCAGTTTTGAAAACTTTCGAAATTTTGTAGGCAAACTCAATCACGGCAAAATACAAAAACCTGTTAGACAGTAGTTCTCAGGTGCAAAACAGGGTTTTTCCGTTTAAAGGCGCAACGGTAAACTTCTAGGTTGTCTCGCCACAATTGTAGTAGTTTTAGCGCCTTAATCGTGGCGAGATACCGTTGAATTCGGTCGATGCGCCTTTAAAGGCTCTATTCTCAATGTGTGGGGGACCCAGTTAGAACTTGAAAAATTTCGAATCGAAATCCCACCATTTTTGAATTCCAGTCTCTCCAGAAGTCTCATAATCTTACTACGTCAAAAAACAAACAAAACCATCCAGCGGGTCAAAAAAATTTTCGGAAAAAAAGACTAAAAGTTTCGTTTCGAAAAAAGAAGAATAGTTGATCAGTTGTCATTTGTCTCTCAAAATAAAACAAAAATAAAGACATTTCCCTTTTTTTTGCTCTCTCAAAGGCTCATCGCAATTGCATGACAAATTAGCCAGAGATGAAAATTGTTTCTCTCTTTTCTTTTTTCTGTTTCACATCGTTTCTCACTTTTGAATATGTCATCCTCATTTGTGTTGAATTTTTCTATTGGTATGGGGGGAGGACTTTTTTCAATGTTTTTTTTCAAAAAATGGCGAGATAGCAACTTTGCTCCATTGAAAAATTCGCCGATTTCGAAAAAATTTCTTTTTTTTTTAATTTTTTGATTTTTCAAGGGGTTTTGATATATTCCTGCTTGGAAAAAATTGGAAAAAAATTTCTTTTTTTTCTTTGTTTTTTTCCTAATACAAAATTATCGAGCAATCAAAACTATTCTCAAAAAATTTCAGACTTCTAGTTAGAAAAGCTGGATTTTTGAGAAATTTCATCTCAAAAAATGTTTGCTGAAAAACTTTATTTTTCTAAATTTTTGAGGTTTTCGCCAAAAAATAATGATTTAGCTGAAAATTACAGGCTTTTTAAGATGAATTTAAGCACAAAAAATCCCGATTTTTCAAAATTTTAGCTCGAATTTTTTGGAAATAAAATTTTTAAAAACTTTTTTAAAAATATTTTTTTTTGTTTTACTGATTTTCGTTCCAAAAAAAACTTTTTTTTCCAGAAAAAAAAATTTTTTTAAAAACTCAAAAAAAAAATTCTTCTAGATTTTTCTTATTTTTTTTTCAAACGTTTCACCAAAAATCTGAAGCGCAAGATGAAAAAAACAATACAAAAAGTTTAGCTTGCTCCTCCTGCTCCAAGATCCAGAAGATAAGAAAAAGTGCTCCCGGAAATTGGATCGGACCAAAAAAAAAGATTTTTTTTCCAGCCTAAGCCAACAACATAAAAAGCTGTTTTTTGGTGTTTTTTTTTCACCCTCCAAAAAAAAGTGTCGGTGGTGTTTGAAAAGTGAGGGAGCCAATGGGGGGCGACATTGTGTGCAACTTTTCCAGAGCCATTCCCTCCCCAAAGGAATTCCCTCAAGAGGATCTATCTATCTATCTATGAAGGGTATCTTTTTTTGGAGATGTGAAAAGATGAGGGTGTTGCACACACGCACTCTCCTAATTCACGTTTTTAATAGGGTCAGAGACTAAAAAAGGAAGAAAAAAGAAAAAAGTTTGATGGGGGAATTGAACTTTGGCTGGTAGTTTCAAAAGTCAAGAGCGTTAGCCACTCGGCCAAGCGTGCTAGGGAGAAGAGGTCGTAGCTCGGTGAACTACAAGTTTATCGAAACTTGCCGAAAATTTACCGGAAGAGGTAGCTCGGTAAGTTACCGGTAAATTTGCTAAACAATGTGCGCTAGCATAATTACGTAGTGTGGTTATCCAACTCACCGGTGAGTTTATCGGTGAAAGTTTCAGTAAATTTATCGCTAAGTTTCAGTAAATTTATCGCTTACTGATTTATCGAAAAATTTACCGATAAATCTGCTAATCAATGAACACTAGCGTAATTACGGAGCATCGTTGCTCAATTTTTCGATATGGCGTCAATACGCTACTCCAAGAACCACCAAATTTTGATAGGCAATTTAACGGTAAATTCATTGGTAAAAATTCGATAAATTCACGGGTTTATCGAGAAATATACCGGTAAATTTGCAAAACAATGCACACAAGCGTAGTTTTGGAGCGTCGTAATGTAATGTGGGAGCATTGAAATTTACCGGTAAAGTTACCAAAAAATTTTCGACAAATTTTTTTCGGTTAACTTACCGCTAAAATCACAGAGTTTTCTACCGATAGTTGGGATATGTGAGCTTGAAAAGTAAAAAGCATAAAAGTAGGAAATTGAATTTTTGAAGAAAAAAAAACAGGCGATTTTTGGAATTATGTAGGCGTACTCACTTCGGACTATTCTCAACAAGCGGAAAAATTAGAAATCAAAATTTAAAAATTTTTCTGGAAAGGTCAAAATTTGGGATCCAACGAGCCATACGGCACGCTTGAAAAATTATGGCCCGGAGAGCGGAAAATTTTCCGTGAGCCAAAAAATTTACCGGTAAATCTAAGATTCGCTATATTCACATGTGAATTTCAAATTTCCTTCTCTGGCTTTTCAACGCAAAGTTTGAAAACATTGAGAAACGGTGCTCCGAAATTACGCAAGTGTGTGCTGTTCGGCAGGTTTACCGATAAATTTTTTCGGTAAACCAGTAAATTTATTGGTAAATTTATTGATATTTTAACGATAAATTTACCGATGAAATGAACACCGCCGTTCCCAAATCAAGCTTGTGCGCCTAGTCACCGGCAAATAATCTGAACGCAAACTGTCAAATTTTCCAGTAAATTTGCCTTAAATATTTCGATAAATTTTCCCGGTAAATTGTCTCGACTTCAAAACACAGAAAAAAAAAGTTTCCAAGAAGCTATAACTAAAAGAACTTGAAACTAGGGAAGAAGGAAAGGAGAAGGGCAAGTCATTTGAGACGTTCATAGTTAATCTGCAGCTGCTTTTATTCTTTTATTCTTCCCTCTTTTAGCCTCCACACATAAATGAAAAAGTATGTGTGGCGGTGGTGGAATATATGCATCTGGAGGCTCTTGAATATTCATCTGGCTATGTCTCCACCCGAAAAAAAAAATACAAGAATATAACATGCAGACGGGCGGAGAGAAAAGGAGGGAAGGTGTGCGTATATTATATGATTTTGGAGCCGGAATACGAAAATTTTTTTATATTTTTCTGATTAGTTTTTCGACTTTTTGATTGGCTTTTTAGCTTTTTGGCGATTTAAGACAGCTTTCTAGACATTCTCAATGGAGCGCACCTTCCCTTTTTCAGCTTTTTGGACTTGTGATCCCGTAAAAAATTCTAGTCTGGTAGATAGGAAATCAAAAAAATCGAGCCAAAGAAAAATGACGTGGAGTCTCGAAGAATCAAAGCCCGCTCGAAGAAACGAGAGAAAAAAAAACGGCTCTTGACCGTGGGAATTCGATTATTTCCGCGAACCAAAAGTTGATGAGGGTGGTCTGGGCGTTTTTATTGGATTAGAAAAAAGAAAAAAAGATTTTGCACAAGGAGGGGTTCGAACCAGTGACCCTGGGAACAAAAGCCAGGAGCGTTAGCCACTTGGCCAACTGTGCGACACGTAGAGAGGGAGGGGAGGGCGCCTATAAAACCGAAGGGAGCGAGGTATAGGATGTCAAGGATGGGAACGAAAAAGAGCCTATGATTAAAAATTTTGTCCGAGAGGAGTACAAAATAAAGTGCAATGGAGCGCACTTACTGGAAATGAAAAATTTAAAATAAAAAAGTTGTTTTTTTCGGTTTTTGCCGGTTCAAAAAAGTTGAAAAATATAAACTGAGGGGAGCGGGGTCAAAACTCCAGGAATATAAAAACTATAGGGTTGTCCGAGAGGAGTACAAAGCCAGTGCACAATAGAGCGCATTTGCTGTTAGGATTTATTTTGAATCAAAAATTGCAATTTTTCTCATTTTTCTCCATTTTTCCGTTTCAAAAAACAAAAAAAAAACACTCGAAAAAAGTTTATTATTGCACGCAAAAAAAAAAAATCAAAGAAAAAACAAGTAAGAAGTTGGGCGGGGCAAGCGATACCATACAAAGGATGACCGAAAGCATTTTATCAAAAATTATTAAAAAACAGCGAAAAAAATAACTCGTAATCTCATAGTTTTAAAACAAAGGACTGGGGCGGAGGGCTATGAAAGCTAATAAATATTATGAAGGCAGTGAATGATGCTGGAAAAAATACGACAAAAATAATGAGGGGAAAGAAAGAATTGGTAGATTTTGGAAACTGTCATGGGGATTAAGAATAAGAATAATAATTAATGGAGAAAAATAGAATATTGGTGGAAGAGGTTATTACTCAGTTTTCAGAATCGCGGCCGCGTTTCCATAAAGTCCGGCCATTGGAAACGGAACAAAACCTCCGGCAAGCGATGGGAATTGTTGGGCGGAAGATTGATCAAAAATCGGAAGTTGAATTCCGAGCCGATGTGCCATGGCGAGCAGCTCAAGTGGTGATGGAGCTGATGGAGCCGATGAAGAGGGAATGAGTTGTGGAAAAGAGATTGGTGTGGTGGTGGGGGCAAGAGATGGTTGGCCGAGAGATGATAATGGAGATGTTGGTGGTGGAATTGAGAATTGGGGAGTCTCGGCGGCAGCTCCAAGAGATGGCGGTGGTGAGATCGCGTGCTCGGTGGTCTCAGTCTCCGGTGTTGATTGGCGGGAGTTTATCTGGAAAAGAAAAAATTGATTTGGGTAGAGGGAAAAAAAAGAAAAAAGATTTTGCAGGGGGTGGGGGTCGAACCAGGGAGCCTCGGATCAAAAGCCTAGAGCGTTAGCCACTAGGCCAAACGCGCGATGGAAACAGAGGGAAGGGAGGGCGCCTATAAAACCGAGGGGAGTCGACTCCTGGGCGCGGGGGTCCCGCTGTCAAGAATTAGAAATGGAAGTGTGTGCCCTTATATAAGAGGTTTCAAGATTGAAAGTAAAGAAATACATAAATCCGCTCCCAATTATGCACCTGCCACTCTAATACAGGGTTTTTATTATACTCAAAGTCCTGGGGGAAAGACATTTATACAACTATAATAGCTATATGACCTGGGAGCCCTGATGCTCTATAAGTGACTGTTTTATGATTTAGTTCATGGGAAAGTAAATACACTAACCTCCTCATCTCTCGATGGTGGACTCATACTCGAAATACTGCTCGCATCATTATTCACCGATGACGTCGTCGACGAGGCAGATGACGTGGAAGCAGTCGCCGTGGCTTCTGCCGAACGTCTTCTCAACTCCTTTCGTTTATTTGCAAACCAATTTGAAACAACTTGTGGCGAGACGACCTCTTTTGGCATTAGGCTAACACCTTTTTTGTCCAACTGAAGCAAGTGATTACAGGCGGTGGCGATTTCGACGCGACGTGGCAAATCGGGAAACGGGGTTTGATGGAAGAAACTTTCGAGCATTCGAATTAGGATGGGACGGAACACGTATCGTTCTCTTCGTTGTGGAATAAGCTCCCCGTCACCGTTGGTCTCGAGACGAGTCGTCGGGTCGGCAAGGAATGCGTTTAGTTTGACGGGATGGCGACGGCAGTTTAGGTACCAGCAGTAGATGTTTTTACGGCAACGAAGTGAGAGTTCCCGGTGATTTCCGTTGAGAAGTTTGGAGATGTATGGTTGGGAGACACCTGGAAATAATTTGAAATTAGTTGAAAAATGGGAGGGGGGGGGGGGGGGTTGGAGCGCGGTTGCTAAGGCCGAAAGTTTGAAATTTGGAATTTTTTTCAACTGGAATTTTGGGATTTCGAGCTAGATTTGACCATTAAATGCTTTGAATTAAAAAAAATTGAATAATATCTCACTTTCATAGTCTATATCAGCTCAAAATATCCCTAGCTTTACAAAAAAAAATCACAATTTTTGAATTAAAAAAAAAATTCAAAGCTAAGCCTACAGTAACCGAAGTACTCCAAATTTTACGCGAAATTGCACACTAACCTAAGGCGTCTTGAATTTAGAAAAAATCTTCAAACTGTGCTTACAGTAACCCAAAAAACCCTAAAGCCTACGCAAAATTGCACAAAAACCTAAGAATTTTTGAATTTTGAAAAAAACCTTGTAGCGAAACCTACCGTAACCCAAGTACCCCACATTTTACGCCAAATCACACTGTAACCCCAGATTCCCAAAATCCTACGCCAAAATGCACACTTTGAATTTTGAAAAAAATTCCTACCGTAACCCAAACCCCCAAAATTGTTTTCCAAACTACACACAATTCTACTCAACCCCTTGTCTACAGTAACCCAGATACCCAAAACCCAACGCAAAACCACATACCTGTCATCATAGCTACCGTAGTCTGTCGCAACGAGTACTGTGTGATGAACGTCTTCATATCCAAAATACACGCCTCCTCTCCTTGCTGCATAAACTCTTCTAACTCCGTCGGATCGTCCAGAGTTGTGATCTCCTTCATCGGCGTCCGTTGACTCCGAATCGGTCGTGGAGCACTGGAGCATATCGGATGCTCAAAGACCGGGGATGGAGATGTAGACGTGGAGGAGTGCTCCGATTTGATAATAGGGAGAATGCTTGGCGATGGTGGAGGCACAGTTTGAATGCTTAAGCTGGAGGGTACTGTAGGTACTGTAGGCGCCGTTGATGTGGTGGGAGGCGACGTCAGATGTTGAACTAGCAAAGGGTTGTAGAGGGCTGCCAACTTATTGTTGTTATCACTAATCAGTGTCTTCTGAATCTCAATTTTCTCTGGAACATCCAAATCGCCAAATGCTTTTAGGACTTGATCCGATGAGATTCCGGTGGTGTGAAGTTTTCGAATCAATTCGAGTTGTTCCACTGTGAAGATCATACCTGTAAAAGTTGTTCATTTAACAAATTGGCAAAAAAACCAAAAGAGTAAGTTGGTATCAAAATATATATAGTAATAACGTATCAAGGCGTTGTGTTGTGTTGCACCAACACAAAAAAAATATAGTAAATAAACATCAGATTGATAAGGTGATAAAAAAAGAGAACAATAATAAAAAGGGATACTGTAGTAGTTGGACTAAGCTAGAACCAAAGAGCAAAAAAAAAAAACAAAAAAATAAATAAACTTCTTCGAAAAAATCTCGTGTGTGTGTGTGGTCTGGCAGATCATTGGGGGGGGGGGGTTCGGGGTGGTGTTTCGAATGGGCGGAGCTTACACACACAACTGGGGGTGACAGACGATTAAGAGACGCAGGTTTGATGTGTGTGTTTCTTCGAAAAAAAAAGTGGGCGTGGCTAGAAAGTGCAATGTTTACTCCCCTCTCGATCTCCCGCAGCAAGCGGCTGTGTTGTGATGATGACTGGGGGAGAGAGATAGAAAAAGAAAAAAAAAGTGGAGAACTGAAGTTCATTGGGATTGGAGACACGCCCACAAACAATTAGAAAGAAGTAAAAAGATTTTTCGCAGGGGGAGGAATTGAACTTGTGGGTGACCTGGTGGAAGGCAAAAGCGTTAGCCATTGCGCCAAGCGGGCAGATGAGAGGAGGGTGGCGGAGGGCGGTGATAAACAGGGTGTCGCGGGGGGAACGACGCCAGGAAGGGTGGACCAAAAAAATTTTCCAAAAAAAAAATCGATACACAAAAAAACGGTCCACATCAAAAGAAAGAAATGCTCATCTGTCCAACAGGTATACAACTTTACAACCTATAGATGTGTTTATCTAATTATTTACAACCCGACAGAGGAGACAATCGTCAGTTATATAAAAAGAGATATTTATGGTTATTATGGGAGAGAACAGAATGTGGTGGTGTTGGTGAAGGAGAAGATTTGAATTTATGCGGGAAGATAGGGAGATAAGTTAGCGGCACATATTGAGAAAGGCATATGGTATAGTTTCCAAAAGTTTATGACTTTGAAAGTTTCGAAAAAAGTAAAGTATACAACTAGACTGATTTCAAAGGCATAAAACCGGCAAAACTAGCAGTAAAATAAGGCAAATTTTCGACTGAAAATGGCCCCGATTTTGAAGAAATCAAACCTTTTGGCGGAAAAGTCGCCGAAGGCCGTCGGCTCAAATCTGCTGAAATTCCATGCCTGTTAACTAAAACCTCTGGAAAAACCACAAAAATCTGAGCATTTTTGCCAATTTATGGCTGGAAATCTATGAAGTTGAAAGGAGATATTACATTTTTTCAGCTTCATGGAAGAAAAAACTCCGCAGCTCCAAAAAAAAAACCAGACTTGTCAAAATGCGGTCGAAAAAAATTTTGTTTTTTCAGCATGTTTTTCCCGATTTTCAGCCCAATTTAGGAACTTTTGCTGGGTTTTCGCTTAAAAATCCATCAAAATTTCTTTCTGAAAAATTTAGGCCAAAGAAGTAGAAAAAAAAAACCGCGAAAAAACAATTTTCATCATTTTTTGCCTCAACCCCAGGCCGAGCGAGACGGACCATTTTTCCAGCGACCCGGCCTGGCCCGTGGCCCGTGACAAGTCTGAGAAAAACAAGTCACAAGATTGCTCAAATCTACTGAAATTATATGCCAAACTCATTAAAAACCACATGAAATTTGTGTAATTCCAGTCTAATTTTCACTGAAAACGGAAGCATTTGAAGGAAGTTAGGCTAGTTAGTCCGCTGAAAAAAAAACCTGCTGAAAATTCAAGTTTAATAGTCAAAATCCTTGAAAAAAGCACGAAAATCCAAACAAATTGTCCCGAATTTCGTCTAAAAACGGTTTTTTAAGCCATTTCAAGCCAAACTTTCTAGTCTAGTACACCCAAAATTATAAACCACAAAAAGCAAGAAACCTATCTCTTCCAGAAAAAAAAACGCATAGTGAGTGGAGGGAAAGAAGTTGAAGAATGATAAGAAGAACGATTCGAACTGCCTGCCCTCCCTCAGGTCGTGACGTCCTTTTCAACTGTTATATAGTCAACAGAAAAATGAATGATCAGAGAAGGAAAAAGAGAGATGCTACACAACAACAGATGGGGTTTTTTTTGGAAAGAAAATAGTTATTATGATGATGGCAAAGTTCAGGTGAGAGGGAATATTGTAGAGTGTTGCAGCTGTTCGAGTCAGGAATTGGATGGTTTAATAGGGTTATTGGCCGGAGGTCAGATTGTGCCTGGGGGGTTACAGACAGTCTGGGATAGTCAAAGATGGGTTAGCAATGTATGAGGATTCAGGGAAGGAGAGATCCCCAGCTGGCCAGGTTTGACAAAACAGGCCAGAGGCAAGCAGGAGGTCTGGAAATCGTGGAAAAAATTTGATGAAACGAGCGCAAACCCAAAACGGACTGGAGCATTTTTCCATCGGGATGGCCCTCGACGTCGGCCAAGTTTGTAAAACTTGCGGACCATCAAAGGATAAGCTTACAACATTTTCAACCGGTTTTCGGCCTGTTTCAGTCCGAAGTGGCAGAACTACGTTTAGCTGAAGCTAGCACATTCAGGCCATGAGCATTTCGTGTTTGGACTGAACTATAAGTCATAAGTCTACCCTATATTTTTTTTTTCTGCTAGTTAGCTCGGCTCCAGCTGACAGAGCCTTGGTTGAACAGGAGGTCTAGAAAGTTTCGAGTGGGCTGATAGTAATGGATCATTATCTGGGCTTAGGCTTTAAGACAAACAGGCCTGAACTCGATAACGAACAAAAAAAAGTCCGATATGGACCGGGCCAAAACCAAGGAAGTTACAGAAATCGTCAGAATGGAAGCAATCTTCAAAGTTGATTAAAGCAAAATATGGATCAAAACGGCTCCTCAACATATTGAGAACCGGACCGAACATTCTTAGATTACATAGATTGGAAGCGGGCTAAGCTCTCACGCTTCATCTACCACCTCAAGGTTAGAGCAGTTCATCTTAAGCTTGAAGTGTGCTTCTTAAGTTTGGAGCATGTCTGAAAAGTGATACTCACTGATAGTCTGCCTACTACGATACTGACTGATAGTCTGCCGTTTCAAATCCGCTAATTTTTTCTCCCATCTCCGACTTCTCCTCCCTCAATAAGAGCCTAACATCACTATATAGTTCGCGGCGTCCTCCCTCAACCCCCACTCTGCATATTATACCTCTCTCTTTCAACACCACTCCCGTTACATTTCTAGTTGATTATTATTATCGAGAAAATTTAATCGCATAGTTTGACGACGGTTTGATAATGTCACAAAATGATCAAACAAGCATACACCTAGGAGAGAGGGAGAGGAGGACGGTGTGAACTATCAGCATAGAAGTTAAGACAGAGTCATCAAAAGCAGAGGAGCAGGAGGAGAAGCGGAAATAAATAGTGAAGCATCATCAAAATTTCACGCAGATCACGATTTTCATAATTATTTTCATCGAAAATAGTTCTGGACCGTAGAAAAAGCGTACCAATATGATGCTACCCCGAGTCTGAACTGAACGTATCAGAATTGTCACGAATCAGAACTCTGGACAAGTTAGAACGTTGATCGGTCGGTTAAGAACTGCACGACTCAGAACTGACCCTTATACGAGCCGACCGTTCAAGAACTGCCCCGAATAAGAACTTTTCAAATGTATTTTGGGCAGTTTTCACTTGCAGGGAACCACAGAAAAGTTGTGAGGCAGCTCTGGTTCGCCTCGTTTTTATTCGACCAATTCTGATTATGGGTAGCACCGCCAATATCTCTGTAATAACCGTTGTCTTCTGGCCTAGAAACCCTATCGTGAAGTTCGAGAGGACAACGTGGCTAAGCAGTTTCGGGTGTGATTTCTAGGCCATCTCGGGCTCTCGAACTACACGGCAAGAGTTCTAGGCCAGGAGAGCCACGGTCGCAAAAGGGGTAATGGCATGCTTTTTCAACGGTTTAGAACAATTTTCTAGCAAAATCTCTATTGAAATCATAAATTCGAATGCGAGTATCCCCTTACAAAACCATTCCAGACCCTTCTCTCCTACTGTAGCCGAACGCTTTCCCATGCCATATACCTTATTCCATTCATCATAACCTCTCATTGTTCTCCCTGTGATTTCCAGAGCCACCTGGGTTGACAGAATTATGAAACTTTCCAGCTGGAATACAGGTGCCTAAGTATATCATTCGAGCACAGGTGTATGCATGCCCTCCACAGTATAACCCATACTTGAACTTGGCTTTTGGGAAGGAAGGTACAGTAAGAAGTTCAGCTCTGATTGTGTATGTCTTCCCAGAAGCCAAGTTCAAGTATGGGTTATACTGGAAGAGCATGCATACCCACAGGTGGCCAAATTGATATACTTAGGCATCAGTGTTCCAGGTGGGGTGGTCAATATTTCCATGATTCCATATGACTATAGAACGCAAAGTAATGCTGCTGACTGGGAAAGGGTACGGGTTTGGATGGAATGAGGAGCCAAAAATAATGAGGGAATGTAGAATGAGGAGAAAAAATCGCGAGAAGTGGGGAGCTTGAGCTTCCAGATGATCTAAGTTTGAAAGATTATGCATAAAGTTTCTCAAATATTCTAATGATAGCGATTCTAGCAACTGATAAGAAGCTGAAAATGACTCAAAGACGGTAATAATTGCTCATGAACAAGTTTTTTATCAGGAACAGTGTTAACGGATATTGTTCAACAGGTAATTTGAGCCCCTGAGAGCATTTTGAACTGATCATCGACAGCATTTCGAGCACACGGGCCGGGCCAAGGAAAAAATTGCCAAGAGGGAAATGCCTAATGTTTCCAGAATTTATTCTCAAAAATTCGAACAAATCCTTCTCGGCCAGTGAAATCGGTTTTTCTCATCAATCAGTATCAAAAACTAGTCTCTAAGTGTCATTTTCGAACAATATTATTTATGTTCCCTAACAAATTGGATGATTTTGAATACCAGGTTTTCAATTTTCCACTGAACTGGCCCAACCGGCCGAGGTGAGTTGAGCCGGGCCAGGCCGCCGAAATGGTTTGACTCGTTTTGGTGTGCACAATCAACAAAAACCAACGGACAGAAATACACTCTTGAACCTTTTCTCGAAAGAAAAACTGTTAAAAACTCCACTTCCTCTCTCAACTTCCTTCCCAATGTTTCGATGCATTCCCTTGATTATAACCCTCTCCTCTAAATGTATAAAAATCGCGGGGACACCGGCGGTTCAAAAAAGTTCATTCAATCTCTATTTCGGGGGGAAGATAATTGAGTAGATTACCGTGTGGAACGGTATCTGTAATTTGAATCTCTAACTGACCTCCGAGAAGATTTTTCAACGAATACCACCAGACGGGAAGAAGATAAGAAGAAAAAGCGATTTGGGGTTTACGATTGTGGAAAAGTGCAATCTTTTTTCTCTTTTGGCCTAACTTTTTTACAAAATAATCCAAAATTTGTATAGAGTGTCGTTCCGTACTCGTGTCTCGACGAGACCGAGAACCTGGCCGAGTCTCACGAGAATTCAATTTTCTTGAATTCTCGCCGTTTCTCGCCGTGCCTCGAATTCGTCTCGTTATTTTTTTCGATATATTCCGAGAATAAAAAATTAAATAAAACTAATTACGAAATTTGAAATACGTGATCTTTTAGTGAAAATTCTCGTTTAGTCTCGTCTCGTCTCGTCTCGATTGTCTCGATCGAGACGAGAAAAAACGAGACGGGAAGGAAACAAAATCGAGGCAAGCCGAGACGAGAAGATTCTAGACACGAACCGAGCCGAGATGAGTCTCCGTTAAATTCTCGTGAGACTCGGCAAGGTTCTCGGTCTTGTCGAGACACGAGTCTCGCGGGACGACACTCTATTTTTCACTTACCCCGTTTTTTTTCCCACAAATTCTCCCTTAAACCCTACAAACCGAAGATCCAATCTGCACTTGTAAGCACCCCATGTCCATTTGAAACACTCTTTCCACACCATTTTTTTTGACGGACACTTAATCAAAAATGCATGCGGTCATATATATGGAACATAGAGCAAAAGAAAAAAGGGACCACGAAGGACCACGGAAGGTAAATTTGATCGGTTATGCATGACTAGTAAGAGTGACAAGCGGGAGCTCACAGAGTTTCAGTTTTTTATAACGGAAAAAAAGTGTCGTGATTGACACATATCAGGTATATTGAATGGGATTTTAAAAATGAGGGGAAAGGGCAAATTGGGAAAATTTTCAAGGGTTTTAGTACGGGTATAACTTATCGGTAAATTTCCACAAAGTATCGGTAAATTTTCCGTTATCTTGTCTTCACCGGTAAATTTGGCAAAAAATCAGAAAAAAAAATTAGCGACGACTACCCGTAAAATTTACCGGTAAACTGTGAAAAAATTTGCCGATAAGTTTTCTATGAACTTACCAATAAATTTATCGATAAAAATTCGATAGTGTTGTCGAACTTTACCGGTGAATTTCCAACTTCCTACACTAGGGCTTTGGCACAAAAAGAAACTAATAGGGTAGCCACTTGCCGAATGTTCTACTGTGAAATTTACCGGTAAATTTTTAGAAAGTTTAAAATAAGAAATGAAAAAGCTGAGCAACGATGCTCCGAAATTACCCAGATGTTCGGTTTTTTTTGTTAGTTTTTTGATAATTTTTCGGTAAATTTTTTTTGATAATTTACCGAAACATTTTTTGTCTCAAAAAGTTCAAATTCTCAAAACCTCCCAAAAAAAAGAAAACCTCGAAAAGCCGATTAAACCAGTTAAACTTTATCTAGGCCATGTCTGTCTTAGCCGTGTAAAGGAGCGAAGGAGGGGAGGAGGAGGTCGAATAGACTAAGAGTATGCTGACACATATAAAGGACAAAAAATCGTCCTCCTCCTTCGATGTGAAAAAAAAGGAGGAAAAGTGAGGGAAAAAGAGGAAGAGCGTCGAAAAACCGATGGGGGGGGGGGGGGGGGGTCATTTTGACTTATATGGGGATTTTATGGGGGTGAGTGGCTGAAAGGTGGACTTGTCAAAATCCGAGCCGGGCCGATGAAAAATTCTCCGGCCCGGATTTGAAAATGTTTGAATTTTGAAGCACGTTCTTCCCCCATTTTCAGCCCTATTTCGAAACTTTTCCTGGGTCTTTTTACTCAAAAATAGTTCAGAATTTCCTCTCTGAAAATATAGGCCAAAAAACCGCGAAAAAAAATTTTGAAGAAAACATGTTTTGCCCAAAACCTCGGGCCGACCGAGCCGGGTCGGTAGAAATTTCTCCAGTGGCCTGGCCCGGCACGTGACAAAGTCTGCCGAAAGGGAAGGAAAAAGTATGAGCTACATGAAAATGTTACAGGGGAACCCTTATTAGGTAGTCTTTTGGCTGAAAATTCGACTAAAAAGTTGCTATTTTATACCAACTAAAACAGAAAATCAATTATAGAATCAGCAATATTCAGGCAAACAATTTTGCGCATTCTTTGTCTGAAAAATTTCAGTCTTTTTTTGAAAACAATTTTGAACGCATGGCTTTTATCGAAAATCAAAAAGCTAGTAAAAAAGGGCCCCTAGTCAGAACTATCCCTGATCAGAACCGGATGAATCAGAACTGAAGCTTATGAGAACCGACCGTTTAAGAACTGCCCTGGATAAAAACTATTCGAATGCACGTATTTGGGCACTCTTCACTGCTTGCAGGCAGTTCTGGAAAGGTACAGTACTTCATCGGCCAGAGTTCTGATAAGGTACAGTTCTGAATTGTCCGGTTCTTAGTCGACCAGAGTTCTGATTAGAGGTAGCACCTTTTGAACTACGATAGCCCACAAGTGAAAGCAAAATTTTGGGGCTCCCGAGAAATTGCACACTTTCCCGAAAAAAAAAATTTTTTCCGGTAGTGAAAAACTCTTCCTATTTCCGGTATTCCGTTTTCCGGAAAAATGTTGTTGGGTCCCTTCAAATACATTGGTCTCGCCCAGAACCAGGTCTTCTTTAACTATATCTCTCCCCTGATCCCTTACCTATTCCTTATCACTAATATCACCTATCACCTATCACCCCCCCCCCCCCCCCCCCTTCAACCGTAATACAGTATACTTGAACCCTGGCCGTTTTTCTTTCTCCGTTGCAAAAATTTGAACGTCACACAATCGGTTCTCTTTTTTCCCCCTGAAGGACACCCCTCTCTTGGTTAATCATGTGATATTTGGGGGGTTTACGCATGTTGAAAGGGCAAATGTTATTGTTTAAAAACGGGAGAATGATCAAACTGATAGTGAATGATTAGCTGATGGAAAGGGCTACGGTGACTCTCTACGTCACGGCCAATCGGGACAAAGTTGGGTGGTCTAGAAAAAGCAGTAGACTGTGGGGTTCCAAGTGAATAAAAGTGGAAAAGGGAAAATTTCGTTGTGTAGTCCGGGCGGACAAGAGCCTGAGTTGAGATTTTAAAATTTTCGGCGGGAAAGCTACAAATCTGAAGGTTTCTGTTTTCAAAACGCGATTCTTCCTTTGTTTTTGAACTTTTTGGGCGGGAAATTCAACTAACCTTTACACTTTCGTTGTGTAGTCCGGGTGGATAAGAGCTTGAGTGAAAATTTGAAACTTTTCGGCGCGAAAAGTAAATTTTACGCCCACGTGTATTTGGCTTTAATTTTTAGGCGGGATGTTCAAATATTATAAAACCGTGACATCCTTTTAGCCCCCACACCTATAAAACCTCCCATATTGCTTGAAGCAATCCTTCCTCCTTCGGTTACATATTTATAATATTTCAAACCGGTGTATGCACCTAATCTTACGACGAAATGCAGACGAACCATTTCAGCTTATTGGCTGCATTCAAAGATTTTGTTCTTACGCTACGAATCCACTCTGACGGGAAGTAAGTCTTGGCTGATGCCCTTCTATAACAGGTAACTCGGCCACAAAAAAATCGGATCTAGAACTAGACTTCCGGTACAGGGGCAATACTATTGAAGGTCTAACTATTTGTTCATTTGTATGTTCAGGGGCTCGACATGGTGCATCACTATTAAAGGTTTCCTTTTTCAAAACTTCACGTCATTCACATCCTTCTTTTCATCTTAGTCCTTAGTAAACTATTCACAACATAGTTCAACAAGATGTCCTAATTTGGTTTTTTGTGTCCTTCCTCCTCTCCTCCTTCTAATTGTTGTTGCATTACACATACAGACACACACACACACAACACATTACATGGTAGAAAATTCAGGTCAAGTGTTGGGCAGGCAGGCAAGTAAGTTGCACTTTTTGAATCTTTTGACGAATCTTCTTCTGCGAATCTGTGAATCGAATCGCATTCATTAAAGCCTTATAAAGAATTGAGAGATGGAAGGCATAGTGAGCGCCCCGTCCGCCGGCGCCGCCGCCTCCGCCGGGGGGCGCTCCCCGATGAAGGAAGATACGCGAAAGGAAGAGAAAGGATGACCTTTCTCTCTCGGAACATCGTCTCACACCTGAATGGACGGAAAAAAAGATTGGTTGTTTTCAAATATGTGTTTCTTTTTTTGTGTGGGGGGGGGGGGGGGGCAAGGTAAAAAAAGAGCTTTTAAAGAGTACAGAAAGTTAAAACAGAGCTCCAATCAAAAAAGAAGTAAAAGTAAAGCATACTCGCGGTAGAGTCGGAGCTAAATATGATGACAAAGTACTGCTCCATGCTCGGCGACGCACTACTATGGTGAAACGGAATATAAGAACAGTAAGATGATCGGGATCATGGGCTGCGAGTCAGATTCGAAGTACTTGTGATCTTACTCACAACGAGCCGGTCTGAGCCGATTTGAGAATTGATCTCCGGCCCGGCCCGGTCCGGATTTTGCAGGGGTCAAATTTTTTCGCACTTAAAAAAATTCTCCCTGTGTTTTTTCGGACTCGTTCGGACCGGAAAATTGCAAGTATGCTTATTACCGTCGGAACCTTAGCCCGAGGAAAAGTTCAGCTAACTAATGAAAACATATTCTAAAAAGTTTGAAGCTCGCGCCAGTGACTATGAAACTTCAAGATCGAAGAAGCTTTACAGATTACTCTGTTCAGAAAGAAATGCGTCATCCAAACGTTCAAACTGCTGCTGAATTTCTGGAACTTCGCTTTAGGGTTACGGTATTTGCAAGTAAGCCGTAGAAATACAGCCACACCGAACTATAAACAAAAGATTTCTTATTCAGGCTTTTCTCTAATATTTGAATTGCCGCCAAAACCGTAGAATAACTTGGTAACTTAATTTTCAGATTATAATGAACTTAAAAATAAAGATATTATACTGTAGCGAAACATTTCACACGATCTCTGAATTCTCGCCATTTTGGAAATTCTAAAATTAAAAATAAGTCCCTTGATTTTGAGCCCTAACAGGTTTTTTTCAAAAAAAAATTTTGAAAATTGAACGAAATTCTAATTCCCGCTAAAACTCACTGGAAAAAATGCGATGAAGCTCCAAAAAAAAAGCAAAGGTAGTATCAGTTTGATGTATCTGGCACGAATAAAGCCTACACAAGGCTACAGTAACCCCCAAAAAAAACCAAACTTGCACATCAAACCTTCTCTTTATTAATCATTTAGAAAGTAAGTTAACCTCAAAAGAAGAAGAAAAAGAACAAAAGAACCCATGTTCATTGTGTTTCTCAAATATATTAAACATTACAGTCATGTTGATCAGCGCGGCAAAAAGGAAAGAAAGTAAACGAAAACGAAAAAGAAGAAGAAAAAGGGATACTGTAACCGAATAGTTTAAACTGACCTTTTTTGGTTATTGATAGAAAAAAAAACGAAGTTATGGTTTTTATTGAAAATCAAAAAATCGGAAAGTGGATACGGTAGTAATTTGGATTTGGAATTTGGAAATTTGGAAAAATTTGGAATTTGGATTTGGAATTTGGAATTTGGATTCGGAAATTTGAAACTTGGAAGTTTGGAATTTGGAAATTTGGAATTTGGAATTTGAAAAAAATTGGAACGGTTTGAAAAATCTGGAAATTTGAAAGTATTTAGATTTGGAAATTTGAAAAAAAAAGTTTGGATTTGAACATTCGGAAAAGTTTGGAATTTGGAAATTTGGAAAAATTTGGATATGGAACTTGGATTTGGAATTTGGAATTTGGATTTGGAAATTTGGAAAATTTGGCATTTGGAATTTGAGAATTGGATTTGGAAATTTGGAATTTGGAATTTGGAATTTGGAAAATTTTGGATTTGGAATTTGGAATTTGAATTCGGAACTTGGAATTCGGAGTTTGGAATTTGGAAAATTTTGGATTTGGATTTTGGAAAAAGTTGGATTTGGAAATTTGGAGAATTCGGAAAAATTTGGATTTGGAATTTGGATTTGGAAATTTGGAATTTGGAATTTGGATTTGGAAATTTGGAAAAATTTGGATTTGGAATTTGGATTTGGATTTGGAAATTTGGATTTGGAAAAAACTTGGATTTGGAATTCGGAATTTGGATTTGGAAAATGGAACTTGGAAATTTGGAAAAATTTGGAAAACTTGAAATTTGGAATTCGGAACTTGGATTTGGAAATTTGGAAAGATTTGGAGTTTGGAAATTGGATTTGTAAATTGGAAATTGGAATTGAAAATCTGAAAAAATTTGAATTTGAAATTCGGAATTTAGAATTTGAATTTGGAATTTTTAAAAAAAGTTTGGATTTGGAATTTGGATTTGGAACTTGGAAATTGGATTTGGAAATTTGGAAAGATTTGGATTTGAAATTTGGAAATTTTGTTTTTTTTTCTTCAATCAAGACCACCTGTTTCCGGAGAAAAAAAAACATTTCTCAGCATTTCTCAGAATGTTTTTTTTTTCTAAAACTGACCTTACCTACAGGCGAACCTGAGGACCGAATGCTTCAAACAATCGCTTTTTTGTATGTTTTTGTAGTCCTGACCCACCTGGCAGAGGACCAGCCTTGAAAGAAAACACGGAAACACTAACATAATATTCTCCACGCTTTTAGCCAGTTTTCTCGCGGCTTTTTATTTGGGTCACACAGTTTTTATCCGGAGAACACAGAACAGCTGAACACGCGAGATTTTGTAACACTGTCCAGTGATTAATGACTGATGGTATCAGGAGAGGACACCCGTGTCTTTTCATCGACAACCGAGGAAAAACCTAGCTTAACTAGAAAAATACTTATGAAAAAAACGTTCGAAGCAAAAAGAACACCATGAACTCAAGGTAAGAGGGAAAGGGTTCTTATAGAACCTCTATCAAAACGGCAGTCTAACGGTGTTTGCAGTAAGTTTTTAAACTTTTAATATTGGAAATATTTAGAAATAGTTAAGGGAAATATAACATCGTGATACCTCTATTAGAACAGCAGCCATTAAAAACAAAGCCTAGCCCTCGAATAATACTGTACTTGACAAATTTTCTGCATTTGATCGTGATGGTGTTTGCGAGAAATTTTGAAAACTTTAGCTTCAAATCAGTGGCGAGAAAATTTTTTAAATTTCAGGTTTTCACTCAATTCACGTTTCGATGAATCATCGACAAATTTCACCGTAAATTTATCAAAAAAATTTTGGTGAACTTGCCGGTAAAAATTCAGTAAAATTACTAGTGATTCCTCAATTCATTAAAAAATTTTCCGATAAATCTGCTAAACAATGTACACTAGCGTAATTTCGGAGCGTCGTTGCTCAAATTTTTCAAATTTTTTGAGCAAAATACCTTTTTGAAACTCGCCGGCAAAAAAATAGATGAATTCGCCCAACTTTTATTGCTAAATTTATAAGTGATTTAATGGAATTTTCACCGGTAAGGTACACTGAATCCACAGGTAAATTCCGCGTTTTTTCGTGTTGGTGTTTGCGGAAAATTTTCGAAATTGGCGCAAGATACTTGGTTTGGCTCAAAATTAGTTGCAACGAGGGCGAAAATTCAGAAAAAAAAAATGTTGCACCTACTGATTTGATCTACCTATAGTTCCATTTCGCGCTCAATTTTTCCCACGGTTTTTTGATCTACCAAGATAAAAAATCTCATGCTAACCATCTTTTCCAAGATTACAAATCAAATCTCTTGTCAAAACCCATCAGTCATTTCCACTAATTTTGTTAACCTTAACCCCCCTTCCGATTCAACTATATGTGTGTCTCTCTCTCTCCCTCTGTTAACCATCTCTAAACAGTTCAGTTCGACCTTTTAAATTAGACGATCACCAACCCATTTTTTGTCTGCTTATTTTGCCCCCCTTTAAACCGTTAAAGTGCATACCGTACCAGGGAGAGTTCACCCCGAAAATTTGTAAACAATTAAAAGGGATGAAAAATTGGAAAAAGGGGGGGGGGATGTCTGGCAGGGAGGTGGAAGGAAAAAAAGAGGAAAAAAGGAAAAGAAGAAAAAAAAAGGGGGAGGGGTCAAGAGATGAATTCCAATGAAGTGCGTGGAAGAAGTAGAAGGAGAGGAAGCATCATGAATAGTTTAAGGACATCGCTTTCTAGAGAAAAGTGTGATATACGAGAATCTTGGGCCAGCTGACTATTTTGGACTTGGGCTGGTATGAACTATTTCAGAAAAAAAAACACAAAAGTTCAACTTGAATGAGGACTGAAGTAGCACTTTCAAAGGTGGGGGACATGAAAGCTTTTTAGACTTTTGTGTAGACTTTGAATGTATTCTGTTGTAAGATCTGGTGTATTCACTAGTTTTCAAATTTTGAATATTTTCAAGAAAGTCAAAAACCATTATCATCCAAGGGGTCAAACTAAGCTGCCGTACCAATTGGTGATCGGGCGCATTACCGGCTGAGCCACAGGGTCCAAAACGCGACCGCCCTCTCTTGGCGCCCACGAATCTGGCTCTCGCGTCCAAAATCTAGAGAGCGTGACAATTCCGACCTCCCACTAATTATGGTTGTGGGGACTTCGAAAATGAGTTTAGAATGGTACATCCTTTATGATCGTCGAGTAACTACAATTTAATTTTTTCATGTCAAGCTACCTTTAACAATTTTTCTATTCTAAGAATTATCCGAGGCTCTATAAGCTACTGAAATTTCAGCGGTTTGAAAATTGCAAGGACCTGAACCAATTTGTTTTTAGGACTAAAATCTGCTGAAAACTGAAACCTGCCAATATTGTAGGCCTGCAAAACATTGGGCTGTAAGCTATTAGGCTGGCTGAAGTGAAATGCGCGCTGAACTTTCTTAATAGCCTGTATATCTCCGTTCGAACACAAAGTATATAAAAGAGCCCAACTGAAATATTTGTAATATTTTGCACTTTTAATTTAGCCAACCTAATATAAAAAAGGACAAAGTAAAATCTGAAAGTGTGTCTTTGGGTTAAGCAAAAAGGACTGTTCCAATGCAATTAACTGTGGTCCTGAACCATTGCCAGTTGATTGACACCCTGATTTGGCCAAACTCATTTCCCCCTTCTGGCCATTCTTGAACTTGGCTCTATGACCATTTGCAGTTAGCAAGTACCCTCCATTATGTTCACTCATTCTGGGAGAGGCCATGGTGAGAGCCCAAGATGGTATAAAATCCACACCTGCAATTTTCCTAACTTTCCACCTGTCATTTAATTGGGAGTCCTTAAGTCATTAGAATACTTTTGAGAACTGTGCAATATGGAATTGCAGACATATGGTCGCAGATAGGGGGACTACGGAATATGAGATACTCCACTGGAAGAAGGTTAGGTAGGGGACCAACCGTGTAGAACGGGGCTACAATTTTGGGTCTAATTCCTTTTTTACGCTAAAAATTGCAGTTTGGTCAAGTTCAAATCAAATCCAAACCACACTGCATTTGGTCGCTAAAAAAAAGGCTAGTGACTATAGCTATTTGGTTGGCCGGAAAGAAATGCGCGCTGAACTTTTTTTTTCGAATCTATATATATATATATATATATATATATATATATATATATATATATATATATATATCGGCTGGAATCAAAGATACAAAAAAGTGGTCAACTGGTAAAATGTGCAAAATTTTGTGGTCAATATTTTGTTAGTTGAACACTTTGCGATATCACTCACTCTAGCTGAGATATGAATATTCGCGTTAACGTCAAGCGCGCATTTCTCTCCGGCCAATATAATAGCAAGAAAATGGAGTGAGAACCAAAACACTTTTTTGAATCTTATTCCCATTTTTTCCTTCGAAATTGCAATTTTCCCATCTTCAATTAATATCCAAACCGTATTATTTTCCTTGATCTCAATACTCTAATATAACAGCACCCTGCCATTTCCACAAAGACCAATCGAAATATCAAAAACCAAAACGAACCCCAACATTATGACCATGACCAGAAAATTAATCAAACCGTATCGTGATAAATCTTTTTCTCTCTTTTTCCATTTTTTTTCCATTTTCCTCGAGACACAAAAAAGAGAGATAGATAACATCATCATTTAGAACATTATCTATTTGTTTCGGTTATTTTCTTCTTCTTTTTTTCAACAACGCATAACTTCTTTCTCCTCCCGTGGCGCCGCGGTGAATACCTGTTCCGTGTGTGTGTGCGACGCCGATTTTCTCGAAACAAACCGACAAATTTTTGTGTTACAAATTATATGACCTTTCTTGACATTGGAGAAATAAAATAAGAAGGGAAAAAAGAGAGAAAAAGGGGTTCCGACGATCGGCGACAAAAACCCTTTTTACCTATAAGGAACTACGTCATCAAGGGGGAACGAAAAACATTTAAGTTCTAGATAATCTCTGATTTATACAGATCAATCTAAAGGAACGAAAGGTTGATTTTCAAGGATAGTGGTTTCAAAGCACGTTTGCCTACAGTGTTTTAAAAAAAGATTGCGTTTTGCAGCTTCAAAACTGCTTTGAGATTCGATGGTACCTGTGAAAAATTTTTAAGGTTATCTCATCTTGGCAACTGTGAAAAAGAGAGCTGGGATTTACGACAACTCGGCGGTCTCGGAGTTTTGTAAAAGCTCCCATGCAGATATTGATTACATAATTTTCCAGAATAGTGTCGGGGTTTTCCAGGATAGTGACTTACGGAATTCAAGTTTTCGGATTCATAATTACAAGTCGATCCGAATAATTATAACTTTCAAACTCTATCGGGAGTTCTTCTTGGAACCCAATGAATTGGAATTATACTTCTAAAAATCGTTTTCAAAAACGGATTTTGTTTTTTTCGCGCAGAAGCTGTTTGAGATACATCTGTTATTGCAATACCTTCAGGGTTCTGTTTTGCGTTTCTCGAAATTTACAAACAAAAATCAAATTTCCGTATTCCGGAAGATCTCTTTTATCCAGAAGAAAAACAGAGAAACGTGACGAGGTATCGTGGACATTTGCCGGTCCGCCTTCAAACGGAGCCGCCACTTTTTTTTGCAAATGAGTAATACAGGTCTCCGAAAACGAGGATTTTACTTATGATTTTGACTGTTCGGTGGTGAAAAGCCGAACATTGTATCGAATTCGTATGAAGAATGCGAGAAAAACTTCTTAAAGCTTCGGAAAATGTTGACCGAGAAAACTACTGCCCGGCCGGAAAACTTGCGAATATGCTTTTTTGGTTTTTAGCGGAAGGCACTGTTTGATGTCAAAATCGAAATTTCACTTCCAGGTTCCTTCGGGTCAATCCGTATTTCAGATGTTTTTTAGCTTCCAGTCTTCAGGTGCAAAAAGTTTGTGAAATTCCAAAAGAATCTCCAATTCCATCTATCTCCAATCATCAAGAACACCGCATAATAAAACGAACGATTCTTAGTCGTTTTTTTTCTTTCGCTATTCATCTCTTCGCCTCATCTGTTTCTTTCTTCGTTCTCCCACAGGGTCTACACAAGTTTTTATGTTTCTCCAAACACGGAGAGAGATGTGTTCTCTTTTTTTTGTACTTTTTCGCAAGATCGGGTTTTTTTTTCATGGTGGCTGCTGTCCTCTTTTTTTCTATAGGATTGAAGATATAATGGAATAAAAAAGGAACAAAGTTCTCGGAGGGGAAAGGAGATTAGGTGGGAAAAAGAAAAAGGGAAAAAGAAGGGATAAAACATTATAATTTATTAAAAAATTGAACAATATTCATGCAAATAAAACTATATTTAAAACTTTCTGTACACAATGTGTATATATGATTATTAAACATGCAAAATGAAGAGCAATCGCGCTCCACTGGACTCAGTACTGGAATTTTTCAATTTTCAGCGAATTTCGGTAAATTTGTTTTCAGTTTTCGCACCAAAACGCTTTTTTTGGAGTATTTTTTAACAAAATATAAAAAATTTTCCATTTTTAATGTTTTTCGAAGTTCCTAAAATTTCGACCAAATTTAGGTCAAAAAGAGGCCTGAAATCTTCACTTTCAGACGAAAAAAAAGGAATTTTTCCGATGAAAATTGGCACAAAAATGGCGGTTTTCCTGTGAAAATCGATAAATTTTTCAGAAAATAACCAGAAAACCCGCTAGAAATGAAACGAAATTCTAAAAATCCACTGAAAAATCGTCAATTTACTTCAATTTTTGACTAATTTTGAACATTTTTTTCTATTTTATGTCAATTTTCTGATAATTTTTTGGAAATTTCCTCGATTTTCACAGAAAAAAACGTCATTTTTTGACTAAAATTATCTGAAAAATGCATTTTTCGATTGAAAAGGTCAATTTCAGTCTTTTTTTTCTAACTAAATCTGCTTGAAAATTCAAAAAAATCCGAAAAAATTCAAAAATTTTAATTTTTCAAATTCTCAGTGAAAAAGCGCTTCAGAATTGGTGCGAAAACCGGGAAAATTTACAAAATTCGCTGAAAAGTTCAAAAAACCAGAGTCCAGTGGAGCGCGATTGCTCATCATTTTGGCAAGCTAAACGCTTTTGGTTCGAGAATCGGAAAATTCCCAAATACACTGAAAATGAAGCGAAAAATTCAAAAATCGACTGAGTCCAATGGAGCGCGATTGCTCATTATTTCAAAAGGTTAATCTTTTTCTTCAACAATTCGTTCGATCCATTCCTCATCCAAATATCCAGAACTTGCCAAATATTCTCGATTTGCGACGACTTCATTACAACAATTCGACAAATATTCGGCGAATTCTTGAGGTGAAAAAACTGTGTTCGCCTCGTCAATTGTTGCTGAAATGGTATTCAGAAGGTGTTGAATATACTCGGGAGCCGCATTGATTTCATTATCATAATCGATTTTTGGATTCATCACATTGATATGATCCTCGAGTTTTACTTCGAATTGAACTGAATCACGATTCGACATTTCCAGTTGGTTTTTGAGGAAACTCAGTTTTCTGAAATGAAAAATATGATTTTTGGGGTTTGCTATCGCTTATTTACGAAAGCCTGTCACCTCGGTTTAAAGGCGCAGAGACAAATGTCTATTGGGCCCTGTCACGTTTACAGTGATTTTGAACTAAGAGTTACTGTGATCGTGGCGGGACCCAATAGACATTTATCGCTGCGCCTTTAAACCGAGGTATCAGGCTTCCGCAAATAAGTAAGTTACTAGGGGATCATGGGAATGGTCAGAACTTGAAGTGAGCTTTCGTGTTATAGGTTCTTCGAAAGCTGAAAATACGCTGATCACAAATCTGAAGTCCGTTTTTGCTGCCGACTCTTCAGAAAAGAGTTATGACCTCCATCCTTGCCAATTTTCGACAAAATCACTACTTTGAAGCGGTTTTTGAGCATGATCCAGTGATGCTAGATTTCCTGAATTTGATCAAAATGTATAACTGACCATCCTCTAACACCCCGAAAAATTTGGAACATTTTGAAGAAAAACACATTTTGGACAGTAACTTTTTTTGGTCATAACCGAGGTTAGAAAATTCTCCGATGGTTTTTTTTATTCAAAAAAGTTCCAATTTTTTGGGGTGCTAGTGAATGGTCAGTTCTGCAGTTTGACTGAACTTGGGGAGTCTACTATTACTCATTTGCGAAAAAGTGGCGGTTCCGTTTAAAGGCGCAACGGCAAATGTGCGCGATATCTCGTCACGCTTACAGTAACTTCAAGTGTAAAATAACTGTAAGCGTGACGAGATATCGTAGACATTTGCATTTGCGCCTTTGAACGGAACCTCCACTTTTTCGCAAATGAGTAATATCATTGGATCATTTTCAATAGCCGCTTCAAAGTAGTGATTTTGGCGAAAATTGGTCAGATTCGAGGTCACTACTTTTTCTTCGGAAGGATCGGTGGCAAAAACAGACTTCAGATTCGTGATCAGCGCTTTCAAATGGCCTATAACACGTTCCAAAAACTCAACTTAATTTTTGACCATTCTCTAGTTAATATTGTTTGTTTTCGGTGGTCCAAACTGGAAATGACCTCTCGAGACGTGCAATATGACATCCGAGAGCTTCAATTATGCTGATTGAAAGGGAAATAGTTTGAAGGCTAAATAGGACCGATTTTTGCAAAACCACTGCACTACGCAAAAAGTGAATTTCATGTTCGTAGTCAGCACATTTTCAGCTTTCAAATGGCTTTGAATTAGAGCCAAAAAGTCCTTTGCTTTTGAAAATTTCTCGGCGGTTCATGGCTTAACTCGACTTGAGACTATTTTTTTCTAAAAACTCCTTTATGATTTTCCGACCCAAAAAAGGTATCTTTTTTTCATTCATAAATCAATTTTCAGCTCCTAAAATATCGCTTACTCGCTATACGGAAACAGTCTTCCCTGTCTCAAATGATCAATATTATATTGATCCCGACGTCTTCGATACAATTGTTTAATCATATGTACATGTTGCATTGTACCCCATCCACCAAGTTTCAATGATACACTACACCACGATTGACGCATTGGTTGATGATATCCAAAATCGGCACAATTCGTTTTATCCCAAATCGGACGTTCTTCTTTCACTAAATCGAGAAGTTCACATGTGAATTCGAAGATTTCTGGGGATTCTTGAGACTTTTCGAAAAACGATTTTCGAGTTTTTCGCTTCAAATTCACCGGATTATGCTCCGCAATCAATCCGCCACCCGATTTTTCGTAGTCCTGAAAGAGAAAAATTTTGTGTTTTTTTCTAAATTTTTAGAAAAAAAAAACTAAAAAGAAAAAATTCGGAAAAAACCGGCAAAACGGGAAATTTTCAAAAAATCAACCGGTAATTTTCGGACCAGCAAGTTTTCCGAACGAATTTTCTGAAGAAAATTTCCGAGTTTTTCCGAAAAACTGCTGATTTTCAGCTTGAAATTTGCTAGAATCTGTATAAAAATGTAGTGATTAGCTATGCAAAATCAGAAGCAACAGCGCTCTACTGGACTAAGAATTTTATTTTTCTAATTTTCAGCGAATTTCAGTGAATTTTTTTGGTTTTCGCAACAAAAACGCCAGTTTCCGGAAATTCGGAAAAAAAACCGGCAAAACGGAAAATTTTGCGAGTATCGACCGGAAACTCTCGGGCCGGCATGTTTTCCAAACGGAATTTCCGAACAAAGTTTTCGAAAAAATCCCGAAATTTTTCTAATATTTCCTTTGAAATTGAGCTTTTATGCTGAAAAGGTAAACCCGGGAAACAAGAAAATAAAATTTCAAACGCCTGAAACTCAGTTTCTAACTCTCTGAATCACTATTATTTATACGCAAAAGCTTGACACCTCGGTTTAAAGGCGCAGCGACAAATGTCTATTAGGTCCCGCCACGATTACAGTAATTTCTAGTTGAAAACAGCCTGACAGTACCCGATAAACATTTTTTTCCATTAGATTCCCCGAAACTTGCCGAAAACATAAAATGTGCCAAATTTTTTTTCCGAAATTTTCGAGTCCGCAGTTTTTCCCAATTTTTTTTCTGGAAAATTTTCGAGCCGGCAAATTTCCGAGACTTTCGGAAACACCTAACCATGGTATTTTACCTGTAAAATGGTCAAAATAAGTTTCTGATCCTCATTTATCCATTTTTGTCGCTGCCGCCACAAATAGATGAGCGTCTCTGTGGTGCTTGCTCGCTGCGCACGATACAGCCAATCCAGGTGGAGACCCTGCAAACATTTTTTGGCTTGAAAAAAATAAAAATTTCATCTTTACGCTGGAAAAAATTCTATAAATTTTACGCTTTTTTCACGAGAAAAACCCAATTTTTTTTTCTCGTAAAACATGCATTTTCATTATCTCATTTTAGAGCAATTTTTCCGACATCCTACCTTTTCAATAAGCTTCTCTTTTGTTGGTTTAATTGGCTCTTCTTTCGTTTTCGTCATTTCTGTAAAAATTCGATAAGAATCCGTTTTTTCAAAGAGAAAATGCTGAAAAAAAGTGAGAAAAAGCAAATGAAAATGAAGCATGAAAAGTATTTCGCGGCAGGACCCTGTCTATTATTCAGGAGCGTGCGCCTTTAAAAACGACTAAGGACTACTGTAACTGAGTAGTTTCAGCACCCGATTTTTGAGAAATTTTTCAATAATACAAATTTTGAAAATCACGTCTCAAAACCTTTATTAAATCTTCTTTTAGAAAATCTTTTCGAAAGTAAAAAAAAAATGGCGGAGTTTAAAAATAGGGTAGCTGTATATAAAAATCTATTTCTTGGTGAGCAATGGGAATGGAGAGAGGGGTTAACAAGAATACAAAATCAAAATATTCTGGTAGAAAAAAGTACAAGAGCTAGAGCTCAAAATAGTACAGGTAATCGGCGCCAAGTGGCTCATGTGGAGTATTTGGACGACGTTGCGGCCGACGATTCGGTGCAGGTGGGGGCGGAGCCAAACGGATCGGAGGCAGTACTGGTTTCGTCATCAATTCCTTGAAATATTCATCAAAAAGCTTCTTCTGATTGAAGCTGTCTTGTGCTTCTCCGAAACGGATCAAAATGGCTCCAAGATTTGGATTATTCCAATTCCATTTTGTTTCTTCCGCGAATTTGCACGTAACAATTCTCATTTGACCTTCCAATCGTTGCATATCCACACGAATTGGTTGTAATCTGATGAATCCGTGTCCTTTTGTCATGTGCTCTTTGAGCAGACAAGTTGAGCAAAGGGAATGATTGCTCAGGTCAATTTGATTTGATACCAGGTCTGTGAAATGTGAAGTTTCTTTGATTGGCGAGCAGGTGGTGCAGATGTTGGCACTGAAAAAAGAAATGTTTTTTTCTGATTTGGAGATATAAATATGGTTAAAATTCGTTACTTATTTGCGGATACTTCGGTTTGAAGGCGCAGAAATGTCCATCGGGTCCCACCACGCTTACAGTCTTTTTAACTGGAAATTACTGTAACCACTACAGAACCCGATTGACATATATATCTGCGCCTTTAAAGGAGGACTAAACTCAAATTCTATGCTGATCACGATTTTCCTAGTGATTTTGTTTGAAAATCGCACGAAACCGTGAAAATTGTTTTAAATAGTGCACGAAATACTGATATCCCTTCTGATGACCGTGGTCTCCTGGCCTAGGAATTTGATCGTGTAGTTCGAGAGGACAATGAGGAATAAAAATTTCCAGGGACTACCGTAAAAACTGTATTAATTGAAGCGCATCAAATCGAGACTATCAAGAAAAAGAACGTATTCTCCAATTGAAGCAAATCTCTAATTGAGGCGCATGCAACTCAATTACAGTTTTTACGGTTATGATGCCCTGGGTGCGAACAAAAATCATAGCACAAAGAGCTAAAAAACTCAGTTAAAGCTCCAAATTCTGAACTGAAGGCGTCGTCCATATCCTTACAACTTTTCTGGAACTTCGAATCATTTCCGAAGAAGATATCACGACTTTTTTTTTGAAAAAAGAGTGCGCACAGTCCACGGCCATCAAAGTATCTAGGCCTTGGCACACGGGTTCCCTGCGCTGGGGTAGGAAAGCGCGCCCTAATGCTAATGTTAGCTGTCTGAGCTGAGTATTCAACGTTTCTACTCAAACGTTCAACTTTTTGCATTAGGCCAGGCAGCAAAATTATTTTCTCTTTAGAGCGGACTTTTCTACCCCCTTTCCTATCCGTGCCAGATCTCGTTTTACAGCGGGGCGAACTTCCTAAATTCAATTAATCGAAACTCACTCTTTCTCATGATAAGCTCCATGGCATTCGATGCACGTAACGAATGCAATATTATGATTCGCCTCCCCACGCATCTCATTGATCACATCTATCAATTGATAATTCGTTCTGATACAGCTTCGCGGTGTCTGAGTTACAGTCTGAAAAAAGTTTTTTCTTGAAAAATTCGAAATTTTTTTGCTGATTCTTACCCTACAAACTGGACATGAAATACTGATAGAAGTCGGATCGACAATTCTGAAATTTCTGCGTCCTTGCTCTTCGAGCACTTTGACGCATTCCTCGCAAACTGTGTGCGCACATTGCAAAATTTTCGGTGTGTGTCGGTTTTCGTCTGAAAAATTGAGCATTTTAGTGGAATTTCCTTCAAAAAAATCGCTAAAACTTTGTCTGGGAGGCTGGAAACTCTGAAAATTTCCAGATTTTTAAATTAATTCAAAAAAAATTTTTTTTAACTTAAAAACTAGATCTTGACTTATTTTTAGGTGATTTATTGTCACAAAAAAGGCAAAAAATTGCATTATTTCTGACCTAATTCGGTAAAATTCGAAATTGTCCAAACAAAAACCAAAACCAGTTAAAATTTCGACTTTTGATGATAAAACTGGTTATCCGAGTCGCCAAAACGTTATCCGAGTCGCCAAACTAAATTTCTAATAAAAAATTGGAAAAAATTCCAGAAAATTTGGCTGAAATCGCTCAAAAACAACGAAAATTGAGCTGAGATAAAATTAATTTTTCACAACGACACTCCGGAATTCCACCGAGGTGCGTTGTTTAGCGAGCCGTTTCAAAACTAATTTTTGACCTGGAAACCCAGAAAAAAGCTTGTTCCGGTCAATTTCAGACAAAAAAATTATAAAAAATTGAATAAAAAACTAACCGTACGGCTCGAGGCACACTTGACACGACGGCGTCCGTATGACAGGCTGAACGGAGGCGCTGCTCTTGAAGTTGTACATTTTCGACGAAGGAATTTCGAAGAAACTTCGAAAAGGCGAGAGCGAGAACAAAAGAAAAACGAGAAAGCAATGCAAAAACTGATTTGGCGCCAAAAAATGATTTGAAATTAAAGAAAAAAAAATGGTAGATCAAAAATTTTCAAATTCAAAAAATGTGGGTCTATAGTCAGCGCAAGCGTCTGCATACCCGCTCTATTGCAACCCCGCCCACCTCGTAAAAATAGTTATCTTTTTGGAGAGAGCGGCCAGACACGCAGACAGAAAGTGTCTGCCGCTCTCTCCAAAAATAGAACTATTTTTACGAGGTGGGCGGGGTTGCAATAGAGCGGGTATGCAGACGCTTGCGTTGACTATAAGAAAATTTAATTTTCAAAATTAAAATTCTGGACGAAGAAGATTTTGTCGAATTCTCGGCCACGGTCATCTGTCGATTATTTGCGATTTTGGACGCAATTTTTTGAGAAGTTTCTTTTTAAAAATTTTTTTTTGATAAGTGTAATTTAAGAAGAGATATCTCTAAGGACGAGACTTTCTCCGCTAGGCCTTGGCACAAAAACCAAAAGTGTTTCAGATCCAAATGAGTTTTTGATGTTGGGTATCCATATGGGTAAGTGATGCCAAAAAACATACCCCCAAGTTCATGTGACGTCATCACCTGGAGTTAAAGCTCAGAGCTCCAATTGCACATCTGAAATTTTAACTTTTTTCAACTTTGATATTTTTTTCCAAAATTTTTGGTGGGTCATTGGAAAGGTTCAAAGCATATTTGAGCCAATTTTCAGATCTCTGCAATGCCTGAAAACAAGATTTTCAAAAAAATTTTGAGGTTTTTTCGGTTTTTCTCAAAAATTTTCTACACTTGTCGGGTATGATATTTTGTTCCCAGATTCCCCATCCGATTTGCTACAAAAAAGTCTCTTGGACCTACATCGAAATCGTGGACCATTTTGAGATAATCGACTTTTTCTGAAAAACAGGTAAGGGTCCCCCCTTATGTGATTTTTTTCGAAGCCAAAAAATTTTTTTTTGTCGGGTCCAAAAATTTTTCCCCAAATTCCTCATTAAATTTGGAGCAAAAAAGTCTCTTGGAGTACCCCAAAAATCGTGGACCATTTTGAGATATACTCGTTTTTCTGAATCTCCCTTCAACATGGCATGCGATTATATGGATTTCAGAAAAACGAGTACATCTCAAAATGGTCCACGATTTTTGGGGTACTCCAAGAGACTTTTTTGCTCCAAATTTAATGAGGAATTTGGGGAAAAATTTTTGGACCCGACAAAAAAAAATTTTTTGGCTTCGAAAAAAATCACATAAGGGGGGACCCTTACCTGTTTTTCAGAAAAAGTCGATTATCTCAAAATGGTCCACGATTTCGATGGGGGTCCAAGAGACTTTTTTGTAGCAAATCGGATGGGGAATCTGGGAACAAAAAATCATACCCGACAAGTGTAGAAAATTTTTGAGAAAAACCGAAAAAACCTCAAAATTTTTTTGAAAATCTTGTTTTCAGGCATTGCAGAGATCTGAAAATTGGCTCAAATATGCTTTGAACCTTTCCAATGACCCACCAAAAATTTTGGAAAAAAATATCAAAGTTGAAAAAAGTTAAAATTTCACATGTGCAATTCGAGCTCTGAGCTTTAACTCCAGGTGATGACGTCACATGAACTTGGGGGTATGTTTTTTGGCATCACTTACCCATATGGATACCCAACATCAAAAACTCATTTGGATCTGAAACACTTTTGGTTTTTGTGCCAGTGCAAGTCTCGTCCTTAGAGATATCTCTTCTTAAAAAAATCATTTTCGAAAAAAAATTTATTCCAAACAAAAAAATTAAGTTTTGAGTAGAGGAGAAAAGAACCCGAAAAAAAGTGAAAATTGTCCATTTTTTCTGGAATTCATGAATACATTGAACTGATAAGAATATCATCCTCATCTGAATCCTGTTGGAGAATACTATGTCCTCCCCCTCCATGGCCACGTCGATTCCGGAATCCTGTCTTCTGGCGGGATCGTTTTCGGATTACGGTAACAATCACAACTGATAAGAAGATGAAGGCGGCCAGGGCAAAAAGAATATGAGAGTATTGGATGGTTACGGTACCTGCAACAAAAAATAGGGTTTGGCGGGAATTTGATTTTTTTTTTTGAAAAAATGATTTTTTCGGTGAAAAATTTTTTTTTAAGTGAAATTTTTTAATTTTTGATTTTCACCCTCTTTTTCATTGGAGCGAATTTCTTATTCAAAAATTTTCAAAAAGAAAAAAAGGACCACGACATGATTCTAAGTTTTCCATGGCCTAGCTATTTTGACAGCCATGGAGAAGAAAAAATCTTGTTGTGTACTCCTCTCGGGCAATCCGTTTTTTTCTTATTTTTTTCTGTTTGAAAATTGTTCAATTTTAAGCGTTCTCTATTGATAAAACAACCAAAGAATTCAAATTTTTTTTGTTTTTTAAACAGCGTTTGGTGCAGTACCAATTTCTTAAAAGCTCAGAAAACTATCGAAAATATAAAAATCTCTTGTCCGAGAGAAGTACACAGCCGGATTTTTCTCTTCCATGGCCATCAAAATTCCTTGACCATCAAACACTGTTTCTTTTTCAAAACATTTCTAGTTGAAATTGCGCTCTATTGAGAAAATGCACCTGCGCTCTACTGACCTGATGATTCACTGGCTACCGTAGTCGCCTCCTTTATCGCCACAGATACAGTAACCTGTGCCACGTGGCTTTCTCGTTGTGGAGCCACGCCTTCTCGAGCCATCGGGGCGCCGCCTCTGTAAATTTTCGAATTTTTTTTTGTTTTCCATGCCCTTCTATTAGAGGTGAACTTTACTTACTCCATCACAAAAAGATCAGGAAAATCAGTGATTTCTTGGCGAACAATTTTTGATAGTAGATCATCTCCCATTTTTTTTGAATTTTTTTTTGAAAAAATTGGAGGAAAAAAACGGAAATTTTAATCAATAAATAGGTGCAAATGAGGGAAAAAGAGAGTGGAAATGATAGGAGTACTGATAAGAAGAAAAAAGGAGGTCGTCAAAAAGTAATTTTTTTTTGTTTGGAGAGGGAAAAATATGGCATTGGAAAAAATAATTTTCCGAAAAACTTTTTTTTTTTGAAATTTTACTGGAAAATTTCAAAGTTACAGATCACATTTCAATTTTCAGAATTAAAAAAATTCCAGCAAAAAACAATAAAAAAATTTGGAATCCCAAAAAAATTAAAATTCCCGCCCGATCTCAATTTTTTTTCCCGATCTGAACCTATTTTTTCCTCATAGATATACTCAAAAAATCTCTAAATCGCACAAATTTTTGACTGGATGCAACGAGATTGGTGACCTAGAATTCGGTGGCCTAGAATACGACAAGTCCAAAATTTTTAGTTTTAGTGTTTTTTCTTCCATGCGAAAAATGACAGGAACCAATGATTTTCTGAAGTTCAAAATTAAACACTTCGGTCATAAATTTTCAAGTTTTCGGATTCTAGGCCAGGGATTCTAGGCCACCATTTAGGCTGCTTTCAAGCGCGATTTCTTTCAAGTTTTCTCAAAAATTCAAACTCCCGCCCTCTCACCTTCCATCACAATTCCATTCATCTGATCCATCAGTACATTGAGTAATACCATCACAAACGTCGTAATGTGCAATACATTCCCCATTCCGACACGCCCATTCCCATTCTCCTGAAATTGACATTTAGATGCGTGTCAAAAAGAAGATGGAAATGGAAATATTGAATAACAATAGGTCGAATTTCATTATATTTGAAAAAAGTACAGTAGAGCATGTTTGCGGATTATAGTACCGTCTCACGAGACGTGCCTCAAGAGTCTCGAGATGTCTCGGTCTTGTCTCGTTCTCGTCTAGCCGGAACAGGAAAAACAACTAAACGGTCATGTTTGAATAATTTCTAATAATATCCGAGACACGAACCGAGCCGAGACGAGACGAGTCTCGATTGATTTCTCGTGAGACTCAGCGAGATTCTTGGCCTCGTCGAGACACCAGTCTCACGGGACAACACGCCATTGCTCACCAATAAAAATTTGTTCCAAAATTTTTCAAAAAATCTTTTTTTTTTAACTCACTTGGACACTGTGGTAGAACAGGTCTCTGTGCCAGTCTGTCAATGTTGGATTGTGGTTCATACTGTAATTAAAAAACGTTTTGAGCATGCGCCTTTGATCTTGGTAAAGTATCTAAAGTTTCCATTTTTGATCTACCTTCTCTCCGTCCTAACCGGAGTCGAAAAATCCATTTTGACCAAGTTTTTGAATTCCCGCCGAATTTTTTCGTGAAAAAAAAAAAATCATGCGCCTTTAATCTTGCTACCGTATCGAGAGTTATCTACAAGCAAGTTGAACCTTTTCGGTCCTTTGAAATGGATTTGATTTACCGATTCCCGCCAAATGTGGCTTTTTTTTTTGGAAAAAAAGTTATCTAAAAAATTCCATGCACCTTTAATCCAGATACAGTAACCAAAAGTTAACTTCCAAGGTTTTGAATGTTTCCATTCGATTTTCGTTGTTTTGATCTACATTTCCCCGCCAAACTTAGTTTTTAAAAAAATAATTCAAAATAATCTTGAAAAAAATTGCCTGCGCCTTTAAAATTACAGTAATCCAAAAAAATTTCTATTAAAACTACATCGATTCCAGGACAGTTCTATACGATAACTTTCTAACAAAAGAGAAAATCTCTTGAACAAATTTCAAAAAAAAAACAATGATCGTGTCAAGACCCAAACTACCGTAACCCCCTTTCAACCTGCGTCTCTTACCTGCGCATTAACTCGATAAATCATTAGAAAAATAATAAAAGGAGCGTTCATTTTCTGCTTTGAATATTTCGAAATAATGCTTCTTCTTCTGAGAAGGACGCCTTCTTTGCTCACTCCTTTAAAAGAGAGAATCGATGTGAAGAGACGCAGAGAAAACGAGAGAGGAAATAGTGTGGAGAGTTGAGAGACGCAGACATAGAATAGAAGATGTGGAAGCGAAAAGAAGGGGAAGAAGGGGAGAAAAAGGGGGCGTGGTCGCGTCAGCTGCTCTCTTGTCCTAATGGAGATAGATTTTTGGGAGGAGATGGAATGGAATTAGATGACGTTTTGTCTCCTGAAAAATCTCCCAAAATAGCATGTTCGCTCTATTGCACTTTTTTGTTTCAAAATTTGAATTCTGTAGATTTTGTGAAAATTAATTTTGATAAAATCGCAAAAAAAAATTCAAATTTTTAGCAGAAACTTTTTTTTTGGAAATTTTTTTTTGTAAAAAATGTTTTTTTTTTCAGGTTTTTTGAAAAATAATATTTTCGTCTCATTCGAAATTTTTACAAATTTGAAACTTCAAGTTTTAAAAAAATTCTTTTTCTATTTTTTTTCTTTTTTTTTTGGCAGTTTCAGAGTATCTTGGAGCATTTTTTGACACTAAATGTGATTTTTTAAAATTTCAGTAAAAATTTTTTTTTTCATCATTTTCAATTTTTCGGTAAATTGGGCTTATTTTTTCTATTTTTTCCGGAAACGTTTTTCATTCTTTTTTTGATTATTCAATTTTCGCAAAATTTTCAGAAAAAAAAAATGAAATAAACTTTTGCAAATTTCCTTCTTTTCTGAAAAAAAATCTTGATATGGAGGTGTGTGTGTGTGAATCTTTATCATTTACATTAGAAAAGTAGTAGTGATTGGGTAATAATTCAGACGACAACGAGATATTCCTCCTCCTACAGTAATCTACAAATTTCAAGGGGGGAAGAGAAGCGGAATTTCGGAGCATCGTTGTTTTTCCAAAAAAAAAAAAGATTATCACGGAGAAAAAGGGGTCAAAAAACAAAGACGAGGGAAGCTCCTGAAATTCAAAAATCAGGACTAAAAAAGAGGATAATCTGTGTGGTGTAGCTTCTGGAAAAAGGACGAAAAAACATGCAAAGTAGGGGGTGAAAACGTATATAATAATAATATATGTATAAGACAGTTATTTACAACCAGCTCAAGAGAAGAAATTGAATGGAAAAAAAAGAGAAGAAAAAGTTGGTAGATCAAAAAATGATGAGAATTTATTCTTGTCCATCTTGTCCAAAATCATTCTTGAACGCCTCCAGGCGATCCAAATCAGTATTGTTGACGGTTGGCTTCACTTGGGCTAACGAGCGGCACATGTCTTGCTGTAAAAAATGAAAAAATTACTGTAGGATTATAGGGTTACTGTAGGTACAGTAGTCTTTTGTAGGATTACTGTAGTTACAGTCAGCTTTAAAAGTGATGGGCAACGGGTTACTGTAGGAAAGGATACAAAGGTAACCTTCTATAAGATGGAATTGAAGATTACGGTAGGCCAATCTAGGATACTGTAGTGAGCTTCAGAAAAGCTGATTATCTGAAGGGTTACGGTAGAAATTTGGTGGGATTACCATTTTTTCAATAAACACCTTTTGAATCACTTAGAGGTTACTGTACCTACAGTACTCCTAAAGTTTCTCAGATTCCGCATGGGTCCTTATTTTTTCGGATTACGGTAGCATCTATAATATCTGCCGAATGCTGCTGCCTTCAGTTCACTGGTAAACTTACAGTACCTACAGTACCTCAAAACTTTCCCGATTCCACGTAGGCTTTTACTACAGTAATCCCATTTTCCTTCTAGGCGGATACGGAAGTTATAAAACTCTAGAAGGGACATTTTTTAGGTTACTGTAGGATTACGGTAGGAATAACATCCTAGGGTTCGGCTACTTTTGGTGGATTACGGTAACTAAAGCTTCAAAAAATGCAAGGGTTACTGTAGGATTATGGTAGCTACAAGGATCCGAATTCAATGATATTTCAGAGATTACGGTAGCTCGAAACTAAAATATTACGGTAACAAAACGGTTTCTAGATTTCGCGACACCTGGAGAATTACAGTAGATACTGGAATATTCCAAAAACTCTAGGGTTACTGTAGGATTACTGTACCACTTCGCTTACCATAGAAAGTGGTGGATTCGCGAGCTTATCCCCGGGAACATCCAACCAACTCATCGCGATTGCGTGTGGATCTCCCGGACTGCACGGTGTCAACAAATCGTTCACAATCACATTTGGATCCTTGGGCGATGGTCCTGACACGTGCCTGCAAATGGGTTACTGTACTTTTTCAGAGATTTTTATGAGATATTTTCCCTACTTGAAATGTGTGGCCGATTGAACTCGTCGAACTGGCTGCATGAGAGCGTCTTTGACAAGAATACTAATATCGTAACCCGAATATCCTTCACACCGCTCGGCCAACACTTTGAAATCTTGATCCGTCATTGAGTTGTAGTTCTTTCCGACATCGATTCGGAACATTTCTTTGCGAGCGTGAATATCGGGAAGTGGAATGTAGATTCTCTTCTCGAAACGTCTGGAAAATGGGATTTAGTGTTTTTGTTTAAGGATTACTGTAGGTACAGTATGCTTTTGTTGGAATTCTGTAGACAAACTTTCGAAGCGATCCTATTCTAGCAGGCATGCCGACAGGTCGAGTGCAGCGCGCGACAGGTCGAGTGAATGGCGGCGCCATTCACTCGACCTGTCGGGGAGAGGCAGCGTGCAAAACGAGAGAGCGCAGAGAAAGGACGCCCGCACTATATCGCGTTTTTCTCAGCCAGTTTTGAAAATTTTTGAATTCTGAAAATAGAATCGAATTCAGAAGAAAAAGACGAATGGAAACATATAAAAAAATTTCAAAAAATCGAAAAAAAAATTTCGACCCAAAATTTTTTTTTCGAATTTTTAAACAATTTTTTATATTTTTCCATTCAGTTTTTCCTTCTGAATTGGATTCTGTTTTCAGAATTCAAAAATTTTCAAAACTGGCTGAGAAAAACGCGATATAGTGCAAGGCGCCTTTTCTCTGCGCCCTCTCACTCTGCCGTCTGTCTCTTCCCTACAGGTCGAGTGAATGCACCCATACCCTAGCGCCCAGAACGCCGTTTCAGAGTCATGCCTGTATTCTAGTAAGATTACAGTAGGTACTGAACCTACAGTAGCCTTCCTGGAGTCTAGAGAACAATCCTACCTAGGGTTAACGAAAAAAAGATTACTGTAGGGATATAGCCTTCTTTAAGAATGAATCCTACAGGTTGAAAGATAACGTTAGCTACAGTAATCTTTGTAGGATTACTGTATGCTTTAGAAGCCATTCAAGGATTACTGTAAGTAGTGAAGATACAGTAACCCTTTTAAACATCTCTAGAGATGAATTCTATAGAATCTAGGACTACGGTAGCTGAGGTCAATTTCTTGTCGGACTACTGTAGGTACAGTAACCTTCAGAAGTGATCCTATTCTGGTTGGGTTACTGTAAGCATAGAACCTAAAGTAATCTTTCTTCGGATCCCTAGAGATGAATCCTACAGGATCCAGGGTTACGGTAGATACAGTAACCTTCAAAACTTGACGTATAATTGAGTCCGAATTTAAGGGCAAAGTTTCAGATTTCAAAATTTTCAAAATCCAGCGGTTTTTCAAATGGGATTTGGACCTAATTTTCAGCTGAAAATACGAGCCAAATGGACCAAATTTAAGCTTCAACCTCTCAAATTTTCCACAAAAACCCGCCTATTACCTTCTAATAGCGGCATCAAGAATCCACGGGATATTTGTGGCACCCAACACGAGAATTCCATCGTTATTCAGTCCGACTCCTTGCATTTGAACCATGAATTCGGTCTTGATACGTCGAGCACTTTCACTTTCATTATCCGAACGAGCCGAGCAGAGCGAGTCAATCTGGAAGAGGAAAAATAATTGGGTTGAAAAACTAGGCCATGGCGAGCAAAAATGGAGATTTTGAGGTTGTTTCAGACGGTTTCGGAACTTCCTGGGCCATTATAACGCTGATTTTCTGGCTTTTTTGAGCTGGAACACCGTCAAAAAACTCGTTTTCAGGGTCATTTCAGACATTTTCAGGCCATTTGAACCCAGTTTTTTCACCGATTCTCAAGGCTTATAATGCTCACCTCATCAATGAAAATAATCGAAGGCTTATGCTCTCTGGCCAATGCGAACAGATTCTTGACCAATTTCTCCGATTCTCCCAACCATTTCGACATCAAATCCGACGATGAAATCGAGAAGAATGTCGATTCGCCTGCTTCGGTGGCGACGGCCTTTGCAATGTACGATTTACCGGTTCCTGGTGGTCCGAACAAAAGGATTCCTTGCCATGGCTTGCGGTTGCCTGGAAAAATTGAAAGTTTTTATATTGAAAGGATACCGTAAAACCAGTTATAGAGCGGCCCCTTTAATTGAACGGCCCCTCCAAAAGCCTAGTGAACAATATAGCGGCCCTTCTCGAATATAAAGGTTTTTTCTCAGCCATGAAGTTCATGAAATTTGCTTGTTTTCATGTGAAAAAAGCATAAATAGGTTGTTTTTCCAATAATCGATAGACGAATTCCAAATTTTCGTGATAAAAGCGTTTCGTTTCTCGATTTCGGACTAATTTTCAGTGAAAAATCGTGTTTTTCTGGATATCAGAGATCGTCTTTAATATAAACTCGGGTATTGAAGTTTAGAGCGGCCTAATCCAATATAACGGCCCCTGTGAGAGAGAGATAGTGAAAAATAGTGAGGCCGCCCGCTCTATTACAGGTTTTACGGTAATTCAAATTGGAGGGAAGTTAGAGTGACATATTCTCTTTGGGGTGGGATAGTTTGGATTTTTTTTCGGGTTTCAAAACGTAAATTGGAGCTTCCGAATCAATTGAGTTTGAAGGAAGTTTTGGAGTTATTTACAGACTTCCTATTAGCTTTTTTGAAAATAGAATATTTGAAGTCAATTTCATAGGAAGAACCAAATTTTCCATAGACAACAAACAATTGCAATGGGATTCATTTAATCCCGGAATTTTTGCAGATTGATACTCTTCAAAACGGAAATTGAGAGATTCCGCGTCTCCAGAATTTGCATCAGAATTTTCCATTCTAGTAAGTGTCAGGTGAAAAATGGCGGCGTTCCAATGGTTTCTGATAGTCTTTTTTCCAATTTAATAAAAAATTAGAAGAAAAAGTGCAGATGAAGATCCACAAATTTCACTTTACAACAGGCAAAACACACTTTCAAGAAATGTGTTCCGTGATCTAATCTCTTCCGGGTGGTCTATTGGGCTCACAGGGGATTCAGATCACGAAAAAAGCGTTGGAAAGCCATTTTTCTGCAAATGAATGCTTTGATTTTTCGAGCTTCCTCTTCTTTGAGCAGGAAATTGGAAGCTTCCGTATCCAAGGAACCTATATAGGAAGTGCCGAAGGCTATTAGTGAGCTTCCGAGTGGCTCTGGTACCTGTTTACGAGGTGGATTCAGATCGAAAAACGCTTTTTCAGTGCGCTTCCCAGTTAAAACCAATTTGAAGATTCTGGCTTCATTTTCATATAAACTTGTTGCTTTTCATGCGTATAAAACGGTACTATAAGTCAATTTTGAAACATCGGCCTGTAAAACTTATTAGCCGTTCACGTGTTTTCTTCACTAGATACCTACATGGCTGGATACTTTTTTTTCTCAAAACTTGCAGAAAATTAACACTGGTTAAGCTTGTGATGTCACTATGATCATCTTCTATTTGAGGTGTTTTCACATTGTTTTGCCTCAAATTCGCTATCATTTCCAGAATCTTCTTCAACTTTATCCAAGAATTCTAGCATCGTTCCCTTTGCTCCAACTCTTTTCATTTCTTCCGCTTCGATTCCCAATGTTTTAATGTTGATTTCATTCTCCTTCAGCAGGCTCTCAAGTCATTATTCGAAAGCAAAAAATCTGATTCATCACATGGGGGAAAGAAATGTGTTCTAGACACCGGCTCATTCTCATAGATCCATGTTTATTGAAACATCAGTGTTATTTTTGTTGTTGAGCTATTTTCATCCTGATCCGTCATTTCTCCTGGGATTTCCCGGGGATTAAGATTTTACGGATTAAGGTTAATCCTTTCCCATTCAAAGTCCCTTTTTTTCTCATTTCTTTAGGAAGCTGGGGCTCTATAGGAGAAAAAAAACCGGGATGAGTAGAGCGAACTTTTTCTCCTCTCTTCTTCTTCAAAAACTTAATCAAAAAAGAGAGAGAGACGCACTTCTCGCCGAAAATAGACATATGGCTATTGGGGCTCAGATGAGAGACAGAGTGAGTCAGTGAGTGTGTTTTCTCTTTCTCGCTGCTGCTCTTGCTTCTTCTTCAGTAGTTGAAAGAAGAAGAAGAAGAAAAAGAAGGAGCCTTGAAAAAAAAAGAGAAAAACTAATCGATATACCCGCCGCCGTCTACTTCTCTTGGGTGAGAAGAAGAAGAAGTGACGAAAAGGAGAGAGCGGAGAGCTTCTCTTCTTCTGAAAGAGAGAGCTGGAGACGAAGAGAAGATGGAGCATTGAAGCGAAAACAGAGAGAGATGCTCCTGCTCCCTTCTTCTCTCGCTTCTAGGCTAAGCCTTTGTGGTGATGTGGACGAGGAGGGAGCTAAGCTCTAGTCACACACACACACACAATTCACTCACATACACAAAAACACTTTTTCTCTGTGCTTCTTCTCTCGTCAGCAGCGGCGGCTCCACACACACGCCACAGCGTGCAGTCATCTGGAGAGAAGAAGAAGAAGCAGCGAGCAGTGAATAGGAGGAAGAAGAAGTAGAAGAAGAACGAGGAGCTTTTTTTGCGTCGTCTCTCTCTATTCCTTCTCCACTCGAGATTCTTCTCATTTTATTCCTCTTTAATTCAAATATTTTGAAGAAGCAAAAAAATCATGTACGGATTCTTCAACTCATCTGAAATTGACGAAGAGTACTACAATTCGACACACACCTCGGCGCCATCGCCACTTCTGGCGCTAATCTTCACAATCGTTAGCGGGATTGGTGTGATTGGCAACGCATCGTTGTTGGTCTATATTATTGTGCAAAAGTTGTATCACAACTTTATCTCGTCACATTTTATTGCACACTTGTGTTTTACCAATTTGATCGCCTTGTTGGTACTGGTGCCGGTGATCATTCACAATGTGTTTACCGGTGTTAATTTGTTGCAAGGAAGCAACATGTTGTGCCGGATACAGGTGGGTTCGGGCAATAAACCAAAAGGCTCCTAGTTGAGCTTAGGCTGGGGGAAAAGGGTTTTGGACTTTAATTAGATCACGGGTCCCTCTTCAGAGCAAGAAAATAGCTCTTTCGGCAGCTTTTGGTTCTTGAGCTTTTAGTTGGGCTCGAACAATAAGGGTAGATCAAAACTCCTAAACTTTAGCTCCAAAAATTTGAACATTGTTCTAGAAAAAACCACTTTCACATGCTTTAACCCTTAAAAAGCCAAAACTTATAAATACCTAGTTGAGCTAGAATTTGCGGGAAAGAGCTCTACGTAGGAATATTAATTAGGTCACGGGCTCTTCTGGAAGCGTTGAGCTCTTACGATTCTAGTTGAGCTCGAGCAAAAAAAGGCTTTGGGTAGAGCAAAATTTAAGCAAAGATTTCTAGGTCTCCATCACTGTCACCGTTTGGACCGTCATGGCAATGATGAATCTTTGCATTGCCGGTGTACATCTCCTCACATTTGCACGAATCCATTACGAGCAACTTTTCGGACTATCACCCACGAAACTATGCGTTTTGTCCTGGATAATCTCGTGGCTTTTGTCCCTACCATCGCTGACCAACGGCCACGTGGCAATCTATGGACCCGCCGTTCGCTCGTGCGTCTTTTCACACTCGGATTCTGGCTTAAAGTTCTTGACGTACACCCTAATCTTCGGGGTGTTCATTCCGGCTCTTTTCTCATCGTTCGCCTATTTCCGAATCCTACAGATTCTGTTTCACAGTCCAATCGTATTCCAGTCATTGGGCCTCTATAAGAGCCGCTTCTTGGTCTATTTCTTCTTGTTGGGGTGAGTCTTTTGACACTTCTTTTCTTCTTGTTTTCTCGTATTTCCATGAGGATAATTAATAATTAACGACGTTTCTCTTTGCAGCCCATTGTACTCCGTGCCCTTCTACGTCCTAACCGCTTTCGATCCAACTGATCCCGTGAGGAAGAGTCAGGAGACATTGTGGACCATCGGATGCACTATGTTTGCCTTTGTACCGTGTATCGTGGCTCCGTTGCTCTACGGTGCCAGTATATTTATAATCAAAGAAGAGGACATGGCTCTGACTGCTCGGACTCATAAAGCCCCTCCAGGTGCTTATCATCATGTGGCTCAACAGCACAATATGCAGGCTCAGCTCATCTAGTTCTTACGTCACTTTTTAAGGAAAAAAGTGCCAAAAATAGAAGATCATATCCCTTTTGCCAATTCCTAATGAAATTTTTAAAAATCCCGGTCATTCCCCCCAAATTCTTTCCCCTCATCCCGAATAGTCTTTTTGAATAGTACGTCATTCCTTTTGTTTTTCCCACACCCCGGACTGTGTATTCTTGCCCCTTGATGTATTTTTGAGAAATTTTGAATAAAAATTATTGAATTTTATGGTTTTTTAAGGGAAATTATTGTTTGGTGGGGCTATCAGATAAAAATGTCAACTTTTTGGCTGAAATAGCTGAAAAAATGTAGCTTTTTGACTGGAAAAACTCATGTTTCAGATGGATTTTCAGATAAAAATGCCAAATTTTAGACTGAAATAACAAAAATAGTCGCCAGGGAAAAGTGGATTTTCCAGAATTTCGGCTGAGTATTCCAGGTTTCGATGAATTTTCAGAAGGATTTTCAGACAAAAATTGGGGATTTTAAAGCTGAATTAGTCGAGAAAGCGGGAATTTCAGCTAAATTTTCCAGATTTACAGAGCTGAAAATACTAGTTTCAAACCGATTTTCAGGTTGACTTTGGGCATTTTCAGATGGATTTTTAGTCAAAACTGATCATTTTTGGGCTAAAACAGTGAGAAAAGTGAGATTTTCAGCTAAATTTCGAAATGTTCAGCGCTGAAACTTCACTTCTCCAACAGAACAGTCCAAATGTGCTGAAAAATAGGCTTTCTCGAATTGAAAAATGTGGCGTTTCAGAACGAAAATGAACTCGTTTACCCGTATTTTCAACCATTTTGAAGCTAAAATTCGACCCCCGTTTTCCGCCTAAAATCTCCTTAAAAACTGACCAGTGAAAAGCTGTGGAAACTTGATTGGCAGAATAACTGCCTCCTTCAGAGCCTCTTTTGCGCCTTCAAGTCCTGCAATATCTGTCCACTTCACATTCGGCTTCTCCATCACAATTGCACCGGATAGTTTGTCCTGGAAATGGAAAATTGATTGAAAAATAGGGTTTTTTAAGGGAAAAAACAAGTAACAATGGCTAAAACCCCGGGTTTTGGCTGAAAATGGCTCAAAATCCAGTTTTTTCGCCGGAAAAAAGCTGAAAATCGCGGATTTTTGGTTGGAAATGGCTGGCGAATAAAGGTTTTTTTGCTGAAAACAGCTTTAAATCTGGGATTTTCTGACTAGAGATAGCGTTTTTTTTTCCTTCAAATAGCTCAAAATCACTGATTTTTTTCCAGCTCAAAAAGGTAGAAAAATCACGATTTTCGACTGAAAAGAGCTGAAAATCACCTGAAATTTCTTCTTATCCTCATCCTCATCCGACGAATCTTTTCCGTCTTTCACTGGCTTCTTTTGCTGTTTTCCGTCTTTCAGAAACGTTTTTATCTGTTCGGCACGATTCAAATATTGCATCACTTTCTCGCGTATCGCATTCTTCTGCTTATCTCCTTGTGATTCGTCTGAAAATGAGAATTGGAGATTTTTAAAGATTTTTAGGGCAAAGATAGTGGAAAAAAAACGATTTTAAGAGCCAAAAACGGGAGTTTTCGGACTTTTTGCTGCAAAAACAGGGGTTTTTGAGGTGTTTAGGGTGAAATTTGTGAAAAAATCGAATTTTTGGGCCAAAAAAGTAGGATTTTCTTACATTTAATGGCATGAAGAAAGTATTCGATGGCCTGATCGTAAAACCTGAGAGCCGCATCGTATTTGCCGGCGGTGTCCTCCTCCGTCGCTTTTGTCACTAATTCGATCGCCTTCTGCAATGAAAAAAAGGGTTTTTGGGCATTTTTCGGGGTTTTTTGACGATTTTTACTAATCTTCATGTCGAAAAACGTATTTTCAATGATTTTTCACTCCAAAAACTCAGAAAAAAAGGTCAAAATTCTCACCTGAAGAGCAGTGCTGGACATGATTTCAGGGCGATTATTGAGCGGAAGATGACGACGCTGAAATTATTGAAAAATCGATACTTTTCAGGGGAAAAAATGTGAGAAATTAACAGAAAAAAGCGGTTTGAGTGTAAAATGTATCGCGCGGAAAATCAAGGTCAAAAGTTCAAATTTTTGCGGAAAACAGGTTTTTCATACAATTTTTCCTTTTAATTTGGAAAAAATCGAAAAAATCAAGAAAAAAGCTTTCAAAATAAGGAAAATTATGAAATGAGCAAGGAAATAATCTTATTTTCCGCAAAGTTTCGAAAGTTATAAAACAAAATTTCAAAAAATTTAAACTTTTCAACTTGTCGCAAAAAATCGATAAAACGAATAAAAAAAGAAGGCGATTTTCACCCGATGACCGGTTTAAAAGCCATTTTTAATCTGAAGAAAATCGATTGTGAAATCATTTTATTTCAATGAGTCACGCTTCTCTTGTCGAAGGCGCGTTTCACGATCCGAAGCCGGGATCGAGAAACGCGCCAAGGAAGGAGTTGGCGCGATTTTCGATTTTTGCGGGATAAGCTTGATTTGGGCTGAAAAATTTGGAGGAAGAGATGGTTTTGGGGAGGAAGAAAGGTTAAAAGGAGAATGACGAGTAAAATCGATAATTTATGTTTGAAAATTCATAGGTTAGGCTTGTGGAGCTAAAACTGGAGATTTTCTTAAAATTTCAGGTTGAAAAAACAGATCTAAAAAGGAATATTTAAGCCCCGAGCTCATAGAATTGCTCCTGACAGTTTCTAGGATCTATAAACGACTGAAACAACGAGTTTAATCCAAGCTTATCAACTAGTATCTGTCTAAAGGTTCACGCAGTCTTTGTCAAGGTTTTTAGATCTGAAAAAGTGGTTTTTTAGACTATTAGCGTAAAATTTACATCCTTCAATTCCTTATTTGAGTGAATTTTTAAAGCTATCATGATCAATTATCATAGTTCAAAGTTCTGAAAATGTGAGAGCAGAACGTGCTGTAGATCAAAATTTAGATGTAGGGTAATGGTCCTGATTTACAACCACATTTAAAGTTTAAGGATGTTTCGGTCTAAAAATGGCCCTACTTGAAAATGTGCAAGTTTCCTCAGTATCTGTTTACAAGATCATCAAACAGTCGAAACAATCTAGCGGGTTTTAGGAAATTCAAATTTCCGTGCAGCTACTCCTCAGTTGATCTACCCACAAGTCTTTACAGATCTATAGAAGTAGATAAAAGCCCAAAACAAGTTACCGATTCTTTGTTAGTTTCCATTGTTTTCTTTTGGTTTTGTGGGAAAATTCGAAATAACAAGTTCATTTTGAAGAAAATTCACGGGAGTTTTTTTTTTAAATATTTGGAGTAGTGCGGTCAAATCAACTTCAAAAGTGTACCTGAAAAATTGTAGTTTCGCAACTCCCTTCCCTTATCACAAGTTGTATATCATTCTGATAAATGTCATGCTCCTTTAATGTGTAAACACCGGTATCAATTAAAAGTCCCAAACTGGAAAAATTCCTGAAAACCAGCAACAATCCATTTTGGCGCCAACATTCCCAAAACGAAAAAAACCAAATTTCAAAATTGGCGGTTGTATCGGGCAGGGAGCCGCGACGCAGAGACACGCGGAGCGGTCGGTGGGTGCTGAGAAATCGAGGAAATCGAGGAGGGACGACCGAAGAGTGAGGAACAGACGCCGAAGAGAGTGATGGAGAGAGAGAGACGGCCGCAGAGCATTTCGACCACGGGGCGGCGACCGACAACGGCGGCAGGCGATGAAGAAGAAGAAGAAGTAGAAGGAGGGAGGGAGGGAGGGAGAAGAGGAGGACGCGATGGCGGTGTGTTGGTCCCCGGGTCTTGGTGCGAGACGACATGCCGGAGGGAGAAGAAGACGGAGAGAGGGGGCGAAAAGAGCATTTGAATTGGGGAGACGAATGGAGCTTCGAGGCCCCGAAGACAAGAGAGAAAGAGAGAAGCACACGCTCACAAAACACACTCCGGGCCAGCACACACACAGTGAGCGGTGAGTGAAAGTGTGTGTGCGTCTCTGTCCCCTCTCTAGTCCTCTCTCTCTGCCGTTTGCATACTTGTCTGTGTGTGTGTGCTGGGCTGCTGTCCGAGATACACAGAAGAAGAAGAAGAAGAAGAAGACCCCGGGCCCCCTCCCTCTCCACGCCACGGACGACGACGCTGACGACGACGAAGGATCCGATTGACGTTCCCCCCAGATCCTTCGCTTCGATCCATTCCATAACTATCGTCAGTATCCCCATTTTTTCATCTTTTTTCCTCTTCTTATCCCTCTCTCTCTCTCTCTATCTCTCTTGTGAGAGCCAAGGAGCATTGACTCGAAAATCATCATCATCACGTCGCCGTTTACTATTATTCCGCCCGTCGTTGCTCATTTCTTAACAGTAACTGAAAAAGAAGAAGAAGGAGCTCACCGAGCACCACAACCACCGCCGATCAAGAGCCGCCGGAGAGTCGCCGCCGCGTCAGGAGGATGCGCCTTATGGGGTGCGTCGGCGCTGGCGCTGATGCCGAGGGCCGTGAAGCGCGCAAGGTCAACAAGCAAATTGAAGAGCAGTTGGCAAAGGATAAGCAGGTATGTGTCTGTTTTTGGAGAATATTTCCGGTGTACTAGATCTAAAAATAGATTTGTTGCTCTTTTGGTTCCTCTTCCGTGTGCAACAATTAGCAAACAAATCTTTTTGACCAACTTTTTGGCGGCCTTTTTTTGGCGGTTCGATGAAGTTTCGATCTATAATTGGTGGTCTGATCCCCTCTTTTTCTTCTTCTTTTTCCCCTTAAAGAAAAGAGCGCTTTGCCATTAAACCGGTAAGCCGTCCCCCTTCCCCGTCTTCTTCTTTCTTTTTCTTCTTCTTCTTCCGAAGCCGAAAGGGCTAGCAACACATCGTTGAAATATTGATCGATGAAGAAGAAGAAGAAAAAGAAGAAGAAGGCGGGCGTTGAGGAGAAGAAGAAGAAGAAGGCACTGCGACGAATTTCGGAGGCCAGGCGGCGAGAGGGGCGAAAAGAGTTCGTCGCTGGCTGCTGCTGGCTGCTGCCCCGGGGGCCCCTTCTTCTCCGTCGCGGCCCATGGCCGGCCGGGCAACACATACACACACACACATACAACATGGTTGCCCGGGGTAGGAAGGGAAGAAGAAGAAGAAGAAGAAGAAGAGGATGAACCAACCAAAAACCCCCCAAAGCGCCCCATCTCCGCCGCGTTGTAACAGATCCTTCACTTGAAAACACACACATCCCAAATGTTTTGTAGGTGATGCGAGCAACTCATCGACTGCTATTGCTCGGCGCCGGAGAGAGTGGAAAAAGCACAATTGTGAAGCAGATGCGAATTCTACACATCAACGGTTTCAACGATTCGGAGAAGCGAGAGAAGATTATCGATATTCGGCGCAACGTGAAAGATGCCATGCAGGTCCGAACTGGGAAATCTGAAAATCTGAAAATCGCGCGGGAAAATTGGCATCGTGCCAGCTTGCAAATTGAACTGAAATTCAGTAGAAGATGTTTTTCGTTCAAAAATGAGTTTTTCGCGTGCTCAGCCTGCGGCGCATGCAGATCCGACAGACCGGGGGGAACTATCTGAAAATGCGGTTTTTCAGCGGCGTTAAGCACAATTTAACTAAGTATTGATAATTTGGCACCGTGCCAGATCGCTAATTCATCTGAAATTCAGTAGAAGCGACGTTTTTCGTTCAACAATAGCTCCGCCTGCGGCTCACAGTTTCGTCGCTGCGCACTTCAAACTCGCCGTGATTTGTAGGCAAAGATGGATCCTCGTTTTTATGGTACGATGGCTCAGTCGGGATTGGGCGTGGCAGTCGTTCGCAAGGGCTGGGGTTCAAACCTTTTGGTGGCAAAAATCTTTTTTTGGCTTTTCATACATAAGAACCATCCTGGTTTTCGCGTCAGCGGCCTCACAATTTTGGTCGCTGCGTGCCTCAAGACTGCCGAAACTTTTAGGTAAAAAGGCAGTCTAGTTTTAAGATCCAATGGTTGGAATTGGACGCCAATGCCACTCACAAGGGGTTAGGTTCGAACCCCTTTGGTGGCAAAACCTTTCTTTTTTATTTCCCAAAAAGAGATTTTCGATTGTTAGGCGCTACCAGTCACCAAATTGCTCAAAATCGTACAATTCGTATCTCATGATAATTTTTGCTTTATTTTTTGCTCCCCCTCCTCACCACTTCTTCTTCATGCTTCGAGAGGGGGGTGTCTTGATAAACAAATCAAGCAGCCCAGCCAGCAGGAGCACCGTGTCTCTGTGTGTGTCTCCTTCGGTCGGTCGGCGCCCATTTCGTATCGATGAAGGAGGCTGAAAAAGAGAGACTGAGAGGGGGGCAATTCTATTTTTAGCTCCCTCCCCTCCTTCCAACACGCCCCGCCGCTTACTGCGCGCTTATCGATTTTAAGGCATATAATGCATACAAATGTGTCAGCTGTGTGGGGCTGATATTTCTCCCTTTTTGCCAAGGGAGAGAGGGGCCCCGCGTTTTTCGAGAAAACTGAGGAGAGAGAGCAGAATTTCCGTCTTCTTCTTTTTTCTTTTTCTTCTTTTTCTCAACGACAGAAAAGAAGAAGAAAAAAGAAGAAGGGAGCCCCTTGCGCAGAGGCTCCGCCCCTTTAGGAGATTTTGTGGAAGAGCCCCACCCCTCCAATTAATTGAATTTTACTCACTTTTTTTGGGAGGAGGGGACCAATTATCGAATTGGTTTTTGAAAAGAAAAAGGGATGAGAAAAAGAGCACAAGAGATGGGTCCCCCTCCCCCTTGAAATCTCCCCCCGGAGAGCACTTGAAAATATTGCCTAGACTAGGCCGACATCGCGAAGGGTACATTTCTAATTTTGGAGCAAGGCGCGTGCTCCGCGAGCAAGCTTCTAAAGAGCCTTTGGGAAAAAAATTCATAAGGGAAAAAGAAGACGAAAAAAATGATTGCAGGTAATTCTGCGAGCAATGACAGACATCGAGCCACCAATTGCACTGGATTCGCCGAGCACCTCGATTAGCGCCGATTATGTATTGAGTGTGACGACGGATCCCGACGATAATTATCCACAAGTCAGTTCTTTTTTTGAGAAGGAGAAGAATGGAGAAAAAAAGAATGGGAATGGAAAAATGGAATGTGGAATGAAATGCGGACAGAAAAAGGGCTGGAAATTTGGAAAAATTGCGATTTATTGGTTGGAAAACCTATGGAACTGCAATTTTGTGATTTTTTCATAAATTTTAAGGATTTCCAGACAGTTAAATCTACTTTTTATATAGGTCTATTGTAAGTGGAGCCAAATTTCAGACTTTTCAGGCCAAATTTAAGTGTTTTCAAGCCAAATTCAGGATTTTAATGACAAATTTTTAGGTTTTTAAAGCCAAATTTAGGACTTTTTAAAGGAATTCAAAAACTTTTTTCGATGTGATCAAATCTGAATTTTTGGGCTTCAGCTTCTTTTCATTGGATTTATAGTCAATTTTCGCTTCTAAGAAAATAGGTCAATTGGAACTAGGTCAACTTGCATTTAGCTCATCCTACAGTGAACATTGACTTGTTTTGAAACCTAATTTTCGGGTTTTTAAAAGAATTTTTTGGCCCGGGGCTCAGAATTGAGCTGAAAATCCGTCTCCAACAGACTTAAACATCTGATTCTAATCAGATTGAAAACCAATTTTTTGAACCTTTTAGTTCAAGGATTAGCCCTCCGCCAAAGCTCTTTTGGCATTTTGATTCTGATTGTCGAAATGTTCAAAATTTGATGCAATTCCAAGGGGCTTTTCCGATTCGCAAGATCCTCTTGTCTTATTTTCAGTTCCAGCTAAACTTCACCGAAACCCAATTTTCAACTTTCCATTCTAATCATTTCTGTTTCCATAACTAGTTTGCTCCATCCATGGCTCTTACCGTAACCAACATTTTCATTTCCAAAAACTATAATCATATAAACTTTCCAAAATGTCTTTTGCCCCACAATTTGTGCCATTCCCAAAACAAATTTTCCCTTCGATCATCAAAACATTTTTCTTTTCAGGAATTCTATGATCACATTCAAACATGTTGGAAAGACAAGGGAGTCATCGCATGCTTCGAACGTAGCAGTGAATATCAGCTTATCGATTGTGCAAAATAGTATGAAAAATTGGAGAAAAAACAACTGAAAACAATCTGAAATTTCTTGCAGTTTCCTGGACAAAGTAGACGTCGTACGACAGAATAATTATGATCCATCGGAGCAGGACATTCTGAGATGCCGTGTCATGACCACCGGCATTTTTGAAACCAAATTCGAAGTGGATAAAGTTCGATTCCAGTGAGTTTTTTGCTAATTTTTTTTTTGATTCTCAAGCTCAAGGTTTGGAAAAGAAATTTTCAATTTTTTTTAGCATGTTCGACGTCGGTGGTCAGCGTGACGAGAGAAGAAAATGGATTCAGTGCTTCAATGACGTCACCGCCATCATTTTTGTGTGCGCATCGAGCTCGTATAATCTAGTTCTCTGGGAGGATAACACTCAGAATCGGTGAGTTTTTTTTTCAAGGATATTACTTTTTTGCGACAGTCTGACACTTTCGCGAACAGGTCCCGCTTACAGTTATTTGCAACTGAAAGTCACTGTAAGCACGACAATACTCGATGAACATTCAGCGCTGCGCCTTTAAACCTGGGTAACAGGCTTTTGAAAACAAGTAAAACTTCTGTGTACATCAGTGATAGTTTTAGAAAAGATAGTTGAGAATGTTAGGCTCCGCCCTTTTTTGTACTTGACCAAGCGTCTTCACCGGGCCCACACAAAAGGGACGCGTCGCGTGTCTCATAGTTGAAAAATTATGTTGTTGGCCAATTTTTGTCATTTTTTTTCGGTTTTTCTTGTTTTTTTAGTGTTGAATCTGCTAGAATTCACTAAAAATCAAGAAAATTCTAGAAAAAGTGAATGAAAATCGACCGAAAACAAACATTTTCACCGTAGAGAGTCCTTTCTTACATTTTTGACACTTTTTTCTTTGGAATTTGTTTGGTTTTTCAGTGTCTAATCTGTTAAAATTCACTAAACATCTAGAAACTTTGAGAAAAACTGTCAGAAACTGGTCAAAACTAAACATTTTCAAGTGAAAAAATAGACGCGACGTGCCGCACGCAGTTCGTATTTTTCCAAATTGGGCGAGAAATAGCATGTTAAATGGAGAGACGCAGCGACTAAAACCAAAAATTTGAATTCCCGCCAAATTAATCTCATCCGAATTTGCAGCCTCCGCGAATCCCTCGCCCTATTCAAAAACATTTGGAACAATCGTTGGCTCAAGACCATTTCCGTCATTTTGTTCCTCAACAAACAGGACTTATTGTCGGAGAAAATCAAGGCGAAACGCTACTTGCTCGAATCATTCTTCCCCGAATTCGAGGGATACAATTTGCCAAACGACGCTGTTTATGACAATCAAGAGGATAAGGATGTCGTCAGAGCCAAATATTTCATTCGCGGAGAATTTTTGGTGGGTATTTTCTCTTATTTTCTCTGCTGATCTGCGCTAAAAATAACCTGAAAATCTAAATCTATCGAGCTATAAATATCCGCGAAAAGAGTTGCTAATCCTTCTAATCCCCCGGGGGATTAACTTCCAGGTAACGAGGATTAAGGTTTTCCGGTGTCTGTGATTTAATCCCCCGGGTCGAGAGTTGATCAGGTTAAGCTCCTGGCGCTTATGCTTATTGGGATCATAGATTCAGGGAAGGGAAATTCAATTTCGGGGGTTTCCAAGAAACCGGGGGAAAAGGCGTACGAATATAGAAAATTGATTGAGTGCACGCACACGACTATCGGGCATGGGGTGGGAAAGTGCGCTCTAATGAAAAACTCATTTCGCTGCTTACCGTAACACACAAAAGTTGAATACTCAGTCAACGTTAGTGTGGAAGCGTTGAATACTCAGCGAAAGCACATTAGAGCGCATTTTCCCACCCCATCACCGATAGTCGTGTGTGCACGTGACTCTTGGGGGATTAGGCTTTGCAAGGGATGCAAAGACGGAAGTAACAGCTAGAGGAATTACAGTCCAGGGACCATAAGCTGGTGGAAAACCGTAATTGACTTGAAGGGGTTTAGGCTTTAGGGTAAAAATTAGACCACTTTCAAGCATATTTTTAGGCTACCGAGGGAGCTTAAAGCATAAACGGAGACAGCTTTTGTGTGTGTTCTGAAAAAATTCTGAGCGGAGTCACTCAATTTTTGTTCGACTTCTCTCGAAAATCACTCCACGGGCTAGCCGAGAGCCAATTAAGGCAACCTCGCTCTATTTCACTTTTAATTATTGGCACTGTGCCAACTTCAAAATCAACTGGAGTCCAGTAAGTAGACGCGACGCGACACGCAACGCTTTCGTTCAAAAAAGAATTTTCGCGGGCTCAACGAACCGGGGTTCTGGCGACCCTGTGTCACTCTAAACCGTAGAAAACGACGTTTGAAAGCATGGCCGCGTACAGATTGATGACCTAGTAATTTGAAAAAAAGCGCGCACAAGGAGCGCATTTGTCGGATCAACCTAGGCCATCACTCTGTATTACGTGCTTCTTTCAAACGCCTTTTTCTACCGTTTGGAGTTATTTTTAAGTGTAGTCGTAGTGAAAGAAAATAGTCAGAATGTCGGGATTTGAAAGAAAAAAAACTCGAGTTCAGTCCTCCATTAACCTTGACAGAAGTAGATAACCATTTATCTATGCGCCTTTAAACAGAGATTTAACGCTATTATGTAGGCAAGCTGAAACCCGATTAATCTTCCATGAGACATTGCAAGATATGAAGAGAGTTTAGACAAAAATCGATTTTTTTTTCCAGAGAATCTCAACAGCGAACAGCGACGGTCGCCATCACTGCTATCCACATTTCACGTGTGCCGTCGACACTGAGAACATTCGTCGAGTGTTCAACGATTGCCGTGACATCATTCAACGTATTCATCTCCGCCAATACGAGCTGCTTTAAGCCTCCCATTTTACAGCAGAATCGTTCTTTTTTTCCCGATTTTTTTCCTATAAAAACCACTGTCATTATCTATTTGTATGCACTGAATATTCGCCTGTTCACCCTTTCTTTTTTGCACCCTTTTTGGATCCTTTTTGCACCACCCAGATACTCCCTATCGCCTTTTTTCTCCCCCCAAAAATTCTTATTACAAAAAAAATTCTCGATTCGCGCATCCCTCCCGAATGCTTCTCTTGCCGTGCGTTTCCCCCTTAAAAAAGAACTTTTTTTTCCTAAAATTGCATTTTTTTTGTCCTGTCCGACTGACCGATCACGGTTCCTAACTCCGCCCCCTCAGCTACAGAAAATCTGGAATTGTCCATCGGCCACGAAGCTCAAGCCTTTTGTGATACTTTTTTTCTTCCTTTTCTCATCTAGTCCCTCTTTTCTCTAACGCACAACGATATCTACCCCATTAAAACAAGCTTGCCCGTTTCTTTTTTTTTTTTTGAACGAAAAAATTTGAATTTCTGAGTGGTCATGGCTCAGAAATTCTTCCACTTTTTCTCTCCGTCTCCTCCCTTCTCATACTATTTTGTCTGAAAAAATTGTCTATTTATATTACCCCCAACCCATCCAACAAAAGCTTTCATCTCTTCTCAAAACTTTAAGAAAAATGCCCGTGCTAGTCAAATACAACAAAAAAAATTATTTCCCCCCGCCCCCTTTCTGCCTTTCTTTTGCTCCCCATCGATTTTTTGAAAAAAAAAGATTACGGTGAAAACGGTCGGGATTTTTTTGAATTTTTAAAAAAATTTTCGAAAAAATCCTCCCGCTATCATAGGCATCGCAATCAATTTTCTCCCCTTCTTTTTTGTCACCGCAACGTGTAACTATAAACCCTTTTTTTTCTGTTTTTTTTTCTCTCCTTCCCCTCCCCCTCTACCCATTTTTCTTTTTTTTATTTTTTTTCTCTTTCTCTGACCTTTCTCATTTTTTTTTTCTCTCTTTTCTTTTAAGTCCTGATATAAAAAGTTTTGAATTTTTTGAAAAGACTGGTTTCTTTGTTACGAGAAATAGAGATGAAAAGAGACGTCTTCGACAATGGTCATAGATGATGTTTTGTTTTGTCTTCTCAAACCATCTGATTGCGAAAAATGCGATCACATAATGCAAGATATAGTGTAAGTTTGGTTTATTTCGTTTTAAAATGTGCTCTATTACGCGTTCGAGAGGTGAATGTTCAGTTAAAGGCGCATCGAGTTTTTTCAATGTGTTCCCCGCAACGATTACAGTAAAAAACCGTAGTAAAACCGTAGTTTACAGCTCTTTTACCATAATCTTTTTTCACGCCGCTCAAAATAAATTAATATCGTGGCAAAGGACTCATTGAAAGAAATCGATGCGCCTTTAACCCGAACCTTCACCTCTCTATGAATAACACAAAAATTAACTTGAAAAAAAAGTTCTGAGCATTTATCTTTTCACCAAAAAATTGATTTATTTTATCATGCTGATTCTGTTTTATACAAAGGAATCGCTCAAAAATCTCTTCAAAATGCAAAAATCGCGTCCAAAAACGCAAGCTACAGAATGATGGTCGTGGCCGACAGTCAAACTGCGCGAGGCCTTTTTTCTATTTTTTCTGGCGATTTGCGAGCGATTTTGAACACTTTTTGGGCGCTCCAGAGCGATTTTTGAGTGATTTCATCATGAAAAAAGTAATCAGCATGAAAAAACACATCAGAAATGAGAAAATCTTCATTTCCAGCTCTAACTTAAAATCGCTTCGTTGCGTCCAAAACTCATAACTTGTTGAAAATAGAACACGAATCATTGTGAAGGGATCTTTGCAAATAGCAGAAAAATCTGTTACAAAAAATCTATGCTTATTTTTTCCCTACATCTATTAGGCCACCGTCGTTTGTCATCTTGTTACTTTTGTCAAAAGACGTTCATCGCTGCTGTAAACAATAAAATCGTGGTCAGCTGCTGATACAAATATTCCATACTTGTGATTTTCCGGGCCGGCCCGGATTCAAAAATTTTTGAAAACTTGGGGTCATTTTTTCAGTTTTTTTCGGTGATTTTGATAAAATTTCTTTTTCTTACTGGAAATATCCAAAGTTTTCTCTAGAAAACCACTCCTACAGTTATCGAAAAAAGACGAAAAAAATTTTTTTCAGTGCAACAAAACTTTGAACCCCCTCAGAGCCGGGCCGGTAGAAATTTCTCAGTCTTCCCGGCCCAGCCCGGCCCATCACAAGTATGGAATATTCACATTTTGCTTGTCAATATTGTTTTTTTTTAGACACCTTTTGAAAAATACAAAAAAGCATGAAAAAGATCCTTCCGTATTACGATTTTGTTCGCACGAAAACAGTAACAAATTGACATAACGGTGTGTTCCATCAAAAACAACAAGTTTGATTGATTGGTTGCCCATTATCACAAACTGGTACATGAAATTTATGAAAAAAACAACTGTTTAAAAATAACAAAAATCTTCCGGCCAAAAGAACAAAGATTTCAAAACGTGAAATCGCACAAAACACGAAAACAGTAGGTATTATCGTGGGCTTGAAAACAGGTTAAAGCGAGAATGTATGTTATTTTGAACTTTTATTTCGGGCACAAAATACTTTAATTCGAACGATTTCAAAGTTTTTGAATGTTTCCTTTTTCCCATACTTTTGATTTGGCGAATTCCCAATATTTTTAAAAATTGGGGCCATTTTTAGATTTTTTTGTGATTTTGATGAAATTTCCGACTTTTTTCAACTAGAAACATCTGGAATTTTCTGTAGAAAACCAATCGCCCAGTTATCGAAAAAAAAAGAAAAAATTTCAGTGTCGAAAATTTTGACCCCCTCAGAGACGATGCCGACCGGCCCGGCATTCAAAAATCACCCATTTTTAAAGCTTTATCAAAGAAAAATGTGTCAAATTTTTCGAAAAAAAGTTCAAAATTTGTATTTCTCGATTTTATCGTTATTTTAAACATAAAAAATCAATATTTTTTGAATTTTTCAATAGAAAGATTCGATTTTTACACTTTCCGACCAGAACACTGTCTAGTCTTGTGACGGTTCAAAAATAAGATGACGTCGATTTCTTTTTTTTTCTCAATTCGATTTCTCTTTTCAAATAGTTTCCTGGATCTCAAAGATCATGGTCATCATTACCACTTTCCCTCCTTTTCCTTTAGGTCAGTACGACCAGACGTACAATTTCATTATAACCCAGACCCCCCCCCCCTTTTCAAATCCCTTCCCCCCTCTCGCAACCTGTTTTCTCCTACTTGTTTTTGCTTTTTGCCACCATCCCCATCTGTTGACAGGAGAACGGACAAAAAGTAAAATAAAAAACCAACAGCCTTTGGTTCTTTTTTTTCAAATGATTCATTTTGTTCCTTGTGGTGTTATTCTCCATCGATCTACACCTGGGCCACTTTCTATTTTCAGAGCGAATTGAAAAGAGAAAATGTTCTGTTGTGGTAATTCGAAACGATCGAAACAAGCGATTCGAGTAGGTCAAAATTTTTTGGCGGGTTTTTTGAGATAAAAATAGGTGATTCAAATTGTGAGCAGTGCGCTTTTTGGTAGAATTCTGTTCGATTTGCAGTGATAAGTAAAAAATTTCAACTTTTTCCAAAAAAGTATCATTTTTTGTAAAATTTACCGGTACAATTCTGTTAAATTTACATGAAAAATTCGGTAAATTTTCTGAAAAAAATTTCAAAGTGTTCCCAGTATTCTTTAGACACGAAATTTAGTTTTTAAAAAAAATAAAACTTAGCATCGCTGTTCCGAAATTACGATAAGAACAACGATCGAAATAGGCGATTCCGGTAAATTTACCGGAAAACTCGGTAATTGCTTAATTTTCCGCTAAATTTCGAAAAATTTACCGGTAAATTTTCATATAAATTTTCTGGAAAAAGCTCGGTAAATTTTACGGCAAGTTTAAGTTTATAGGTTTTTTAGAGTTTTATGTTTCATAGTGCGCAATGATTAGCTGATTTTCTGAAAAATTTACCGGGAAAATCTACACGAACATTTTCTGTTATTTTCTGATAATTTTCCGGTAAATTTTGTAAATGCGAACCTTTTTCGGTAATATTCCGTTAAATTTGTCGATAATTTACCGAAACACTCGTTTACGGGTGAACTTTTGAATCCTTCATTTTTTTTCCCGTAATCGAAACCATTCTTTTCAAAAAAAAATTTACGAGTTTTCTGAAAGTTTCGAACTAATTACGACCAATAATACTTAAAAAATTATTGTTTTTGATACAAAATTTGCAAAAAAAAAAACAAAAGCAACATGTGTGCTATCAAGCAAAAAAAAATCGTTCCGCTTATTTATTTTTGTTTGTCAGTTCTGTGTGTAAACATTCCATAGTATTACTAGTGACTAGTGTTCCATTTGATTTATTTTTTTTTTGCTTTGCAATATATTGATTCTTTACATTATGCCAGTTTCAAATAACCGTCGTATAGCTGGAAAGACTTTTACGGTAATAGTTACTTTGTGGATATTTCAGTGGAAAAAAAATCAGTTTGGAAAACCTTGAGTCTGATGGCATGTCAGGTTCATAGGATCATTTCAATAAGTCGCGAAAAATGAAACGCGAAAACCTGAATGAAATTTCTAAAAAGCTGAACTATTCTGCCTAAAAATCCGAACTTCATCGCGAAAACATTGAATTACATTTTGAAAAGTATGTGGATATGAATTATTAATGACCTAATCAATTTCCACATTGATTTTTTTTGACTTAGCTTTCATTCTGTAACAAATTCCTAGTTTAGAATGTCAAAAACATTCATTAAGGTACCCAAAAAATTCATTCTCGCCCATTTTTTTCCCTAACCAATTCACTCATTTTCCAGGTCTCCTTAATAATCTCTGTCCTTGTCGATGTACTTCTTTGTGCCGCCCTTTTGGTATCACTTGCATATTATTTCATCAATGGAAAATCGTTTTCACCGCATTATATCGTTGGATTTTCTGCATTTTTTGTCCTATTTTCCGGATTTTTCATTTCGTTAGTGGTGGCAGTTCATACAAAGGATATTCGAGCCATTTTGGTTTCAGTGGCTTTTACGGTGAGGAATTTTTTTTAATTTGTCGAATTTTCGAAAAAAATCGACTTTTATAATAAAAATACAAAAAGTATATCAGGTCGCCAGATTCATTTGTGCCATCATTGTGGTAATTGCGTGGATGTCTGACTATCATGGAAATCCAACAGAAGAAACGCCAAAATCAGAAGAAAATAAGCCAGAAGATCCATATGAGTGGATTTCTCGTGAGTCTTTTTTTATGTTTTGAATTCCCGCTCAATCTCTAAAATGTTCAATAGAGCGCATTTGCTCCAAGAAATTCCGATTCCCGCTGGATCATTCCCAAAAAGTTCAATAGGGCGCATTTGCTCAATGTAGCCCATTTTCATTTATCGAATTTTTGAATTCCCGCCGAGTCATTTCAAAAAAGTTCAATGGAGCGCGTTTGCACAAGTCTTCAATTTCAAATTATTTTCAGACCGAAAAGCAATTCTTTTGGCGTTTGCTGGAATTTACATCAAAATTTTCATATCACAATTATTTATTCTTAATCGGTAAGCTCTTTTTCTTTTCACAAATTTGATTTCCCGCCAAAAATTGTTTCGATGTTCAGTAGAGCGCATTTGTTTTTTTTTCAAAATTAAATTTTTTCAGATATTATTCTCATGCCGCTGATACACTACGAGAAGCCAAAGAACGAGAGGTCAACGTGGAATTTTAATTTTTTTTTTTCGAAAAAAAATTTTTTTGAAAATTTTAGTTTCTTGCATTTATTTTATTTCTACAAAAATGTTAAACGTTGATGTTAACGCTTATAAACGAGATATTGAGTCATCGTGGTTTGTTTTCTTTTTTGAATTCCCGCCAAACCTTCGTTCTCAATGGAGCGCAATTACAGGTTATATAAAATCGGAAAATTTTCAATCGATAATTGGATTGCAATTCTTATCACACTAGTTTGTATTATCGTCTTTCGAGCGCTTTTCAATAATGTCATATTTCCATATTATTTCGAAGGATTTAGTAAGGAAGCTCCGCCCACTTTTGCAACTTTGCGGCACGGTTTTTTTGCAGAAAAATTATATCGTTTCGAAAAAACTTTGTCAAATATGAAGGATGTACTCGAAGAGGATTATTCTGATTTGTGGCATGAAAGTGAATTTTGTTTGGCTTTTTTGGCGGTAAGTGCGCTCCACTGCACTTTTTGTAAATTTGAATTTCCGATGATGGAGAAAACGCGCTCTAGCGCACTTTCTGGCGCTAATTTGAATTTTTGGGCATATTTTTTTGTAAGTAATTGCGTTCTACTGCCCTTTTTCAAAATTTCAATTTCCGATGAGAGAAAACGCGCTCTAGCGTACTTTATGGCGGTAATTTGAATTTTCCGGCATTTTTTTGGCGGTAAATGCGCTCTACTGCACTTTATTTGAAATTTCAATTTTCGATGATAGAAAACGCGCCCTAGCGCACGTTTTGACCGAGCTTTGTAACTCCCAGCTCCCTTTCAAAATTTGAATATTTTTGGCGGCAATTCAAATTTTCCAGCTCCAAGACGAACATCAACGGCTAGTTCGGCTCTTGAAAAGCAACTCGGACGGTGAAAATCCCCGGAGATTTCATTGGGCAAATCGATATGCCAGAATTCATATAAAATAATTTTTTCATTATTTTTTTTTGATTTTTTTTTTCACAATGAAATGGTTGAAAATGACTAGAAATTGAAAAAAATGCAAATGCGCTCTGTTGAGCAAATTGAAAATTGAGCAAAAAAAAGAATACACGTGGAGCAAGCAGAAAAAAGGGGAGGAGTTTCGTAAAATAATTCTCCGAATTTGGAGAAACAATGGAAAAAGACTGAACGGATAAGGCGAGATATCCTGAGATGATGGCTGAGAAATAAGAAAACAATTCAAAAAATTGAAAAAAAAAAATTAAAAAGAACAATGGGAGAGGTCATGAAGCTCGAAAAATTGGACGGGGAAAATTTTTTAGAAGGGTAAACGCGCTCTATTGATAAAAATTTTCAATAGAGCGCTTTTGAAAGAGAACAAAAGTCAAAAGTTTTTGAAGTTTACCTACCGAAATGATGAGCAACCGCGCTCCACCGGACTCAGTTTTTTTGAAATTTATTGAAATTTCAATCAAAATTTGAAGATATTTACGATTTATGCCTATTTGCACCACCCCTAATAGAACGGCACCCCTATACTTTTCAGAGGTTTTCGGACAGATTTCGACAAAATTTCATCATTTCATCAGTCTTTTAACAATAGAGCGGCATGCCGGTGTAATAGAGGTTTCACGGTGGTCGAAAATCTAGTAAAATTTCGATTTTTCAAAATTGATTCTTTTAGGTGCAAAATCCGGTAGATTCCTTTAAAAAAGCTCATTTTTAAAATAAATCCAGTGGGGCGCGGTTGCTTCTCATTTCGGAAGGTTAATATCAAAATTTTTTTTATATATACAACATTTTAGGGATTAAAAAAGTTTAAAAAACACCGTAATTTTTGGTGGTTTGTGCGACCCGTTTCAAATCATTGGCCAGCTCATCAACCTCCCGTGGATCGACACGATGACCATGATCGGATCGTGTCACGGATCGAATTGATCGGGTTGATTTTGTCTGAAAATTTATTAATTTTCAGATTTTTTCCTTGAATATTTTGAATTACCCTCTGCATACTGTTGTACTCGGATGTCGGCCTTGTTGGCGGCCTATTTTGTGAGCTTGTAGGCCTTTCGCCGGAGAGCCATTCGTGTTTCATTGCGGATGATGCGCTGAGCCTTTCCACTGCATTGGTTTCGAGTAGAGAGTCCACAAATTGCTTGGCCAACTCGGATCCGGACCAGAACTGAAAAATTAAAAAAAAATTGGGATGGTCGGGGTTCGAACCAGGGATTGACACAGGTGATTCGCGCAGGGTACATTATGCCTAGAATATATGTCGCGCACATTTAGGTTGGGTACACGCTTTCAGGTTGACAATTTGTGCATAATGAACATATCGCGAACACTTATACATAACGCGTACATAATGCACGTATTGCGAACAGTCGATGAGCATATTGCGAACATATAATTTGTTAATTGCGAACGCTTCCTCAATTATTCCTTTCGATCAAAAAAAAGTTGAAATAAAAAAAAATTTATTAGGAAAATAAAATAACACCAATTAAAATCCATTTTTCGTTGATTTAGTCCTAACGATCCAATCGGTTGGTTGCTTCCTCCGCATCCTCCTTTCGTGGTCAGGCTGACGGATTGTTCATCTTTCCTGAAAAACAGCACTTATAAGGAATTTTTATTTCAATGGTTGATGAATCTTTATGTTGTGTTCAAAGTACCGCAAAAAGACAAAAAAATACAGAAAAACGTGTTCAAAGTAACGCAAAATTTGCGTCTTTTTGCAAGCCATTTTTCACTGAAAATAAACCAAAATAGTAAAATTTACGTGATCACAAAAATGTTGCTCTAAATTTTTGAATTTCTTGTTGAGAATAATCGCAAAAACTCGCAAAAAAGACGCAAATTTTGCGTTACTTTGAACACGTTTTTCTGTCTTTTTTTGTCGTTTTGCGGTACTTTGAACACACCATTATTTTTTCAAATTTCTTAGGTTTTTGGGACACACAGATCCAAGCATCTGATATTTGCCAGACAGAAAGAACACACATTTTTAAACAGTTAATTTTCATAAATTTCTCAAAATAGAGTTCTTTAGAAATCTGAATCTTGAGAAATCTTACGCAATTTCATAAAATTCTCTCGAATGCAGATAACTTCATTCTGTCTGGCAATCGTCAGATTTTCGGGTCATGCCTTCACACATCAAAATTTTCGGTTTCTTACCTCAGAAGTGCCAATCCGGAAAAGTTGTAGGAAGCGAGATCCGTTTTTATGACAGCACTCTAAAAACTCAATATTAGAAACAAATTTGAACTTCTATAACTCACATGGTTCGTCTGGGTATTAGACTAGAGAACGTGTTGTTGAATCCCGGCTGCTGCTTTAATTATGGCTGAAAATCTTGTATTCGATCAACGGTTACATAAAATAGGAAAAACATAACTACAAAAGAGTAAATTCAATAAAAATAGAAAACTCTGAAACGGAAATAAGTCCCATGCTGACACCGTTCGCCGATATGTTGGGTGTATATAAATTGTACACTCATCGCGACTACTGCAATCTCTATTTCGCGATTTATGAATAACGTACCCTCTCAATCGCGATTCGTAGGAAATGGGGCTCATTATACGTACTTACGTACAATGTATAAATCGCGAATCACCTGTGGAAGTTTCAAAAGCAAGCGCGCTAGCCAGTCGGCCTCAGTGCAACACCTTGCGTGGGCCGCAGAGGGAATACAAAAGCGTGCGTTTCTTGACTTTCGAGGAATTCCCGAGTAGAGTGTAGTCCCGTGAGACTCGTGTCTCGACGAGACCGAAAATCTCGCCGAGTCTCACGAGAATTTAACCGAGTCTCGTCTCGTCTCGTCTCGGTCATTGTCACGGATCTTCTTGTCTTGGGGTGTCTCGAATTTTTCTCGTTCTCGTATCGTTTTTTTCACGTCTCGAACAAGATTTGTAGTTGTTTTTCCTTTTCCTGTCTTTGCGAGACTCACGAGACGAAATCGAGATTTTTCGAGACTCACGAGACACGTCTCGGGAGGTTATTCCCAAGAGTTCAATCTATCCCAAAGAGTTCAAGTTTTTTTTTCAAAAGCAAAATCCCAAAAAAAAATTTTTTTTAAGGGAAAATTACCTGTGGATAATAGACGTAATTAGCCGTAATAATATGCGTATACAATCGACTTCTACAATCATCGTCGAACGGCATGATTCCGGACATGAGGATGTAGGCAATTACACCGACGGCCCACATGTCGACCTGGAAAAAAAACGATATTTTTTTAAAATTCAAATTCCCGCCGGAAATGAATTCTTTTTGATTTCCCGAAAAGGCAATTTTTTTTTCTTTATTTTCGGAATTTTCAAATTCCCGCCGGACCATAGTCAGTGCAATAGAGCACGATAACTTCAAGTTCCATTTTTGAATTCCCGCCGAACCAATTTTTTTTTCTCAATGGAGCGCGCTTACCTTTTGTGTGTATGGAACTCTCAAGAGCAACTCCGGAGCAATATATTCCGGAGTTCCACATGTTTCTGTCATAGTTTCATTTGGCTTCGTCGCCTGATATGCCAACCCGAAATCAGTGATAAGAAGACGTGCTTCTGGACGATTATCAGCATATAACAAATTTTCTGGTTTTAAATCTGAAATTTTTACGAAAATTTAAATTCCCGCCAACCCTTTCAAGTACAGTACCTCGATGTGTAACCCGAATAGAATGTAAATATGTTAAACCGGTAAGCAACATTTTGAGTGCATTCCTTGCCTCTTCTTCCGAATATCGCCCTTTTGCAACAACCCGATCATACATCTCACCACCACTTGCCATTTGCATTACAATGAATAGTTTTGATGAAGATTTGAAGACCTGAATAAGTGAAAAGTTCTTGATTTAACTAATTTGTCAAGGATCGGGTTTTTCGATCGTTAGGAAAACCACTTCTGTTGAAGAAAATATAAATTTTTCGAAAAAAAATCCATTGGAAAAGTTTTCCATATCTAAAAAACACGGTAAATTTTATTGAACGCTTTTTTTAATGAATTCTTTTTCCGCTATTTTTGTAGGGGACGCAATTTGTTTATTTCGCTGAGTAGCGACTCAGTTTATCATGCAAACCATAGGCTACGTATCGGCTTAAGCACGTAAAGCTGAGTCGCTACGCAGTGAGCTTGCGACCATCAGAAAAACGGGCGAAAGAATTCAAACCACGTTTATAAAAATTTCCATGAGAAAAGTAGGAGAACGAAAGTCCCTTTTTATAAGTTTTCATTTCTGGCCTAGTTTTTCATGCAGATCCCGTTTATTATAAAGAAGCTGCTCAAAAATTGCTTCAAAACTCACAAATCGCGTCTAAAATCGCAAGTCACCAACTGGTGGCCGCGGCCGAGAATCCGACAACAAGAGGCTTTTTTTCGCTTTTCAAAATAAATTTCACATGTTAAAACAGTGAAAAATTAGAGTTTTGCAGCAAAAACATGTGGAAAGAACTAAAAAAGCGAAACTAGAAAACAAAAAAACCTGCACTGTCGGATTCTCGGCCGCGGCCACCATTATGTGACTTGCTACTTTGGACGTGACTTATGCTCTTCAGAGCAATCTTTGAACAATTTATTTATGGAAAACGAAATCCTCACGGAAAAAATCGAAATTAAGATTTTTAAAATGCGTCCCTTACTCAAAAATACCGCTAAATAGTAACAAATCGCGTTGATGGTCTAGAATTCGCTGACCTAGATTCAGACAAGTTTACTTTTCATGACTTTTACTTTCTTTTTTTCTTTTTTCAACGCCCTGTTGATGAAAAAAAAAATCGGAAAAAACTCGTTAAAAAATAAACGGACTTTCCCAGACCGAGATTCTCTAACTAAGAAGCTTATCCCCCCAAGCCCCAAAACGAACCTCTTCCAATCGAATAACAAATGGATGTGAAAGTCGACTCAATATATTCAATTCATTATTCACTGCTCCACAATCTCCATTAACCACTTTCACCGCAAAATACTTTCGTGTGACTCTGTGTTGAACACGAAGAACTTGTGAGAATGAACCTTTTCCGACAACTGCCATTACTTCATATTTACATACAAGACGACTGTCGAATCGCATTGCCGGACGATCACGAAGGACGGCACACTCGCCTAAAGGCATTTCGCCGCCGTGCTGAAAGAAGGGAAAGTTAAAAGAAAATAGATTTGTCTGAAGTTCTCTAAACTGGATAATGATGTAGAAATAAAAAACTTCGAATTTTTTCCGTCGTTTTTTTTGATAAGTTTGGGAATGGTTGTCTAGACAAAATTTTGGATATTTCTAGTAGAAAAAAGTTAGGAATTTTATCAAAAACACAAAAAACCTTGAAAAATGACGCCAATTTTAAACATTTTTAAAATCCGGGCCAACCGGGCCGAAACAAGCCGGTCCGGAAATCGGTTCGAAATTGGAAAATAATATAGAAATAGAAAAGTTTCTAGTTTTACCTTCTCCTGTTGGAGGAGCAATTCATAGCCTTCGAAAAAGTTTTTGTTTTTTTAGAATCATCTTTTTTTTCACAAAAAGACTAATTTTCTCAGATTTTTTTTGGGAAAATTCTTACAAGCTTTCTCAAATGATTAGGCCTAGATCTAGGTAGCTCAGGCCTTTCGGCTTGATCGGTTATGATTTTTTTTTATTTACGACAAAACGCATGCTATTTTCAGAAAAAAAGTTTGAAAGTTTTCGAAAATTTAAAATTACGGCAAGCACTAATCTTACGACAAAATACACACTTTTTATGAAAAAAGTTTTAAAAACCAACAGAAAAGTGAAAATTGTGTTTGCCCCTAACCTTACGACAAAATGCACACTATTTTCCAAAAGGTCTCAATTATTCAAAGGTTACAATCTATTGAATACACCTAACTTTACGACAAAATGCACACAATTTTTCAAAAAACTGACCGGTGGTGGACATGTCTGTGCCAGTGCATGTGGATCGATGTGTGCTTTATGGAATAAATTGGAAAAGAAACTTGTTCCCGATGAGCCAACCGCCGAACCGCTCTGCTTTTGAGAGCAATTACCCATTTTGTGGCTGAAAATATTTGAAATTTTTTTGGTGGAAGAAAACCAATTTTTAAGAGATAAAGCTTGACCAAAATTAAAGAAAATTTTGAAAAATGGTCCTAAAATTTTGAGAAAAGGAACTATGACAAAGCAAAAATGGATGAGCCTCTGGGGAGATAGGTGACATCAAGGAGGAGCCATTATTGAAGGGAAAAAAGGAGGAACAAAAATTTGAGGAAAAGGAAAAAATGACAAAAAAAATTGCACGAAATTTGAAAGGAAACTTCCGGGAGAAAATATTTTTTTTGAAATTGAAAAAAAAATTGAAAAAATTAGTTCAGAGCCTTGGATGGAGGCGATATGAGCATTTTAGTAGTGTGGATTTATTTCAATTAAAATTTTTTTAAATCTGAATTTTCCAAGCTAAAAATTTTCGCAATTTTTGAATTTAGAACTTCTACCGTACCTCTGTTTTTTTCCTTTCAGGACATTTACCTACAGTAATCCTTCCCTTCAACCACCCCAAAAATCCCAAATTCCCCCCAAATCCTAAAACCAAGTGTAGCGTAAACAAAGAGGGGGAAAGTGGTAAAACTTATTCTAAACGCCTTGAATCACGTCTTCATATAAGAAAAGAGGAAATAGTATTTGATTGGAAGAGACTCAGAGACAAAAAGGGTGTGGTCGAGAGAGAAATCAAAAATCGAAATAGTATAGAGAATAGAGAGTTTTAGACGTGAAGAAAAGGGGAGACAGTGGAAAGTGGAACCATAGCCACTCCCAAAAAAAGTGAAATATTTTTGGAAAAGGTGTGGGGGGTGGGGGCGACGAATATTTTACGCATTTTTGCCCCTAAAAGGGAAAGGTCACTATTACATATTGGAAAGTGGGAGAGAGAGAGAGACATAGAAGGTGTAAAAATGCTATTTTGGACAAAAAACAAAGATTTAGCGGAAGGAAAAAAAAAGAAAAAACGAAAAGCACCCCACAGAGATTCGAACCCTTGACCTCTTGATTATCAGGCAAGCGCTCACCCAGTTGCGCCACCGCCGCATCTTCAACGTCCACGGAGGAGGGCGTATAAGAAAGGGCACCGCCAAGAAAGGTGAGCTTGCCGAACAATTGAGAAAAAGTTCAAAAAATCAAAAAAGTGAACAAAACAAATTGGAGCCAAAGAGCCCCCCATTCAAATAAAATGGGGAAGAAAAAGAGTGTTTCTCGTCCCATCGTAAAGTCCATTCTGGCCCCCCATTCAAATCGTTTCGTGTCTGTCCCATTTGTACCAATTTTCTTGCTTTTTTTCGTTTTTTTTTCTAGTTGCTTGGGGTGGGGAAACATTGAAATTTGTGAAGTTTGGTTGATTTTTCTGAGAAATGTACCCAAAAAGCCCAGTTTGAGATCAAAACCGCATAAAATCGTTTAAAAGTGCATAAGAACCAAAAAAATGGAGTTTTGAAGTTGACCTAAAAATTCGAGGCCGCGGACTATAATTCTATAACTGTTTTGCAGAAATTTTCGCTCTCAGAATCTGAGGGAATTGCTATTTAAAAAATGACAATTTTCCAAAATATTTGAATGCGTACCGGATTTCTAGTCCGCGGCCTCGCATTTCTAGGCCATCGTTTTAGAATTTTTTTCAGCTATTTGAAGACGCTCCCAATGAGAATTAATAAGAAAAGCCGATTTTAGATTGTTTCAGAGCTGAAATTCCAGAAATTCAAAAAATAATGCTGATACAAATTTTTGTCATGGCCTAGAAATGCGGGGTCGCGGACTAGAATTTCATATTCTTCAAAATAAGCTTTTCCCAAAATTTTGATTTAAATACTAAAAAAAAAGTGAAAATTTTCAGAAAAATTTGAATTAGCGCTGGGTTTTTAGGCCGCGGCCTCGAATTTCTAGGCCATTATTTTAGAAGTTTTTTTTTACCAATCTTTCATTAAAATCTATTGAAAAAAGGACGTTTCAGTTAGTTTGCAGCTGAAATTCCAGAATTTTATAGTAAAATTTTTTATTTCTAGGCTAATTTTTTTATCAGAAAAAAAATGTATTTTTGGGCATTGATAGTAGAACTGATAATGACAATGACCCGTGTTCTTATAACCCTCATTCATTTCTAAATTTGTAGCGGAAAATTCAAGAATCAAAAAATTATCAGTTCCCGAAATAGCCAAGCTCCGCCCACTTTTAAAAATTTTGCACAACACAAAAATTTTCGAAAAAAGTGATTTTTGAGATTAGGACAAGAAAAAAGAGAAAAAGAAGGCACAAAAGAGAGATCTGATCCCTTTTTTTCTGTTAACCGAATGACGTAATTTCCGATGAAAAGCACTTAAAAATAGAACTATTGTAGTAGGAGAATAGGACAATAAGTGGTATGAAAAATATGTGCATTTTGTCGTAAGATTAGTCGGTTGAGCTGAATTAGGGAATATAAGGAGGAAAAGAGCACGGAAAAGTGAGAGACGCAGAAAAGAAATTTGTATTTTCTGCAATTTGTCGTGAGATTTGGGGTTTTATTGACGACAAAATGAAGAAAAGGATTCAAATTCTTGAAAATTGTTGCCAGTGTTCTTTACCGATAAATTTCGAGTGACCAACCGATTGAAAATCAAGGTTTACCGGTATATTTTCGATTTGTTGAAAAGTTTACCGGTAAATTTGCTAAACAATGCGCAGTAGCGTAATTTTGAAGCATCGTTGCTCGATAGTTTTAAGAAACAGGAACTTCGAGATCCACCGTTAAATTTACCGGTAAATTTATCGGTAAATTTTAATTTTTCATGAATTTATCGGGAAAATTTGAAATTTTCGATAAATGCTCCGTAAATTTACCAAACTTACACCGATAAACTTATCGGTAATTTTTTGATACATTTTTCGGGTAACTCCAAAAAAATTTTCTCAAACATTTCGAAAAATTTCTGCGAACACCGTGACAGTAAAATGCAGAATAATCAGAAACTATTACAAATTAAGCATAAAGTGCACTGGAACGATAAAAGTTTTTCGAAATTTTTTTCAAAATTTTTCTGCAAACACCGCGGCGGCAAATCGCAGAAAACGAAAAGAATGCAACATGAACTTCACCGCAATCAAAAATCATAATGATCTATACCAAAAGAAAGGTTTAAACATGGATAGTACTTGTCTTTTTCGACATCTATGTACTTGCTAATTGCCAATGAATTTATGGACTCTCTCTCTCTCTCTCTCTCTCTCTCTCTCTCTCTCTCTCTCTCTCTCTCTCTCTTTACAACATTTAAACACACATACAGAGTATAGAGGGAAAGAAAAGAAACGTGTTTGATCAAGGAAAAGTCTACAGAAGAAAAGAGAATGAAGAAGAAGCAAGCGGAAGGACACGGCAAATGAACCCGCAATCAAAAAAAAAAGAGAAAAGAACTCAAACAGATCACTCTTTTTTTTTGTGTTGCTTAGCACACATACACGTGTTGCGGAGGTGGAGAAAAAAAGAAGAAGCTCAAGATGTTCGATTGGTTATGACTAACGACTGGATGTATATCACTTACATCATTATTGCTTTAGACACAAAAAAAGTGACCAGAGAGGGAATCTAGTGGAGGGCTAGGAAAAAGAAATGATGAGCAGAGATCTAGTCGTGGGGATTGACAAGGTGGAACCAAAGAAAAAATTCACGATTTTTCAAGCATCCGTGAATGACGTTTCGAAATAGGGCTGAAAATCGGGAAAAACGTGCTCAAAAATTAAAAATTTTCTAACCCGGGCCGGCCGGTCGGAGAAATTGTCCACCGGCCCGGCCCGCCGGGCTTTCCGGGCCGGCCCGGATTTTGGACAAGTCTGCCAAATACGAGAATTTGAATAGTTCTTATCCGGGGAAGTTCTCAAACGGTCGGTTTATGTAAAGGTCAGTTCTGGTTCATAAATAACTTTGAACCCGTGAAAAATTTCAATCAATCTTTACCGAAAAGTTGGGTATTTTTATAGTCGTCGAGCATTAGTTCTGTAATTTGATGAACATATTTTTCCGGTTGTACACAATCTTGAAAATTTTGGTAGCAGAAAAAAAAGCAGAAAGAGAGCAAAATATTGAAACGAAAGCTTGAGCTTAATTAACGGATTCTAGAAATTTTAACGAAAATTTAACATTCCATAAATATTATATTCTACTGATTTTGTCACGGATTTTCAAAAAGATATAAGTATGATTTTCAAGCAAGAACGCTATGAAAAAATCGGTTCCGAAACTGAAAAATAGTGATTTTCTGCAGTTTTTCGTAGTTTCTTGTGTTAGTTACGCGGAATTTCAAAAAAAAAAATTTTCTTGATTTTTGATATTTATTTAAAAGAAGGGATTTCGTTTGATGAAGGTAAAATACAAGTAAAACTTACGTTTTTAAAAATTTCAAGAAGCAGGTATAAAAATTTTATTTTTTGTTTTTTTTCTCCTGTCCGGAATTTAGGACGTTTTGTTAAAAGCAGACTTGTCAAGGCCGAGCCGGGCCGATGAAAAATTCTCCGGCACCGGTTTGAAAATTTGTGATTTTCGGAGCACCTTTTTCCCAAAAAAACCTTTTTTTTTTGGGCCTTTTTACTCAAAAATCGATCAGAATTTCCTCCTTGAAAACATAGGCCAGAAAGTTAGGAAAAAACCGCGAAAAAAATTAAAAAAAAAAACTTGAAGAAAACATGTTTTACCCTGAACCCCGGGCCGAGCCAGGCCGGTAAAAATTCCTCCGGCGGCCCGACCCGGCCCGTGTAAAGTCTGGTAAAAAAACAAAAATTGAAAAAATAGGAGCCCAATGGTGATTCCGAGGTAAAAATCTGGTCAGAAATTTAAAAAGTATTTCTAGCAACAGAAAGCAAGCAACCAACGTTGAGATCTATAGAAAAACAGAACGAACAAAACGATTTCAAAACAAAAATTTCACCACTGATAGATAAAATGATTGGAACCGTGAAAAAAGAGGGGAGATGATAATATCAATTGAAGAGATGAAAAAGAGACAAAGGGAAGAGGTGAGATGGGGGGAGCACCGAACGGAAGTGATCGACGAGCAAAATAGCCACCTTCTCTATTCTCTCTCTCTCTCTCTCTCTCTCTCTCTCTCTCTCTCTCTCTCTCTCTCTCTCTCTCTCTCTCTCTCTCTCACTCGGGTAAAATGCAACACCTGGTGGAAGAAAGGGACTATGGAGGGGCGAAAAATGAATAATAGGTGTATGAGATATGAGACACTTTTACTCCCTCTCCCCCCCTAGAGCCTCCTCCTGAGAGTGACATTACAGCCTGAAGGAGTGGAAAGGGAAACGAAACATCATGTGAAACGGTGGGAGAGCTCTTTTCTCCCTCTCCCCTTCTCAACCAGCACTATCCTTACCTCCGAAATTTTCGAGTGGCTCACAAATATTGTATTCCATTCTCTCTTTCTCTTTTTTCCTTTCTTTTTGTTTCCCAGAGGGATAAAGAATAGAAGGGAGAACTGTACTCGGGCTTGGACTACTTGGATTTTTTTGAAGCGAAAAATAGGTTTTGAAAAAGAAAAAAATGGACATTTCGGAACCTTTTCAAAAAAATTGTAGAAAATAAATGGAAAAATCATACTTGTGATTTTCTGGGTCGGCCCGGATTCAATAAAAATTTGAAAAATTGGGGTCATTTTTCAATTTCTTTTGTGATTTTGATGAAATTTTTTCCTGCCACCCCTACAGATATCCATAATAAGACAAAATGTTTTTTTTGGTGCAAAAAATTTTGGCCCGGTTCTTTAAAAAAAAATCCTGATTTTTTCGGTTTCCAGACTTGCCGCGCATTCTTGTCCACTTTTTTAGAAAATTTTTCTAGAAGAAAAGTTTGACTTTTGAAGTTGAGCTAAAAATAGAGAAAGCCGTGATCAAAAATCCAGAAATTCAAAATCCTGTCCGGCAAAACTGTCCCCCGGACCGGACCTGATTTCGACTAGTCTGGCGGTTTCGAAACGTCTCGGAAGCCTTTCTGGACTTTTTTTTTGAATTCGCCACGAATAATTTCCTTGAAAAATTCAATTTTTATTTTCAAATCGTGGTTTTTCCAGTTCAAAAGCCGGCCGTGCAGGTTCACCGTTAAATTGTGGACTGGAACTATTTTTTCATGCTGAGTTTCGTTCATTTTTTCAAAAATACTACCGAATGGTTCTATATTGCATTGAAAATCCACCAAATTGACGACCTAGAATAGCAAAAAACTGCAAAAAAATACAGACAAGTTGAAGAAAAACGGTTGTTAGTTTAAATTGTTAGTTTGTCGGATTCGAATATCTAGCTATTGTGTATCCATAAACGTTTGCGCGGCCGAGGGCAGTTTCCTCATGGCCGAGTTTGAAAAAGGGTCGGCCACCTTCGAATTTCCCAAATTGAGGCCCGTTGTGGGAGAAATCGTTTATCACTGATTTCTTTCATTTTTCGACCATTTTTCTTAATTTTTTTGCTTTAGAAATATTTAAATATGAATTTATCAAGACGAAAGACAAAAAAGAACTGTATTCTATAGCGAAATCACTACGAAATAACTTTTTTCATATTTCCTTCATTGTGAGAAAAGGGTAAAAATCGCCAAAAATCCAGTTATTTTTTGTCTTTCGTCTTGATAAATTTATCTTTAAATATTTCTAAAGCGAAAAAATGAAGAAAAATGGTCGAAAAATGAAAGAAATCAGTGATAAACGATTTCTCCCACAACGGGCCTCAATTTGGGAAATTCGAAGGTGGCCGACCCTTTTTCAAACTCGGCCATGAGGAAACTGCCCTCGGCCGCGCAAACGTTTATGGATACACAATACCAAAATCTCTATTAGTAGTGCCCCTTTTTCAAAATGATTTTTTTTTCAAATTTTTGACTTGACATGGAACATTTGATAAAAACTGAAAGAAAGATTCAATTTTCTCAGTTCTTTTCGTCAAATTGGATTTCAATATCTAAAAATTTCGAAAAAAAAAGTGATCGAAAAATAATGGTGTACATCTAGCAGTAATGCCCTTTGGATGAAAAAGTTAAAAAATAGTGGTGCGTGCACTACTAACAGAGTTTTTACGGTAATTATGAGTGAATTCCAGGTGAAAAGTAGAATCATCAAAAAACGTCGAAATTGAGACTTTGAAAAAACAAGAAGAGCAAAGTTTCAAAAAAGTTTTTGGCAAAATCGAAAAAAAATGAAAAATCAGTTTTTTTTTCATTTTGTGGGTACAAGAACAAAACGGAGCAACTATAACTGAATTACGTCTCTAGAATCTATAAATCCTAACCTCATCAATCATAACCTCTCTCTGCCATCATTCAATATCATCTATCTCAGCTGACCATATCATTTGTAAAACAAAATGAGAGAGAAATGGATATAAATCATGTAAGAAATGTGTGTAAAACTATGTGCCCTCGTCCCTCCCCCTATATATCACACACTATTTCATCAGGAATCAACACATGTTTCATGATTGAAATTGATTGGTTATACGATGGTGGAGAGCAGGAGGAGGAAGAGAAGGAGGAGCATTTTATTGCTTAGCCACAGAGTTTGAAGAGCTTGAAACTTTTTGAATTTGAAACAGAGAGCTTCACGGAACACGGGGTAGCCGAGAGCTAATTAATGCAACCGCGCCCCATTTCATTTTAAATTATTGGCACTGTGCCAACTCCATAATCAACTGGAGACAAAAAAGACGCGACGCGACACGCAACGCTTTCGTTCAAAAAACGAACTTTCGCGGGCTCAACGAACCGGCACTCTGGCGACATTTTCCGACTTCGGGAAATAGAAAACGGAAATCGGAAAAAATGCTCCTACTTTGGAAAACGGATATTTCGTAGGATTTGCAATGGAGTTTGGCAAAAACTGAAAGTTTTCAACAAAATTAAAAATTTTCGGATGATTTTCGTATGCTTTTTTTTGGGTGAAACGCTGTTTAAAAATTAAAATATTTGTGACTTTTTCTAACGGAAAATATTTGAAAATTCCGGAAAGCGGAAAACGGAAAACGAAAATTGAAAAACGTTTTTCGATTCCGGAAAACGGAAATCGGGGAACGGAATAACGAAAAAAAAACGGAAAACGGAAATCGGAAATCCGGGAAGCTCTGATTTGGACGGGAGAAAGGTAATCAGGGCGTGATTAGAATGATTAAAAATACGAAATTTTGGAAAATTGAACTAATTTTTTTCCTAAACAAAGGTAGAAAGTGTTGATTCAAAAAGTGGAAAAAAAAATTACTTTTCAAAAAGTTCAAAATTGAAAGTTTGGTCAATGGTGAGGGTAACTGGAAATAGTAGTGAAATGCTGTAAAAAAAGTGAACCTCTTTTAGAGCGGCACCGATTCTAAAAACACGTAATGTCTCTGATAACAATTCTATATTTGACAAGACAAGCATCAAATCTGAAAATAAGTAGGCGGGCTTGAGTTCAAGTTCGGGGAAAGTTAAAAGTTTTAACTTTTTTCAAAAAATATTTTTTGAAAATCGATCAATCAAGAATTAGGACTCTTGAAATAAAGATCAGGTTACCTATGATTGATGGGAAGGGGGAAGAGAAATTCTTCAAGTTCGAAAATTTATATTTTCTTGAGTGCGAAATTTTGAAAACAGAATGTCGAAAATAACTACTGACGGATAGAAACGAAAAGGCGCCGAAAGCTGTGGAAAATAGTTCGAAATAAAACAAAAAGTTGAAGGTAAATTCAAAAAAAAGATATTTCTGTGCATAGTTCCGTGATGGTGTTTGCAGACAAATTTCAAATTTTTTGTTTTACGAAATGATGAGCAACTGCGCCCCACCGGACTCAGTACTTGAATTTTTTCGCATCAAAAACGCATTTTCGAAAGTGTTTTTTCCCTAAAAATCGAAAAAATTAACCTCTTTGAGTGGAAAAATATTGTATCTTCTAGATTTTTGACCAGAATAAGATCAAAAACAGGGCTGAAACTGTCATTTTCAGTCAAAAATCCTTGAAAATTTCGATAATTCGCTTAAAATGTTTTAAAAATTCAAAAAATCAACCGAGTTCAATGGAGCGCGCTTGCTCTTCACATCGGATGGCTAAAATTAGTGTATTTTGCCGTGGCGGTGTTTGCAAATAATAATTCAAAATCTGTTTGGTATTCATCAAATAAGCTCGCGCCCTTAACCGCGACGCGACACGCTCGCTTCTCAATAGAGCGCGTTTCAGCGAGCGCGAATGTAGGGAATGCAATGGCGCTCTATAGAGAATCAAGCCGAGTTTTTAGTCTAAAAAATTTTTGCCGCGAGAAATTTTGAAATCAAAAATTTTCAAAATCCTCACAAATCGCCCTAATGGTCACGGTCTAATTAGCGGCGACGCCACTGAAGAATAAGTACCTCAAATCACATAAAATTCAAATCTCTTTTTGATATTCTTCTTTTCTACCTCAAAGGCCAAGGACATAGAGACAAGGAGAACAAGCGTAACGCATCAAAAAGAACATTTAAAATGAAAGGGAGGGAGGAGAAGTACTTGATTGTGATTCGAGAAAAAAAAAAGTAGAATAAGGAGAGAAGAAGAAGAAGATGTTAGTCATATGGAAAAGGAAAGGGAAAATGGGAGAGACAAAGGAAAGTAAAAAGTACTTTAGATATGATCTACCATCTTTCATACTTCACTTCGCAATGGAATTGCCAAGAATAGCAAGGGAGAGGAATATGGTTTTTTCTTGGGTTTGAAACACAGAATCTTGAATTTCTTGGTATGGGGTTTCAGAAACTACAAAAGAATATCTTGAAAATAAACAAATGTCGAAACTGTTGGAATTTTTGATGCGCTTCCACACCTTGAGCAATTCATTCAGACTAGCTTTTCCAAATCTTCGGTCCGTAAAAACTAGTAAGTTATGTTGTATTTCTCAGATAGCATAGCCAAATAACACGTTTATTATTGAAAAGAATACCCATCTTTTGAAAAAAAAAAGACGACCAAGAAAGCTTCATTCTGAGCCGAGATATAATCGGTAGAAGCTTCACAAACACTTCATGGGATACATTTTTGAGACATTTTCTCGGGACAATATTTTCTACATTTCTTGGATTACGGTAATTTACACTCACTTGGATTACGGTAATTTACACGTCAATATACCGCTAAAAGTGCGCGGTCAAACATTTTTAGGACGTATTTTCAAAAAATTTTCAAATTGTTTTCAAAAATCTTCTTGAATCTGGTAAGTCTGACTAGGGAACCTTTTATTTTAATTATTTTTCTCGGAAAAATTGGTGGATTTCTATAGAGATCGCTCCTGGAGCCCATTTTAGCCCCCATTCAACGTGTTTGCACCATTTTTTCCGACATTTTCAGTGATATTCAGCCAAATGTAGGCATCCACTACCCTTTCAAAACCAGAAAGTGGAAAATTTGAGTAAAACAAGGGGTTCACGTGAAAGTTTGTATATGCCTGAAATGCTGCTTGGAGCCGAATTTCCCGATCAAAATGGCCCTTCAGCAAAAACGGGAAACGGATTTGAATCAGCAGACTTTCAGCTATCTGCGCATATAAGTTTCATACCAAAACCGGATATTCCATATAAAAGGTTCCCTAGTGAGTTTAATGCAAAAATTTTTATTCCTCTTTGCATTCCGGAAAACCAGAGATTTTCGATCAAACTACGTATCGAACACAATGATATAAGCCGCTGCGCAATGAATTTGCTGTGTAAAGAAAGTGCACTCTACTGAACAATGTCAGCGCGAAAAAGTCATTTAATAATATTTATGGACTGTTTTTCACTCCGTGGCAAAATAATGGACAACCGCGTTCCACTGAACTCGTTTGTTTTTGAATTTTTTGGGGCCTAAATCTGGATGGAAACCAAGCTAAAAAGGAGAGTTTTCCACGCAACGTTTATTTTAATTCCGTTTCTGCTAATCATCATATCATCGTATTTTCGTTAAAGTTCAACGTCAGTTCAGCTCCAAAATAGCAAAAAAAAAACTGGTCGGTCAAGAAGTTTTTTGAATTGAAATTGGTGGAAAAGGTAAGCAAACAAAAAAGTGAGATGATATAAAATAAGCAAGAGGAACGGTGTGATGGACGATGAGCAAACAAGTGAACAGCAGAACTAATTTGAATTCCAATTGAATGATAATAAGATATTATCATTGATTCTATAAAAAAAAACGCAACAACCACCATAAAAAAGATGTTGTGAGCATATTACAAAGACGCGTACAAGGCTCTGTTTAAAGGCGCAACAGCAAATTGTTCATGATATCTCGTCGCGCTTAGAGCACGTTGAATTTTATTGAACGCGATTTTAAATTTTTTTTTTCCCAGCTTTCTATATTTGTAGTGGGCGCAAATTATTTAATTCGCTGAGTAGCGACTCAATTTATCATGCAAATCAAAGTCTACGTGTTGGTTTGAGCAAGTAAACCTGAGTCGCTACGCAGGGCGCTTGCGTCCATTACAAAAAAACGTGCAAAATAAAACTCAAAGCGCGTTCAAATAAAATTGACGTGTTACGTTAATAATGCGCGGAAAATTACTGTAAACGAGACGAGATATCGTAGACATTTGCCGTTGCACCTTTAAAAATTACCTTCACTCTTTCGAGTGATAATAGCAAATCAGTGGAATAGCATTCAAAAAAAAACAAGACGAAAAAAATTTTTCAAAAATTGACAGCTCTTGACAACTGAACTAATGAAGGAAAATAAACAAAGATGAGCAAGAAAAAAATTCCAAAATTTCAAAAACTTTAAAAAAAACTACTCCTGATCAAAAATGAACCAAGATCAAGATCAAGATTAATCCCTCCCCCAATCAACTGGAAATCATTGATCTTTATTTTTCTAACACTTTTCTACTGGAAAAAATAACAGAAGAGGGAAGCAAGTTGTTTTTGTTTGCCCCCCTCCCAGTGAGAATCTAGACCTCCAAAGAGTGAGGGGCGACCCCCTTCCCTACCTCCCATTTCACGTTCGTTCGTGTCTCAATAACAACTTAATATATCGTATGATCAAGAGAAGAATGGCGGATAAATTGCATTGTCAAGTAGCATCAGCAGTAGCGTCACAATCATTAGTAGTAAAAAATGAGCGGAAGTGAACTGAAGAAAACGATCCCCGTGGGGTTAAAGGAACAAGAATCAAGGAGATTGACTCCGCCCCCTTTTTTTCGGGGAGTTTTTTGAAAAAAAAAAGGTTACAGTTTGAGGGAAAAGGGTTCTGGAAGTGAAAGTTGACAAGAGACTGAAATGTAGAGAAAAAAGTGTCTAGAAATTTTTTTTATAAAAACAAGCTCCGCCCCTTTTGGAACAAATTTTTGAAAATTTGCCACCGGGTGTTTCGATAAATTGTCGACAAATTTACCGAAAAAATTTTCAAATTTTTTGAAATCTGAAAAATTGGTTAAAGCGCCCACATTCAGAAAAAAACCAAAGTATAACTCCTATCCTAAACCCTACCCCCTTAATCCAGTTACATGCTCTGTACCTTTAAAAACATCGTTAACATGTTTTCATCAGTTTCTAATCTAATAGGATTAACCTGATATGATATCAATGGTGCACTTCACGTGATAAGGGAAAAATATTTAAAAATAGAAAAATATTCGAGTTTAATTTAATTTAATTTTAATTTATTCATACGATTGAGAAAATCGTGAAAATACGAAAGAAAAGTACATGAGAATTGGTACAAGTAATGCGAATAAGAATAGTTAGGGAAAGAATAGTTAGGGAAAGTTAGAGTTGGAGCCAAGGAGCTTCAACTTCAAAAAAAATTCAGTAGAGCTCACTTTCTGAGCGGATATTTTTCAAAAAAAAATTAGACCTCTGATATGATTGGCAACCGCGCCCCACTGGACTCAGCTGATCTTTGAAACTTTTTGTTTCGTTTTCAGGATTTTCGGAGATATTTCAGATTTCATCTGAAAAATGCATTTTTTGACTGAAAATGACAGTTTCAGCCTTTTTTTGACTTGAACACTTAAAAAAATAGAAACAATTTTCAAATTTTGGGCTTGCCGGCTAAAAATTCGAGGATATTTGGCTGAAAAATGTCAAAAACTTGAAAAAGTTTGATGAAAACTGGAGAACAGATTCAATTTTCTCAGATCTTTTCGTCATTTTTCAAAAGAATCGCCTGTGAAATCAGATTATAATATCAAAAAATTTCGAAAAAAAAAAGATCGCAGCAGTAGTGCCCCTCAAATAGTAGTGCCCTCCGGATCGAGAGGTTGATAAATAGTGGTGCATGCATTACTAATTCAGCTTTTACTGTAGTTAGAGAGCATGTTTTGAGTGGGAAAGTCTTCAACATTGGTTCTTTCTCAAAATTTCGATTCACCGCCAAAATCAGCAGAGTCCAGTGGGGCGCGGTTGCTCCTTATTACGGAAAGCAAATATTCAAAAACCACAGAAACAAAGTGGGGGGGGGGGGGGGGGGGGATTTGAAAGGGGATAATAGAAATGATATGATTGCATAACTCGTCTTCTGTCACACACATCGATCATTTTTCTTTTTCTCTTTTTGCCCTATCTGTTTCTTTTTTTCACACCCACACTGAAAAACGTGAAAAAGCCTCGGCCGCCGCCGCAAAAAAGATAAAGCAGCGCAGGGAATATCACTATCACATACACAATCATTTCTCATCTTCACAGAAAAGTGACAAGAAGGGGGGCCTTTTTGACCTATCAGGTTACCCTCCTTTTCTTCTCTTTTCCTCCGGATACATCACAAATAACCGATTGAGCTGTCAACGGACTGATCTTTCTTCTTCTTCTGAAATCAAGGAGAAAAAGAAAAGGAAGAGATCATCTTTGAAATTTGAGAGCAATTTTTGAGAAAAATAGAATATATTGGAGAAAAACAAGAAAAAAGTTGCGAAAAAAAATTTTAGGGTCTTTTTCAAATTTTGAAATTTTGAAACGGCGGCACGGTTTTAAGACTTCGAAATTTCAGTTATTGACACTTTCTTCTACTGTCAAATTAATCAAAGTTGTGCAAAAAATTCAAATGTTTCTTTTCGCGGGTGGTCGGCCTACACGAGATTTTTAGGGATAATTTTGGGGAATTAGTATGCATTTCGCCGTGAGATGTGGTGTATACACTACTTTTTCAGTTTTTGAACATTTTGAAGAAAAACAAAAACCTTTACCACCAAGAGGGCCGAACTAGCACACGGGAAGGATTGAGGACCAAGCGCGTTACCGGTTGAGCCACTGGGACAAAAAAGCTGCCGCCCACTGAGGGTCATGATGAACTTGCCCCTTGCGCCTACAAACTTCGAAGCGAAATGGTCTTCTTTCGGTACTGATTACAATGTGCCGAATGGCAAATTTGGACTTCGTATGGCATGTTCTTTACAATTTATATGTTTGTACGATACAAATTTTCTCATTTTCCGCCACCTTTAACGTGAAAACTGTATTAGGAGGACATTCTCTAATAGAAGCACAGTTGTAATATTACTTACTGTTGAAAAAATAAAGTTGGGCAAGGAATTTTCAACTTGGCACCGAGCCAACGACCTCCCCCTGCAAACGCAAGTTGCGGCGCGCGTTTTTGCAACGCCCCCGCACACTGTTTTGTTTCTAGATTTTTGCTGTTTTCGATGAAAACCAGTACAAATTTCAGCTTTTTTGCTGACACAAAGGAATCCTACACTTTCGCACAACGTGATATGTCAGCAATAAAGCTGAAATTCGTACTCCTTTTCATCGAAAACAGCAAAAATCTAAAAACAAAACTGCGTGCGGCAGAGTTGCAAAAAGGTGCGCCGCAACTTGCGTTTGCAGGGGGAAGTCGTTGGCTCGGTGCCAAGTTGAAAATTCCTTGCCCAAACTTTATTTTTTCAACAGTATTTGCGAATGTCTGACACCTCCGTTTGAAGGCACACGGACAAATGTTCACCGGGTCCTGACACGTATACAGTAATTTTCAACTGAGAATTACTGTAATAGTGGCGGGACCCAATAGAAATTTGTCGCTGCGCCTTTAAACCAAGGTGTCAGGCTATCGCAAAGGACATGCCCCTCTATTAGAAGGACATGCCCCTCTATTAGAAGGACATGCCCCTCTATTAGAGGTTTTACGGTAATTTGACAATACGTTCAGATTATTTTGTACTAACTGAAATGAAAAGAAATGAAAAGAGAGAAAAAGGAGCTTACATTCTTGAAGGTTTGCTCCTTGCAATCCTGTGTTTTCACGTCTGCAATTATGTAGTCGATCAAGTAGCTTCCCATTATTCCATATTTTCATATTTTTCCATATTATATTCATATTTTATATTTCCATATTTATTCCATATTTTCTTCCCATATTTGGCAAGTACTCTTTAGTTTTCATCATACTTGCAATTTTCCGGGCCGGGCCGGGCCAAAGATTTCTCTCGATTTCTCTTTTTCTTCTTCGAAATTTTGAGGTCGTTTTTTCGCATTTTTTATATGATTTTTACGAAATATTTGACTTTTCACCACTAAAAATAGTCAAAAATGTTATTCAAAAAAAGATATTCCCAATTACTGAATAAAAAACAGAAAAAAATTTTTTTTTCAGTACAAAAAATTTTGACCCGGGCCGAAACGGGCCGGGCCGGGCCGGAGGAGATTTTCAAGTCGGCCCGGCCCGGCCCGGCCCGTTGCAAGTATTTTTTTCATTGGGCCAGTAATCAGTCAGAAAGTAAGAGTTGGCCGGGGGAAAACTACCAAAGTGCAAACAGTTCTCATTAGATCTGTTCTCTAAAAGTCGGTTCTCATGAGAGACAATTCTTATTCTTTCTGTTAGGCCAATTTTCATTTGGCTTTATGGGGCTATTCAAGGATAATAAAATGTAGTAAAATACACATTTTATCCCATTCACGAGAGATAAAATTTGCATTTTTTTTACCGTAGTAAACGTGTTACGTAGCATTTTTCTAAACACGTGGAGGAAATTTCTCAAAGCGTGGTTTAACCTTTTTTTTTAATTATTTTTCCCGTTTTGAGCTATTTAAATTCAGTTATCACTATTTTTTTTAATCTTAAAGTATTGGTTCGAACTTCGAAGGTATGGTTCCGGCAGGAAATATTTCCAAAAGATGAAAAAAACATTTTTACGTGGATTTTACTACGGTAATAAAATGCGAATTTTATCTCTCGTGAATAGAATAAAATGTGCATTTTACTATATTTTATCATCCTTGAATAGCCCCATTAGACGTTGTTTTAGGACGTTTTTCTATTCCCATTCTCCCCGGAAAAGCAATGCAATTTAATCAAAATATTATCATTTTTCACGTGACTCCTCCCCCTTTTACCATATCCCCATAACCTTTTAGATCGTGTCAAATTGATAAGAAACGAAAATAGCCGCCCCTTCCCCGAAACCAATCAGTTCTCAAATCGTCCCCTGAGCGATTTTCAACCAACTCAATAAAGAAGAGCCATGGCTGTCGAAATGATCGTCGAACCCAAATGGGTGGTTCAAAACTTTGGAAACGTCCGCATCCTTGACTGCTCGTGGACGTTCAAACCAAAACCAGACATTGCCGAGTACAAGGCCAAGTACTACAACAAGTTTGGTGTCGGAATGAATGAGTTGAAGAATCCAGAGTATCTGGCAGAGCACATCAATGGAGCCGCTCACTTCAACTTTGACATTGCCTACTATCCAACGGAGGACGAGCGTTTTGGTTTGTACACTCCGGAGGAGTTCTCGAACTATGTCAAGAGATTGGGAGTCTTCAATGGAGACCATCTGATTCTTTATGGACGTGGAAAGGATGGTGGTATGGCTGCTGCCTCTCGTGCCTACTGGACCTTCAGAGTGAGTTTCTAGAGTGATTTTGGGCTGTTTTAAACGCCCTTATTTCAGTACTACGGATACACTCAAGTCTCCGTTTTGAATGGAGGTCTTGAAGCATTCAAGCTTGCCCAAGGAGTCGTTCAATCCGGAGAAAGCATGGTCTCGTCTGGAAACTTCGAATCCAAATCCGTTGACAACAACATTCTTGCCAAGCTTGCCGACATTCCATTTGACAACTTGGCCAGCATCAAGTATCTTGACGCTCGTAGCAAAGAAGAGTTCATTGGAAAAGTTCCAATTGGATATCCCGATTCAAAGGCTGAGGGTGTTCGTTGCAAAGATGCCATTCACTTTCCAATTGGAGAGGTTTGCGCTGCCAAGGGATTCAAGAAGAAGACTGATTGTGATCAAGGTAACTCTTTCTTGAGCCCCTCTCAGCCTTCTAAATTTCTAATTTTCAGCCTTTGCCGCCAAAGGAATCAAAGTCGGAGACACTGTTGTCATTGGTTGTGGAATCGGAGTGTCTGCTTCTGCCATTTGGCTTGCTGCCGCCCGATCTGGCATCGTTGCCAAGTTGTACAATGGAGGTGTTCACGAGTTGGCCTACAAGGCTCCACAACATCTCAACACTAAAGGATGATTGGGACGTGTTGGGGGATCTGCATTATTTCCACGAATAGTCGCTGACGGTGTTTTTTCAGAACTTTTTGAAAAAAGTTTGTAGAAAATAAAAAGTTCTTCTGAAATTTGTTTTTTTTTTCTTACCTCTTTTTCTAACAACATCCATGTACACGCTGCTGCTAGAAACCTTGCAAAAAGTGCAGGATGATCAGAAGCACCCATCCAGACAACATCTCCTCCGAAAAATTCTTTGTAAAGGTCTACAATTTCTTGAACTGCATCATCTAGAGTTTACCGTATTTCCACCCCAGGGGCTCAAAAGTCCTTTTTGTTTTTCTCGAAAAAAAAGGTTCACGTTGAAATTAATTTTAATTAACATCCGCGGTTTCAAATAACTTTTTGGTAATAGCTTTTCATTCCTCGGTTTTTCTTTATTGCAAAATGGTCTCTGGGAGCATCAGTGAAAAACTAGAATTGCTGATACTTAAATGCAGAGTGTAGCGCCAAGAGAATAATAAAAAAGGAGAATCTCACGGTTTGCTGGAAGCTTGCTTTCACCTAGAAGTAACCATAGTGCCAGGAAAAAGGGGACACTTTCAAACAGGGATCCCAGGTCAAACAGGAAATAGGTAAAGGAACACAGAAAGGGCATTTTCATAAGAGCGAGCAAAATCGAGAGCATCTCGGGAAACTGACTTTATTGGACTTTCTCAGGAGCTTTCTCTAGATATCAAATTGGAAAAAAAGACAGGTTCATACTTGTGTCAAAACTTCTTTTTTTTTTCGTTAAATTTAAAATTTCACGGAAGCAACTTTTCACGTTCGATTCGTTTTTGTTTTCTCACTGAAAAAACGTGAAAACCTTGTTTTTTAAAAAAGTACTTTTGAGCCCCTGGGGTAGGAATAATTTTGCGTATCATCTAGTCGTGTTTTATTGTTTAGAGATCCAGCGACTTGAAATACTATCCACATTACTTCGTCGCGAGCCCGCGTATATTTGCACTGTTTTATGAGATCTTTGAGCACACGGAAGAAGTTAGTACAAAAGAAGTTTGATTTACCGCCATAACTTTCAAGTCTCCATGGACTCGATTTTCACGTTTGAGACCGTCTTTTAAGTATTAAAAAATGAGGAACAGATTCAAATTTACTAATCGAAATATTTTATTCAAAAAGAAAAAATTCTCTCACAAAAAAATTTTCTGGAAAAAAAGTCAATAAATTAAACGGCTCCGGCCTCCTTGAGAAGTTTGACGAGTTTTCCGTTCTTGGCAGCGGCAGCAGTATCGTCTCCGCCTCCGAAAAACTTTCCATTGATGAAGACACGTGGCACCGAACGAGCACCGGTCAATGACTGAAAAAAAAACGGGAATTAGGCTCCGCCCACTTATCAGACAACTTTTTTTTGATTTTTATGAAGAAATGACTCAAAATTCGTGGTCAAAACTGTCAAAGTCAGGCATGCCCGCGCTCGCAACCGTAATTGCGTCGATTCGATGGGTGTCGAGGAGGACACCTATCGAAAAGGCATTCCGCGACGCGACACGCAACGCGCCCTCGGGAATAGTTTTCGGCCTTTTAAAATTCGAAACGACGTAAATTTCAATAATTTTTTTTGATAAAAATATAGATTATTATTTTCTCTATCGAATGATATAAAGAACGTTGAGTTTTTTGTCAAATTTGACAAAAACTCGACGTTCTTACACGCTCCGTTGAAAACAGTTTTCGACTTTTTAAAATCCGAAACGACATGATTTTCTATAATTTTCTTCGATAGAAATATAGCTTATTTTTTTCTCTATCGAATAATATAAAGAACTTTGAGTTTTTGTCAAGTATAAGCCGAAAAACGGAGAAGGCCGATTCGATGGGTGTCCCTTGCGTTTCGGTTGCGTGGGGTTGCATGGGGCGGACATGCCTGGTCAAAGTGCGAATTTGGCGGCCGTGGCCGAGAATCCTCACTTGTCGAATTCTCGGTCACGACCACCAGTGTGTGAATTGCGATTTTGAGAGCGCTTTTTGCACTTTATAGAGATTTTTGAGTAATTTTTTTGAAAAATTTCAAAATGAAAAAATAAGCTCCGCCCCTTTCAGCCAAAAAATTACTCAGATAATCCAAAACTGCTCAATTACAGTTTATTGGCCGTGGCCGAGAACCCGCATTGTCGGATTCTCGGCCACGGCCACTGTTTTGTAACTTGCGAATTCGGACGCGTTTATAGAGTTTTTTTTAGTGATTTCTTCCTGAAACAACTGCAAGCTCCGCCCCTTTTCCCCCACTCACTCCAAGATAATTTTGAATTTCATCGCAATCTTTGCGATCATCGATTTCGATCCATTGAAGAGCATCCGGCTTCACACTGACCGATTCGAGAGCGGCGCGCGCCTAAAAATTTCAAAATTTCAAAAAAAGATGAAAATGCGCTCTATTGATAACTCACTTTGTGGCAATAAGGACAATACGATTTGCTGAAGACGACCACTTTTGAGGATTGAAGAAGTCCGTCGACGAACGCTTTTGACATTTTGGCTCTGAAAATTTCAAATAATTCAATCTTTATGGCATTAAAAAAAAAGAGCAATTTTACGATTGGAGCGCGATTGCATAGTAAAAAAAGAAAAATTATAGAGAGAAGTTGGGCGGGAAATTCAAAAAAATAAATAAAACAAGAATACTTTTTTTCTTTGTGTGGTGTCCGGGATAGCAGCGAATTTTATACAGTACAAACGAGTAAAATTCTCAATAGAGCGCAGTTGCTTTTTTGAGAAAATTCAAATTTTTGACATAAAAAAGACCAGAAAAAACGGTGCAAAAAGGTAAGACTATGGGACGATTTTTCAAGTAAAATAGTACTATTTTTTCGGATTTTTTTCTCTAAATTTTTTTGAGAAAAAAAGTTCGAAAAAAAATCGAAAAAAAAACTGAAAAAAGCAATGGAAAATGCGAGAAAAAAGAGTGAGAAATAATAATAAATAAGATGATGACATTTGTATGGTTTAAGTGATCATCGGTGGAGTAAAAAGAGGAGAAAAAAATGAGAGATTTAGAGAAAAAGGGAGAGAGTGGAGAGAGGGTAAAAGAAAAAAAGATGACAAAAAAGTTCAAGAATCTTCTCCGTCTCCGCCTTCTTTTTTCGCCGAATCTCCTCTCAAAGTGCTCATAATTTTCTTGAAAAATCCACTTGGCTTCTCCTCTTCTTTTGCCTCAAATGGTACTATTCCAACGGAGAACGCCTCCAAAGTGGGCGTGGTCGCATCGATCCAGACTCCGGATTCGTTACGACGAGAGATGATTGGAGTGCCGACGAATTGGTGGATTGATTCACCCTGGAAATGGAGAATATGATAGTTACAGTAGTCTGATGCTGGGTTTACGGTAGCCGGATGAAAACTGCTCAGGAAGATTACTGTACCTACAGTAATCTTGACAGACAGGAGCTGTGGAAACACGAAAACAAATACGGTATTTACAGTAACCTTGAAAAGTCCTGGATTACGGTAGAATGAACGGCATTAGAACCCAAGAAAACAATGAATAAGGATCTGAGGCTGGTCTTGGATTACGGTAGCCAGTTCATGAAATTTTAGGGAGATTACTGTATTTACAGTATCCCGGCCAGCAAAATTCCAGGAGGAATATGCTCAGGATAACTTTGAAAGAGATTTTCAGCGTTAATAAAGACTAAAAAGCTCCTAACGATAACCTAGATTACGGTAGTCACATCATAAAATTGTAGAAAGATTACGGTACCTATTACGAAGACACGAAAAAGTGACGGTTCTGTTTAAAGGCGCAGAGGCAAATGTACACGATATCTCGTCACGCTTACAGTAATTTTAATGCGTTATAGTCAACGGAAGCGTCTGAATACCTGCTCTAATGTCAACCCCGCCCACATTTGTCAAAATAGTTCTCACTTTGAACAGAGCGGCCAGACACGCAGACAGTAACACATTAAAATTACTGTAAGCGTGACGAGATATCGTGTACATTTGCCTCTGCGCCTTTAAACAGAACCGCCACATTTTCGTGTCTTCGTAATACAGTAGCTTGAAAATATGGGTTGAATACGCAAATTTGAGCTCAAAAAGGCACAATTAAGCTGGTGACTCAAGTCAAACAGAATGCGAAGCTATCGGCTTCTCCGAGAATCCGGTAGCCAATTTTCAGGAAGATTACGGTAACTACAGTAACCTAGCAAGCGTAAACTGTGCTCAAAATGCTCTGAAAGCGCTTCATAAAAACTAGAGAAATGTGGATTTTTCCATAGTTACAGTAACCTAATCCAAACTCCAAAAGGATTACTGTACCCACCATTTTCCCTTGTGGCTCTGGAGTGGTTTCTTTGGGCCGTGGCGTCTGGGGTGTTGGCTCCACAACTGCTTCTTCTTCTTTCTCTTCAGGCTCCTCACTCTTTCTCTGCTCCCTAATCTTCTCAAGCTCTTCACGTCTGGCTTTTTCATCTCGACGACGATTCTTCTCCGAATACTTATGATCCTTGGTCACTTCCTGCAAAAATGAATAACGACTTCTGGGGAAGGCCTTCTGAATTCTGGCTTCAGAATCCCTTGAAAAAATAGCGGTAAAGCTACTAAACAATTTGCACTAGCGTAATTTCGGAGCTTCGTTACTCAATTTTTTGAACTTTGCTTTTTTTTCCGGTAATTTACCGGAACATTTCAAAAATTTTGCATTTGATTTTCGGCGCAAAGTTCAAAAAGTGTTCACAACGATGCTCCGAAATTCCACTATTGCACACTGTTTAGCAGATTCACCGGTAAATTTTTCGATAAATTGAAAAATTACCGATAAATTTCTCGAATGTTTAGGGATAAATTTTCTGGTAAACCGATTTTTATACTTGGTTTTCTGAAAATTTACCGATAAACTAGAAAACTGCCGTTAAATTTTCGATAGGCTGGCGATTGTACCGGTGAATTTTTAGAAATTTTAGCGATAAAGTTTCTGGTAAACCGATTTTCATCGGTACTTCGATCTAGCAACGAGGATCCGAATTTACGTTAGCACCCATTGTTTAGCAGGTTTACTGGTAAATTTTTCGATAAACTGGAAAATTTACCGGTAAATTTCTAAAATTTTTAGCTTTTTTTATCGGTAACATTTTGACAAACTATCGAAAAACTAGAAAGCTACCGGTAAATTTCTAGAATTTTCAGCGATAAATTTTTCGATGAAACGAAATTTATTGGTAATTTTTCGATGATTTACCGGTAGATAAAACCCATAAATTTTTCGGAGAATCTTTCTTTTTTGGGCTTTTTTTTCGATAATTTACCGGTATACACGTCGTTAAATTTATCGAAAAATCAAGTTTTTATCGGTAATTTCCCGGTAAATTTTCAAAAAATTAAAAATTTAAATGGATTCTTTTCCTTTTTCTTACCTCCTGCAACATATCACAAAACGTATCAAACGGTGGGACTTGGAATCTTCCTCTTTCTCTATCCCTCAATGCCCCATAAGTTTTATTGAATCCCATATAAAAATGGATTCGTTCTTTTTGAATTGACGGTGGGGGGCGTTCCTCTTCATCAACGTCTTCTTTGGGCTTCTTTGCCACGTCATCTGAATATATTTTCAGTGCTCCAAACTCGTGTTTCAGTGATTTTCGAAGGTATCCAGGAGGGTATCCCCTCTGAAATCCCATAATTCTCATGCGATAAATCCATTCGGGAATGTCATCTGGTCCCAAATTCAACGCATTTCGAAGTGATTGACTCAGCCGTCCTGGCCTGAATTTTGTCTCTTTTTCCGATTCGACTTTTGAGATTCGCCCTTGATTTTGCTGCTTTTCCGCCAAGAATTCTGATTTGTTTTTTCGAATTGCCGCGAAATCTTTTGGTTCTGGACATTGAGCTATCGAATGATCACCACGACAATTGAAACAGAGATTTGCCGGACGGCGACGTTTGTTTGGTGGCTCTTCGGATGTGTCAACCTGGAATAAATTGGAGGGGTTTTGAGGCGATTATTTGCTTTTTGGGGGGTTTGGGGAAATTTGTAGGTGATTGCAGCTTATTTTTCATGAGAGTTCCGTTTTATATGGAAAAAATCACTCTGAAACATAAAATTCACGCCCAAAATCCCAACTTTTAGTCTGGTGGCCGCCAACGGGTTTGGGGCCGTTTTAAGGTGTTTCTAGCTCATTTTTTCCTGCTTTTTCTGATTTTTATGAAGAAATCACTTCAAAATTGCTCTGAAGCGCCTAAACCGCGTCCAAAACCATAGGTAACAGAACGGTGGCCGTGGCCTAGAATCCGACAGTGCGGCTTCTTTTCCTATATTTCCGTTTTTATTTTCATTCATTTCGAATGTTTTTGTTCGAAAATCTCCATACTTCTTTGATTTTTACATGTGAAATGACTGAAAAAAGCAAAGCATAGTAAAAAGAGCCGCGCTGTCGGATTCTCGGCCACACGGAGACGGCCATCAATCTGTGAATGGCAATTTTTGAGGAACTTTTTTTCAAAAAAAAAAAGGAAAAAAAAGCTTTCAAATCTTAAAAATTGGGTCATTCTCATGCTATAATTGCTTATTTTGGCCCAAACTGTAACCGTACACCTAGTTTTACTGACGGTAAGAGCCAAGAGCCCGCTTCTCCAGAAACAGTTTGAAAAATAGAGAGACGCATAGAAAAATTTGTCTGCGTCTCTCGAATTTAAACACTGTTTTCAGATTTTTCAGACTTTAAAATCCAGAATTCCTAGATTCAATGCACCAATAATTTGGAGAATTTTTTTCTGTGAATTTTAAAGCTCAAAAGATAGATTTCCGGGTCAAAATAGACCAAAATCTGGGTCTCAATGACGAAAAAGGACTTCAAATTCGTAGTTTGCACAGTTTCAGCTTTCAAATGACTATACATTTTAAACAAAAAGCAACAAAAAATCTGAAAATTCCGAAGTTTGATCGTGTCAAAATGTCCGTTTCGTAACTATTTTCAGGTGATTTCGGCCTCTATCAACCAGTTTTTTTTCGTCTTTTTTTGTATATGCCGTTCTAATAGAGGTGCTCACCGGCTCTCCAAACAATCTCTTCCGCATCTGCTTCTGCCATTCCGATGATCCTTCAGCCTTCACTGGTGGCTCCTCCCCGACTACCGTATCCACGATTACTGTAGTTTCTACAGTAGTCTTTGTCTCTTCAACAACAACAACTACATCATTATCATCATTTTCATTATCTGGAATAATGATCGAATGGGTCCTATCGATAACGAAACTATCGTTGAGATCCTCTGCAATCGCACCAGTGTTCGGTGATTCGGATAGCTCACCGTCTTCGGACATCTAAAAAGAAGGCGGGAATTCAAAATTTCAAAAAAAAAAAGATCTTTAAAAGAGAGAAAATTAGGCGGGAATTCAAAAATTTTCAAAAAAAAAAAAACAGATATTTCAGAGACAAAAAATCACTCTGTCGACAAAAAAAAAGCAAAAAAAAGTATAAAAAATCTATTATTTTTTCAAATTAAAAACCCGTTATTTTTGTATATTATCGGTCTATTGTACACGTATTGATGATGATATCATAAATGTATAGTTTGCTCCAGTTGGACGAATTCCTTTTTGTTTTTGAGCAGCTTCGTATGAAGAGCCTGGAAAGAAAAGAAGGTTACGGTAGGTTACGGTAGGTGTTTTGGGGGTACAGTAGGAGGGATACTGTAGAAAGCATACTGTAGAAGGAATAGGAACTTTTGAGATCGAAAAGTGGGATGAGATAGTGGGCTAAACGGGGAGACGCAGAGGCCAATGGAGAGAAAAATGCGTCTGCGTCTCCTCGTTTTTCATACTCTCTCACTACTTTTTCTCCGTTTCAAAGCCAGGTTCAGTTTTTTTTGGAAAAGGCCTAGAAGTAGGTCAGGCTTAAGATCAATTGAACGATTTTCTAGGCCACACGATTTTGTAGCTCCGAAGTAAGATATCGAAAATAGTGTGTAAAACCCAGAGACGCAGACACACTTCTTTTCTCTGCGTTTCTTGATTTTCAACACTATTTTTAAAAGGCATTATTCAAAACACTTTCACCTTTCATAGAGGCTGTCTTGGTTGAAACGTGGGGTGAGAGAGTGTGCTGCACAAAGAGACGCAGGGATTAAATCAAACGGAGAGATGTCTGCGTCTCCTCGTTTCTCACACTATTTCATACCACTTTTCAGAATCAGGCTGAGGATCAAATAAGAGATTTTCTAGGCCACAAGCTCGCTCTGCGCTCCAATCAGTTTTCCAAAAAATAGCGTGTAAAACCTAGAGACGCAGACACACTTTTTCTCTGCGTTTCTTACTTTTGAACACAATTTCTGGAAAGCCTCGATCATGAAAAAAAAGACCTAAAATTGCAAATTGGAGCAAAATAGGTCAAACTTTGGGTTTCTTCAAAAATTTTTTCGAGACGATATGTAGCAAAAATGAGCTCCAGATACGTGGTCAGTGTGGTTTCAGCTTGAAAATAAGCTGATAGTTGCACCAAAAAGACACTTTTTTGAAGCAAAAGCAAGAAACCACGGAGCTAGAAAAAGACGTATAAAAACTGTAAATTCGGCAAAATTTGTTTCTTCAAAAACTCATTTTCTTCAGTCTTTCGAAGAGACAATTATGAAACCATAACACTTGGCTTTATAAAAAACCCTCGAAAGCTGTAATTTTGATCTAAATTTGTCATTTTTTGGATTGTAATTTTTTTCTGAAGAATCTGAAGCAATAATGGGCTTCAGAATCGCTTTCAGCATATTTTCAGATTTGAAACGAACACATTTTGAACCAAAATGCTACACTTTTCAGATGTTTCTGAGCTATTCGAACATAATTTTCCTGGAACTTATAATTATTGCTCAAGGAATGCTCCTCCTACAGTAACTTCAGGCATGCCGCCACCCAGGCGTTCCGCGCGCTGAGAAACGCGAAAGTCGCCGACCGGGAGCGCCATCGACAGGCGAGAGAATGTACAGAAGGAGGAAGGTGCTAGAGAAAGGCGCCTTCACTATACCGCGTTTTTCTCAGCCAGTTTTGAATATTTTTGAATTCTGAAAACAGAATCTGATTCAGCAAAGAAAACTGAAAAAGGACATATAAAAATCATTTTAAAATTCGAAAAAAAACATTTTGTGTATAAATTTTTTTTTCGAATTTTCAAATAATTTTTATATATCCCTTTTCAGTTTTCTTTGCTGAATCAGATTCTGTTTCCAGAATTCAAAAATATTCAAAACTGGCTGAGAAAAACGCGGTATAGTGAAGGCGCCTTTCTCTAGCACCTTCCTCCTTCTGTACACTCTCTCGCCTGTCGATGGCGCTCCCGGTCGGCAGGTGGGAGCGCGATCGACAGGCGCTCAGCGCGGGCGGCGGCATGCCTGACAGTAACCTCTCATGATTCTTACCTCATTCCCTTGTATAACCTTCATCAGCTTCCTCAACAACTCCGGTTCCCTTTTCCCATAATTCAACAGTGTCACCGTCTTTCTAAGCACTAGAAAGACATTCCACTTCTCGGTATACATTGCAAATCCATTGATTGCGCGTTCACAAACTCGTCGATAGATTTCAGGATTCGCAACGATTTCTTCTTTGATTCCTTTTTCAATAAAATTATCAATGATAGTGGTGATAATACAATATGGAGTGTTTCCAATTCCATCTCCCAATTTTTGAAGTGCCGCGGCTTGTTTTTCGAATAAAATCGAGCAAATTTCCACTGTTCTCTCTCGTTTTCCTGGGTTTTTTGCATCATCGAAAATTTCCTTTAAGCCTGAGACATCAAAAATGGAATTTCGATTTTTTTCAATAATTTCTTCAATGAGTTCCAAAGGCTTTTTGTGGGCGGAGTCCGGGACCATTTTCCTCAAAAGTCTGGTGATTTTCAGCTCATTTTCTTCAAAATCCGAGCAAAAAGCTGAAACTAAGAGGGAAATCAGGGAAGGCGTGGTGCTGGAAGGCAATAGAGAGTACTCGGAATCTGTGAGCTCCAAAAGAATCCCAGGGAACATCAGAGATTTCGATTTGGTCTCTTTGATCCTCTTAAAAATCTGATCAATTCTCAAATTGAGCATCTTCCGATCCTTTCGATCCACCATAATTCTCAATTGTTTTTCCACAAAAATCATCGCATTTCCATCCAATTTTTCCATCAAAACCCTCCAAAATCTCTCCGAATTGATGGGAATTTCAAAATTTTTGATTTTCTCCATTAGATTCTCAAATTCCTCGGCGGTAAACGTCTTTTGTTCCAGAAATCGATTCAATTCGGTAACTGAAAAATCCTCCAGGTATTGTATGGAAATAGAGAGTTCGGATTCTAATAAAAGACGATTTCTGAGATGATTTTCTTTGAAAAATGATTGAAATCCGGGGTTGGAATCGGCGAGTTTTTCCATAATTTCCAGAAGGATTAGAATGGTTTCCTGGAAAAAAAATGAGGGGTTGAGGAGGTCGAAAATGGTCTTTTTGGGTCTACAACAGGGATGATCCTAGGTGAAGTTCGCCTTCACACCATTTTTTGAAAACAAAATCGCAGCGTACACGGCGAGAGTAATGGTGAAGGGTGAGAGACGGCAGAGAAAAAATTTCGAAAACGGAAAGTCGTTTTTCTCCGCCAGTTTTTAACGTTTTTCAATTCTGAAAAAAGAATCCAATTAAGAAAAAAAAACTGAATCGATCTATATAAAAATCATTTTAAAGTTCGAAAAAAACAATTTTTCAAAAAAAAATTTTTTTCGAATTTCGATTTGATTTTTATATAGATCGATTCAGTTTTTTTTTCTCAAATGGATTCTTTTTTCAGAATTGAAAAATGTTTGAAACTGGCGGAGAAAAACGGCTTTCAACTTGCGGCTTTCTCTGGCGGTTAGAGAAAGTCTCTCCCCCTCAGCACACGTCTCGCCGTGTATGGTCAGAGAAAGTCTCTCACCCTCATCATTACTCTCGCCGTGTATGCGCGTAATCTCGCCTTCACTCAACGTCACCCTACAATCATCCCTGGTCTACAATAGGCCAAAAGCTGGAATTTTTTGAGTTTAACATGAATGTAAAGGCTATTTTCAGCTAAGGTTTGAAGATTTTGTTCTACAACTTCAAAATTTTTAGAACTGAATAAAAATCTTAAAATTTACTGAAAAACACTGATTTATCCTTACAATTTCATATTTTTTCAGACTTAAAAATGTGCTGAAAAGCTAGAAAAAAAAAACTGAAGAAAACTGATATTTTTAGGCTGAAAATGCATTTTTCAGGCCTGAAAAACGAAAAATTTCAAATTTTCAGCTCAAAAATATGTCGCACATCTAGAAATTTTAGGCTCTAATTCCTGGAAAAAGATCAATTTCACAGGAAAATCACCAATTTTTCTTTCAAATTGTAGAGCATTAAGTTCGAAAATCAGTCACAAATCTGGAAATTTCAGTCTGAAAATGGAGGAATCAGCCCAATTCCTCTGAAAAACGTCAGTCTATTTTGTCACAATTTCAGATTTTCCAGTCCAAAAACATGTCGAAAAGCTGGAAAATTCAGGCTCAAAATGCTGGAAAAACTTTTATTCACTGATTCTTACCCTGATTTTTCATGGAAAATTTGAACTTTCAGTCTAAAAATTCGGAAATTTTGGACCTCGAAAAGCTTAATTTTATTCAAAAACACTAATTTAGCCTATAATTTCAGCCTTTTTCTAGAATTTTCAGCTTTTCAGTTCAAGCCTAAAAGCTCACCTTTACACCAATTGTCCCTATCTGATATTGTTGTTCTAAATATTCCACCAAGTGACATATCAAGCTAGAATCTGAAAAATCATTTTCAAAAAATTTCAAAAAACTAAAATTTACCATTTCTGTATATCAAACTTAGAAAGTAGAGAACAGTAATTGGTGAGAATTTCGCCGAATCCAAATGGTCCTTTTTGAGCAGTGGCCATAACTTTTCCCAAGCGTCGAATTCTGGAAAATTACAGGTTTTTGGTCGTTTTTGGTTCATTTTTACATGCTGATTCCGTTTATCATGAAAAAATAGCTCGAAAATCGCTCTGAAGCGTAAAAAATCGAGTCCAAAGTTTCAGATTGGTGGCCGTGGCCGAGAATCTGACAACACAGGAAGTTTTTTGGTTTCTTTTCACACATTTTACAAATAGGAAATAAGAAAATTGCAGCAGAAATATGTGAAATAAAAATAGGCGTTGTCGGATTCTCGGCCTCACGGCAGCGGCCATGGCACCTCGATTTAAAAGCGCTGCGAGTCCTGTCAGGTTTGCAGTTGTTTTAACTGAGAAATACTGTAGTCGTGGCGGGACGCATTAGACATTTGTCGCTGCGCCTTTAAACCGAGGGAAAAATCGCAAGTTGCAGGCTGGTGGCCGCGGTCGAGAATCCGATGGCGTGAGGGAATTGTTTTGATTTCTTTTCACACATTTTACAAGTAGGAAATGAGAAAATTGCAGCAAGAACATGTGGATTTGAAAAAAAGCGTTGTCGCATTCTCGGCCCCACGGCCGCGGCCATGACATTTTGGTTTAAAGGCGCAGCGAGTACTGTCATGTATACAGTTAGTTTTTACTGAGAATTACTGTGGGATCCATTCGTCCTTTGTCGCTGCGCCTTTAAACCGAGGACGTCAAAAATTGCAATTTGCAGACTGGTGGCCGCGGCCGAGAATCCGACAACGCGAGAGGTTTTCTTCATTTTTCGTTTTTTTTATTACTTTAACCATGCGAAAAAAGCACGAGAAACGAACAGAAGAAAAACCGGCCCAGTGTTGTCGGATTCTAGGCCAGACGGCCACGGCCATCAATCTGTTGGACGCGATTTTTTGAGTTTCAGAGCGATTTTTTTGGATTTTTTTCTGTGAAAAACGTGACCAGCATGAGAAAATAACCCTTAAATGGTTGAAAAAAGAAAAAAAAACCTGAAAAAATCTTATTCAATAATTGCAATGGAGCGAAGAACACATTGGCCTGCTGAGCATATGAATACTTTTCACTGATAATCAACTCGACCATTTTCATCACAGACGCCCGATTTAAATCCATTTTTCCCCGCGAAATACTATCGAAAATTTTGGGTAAAAGAGCCCGTCGAAGTGTCATTTCCATCGTTGACGCACTCTTTTTCGCGCAGCCTCCTCCTTGAACTTCTTTTATTAATCCGTATAATTTGGAGCATGCGTGTGGAACCTCTTCTGATTTGAGTAAACATAATAAGCCAATCAACTGGACTAGACTTTTAATCGAATCGGTTTCCTTATCGATAACTGAGCAAGCTTGAAGCTCTCCTAGAAGCTCAATGTAATATTCAAAATATTCCAGAGAAGTGATTTCCAGAAGATTTTTGAAGAGTCTTTTTAGGACTGGCGGGAGATCTATTGATGAATTCATTAGGGAATTTAGAGCTCTTACAAGCCGCTTGCTTGAGTCTTCAAGATAGAATTCGATGAAATACTTTTGCATACAGCCGCAGGGGAAGCACTGAAAAAAGATTTTAAAAAAATCGTTTTTTTAATAAAAAAAAATCACTTTGAAACGCCTATTTCGCGTCCGAAAGTTACCGTTTGATGGCCGTGGCTGAGAATCCGACAGTCGCTTTTTTTTCTGGGTTTTTGCTCCACTTTTCGAATAGTTTAGCCTAAAATGGAGGAAAGAAGCAAAAAATCTAGAAAAAACGGTGTCTGATTCTCGGCTACGGCCCCTGGTTCGCCAGTTACACACTGGTGGCCGCGACCGAGAATCCGACAGTCATTTTTCTTTTTTTTAAAATCTATTGGAAAATTTTCTGCAAGTTAAGCATGTGGAATCCTTGGCCGCGGCCACAAGTACAGAATGATGGCCGCGGCCGAAATTCCGACAGCCTTTTGTGGGGAATAGTGCCCATTTCCTCGTTTTATTTTTTCAGTTCGTTCACTGGTGTCAGTGCAAGCGCGCCCCATTGGACTGGACATCGTTTGATCTACTCGGGAAGGCGCGCCAAACCGACCGTTTTCGGTGGTCACCGGCTGCCCTATAAATACCATTCCTTACTCATTCTTTCTCTTTTTTCGTCGTTTTTTGTTCAAAAAACCGCTGCCGGATTCTAGGCCACGGCCATCAATCGCGATTTTTGCCGCAAATTTGTGCTTTTTTAGCGATTTTTTTACAAGAAATGTTCCATTCTTCTTACTTCCAGCTTTGATTTTCGATTTCTGCACAGAAAATAGAACTTTAATATTGCATAATCCTGCTTTCTGATCAAATTTTCCCCACTGAAAAGCCTGTCTCCAGTGTCTATCCAGCTCAACATAATGTGTGGATCGATCTGGAAAAAAATTGAAAAAATCCGCTTTTTCAGCCCAAAAAACCCACTTTTTTGTGCTTTTCATCCCTCAAAATCAGCATGAAAAGACACGTGAACATTTTATCGACTTCTTGGTTTTCCCGCGCATTTTTCTTCATAAATCGGCATATCAAAAGAGGTTGGTGGAAATTTCCGGCGTGGATTTCCCGGGAAAGAATTGCCAGAAGCAGGGAATAATCCTGTCCGTTTGATAGCCTTTCGGGTGCTTTCCAAATCGATGAAAACGTTGAAAAATTCAAATTTTCATCGGAAATTTCTTCGGGCTCGGCGGCGAACTTTTCTTCGAGAAAATCGTTGATTACTGAAAAAATTTATTGATTTTTTCGAATTTTTCAGCTTTTTCTGATTTTTTGAGTATAAAATTAGCTGTAAAAACCTGAAAAAATGCTTTGAAATTCATTTTTTCCTTTTCCCTCTCAATTCCCCAATTTTTATCGATTTTCTCACCTGGTATACATTTCTGAGGCTCGTAGCTTTTTCGACCCGTCATGCAAACCCTGAAAATCCACGAAAATCCATTGAAAATCGGCTGAAAAACTTTAAAAAAACCGAGAAATCAATTTAAACCGCGCGCCACAGCCGTGGCCTCCTGGCCGAGGGACGAGTTTCCCAAACGCGACCCGCGAGGGAGATTCGAATTGCGAAAAGTTGGCACTGTGCCAGCTATTCAAATACAACTTGATTAATGGCCAATTGACCTTGATTTTCACATGTTTTTGCTGGTTTCTGATGGTTTCGGCGTGTTTCATGGGGAGCTTCTTTGTTCTTTGTAACAAAAATCGATAAAATACTCAAAAATTTAGGAGAAAATTGATTTTTCTTTGCTCTTTTCGTTTTTTCCAAATTTTTCATCAATTTTTCTCAATTTCAGAACTAACAACTCACCAATTAACAAGCGCTGACTCCAAGAGTCGCTTTCAAAACTCGAAAAATGTCGCGAAGGTGAGTTTTTTCGCCGAAAAATCCCAAAAAATTATCTTTTTTTGCAGGCACAGTGTAGTCGACGCTTACTCGGTGGTGGACGCGAAAATTCGCGATACGATGCGACAACTTTCAATATTGTGGGATGAGGTGGACATGTCAGAATCGATGAGGCTGAATCGGGTCGATAGCGCATTCACACATATCACAACGCTTTGCGAGGAAATGGTAAGAATTTGGAGATGAGAGACAGGGACGTGATGCCTTCTGGGAGCTTCTTGACGGTGCTATGGAGCTTCAGAAGCTTCAGAAAGCTTGAAAATGCCTTTGACGCCTTTTGAAAGCGTCAAGTCTTGGTTAAGCACCACAAGTGCTGCAGAAGCTGTGTGACGTCATCTGGGAGCTTCAGAAGGTCCTTGTCGTCTCGAAGAAGCTCCAGAATCTTTCAGACGTCACAGAGAAGCTCCTGGAGGTGTCGGCGCGCGCAGAAAGCTTCCAAAGTCGTTTTGCATCATCTAGAATCTCAGAGAGGGGCGTGACGTCTTCTGGAAGCTTCAGTAAGCTCTGAACGTCGTTTCAAAGCTCTAGAAGGTATCGGCGCGCGCAGAAGGCTTTAGGACTAGTTTGACGTCATCTGGAAGCTTCAATAATCACGGTCGTCGCGAAGAAGCTTCAACATCTTCAAGATGTCCGTGAAAAGCTCCTGGAGGTGTTGGCGCGCCCAGAAAGCTTCAGGAATAAATTTGCATCGTCTGAACGCTTGGGAAAATGCGTGACGTCTTCTAGGAATTTCAGAAGTTGCTTGGTTAATTTCTGTTGCCTCAGGAAACGCTTGACGTCCTCTAAAGGCTTCAGGATGTTCTGGACAGTACTATGAATCTCGAGAAGGTGTCGCCGCGCTCAGGAAGCGTCAGGAGCTGTTCGACATCATCTTGAAGCTCAGAGAAGACCGAGACGTCTTCTGGACGCTGTTGGCTCTCTCGGGAAGCTTCAAAAGTCAGTTGGCTTTGTCTGAAAACACTGAAAGATACCCGACATCTTTCGGAAGCTTCAGAAGACGTTGGGAGTTCTATAGAAGCTTCAAAGTGTGTCAGACGTTGAATGGATACTCAAGAAGGCGTCGGCGCGTACAGTAAGCTTGAGAATCTGTTCGACGTCATCTAGAAGCTTTGAGAGATGCTTTATGTCTCCTACGGGCCTTGTTAGAATGTTCTGGACGTTGACTGGAAGCTCCTGGAGGTGCTGGCGCGTTCACGAAGCTAGACGCCATGTAGGACGTCTTCTAGGAGCTTCAGATTGTTCCTAAAGTTGCTGAAAAGCTCCAGAAGACATCGGCGCGTACCGGAAGCCTCAGGACTTGATAAATATCCTTTAGAAAACCTTAGAAACCTTTAGAACCTTCCAGAAGCTTCAGACCGGCCAGAAAGCTTCTGAATATACCTCAGAAGCCCTCTAGCCCCACTTCCCACAAAACTCCAAACACCCCTCCTTAACCTCCTTATTTTTTTCAGCTCAACGGCGAAAAGGACATGGTACAAAGTCTGCGTATCTCGATTCGCGAGGACATGGAAAGTGTGAAAAAGATGAGACACGAGCTCGAAATGGATGACTATCAACGGCCCCCCGAAATAAAGGACGGATCGATCGCGTTGCGGCGACACCTTCAAGGAGAAGTAAGGCAGCTGGAAGTGGAATTTCAACGACGTCACGATGATCAGAAGAATCTCATCGAGAAGATTTGTAATCTGAAGAGACGGCTCAGATCGGATTTCGAATTTGAGTATGAAATTCATGCGGTAAGTCGTCTGAATCTCTAGGCCGCGGTCATTTTGAAGCTGAAAACGCGCTGGAATGAATCTGAAATCCGTTTTGTCGTTGAAGAAAGAAGTGGTCATCAGGCCGCTCCGGCACCTTCGAGAACTCTCAAATGACGTTCAGAGCTCTTTCTGAAGGCTCTAGAAGACACCAACGCTGCCTTAGGAGACGTTACGAATCTCCCAGAGCTTCTAAATGACGACAAACGACTCTTGAAGCTTTCTGAGCCCGTCGACACCTTCTGTGCCTTCCACGCGACGTTCAGAACATCCTTAGGCTTGTAGGGGGAGCTCTTAGGGCTTCTAGAAAAGTTCTAAAGTTTTCTGAGCGCGCCAACGTCTTCTGGAGCATCCACGCAACGTCGGGAACATTCTGAAGCCTTATGGTCACGTCAATAACCATCGGAAGCTTCTGGAAGCCGCCGAACGTCTCCTGAAACGGCGCTTCTAGAAAATGTCTAAACCTTTCGGTCTACTCTGGGAACATACGAAATTCGAGAACTGTCTAAGAACCGTGTTGTAATCCATGACCGCTTCAAACTAGTGGTTTTTCACTAATCCCAAAATCACAGCGTTCTTTCTCAGCGTCAAAAACGGACTTCAGATTCTTTTTCAGCGTGATTTCAGCTTTTAAATGAGCCCTAACCCGTCCTAAAAGGCTCTCCTTCATTTCCCACCATTCCCTACAAAAAATTCATCAATTTCTCTTCCAGCTCTTCCCATTGGCCGCATTCCAAAAGTACTCCGATGCCTGTAAGGAAATGGAGGAGCTCCTCTCCAACCGCTATCGTCAAATGGAACATCTTCAAACGGAAATTCGACAATGGAAGGCTATGGCGGAGAACGTCGCCGAGTATATCACAAATGACGATACCTTGCGCGATCTTCTGGAGCGTAACATTGATTCGGAAGAGTTCATCTTTTCAGAAGACGTTCTTGACGCTATGGAGACGTACCATACAGAGTTGAAGCCTCTGTACACTCATTGGTTGGAGGACATTGAATTCCGATGGACAGAACGTCATCAACAAATTCAGGATCTTTGGGAGAAGTGTATGGTTCCGCCAGCCGATCGGCACTATTCGCCAGTGTTCGAACCATCGGTGGACTCGGAAAAAGTGTTGAGTCGAATGGGAGAGGAATGTGATCGACTTGAGAAGAAGTACAAATCATGTAAAGCCGTCTTTGACCTAGTCGAAAAATGGAAGGCAGTTTGGACGGAAAAATTGGCGATTGATGAGAAGAGAAAGCAGCCGGATTACTATAAAAAAGTGAATGTGTTGCCGGATAACAAGAGAGAACGAGAACTCCTGGCTCATATGCCAGCACTTGAACGTGAGATCCGTGCCGCCCATCGGAAGCATTTGGAGGAGAACGAGGACGATGAGATACTGATTCAGGGAATGCCCCCGATGGAATACATCAAATATGTGCAAGAGGAGCATAAGCGAGAGCTGAAATTTGAGTTGCAGCTCAAGAAAGAGGAGAAGACACGCCTCCAATCGCCGACGCCTTCAAGAACGCCACGTACACAGAAGCGGACCATGTTCCGGACGCCAATGTCGAGTACGAAGATGGAGCCGGCTGCCAAGGTGAGAATGAGCTCGAAAAGTCAAGAGGGTGCCAGGGCGAGAGAGCATGGCGCAACGTGTTGAATTGGAGAGACGCGGAGAAGCAGCTTTTCGGAATGAGGAGCAAACGCGCTCCATTGGACTCGAAACTTGAATTTTTCCATTTTGAATTTTTTGGTGAATTTTTCGGTTCTCGCACCCAAAACGCATATTTCAGAGTATTTTTTCACCGAAAATTGAAAAAAAAAAACAATTTTTTGAGTGAAAAATTGTTATTTTTCTAGATTTTCGACCAGAATTAGGTAAAAAAAAGGCTGAAAATGCCATTTTCAGTCGAAAAATGACGCGAAACGGGTTTTTTTCTGCAAAAATTGGAAATGCCAAAAAAAATTCATTTGCTGAAAATGAAAAAATTCAACGAGTTCATTGGAGCGCGGTTGCACATCATATCGAAAGGCTGATACAGTTCCCTCTCTGTGTCTCTCTCTGTACCACACTCTCTCGCCCAACGATCTGGCACATTTTGTATAATCCTTCTAAGACTATCCCATCTACAAAATGTTGAGAAACTTTCAGAAGCTCAACTTCGACATGGACCTTCCCCCATGCATGTCCCCGGCAACATCGGAGATGATCAGCTTCATCACACCCACCCGCAGACAACTGGCCGGACCCAAAACCTCCTCACCGAAAGAAACAATCGCAACGTCGTCGTCGTCAAAACGCGCAATGACGCCGTCGTCAGTGGCCTCCGGGGCGTCTTCATCGGCCAAAAAAGGACCATTAACACGACGCAATAATTTCCTCTGAAAAAATATTTTTTTTTTGCCTTTCTTCCTCCTGTCTTGCATTTTCACCCGTGTATATTTGCTCTTTTTCCTCACTGTAATCTCTGTCCCCTTTCCCATTCATCTTATATTCGATCGGCACGTGATATACAAAACACGACATCATCTGCACAATAGTATTTTCTCCTTTGCGCCTCCTTCTGTTAGATTACAATAAACGCTCAATGATTATTCATTTCTTTTTTAGCTGTTTTTGTGTGCTAAAATGGTTTTTAGGCCAGATTTTTGTACGCAAATTTAAAAAATTCGCAGTTTCAGACGGCAAAAACCCGCTCAAATTTCATTGGAAAAAAAGTTTCCCGTGAAAAGTTCACTGTCGTAAACACAACTAATTTGACGCGCATTTGCGGACTTTAACTATTTTCCGCGTTTTTGCTTTTCTAACGTTAAAAGTCAATGTTTTAGGGGTTTTCCGAGGTTCAAGTAGAGAAAATAATGCGAAAAATGATGAAAAATCTATATTTTAACTATGAAATATAAGATTTGTTTAGACTTTTCACAAAATTTTGGCTCTGAATGATGAAAAACTGAAAAATTATAATTTGAAAATAATTTTCATGAATAAAAAGAAAAAATAACTGAGCAAAAAACTATATTATCAAATTTTTATGCTTATTTTTCGCTAATTTCACTTTTTTCTGTTCAAATTTCCGCAAATTTTTAATATTTTTCATCATTTTTTACTTAGAGAAAAGCTTTTTGAATAGCATAAAAATCCTAAAATTTGAATAAAAATAGGTTTTCACAGTGAAAAAAGTTTTTTTTTCTGGAGATTTACGTTAATTTCGCTTCTCTTGCTTGAAATTCCCCTAATTTGAAATTTTTTCAGTCATTAAAGAAAAAAATTCGTGGAGAAACAGATATTTGAGTAGCGAAAAAAACATTAAAATGTCAAAAAAGCTGCTTTTTAGAGTGAAAACCCAGTCTATTTCCCGAAATTTTCGTTAATTTTTCCTTTTTTTTAGCCCAAAATTCCTCAAAAACTTTCAAACAAAAAAACATTTTTTTCCTTATTGACTTTTAAAAATTCTTCAATTTCCGTCGAATTTCCCGTTTTCTAGCTAAAAATTCCTTTTTTCAGCAATGAGTGCCGCTCAATATGCTCGACTTGTGCCCAAAAAGTATCGATCACGGACGCTTCCGAAAGTCGACAGACCATGGAGGCCACGTGTCATCGCATGGGCTGGTCCGGCAGCGTTTTATCCGAACAGGTTCTACGAAATCGATAAATGGTACAAAGCGCGTATCGATAAGCCGGAAAAGTTGCCCGAAATGCATATTATCGATCCGGCCGAGCATATGAAATCGTTGCAGGAGTTGTTGAAAAAACGTGGGTTTCTGGGGGAGGAATTTCGACCAAAAATTAAAAAAAAAAACTTCAAAATTTTTTTCAGCGGAAACCGAACCTATCAATATTGGATTTGCCAAACGAGAGGCTCAGGTGAAAACTGAGAAATCTGAAAAAGATCAAGTAGAATTGGAGAGAAAATCCAGACATATGCAGTGTAAATTTTCTAATCTTTTTTTTTCCCATTCTGATTCAATTTGTTGTGAAGAAACTACTCGAAAATGGCTCTAAAGCGCATAAATCTGGAAAAAAAAACCAGATTTGAATCCATTTTCTATGAAGAAACTGCTCAAAAAACGTTATTCTCCGCCAAAATCGCAATTCTTAGATTGGTGTGGCCGTGGCCGAGAATCCGACAACTCGGGGCCTTTTTTCATTTGAAAATTTTAACCAACCTCATTCCGAAATGATGAGCAATCGCGCCCCACAGATTCTGTTCATTTTTTGAACATTCTTTAAAAAAATTTCAGTCAATGGCTTCGATTTTCACAGTAAAAGCGTCAATTTCTGACTGTAATTATCTAAAAAAAAAAGTATTTTTCGACAAAAAAAGACATTTTCAGATTTTTGGCCTGAATTTAGACGAAAACCTGGAAAATCTGGCAGATTTTAGTTTAAAAAAAGTACTTCAAAATAGGTTTTTTTTGAAACAAAAACCGGAAAATTTACCGAAAAAAAAATTCCAAATCGAAAAAAAAATTTTGAGTGGAAAATGTTTCTATTTTTCCTGTTTTTTTGACCAGATTAAACTCAAAAAGAGGGCTAAAACTCTCATTTGCAGGGGAAAAATTCATTTTTCCAATTATTATAGCCCAAAAATCGAGTTTTCTTCTGTGAAAATCGAAAATATCTTCAAAAATCGCTAATTCAAGAGTCCAGTGGAGCGCGTTTGCTCTTCATTTCGGAAATCTAATAGAAATATTTGAAAAAGCGGAAAATATGAAATGGTGGTGACCGGCAATTCAAAAGTGCGGATTCTCGGCCACCAATATGGAGATGGCGATTTTGGACTCGATTCGTGCATTTTAGAGCGATTTTTGAGCATTTCCTCTAAGAAAAATATTTTTAAAAAGCAGAAATATCAATAAAAAATCTTAATTTTTTCAGTAAAAATCGACGTAGACTCCGTGGAAGTGGAGAATCTCACTGTCTATCGTCACTTCCAAGTCTTCGATCATCTCTTTGGAGAGAATGTTTTCTTTGAAAATGTTCAAAAAATGGAGATTGATTATCAGGATAATCTCGTTCATAGTGGAAATATTCTCATGGCCAATTCCACTGTAAATCGTCCCCAAATCTCAATTGAAAGTGTCGGAAAAGGTGGATTCAATACGATTTTAATGGTGAATTTGGATGGGAATGCAATCGATGGAAAAGAGGGTGAAGTTGTTCATTGGATGGTTTCAAATATTCCAGATGGTGAAGACGTGACGAAGGGAAAAGAAGACGTCGAATATCTTCAACCATTGCCATTCTATGGAACTGGTTATCATCGAGTGGCGTTTGTGTTGTTTAGACATAGTCAACCAGTTGATTTTGATGTCAATGGGTACGTGGAAAACAGAGTTTTCAAAAAAAAATCAATGAAACCTGTATTAGAAGAGCCCCTCTATTAAAAGGGCTCTGCAGCCTCTCTATTTTCATTAAAAATATCAATTTTTCCTATTTTTTGAACAGTAATTCTCTAAAAGTCTTGCTGAGATAAATAGAATTGCCCCTTTTGTCAAAATGTATCAGAAAAGTAGAAGAGCATGCTTTTCTGATAGAGTTTTTACAATAAATACATTCGGAGAGTGATAAGGTCAATCTGATACCGTTAAACCTCTATCATAGTGGCATGCCGCTCTATTTTTTAAAGCGCTCGCCTAAGTGCCGTTCTATTAGGGACCGCTTTTGGTTTCTTCTGTTTCAGACTTACCGTAAAACCTGTATTAGAGCGTCCGATCATATAGTTTTTCACCAATAGGGGGCCACTCAATTACAGGTTTTGCGGTAAATACCGCATATTTTTTTCTGGAATGAAATTCAAAATTTTTCACTTTTTCCACTTTTTCATTCAAAAACCTTCCTAATCCGAAAAAATGACATAAATTATAGCCAAAATTATCAAAACTTGAAGTTTTTACTGTTTCTAACAAAGAAATCACTCAAAAATCCCTCTGAAACGCCCAAATCTCGTCCAAAATCGTAAGTTACAGACTGGTGGCCGTGGCCGAGAATCCGACAGCGAGAAGACGCAGTAGGATTCTCGGCCGCCGCCATCAGATTGGAACATGCGATTTTGGACGGGATTTTCGGAATCCACATGAAAAAAACTCATCTCTAATTTCCATTTTTTCCAGAAAAACCTTCGAAAACCGTATCCAATCGATCTCGAAACTCTACAAATCACACGAATCCACATTGACACCATCTGCTATTCGATTCTTCCAGACTTCATATGATAACAGTGTCAAAACGGCTCTTCATTCACTTGGTAAGTCTGTTTTGGGCCTAATTTCGGGCCAAAAATCCTATTTTTCATGTTTTTCATCCTCAAAAACCCAATTTTTAGGCCTAAAATCGCCCCTCTACGAGTACGAGTATCGTCCGGCACTGAAACCCGAACAACGTGAATTCCCTGAAAAACCGCAGCCATTCGATTTGTATATGGATATGTATCGTGATCCGAAAGAAGTGGAAAAAGAAATGTTGGAGAGACGATTGAGTGAAACTCAATTGGATTATGTTGAGGTAATTTTTGGGTAGGGGGAAAACCCTAGTTTAAGATTAGAAAACCAAGAATTTCATGCACTTTGAGCTCAAAACTGTCACAAAAACCACATTTTTCAGTAGAAAACTTCGAAATTTCATTCATTTTTAGCCAAAAAACCCGATTTTTTTTTAGGTTCCAGAACTTTTTTTTAATACTGATACTTTCAGCTGTAATTTCAGCCAAAAAACCCTGAATTTCGGATTTTTTTTTCTTGATTTTCGGCCTCTTTCCAACCGTTTTTCAGCTTAAAATCATAGATTTTCACCCTAAAAAGACAGGAAATTCAGCTCCCAAATTCTGGAATTCAAGACTTTTCATCACGATTTTCAGCCTGTTTTTTTCTAGTTGAAATAGCGAAAAAACCGTTAGCTCACTAGCTAGTTAGCTCAAACTAAGCTGATTTTTTCTTTTTCAAACTCGAAATCTCAGTCTTTTCAGCCAAATTTTCTCCTTTTTTCCATCTCGAAAAACTGTCATGAACCACAATTTTCCGTTGAAAATTCAGTTCAAATTGATCTTCTTTTTTATTTTCAAATCCAAAATTTCAGAATTTTCTTCCTTTCCTAGCTCCAAAACGGTCACAAACCATAATTTTCAATAAAATTCCAGCCCTTCCCGTCTTAAAAAGGCATCACAAAACACAACTATATATAATTTTTGAACATTGATCGTCATGATTTTTCCCTTATCATACACTTCTCTTCCCCTTACCCGTCTTCCCAGACGTACAAAGGAGGTACTTGGATCCGGGTGGAGTCTCTCTTTTCAACGAAACTCTCAAATGTTTTTTGACCCCTTTTCCACACAAAAAAATGCGAAAAATTCTGGAAAAATCACGTACCAAAATTAGAAATCCACCTCCAATAGAAGGGCACCCTCTTATAGAGTGGCACTCTTTTATTTTCTGTTTGGAAACGTTGGAAAATTTTCGTATTTTTCTCCCGCCTTTTGGCTGAAAAAATCGAAGCAAAACACTTTTTTTTTCTCAAAATTGGTGGCGATTTTTAGCCTGACAGAGCTTTGAAAAATAGAAGGACAGATAAAAGGACACCGAAATAAAGGGGTTGAGAATAGAAGGACATGCCTCTCTATTACAGGTTTTACGGTATTTATTCATTTTCAGGAACCAAAATGGATCGATCCGGACTATGTGGAGAATAAGAAGAAGTTGCCAGCGTGGCTTCATTCGAAAATGTTGGAGAGAAAAGGTGTCGGAAACGCCAAATATCATAATGAAGTGCAGTAGAAAATCTGTTTTTTTTTGTAGTAGGGATTAGCTTTTTCTTATTTTTTTTGTTGAAATTCTTGTTTTGTTTCGAAAAAAACCATTATTTTCAATCCATTTGTTATCCTTTTTAACACTTCGAGACCTTCCAGAATTTTTCTCAGTCTCACAATTGTCAGGGCCCACTTTTTCTGGATTTTTTGCTTCTTTTTAACCGTTTTTCAGACTAAAATCATAGTTTTCGACCCAGGAATTTCAGTTCTCAAAAATTGGAATTTCAGACATTTTATCACAATTTTTACTTGAAAAACCACAAAAAAAAACTCTTTTTATGCCCAAAAAGTTTTCGAATTTTTTTTATAAAAAACATTTTTTTGTACTCGACGTGGACAAAAATTTTTTTCGAAACCGTTTTTTTCTGGTTTTTCTTGAATTTTTCGGGTCGGAAACATACTTTTGTCCTAATCAAAACAATTTCTGGTCCGAAAAATTCAAGAAAAACCAGAAAAAAAAACGATTTCCAGAAAAAAAATTTTGTCCACGTGGAGTACAAAAAATATTTTATTTTATTTTCGAACGACTAAAAAAATTATTCTTTTCGTTTTGAGCTTAGATATTTTAGAGGTGTTTTTCCCACCTCTGAAGAGTATTTTAAGCAAACGTTGATTTTAGCTTGGACCCCCCCCCCCCCCCCCTTTAAGCACCTTTAAAGTGACAACAATTTGGAGATTCTAAGCTGAAAAAAACCTGAAAAATACTCTTGCTTTGCCCGAAGAAAAACGCAATTTTTAATCATTTTATTATCACTATTTATCACTCCCTAACATTTCTTCAATTGTTGACAAATGGTCTTTGGAGGCACATCCTTCTTAATCAAATCAATAATCACTTCAATCTCATCATCTCCATATTCCTCACACGACTTCTCGGCGGCTGGAGTTGGAGCCTCTTTCAAGCACAGAGCTTTCACCTCGTGCTCAGCGACAGAGTCTCCCTCGGCAAGGACTTTTGGCTCCAATCCTTTGACGGTGGCCATGCAAGTGATACAGGCCAAAGTGGCTTGAGATGGTGGGGCGACGAAGCAGAAAGTGGTGGAAGCGAGAAGAAGAAGGACCAAGATAGAGCGGAACATTCTGGAAATTATTAATTTTAGAGTGGGGAGAAAGAATCTGAAAGAGGAAAAAAAGAAAAAAAAAGAAATTGACGAGGTGTGGGTTCGAACCCGGGATCCAAATTTTAAAGACAAGGTGGTTAGCCACTAGACCACGGGGCACATCGCCAGGAAACAGGATTTGACGGCCTACATAATAGCGGAGGAAAGCCGCCGCGAGGTGTTGGGTGCCCTAGGAAGGAGCGCAGAAGTTCAATTCGAAAAGGTACAGTAACCGGGATTACTGTAGGTTCACCTGGTTAATTTTATTTTATAAATCTCGTGCTACTTGTTTGCTAAAACCGGACAGCTATGTTTAAAGGCGCAGGGAATAGGATCTTGCCGCGCTTACAGTAAATAACAATTGAAAAAAAACAGTGAGGACCCTATGGAAATTTCACCCTGCACCTTTAAACCGGAGTGAGAGAGGGTATAAGTAAAGAAAAAAAAGGGAAAAAGTGTTGGGCACGCGGAGGGGTTCGAACCTGGGATCGAAAATTGGAAAACGAAGCTGTTAGCCACTATACCACGATATACACTGAAAGCATGGCTCCGGGACATCTCGAAACCAGACGTTTCAAAACCGGACGGTTCAGAACTAGACATTTCGAAACCGCTGAGAAAATCGTGAAAAAAGCTCGGAAAAATTGTTTCTTTCCCAATTGCTCTTCCCGAAGTTTATTCTTACAAAGCTCAAATGTTTACTTCAAATTTTCCAAAAATCTTCCCATTTTCAAGCTTTTTTCACTATTCTCTCAGCGGTTTCGAAACGTCTGGTTTCGAAATGTCCCGGAGCCGAAAACATAGGTGGCAGGCGCCCATCACATAGGTGCAACAAGTTGACGCCCTGGTGGGGGCGCTTTCTAATCTTTTCCATAAAATTTCGAAAAATTCCAAGACGAAAAAGTAAAAGAAAAACTAATAATTCTCCCATCAATTCCTCTCCTTAATTTATATCATTCCGAATTTCATGGAATTTCACCTCTTTTCGCAAGAGGAGAAGGTGGAGTTTCGACGGAAATCATACCATAACCGGACGTTTTTTTTCCTTATCACTGAAAGAATTTTTCGAAAATTTTTCGGAAGATTATTTCCTGAAAAAGAAGTTCTTGATGTTTAAGAAAAGGCGATAAGAATGCGGAAAATTTGAAGTGTGATGAAATATTACTAAAAATAACCTCTATTATAAGAGCATGTTTCACAATTTGGGAAATTTCGTGAAAAGAATCCTCTATTACAAGAGCATTTTTGTGATGTGGACTATTGTGTTGTCCCGTGAGGCTCGTGTCTCGACGAGACCGAGAATCTCGCCGAGTCTCACGAGAATTCAATCGAGAATCGTCTCGGCTCGGCCCGTGTCTCGGATCTTCTCGTCTCGGCGTGTCTCGGTTTTTTCTCGTTCTCGTTTCGGCTTTTATCGATTTCTTCCCGTTCTCGTCTCGTTTTTTCTCGTCTCGAACTAGATTATCGAGACGAGACGAAAAACAGATCAGGATGAGACAAGACATTTCGAGACTCGTGAGACGGTCCTCTGCTTTTATAGGGAAAACCTCTATTATAAAGGCACAAAACTGATATTGAGAAATCTTTATTTTCCGCACACACAAATTTCAAAAATTTTTCTATCGAAATTTCAGTCCTCAGCACTTTTTAAGCTCCTGACAGATGGTCTTTGGTGGCACATTCTGCTTAATCATCTTAACCATCACATCAATTTCTTGCTCTCCATATTCCTCACAAAGATGCTCCGCATTATGAGTTGGCACTTCTTTAAGACAAATTGCATCGACGTCGTGTTTGGCGACGTTTCCTCCAGTTGAAAGGACCTTTGCTTCAACCCCCTTGACGGTGGCAACACAAGTGATACAGGCCAAAGTGGCTTTGGATGGTGGGGCGACGAAGCAGAAGGTGGTGAAGGCGAGGAGAAGGAGGACCAAGATTGTGCGGAACATTCTGGAAATTAAATATTTGAAGTTGGGGGATGGGAACTTGAAAGAAAAAAAAAGAAAAAAGAAAAATGAGACGGTGTGGGTTCGAACTCGGAATTGAAAATTGGAAAACAAGGATGTTAGCCACTAGGCCACAAGGTACAATTTTATGTAGGCCACACCCAAGATAAAAGCTGGAGTGTCGTCCCGTGAGACTCGTGTCTCGCCGAGACCGAGAATCTCGCCGATTCTCACAAGAATTCAACCGAGACTCGTCTCGTCTCGGCACGGTTCGTGTCTCGGATTGAGACTCGCGAGACACGTCTCGTGAGACGGTACTCTACTTCCAACAGTAGCATTTAAAAAATGAAAAAAAGGTTTTGGCATAGGAAGGAATCGAACCTGGGACCACAATTCGCACTGGTTGAGCCTATTCAACGACCGGTGGACTACAGTAATCCTACAGTAACCATGTCGCGCTAAGCTAGTCTACAGTACCCTTCAGTAGGCTGGGTAGCTACGGTTACCTTTGGTTCCAATAGCCAAGGCTGACCTTCGCTACAGTAAGCGATAGAAAGATCTATAGGCTACGGTAATCCTACAGTAATAGTACCGTGTCAAACAATTCTTCAGTAGCCTCAAGCTCGCCACATAGGTACAGTACCCCTCTCTACAGTAATCCCTGTCTAGAGTGATCCTACAGTAACCTAGCCATAGTCTTCATATAGACAAACCACAGTGACTTTAGTAGAATTGAGAGCTACAGTAGCCCTTTTCTCACGAGCTAGACATATTCTAGGTACAGTAAGCGTTAGATAGATCGGTTCGCTACAGTATTCCTACTGGATCGAAGCTATTCTAAAGTAACCTTCAGCAAGCTACAGTACCCCCAATTCTTCTAGTCTATCAAGCCTACAGTAATACTATCAATTTCTTGACCCTGATATACTACAGTAGTCCCCAGCAGGATGGATAGCTACAGTAATCCCTAAACCCTAACTACAGTAATCCTACGACTTTTTTCACGTGAACTTTTTCCCCAAAACTTCTTCCCGAAATTTTCCATATTTTCAAAAAATTTTTCATTCCACAGCTCTGAGAAGTTAGCCCCGACAATGAAGATTCTCATTCTCATCGTAAGTGCGGTCGAAAAAGTTCGGCGCGAAATTCAAAAAGTTGCCGCGATGTTTTGAAAAAAAACCTGACGCGAAACTCAAACAAAAAGAGAAGATGTTTGGCGCAAAATTCGAAAAAAAATCTGGCGCGAAATTTGAGGAATAAATCAGGCGCAAAATTCAAAAAAAAAGTCTGAAACGAAGTTCAAAAATTTAGGCTAAATTTAAATAAAAATTTGGCACGAAATTCAAAATTTTTCAGATAATGCTCCAACTACTGATCGTCTCCATAATGCTCGCGGAGCCAAAACCCGTCTACGATTTCGATGCAAGACGTAAAATCATACCCAAATGTTTCGACAATTCGGATTGTAAAAATGATCAAGTCTGCAATGGTTATAAATGCGAAGAGAAAAAAATATAAACTTTCTGATTCTCTTTTTTTTTTTCTTATCATTGGTCCTTTTATAGCTGTATTTCTGGAGAGCCCAAACAATCATACGATCCCTTTTTTCGTTGATTTCTTTCTTTGTTATCAGGAGCTCCGGGTTTATTCCCAACTTGATTGACGCCTAAATTCTGGCGTTATCAGTGATAGATGGCAGACAAGGATTCAAAGGACAAAAATGCGTTTTTTGATGTTTGAGACGGGAAGGAATTCCCGGTACCTGCAATACAAGGGCATGACGGTTTATTTTTGCAACCTGGAATTTTCGAATCTCGATTTTGTCTTGTCTTGATCTCGTCTCGTCTCGGTCAATGTCTCGGTTCTTCTCGTCTCGGCGTGTCTCGATATTGTCTCGTTCTCGTCTCGCAATCTTTTTTCGATCAATTCCGAGAACAAAAAAAATAAATATAACTGAAAGTTACGAAATTTAAAATACGTGGCCTTTCAGTTGAATTTCTCGTTTCGTATTGTCTCGATCGAGACGAGACGAAATCGGCACAAGCCGAGACGAGAAGATCCGAGCCGAAACGAGTTGAATTCTCGTGATGCTCGGCGAGATTCTCGGTCTCGTCGGGACTCGAGTCTCGCGGGACGACACTCTAAACTCAACTCTTTGGATTACCTTTTCAATGCGTATAATTCTTCTTCAAAACAACTCGTTTATTATAAAAAAAACTTATGACAATTCCAACTATCAAAATGGAAAGAACAATTAAATAAAAGACCAAGAAACAAAAGAAAGTAACTATTAAAGTTTTCAAAATTGCAAAATTTTCAACAATCAAAAAAAAAAGAAAATAATTATTGATGAAGAAAAACGGGCTCCTCGGCGAAATGCTCAGCAATTTGAATTGGTTCTTCGGAGATTGTTGGATGCTGAAAATACAGAAATTTCGTTAATATTGTAATAGAAGGGCACTCATGCCGGTGCATTAGAGGGGCTCGTCCGAATTCTATCAATCTAAAGGCCCTTCTATTAGAGGTGCCTTTTTAATAGAGGTGATTCTTTAAAAGGAATCCTTGTTAAAAGAAAGGGGGTTGAAGAATCTGGTACGATCAACTGACCCCTCTATTAGAACGGCATAGAGCCCACGCAGGCCCTTCTATTACAGGCTTTCCCTAGTATTATGAATCCAAGTTTAGCTTCTTTGCTGTAACAGTGTGCTCTTCTATTAGAGGTCACGGTCTACTAGAGACTTCAGGACCATTCTCTTTTGGGTGCTCTTCTAATAGAGGTGCCCTTCTATTAGAGGTTCTTCCATATCATAGCATGAATATATGCTGTTTTATAAGAGGATTGCGGGTGCCGTTCTATTAAAGGTTTTCACGGGTTTTTTCTTGGAAAAACTAGTTAGGTGCCCTTCTATAAGGGTTGCGGGTCTTTTAAAGACTTTGAAAATTTTAGGAGCGCTCGTTCAAGTGCCCTTCTATTAGGGGTTTTTCCATTGCATGAAATTATGCCATTTTATAAGAGGTTTCATAGCGTTTCGGGTGCCGTTCTATTAAAGGTTTTCACGATTTTTTTTCGGAAGCACTATGCCCTTCTATAAGGGATGTCGATCTTTTAAAGATTTTAGGAGCACTTGTTTGAGTGCCCTTCTATTACAGGGATATCCGTACCCTTGCATGAATGCTCTTTTATTACAGGTTCCTCCTAGTATTATGAACCCAAATAGAGCTCCCATACTGTTCCAGAGTGCCCTTCTATTAGGAGTCCAATTCTACTGCAGACTTCAGAAGCCTTCTCAATTGGATGCCTTTCTAATAAGGATGCCCTTCAATTAGAGGTTTTCCCGTACCATAGCATGAATATATTCATCATCAACTTCTTGATATTCTTCTTCAGCCTGTTCTTCATAATCGTGCTCTTCTGTTGATTGTTGTCGTGGAATCCCTGGTCCTAATCCTCCTTCACTGGTCCCTGGTACTCCATCTTCTACCCATATTTGATATGTATTCTGTGCACACTTCTTCTCGTGATGACGTTGATTAAATACCGATGAGAAGACCCGTCCACATCCACGCATGCACATGTATCTAAAAAATGATTTTTTTTTTGAAAATTGGATTTTCAAAAACTTTGAAAATCACCTAATTTTTTTGTAAAATTTTAGAAAAATTTTTTTTAAATGAAACTTTTATATTTCCAACAGATTTTCATGTGTTATCAGTAGAGCACATCTGATCCTAAAAATTTCAAAATTTTTCAAATTCACTGTATTTTTAAATCAATAAATGAGAAATGGAAAACAAGCTTTGTAGTCCGAGTGGAAAAATTGGCTTCAAATTTTTTCAAGATTTTAAAACTTTTTCGGCGAAGACTACAATATTTTTTCCGATTTCGGAAATTCCAATAATTATTTTTTTCAAATTTTAAGTTCTTGTAAGTGCGCTCTATTGACAAAACACTTTTAAACTAGGCCAGATTGTGTAGTCCACGAGGACATTAAAATATTCGAAATTTGAATTTTTCTCTCGAGAAACATCGAATTTTAGTCCACGGATTACACGGAAATGGAGACGAAACTTCTGGCAGCCCTGCTAAAAACTGGCTGTGTAGTCCACGAGGACAAGTATCTCGACAGAATTCGGATTTTTCGAAAATCTACATTCGCGCGCCACTGACAACTCGCTTCAAATTTTTCTTTAAAAGTCTGACTGTATAGTCCGAGTGAACAAGTAGTCTTTTCGAATTCAAACGAGCTCTACTGATTACGCTGTGTTGTAGTCCATGCGGACAACTATCTTAAAAACCTACTTTTTCTTATTATAATGCTTCTTATCCATATGTAATTTCCTAATTGCACCCGAAACAAATGTCTCATGACATCCGGGAACTTCACATTGATACGGTTTCTGATCCAGATGACGTCGTAAATGAAGACGTAGAGGGGTTCGTTGAGAGAATTGCATTCCACAAATGTCACATTTGAATGGTTTCTCACCGGTGTGTGTTCTCATGTGAGCACGAATTTTCGATGGATATTTATCCACTTTTCCACAATATTCACATTTGTGGAGGGTGGGTTTTTTGCGAACATGGGGAGATGCTTCGTTCACGTCGACACCCTAAGAAAATGAGTATTTTAAGGGAGAAGGTTTTGATTTTATTAAAAATTATAAAATTTAAACCTTTTTTTTTTGATAATTGTCAGAAATTTTTGAAATTTTTTGTTCGTCAGTGTGCAGGCTTTTTTTTTCAACATTTGAAATTTTACGATTTTTAGCTTCGAGCCCGAAAAGCTAACAAATAAAATTTTTGAAATTATTTTTTGCTAAATGTTTTTACTTTTTTTTTAGCTCTAGTTCTAAGAAATTGAAATTTCGAAAAAAAATTTTTAACTTCAACTTTTCACATTGTTTAGTTTTATTTAAGAATATCCTCATTATTTGGATCCGAAATTTAAGAAGAATTAAAAAAAAAACAAAAAAGTTTCAAATTTTTTGAATACTCATTCTGGGGTACTAGTTTCTATGGCCGTGGCCTAGGGAAAGCTTTGCCCGTAATTCGGTTTTAAGGTGTGAAAAAAGGATAAAAATGGTTAAGAGATTTTTGAAGAAAAAATAATTACAAGTTTCAGAATTTTCAGGGAATTCTGAGAATTTAAAATGAACATTTTGAGGGACTAGTTTTGATGGCCGTGGCCTAGAAAAACCTTTCTTGAATTCCTCGATTTTCATGTTATAGAAATGAAAATCAATGAATTTTTTTTAAATATGGAAAAAGAAGAAACTTTTTTGAGACAATGTATAGATCCACTAGAACTGACCCTATTTTTGCAATTTTCAAACTTTGAAAGCCGAAAATTTCAGTTTTGAAACTAATTTTCCCAGGAAATTCTGAGAATTCAAAATGTACTTTTTGAGGGACTAGTTTTGGTGACCGTGGCCTAGAAACCCTTTTTTGAAAAAATTCTTGCATATTAAAAATTTTGAAAATTGAAATTTTCAATTTTCAAAAAAAAATTCAATGAAAAAACCCCTCTTACCTTAGCCACCGCATCAATAATCCAATCTCTTTTCTTTCCCTGTTTGATTGGTTTCTTAACTCCATTTCCAGATTTAAATAAACGAATCGGGGCAACCATTTCAAGTGTTGATGCATCAACAATCATTTCAGTCATTGCAGCACTTGCTTCATCTTGATCTCGAAGACTTTTTGTCCCTCTTTTTGGTGGATTCGGATTCACAACGACACGTACTCTTTCTTGTTCTTCTTCTTCTTCATCATCATCTTCGTCCATTTCTTCGGGTCCAATGCCTTGGTGTTCTCTGGAAAAAAGAAGGAATTTTGGTATGAATTAGGCAGTAGAGTGTCGTCTCGTGAGACTCGTGTCCCGACGAGACCGAGAATCTCGCCGAGTCTTACGAGAATTCGACCGAGACTGGTTTCGTCTCGGCTCGATTCGTGTCTCGGATCTTCTCGTCTCGGCTTTTTTCGATTTAGTCTCGTTCTCGTCTCGTTTTTTCTCGTATCGATCGAGACAATCAAGACAAGACGAAAAAAAAACTAATTTTACTTCAAAAAATTCGATAATTTTTGTTGTTAGAAATGATTCAAATGTGGCATTTTATTTGTTTTTTCCTGTCTCGGCGAGACGAGACGAGACGAAACCGAGAATCTCGCCGAATTTCACTAGTATTCAACCGAGACTCGTCTCGTCTCGTCCCAGCTTGGTTCGGGTCTCGGATCTTCTCGTCTCGGCTTGTCTCAATTTTGTATCGTTCTCCTCTCGTTTTTTCACGTATCGATCGAGACAATCAAGACGAGTCGAAAAAAAAAACTAAAAAAAAAAAAATTTTTTCTAAAAATTCACGATATGTTTTTGTTAGAAATGATTCGAATGTGGCATTTTAGTTGTTTTTCTTGTCTCGGCGAGACGAGACGAGACCAAGACCGAGACATTTCGAGACACGTCTCGTGAGATTTGTAAGTTTTCTTTCTCTTTTTTTTTCCAAAAAAATGCATCTAATGGGGACAAAAATTGAAAAAATCACCAGTGTTCAGTGGGGCGCGTTTGCTTATCATTTCGGATAGCTAATATTCAATTTTTTTTGTTCTATTTTTATAGGTTTTCAGCCGAATTAAGGTCGAAAATAGGGCTGAAATGGCCATTTTCAGTCGAAAAATGCGAAAAAGGCAGAAAAAAATTCAAAAAATCAACTGAGTCCAGTGGGGCGCGGTTGCTCAATAAGCTAATATTTGGAGCCAAATTTTTTGAAAAACAAGTAAAAAAAAAACGTACAATTGCTGATGAATAATCATATTCTCATAAATATGATCAACTTCCACTTCCTCGCCTTCTTCTTGAATCATTTCTCCTTTGATAACCTTCTCCTCTTCCACCTCTACCACTTCCTCTACAGTAGTCACTACAGTATCCTCCACTCCCTCCACTATCTCCTCTTCTCCCTCATAAACCATTTGACCATCAGCGACGACGATTGGAGTGGAGCCAGAAGGACCACCAGATGGACCAGATGGACCATGAAAATATTCTTGTGGAACGACGACACCTTCTGATGGTGGTTGTTGTTGTTCAATGATGGCTTCTTGGGCCACTTGTGGAACAAATTGTTCATTGAAATATTCGTAGACTTGGTCTGGATCTGATGTGAATCGTTGAACGATGATACGACGATTTTGGACCTGGAAAAAATGATGAATATGGAGGGGGACTGTTTTGAAAATTGACCTACAGTAACCCAAATTACTGTAGAATGGTATCAAGATTACTGCGCTTAGGATACTGTAATACCGTACCCAGGCTTCTACAGTACTGTCCTTAAATTACTGTATCTAGATAACTGGAGTACTGTCTAGGATACTGTAGCTTTGTACCCAGATTACTGTACCTAGATGACTCGGCCTAGGTTGCGATACCTGTGTTACTCTAGTACCGTATCTAGTTCACTTTTGTACCGTAGATTACTGTACCCAGACTACCGTGCTATCGTACCTAGATTACTGTACTCCGGTTACTGTAATTCCATAACTAAATTACCGTATCACCGTGCGCAGGTTACTGTAGCTGAGTATAATAATACGATTGTAGTCTTGTACAAATTTTACTGTATTACTGCACCCAGATTACTGTAGGAAGAAATCATGGATTTATAGTGAAAATTCTCTGAAAATTAGTCTACCGTGACCCATATTACTGTAGCATGGTATCTAGATCATTGTAGCACCGTATCCAGGTTACTGTAGTACCGTATCTAGATCACTGAACCTAGATTATTGTTGTAGTGATTCACCTGGATTACTTGTAGGTTTGTGTCTAGATTACCTGTATTACTGTTCCTAGGTTACTGTAAATTTAGGCCTTGGCTACTGTACTTAGGTTACTGTAGCTTCATATGCAGATTAATGTTCCTAGATTTCTCTGTATAGCTTACTCACTGTACTAGGTTTCTGTAGTAAAAAAAGCCTAGATTACTGTAATTTTGTGTCTTGGTTACTGTAGGGTCGTACTCAGATAACTGAAGCGCAAACCCTAGATTACTGTAGCCGGGATACTGTATTGCGGTCCATGTAATTGTGTTCCTAGATAACAGTATCAGGTCACTGTAGTTTCCAACCTAGGTCTTGTATTTTCATTTAAAAAAACTACAGTAACCCAGAATACTGTAGACTTGTATCTAGATTACATGTAGTACTGTTCCTACTTTACTGTAGTTTTGGGCCTTGGTTACTGTAGTACTGCATCTAGGCTCCTTCTTAGACTACTGTATTTAAGCTGCTGTTGTTTTCTACTGTATCTAGGTCACTGTAGCAAAGTACCCAGGTCACAAGATTAATTTACCCTGATTACTGTGCCACAGTCACTAGATTACTGTAAACTTATACTACTGTAGATTACTGCTCCTAGATTACTGTAGATTGATAGGTTACTGTATCACCGTATCAGGATTACTGTACATCAACTGTACCTCTTTTCTATTATTCCGTGGTCTTTCCCTTTGTGCAGCCATTTCCTCTTCATGATCAGCTGCTTCAATCACTTCTACAGTCTCCGTAACTCCATCCTCTTCTCCCCAACAAACAGCTTCATATGGTCCCTCTTGATGTGGATGATGATGTCCCATTGAAATATGTTCGATGACGTCAGCCTCTTCTAAACTTCTGAATCCACAATTCTCGGGACATTCATAAACATGACACATTGTCTCTTCGATTGGTGGTGGAATGAAACGAACTGTATGACTGTCCAAAGCCTCGGGATGGTTTAGATGCACCTGGAAATGATAGAAAATTGAAGGAAAAAGTGGCGGGAAGTTGAAAATTTGAATTTTTGAGATTTTTCTGTTTTTTCTGAAGGAGTTCTAGGCCATTTTTATGTGGTACTTTTTGCTTTTTTCGAACGATTATTGGACGAAAAATCGGATGTTAAAAAAAAAATTGAACTTTCGAAAATTCGTAGGCCACGCCCAATATTTTAGATCATATGGATTTCAAACTTTCGGACAACGAAATTCTGATTTTTCCGAAAAAAAAAAAGAGTTTTTCTTATTTTTGTGCAATTATTGGAATGAATTAAGCTCCGCCCCTTTTTTCAAGCCTGGCACAAACTTTTCGAGGTTTTTTTTTTGGAAAATTAAAATTATACTGGGCTGAATTACTATAATTCACATATCTCAAAAATACTTCAAATTTCGAATTAGGCTCCGCCCTTTTTCGCAAAGCTGGCACAGATTTTTTTTTGATAAGATTTTTTTCCGAAAAATGAACATTTTATCGAATGCCGAAATAATATTTCGGCCATCTCAAAAAATTTGGAAAAAAAACTCCATATAAGCTCCGCCCATTTTGGCAAGCCTGGCACAAAAAAACGTGGGCGGGAATATGAAAAAAAAATCGGTAAAAATGTGGGAAATTACAAGGAAAATTAGGGTAAAAAATGTTGGAAAATTTTTTTTTTAGTTATCGAAAATTCGTTTTTAATGGAAAATGAAAATGTACTATTTTTAGGTCATAAAAATTGGAACTTTTTCTTTTTTTTTTTTTTTAGGAAAAACTCAATTTTTAAAAAAAAAACTATTTTTGAGGTCAATTTTTCTTATTTTTCTGATATTTTAGGTCTAAATTTATCATCTCTAATTGTATCATTTTTACACCATTTTTCTCGGCTTTTTTCTTTCCCTACATTATATTTCATGAAAATTTCGCAATTTTAGGACAGTTTGAAGCCAATTTTTCCAAACTTTTGAGATTTTCTTTCAAAAAAAATAAAAAATAAACCATACCTCTTCATGAGCGGATTTCTCCGGAATATTATCAAAACACAAATGACAAAATGAGCATTTCCATGGTTTCTCATCTCCATGTTGCATCATATGTGATTTCAATGTATGTGATTGACTAAAACTTTGTCCACAAATTCCACAAACATGCGGTTTTTCTCCAGTATGTTTTCGAATGTGTTCAGTGATTTTCGACGGATATTTAATATTTTTGTTGCATTGAACACAAAAATACACTTGAGCCGGTGGCCGTTTTTTCATTTTATACGTCCGATTCGCCGGATCATTTCGTCTGTAGACCACTTGAGTTTCGATGCCCCCACTGCCACGTGGCACAAGTGGGCGGGGCGTCGATGTGGCAGATGATGATGACGTGGCAGTAGCAGAAGAAGCAGGATATTGAGAATAATGAAAGTCTGGGAGGGCAATTGGAATGGTTTGAGATTGAAGAAGTGAAGGAAGTGGACACATTCGAGATGGTACAACCACTTGAATTTGAATACGTGGCTTTGGACATGATTGCTGCATTTCTGGAAATGAAAAGATGAAACTCCGCCCATTTTTGTGCAAAGTCCTGGCATGGATTTTTTTTTTAATTTTGATAGAAACGAGGGAATATGAAGAAGCTCCGCCCATTTTCTTGCAAGCACTTATTTTTTTGATATGGAGAAAGTTATCCGAAACTGAAGCTCCGCCCACTTTTTGCAAAATCTGTCACTGAAATTCTTTATAAATATCTCAAAAGACAAGAACACTTTGAGTTGAACTTAAATAAAGTTCGAAATTTTAAAAAAAGTGGGAATAAAAAGAGCTCCGCCCATTTTAACAATTCTGGCACCTGACTTTTGATACGTGAGCTTTTATTCAAAAATGAAAATCCGCCCACTTTTTGCAAAACCTGGCACTTTTTTCGTGAAATTTGGAAAGTTTCAAGGGTAAATTTTTCCGAGAAATTCAAAACGAAAGCTCCGCCCATTTTGGCAAATATGACAGGGCTTCCTTTAAGTTTGCCTGACTTTTTTTTCTGAAGCTCCGCCCACTTTTCCTGGAAGTTTTCCTTTGGAATTTAAGTTTTCAAACGTTTGAACAGTTTTTTGAAACTTTGGAACTAAAAATTAGATGAAAAATAGAATTTTCTGACAGAAAAAAAGCTTCGCCCATTTTGGACAAATTCGGAACAGATTTTTTTGATATAGAGAAAAGATGAAAATTTTCGGCAAATTTCACTTTAAAAAAGAGGAAAATGAGATTTTTCGATTCAGAAAAAAAGAAAAATAATAATGGCTTCAGTTCAAAAAAACCCAAAAATGTTCAATTTTCTGAATTTTGGAAATTCAAACTTTTTCAAAAAAAAAACCAAGCACAAAGATTAGAAAAAAAGATATGAAAGACAGTGTTAAAAACTGGAAAAAAATCACCTGAAAAATCAAAAAAAAAACACTAATGAAAAAGCTTCATTACAACGGGATGGAAAATGAATGATTATATCAAAATTTCAACAAATTGTACACAAAAAGAATCACTAATGGGGGGAGAATGGCAAAGGAAGAAAAGACCCGAAAAAGCAGGAAAAAAAATCACAAACAAATCAAAAAAGAAGAAATTTTCAAATTTGTGGAAGAACATCCTCCTCGTCCTCTTCCATTAATCCTTGTTCCACAAATTCTTCTTCATCGAAATTGCTCATTAATTTCATATCTTCCATATTTAACATTAATAAACTTCCATCAAAATACATATCCTTTTCGTCGATCACTGGATCAGCAGCTTCTTCCGCAGCGACCTGGAAATCAAATTTTTGTATGTTTTTGGTTTGCAAAGGTGGGAAATGGAAAAATAAAAGTTTTTTTTCGAAAAAAAATTGTTTTAAGACTTTTTGGGTAAAAAGCAGGGAAATATGAGAGGAATTTTCAAAAAATGTTTACTATTGGAAGTGCGATTAGAGCGCACTTTCAGACTCTTGCCATGACTGAAAAAAGTGGGATTTTTACTGAATATTGGGAAGTTTATTGAAGAAAAAAAATGGAAATAATCCCTTTTGAGAATTTTTTTTCAGCGTTCAGAAAATTTTAAAAACTATTTCTAATCGAAAATCCAGGAATAAAGTCAAGAATTGAGGATTTCGAAAAATGTTTTTGAAAAAATTGTGTGGAAAACGAAGAAAAAAGCTTTAAAAAAAGCCCAATTTCTGCCGAACTGGGCAACTTCAATATCAGAAAAGAAGAAAATAGTTATGTCAAAAAAAACGGAGTTTTTTTTCTAAAACTGATTACGGTAAAAAAACATGATAGAATTGTCGATTTTCAAAATTTTTTTAAATAAGTTTTTATTTCTATGGCTCCAAAAATCGCGGTGAATTTCGAGGCGAAATTTTTAAAAACCTCGGCTTTTTTTTGTAAAAGATATTAAAAAACAAGCGTTAAGCCTGTTTTCAGAGTCCTAAAAATGAGAAAAAATCATTTCGTTATCTCTGAAAATTTTGCAAAAAATGGGAATTATAAAAAAGGACCGCCCATTTCAGCAATTCTGACAACAAAATTTGTTTCACTGTAATTTTAGTTTCGAAAATGGAGCTCCGCCCACTTTTTGCAAAATCTGGCACTTTTTTCGTGAAATTTCGGGGAAAATAGAAAAGTTATACAATTTCAAATTTATACGTCAAGTTTCTTTCCGATCCGAAATAGCAAAAAATGGGCATTTCAGCTAGACAAAAATAAGCTCCGCCCCTTTTTAGTTTGCCCCTAAAAAGAATAAAACCAATGAAAAATCCTACCTGAATATGATCAAAAATGGGAACAAAAAGCTCTGGATGAACATTTTTCCGGTGTCTCATAAGATACGTCCTTCTTGCAAAGACAGCATTACATCCCTTAACAATACATGTATATCTTTTCATTCCAGCATGTGTTGCCATTTCATGCTCTTTTCGAATCGATTCAGATACAAATGCTTGATTACAACCCCATTGACATTCAAATGGACGTTCACGGGTATGCATTCGACGAATATGAACACGAAGTGATGAGGCTTTTGATAGTCCCAAACCACATTCTCCACATTGGAATGGCTTCTCGCCAGTGTGAGTTCGGATGTGCTCCTGGAATGAAAATGAAGATTTTGGTCCCTCTTTTCCGTTGAAAATGATCTTGAAAATTTTTTTTCAAATATCATTTAGGATTGTTTTAGGCTCATTTTAGGGTTTTTCGCCTGTTTTTTTTAAACATTTTCTCGCTCGAAAACCTGGATTTCAAACTTTTGCTGAGTTTGAAGAAAGACTGAACTCAATTTTTTTTTTGATTTAGAAAAAAAAATTTCTGACAAAAATTGCAATTTACAGATTGCTAGCCGTGGCCGCGGATCCGACAGCGCGTAACCTTTTTTCTATATTTTTCTGTTTTTGTCGGTCTTTTTTCGTCTTTTTGTTACAAAGAAATTTTCTGATAGTTTTTAATGTGCAATCGACAAAAATGGCGAAAAAACACCCAAAAAATACCAGCATTGTCGGATTCTCGGCCACGCGGCCATCAATCTGTTAACTGCGATATTGGATGCGATTTTCGCGTTTCAGAGCGAGTTTTGAACAATTGCTTTATAAAAAAAACGAAACCAGTATGAAAAAAACAAACCACAAATGAGAGAATTCAATTTTAAAGGCTCATTTTATCTGCTTTAAAAAAAGATTCCTGATCTTTTTAGGATTATTGAAGTCACTTTTTTGCTCATTCTCATAGTGCGAAATTGATGAAATATGTGCAAGGATGAAGCTTGAATTGTTTGGATTTTGTAAATTCAATATATTTTTTCGAACTCGCAAATTTTTATAGGAAAATACCTAGTTAGGACAAAAATAAGCGGTTTCGATCTCCAAATATATAGTGTTTTTTTTTTCGAATTTTGTATCAAAAATATCTATTTTTCTCTATTCCCCCCCCCCCCCCCCCCCCCCAAACTAAGTGTCCAAAATCTCACCTGAATTTTACTGGGATGCTTCAAAAAGATTCCACAAACATTGCATTGTCCCAGAGTGGGTGTTCGATTCGACACATATGATCTTTTTCTGGGTGGTTTCTCTGGTTCAATTAATGGATTTTCTTCAACATTTGGAGCCAAAACACGAGCAAGAACACTCGAAATGACGTCATCAATTCGGGCATTTGATTCACGCGTTTTTTCGGATATTGGTTCAGTTTCCGGGGGGAAAAGAGGCGGTTTACGGATTGGTCCTGGTGGAAGGAGATGGTCCATTGGGTCGAAATAGTCAGAGGAACTGAAAAAAGGGGGTTTTTATGGTCTTTTTTGAGCAATTTGTAAAGGGCTTGAGCGTAATCTTGAAGAAAAAATGTCAAAAAATGAGAATTTTCATCATTTTTTTGTGCTTTTTAGGGTCATTTCAGAGAGATTTTGAGCCAATTTCTGCATTTTTATTGACGAAAAATTTGAATTTTCATCATTTTTTGTATCTTTTCGAGCTTTCAGATTCATTTTTAGTAAAAAAACCCCTCTTCTGGTCTATTGGTTCGGAGTAGTCAGAGGAACTGAAAAAAGGGGAGTTTGGGTCTTTTTCGAGGCATTTTGAGCCTGTTCTTGGCGTCACAATGACCAAAAATGCTCATTTTCATCAGTTTTTGGACCTTTTTGAGCTTTTGGCCTTTTTGAATCCATCTTTTAGCGGAGGATCTGAAAAGGGGTTTTGGTCCTTTATTAAGCAATTTTAAGGGGTTTGAGGTTATGTTTGAAGCCATTTAGCTTATTTTTCATCTAAAAACTTTCGTAAAATTGTTGAAAAATGTCAATTTCGAACGATTTTTCTGGTATTTTGACCCTCCTAATCTTCTTTTCTTTCCTATCTCCCCCCAGAAACCCTTCTTACATTGGTGGAGGGGCGGTGTAATTTGCCATGGCTGACATTGATAATCCCGAGTTCATATCATTCTCAATGATAGGGCAAATCAACTTTTTCGGCGGTTTCAGATGAGGTCGTGGCGGTCCATTGCGTTTCTGAAACTTTTTTTATTATTATTTTGCGATTTGAACTTCAGAAAGATGAATAGCATTATTATGGCCTAGGTTTTTCGATAACCGTGGAAGAGAAAAAACTTGGTTTTGAGACAGGATTTTTTTCTTCCACGGCCATCGAAAAATACAGGCTATACCAACCAAAATGGTGAAATTTCGGGACAATTTTGGGCCGTTCAGACAGATTTTTGCATCGGAAAATAGCAAATTCAGAGCCTTTTTCGGGAAATGAACAAAGTGGAGGAGAAAAATCTGGAGTTTTCTCGTCCACGGATCCAAAATGACTAGCCTCTGAAACATTTTTTTAATCCTTACTATTTTCTGATTTTCGAAAAGTTTCGAAGATAATTATATTTTTTAAGCAAAAATTTGATAAAAAAGTTGAAAGTTAAAAATCTTCTTAATTTTCACATTTTTCGAATTTTTTCTGCAGTTTGAATCGCCATTTTGTAAGAGAAACATCTGTGCGTTTTCTCTTCCACGGCTGGCAAAATGACTTTTTTCGAACTCAGAACATCTGAGACAAAGGTGGAAAAAGCCTCAGTTCTCAGAAAATTTTTCTGACTTTTTGACAGTAATGGAAGAGAAAAATCTAGGGTTTTCTCTTCCACCTAATACGATTTTTCTAAACAAAAAAAACTAACAATTCCAGAATGTTTCAACTCATGAGCATTTCGTCTCGACGCGTTCACAAATCGTTTATCACAATTCCATCGACACGGAAAACGAAATTCGTTGAGATGTTGAGCACGATAATGATTAATAAGGGGGGATTGTTGAGTGAATCTCTTCCCACATTGATCACATTCATATGGACGTTCTCCGGTGTGAGTTCGCATGTGTTCCTGGAGGAAAAAAAGGTGTTGTCGAGAAAATTTTTTTTTTCAGGCCTAAACATGGAAATTTTGGAATTCCCGGATGATAATTTTTTCGATTTTTTAGGCTAAAAAGTGAAAATTTTCACCTAAATTTTTTAAAATTTTAGACAGAAAAGGTTGAAATTTTGGGTTTTTTGAAAAAAAAAATTCTTTGTAGGCTGAAAATGTAAATTTTTGGACTTTCCAGGCCAGAAATGGCCGAAAAAGTGAAAATTTTTCCGGCCAAAAATGAATTTTTGATATTTTCAAGTCGATAAATGAAAACTGTTGGGATTTTTAGGCCAAAAAATGAAAAAATTTGGTTTTTGAATGTTAAAAATGAGAATTTTGGATGCTTCAGGCCTAAATATGGATAATTGAAGCCAAAAAAAAAGAGCCGAAAAATTAAACTTTGGGTTTTTAAGCGCAAAAATCAAGTTTTTCAGCAATTTTTAAAAAGATTTTTAGGCCGAAATAAATGAAAATTTTGAATTTTTTAAGCCAAAAATGTCAAAAATTTATCCTACTTTAATCCTTGATGGATGCTTCAGATCGATTCCACACACTTCGCAAGTCGCTATTGTCGGCCGGCGTGGATTTCCTCTTCTGGAAAAATAATTTTTCATAAAAAAATTTTTTTTAATTCAAAAAACCGCACTTTCTCCGAAATGGCTCTGTTTCCATCTTTATTTCATCGTCAATTTCATCGTCATCAACGTCTTCGACACCCAACATCTTCTTGATATCCGACGTCGTTTCGGCCGCCCATTCTTCGAAAACTGGCTCCGAATCCTAAATTTTTTTTAAATTAAAAATTTGAGATTTTTATTTTTTTTTTCTACCTGCAAAAGCGACAAATCATCTGGAACAAGATCCTCTTCTGATGCCATTGGACTCTAAAAATTTTTGAAAATTGAAAAAAAAAACTTTTTTTTTTGCTTTTTTTTAATTCGAAATAAATTCAAATTATTTTGTGAAAAAGGAAAAAACAAGAACTTCAAGCTCCAAGAATCAAAAATCGATTTATTGCGAAAAAAAAATAAATCAGAAAATAAAAGAAAAACAACGACACTCCGAAATTCCGGGGGGAAAGTTAGGCCATCTCTCCTTCTTAAAACTCGGCCAGCGAATATTTCTGAAATTTTTTGGAATAAACCTCAATTTTTGGGAATTTATCAGAAAACTCGTAATAAAAAACATTTTTATTCAATAAACATTTACAAATTTTTAAATTTTAAAATGCAGGCAGATAAAGAAAAAAAGCAAGTATATATTTACAGCGGGAAAGTCGAATTTTACAGAAAATACAAATTGGAAAAAAATAGAATCACATCAAATTTTGCTTGTAGGCATGAATAATATCAGAAAGCATTGCCATTTTCGCGTTAAGACTCGATTCGATTTGATTGAAAATGTGTTTGGTGGCAGCCTCATCGGATAGGTCTAGTCGGAGACGTTGTTCGATCTGGAAAAATGGGAAGTTTTTGGGAAATTGAAAGAATTGGACTGTTGACTGGGGTCTCAGACAAACGGGAAGCGGAAGAGTTAAGTCCTGCACAATTGGGAATTGGTTAAAATAACAAGAAAATTCTGAGTTTTCCGAGAAAATATTGGGCGTTTCCAAGAGGTCCGGAAACTTGCCGTTCCAAAAATTTTAGGAAAAAAATCGGAAATTTCGCCAATACCCGGGCCTAATTCGGCAAAATTTTCCGTTTTTGACAAATTTCGGAGAATTAATGAAAAAAACCTTTTTTTCTTAAAAAGTACAGTGCTAATCAGAACTGGAAGGACGAGAGCTGTCCCGAATAAGATCACTGGACGAATCAGAACCGGGCGAACCAGAACCAGACTCGTCACGGGCCGGACCGCTAGAGAAATTTCTACCGGCCCGGCCCAGGGCAAAAATGTTTTTTTCAAGTTTTTTTTTTGAAAATTTTTTTTTCGCGGTTTTTTTCTAGTTGTTTGGCCTATGTTTCCAGGGAGGAAATTCTGATATATTCTTGAGTAAAAAAACCCAGAAAAAGTTTCGAAATAGGGCTGAAAATTGGGAAAAACGTGCTTCAAATTTCAAAATTTTTTGAACCCGGGCCGGAGTGTGCCAAAATACGAGCATTTGAAAAGTTCTTATCCGGGCAGTTTTTAAACGGTCGGTTCTTATAAGGGTCCGTTATGATTCGTCCGGTTCTGATTAGGGGTAGGACCTAATTTCAAAGTGAAAACAAAAATTTTTCGAAAAATTTTCAAAATAAAATTTGTTCGGAAAGATTGCCTGCCCGAGATTTTTTGGAAATGTTCAGTTTTTCCAATTTTTTTCCAAAATTTCTTCCGAATTTTCAAAAACCCTAAAGAATATCCCACCTTAAAAATCGCCTTATCCGGCTCCGCAGCAATATCCGGAATTCCAGCATCCAACATCAACGAGAACAAATTGAGAAGAATATTGGAATGGCGTCTCAAAATGCGATAAGCCGAGTCGACAAATTGAAGAAATTCCAAGAATTTGGGCTCTTTCTGACCGCCCATTACAGTAACCATTTCAGTGGTAAGCTTCATTGGGGGTGGCATTGGTTTCGGGTCTCTTCCAAGAATAAAACCGAAATCCACATGAAAAAGTTTTCCATTTTCACAAAGCAATAGATTGTCCAAATGACGATCACCGAGGCCAAGAACGTACATGATAACAGAGTAACCGGCAAGTGATCGAACATAATTATCGATAACATTCGTCTCAATTCCAAATGGACCATCACCAGGGCGAAGCTCTTTAAGAGCCTCCAGAATACAATTCACTTTATGAGACTTGTAAGAATCTTGAATAACCCGAAGAGGTCGCGATTTGATACATTGAACGAATCCCTGGCCAACGCCAGTAGAAAGGACCAGGTAGGGGGTCAGACGCAAATCTAATTGCTCTTTTTTGAAAATGTTATCGATAAGACGGACCATTTGCTGGATCAATTGATCTTGCCTCAGGTCATCTCCAGTTTTAAAAATCACAGTGTACTCCTCGATTTCCACTTTTCCAGTGGTCTTATTAATAACCCCGGGGACAGGGAGCACCTTGAAAGACACTTTTGCAGGCATCATTTCGGATTTAAAGAATCCAGCTGTATCCGGGATTACTGATATCATACGGTAGCTTGGATCCAATGGAAGATGCACCATTTTAAGGTCTAGCATATGCTCGGCACGAGACAACAAAGTTCGAAATTCGGCAGACATTTTCTCAACTTTTCCGTTTGCTTTGGCCTCATTCATGAGTACAATTAGACTTTCCACAAAGATTTGTTGTTGTTTTAGAGATTCCACTTGAGAACGAGTGTCATGTCTTCTTTCTAGTGCAGCTATCAGCCGGTCCTGAATATTTTGATACATTTTGGAGAAGTGTGTCTCGGTGGTGGCCGTCAATTCGATTTCGGTTTTGAGATGCCAATAGAGATAGTTGGACACTTTTGGAGAGGCGATCGCGTAGCTGGAAATAGTTGGAGATTAATGTAAAAACTGTATTTGAAGGGCACCTCTAATAAAAGGACACTCTCGGGGGCATAGTTGAAAAAGAGAAAGACAGCCTCTAATAGAGGGGCACCCTTTTATTCTTCTCTGCGGAAACTTGTAGAGGTTTTGTCTAGCAATGTATTTCGAGGAAAAAAAATTTCGGACGAAAATGGGCGGAGCATAATGGGCGTGGCCTAATTTGCAATACCTTGGCACAGTTTTCCCACTCTTCTATATGTCTTTTCAGACCAACAAAACTCAGCTAAGCTTTACCTAAGACCTGTACTCGGCAGACAAAAAATATTGAATATTTTCATTTTCATTTTCACCCGAAAAGCTGACTGTGCGGAGGTATTGCAACTTAGGCTCCGCCCATTTTCCTCGGGAAAGAACTGTTTTTCTCGGAGAATCATTGTGATCTCGTTAAAAAGCGCGCTCTAACGAACCGCGTGCTGATGGCCTAGCTTTCTCATGACGGCTGCGATCGCTGATTGGTGGCGTGTCAAACTGTCCAATCAGCAAAAAGGGCCGTTGTGGGAAAGTTAGGCCATCGGTTTGAAAATTATAGTAAAACCTGTAATAGAGCTGCATGCCGCACTGTTTTTCTCTCCTTAGGGGGTCGCTCTAGAATTCAGGCTTCTGGAGGGGCCGCTCTATTACAGGTTTTACAATATGTCCCAAATTATAGATCATTTCAAAACTTACTCAATCAAAAATGTGGCCAAATCTCCATTTGACTTCTTTGGCTCCTCAGTTTCCTCCTTATTCACCTCCTTATCCCCTTCTGAATCCTCTGTAGGCGTCATCGTCGGCGTCGGTGTGGGCGTGGCTTCCTTCTTCAAACTTCCTTCCTTCTCCTTTTCCGCTTTTTCTCCTTCTCCCTCTTTTTCAGCCTCTTTCTCAGCCAGGGGTTCCGCCTCTTCATGCACATTTTGCTCATATTTCAATGCCTGTACGAGTTGTGGAAGATATAGAAGTACTTGTTCTGGGGAGGCTGCTTCTAGAAGACGTGACACTGAATAAGCACGAACAGCCGGATGGGTGAATGCAGAGGAGAGCAATTCGAGAGCATCTTCCGCTTCAATAAGCTCCCAATCATTCATCAAAGCCAGCGCCATTTTAACCTCCTGAGGTTGTGCCCAGTTAACTGATCTCAAATATTTGTTCAACGCTTTTGGAAATTGACGAAGATAATGACGGAATTTCCAAACCAAATCGCGTTGTTCTCGAGTCAAAACTTGAGATGATGGAAGTTTTACAATGAACTCCAAACGATCTTTTGCCTGTTTATTAGGCTTCACTTGACGATGACGTTCGTCTCCAGAATCACGAATTCGGCGAGTCATTGCACTGTGTTTGACTTCGGCTAGGGAATCGAGAAGAAGTTCCGGATCGGCTACACAGTAACGGGAGGAGGCACCGAGACCGACGCTGGCGTTGATCGAAGTAGAGACACGCATCTGGAAAAGGTAAATGGTGAGAATTTGGACTAGAAAGCATCATATTATAGTCATAGGGAGTTAAAATCCCACATTAATATTATGGGCGTGAAAAATGCGCCAAGTGCGCGCCACGGACCAATCATCGATATGGCCGGCGGACTTTCACGCCAGACCCTTGCAAACTAGTTATTTAGAATCAACGCGTCAAGACGGCAATGAGACATATTTTGGATAATTGTGAACAATTTCAAAATCTCTGCGCTCTAGAATCCGTGGTGTCATGCGAAGAATAAGGTTAAAGGCGCATAGTCGGTAAAATTCTTCGAAATGGTCCGAACCAAGAATAGATTATGGTTTCTTATCGGCGCTACCCCTAATCAGAACTATCCCCTAATCAGAACTGGACATATCAGAACTGGGCGGAATCAGAACTCTGGACGAATCAGAACTGTACCGTATCAGAACTGCCCGGACGAGAACCGATACAACTTTGCTGGAATGACCTGCAAGCAGTGAAAAGCCCCAAAATACGTGCATATGAAAAGTTATTATCCGGGACAGTTCCTAAATGATCGGTTCCTATAAGGGGCAGTTCTGATTCGTCCAGTTCTAAACCTAGATTAGTTCTGATCAGGGAGAGTTCTGATTGGGGAGAGTTCTGATTCGTCCAGGCTTTGTTTAGGGGTGACACCTTTTTAACAGCGTTCAGACTGTAGTTTTTGTAGTTTAGCAGCGTTCAATCTGTAAAATAAGAAAAATGGATCCTCACATTCTTAGTCTCATCCTCATAATAAACCACTTCATAAAACGTGGGTCCAAGACGAATCGCCGCCATTTCCAACACTAAAAAGATGTGTCGATCCGGTGATTGATGCTTATACTTGGCACGAATCAACTCGATTCTTCTCGAAGCGAAGGGGTCCAACCATGGAACATCTTCAATTAATCCCCGCGATTGACGAGTGACTTGTTTGAATAAAAGATCAATATCCTCTCCTAAAGCATCCGAGAATTTCCACGTCTCCGCTTGTTTTATGAATGGATCCGGTGTCGTCGAAACATTCATTTGAACATCAATCACCCCCGATTTTAGAATTCCACGTTTCGAGAACATCGATAGCCGAGACTGAGCAACAAGACGACGTGGAAATGTGGAATTCGTGTGATTCACATAATCCGGATCATCTTCGTGCTCCCAAATTGTAATGTGTAGAAAGGCGTCACGACTTAAATCCGAGTATCTGATTGGAAGGGTCAACCATTCATTCCATTTTTGAATCAACTTTTGGCGGGCGAGTTGGGAGGAGTCTGGTGGCGTGTGATATGATGTGCACACTGGATATCCGATTTGTTGGTTGTTACAGTAGACCTGGAAAAATTGGAATGTTTTTGGACATTTTTCAAATTTTTTGGTGTATTTTCAGATTGAGAACCTTGTTTCAGTCGGGTTGAATCTCTTTCATAACGAGTTTCAAATTATAGTCCTAACTCCTTTTTGGGTTCAATTCCAATCCTATTTTAGTCTCAATAGGCTCAATTTCACCTAGTTTCCATCGATTTCGGACTGTTTCAAGACAGTTTCCGACACAGAACTTGAATGAAGACGGTTCAGATCAGACTTTTCAAAAATACGGGTCAGCTCGGATTTGGAAACTTTTCGTTTTTTGAATATGTTTTTCTCGATTCGATTCAGCTTAATTTTGAATTTTTTGGGCCTTTTCACTCAAAAATCGATCAGAATTTCCTTCTGGAAAACATATTTTCGCCAGATACAAACCGGCGAAAAAGCTGACTGGGTCGGTAGAAATTTTTCCAGCGACCCGGCCCGCGACAAGTCTCGTCAAATTTCAAGCTGAGTTCTGGCCGAGTTGTAGAAGATTCTCGAGCTTCTCCCGGTCCAAAACTTTGGCCAAAGCTTCCAGCTCATTGCTAGAAATTTTTTCGAATTTCAGTCATTTCTTAGCCTTTTCAAGCTCTTTTCAGCCCTGAACTTCTTCCCAAGCCTACTGAAGTAAGCTGAAATCAACTGGAACCTTTCTAGCGTTTTTATGTCCGTATCAGACAAAATGTTTCGCTTTTCTAGCGCTAGTCAGGCCGCATGCTTGAAGATTTGAAGCCTGTTTGGATCCATCTTTTTCAAGTTAGTTTCATAGAAAGATTGTCAACTTTCTGATCGAATTATAAAAGTTTCTCGACCTTCTCCCAGACTGGAACTCTGGGCAAAGCTTCAAGCTTATTGAAGAAAATTTTCCGAATTTCAGTCATTTTTTTTTAGCTTTTTCAAGCTCTGTTAAGGCCTGGACCTCTTCCCAAGCCTATCCGAATAAACTGGAATCAACTGAAACCTCTCCAGGATTTCCACGCTTATTCCAAACAAAAATTCCAACTTTCAATTCAAAATTCCTATAGTTTTGCTTACCGTCAACTCGGCGAAAAGTTGATTCAACCTCCTGACTGGATTTAAAACATCCCGGAAAATTCCCTCGAATTCGGCCACTTTCACTTGAACATTTGTTTGTAAATCGCAGCTATACACAAAACTAAACGATTCGGTCGGCGTCGCCCGCATACCTGGAATCATTTTTGAGTGATTTCCTAAATGAGAAAACTCCATTATTTCACAATCACAACACACAGGGGGAATTCGTCTTAAAGGTACAAATCTTGGTAAGAAAACCATTAAAATTTCAGAACAAAAAACCACAAATAGATATCAATTTTAATGCAAAAAAAGAATGGAAAATATTATATTTTCGTTTTCCGAAAAGAAGAAAGAAAAAACCGGAAAATATAATACAAAATGAGATGTTATTATTATGATGATTACAAATTGTATACAATTAAGAGATCCAAATGAAACCAGAGGGGGCGGGGACGTTCTTCTTTAATACTTTCGTCGTTTTGCCGGTGGTTTCGAGTCGCGGCTGGAGATGGAGCCCTGCAAAAAAAGAAAGGTTTTTTTTGGACTTCAGCAAATTTCAGTCTTCATTTTTTCAGGGCTGAGGAAGACTATGGTTTGAGATAGAATTCCAGGTAAAAAGGTACTTCCTACTATGAAAGTCCAGAACTTTGTTCATCTCTGACCGAAAAGTTCGGTTGAGCTCTTCAATTGAAGCTTGCAAGATGCTTTATTAGACTATGAAGTCGAAACTTTCGGTTTTTCTAGAAGAAAATTTTCCAAAATTAGAGGCTTTTTTGTCTTGTGAATTGTCCAAAGCCCATGAGAAGACAAAATTGTGGAACAGAAACGCCTCGAATCCGAGAAAAAAAAGAAGCCGAACCAATTTTTTCTGGACCGTTCCCGAGGTGAGGAACCAGATAATAAAGGTCAGAAAAATTCAAAAATTTAAAAAGACTGTAATTGAAAAACGATAAGATCTTCAAAAGTGACTGGGATGACGCAGATAGAAATGGGCTTTACAGAATACAGGAGCTTCTTGGCTTTAACTTTGACGCTTCACGACTTTGTTTGGCAAGAAATAAAGAAAGTTATGGGAATTTTCCGATCCGAAGTTGTACGTTGTAGTTTTAAAATTGGCATAGAGTCAACGACGTTCCTCATGAAAACACGAGTGCGGCGCGCAGTTTTGTTTCTAGATTCATTATATAAAGCTGAAACATGTACTCCTTTTCATCGAAAACAGCAAAAATCTAGAAAAGTGCGGTAGAGTTACGAAAATTGCGCGCCGCACTTGCGTTCCCCGAGGGAGGTCGTTGGATCGGTGCCAAGTTTGAAAATCCTTGACCAAACTTCATTTTTTCAACAGTAATTCCTTGAAAAGTATTTGGGATGGAATAGGGGAGTTCCATGCCAATTTTCTGAACAAAATGCTGATTTTTGAATTCAAATTAAAGCTAGAAAGAAGATCTACAAAATGCAGACGCTTTTTGGCTTCAATTTGTACCCTTCAGGACATCATTTGGCAAAAAAACATGCCGAAACTCTTCATTTCTTTCAGCTTCTTCCACTTCCCAGCTTCCGAAACTCACATTATCCTCATCATCATTATTATCCGATTCATCCTTTGCATATCCATTATCACCACCACTTGTCGATTCACCACCACTTCCATTACTTCCTCCACCCCCTCCACCACCGGCCGCCTGTTTTGTTGCATACGGAGACGTCGTTGAGCTTTTCGAGAACAATCTCTCCTCATCACGAATCAACTTCTTGCTCATCTTTTTCTCCATTCGATTCGTTTTCGATGGGGGCGGAGCGTTGGAAAAGTTTCCCCATCCTTTGATGACGTTACCGTACTCGGCAGTATCTTCCAGATAGGACCCTTCGAAATTGTAGATTTGAAGCTCGAGAGCTTCAAGTGATTCCATTGTTTCCGCCTTCTTACGAATCCATCCTTCGAGTTCGGCTTTCAGATCGCTTTGCTCTTTTTCTTTGGCCATGTTTTTTTTGTTTTTTTCTGAAGTTTTTATGATTTTTAGTGGTTTTTAGGAGAAAAAAGGGCCGGAAATAGAAAAATCTGCAACAAATTACAGTTTTTTTTTGGTTTCAGAGCGGTTTCAGATGGGTTTTAGGAGAAAAAAAGCCGGAAGATATAAAAATCTGGAACAAAATTCAAGTTTTTCGGGTTTTGAAGGAGTTTTTAAGGTGTTTTTAGAAGTAAAAAAGGCCGAAAAATATGAAAATACAGTGAAAAACTGTCAAATTTTGAAAAAAAGGAGAAAATTTTCTAAACTTTTTGGGTTTTTTTAGAGATTTTCAGGAGAAAAAAGGGCCGGAAAATATAAAAATCTGGAAAAAATACGAAATTTTGGATTTTGAAATAGTTTTTGAGGTATTTTAAAGTGAAGAATATGCCGTTAAATATAAAAATACAGTAAAAATCACTGTCAAAAATTGAAAAGAAAAAAGAAAAAAAAGAAGAAAAATGTACAAAACGTTCATTTGTGTGTGCCAAAAAACAATTATGATGAAATTCATGAATTCGGTGGGGGGACGCAGAGAGAAAAAGGAGAGAAAATAAATATAAAAAGTAATATTCACAGATTTCAGGGACTTTAGGCTTTCTGTTTGACACCGATCGATGATTGAATCGAATCGATACGATCAGCCCAGATACGAAGAGCGTCCAGTGATAGCTCCTGATTGCATGAAGACGTTGATTGTGGACCCGACATGATTGAGGAGGCGTTGACGGTTGATGAGGATCCAGATGGATCAGATGATGTGCCTGGCTTCGAGTCCGATTTCTGGAAAGAAGAGGGCTAAAAAGGGGCTTTCTGGAGAGCAAACTGATTGAAAACTCTAATTAAATGGCACCGAGATATCCCGATTGGAACATAGACTATGCCACTCTATTAGGGGTACCGAAGATATCGAAAAACGAAAGAAGATCTATTAAAAGGGTTCGTTATATTGGAGGGAGGCCGCTCTATATTTCGATACCCGATTTTGTATGATTTTTCACGGAAATTCTATTTGAGGGGGCCATTCTAATGAAGAGAGCCGCTCAATTTTTCACCAGGCTTCTGAAGGGGCCGCTCTAATACAGGGGCCGTTCAATTAGAGGGCCCTTCTATTACAGGTTTTACGGTCTTCCCTCTCCCAACTCACATCATCACCAGCATTCGGCACGACAAGTGTGCTCACTGCCATTCTCTTCTTATTCTTTGGCATCTCAATCATTCCAGACTCCTCGTTAATTTTCGCCTCGAGACCCTCATCCAAAATTGCGTCGACCAACAAATGAGTGACCTCACTCTCCGATACTTTCAACTTTTTGGATAGATACGAGATACGGACATTGGTGTATGGACGAATGAGACGGAGAAGGACTTGTGTACGAATGTTGTTCATTAGCTCCTCGGTGTGCTCACGAATGAATGGATCTGCCATGATGCTGTCCCTGGAAATAGAGGAAATAGAGGCTTAGGCTTGAGAAAATTCTTTTGAATTCTGAAAATCCAACGAAAAGGCCTTAAAGTTGGACTAAACTCATAAAATTTGACATTATTTCTGCTCTAAACTTCTATGTTGATCACTATTTTCTAAGTGATTTTGCTCAAAAATCGCTCTAAACGGCGAAAATTTTTCTGAAAAATCGTACAAAATACAGATACCCCTTTAATGACCGTGGCCTCCTGGGCTAGTAATCCCACCGTGTAATTCGAGAGGACAATAGGGCCTAGGAATCACAGATGGAATTTCTAGGCCACGTTGTCCTCTTGGACCACACGGTGGGATTTCTAGGCCAGGAGGTCACGGTCTTTAAAGGGATATCTGTATTTTATCCGCTTTTTTAGAACAATCTTCACGGTTCAGAGCGATTTTCAAGCAAAATCACTATGAAAATAGTGATCAGCGTAGAATTTCTAAGCAGGAACAATTTCAAATTTAGGTGAGTTTGGTCCCTATTTAAGGAATTACAGCCAAGAAAGCTCCCCAAAAAACTCACTGATGAGCGGCCATAATCTGTTCGAATGCCTGAATATCGTTATCCTGATACGCTTGTACCATCTGCGTCATCGCCACAATTTCCGGTTCATTTTTGAATGGTTTCGCCTCTTGACTGTCGAACGGATTGATGTCGGATTTGATGAGCATATTGGCAAGAACCAGGTATTTGAGACACGTGGTACGACGTGGCGAACCGGACTCGTCATAGTTCTTGAAAGCTTCGAAAAAGTCGGTGTGCGCGTCGAGGAAACGTCCCTCACGCAAGTGCATCTTTCCTCCGCATTCTGAAAATTGATAATTTTAAGGTGTTTTTGGAGCGATATCAGCTATTTTTTGGCATAATTTGGATTTCTAGGCCATTATGAACATTCCTAGTCCCCGCTTTCAAAACTTTTCCGAATTTTGTAAAAATAGTGATTTGAATGGGATTTTTCAAGGTTAATAGGGGGAGTTTTTGAGATTTATGGATGTTTTTTGAAGCAATTTCAACTTTTCTGGTATAGTTTAGATTTCAAGGCCATCCCAAACATTTCTAGTCCCCGCTTTCAAACTTTTGATAGCAAAACGTGGGAAAATCTTTTTTTTCAGAAATTTAAAAAGCATATTTTCTCCGCATTCTGAGAAATTGAAAACTTGAAAATGTTTTGGGAGCAGCCGTTTTCTGACATAATTTGGATTTCTAGGCCATTATGAATATTCTTAGTCCCTGCTTTCAGAACTTTTGATCATGAAAAAAAAAACGTGAAAAAGTCTCTTTTTTAAAAATCAAAAAATAATATCTTTTCACGTGTCCCCACACGTCATGGCCCCCCGCCCCGCCCCACTTTTCATGAATCGATCGAATTTAAAAATAGAGTGCTTCTCGGCGAGACGTAGTATTCAGTTTGCAATTTGATGTACGCGGAGTCGGAAACAATGTCGTTTCAAGAGCATGACGATAGCAACAACAAAGGCAGCAAGAAGATGGCGACGGCGGCGGATCGTCGTGCGCAGGCCGGTGGTGGCAAAAAGAAGAAGAAGACTGCTCATTTCAAGTGAGTTTTAATAGGGACCTAATTCGGAACTTTTTTTTTCGAAATCGGTATCAATTGATAGGCCTTGAGCTTCTTTACAAGTTTATATCAATTTAAAGAAGGGCTGAACTCATTCAAACTAAACGTTGTTTCTGCTTTAAAATTCTACGTTGATCATGATTTTCAAAGTGATTTTTCTTGAAAATCGCTCTAAACCGCGAAAATTGTTCTGAACAATCGGAGGAAATGCAGAGATACCGATTTAATGACGGTGGCTTCAATTCTGTTGCCTCATGGCCTAGGAATCCCACCGTGTACAGTTCGAGAGGACATCGTGGCCTAGAGATTTCACCTGTGATTCCTAGGCCTTCTTGTCCTCTCGAACTACACGGTGGGAATTCGAGGCCATGAGACCACGGTTATTGAAGGGATATCTGTATTTTGTACGATTTTTCAGAACAATTTCCGCAGTTCAGAGCGATTTTCAAGCAAAATCACTATAAAAACAGTGATCAGTAAAAAAATTTAAGTGAGTTTAGTCCTACTTTGAAGCGATTCTGATCGATTTTGATGAGAAAATCCTGGTATCAACTTGTAGAACAGCTCAAGCCGGAGCTTTTGAAACTATTTTGAATGAAAAATGACCATTTTTGGCCCAAAAAACAACTAAAATCAATACAGAAAACGCGGACATCCGGCGTTCAAGGTCATGTTCATCGTGTTCGCACTTCTCACACTTCTCTCCATCATCATGGCTGTTGTGTCAGGTAACATTTATCAGAAGTGATAAAGTAACACATGATTCCCCTTCTTTTCAGTAATCATGATGGTCATTTCGTAAAAAGTAGAAGGAGGAGAAGAAAAAGGACAACTCGACTCTCAACTGACCTCCCTTTTTAAATATCCTTCTTGTCCATAATAAACATATCCCCCCAAATCGGGGACTTATTCTTTTTTCCTGTGGTTTTTGGGAGTTTTGGGGGCACTAAAGGCAAGGGAGGCACAAAATTCGACAACATTGGGGTCTAATAGGGCCTATTTTCGGGGCCAATTGGGCCTATTTTTGGGGTCATTTGGGCCTGTTTTTGGGGCCATTTGGGCCTATTTTTGGGGTCATTGGATCCTTTTTTGGGGCCATTGGGGCCTATTTTTGCGGTCATTTGGGCCTATTTTTGGAGTCATTTGGGCCTGTTTTTGGGATCATTTGGGACTGTTTTTGGGGTCATTTGGGCCTGTTTGAAGGTCATTTGGGCCTGTTTTTGGGGGTCATTTGGGCCTGTTTTTGGGGGTCATTTGGGCCTGTTTTTGGGGGTCATTTGGGCCTGTTTTTGGGGGTCATTTGGGACTTTTTGGGGGTCATTTGGGACTTTTTTGAGCCATTTGGACCTATTTATGACATTTTAAAGCACAATCTCGACATCTGGCTCTAGCTCAAGCCCGAAGGAAACTGTTCATATAGCAATAAGCCCCAATTTTTCATCCAAGCCCGTTGTTATTTTTTCGAATCCTTACCTCGAATAGTTCCCAAAATCAATGGATGCGGAATGGCACTCTTCGTATGAATCGCCTGAGTTGCCAACTCATACACCGACTTCAACGCCTTATTATTCTTCTGTTCGGTGTACATTTGAATTTCGAGCGCATAAATCTCGAGAAGTTGTGTTCCTTTTCGTTGATCCTCTTCGCCAAGCTCATTCTTACACGACACTTTGAGTTGTTTGACAATTTTCTCTAGCTTGGCGTACTCGTGGAGATCAAAGAACAATTTTCCGAGTTTTGTATTGGTCTTGAACCAGAGACGCTCGTTTTTCGCATCTTTCAACGCGTCGAGTGTTGTCTCATAGAAATGTTGAAGGAGATCCATTTGACGAGACGTTGAAATGTAGTCAAGAATTGCGTTGATCGATTTCTCCGAATAGTTTTTGGTCACTGCCGTTTTAATGTAGGTAAGCAACTCGCGATAGTATTCCAACATTTTCTCAAGACGATTTTGACCAAATGTGATTTTGATCATCTGTTTGAGTGCTCTGAAACCCCACTCTCCCTTATCTCCTTCCAATTCAAGCACTTTTTCGAATGCTTTGATTGCCTCGTCGAGCTTGTTGTCTGATCGGAATCCTTTCGCCGTATAGTACTGATTCTCCATATCGACGTCCGGCTCCGAACCACTGTCATCTTCATATTCCTGAAAAGAAAACTATGGGTTCAAGAGGAGGGTTTTTTGGTACGAAAAAGATGGAAAACAGATCGAGCTGGGCTTCGACGGCTCATATGAGGAAAAACTATGACTTTTGATGGGAATTTCACCTTTTAGATGGATTTTTGACGAAAAAGTAGGTAAAAACAACCAACCAGAAAAACCTTTTCGTTGATTTTTGATATGGAAATGATGGGAATTTCGTGAAAAATGGGGAAATACAGAATCTGCGTCTCTCAAGTGGCGAAAAGAGATTTTGTGGCTTTTTCAACGACTTTTCGAAGGAAATTTGAAAAAAATGTGTTTAAGAGGAGGTATTGGAGAATTTTTTGGTCCTGAAACTAGGAAAAAACGATAGAAAATCATATCGGATTGATTTTCTATAGCACAAATGAAGGAAGGCTGTGATTTTTTGGTTAATATTCCACCTTTTGGTTTTTCGAAACATAACTAGGAAAAACATCTATTTTCCACCAGAAAATCCTTTTTCGTTAATTTTTGATATTGAAATGATTGGGATTTCAAGAAATTCGAGTGGCAGTATACAGAACCTGCGTCTCTCATGACGAAAATTGTTTTTCTGGTTAAAAAAACCAAAAATAGACATTAAAACGACACTTTTCAAAACCTAAATCGATGGAAAGCTCTTTTTTTCACTATTTTCAACAATTTTCAGACAAAAAAAACGATTTTAATGGATTCTGGTGATGAAAAACACCCTTCTTTCCCTCAACGAAATCGATTTTTTTTTTCATTTTCCTTCTCCATTTCAATTTTTCAAAAAAAAAAAAACTCACAAATCCATAATCCTCATCATCATCCATATAATCGTCGCCCATTTTGATTATCGAGAGCTCAAGAAGTCGTTGAAAATCGGCTGGAAATTTTCAGATTTTGAAAATTATCAATGGAGCGAGTTTGCGAAAGATAAAAGATAAAAGAGCGAAAAAGAACTCGTGAAAACTGGAAATAAAGTGGGGGAAACGTCAATCATTCTTTTTAAAATTACCGCAATAATAAAGAAAGAAAGATATAAATATGAGAAATTAACCGAGAAAAGGGGGGTTTTGAAGAAAGAAAAAAAGGAACCCGTCGTTTAATATATAGTGTTAACAACGCAATGGGATAAAAAAGGAGAAAAAATCGGGAATTTTTTTGAGAAAAAAGGGAAAAAGTGAAAGAAAAATCAATAAGAATGGCTCAAAAAGATCTCATGATTCGCTCCGAAAAAAATCTTTCGATGGTTTCTCAATAGAGCACATTTGAATCATAATCTCCCCAACAAGAGACATAAAGAATGAAGCGAATAAACAGTGTGAAAGACACAAAAATGGAAGAAGAAATAATAAATAAAGAAGAATAACAACAAAAAAGACGGTTAAATGGCCAATGGTTGACTATTATCGAGCACCAGTTCAGCGTAGTATCGTTCATGACATCTCTTGCAGACTCGATCGATCAGAATACGGTTGTCACGGAGGAATGTGCGCGCCTGAAAATGGATGGAAATAGTGTTGTAGAGAAGGAGAGACGAGGGGTGAGTGAGAAGACTCTTGGCATTGTGCCAAGTCTTTAAATGGATGGTTTGATGCGCGCGGACTAGTTTCTGCTGAGGTGTGAAACTTCGGTCATCATAGGAAAATGTTTTATTTTGTCCTAATTGGATTGGTACATGATTCTTATTGAAATATATTATGAGGGAATACATTTTTTTTTTCCAAATCGCTGACAGAGTCTCCAACTTATACGGTAGGTCAATGGCCTAGAAAACCTTGAGAAAAGCTAGACCACCTTTTTTCGGTCGATATGCCATGGCGGCCTAAAAACCCCAAAGTTTGGAATCTAGGCCAGCAAATCTAAATAGTTCAAACCTCCCAACTTTGGTTTTCATGGCCGTGGATCTGAAACTAGGCCACGCTTGAGGATCTTTAAATTTGAATTTCTAGGCCACCAACATAGTTTTCTACCTTGACAAAGATTCCGTGACCTAGAAACCTCAACTTTGGGCTGCTAGTCTTTTTTCATTTTTCAATAAGCGTGGCCTAGAAATATCGCGGAACCTTCTAGGCCACGGCTTTCTAGACACTTTTTGAGTCCTTTTTCAACCTGAAAACGTCTTATCATACCTCCATAAAATTGTGATTCAAGTATTCGGCACAAGCTCGAATGACTTGTTCGGCGAACGTTGTCAACTCCTTGATTCCATATCCACCGTCTTCCATGTGCTTCTCGTAGAACTCCAGACAATTGGCTAGCGACGTTTCGACGGTGGTCATCTCTTCGGGCTTCATATGACGACACAGTTGGATTACCGATTGAAGAATCATCTCGACTTTGCTGATACGCTTTTCTTCCTGGAAGAAAAGAGGGGTTTGAAGGGGGGAAATTTGGGATTCAAAAGAGGATCAAACTCGCTTCAAGTAATCATTGTTTCTGCTTCAAAATTCTACGCTGATCACGATTTTCATTGTGATTTTGTTTGGAAATCGCTCTGAACCGTGAAAACTGTTTTCAAAAAACGTACGGCTATCCCTTTAATGACCGTGGCTTCCTGGCCTAGAAATCCAACCGTGTAGTTTGAGAGGAGAAGAAGGTCTAGTAATCACAGATGGAATTTCCAGGTCAGCTTGTTCTCTCGAAACACACAAGTGGGATTCCTAGGCCAGGACGCCACGGTCATTAAAGCGATATCCGTACGATTTTTAGTGCAATTTTCACGGTTTTGAGCTGTTTACAAGCAAAATCACCATGAAAATCGTAATCAGCGGAAAATTTTTTTTCGAGCAAAAAAAAAGTTGAATTTTGATGAGTTTAGTCCTCTTTTAAACATACTCTAAGCTCCTTCCGACTCATCGCATTCACTCGGGATACGTAGTTGGCAAGCACTGGGAGCTTCCTGAAAGAAATGGGTTTAAAAAATCAAAAGTTGTTTTCCGTTGAAAAATGTAATAGAGGGACATGCCCTTCTATTCTCAACCCCTCTATTTTTATGCCCTTCTATTAGAGGATGTCCTTCTAAATCGCCATCAATTTTGAACAAAAACTGTTGTTTCGCTTTGATTTTTTTCACTTGAAACCACTAAAAAAGCTGGAGAAAACAAAGAAAACCGCAATAAAGAATAAAAGGGTGTCCCTCTATTAGAGACTGCCCTTTTATTAGAGGTGTGCTTCTATGGAAGGTGCCCTTCTAATACAGTGTTACGGTATATACAAAATTACATTTTCAGAATATTCGGATGCTCTCTGAGCAACGAAAGGAAACGTGTCATCGCGTGTGACGTCTCTATCCACTCCCTCTTCGCTGGCTCCTCTTGACTATTCTCATCGTCTTGTAGAGCAGAAGCTCCTGTAGCCGCAGCGCCAAGTGGACCAGGAAGATCTCTTGCCGAAATGAATCGCCCTTTTTTCGTTGGTGGTCCACCGCCTCCACGACTACTGATTCCCCGTTTTCCACCATATTTCGACGTGACGACGTCTTCTGTAGATTCTTTCGATGCCGCTTCTTTGGCTGCTTGACGTTCCTCTTCACAAATATCTTCTGAAAGTGCCATTGATGGATCAATGGGCAATTCGACGATTCTGTCAACGATTTGTTCGCAACGACGAATACACGATTCACGCGTTTCGACGTTCGTTAGAATTCGAATTGACGTCGAAACTCCTGGCTTGTATTGAATGTCTGGAATTGATTGATTCATTGGGGGATATTCAAAAGATAAAGCTTACAAGGCAATCTGTCTTCTAGCGTCTCCAAAAGCCTTTTGGATGTTCGTCGGACTAGAGCACGTGAATTGGCACAAGAGGCCTGAAGAAGAGCACGACAAAAGTAGAATCCGAATTGAGTGGTTCCCTGCTGCTCTAGGCTAACAATCAGGTTTGAAATCGGCATATCAAACTCGTCGGTGTTGGCTGCCTGCAAAATTAAGGGTTTTTGTATTGGGATTGAGTCTTTTGGTATTGGGTTTGCTCAAGAATAACTGAAAATTGGGGAAAAGTTTTTGGGGGGAAAAAACTTGGGGAAAAAAACTTTGGATTGGAAATGTAAGTTTGCTGTGAAAATACTGGTTAATTATTGAATTGAAAACAAATTTCGAAAAAAAAATTTTTTTTTCCATTCTCAATTCAGTGAATATCTGGTATTTTCATAGCAAATTTACATTTTTGCTCCAAAAGTTTCAAAAATTTTCGCATTTTCTAAGCTTTTCGGCGGTTCCGAAATGTCTGGTTGCGAGAGGATGGTATGCCGTCTCAGAACCATTATTTCGATTTTGGGGGCGGAGCTTTGGCTGCGGTACTGTACTCAAGGGGCGAGGCTTTCCGCTATACCTAACTAGGGAAGCACCAGAAATGTCCATGAGCTTTTGCTTAGTGAAATATACCATTCGATAGCTGAGAACACGTTGTTTGTTTATCTTTAATCAGTTTTTGCGGAATGACACTGCTCTCCGCGCTATTCGGGTCAGAAGTTTTGATCCGATTATCCCCGTGGCCTCTCCTCTCCCCCTTTTCTCTGTAGGAACGGATGATTGCAAATATATCATCTGTGGTTCAATTCCCCTCCTTGGATTAAAGTTTTTGTTTTTTGAACAAACTACGAAACTGTGCTCTACAAACGTAGTTTTTTGGTTTTATATGCGCACTTCTCAAAACTTTCGACAAAACTTCTTCTCTGAAAAAAGTTCTCATGCAAGTGATGGCCAAAATTTTCGATTGGGAAAAAAGTGAAACTTCATGAAAGTTTTAATGAGCCCTATAGAACTGAAATGATATCAAACTTTGCGAAAAAAAAAATGATTTGATGCTTGATTGACCGATTCCCATGTTTGTTAGAGAAACAAAAACATTAATCCAAGGAGGGGAATAGAACCACAGATGATATATTTGCAATCATCTCTTTTATCCCCTAATCCATCCTGCCAATCTTTTCCACAGATTCAAAAGGCGAACACATTTCTAACCTCACGTTTTTATTGCTATCAATTTTTTATAAATTTCAATTTTCCTACAGAGAAAAGGGGGAGAGGAGAGGTCACGGGGATAATCGGACCAAAACTTCTGACCGGAATAGCGCGGAGAGCAGTGTCATTCCGCAAAAACTGATTAAAGATAAACAAACAACGTGTTCTCAGCTATCGAATGGTATATTTCACTAAGCAAAAGCTCATGGGCATTTCTGGTGCTTCCCTAGTAAGCCTCAAATATGGTGTTATAAACAAAAATTAAATAGGAAAAAATGCTCTTTTTTTCTAAATTCTGAATAATTTTTTAAATTAATTACAGTACCCAAGCCCCACCCCTTAAGTACAGTAACCCAAACGTAGCCCCGCGCCTTAAGTACAGTACCGCAGCCAAAGCCCCGCCCCTAAAATTGAGTGCGGTTTCAAAACGCCCAGTTTCGAAATGTCCCGAAGCCGGGGGGAAAACGCCTATGATCTAGTTGAAAATTGGATTGCTTTAATTCTATGTCGCTCCATTCTATATTCGATTTAGAGTCATGGGATTCCAATATGAAACTCTGCAAAAAAAAGCGCTTACCAAGTCACAAAAATACCTAACACTTGTATCAAATGAGTTCCTATTCAATACAAATGCTCCACCGCCAGCCGCATCTTTCATTGTAAACATTTCACTATACGACGCGATCGGAAACTTTCTACAGTATGAAGTCATCAATCGAAACACAAAAATCGGACAAATCTGTGGATGATGTCGTTCCAGAATCGTTTGGCACACAATTTTCCGAAGTTGAGGTGACCAACGATTCGAAAGACATCGCTCTGCAGTGGACTCCGGATCACCCCCGTCGTAGGCGATTTGAATGGATTTAATGAAGATGAGAACGTCTTCTGTATCGATCACTTCTCCTTTGTCTATCACAAATGTGGCCATGAATTCGTCGACGATTCGTTTCTCTTGTTTTTCGGATGAGCGAATTAAAGCGGCAAATTCTGCGAACGTTGACACTTTCAACTCGACTTCCTCCATTGATTTTTGTCGGCTACTGTTTGACGCGTGCTTTTGAAGAATTCCAACGACAGAAGCCGGTGGCGATGCACTTTTCATCAATTTCACAGCGAACGTTTCGAGTCGATTCCGGACGAATTCAAATTTGTTCGATGCCGAATCAATTATCACTATTAGAGTTTGAAATTGTGATTCGTGTGAGAGGAAGAATTTGAGATTTATTTCGATATGTGTGAGACACGCCAAGGCACAGTCTTTGTTGTTCATTGATGATTGAATGAAGTTGGAAGGGAGGCGGAATGAAGGAGGCTGATTCTGGTTCTTTGTGGAGGTGCTCGCCTGTAACTGATGAAGGGTTTAGTGGAAGACGTGGAAGAAGTTTTCAAGGCTAACTAGGGAACCTTTTAGATGGAATATCCAACTTTGATATGAAATTTATATGGACAGATAGCTGACAGTCTGCTGATTCTGAATCCGTTTTCCTTTTTTGCTGAGGGGCCATTTTGACCGAGAAATTCGGCTCCGAACAGCATTTCAGGTCTATAAAAACCTTCACGTGAACCCCTTTTTTCACTCATATTTTCCACTTTCTGATAATGAAGAATTAGTGGATACCTAGATTTGTCTGAATATGACTAAAGATGTCGAAAAATTTGGGCAAACCCTTCAAACGTGGCTCACAATACGCTTCAGGAGCAAGCCCTATACAAATCCACTGAATTTTTCAAAAAAAAAAAAAAAGATTAAAATAAGGGGTTCACGTGAAGGTTTGTATAGGCCTGAAATGCTGTTTGAAGCCGAATTTCTCGGTCAAAATGGCCCCTCAGCAAAAACGGAAAACGGACTCAGAATCAGCAGACTGTCAGCTATCTGTCCATATAAATTTCATATCAAAGTCGGATATTCCATATGAAAGGTTCCCTAGTAAGACACATTTCGAAACCGGGACAGCACGCATCTTTGAGTATAACGTGAAAAAAGCTTGGAAAATGCGGGGGTTTTTGAAAATTTTGAAGTAAAGATAAAAGTTTTCTATGAAAATACTGGTTATTCACTGAATTGAGCATAAAGATTCGCAAAAAAAAGCAAATTAGAAAAACATTTTGGTGCAATGTGTGTTGGGGGGTCACTCGATTTTGGGGACGGGGCTTTGGCTGGGATACTGTACTTATGGGGCGGGGCTTCGTTTGGTGTACTGTACTTAAGAGGCGGAGTTTCGGCTATGCCTAAGCCTCAAATATGGTGTTATAAACAAAAAGTGAATTGGAAAAAAAGTTTTTTTTCTAATTTCTGATTAACTTTCGGGAAAATTTTTTTTTCTCCAATTTACCACCATTTAAGGCTTAGGCATAGCCGAAACTCCCCTTAAGTACAGTTCCCCAGCGAAAGCCCCGCCCCCAAATTCGAAAGCTTTTTTCATGACCTTTTTCAGTGGTTTCGAAATGTCACGGGACCGTTTTTAAGGTTCTGGATCTAGCTCTTATCACATTTCCCTCTTAAAAAATGACTCACCGAACAATGCGATTTCAACCAAGCCGTGATACCCTTCCCATCCATTTTTTGCACCGATTCATTCGAAAACTCCTCCTCTCCTCCAACCGCTTGATTGTACAAAAATCCAAGAGGTTTCTCATTCGGATGATATTCCGTTATCTCCATTGGCTCCTCTTTTGTCACAATTGAGTCGAGTCGATCCAATTCTTCTTTTATACGAACTACCAAAGATTCTCCCGAAGTGACTCCGCCAAGGCGATATCCACGAATTAGGAGATACATATTGGATAGTGATTGGCTATCGATACCTTCTAGACTCATCTGAAAATGGATTATGAGAAACAAGTGAAAAGATGGTGGTAGGACGTTATAGAACCGTGTCCCTATTTAGAACTGCCTCTTATCAGAACTGTCCATAATCAGAACCCTGCACCGGATCAGAACTACTTCACGTGAAGTAATAAGTCTGATTCTGATACGGGACAGTTCTGATTTGGGGCAGCTCTGACTAGGGGAAAGTTCTGATTCGGCATACCCCCCCCCCCCGTAGGACGTTCCAGAACTCTGTCCCTTATCAGAATTGTGTCGTAACAGAACTGTTCCTTATCACCACTCTCTCGTATCGGAACTGTACCGCATTAGAACTAACTAGGGAACCTTTCATAATGAATATCTGAATTTGGCATGAAACCAATATGGTCAGATAGCTGACAGTCTGCTGATTCCAAATCCGTTTTTGCTGAGGGGTCATTTTGACCGAGAAAATCGGATCCAAACAAAACTTCAGGCCTATACAAACTTTCACGTGAACTCTTTGTTTTACTCGTTTTTTCCAAAAACTTCAGGGGATTTGAGCTTGCTATTATTCGTTTTTAATGTAGTGTCACCCAGTACGACACTCCGCCGGGGACCCATATTGAATAAGTTTACTTCCTACTGTAATTTATGTTTTAACTGGAAGCCGCTAAACTGTTTTAGGTAGTTTTCGCGCGCAAACTATGCATTTTCATGCCAAAAATATCGAGTTTTTGATCGAATATTTAGCAAAAACTACAAAAGTGCGCGCGAAAACTGCCTAAAAATATTTTCGCGGCTTTCAATTAAAAAAATAAATTACAGTATGAAGTAAAGTTATTCAATATGGGTCCCCGGCGGAGTGTCGTACTGGGTGACATTACATTAAAAACGAATGATACCATATCAGAACTGCACCGCATTATAACTGAAAATGTCCTTTTCACATGGGAATTTTGATGTTCTCATAAGAGACAGTTCCGAAACGGGGAAGTTCTAGAATAGCATACTACCAAAAAAAAAACTGAAAAGATCTCTTACATTCTCTGCTTTTTCAATAACTTTCTGAGCAGTTTCCGTTGACATTTGTGAGACAAGAACAAATTCTTGAGCATCTTTCTCCGATAAATCCTCCAAAGCCGCATCGACAACTCGCCGTTCCGTTGATTTGAGCATCTCTTTTCTCATCGGAAGATTCAAAAATTGCCTAGACACACCCGTTTTTCTATCGATCAACTTTGGAATTGCACCAGGGCTCAACCAGAATTGAACGAGACTTTCGAATGGTTTCAGTCCCTTCTCCATGTTCTCCTGATCATATTTCGATAACAATTTGACGATTGCCACTGGAACTTCTCGACTCAAAGCCACTTTGATCTTTCCAAAATCCACACAACAAAGTGATTCGTTAAGGGAACTTGGATCATTCACTTTATGAACTTCTATACACATTTCCACATATTGAAGGAAGTATTCGCAAAGGGAAGAATGAAGTGGAAGACAATCAATTGAAAGTGTCTGACAAACAGCACGGGCCAGAGTGTGATCATCCTCATTTTCCATACTATTCACTGTCAAAAATTGGAGATAAGCGTTCGCTAGATGATGGTCCGACTCCACAAGCACGGCACTTGCCATTGTCTCCATAAATTTCAATTTTTCCGAATTGAAACGTGGAATTTGTGATAGTTTTACGAGATCGAATGGTTTTTCCTCTTCAGAAGAGGGGAAAAGTCTGGAGAACGTGTTGACAGCTGCACTTCTAATAGAGGGATTTGGCGAGGCTAGGGAAGAGATGAAGGAGTGAAGGAGAAAGTCTTTTTCCACAGGCACTACGGACTTCAGACTGGATTCTGCTTGTCGAATTAGCTGAAATTTCATAATAAGAGCTTTTATGACTAGAATATCGTCACATGAGACTCGTGTTTCGACGAGACCGAAAATCTCGCCGAGTCTCACGAGAACTCAACCAAGACTCGTCTCGTCTCGGTTCGTGGCTCGGTTCGTATCGTCTCGGCGTGTCTCGATTTTTTCTCTTTTCGATCGAGGCAATCGAGACGAGACGAAAACGAGAAGAAACGAGGATTTTCACTAAAAGATCACGTATTTCAAATTTCAAACGAATTTTATTTCGAAAGAATTCACAGTATTTTCTTAGAAATTATTAAAACGTGAGCTTTTGGTTGTTTTTTTTTCCTTTTCGGCGAGACGGGACGAGACATTGACCGAGACATTTCGAGACTCGCGAGACACGCCTCGTCAGACGGTACTCTATTTACGACCTTTCAAACTTCCATTTTTTTCACTTACCGCTTTCACCACAACACTCGAACTATGATCAGTTTCTCGGATTCGTTGACTATCGAAATAGAACATCAACGCGTGAAAAACACATTCAGAAGTGAGCATTTTTGCAGTTGACGGGTCAGTGGCCAACATCTCTCTTACGGCGGGAAGAGAGTTCTGAGCTCCGACGGAGGATATCAATTGGGAGAGAAGTGGTGGAGAGGAGCATCGTGCGAATCGTGAGGCTAGTTTCAGATTTTCAGCAAACACACGGAAGTCATCGGAGAATGTGGGGGATCGGAAGGTGGCTCTGAAAATGTTGAATTGGAGATTTTTGTCTTGTAATGAAGTCCAGAACGTATCTTGAAACTGATTCAGGCGTCCTAAGTTTCAGACCGGAGTCAAAGTCGAAATATGGATTACAAGTGTATAGGACTACATCCACTTTTCCTAAATTTTCATTTCTGGTTCAATTTTTCATGTAGAAAATGCCCAAAAATTATCCTGAAGCGCACAATTTGCGCCCAAAATCATAGGTTGGTGGCCGCGGCCGAGAATCCGACAGAACGGGACCTTTTTCTTCATATTTTTTCGCTTTTATTTCGTTAAATTCACATGTTTCTTTAACGAAACATCAATCTTATTCTAGTTTAGCATGTAAAACGTATGAAAAAAGCGAAAAATATAAAGAAAAAGGCGCCGCGCTGTCGGATACTCGGCCACGGCCACCAATCTGTAACACGCGATTTTGGACGCAATTTGTGCGCTTCAGAGCGATTTTTGAGCAATTCCATCATGAAAAATGGAATCAGCATGGAAAAATAACCGGGAATCAAAAATTGAGAAATGTGAATGTGATAGTGATCCTTGAAAAAAAGCCACAAACCTTTGTGGAAAAACCATCGAATTTGGCGGGACGGCTCCATCCATTTTGTTCTCATACATATTGAGTACTGTCGCATCTACAGTCTCAGCTCCAATATCTTCTTCACGCATTAAAAGTGCCGATTTTCCCTCGAAATCCATTGGAAACTCGAATCTTTTCGTCATAATACAATGAATCAGATATCGAAGAATCGGATATTCATCATAAATCTCTCTGAAGAACGGGCATATATCCGATCCGGCTGAAATCCATAAAATGATCGATGTCCACGCCTTCCAATACAGTATTCGATCACAAATGACCGGGTCTAATCGGGGACATTCGGATTTCGGATAGATTGTCATTTTGAGAAGAGCATCGATTAATTTGAATGGTTCTGTGAATTGAAGTATGGGTGATTCGGATGACATTGGATGATAGAGAGCAGCACGTTGTGTTAAAGCTGATACCAAGTCAATTAGAGAGCTCTGTGGGAGTTGATTGGCTTCTTCTCGGCATAACTGGAAAAAAATGGAATTAGAAATTGACTAGGAAACGGTTGAAGAGGGATTTTAGGACGTGTTATAGGTGATTTGAAAGCTGAAAGCACGCTGATCACAAATCTGAAGTTTTTTGCCACCGACCCTTCAAAAAAAGCTGCGACCTCGATTCTGGCCTATTTTCGCCAAAATCGCTACTTTGGATCGGCTTCTGAGCATAATCCAGTGATGATATTACTTCTTTGCGAGCGCCTGACACCTCGTTTTAAAGGCGCAGCGACAAATGTCTATTCGGTCTCGCAACGATTACAGTATTTATAAGTTGAAAATAACTGTTAACGTGGCGAGACCCAATAGACATTTGGCACTGCGCCTTTGAAACGAGGTGTCAGTCACTTGCAAATGAGTAATCGAGTTCCCAAATTGTGTCAAAATGGAGAACTAACCGTCCTCCATCACCCTAAGGCGAAAATAAGAAAATTTTTTTCCAAACCCAGCTCAAACTTCTTGGGGTGTTAGATGGTTATTTCCGCATTTTTACACAATTTAGAGACTCTACCATCACTGTATCATGCTCAAAAGCCGCTCCAAAGTTGTGATTTCGACGAAAGTTGGTCAGGATCGAGGTCATAACTTTTTTCTAAAGGGTCAGCAGCAAAAATTGACTTCAGCTTCGTGATCAGCGTGCTTTTAGCTATCGAATGACCTAAAACACGTCCCAAAAGCTCACTTCAAGCTCTGTCCACTGAGCAAGAAAAATGAGCATTAATGAGCAAGAAAGAGTTTTGGAGGGGTCTTGGAGGTAATGGGACTTTTTTGGAATAATTCGGACAGTTGAGGCTCATTAAGGCCCTTTTTAGGTTCGCTAAGGCCCTTTTTAGACTCATTCAGGCCCTTTTTAGGCTCATTCAGCCATCCTCCCTAGTGATCTTGCCCCTCATAACTTACCATCAAGAACATCTTCTCCGACACTCCACACTCTCCAAATATCCTAAAACATGTGGTGATCTCTGAATCATTGACCGCTGCCATCTCCATTCCCGTATACACATCCTTTTGTTTCTCCAAAAACAATAGCAGTGAATAGCACCTAATGAAAGATTGCTCATCACAAAACAAGTGTTTCGATGTGGCGAGAAAATCAATGACATATTCAGAGTAGGCAATGAATTCTTGTTGAAATTTGTCACGTGTCATTCGGATATCCGGTGGGATCAGTGGGAATTCTCCAGTTGCAGTGGGCGTGTTGTATTTGGTGTGGAATGTACTTTCACGGGTCACCAGTAGAGAAGACAACGTGGCGAGTGGGATTTGGGAGACAAGATCGACAACAAGGGAAGGGACATCGTCCTGAAAATGAGTTTCATTAGTTTAAAGCTTGGTTTTCCTACTATTACTCATTTGCAAAAGACTGGCACCTCGATTTAAAGGCGCAGCTACAAATGTCTAGTAGGTTTCGCCACAATCAATAGACATTTGTCGCTGCGCAATTAAACCGAGGTGTCAGGCTTTCACAAATAAGTAATATGATATACAGGCCCTTATTCAGGCCATACACCACCATTGTTCAAACTACTCATCTGAGGGCAACACTATTTGAGGTGCACTATTATTACAGGCTTTACGGTAACTCAAAGTTTGTTGGCCCTATTTAGTCAAGCACGCTCTCCTCAACTTCGAAAAACAACTGCAAAAAATCGTGTACTTTGTTTTTCACGTTCTAATTTCATCCATTTAATTTTTGACCTGAAAATCGCGTTTTTTTTCAGATTTTCAGATAAATGGCTGAACCTTATTGTCAATCAGATCTATAGAGAATACAATTCTGCGCTGCGTCGAATGAGACCTGGATGAATGCATTTCGTAAAAAACTGAATGAGGAGATATCAAAAAACCCCCGGAAAGCTAAAATTTCAGCCAATGTACTGAAACATATTTCCTGGAAAAATTTGAGATGTTAAGGGAAGACTTCTACAAAATTTTTTAAAGTGACTATTTCAAGTTGCACGGGCTGAAATTATAGTTTTTCTGGAATTCAATTTTTTGGTAACCCCTTCTTCAGTCTTTTACGGGATTACTCTATTCAGGTCTCATTCGACGCAGAATTTCATTCTCTACAAATCTGATAAACGATGAACAGTCAAGTTCAGTAATTTGTCTGAAAATCTGAAAAAACACGCGATTTTCAGGTCAAAAATTAACAGGATAAAATTGAAACGTGGAAAATAAAGTACACGTTCTATTGCAGTTTTTTTTTCTCGGTGTTGAAAAGACCGGACGGAAACCGTCTGGTTGTTTTCTACTAGGATTTTTAGGCCTTTATACACAACTCAAAATTTGCTGGCTCCATTTCTCATAAAGAGTTTCAAATACTCACCGCCTGACCCCTTCTCCACACCTCCTTGAACATTTGATCAGCAAACACCGAGAATGGAAATTCTCCGGTTTTTGAATGATAAAATCCTCGTATCAATTCCCTAAGAAAAGCTCTCAACATTTTAATACTATTATCCCGTTCTTTGAATAATTCAATCGAAGTAATTCGTGCCAATGCCCGTGTCGTTTCAATTGGATGACAATTCAATATCATATAAATCGTTTGCAAATTCGTTGGTGATCTATTCTGTGGTGGACCCGTTTCGTTGATAAAAAGTGATTCCAAAACAATCTCCACATTGGCCGGAAGCTCACAAATCCTTTTTAATGTCACATTGAATGGCCCGATGATAGTCCTCGTCTTCATACTTTTTGTGTTCAATTTCAATAGAATATCAATGACATCTCTATCCAATTCATAGTTTTTCGCGTTGATATTCGAACCGATTATCAATAGTAATTCGCTAATTTCTCTATTGAATTTTTGAAGGGTTATCCACACTTCTAGACGATTCGCAATGAAGAATCGAGCGTGTTCGGAGCCACAAAGGAGGCAGAGAGCACGGAATAGAGGTTTTGGAAGGACTTCACCACGGATTGTGTCGAACCATGGCTTGAGGAATTCCAGGTAGACATCGAGTTGTTTTTGATCGGATTCCGAGCGGGTACTGAAAGTTTTTTCGTGAGAGATGGGTCAAAATTATTGAAAGTTCTCTGTCTGAACCAGAATTTAAGATTATTAGAGAGCTCGGAACGCGTTGATTGTGAATATGTAGATAATTTTTGTCAGGGAGGCTTCAGTTTATAGTTCAGATCCAGAATTATACAGCTTATGATTTCAAGCCGGTTTGGCAATGTTTCGGAGCCCATTTTCAGACATTTTCTCATACAAGACTATGAAAAGTCCGGTGTTGGTGCTGCGTGTTGCACAACGAGTGCATTCTGAAGCTTAACTGCCTCTTAAAGTCGCAGGCAGTTCCGCTGTTGGGTCTCGCCGCGAAAATAATGTATTACTGTAGTTCTTGAGAGACAATCGGACGTAAAATAATTTTCTGTTAGAGAACAATCATTCAAACTTCATGCTACAGAATTGCAGACCTACGGCCCTTTTCAGACCTTTTAAAGGTCTACAGTAAGACTTTAGCAATCATTAATTTCAGTGGAACGCATGTTCCTTCAAGGATCGTTGCGATACTCAATCGACTTTTGACATGCTCCTTTAAGATGCAGATACGAGCTTATTTTGCAATCTCGCAAAGGCAACGACCAACGAAGTTTCGGCCTATATCTTCTTTCCGACATCTTCATTTCCATAGCTGATTCTTTAATCACAATCAGCGCGTTTTCAGCTTTCAAATGGTCCAAAATCTGAGCTCACTCGGAGATTTTTTTCATCTTTTCCCTCACCTATTTTCCAATTTCCCAAGTTTATCTCTAAAAAACATGAGAAACTCTCCCATCGCAAATTGTTCCACCTGACAATTCGTATACATTTCCAGTGTGGGTAGACACGTGGCAAACGAAGCCAAAATTCTTCCTACAAGCTCTTGGGAGCACTCTTTCTCAATCCAACTACACCGGTTAGGAGTCCCAAGACCGGTGCTCATTCCCACTGCATCATTTAAAAATGCATTGATATAATATTTGTCAAGAATCGGTTGTTGTTTAGCAAGTGACGTGATTATTGTAATGTATAATTCGAGAACGTTCTCTGGATATGATCGGCAACTGGAGATGATGAAGAGGAGACCGCGTTGAAGAGGAGGGTGCTGGAAAGAAGTTTGGTTGGAAAAGTCGCGAATTTGAATCCCCCCCCCCCCCCCGGTGATTTTGCGGAGAAAAACGGTGCTACCCCTAATCCGAATTGTCCCGAATCAGAACTGTACATTATCAGTACTTCCCGGATGAGAATTGACCATACATATATGAATTTACCGATCGGTAAATTTTTTTCGACTTTCTGGGACGTAAAACTTTTTTTGACGGAAAAATTTCAGAAAACGGGCGTAAAATCCCTGGAAAAGCTGTTTTGGCCCGTAAATTGGCTTATTTTAGGTGATTCTGGGACGTAAGACACATACATGTATGGAATGGACACTATTTTGCTGCAAATTTCTTAAACGGTCGGTTCTCATAAGGATCAGTTCTGATTCGTCCAGTTTTTAACCGACCAATTCTTATTCGGGACAATTCTGATTAGGGGTAGCACCGGAAAAAATGCCCAAAATCATACTTCCAATAGACTTGGCCGGGCGGAAAATGTCTATTATTCATTCGCGGGAAAAGTGGCGGCTCCCTTTATAGGCTCAACGGCAAATGTCCACGATATCTCGCCACGCTTACAGTTATATTGCACAGAAAGTTACTGTGATCGTGGCGAGATATCGTGGACATTTGCCGTCGCGCCTTTGAACGGAATCGTCACTTTTGGGGAAATGAACTATGTCGGTCCGGTTGGTTAGTTCTCTGAGGGAGGTTAAAATTTTTTGCACTATGAAAAAAAATTTTTTTTTCGTGTTTTTGATAACTGGGGGAAATGGTTTTCTAGATCAAATTTTGGACATTTTTAGTAGGAAAACGTCAGAAATTTTATCGAAATCGCAAAAAACTTCAAAAAATGATCACAATTTTTCAAAATTTTTAAAATCCGGGCCTAAGCCTGGCCGGCCCGCGAAATCACAAGTGTGGAAAATTCAAATTTCCCAGACATTTGGCGACAAAAAACTACCGATTGTATGGAAATTCTAGGTAAAAAAAACCATCTATAACCGATTTTCAGCTATTTTCCTCACGATTTCTCCCCGAAAAGCTCACATTCAACTTGGCACCATGAATCTTCACAACTTCCGCAATCGTTCCCATTATTCTGTACTCAATTTTCAGCTTATCCCCAGCCAAAAAACTTTTCAACGCGGCCACAAACATTCTCGCGATTTTATTGAAATTGTTAAGAGCAATTGCATCGTCAATGCTCTTTTTGAAAGTTTCCACGTTTAGAATGATTGTATCGCCGAATTCTTTCCATTTATCATCCAACGATGGCCGAACAATGTGACTTGATTGAAGGGATGGATTGGCTAAAAAACAATGAAAAATTGGTTTTTTATCAAGAAAAATCCTATAAACCTGCACTATTTAACGTTGGTTTCGGCGGAATTCCAGTTGTCGATCGAAAATCTAACTTTGGCTTAATTCCCCCTGAAGAGCCTGAAGTCGACGGACCGCCGATTCCTCGCGCCTTTTTCAAATCCTCTGGCTTCATTATCGTGTCGTTCAGTCGTTTATGCTTTTTCCTCTCCATTCTGTTCTCTTCTGCAATCAATTTGTTGAATTTTTGTTTCGAAAATCGGAGAATTTCGGTGTAATTCGAACGATTTTCGCGTTGTGAAATTCGAAACGGGGGGAAATTCGCAAAAAAGGATGAGTGGTGCAAGCGCGCTCGGTTGCGAATCTCTTTTGCGCGTTGGTTTAAATGGAGGTTTTTTCGGCTTTTAGGAAGAAAATAAAAAGAAAGAATTCAAACAAAACGCTTTATAGACTCTCAAAAATGCGCTTTCGAATTTTCTAAAAAATTCGAAAAATTTTTGGGCCGAATCTTCAATTTGAAAAAAATACAGTCATTTTCGACAAAATTTGGTGGTTGATGGCTTAAAGTGATCGCGTTTGTCTTCTTGACCCTGAAAAAAACTTGAAAACTCTAAAAAACCCGCTGAAAACACGAGAAAACCAATTTCAGTGCTGTCTCTGAAAACATTTTTTTTCGATTTTTTACAATTTGCCGCATGGTTTAGATTTTTTTAATTTTGAGGCTAATAATAAGTAGGTATGGTGTAATCGCACAGGGTCGCCGATGCGCATGCACCTTTAAACTGCCATAAATCTACATTAAGGGTGACGCGTTGCGTGCGCCGCGTCGCGGTTTTCGTTTCGTAGCGACTCGGACACGCATTAAGTGATACAGAGCTATTTTTTCTCATTGCCTTGGCCTGCTGCCAACTGCCGCGACGCGGCACACGCAACGCTTCCCCCCTCATGTAGATTTACGAGAGTTTAAAGGTACATGCGCATCGGCGACCCTGTGTAATCGGAACGCTTAACCCAAACCAGTCGGTAAGGGACAGAAATAGCGCTTTCCCTTATTTCAAAAGACCTGAAAAGCTAAAAGTAAAAACTGTGCCAGATTGTTGCAATTAAAGCACCGCCCATTTTCCCTGGAGTTCGTTTCCCGAGAAAAGTATTCCACCGGGATCTGTGGGCACGGTATGCTGTTCGTGAAGTAATGCAAACTCGCTTTGTTGAGAAAACATGTTTTTAAATCCTAAAATAATTATTTTGAGGAGAAGTGTAATAAATTTTTCAGTTTTTGTCGACCTTTCTAATAAATCTCGGTATCCCTAAACGCATTAAATTTCGCTTCCTACTTCAGGTCACGCCCCCAATCAATGGAGCGCGTTTGCACCCCTGCACAAACAGCGTACCGTGAGTGGGCGGACAGCCCGCGAAAACAATAGTTTTAATTCCTTGCCCAAACTTTGTTTTTTTGACAGTATTCTTCTATTTTACACCAAATCTCTATTTTTTTTTGCATTTTCAAAAGCTAGCACGCTCTGGTCGTTTCTCTTTCTCTTCTCGTTTACCAGGTTCCTCCCTCTGTTTACCATCAAAATAAAAAACGACTCCTCGACACCGTCACGTCAAAATGCACAGCAGAGAGTACGCTGACCACGCCCCCTCCAACATTTGCATTTTTAGCTGTATCAGCGGTTTTTGCATGTTTTTTTCCAGTTTTTCTTTCTTCTCTTCACAAAAGTATGAATGTTATTGCTAATTATGTTACAGAAATGCACAAAAACTCGACCAATTTTGGAAATTGCAGTCCGAAATCGTCAATCTATGTTTTTCCTCTATTTCTGGTTTTATTTTTATTTTTGTGCATTTCTGTAACATAATTAGCAATAACATTCATAGTTTTGTCAAGAGGAAAATGAGAAAAAATGTTGGAGGGGGCGTGGTCAGCGGGCTCCCTGCTGTGCATTTTGACGTGACGGTGTCAAGGAATCGTTTTTTAATTTGATAGTAATTCGTGTGGTTGTGGTACATAAAGAAAGTTAGGCCTTGAGATGACATCTTTCTCCATGTATATTTTTGCGTTTACAATATCCCCAGAATTCAAAAAAAAACGCAGTCAATTTTCCCTTTTTCTCTGTTTATAGTGCATAGTGTCCACGATGCGCATGCACCTTTAAACTGTCGTAAATCTACATTAGGGGGGACGCGTTGCGTGCGCCGCGTCGCGGTTTTCGTTTCGTAGCGACTCGGACACGCATTGAGGGATACGGAGCCATACTTGTGATGGGCCGGGCCGACTGAGGAATTTCTACCGGCCCGGCCGGGCCCGGCCCGGCCCGGTCTCTGAGGGGGGTCAAAATTTTTTGTACTGAAAAAAAATTTATTTTTCGTCTTTTTTTTTCGATAAATGGGGGAATGGTTTTCTAGAGAAAATTTTAAGTATTTTTAGTAGGAAAAAGTCGGAAATTTCATCAAAATCACAAAAAATTTTGAAAAAATTAACAGCGGCGGAAATTGACAAGCCAAACTGCTAGTCCAGTGGGGCGCGCTTGCACACTTCCTTTTTTTTTCCAAAATTTTCAGACTTTTTGTAGCAAATTTTTCGCCAACACAATTTTTGATGAAAAAAAGGGTAGTCAGTTCCGCATTTCGACTCAATTTAAGGACTTTACTATGACCGGAACATAGTCTATGGCAACACGAAAATTTATCACACAGGAGGAGGACAACATTTTGCTGAAAAGTCCGCAACGAAAACGAAATTCGGATTTTTAATCAGCTCATTTTCGTTATTGAAGTAACCTATAACAAGTTTTGAAAAACTCTTCGCAAGTTTCGATCATTCTCTAGCAATGCCGAATTTCCTTTTCTCGAACATTGTGAACTGTTCGTCGAAAAGAGTGCCGATAATTAAGTGCATATCTTTGCCTTAAAATTTGTTGGAATTATGCGAGAAAAATGTGCTATAAAATTTGTGAAGGTTTTTTCTCTGAAAAAGTCTGAAAAGTTTGAAAAAAAGGGGAAGTGTTCAAGCGCGCCCCATTGGACTAGCAGTTTGGCTTGTCAATTTCCGCCGCTGTAAAAAATTACCCCAATTTTTGAATTTTTTTCAAATCCGGGCCGACCGGGCCGGGCCGGGCCGGCAAAATTTCCTATCGGCCCGGCCCGGCCCGCCAAATCACAAGTATGTACGGAGCTATTTTTTTCTCATTGCCTTGGCCTGCTGCCAACTGCCGCGACGCGGCACACGCAACGCTTCTCCCCTCATGTAGATTTACGGCAGTTTAAAGGTACATGCGCATCGGCGACCTTGTGATTGTGCAAAGTTATTCACATACAAGTTGCATTTTTGTAGGATTGATGACAAGCAATGAGGACCTCTACTCGGGCTTCTTTCTGGCTCTTCTTCCGGGATTGCTGAACAAGAAACATCTTATCAAAGTCGCGTGCTTTAAACCAGGAACTAAGTTCCGGCGTGTATTGGAACTCACCATAGACACAAAACGTGAATTCTTGTATGGCGCCTTGATTCATTTTCAGTCACAGTGAGTTGCTATAAAACAGAGCTGTGCGGAAGTAGAAAGGAATTTTGGCGGAAGTGCTCCAAAGTTTTTCGAGAAGCGATGTTCTAACAAAGTGTAGAACTTTCAAAGATCTATCGATTCAGACAAAAAACGTCTAGAAATATTGATTCCGCATGAAGTTATGACTTCACCTCAATTCTAGACATTCTTTGTCTTACTAATCGATAGATCCCTGAAAATTCTACACTCCTTCAGTACATCGTTTTTCAAACAAATCGCATTTCGAAAAAATGTGGACACGGTAATTTTTTCCGTACGTGAATGCAAAGGCTCTCGAATGAACTGCACATGGTACACACCTTGGCGCAGTGCCAAAGTGTGTATCGCGTGCATTTTTACGTGAAAAACCACTCGGTGATTGCAGCTACGTATCGTATTGGTGAGTCGCTACTCAGTTAATTTGCCGCAAAAGTTTAAAAAAAGTGCGCGAAAGTAAAAATTTTAAATCACGTACGGAAAAAATTGCCGTATGCGGAGCACTTCCGGCTAAATTCAGTTTCGCTTCCGCCCAGCTCTGCTATAGAATCATCGACATCTCAAGCTTTCTTGCAGAGACACTGAGCTGAAACAACACTCGTGCATCACAATCAAAGAGAATTCGGAAGACATTACTATACATGATACTGAAGTGGAGGATGAAATTACTGTAAGTTGTTTTTGCTTGGTAAAAACTATAACAAATGAATTTCAGCACACGCTCGAAGACATCGTTGTTGCGGCTGAAAATCTTCCTAGTATTCATGTGTACTTCACTCCAGATTTCGACGAAATGATTGATGAAGAGTCAGTTATGAAACCCGGGAGGTATGTTTGTGATATAATCAACGCAAGCGTCTGCATACCCGCTCTACTGCGACCCCGCCCACCTTCGTTAAAATAGTTTTCACTTTGAAGAGAGCGGTCAGACACACAGACAGTAAGTGTCTGGCCGCTCTCTCCAAAAGGTGAACTATTTTTACGAGGCGGGCGGGGTTGCAGTAGAGCACACGGAGTCCAAAACACTCCATTTCAATTAAAATCGTTCCACCGCGAAAAGCTGAGTGCAATGGGGCACGATTGCTGTTTTTTCGTCTTCCTATGTTAAAATCCAGAATCGCGATACGGAGTTTAATCGAGTTGAGCTTTTTTGCGCTAAAAACAAAAACCGAGCGTTTTCTACTAGTTTTTTGAACAGGACACTCACTTTCAAACATTTTTTAATGTTTTTAAAAATTAATTTTGAAACATTTTCAAACGCGCATATTTACCGCCAAAAAATTAGAAAGTGCGCACTTGCTTTCAATGGACTGTTTCGGACTCCGTGAAGCAGGTATGCGGTGACTATAATTACGATACTTTCAATGTTATACGAGGAATTCGAAATTTTTACCGTTGCGGTCCGTCTACTTTCCTCAAAAATTTTAGAAGCTGGAACGCTGTTTGAAAAAGAATTTCTTGCACAGAATTCATTATTTTAACAGCAACTAATATCCATTTTTAAGATACGTCTTCGTGAAATTTCAAGTCGAATTGACCGACGATAACTTTGTTCTCCGCGTTGTTGACGGCCAACCACTCGATGAGAACATCAATGTCACAGCTCCGGTGTCGGAAACTGACCGACTTGAACAAGTTTATGAACTCATGAAAATCGAGAATGACAACAACAGAATGGTAATTTTGATGATTAAAGGAGGACTATAGTCACATTTCTTTATTTTCATTTCTTGTTTATCTTTTCATGCTGATTCCATTGCGCATGATGAATTTGCTCAGAAATCGCTCTGAGGCGCACAAAACCCAAAAACCCGCATTACAGGTTGGCGGCCGTCTGGCTGAGAATATCACTGCGCGCGGCCTTTTTCTCTATATTTCTTGCTTTTTTCCAACGTTTCACATGTTAAATTAGAAGAACATGGATGTTTCTTCACAAAAACATGTGAAATGAACAAAATAAAGACGAAAAATATAGAGAAAACGACCCAGTGATATTCTCGGCCAGACGGCCGCGGCCGCCAACCTGTAACGCGCGATTTTGGCCCTGTAACGCGCGATTTTCCAACCTGTAACGCGCGATTCAGATGGATTTTTTGAGCAATTTCTTCATGCGCAATGAGATCAGCATGAAAAAATAAACAAGAAATGTGAATAAAAAAATGGGACTATAGTCAACGCAAGCGTCTGCATACCCGCTCTACTGCAACCCCGCCCACCTCGTAAAAATAGTTCGCCTTTTGGAGAGAGCGGCCAGACACGCAGACAGTAAGTGTCTGGCCGCTCTCTCCAAAAGGCGATTTATTTTTACGAGGTGGGCGGGGTTGCAGTAGAGCGGGTATGCAGACGCTTGCGTCGACTATATAGTCCCTCTTTTAACCGAATCTTCTTATTTTGAGGTTGAAACAAACGCCTGGAAAGCCATCGGGATGTTCAACCTTATTGGATATGATAGAAAAGATACGGATGGTTTACAGCCTATTTTCGAACTCTGCGATAACAAAAATTTGAAGCTGTTCCGAAAGCAGAGTGACAGTAAGTGAAGTATTTCTACTTTTTCGAATACTAACTTATTTTTGATTCAGACTGTTCAGTAGTCATAACTAGACAAATCGAAGTGAATGGAGTGTGGAAATCCGATGAAAATTCAGAACCAATGTTCGGTACCTTGAATCTACAAAAAGAGAATCTAAATGTGAGTACTAACATGAACAAATAATGAAGAAGGACTATAGTCACAACTTTTTATTTTCGTTTCTTGTTTATTTTTTCATTCTGATTCCACTGTACATAAAGAAAATGCTCAAAAATCGCTTTGAAACGCACAAATTGGGCGTTACAGGTTGGTGGCCGACAATCTCACAGCGCGGGGCCGTTTCCTTCATATTTTTTCGCTTTTAGTTCGTTCATTGCACATGCTTTTGCAACAAAACACCAATCTTCTCATATTTTAACATGTAAAACGTCTGAAAAAAGCAAAAAAATATGAAGAAAACGGGGTGGAGTTCTCGGCCAGACGGACGCGGCCGCCAACCTGTAACACGCGATTTTGGGCGCATTTTGTGCGCTTCATAGCGATTTTTGAGCAATTACTTCATGCGCAATGGAATCAGCATGGAAAAATAAACAAGAAATGAAAATAAACAATGTGACTATAGTCATCCTTTAAAGGAGGACTGAACTCGGGTTTTTTTATTTCAAATTCTGATGCAGTTTTTCATTCTGATCATTTTCTTTCACTACGACTACACTCAAAAATCACTCTAAACGGTAGAAAAAGGCGTTTTAAAGAAGGACGCAATACAGGTTGATGGCCTAGGATCCGACAAGTACGCCTTACGCGCGCTTTTTTTCAAATTCCTAGGCCGTCAGTCTGTACGCGGCCATGGCTTCAAAAGCCTTTTTCTACCGTTTTGAGTGATTTTTGAGTGCAGTCGTAGTGAAAGAAAATGATTAGAATAAAAAAATGCATCAGAATTTGAAATATTTTATAGAAAAATTTGAAAATTTTGCAGCAAGCAGTAGCAAGCCTGAGTAGAGAATGCCGGCTTCCCTTCGAGGTTTTTTTCAAAGAAGGACAAAAGTTTGTTTTCACATCAGGCCACACCGACAAAGCCCTTCCGTTCTGGCTGTAAGTTCTCATTTACTTCTTTCTGCCTAGTTTTCCCGTTTTCAGAGAGCAACGCCATTTGCAAATGCCGCTCTTCAAGTTGACAAAAGCGGAGAATGTTCCTAGTCTAAAATTGCAACAAATCATCAAAGACCACGAGATCAATCCTGAGGAACTAAATAACATAATTGATAAAGGAACTGCTCCTTATGACCTGAATCCCACACAGTTCAAAGCCATCAAGATGGCATTAAATGAAAAGCGCAAACTGGTTTGCATTCAAGCACCCCCTGGCACTGGGAAGACCTATGTTCTTGCCGCGTTATTAGCCAAGCTGATCGACAAGAAGAAGCATGCTCTTGTGCTGACATCTACCAAGGAGGCTTTGAAAAATATACAGGCGATGACAGAAACTATGCTCACGAACAAAAAAGTGAAGTTCGACGATAATAGTGAGTTGGGTTTAAAAAAATGTGAACTGCATTGAATGTTCTTTAAAGGAGAACTAAACTCGGGGTTTTTTTAAATTTGAAATTCCGACGTAGTTTTTTATTCTGATCATTTTCTATCACTACGACTACACTCAAAAATCACTCTAAACGACAGAAAAAGGCGTTTGAAAAAAGCACGCAATACAGGTTGATGGCCTAGGACTTTTGAGTGTAGTCGTAGTGAAAGAAAATAACCAGAATAAAAAACTGCATCAGAATTTAAAATAAAAAAAAAACCCGAGTTCAGTCCTCCTTTAACAAAGTGTAGAACTTTTAGAGACCTATCAATTAGTAAGACAAAGAACGTCCAAAAATATTGATTCCTCTATGAAGTTATGACTTCACTTCGCTCTTTTTCTCTTCCGGAACTTATACGGAAGTCGGAAGTCAGAAGTGAAGTCATAACTCCAAAATCAATACTTTTGGACGTTCTTTGTCTTACTAATCGATAGATCTCTGAAAGTTCAACACTTTGTTAATACATCGCTTTTCAATCCAATCGCTTCTCGAGAAACTGTGGAGCACTTCCGCCAAAAAAAAAATCTCAGTTCAGTTCTCCTTTGATAGCTAGCTTTTTCGGGTCTAGAATTCGCTATGCTGTTAATATTTTCAGTTTTAAACTATTCAAAAATCGAGAAATCTTTATTTCAGCTCTCATGGATGTCGAGAAGTTTCGGGAAGCTAAAAACTCTTCTGATGAAGGAAAGAACACCATACGTTTAGTGGTACGTGGTAGTGTAGTGATATCTGTAGTTACCAGTCCAATTACAATTTTTCTCTTGTTTGCAGGAAGATTTGCGAATCCAGTTTCAAAATGGAGTAATTAGTACACATGAATACATAACAACGGCTCAAAATATCATTGATGACAATTCGGCGAAGCTCGCAAAAGTAACTAGGAAATTCTTGAACTCGAATATATTTTTCATTTTTCAGGAAATCATTTCTAAAGCCAGTGTCATTTTCGCTACCATTGCATCCAGCTTCGTGCATACAGCTACGAAGAATTCCGATTTTAACCCTTGCATGTGTATTATTGGTGAGAAATATACTTGTGTTCTGACAACGTTCCTATTTTGTATCAGATGAAGCCGCTCAAGTTATGGAGACCCAATTATGGCCGGCAGTTATAAAGATGAAAAGAATAATAATGGCAGGCGATCCGAAGCAACTGCCTGCTGTGGTGAAGACAACAGAGTAAGTTTTCCAATTCTGTTGTGTCCCCTGGTAGTCTATTCAAGAAGGTGTGAAATCACTTTTCAAGTTTCAGCTTGTCAAGTTTTTTTTTGGAAAAAAACCTGAACTTCGACATTTTAAGGTTATTGCATATTTTTGTTCATAAGCAAGCGCGCCCCACTAGACTCAGTACTTCATTTTCCTAATTCGACGAATGAAGTTTTTTTGGTGAATTTTCCGGTTTTCGCAAGAAAAACACCTATTCTGAAGATTTTTTCACCGAAAATCGAGAAAAAAGTAAAAATTTTTGAATGGAAAAATTTTCTTTTTTTTTAAAGGTTTTTAAGGCTCCGGGACATTTCGCACCCGGACATTTCGAACCCGAGACATCTCGCACCCAAGACATTTCGCACCCAAAAAACGCGTTTTTAGCGAAACAAGTCATTTTTCGAGCTTTTTTTTTTGATAGATGATAAAATTTTTGTAAAAATCAGAATATTCCATTAGTTTATTGATATTTTATCGCTATCGCCACAATAACAGTGATTTACAACACGATTGCCGGCCAGCTCAAAAATCGACGATTTTTCGTGGCGATAGCGAGAAAATATCATAAAGAAATATTTTGATTCTTACAAAAATAATATCATTTATCAAAAAAAAGCTCGAAAAATTACTCGTTTCCGCTAAGAACGCGTTTTTTGGGTGCGAAATGTCTTGGGTGCGAAACGTCTGGGTGCGAAATGTCTTGGGTGCGAGATGTCTCGGGTTCGAAATGTCCGGGTGCGAAATGTCCCGGAGCCGTTTTTAACCAGATTTAGTTCGAAGTGAGGGCTGAAAGTGTCATGGAAAAATTTTTTTCAGAAAATGAACTGAGTCTAGTGGGACGCGCTTGCTCATGAACAAAGAAAACAATAGATTATTTATAGTGCACGCAAGCGTCTGAATATTCGCTCCACTGCAACCCCGCCCAACTCGTAAAAATAGCTCTCCTTTTGAAGAGAGCGGCAGACACGTTACTGTCTGCGTGTCTGCCGCTCTCTCTAAAAGGAGAACTATTTTTACGAGGCGGGCGGGGTTGCAGTGGAGCGGATATTCAGACGCTTGCGTTCACTATAAAACAGAATCAGATTCTTATTGTCTGAAAACACGGAAACGTCTCTAAAAACGTAATATTGCGTTGCCTGGCATAGAATCACTTTCGGTGGCCGAGTCCACTCGGACTACACGGGCAGGTGGAAGAGAAACCGTGTAGTTCTCGAGTAAAACCACTGATTGTTTTCTCTTTCTTTCTCAATTTTTTTGCCGCTTTTTGGTAATGCAATTTTACGGTTTTTAGAGAAGTTTCCGTGTTTTCAGACAACAAGAATATGATTTTGTTTTAAATAATCTACCAGAATTTGAAATTAAAAAAAGTGATTTCACTCCTCTTTTGAAGTGAGCTATATAGAGATTACTGCTCATGAACTTCAAGCAAAAAATATACATTTTACAGAGCTAAAGACGGAAAACTCAATCGTTCCATCATGGAGCGAATCATCGAGCACAAAGAAAAGTTCAGTTGGATCATGTTGGATGAACAGTATCGTTGCCATCCACATATCATTGAATGGTCCAATGATTCTTTCTACGGAGGCATTCTCAAAAATAGAACATATGAAGATGATAAGCTTCAGTGAGTCCTAGCCGCTGTTATTATTTGGAGGGAGATAGATTTAAAAAAAAATTGTACTTTCTTCTAGTAATACGGCCACCTCTCTCTTGGCTCCCGGGGAAAGCCAGAGTCCGCGTTTTTGATATGTGCATAGATAGCACAGGGATGCTCTATTAATCTATATAGTTTTCCGCGAAACTCAATAAAAAGGGATGCTAGATCGGCGACATACACACATACTGTTGAAAAAATAAAGTTTGGGCAAGGAATTTTCAACTTGGCACCGTGCCAACGACCTCCCCTTGCAAACGCAAGTTGCGGCGCGCCTTTTTGCAACGCCCCCGCACGCAATTTTCGTTCTTCCGATTTATATATTTGTGAGGCAAAAAGCAACTGAATTTTAAGCTTTCGTGTTGATGTTTCTTGTTTTTTCTACCGCAAATATATTAAAAATTCACATATTCGTCAAATCTGTTGCAATCAAAGTGTTTTTATCAGGGTTTTATAATTTTTCAATGTGATTTCGTCAACTGTTTCCGCTTTTCAGTACTTTTGAACATTATTTCTACTAATTTGCACCGTTTCAGAGAAAAATATCGGTCCATTCAGACAACTACAAACTCCAGCAATCAAAGGATATTTTTTTTTCGTGTTAGTTGTAGAAGTAGCTATTGTTTTTCTCTCCGCCCATAGTTTCAGGTTCTTCCTCTTCACAACGACTGCAATTATCGGGCAAAGGGAAGCAAGAGCAAGAAGCTCACAGAAATCAAGGAGAATCGTCTGTTTTCAGGTATTTCAATTGTTTCAAATTTAGTTTCACTGAAAGAAATGACTAGAACATGCATGTAAATTCATTTTTCCAGGTTTCACGTCTCGTTGCCGCTCGTCTCGTCTCCTCTGCTGCCGCTCGTCTTGTCTCCTCTTCTGTTCGCTCGTCTTGTCTCCTCGTCTCTTCGCTCAAATGGATGTTAAAACGTGTTGTCGAGTTAGTAACAAGAAGAATTAATATTGGTTCTCTCCGCCCTAATTACAGATTTCCCCTTCAACTTCAACACCTGGACAACAACAACAACTTCACAGCGATCTACTCCCCAGGCGGAACAGAATAATCTTTAAAATGTGTATATGTTTTAATTTTTAAATTTTTAATAAAAGTAGTTTGACAAAAGTTGTTGGAAGTGTTTTACTGCATGCTTGGGGACCTCGCTGAAAAGTTATAAGAAAATTTAACATGAGTGGTTCGATTTCAAAAGTGAGGCTTATTCAGACTGGAAATGCGTAGAGTATCGTTTACCCCTTTCAAAGGGAGATACAGAAGAAACATTGATGGTTCCGTAGCTTGTCAAGCAAACTCCCATGAAATTGGTGGAGGGTTCACACATCTCCAGTTTACCCAAACTGATAGCAGTACGTTCAGAGTAAAACATGTAGGCGTAAACACTGAACCACCACATTATAAGCCAACGAAAGAAGAGAAAGCTGAAAGAGAGGTTAGAATATTAATGAAACAATCGAGAATCAAATGAATATATTGAACAGAAATGGGAAAAGTATACAAGAATCGGCCAAGCATTTTCTTCGATTTCCTTGACTGATTTTCCGAAAGTCTCTACAGACAAGTTTCTCAAAGATTCCGGATCTGAAATTGTGCAAAATGTGATGGGTGTTGTTGAAATCATCAAGAAGAAGCTGGGAAAAGATGCCATTGGGACCATTTTCAATGCTCCAATCCAAGCCGTCTCTGGATTCACTGGCTTTTGTAGGAACACAGTATCAGACACATTAAGGGTCGCATCTTCACCCGCTCCCAAAAGAATGAGACTCTGTGACTACTCCAAAGCAGACCAGGCTAAACGAATCGCATCTAGATTACCTCTTAAGGATCGAATTGCAATTCGAAAACAAATTCACCAGCTTTGGAAAGAAAAAAAGCCTGTCAGTGTCGAAGTTCTTTATGAATGGTCAAAAACAAACATCCAGTATCACAAATCCATCACCTATTTCCGTCTCACCATGAAGGGGCTCGGATTACGGTACAAAAAAAATACTCGGATTTCGGCTCTTGAAGAGAGACCTGACGTGGCAAAGAGAAGAGCGGAGTATTTGGATGTTAAAAAGGAGGCTGAAGATGATACTCCTTTGTTTTTCGCATTTGACGAAACGTGGATTCATGACGGGATGGGGAGTGCAAAAAGTTGGCAATATGATAACCCAACAATGTATCAGAAGGCTAAAATGGTGGATTCGGAGAATCCGGTCCCTGGACCATTTAAGCCCAAGCATCGAGGTAAAAGAGGAATTGTCCTGTGCATTCTTTCTGAAGATGGTATTCTTCCTGGGAGCATCAGGTTCATCATCTCCGGCCAAAAACCTGAAGACCAAAAGGAAGATTATCATCAGGAAATGAACAGTTCAACAATGGAAACATATATGAAGGAGATGGCCGAACTGATGGCTCATTATGCAGCAAAAAGGGGGCGCATTCCGTACCTATTGCAGGACAATGCACCCTACCACAACAAAACGAGAGAGAAAGTATACATACAATGATATATTTTAGGTAGAACGGAATTATACTTTCAGCCACCAACCTCTGTTTCCTCTAAATCGACTATGCAAGAGTGGCTCAGAGATCAAGGAGTTCAATTTAAGCCAACCGCCAAAAAAAATGAGCTTTACACTCTCGTCAATTCTTTCCTTGCGGCAAATGGCGGAAGAGACGCCTTCAAAGTCTATGATTTGGATTCTTGGTGTGATGAAATGTGGGGTGTTCGAGTTATTCGAGTGCCTCCATACCACTGTCAATGGAATCCTATCGAATATCTGTGGGCTCTTCTGAAGCACCACCTCCGTGCACTTGGCAGCGTGAACGATAGCCTAGAACTCGTTGGTTTTATATCTGAAACTTCGAAAAATACATCATTTAGGTCAGATCTCGAGCACTTCAATTCTTAGAGACTTTCGATGGCAAGAAAGCCTTCGCTCTTTTTGAGCATTGCCGTAAAGATGAGGAAGATGTTAGAGAAATGATTCAAGAAAAGAAAAATATGGTGGAAGTTTCCAACTTCCACTTACGTTACGATGAAGATCTAGGCGTACACATCATCGACGAAAGTGACGAGGATTCTATGAATGATGACTATGATGACGACTCAGATAGTGCGGAGGCTATCTCTTCTTTGCATTATGACGAACAATTCGATGAGTTCTTCCTCGACGATATGCTTCTCTCTTGATCTTCCAACGTTTTTCTTTTCCTTGCTTATTCTTCTGATTTGAAGTTGTTGTTGTTGTCCAGGTGTTGAAGTTGAAGGGGAAATCTGTAATTAGGGCGGAGAGAACCAATATTAATTCTTCTTGTTACTAACTCGACAACACGTTTTAACATCCATTTGAGCGAAGAGACGAGGAGACAAGACGAGCGAACAGAAGAGGAGACAAGACGAGCGGCAGCAGAGGAGACGAGACGAGCGGCAACGAGACGTGAAACCTGGAAAAATGAATTTACATGCATGTTCTAGTCATTTCTTTCAGTGAAACTAAATTTGAAACAATTGAAATACCTGAAAACAGACGATTCTCCTTGATTTCTGTGAGCTTCTTGCTCTTGCTTCCCTTTGCCCGATAATTGCAGTCGTTGTGAAGAGGAAGAACCTGAAACTATGGGCGGAGAGAAAAACAATAGCTACTTCTACAACTAACACGAAAAAAAAATATCCTTTGATTGCTGGAGTTTGTAGTTGTCTGAATGGACCGATATTTTTCTCTGAAACGGTGCAAATTAGTAGAAATAATGTTCAAAAGTACTGAAAAGCGGAAACAGTTGACGAAATCACATTGAAAAATTATAAAACCCTGATAAAAACACTTTGATTGCAACAGATTTGACGAATATGTGAATTTTTAATATATTTGCGGTAGAAAAAACAAGAAACATCAACACGAAAGCTTAAAATTCAGTTGCTTTTTGCCTCACAAATATATAAATCGGAAGAACGAAAATTGCGTGCGGGGGCGTTGCAAAAAGGCGCGCCGCAACTTGCGTTTGCAAGGGGAGGTCGTTGGCACGGTGCCAAGTTGAAAATTCCTTGCCCAAACTTTATTTTTTCAACAGTACGCAAAGGGTCGCCGATGCGCATGTACCTTTAAACTGTCGTAAAACTATTATACATGAGGGGAGACGCGTTGCGTTCGCCGCGTCGCGGCAGTTGGCAGCAGGTCAAGGCAGTGAGAAAAAATAGCTCCGTATAACTTAATGTCTGTCCGAGTCGCTACGAAACGAAAACCGCGACGCGGCACATGCAACGCGTCTCACCTAATTTAGATTTACGGCAGTTTGGAGGAGGACTGAACTCGGGTTTTTTTGTTTCAAATTCTGATGCAGTTTTTTGTTTTGATCATTTTCTTTCACTACGACTACACTCAAAAATCACTCTAGTTGGGTGAAAAAGGCGTTTGAAAGAAGCACACAATACAGGTTAATGGCCAATGATCCGACAAGTGTGCGCCATGCGCGCGCTTTTTTTCAAATTCCTAGGTCGTCAATCTGTACGCGGCCATGCTTTCAAACGCCCTTTTCTGCCGTTTAGAGTGATTTTCGAATGTAGTCGTATTGAAAGAGAATAATCAGAATAAAAAACTACGTCAGAATTTGAAATAAAAAAGCCGTGTTCAGTCCTCCTTTAAAGGAGGAATAAAGTCATGTTTTTTTATTGTTGTAATCGATTGTATTCTCCATTCGCGAGGGACTGACCGCTCTCAATAAATTCGGCCATCGCTACAGTCAGGTTTCCGCACGGAAGAGACAAAAATTTGGCTTGCGTGTCGATTTACGCGTTGCGTAAATCTACAGCCAGAAAACCTGACTGTAGCGATGGCCGAATTTATTGAGAGCGGTCAGTCCCTCGCGAATGAACAATATAGGTTATGATCATTGTTGAACAGCTTATGAAAAGTTATAAAAATTCCTCTGAAACGCACATGAAAACGGCCAAAACCGAGATGTATTTTTTCTGGCCGAGGGCCGAGGGCCTAGGAGGCGCCCATATGGCTGGGGTCGATTTACGCAGCGTTATCACACTCATCATTGTTTTCATTCGTTTTTGCTTTTTATTCGATTATTTCACGTTTTTCTTTTTTTCTTTTCAAACCTAAAAATATTTCTAGGCAAAATTTACTGAAAAAATCGAATAAAAAGCAAAAACGAATAAAAACAATGATGAGTGTGACAACGCTGCGTAAATCGACCCCAGCCATATGGGCGCCTCCTAGGCCCTCGGCCCTCGGCCTCGGTTTTGGCCGTTTTCATGCGCGTTTCAGAGGAATTTTTATAACTTTTCATAAGCTGTTCAACAATGATCATAACCAGTGTGCCTTATCGATAAAGGTTCGATAAATTTATCGACAAATTTATCGAAAAATTTGTCGACAAATTTATCGACAAAAGTTCGACAAATTTGTCGAATTTTTATCGACAAATTTAACGATAAATTTATCGACAAATTTGTCGATAAATTTGTCGATAAAAAATAGGCGTTTTTTTTCGACAAATTTTCGATGAAAAATTCAAATTCTTCCAGAAAAATCCGCAGCTACGACACTCCGAAATTCCGCAAAACGCGCGTTGTTTAGCTTTTTTGTTGAAAAAGTTTTCGGCAAACGATAAATTTATCGACAAATTTGTCGAATTTTTATCGACAAATTTTTCGATAAATTTGTCGACAAAAGTTCGATAAATTAATTTTTTATCGATAATTTTTCGATAAATTTTTCGATACATTTGTCGAAATTTTTGTCGATAATTTGTCGAAATACCCATTTTTCGATAAAATTTTTTTCGATAAGGCACACTGATCATAACCTATACAATCGATTACAACAATAAAAAAACATGACTTTAGTCCTCCTTGAAAGGTGCATAAGCATTGGTGACCCTGTGCATACGGACAGAATCCTCGTAGTATTATTAGTAGATATACAAAAAAGCCTTAAATTATAGCATCTATTATCATGTTTGTTTCATTTTCATCTATTTGCAGCACAAGTTTCAAAGTATTGCCGCCACCTGAGTTCAGCAGTTTGTTTGATCCATTCGCGATTATCGATACGTCTCTCGAAACCAGGGACCCAGTCCGCACGGATTCGTACGAACAATTCATCGTAGAACATGATGCTACAAAACCGGAATGTTCTTCGGTTTCCTATGGAAATCTTGGTTAAAAGTCTTCCAGTTTTTGTTTAATTAATTGAATTTTCAGCCGAAGCACAGATAGTTGCCACACATTACCGTCATCTCAGAGATTTGGGAATTGCAGCGAAAGATATCGCAATCATTACTCCATACAGAGGACAGGCAAGTTTTTAAATTCATTTCAGTTTTAAGAATCAGTTTACAGCTTGATCTTCTCGACAGAGCGATATCCTCACTAGAAGAAAGGTTCCCAGACTACAAGGCTACGAAAATCGGGACAATCGATAGTGTTCAAGGACAAGAATGGGATGTTGTCATATTCTCCATGGTCCGCAGTAACCCAATAAGTTGGTTTTTCGTTCAGTTCCTCGACAAATTACGTGATTGATTTTCAGAAACTCTGGGATTCGTTTCGGATCTTCGACGTTTGAATGTGGTCGTCACTCGAGCAAAACGCCATTTCATGCTGGTCGGAAATGGGTTTATGTTGGCAAGCAGCCAACACGCCGAAATTCGAAATCTCTTTGAGTAAGCTTCAACATTTTTACTATCGAAATAAGTAACGATTCCTTGACACCGTCACGTCAAAATGCACAGCAGGGGGTCCGCTGACCACGCCCCCTCCAACATTTGCATTTTAAGCTGTTTCAGCTGTTTTTACATGTTTTTTTCCAGTTTTTCTTGTTTCTCTTGACAGAAATATGAATTTTATTGCTAATTATGTTACAGAAATGCACAAAAACTCAAGAAATTCCGAAAATTGCAGTCCGAAATCGTCAATCTATGTTTTTCTTCTATTTCTGTAACGTAGTTAGCAACAAAATTCATATTTTTGTCAAGAGAAACAAGAAAAACTGGAAAAAAAAACATGTAAAAACAGCTGAAACAGCTTAAAATGCGAATGTTGGAGGGGGCGTGGTCAGCGGACCCCCTGCTGTGCATTTTGACGTGACGGTGTCAAGGAATCGTTTTTAATATTGATAGTTTCAATATTTTCCAATTTACGAATCGATTTTTTGCATTTCAGTATTGCGAGAGCAACTCATCATCGGTTCCACCCTGAGCATGCGAGCTACAGCCACGACTACAAAAAAAATTATATCGTTGTTTCTAACAACTTTGGAAAGAACTTTGGCTCCTTTCTGCAGACTACTAACGATTCTCAAATGAAGGAATATTGCATAAAGTTTAAACAGGTTGCCGAAGAGCTAAAAAAAAACAAAGCACGACCCAAGTTTAATCAAATCAATTAATGGTTATTTATGAATATCTTGAAGCGAAAGACTAAGGTGTCATTCTCATGTAACCTCACATTTTGGTGTTTCTCCTTCTTGTATTATTATTGTAATTTTTTTGTATGATCAGACATTGTTTCCCGTTGAATATTGAAATGAAATGGTTACGTGATCCAACTATTAGTTGTGGTGATTTTGTTTTGAAAGCACATGAAATATTCATATCGAGTGAACCTGACAAGGGAGGTGTTTTTAGAAAGGTCTTGGGAATTTTTTGAAATTTTGAGGGCATGTTCACATCACCACTGGCATTTACAAAAAACATGTTTAGCTGCTTTTCTCCAAAACAAAGCCCAAAAAACGGATTTGAAGGTTTATCTTTTTTAGTCAGTACACTTCTACATTATAATGACAAAAATGAAGCGGTTCCCGACCGTTTTGGACGCTCAATATTGAGTGGGGATCTAATTCGACTCTAATTGATATTTTGGACAGGTTTCAGCCAAAAAAAAGTTTTGAAAATTTTATCAAAAATTATGGCACCATAGGGATCCTGTTGGTGGGTGGATCCAAAAAGTGAAAAAGGAAAAAATTCTTCAGAATTTTCTGAAACTTTTGGTACGTGTTTGTAGGTGTTAGAAAGAAATCCTGACAAATTTTCGCAATCCATTTTGAACGGATTTACAGCTATTTTTCGTAAAACTCTGAATGGACCAGGACACTATTTGAGGGTCCTTCCAACTTGTTTTGAAGACATTTGAAGACAACGATTCCCCGTGTCAAAAATAGTATTTCTGCCAATTTTCAGCCAATTCCCAAACCCTTTCGGTAATCAGCGAAATGCGTTTTTCATTAGAGCGCTCTTTCCCACCCCATCCCCGGTAGTCGTGTACGAGGGTAGGAAAGCGCGCTCTAATGCTAAAAAAAAGTTTGATTCTCAGTTTCGCCCCATTTCCCTAAAAATTCAGTTGAAAAAATTTGGCGAAAGTTGAGGTACGCAGCGAAATCACCGATCTAGCATTAGGGCGTACTTTCCTCGCTGGTAACCCGTGTGCTGATTCGAAATCTGTGTTATGCTTAAAATCTATGGTGTAAAGTACGCGGCTGATGAGAATGAGCGTCGCTCTAGAAAAACAATAGAAAGCACGTAAATATTGTTTTTTTTCCAAAAAAAAAATTTCCCTGGAAACGAATTCCTGGGAAAATGGGCGGAGCCTAAGTTGCAAGTTGCTGCATGGCTTTGTTTTTTTTTTTTGAGACTAATAAGAAGTAGGTATGGTGTAATCGGAAAGCTTAACCTAAACCAGTCGGTAAGGGACAGAAATAGCGCTATATGCATTATTTAAAAAGACCTGAAAAGCTAAAAGTAAAAACTGTGCCAGACTATTGCAATTAAAGCACCGCCCATTTTCCCAGAAGTTCGTTTCCCAAGAAAACGTTTCCACCGGGATCTGTGGAGTCTCTGTGGGGGGAAAAGAGAAAAATTTACGACGAAAACAGTGCAAGCGCGCTCCCCCGCACTTCTTATTTTCCAGGCGGTTTGTCGCCGCTTTCGAACTTTTTCCTCTGTTTTTCACTTTTTTCGGGTCAATTTCTCACATTTTCCTATCATTTTTCAGCATAACCTTCAACTAATCATGTCTGTTCAAGGTAAATTAATTAATTTTCGTTAAAAAATCCCAAAATTTCATGCTTTAGACCTAAAAATCCAGGAGAAACAAGTGCCAATGTCGCTCATCGAAAATCTGTGTCAATGTCAAGTCTGTTATATGGTAAATACCCAAAAAATTACTAAAAAAACGCAAATTCTGTCAGAATTACAACGAAACAACAAAAATCGCGCAAATGTTGCATTGCGGTCACACTTTTTGCATGGATTGCATCAGAAATGTTCAAAAATATGGGAATTCTGCTCATTTGGAGTGTCCAACGTGTCGTTCCGAGACAAAATGCACCGTTGACACTATCGCCACCAATTTTCTCGTTATGGGTTTGTTTTTTTTTTCGAATTTTTCGGGTTTTTGGCCTAAAATTGCCGTTTTTCCTCAAATTTCGGGCCATTTTGAAGCCAAAAATGTGCCTATTTGCTCATTTTTGCCATCCACTACCCTAAAATTGCCTTTTTTTCCAGAAATGATCCGAAAATTCGGATTAATGGGACCAGCCGAAATTGCGCCGGTGAAAGAGCGAAAATTGGCTCGTGAGGCTCAAAGAGAGCGAACAATTGATGAGATGGTTGATGAGAAATATCGTCAATTGATTGCTGATGTTAAGGGAGAATTGATGGGAAAGTTCGAGGAATTGAGAGAATCACTCAGGAAAACCACTATAAGTAAGTGGAGATAAGTGGAGTTCAGGGCGGACTCCGCCCAGCGAAAAGGGGTGTCTGCGTCTCCTTGTTTTGCGCACTCTTTCCGAAGAAAAATTCCGAAAATTTCGATAAAGTACTCCATTCTTGCGTAAATTTCTAGGTTGAGATATCAAATGAAAGCTGAGAAAAGGCCCTAGAAAGTGGCCTTTTTCTGTGAAACAGGTTCGATTTTAGGCTGAAAAAAAACAAGACGGAGACGAAAATGTCTGCGTCTCTTCATTTCCTTCGCTTTCTAACTCCCTTCTGGTTTTCCGACGGAACGGTCTACACTAAAGTTGCCTGGAATTCTGAGGCTTCACGAACAGGGGGAGGAGCTTAAAAGGGGCGTTCCCATTTGGCAAGTGTCCCGCACAAGTTTCTTTTTTCAATATTTTCAAAGATATTCCAGCATTAAATGAAACCTCAACTAGGCTCCATAGCGTTCAAAAAGCAAAAACAAAATTCAAGTTTTCTTTGAAAATATCGAAAAAGAAAACTGTGCGGCACACCTGCATATCGGGAACGCCCCCTTTTAAGCTCCTCCCATGACCAATAAAGCTCAATTTGTTGAAAAAGTAGACGAAATCATGAAATTTTCTGATTTCTCCAATAGAAAACCCACTTTTTCAGCGGATGAGATAGTGTGAGAAACAAAGAAACGCAGACACATCTCTTCCACCCCTGCGTCTCCTCGTTGCGCACACTCCCTCCCCCTTCCTTTATCTCTGCGCCTCCTCACCTCCCACACTCTCTATATCTCTCAATTTTCAGAATCAGTTCAAGCCGAATTGGAAAATCTCAGCGATCAGGTGATGGATGCGGTTCGTGACGCCTACGATGGAATGTCAGAGAGTGGAGAAGACGACGATGACGATGAAGACGAAGAGGAGGAATCTGAAGCCAACGCCGCCGATGATGATAATGAGAGTATGACATCGTTCTCAACTGCTTGCTCAATGAGCTGTGAGCTGTTTTCAGATGAAGAAGTGAGTCAAACGCCTCCGCCACAGCGCCGCAGAGAATCCTTCATTACCCGTCGATTTAGAGCCATTCGGGCAGCCATTTTCAGACGTAGAAATGTAGTCGTTGGCTTGAAAATTTGGCTTAAAATCCCCTTATTTTCAGTCAACAATTGTCGTTCCAAATCCGGTGAACAACAACTGCCGTGACCCGTATTGCATGTGCAAGTCTTCTGATGAAGAGGGAACCGCTTCTGAATCCGGTGACGATGATGATTGGAACGACGGTGGAAGTGAATGGAGCGAAGTGACGACGTCTGGAGCCGAAAGCGCCCTTTGATTTGTATATTATATCTCTCCAATTTCAAGTTTTAACCATCTCATGTAACATATATATAAAGAATCCGCTGTGAGAAAGAGCCTATGTTTTTGAAATTCTTTTTATAGAATCCCCCGTGGGCAGTGTTAAAAACTACGAAAAAAAAAAAGAACAACTAGAAACCTACTGGGAGCAACAGAAAAAAAAAAAGAAAAACGGGGCTGGACGGGAAAAAGAAAACAAATAAATACTGTAATGGAATGAATCGAAAATAGAAAAAAAAAACATTGGTAGTTGTGACAAAAAAAGAGGTGAGTTTTAGAGAAGAAAAAAGGGGGCGGAGCTTATTGGATTGGTGGAATGGTTGGCGTCTCCAAACTGGTGGCGAATAGACGTTTGTCTCCAATATCGACGACGAGCTGAAAGTTTTAGTTTTTTTTCGGTATTGGCCACGCCCCCTCGAAAGTTCTTACTCGTTCATCCTTTCCAACGGCATTGTCAATCCAGGCAAAAGCGATTGGCTTCTGAAGTCGAACATTGTAGGCTCCCGACGTGATTTGTCCGACACGTGCCTCTTTTCCATCGATTCGAATCACTTCGTTTCCACTTGGAACGAATTTATCGTCGAGAACGATGCCCTCTTCGGTGTCGAATGTGATGAGAGCGAGACGACGGCTGGAATGACTTGTGAGAGTTAGAACGGGGGTTATAGAGAATGGGATGAGGGGTGGGCCGAAACGGGGGTGGTTTGGGGAATTCTTATAGAATAAGAACTATCAAAACCTTCCTGATTTGATAGTATCTGTTCTCAGCAATTCAAAATGTCAGAGCTGTTCTAGAACCTTGGTTTTGGTTCAGAATACAGCTCAAAAACTTCCAAACATTGAAATTTTAAAAACCAGTGAGATAAGGATTGATAGACGACTGATAAGGACTATTACTACTTCCGTTTTGTGATTCTTCATGAAGAGAATCCAAGAAGTATTGGTTCCGAACTATTTAGTTTCTTTGATAAGAAGTTGTCTAATCATAACTAAGATTTTGGAAATGGTTCTGAAAAGGTCCTGACACTCTAAAAACGGCGGTTCTCATAGCGCAAATTCTGGCGCCGGGACATTTCGCACCCAAAAAAAGCGCGTTTTCAGCGGAAACAAGTCATTTTTCGAGTAATTTTTTGATAAATGATATTATTTTTTGTAATCGTCGGGAAATTCCTTGAGTTTATTGATAATTGATCGCTATCGCTACAAAAATACAGGATTCAATTGCCTGGATCAAAACAATTATTATGAGATTCCAGGGTTTCGAAATTCATTGATTCCGAGTTTTCAAGGTATGGAAACGCCTGTCACGCTCACAGTAATTTCCAGTTGAAAAGACTGTAACCGTGGTAAGTCCAGAAGGGCACTTAGCGCTACGCCTTTAATTGGTGATGTCCTGGGGTTTTTCGGGATCAAAGTTTGATATTTCTGATAGTTTTTCTGGCCTAAAATGGTATCATTGGTGTCAGAAAGTATAAGGATAACGGGTTTAAAAGCCTTCAAAATGTCGAAAATTCTCAAAAACTGTCTGTTTTCATAGCTTCAAACTGTCCTAAATGGCTCTAAAAGGCTCCAAAACCCCTCAAAAACTTACTCAAACTCTTTCTTGCTCAACTCCAACGCAGATTCTCTTCCAATAAATTCCTTCTTATTAAAATCAACAAGTCCTCCAATTCCACACTCAAATGGATTTGTGTCAAGAGTCAATTCTTTTCCCCAAATCTTATAACCATGCTCTAAACGCATCATATTCAAAGCGGCTTGACCAAAGTTAACAATTCCATGTTCACGTCCAGCTGACATAACTGCATTATAGAGTTTAGCAGTTTCAGCACGATTATGGAACAATTCATAGGACAATTGACCAGTGGAAGTAGATGAACGAGCACATACAACACCTACGGGTCCCAAACGAATCATTCGAGTCGATTTCTGTGGGAATCCTTCATCGGAGACATCTGATTTTGTGAGAGCAGAGAGGACTTCACGACTTTTTGGTCCGACGAGAGCCAACGAGGCAAGGTATTCGGAGACAATGGAGATCTGGAAATGAGAGGATTTGAAGGGTGGAAATCGGTGATTTTATAGGAATCGTTAAGGTATCAAGTGAAAAATAGTGTGTAAAATCAAGAGACGCAGACACGATTATCTCTGCGTTTCTCGATTTTACACACTATTTCAGAGAGAACGATTGTTGCGCATTTTCAATCCCTTATCCTGACTATAGTAGCGTATTTATTTCTCGCTGGTTGTAGCGGTGGCCTAGAAATCCTACCGTAAAGAATGAGAAAAACAAATGGCCTAAGAATTGCTGACGGGCTAGCTAGGTCAGGTCAGGTATACTGTCTATAACTGTGCCACCGGTGATCGCTCCGATGGCCTAGAGATTTCGTCAATAGTTTCTAGGCCATCTACTCCTATTAGACTACGCAGTAGGGGTTCTAGACCACGTTCATTTATTCAGGAATTTTAATGGCTCCGAATGGTCCGGGCAACGCCCGTTGGCTTAAAGTTTCCACCAACGATTACTAATCGTTCAAAAGCCTTCACGGTGGGAATCCTAGGCCACGGCCGTCTTTGCAGGAGCTTTGTTATTGTAAGGTAAATCTACGTTGGAAGTGAGCTTTTTAGACAGCTTATAGGCTATTTGGAAGTTGAAAACCGGGTCAAAGCCGCTCTATGAATCCGGATGACTGTTCAAAACGATGGCCTAGCTTTGACACGACGGCCGCGCTTGCTGATTGGCCAGATGGACACTCCACCAATCAGCGAGCGCGGCCACGAAGGTGACAAAGTTAGGCCATCGGTTTGAGCATTCAGTAGAGCGCGCTGAATCCTCAATTCTTAATCCTTACCTGAACATCCATTTGTTTCTCGGCGGCAGCTCTTCTCAACCAATAGAGATCACGAGACTCGCGTTCTGGCTCGGTGAGCAAGATGAAGGCAGAACGTTGACGATCGTGATGGAAAATCATCATTGGTCCAAGGATGCCTCCATGACGAGTCAGCATAAGACCCGAGCTGATCTTTCCGAGGGCTGGGATCTGGAAAAAAGAAGGTGATAAGCTTCTGAAGAGCTCGATTTGGGAAAGAGAAAGGGTGTTTCTAGAGATGAAAATGAAGATTTTGACACAAAAGGAGTGCAGATTCTTGAGTAGAAAAACGCAAACGGGGCTTTTCGAGAAATTTTCAATAGAAAAATGACATTTTTCAGCCTCTGGACATAATTACCTGACTAGCAATAGCATAATCCATCAACTTCTCCGCATCATTTCCTTTCACTTCAATCTTTCCCTTCCATGACAAATCAATGACTCCACACTTGTTGGTAACCATTTCGTATTCTCTGATAAGGGTAGGAAGGAATTCCTCATTTTGGACACCCATGTTGAATGAGCTGGCGACTTCCCATCCATTTCTGAAAGTGGAAAATATGAAAAAATTGTTTATTTAATGTCAAAATTCGAGCTTTCGAGTTGTGTTGTGGGTCATTTTGAAGCTAGAAAAGTGCAGAAAACGACTACAAACTCCGTTTTTGCAACAGTAAGATGTGGTGTTTTTCGCAATGTCAGCTACAGGAATAGACGCCCCACAACATTTGAATCTCATCATTTACTGATAAAGTCGCTAATACAGTTTATAGTATATTGTAAAAACTGTTTTAGAAGGGCCCCCTACAATAGAAGAGCCTCCATACTGTGTGTTTTCGATGAAAAATACTAGATCATGCTCTTCTAATACAACTTTAATGGTAAATGGTTTTTCGGCTCAAAATGACCTGAAACGCGCTTTCGGAGCTTTTTATCAGAGTTGTACGGAATGAATTTTTTCGATTCCGGAATTCGGAATAATCCCTTTTTTCCCGGAAGACGGAATTCGGAATCCGGAATAATTGGCTTCGCAAGATTCAAAGCTGATACAAAAAATTGAGTTCGAAAATTAGCTTGGCTCGGTTTTTCAGTGCATTTTAGGGATCATTTTATGCTTGAGGCATTGAATACGAAAGTATCGTCCGAATATTCCCTATTTTGCCATTTTTCTTGGCTTGAAAATTTTGAGTTGTAACGGAATGAAATTTCATTTTGCGGAATCCGAAATTCGGAATGAAATTCAACTTTTCGGAATCCGGAATTCCGTACATCTTTGCTTCTTATCTATCTATTCCATGGGCTCAAGATTTATGCTAGCTTCTAGTAGTTTCTCTAGGTACTTGAATTTTGAAATTACGGTAAAAACCGGTTTTACGGCTAAAAATGACCATAAACCCGCCTTGGAAGCTTCTTATCTAGCTCAAAATTCAACTCCGCTTATCCGCAAGCCCCACAAATCCCCCTTCTTTTTCCGTTTCCATACCTAAACGAAAAAGAAGCTCCATCCTTCTTCAGCCTTCCATAAACTCCACTAATTCTATCAGTTGGACGTCCAGCAAGGCGATCAGTATAAGACCAATTATAGTACATTGAATAAGTCTCTCTGGATCTTTCCGTGAAGAATTTACGATCTCCCCATCTCTCATATCGACTGGCATCCGTATCAAACAACTCTGCCGGTGGTTCTCCATCAACTATCCAATCAGCCAAATATTTTCCAATTCCCCCACCGGAGCTGACTCCATCCAAGAATCCAGTTGACATCCAATAGTTCTTATCATATGGACCAACCAATGGATATCCATCTGGGGTCATACTAAACACAGCAGCACGGGCATCAACTTTAGCTCCTTCCAAAGATGGAATCAATTCACACGCTCTCTTGTAGGCATCATCGAGACGTGAGAAATCGGCTTTGATGCTTTTTGATCCCTCAGTTGGCACTCCTTTTTTGTACCAATCCTCACGGATTACTGTCTTTTCGAGACTTTCAAATCCACCGAAAAGGTAGTCGTCCCCGGATTTTCGAACGTAGAATGTCGAATCGTGATCGATGATGGCTGGAGTGTTGTCTGGTGTCTTGTTGGGCTGCAAAATTATGAGATTTAGGAGGGAAAAAAGATCAAAATTCAGATACTTCAGTCAATTTTGAATACTTTTCCATTCTGAAAACAGATTTGGATTCAGAAAAAAAAACTGCATCGAATCATCTAATTGGAATGGGATTTTAGTTTAAATAATTTGAAAAAAGTGGCCGTTTTTCGAGCATTTTTCAAATTTTTTTTTCGATTTTTTAAAAAACTTCAAAGCTCCAAAATGGATTGGTTTCAAAATTTTACAGATTGGAAGAAGGTCGAAAATAGGTACAGTATTTTGACTACAGTAACTAACTACTGTAAAAAAACTAACTACAGTATAACTAACTACAGTATTTCTTAAGCTGAAAAAGCTCTAGTTTTCCAGGCTTCAAAAATGTATTTTTCAGTTTCAGAATGTCATTTTTATAATAAAGACCCCAATTTCCTGGAACTGCGAAAAACCTAATGAAAAGATGATTTTAGGCGGAAAAACTGTGAAACATGATCCTTCTTTCTGAACTTTCCCAAACCTTTTTTTTTAGAATGAATCTTACAACCTGAAGAAACCTATTTTTAAATATGGTTTCAATAGAAAAAAAGGATTTTTTCTGGGCTATCTAAGTCCCTTTTCGACGGATTTCCAACAGAATCTGCGAGCTTTTTGAGCCGTGAATTGGTTTTTTTCAATGTTTTCAGCCCACCTTCACGGCTTTTCTTGGCCCTTTTTTCTCTTTTCGTGGTTCCAAAGCGTCCCAAAAAGTTACCAAATGACTTGAAGCTACGAAAAACTACATGAGAATTCGTCTTTTGTGGAAGTTTTTCTGACCATTTCAAAAGATTCCAAAACTTTTCGGTGTCCAACCCCGACAGTTCCTAAACGACCCCTCCCTTCCTATCTCGCAACTCACAGTAAGAACAGCATATTGATGCTCGACAACAACAACAGGAAGTGCATGTCCAGACAATCGAGCAATATCATTTGCCCAAATTCCACCGGCATTAATCAAATTACGGGTGGTCACCAATGTTCCATCCTCCAACGCCACAATCCAATGTCCTTTCTCTTTATCATATTTGATTTCACGTGGAATCGCTCCATCAATGACTTGAGCTCCCCCGTTTTTGGCTCCAGCGACGAGAGCCTGAGTGAGAGCACGTGCCGAGATGGTTCCATCGTTTGTTGTGTGAAGGGCTCCGAGTACTTTTGAATGATCAACTGCTGGTGCCAATTCACGGACTTGTTCTGGTGTTAAAAGGGTTGTCTTGCATACGTCTCCTTCCTTGTAATAATCTCTGTTGACATATTTACGGAATTCAGCCAAACGGGTCTCGTTGGTTGCCAAACGGATTGTTCCTGTCGGTTGGAAGTCAATGTTCTGAAAGATGAAAAGAAGGTTTTTTAGATGAAAACGAGTGTAATTTCCTTCGGAGTTCATATTTTTCATTGAGAAAGGTCTCAAGCAATCCTCTGCTCAAGTTTGAGACATTTCATAGGCCATTTGAAAGCTAAAAAAACCAATGATTTAAATTCAGTGACACGGAAAGAGGTTTCAAGACCGAACCACATCAAATATAGCCATTATGAACCCGTTTTAGACGGTTATGCTTCCACATTTCAATATTATCAAGCTCATTATCAAGCTAGAACGCCTCAAATTTGACGAATCTGAGCTAATGTCCGGTACGGATTCTTAACAATTTCTCATAAAAGACTCGAGATATTGGATAGTTGTTTCCATTTAAAAAAGCAGCTTCATGCAAAGATCCATTATTAATTTTCAGGAAAGACAAAACTCCAAAATAACCAAATTTTAAATTTCAGCCCCAAATTGCCTATGATAATTGTGACCTAGCTTTTAATTCAGATCTAGCATATGGAGTTGGCAAACAATTTTCAAAAACAAAACTTGTTTCTGGGCCGCATACAGCAAGCACGGACTTCAGAATTGTAAGTTGCGAACTTCTCAATTCAAAAGGAACACGTATTTAAAAAACAGAGACTGTGTGCCAATGAATTCGATACGGTTGGAATAGCCCAAGCTCTGTTATAGAGCAGGGTCCATACTTTTTTATTGAGATTTTATCGGACAAAAACGAGTAGAAGACGCTTTTTTGTAATCGGTCATTTTTCGTCAAAGCCGGTTCAAATGTCAAATGTGCCAAATGTCTATCATTCGAGACCATTTTTGACCCTAAAAACTGCTAATAAGAGACTAGGGAGCCACTTACCACTCCAGTTTCAGCTTCCAATTTCGAATAGAGCTCAATCGAGTGAGCCAGGATTGGCTTGTATCGATGAGCCGGATGACTAGCGGAGACGAGTCCCGGGGAGTGGAATGAGGTGCTTGTAGGCGAGGCGACACCTGGAAATGGTCAAGTTTAGAAGAGGAAAGGGCGTCCCTCTGAAAGGGGCAGGGCTAGCTAGAACGAAGGAAATAGTGCGTGAAGCCGAGAGACGCAGAGAGAAAAAAGACCTCTGCTTCTTTCGGTTTTCATGCCTTGAGGTTAAGAACCACAACAACAATATACAAACATGCTTCTCTTACCAGTCTCGCCATATTCTCCACCTAAAAATCAGAATTTTCAAAATTTTTTATCTCTGATAATTCCACCGATACATTTCTCTAATTTCTTCCCATTTCCCGCTTACCGGAAGCTCTTTCCAAAAGAAGAACATCCTTAATATTTCTCTTCGTCAAATGATAGGCAACAGAACTTCCGGCTACTCCGGAACCCAATACACATGCGAACACATGTTTTGTTGAAGAAGAGGAGTTTCGAATCGTTGTGTGCAAATGGTCCGAAGACGTGCGAATCAGTGAACGAGACGCGTGAAGCATCTGAAATTAAAGATGATGATTCTGGGGAGATTTAAGAGAAAAAATTAACGATTAAACGGGGTGTAGTCTGGGGGGAAAATGGATTATTTAGTGAAAAATCAGAGTGAAAAAAAAGATGAGCAAAAATAAGTGAGAACAACCATGAAATTCCAGAGTAGGAAATGACAAAAAAGGCAAAAAAAAACTGCAACAAAACTGATGAAAATTAGTGAATCATCTGGATTTCCATGGCTATTTGGAATAAGTTCAAAGAAAATTTGCGAATTTCAATGAATTTCCGACTCGAAAAAGGTTAGAAAACGATTTCGCGATGAGAAAAAAATGCTCGAATTTCACGAATTTCTTCAATTTTTTCTAGTGAAAAATCGTCAAAAAATTTAAAATAAAAAGAAGAATAATTTTGTCATTTTTTCAATCGAAAGGAGCAAAAGTCATCTAGAAGTCAGCTTGACAACAGTAAATTTCAGCCGTTTTTTAGTATTTTTTCAGCAAAATAAAAACAGAAGTATAGAGAATTTTCTATCTTTCAAAAACCACTTTTTTTCTGATAAAGTTCAATCAGAAAAAAAGTAAAAAATTAGGGAAAATTGACGAAATCTTCAGTTTATTTAGAGGATTTTGAAAATTTTTGGTCATTCCGACTGAAAAAGTGCCTAAAAGCTTGAAGAAAATGTCTATTTTCGGCAATTTTTGCAACTCAATTTTCATATTATTAGAAAAATCTAAAGTTCAACTTTTCAACAAAATTCGAAAAAACCGCCAATTTCTCCGCGTTTTCTCCCAAGAAAAACAAGAGGGAAATGAGAGCAAACACTGGTTAAGAGGAGCATCTCTCCCCAGAAAAAAAAAACAAAATTTCAAATAGAAAAATATAAAAAAAGTACAGAAAACAAAATGCATGGAAGACGAGAGAATAGAGATGGAAAAAAGGGAAGAAGAACGGCCGCCCGTCTGCGTCTCATTCAGAGGAGAAAAAGGACGAAAAAGGAAAGTGGAGAGAGAAAAAATTATTTATTTGGTAGTGAAAAAAAAGGAGGGAGAGAGTGTGTAAATATGTTATTTATAGGGGAATGCAACTTTTTTTCAAGGAAAATTATTTTTTATAAAAAATTTTTTGCAAAATTGACCAAACTGGTTTTAAAGAACAAAGTTACGGTACCTTCTTAACCTTCCTGGCCGCGATAGGATCAGATTCTTTGAATGATTTTTTGATCTACCCATTACTCAGATCAAAAAACTCTTTTTAGTTTCTCGTGACCCCCAGTTTGTTGTTGTTTTATAAATAGGATCTTTTCTTTCTTTCTGAGCTCCTCTTGCTCTTCACAAAAAATGGATAAACAAGAAACAGCTGAATTGTTGGGGGAAAAGAGAGAAAGCACGGAGAGATATAGAGAAACAAACAACCTCTCTTTGCTACTTGTTTTTTTGAAACTGGTTTGTGGACAATGCGGATTTTGGTTTTCTAATAAACTTTGAACTTTTTTGGACTTGAGATAGAGGTTAAGAAAGATCAAAATATTATTTGTATTCAGCTAATGAGTTGCAGAACTTGACAAGTTTTTAAAGAATTTTTCTCGAATCGGCTGAAAACTTGGAAAAAATGGGGTCGAGAATGGGGCTTAAAATACAGAGTACTAGTTGAAAAAAACGTGAAGAATACTCTAAAAATCGGAAAGTATGTAGTAAGATTCAAACCAAACTCAACTTCAACTGACAATAGAGTCGATAAGCTTAATTTTGATGAAAACTAAGAGGACCAACTCTGAAAATCCTGCGAAACTGGGGGAAAACAAGGAAAATATGAATTCATAGAAGCCTTGCTTCGAGACATGGAGTAAGCTCTCAAATTAGAGCTGGAATATTAAGAAACAGACTCGAGAGCTATTTTTGGCACGATAATAATAGTCGTGTCAACAGCTTTGCATCAAGAATAACCGCGGCCGAGCGGCCCTGGTAGACAGCTCGAAGATTAGTCTCTAGTCAAAAATTCAGACCATCACATACTTCCTCGGTCCAGTTATAGCGCTCGGCGGCACGAGAGGCTAGTTTCAAAAAGTCAGCTTCAAATAGTGATGAACAAAGCCCACAGTCCACAAAATATATTCTCAAAGGACACAAAACTAAGCTGAAACCGGCTAAAAATAAGCGTGAAACCCTTAGAAGTCAATCTTCACAATAACATAAATAAAGTTGAACAGAGATGAAGAAGCTGAATTAATCGCCGATTTGGAGGAATATCAAGTAAGGCTGAAAAAGTTTTTTTTTCAAAAACTTGAGTTTTTTGCTCCACCCTCCGATTCCTATTTATATACTACCTCCTCTCTCACTTATGAGAAACAAAGAGAAGAAGTAGAAACCACGCGGAGACAAAAACTCGAAAAAGTCTCAGGAATCACGTTCGCCCCACTGTTTTCGTGTCCTTCTCTCTTTGATTGGTGCAGGGAAGCAGTCAACAGGAGAATGGAGAAAAAGAAGAAGAGGAGAGTCCATCACCCAGTGCCACACACACACAAACATACAAACAAGCCAAGGGGAAGGGAGAGGGAGAGAAAGAAGGGGAATTGTTATCAACAAAAGAAATGACAGAAAAGAGCACGTTTATTTTATCGAGAACGTACTCTTACTCGATGGTGTCACCCGACTCTAGAGGACGCATGGATTCGAAAAGATGGTTTTTTGACTTCAAAATCTCGGAAAAGTGCACAAAAATCTGTTTTTAGGAGGATTTGGTCCTTTCGATGCTTAGAAAAATGCTCAAAAGGGCCACTTCCATAAGATTTGGCCCCTAAATTTGAGGTTTTAGACTCTAAATCTAGATTTTTTATATGAAAATTGCAGCTTTTTCTTCTTACAATTAGTCCGCCTTTAAGCCATGTGGAAATCCGAAAATCTTCGGAGGATCAAATATCCACAGAAAGCTAAAAATTGAAAAATGGTCCAAGTTTTCGACAGGTTTTCGACAAAAATAACTCCTGAAACAAGCCCGGAATCAGGAAGGTTTCGGTTCGAAATTGTCCGATCTTCGAGAAATTTTTTGAAATTAGGATCAAAATCTGCACTTTTCAGCTGAGAAAGAAGTTTTTAGGTTATTTTGAATTCTACACTTCGAAGTCCGAATTCGCCTTTTTTTTTTCAAAAAAAAATTTTTGTGAAAAATCGGCTCGAAATTATTCTTGAAAAACCAATTTTACAGATTTCTTCCGAAAAAAAACCTGAGTTTATCAATTTTAAATTCCAAACTTTGCAAAAATCACTTTCTAACGCGAAAACCAGCTTAAAATTACCACAAATTTGAGGTTTTTAAAGGAATTTGTCTCAAACAACCAAAAAATTTTTTAATTCCAAGCCAAAAATTAGCAGGTGGTTCAAAAAAAATCGAAATTTCGGAAAATCGTTAGCAAGGAAAAAAAAATAGAAGTTAGCAGTGGGAAGAATTAATAAGAAAATGCACACTCGGAGGATTTCACACCAACCGATTAGTTCGAAAAAAGAACGTTAGTCAAGATTAGAAAAAATCAAAAAAATCAAAAAGTGTTTGGAAAGAACTTCATTGATCCATATATAAATATAAAAAAATGAGATGGATGGATGATCACGGAAGAAGAAGAAACATGTGGGGCGGCAGAGAAACAAAACAGGGATTTGTGAAAAAATATCAAAAAATAGAGATAGAGGAGTTATGGATGATAATTTTACAGGCAAAAATCAGAATGAGAATCAATAGAAAATAATAGTAAAAAGAGAAAGAGAGAATTAGATGCCAAGAGAAGCTTGCAATTGAAGAATATTTGATGTCACATGAGTTGGGAATTTGTACGGCACAGTTGCCGAGTACAAAACGATTGCCTTGATCTGCAAAAACGAGATATTTTTAGTTGGTGAAGTGAAAAAATAACAATATTTTTAGATTTTGAAAACAAAACAGGGAACTTCGGAGCAGCAGGGAGGGCCACTGTGCTCTGAGAGCTTCTGAGAAAGTGAGATGAGCTTTTAGGTTGTTTTATAGGTCATTTAGAAGCTGATAAAGCGGTGAGCACAAATCTAAAGCTTATTTTCGCTGCTGTCCTTTCAAGAGAAAGATGGAACCTCAATTTTTGCTGATATTCGTCAAAATAACAACCATGGAGCATCAACCCTCAAAAAAATTGATTTTTAGATTTTGAAAAAAAAAACAACTCGGGATCTGTAACACCCATGATCTTTGAAATAGCAGGGAGACCATCTGTGCTTTAATGAAACACCATAACCCTATGGTGAGCTTTTAAGGTGTGTTATAGGTCATTTAGTAGCTCAAAATCTGCTGATCAAGAAAATGAGTCAAAATGGAAAGTAGACCGTTGTCTAACATCTCTAAAAGCTTCTCAAAAATGTTCCAAATCGGTCAGAATTTAGGTAAATCTTCTTTTTTTGAAGGCTCCGAATCAAAAATGGACTTCAGGCTCTTGGTTACTGTAGTTTCAGAGTTCAATAATCCACAAACCGTCTCAAAAAAGCTTTACCGAAAGATATGAGGATCCGATTTTAGACCACACATTTAGCCAAGGGCTTGGTCCCTTTTGGTCGGGGTTTGAGCATTCAGGTTCCCATTTTTTGGAGAGAAGAGCGATGAAAAACAAAAAATTCGAAAGATCTGCGCAATCGTTTTGAAGCCCAAAGATCGCATTTCGCTTCAATTCAAGAGGTTCAAAGGGCCATTTCAGCTCCTTTCTGGGACCAAAACTTCAGCAAATTTTTTCTCATTTCCCGAATTTAGTACAATCCAGGATCTTCTTTTCCACATAAATTTGTAGTTTCAAACATTCTAAAACTACAAAAGCCTGCGCTTCATACAATTTCCATGTGTACAACAGAGCGCTTTTGCACAGTTTAACCACCAAAATGATAAACAAATTTGTGTTCCAAGTATAATTTTTTCCCTGGTCCCCTGCACATCATCTCACTCCAAATGATGCAACCTTTTCGTTTGAAAAAATGGAGAAAAAAGATAAGAGGAAAAGGTGTAAATTTTTCCCCTTGCAACTGATAGTGAAATATATCTTCAGTGTTCTTCTCTTTATGAATTTCAAATTAACCATTCTTTTTTTTCAATAGAAAATGAGGTGGAAAGGTCATTTGTACTGTGTGTTATCTGTGGCGGGGGCTCATTGGGGCACAGAAACGCATGGAGGAGAGGGACAACCATCTGTCAATTGACCTCTAATGAGCATAATGACGAAATTAAAATGATAAGGGGTTTTCAGTAGTCTTTTTGATGTTGAAATCGTGGGGTTTTGGCTACTGTAGACCGGATTCTGAGCAACTTTTGCTCATTTTCCACAATTTTGGGATTTTGATAGCCTAAGGATTCCTGAGGAAGCAATATTTTCGACTTCTTTCCTGGTCTCAAAAGCACTCGAAATCCTGAGGAAAACCTTTTTTCCAAAGCCTTGACTATCAGATTTATCTCACTGATTTCGAAACCGATCAAAGCCCCGAGGAAGCTCCGCCCACTTCCAGTTCAAGTTTTCTCTGATTTTGAAACTCTCAGATACAACCAACAAGCCAAAACCCTGAGGAAACTTGAGTATTTCAGGCAGTTCCAACCTTTTTTTTTCTTCTCAAAGCCTTGGTTGTTATATCGATCTCATCGATTTCGAAATCACTTCGAATCGTGGAAAAGCTCCGCCCACTTTGATCATAGATCAGTGTTCCTTAGTTGCAATAACAATACAACTAACGATTAGCAATTACAACCGGACTGTAAAACGCGAATCAAAAAGTAGCCGATTTGTTTATAATATCGGAACACTTTTTGCCATCCCAGCTGATTTACAATCTGTTTATCGGAAGCCGACAGTATTGCTCAGAAGCGGGTGCCGATTTGTTTATAAGAAGGAGGCGGTACTGGCTGGACTGGTACAGGCCGGAACATATAAAAGAGGGTAGCGAGGAGTCAAAAGACAGTTATTGTCCTTTTTTTTTTCTGGGAAATTATTCTCAGCTGATAATTCCGAAAGTATTCCACGATAATTCCACGAATTGATTCAAAGTGGGTCATTTCGACTGAATTTCAATGGGATCATTGCCGATTCTAGTCCGCTTTTGGACTTTTATGGTGAGTCAAAAAGCTAGATTCGTTTTTATCCTCCGGTCAAAATAAGCGAATTTTATGCTTGAAAAGGCACGCTTTCAGCCTTTTTCCTGACTGATAACGTCAATTTCAAGTCTGGGCTGAACAGCTATTCTTGAGAAAAAAAAAGCGTTGGGAAACGGTCTTTTTGGACAATGTTAGGCTTTAGAAAGGCCCTTTTCTGCCTTATGGAGGATTTTTGCAAATATACAAAAGACTTTTCCAGCCTTTTGAGAACCTTTCATAGCCTTAGTGGGGCTTTTCCAAGCATCAGGAGCGCCTTTTCCAGCTTTAGTAGGACCTGTACAGACTCATGAAGTTCTTTTCCAGTTTTATGAGGGCCTTTTCTATCCTTTTGAAGACTTTTTCCAGCCTCAGGACGGGCATTTCTAGCCTTTTTCAGATCCTAAAGACCTCTTTTCCAGCCTTTTTTTTCAGCCCAAGGTTTAATGACTCCGCCCAATAATCAGCCGATCAATATGATATGAGTCATTCGCCTCATTCCAGAACAATCATAATTCTGATTGAATCTGATAGCTTCTTTTTTGAAACAGTCACTTTTCTAAGTGTAATTTCTGCCCAGAAAGAAAAAGCCTGACTCTCCGTGCGGCCCAGTCCAATTTTGAAAATATTTTCAAATTCTCGAACCTTCCCAAACAAATGCCAACAAAAAAACATATCACAAGGCAAAGCCAAAACCGTATTGTGCACCATCAAATGCCCTCCTTCTCTCCTTCTCGTCTTAGTGATTTGCCTCCTTTTCAAACACCCCAAAAACTTATCATCAATATTTCATTTCAACCTCTCTGTCTCTTGTGTCGCCCAACCTCCTCCCCATTCTCCTTTTTTGTGTCAACGATATTCTAACCGCTTATCATTACCACCTTTTTATGTATTACTGATTTTGAATTGAGTGCGGCGCTCCTCCAAAAAAAAAACGATAGTGGAGGAGTCTCTTTCTTTTGTTTCCACGAAAGTTTTCCATCAGCATAGATCATTTTTTGCCGGTTTTAGGTCATTTTTAGTGAATTTTCGAGGCTTTTCGCGGGGCGGGGCCGGATTGAGAAGCACCGAAAAAATTTTCACATTCCGAGAACAAATTTCTCATTTTTTTGATCCACTTTTCGACAAAGAAAACACAGAAAAAGCTTTGAAATTGAACCGGAAAATTGGGGAAAAAACATGCTAGAAAATCACCGGCACGATCCGGATTTGGACTAGTCTGGAATTTTCAACTTTCGAAAATGTTCCAAATGATGAACCTTTTGGAGCTTCGAAATTAAAGATGTTTTGGCGTTTTTTTAGGCCATTTCCATTGAATTTCAAATTTCAAAAGAATGAAAATTATCTAAAAAACACTTTCAGAAAGTTGTTTCCTTGACCTTTTCTTGATCTTTTTTTGACTCTAAATCCATCAAAAATGCCAGTATTTTTGAGTGTTCTTTGCCTCTAAAAATACTTTCTAAAAGGGAATTCCATAGACTTCAATAATACAACACAAAAAATCCATCGCCGGGAGAAGAAAAGTGTCACTTTCGCACCTTTCCCCCCAATGTTTGAACATATAAAGACCGTATTTGTTCATCGCACCAAGGGAGGGGAACAAAATTGCTCACTTTCTTGCTCCAATTCTTCTCAGAAAAATAGTATTTTTTTTTCAAAATACATTTTTTTTCCAGAAAACGATGGGCTTCACCAAAAAAGAGCGCCAATTGCATGGAGCATTTCTGCTGACCACACTGGTAAGAGAGAGTCGTTTTTTGTGATGTGTTTCTTATGATTTCAACTTTCTGTGTCGTTAAACCTTGAACGATCATTACTGATAAGAGAGCAGTGTTAAGAGAGTGGGACATATATCACTGTACAATTCACCTGATAAGTTGACGTCGTCTTCTAAAAAAAGCGGAAAAATGCACGAATTCTCACGTAGAATTCTGGACTAGATCATAGTAGAAACGACCCGCGAACATGTGAATTTCAATTTCAGGGTGACCGTATGTGGACTTTTGTCATCGGACTTTTCATGCATCAATTGGGTGGAATGACATGGGTTGCCGTTCAACAGCTAGTGGATTCTGTTTTGAAGCTCACCGTGCTCACCATTATGAGCAGCTTTCTCGATAGAATTGACAGAGATAAAAGTGGGTTTTTTTTCTGCATCAAAACGCAAGGATCGAGAGAAAAGTTACAGTAATCCAACGCACTTTGTTCATCAACAATGCCGCTGTGGCTCTTTCCGCAACCATTTTCGCATATATGTTCACTTTTCAACCGGAAGAATACGCCACTGGCTTCTTGTTGGCTGCCACAGCAGTCGCCTCAATTTCAAAAGTGGCAAGCGAAATACAGAGAATCTGCTTTACCAAGGACTGGGTTGTGGTGATTTCAAGTGCCGAGGCTGTGGAACTTTCCAGTGAGCTTTTTTTATTTTTTTGGCAGAAAAAAAACCCAAGTTCGTGTCTTCCAGAAACCAATTCCTGTCTGATGGTCATCGATCAACTCTCTTCATCAATCCTTCCAACATTCAGTGGATGGCTTTTGAACATTTACGAATGGCAAACTGTTTGTGCGATTATAGTAGCTTACAACTTCATTTCGTGGGCAATCGAATCATGGATTCTTCGTACCCTTTACAAGGAAACTGAGCAATTGAGATCCCGGCAAGCTGACATCGCGGGAGACGAAGACCTTCGTGGATTGAAGGATGTGAAGCTCAACTCGATCAGCATGTATTTCAGCCAGACCAGCTGGACGGCCGGATTCGGTTTGGCTCTTCTCTACATGACCGTTTTAGGATTCGATAATGTGAGCCTACTCTTCTAGACCTTTTGGACTTTAGAATTTCAGCTCGCCGCTTCCTACGGGCAAAAGCACGGCCTTTCTCCTGGCTATATTGGATTGCTCCGATCTCTTGGCTCATTTCTGGGTATTTTGGGAGCGGTTAGCTTCCACTTTGTTGCCAGTAAAGTTGGACTTTTGTGGACTGTCATGATCGGTTTGCTTTGGCAAAACATTTTTATTGACATGTGTGGTATCTCTGTGTTCCTTCCCGGCAGCTCAATGGATGTCACAGGATTCTTTTCAAATACCACTGTTCAGGTAACACAGAAGCCTATGATTCGGGTGAAACCCTATTTTTTTTTACAGGAATGGACTTCTGAAGTTCTTCACAAAGTCACGAATCCAGAAGCACAGGATGTTCCACCAGTTCCATTTAATGAAGTGGCTTTCCCCATCACTCTTTTCTTCTTGGGAATCATGTTTGCCCGTTTTGGACTCTGGCTTGCCGACCCTGCCATCACCCAGATTCAACAGGAAACAATCCCAGAGAATCAGAGATATATGGTCTTTGCAGTGCAGTCAGGCTTGTGCGAATTCTTCTCAATTCTCAAAGATATTATTGTGATCCTCTTCCCGTTCACCCCGCTGTTCGGCTTGCTCACACTGGGATCCTGCGCTTTCGTCTTCGCTGGTTTCGCGTTCAACGTCTACTATCATGCTCAGGTGAGACGTTTTATAGAAAATTTCCCGCCAATTTGAACTTTGTTTCAGTGCGGATTTTCTCTTACAAACAAGCAAATGCATCTCAAACCACAAGAGTCTCGCGAGATGGTCGCCCTTTCCCATGTGGCTCCAGAGCGTCAATCGCTTATTGCAGAGGCTCCAAAGGCGCAGACCAACGGTAATACGACTAACGAATAGTTACCTAATGATCTTATCTGTATATTGAATTTTGACCGTTTCAGTTATCTATGTCCAAAAATAAACCGTATTATTCTAATGTAATTTTGCCTGTTCGTTAGTATATTCGTGCTTCACTGGCCTTGGAGTCTTTTCTAAAAGTCCGATCTTAATGGGACCTTGGCTGCCCGTCCCTTTTAATTATCGATTGGAGCTCTGGGAAGCTCTGTACTGTCTATGCTCTAACATAGTCTTTGACTGCTCCAAATTCGTTGTCTTGACGAAAATCGGTCATATCTAAGAGCAAAGCTTTTTCCAGAAGGGGGCTTAGTAAAAACATAAATCAGTTTCGTGATCAGCAGGCTTTCAGCTACCGAGTGACCTACAACACGTCCCAAAAGCGCATCCTATGTGCAGAACATTCCCTAGTAGGCCTAAGCCGCGCCCCCGTCAACTGACGGCTGCCGGTTCACTTATGTACCGATGGCGGCGTAGTATAGTGGTGTAGAAAACTTTTTTCGGTAAATTCGGCATCCGAGCTCGGTTCCTCGGTTGGCCAAATATGATTTTTTTTTCGTTTTAATTAGAAAATGATCAAAAGTTTTTGTGAAATCCAGCAGAAAACCCTATCGTCCTTACCTGCTTCACATAAGGATTCGACGACGAGAACATCGAGACGTCGGCCGCATTGGCTTGGTGTGATCGTTGCGTCGACTGACGAATGCAATGATCAACGAGGCACTTCATCAGATGAAGACACGTGTCCGGAAGCACTTCTCGCACTTTTTGTGGTACCATATGAAACTCGTTGACAATGACTGTCACCTGATCCGGTTCGGTTGGAATTAGACGAAGACGTGATGAGATTGCGTAGGCCGCTTCGGCGTCATCGTCACGGCAGTGTTCGAACAGTTTGGCAAGGTCACGAAGAAGCATCAACGTCGCGTATTCTGATGATTGACATCCACGTTGCACCTCCCGGAATTCTTTTGTCACTTGTTTCAGTTCGACAATCTTCTCCTTGTTATCAGCTCGCAGGGCTTCGCTGAGTTCTGAAGCCAACAGTTTAGCGGCGTTGGTGGATTTCGAGGCGAGAAGATAGAGACGAACGGCTTGATCCCATTCACCAGTCACTTCTGTGTCACTGGCAACACGACAAATCACTTCAGATGGATCGTCGAGATATCTGGAAAAATTGAAATATGAGGGGGTTTTCCACGTGTTCTGGTTTTGATTTGAAAAAAAAAGAATTTGTTGTTGGAGGGAGGGGTTTATTACTTCAAATTGTCCTTTTCACGCGTCTTCAAAATGATCAACAACTGTGAGTTATTTTCAAAGGGGACTGGTCCGTTGAGAGCCGTCGCTGATGGAAACTGCCCGAGCTAGAACTTCGCGCGCACATCAGGACCAATTAGAACTGTTCTAAAGAGAGCTGATCGCATAAGAACAACGGAATTGTGCCCTAAAAAAACTACCTGGATTAGAAATTTCAAAACTATGGGAAATGCTGTTCCAGAACAGTTGTTCGAACGAAAAAAAGTACCTTTTTAGTACCATAGCCTTAACTTCAGAAACAAATTAAAGTTCTGATGAATCTCCAGTTCCGATAAGGGGCATAGTTCTCATTCAGAAAAAGTTCTAGAACGGGATTCCATCAGTTGTAGTGATTCTAAGCCGGGAGTTCTGATAAGGCACATTTCTGGTTCCGATAAGCTCTTAGTTCTATTCTGGACCATTTCTAGTTTGGCTCAGCGCCGTTGTTAGAACCAATCAGGGTGGTGGACCGTCCTAAACCGTGTGCCGTTTCGAGACTCTAATCCAGGCAGTCAGATTTTCTTGAATCAATTCTGATCGACCCAGAATTCTAAGGAAAAACGGACCACGCTTCATAAAACTGGCCTTTTCAGATCAGCACCTTCCCCGAACTTTTCCCTTCTAACCCCCTTCTATTCATTCCAGACCAAAACCTAACAATAGCTACAGTTGCATTAAGCATGTGCCCACACTTATTCTTGTTGGCCACCACCGCTCTCCTTCTCACTTTCTGCTCAAAAAAGAAGGCTAAATCATCATCATCATCATCAAAAGAGCCCACATCTGATGCGGACCAGCGTCCACCCGGTGGCGGTAACGAGATGACGTCGACCCATTTCACTCCACCACACATCAGCACAGCTGAACCAGGACCATCACTTCTGAGGCAGAAACGACGCGCGTGCCCTGTCCATTTTCAATTCAGCGATTCTGATGAGGATGACGGGACATTTGTGGATTCTGCCAACACGTCGGACATTGAATTCGATTCGACTCAATCGCCAACGTCAGATTTGTCATTTTTGCATCGTTGCACCTGTTTTTGTGGTCAGAAACGTGTCCGATTCCAGTGCCCACCCAGTTTCTCGAGCAAATCTTTTAGCTTTGGTTTTCATTGAATAAATTTGTATGAATTATCTTGTTTCTCCCCGGTCCGGATAGGCCCAATTTGGGACTATTTTTCCAGCTTTTTCCTTCTGGAATTACCCAGTTCTCCCAATAAAGCCATTTCCCCAGTTATCGAAAAAATCTTTTCAGTTCAAACAGTTTTGACCCCCTCCGAGATCTGGGCCGGGCCGGTAGAAATTTTCAAATCGGCCCGGTCCAGCCCATCACAAATATGATTTTTTCTACAAACTTACTCATCAATCAATCCTTTCTCTCGTCTTCCGTCTGGCGTCAATTTCCCGAGAATTCCATCGGCTTGACCCGTCAAATACACGGACCGACTGACAGCCATTTCGAAGACATCGGATCCGGTGGGCGTGGTGATTCCCTTCAACAGGAACCAATAGTCGAGAGAGCGTGGCACGTCGATCAACTCGAAATTTTTCGTGTACGACACGATGAGACGGGCAAGATTCAGATGACATTTGGTGGCGTCGTTCTTGTTCACAACCACTGAAAGAAAGAGGATAATTTGATCTTCAATTTGGAGCTTTCAGAGAAAACGGGAGAGGATTCAGAAGACAAAATACCGTAAAAACTCTATTTGTTCAGAGTACCTGTCTGAGTACCGGTCAATTAGAGGTGCCGTTCTTATAGAGGTGCAGGAGTATTAGAGGTTTTACGGGAACCCTCTTGAATCGGTCGAAAGTGAAATTTCAGCCAATTTACACTATTTTTGGTAGCCTAAATCAGCTGAAAAGTCGAAATTTGATGTTTCAAAGGCGAAAATAAACCGTTTTAAGTGATAAAACTTCGGAAAAATGATGAATTCACTCTTATTTCCAGTGAGTTTTAACTTTATCGATCGGCCAGAAAAGGAGCTTTTAGGGATTATTCTGTCTTCTGAATCTCACGGACTGTTTCAGATTTTCGCTATTTTTTCCAGCTTTAACATTCTGAAAAATCCACTTACACATTGGATCCGTCGACTTTTCCGACATTCTCAAATATCCGAGTTTGTGTGCCAAAATTGCCACGTGTACACTGTCGACGCGTTGTCCGCACTCTTCGAGAAGCTGAAATTTTTCTTGTTTTTTTTTCTAATTTTTCGACTTATTGGCAAACTTTTTTTGAAAAAAAATGGTATGAAAAGCACAAAACTGTGTCAGAAAACCACGTTTTTGGTGCGTTTCCGGCGCGATTTTTGGCTTTTCAGCATCCCAAAAATAGCTAGAAAAGTCTTCATTGACCGGAAAAACATACGTAAATAGCTCGCTCAAATTGTCCGGACAGCCAAAGAGCAGTGAAATAGTACTGGAAATCGGATTTTCCATTCGACATAAAGTATTGCTCTCCGTAGTCGATCGAAACCGCTTTTTGAACTTCCTGGAAGAGCAACGGCGTGAGTTGTGGGTCCACATGAAGTGGATAGAGTTTGAACCAGATCCAATTCTCGAGAGTATCCGCAAGAGCCGCCGCTTCTAGGCCACCGAGCAACGCCGCGTAGAGTGCTCTCTTATACTTGTCTCTCATATGCCCGGAATTGTGTCTCCACTCCACTTTCAGCTTCTTCTTAAGCTCCGCGTCCAATTTCCGATGCTTTGCAATATGATTCAACGAGGCGACAAGTGTGGCACACTGAGGGAATGATTTGAGTCGGTTAAGCGTGTCCGCGGCAGCAGACATGTCTCCAGCACGAACACAATGATAAGTCACTTGCCACGTGGGCATTCCATCGATACAATCGTCTTCGGGTTGGAATGGTTCCTCGGTTCCCACTTTCAAATAGGCATTGACAAGACCGCGAGTTCCGGGGACTCCACCTCTTTCGGCCGTCTCCAAATTCCGCTCGACAACTGTTTGCATGTGTTCGGAGAACACATTCTGCAGATATTTACACGCATCCTCTAACAAATTCGCCGTTGTCGTCACATCATCCCTTCCAGAAACAGTTTTTCGTTGCAAAAGTGCTGTCACATCATTCCAAACATCACTCAATGCCCCATCAGTTCCACTCTCCTCCACTGCTTCTTTCATCAAATCGAGAAGACTTTTCTTGCCTTGACTCTTGAAGAATTTGTGCAATTTGTTTCCGAAGAGAAGCTCGCGGCGATCCGTTATGTTTTTGTTGACAAATGTTCCATTGGCCAGTGGAACATCGTCTCGTTCCATTGCGCGGGCTGGGTCCATTGGAACTGCAGCCGGACGTGCTGTTTCCATGTAGTTGAAAAATGCACGATCCGATTCGACTTTTACGCGCGAGATGTCCTCGTCGAGCTGGAAATATTGAATAATTTTTAATAGAACAAAGGCTGGACTTTCTATCAAAATAGGGGATGTCTGAGGGCTTTCAAAACGTATTTTTGGTCATTTTGAAGCTAAAAACACGCTGAAAAAGAGCCAAAAGTCAGGTTTTGTTGTAAGCTTTCAGAGCGACCCAAGGTTCACCAGTTTCCTGATTTTTGCTGGACAATGGATCAAGGCTTGATCCGATCAAGCTGTGGCCCTTCATAACGATCTTCAGGTCATTTTAAAGCTCAAGCAAATCTGACGCCAGTTTCAGCGCCAGTCTTCCCGAAAAGAAGTTGCACAGCCGAAATTTTTAAAGATCTCAACTTCGAAGCCTTTTTTGGGCTCCAAGATGGTCAAAGCGTCAGTTTTGATAGCTATTTTGAATTCAGAGGCTCTAGAAGAACTATTTTCAGCAAAAATAAATCCTGGAGGTTTGAAAAGCGTAGATAATATCTATGCATCAAAAAAGGTGTTTTGGCTTTGTATAGCTTCGAAAACAGTCTCGGAATCGAGATTTTGACGAATTTTATAGGGTTTCTTGGCTGTGCAATTCGTTTTCACCGTGTTTTTCACTTTTCAATGACCCAAAACCCATGTTGAAAGCACAAAGTTTCCAGTTTCTGGTCTTGTTTTCCACTCTGGATTTGGGCCCTTGTCCTGACATTTTCAGACAACAAAAGGCACAAAAATTTCAAATTCTTTCATAAAAATCGGACCTCTTCCTCATCGATATCATCAATAACAGCTTCTGGAACCTCAGCGATTCCCTCATCCGTCAGTGTATCCTCAGTGGAATGTGCTGTCGGTAGCCGACTTGGAATTTCAATTCCACGCTCTCCAAACATCATTTTTCGCTGAACTGGCTGCACTTGTCGATCCCAATTCCCTTCGGAACCACCCAAAATCCCGCCCAACTCTTGCTCGACACCATTTTTGACTGTGAAGTTTTTCGAGTTCTGAAAAAGCAATGTTTGAGATTTCTTTTGAAAATTTTGGGATTTTCGGCTACCTCTGTGGTCAAATGTCCCTGGAAAAGCGAGTTTTCGAGAAGTTTCGCAAGTCCTTGATGATCGACTCGTCCGAGAATTTCGGCAAAGTGTAACATTCTGAAAAATAAGGTTTTTTTATGGTTTTGGACGGATTTTTGGGCGTGAAATTGAGATTTTTCAGAAGAAATTTAATAGCAAGCCAGAAAATCTATAGAAATCCGGAATTGCGCGGCGAAAATTGGGTTTGAAATCCTAAAATTCAACATTATGTATATAACTTTCTGGATTTTTCGCATGAGATTAAATTTCTCACGAAAAAAACTTATCGAAAATCACAGGAAAATTTAGAAATAACAATACACATGGCAAAAATAGCACGATTTCTAGAAATTTAATTTTTTCATGGCTTTGATTCGATTTTTGCCATGAAATTAGTCTCAATCATGAATTTTTCGATTAAAATCTTGAAATTCGATGGATACCGTAAATCCTGTAATTGAAGCCCACCTGTATTTGAAGCACACCTGTAATATAAGCCCACCCTCAGAGCCTCTTCGAAAAATAGAAGCCCACCCTGTATTAGACGCCCATCCATAAATAACTTTTTTCAAAGAATCGCTTGAATTTCAAACAAAAACCGCTGGGAATCAAGATTCTGATAGCCACAACACTAAAAAGGCAGAGTTTAGGTGTTCCTAAAACAAAATTCAACTGATTTTTATCGGAAATTAGAAAAATTGCTCTAAAATTTTGAAGAAATCACTTCAAAAAGGTTGGGAAAAGTGCAAACACGGCTTCAAAAATAGGGTTGAAAAATAGAAGCCCACCCTGTATTAGAAGCCCACCTGTATTACAAGCCCACCCCCAGAGGACCTTTGAAAAATAGACGCCCATGGGCTTCTATTACAGGATTTACGGTAATTCATTAAAAACCTAAAAAACTTTAGAAAAACAGCAATGCGCGGTGTAAAACGAGCCCAATTTGTTTTCGCGGCGAAACGAAAACATTTCAAAAAATAAAATTTTTGCAACGACACTCCGCAATTCCGCAGTGGAGAAAGTTAGGCCGGCGGCCCCCAGCCACCGTTTTTAAACGGAAATTTTCGGAAAAAAAGCTTTTTGAAGGAACATAAAACCAGAGAAATCATTTATTAAGACGAAAAACAAAAAAAAAAATTAAAAATTATTCCACACAAACATTTTAAAACAAGGTTGAACTGTATTAATAACAATAGTAGCTTTGGTCCCGTCCGATCGTTTTATATTAAATCCTCCTTTAAATTTGTTAAGAGGAGGATCATGATAGCCCACATATGCTGATAATTTGAAGATTTTTTCTTCATCCTCTGGCGCTTTTTCATAGTTAATTCCTTTTAAAATAACATTTTCTTTGATATTTCCCATTTGTGAATATTCATAGTCCAAATACAAACATTCCATTCTTGGATTTGACCCTTTCATCCAAATTTTTAAAAATCGATTGATATCCTTATCTGATAGTCGTGGATCAATCGATTCAATAATTGAACTATTCGAGAGCAATAATTGATTAAGATCGAATTTAATTCGAAATTCACATCGAAAAAAGTAAAAATTCTGTGACGCCATCCATGAAATTTCGGAGTTTTTATGACGAAAACTTGCACTAATTTCGAAATTTTTCAATGCAGGCAACACTCCTATTAAACGTCGAGCTGCTCCAATATCTTGCACGTGGAGGCCTCGAACATTTAGTCCTTTTAGAAAATATTTCAAAAGATTCGTACTGAATGGAGGTGGTTTTTGTCGCTGGTAATCCCAATACTCGTCTATATACGTACAGAATGATAAATCAACAAATGGAAAATTCAAGACTTCGAGAAAATGATCTACCCATTGTCGATGATCCATTAGAGGGTTTTCCAATGGAAACTGCACATGTTCTTGAGTATTATCTCGAAGAACTGTTCTAGCATAGAGTCGTCTTGGACCCTGTCTGAAGTAATTCCGTGGGGTCAATGAAAAATAAAATTCGATTTGATTTGGAAACCATATGCATATCCTTTTACTTTCCGGCAGAGCCACACCGATCTTGCGAGCCTTGATTTTCAGAGACTTTACGAGGGTTTTTAGACGTTTGGAGCAGATTGAGATGAGCATTCTGGAAAACAATTATTCAGTTTCATATTAGTTCTTGAGAATAATGAGCAAGTGCGCCCCATTGAACTCAGTACTTTGATTTTTTCCATTTTCAACGAATGAAACTTTTGGTGAATTTTCCGGTTTTCGCATCAAAAATCGAAAGGAAAGTAAAAATTTTGAATGAGAAAATCTTCTATTTTTTCAGATTTTCAACCAGATTCCGGTCAAAAAGAGGGCTGAAAGTGTCATTTTCAATCGAAAAATCATTTGCTGAAAATTAAAAAAAAGTTCAGAGAATCAACTGAGTGCAGTGGGGCGCGCTTTCTCATCAATTTGCTGGGCTAATACTTGGTACAAGCTTAACCCCAAAAAAAATCTGGAAAAAAAACTTACAAATGCTGAGCATTCATGTTTTTCAACACATTTATCATAACATCATTTTCAAGACGAAAAAGAGGAAAGGTAGTAGTCATGACGTTGGAATCAATAAATAAAAAGAGAATCGAATGAAACTGGATTTAACCCTTATGGGCAGATGTTACAGTACCTCACACTAAGAGACCTGCACATCTTGGCAAGATGGGTTCCTTCAAAAAAAAAAAAGAGATTATAATCTTGCCTTGCCTCACGGGAAAAAAAACAATGTCAAGTGTCAAGACAAACTTAAAATTCGATCTGTTTGAAAATTATACAGTGCTCCACAAAAGTATAGCCTCACCCCCCAGTTTTGCAGTATCTCAAGAACGATAAGAGTTACAGGAAAGCTTCCAACTGACAAAATGTTCCAAATGTTCAGTTATTATGATTCCTAAAAGCTCAGGGAATAAAAATAAAAAGTTGAAAAAATATTGAACATTTTGTGAAAAACCAGTTTTAGCGATCCACAAAAGTTTAACCTCACCCTGAAATTTTGATGAAAAATTGGGAATGCGGAGAAACTAGGCCGATAACTCTGTCCAAAAAGGTTTTGGTGAAAAATTTTCAATTACAAAGTTGTTTCAAATTTTATTTTCTACAACTTTTTAGTTGATCACTTTTCATCTAAACCCCTTGCTGCCGAGGTACGGCCCTTTCAAAATGACTTGCTGTCTCTGGTGCGCCTAGCCGCGTATCTCGCTAATGGGTGCAGTATTCAAAAAGTGGTCAGCTAAGAAAATGCTCTCCAGACACTGTTTTATCACATCCATATGATATTGAGTGTTAGACATTGTTTTTATCGAGGGAACACGTGAAAAATAGTAAGATTTTGATTAAATTTATTGCTTATTTATTCATAACAAGAGTTGATTCAATTCATTCTCCAATTAAAAAAACACAGTTAAATACCATAACTATTTGGAAAAAATTGAAAACGAAGATACTTGATTTCCACTTGTTTCATTTCATCTGAAGATCCTTCTGATTCCACGTCATCTGATTCTTTATTCCAATATTTTATCATTTTCTCATATTTATCAATCACATCTTCGGGTATTTTTTCATTTTCAAACCAAGTTGTGTATCCTAATTCAGAAGAAAACGCTACTCTTCCATCTTTAGTTCTGATGTATATTCCACCATATGTCCATTCGGATCCATTTGCATAACTGAAATATTATTTTATTTATTCTTTCATGATTTTATTATTGTGTATCCCAAAATTCTTTGCGCGGTCGCGGGCATTTTCCTCATGGCCGAGTTTGAAAAATTGTCGGCCACCTTCGAAGTTCTCAAATTGAGGCCCGTTGCGGGAGATATCGTTTATGATTTCTTTCATTTTTCAATTTTTTTTCTGCATTTTTTTGCTTTAGAAATATTTAAATATGGATTTATCAAGAGGAAAGATAAAAAAGAACTGGATTTTTGGCGATTTTACCCTTTTTTCACAATAAAGGAAAAATGAAAAAAGCTTTTTAGTGATTTTTCGTAGTGATTTCGCTATAAAATCCAGTTATTTCTTATTTTTCGACTTGACAATTTCATATTTAAATATTTCTTGAGCAAAAAAAATGAAGAAAAAATATTGAAAAATGAAAGAAATCAGCGATAAACGATGTCTCCGGCAACGGGCCTCAATTTGAGAATTTCGATAGTGACCGACCCTTAAACTCGGCCATGACGAAAATGCCCGCGACCGCGCAAAGAATTTTGGATACACAATATAAAAACTCACGTTTTCCGGTGTACCGTAGTCCTTGGATCCATTAATTTTGCTCCTAATCCTTTCACAACTTCTCTCAAATTTATTGCGTTTTTCAAATGAAAATTGAAATGTCTCCATCTTTTCTCCGTTCCGATTTCTAACCATTTTTTCAAATATAAATTCACTTCTTGAGATGTCCAATTGATATCGATAACTGTTATTTGTCGAATGTCTCTTCCCAAAAGAAAATCGAATTGAACCCATTCTCCACCACAAAATACATAAATATTATTAATGAGAACATTCGGAAATAGGATTGGAATATGATCAGAAATGAAATTATGTGTTTTAATATTCATTGAATTTATATCCTTCTTAATATTTCCAAAAATTATTCTGAAAAACTTTCCAGAATTCGAAGCGGACATCACGGACAAATTTTGAATTATATCAATATTTTTACAGTTATTGATCCAATCAATAAACAATTCCAATTGATTTTCTGATACTTTTTCAAAATTAAAACACTTTTCATATACAATATTACCGAAATTAATAAAAAGATTATTGAAATTGAAAATGTGTCCAATGTGTTGAAGAATTTCCAAATATTTCAAAAATGGACCATCTACTATTTTAACTCGATCTCTTATAGGATCAAAACGATCAGTGATATCATCTTTTGAACCATAAAATCTATATCCCCATTTGAAATTTGATTTTTTTGATGGTGTAAGAAAGAATGAATAACGATCAATGTAAGTTTCTAATTTTTCAAATGTTCCATTTCCTGATTTTATTATTGATTTTGTCGTTTTTGAAATCAAAGAGAAATCGATTCTGAAAAGTGTTTGTTGGAAGAAATTTCTGGAAAAAAAAACTTACATTTCAAACGGATTCCAGAAGTTAATAACATTTTGAATACATAGAAATGGGAGACGAAGCAAAGGGAATTCAAAAGAAATTGACATTATTCTAAGAGAGTTGAGAAATGGTTAAGAACTGTCTGAATAGATCAATACATACAATAACAGGCGATACAGAATTCTTGGCATTTTGCCAAGTCGACATCTGTTGTTCTTTTGGGGTATCGGTTTAAAATGTGGAAGGCAAGACACATTCTGATTCTAACGTCTTCAAAGCAATGCCAATTTCTTTTGAATTCACTTTACTTCGTTTACCATTTCTATTTATTCTAAATGTTATTAAAGGATAACTGATCTCGGGTTTTTTTTATTTCAATGCTTTTTTGAATTCTGATCATTTTCTTTCACTACGATAACACTGAAAAATCACTCTAAACGGTAGAAAACGGCGTTTGAAAGAAGCACGCATTACAGGTTGATGGCCTAGGATCCGACGAGTGCACGCCTTGCGCGCGCTTTTTTTCAAATTTCTAGGCCATCAATCTGTAATGCGTGCTTCTTTCAAACGCCGTTTTCTACCGTTTAGAGGGATTTTTCAGTGTAATCGTAGTGAAAGAAAATAATCAGAATAAAAAATACGTCGGAATTTGAAATAAAAAAACCCGAGATCAGTTCTCCTTTAAAGGAGGACTATAGTCACATTTTTTTTATTTCCATTTCTTGTTCATTTTTTCATTCTGATTCCATTGCGCATGAAGAAATTGCTCAAAAATCGCTCTGAAGCGCACAAATTGCGCTCAAAATCGCGCGTTACAGTCTGGCGGCCGCGGCCGTCTGGCTTAGAATTCCACAGCGCGGGGCCGTTTCTCTATATTTTTCGCCCTTATTTTATTTATTTCACATGTTTTTGTGAAGAAATATCAATATTCTTCTATTTCAGCATGTAAAACGTAGGAAAAAAACGAACAATATAGAGAAAACGGCCCCCCGCTGTGGAATTCTAGGCCAGACGGCCGCGGCCGCCAGACTGTAACGCGCGATTTTGAGCGCGATTTGTGCGCTTCAGAACGATTTTTGAGCAATTTCTTCATGCGCAATGGTATCAGAATGAAAAAATGAACAAGAAATGGAAATAAAAAAATGTGACTATAGTCCTCCTTTAATGACCGTGACCTCCTGGCCTAGAAACTCACTGTGCAGTCCGACGGCCTAGAAATCACGAGCGAAATTTTCCAGGACAGTCTCGAACTACAAAGTGGGATTCCTAGGCCAGGAGGCCATAGTCATTAAAAGGAGTATTGGTATTCCGAACGTGTTTTCAAAGATTCACAATATTCCTCATTTTCTCCCAATATTTCTTTCAAGGTCTTGCTTCAAGGGGTGCTAATTACAAAACGATGCATCAATCATCATCATCCCCCTCCCATCAGATAACCATCTCCATCCTACCATAAAATTTAAATCCCCCCCCCCCCCCCCTTCTCTTCTTTTCCCTCCAATTGCACATCCTTCCCTTGGTCCCTTTTCCTCCCCCTCGCTCTCTAAACTCCGCCCCTTTTTCCCCATTTTTAAGTGCATTCCCCATCTCTCTTTTGTTGTTAAAGCAGGCGAGTGAGAGAGTGTCCAATGTCTTTTGTGCTGCTATGAGTATATTCAATATTCTCTCTCTCTCTCTCTATTTTCCAAAAAGATTTTTCGAAACATTGGTCCGTTTTGGTCTCTTTAGGAAGAAGAAGAAGAATCCACTTCAACCATTCCTTTTGTTCCTCCCTCCCATCATATATGAATTGAAAAGAAAAGAAGAACCAATTATTGAAGCTTTTGTCCTGTTTTCGAGCATTGCTCAGAATAGTTTTGGAATAGTGGAAGAGAAATTGTTATACTGGTGGCCTAGAAATTGCAAAAACTAGTCCACTACAATAATCGTCAAAAAAAATCTTTGGTGGCCTAGAATTTTCAAAATATTTCAAACTTTTTTTCTAAGAGTTTGTGACCAAGAAATCTATTTTTGTAAATGATGGCCTAGAATTTTAGAATTTTCATTTGGTGGCCTAGAAACCTCTATGCGTTACAAAAATTAGTCCATACCACCAATAATTTTCAAAAAAAGAATTTCGGTGGCCTAGAATTTTCAAAATTTTTTCTAGACATTTGTTGATTTAGAGAAGTATTCAACAAAGCCAAGGCCCAGAAGTTAAAAAAATATTTTCCTAGAATTTTGAATTTTTTATTTTGATGGCCTAGGAATCTTTTTTCAAAAGCTAGCCCGTTTCGTTTTTTCAGTGATAATCACAATGAAAACTAGTCCTTTGGTAGCCTAGAAATTTATCGTTTTTGTAATGATGGCCTAGAAAATTCAAAAAGTGTTCGAAAAAAGATTTTTTGAAAATCTCCGTTTGGTGGCCTAGGGTTTTTTCCATAATGATGACCTAAAAAAAATTCTCTGAAAATTCAAGTTTCGTGGCCTAGAATTCCCTTTATTTCCAATTACTATCAGTCCATTTTTCTCCCATTTTCCCTTCAATGGCCTAGAAATCCCGTCTCATTATTTCTAGGCCACCATTTTATAAACCCTTCAAATCCTCCATGAAACTTCATTTTCATCCAATTTTTCATCCATGAAAACATGAAAATGTGTGTAAATTTGATTTCCGGTTTTTGTTGTTCATGTTTTTTTGAAAATATTTTCGTCTGGAAAAAAAAGTTTTAGAAAAGATTTTTTCAACGAGTATAAATATTGTGGAGGGACTAGCTTAGGGTTATTAGGCCACCAATTAGTTTTTTTTCTAAATTTTTTTCAAATGAAGCTACGCCCCTTTTTCAATCTTTCTGGTTCATTTTTCTCCTTTTTTTTTCACAAAATTAAGTCAAAATATAGCAAACTCGGATCATTTTTTCTCCTAATTTCCAAAAAAAAAGAACCAAAACTTTTACGGGACTGGTTTCGGGTTTCTAGGCCACTAAAAAGTCCTTTCTAAAAAATTTCAGGTTAGTGGACTGCTGTGAAGCTCCGCCCCTTTTTCTTTTTTTTTTCAGAAATTTTGGTCAAATTATATCAAATTTGAACCATTTTTTCTTCTAACTTCCAAAAAAATAATTAAAACTTTTGGGGTCTACATTAGGAATTCTAGGCCACTAAATAGTTTTTCACAAAAATTTTTGACCTGTGGGTTTTTGGGAAGCTCCGCCCTTTTCTGCATTTTTCTGGTCCAATTTTTTTCATTTTTTTCACAAGTTTAAGTTAAAATATGGCTGATTTGAATGTTTTTGGTTCATTTTTTATCCTAAATTCTGATTTTTACGAAAAAAATTCTTTTTTTCCTTGTATTTTTCCCTTCAATCAACCATCCTAATTCCTCACAACACTAAATCTATTTACTCATCCATAAATCCTTCCTCTTTTTTTCAGATCTTTCTCTTCTTTTTCTTCTTGATGATGTATCTTTTTGGATGATTTTTCTCCTTCTTTTACAAGAAAAAAAGAAAAGAAATGCGAGAAGCCGTCCTTCTTTTCCTACTCCTCTTCGTCCCCCTCATTTTATGCTCGAATGCACTCAAAACATGCAAAAGTTTTTGGGTCTCGAATCGACCATCACAGGTACACAAGAGGGGATCAATTATGCAAATGCGCTCTACTGAACTTGAACACCAAAAAGAGGGGTTTTTCAGTGGCTCGAAGTAGTGGGAACAAGGGCGTGTGTAAGCGCGCTCTATTAGTACAAAAAATTTTAAATAGTAAATTTTTTTTTAGAAAAGCAGGCAAAATTATAAGATGAAAGTAGAGTACATGGTATGAATTATGCGCTCTACTGAACACCCGTTTTTTGATGGTCTAGCGGGAAATTTGAGCTTCTTAAAATTGAAACGCTACTTGAGCTCAATAAAATATTTTTTTTTCGGGTTAAGATTTGGCGGGAATTTAAAATTTCAAACCTTTAGCATAGCAAATTCAAAACAAGCTTGCCGAAACACCCAAGGGGAAATCAATTATGCGAATGCGCTCTATTGAAAAACTATTTTGTTGTGGTCGAGCGGGAATTTTGAATTTTTTTTGAATCAAAAATGGGACCATGGGCATCAATTGAATTACTGCTAATGTAATAAAATAACATAATTGAGAAACATCTTGAAATTAAAAAAAAGTTTTAATTTTAAAAAAATCAAAACCTTTCCAACTGAAAAAACGGAAAATTAAAGAAATAAGTTGCGCGTTCAATGAAAGATTTTGAGATAACTGAAAAAAAATTTAGCTCAAAAATTTTAAAAATGCCAGAAAAATCTGAAATTAGGTTATAAAAACTTTTAAAAGACTAAAACGTGAAAAAAAAATTAAATTTATTCAAAATTTTGAAATCCCAAGCCACATAAATCTGCACAAAACTTTAATTTGAAAAAAATGCGAAAATTAAAAAAACCGAAACTCACCAAAAAATTGAAAACCCCGTAAATCCACAGAAAGTCCTCTTGAAACTACAAAAATGTTTCGAAATTTTGAATTTTCCACTTTCTGGGAGCGTAAATCTACATAGCTTGGAAATACCAATGAAAATACCAAAAAATGATTTTTTTTTACAATTTTTTTTTAATTTCAGGATTGCACCTCGCTGGCTCTTCAAGAACCTCCACCACTTCTACCCAATGTTCTCTCACTTTCATTATCCAATAATTCCATTTTTCGAATTTCAAACTTCCCGCCAGAATATCGACGTCTTCAATCACTTCGTTTGGATCAGTGTCAATTAGAAAAATTGGATTTCGATGCTCTATCAGTTTTTGAGCAAATTCGTGAGCTCGATATTTCACGAAATGCTCTTTCGAAATTAATAATTCCTCGAAATTTGGCCTCATTGCGAGTACTTAATTTGGCATTCAACTCGTTTTCGTAAGTTTTTAGAAGTTTGGAGAAAGTGCGCTCTAGTGATAAGACTTGGCGGGAAAACTGCGCGTTCAAAAATTTTCTTTGAAAAATAGGAATTTGAATTTGATCAAGGTTAATTGGGGTCCTAGAAGGTGAAAAAACTCGATTTGAACCAATTGCGCTCTATTGGTAAGTTTTGGCGGGAAAAATGCGCTTTCAAAAAATTTCTGCGAAAACTCGAATTTGACTACGGATTAGGGTTAATCAGGCTCCTAGAAAATTAAAAAACACAAAACCTATTTTTGAAGCAATTTCGCTCCAATGATAGCTGTTGGCGGGAAAAATGCGCTTTCAAAATTTTTCTTCAAAAAATTGAATTTCGAAGTTGATCAAGGTTAATTGGGGTCCTAGAAGGTGAGAAAGGTCAAAAATTCAATTTGAAGCAAATGCGCTCTAGTGATAACTGCTGGCGGGAAAATTGCGCGTTCAAATTTTTAAACGAATTTTGTGATTTTGAACTATATTTGGGTCGTTTGAGCTAATCGAAAAAGGATTTTGAAGCAAGTGCGCTCTAGTGATAACTTCTGGCGGGAAATTTGCGCGTTCAAAAATTTTTGTTTAAAAGTTTAAATATAGCTTGATATCTCTCGAAATGCTCTTTCGAAATTAATAATTCCTCGAAATTTGGTCTCATTGCGCGTACTTAATTTGGCATTCAACTCTTTTTCGTAAGTCTTTTTTCTTTGGATTTTTCTCTTTTCGAAAGAAAAAAAAAGAAAAAAAGTTATGCACCAATTCCCACGGAGATGACTATTTGAAAAGGCAAAAAAGAGGGCAAAAAAGGTTTTGTCGAAAAAAGTTGGACATAATTGAGGGTAATAAAATTTCCGGAGGAGGGGATTTTTTGGTGAAAAAAGTGCTCGGAGGGATTTTTTCGAGCAAGAACAATGGAAAAAACTCAAAACTTGGGGTTTGGATCAAGTGCGCCCTAATGATAAGAGCTGGCGGGAAAATGGCGCGCTAAACATATTTTCTTCGAAAACTCGAATTTGACGACGGATTAGGGTTAACTAGGTTCCTAGAAAGTTAAAAAGCTCAAAAACTTAGTTTGAAGAAGTGCGCTCTAGTACAAAGTTATGGCGGGAAAATAGCGCTTTCAACATTTTTTTCTAAATTTGTAATGTTAAGCACTATTTGGGTCGTTGGAGCTAATCATGAGTTAACACAGCATGATTTCCCGAGAAAAAAAGACTTTGAAGCAAGTGCGCCCTAGTGATTACTGCTGGCGGGAAATTTGCGAGTTCAAAAATTTTTCATCAAAAAATTGAAATTTGAAGATGAATAAAGGTTAGCCAAGGTTCGAGTAAGTGAGAACGCGCAAGAAAAGGGGTTAGAACAAGTGCGCTCCAGTGCGAATTCAGGCGGGAGAACTGCGCCTTCAAAAAATTTTCTTCAAATTTTGAAATTTGTGAATGGATTAGAGTTTATAAGGATCGTAGAAAGTGAAAAGCCTTAAAAACCCTTTTTGAAGCAATTGCGCCCTAGTGATAACTGCTGGCGGGAAAACTGCGCGTTCAAATTTTTTTCTGAAAAGTTTTGATTTTTTGATGTATTCGGATTGTTTGAGCTGCTACTAAATTATTGACAAATCAAAAACACATTTTTTGGCGGTAAAAACTCCTTTTTTCAAATTTTCAAGATCCGATATCCTAATTGCACTCCATGGAACATAACAAAGTTATTATAAAACCAATAACTTTTATGTACTACATAATCGCTTTCCATTCCATAAAAAAGAGAACAATAAAAACCTTTTTTATGTGGTTTTATATTTATTATTTTTTATATTATAGTTTACGTTCCTAAAAGCCTAAAAACTCTTTTCTTTCAAGGATTACTGTACCCCAATCTATTCCAGATACGTCCCCGATATGTCCCATTTGGAATCTCTTCGTCTTGTGGATTTATCACATAATCAATTGATTTCTGTGAGGCCTCGAATGCTACCATTCAATTTGGAAGTGGTTCGATTGGCGGCAAATAGATTCACACATTTATCTCCGTGGCCTTTTTTGCACAAATTGCAGGTGATTTTGAAATGGGAGAAGAACAATTTGCAAAAAAAAAAAAAACGAATTGACATGAGAAAAAATCGAACCGGGGCTGCGAATGGGGAGAAATGACCGAAGAGGATGTCCTTCACTTTTTCAAATCTCTGTCAGGTTAAAAATCGCCAACGATCATTTCTATATATACAAACCGCCGGTGACTATGTCCGTTCGTCTCACACTTTCACTGAAGAATATTTTCTTTGGAATTGAGTTCCATTTCAGAAAACTGCGCCGCAGGCGCGCAGCCACGCTGGTTATGAATTAAAAAAAATGAATTTTTTCAACAAAAACCCACTAAAGATAAGAAAATCAGAAGGAAAACTTTCTATGATGGCAGAAGAAAAGAATAAAAGGACGTCACTGTATTTGAGGGTGTCTCTCTATTAGAGGGTGTCCTTCTAATACAGTTTTTACGGTAGTTCGACGTTTCCAGAAACCGGGGTTTTAAATTGCTTGGCCATAGTCACAAAACCCATTTCTAACAAGGTGTCAGCAAAGCGTTTTGAACATTATGTTTTTTTCAAGCAGAGCCAGGGAACTCACAAGCTCGGTTTTTTTTTTGAAATTTCATAAAGATTCACCAGCTTTATATATTTTTTTCTAGTCTCTGGCTGCTTGTAACTGATTAGTCATCTAGTGTGTCACGTTTTTGAGGAGAAGTTTTTTTCGAGCTTTTTGGCAATCCAATCCCTGCTGAAAACCTGAATTTTGAATTCAAAGCATCAAAGAATTTCGTTAGTTCTCAACGAATTCCCTTGCCATTTCTACAAACACCTGAATTGTCAGTTTGACTATACATCGAATTAATGTGTACATCAAATCTTACGACAGAATACACAGCATATTTCCGAATGGTTTCAGAGAAACTACTGTGATTTTTGACTTTTCCCTTCCAAAAATATTTCGGAACTAATGCATATCCGAATCTAAGAAGGATCTCATGGACCACCCATGAATATACCAATATCAAATTTCAAAATTTTGCGAATCCGTGCTAGTGGTCCTTCTTCATCGCGCGAAAACATATAGAGAGGGGGGACCAACCCGAAGGGTTACGCAATGCCATTTGGAGTGCCCCCCCCCCCCCTCTTGCATCTCATGGGATTAATTAAAAAGTGTTCAACTAAATGTAATTCTTGCTTCCCGGCTCTCTTCATTTTGATTCGAAATTAACTGTCAAGAGCCTCTCTCTTGCTCATTGTGTCCATTAGCTCGCGGAGCCCCGGAGCTCTATGAGCTCACGGGGTGCCTCTCTAATGGGGACAGATGTTTCGAAAAGAAGGGATTGGAAACACAAACACATACTTCAGAAGACATATGTGTGGGGTACTTGAGTGCCCACCACGAGGAGAATTTCGCACATTTTGAAATTGAGACATGTGGGAAGTTTTGTGGGGGGAGGTTATGGAAAAATAGGGATGACAAGGAATTTAAAAGATTAACTTGAATTTGGAGCAAAAATTGCGGGAACTTTTATTGAACAGGGAAAATTTCGGACAATTTCTCGGAAGAAAAATGCAGAAAAATTTGAAAAATTGAGGCTAAAGCTCCGGAATTTCAAGACAAAACAGAAAAAAATCAATTCAAAACAGTGAAAATTTCCTTTTTTTTTCTCGGGATTTCTGAGATTTTCAGAGCTTTTTCAGTTTTTAAAAATTTCATTCTTGGAAAATGTTCAAAGTTTTCAAATTTGTCTGGAACTTTATGTGCTCTATAGGTGTTGTTATCAAGAAACTTTGGAAAGAATTAAAGAAATTTCAAAAAAATTGAAATTGACAAAAAAATTTGAAGAACTTTCTGAAAAAAATTGAAAAATTTGGTATTAAATTTCAGAACTTTGAAAGCAGGAAACGGAAAAAATTGAGTTCACATAGCGGGATTTTCTGTTTTTCCGAAGATTAGAGAATTTTCAGCTTGTGAAGCTTTTTTTCTTTCAAAATTTTTTAACAATTTGCAGATTTGTCTGAAATTTCATGAACTGGAATAGAATTTTGTTTAACCAGTGTTGTTACAGAATTTTTCTGTCAAAAGTCAATTTTGGAATTAAAAAAATCAATTTTTTAAGACCTGAAAAACTTATACTTGACTTTGCAACTTACTTTTTGGATAGTCTAAAAGAACAATTTTTAAAAATACCGTAGAAACTGTATTAGTAGTGCATGCATCGCTATTTTTTAATCTCTACATCCGGAGTGCACTACTATTAGAAGAGCGATCACTACTAATACATTTTTTACGATAATAAAATTTTCGGGAAATTTCTCTTTTTTTTTGAAATCTCTGAAATTTCTGTTTTAGCTGCGCTATAATAGCTCTGCTAAAATTTTCAAACTAAGAAAATACAGCCGAAATTTCAGAACTTTCTAGATTTAGGATCAGTGCACTTTTTCACAACACAAACAATCGTTTTCCAGGAACTCGATGTCACTTTTAATGACTTGGAATGTGACTGCTCATTATGGCATTTCGTGGCGTGGGCAGAGAAATTGGCTCTTTTTGATAGGTAACTCCAAACTTTTATTTGAGAAAACAACATTTCATTTTCAGCACAATGATTCCATGTCGTCGACCCAGTGAGCTTCGGAAAAGTCCAATTGATGGAAAAGTAGGGCTTTTTCTTTAAATTTCTTTTTGGATTCGAAATTAAAGACGCATTTTCAGACAGTATGCGGTCCTACCGTAGTCTCTTCGTCTAAAGAATCCGCAGTGGTATCATTGGATGATAGTCATATGATGTGTTGTACTGCTCTCGCAACTCCACCTCCACAACTATTTTGGCAATTCAATGGGAAAAATATTTCAAATGTAAGAGAAACTTTGGATTCTGCAGAGCCTGTAATAGTGCTGCTCAATCTTAGGAACTTCTACTTTGAAGGAGGACTAAACCTGAATTACTGTAAAACCTGTAATTGAACGGCCCCCTTTATTAGAGCGGCCTCTTAAATAGAGAAGCCTCCCGAAAGGGCTCCGGGACGTTCCGCTGAGAAAGGCGTAGAAAAATCAGGGAGATTATTGGAAATTTTGAATTGAAAATTTGAGTTCGCTATGAAAATACCAGATATTTAATGGATTGCAATTTATTTCTGAAATAAATTTGTTTCGAGAAAAAAAACTAATTTTTTCTAAAAAATTGTTTGTCAATTCAGTGAAAACTTGGTATTTTCATAAAAAACATTCATATTAACTTCAAAATTTCCAAAAATTTTCCCGTTTTTTACACAATGTTCTAAGCGGTTTCGAAACGTCTGGTTTTGAAATGTCCCGGAGACCCCTAAAGAGGTAGTAAAAATAGTGCGGCCTGCCACTCTATTACAGGTTCTACGGTAGTTGAGTTTAATCCCCTTTTATCATTCTTGGCGGCTTAAAAAGTATTATTGCATGCAACACTAATACAGGTAATGGGCCGGAGCGGGCCAGGCCGGGTTTCAAATTTTTTGTTGTTTTTTTTCAGCATTTTTCTTCCGATTTTCAGCTCAATTTTGATTCTTTTCCTGGTTTTTTTTAATCGATCAAAATTTCCTCCTTAAAAACATAGGCAAAAAAGTAGAAAAACCGCGAAAAAAAAATTTTCAAAAACAAAACCTGAAGAAAACATGACAAGTCTGTTGAAAAGTATTATTGCATGCAACTCTAATACAGGTAATGTCCAAAAAAAGTCAATCGATCCGTTTTTTGACACTAAACCAACCAAACTTTCTTTTGCAGGGTCTCTCACAAAAGCATCTATCCGACTCGGGAAAAGTGGAATTTTGTTTGGAAATTCGAAAAATTCAATTGAAAGATATGGGAAAATACAAGTGTGTGGCCTCTTTAGCAGGACTGAATTCCTCAAAAGAATTCCACGTGGAAAGAGATAAAATCCCAATTGTTTTGAATTCAGCCGAAGGAATTATGATATATTGTCAATTTACAATTTGTACTTTTATTGGAGTCTGTTGTGTTATTTCTTGCTGCGTCTTGAGGACTGGTGGAAGAGGAAAAACTCGGCCAAAAAGGGAATTCGTCCATGCAAAAGTACTCGAAATTCCCCAATGTGAATATTGTTGTGATGACGTTGAAGATGATGACGTGGAGCGAGAAGCGTGTGATGATTGGGGAGACGCAGAGACGGCGGCGGTTAGACAATATTTGCAATGGAAACAAATGCATCAGGATCAGCATAAATGTAAGTGCGCTCTAGTGAGAAATTGCGATCGGGGCGAAATTTGAATTTGGTGGCCTAGAATCACCAAATTCCTTTTTCGATCGGCTTGAAAACTGTATTCCCGGGGTTTTTTGTAACGGAGATTACAAATTTAACGTTGAGAAAACGGAATTTTTTTCTGAAAAAAAATCTTTTGAAAATTCTAGGCCACGATTTTCTAGGCCATTTGAAAATTTAGAAACAGCAGATATCACCTAATTGAGACTATTTTCATGACAATTTCCAGAACTATGAACTCTCATTTAAAAAATTACTGAGATTTTTTTTTATTTTTAGTCCGAGGGTTTCCCAGGCCATTAGGAACGTCCCAGTTTTTGCCACAATTTTTAGGCTGTTTCAAGTGACAAAACCTAATTTTCTCAACGACAGAAGCTGGTTTTTACTGATCAATTTTCAAATTTCTCTCATTTTTTTGAAAACTTCCCAAAATTCTGGTCCACAGTTTCCTAGACCATTTGGGAAACCAAATTCTTTTTCTTGTTAGCTCCAGCTAGGTTTTTTGAGACAAATTTTTTGAAAATGTGAAAATTCAACCATAAAAAAAAGTTTTTTTTTGATATTTCGAAATTTTTAATTTTTAATTTTAAAATTTGAGAAGAAATTCCTAGTCCACGGTTTCTAGGCCATCATTACCAAAGCTCAAAACGCTGCACCATCTAAAAAAACGCTGCACTATCGGGAATGGGGTAGGAAAATGCGCCCTGATGATGAATTTGGCTGCCAGAGCTGAGTATTCAACTTTTTGAAATTGGGTCAGGCAGCGAAATTGGGTTGCTCATTAGGGCGCACTTTTGCACCCTATCCCCGATATATTTTTTTTAAAGAAAATTCGAATTAAAAAAAAAGAAATTTCCAGATTCAATGATCCCACAAATCCGTCACGAAAGTCTGTGCCGCTTGTCGAATGAATCAAATAATTCGGAATGCCATCGCGCTCCATTGGCAAGATTCGACGAGCCTCCATCAGTTTCATTTGATTTAACACATTTGTGATAATTTATTTGTTATTTTTTGGTAGTTATACAGAAGAAAAAAAAGTGACACAAGTAAATATGTACATAAAAAATTTTGAATTTTTTTCCAAGGGGGATTAAAAAATTAAGCGGCAAGTAAAACTTTTTTAGTGTGGAATTTCAGAAGTTTTTGGACTAGAATTCAAATGAAATGAAATGGCGGGAAAGGATAAAAATTTAAAATTTTCAAAAAATTCAGAAAAAAAATTTAAAGGCGCATCATCTTTTACTCTTCAACTTTGATCAAATTCAATGCTTTTGCCACATCAGCCTCTTTTTTCTCTTTTTTCTTATTTCTTGTTTCGTATTCCAAACGATGATTGATAATTCGATCGATAATTAAATCAGTTGTCATATCACTTCCAGAATCTACTTCATGATAGATTCCACGCCGTTTTGCTTCGGCAAATGGATCAATGGAGGTTAGGGGACAGTTGACGATTGATGAGTCACGATCACGGAATCCATTGACCACCGCCTGGAAAATAATGAATACAGGCTGAAATTTGGCTGAAAATGGCCTGAATTCTTTGAAAAAGTCGCACTATTTTTGAGAACTTTTTTTTATTTTTGATTAAATCTTTTCGCTGAGCTCCTGCTTTGAAGTTAGAAGGATGCTCTAGAGGGTGGTAGAATCCGATTTTCAGTTTTTGAAAAGATTTTTAACAATTTTCATTCTACTTTTGTTAGAGCCTAAACAACTTTCTTCATTTTTCACCAAAATTTTTTTTTTGGTCCTTTGAGGATATCGTAGAACTTGTAATAGAAGGAAACTTTCAATCGGAGAGCATCTTCTAATTGAAGGTCATCCAACAATTTTTTCACCGGTAATTTCTGTTATAAAATGCTTTGAAATTGAAAATATTGCAATACAAAGAAATTTTTGCGTTTATTTTCCCAGCTTTTCAGCAAAGCGAAACAGAGTGTTCACCCACAAAACATAGCCGCTTTATTGTCTTTGTTCATAAATAAAATTATCTCTAATAGAAGGGCACTAAAAGAGGGAAAATACATTACCCTCTATTATATATAAAGTAATGCGCTGTTGTATTACAGGTTTTGTCCTTCAGTTTCTCCCAATTATTTTCAACTTTTCAAATACAATTTCAATTAACAGGATCTCTCATCCTTCTTATTCCAAAAATTTGTATTCTTATAAAGGCGGCTCAGACGTCCAAGGAAGTTTAACCTTCATGTGGATCAGCAGAAATTGCGTGTGGGAATCTCTCAATCATCGCCAGCCTATGTTACCCTGACTAATAGCAGCGTCAGGAGGCTTGAAGAGAGAGGGGAGAGGGCGCCGACTTCCCCAAACGCAGCAGCCGACATCTGACGGGTTCCGCCGGCCGCTACTTTTTGCGTGCGTGTCTCCGCGTTTTGCATACTCTCTCGCGGTTAGAGAAAAAGTTAAGAGGGGATGGAAGAGGGAGAGGTGGGCAATAATGGAAATGCGCTGATTTTCGTGGTTTTCAGACCTGGGGAGTTCGAAAATGGCCATTTCAAAATCGGATAGTAAAAAATTTAAAAAACTAAGGGACCAGGAGTTCAAAAAAGTGGGATTTTCGCGAGAAAAAATGGATTAAAGTGAAAAAAACTTAAAATTATTTTTTTACTGGTTTTTGTGAAAATCTCTGAAAAAAATTCATTTTTCTACAGTTTATTTTTTTATGACTTTAGGGCGGAATAGTCGAAATACTTGGCTGAATAGAAGCCTGAAAAAGCCCAAAGTGACCCAAAACATTATAATTCTTTTTCAGAATTTTTTCTGAGAATGGTGGACTAAAAATAACCGAATTTTAAAAAAATGCGAAAATTAGGCCCAAACCCAAATTTTTTGAATAAACGACAGCCAGATCGAAAACAGTGCTTAAAATAGAGATGCGCAGAGAAAATTTTCTCTGCATCTCTCAATTCTCCACACTATTTCCAGACTCTTGAATTACCTTCACATTAAACTGATCCAAAATGTCCGAGGTGACCTCATAGGGTGCTCCAAACACGACCTCGTTGACAGGCTGAAAATTTCAAGCTTTTTTTTCCGCTCCTTGATCAAACTACAAACCTTATAGGCCAATACAGAGAGCACTCTCTCATGAATCGACATAATCGGATGATTGCTTCCTTTGTACTGATTGACAGTCTGCAAAATGCCAGAGTTTTGAGAGAGGAAAAATGGAAAAAAAAGAGACGAATTTGTGATTTTGTAGCAAGTAAGAGTGTGGTTTGTGGGTTCTGAGATGTTTTAGGTCGAGAAAAATCGGACTAGTTTTGGAAAAAAAGTAGAAAAAAAAGTGTTCTTTTTTAAATTTTTATGCTGAAAAATGGAGGAAAATCTGTCAAAAATTGCGATCTTCTGCTTCAAAATTTGCTCTTTTTCCAGGGAACGGTAGGACATTTTAGAACCATTTCCTTATCAGAACTATCCCGAATCAGAACCATATCCCTCATTAGAACTGTTCCACGCCAGAACTGTTCCACATCAGGACTATCACTTATCAGAACTGTACCGTATAAGAATCGTACCGCATCAGAACTGAAAATATTATTTCCACGTGGGAATTTCGCTGTTCTCATCTCATAGTTCTGTTACGCGACTGTTCTAATACGGGACAGTTTTGATACTGGACAATTCTGAAAAAGGGCAGTTCCGAAAGAGGGCAGTTCTGATACGGGACAGTTCTGATGAAGAAAAGTTCTAGAACGGGAAAGTTCTGAAACCCGCCTTTCAGGGATTTCTTTTTTTTTCGATTTTTTTAAAAATGGATAAAAAATCTATCATTTTGATTTTTCAGTTTAAAAATACTTTTTTTTTGGCTCTGGGTCAGTATAACAACCGTTTTTTTTGGATTTTCGAAACGAAAAAAAAAATTTTTTTTCAAATTGTTGAAAATTTTAAAAAATCATTCAAAAAATCTTATTTTCCCTACTTTATAAGCCAAAAAACTCCCAATTTTTACCTGATCCGAAAGTATTCCAACAATCAAATAATCTCCAAATTCTTTGGCTTTTTCGAGGAATGACAAGTGTCCAATATGGAATAAATCGAATGATCCAGTGACATAAACCACTTTATCCGTTGGTTTCGGTGGTCTTCCTTCAGCAAATTCCAAAATTGTTGTCGTCGTTGGAATGAATCTGGAGACACGTGTCCATGGTGACATTGCTACGTTGTCCTGGAAGAAAGGGAATTTGGGTTAGGAGTGAAAAAAGCAGTGGAGAAAGGTGGATAGAGAAGTGGAAAAAAGCTGAAATTAAAGCGAAAAAATTTAGAAGGCGTGGTGAATTTTTGAGCATTTCTTTGGATTTTTAAGAGCTTTGAAAATTCTGGTCTAGGTTATTTTGTGATGAAGTAAGCCTGAAAGTATATTACCTATTTGCGAAAGCCTGACACCTCGGTTTAAAGGCTCATCGACAAATGTCTATTGGGTCCCACCACGATTACAGTAATTTTTGTTTGAAAACAACTGTAATCGTGGCGGGACCCAATAGATATTTGTCACTGCGCTTTAAACCGAGGTGAAAGGCTTTCGCGAATAAGTAATAGCGAAAAATTGGAAATTAGGAACAAAAAACGTCAGAAAATATTTTTACTCAAAAAATGAAATAACTTTTCTCAAGATTTGGAGGGTTTATTTAGGCAATTTTTGTGAATTTTATAAAATTCTTAATCTGAAAAATTTACGTTTCAGTTTTTTTTTTCGGCTTTTTGAGCTAATTTCCTACAAAATGCGACCAGGAAATATGACAATTAAATTCTAAATTTTTCATTGAAAAAAACCTTTTTTTTATTAAAGAAAAAAATTTTAGGCTAATTTACCGCAAAACGACTATTACTTATTTGCGAAATCCTGACTCCTGGGTTTAAAGGCGCAGAGCTAAATGTCTATTGGGTCCCACCACGGTTACAGTTCTTCTCAGTTGAAAACAATTGCAAACGTGAATGGATCTGGTGAACATTTGTCGACCGGGTACTGTCACGTTGTGTTCACCAGGTCCTATCACGTTATCAGTGATTTTCAACTGAAAAGTACTGTAATCGTGGCGGGACCCAAAAGACATTTGTCGCTGCGCCTTTAAACCGAGGTGTCAGGCTTTCGCAAATAAGTAATAGAAAAATTCATATCAAATTTTTCGAAAAAAAATTTTTTTTTTCCAAAGTTTAAGTAGTTTTTCACCACGCCTTCTCCCCTAGCGCATTATCTAACTACTCTCTTACCGTCGCGTAATCCAGAATTGCCTAAAAAATCAATGAATAATCATTCAATTCCATCAGAATCTCCTACACTTACAGTACTCAATGATCGAGCTCTTTCGACGTGTTGCTCAATGTGCTCATCCTGTGTATGATGATTTTTTGTTAAAAGAAGCATTCGTCCGACAAGATCCGTTGTGGAGACACCACAAGTACGCTTGCATTCACGATATCGCTTACGATCTTTGACTTCTTGATACGTGTCTTTTCCATCAGCAGTGAGAGTGATATCGTCTGGAAAATGCGCTCTATTGATAATCAGGTTTTTCGAAAAATTTAGGGTGTAAGATGGCTGGGAAATGGTGGCCTAGGATTTACTTGCTCGGCCGCAAAGTTCTATTCAAAAATATGTCATGATTATACTCATTCGAAGCGTCTTGACTCCCTGATTCTGAAAACTTAGGTTTTGTGAGTCCTGGACGGAATTTTATGAAGTTACAATGGATTTTACGACCGTAACTCCATAAATTTCCGCTCAAGACCCATAGAACCTAGACACACAGAATCAGTGCTTCAAGACAATTTGAATGATGATGTCATTTTTCAAGTAATTTTTGATTTTTTGGTCTCGAAGCGAAATTATGGAAGCTACTGTAACTTTGACAGTTTTAATCCGATTTCCATGAAATCTGCATATTTAGAATCAGCGAGTCAATACGGCTCGAATGAGTATAATCATGGCATACTTTGGAATTTTTTTTTGGTTTTTGGGTCTTGAAGCGAAAACATTGAAACTACTGTAACCCTGCCAGTTCTATCGGGATTTTCATGAAAAGCAGTTGTTAAGAATCAGCGTGCTGAGACTGTCTACACGAGCGTAGCCATGACCTAATTTAGTAAAATTCACGGTATGTGTCGATGCGCCTTTAATTTTCAAATTTATTGGTGGGCACAGTTATTCATTTTGCGCCATTTTGTGTGATTTCCACGATTCGGTGCATTGCTTGATAACTGTATTAAAAACTACAGTAATCCTCTGAATTTCCATGCGAGACCCATGAAACTTTGATATTCAGAATTAGTGCGTTAAGGCGGTTCTAATTAATATAATTATGACAAATTTTGCTTCATTTTGAGAGGGTATGCGCCTTTAAATTTCTGACCCGAATTTCAAATTTTTCTTTCTGAGAAAACGCGCTTCACTGCACAACAGTACCTCCATGAATACAAAAATCGCATTGATACTTGTCAAGAGTGTCGACTGTCGTCACATACGGCGCATTCTCAACAACTTCATCAACCCATTTTATTCCGGCCACCATTCGATATCTTTCTTCCTCATTAAAAACTGGCGGTCCTTTGTGGAGGCGAATCTAAAAAAATTTGAATTTTTTGTGTTCGGTAGAGCGCGATTGCTTACTTCCTCATCATTATGAACTCCAACAACCAGTTTTTGTCCGAATTGTTTGGCTTGTCTCAACTGATTGGCATGCCCGAAATGAACCATATCATAGCTGAAAATGCGCTCTAGTGAGAAACTTGGAGAGGGGGGGGGGGGGCGGAGCTGGGAAGGCACAGTTTTTCTTTACAAAAATTCGAAAAAGGGCAAGCTTGCGGCACGGTTTCCCATGAAAAAATTCAAAATTTTGGGGTTATATCATGCGGCAAGATGGCAAATCGGAACTGTCATGGAAGCCGAAAATGGAGCGTCAAAATCTGAGAAAAACCATGCGGCAAAGGGTACCGCCCATTTTAGCAAGCTTGCGCACGGTTTTCTATTAAATAATTTAAAATCTTTTGGGTAAAAGCATGCCACGAAATTGCAAAAAATGCAATTCATTCAAAGCGGGAGAAAAAACCGTGCGGCACCCCTGCAAATGATACAGCCTATTTTTGCTAGATTGCGGCACGATTTCCAATAGATCAATTTCAAAATTTTTTAGCAAAAACTGAAAATTATCAATAGAGCGCACTCACCATCCATCAGCCCATACTCGATTCCCTTTGGGAAGTCCATCTGGCGCTAATCCACTCATTTTTTCTGAAAACATTATTCTAAAAAAAATTTTTCCAAAATAAAAAGAACAAAAAACGATGTAGTCCGTCCAACTGACCATCATATCATACGATCAGTGTGGAAAAAATGCGGAAAAAACGAAATTTTTCTTATCAGTAAATGGGCATTGGCATATTCTCCTCCCCTTGATGGTATCAGTACCGGAGCAAACCACGGGAAAGGAAGAGGCTTTCCGGATTTTTAAATTGTGATTTTGTGCTTTTTTCAGAAGACAAAATGTGAGAAAAAATATGATGTTTCGAGTCAGCAGACGTCGTCGGAAACAAACAAAAACTTGATTTTGTTTGTTTCTTATCGAAAAAAAGGGAAAAAAGTGATGTAAAGTTTTCGCGACCAGAGAACACGATGGTGAAAACTTGGAGACATCATCGGTTGCCACGATGCGAAACACGTGACGGAGGGCCGCGCGCGCTGGCAACAGGCAAAGGGACCACGGGGTTTCTGTGTTATCGATCCATCGAGAGGGGGTTAAATACTGAACACAGAACTGCTGCGTAACTGATGCTAATGATAACGGGCGAGATAAACCATACGACTGTTCATTTCAGAATGAACAAAAAGTGATGAAGAGAAACAATACGAGAGCCCAAGGAAAAATGGAGGCATTGGAAAGAAAGGGGAAGGGGAAATAAATAGAAAAACCAACAAAACAGGAACAGGGGGACAGAAATGATAGTGCCATAATTTGATAATACTAATTGGAGAAAAGCGAAAAGATATTTATCAAATTTCGAATTGAACGACGCCCTAATCATCATCCTCCTCACTGTCCTCATCATCATCATTCTTCTTTCTGTTGTCTCGGCTGGCTTCCTCGGCGTCCACTTGTTGATCCAATCCTTTTGGTGCCATGAGTCCATCCTGAAAATCATACATCATTAGTCAAAATCCCATTAGGATCAAGCTTACATCATCCTCTTCCTCCTCCTCATCTTCATCCTCTTCTGATTCCTCCTCATCCTCATCCCCTTCGGCCTTCTTCTTCTCATCATCAATATCGGTGACAATTCTCGCCTCCTCTTTGATGGCGAACTTTCCCTTGAAACCTTCGATGGCCTTTTTGATTGTGTCCAAAATCTCGTTGACAGCAACGATTCCGCCTTCCCGATCGAGGGTTTGTGTGGTGACGACAAAGTGTGGAGCAGCGATCAGATTGATTTTGATGGGGAATGTCTCTGTGGAGCAGTTCTTTCCGGTGATCAACGCCGCCTTCACAGCGTCGATTCCCTCGTAATCGAAGCATGAAACTTCGATATCGGCACGAATTTTGACTGCTTGTGGGGTCAATTTCTTTCTGATATCCTCCAACAGCTTCTCTTTCACTTCTGGGGTAATTTCACACTCGTCAAGAACAGTTGGATCAGTGATAGCCTTCTTGAAAGCATCATAAGAAGCGGCTTTCCTCTTCTCCTTTCTATCAAAATGCCACGCCGTCTTTTGGTACAAATCTTCGAGTTCAGCGTCAGTGGTGTATCCCAACTGCTCTGCCACGTGTCTCAGAATGCTGTTGACCATTTTAGCATTGGCGTATCGTTCTTCACACTGTTTCATGTCTTTTTGATAGACACGACGCTTCGACAGATCAATGTATCCCTTGTCTTTGTCGACACGAATAACGACGACGCACTCACTGCGACCGACGCGAATCAACTTGTTGACGGAACGGATACGACGACGTGAGAGCTCGGAGAGCAGAATCATACCCTCTGAAATCAAAAATTTTGTTGAAATTCCTTTAAATGGCTCTGCTACCTTTATCGTTATACTCGGAGAGCCTAACATACGCTCCCATGTCAGCGATCATCTTGACATTGGCGATGACGGTCTCCTCGACGTCCGGAAATTGGTTTTCATAGTAGCGACATTTCATTAACGCCATCTGAATGATTTGGGTGAATGAGAGGAAAGAAGAGCATACAAAGATAGGGAAAATGGTTGAAAACCAGTAAGAAAACGGGTTTAAAAGAGCAAAAACAAAGGCTTTTATTAATTAGATGGAAAGCCAACAAAAAACAAGGAAGAATTACTATGATATCTACGCAATATAAAAATTGAAAGGAGAGAAACCTACTCTAACAAAAAAAAAGGAGCTAAAAACAAATGAGATTTCGGATGAGAGTTCAACAGAGTAAATGTCTCTCAAGAAAGAAAATAAGATAAGAAAACGAAAAAATGGTAGAGGAATTCGTCTGCAACACGTAACGGATAATTCAAATGATTTAAGATTGAAGGTTGAGAAGGGTCTGTTGGTTTCCTGGAAGATAAGTGACATTCTTGTTCTTGGCCATACGCTCGGCAATCTCTTCGGCGGCTTCGATCTTTCTCAACTCGATGAGTCCATCTCCAACATTGGAGAAAGCCTTGCTGAGAAGTTTAGCGGCTTGAGCGTCTCCTTCAGCGGTGGTAATAGCGGCGATCTTCATTTGTTCGGCCTTCTCGACAAGGTATTTGGCCTTCTCGGCTTCTTGTTGGGCAACTTGCTTCATTTCGACGGCTTCAGTGAATTCACGTCCGAAGTTCAAGTGAGTCTGAAGGAAGTGAATATTAAGAAGTAGTTAGGCAGGTCAACTTACAATAGAGATATCATCGAGAAGAAGTCCGAATTGAGTGGCACGTTCACGAAGAGCCACAGAAACGCGCTGCGAAACAACTTCACGATGAGTGATCATCTCATGAGCGTCAAATTGAGCCTGTTAACAATAATTATCAATTTTAGCACATTAAATCAATGCACTTACCACAACAGCCTTCAACACTTCATTTGTGATAGATGGAAGTACTCTTTCAGCGTAATCCATACCAATAGTAAGGTAGATGTTTGGAAGCTTGTCAGGGCTTGGCCTGTGAAGAATACGAAGAGTGATGTTCACATTCTGAAGATCCTTAGATCCTGTGATGGTGGCAACTGTTCTTGGAGTTGACCGAATATCGAAGATAATCGGCTTTTGCACCCATGGAATCAGGAAGTGGGTTCCTTCTCCGACCACCTCGTTCTTGACTCCACTGAATCGATCGAAGATGACTGCTCGCTGACCTCCATCAACTGAAAATGACTTGGAATGATTTGATTTCGTCTTCCGATCCAAAAAAACTCACCATTATAAAGAGCAGTTTGTGCTATTCCTCCGGCGACAGTGAGACCGACTCCAATAGTTCCCAAGGTACCCAAAAGCTTTTGTGCTGCTCCGGCCATTCTGAGAAAAGAGGAAATTTGAAAAAATCGAATGAGGCGCGAAAAAGAATGAAGAGATTCGAGAGAAGTGATGCAAACAACAAAATCCTCCTAAATATTGCGAAATTCCATTCGGCGCAGTAAATATTCTATCGCTCTCTTGCTCGGAGTGATATTCGCTTTAAAAAAACAAGATCTGAATGGAATTTGTCGAAAAACACTTCTCCATTCTCCATGTTTCTTCGATTTCTTTGAAACATGAGTTTCTGCCTAAAGATCGATAATTGTCGAGTGGAGATTGAAAATTTTTTAAAAAAATTGCATGAAATTTTTATTTTTCAATTAATTTAAAGTTTTTCGGGTGGAAAATGCCAAAACTCATTTTAAAAATCGATTTGAAATGATGAAAATAATTGCGCAAAAAATTAATTTAAAGGGAGGCAGCATTCCGGCGCTTGGGTCTCGTCGCGACGAGAGTGGGGTCGAAACGAGTGTGACCGTAGTCGCATCGTTTTGGGAACTCAACGTGAATTTCTGCCGATTTTAGGATTTCTTTCGATCCCCCAAGTTTTTCGGCTGCTTTTTATGCATTTTTTGGACGAAATGTGTTCTCGGCTAACGGAAAAAATTAATTTCAGCCAGTATTTATATTGATTTTTGAAGAAAAACGCATTTTTTCACTTGGCCTAAATTTTTTGTCCGTGATTTTTCTTTTTTCCTCCGGTTTCCGATTTTTTATTGGAATTTTTTCAGGGTAAGATGGCTCACGCCCAGAGAAAGACCAGAAAGCTTCGTGGTCACGTCTCCCACGGACACGGACGTATTGGAAAGCACAGGAAGCATCCTGGAGGTCGCGGTAACGCCGGAGGTCAACATCACCACCGCATCAACCGTGACAAGTACCATCCTGGATACTTCGGAAAGGTATTTTTTAGGTACTTTTTTAAAATTCATTGGAAAATTTCCTCCTATCTTGGCGCTTCCATTGGTGAATATGGCTGTGTATGTTATAGGAGGGAAAGTAGTGCTTACTAGCTTTCGGATCTCCTTCGGTGTTTGCCTTGAACGTCGGCAAATGTCATCCTCTGGGTTCGAGACAATTCAAAATAAAAAAGCACGCAAAGCATCCGTACTAATTTTTCTATTTTCCAGGTTGGAATGAGAGTCTTCCACCTCAACAAGAACCACCATTACTGCCCAACCGTCAACGTCGAGCGATTGTGGTCCCTCGTCCCAACTGAGGTTCGCGAGAAGGCCACCGGAGGAAAGTCCCCAGTCATCGACTGCACCAAGCTCGGATACTTCAAGGTTTGTTTTCGAATATGTCATAAGCGTCTCTCGTCTTGGCGCTTCCACTGGTGAATGTGGTTGTGTATGTTACGAGAGGAAAAGTAGTGCCTCACGGCTTTCGGATCTCCTTCGGTGTTTGCCTTGAACGTCGGCAAATGTCATCCTCTGGGTTCGAGACAGTTCTCTCATCAGTAACTTAATTATTTGAATTACAATTCTTTTTTTTTCAGGTTCTCGGAAAAGGACTTCTCCCAGAGACTCCACTCATCGTCAAGGCCAGATTCTTCTCCCACGAGGCTGAACAAAAGATCAAGAAGGCCGGAGGAGCTTGCGTTTTGGTGGCTTAAGCCATGTTGTTACATAAAGCTTTGTTTAAAGTTGATACTGTTATTTGATGATGTGTTCTCTTTTACATGGTTAACTCCCATGCTTGTACCTTTGCTTCTTTTCAATCTCTCCTTTGGTATTTTTACTAATCCAACTTTTCAGCGTTCTTTCAAACGTTTGTTCTCTTTGGAGCTAAGGCAAACCCCGCAACTTACGTGTGAAGAATGGCTTCGAACCAAGAACTGGCTTGCGTCTACGCTGCTCTCATCCTTCAAGATGATGATGTCGCCATCACCGGTGAGAAGATCTCTTCTCTCCTCAAGGCCGCCAACGTCGAGTTCGAGCCATACTGGCCAGGACTTTTCGCCAAGGCTCTCGAAGGAGTCGATGTGAAGGTAAACTAGTTCATCTTGTTGTTCAATGGTCCAATGGAAAATTTTCAGAATCTCATCACTTCCGTCTCATCCGGAGCCGGATCTGGACCAGCTCCAGCCGCCGCTGCTGCTGCCCCAGCTGCTGGAGGAGCCGCACCAGCCGCTGAGACCAAGAAGAAGGAGGAGCCAAAGGAAGAATCCGACGACGACATGGGCTTCGGTCTCTTCGACTAAAGATCTTGTTATTTGTTGTCAATAAATTGTTAACAGCATATAACAATGTTTTATTTGGTGAATTGGAAAAGAAAGAGCTAGATTATTTTGGGGCCACTCGACTGCTGAGAACATTTTGAATTCGTTGAATCCTGGTTCTCGTTCTGCCTCCCGGTGGTTTCGGAGGAAGAAAGTAGTTGTCGTTGAGTCTACGTGTCGGTTCCTCTATCTTGACAAATTCGACGGATTCGGGTGTAACTGGCTTTGTGCTAGTTTGAGAAATCCTACAAAAACTAAAACAATCGGTGCATTTTGCAAACCAACTGGGGAACTCACTTGACAGGATCTCGTGGGGTACATGGTTCAGGGGAACTTTGAATGATATCTGAAGGGATAGTAGAGCTGGCAAGTGATAAAGGCGGGCTTTCTTGAACATAAACAGAAGCAGATTTCGGGTCAGACGGAGGATCAGGGGGTATAGGTTGGGATTCTTGAGGTGCCACCCTCATTTCCAAAGCAGCCACGTCAGCTTTTAAAGCATCATGTTCCACTTTCATTTGCATCAAACGACGTTCCTCTTTCGCGGCTTCTTGTCGAATTCTCAACGCTAATTCTGCGGATTTAACGCCTTCTGATAATTCCACATAGTGCTCTGCTATCACATCAATAAACCGCCCAAATTGCTCTTGATATTCGTGTTTATCTTTTTTGGTTCTCGCCAAGACTGTCATCTGGGCATGCTTTATATTGTCAAGCTGTAATTTGGGTCTTAAAACGAAAATTTAAAATTTTTAAAACTTACATATCCAGTATACTTATTGAAATGGGAAAATAAAACAGCTTTGTGCAAACCTGGCTGAATATTTGTCTGCAAAAAAAACTAGGCCATCATACGCCAAAGTTAAAAAAAATAATAACCGACCATATTCGCAACTTCCACGTCGTCGAATTCTCTATTTTTCTGATTATTTAAGAGAAGGAATATGGGCTTTTTGAGCACGTGCGGATGGTTTTTGAGGGATTGGAAGACCTGAAATAAAAATTGAAAATTTGAATTCCCTTCAAAAAATTTTTCTCGATGGAGCGCAAATTTAATCATGTAATTTTTTTGAAATTTTGCTAAATTTTGAGCGATAGAAACAGTCGGAAACATTTTTTGAGTTCCCTCCGAATCTCTTCTGAAAAATCTGTCAATAAGGCGCAAATTTTAAATGTGTGGTTTTTGAAAATTTCGAAAGCCATTGGGACAACTGAAAAATTTCAAATTCCCTCCCAAATTATTTCTCATCTGGGTTCAATGGAGCGCAAATGCTAATCATGTGATCTTTGAAAAGTTCGAACCTCGTGTTTACTGCCAGACTAATACGAATAATTATGGGATACAAAAATGATGTATATTTTTCTCCCGGGTTATTTTTGGAAACTACTAATTTCAGACTGTTTTTCAAAATAAGAGATCATGTGTGCGGTGGAGCGCAAATGATAAACAAAAAAAAATTTTTGAGAGCGCAATTTTGCCGCATAAATTTTTCCTAAAGTGCATTTGCCAAGGATCCCTAGAAGATAAGATATCGTAATAATTTCGAAATTAATTATTTATAGAAAAATTTCGCAACGATGACTAACCTCTATAGATTCCATGAATGCTTCATCATTTTGATAATCTATCACATAAATAATTCCGTGGAGCTGAAAAAATGGCCTAGTTTTCCAATTTGTTTTTCTAGGCCATCCCTACCTCAGCATAATAATTACTCCAAATTCCACGTATTCCCTTATCACCTCCAACATCGTAAACTGACAATTGGAATAGCTCGTCATAATCCATTTTGACTGTGGAAAACCCGTTGGTACGGAGCAAGTCTCGAGGACTTTCTGGAACATTTTTTGAAAATTTCGAATGGTGAAAGTGCGCTCTAATGGACTCACCTCCTTTCAAACATTTCAGAAACGTTGTTTTTCCGGAGCCACCTATACCGAAACATCCTAGTTTTATTTCTCTGGAAATGGAATATTATGTTGAAAATATTTCATCGAAGATAGTGGGAATATAACTCTATTATAAGGGCATGGCTGAAAATTTAGTTCTGAAATTCCTGGTTTTTTGAACTACCGAAATACAGGCAAGCATCTTTGACCCCAAGCCGCTTGAGACGTTTGAGATTGCCGGGTGGCGCAACTGGGTAAGCGCTCGCGTGCCATGCGCAAGGTCATAGGTTTGAGTTTTGCTGGGGTATTTTCTTTTTTACTTTTCTCAAAAACGCAAACCTCTGTAATTTTCTTGTTTTAACGTGAATTTTCAGCATTTTTAGCCCAAAAAATACCTCAAAAACATGAATTTCGAAATTTCTAAAAAACCGCTTACCTCCTGATCTTCGGCGTTCTATAACAACAACAGAATATAGTCTCAAACCAGGTTTTCTGATAAGACATTAATGAATCGAAATGTTAAAATAAGAAGTTATTCGCATTGAAAAGAGGGGACCGAATATGGGGTTCTTGTTATTTAGTCCCTTTCCCTTATGTCTTTCTCTCTTTTTCTCTAAATCTCTCAAAGTTCCCCCCTTAAGCCCCTCTTTTCGTCACAACCTCGGGCGGTCTCTATGGAAACCGAGGAGTGAGAGAGTGTGAAGGAATGAAGAGACGGCAGAGAAATGAGAGGGAGGAGGGCGGAAGGCTCTGATTAATTCGTAATGTCGTCTAATGATATGGGTGAATGAACAGAGGGAAGGGGGAAGGAGAGAGAGCAAAAGGGGCGGGGCCTATGGATCGGGAAGAAGGGTAAAGGTAAGAAAAGAGGGGGAAGAAGAAAATTCTCGGAATTTCAAAATATGGGAACGTGAATAGGAATTTCGAAAAGTTTGGATTGAATGAAAAAAAAAACGAAACGTGGTCGGAGTCAGTCGAAAACTGTTTTTTTGTGTACCGATGACCTAAGACAGCGGCGGTAGGACGTTTCAGAACCGTGTCTCTTATCAAAACTGTTCCGTATCAGAACTGTACTGCATTAGAATTGTCCACTTTCAGAACCGCTCTGTATGAGAACACTAAAAATTTTCAGGTGAAAATAACATTTTTAGGCTAAAAATTTTAGTTAGAACTGTCCCGAATAAGAACTCTGGAAGGATCAGAACCGGACAAATAAGAACCGGCCGGATAAAAACTAAGCGAGCCAGACCTGCCTGAATCAGAATTTTACCTTTTCAGCACTGCCCGAATGAGAACTGACACTACTTTGCTGCAATGGCCTGCGAGATGTGAGAAGTGTCCAAAAACGAGCATTTGAAAAGTTCTTATCCGGGGCAGTTTTTAAACGGTCGGTTCTTATAAGGGACAATTCTTATTCGTTCAATTCTAATGAGGTGAACGGTTCTGGAACGTTCTACCTTCCGAAAAAAAAAATTTCAAGAATAATCTACCTGAAAAAACTGAAAAACGGGGCGATTCTAAAACTGGGATGTTCTGAAACCTTTTGAAAATCTATTTATGTGGTTCTACTTCTAATCAAAACTGGACGAATCAGAGCTTTCCCAAATCAGAACTATGGAAAAACAGAACTGCCCCGGATAAGAACTTTTCAAATTCTCCTATTTGAGCACTTTTCAATGCTTCCAGGCCATTGCAGCAAAGTTTTGTCAGTTATCATCCATGTTGTTCAAATAAGGTACAGTTCTGATTCGTCCAGAGTTCTAACCCTTCCAGTTCTTATCTGACCAGTTTCACACGAGTTCCCAGCGAGGGTAGGAAAGCGCGCTCTAATGATAAACTGATAATTTCGCTGCGTAACTCGAATTTTTTCAGCTGAATTTTTGGGGAAATGGGGCGACACTGAGTATTAAACGTTTTTCTCATTAGAGCCCGCTTTCCTACCCTCGGAACTCGTGTGCAGTTTTGATCCGTCCAGTTCTTATTCGACCTGTTCTGATTCTTCCGGTTCTAATCCGTCCAGAGTTCTGTTTCGAGCAGTTCTGATTGGTCCAGTTCTGTTAAGAGATAGCACCGACCGTTCTGCCTATAGATAGTTCTGAAAAGGGGTATGGTTCCTGAACGTCCTACCGGCCCAAACAACAGAATTCTAAAAAATAATTTACCTGAAAAAACTGAAAAACGGAGCGGGGGTTCTTGAACTGGCATGTTCTATTTTTGTGTTACTGTTTTGTCATAAATTCTTCCCAATTTCATAAGTTCCTGTTAAGAAATTTCTGAAATTTTATTTTCTTCCTCTTCTTCCTCCCCCTCATCACTGATAACTAACCCCTCCCATAATTTCTTTTCTGATATCACTGCTCACTTTAACATTTTCCCCCATTTTTGTCAACAACACCAACAGCCACTTCTTCTCAAAAATGACGATTATTGAATGGTCGACTTTCCCAACTAAACACCTGATTCTTCCCTATTTGGATTATGAGTCTAGGTGAGTTGAAAGTGCGCTCTATTGAACTATTTTTAAATATAAAGAATGTTCCAGATGCAATTTGAGAACGTGCTCCAGGGACAATAAGGAGTTGGTGGATTCAACGAATTATGTGCCCTCGAAAATTGTGTTGAATGAAATTTTGAGTAATATGGATGAGGAGAAGGTAATTTCATCTTCTCTTGAACGGGTAGTGCGAACTCGCAGGCGGGTTATATATTATTGGTTTCAAATGAACTGACACCTCGTGACGTCACTCTCATGGGGACCCAAGTTGGAAAACTTTCATGGTAGCTATTTATTTTTTTATCAAGATTTTTTTAAGGCAGTTTCCGCCCGATAATTCAATTCTTCTACCCAAAATAAAATTTTTGAGCAAAAAAAAAATTTTTTGCGTGCGAAACCGGCCTGAAAAAAATCAAAATAAAACTACCATGAAAGTTTTCCAACTTGGGTCCCGTGCAGTGTGACGTCACGAGGTGACAATTCATTTGAAACCAATAATAGGCCTAGGTGGAGTTACGAAAGTTTTGCACGCGTGGCCGAGTGGGTTGCGCGATTGGCTTTTGCCCACGAGGTCATGGTTCAATCCCGCTGCGGTCGAAACGTTTTTCTCAACTTTCTAGGGGAAAACTGCAGGGTTATAAGTGCCTACCTGTAAATATCTACGACTGCGCGCGTGGCCAACTGGCTAGCGCTTTTGGTTTCCGTCCGCAGCATCCGGGTTCGACTCCCATCGCGTCAAATTTTTTTTTTTTTTTCTGAAAAACCTATTTCCAGTCCATCCTCCGCCTTGACATTGACACCTTCACCATTTGGTTCATCGGAAAAAATGAAATCACACGAGTCGAGAGAGCATGGAACGAAGAACCCATGGAAATGGCTGAAACGAAAAACGAAAATCGCGTTGACGTCTTCAAAAGATTCGTTGATAAATTTCTGAAAAATGGATTTTTCGAAGCAAAAACCCTGGAAATCGTTGGCGCCTCATTTGATCCTTCGGAGCACTGGAGAATAAAATGCTCCGAATTATTGCTCATTTCTCCGGGGACTCCGCCCCAATGGATTATCGATTGGTTGGGAAAAGTGGAATCAAAATGGTTAAAAGAATTGAAAGTTCATAATTGGTCTTTGGAAGGAGTTGGAGACCTTTTTGATAGATTTAACGTCTTCAGAAGCATCCGATTGACTGATTCTGTTGATTTGACTGATGATCAATTGGAGAAGATTCAGGCCACTGATTTGCATATTTCTTCGTTTACTATCACTCCGGAAGGGATTAAAAAGGCGTTCGAGGTAGGAATTGGTGGCCTAACTTTGTAGTTTCTAGGCCACGCCCTCAAAAACTAGTCCCTAGTTTGAAAATTTGCCTGGTAGCATTGGCCTGGGATTAATTTTTGAAAAAAAAATGTTTCTAGGCCACGGCCACCAAAGAGCTGAATTAAAAAGTTAAAAAAATCGAAAATTTGTTTCATGAAATTCCTAGGCCACTGTCACTAAAACTAGTCCCTCGTTATAAGAACAGAGAATAGAATTTGCTTTCAGGAAGACCACGGACTAGGTTTTCAAATTACTTTTTCTGGGGTTTCCTAGGTCATGGCAACCAACCTGGACAAGATTTAAAATTTCGAATATCCAACATTCTAGGTCACGGCCACGACTTGAAAACCTCGTGAATTCAAAAAAATTGGGACTATTCGATAATGGCCTAAAATTTTTCTACTGCAGATTTCTAGGCCACGAACTCCAAAACTAGTGCCAAGTTCAAAAACTTGAGGATTGGAAAATACTCGTTTCAGTGGCCTAGGATTTGTTTTCAAAAGTTCATCGGCTACGGCAACAGTAACAAAATGGTCTACACTACGATGACCGTGGCCTAGGAATCCAGCTGAATTTTTTAGCCCACGGCCACCAAAACTATCCTATTTTATGAATTTAACTAATAATGTGATCTTTCTGGCCACGATCACCAGAACTTTATTCGACGGTGGCGGCCTAGAATTTTTCGAACTGAATTTCTAGGCCATGGTGACCAAAATTCTTTTTTTAAAGCGATTTTTTCGACCAATAATACAAGTTTTTTCAGAATTATTTGAAAAATGGACGAGAAGGCGACGAATTCATAATCTGCTCCAATTTTCGCCAGGATTTTGACCCCGTGGAACTTTTTGAAAAAGGTTTGAAATTTCAGAAAAAGGAAGGAAGATTTCCAGAGGAAAAATTGTGAGTTTTTTGACTGAAACTTATTTTTTCAAGGACATTTTCAGATTCTTAATCACGGGCGGCTTTTCAAATCGTCACGGCAATCAACAAAATCGCATTTGTCGTTTCGTTGGTACCGTATTCCAAGTTCGCTCGGAGCCCAAAAAGCTCAAAAAAGTGGATTATATCCTATGGCCGTTCACAATTTATCGCTGATTTTTCATTTGTCACACAAGAAAAAAAAAAGAATAAGAAAACCCATAAATTTAAATAAAAATCAGAGAAAAAAAAATAAAGAAGAGGAGAGGTTCTCTTTTCCAAAATATGGACACACACACAATAATAATATTATTAATTCACATTTTCAACGGATCCACTTTGGCCACTTTCTTTGTGTTTGCTGCAGCTGCTGCGGCTTCTTCGGCCTTCTTTGCTGCCGCTTTCTCTTGTTTGATACGCATGATGTCGGCGTCACGATTCATACGATTGTCCATTGAGATACCCTGAAAAAAGAGAGAAATAGGAATTGATAAGGAAATTGAAAGGGGAATGATTCATCACAAGAGCACATGTTTGCGTAGAATTCAGACTGTTTTTAGCTAGTTTTTGAGAAATCGCAATTTTTCAAATCGAGCAAGTAGAGATGTATTGAAGCAAAAAGGCTCTGAAACTTTGCTAGAGCAAGCTTCAGCGGCTATTTTGAAAACTAAGGTTAAACATCGATTTCAAAAAAAATTCTTTATGAAAAAACCGTCGAAAATGAGGCTAATTTGGGCAGAAATGAAGCCAAATTCAGTAAAAAACGCGGAATTCTTTCTTTTCGAGTAAATTTTTTATATCGAAAATGGCTCTGGAGCTCCTAATTGCCCGGTGGTCCTTCAGAACAATTCGAGATTCAAATTGAGATTTTTTTTCAGCATAAATGGGAACCAACAAAATTGAGCCAGAAAATACTATTATTCAATTTTCGGTCGAAAATGCCTTTTTTGTGTGTCAAAACACACCATTTCCAGTCATTTTCGGCACTTTTCACCACTGAAAATCACTATTCCAGGCTAAAAACCGCCAAAAATCCAGCATTTTTAGCACTTTTCTCATTCATGAAACCCCTTCTCACTAACAGCATTTCCGTCCTGTCCGGCGGCTCCCAAGCGTTTCTTGGCATCGGCTTGCTTCTTTTGATTCTTCTCACGAGCCAAATCTCTTTGATTTCCACCTAGAAAATCGTTTTTTATTGGTTTTTTTTTCCCAATAAATTCGTTCTTACGAGTCATTTTGAATTGGTGTTTCTCGGATCTCGACCAGCAGAGCCGTCTCAGGTGGAAGCGAACGCCGCCTTACGCAGAAGTTTTTGTCTGGAAAAATATTGATTTTTTGAATGGGGAGAAAGAATTGGATTTGGATAGAAAAGAATGAGAATAGGAAGATAAAGAATAGCCGGTTTTCTTTCCGATCGAGAACAAGAAAAGCGAGAGAAAGGGGGTGTTTGAGAGAGCGCAGACAGTCAGACAGTTTATCTGACCAGAAGAAAGTGGACACGTGGAACTTCCGGAAGAGAATACGTGGATTTCTGCACGTTTTTTCCCGCGTGAAAAAGTAAAATTTTGAGAAAATGCGCGGGAAAATTGATTTGAAATTGGCAAATTTTCTCGCGGGTCTCGGAGATTTTTCTAGAAAAATTCCAGGCACAGTCTTGAATTTTCGCGCCCAATAAAAAATTTTTTGGGAATTTCGGACTCTAAAGTATTGAAAAATCGCTTGAAAACATTGAAAAAAAAACTGTTTCTCCTTATTTTCTCTAAAAATTCGAGCCTGCTCAAAATCTGAAATTTCGCCAGAAAATTTCAAAAAGTATGAATTTTTAGCGTTAAAAATGGAGACTTCGAAATCGACTAAAAAATGTTTTTCGCTCTACAAGAAAACATATTTTACAGCCCCAAATTGATAATTTTTCGAAAAAAAAACCAAAAATTCCCATTTTCGCTACAAATTGCACCTGAAAACATAATAAAACACGCATGTGCCCAAACCAAACAAATCGATCGATAAGGGGGCAGCAGAGCAAATATCGAAAGAGAATCGAACTCTGACATTCGAAATAAAGTAAAAATAGTGAAAAAAATGGCGGGAAAATTTCGTTTCATTCAATTTTTGGGTTAAAATGTCAAGAGAAAATGATCGGAGGAAAGATGAGATTCAGACACAACAAAACAGAAAAATAACAAAAAGAGAGAGAGAGAGAGCTCCACGTGGGCCATTATTTTTCCAGCGGATGGTAGTTGAGAAGTTTTTCGATGAGATCCACGTGAGCCAGAAGCATTCTTCGGCAGCAGTAACGACGAAGGCCGAGGGCGTCGAGAGCGTCTCCTGGAAGATTTTTTATTGGAAATTTTGAAAAAAAAAGAATTGAATTCGAACCTTCACTGTATTCTGACTGCAAGAATCCGAGATAGGTCTCCCACTTGTCGCCGATGACCTTTCCGCAGGTGAAGCATCTGATGGGAATGATCATTTTTTGTGATTTTGCTGAAAAAAAAACGGATTTTTGCAATTTTTTAAAGGAGAAAACGGGAAAATTAGAGGAAAATGAGCGGAAAACGCATGGATAGAGGAATATCGAAGGAAACTATGTATTAAGTCGATTTTCAGCATAAAACCTCAATTGGACTTTAAATATTTCGTTAAACTATATAGAAACGAGAAAATTGAATCAAAAACATCCTTTTTGCTCTCTCGAAAGTCGATTTCTCTCAGAATTAACCAAGAAAAACCCTTATTTTCCGGCTAGACTTCAAAAATCAGAAAAAACGGGTTCAAACTTAATTTTTCAAGGTTTCTACTCGAATTTGATGTCATTACAGTTACATTTTGCCATTTTCTTTACTTTTTTATCAAAAAATCCACTAAAAACCATCAAAAACCATCCAAAACCACCAGAAATAGGCAAAAAACGAAAGCTTTCAAATTTTGCGTTGCGCGGAGTTTGAAGCACATTCTGCAGGTTCGGTGTTTGCACAGTTGTCTACCGTACCACTTTGCCGGAATTATTTTTATGAGCTTTTTTCTTCAGAAGTCCCGTGACTTCTTCTGAATTCTATAGAAGCGATGGATAAATATAAAAACGAGCTTGAATCTTTCAAAAGATTATATTTCAAAAATAATCCTAATTCTACAAAAGAAGAAGAGTCCGCAGCGATCATAAAGCGAGCCGAGGAGTATATAAAGGTTTTTTTTGACGAACATTTTAATTGTGAGCCAAAAAAGAAGGGTTTTCAGCATAATTTACCAACAATTGTGTGCCCATCTCGTGCTTATGACACTAATCAAAAGGCACTTTTGCTTTCGGAAGCCGGAAAATTGTACAATGTTCTTGAGGAATATAATGAGAATGCTGAAAAGTTTCTGAGCAAAGCTGTGAGAATGAGTAAGGCTTTTTCAGCTTTTTCAGACTGAAAATTTAAGTAAAATTGATTTTCAGACCCCAAAAACACCGATACGTGGCATGAGCTGGGGCTTTGTGTTATGAAACGGAAAGACTTGGAATTTGCACAATGTTGCTTTAAAGTTAGTCCGTTTTCACTGTTTTCCTCTATTTCAGGGCGTCAAAAACGCCTAGTAGAGCTTAAAAGGCCTAAAAATGTAAAATTCTTTCAGATTGCCCTTGGAATAAGCCGAACCGCGCCGATATTGACTTCTCTGGCGGTTTCGATGAGGCTTTTGGCCCTGGAACATCCCGAGCCAGCGCAAACTGAAATGCGGTGAGGAAAGAAGTTTTTTGGAGAAATTTTCAGAAAAAAAATCATAATTTGATTTTGGGAATAAACTAATATTAGGACTAAAATTAAGAAAATTCCGTCAAAATATTATTTTGAATTTTCCATTTTTTGGAACCGATTTTCTCAAAGGATTGAAGAAAAAAAACAAGTAGTTTTTTCTTTAAAAAACCATTAAAGAAAATTCTTTACAAGCTCGAAATTCAAAAACTAAGAAAAATTTTTTTTTCATATTGAAATTTTTTGGCTTTATGAGTTTGAAACGCTTTCCGTAAATCTAAAAACTCCGTTAAAAAACTTTGAAGTTTCTGCTTTTGAGCCTAAGCCATAACTCAAAAAAAAATTTCAGTTTTTTTCAGAGTTTTGGTTTGAATTGTTCTAGTTTCCCACTCAGCAAAATTAACCAAAAAAAAACTAAAAGCCAACTTTTTCTCGAAAATTTGCTTTTTGGAAAAATGAACAAAAAATTTTTTTCAGCACAAAAGCGATGGAATTGATCATCGAAGCTCGTCGTATTGATTCGACCTACGGACCAGCCAATATCGCATTTGCCACTGGTCTTTTCTTTGCATTTTTTACAACAACAAAAGTGGAACTTCAATTCCTGGATAAAGTAATAGAAAATTATCGAAAAGCTCTCCAGTGTGAGCTCTCTCGAACCGATCCAGAAGTTTATATAAATATGGCGACATGTCTGAAATTTATGGAAAAATACGACGAGGCGTTGGAAGCACTGGAAAAAGCAGTTGAATATGATGCTAGAAATGAGTTGGAGACACGAGAAAAGCTGAAAAATTTCGTGAATTATTTGATGAAATTTTCGGATGCAATTCAGAAAAAAGGAAGGATGAAGGCGAAAAGACTGATAGAAATGGTCAATGAATTGAAGAAAACTACTGGTGGCGGAGGAGATGGTTTTAAAGTGAAAATTATTGGAAATGTTGGACATGAGGAGACTATTCCAGTGTAAGAATTTTTTAATTGGAAATATTTTATTTCATTTTCTGGAAAAAAACGACTCGAAACTGAGGTTTTTAGTCTGAAGACCGTGGAAGAGAAAATCTAAGGCGTGCCCAACCTCTGGTAGCCTAACTGCCGCGGAAGAGAACACAGAATGAACTAGTGACCTAGTTTTCTCGAAACCATGACCTAACTTTTTCAAAACCACGGCCTTACGTTTTCAGAACCATAACCTATGTTTTTCAAAAACATGACTTGAATTTTTTAAAACCGTAGTCTAATTTTTTCAATGCCGTGGCCTAACTTTTCAAAAACATAATCTAACTTTGTCAAAACCATGGCCTAATTTCTTAAAACCGTGGCCTAAATTTTTCTAAACCGTGGCCTAACTTTCCCTAAACCGTGGCATAACTTTTCCCAGACATACCTTCAGCATCTGTAGGAATGGGCTTACGGTTTTCAATCTGATGGTCTAGGTTTTTCGATATTCGTAGACGAGAAAAATCTTGTCGTGTACTTCTCTCCAATTTTTCTCTACTACGGCCATGAAAGAACCTAGGCCATCAGAAGCATAAATGGGATTTTCTGACGCCAATCTGTACCTTTTTGTTCGGTTTTTCTCAATCGAAAAACATCGTGTTTTACTTATTCGCGAAAGTCTGACACCTCGATTTAAAGGCGCAGCGACAAGTGTCTATTTTGTCCCGCCACAATTACAGTTATTTTCAACTGAGAGTTACTGTAATCGTGGCGGGACCCAATCCGTCGCTGCTCCTTTAAACCGGGGTGTCAGGCTCCGCAAATAAGTAATACTAACCCAAAAACTACTTTAAAAATCTCCCTATTTTCCAGCGCCCTTGTCGGAGTGGATGCATCTGGAGAAGTCTACGGAATCACTATCTACAATTGTCTCTCAAATTTCGGCTTCGTCATAGGGGATACTGTAACAATTGCGAAGCCGGACCACCGGGAAATCAAAAACCTCCGAATCCCCGCGGACCCTCCAATCCACGTGGAATCTCTGAAATGGATTCGTGTCGCGACGCCTACACAAATCAAAAAGAATGGAGTGAATCTTCCCGAATCTGTTCTTGCCAGAGCTGTGGCTTCTACTCAAGCTAAATAATTTTATGATGATCTCTATTGCTTTTTTTTCCGGTTCTTATAATTTGCATAAATGCTTTTAAATTTGGATTGTTGGCGGGTTCTTTTTCTTCGTTAATGTCAAATCGTTTTATTCGAAATGCTCGTTTCTATTTGGGTCCCACAACGAAACCGCCTCGCTTTTTAAATCTGAGCGCTAATCTCCCTTTTTCTCAAAATCTCTTCATCTAAGTTTTCAGTTGTTTTTTACTGTTTTTTTTTCGCTTTTTGACTTCGCAATTGCACAAAAAATCCAGTTTAAAAAAATCGTTGTTTTTCACCAGAAAAAAGCTCAAAAAACCGAATTTCATACCGATTTTAGCTCAGGAAAAACAGAATCACCTCGAAGTTTTCATTCTCACAGCAATTCTCAACAGTTTTGTAAGTAAAATCCACAAAAAAAGAGAAATTTTCTCTTAACCACTCAAATTTCCTGAAACAAAATTTCTTTTGATTTTTTTTCTTTTTCGATTATTAATTTCAATTGCAAGCTATTGAAAACTCCCAAAAAAAAACGAGAAAATCTAATTTTTCCAGCTACTTTTTCTCCGAACCGCCCATTTTTTGCAACGATGCTCCGCCCATTCCACGGAGCATGCGTTGTTTAGTGAAACGTTGCAAAGACATTTTTGAACCTTTTTCTTGACTTCAGACCTCGTTTCTCCGTCTTTTCCCCTTCTTTTTCTTAATTTTTCTCATTAAACTTGAAATTGGTCTTTTTGCCTTCCTAAAAATCATTATTCTCTAGTAAATTCATATTTTTTGCAGGTGATAACCACGGGGCAGAGATGTCGTCCGGTTCTCATCTGGGGTTGGTAAAGGATATTTTAATGTGAGTTTTTTTGCTCAGATTTTTAAAAATCGTATGAAAAGTAATAAAAGTAATTCATTTTCCTGAAAAATCGAACGAAAAATTAATTTTGAAAACAATGTTGACTGAAAATGTTTTTCAAAAATCGGCGAATTTTGAGTCATTTTGAAAAAAACTTAACTAAAAAAACTTTTCGAGTCAAAAATTTTTGATTTTACTATGAAAACAGGGAAAAAATAACTTTTATTACAAATTTTCAAACCGAAAGATGCCCAATTCACATGTTTTTGCCGCAAAAAAAGCAATTTTTAGTCAATTTAATTTGAATTTCTATCCAGAATTTCGAGTTTTTACACAAAAGTCGCCAATTTTTCGCCAAAAAATCAAATTTTCAAACCAAAAATCCGATTTTTTCCAGAGGACGCGATTACGAAAATCAAAAAGTCTACTACAAATGCACATTTCCACTTGAGGATACAATGGAGGAATGCGGTCACGCGGACACTCTCGCAGGGATGTGCGCGCACATGAATTGGCATTTTAATGCTCCAATGTACATATGCTCATTGTGCGGAACAAAAATCTACGATCCGGTTCGAGTCGATGGGCATCAGATGGAAAATGGGGGCGGAGTTTGTCGAGTGAGAGTTCTGAATCCCCATAACAATGAGAAAAATGTACATGTATTGATTTGGAAGGCAAGGAATATGTTTATTAAGCCGATTAGTGTCGAAGAATATCAATATCGAAAGAATAGACCAGTGATAAACAGTGATAAAGCTCAGAATTATAACGATGGAAGTCGAACTCCGGCATATAATGATACTTATGATGAGCCGGACGAAGAATATGATTCCCATATTCTTTCAAGGCAACGAGCAGGGAGGCAAACTCCAGTCTATCAATCTAGACCTGGAACCCCTGCGGCCGCTAGACCTATTTCTCGGGCTTCTAGCCCTTCGCCGTTCATCGGCCACGCTTCTGGAACCTATTTGGACTTTCAGAATGCGCTGGTTACCAGGCCGTCTAGAGCTCAGTCTAGAGGCCCCACACCGGATAGAGCAGGTCATTCTGACCCCAGGCTCAGGCCTAACTCTGGATATCAATCCAGAGGACAGACCCCGGAGAGAGGAGCTCCCGAATCTAGAGGTCGGCCCCCTAATCCCCGTACTCAGATTACGGTTAGAGTCCCAGAAAAGAGCCCTCCTCCGGTCACAAAAACCTTCGCGGCCACCGCTTCAAGATCTGAACGATCTAGGATCACAGTCCGAGGTCAGGCTCCTGGAGCCACCGCCCCTGCCAAGACGACTTCTGAAGCCCCCATTCGAAAGAGCTCCACGCCTTCTGGTCCACCCCCAAAACCGGTACCCACTCTAGACTCTCTCCCACTCATTCCACATGCCTCTGGGACCAGCAGAGACTTTGAGAAACACGTTGGATTGAGATCCCCCAGCTACGAAAGAGCAGGATCTAGAGCTCGATCCAGGACACCGAGTGGACGAATGACGCCAGATGAAATTGCAGAGAGTACCGGACTCAAAAGGACACGTGGCAGATCTCAGTCTGCATGTCGGACACAGTCTGTGCCACGGACACCGGAAAGGAATTCACCTGGGCCTAGTGGAAGAGGGTAAGGATAAATTGAAATTTACCGTCAAAGCTGTATTAAAAGAGCCCCTCTATTAGAAGAGCCTTTATTTTTCATGAAAATGGTCTATTCTGCAATCTTTTTAAAGATTATTTCTTGAACAATTTTGCTCGGATGAGTAGAAGAGTATCCTTTATTAGAAGAGCCCCTTTAATATAAAAGCCCCCAAAACACTGGTCGATGTAATAGAAGAGCATGCTCTTCTAATACAGGTTTTACGGTAAATCGGAATTCTTTGAGAGGGTAATATAACTTTTGAAAACTGTAAAAGTCAATTAATTTCAAGGTGGAAGAAAAAAATTCAAAAAAAACGACAGAGTTAAGATGCGTTCCATCGCTAAACCGACTTTTAACAATAGAGCGCACTTTCTCACTTTTGGGAGTTTTTGAATCTTTTGAAAACATTTTGAAATAATGGGTCGCCCGGATTGTGGAGCGCACTTTTTTTTTTTGAAAAACAAAAAGTTCTCAAAGAGATTTTTTGAATTGTTTTTGTTTATATCGGGCAAAAACTTTATAGATTAAGACTAGATGAATCTGATGATTTTCTTGGCACTGTGCCAATTTTTTTACTTCAAAAATTAAAAAAAAAATCGGCACTTTTTAGTTCAAATTGGAAAAAAAAATCATAAAAAATGCAAAAAAAATTGGCAAAAATTAAAAAAAAGTTTTTTTTTTGCATAATTTCGAAAAAAAAATTTCAGATTCGTTTCAATAAAAATTCAAAAGCCACAAGAAATGACACGTCATCGTCGATCATCAGTCGCTTATCGATCTCAAAGTCGTGATAGATCAGCCGATCAAATATTTGAGGAAGAAATGGAACAATATGGTATTTTTAAAATACATTTTTTTTTTATAAAAAAAAATTCCAGCCGCCAATGAAGTGCGTCAAAAGGAGCAGATTCGGTCAACGTCAACGGTTAAAGTGCCACCGAATAAATCTCGAAATGTATTCTTATTGGTTTCGAATCCACCAGTAGCAAAAGTTGCAGAGGCTAGAAAAAGAGCTGCTTCTGTTCCGAGACCAGTGGAAGAACCAGAAGAACCAGTTAGGGTTAGTAGAATCAGAGGGAAAACATACGGAAAAAGCGGTGTTTTTTTTTTTTGGATTTTCAACAACTACAAAAATTTTGAAACAAGCCTTGAATTTAACCCACAAAAATGGGCCAAAATCAAAAAATTGGAAAAAAAGTTCTAGAAAATTCCGTTCCCAGAAATTGCTAGAAATTTCTGGAACACTTCTTGAATAGTATTTCTAGAAAGCAACTTTTCTCGTATAAAAAATTACCAATAATCTACTGTGTTTCAATCAAAAATCAGAAAAAAACCGGAGAAAAAAGTTTGTAAAAGAAGTAATTTTTTCGGAATCGTTCGGTTCCGAATTATTGCTGAATGAATGAAGTTTAACTCGATTTTTTTTGATTTTCCAAAGAAAATCGTTGAAAAAAGGGCTGATAAATGATATTATTTTTGTAAGAATCAGAATATTTCATTAGTTTATTGTTATTTTATCGCTACTGCCACGAAAAATCGTCGATTTTTGAGATGGCTGGCAATCGTTGTAAATCATTGTTATAGCGATAAAATATCAATAAACTGATGGAATATTCGAATTCTTACAAAAATAATATCATTTATCAAAAAAAAAAGCTCGAAAAATGACTTGTTTCCGCTAAATACGCGTTTTCTGGGTGCGAAATGTCTTGGGAGCGAAACGTCCGGGTGCGAAATATCCCGGAGCCTAAAAAAGTTGAAACTTCCCTTCCCGACCTTTTTTTTCTCAAGCCAATTTTGAATTGAAAAAAATTGCGCGAAAACTGAGTTTAAGGTTTGTCACTCTTGAAAACCAATGATTTAGGAATCCGGAAAAAACGTCTCAAAATTGTTTTCTTTTCAGCCTATCTCACCACCGCGACCCGTCCATTATTCTTCTCCTCCTCTCCTTCCTCCTCCACCTCCACAATATGTTCCATATTCACCACCAGTCGAATTAATGGAACCAATGGAAGAAAGACCACTCTCTCATACGGAGGAATTCAGAAAAAGAACAGCGGAACGATCAGATCAAAGAGAAGAAAGCTCGAGTAGAGGACCTCCTAGAAGAGAATCAAGAAGAGATGAGTCAAGAAGACGTCGTTCTCCAACACCACCACCACCACCGAAAAGAAAAGTGAGTAATCGAAAAATACAGGTAAAACTGTGTTAGAAGAGCATTCTCTTTTTTTTTTCGAAACAGCGTTATGACTGCTCTTATATTAAGGGGGCTTTCCTGCACGAATTCTCGGGAAACCGGATAACACTTTAAAAAATCGACCAATTTTCATCAAAAATGCACAGAATGGAGGGCCCTTCTATTAAAGGGGCTTTTCTGATAGACAGAGCACTGTCTCCCGAGACATGTCTCTCCAGTCTCGAAATGTCTCGATTTAGTCTCGTCTCGATCGAGTTGAGAAAAAAACGAGACGAGAGCGAGACGAAATCGAGAAAAACGAAGACGAGAAGATCCGAGACGCGAACCGAGCCGAGACGAGTCTCGGTGGAATTCTCGTGAGAATTGACAAGATACTCGGTCTCGTCGAGAAACGATTCTCACGGGACGACACTCTATCCCCTATTTTAGCTTACTTTTTTGTCTTTCTTTCAAAAAATTCCAAAAAAAAAACGCACATATTTTTCCAGCTAACAACGACCTCCTGGCTAGATGAAATTGACGACGATATCCCACAACAATACGTCCCTTCTCCTTCTCCACCTCCTCCACAACATGTTCCACATTCACCATCAATTGGAATAATGGAACCAATGGAAGAAAGGCCACTCTCTCATGCTGAAAAGGTCAGGAAAAGAACGGCAGAAAGATTAGATCAAAGAGAAGAAGGCTCGAGTAGAGCATATCCTAGAAGGGAATCAAGAAGAGATGGGTCCAGAAGACGTCGTTCTCCAACACCACCACCACCACCACCAAAAAGAAAAGTGAGTACCCGAAAAATACCGAAAAAACTGTATTAGAAGGGCGTGTTCTTATGACAGCTCTTAAATAACGTCTCACGAGACATGTCTCGCGAGTCTCGAAATGTCTCGACATTGTCTCGTCTCGATCGAGCTGAAAAAAAAACGACACGAGAATGAGACAAAATCGAGAAAAGCGTGGACGAGAAGATCCGAGACACGAACCGAGCCGAGACGAGACGAGTCTCGGTTGAATTCTCGTGAGACTCGGCGGTCTCGTCTGTTTTTTTCTCAAATTTTCAAAAAAAAAAACTAAACTTTTCAGCAAACAACGACCTCCTGGCTAGATGACGACGACGATATCCCACGAAATAACTCTATTTTATTGTTTCCATCGTCTAACAGAAGACAAGACAATGGATGGAGATCAAATAATGATAATGGACATCGTGATAATTATAATAATAATAGAAGTGGAAGTTATAGAAATAATTATCATAATAAGAATAATAATCGAAGATATTAGACTGTAGTTTGTAGCTTTATTCACGGTTTTTCTGTAATTTTTTGCGTCTTTTTGGCCCTAATCTCCATACTTTATTGTTCTGGTCCTGGTTTTTTTTTGGCTTTATTCAGACGGTTTTCGAAGGATTTTTTCGGTTTGAAAAAAGTTTTTGTAATAACATTTTTCTTCTCTTTTTTGCTGTAAATTTTCTCTTATTTCTGTCCTTTTTTGCATCTTTTTGACCGTAGTCTCAATTATTTTTTAATTTTTGTCCTGGTTTTTTTTTTCGGTTTTTCTGCAATTTATTTTCTGTAACTTTTCTCTTCAAATTCGATTCTTTTTCTGTGCATTTTCTTTTTTTTTCAAAATTTTTTGAAAAAATTTATAATTTTTTTAATAATCAGTGAAAAAACATGCAATTTTATATATAATTTTCTTGAGGAGGTGATGAGAATTTTTCAGTGGACAATTGGAATTTTCTTGGGAATAATAATAATAATTTTCAAAAAAAGTAGAGAAAAAATTGAAGTAAATTTTTTGAAATGCGTGAGGAGGTGGTTTTTTGGGGGGCGGGAAAGAAAGAATAAGATTTTTTAGGTTATCACATTTTTTGAAAATTGGAATTTTTTGTTTGAGAGAGCAATAGAATAAAATTGAGATATTCAAAAGAATTTCGCGGGTTTTTTTTTGAAAAAAATCCAAAAGTTGGAAAATGCGCTCCACTGCTAACTAGTTTGTTCAATGGAGCGCACTTTCCCACTTTTGTGATTTTTGAAATTCTAAAAAAAGACACGAAATTCAAAAAAAATTGACTAATTTTGGAGCATTTGTGTGCCGCCCGGATCGTGAAATGAGTTGTTTTGTTGGATGGGCGGAGCTCCGTTACATAGCACATTGTCCAATGATTCGAGGCCAAGATCCTAAAAAATGAGAAATTTCTTTCAAAAATTCAAAAATATTCTGCAATATTGCGCGAAGCAGCGACACTTTACGATAAATTGCGTACTTGTCTTAAACCGCTTCAAAACACTCAAAAATTTGAATTTCGATTTGATTTTACGACGATTTGCGGACTTTTTCAAAATCTTGTAAAAACAGCCTCAAAATCTGCATTTTTTGTGAAGTTTCGACCGATTCGACGACAACTTGCGTACTTTCTTCAAATTTCTAATGAAAAAAGCTCAAAAATCTGCATTTTGTCGTGAAGTTTCACCTGATGTTACGAAATCTCACAAACATTTCAGATTAAAAAAAAATAAGCCCGTATTTCAGAGGAGCGCGGTTGCAGACTCTACTCTTTCCAAAATTTCGAAAAAATTCTGCATTTTTGCGTCCAGACACCAAATTTTACGACAATTTGCGTATTTTCTCAAATTTCTAATGAAAAAAGCTCAAAAAACTGCATTTCGTCGTGAATTGTCAAAGCTCACATGCTTTCCGAAAGTTTAAAGAAAATCGGCTCGTTTTTCAGAGGAGCACGACTTCAACCTATACTTTTTCGAAAGCTAAAAAATCTGCATTTTGAAAATTTGTCAAAAAAAAATTGTCAAAAACTTACGACAAATTGCGTACTTTTTTAGAAAAATTATTTTTTTGCATTTTTGCGTGGAGATTCCTGTGGTTTCAAGACAAGTAGCGCACTTTATAGAAATTCAGAAATTTTTGCAGGAGTCTTATGAAAAGATTGAAAGGAAATTTTCATATATTTTTCCGAAATTTCGAAAAATTCTGCATTTTTACGTTCAAACATCAAACTTTACGAATAACTGCGTACTTTTTTCGAAACTCACATTAAAATCATTATACGAATCAACATGATGCCCCGGGGCTCCTTCCGCATTCGTTATCGTCAGTTTTGGAATATCCAAAGCTTCTGGAGAATTCGAAAATGTCCTCGTTGGCCACATTGGCGGTTGATTCGGATCTAATGTGTTATGTGGAGACGTCGGTGCAGATTGAGATTCTGGAGTGAGGGCGGGACCAGGGACCAACCTCGGACCACATGCCCCCGTACTATGCCTTGGTCCAATTGGAGCATGATAATAACCCCCACCACCACCATTCATTCCATTTTGTGAAGGAGGACCAGGATTCTGAGAATATTCTCCTGTATTCTGATTCTGTTGTTGTTGTTGAAGCTGTGGATGATTCTGTAGATTCTGAAGATTCGGAAGACTTCCTGCATCAAAATCATGATGCATTCCTGGAGGGCTTAGCTCCATACACGGAGTCCCTGAACCGTCTAACATTAGAGTTGAGGCGTGTGGTGAATCCATTGGAGAGTGTAATGGTGAGCCATTGTGATATCTGAAAACGTGCTTGGATAAGAAAGGCAGGTTGGGCGGGAATTTGAATTTTTTGCATTAGGGAAGTTTTTTGTTCGGGTTTTCTCTATTTTCTGCTCGAATCATTGAGCGCAAACTTTGAATTTTCAAAAATGAAAATTGACTCAAACTGAACGTCTTTTCAGTGAAAATCCTCGTTTCGTCTCGTTTTCGTCTTGTATCGATTGTCTCGATCGAGACGAGAAAAACGAGACAAAATCGAGAAACAATCGAGACAAGTCGAGGCGAGAAGTTCGGGGACACGAACCGAGCCGAGTCGAGACGAGTCTCGGTAGGATTTTCTTGAGACTCGGCGAGGTTCTCGGTCTCGTTGAGACACGAGTCTCACGGGGCTACACTCTATTTGTATCTTTTTGCTTTCTTTCTAACTCGGTTTTACGATTCAAAAAAATCTGATTTTATTTATAAACAACGCTCGCGCACTAGTTTTTACCTCGTGGCCGAGTTTCCAAAAAACTTTGGCCGTTGTAAAAAAAAATATTCAAGTTTCTGGGAAAGAATTTTTTGAAATTAACTATTTCGAGATTTCTTCCTGATTTCTGATTTTTCAGCCTTTTTTCAAAAAAGGGACTAGCTTTCACCACATGGCCGAGTGTTGAAAAAACGGTAATTTTCATCAAACATAATTTTTTGAAAATTTTCAAATGATGGCCGGTGTTTTTCCAAAATTCAGCCACAACAGTATTTACCAATTATTATTGTTTTTGGTCTTAAAATCCGATCAAAATCAATTGAAAACTTGATTTCATTTTTTCCCCAATATCGGCCACGTATATAAAGCTTGTCCAAATTGCACAAAGTCTACTATAAAATTCAAAGGTTCTAAAAATTTGAAAACGGCTTTGGCCTGAAGGCCTAAAAGTTTTATGGCCTAGAAACTCACAAAATATGTAGGAAAACTAGTCCCCGTTCAAAGTTTTGACTTTTCAAAGCCCAAAAAAACTTACCCATACATAGGCGTCATCATATGATTGGGTGATTGTAACGGTGACATTCCATTTCCCATTTGTTGATTCCCTCCTCCTCCACCCATTTGAAGAGGAGGCGGAATCTGATGATGCATCTGAACAGGGGATCCTTGTTGTGATCCTTGTGGTGTCATTTGTGGAGAATGTTGATTTGAATGTGGTTGTTGCATCATTCCTGATGGTCCTGGCATTGCATTTTGAAGGTAATGAGGCATTTGATGAATGGGCATTTGATGGTGATTATGATGGGGATGTGGATGCATTGGAACCATACCGCCCATGTTGTGAATCGCCGAGTCGGAATGGGCACGGTTTATTCTGGAAAGTGTTTCAAATAAAATTAGCTTACGGTAAAAACTTTATTAGAAGCACCCCTCTATTAAAAGGACACCCTCGGGGCGTAGTTGAGAAATAGAAGGACATCCTCTAATAGAGTGACATTCTTTTATTTTTTTTCTTCGGAAACTTCGACAAAATCTTTGCTGTTATAGAAAACTTTTCCCCTTTTTTTTTCGTAGTTTTCTCCAGCTTTTCAGTGACTTATGCTGAAAAAACCAAATTCTTTTTTAGCCCGACAGAGCTTTGAAAAATAAAAGAACAGCCTATAATAGAAGCACGCCTGTAATAGAAGGGCATGTTCCTTTACCACAAGTTTCACGGTAATCTTATCAATTCAAAACTTTTTATACTCATGGTATTTTTGTGTGTCGTCTTGCCTAATGACCCTATGAAACTTTGACCGATTGATGAAAAATTTTTCTTTGATCATATATTGTTTTTAAATCTTTGACAGAAAATTGGGAAGCTCCGTGTACTCTAGCCGATCTCTTTCCCTGGTATCCAAATTTTGATCCCTCCATGTTCAGATCATCTAGATTACTATTAGTTTATTCTCAAAATCACATGGTCTGATTCGTTTTGCAACAAGTTTGCTTTTTCCGTACATGTGCAATTTTCCATTTGAACTCAAAATCAATTACGAATATAAATAAGGTTAGGACTAACTAAATTGGATACAAATCACTCTTGAGATTTGGGTACAATCTAGCTTAACTCTAACTAAGAATTGCTCGGACTTTGGAGGAATTTTGACAAATCTTAATCAAATTTCGATAAATCACCAGGATTAGACTCAATTTCAACTAATTCTATTTCGAAGCTTTTCCTGGGTAAATCCGTCAAAATTTCCTTCTAGAAAACATAGGCCAAAAAAGTAGAAAAAAACATGTTTTGCCTGAACCTCCGGGCCGGGTCGGTAGAAATTTCTCAAGCGGCCCGGCCCGTGACAAGTCTGAGTCAAACAAATATACAAACCCTTTAGTTTTGAAATCTCTCTTATTTTCAATAAAAGTTTTCAAATTTCGTGAAAAAAAAACCAATTATAAATACAATTTTGGCTTCCAACCTCATTTTGGAAATGGTCTTTGGAATATCTTTCATAAATCAACTCACTGATTCCATGACTCGGGTGGTACCAACTGTCCTGGTTGATTATACGGTGGTCCATATGGTTCATAATGTGGATGATGAGGTGGTGTCCTATCCGGTGACCTTGAATGCCCATTTGATCTCATTCCATACGGATGATAATGATGAGAAGGTGATCCAGAGGCACTTCCCATCATATGATCTTCCGGAGAACGACTTCGGTGGCCTTGCTGAAATTTTTTTTTGAAAAACTGAAATTTCGGTGGCCGTGGTCTAGAAAAACGCCTTACCATAGGCCTGTGCATTGCCTCATGCTGCCAATTCGGTGGCCATTGTGGTGGTGAATAGGAGGGCATTTGATGGACATTCGGAAGAGATCCTCCGAGGTTATGACCCCATGGTTGTTGAGGAGGGAGAAGACCCTGAAAAGATGGGTCTCGAAGGGAAAATGGTGGGTTACGGTAGTTTACGGTACCTGTTGTGGGATTGCTATCGGCGCGGTGGTTGTGGAGGAGCCAGAGGAGTCTGTCGGGTGATGCGTGATGGATTGGACCTGGAAAAAAAAAATTTAGTGCAAATTTATTACCGAAAACCTGTAATAGTATTGCCCCTTTTTTGAAGATTGCCCTTCTAATAGAGGTATCTTCGAAAAACCCATTTTTCAACGGAAAATTTGAACAAAACTGCTCAAAACTTTTTTTTTAACGATAAAATATTGTTGTCCTCTAACTGGTTGAACATCACTGTGATATCGTCCTTCTAATAGTATTGCCCTTTTCTTAGAACTGCCGTTGTAATAGAGAGGGTCTTTAAAAATACAATTTTCAGTGGATAATTTGAGCGAAAACTAGGGAAATGAGGTTTTGAGCTTGTTTTTATCACTTTTTGTGTAGAACTTCCCCCTAATAGTATTGCATGCAATGCTAATACAGGGTTTTCCCTAATTTCTTTTTTCTATAAAGTTACAATCTAGTACAAAAACGATGATATTTCATCTTTGAGGGATGATATCAAAAATCCATTTCCTACAATCTCTTTATTTTACAATTTTGCATATTCTCCTAATTCATATTTTTTTATTATCTTTATTTCCAGTAAATTTATTCTCAGAATGCCCTTTTATTACAGGTTTGCGTCAAAAAACATATCACTTTTTTGGATCGACTAGCTCGCCGCGGCCACCAACGGTAGCCGACTTTTATACGCCTAGCCGCCCCACGTAGACTGCTGCACGCTCGGCGCAACCGGTAGCGTTCTCGTCTACTATTTGCGACACCCAAGTTCAATCCCTTTTGTGGTCAAATCTTTTTTTTTCACATTTTCAGAAATTTTCAGCCCACCTGCCGCATAATATCCTCAAACGTGGTGTTCTCCTCATTCTGTTTCCTTTCTAATATTGCAATCTTCTCACTGAACTTGCGCGGTGTGTTCGAATTCGACATTCGCATCGCTCCCAAAAGAGCGATCCGTTCTCTTTGAGGGGGCGGAGCGAGTGGGAGATTTGGCGGGAATTCGAAATTCAAATTCGGTGTCTGAAATTTGAAAGTTTGAGTTTTTATTGAAAAAAAAAAAGAAAGAGAGAGAAACATGGAAAAAAGATCAGAAAATGAAATTGGAGCCCCCCTTCTTCAGGGCTCCGGGAGGAAGTGAGGGTGGAAAATGAAGAGAGAAAGGGAAGAGAGTGGTTAGAGAAAGAGAGCACTTTCAAAGATTAGATACACACATAAATATAGAAAAAGGGGGGGGGGGCTGGAAAATTGGAAAAAGGGGGAAAAGGGAGGAAGAAAATCCAAGGGGATATCCAGGAAGGAAATGGATTTAACCGATTGGGGAAGAGGGGAAGATATTAAGGAAAGAAGGATGGATCAAAGTTTGAAAAGATTATTCATAGGGCGGGGCAAATGAGGTGAGAAAATATGAAAGATCAGGAGATGATAGGCGACGACTAAGAAGGTGGAAATGAGACTTTTTTCTTACATCTTGGGGAGCAATTTTTTTGAAGGCTTAGGTGGAACATTTTTGTTCTAGATCTAAGGTTTGCTAAGGCTTCAATCGGGCTAAACATAAAACTTTGATTTCGTAAATTTGAAATAAGATTCACTGAGAATTTTGGTTTTTTTGCCCTTAGATCAGAAACCTTTTTTTGGCCTGTTAAAAAAAGCCCCCTAGCCGTTTTTTTTTGAAAACTAGGACAAAAAATGGTAAAATTCGGAAAATAATAAATTTTTGAACAAACTACTCTCAATATTTTTGTTGTCAAAATTTTTGGAAAACCTTTTTTTTCGTTCTGAAAACTTTTGAAAAAAATTTTTCTCAGAATTGCTCTTTTTTTTCTTTTTTTTATTTTGGAGTAGAAAAACATTTTTTAGTTTCAAAAATTTGAAAAATCTAATAATTCACTTTAGATATGCGTCAAATTGCTGAAATGTTTGTAAAAAAAAAAGCCCAGAAAACCAAATTCGAGAGCCTGGGCCACAATTTTTTGAATTTTCAAAATTTTAAAAGATTTTCATAAAAATAACATTTTTTATACCTCCTACGGGTATCTGGTCAAAAAATCTTTTTTTTTCGATTAAATTTATTATCTCGAATAAATGATTTTGAAATCAGGCAACACAACTCAAAATTCCAAAAATTTTCAAAATTTTCAAAAAAATTTTTTTTGGAAGAATTATTTTACTCAGACTAGAGCGTAAATCATAGTCCAAACAAATCATATTCTGAAATCAAACGAAGAATTTAAAAAAAAGTTCAAAATTCAAAACTCAAAAAAAAATTTCTCCCAAAATTTCACAATCATTCATCTCCTATTCCCCCAAATATGGGGGAGATGCAATCATACAAATGAAGAGGTGACTCAAAGACACAATAAGAAGATGGGGCAAAGAAAAAGAAGAAAGAAAAGGCGAATAACAATTTTTGAAATCCTCCTGGAATGAGTCATATTGGTAGACAAGGAAGGAAGAAAGAAGAGACAACAAGGATACGTCTTATCAATTGTATAATTGTGCTCAAAAATTTAAGGAAAATTTTGAATTTTTTAAAAAGAAAAATGGGGTTTGCGATTAGAAAATTTTGAAAAATCGAACACGAATGCGAGAAAATTTGAAAAAAAAATCTTCCTTGAGCTTCAAAAACCCGTATTTTTATGATATTATCATTTGAAAAATTTGAAAGTTTTTGTCTTTTGTTTTTCAGTTTTGAAAAATGATTGCCGTAAGATCCGATGTTTTGCCTGCAATTATCTAAATTTTCCAAAAATTCTAACGAAAACGACAAAAATTCACCAGAAATTCAAAACATTTCTTTTTTGTACGAAGTTTTCAAATTTGCTCGTAAAACTCGGTGTTTTGTACGCAAATACTTTCTTGCGTACAAAACACTTGACTTCACGGCAACTCTTCTTTTTCCAGTTCGAAAATTCTTATTTTTCGATTCAAGATTTCCAAAATTTTTTTAAGAAACCGGCAAAAATCCCCCCAAAGTTTCAAATATTCCTTTTTCATTCAAAGATTTCAAATTTTCTCGTAAAATCCGGTGTTTTGTGCGCAAACATCTCTTTGCGTACAAAACATCTTATTTCACGACAATTCAAAGTCAAAATCCACCATTTCCGGTTTTATTTTTCCAAAATTTCAAAGTCTCCGTAAAATTCCATGTTTGGTACGCAAACACCATACACTTAATTTTACGACAATTTGCACTATCAGACCGGAAATCCCCTTCGTTTCCGGTCAATTTCACAATAGAGTTCAAAAATTCAAAAATCTAAAAATAAAAATTTATCATCAGAGCGTATTTGCATATTCATTACCACCCACCCAAAACAAAATCATTACCCGGAAAAAAGTGAAAAAAACTGGGTCAGGAAAAAAAAGAAGAAAACGATAACAAAAAAAGAAGAGAACAGAAGAAAAAAGTGTGGTGAAAAGAGGCGAAAAAAGTATGATGAATGTGAGGGAAGGCGAGACGGCAAAAAAATAGAAGAGAATTAGAGAAAGAGAGAAAAAAGAGCATGTGATAAGAGGCTGCGGAAAAAGGGCAGAGAGATGGTGGGGAGAAGGATGAGCACAGACAGAAAACCTAATAGACCGTGATGAAAAAAAAATTTTCAGAAAAAAAGTTGAAACATTTTTTTGTCGGAGACCAAAAAGTTTATAATTACATGCTTCAAAAAATAAATTATAGATTTGGAATTTTTCTTGCCCAGAGATAAACATATAATTTGCATATTTTAGTATATATTTGAATATTTTTTGTGGTAGTTTTTTCCGGTTTTTTCGTGTTTTTTTATTATGGTAACTTAGTGATTTGTGGTCTCAAAACGTCTGGAAAAGTGGGAAATAATGGGAAAAAGCCCAAAAATCACGGGTAAAAAGGAAATGCGCTCCATTGATATTATGACGGTGGGCGGGAGTTTAACAGTGAAAATCTGGCAGTATCGACCATAGGCCTACTGAGGCATGTCACACATCGGTCAAACGTATCCGATCGATTTGATATTTGGTATGATGGCTACCTGGAATGGTCCAAACAAAAAACAGTTTAGGTTATTAGGCTCCGCCCCCTTTCAGTACTACAAAAATCTTCAGAAAGTTGAAAAATTGACTTTTTTCTCTGATGAGTTAGCTTTAAAATTCGTTCAGAAATGGATTGCCCGCATCATTTTGAGCATTTTTGTGTAATTTCACATCATCATCTGTCCGGTAACATGCCAAAAAATTCAAAAAATAGCATTTTTTGACGGTTTTTCCAGTTTTTGACAATGTCTTAGTACTTCGCCCCGAAGGGAGACATAGTGCATTTGGTGCCCCCCGGGACCCTCCACCACTGTGCAAAAATTTAGGAAAAAAAGCTGTGATGTTTTTGAGAAAAGTTGGATTAAGTGTATTTTTTGAGCCCAAATCAACGTACCCCCCTCCATGGTGAAAATAGTCATAGTCACCAATTTCAAAAATATTTCTGTGGCGTGTTGTCCTATCCATACCTAATATGTCCACAAATTTTCAGCTCATCAGAATCACTTTTGTAGGCGTGGCACCTTTTCAAATATTTCACTACAGATTCTTGACGTCAAAATTTCAAACTTCTGAACTTTCATTATTTTTGCTCAAATCAGTGCCCAAAAGTTTTACAAAGACATAAAAAAGCATTTTATGCAAAAAAGTCTGAGTCTAACTACATTCTAATAGTCAGAATATTACGATATTCCATCATACATCAACCTTTCGTGACATATACTTCAAATAGTGGTGGAAACGGGTGCAAAAGATGAGGTTCAGACTCAGATTTTTGCATAAAATGCTTTTTTAGGACTTTGTGCAACTTTTGGGCACTGTTTGAAGCAAAAATAATGAAAATTCAGAAGTTTGAAATTTTGATGTCAATTATCTGTAGTGAAATATTTGAAGAGGTGCCACGCCTACAGAAGTGATTCAGATGAGCTGAAATTTTGTGAACATATCGGATATGGGTAGGACAACACACCACAGAAATATTTTTGAAATCGGTCACTATGACCATTTTCACCATGGTACGTTGATTTGGGCTCAAAAAATACACTTAATCCAACTTTTCTCAAAAACATCACAGCTTTTTTTCCTAAATTTTTGCACAGTGGTGGAGGGTCCCGGGGGGCACCAAATGCACTATGTCTCCCTTCGGGGCGAAATACTAAGACATTGTCAAAAACTGGAAAAACTGTCAAAAAATGCTATTTTTTGAATTTTTTGGCATGTTATCGGACAGATGATGATGTGAAATTACACAAAAATGCTCAAAATGATGCGGGCAATCCATTTCTGAACGAATTTTGAAACTAACTCATCAGAGAAAAAAGTCAATTTTTCAACTTTCTGAAGATTTTTGTAGTTCTAAAAGGGGGCGGAGCCTGATAACCTAAACTGTTTTTTGTTTGGACTATCCCAGGTACCCACCATACCAAATATCAAATTGATCGGATACGCTTGACCGATGTGTGACATATGGTGATCGCTTGTGTGGGAAAGTCACTGTTAAGTTTTTGAAGATTTGAGATGGTTTTCAAACGGTTTCAATAAGTTTTCAAGAGGCCGGGAATCAAAAAAAAAAACTAAATAAATCTTTTTCCAAATTTAAATATAAGAAAATTTAAGCCATTATTCATCATTTTGGAAGAAAATCTAGACTAGACAAAGTATGATTTTGACAGTTTAATTATATAAACTGGATTTTTTGTTTTTGAAAAAATTCAAAAATAAAAGATTTGGGAAAATTTTTCTGAAAAAAGCTGAATTGGAATTAGTTTTCAACAAAGAATTGTGGGCGTTTCAGGATCAATTTTTGAAAAATAAAAAGTTTTTTTTTCGAAATTTTGGAAAATTAAAAAAAAATTCCCAGAAGTGACTGAAAACTGTGTAATGGAAACCATTTGAATTTGGAAATTTTTCCCAAAAAAATATTAATTTTTTTTGGAAATTTTCATTTCTTTTAGACTATTTTCAGTCTTTTTTTTTATCACTTTGACCAAAACGGACTCAAAACTTGCACTAAAAATTTGACGCAAAATTTGAATGCAAATAAATACTTTTTTTAAAAACACTTTTCCCTGTGAGGGTAGAAAGCGCGCCCTAATGCTAAAAAAGTTTAATACTCAGTATCGTCTCATTTCCCTAAAAGTTCAGTTGAAAAAATTCGGCCAAAATTGAGGTACGCAGCGAAATTATCAATTTAGAATTAGAGCGAGCTTTCCCATCCCCCGCGGGGAGCTCGTGTGAAAAATTAAACAAACATTTTTTTGAAAACTTTTTTGAACAAAAAGGACCCAAAAACTTGAATTTTATCCAAAACTCTTTTTTTACTTTTTTTTTCTTTTTTTCCGACCAAAACACAAAACACACTCTACCCAAAAAACGAATTCACTAAATTATCCATAGAGCGCACTTTCAAAGAGGTTAAAACAACCTCATTCATTCATATATTTTCCTCTCTTGTGTCTGACTTTTTTCCATCAATATTTTATTAGAAAATTGATAAGAGAGAGAGAGAGACTAGTATGATGATGTCATATTGTCTCTCTCTCTCTTTTTATGCACTTGACGTATTTACTTCTTCATTTGAAGCCGGAAAAAGAAGAAAATAAGAAAAACAAGGAAAAAGTAATCAAAAATAATATCAGATTTTTTGTGATATGATTACGTAGGTACATACGTAGAAAGAGTAGATCAGAATGTTTGTTTTTTGACGAGCAAAAAATACAAACTTTCGTAATTTTGAATTTCTGAAATGAAGAAGAGGAATTTTGGAAAAAAAGAGTGAAAACGGGTCATGGTCTAAAAAATGGTCTAAAAATTACAAAAAAAATACTTGACAATTTTGAGAACTTGCAGAATGGACTAGAAAATTCTTAATGAAAAGTTAGTCCCCGTCATTCTATTTTTCAAAATTCCTGAAAAAAAAATTATCAATAGAGCGCACTTTCTCCTCCAAAACATTTTTTTTTGAAAAATGATAAAAATAGAAATTTAAGGAAATTGAATATTTGAATGGCTTGGAGGAAATTCGGGAATTTTTTTAATAATTGTAAAAAAAAAAACTTGGCCTAGAAAAGTCCAAAAAATAAACTAGGTAGTTCTTTTTTTTTTCCAGAATTCCAAAAAAAGCCGTTTTATTTTTTTCCAGAATTTTTTTCAGGTTTTATAAAAATTCAATGAGAGAAAACTGAAAACTTCAAAAAACACCTAAATTTCTCGAAATAAACAAAACTAGATCCCTTTTTTTGAAAAATTATCAACGGAGCGCATTTTCCTCCAAAAACACCCCAAAAAAATTTGAAATGTTTTAACTAAATTTTTTCTCATAAACTAGTCTACCCGAAAATGTTGTCAATATCAATTCGCAACACTTTTTCCTCTTACTTTTCCGATAAACCGATTTTGAAATTGATTACAAATTGTATATTTTTCAAAAGTTATCGTATTTGTCACGTAAAAAAATGATAAGTCATATAATGCAATGATCACTTTTTTATAGGAAAGAAAGTGCGCTCTATTGATAATTTGGAATAATTTTTTTTAATCATTAGTTCAGAACATATTAAAGTTAAAAATGTAATCACAAGATCAGAAAAAAAATGAGGGACTAGTCTTGCTTTGTGAGGTTTCTAGGCCAGGGGAAAAATAGTTGTTTTTGCAAAAAAATTTTCAGCAACGAAAATTTTTTTTAATTTGCAAAAAATTTTTTGAAACTTGGATTTTTTACCAAAAGGTCAAATCTTTCCGAAATAAACCAGGAACTTTCCCTCCCTATTCACCCCATTTTCTGACTCAGACCCCCCCCCCCCCCCTCTCCTAATAAAAGCTCCCAAAAAAGTCGTGGGAAAATCTCGAAAGTGTCTCCAAATGCTTCAAAAAAAGCGAGAAAAAAAACGCTGAGATCTCTATCTAAAATTCAAAGAAAAACGGAAGACTATAGAAGACTCTTTTCTTTTTTTTTTTTTCTTGAAAAAAAATCTTTTTTTTTTTGGATTCTTTTTCTGATGGAAAAAAAAGGGAGATGAGAAAAGAAGGGGAATATATCCGGAGAATGGAGAGGGGGGAGAGGACAACAAGTAAACTGAAATTAGGGAGGATGGGTTCTTCTTTTTTTTTGGAAAAAAGGGTTACATCGGATTGGGACACGCCCCCTTTTTGAGGGAGGAACTGTGCCAGGGTTGCGAAATATTTTTGAAAAAAATCTGGAATTTAGGATTTGCGAGTATTTATTTTTTAGAATTGATTTAAAAAAAAGGTTTTGGAAAGGAGAAATATAGGCCACAACCTCTTTCGGGAGGGGACTGTGCCAGGGTTGCAAAACACTTTTGAACAAGAAAATAAGTTTAAAATTTTTAGATTATTGAAAAGTTTTAATCTAGAAATTAAAAACATGATTTTTGGAAGGAGAAATTTAGGCCACGTCCACTTTTCCGGGAAACTGTGCCAGGGTTGCGAAATGTTTTTCGAGAAAATTTGGTCATTTTAAAAATTGGGAATTTCGGATTTTACTTTATAGAAGTATCTCAAATAAAAAAAATGTTTTGGGATGAAAAAAAAACTTTTTCAAATCTACGAAAAAAACTGTGCCATTTGCGGTTTTCCTAACTTAAAAAATTAAAAAGTGTTCAAAATTCTACTCTGTTCAATTTTTCTCATTTTTTACGGACGAGAATGGAAATAAGACAAAAACCACTCGTTGGAAAAATTAAAGATTTTGAAAAACAAATTTTCAGAAATTTTTTCTTTCAATTCTAAGAACTTTAAGCACGAGTTTAAAGGAACAAACTGAAACATGAGTCAACTTTTATAAGTAAAAAAATAATGATTATCTGTTGTTCCAAAAACTTTTTGTTCAACATAATGTACTTTTCGTTTTTCTTATTATGGAAACCTTATCATTATTTCCAGAATTCGGAAGAGGGTCATAAGTGTGTGAATCATGAGAGAAACTGGATTCAGAGAGGAAAAAATAAGGAGAAAATTCATATTCGCATTGTAAATTTTTCCGTACATAGATGCAAAAGCGCTCAAACGAATATTACTCGGCACAGTGCCAAGTTGTATTGTTTTCTCAGAAGTTGGAAAAAAGCGCGCGAAAGAAAAATTTAAACCAAATACGGAAAAAATGGCTTGAAATCTTGAGAGCAAAAATATTTTCAAAAATTTTAATCCCGAAAATTCAAAAATTTTTGACCCAAAATAAGAAAATCAAAGATATTTTGAACAAAACATATTGTTGAGAATGTTTTTATTCTCGTAAAACAAAATTTTGTTTTCGAAAATTCAAAAAACTGAAAAATCCGAATCTTGTGATTAAAAAAACTGTGCCAGACTTACGAAAAAAATTCTCTCTTGTCAGATTTTTCAAAATTTTGAAGAATTTTCAAAAAAATTATTTTCCTTGAAAAGTTTGGAAAGCTTTTTGAAAAGATATTTGAATTTAGGCCACGCCCACTTTATTCGAAAATGAAAAAAAAGAAGTCAAAACTGTGAAACCAGCCTTGTTTGAAAATTCTCAAAAAAAAACAGCTGGAAATTCAGAAAAAAAATTCAAAAAAATAATCTGAAAACTCAAAAAAAAATTTTTTTTTAATAGTTTTTTTTCATTCCAGAAAATAATTCCAATCACGGCTATTTAATCCCCCAATTTCCGGTGCATTCAATTTCGTTATTTTTATCTCTCCCAGGTTTATTTTTATCCATTTCCAAAACCCATAAATCAAAAGGAACCTAGCAATTATGAAAAAAAAAACTTTGTCCAAACAAAAAAAAAGAGCAAGAAATGTGTTATAATTGGTATGAAGAGAGAGATAGAAAGGCAACAACTCTCAATGTGTCTCAGGAAGAAAAAAGAGAGAAAATGAGAGAAAAAGACGGAAAGAAAATGCGACAAATCGAGGAGAAAAGGAGTCTCTCTTTTCTCCGGGAAAAATGACAGAAAGAGAGAGAGAGAGAGAGAGAGAGAGAGAGAGAGAGAGAAAAGAGCATTTGAGACGGCGGAGACAACCAAAGAGTCAACTCTTCGGGGCTCTTTTTTATCGGGAGGAGGAGCGGCCAGAAGTGTTTGACACACGAGAGAGAATTAAGACGCAGAGGCAACGAGGATGATCCTGGGATTTCAATAAAGCGAAAATTTGAATTTCGCGCCAATCCTTTTTTGCGGATTTTTTTTCGAACACTGTTGTCCTATGTAATCCGCTCCCCTCGCCCACCTTGTCGACCCTCGCACACGCATTGAAAAGTGAGCTATGTAAACGCGCTCCATTGAATGCGTAAACAACCGTTGCCTGAGTATTCAACGTTTGTTCGATTTCTTTGGAGGAGACGCAGAGAAAATGTGTGTAAACGTTGAATACTCAGGCAACGGTTGTTTACGCATTCAATGGAGCGCGTTTGCATAGCTCACACTTCCAATGCGTGTGCCCTCGCGATTTTTTGTACGCCTTACCCACCATTTCGGTTTTGTAGGAGGTCCAAGTTTCTTTTTCTTTTTTCTTTTGTTTGGAAATTCAAGGCTTAACCGCCTAAAATCGTATATTTTTCCATCTCCTCATTTCTTGGAAACTACATTTACCCGGAGATTTGTACCCTCCTAGGCAATTCCAATCAGTACAAATTTCATGGAGAATGATCAAAAATCTCGGGAAAATCGGCTCAAAAACCGTATTCATATCCATGAAAACTACAATTTTTTATTAGGATTTTGCAATTTTTCAAGTCGATCGGTCAAAAAATATGAGAAAACAGGTTAAAACCATTTGAAGTCAATTCAAGTTTCAAAAAATGGGAAATATCCTGGAAAAAAAAGCACCCAAAGATACAAAAAAACGGCTCAAAAAAGTTCCAAAACCTAGCAAACTGATAGAAATAGATCCATGCAAACCCTTTGAAACGTATCAAAAATAGCTAGGAAGATCTCGTGGTCTAATTTTCCACATCGTGAATTCTAGGCCATGTACACATTCAATCCAAGGGGACTTGAACTAGTTCACTGGAAACACCTGGAACGCAAAAAAAAAACTTCAGTTGCCTAGTTTCACACATCAAGTTTTCTAGTCCATGCCAACTTGGCATAGTTTTTGGAACAAAATAGCGTTCGAAAAGACCCTAATTGCTGACCTAAAGCCCACTGGCCTAGAATCCCATCAACACGTTTTCTAGGCCACCATTCCCTTTTGAACTATTGACTTTTCTAGCAGAATCCCAATTGGTTTGTGAGTCACGAGTACTGTTTGGGTGCACTTTGAACATACTCTCTCTCTCTCTCTTTTCTCTGTTGATACAACGATTTTTGTTGAACAACAGGTTAAAAGGGAGAGGAGAGAAGATGAGTGATTGAACTGTGATCCTATATAATGACACTTGATCTATTAGGATTTTCTATTAGAGGTTTAGGCAGGGAAGTGGCCTAGGAATTCATAAGAAAAACTAGGCCATTCAACTTTTCAGCCATTCTCCTTGAACTTAGATGTTATTAGGCTCATTTCCATCAGTTTTTTTCTAAATTTTCAAAGTCAATAGTACAAAAGGGAGGGGTGGCCTAGAATACGAGTTGGCGGGGATTCTAGGCCATCAGACATTAGGTTGACAAGCTGGCTGCTTCTGAACGTAGCTTTGGGCGAAAAATAGAATCAGCATGAAAAAACACGTCAAAATTGAGAATGAGCTGGCCTAGAAAATTTCACCTGGAAAACTAGTCCGCCAGGGTTTCAGGCTTGACTTACAATAAAAGGTCTATTTTTATCAAACGGAAGAAAATAACCCTGTTGTATACTTCTCTCGGACAAAAAAACAAACCAACAGATGGGAAAAAGTTCATCGAAAAAAATAATGGAAATGAGTAATCTATTCCTAATAATTGGGTATTTTATAATTGCTATTTTCCAAAGTGTAAATAGTCATTAAAACCCCTCAACACACACTATAATCAATTTCAAAAGGGATTATTAAATGTGTCTAGAGTGTTCTAGAACAATGAGACTATGAGGATTATAAGGGGTAAAATGAGCAAATACCTTATTCTGATTTTTTTAATTTTTGAGCTTATGACAATTTACAAATTATTAAGGTTCTTTAAAACCACAAAAGTCAGAAAAAAGTGAAACAACTTTTTAAATAATGGAATTCTTTTTGAAAATTCATATATTTTCATTTCTAGATTTGTCAAAACTAGACCAAAAACTCCTTTTTTTGCCAAAAGTACACTAAATGTCTGAAAACCAAAGTTTAAAATTTTTTGAATTTTCGAAATTTTTAAAAAAATTTCTAAACTACAAAATCCCAATTTTCACCTGGAACCCTCGAAAATTCAGCGAAAAACTAAAAATTTTCCACTTTTTAGGCCAAGGAAAGTATGAAAAATTTGTTGCTAATACATAAACTTCACTTCCAAACCAAATAGAAAAAAAGAAAGTGATAAGAAGACTGAGTGCCCTCTGAACAATATGTGAAGTTCGCAACAAATTTTTTTATCAGACCTTTTATTATCAATTTTTTATTAATAGGAATACATTGTACTTATTTACGTTGAAAACTGGACAAAAATTTGAATTTTTTGCTACTACGAATCGGCGAAAAATTGTGAAAATTTTGGTGGCCGAAGAAAAAGTTCGGCCGGCAGATAAAAAATTTTTAAACTTGCTTTTTAAATTTTTTTTTTTTTCTATGGCTCGAAATTGTACAAATTTGCGCTTGAAATTGGCCGTGGCCTAGTAACCGCTGGCCTAGAATCCGACAATTTTTTAAAAAAGTTTCTGCTTTTTTTTTCATTTTTTTGCACTTTTTTCACAGCTTTCACAGGACAAAAAAGCTAAAAACGGAAAAAAAAAACTCATCAATTCTCAGCTTGTCGGGTTCTAGGCCAGCGATTTCTAGGCCATCTGTCTGACTGCTTTCAAGCGCGATTTCTTACTTTTCATATTTTTTTTTCAGTAAATTTATAGTACAAACTAGAATCAGAATAAAAATCAGTTTTAAAAAAATGACGTCAATCTGCCATAGCCTAGAAACCGCTGGCCTAGAATCCGACATTTGGAAATTTTCTGTTTTTTTTTCCTTTTTCACTTTTTTCCTGCTTTTACCGAACAGAAAAGGCTGAAAACGGAAAAAAACCAATAACTATCAACTTGACAGATTCTAGGCCAGCGGTTTCTAGGCCATCAAATGTAACTTTTCACCATTTTGAGTTTTTTTTTTGAGTGAATTCTTGGTGGAAAACTGGAATAAAATGAGAAAAATGTTCGAAAAAAAAGTGATGTGAGTCAATATTTCGTGGCCTAGAAAACGCTGGCCTAGGATCCGGAAACTTGAAATTTTCTCCTTTTTATTCGTTTTTTGTACTTTTTTCTCACTAAATTCATGAAAAACCGGAAGAATAAAACAAAACTTCGTTTTTAGATTTAAAAACCGTACTTGCCGATTCGTCAAATTCTCGGCCACCGATTTCTAGGCCATCGTTCTGGCAGCTCTCAATTTTTTTTTACCATTTTGAGTTATTTTTTGAGCATATTCATAGTGAAAAACTAGAATAAAATGAGAAAAATTATTCAAAAAAGTGATGTGAGTCAATCTGACATGTGGTTGATTTTTCCGAGAGAAAGGAATTATGTAGATTTTTTCTCATTTTGAAGGAAAAGTGACAACATTATATAAACCTTACGGATAATCTATAATAGTCGGGAAAAGGGAAAAAAACATGTTACAAATAGTGACGGGATGCCGAAAAGTTTTTGATTTTTTGGGGAAAAATTTGAATTTTTTGAAAATCTGAAAACGAAGAAATAGTCTAAAGTAGAGTACCTTTTCACGAGACGTGGCTCGCGAATCTCAAAATTTCTCGGTTCTTCTCGTCTCGTCTCGCTGATTGGAAAATTGAGACAAGCCGATACGAGAAGATCCGAGGCACAAACCGAGCCGAAACGAGACGAGTCTCGGTTGAGATCTCATGAGACTCGGTATGGTTCTCGGTTTCATCGAGACACGAGTCTCACGGGACCACAATCAATTCCAAACATTTTCGTAGTTTACAGGTATTTTTTAGCTGATCTGGTTCTTATGATATGAAAGGGTATAAGTTCAGAAGAACTAGCTTTCTCCGGACGCCGAAGTTTTAGGAAAAGTTCGGCCACCAATAGGAAATGTAAGTTTTTTTTTCAGATTTTTCGTGCTGTAGTTCTACCCGATTCAGAATTTTCGAACAGGTGAAAAACTAAAAAAAAAACTTGAAAAAATTTAATTTTTGAAGATTTTCCAAACTTTAATCTAGGCTGATCAACAGGTGCAAAAAACATTAAAACTTTCAAAAATCGAAAAAAAACTCAATATTGTGGTATAACAATTTTTTTCAAAAAACTCGGTCATGGGAAGAAAAAAAGAAAAACCTAGTCCAGCAAAACTGAATTCAAGTTTGAAAAGCGCAAAAAAAATAGATGGCCGAACTTTTTCCAAAAAGTCTGCCAGCAGGAAAGGTAGTCCAGCAAATTATTTTCCGTATAATAAAAAAAAAGCAAAACTCTCTTTTTGGGGAAAATATTTCAAAGTTAAAAAAATTCTTACGATGGCCGAAATTTTTCAAAATTTCTTTTAGAAGTTCGGCCACCAAGAAAAACTCGGCCAGAAAAATCAAAAAAGTTACAGAATCGCTAACCCTAAAGTACACGAAGAAAGGGAGAGTGCAGAGAAGCCATACACTCTCGTTTCTCTGCCCCTTCCCACCCTCCTCTTTTCCCATACTCTCTCTCTCTCTCTCTCTCTCCCTCTCTCTTCATCTTAATGCTCTAGACATCAAAATGACGAGAAGATAAGAAGCTTTTATATGAGGTGGGATCCTCAAAACAAATCTATCAATTTCTTAAATGTGGGTCTTCTGGAAGAGAAAAAAGAAGGGTGGAAAAGCTGGGGGAGTGTGTAAGAAAACAAATAAAGTGTATTTTTTTGTGTGTATTTGTGTGGAGAAAAGGGAATTGATTCCATATGTTTTGTCGTTTGGAAGAGAGGATTGGAAAATATAAAAATTTGGAGGAAAAAAATCAGAAGAAAATTTCGGATTTTTTTCTGTGCAAAATGGCTTCCCACAGAGAGCAGAGAAGATCAGAATGTAGGCTTTGGAGATTTTTCCAAAGCTAAAAAAAACAAAAGTTTGAAATTCGAATTGGCGCCAAAAACTGTAGATACTAAAACTTCAAAAATACCATTCTCCCGCCTAACTTTCAAATTCCAGTAGAGCGCGTTTGCACCTTTTACCTTTGCTTTTGTTGGCGAAGTTCAAATTTTCAAAAAATCCCAAAGTTTTGAATTCCCAACAAACCACTGATATATCAAAACCGATGTGCTCAAAAAGTGGGCGGAGCTTCCACAGAGAGCAAAGGAGATCAGAATGTAGGCTTTTTAGTTTTTCTAAGGAAAAAAAATTGAAATTCTTTTTTTGGCGCCAAAACAGTAGAGCTTATTTTCTGTATTCGACGCTTCTCTCATTTTGAATTTTTGTCAACTACAGAACTTCGAAATTCGAAAATTTGAATTACCGCCTAATCATGGAGATCCAAATTTTGAACTCCCACCAATCCACTTAAATCTAATGGAGCGCATTTTAATCACCCAACTTTCACTATGCCCACATAGTTTGAGAAAAATGGGCGGAGCCTAATTTCTGAGTTTGAAAAAAAACTTTTTTGTTCTTTCTTCAAACCATGCGGAAAAAGACCACAAAAATGAGAAAAAAAGGGGATGATGAATAATTCAAACAGTTCCATTTTCTTTTTTTTTTGTTGAAAAAAAGTTTTTTCAACAAAAAAAAAGAAAAGTGACGTTTTTCTTCTATTTTCCGGAAGGGGAAGGAAGAAACAAGATGTTTTTGGGACGCTTTTTTTGTGTTTGAAAATCAACAAGTTGGAAAATTTAGAAGAGAATAGGGTCAAAAAAAAGTTTTCTTGCCTAAAAATGCGAAAAAGTTGTTCAGAAAAAAAGTAAAAAGAAATTTGTCACCAGAAAAGTCGAACCCTGGCCTCCAGATCGCCGGGCAAGCCTACAACCAGTTGCGCCACCCGTGCAACACTCGTGTGTGCCGCAGAGGGCCTTCACCTGGCGGCTGCAAATAGCTGCCGGCCAGGGTAAGGAGATCTTCGGATAAAAAAAAGTAAAATGACCTTTTTCGAAAAAAAAATGAGAAAGCGAGAGCAATTACATTTTTCATCGGTAAAAAAGGGGAGAGAGAAATACGTGTTTCGAAATATACGGGCGGTCCCTAAATGACGTCAGAAAAAGGGGAGGGGCAGAAGGGGGGAATGTGTACGTAATGAATCCCTAGAAATAGTAGCAGTAGTAGGATAGGACAAGAGCAAAGATATTAAAGAAAATGTACTTTTTCCCTTGTGTGTGTGTGTGTGAAGATGTTATATGGGAAAATGGAAAGAGGAAAATAAGAGGATGATCCTGAAGATGACAGAATCCATTCTGAAGGAGATGAAGAGGAGGGGATATTTTAGGATTATTGGAGAGAAAATACGAAGATTGAAAACCAGAGTGTCACATGGCTTCGGAATTTTAAAGGAAAAAGGAAGAGGCTGTTAGAGGGGTTTTCTGATTGGAAAAAAGCAAAAAATTAAATACAAATTTTTTTGGAAATTTCTGAAAAATTGGCAGGAGGACTTGTTTTTTCAAAAGTTCTTTTCTAGGCCACCACCCTCTTTGGTTATTTACAATTAAAATTTAAGATAGTGAAGTTCGAATTTTCGCTACGAATCTGCGAAAAATTTTGAAAAATGCTGGCCGAAGAAAATTTCGGCCATCAAACATTTTTTTTTTAATTTTAAAGCTTGCATTTCAAACTTTGTTCCACGACTCCAAATTGCGAAAATTTGCGTTTGAAATCCGCCGTGGCCTAGATAAAGCTGACCTAGAATTCAACATTTTGATATTCTTATTTTTTTGTTTTTTGTACTTTTTTAAAGGTTTTACAGAACAAAAAGGCTAAAAAACGGAAAAAAAAACCATTAATTCTCAGCTTGTCTGATTCTAGGGCACGATTTTTAGGCCATAATCAAGCTGCTTCCCAATATCAAAATGACCTCCCTTAATAAGTCTCGCTAGTCATCAGGGGCCGAAGTGGCCTAGAAACCCCCCCCCCCCCCCTATTTTGGATTGCTAGGCCATTCTAAACAGACTACAAACTACATTTTTGAAATCCCCTGCAAATCTAGATAAGATCGTTTTTTTTTCACCTGTTTTCAATTAGCTACATGCCCTCTACAAAAAAAATTGACTAGACACTAAAAGATTCATTTTTAGATTGCATGAGCAATTCTTCTCGTAATCCCCGTTGGGATAATCTTAAGCTAAGAAAGGAATAAAGTGAGCAAGAACGCTCTTTTGGGAACAGAAAAGAGAAGCCTGTGATTTTTGGCGCCAAAATCAAAAAATTATTTTTTTAAGTTCTAGTTGGCTTTGGGAGCTCACGGTGGGAAGAATGCGCGGTTTCTTGTACGCCTATTGCCCTCCGCGTCATAGCTGCTTGTATGGCGCAGGCGGTAGTGCTCTTGGATACCAATCTGCATAACGAAGTTCGAGTTTTGCAGCGGCAAAATTCTTTTTACTGTTTTTGATAATGCATTTTTCATCAAAATAAACTTTTTTGCAACCTGCCGCACGGTTTTTTGCATGGGTGCGGCACGAAGTTTTCACTTTTTAAAATCGTGAATTGTGGTATTCCTGGCAGGTTTTTATGTACAAAAACATGGTAAGAGGTTGCTTTCAGCAAAAATCATTATGGAAATACTTAAAAGTTTTCGAAAATCATGTTTTGTATAACCGAAAAATAATTACCAGTTTTTGTGTGCGGCAGAGTTGCGAAACTCCCGTGAATGGGCGGGGCGTCAGGAAAGTCCGGCGCAGTTGCATTTTAATTTTATAAAATCTACAATATCTTTAAAAAGAATATTCGCGAGTTTAGAAGATCAAAAATGAGTCGCCTTCCCGATTTCAAATAATCTCGAAAGTAGTTGTGTCCAAAACCCCTTACATCTAATCAGATTCCGTGGCCGTGATGGCGACAGAATTAGAATATATGTATATGTAATTCTCAATTTCTATTAAAAGCGCCACCGATTATATATTTAGACTTATCTTCCGAAATAAGTCGATGTGCGTATATTGAGGTGGCAGGTGGAAAAGACGAACGTAAGCGGATTTTGCGAAATTTTTCGCAGATGTTGAGATGAACCAAAAACGTTGAATACTCAGTCGAGAGAGGAAGCAAAATTTTTTAAGCCAAAGTGAGAAAATAGGCCAAAGTGAAAAATAGGCCAAAGTTGATAAATGGACCAAAGTGGATGAATAGGCCAAAGTGAAAAATAGGCCAAAGTTGATAAATGGACCAAAGTGGATGAATAGGCCAAAGTGAAAAAATAGGCCAAGAAGGACAAATAGGCCAAATTGAAAAATAGGCCAAAGTGGATAAATAGGCCAAAGTGAAAAAATAAGCCAAAGTGAGAAAATAGGCCAAAGTGAAAAAATAGGCCAAGAAGGACAAATAGGCCAAATTGGAAAAATAGGTCAAAGTGAAAAAATAGGCCAAGAAGGACAAATAGGCCAAATTGAAAAATAGGCCAAAGTACAGCACTATACAGGGTGGCTCATAAGTATGGAGACTTTTGTGCTGGTGAACTTTGGCTTTGTCCCAGCCTGCCAGATCATAAACTCGGGATCTAACAGAAAATTTTCAAAGTACGGATAGTGTAGTAACTGCCGATAACAGTAGGACTAAATATAAAATCTCATCTCGAAAATATGGGAGCATTCTCATTGAAAAAAATTGCAAAAACACAGGTACTGCGGCGGAGGTCTTTTAACACTGAAATCTCAAAAAGGAAAAGTGCCGGCATCAGGTCACGAGAAGATCTAATCGAATACCCGTTTTTGTGGACTGATAAACACCCCAGCTGGTCATTTTTGAGCATTCACAATGTTATGAGACAGCCTCATAAGCTCAGTTTCAAAAACACAGCCGAAAATTTCAAACTTCACTTTTTTGGTAACAATGTTTGGGACCATGCTGTGGGCGTCATTATTATCCGGCGGTCTTCTACTTTTGAGTACTTCGAAACTGATGTTCAAACTTACTCGGATTGAATTTTGGAGTCATTTGGTCAGATACATCATCTGCTATACAATGAAGTAGCCATCGAAACCTCCGCCGCAGCGGGGGGTCTCGCGGTTACATGTCAGAAGACGTGGAACTCCGCGGAAACTTCTGATTTCGAAATTCTTTTTTTCTAGCTATTGTTTAGGATTGTAGCAATCAAAAAATCACCCTGGTTTCTATATTGCTACTCTACTTTTCGAAATATACCCAGAAACAAAAGTCTCCATACTTATGAGCCACCCTGTATTTGTATTAAAGCAAAGCACTTATGGAATTCGATATGTGGATTTAGCATGAATTATGCATATTATAAATTTATAACGAATCACGTTCTTTTTTTTTCTTTCATATCTCATTAATAATAGAATAGGCCAAGAAAAACAGAAGTAAATAATGGCCTAGCTTTTTCTCGTGGTTTTTCTAGGCCATCTTACTATCCGACGTACAACCACTGAAACAGACAGGTTCTACAAAGAATGAATCTAGAATCTAAACGTCTCGAGTGAGTGCTCGAAAGTCCAATAAAAGCAAACACAGCTAAAATATAAAATGGCCTAACTTTCTCACATTGTTTTTCTAGGCCATTCTAATTTCCGAGGTGCAATGCAAAGCTTCACAGAATCAAGACTAAATATATATATATATTCACAGAATGAATCAAGAATCTAAAAATCTCGAGTGAGTACTCAAAAGTCCAATCTAATATCTAAATATGAAAAGAAATACGAGACGTTTTACTACAGACGTACTTCTAATTAGTGAATGACTAAAGTGTCTAGCCCATGACAATGAAACCATTGGGGAATGCGTGATTAGGTATCAAGAGAACAGATTTGCAGAATATCAAACATCAGGATCTTTATTTAGGTAAAGGGCACCTGATGTGCAGATCAATTCGACGATTGGGACATGATGGTTTACAGTATTACGTGAAAATGAGCATAAATGAGCGTAAAAAACAAGAAGCTGTCCTAAAAATAACATTTTTTTTTAACCAATAGTTTGGCGGCTCAATGGCTCAAAAATCTAGTAAGTGTTCCTATCCTCATTCACGAATTCCAAAAAAGATTTTCAAATGGAAACCATGTATAGAACAAGATAAAGTGGACAACAGGGAACTCATCAGCTTGTTTGGTTGAGAAAGTGAAAACGAAAAAACAAGGCAGAACGTCAATAATAAAGACGATCTCATCCAAAGAGAAATGTGTAAAATGTTCGAAGTAAAAAAATGAATGATAAGTAAAGAGGGGAATTTTCAGGGTGGGCACGGTATGCTGTTTGTGAAGTAATGCAAACGCGCTTCGTTGACAAAACATGTTTTGAAATCCTAAAACAATTATTTCGAGGTGAAGTGTGATACATTTTTTAATTTTTGTCGACTTTTCTGACAAATTTCGGCTGATTCTCTGACAGAAAATCTGGATTCTCTTCTAAAAAAATCCTAAACGCATTAAATTTCGCTTCCTAAATTAGGCCACGCCCCCAATCAATGGAGCGCGTTTGCACCGCTCCACAAACAGCATACCGTGAGTGGGAAGAAAGTAGCTATCGTTTAGTCTTATGGAAATACATTTTTCCGTTTTTCATCCGTGTCAAAAGTACTCATCCTTCTTTGTTTCGAGGTTCTTTGATTCTATCATTGAAGAAAGCTGCATTGTGGAATTATTGGATGAGCAAAACTTGGACGTGCACTACGGAAAAGGATGCACAAATCGGAATCGGATGGATAATGTAGACACTCGATAGGGTTACGGTAAGATTTGTGCCTACAACACACCTACCACCTACACTTACAATACAACTACAAAATGGGTTTTGGAAAAACAATCGGGAGCCGTAGAATGAAAGTCGAGTTTGCTCAATTTGATAGAATTTCTGGTTGAAAGCTATTGGAAAAAAAAAAAGAAAAAACACGAAAGTACGAAACAATGATGAATGTCTCCTCAAAAAAAGGAAAGAGTGTTATTCAACTAGAGGGGCCCTTCTATTGAGGTATCAAGATATTTTCAATTTTTTTTCATAAATTCTTGGTCTGATTCATCAAAAAGTGTTCTTGGATGCTCTGAGTTTGACAGCTCTATTAGTCACTATTTAGTAAAGCATTTTTTTGGTGATTAGCATCTCTAGCATTCAGTTGAGTAAATTTGAAAGGTACAGTTTGAAAAATTTCGATTTTTAGGTCACGGATGAAATTAAAAACAGTGTGGTTTTTTTAAATCGTGATTTGAATTTCTTTTTTCCCGCGTTTCATTTTTGTGCTTGGGGGCATGCTCGGTGAGTAACGACTCAGCTTTACGTATTCAAGTCGATACGTAGCCTCAACTTGTATGGTGAATTGAATCGCTACTCAGCGAATTAAAAAAAAACCGTTTCGATTCCAAGAATGTATCGCGTGAAAGAAAAAATTTGAACCACGATCGACAAAAATTGCAGTGAAAAATTGGATAAATTCAAAATACTCTTGAAAAAATGAAGTTTGGACAATGAATTCAAACTTTTATTTCCGCGGGTGGTCCGCCCATTTTCGTCTGCAAGCTAAATTTGAATTTCTACAGTTTCCAGTTGAACTGGGCGGACGGCCCGCGAAAATATAAGTTTGAATTGCTTCCCCAAACTTTGTTTTTTTGACAGTATAAGAAATTTAAAATTTGTTAAACCTAATTCTATTTGACTATCCATTTCTAACCAGGTTTCTACATTATTTTGATTTTCCCTAATCTTACATTTATCAAATCAGGAAGAAAATTTTGAAAAAAGAAAGAAACTTCCAGGCTTTTTTTCCCACAGAATCAGGAAGTGTTGAGTATTGAAACACTCTCACATACACCTCTCACCAGGTGTACGTGAAAAATAAAAAATGAAAAAAAAAAGAGAATTGGGGTCGCACATGATATTAGCAAATCAATTAACTTTTGGGTGTAAGTAACCCCAAGAAATCAAAAAAGTAAAGAAAAAAGTTTAATGTCGAACTGAAAAAAAAGAAAAACTGCATCGATTATGTATGAGATTTCGTTCTTTTTTCTTCTCCCCCTTCAACTTTTTTTTCCTTTTTTCTTCCCATTTTTTTTTCTGCAAAGATCAAGAGGAAGTCATCTCTTTTCTGGAGCGGAAAAAGAAATGAAAGGGACCAAAAAGGGCAAACTTTTTTTCAGTGGGACAAACATTGGAATAGAGAGAGAGAGAGTTAAGAGGTTTTGAAGAGACGCAGAGAAAATCGCGGGTCCAAAAGTTTTTCGACGCTTTTTCTGGGTTTTTATTTGGAAAGGAAACATTTGTTTTACATTGTTTTATTCATTAGCACTACTTCTTTTTTCTTTTTTCTTGGGTTTTTTATGTTTTTAGTTGGGTGGAGGCTAGATTAACCTCTAATAGAAGGGCAGTTTTCTGAAATATATTATTGGTTTCAAATGAACTGACACCTCGTGACGTCACTCTCATTGGGACCCAAGTTAGAAAACTTTCATGGTAGCTATTTATTTTTTTTCGGGATTTTTTTCAGGCAGTTTTCGACCGCACATTCAATTCTTCTACTCAAAATAAAATTTTTGAGCAAAAAAAAATAATTTTTGAGTGCGAAACTGGCCTGAAAAAAATCAAAATAAAACTACCATGAAAGTTTTCCAACTTGGGTCCCGGGCAGTGTGACGTCACGAGGTGTCAGTTCATTTGAAATCAATAATAGAGGGAAAAATTTTGCTAAAAATTTTTTTTGCAAAATTAGTTGTTAAAAGGAACTGATGACGCCCACTTTTTTCGTTGTTCTGGTGGCCGTGGCCTAGATTTTTTTCTTCCAAAAATTTTTCAAAATTTCAAAATCTATTTTGTATTTTCAACAGACTTTCAATTTGTTCCAACCTAAAACACGAATTCTAGATTTTTTCAGAAATTAAATTTCAAATATGCTTTTTTTTTGTTAAAGTTGAATTTGCGCTCTACCGAACTCAAGCTCACCGCATTCAAATTTTTGAGTAAAAAACATTTTTGACTTCTTTTCTTCTTTCATTGCTGTTTTCAAAACAATAGAATATCCATAAGTGCCCTTTTATTGCAGGGAATCACTGAAAATGAAAAACTGGTCCTGCCACGAAAATAACTTTTTACTGTAGGTGAAATATTTTTTGAAAAATGTTTTTCCTTTTTTTCGAGTTTAGTTTCCGCTGAAAACTATCAGAAAAATAGGAGGGAAAAGGCCAAAAGTGCTCTTTTATTACAGGGAACCCCTAGAAATTGGTCTCGCCACGAGAAAATTTCTTACTGTAGCTAAGGTTTTTATTGAGAACAATTTTTGTTCGGTTTATTTCCGCTGAAAACTATCAGAAAAAAAGGATAAAAAATTGTTTATTGGTTATTATTTAAAAAAAGTTAATTGAATTGTTTCTTTTTTATATTTTTCCATTATACCTTCCCCATTCTCATAATTACTTTATATGCTTGTCATCTCCTTTTGGCTCTTTTTTTTTTTACTTTTTCCCGAGTTGCAAAACTGCTCTATTGATAATCTTGTAAATCCTCAAAAAAATTCGAAAATTCCCAACAATGTAAATTTGCTCCATTGATAAACTATGAAAATCTCAAAAAGTTTTGAATTCCCAAAAAAAAAATGCAAAGTCGCCCTATTGATAAATTTCGAAAATCTCCAAAAATTCAAAAATTCCCCAAAAAAAACCAGTTCAAAATCACATGTTATCACAATCATTCACATGACCCCTCCCGTCAAAGTTTTCTATCAATTAAAAAAAATTTTTTCGATCAAAAAAAGTTTTTCAGAAAAAAAACAATTATTTCTGTCTTTTCCCCATCATCATTGTTGTCCATTCATCCACATGGTCCTTCCATTCCGATAGCTTCCGGTGCTCGCCCGCCGGCCCTCTGGCGATGGCGACTCTGTGGAAATTGAGAGGCAAAAAAAAGAGGGCGAGAGACTGGGGAGACGCAGACAGTGAGAGACAATGAGAGCCAAGTGATTCGTTGATAGACGCAGACAATCAAAGAAAGTGATCTGTGTGTTAGAGAAGAGACAAAACTCTCTCACTGTGGGGAGAAATTGGAAAATGTTGTATTGTGTTAGGAAAGGGGGAGAAAAAGAGAGAAGAGAAATTGAAGAAGAGGAGAGTGATGCGGGGGTGTAATAATATGCGTTTTGTGTGTGGTGTATGTGTCCTCCCCTTTCGTCGTTTTCACTTTTCTACATTTTTATCACCCTTTTATTCTGAAAATTTTTTGAATAGGATTTTTTAGTTTTTTAAAAATTGTTTTCCAAAGTTTTTCCAGAAGTTTTTCTAACTCTACAGCTAGGTTCCATTATAAACTCGATTTTTTTGGAAACTATAAGAAAACTATTCTTCAGAGTTTCTCTTTCTGTTTAATTTTGAAAGAAAGTTTAAAAATAAAAAAATTATAGAAACGCGGTTTGAAAAACTTCATGTCTGAATTTTTTTGGCTTCAATAAAATTTCGAATAAAATTGAAAATAATTTCTTATCAATAACTGGGAAAATTATTTGAATCAAATTTTCAGAAGATTTTCGCTCGATTTTACGTGAATTCTTTAAAAATGTTCAAGTTTTTCTGCATTTTTCCATGAGAAACTCGTTATTTTTTTTGAAAAGCATTGTGGTTTTTTTTTAATTTTGTGAAAAATATTTTTTTTCCAAGATTTTCTGGTTTCTCGGGCAATATTTCGTTAAATAAAAACCTTTGTTTATGACTTTGTCTCCCGATTTCCCTGTAATTTTCCTAAAATCCACATTTTTTTAAAATTTTTCTATATATATTTTATATTTTTGAGCAAGATTTTCCAAGATTTCGTTTTTAAAGTAGATATTTTTTGCTAATTTTCAGGAAAAATTGATTTTTTTCTACTCAAAACCAGTAAACATGCCTTGAAATTCGAAGGAAAGCCCTAATTTTTCCCACTTTCCCGAAACCTGTGCGAACACCGCCACGCACAAATGCACACAAAAATTTTCGGGGGCTTTTTGAAATTTTTCCTCGCATTTCCTTCTCAACTCTGAAATTTCTTGAAACCCTCGTTTTAAAACACATTTTCAGGTGCAAATGAACAGTTATGCACTCAAGCGAAAACAGCACACCTAACACCAGCTCGGATGGTCCGTCATTTTCAAAGGTTTTTCGAAAAATCTGGAAACATTTTCAGCCAAAAACAAATCAAATTTTCCAGACTCATGACTCTCGGCCGCCCGACATTACCGCCAATGATGTGTGGTACCATGGTGAATTGAACGAACACGATGCCAATCATTTGCTTCAGGTTTTTTTTGAGGAAAAGTTTTTTTTTTGGAAAATTAAAAATTTTTTTCAGGGGACAACCCCAGGAGCGTTTTTGGTCCGGCAGACTGGTCAAACACGGTTTTATTTGTCGATTTTGGATCAGGACGGGTTTCCCAAGCATATGCCGTAAGATTTTTTAAAATTTTGGAAAAAAAATTTTCGGCGGAATTTGAAATTTTTTATTTTTGAAATTCAGGGAGCTCTAGGAGACATAAATTTAGAAAAATTCTGGAAATTCGAAATTTTAGAAAATTTTGAAATTCATTTTTTTAATCAAAAAAAAATTGAGAAAAAGTTTTCTCGGATTTTCAAATTACCGGTGATGCTGAAAAATTCAGAAAATTAAAAAAAAAACAAAAATGAAAATTTTCTGAAAATTTACAAACCAAAATTTTTCAAAAAAATTGTCGGGAAGGACAATTTTCGGACAAAATTTTTTTTTCTTGATTTCTAAAATTCAAAAAAAAATTTCCGATTTTTTAATTACCGGTGTTTTTGGGAAAAAAAACCATTAAATTGCTAAAAAAAAAGAGAATTTTTCAAAATTTACAATTAAAAATGATTTCAAAAAAAAGTTTCTGGGAAAAAATTTTTTGTACAAATTGAAAAATTGAAGAAATAATTTTTTGGAAAATTTTTCTGAAAATTCTTAAAATTATAAAATTTCAGAGAAAAAAACAAAGTTCATAATTTCAGATTTTAAAAATTTTTCAAAAAATCACCGCTAAATATTTTTTTTCTCAAAAAAAATGCATCATTTTTTCAGAATTCGCCAACTCACCTCGCCTCACTATTTTTTCGAAGGAAAACGTTACGAAACCCTTCGAGACATTGTCGAATTCTATAAACCAGCACTATTTCCAATTCGAAAAGGCGGAATAATGCCATTGAATGGAGAAATAATCGAAACGAAATATCTTTGTATGAGAAGTTTCGAACGTCGTGATGTGGATGAAATGAGTGCGGAAATTGGTGATATTTTAACTGTTTGTGAGACAGATGAACATGGATGGATGATGGGAAGAAATGAAGCGAATGGTTCGGTTGGAATCATTTTGAAATCACATTTAGAACCATTGGTAAGGCTGAAAAAATGCTAAAAATTGTGTGAAAATTTAAAAAATCCGGAAAAAATGGCCTGGAAAATTCGAAGAAGAAGTCCATGAATTAAAAATTTTTTTTTTAAAATTACGAAAAGTTTTAAAAACATTTTAGAATCAGAAATTTCATTTTGCTCGAAAAAATATGTTTTGAAAAAGCCAAAAATTGTCAGAAAAAAAAATTTGAAAAATTTATTTTTTTTTGCTATATTAGAATTTCCTTTAGAAACTCGCTTTTTCGGAATGTTCAGAAAATTTAAGTCATAAAACCGTTTTGGAAGCCGATTAGCAGTCAATCGGTGACCTAGAAATTGTGGCCTAGAAATCCAAACCTTTTTTAATGAGTTATTAGGCCTGCTAAACAACTTTCTTCAAACTGCTGTTTTCTGGAAATTCGAAGCATAAATTTAAAAATCTGTGATCTAGGAACCCAAAATCGATTATTTCTAAGTCGTTTGTGACGATCAAAATAAACATATTGAAAGATGAACTATCGTGGCCGAAAAACCCAAATTCTGATTTTTTAGGCCACTTTTCCCCATCATTCCCTACACCCCAACTCATCTATTGAGAGCATCGGTGACCTAGGAGTCGTGGCCTAGAAAAAAACGTTGAATTTCTAGGCCACACCAGAATGCTAAATGAAAATTTTTGCTTACCGAACGTTCGAAGCTGAAATTCACAATTATCCTGGGATCCCAAAAACCACTATTCCTAAGTCATCTTTAACAAAGGTTTGATTTTGAAAGCAAAGCTGGACTTTCGTGGCCGAGAAATCCAAGTTCTGATTTTCTAGGCCACCATTCCCTACCAAACCTTCTCAATTTCAGATATCCGAAGTGGACGATCTAACAGATCTACCATATTTCTACGATACAGTATCATCTGATATGGTTCAATACAATCCGATTGGCACATTTCTCCTACGAAGATCTTCAAAAGGAAACGATACATATGCATTATTAGTGAAAACTCAATATGATCTCGTTGAAAAATTTCTGATTGTTGGAAGTTCATCGAGAGGATTTAGTCTTGCGGGAAGGCCGTTCCCGAGTATAGGACATGTTTTGGCCAGGTGAATAGGGGAATTCGGGGATGGTTTGAAAGGAAATTTGAGCATGAAAATGGGCAAAAAATAGGTGGGAAAAGCACATTATGACTTATTGTGGACCGTCGGTACATGGTAAATAACCTTCCAGGACTTCGTTCTATTCCGAAAAATTCAAGGGGTTTGTTACTTTTCGGAAAACTTCATTTTCAAAGCCAAAATTTTGGCTCCGGGACATTTCGAAACTAGACATTTCGAAACCGCTGAGAAAACAGTGAAAAAAGCTTGGAAAATGAGGAGCTTTTCAAAATTTTCAATGTAAAACTGTAAGTTTCCTATGAAAACACCAAATATTTACGGAATTGATGATAAATTTTCAAAAAAATTAATTTCGAGAAAAAAATTTATTTTTATATTTTTGCTTTTTCTTGAAATTTATTATCAGTTCCGTAAATATTTGGTGTTTTCATAGGAAACTTACAGTTTCACTTTGAAAATTTTGAAAAGCTCCTCATTTTCCAAGCTTTTTTCACTGTTTTTTCAGCGGTTTCGAAATGTCGCAATGTCCCGGAGCCAAAACTTTAAATTTGGAAAGCTGTTTTTTTTTCTATTTCCCAGGTGTTTCAGTAGCATTTTATCTACCTATATGGACCACTACTCTGTTTCAAGATTCTATTTCAGCGCATTTTAAGTTTAAAAATGGTGTGAATAATGCTTTTTTTAATATCGAAATCGACCCAATTTTTGAATTCCTACTTTGTAGTTCCTCAAGTCTGGAAGGCCCCCACTTAGAAGGACCTCGTATCAAGGCAATTTTTTTCGTACGTGAAATCAAAAGTGATCAAATGAACTGCAATTGGCACAGTGCCAAGGTGTGCATCATGTGTATTTTTACGTGAAAAATTACTCGGAAAAATTTTGGGCCGCGTCGTATGGGCCTGTTTATCGTGTCCGGCAAAAAGCTCGTTAAAAATCAGCCCGCCGAAAAAATAGTTCCATAGAAAAAAACTGGGTTTCTTTCAGCCTATTTTCACAGTAAAATCGCCTAAAAGCCTTGTCCTGAACCTAAAAATGGCTCAAAATTTTGAATTTGGAGTTCGAATTTCACCCCAGTTGCTCTTAAGCTTCCAATCTGGCTCAAAATGTTCTAAATCCTTTTATTCAGATACTGTGACCGAGCGATATCCGGAGGTGTTCGTCTCACCCACGCTGTCTGTGTTAAACATCAATCACGTAAATCATCGTCTCGACGTTCAACAGCAGAAGTTCGATGGCCTCCTCCTACGTCATCATCAGCAAATGATAGTGGAATGAGTAGTAGCCAGTATGATGATGTTTATAAGGATCGGAAAGAGGTAAAAATTTGAAATTTAAAAAAAAAATTTCGTTTTTGAACTTATATATTCGAGTATTTGAGCTACGAAAACCCTCTTTTCCCAAAGAAAAATTGAGTAAAAAAGGAGGTATTTTTAATCAAGCGTGGCGGAAACGGGGAATCCTTCAAAAAACGGCACAAAAAAGTGACAAGTCTCCTTATTCTCATCCTCCTCCCCCTTTTCTTTCCTCCTTCAACCCATATTTTATTCGTCGGAAATTGAAACAGGCACACATTCATATTCTTGAAATTCTCCCCTCTTTTTCTTACTATTCTAAACATGCAATCATCTGAAGGAGAAAGGAAGGTTCCACCACCGATTAAACGTGGTTTTACCATGGGATTTATCAAATTTGTGAGTTTTTTTTGTACCTTCGTTATGATGTGTTCCGGGACAGAGCATTTGATCCTCAGCGTGATATGACTGCTCCCCTACTTTTCAAAAAGTCTGAACCTACAAAATTACTCAAACAGGGTTTTGCATGTCTTCACAAAGTTTTCTTAAAAGTCGTTCAACTTATTTGTGAAAGCCTGACACCTCGGTTTAAAGGCGCAGCAACAGATTTTTATTGGGTCCCGTCGCAATTACAGTAATTCTCAGTTGAAAATAACTGTAAACGTGACAGGACCCAATAGACATTTGTCGTTGCGTTTCTAAATCACATTTCAGGCTCTCACAAATATGTAATAAGTTAAGTTCTACGCAAGAGGTTCTTCGTCTCATAGTTCAACTTCATCCCACAAATTTCACTATAGTTGCTCTCGACCATGCTGATTTTATTTCTGGTATCAGTATCTGCTAATTCCCACGTTGAGCCTAGCAATGAGCTCACAAAATTTCTCTTATTCTAAGCCGGGAACGTGGAGGCAGATCCCATCAATATGAAATAGTCAACCGCGCGAGGTCAGAGAAGCAGTATCCAAGGTATAAGTGACACGTAAAGCACAATTGAGCTTTAGAGAACATTAAACTGAATCTGGAATACCTGAAAGATGCGAAAATCACTTATTCTGACCATGAACCTTCCTTGTGAAAATGTTTCAAAAAAGGATACTGGATGATCTTTATGTAACTGAAAATTTTCAAAACTTCTCAAAAATTTCTTTAAAAATCTGCATAGAACGACCATTTTCCACATCTTCTTATTCATCTGGAAGCTTCAAAAACGTCATATCTGATATGCAGTTCTATTAGAGGTGTCGGTATGGACTCCGTATTACTTTGAGAAACTTCGGCTTTTGATTTCACTGTATTCGACTATTCAAATAAAAACCACTATCTGAATGCTATAATATCTTTTTTTTTAAAAACAACAGCTTTGTATTTCGTAATTTGTGTTTGTTTTCACAGTACAATTTTCGGGCCTCCACATCGATGAATCATGCACTCAAATCTGCACTTTTTTTTGCATATTATTTCTGGAAAAAAAAGAGCCTAGAATTCTCCTGTTTTATAGTCCTCATGGCTTCAAAAACTCAAATTTTTGCATAGAATGCATTTTTCAAATTTTCACCTTATTCCATATGATCCATCCAAATTTACACCTGCCTTTTACCCCACTAATAGTAAGAAAATCAGCATCTCGTGAGCTTTTTGTTTCGTTCAAATATTAGAAAAATTAATCAAATTCCATTCCTTGGAAAAAGCCTTTTTGATTAAAATGCCCAATCAAAAATCCCTTTTTTTAATGGTTTTTTTTGGAAATCTACCCCGCCCTCCACGCGTTTTTTTTTCTTGAGCCGGAAGGGTTAAGTGGACCCTTCTAGACCTCCTTTATTGTGCTTTTATCGGGGATTTCTACGCTAAAATTTTCTGAAATTTATGGCTGAAAATTCCAAAAAGAAAGTAGATCAAAAAAGTAATTTTTGATCTACCGTAACCCCCAAATTTTTCCCTCCCAAAGCGAGGGAAATCTGAAATTGGGTCAATAGGTCAAAGGTCAAATTTCGTCATTTGCTTCGGGAAATTTTTTTTTGTTTTTTCTCCACGAATTTTTATTGATTTTCAGACCTTTTTTTCAATTAGAAAACAAAAAATAAATAAAATTTCGAAATACGAAAAAAAATTTTCTTGTCTCACGCCCCCTCCCTGTTTAGTTTTCCCACAAAAATTCACGTTTTCAACCTAATTTTTTTATTTTTCAAAAAAAATTTTTTTTTTCAGAAAACACGTCAAATGTTTCGTGGCACCTCAATCGACACGGCTCTCGCTTCTGCCTCATTTTTGTCCGCATCTTCGACCACTGCCACGTCATCAGCGGCGCCAATGCCATCACCGGCGAATACTGTGTCTACGGGTATTCCGGAGCACTTGGTAAGGGCGGGAAATTTGAATTTTCGGGGAAAATTGGTAGGAAGAAGGGTTTTTGGGCGGAGAATCTCGGAAAATTGAAAAAAAAAATTTTTTAATTTTTTCGGAATTTGGAAGAAAAGCAGATTTTGACGAATTTTGAAATAAAAAATATAAAATAGGGAAAATTATTTTTAAAGAAAAAATATTTTTTGAAGTTTTCCGACCGTTTTTCTCTACGAATTCTCGAATTTTTGAGCGTTTTCTAATCAGAAAACCTTTTTTTTCAGAAAAAAATTTTTTAAATTTTTTAAAATTTTTTCAGCTCGATCGATTTCACGATGACGACACCAATGAGCATTTGGAGACGAGCAGTACTACCGTCGCGTCGACAACTGCATTGAGAAAATGTAAGCGATTTTTTGAGATATTTTTTTCTATAATATCCGGGAAAAATTAAGTAAAAACTGATTTAGCCAATTTTCAGCACATTTTTCATGTTCAGCTCTGAACTTTATCTTTGGAGATGCGAAAAAAATACAAAACAATTTAACATGAATGCTTTCAAAAATCGAGTGGCCGAAAACAACAAGCCGCGGCCTAGAATTTCTCCACTATAATTTCTAGGCCACCATATTAGTCAGCTCGTTTTTCAGTACAAATTTGAGTCACGCAAGTGCCCAGCGGCATTGAAAATACGTTTTTGAAAATTCGATTCATCTCTGTGCCTCAAAATTAGGATAATTTTCACACGCTATTCGGAGACTCCTATGTCCGCTTTCAAAATAATTTTCGCGCCTTTTTTCCACGAATATAGTAAACAATTGCTGATAATGACTGTAATCGTGGCGAGACCCAAAAGAAATTTGCTGATGCTCTTTCAATCGAACTTCGCACGCTTTCACTATGATAGTCGGGACAATAGTCTAAAAATGCGCTCCACCTGGAAACAGTATGTAAAATTGAGAGGCACAGAGAAAGTTTTTGTCTGCGTCTCTCGATTCCTAACACTATTTTCCATACTTGCAACGGGCCGGGCCGGGCCGATTTGAGAATTTCATCCGGCCCGGCCCGGTTCGGCCCGTTTCGGCCCGGGTCCTACAGGGGTCAAAATTTTTGCACTGAAAAAAAAATGTTTTTTCTGTTTTTTCAGTAATTAGGGATATCTCTTTTTGAATAACATTTTTGACTATTTTTAGTGGCGAAAAGTCAATTATTTCGTAAAATTCGTATAAAAAATTCAAAAAAACGACCTCAAAATTTCAAAATTTTTTTAACCCGGGGCGAATCGGCAAGTATGCTATTTTCGGCCAAAAATTCAACGCAAAAACCAATTTTTCCCAATTTCCAGCTCGAGAAGACAAACAATGGAAAGAGTGTTGGTTGACACTTTCAGACATTCCGGGTGGCTCATCTCAACTATCGATTCATGATTCAATCAGCTCAAAACTTCGTCAACAAATTGATCTTTCCACGTGTACAATGTTTTGGCTTGATGAATCAGTTTTTTCGACGGATGGATGCCTCTTCTTGTCACCATCATTCCCTTCACAACCAACACTCTATTTGTGTTTTCGACCATTTACCACTTTCTTGAAATGGGTTCGAATGTTGAGGTAAGGAGCTTATTTTTGATGAAAAAAGGGGTTTAAGGTCAAAATCTCTGAAAATTACTAGAAAAAAAAGTGAAAAATCCCAAAAATTTTAATTTTATATTTTTCAAGGTCCGCAAACACAGTTTTCAAGGCCATTTCCAACTTTTTTTTTCAAAAAAATGACCTAGTAATCCCAGAAAGAAATTTTCTAGATCGGTTTCTCAAAATTTTGAAATTTAGGTCTCGCCACGAAAAACTCAAAACTACCGTAACTTTGCTTGTTTTTGCTCAAAATTTATAAAAAGCATTTCTTCGAGTAAATGTGAAAAAATGAAGTATGAATCAGTCGAAAATTTTCAAATTTTTCAACTTTTTGGGTCTCACCACGAAAATTTTAAATTTACTGTAACTTTGCTTATTTCTATTCGAAAACCATAAAAATCACATTTTTGGAATTAGCGCTTCAAGACGATTTCTGAAAATGCAATACCATATACTTTGGGTCCCACCACGATCTAGTTTAAAGGCGCATAGGCATAGAAATCTTTCTCTCAACCCGCCGATTCTGAATATCTAAATTTCATGGGTCTCGCATGGAATTTTTTTCCAAAAATGTTCAAATCCATTTTTTTTCTCTTTCAGAAGCCGAACAATCTACCAGGACGTGCCGCCTCCGATGCTTCAAGGAACAATTTCCGTTGGTGATCCCAACTCTCAAGTCTCTTTCTTATCAGTGGAAATTGATAAATTTCGATCGGAAAATCTCAAAGCAGATCAATTGTACTCATCGAGTGTACATTTGAATGGTGTTAAAGTTGGCACTTCGAATTCATTTGCACCGGCTGGAAATAAGGGACCAAATGAGTTGCCGACGGTCGTTATTGACTCGAAATTCGTTATTCCGTGAGTATGGGAAAAATTTAAATTTCTGATTGAGAAAATTTTTGAAATTGATTATTTCGAAAAAAAGGGGATTTGCGCTCCCGTATTTCCACACCCCGTGCAAGGGGGTTATTTTCGAAATCGCATAGTTTTACGATTGCAACTTTTTTACCATGAAGTTAGGGCTGATTTGCATATACAAAAACCTTTACTCTTCCAGAGGACTCGAACCAGCACTCCTACTGCTCGAGTTTGGAAGCTTAACCACTGAGCTAAGCTGCCATGAAAATATCAGAAAGAATGGATACTTATATAACAATACGTGAAAAATTTTGAAAAAATTTTCGATCATCAGTTTTTATTCTATTTTTCAACGCGTGAGACTTTTATTTTGTTTTGCTGAAGTTGCTAGTGCTAATATGTCCAGTTTAGCCTTGAAGCAAAGCTCCCGGTAACCCTGTTTGAAGGTGTCCGTCTTTCCCTGGCACTATGCTTACTTTTAGGCATCAGCAAGCTCCCGGGAACCCTGTTAGAAAGTGTCCGCCTTTCCCTGGCACTATGCTTACTTCTAGGCATCAGCAAGCTCCCGGGAGGCTTGTTTATTTTGAACAAAAAAAATTGACGCCTACTTGGACCCGAACCTACATGAAATTTATCAAGTTCAGGATCACTATCCACTAAGCTAAGCTGCCATGGAAATATTGAAAGAAAATAGCATTTATATTCCCACGCAAAAATGAAATTAATTTTGGTCTTCTTTTTTTTTTGAAAATAAAGAAATTTCATTAGAAACGTGAAATGCCCCAAATAACCCCCTTACACGAAGTGTAGAAATACGGTAAACCAGGGGATTTTAGGTTAAAAATTTTCAAAAAATACCAAAATATTTTTTTTACTTACAAAAAATCCTGAAAACGTTTGAAAACAGAAAAATCGAAAATCTGGAAAAAATTCGGTTCGAGAATTTTCGAAAAATGCAAATTTTTTAAGATTTTGAAGCCTAAATTTTCAGTTTTCAGCCTGAAGGCAATTTTCGATTATTTTTTTAAACAAAATTTTTCACTTTTCTGAATTTCCCTGCCAAATGTTTCTTTTCCGCCGATTTTCACATTATCTCAGACAATTTTTCTCCCTGCCCTTCTATTAAAGGTCTTTTCAGATGCATCCCAACATGCAGCACAAACATTCAATTGGCAATGCAAAGTCATTCGTCCGCGGGTAAAAAAGGTCGTCCGGTTGGGGTTACTGTAACCGTATGCCTGAATGAACACAATGAAAGTGTCTTCCAACAATCTGTCGAAACGGCTGGATTCGTGTTCAGAGCACAGAGAAGACGGTGTCCCGTGTTGCCGTTGGAACGGTATAAACCACTGCTTGAAATGATACGGTAGGTTAAGAGGGGAACCTCTTTTACACAGGCACCCCTAATAAAACGGCACCTCTAATATACCGGCATATAGGCGGCTTTCCCACCAATTGAACCTTGTGCCGGTGTAATAGAGGTTTCAGTAAAACTTTATTAGAAGAGCCCCTCTAATATAAGAGCCCTCAAAAAACTGATTAGACAAATAGAAAAGGATGCTCTTCTATTATAGGTTTTACATAATTTTACAATTAAAAATCAAGTTTTAGCATTGGAGCGCAATTTCATCATCATTTTCTTTCAATTTTCAGAGAATCACCGACAACTCTCTTCTCATGGCCATCACAAGTACTACCATCTCATTTGAAACAATTTATGTATTCGTGTGTTTCGCATCTCTATTCACTTAATCCACATTTTATGAGCCCCGTTATTAGGTAAGTTTTATGAGAAAAATTTCGAAAAAAAATTTGAATTCTGGGAAATTCTTTCAAATCTGAATTTTTTTTACTTTGCACAAAACTTTTTTTTCAAATGTTGAAAAAATTGAACAAAAGCTGCGAATATGACCTAAACAAACCAAAAAATGTCCAAAATAAAAAAAAACGTTTTTTTTTTTGAAATTTTTTTTTCAAAAATTTACTGATTTCGACGAAAAGTGTTATTTTTTCATTCGTGAAAGCTTTACAGTTCGGTTTAAAGGCGCAGCGACATATGTCTATTGGGTCCCGCCGCGATTACAGTAATTCCTAGTTGGAAATAACTGTAATCGTTTCAGGACTCGATGAACATTCGTCGCTGCGCCTTTAAACCCGAGGTGTCATAATTTTGCAAATAATTGATAAAAGTTCTGTGAAACCAAAATTTTTTTCAAAAATCACCAACTACTTTTCTTTCAGAAAAGTAATAGACGACGTTCTGACGACATCTACAGCAGAAGACGTATTTCGAAAAGATTCTGTCGCCACTGGAATCATTACTCAATGCCTTCGACATCTATTCAAAACGCCATTCGATGAATTTCTTTTGGAACAATTCTCATCTCAAAAATCATCGAATAACAATAATATGGATTCTGCCATAGATTCTCTCGTTAATTTTGTGGATCAACGTCTTCTAACAATTCCTCTAGCGTCACGTCTTCTGATAATTGCAGCAGAATGTGCTCGGAAAAGGTTTGGAAAGGATCATTTGGTTAAAAGGACTCTAAGTGCATTACTTATCCTTCGTGTCCTTAATCCCATCATTTTCTCGACGTTAACCAATGGAACTGGAGGTGGTCAAATTGCGAAATTAGTACAAATTTCTGCGAATTCGGCTGCTTCGAATGCTCCAATTGAGACGTTGACACCTACTGCAGTCACTATTCGAAGGATGTTTGAGAGAATTATTATTTTGGTGGATCAGGTAAAAAAAAGTTTTTTTTTGAGAAAATTAAACTTGAAAAATTTTTGATTTTTGGAAAAACAGTTTCTATATAGTAGACAATTCTGAAACTGAATTTTTCTGCTGTCAAAAATTTCAAAACTTTCTCGAAATTAAAAATTTTTTTCCAATATTTTTCAAATTTTTAACTCAAATTGAAAAAAAAGTTGTAACTTTTTTTTTTCGAAAAAAGCTCCAAAGTCCAAAAAAAGTTGTAATTTTCAAATTTAAGTTTTTTTGAATTTTGAACTTCAGAAGAAAAAAATAACGAACATTACCGATAAAAAGTTAAATTACCGAACATTTTCCGCTAAATTTTCAGTTTTTTTTTTTTGGAAAAATTCATATTCGAATCCGCTAAACAATGCGCACTAGCGTAATTTCGGAGCATCGTTGCTATTATTTTGAATACTATCAAAGTAAAAAACGATTCCTTGACACCGTCACGTCAAAATGCACAGCAGGGGGTCCGCTGACTCCGCCCCCTCCAACATTTGCATTTTTAGCTGTTTCAGCTGTTTTTACATGTTTTTTTCCAGTTTTTCTTGTTTCTCTTGACAAAAATATGAATGTTATTGCTAATTATGTTACAGAAATGCACAAAAACTCCAGCGATTCTGAAATTGCAGTCCGAAATCGTCAATCTATCTTTTTCCTCTATTTCTGGCTTTATTTCTAGTTTTTGTGCATTTTTGTAACATAATTAGCAATAAAATTCATATTTTTGTCAAGAGAAATAAGAAAAACTGGAAAAAAATATGCAAAAACCGCTGAAACAGCTAAAAATGCAAATGTTGGAGGGGGCGGAGTCAGCGGGCCCCCTGCTGTGCATTTTGACGTGACGGTGTCAGGGAATCGTTTTTTACTTTGATAGTAGAGGATTTCAGAAAAGAAATTATTTACCAAACATTTTCAGTATATTTCCGACTATTTTTTTTTTGAAAAATTTGCCGGTAAACCTGCCAAACAATGAGTGCTACCGTAATTTCGGAGCATCGTTGTTCTTTTTTTTTTTTTTGGAATTTTGCGTCAAACCGCTACTGTTTGAACTTTGAAAAGTTTTCACTAAACTTATCGGAATTTTACTTGTAAGAATCACCATTTCTCGAATAAATCCGCATCAAGCTCAGTTTTTTTTTTTCGGAAGAATTTTTGAACGTTTTGCAAAATTTTCACTATTGGCTCAAAATATTTTCAAAGTTTCCGGAAAACTTTAAATTTTTTTAATTAAAAATCTTTAATTTTCAGCAATCCCCAGAATCGGAAGACCATCTTAATCATGTCTCACAACCAGAAGAAATTCACACTGAATGGATCTCTTGCCTTGCCTACATCATTGGACATTCCCTAACAATTCGAACGACGTCTTCTACTTCTCAATCGATGACGTCATCCACTGCCACGTCATCATCAGAAGACGTGCATCTTCCAATCAACGTCATCGAGCTTATTCGTCTTCATCAATTATAAAAAAAACGTTTTACCATCCTAAAAAAATTACCCCCAAAAAATAAAAATTCTAATAATTTTTTCCCCCTAAAAATTTTTTTTCATGTAAAATTTTTCTTCGCCCCCGTCGCTATTTCTTTTTTCTCATCTCTTTTTCTAGCACACTGATCTGATCGGGTCCTGTCCCCCTCTTGTTAAATAAGCCCCGCCCCTTTTTTCTTCTCTTTAGCCCCGCCCCCCTTTAAATTGTGTCACGCCCCATATTTCTGCCAGTTTTTACAACCCTTCCCGTGTGTGTATTATTCGGCTGAAAGCGTTTGTTTTTTGTGTGTTTTTTTCTTTATGGAACGTCTTCTCAAAGAAGACGTTGACGTCATCTGAAAATCTTGTGTACAATATTGTAGATTTTCTCTATTGAATCCCCGCCCCCGAAGCCCCGCCCTCTTTTCTCTATGTCCCGGCTCTTTTTGCTCCCTCCTTTAATGAGCGTTGCTCTAGTTTTATCTTGCTCCCCCTCCCCCCGCCCCCACAAAAAATTTGAATTCCCGCCTGACCTTTTTTTTTACTTCCCTTCTCATCAATTTTCAAAAACCGGTAACTCATCCCAACTACCCAACTGTTCGCCCCGCCCCTCTTGATCACATTGTGTTTTATATTTATTGTTCCCTTTTTTTCGGATAAAAATCTTCATTTTGCAAAAAAAAATTTTTTAAATTTACCTTTTCAGACCAAAAATTATACAAATCATTTAGAAATTTTTAAAAAACTATGAGCTTTTGAGAAAATTTTTGGGTTCATGTTTCTAACGAAAAAAAAAATTGTTCAATAACAAAAAAAAATTTTTTAAAGAAATAAAATTCGAAGCTTTATGGCAAGTATGAGAGTTTTTGGACGATTTGAGCTGTGCATACTTGTGATTTGACCCTTTCCGGGCCGACGCGGGCCGGGCAATAACTCCGTTCAGAGAAAATATTTTTGGATAAAAAAGATGTTCAAACTGTAGATCTCGGCGAGTTCTACAACACCATGTTGTTCGGGCCGGGCTACGTGTCCGGGAACATAGCGCGGGCCGGGCTAGAATGGCCGGGCCGGGCTAGAATGGCCGGGCCGACCATTTTTGCCCGGCCCGGCCATTCTAGCCCGGCCCGCGCTATGTTCCCGGACACGTAGCCCGGCCCGAACAACATGGTGTTGTAGAACTCGCCGAGATCTACAGTTTGAACATCTTTTTTATCCAAAAATATTTTCTCTGAACGGAGTTATTGCCCGGCCCGCGTCGGCCCGGAAAGGGTCAAATCACAAGTATGGAGCTGTGAAATTCCTCTTTTTTTTATAAATAATAAATTTTCAAATATGAAAATACAGAGAAGCGGGGAACATTGAAAAAAATTAGAAAAAAACTACCTGTAAATTTTCAGATAAAACAATTCTGACGTCATCTAGATATTTTCAACAGAATGTGTAAATTCAGGGGTGGGAATTACCGTTAACCGTTTTACCGGTTTCACCGATTTACCGAACTTTTTTCGGTAAAAGTTTACCGGACCGGTAAACGGAAAATTGCATACTTGCAACGGGCCGGGCCGATTGGAAAGTTTCCTCCGGCCCGGCCCGGATCCTGCAGGGGTCAAAGTTTTTTGCACTGAAAAAAATTTTTTTTTCCGTTTTTTTCAGTAATTGGGGATATCTCTTTTTGAATAACATTTTTGATTATTTTTAGTAGTGAAAAGTCAAAAATTTCGTAAAATTCGTGTAAAAAAAGCGAAAAAACGACCTCAAAATTTCAAAATTTTTTTAACCCGGGCCGGAGAAATTTCTGGCCCGGAAAATTGCAAGTATGGAAAATTGCATCAAATTTACTGCTGTGCACCGGTAAAATTTTTCTCGAAACTTCGGTAAACTCGGAAAATTTTTTGAACCAAAACGTCTTGAAAATGAAGCTCAAGTGAAATTATGAAGAACAATTTTTAGGAAAAACTACTTTTTTTGAACTACAACTAATATATTCGGACATGATGCAGTTAAAAATAACCGGTTATGGCTGAAAATAACGATTTTTAATTCTTGACAACAACATAGCTTATTTTCAGTAGATTCATAGATTTTACCGATTTTACCGGTGTAAGAACCGGTGCAGATTTACCGTTTTACCGTTTCGGTAAATTTTTTGTAACTTTTTAAAACCGATTTACCGAAACGGTGATAGTTTTTGTCTATGCACAGGTCTGGTGTAAATCTCCAACTTCTTTTTTCTCTAACTAAAAAAATTTCAGAACCAAAAGTTTCGAATAAATCCTTTATTTCGCCAAAATTCAAATTCCAAACCATAACCACAAATCTATAAATTTCTCAATTCTCTCCAGAATCCTCTGGTGCATCCAGATCGCTGTCGACTTGAAGAGAATATAGAGCCATAATGTAGACGTACATCAATGAAATAAGACGGAATGTAGCATATTTTCGGAAGCGGCCAAACATTTTTTGGTTTGAAAGTGGAATGAAAGGAAAAAGAAAAAAGGAACGATTCGATAGATTCCACATATGCATATTTATAGATTCAGAGAATATTTTATTGTGTGGGAAAACCCCCTTTTTTTGATGATAAGATCAAAAGAAACCGCGGGTTTTTATGGTTATAGGTCATGTTCAAAATGTTGCCATTTGTTGTTTTTTGGGTTTTTGATAAGAGAAAACGAGAAAAAAAAGTGGAAAGAATGATTTGAAAACCAAAAAGCACTTATCCTGAAGAAGGCCAGGTCTGTACAGGTAGCCTCACTTAGGAGATTAATAAAGGCAGAAAAATCTGTGAAGGTATGTCATCGGTGGCTCAGGTGATTACATAAATAGAAGAACTTGAAAACAAAGTTCGTAGCAAATTGCGCCAATTTCATTTGATTTTTTCAAAGATCGATTAGAGAATCATTAACCTTAGAAATGATGACATTGGCTTAACTTATTCTCAGAAAACCCACTATCAGTTAAATTAAAGGTTTCATATATTGCAATTTGATATAGACAAAGTATGAGAAAAAGATTTTATTCATACTTGCAATTTTCCGGGCCGGCCCGCTTCGGCCCGTCGGCCCGGATTCAAAAAATTTTGAAATTTTGAGGTTGTTTTTTCGCATGTTTCATATGATTTTTACGAAATATTTTGACTTTTCACCACTAAAAATAGTCAAAAATGTTATTCAAAAAGAGATATCCCCAATTACTGAAAAAAACAGAAAAAACACTTTTTTTTCAGTGCAAACAATTTTGACCCGGGCCGGGCCGGAGGAGATTTTCAAGTCGGCCCGGCCCGTTGCAAGTATGATTTTATCGCTTTCCCATTTCTGGATTATCCAAATAGTGTGTGAAATCGAGAGGAGTAGCCAAAAACGTTTCCGCGTGCCTTCATTTTTCACATCGTTTCAAAGGTCCTCAGAAGGTGAGCTTATGGTACCCGTTTTTTCTAACCCAGTTGTTTCAAGCCGAGTGTTCGCTATTCCACGCTTTTTGAAGTGATACGTTCAGTAACTTTGAAGCTATTTTTTTAACCATTTGAAAAAAAAAACTGTTGAATTTAGCTACAGTAAATCCAAAATCTCGATTTGTTCAGGTGTTTTTTTCATGTTCTGGTTTTCAAGCGAGCGGTTTTCAGTTAAGCATTGAAAAAACTTTTTGATGCCGAAAATGTTCTTGAAAAAACAATTTTACCTTTTATTAGAGAGTGAGGGTCTAATACAGGTGGTCTCAATTGCAGGGTTTACGGCGGTTCAACTTCATTCAAATGCCAACTTCTGATTCTTTCGTTCCTAAATTTTTCCGTGACTAGTACGAAAATCATGAGAAGATACTATAGATCTACACAGATAATCAACTATTGAGCTAAAAAAACATAAAACATTTTGATAGTTTTTCGTCTTTTCCGAAAGCTCCCTCTCCGAACGATGTTGTCATGGAAATATTCGGCGCTACGAGGTTTTATTTCTGAACTAAAAACATTCCATGAGAAAAATTGTGAAATAACTTTGTAGAATCATTTTCTTTTCCAAGTTTTTTTTCCGAATTAAAAAAAAACTTGATAAAAATTCCCAAAGAAAAAAACACAAAGTTTCCTCAAATTGCATAACACCAAGAAAACAAAAATTAGTCATTCCATCCGCTTTTTTGCCACAGGTGGAAAGGGAGAGGAATGTTATGAAATATTTCCTATTTGTTGACTGATTGACACACCCCCTTTTTTTCTCTGATTCTCTCTATTTTAAATTACGTGTATTTCGAAAACTGTTTGGTCACATTCCAACACTTTTTTGTGTCTTTTTTAGGGAGTTTTTATCAGGAAATTTTTCAATTAATTTCGAAAAAAAAACCTCATTTTGAAACAAAAAGTGAGAAATGTCGTGGCCTGAACTGACTGTGAGATTGAGACAACGAATCGTTGGACTATTGGATTATGAATCAAGGTAATTTTATTGATTTTTTAAAAATTTTACGAAAAAATCCAGCCTATTTTTCTCTTTTTGTTTTTTTATGAATTCGCTAGTCTCATGGCCTAGAATTTGATGGCCTAGAATTTGCTGGCCTAAAGTTCGCTGATCTAGATTTTCATGGCCTAGATTTCGCTGGCCTGGAATTCGCTGGTCTAGATTTTCATGGCTTAGAATTTGCTGGCCTAGAATTTGCTGGCCTAGAATTCGCTGGCGTAAAATTCGCTGGCCTAGAATTTACTGGCCTAGAATCCGAAAAGTTGAAATTTTAAGATTTCTTCCTTTCGAATTTTCGAAAAATTGCGCAATTTTTCATAAGTTTTGTGTTAAGCGAACGCATATGGATTCTAGGCCACCAAACTCCTTACTTTTCGTCCCGTGAGACTCGTGTCTCGACGAGACCTTTATTCGTTTTCCCTGTCTCGACGAGACGAGACGAGATCGAGACGAGAACGAGAAAAAAGCGAGGTACGTCTCGTGAGACGGTACTTTTTTTTTGAATGAATTCATAGCGAAAATTAGAATTGAAATTATGTCAAAAATGAAAAAAAAAAAAAACAAAATCCTCGGCCACCATTCCTAGGCCATCCTAATCCCCAATGAACCAATTCCTCTTCCAGATGCCATCTTCGAATCTGCTCAAAAGACGATCGGGATACTGTAGATTCCACAAAGTTCATTCCGAAAACTTTGAATATTTTGGAATTTCCAAGTGATATGTCAGAAGGAAAAGTGAGTTTTTTCCTTGTTTCTCTGCGTTCCCTCTCGTTCCCGAGCCAAAATATATACGCCTACTGCAGCGACGAGAAGTGTTGAAGGGTGGCGCAGTGGCTACACAGGTAGACCGGGGTTGCCCAAAGGTGACCCACCGGCGGGCCGCCGGCAGGTGAGTGGAGAACAAACGGCGGACGAAGAAGCGGTCCGCCGGTGGGTCACTTTTCAGCCGCCCGCGGCCGAATTATCGGGCGTGAGCGGTCCTTGGTTAGGTACTTCAGAATTCATAAATTGGAATGAAATTCATTCCATTAAGCTCAAAACTAAGACTAAGTGTGCTGTTATCATGTAAATCGTGTTCACTCTGTTCACTTTTCTTTTTTCTTTCACTTTCCGACAATGCTTTTCTCCTCTTTTTCCTATTACTTTCAATCGTTTAAAATACGTAACTGCTGGACATTTATCATAAGCGAAACAAACAAAATGACATGATAATTTTTCTTTATATGGATGAGGCAAAAAATTTGTTTTTCGAAGCACTTCTCGAAATACGAAAATTTTTTTCAAAATTTGATAAATTCTCAAATTTTTTATTTTTGAACGCAAATGCTAACAACAATTGTTTTTTTTTTCATTCCGAACACACAAAACTTACAAACTTGCCTTTATTCCATCTGAAAATATGAATATATGTGTTTTCGAAACGAAAAAATACCAAGTGTTGGTAATCACTTCAGTAGCCATCTTCGACGAAATTTTTGCGATTTTTTTGAGAAAATAGGGTTTTATAATTTATTTTTAGACTTTTTGTTTATATTTTCCAGCAGAAACGTAATTTAAACGACGGTTATTGAAAGAAATAGGAAGATTTGCCACCTTCGGCGCAAAAATAAATCGGGTAGATTTACGATAAACAGTGCCCACTTTGCGGAACTTCGGAGTATCGTACTGGTGGCGCCAGTCGCCGACCGCAGGTTGGTGAATGGTGGCTCACTTTCTGACGAACAGCCGCTGGTAGACGAAAGTCAGGCCAACGGCGGGTGAATGACAAGTAACACAGAAAGTGTATTGGATCCAATTTTCAGTAAGAAGCAACTCGGAAAGAGAAAGTTGAGGTCTTTCATTCCTACATTAGGAAACTTTGATGATAACGATAGATAGTATGAGCATGGGCAAGGATTGAACTAAGCCACATACTCCGAGTATGTGTTTTCGTAAGAGAATTCATGAGTCAACGTGTGCCGGAGCTTTTCTATGTATGAAGCATATGTCTCAAGCATGAACAGTATACGTAAAGTTCTGAGGAACGTTTTAAATGCGTTTCGATCATCTGAAGGATGAAGGTCTCCTACCACATGTTTACTGGATATACCTATTGTCTTTATGATAACAGAATGTTAGGAACAGCAGAAACACTTATCAAAAACAACATCATGAAGGCATAGTCGTACGGTTTTATGACTTAGGTTTAAAATAGTATCAGAGAGAATACTTGTTATATTCAATATGTTAACTTTAATTTGTCCCGTCTGATCGAATAGAAAAAACGCGGCGAACAGCTTTTATCGAGAACGCTGAAGCGGGATGCATGACAGAAACGTGCGACTCCCCAGTACGACGGAAGAGACGAACAAGATTAAAAGAGCATAACAATCTCACATCATGGTACTATATTGTCGTCGAGTTACAGCTTTTGCAAACGGCTGACAGTCGAGAAATGAACAATCAAACTTATCGTTTTTAAAAAGCTGGAAACGTATGACTCAACCTAATAGTTTCTCCATATAGTCAAAGAGAATTAGTAGTCAATGATAGCTCTTTTAAGATTAAAATCACTAAACGTGTGTAGTCAATAAGTGTCTGCCAGAAGTCCAACATTGCTGAGTGAAAATCATTGGCATGTACCATGATAAACAGTAGAGAAGTCCCACCCAACTAGTAATTTACGAAATGAATCTAGATACATCCAGTTGAGCACAGTTCATTTCCTCGTTTCACTTCTCCCTTCACACTCATACAGTTGGTCCGCTATTGGCCCGCCTTTGGCTCACCCGCGGCTCTTCGTCTGCTATTCGTCCGCCAAAGACCCACCCAGAGTCTAAAAATTTTTCTCATCGGAAACTCGCTTTTTTGGGTTTTATATGGTTTTTTGGCTAATTATGAATGAAAAAAACACAATTTCCAGTCGAAACAAGTTCAAACTAGCATTTTCGTTCATCTGCTTTTGAGCCGCTTTTGGCCTACCGCGGTCGTTCGCCTGATAGTGGGCCGCCATTCACCCACCTGCGGCCGCTCATCCGCCAGTGGGCTGACATTCGAGAACCCCGTTCTACCTGTGTACGCGCTGGTTTTCTGTTCTCAAGGTCACGGGTTCAAATCCTTCGAGGGCAAAATTTCTTTTTACTTTTTTTCTAATCACGAATCCAGATTTTTTTTTCAGAAATGTCTAATTTTCAGACCATAATCCGTATGACCATAGATACCTTCAACATTTGGTTCATTGGAAAAGAGAATTTGACTCGAATTGATAGAGGATGGAATGGAGAAATTATCAATGAATTCAGTGATACAAAACAGAAAAGTCGATATGAAGTGATCGCAGATTTTTTGGAAAGAATCAGTTTTAAAGGGTTTATTAGGACAGAGGCTTTGGAAATTGATTGTGTAAGTTTTTTTCAAAATTTTTATGAAACTTTCAAAATTTTTTAAAATTTCAGGTCGAATTTCCCCCACCAGCCACGCTGAAATTCAAATGCAATCAATTTATACTTTCGAACATTTTAAATAATCAGAATATACCATGGCTCCAAACCATTGTCCCCTTATTTTCCGATACATTCAAATCAATTGAAATCAGAAATTGGGGAGATGGAGATCAAATCACTGGAATAGTAGCTGATATGAAGATATCACATAAATTAAGCATTGATCAAGAGGTTAATATCACTGATGAACAGCTGGAAAAAATTGAAGCACCGGATTTGAGTCTTTCCTCAACTGCAATTACTCCAGAAGGCGCAAAGAAAAGATTGGAGCGCTTTTTGAAATTTGGAAAAAAGGATGATAAATTGGAGTTGAATATCACGGTTGGGGAGAATTTCAATCCACTGGAAAAATTGGTTCCAAAAACGTTGGTGGTGAAGAAGTTGAAGCAAGAAAATGGACAAGATGATGCTGATTATCAGTGAGTTTTTATTGTTTTATAGATGGCCGAACATAGAGGAAGTTAGGCCTCTGTAGAAATTTTGAAAAAAAAACTTTTTTTTTGGATTTTTCCGTCTCAAGTTACCATTAGTCCATCTCGTTTGTCGTACTTATGTTGAAAGCAAAGTGTCGTCCCGTGAGACTCGTGTCTCGACGAGTCTCACAAGAACTCAACCGAGACTCGTCTCGTCTTGGCTCGGTTCGTGTCTCGGATATCCTCGTCTCGGCTTGTCAAGCAGGACCATTTAGTTGTTTCTCCTGTCTCGGCGAGAGGAAACAAGGCCGAGACACGCCGAGACTATAAGAACCGAGACATTGAACGACGAGACCGAGACGAGACTGAATCGAGAAATTTCGACTCGCGAGACACGTCTCGTGAGACGATTCGCTAGTACACAACAAAATTTTTTTATTTCAGCGGAAAAATCTTCGGCGGCTATGAGAACGTGCACGGTGTACATGACCCTCGAGAGCTCAACTGTATAATGTTTGGGGATAGAGTTAGATTGTATTGTGGATTGTACCAGAAATGTGATCATCCTTTCGTGTTGTATCCTTTATAACATTGATTTTATTTGTATTTGTAAATATAGTTTTTGAATAAAATTCTCTTGTCAAATTCTTTTTTCAAGAAAACATTTTTCCAGAAAGAATACGCTTCCAAATCAGGTATGTCCGCCCATGCCCGCCGGCGGGCGTCTATGGCAACGCTGTAGCCGTCGATACACCAAGGAGGAAGGCTGTCGCTAAAAACGATAGTTCTTCGATTAGAACATCTTTATTGTAGGTGAAGATACATGCCTTGAAGACAATCTCCAAGGCTTTTATACAGATGTTATAGTGAGAAGTTTAGAGATATAAAGAGAAACAATAATAAAGTGGGCGTTGTGGAATGCTCTTATGATTGATAAGGATGAATCAGAAAGGATGAGTAAGAAATCAGCAAGAACTGAAGAAATACTCGGATATCGAGTACACTCCCCACGGGAAAAATGGACACAAGGGTTAAGAATTAAATCCTGGTCGTCCTTGATCTGATTGAGCTTTCCAGTTGGTTCTTCTTCTGGTGACACATATTCCTTTTGATCTTCGAATGAATCCAGTAGTTGCATCTGAGAATTGACGATATCGGCTCTGTTCTCGATCTTCTGTTCACGGAATCATTGGTCGTCTTGATCGTCCTTGCCAGTATCCGACCATTGACTGGATGACATCTTTGATGACTTGGAGTGGAGACTTGGTTGGCTTAAACTCTCTATGGAGAGGGGTCCCCGCCTCGAAAACTTTCGCAGTGTAAAGTAGAAACGACGATCCAATTTGCTTCTCGATGGGCAAGAGTTTGTGTAATCTTGTATTCTTCTTGTGGAGGCAATGATTGCATGACGTGTCTTCTTCATTGGATTTTTGATAGAAAGCATTCTATCGTCGGAATGATGTCTTGTACAGTGAGCATGTTGCTACCACTGTATACCAAGTAATGGATGGAATTTGAGAAACTGTTTTTCTCGATTTGTGGTGAGAGAAAGAATTTGTTCTTTCTTTTGATGGTTGAGAGCTTGTCTCTCGATGGCATGAAGATTTTACGTCAGTCTTTTTTCTTCTCCTTTGTCCTTCGAAAAAATACTGTTGGTTTCTAATTGGATGGAGTTGATGGAGTTGGGTTTGGTACCAAATTCGGGATGGAATTGTTCTTTTTTCTTCTCTTGTGTCCTTCGAAAAAACAACATTGATTTGGATGGTGTGGTGAACGTTTGTCACGTTTGCAGATGAGAGCTTCTGTACTCTTTTCTGATGATGGAATTGATGGTTCGGAAGTCTTCTTTCTTCTCTTGTGTCCTTCGAAAAAAGCTTCCAACCGGTTTGCCTCCGGTTGGTGGAGAGAGTGTGAGGAAAGGGCCACTCTGTTCCGAAATCGAGATCGTCTCGATACCCTGCATGGGATTTTCTGGTTGAGAGTGAAAGTTGAAAGGGCAATTCAAGATCTTTTTTTTTGAGAGTTGGAGTTGATGAATAAAAAACCATTTTCTCTCTTATGCATTATTTGGCCCAAAATAACGCGGATGTGTTCAATTTACTACTTCTTTTGGGTAGACACATACAATAACATCGTTAGAAATGAATCAGATTTATAATACTCAATAGTCATTCAACAGAATAGAATCAAAAGCTCATTTTTATGATGTGATAAAGCGACTATGCGATGATTTATAAAGCAGTTCTTTAGTTTTGTTCAACAAGGAAATAAGAATACGGAAACACAAACTCTTTGACTGTCTGAAATGTGAGGTTCCAATAACTGATATAATCCCAAAAGGCCTGCTCAAATACATTACTTGTATTTTATCAGTGATCGTTAATAGAAACAAACTGACTGGTGTTCTTGGAAATTCGGAATGTAGAGGCTATAAGGAAAAAAAACATAAAAACAAGTGAAGAATGAATCTTTTGGATGAGCTTCCATCTGAATATACAATAGGTTGACAGTATCATCTGGTGACAACATCAATCAGAGCTCCTATACCTTACTCCAGTTGAATTGTTCGGTATTTCAGAAAGAATAAATTTAGAGAGAATTTCTTGGCCTAGCAAAAAACTCAAAAGTGTGGAAGCTTTTCATTTTAAGAGCAGTTGGTTCGTTAGTCAGACTCCGTTCAACAGGCAATCACAGTAGTTTTAAGAAGTTTTTAAGGACAAAGCGCGACAATAATCATACAGCAGATATGTGAGTTAATGAGATATCTACCCATGATAATTCATTTGGGAACCCTACACCTCCACTATTATGGTTATTCAATGATCATTAGACTCATGATCAGACGCTCTGAATAAAATTCATAAAAACGAGGAAAAGTTCATATTTCTGCTTTTAGAAGACAAACTCAAAAGATATGTAGAAAGTTTATCGCTCATGGATAGAAATAACTTTGCTATACAGTTTAAAAAAAAGGCATTTTGATCAGTTCTGTTTTCACAGTTGTGACGTACTTTGAGGTATGATGTAACATTTAACACATCAAGTCCAAATATACTCTTTTCTCCGAGCAGGCAACATACAATTAGAATGAATTTGCAGAATGAAAGCAAAATCGTCGATGAAATCAAAAAAACAAAAGATTGAGCTCTTATTACGAAAAAAGGAATGAGTTGATCTTCTCTCGAGAGATTTACTAACTGGATGATATTAATCTTAACTCAATTTCCACATCTATCGACAATTGCAATCAGTCTAGTGAAGGTATGAGGAAATATACCCATCGTTTTTATGCTCATTTTCCTGAAAGTCATTTTTTTCAAATTTTCGAACTTGTAGGAAACGAGCTACCAACAAACTCCAAAGTACTCTTCGATTTCAGTGTTATGAGTACCTCCACCATTAATTATTAGTTTAAAAAAATCATAGAACAATTTCTATCAACAAAAGTAATTATTGGTATTTTCATCGAAAACTTTCGAGAATCTCCTTTTTTCCGCCGTTTTCAAATTTTTTCTAGAAACAAATTGATTCATACTTTCCTATGGGCATATTCTCATGTCAGATTCAAACGCCCACATGTCTTTTGTCTAGCCTTGTCTCAAAAGATCGATACACAACACTGTTTACGACTGGACTGACTCTATCTTCACATAGCTGTATTTATTGCCCCGTGTATCCTTTGTTATCCACAACGCGTCATCTTAATCTTCCAATCTTCCCATGAGAAGACGCTGACTTACGCTCACTTACAGACTCCGCCCACTCAGACTAGAACAGAGGACTACCTCAAAAACACTTTCATTCTTTCCTCTCTTCATTTGGGGGTCGGTGACCCATCTTCTCTCCTATTTCATTTCTTCTATTTTTCTTATTCGAAAATCGATTATTTCGAATCAAGAAGGCAGCCGATGGAACGATTCGACAGGCAAAAATGGATGATAAGGAGCGAATGTTAAGCAGGTACGTCATGTGTGAGGCACAGGTCAGATAGATCCTGGAACAACATTTATTATCAAACAGATCCATGTATCAGTCTATAACATTTTAAGGTAGACGCGATAACTTACGCGGCCAAAGGTGGAGAGAAGAACCACCTCCGAAAACCTCGAAATTGAGGTTCGCGAACGACGTTTATCACTGATGTTTGTTTTTTTGCTTTATTTATGGCGAACGCTCAGCTAGAAATTGTTCTATTCCTAAGGAACACTGTATGGACCTGACATTAACACCAACTATCACAACTGATCTCCGTATCAGTCAATATCATTTAAATATGGTATATTCCTTTCATCGTTATCTTCGGAATCTGTTCCGTTAGTTCGACCAGTATATCTTGAATGTTTAGTCCTTTTGGATTTCTCTATAGACATACGGTACGAACTTGATAGTAACACCAACTATCGCAACTGATCTCCGTATCAGTTAATATCATTTAAATATGGTATATTCCTTTCATCGATATCTTCGGAATCTGTTCCGTTAGTTCGACCAGTATATCTTGAATGTTTAGTCCTTTTGGATTTCTCTATAGACATACGGTATGAACTTGATAGTAACACCAACTATCGCAACTGATCTCCGTATCAGTTAATATCATTTAAATATGGTATATTCCTTTCATCGATATCTTCGGAATCTGTTCCGTTAGTTCGACCAGTATATCTTGAATGTTTAGTCCTTTTGGATTTCTCTATAGACATACGGTATGAACTTGATAGTAACACCAACTATCGCAACTGATCTCCGTATCAGTCAATATCATTTAAATATGGTATGCTCTCTTCATCGATATCTTCGGAATCTGTTCCGTTAGTTCGACCAGTATATCTTGAATGTTTAGTCCTTTTGGATTTCTCTATAGACATACGGTATGAACTTGATAGTAACACCAACTATCGCAACTGATCTCCGTATCAGTTAATATCATTTAAATATGGTATGCTCTCTTCATCGATATCTTCGGAATCTGTTCCGTTAGTTCGACCAGTATATCTTGAATGTTTAGTCCTTTTGGATTTCTCTATAGACATACGGTACGAACTTGATAGTAACACCAACTATCGCAACTGATCTCCGTATCAGTTAATATCATTTAAATATGGTATATTCCTTTCATCGATATCTTCGGAATCTGTTCCGTTAGTTCGACCAGTATATCTTGAATGTTTAGTCCTTTTGGATTTCTCTATAGACATACGGTACGAACTTGATAGTAACACCAACTATCGCAACTGATCTCCGTATCAGTTAATATCATTTAAATATGGTATATTCCTTTCATCGATATCTTCGGAATCTGTTCCGTTAGTTCGACCAGTATATCTTGAATGTTTAGTCCTTTTGGATTTCTCTATAGACATACGGTACGAACTTGATAGTAACACCAACTATCGCAACTGATCTCCGTATCAGTTAATATCATTTAAATATGGTATGCTCTCTTCATCGATATCTTCGGAATCTGTTCCGTTAGTTCGACCAGTATATCTTGAATGTTTAGTCCTTTTGGATTTCTCTATAGACATACGGTATGAACTTGATAGTAACACCAACTATCGCAACTGATCTCCGTATCAGTTAATATCATTTAAATATGGTATGCTCTCTTCATCGATATCTTCGGAATCTGTTCCGTTAGTTCGACCAGTATATCTTGAATGTTTAGTCCTTTTGGATTTCTCTATAGACATACGGTATGAACTTGATAGTAACACCAACTATCGCAACTGATCTCCGTATCAGTCAATATCATTTAAATATGGTATGCTCTCTTCATCGATATCTTCGGAATCTGTTCCGTTAGTTCGACCAGTATATCTTGAATGTTTAGTCCTTTTGGATTTCTCTATAGACATACGGTATGAACTTGATAGTAACACCAACTATCGCAACTGATCTCCGTATCAGTTAATATCATTTAAATATGGTATATTCCTTTCATCGATATCTTCGGAATCTGTTCCGTTAGTTCGACCAGTATATCTTGAATGTTTAGTCCTTTTGGATTTCTCTATAGACATACGGTATGAACTTGATAGTAACACCAACTATCGCAACTGATCTCCGTATCAGTTAATATCATTTAAATATGGTATGCTCTCTTCATCGATATCTTCGGAATCTGTTCCGTTAGTTCGACCAGTATATCTTGAATGTTTAGTCCTTTTGGATTTCTCTATAGACATACGGTATGAACTTGATAGTAACACCAACTATCGCAACTGATCTCCGTATCAGTCAATATCATTTAAATATGGTATGCTCTCTTCATCGATATCTTCGGAATCTGTTCCGTTAGTTCGACCAGTATATCTTGAATGTTTAGTCCTTTTGGATTTCTCTATAGACATACGGTATGAACTTGATAGTAACACCAACTATCGCAACTGATCTCCGTATCAGTTAATATCATTTAAATATGGTATATTCCTTTCATCGATATCTTCGGAATCTGTTCCGTTAGTTCGACCAGTATATCTTGAATGTTTAGTCCTTTTGGATTTCTCTATAGACATACGGTATGAACTTGATAGTAACACCAACTATCGCAACTGATCTCCGTATCAGTTAATATCATTTAAATATGGTATGCTCTCTTCATCGATATCTTCGGAATCTGTTCCGTTAGTTCGACCAGTATATCTTGAATCAACCAGAAAACCAGAAAAAACCAGAAAAATGCTCGGGAGGTGTCCAAAGCTCTGGACACCCGGAGTTTCACCGGTCGGGTGGAGAGAGTGTAAGGAAGGGGCCACTCTGCTCCGATTTTTGGTGATGTTCTTCACTTCCAACGAGATGTCCTGGATTGCTCGCCCGTCCTAGGATCTGTCCTAGTGCCACGCGGTTTGTCGTCCTTAGTTCGAATATGTAGGTGATGCACCATAAAAACGATAGTTCTTCGATTAGAACATCTTTATTGTAGGTGAAGATACATGCCTTGAAGACAATCTCCAAGGCTTTTATACAGATGTTATAGTGAGAAGTTTAGAGATATAAAGAGAAACAATAATAAAGTGGGCGTTGTGGAATGCTCTTATGATTGATAAGGATGAATCAGAAAGGATGAGTAAGAAATCAGCAAGAACTGAAGAAATACTCGGATATCGAGTACAGTCGCGACGTAGCTCAAGCATAACGACAAATCAGACTTTTTTGACTTTTTCGCTAGCATGATTTTTTATCTTCCGATAGAGAAAAAACGAGAGAATATTTTGCTTGAAGGAAAATCACATTTTTGCGTCAAAAAATCCAAAAAAAACGCCTTTCAAAGCCTGATTTTTCGAACTTTGGGTCTCGAAGCAATTTGTTGGAAGCAACTACGGTGGCGCAACGGATGGGTAGTAGCGTCGCGGCAGCCTTTCATCAGGGGCATGAAAGGACGTGTCCCGGACACCCCTGCTCCGAATGCACCTTTTGGACCGGCCCAGCAAGCCTGCTTCCCCAAACAAAAAAACAAAACCAAGACTTCAAAGTCTTTATTCCCATTACAAAAAATAGAATCAAATATTGAATATCCCATTCGTGGAAGCTGGTCCAGACCCTCTCATGGGTTGTACTCGATTGGCAAATTCTTGCGACGAACCATACCATCACCTTGGAACCACTCACGACGGAATTGCTTGGCAGCACCATCTGGAGTGTTGGTCCACTCGACAGTGATACGATCATTGTTAGTGTCCTGCAAAGAAATCATGGGTTTGGAACCTTAAATCAAGGAAGAGATAAGGATTACCTCCTGTCCGAATGCAAAAGCATCACAGGAAACAGCCAAGAGAACAGCCTCCTTTGGATCAAGAACTCCACATGGTGGATCAACACCAAGACGTTTCATATTGGTAGTCTTGATACCGTATCCAATACGACGAGCCGATGAGTTGATCACCTTAATGTGATACGTGTGCTTGTCATCGTATGGGGCATTGAAGACAATCTTGGTACCCGGTTGGGTTTGGATGTCTCCTGGTGGGACGGATTGAGCCATTGTTGGGTTGGACGTTGATTGGTTGGAATGAGTTGAACTCAGTTGGGGATTTCTGATGGAGAAGAGCTCCTTATATACGGAATCTCTTATCAGTGCTCCAGATCTTTGCTCTGGTTTGTTCCAGATTTGAAACGGTGATAAGGGCAGAGGTCACGGAAACATAAGGAAAAAAGTGAAAAAAAATTCGCCACGTGTCGTTTTCTTTTTTGTTTTTCAAAAAAATTTTTACCCGTGACACGTGTCCTGAGCGAATCTAGCGTAAAGATCTGGAGCACTGATAGGAGATTCCGTATATAAGGAGCACTTCTCCATCAGAAATCCCCAACTGAGTTCAACTCATTCCAACCAATCAACCCAACCAATGGCTCAATCCGTCCCACCAGGAGACATTCAAACCCAACCGGGTACCAAGATTGTCTTCAATGCTCCATACGATGACAAGCACACCTATCACATTAAAGTGATCAACTCATCGGCTCGTCGTATTGGATACGGTATCAAGACTACCAATATGAAACGTCTCGGTGTTGATCCACCATGTGGAGTTCTCGATCCAAAGGAGGCTGTTCTCTTGGCTGTTTCCTGTGATGCATTTGCCTTTGGACAGGAGGTAATCCTAATCCCTTTTTCTTATTTTAAAGGATCTAATCCCATGATTTTTTTGCAGGACACTAACAATGATCGTATCACTGTCGAGTGGACCAACACTCCAGATGGTGCTGCCAAGCAATTCCGTCGTGAGTGGTTCCAAGGTGATGGTATGGTTCGTCGCAAGAATTTGCCAATCGAGTACAACCCATAGAGGGGTCCGGATCAACCCCGCCTTCAAAAAGCTTCCAAAGCCGTGCATTTGGTTCTCCTAATGAATTTTTATCGGATTGTCTTTGTTTTTGTTTTTGTTTAGCTCGGTCGGTAGGCTGCTGCATTCTTCTACGTCTTGCGGGCCGCGATGTTTTTGAACAACAGTGGCGCAGTGGTAGCGCGCTCGCTTGACGTTTTGAACATGAAAGTTCGATTCCTGCTTTGCGGAAACTTCTTTTGCTTTCTTCAATTCATCATTTTTGGTCTGGCCCTCTCTCTTTAAATATAGAAGGTATAAACGTGAAACCTTAATTTGAAAAGGGGCGGAGTTTTGTAGAAATAAATTGAAGCCAATTTTTGTCCGAAATTTTGTCCCGGGAATAATTTACGGCTTACATCTCGCTTCAGAATCAAGCTTTTTGGACGGTTTTTTGTTCAAAAGATAGGTAATCACCTTGAGAAGATGTTATACCTTTTGCTAACCCATCTGAAACACGCGCCAAGAGCTGCTACTAGCTTTAACGGACCGGAGGTCCGGAAAAGCTAGTCAAAGCTTGAAAACCAATTTTTGACAATTTCAAGCAGCGTGCCACCGGCAAATTTCCGTTTTCCAGAAAAAGTTCCAGAACAATTTCCGAAAAATTTTCCGATAAATTTCCTGGGTAATTTTTCTCGAAATGTTCGCGATAATTTCTAAATTTTCCCGAATATACTCGAAAAAATAGTTGCTTTTTACCCAAAATTTTAGAAAAACACTGAGCAACGATGCTCCGAAATGACGCCAAGGTGCATTGTTTAGCGGATTTTCTGGAAAATTTTTCGAATAAACCGGAAAAATATCGAGAAATTTTCCAGATGAGCTGTCGAACTTTAGCCGGAAGATTTATTTTTTTCCTGTCGTTTTCCGATATTTTTTCAGTGAATTTTATTTCCGGTAAATTTGTCGACATTTTATCGGAAAACCCATTTACCGGTAAGAATTTTTTCGGTGAGGCACACTGGTTTCAAGTTTGAAAAAAGTTGTTTTTGAACGCATTAAAACCGGAGGTTTTCGGAAAAAATGTTTTTTCAAAACCCAAAAAAATAACAATCTATGGATATTTATCAGAAATTGGGTCCATCTGAAATGGTCCTTCCGGTCGCTTATAGAGCTTACAAATCATCGAAAAAAGCGTTGAATACGGTACGATAGACAGCCTCCGATGGTCTTGAACACCATTCACATTTTTGTAACCTCCCAAGATTTTTCCTCTAAAAACTTTCAGATTCACAAGGCCTCTATTAGAAGGGCACTCACAGAAAGGTTTGCTCGTCATATCCTTCTTTCACAAATCTCCGTGCAATTAGAGACTTTGGAATGTAATTGAAAGGGTCAAAGTGATCTGGGCATGTTACACTGATCCGGAATTCATCGTCTCGTTTTCCGTTTTTCAGATGATTCTGGAACGTTTTTTTTTCAGAATTAGAAGAAATTTCTCCAGCAGAACTCCACGGAATTCCAATTTCCGTTTTCCGAAATTTTCATATATTTTCCGGAAGAAAAAGTCAGAAATTTTGAAAGTTTTGAAGAGCCTTTTACTCAAAAAAAAGTATACGAAAAAACATTCGAAAATTTCTAATTTTGTTGAAAAAGTTAAATTTTTGCCAAATTCTATTAGAAATCCGACGAAATTTCCGTTTTCCGTACAAAATTTTTTTCCTTCTTCCGAGTTCCGTTTTCCGAAGTTGGAAATCTTTTTCCGATTTCCGAATTCCGTTTTCCACAAATTTTCAAAATTTCCGAATTCCAACTTCCGTTTCCCGAAAAAAATTTTTTTCCGATTTTCGATTTCCGAAGATGTAAAATGTTATTCCGTGAAGCTTTATTCTCCAGCCTACCTCCAACGCCTTCTTAATCCATACCGATGTGATTTTTCCTCTATGAATCCTTACATCTGTCGCTGTAACCCCTTTCAAATGATGATCTTCCACGTCTCTGGCATTATATAAATTCAAATATTCTGTCACTTTTAACCGGGAAATCTCTTCTCCGACTTGTTCAGCATTCACTAATTGAAGTCTTTTTAGGTTGGGATTAAGCTTTTGGAGCCATTGATGATAGTGAGGGACATCGATGAGGGTGAAACTTTGGACATGAAGTTTCCAGTTGGTGGAGGGGAGGAGTTTTAGCTGGAAAAGTTGTTTAGGATTAGAGTACCGTCTCATGAGAAGTTTCTCGAAACGTCTCGAAATGTCTCGATTCCATTTCGTCTTGATCTCGTTTCGTCTCATCTCGTTCAAGGTCTCGGTTACTTTTGCATCGGCGAGTCTCGATTTTGCCTTGTTCTCGTCTCGATTGTCTCGATCGAGATAAGAACGAGACAAAATCGAGACACGCTGAGAAGATAAGATCCGAGACACGAATCGAGCCGAAACGAGACAGTGTTGAATTCTCGTGGGACTCGGCGAGATTCTCGGTCTCGTCGAGACACGGGTCTCACGGGATGACACTCTTTTCAGAACTATTATGATGTTGACTTTTTATCAAAACTTATTGTAAGAACACAATTTGATGTTCTAGACTTTTCAATTTCCCACAGAAAGCCTAGAAAACCAGGTTGGTCAATAAACTTTGTGAAAAAAACACCACCTTTTTTAGTTGTTTTTCCTGTCTCGGCGAGACGAGACGAGATTGAGATCAAAATGAGATAAAATCGAGACACTTCGAGACTAGCGAGACGCGCCTCGTGAGACGGTACTTTGGTTGATAATGAACAAAACCAAACGATTTCATAGGCCACCATCCATCCTCACTTACATTATCAATCTCCAATGTCTCTGTCCTGATAATTCCTTTAACACTGATTTTTTCCAAAAACTCTCCAATCAATTCATATCGATTTTTTTGTTTAATATCACTAAATCCATCAATAATTTCTCCATTCCATCCTCTATCAATTCGAGTCAAATTCTCTTTTCCAATGAACCAAATTGTAAGTGTATCGATGTCAATTCGGATTATTGTCTGAAAACTTTTGTTGTTTTCTGTTGAGCAGTGATTTTTTTCCGGATTTTTTAGAATTAGAGAAAAAGGAAAAAAAAATTCGCCCCTGAAAAAAACCGAACCCACGACCTTGCGGACAAAAAGCAAGCGCTCTACCATTGCGCCACCAGTCGACAACTGGAAAGGGATGCGGTGGGCGTACTTGTTGTGGCGCGGCAAGTGAAGCGAGCCGAGAGAAAGATTTTTGTCACAAGGAAGGTTCGTGAGGACACGGATCAAGACCTTTCTGAAAATTGTATCCACATTTACTTTCGACCATGCTGATTCCATATCTGAAGTCAAAACCAGCTAAATTTTAGTTTGAGTTGGTGCTCGGGCTCACGAAAGAGGCGGGCAACAGTAGAAGCACTGTTATGTTTGTGTTAATAACGCTTCTAAAACCAATCCAATTGGTCGGAAAACTGTTCTGGACACTTCTGAATGTCCCTGGAGTAAGACCTGATGGTTTTCTATAAAATAACTTTTCTTCGGATTCTGAAGTTTTTCGACGATTTCTGAGCTTCGAAAATTCAAAAATCCAAAAATCAAAAAATCAAATTCTTTTTTTGAAAAACATCAGGTCGTACTCCAGGGACACCCAGAAGCGTCCAGAACAATCTTCAGACCAATTGGATTGGTTTTAGAAGCGTTATTAGCACAAATGTAACAGTACTTTTACTGTTGCCCGCCCCTTTCGTGAGCCCGCGCACCAGTTCAAACTAACATTTAGCTGGTTTTGAATTCAGAAATGAAATCAGCATGGTCGAAAGTACCTGTGGGTACAATTTTCAGAAAGGTCTTGATCCGTGTCCTCACGAACCTCCCTTGTCAGATTTTTCAGAGTTAGAACAAAAAGTAAAAAAAAATTCGCCCCTGAAAAAATCGAACCCACGACCTTGCGGACAAAAAGCAAGCGCTTTACCATTGCGCCACCCGTACCTTGTCATCAACCATTTGGCTCGAAGTCTCGTGGATTGCAATTTTTTTCGCAATAAATTTGGTAGAATTCACCAATCGATAGTCTGCCTTGGAGCATATTTTTAGGTGGCATCTGAAATCCCATTTTGAAAGAAAAATTTTTGATAATAAAATGTTAAAAAAAAAACAAACCTAGATTCATAATCCAAAAAATTAACGACTTCTTTTTTAACGTCATCAGGAATTTCAAGCCATTGTAAAGGTTGTTTCGACATTTTGTGAAAAGGAAATGACGGAAGAAAATTTCTGTTGAAAAAAAAAGAAAACTGATAAAAATTTTTTATAGGCAAACAAATATTGATGATTTTTTGATTTTGAAAGAGAGAAGAGAGAAACACACGGATTCCCTGCGGGGGGTAGGAAAATGCGCCCTGATGAGAAATTTGGCTGCCTAAACTGAGTATTCAACTTTTTGCATTAGACCAGGAAGCGAAATTATTTTCTCATTAGGGCGTAATTTTCTGCCCCCACAAGGAACCCGTGTGAGAAAAAAAATATTTTTTTTCGAAAATTTTTCTTGGAAATAAGTAAAATTTTGATTTATAAACATTGTAAAAAACAGAGAAACAACTTTTTGAAGAAATAAGTTTATTTAGTAAAAAAACCAATTTTTAAACAAATTTGGAAAAAAAACCCCAAAAATTCAAAATGGATACAATTCATACTCCTTTTTCTTTTCCTCATAAACATTGCATGTAACTTGAATTAAATGTCCAAAAATTTGACATTCAATCTCTCGTGGATCTTGTACACCATGCACATTCTCAAAGCCTCCCATGATTTTTCCACTGAAAAAACAAAAATTTTTTTGTTTTATAACTTATAAAACTGATTTATAAATGTTATAAAGAACAAACTTACAAAAATTCTCCATCTTCTGGAGTGAATCGTTTTTCATTAGATTTTTTCAAAATCAATGATTTTGGAATGATTTGTTCCAATGCATCGAATTGGTCAGGAAGTTGGAAAAGCACATTAAGTTCATCACCTTTTTGACCGAATTTCAGAAATCTCTGAAATTTTCGAATTATTTTTTGTTTCATATTTTCGTTGAGTTCATCTGAATTCGAAAAGAAATATTTCAATTTTTTGTTTGTCGTCAACTAGTGTGTCATCCAGTGTGACTCGTGTCTCGACAAAACCGAGAGTCTCGCCGAGTTTCACGAGAATTCAACCGTGACTCGTCTCGTCTCGGCTCGGTTCGTGTCTCGGAACTTCTCGCCTCGGCTTGTCTCGATTTCGTCTCGTTTTTCTCGTCTTGACCGAAACAATTGAGACGAGAGAAAACAAACATTTTCACTGAAAGTCCACGTATTTCAAATTTTGTAGTACTTAGTTTTATTTTTTTTTCATTCTCGGAAACTATCGAAAAAACGATGATTTCAAACGTAACCATTCTAGTTGTTTTTCCTGTCTCGGCGAGACGAGACGAGAACGAGACAAAATCGAGACTTGCGAGACGCGTCTCGTGAGACGGTACTCTATCGTCAGTGAAGATGACGAGTTCACCGTCACGCAAAGTTACGGTTCAAACGAATTTTCAAAACTTTTCCATATGAAATAACTCAAGAAAAGTTCTGGCCTAGATTTTTCAAAAAACACACATTACCTCCAATCTCTTTTTAACCGCTTCCCCCGTAACACTCGTTGATACTAATTTCAAGTCTTGAGCTTCAATCATTTCAATTTCTTCATCAGTTAAATCCGTATTATCATCAAGTGCAAATGATTTTGTCACGACTGTTTCACCTATCATTCTCGTTAATTCCTCATCATTCGTCCAACCTCCGATATTCAATTTTTTAAGTTTTGGACAAAGTGTCAAGCATTTTCTGAGCCATGTTTGGCCGTGCTCCATTTCCATATTGAAAAGTTTTAAGCTATCAAATTTAATATTCCAAGCGTCTGGGATTGGGAACATTGCCTTTAAACAAAAGAAAATAAAAGTTTTGCAAATGTTTATTCCCGCTTACCCCGAACACTCTAAATGTCTTCACCCTATCAATTTTGAATCGCTCAAAGAAATCTTCAATCAATTCATATCGATTTTTTTGTTTAATATCACTAAATCCATCAATAATTTCATCATTCCATCCTCTATCAATTCGAGTCAAATTTTCTTTTCCAATGAACCAAATTGTAAATGTATCGATGTCAATTCGGATTATTGTCTGAAAATATTTTGAAATTATTGTGAAATAAACTGGGTTCGTTTTTTTTTTGCTGTTTAATAAATTCTTCCAGAAAAAAACAAGCGCGCTGCTCCATTCGTTAACTCCTGAAGCCGGCTGAAAGACCGGTCCAAATCCATAATGACCGGTCCAATCGGGAAAATGAGGCGCAAAAATCTGAGAATGACCGGTCCAATCAGAGATTGACTGGTCCAAACCATACAATGACCGGTCTCAAGCCGAGAATGACCGGTCCAAACACATAATGACCCGTCCAATCAGAGAATGATTGGTCCAATCGGAAGCACGATTTTCATTAAGCACAGAATGACCGGTCCAATTGCAGATTCTATGCAGTTTAGGCTTAGGCATAAAAAGCTACTGAGCCATCAGCTTCCGTCCCAACCTTTGATAAAGAAAAAACGCTAAGCCTGCTGCATAGAACTCTGCGATTGGACCGGCTATTCTGCGTTTGGACCGGTCATTCTTTGGAATGGACCGGTCATTCTCGGCTTTGGACCGGTCATTCTCGGATTGCTGAGACTCATCTTCCCGATTGCACCGGTCATTCTCGGATTGGACCGGTCATTCTCGGCTTTGGACCGGTCATTCTGAGTTTTTCTAAAATCATGGCTCGATTGGACCGGTCATTATGGATTTGGGCCGGTCATCTGCGTTTGGACCGATCATTCTCGCTTTGGACCGGTATTGTCGAACAGAGCCTATTTTACTACCTGGGATAAGGTAGGAAAATGCACCCTGGTGAGAAATTTGACTGCCCACAAAGTTGACGATGCGTATCTACTTTTAAAAATCTACATGAAGAAAAAATAATCTAAATGAAGCGGGATGCGTTGCGTGCGCCGCGTTGCGGCAGCTGGCAGCGGGTCAAGTCAATGAGAAAAAATGGCTACGTATCATTTGATGCGTGTCCGAGTCGCTACGAAACGAAAACCGCGACACAGCAACGTATCCCCCCTCATGTAGATTTACAAGAATTTAAAGGTACATACGCATCGCTGACCCTGTGGCTGCCTGAGCTGACAAGGGACGTTACTTTAGATATATGTCTGTGAGAATTTTCTGAAAATTCACAGAGCGACTTTTTTTTGACCCCTTAGAACGAAAACCGACATAAGAATCGCCACAAATCCCGTTAAAAAATTTTCAGTAGAGGCTTTTTTCCAAAAATTTGCAGATTTCGGTGCTAGAAAATTTGTGATGACACATTTCTGAACCCCTGATGACACCCAAAAGTTTTCAGACCATTCTGAAAAATTTTCGAACCCACCAGAATGCGAAAAACTTTTTCAAAAATGTTTTTTCTAAAAAGTTTCAGAATCTTTTTCTCAATGTCTGAAATGCCCGTGGTTTCTCTAGAAACTCCTCCTGAAACGTCTTAGAAGCTTCAAAATTTCATGTTTTCAACGAAACTTTGTGCTGGGCGACGTCTGAAATTCAGAATATCGGGCTTAAACGGGATTTGTGACCCTTCGAACTATGATTTTTGTTTTTAACCGGGGCGAATTAGTCTATGGTAAATTGGGCGCTATTCCAGTTTAGGAGATTCATAAATAAATAGGGGACTCAAGTCAGGGGACGCAAGGAATAAGGGACTCATCGAGAGTCCAAAAAAAAACAAGGGACTCAAAACAAATAAGCTGAAATATCAAAGCTTTTCTTTTTTTAAACTTATTTTTAATCGGTTTTTTTTCTCACTTTTTTCAATATTAAAACGAAGTCAGAAGCAAAGTGTCATTAGAAGTTAAGTCACTTGGTGTTGTGACACCACTTGTAGAAGGAGTAGAGAACATGAAACTGGATGATGGGCTCAATGGGCTGGCGGGCACTCAATTTCTGTAGCTGTACCGTCACGTACAGTCGTCAAGAATATAATTGAAAAGTATTTCTCTGTATTGGCGACGGCTGAACAGACAAGGGAAAAAATATTCAGAAGGCGTGTGATGTTCAATAAGACTTCAAGTTCCGTTTGAGGCTCGACTAAGTAATTGCTATGGTGTGTGAATTTTTTTGTCGTTGGAATGGAAAAACTGGAGTTGACGACTAAATGTTCATAATAATGTTACTTCTACTGTTGATGTATTCTAATATCTTATGGAAAAAAAAGAGAAAAAACCGATTAATAATAATAAAAAATATCGATATTCGAAATCATTAGTTTTGAGTCCCTCAGTTTTTTTGGACGCTCCATGAGTCCCTTCTTTTTTTAGGAGTTTCGTTGAGTCCCCTATTCCTTGCGTCCCCTCACATGAGTCTCTCGGTTTTTTTAGAGTCCCTTATTTCGGCTCTATTCCAGTTTAGGGGATTCTCAAATAAATAGGGGACTCAAGTCAGGGTACGCAAGGAATAGGGGACTCTAGAAAAAAGAGGGGACTCAAGGGCAGGTGAAAAAAACCAAGGGACTCATGTCAGGGGACGCAAGGAATACTCATCGAGCTCCAAAAAAAACCGAGGGACTCAAAACGAATGAGTTGGAATATCCACTTTTTTAAAAATGTGTTTTTCTTTGGTTTCTTTCTTTTTTTTCAATATCAAAACGGCTTCCTCGGAGTCAGAAGTTATCAGAGGAGTGCCCTCAGTCGGTGAAAAAATCAAGTGAGGTTGTGATAACACTTGTAAAAGGAGCAGAGAACATGCCACTTGCGTGAATCCCATTCCAATGATAAGATGATTGAAAAGCTTTTTTTCTGTTTTGGCGACGGCGAGCATGAAAAGATATTCAGAAATCTTGTGGTGTGGACACTCATAATAAAACTTCAAGCTCCGTTTGAAGCTCGACTGAATAATTTCTATGGATAATGTATGAATTTCCGTGTTTTCGAAATGAAACACCTGTGATTAACGACAAAATTATCATAACAATGTTACTAATGTTAATGTGTTTTAGAGTTGTTTCCTATAGAAAAAAGAAAAAAGCCGATTAAAACAAATGAAAAAATTGGATATTCCAACTCATTAGTTTTGAGTCCCTCGGTTTTTTTGAAGCTTCGTTGAGTCCCCTATTCCTTGCGTCCCTTCACATGAGTCCCTCGGTTTTTTAGAGTCCCTTATTTCTTGCGTCCCCTGACTTGAGTCCCCTATTTATTTAAGAATCCCCCTAAACTGGAATAGAGCCGTAAATTGTATAGAAAATTCTCAAAGACTATGGAAAGTAACGTCCCGTGTGAGTAAAGTCAACGCAAACACTGACTGAGTATTCAACTTTTTGCATTAGGTTAGGAAGCGAAATGCGTTAGGGCGCACTTTCATACCCAATCCCCGCGAAAAAAAAATCTTTTAAAAGCAAATCAATAAAAATCGAACCTTTCCTTCCGACATTTCACTCGAAGTCTCCGTAATTGTCAATTTTTTAGCAGTAACCTTCGTAGAATCCACAATATCCTTATCTGATTTTGAACAAATTCGGAGGTTACATCTAAAATAATAAAAAAACATTTATATGAAAAAAGATAATAATTGAAAAAGATACCTGGATTCATAATCCAATAATCCGATGGCATCTTGCTTTAATTCATCAGGAAGTCGTGTCCAAGACATTTTTGAAGCTTTGCCAAGACTAAAAATTATAAAAAATTGGAAAATAAATTGTGAAAAAAAAAGAAAAATCGGAAGAAAAGAAAGAGTGTTTGCCAACCAACCAACCAACAAACCAACCAACGAACCAACCAGAAAGACGCAGAGAAAAAAAAAAGGAAAAAAAGGTAATTGCGAAAAATGATGAAATCGGTATAACTTTTCAGGCTTTTCAAGGAGGTTAAGACTGCACACGGGTTCTCAGCGAGGGTAGGAAAGCGCGCCCTAATGCTAAAAAAGTTTAATACTCAGTTTCGCCAAGTTTCCCTGTCGCCCGGTCGACCCGGGGTTCAGAGCAAAACATGTTTTTTTTTTCAAAAAAGTTTCGAAATAGGGCTCAAAATCGGGAAAAACCATACTTGTGATGGGCCGGGCCGGGCCGACTGAGGAATTTCTACCGGCTCGGCTCTGAGAGGGTCAAAATTTTTTTGCACTGAAAAAGAAAAATTTTTTTTTTCTTAATTTTTTCGATAACTGTAGGAGTGGTTTTCTAGAGAAAGTATTTCCAGTAAGAAAAAGTCAGAAATTTCATCAAAATCACCGAAAAAAAACTGAAAAAATGACCCCAATTTTTCAAAATTTTTTGAATCCGGGCCGGCACAATTTTCCATCGGCCCGGCCCGGAAAATCACAAGTATGGGAAAAACAAGCTGAAAAAAACAAAAACTTTTGGAAACCCGGGCCGACTGGGCCGGAGAATTTTTCATCGGCCCGGCCCGGCCCGTCTGACCAGTCCGGAAAAAAAAAAAGAAAATCATACCTGATAGTAACAAATGGATAGCTTCGAAATCGAAAAAAAGTAAGATCAAAATAAAATTATTGAAAAATAAATAAAAACTGATTGGAGAAATAAGTTTATTTAGTGAGAAAAAACCAATTTTCAAAAATAATAATAAAAAATTACCAAAAATTCAAAATGGATACAATTCAAATTCTTTTTCAACTTTTTTATAAACTTGGCATTTAATTCGAATCAAAGTTCTTATAAATTTACACTCAATCTCTCGTGGATCCTGAATACCATGCACATTTTCAAAGCCTCCCATGATTTTTCCGCTGAAAAAACACAAATTTTTGGAAAAATTTGTAAATACAAAATAGTTCCAAGGGAATCTTCCTTTGGCTGAAAGTTTACAAAATGTTTTATTCGAATTTTTTCTCAGAATTTCCAGACGTACAGTAGCGAGCAAAACTGAGAGTCCCTTTCGTAATTAGCTAATAATCAGGTCAGTAATGGTCCGATTGGTCTGAAAATTTTTTTGGGTACTCCTGAGATAACTACAAGAAAGATCGCAACTTTTTTTCCCGGAAAAATTTTTTTGTACTGATTTTGGCATGTCTTGAAAATCATCTGAAAAGTCAAAAAATGAATTTTTCCGAAAACAAAATCTATTTATAGAATTGTGTTTGGGAACTCAAAAGCGACCCTCTCTCAAGTTTTCAGCTCATTTGGAGCACTTTCAGCCGAGATATTCTGTCCGGAGCAAACACCCCTAAAATGATGTTGACTGAAATAAGGTCACGGACGGTGGCGGTATACTCGATATTTTTACGGACATGTTTCAATGGGACGTAGGACAACATTTTCCAACAGAAAAAATAATACCTCCAGTTGACCGAAAGAAAGTTTCAAAATTGTCACCTGAAATTCCAGGTCCTCACAAAAAATTTTCCGCGCAAAAACTTTTTTTTTCGGGAAAAAAAAGTTGCGATCGTGTTCGTAGTTATCTCAGGAGTACCCAAACAAATTTTCAGACCAATCGGACTATTACTGACCTGATTATTAGCTAATTGCGGAAAGGACTCTCAGTTTTGCCACGAAACTAAATCGGACGAACTCCGTTTGTTTCCGTCCGAACCGGTCTTCTGCCGTTCCTTCGCTTTCATCCGGTTTATCCGGTTCTGCGATTTTTAAAATAATCGAAAAATTACGTTGTGGAAGGAAAAGATAGCTCAGTCGGAAAGAATGTTCGTCATTTATCGTCAATTTAATATCTCAGTGAGCGTTTACCGTTACACGAAAGCGGACGAAAGCGGATGGGCGGCGGGCGGCGCGGACGGACTAATTTTTGTCCGAATGGAAGCCTTGAAAACAAACCGTTTTTTCAGCTAATTTCTGGAAAAAAGCGATAAAAATTTTGTGTGAACAAACCTTAGAAATGTCAGGAAACTTTCAGATAAACTTACAAAAACTCCCCGTCGATCTGTTTTTGATTGGATTTTTTCAAAAGCAGTGATTTCGGAATAATATGTTCCAATGCATTGAAATTGTCAAATCGTTGAATCATCATCTCTAATTGATCACCTTGTTGACCGAGTTTCAAAAAGTTCTGTAATTGTTTTCTTCAAATTGCCACGCATTTTTTTATTCTGATTATTTTCTCTCACTATGACTTCACTCAAAAAATCGAATACAAAAGTACAAAACGGCGTTTGAAGAGATGGCCGAATACAGATTGACGGCCTAGGAGTTTGAAAAAAAGTCCCTCATTTTTCGGATTCTAGGCCATCAATCTGTTCGGCCATGCCTTCAAACGCCGTTTTCTAGTTCGCAAAGAGTGATTTTTGAGTGAAGTCGTAGTGAAAGAAAATAATCAGTAGAAAAATGAGCGAAAATTTTTTTTCAAATTGAAAAAATTACCTCCAATCTCTTTCTCGCCCCTTCTGTCGTGATACTTCTTGATACAATTCTCAAATCCTGAGCTTCAATTTTCTCCAATTGCTCATCAGTTAATACAGTATTATTATCAATATGAAATGTTTTTGTCACGACTGTTTCACCAATTAGTCTCGTTATTTCCTCATCAATCCCCCAACCTCTGAACTTTAATTTTTTGATTTTCGGACAAAGTGTCAAGCATTTTCTATGCCATGATTCATCGTGTTCCAGAGCCATATTGTAAAGTTTCAAATTGTCAAATTTGATATTCCAAGATTCCGAGATAGGGAACGTGACCTAAAAACAAGAAAAAAACTTGAAGATAACAATCAATTTCGACCTACCCCATCCACTCTTAATGTCTCCACCTTATCAATATTCAATCGATCCAAAAATTCTCTAATCAATTCATATCGATTTTTTTGTTTAATATCACTAAATCCATCAATAATTTCTCCATTCCATCCTCTATCAATTCGAGTCAAATTCTCTTTTCCAATGAACCAAATTGTAAATGAATCGATGTCAATTCGGATTATTGTCTGAAAATTCGGATAGTAGGGAGTTTTTTTTGTAGGAATAACGTTGATTTTTGAGATTTTCTGGTTAGAAAAAAAAGTTTAAAAAAATTCTCCCCTGAAAAAGTCGAACCCGCGACCTTGTGAACAAAAGGCAAGCGCGTTACCACTGCACCACCAGTCGACAACTTGAAGAGTAGCAGTGGGCGTACATATTATGGCGCGGGTGGAAGCTCAGCTGTAAAATAACCAACCTTTCCCTCTGACATTCCACTTAGAGTCTCCACAATTTTCAATTTTTTAGCAGTAATCTTCAGAGAATCCACAATATCCTTATCTGATTTTGAACAAGTTCTGAGGTGACATCTTAAAAAATTGAGTGTATATGAAAAACAAAAATTGAAAAATACCTGGATTCATAATCCAATAAACCAATGATATGTTGCTTCCGTCCATCAGGCAATCGTTGCCAGGACATTCTGAGATTCAAGCACTAGAAAATGGGTGAATTGCAAAGAAAAAGGAAAAAAAAGGAAAAAAAAGGAAAAAAACTGTGACTAGCAGTGGGCTACCAAAAAGAAAGAAAGAGAGAGAGAGAGAGAGAGAGAGAAAGAGAGTGAGAAGGAAAAGAAAAAAAAAGAATTGCGAAAAATTATGAAATCGTCAAGATTTTTTGGCTTTTCCCGGAGGTAAAGAGCTTGAAAACGCAAAAAAATGTGTTTTTTTTCAAAAGTAATGTCACAGTTGCATATAACTAGAAAACCACACGGGTCCCCTGCGAGAGTAGGAAAGCGCGCCCTAATGTCAAAAAAAATTTAATACTCATAGTCAGTTTCGCTCCATTTCTCTGAAAATTCGGTTGCAAAAACACGCAGCCCCTGAGACTGTAATTGGGGGGAGGCAAAATTCTCAAGTGGTTCGATATGTTTGAAGGCTGAAATTTCGAAATTTCTCAGGTAGTCCCTCTTAAACAGACAAAATTTTACTTTTTTTGGTTGTTTTTTTTTTCACTAAATGAAGCAAAAAATTTTCACTTTTCTTTCTTAGCATTTTCGTTTTGGCGGACTTGAAACAGTGAGCTTCTGTTCACTGGGAAGAGGAGGGAGAACGCAGAAAATGGAGACCATAGACAGAGGGGGAGGTTGGGTGGGCAACAGGTATGGTGTTCTTCTGGGAAGAGGAGAGAGCACGCAGAAAATGGAGACCATTAGACAGAGGGGGAGGTTGGGTGGGCAACAGGTATGGTGTTCTTCTGGGAAGAGGAGAGAGCACGCAGAAAATGGAGACCATTAGACAGAGGGGGAGGTTGGGTGGGCAACAGGTATGGTGTTCTCATGGGAAGAGGAGAGAGAACGCAGAAAATGGAGACCATTAGACAGAGGGGGAGGTTGGGTGGGCAACAGGTATGGTGTTCTCATGGGAAGAGGAGAGAGAACGCAGAAAATGGAGACCATTAGACAGAGGGGGAGGTTGGGTGGGCAACAGGTATGGTGTTCTTCTGGGAAGAGGAGAGAGCACGCAGAAAATGGAGACCATTAGACAGAGGGGGAGGTTGGGTGGGCAACAGGTATGGTGTTCTTCTGGGAAGAGGAGAGAGCACGCAGAAAATGGAGACCATTAGACAGAGGGGGAGGTTGGGTGGGCAACAGGTATGGTGTTCTTCTGGGAAGAGGAGAGAGCACGCAGAAAATGGAGACCATAGACAGAGGGGGAGGTTGGGTGGGCAACAGGTATGGTGTTCTCCTGGGAAGAGGAGAGAGAACGCAGAAAGTGGAGACCATTAGACAGAGGGGGAGGTTGGGTGGGCAACAGCCCATGGGCTGACCATGGGCTGACCATGGGTTGACCATGGACTGACCATGGGCTGACCATGGGCTGACCATTGGTTGACCATGGGCTGACCATGGGTTGACCATGGGCTGACCATGGGCTGACCATGGGTTGACCATGGGCTGACCATGGGCTGACCATGGGCTGACCATGGGAGAACATAGCTGTTGACCACCCAACCTCCCCCTCTGTCTAATGGTCTCCATTTTCTGCATGCTCTCTCCTCTTCCCAGAAGAACACCATAGCTGTAATCAGCGTGCTCCGGCTTCATACTTATCCGTCAGGGTCATCTAGATACTGTAGTTTCTCCGAAAACGAGCACTTGTGATACCTAAGTTCGCACAAGAAGAAGTGATCTGAGATTTGAAAGTCTCAAAAAATTTCAGAATTAATAGGAGTATGATGGCTTCATTCATAGTTTAATCCTTTTCAGATTCTTCTCCGACAGTTTCAGTGAAAGAAGTGATGCATTGTAAGCTGCCGCCAGCTTCCCCCCTTCTCTCTCCCTCCCTTGTCACTTTCCTCTAGCCTATACGTTTCAATTGACTGCGTAGTATAGCGGAGAGAGTGTTTGTATTATTAACAGCAGCTCACTGGTTCAAGTCCGCCAAAACGAAAATGCTAAGAAAGAAAAGTGAAAATTTTCATTTAGTGAAAAAAAAAACAACCAGAAAAAAGTGGATAATCTCAGGTGGTCCACCCTTGAAATAAAAAATTTTTGTTTTTTTCCATTTTCTCAGGTGGTCTCTACTCGAACCCCCGACCAAGTCTCAGGGGCTGGTCTGGAAGTGTGAGTTACAGGTAGAGACCACAACGTGATTGATGAAACTGAAATTCAAGAGAATCTGTTGTTTGGAATGTGTTCCTAGGCTGAATATTAGTACGTTCCCAAATTTTTTCCCAAAAATATTCATCCGTTCCCGAGTTATGATCATCTTTACTATTATTACTGGACAAATTCTGTGTGTGTGTGTGTGTGTGTCGCCGGCTCTAGCGAGCTTCTCACTGAGCTTCTCACCAGAATTGCGACGCGATGATGCCCGTCTATTTAAATTTTTGAGATAAAAAAGAATAAGGTCACCAGGCTCAAAAAACCACGTTTCAGGCCTTTTTTGAATTTTCCATTGGGGAGAGGGACGCACAGGGTGCCACGTGAATATAATAAACCCCGTAAAATTTTTCACAAATTTTTCATTTCTAAAAAAAATGTGAAGCCAGGCGGTAGGAGGCGCGGAGCGCCGATGACCGACTGGTTTTTATGACGTTCACATTAGCACTGAATTGTGGATAATCTCAGGTGGTCCACCCTTAAAATGAAAAATTTTTGTTTTTTTCCATTTTCTCAGGTGGTCTCTACTCGAACACCCGACCAACTCTCAGGGGCTGAAAAACACGGTCAAAGTGAAGGTACGCAGCGAGATCATCAATTCAGCATTAGGGCGCACTTTCCTATCCCCGCAGTGAACCCTTGTGGAAAACTATCAACAAAGAGTATGATTCCGGTGAAAATAACCAGTAGTTGAAAGTTCTAGGCAAGTGATAAAACAAAACTTATTTATTAATTTAAATAAGAAATAATTGTAAAAAACATCTAAAAATAATCGAGCTTCGGATTCGCCAAAATCTTCTCTCTTTTCTCGACAACTTTACAATAAATCCTGGCCAATCTTCCAAAAACAATATCACATTCAATCTCCCGAGGATCTTGTAGGCTATGAACATTTTCGAATCCACCGATGATTTTTCCGCTGAAAAAAGTTGATTTTTGAGAAAATACATAAGCTTTTACGACAAAATGCACAGATTTGGCTTTGCCTAGTCTGGTGTGCAATTTTGCGTGGCGGTGAGCTTTCCGTTCCAATTGAGAAAAACCGGCAAAATTACATTCTCAGTTTGAGGAGATAATAACGACACGGGGTGTGCACAGCAGCAGGTTTATTCAATGCGGCACGAGAGATTTTTCGAGGTCGCTACTTAGCGAATTAAGAAATTTGCGACCACTACAAAAATAAAACGCGCGGAAACGAATTCAAAATCACATTCAAAAAAATTCACCGTGGGAGTTGCGTCGCGGTCTTCGAAGGGTGTCGGAGAATAGCATGTTGATTGAAGAGACGCAGAGAAACAATTCAGCAAGAATGTTAAATTTCATAGCTGTTAGCAATAGAGCTACCTTCCGCTGTGCATACCCGTGTTATGACAAAAATTCATAAAATATCGTCAATTAAGGTGCCGATTGTGCATGTTCACCCTGACGCAAAATTGCGGACTTTTGTAAACTTACAAAAATTCTCCTTCCTCTTCATCATCATGCTTCTCCTTTTTCAAAATCAATGTCTTTGGGATTATTTGTTCCAGTGCATTGAAATTCTCGGGTAATGGAAGATACATTATCAGTTTATCTGCTTCTTTTCCATATGTCAAAAATTTCTGAAATTTCTCATGGCCTAACTTTTTTCCTAGTCCATCTGTCTTACCTCCAATCTCTTCTTCCCAGCATCCGGTGTAAAAATCGTTGATGAAATGACCATATCCGGAGCCTCAATTTCTTCTAATTGCTCATCAGTTAATTGGGTTTCCCCATGCATTTGTAGAGAATCAGTGATTTTCGTTTTGATAATTAAATTTGTAATTTCTTCAGGATCTCCTTTAACCATGAATATGAGAGTTTTGATTTCTGAGCCCAAGCATTTTTTGAGCCAATTCATGTTATGATCTTCGTCATTGTACTGGATGTCAAGTGTGTCCGGCTTGATGTTCCACGAGGGTGGTGGAGGGAAGTGGAGCTGGAAAATCGAGGGACTTTTGGAAATTTTGGTGGGGAATTTGTAGCCCGAAATCTTTAATTTAAATTGTTCGAAAGTAGAGTTGTGTTCATGAGACTCGTGTCTCGAGAAGGCCAAGAATCTCGTCGAGTCTCACGAGAGTTCAACCGAGACTCTTCTCGTCTCGGCTCGGTTCGTGTCTCGTCGAAAATCATGTCTCGATTTTATCTTTTTTTTTACGACTTTGACGAGAACAAAGCCAAGACACGCCGAGACGAGAATAACCGAAACGTTGACCGAGACGAGATGACGAGATGAGATGAGACAAATCCGAGACATTTCAAGACGAGACGAGACGAAAACGAGTCGAGACGAGAAAAGACGGATCGAATCAAATCGAATCGAATCGAGATCGAGACGAGACGAATAGAGATCGAGACGAGACAAGTCGATATCGAGACGAGATCAAGAAGAGACCAAATCGAGATATTTCGAGACTCGCGAGACGGTACTCTATTCGAAAGGTTGTTGAACTAATTTCAAGCTAGTTACACCCAGCGACTTTCAGGACCTGTGGACTCGTAGGACATAATCTCAGTCCGGGCAAAATTCAAATTTACAAGGGTTTTTTGATTTTGGAAAATTTCAATTTTTGCGAATTAAAAAAAAACTCACCCCAGTCACCTCCACAGTTTCCACTTTATCAATATTCAATTTATCCAAAAATTCTCCAATCAGTTCATATCGATTTTTTTGTTTAATATCACTAAATCCATCAATAATTTCTCCATTCCATCCTCTATCAATTCGAGTCAAATTCTCTTTTCCAATGAACCAAATTGTAAATGAATCAATGTCAATTCGGATTATTGTCTGAAAATATTTATTGTGGTTTTTTTTCCGAAAAAAAACGGACCTTTCCCTCGGACATTTCACTCGAAGTTTCCTCAATTTTCAGCTTTTTAACATCAATTATCGGGGTGTCTACATCATCAGATTTTGTGCAAATTCTAAAAAAAAATTGAAAATGTAAATGTAAAATTAAAACTTATAAAAAAATACCTGGATTCATAATCCAATAATCCAATATCTTGCTTCATTCCGTCAGTTGACATTGTTTTCTGGCACCCCTAATAGAACAGCGCCTCTGTTATGAATAAAATTTGAGTTTCAAAGAGAAAAAAAAGGAAAAAAAGAAAAGGAAATTCGAATAAAAATGGAAAAAGCATGCTTTTACGAAAAAAAAAGGCCAAAAAATCAAAAAAGTTTAGCATCAGACTTTCATTTTTCCCCTTTATATTCATGTTTTTCTGATCAAAAATATGACATTCAGTTTTTTGATAAAATAAAATATTTCGTAAGATTGTACAATATTTCTCCTCTTTTTTTCTCTGCGTCTATGTTTGTCCTTTCGCTTTTCTTCCCTTTCAATTTCTTCTTTTTATGGCTTTTTAAATTCCAGATATTGAACCAAATTACTCATTTTCAGGTTATTCCAAAATCTGTGTTTACCGTCCAAGCTTGAAAAAATGTCCTGGCAACTATTGCCCGATGAACTGAAAAAAGATATCATTGAATTATTGGATTATGGATCCAGGTATTTTTCAATGTTTTTTTCTTTTTTCTAATTTCTTTTCGAAAAATTTAGATGCCACCTCCGAACTTGTTCAAAATCAGATAAGGATACTGTGGACTCCACAAAGTTGATTGTGAAAAAACTGAAAATTATGGAGACTTACAGCCAAATGACAGAGGGAAAGGTTAGTTTTTTAAAGTTTCCTAAAAAAAATTTTTCTTTTGAAAATCGAAGACTTTTTTCTCTCCTTCTCTCGACTCGGTTCAATTGCCGCGCCAAAAAATATACGCTCACTGCCACCTCTTCAGCTCAGCGACTGGTGGCGCAGTGGTAACGCGCTTGCTTTTTGTCCACAAGGTCGCGGGTTCGAGTTTGTCAAAGCCCGATTTCTTTTTACTTTTTTTTTCTGATGTCAAAAATTCAACTTTCTTGCAAAAAAAAACTCCCTATAATCCAAATTTTCAAGACAATAATCCGACTTGACATCGATACATTTACAATTTGGTTCATTGGAAAAGAGAATTTGACTCGAATCGATAGAGGATGGAATGGAGAAATTATTGCTGGATTTAGTGATATTAAACAAAAAAATCGATATGAACTGATAGCGGAATTCTTTATGCGATTCAATATTACCAGAGCAGACGATTTGGAAGTGAGAAATGTAATTTTTTCAAAATTTTTCAAAAAAAAATTCAAAAATTTCAGATTTTATTCCCAGTTCCACCTTCTTGGAATATCAAATGTGATTACTTGGAGCTTTCTAATATAGCGGAGGAATACTATGTGGAATGGCTTAGAAAGTGTCTAAATTTGAACCCAAAACTCAAAAAATTAGAGTTTAGAGGACCAGGAAATGACCCAGAAGTAACAGGGCTTATCAGTGAAATCAGCGTTACTGATAATCTTCGAATTGATTATGAATCTGAATTTACAAATGAGCAGTTAATCAATTTTGAAGCTCAAAACCTAAGAGTACGTTCATCAAACTTTACTGTGGCAGGGTCTAAACAGAGATTGGAGGTAAGGAGGTCAGAGAAAATTAGGCCATCAAAACTCTTCCAGAAGTTTCTAAAACTAGGCCAGAAAGACGACGAATTATGGATTCATTTTCCAAAACCTGAGAACTTCAGCCCACTGGACCAACTTCTTCCAAAATCATTGATTCTGAGAAAAAAGATAATAAAAGAAGATGGAGATGTTTAGTAAGTTCAACATGGTGCATCTTGTCGTAAGATTTGATGTATTTCAGCGTCAAAATAGTCGGAGGATTTGAAAATGTTCATGGTGTGCAGAATCCTAGAGTGTTCGAATCCAAAATTTTCAGAGATTGGGTTTTTATTATATGCACAAAGTATGAGGAATGGTATAGGAATTATGAATTGTATCCATTTGATTAAAAAACATTTTTCACTAATTTATAGCAAAAATGTTCAATGTCGGTAAAACTTTGGAATATTTTTATGGTGTCTTTTTTTACTTTTTCATTGTATTTTTTTTCATTTATGTTACGGTTTTCTTAATAAAATGATCAACACTCAAAACTTGTTCACGAATTCCAAGAAAATGGAAAAAGAGAAAAAAAATCAAAAATTTTAAGACCAGACTGTTTGTTTTCGCGTTTTTTATACATCTAATCTTATTATTCTAATATAGAATTCCGTGTGTCTGTCAGTATGTTGTGTTTCCAGGGCCCTCGAGCCATTCCTAGAAAACCGATTTTCATGGGGTAAAGACAGGTCGATGCAGAATTTCCCCGCGATGATGCCCGTCTTTTTTCTACTTCATTTGGAGCTCTAGGAAGCTTTGCGCTATCTATGCACTAACCTAAGTCCCGCCCCCGTCAACTGTCGGCTGCTAGATTTACTAATTTTAGAGAGTCTGCTGCCGCCGCATGTTCAACGCGCCATTGTTGGCGTAGTGTAGTGGTGTAAAAACATTTTCGGTAAATTCAGCATCCGAGTTCGGTTCCTCGGTGGACCAAATATTTTTGGTTTTTCATTTTTCATAGGAATTGACCGAAATTTTTGGGAAATCAGGGCGGTTGAGGCGCGAAGCGCCGGAAACCGTCTGGTCTTTACTAATAACAATCAAGAACTTCCGTCTGTCTGTCTGTCTGTGTGTGTGTCGCCGGCCCTAGCGAGATTTGTACTGAACCGATTTTTCTGAAACTTAGACAGCTGGACAGGGAATTCTTTCGAGATGATGCCCGTCTATTTCAGTTTTCGAAAGTATAGAAAATAAGGTCACCAGATTCAAAAAACCACGTTTTCAGGCCTTTTTCAAAACATTGGAGAGAGAGAGAGAGAGACACAGAGGGGGTCACGTGAATATAATAAACCCCGTAGAACTTTTTTCAGTTTTTTCATTTCTGAAAAAAGGTGAAGCCAGGCGGTAGGAGGCGCGCAGCGCCGATGACCGACTGGTTATTTCTGATCAAAATAGTCACATTCAGTTTTTTGATAAAAGAAAACATTTCGTAAGATTGAACAATTTCTCTTCTCTCTTTTTCTCTGCGTCTATGTTTACACGGTGTGCTAATTCTTTTTTGACTCAAATCAACTATTTTCAGATTATTCAAGAGAAATTTTGTCACAAAATGTCCTGGCAACGATTGCCTGTTGAACTAAAAAAAGATATTGTTGGATTATTGGATTATGAATCCAGGTATTTTTAAAGTTTTCTTTTTTTTCCAAATATATCTTTTTTTAAAATTATTTTAGATGCCACCTCAGAACTTGTTCAAAATCAGATAAGGATATTGTGGATACCGCAAAAATTCATGTTGAAAAGCTGAAAATCGAAGAAACATCGAGTGAAATGTCCGAGGGGAAGGTTCGATTTTTTTCAAGCTTGTTTCCCAAAAAAAGCCAACTTTTCCAGACAATAATTCGAATTGACATCGATACATTTACAATTTGGTTCATTGGAAAAGAGAATTTGACTCGAATTGATAGAGGATGGAATGGTGAAATTATTGATGGATTTAGTGATATTAAACAGAGAAATCGATATGAATTGATTGGAGAGTTTTTGGATAAATTGAATATTGATAAGGTGGAAAGTGTGGAGGTGACTGGAGTAAGTTTTTTTTTTAATTTTTGTTATTTTTGAAACTTTTGTTGTTAGGAGTTCACTTGAGGAGCCGATCATAGACCGAAAATCCCAAAATTTTCAATTTAGTTGTTTAGTTGAATTTTTTTAGTTGAATTTTCCTTTTCAAAAATAATTTTGAACCGTAATTAGCTTAGATTTGAAGTCTTTCAAAAGAATCAAAATCGAAACTTTAGAAACAAACAATTTTTCTCAGACAAACGTCTAAAAACTTGTTTTTCCAGCTCTACTTCCCTCCACCACCCTCATGGAACATCAAGCCCAACAATCTCGACATTCGCTTCAATGAGCAAGATCAAAATATGATTTGGCTCAAAAAATGTTTAGGACCTACAATCAAAAAGCTCATTTTCATGGTAAATGGAGATTACGAAGAGATCACAGAACTGATCATCAAGACAAAAATAACTGAATCTCTACGATTGCAAGTGGAAACTCAATTAACAGATGAGCAATTAGAGGGGATTGAGGCTCCGGATATGATAATTTCATCGTCAAATATCACCACAAACGGGGCTAAGAAGATATTGGAGGTAAGGCTGATGGACCAGGAAAAAAGTTAGGCCACGAGAAATTTCAGAAATTTCTGAAGTATGGAAAACAAGCAGATCAACTGACAATATATCTTTCGTTACCCGATAAGTTCAATGCACTGGAACAGATAATTCCAAAGACATTGATTTTGAAAAGGGAGAAGCATGAGGATGAAGAGGAAGGAGAATTTTTGTGAGTTAATGTGTTCGGTCCGCAATTTTGCGTCACGGTGAATATGCACGATCGGCATCTTAATTGACGACATTTTATGAAGTTTGTCATTGTTATCCCTTGAATTTAAATCATTTAAATGTTCGAAAAATCACCGCCACGCAAAATTGCACACCGGCAAAGGCTAAGCCAACTCTGTGCATTTTGTCGTAAAGTCCTATGTTTTTTTTTCAAAAATCAGCTTGTTTCAGCGGAGAAATCATCAGTGGATTCGACAATATTCATGGCCTACAAGATCCTCGGGAGATTGAATGTGATATTGTTTTTGGACGTTTGGTCTGGATTCATTGTAAAATTCATGAGAAAACGGAAAAAATATTGATGGACCCGAAGATTGATCGTTTTTGATGTCTTGTTTGTGTTATTTGGAAAATTATAAATTTTAATTAAAAGTTTTCCATTGATTGTGCACAGCAGCAGGTTCATTCAAAGCGGCGCGAAAGATTTTTCGAGGAGCTACGTCGCGGTCTGCGAAGCGTGTCTGAGAACAGCATGCTAATTGAAGAGACGCAGAAAAACAATTAAGCGCGAATTTTAAATTTTTGCGCTTTTAGCAATAGAGCGTGTTTGCACCAGTGTGCCATACCGGTAAAATTCCGTTGAGTTTTCCGGAAAATTTCAAATTTTTTACGTGGTTAAAAACACTGAGCAACGATGCTCCGAAATTACGCTAAGGCGCATTGTTTAGCGTATTCCGGTAAATTTGTGGAGTTTTCACCGAAAAATTTTCGGAAAATTTGTTTTTTTTTTCAGGTAATTTTCCAATGGCTATCCGTTAAATTGTTCGACAATATATCAAAACACCCGTTTACCGGTAAAAATTTTTTCGGTAAGAACCACTGGCTTGCACTGTCTTGCATGCCGTGAACTGGTTGTTCTCAAATTCGATTCTGTGTGATTTATAGTTATTTTCAAGTGAATTCATTAAAAAATACTATTTTCGAACAGTCAAATTAGGCTTCCAATCCCATGGAAGCACTACTTTTATCAAGTGATATTCTCCTGTTATAAAGTAGAATCCATCGAACTTTTCCACTTTTCCAGAATTTTGAGTATATTTCAGCTTGAATCTGAAACTTTTGAAATCGTTGTTATCACTTTTTAAGACGAAGTGTCTTACTGAAAATATTGTTTCCATTTCAGCTCAGCTCTTTTTAAATTCTTGAAAATCTCGCTTTTACTGAAGTCCGCGGTCGATGGTTTGTATCGAATTTCGAAATGATTTCCATTGGTGACGGGGAGATTTAGCCATTTCTGTAAGTATTATTGTCAGTTCAAAAGAGCTTTTGCAAGTGCGGCACCCCATCAAATTTAAGCCACGCCCCTAAGTGGGCGATTAGGCCACTGACTGGGCAAGTTGAAGGCTTCGCCCAGTATGAGGCGTGTTTTGAAATTGGCTTGTTGTTGCACGGTTTTTGCGATTAATGTGGGTAAATCTTGTATGAACTATTATTTATTTGTGAAAGATTTAAAGGCGCAGCGAAAAATGCCTATTGGGTCCCGCCACGGTTACAGTAATTCTCAGCCGAAAGTAACTGTAATCTTTCGCAAATAAGCAATAACAATATAAATAATTTTGAAATTTTTGTCAAAACATGTTTCACGGCAGTTTTTTTTGAACGTGATTTGAATTTTTTTCGCACATTTTTATTTTACAACGGTCGCAAGCTCACTGCGTAGCGACTCAGACTTACGTGCTCAAGCCGATACGTAGCCTTTGATTTGCATAATAAATTGAGTCGCTATGCAACGAATTAAAAATTTGCGTCCACTCCAAAAATAGAACGCGCTGAAAAAAGAACTCAAAACCACGCTCAATAAAAATCGCCATGATGTTTTGACAACAAAAGATTTGAACGATTGAAGCGAGTTGTGGCTTGTGTCGATTTCCACAGGGTTTAAAGGTGCATAGTGTTATGTTCATCTGTGTGTATTTCAGATCGTGACGAGACCCTTCAACAATACTGCCTGGGCCAAATGGTCAAACCCAATACAGTCTGCACATTTTATTGATCATCTTCCTACCATTTTCTCTGCTATACACACTTCTTGGGCCTTGCTCAATAAATTTTTTCGAAAATTTTTTTCAAAGTACATTCAAATTTCAATTTCCAGGCGACCATGAAGTTATTCAACTTCCCTTATCTGGCCCAAAAAGAAATTATGAAACAAATGAAAATTCCGGAACTATTTCTTCTTTCTTTATGTTCATCGAAATCAATGAACACCGTACAGAAAGTTGGGTGGAAGGAGGTCAAATCAATTTACTATGATTGGTCATCGACTGATACATGGATTGACCTGACTATGAAAGATTGTTCCCATGAATATTACCGTGAACTCAGACAGTCCCCTATCGTGAAAATGAGCTCTATTGATCCACCAGAACATTCAACATTTCGGATCAATATTTTAGGAGAAAGTGTTTTTGCTTGGTGAGTTTCAGAGTTGCACGGAAGTGAAAATTTTTTAGACGTAAGTCGGAATTAGAAAGAGGGAGGTGGGAAATACCACAAAATTGTCTAAAATTGGGAAAATGTTCGAAAATTTGATAGTTTTATCTACTTTTCACGCATTTTTAAGCTTTTCCTGAATTGACGTCGAATTCCGATAAAAAGTTTATGTCTAAAGCTTCCGACTTCTGTATATTTTGGTCTCAAAACGGGAGTCGGAAGTCAGAATTCAGTGCAACTCCGGTGGGAAGTCTATCAATTTGTTCCGTCTAAGAAATTTTCACTTCCGTGCAACTCTGCGGGAATCAGCGACTTTTTTTTAGACATATGAATAGCTACTTAGCAAAATTTCAACTGAACTGCTTCATTTTAAGCTTTGGAGTTCTAACTTCCGCTTTCCGCTTTCCGCCTTTCGCTTTTTCAAAAACCCATTTCCGCTCAACTCTGGTCATTTCGTTTTTGGTTAACTTTCTCATGTTGATTCCATTGATCATGAAGAAATTTCTCAAAAATCGCTCTAAAGTGCACAAAATGCGCCCAGAAGCATCGCAATATGATTTAGAAATATGGAAAAAATTCCTGGCTTCAGTCCTCCTTCAAATCGCGAAGTATCGTCCAAATATTCTCCATAATTCTGCAATTTTTCTTAACTTGAAAACTTTGAGTTGTAACGGAATGAAAACTCATTTTGCGGAATACGGAATCCGGAATACGGAATACGGAATAGCGAAAAAACCGGAAAACGGAATTCAGAATTCCGTGAAGCTCTGTTTGACTGATTTTTTTCAGGCTAGAACCTCCCCGCTTCATTAACCACAGTGGAATATGCTGTTCGAATACAAGCGAATCCGTTGTTGAAGCTCTTTCACAATATCTATGCTCTTTGTTCGGACGTCATGATGGATTTTTCGGTCGCTTATTCTGGAATTGCAATAATGCTCTTCCAAGATTTAAAAATGTTGCTCGCAGCGAATTCTTTATGTACAATGATCATATTGATGCCAGTTCCTTTGACGAGTTCTTTGCTGGTTCGCCGAATCATAAATTATTAGACGTTGGCTGTCCTATCAATGGAACATTTGAACCGAACTCTGCCTTCTACAACACCGAACATCTCATTTTTTGGGGTTCTGATTTGATTGCGAATGATATTTTAAACAATTTCAGAGGGAAATTTGTAAAAATCAAACAGGCATTTATATCGGATAATAGTGTCAACCAATTTTTAAGAAACTGGATTTCGAATGAGGCATTTCCTGATTTGAAAATGTTGGAGATCGTTTTAGGCTACAGTTTGGAGGATGGTGTTTTTAATCAACAGACAATTCGCGAAGAAATCTCTGTGAAAACGTGTCAAGAGTTAACGGATAATACGATTCCATTTGAGAAGGAGTAAGTTTGATCATTGGCTAAGTCCTCCATTCGGCTGAAACAAAGTTATTTGGCCGCCAGCCGTCTGCAATATTGGCGTGAGCTTAATTGCGTACCCAGGCATTTCAAATGACGAGCAACCCTTTCTTTTTTACCAGGCATTTCCGCCCCATGCAACCCCACGCAACCGAAACGCAAGGGACACCCATCCAATCGACATCCTCCGTTTTTCGGCTTATACTTGACAAAAACTCAAAGTTCTTTATATTATTCGATAGAGAAAAAAATAATCTACATTTCTATCGAAGAAAATTATAGAAATTCATGTCGTTTCGGACTTTAAAAAGTCGAAGACTGTTTTCAACGGATCGTGTAAGAACGTTGAGTTTTTGTCAAATTCGACAAAAAACTAAACGTTCTTTATATCATTCGATAGAGAAAAAAATAATCTATATTTTTATCGAAAAAAAATTATAGAAATTCACGTCGTTTCGGATTTTAAAAGGCCGAAAACTATTCCCGATGGCGCGTTGCGTGTCGCGTCGCGGAATGCCGTTTCGATAGGTGTCCTCCTCGACACCCATCGAATCGACGCAATTACGGTTGCGAGCGCGGGCATGCCTGTTTTTGACATTATTTTGTGCGTGTGCAGCGAAATCATCATTTTAGCACTAGCGCGCGTTTTCCTGCCCCCCGCGGGGAACCCGTATGAAAGTGTTGAAATTGTCGTCAAGTAGTCAAGTAGGGTCGAGTACGTAATCACGCCGACAAAAAGTCACACAGACGGTTGGCTGCGGGGCGGCCGGCTGGAATTTCGGCCGAATGGAAGCCATTATTATTGAAAAATCCTGAATTTATAATTCTGCTTCTTGTTTCTAATATAATTTTGTTCAAAAACATTGCATGATAGTATAATATCTCGTTTAAAATGAGCCAGACTGGGGGCCCAGAATCCGAAATTTGACTATTCACGAAGGAAAGTTTGCAAAAAACAGCGGCAGTGAAAGTCAATATGACGGATTTTAGGCCGCTTCGCTTTCAACCGCAATTTTTGACCATGGGGGGAGTTATTTTGAGTAAATCGAATTGAAAATAAAAAGCAGCACTTGAAGAAAACAATGTTTTTGTTAAATGAAAACCACTATTACAGAACGGAATTCTATTCAATAAAGTTTTCTGCTCCAACGTATGTCGTCAGAGATCATGATCAAATGGTTGGATGTTTATCAATTGGCACGAATCAATTTACATTCGGAGTGATGGATATGACTGAGGCTCAAATGTTGGAAAAATATTCAGATTAGGAATTGTTATTAAGAGTTTTTCAAATAGGTTTTTGCCCGAGAAATCACCGGCATCATACTAGGGGTCGAACCCTCTTGAGTAAAAATTTTTTCACCTAAATAATAAAACATACCTTGCCTCAAACTTGTCTTTAACACCCATTTCCGTAATAAAGTCTGAATTCAAAACCAAAATTTCAACATCTCGAAATCCTATCAATTCTTCATCAGTGATATCAGTTCCAACTGCCACTAATTCCTTCGTTAATCATTTAATTTGTTCCATTTTTCCCAATCCTTCAACTATTCCATTTTCAGTAATTTTCAATTTTTCTAATGGTCCGTCGACAAATTCCAACCAATTTTTTGATCTTTGCCCTTCGAGAAAAGAACAATGAAATACATCACAATGAATTTTTCGAAGCGATTTGGGAAGCCTCCGCAAGTGTGACGCCCTTCACATCTAAGCCACGCCCCTAACTGGACGAAGTTGCTAATTGCGGATTTTAAAGCTTCGATCAGCTCAGAGCGTGGTTTTAAGTCGGCTTAGCGCACGGCTTTCCCGATTACTATAGATAAATCTTGTATGACCTATTTTTTAATTGAGAGAACCTAACATCTCGATTTAAAGGCGCAGCGACCAGTGATTTATGGGTCTCACTACGATAACATTAATTATTATTTGAAAAGAACTGTAATCATGACGGGACTTCTCGTCTGTGTTTTGTGTCGATTTACGAGGCGTTTAAAGGTGCATAGTGTCCTTATGTTCATTTGTGTGTATTTACGGCTCATCGTGACGAGACCCCTCACTGCCTGGGCTAGTAAGAAACTCTGCACACACTCTTCGATTCGCACACTTTATTGATTTTTTTTAAATCAACATCATTATCTTTTTGGTCATGCACCCTACTCGACTTGATCGCCTCCTTTATACTTTTATAAACTAAATTTTTTTCTTTCAAAATTCCCGATTTCCAGGTCACCATGAAATTATTCAACTTCCCATATCTCGCCCAAAAAGAAATTATAAAACAGATGAAATTTTCGGAACTTTTTCTTCTTTCTTTATGTTCATCGAAATCAATGAATGCCGTACAACGAGTTGGATGGAAGGAGGTCGAATCAATTTACTATGACTGCACATCAAATGATATATGGATTGATCTAAGAATGAAAGATTGCTCCCATGAATATTACCGTGAACTCAGTAAAACATCTATCGTCAAAATGAGTCTCATTGATTCGCCAGAATATTCAACATTTCGGCTTAATGTTTTTGGAGAAAGTGTTTTCGCTTGGTGAGTTGCCTTTCGATTTGTGGAAGAAAGCTATGCTATACGCGATTGTGCAGGGCTGTAGCATTGTTTATCCATAAACGATTAGCATTTTTCTCCTGGCCGAGTTTTGAAAACGCTCGGCCACCTTCGAAATTTCCAAATAGAGGCCCGGCGACATCTTTTGTCAAGGCTTCAGACTTTTCTTGTATTCTGTCGTAAGATGTGGTGTATACACCAGAGTTGCGCGGAAGTGAAAATTTCTTAGACGGAAGTCAGAAGTAGTATGGGTGAATGGAAAAATCCTCCTTGGTTGACCATATGGAGTTGATGCACTAAGGTTTTAAAGCAAGAAAGTTTGGAAAAATCGGTTTTCACCGGGGTGGAATCGAACCAGCGTCTTCAGATTAACGCTCTGATGCACTACCACTGTGCTACCGGTGATTCCGAAATTTCCTCCCTTTCTTGCATATGAAAAAAATTGGCAGAAGTCGGAATTTGGAGAGGAGAAATCTCCGAAAATTGGAAAAATTTTCGAATGTTCGATTGTTTAACCTACTTTTCCCGTGTTTCTCTTTGGCATAATTTTACTGAATTTACTTCGAATTCGGGAAAATTTTTTCCCATTCTAGAACTTCAGAAATCGCTTGGTTCTCGTCTAGTTTGTCTCGAACGAGACGAGTCTCGGTTGAATTCTCGTGGGACTCGGCGAGATTCTCGGTCTCGTCGAGACACGACTTTCCACGAGACGACACTCTAGAAATTTACTTATTTCAGGCTAGAACCTCCGCGCGACATGTTCCACCGTCAAATATGCTGTTCAAATATGAAAAAATCAGTTGTTGAAACTGTTTCACAATATCTATGCTCTTTGTTTGGACGTCATAATGGATTTTACGGTTATTTGCTCTATAGATGCGATTTTCCCCTTCCATTACTGAAAAATGTTGCACACAGCACATTCTTCGGGCATAATGAACAGACTGAAACCCGTTTCTTCGACGAATTCTTTGCTGAATCACCGAATCATAAAGTATTAGAAATGCGTTGTCCCATCAAAGGAAAATTCGAACCGAACTCTGGATTTTTCAACACGGAACACCTCACTATGTGGGGCGCTGGATTGATTGCAAAAGATGTTTTACACGATTTCAGAGGGAAAACTGCAAAACTCTCACAAGCGTGTGTATTTGATTTTAGTGTCATTCAGTTTTTGAAAAAGTGGATTTCAAATGAGGCATTTCAAAACTTAGAAATGTTGTATATCGCTCTATCTAGTTGGCGGGGTTTCGCTCTCAACCCAGTGAGAATTTTCAAAGATATTCCCGTGAAGACAAGTCACGATTCAAAGGATAATCCGATTCCGTTTGAGAAGAAGTTAGTTCATTTTTTACTTGAAAGTTTTTGAAGGAAGAAAGTGAAACCACTTTTTATTCCAAGTTCTTATAGATTATTTAAAACAGAATCAAATTATTATTGTCTGAAAACACGGAAACTTCTCTAAAAAGGAATAAAATTGCGTCGCCTGGCATAGAATTACTTTCAGTCGCCGAGCCCACTCGGACTACACGGGCTGGTGGAAGAGAAGCTGTGCAGTTCTCGAAGAAAACCACCGATTTTTTCTCTCTCTATCTATAAACTTTGCCGCTCTTCGACTTCCTGATCGCACGGCAAATTTATTAGAACGTGATTTGAATTTTTTTTTCGCGCGTTTTTATTTTTTTGATGGTCGCAAGCTCACTGAGTAGCGACTCAGCTTCACGTGCTTAAGCGGATACGTAGCCTTAAGAGGATACGTAGTCGCATGATAAACTGGGTGGCTACTCAGCGAATTAAAAAATTTGCGACCACTACAAAAATGGAACGCGCGGAAAAGAATTCAAAATCACGTTCGAAAAAATTCACCGTGTGATCGGTATTTTAGGTTGAAAAAAAAAATATTGAGAAAACAAATTTAAAAAAAACCGCCGAAAAGCGGAAAAAATAAAGAAAGGAAGGGAAAAAATTGACGTTAGTCCTCGAGAACTACACAATTTCTCTTCCACTTGCCCGTGTAGTCCGAGCGGACTCGGTCACCAAAAGTAGTTCTATGCCAGGCGACGCAATTTTATAGTTTTCAGAGAAGTTTCTGTGTTTTCAGGCAATAAAAGATAAATCTGATTCTGTTTTAAATAATCTTCCATAACTCGAAATTTGAAAAAAGGGATTCCACTCCAGGAAAAAATCGGAAAATTTTGAAAAACCTTGCTTTTTCACTGAATTTTTCACTTAAAAGTGGATAATTTGATAATATTCTATGATAAAATTGACTGAAAGAGGTCTTTTGAACCGAAAAATCGCTAAATTAATAAAAAAAAACGTTTGATAAAAGCAGTAGGTAAAATGAAATTTTAAAATAATTCTTATCCGATTTTCCAAAAAAGCAGTTCGCAAAACTTTCCGTAGGAAAAGTTTTCCGGGAAAAGTCGGAAATTCAAAATTTTTGTAATTTCCGTTTTCCGACTCCGACCAACCCTTTTCCACTCTCCTCCTTTCATTCAAAAAAGTATTACAGAACATATATCTACACATGGAGTTTCACTTTTACAATGTATGTCGTCCGAGATCATGATCAAAAAGTTGGATGTATATCAATTAGCCCGGATCATTTTCTATTCGGAGTGATGGATATGACTGAAGCACAAATGTTGGAAAAATATTCAAATATTTGATTTGATTTTTTCAAAAAATTTTTCTACAAGTGAATAAAAAAAACCTTACCTCAAACTTGTCCTTAACACCTTTCTCCGTAATAAAGTCTGAATTCAAAACCAATATTCCAAAATCATTGAATCCTATCAATTCTTCATCAGTAATATCAGTTCCAACTGCCACTAATTCCTTCGTTATTCCTTTAATTCGTTCCATTTTTCCCAATCCTTCAACTATTCCATTTTCTGTGATTTTCAGTTTTTCTAATGGTCCGTCGACAAGTTTGAGCCAATCTTTTGGTCTTTGCCCTCCGAGGAAAGATGAATGAAATACATCACAATGAATTTTTTGAAGCGATTTTGGAATTAAAATTTTCGTGTTCGCCAGATGAATAGTTTCAGCTTCGAGTAGTCCATCGATTATGAATTCGTTGCAAATTTCAGATGATATTTCATAGATATTTCCAGTTTTTGTAAAGGTTTCAGGGTTGATCCCAGACCTGAAATTTTGAATTATTTTTTGAAAAAATAAAGTTTTGATAAATCATTGTCAGTAAAATATTTATTTTGCATCGAATTGAAAAAACTTTCGAAAAATTTCAACAAAAAAAAAACTTTTTCATTCTATTTTTCACCGAACCTATGTGTCTTATTTGCGAACGCCTGACACCTCGGTTTAAAGGCGCAGCGACCAATGTTCATTGGGTCCCGCCACGATTACAGTAATTATCAGTGGAAAATCACTGTAAACTTGACAGGACCCAATAGACATTTGTCGTCGCGCCTTTAAACCGAGGTGTCAGGCTTTCGCAAATATGTAATATTCGGAAATACCTCAAAATGGCATAAAGTCGCATTAAAAAGAAGCCCTGGCCTAGAATTCGCTGGCCTAGAACCCGACAAACAAAACCAATTTTTTGTTTTAGAAAAATTAGTTATTTTCCGAAGTTTTCCTATTTTTCACTGAACAAAATTGAAAAAAACTGCGAAAAAATAAAAAATCTTCCACTTGTCGGATTCTAGGCCAGCAAGTTCTAGGCCATCAAACTGCCTGCTGTCAAATACGATTTCGTGATATTTTTAGGGTTTTTTTTTCAAATTAGCAGTGAAAATTAAGATCAGCATGAAAGAAAATTGCAAAAAAAATTTTGGAGGCAGAAGATTTCCCTAGGCCACCATTTTTTAAAACTTTTTTCCTTTTTTTTTGCCTATTTTCAAAATTTTAAATTTTTCGGTGGCCGAAGATTTTCAGATTTTCCTATGCCACCAACTTACCTTTGAATTTCCACAATATCACTTCCTGTGATACTAGTGGTATGATAAATAATTTCATCACAAACTATCGATATCGATATTTTTCCATCCCGTTCCACTTCATGAATTTGGAATCTTGTTGATCTTGGCATTTTTTTGACACAAAAAAATGCGAAGTAGAAAAAATGTCAACAGCTGTTTGCGAAATTTTATTTGCCTCCCTGTCTAAACCAGCTGATAAAGAACTTTGATAAGGAAAAAAGGCGATGAATTATTCCGAGCAAATATTAAAAATCGATGAAAAATTCCGAAAATGGGTCTAACTTGGGAAAATTTTCCAATTTCTGTAAAACAGTTTATTCTGGAGAATTATTTGGATTATGAATCGAGGTGAGTTTTTAAGAAATTGTTTTGAAATTGAAATTTTCATTAGAACAGTTTTCTTTAGATTTCTCAAAAAAAGATAGGAAAAAAAAGAAAAAAAAAGAAAGAAAACGGTTTTCATTAGTTTTTTTGAAATTTCATTATATTTCTCGAAATGTCTCGATTTTGTCTCGTCTCGTTTTTGTCTCGTCTCGATCAAGACGAGAACGAGACAAAAACGATACCAGCCAAGACGAAAAGATCCAATACACAAGCCGAAATGAGGCGAGTTTCGCTCGAATTCTCGTGAGACTCGGCGAGATTCTCGGTTTTCTCGAGACAAGAGTCTAACGGGACGGCACTCTAGTCTTGACTAATAGTAAAAGTCTTTGTCAGAAAACTTCAATTTTTCCAATAGGTCCAAAAAAGAATTCACATTTTTCCAGATGCTCTTTGAAACTCTGCTCAAAAGCCGACAAACTTATCGTTGATTCTACAAAATACCTTCCAAAACTCATAACGATTGGAGAGCAAAATGTATTAGGAAAGAATGTAAATTTTTCAAATTTTTTGAAAAACAATCATTTTTTATTTCAGTCAATAATCTATTTGCGTTACGAGTCATTAATTCTAGAGTTGAGAGAAGAGAAAAATGGAATTACAGAAGTTTTTCTGAAATCTGAAAATAATGAGAAAATTGCGGAATTTACAAAGAATCAAAGAGAAGTTGCGAAAGATTGGATGGATAGAATAAGCAAGAATGGGAGGATTAAAACAAGAAAGATGAGAATTTTGAATGTGAGTTCAAAAATTTATTAGTCTCTCAAATTGAAAAGCAAGCGCGCCCCACTGCACTCAGTTGATTTTTTGAAAATTAGTTTTTTTTAATTTTCGGCGAATTAATTTTTGGAAAGATTTTCGATTTTCAGCGGAAAATTTGCGTCATTTTTCGACTATAATTATCCAAAAAATGCATTTCAATTGAAAATGACAGTTTCAGCCTTCTATTCAACCTAAATCTGGTGGAAATCCCATGAAAATAGACATTTTTTTTCAGTCAAAGTTAAGTTCAGAAAAATTTTTTTCAGCTAACCCTTCCCCCTTGCCCCTCTTGGTCCCTCCAATGCGACGACCTGGAAATTCGAATGATTGGAGAAAAAAGAGTTCAAGAATGGCTACAAATTACTGTTCCGAAACTAAAAAAATTGGCTATCCAAGAATGGGAAATTTCCGAAAATTTAATGGAAATGCCTCATTTTAAAAATACAAGTGAAGTTCTCAACGTGTCAAGAGATGTATCGATAACAGATGAGCAATTGGAGCGAATTTCGGCTCCAACTATTAAAATTTTTACGGATTGGAAAATAACAGAAAAAGGAGTGAAGGAAGCGTTTAAAGTGAGCATATTTTCTAGTTTTCATTATCTAAAAATCCGCTGGCCTAGAATCCGACAAGTGGAAAATTTATGATTTTTTCCGTTCTTTACAAACTTATTCAGTGATAATTGTGAAAAATTGGAAGAAAAAACATGTATCGCCAGTTTTTTGGATCCTAAGCTAATTCTAGGCCACGGCCACTAGAATTTCGAAAAAAATTTATTTTTTCAGAAATATGTAGAAAACTCTCGTTTTGGTGACCACTTCGAATTAACATTCTCAATTTCTGGTGCTAATTTCAATCATTCGGAATTGTTTCAAAAAGAATGGATTGTTGAAAAAACCGGAAAATTTGATGATACCGATGTGCTTAAACAGTACGTTTTTTGAAAAGAAACCAGGACGGATCAGAGCTGACCCTTATAAGAACCGACCGTTTAAAGGAGGACTGAACTCGGGTTTTCTTTATTTCAAATTCTGATGCAGTTTTTTATTCTGATTATTTTCTTTCATTACGACTACACTTGAAAATCACTCTAAACGGTAGAAATGGCGTTCGAAAGAAGCGCACAATACAGATTGATGGCCTAGAATTTGACAAGTTTACGTCTTGCGCGCGCTTTTCTTCAAATTCCTAGGCCGTCAATCTGTACGCGGCCATGCCTTTAAACGCGTTTTTCTACCGTTTAGAGTGATTTTTGAGTGTAGTCGTAGTGAAAGAAAATGATCAGCATAAAAAACTGTATCAGAATGTGAAATAAAAAACCCGAGTTCAGTCCTCCTTTAAGAACTGCCCCGGATAAGAATTTTTCAAATACATGTATTTGGGCATCTTTCCCATCTTGCAGACGATTGCAGCAAAGGAGTGTCATCTGGGCAGTTCTGGTAAGGAGCAGTTCTGATTCGTACGGTTCTGATAAGGGGTAGCACCTAAAAATCTTTTTTGCAGCTATCGGATCAATGGAGGATTCAGAAATGTTCATGGTGTCAAAATGATTCCAAATGTGATAACTTTAAATTTTTCTAATCACATGAGTTTGAAAGCGTATCATACAATGGATGGCCCCAAACCACCCACGTTTTATTGAATAAAAATTGTCACTGGAGCGCATTTGCATAGCTCTTATTTTCGAAAGAACTATTCCATAAATGAAGATTTGAAATGAAGTTGAATACCGTTGAAAAAATAAAGTTTGAGCAAGGAATTTCCAAATCGGCCTCGAGCCAACGACCTCCCTTTAAAAACGCAAGTGCGGCACGTAATTTTTGCAACTCTCCCGCACGCAGTTTTGTTTTTTGTTTTTTGCTATTTTCGATGAAAAGGAGCACAAATTTCAACTTTTATTATAACACAAATGAATCCTACGCTTATAAACAACGTGAAAAATCATCATAAAACTTAAAACTAGTACTCCTTTTTATCGAAAATAGCAACAAAAATCAAAACTGCGTGCGGTAGGGCTCCAAAAATTGCGCGCCGCACTTGCGTTTTCGGGCGGAGGTCGTTGGTGCGGTGCCAATTTTGAAAAACCTTGACCAAAATTTATTTTTTGAACAGTATGCAATTGCGCTCTAATGACAAAAAGTTTTCAATGGAGCGCATTTGCATAGCCCTTATTTTCAAAACAATTTTTCATTGAATTATGCCCAAAAAAATAAATGAAAATGCTTTTTTTATTTTTCACTTTCGAAAGAAAAAGTGCGGAAAAATTTCATGAATTTCGAAATATTTTTCAACTTTTCCTTTTTCGTCTTTTTCTCTAACTCTCTTACGCCACCTCTCTTGCCAGGTGTTTATTGATTCAGTGTTTCTCCATAACTTTTCATTCTTTCATTAATTTTTTCCCATTTTCAGCTTTGTTTTCAGCAAAAAAAATTCTCAGAAATGTCTTCTAATTCCCCGCCAGAATGGCCAAATATCACCAACGATGTAAAAATCCACATTGTGGGTTTTCTCGATTATGGTGCCAGGTAAAAAAAATATAGTTTGATACTGGAGTCCCATCTCGCGAGACATTTCTCGCTAGTCTCTAAACGTCTCGTTTCGGACGAGAAAAGCCGAGACGAGAAGAACCGAGACACGAACCGAGCCGAAACGAAACGAGTCCCGGTTGCATTCTCGTGAGACTCGGCGAGATTCTCGGACTCGTCGAGACACGAGTCTCACGGGACGACACTCTATTTTTTACAAAAATTCAAATTCCCGCCAAATCGATTTCAGATGCAATTTGAGATTGTGCTCAAAAAATGATCAACATGTAGTGGATTCCACAAATTTTAAAGCTGGAAAAATAACGATTTGCGAGTGGTTCAGTGATGCGAGAAATTATAAAGTGAGTTGAAAATTCAAGTTTGGGCAGTCCGCAATTTTGCGTCACGGTGAACATGCACACTCTGAACTTTGATTGACGACATTTTTGTGATTTTTTGGCATAATTCAATCAGAAATAGCCTTTTTGATCAGCGATTCATCGTAGTTCAAAAAGTGTCGTAAGTTAAAATGCCAAGTGTGCAAGTTCACCGTGACGCAAAATTGCGGACTGGACAGAGAAGTCGACTAATAACACAAAAAAAAACGAAATTTTTAAAATGAAAACGGTTTTATGCAGACCCTAATCCGAATCGACATTGACAATTTCACAATTTGGTTTATTGGAAAGGAAAATATCACGAGAATTGATAGGGCATGGAATGAGCAATTGTTGACAGAATACAGTGAAATAAAACAGGAAAATCGGCATGATTTGGCAAGAAACTTTTTGGATAAATTTCATAGAAAATTTGGAATAATCGAAGCGGAAAGTATAAATTTGGTTATGGTAAGTTATTTTTTGTAGTCTTCGTGAACTATAATGAATTGGAATTTGAAATTTTGAAAAATTTAGATAAAGCTTTTCCTTTTGATAGGGATCAAGGTTGGGCGCTTCCGGAAATTCAGAAAAAAAAACTTCGGAAAAAAACCGGCAAAGCGGGAAATTTTTCGGAAACTGAAATTTTCCGAACGAAATTTCCGAAAAAAAATTTCCCAAAACTTTCCGAAAAACTTCTGTTTTTCACTTTGAAATTGAGTTTTTATTCTGAAAAGTAAATACGGTAAACAGGAATTTTTGGCGAATATTCTAGTAAACACTAACTATTTCTTTTGAACGGGACAAAATCGAGACAAGCCGAGACGAGACGAGACGAGACGAGACGAGACGAGCCGAGACGAGACCAAACGAGATGAGACGAGCCTCGATTGAATTCTCGTGAGACTCGGCGAGATTCTCGGTCTCGTCGAGACACGAATCACACGGGACGATACTCTTGGTTTATTTTTGTAAAGGTCGCCGGATTTTTGCAACAGGTCGTTGAAAATTTCCGAGCCCGCAAATTTTCCCGATTTTTTTTCCGGAATTTTCGAAATTTTTCCAAAACTTTTTAACCCTGATAAGTTCTAAACCATCAATTTCATTCAAAATTTTCAAAATTTTCTATGCCTCTTGTTCACACGGACTACAAAACCTAATTTTCAAATTTTTAAACAAAAAATCTCATTTTTCAGTTCGAACAACCGCCATCTCCTAATTGGAAGCTGAAATGCAACGAATTATCACTTTATCAATTAGGAGGTCATGAAAATCAATGGCTTGATCAGTGTATTTCTCCGGGATTTAAAAAAGTGGAGATCACTTCCAGAGATCAAATGGAAATCAGTGAAAAAATTCTGAAAACTTCCGAAAGTTTAAGAATAAATATGGTTTCTGATATGACTGATGATCAATTGGCAATGGTTAAAACAACGGATTTACATGTGAATTCTGATAGAATCACTTGGAAAGGAGTGCAAAGATATTTGGAGGTAAATTTGAATTTTTTTCTAAGAAAAATTTTTTTTGTAATTCTTGCAATTTTCCGGGCCGGCACGTTTTGGCCCGATCGGACTGGATTCAAAATTTTTTTTGAAATTATGGGGTCATTTTTTCGATTTTTTCTGAGAATTCGACGAAATTTTTTGACTTTTTACAACTAAAAATAATCAAAAATTTTATTCAAAACGAGATACCATAAAACCTGTAATAAAGGAACATGTCCTTCTATTAGAGATGTCCAAGGGTGCCCTTCTAATACAGTTTTTACAGTATCCCCGATTTCTCACACCAGTTCGCAGCGAGGCTTAGAAAGCGCGCCCTAATGCTAAAAAGTTTGATACTCAGTTTTGCCCCATTTCCCTGAGAAGTCGTTTGAAAAAATTTGCCCGAAACTGAGATACTCATGGAAATCATCAATTTAGCATTGGATAGCACTTTCATACCCTACGGGGAACCCATGTGTATTACTGAAAAAAGCAGCAAAAAAATTTTTTCAGTATTTCCTGACTCATGGCTCCAAGGAAGACGAGATGGAAATCACTATTCCATTGCCCCGAAACTTTGATTTCCGAACAATTATTCCTGAAAATATCGAATACCACAAAACCAAAATTCCAGAAGGTTCTTCTTCGATTTTCAGGTAACTTGTTTTTTTTGGCTCATTCACTTTATTCACATGCACCACATCTTACGACAAAATGCACACGATACCATTTTTCAGAGCCCTGCTAACTGGAGGTTTTAAAAACCTCAAAGGATTGGATGTCCCAAGGGTTCTTAAAGTCAGATTCACACCTGAAAAAGCTGAAATTATTTGTGAAATTCCGAAGAAAAGCAGTGAGCCGTGTCAATTGTATCCATTCACTTCGAATTGAAAATCTTCATTCTGTGTGTAAACTTTTTCTTCTTCTTCAAGGTGCCGTTCTAATGAAGTGTGCCGTTTGATTCGACGAGCTTTCAAGCCGACAAGATACCCGATGTTTTTTTTTTCAGGAAATTGTGGCCTAAAACATAAAAAGATTTCCTTGAAAGTACAAAAATGAGACTTGAAATACAAAACCTGAGTTTTGCTGGTGAAGTTTCTCAAAAAAGTGACGATATACTTCATTTTAGGTGCCAAACACAGCAAAAAAATTACTGGAATAAATATTCTCGGAAAATTTTGACTTCATATTATACCTTTTTCGCGTAGGTGCCGCTTCTATTTTTTTTTATTTTCAAGAAGTATCAATCTCACAGCCATTCTTTTAATAAACCTAGTCTAAAAGTTTGGAAAAGGTTCTGAATATAATTGTTTGCAAAATCTTCAAAAACAACAGAAAAAACTTCCGATTGGCCGCTAATAAGGTGTCACTCACAAACATAAATAATAATCGAAAAGGGATACGACAGATTTGTCAAGCTAATTAGCACTCTGTCAATTGGTTTGCTTGTCTTCCCCAGAAAAGGACAACGTGGCCTAAAGTTTTCGTCTGTGATTCTTAGGCCATCTTGTCCTCTCGGACTACATGATGGGATTTCAAGGCCAGGAGGCCACGGTCATCAATGGGATATTGGAACGCTTTTTTCTACGATTAAGAACCATTTTCAAGGAAAATCACTATGAAAGCCGTTCAGCCTTTTTTCAAACAAAACCGACCATTTTTGTTCCATATTTGAAAAAAATTTGTTTTTCAAAACCTTATTTTCTTCTAAAATTTTTCGTCGAGTAGGTGTCATTTGCAAACAAGGATAATAATCCGAAGAGACACTAATCTGTCAAGCTAATTAGCACTCTGTCAAGTGGTTTTCTCTCCTCCCAGATGACATATTCGGACAGATCCTCTCGGGCCGACGGGGACAAAAAGAGTGGACAAAAGAGAGGGAATAAAATACAATTACGACCCCTCCCTTCGAACCACATCTGGGAGAGAAGGCCGAGTAGTAGTAGTACGAAGAGGCAGCTGTCCAGAAGAGGTTCGAGAGAAAAAGACTCCCCCTATTCTATTGTTATTTCTTTTCTCTACCCCTCTCTCTCTCTCTCTTCTCTTGGGTGGCCTTGTGTCCCTTCCATTGCACCCATCCCTTCGTCGTCTTCTACTTTCTACTTTGACACCAATTTGTTCATGTTTTTGGAATAAAAACCTTGGAAAACAGCAGTTTTTGATTGGAAATATGAAAAAAATCGTGTTTTTATCATGTATTTTATCAGTGGTATTGGTCAGGAATGGATGCGAAGCCTCGATTAGTGCTGGTGAGTTTTTTGAATTTATGCACAAAGTAAAAATCGATAATCTTGTTGAGAAAATGATTTTGGTCCGCAAAAAAACTATGGATTTGTACTTTTTAGAGTTTTTAGCATTAAAGCGCGTTTCCTTTTTTTTGAAAAATCGAAAAATCCAAAAAATTTTATACTCGCGCAAAGAGCGCGAAAGATTTCCAATTACTTTTTCATTCTGATTTTAGTTTTCTCTAAGAATTTCGAAAAATCTGGTTGGCCTAGAATCCGACAAATTATTTTTTTGGTTTTTTCGGCCTTTTTCCTATGGTATTCAGTAAAATTTGCAATAAGTTACAAAAAACCAATTAAACCATATAAAAAAAGACAAAAAACCGTCATTTCGAAGTCTAGGTCAGTGGGTTTCTAGGCCATCAATCTATTTTTGTTTCGAACGTGATTTTGTATTTTTTAGAGTGTTTTCCGAGTAATTTCATAAGGAAAAATTTTAAAAAAAAGCATGAAAAGTAGGCTGAAAACGGAAGTAAAACTGAGAATTTGAAAAAAATTACCAATTTTTCGTACTAATTTTCAGTTTTTATCATTAGAGCGCGTTTTCATATTTTCAAAGTTTTGAGTTTAGCCCACAGAATTCGAAGTTATGTCATTTTGAAGGTTTTAGAGCACACTTTCTCAACAATTTCAAAAAGCTTTGCTTTTTCTCTAACCAGCTAAACCAAAATGTTTACCTATCGCATCAAAGGGAGGGAGGTTAGAAGTTGAGAGAGAGAGGGTGATATTATAATACATTTATTTGCAAAGGAGGGCATTAACATATACAAAACAAACATCGATGATAGTTTGTTTTGAAAATATTAGCAATGGAGCGCGATGAGTAACTTGATAGAAAGGTTATTTTCAAAATTTTTCAAAAATGTGTTCAGTTTTTTTGAAAATAGAAAAAAGATGTCAAAAATAGCTGACATATGAGCAAGTGCGCACCTGCTAATTTTTTTGGCGCGAAAAGTGAATTTTTAGGAAATATTTTCAAAAATCTTTCTGATTCCGATCAATCTGATTTCATTGCAAAAAAAAATTAGTCTTTGCTTTCCGGAGAACCAGCGATTTTTGATTAAACTACGTATCGAACCTAATGATATAAGCCGCTGCGCAGTGAATTCGCTGTGTCTTTTTTTGCTAAGTTTTTTTTGTGCTAAAATTGCTGAGTAGAAAAAATCTTTGATAATCGGTTTTTGAGAAAAAAAAGTAAAGAAAAAGGTCCCTGGAAAGAAAGTTAGGAAAAAGTTCCACAAAATTTTTCAAAAATTTTTCAAAATTTCAAAAGATTTTTGAAAATTCAAAAAAAAAACAGTTTGACGATGTCAAAAATAGCGAGGAAAAAGAGCTCAACTAGCGTCAAAACCAATTTTTCCAAAAAAAACCAATTCATTTTTTTGCAGATAATACCTTCGCCGATCGAAACATTGGAGAATTCCGTGAGCTTCTCATAAACACACGAGAAAATGCTCTTTTTGTTGGCTCCGAAGGCGCCATTTTCCGTTTATGGGCCTATAATATCAACGACACTGGAGAGAATGTTTTCGCAAAAAAACAGCTTGTGCTTAGCGATTCTGAAGAATCCGAGTGTAGATCAACGGCTTCTGATGAAAAACTATGTAGACCATCGACGCGATTCTTAGCTTTTACTAATAATATGGACTCGATTTATGTGTGCTCTTCGGTTGGAATGCGTCCAGAAATTAGAGTTTTGGATTCGAATTCATTGCAAGATCAACAGGAACCAAGGACTGAAATCGGGATTTGTGTTGTTGATCCAACTTTTAATTCGACAGCGGTGGTGGTGGATAATGGAAATCCGGAAGGTTGGTTTTGGCGAAAAATTGGGAAAAAACCCAGATTTTTTGGTTTTTTAAATGTAAATTTGTTTTTTTTTCGACAAAAATCGAGATGTTTCATTGTGAAGGCAATAATTTATGCAAATCAAAGAACACTGAGGAAAAAATTTTGAAAAAATAAACAATAAAACAGCGTAAATCCACCACAAAATTCCGTTGTTTGGAATTGTTTTCGATCGTGGCCGAAGATTTTTCAAAGTTCGGCTATGAGTAAAAACTTGGCCAGCTGACGAAAAATGTCGTACTGGTCGTGGTTTTTGATGACCTAGAATCTGACAAGTCAATTTGGCCACCAATCTGCCTCCTTTCAAACGATATTTTCAGCTACTTAAATAAATTTTCATAGCGTGAACCTTTTTTTTTTTGAAAAATGTCAAAATTGGCAAGAAAATATCTCAATGACATGTATTTCATTCCAAAACGTTTTGAATTTTGATAAGGATGATCACCAGGAAGGACTAGAAAAAACCAGCGATGGCATAGAAGTCCAAAGGCGGGAATTCATAAAAAAGTTTATATTTTTGTTCCGACTTTAAATTGGGGCTTAGTTCAACTATTTGCACTAAAAAAACCCAAAAATCGAATAGAAAACATGAGATTTACAAAAAAATACAGAAAAAAAGTTTTTTTTTTCCGAGAAAGATTTATTTATTTCATATTTCTCCGTTCAAGTAGAAAAAAAAATTAGAAACTAAAATTTTTCAAACTAAAATTTTTCAAACTTCAAAAATTACTCTTTTTCCACTATAAAAATATTCCAGATGCCTCATCAGTCTACTCTGGAATCCGTACCGGAATGGGTGGTGAAAACCACTTGATCTACCGCCCTCCATTAACAAAGAATGGTAAACAACTGCATGCAAGTATTCGAACAATCTACTCAGACAACAAATGGCTCAATGAGCCACAATTCGTCGGCTCTTTTGATGTTGGTCAACACGTTTTGTTCTTTTTCCGTGAAATTGCTCATGATAATTCATTTGGAGAGAGAATTGTACACAGTCGAGTGGCAAGAGTTTGTAAGAAAGATATTGGAGGGAGAAATGTATTGAGACAAGTATGGACGTCGTTCATCAAGGCGAGATTGAATTGTTCAGTTTCTGCAAATTATCCATTTTATTTTGATCATATTCGTATGTTTTTTCAAAAGTTTGAAATTCAGAAAATTGAGGTTTCAGAATCCGTTAAACGTGTGGATAAGCATGGCGAGACGTTCTTTTACGCTACATTCAGCACATCTGAAACTGCATTTACCTCGTCGGCCATTTGCATGTTCCAATTGTCTTCCATTAATCATGTAAGTTTTGGCGGCCTAGTTTTTAAACACGGAGAATTTTTGGCCAGTTTTGAAAACCTATAATTCCTAGTGTTCGGTCACAGCACAGGATTCTCGTGTTCGGCCACACATTTCAGATTAGTTCAGCTCGTTTTAAACAAAATTTCAAGCGTTTTCGATCATAAAAATGTCACTTTCGTTGAACTTTGAGTGTATTCATCAGCAAATTTTTTGTTATCAATCTTCATTTTCAACACATTCCGCGTTTTTTTTTCGCAAAAAAAGCATATAAACTTGTTCCTCAAACACTCACCAGTAGTAAGGAACTTGAGAAAGTTCGGTAAGCGGAACTTTCTAGGCCACCGCTTTTAAGAGGTCCAACGTGATTTTTATAATAATTCTGTGTAAATTCAAACTTTTTGAATGAAAAATATTCCGACCTTCTTTGAATCGACCCAGGATTATCGTAGGATCGCCGGTTCCGCCAAAATAATTAGTTCACCTGGCTTGCCTTGCGTGTCGCGTCGCAGCTCCTACGCCGTGCTGTGACACAAATGTACTATTTCCTGAGAATGATACGAAGCTCTAGAAAAGCTGTTCCGCAAATCCATTTTTGGGCAGTGTTGCTTTTGCAAAAAGCCCGTTGGCACTGTTTGCCGAGCCTGTTTCACAAAAAATAGACATGAATAATTTCGAAAAATTTTTGAGTGATAATCTTGTTGCAAGGACAAACCTTTTTGTGAAAAAAATTGGAAAAAAAAAACCAAAAAATCATCTAAATCCCTCCTAACTCCTAATTTTCAGCTCCTCGACACCGGCCTCCTTATGGAAGAATCCGCCAATGGCCAATTTTCCGTGACCGCTGACGAAATCCCGGCTCATCGTCCAGGAACCGTAAGCTTGTTTTTTCATTTTTGTTCCCTTTAGAACCTCTTCTTCCAGTGCTCCTCCAACTCTCATAGCATCTCTGACACTGATCTCCACTTCGCCAAAACTCATCTGCTAGTCTCTGATTCCATCTCTGGAGGCACTCCAATTCTTCCACTCCGTGATCATGTCTACACTCACATTGTCGTTGATCAATTACAAAATCAAAATGTGATTTTTGCATTTGACAGTTCAAATCGTAAAATGTGGAAGATTTCTCATTGGAAAGAGGGAAATGAGTGGAAGTCTAATCTAATAGAGCAACAAGATTTGAAAATTGGAAGTCGGATAAATGACGTGGCACTTCTCTCATCAGAGTTCTTCTTTGTCACTTCCAAATCCGGCGTCTCTCAGTTTTCCGTGGCTCGATGCTCCGAGCTCCCTTCTTGCGCCCTTTGCTCTATGGATCCTTACTGTAGCTGGAACGCCGTGAACTCAAAATGTGCTCTTAAAACCAAGACAAACGAGAAGTCAGTTGGATGGATTTCCAGTTCTTGGGCTGGAAGAATCTCTCCGGAATGTTCTGCAGTGGAAAAACTTACGGTTAAAGATGTCTATTTGGGTGATGGAATTAAAATTCTGGGTGCTAAAGGAGGTGTTTGGCAGAAGGATGGACGAGAGATTGAAAATGGAAAGAGGCATGTGATAACTGATAAGGGAGAGTTGATTATTTTGGATGTTGATGTGGAGGATGCTGGAACTTATGAGTGCTTGAGAGCGAATATTATTCTGATGAGAGCCAGAGTTGTCGTGCATGGTGAGTTTTTTTTTTTTGAGATTTTCCGAAAAATTTTTAAACATTGTTCAAAAAAATTCCAAATATTAGTTTTGAAAATAATTTTTTAAAGAAAAAATGTAAAAAAAACCGAAATTTTCAAAATTTTGAAAAAATATATTTTCGAGAAAACCAATTTTTCAATTTTTCAAAAAAGAAAATTCCAAGCATATTTTGAATTATTCGAGAGCTTCATCGTCAAATTTTAGTTTCTGAATGTTTTCAACAGCAACTTTTTGAAAAATTTTCAGAGCCGCCAAAATTTTTTTCACTGATAATTTTTTTTTCCTTTTTTTTCGATAACTGAGGGAACGGTTTTCTAGAGAAAATTTTGAATATTTCTAGTACGAAAAAGTCGAAAACTTCATCAAAATCACAAAAAATTGAAAACGAACCCAATTTTTCAAAAATTTTTTAAACCGGGCCTGCAAAATTATCCATTAGCCCGGTCCGCTAAATCACAAGTATGACGCTAGAAACTTTTCTCAGAAAACTAAATTTCTATAATGGTTTTTTTTTTGAAAATTTTATTCTTCCATCATTGGGCTAATTGTTTGCACAAACCTATTTTTCAAGCTCAACCTTTTTCAACAGCCTCTCCAATGACGACCTATGCAAACGCGCCCCATTGACACGTGCATTTTCGATTTTCTAAATTAATTATTGAACTTTTCCTGGGTTTCAGTAGTTTGTTTGAGAAAAGTACCCAGAATTGATTAGAATATTTGCCGAAGATTGGGAATTTTTAACAGCTTCCTCCCGAAATAATTAGTTTTGGATTCAAAAGTCGCTTTTATCAATGGAGCGCGTTTGCAGGGTTTTGTTTTCCAAACCAAATCAAATCATCATAAAATCTCTATTTTCCAGAAAACTGTGCCCGTCCAACCTCCGTCGCCGAGTACCGTTCATGCCAACGTGAATGGTGTAAGAAAGCGGATGCCTATAAAGCAGCCCTCAACATTTGGAGTGATTCAAATAAGAAAAATGTGCAGTGCAAGGCTAATCAATCAAATATTCATTAATTTATTTTTGAAGAAAAAAATTCTGGTGTAATAATTTTGATTTATTTTATTTTCGTTGCATTTAAATTATCTTTTTTGTGTGTCTTAGACGATCTCAATTCACTTAAACCCAAAATAATATGCATTTTGTTTTAATTTTTGTAAATAAATAAATTATACATTTTCTTATCGATATTTTTTCAAAATCCTGCAGTAACAAACCCCGCCCATTTTTTGCAACTTTGCCGCACAGAGTTTCCCCTTTTTCAATTAATCAAGTACGAAATATCCAGAGAGTTTCTAGGTTCCATTACTTTGCAAGTGGTGTGAAAAAAAGTGGGCCCTGGTTTAGTTTGGCCCTCTAGGTCTGGGCCTCAGGCCTCAGCTTCCGGGCCTGAGCCTCTGGGCTTGAGCTTCTGTGCCTGGGTCTCCAGGCCTGAGACCCTGGACGTGGGCCTCGGGACCTCAGTTTCCAGAGCTGGGCATCTGCGCCTAAGCCTACGGGAGAGGCCTGAGCCAATAAGCCGAAAATGTCAAGCTGTCGGTTTCCAGACCGGCGGCCACGACCAATCTGTAGTCAAGGCTGCTTTGAAACGCAATTTAGTACCACTTAGAAAGAGGTTCAAACAATTTTACAAAGAAAATACTTTAAGAATGAAAATTAATGTCTGAATCGTCATATTAAAAAAGAAAGATAGTGAGCCTTTCTAAATTTTTCATAGAAATGATTTAAACATTTATGTATTGTAATCCTTTTTTTTTCGTCATCAAGCTGTTTCAATTCTTTGTATCATTTGCTCTTCAGTTTCCTCGGTCACCCAAAATACAAATGATACTTTTGTTAATAAAACAAGTCCGACTATCTGATCATGCCGTACAATATACTTTGTGAAAGTTTTCTTGGTAAAGAACTCTTTAATAACTCCATAATCGTCTCTAAAAAGTTATTAGATAGCCTGGGAAATAAACGAAATGTCATTCGAATCAGGCATGTCCGCCCCATGCAACCCCACGCAACCGAAACGCAAGGGACATCCATCGAATCGACTTCCTCCGTTTTTTCGGCTTAAACTTGACAAAAACTCAAAGTTCTTTTTATTATTCGATAGAGAGAAAAATAATCTACATTTCTATCGAAAAAAAATTGTCGTTTCGGATTTTAAAAAGCCAAAAACTGTTCCCCATGGCGCGTTGCGTGTCGCGTCGCGGAAGGGATTTTCGTTGGGTGTCCTCGAGGAAACCCATCGAATCGACGCATTGACGGTTGCGAGCGCGGACATGCCTGATTGGACAAACCTAAGGTGATCGTAGATATAAGGAAAATCATCTTGCAATGGAATTCGTTTAATTCCACATTCTTCAATTATTTTTGCGGGATTATAGTCATACCAAGGATTCAAATTACAGTGTATTTCCTTCAATCCTCGAAATTTTTCACCAGATTTCCACATTTTCAAAAATTTGATAATGTAAGGATCAGTGCACGATGCCTCAGTAAAATATGCTCGTTCTCCATTGAATTTCAGTAGAGCATATGGTGCTAACTTGTAAGATAAAATCATATGTACTATTGGAGTTTCATAAACACTCGAATCTTCACTCAGCTTCCCATTTATGCTATTAACGCTCAATTGTAAAAACTCTTGATTTGGAGAGAATCGATAGAAGTCATTGAGTAACTCCGCATTGGTTTTTCTGAAGCATCTAATAGAAGTGGATTTGAATTCAATGAATTTCGGAAGAAAATGAGGACTTGATTCATCGAGAAAACAAGACTTTAAATGATATTTCGTATTTCTTCCAAACAAATTGTTTATTCTAAAATGAGTTGCTTCTACAATTGACTCTTGGCATGTTGTTTTGAAATGAATTGAAAGTGGCAATTCTTCAGTTGGCAGTCTGAAATAGTTTGTTTGAGAGACACCGGGACATTTCGAAACCGCTGAGAAAATCGTGAAAAAAGCTTGGGAAACGGGGAGTTTTTTGGGAATTTTGAAATAAAAATGTGAGTTCGCTATGAAAAGACCAGATATTTACTGAATTGCAAAAATTTTTGTAAGAAATTCACACACGAAATGTCGCAGTTTCGAAATGTGAATTAGCACAGTTCTTGAACAAAGTTGTTTGTTTCACATCAATTTTTTCACCGAAAACCACGAAAAAGCTAAGAAAAGCAGAAAAAAATAAAGAGAAAAGTTATTTTTATTGCATTTTTTTTAACTTCGAAGGTTTTTGTTGAAGTTACTAATGAAAAGAAGTGAAGGGTGTCCTTCAATTAAAGGGTGTCTTTCTATTAAAGGGGTGCTTCTATTGAAGGTATCCTTCTATTACAGTTTTTACGGTCTGTTTATTCTTATCACTTACCTGCAAAATCCACTAATCCCAGAGATATTGATTTCTTTTTGTTCCCTTTCATCAACTATCGTTTCGTTAGTCCGCGCACCACTTCCCCCCTCAGCATGGATTCTCATTATGAATTGAACATTATTATCCGTATCATAGATAAAAACTTTTATCGATAGTTCATTGACTCTATCAGCATGTGAATCATAACTTATCATTTCGATACCATTCCATCGTAAACTTTGAATCAATTTCATTGATTTTTTAGAGCAAATTGATAAGAGAAACAAATCTCCATAATTCATTTGATTAAGGATTCGTATTTGAGCAAGGTGAGGCATATTAAGTAGTTTCATAGCGAGAGGAAAAGAATCGATTAAAACGAAAGAAGAAAAAACGGTTATCTCAGGATCTACTTGCCTACGAAGAACCCGATGGGCTATTAGCACCTGACTAATCCCCTCTTGGTCTCCCATCTTCTGCCATTATTATTATTGACTTTCTTTGTCTTCCCATCCATTACTGTTCTCATTCCCGCTATGAAACTACTGAATATCCCTCATCTTGCTCAAATACGAATCCTTAATCAAATGGATTATGGAGATTTGTTTCTCTTAACAATTTGCTCAAAAAAATCAATGAAATTGGTTCAAAGTTTTCGATGGAATGATATCGAAATGATCAGTTATGATTTATTTAATATTACAAGAAACAAGCCATTCATAAGAATATATGCCTATGATAAGGATGATAATGTTCAATGCATACTGAAAATCTACGCTGAAGACGGTCGTGAAGAGCGGGATGATCAAAGGGTATCAAGAGAAATTCAATTCTCCGGATTAAGTGGATTGTACAGGTGATTGATAAGGACCACATCTTCACGGAATTCCGTTTTTCGTTTTTCGTACTCCATTTTCTAGTTTTTTTGCCATTCCGTTTTCTGATTTCTGTTTACCGGAATTGAAACACTTTTCCTAATGTCCGCTTACCTTATTTTATATGTATTGCCCGGTAAAAAAAAAGAAAGAAAATTTGGTCGTTTCGAATAGCCTTTTACCACAGGGTTGTCGATGCGCATGTACCTTTAAAGGAGGACTGAACTCGGGTCTTTTTATCTCAAACTCTGATGCAGTTTTTCATTTTGATTATTTTCTTCCACTACGACTACACTCAAAAATTACTCTAAACGGTAGAAAAAGGCGTTTGAAAAAAGCACGCAATACAGGTTGTTGGCCTAGGATCCGACAAGTGTGCGCCTTGCGCGCGCTTTTTTTTTTCAAATTCCTAGGCCATCAATCTGTACGCGGCCATGCCTTCAAACACCATTTTATACCGTTTAGAGTGATTTTTGAGTGTAGTCGTAGTGGAAGAAAATAATCAAAATGAAAAACTGCATCAGAGTTTGAGATAAAAAGACCCGAGTTCAGTCCTCCTTTAAACTCTCGTAAATCTACATGAACGCGTTGCGTGCGCCGTGTTGCGGCAGCTGGCAGCAAGCCAGGGCAATGATAAAAAATAGCTGCGTATCATTCAATGCGTATCCGCGTCGCTACGAAACGACGCGTCCCCTTTCGTGTAGATTTACGAGAATTTAAAGGTACATGCGCATCGGCAACCCTGTGTTTCACCGAAAAAAGTACGAAAAACACCAGAAAAATTTTAGTTTTGTTGAACAGAATCAATTTTTGCCAAATTCAGGTTAGAAATTTCACGATATTTCCCTTCTCCGTAGAAAATAATTTTTACGATTACCGAATTCCGTGTTCCGAAAAAAAAATTTATTTTTGCGATTTCCGTTTTCCGACATCGAAAAATGCTATTCCGTGAAGATCTGATAGTGACATCTCTCAAACCAGACTTGTGACGGGCCGGGCCGGGCCGCTGGAGAAATTCCTACCGGCCCGGCCCGCTCGGTCCGAGGTTCAGGCAAAACATTTTTTTTAAAATTTTTTTTTCGCGGTATTTTCTACTTTTTCGGCCTATGTTTTCCAGAAGGAGAATTTGATGGATTTCAAAGTAAAAAGACCTAGGAAAAGCTTTGAAAGTGGGCTAAAAATCGGGAAAAAACGCTGAAACAAAAACAAAAACTTTTGAAATCGGGCTGGGCCGACACTCTCGACTACCGGCCCGCATTTGACAAGTCTGTCTCAAACAAACTGTTTTCAGACTACCAACTGAAGAATTGCCACTCTCAATTCATTACAAAACAACATGCGAAGAGCCAATTGTAGAAGCAACTCATTTAAGAATATATACACTGTTTGGAAGAAATACGAAATATCATTTGAAATCTTATTCTCTCAAAGAGTTGGGCCCTTTTATTTTTCCGAAGTTTATTCAATTCAAATCCAGTTCTATTCATTGTTTTAATTATTCAAATGATCGTCGAAACGATAGTAATTTCCTTGATGACTTTTATCGATCCTCTCCAAATCAAGAATTTGTTCAAGTGAAGGTCATGAAACTATTTGGGAAATTGACCAAAGATTGTGGAATTTATGAATCAAAGATATTAGATATGCCTTTTTCGTATCAAATGGCATCATATGCTCTGTTGAAGTTTAATGGAGAACGTGCATATTTTAATCAAGCATTATGTTCTGATCCTTATATTATCAAATTCTTAAAAATGTGGAAATCAGGGACAAAATTCGGAGGATTGAAAGAAATTCATTGTAATTTGAATTATAGAGCCTGGCAAGAGCCTCATAATCTTGAAAAAATAATTGAGAAAGGTGGAATCAAACGAATTCCATTGGAGGATGATTTTCCGTCCATCAATTACCATAAACGGTTAGTTTACTTTAATTGGTATAGTTTTAAAAGAACCTTTTTCAGAGATCATTTTGGAGTTCCGGAGGTACGTTACTTCCGCAAGAAAACATTTACAATGTATATTGTACGGCATGATCAAATTGTTGGACTCATTTTATTAACAAATCGAGAATTTGTATTTTTGGTGACCGAGGAAACTGAAGAACAAATGATACAAAGAATTGAAAAAGTTGACGACGATTCAGAAGAAGATTAAGTCATTTGTATAATTTTTTAAGTGCACGTTGATAAATTTATCTTACTTTTTTGTTCGGTTTTTAAAAACTGCTTTTATGTACTCGTCAAAGTGAAAAAGTTTTTGCAGATAAGTGAATGACGTGATCTCAGCTTTTGAATGGTATAGGTTAGGAGTAATAAGCCCACTTCGATGTCTGACCATTCCCTAGTCAGTAAAATGAATTAAAATTTGTTTTACCTTAAATAACTTTTTTCCTACAAGACCCTAATCCGAATTCTTCAAATTTTTTATTTCTTTTTGTAAGCTAAGAAACTGTTCAGTGACGATGGTCGATTCAGGAGATTCTCGTGGCATTGTAGCGCGCTTGCATGCCGCCGTCTCTCACGAACACCCTCAGAGAGAGGAGGTGGTACGCCAGTGGCGGTCTGTAATTCCGAAGTGTCGTAGTGCTAGTTGTTTATCTCAAATCACCCCCGTTAATAGTTTTGCAGATTTACAATAAACAAAGCGCACTACGACACTTCGGAGTTACAGACCGCTACTGGCGTGTCACCTTCTCTCTAAAGGAGGGAGGCCTAAGCCTACAGCAGGCGTTGTTATTTTTATTGATTTTTTTCGTCACTTTCCTCATTTCAGTTTATACCTCTCGCTATGAAACTACTGAATATCCCTCATCTTGTTCAATTACGAATTCTAAAACAAATGGATTATGGAGATCTGTTTCTTTTATCAATTTGCTCTAAAAAATCAATGAAACTGATTCAAAGTTTTCGTTGGAACGAAATCAAAATGATAAGTTATGATTCACATGCTGATAGAGTCAATGAACTATCGATAAAAGTTTTTATCTTTGATAAGGATAATAATGCTCAATTCATAATGAGAATCCATGCTGAGGGGGGAAGTGGTGCGCGGACTAACGAAACGATAGTTGATGAGAGGGAACCAAGAGAAATCCAATTCTCTGGGATAAGTGGATCTTGCAGGTAAGTGATAAGAATAGTCACCTCTCTAACGAACTGCTTCAGACTACCAACTGAAGGATTGCCACTCTCGATTCATTTCAAAACATCATGCGAAGAACCAATTGTAGAAGCAACTCATTTTAGAATAAATACTCTATTCGGAAGAAATACGAAATATCATTTGAAATCCACTTTTCTCAATGAACTCACTCCACATTTTCTTCCGAAGTTTATTCAATTCAAATCCACTTCTATTACATGCTTCAGAAAAACCGATGTGGAATTACTCAATGAATTCTATCGATTCTCTCCAAATCAAGAATTCGTTCAATTGAGTGCTACAAGCATAAATGGGAAGCTAAGTGAAGATTCGAGTGTTTATGAAACTCCTATATTGCTTATGTATTGGTCCTACCTCTTGGCACCATATGCTCTACTGAAATTTAATGGAGAACGTGCATATTTTAATCAAGCATCATGCACTGATCCCTATATTATTAAATTTTTGAAATTGTGGATATCCGGTGAAAAGTTTGGTGGTCTGAAGGAAATACATTGCGATTTGAATCCTTATGTTGATTTGAACCCTACAAAAATAATTGAAGAATGTGGAATCAAAAGAATTGCATTGCATTGCATTCCATTGCAAGATAATTTTCCGTCGATCAACTATCATAGAAGGTTGGTTCAATAAAATTTCTTCAATTTCCTAGACCACCTAATACTTTTCAGAGACGATTATGGAGTTCCTCAAGAGTTCTTTACCAAGAAAACTTCCACAAAGTATATTGTACGGCATGATCAAATTGTCGGACTTGTTTTATTAACAAAAGTATCATTTGTATTTTGGGTGACCGAGGAAACTGAAGAACAGATGATACGAAGAATTCAGAATGTGGATAGTGATTGAAAAGATTATGTTATTAAAACTTGATAAGGAGGGTGCTTGCTTTTAGAACTGCACAAAATAGAACTGCTACAAAATAGAACTCCAGTGCGGCGGAGCGCGTTGTTTTCGGAAGCGCTCCCAGGCTGAGTTCTGAAATTTTTTATGTCGAGTTACCACTTAAAATGAAGCTCAGGAACTTTTCTAGCGTTTAAGATTATGCATTTTCTATGAAAAATTTTTCGGGCTTCAGAAAGCGCAGTAGAAACAAACGCGCTCCGCCGCACACGAGTTCTATTTTGTAGCAGTTCTATTTTGTAGCAGTTCTATTTGGTTTCGGTTCTATTTTGTAGCAGTTCTATACTGTGTACTTCTATTTTGTACAGTTCTATTTTGTGCAGTTCTAAAAGCAAGCACCCTCCTTGATAAGTGTTCATAATAAAGTTAAATTTTATTTTCTGAGTTTTCTATATCTCATCCACAAACCCTTTTTGTAATGCTAAAAATATATTCGAAAAGAGAGGGTCACTATCAGCCAAAAACGGGTTTTTTCCTGCTGAAAATTTTCTTTTTTCGTATTTTTCGTACCCCAGGATCTACTTGCCTACGAAGAACCTAATGGGCTATTAGCACCTGACTAATCCTCTCTTAGTTTCCCATCTTCTGTGGTCCTCTTCCATCTTTACTACTATTACAGGACAGATTCTGTCTGTCGGTCTGTCTTTTTGTCGCCGACCCTACCATAAAATTGCGTCACCCGGCATAGATTTACTTTCGGTGGCCGAGTCCACTCGGACTACACGAGCAGGTGGAAGAGAAACCGTGTAGTTCTCGAAAACAATCGCCGAGTGTTTTCTCTTTCTTCCGCTTCTCGACCTTCTGACTTGTTTTTCGATTTTGAAAGGAAAAAAACCGTCGAAAAAAATCGGTGGGCAAGTATGGCCAACGGCATCTCTTGAAAATGTAAAGTGCGGCGCGCTTTTTCTGCAACGTCCCCGCATGGAATTTTGTTTTTAGGTTTTTAATACTGTAGACGAAATCAAATACAAATATCACTTTCCATGAAGAAAGTAAGGAAGAGCATTATTGATGAAAGAGAACCAGGGGACATCATCTAGGAATATCATATAGCAAAAAAAGCACACACACACACACACATACACATACAGAATTTGTCCAGTAATAATAGTACAGGGTGGCTTTTAAGTTCGGGCAACAACTGTTTACTTTATATCTCCACGGGTTGGACTGATTACTGGATGAAACTTAACAAAAATGTTGGTGAATAGCTATAGATAGTGGATCTAGACAAATATTTGAGATTATTTACTCCTGGGATCGGAGGTAGAACGAAAAAGCCGAGGGTAAGCAAGCTTGTAGGCACGCACCGACTTTCCTTATAGCTGGCTTTGCTTAAAGATCAGTTTTCATTTCTAGGTCTCTAAAATTGTTGGGAGTATTGTGAGAACCGTATTCTGAGAGATCTCAAAAGATGAAACCGATCGGATAACATTTCCAATCGAAATTGGGGACATTTGTCATATCGAAAAAATCACTAGAAATGAGAGTTTTTCTCATTTTTTCGAACTTTTCCTTATATACGAGCCTATGAAGATTATAGATATTCTGATATTGTTTTTCAAAGTTATTTTATGCCAAGAGAGGTATTTTTCACAAATGGAATGAACTCCGTTTTGATTTTCTTCGCTTCGACCGGGTATTCCGCCGAATGTCATCAATTAATTATCTTATACTTTTGATAAAAGCACTGACCCAATACGTAGTCTGAACCATGTTAGTATTATTTAAAAGTGTTAACAAGGACCCTATGAGATATTTCTATTCGTTTTTAGATCAACATCTGCCTTAGAAAGAAGCCTGTTCACGATTAAGAAAGTCTCATCAAAATGTTACCTATTTGCGTGTCTTTTGAGAGCGTTTCAGTTTTAGCGCGCCCAGCATTTTACGTTCGTGTTTCTCTCAAACTAATCCGATCATCCTAAAATTTTGCACGTATACTTATTTTGATGTAAACTATATAAAAAACGAGTAACGGCGCATTGAAAATGTTTTGGACAGCTCCACCAAAAGGACAAACTTTGGAAGAGGTGTTGCCCGAACTTAAAAGCCACCCTGTAAATATGCTTTCTAAATAAAATAAATTTTGATAATTATTTAATCTTCTTCTGAATCGTCGTCATCTTTTTGAATCCTTTGCATCATTTGCTCTTCAGTTTCCTCGGTCACAAAAAATACAAATTCGTCGTTTGTTAATAAAATGAGTCCAACAATTTGATCATGCCGTACAATATACATTGTGAAAACTATTTTTATGAAAAATGATACTTTAGGAGCTCCATGTTCTTCTCTGAAAAAAGTTATTATGAAGACATAAAAGCTGAAGGTTCGGCGTGAAGTCGCATCGAATTAATCAAATGGTTGGGCCACGAAAAGAGAGCCTTTGATCACTAAGGCGCGTTCTGTAGCACAAGAAGTGTGTCAGGCGGAATCGCGAAACGCGCCTTTGCCATCACAGGCGCCCTTTTCGTGCCCTAATCTCGTCGTAGTGTGCGTTGTTTATCGTAAATCATCCCCGTAAACCGTTTTGCAGGCATTCTAGGGGCGATCTACAATAAACAACGCACACTACGACTGCGATTTCAAAATTTACAAAGCGGCAATAACTAACCTCAAATGCCAATTTATAGATGGAAAATCCTCCTGCAATGGAATTTGTTTCATTCCACATTCTTCGATAATCTTCTCAGGATTCAAACTAAATTGACGATATATATTACAGCGTATCTCTTTTAGTCCTCCAAATTTTTCGCCGGATTTCCACATTTTTAAAAATTTAATAATATAAGGATCAGTGCATGATGCTTGATTAAAATATGCCCTTTTTCCATTAAACTTTAATAAAGCATACGGTGCCAAAAGAAAAGAACCAGGTGTGAAATCGATTATTGGAGTGTCATAAGCACTGCTATCATCACTTAATCCTTCAGTTATAATACCATTCACCAATACTCTTATATATTCTTGATTTGGAGAGGATCGAAAAAATTGATTAAGAATTTCGATTTCAATTGTGCTCAGACTTCTAATATAACTCGATTTTAATTTAATATACGTTGGAAGAAAGTATGGATCTGTCACATATTGAAATGTGGAATGCAGATGATAATGAGTATTATCGTTTCCGAAAAGAGAATGGATTCTCATATGAACTGCTTCTACAATTCGAAGTTGATCAGTTGGTTCGAATTGAAATGTCAGAGCCAATTGTTCAGTGGGTAATCTGTAATAAAAGCGGTAAAGTTGATGAAGGAACGAAAAAATTTTCCGACGTATTTTTTTTTATTCTTATTCTTTTCTTTCACTATGGCTTCACTCAAAAATTTCTCTAAACGGTAGAAAACGGTGTTTGAAAGCATGTTCCAATACAAATTAAGCCTTGGCTCGCTGCCAGCTGCCGCACTACAACGCACGCGGCGCGTTCCCCTTCATGTAGATTTACGAGAGTTTAAAGGTGCATGCGCATCGGCGACCCTGTGCATTCATTCCAAATTAATAACTGATAAGCTGCCGGTTTGTGTTTGAACATATATTACAGTCGGCTGTTGGCACGGTGCCAATAACTTTAAATAAGGTGGAGCGTGGTTGCATTAATTGGCTTACGGCAACTCCGTGGTTACACGATACAGTACACAATTTGAACCAGAAAACTATCCGATTTATGAAGTCAAAATTATTTTTCATTTTCAAATGTACTAACCTGCACAACCCATTTACTCCAGAAAAAACAATTTCTTTAAATTGGCGATCATCGACTACAACCCTCTTCCAAGACCGCTGATGAGTCTCTTTTTCTGATGGAATTCTTACCAGCTGAACAACATCACCGTCTGTTTTTAAGATTGAAACTGTAATACGTAGTGGGGTTGTTATATAAGCATAAGCTTCGTAGCTTATCATTTCGATATCATCCCAACAAAAACTTTGAATCAATTTCATTGATTTTTTAGAGCAAATCGATAAAAGAAACAAATCTTCATAATCCATTTGTTTCAGAATTCGTATTTGAACAAGATGAGGGATTTGGAGTAGATTCATAGCGGGAGGTAAAGAATCAATAAAACGAAAGAAGACAAAACGATTATCCCAAAATCTCATCGCCTACGATGAACCCGATGGGCAATTAGCACCTGACTAATCCTCTCTTGGTCTCTCCCATCTTCTGCAGTCCTCTTCCATCTTTACTATTATTACTGGACAGATTCCGTCTGTCTGTCTGTTTGTCGACGACCTTAAAACCCTTCCTTCTGAACCAATTTTAATGAAATATAAGTGGACCAATACAGAACTTTTCCGAGATGGTGCCCGTTTTTTTAGGTTTTTGATAACTTAGTTTAAGCTATAACGATCGTAAAACTTCTTATAGTTGCTTCATTTCTAAGAACTTTTTGTGATGCCAGATAGTTGGAGAACCGTCTGGTTATTATTTAATTTCTTTGTCCTTTCATCCATTTCTTGTCCCCCGTCTTGAAATATTACTATTATATAAACAAAACTTTTATAATCGATTCAGAAGATGCTCGTGGCATTGGAGCGCGTTTGCATACCTCGTCTCCCACTAACGCCTAGAGAAGGTGTTAGTATTTCTATTGACTTTTTCGTCACTTTCATCATTTCAGCTTTTACCTCCTGCTATGAAACTACTTAATATCCCTCATCTTGCTCAAATACGAATCCTTAATCAAATGAATTATGGAGATCTGTTTCTCTTATCAATTTGTTCTAAAAAATCAATGAAATTGATTCAAAATTTTCATTGGAATGATATCGAAATGATAAGTTATGATTTATTCACTATTGAAAAAAACAAGCCATCGATAAGAATATATGCGTATGATAAGGATGATAATGTTCAATGCATATTGAAAATCTACGCTGAAGACGGCCGTGAAACGTACATTGATGAAAGGGAACCAAGAGAAATCCAATTCTCTGGATTAAGTGGATTATGCAGGTGATTGATAAGACTGATATCGCTCAGAAAACCCATTTTTAGACTACAAACTGAAGAATTGCCACTCTCAATTCATTATAAAACAACATGCCAAGAGCCAATTGTGGAAGCAACTCATTTTAGAATATACACTTTGTTTGGAAAATATACCAAATATCATTTGAAATCTTATTCTCTCAAAGAGTTAAGCCCTTTCTTTCTTCCGAAATTTATTCAATTCAAATCCAGCTCTATTTGTTGTTTTCATCGAAGCGATAGTGATTTCCTCGATGACTTCTATCGATCCTCCCCAAATCAAGAATTCGTTCAATTGAAGGTCAAAAAACTTATTGGGAAACTGACCAATGATTGCGGAATTTATGAATCAAAGATATTAGATATGACTTTTTCGTATCAGTTGGCATCTTATGGTCTATTAAAGTTCAATGGAGAACGAGCATATTTCAACCGGGCATGGTGTTCTGATCCACATATTATCAAATTTTTGAAAATGTGGAAATCCGGCGTAAAATTTGGAAGTTTGAAGGAAATGCATTGTTATTTAGATCTTAACCATGAGTTTTATAATCCTGCAAAGATTATTGAGAAGTGTGGAATTAAACGAATTCCATTGGAAGATGATTTTCCGTCCATCAATTTTCATAAGAGAAGGTTAGTTATTACTGTTTTGTAAACTTTTTTCTGTTCGGTAAAAAATACATGAAAATTGGTCTAGAACAGCCTTTTAAAGGGGGAGTAAAGCATTCCAAAAAGTGCATATGTTTTTATATGAATCGACGCAGAATTTTTTAATGCTTTACTCCCCCTTTAACTGGTAGAAAAATAATCAAGAAAAACGTTGATAATTTTTAACTCGCGCGCTTTGAATTTCAAGGCCATTTCAAGCATAGTTAGGAACATTTTCCAGAGATCAATTTGGAGTTCCAAATGTACGTTACTTCCGCAAAAAAATATTTACAATGTATATTGTACGGCATGATCAAATTGTTGGACTCATTTTATTAACAAATCGAGAATTTGTATTTTTTGTGACCGAGGAAACTGAAGAACAGATGATACGAAGAATTGAAAAAGTTGATGACGATTCAGAAGAAGATTAAGAAAAACTTAGGCTTGCCAAAAAGGCATTTTAAGGCGCCTTACGCCTTTATTTTTAAGGCAAAGGCGACCTTCGCCTTTATTCAAAAAGGTAAAGGTCGCCTTTACCATTTTAAAAAAGGTTTTCCTCGCCTGTTTTCATTTCTAACCACGTTAATTTGTTAAATTTTTACTGGTCTAATAAAGGCGTGCGAAACCATTTTTTCAAAAACACAGGCTTCCCTCGCCTGTGTAAGGCATTTGAAACCTTTACGTGAAAAATGAAAGGCCTCATTTTAAATAAAGGCGACCATTAACAACCCTAGAAAAACTACGTTACAAACGAGAAAACCCGTAAGGACAAAAAACCAGACTGGCCCGAACGGTCAAAAAGTTGACGAAGAAATCATCATTATAATTTTTTAATGCATTTTGATAAGTTTTTCTTACTTTTTTGCTCGATTTTTAAAACCTGCCTTTATGTACTCGACAAAATGAACAATTCCCACATTTTTCGGTTTTATTTTTTTTTCTACCTAAATAACCCAACGCTATGCTGGATGTGGAGCGCATACAAATTGTGAATTTCTGCGTTGAGTTGGGAAGAATTCAAAGAATTCAGAATGTGGTCTTGTGGGAGAAAAGTTATTCCGGCCCGGCCCGGCCCGGCCCGGCCCGGTCGGCCCGGTCGGCTGGTCTTTGAGGGGGGTCAAAATTTTTTGTACTGAAAAAAAAATTTTTTTTCGTCTTTTTTTCGATAACTGGGGGAATGGTTTTCTAGAGAAAATTTTAAATATTTTTAGTAGGAAAAAGTCGGAAATTTCATCAAAATCACAAAAAATTTTGAAAAAATTACCCTAATTTTTGAAATTTTTTCAAATCCGGGCCGGCAAAATTCCCTATCGGCCCGCCAAATCACAAGTATGCATTTTTCGCAGGTTTTTGGCTGAAAAGTTCGTTTCGAAAACCCTCGCTAAGCAGCGCACCCGGCGTAATTTCGGAGTGTCGTTTGAAAAACAGACAGGTTTTTTTCAATTCCCAAGCGATTTTCAGCCAATTTTCAGTGAAGTTTACTGGAATTTCTCTATTTACAGAATTAAATTCGTCCTTTGCAACCCAAAAAATCCATTTTGCTGGAAAAATTCGTACATTTCCGTTGTTATCTGCGGTTTTACGAATCTCATGGGGTTCAGCGATTTATAACTCAATTTTCTTGCTTTTTTTGGGTTAAAAATTACTTAAAATCCTTTTTTTTTCCAGGCGAAAACGGACACACACCGAGGATATTGCAATATGCGCACACAGTTTGCGAGGAATGCGTAAATGTGCTCGAAGAGCAAGGACGCCGAAACAATCGACAATTCGATCGGTCGCTCGTCCATATTTCATGTCCAGTTTGTAGGGTAAGAATTCTGATTTCTCATAGGATTTAACAATAAATTATGCTCTTTTTCAGACTATAACTCAAACCCCTCGGACCTTCAATCGAACAAATTATCAGTTGAAAGATGTGTTTGATGAAATGCGTGGGCAGGCGAATCTCAATATTGTATTCGTTACGTGCATCGAATGCAAACGGATTTATCATGAAGACGAGTGAGTTGATATTATTCATTTTAAGGTCACTTTTTTCTTGGAAAAGTGTTGGGAGTCGCTGGAAAAACATTTGAAACTGTGCCAGAAGAGCTCGTATTGGGAGATCGGCTCGTAACGTTGCTCAAAATTCATCGTTTTCATCGAGAAAAGATGCAAAAGGACTTTGTCGAGTTTTTTTCTATTAATTCGACACAGAATTGAGCCATTTTTTTTCTGAAATCGAAGCAGAATGTCGTTTCAGAACTGTCTCTTGTTAGCACTATCCCATTTCAGAACCGAGGGTTATCGCTTCCTATCAAACTTGTAATCTGCCAACAAATCTTCAATGTCATTTTTGGAAATAGTGTGTAAAAGGCGAGAAGCGCAGACGAAAAACATTTCTGCGTCTCTCGATTTAATGCAGTGTTTCTGGGGGGATGACGTTGCAGCGCGTTTGGAGCATTTTTCGGTGATTTTTTAAAAATGGTACCGTGTGAAAATAGGTGAATTCTCGAGCGATAGTAACATGTATATTTAGTAGCAGTGCTGATAAGATGCAGTTGTGATATGGTCAATATATCTGAAACGCCTTTTCCGCAGAATTACGGTCTCTGGATCATAAGGCTTCGGAATAAACTCAAATATTTTGGAAGTTGTCAAAATCTACCCAACAAAAGCCAATTCGCCTGCTGGTATGAGAAGTTCTTTTTTGCGAGATTGATTCTCGTTCTGAAACGATTTTCAGCTTTCAGTTTGGCTAGAATGTCCAAAAAAGTGCCTGATTTTTAGCTCTCTTTTGACCAGCCCAAATTAACCTTCTCTGGCTTTGGTGATCTCCTTTGATTCAAGATATTTTGGCATGAAATTTCAGTGCTTTTCCATGCGATAGGACCTTATTATTCTTGCGAACACTTTCAGAGAGTAATTTGACTTTAAATCTGGAACATCTTTTCTCTCTTCCTACCAACGATTCTCCTTTTTCAGTGCCAACATCTGCACCACGTGCTCTCCAATCAAAGAAAACTCAGAAGCTCCGGAGCTGGTAGCTGTACAAGTTAACCTGAGCAATCATTCCCTGTGTTCAACTTGTCTGCTCAAAGAGCACATTTCAAAAAGACATGGGTTTATCAGATTACAACCAATTCGTGTGGAAGTTCAAAGACTGGAAAATCAACAACGAATTGTGTCACTTGTAGAGAAATGGAAGCAACAACAATCGAATTTCCATAATCGATTGAACGAAACAATGGATAAATGGATTAAATCGAGTTCAATTCTGGAAGTTAGCAGAAATCGTTTTGATTTGGCCACTGATAGTTTCAGTCAGAAGAAGCTTTTCGATGAATTTGTGAAGGAATTAACGAAGAAAACTGAACGAATAGAGTCTCTTCAGAAGAGTCTTCAAAAATGGAGTGATGAATTGGAGAATGATAATCAGCAATCACCACAACCACCAATGATAACTCCATTGCCACCAATTCGACCGGCTCCACCTGTACCCAATCGTCCGCCACGTGTTCAATTACCACATGAGCCACTTGGCGCTGATTATCTGTACTATTTTGAGCAACAGTAGTGCTCTCTTTTTCCCCACACAGACTATTTTTGTATTCTTGTTTAACCCTTTCCTGGAGGACCCCAGTGAAAAAAAACTTAATCTTGCGAACTACACATTGATAAATTAGAATACCCTTAGCTCGAGTCTGGAATTGTAGAGATTCAAAACAAACAATATTAACAGGTTTATTCAATCATGGAATCAATGGGCATGATTCCCATTGATTCCATTTCCGTTTGGCAATGGGGGCGGCGGCGGTGCCTGGAGAAGCTCCTCGAGATCATTGGCGAGCTCGTCCATTTGATTTGCCATGTCGGCCAGACGGTCGCGGATGAGGTCGACGACTAAATTTAAAAAATTAATCAGAAGAACCGTCGTTTTCGAAGAGTTTCTTTTTAAATGTTTTGCGAAAATAGTCGAATACATTCTTCCTTCAAATAATGAAATGGACATAAACTACATTTTCAGACAGAAAAGCTTTTTCTGTAATGACCACGGTATGCTGTTTGTGAAGTAATGCAAAAGCGCTTTGTTGACAGAACATGTTTCGAAAACCTAAAATAATTATTTAGAGGTGAAGTGTAATTTATTTTTTAGTTTTTGCCGACTTTTCTGTCAAATCTCGGCTGATTCTCTCACAAAAAACCTAGATTCTCATCAAAAAAAAATCCTAAACGCATTAAATTTTGCTTCCTAAATTAGGCCACGCCCCCAATCAATGGAGCGCGTTTGCACCCCTGCACAAACAGCATACCGTGGCATGACCTATCGAACATTTGAAACGTTTTTTTTGCGCAAATACTTGTCATCTTAAACGAGGTGTTACATACAGTAACCGCAGAAACCGTCCGGCAAGCCGGTTCAAAACCACGTCTTAAAGTGGGCGGAGTCGCAACTCCCCCGCACGCTTTCCAAATAATCTTTTCGATTTCTTCTAATGTTCAGGCGGAATAATAAAGATTCGTTCAATTTTTCTTGTTTTCTCATTTTTTTTAAACGCATTATATGTGTGAATAATCAACAAAATACGGAAAATAAAGCAGATTAAGCTTTGAGAATGCAACAATTAAAAGCCACCACTCCCGCACGGCAATTTTATTAGAACGTGATTTGAATTTTTTTTTTCGCGCGTTTTTATTTTTTGATGGTCGCAAGCTCACTGCGTGGCGACTCAGCTTTACGTGCTTAAGCGGATACGTAGCCTTAAGAAGATACGTAGTTGCATGATAAACTGGGTCGCTACTCAGCGAATTAAAAAATTTGCGACCACTACAAAAATGGAACGCGCGGAAAAGAATTCAAAATCACGTTCGAAAAAATTCACCGTGCTCCCGACGACCCAAATAATTGTTTCTTTATGAAGTATTTCTATTAACGACTTTTTACGAATACAAATGAAAATACTGAACGAATCTTTTGCCTGAGTTACGTGAGGAAAGCGAAAAAATTGATGCTGCGATATGCTCAAATGTGGCAGTGTGTGCCGCAATTTGCAATTACGCAGATTTAGAGGGCGTGGCCTAAAGTAGAAGTGAGCCGAGTGATAAAACCTCGTGTGAAATGACAATATTTGTTTTTTGTTTGCGGAGAATCCAAGTTTCGAAAAGTTTAGCGGTACTACTATCCTTCTTGAACGATAATGAAATTCAATATAATTTTATAAAAATTTCGAGATTTTTGGAGGCATTATTTCTTACCTCCCGGTCGAAGACGGTCCATTTGCGGGAGAAGCGCTTCGATGCGCTCTGCACTTTCGTGGATTAGCCCCACGTTCTCCAAGTTTTCTTGGTTCATCCTACAAGAATGAACATGAGATTCTAATATTAATATACAATTAGCATAAATAAGCACAACTAGTTTCAGAAGCTGACAAAACTTGAGGAGAATTAGGTGGTTTAGTGATATACTTCAAGGCTATCAACTCGAACAAAAAACAAAAACTTGAAAGGAAAACAAAATTGAAAACGTTTATTTACAGGAAATAAAAATGTCAGCAGTCGTGAGCTGAAAATCGTAGCAAAAGAGATCGTTCGTCCATCAGAGTCTGAAAAAGAAATGAAAAATCTGGAACATGAATGAGCAGTTTCTCCAGATTCTCGAAGATTTAATCATATTATCCTACATTTGTCGGCTGGATACGGGAATAAACTTCTACTGATTAACAATAACTCCATATTCAAAAGTGAACTATTAAGAAAGCACAAAAAAACCTAAAGAAGTTCGAAACTCCTAGGTTCACGAATCTCGATATCATTATAATTACAGATTTTTTCAACAAAAACACACCGTAAATTTCTATTAAAACGAACAAAATCAGTTCCTATCAATCCACTATCATTCCATATCACAATTTCCACATCCCTATGATTCCAGATTCATTATGGAAAACCACTATCCTAAACTTCCCGATATTGATCACGAAACAGAGCAGCTTTGTCTTCCATTTCCACATAGCCTAACAAACTCTTAATTCCTAGCTGATATGGAGAACAATATGGAGACACTAAAAAGAAACAATAAACCCTTTTAAAGTTTCGACTTTTTTTTTCTCTCCGAAAAAAAAAATTTACAGAAGAAAGAGAAATAATATGCTGAAAATTTTTAAAAATTAGGTTCTTCGACTTCCAAAATTGACTTTCCAATCGTTGCATTTCCACACGAATTGGTCGTAATCTGATGAATCCATGTCTTTTTGCAATGTGCTCTTTGAGCAGACAAGTTGAACACAGGGAATGATTGCTCAGATTAACTTGTACAGCTACCAGTTCCGGCGCTTCTGTGTTTTCTTTGATTGGAGAGCAGGTGGTGCAGATGTTGGCACTGAAAAAAGGAAAAATAAGAATTCAAACTGTTCAGAATTATAGTGAACGCAAGCGTTTGTACCTGCGTTCTAATCCAATGTCCAAAAACAGCGTTCAAAATGAAGAGACGGAAAGAAATATTTCTCTGCGTTTCTCCATTTTAAACACTATTTTTAGACATGGGATTAGAGCGCAGGGGCAAACGCTGGCGTTGACTATATTTCAACTCACTCTTTCTCATGATAAGCTCTATGACATTCGATGCACGTGACGAATACAATCACACGCATTGGAAGTGTGAGCTATGCAAACGCGCTCCATTGAATGCGTAAACAACCGTTGCCTGAGTATTCAACGTTTACACACATTATCTCTGCGTCTCCTCCAAATAAATCGAACAAACGTTGAATACTCAGGCAATGGTTGTTTATGCATTCAATGGAGCGCGTTTGCATAGCTCACTTTTCAATGCGTGTGTACAATCTTATGATTCGCTTGCCCACGCATCTCATCTACCACAACTATCAATTGATAATTTGTTCTGTTGAACGTCCGAGGGGTTTGAGTTATAGTCTGAAAAAAATGGAAAAATTATTGTCAAATCTCATGAAAATCAGAATTTTTACCCTACAAACCGGACATGAAATATTGACGAGCGGCCGATTGAATTGTCTGTTGTTTCGGCGTCCTTGCTCTTCGAGCACATTTACGCATTCCTCGCATACTGTGTGCGCGTATTTTTGTCTGAAAATCTGAAAATCAAGAGAATTTCAAGAATGAAAACGATTCGAGCGACCGAAGAAAAAAGAACCGATTTGGCGACTTAAAAAGGGCAAAAATGTGAATTTTGAGCCGAAAGAAAATTCAAAAATGAAGGATTGTATAAATTTTCCGGTTTAATATCCATTTTTACAGCTTTATTATCCAAAAAATCGCTGAAAAATCTGAAAAAAAAACGCTACCAATTTTTCTGCGCGTCAGATTTAAGGCCGCATGTGCAAACACCGTCACGTCATCTCACACGCTCAGAGCGTTCTTCGAATTTACAGGGAGTTTTCCTGTCATTTTCTTCGCTAAAAAAGAAATTTTTGGAGAGAAATAATGAATATTTATATCAAAAAATAATTCAAAAAGAGAATAATTAATATCGAAAAGAAATATTCGGTCTTTTCGTCTTCCTTTGGGCTGTGCATTAAGTCTGCTTTGAAGTGAGAAAATATTGTATTTGCTGTTCCTGTTTTTTTTTTCCTTTTTTCTACATAATTTTCGAAAAAAAAACCCAATGCAGTTGGATAGCGAAGTTAATTGATTAAAGCAAAGTTTTCAAAATATCAAACTATGGGCGGAGCCTCGCCATAAATCTTCTGTATCTAAAAAAAGTTTCACCTTTTATTTGGAATTTCACGTATCAAATGCTTTATTAAATCTTCTTTCAGAAAATCTTTTGGAAAATGTTCAAATTTTTGGAAAAATTCAGAAAAAAATCGTGAATGAAAAAAAAGAGGGTGGCTGTATATAAGAATCTATTTCTTGGAGAGCAATAGGAAGGGAGAGGGGGTTAACAAGAATACAAAAATAGTCTGTGTGGGAAAAAAGAGAGCATTACTGTTGCTCAAAATAGTACAGATAATCAGCGCCAAGTGGCTCATGTGGCAATTGAACACGTGGCGGACGATTAGGTACAGGTGGAGCCGGTCGAATTGGTGGCAATGGGGTTATCGTTGGTGGTTGTGGCGATTGCTGATTATCATTCTCCAATTCATCACTCCATTTTTGAAGACTCTTCTGAAGAGACTCTATTCGTTCAGTTTTCTTCGTTAATTCCTTCACAAATTCATCGAAAAGCTTCTTCTGACTGAAACTATCAGTGGCCAAATCGAAACGATTTCTGCTAACTTCCAGAATTGAACTCGATTTAATCCATTTATCCATTGTTTCGTTCAATCGATTATGGAAATTCGATTGTTGTTGCTTCCATTTCTCTACAAGTGACACAATTCGTTGTTGATTTTCCAGTCTTTGAACTTCCACACGAATTGGTTGTAATCTGATAAACCCATGTCTTTTTGAAATGTGCTCTTTGAGCAGACAAGTTGAGCAGAGGGAATGATTGCTCAGGTTAACTTGTACAGTTACCAGTTCCGATGCTTCTGTGTTTTCTTTGATTGGAGAGCAGGTGGTGCAGATGTTGGCACTGAAAAAAAGAGAATTGTTGGTAGGAAGGGAGAAAAGATGTTTCAGATGTAAAGTCAAGTTTCTCTTGGGAAGTGTTCGCAGGAATAATGAGGGATTATCGCCCAAATCTTAAAGGGACTCCAAAGCCAGAGAAGGCTGGTTTGTGCCAGTCTAAAGGTAACTGCAAAGAACCCGCACTTTTTTTGGACATTCTAGCCAAACTGAAAGCTGGAAGTCGTTTCAGAAAAAGCATCAATCTCGGAGAGCCAATTTTGATTATTTTTCGTTAGATTCGTCTTAATTAGAAGCCCCTGAATTGCCAGTCGGCTCTAGGTTCTGCCATTATGACCGTCCAGAAATGTCTTTTATCAGCACTGATCCGAAACAGAACTGTCTTGGATAAGAACAAGAAATTTTGCTATGCAACGCTTCAGAATTTTACACACAGAACCATTCTCAGAAAGTCACCGAAAAAAGCTGCAAACGCGCTCCAATGACATCCCGTAAAACAATGTATCGAACCGAGAGACGCAGAATTTTTTTCGTCTGCGCTTCTCTCCTTTTACACACTGTTTTTGAAGATGGAGTTGGAGCGCGTTTGCTGAGATTTGGGCAAACTGAGGAGGACATTCATGGCCCAGCACTGATAAGCGATCATTCCTAAGCGGTTTCAGCACTGGATCTTGATGAAAGTGCCCAAATTCTTTCTGGACTTTCAGGAAAGCTTGATTTTTATGAGACTTCGTTCACACAAAATGACACATCAAAATTGGAAATGGCCGATCTCCCAATACGCGCTCTTCTCTCAGTTTCAGAGGGTTTCTCCAGCGATTCCCACGACTTTTCCAAGAGAAAATTGACCTTAAATTGAATTATCTCAACTCACTCGTCTTCATGATAAATCCGTTTGCATTCGATGCACGTAACGAAGACAATATTGAGATTTGCCTGCCCACGCATCTCATCGACAACATCTATCAATTGATAATTTGTCCTAATGAAGGTCCGAGGGGTTTGAGTTATAGTCTGGAAAAGAGGAGAATTAATTGTTAAATCCTATGAGAAATCAGAATTCTTACCCTACAAACCGGACATGAAATATTGACGAGGGACCGATCGAATTGTCTGCTGTTTCGGCGTCCTTGCTCTTCGAGCACATTTACGCATTCTTCGCAAACTGTGTGCGCACATTGCAATATCTTTGGTGTGTGTCCGTTTTCGCCTGAAAATTTGGAATTTTTAGAAGTTTTCAGCTGTGAAAAAGCGAGAGCTAGAATGCGCTGAAACATAGAAACCTGAAAGAAGCCAGGAAACAACGCAAATAAGTGGTTTTTCGAGCGAAAATAGGGTTTTTGGGTTGCAAAGAACGTATTTCAACCTGAAAATCAAAAAATCCCGATAAATTTGGCTGAAAATTGACTGAAAATCGCTCGAAAATTGTAAATTTTTCGAACGACACTCCGAAATAACGCTGGGTGCGTTGTTTAGCGAGCCTTTTCAAAACGATTTTTCAGCAAAAAAACTTGCGAAAAAGCGGCTTTCTCCCTTGATTTTCAGACAAGTGATTTTTTCAAGTGAAATTAGGTTTTTTGGGTTGAAAAGAATATATTTCAACCTGAAAGTCGAAAAAATCCCGGTAAATTTGGCTGGAAATCGGCTGAAAACTTTTGAAACCCGAAAAAAAATTTCTTTTTTCAAACGACACTCCGAAATAACGCTGGGTGCGTTGTTTAGCGAGCCCTCTCAAAATTTTTTTCAGCTGAAAAACCTGTGGAAAAAAGTGAGTTTTCCCCTATTTACAGACAAAAAAATGACGAAAAATCGAAATAAAAAAATAAAAAACTAACCATACGGCTCGAGGCACACTTTACACGTCGGTGTCTGAATGAAGGGCTGAACGGAGGTGCTGCTTTTGAAGTTTTGCATTTTCGACGAAGGAATTTCGAAAATTCCGTGAACGGAGAGCGAAAACGAAGGAAAACAGCAGAGAAATGAGAAAAAAAGTGAATTGGCGCCGAAAAATTTTTATTTTAACTCGTTTTTTTCAAAAAAAAAATTGTAGGTCAAATTAAAATTTTTTCAAAAAAGCGGGTCTAAAAACTAATTTATTTCGAATATTCGAGAAAATAACAAATCAAAAAGCAAAAAGTTTGAATAAGACGATAGAAACAAGAATTATCCCAAAGATAACAGCAACAGAAATTTTCGGATCAAGCTTCTCGATGATTTCAGCATAGAATACCAGAAGGGTTTCTTTTGCATCTTGAAAAATATTTTTGGCTTCTGGAAGCTCAATTTCTTTTGGCTCCGGCTCCACGATCTTCAAAACCGCTTTCAAGTCAACTTTCTCCGGAAAGCAGAATTTTGCATTGATCTCTTCGTTGTCCTTCTCCAACTTTTTCAGCTTTGTTCCAGACATTTCGCTCATTTTTCCACAACCTGTTCGGAGAACATACAGGATTTGCATAACCTGAAAACATGGAATGTATCCAGAAAAAGTGAAAAAAACGGCCTAAAATGAGCTGTGGGCGGAGAAAAGTTGGTCTATTTGGTGGCCTACAAATGCGTGGCCGTGGACTAGATTTCTTTCTGTTTTTTCCAAAACATTTCTCATAATAAATCACAGACCTTTTTTAAGGAAAAAAATGAAGAAAATTTTCAAATTGAAGAATACGTTTTCCTAGTCCGCGGCCACTTATTTCTAGGCTATTCCAGAGAGCGACTTACAACCGTAGCCACAATTCCTCGAAAGGCCAATAGCATCTCCTGAAAATTTAAAGTGCGGCGCACCTTTTTTGTGCCGTCCCCGCACGCTGTGTTTTTAGGTTTTTATTATTGTTGACGAAATCAAATACAAATATCAGCTTCTATGATGACACAAACGAACCAAATTATTGATGAAAGGGAACCTGGAGCCGTCATCTAGCGGTATCATATACCCTAAAATCTGTAATAAAGCGGCCTGCCGGAATATTTTTCACTACCTCTTCAGGAGGCTGCTCTATCACAAGGAGCCGTTGTATTAGAGTCGGCCCGCCGTTTAGGGATATAATATAGATTTATTTAAAACACACACACACACACACACACACACAGAATTTGTCCGATTGAAATTCAAGAGTTTGAATTATTATCAATTATAATAATGATTTAATCTTCTCCAGAATCGTCGTTCGCTGTTTCAATTCTTCGTATCATTTGCTCTTCAGTTTCCTCGGTTACCAGAAATACAAATTCTCGATTTGTTAATAAAATGAGTCCAACAATTTGATCATGTCGTACAATATACATTGTAAATGTTTTCTTCAAAAAGTATGAAACATCTGGAACTCCATAAAAGTCTCTGAAAATTCTTTTTTTCTTATGCCAATTGAAGTATACTAACAGTTCATGATAATTGATAGACGGAAAACTATCCTCCAATGGAATTCGTTTAACTCCACATTTCCCAATAATCCTTTCAGGATTATAATTTTCCTGTATTCGATCTAAATTACAATGCATTTCCTTCAATCCTCCAAACTTTGTTCCTGATTTCCACATTTTTAAAAATTTGATAATATAGGGATTTGTGCACCATGCCCCATTAAAATATGCACGTTCTCCATTAAATTTCAATAGAGCATATGGTGCCAATTGATACGAAAGTGGCATATCCACTATCGATGCTTCATTAACAACTTTACTCAAATTTCCAACTAGTTTACACGCCATCAATTGCACAAACTCCTGATTTGGAGAGCATCGATAGAAGTCATCGAGTAAATCGGCATCGAGACTTCCAAAACAACAAATTGACGTGGATTTGAATTGAATAAACTTGGGAAGAAAATACGGGCTCCGATCATTGATAAAAAACGATCTCAGATGATATTTGGTATTTCTTCCAAACAAATTGTTTATTCTAACATGAATTGCTTCTACAATTGGCTCTTGGCATGTAGTTTTGAAATGGATAACGAGTGGTAATTCTTCAGTTGGTAGTCTGAAAAAAGAGTGACGTCAGCATTACTTATTTACGGGAGAAGTGATGATTCCGTTTGAAGGCGCAAGGGCGAATGTTCACGATACTTCGCCACGCACTGAAAGTTACTGTAAGCGTGGCGAAACATCGTGGACATTTAGCGTTGCGCCTTTAAACGGAACCGCCATTTTTTCGCTAATCACGGAGTCCCATACGTGAAATGTGCCAACACCTTCGCTGGCGTAAAAAAGTGTAGGCACCGTTGACGCACTTCACGTTTTTCGGCGGCAGTTCAAATTATGCTTTCAACCACAAAAATTTTGATCGAATATTTATGCCAGAATGAGAAAATTCTTACCGAAAAAGCTTAAAGGGGGACAGAACCATTCAAAAAAGTGTCGATGTTTTTACATGAATCGACGCAGAATGAATGGGAAACAAATTTATCTCTTGAACACATGTTTCAAAAATCACTTTTAAAGACGCCACAGGCAAAAAATGGGTCAAAAAAGGCGTTTCGCGATGCTCTTTTTTCACCTTTCGCAGTGCACGTTCACGTTTATTTTTGGGTTGCCCTACTTTTCACGTGCACTGCGAAAGGGTCCACCGTGAAAAAAGAGCACCGCGAAACGCCTTTTTTTGACCCATTTTTTGCCTGTGGCGTCTTTAAAAGTGATTTTTGAGTCATGTGTTCAAGAGGAAACTTATTTTCCCATTCATTCTGCGTCGATTCATGTAAAAACATCGGCACTTTTTTAATGGTTCTGTCCCCCTTTAATTTAAATCAGTCATGAAGCCTTTTTGCTCACTGATCTGATTTGATAAGTTAAATAAGAGATAAGATATAAGAGAAACTCCGTGCTAATGAGTAAAATCTAGTAATGTGTATACGCAACTCCTTGCGCGCAGGCATGACCGCGCTCGCAACCGTAATTGCGTCGATTCGATGGGTTTCGAGGAAGACACCCGACGAAAAGGCTTTCCGCGACGCGACACGCAACGCGCCCTCGGGAACTGTTTTCGGCCTTTTAAAATCCGAGTGATTTTCTATAATTTTTTTCAATAAAAATTTAGATTATAGATCGATTCGATGGATGTCCCTTGCGTTTCGGTTGCGTGGGGTTGCATGGAGCGGTCATGCCTGTTTGAGCGACCGTGGGCATTTTCAACACCGGTTCCCTTCGAGGGCGAGAAAGCACGCCCTAATGCTAAAAAAGTTTAATACTCAGTTTCGTCCCATTCGCTTAAGAAACCGGATAAAAAATTTCGACCACAATTGGCCGCATCGGGCCTCAATTTGAGAATTTCGAACATGGCCGATCGTTTTTCAAAACTCGGCCATGAGTAAAATGCCCGCGGCCGCGCGAAGAATTGCGTATACACAACATTATCACTTACCTGCAAAATCCACTGATCCCAGAGAATTGAATTTCTTTTTGTTCCCTTTCATCGACTATAATTCCCCTACCCCGCGAACCGGTTCCCCCTTCAGCGTGGATTCTCATTAATATTTGAACATCGTTGTTCTTATCAAAGACAAAAACTCTTATCGATAGAGGGGAATTTCGATGAGAATATGAATCATAACTTATCATTTCGATATTATTCCAGTGAAGACTTTGAATCAATTTCATTGATTTTTTAGAACAAATTGATAAGAGAAACAAATCTCCATAATCCATTTGTTTCAGAATTCGTATTTGAGCAAGATGAGGGATTTGGAGTAGATTCATAGCGGGGAGTGAATAATCAATAATAACGAAAGAAGAAAGAACGATTATCTCAGGATCTACTTGCCTACGAAGAACCCGATGGGCTATTAGCACCTGACTAATCCTCTCTTGGTCTCTTCCATCTTCTGTGGTCCTCTTCCATCTTTACTACTATTACTGGACAGATTCCGTCTGTCTGTCAGTTTTTCGTCGACCCTACAACCCTTTCTACTGAACCAATTTTTATGAAAATTAGGTGGACCAATACAGAACTATTCCGAGATTGTTCCCGACTTTTTAGGTTTTTGATAACTTTGTTAAAACTATAACGATCGTAAAACTTTTTGTGATGCCAGATAGTTGGAGAACCGTCTGGTTATTATTTAATTTCTTTGTCCTTTCATCCATTTCCTGTCCCCCGTCTTGAAATATCACTATTATATAAACAAAACTTTTATGATGGATTCAGAAGATGCTCGTGGCATTGGAGCGCGCTTGCATACCTCGTCTCCCACTAACGCCTAGAGAAGGCGTTCGTTTTTTTATTGATTTTTTCGTTATTCCCATCATTTCAGCTTCTACCTCCTGCTATGAAACTACTGAATATCCCTCATCTTGCTCAAATACGAATTCTAAAACAAATGGAATATGGAGATTTGTTTCTCTTATCAATATGCTCTAAAAAATCAATGAAATTGATTCAAAGTTTTCGTTGGAATAATATCGAAATGATAAGTTATGATATATTTACTACTAGAAGCAACATTCCATACATAAGAATATATGCCTATGATAAGGATGATAATGTTCAATGCATATTGAAAATCTACGTTGAAGGAGGTCGTGAAGATATTGATGAAAGGGTACCAAGAGAAATCCAATTCTCTGGATTAAGTGCATTGTACAGGTAATTGTTAAGAATCGATGGCTCCGCGCCAATTCGAAAAGTGAAACTTCGAAATTGCGATGTTTTGCAATAAGACATTCCACCACGTGAACACGTGAAGTTGTACGTGATTCCGGGTTCCGGATTCCGTATTCCGGGGATTTTTCGATTTCGAATTCCGGATTCCGCAAAATGAGATTTCCTTCCGTTACAACTCAAAATTCTCAAGTTAAAGGTGGTTACCCCCGTGTCTCAGCCGGTAACATGGCCGACCACCAATCGGTACGGTAGCTCGGTTCGACCTCTTCGATGGTAATAGTTTTTGTTTTTCTTGAAAATAATCAAAATTGAAAAATTAGTGCATACACCACATCTTACGACAAAATGCATACACAGTCCCCAAATGCAGTCCCCACGACTTTCCTGTCCCCCCACCTTTACGAAAAATAGCAAAAAATAAGGAGAATTATTGAGCGATACCTTGATATTCACTGCGTCTAGCATGAAATGGGTCCTGAAATGTACTTGAAAATGGAGCTAAGCTTTTTTTCTTCGAACTAAATCGATATTTTTCAGCTGTGAATCTCGCAAAGCCAATGAATTCGAGTTCCGAATTCCGGATTCCGGCGTCCGTAGTTTCGAAGGGTGTTCCGGATTCCGGATTCCGGAATCAAAAAATCCATTCCGTACAACTCTGGTGAACACTTCGAAACCAGAAATTTCGCTACTATAGTTCTTGCCTATAAACTTTCACAGAGCAAAAATTACATCGATTCGATATAAGGAATAGAGCGAGTAAGCCTCAAGTATGAGAAGTTTGAGTTTTTTTTTGAAGGACTATATGTAGTCCCACTATTTCTTTTTCTTCCTTTTTTTCATGCTGATTCCATTGCGCATGAGGACGTAGCTCGGCGTGTTACAGGTTGGCGCCGTCTGGCCGATTTCTTCATATTTTTCATTTTATCTCAGACGTTTGACATGTTAAAATAGAAGAGTATCGATGTTTCGTTGCAAAAGCGTGAACGAAATAAAGGCGAAAAATATGGAGAAAACGGCTCTGGGTTTTGGAATACTCGGCCAGACGGCCGCCGCCATCAACCTGTAACACGCCGAGCTATGTCCTCATGCGCAATGGAATCAGCGCAAAAAAGGAAACATGAAACGAAAATAAATAAATGTGACTATTTTTTTAAAAAAACTCAAACTGCTCATACTGCTTGATGCTTATCCGCACTATCATCATTCTTATATATAAAACGCTAGGGGGATATTTTCAAAGTAAAAAAGTTGCGACGCGTGAACCTCACAAAGCTGTGAAAAACTCTCTCGAATAAACTCCACCTTTTTTGCAACTGTGCGGCGCACTTTCACACTGGTTACCTTACGCCGTTTTCTAACCTTTTCAGAGAGAAATCGACGGGAATATTAGATGTTAGGGATATTTTATTGCTATTTTAATCAAATACTCAACTTTTCAATTAATTAATTCGAGACTGGCGCAAGGAATCCATTGTATTCAGAAAATCTGAAAAGTGCGCGGCACTCTTGCAAGAAAAAGGTGGAGTTTATTCGAGAGAATTTTTCACAGCTTTGTGAGGTTCACGCGTCGCAACTTTTTTACTTTGACAATATATCTGTCCGTTGGTCAGGATGTTCGCTTTGCCAAAGCAAGAAGAAAGAGATTAACCACAGCAAAAAACCGAACCGGCGCGTTGCGAACAACAGTCGCGCGCTCACGCACTGCGCCACCGGACCACGAAAACATGTCAGCATGTTTGCCTACAGGTGTCGACGGGTTTTCAGCGCTACGGAGCGGCGTAGCCGCGACCAGTGAGAAAAGTGAGGAGCGCAGCGACGAACAGTATAAAGAAGCCTGTTGATGCGCCGCAGGCGCAGAAATCAGGCTGGTTCCTTATATCGAATTAATGTAATTCTTTCTCTGTGAAAGGCAAAAACTATAGTAGCAAAATTTCTGATTTTGAAGTGTTCACGTGGAGCAACGTCTTATTACAAAACGTCCCGATTTCGAACTGTCAGTTTTCCAGCCGGCGGGGAGTCGAATAGATAGAGACATATCTCAAACAAACTGTTTTCAGACTACCAACTGAAGAATTGCCACTCGTTATCCATTACAAAACAACATGCCAAGAGCCAATAGTAGAAGCAACTCATTTTAGAATATACACACTGTTTGGAAAAAATACAAAATATCATTTGAAATCTTATTTTCTCACAGAGTTAAGCCCTCTTTTTCTTCCGAAATTTATTCAATTCAAATCCAGTTCTATTCATAGTTTTAATAATCTTAATAATAATCTGAGCGATAGTGATTTACTCGATGACTTTTATCGATCCTCTCCAAATCAAGAATTCGTTCAATTGAAGGTCATGAAACTATTTGGGAAATTGACCAAAGATTGCGGAATTTATGAATCAAAGATATTAGATATGCCTTTTTCGTATCAAATGGCATCATATGCTCTGTTGAAGTTTAATGGAGAACGAGCATATTTTGATCAAGCATTATGTTCTCATCCTTATATTATCAAATTCTTGAAAATGTGGAAATCAGGGACAAAATTCGGAGGTTTGAAAGAAATTCATTGTAATTTGAAATATAGAGCCTGGCAAGAGCCTCATAATCTTGAAAAAATAATTGAGAAAGGTGGAATCAAACGAATTCCATTGGAGGATGATTTTCCGTCCATCAATTACCATAAACGGTTAGTTTACTTTACTTGGTATAGTTTTAAAAGAACCTTTTCAGAGATCATTTTGGAGTTCCAGAGGTACGTTACTTCCGCAAGAAAACATTTACAATGTATATTGTAAGGCATGATCAAATTGTTGGACTTATTTTATTAACAAATCGAGACTTTGTACTTTTTCTGACCGAGGAAACTGAAGAACAAATGATACGAAGAATTCAAAAATTTGATGGCGATTCAGAAGAAGATTAAATCATTATTATTATTTTTTAATGCATGTTGATAAATTTTCTTAATTTTTTTACTGAAACACGTTCAGTTTTTAAAACCTACCACCTCAAATAAATTATTTGCTACAAGACCCAAATGCGAATTCTTTGAATTATTTTTTCAAAGCTAAGAAACTGTTCTCAATCATATAGCAAGCGAAATTTTTTTTAAAAATCCAAATTAAGCGAAGATTTGATGAAAATCATCATTCCAGTCACTAGTTTCGGTGCTTCGGAAGACGCGCAAACACCTTTGTTGACGCATTAAAAGAGGGGCGGAGCGTTCGTCGCAAGGCGCACTTCTTGAATGGGACTCACGGGGTAGCCGAAAGCCAAGTAGTGCAACCCCGCTCTATCGAATTTTTATTTATTGGCATTGTGCCAACTTTATAATCAACTGGAGTCCAATAGACGCGACGCGACACGCAACGCTTTCGTTCAAAAAAGAACTTTTCGCGGGCTCAACGAACCGGCGCTTTGGCGACCCGTTGCTCACTAATTTTCAGGCAGAAAAAGGCACACACCAAAAACAGAGCAGCTGAGTTTCATTCTCGTATGACTAAAACCTTTACTTTAGAGGGCATCATTAGACGAGAGACCGAGAGAGGATTAGTCAGGTGCTAATAGCCTATCGGGTTATTCGTAGGCAAGTAGATCCTGAGACAACCGTTTTTTCTTCTTTCGTTATTATCGATTTTCTCTCTGGCTTTTCATGCTTTCTGTCTCTCTACCTCTCGCTATGAAACTACTTAATATCCCTCGTCTTGTTCAAATACGAATTCTGAAACAAATGGATTATGGAGATTTGTTTCTCTTATCGATATGCTCTAAAAAATCAATGAAATTGATTCAAAGTTTACGATGGAATGGTATCGAAATGATAAGTTATGATTCACATGCTGATAGAGTCAATGAACTATCGATAAAAGTTTTTATCTATGATAAGGATAATAATGTTCAATTCATAATGAGAATCCATGCTGAGGGGGGAAGTGGTGCGCGGACTAACGAAACGATAGTTGATGAGAGGGAACCAAGAGAAATCCAATTCTCTGGGATCAGTGGATTGTGCAGGTGAGTGATGAGAATAAGTATCTCTCTAACAAACTGTTTCAGACTACCAACTGAAGAATTGCCACTCTCGATTCATTTCAAAACAACATGCGAAGAACCAATTGTAGAAGCAACTCATGTTAGAATAGATACTCTATTTGGAAAAAATACGAAATATCATTTGAAATCCACTTTTCTCAATGAGTCAAGTCCTCATTTTCTTCCCAAGTTAATTCAATTCAATTTGAGTTCTATTACATGCTTCAGAAAAACCGATGTAGAATTACTCAATGAATTCTATCGATCTTCCCAAAATCAAGAGTTTGTTCAATTGAGCGGTACAAACATAAATGGGAAGCTAAGTGAAGATTCGAGTGTTTATGAAGCTCCTGTATTGCTTATGTATTGGTCCTACCTCTTGGCACCATATGCTCTACTGAAATTCAATGGAGAACGTGCATATTTTAGTCAGGCATCATGCACTGATCCTTATATTATTAAATTTTTGAAATTGTGGAAATCCGGTGAAAAATTTGGTGGTCTGAAGGAAATACATTGCGATTTGAATCCTTATGTTGATTTGAACCCTACAAAAATAATTGAAGAATGTGGAATCAAAAGAATTCCATTGCAGAATGATTTTCCGTCGATCAACTATCATAGAAGGTTAGTTCAATAAAATTTTCCCAGACCACCTAAAAACTTTTCAGAGACGATTATGGATTTCCTCAAGAGTTCTTTATCAAGAAAACATTTACAAAGTATATTGTAAGGCATGATCAGATAGTCGGACTTATTTTATTAACAAAAGTATCATTTGTATTTTGGGTGACCGAGGAAACTGAAGAACAAATGATACGAAGAATTCAGAATGTGGATAATGATTGAAAAGATTATGTTATTAAAACTTGATAAGGAGGGTGCTTGCTTTTAGAACTGCACAAAATAGAACTGCTACAAAATAGAACTCCAGTCCGGCGGAGCGCGTTGTTTTCGGAAGCGCTCCCAGGCTGAGTTCTGAAATTTTCTATGTCGAGTTACCACTTAAAATGAAGCTCAGGAACTTTTCTAGCGTTTAAGATTATGCATTTTCTATAAAAAATTTTTCGGGCTTCAGAAAGCGCAGTAGAAACAAACGCGCTCCGCCGCACACGAGTTCTATTTTGTAGCAGTTCTATTTTGTAGCAGTTCTATTTGGTTACGGTTCTATTTTGTAGCAGTTCTATACTGTGTACTTCTATTTTGTGCAGTTCTAAAAGCAAGCACCCTCCTTGATAAGTGTTCATAATAAAGTTACATTTTTTTTTTCTGAGTTTTCTATATCTCATCCACAAACCCTTTTTGTAATGCTAAAAATATATTCGAAAAGAGAGGGTCACTATCAGCCAAAACCATTTTTTTCTGCTGAAATTTTTCTTTTTCCGCTTATGAGCAAAGAGTTTATTAGCATTGGCACAAAATCTAAAATATATGTTCCTTTCCATCGGAAACAACAAAAAAAAAAGAAGAATGTGTGCGGCGCCATTGCGAAAAGTCGCGCCGCACTTTGCGAAATGAAAGTGCGAGAATTTAGACATGAGAGGCCAACATAAAAATTGTGAGCACAATTTTTTTTTTCGTGCTTCAACAATGGTTTTCTTTTTTTTTGTTCACAATATGGCTTTTCTATGGGTTAAACGTTTTTTTAAGCAAGAGTTCGTTTTATTTCTATTTTCTTTCGCTCGATTTTGACTAGTTTTTTGTCTTATTTCTTTGCAAAACTCATAGTTTTTCGTTTGAAGCTTTTTTGTAAAGGCTCGCTAAACAGTGCGCCCGGCGTAATTTCGGAGCATCGTTCGAAACTTTTTTCCCGCGCTATTTCCAGTTACCACGCGATTTTCCGGTATTCCCCTTTCAATCTTTTCCGATTAAGGGGTCTCAGAAAAAATATTATTCGCAAAACCACGGAGTGAAAAACAGTCTATTGAGGTTTAAAAAAAACATGTTTCTGAAAGTGTTCAGTATAGCGTGCTTGGTTTGGCTGCGAAGCAGCGACTTATATCATTAGGTTCGATACGTAGTTTAATCGAAAATCACTGGTTCTCCGGAAAGCAAAAACGAAAACAATTTTTTTTGCATTGAAATCGGATTGATCAAAATCAAAAAGATTTTTGAAAATAATTTCAAAAATTTTTGAAAATATTTTCAAAAAATGTTCAAACGCGCACTTTTCGCGCCAAATGATTTAGCAAGTGCGCTCTAGCTCATATGGACTGTTTTTCACTCCGTGCAAAACCTATAAAACACTCGTGAAAATCGCAATTTCCGATACTTTTCTAATTTTCGAATTTCAGCGATTCCAGCCATTTCTAAACCGAATTTATTGCTTTTTTCAAATAAAAGTTCTCTAAAAATTTTTAATTTTCAGGCGAAAACGGACACACACCGAAGATATTGCAATGTGCGCACACAGTATGCGAGGAATGCGTAAATGTGCTCGAAGAGCAAGGACGCCGGAACAACAGACAATTCGATTGGTCACTTGTTAATATTTCATGTCCAGTTAGTAGGGTAAGAATTGAGATTTTCATGAGATTTAACAATAAATTCTGCTTTTTCTTCAGACTATAACTCAAACCCCTCGGACCTTCATTAGGACAAATTATCAATTGATAGATGTTGTCGATGAGATGCGTGGACAGGCAAATCTTAATAATGTATTCGTTGAAAAAGAGTAAGTTGGAATAATCAAGTTTAAAGTCATTTTTGTTGGAAAAGTATTGGAAATCGCTGACGAAAACCTTTGAAACTGTGACAGAAGAGCGCGTTTTGGGAGATCGGCATTACCGAAAAGTGTCGTTTTGAGGAAGCAAGGACTATGATGAATCGATTTTTCCTGAGATTTCAAAGAAAGTTTGCCGCTTTCATCGAAATGACTGTTTTATATCAATATTGACACATATAATCAGCTCTTAATTCTGCGAATGCACTCCAATATGTCATATTCGAAAATAATGTGCAGAACTGAGATGCGCAGATGGAAAAATGTCTGCGTCTCTCGATTTAATGAAATGTTTTGGGGGTGACATTAAAGCGTGTTTTCAAGAATTTCGAGCTGAATATAACAAAATCGTTCCGTACAGAAAAACAGACCGTACAGACGATTCAATACAATGCTTTCGGGGATGACATTGAAGTTTCGAAGAATGTTGAGCTTACTATAACGAAATCGTTCCGTATAAAAAAAAAGAGAATATTAAAATGCTAATCGAGTTTCTAATTCTGATATGAGGCGATACTGATGGAGCGGGGGAAATTCCAGTGGTTTCAGCGATTTCTAGCCCGCTTTTCTTGCTTTTTTCAGGGCTAAAATTTTCTAAAAATTTCAAATTTTCAGGCGAAAACGGACGCACACCGAAGGTATTGCAATGTGCGCACACAGTTTGCGAGGAATGCGTAAATGTGCTCGAAGAGCAAGGACGCCGAAATAACAGACAATTCGATCGGTCTCTTGTCAATATTTCATGTCCGGTTAGTAGGGTAAGAATTGAGATTTTCATGAGATTTAACAATAAATTCTGCTTTTTCTTCAGACTATAACTCAAACCCCTCGGACCTTCAACAGAACAAATTATCAATTGATAGTTGTGTTTGATGAGATGCGTGGGCAGGCGAATCTTAATATTGTATTCGTTACGTGCATCGCAAAACGGATTTATCATGAAGACGAGTGAGTTGAGATAATTTAATTTAAGGTCATTTTCCTTTTGGAAAAGTGTTGAAAATGGCTGAGCAGACAAATGACTTTCCGACACGTCTTTTATCAGCCCTATTGTATACCAAAACAGTTCCAGTCGTCAAAGTGAAAGTTCTGATTTAAAACAATGCTGATAAGGGACAGTTGTGATAAGTGATACGGTTCTTAAACCTCTTGAAACGGCTTAACCACTACTTGGGTTTTCAAACCATCAAAGTTCAAAAAAAAGTTGGAACTCTGTCACCGGAAGGTTAAACTGCCTGTTCGAACTCCTAGATTAATGCGTGAATAAGAGCGGTCTTTGGCATCTTATTTGAATGAATGGTCAAAGAAGCAGCAAAACAACAATTAATTTAAACTATTATTGAGTCTTGATTTTCATTGATTTCGCAGTTGCTTTCAACGCACGCTTCTTCATTATCGAAACTATCAGCCTGCTCGCAAGACATTTCACGCTAGCACTGCCCAAAAGAAATTTGACTTTGAATTACAAATTGTCTTCCTTTATCGAGATTAATCCGACCGTTTTTTTTTCTGGAATTTTAGTAATTTCCCATGCGATAATCCCTCATTATTCCTGCGTCCACTTTCCAAGGGAAACTTGATTTTAAATCTGAAACATCTCTTCCTCTTCCTACCAACATTTCTCTTTTTTTTCAGTGCCAACATCTGCACCACCTGCTCTCCAATCAAAGAAAACACAGAAGCGCCGGAGCTGGTAGCTGTACAAGTTAACCTGAGCAATCATTCCCTCTGCTCAACTTGTCTGCTCAAAGAGCACATTTCAAAAAGACATGGATTCATCAGATTACAACCAATTCGTGTGGAAATTCAACGATTGGAAAATCAACAACGAATTGTGTCACTTGTAGAGAAATGGAAGCAACAACAATCGAATTTCCATGATCGATTGAACGAAACAATGGATAAATGGATTAAATCGAGTTCAATTCTGGAAGTTAGCAGAAATCGTTTTGATTTGGTCACTGATAGTTTCAGTCAAAAGAAGCTTTTCGATGAATTTGTGAAGGAATTAACGAAGAAAACTGAACGAATAGAGTCTCTTCAGAAGAGTCTTCAAAAATGGAGTGATGAATTAGAGAATGATGATCAGCAATCACCACCCCAACCAACGATTACTCCATTGCCACCAATTCGACCGGCTCCACCTGTACCCAATCGTCCGCCACGTGTTCAATTGCCACATGAGCCACTTGGCGCCGATTATCTGTACTATTTTGAGCAACAGTAGTAGTGCTCTTTTTCTCTTTTCCCCATGTTTCTAAAAAAATTTGTATTGCATATTCTGAAAAAAAAACAACATGATAATTTATTATTAACAAATTACAATCAAAATGATTATGGGGAGGGTGAGGGAGAGGGCGGCGGTGGGGGATCTTGCTCCACCCCGAAATGTTCGGCGGCGTCCTCCAGCTGCTGACTCAAATCCCTCATTTGCCCAATGAGGAGCTGAATGTCCTCCCACTGGGCTCGAGCCTCTGAAAATCCGAGTATTTAAAAGAGCACTACTGTCAAATTAATAATAGTTGTACAAGGAATTCAAATGTTACTTTTCGTGAGTGGATCTCCCACTTTCTTTTCCAACTGCGTAAATTCAAAAATAGCTTGGAGATCAAAAAAGGCGGACCGCCCGCGAAAATAAAAATTTGAATTCCTTGCACAACAATTATTAATTTGACAATAAGAGCACTAAAAGAGTTTTGAGTCAAGAAATTCAAAGAAACTCAATTTTGACAACAAGTGCGCTCTATTGACACGAGCTAAATTATCAAAATGTCGACCAACAAGGTAACACACAGCACCTTGACACGGTGATTTTTCGAGTACCGGTTAGTTGAACGCGTTTTGAGGAGTTAGTCCATCGAAAAAGGCGGGTTCAGCCAATAATCAGCGGAGGGGGGCGAGCGCTGATTAGTAACCTAGCAAAAAAAAAAAAGTTAGTCCGCCACGGCCACGGCCCCGCCGCCTTTTTCAGTTCAAAATTAAGGCGGCCCCCGGTTGAGCTCAATGGAAAATTAGGCCGCCGTTCTTATGTACCAAATTTAAGTATGTAGGTACCATTTTTACGTTATAATTTTTTTACCACATATTCTTGAAGGAATTATCTAAAAATTGTAGGACGCGAAAAAAAAATTGTAGGCACCGTTTTTGAGAAAATCGTCGTCAAAGTTAAAAAGCAAAATTTTCAGTGTTAAAAACTAGACCGCGGGTCGCTGGCCTTGGAAGGGCTAGCGCGCCTACCGGTACTGAGAAAATCACCGTGCTTGAGTCGGGATTTATTCAAAATTTGTTCAGTGGAGCACGTTTTCATTATTCAAGTTTTTTAGTATATTTTCAAAGTGATTTTTCAGACGACTAGTAGAAAGCAAAATCGAATTTTTTCAGACTCGTTAATGCTTTTTTTTCGAAAAAAATCCCGACTCGAGGTACTGTGTGGAGAGAACCATTCAGGCTCCGCCCTTTTTTTCCAACGTTGGTGGGCTCTAATGAATTTTCCGGTATTCAGGGCGAAACTTGTTTAGTATGTTTTCCAGAAAGAGATTTTGATCGATTTTGAAAAAAAACCCGGCAATCGTTTCGAAATTGAGCTGAAAATTGGGGAAAAAATGCTCAAAAAAACCGAAAATTATAACCCGGGTCGGCCCGCATTTTGACCAGTCAGATTTTTCCAAACATTTGAGAACCTACCTGCCTCCGGCATTGGAGCACGGCCGATACGCTCGACCGCTCGGAGGACACGGCGAGCGAGCTCCTCGAGTTGGACCCTCACTTGGTCCACGACCATAATGACACGTGGTTCACGAGGCTCCATCTGTAAAAAAATGATTTGTATGAGCTTAGCATGCACAGTTTTTGAAGTATTATTCGTCAATCAAAGTTTTGAATTTTGGCATTATTTTTTCTTTGAAAAATGGGCTTCCTCAACTTCCTCAGAAAGTGAGAAAACATGAGACAAATTAGGTGGTTTATTGATATACTTCAAGGATATTAACTCGAATGAAATGCGAAAACTTTAAAGGAAAAAAAATTGTAAACGTTTATTTACAGAAATAAAAATTTCAGAAGTCGTGAGCTGAAAATCGTAGCAAAAAAGATCGTTCGTCCATCAGAATCTGAAAAGCAAGTTAAAAATCTGGAAAATGAATGAGCAGTTTCTCCTGATTCTCGAAGATTTAATCATATTATCCTACATTTGTTGGCTGAAATCGGGAAGAAACTTCTACTGATTAACAATAATTCCATATTCAAAAGTGAACTATTAAGAAAGCACAAAAAAACATGAAACTTCGAACTAACGTCCCTTAAATTCAATCATCTTAATAGCACTACAATTACAGATTTTTTTCAACGAAAACACACTATCTCTCCCTAAATTTCTGAAAAAACTAGCAAAATCAATTCCTATCAATCCACTATCATTCCATATCACAATTTCTACATCCCTATGATTCCAGATTCATTATGGAAACCGATTATCCTAAATTTCCCGATATTGAACACGAAACAGAGAAGCTTTGTCTTCCATATCCTCATAGACTAACACCTGAAACTCTTAACTCCTAGCTGATAACAATATGGAGACACTAAGAAACAATAAACCCTTTTAAAGTTTCGACTTTTTTTTCTTTCCGAAAAAAAATTACAGAAAAAAAGCTGAAAATTAAAAAAAATGGTCTTTAACTTCCAAAAATCGTTGTTGATTTTCCAGTCGTTGCATTTCCACACGAATTGGTTGTAATCTGATAAATCCATGTCTTTTTGAAATGTGCTCTTTGAGCAGACAAGTTGAGCAGAGGGAATGATTGCTCAGTTAACTTGTACAGCTACCAGCTCCGAAGCTTTACTATCAATTGATAATTTGTTCTGTTGAACGTCCGAGGGGTTTGAGTTATAGTCTGAAAAAAAGAAGAATTAATTGTTAAATCCTATGAGAAATCAGAATTCTTACCCTACAAACCGGACATGAAATATTGACAAGAGACCGATCGAATTGTCGATTGTTTTGGCGTCCTTGCTCTTCGAGCACATTTACGCATTCTTCGCAAACTGTGTGCGCATCTTCGGTGTGTGTCCTTTTTCGCCTGAAAATTTGGAATTTTTAGAAAATTTTAGCTGTGAAAAAGCAAGAAAATCGGGCTAGAAATCGCTGAAATCACTGGAATATCCTCGCGCTATCAGTACCGTCTCATATCAGAACTAGAAATTCTATTAACATTTCAATATTTTGTTTTTTCTATACCAAACGATTTTGTTATATTCTGCTCAATATTCTGCGAAACGCGCTTCAATGTCACCCCCGGAAACATTGTATTGAATCGAGAGACGCAGACATTTTTCCGTCTGCGCATCTCAGTTCTGCACACTATTTTCGAAGATGAAATTGGAGCGCATTCCCAGAATTAAAAGCTGACTGTATGGGACACTTTTGACGGAAAAACAGTCATGATTGGAGGCAACTGTGATATGACATCGGTTCTAATACAGCCTCGGTTTTCGATGAAAGCGGCAAAATTTTTTGAAATTTCAGAAAAAAAATCGATTTATCATAATCTTCGCTTCCTCAAAACTACACTTTTCGATCTAACTCATCTCCGCGCAAACGCGCTCTTCTGTCACAGTTCCATAGGATTTTCCAGCGATTTCCAACACTTTTTAACAGAAAATGACCCTAAATTTGATTATTCCAACTCACCCTTGCTCATGATAAGCTCCATGACACTCGATGCACGTAACGAATACAATATTCAGATTCGCCTGCCCACGCATCTCATTGATCACATCTATCAACCGTTAATCCGTTCTAATGAATGTCCGAGGGGTTTCAGTTACAGTCTGAAACAGAAAATATTGAAAAATTCATGAAAAATCTGAGAAAAAAAGCCTCACCCTACAAACTGGACATGAAATACTGATGGAAGTCGGATCGGAAATTTCGGCGTCCTTGCTTCGAGCACATTTACGCATTTCTCGCAAACTGTGTGCACACATGATATGATTATTTGTTCTGAAAATTGGGAGAATTTCAATGAGGAAAACGATTCGAGCGGCAGAAGAAAAAATAACCGATTTGGCGGCTTGAAAATGGCAAAAATGTGAATTTTGAACCGAAAGAAAATTCAACAATGAAGTATTCAATAGATTTTCCGGTTAAATTCTCATTTTAACAGCTATATTTATTCTGAAAATCGCTGAAAAATCTGAAAAAAAATGCTACCAAGTTTTCTGCTCGTCAGATTTAAGGCCGCATGTGCAAACACCGTCACGTCAACTCACACGCTCAAAGTATTTTTCAAATTTTCAGGGGGTTTTCGTGTCATTTTCTTAAAAAAAGAGATTTTTGTAGGAAAATAACGAATATTTATATCGAAAAGTAATTCAAAAAGAGAATAATTAATATTGAAATGAAATATTCGGTCTTTTCGCCATCTTTTGGGCTGTGGATTAAATCTGCTTTGAAGTGAAAAGATATTGTATTTGCTGTTCCTGTTTCTTTCCTTATTTCTACATGGTTTTCGAAAAACCCAATGCAGTTGGATAGCGAAGTGCATTGATTAAAGCAAAGTTTTCAAAATATCAAACTATGGGCGGAGCCTCGCCATAAATCTTCTGTACCTAAAAAGAAAGTTTCACTCTTTTTTTTCGAGTCTCACGTACCAAATGCTTTATTAAATCTTCTTTCAGAAAATCTTTTAGAAAATGTTCAAATTTTTGGAAAAATTCAAAAAAAAATCGTGAATAAAAAAAAGGGGTGGCTGTATATAAGAATCTATTTCTTGGAGAGCAATGGGAAGGGAGAGATGAGGGTTAACAAGAATACAAAAATAATTTGTGTGGGGAAAAAAGAGGAACAGAGCACTACTGCTGCTCAAAATAGTACAGATAATCGGCGCCAAGTGGCTCATGTGGCAATTGAACACGTGGCGGACGATTGGGTACAGGTGGAGCCGGTCGAATTGGAGGCAATGGGGTTATCGTTGGTGGTTGTGGCGATTGCTGATTATCATTCTCCAATTCATCACTCCATTTTTGAAGACTCTTCTGAAGAGACTCTATTCGTTCAGTTTTCTTCGTTAATTCCTTCACAAATTCATCGAAAAGCTTCTTCTGACTGAAACTATCAGTGGCCAAATCAAAACGATTTCTGCTAACTTCCAGAATTGAACTCGATTTAATCCATTTATCCATTGTTTCGTTCAATCGATTATGGAAATTCGATTGTTGTTGCTTCCATTTCTCTACAAGTGACACAATTCGTTGTAGATTTTCCAGTCTTTGAATTTCCACACGAATTGGTTGTAATCTGATAAACCCATGTCTTTTTGAAATATGCTCTTTGAGCAGACAAGTTGAGCACAGGGAATGATTGCTCAGGTTAACTTGTACAGCTACCAGCTCCGATGCTTCTGTGTTTTCTTTGATTGGAGAGCAGGTGGTGCAGATGTTGGCACTGAAATAAAGAGAAATGTTGGTAGGAAGAAAGAAAAGATGTTTCAGATGTAAAGTCGAGTTTCTCTTGAAAAGTGTTCGCAGGAATAATGAGGGATTATCGCCCAAATCTTAAAGGGACTCCAAAGCCAGAGAAGGCTGATTTGTGCCAGTCTAAAGGTAACTGCAAAGAACCCGCACTTTTTTGGACGTTCTAGTCAAACTGAAAGCTGGAAGTCGTTTCAGAACAAGCATCAATCTCGGAGAGCCAATCTTGATTATTTTTCATTAGATTCCTCTTAATTAGAAGCCACTGATTTGCCGGTCGGCTCTAGGTTTTGCCATTATGACCGTCCAGAAATGTCTTTTATCAGCACTGATCCGAAACCGAACTGCCCTGGATAAGAACAATAAATTTTGCTATGTAACGCTTTAGAATTCTACACACAGAGCCATTCTCAGAAAGTAGCTGTAAAATGCTGGACGCGCTCCAATGTCATTCTCCAAAACATTGTACAGATTCGAGAGACGCAGAGATGTTCCCATCTGCGCTTCTCGCCTTTTACACACTGTTTTTGAAGATGGAGTTGGAGCGCGTTTGCTGAGCTTTGGGAAAACTGAGGAGGACATTCATGGCCCAGCACTGATAAGCGATCATTCCTAAGCGGTTTCAGCACTGGATCTTGATGAAAAGGCCCAAATTCTTTCTGGACTTCCAGGAAAGCTTGATTTTTACGAGTCTTTGCTTCCTTGAAACGACATTTTTCGAAATGACCTATTTGCCAATACGCGCTCTTCTCTCACAGTTTCAGAGGGTTTCTCCAGCGATTCCCACCACTTTTCCAAGAAAAAAGTGACCTTAAATTGATTTATCTTAACTCACTCGTCTTCATGATAAATCCTTTTGCATTCGATGCACGTAACGAACACAATATTGAGATTCGCCTGCCCACGCATCTCATCAACCACATCTATCAACTGGTAATTTGTTCTGATAAACGTCCGAGGGGTTTGAGTTATAGTCTGAATAAAAAAAAACAGAATTTATTGTTAAATCCTATGAGAAATCCGAATTCTTACCCTACAAACCGGACATGAAATATTGACGAGCGACCGATCGAATTGTCTGTTATTTCGGCGTCCTTGCTCTTCGAGCACATTTACGCATTCCTCGCAAACTGTGTGCGCACATTGCAATATCTTCGGCGTGTGTCCGTTTTCGCCTGAAAAATAGAAATTTCAGAACATTTTAGCGGTGAAAAAGCGAAAAATTTGGGCTTGAAATCGCTGAAATTATAGAAATCGAAAAAAAGCCAGAAAACAGAGGAATTTCGTGATTTTTTCAAATGAAATTAGGTTTTTTGGGTTGAAAAGAATATATTTCAACCTGAAAATCGAAAAAAATCCCGGTAAATTTGGCTGAAAATCGGCTGAAAACTTTTGAAACCCGAAAAAATATTTCCATTGTTTCAAACGACACTCCGAAATAACGCTGGGTGCGTTGTTTAGCGAGCCCTCTCAAAATTTTTTTCAGCTAAAAACCTGTGGAAAAAAAGTGGTTTTTCCCCTATTTTCAGACAAAAAATGACGAAAAAACAAAATAAAAAATGAAAAAAACTAACCATACGGCTCGAGGCACACTTTACACGTCGGTGTCTGAATGAAGGGCTGAACGGAGGTGCTGCTCTTGAAATTTTGCATTTTCGACGAAAGAATTTCGAAAAGTTCCGTGAACGGAGAGCGAAATCGGAAGAAAATAGAAAAGAAATGATTTTAAAAAAGCGAAATGGCGGCCAAAAATTTTATATAATTTCGATTTTTTTTCAAAAAATTGTAGGTCAAATTTAAAAAATTTGAAAAAAAAGCGGGTCTAAAAACTATTTTATTTCGGATTTTCGAAAAAAAAAACTCTTTAAAAAGCAAAAAGTTTGAACAAAAAGAGAGAAAAAAGGGTGAATCCGAGAATAATAGCAACAGAATATTTGGGATCAAGCTTCTCGATGATTTCAGCATAGAATTCCAGAAGGGTTTCTTTAGCGTCTTGAAGAATGTTTTTAGCTTCTGGAAGCTCAATTTCTTCTGGCTCCGGCTCCACAATCTTCAAAACCGCTTTCAAATCGACTTTCTCCGGAAAGCAGTATTTTGCATTGATCTCTTCGTTGTCCTTCTCCAACTTTTTCAGGTTAGTTTCAGACATTTCGCTCATTTTTCCACATCTCTTACGGAGAACATCCAGGATTTGCATGACCTAAAAAATTTGAATCTATCCAAAAAATACTCAAAAAATCGGCCTAAAATGAGCCCTGGGGCGGAGCCAAGTTTGAAGTTTGGGGTGGCCTAGAAATGCATGGCCGTGGACTAGATTTCTTTCTGTTTTTTCCAAAACATTTCTCATAATAAATCACAGACCTTTTTTAAGGAAAAAAATGAAGAAAATTTTCAAATTGAAGAATACGTTTTCCTAGTCCGCGGCCACTTATTTCTAGGCTATTCCAGAGAGCGACTTACAACCGTAGCCACAATTCCTCGAAAGGCCAATAGCATCCCCTGAAAATTTAAAGTGCGGCGCGCCTTTTTTGTAACGTCCCCGCACGCTGTGTTTTTAGGTTTTTATTACTGTTGACGAAATCAAATACAAATATCAGCTTCTATGATGACACAAACGAACCAAATTATTGATGAGAGGGAACCTGGAGCCGTCATCTAGCTATAGCATATACCCTAAAATCTGTAAGAAAGCGGCCTGCCGGAATATTTTTCACTACCTCTTCAGGAGGCTGCTCTATCACAAGGAGCCGTTATATTAGAGTCGGGCCGCCGTTTAGGGATATAATATAGATTTATTTAAAACACACACACACGCACACACAGAATTTGTCCGATTGAAATTCAAGAGTTTGAATTATTATCAATTATAATAATGATTTAATCTTCTCCAGAATTGTCGTTCGCTGTTTCAATTCTTTGTATCATTTGTTCTTCAGTTTCTTCGGTCACAAAAAATACAAATTCTCGATCTGTTAATAAAATAAGTCCAACAATTCGATCATGCCGTACAATATACATTGTAAATGTTTTCTTCAAAAAGTATGAAACATCTGGAACTCCATAAAAGTCTCTGAAAATTCTTTTTTTCTTATGCCAATTAAAGTATACTAACAGTTCATGATAATTGATAGACGGAAAACTATCCTCCAATGGAATTCGTTTAATTCCACATTTCCCAATAATTCTTTCAGGATTATAATTTTCCTGTATTCGATCTAAATTACAATGCATTTCCTTCAATCCTCCAAACTTTGTTCCTGATTTCCACATTTTCAAAAATTTGATAATATAGGGACTTGTGCACCATGCCCCATTAAAATATGCACGTTCACCACTAAACTTTAATAAAGCATATGGTGCCAATTGATACGAAAGTGGCATATCAACTATCGATGCTTCATTAACAACTTTACTTAAATTTCCAACTAGTTTACACGCCATCAATTGCACAAACTCCTGATTTGGAGAGCATCGATAGAAGTCATCGAGTAAATCGGAATCGAGTCTTCCAAAACAACAAATTGAGGTGGATTTGAATTGAATAAACTTGGGAAGAAAATACGAACTCCTATCATTAATAAAAAACGATCTCAAATGATATTTGGTATTTCTTCCAAACAGAGTGTCTATTCTAACATGAATCGCTTCTACAATAGGCTCTTGGCATGTTGTTTTGAAATGAATAACGAGTGGTAATTCTTCAGTTGGTAGTCTGAAAAAAAGAGCGACGTCAGTATTACTTATTTGCGGAAAAAGTGTTAGCTCCGTTTAAAGGCGCAAGAGAAAAAGTTCACGATATCTCGTCACGCTTACAGTTAAACCGCACTGAAAGTTACTGTAACCGTGATTAGATATCGTGGACAAAAAAAACAGAACTGCAACTTTTTCGCAAATGAGTAATCACACGAGTTCCCAGCGATGGTAGGAAATCGCGCTCTGATGATAAATTGATAAATTCGCTGCGTACCTCAATTTCGGGCTAATTTTATCAATCGAATTTTTGGGGAAATGGGGTGAAACTGAGTATTTAACGTTTTTATCATTAGAGCGCTTTTTCCTACAACATTCTCTATCGATCAGTCAAAATTTTTTTAAACCCGGTTCAGTAGGAACTTAGCTAGAGCACCTGACAGACAGACAAACAGACACACAGAATTTTTATGGTAATAATAGTAAAGATTGTGTATACGCAACCCTTTCCGCGACAGCGGACAGTGTCCTCATGTCCGAGTTTTGAAAACGTTTGTCCACCTTCAAAGCGACATCGTTCATCACTGATTTCTTTCATTTTTCGACTTTTTTTATTCAATTTTTTTTAGAAATATTTAGAAAGCAATTTGAGCCAATAGCAAAACAAAACCTTGATTTAATCGCGAAACTACTTCGAAACCGGTTTTTTTTCTTTTTTTTTCTTTATTGCAAGGAAATTGGAAAATCGGAGGCATCCGCATATTTGTAAAGCGAAAAATAAAAAAAAAGATCGAAAAATTACAGAAATCAGTGATAAACAATGTCACGGCTTCAATTTGAGAATTTCATAGGTGGCCGACCCTTTTTCAAAACTCAGCCATGAAGATTCCCGCGGCCGCGCATTGTCACAATATTATCACTTACCTGCAAAATCCGATAATTCCAGAGAGTTTCAATTCTTTTTGTTCCCTTTCATCGACTATAATTCCCCTACCTCGCGAACCAGTTCCTCCTTCAGCGTGGATTCGTAATAATGTTTGAACATCATTATTCTTATCAAATACAAAAACTCTTATCGATAGAGGGGAATTTCGATGAGAATATGAATCATAACTTATCATTTCGATATTATTCCAACGAAAACTTTGAATCAATTTCATTGATTTTTTAGAGCAAATTGATAAGAGAAACAGATCTCCATAATCCATTTGTTTTAGAATTCGTATTTGAACAAGACGAGGGATTTGGAGTAGATTCATAGCGGGGAGTAAAGAATCGATAAAACGAAAGAAGAAAAAACGATTATCCCAGAATCTAATCACCTACGATGAACCCGATGGGCTATTAGCACCTGACTAATCCTCTTTTGATCTTTCTCATCTTCTGCAGTCCTCTTCCATCTTTACTATTATTACTGGACAGATTTCGTCTGTCTGTCTGTTTGTCGACAACCTTACAAACCTTTCTACTAAACCAATTTCAATGAAATTTAGGTGGACCAATACAGAACTATTCCGAGATTGTTCCCGACTTTTTAGGTTTTTGATAACTCAGTTTAAGCTATAACGATCGTAAAACTTCTTACAGTCGCTTCATTTCTAAACGCTTTTTGTGATGCCAGATGGTTGGAGAACCGTCTGGTTATTATTTGATTTCTTTGTCCTTTCATCCATTTGCTGTCTCTACATCCTGCTAAAAAAAACTAAAGAAACTAATAGAAATCCCCCGTCTTGAAATATAATTATTATATAAATAAACTTTTATGATCGATTCAGAAGGTTCTCGTGGCATTGGAGCGAGCTAGCACACCTCCGTCTTCCACTAATGCCTACAGAAGCGAATAGTTTTTTATTGATTTTTTCGTTATTCCCATCATTTCAGCTTCTACCTCCTGCTATGAAACTACTCCAAATCCCTCATCTTGTTCAAATACGAATTCTGAAACAAATGGAATATGGAGATCTGTTTCTCTTATCAATTTGTTCTAAAAAATCAATGAAATTGATTCAAAGTTTTCGTTGGAACGATATCGAAAAGATAAGCTATGATTTACTTACTACTAGAAACAACATTCTATTCATAAGAATATATGCCTATGATAAGGATGATAATGTTCAATGCATATTGAAAATCTACGCTGAAGGAGGCCGTGAAGAGCAGGGTGATCAAAGGGTACCAAGAGAAATCCAATTCTCTGGGTTAAGTGGATTGTACAGGTGATTGATTAGAATAAATGGCTCGGTGCCAATTCAAAAAGTGACACTTCGAAATTACGACGTTTCGCAGCAAGAAGTTTCTTCAACACTTCGAAATCAGAAATTTTGCTACTATAGTTTTTTGCCTATAAACTTTCACAGAGCAATAATTACATCAATTCGATAGAAGAAATAGAGCGAATAAGCCTCAAATAGTATAAGCAATTTTAGTTTTTCAAGTCGTAATCTTCCTCCAGCGGTGTGGAATAGTTTCGCAGGCACTAATTTCGAAGTTTTGAAACGTCTTGAAACGCCACAGTAGCCGAATATACGTTTCAGAGTTGCACGGAATTTAAAAAAACCGTTTCCGAAACACGTTTTCCGAAATCCGTAAAATTTTGGGAATTTCCGAAACACGGAAAACCAAAAAGATTTCCGTAAGACTCGTGATAGTTTGGGCATCGACTCTGAAACATTGAAAATCGACTTAATCTATAGTAAATTTAACAGTTTCGGTTCAAAAATAGAGTGGAAAATCGTTTTCAGTCGAACCGAATTGATATATGAGCACTTTTGTTTTTTCTTTTCCGAAACACGGAAAGAAATGTTCCGTTTCCGTGCAACTCTGATACGTTTGTTACAAAACGTAGCGATTTCGAACTGTCACTTTTTGAGTTGGCGCGGAGTGTAATAGATAGAGACATCTCTTAAACAAATTGTTTCAGACTACCAACTGAAGAATTGCCACTCTCAATTCATTATAAAACATCATGCCAAGAGCCAATTGTAGAAGCAACTCATTTAAGAATATACACACTGTTTGGAAGAAATACCAAATATCATTTGACGTCTTATTTTCGCAAAGAACTAAGCCCTTTCTTTCTTCCGAAATTTATTCGATTCAAATCCAGCTCTATTTTTTGTCGTCATCAAAGCGATAGTGATTTACTCGATGACTTCTATCGATCCTCTCCAAATCAAGAATTTGTTCAATTGAAAGTCACGAAACTAATTGGAAAATTGACCAACGATTGCGGAATTTATGAATCAAAGATATTAGATATGCCTTATTCGTATCAAATGGCCCCATATGCTCTATTAAAGTTTAATGGAGAACGAGCATATTTCAACTGGGCATGGTGTTCTGATCCACATATTATCAAATTTTTGAAAATGTGGAAATCCGGCGTAAAATTTGGAAGTTTGATGGAAATGCATTGTTATTTAGATCTTAACCATGAGCTCTATAATCCTGCAAAGATTATTGAGAAATGTGGAATAAAAAACATTCCCTTGGAGGATGACTTTCCGTCCATCAATTATCATAGTATAAGGTTAGTTATTACCGTTTTGTAAACTTTTTTCTGTTTGGTAAACAAATACATGAAAATTGGTCTAGAACAGCCTGTTAGCCGGAAGAAAAATAATCAAGAAATAAGATAAGTATAAGATAAGTAGAACTCGCGCACTTTGAATTTCAAGGCCATTTCAAGCATAGTTAAAAACCTTTTTCAGAGATCATTTTGGAGTTCCAGAGGTACTTCACTTCCGCAAGAAAATATTTACAATGTATATTGTACGGCATGATCAAATTGTTGGACTCATTTTATTAACAAATCGAGACTTTGTATTTTTTGTGACCGAAGAAACTGAAGAACAAATGATACGAAGAATTCAAAAAGTTGACGACGATTCAGAAGAAGATTAATTTTTTTAATATAATTTTTTAATATAATTTTTTTAATTATTAATTACATTTTTTAATTAATTTTTAATTAATCATTCTTATATATAAGCTTGCCAAGAAGGTATTTTACGACGACCAAAACCAATTTAAAAATTGGCATTGTTAACCTACGCCAATATCCAAAAAGGTATTGGCGACCAATACCCTTTTGTAAATTGGCATTGTTTAGCCAATACCTACGTGTAGGTTTGGAAAAACCAATTTATCAAAGGTCAAATGCGTTGAAAAAACTTTTTAAAAATTAATTTTTCGAAAATTTTGTGATGAAATATTGGCGTCAAATTACCAATTCAGAAATTACATTGGTTTTTAAAAACCAATTTAGAAAAATGATTGGTTTTGCAAAACCTATGACGTGAAAAATATTGGTTTTATTAAAAGGTTTTGGCGACCAACAACAACCCTAGCCCTCATGACTTCCGGACCCCATCAAATGTTCACAAAACACCACACAAGGCGGACTCGAACCAGCACTCCTACTACTCGAGTTTGGAAGCTTAACCACTGAGCTAAGCTGCCATGAAAGTTCCATGGTGAAATGACAAATATATAGATACGTGTGAAAAATGAATTCCAAAAAATATTTCATTTTTCTATTGAATCGCGTGAAATGATGATTTTTACCCTGAAGAACCCTGATGAGATGTGATTCAGCTAGAATTGCTAGGTTTTTCGGCTCTATATGGTTTTACGGTTAACCCGCTCAAGTTCGCTCACGCCGCCCTCCGGGCGGCTAGTAGTAGGTTTCCAGAAGCCTAAGCCTGGTGAATATAACAATTTAAACATTTTTGGGAACGAATTAATTAGAAATGAAAATGAATCACGCGAAATTATCATATTAATTTGGTATCTTCAAAATTAACTTTGTTTACGTGACCATTCAGAATGATAAAGAAAGGGCCCCCTCGTGTGTAAATACGGTGAAGTGAATAACATTGGTTTTCAAAAACCAATTTAGAAAAATGATTGGTTTTCAAAACCTATGACGTGAAAAATATCTTTACTATTATTACTGGACAAATTCTGTGTGTGTGTGTGTGTCGCCGGCTCTAGCGGGCTTCTCACTGAACCGATTTTTATGGGACCTGGACAGGTCGGTCCAGAATTGCGACGCGATGATGCCCGTCTGTTTTAAATTTTGAAATTGAAAGAAATGAGGTCAACAGGTTCACAAAACCACGTTTTCAGGCCTTTTTGAAAATTTCCATTGGGGAGAGGGACGCACAGGGGGCCACGTGAATATAATAAACCCCGTAAAACATTTCACAGTTTTTTTCATTTCTAAAAAAGTGAAGCCAGGCGGTAGGAGGCACGGAGCGCCGATGACCGACTGGTTGGTTTTATTAAAAGGTATTGGCGACCAACAACAACCCTACTTATATATAAAACGCTAGTGGGGTATGTCAGTCCGTCTGTCAGGATGTTCGCAGCGTGGATATTCAAATACCCGTGAACTTCCCCTTTGACTCTCTGGGGAACAAATTATTTTCCGAACAAATTATTATTTATAAATCTCGCACTTTTTAAAGTTAAAACTTGTCTAGATTGTTCCGCAAAAATTTCTTTTGAGAGTAATTCCAAAACATTCTGATGGATTTTGTTTTTTTGTTTTTTACAAAAGGTATATTTTCGTGACGTCATCTGAAGTCTTCAGAATTCTGGCAAAATTCAAAAAACGTCTCATTTTTGTCTACAATTTCATTTTTTAACTTTTTGAAAATCTTCAAAAAGTTGACCGAGTTACGATCAAAAAACTGGTCATTTTGAGAAAAACTTGAAACACCAAAAAATCGGTCAAAAATCAATTTGGCCCAGATTTGACTGGTGGGTTTTCATACCCTCGCCGGGGCCTAACTTTTGGTCCAAGTCCGGTCTAAAACGGTGGGAGTCACTTGGGAAGTAATACATGTGAGCAAGAAGTTGCACACCGGTGAAACTGAATAAAGATATAGTTTTAAATCATCAAACTAAATTAATGAGCAACAAAGCTTTATGACTAGTTTAAATTAGGCTTTTTTGGTAAAATGTTTTCCATTTTGACGTCAATACTTGCTGAAAACTTTTGCAAAATTTTGTGGTTGAAAACATAATTTGAACTGCCGCCGAAAAACGCGAAGTGCGTCAACGGTGCCTGCACTTTTTTACGTCAGCGAAGGTGTTGGCACATTTCACGCATGGGACTCCGTGGTACGCAGCGAAATTATCAATTTATCATTAGAGCGCGATTGCCTACCCTCGATGGAAACGCGTGTGTAAATACGACTAGCTTCTTATTGGTTTATTTTTTCAGTTATTTTTTTATTTTTCTGTCTTAAAATCTGTGGGATAGGCATTTTTTGCAGGTTTTTAGCTGAAAAATTTATTTCGAAAACCCTCGCTGAACAGCGCACCCGGCGTAATTTCGGAGTGTCGTTTGAAAAATTGTCAGGTTTTTTTCTCAATTCTCAAACGATTTACAGCCAGTTTTCAGAGAAGTTCACCGGGATTTTTCTACTTTCATAATGAAATCCGTCCACTACAACCCAAAAAACCTATTTTCGCTCGAAAACCCACATATTCTTGTTGTTTCCTAGCTTCATACAAGTTTCTATGGTTTCAGCAATTTCTAGCCCAAATTTCTCGTTTTTTTACAACTGAAATTTTCTGAAAACTCTGAACTTTCAGGCGAAAACGGACACACACCGAAGATATTGCAATGTGCGCACACAGTTTGCGAGGAATGCATAAATGTGCTCGAAGAGCAAGGACGCCGAAACAACAGACAATTCGATCGGTCGCTTGTCAATATTTCATGTCCGGTTTGTAGGGTAAGTTTACTTTTTCAGTTAAAAAAATAAATATTTTTTCTAAATTTCAGACTATAACTCAAACCCCACGGACCTTCATTAGGACAAATTATCAGTTGATAGATGTGATCAATGAGATGCGTGGACAGGCGAATCTCAATATTGTATTCGTTACGTGCATCGAATGTCATGGAGCTTATCATGAGAAAGAGTGAGTTGATATAATTCATTTTAAGGTCATTTTTCTCTTGGAAAAGTGTTGGGAGTCACTGTGCAACCTTTGAAATTGTGACCGAAGAGCGCGTTTTGGGAGTTCGCCTCGAAATTTCGCTTAAAAATGCAACGTTTTAATCGAAAAGAAATGCAAAACTATAAACTGTATCATCTATGCTGATAAGAGACAGTTGTGATATGGTCAATATTTCTCCGCAGAATAACGGTCTCTCTGACTATCATAAGGCTTCGGAAAACACTCAAATATTTTGGAAGTGGTCGAAGTCTACCCAGCAAAAGCCAATTCGCCTGCTGCGATGAGATTTTTACTGTGAGATGGATGCTTTTTCTGAAAAAATTTTCAGCTTTCAATTTGGGATAGAATGTCAAAAAACGCTGGATTTTTAGCTACCTCTAGCCCAAATCAGTGGCTTTTTGGAGCCTTTTTATAATTTGAGAAATGTCATTCTGAAATTTCAGAGCTTTTCCATGCGACAGTTCATCATCATTCCTGCGAACACTTTCCAAGAGAAATTTGACTTTAAATCTGAAAAATCTTTTCTCCCTTCCTACCAAAAATTATCTTTTTTTTCAGTGCCAACATCTGCACCACGTGCTCTCCGATCAAAGAAAACACAGAAGCATCGGAACTGGTAGCTGTACAAGTGAATCTGAGCAATCATTCCCTTTGCTCAACTTGTCTGCTCAAAGAGCACATTGCAAAAAAACATGGGTTTATCAGATTACAACCAATTCGTGTGGAAATGCAACGATTGGAAAATCAACAACGAATTGTGTCACTTGTAGAGAAATGGAAGCAACAACAATCGAATTTCCACAATCGATTGAACGAAACAATGGATAAATGGATTAAATCGAGTTCAATTCTGGAAGTTAGCAGAAATCGTTTTGATTTGGCCACTGATAGTTTCAGTCAGAAGAAGCTTTTTGATGAATTTGTGAAGGAATTAACGAAGAAAACTGAACGAATAGAATCTCTTCAGAAGAGTCTTCAAAAATGGAGTGATGAATTGGAGAATGATAAAAGGGAAAATAAACGATAACACCCATACCTCGAATCTGAAATTGTAGAAATGCAAAACAAAGAAATAACAACAAAGTTTATTATCACTAAAAATAAACTAGTGGGCATGCCCGTTGACGCCGTTTTGCTGCGGCGCCGCACGAGCCGCACGAGCCGCGTCGACGGCTTCGCCAGCCTCCTCGGCGAGTTGGACGAACTGGCGAGTCAATTCGTGTAGACGATGGCGCAGGCGAGCGGCATCTAAATTTGAAAAATTAATCAGAAAAATCGTTGGTTTCGAAGAGCTTCTTTTTAATTTTTTTTTTTGCAAAAATAGTGTTGAGAAAACACTCCCCCTCCAAAAAAAAAGACATGAACTGCCAGAAATGCTTTATACATTTTCAGCCAGAAATCCTTTTTCAGAAAAACGAAAGAAAAAATTTAATTCTAGAAGGCGCTTTTAGCTGAGTTTTTCTCGCAGTGTAAAATCTTCAAAAACTTAGTTTGATAAGGAAGCTACACTGAATGTGCGATTTTCGGATAATTTGGTGAGAGAGTGCACGGAAATAAAAGACGCAGAAAATTTATATTTTGCAGACTTGTCAAAATGCGGGTCGGTCCGGGTTCAAAAATGTTTGTTCTTTTCAGTATGTTTTTTCTCGATTTTCAGCCCATTTTTGAAGCTTTTCATGGGTTTTTTTACTCGAAAATCGTTCAGAATTTTCTCCCTGAAAACATAGGCCAAAGAAGTAAAGGAAATCCGCGAAAAAAATCATGTTTTTTTACCTGAAAAAACAGGTTTTGCCTGAACCCCGGGCCGGTAGAAATTTCTCCAGCGGCCCGGCCCGGCCCGTGACAAGTCTGATGATTTGAATTCCCGTTTTTTTTCTAGAGGGCGCCACAAGTACGCTCTAAACCCAATCGAGTGTTTCCTGAAGAACTTTTCCTAAACATTTCGAAACACTTTTTAGCGCAAGTACTAATTGTCGTAAAGTGTGAAGTAAAGTGAAGTGCGGAAAGTACAGCGCGGAAAGGCGGTTCGAAACCATGTCCCAAAATGAGCACGCTTTTCAGATAGAATCGAAATTTCCAAAAGTTAAGCCGATACTATCATTCCCCTTAAACGATAATGAATTTCAATTTAATTTTATAAGAATTTTAAAGGTTTTGGAGCTATTTTTTCCTACCTTCGGGTCGAAGAAGACCGAAGTCTTCGAGAATACCGCGGAACTCGTCGGCGTGGGCTTGGATCGTGTTTAAATTCTCCATCTACAAGAATGACATGAGATTGAGATGAAAAAAACCGATGAAACAACAGTTTCGGAAGCTGGCAAAATTTGAAGAAAATAAGGGGATTTAGTGGTATTTTTAAAGATTATTAACTCGAATGAAAAGCGAAAACTTTAAAGGAAAAAAATTGAAAACGTTTATTTACAGAAATAAAAATTTCAGAAGTCGTGAGCTGTAAATCGGAGGAGCAAAAGAGATCGTTCGTCCTTCAGAATCTGAAAAACCAGTTAAAAATTCCATATTCAAAAGTGAACTATTAAGAAAGCACAGAAAAACCTAAAGAAATTCGAAACTCCTAGGTTCAACAATCTCGATGGCACTATAATAACAGATTTTTTCAACAAAAACACACCCTAAATTTCTATTAAGACGAGCAAAATCAGTTCCTATCAATCCACTATCAGTCCATATCACAATTTCTACATTCCTATAATTCCAGATTCATTATGGAAACCGGTTATTCTAAATTTCCCGAAATTGAACACAAAACACAGCAGCTTTGTCTTCCGTATCCTCATTGACTAACACCTGAAACTCTTAATCCTTAGCTGATAACAATATGGAGACACTAAGAAACAATAAACCCTTTTAAAGTTTCGACTTTTTTTTTCTTTCCGAAAAAAAAAATTTACAGAAAAAAGAGAAATAATATGCTGAAAATTTTTAAAAATTAGGTTCTTCGACTTCCAAAATTGACTTTCCAATCGTTGCATTTCCACACGAATTGGTTGTAATCTGATGAATCCATGTCTTTTTGAAATGTGCTCTTTGAGCAGACAAGTCGAGCAAAGGGAATGATTGCTCAGATTAACTTGTACAGCTACCAGTTCCGATGCTTCTGTGTTTTCTTTGATTGGAGAGCACGTGGTGCAGATGTTGGCACTGAAAAAAAGGAAAGATAAGAATTCAAACTTTTCAGAATTAGGCCAACTCACTCGTCTTCATGATAAATTCGTTTGCATTCGATGCACGTAACAAATACAATATTGAGATTTGCCTGCCCACGCATCTCATCTACCACAACTATCAATTAATAATTTGTTCTGTTGAACGTCCGAGGGGTTTGAGTTATAGTCTGAAATAAAAGCAAAAGTCATTGTCAAATCCCATGAAAATCAGAATTCTTACCCTACAAACCGGACATGAAATATTGACAAGCGACCGATCGAATTGTCTGTTTTTTCGGCGTCCTTGCTCTTCGAGCACATTTACGCATTCTTCGCAAACTGTGTGTGCACATTGCAATATCTTCGGTGTGTGTCCTTTTTCGCCTGAAAATTTGGAATTTTTAGAAAATTTTAGCTGTGAAAAAGCAAGAAAATCGGGCTAGAAATCGCTGAAATCACTGGAATACCCTCGCGCTATCAGTACCGTCTCATATCAGAACTAGAAATTCTATTAACATTTCAATATTTTGTTTTTTCTATACCAAACGATTTTGTTATATTCTGCTCAATATTCTGCGAAACGCGCTTCAATGTCACCCCCGGAAACATTGTATTGAATCGAGAGACGCAGACATTTTTCCGTCTGCGCATGAAAGCGGCAAAATTTTTTGAAATTTTAGAAAAAAAAATCGATTTATCATAACGTCCGATCTCCCAATACGCGTTCTTCTTTCACAGTTTCAGAGGTTTTTTCAGCGAATTTGAACACTTTTCCAACAAAACAATGACCCTAAATTTGATTATTCCGACTCACTTTTCCTCATGATAAGCTCCATGGCATTCGATGCACGTAACGAACGCAATATTATGACTCGCCTCTCCACGCATCTCATTGATCACATCTATCAACTGATAATTTGTCCTAATGAAGGTCCGTGGGGTTTGAGTTATAGTCTGAAATTTAGAAAAAATATTTATTTTTTTAACTGAAAAAGTAAACTTACCCTACAAACCGGACATGAAATATTGACAAGCGACCGATCGAATTGTCTGTTGTTTCGGCGTCCTTGCTCTTCGAGCACATTTATGCATTCCTCGCAAACTGTGTGCGCATATTATATGAGATTTTATCTGAAAATTGGGAGAATTTCAATGAGGAAAACGGTTCGAGCGGCCGAAGAAAAAAAACCGATTTGGCGATTTAAAAAGGGCGAAATGTGAATTTTGAACCGAAAGAAAAATCAACAATAAAGGATTGTATAGATTTTCCGGTTTAGTTTCCATTTTTACAGCTTTATTATCCAGAAAATCGCTGAACAAGCTGAAAAAACGCTACCAATTTTTCTGCGCGTCAGATTTAAGGCCGCATGTGCAAACACCGTCACGTCATCTCACACGCTCAGAGCTTTTTTCGAATTTACAGGGAATTTTCGTGTCTTTTTCTTCGATAAAAGAGAGATTTTTGGAGGGAAATAATGAATATTTGTATCGAAAAATAATTCAAAAAGAGACTAGTTAATGTTGAAATAACACATTCGGTCTCTTCGCCATCCTTCTGGTTGTGGAGCAATTCATTTTTGAAGTGAGAAAATATTGTATTTGCTGTTCCTGTTTTTTTTCTTTTTTCTACATGGTTTTCGAAAAAACCCAATGCAGTTAGATAGCGAAGTGCATTGATTAAAGCAAAGTTTTCAAATATCAAACTATGGGCGGAGCCTCGCCATAAATCTTCTGTACTTAAAAAGAAAGTTTAACTCTTTTTTTGGAATTTCACGTCTCAAATGCTTTATTAAATCTTCTTTCAGAAAATCTTTTAGAAAATGTTCAAATTTTTGGAAAAATTCAGAAAAAAATCGTGAATAAAAAAAAAGGGGTGGCTGTATATAAGAATCTATTTCTTGGAGAGCAATTGGAAGGGAGAGGGGGGTTAACAAGAATACAAAAATAGTCTGTGTGGGAAAAAAGAGAGCACTACTGTTGCTCAAAATAGTACAGATAATCAGCGCCAAGTGGCTCATGTGGCAATTGAACACGTGGCGGACGATTGGGTACAGGTGGAGCCGGTCGAATTGGTGGCAATGGGGTTATCGTTGGTTGGGGTGGTGATTGCTGATTATCATTCTCCAATTCATCACTCCATTTTTGAAGACTCTTCTGAAGAGACTCTATTCGTTCAGTTTTCTTTGTTAATTCCTTCACAAATTCATCGAAAAGCTTCTTCTGACTGAAACTATCCGTGGCCAAATCAAAACGATTTCTGCTAACTTCCAGAATTGAACTCGATTTAATCCATTTATCCATTGTTTCGTTCAATCGATTATGGAAATTCGATTGTTTTTGCTTCCATTTCTCTACAAGTGACACAATTCGTTGTTGATTTTCCAGTCTTTGAATTTCCACACGAATTGGTTGTAATCTGATAAATCCATGTCTCTTTGCAATGTGCTCTTTGAGCAGACAAGTCGAGCACAGGGAATGATTGCTCAGGTTAACTTGTACAGCTACCAGTTCCGAGGCTTCTGTGTTTTCTTTGATTGGAGAGCACGTGGTGCAGATGTTGGCACTGAAAAAAAAAGAAATTTTGGTTGGAAGAGAAAGAGATGTTTCAGATTGAAAGTCAAGTTTCTCTTGGAAAGTGTTTGCAGGAACAATGGGGCATTGTCGCATGGAGAATTATTGAAATTTCAGAATGGCACCTCTTAATTCAAAAAGGGGCTTCAGGGAGCCAGAGAAGGCTGATTTGGGCTAGCCTAAAGGTAACTTCAAAAAACCCGCACTTTTTTTGGATATTCTAGACAACTGAAAGCTGGAAATTGTTTCAGAACAAGCATCGATCTCGCAGAGCAATATTTGATTATTTTTCATTAGATTCGTCTTAATTAGAAGCTCTAGAATTGCCGGACGGTTCTAGTTTCTGCCATTATGACGGTCCACGACTGTCTTTTATCAGCACTGATCCGAAACAGAACTGCCTTGGATAAGAACAATAAATTTTGCTATGCAACGCTTCAGAATTTTACACACAGAACCATTCTCAGAAAGTCACCGAAAAAAGCTGCAAACGCGCTCCAATGACATCCCGGAAAACAATGTATCGAACCGAGAGACGCAGAATTTTTTTCGTCTGCGCTTCTCGCCTTTTACACACTGTTTTTGAAGATGAAGTTGGAGTGCGTTTGCTGAGATTTAAGCAAACTGAGGAGGACAGTTATGGCCCAACACTGATAAGCGATCATTCCTAAGCGGTTTCAGCACTGGATCTTGATGAAAGTGCCCAAATTCTTTCCGAAATTCCAGAAAAGCTCGATTTTCACAAGTCTTTGCTTCCTTGAAACGACATTTTTCGAAATGACTCATTTTCCAATACGCGCTCTTCTCTCACAGTTTCAGAGGGTTTCTCCAGCGATTCCCACCACTTTTCCAAGAGAAAATTGACCTTAAATTGAATTCTCTCAACTCACTCGTCTTCATGATAAATTCGTTTGCATTCGATGCACGTAACGAATACAATATTGAGATTCGCCTGCCCACGCATCTCATCAACCACATCTATCAACTGATAATTTGTCCTAATGAAGTTCCGAGGGGTTTGAGTTATAGTCTGGAAAAAAAAAGGAGAATTAATTGTTAAATCCTATGAGAAATCAGAATTCTTACCCTACAAACCGGACATGAAATATTGACAAGAGACCGATCGAATTGTCTGTTGTTTCGGCGTCCTTGCTCTTCGAGCACATTTACGCATTCTTCGCATACTGTGTGCGCACATTGCAATATCTTCGGTGTGTGTCCGTTTTCGCCTGAAAATTTGGAGTTTTTAGAAACTTTTAGCTGCGAAAAAGCGAGAAATTTGGGCTTCAAAACGTTGAAATCATTGGGGGTTGAGAAAAGCCAGAAAACACCGAAAATATGTGGGTTTTTCGAGCAAAAATAGGTTATTTAGGTTGCAAGGCTTATATTTCAATCTATAAATTAAAAAAAATCCCGAAATTTTGAGCTGAAAATCGGCTGAAAACGCTCGAATCCCAAGAAAAAACTGAATTTTTTGAAACGACGCTCCGAAATAACGCTGGGTGCGTTGTTTAGCGAGCCCTCTCAAAATTTTTTCAGCTAAAAACCTGTGGAAAAAAAGTGGTTTTTCCCCTATTTTCAGACAAAAAGAGCAAAAATTCAATAAAAAAATATTGAAAAACTAACCATACGGCTCGAGGCACACTTTACACGTCGGTGTCTGAATGAAGGGCTGAACGGAGGTGCTGCTCTTGAAGTTTTGCATTTTCGACGAAGGAATTTCGCAAAATTCCGTGAGCGGAGAACGAAATCGTACGAAAACAGCAAAGAAAAGAGAAAAAAGTGGATTGGCGCCAAAAAACTATCATTTGATTCGAAATTTATAATTTTAAAAAATTTGTAGGTCAAATCTTTAAAAAAATTTTTAAAAGTGGGTCTAAAAACTATTTTATTCCGAATTTCCGAGAAAATAACAAATTAAAAAGCAAAAAGTTTGAACAAAAAGATAGAAACAAGAATTATTCCAAAAATAACAGCAACAAAAATTTTCGGATCAAGCTTCTCGATGATTTCAGCATAGAATTCCAGAAGGGTTTCTTTAGCATCTTCAAAAATGTTTGTGCTTTTTGGGAGCTCAATTTCTTCTGGCTCCGGTTCCACAATCTTCAAAACAGCTTTCAAGTCAATTTTCTCTGGAAAGCAGAATTTTACATTGATCTCTTCGTTGTCCTTCTCCAACTTTTTCAGCTTTGTTCCAGACATTTCGCTCATTTTTCCACAACCTGTTCGGAGAACATACAGGATTTGCATAACCTGAAAACATGGAATGTATCCAGAAAAAGTGAAAAAAAAACGGCTTAAAATGAGCTGTGGGCGGAGAAAAGTTGGTCTATTTGGTGGCCTACAAATGCGTGGCCGTGGACTAGATTTCCTTGTGTTTTTTCCAAAACATTTCTCATAATAAATCACAGACCTTTTTTTAAGGAAAAAAAATGAAGAAAATTTTCAAATTGAACAATACGTTTTCCTAGTCCGCGGCCACTTATTTCTAGGCCATTCCAGAAAGCGACTTACAACCGTAGCCACAATTCCTCGAAAGAGCCAACGGCATCTCCTGAAAATTTGAAGTGCGGTGCACCTTTTTTGTAACGTCCCCGCACGCTGTGTTTTTAGGTTTTTATTACTGTTGACGAAATCAAATACAAATATCAGCTTCTATGATGACACAAACGAACCGAATTATTGATGAGAGGGAACCTGGAGCCGTCATCTAGCGGTATCATATACCCTAAAATCTGTAATAAAGCGGCCTGCCGCAATATTTTTCACTACCTCTTCAGGAGGCTGCTCTATCACAAAGAGCCGTTATATTAGAGTCGGGCCGCTGTTTAGGGATATAATATAGATTTATTTAAAACACACACACGCACACACAGAATTTGTCCGATTGAAATTCAAGAGTTTGAATTATTATCAATTATAATTAGGCACCACAACATAATTTTTAAAACGTTTTTTCCGAGGAAATTTTTCGTTCACTGCATTCAACTCCTAGATATGAGTACAATCCCAAAAAATTATTCCAAAATATTCGGTACTTCTGAAGATATTGTCATTTTTAACTTTTCCGGTTTCTACTGAAAATTCCGCCAAACCCGTTTCCCGGCCACTAAAAGGATCCGAACTCTCGCCGCACAAATACAAAACAAGCGCGCAACCACTGCGCTAACCGAACGCAGGTGTCGTCGCCCACCAAAGGCGATGATAAACTACAGCTACGCGGTGTCTGTGAGAGGGACGTTTCTGTCACATTTTATGAGAAAAATACAACTTCAAGCTGCAATTTCTCAAAAAGCGCACTGGGAATTTTTTTATTTCTAAAAGGATTTTGTTGCAAATTTTGCGTAGAAAACGATGACGCTTTCAAAACATGCGAGTTGGCCTTCCTTCGTAACTAAAATCTCCAAAAACCGGATTTTTAGCGGAACACCTTGCAGTTCCAGAAGTACTAAACTGTCTTAAACGACACCAAACTTCTAGAAATTTTATATGTGACATCTAAGAAAGCTACTTTATTGTTTCGAATAATAAAAAATGGGTGTCATCGCTGAAATTTTCTCTCAATTTTCTCTTGAAGTTTGGTGGTATCTAGATAATTTAGCGCACTGAAAATTTTTCTGATTATGACGGAATCCATTCTCTTATATCAAGAAGTATTAGAAACAACTCTTAGAACATGCGAGTTGGCCCTCCTTCGGGTCCCAATTTGCAACTTTCTGCAATTCGTTCCTCTTTTCTATCATTTTCTGCTCTAAATAATGGATTTTTTAAAATTCTGATTTTACCATCGGATTCTACTCAAAAAGTTACGTATAGAGAAGTGTTTTTGAGACCTGTCACCCTTCCGGTTACGGCGCCACAAGCGGTCAAAGTGCGAAAACAGAAGTGGTGAACGTTTTTTTACGCCCCGCCCCCTCCTCATTGCGGTGCCTAATTATAATAATGATTTAATCTTCTCCAGAACCGTCGTTCGCTGTTTCAATTCTTCGTATAATTTGTTCTTCAGTTTCCTCGGTTACCAAAAATACAAATTCTCGATCTGTTAATAAAATGAGTCCAACAATTTGATCATGCCGTACAATATACATTGTAAATATTTTCTTCAAAAAGTATGAAACATCTGGAACTCCATAAAAGTCTCTGAAAAATCTTTTTTTTTTATGCCAAATGAAGTAAACTAACTGTTCATGATAATTTATTGACGGAAAATCATTCTCCAATGGAATTTGTTTAATTCCACATCTCCCAATTATTTTTTCAGGATTATAATTTTCCTGTATTCGATCTAAATTACAATGCATTTCCTTCAATCCTCCAAACTTTGTTCCTGATTTCCACATTTTTAAAAATTTGATAATATAGGGATTTGTGCACCATGCCCCATTAAAATATGCACGTTCACCACTAAACTTTAATAAAGCATATGGTGCCAATTGATACGAAAGTGGCATATCAACTATCGATGCTTCATTAACAACTTTACTTAAATTTCCAATTAGTTTACACGCCATCAATTGCACAAACTCCTGTTTTGGAGAGCATCGATAGAAGTCGTCGAGTAAATCGGAATCGAGTCTTCCAAAACAACAAATTGAGGTGGATTTGAATTGAATAAACTTGGGAAGAAAATACAAACTCCTATCATTAATAAAAAACGATCTCAGATGATATTTGGTATTTCTTCCAAACAAATTATTTATTCTAATATGAATTGCTTCAACAATTGGCTCTTGGCATGTTGTTTTGAAATGGATAACGAGTGGTAATTCTTCAGTTGGTAGTCTGAAAAAAATCAACGTCATTATTGTTCATACAAGTGCCGCTCCACATGCGCTTTACTGCACTCAGTTGAAAAATGGCTCTCTCAAATTCTGATTTTGGTCACCAAATTTTTTTTCCAGGTTTTGCCGAAAATGTCATATAAATGCTTATCACTTCGAAAAACAGTATTTTAACTATTTTGAAAAATGCAATTCGGCGACAAAAGTGGAAAATCTCGAAGTACTGAGTGCAGTAGAGCGCATATGGAGCGACACCCGTATAAACGATATTACTTTTTTCGCGGAAAAGTGGCGGTTCCGTTTAAAGGCGCAAGGGCAAATGTTCGCGATATCTCGTCACGCTTACAGTCAAACTGCACTGAAAGTTACTGTAACCGTGATTAGATATCGTGGACTTTTGCCGTGGCGCCTTTAAACAGAACCGCCAATTTTTCGCAAATGAGTTATATCTATTATTGTGTATATGCAACCCTTTGCGTGGCCGCGGACATTCTCCTCATGGCCGAGTTTTGAAAATGTTCGGCCAACTTCAAAATTCTCAAAGTGAGATGCCGGCGACACGAAAAAACGCCAAAAATCCAGTTCTTTTTCATCTTTCGCTCTGATAAATTCATATCAATATATTTTAAAGCAAAAAAATGAAGAAAAAAGATCGAAAAGTTAACGAAATCAGTGATAAACAATGTTACGGCTTTAATTTGAGAATTTTAAAGATGGCCGACCATTTTTCAAACTCGGCCATGAAGAAAATGCCCGCGGCCGCGCATATTCACAATATTATCGCTTACCTGCACAATCCACTAATACCAGAAAAGTTTATTCCTTTTTGTTCCCTTTCATCGACTATAATTCCCCTACCCCGCGAACCGGTTCCCCCTTCAGCATGGATTCTCATTAATGTTTGAACACCATTATTTTTATCAAAGACAAAAACTCTTATCGATAGAGGGGAGTTTCTATGAGAATATGAATCATAACTTATCATTTGGATATGATTCCAGTGAAGACTTTGAATCAATTTCATTGATTTTTAGAGCAAATTGATAAGAGAAACAAATCTCCATAACTCATTTGATTAAGGATTCGTATTTGAGCAAGACAGGGGATATTCAGTAGTTTCATAGCGAGAAGAATCGATAATAACGAAAGAAGAAAGAACGATTATCTCAGAATCTACTTGCCTGCAAAGAACCCGATGGGCTATTAGCACCTGACTAATCCTCTCCTGGTCTCTCGTCTTTTGTTGTCCTCTTCCATTATTATTATTATTGACTTTCTTTGTCTTTCCATCAATTATTGTTTTCATTCCCACTATGAAACTACTTAATTTCCCTTTTATTGCTCAAATACGAATCCTTAATCAAATGGAATATGGAGATTTATTTCTCTTATCAATTTGCTCTAAAAAATCAATGAAATTGATTGAAAGTTTTCGATGGAATAATATCGAAATGATCAGTTATGATGTATTTACTACTACAAGCAACAAGCCATTCATAAGAATATATGCCTATGATAAGGATGATAATGTTCAATGCATATTGAAAATCTACGCTGAAGGATGGCGTGAAACGTACATTGATGAAAGGGAACCAAGAGAAATTCAATTCTCTGGATTAAGTGCATTGTACAGGTAATTGATAAGAATCGATGGCTCCGCGCCAATTAGAAAAGTGGCACTTCGAAACCAGAAATTTCGCTACTATAGTTCTTGCCTATAAACTTTCACAGAGCAAAAATTACATCGATTCGATATAAGGAATAGAGCGAGTAAGCATCAAGTATGAGTAGTTTGAGTTTTTTTTTTGAAGGACTACATGTAATCACATTATTTTTTTTTCTTCCTTTTTTTCATGCTGATTCCATTGCGCATGAGGAGATAGCTCGGCGTGTTACAGGTTGGCGGTGGCGGCCGTCTGGCCGAGTATTCCAAAGCCCTGGGCCGTTTTCTTCATATTTTTCACTTCATCTCAGACGTTTGACATGTTACATTAGGAAATTATAAATGTTTCGTTGCAAAAGCGTGTGCAATGAACGAAATAAAGGCGAAAAATATGGAGAAAACGGCTCTGGGTTTTGGAACACTCGGCCAGACGGCCGCCGCCGCCAACCTGTGCGCCGAGCTATGTCCTCATGCGCAATGGAATCAGCACAAAAAAGGACACATGAAACGAAAGAAATAAATGTGACTATTTTCTTCAAAAACTCAAACTGCTCATACTACTTGATGCTTATCCGCTCTATTCCTTATATCAAATTAATGTAATTCTTTCTCTGTAAAAGGCAAAAACTATAGTAGCAAAATTTCTGATTTTGAAGTGTTCACGTGGAGGAACGTCTTGTTGCGAAACGTCCCGATTTCGAACTGTCACTTTTCCAGCTGGCGGGGAGTCGAATAAATAGATAAATCTCTTAAACAAACTGTTTTCAGACTACCAACTGAAGAATTGCCACTCTCAATTCATTACAAAACAACATGCGACGAGCCAATTGTAGAAGCAACTCATTTTAGAATATACACACTGTTTGGAAAAAATACAAAATATCATTTGAAATCGTATTTTCTCACAGAGTTATCCCCTTTATTTCTTCCGAAATTTATTCAATTCAAATCCAGTTCTATTCATAGTTTTAATAATCTTAATAAGAATCTAAGCGATAGTGATTTCCTTGATGACTTCTATCGATCCTCTCCAAATCAAGAATTTGTTCAATTGAAGGTTATGAAACTATTTGGAAAATTGACCAAAGATTGCGGAATTTATGAATCAAAGATATTAGATATGCCTTTTTCGTATCAATTGGCTTCTTATGGTCTATTAAAGTTTAATGGAGAACGTGCATATTTTGATCAAGCATCGTGTTCTGATCCCTATATTATTAAATTCTTAAAAATGTGGAAATCAGGAACAAAATTCGGAGGTTTGAAAGAAATTCATTGTAACTTGAATTATAGAGCCTGGCAAGAGCCTCATAATCTTGAAAAAATAATTGAGAAATGTGGAATCAAACGAATTCCATTAGAGGATGATTTTCCGTCCATCAATTACCATAAACGGTTAGTTTACTTTACTTGGTATAGTTTTAAAAGAACCTTTTTCAGAGATCATTTTGGAGTTCCAGAGGTACGTTACTTCCGCAAGAAAACATTTACAATGTATATTGTACGACATGATCAAATTGTTGGACTCATTTTATTAACAGATCGAGAATTTGTACTTTTTGTGACCGAGGAAACTGAAGAACAAATGATACAAAGAATTCAAAAAGTTGACGACGATTCAGAAGAAGATTAAGTTATAATTTTTTTAATGCATGTTGATAAATTTTCTTACTTTTTTGATTGAAATATGTTCGGTTTTTAAAACCTACCTTTCCTAGTAAATTGAACAATTCCAACATGTTTTGGCTCTCGGTGAATTTTCGTGAACGCGATTTTGAACTCATTTCCACGCGTTCTATTTTTGTAGTGGACCAAATTTTTAATTCGCTGAGTAGCGACTCAGTTTATCATGCGAATCAAGGCTACGTATCGGCTTAGGCACGTAAAGCTGAGTCGTTACGCAGCCGACGCTATGCGGGCTGCAAAGCGCATCCAAGTTGTGAATTTTCGCGTTGTGTTGAAGCCGTCTAAACGTGTCATCTTCTTCTTTTTTTGCCAATTGAAATTCCCTAAAAATCCACGGAATCCCACGCTTGAAGTGTGTCTTGCGACGAAATCTCCGCCCCTTTGTTTTCCATGCGTCAACAAAGGTGCTGGCTCGTTTCCCGAATCACACACGCATTGGAAGTATGAGCTATGCAAACGCGCTCCATTGAATGCGTAAACAACCGCATTGTCTCTGCGTCTCCTCCAAAGAAATGCAACAAACGTTGAATACTCAGGCAACGTTTGTTAACGCATTCAATGGGGCGCGTTTGCATAGCTCCCTTTTCAATGCGTGTGGAATCACCGAAATTTATAACTGGAATGGAAACATTACAATTGATAACGCTTTCTTAACTCTCAAAAAAAAAGAATTCAAATCGTCTAGAAACATCATATAGTTTTATTTGAAAAAAAAACACACACACACACACACATACACAGAACTCGTACAATTCAAGATCAAAAATTCCAATGAAATTCAAGAATTTAAATCAAGAACTTGAATTATTATCAATTATAATAATGATTTAATCTTCTTCTGAATCATCGTCAACTTTTTGAAATCTTTGTATCATTTGTTCTTCAGTTTCCTCGGTCACAAAAAATACAAATTCTCGATTTGTTAATAAAATGAGTCCAACAATTTGATCATGCCGTACAATATACATTGTAAATATTTTCTTCAAAAAGTATGAAACATCTGGAACTCCATAAAAGTCTCTGAAAAATCTTTTTTTATTATGCCAAATGAAGTAAACTAACCGTTCATGATAATTTATTGACGGAAAATCATTCTCCAATGGAATTTGTTTAATTCCACATTTTTCAATAATCCTTTCAGGATTATAATTTTCCTGTATTCGATCTAAATTACAATGCATTTCCTTCAACCCTCCAAATTTTGTTCCTGATTTCCACATTTTTAAAAATTTGATAATATAAGGATTTGTGCACCATGCCCCGTTAAAATATGCACGTTCTCCATTAAATTTCAATAGAGCATATGGTGCCAATTGATACGAAAGTGGCATATCAACTATCGATGCTTCATTAACAACTTTACTTAAATTTCCAACTAGTTTACACGCCATCAATTGCACAAACTCCTGATTTGGAGAGCATCGATAGAAGTCGTCGAGTAAATCGGAATCGAGTCTTCCAAAACAACAAATTGAGGTGGATTTGAATTGAATGAACTTGGGAAGAAAATACAAACTCCTATCATTAATAAAAAACGATCTCAGATGATATTTGGTATTTCTTCCAAACAAATTATTTATTCTAATATGAATTGCTTCAACAATTGGCTCTTGGCATGTTGTTTTGAAATGGATAACGAGTGGTAATTCTTCAGTGGGTAGTCTGAAAAAAAAGTGACGTCAGTATTACTTTTTTTGCGGAAAAAAGGATAGTTCCGTTTAAAGGCGCACCGGCAAATGTTCACGATATCTCGTCACGCTTACAGTCAAACTGCACTGAAAGTTACTGTAACCGTGATTACATATCGTGGAATTTTGCCGTTGAGCCTTCAAAAGGAACCGCCACTTTTTTTTTGCGAATGAGTAATATCTAGTATTGTCCATACGCAATGCCTTCCGCGACGCGACACGCAACGCACCCTCAGGAACAGTTTTCGCCCTTTTAAAATCCGAAACGACGTGAATTTCTATAATTTTATTTAAATAGAAATGTAGATTACTTTTTCTCTCTATCGAATAATATAAAGAACGTTGAGTTTTTGTCAAGTATAAGCCTAAAAACAGAGGAGGTCGATTCGATGGGTGTCCCTTGCGTTCCGGTTTCGTGGGGTTGCATGGGGCGGACATGCCTGTTTGCGCGGCCGCGGGCATTTTCTACACCGGTTCGTGAAAAAGCATGCCCTGATACTAAAAAAGTTTATACTCAGTTTCGCCCCATTTCCTTAAAAATTCGGTTGAAAAAGTTCGGCCGCAATTGGCCGCATCGGGCCTCAATTTGAGAATTTCGAAGATGGCCGACCCTTTCTCAAAACTCGGCCATGAGGAAAATGCCCGCGGCCGCGCGAAGAATTGCGTATACACAACATTATCACTTACCTGCAAAATCCACTAATCCCAGAGAATTTGATTTCTTTTTGTTCCCTTTCATCGACTATAATTCCCCTACCTCGCGAACCAGTTCCCCCTTCAGCATGGATTCTCATTAATATTTGAACATCATTGTTCTTATCAAAGACAAAAACTCTTATCGATAGAGGGGAATTTCGATGAGAATATGAATCATAACTTATCATTTCGATATCATTCCAACGAAAACTTTGAATCAGTTTCATTAATTTTTTAGAGCAAATTGATAAGAGAAACAAATCTCCATAATCCATTTGTTTCAGAATTCGTATTTGAGCAAGATGAGGGATTTGGAGTAGTTTCATAGCGGGGAGTAAAGAATCAATAATAACGAAAGAAGAGAGAACGGTTATCTCAGGATCTACCTGCCTACGAATAACCCAATGGGCTATTAGCACCTGACTAATCCTCTCTTGGTCTCTTGTCTTCTGCAGTCCTCTTCCATCTTTACTGGACAGATTCCGTCGGTCTGTTTGTCGTCGACCTTACAACCCTTTCTACTAAACCAATTTTTATGAAATTTAGGTGGACCAATACAGAACTATTCCGAGATTGTTCCCGTCTTTTTAGGTTTTTGATAACTTTGTTAAAACTATAACGATCGTAAAACTGTTTGTGATGCCAGATGGTTGGAGAACCGTCTGGTTTTTATTTAATTTCTTTGTCCTTTCCTTTCATCCATTTCCTGTCCCCCGTCTTGAAATATCCCTATTATATAAACAAAACTATTATGATCGATTCAGAAGATTCTCGTGGCATTGGAGCGCGCTTGCATACCTCGTCTCCCACTAACGCCTACAGAAGGTGTTAGTTTTTTATTGATCTTTTTCGTCACTTTGATCATTTCAGCTTCCCCCTCCCGCTATGAATCTACTCCAAGTCCCCCGTCTTGCTCAAATACGAATTCTGAAACAAATGGAATATGGAGATTTATTTCTCTTATCAATATGCTCTAAAAAATCAATGAAATTGATTCAAAGTTTTCGATGGAATAATATCGAAATGATAAGTTATGATATATTTACTACTAGAAGCAACATTCCATACATAAGAATATATGCCTATGATAAGGATGATAATGTTCAATGCATATTGAAAATCTACGTTGAAGGAGGTCGCGAAGATATTGATGAAAGGGTACCAAGAGAAATCCAATTCTCTGGGTTAAGTGCATTGTACAGGTAATTGTTAAGAATCGATGGCTCCGCGCCAATTCGAAAAGGGGCACTTCAAAATCAGAAATTTTGCTACTATAGTTTCTGCCTATAAACTTTCACAGAGCAAAAATTACGGTACTGTTCTAAAATCACGGTCCCATCCGAATAACCACGGTCCCAGAAAAAAAAAATCACAATCCCAAAAATAAAATCACGGTCCCAAAAATAAAATCACGGTCCCAAGTTTAAATTCACGGTCCCGGATTTAAAATCACGGTCCCAGATTTAAAATCACGGTCCCAAAAATAAAATCACGGTCCCAAGTTTAAATTCACGGTCCCAGATTTAAAATCACGGTCCGAAAAAATACTTTGCACTAGAAGTCTCAGTGATTTTATTTTTGAGATCGTGATTTTTTTCTGGGACCGTGATTTCTTGGATGGGACCGTGGTTTTAGAACAGTACCAAAATTACATCGATTCGATATAAGGAATAGAGCGAGTAAGACTCAAGTATTAGCAGTTTGAGTTTTTTTTTAAAGGACTATATCTAGTCACAATATTTTACTTTCGTTTTTCCTTATTTTTTCATGCTGATTGCATTGCTCATGAAGAAATTGCTAAAAAATCGCTCTGAAGCACACAAAATGCGCCCAAAATCGTGTTTGGCGGCCGCGGCCGCCTGGCCGAAAAGTCCACAGCGCGCGGCCGTTTTCTCAATATTTTAAGCTTTTTTCCTGCATTTTACATGCTAGAATAAAAGAATATTGATGTTTCTTTACAAAAACATGTGAAATAAACAAATTAAAGGCGAAAAGTATAGAGAAAACGGCTCCGGGTTTTGGAACACTCGGCCAGACGGCCGCGGCCGCCAAACTGTAACGCACGATTTGTGCCCTTCAGAACAATTTTTGAGCAATTTCGTTATGTGCAATGGAATCAGCATGAAAAAATAAATGAGAAACAAAAAAAGAAAAATGTGACTATACACTTCTTTTTTGGCGGCGGCCGTCTGGCCGAGTATTCCAAAGCCCCGGGCCGTTTTCTTCATATTTTTCATTTTATGTCAGACGTTTGACATGTTAAAATAGAAGAGTATCGATGCTTTGTTGCAAAAGCGTGTTCAATGAGCGAAATAAAGTCTTTCATCTTGATGATTCGTATTTAAACATTTTTAAAGCAAAAAAAATGAAGAAAAACGGTCGAAAAATGAAAGAAATCATTGATAAACGATGTCTCCCGCAACGGGCCTCAATTTGAGAATTTCGATGGTGGCCGAACCTTTTTCAAACTCGGCCATGAGGAAAATGCCCGCGACCGCGCAAAGAATTTTGGATACACAATATGTCCTCATGCGCAATGGAATCAGCGCAAAAATGGAAACATGAAACGAAAATAAATAAATGTGACTATTTTTAAAAAAAACTCAAATTGCTCATACTACTTGATGCTTATCCGCACGGTAGGGGGTTTTTCTTGGAGGAGACGCAGAGACAATGCGTGTGAACGTTGAATACTCAGGCAACGGTTGTTTACGCTTTCAAAGGAGCGCGATTGCATAGCCCGTGTTACCCCCTACCGTGTATCCGCTCTATTCCTTATATCGAATTAATGTAATTCTTTCTCTGTGAAAGGCAAAAACTATAGTAGCAAAATTTCTGATTTTGAAGTGTTCACGTGGAGGAACGTCTTGTTGCGAAACGTCCCGATTTCGAACTGTCACTTTTCCAGCTGGCGGGGAGTCGAATAGATAGAGACATATCTCAAACAAATTGTTTCAGACTACCAACTGAAGAATTGCCACTCGTTATCCATTACAAAACAACATGCCAAGAGCCAATAGTAGAAGCAACCCATTTTAGAATATACACTTTGTTTGGAAAAAATACAAAATATCATTTGAAATCTTATTTTCTCAAAGAGTTATCCCCTTTCTTTCTTCCGAAATTTATTCAATTCAAATCCAGCTCTATTCATTCTGTTAATTGTTTAAATAATAATCTAAGCGATAGTGATTTCCTTGATGATTTCTATCGATCCTCTCCAAATCAAGAGTTTGTTCAATTGGAGGTCATGAAACTAATTGGACAATTGACTAAAGATTGCGGAATTTATGAATCAAAGATATTGGATATGCCTTTTTCATATCAAATGGCATCATATGCTCTATTAAAGTTTAATGGAGAACGTGCATATTTTGATCAAGCATCATGTTCTGATCCCTATATTATTAAATTTTTGAAAATGTGGAAATCAGGAACAAAGTTTGGAGGATTGAAAGAAATTCATTGTAATTTGAATTATAAACCCTGGCAAGAGCCTTATAATCCTGAAAAAATAATTGAGAAATGTGGAATCAAACGAATTCCATTGGATGATGATTTTCCATCTGTCAATTATCATGAACGGTTAGTTTACTTTACTTGGCATAGTTAGGAACATTTTTCAGAGATCATTCTGGAGTTCCAGATGTTTCATACTTTTTGAAGAAAACATTTACAATGTATATTGTACGACATGATCAAATTGTTGGACTCATTTTATTAACAAATCGAGAATTTGTACTTTTTGTGACCGAGGAAACTGAAGAACAAATGATACAAAGAATTCAAAAAGTTGATGACGATTCAGAAGAAGATTAAGTCATTATTATAATTCAATGCATGCTGATAAATTTTTCTTCCTTTTTTGACGGAAATCTTTTTGGTTTTTGAAACCTACCACCTCAAATAAATTATTTGCTATAGTCAACGCAAGCGTCTGCATACCCGCTCTATTGCTACCCCCGCCCACCTCGTAAAAATAGATCTCTTTTTGGAGAGAGCGGCCAGACACTTACTGTCTGCGTGTCTGGCCGCTCTCTCCAGAGTGACAACTATTTTGACGACGGTGGGCGGGGTTGCAATAGAGCGGGTATGCAGACGCTTGCGTTGACTATACAAGACCCAAATCCGAATTCTTTGAATTATTTTTTCAAGCTAAGAAACTGTTCTCAATCTTAAAGCAAGCGAAATTTAAAAAAAATCCAAATTATGCAAATATTTGGTGAAAAGCATCATTACAGGGTTGGGTGTGCGCACCTGATTTTCTAATTATTTCAAAGTGTTGATGCCGTCTAGAAGTGTGTGTTCCTTGTTTCTGAATGTGCCTAAGCCTCGGAAAAAAATGAAAAATATTCAGGAATTGCACGAAAACCTTTCCCAACTTTCGACAGAAATTACTGAAAAGTATAATTTTACTATTTGAAATCGACGAAAAATTCAAATTTCTATTGAATTTCAGGTTTAGTTGTATTTAGAAACGGTATCAAAACAGAAAACACTTGCATACATTCAGAAAAAATGTGAACCCTCGGGGTACTTCGCTACTGGAAAATCAGGTGCGCCCACCCAACCCACATAGCGCCCAATAAAGTCACTAATTTCGATGCTTCGGGAGACGCGCAAACATCTTTGTTGACGCATGTGGGGCGGAGCGTTCGTGGCGAGGCGCACTTCACTCCGTGGCTCACTATTTTTAGACAAAAATAGACACACACCGAAAACAGAGCTTTGATCCGTACGACTAGCTTTTTATTGGTTTATTTTTTTCAATTTTCCCTTCATTTTTCTACACTTGTCAAAATCCGGGCCGGTCCGCAGAAGTCCGCGGGCCGGGCCGATGAAAAATTCTCCAGCCCGGGTTTGAAAATTTTTGAATTTTGAAGCACGTTTTTCCCGATTTTCAGCCCTATTTCAAAACTTTTCCTGGGTCTTTTTACTCAAAAATAGATCCGAATTTCCTCCCTGAAAACAAAAGCCAAAAAACTAGAAAAAAAACGCGAAGAAAAATTCTTCGAACAAAAAACTTGAAGAAAACATGTTGTGCCCTGAACCCCGGGCCGACCGGGCCCGTCCGGTTGAAATTTCTCCAGCGGCCCGGGCCGTGACAAGTCTGCATTTTTCTGTCTGAAAATCTGTGGGAAAAGCATTTTTTGCAGGTTTTAAGCTGGAAAAATTCATTTCGAAAACCCTCGCTAAACAGCGCACCCAGCGTAATTTCGGAGTGTCGTTTGAAAAATCGCCAGGTTTTTTTCTCAATTCTCAAGCGATTTTCTGCCAGTTTTCAGAAAAGCACTGCAGTTTTCTCTATTTTCAGAGTGAAATTATGCATTGCAACCCAAAAAACCTGTTTTTGCTCGAAAAACCACAGATTTTCGTTGTTTCTTGTCTTCTTTCAGGCTTCTATGGTTTCAGCGCATCCTAGCCCAAATTTCTCGCTTTTTCACAGCTGAAAACTTCTAAAAATTCCAAATTTTCAGGCGAAAACGGACACACACCGAAGATATTGCAATGTGCGCACACAGTTTGCGAGGAATGCGTAAATGTGCTCGAAGAGCAAGGACGCCGGAACAACAGACAATTCGATCGGTCACTTGTTAATATTTCATGTCCGGTTTGTAGGGTAAGAATTCTGATTTTCATGAGATTTGACAATAAATTATGCTTTTTTTCAGACTATAACTCAAACCCCTCGGACCTTCATTAGAACAAATTACAAGTTGATAGATGTTGTCGATGAGATGCGTGGACAGGCAAATCTCAATATTGTATTTGTTACGTGCATCGAATGCAAACGGATTTATCATGAAGACGAGTGAGTTGAGATAATTCAATTTGAGGTCAATTTTCTCTTGGAAAAGTGTTGGGGAATCGGTGGAAAAACCCCTTGAAACTGTAAGAGAAGAGCGCGTATGGGGAGTTCATCGTTTTCGTCGAGAAGAAATGCAAAACTATCTCGAGTTTGTCAATAGTTCGACACAGAATTCAGCCACTTTTTTCTGGAATTAAGAATTTCGTATCAGAACTGTCTCTTGTTAGCACTATCCCATCAGAATCCTGCTGAATAATAATCGCTTTCTATCAGACCTTTATTTATTCTGCGAAGAAATCTTCAATCTGATCTCCGAAAATAGTGTTTCTCTCTCGAGATTGATGTTTGTTCTGAAACGATTTCCAGCTTTCAGTTTGGCTAAAATATAAAAAAAAGCGTAGGGTTTTTAGCTTCCTTTAGACCAGCCCAAATCAGCCTTCTCTGGCTCTCTGAAGCCCCTTTTATAGTTTGAGAGATGTCGTTCTGAAATTTCAGGGCTTTTCTATGCGACAGTTCATCATCATTCCTGCAAACACTTTCCAAGAGAAATTTGACTTTAAATCTGAAAAATCTTTTCTCCCTTCCTACCAAAAATTATCTTTTTTTCAGTGCCAACATCTGCACCACCTGCTCTCCGATCAAAGAAAACACAGAAGCATTGGAACTGGTAGCTGTACAAGTTAACCTGAGCAATCATTCCCTGTGCTCGACTTGTCTACTCAAAGAGCACATTTCAAAAAGACATGGGTTTATCAGATTACAACCAATTCGTGTGGAAATTCAAAGACTGGAAAATCAACAACGAATTGTGTCACTTGTAGAGAAATGGAAGCAACAACAATCGAATTTCCATAATCGATTGAACGAAACAATGGATAAATGGATTAAATCGAGTTCAATTCTGGAAGTTAGCAGAAATCGTTTTGATTTGACCACTGATAGTTTCAGTCAGAAGAAGCTTTTCGATGAATTGAAGATTGATAAAAGGGAAAATAAACGATAACACCCATACTTCGAATCTGAAATTGTAGAAATGCAAAACAAAGAAATAACAACAAAGTTTATTTTTAATAAAAATAAACTAGTGGGCGTGCCCGTTGACGCCGTTTTGCTGCGGCGGTGGTGGTGGTGCTCGGGCTCTTTGAATGGCTTGCCCAATATCCGCCGTCAGTCGAGCCAGCTCTTCTGACAATTGCTCCAGCCTATCGACAAGATCGGCGGCTTCTAAATTTGAAAAATTAATCAGTAAAATCGTTGTTTTCGAAGAGCTTTTTTTAAATTTTTTGCAAAAATTTTCTCGAGAAAACACTCCCTCTCCAAAAATAAACATGACCTGCCATAAATGCTTTAACATTTTCAGAAAAAAAAAATAAAAAATTCAGTTTAAAATCTTCAAGAACGAAGTTTGATAAGGAAGCTGTTATTGGTTTCAAATGAACTGACACCTCGTGACGTCACTCCCATGGGGACCCAAGTTGGAAAACTTTCTTGGTAGTTTTATTTTGACTTTTCTCAGGCCGGTTTCGCACGCAAAAAATACTTTTTTTGCTCAGAAATTTTATTTTGGGTAGAAGAATTGAATGTGCGGGCGAAAATAGCCTGAAAAAAATTCCGAAAAGAAATAAATAGCTACCATGAAAGTTTTCCAACTTGGGTCCCAATGAGAGTGACGTCACGAGGTGTCAGTTCATTTAAAACCAATAATACACTGAATGTGCGGTTTTCGGATAATTTGGTGAGTGCGTGCACGGAAATAAGAGACGCAGAAAATTTATATTCTGAATTCCTGCTTTTTTTCTAGAGGGTGCCACAAGTAAACCCAATCGAAGTTCGCTGCGCCATGTTTCCTGAAGAACTTTTCCTAAACATTTCTAAACGCTTTTTAGCGCAAGTACTAATGGGGTTATTCATGTCATGAAAAAATGTTTTTTAAACGTTTTTTTCCTTATTCATGAACGTAGAAAAATGTAAAATAATACAAACTTCCACCCCATTTTTTCGCATTTTTTTACATTTTTTCACATTTTTTCGCATTTTTCTACATTTTTCGACAAGCCATTTTTTCAGTGAACTTCAAAGGAAAAGCCGCTACCTAGCGGGACCCGTGATGTTTAGCTTTGGAGAATTTTAATTATTTTTCCCTTCATTTTCTCAAAATTATCTACAATTTGAGTACTCTCCCACGTTCGCTCGTTAGAAAATTTTTTTTAGCTCACCAAAATGGGAAGGAGAGTACTCAAATTGTAGATAATTTTGAGAAAATGAAGGGAAAAATAATTAATATTCTCCAAAGCTAGAATTTATGTAAGAAAAGTTCTTTGGTACGATTTACGAGAAAATTTCATTAAAGGAACATCACGGGTCCCGCTAGGTAGCGGCTTTTCCTTTGAAGTTCACTGAAAAAATGGCTTGTCGAAAAATGTAGAAAAATGCGAAAAAATGGGGTGGAAGTTTGTATTATTTTACATTTTTCTACGTTCATGAATAAGGAAAAAAACGTTTAAAAAACATTTTTTCATGACATGAATAACCCCATAATTGTCGTAAAATGTGAAGAGAAGTGAAGTGCGGAAAGCCGGTTCAAAAACATGTCCCAAAGTGAGCACGCTTTTCAGATAGAATCGAATTTTCCAAAAGTAGAGCCGATACTTCCCCTTAAACGATAATGAATTTCAATCTAATTTTTAAAAAGTTTCCAATTTTTGGGAGTAATTTTTTTTTCTTACCAGCGGCCGGAACTTGGCGGAGGCGGGGGAGAAGAGGGCGGAGCTCCCGCGCATTAGCTGCAATCAAATCTCGAGCGTCCATTAACCTGAATGAACACGAGATTACGATGAAAAAAACCGATGAAACAACAGTTTCGGAAGCTGACAAAATTCGAAGAAAATAAGGTGATTTAGTAATATTTTTAAAGATTATTAACTCGAACAAAAAACAAAAACTTGAAAGGAAAAAAGATTGAAAACATTTATTTACAGGAAATAAAAATTTCAGAAGTCGTGAGCTGGGAATCGGAGCAAAAGAGATCGTTCGTCCATCAGAATCTGAAAAACAAGTTAAAAATCTAGAAAATGAATGAGCAGTTTCTCCTGATTCTCGAAGATTTAATCAGATTATCCTACATTTGTTGGCTGAAATGGGGAACAAACTTCTACTGATTAACAATAATTCCATATTCAAAAGTGAACTATTAAGAAAGCACAAAAAAGAAATTCGAAACTCCTAGGTTCAACAATCTCGATGGCACTATAATAACAGATTTTTTCAAAAAAAACACACCCTAAATTCCTGATAAGACGAGCAAAATCAGTTCCTATCAATCCACTATCAGTCCATATCACAATTTCTACATTCCTATAATTCCAGATTCATTATGGAAACCGGTTATTCTAAATTTCCCAAAATTGAACACAAAACACAGCAGCTTTGTCTTCCGTATCCTCATTGACTAACACCTGAAACTCTTAATCCTTAGCTGATAACAATATGGAGACACTAAGAAACAATAAACCCTTTTAAAGTTTCGACTTTTTTTTTCTTTCCGAAAAAAAAAATTTACAGAAAAAAGAGAAATAATATGCTGAAAATTTTTAAAAATTAGGTTCTTCGACTTCCAAAATTGACTTTCCAGTCGTTGCATTTCCACACGAATTGGTTGTAATCTGATGAACCCATGTCTTTTTGAAATGTGCTCTTTGAGCAGACAAGTTGAACACAGGGAATGATTGCTCAGATTAACTTGTACAGCTACCAGTTCCGATGCTTCTGTGTTTTCTTTGATTGGAGAGCAGGTGGTGCAGATGTTGGCACTGAAAAAAAAGAAAAATAAGATTTCAAACTTTTTAGAATTGTCTCAACTCACTCGTCTTCATGATAAATTCGTTTGCATTCGATGCACGTAACGAATACAATATTGAGATTCGCCTGCCCACGCATTTCATCGACAACATCTATCAACTGATAATCTGTTCTGATAAACGTCCGAGGGGTTTGAGTTATAGTCTGAAAAAAAAAACAAAATTTATTGTTAAATCTCATGAAAATCAGAATTCTTACCCTACAAACCGGACATGAAATATTGACGAGCGACCGATCGAATTGTCTGTTGTTTCGGAGTCCTTGCTCTTCGAACACATTTACGCATTCCTCGCAAACTGTGTGCGCACATTGCAATATCTTCGGTGTGTGTGTCCTTTTTCGCCTGAAAATTTGGAATTTTTAAAAAAAGTTTAGCTGTGAAAAAGCAAGAAAATCGGGCCAGAAATCACTGAAATCACTGGGAGCTCACCTGCCCTATCAGTATCGTCTCATATCAGATCTAGAAATACTATTAAAATTTTAATATTTTGTTTTTTCTATACGGAACAATTTCGTTATAGTCAGCTAAGCTTCCTGCAAAACGCGCTTCAATGTCATCCCGAGAAACATTGCATTAAATCGAGAGACGCAGACATTTTTCCGTCTGTGCATCTCAGTTCTGCACCCTCTTTCCGAAGATGAAATTGGAGCGCTTTCATAGAATTAAGGGCTGACTGTATGGGGCACTTTTGACGGAAAAACAGTCATGATTGGAGGCAACTCTGATATGACATCGGTTCTAATATAGCCTTGGTTTTCGATGGAAGCGCCAAATTTTTTGAAATTTCAGAAAAAAAGTCGATTTATCATACACGGAGTCCGAAACAGTCCATTGAAAGCAAGTGCGCACTTTCTAATTTTTTGGCGGTAAATATGCGCGTTTGAAAATGTTTCGAAGTTAATTTTTAAAAACATTTCAAAATGTTTAAAAGTAAGTGTCCTGTTCGAGAAACTAGTAGAAAACGCTCGGTTTTTGTTTTTAACGCGAAAAGAGCTTAAGTCGATTAAACTCCGTATCGCGATTTTCCATTTTAACATGGGAAGCCGTAACAACAGCAATCGTGCCCCATTGCACACAGCTTTTCGCGGTGGAACGATTTGAACTGAAATGGAGTGTTTTGGACTCCGTGTCATAACGTCCGATCTCCCAATGCGTTTTTCTTTCACATTTCCAAAGGTTTTTCAGCGATTTTCAACACTTTTCCAACAAAGCAATGACCTCAAATTTGATTAATCAAAACTCACTCCTTCTCACGATAAGCTCCATGGCATTCGATGCACGTAACGAATACAATATTCAGATTCGCCTGCCCACGCATCTCATTGATCACATCTATCAATTGATAACTTCTTCTGATACAGCTCCGAGGGGCTTGAGTTACAGTCTGAAAAAAAAATGAAAAAATTGGAAAATTCCTGAAAAATCAGAGAAAAAAGCCTCACCCTACAAACCGGACATGAAATACTGACGGAAGTCGGATCGATATTTTTGAAATTTCGGCGTCCTTGCTCTTCGAGCACATTTACGCATTCCTCGCATACTGTGTGCGCTCATTTCCTGAGATTTGGTCTGAAAATCAAGAGAATTTCAAGAATGAAAACGATAAGGGCGACCGAAGAAAAGAGAAGCAATTTGGCGGCTTAAAAAGAGCAAAATGTGAATTTTGAACCGAAAGAAAATTCAACAATGAAGGATTGTATAAATTTTCCGGTTTAATTTCCATTTTTACAGCTTTATTATCCAGAAAATCGCTGAACAAGCTGAAAAAAACGCTACCAATTTTTCTGCGCGTCAAATTTAGGGCCGCATGTGCAAACACCGTCACGTCAACTCACACTCTCAAAGTGTTTTTCGAATTTACAGGGAGTTTTCCTGTCGTTTTCTTCGATAAAAAAGAAATTTTTGGAGGGAAATAATGAATATTTATATCGAAAAATAATTCAAAAAGAGAATAATTAAAATTGAAATGAAATATTCGGTCCCTTCGCCATCCTTTGGGCTGTGGATTAAGTCTGCTTTGAAGTGAGAAGATATTGTATTTGCTGTTCCTGTTTTTTTTTCTTTTTTTTCTACATGGTTTTCGAAAAAACCCAATGCAGTTGGATAGCGAAGTGCATTGATTAAAGCAAAGTTTTCAAAATATCAAACTATGGGCGGAGCCTCGCCATAAATCTTCTGTACTTAAAAAGAAAGTTTGACTCTTTTATTTTTGGAAATTCACGTATCAAATGCTTTATTAAATCTTCTTTCAGAAAATCTTTTAGAAAATGTTCAAATTTTTGGAAAAATTCAGAAAAAATTCGTGAATGAAAAAAAATGGGGTGGCTGTATATAAGAATCTATTTCTTGGAGAGCAATGGGAAGGGAGGGTTAACAAGAATACAAAAATAGTCTGTGTGGGAAAAAAGAGAGCACTACTGTTGCTCAAAATAGTACAGATAATCGGCGCCAAGTGGCTCATGTGGCAAATGAACACGTGGCGGACGATTGGGTACAGGTGGAGCCGGTCGAATTGGTGGCAATGGAGTAATCGTTGGTTGTTGTGGTGATTGCTGATTATCATTCTCCAATTCATCACTCCATTTTTGAAGACTCTTCTGAAGAGACTCTATTCGTTCAGTTTTCTTCGTTAATTCCTTCACAAATTCATCGAAAAGCTTCTTCTGACTGAAACTATCAGTGGCCAAATCAAAACGATTTCTGCTAACTTCCAGAATTGAACTCGATTTAATCCATTTATCCATTGTTTCGTTCAATCGATTATGGAAATTCGATTGTTGTTGCTTCCATTTCTCTACAAGTGACACAATTCGTTGTTGATTTTCCAGTCTTTGAATTTCCACACGAATTGGTTGTAATCTGATGAACCCATGTCTTTTTGAAATGTGCTCTTTGAGCAGACAAGTTGAGCACAGGGAATGATTGCTCAGGTTAACTTGTACAGCTACCAGTTCCGATGCTTCTGTGTTTTCTTTGATTGGAGAGCACGTGGTGCAGATGTTGGCACTGAAAAAAAGAGAATTGTTGGTTGGAAGGGTTCGGATAGAGAAAATGGGTTAGTGTCAAATTTCTCTTGGAAAGTTTGCGGGAAGAATGTGATTACCGCTTGGAAAAGTAATGATACTACAGAATGACGCCTCTCGAATCACAAAGGGGCTCCATAGCCAAAAGGAGCTGATCTGGGTTAGTCCAAAGGCTGATATGTTATTTTTTAACAAAAGCCACGCCCCCTCCTGACCATTCTAGCCAAACCGAACGTTGGCTCTGAATAAAGTGCTCTGAATAATATATCAGTCTTAAAGAATAAAACTAATTCGAGCAGGCGAATTGGCTTTTGTTGGCTAGTTTTCTACCACTTTCAAAATATTTGGGTTTAATCCGAAGCCTTATGATATTCAGAGAGACCGTAATTTTGCGGAGATGACGTTTCAGAATTATTGACCACGTAACAACTGTCTCTTATCAACACTGATACTAAATATACATGTTACTATCGCTCGAGAATTCAACTGTTTTCAGACGGTTCCATTTCCGAAAGTCGCCGAAAAATTCCCCAAATGCGCTCCAACATCGTCCCCCGAAACATTGTACTAAATCTAGAGACGCAGAGATGTTTTCATCTGCGTCTCTCGCCTTTCAAACACTATTTTTGAAAATGACATAAGAGATCTTTTGGCAGGAATTCGAGCGAACTGGGGAGGACAGTTCTGGTGGGTTCTGATAAAAAACTAGTTTTTGGTGTAGCCCAGCGCTGATAATAGAAAATCCTGAAGCGCTATCAGCCCTGATTCTTGATGGAATTGCCCAAATTCTCTTCGAAATGTCAGAAAAACTTAATTTTCACGAGCTTTCGTTTCCTCAACATTTTCCGAAATGGCCGAAAAAAAAACGCGTTCTTCTCTTACAGTTTCAAGGGGTTTTCCACCGATTCCCCAACACCTTTCCAAGAGAAAATTGACCTTAAAATGAATTATTTCAACTCACTCGTCTTCATGATAAATCCGTTTGCATTCGATGCACGTAACGAATACAATATTGAGATTTGCCTGCCCACGCATCTCATCGACAACATCTATCAACTGGTAATTTGTCCTAATGAAGGTCCGAGGGGTTTGAGTTATAGTCTGAAAAAAAGCATAATTTATTGTTAAATCTCATGAAAATCTCAATTCTTACCCTACAAACCGGACATGAAATATTGACGAGCGACCGATCGAATTGTCTGTTGTTTCGGCGTCCTTGCTCCTCGAGCACATTCACGCATTCCTCGCAAACTGTGTGCGCACATTGCAATATCTTCGGTGTGTGTCCGTTTTCGCCTGAAAATTTGGAATTTTTAGAAATTTTTATCTATGAAGAAGCGAGAAATTTGGGCTAGAATGCGCTGAACCCATAGAAACTTGAAAGAAGCCAGGAAACATCGAAAAGCTATGATTTTTCGAGCGAAAATAGGTTTTTTGAGTTGCAAGAAACATATTTCAACCTGAAAATCGAAAAAATCCTGAAAATTGGGACTGAAAATCGGCTGAAAACGATTGAAACTCAAAAAAAAACCGCCAGCTTTTTCAAACGACACTCCGAAATAACGCTCGGTGCGTTGTTTAGCAAGTCTTTTCAAAACGAATTTTTCAGCTAAAAAACTGCAAAAAAGTGCTTTTTCCCCAGATTTTCAGACAATAATAAAGCGAGAAGTGAGAAAATCGTTGTAGAAATCACTGTAATCACTGAGCTTCGAAAAAAGCCAGCCAAAAACGAAAAAATGTGGTTTCTTGAGCGAAAAAAGTTTTTTTGGGTTGCAATGGACGAATTTCATTCTGAAAATCACAAAAAATCCCGAGAATTTAGACTGAAAAGGAGCTAAAACGCTCGAAGCCCAAAGAAAACTTGTAATTTTTCAAACGACACTCCGAAATAACGCTCGGTGCGTTGTTTAGCGAGCCTTTTCAAACCGATTTTTCAGCAAAAAAAACTGGGAAAACGTGGCTTTTTCCCTTGATTTTCAGACAAAAAGAGCAAAAATTCAATAAAAAAATATTGAAAAACTAACCATACGGCTCGAGGCACACTTTACACGTCGGTGTCTGAATGAAGGGCTGAACGGAGGTGCTGCTCTTGAAGTTTTGCATTTTCGACGAACGAATTTCGAAAATTCCGTGGAAGAAGAGAGAGAGAAATTGAAAGAAACCAGCAATAGAAAAAGAAAAAAGCGAATTAGCGCCGAAAAATTTTTATTTTAATTCGTTTTTTTCAAAAAAAAATTGTAGGTCAAATTTCAAAAATTTAAAAAAAGCGGGTCTAAAAACTATTTTATTTCGGATTTTCGAAAAAAAACATTTTAAAAAACAAAAATTTTGAACCAGAAGATAGAAACAAGAGTGAATCCGAGAATAATAGCAACAGAAATTGTCGGGTCAAGCTTCTCGATGATTTCAGCATAGAATTCCAGAAGGGTTTCTTTAGCATCTTCAAAAATGTTTGTGGTTTTTGGGAGCTCAATTTCTTCTGGCTCCGGTTCGACAATCTTCAAAACCGCTTTCAAATCGATTTTCTCCGGGAAACAGAACTTTGCATTGATCTCTTCATTGTCTTTCTCCAACTTTTTCAGCTTCGTTTCAGACATTTCGCTCATTTTTCCACAGCCTTTACGGAGAACATCCAGAATTGCATAACCTGACAACATGGAATGTAGCCAAGAAATCGAAAAAAAAGACTCAAAATGAGCTGGGGGCGGAGAAAAGTTGGTGTCCTAGAAATGTGTGGCCGCGGACTAGAAGTTTTTCTACTTTTTTCTTAAACATTTCTTATAATAACTTACAGATGTTCTGAAGAAAAGAAAATAAAAAAATTCAAAACTAGTGAACAAGTTTCTCTAGTCCGCGGCCACAAATTTCTAGGCCATCCCAGGTGAAAAACTAGTTCATTTTTAGCCGTTTTTGATCCGGTTTTTATTAAAAATTAGCCGTATCTAATGATATTTCACAAACAAAATGATCTGAATTTTTGTTCCAAGACCAAACCAATTTTTGATTTCAAAAAAAAAATTTCAAAAAAAAAAATTTTCAAATTTTCAAAAAAAAAATCATATCCAAAACCTGTCGATCTTTTGCTCTTTGCATAAAATCTACAATCTTTTCGATTTCTGTTTCCTTCTTTTTAACAAGCTCCGGCATTGTAGTAAGAAGCATACGAACATCGGCAAACTTTGATGTCATTCGAGTTCTCACAATATCAACGCTTCGCTTGTTTTTCTTGAATTGATAGTCGAGCTGGAAATGGAGCTTCTTTGAAAATGGGGATGGATTGTATTTTTTTTACTCATATGAGAATCGGATCAATATTATCCGCTTTCAAGATTATAAGAACATGTTGTTCTATTGTTTCAATCATTGTTTTGAGGGCTGCTATACTAGAGGCGCTTTTCTATTAAAGGTGATACCCTGAAACCTGTAATAGAAGAACACCAAAATACAGGGGTTGAAAATAGAAGGACATGTCCCTCTATTACAGGGTTTTACAATAATATATCCGAGCAAAACTTTTCGGACTACACTGCCCAAAACTTGGCAAAACCGACTATTTTTTAGTGAAAACTCACAGGTGTTGTTCTATCAAAAAAGCTCTTTAAACAGAGGGGGCTCTTCTACTGTTCCAAGCACACTTTCGGGGGCTCTTGTATTAGAGGGGTTCTTTTTCAATATCGTCTTTTCTAATACAGTTTTTACGGCATTTGCAAACGGCAAATTTTTCGAAAACCGGACCAAACTTTCATTTTTCGGAAAACTTTCAGAAAATAAAGGAGTTTAGGCTTATAAAAGAAACTCTTTTATTGTTCCAAGCACATTTTTAGAAGCTCTTGTATTAGAGGGGCTCTTCCCCATGGACTTTGAAAAACATTAGGCTTCTCGACTATGTTCAAGAATACAACTCACCCGAATCGGAACGTACTCAATAACCGTATGCCCTGGAGTATTATGTTCTTTCAAAATACACGTCGAACAATTTGTGAAACTATCCGGATGAATTGGAGATTCTTCATCGATAATTGTATGAATATCAAATCCATGTTTCTCGATAGTACACTCGCGACAAATGTGGAATGAAGACTCATTTCCGTTCATTTTACAGGTGGAACATACCATAAGACGAGAATCTTGAGAATCGATTTCTTCTGAATTGGAAAGGTTTTATCATACTTGGGATTCGTTGGGCCGGCGCGAATTTTGAAAAATTTGAAAAATTGTGGACATTTTTCAACTTTTATGCGACTTTGATAAAAATTCAGACTTTTTTCTAATAGAAACATCCAAAATTTTCTCTAGAAGTCCATTCGAAAAAAAATACAAAAAAAATATTTTTGACCCCCCCCCTTTCGGAAACCAGGCCGACAGGACCGAACCGACCCGGCCCATTCCAAATATGGATTTCATGAAAGTTCAAAAAAAAACTTTACCCAGCAACTGAAAATTATTCGGAAATCCTGCTGCTTTCAGATTCGGAACCGGCATCGATGTCTGAAATCGAAATGTTCAAAATGTTCAAAATTTAGTTCCGAACTTACGCGGCACATTGGACACAATAGATTACTGTAGCTGGTTCCATCCCCAACGACGTAGTATTCACTGAAATTGAATAAAAATCATCAAACAGTGCATCTACTACTGTTATTACTTGTTTGTTAAGCCTGACACTTCGTGTTTAAAGGCGCAACGACCAATGTCTATTGGGTCCCGCCACGATTACAGTAACTCTCAGTGGAAAATTCTTGTAATCGTGGCGGGACCCAATGGACATTTGTCGCTGCGCCTTTAAACCGAGGTGTCTGGCTGTCGCAAATAAGTAATATCCTAATTGAAGGGCACTAACTTACACAGATTCCAGAAGTTTCTTCAAACATTCCAAACACACTGAATGACCACAGACGAGAACTTTTGGAGTGCGAAGCTTATTGTCTGGAAAATAACAGTTACTGGATTACTGCAGACTTGTCACGGGCCTGGAGAATTTTCTATAGGCCCGACCCGGGGTTCAGGGCAAAACATGTTTTTTTTTTTCAAGTTTCTTTTTGAAAAATTTTTTTCGCTGTTTTTTTTCTAGTTTTTTGGCCGTTTCAGGGAGGAAATTCTGAACGACTTTTGAGTAAAAAGACCCAGGAAAGCTTCAAAAATGGGCTGAAAATCGGGAAAAAACATGCTCCAAAATGAAAAAATTTTCCAGCTCGGGCCGCTCCGGATTTTGACAAGTCTGGATTACTGTAAGAAATTTCTTACCGAACTCCTCTCGACAAATTCCACAAGCGGTCTTCAAATTGAAATTGAAATTTCGGATCACTTCCACTGTGTTGATTTCATTGGGAGCCACTATTTCCATGATGAGGACCCAATTTTGTTTTTTTTCTGGAATTTTGAGCTTAAAAAATAATTTCAGCTTTTTCATATAACTAAAAAAAAGTACATTTCTACTCGGTTACCGGAAAACCTGTATTAGACATATATTACAGGAGCTCTTCTAATAGAGAGGGTTCGTCTAGTTATCCGAGCAAAATTTTTTGGAAATTACTGTACAAAACGTGGCAAAATTGCTATTTTTTAAAGTGAAAATACACAGATTACAGGTCTCTTCTATTAAAGGGCTCTAATAGAGGGGTCTCTTTTATTGTTTCAAGCACAGGGGGCTCTTGTATTAGAGGGTGCTATTCAAATACAGTTTTTACGGCACTTCGTAAACGAAAATTTTTTCAAAACTTGATTTTACATAAATTGCCTTTAAACTGCTTTTACTTCTAATAAAATTGCCCCCAATAAGAATCTTCCATGCAATAGTAATACAGGTTTTTTAATACTGTTGGAAAAATAAAGTTTGGGCAAGGAATTTTCAACTTGGCACCAAGCCAAGGACCTCCCCCTGCAAACGCAAGTTGCGGCGCGCCTTTTTGCAACGCCCCCGCACGAAGTTTTGTTTCTAGGTTTTTGCTGTTTTCGATGAAAAAGGAGTACAAATTTGTTTTTTATGATGACACAAATGAATTCTACACTTATACACAACGTGATATATCAGCAAAAAGGCTGAAATTTATACTCATTTTCATCGAAAACAGCAAAAATCTAGAAACAAAACTTCGTGCGGGGGCGTTGCAAAAAGGCGCGCCGCCACTTGCGTTTGCAGGGGGAGGTCCTTGGCTTGGTGCCAAGTTGAAAATTCCTTGCCCAAACTTTATTTTTTCAACAGTAAATGAGAAAAGCTGGGATTTTTCTTCAAAACAAGGGCCGCGACGCGACACGCAACGCGCCCACTAAAACGCGCTCAGCAACCAATTACTCTTTCAAAATCTTTACAAAAAATGGAACATTGCTCAGTCTTATTCCTCAATAAAAATGAAGAGTGAGTGACCTTTTCTTGTGTCCCTGTGTCCATGTCTCCTCCTCTTTTCTTCTTCACTGTACAAACAGAAAATGTAATTCTGACTCATGGAGTACCTAAAAATTATTTTCGAATTCAAAAATGTTGCGTCATGTTCTAATGAAATCAAGGGGTACTGTAATTCAAAGTGATACTGTCAAATTAATAATTGTTGTGCAAGGAATTCAAATTTTCATTTTCGCGGGCAGTCCGCTTTTTGATCTCCAAGCTATTTTTGATTTTACGCAGTGCGAAGTGAAAGTGGGCGGACCACCCGCGAAAAGAAACATTTGAATTCCTTGAACAACTATTATTAATTTGAGAGTATCTCAAATTCATTTTTCGTTCAATCATCTGCTTTTAGAAAAACCCTTTTTGTCATTTGAACTATCCTTAGGGATTTCAATAAAGTATACTCGAGTAATTTGATAGTAACACCACCACATTTTGTTATCAACGGATATTATGTGAAACCATTCAGCACACAATATTCTTCTGGATACATGTGCCTTCAGATTTTAAAAGAGAACTGAATTCGATTTTTTAAATTCTTAATTCCGACGTATTTTCTTATTCTGATGCTTTTCTTTCATTATGTCTTCTCTCTAAAATCACTCTAAACGGTAGAAAACGGCGTTCGAAAAAACATGGCCGCCAGAGTTGTACGGAATTCCGGATTCCGGATTCCGTATTCAGGGTTTTTCATTCCATTTTCCGAATTCCGGATTCCGAAAAATTACATTTTATTCCGGATTCCGTTTCGGTAGTTTCGAAGTCATTCCGGATTCCGGAATCGAAAAAATCCATTCCGTAAAACTCTGATGGCCGCGTACTCATTGATGACCTAGAAATTTGGAAAAAAAAAATGCGCACACTTATCGGATTCTAGGCCACCGATCTGCATTGTGTGCTTCCTTCAAACGTTGTTTTCTCCCGCTTAGATTGATTTTTGAGTGTAGTCGTAGTGAAAGAAAAGAATCAAAATTAAAAAAAAACCCGAGTTCAGTCCTCCTTTATTGGAGTCGAATTGAAATATTTTAACTCAAACAATTACGTTACAAAGAACAAAAAGAATGAGATTTATTTCCAAAAAAGTGTTAGCATGGTTAAAAATTAAATATGACATGATAGAGATACAATAAAACGCTTAGAATAAAGAACTATCTCAATCTCTTCTCAACATTTCGTCCACCGTAAATTCTTGAACTTCAAGAGCAACGTGCCGACTTGTAGCAGTCACATAAGCCACGATCCCGTCCTTTCGAACGATGTAGGAAGAGAAAAAGTACTTTTGATCTACGAGGAGTTTCATGTTAGAGTCATCGTAATTATCTCTGCCATCAGAACTGCAAATTTTTCTCTGCATTCCTCAAATGTACCTACTATCATTAAGTACCCATTTTTTACCAGCCTGGTTTTCGATTCTCATTATGAATTCCCGTTCAAAACAGTACCGATTGAAGACAATGCCCGGGCATTGAGACGTCCTAGGAATCCACGATGACCTAACAATCCCAAGCGCGGGAATTCAAAAAATTATGAGTTTCCTCATTTATTTTTGTTGATTAAACACCAATTAACGTTGCATTGAAGTTCATTGAAGTTGCATCGACTTAAAAAAATAAATGACGAAACTCATAGTTTTTTGAATTCCCGCGCTTGGGATTTCTAGGCCAACGTTCATTCTTAGGCCACTTCAATGCCCGGGCATTGTCTTCGATCACTTTTTTTGCAGAGTTGAGCAATTTTATTCGGGTTTCGACTAGAAAAAATGAAAATATAATTTTTAAAAGTATTTTTTTATCAAAAAGTCAAGGAAAAGTTTACTACTCTTTTAAAGGAGGACGGAACTCGGATTTTTAAAATTTTAAATTCTGATGCAGTTTTTCATTCTGGTTATTTTCCTCACTACGACTACACTCAAAAATCACTCTAAACGGTAGAAAAAGACGTTGGAAAGAAACATACAATACAGTTTGATGGCCTAGGATCCGACAAGTGTGCGCCTTCCGCTTTTTTTCAAATTCCTAGGCCGTGAACCTTTACGCGGCCACGCCTTCAAACGCCTTTTTCTGCCATTTAGAGCGATTTTTGAGCGTAGTCGTAGTGAAAGAAAATGATCAGAATTAAAAACTGCATCAGAATTTAAAATAAAATAATCCGAGTTCAGTCCTCCTTTCAGATACATTTTCCGAACTTTTAAACTTTCACAAACCTTAGCGGATCTTCTTTTGGATCACCGTCAATCTCTTCAAATCCTGCTTCATTTCTGATCATCTCCGGATTCCAATTTAGCGCAAAACGAGACAAAATTCGAAGAGTTTTCAAATGTTGATACTTTTCCATAGCCTTCCATTGTCTCAAAATTTGAATTACATCCTCATTTTGAAACGTTGCGTTGCTCATATATAAATTTCGACCTCGGAAATTGGTTAAAAAGTCTGCAGAAGAGTTCTGGCTCATGCCACATAGTACTGATAATGTTTCAGCTTGAAAAATTTTGGAATCCGGGCTAAACGGACCAATCACTCGCATTGCAAATAATGAAATAAATTGATGTATCGGCTGTACTGAAAAGTAATCATTCAGAAGCTCCGCCCTAACTGCCATATCAGTATTATTAATTTCATCACAACGAGTTATTTTGAATGGAATGAATGTTGGTAAAAATAAGTCGTCCGTGTTGTTTTCTAATGCATCTGGTATCAAATCATAAGTGATATGACTTCCAAAAAGTTTTTCTATTCTTTTATGAATTGCTTCAATTGCCGGATCATTGAGAAAGTTATTCGAATGAATAGCCAGATCAGGCCATCGGAAGGCTTTCCTTCTGAAATTTGTATTTACCTCTAGAAATTGAAGTAATGCCCTGGCAGAATTCTAGGCCGCGTCCGCCGATTTACGCTATGATCACACTCAAAAAGTTAATTTGAATTACATACATAAAAAGCTAGTTTAAAAGCAATGAGATTATCAATCTTAAGAAACGGTAAAGGAGGACTGTAGTCACTTTGTTAAAAATTTGTTTTTTTTTTCATGCTGATTTATGAAGAAGTTGCCCCCCATAATCGCGCGTTACAGATTGATGGCCTCGGCCGTGTGGCCGAGTATCCGACAGCGAAATTTTTTTTGAAAAAAAAGTATTTTTTTCTTGACCAAAAGACATGAGGATAATTGCAGAAAAATCAAAGTGATGCCACGGGAACAAAACGAAACCATATGATCTGAAAACTTGGGCTTGAACAAGACATAGAAAGGTGACTTTGTGGCCAAAATTTTTCTGGAATCGGTGACCATGAAATTTTTCATCATGTATACGTGAAAAATTTCATAGTAATTTACAAAAATCGAAAAAAATCTCGGATATGGGGTCAACTTTTTTTCTTTGAATAGGGGTCAATCGACGGCAAATTTTATGGGGATTAAGAATCTGAAGAGATCTTGTCCAATTAGGCCCTAGCTCGGGCGTTTTAATCGAAAAACTGACGAAAATGGTAAATTTTGGAAAAAGTTGATTTTTTCGCCTAGAAGACGCTGAGCTAAAATTTAAAAAAGTATCCGAAAATACTCAATTAAGTACCCAAAGTTAATTCCCGTTCAGATTTCATTATTATCTCTCACAGAAAAAATTTAATTTTTTTGTTAGGATTACTGTAGTTTGGGGGCGGAGCCTAATGTAGTTTGTGCCATACGTCTTAGAAGTTGTTAGGTGTTACTATTATACCATCTCAGACCTCAACGACCATTTTGACTGAAAAGTGTACAGTGCTTTGCTTGGAAACGTATGAGAATTAGTCGTAAAACGTATGGGAAAAGCGAAAGGCATGAAGAAAAATACTCCGCGCTGTCGGATCCTCGGCCAGACGGCCGCGGCCACCAATCTGTAACTCTCGATTTCGAGCAAAATTTGAGCAGCTTTTGGGTATTATCTTCATGGGCATATTCTTCATGGATTTAGCGTGAAAAAATAAACCAGAAACAAATATTTGAAAAATATGACTACAGTCCTCTTTCAACGTTTCCTAAGGCCACTAAAGGTCAGTGAAATAAGTGCATCTAAACGCGTTTTTGAATTATTCAATTGATGGGCGCGGACTAGAATTCTCTGCAATAATTTCTGAAATTCCTAAGCCATCAAAACTCACTTTCTCATATAATCTATTCTAGCCTCCTTCATGTATGATTTAAAAATCTCATCTGAAATTTCCAGCACATCATCGAATTCATTATATTTGAGAGCTCTGAAATTAAGCAAATCTCACTTTACCACGAACATTTTTTCAACTCACAAACAAGAAACTTGCTCTTCGTTCAATTCGATTTTCTCAGTCTCATGATGTGATTGTAGAGATCGATTTGTGAAAATTCTGAAGAATTTCGTGCGATTTCCCTCCTTATTTCGAGCAGAAATTTTGACACAATTCCCTAACGCCGCATAAAGAATTCGGATAATTTCTCTCCATTTAATCCTTATTATCAATTCTTCACAACGTTTTGAAGTGAACGACATGAAAAATACTTCCGAATATTTCATTTGTTTCAGAATATTCTTTTGGACAATATAGGGAAAATTGAAGAGTTTCATATTGAGCTGAAAAAATCTTATGGAAGGAAGTTTTAAAAATGTTTGGAGGGGAAATTTAAAAAAATGAAGAAGACTATTGATTTTTTGGAGGTGTACTGCCTTGTTTGAATATTAGGGTGAGGAAGGAAGAGGTCTTGGCCCAACAGCCCCCGTGGGAAGACTGAGATAATCCATGAGCAGGGTTGGTCGGAGTCGGAAAACGGAAATGCCAAGTTTTCCGATTTTCCGACTTTTTTCGGAAAACTTTTCCGACTTAAAATTTTCAGAAAAAATAAATCGGAAAATCGGATAAGAAAAAAGGCAAATTTCTTTTTAGCTACTCCTTTCATCAAACTGTTTTTCATTAATTCAGCGACTTTTCGGTTCAAAAGACCTCTTTCGATCAATTTCATCATAGAAAATCATTAATTTGTCTACTTTCAAGTGAGAAACTCAGTGAAAAACGCAAGTTTTGAAGTTATTTCAAGATTTTCCGTTTTTTCCAAATTTTCCGGAAAAAAATTCGGATATCTGATTTTCCGAATTTATTTTTCGAGAAATTATTTCATTTTCCGATTTTCCGAAAATGTTTTTCCGACCAAGCCTGTCCATGAGATCACTTTTTTCTCTTTAAAAAAAACCGTGACCTCTGCCCTCATCACCGTTTCAAATCTGGAGCAAACCAGAGCAAAGATCTAGAGCACTGATAAGAAATTCCGTATATAAGGAGCTCTTTTTCACCATAATCCCCAACTGAGTTCAACTCATTCCAACCAATCAACGTCCAACCCAACCAATGGCTCAATCCGTCCCACCAGGAGACATTCAAACCCAACCGGGTACCAAGATTGTCTTCAATGCTCCATACGATGACAAGCACACCTATCACATCAAAGTGATCAACTCATCGGCACGTCGTATTGGATACGGTATCAAGACTACCAATATGAAGCGTCTCGGTGTTGATCCACCATGTGGAGTTCTCGATCCAAAGGAGGCTGTTCTCTTGGCTGTTTCCTGTGATGCCTTCGCTTTCGGACAGGAGGTAATCCTTATCCCTTTTTCATTATTTTAAGGTTCTAATCCCATGATTTCTTTGCAGGACACTAACAATGATCGTATCACTGTCGAGTGGACCAACACTCCAGATGGTGCTGCCAAGCAATTCCGTCGTGAGTGGTTCCAAGGTGATGGTATGGTTCGTCGCAAGAATTTGCCAATCGAGTACAACCCATGAGAGGGTCTGGACCAGATTCCACGAATGGAATATCCAATATTTGATTCTTTTTTTTTGTAATGGGAATAAAGACTTTGAAGTCTTGGTTTTGGTTTTTTTTTCTGTGCGGACCAGAATTTTTGGAGCTTGACAAGAGAATTTTATTCAAAAACTATATTCACAAGTACAAACAACAATTGATAAAATCAGTGATAAAATGGGTACAACATACAAGGTTGATCACATTTTTTGTACAATCCACAATATAATCTAACTCTATCCCCGAACATTATACAGTTGAGCTCTCGAGGGTCCTGCACACCGTGCTCACGGAGTGAAAAACAGTACATTGAGATTCAAAAAAAAAACATGTTTCAGAAAGTGTTCAGTATAGCGCGCTTGCTTTGGTTGCGCAGCAGCGGCTTATATCATTAGTTTTCAAAAAATGTTCGAAAATATTTTCAAAAAATGTTCAAACGCGCACTTTTCGCGCCAAAGAAATTAGCAAGTGCGCTCTAGCTCATATGGACTGTTTTTCACTCCGTGCGTGAACATTCACGTAGCCACCGAAGATTTTCCCGCTGAAATAAAGAAATAAGGAATAAATTTGAAAATCAACAGATTGCAGGCTAAGATTTTTTGAGTGGGCGGGGCTTACAGTAGCATACTTTTGAAAAAACGAAAGTTTGGGCAATGAATCTTAATATTGGCACCGAGTCAACGAACTTCCTCTGGAATGGCTGGGGTACTGTACTTGAGGGGCGTGGCTTCGGCTGGGGTACTGTACTTAAGGGCGGGCTACAATTGGGTTACTTTATTTAAGGGGCGGGGCTTGGGTACTGTAATTGAGGAGCGGAGTTTCGACTATGCCTAAGCCTTAAATATAGTGGTAAATTGGAGGAAACAGTTTTTTTTCAATTTTTTTTACCGAAAATTATTCAGAAATTAGAAAAAAAAAAGCATTTTTTAAAATTTAATTTTTGTTTATAACACCATATTTGAGGCTTAGGCATGGCGGAAACTCCGCCCCTCAAGTACAGTACCTAAGCCAAAGCCCCGCCCCCAAAATCCAGTGAGTACTAATTGACATGACATTTCACGTTGTGTATAAAGCTGATAGCTTATCACCTTAAGAAATTCGTCTATTCTGTCAAAATAACTTTAAAGGTTTTTTTTCAGAAAGTTTCCCGCGTGAGACTAAAAATTTTTTTTTGGATCCGAAGCCAAAATCAAAAAGCAACTATTATTTATTAAAAATACGTAAATCAAGGCAAAAAATCAAAAGAAAAGTCGGAATGGAAAAATCTTAGCATCCTGAGAATACAAATCATCATTTTCGTTGGCTTGGAATTTTGGGGTTTTTTTGGAAGAATTGCAAATGAAATAAAAAGCGAAAAGGGATATGAACTGAATGGATCGTTGCTAATTGAATGGTGTGACACAAAGAGAAGAATTTTGAAAGGTTGAAAGTCCAGAAGCGGTGAAACCCGGTATGGGATGGAAATGAGAAAAATGGGGGAGAATAAATATAAGTAGAAGGAGTACAAAATGATACAAATAAGTTGAAAATATCTACAAAATTCGAAAACTATAAAAGGGATATTATGAGTCGATTTTTGAGGTGTCTGTTGGTGTGTAGACAGGCGGCTCCGCACGAATCGACGACATTGCTTGATCGTAGCTTGGTGGAGGGCCGACGTTTGGAGCATCTGGTCCGATGATGGGCTCCACGCCGCCTGGAAAATTAGAGTGAATTAAGGTCAAGAATGTTTTGAAAAATTATACGAAACAGGTCCCGTAACGATGAAAAGGCCCAAAAATGCCAAAATTTCTCGAAAATTGGGCTAAAATTGAAAAATTTTTTGGTTTTTTTTTCGAATTTTTATTTAATTTCGACGTATTTTTCAACGGTGATTTCATCGATTGGCTTAAAAACAACTCTAAACTGCGCAAGATCGCGTTTGAAAACAGCTAGACTGCTGGCCGTGGCTGCTGGCCTAGAATCCGACAAGTGGACGATTTAGGGTTATTTTCTTTTTTTTTAGTTTTTCGTGTTGTTTTTTCATTCCTAGGAAGAATACCAAAAAAACAAACAACACAAACAAAATCGCTCGTAAATCGGCCACTTGTCGGATTCTAGGCCACGGCCATGTATCTGACTTCTTTCAAAAGCAGTTTTCACCGTTAAAAGGCGCATTCAAAATGGGAAGAACTGTATTAGAAGAGCACCTCTAATAAAAAAGCCCTTTCCATTGTAGACCGCTGGATCCTGTATATTTATGGTGGAAGATAAAAGAGCTCTCCCTAATTAGAAGATTCCTCAAAAAGCTGCTTGACCCAATAGAAGAGCATGCACTTCTAATACAGTTCCAATGGTATTCAGAACATTTCCTTACCAATCATAGTGGGATTGAAAGTGGGTATTGTATCCAACCGAACCACATATTGTTGAGTAATCCCTCCAGTTGGAAATGCGGCCGTCCTTCGATGAGCCCCTCGTTCACTCGAAATCAAATCATCCGAAGATGAGGAACGATGGGCGTGGCCACGTGGCAGATGATTCGTTGCCACAATTCGACGTCCGGTCGCAGGATCACGCGATCCGGATCGGTGGCCTGAGGATCCTTGTGGAGGGACTGCTGGACATCGATTTGCGGGGTACCTGAAAATGGACTAGTTTTCCCCCTTGAAATTCTAGGCCACGCCTACCTTCTATGCCCACGATTTCTGCTAAACCAATTGGATGAGCAAATGAAGGCGACAATGATGAAAACGGCGAAGCAGGCCAAAGCCATAATCCATCCGGATGATAAAATGAATTTTTCGCAGAAGACTCCTCCATAAAATCTCGATCCTTTACAATCACATTTCCATGTGGAATTCGATGGAATCGGTTGAAATTCTCCATGAGATGAGCAACGGACTTTTTCACAATGATCACCGCCAATGTACTCCGGATGAGGACATTTACAAATGTGATGAACTGTTGGGACGGTCACTTTTTCGAGTTTTCCTCCATTTATGCACACTTTCGTCTCGCACTCTTTTCCTTTGAAATATTTTGGACAGATGCACGTGTTCTCCTCGGTTTTGTGGCCTTGATTTCGACATTTCACACCGAATCCCAGGTAGGAGGCCGTGTCGTGCACTGTTTTCAGGATTATGTCGTGCAGACCTGGAAAATTGGAAGAATTTTTAGAATGTTTTGATTGGGAATCGTTATTTTCGAGAAAAATCATGAAAACTGCGTTAAATCCGCGTTCGCCTATTGGTGGCCTAGAAAAACTCGGCTGGTTGAACTCGTGAAAATGTGGGTTTCCGCATTTTTCTCGCCCTTTTCTGCTCTTTTATAACCCAAAACAATTGAAAAAATGAAAATTCCACGAGCTCGGCCATCGGAGTTTTCTAGGCCAGCAAAATAAAATATTGTCGTGGGGCAGGCTTGGAAAATTAACAAAATTCATGAGCGGTTCCGATTTGTAACTCCGGATAATTTCGAAAAAAAAATATGAAAATCGCATTAAATCCATGATTTTCTATTGCTGGCCTAGAAACCTCCGCTGGCCGAACTCATAAAAATGCGGTTTTTTTCGCTTCTCACACATGTATCTGGCAATTTTCGATGTTTTATGATTAAAAATTTTGGAAGTTCGGCCATCAGAGTTTTCTAGGCCATCAATAGTGAATCGCGGCTTAAAAGACACTTTTTGTTGCGGTCAAACGCGATTTTCCTGGGGCTTTAAGGCATTTTTTATATGGTTTGCATTTCTTATCAGTCCGGCTTCCGGTCCACATCATTTTATCAACAAAAAAACCCTCCTTAAAGTCAACTACGTAATGAAATTCTGTACTTTTTGAATGAAAATTTCTTGTGTGAGGAGAAATACCACTAAAAGTTACGTTTCAATGTTCAAATTTTTTTGAAAACCACATGAGGAGAACTTGCGCTCTATCGATAAATTTTTTTTAATTTAGAAAAACGTTTGGAGGGAATTCAAAAAATCACTCAGAACGGGTTGAAAAGCCCTTTTTTGCCTGAATGAATACAGCTTTCAACGAATCTTCAATAATTTTGAAAAAATCCTCTATTATAAGAGCACTTTTTCTTCCAATAATTACCTGGTTTTGCTTGATTTGCATCCACTTTTTGTGACGTCACACATGGCCAGAACAGGAATATCGCCACAAAACATGAAGCGAACTTCATGTTTTGCGGGGCGTCTCACTCTGGACTTTTACCCTGGAAAGCGGAATTTTAACAAAATTTTAGAGAAAAAAAAACAAAAAATGAAGGAAAATATATTGAAATTGGCTATCAAAAACCATCATAATTTTCAAAATATATTCCAAGAAAAATTATCAAAATTTCATTAGAAAAATCACATATTGGCGGTGTGGTGTTGATGATCAGAGGTTCGGAGGGGACCCGTCTTAATAGGAAACTAGAAATTTCACGAAAAAATACAAGATTTGAAAAACAAAAAATGACATGACTCATTTCAAAAAATGAGGAAAAAAAAGTGAATAACAAAAAGAAAAATAATAAACATGACATGATACAAACCGATGTTTTCAATGGGAACCTAAAAAAAATTTCAGACAAAAAAACGGAAAATTTGAAAAAAAAAACGTGTTATTATAAAGCTATTGAGGAAGAAGAGCCGAATGCGAATCGGATTGTCGTCGAATGTGAGATGAGGAGGATGGTGAATCAGCGGATGCTCGAGCCAATGGTGATAACAGTGATAGTTGCTCTTCGCGTTCTTTTATTAACAGACGCACGCCTGGAAAATGTTGGAACATGCTTTTGTTATATTTTTGTTATCAATTTTTTAGATTTTTTAGATTTTCAGAGCAAACTACAAACTACAAGTTTTCCAAGATTCCTCTTTTTAAAAACTAGAAATCTATTAAAAATTGCATTTCATCTAGGTTTTGAGTTTTTAAACATTCTAAAAAACTGAGAAAAAATAGTAAGATTTTCAGAGTTATTCAGAATATTCCATAAAAACTACCGTAACCTCATGGATTTTTATGTGAGACCCATATGAACTAGATATTCAAAACCAGGGTGTCAAGACGGTTCGAATGAGTATAATCATGACATGTTTTGGACGGTTTTAAAAATTTGGGTCTTACCGCGAAAGGGGAAAAAGGTACTGTAACTTTCCCACTTTTTATACAACAGTTTTGAAAGTTATTTTGGAAATCAGCGGGTCCAGACGCTTCTATGGAGTGGGATCATGACATATTTTGGAGCATTTCGAAAATTTTAAGACCCATGCGCCTTTAAACTGGAATTTCGTGGTGGGACCCAATATCGCCTTTTTTACTATTTATGTCATTTTAATGCAATTTTCAACTGATTTGAAGTTTTTTTTGAAAAGGTTCCAAAACAGATGAGTTGGGTCCCGCCACGAAAGTCGATTTTAAAGGCGCATAATCTTCAAAATATTCTTAAAAAGTAATGATTATACTCATTCACACCGTCTTGAAGCCCTGATTCTTAATATCCAATTTACTTGGGTCTCACAAGGGACGTTACTTTAGATAGTCTTTGGGAATTTTCTGAAAATTTGCAGAGAGACTAATTTTGGCCCCCTGAGAACGAAAATCGACATTAGAATCGCCACAAATCCCGTTTAAAAATTTTCATTTTTTGTCTGAAAATTTTCAGACGAAAAATTAGAACCCAGATTTTCCTCCAGAAACATGATTTTGGGGCTCCCAGGAAGTGTCCTCAACACATCGTAGGCGATTTTCAATAGTTTTTCGATTTTGAAGGCTCTTTTTCAAAAATTCGCAGATGTCGAAAAATAGCTGGTTTTCAGAAAAATCGTAATATCTCCTCTGAAAATGGTTCGTGGTGCGAGAAAATTTGTGAGGAAACATTAGTAAACTCCCTGATAACACCCAAAATTTTTTAGACAATTTTGAAAAATTTTCCGAAATTTGGATTTTGAAACCCACCAAAAGGGTGGGTCCCATTATGCAAATTTTTTCAAAAAATTTTTTTTTCTAAAAAGTATCAGAATCTGTTTCTCCATGTCTGAAATGCCCGTGGTTTCTCTAAAACCACTTGAAACGTCCTAGAAGCTGCAAAAATTCATGTTTTTAGCGAAATTTTGTACTGGACGACATCTGAAATTCAGAATAACAGGCTTAAACGGGATTTGTGGCCCTTCGCACCATGATTTTTGTTCTCACCCGGGCCAAATTAGTCTATAGTAAAATTTATAGAAAATTTTCAAAGACTATCTAAAGTAACGTCCCTTGTCAAACAGAAATTTTAAAAAGTTACGGTACTTTTTTTTTAGTTTTCATGCATTCCGAGCTTCTGTAAAACTCACCATCACTACCGCCAAACTTGTTGCGCCTCCTTTTGGATCCTGAATTATTCGGCATAATCTTCTGTCCAAACTGATAAAATGTGGCAATAACTCCACGTGGCGCCTCGACATCCGGCTCATCGGCCAGTGAATCGTACTCGGCGGAGAGTCTGAAAATCATGGTGCAAAATGGACTATTTTTAGGGAAAACACACAGGTTTTAGAATTCCTTGAGAGGCTCTTCTGATAGAGGGAGCTCTTCTATTATTTCAAGCGCGCTTTTGGATGCTCTTGTATTATAGGGACCCTTCTAATACAGTTTTTAACGGTATACAGATTTTATGGGCCTCGCATGGAACTTTGTATACGCTTTGGTGTTGAGTGTCGTCTCGTGAGACTCGTGTCTCGACGAGACCGAAAATCTCGCCGAGTCTCACGAGAATTCAACGAAACTCGCCTCGTCTCGGCTCGGTTCGTGTCTTGGATCCTCTCATTTCGGCTTGTCTCGTTTTTTCTCGTCTCGATCGAGACAAAATCAAGACGTTTCGAGACACGTCTCGTGAGACGGTATTTTACTTTGTGGATTTTAAGAATTTTAAATTTTCAACACTTACATTCTCAAAAATTGATTCAAAAGTGACCGTAATTCCATGACTTGTTTCACATCGAATTTCTCCGGCCGATAACGGGCGGCCTCTTGTAAAAATGCGATTCTTTGAACAACATTCAAAGGAATCGATGGAACTTTCTCACGAATTCTTTTCAAATAAGAATATGTTGATTCGCCGGCTTGTCTCTGAACGGCTCCTTCGATTCGACTCAGTTGACCATCGATTTCCAATGTGACCTCGTCGACGGCAATCATTCGATGAACGTACGCTTTTTCGCCGTCTGTAATTATGGGAAAATTCGGGAGTGAATTTGAATGGGAATGACATGAATTTGTTACTTAGTTGCAAAATCCTGACACCTTGGGTTTAAAGACGCAGCGACAAATGTTCATCGGTTCCTGTGAAGATTACAGTTTTTTCAACTAAGAAATATTGTATTCGTGGCGGGACCCAATAGACATTTGTCACTGCGCCTTTAAACCAAGATGTTAGGCTTTGGCGGACAGGTAATAAAGAAGGACTGAACGGGTAAAAAATTTCAAAGGAAAAGTCATTGTAAAGCATGATTTTCATTTGGTGGCCTAGAAACCTCTCCTGGCCGGACTTTCTTTTAAAACACATCTGACTATTTCCGACTTCGTCTTTGGAAAAGATTCTTGCAATCATTTGAACCAGTCAAGAAACAATCTGCAGAAAACTAGGCTCTTCGAGAGTTCGGCCGGCCAGCAGAAGTTTCTAGGCCATCAAAATCAAATCAGGGGTTGAAAGGTGCGGTTTTGTGTGGTTCACCGCGACTTTTTGAATGTTTTTTTTTAAATTAAACCTCAATTTTGGATGAAAAGTTTTGGAATCGAATTTTTGGTAAAAAAATTTGAAAAATTTTTTGGTCGAAAATTGTTTTTTTTTTTTTTGAACCCAAAATTCCCAATTTTTTTTTCCAAAAATTCAAATTTTCCGATCCCAAAACCACTCCGGCACACTGAAACCCCCAGTTTAAAGTCAAAAAATCAGTTAGAAGCAGACAAAAACATGCAAAAATGTTAGTAATTTCACAACAAAACATGCAATTTTCATGCGGGAACCAAACGAACAAAAAACGAACAAAACCAGGACAAAAAACACAGGGGAAAATCAATTAATTATTAGTGAAAAATCATGCATAGGGTAATTGCTCAGAACAAATACGATACATATCACCTAATGTGAATCTTTCATTTTTATACTGACGGAATTGAAGGGAAATACAATCCGTAAGACGTGCTTGATTCTCGCATCGAAGTCGTTGAACTGCATCCAATTGAGCGTCACGAAGAGCCAACGCTTTTCTTGACGATATTCGGGATTTGAGGGCAACCAGAGGTCGTACTCGTGCCACGTTGTGTCGATGTCTCCAGATTTGACGTTGTCCGATGATAACTGCCCATATTAGAATCTGCAAATTTGCAGAGAATTTTGGTGGTTGAGTGGCATAGTGGCCGAGGATTTTCAAATTTATTTTCTTCCAACTTCAAAATCAGAGCTGTTGTTCTTATTGCGAAAGCCTGACATCTCAGTTTAAAGGCGCAGTGACAAATGTTTGAGCCCTGTCACGCTTACAGTTATTTTCGACTAAGAATTACTGTAATCGTGGCGGGACCCAATAGACACAGACTTTTGTGAACATGTACTATAGCACCCTTTTTTTTGAGAAAAAAAAACGAAATTCAAAAAAGGTTTCAAAGATGGCCTAGATGAATCTCGGCCATCAAAATCTAGTTTTTTACTCAAAATCACAAAATTTTCATTTTTCAAAGCGTACAAAAAGGGGTTCCCATGACATTTTAATAAACTTTGTAAACTTTTTATGACTCATAACTTTGTTTTATGATTATTATTATTATTGGGTTAAAGGATGATAAATGTTGTGTAAAGTGTACGGTAGGAAGGTTATGAGAGTGTGGAGGATTCATTTTTTCGTACTTTTATACGATCGCCCTACGTTTTGAAAAAAAAAAGAGATTTTAAAAAATTGAAAACAGAAAAAAAGGCAGGAAATTCTGCACCGCAGGCTTGCTGCCCCTATCAGAACCTTCCAAAATTTGCAACTCCTTGATAAGGGCACAGTTGCTCGCAAGCCTGCGGCACGGAACTTCCAGCCCATTTTTTCTGCGCTTTTTTTGAAAATCTCATTCTTTTCAAAACGTAGGGCCCTTTTTATGCAGTTTAAACAGATTTTAGAAAATCAGCTTTTCTGCAGCTTTTTGAAAAATGTTTCTACAGAGATTTTTTATATAAAAAAAAATCAAAAGTTATGTTTTTTATCATGAAAAAATGTTTTCAATGTAAATTTCATGCAGAATTTTCTCGAAAACTAACGATTTTTGGAAAAGTTGTTTTTCGAAACAAATTTTTTTTTAAACTGAAAGCAACTTTTCCAAAAATTTGTGTTTATTTATAAAACAAATAATAGGTTGGCCGGAAAGAAATGCGCGCTAAACGTTTACGTGAATCGGCGCTATACTAGTTGGAAGGGTCCACTGAGGGTGCACCCGATTCTTGAATTCCCGCTGTGGGTTGAAGCCGTACAGGAGTGTTATTCGTGCTTCTTAAAGTGCCTAAGCCTCAAAAAAAAGCTTAGAAAATAGGCTGAAATTGCAACCAAACTTTTTCAAATTTCGACTAAAACTATTGAAAATAAGATATTTCTTCCTAAAATCGGCGAAAAATGCAAGCTTCTTCTGAATTTCAGGCTTAGGTATCTCGGAATACGTTTCCGATACCTAGAATTATCTGCATCAGTTCAGAAAAAGTTCATAATACCAGGTTTGCCTCACTACTTAACAATCGGGTGGACCCTTCCAACTAGTATAGCGCCCGTGAATCTACATATCTCAGCTAGAGTGAGTGATATCAAAAAGTAGTCAACTAACAAAATGTTGACCATAAAATGTTTCACATTTTATCAGTTGATAACTTTTTTGTATCTTTCATTCCAGCCGAAATATATAAATTTGAAAAAAAGTTTACCGCGCATTTCTTTCCGGCCAACCCAATAATATTATTTTGAGCAAATTTTGGTGTTTTTTCTGCCAGTTCCATAGTTCTTTGACCAAAACACTTTTCTCAAAAAAAAAATTTTTGGTTTTCGATTTGTGAATTTAAATATTTCTCAACAAAACTACTGACATCACTTATTCTAACTGATAAAATCACACATTTTTTATCATTTTTTCCAGTAATTTCAAGTCACAAATATGACTCACCAATGCTATTACAGTAGAAACATAGATGACACTGGTCCCGTCGAATATAAAAATTGCCATCTGCAAAATTTTTTTTTATTTGAAATTGTTCATTTTATCTTTTTCTAAAAGAAAAAATACGGAATTAACTGAATTACTTAACAAAATCCGCGAAAATCGATGAAGATTAGTTCAATTGGCCGAACGCCCCGCCCCTTTTCGCATAGCCGCCGCACGGAGTTTCGCAAGCGTGCCGCACGCTTCTCGGGTTTTCCCTCTTTTTCGTCATTGAAGTCACACGCTGTAATCCTGCGCCTTTTTTTGCAGTTTTCTTTCAACATTTCTCGTTTTTTGCGCTTCCTGGTCGATCATTTTGTCATTGCGAAATGAGTGTGAAAGATGTTTTTCATGGTAAGTTATTGATTTTCTCGAAATTTTGATTTTTAAAATTTAATGAAAATTTGATTTTTTATTTTCGTTGAATCGAGGTAAAAATTCATTTGAAAAAGCTGAAAATTCTCGAAAACAAAGAAAAAAAAGCGAGTATAGCTGGAAAAAAAAAAGAAAAAAACAGTTTCTACGAAAAATTTTTTTGCTAAAATTGGAAAAATTGAAAGAAAAACCTGTTTCAGTGTGAATATTAAAGCGGAAAAGTATATTTTGAAAATCAGAAAACAGTAAAAATTTCCGCCAAATTCATTTTTGATAATGAGAGCTATAAAAAATTGACTTTTGAAAAATTGAAAAATTTTTTCCGAAAAAAAAATCAAATTCCCCCCAATATAGCCACAAAAAAGGTTAGAAAAACAATGAAAATTTCAAAAATTTTCAAAGTTTTCAAATAAATGTTCAAATTCCCGCCAAACCACTCCATTTTTTTCCAGACTACATCAAAGATATTCCAATGGATATGAGCCGAAAATTCTATCCGACTCGAAACATACGCGTGGATTTGATTCAAATTCCGGACCGCCTAACATTCTCGAAATTTGAGGTTTGTTTTGAAAAGGTCGAACCCCTAATCTGAACTGTCCCGAAACAGAGCCGGACGAATCAGAACTACCTGAATAAGAATTGGTCGGATAAGAACTGACCAAACTTTGCTGCAATGACCTGCAAGCAGTGAAAAGAGCCTAATTACGTGCATTTGAAAAGTTCTTATCCGGGTCAGTTCTAAAACGGTCGGTTCTGTTTCGTCCATAGTTCTGATAAGGGGTAGCACTTTCAAAAATTGTTTATTTTCTCCAACAAAAATAAATATTTATATTCATAAAACTCTCACCGAAATCGATACGATAGTTGCAGTATTCATATGAAGCCGAGTGCCGAGCACGTGAACAATTTGATAAACAAAATGAGACGATTACTCTGGAGACGTCTACAACGACAACAAACGGGACGACGACGTCTTCAAATCATTCAGAAGTGAAGACGTCCGAATCAAAAGGAAGTGTTCATGATGCAGTGTTATCACAGAATGTTCTCGTTCCGTGTCCCGTCAATTCGATGCCTTCAATGACGTCACAAGTGAAGAAGCCAATCACTCCAAATGCCACGTCAATGCCACACTCATTACACGAATTCGAATCGATTAACAATGTGTTTGATGATATGCAAATTTTGGCATTAGACGATAGAAAAGCATTGCAGGAGGTACTGATGAAGAGTAAAAATTCTGAAATATCCTAAATATGGCTGAACTAAGCCATTTTCCATTGTGCAACAGCTAGAATTAGCTCAGGCAGGCCTGAATTAAACTAAGGCCATAGTTATTTATTTGACGGGCAGGCCCGAAAAAAATTTGGGTCACTTTTTAAATTTTTTTTGGTGCGATGTGGGTTGGGGGGGGCCACTTGATTTTGGGGGCGGGGCTTAGGCTGGGTTACTGTACTTTAGGGGCGGGGCTACAGTTGGGTTACTGTATCTAATGGGCGGGGCTACAGTTGGATTACTGTACTTAGGGGCGGGGCTTCGTTTGGAGGTACTGTACTTAAGGAGCGGAGTTTCGGCAAATGCCTAAGCCTCAAAAATGGTGTTATAAACAAGAAATAAATAGAAAAAAATGCTTTTTTTTTTCTAATTTCTGAACAATTTTCGGCGAAAAATTTGAAAAAAAAAGATGCTTCTTCAATTTACCACCATATTTAAGGCTTAGGCATAGCCGAAACTCCGCCCTTAGTTACAGTATCCAAGCCCCGCCCCTAAGTACAGTAATCCAACTGTAGCCCCGCCCATTAAATACAGTAACCCAACTGTAGCCCCGCCCCTAAAGTACAGTAACCCAGTCTAAGCCCCGCCCCCAAAATCGAGTGGCCCCCCCCCCCAACCCACATTGCACCTTTTTTTTTATTTTCGTAAAACTTCAGAATTTTTCCTACTAGAAGTATCCTAAGTGTTATCATAAAAAAAACCTTTTTCCCAGTTATCGGAAAAAGTTCTTAGTGCAAAAAATCCAGTCCGGATTTCAAAAAATTTTTCAAATTTTGGGTCATTTTTTCAATTTTTTTTTGTGATTTTGATGAAATTTCTAATTTTTTTCCCACTAGAAATATTCAAAAAGTTTTCTAGAAAACCTTTTCCCCAGTTATCGAAAAAAAAAATTTCAGTGCAAAAAATTTTGACCCCCTTAGAGACCAGGACGAGTGGGCCGACCCGGGCTGGACCGGCAAAAATTTCTCAATCGACCCGGCCCGGATTATCACACGTATAAAGTTTTAAGACAATTTTAGGATATCAGTATTTCGACTTTGAACCTAAAATTTCGACCTAAAAGATTCATTTAATAAAAAGGCGGAGTTCAAATTCATTATCAGCACGGTACTAGCTTGAAATTGACCTGAAAAACCGTTATGAAACGCCAGTTTTGACTAACTTAAATGAGGACTAAACTCATCTAAATTCGATGTTGATTCTGCACCAAAACTCTACTCTAATCACGATTTTCATAGTGATTTTGCTTGTCGCTCTGGCTTGTAGACAAAAAAAACGACAAAACGACCACCGTGTATTTCGAGAAATCGTCGTGGCCTAGTGGTTTCGTCAGTGATTTTTAGGCCATATTGTCCTCTGGAACTACACGGTAGGTCCTAATTGTAACGCCACGGCCATCAAGGAAAGATTGGTACAGGTTTCAGCAAGCACTGTGAAAAATACGTTGAATTTCAATGCAGAAACGGTTTTACTTTGGTCGACTCTTTCGTCCTTGAAATTGACTGAAAAAGTCCTAACCCCGCCCTCTTGTTTATCCTACTTTTGCCAGGTCCTAATGCTCACGAATGCCTCAAATGCTGCTCAACCTCAATCCAGTTCCTCATCACCATTATCATTTCAACCACCAATTATCAACAACAATAATCATGTAAAACCACAGCCAGAACCCGCACAAAAAGCCCCAGAAAAGATTGGAAAAACTCAACAAGAAGAGCTCAGAAAACGTCTGCTAACAAAAGGATATCGACATGATATCGTGGAAAAATCGTTGGATTTGCTGCCAAAAGCCAGATTAGTTCATGTTAGTTTCAAATAGGATATGCTCTTCTAATAGAGGTTGAAAATTTCAGATTGAGTACTACATGAAGGCGTGTCGAACAATTGAAAAGACCGGAAGGAGTACTGTAGATGAAACACTACCATTCTTGATTCAATGTGATTTGAGCGATAAAAATGTATGCCCTTATAATAGAGGATTCTTTGAACTGAAGACTGTTTTCAGGTGATTCTCACGTATTCGGATGTGTGTGCAAGTCTTCTAAAAATGGGATTCGATCGGGATCGAACGTTCGAAGCAGTTGCAGTGGAGAGAGGAGATCAGGAAAGAGCACTTGGAAGACTTCTCCCGTCTTAGGATATTATTCAAATTTCCCTTTTTGTATTTTCTGTGAAAATTTAGTTGAATATCTGTGAATTCATTGTCTTTGTGTCCCCGCCGCCGAAACCCCCTTTCCGACTGTGATAAGTACTGATTTATTCGATTGTTTCGTTTCTCTTTTTTTAGAATAAATGACAAGATTACGAAAGGGGAAAAATGGGTTTTTTAAAGAAAAAAAAAAGAAAACTGAAAAATCGAGATCCGAACCCACGACCTTCAAAACGGCAACCTGGCCTACTAGCCACTCGGCCAAGCGTCCGACTTTTGACTGGCCACCGGAGGGCGTTGATATGGTAGCAGGCTGACTATCTCACTGCCTGATTAAAAAGAGAAAGTGGGCTCTTGAGTTGGTGCTACCCCTAATCGAAACGTTTCTTCGCGAAACTGGACGAATCAGAACTGACCCTTACAAGAACCGACCGTTTAAGAACTGCCCCGGATAAGAATTTTTCAAATGCACGTACTTATGCATTTTTCACACCTTACAGGTCATCCCAGCGAGGTAGGAAAGCGCGCTCTAATGATAAAAACGTTTAATGCTCAGTTTCGCCCGATTTCCCTAAAAATTCGGTTGAAAAAATTCTCCCGAAATTGAGGTACGCAGCGAAATCATCAATTTATCGTTAGAGCGCGCTTTCCTACCCTCGAAGGGGATCCTTGTGTTAACCCGGCAGTGCAGAACGTTAATTCAAAGCGGCGCGAGAGATTTGTCGAAGAGCTGCGTCGCGGTCTGCGAAATGTGTCTGAAAAGGAGAAACGGATTTCAAATTTCAGCGTAATTTCAGCTGTAGGTAGTGGGCGGAGCCTAATGAAATGTATACCAAATGTCTTAGAAATTGTTATGTATTCACAATATGTTGTATCAATTGAATCGAAGTACTTTGACTGAAAACTTTACAGTACCCAAGAGACTGGACCCCATTCCGGACAGAAGGCTTTTCTTAAAAAGGCTACACACGCATAATTCCTTTTACCGTGAAACATGTAATAGAGCGGCCGGCCGCACTATTTTTCACTGTTGGTATTCAAAACAGTACGATTTTACACTGAAAATTAGCCGAAAATCGAGAAATGAAAGAATTTTTTTCACAAAAAAGTTTACAAAAAGTTGTTTACAAAAATAGTAGCGAAAAAGAAAATGAAATGAATTAAAAACAAAAATCCATCGTCCCGATCTCTCGTTGCTTTCCTTCTTCATCCTTTTATGCTGCTCCTGTTGGTCGTGTCCAATCGCCTGATCTTCTCGACTGTTCCGAATGCAAGGGATGAAGGAATCTGAAACAATAAACTGTATTCGAGAGACTCCAGATTGTGGTTGTCTGATTCCACATTCTTGCATTCTTTAGGGTCGACAGACTTATCCCTTTTCCCCCTGAGTCAGGGCTCAGAGGAAGGCAGACGATAAGAGACTTAGACTAGTAGTGTGAGAAAGGAATTCTAAGACTAGAAGTGTGTGAGATGACGTCACTAATTAGTGAAAAAATGCCTTCTGAATTAGATTTTTAATTTTTTAAAAGGTAATTTAAAAAATTAGATCCTCAGATTGTTGAAAAGTTTATTCCTCATGAAGCATACAAAATATGTGAAAACTAAATTTACACTGCGGGGCTTGCAATTTTTCGGTCAAGGCCTCGAGACCATACTTGCAATCCGGGCCGACCATTTTGCCTTTTTGCCTTTCTAGCCCGGCCCGCGCTATGTTACTAGGCACGTAGCCCGGCCCGAACAACGTGATGTTGTAGATCTCGCCAAGGTCTCGCCGAGATCTACATTTTGAACATTTTTTGTGTTCAAAAATGTTTCCTTCGAACGGAGTTATCGCCCGGCCCGGTCGGCCCGGATTGCAAGTATGCTCGAAACAGTTTTATGAAACGCAAAATTAACCCTTTAGGTTTATTTTTTCACGTACTTTTCTATGATGAAAGCTCTGTTGCCAAGATTTTCAGTCTTGTTTCCAGATCCTTGGGAATAGTCGTCAAAATAATCAGGAGACGAATGACTGAAACTTGAAATGTGAACATAAATCTACAGAAAAAAAAGTGTTTTGTTCACCTCACCTGTCAGAATCAAGTGTTCCGTCGTCTTCCTCTTCTTCCACACTTCCTCTACTAGCTATGCTCACATTCAAATTTTGCAGTTTCTCGCTCAATTTTAGAATGATCCGATGACGTAACTGATTCATTGAAGCTAGAAGAATAATCCACGATTTTCTTATGGTTTTCACTGAAATAAATAATTGCGTTTCTAGATTTACTAATAGTTTTAAGAACTTTCACCGTTGGCTGAAAATAAAATGCTAAACTCGTGAAACACAGTTCTTTTCCTCCACTTACTCTTGCTTGTACTGATAATCGAGTTGCCTTCAGAAGATTCTGAGTTTCTTCCATTTCCGGTTCTGCTAATATTGATAACTTCCATTTCATTCAAAGATGGAATTTGTGATTTTCTGAAATTCCCATTGTGGCATAATTGATCTTCTGGAATGTCCTCGATAGAAGGAGATTCTATGCTTTTGTCCAACATGAAACGGGAGCTATCGATGCTTTCAACGTCAGCTTCCTAACCTCCATTCCTCGAATTGTTTTCGGTGTTTGAAAAAAGTTATCCAAAACTTCCCAAAATCAAATGTATTGTCGTTTCCGGATCCTCACGAATATCTAGCATGATCAGAAATGTACATGCTGAAAAGAACAGAAAGTTTCTGATAAAGACAAAACTGACGAATTCAATGGAAAACCCCATTTGATAATAAGGATAATAAGGGTTTTAAAGGAGGACTGAACTCGGGTTTTTTTATTTCATATTCCGATGCAGTTTTTTATTCTGATCATTTTCTTTCACTACGACTACACTCAAAAATCACTCTAAACGGGTGAAAAGGCGTTTAGAGGCATGACCGCGTACAGGTTCACGGCCTAGGAATTTGAAAAAAATCGCACACTTGTCGGATCCTAGGCCATCAACGTGTATTGTGTGCTTCTTTCAAACGCTGTTTTCACCCGTTTAGAGTGATTTTTGAGTGTAGTCGTAGTGAAAGAAAATAATCAGAATAAAAAACTGTATCAGAATTTGAAATAAAAAAAACCCGAGTTCAGTCCTCCTTTAAACAATTTTGGGTTTGCTCATGCTATTTTCCGACGTTGAATGTCACTTACACTCTGTGAAAAACCGTTTGGAAGCTGTCTTCTAACTTTTCCATATCGTCAGAATGAATGAAAGAAGGCTAGCCTAACAATTCAAAAAAATTTGACAAGATGATATTTTGTATGTCCTATCCATACCTTCCGTAGTCACAAACTGGGAGTGCTGTGATGCTTACTGATCCTAGTGAATTGGCAGAATGTCCAGACAAAGAAGAACTTCTGAAATGTAACAGAAATAAAGAATGTTCTGTCTGGATTGAAATGTGACCACTTGTTTTCAACAACATAGATTCCTTACTCACCTGTCAGAATCAAGACTTCCTATTCTTCCAATTCCTTCCTCTACTAGCCATGCTCACATTCAAATTTTCAGTTTCTCGCTCAATTTCAGAATGATCCGATGATGTAACTGATCCATTGAAGCTAGAAGAATAATCCACGATTTTCTTATGATTTTCACTGAAATAAACAATTGCGTTTCTGGATTTACTAATACAGTGCTCCACAAAAGTTTAACCTCACCCCCCAGTTTACCAGTATCTCGAGAACGGTAAGAGTTACGGGAAAGCTTCCAACTGACAAAATGCTCCAAATGTTTAGTTATTATGATCCCCAAAAGTTCAGGGAACAAAAACAAAAAGTTGGAAAAATATTGAATTTTTTGTGAAAAATCACTTTTGGCGATCCACAAAAGTTTAACCTCACCCTGAAAAAACGATGAAAATTCGGAGGTCTTGTGAAACTAGACTCATAACTTGGTTCATAAACGTTTTGGTAAAAAGTTTTAATTACGAAGTTGTTTCAAATTTTATTTCCTACAACTTTTTAGTTGACCACTTTCTAATCAAACCCTTGGTTGTCGAGATACCGCCCTTTCAAGATGGTTTGTTGTCTCTGGTGCGCTTAACCGCGTATCTCATTGGTAGGTAGAGTAATCAAAAAGTGGTCAACTGAAAAAATGTTCTTTGAATTTTGTTTTATTACATCCAATTGATTCTGAACTTGAAAACTTGTTTTTATTCATAATGGGTATCGATATCTGAAATTTGGCACAATTTACAGTTTTTTCGATTTTAGGCCTGATTGTCATGTTATTTGAGTGCTTATAACTCACTTGAAAATGAATTTGGTAAAATGTTGTCAACATAAAAAATGTTCAAAATAATCAGATGAACAACTTTTTAGTTGATCTTTTTTGTCTATCTTCTCTGTCTGGGAAGTTGCCCTCCCAAGAGTGTGCTCCATTTTTGGACACAATTGAAAATGGGTTTGGCTCATGAGGCGAGAACCTGTGCAAGGTGAATTCCACGCAAATCAGTTTTTCTGATATTTAGATATCTTTCCTGAATGAATTCAAGCGATTTTATCAACAGCAACTGCGAATCAAACTCTTTTTACTGAAGTGACTTCGTTGAGTGCCCTTGTGATACTAACTGACGACTTCTCAGTGAAGCCAAAGCAGTTGCTGTTGATAAAATTGCTTGAATTCATTCAGGAAAGATATCTAAATATCAGAAAAACTGATTTGCGTGGAATTCACCTTGCACAGGTTCTCGCCTCATGAGCCAAACCCATTTTCAATTGTGTCCAAAAATGGAGCACACTCTTGGGAGGGCAACTTCCCAGACAGAGAAGATAGACAAAAAAGATCAACTAAAAAGTTGTTCATCTGATTATTTTGAACATTTTTTATGTTGACAACATTTTACCAAATTCATTTTCAAGTGAGTTATAAGCACTCAAATAACATGACAATCAGGCCTAAAATCGAAAAAACTGTAAATTGTGCCAAATTTCAGATATCGATACCCATTATGAATAAAAACAAATTTTCAAGTTCAGAATCAATTGGATGTAATAAAACAAAATTCAAAGAACATTTTTTCAGTTGACCACTTTTTGATTACTCTACCTACCAATGAGATACGCGGTTAAGCGCACCAGAGACAACAAACCATCTTGAAAGGGCGGTATCTCGACAACCAAGGGTTTGATTAGAAAGTGGTCAACTAAAAAGTTGTAGGAAATAAAATTTGAAACAACTTCGTAATTAAAACTTTTTACCAAAACGTTTATGAACCAAGTTATGTGTCAAGTTTCACAAGACCTCCAATTTTTCATCGTTTTTTCAGGGTGAGGTTAAACTTTTGTGGATCGCCAAAAGTGATTTTTCACAAAAATTCAATATTTTTCCAACTTTTTGTTTTTGTTCCCTGAGCTTTTGGGGATCATAATAACTAAACATTTGGAGCATTTTGTCAGTTGGAAGCTTTTTTTATTTTCCCAGCAAGTTCCGCTCATAAAAACGAATTTTAAAAATTTCAATATTTTGGATCCAGGATCGGATGATGGTTTTTTTGAAGTGGTGCCACGACTACAAATCGAATTTTTAGAAGCTAAAAATTGGTGACCAAGTCACATTTGGATAGGGGAACATCCCACAAAATTTTTGTACGGATCTGAGACCATGACTTTTTTCACCATGGAGGGGGGTAGGTTCTGAAAATGGATAAAAGCTCTTAAAAATGCCAATATGTACATCTCGATTTTTGATGTTTTAAAGGAAATCGACGTATTTTAAGGTGCTGAATCCGAATCTGAAGTTTATTTTTGGTAAGCCGTTGGTAAAATTTTCAGGAACAAAAAAAAACGACCAAAAATGATCAAAAATCAAAAATTTTGCACTACAGGTACCCTTCAAAATTGATTTTAAAAGTTTTTGTAGCGAAATTCGTACTCTACAGGACAGAAAACGTCGGGAAAACATTTTTCAAACCGATCGGACAACTTTCATTTTGGGCTCTTTATCGTGCTCCAGCACCTGGAGCAGGTGAGTCATGAACTCGAAATCAGTATTTTTTGACTATTTGGATCCATATGAAGCTTTTATCAAGTTTTTGGCCAAATCGGAAAACATTTCGGCGCCGGTGAATCAGTACTTCAGGGATTGTTGAGTAGATAGAGATAATGAGTGTTAAGAACTTTCTCTACTGATTGAAAACACAAAGCTTAGCTAATTAAAAAAACATCTATATTTTCTGTTACTTACTCGTTCATAGTGATTCTACTGTCACTTTCTGGCGGTTTGTCAACTTCCATCTTCATAAGACATATTCTGTTGTTCGTCCATGCTTTCCAAAGTGACTTCTTCAACCACTTCTACGTTGTTCCCAATCTCAGTAACAGTTTTTCGCTGTTGTTGGATGTTCGAGAATCGTTGGAAGATGGTCCTCTGAAATGAAGCGGATTATATATACATAATAATATCAATTCATCAGCCCGATAGCCGCTCCTAACGAGCTTCACTCACATTGTGTGCTTACCGAAAAAAAATGTATCGTAAATTCTAAATTTCGATAGTTTATCGATAAATTTTAGATAAATTCGATAAATTCAATTAATTAAAAAACTGGCAGGTTTTAAAGAATTACTCGGCAGTTCATAGTAAACTCCAGAGTTGTACGGAATGGATATTCTCGATTCCGGAATTCGGAATCCGGAATCCGGAATGAGCTTGGATTCTACGGAATCTGGAATCAGGAGTTCGGAATGATCTCTTTTTTCCCGGAATACGGAATCCGGAATCCGGAATGATTGGCTTTGCGAGATTCTAAGTTTAAAACAGCGATTGAGTTCGAAAAGTAGTTTGGCTCCGGTTTTCAGTGCATTTTAGGAGCCGTTTCATGCTAGAAGCATTGAATACCGGAACGTCGCTCAAATATTTTTCATAATTCTGCTACTTTTCTCGACTTGAAAATTTTGAGTTCTAACGGAATGAAATTTTATTTTGCGGAATCCGGAAAACGGAATCCAGAATGAAATTCAATTTTTCGGAATCCGGAATTCGGAATATGGAATGAAAAAACCCGGAATACGGAATTCGGAATCCGGAATCCGGAATTCCGTACAACTCTGGTGAACTCCACGTGGTCCATCAATTTTAGCTGAGCAACTACCATTTCATAAATTTATCGATAGTTTAACGATGATTTATCGACACATTATCGATGAAATTATCGATAAATGTATTGAAATGTTACAAAAAGTACACACTAGTCACTCACTCACTTTAAAAAGTCCAAAAAATTTTTTTCAAAAGATCAACGTCAGCTTCCGAATCTCCATTCCTCGGATTGTTTCCAGCGTTTGACAAGGGTTGACCAAATCTGGAATGGAAAAAAAATGAAGAAGTTATTATTATATTGTTACATAAATGTTACAAAAAAACCCCGTGGTTTCTACTCACTTTTTTACATTTTTTGTCGTCTCCGGATTCTCGCGAATTTCCAGCATAATCAAAAGGTTAATATTCAGAAAAATCGAAAAAAAAGGACAATCTACGTTCGTCCAGATGAAGTTCAAATATTCAGTAAAATCAGAAAATATTTGCGGATGCTACCAAGGGCATCCTGAAGAAAAATAATGAAGAATGATTGTTGGAAGGGATAAAAGAGCATTTCTTTCCGTGTTAAATTAAAAAGCGAGACACAATGGGAAGAGGTAGAGACGCAGAGAAAAGAGGGGGGGGGGGCGAGACGAAAGAACTGTGCAAGATGTATGAGTCATGGGATAAGACCGCTGGAGGAGGCACTTTAGGATTTCAAAACTGGAATTTTTTTTGCAGCAATTTCCAAAAATAAACTCTCTTGGAATTTCCGTGCTTACAGTATTACAAGATCATGCTCTTCTGTTGTTCAGGGGCTCTTATATTAGAGGGGATTTTCTGATGAAGGTGCTCTTCTATTTTTCGCAGAACGTTTCTGGGTGCTCTTGTATTAGAGGGAGGGTCCAAGGTTGACCTTCGTCAGATCGCTTTGAAAAATTTTCATAAGTTTTATACCGAGTTGATTGGGTACTACCCCTGATCCGAACCGGACGAGTCAGAACTGACCCTTATAAGAATCGACCGTTTAAGAACTGCTCCGGATAAGAACTTTTCAAATGCAAGTATTTGGGCATTTTTCACATCGTACAAGTCATTACAGCAAAGTAGTGTCAGCTCTCATGCGGGCAGTTTTGATAAGATACAGTTCTGATTCAGGCAGTTCTGAATCGTCCAGTCCTGAATCGTCCAGAGCAGACATGCGCGCAGAGACTTAGAACGCGTTTTTCTCAGCCAGTTTTCAAAGTTTTCCAATTCTGAAAAAAGAATTCAATAGAGTAAAAAAAATCTGCATCGAAACATATGAAAATCATTTTGAAATTGGAAAAAAAGTTTGCATTCAAAAAATGTTTTTTCGAGTTTTGAAATGATTTTTATATGTTTCGATGCAAATTTTTTTTTCTCTATTGACTTATTTTTTCAGAATTGGAAAATTTTGAAAACTGGCTCAGAAAAACGCGTTCTAAAGTGAGCGGCCTTTCTCTGCACACTCTCATGTCTGCACGCTCTCTCGCTGTGCAGTGCGCCATCTCTGGTCCAGAGTTCTGATTCGGGGCAGTTCTGATTATGGTTAGAACCTTAAAATAAAACTCGATTTTCAGGTATCAGTGATTCCCAAGCCCTGTCTGAAAATTGTTCTTCTTGTGACTCCCTGTAAAAAATAAAAAAAAAGAAACGAAAAAAAAATCAACAGGGGAAAATGTTTCATTCACACATTTAGGGGTTGGATTGATATTATTTAGTTGTTCTTCTCTTCTTCTTCTTCTTCTTCATCTTCATTTAAATAAAAAAATTCATCGGGGATTTACTTTGGAATATGATTCAAATCAGCTTCACGAGCCCATCGATAGTCTGGTGCACCAGGGGAATAACACGTGTTATCCTGCATAACATCACCATCAGTCCAGTACATGATATAAAAATTGCACATTTCATCCTCTCCAGTTGATCCCATCGAGATATCCCGATTCTCATTATTATGCATTACACAGCGGGCAGTGACCATATCTCCTTGTTGAATTATCATTTTCGAATCCTCAACTGGCACAAACATCTGTGGAAGTTGTGGATCTCTTTTTCCAATCAATTCCCAGTGATCCTCTTGTTTTCGGTCCTCTTTCACAAGGTATCCACTGACTTCTTTTCCGTGACGATGGGTGTGAGTACGGTAGGCGAATGGATGAAGTACAACGGGTTCCTCTATTAGACAGGCAGTCTCAAAAGATTCCGTTTTGTTCTTTGGAAGAGTTCCACCGGTGACAAGGAGCATTGTGGCAGCGAGTTTTGGTTGGGGTTCTTCGGTATGAGTGATTTCGAGGCCTGTCTCATCGGGTTCTGTTTTGGAGTGCATGTAATGAACTTGCATTACAAGATGACGAATGTTGCTCTCACCTCCAACTTGGAAACCGACGTCTGGAAATTGACTTTTATATATTGTTTTAGGAAACGTTTTAGAGGTTTCGAAGTTTTTTAATTTCTGTCTGCATGCCAGTTTGTTTGTTCATCTAGAGCCTTTTATTATTGAAAAGCATTCTCTAATTGAAGGACACCAGTGGGCCTCACCGAGAAAAAGTTTTTCGGAAAACGAGTGTTTCGATAAATTATCGACAAATTTACCGGAAGAATTTTCCGGTAAATCTTCCGGAAAAGATTGGATAAATTCAACAATTTTTCCGGGAATTTTACTGGGAAATTTATCGGGAAACTTTCCGGAAAATTTTCCGGGATTTTACAGAAAAAGCACACGGAAACACACCATTTTAAGGAAATTGAGATTAGAAAGACATGCCCTTCTGTTACAGAACTTACGATGTTTATGAAAGTGGGCCTTTCCATTTTTTTTCAGTTTTGGCTGAATTATACTGGTCTACATACTGGGTTGACCAAAACAAGGCTTTTTTTTCATTTTTTGGCTGTGCCATTTTGAGATCCGTTTACTTTCGGCATAAAAACCGAGACCCAAAAAGCGCGTCGAATCTGAAGTGATATTTTGTCTACGTCTCTAGGCCGCACGCATTCTCTCGGATGGTTCAGTAGACTTTCTGCACACAAAAATTTCATTGCGCAGCGGCTTATATCATTAGGTTGATACGTAGTTTAATCAAAAAGCGCAAGTTCTCCGGAAAGTCAGTAAGTTTTGAGTTTTGAACTTTGAACTTTTCCATATTTTCAGATTATTCAGCATTATCCACTCATCTGACATTCATCCGGCTATCATCCCTTGCCTATCACCTGACTAATCCCTTAATCCCTTTTTTCTTTTTCCCCGTTTCCCTAATATCATCACCAGCTCACCTTTCGGCAATTGAAGTGGTGGTGCATCTAAAGCCCATGCATAGAGAATCGCTGGTTTACTTCCACATGTTGGAGCACGTTGCAATTCATCATTTGGCTTATTCATTTCTCCACAATCCCATACCAGCTCATCACTTCCTGGTTCTTCACATCCGAAAAGGAGAATATGATGGGCGGTTCCTTTGGTTGTCAAGGCTTTGAATCCGGTTAGATAGTTCTCTTGATCACTGAGTTCCAGAGAGGTGCACAGATAAGAATCGGCCTGAAAAAGGATTTTTGAGAAAATATTAAGGGGCGGAAGAGGAAATCCTCTTCCATGTTTTTGAGTATTTCCAATGCCAATTGGTTTAATTGGTTTGAAGTCATCCCATTCTTTAAAAGAGGACTGTAGCCACTTTTTTCTTCCGTTTCTGTTTTTTTTTCATGCTTATTTCATTGGTCAGGAAGAAGCTGACCAAAAAATTGCGCCGTGCGCTGTCGGAATATCGGCCAGACGGCCACGGCCACCAATCTGTAATGCGCGATTTTGGGCGCAGTTTGTGCGCTTCAAAGCGATTTTCGGGCAATTTCTTTGTGAGCAATGGAATCACCATGAAAAAATAACCATGGAAACAAAAATAACAATTCTTTCTTTTTCTATTTTTTCCACCGACATCGGGTTCCATTTTAATCAATCCCCAGAATTCAGAACTAGATTAAAATTTTTATGACCCCAGGCCCAAAAAACAATCAAAAAAGCTATAAATGCTATGTCAGTTTGTGTCGGTTGCCTGGTTACCCCGAGAGAGAGAGATCGGGGGTTCCAGGAATTCGACCGGCGAAAAATAATACCAAAAAATGAAACGTCAGAATATAAAAAATGTAGTTCTGTAGTCAGAAGAAGGCACAATGGGAAATCGCTCCGGGGACACGTAGAACTTGTATTGTATAGTCTTGTCGGATATGATATCAGTGGTTCTCGGAACGAAATTCCAATTGTAAGGAAAATGAAATTCGAAATTTCGGAATTAAGACCAAAAATTAACGAACCCTAACTATAAATAAAGCATTCTAGTGACTGGATATTGAAAAGGTATAGAACCCTCCAGAAGCAAAAGAGCCGATGACGTCATCACATAGAATTCTATAGCCTATCGTTAAGCTGATTCTATTTCATTCAACTAGCTTATTGATATTGTGAATCAAATCTATTCAGATTAGCTTGTGGATTAAGTATACTTCATTTCGAATTCATCAAATTTTTAATAGAAGGGTACCCAATTCAATCTGACTAAAATCAATAAAAAAGTGAGTAAGAAGTCGTCATGTTATGCCTAGAAACGCACTAGACCGTGATGACTAACAAAGCCGCCATTTTTCACTTTCAAAAAAAATGCACATGAAAACCAAACAAGTTGTTTTCAACCGGTTTTGAACAAGAATTTCTTTTAGAAAAATTCTCAAAATATTCTACGAAAATTGAAAGAAAAATTTTAAAAAACTATTTTCGATGAACTACAAGAAATACTAACAATCTTCAAGCTAAGTAAACTCGAATTCTGAAAATCGAAGTTCAACATTGTTCTTTTTTTTCAAAAAATTTGGCAATTATTTGTACTGAATTTCAACAAAAGTTCAAATTTAAGAGAAAAAAAAAAGAAATTCGCTGCAAAAAATCCAGCTTTTTCGATGAATTATGACGTCACCACCCCGAGTGGTATGTTTACACGCACTTCTAGCTTGAAATCTCATATGGAAAAGCGCTCTATAAACTATTTTCACATCTTTACAAAAAATTACAAAATTTTTCGGAAATTCTCCCACAAGACCTTTCAACCTTCCATACAACTTTCCCACATAACCTCCCAGAAAAAACAAATTTTGACAGAACACTAAACTCAAAGCCTGAAAATCCGGCTGAAAATGTTTTTTTTTCAGAAAATTTGGATTTCAGGTGACGTAGAATTTGGATTGAATTCCAATCAATTTTCAAATTAAAAAAAAAGGCAAAATTGGGAAAAATGTACAATTTTTTCAATAACTGATGACGTCACAAGGCTCAATAACATGCTCCCATGTATTCGTGGCTCATAATTTCCTATGAAAAACTTCTTTTAAACTTATTGAACTTGTTTTTACCATAAGTTGCAAATTTTTCGAAATACTCCGGCATGACCCGCCGAAAATAAATATTGACAAAACACAAAATTCAAATTCTGAAAATCCGATCTAAAAATGTTTCGTTTTTTAAGGAAATCTGGGTTTTAAGCAACGGAGAACCTGCTAAAACTCGATGGAATTCCAACAAATTTTCAAACTTAAAATAAAGCAAAATTGAAAAAAAAAACTCCTTTTCCGGTAACTGATGACGTCACAAGGCTTAACCTTGTGTTTTTTTTTAACTTATGACTCACAACGTGCTTATAGTAAGTAAGGCAATTTTTAGTTTTTTCAAAATTTCGAAAAAAATTCTCCCACATGACCTTTCCCCTTGCCCACTATTTTCCCACATAACCCCCCGAAAATAAAATTTTCCCATAATTATCCCATCTAATTCCATTGCACTTACCTCCGGAACAACACCAGGCATTCGAATCTGTGAAGTGGTTGCATAACAAAACGTGGCAATCGTCGCCACGTACAAGCATGACAGAAGGCGCGGCATTCGGAGCCGGAGCCGCGCGACAAGACTGAATAACATCGATTTTCCTCCACTCGTCCCCCCTTCCCTCACGTCTTCTGAGTCTCTCGTGGCGAGTGGGCGGAGTCTTTTCGAAAGAGAAGGGAAAAAAGAGCAAGTGAGTGGAGCAAGGAGAAAAAGCACGTAACTGGAAATGACGCGCGTTCTTTCTTTTCACTCTCTCTCTCATGTGAAGATGTGAAAAAAAAGAAGAAGAAAAAGGAAACGAGAAGAGGAAACGAAAGGGAAAAGTGAGAAGACTTTTTTAGAAGGGGACAAAGAAAAAGTTGAGGTTGGGATTGGGATTTTGTGGAAGAAAGTAAATTGAAAAAAGTTCATGAGAGAAAAACTTATACACCTGCACCCCTAATAGAACGGCACATCCAGTAAACCGGCATTCGGTCAAGAGGGGCATGCCAGTTTAATCGAGTTTTTCCGGTTTTTTTCCAGAAAGTTCATTCGAACTTTCCAAAAATTAAAAATCAAAAAAAAAATCTTTTCAAAACCGTTTTGCTGGTTTTGGTTTCACAAAAACTTTAAATTTCTCGATTATTCAAAAATAAAAATTCTTTGCAATTCTGAAAATTTTCTCCAGAACTAATTTCTTAGAATTTGAAGTATATAAATTTCTAAAATTTTCACCAAAATCCATTTTACTATTATTCTATATAAAATAGATGGACTGAATTTCTTTCCTAGGCCACAGAAAAAACTTCGAAAAAAAACTTTCAAAAATTTGCGAAACTTCAGAATTTTTTCGCAAGTTTTCTCTGTGCTTTTACCTAAAAAGGGCTCTAATGATATAAAATTAGCCCCGAAAACAACTAGATTTGTGGCCCAGAATCCGACAATTCTCAGTTTTCAAAATAGATACTATTTCACAAGTTTTACCGAACAACAAATGTGAAAAAAACCACCATAAATTGTCAATTTGTCGGATTCTAGTCCATCAAATGCTTCTAAACCGGATTTTTCTTCCATTCAGAGTTATTTTTTGTTAAATAATAGTTAAAACTTGAATCTGCAAAACAAAATTCGTAGGAAAGTTTAGTCCTTTTTCTGTGTAGATCAAGAAAAAATCACAATAAACTTTCATTCATACAAAACGAGACTTGACATTTCGATTTCTTCTTTTTTTGTTTTGCTGCCCTTCAGCTTGTGTCTTTGTGCCCGCCTATTCTTTTTGCAAAAACGGCAACACGTGGATTTCAAAAGTGTTGAGATGGATGAGAACGAACAGGACCAAGACCAACGCCCAAATTCCAGTCATCACCCAGTAGATGATTTTGGCACGCTTCTGCAAAAAAACATTACAAAAAACTGGCTTTTTTGATTAATTTCGCATGCTAATTCCATTAATTTTTATTGAAAAATCACTCAAAAATTGCTCCGAAACGCACAAACCGCGTCCAAAATCGCAATTTTTGTACTGATGGCCGCGGCCGTGTGGCCGAGAAACCGACAATGCGAGAATCTTTTTCTGTCTTTCCCGAAATTTTTTTGGGTTTTTTTCACGCGTTTTTCTACGCTTCACAATTGGAATGAATAAAAAATGTTCGAAAAAAAAGGACCGCGCTGTCGGATTCTCGGCCACACGGCCGCGGCCATCAGCCACCAGTCTGTAACCTGGGTTTTGGCCGTGATTTGTGCGTTTCAGTGCAATTTTCGAGTTATTTTTTATGAAAAAAGGAATCATCAAGCAAAACTAAACTAGGAAATTAAGAAATCAAATAAAAAATCCATCGAAAATTCAAAATGACCCGTCTCAATAGAGCGCATTTGCATAAATCCTCCTTCTGTTGCAAACGCGCTCCATTGAGACACTTTTGTGCCGAAAAATCTCAAAAATTTTCGTGTCAGTAGGGGCATTACAAATTTTTTGAGCGCCAATGAAATTTTTTCAAAAAAAAAAAGAACTCACAATCTTTTTCTTCAACTTTTTAACTTTTGGCTTATCAACTCTCTGATGTTTGGATTCAGATGGATCAGAATCTGGCAATTCTTGAACACCACTTCCAATCATATCAGTTCTTGTTCCACCTTTTGGTCCTTTACTATCAGTTGGTGCATGAACAATTGGAACTCCTTGTTGTTGTTGTTGTTGTGGAGTAAATGGAGGTGGTGGTGGTGGAATCTCTTGTCCTCCTCCTGGTCCTCCTGGTCCTCCTCCAATGGGCGGTGCATTTGGATCCAAATTTGCATATGGAAGACCACCAAGATTCTGATAATTATCGTCTGTTGAACGAAGTGGATCATTTCCCGGATTCATTGCTGCTGGATCATATGGATCTGCCATCCTTTTTCTCTTTTCGTTTTCAGCAAATGCGTTTTTGGTTTTCCAGAAAATGAATTTGAAAAAGGGCTTTTTTTGACGTTCCAAAAGTTTTAATTTTTGAATTTTTCGGAAAAAATTGGATTAGGGGTGGTCACGTAAGAATTTTGAAGAAGTTTGAAGCTATTTGAAGGAAAAAAGAGCATTTCCTACATTTTTCTGTTTTTGAGCGACAAGCATCTCCTGTTGTAAGTTTACTGTCGAAATAATGACGGACTTCAAAACTTGGCACCGAGCCAACGACCGCCCCCTGAAAACGCAAGTGCGGCGCGCAATTTTCGCAACTCTCCCGCAGGCAGTTTTGTTTCTTAATTTTTGAAGCAAAACAGCGTGCGAGGGAGTTGCAAAAAAGATGCGCCGCACTTGCGCTTTCAGAAGAAGATCGTTGGCTCGGTGCCAACTTTCAAAATTCCTTGCCCAAACTTTATTTATTACCGTCATTTCATTTTTGTCGAAAGTGACTTTTCTCCTAAAAAAATTTCTTTCTGGAAATAATGTCAGTAAATCTCGAATTCCACAAACAACCGCTCTGATTTTTCGAACTCTGAAGAGCGTGGCCTAGAAAACTCCAGTATTTTGTAGTCCTCGTGGACAAAACTATTTTTGCGCTTTTGAAAATTTCAAAGTTTCGCGGCTTTTTTTCTCACATACCAAGAGAAAAAATAACAAAAAAACAAAAAAACGATCTTATCCACGAGGACTACAGCGCAGGGATTTGGATTTTCTTGGCCACGGTTCAAAATTCTGCTATTTTTCGATGTTTATTTGATTTTTCAGTGGTTTTTTGTGGGATTATTATCAAGGCAATACAAAAAAAATCGATGAATCAAACAAATTGTAGTCTTGTCCACGAGGACAACACGAGGTGATTTTCTCGACCGCGCTTCACTTTTTAGATTTTTTCCCCTTTTTAGTAATTTTTAGAGGGTCCTTAAGGAAACTGACAATACAAAGATTCGTTTTCGAAAATTGTCCTCGTGGACTACAAACTCCGATTTTTAAAACTTTTCAGTTCGAACCCAAAACAAAAATTTTTTCAGACTCTCATTTCTGAAAGTGATGCAGAAAAATAACCAGACCAAGAAAAGCAATCCGACCGCCACAAGTGGTCGTCCGAAAAAAGGGGCGGAGCTTACGAAAGAGCAAAAGAAATCGAAGAACACAAAGACGGGAAGACGTACACCATCGAATACAAAAGCGGCAAAAGCATTGGCAGCATCAGTTTCTGCAACAGATCATGGAATAAAAACAGCCGAAGAGAATAAACCGGGAGAGAATATTCCTCCTCAGAATCAGCAAAATAAGAAATTGACGACGACGAAAAGAAAACCGGCACAAAGAGAGAAAGAATTAAAATGTGAACCAACTCAAGAGGATATGGTTGTGGAGAAAAAAGAAGAACCGAAAAAAGAGAAAGAAGAACCACAGAGCGGAATGGAAGTACTTGTTAAGGATGATAAGAAAGCTGTCAAAATGGATGATGGTTATGAGGATTTTGGACCCGGAGCTGCTTGAATTTAAGGAATTATTAATATGTATTAATAAATGTGTTTGTGTAAATTGACCTGTGTTTTTTTTTTAATTTCAGATTATTCTTATCTTCTTCTGAAGCTGAAACTGTCTAGGAGATATATTGCATAAAATTTTGTTTGGAGTTCTGGGCCACTGGAAGCATTGTGCCTTACAGGAAAAAATTAAACAACAAACGTGTGTTTCAATAAACCATCGACAAATTTACCGGAAAATTTTCAGAAAATTACCGGTAAAAAAAATGTTCGATACTTTTCCGATATAAGTTTCGGTGAAATCTAACGGAATGGATTTTTAGTATTTTCATGGGAAAAAAACGAGATAACGGGAAAACCCTGTAATAGAAGGGCACCTTTCAAAAAAAGCTTTTCAATGAAGATCAGCTGGGAAAAATTGTACTAATTTATTAATTGAAAAAAAATTCAAGTTCAAGACGTTTTCTTTTTCTCTTTTGGCAAATGAGCAATATAGACATTCTCGGGTGCAAATACACTAATAGAGCATATCATATCCTTATCAACTCTCAAAACAGCTCCCAAATTATCAAAATGTCCACAATAACTCGGTGCCGAGAATATTGTGACCAATAATCCATTGGCAAAAAACTCATATCCGTCCATAACGACTTGATGAGCACGAACAACTAGATCAAGGTTATGTCTATCGAGAAAGTCCTCGACAGCTTTTGGTCCGAATAGTCGACCGGCGCCACGTGGCGATTCTGCATACATTCCATCGGGAATCGTATGGACTGGATCCGCCCAACACAAATCTGATATCATTCCGATATCCGGAACATCACATGGACGCTCGAACAAATCGAATTGACTGGAAATGTCATTGTTGAAAAAATAAAGTTTGGGGAAGGGAATTTAAAAGTTGGCACCGAGCCAACAACCTCCTTCTGAAAACGCAACTGCGGCACGCATTTTTTGCAACTCTGCCGCATGAAGTTTTGTTTCTTGATTTTTGTTGTTTTCAATGAAAATAAGTACAATTTCAGATTTTATGATGACATTTCACGTGTGTAAGATTCATTTGTGTTCTCATAAAAGTACAAATACCGTAAAAACTGAATTAGTAGTGCATGCACCACTATTTTCAACCCCTTCATCCCGGAGAGCACTATTATTAGAGGGGCACTACTACTAGAGCACCATCATTTTTCGATCACTTTATTTCGAAATTTTTAGATATTTTTATTTGATTTTACTGGCGATTTTCATCGAAAACAACAAAAATCAAGAATCTAAACTGCGTGCGGGTAAATTGCAAAAAAGGCGCGCCGCACTTGCGTTTTCAGTGCGATGTCGTTGGCTCAGTGCCAACTTTGAAATTTTTTATCAGTGATAACACTTATCACTTACTCCATACTCTTCAAATCCTCTGATAGACCTCCATGCATACAAATAATTCGTTTTCCGACAACGGCACAAACTGGCATACAATAGAATGCATATTGAAATGATTCGTATAAATTGGGAGAGAATCTTCGAGAACATTCAAAATAGAATCCATATTGCATGTTGACAGGGCGGGATTCATGATTTCCCCGGAGAAGGGACACTTTGTCCGGGTAGAGGAGGTGAAGAGCAAAGAGCAAAGTGATGACTTCAATGGAGAATGGTCCACGGTCCACGTAATCACCAAGGAACAAATAACTGAAATATCGGAATTTTTTGATCTATCTTATTTTGAAAAATAGATTACTTATGTGCCATTGCTTTTGGATCTTGTGGTGGAATATGAGGGAAGCCATATGTAGAGAACATCAGGAGCAGATCCTCAAATTGACCGTGGATGTCACCACAAATTGTTACCGGAGCTTCGATCTGGAGTTTTCAGGTACTGTATGTTTCATAAACTAGATTTTCAGAATCAGGAGGTCAAGACGATTCGAATGAGTTCAAAATAGTTTGGGTCCCACCACGAAACCCTACTTTAAAGGCGCATAGACACTAAAATTCTTCAAAATGTTCCAAAACATGATATCATTTGAACCGGTTTGACTCGCTGATTCTGAATATCTAGTTTTATGGGGTCTGGCATGGAAATTCACATAGTTATAGGCGTTATTGTACTTAGCCAACCGTAACCTTATGAATTTCCGCGCGGGACCCATGAAACCTGCACATCTAAGATTAAAGCGGGCTGACGGTTCAAATCAGCCTGATAATGACACATTTAGGTTATTTTTAAGTTAATTGTGCGCCTCTAACCCAGGATTCATACTTCCCCAAAAAAACATCCTTACATCCAACTTCATACTTTCCTTCCAGAAAAGCTCTCTTGCTCTATAACACACTTCTAAAATCTCTCTCTCCTCAATCAATGTCTGACAATTGCCGGGCATCCATTCTTCGGTTAAACGTGTCACTATTGAACGAAGAAAATCGTAGACTTTTCCATTTGTTGGTAATTCCATTCCATCCTCGATTAGACCTTCAACACCACCAATCGGAAATTCGGGTTCACCCATCATTTTGATTTTTGGCCGGTGTGTGATTTACCAGGAAAATAGAAAATGTTTCAGATTTTTTGAATTTTCGGATAGAAACTTTTATCTGGGAGCAACACTTTTGGTTCAAGGAGCGGCCACGTAATTTTTTGCTTTTTTTAATTATCAAATTTTTCTTAAAACTTTAGAGATTTTTCCTTTTTTTATTGTTTGGAGAGCTAGATTTTTCCTAGTTTTTCTTTTTTTCGCATTTTTTATCTTGTGGCAAACGCGCTCTGTGGACACCGCGGGAATTTCGGAATTTGAAATTTGTGATTTTCCGTTTTCACGAAACTGTTTCAGCATTCCCGACAGAATTGTTTGCTTTCTTTGCATTATTATCAAGTTAAAATATTGATTTTCAATGGTAACATTTGTAAAATCGAATATAAAGCAGTTTATTCTTCTCTTTCCTGAAGATTTCCTTCACAAAAACTGATTTTATTACACAGAAGTCTTTAGCGTTGAAATATGCCCAAAAAACATCGATTTTTCTCCGTTTCCTCTTCGCATTTTTTATAAATTTTCTTCATCGTCTTTATTTCTCACTTTCAGACTAACCCCTTGGGCATAAAATGGATCATTTTATGCCACAAATCTTCTGGCATGACCGGAAAGGTCTCCTCTCGGTCGATTTGCATCCGGTGATAAAGAACGGAAAGTACAGATTAGCCACGTCAAGTGTGCAAAAAGAGGTTTTCCATTGAAATTTTCCCCAATTATTCATAAAATTGAAACATTTAAGGTCAGAGTATGGGAATTCGAATTCGAAATGGGCGTCGATCCAAAGACACAAGAGACGAAACCACAGTTGACAGTCAACTTTCTTGCCAATTTAGTATTTCACAATCAGGCGATTAATCAAGTGAAATTCAGTCCAAGCCTTGAGCATGAATTGTTGGCTTCTGGTGATTGTGAGGGTAGAATCACGGTTTGGAAGCTGAGCGATCAGCCGGCACCTCCACCGCAAGACGAAATGCCGCCGAATAAGGAGAATTGGTTGAGACACAAACTTCTGAATCATGCTAGTGATGTGAATGCGTTGTGCTGGAATCCGGCTGGAACACATATCGCGTCGGTTTCAAATGATCACACGTTGGCTGTTCATGAAGCGTTGACAGGTGCGGATTTTAGGGGAAAACTGAAAAAAAAATGTTTTTACATGAAAAATAGCATGAAGATTTCAATTGAAACTAGTTTTTTACCTATTGAATTGGGGTTTCCGGCGTTTTCCTCAAGCAAAATCACAAAAAAAACCAATTAGGTATTGTTAAAGCCGATTTCCATCAGAAGTGCGGAAATCGTCTGATTTATAGGGGAAAAATATAAAAAATGGCATTAATCGGAAAAAAAATTAATGTAAAAACTGATTTTCAACAGATAAAAACGTTTTTTTTTTGCGGGTCGACAAGCCTTGCCTCTAAAATGAATCTGTTAAGTTTCTATACAAAATTGAAGCCAAGTTTGGCAATTTCCGGTTCGGTTTTCACTTTTTTGAAGTGCAAAAAGGATTTATTTCTGTTTAAATTTGCAGAAAAGCCCAAGATCTTCCGTTTGAAACCTTGTTCGGCAAAATCGGTTGATTTTGAACAAAGTTACAAGAAAATAAGCAACTGATTCTGCTTTTCCCCACAGAACCATCGGCTTTCCATGAAAAACCTTATTTCGAAGCATTTTTCAAGCTTTTAGGAACTATTTTTCCCCTATTTGCAAGCAAATTATTCGGGAAAAGGTGCCAAAAAGTTGTTAAAATTGGAAAAAATCCACCAGAAACATATGGCGGAAACATCCTTTTCGCCCCTTCAAAAATTCTTATTTTCAGGCAAGCGTCTCTTCGTCACAAGCAATTTCCGAAGCCCGAATGGAGTTTGCTGGGATCCCAATGGAAAATACATTTGCACAATGTCCCCGGATCGGCGAATGGACCTAGTGGACGCCGCCAAAGGGACACGCCTGAAACACTTCTCCTCCGCACCCCTTCCGTGTAGAACCATTCCATCGGCAAATGGAGAATTGAATTTGGAGGAGAAAACGCATAAACTATTCCACGACGATCAATTGTTCAGCTTCCAACGGGCACTTGCTTTCTCACCATTCGGAGAGTTCGTTGCTGCGCCGTGTGCCCAGTTGGAATTGGGATCTTATGATGTTTATGGGACATATTTCTTCAAAAGAGAGGATCTTGGCACAAAAGAATATCCATTTGCATTCTATCCAGCTCCGAAGCCAACATTCCTCGTGCGATTCTCACCGACAACTTTCTCATTGCTTCCCTCTACTTCAGACAATTTCCTTGGTTTGCCTTATCGTCTTGTGTGGATTGCATTGACAAAAGACGCTGTTTATTTCTATGATAGTCAACATCAGTATCCGGTCGCCGTGGTTGATAATATACACTTGAATGCTCTTACGGATGCTTCTTTCAGTCAGGACGGACGTGTCGTGGTGGTCTCATCTCTTGAAGGATATTGTAGCTTCATAAGAATTAATATGGGAGTATGGGGAGAAATTATTACGGATGTTATGCCAGACTGCCCATCTCCAATGTTGGTCGAGGAAAAGAAGACGAAGAAACGGAAATCTACTGCGCCATCAGCTGATAAGGATAAGGAGAAAGAGAAAGAGAAAAAGAAGGAAGAAGACGTGGCAAAGTCTCCACCACGAAAGGCTGCTGATGCTCCAAAAGCTGCCACGCCCAAAGTTGGAACTCCATTGACAAAGTTCTTCAAGAAGAATTCTGAAACACCCAAAGCCGAAACAGCTCCACCTGCTGCTGCCAAGAAACGAATTCAACTCATCACGATTGATAATTGAATAGATTTCCCCGTGTAACCCATTTTTGTACTATGTTTTTGACTTACTCATTTTCTCTTTTCATGGATGAAGTTCGAACTATTTATTGAAAACTATTAAACAAAACAAGAAAAGAAAACAAAGAAAAAACGCTAGCATCTTACAATGGATATGAGATCTTGTTCGAATCGGCCGGCTTCGTTACGTATCCCAGAAACTTTTGCTCGCGAAGAATCCTTCTCATCAGCATCAATCGTCCGCCTCGAGTTTCTGTGCGCTTTTCGACAGTGTCGACGTTGAGCTTCTCTTGCAATTTGTACGGGAAATAGCACGGTCGGAAGCTGTTTCGATGCCACGGGCAGTTCCATCGAATCGCCTGGAACGACAGCTGGTTGAAGCGCAGCAGTTGCTGCATCTGCAAATGAAAAATGTTGCAGAAAAGACAGTTATGAAGTTGAAACAGAACAAAGAAATGATACGATTTGACGAAAAACAGAAAATCTCGAAAATCTTATTGAAATTCGATTTAAATCTCAAGAAAATTGTCGAAATTGGTAATTTTATGCTTTCAGTTCTATCAACTCGACAAAAAATTTCAACAAATCGGCAAGAAACAGCGAAAAAATTAAGAAAAACGGATTAAAATTGAAAAAGACACCGGCATGTGTCGATTTACGGGGTGAGAAGTTTAAAGGCGCACGTGGTTTCCACCCTCGGGTCTCGCCGCGCGTTCAGATTCTCCGCTGTTTTCTTTCGCTTTTCCGGCGAGGCCTAAATTTTTTTATCCTTTTTTTGGCGATTTTTCAACGATTTTCGTGATTTTTTCGAAGTTTAATACATTTTCTGAAAGCTGTAATTATTTTCCATCGAGTCGTCAACGTTATTTTCTCCAAAACCGCTCGATTATCGCTCGAAATCGTAGTTTTTCCGTTTCAGATGACAAAACGCCGCCCGAGCAACAAAAAACCTTCGGGTTTGAACAAATCACTTGGTAACTCGTTAAGTAACGATCGTGAAAAGACTCGAAAGAGCCATCAGCGTGCAAAATACGATGGAAATGATATCGAGAATCCAGCATTCATGGAGCACGAAGTCAACCATTACATCGATTCCGTCACTGATGAGACCAGTCTAGAAGAGTTCCTTGCTAAAGCAGAACTTGCCGGAACAGAGTTCACTGCTGAAAAGGAGCAATTCAAAATTATTGAAAAGTGAGTCTCTTTCTTTATGTGGAAAACATAGACATTTCGTTGTTTCAGAAACTCTGCCGTCGTAGTCCCAACTCGTGTAGACTATCGAGCAAATCTCGATCTTCAGAGAGAAAATGAGCACCGCCTTCGGATTCCAAGACGCCCAGCAAAGGAACTCTGGGAGAACATGGAAGAGCTCACCAAATTGGAGAACGAAGCGTTCCTTCAGTGGAGGTCCGACCTCAGCGAGCTGCAAGAGGCACGCGAAAGTTTGAAAGACAATTAAAATTGTTTTCTTCAGGTGGATGGACTTGTACTGACGCCCTTCGAACGAAATCCAGACATGTGGAGAGAGCTGTGGAGAGTCGTCGAGAAGAGCGACATCATCGTGCAAATTGTAGACGCTAGAAATCCACTTCTTTTCCGGAGTAAGGATTTGGATGACTACGTGAAGGAAGTGGATCCAGCAAAACAGATCCTGCTGCTGGTCAACAAAGCTGATTTGCTGAAGCCAGAGCAGTTGGCAAGTTGGAAGGATTACTTCGAGAAGGAAAAGATCAATGTTATCTTTTGGTAAGTTTCGAGCTTCAGCACTTCACAGCTTTATTTGAAAGTTTTCAGGTCTGCAATGGATGATGTACTGGAGTCGATCGCAGAAGACGGTGATGAAGCGGCTGTTCCATCTACTTCTACACATGACTTCGTAACCAACAAGGACGAGCTGATTGCAAAGTTCAAGAAACTCGGTCACGTATCAGACGAACCATCTGCAAAACCAGTGATGGTCGGCATGGTTGGATACCCAAATGTTGGAAAGAGTTCCACAATCAACAAGTTGGCAGGAGGAAAGAAGGTGTCCGTATCAGCAACACCCGGAAAAACGAGGCACTTCCAGACGATTCACATTGATAGTCAACTCTGTCTTTGTGATTGTCCTGGACTTGTGATGCCCTCTTTCTCGTTTGGTCGCAGTGAAATGTTCCTAAATGGTAATGTTGGCTTTTAGTGTATCTAAATTTAACTGTTATTCTTTCAGGAATTCTTCCAATTGATCAGATGAGAGACCACTTTGGCCCAACTTCTCTACTGTTATCCCGGGTTCCAGTCCATGTCATCGAAGCGATGTACTCCATTATGCTTCCGGAGATGACGAATCCGTCTGCAATCAACCTGCTCAATTCACTTGCTTTCATGAGAGGATTCATGGCGTCGTCTGGAATTCCGGACTGTTCCAGAGCAGCAAGATTGATGTTCAAGGACGTCGTCAGTGGGAAGTTAATGTGGGCAGCAGCACCTCCGGGAGTTGATCAAGAAGAATTCGATCGTCTTTCGTATCCTGAAAACAAGACTCGAGATATTGGTCGAGTTCAGATGGAGAAGCTCGCCAAGCTTCAGCTGCTCGAAGGAGATGAACTCAAAGGATCGCAATTCGATTCACAACATTTTGCTGGTACCATTGGAGTTGCTCATATCAGAGATTCAAAAGCCCTACCTCAACGTCTAGGCACTGTTATTCCAACGGCTCCAATTGAAGCCAATGGAAAGAAACATTACAAAGGAAAGAAAGACAAGTTGAGGAGGATTTATAATGAATAAAGTCAATGTTTCTGTTGTTAAATCTTTTTGTTACTTTTGATTCTTCAATTCACTGGTTCACACCCAGACCGTACCTAACTGTTCCTTTGCCTCGTTCTATTACTATTTTTTATTTTCTTCAACTCGTTTACTAATAATTTCTTCCAGGTAAATATGGGCAAGATTATGAAGCCTGGAAAGGTCGTCCTCGTCCTCCGAGGAAAATACGCTGGTCGCAAGGCCGTCGTTGTCAAGCAGCAAGATGAGGGAGTGTCCGACAGAACCTACCCACATGCCATCATCGCTGGAATCGACAGATACCCACTCAAGGTATAAGCTGATTCAAACGCAAACTGTATCAGAACTATTTCTCTTCCAGGTTACCAAGGATATGGGAAAGAAGAAGATCGAGAAGAGAAACAAGCTGAAGCCGTTCCTCAAGGTCGTCTCCTACACTCACTTGCTCCCGACCCGTTACTCCGTCGATGTTGCTTTCGACAAGGCCAACATTAACAAGGTTCGTTTATTACCGATCATGTTCTCATTCCGATTTTAATTTTGCTTTAATCCAGGAGGCTCTCAAGGCACCAACCAAGAAGAGAAAGGCCCTCGTCGAAGTCAAGTCCAAGTTCGAGGAGCGTTACAAGACCGGAAAGAACAAGTGGTTCTTCACCAAGCTGCGATTCTAAGCTGCTGTTTTTTCTTGTTTTGTTCTGAATAAATGTTGTTACATATTCCCAGTGTTCTGTTTTGATATCAATCGGAAAACAGATCCAATCTAGAACTGCATAGTTTAATACGTGAAATCGGGGCGGGCTCGAAATCTTAATGTTTGCAAGCCGTTGGTGCCTGGGCGAGACGCCAGACAATGAGAGTTGTGTGACTAGAGACGGCGAAATAGAGTGTGAAGCACGGAGTGCCAGAAGGCGGCACGCGTATCCTGGTCTCGCAGCGAACAAGTCTACGATCGGGGGGAGGCCGCCGCGTAGCGTGTTAGGTGCGTGCGTCAGCGTCGTCTAGCGGTCCTTTTCGGTCAAGCGATCAGCTTTATATACACACACCCGCCACCAACACATTCACCATCGAGTCCCGTGTGCGTTGCGTTCTGTTTTTTGTTTTGTGATGTTTATAACTTGACCATTGACACCTTGTTACACACACAATTAAAAAGTTACCGAATTTCTCGCTCTAGCGTGCTCTACTTGTTCTATTCGCTGGCGTCATCTGCGGCCTTGGTGGCACCTTTTCGGCCGCCATGGCCTGCTGTTTATCCGAAGAGGCTCGCGAGCAGAAGCGAATAAATCAAGAAATCGAGAAGCAGCTTCAGCGTGACAAAAGAAATGCTCGACGAGAACTCAAACTCCTATTATTGGGTAAGAAAATCTGGAAACAATCAAAACAGTATCCGGGTTTTATGTTTAAAATTGAGTCGTTTAGTCTAGGAATCGTACTAAAATATCTTAAGACGTGGCACTTCAAGGTTTAGACAACGTGGCAATTTCAGTGGTTTTTTCTTCCAGTTTTTTTTTTCAAAAAAGGGGTTCCCCCAACTTTTCGTTTTCCATTTTTTCACCTGCTCCTCCCCATGTTTTCTTTTCTTTTTTCTCTTATCTCGTTTCCTTTTCATTTCCTTATCACCAATCTCGGGTCATTTCCCCTCTTCCCTTATCAGTAACCCTAATGAAATGGAACGATGGTTCCACTGATGATTCCAGTTCCCCCCTCGTCAAATGATTGATTCCAATCGAAAATCTGTAAAATCGATAAACAGTTCCAAATTCCCCTCCAATCTCTGCGTCTCGTTTCACGATCCCCTTCTGGTCCCCCCTCTCGCCCCCCTAATATGTCGAAAATGTGGGGCGCGTCGTCGTCGGTCGGGGGCATATATCCCCCGCCTCGGCCCCCGAAACCCCCTTCTTCTTCTTCGTCTTCTTCTTCTTCTTCCCTTCCCTTACACATATATCTATATATGTGTGTGTGTACGTATATAGCATTTGCATGGTAAGAGAGAGCGAGGCGCGCTGGTGGATTGCCCTCAACGCTCCCCTCCCTTCTTCTCCTCCTCCTAGGCCTGCGCGTATTGATCGGGAGAGGGGTGAGAGACTTGGGAGTGAGGAGTGCGGGTTAGACGACGAGAAGAATTGGCTAGATAGTAGAGGCTACCCGAGAAGAGAGCCAAGAGACGGCGGAGCTCCGGTGGCCGAGAGAGAGAGAGAGAGAGGCCCGCGTGTGTGAGTTTGAGTGTGTATGTGGTTGGTGTGAGTGAGAGAGGGGGAGTGAGCGCCGAGAAAAAGAAGAGTGGTTGGTTCGCTTCTGGGGTTGCTGCTGGCTGTTGTGGATGCTGCTGCTGCTGCTGGCTGCGTTTATGCGCGCTCGTGTGTTGAGAAGAAGAAGAAGATGCACGCGCGCCCCAGAGAAACAGAGAGCCACACACAACCTAATCAGCGCAGCCAACCAACCAACCAACCAAAAGGGAAGGCTGAGAGGAAGAGAGTGAAGAGACCCAGAGAGGCCCAGGAAGAAGAAGAAGAGCAGAAGCTTGTGTGTGTGTGCCTTCTCTCCGTAGTAGTCCACACACACACTGCCATAGGGATCTCCGCAAGAGAGATTTGGAGACGCAGACAGCGCGAGGCTTCTTCTTCTTCTTCTTCTTTTCTCCGCCACGGGGCCCCCAGAGCAACTAGATGAATTCACATACAAATGACTAATGGACATGAGTTGTGTGTGTGTGTGTGTGTTGTATGCAGCAGTGCAAATTGATTTCCAACCCGCCCCAAATTTGTGTGTGGGCTTTAAAGGGAAAGAAGGATGAGGAGAAGGAGAAGGAGATGGGGCGCAATAGGAAGAAGAAAAGAAAAAGAGAAGCAGATTGGAGAAGAAAATGGAAGAAGAAGAAGCTAAAAAAAAAGAGGAAAATGAGGAAACCCAAATTGGGGGGAATGACTGGAACTGTAGGGAAAAAGGAAAGGAAACTGGAATTGGAACTGATTGGAAGTAAAACCTTAGCAAACCCTCTAAATCTCTCTTTCTCTCAAATTCTGATTTCTTGAATTCTCAAAATTCCGTTTTGATTTTGATTTCATAATCGTAATTGAATCCAAAATTTGATCGAAAAACCCAAAATGAATTGCCACGTTGTCGAAAACCTTGAAAAGTGTTGCCTTAAAATCTGAAAAAATGTATCCCGTTCGCTTTTTTATCGTTCCATACCGTTAATTATTGTTTTTAATCAGATTTTTACCAAAATTTTAATATTTGGAACGGGTGAAAAACGAAAATCATGATCCAGGTAGGCTTTCGAAATCCAATTCTGTAGAAAACCGTCGATTTATCACTGATTAGAAGATTTTTAAGCTAAAAAACCCGGAACAAAAGTAGTTATGGATACTGTTTAGACAATTTTCAATCTGAAAATACGATCTGAAATTAGTCTGAAAGATTACTGTAGAACTCCATCCAGGCTTCAAGCTCTCAATTACTCAATTCTCCATCATTTTCAGGGACTGGAGAGTCCGGCAAGTCAACGTTTATCAAACAAATGCGAATTATCCACGGTCAGGGATATTCAGAGGAGGACAAACGAGCACACATCCGACTTGTCTATCAAAACGTGTTTATGGCCATACAGGTTTGTTTTTTATCGATTCGATTTGATTCCTTTTCTTCATCACCTCATTAGTCATATCGTATCGTATTTTTCGCGCGCGCAAGCGATACGCAAAAAAGGTGTCAAATGTGAAATCGGACCTAGGATTGAGCCACCCAAATAATTAGTAGTAGGGAGAAATATGACCTTATTCTGTGGGGGCTGGGATGTGTTGTACACGTTAATTTGATCGTCATGAGCAATTTCGAAAGGCGAAAACAACATTACCGTAGTAGGCTTTTTCCCCAAATTCAAACGGTCAAAGATCGCGTTGGAAAAAAAGCAGTAGGAAAAATCAGCATAATCCGACGAGAAAAAAAAGGGAATTAGCGAGGGGAATTTAATGGAATTTGACCTACAAAAACCTAAAAACCCTTTCAAAAATCGAATTTGCAGTCAATGATACGAGCGATGGACACACTCGGCATACAGTTTGGCGATCAGTCCGAAGAGCTACAGGAGAAGGCCGCCGTGGTGCGGGAAGTGGATTTCGAGTCAGTGACGTCTTTCGAAGAACCATACGTGTCGTTTATCAAAGAGCTATGGGAGGATTCCGGTATTCAAGAATGTTATGATAGGAGGAGAGAATATCAATTAACCGATTCAGCCAAATAGTAAGGGTTTTTTTGTCTGAAAATGTCTGGAAGAAAGCTTAAAATTCACAATTTTTCAGCTATCTTTCCGATCTCCGACGGCTCGCCGTGCCGGATTATCTTCCAACCGAGCAGGACATCCTGCGTGTTCGTGTGCCAACCACTGGTATCATTGAGTATCCGTTTGATTTGGAGCAGATTATCTTTCGGTGAGTATTTCCCCCTTTTTAAATATTCATGTGCCCATTGGATCTCAAAAAAAAAAAACGATTCTCAACACATTCTGTTCTTCTGCAGAATGGTGGACGTAGGAGGACAGCGATCAGAAAGGAGGAAGTGGATTCATTGTTTCGAGAATGTGACGTCGATTATGTTCCTTGTAGCACTCTCCGAATACGATCAAGTGTTAGTGGAGTGTGATAATGAGGTGAGTCGTCTTCTTAAAAGCCCCATTATTTAAATTTCAATGCTCGATACGAGCTGAAAATAGATGGGCGCGCACTCGTGAACGTCAAAGTGACATGCTGTAATTTATAAGGAAAAAAGCACTCTTGATTTTTTGTGGTATTTTTGGAATGGGGATGATGAAAAATGCAAAAAGGAAAAAGGACCATTAATTTGGGGGCAAAACCACGGAAATTGGATCATTTTTTACCTATAAAAAAACTAAGAAAAACGAACGGAAATTAACTCATTTTTTATCATTTTTCTGCTCTTAATCAGAATAGGCCGGAAATTAAGGAAAACCATTTTCTTAAACCAAAAAATTTGGTTCTAGATGAGAAAAGAGGCTTGGAGGGACCTTGAAATAGTCTGAATGAATCCCTAAAGGAGCCTTAAAATAGGACCTTACACCCTGGAAATCAGTCCAATACATAACTAATGCTTATCCATTTTTCAGAATCGAATGGAAGAATCAAAAGCCCTTTTCCGAACAATCATCACGTATCCATGGTTCACCAACTCATCCGTGATCCTTTTCCTGAACAAGAAAGATCTCCTCGAGGAGAAGATTCTGTACTCACATCTGGCAGATTATTTCCCAGAATATGATGGTTTGTCTCTTTCTGAAGTTCGTCTTTCCCATATTAACCTTTCCCCTTTCGTTTCAGGACCACCACGTGATCCGATCGCTGCCCGGGAATTCATTTTGAAGATGTTTGTCGATCTGAATCCTGATGCCGACAAGATTATCTACTCTCATTTTACGTGCGCGACTGGTATGTTTTCTGTTTTCCTCCTTCTCATTACCTAGGAGACACCGAAGAATACGATTCTTGTTATTTATATTTCTATACGAAATATATAGAAATATGAAAAACAAAAAAGAAAAAAACGGGCCATTAGCCGTCGGAAAAGAGAATACACTTGAGACATCATCTTGATGTTACCATGGTAATTATTGTGTGTGGAGCTCTGTTTTTGAGCTCGCACGCGCGGGCTCTGCGATCTTGTGATGGATGACAGACAAAATATATAAATGAAATATGTTTTTACGATTCGGGTTACCAATGGAAACCGTCTATATACTCCCCGAAGGGAGCCTTTCTCTGTTTTTTTTTATGGTGAATCGAAAATAACGGGGGATGCGAAATAAGGGGGACCGACCAACCGACAAGAAAATTGAGAGCTTGCGGAGGGTTACGGTAGCTTCTTGCGAAATAGTGTGTAGAATGAAGAGACGGAGAGAATAGAACTTGGAAGAATCAAGGAAGTTCCAGTGAAATCCGGGAAATAGGACGAAAATTTATGAGATGGAGAGAAATCAGATTTCTCTAAACCTCTCATTTTTTGGCGCTATCTCTCTCAGGATTTTGGAGCTTCTAGAGACTTTACGACTTACTGTAGCACAAATGCAAAAAGTCATTACAGAGCCGAATAGCCTTTTAATTGAGGTTTCACGATTTGGCAAAGTGCTCTTTGGCGGGGGGGCACAAAAATAGTGCTCTGAAACGAGAGACGAAAAGAAAACTTTTCTCAGAACCTCTCGCTTTTGGACACTATTTCGCAATTCCAAAAAAAGGTCGTTACAGGGACCTGCTTGGGTTCCACCATTCGTGGTTAGGAAACAATGAAAATAATACACTGAAACGAGAGATGCAGAGAATTTCGTAGGGCCCCTGCGCCTTTAAACCATGAAATAGTGTGCTGACTCTATAAACGCAGAGAAAACCAATGAAGCTACCATAAGAGCACAAATCAGATATACTGTAACTGCAAATCATAAGCACTTCTCCTCTTTATCATATAAATCCCGAGAACGGTTTCCCCTCGTTTTGTTTGCACACGCCACTTTCAAACTATATAGCCGCGCGCGCGCGAACGGATGATGATGATGATGATAGCTCTTGAACTCTTTTATCAAATATCCCTCACCGATCAAACTAAACTAATTCAAATTTCTTGCAGATACGGAAAATATTCGATTCGTGTTTGCCGCGGTCAAAGACACAATTCTACAGCATAATCTGAAGGAGTACAACTTGGTGTAAAAAACGATGCAACACACAAAACAACACAAAAAACATGTGCCGGATTGGATGAGAAAAGAAAAATTTATTCTCTTTTTCCCTCTCTCTCTCTCACTGGGTCGAGTGAGAATACACCACCTAAATTAGGAAACATTTTCTTGTACTCCTTCTCCTTTTTTCCCATTTCTCTCTCTGTTTGATTTCTGTTTTTTCACTGTCTCCTTCGCACAAAAAACCGTTTTTGGAAATGGCTGAAAATCTCCAACAAAATCTCTCTTCCTGTCACTCTCTCTCTCTCACTCTTTTTGTTCTTTTTCCTGTCCTGCCCATCCATTTATCATCACAAAAAGTCGGTTTTTTTTTCTCGTTCATTCTTCTCCCTCTTCTTACCCCGCATCATCTAGTTTCCGGCCTAAACACAAAACTAGTCTCTTCTGTCATTTTTTTTCTTGTTTTTTTTCTCTTCAAAAATTGTCTTAAAACACAACAAACCACCGCTTCTTTCGAAATTTTTTTGACCCCATTTTTACTCACAAAAAGTCTATTAACCCCCAAAAAAAAACAGACACAATTTTCCGTGTTGAACATAGAGTTTTCTTGTCTTCTTTTCCCCCACCACCACCACATCCACCATCCCATAATTCAATTTATATAAATATAACGTTTTTTTTTCTGAGTTCACCATATTTTTTTCGAAAATTATCGAATGCTTTTCCCCTCTTCCCCCATTGTCCTTAACACTCAATACGTCCCCCAAAAAATCCCGTTTTTTTTTCATCAAGCTAACCTCGAAAATCTCTAATTTTTTCAAGTGTTTCTTTTCTTTTCTCCCCCACCATTTTTTCATCGATTTTTTTTTCATTTTTTTGTCATTCTTTTTTTTTTGTTTCAACCTTTTAATGAAAAATCCAACCATCTATCTCCCATCCACACCACACCATCCCGTCCCCAAATCTCCCGTCCCCCCATTCTTTTTTTTTGTATCGACTTTTTGCGATATAGTTTTTAATTTCATATTTATTTTCTATTAACATTGATCTAAATTCTATGTAAATTTTTTTCTTGTGGATAAGAAAAGAACATGGTTGAACCTATAAAAATGGCGTTTATAACTTTTTTCTTGTTGTTTGGTTTTTTGCAGTTTCAGATCTTTTTCAGCACAGTTCACAAATGGAAAAAGGAAAAAAGTTTTTCGGAGATTAGAAAATCTCAAATTTTTCAGATTTTCATACACGGATTTCATCATTTTTCAGGCGGAATTTCATCACATTTTAGGATTCGAATCCCTTCGAACTTCTCTGAAAAAATCTGAACTTTCTCCCATTTTTCAGGTTTTTAGAGAGACTTTTTACAGATTTTATCACTTTTTCGGCACTGAATTTGCTCGAAATCTGAAAATTTCAGTCTTTTCACAAGGAGAAGCCACAATTCCACTTCAAAAAACCCGATTGCGCGGTGTTGAAATCGCCCGTAAATCGACATTAATTGAAATCGTGGCGAGACCCCCGATCTCTGCGTCTCTTTATCTCGCTCGCTCTTTCTTATCAACATGGCATTTTTTGAATTTTGAATCATGAGTTTTTTGCTTTTTCCGTCGAAAACCTTTGTTTTTCTCCGTTTTTCTTGCTTTTTTCCGTGTTAAAGCTGTCAGAAAATCTAGCATTTCTTGAAAATTACAGACCATCTCGCAAAAAATGGACATTTCTCAGCTGACAGACACAGAGCTTCGCGACAGCTTGAAAAGCCACGGAGTCTCAACTGGTCCGATTGTCGCTTCAACGCGCAAAGTCTACGAGAAAAAGCTGCTCAAATTGATCGGAAACGGCACTAGCAGTTAGTTTTTTTTTCTTTCGTTCCGCCGCACAACTAAATTATACATTCCACATTTCACTTCAGATCAATCACGAAACCACCAAGCGTCGTCGAATCTTCTCAATGCATCTCAATTGCTAAACGAAAACATTAAAGGGGATAATGATGTGGATACGGCAGCGGCGGCAGCGGAGGAGGAGATATTCGAGCCAATTTTCAAGAAGAAATCATCGCCGATTAAGAAGCTCACCACTCGCGACGTTTTCCAATCATCGTCGTCGTCGGCAGCGGCTCCATCGCCAATTCCAGCTTCTCCGGCTGAGGATAGTGATGATTGTGAAGAGTCAATGCGATATCTGACGGAAGAGGAAATGGCCGCCGATAGGGCCGCCGCACGTCAAGCTTTACAGAGTAATGAGAAGAAAGGAGAAGGCTTTTTGGGAGGAATGGTAAGGGGATTTTGTTGATGGAAGAAGAAATAAATGAGAATTTGCTTGAAAAAAGGGAGCGAAAAGAAGAGCTGAGAGAAATGTTTCATAGGGGAGCAAGTAAGAACCAATGTAACCGTGCGCATGGCGAGACTTCTGATGAAAATTGATATTTCGCAGCCGACTAGCGGAAAACCGGTGGCGCAGACCTATACAATGGTGTTCTCGGTCTTAAAATGAAACTTTTCATATGAAAAATAGCGCGGAAGCTCCAACCAGTCTAGCTAGAAAGTGGCCCGCAATCACAGTCATTTTTGTGTGAAAAAGCAATGCACATGACGATATTTCAGAAGAACCAGATAAAATTGCCCGGAATTTACCGTGGACTTGCGCCTTTATTATCCATTGCGATGAGGTAACGCTTCCGTTCGAAGGCGCAAGGACAGACGTTGAGCCATCCTTGATGTAATATCGTACTGTAGATTTTAGTCGTGGCGAAATATTGTGTAAATTTGCTCTTGCTGCTCTGGAAGCAACAGCCATTTCCTTTCAAACAAATATTATGCTCAAAAAAAGGCAAAATTTTGGAAATTGCGAAACAAACCTAGACTTCCAGAGCAAGAGAAATAACCCGAGTAGACCTTGAATTCAAGAAAAAAACAGTCTCGGAAAGGATTATTAGAAAAGCGGCGCGCAGAATAACAACGTTGTATTTGATTGAAACAAAGCAGTGATTTTTTTACGTTTGCGAAACCGAAGCTTTAGTAAATAAATTCGAGCTAAATATGCGAAAATTAGCAAAAAATGAAATAAGGTTGATAAGCGATGGGAAGCCTAAACTGGTTAAAATGAGGCAGATTACTCCGAGAGTTCTATCCTTAAACAGAATTGATCGGTTGAGAAAATTAGATACTCTCAGAGCTTTATAACTGCTCTTCCAGTTAATATCTCCTCAGTGAACTTCGATGAGCGTTTCTAAGGTCAGCCGCCGGTACTTGCTCTAGAAAAAGTTGGTTCATATAGTCTGAGCTGGAGTAGCACTATTGCGGAAAGTTATGGCATCAGCTGTAGAAAAATTTCCCCACCAGAACTTCATTTAAACTCCAATTAATTCCCATTTTCTTTGCAGATCACCTACGGACTTGTCTTCCTCGTCATCGCTGTCTTCATCTACTTTCTCATCGAAAACGCCGAACAAGTGATGATGGTACCTCCAAACTCTGATGACGTCGTCTAAATAATTGCAATCATTCTCCTTCTCCCCTCTTTTCCTTCTCTGATCTTTCCCTGTTTTACTGTTGAATTGCTCTTCTTCGCGTGACTTTATTTCGAATTGACATCCATTGGAGTCTTCTTTCCCACTTTTAACCCCAATCTATATACATATATTCATTATTCTTTTTTTCTGCTGTGGCCCCTCATTTTTCTTTTTTTGTTGAGCGCCCAGTACGTCTTTTCATTTGGATAAACGCAATGAATCTCTTTCATTCAATCGAGGAAAGAAAGCGTTTCATCATATCGGGGGGCTCTTGTTGAGGCGTGCGCGGCATTTTATAGATTTTATAGCCTCATCAACTCCAGAAGAGAACCCCATCTCGAAACTACTCTCTCTTCTGTCAAGGTTCTGAAGAGGCGGTAGTGGTGACGGACTGATGGACTCCTCAGGGAAATCTCACTTCTGAAAATGACGAATCTTCACTGGAAAAAGGGGTGGAGTTTAATTGGGTAACTATAAAAGGGTGACACCTCGCTGGCTCAAAACTTATTTCAATTGCCATTTCCTTCCCTTCCGAAGCAGCTCTTAAAAACAGAAAATGCTCCGACACAGCTGCGCCCTGCTGATGCTCATCCTTGTATTCGCAGAGGGTTCGTTCAAGCTTTTTTTACTTTTTTTTCCAGAAATTTCTAGAAAGATTTTTTAACTCGCGCTTCACTAGCTTTGATAATGCGCCGCCGTATCTAGGCTAACACACCCCGACGACGGTGATGCATGATTGGCACAGTTGGCAGCGCGCTTGTTTTTGAAATATGAGGTCAGCGGTTCGAACCCCACACGAGGCAAATTGATTTTTATCCTTTTCTAAAGTCTTTTTTTCCAGTCTTTGCCACACAATCACCAACTTTTGACCGTCAGGATCGCGACTACAGGCCACTTCAGGTAGTTTTTACCCATTTAAAGCCCATTTCCAAATCCCAATTACAGTTCGGAAAACGTGATGGCTACCGTCCACTTCAGTTCGGAAAACGTGACTATCGGCCCCTTCAATTTGGCAAACGAAGCGGTGGTGGACAAGTTGTGCTCGAACCGATTTGGGAATGGCAATAACCTGCGAATTTCTCTCTTTTTCTCTTGAAATCCTTTATTTTTTCTTCTGATGATCCGATCCTTTTCCACCCCTCCCCCTTTTCCTTACCTATCCAATCGAACGATTTATTTCATTCTAACCAATCACAGAGACAGTCGCCAATGAATCAATTTTATTGTTAAAAAGAGCATTTGAGCATTTGTATTTGGGACCGTGGGCCAAACTTAGGAGTCTGGAACCTAAGTATCACTCCTAATCACTAGAGCTGTTCAGGAACCGTGGCGCGACACGCAACGCGACCAGTCAGATAAGGATTTTCGCAGGTTCGGCTATTTCTGTGCTTCGGCTTTAGTTTCGGGCTCGAAGTTTTCATAGTTACAAGCAATACTGTGTAGGAGCCATTTGGAACTATGGGAACCAGTGTACCTCACCTAAAAATTTTTTACCGGTAAACGGGTGTTTCGATAAATTATCAAAAAACGTACCGGAATAATTCACAGTAAATTTTTCCGGTAAATGTGGCTCACCGGAGACAAAAAGTCGTTTTGAAAGGGCGGTACCTCGACAGCTAAAAATTAGGATAAAAGGTGATCAACTAAAAAGTCGTTGGAAACGGAATTTGAAACAATTTTGCATCTGACAAATGTTCACCAAAACGTTTGTGAACTAAGTTATGTGTCAAATTTCGCAAGAACTTCGATTTTTCGTCTTTTTTTCAGGGTGAGGGACAATTTTGTGGATCACCAAAAAAATTTTTTTCACAAAAATTGCAATATTCTTCCAGCACTTGGTTTTCATTCCCTGAGTTTTTCAATATCATAATAACTGGTAACTGGAGCATTTTGTCAGTTGACAGCTTACCTTCAACTCCTACCGTTCTCGCGATATCGAAAAAAAGTGGGGTGAGGTTAAGCTTTTATGGAGCACTGTACAAATCTTCTAGAAAAACATGGAAATTTCCCGGTAAATTTATCGAAATTTTACCGGTGAGGCACACTGTTTGGAACAAAAAAATTAGAGTGGACTTTTTTATCTCTATTCTTTTTCTTCGGCCACACAAAAAAATGACTTTAAGGCTAGAATGTTTATGAAAAGTTTATAACAGTAAAAAAAAAGATCAAAACAAGAAATTTAAAACTTGGAGAGCATCTCCTGCTCAGTGAATTCTTGAACTTCGAAACATAAACCCTCCTCGCTTACAGCCACATATGCCACGATTCCGTCCTCTCGAACAATGTAATGATAGAAAGGGCGTTTGGGAACTTGCTGATATCTGACTCGATTATCAAAATAATTGTAGGTATTCCTGAAAGTTTTCTATAAATATGAACTTGGTTCACCTGGACTCACCTTAGAATAGGGCAATAAAGAGGTGGATTCTTTGATTTGGGAAGACGTTTTAATCCTCCTTCTTGTGCGATCCTACTATCAACTTTGTCAGTTCGGAGAGTCTTCAAGTTCCGATAATTCTCCTTGGTTTTCCACTTTTTTAAAAATTCAATAATTTCTTCTTTTGTATAACAAGACATATCGGTGTACAAATCCAACTTCTGACCACGGAAGTTGCTCAGAGGATCAGCGATGGCGGGTTTTCGAAGACCACAACACACCACCTCTAGGTGATCAGTTTCAAAAATTTTAGAATTTGGGTTCAATAGGCCGATGATTAAATCCTCGCGATAACAAATCGAATTCAGTTTTGGTTGCTCCAACAAATAACTGTCCAAATCCTGTCCTCTTAGCTTCACTCTGCCACTACGACTCAAACGAAGTTTATTGATTTTGATGAAACTCGGAAGGAAAATGGATTGACCCCCGTCGCCGTCGTTTACCAACTCGTAACTGATATTTCTTCCAAAAAGTTGATCAATTTGATTATGGATTGCTTCGACAACTGGATCAGAAATGAATTGATCGGACTGCAAAACTAGATGAGGCAATTCTGACGGTTCATTGTGTTGAATAACTCTGAAAACATTATCTGGTAGTCAAACACAGTGTCGCCAGATCATCGGAAGCGCTGCGTGTCGCGTCGCTTTTGCTGGTCTCTAATTGATCATTAAGTTGGCACAGTGCCAGTAATTTAATATGAGATGGACAAGGGTTGCATTAAAGGAGGACTGAACTCAAACTTTAAAATACGATGTATTTTATCATTCTGGTTGTTTTCTTTCACTACGACTACACTCAAAAATCACTCTAAACGGTTCAAAACAATACAGATTGATGGCCTAGTAATTTGAAAAAAAGCGCGCGCAAGGCGCACACTTGTCGGATCCTAGGCCATCAAACAGTATTGTGTGCTTTTGTCAAACGACGTTTTCCACCTTTTAGAGAGATTTTTGAGTGTAGTCGTAGTGAAAGAAAACAACCAGAATAATAAAATACGTCGGAATTCAAAATAAAAAAACCGACTTCAGTCCTCCTTTAAAGGCGCATCAAATTTTTTCAATGAGTCTTTCGCTACGAAGTTTGTTTTCAAGAGCGCGAAAAAGAGTTTTGGGTAAAAGAACTGCAACAACGGTTTTACTACGGTTTTTGACTGTAATCGTTGCGGGGAACACATTGAAAAAAAACTCGATGCGCCTTTAACTGAACCATCACGTCTTCACGTAGAAAAAAAACCAGAATAATAAAATACGTCGGAATTTAAAATAAAAAAAAAACCGAATTCAGTCCTCCTTTGGTTGGTGATTCTCGGCATTTTCGTCCAAGCTGCTTTCTTGAAAGGACTGATAAGAGAGGTTACTTACCCACAAAACAAGTCTTCGTTCAATTCAATTTCCACAACATCTTTCTTCAATCCATACAATTTTTTGTAAATACAGAAGACGCCGACCTCTTCTCCAGTTGTTTGCCGAACAAGAACATTAATAACGCTCCCTTTACGATGATCACTTATCATCTGATAGGATATGGCTGAAATTTCTTTTCGTCCAAAACTCGCAATTATTTTTGTCGCTCTTTTTGAGGTGAACGACAGAAATATTAGTTCGTCATATGCCATTTGTTCGAGAATTTCTGCTTGAACAAGATAGGGAAAGTTCAGGAGACGCATTGTTACCTGAAACGAATATTGTTTGAGACGGAGTAAAATGTATGCGAGAAGAAAGAAGGAAAATGACGACAATTTGTCTTAGGGTGAGGCCATAAAACGATGTCTGTAAAAGTTGTGAATACTGTTTGAACACTGCTGAATAACATGAAAAGAGAGATAAAAGGAAGTTGAAAATGTACCTCACCAAGAATTTGTAAAATGAAAGATAAATAAAAAAGTTAAGGAATTGCAAAAATATCAAACGGCTCTAGAAAGCGAGAAGAAAATGAAATGAAATCACAATTGAAAAGATAAGAAGAAAGAAGGAGGTGGATCGAAATGAAGAAAAACAAGAGAAAATGAGGCCATCTCAAGAAAAATGTTTTTCAGAAAATTTAGATAAAATTTAGATAGATAAAAATTAAGACAAATTTTCATTGCGGCAGGAAGAATAGCCTGTTGGCCACTATACAGTTTTAAAAAAGTATGGTCCGTATGAGTTGACATTGTGTCTGTTGGATACCCAAACACTTCTAAGACCTATAGCAAATGTCTCATTAGGCTCCGCCCCCTACCTACAGTAACCCAACACAGAAGTTGGGTTAAGGTAGGGGGCGGAGCCTAATGAGACATGTGACGTAGGTCTTAGAAGGGACGTTACTTTTGGTACCTCTTGGGAATTTTCTAAAAATTTGCAGAGAGACTAATTTTGACCCTCTAAGACCGAAAATCATAGCGAGAAATCCCACAAATTCGATATAAAAATTGTTAATTTTTTTTTGTCTGAAAATTTTCAGACAAAAATTTCGAACTCCTATTTTCATCTGGAAACGTGATTTTTTAACTCCCAGTAAGTGTCCTAAACACATCATAGGCAATTTCCAGAAGTTTTTCGGGAGAGAAGCTTAATTTACGAATATTCGCAGATGTCGAAAAATCACGACTTTTCAGAAAAATCGCTATAACTCCATTTAAAATAGCTTGTGGTGCGAGAAAATTTGCCAGGGTACATTTCTAAACTCTCTGATAGCACCCAAATACTTTCATACAATTCTGAAAAATTTGGGTTTTCAGGATGCGAAACTTTTCAAAAAAATTTTTTTCTAAAAACCCACAGAATCTGTTTCTCCATGTCTGAAATGCCCATGGTTTCGTTCTGACCGTATAAAACGACCTACATTGTTTGAAAATTCATGTTTTAAGTGAAATTTTGTACTGGACGACACCTGAAAATCAGAATATTGGGCTTGAACGGGATTTGTGGGATTTCTCACTATGATTTTTGTCCTCACCCGGGCCGAATCGGTCTATGGTAAAATTTATAGAAAATTCTCAAGAGGTATGGAAAGTAACGCCCCTTGTTAGAAGTGTTTGGGTACCCAACAGACACAATGTCAACTCATACGGACCATACTTTTTAAAAACTGTATAGTTCTTCCATTGCTCCGGGAAGAGAGATTGTCTTAATAATTATCCCACCGACTGGGACAAGAGGAGAACAAGAAATGCAATTAAGGAGAAATGTTGCAATCAATGTGTGAAACGTGGCAAAAATGTAGAGAAAATAGACTGTACGATGGGAAGAAAAAGAGCCTCGACTCAACCACATAGAAAGGGAAAAAGTGTAATAATGTGATTGGGAAGAGGTAAGAAGGACTCAAGAGATGAGAGAAGAGTAACTGTAAAGACTGACCCGTTGTGTATACGCGAATGCATAAAACAATAAGAAGAAAAAAGAGGGACGTCTTGGGGTGAATGACTCATTCTCACTTTACACATGTCGGCTTCTTCTAAACATTAAGCGTTCTATCTCTCATTCTATCTCTCAAAATTTTCTGTTTATTTTTGGTGACACTTTCTCAGATGACTTCTACTACTACTGCTTAACCTTGGGCTACACAAAATTTGCCCGAATGGCATGACTCAACAATTTTTTGAGTGAAACAAATGAAACAAATGGGAACCTAGGAGGATATCGCGATTACTCCCAAAAATAGAATAGATGGACTAAGTTATTCGTGGCGCCTGAGTTTTCTAGTTAACCTAAACTACCTGCTCCCTAACACTCTGAACTGTAACCTGACTCAACTTACCGTAAAAACCAGACTTGTCGCGGGCCGGGCCGGGCCGGGGTTCAAGGCAAAACATGTTTTCTTCAGGTTTTTTTTTCGAAAATTTTTTTTTCGCGGTTTTTTTTCTCTTTTTTGGCCTATGTTTTCAGGGAGGAAATTCTGACCGATTTTGAAGTAAAAAGACCCAGGAAAAGTACTAAAAAAGGGCTGAAAAACGGGAAAAACGTGCTCCAAAAATTAAAAATTTTCAAACCCGGGCCGACCGGGCCGGGCCGGGCCGGAGAAATTGTCCACCGGCCCGGCCTGGCCCGGCCCGGCCCGGGTCGGCCCGCCGGGCTTTCCGGGCCGGCCCGGGTTTTGGACAAGTCTGGTAAAAACTGTAATAGAGGCGCATGCGCTTCTATTCTCAACCACTATTTTTCAACCCAAAAGTACTTGATATTATTGTTTAGAAATAAAATTTTTATGTTGAAAAGGATGAAAAAAAAGCATATTTTTAACAGAAACCATAAAAAACAAGCAGAAAAAATTAGTAACTCTACCAGTTTTTCATTAATTTGTGCTGATTTTCGATGAAAACACGAAGGAATTGAACGTTTTTATATGCGCCTCTATTACGGTGCGCTTCAAATAGATGGTGCGCTTCTATTTCTCGATAGCCTCGATTTGGTGCGCTTCTATTACAGTTTTTACGGTAACTTGAATTACTATTAATGACTTGGCTGAACTGAACTTAACTGGCATCCTATGCCGTTGCGCAACCTAACTCTCTGAACATGACTGCGCGGCTATCCCTCGACGCGGCTTACTTAACTTAGCAGAGTTGAACGGGGTGGATTTGGGTTCGAGAACTTGGGATCCGGAATCCGGAATGATTGGCTCTGCAAAAAAACTGTACAACGAGTTTTTAATTTTTTCGTTTTTAGGGGGAGGTCTTTGACTCGGTGCCAACTTTCAAACTCCTTGCCCAATCTTTATTTTTTCAATAAGATTTTCAGTCAATTCGATAGACACAATCTTGACCTAGTTGTTCGTGCTCATCAAGTCGTTATGGATGGTTATGAGTTTTTTGCCAATGGACTTTTAGTCACAATATTCTCGGCACCGAGTTATTGTGGACATTTTGATAATTTGGGAGCTGTGTTGAGAGTTGATAAGGATATGATATGCTCTATTAGTGTATTTGCACCCGAGAATGTCTACATTGCTCATTTGCCAAAAGAGAAAAAGAAAACGTCTCGAACTTGAACTTTTTTCAATTAATAAATTAGTATTACTTATTTGCGAAAGCCTGACACTTTGGTTTGAAGGCGCAGAGACAATTGGCTATTGGGTCCCGCCACGAGATTACAGTAATTCTCAGTTGAAAACAGCTGTAATCGTGGCGGGACCCAAGAGACATTTGTAGTTGCGCCTTCAAACTAAGGTGTCAGGCTTTCGCATATAAGTAATACTTTTTCTCACAAAAATCTGCAGCTTGCCTTTATTGAAAAAGCTCTTTTGAAAGGTGCCCTTCTATTACAGGTTTTCTCTTTATCTCCCCTATTTTTTTCCCATAAAAAGAGACTAAAGATCCATTCCGTCAGATAGTGTCTATGCGTGCAACCAACAAAACGTGGCAGCAATCTAGACACACAGAGGAGAGAAGAGACGCAGACACAAATACAAAAAACAAATGTTTATTGTGTGTGGTGTGGTCAGCAGTATGTGGCTATTTCCTCCTCGTCGATGCGAATAATGAATTCTTTTTCTTTTTTTGATAAGAAATAATTTTTCGTTCGGGGGAATTGTTGGAGAAACTATACAATTTTTTGATTGGAAATATTTTTTGAAAAATAGTTTCTAAAGAAAATGTTTTTGAAATTTATTTGTTTCTTTTTGTTCTGGTTTCTGAATGTTTCGAACTATTTTTCCTGATGTCTGGTAGGAACTAGCGAAGAACCTTCAAAACTATAGTCTAATTTTTAACTTTTATTAAAAAAGTCAAAAAATGTTTGAATTTTTGAAAAACCGATTCTCGGAAGACTCGTTTTACAATTAAATTCAAGTCTGTACACCTCAAGTTTTAGATTAGGAAAAACATTTTTTTTTGGAATTTTTCTTCAATTTTTTCTATTCCAAATGTGTTCTAATTAGCTACAATTCATTCCAGCCTAATTAATTTTCTTCTCAAAAAAAGTTTTGGCCAACGATTAATGGCTTCATTTTGCCAGATGGATTTTGCCAATTGTGAGAGTTATCATTTCTAATCCGAAATCGGGAAAAATCTGTGAAAAAAACAATATGAAGCCATTAATCATTGGCCAAAAGTTTTGAACCATTTTTGGTTTTTTTTTATTTCCCACACTCTTTGCGACTATACTACCCAAAACCTTAAAACTAGATTCTAATTTTGAACGTTTACTAGAAAATTCAGAAAATTTTCCATTGTCCTAGGTGTACTAACGGACTACAAACTTCAAAAATCAACATTTTTGGTGCTATCCCTAATCAGATCTGGAGGAATCATAACTGACCCTTATAAGAACCGACCATTTAAGAACTGCCCCGAATAAGGAATTTTACAAATCCTCGTATTTGGGCACTTTTCGCATCTTGCAGGCCATTGCAGAAAAATTCTGTCAGTTCTCATCCGGTCAGTTCTTATAAGGTACAGTTCTGATTCGTCCAGTTCTGATTTGGGACAGTTCTGATAAGGGGTATCACCACATTTTTAGCAAACCTTTTTCCTTGATTTTTTTCCTCTTTTTTTCATCTATCTTCTCTCTAACTTATCCACCATTTTTCTAGGTTACCATGGCCACTGACCAAGAACTTCATGACCAATTTGTCAAACTCTATCGAATAGAACCCCAAATTCAAATAACTTGCCCAGGACGAGTCAATCTAATCGGTGAACACATTGACTACCATGACTACGGTGTCTTTCCAATGGCCATCGATGCGTCTACCGTAATCCTTGCCGCCAAAAATGCCACGAATAAAATTATTTTCTCAAATTTCGACCCAAAATATGACAGTTGGGAATCATCGATTCCATGTGGATGGACAGGAAGTTCATCACCAAAATGGTTCGATTATTTGTTGTGTGGATGGAAAGGAATAATGGAAAATGAGGGAATAAAAGAACAATTTGGAATGAGCTTTTTGTTATTTGGAACAATTCCACCGAGTTCTGGTCTGTCTTCGAGCTCTTCGTTGGTTTGTGCATCGGCTCTTTCCACGTTGGCTCTGATTGTGGATGGAGATCCGTTTGAACATATTTCAAGGTTAGTTCTGGGTATACTTGTGAACTGGCGAGCCGGCCCGGTTGTTAAAAAATTTGAAAAATTGGGGTGAATTCGTCAGTTTTTTTGTGATTTGGACGAAATTTCTGGGTTTTCTTTTACTAGAAATATCCAAAATTTTCTCTAGAAAACCATTCAGCCATTTTTTTCGAAAAAAAATAGAGAAAAAATTTTTTCAGTGCAAAAAATTTTGACCCCCCCCCCCCCCCCCCGCCTCCCTCAGAGACCAGGCCGACCGGGACGGTAGACCTTTTTCAGTAGGCCCGGTCCGGCCCGGCCCATCACCAGTATGGTGCTGGAAAGTTTTCCGTCCGTTTTTCTAGAAGTACTGTAACAGTTCATTGCCTAGCAACCAACCTATTGCGCAAGTGTGGCACACTTTCAATTTGAGCCACGCCCCTATTTGGACGAAAGTGCAAGTTGCGGCGTTTGCCCAGGCTGGGGCGTGGTTTAAAATCGGCTTGCCTCACGGTTTCTTCTGGTTACTGTAGGTTGCATCTCGTATGAACTGACGATAGCTTATTTAATTTCGGAAACACCGTGAAAATTCTATTACACCGGCATGCCGCTTTATAGTTCTCGTCTAGGTGCCGCTCTATCAGAAATGCCGTTTTATTAAGGGTGCCGGTATATTGAAAAATTTACAATAAGCCTCTAACATGATGCATCTTGCTTTCGTTCCTCTCAATTTACTTTCTCGAAGCGCACCTAGTTTAAAAAAAAAATACTATGACAACTCTTTTACACCGGCATGTCGTTCTATTATTTAAAGTACCTATATGGGTGCCGGTATATTAGAGATGCCGTTTTATTAGGGGTGCCGGTGTAATACAGGTTTTACATTAAGTCTTCAACACGGTGCATCTTGCTTTCGTTTCTCTCGAAGTTCTTTCTCAAATGGCAGCCTAGCTTTTTTTTCAAAAATAGAGTGAAAACTCTATTACACAGGCATGCCATTCTATTATTCAAAGTACCTATTTGGGTGCCGGTATATTATAGGTTTTATAATAAATCTCCAACACGGTGCATCTTGCTTTCTATTATTATCATTTCCAGAGAAAATTTCGCTCATCTGTGTGCCAAAAGTGAGCCCCTTATCGGAACTCTAAGTGGTGGAATGGATCAAGCCGCGGAGGTCCTTGCATCTGAAGGAACCGCCCTTCGAATCGATTTCAATCCACTTCGATCCAAAAATATCGAACTTCCCGATGATGCTGTTTTTGTTGTTGTTCATTCGAATACTGAATTGAATAAAGGAGCAACTTCTCATTATAATGAGAGAGTTATCGAGGGACGGATTGTTGCGCAGGTACGACTTTTAGTTAGGAAACCTCGTTCAGCTCAAATGGCCTAGAAGTTCGTGGCCTAAAAATTCGTGGCCTGGAAAATCGTGGACTAGAAAACTAACAAGAGTATTTCGGTCGATTCTGGTGCGATCCTGAGAAAAACTAAATATTCAGAATCAGCAGGTCGATGTGGTTGAAATGAGTATAATCATGACATATTTTGGCATATTTTCCGAAATTCGGGTCTCACCACGAAAAGTTGGAAACTACTGTAACTCTGTCACTTTCTATCCAAAATCTATGCAAGTTACATTTTTGGAATCAACGTGTCAAGACGATTTGAGCAAATGTAACCATGACGTATTTTGAAGCATTCTTAACAATTTCAATGTCCATGCGCCTTTAAACTCAGAATTTCGGGGTGGGATCCAACTTGGCTTTTCTGGATTGTTTTGAGACGCTGATTTATGATATTTCGAGATGAAAGGCACAAAACTGACCGGAAAGCAGCAAAACATGTTTGGGTCTCATCACGAGTTTAAAGGCGCATTGAAATCAAAATTTTCAAAATGTTCCAAATTTTGTCGTGATTATACTCATTCGAACCGCCTTGACTTCTTGATTCAGAAAATACTAATTTCATCGATTTTGCACCAAAACTGACAAAGTTACAGTAGTCTTCAACTTTTCGTGGTAAGACCCAAATTTTTACAATATCCCAAAATATGTCATGATTATACTCATTCGAACCGCCTTGACGTTCTGAATCTGAATTTATGGTTTTCAGGAAATTGCTAGAGTTTTCTAGTCCGCGGCCACAAGTTCCTAGGCCATGAGTTCCCAGGTCATCTAAACTTAATTTTTTCAGATTCTTAAGCAAAAATTCGCGATTTCAACACCATCTTTCCGTCTAAAAGACGTCCAAAAACTCTCCGGAAAATCTTTCGAAGAAATTCTAAAAGTTGTGGAAGCCCTTCCAGAAGACGTCAACAAAAACGAAGTGATTCAACTGATTGGAAGTGATAAGCTCGAAGAATGTCTCACAGAAAATACACGCAAATTCACACAATTTAAGCTCCGCCCCCGTGCCCGTCACGTCTTCAGTGAAGCTCATCGTGTGGAGCTTTTTGAGAAGGCGTGCGAAGAGAAAAATATTCAAGAAATGGGTCGTTTAATGAATGAAAGTCACCGGAGTTGTGCATTGGATTATGAGTGTAGTTGTAAGGAATTGGATGAAATTTGTAAGCTTTATTTGGATCATGGAGCTCTTGGAGCCCGTTTAACTGGAGCCGGATGGGGAGGATGTGCAGTAATTCTGATGGCTTCTGAAGACGTCGAGAAGGTCGAGGGACTTCCGTCGCTTTTCGTTTCGAAACCCGCTCAGGGAATTCGAGTGAAACGATTTTAAATTTTTGTGATTTTTCGTGATTTGGGATGTTTTTGACTTGTGATATTATGGAATTTGTATAAATTTTGGGAAAAAATAAATGGTTTTCGATTTTTTGATTTTTTTTTGAAAACTTTGAAAATTGCAATTTTTGGAATGAAGTGAAATTCTGATTTTCTTATTTTTTCTATTTTTGAAGTTTTTTTTCAATTTTTCCCCAAATTTTCAGAGTTTTTTTCAGGAGTAAAAGCACATTTTTCAGCAAAAATTGTGTTTTAAAAACCGTTTTTTTTTTCTGTTAAAAAAAATGTTTTCTCCAATTTTTGAAAATCTTTTTTTTTCCAGATTGTTAAAGTTTTTTTTCGAATTTTTAGGAAGTCTATTTTTTTCAATTAAAAAATTAGTGATTTTCAGATGTTTTTTTCAATAATGAAATCTCGTTTTCCAGTTAAAAAACGAGTTTTTTTTCATTTTTGATTTTCCGAACAAAACTTTTCGGATTATTACAAAATTCACAACTCAAAATGTTCCCTTCATTTCATATATTGGGGTAGGGAGATGGGTTCGTCTGGAAGGGGGGCGGGGCAAAGATTAGACTGTAGATAATAAACTGACAATAAAACGTGGAAAGGAAGTAATAAATTATGAACAGAATCGGGGTGTTAAGGAAGAGAGGGAAGAAGGGGCGAAAAATACAAAAAAAACAACCTTTTTGATGTGAATTTTTAGATTTTTATAGAGTCAGGAGTCGGGTGGGCGGAGCTAAGCACGGTCAAATTTTTTGAATTTTCAGGAAAAAAAATTCAAAAATTGACCGTGTAAAAAGCTACATATAGAGAGGCTAGTTATGCTTATAAATATCAAAAATACATAAAATATGGCATTTTCAGCGAATTTTCAGCACTTTCTACTCATTTAGAAGCGTCCCTGAGTGGCCTGATTGAAAGCGGCTCCGGCGGCTGCTTGGGTGGCCGCTGCCGTTGCTCTTTGGACTCCAGAATCCGACATGACACCGTTGGTGAACTCCTGACGAGCCTTGTCGATCGAGAATCCGGCTCCACGATACAGACGATGCACTTTGACGAGAGCAGTGACCATTCCAGTGAGGGCAACAGTGAAAGTGATGGCCGAGATGAGCATGAGAAGAGCCACGGGGACGTTGACTGAAAAGAGGGATTAGTGAGGGGAAAATGGAAGAAAAGTTTGAAATTTTGAAGTTCTGGCCTAGAATCTCAAACCTGGATTTCTAGGTCATGAATTTTAGATTCGACTTGAATGAAAGAAGTCAAATTTTTTCGACGCTGTTTACAATTTTCGTTGCGGTTAAATTCGAAAAAATCGTTCTAACCTGGAAAAATGAAGTACAAAATACCACTAGAACCCTGATCTAAGAAACCCACTGTGAAGTTTGATAGATGGCCTAGCGAAAATTTTAGGCCATCTCGGACTACACGGGGGACCCCTAGGACACGGCCATTGTGACTGTAATGACATATTGTATGTCATTTTTACGTAATTAGAACGATTTTTGAATGGAAACACTAGGAAAATGGCGCTCAGCATAGAATCTTACAACAGAAATAGTGGGGAAAAATATCCGATTTGAGCCCTTTTTTGATGGAAATGAGGGTTTCGTGGCCTAGAAACCCAGATTGGAGGTTCTAGGCCATCAATTTGAAAGTTTTGAAAACTGAACATGGAAACCGCTAAAAATGAGCCTGAATTTTGGGAAATTTTGGAGGTTATTTTATTGAATCGAATTGTAAATATGACCAGAGATTTTAGCCATTTTTTCTTTCATTTTTTGAAACCCCTGAAACTTTCGACCCAACTCACCACTAAAAGTATCCAAAGCATTAATCCATCCGCAAGCATAATTGGAAAGTCCGAGAGTTTGAACAAAAGTAAAAATGCAATGGAAGAAGAGAACAAAGAAGAAGACCATGAAATTGAATGATGAATCATTTCTGAATGCCTTATAAACCGGACGGAACCAGAATAAGAATGAGCATGGAGAGAAGAGAGCCAATTGGATACATGCCAAAAACAGTTGACCAATCGAGCCATGGGCGAAAATCATGAAGAAAAGTGAGGCGATGACGTTGACAACCAGTGCGAGAACGTAGACCAAAAAGACGTAGTATGTCAAGGTGACAGTCTTTTGGAATTGAACTGGAATCTCTACTTCGATATCTTGATAAAAGCATGGCTCAATTGGAATTATTGTTGGAAGTGGTGGCCAGTTGTGTGGACGTGGCGCATTGTTTGGAGCATTTGTGTTCACTGAAAATGAGGATTTTAATAGGAAAAGAAGGGGTTTTGGTGGAAGGTGAGCCAAAATCTTTCACAACCTTTGGTAAAATAAGGACTGAAATGACTGAATTTCTGTATAATATAGAGCAAAATTAGGTCATTTTGACGGAAATTAAGCTCAACGAGGTGCTGAAGTGGCTTCCAAAACGTTCTATAGCTAATTTGAAAGCTGAAACCACTGTGAACACGAATTTGAGGTTTGAATTCAGCTACGAGACTTAAATCAGGAGTTTCAGAACTAAAAATAGTCAGAAGTTCGATTTCGAAACGGTTTTTCGAGCCTGATGAAAAACAGGGCTGAGAATCAGAAGACTGTAGCATAAACTTGGTCAGAATTAACATTTTTCTCAGCTTTAAACTGTAGATTTTAGACAATTTGGCTTACGTACTTTCGAAAAACCCATTTAGACTGAAAACCTGATGAAAACCTGCCAAGAACCGTTGAGTTGGCATCGTAAAGATGTTCTGGCTCCATTAAGAGCCTCTTGATGGCATCAACGGCCGATATTCATAAGTTCTTTTTCAAAAAGGATTTTCAAAACTTCAGATTCGTGTTCAGTGTTACTTTATCTTTCAAATTTTATATAACACCAATGCAAATTATCAGATTGTTTTTCAAAGCGTTTAATGACCCCCAAGATCTTATTTGAGACCTATTACGACAAAAAAAGAGCCTCGAGTCATCTTCTGAACCCCATTTCTCAGAATCTTTTTCAAAAAAGTACGCCTTTTATTTCCTTCAAATAGATTCCTCTCTCTTCAAAAACTTACAATTGCCTCCATTACTTCTCTGCCTTCTATCCAATTCCTCTTCACGCATACGAAGCTCCTGAGCACGTCTCTCCAAATCCTGCTGCTTTCGGAACAGCTCATCGTCCATTCCACCAGATTTGGCGCCGAATCCACCGGAAGACTGCAAAAAGGAGAATGTTTTAGGGTAAAAAAATGTCTGGGCAATGGAATTTCTCTATACATAATATCAATTCGTTTTATGAAACAAGAGAGGAGGGGCGCCGCCCTTCGATTAATCAATACGAAGCAGCCGCCGCCGGGGGACCTCTCTAAAAAGGAGAAAAGAAACAGAAAAGAAGAAGAAGGACCTGATGAGTGGTCGGTTGAGCATTATTTGTCGAGGAGGAGCCGGCTCGATTCGCGAATGGGTTGAAGTCCTCGGTGCCACCACTAGAAGAGCCAGCGGTTGGAGTGGGTTTTGGTGGTGGGGCCTAAAATATGGGTTTTATCGAGGAAAATATGATGGAAAAGGTCGGAAAATGCTCTTTTTGAGCAATTTTTGCTCCGGAGAGAGCTCAAACTCACCGAAAATGGATCGGCAAACGGATTGTCTGACATTGGATCTTTTTTTCTCGGTTTCTAACCTGAAAATTGAACAAAATCAATGATGAAACCAAGCGTTAAAAGAAATATGAGGTGTGTTTATTCAATCAATCAACAATGGGGGAAAGAAGGTTACGAAATAAACAGAAATGCGTCATGTTCCAAGAATCGAGAGAGAATGGTGGAAAAAGAGCCACGTGGCAGGCACAATACAATCTTATCATTGGATGGGTCTTGAAGCGAATATCGCCTTTTTTTCATATAAGAATTGATAAAAACTCGAGGCGATATTGTTCTATCTCTGTGCTTTGCTTTTGCCTGTGACACAGACAAAAAAATACAGTTTTTTCGAAAGTTTTTGGACATTTTCCACGGTTTTCACTGATTAAACAAAGTTTAACTTTCGAATTGTGCAATCGCAGGCTGATTCGCTGGGCAAAACAAGAAAAAATGAATTTTTTTGTGTGAAAAGCGAAAACTGCTATTTTTTGAAGAATTTTTCGATTTTTTGTGACAAAAACAAATTGGAATGAAAAATAACATGTTTACTGACCAATTTACACCAGAAAACTCGAGAAAAATTGCTGGAAAACCGATGAAAATCGATGAAATGGAAATAAAATCTCGAAAAATAAAATTAGGAAGCTACCGTATTCTTTAAAGGCGCATAGCAATTTTTGCAAACTATGAGAAATCGTGTTGAGACCCCACTTAACTTTTAGCAAGGTGTTCCTTGAAAAAATCTTTTTAATTCGGAAAATTTCGAGGAAGAAAACTCGACGGAAAGGAAATACCAACTTGAAAAAAAAACAATTTGCAAAATCCCCGAAAAAAATTTTTTTTTTCTCAAAATCCCTCTAATTCGATGATTTTTCAAAATTTCCAGTTTCTGATTGAATTAATTGCATTAAAAAAAGAAAGTGATATGCTATCAAATTAGCCCTCCACAATTTATTTTTTTTGATAACATTAGGAAGAAAAGAAAACATTCTTTTGCACACCCAACAATAGCACCTAATCCCTTTTAATCCATTTCCACGTGTATTCATTGGGAAGAAAAAACTTTTTGCGAAATCTTTTTTTTTCTGCTTCTGACAACCTGAAAGTTACAGCCAAAAGCTGAAAAAAAATAGGGAAAAATAAGAAGCTAATTACAGAAAAAAACACGTGGCAAAATCAAAATCCATAGGGGGGGGGAAGGGGGGACGAGTCTTGAGGGGAACGTAGAAGGAACGAGAAGCCCGTCGGAACATAGACGCAGGTTTTCTCTGCGTCTCTCTAAAATTTCTTATCTCTAAGTTTCCGTCTATCATGTCTGGTGTCTCCTCGTTTATAGTGGTCTCTCGCTCTTTCTTTCTTCTCAAGAGTGAATGAGTGTGCGTCGCGTGTGTGTAGGCCTGGGTTGTCTCTCTTCCCTTTTTAAGCACCCCAATTAATATTTGTCTATTTCTCTGGGTACTCTTCACTAGGGGGAGGCGTGCCTTTTCTCTCTCTCTCCCTCTCTCTATCTCCATCTCTCTCTCGTCGTGTGTGCGGCGTATTTCTCTCTCCCGCCGGCGAAATCGATTTTTTTCCTATTATTTTTTTCCTCATTAAATTTTCCCATATATATGCTATAAATCCCCTATGAAGATATTATGGGAGAGCGATTGGCAGGGAGCCAGAATCGAGCAGTCCATCACCCATTTGTCATGGATTCAACAGCCCGAAAAACCGGATCACGGCCTACTCGGAGTCGGTACAGACACCGGCTCCGTCGGGGTCACCCTAACAGACCTGCACCCGACACCAGATGACCTTATGAGGTATAATTTCAATCTTCGCGGTCATCATAATTCCATTCGAATGGTCACTTGGAATAGGTCACAGACTAAATTGGCATCGTGTGATGCTTCTGGAATCATCTACGTTTGGGTTCGAAATGACGATCGATGGTCTGTGGAACTGGTGAATGATCGTGGCGTTAAAGTGAGTGATTTATCATGGAGTCCTTGTGGCGGAAGTGCTCTGATTTGCTACGAAGATAACTTTGTCCTAATTGGAAGTGCAAATGGCCAAAGGGTCTGGAGCAATTCCTTCCCTGCCACGTCATCTGTCACCTGCGGGGTATGGGCTCCGGACTCGAAGCAGCTCGTCCTAGGCTTTTCTACTGGAACAATTCAAGTTCTTTCCAACCAAGGTGCAAATATCACTGAGAGAAGTTACACAGAGGATAAGCTCGTGCAAATGGCATTCTCCCCAGTGCGTGGAAAAGAAAAAGATGAGGAATGGACGTTGGCAATGCTCACTGCATCGAATAAAATTATCATGATAAATGCCTATGATCAAATTCACTCGTCGGTTTATCGTTCTCCATTTCAAGTCATTCGAATGCAATGGAACTTTGATGGAACCATTTTGGCTGTCATAAATTCCAATAATGAGTTGGTAATGGTTGATATCAATTGTCGTGTGATCCATCGGGAACGTGTATCCATATCTGATAAGGGAAAAACACTGGTCCCTCATCCACCAGCGAACCAAAAGCTCACAGCGTTTACCTGGGCTCACAATGGGAACGTGGTTATCATTGCGGCTGGCGGGTGTCTTACTGTAGGAAGGATACTGTTCGGAGTCCCATCCCTCTTTGAAATTGTCACCTATGATCTGTGGAAAATGATGGGGATGTCGGCGAAGAAAGTTGAGAAGCTGCCGATTCCATTGAAGGAGATGAATGCGTTGAGGGAGTTGGATCACCACGTCATCAGGGTGAGTCTCCTTAAGCCGGGGGAGGGGGGGGGGGGGGGTTTAGTCTGAATAGCAGACTGATAATAATGTTATCAAATCACCGGATTATTCAGTCGTGTTTTTTTCCAATTTTTTTCTTTTTTTTTCGAAAAGAAGAAAAAAGAAACATGAGATTAGAAAAGTCTGACATCAAAAATCAAAATTTTTTTTTGTTTCTGTTTTCTTGAATGAGTCATGTCTAGAAATTAGAACTTCCTCTTTAAAAGTTCTCCTCTTAAAATCCTTTTGAGCTTCTGACGTCAAAGCTTTAAAAAAAGTGTCTGGAATTTTCTGAAAATCTGAAAATAATCAGACATTTCAAATCCCTGAAAGGTATTAATTTAGATATTGAAAATTAGAAATATGACTCATTCTGACTCAATTTTTTTTCTTCTAGAAGATTCTAAAATGGACTTTTTGATGTCAGAAAGCAGTAGTTTATTTTTTGGAATTTTCTGGAAAATTTGAATAACAAAATAAACAATTTTTGGACTTTTGAGGCGGGAATTTGAAAAGAAAATTGATTTGAAAATTCAATGGGATTCTGAAAATAAAAGTTCTGAAATTTCCGGAAAAAATCTGAAATTTTTTTCCGAAAATCAAATTTCCCTTTGTTTTATTGTCTGAAAAGTTCAAAGTTTTTTCCCAAAACACAAAAAAAAGAAGAAAAACGACAAAATCGGAACTGGTTTTGGTGGCCGTGGCCTAGATTTCTTGCAGTCCAAACTAGCTTTTTTTTCAAATTTCAGAAATTTTTAGGTGCTTCATTGAACTTTTATACTATGGATAGCATGGAGAAAAAAAAAAGAAAAATATAAAAACAAAATTCGAAAAAATTTAGACCGTCAAAATCCTAGGCCATCAAAACTAGGTCATGCCTGGTTTTTCTCGTTTTTTGAAGTTTCTAGTGATTTTAAAGACTGAAAGGGATAGTTCCCAAATTTAGGACACATTTCTTTCAAAAATTCGGGAAATTTCTATTTTTCAAACTCTTTCAAAATGCAACTCCGGACCATAAGATTCAATCCACCACCTGAAAAAAATTCTCTTTGTTTTTCAAATTTCCCCCTATTTTCAGTGTCGAATACCACGGCCACAAGAGCTATGCTCCTACGTATGCAGTGTTGTGGATGCTCGTTGTTACTGTACAATTCGACCCGTGGCACGTGGCAGTCATACCTACGTTCTGTGTTTTGAACATCTTGGAGGCCTTGTTCCATTGCTTCTCGGACGACAAGTTAATCGATTTTTACCTCAATTTCAAATTTTCTTGTATCAATCCAATCAGTTGGGACCGTTCGTTTTCCCACCCGGAGCGTCGGCACAAGTTGGTGAGTGATTTGGAGGGAATTTAAATTTGCGTTCGAAGAGAGCCTAATTGATGACCTAGAATCCGGAAAATTATGCTTTTTTTTGTTTTTTTTTTCTGCAACTTTTTTTCTCAGTTTTTACTGAATAGTGAATGCGAAAATAAAACCTATTTGTCGGATTCTAGGCCAGCGGTTTCTAGGCCATCAAAATGGGAAAACAGGAATTTTTGCCCAATTTTGACTGATTTCTTGGATAAAATTTTTTTTTTCAAAAGTTACTTATATAGGCCTTGTTTGTCTGTTTTTTTTTGTGAATTTCTCCTTTAAACAGTCAGAAATTTGAATTTTGAGACAATTCTTGTCCGAGAGGAGTACACGACAGGATTTTTCTCTTACATCAACTTACTATTAGGCCGTTTGTAAGGGCGGTTTTGTAAAGCTTAGACCAATTTTTGAGGTCCAGTTCCATGTTTGATAGCTTATGCTGTGGAAATAGAGAATTTCTGTTGTGTACTCCTCTCGGACAAAAAATTTTTAAAAATTCAAAAATTTCACATTTTTAAAACGAAATTCCATCAATTTGTCTCCATAAAACTGCAAATTTAAAAATTTTTAATTTAAAAATTTTCGAATTTCTGGCTCTGACTGTGTACTCCTCTCGGAGAATCAGTTTTTTTTTAAATTCAAAATTTTCACATTTTTTCGAACGCAATTTCATCGTTTTGTCTCCATAAAACTGCAAAGTGAAAAAAAAATTGGGAATTAAAAATTATGGATTTTTTGACTCCTACTTCAAAGTCAAATTTTTGTCTCAATGATTCGGATTATGATAATTTTTTTAATTCCAAAAGTTCCGGAAATCCTAACACTTCCTCCCCCACCTAATCCCTAATCCCTTTGGCCAATCCAATTTCTTCCCATTTTCCAGAAGACGTCAATTCAATAATACGTCACTCGAACGGCCGAAATTCACTTTGGCGTCGAAGTAAGAGACAACTACGAGCGTTAATGTCCAAGTAAGTTAACCCCCTTCCACTCTCTTTTTTCACATGACAAACAACACATCCGACCAAAAAAAAAAGAGAAAAAAGTTCGAATAATAAATAGAAAAAAGAACCGGTTTCCCTCTTTTCTCCCCCCAGAGAGGTACTAAGGATGATGGCAGAAAAGAGAGAGAGAGAGAGAGAGAGAGAGAGAGAGAGAGAGAGAGAGAGAGAGAGAGAGAGAAAGAGAGAGAAGAATTATTTCATCGATGACGTAATTGGGCAAGACACCCTCCCCCACAAAAAGACATATGTAGTTGAGAGGAAGAAAGGGAAAATGAATCCAGATTTAGAAAAAAAAAATAAAGTGGAACAGTTTTTTTTGGTTTTTTGAAAAACAGGGTAGCCGCGAAGGTTAGTTGACTAGATTTGAAAAAAAAAAGTTTTAGAAAAAAAAAATTGAAGATAGGGGTCACAATCACTACAATGCTGAGCCTCGCAGATGATGGTGGCCTAGAAAAAACGGCTTAAAAACTAGGCAATTTCAGAAATACAACATTTTCTAGGACAGTTCCAGTTAATGGACATATTTTTAAGAAATTGACTGGAATTCCGGTTTCTTATTTTTCAATGACGTCATCAAATTTTTTTCCAAGATTGAAAATTTTTTAATTTTTCATTTTGGGACTAATTTTTGAAAGTTTTTCGATAGATATGGAGAATGATCCCAAGTTTTCAAACTGAAAAATTACGATTTTTGAAATTTCGAATTCAAAAAAACTTAAATTTTCTAAATAGAAAAAAAAGTGACCTTTCTCCAACCGTACTTTATTTGCTGCTATGACCAATCAGAGGTACTTCAAATTCTCAATTAGGCGTTAGATGACCTAATTTTTTCAAGCTAGTATTTCTAGGCCACGGTCAATAATAATTCGGAAATACGTTGGTTATCTAAATTGTCAAAAAATCAGACCGGCCCACGTCGGCCCTGCGGGCCTGGATTTCAAAAATTTCATTTTTTGAGCCCATTTTTTTCGATTTTCAGCTTCCAAGCGGGCCAGGACGTGCCGGGCCGGTCCTGTACTAAATTCTACAGTGGTCCGGTCCGGCCCGTAACAAGTCTGCTTTCTTGAAGAAGTTTATATTGCATTCGGACAAAAAAAGAAAATATGGAACTTTTGTTAAGACCGGGAAGACCCTATCAACAATCTCAAAAACCCGATTGACCTACAAAACCCCATTCTAAAACCTCTTCCATTTCCAGACATGTCCGTCCAAGCCGTCCCGACACTCGCCTCCTACAAGTCTCCTCCAACATCTGGTGTACCCGATTCAACATTGCCTCTCTTTCCCCTACTCTTCTTCCATCATTCTTGGGTCAAGTGATATACAAAACCTCTGTTCTTCATTTACAACCAAGACAAATGACAATCGATTTGGCAGTGCTGATGAAAAAAAATGACAAAAATGAGTTGCCCGAAACAAAAAGTCCAGAGAATACAAGTCTTTTGACCACTGCAGAAAATGGATTCACTTCAGAGGAAAGTCAATTTTTTGATAAGATCCGTCAGGAGTGTTTTTCACTAAAAGCCGCAGTGGATTCTTCGAATTTCGGGAAGCCAGAGGTCTCTGAACCATCTCCAAATACCTGTGAACCATCAACTTCAAAGGCGCATTCCACTCAAACAACACCAATGAGCACACGGACAACAAATGATTCAAAACATGACGTCACAAGTATGGCAAGTACGGTTTCCACGTGGCATGAAGAGATTGAGACGTTGGCTTTCATTGATGGTGATAATGATGAGAAGGCGTTATTGGTGGAGCCTGCTTTGAAGCAAGGATTCGCTGCGATGCAGATTGCAAGTAATCGAAAAGATGCGGAAATTATACGAGCACACGTGGATCAGTTGGCGGCGATGGCTGAGGAATTGATTAATCAACATGGGGATTTTAATCAGGTATGATTCCTATGGTGATTTTCGTTGTGAGACCCAGTTTTTGTTGATGCTTCTGTTGGTCTTTAGCGCTGATTGGTACCATCCAAACCTCCAATTTCGCACAGTATTCCCTGACAAAAATCCCCGTAGCTTCATCAATTTTTGCATGGGCCCCATAAAACTAAAACATTCGAAACCAGGACGTCAAGACGGTCCGAATGAGTATAATCATGACATATTTTGGAATATTTTCAACATTTGGGTCTCACCAAGAAAAGTTGAAAACTACTTTAACTTTGTCAGTTTTGATGCAAAATTTGCAAAAGTAGAATTTTCGAAACGAGCAAGTCAAGACGGTTCGAATGAGTATAATCATGACGTATTTTGGAGCATTTTGAACTTTTCATTGGTTATGCGCCTTTAAACTCGAATTTCGTGGGGGGACCCAAATATGTATTTTTCGGTGCTTTTCAATGAATGTTCTTGATAGGAAACATGTTATTATGAATCAGCGTTTCGAAACAATTCAAAAAACACCTATTTGTGTCCCACCACGAAATCTCAGTTTAAAGGCGCATATACATTGAAATTTTCAAAATGCTCCAAATGTCCTCGTGATTATACTGTTACGAACCGTCTTGACCCACTGATTCCGAAAATATATATTACATTGATTTTGCACCAAAATGAATCAAGCTACAGTAGTTCTCAAATTTTCGTTCTGAGACCCAAATTTAGTAAATATTCCAAAATTTGCCATGATTGAACTTATTTGAAGAGTCTTGATGCACTGATTCTGAATTTCTCGGTTTCGAAGTTTTCACAATAGAATGAACAGAGTTACAGTAGTTTCCAATCTTTCGTCGTGAGATCCATATATCGAAAAAATTCTAAAATAGGCCATGATCATATTCATTCCAATCGTCTTGGCGCCCAGATTTTGAACTTTTTGGTTTAATGGACTATGTGCAAAGATTCATTGAACCCCCACATGAAATATGATTTTTCCAGTTGTCACGTTGAAGCTTTGCAAAAAAATGTTCAGAAGGCGTTGTCCACCTTTCAAACCCCGAGCACCTATTTCCCAACAAAAATTATCTAAATGTTTTTCCAGAAACAAGAAAAAGCATCAATAAACGGAATGCGTTCCCAAATGAAAGAACTTCTTCGACGAGTCAATGCCATTGAACAACAAGTGGCAAAAGGAGAAAAAACAGAAGTTCGGCAATTGGTAAAAACATTAAAAGAAATCAAGAAGACGTTAGGAGAAGGCGTGCCAAGGAGTGGACGTCATCCAGATTCATCATGTAAAATTGAGACAATGTCAAATAAAACACCATTTTGGAATGAACAAAATCAAGTTTATCAATTGGATTTTGGTGGAAGAGTCACACAGGAGTCCGCTAAAAATTTCCAGGTAATTGAGAAATTCTTAAAATTTTGAAAAGTGGCCTAGGAAATTCAACGGGAGAAAGTTAGGCCATAGATTGGTTAGTTGTTTTGTGGAAGCAGCTGAAGAGACGATCAAAAGCGCAATGGCCTAGAAAAGTCAAATTGCAAAAACTAGGTCATTTTGAGAGTTTTGATTATTCTGACCGTTATTTTGATAAAAAATCACAAAGTAGTTTTTTTAATTAGAAAAAACTGGGGTTTCACTTATTTATAGCTTTTCAAAGAGCTAGTTTCAGACATTTGAAGTGTCAGATTTTAAATTTTCAAAAAAAAATTTTTATTAACACTCTGAAAATAGTAAGGTAAATTAACTTAATTCTGACAAAAAACCCTTTTAAAACCGTCGAAAAAAATCAAAAATCCAAAATTTTGAAAATTAAAATTTTCCAAAAAAATTTTTTAAAACCAATCTAGCATCACATTCAGAACCTAATTCCATGAATAAATTGATTTTGGACAAGTCAAAAACTTTGCGGTTGAAAAAATTTCAAATTTTTTCAAAAAAACTCTTCAAAATAGAACAAATTCAAACAAATTCCTTTCAAAGTATAAGCCAACAATTCAAAAAAAAAATTGCGATCAAAAAAATTTCAAAATTTTTTTAAATGAAAAAATCCAAAAAAAAAAAGAAAGAAAGAATCACCGATTCTAGCCCACAATTTCCCAAAAGTTTTAAAAAATTCAAAACTCCCGCCAACCCAACTACATATATTCTCATTTTGCAGATCGAATTGGCAACGAAACAAGTTCTGCAATTTGGCAGAATAGAAGGTGGTTCGTATACTCTTGATTTTCGATATCCATTCTCAGCCTCACAAGCGTTTGCCGTCGCTTTGGCCAGTATAACACAACGACTAAAATAATTTCTTTTTTTTTTGAAAAAAATATTTTTTACCGATTTTCTCTCCTAAAAATTTTCCCATTGACAACGAGTTCCCATTGTTTTTTTTTGCTTGTAAAACCCGAAAATACTCCTAATTTACCAGTAATATCATATCACAAAAAATCCCCCCAACGAAATCTAAACTCCAAAAAAAAAAATTCTCTCAAAAATTACGTTTTTCGATACCTTTTTCTGTGATTCGACTCCGCCCACTTTGTAAAAATTTTTTTTGTTTTTTTTTTTTCGTAAGCTCCGCCCCCTCGCTAGTTGTTTTTCCTTAGAAAGTCATAGTGGAACTCCGAGTGAGAAAGTGCGCTCTACTGATAATTTTCTCATTAGAGCGCATTTTCTTACCCCTCGGAATCCCACTGTGACTTCCAAACACGCTCCATCGTCATAGATATAGTCTTGTCATCATCTCCTCCCACCACCCAGTGTACATGTAAATTAGTGATTGAATAGCCTTGTGTTGAAAGTGCGCTCTACTGCACTTTTTCAAAAACTCGACTATTTTTTCACTTTCTGACTCTTAAAAAATGATGTAGAAACAAACATGTACTTAAAATACGAAAAACTTCTTGATTTGAATCAAAATAAACTTAAAACTGTGATTTTTTTTTAAATTTTGGGATTTGAATTTTCAGATTTTTCAGCATACTGCTCAGTGGAGCCTTACGACATCTATTTTTCGTGAAACCTGTATTTTAAACAAAAACAAAACTCAAAAATCCAAAATTTTGAATATTAAAATTAAAAAAAAAACTTTTTTAACCAAATTATAATCACATTCAAAACCTAATTCCGTGATTGAATTGATTGGACATGCCAAAATAATTGCGGTCGAAAAAATTTCAAAATTTTTTCAAAAAAATTTTCCAAAATAAACGGTGCAAGCCCTAATCAGAACTGGGCGAATGAAAACTGGTCGTATAAGAACTGTACCTTATCAAAACTGCCCGGAGAAGAACTGGCACAACTTTGCTGCATTGGTCTGCAAGATGTGAAAAGTGCCTAAATACGTGCATTTGAAGAGTTCTTATCCGGGACAGTTCTTAAACGGCCGGTTCTTATTCGAACAGTTCTGATTAGGGGTAGGACCCTATCAACTGGGTATGCAACTTATGAAATTTTTAAAGCGGTCTGACGAAGATTCTAAAACATGAAAACTGTATAAGAAGAGCCTCCCTCTAATACAAGAGCACCCAGAAACGCGCTGTGAACCATAGAGGATCCTGTTCATCAGAAAATCCTCTCTAATATTTGAGCCCCTGCTGTTAGAACAACAGAAGGGCATGTTCTTCTAATACAGTTATTACAGAAAAAGTCAATTTTACTTCTGAAAAAAATAACAATTTTCCAGTTTTGAAATCCTAAAGTGCCCCCTCCACCGGTCTTATCCCATGACTCACACATCTTGCCCAGTTCTTTCGTCTTGCCCCCCTTTCTCCACATCTTCCCATTGTGTCTCGTTTTTTCATTTAACACTGAAAGAAATGCTCTCTTATCCCGTCCAACAACCATTCTTCATTCTTGTTCTTCTTCAGGACGCTTGGTAGCATCCGCAATATCTCTATGATTTTACTGAATATTTGAACTTTATCTGGACGAATGTAGATTGTCCTTTTTCTTTGATTTTTGGAATATTTAATAATATATAAATTATGGATGGAATGAATTAGAAAAAAGGTGAGTACTTTGGTTTTCTGTTGGATTTCTAACATCTCATTTTTTAGAGACAAAGTACAATATCAAAAACCCCGGGATTTACGTTGTCGTGAGGTTAGGAATTGAAGAAGGAACAGGTGAGGAACTAGCCTTCACTTTGAAAAATGGCTTTATCTTATCCCCACCAGTGTGCCTTGCCGGTAAAATTCATCAAATTTACCGGGAATCGGAAAAAAATGCCGGAAAAGTTCGGTGAGTATTTCAGTAGCTCTTTGGCGCGAAGTTAAAAAAAACACCGAACAACGATGTTCCAAACTTACGGTGAGGCGCATTGTTTAGCGGAATTCCCCAAAAATTTTTTTCTTCCTGTGATTTTCCTATAATTTTTCAGTGTTTTTTCCGGTAAATTTGTCAACAATTTATCGAAAAACCCGTTTACCGGTAAAAATTTTTTGGTAAAAAACACTGATCCGCACCAGTGTGTCCTACTGGTATAATTCCGGTGAATTTACCGGGAAAGGTTCGATAAAATTGTCAAGTTTTCCAGTAGCTCTATGGCGCAAAGTTTAAAAAACACCAAGCAACGATGCTCCAAACTTACGGTAAGGCGCATGTTTAGCGGATTTTCCCGGTAAATTTGTCAACAATTTATCGAAACACCCGTTTACCGGTAAAACTTTTTTCGGCAAGGCACACTGATCCCCGCCGACAAATTTTTCAATTTCTCAACCTCATGTCTTCCAGAACACGTTCATCCCCCGGCATTCTAGTTTGTTTATTTCTCAACGAACTTCTTCGGAGCACGCTGGCAGAAATCGGAAACAAAACAGATGCCGGTTTCATCCGAAGAACATGGAAAAGACTAAAAGCTATACGGGGAACAGAGACAAGTAGGAGGGGTCTTAATGACAAATAACCCTCAAGTGCTCGATTGACCAAGTGCTCCATTGTCGGCTTTCCAGGGTACCCAGATAACTGAAACTATCAACTGTTTCATGATGCCGGTCCCGGTAAGCGCTAGATTCAGTGACACCATTCTAACGATTCCCACCGGTTCCATGGAAGGATGAAGGGCGCACACGGTTGACTGCAACTTGGTAACGGATTTTGAGTACATTGCAAATAGTACCCTCTCCTATCTCAATTCCTTCAATCTTGAAGCCAGGATTAGTAAGGACTTCCTCCCGCAGGTAGTTTCACCACCCACCGAGTTCCACTGGGACAGTCTCTCACGATGAGTCAGAAGGCAAGGTACAAGTTAGCGTCACCACATCCCATTGGGACGAGAGCGGAAACGGTTCTAGACTAAGTCTCTCCCAATCTCGTTCTACTTCTCAAATCCAATTGTGTTCTTACAGATCGGAAACCTGTGTGGCACATGGGAGCTGTTCGCCTGCTCACAGGACGTCACCAATGCCACCGACACACCCATCTCCGACGATCTACAAAAGGACCGACAAGTGCAGCAACAAGACGGCCTGATCGGAGGCGACCTGGAAGCAGACAAGGGCACGAGGCTCCTCGCGGACGCCCCAGCCCGTGATAATTGTTTTGTTCCCTTTTTGGTCCCCTTCCCAATCTCTTTTCTCATTTTGACCTCATTCTTGAAGTAGATCTCCCCAATCACCTTATTGTATGTCAAGTTATTTAGTTAAACCTAATAAAGCAGTGCCGTACCGAAATCTTGTTCCAATCTAGAGCGCATACCAATTATTGTTTCATCATCCGCCGAGTTCCAGCTATGTATTCATAATTCTTTGCGCTGTGTATCCATAATTCTTTGCGCGATCGTGGGCATTTTCCTCATAGCCGAGTTTGAAAAAGGGTAGGCCAGCTCCGAAATTCTCAAATTGAGGCCCGTTGCGGGAGACATCGTTTATGATTTCTTTCATTTTTCAATTTTTTCCTGCATTTTTTTTGCTTTAGAAATATTTAAATATGGATTTATCAAGAGGAAAGATAAAAAAGAACTCGATTTTATCGCAAAGTCACTACAAAATTGCTTTTTCATTTTTCCTTGATTGCAAGAAAACTGTAAAAACGCAAAAAATCAAGTTTTTTTTTATCTTTCGTCTTGATAAACTTATATTTAAATGTTTCTAAAGCCAAAAAATGCAGGAAAAAGGTTGGAAAATAAAAAAAAAATTTTCTCCCTACACGGCTCTCTGTTTTTCTCCTTCTCTTGCTCTTGGGCTCCGCCAATTTACCTTCCCAGTCTTCATGCTTTCAATTAATTAAAGACTTCTATTGTATTTCTTTCAATATTTCTATAAATCTGTTATGAATAAAAATATTTATGTTTAAAATCTGAAGAACTTCGTTTCCCAGGTGACTTTGTTTTGAACTGAATTTCTCTGTGGGAAATAGGCAGTCAAGGTAGACTACGCCGAGTCTTTTTACTCTCACATGCTGTCTCATTATTCTATTGGTGTCAACACAATTCAAAAATAGTAATTTATCGATTCGATGTCGTTTCGTCTTCTCCATGTTCCTCAACTTATTCTGGTCAATATTATTAAATTGGTAAACCCTAGCGAGCTGTAAGTACCTCTCTTTTTTTTGGTGGTTTTTAATGAAAATTTAAAGATTCACTTTATCTCTGTGCAGTCGCAGAACGTATGACATTGTCAATAATCTTCGTGCGAAATCCATAAACTGGGAGATTTGGGTGTACTGCGAATCGAATAAACAAACCTGCGTAGATGTCGATAGAATTAGCGAACCATTCAATTTGTTAGATGTTAGACATCTCTCAGAAGCTCCAGCTTCGCTGGAGACTCTGGAAAAAGTTAATATCAATGGTCATCAAGTACCATGTATTATTGGAAAAATGACTGGAAGCTTATTAACTTATTGGGAAGACTTGAATTTCGGATTGAAAACAGTGGTAATTTACACTTTTGAGTTGCTAAACAAAAATTATATTACCGCGGTTATGTTTGGCAAAGAAACGATTTGGGTTTTGGACTGGCTCATCAGCATTGGGATGACAATAGAAGATGGGGTAGTGGAAAGCAGCGAGAAGCTCACTGATGAAGAATATGGACACATCTTGCGGTATGTTGAAGTTTTTTTTGTCGTACGGGCGGTGCGCCATACTGCACTCAGCAATTGTTCTCTGAAGTTATGATTTTGGTCACCACATAAAAAAAAGTTTTGCCGAAAATGTCAAAAAAATGCTTGTCACTTCGAAAAAAAATCAAAATTTTTTTTTGCAAAAAAGAATTCGACGAAGAAAGTGTGAAAAACCTCGAATTACTGAGTGCAGTAGAGCGCATATGGCGCGGCGTCCGTACGACTAATCGAACAATTTCCGATAAAAATACTATTCAAAAAAATTTTGGGGCAAAGATTTTAAAAGTTGGCACCGAGCCAACGACTTCCCCCTAAAAACGCAAGTGCGGCGCGTCTTTTTTGCAACGTCCCCGCACGCAGTTTTGTTTCTTGATTTTTGCTGTTTTCGATGAAAAGGAAAACAAATTTCAGCATAATAGTTGAAATTCGTACTCTTTTTTATGGAAAACAGCGAAAAACAAAACTGCGTGCGGGGAGGTTGCAGAAAAGGCGCGCCGCACTCGTCGTTGGCTCGGTGCCAAGTTTCTAATTCCTTGCCCAAACTTCATTTTTTCAACAGTCCTCTTCTTTTGGTTTACACATCTTAGCATTTTCAGAAACTGCAAATCTAAATCTCTATCGATTTATGCACCTCCATCTCCTGGATTCCGTTATCAGATGAATTTTCATCAAGACACGTCTATTGTCATTGAACCTGGATCCTGGGTAACATTTGATAATCTGATGGCGATGGACATTTCAAGCATTTTGATTTGCAAGTCAAATTTAACATGCGCAGATATCAATCAATATTTGAAGAGTTGGTTGAGCAGAGATGGTAGCCCTCGACTGAAATATTTGTCTGTCGAGTTGGATTCGTTGGTTATTGAGGATTTTTTGAATGGAATTGAAGAAAAGTTTCGCTTGGTACAAAACCGGAGAGAATATACATGGTAATGGCGCAAAACAAGAAAAAAAATATTGACATTTGTTGCAAAAAAAATTGAAACAAACCAGACCTGTCCAAAACCCGGGCCGGCCCGGAAAGCCCTGTCGGCGCGGGTTTGAAAATTTTTGATTTTTGGAGCACGTTTTTCCCGATTTTCAGCCCTATTTCGAAACTTTTCCTGGGTCTTTTTACTCAAAAATCGATCAGAATTTCCTCCTTGAAACATAGGCCAAAAAAAAAGAGAAAAAACCGCGAAAAAAAAGTTTTCGAAAAAAAAACCTGAAGAAAACATGTTTTGTCTTGAACCCCGGGTCGACCGGGCCGGGCCGGGCCGGTAGAAATTTCTCCACCGGCCCGGCCCGCGACAAGTCTGAAACGAACCAATTTTACAGGACTGATGGAGCAACTAGAGCATTCAATTGGTCTTATGATACAAAACGAGACGACGGCGTGAATGCTTCATTTTCTCTACGGATAGCGGCGGATAATGGTGCTGGAGGGGTTTCTGGAGAGTTTATGATGTTCGTCTGGCCGGATTCAACAGGAAAGAGTTATCCGGAACCAGTGGATCTAGACTAAGATCTAAATTGATTTCTTCTATGTTGTCTATAATCAGAGGCGCATCGACTTTTTTTTCAATGAGTCTCTCGCCACGACTTCTGCAAACTACGGTGTTCAACGAGCCTTCACCTCTCTGTGAACGCATAATAAACTCAGTTGAATCTAACATTGCTTCTGCTTTAAAATTTCACGATGATCAAGATTTATATAGTGATTTTGCATAAAAAACCGATCATCAAACCGTGAAGATTGTTTCAAAAAAAAAACGTACGAAATACAGAAACCGCTTTAATGACCGTGGCCTCCTGGCCTAGGATTCCTACCCTGTAGTCCGAGAGGACAAGAAGGCCTAGAAATCACAGGTGAAATCTCTAGGCCAAGAAGGCCTAGGCCTTGACTATATAAGCTTTCTACATTATTTTACTGAACACAATAATTTTTCTTATTAGTGTTTCGACTCAAAAAACGTTTTTTTTTCGACAAAAAAGGCGCCGTTATGTTCAATATTCAATAAATTTAGTTCAATAATAACCAGAAGACTTTTCCAAATCACTCGGAGTTCTCGGTTGAAATTGGATAGTTTTCGTTGGATCCGAAGTTGCTCCGGGAGCAGCAGCAACAACTGAATTCATTTCAGACATCGAAGAAGCAGACTCTGATTGCCGGTGCTCTATCCAGTTACGTGTAATTCCGACTCGAGATCCCAAGAATTGCTCGACACGATCCCACATTTCACGTTCACAGAATATTCCCTGAAAATAAAAACTGTTTTGTAGATTTTGTTGTGAGACCCATGAAAATGAGATATTCAGAATCCGTTCTTCAAGACGAATCGAATGAGGGTATTCATGAAATATTTTGGGATTTTTTGAAAGTTTCAATGTCTATGCGCCTTTAAAATCGAATTTCGAGATTTCGCGACGAGACTTTGGAAATGACAAAATTGGGTCCCACCGCGAAATCTCAAATTTAAAGACGCGTAGACTTTGAAGATGCTCAAAATGCTCCAAAATATTTCATGATTATACTCATTTGAACCGTTTGGCCTGCTGATTTCGAATATATTATTTCAAAAAAGCTATTGTCAACGGAGCGCATTTCCTCACCTGATGACTAGCATGCTTCAACAGGTGCAGCTCACAATCCGGAATATTGTCCTTCAACAAAACGCCGTGCTCATGCCCAACGATATAGTCCTTCTCTCCATGACAAATCAGAGTTGGCGATGTGATTTTTTTCGATTTTTCGAGACTTGGAAACATGTCAAACCACGGGCGGACTACAGAAGGACGACGGCAAGCGATACGGAAGAATGAGGTGAATGGAGCGATGAGGACGAGAGCGGCGACCTGGAAACAGGGAAAATTGATGAAAGGTTTTGATATTATCATTATATCGAAAACTGGAATCGGGTTTTTTTTTAATTTTGAAACCCGTCACGTTTTTTTTGTTCAGATTCTTTTCTTTCACTATGACTACACTCAAAGTTGAAGTTGAAAAAGGAGTTTGAGAGCATGGCCGCGTACAGTTTGATGGCCTAGAAAATTGAAAAAAAAAGCGCCGCCAATTTGCAAACTTGTCGGATTCTAGGCCATCAATCTGATTCTAGGCCATCAATCTGATTCTAGGCCATCAATCTTCACGGAATATCGTAAAAAAAATTTTGAATTTTTTTTCCGGAAAATATATGAAAGTTCCGGAATACGGAAAACGGAACTTTGATTCAAAGTTCGGAAATTGAAAAGTTTTTCGATTCCGGACAACGAAAATCGGAAAACGGAATAGCGAAAAAGCCGGAAAACGGAACACGGAAAACGCGAATCGAAATTCCGTGAAGCCATGCTACTCGGCCATGCCTTCAAAACGCCGTTTCCTACCGTTCAGAGAGATTTTCAATTGAAATCATTGTTAAAGAAAAGAATCAGAATTTAAAAAATTCCGAGTTCAACCCCCCCCCCCCCTTTCATACTTTATACATCTCTGCAACATGAACCATCGCCGCAGTTCCCAAACTGAATCCAATCAATATAATCTTCTCCTGCGGGTATCCCAAAATCTCAATTGCATATTTCATGATAGCCTCAATAGCCGCATAGACATTTCGTTCATTCGTAGTCCCTTCACTAACTCCGTACCCGGGATAATCAAAAATCAATAAATCACATTGAAGAAAATCAGCGATATCGGCAAAATTAGGATCCATCATAAGACAACATCCGAGATCCGATGAATTTGGTTGAGAGAAAATGATAAGGTTCGGTGAGCGAAGTCTTTTTTGATTCTTATCCCGATGGAGCCATCGAATTGATTGTTCACAATACAATTCCATTGCACATATTTTATGTTTTTTATCGTATGGCAATGTGAACACTTTACAACGGAGCAGATGATAGAAGACATCGATTGCTCGAACTTTTGGTTTGATCATTTGTGGAAGACAGATTGATAAATGATCGTATCCATCGGCTTCGCTTGCTTTGAAGCAGGCACGACGGACGGTGCCTGGAAAGAATTGAAGGTTTATAAGAAATTTAAAAAAAAAGGGACATTAAAAGCAGTAGGACATTTTAAAATCGTGTCCCTCGTCAGAACTGTCCCGTATCAAAACTGTCCTGTATCAGAACTAGAAATGTTAATTTCACCTTGGGGTTTCCGGCGTTATCAAACGGCACTGTTCTGATGCAGTACAGTTCTGATAAGAGCTCAGTTCTGAAACGGGACAGTTCTGGTACGACATACCGCCAAATTTGGAAAATTTCGAAAATAGATCAATTTGTTCAGGTACAAAAAGATATGAAATTTGCATATTTGGGAAGCTACCCGGATTTGTCAGTTATCAAAAGAAAAATAGGGAAAAAACATGTGTGGTCTAGAAAAATTGTGCATTTGATCCTCAGCCTGATTCGGCTGCTCGCTAACTTATTATACGAGACAACGGAACCTAAGAAAGCTTTCAATAACTTTTGTGGTCTAGCTTTGGAGACTAGGCAAAATATCCCAACTGGACGAATCAAAACTGTCCGGAATCAGAACTCTGGACGACACAGAACTGGAAAAATCAGAACTGGTCGGTTATGGATATGACGAATTGGAACTGTCCTTTATAAGAACCGGCCGTTTGAGAACTGCCCCTGATAAGAACTTTTCAAGTTCTCGTATTTTGGTGTTTTTCACATTTTGCAGGCCATTGCAGCAAAGTAGTGTCAGTTTTTTTATCCGGGCAGTTCTGATAAGGTACAGTTCTGATTAGGGGTAGCACCGTCGCAGGTTATGCAAGTTTGGCTCAGTAACAGTGGGCGCGATTATCAAATCTGCGGCGAAGGTTCGACCCCACCTAGGCCAAATTTCTTTTCGTTTTTTTTAGCCTAAACTTTTTGATTCTTTTCCACTTCCTCCATCAACTCCGATATTGTTTTCATGCATCCCCAATAACCCCTCACCTTTAACCGCAATCAAATAGTAGTACCGCCCTTTTTGTGGACAACAAAACACCAGTTTCCTGAACAATTTCGGCGGATACGGTGGCAGAATCACGTACAAAATCGACACAAAAATTACAAGAATTTTCCATAGAATTCGCCAAATCGAGTACTTTTTCGGTGCCACGTCACTCCACAGTTTAGAGTCATGGGCGGGGCAAGCGACACGCCGTGCCACGTTTAGACAGACAGCAGACTGTAGATTAGAGACAATTGTGGCATAATCTTCTGGTGCCATAGTGGCGGATAACTGAAATGAGGGTGCTCTTGTATTAGAGGTTTAAAAGGGGACAAACACTATTCTCTCCAGTTTGAACTGTTCCAGCTGTTAGGTGAAGTTCGGAGCATAATCCAGCAGTTTTACGTTCATGTCTGTGATTTTTTTTTTATTTTCGAATTATTTTGGTCGAAAAATAATTGAAAATTAGTTTGCCGACAAACTCACTTCGGATCGTGTTTGAAATTTTTTATCACCGGATAAATCATAGTGTAGCTAACTACTCTAAAATACGAAATAACTCCTTCTTTCTCTTTTTTCTCGTTTTTGTTCATTTTTATTCACTAAAAACCACAAAAAACGTGAGTTTTCCCGAAAACCACGTTTTTATTTGAACTCCCTCGCTTTTGTTTACCCGTGTTGCGCGAGAAACAACGCAGAGGTGAGAGACGCAGACAGCGAAACTAGCGGAGTGTCGTTGCAAAATCCGGAAATTTGTACAAACAAATTTGTTTATATTTTCTCGATTTTTTCGCTATTTTTGCCAGCTCATATAAACAAATAAATCGATTTTATTTCAGGGTGATATGGATCGAGATTCGTTGGATATAAATGGTTTATCAAGGAGCTTCGTCAAAAATTCTGTCATTATTTCTCGTACGGTTTTTTTGAAAAAATATTTATTTTTTTTAATAAAAAATTGTATTTTTCAGATGCGGGTGTTGACCAATCATTTTCCGTCTATCAACATGCACTGATATCACACTTTTCAAGAAATCCGTTGGTTTGGAAAATGTAATTATTTTTTTATGGAAAATTGAAAATTTTTTCTTTGAAAAAGTGAAAAAAAGAAAAAATCTTGATATCCGGTGCAAATCGATTGCCTAAAAACAAGGAAAAGCTTTTAATTTAGTTTTGGAAACCGTAAAATAGAAAAAAAATGAAATGGTTTGGCAATTTTTTTCTCAAAAAAAATTTTTAAAACAGCAAAAAAAAACTCTTCGAGCCAAAAATCCCATTTTGAGCATCTAAAAAGCTTTAAAAATGTATTTCAAACTTAAAAAATCAGTATTTTACATTTTTCGAAATTTTTTTTCAAAAAATCAAAAAATTTCAGAAAAATTTTTTTTTCCAGATTTTTGGAAGCTTCGGAAATTTTCGAATTTGTACCTGAAATTTCATTTTTTACTGAATAAAAACTCCGAAAAAACCTTCTTTGTCTCCAAAAACCCTCTAAAAATTTCATTTTTTTTCAGAAACAACAAACCCTTCCCGCATCGTCTCACTTTTCCTCTGAAATTCGTTCCCTACGAAGAAAAATTGTGTTTTGGACCACAAATTTCACCGACGGAAATCACAAAAATCGCATTTTTACACGTTTTCAATATCAATGTGACGTCAGCGGATGATTATAGACAGAATGTTCGACACAATGTTTCCGATTGGTTTGCTAAGGTAAAAATTTGAATTTTTGGGTAAAAATGGTAGAAAAGTTGGGAAAAAAGCTTATAAAATTCAATTTTTCGAATAAAAAAGTGAAAAAAGCTCTGAAAAATGCTAAAAATGTCATAACTTCACATTAAAAACTGCTGCAAATATAAAAATTCAAAAAAGTCTGATTTTGGCGGCCGTGGCCTAGAATTTGAACAAAATTCTTTCAATCTTTTTTCCAAAAAATATTCCAGTTTATCAGAATGACTTAATTTTCGAAACAAAAAATCGGGGAATAACTCCAATTTTTCATAATGTCAATTTTTGTGGCCTAGAATCTTCAAATTCATTTTTTTGTATCGAAAAAAACGTTTTTCAAAGTTTCAAATTTCCCATCATTTTTTCTCTTTGAAAAACCAAAAAAGCGCTCGAAAATGCCTAGTTTCGATGACCGTGACCTAAGAATTCTGGCCCATTTTCTAGGCCACGCCCACCAGAAACTGTTTCCTTTTAAACGAAACTCTACCAAAACGTTTTTTTTAAGTTCAATAAACCTGAAAGTTAGAAGTTTCCCATTCTATCGCTACCCCTCAAAATTTTAAAATCTTGTAGTTTGTATGGCCTAGAAAACCTGTGTGTTTTCTAGGCCACGGTCACCTTCCTGCAAAAATTCAAATGTTTCATTTCCAGCTAAACTCAAAATCGGACATTCAATGGATAATAGTGATCAACACGAATCGAGCGAAAGATCGAAAAACGAAAAGTGCAATAATGGAAAAAATAAAAACGGATTTTGCAAAATACACTTCCCGTCTATTCGAATTACCCGATAAAAGTGATCAAAATGCATTTGTGGCTTTTGTTCAGGGAATTCAATCATTTTTATTCGTTCATTTAACATTGGTTATGGAAATATGGGATAAATCATTAAAACATCAATATGAGAGGAGGAAACAACACAGTTGGGAACCATTTGATTATTTTTCTAGTATGGTAAGTTTTTAGGAAATTTGAAAACTTTGGACTAAAACTAAGAAAGTATACTAATATTGAAATTTAATTCAATACTGCTCAAAACGGAAACTAGATGACTCAAAAAAACGAAAGTATTTTGAAAAAAAAATTGTATATTAATCCCAATATTATCAAAAAAAATTGTGAAAAATTAGGGAAAGCCTGACACATCGGTTTAAAGACGCAGCGACAAATGTTTATTGGATCCCGCCACGATTAAAGTTATTTTCAACTGAAAATTACTGTGATCGTGGCGGGACTCAATTGGAAATCGTCGCTGCGCCTTTAAACCGAGGTGTCAGATTTTCGGAAATAAGTACTACTCAAAAATCAAAATCCCAATTCCATATGATGGCCTAGATTCCGACAAGTGGACGATTTACGAACGATTTTTTAAATTTCCTATTGGATTTTTGCACTGTCCTCAAGAATTAAAATTTCCAACATCAGCCCTCCTTCAAAACAAAAAAGCCCGATTTCTAGACGAAGAAGTTTGCTCAGAAATCGTACTTCAACAAGCGTAGGACAAGATACAGTAACCCTACAGTATAACAGAATTTGAAATATTCTGAGAAACTTTGAAAAATACAGTAATCCCGAAGAAAATATTTAGCAAGAAAAAAAACGAGTTGAAACCCTCAAAATTTCCCAAGTTCCAACCCAAAAAAATCGTCTTTTTTCCAGACAGAATACGCCCGAGTCTTCTGGAGTTTTGGAGCCATCGAATACTCAATGTCCATCTTCGATGATCTCGAAAAGCTGCTTCACGAATTCGTTCTTCGTTCCGGCGAACCCGATTCGCCCAAATGGCTTGCCCAAATGCTAAACACTAAAATCGAGGATCGTCCGACCCTTATCGGCAATTTCTCAGTGCAACGACTTCAAAAGAAAGAAGCACATTATCTTGGAATGAGAAACTATTTATTATGTCAACAGATTATAATGTCAATTCATTTGTATCAACAGAAAATGAAATCGAACGATGCGGCGCCGAGTTTACGATCCGATTGTGCTGTGGGGATTATGCAAAGAGCCCTGATCACTATTGAATCTGTGAAAGAGTTCAATACACTGATGAATGTAAGTTTTTGGAATTTGAAAAAATTAGTTAATTGTGAAACTGCGAATTAGAAAAATTGAAGTATAATTTAATATCGAAAACTACGTCTTTATACAAATTTTGGCCAAAAACATTAGAAAAAATCCAAAAAAAATTCGAATTTGCTTAAAAATCGCTCTTAACCACAAAAATTGTTCTAAAAAAGCGCACGAAATGCAGAAATCCCTTTAATGACCGTGGCCTCCTAGCCTAGAAAAACAAACGTGTAGTCCGAGAGGACAACGTGGCCTAGAGCCTGTGGTTCCTAGGCCTTCTTGTCCACTCGAACTACACGATGTGATTCTTTAACCAGGTGGCCACGGTCATTAAAGCGATATCACGCTTTTTTAAAAACAATTTTCACGGTTTAGAGCGATTTTCAAGCAAAATCACTATAAAAATCGTGATCAGCGTAGAATTTTAAAGCAGTATCATTGCTTGATTTAAGCGAATTTAGTCCTTCTTTTAAAACCCCTAAGGTTACAGTAGCTACAGTAACTTACTCTTCATACCCTCAAGATACTAAAAACACTAGTAGATTACTGTAGATACAGTAAATTAAATCCTACCATCCTGACAGTAATCCAGAGCTCTCCTACCCATCTATCCCGAAGTACTGTAGATACAGTAACCGATTCTATCATCCTTATGGAAAAATGAACTCATTCATTTTTCAGAACAAACGCGACATTCCAATGACATGCTGCTGGACATGGTGGACTGTCAGTGAATCCCTATCGATATGTCAATTATTATGTGATGTCTCTCATCTAAACGTCGCCCCTGTCATCCTGGCACGCCTTCATTTAGCACGATTCGACGCCCTCTACACACTGGCAAAACAACTAAAATTGAATCCAGAAGACGCTTCTCAACTATCAGAATGGCTTAAAATCACTCCGATTTCTCTAGATTCAAAAGTGTTGAACGTGGCAATTGAATCCAATGAACAAATGTGCACGGAAATGGAGAAAGCGCACGATGTGTGTGTTTCGTCTTTGAATCATGCGAATCGACAGCGATTTGTGTTGAATATCACACATCAGCTTTTTAGCTTTTTGAGGTAATTTCTTTTTTTATTTTTTGTGGGGGAAAAGTAAAAGGCGTTTGAAAATCGCCTTTTTTCCGGCTCAAAATACTTTGAAAGTGCAAAAAGTGACTCTTTTCCGGAATGGAAATGGTTCTAAAAGGCCCTTTCAAATAACCCAAAAATTCATTTTTCCAAAGTCCACAAAAACTTCCAAAGATTACTGTAACTTGAGGCGTTTCCATGCGAGACCCTTGAGAGCTACACCTCCAGAGTCAGAATCAGGGATGATTGTAGGGTGACGTTGAGTGAAGGCGAGATTGCGCGCCTGGGCGCGCATACACGGCGAGAGTAATGATGAGGGTGAGAGACTTTCTCTGACCATACACGGCGAGACGTGTGCTGAGGGGGAGAGACTTTCTCTAACCGCCAGAGAAAGCCGCAAGTTAAGAGCCGCTTTTCTCCGCCAGTTTTCAATTTTTTTCAATTCTGAAAAAAGAATCCAATTAAGAAAAAAAAACTGAATCGATCTATATGAAAATCGTACCAAAATTCAAAAAAAAATTTTTTTTGAAAAACTTTTTTTTCGAATTTGGAAAAGATTTTTATATAGATCGATTCAGTTTTTTTTTCTTAATTGGATTCTTTTTTCAGAATTGAAAAAAGTTGAAAACTGGCGGAGAAAAACGGCTTTCCGTTTTCGAAATTTTTTCTCTGCCGTCTCTCACCCTTCACCATTACTCTCGCCGTGTATGCCGCGATTTTGTTTACGAAAAATGGTGTGAAGGTGAACTTCACCTAGGATCATCCCTGGTCAGAATGCCACGACGAATAAACGATGCCCTAAACCAGACGGTTTTGTTGCGAGACCCACGAAAACCGGATTGTCGAAATCAAAGGCTAAAACGATTCAAATGAGTATATCTATTTTGGTCTATTTTAGTCTACTTTAATCATTTTGAGCCTTTGAACTCGAAGCTCCGTGGTAGGACTCAAACCGTCTTGAAGCTCGATTTTGATTGAGTTTTCAAGAAAATCGCACAAAAAGGGTCCAAGTGACCTGGTGCTCAGATGGTTTAAAGGCGCATAATCATTGAAACAGTACAAAATATTCCGAAAAAGTACAAGACTATACTCATTTAAACCGTCTTAACGCCCTGATTCTAAACATCTAGATTTCCTGGGTCTCGTATGGAAACTCAATAAAGTACAGTAGACTTGAGGATTGACTCGAGTAGGCTTCTTTTAGGCTACGCTAAAATACTTCAAACTCTAAAACTTTCAAAATATCATGAGAATATCATTTCTGGGACACCAATAATTTCATTATCAGTGTTTTTAGCTTCCGAATTACCCACAAAACTCTTTAAAATTCTCCGAACACATCTATTCTATTCTTTTTTCCAGAAGTTCCAATTCCAAAGTCCCACTTCACAAGCTCTCCATCTCCAAATCCCTTCTTAAAACCATGCCAATTCAAGAATCCACTGCAAAAATGCTCAAAATCCTGTGCTCAGAATATCTGGAATCAGAATCACACAACGATGAAATGCTCTCTTTACTCTTCTTCATTTCTCAATGTGAAAATGGAAAAGATTCGAAAATTAATGAGAAGTTTCTGAAAAAATGTGCAAAAGGAGCCGAAGAAGACGGAAAGAAAACGTCACTTTCCGGGATTTCTATCAATGAAAATGAGCTTTTTCAAGTGAAATTGGAGAATTTTGAAGCGGTACAAAATACGGATTCTATCCTAGAAATCCATTCGATTATCGATTCAAAAATGGGATTTTCGTTGGAAAATGTTAAAGTGGAGTTGTGTTTTTCCGGCGATTCGACGAGTTCAATCACTCAAGAATCCAATTTATCAGTGTTATCATTGCAGCATGAGGTATGAGGAATGGGTTACTGTAGGTACAGTAACCTGGGATAGAGGGATACCAATGCTAGGGTGACTGCTCAGTAGTTGTGAAAAACTGAAAAATCTGAAAAATAAAAAAAAAATCGAAACGAAAAAAAAATTGGCTTGAAAAGTTGGGTTACTGTAACTACAGTAATCCGCAGTACCTTCAATGGATTAGTACTTTTTCAAAATAGTTAAAGAAATTTTTTTGATTATGAATTTAAATTAGTAATACGGATAAAAAAAAGTTTTCGTAATTCCTGATATTTTGAAAAAAAAAACGTCCGAATTATAAATGTTCCCTTTTAAAAGTTTGAAAAATGTGAAAATCGCATGAAGTTTTTCAAATCTTTACTAATAACAATCAAGAACTTCTGTTTGTGTGTCTGTGTGTGTGTGTGTATGTCGCCGGCCCTAGCAAGATTCGTACTGAACCGATTTTTCTGAAACTTAGACAGTTGGACGTGGAATTCTTTCGCGATGATGCCCGTCTATTTCAAATTTTGAAATTGGAAGAAATGGGGTCACCAGGCTCAAAAAACCACGTTTTCAGGTCTTTTTCAAAACTTCCATTGGGAAGAGGGACGCACAGGGGGCCACGTGAATATAATAAACCCCGTAGAACTTTTCACAGATTTTTCATTTCTAAAAAAAAGTGAAGCCAGGCGGTAGGAGGCGCGGAGCGCCGATGACCGACTGGTAAAATTACAATTTACAAAAATTTTTTTACAATTTTGAAAAACTAACATGTATTACTTCCAAAGTGTCACCCCTGAAATCCAACGGGTCTAGGTGCAAAAGTTAGACCCCCCGAGGTGTAGAACTTTGGCGGAGTTCATTTTTTGAAAAGCAGCCTATTTCCAGATTTATTGATTTTTTTGTATTTTACAAAAATTTTGGGTTTTTTGACCGTAACTCAGTTAATTTTGAAGATTTTTGAAAAGTTAAAAAACGAAAATGTAGAACTCAATGAGATCTTATTTTTTGCCCAACTGAACGTTTTAGCCAACAAACGATAAAAGGACCAAAACGGACCCCAAAGTAGAATCGAAAAAATGAGCGCCCATTCGTTTTTTTCAAATTGTGCCCATTCGATTCAGCGTAAAAAATGAGGCAGAACCTCACTTTTCCTTTTCTCAAGTTATTGTCATTTTCAAAAGAAAAAATTGATTTTTTAGCTGAAAATGACTTTTTTGGCTTGGATTAGGTAGATATGATCAACTTTTGATCGATCCAGGGGTTGTTATGATCTGAAAATGTTTTTTCTGTGTGATTTACATCATATTATACCGTTTCCAATCAATAAATTCGAGTTTTGAAATTTTACTTTTTTTGAAAAAAATTTTGAAACTTTTTTCAACAAATTTTCCAAAAATTCAAAACTCGAATTTATTGATTGGAAACGGTATAATATGATGCAAATCACACAGAAAAAACATTTTCAGATCATAACAACCCCTGGATCGATCAAAAGTTGATCATATCTACCTAATCCAAGCCAAAAAAGTCATTTTCAGCTAAAAAATCGATTTTTTCTTTTGAAAATGACAATAACTTGAGAAAAGGAAAAGTGAGGTTCTGCCTCATTTTTTACGCTGAATCGAATGGGCACAATTTGAAAAAAACGAATGGGCGCTCATTTTTTCGATTCTACTTTGGGGTCCGTTTTGGTCCTTTTATCGTTTTTTGGCTAAAACGTTCAGTTGGGCAAAAAATAAGATCTCATTGAGTTCTACATTTTCGTTTTTTAACTTTTCAAAAATCTTCAAAATTAACTGCGTTACGGTCAAAAAACCTAAAATTTATGAAAATCTGAAAAAAATCAATAAATCTGGAAATAGGCTGCTTTTCAAAAAATGAACTCCGCCAAAGTTCTACCCCTCGGGGGGTCTAACTTTTGCACCTAGACCCGTTGGATTTCAGGGGTGACACTTTGGAAGTAATACATGTAATCACCGAAAATCCGGGGAAAAATTTTCAAAAATCCAAAAAATCCGAGATTTTATATAACTTTAAAGGCGCAACGACAAATGTCTATTGGATCCTGCCACGCTAACAGTAGTTCTCAGTAGAAAAAATCTGTGATCGTGACAGGACCCGATAAACATTTCACACTGCGCCTTTAAACCGAGGTAGTGACAAAATTTTTTGTTCACAACCAACCAAAAGTTCAATTTTTTCAGAAAAAAGAGAATATCTGTCGCCTGGTCTCGGAATTGAAACTGACCAAACCTCAACAATCTCCACAATCTCTCGATACCTCCCCAGAAGATTCTCCGTCCAAATTAACAATTCGATCGGATCTCCCATCACTTTCCCCAGGAGAAAACGTCATTTCTTTCCGCACTCCAATCACGAAAATCGGATGTTTTGTGCTGGAAAAAGTTCGAATTTTCACCGATTTTCTAGAGTTTTCCACGTCGAATGTGATAACCAGACGACCCCCAGCACTCTATTGTATTGCGACACCACATTCGGTTACGGTAGCCCATGATTCACAACGTAAGGCGGGAGTTTTGAAAATTTTCAGCCCATTTTTTTTCAGACTTCTTCGCCGGCGTCATGCAAAATCTGGAAGTGGACGTTGAGGCGAAGTGTGATATTCCACGAGAAACCCCGTTGGAAATTGAGCCAAGCACCCGGAATTTTCAGTTTTTAAACGAGGAAAATCAATGGGTAGACGACCTAAAAATGACGCTGTCGCCATTCAAATCCAATGAAAAACGACGAATTCAAGTGAAAGTTTGGCTCAAAATCGATTCGAGCATTTGTGAATCGGCCGCGGTGCAGAAGAGATCGGTGAGACTAGTTTTCGGGCTCATTTTTGACCGTAACCCGCAGAATTTCCGTCCGAGACCCATAGATGTTCAGAAGCTGTGTTTCAAAATAATTCCAACCATACTTGCAAAAATTTTTTTCAAAAATGTTTGAATCCGTGCTGATCAGGCCGGGCCGGTCCGACGAAATTATTGGCCCGACCCGGAAAAGTATGATGCCAACGAGTGTAATCATGCTCGCTCAGACCCGGATCTCGGCACAATTGTAGGCACAAACTGATTTGAACAGGCACACAAATATGCCCTTTTTTATTAGTTAAGTTCACCGAAAAAGTATTTGCAAACATATGAATCAGAGTGCATTTTAATGGGTTTTCCGTTAACTAGACTGGAAAAAAATCTAAAAATCAACTATGATGTAGTTGACACACTGTGCCCGACACAATTTTTGAGCGTTAAAATGTGCTCTTCTGATAGAGGGTTCATTCGAAGGACTAACATGAAGTGCGGTACCGTATGATCAAGGTTAACCAAGTTGCATCTGAAAAAGCTCGTACTAAGTTTGATGCTGTCAACTTTCGAGCAAAACTCGGTTAGTTTCAACGGTTCCTGTTCGCGATTTGAGCCTGGCTTCAGAAAGACGCTCTGGAGCATAACTTGAGCTTATGGCTTCAGAGCTTCTAACTGTCCCAGATAGCCTGTTACCTATTCTTGAACGGAGCACAATAGCGAGACGAATGCTATTGGATGTCCATTTGTGCCTCTCGGCTAATCATACTGTTTTCGCAAATGACCAAATCTCATCAGTGAGCTCCTACGCTCCTAGTAAAGCTTCTGATACGATTTTGACGTCATCTGAAGAGTAAATCAGGTTCCGCAAGTTGGAGAGATTTGCCACTGAAACGAGCTTTCCGATGGTATCATTCGTTGAGCAAATCCTCATAATTATCACCATCCATGAGGCTCCGTGTACGCCTTTGGCCTTGACAAGGCTCATACTGACGTGAAATATATGAGAATCGTCTAATCGGTTTTGTGATTGGAGCTCCAGGAAACTTTCCGTTGTCTATGAACGAGTTTCTCACCGTTTTACTGGAAACTCTTCTCCAGTCTTCCGAGTTCTTGTACTCGGAACACTGTCCGAAGTTTTTCAAAGTTGGAACCTCAGAAAAATATTTTCTCTGCTCCTTTTCTTCAGAATTGGTGCAATGCTCTTTTCGAAATTCGAAATTCCTTTTTTCACAAACTATATCATGTTGCCCTTTTTTTTCTCGGAGAATTTATCATCAGCATCATACTTCTCCTCTTTTCTCCCTTCCGTAGTCTGTTATAGTTAGCGACCGTCAAAAAATTATTAAGAATCGGTCAAACACTGAAACTGATAACGATAACTATACGATTATAATTTCATTGCACAATAATCAAAAAAGAAGAGAGGTGTGACACGTATTTCTGACAGCGGGGTGAAATAATATGACGCGGGAATATACACAGACAAATTATACGCGAATTGAGGACTTAAGAGAGTTCAACTTGAGCCATCACACAAGCGATCTCCTCATGGGCGGTGTTACCGGCGTTGTAGTTGAACATACGGATTTCCAGTTCGTATGGCTTCTGAAATGATGGAATATGAACTGAGAGGTTCAAAGACTTGGTAGGTGGCCGAGGAAAAGCTAGACCAAGAGTTCAGAAATGAAAGCTAGTCGGCTAGGTTGAACTGTAGGTGCACATCCTTCTTGTCTTAGGTTTTCATCGGTGCTACCCCCCATTAGAACTCTCCCGAATCAGAACTCTGGACGAGTCAGAACCGGGCAAATCAGAACTAGTCGGTTAAAAACTGGACAAATCAGAACTGATTCTCATAAGAACCGCCCGTTCAAGAACTGCCTCTTCCCCGATTCACGTATTTGGGCATCGTTTCAGTTTTTATCCCGGGAGTTCTGATAAAGGACAGTTCTGAATCGCCCAGTTCTTATTCGACCAGTTCAGATTTTTCCGGTTCCGATTCATCCTTCGGAATCCTTCTGAATATATTCTGAACCGAAGCTCACGGCTTCTGATTTTAGCCCAGTTTGAACAGCTCTAACTGAGCTTAAGCTCAGCTCAGTCTAGTTTGCTCCCCGTCCAAACTTACATAGGCAGCCAACATATTGATGATGGCGGAGAATTGACTCAAATCCAATGGCAAAATCAAGAAGAGTGGTCCCGAAGTCAGCGGACAATTATGAGCGAATTGACATCCATCGATTCCATTTAACAGCCCAAAAGTTGGAATTGACACCCATGAGCAATCTCCAGACCATCCTGCCTTATACTGATTGATCTTCACATTCACATGATTATCATCAATTTGTGGTCCGTGATTGTAGGTGGTCAAATTCAAAATGAACTCTTGACGAGGATCAATTGGATAGAAAGGCTTGCCATTCTTGTCCAATGTCTGAATATCAGTGATAGAGAATTGTTCATTGTCCGAGCACATATAGGAGTGAATAGCCTTATCAGTACCATTTGGGAAGGGGCAATCCGCGAGGTTTTCCACAGGAAAAGCGTGGAGGCTAGTGGCCAGAAGAGCCGAGGCGAGGAGAATCGAAAGCATTTTCAGAGCTCGAATTAACAATCTGTCCCTTCCAGAAGCCCCTTTTATTCCTTCTCCCAAGCATCATCACACCACTTCCCCCCGAGTCCCCGCCCCCTTTTGTTGCTTATCACCTATACTTTATGCGTCGCATAGGTTAGTTATCTGTGATGTGGCGTGGAAGAAACGGAGGAGGGAGGGGGAATTTGCATGGTTTGGACTGTGAGAAAGCCAACTGTTTTCTGAACATGATAAGAGGAGAATTCTCATTTTTGACATTCGAGAATGAATTTTATTGGGAGGAAAACGACGGAAAATAGGAAATGGATCAGGGCGGTCTAGAAACTTGAAGGCTGGGCCTGGCTGTTTCCGTTTTGAAGCATGTTCCTTGATTTCTAGATTCCAGAAAAATCCGAAAACAACTAGCTGACTGCCACGCCCTGCAACAAGTTTTGAAACATTGAACGACTACAGTAGTCTAGGAAGAATTGTGGTTCGACTCTCCATAAAATGACTGCAGTCTTCAGACGAGTTTTGCAGACAATTGAGTCTTCCGAACTTTCATATCGCTTCCTACAGTAGTTCAATAACCTTGGCTACGGTTTTTAGCGTCTTCTGGCACCAGTTTGGACACCTAAAGCGTTGTTACAGAATCTGAAAATTTTGATGAAGGTTTTGATGAAGATGAAATTTGATGAATTTTGATGAAGGCTTTCCAAAGGTTATTTGTACGATTCTAGAATCGAGCAGGCATTTTCAAGATCTTCCGATGTTTCGGAGCATCCCGTCGACTCAGAAAGTGTCCCTTCGATCACTTGAAAATCAAATTTATCGAGTCCTATCATCAGCCTTTCCCTAATCATGCTTCTGAACATGCTGAATAATCTGAGCTGTGGCATGTAGTCATCTGGTCTGATCTTTCTGGGCGACATCCTCCTGAAAAATTCATTCCTGCAGCCAGAAACCAGAATGTTTTTTCTCTGAAGCAGAATTGCAACCGTTGATCAATTCTCTCCCTTCTGATAGTTAGCGATGTTGACTCAGAAAAGGCAACATCATTAAAACTAGAACTGTCAATCACAGGCTGGAAATGTCGCAAGCGAAGTTTGACAAGTTTTCAGACCACCGCCTGGAGTATAATCTGTTTGAAAAAGGGAATTTTTTGTTGTTTTCCTTTCTGAAAATGGAGCCATTGTGCCGGTTTTCACAACTAAAACGAACTGAAATCTTTTGGTCCTCTCGCCGGATCAGTAGAAAAGCAAAAGATCTCGTTCAATACATCTTTTGATCTTTCTAAAAAGATCAGTTTTATGGGTTTTCGCCTGAGCTATAACTTCTGGGAAAGATATCGTTTCCTGGTTTTATCTACTCAAAAACGATGTTTGATGTCTTTTTTCCATTATTGGCTCAGCTTGTGATCTGCAAAACTACATGCTTTTGCCACAAAGAACAAAGAGCTCCTGGAGCATTTTCTCCTTGTGTGGTCTCGTTCCCTTCAAATTTGTTTACCTACGCCTGAGTTCTAAAACTCAGCACAAAGTCAGCATTTTCTGGGCCATTTTGTTTACACCTGATAAGGTCTTACTGTACACAAACGCTTAAAAATAAACAAATTGTTTTCTTTTCCAGCTTCTCGTAAAATGGATGAATCGCCGCTACACCCTCTCGCTGCAATTCGTGTCGGTTATGGTGATCAATAGCAAGACCTCGATGTTGACAACAGAGTATGTTTCGAATACAGTAACCTCTTCTACTGTTGAAAAAATCAAGTTTGAGCAAGGCTTTTTGAAGTTGGCACCGAGCCAACGATCTCCCTCTGAAAATGCAAGTGCGGCGCACAATTTTTGCAACTCTTCCGCACGCAGTTTTGTTTCGAGATTTTTGCTATTTTCGATGAAAAGGAGTCCGAATTTCAGCTTTTTTTCATCGAAAATAGCAAAAATCTAGAAACAAAACTGTGTCCGGGGGAGTTGCAAAAAAGGCGCGCCGCACTTGCGTTCCCAGAGGAAGGTCGTTGGCTCGGTGCCAAGCTCAAAATTCTTTACAAAAAATTATTTTTTTTTAAAAATACATTATTCAATTACAGTATCCTCTTGGAAGTGGAGCTTAACAGAGCCGCCGGACCCGGCATCACTACAGTAATCGAGACGGCAAAACTGACAACAGAGCCATTCAGCACCACAGGGAAATACTCGGAAGCACACGTGGCAACTCCGCTGAGCAAATTTCCAATGAAAAGTGATCTGCTATCGATTGTGAATTTGATATGGAAACTACCAACAAAAGGGAATCTCGTCAAACATCGTCTTCATATGGATTATACTGTCAAGGACCAAGACCCCCCTCTGAAATATACTTTTGATGATATTGTGGAGCTCACTGTTCCAGATGTACAATTCGAAATTTGCACTCAAGTCCTTTCTCAACAACCGGGTGCCCAGCTGTGTCGTGCCACGTCGCCGTGTCATTTTGTCATCTCTATTCGATTCTTGAAAGAATCATCGTGTAGTTTGCTGGTGGTTTTGGATGCCGATGAGAGGATGTGGCAACTTGTGGAACGGACTAAAAGTAAGGATTACTGTAGGTTGGACTCCGCCCCTGATTTGTGTGTATTTTCAGTGGTCACGGTGAAAGACAGTGGATTGGGACAACTTGCTCTTACCATAATCCCGGTGGTCGCCGGATTTCTACCTTTCCCCAATGTATCCATTTATGAATGTCAACTTTCGGTAAGTTTGTTGATGGTCCAGGATAGAACTGGGTCATAATATAACCGTGAAAAAATTGGTCCGGTTTGAATGAAACTAAATAAAGCTAACAGAAACAAAAATTGGGAGATTTGAAAGGGTTTCAACACTGAACAGTCCAAAATCATAATGTGAATTTTGGAGTTTCGCAAGCTTGTAGCTATTACGAAAAGTGCCGGTTCTCAACCTGTACAGTTCTGATTTGGTACGGTGTCTTTTCTAGCAGTTATGATCAACTGTGGACCAATAGCACACTTTGATCACAACAAATTTGGTACGGTTACTGTAGAATACTTCTACTGGGGGATGGCCAACACTTCAGGAAGACTTTGGGGCGTTTTATAGGTCTTTCAAAAGCTGAAAGCTTGTTGATCATGAACCTGAAGCCTGGTTTTGCAACCGACTTGATAGAAACAAGTTCTGACTTCAATTCTGATCGATTTGTGACACAAAAACTAGTTTGGAGCTGTCACGGAGCATAATCTGGACATACTACACTCCCCCAATTCAATGGAAACGTAGAGCTTGTCATAATCTAAATAGAAAAAAAGTTTAGAGAGTTTTTGAAAAAAAAAACGTTTTAGACAGAAGTGTTTTAGAAGAACTGTACTGTACTACCATCGGATCACGCGCTCCAAAGGTGTAATTTTGAAGAACATCGGTCAGATTTAGGATCACATCTTTTCCCTGAAGGCTCTGCGACAAAAACGGATCTCAGATTCGAGATCAGCGTAGTTCCGTCTTTCAAATGACATCAAAAAACGTCCTAAAAGGTCACCTTCGATACTGATCACTCCCTAATTCTACCGTAACCCTTCCCCCCATATGATGTGCTCAAAATGTGTTCTATTGGTCAACAATTGATCATATAACTAACTATCAGAACCTTTGATTTTAGCATTTTCCACATAAAGTGCTGACGACAGAGCACCAGTGTTGATCATATAATTAAAGGAAAAGAGAAAAGAGGAAAAAACGATGATTATAACATATTGATAATGACTCGTTTTTGTGCTCTCTCTCTCTTTTTCTCTCATAAATGTTGTCTTTTTTCCGCCCGTTTTTGCATAGTTACCAACTGATAACAAATGACATTTTTATGAGTGATTTCGGATGAGTTTTTCGCTGCCTTCTTCATGGAATGAAATGAAAGGAATAGTTAGGGAAGGGAGGGAAGGGAATGTTAAAAACTCAAAAAATCGTTTTAAAAATCGGGGAATTCGAAATTACAGAAGCTGGAAACTTAACGAATCGATCTGAAAAGTAATTTTCAGAAGGGTTTTCTCAAGTTCGGGAGAAAGAGTCTTCTCGCAGTTTCAGCACTGCTTCAAGAAAAAATTTCTGAAAGAAAAAATTTCTGAAACCGTGAAACATCTCAGTCAATAAGTGAGGCGCAGCGTCAAATGTCTGTTGGGTCCCGACACGATTACAGTAATTCCTAGTTGAAAATCACTGTAACCGTGGTGATTGATTCTCACTTTTCCAACTTGAAAATTTGAAAAAAAAAGAAAATTTTCGCTTAAAACGAAAGAATTTTATACAAAACCCGGAAAACTTCAAGCTACCGTAATCTACCAAAAAAAAATCATGAATTCGAAATTTCGAAAAATGTCGAAAATCTACAGTAACCTCACTTTTAAAATTCTCAAAGTTGAAGGCAATTCAAATGATGCTCAAGTAGCCCAAAGATCACTTTGAAAATCTGAAAACCCTTTCTTAAACTCGAAATTTCGAAAAGTCCTTATTACCGCAACCTGATTTTTCAAAAAATTTTCGAAAAACTACCGTAACCTGATCGAAACAGTTAAAACAAATTTTTAATGCAAATCGCGTCTAAAGATTTTCGAGAACGAAAATTTAGAAAGTTTGGTTTTGGAAATGCCGGGTTTCGTGAGAACACGGACCTAGAACTACCGTAACCTGACCTACAGTACACCGACCATAACCACACTTTTTTTCAGTCCGACACCATAATCCCCGGAAACGACATTCTATTTTTCAATCGAACTGCCGGCAAACAAATTCGTGTCCTTTCACCAAATAATTCGGAAAATAACAATTTCGGGAAAGAAGAATCGACGAGAGGATCGAATCGAATCAAGAAAACTATTGAGAAACTTTTTGATTAATTTTTCGCATTTTTTTCACTTGTGAAATTTATTATTTATTAGTACAAAAATTTAAATTATATTGCATAATTTGGGGTGATACAATTGATAATTTTGTGATAATTTTGGTGCTCTTTGTAAATAAGATTCTGAAGATTTTCTTTTTCGATTTTTTGTTCCAATTTTTGGAAAGTTTCTGACTTTTTTCATATCTTTGCCACTGTTTTCCCCAAAATTTTCCCTTTTTTAAAATAATTTTTTCTTCAGACTCCGCCCCATTTTTTGATGGTTACCTAACCTCTCAAAGATTTTCTGTACAAAAACGAAATGATACGAAACAAACAGCTATGGTTGATTATTGCCATCTTTGCAATGTTTCTAATGCTCATTTTCATGCTCACCGGAGGACCACAAACATCATCAAATTATGCGTTTTTTGAGGGTGGAGTCGACCCGAGAACGACGAGGAGGTTTCGAAATGTAAGGGATTGTTTTTGGCGGGGGAAAAAACAAGAAAAAAAGAAAGAATTTAGAACATTTCAAAAAGAAGTTGTCCACGAGGACTACAATTTTAATGCTAGCACCGGAAGCAGTCGGATCGAACGCTCAGTTTCCTTATTTTCAAAAAAAAAATTTTGAAAATTAAAAAAATCTTGTCCACGTGAACTACAAAATAAGATTTTCTAACCTAGAAAACCAAGTTTTGAAAATTTGGTGGAAAAAATTCAAAAACTTCAAAGTGGTTTCTCCACGTGGACTACACGAATTGGCTCGTATTAAGGGCCAAATAACTGATTTTCTGATTTTCGGTAGTTTCAAAAGAAGTTGTACCACGTAGACTACAATTCCGATGCATAGATGTTTGCACCCGAAGTATAGACGAAATTATCAAATCTATGATTTTCAGAAATAATTTTGCTCACGTGGATTATAAAAAAGATATTTCTAACCTAAAAAGCCAAATTTTGAATTTTTTTAATTCAAAAATTTCAAACTGATTTCTCCACGTGGACTACACAAACTGGCTCGAATCGAGGCTGATTCTCGAAAATTTATCTGTGTGGAACTGTCAAAATAATGCAACGCACTAAAAATTTTCAAACTTTAAGATGAAATTGTCCACGTGGACTACACGATTCTAAACCAAAAACGCTAAAAAATCATATTTTCAGAAAATGGGATGTGCTGTCCGAATGAATAAGCGAGCTTTTGAAATTCGAAAATAAAAATATTTTTTTAAGAAGTTTGCCGGGTCTGTTGGAAATTCGCTCCTAGATACAATTTTAAAAAAACTGAAAGAAAAATTTCAATTTTCCTCCCAATCTTCAAAAAATTCCAGGTAATAGTCCATTTGGATCTGAAAGGAGCGCCCCCACGTGTCGAATATCTTATCGATTTTTTCAAATTGTTATCAAAACATTATGTGGACGGAGTACTAATTGAATATGAAGACATGTTTCCATATTCAGATGAAATTGAGAATATTCGAAGAGAAAATCATTATTCTGAAAATGATATTCGAAGGATAATTCGGGCAGCTGAGAAATATCATTTGGAGGTGATTCCGTTAATTCAATCATTTGGACATTTGGAATTTGTACTCAAAAAACCCAAATTTATGCATTTGAGTGAAGATGTTATAGATGTGAGTTTGACTTTTTTTCTGGAAATTTGCGATCGAAAAAATTCGCAAATTCTGCGAGTTTTGGACACAAAACTACAGTAACCCGGCCAAATTTGGAATTTACAAGAAATTTTCGTCCAGAAAAAGTGTAGACGCGAAGTTACGGACCGGATTACTGTAGACGAAACTACAGTAATCCGGTCCGAAAAAAAATTAAAATTTCAAAATTTTTTCTTGATAGTCGATTTCTGCTTGAAAATTCTGAGCAATTGTGATCCTCCGATTCTAAATTTGAATTTTTAGTGTTCAAAACTACCGTAATTTGATTGAAGTTTTCGAAAAATTTTAATTTTTGGGAACCGATTCTCCACGAGAACTACACGATTAGTTGAGGCCAAAATATGGAGTGTTTTGAATTTTCTCAGAAAAAAACTTTTTCTGCGCAACCTCGAAAGTTCCAAGCAAATCTAGGAACTACCGTAATCCGGTTCAAACTTAGACTTTTCGAAAATTTTTGAATTTTTGATGATCGATTCTCCACAAGAACTACACGACTACTTAATATTGACACCAAACCCTTTTCGGCTGTTTTTTCAAGTTTGGTGGCCGTGGCCTAGATTTTCCCGATTTTTTTCTTCCAATTTTTTTTTCAAAATTAATTTTCCACGAGAACTACACGACTAGATTGACTAGACAAAAATGCTTTGAAACTTTCATTTTTCTCAAAAATACCTCGCTTTTCAAGTCTGATGGCCGTGACCTAGATTTTTCTGAAGTTTCTCTTCCACATTTTCCAAACCCCTAATTATTTCCAGCTCAACACAATCTGCATCTCCGACGAGAAAGCCATCAACATTGTCGAGCAAATGATCCTTCAAATTCGACGTCTTCACCCAAATTCCACACGAATTCATATCGGATCCGATGAAGCCTATCACGTTGCAGAAGACGTCAGATGCCAAAAAAGAATGGAATCAGAATCGATAGGAAAATCAGAATTAAAGCTAAAACATATCGCGAGAATCGGAAAATTTGCCAAAGAAAAAGGCGGATTCGATGTGGTTTTTGCGTGGAATGATATGTTTGATAAGGAGACAGAAGAGACGATTAAAGGAGCGAAACTCAATGAATTCATTGTTCCTGTTGTTTGGGGATATCGTCCAGATGTCACAGAAGAAGGATACTTTCCAGATGGACTTTTTGATCGAATTGCCAACTCTTTTGATCGATTTTATTTGGCCAGTGCTTATAAAGGTAACTTTTGATTATGGAGATAAACCCCTAATACAGCGGCATTATTTTTTGTGTTAAAAATAGGGAAAATTTTCAATAAAAAAAGTTCAAAATTCGAAAAAATCACAACTTTTTGGTTTTGTACATCCAAGGAACTGAAACTTTGTGCCAGGAAAACTTCTATTATAAAGGCTTGACGGGTTATGTCAAAAAGAATAAGTTTTGGGTAAAATATTGTGTAAAAAGATACAATTTGATTATAGAGATCAACAAAAACCTCTAATATTGTGGCATTAAAAAAATTTCATCAAAAAGTTCAAAATCCCAAAAAATCCCCACTTTTCGATTTTTCACATTCATGTAACTGAAACGAAATTTCATCATGGTGATTGTTTTTGCCAGAGAACCTCTATTAAAAAGGCATGATGCTTCAGGTTTGAAGAATGGAATTTTACGATCGAAAATATGAAAATTCACTTTTTTGGGTTTCAATTTTTCCTGATCTGGAAAGAGTTGGTGCCACTCTATAAGGGTGATGGTGTATCAGCAAATAGCGTAGTTGAAAGAAAATTCCTGCTTTTTTCTTTACAAAAATGTGTTTTTTTTTGTTGCAAAAATCACAAAAGTTTTGAAGATCGGCGCCAATTTTTTAGGGGTGCCGTTCTATTGAAGGTACCACTGTAACAGAGGTTTTACTGTGTGTCGGATAAACTTGGAAATTTTCAAAAGTTTACTGATTTTGAACAGAAAAAGTTATGAAATTTTCGAAAAATTCTATTTAAAAAAAATGGAAATAATTCCAAAAAAATCTGGGTTAAATTTTGAAATTTTCTTCGAACTTGACTTTTAAAAAAATCTCAGTTTCGTCAAAACATCAAGTTTTTGACTAAATTTCATAATTTTCAACTTCGAATTTGAATTTTTTATTCAAAAAATCTTTCCAGGCGCCGACGGAGCTCGTCAACAATTCTCCAACATCTCTCGCTACCTGGAAAACCAAAAATCATACGTGAAACTAATGGATTTGCACCCAAAAGCCTCTTCGAAAGTAGAGGGAATTTTTGTCACAGGATGGTCTCGATTCAATCATTTCAATGCACTTTGTGAACTCCTCCCAGTTTCCATTCCATCACTAATCGTTGATTTATTTTATCTCAACTATCAATTAACATCAAATCACGCATGGAAAGCGATGAAAGGCAGTCTGCAGTGTGAGAACCATAAGCATTTGAGAGGCATTTTGACCGAATGGGCTATTCATGGATGCAATTTTCCCGGAGCCAATGTCTTTGAAATCGTATGTATCCTATTTGTTTTTGAGCAAAAGTTAGTTTGAGATGGCCTAGAAAAAGCTAGGCCACCTCTTTTCTAAATTCAAAAATTCTAGTTCCAGCATTGAAAAAAGGTGTTTTACGCTTTCAAATGACCTAGAAAGCGGCACCTCGAAAATAAAATTCTACAAAACTGTATTGTAGTTTCATAATTTTCCATACGAGACCCATAAAAACTAGATATCGAAAATCAGGGCTCATAGACGGTTCGAATGAGTATAATCATGACATTTATGGAATATTTTGCTCATTGTGCGCCTTTAAACTACGATTTTCGTGGTGGGACCTAATTTAGTTTTCTTTGTGAATTTTAGGCAATTTTTGAGTAAAAAAAATGCGATTTAGATTCTCAAAGTTAGCGAGACCAGGTCGTTTGGGTCCCACCACGAAGTTAAGAGTTTAAAGGCGCACATTCTGAATATTAAGTTTTCATGGGTCTCGAATGGAAAAAAAACTACCGTAATTTTCATGAAGTTTTTGAAAGTAAGCGAAAATTTCAAAAATTTCAAACCCACTTCCTGGGCTATTTGGTAGCATAAAATTGGTTTAATGCTGCTAAAAATAACTGTATTTTGAATTCAGAAACAAGTGGCCTAGCTTTTCCTAGGCCATCAGATTCTTCTACCATTTTAACCCACCTTTTTTTCCAGATAATGCACGACTGGAAACGTCACGTGGATCGTCGTCTCTACGGCCGAAAAGATCTCACAAAAACGCAATCACCACTGGAAGTTCTAAGCGATTTAAGACAATCTTTAAAGCCGATTCTCTTTGAAAATGATATTGATGAAATTTTCAATCAATATTTATCAGATTTTCATTCGATTCAAAGAACCACCACTACTACTTCAACTGTAACATAATTCTTCTTTTTTTGTACCTTTTTTGATTCTGAAAATTTGTTTTTGTAACGGGTTTTAAGGCATTTTTTTGAAAATGGAAAGTATTATTTCATGGTTATAAACTGGTTATTTCTTCAGTTTTTGAATTTAATTTTTGGATTTTATTGGTTTTTTTTTGCCAATTCTTTTATTTTCAGTTTTTTTTCAAAGGAAAATTTTCGAAAAAAAAAATTTTTCCAATTATTTTTTATCCTTTTTTCCAGTTAAAAAAAAGTTGTAAAGGCTGAAAATTGCAGGAAAATTTATAAAAATTGGATTTTTTTTGTATTTTAGAAAAAAAAAATTTTTTTGGGTTTTTGTGAATTTTTTGGAAAATATTGTGAATGCACATTAAAAAAAGCGAAAAAAAAGTTTTTTAGAGGATTTTTTCAAACAAAAACTTCACAAAAATGGTTTAATTATGCAGTTTCAGCTGTGTAGTCCTCGTGGACAACAAAACTCTAAAAATTTGAAAATTTTTGGTTTTTTCCCGAAAAAATCCTAGCTTAAATGTGCATAATTAAGTTTTGTTCATAACTTTAAAAACTCATTTTCTTCTTTCTATCCCTAATTTTATAATTCAAGAAACGTTTTTTAAAAAAGTCCAGTAGAGCGCATTTTCATCAAACAAGTTTTTCAAAAATTTTCAGATCCTCCCCCACTTACACAAAATGAAAAAACGAGAGAAGGAGGATGAGGAGGGACTTCTCTATCGTAAAACAGGAGGATCTTCGTCAGTTTTAATAGGAGACCACGATTCGGATTCAGATGACGTGACGACGCCTTCTAAATATTCCACATCAGATTCCTCATTCTCTCCATGGCCGCACGTTTTCAATCTGGCCAATTGTATCATTGGTGTATCAGTTCTCGCAATGCCATATGTATTTCAACAGTGCGGAATTCTTCTGGCCGCAATTATGATCGCGGCGTGTGCGGTTTTAACCAAATTGACATGTCACTTCTTGGCTCAGGCCGCTTTTAATACTAGGTGGGTTTTAGGTTAAAGTAGTTTTGTGGATTTCCATGCGGGACCCAAAAGACCGGGATATTCAGAATCATGGGTTCCAGACGATTCGAATGAGCATAATCATGACATATTTTCGATTATTTTGATGGTTATGCGCCTTTAAACTCGTGTCGGGATCCTTTTTTTTCTAATATTAAATTGGAGCTCTGAAATAGTTTGGGTCCCACCCAGGCTTGCTCGGAAAAAACTTTTCGGAAAATCGGATATCCGAAATTTTTTCCGAATTTTTTTTTTCGGAAAATCGGATATCCGAATTTTTTTCCGAGCAAAAAAATTCGGAAAATTCGGAAAACCGAAAAATCGAGAAAATTCACTAAAAAACTTTAGTTCTAGTGAAATTTTGGTTCAAAAATTGTCAATTTGGTAATTTTTAAGGATTTTTGCGATTTTTGGTCTTGAAAAATGATGAAATTGTTGATAATTCGTTCAATTTGAACACAAATAAATTCAAAAATCATCAATTTTTTCTCCGATTTTCCGAGATAACAAATCGGAAAATTATCCGACGGAAAATTTTTGCGAAAAAAGTCGGAAAAATCGGAAAATCGTATTATCCGTTTTCCGATTTTGAGCAAGCCTGGTCCCACCACGGAATTAGAGGGATCGCTTTTGTATTGAAATTAGAAAAACTACAGTAGTTTTGCAACTTTTCGTGGCGGGACCCAAGTTTGGAAAGTGTCCCAAAATATGTCATGATTATACTCATCTGAACCGTCTACAGTTCATACGGTGCCCGCTCCATATGCGCTCTACTGCACTCAGTTGAAAAATGGCTCTCTGAAATTCTGTTTTTGGTCACCAAATTTTTTTTTCAATTTTTGCCGAAAATGTCATAAAAATGCTTATCTCTTCGAAAAACATCTCAACTATTTTGAAAAATGCAATTTGGCGACGCAAGTGGAAAATCTCGAAGTACTGAGTGCGGTAGAGCGCATATGGAGCGGGCACCGTATGAACTGTATAAGCCCTAATTCTGGATATCTCTGTTTCATGGGTCTCGCGCGGAAATTCAAGAAGTTACGGTGCTTTCCACAGTTTCCAAAGTTTCAGTTTTCTGAAATTCTTGAAAGCTCACCTTATTAGAGTGGCATACCAACCCATAATGATGAAAGAATGCCAAAAAACTTTTTTTATCATACAGAAACTTTCGGAAAGGTTCTATCATAAAGTGCGATTCTATTAGAGATGGTGCCCTTTTAATAGAAGTTATACAATGTTTTCCAATAACCGATATACTCTAAATATAAAAAAATCACCAACTTTTCCAGAACAACATCATACGAAAGCTTAGCAATGGCAGCACTGGGACCAAGTGGTCGAAGATTTGTTGAATTGTGTCTTTTGGTGTTTCTTGTCTCATCAATAGTCGCTTTTATTGTTGTTATTGGAGATATTGGACCACATTTAGTTGCAGAATTTTTGGAATTAGAAGCACCCACACAACGGTTGCGGATTCTTGTGATGGTGGGTCAACAATTTTTTTTGGAGTTTCGGAAAATTCTGAAAGTTCTCTAGATAGAATTGTTTTCAAAAACTGAAAATTAACAATTTTTTCCATTATAATTTCCAAAAAAAAATTAAACATTTATAATTTCAAAAAGTTTCAAAATTATCTTCTTTTCGGTCAAAAAAAACTTTCTGAGCCTATTTTGGGCCTTGTAATGGTTTTTGCTAAACAGAATTAACTCTAGACTTTCTAGACTTTTAAAATACACTTTTGAAATTTAAAAAAAAAATTTTGAGAAAAAACGTATGTTTTCACTCACTAATAATCTATTTGAAATATCCAAGACCTACAAAATTTCAAAATATCGAATGCAGACACTGAAAAATCTTATTTCCGCCGGAAATTTTCCGAAAAAAAATTTTCCGGACGTTTTCTTCCTGATAAAACTACCTAACAGACATCTTGGAACTACCGTAAAAACTGTATTATTAGTGCACCTTCAATATGAGTGTCCCTCTAATAGTGGTGCCCTTCAATTAGGAACGGCTCTTCCATAGTTTAGAACAGATTGGATTTTCTTAGTTACATTCGTTATTTTTCATAAAAGTCGCCAGGTCAGTAAGACCATATCAAAATATCTAAACATGTCGAAAAAAAAAGTGAAATAATGGTGTTCCTCTAATAGTAGTGCCCTCCGGATAAATAAGTCTGGAAATAGTGGTGCATGCACTACTAATTCAGTCTTAGTTTTAGAATTCGAAAACCCCCTAAAAGATTCCGCAAAAACGAATCCAAATCCTATTTTTGCAGATCGTCGTAGTAGTCTTCATAATCCTGCCACTCTCCTTCATCGATGATCTCAAAAAATTCTCTCTAATCAGTTCAGTCGCCTGCCTCTTCTATTTCCTTTTCGCCGGTCGAATGATGCTCGAATCTCTTCCAACAATCTATGAAGGTGAATGGAGCATTCACGTCATCTGGTGGAGACCACAAGGATTTCTAACGTGTCTTCCAATCGTTTGTATGGCAATGTGTTGTCAGACTCAACTATTCCCAGTGATATCATGTATAAAAGATGCAACAACTGATCGAGTTGACTACGTGGTCTCTAATTCTATTAATATCTGTGCTGCAATGTATGCTGCCGTTGGAGTATTTGGATATGTCGCCTTCTATTCACATGAACTTCATGGAGATGTTCTTGTTCAATTCCCACCTACTATCGTTACACAATCACTTAAATTGGCTTTCTTGTTATCGATAGCCGTGTCGATACCGTTGATGATGTTCCCGGCGAGAACTGCACTGTTCTGCTTGCTTCTCAGAGATGTAAGGAGCTGAAAAAGTTGGCCATTCTAGTTTGAATAGTTGATCTTGAGAATGGTTGTTTTTTATCCATTAAAATCTGTTCGAAAGCCCAATTTCAAAATCGAAATTCGCAAGAAGAAATTCATGAATCTCTGAATTTCCATGCGAGACCCATGTAAACGAAATATTCAGAATCAAGCGTTAAAACGATTCAAGTGAGTACAACATGACCTATTTAGGAATAATTTGAAGATTATGCGCCTTTAAAAATTTCGTGGTGAGACCCGCCCTTGTTGATTCCAAGAGTCTAGCTTTCAAATTTTCATGGAAATCAGGTTGGATCCCAACAAGACGTTTAAAGGCGCATAGACATTAAAGTTGTTCAAAACATTTCAAAATATGTCACGACTATACTTATTGGAACCGTCTTGACGCCCTGATCCTAAGTGCCTAATTTTCATGGGTCTCGCATGGAAACTTCCAGAGTTACGATAGTTTTTGCAAATAAGTCTACTACGGTACTTCCTTCAAAATGCCGATTTTTCAGTTGGAAGGCTTGAATTAGGCCGATGGTGGAATAAAACCCTTTTCAAGCTTTGAATACTGTAAATCGTTTGCTGAAAATTGACTTTTCTTAGACCTGAAGAGCCAAAAAACTGCCGGATTCCATGAATTTGAAGCCAAAAAGGGCAAATTACTCCCATCTTCTTAGCTTAATATTGATTTTTCTAGATTAAAATCAGTCATTTTCAGCTGCCAATGATGATGGAATCATCAAGCTTTCAGCATTTTCAAGGCTTGAAATTCCCTCAAAAATTGCTCATTTTTAGGCCAAGCCCCTTCAAACCCCTCTCCTTTCCAACCCAAAATGTTCATATTTTCAGAAGGACAGTATGTCACATACAGTGGATTTCGAGAAGTTCACATTCCACATTCTCACTGCCATCATCCTCATTTTCAATACAATTCTGGCGATTCTAACTCCAAATGTGGAATTTATTCTTGGATTAACTGGTGCTTTTATTGGATCTCTTGTCTCTACCATTCTACCATCCACCATTTATTTGGCCAATCATTCCACGCCTTCTGCTTCTGAAGTTCAGAATCGTCGAAAAGTCGCATCTGGAGCGACGTCGTCGACGGCAAGACTGTGTTTGATAGTTGGATTATTTATTCTCGTTGCGAGTACTTGTGCAATTCTGATGGCTGAAAAGAAGACGTCAGTTGTTGAGAAGCCAAAAGCAAAGGATGATAATTCGGGAGAGTTGAGAAATGAAGAATTGAAGTCATTGGAGAGTTTAGAGGAGAAGGTTTTGGATGCCAATTTGAATATTTCTGCGGTAAGAGAGATTAAGAAATGTGCTCGTTTTTCATATTGAAACGGCACAAAAAAGTCACTTTTAGCCTTTATTACAAATTCATGCTCCGGTGACTATCTGAGTGCCGTTAGATTAGAGGGGGTTCTATTCTTATTGGACAGCCTAAAAAGTGGCTTTTTGGTGCCATCCGACTCTTAAAAGTGATAGGATAATGAAACTAAAGGTTATTTTGTATTGGAAATCGGACATGCTTTCAAAATTTTGAATTTTTTATTTGGATTTTTAGCTTTTCTCATGATGGTCCCGTTTTCTACAGAGAAATCACTCAAGAACCAGTCTAAAGAGCAGAAATTGCGTCCAGAAACCGCATGTTACAGAACAATGACCGTGGCCGAGAATCCGACAGCACAGATCGCTATTGTCTTTCCACTATTTTAGGCTTTTTTGCAACTGAAACTAGTACAAAATTAGAAATTTGTAACAAAAACATGTGAAATAAGATTCCGGGCTGTCGGGTTCTCGGCCGCGGCCACCATTATGTAACCTGTGATTTTTCAATGCGATTTCACCAGAGCTTTTTTTTGTAAATTTTCATGAAAAATCCAATCAGCAGGGAAAAATTAACCGGATATTGAAAAAAATCACCAATTAAAAGTTCAACTCTCTTTTCCAAATCACCTTTTCCTTTTCCAGAAACTCGACGACATATCAGAACTAGCCGCAAAGGGAAACGACACGGAGGCAGTGAAGATGTTGGTTGAAATGAAAGAACAACAAAAGATTCAACAACAATTAATCGAACGACAAGAACAAATTGTGGCTCAGCTAAACAAGAAAACTGAGTCTTTGGGTATCAAAAATATTTTTTTTTCTTCAAAATCATAATTTTCCAGCCAATCAAACCCTAGAAGAGCCAACAGCGCCAGGAAGTCCTCCAGCTTCTGAAACTTCTGAAAAAAAGAAGACGTCGTCAACTGAAAAAACGAAAATTCCAGAAAAAAGTGTGAATATCGAAACATAATGGGTTTTATATTATTTGTTGTTTTTTGTTGGGTTCCCGGGTTTTTTTTTTCATCGAAAAAAGTATTTATTTTTTTTATTTTAATTGCTCAAAGCATTTATTAGAAAATGTATGATAGAATTTATTTCGATAAATTGGTTTTATCTAAATTTTATGTATTTTTTCCAACAAAAAAAAACTGCAAATTAAACATTTATTTTCAGAATCAATAGGGCTCAAAACAGCCCAAAATCTTTCCAGACATCACCATTTTTCTGTATGGACAATACGAGAATTGGACGTCCACATCGGGATTATCCTGAATTCTGGAGACGTGAACGACGAACTCCACTTGGCCAGAGTGGTTCCATTTGGCAGATTTCAATTTGAAGTCCATTGGAGATTTCACACCGTTTTTGAATTTGATGGCGTCTTCTGAAATTTTAGAAAATTTATTGAAAGTTTGAAAAATAGGGGGAGGAAAACGCGCTCTATTGAGAAATTTGAATTCCTTGCTCCAGATTAGAGTGTTGTCTCGTGAGATTCGTGTAAGACTCGACGAGACCAAGAACCTCGCCGAGTCTCACGAGAATTCAACCGAGACTCTCGAGACGTTTCGAGACTCGCGAGACACGTCAGTGAAGCGCGTTTTTTTTCGTAATTACTCTTTAGAAAATCGTCGAATCATAAAAGTTGAGGTAACTTGAATTAAGCCTAGTAAGAAAAAAAAATTGCCAAAATTTTTCAAAAAATTTAGAAAAATGTCTCGACGAGAGGATTTCGCCGAGTTTCACGAGAGTTGAGGCGAGACTCGTCTCGTCTCGGCTTGTCTCGTTTTTTCTCGTCTCGACCGAGACAATCGAGACGAAACGAGGACTTTCGAAACTCGCGAGACACGTCTCGTGAGACGGTCCTCTATTCAGAATAGAGTGCATTGGCTTTATGGTACCTAGAAGTTTACAGCAAATTCCTATGAAAAATATGGGATTTTTCTCCAAAAAATCTTCATAACCTCCCCCCAAAACTTACTCTTATTATAATATCCACTGCATCCTTCAAAAATGAACCAATTATCCACAAGAGCCTCCATTTTCTTATCATCCTCCATATCATCAATTTCTCTCACTTTCTTCAGGAATTTCTTGATAACAACTTCTGGATCTTGAGACTGAAGTCCAGCTGGCCTTTCACACTGAACAGTTTTTCCAGAAACAAGTTGATGGTTGTCAGTGGAGTAGAGGAATTCCGAAATGATTGGCTTATCGATATGGGGTCCAGAAATGATAACGGTGAATTCTATTTGACGACGAGAAGCTTTGGATTTAGAAGACGTGACGTTGAAGGAGAACTTGGGTTCCCTGGGAAGTTTGGAGAGGACGGAGACGGCTTCATCTGAAAAATTGAAAACGTTTCCATTGTGATTTCAGTAGATGGCCTAGGAATCCCTGGCGGAATTTCTAAGCCACGCTGTCCACTCAAACTACATGGGGAAGAGGGATTCCCGAGGCCCTAACTCCTCGGTCATGTTGGTTTTAAGAATTGTAAACTTTTTTTTTGAAAAATTACTATGAAAATTATGTTGGCTTTCAATGCGGATGGCCGTGGCCGAGAATCCTAACGGAAAAAAGAAGTCCTGGATTCTCGGCTGTGGCCACCCGTTGGTGATTTGCGATTTTCGCGTTATTTCGTTATGAAAACCGATATCAACTGAGAAAATAAAACCAGAAGTTTCGACAGTGGCGCCTGGCCTAGGAGTCCCACCGTGTAGTTCCTAAGAACGAGATGGCCTTGGAATCCCGGACAATACTTCTAGGCCACGCTTTTTCTATTCTCGAAATTCACCTTTGGTATAATTCCTCTTGCATCCTTCGTAAAAATAGCCATCAGAAAACAGTTCCCCGATGGCCGAAGTCCCAATTTTCTCTTCCACTTCCTTCGGAAAACTCTTGATAATAAGACTTTCAGAAATCTCATTGACACTTGGCAATGCAAATTCCTTTGTCATCCTCGTACAATTCTGAATCTCCCCAGCGGCAAGTCTATAGAAACTTCCAATGAAATCACGGACCAAATGGAATCGAGCCGTTAGTTCTTTGCCTTGGAATCCACGAATTGCTACAGTATAGTCAATATCAACATTGTAATCAATCCATTTGGAATGGAGAAGTTCGATTTCGAGTTGGCCAGTTGGTGGAAATTTCATGAGGATGTCAACGACGGCAGCTGAAAATTTTTTGAAATTGAAAAAGAAAATTTGAAAAATTTGGACCGCTTACATTTATTCAAAAGAGTTGTGCAGGCGAAAAATTGAAAATCCTCCAAAAAAAGAGCTCCAATTTTAGCTTGGTCCTTATCCGTAACCGCTGCTTTCATTCTCTTCAAGAATCCTTCGACGACACCAATAGACTCATCATTTGACGGTGGAGGTGGAAGCATCTGGGCGAACCCAGAAGCTCCCAAGAGAAGGAGAAGAAATATGTGGAACATTCGAAAAGGAATGAAATGTTTCCAGAAGGACGCTCTCCCCTTTTAAAGAAAAATGGGGTGGAGAAAATGTAAATATGTCGATTTCCAACCACCCCCGTAAAGAACGAAAATTCCCATATTTTATTGGCCATTCCCATCGAATGTTTTATGATTCGATTAGGAGGTGGATGGGGGATCTACAGTATGACTGATGGGAATGAGGAATTCAAAAGAGAAAGGGAGAAATTGTTGGGAAGAAAGGGAACTCAGAAGAGGATGGCTTAAGTATACTGTAGAGCTGGATACCAATTGAAAAAGTGGATCAACTCCATGGTTCCTACGAAAAAAGGGCTGCACTTTGTTATCTTTTTTTTCGGTTTTTGGCAAAACGAAAACCTGATGAACATTACGTTTCGGTTGAAATTTCAGATTGTAATAACAAAAAAGATAACGCAACAAAACTGAATCAATTGACAAGGTCCTGGATACTTTTCGTCCGTTTGACAGGTCCAGTGGAAGATGCGCGGGATCCCTAAACGTCTTCAAATGAACTGAAAAGCTTATTCAGAGTGCCCAAAGTGCGGCTCCGGAAGAACATCCGTGATAAGCAAGCGACGATTGAAGGAAGCTTTCAAAAAGCTTTGTAGCGACAGGTGCCCAGCTTAATATCCTTCAAGCAGAGGTCACGCAACCTGTAATTGTAAATACGGAATTCAGTATTAGAATATCTGAGAAAACGACGAAGAAAGAGCAGAACGAAAGATGTTCAGGACTGTGGGATAGGGAAGGGTGGTCGCACATGATGTGCAAGTTAATGTGCTCATAAACAACCGGCGTACACCGAGAGCCAATCGATTGGACTCTCCTTCACAGTTACGCGTGCGCACTGTGCCGTCATATTTAATGCATCGGCACGTTGGTCAACAGGCACAATGTCATTTGTACACCGCCTATCCCCTTCTCTCTCTCTCTCTCTCTCTCTCTCTCTCTCTTGTGAGTGACCTTTGGGTGACTCTCATTGCGCATGCCTTCTCCTTTCTCTTCTTGTCGTTGTTTTTTTCTGCTTTTTTAGGCTTTTACATCCTAAATTCCATAATTTTTAACATCGGAACCAATTTTAAATGTTCAAAAAGTTTATTATTTCAGATTTTCACAGTCAAATCAGAAAAAATCAATGAAGCTTCTAGGCTCTTGGTCTTCTCCTGAAGCGAATCCTCTTTGTCCACAAGACAAAACACTTCCGGATTTCAACACATTCTTCTGTGGACAATACACAAATTTGGCGCCAAGATCATCCTGAATCCCGGAGATAGATACAGTGCACTCAATTTGTCCGAAGGCATTCCAATTGGAAGATTTCAAGTTGAAATTCAATGGAGTTTGAGCAGCGGCTTTGGTGACTGTCTGGATGGCTTGGGCTGAAAACTAGGTGAGTATTTGATTTTAAAAAACACACTTACCTTTGTTATATGTCCCGTGGCATCCTTTGAACAGGAAATTGTCGTCGAAAATCCTTCCGATAGTATTAGGATCATGAGAAGCCATCGTCTGTTTTAAACTGGCCAAAAATTGGTCCACGTAGACTTTGGAATCTGGTGGAGCACTAGCCGCTTTTCTAGATCTGCACTTTTTAGCCTTCCCAGCTTTTAGCAGCATTTGACGGGGATAGTACAAGAATTCCGCAGTATGAGTAGCATTTGGACCAGAGATATCAATGAGGAACTCGATTTGTTGATAATTCCAGTTGAGATCGTAGAAATTGGATCGTTTCAAGTTGAAGTTGAATGGGAATCCATTGTCGCGGAGTTGGAGAATTTGCTCGAGGGTGTCACCTGAAATTTAGAAGGGTTTTTTGATTTTTTCCAGACTTGTCAAAATGCGGCAGAAAATCGAAAAAAAACATGTCTTGCCTGTTTTGCCTGAACCCCGGGCCGAGCGGGCCGAGCCGTGCCGGTTGAAATTTCTCCAGCGGCCTGGCCCCTTACAAGTCTGGTTTTTTTCATGAATTTTGGCCCCAATTTACCTAGATTGAGGGAATCAGTGTTGCACGGAAGAGAAAAATCACACAAAAATTCCAAAAATCAGGAATTACTGATAGCTTTACCTGCTTTTTACGAGCTTCTAAGCCTACCTTTCCCAGAAGTTCGGAAATTTTTTTTCTTTCTTGAAATTTCGAATTCCGTCAGAAAATCGGTCCCAAACCGGAAGTCGGAATTCGGAACTTGGAATTCCGGGCAACTCTGATCTGGAGCCCATATTGGCTCAAAAAACCAGGACTATGAAAACTTTTCTCAAAATTTCCGAAAAATTTCCCATTAACTAACCTTTACCATACGTCTTCTTGCATCCTTTGAACATAAACCAATCATCGAAATAGTTTGCAATAGCTACAGTATCCCTTCTATCAACAGCATCCTTGGAACTTTTCAAGAATTCCCTGGCGAAAAAATCCGAGGCTCCAGATGCTTTAGATTCGATCAGAGCACGCTTCATCTTCTTCTCCGGAGGCGGGCAAAACAAGTACGCGGCACTTTCCAATTGAACATCCGCTTTGTTGAGCACAAAACTGAACGGAACATACTTTTGCATCAATCCAGTGATATAAATTTCGCATCTGATAAAGGTTCCAATGTCTTGAATCGAAGTCAATTCGTATTTGAAAGTAGATCCTTGTGGGATCATCATCAACATTTCCACGGTCTCCTGGCGATTGTAAAGTGCTTGGCATCCTTTGAAAAGGAAGTTTTGAATGAATAATCCAGTGATTGTATTGGCTTCTTTTGATTCGATAGCTTTGAAAAATCTAGCCAAAAATCGGTCGACAATCACTTGAGGATGATCTTCCCTGTAGAAATCCATCGTCGGATCTGAAGGTCCACTGGGACCAGCGCCTACATCCGAAAATCCCCGAGAGCTCGGTTGCTCATAGAAGAAGAAATCGGCAGAAGAAGCTCCTAGAAGGGAGAGGATAAGAATAGGGAGGAACATTCGAGAATAGTGAGTGTTCTGACGGTTTTTGTCGCTGATACGGAGAGTTTTTTTATATGGGCGGAGCGAATTTTTCCTTAGCTGACGTGTCGATTTCCAACCACCCCCGCTAGGAGTTCCCTCACGATTCCCATCGATATTAATTCGATTAGGAGAGGAGGGGGGGAATCTACAGTATACCTGATGGGAACGAGGTAATCGTAAAAAAATGGGTGAATGTGCTCTTACAGTATACCTTTGATTGGAACCTGATAGTGAAAAGGAGCATAAGGAGACACAAAGTAGATCCGCAGTTAAACGTGGAGGTGAGACGAAAATTGCGGGTACTCAGATTGGGGACTGAGTATGCTATTTGTCGTAAGATGTGGTGTATACACTAATTATTCGATTTTGATTATCATTCTTATATATACAAACCAGTGGAACGATGTCCGTTCGTCTGTCACGATGTTCGCACTTTTTGGGCAAGAAGAAAGAGGGATTTGCCCCAAAAGGGTTCGAACCCGCGGCCTTGCGAGCGTTGGCCGACCGCACACCCGACTGCGCTACCGGGACCACAAGAGAAAGAAGCTATCTTTGCCTACAGGTGTCGGTGGTTTTCAGTGCTATGGAGCGGCGTATCCGCGACCAGTCAAAAAAGTGAGGAGCGCAGCGACGAACAGTAGAGACCAGCCTGTTGATGCGCCGGAGGCGCGACAATCAGGCTGGTTTTCAAGAAAAACAAAAACTGTTATCATCGAAGGGATCAAACTAGCTACCGTACCAATTGGTGATCGGCCGCGTTACCGGCTGAGCCACGGGGGCCGAAAAGGCCGGCGCTCTCAATCGTTCCCGACTTCAGACATGGGTCTAAAATGGCCTTTTCTACGATTTGAACTTTTTCATGTCCCACAACCTTTAAGGAAAGCAGATCTGAAGTCTTTTCTGATTACTCATCTGATGAAAAACGAGACAAATTATCAGAGGAACTTTGGGATAGTCCGGCTTTCAGAAAGACGCGAGAGCATCTAGAACTGTTATTTGTGAAATACTTCTGAGCTCGTTGATAATTCCTAGAACCAATTTGCTCTTCATGAAAAACTTGTCACAAAATCGCAATTTGAGAAAAATGAGCTGGAGTTTTGAAAAAAGGAAATCGTTACTTCTGAGCTCGTTCTGAGCCTATTGAATAGGACCGGTTTTTTCTCACGATGAGAAGGTGTCTTTTAAAAGTTACCAAGAAACAGATTTTAATGCTCAAAATCTTTATTTTTCAATCAATCAATCAATCAAATCAGAATAAACCAATTCGGGCAATTTAGGAGACTTCCAGAAATGAAGACATTTCTTTGTGGACTGAAGACGGCTTGAATATCGAAGGTATCGAATGCTCCAGTGATGTTGACAGTGAAATCAATCTGCCCGTTTTGAATCCATTTAGAAGATTTCACGTTGAATTGTATTCTGAAATCTTCCAATGCACTGGTCATTATCTTGGCTATCTCTGCAAAAATAATTATTAATTTTTCGGATTTTTCTAGGAGAAATTACTTTTGTTATAGGTTCCCTTGCATCCTTTGAACAAAAAATTGTCGTCGAATAGTACTCCAATAGCCCTGTACTTACGAATAATATCTTTGTCGTCGAAGTCGAAAGCGGTAATTACTTCTTTGAAATGAGCCAAGAATCTTTGGGTAACCGCGTTGGAGTCTTCTGGAGCACTTCTTGCGAATCTTCTACGAATAGGACAAACCGGCATGACAGCACTCTCCAATTGTTGGTCCTTCTTATTCAAAACGAAGTCAAATTCCACATCATGCTGGGTCAATCCTGTTGCCAGAAGAACACAATTGATGGATTCTCCATTGTCCTCCACTGATTTGATCTTATAAGAGAATTCAGTTCCACGTGGAATAAACATCAAAAGGGCAACTGCTTGTTCTCTGTTGTATGTCGCCTTGCATCCTTTGAATGAGAAGGTAGGTTCGAATAGTCCAAGGATTAGGGATTTATCATGGGTCTCCACGGTTTTAATCATCTGAGCTAGGAACTCTTCGATGGTGGCTTGAGCATTATCCTGAGCAAGAGCAAAGGGGCGGGGCTCCTGTCCAACGAGTCCATGAAAAACTGAAGAGCCATCATCCGAATTGGCAAATCTTCTTGGAAGTGGACAAACCGGCATGACAGCACTCTCCAATTGTTGGTCCTTCTTATTCAAAATGAAGTCAAATTCCACATCAGTATTAGCCAATCCCGTTGCCAACAACACACAATTGATGGATCCTCCATTGTCCTCCACTGATTTGATCTTGTAAGAGAATTGAGTTCCACGTGGAATAAACATCAAAAGGGCAACTGCTTGTTCTCTGTTGTATGTCGCCTTGCATCCTTTGAATGAGAAGTCGGGTTCGAAGAGTCCAAGAATCAGGGATTTGTCATGGGTCTCCACAGTTTTGATCATTCGGGTCAGGAACTTTTCCATGGTGACTTGAGCAGTGTCTTGGGCAATGGCGAAGTGTCGAGGCTCTTCACAAATCTTGGTCCTTCCAGACTTCAAAAGCTGGTGAGCTACAGTGAGAGAGAACTCAAAGAAGACAACATGCTCATCCAATCCACTGACAGCCACCACAAAATCGATATTTCCTCCGATCTTCCAAACCATTTTAAGATCCGCATTGAACTTGGATCCAACTGGAAGATTGTAAAGGAGATCCACGAAATTAGGCTTATTGTAAGTCTTTCCGCATCCTCTGAATGTGAATGCAGGATGAATGAGTCCAGCGATCATAGTACGATCCTTTGATACAATTGATTGATTCATTCTTGTCATGAAACTGTTCACAATCTTCACAATTTTTGGCCTCTCTTCTTCAACAAGTCCCTGAGCTTCATCAGAAACCGGGGAAATGAATCCATGAAAATGAGCCTTTGGACAAGCGGGAACACTTCCTCCTTCCAATTTTCCAGCATTAATAATGAAACGAGCTTCAACTGGAACAGGGTTGAATCCAGCAATAGAGACGGAGGACTCGATCTTGTCGCCCGAGATGAGCTTGGAAGACTTGAAGGCAACGGCGTAACGGGTTCCAGAAGGAATGTTAGAAAGCATCGCGACAATCTTTTCTGTAAAAAATAAGTTTCTTTCATCAATCAAGCTATCAGGAATAAACTCACTCTTATCATAGTCTCCTTTGCATCCGTGGAAGAAGAAGTTGTCAGTGAAGAGATCCGAAATCTTAGCCACATCCTTAGTCTCAATAGTCTTGACCATCTTAACTAAAAAATTCTCAACGATGGTTTGAGAATTGTCAGCAGGAGGTCCATAGAAGAAGACGTGGGCAGAAGAAGCCCCAAGAAGGGAGAGAAGAAGAATAGGAACGAACATTGAATGTTCTGACAACATTGAATGACTGCGATGGAAGGATGCCTCTCTACATCGAGAGATTTTTTTTATATGGGCGGAGCGAATTTCGGGAAGGGGAAGGGGAGAGGTGGTTGGTTTGTTTCTTAGCTGACGTGTCGATTTCCAACCACCCCCGCATTCCCCATCGAATATTTTATGATTCGATTAGGAGGTGACGGGGAACCTACAGTATGCCGTTTGATGGCACAAGGGAATGGGAAGGAAGGGGGGGGGGGGGGGGGGGGGGGTGGTTGGTTTGGTTGGTCAATCATCGACCATTCCCATATTTTATGACTCGATTAGAAGGTGGAGGAGAGCTGTTGTAGTATGCCTGATGGGAACGGGGGAGGCAAAAAAAAAATGCAGAATGTGTCTTACCGTAAACCGGGAAAAAGAAAAAGTACTGAAAAATCTTTTACCTCACTCATTAGTTGCTCCATTTTGAGGATGATATCTTTTGATCGGTTGCTCTTACGGTGTACTGTTTGGTTGGGAACTGGTGAGATAAGTAGGATTGCAAGGAATATGTATAGCCTTCCAAAAGTAGAAGTAACTGGAGCCTAACTCAATAACGTCGTCAATTGCGACTGATAATGAAACAACTCTCTGAAGATCGGGCCAATCAAAATAACCTTTGGTGGACGAGGTTAACCATCGAAAAGTGAGGAGTTTGAAGAATAAAATTTAAGAATCGACTTGAAAGAACACTTTTTTTTAAATTGGCTTTAATTGAGATTTGTCAACTCTTGAGTACAACTTGGTAAAACCTTTCTCAAAGGCAATCTGGAAATTCAGAGGAAACGCTTGAAAGACTCATACCACGTCCGTTTTTTACTATTTCAATCGAATGTAGGTTGAAATTGCGGCTCAATGAAATTATGTATAGGTTCTTCTTAGATCTCAAAAGCAAGCAATCACGAAAGATTGTGCTAAGTACCCTAGGAAGTCCGAGATGACTAATATCTTTCACTCATCAAGAGATCTTCCTTCTTATGTCACTTCCCTATCGAATCAACATCAAAACCAGTTTTAAATGCTCAATAAATTTATTTGTTCAGAATCAATCACTATTAACCCCACAAATCCCAGAAATCGATGAATCTTCTTCCGACAGCTTGACAAGTTGAGATACTTCCGGACTTCAGAACATTTCTCTGTGGGCAGTAGACGAATTGGGCATCGAATCCATTGCCTGGTCCAGAGATGGTGACAGTGTACTCGATCTGTCCGGCATTGTTCCAGTTGGAAAATTTCAGCTTGAATTCCATCGATGCATTGGGGAAGGAGGAGATGATGATGCGGGCGACTTGGGCTGAAAATTAGACAGGTTAAAGAAATTTTGCATATTTTCAGTAGATCTTACCTTTGTTATAAGTGGTCCTGCAACTTTTGAACAAGAAGTTGTCGTCGAAGAGGTTCTCGATGGCTGTCTGGTCGTGAGAGGCAATGACTTGTTCCAAATGTGCTAAGAATCTTTGAACGACAGCGTCAGAGCTTTCTGGAGCATCCGAAGCGAAGTTCTTCCGAAGTGGGCAAACCGGCATGACAGCACTCTCCAATTGTTGGTCCTTCTTATTCAAAACAAAATCGAATTCCACATCATCCTTGGCCATTCCAGTTGCCAAAAGCACACAATTGATTGAATTTCCATTGTCCTCCACTGATTTGATCTGATAAGAGAATTGAGTTCCACGTGGAATAAACATCAGAAGAGCAACTGCTTGTTCTCTGTTGTATGTTGCCTTGCATCCTTTGAATGAGAAGTCCGGTTCGAAGAGTTCAAGAATGAGGGATTTTTCATGGGTCTCCACAGTTTTGATCATTTGGGTCAGGAACTTTTCGATGGTGGCTTGAGCAGTGTCCTGGGCAATGGCAAAGTGACGGGGCTTCTGTCCAACCAATCCATGAAAAACTGAAGAGCCATCATCCGAATTGGCAAATCTTCTTCGAAGTGGGCAAACTGGCATAACAGCACTTTCCAATTGTTGGTCCTTTTTGTTCAAAACAAAGTCAAATTCCACATCATCCTCAGCCATTCCAGATGCCAACAACACACAATTGATTGATTTTCCATGGTCGTCAACTGATTTGATCTGATAAGAGAATTGAGTTCCACGTGGAATAAACATCAAAAGGGCAACTGCTTGTTCTCTGTTGTACGTCGCCTTGCATCCTTTGAATGAGAAGTCCGGTTCGAAGAGTTCAAGAATGAGGGATTTTTCATGGGTCTCCACAGTTTTAATCATCCGAGTCAGGAACTTTTCGATGGTGCCTTGAGCAGTGTCCTGAGCAATGGCAAAGTGACGAGCAGGTGGGCAGGCAATGATTGTGGCGGAGAGGAGAGAATGAGACGTTGGATTGAAGAGCAGTCTGGTATCGAACTCTCCATTCGGACTAGAAATAATCGCATTTCCAATGATTGGGCGAACCTCCGGAGTGTATTCTTTGTACTGAGATGATCTGAGGGTGAAGTCCATTGAGCTGGAAGAACCACCGGATAACTTGTCGATCAATGCAAGAGTTTGGTCTGGAAATAGAACAATAATTTTTGAATAAAACTCTTGAGAGCCTACCTTTATTATAAGTCCCGTGGCATCCTTTAAGATTGAACTGGTCATCGAGAAGCATTCCTAGAGAGCCCTTGGATCCAAGTTGACTCTTCATGTAAGTCAGGAACAAACGCATGGCATTGAAGGCTTTCTGATCATCATCTTGTGCCACGAGCGAACGTCTGAGAGACTTCTGACAGGCTGGCACACTTCCACTTTCCAATTGCTGGTCTTGCTTGTTCAAGACAAACTCCGCGACGACTTCAGCTTGGCCAAATCCACTTGCAGACACGACGTACTTGATGGATGATCCTTCGTCTTCAACGGAGTTGAGGGTGATAGTGAACTTGGTCCCGGCCGGAAGGCTGCTGAGAAGTCCCACGATCTTTGTCTTGTCGTAAGTCCCACGGCATCCTTTGAAGATAAAATCAGGTTGAAAGAGTCCAGAGATGATGGAGACGTCTTTCGATTCAATTGATTGGACCATTCTAGCGAGGAACTTTTCCACGGTTGCCTGGGCATTGTCGGAGAAGGAAGACGCAACAGATGGGGCGATGAATCCATGGAAGTGGGCTCCTCGAAAGAAGCCGGCAGATGAAGACCCGAGAAGGGAGAGAAGAAGAATAGAGACGAACATTTGTGTCGAATGAATGTTTCCAGCAAGTGCCTCTCTTTATATAAGGAGACTTTTGCATATGGGCGGAGCGAATTTTGGGAAGGGGAAGGGGGAGGTGGTTGGTTTCTTTCCTTAGCTGACGTGTCAGTTTCCAACCACCCCCGCATTCCCCATCGAATATTTTATGATTCGATTAGGAGGGGGAGAGAGAAATCTACAGTATACCATTTGATGCAGGAAAAAGATGGGAAACAAGGAAAAAAAAGATAGCGATGTGCCACGCGAAAAATAATCTTACCGTATACCGTTTTTGGAGGAATTGAGCAAAAAAAAAGAAACAATATGTCAGTGATTCACTGAAGTGTAAGGTGATGATGATCAACGGAAAATAATCGAAGATATTCACTAGGAAAACCGAACTAAACGTAGATCCCAATTGTCGAAAATGCATCCTGAAGTTCGTTGAGTCTAATGAGCTTAATTAGAAGTTTTTTTCGATTCTAAAATGCAACGTATTGATGAATACTAGCTACTGAAAGATATCTCTCGAAAAATTAGTGCACTTGAACCTAGTTGGAAGCTCACAGTAATCAAGTTTTGATTTCGAAATGTAATATTCATAGTTTAATATATTCTCTAAAAATTTCACAAAGTTTGCTGACTAGGGAATGGAATATATGTACATAGGATGAGCTTTTGCTTAACGAGTGGTACCATTCGAAAGCTTAGGTCAAGCGCAACTCATTTCTTTCGTCACAATTTGCTAACCACCCCTGACGGCATCAGAGTTTGCATCTGAAATTTCAGTGCTTAAACTCACTCTCCCATAAAAATTACAAAAATTAGCTCAAACTCCAATCAAAATCTCTCCAAGCTTCAGAAATTAGTGTGGAGTTGAATTGTGCATGAGAGGTGTGGCCTTCTGCTCGAGAAGCACTGTCTTTTTTCATCGGTTTCATTAGTATCTGGTTTAGCTTGTTCCCATAGCCACGCTGAGTTCTCTCAAAGACCTATTGCATCAATTTCAAAACCAGTTTTAAATGCTCAATAAATTTATTAGTTCAGAATTAATCACAATAATTAACCCCACAAGTCAGCGAAATCGATTTGTCTTTTGTTTCTGGTCGATGGGCACGATGGAATACTTCCAGACTTCAAGACATTTCTGTGTGGGCAGAAGACGAAATGGGCATCGAAGGGTCCGCTTGGTCCAGTGATGGCAACAGTATACTCGATTTGTCCGTTGTTGTTCCATTGGGACGACTTCAGTTCGAATTGGAAAGGAGATGAGGAGCGGGTGATGATTCCGATGGCTTGGGCTGAAATTTGGTAGGTTTTAAACTAAGTTTGATACGTTCGGTATAGCTTACCTTTGGTATAAACACCCTTGCATCCTTTGAACATGAAATTATCGTCGAAAAGGTTTCCGATGGCAGTGATGTCATTGGAAGCAATGATATGTTTCATCGAAGCCAGGAATCTTTGGATGACGGCATCAGAGTCGTCCGAAACATCAGCGAAACTGCGGCCAGTTTGAGAACACCCCGGGACACGTCCACTTTCCAATTGTTGATCATTCTTGTTCAAAATGAACTCCGCAACGACTTCAGCTTGACCGAATCCACTAGCAGAAACAAGATACTTGACGGAGGGTCCTTGGTCTTCAACAGATTTCAGGGTAACACTGAACTTAGTCCCAGCTGGTAGATTGGAGAGGAGTGTAACGATCTTCGTCTTGTCGTAAGTTCCACGGCATCCTTCGAAAATGAATCCGGGTTGGAAGAGGCCAGAGATGATGGAGACGTCTTTCGATTCAATTGAACGGACCATTCTGGCAAGGAACTTTTCCACTGTGGTCTGACCGTCAGAGTTTTCAGGGACATCAAAGAAGCTGCGGTCAATCGACTTTTGGCAGGCTGGCACATTTCCACTCTCCAACTGCTGATCATTCTTATTCAAGACAAATTCCGCGACGAGTTCAGCTTGGCTGAATCCACTTGCAGACACGAGGTACTTGATGGATGATCCTTGTTCTTCAACGGAGTTGAGGGTAATAGTGAACTTGGTCCCAGCTGGAAGGTTGCTCAGAAGTCCAACGATCTTTGTCTTGTCATAGGTTCCACGGCATCCTTTGAAGACAAATCCTGGTTGGAATAGTCCAGAGATGATGGAGACGTCTTTCGATTCAATTGAACGGACCATTCTAGTCAAGAACTTCTCCACGGTAGCCTGAGCATCGCCTGAGAAGGAAGGATCAGGGGCGATGAATCCATGGAAGTGGGCTCCTCGAAAGAAACCAGCAGATGAAGACCCCAAAAGGGTGAGGAGAAGAATAGAGACGAACATTTGAGTCGAATGAATGTTTTCAGCAGAGGCCTCTCTTTATATAGGAAGACTTTTTTATATGGGCGGAGCGAATTTTGGGAAGGGGAAGGGGGGGGGGGGGGGGGGGGGGGGGGGAGGTGGTTGGTTTGTTTCTTAGCTGACGTGTCGATTTCCAACCACCCCCGCATTCCCCATCGAATATTTTACGATTCGATTTGGAAGGGGAATCTACAGTATACCACTCGGTGCCGGAAGAAGATGGGAGACTGAAAAAAAAAGAAAAGAGCGAAGTGTCAAGAGATCGAAAGATGATAAAAAGCTGAAACTAATGAGAAATTCTAAAAAAAAAGAAGATGATTGTACTCTTACAGTATACCCTTGAATAGAAGAAGATCATAAAGACGATCAGTTCATTCAGATGGGTAACGCTAACTGGAATAAGAGATTGATGAGGTAGAAAGAGGAACATAGAGTACAAGGGGATGAAAAAAGTAACCTGCAATGAGTAGGTTCAAGCGGAGTTCAATTATACTTTAAAAGTTCTATTATCTTCAATGCTCATATTATCGGTGACTGATTAGACGGCCAACTTGACAAATGAGACCTTATAATTCTCTTTCTGATCCATTACCACAAGCCTCCCATTGGAATCAGCTTTTTTTCTAACATTTGTGTAGAAATGTAGCAATCAAAATAGGGATCAAGCCTTACTTTATCTGAAAGATATCAGTCACAATTGAGTATGGTCCCATATGAAGGACCGTTTTGGTCTGTGTGATTCAGAACTTCTCTTTTAAGATCACTGATTTCTTTTATTAATGAGACTTCCTTCCCTCTCAGGATACTTTTCTCTCAACTCAACTTCAAAACCAGTGTTAAATGCTCAATAAATTTATTTTTTCAGAATCAAATCAGAAGAAACCAAAACCAATTATCGGGCACGATGGAATACTTCCTGATTTCAAGACATTTCTGTGTGGGCAGAAGACGAAATGGGCATCGAAGGGTCCATTTGGTCCAGAGATGGCAACAGTGTACTCGATTTGTCCGTTGTTGTTCCATTGAGACGACTTCAGCTCGAATTTGAAAGGAGATGTAGAGTGGGTGATGATTCCGATGGCTTGGGCTGAAATTCGGTAAGTTTTCAGCTATTTTTAATACGTTCGGTAGCTTACCTTTGTTATAGGTTCCCTTGCATCCTTTGAAGGAGAAGTTGTCGTCGAGGAGGTTTCCGATGGCAGTGATGTCATTAGAAGCAATGATCTGTTTCATCGAAGCCAGGAATCTTTGGATAACAGCGTCGGAGTCTTCAGAAACATCAGAAAAGCTGCGGCCAATCGATTTCTGACAGTCTGGCACATTTCCACTTTCCAATTGTTGATCATTCTTGTTCAAGACGAATTCCGCGACGACTTCAGTCTTTCCGAATCCACTGGCTGACACAAGATACTTGATAGAGGATCCAAGGTCCTCTACAGATTTCAGGGTAACACTGAACTTGGTTCCGGCGGGGAGACTGCTCAAAAGTCCAACGATCTTGGTCTTGTCATAGGTTCCACGGCATCCTTCGAAAACGAATCCTGGTTGGAAGAGTCCAGAAATGATGGAAGCATCTTTAGATTCAATTGAGCGGACCATTCTGGCCAAGAATTTTTCGATGATAGTCTGAGAGTCTTCCGGAACATCAGAGAAGCGGCGACCAATCGACTTTTGGCAGGCCGGCACATTTCCACTCTCCAACTGCTGATCATTCTTGTTCAAGACAAATTCCGCAACAACTTCAGCTTGACCGAATCCATTTGCAGATACGAGGTACTTGATGGATGAACTTTGGTCTTCAACGGAGTTGAGAGCGATACTGAACTTGGTCCCAGCTGGAAGGTTGCTCAGAAGTCCAACGATCTTTGTCTTGTCATAGGTTCCACGGCATCCTTTGAAGACAAATCCTGGTTGGAATAGTCCAGAGATGATGGAGACGTCTTTCGATTCAATTGAACGGACCATTCTAGTCAAGAACTTCTCCACGGTAGCCTGGGCGTCGTCAGAAGCAGCATAAGAATATCCGATGAATCCATGGAACTTTGGACAAGCGGGAACACTTCCTCCTTCCAATTTTCCAGCAACAAGAATGAAACGGGCGGCAACTGGGACAGGATTGAATCCGGCGATGGAGACGAAGTACTCGATCTTGTCACTTGAGATGAACTTGGACGATTTGTAGGCAACGGTGAAGTGTGTTCCAGATGGGATCATGCTGAGCATTGCGACGATCTTCTCTGTAAGTTTTTAGATTATTTTTGTTTTTTTCCTAGGGGTAAACTCACTCTTATCATAGTCTCCTCTGCATCCGTGGAAAAAGAAGTCATCAGCGAAAAGGTCCGAAATCTTTGAAGCATCCTTAGTCTCGATAGTCTTGACGATCTTAGCCAAGAAGGTCTCAACGATGGATTGAGAATTATCAGTCGAAGGCTGGTGGAAGAAGAACTGTGCAGAAGATGCCCCGAGAAGGGAGAGGAGTAGTATAGGAACGAACATTGAATGTTCTGACAACATTGAATGATTATGATAGAAGGATGCCTCTCTTTATATAGGGAGACTTTTTTATATGGGCGGAGCGAATTTCGGGAACGGAGGGGGGAGGTGGTTGGTTTCTTTCTTAGCTGACGTGTCGGTTTCCAACCACCCCCGCATTTCCCATATTTTATGATTCGATTAGGAGAGGGAGAGGGGAATCTACAGTATACCATTTGATGCTCAAAGAGGATGGGAATTTGAAAAAAGGAAAAGAGCGATGGGTCGAGAGATCAAAAGATGAAGGTGGCTAGGCTAAAACTACGGCTATGTTCCAGAAAAGAGATCCCTAGATTTTATAAGGGTCCTTAAAAAGTAAAGGGCTCCCAGGGAAATTCCACTGGTACCTAAAAATTAAAGTGGTCCCTGGCATTCTCAAAAAAGTTTTCCAAGAGTCCCAAGAATTTCCTAAGGGTCCCTTGAAAATTAAGAGGGAGCCCCTTAACAGGGACCTTCAAAACATTTCAGGGACTCTTGTTTTTTCAGGGCTCCCTGAAAAAGTTCATAAGTCCCCAGAAAATCAAGGGACCCCTATTCTGGAACAGAGCCAAAACTACTAACAAAAAGCTCCCGGTGAATAAAAATTACCCAGAAATGAGCAAGCTTAAACAGTTCAGATGAAATTAGTGGGTGGTTTACTTATCATTAACTATGAAAAGAATGACATTACCATAGAATAAATCACCAAAGAAGTGTCAGCTAAAAGCTTATTTGAGCTCGACTGAGCAATTAACAGGCTGTGACTTCCCAATCAGCAAATCTTTTCGTATCTAGTTTATGGGAGCAATGAATTCTGAGCTCACGAGAACTCCCTTTGTAAATCAGAGTCAACTTATTTCTATAACCCATGAGACATATTTTCTCCATAAAACACTTTCCTTAACACAAAAAAAATTTTAAATGCTCAATAATTCTTTTATTGTTTCATAAGCAATAACAACATATCAATAGAAATCAATGAATTTTCTGGTAGATGAAACATCAGCGAAGTTACGTCGATTCTTGGAATCAGAGGAATCTTCATTTTCACAATCCATTCTTGCTGCATGTAGAAGCTGTTGCTCGTGAAGATTCAGATGGATCATGATCCACATGACGTCATTCGAATGGGCCCAGAATTCCATTTGATACTGATTACCTTCAACTCTATGGGAGAAGAAAATAGTGAAATTGGTGGGGATACCAGCGAAGAGCTCAACGGGATCAGTCAAGAACTCCACGAATTGGTCTGAAAACACAATGATTAGGTATGAGCGCTCTGTTGAGAAAGACATGTGGGTCCCGAAGCCCCAATCAGCATGTGGAGCGCGATTGCATTCCTAACTTACTAAAAACACGCTTCCTAGACAGAACAAAAATTGATCCTTAACTACTTGAAACCCACAGGATCAGCGGTACCTTTCCTGCGCCTAATCTTACGACAGAATGCATACTCATTCTCCGAGCACACACTGGCAGCCTACCAAACGTTCAAGTATGCAGTTGCGCCCTGCTGAATAAGGTGGGTCGCTCCGAAACCTAAGTTGTTAGTGAAGCGCGATGCGCGTTCCTTAGGCAAGGCGCTCGACTAATTAGTTCAAAACAGGGACGAGCAGCAACGGCATTGCCGGTTTTCCAGTTGCCCAAATTCGGCGTTGCCGCTCGCTTCAGGTTCAAGATCCCAGTACTTATAAACTCTGTTAAAGCGCCTAATCTCACGACAGAATGCACCTTTAGTCCCTTTAGCTACCCCTTTGATGGCTCACCTCTGTTGTACACCTTTCTGTCGCATCCTTCGTACACAAAATTTGGCATGAACAATCCACGAATCAGAACTTCGTCTCGAGACTTCACCGAAAGTTTAAATCTGTCCATAAAGTTTTGAGCAATTTCATCATCCAAGTAAACTTCTTCAGCCTCTTCTTCCGTTTCAGAGATTTTCTCGGTTTCAGTGACTTCTTCAGACGGAGGAGAAGTGGGGTCAACATTAGCGGCAGCCTTGACTTTCTGCACAGAAGTCCCAGCGTTCTTGTAAGCAGTGAATCCACGACTACGTCGGCAACCGGCTCTTCTCACAGATTGGAGTTGTTGATCGTGAAGATTCAAACGGAATCTGGACGTTACGCTATCAGGCATCGATCGATTCGAATGAGCCAAGAAATCGATTTGGTCCGGATTATCTTCAGCTCTTTGAGCAAAGACAATGGTATAATCGATTGGAATTTCTTCGTAGAAGCGACCGGTTAGAAGCTTCACGAATTGGGCTGAAAATGAAATATCGAAGTATGCTATGAAAGTCAACGTCCCAGGTTGAGTGCGATTGCATCCCAAAATGTTGCGTGCCCCTCTATTGAAGTCGAAAACAAAACTGGGAAAAGTCTAATAATGGGAGGGCGCTAACATCGGTAGACAACTATATTTGACAAAGAACCCGTTTTTTTTCTTCTGGGACCAGTTAAACGAGAAAGAGTCTCTGAAGAGCGCAACGCACCCCCAACAGCTACTTCGAGCTCCTAAAATCTTCTGTACCTTTTTTGCGCCTAACCTTCCGACAGAATCTACAGTTACCCCAACACATCGGAATAGTGCGTTCGAACCAGAGTTGAGGATTCCGTTTTCCGTCTTTTCAAAGACTCGTTTCCGCTCAACTCTACTGAGGGTTCAAAGCAGAGTGGAGCGGAATTTTCCTTTCCGCCTTCCGCCTTCCGCTTTCCGCCACTTTTTTTGTTTCCGCCTTCCGCTTTCCGCTTTCCGCCAAAAAGTTCGGAATCCCGCCGATTTTCCACCGACCTTCACAATGTTTTTTCATCAAAAAAATGTTATTTTTCAACAAAAACCAGTGTATCAGCAACTTTTTTCGTCATAATTTGTAGCTACTTAGCAAAATTTAGCAAAAATGGTTTATTTGAAGCCTTGAATTTCCACTTTCCGCCTTCCGCTCTCCGCTTTCGGCCAATTTGCGGCTTTCCGCTTTCCGCCTCCGCCTTCCGCCTTCCGCTTTCCGCCCAATTTTTTTCAATTCCGCTTCTGCTTTCCGCCTTCCGCCTTTTCAAAAACCCGTTTCCGCTCCACTCTGGTTCAAAGTTTGAACCCTCAGGACTAATGACTCCTGCTGTTGGCCCTATTTTCACTACAGAATGCACACTCAGTTCCCTCCTATCCACCCCTGCTAACTAACCTTTGTTGTACTTCTTTCCCTTGCACCCTTCAAACACAAAATTTGGATTGAACAATCCACGAATCACAGCTTCATCTCGAGTCTCCACCGAACGTTGAACTCTATTCATAAAGTTCTGAGCAATTTGATCATCCGAGAGAGTCTCAGCATTCTTGGGAGCAGAGAATCCACGGAGATGAACAGGACAATTGGCTCGTCTTCCCGATTCGAGTTGATCGTCATGAATGTTCAAAATGAATTTTGACATTATGTATGAATCGTAAGTAACCTTCGAAGAGGCCAGGAATTCGATTTTATTCTTCGCGATTCTTTGCACGTAGTCAACTTTATAATCGGCAGCGATGTCTTGGCGGTAGTAGCTGGTCAAAAGCTTCACGGTTTGTTCTGAAAATGAGAAGTCCACACTGGTTTCCTGCGAGAGTAGGAAAACGTGCCCTAATACTAAGAACGTTCAATACTCAGTTTCGCACCATTTCCCTAAAAATTCGGTTGAAAAATTTTAGCCAAAATCGAGATACGCAGCAAAATCATCAATTCAGCATTAGAGCGCGCTTTCCTAACCTCGCGGGGAACCCATGTAGAAGTCATAATACGTAATCTTGTACACTCAAAATTGAAACTTAAAACATGGTGTCGTACTCGTAAAATTCCGTTAAATTTACCGGAAAGTTTATGGGAAAATACCGGAAAAAATTCGGTAAACTTTCTGAAAATTTCCAAGTTGAAAAAAAAGAATGAAAAAAAAACACCGAGCAGCAATGCTCCGAAGCGCAATGTTTGAGGGATTTTTTTGGAAAATTCTGGGAAAATTTATTTTTCTGGTAATTTTCCGGTAAATTTGTCGATAATTTATCGAAATTTTCCGGTAAGACACACTGATGGTAACCATGTATAACTATGCAATCTCAAGGCGATCCTCAGGTATCTCACCGGTTCCCTACGAGGATAAGTGCGCCCTAATGCTAAAACAGTTCAATACTCAGTTTCGTCCCGTGTCCCTAAAAACTCGGTTGAAAAAATTTGGCCAAAATTGCGGTACGCAGCGAAATCATCAATTTAGCATTAGAGCACGATTTCCTACCCCCGCGGGAGCCCGTGTGAGGCCCCGTAGCTCAACGAATAACGCGTTTTTAGCTTTCTTTTTCACATTTGAAGCCCTAATTGCTTTTTTCTTGCACCTAATCCTACGACGAATTCCCTTCGACCCCTTGTCACTCCCTGCCACCTCACCTTTGTTGTACTTCTTTCTTCCGCATCCTTCATACTCGAAATTTGACTTGAACAATTCACGAATCACAGTTTTGTCTTGCGATGCCACCGAACGATTGATTGTATCCAGAAAGCTTTGAGCTCTTCGAAGGTCCGATGGATCATCATAAACTCCGACGGGCGGAGGAGTCGTGAAGGCGTATTTGGAGGCAGAAGAAGCTTCCAGAAGGGAGAGGAGTAGTATAGAGAGGAACATCCGATACGAATGATTGTGATGGAAGGAGGCTCTTTATATAGGGAGACTTTTTTATATGGGTGGAGCGAATTTTCGGAAGGAAGGGGGAGGGGGTCGGTTTCTTTCCGTCCACTATGCGGGGGAGGGGAGCCCTGCAAGGAGGAGGTGGATGGAAATATATGCAAATTTTCTCCATTTTTTACGACCGCTGTTGAAAATCGACACGTCAGTTAAGGGAATTTCGCTCCGCCCTGATAAAAAAGTCTCCCTATATAGAGAGCCCCCTGATATCACAACCATTCAGTGCTGTCAGAACAGTCAATGTTCATTCCTATTCTTCTTCTCTCCCTTCTTGGGTCTACTTCTGCCGGATTCTTCCGTAATGCGCCTTCGGATGGTTCTGAAGTCTCCATCGAAAACTTCATGAAAGAGATGAATGCGGCGATTGCCAACAGAAGTACTGAAGCGATTTCGGATTTGTTCACCGACAACTTTGCCTTCACAGGATGCCGAGGGGATTATGATAAGCGTGAGTTATCGCTAGCTAGGCGTATACAGCAGAAAGCCTAACGCACGGACATGCACAGCGGATTGCTAACAGCGCTGAAAATTAAATATTGCGCCACATTGTTTCTCTGCGTCTCCTCAACTAGCATGCTATTCTCAGACATGCTTCGCAAACCGCAACGCAGCTCCTAGAAAAATTTCTCGCGCCGCTTTGAATGAGCCTGCTGTTGTGCCCAGCGGGGGTAGGAAAGCGCGCTCCAATGCTAAATTGAAGATTTCGCTGCGTACCTCAATTTCGGGCGAATTTTTTCAACAGAATTTTTAGGGAAATGGGGCGAAACTGAGTATCAAACTTTTTTAGCATTAGGGCGCGCTTTCCTTTTTTAAAATTTTCGAGCGTTGCGCTATATGCGCCCTACTGCACTCACCACTTCCGTCGCCAAGTTTGTTTTTCAAAAAAACTAAAAAAAATTTTCGAAATGATAAGCATTTTTATGACATTTTCGGCAAAAATTTAAAAAAAATTTCCCACCAAAGTCAGAAATTTCTCCGAGCCATTTTTTTGACTCAGTGCAGTGGAGCGCATATGAAACAGCGCCCGTAAATATACCGATGGGATTACGCTGTTGCCTAATTTCTAACTGTTTTTTCAGAAAGAATGACCAATCTGCTCAGCAACATCCCACCAGGCACACACTACTCCATCACCTTCGAATCTTCTCATTACATTCCCAATGACAAAATTGAGTATAATGTCACCATATCCGGATTCAATCCATTCCCAGTCAAGGCCACATTTGTTTTTAAGAAAGCTACAGAGCAATTGGAAGGAGGAGTTGCTTTAGATTGTCCAAAATATCGAGGATTCATTGGTTATTCCCCTGCTGCTTCTTCTTCATTTAGCGATGACACCAAGTCCGGCAATGCTCAAACCACCGTGGAAAATTTCCTGGCCCGAATGGTTCGATCAATGGAATCCAAGGATCGATCCATCATTTCTGCCCTCTTCCAACCAGGATTCATCTTCAAAGGCTGCAAAGGTACCTATGACAAAATGAAGATTGTCTATGCCCTGAGCCATATTCCAACTGGGACCAAGTTCACTATCAACCTGTTATCAGTGGAGGACCTTGGAGACTCTATCAAGTACTTGATGACAGTTACTGGACTCAAGAACTTGGGAGTTCCTGCTGAATTTGTGTTGAACAAGTATGACCAGCAATTGGAAAGTGGAAGAGTTCCAAAGTGTCCGGAGCATCAAGATCGTCGCTTCGCTGTTTCTGAAGACTCGGACGCTATTGTCCGAAAATTCTTGGATTACCTGAAACCGACTCTCGCCTCTAATGACTCCACTGCTATCGGAAAGCTATTTGACGACAACTTCTTGTTCCAAGGATGCCGAGGAAATTATACCAAAAGTAAGCTCCACCCAACAAAAAGTTGTCCTAAATCTCCAAATCTTTCAGCCTATATTGCCCAAAATAGCAGAGCTTTCTACGAGACCTCCGAGGAGGCCATATTGCAATCCTCGAAATGGAACAACAACGGACAAATCGAGTACATTGTCAGCCTCCCTGCACCAAGCGAAGACTTCAATGGTCTATTCGTCTTGTGCCCACACCGAAATGTTTTGATTTCTGGAAATAGACCAAAGTGTATGGCAAGACGTGCTCGCAACAGCTTCTTGAAACAATCTGAAGACCTCAACGCCATCGTTGAAAACTTCATGACGAAATTTGCAAAATTCGTAAAGACCAAAGACGATTTCATCATTGGAGAACTTTTCCAACCCAATTTCACATTCCGTGGATGCAATGGAGAGACGTACAACCGGGAGGATTCCATTAAAATCATGCAAAATGTTCCAAGTGGATCCAAATTCACCTACAAGTACAAGGATATCTCAGATGGTGGTGGTTTCATTCGTGTCACTGTCTTAGTCTCCGGTCTTGGTGTCGCCAACATCGAGTTCGGATTCGTTTTGAATAAGAATGTCCAGAAATTGGAAAGTGCTGCTTTCCTGGCGTGCCCTCCACCGTCAAAGCATTTGAGAAGCTTGGTTGCTGCTCCAGAATCCTCTGACGTCATCATCCAAAGATTCCTGGCTCGCTTGGAACAAGTCATTGCCCACCATGAATTCTCTTCCATTGGAAAGATTTTCGACGACGATTTTGTCTTCGAAGGATGCCATGGAACCTATGACAAAGGTAAGTATTTCTTGATAGATCGCAGACTTCTGAACCCCCAATTTTCAGCCCAAGCCATCGAAATGATCACCCGCTCTCCATCTCCTTTCGAATTCAAGCTGAAATCCTCCAAATGGAATAACGCCGGACAAATTGAATACACTGTCGCTATCACTGGACCAAACGGGGACTTCGATGCCCATTTCGTCTTCTGCCCCGAGAGAAATGTTCTGAAGTCTGGAGATATGGTATCGTGTCCGACTCCAAGAAAAAGAGGATTCCGCATGTTCTATTGATTTTGAAAGTGATTTTGAACCTAATAAAGGTTATGCGCATTTGAATGTGTTCGAGTTTATCTGGGTTTGTATGAGCCATGTCGTTTATCTTGCTCCGTTTGCCATCTCGAATTGTTTTGGACTGAAGCTTGACCGGTTTCTTTTAGCGAAGGTCATCAGAGAATATGGTCACGAGGGAATCTGATAGAAATGCTCGGTAATTGACGGAATTCCGAAAGTCTTCGAGGTACAGTAAAAATTCATCAATTGAAGCACGGTGAGATCTGCGATGATATAGGTTAGGGCTCTTCGTGACCCCCTAATAAGCTTCACAATTGCTCAAATAAGTGATCATTGACTAAATCTTCAGAAAAGTTTTGGTCAGTTCGGAGGCTGCTCTGAAGTTAGACCTCAACGTATAACTGATTGTTTATCGAGATAATAACCCGTTGAACCTGGACTAGATTAAAGACTGTTATGGTGGTTTTTTCTCTATACATCTTTAAAAAAACATGGGAACTTCCTAATAGTTGATACATAGCTCAGTACAACAAGGTCCGTTTGAGCATTTGAACTTCTTCTGATACTTCCAACCTTTTTCAAGACATGGAGACTCAAATATTGATTTCTAAATGACCTCATCTAAGTCGTTTCCGATTCGTTATTTCCTTGATTAGTTTGCACTATTTATCATATTTTCCTAAAACTCATCACTCTTTTTACGCTTTCAGTTTGAACCCTTCATTCTACATCTTTTGATCTCGTCGCTTTTTTCAGTTTCTCATTCCCTTCCCGGCATACTGTAGATTCCCCATTCACCTCCTCCTAATCGAATCATAAAACGTGCGATAGGAACGATCGGAAAAATATGGAAATGTCTTGCGGGGGTGGTTGGAAACCGACACGTCAGCTAAGAAAGAAACCAACCACCTCCCCCCTCCATTCCCAAAATTCGCTCCGCCCATATAAAAAAGTCTCCCTATATAAAGAGAGGCCTCTGCTGGAAACATTCATTCGTCTCGAATGTTCCTTCCTATACTTCTCCTCTCTCTTCTAGGAGCTACTTCCGCCGATTTCTTCTTCCATGGCCATCCGAGCTCTCGTGGATTTTCCGATGTAACCGCTGGTCCCCATGAAACCCATTTCAATGGAGTCGTTGGCTCCGTCGCCAAGGACACTGCTCAAGTCATCGTCGAAAAGTTTCTGGCTGAAATGATTCGGGCAATTCAAACCAAGGATATTTCAATCATCTCTATTCTCTTCGAACCGGATTTTGTCTTCAATGGATGCAAGGGAACTTATCCCAAAACCCAGGTTGTGGTCCTTCTGAGCAAACTTCCAACTGGAGCCAACTTCCAACTCTCTTTGAAATCTGTGACGGACCTTGGCTATTCTATCAGGTACCTGGTGTCGGCTAGTGGATTCGCCAAGGATGAAGTTGTCGCCGAGTTCATGTTGAACAAAAAGGACCAACAATTGGAAATCGGAAGGATCTCAGATTGTCCGAAAGAAGCTATTCGTTCTCTGGCAGTTCAACAAAGCATGCAAGACGTTGTCAAAGGATTTGTGAGCAAAATGGAGCATGCTGCAAAGTCGAAGGACATCAATGCCCTGGTTTCAATGTTCCAGAACGGATTCGTCTATCGGACATGCACCCATCAGCTTAACAAGGGTAATTTTTTTGATTTTTTTTCCCTCAAAAAGATTCATTTTTTACAGAAGCCATCGTCGCCAAGCTCCTAGATCTCCCTGCTCGCACTCAACTCAACGTGAAATCTGTTCAAACTCTTGGAAATTCTTTGATCTACCAATTGGAAAGCAGTGGCCCAGACTTCCCGAGAATCAAGCATCTCCAATTCACTCTCAACCGGATCACACATCAATTGGAAAGTGGAAAAACGCCAGTTTGTGATCAAGGACTCGGAGAGATTCGTCATTTTCATGGTCTTGCTAGAGCTCAAAGTGATGCTGAAGTGGTGGCAAAGAAGTTTCTGGAACGGATGATTCATCATGTTGAGACGAGGGATACTGCACTTATTTGGTCACTTTTTGATGAGAAATTTGAATTTGTTGGATGCAACGAAGTCTATAATAAGGGTGAGTGTGGGCAGGAGCATATAGCGTAAGACCTATTATACGTCACCACTCCTAACAGAACGGCACCTCTAACTGACCAGAACGCTGAAGATTACTTCCAATAATAGAGCGCCGGTTTGTAACAGACCAGCACCCCTAACAAACGGGCACTCTGACAAGTACTTTGAACGATAGAGCGTCATGCCGGTGTAATAGAGTTTTTACGGTAGCTGTCAGGGCTTGAGGGCGCTAGTGAAATTATTGTCAGTTCATACGAAAAGTTGCCTACAGTAATCAGAAAAGTCTGTTTTTGACCACGCCCCAAACTGGGTGAAACCTTGACAATCGCAACTTGCAATGAGGTCATGTCCAATTAGGGGCGTGGCCTGAGGCATAGTTGCGCAGGTGACATTTTGTAGAAATTGACAAAAACCGAATTTAGGGACGTGGCCTAAATTTGAAATGCGCCGCACATGCGAAGGGAACTCCCTGTAAAAACTCACAATAGAAGCACCACGCCTTTCAAAAAAAAAGCGTTTCCCTTATCAAAAAAATTTTTGCAGAACAAACTGTTCAAATCCTGAGCCATCTGCCAGCCAACTCCAATTTCACTATCAAATTCATTTCTGCTCGTTACTTCACAACACATCTCATCGCTTACAATGTCTCCGTCTCCGGAATCCCCGTAGTTTTCTTGTTGTCTGCCACGTACAAGAGATTGAAGTCGGGACATGTTGAGGATTGCGCCGTTTGGAAGGGATTCGGCTCTGAAGCTCGCCATTTTCAAGGCTCAAGGCTTGCTCGTCAATCTCCAAGGGACGCTCAATACATCGGAAGACAGTTTTTTGAACGAATGGATCATCATATCAAATCGAGAAATGCTGGATTGATCGGGACACTTTTCCAAGAAAAGTTCGTATTCTATGGATGCAATTTTATTCATGATAAGAGTGAGTTGAAGGAAAAAAATTTTCGAAAATTGATGAAAAAAATATTCCAGAAAGAACAATCGAGCTCCTGATCCACTTCAAGCCCACCTTCAATCTCAGTGTCGAATTCGTTTCTGCTCGAGTCTTCATGCCAGATATTGTTGCTTTGAACGTCACCATTTATTCAATCCCGGTTGTTTTCTTGTTGCCCGCCCCTTATCAGCAGTTCATGAATGCGCAAATTGATGGATGCATTGTCTCGAGGAAGTTCAATGGATTTGTTGGACAGCCTCCTAGAAGTATTGCTCAGGACAATGCTCAAGTCAGCATTGAGAAGTTCCTGACCCGAATGATCAAGACAGTGGAGACCCATGACAAAGCCCTTATCCTTGCACTATTCGAACCCGATTTCTCATTCAAAGGATGCAAGGCAACGTACAACAGAGAACAAGCAGTTGCCCTATTGATGTTCATCCCACGTGGAACTCAATTCTCTTACAAGATCAAATCAGTAGAGGACAATGAGAAATCAATCAATTGTGTTCTGTTGGCAACTGGAATGGCCAAGCATGATGTGGAATTTGACTTCGTTTTGAATAAGAAGGATCAACAATTGGAGAGTGCTGTCATGCCAGTTTGTCCACTTCGAAGAAGATTCGCTAATTCGGATGATGGCTCTTCTGTTTTTCATGAATTGATTGGACAGGAGCCCCGCTACTTCGCCTTGGCTGAGGACGATGCTCAGGTCACCATCGAAAAGTTTCTGACTCGGATGATCAAAACTGTGGAAACCCATGACAAATCCCTCATTCTAGGACTATTCGAGCCCAGCTTCATCTTCAAGGGATGCAAGGCAACGTACAACAGAGAACAAGCAGTTGCTCTTCTGTTGTTTATTCCACGTGGAACTCAATTCTCCTATAAGATCAAATCAGTGGAGGACAATGGAGAATCAATCAATTGTGTGCTTTTGGCTACTGGAATGGCCAAGAATGATGTGGAATTTGACTTCGCTCTGAACAAAAAGGATCAACAATTGGAGAGTGCTGTCATGCCAGTTTGCCCGCTTCCAAGAAGATTTGCCAATTTGGATGATGGCTCTTCAGTTTTTCATGGACTCGTTGGACAGGAGCCCCGCCACTTAGCCTTGGCTCAGGACGATGCTCAGGTCACCATCGAAAAGTTTCTGACTCGAATGATTAAAACTGTGGAGACCCATGACAAACCCCTAATTCTGGAATTATTCGAGCCAACCTTCTCATTCAAAGGATGCAAGGCAACATACAACAGAGAACAAGCAGTTGCCCTTTTGATGTTCATTCCACGTGGAACTCAATTCTCCTATAAGATCAAATCAGTTGAGGACAATGGAAAATCAATCAATTGTGTGCTTTTGGCGTCCGGAATGGCTAACAATGATGTGGAATTCGATTTTGTTTTGAATAAAAAGGATCAACAATTGGAGAGTGCTATCATGCCAGTTTGTCCACTCCGGAGGGAATTCGCATCGGCTCCAGAAGACTCCAACGCTGTTACCCAAAGATTCTTGGCTCATTTCAAGACAGTGATGGCTTCTCACGACGAGACTGCTATCTTAAACCTCTTCGACAAGGACTTCTTCTTTAAAGGGTGCAAGGATACTCATAGTGGAGGTAAGAGCAAAGAACTGTAACCAAAAACATTGTAATTTTCAGCCCAAGCCCTGCAACTGATCACTTCCTTCGCATCAAAGCTCTCGTTCGAGTTGAAATCCTCAAAATGGGATCAAAACGAACAGATCGAGTTCACTCTCACCATTTCCGGGGAAGGCAAAGGGTTCGATGCTCAATTCGTCTTCTCTCCATCCAAGAATGTTCTGAAGTCTGGAAGTGTCTTGTCGTGTTCGGCTGCCAGAAGATTCATTGATTTCTTTTGATTTTGGATTTATTTGAGCTTTAAATAAAAACTATGAGCATTTAGAAATTGTTGTGGACAGATAACATAGAAAAGAACGACATTCGGTTGGTAAGGTCCCATTTTCTAGAAAGCCAGTTGTGAGGGAATCTAATAGTAAGTACCTGTCTGAATGGCTTCAACCTCAATAAGTTTGTGTATCAGTTTCCAAGTACAAAGAAGTTGAAACATAGATGGATATCTTCTATCACAAAATTATTCATATTCATCGGTCATCCTGTAGTCTAAGTCAATGACATGTTCCATAGGTCTATCTCCATTTCTCCTTTCAAGGTACTTTTTCTATTTTACTTCAGAATCCTTTTCTTAATTTCTATTATTAGTCAACGATGCTCATCTACTGAAAATACTAATTGTCTCTGTGTTCTTTTTCCATTCATTGGTATACTGTAATGAACACGATCAGCTTCTTTCCTTCGACTTCTTTTGTCCCATAATCATACTGTAAGTTCTCTTCCTTTTTACTTGACTCATTTAACTCTTGGTCTCCCGATAAAACTTAAATCCTCTTTCAGATTACCGTAGTTCCAGTCATCTTCATGTTTTGATCTCGTGACACATCGCTCTTTTCATTTTTTTTTCCAGTTTCCCATTTTCCTCCGGGCATACTGTAGATTCCCCCCTCCTAATCGAATCATAAAATATTCGATGGGGAATGCGGGGGTGGTTGGAAACTGACACGTCAGCTAAGAAACAAACCAACCACCTCCCCCCTTCCCCTTCCCGAAATTCGCTCCGCCCATATAAAAAAGTCTCCCTATATAAAGAGAGGCTCTTGCTGGAAACATTCATTCGACACAAATGTTCGTCTCTATTCTTCTCCTCTCCCTTCTTGGGTCTTCATCTGCCGGCTTCTTTCGAGGAGCTCACTTCCATGGATTCATTGCCCCGTCTCCTGCTTATTCCTTCTTTGATTCGAATGGAGCTCAGGCAACCGTGGAAAAGTTCCTGGCTAGAATGGTCCGCTCGATTGAATCACATGATGCCTCTATTATTTCTGGACTCTTCCAACCGGATTTCATCTTCAAAGGATGCCGTGGTACTTACGACAAGACAAAGATTGTGGGACTCCTCTCCAACCTTCCGGCCGGGACCAAGTTTAGTATCGCCCTCAACTCCGTTGAAGACCAAGGATCATCCATCAAGTATCTTGTTTCCGCAAGTGGATTCGGTGCAGCTGAAGTCGTCGCGGAATTTGTCTTTAACAAGAATGACCAACAATTGGAAAGTGGAAATGTGCCAGCCTGTCAGAAGTCGATTGGCCGCAGTTTCTCTGATGTTCCAGAAGACTCTGAGTCCATCGTGATGAAGTTCCTCGCTAGAATGGCCCGATCGATTGAATCCCATGATGCTTCCATCATCTCTGGACTCTTCCAACCTGGATTCGTATTCGAAGGATGCCGTGGAACTTATGACAAGACAAAGATCGTTGGACTTCTGAGCAATCTGCCAGCCGGGACCAAGTTCAGTATCACCTTGAGATCTACTGAAGACCTTGGATCCTCTATCAAGTATTTGGTGTCTGCAAGTGGATTTGGACAGACTGAAATCGTCGCAGAGTTCTACCTGAATAAAAATGATCAGCAATTGGAAAGTGGTCGTGTCCCGATTTGCCCAAAGATGTTTGCTCATAGCTTCGCTGACGTTTCCGAAGATTCTGACGCTGTCATCCAAAGATTCTTGGCTGAATTGGAACTAATCATTTCCTCCCATGATCCAACTGCTATTGGAAACCACTTCGACGACAATTTCTCCTTCAAAGGATGCAAGGGAACCTATACCAAAGGTAAGTTTTACTGAAAATATAAAAATTAGCCTGAAGCATATCGACTTCCAGATCAAGCCGTCCAAATGATCGTCCACTCTCCGTCCCCTTTCGAGTTCGAGCTTAAGTCATCCAAATGGAACAACAACGGACAAATTGAGTACACTGTCGCCATCTCTGGACCAAACGGACCCTTCGATGCCCAATTTGTCTACTGTCCACACAGAAATGTCTTGAAGTTCGGAAGTATTCTATCGTGCCCAGCTACCAGAAGAAGACGTCAAATCGATTTCTGGGATTTGTGGGGTTAATTGTGATTGATTCTAAACGAATAAATTTATTGAGCATTTAAAACTGGCGGTTTTTTGATTCGTTGAAATTGATTCGTGGGTACAAGTTATGCCAAACACCAATGAAACTGATAAAAAATGGCGGTGCATCTCGAGCAGAAGCTCACACTTGATGCTTTTAGCGAACTTTAGCTCCTCAATGAATTCTGAAGCTTGGAGAGATTTTAGATGAAGATTGAGCGAATTCTGATTGCTCAGTTGATTTCAATAAGTTACTAGTAGGTAGTTTCGATCATGCTTATTCCATTTTGAAACCAAATTTTGATCACTATGAGTTTCCAACTCGGTTCAAGTGAGCTAGTTTTTTGAGTTATATCTTTTAAAAGCTTACATCCATAAGTGGCAGTTTAGATTCGAAAAAAAAAACTACTAGAAAAGACTCAAAGCACTCCAGGATGTATTTTCGACACTTGGGATCTACGTTTGATTGGGTCTTCCTAATGAATGTCCTCAACTATTTACAGTTAATCACTTCCGTATCACTTCTGTAAATTACTGACTGATTATTTCATTTCATATTTTATTCATTCTCTGACATTTCTCCTCCTTTTCCGCTTCTTTCCTTCAAAACGGTATACTGTAGGAGTATTCGTCGCATGAGACATTTCACTCTTTCTAATTTTTAGTTTCCCTTTCTTTTACTGCATCAGATGGTATACTGTAGGTTCCCCTCCCCCCCTCCTAATCGAATCATAAAATATTCGATGGGGAATGCGGGGGTGGTTGGAAACCGACACGTCAGCTAAGAAACAAACCAACCACCTCCCCCCTTCCCCTTCCCGAAGTTCGCTCCGCCCATATAAAAAAGTCTCCCTATATAAAGAGAGTCTCTGGCTGGAAACATTCATTCGACTCAAATGTTCGTCTCTATTCTTCTCCTCTCCCTTCTTAGGTCTTCTACTGCTGGTTTCTTCCGCGGAGCCCATTTCCATGGATTCATCGGCCCGTCTTCCTTCTCTGTTTCCGATGGAGCTCAGGCAACTGTAGAAAAGTTCCTTGCTAGAATGGTCCGCTCGATCGAATCCCATGACGCCTCCATCATCTCTGGCCTCTTCCAACCTGGATTCATCTTCAAAGGATGCCGTGGAAGTTATGACAAGACAAAGATTGTTGGACTTCTGAGCAACCTTCCGGCCGGGACCAAGTTCAGTATCGCCCTCAACTCAGTTGAAAACCAAGGATCATCCATCAAGTACCTCGTGTCTGCAAGTGGATTCGGCCAAGCTGAAATCGTCGCGGAGTTTTATTTGAATAAGAATGATCAGCAATTGGAAAGTGGAAATGTACCAGCCTGCCAGAAGTCGATTGGCCGCAGTTTCTCTGATGTTCCAGAAGACTCTGAGTCCATCGTGATGAAGTTCCTTGCTAGAATGGCCCGTTCAATCGAATCCCATGATGCTTCCATCATCTCTGGCCTCTTCCAACCTGGATTCGTTTTCAAAGGATGCCGTGGAACATACGACAAGACTAAAATCGTTGGACTTTTGAGCAGTCTTCCAGTTGGGACCAAGTTCAGTATCACCTTGAGATCTACTGAAGACTTTGGATCTTCCATCAAGTACTTAGTGTCAGCAAGTGGATTCGGACGAGCTGAAGTGGTAGCGGAGTTCTACCTGAATAAGAATGACCAACAATTGGAAAGCGGACGTGTCCCGATTTGTACGAAGATGTTTGGTCGTGGCTTTGCTGACGTTTCTGAAGACTCTGACGCTGTCATCCAAAGATTCTTGGCTCACGTGGAACAAGTCGTTGCCTCCCATGACCCGACTGCTATTGGAAGCCTCGTCGCTGACGATTTCTTCTTCAAAGGATGCAAGGGAGCTTATAACAAAGGTAAATGGAATAGTAGGAAATGGTCTCAAATTTATTAATTTCCAGCCCAAGCCGTCCAAATGATCACACGCTCTCCATCAACCTTCAAATTCGAACTGAAATCCTCGAAGTGGAGTGAACACGGACAGATTGAGTATACCGTCAGAATCAGCGGACCAAACGGAGAATTCGATGCTCAGTTCGCCTTCTGTTCACACAGAAATGTCTTGAAATTCGGAAGTATTCCATCGTGCCAAGCTGACGTCAGAGGACTCATTGATTTCTTTTGATTCTTGGAATTGATTGAGCATTAAATAAATATTATGTGCATTTAGAAAAAGTGTTGTGAAGAAGCAAAGAGCTTGAGCAAGATCGTAGGAAAAAGACAGGTTTACAACAGAGAAAAAAGTTCACTGTATAACCTGTAATATAGGGGCACTTCCAATAGAAGCACACCTATAACTGAAAGACGCTTTTGGGGCATAGCCAAAAAGTGGAAGACACCAAAAAACAGGAGTTGAGAATAGGACATGCCCTTTTGTTACAGGTTTTACGATATACGGAGCAAAGAAAAGGCCCCCGATATCATATTCAAGCATGGAAAAGAATAACGGAAACGTTGACTTCCGAAAAAGTGAGCGGCACCAACGAAACAGAGTCGCGTCGTAGCTCTAGGATCCGCGACGCGACACGCAACGTGTGCTCGGAAAAAACAAAGTTTCAAATTTTACGCGATTTTACTACCAATCGATAGAGAATTTCAAGCTGATCGATTTTGTCTCTTATCACTTTTTTCTATCTCTTCTAGTTCTCGAAATAAACGCATTTTATGCTGAGGGGCTAGAGCCCAGAGAAGTTAGAGCGTCTGATTGTCTGCGCTCTCTTACTCTACCTCTCTTCTACTTTTAAGTTATCCGCTCTTTGAATAGATCAAAACTTTAAAATTTCGAAAATTTATTGCATATAAGGAAGCGGTTCAAAAATACATTAATTAAAAAAATAACAAAGGCAACTCTGGTAATTTTATAAATAGATACATGTAATCAAAGTGTTTCTCTTTTTTCTTGTTGCACCATTTCATCGATATAGTTTTTTTTCTTTTATAATAATAAAAATTTGGAGAAAAAATCAAAAAAAAAATGAATAAAAGCCTATTCCTCCTGCTCGCCATCCCTCTCGTATCGTGCCTTATTCAAATGAGCCAACTTGTGACGTGCCTCGCCGAGCTCCCGTTCTTTTCGGAGCACTTCTTCTTGAGCATCCATAACTTGGGCGATTCCACTGACAAGTCTATCGGAGATGGCAATGTTACGATCATCACGAGCGATCACTTGTTGAGCTGATTGGACGAGTCGTTCTGCGGCGTTCTGGAAAAGAAGAAAAAGTTGAATTTAGGCCGAGAGCCGGGGGGGGGGGGGGGGGGTTGGTGGAAGTCGGAATTTAAGAGAATCGACTATTGTCGTTTACTACCTAATGTCCTTTACTTTTCTGACCATTTTCGGCCAAGACAATCATTTAGAATAGGCCGTAAAGATGGAAGTCTACAAAAAATCTAGAATTTTTTGCTCGGAATAAATGGATATGGCAAGATGCAATGTTTTCTGTTTTGGGTTTTTCAAAAATTCGAAATTTCCTTGACATTGCAACAGGTCGATGCACCATGTGAAATCGCCAGTAAGTGTTAGATCGGGACACTCAAGACTTTTCCGGAATCTCGTAAAAGTGGACCTAATGACTGACAGAATCGTTCAAATTTCAGAAAACTTTCTACAAAGACGATGAACCATGTGGAGTGGCCAGTAAATGCGAGGCCGGGAGACTCAACTATTCTGCCAATTTCTCGTAAAAATGGACTTCATGAATGACAAAATGGTTCCAATTTTCCGAAAGATTTTACTAAATCGTGCGAAGTTTCAGGAAATTTCCATGTTGTTACTCTATCGCGCAATTTTGAATGAAACTATTACTTGTTGGCGGAGAGCTGACACCTCGGTTTGAAGGCGCAGCGCTAAATGTCAATTGAGTCAAATCACGCTTACAGTTATTTGTCATTGAGAATTACTGTAACCGCGGCGGGACCCAATAGAAATTTTTCGCTGCCTCTTTAAACCGAGGTGTCAGTCTTCCGCAAATAAGTGATGCCAAGTTTAATCGAACCCAAACTACGAATTCCACATGTTAAAATCGTACGCAAACTTTCAAGAAAAATAACTCACCCTAACAGCCTGTCCAGCAGCCTGCAACCTCCTATTCGCTTGACTATCCGGATCCGCTTTCACATTACATGCAACCAACAATTGAGCAGTTGAAGATGACACTTGTTTTGCTGCAGAAATCAGCCGTTCCTCAGTGGTTTGTCCCTTCATCAAAGTGTTCGCAGCATCACATAATTTATGAACAGAAGCCACAACAACACGGGCGGCACTTGTTAATCCCTCCGACCATTGATATGTTCCTGATCCGGATGGCCGAGATTCTGTTCGGCCTTGAAGAGCCAGTTCTCGTTGAGCACTTGTCGCGGCTCTCACAAGAATATGAACAGCGCTAATGATGCCTTTTGCCGAGGAGAGAATGTTCTCGTCGAACTCAGCCTCCACAATTTCTTGCTGTAACAAAATTGAATAGTTTGGAAATTTTTTTTTTTTGATTTTTGAAAAAATAAATTTTTTGTCCTAAAAAAACTTACCGCCAAATTTGCCCACCCTCCCGGCCGTCGATACGTCTAATAATCTGGTTCTTTTCGCGTTGATATAAGAACCCAAGAATACCAGACATATCAGCGGCACGGTGGGCGGGGCTTACAATAGGAATATAGAATAGGAATAGGGAATAATTAAGGGAGTAAGATTTGATTTTTTTGTTTACCGTAACCGGAAATTTAAAGGCGCAGGGGCAAATGCCTCGGAGGTCTTGCCACGAAAATTACTGTAGCCTTGGTGTGGGACAATAGCCTCTGCGCCTTTAAACGTGGAAAATCGTGGTGGGACCAGGAATACTTTATTTTTCAATTTTTTTTTTCAAAAACTTAGCTTTTAGGCTCAGTGAAACTCCCTAAAATGCTCGAAAATCATAATTTTTGAATTTCAGTTTTTTTTTTTGAAAAATCACAAAAAGTTTTAATTCCTCAAAAATCAGCCCGATAAATTGTTGAACTCGCTCAACAATCGATTTTTTCTCAACTTTCTGAAAAATTTTTGCAAAAGAAGCCACACGAAACTTTCAGTCCGCGATTTTGCGTAAACACACCGCGACGTCAATTTGCGGATTGGACGAAACATTTCGAAATTTTCGAAAACTTTGAAAAACCAAGTTTTCTTGATCTCACCACGACTTTTCTTATTCAATTTTTTTTCAATTTTTTAACTCCAAGCCAACCTACCGTATTCTCCACAACAGTCTGTCTTGGTCTCAACTCTGCCAGCTTCAACGAGGCAGCCTCAATTGAGCTTGCAGCTCCCAACAACTCATTCTCCGCTTGAGCCGCAGCCGAATCCATTTCCATTTGATTATGTGACATTCCAGTCATTTCAGTGCACAATCCAACAAGATTCGATAAAGCATGAGAGACGCCACGGGAGGCTTCAAACAGAAGACGTCGCGATTCCTCTTGTCCGGGGTTTCGAACCATTTGGGTGTGAAGAGAGACAAGAAGACTTTTGACGTTATTGGCAACATCTCTTCCAGAATCCAGCACGGCATATCTTTGTTGCACGGTGTCCGCGTCATTACTGATAGTTCTGACGACGGCGAGGAGACTTCTGACGGCACTTCTTGAGAGATTCGCGACACCAATGATTTCTTCTTCTGTGTGTTTATGGTCATCTTGCATTACACGTTTAGTGATTTCAGATACATGATCAGCGGTTTGTTGGAGATGCTCGGCTCTGACTTCTGTCGGAGCAGCAACCCCTTCATTCAAATCATGCTCAAATTGTCTCATTTCAAAACTGATCGCTTCAACAGCAGACTCCACAGCTCGAGTTCCCTGATGATTCTTCTCTTCTACCGTGGCCACTGTCTTCAGAAGACGTGCCACGTTGCCTACCATTACCTTGGCGGCCTCCTTCAAGTGCCCCATTGCTGGATGTTGAAGGGAAAGGCCTGAAGCGTTTTTGGTGGCTTGGATAAGAGAGGTGAGGGCGGCGGCGACGTCACGGACAGCGTGAATCACAAGGACTTGGGTCTCGGAGTTTTCACTTGACAAACTGACAGCGCCAGTTTTTACGGCATCAGATAGGTTTACAATGGTTCGGACTGCATTTTGAGCGGCAACCGCGAGCTGTTCTTGATTGGAAGCAGCGCCAGCGACCAGTGCTTTTGTGTCCTCGACCAAAGCCTTTGCAGTTTTTACAATAGCCTCTTTGTGAGCAGGGAACTTGCGTTCATCAGATGAATTCAATGATCCAGAAGTGGCAAACATGATAGTGGTATCCAGATCTCCAATGATTCCACTAACAGTGTTAGCGGCGTTGATACACGCCTGGGTACCACGGGAGGCTGAGTGAAGAGCCGCGAGGACTTGCTCGACACGTTCCACAACTGTTCCCGCTTGAGCAGTCAATTGTCGTTGGATTCTTTCATCTTCAGGGTGAGCTCTCTTTCCTCCAGCAACTGTTACGGTCTCAATACAACTTGTTCCAAGCTTCTGAACTGCGAGCTTCAGGCGTTGTCCGATGTCAGCTTCTGGAAGCATTCCAGCGGCTTGCCTGACGTCTCCAGCCACCAGTCGATACTTCTCGCTGAGGTTCAGAGAAGCAGCTCCGAGGTCTGTGGTGTTAAGAGTTGGCATTTCCAAAGCGGTTCTTCTAATATCTTCCAGATAGGCAGTCATTCGAGTTTGAGCTTCAGCAAATGAAGATCCATGTTGAGTGCTGAGAGCAACATCGGTGTGAGCAATTGAAGATGAAATAGTGTCAACCATTCCTTGAACTGCTCCTTGCTCACTGGAAACCTTTGCGATTGTCTGTCTCATATCTCCAATTGCATGCTTCAACTGCCCAGCTGCTTCTTGCACATTGGAATGAGCATGAACGGCATTCGGATTTCCTCCAGACTCTCTACTTGCCATCATCATCGCAAGCTCCGCCTCCACGACAGTCTTACATTTATCGAAAAGCTCTGTTTGTTGGTTGCTATCCACTGTCATTGCAGCGACACAACATGCCGAATCGGCCAAGTCCTCAACCATTTGACAGTGCAATTGGACAACTTTTGGAAGGCGTTCTCCATGTTCAACTGCGGCACTGTGAAGATCATCAACTTTGTCCTCGAGTTGGCTAGCAATATGCTGGACTTGTTGAAGGAGTTGACGCTCGGCATTGGCTCCATGCTGTTGCACATTTCCACTTGAATAAGCCTCAAGAGCACTTCTCTCCACTTGACTGGATAGAGCTTGAAGTCTTCCAATAGCAGTTTCCAGCTCCATTTGTCCTGGAGCAGCATCATGAATTGCTCCGACAAGCTTCATAATGGAATCGGAAACTTGCTTGCTGTTCACTGCCATGCGTTGCCATGTTGCCTCGTCTTGTGGCGCTGAAGCCCATGATTTTGCAGTCTGAATCATTTGAGCACTTGAATCCAACATTTCCCGACTGGCATGAAGAATTGGTAGTTGAGATTGGCGTCCCTCGTTTGAAATGGTTCCTTGGATCGCAGCAAAATCTGGCTTGTCAGCGAAATGCAAAAGTTGTTGAGCAACTTGACGGAGCTCCGAAGCGCTAGTGGAGCATCTGGATTCTGCGTCGGGGACTCTATCCAACTCCTTGAAGGCGTTCACAAGGCTAGAAGTCTTGGAGGCAACACTGAGAGCGCATCCAACAAGATGTTTTTTGATATTTGGATTTTGAGTTTTTTCAGAAGCCATTCTGCAGAGTTGAGCAAGGGATGATGATTGTTTAGTTATAGAGGAGACATCATTCATCAGCTCTTCGCGGTTCAGTTGACGGGATTCCACTCTTTGACAAGAAATGTTAATGGATTCCACGCTTCGTGCAACTTCAGATGCATCGATAACAGCGGCACGTCCTGGGGAAGAAGCTGGATGGGAGATTCCAACGAGATATGCAGAATGAGAAGCCGACTCTGCCAAAGAGCACAAGGCATCTGCAGAGTTTCTAACGCTCACACAGAATCCCTCGGTGTCATTTCCCTTTGCATGTCTTGCCATTCCAGTCATAGCTTCTCCGAGTCTTCTGGATCCATCTGACACTGATTGAAGGGATGCAAAATATCCATTATCATTCAAAGGAACATTGGCGTGTTGGGTAACATGATAAACAGCTTGAATCCTTCTAAGTGCGGCGTCACATTCTCTCTGCCATCTGCTATCTCCTTCGACTTCAGAGAGCTCCACAAGTTGGTTTACAGTAGTTGCCAGCTCACGAGTCTTCGATGTAAACTGTTGGGAAAGAGTGTGATCTGATGGATTTCCAGTTTGACGAAGAGTCTCCAGAACTCCAATGGATCCACGTTGAGCTTCTTCGAGCCTGTCGACAATTGCAGTTTTCACTTGGACATTTGCCTGACGTTGGAGTTGAGCAAGCACTGACACATGAAGATCACAATAGGCTTTTACAAAGATATCAACAGCTTCTTTGGAATCTGGACTTCCGATTGTGACGACAAGTTGGGAAGTTGCTTCGATGAACTTGTTAGCTGCCTGACGAACTTCAATTGGTTTAATGTTGGCTGATGTGGAGGCAGTTTGAATTTCATGAATCGCCCGTTCAATGTGTTTTGTATCCGGAAGACATGAAATGACTTGTCTCAAGTTGGTAGAGACACTCATAGCAGCATCAGTTAGTTGCTGCGGTGGACATCTCTCACGAACTCTGTCAAAGACTCTTCCAGAATCATGGACAACGGATCTGGCGCTGACGATGAGTTTGTCAAGTTGAATATCGGTACGGACTGAAACAATTTCAGTGACTGCATCTGCAAAATCACGAAGGCCTTGAGCCAATTCAACTGCTGATGTTCCAATGTATCTATCATCATTTGAAGTGGTAGCTGCGGTGATCAATTGAGCAACTCCCGAGCCAACATTTGTAGTTGTAGCCATCAATTTTGAAGATGAACTGAATGACGTGGCACCTTGAACCGGTGGAAGTTGATTGACTGTTGCTCTTCTCTGAGTTTCCACAAGTTGCTCATCGAGCTCTTTGATAAGCTCCTCACTGTGAAGAAGTTGTTGAGAGAAGTTCAATTGTTGTGCGTCATTAACGGCTGTGCGAAGTTCAGCGAGAGAAGTTCCAAGACGATTTGCAGATTGATCAAGAGAGGATGCCAGATGATTATCGGAAATCATTGGAACGGCAGTTCGGGCTGTTTCGAAAAGACGAACTGATGTTTCCAGAACTTTATGGGATTCACGAATAAGACGGCTTTGAGCACGGAACTTATCGCTGGGGGTTTCGGCTCGTTGGCTTTCACGGATCGAGGTGATGAGTCTGAAAAAACGATTTTTTGAAGGCTTTTTGAAAACTCTTGGCACGCTGGCGTCAGTTCGCAGTTAGCAAAAGACCGCCGACACCTATACGCCAAGTGCCACCATGGCGTTCAACGTACGTGTGGCGCAGTCGGGTGTGCGCTCGCCTTTTGTTCTGAAGGTCGCAGGTTTGAACCTTCTTCAGGTCTAATTCTTTTTTCTTTTTTTCTAGCTTACCCTGGCAAGTGACCGGCTGTCTGTGTGGATTCATAGACCAAATTTTCGCTGTACTGCCTGCTTTCGATGACATCCTGAAAAAATAAAAAATTATTTCCCGTTTTTTTTTTAATTTTTTAAAAATTCTCAACAAAATCATCAAAAAAATGTTAGTCTTACACTTCAATATTATTTGTTAAATAGAGAATGCACAAACGAAAAAGGCAGACCGTTTCCCCAATATAAATTCAGAAGAAGGAACAAAAGGATAGAGAATAGAGAAAAATGCAAGTGCGCTCCATTGAGAATCTTTTTTTTGAATTTGCAATAGAGCGCGTTTGCATTTTCACCCTCTTCCGTATACTCACAGCACTCTCATCCAACCACTTACAGGGCCGCACCATCATGGAGTTCTTTTTTTCTACCGAGATTTTTTTTTCACCAAAAAATTCTAATCGATGATTTTGATTTTTGAAAATTGATTTATTGATTTATTGATTGATTTTTGAATTGATAAAATACACAAAATATGTTTTGGGAAAACGAATCAAACGGGCAGTGGGGAGTAAAAAAGGCAAGATATGAAATTAAAGAATTTTTAGGCGGGGAAATTTTTCTAGATGGGACTAGAATTTAAAAATTTTCGGGAAATTTTGAAAAAAGAACAAAACGCAAATGCGCTCTGTTGCAAAACATTGAATTTTTAACGAATACGTAAAATAGTGTGTGAATCATCGACTAGAAGCTGTTCAGTGGTCTCGGTACGCTTGTGCTCTTGCTGCTTCTTCTGTAAAATATAGACGAAACGTGTCTCCCTCTTTTTCTATGATGATATCTTGGCTAGAAATAAAGATAAGAAAAAGTGGTCAACTGATAAAATGTAGAAAATTCTATGTTGATCATTTTATTAGTTGACCATTTTTTGTTATCTTTATTCCCAACAGACTTATAGCGTTTTTCAGAAGAAATCCACTCACACGCACACATTTTGTTGGTTTTTTGTTTTGTATTTGGACATGTTGTAACCGCGCCCCATCGCACTTTTGAAATGAGTAGGCGGGAGTTTGAAAGTGAGATATAGCGTGCTTTCTGTGCGTAGTGTGAACGTGCTATAGTGATAAAAAGTGATTTTTTGTGTTTGTGACAAACAATTTTGCTATATTGCATTTTGAAAAAAAGAATTGGTGGTAAGGCGGGAATTTAGAAAAATGGCTTCCAAAGTTTTTTCGCGATAAAGCGAAATTCCTGGAGTCGACACTAGTTCACCGTCACGCAAAAATGCACAAAAAAAGTCCGACTGAGACTCCGCCCACTAAAATTTATATAGTTTTTTTTTTACAAAAATGCAAAAAAAGCACAAGAAAAAGCTGAAAAAACTGCTCGAAATCGTTGAAACTCGGTTTTTTTCCTATAATTTTAACTTTTTTTGAGATTTTTTTTTCAAAAATAGTAAAAAACGGTTCAGAAAACATTCTGTGCATTTGCGCGTGACGGTGAACAGTGATCTTTTTTAAATTTATAATTTTTTCAAAACATCGCTTTCAATGTCTTTGTTACAAACGCGCTCGCCCCGCTAAGGTTTCTAACGATCATCGTCCAGTGTGCAATTTTGCGTGCCAGGTTCACCGCGACGCGAAATTGCGGACCGGACAAAACGTTTACGAAAAAATAACCCACCTTAGTCGAATTCGAAGCAGCTATCGTCTGAGTGGCATCATAGGCAGTCTGTTTGGCAGCTTGCTCCAATCTCTGCATAATATGTTGCTCCTGTTGCTCTTTCGTCGTCTCATTTGTCACTTTTCCCAAATTTTCCGCAGCGGTTCTCAGAGCAAATTCATTTTCAACGTGGCGTGGTTGACTCTCAGCTTGCTCCGTGGCCAAAATCATTTCCGATGTGGCATGAGCAACCTTTGCCGCAGCATCCAACAAACGATCTCTGTGCTCTGGACGTTGATGAGCTTCATGTTGGAATTGCTCAGTGAGCAGCTGAGAGTGTCTAACAACTTTCCGAGCTTCTCGAGTCAAATCCTCACTTGGTCCCTGATGAACAACCATTCGATTTGTTCTTCTCAACACTTCATTATACATTTCCTCTTCTTCTCTTCTCGTTGTCATTGTCTTTGGACTACATTTCGCGTGCTCCAAAAGACTGTCAAGTGCACTTGTCACTTGACGTGCTGCCTCATGAATATCAGTAAGACTTGATCTCTCATAAACGGCTGTTCCGGCATCGTGAAGGAGATTATTAACAGATTGAGACACTTCTGTGGCGGCTGTTGTCAATTGTTGTTGGCATGCGTTGTTATCGATCGTTGGAGCAACGACACGGGCACAGGCGACCAATTGGGATGTGGCAAATGCACATTTGGTAGCTGAGTTGATGACACGCTCTTGGACTTGTGGCTCTTCACATTCGGCGGAGATTGTCTTGGCGCTGAAATGAAAAGAATTTGGATTGATAGTTTTTTTGGCTTTTTTTGGGTTTTTTTTTTCAGTTTTTTTTTTCCGATTATATGCGTGTTTTGATGATCATGGCCTAGTTGTTCCCGTATTTTCCCTTGCAGTTTTCGAATTTGGGTCTAAGTTGCCTAGTTTTTAGAAACGGAAATTTCAAAATTTTTCAAGTTTTTTGAATTAATACTCTAAGAAGTTTTTTGAGAGTTAGGGCCTAGTTTTCCACGCGTGGCCGAGGTTGGAAATTCTTCGGCCATGATTCATTTTGAACTGTTTTTTTTTTGTTTTCCATGCCTAAAAAACCGATTAAATGAAGTTCCGAACAAAAAAAAAGCACAAAATCGGTACGAAAAATTGGTGGCCTAAAAATTCATGAGAGAAAACTAAGCCAGGAAGAAAATTGGGCCAAACATGCTAAATTTTCACTCAAGATTAGATTTGAGGACCAGTCTAACAAGCGTTTGAAAGAGCTCAGAAGGACATCGATGAAAAAAAATTTGAAAATCTTTTTTTTTTTATTTTTGAAAATTTTCGCTGTTTTCGAAAAATTCCCTAGCATCGCCGACATGAAATCAGAAAAAAACCGTCTGAGCTAAATTTCGGACCGATGAAAATGAAAAAAAATCTAAAAAATTTGAAATTTTTTTATTTTCCGTTACTTCCAAGGGTGTTACAATGACGAAATAGATCAGTTTTAAAGAAAAAAAAACAACATTTTTAATTCATTTTGAACCAAAAAAAAACTCCAAAAAATGATACCCTTTTCTCCTGTTCAATGATTGTGTCGATGCAGTACTACTAGTGGATCCACCCGACCAACTAACACTTCCACTTTTTTTCAGTGGAAGTGTATTATTATTCTGATTCAAATGAAGATATTGTTTTCTTCTCAATGTTGCCGGAGGCGTTGGAATAGTTCCAGTATAATAATGGAAGACGTGCACATCTTTAACGATAGTTGGCGGGGGATTTAAGGTTCTTCTCGTTTTCATTTTTGGGAAAAGGGAAAAGAGGAGAAGGTATATAATAATATTAGTAGTAGTCAGAGGAGGAGAGGAGGAAGGATTTTCTTTTTCTTTTTGTAAGAGATATATTGATGGATGATAATCACACACACAATATGACACAACCGTAAGGGTGGGGCAGCACGTCTTCTTTTTCTTTTTCTTCTATTGAAGACGTCAGATAGAAGAAGCTAAGAGGACTACGCAACAACAGGTTCCCAGGATATCTCCTCGGCGCTTCTTTTTGTGATGTTTAGGAAAGAAGGAAAAAGGGAGAGGAGAGGGCAACACTGATGGGATAATTAGGGGGGAAGAAGGATACGTATGTATTGATAAATGATAGACAACAAACACTAAAAGGGAGGGGAATGGGATGGATTAAAGTTAATTTTTGGATCAAGACATTATGGTAAGCTTTTGGATAATGGACGAACGGCTGACTGACATACAGATTATCTAATTAGAAAAGTTTTGTTTTTATTTTTTATCCAAAATTAGATAGATATTATAGTGTCAAAACCGAGCCATTCAGTTCAGTTTCTTTTAATTACTAGAAATTTTGAACAATGTCATTTTTTTAAAGTAGGAACGTACTTGTCGTAACATCAATCCCAAACCCATAAGAAAACAGGACCGACAGCACACCAGAAAAGGTGTTTTTCCATTTTCTAAGACAAAAATTTTCAAAACTAGTGACGGCATTATTAGTGCCACAGTTGTGATATCGTAAGATTATTGAACCCTCGAAGCATTGATACCATCCATTTTGTCACCGAGCCAAAAAATTTTGTGGAGCTTGAAGCCTCGTTTCTGAGTTTTCAGCTCAAGCTCCACTGTTCTCAAAAAGCTATAGAAAATTAAGCAGTTTCAGATGAAAATTATCGAAGTATTTTTAAAATTTTCGTTGTCGGAAAAGTTTGCAAACGTTTTTGTTTAAGAGCAAATTAAAATAATCTATTGTCTCACAGAAAGCTTAGCCATTTCGGAAAATTGATCAGTTTCATTTGGAAGTTGACACCTAGGAAGATACTCAGACGATGGCTAACTCTCAACTATTATTTTGGGAAAACTACGGCACGGCCCTCTGTTTGAAAAAAAGAACTTTTGGAATAAGTTGGACGATGGGCTTCCTTGAAATAATGATTCACTTTGGATTTAGGAATTATCACGATGTTCAGTTCAAACTACAGACGGAGAAACGATAGCTTGATCCAACGGTTGACAAATTACGGGCTGTCAATGAAGTTTGGGTTCTAATTTTCCCAACGATGTTTTGATGATAATACGTCAAAAACCCCAAAAATCTAGCCCTAATGCTTCCCCCTTCCCAGTACTCACCACAAAACCAATTGAGCCGTCGATGTAGCAACATGCTTTGCTCTCTGCACCAAACGATCATCAAACTGTTGTTGATTGGCACTTGGTGGATCCATTGAATTAATCACTTGTTGTGAGAACTCTCCAACTCTTCCCGCAGCAGTGAACACCTTATTTCTTCTCTCATTCTGTTCAGGATTCACAGCAGTCAAAAAGTCTCCAAATGCTCCACACAAGAGGCGAGTTGCATGGACAAGATCTCCACGTTCATCATGCTCCATGAATGCTCCAAGATCTCTGACATTTCTCGAAACATCTGGAAGATTGGATCCAATTGTGGCAATTGCTGATCCAACTCTATCATCATATTCTTCAACAGCTGTCCATTGAACAACTTGAGCAGTTGCTGCTCCCATTGCTGCCAATCGCTCATTCACATTCTCCTTATTAACTGCTCTTTGCTCTTCCATCCATCTATTTTGAGAAGCGTCATCGTTGAAACGTGGAATATCGATTTGTGGTTCGGCTTCAAGCTCTTCTTCAGCTTCATCGACGGCTCGAATTGTGGCTTCGATGGTACCGATGAGGGCGCGTTGTGGGTGTTGATACATGTCTTGGTAACGGAGACGTTGGGCCTGGAAATTGGGAATTTTTTGGGGGTTAGAAATGATTTTTAAGGTTCAAAGAGGTAGAAAATGCAAATGTTCTCTAGTGAAAAGTTTGGAAGAGCATTAGCGAAAAAACTAGAAGAGCTAGAGCCAAACTACAAACTACAAAAATGTAGAGCAAAAGATTTTGAACATTTTCGTAGTTGAAAACTTTCCTGTAGCATTACTAGTTCCCGAGTTATGAGCCCTAGAATTCAGCAAGGGCTAGAGCGCAGAGAAACGAGAGTGCCTGCGTCTCTAACCTCCAAACTTTGACCCTATGTATCTCGGCAGGTCTGAGGGCAATCAGAATGATCCAAAATTGAATTCTGGCTCAAATTTTAAGCTCTTTACGATGGTTTAGTGGAAAATTTGAATTTTCCTACAGAAAATTATCAATAGAGCACATTTGCATCTTTCACTCTTTTGAACCATTAAGCCAGGGGGAATTAACTGAATATTAACTAAACGAGAGAGAAAAAACATGACGAAAGCTCATTATACCTATTTATTATAGACCCAACTTGTTTTCACTGTTCTCACCACCTGGAACCCTTCTATTAGAGCCATCATGCCCTTCTATTAGAGATAACTTACTCTAGCCAATTCTTGTGATGTAATCTCTCCACTGACTGCTCCATACTGGGCTCCGTTGATACCGTATCCTTGGCCACCTTGTGGGGTTCGGAGCACTCCTCTAACAGCCACCAAACCATCCTGAGCATGTTGTCCATTTCCAATTTGTCCGTGAGCAACCAATGTGGCCTTGGCCGGAGCAACCATATCCTCAAGCATAGTGGACCCTTCGTCTCCTTCAATTCCTTGATGATCTTGAGTTCGTTTCTTTTTCAAAATGATATCAACATATCCTTGAATCAATTGAGCAATTTTCTCTCCGTCTGTAGTTTGAACGGAATAATAACCATCTTGATAATCTCCAAAGTCTAAAGTGAAGCATTTTCCTGAGGGAACCCATCGACGAACTTGTTCCAATGGCCATTCTTTTAGGATTTCTTTTGTCTTTTCGTCGACTCTCATTACACTTTCTTTGTTGACTCCTGGAAAAGAAAACCTCTATTATAAGGGCATTTCTGGAATCTCATTTTGTATTCAGGAGATTCCTGGATATGCCGGCTGCTAGAAGCAGGCAGCTATGGCAGCTATGTACAGGGAAGCCGGCCTCAAAAATCCTGTTGCACGCGTGGCGCAGCTGGGTGTGCGCTAGTCTACTGCGCGACAGGTGTCGGGTTCGGCTTTTACGAGGTGTTATTTTTTTCTTCTCAAAAAGTGCATTTTGCGTCTATTCTACGACATAAAGTCAAAAAAATGATGGAATAAAGTTCAATGCGAAAGCTCGCCAATAGGTCTAGACCGAAAAAATGAAAAAAGACCGGAAAAATGAAGCTTAGCGGATGGAAATCGCGGAGAACCCCTGATAGAAAGTCTATGAATTCGTTTAAACCAGGCATTTCGCTCTTATTTCTACACATTTTTTAAATGAATTCACGTGTTTTACCCTAAAAACTCAGAAATAGGAGTCTCAATTCGAATCCTGAATAGGTCTGAATAGATTTAAAAACAAAAAAGTTTAGCAAGCAGAATTTGTGAGGAAATCCTCTATTAGAAAGGCACCGAAAAGGACTCAATCTTTTTTAAATGGACATTTTAAGCCTAAGATCGCAATTCGCAACTTATATTTACGCTCCCAATCAAGCCCCGCCAAAACTGCAAAAGAAGACTTTGAAAAAAAAAATTAGGTCGATGAAACTTTCAAAAGTTCACCGCGACGCAAAGTTGCGGGTCAAAGAAATCGAAATCTTTGGATTCAAACTATGCAGTAATCATTCTTCAATTCTTGGGAAATATGACCGTTCTAACCCGCTCTATCCCCTTAATACTCATAAATTACCAATTCTAAGCTTCTATCTAATAGCCGCATTTTGAGGGAATTGCCCATAAAAAAATTTGAAAAATGTCATCAATTGGAATGCCGACTGTGCTTCACCTTGACGCGAATTAACGGACTAGCCCCTCCAAACCTGGGGACCTGGGGAAAAATCATAATCAACCTCCTCAAACCCCACGAAACAACTCACCAAGAAGTCTGGGGACAAGCTTATTCTTTCCTGGAAGCTTCTCCTTCACAACGAAGAAAGTGACTCCATAGGTCTTTAATCCACGACACAAATGCACATATTTACTCTTTGCATCCAGCTCTGATGTTCCACTCAATTCCTTATACAACATCACCACTTTCTTCTCATTCTCCTTATTCTTCGCATATTCTTTCGGAAGACAGTCTCGTCCATCCAAATGAAACTTTGGTTTGTCATGTGGAAACTCTCCATATTCAATATGAGCGTAGAGGGCTCCCAACTCCAAGGCGGTTTGTTTTTCGACTGGATGCATTCCACGTAGGACACCATCCCGGCATTGAACATATAAAAGATTGAGTTGAACTGGATCACGACTATCAACATTGGAATCCGAAAAGAAGAATTTGCGTCGGAGAATCAATGTCTCTTCCTCAGAAATTCCTTGTTCTCTGAGAGTCTTTTGATGATCCAGCCATGGTAATTCCTCATCAGTATGCAATTTCTTTCTCAGCTCCTCTAACTTTGCCTCATTCTTTCTTCTCATTGTTCCATAGACTCCGCCCCCTCGATCACCACTTTTTGATCTACCATCTCTTAAATTCAATGTGGATCCATTCTGTCCTCCACTTCCTCCATTTTGCATCAAAATATCATCCCTCACAAGACTGTACTCTTCATAATTGGAAATTCCAATTTTATTACAAATTGTCAACATCAACTGAGAGACTGGTTGAGACTCATCTACACTAATCGTTTTGACGGCTCCATCCAACATTCGAACTTTTAGAAGACGAATCTTTCGTTTATACTCGACTTCATCTTTATTTCGGACGAGATAGTGCTCGAAACTCCGCCCATTATCCATCCATAACGCTTTTGTCGGGTTCTCATCCGTACGGAATAGTCCGTATTCATGTGCTGCAAACAAGAAAAATGAGAGAACTTCAGAAAATTTTCGTAGTTGGAACCCTTTGCGCACTTAATAGGGCAATAGCAAGAAAACCAAAAGAGCTAGAGCTGAACTACAAACTACAAAAATGTAGAGCAAAAAATTTTGAACATTTTTGTAGTTGAAACCGTTTCTGTAGCTCCTCTGGTTCCCGAGTTATGAAGCCTAGAAGTTAAGAGGGGCTAGAGCGCAGAGAAACGAGAGTGCCTGCGTCTCTAACACCCCAACTTTGACTCTATGTATCTCGGCAGGTATTAGAGCTATCAGAATGGTTTAAAATAAAAGTCTGGCTCAAATTTTGTGCTCTACAAGATGGTTTTAGTCACGATGTGAATCTTTTTCTACCTGGTAAGATACGCTGAACCCGGAACTAGGTAAACGATATCCGGAGGAAAATGATCGAATAATTGAAAAAAAATAATTGAAAAAAAGTTGACTTTTTTATGATTGGGAGCCCAAAAGTACACCAGAAATTCGAGAAAAAGCGCCAGTGAAAACGAAAAACAAAACAAGTTTTTTAAATATTTTCTAAGGTACAACCTCTATTATAGTGGCACATAAGTTTTTAAGTTGGACCTTTTGGAATTTAGAAACAGTCGTATGAAGATAGAAAACGGTTCCAACAGAGTTAGAAATTAAAAAAAAAGAAAATGTTTAAAATGTAAAAAATTTTTGGACAATAATTTTATAGACTGGTCCTTTTTCAAATGGATTTTTTTTAAAAAGAAAAGAGTGTCTTTCGGAAGCTAGATTTTCTAAAGAAAAAGTTAGCCTTTTGGAAAAAAAACTTCCGGAATTTTTCAATTTTTTTTTCAAATTCACTATATTCCTTTGGTCTCAATCTCAAAGCTTCGAGAAAATCCCACTGCCCTTCTATTACAGTTCCGCCATTCTATTAGGGTTCCCAAGAGACTCCAACTTACCATTGACATCATTCATGGCAAACTTCTCTCGAATCAATTTACAAGCGTCATAGATAAGAGTGGTTGGTTCGAATTGCATTGTCTTCTTAATCCCCTTCTCCGAACAGGAGACCGTCAGGCTAAGAACACCCATTTCTGATCTGCAAATTTTTTGGATTTTTAGGAGGGAAATTTGAATTTCGAATAAGAATTAAAACAAGTAGAGAGGTCGGGTGAACAAAGAAAGGAAAGCGTAAAAAAAAGTGAGTTGTTGAGTGAGTCGTAAGAGCAGTAGCATATGTTCATTGAGTGGTAGAAGAGGTGGTTTAATGGTGAGTCAGTAGAGGATGCTTGCTTCTTAGAGCACAATTAGTCAAAGTGACAATATGTGTGTGACCTCTAGGTTAGATTGTACAATGATTTTTTCGAAAAACATTCAGCTTTTTACAATGAACCACTCGAGGGGATGGTATTTTAGGAAAAAAAATTATGAAGTTTCGTACGAATGAGAATCCAACAAAAGCCTATTGGGCTGCGTTTCGAGACCTCCAAAACAAAGATGAACGAACACATAAGAAAGAATCGTTTTTCTTAAAGTGAGAATGTTGGCAGGAACCGTCAAAGCTATGAAACCACAGCTGGTGTTGACAATTTGTTTTTAAAAAATCGGCATTTTCAATTATGAATAGAACAGTCTCGGATGGTATTCAAATGGTTGGATTGAACTTAAAAAATCAGGCAAGCACATGAAAAAGTGTTGTTAGAAGGCGCGGAGTCTATTGTTGATCCTAGTTTTGATTCGAAAAAATCCCTGTTATGGGACCTTGAAAGATCGTTGTATGGAACACAATAAAAAGATCTCTTCCATTGTTTTGAAAACTTCCGGGAGAAGGGCTTTTCAAGTACTACATGACTTGACTAACATGATCACTACAAAAGCTTCTCTGACTTAAACAATGGAAGAGAATGTCATCGTTGGAGAAAAATTCGCTATCGATCTGTCTAGGTTTGATGAAAATCGGTTCAGTACAAAAGGCTGCAGGATTGTAGGATGGCTCTGTGTGGGTCTAGAGTAAAGATTACCATTCAGACATCCAAAAGTCTCAAGGTAGTCATTGATAGTCGCATAGATCTTAAACTAATCTAAGCATTTGAAGAAGTTCAGAGGTTTTCTTAGCTGTTTTAGATCATAACAATCACTGAAAGCCTAAAGGCCGACCTTCATCGGGTAAGAATTCTGTCTGTCTATCTGTCATTTAAAAAAATCACTGAAAATCATGGGGAGACCCCTTGAGATACTAATAGTAGGGGCAATCTCATGAGGTTATAACTTATCTAGTTCTAGTTCATCATCCCTAGCTAAGATCATGTCACTAAAAGTCTAAAAAGTTGCCCTTCACACCTGCTCCGATCCCCCTAGCCCATCTCCCCCAATCGATAATATAATGTTGAAACATATAGATACACTCTTCTATCTATCAGAGAATCTCAGGGGGGCAACAGAGAGAGAGAGAGCAACAGATGCCTTCCTTCTTTCTTTCTTTCCATCAGTGCTCTGCCTGCTCACAGAGTGATCGGAGCCGAAACAGCTTTACACACTTTTAGGCGGAGAAGAAGAAGAAGAGATGTAAAGAATTGAGGATGATGATCGTGGGCGGAGGCGGAAAGTTGTGTTGTGCGGGGGAGAGCATCCGAAGAAGACACATTTGAAGGGAAAAAGAAGGGAGAAAATGATAGTGAAAACGGGGTGGAAAATAAGGGAGAAGAATGAAAGGGGAAGATACTAAAAATGGAGAGATGGAAGGGACAACAGTTTCCGTTTCTTTCCAAAATGCATTCGAATTTTGATGGCCTTAGATGGGACATTTGCATGAAACCCCCCGGAATTTATTATGAGTCATCGAATTGTTCTCTCTATGGAGCGTGTTTGCAAATGCCATATAAAGTATGAGGAAGAAAAGCGAGGAACTTGAATTCCAGATAAATTTTTCGAAAAAATTTGGAGCGGCCTAGCTTTTCGATACCCAGAACTATCCTTAGTTATCAGGGGCAGGCTGTCAAAAAAATGGAAAAATTTTTAGCATAAATTTGGTAAGATTGTTTAGCCTGCCTAATGATAAAGTTCTCGGAAACCTCTAATAGAAGGGCGCTGTCCCAACTAGGCTCCTGACTTTTGAAATTCTTGAAACAAGAGCTAACCAAAACGCCTAATTCCGGCCGGAAAAAAGAAAAAGATGACTTTATATTAGAGGTATTTCGAATTCCATTAAAGATGAACATAATAGAAGAATATAGGGATGAATTGAGAACCGAAAAGAAGGTTTTTCAAACTTAAATTTTAAATTTTTTCACAAAAAAAAAAGAAAAAAGATATCATCGGTGGTTAGTGATAGACTCAAGAAAAAAGCTTAAATGGCTCCGGAGAAAAATATTGAAAAAATCTGGAAAAAAAAACGGATTTCAACTAGAAAATAAGAAATTGGAGGGTTAATAAATTGGAAATGCCAAAAACAAAATGAAACAAAAATGGATTTCGGGCTGAAAATTACGATCGGAAGGTTAAACTAGATGTTCCAGCTACCGTAACTCCGCTAGAACAAAAAATTCAAAAAAGTGATAAACTGATAAATTAACCAAAATGATATGATAAATATTTTACTAGTTGACCATTTTTTGATATCTCTATTCTGAACGGAGTTACGGCAGTTTTACATAAAGAGAGCAGATGGAAGAGAAAAAACAGAGTGGAATTTCTAGGCCACATCCGGGTCCAGGTCTAGGTCATCGAAAAGCAGAAAAATCTTTCTAAAAATTCATTTTCGAGTTTTGAAAAGACCGTCAGAAGTTCAAGGTATGTAATCGCGCTATATCGGTAGCGTTGCCTAAATTTTTAAACCGCCACGCCCATTTTTAACAAAGCGCGGATTTCGAATTTTCGCAAATTCCCAAAAAGTATTATATAGTTGGTGGAAAGTATAGAATTGAGAAGAGGGAGAAAAAAGATAAATGTAAAACGTTACAATCAGAGAAAACGAAGAAGAATAAGAAAGAGAAGAAGAAGGGGGGGATATTCGTTTTTCTTTTCTCTCTCTTCCGAAGGGCAGCTGTCATCGTGTGTTGGAGGGGTGCCATTGGGAAGGGAAGGAACAGAAGGCAAAAGAGATAGTACTTAGGTAATGAAGAGACGCAGAGATATCAAGACACGGACGGACCGATCGGTTTTTAATGTCTCCCATGGGTGGGGTCCGAAGAAGAGAGAAGGGATTGAAGGGAAGAAGAATAAGAAGAAGGGAGTTTGTGTTCCCGAGGATTTTGGGGAAGAAGAAGAATGAGAAGAAGAAAAAGTTATGAATTCATAATGAGGAGTGAAAAGGGTTTTGGTGAAAATGTGGGAATTTGGGTTCACTAGAAAGCTAGAAAATGGGCATATTTTTGAACAAGTCACTCAGAAAATGATGATCCAATGTAAAGGTAAGGTCTCGCCACGATCTACGGGGAACTTTGCTGGGAAAGGTTTGAATCTGGATATGATTAAGAAGATGAAGGGCTAGCAGAAGTTTACGAAACGTACAGTAATAGTCACTGGAATTTTCGGAAAACGGAATTTGGAAATCGGAAACGTTTTCCCAATAGGAATTCCAATTGAAATTGGAAAAAATTTAATTTTTCAACAAAATTTTCGTACTTTTTTTTAAAGTATAAGGCTGTTCAAAACTACTAAATTTCAATTTTTAACGGAAAATATATGAAAATTCCGTAAAACGGAAATCGGAAAACGGAAAAGGGAATACGGGAAACCAAAAACGGAATTCTCAGAAGCTCGGTATATAATCTAAAGTAACGTGTGGATTATAATATCGGATCATGACCAATTGGGAAGCCGTGGGAAACTAACCTTTAGGAAAAATGAGCCAACTATGTATATTTTAACAAAAATGAAACATGATAAATATACCAGACCTAAGCTTATCACGCTTATCTCTGGATTGTGATCATGAGACAAGTTTAAAGGATCCCTAACAGTTTTTGTGCCCCCCCCCCCCCCCTTCCTTGGGCAAAGTTCAAGTCATCTGGGAGTAAGAAAAACGGAATGCCCAAAGGTTGCACCGCTGGGATAGGAAAAAAGCCTTCGTTTGTACGAGCTTTTCTTGAGATCCTAATCAATCAAGTGCGGAAGTTCACAAGAACTGAGTGATGCAGAACGTTTTTGGGTCCATATAGATCAGCCGTAGTTTTTTTATGTTCCAAACTTGTTGGGGTGTCATCCTACTTTGATACTCTACTGTCTCCGGATCATAGCCGAAGCTCATTCTAGAGCTAATATGGTTCAGTAGAAAATTCTGGATTTCTGAAGAAGGCCTACCAAGAATGGCATAGGGAAAGGCAGAAAGATTGAATGAAATGGAGGAAGAAATTTGGGCCTTATATAGTTTTGAGACTGTGTACAGGGTGGCGATTAAGTATACAACGCTTGAATTTAAACGACTTGCCATCTGGCTTACCGCTTATTCTTAAAAAGTTATAATTTTTTTCGAAGTAAAACAACTCAAAACAAAGTGGTTTCACGGTTTAACTTTCTGGTTTGAAGAAATTTTGACGTTCCCAGTCCCTATGCAAAAGTTTAGAGTGGTTTCTAAAGATTTTTTTGAGATTTCGTTTTTACATAAATTTCTGCAGAAACGAAAATCAGAACGTTTTGAAAATTTTACTGGAACTAAAGACATGATAGCTGAAAAGGAATTGGTGACAAGTAAGATAATCTGGAAGCCTCAAACTACAAGAATTTGAACCGGAGGTGACTCCTACTGACCCCGCCGCACCGGCTATTTTATTTTTGCGCGGACCAAAAGACTTTTTCAAAGCTAAAGGTCCCTCACTCGAATATCTTTTGTAAACCTTAATTTTGGACCATATAACATCTTTCGGTAAATTCACAATCAAGAAAATATGGGTTTCTAGCGATTAATGTTAAAATCAAAACGTTGTATACTTAATCGCCACCCTGTATATATAGTGATGATTTTGAGAGGAGGCGTATCCAGAAATGGTCGGAAAATTATTCAAGAAAAAGAAACCACGCATAAATTATAGAAACCAATGATCAAGACGGTCAAGAACTGACAACTCTGTTCGTCCTTCTGATCATTCTAACAATACCCACTGACTAAAAAATTGCCTGCCTAGATCATTATTAGTATTATGGGAACGACTAATTACAACTGGAAAATGATTGAAACTCTGTAGAAAAAAACCGAGGGTTTCCATATGAAATATAGATGAAATTTCATCTCAAAAACCTCTAGAAGTAACCGGAAATAATTTCATTTTTTTCCTCGAAATCACCAACTCCATCATCAAAAAAATTGTTTATGGAATTTCGCAACTCTCTCCCCCCTGCTCTTACACAAAACTTTTATGAATCATAGTTAGGAATCATTTTGAAGGTAAGGTTGGTAAAAAACGAATTTTTTAGTGTATTTCGGGGTCGAAAAATGAGGAAAAAAGAAAACAAAGAAAAAAAAGGTATGGTGGGATTGAACCCAGCACCTCGAGATTGATGGGCAAAAGCGTTATCTACTAGGCCAACTCTCCACGATTATTTAGAGGGTGGCGAGGGCGCCCATAAAGATGGTACTTTCAGAAAGCTGGCGAAGGTGGGGAGGAGTAATGAGTGACTATCAAAAACAATATCACTAACTGATAAAAGAGGGAAAGGTTCCACGTGGTGATATGAAAAAAATCAGTGGGAATCAAAGTCATCAATATTCCTTATAGGGAGTTATTCAGTGTTTTTGGGCCGGAAACATTATTTCCGTTTCGGCACTTTTTCTAATTTTCCAAAAAAAAAAGAAGATTTCCCGGGAAATTCAAATTAGCTCTAAGCACTAAAAACTTTGTGAATTTTAAATTTACCGCCTTTTTTTCGAAAAACTTCTACAAAACCAAGACTATTATGAATTCTCAAAGAAGTGAAATCGAATTTTTTCAATGAGTCCCTCGCCACGAATTTAATTTACTTCCAGCGGCGCGAGAAAACTTTATGGTAAAATAACTGCAAACTACGGTTTTTTAACTGTAATCGTTGCGGGGAACACATTGAAAAAATTCGATGCGCCTTTAACTGAACCTTCACGTCTTTGTGAATCCATAATAATTCGTACGAGATTCAAAAAAAGAGATTCAAAAAAAAAGAAAGAAAGTCTTGGCGTGAAATTCAAATTTCGTTTTCAAACTTCCCGCCTTTTAGGTGCTACCAACTTGGTCCTACCAAAAGTATAAAAGTATACATCTAAGAGACCAAAGAAAGAGTTATATATACACATATTGGAGCTTGTACATGTTCCCTCTGTCTCTCTCTCTTTCCGCGCAGAAAAGGACGCGAAAAATGACCGAGAGAGAGACGGGATAGTATAGTCAACCCGAAGTGAGAGATAATGGAAAAGAAGAGACGCAGACACGGAAAAGAAAGTTCAAGAGAAGCAGACTGTTTGATGTGTGCAAATACAGAAAAGAGAGAGAATGGAGGGAGGGGGTCATGGCCGGGAAAGGGCATTGTTACTCTAGAACCATTTATATATGTGTATCAGTGAGTTATAGAGGGTCAGAAAGTGCGCTCTATTGGAACTTTTTTTCTATTTTCAGAGTTTCTGAGTTGCCCTTATATTGGAGGTTGCGTTAGAAACCTGGAAAAAAGGATCTGAAATTATTCAAATTTTGGAACTTTGAAAGTTTTGTAGTGTTTTTTCCTGGCCTAGTTTTTGTGGTAGTGGCCTGGAATCCTTCGAAATTTCTTGTTTTTCTATCGTTTTTTGTCTTCTTGGAGGAAAAATTTGCCCAAAAACTAAAAATTCAAATTTTTCATATTGGTGGCCGTGACCTAGAATTTCACCAGAATTTTTTTCTTTCACTGTTTTGAAGCCTAAATTTTTTTAAGAGCGAAACGTTTTTGAATCTGAAAAAAAGGTAGGCCACGGTCATCACATTTTTGCAAATTTCAAATATTTTGAGCCAAAACCATGATTTGAAATTTTTCAAAAATTTGGCCACTAGTTTTTTTTTCAATTATTCGCCATTTTTTCAGATTTTCAAAAAAAAAGAATAAATCCAAAAATTTTTCAATTTTTTGTCCATCATGATCATTCATATACACATTATTCAAACACAAAAAATTCCCAATAAAATACAAAATAAATAAAATGTCTCTTTCGAACAAGAATAGAGAGACCACAGAGAATCAGTTAGAAGCGATAACAATGTGAACAAAGTTATCCGGATACGACAAGTTTTTCGCCGCAAAAATCAATGGGGTGTGAGTGGGAATTTCGATTCCGTGCGAGATCAGACGACGTTCTTCTGGTGGTGATGACGTAGAAGACGTGGAAGAGGCGGTTTCAGAAGTTGGAGTCGATAATTCAGATGATGGAAGTGCTTGAAGGACATCAGAAACAGCGTCACCGAGAGTTCGAAGAGAGCCATCGGGATGTTTGATCGTGATGAGGGCCTGGAAAAAACGAACTTTTGAAAAAAAAATTTTTAGGAAACGTCTGGGAGGTTATCTCGAAATGGAAAATTCTGAGTTTTTAAAAAAAATTTTATTAAAATAATTAATTTTTAAAAATTGGAAAGTTTTTGTTTTTTTTTGAATAAGTTCTCAGGAAGCTGTTAATTCGAAAAAAATTCTGATAACTTAAAAAAAAATACATTTCCAACGAAAAAAAGGTTTTTAAAAATGTTTTTTTTCAAAAAAGGAGCCAAAAACCGGTATTTTTACTACGCGAAGAAGTTTTTAAAATATCTCAAAATTTTACAAAAATATTTAGAAATCCTGGTAAAAAATTTTTCAAAATTTTTTTTTCAAATTTTTTGATCGAAAATCTCTGGAGAAAGGTACTGAATGAGCCGAAAAAGCTAGATTTCACCTATTTTTCTTACCGATAAATAAGGTTTTTTTTTCATATTTCCAAAAAAAATCCAGTTCAAAACTGAAAAAATTTCGGTTGTTTGAATAAAAATTTTTTAATTCGAAAATCTTTTTTGAATTTTCCACGCGGTTTTTTCTCCTGTTCCAAGCGTCCCAATTTTCCGATATCAAAGAAATTGAACTACTGTAATAGGGGTGCATGCCCTTCTATTACAGGTAATGAAGAAGGGCACGAAGTTCGGTTCCGAGACTGCCCTTCTAATAAAGACGCCCTTTAATTACAGGTTATTCAAAAAGGCATTTTAAGTTAAAAACACGGTTCAATGAAGAGGGGCAAATCCTATTTTCAAAGACCGCCCTTTTAATAAAGATGCCCTTTTATTGAAGGTTTTCAAATAATATCCTCGAAAACAAACCTGTTTAAAAGGTTTATCCTTAACATAAACCCGCAATGGAACATGTGCAAATTCATTATTTGTCTCCATCAATTTCCGATTACTCGACCAAAATTCATCGAAATTATCTGAAAATTTTCCCATTTTTTTCAAAATTTTCAAATTTCCCGCCTCCTCACTATTAACGACACTTTTCCACAATGTTGGCAATTCATCTTTCATCATTGATTGTGTCACTTCTGCTTTTGTCTTCAAATAATCAGCTTCTTTAATATTCTGAATAAACATTGCCTCCATCATATCTCGATCAACCATTTGAAAGGTGGCTGGTGGTTGAGACGTCTTCACTGAAATCTCCAGAATTGCATCGTTATCCAGAAGGTTTGCCTGATCGTAGATTACTCCAATTGGAATATACATTTTCAGAGGTTTTGCATTCGCTTCTAGCCATACTTTATCAACGTGAATTGTTTCGCCATCGTCACGACGATTGAAACTTGTGAGGGCCTGGAAAAAAAGTACTTTTTTCGGGTTTTGAAAACGAAAATTTCAAGGTTCAGGATCAATTTTTCTGTAGTTTTAGAGCCAAGATTATTTGAGCATACAAAAAAAAATTTTTTTTAATTGAATTGGGCGGTATGTCTTTCCAGAACTGTTCCTCATCGGCACTGTTTCGTATCAGAACTCATCCGTATGAGAACAGCCCACGTGAAAACAAAATTTTCAGTTCTAATGCGGTACAGTTCTGATACGGGATAGTTCTCATTGAGAACATGGTCCTGAAACCGATTCCCCCTTTCTTTTTTTGACTTGAAAGTGAAAGCAACTCATGATAAATGACTCAAAAATTGGATAAAAAATAGGTTTTTCGACCATTTTCTCAGGTTTTTTTTTTCGTTTTTCTAGTTTCTCATGAAGCAAAATCAGTGCTTTCGAAAGAGAAAAAAAGTGAGATAACTCTAGATTTTTTTTTACCAAATCATTGAAATTCTGAACTGAGCAATCTTCAAATTCAGAGAGCGGGAAAATTCAATTTTGAAATCGTTTCAAAATTGAAAATAATGATTTAAAAAACTACAGGAAAAAGAGGGTGTGCCGAATCAGAACTGTTATTTCACGTGAAGTAGTTCTGATTTGGGACAGTTCTGCTTTGAGGCACGGTTTTGAAAAGGTATACCCTCCAGAAGAAAGGTGAAATGGACCACCAACAGGGCTTTAAAACCTCTGAAAACAGTTTTAAAACCCCGTTTTTTCCGCCTTTTTCGGTCCAAATTTCTCATTTATTATCGATTTTTCAAACGATTTCTTTTTCCCGTACTTTTGGAAGAGCCAACGCCAAATACGTGAATCTGGGAAGCATTGTGTAGTAGGGAAGTGGGTCTCCAAGTGTTCCACCGGATTGAAGGGTGAACTGAACGGGAACTTGCGATTCCCACACTTTTCGGCTCACTTCGTAATCCATCTGTAGTCGAATTGTTGGGTCAGTTTTGGAGGCTCTAAAGGGTAGAAAGTGACCAGAAAAAGATAATTAGAAGATGAAATTACATATTTTTGGCTTGCTTTTCTATAAAAAAACCGGGAAAAAACTATAAATTCATTGGGAAAAGAGAATTGGGCAGCAGACAACTATAGACCAGTTATTAAAGAAAAATAGGACCAAAAAAACAACGAGAAAAGAATGAAATGATTATCAGAAATTAAAATTATCATTAACAAAATCAAAATTTGATCCGTCAACTCCGAAATCGGCATCATCTCGGAAACCCGTGAATTCATCATTATCGTCTTTTTCTCCTTCATCACCAGAATGCTCATGTACTTGATCCAACAGCTCATGATGATGCTCCGGCTGATTAGGATCATCCAATTGTGATATGATCGCCTCTATTGGATCCTGAACGTCTAGGGGAACAGCGTTTTGAGCATTAATATCCTCGTATAATCCATCGAAATCAAAGTTCCACTCGTCGTCTTCTCCTTGATTATCATTATTATTATTTCCCAAATGGAAATGGACTTGATGGTGAGCTTCTTCTTGTGCTGTAGCTGGAGCTTCAGGCGTCGGAGCAGCACTAAAATCATTGTTGAAATCCTCGACAAATGAAGCCGGAGTACTTGAAAGTGACCTTTCTTCCTCGTCTCGCTTCAACTTTTTGTTCAGAATCCGCGCCGAAACCGATTGATGTATTGTAACCTGACGGTTCTCTTCTTTTTGCTTCTGCTCCTGGAGACGATCCTCCTGGATTTTCTGTCGTTTGGATAGACTTTCAGCGCTGAATCCTCTCTGAAAATGAGAACATTTTGGTGATGAAATATAGGTGAAAAGAGAAGGGTTGTAATTCCATTTTGAAGACGTTTTCCCTGGGAAAGAAACGTCAAAAAATGAGCTTATAAAATGCGTCAAATTCAAGGGAAGGGTCGGAAAATGTGCTTCAATCGCAACTTCGAAAACAGTGTGTAAAATCGAGAAACGCAGAGAGAATCTTGAGGGTATGCCGGATCAGAACCATGTCCCTACCCATAATTGTCTCGTATCAGAACTACTTCACGTGAAAAGATAGTTCTGATGCGGAATATGGTTCTGATCAGAGACAGTTCGGATTCGGCATACCCCCATAAACTTGTCTTCTAACTGCCCGGATTAGAACTGACACCTTTCAGAGCTTCTTTCAGACATGAACAGTTCTAAAACGGATAGTCAAGGGCTCCTCAGCTTTCTCTAACACAGCTACTCCCACATATCCCTCAAAAACCCCCCGCTACTCACCATAACTTTTCCGACTTTCTCTCCAACCGCTTTCCTCTTCTCCTCCAAATCAATTCCAACACTTTTCAACATTTCTCTCGCATTCGACGTCTTCATCGCCGTCTGCTCATCAACTGTCAAGTACGGCATTCGCCTTCTCGCGTTTTTCCAATCTTCTTGGGTAACAGCGCGAAGACAGCTCTCAACGTCATCAAAACGATACGTGGGTCTAGAAAGAGTATTGGGTTGAATTTTGCATTTCTCGGGGAGTTCCAACCGTATTCCTGCTCGCTTGTAGCTGATCGGTGATTGATGGAGATAGTGGGATTCGAAGAACTCTTTCATTCGGGAGAACAGCTCGGATTCCTGAAAAATCGAGAAATTAGGGGTTGGGAATGGAAAATGGGAGATTTTTATATACTTTGAAAACAAATTTTTCGGTATGACATACTTTAAAAGTTGAAAAAACGTTTCTTTGACACCGTCACGCAAAAATGCACCAGCGACCACGCCCACTCCAACTTTTGCAGAGCTGACAACGCAAAATTTGGAGTGGGCATGGTCTCCGGTGCCCCTTCTGTGCATTTTGGCGTGACTGTGTCAAAGAAGCCTTTTTTGACCGGGAAACCATGGGATTTCTTTACTTACCTCCATATTAATAATCGAATCCGCTGCTCTCGGATCCGAAGCAACCTTCTCAATCAAAGCAGCCCATGATTTTCTTGGATCATGAGGCCGTTTCCTTCTAACCGTTCGACATGTGCTCGACTTCGCCGCGGCCGCCTCAATATCCTCGTCAATATTATCCGTATCATGTTCACCAGGCTCAGAAGATCTCGCAGAAGTCGACGGCGTGCTCGTATTATTATTGCTTATCATAGCGGAATGAACACTATCCGCTTTCAGACGATTCTGCCCACTTGACTTCTCGGAGACTGTCCCATCAGATGACGTATCGTTTCGCGAGTTGGCAGTGTTTGAGAGGACACTAGAGCATCGAGATGTTGATCGTGAGTTTGGAAAAGTGATTGGGTACATATAATGATAACGTTGGGGAAGATTTTCAATATTTGGCGTCGGCATCGTTCCAAGCGATTTTTGAACGGCGCTCTGTGTCACGTGAAAGACCTTAGGCATATCAAGAGGAAAGTTGCAGATCTGAAAGTCATTTATGAAGTGAAAAAGTCAAAAAAGAGGAACAAAACTCACATTATAATTCGGACAGAGCCACCAATACTTGGTGTTTCCATTGGTCTCGGTACAAATGACTTGTGGCTGAAGACGGAGCGTTTTACATCGCGGACACCTCAACCACTCGTCTTTCATCTGAAAATAAACGCTTTATTAAAGAAAAGATTGAGGAAAATCCCACTAAAATCTAATACAGCACAACGTTTTTCTTTGTTGGGTAGGAAACTAACTGTTTTTTGGGTAGAATATCGATGGTGTCGACGTGTTTGAGGTGGATTGAAGATCCGTCTTTTGGTCTTTTCACTAGAAAATATGGGTATGGAATGGTATCATTTGAAATGTGCAATAATGTCTGGGCCTTTCTATTCTCCCTTTTTTTCAAAAAAAAGATCATCGCAGATTGGCTTCAACATTTGCATATCATATCAAATTATCACTTACCACTCGCAGAGAGCAAAAGAAAAAAATTGTTTTTCGTTAATTTTTCAAATTTCAAATTAAAAACACTTACTGTGCCGGCAATTAAAGGGCGTCGTGCAGGTCGCATTATCCTTTGTCGATCTGAAACAAATAAATGATATAAAATAATAGAAAAGAAGACGAGAATTTAGGCGAAGAAATTACCTTCAAAAATAAAAAATTAGTTTTAAAAAAATCGCTGAAAACCGGAACGAAATCGCTTCAATTTTCGAAATTGAAATTTCGTAAATAAAATTGAGGGGGGCTGTCGTTGCGAGACCCAGAGTACGCAGCGCGCGGCCGCGACGCACCCGACGACACTCAGAGCGCCCGGGTTCGACAGGCTCCCCAAGAGAAAAGCAGGGAAATCTTAAAATTAGACCGGTTCAGACGGATTTTTCAGATAAAAAGCGGTTGAAGTGAAAAAAAAACCAAAAGAAATCAAATAATCACAAATTTACTTCAAAATAAACTCAAAACAAGAAGAAAAATGAAGAGATCCGAAAAAATTAACAGGAATTTTCAAAAAGGAAATAATAATTTATAAAGTCCCGAAGAATTATCGTTCGTGCTATTTTGTCGAAGTTGAGATGTAGAGAACGTTGTTACCGCGAATGAAGGCATCGCCGTACTTGTTCTGAAGCTGTCCGTTGCTGTATTCTTCTGTCTGCTCGAGAGCAATGTTCATGTATCTGGAAAATGAGAGTTTTCAGGGGTGTAAAGGATTCTTGGGTGAAAAAAAACATGGGTTTAAAGGTGTGGGAAATGATGAAGAAAACCGAGATTTTGGGGTAAGAAAGTTCGATTTTTTTTCGATTTTTGCAGACAATTGCTTAGCGTTTGGGCAGCTTTTTTAATCAGTTTGAGGTGGAAAAACTTCTATCCAGGCATGAAAAATGGATTTTGAACGGAAAATTGATGAATTTTCGGGCAAAAACTCAAAATTTTGCTGGTTCCAAGTGGTTTTTCGCTCGGAAGCCCATCGAGAAAAGCTCCGTTTTTTACATTTACAAAACGTTTTTCGCTTAAAAAGTTAAATTTTAGGCCATAAATTCATGTTTTTCTCATTTTTATCTAGAAGAGGCTATTCTAATCATCACAATATGCTTCAAAACTCGATTTTAAGCCAGGAAGTCACATTTCCCGGTCATTTTCAGCTCGAAACCCCTCGTTCTGACCGTCAAAACAAGCTTCAAACCGCTTTTTTTCCAGAGATTTTCAGCTTTTCCTCCATTTTTCACCCGATTTTTGTTCTTTACTAACCCATCAAGACAGGCAAGAATGCCTCTGTAGTCGACGCCCGAGTTGAGTTTCACCACAACCGGCTTTCCAATGACTTTCTTCAAAAATTCCGCCGGATTCTGTCTTTTGCTCATTTTCTGTAACGGGTTTTTTGTTGTTCGATTCTTTAAATGGTTTCAAAATCTGGTAGTCGAGAATAAAACTCAAAAATGTTAGAAAACGAGAAAAAAGTGAGAGAAAAAGGTGAGAAAAGTAGGTAAAAATAGGCTTCATTGAAAATATAAAAAAGTGCACTGATTGTTGTGTGTGTGGTAAGCCGAAAGAGAGACAAACTTGGGCGGGAAATTTGAAAAAATTTCAAAAATGAATAGAAGAATGAACGACTGAACGAAACCATGAAATGATGTACAGTGCTCCACAAAAGTTTAACCTCACCCCCCAGTTTTCCGGTATCTCGAGAACGGTAAGAGTTACGGGAAAGCTTCCAACTGACAAAATGCTCCAAATGTTTAGTTATTATGAACCCCAAAAGCTCAGACAACAAAAATAAAAAGCTGGAAAAATATTGAATTTTTTGTGAAAAAACACTTTTGGCGATCCACAAAAGTTTAACCTCACCCTGAAAAAACGATGAAAAAACGGAGGTCTTGTGAAACTTGACTCATAACTTGGTTCACAAACGTTTTGGTAAAAATTGTTCAATTACAAAGTTGTTTCAAATTTTATTCCCTACAACTTTTTAGTCGACCACTTTTTAACTAAACCCCTGGCTGTCGAGATACCGTCCTTTCAAAATGGCTAGTTGTCTCTGATGCGCCTGACCGCGTATCTCGTTGGTGAGTACAGTAATCAAAAAGTGGTCAACTAAAAAAATGTTCATTGGACACTGTTTCATTACATCCAATCAATTTAGAACCTGAGAAAATGTTTTTATTCATAGTGGATAACGATATCTGAAATTTGGCACATTTTACACTTTTTTCGATTTTAGGCCTGATTTTCATGTTGTTTGAGTGTTTATAACTCGCTTGAATATGAATTTGGAAAAATGTTGTCAACATAAAGAATGTTTAAAATAATCAGATAAACAACTTTTTAGTTGAATTTTTTTGTCTATCTTCCCTGTCTGGGAAGTTGTCCACCGATGAGTGTGCCCCATTTTCGGACACAATTGAAAATGGGTTTGGCTCTTGCGGCAAGGGCCTGTGCAAGGTGAATTCCACGCAAATCAGTTTTTCTAATATCCAGATACCTTTCCTAAATGAATTCAAACAATTTCATCAACAGCACCTGCGAATCAAACTCTTTTTGCTGAAGTGACTTCGTTGCGTGCCCTTGTGATAGTAACTGAAGTCTTCTCAGTGGAGCCAAGGCAGTGGATGTTGATAAAATTGTTTGAATTCATTTAGGAAAGGTATCTGGATATTAGAAAAACTGATTTGCGTGGAATTCACCTTGCACAGGCCCTTGCCGCAAGAGCCAAACCCATTTTCAATTGTGTCCGAAAATGGGGCACACTCATCGGTGGACAACTTCTCAGACAGGGAAGATAGACAAAAAAGTTCAACTAAAAAGTTGTTTATCTGATTATTTTAAACATTTTTTATGTTGACAGCATTTTCCCAAATTTATTTTCAAGAGAGTTATAAACACTCAAACAACATGAAAATCAGGCCTAAAATCGAAAAAAGTGTAAAATGTGCCAAATTTCAGATATCGTTATCCACTATGAATAAAAACATTTTCTCAGGTTTTAAATTGATTGGATGTAATGAAACAGTGTCCAATGAACATTTTTTTAGTTGACCACTTTTTGATTACTGTACTCACCAACGAGATACGCGGTCAGGCGCATCAGAGACAACAAGCCATTTTGAAAGGACGGTATCTCGACAGCCAGGGGTTTAGTTAAAAAGTGGTCGACTAAAAAGTTGTAGGGAATAAAATTTGAAACAACTTTGTAATTGAACAATTTTTACCAAAACGTTTGTGAACCAAGTTATGAGTCAAGTTTCACAAGACCTCCGTTTTTTCATCGTTTTTTCAGGGTGAGGTTAAACTTTTGTGGATCGCCAAAAGTGTTTTTTCACAAAAAATTCAATATTTTTCCAGCTTTTTATTTTTGTTGTCTGAGCTTTTGGGGTTCATAATAACTAAACATTTGGAGCATTTTGTCAGTTGGAAGCTTTCCCGTAACTCTTACCGTTCTCGAGATACCGGAAAACTGGGGGGTGAGGTTAAACTTTTGTGGAGCACTGTATATATCGATATATCGATAAGCGCACAAAATTGGGTACATAGGTACAGATTGTACAAAAAAGAAACGTGGACATAATGTAAATGCAGTTTTTGATGATGTGATGATGTTGATGGATGGACTAGGATGAGAAGGGAAAAGAAAAGATGTTTTGTAGGATGGAGGATATGAGTTGGCGGGAAATTCAAAAAAATCAAAAATAAATCTAATTCTCCCCTTGACCAGAATCTTCGTCGTCATCATTGTAGTCTGATCCACAGCCTTCTTCGTCATCGTCCTCCTCCTCTTCATCGTCATCGTCATCATAGTCGTACCCGAAATCGTCGTCTAAAAAGGAGAAAACGGTTAAAAATCCGTCTTTTTTAAAGGAAAACGTACTGAAATCAATGCCATCCAACACATCGTCCTGTTGTGGTGGAGCCCATTTAACACAGTACTCCTCAATGGTTTCCGGCACCGAGACGCCCTCCTTCTGAGCCTGTTTTTTTGAGTCCTCCACTTGTTTCTTGACAATCTTCTCGTACTCGGAATCGCGGCCCTCTTTCCATCCTCTGTACATCACCGAAGCGTCAACGTTGGCTGGCGACGAGGTGTTAGGCTCGTTGAGCAACGAGATGACCGAGAGAAGAATGGTTCGAACACTTTGCGTCGGATTCCATCGTTCGCAAGGCAGCTCACCGGATTGTGGATCGTCGATTGGGGCGTGGAGAATGCTGATGCAGAGGTCGCCGTTCTGGAAAAAGAAACGGATTATAAAGAGGGTTTCGAAATAGCATTTGCTTTGTGGGGCTCTTTTGGACATTTGGATGTGGTTTTTGTGTAAATATCGCTTTTTTTTTTGAAAATCAGGTCGAGCTCGTTAGGGGTCTAATTGAGCGCTTTTTCTTCGGAATTTTGAATTTGACCGGGATTTTGAGACAAAGAACCCAAATTCAATAAACAATCTGGTTTTTTTTTCACAAAAATCCTGAAAATGTGCTCCATGGAACCGTATCACGCGGGGATTGTCAATGGGCCGCTCGTTTTCTCTAAACTCTCCCAATTTGGCACGATATTCCGGTGGCTAACCGAGAAGAAAGCAAATGTGCTCTGTTCAAAATCTGTCACGTGGCAACTTTTTGGGTGCGTTTTAGCATTTCGTCTTGGTTTAAAAAAAACGAGCTGCGGAAAAAAAAACTGGCACTTCTAGAAATTTGGTTTTTTAGAAAACAAGTGTATGTGCGCTCTATCGGACTGGACTGTATCACGTGGATTTTTATAGAGAACCGCCCGTTTTTCACTAGACTCTCTTCGTTTGCAATGTTATTTCATTCGTAAAAAAAGCAAATCTATTGAAAGAAGATTTGTGAAAAGTGCTCTATCGAAACAAATTCACGTGACATTTTTTTTCCAGATTTTGAGCCAGTTTGACCCGGTTTTTGGCGGAAACATAAATTTCGAAATATTTCAAAAAAAAAACAAACCTCATAAACATTCGGATGCCAAACTTTCGTGGTAAACTTCATCGATGGCGGCGAGTACGGGTAATTGTGTGGGAACCGGATCGTGGCTTTGAAATATCCACCCTGATAGAGCGTCTTCGGTGGTCCATAGATTCCAACACTCCAGACGAAGAGATTATCCTCTTTGACGTCTATCGTGAATCCCTCGACCGGTTGCGATTGAAGATTTTTAAGCTCCATGGAGAGAGCTCGAAGTGCTCCCGACGAGGTTGACGCTTTGGAATCCATTTACCTGGAGAATCAATAATTTGTATTGCGTTCGTTTTTCTGTCATCATATGGAAGTAAAGAAAGAAAAAGGAAAGAAGAGGAAAAAAAAACTAGAAGAGGAGGAAATGTCTGTGTGTGTGGTGTGTAACAAAGCGATATAGAGAGAACCGGCCCCCCTCTCTTTCCCGCTTCCTCCAGAAGCAGCACAGGAGGAAAAAGAGAGAGAGAGAGAGAGAGACAGAGAGATCGACGAGGCTGTTTCTCTATTGGAAACAGGGGGTAAAGAGAAAAGAAGAAGAGATTTAGAGAAGGCAAATATAGGGGAAAAAGAAACGTTTCTTCTTCTTCTTCTACCCTCAACTGCACTGCCTGATGGCTGAACTGAACCAAATGACTACTATGACACACAGATACGCAGACAACCTAGACAGAAGAATGAGACATCGTAGAGAGAGAGAATGAGCGCGCGCGCAAAAGGCCTAAAGGCCTGCGTCATATGAGAGAGAGAATATAGAGAGAGGGAGAGAGAGAACTTGAAGAAACGCAGAAGCAGAGAGAGGAAAAAGGGTGGGCCTGTAAATTTGCATAGGCCCTTCATATCTAATAGTCCATCGGTGCACTTTTGGTGATCAAAGAGAGAACAACATGGGAAAAAGGACTGCGTCACGTGATGTAATAGGTCGGCAATAGACAAATTTGATATCAATTAGAACTGCCCTTAGTCTGCCATCAAGAATCAAGAGAGCAGAGAAATCAGAAAATTCTTTTTCAGCTAGACTGATCCTGAGAACCATATGAACCTGATATTTAAGGGAGTTTGAGCCTGCAAAGTCCAGTCCAACTATTTGTCAAGCCGACTATTCCAGGGACTTCTCCGGGATACAGCGTACCGATTTGAGCCAGGCTGAGCCCTGGTAGGACTTGGGAACAGGTGGAAATGACACGATTACTGGGAATCGGATACGATGACTGATTCCAGACTAGAACGCTTGTTCCAGAACTTCGGCTTAGCTGACTTGAACAGAATTTTCTAGATACATTTTTTGAGATTTAGTCTGGCTTCAACTCGTCAGCTTAGGCCTGATGTCTCGGCTAGCTGTTTTTAGATAGTCTAACTGTGTTTAAAACGACAAATTTTGTCCAAGATCCAAGTCAAACTTTCAGAGAGACCGTTTAGACCCAGAGGCCCAGCTAATCAAAGAGTTCAAACCTTTCCGGAACTTTGCCGGACTACAGCGGGTAGACATTTAAGTCAGGGTGGGCAACAAAAAGACCTTCAGAACAGGTGGAAACGATCCGATCACTGGAAATCCGATACGATGACTAAGCCCGGGTAGTCAGGCGATAGGCCGAAAAAAGTCTAGACCAAGCTTTTGAGAAAATCGGATCAGGTTGAATAGATCTGTCTAGATCGTTCTTTCGATTTTGGTCTGCCTTATGATCAGCAGTTTAGGCCCGACAAAACCTGACCTAAATCCCTCTTAAAATCTCTGAGATCGAAGCTCAAGTCGTCTAGACCCATCAGCTGAGCTAGTCTAGGTCGAGCAATTTTAACCTTTCCGACTAGAATTCACCTGTTTTTATTTTGAGTTTTATCGACCAAACCTTAAGTTGGAGCTCACCACCGCCTTCGAAAACACAGAGGAGCAAAATGTGAGTGAAAGAAAACAACAACAATGAGGAGAAGAAAACAAGACGCACAATCCTACTATTTATAAAATCAGTGACCATTTTGTATCGTGTCAACAATCGCCTGATGTTCTATATATACTTGAGATCTCGAAAATTTTTGAAATCCAACTCTGATCAATGAAAAGTGGGGGTGCTCGCGTCTAGTCTGTCATTTTCAGGAGGAATAAGCAAGACGGGTGGGGGGCTCTGTCTGGAACACAGAATAACAAGGTACAGTAATCTCGGGGTTCTTAAATTCAAAGCCTCGAGACAAAAAAACGTGTGTGGGGTGACCTAGACCTCTGTCCCGAAATCGATCGTCGGCTGACACCGTGACAGGTGAACTGAGAGGATTGGCCAAAGGAAAGGAGAAAAGCGAAGAGAGAGGGTGAAAACAGAGAAAAAGATGAACGGAAAGATCACAAGAGTGCACATGTGGCATCATCTGTGCTACTGAGAGAGAGAGAGAGGTCGGAGAAGATTAAATTTGATCATCATCTCGATGAGAGAGCAGAAGGGTCTCTTTTCATCGGAATCGGGACCGGGTTACGGTACCAGGGTAGAAAAGAGCCCCCAATTAGGCCTGATTTCAGATAAACGGGTTTTCATCATTATACAAATCTTCGCAACACAACAGCGGGAAAAAAAAAAGATTGTTTGTGTGGGATCCGTTTAATCGGCTTACATCCCAACACAGGGTGAATTGATGATGTTGCGACACAATGAATCTCGACAGTTTTGCCGTCGGAAAACCATCACACACACATACGTACTGCCAAAAACCAACATATTCTGATATATTGATCTACCCTGCTCAATAAGATACTCGGCAAAAAAGGATCTCTTCAAGCAAGTCAAAATGGCTGGTAAGAATGTGCAGTACTATCTAGGGGATATGGTGGGGGAATGCGCTTTAATGAGAAACGCATTTTTGGTTGCCTGGCTGCATGCAAAACGTTGAATACTTGAAGTTAACGTTTGCGTAGAAACGTTGAATACTCAGCTCAGTCAGCCAAATTTCTCATCAGGGCGCATTTTCCGACACCCGTCGTCGATAGTTCTGTGAGAATAAAGTGACTGTAGTACACCTTCTTTCTACTACACATTACAGCAGCTGAAATCATCATCGCTTGCCTGACAGTCAGTATGCTTTTAATGTGTTGTGTCACGTGCTTCATTCTTTACGTCTACCACAAGACTTCTAGTCGACTGCGTCGCGCGAGGTCAGGCAGTAAAGAAATGAAAGTTGGGAGGTGTAGTACTTGAATTTTCATATTACAGCCGAGGCAGAACACCAAAGCAAGTACAACAACTACCAAAAGTGGAAGAAGACGATCCTCCCGTAGCGGTGGTACCGCCCGTTGTCGTCGGGGCGCCGCCGCCGGTTACAACAACCAAGGAGACGGCAGATGGAAATCATCAGATAAATGGGTTTCAAAAGATTTCTACACCTGCTGCTTCTGCTAATACAAATCTGTCAGAGAAGAGGCCCAACAAATTGCGAATCGATACGAATAAAGTGTGCCCGGCACAGAGTGCGATAGCTATGGAGACGTAAGGGGAAAGGGACCAAATGTCGTCGTTTTGGTGGTGGGGGAGAAGAAGAGAAAAAGGGTCCTTGTTTGGTCCTTTCTCTCGTCGTGTCGACAAGTCCTCTCAAGGGGAGAGAGAGCAGGATGAAGAATGAGTCATCATAGAGGGACCAAGAGGATGAGGGTTTGACTAGTAATTATAATGGGTGACTGACTAGAATATTAGCCTGGGGAATAATAAGCATCGCTCCAAGTGGAATAGAACCCATCTGACAATGCAGGGTAGACTCGAAATACTTAGAACCGAGGGAACAGATCTAAAACCGAAAAAAACGGGATTTTTCGATCAAAAGGCTAGTTTTTTCCCAGAATGAGCACAAAATCTGAACGATACTTGTGCACAAATCTGGAGGAAAACGAACAGACAGAATGACTGTGACTTCAAGTGACTTCAAGCCACTTTTGAAAATCGGGGAACTTTTAGAACCCCCAGAAATACAGTAATAAGTTAAAAAAAAAGACCGAGAAAACCGGCATTCTTCGGCTCAATTCACGCCAAGATCACCTTTATAAGGACCAAAACGAATCAGAAAAAAAGCAAAAAATTTTAAGCGACTACTCAGCCGACAGCTTTCTCGCCAATATGACGAAGGACACTGCTCAACGTCGACGTCTTCTTCAAGACGAGTTCCTGGTAAGAACACACATACACAGAAAGGAAAAAAAAGAGACAAAATGACGTGTATAGGTTCTCTCGCGAACAGAGGCTCGTCGACTGACACGGAGCACCGACAGAGCAACTAGAAATGCCTCAGCCAACAGATACTCAGACATTGTGCCTTGTGAGTGTCTCTTTTTTCTGGAAAAGAGAAGAGAAAAAAAAGCAGACAAGGTCAATCTTCTTCTCCTCATCTATTTTTCACTTTCAGATGATCACACGCTCGTCGAACTCGACCACGGTGACTACATCAACGCGAGCTTCGTTCAGGTGCACTTTAAGTCCTTTTCTTTTTCTCTATTTGTGTGACCAAAGATTCAACAACAGAGAGGAAAAGTACATACACTTTTATAGGGCGAAACTGACGCTTGCCGATGGATTGCCACACAAGCGCCAATAGACGCAGGGGAGAATGCCGGGAAGGAGACAGTTTCAGACTTTTGGCAAATGATAGTACAGTATGACGTGGCGTGCATCGTCATGTTGGGACAACATCAGGAAGACTTTGTGGTGGGTCCAGGATTGCTCAAAATCGGAAAACGGATAATCCGATTTTCCGATTTTTCCGACTTTTTTCGGAAAAATTTTCCGTCGGACAATTTTCCGATTTTTATTCTGGGAGAAATTCTCCGTCGGAAAATTTTCCGACTTGATTTCTCGGAAAAAATTTCCGTCGGATAATTTTCCGATTTTTTATCTCGGAAAATCGGAGAAAAAGTTGATGATTTTTGAATTTATTTGTGTTCAAATTGAACGATTTATCAACAATTTCATCATTTTTCAAGACCGAAAACAGCAAAAATCCTTTAAAATTACAAAATTGACAACTTTTGAACCAAAATTTCACTAGAACACACGTTTTTTTAGTGAATTTTTTCGATTTTCCGATTTTCCGAATTTTCCGAATTTTTTTGCTCGGAAAAAATTTCGGATATCCGATTTTCCGAAAAAAAAAATTCGGAGAAAAATTCGGATATCCGATTTTCCGAAAAAAAAAAATTCGGAAAAAAATTCGGATATCCGATTTTCCGAAAAGTTTTTTCCGAGCAAGCCTGGGTGGGTCCGAAACCGGAAAATTATCGGGAAAAAAAACTTTTCCGGAAAATTTCCTTAAATTTTTGCGGTAAAAGTTCGGTGAATATTCCGGAAAACGTTCGGAAAATCTTCCAAAAAAAAAATCCGCTAAACAACGCATTTTAGCATCCGAGTTTTTTTTCCAAATTTCAAAAAAAGCTACTGGAAAAACTTGGAAATTTTCCGGAAAAAGCTTGATAAATTTACCGAACTTCTTACGGAAGTTTTCCCTATAAATTTTCCGGTAAGACACACTGCTTTGTTCTAAGGAAAGGTGTCTTTAGTACTAAGAAAGACAGAGAAAAACGTTTTTTGACATTTTACTCCAAATTAGTACCAAGTAACAATAGGAAAATGGCCTGATACCTTGAAAACTGGAATTTTTTTTGCGGAACGACGTCGAAAAAGACAAAATTGGCCGGAAATTGACAAGTACCATCTCATGATGGTCATCACCATCAACCTAATCAATCTATTATCGAAAAGAGGTGTAGAGAGTGGGGTCACCTGATTGTTCGAGAACGACGACGATTAGGGAGGGAAAAGAGAGGCAGAGAGAGAAACCAGTTTCGTATCAAATTTGGCATTTATGAGGGGCGTACTGTGTGTGTTAAAATGTTAAACACTTGGTCTACTATACCAAAGGTTATATTGGCCGCCACCTGAACTGAACACACTTCGTTTCGAAATATTGCGAAAAAAAAAGTTCTTGTAGGGAGGAAGTGGAAAAGGAGGATCCTTATATGAATCAGCGCAGAATCATGAGGAAAAGAGGCTATTAAAACGAGATTACAGCTTTCAAAATGCCTGAGAGTCTGGAAAACCTCTTAGGATGAACTTGTGGCTTAGAATTTCATCTTTCCAAGAAAAATCAAAATCAGTTCAGAGAAGAATATTGAAATACTTGTCTGAAGTGCTCAGTAGCATTTTCATGATCTCTATGAGCACGAGATGAAACTTTTTTGAGCACATTAGAAGCAGATTTCTGCTTTCAGAATGTATTTTCAGATTTTTTTTTCAAGAAAAAACTTGCTTTGTCTGAAAACTTTAAATCGATTCTTAAAAGATTTGGGCCTTCAGGAGCATTTTCAGACTCCTTTCCGAGATAAAATAGGTGGTTTTCAAAAAACTTTGAGTAGATTTTTGAAATAACCGGCAATTTTCTAGACAAATGCACAGTAAGGTTGATCGTCCTTTTTATGAATAGAAACGAACTTTTTCGGTGCTGTTCAAGAGTAGATTTTTGTATCTATCGGAGCATTTTTTTTTAACTCTTCACGCGAAAATTTGGTTGATTTTCAAATTTTCCATAGATTCTTATAAGGTTCTTCTTGAAAATTTGCCTGACTTTTCGAGCTTCTAATCACGTTTTTGTCCATTTTGTTGACACAAAATGAATTTTTTCGTGCTCTTTAAGAATCGACTTTGGCTCCAGAATCATTCTCTGGGTTCAAAAGGATTTATCTTCTTTTCTCAAAGTATAAAAACCTTCTGAACTCACAGGCATGCCTTAATGCTCTCTATGTACAAAACACTTTCTGTACAGTCGATTCCAGCTTTGAAAAAACGATTTTTCCAGCAACGATGCGGAGAATACTGGCCATCGGCAATGGGAAAAACGTCGAGATACGGAAATGTGGAAGTGAAAATTGTTTGCGAACTCGAGGAAAAAAGTTGGGTTCACCGCGAGTTTGACGTCTCGCCAACGTCCTCCTACTTTCGAGAAAGCGGTAAGAGTGGAAGTCGAAAAAGTCGCACTTCATCATCGCAAAAGAGTCACATGAAAGTGTCGCACTGGCAATACAAAGATTGGAAGGACAACGATACGCCGCGAATCGCGAGCTTCTTAGAGTTTTTACTCCAAGTTCGCGGACGACAATACACGTCACCGATTGTTGTGCATTGCAGGTGAGGAGGGGAAGGGAAGTGGAGAAGGAGGGTACTCGACAAACAAATTGTTTTTTGAAGAGGGGCAGTTTTTTTTTGGTCGGATGGAGGGGAAGGAGAAAAATTGAAATAATAACCTGGCGCCATTTGAAATCAAATTGATGGTTATACGACTAGGCAAAGAACGAACGACTCGACTGAAAAAGAGAAAACAATGACCCCGGAGAGAAAAACAAGTTCTGGAGGGGGAAAATATACTAGGAAATGTCAATTTTCTTTGCCAAAAAATGCTTGAAAACAAAAACTTTTGTGATTTTTCAAAAACAATCGTAGCTCCGTAGAATTCCATGCGAGACCCATGAAACCTACATATTCGAAATACGGACGTTGAGGCGATTCGGATGAGCGTATTCGTGAGCGAAATGCGTTATAATTATACTCATTCGAACCCTCTTGATGCACTGATTCTGAATATCTAGTTTAAAATTTTAAAAACTGATTCTAGAACGGTTTTGCAGCTTTTTGAAGCATTTTCAGTCTAAAGCTGGCCTGATTGAGTCGGATTAGCCAAATAACTCCCAAGGAAACCGCTCAAAGAATGTGATTTTCCAAATTCCTGAGTTCATAGAGGTCGAATTAGTCTTGGAGTTTTTAGACTTTGTTTTCCAGAAGTAGCATAATTCGAAGTTTAAAGGCACAAAGACAATGGAATTGTTCAAATTTTCCCAAAATATTTCATTCCCATTCGAAAAGTCTGGACGCCCTGGCTTTGAATATCAAGTTCTGATGGGAGTGGCATCAAAATGCATCGAGTTATGATGGATTTCGTGAAATTTCCAGCTTTTGAAATTTTTCAGACACCTCAAACATCTGGTTTTGACGATTTCAGAGTCATTTTCCAGAAGGAAAAAATAGTGGATTTTCGGAAAATTTAGCTAGAAAAGTAGCTGAAATAGGCCGAACTGGTGTATAGTGAACACTGGATTTTGCCGAGCTCTGACAAGGAAATATTGTATTTCTCAACAAATCTAGCAAACCCGAGCCCAACTCTAACCACAAAAATTACGAAAAAAAACTTTCAAATCTTGAATTTCAGTGCTGGAATAGGCCGAACGGGCGTTTTCATTTGCACCGACAACGTGATATCACGATTTGAATCGGAAGGAATTATCGACATCTTCAGGTATATAATACTTGAGAAAACGAAGATCATTACACACCTTCTTTTTCTCTTTTTATAGCGAAGTGAATCGTTCACGACAACAGCGGCCAAGTATGGTATACACTGTGAAGCAGTACGAATGCATTTATGACACTATCGGAGAATACTTGAGGCAACAAAAGTAGAATATTATTTGTAGTTGTCGGAGAAAGATTTAATGAAGTGTAGATGTGTTTCTTTTCACATGTTTTTTCGTTTTCTCACAGCAAAAACGAAGAAAACCCGAAAAAATGACGACAGAATGGCCCCGGGGCAGACTCAGAGAACCAACATTTTTTCAGGGAGAGAAACTTCGAAAAAAAGCTTACAATTCGAAATAAATGGGCATTATCGATAGATAGACCAAGTTTCTAATGAAAACGTCGCAGAATTGAGAAATAATCAGAAAAAACGAGAAAATTCTCTTTTTTTTCTAGAAGTTTGCGTGAAAATTCGAAAGGACATTTCGGGAGCATTTTTTCTCGGGAAATGGGAGAAACCGACAAAACTGCAATTTTCCAGTCAGAAATCCTTGAAAAAATGACAAAAAAAATCCCCAAATTATGCGAAAAGTTCTCGAATATCGAACTTTTGATTTACGAAAAAAAAACGTTTTTCGAGAACTTTTTTCCCCAAAAATCCAGAAAACCTGACAAAAACTGAATTCTCTAACCCAGAAAACGCTCAGAACATTATCGAAAACCCCAAAACAAGCCTAAAATTCCAAAATTGAAGGCCCGAAGATGAAAAAAGGTTTTTTTCGAATTTTTTCGTTTTTCCCGAGAAAATCTAACGAAGACTACGTTCCAGAACCTGGAAACTCTTCGAAAACGACTCAAAATCACTAATTTCTGCAAAAAACCCCCAAAAAACGCGCAAAATTCGAAGAAAAATTCGCGAATAACTTTGAAAAATCCATTTTGGCGCCGCTAGGTCTTGACCCGCCCGGCGGGCGCGCCATGCAAAAAGTTTTGTGGATACTGTAGTTTTAAATTTTATTCACGATTCACGGTCTCCCCAACTGCCAAAAAGAACTGCAAGCAGTGGAGCGCGTTTGCATTTTACGCGGTGAATTTTTCATATTTCTAGCGTTTTATCCGTTTTTTTGCAAAAAACGCTAATAACATTGATAGATTAGTTGAAAAGGAACATTTTAATCATAAAATTAAAAAATTCGGTTGAAAATTGAAGGAGAAATTAGCTTGGGAAAATTAGGCCTGAAAAACTGGAAATTTCTGTATTTCCGCGAACCACGACGAGGGAATTAGACTTTTTAAAAAAGCGGCTAATACAAAGTTTGAAGACGTGCAACAGCAACATTTTAAGCCATAGAACGTGGAAAAATGTTCACAAATGACTGAGAAATTAGAGAATCTACTGCTTGCAGTTCTTTTTGGCAGTTGGGGAGACCGTGCGATTCTTTTTACAAACAATTTTTAAAAAAAAATTACAACCCGTAATTCAAAAAATAATAATAGAGATCTACAATTTTGAAATTATTGGAGGAGGTTGAAAATTAAAAAAAATATCAAAAAAGAATGGGTATCAGTAAAACGATTGTGGCAAGAAAAGCATTTGGAATAATACTAGAGGAAGGAACACATTTTTCAAAAATTTCAGTTTGGTTCAAATTAATTTCAGATTTTTCTAGTTTTTGTAGCCGAACACGTTGTTGGATTATTTGAGATTGAAGGTGATGAGGAGCCAAACGACGGAAATCCGCTTGAGCATTTAGAGCCAAATGCACAAGATAGTCATCGCCTGAGAGAGATTATCAATAGAGCGTGATTGCTGAGAGAAGAAACTTACCGGTAAACATAAGATCAAATACGCAAGCATCGAAGAATGTTCCAGAAGTTCCCACGTTTTTGCAGCGGTCTGTAAGAATTTTGAATTTTTTTCAACCGATTTTTTGGGACTAGCTTCACGGAATAACATTTTTCGATTTCGGAAAACGGAAATTGGAAGACAGAAAGAAATTTTTCTACGAAAAAAATGAAATTTCGTAGAATTTCCAACCTGCATTTGGCGAAAATCGAATTTTTTCAACAAAATTAAAAATTTTCCGGTATTATACGCATTTTTTTTCGAGACTATCAAAATTTCTAACTTTTTTTACCGGAAAATATATGAAAACTCTGGAAAACGGAAATCGGAAAAAGAAAAACGGAATTCCGTCAAGCTCTTGTACCCACCTTCCGCAACTTTCTTCGGTACATGCACCCTTCTATTATAACATTCTGCAAACTTCTTCGGGAATTCTACAGCCTTTTCCGCTTTGATTCTAGAACTTTTTCGACATCCCGCCCAACACATTTCATTTTCCACGTGGCCTTCTGTCTCCAGAACTATACTTGGAGCTTTAACAGACACTGATAAATAGGGGCCTTGACGTCGAATATGAATAGAAGAATGGATAAAATGAAGAGCAATTTCCACATAATTATTATCTTGCCATAGAACTTCAACGGAATTTGAGTTGGCATTTGAACTTGACGTCATCTGATAAGTGGTCCCATCCACGAATCCACGTGGAAGCCCTTCCTCATCTGATGTCGCTTCATATCTTAGGGACGCCGTGCAATTATGCTTCCGAATCAGTACAGTAACCTTGGTTACGGTAGTTGTAAGAGCTTCCCCGCGAACATTTTTATTGGTGACTTGAACCAAAAAGTAGCGATTGTCTACTAGAGGACGGGCTCCTTCCTCTGAGCATGTTAGAATGGAACCGTTGAACATGATAAGGTGAGGGTCACCGAATAAGGAGCAGTATTTGAGTTTGCGGCTCGATGGAGGTGGGTTGAAGTAGCATCTGGAATCAATTAGAGAGTAGGAATGCATTTCGGAAAAAAGGTGTGATTTTGAGCTAGTGAAAGGAATGTATCTTGATCAGTTTTTATGGAATTCTTGAAAATAAACATAGAAATTAGTGAAACTTTTCAAAAACTAAAATCCAATTCGACTTTTGCAGATTCAGTTTGTTAGAATTTTCGGATAATCTCTGGAAATGCTCAACCATAGTGGAAATTACTGGTTTCAGATACTGGTTTCTGACCCATCTGGGTCATATAGTGCCAAGAATCTTCAAGTTTGTGAAATTTTATCAAAAAACTTGTACATCAGCTAAAAAGTGGGATTTCATCGAGTTGTGAAATTTGTCAGAAGCGGTCGTAAGTGTTTCGAAACTTCATAAAACGCCTAAAAATGTAATAATAAATCATTTTGAAGTATCAAAACTTTGAAAAAATCTTGGATTTACCCCAATTTCCGGGGAGTCCTATCCTTATTGGACAGTTAAAAATGAGTTTATTCTGCTAACAGAGTATGGAAAGTGATAGGCCAATGAAAAATTGTGCCCATTATTTGGATTTCTTGTATTTTGAATCGAATGGCATTCACAGATTTTTCATAAAGTTTTTAGTTTTGGCTGGACAAGAAAATTTGAGGGGGGGGGGGGGGGGGGGGGGGGTCCTATCCTTATTGGACGCAGTGTAGAGAGCTGAGAGGAGCTAGGAAGAAATCTGAATGCGATCAAAGTTCGACAACTTTTTGACAGAAATTGACCACCAAAAGTTGAAATTTTGTAACTTCAAGCCAGAACGTGACCGAAACCCAACTCCCAACCGGAATAAAAGGGCTAAGTTTACCCGAATATTTAACTCACGTATTAGCAGGCCGCCTCACTTCAGAATTTTTCCCATTACACGATTCCCATCTATCACATTCAAACTCTTTCCAATGCCTTCTCATTATCAATTCCGACGAATGAAATCGAAGGTTTCCATGACAAAACCGTTGAGTATCATTCATACATTTCAGATATGTCTGAAGGACTTGACAGTATCTTTCGGTGGCTTTGGGAACGAGATTCTCGTAATCTTTGGTTTTCTGAAACCATGCTGCACACTCTTCAACTCGGCAAGATTTGATGGGGTCTGGAATTGAAAAAGTGAAAATAGAAAAAATTGGAGGGGGTTCACTGAATCAGAATCCTGCCCCTAATCAGAACTGTCCTTATCAGAACTGTCCCGTATCAGAACTACTTCGAGAGGAATATTATTTCTGATGCGGGACAGTTCTGATAAGGGGCAGTTCTGATTCGGCATACCCCCAAAAAATTAAACCCTTCAGATCAGGAAGCAAACACGCACCCGACTGCGCTACGCGGACAACTTGCGGCGCGGGTGGCAAACGGCGTGCCCGCTTGAATCTAGAGATAGCGCGTTCAGCAATTCGCAAAAATAGCTCTGGGACATTTTGAAACTAGAAGTTTCAAAATCGCGGAAAATCGAAACTGCGACATTTAAAAACCAGACGTTTCGAAACCAGACATTTCGAAACCGCTGAGAAAACTTCAAAAAGATTGTAAAACGGACAGATTTTTGTAAATTTTGGAGTAAAAATGCAAGTTTTTTGGAAAATTTTGGCGGTATTCTGTTCCAGAACTGTCCGGTATCAGAACAGCAAAATTTTCATTTCTGATGCGGCACAGTTCTGATACGTGACAGTGCTGATAAGGGACAGTTCTCATGTGGAACGGTTCTAGTATGGGGCACGATTCTGATACGGGAAAGTTCTGGTTAGGGACACGGTTCTGGAACGTCCAACCGCCAAAACTTTTACTGAAAATACCAAATTTTCACTGAATTGAAAATAAATTTCAAGAGAAAGCAGAAAAAAATTTTTGTGGAAATAAACTTTTTCATAAATTTTTTTTCAGTAAATACTTGGTATTTTCATAGAAAACTCACATTCTTACTTCAAAATTTCTAGAAATCTCGGCATTTTACAAGCTTTTTTCAAGGTTTCAAAAAGTTCGGTTTCAAAACGTCTGGTCTCGAAATGTCCCGAGACCAACGGCGAAAAGGGCACCGCTTCGATTTAGAAATTGAGCGTTAAGCAACTCGCAAAAATGGCACCAAGACATTTCGAAACCAGACGTTTCGAAACCAAAAATTTCACGGTTTTCTCGGCGGTTTTGAGATGTCGCGGTTTCAAAACGTCTGGTTTCGAAATGGGAAGAAAAATTTATTTAAAAAGAAAAACTCACTGTAAAACAATAGAAGATAAAATGAAACGAGATAGACTATCGACATAATCCGTCGAGTCTTCTCATCTCACGCCTTCAATTCTCACACAATTCTCTTCTTTTTTTGTGACCTAAAATCAAAAACAAAATAGTATAGAATATTCGAAATTTGAAATTGAAAAAACTGGGAAGAAAGGGAGCACACGAGTGAACCTTTCGGATGATTTATGATTCGTTTTGGGTCAAATCGTGAAAAATGGAAAAAAGAAAAAGAGGAGGAAAGGGGGAAAGGAAGAGGCTCTATGTCCTAATTACGGATAAAAGAAGAAAAATAAAAAGTGACAACGATTTGAAGTGGCATTGATTGATGATAGCCGGAAACCCCTCTTTCTTGAAAGAGATGAGAGAATATAGGAGGGGAACGGTGGGGTACGGTAGCTTTTACTATATGGGGTTGGACTGATTGGTCTGGGATCACGACTAGAGATTTTTAAGCAGTTTTATTTTGAGAATAGTTTGGATGAGAGAAATAGAAATATTGAGTAAATTTCCCATTTTTTCGGAAGTAGAGCTCAACGCTACTCACAATTTTTACAGTGATTTTCTTCGAAAATCATTCTTGAAAGTCAAAATAATCACGAGATTTAGTCTAGGAACCTCGCCATGTACTCTGAAAAGACGATCTAGTCTATAGATTTTCTCATCGTTTCGTAAGTCATAAGTCGTCTTGGGCTCTACAATAGGATTCCAAAACGCGAATCTTTACTAGAATAGTAAAGCTTACATGGTTTTGTACGAGCTTGAACAATTTTCGTTTGGTATAACTTCAATTTGCTTTGAATTTCTATTTTTGATAACCAATAGTAAAACACCATATGACTTTGGTCCTTATCTAAGATCACATTTTTCAAAAGATTAACCCAAAGCGACTACAGGGTACTAAAACGTGATGAAAACAACAGATCTCACGAGTAAGAGAAACATTCATGTGGTTGTCAATATCGATTGCTTAGACTTCTATCAGTGATAGCTCAGTAGACTTCGAGTGGCTTGCAATCAGAAAGAGCATGTATCGGTACATAAATTTTGGGAAACTTTCGAGCTGATAGAACAGCGAGACAACATCAAAGCCTCAAAAATTCTAAAGCAAATTGTAAATTGATTACTAAAAGTGTAAAACCCCATTGATTCGAACTTTTCAAAACATGATTAAGAGGAACTTTTCCTAAGGTGGAGACTTCCACTGGCACAAAAACAAGAACTTTTTTCGATCCGAATGATTGTTTGATAGTATATACCCATGGGTAAAGTATTTCCAAAAAAGGTACCACCAAGTCCATGTGACGTCATCACCCTGAGATAAAGCTTGAAGTTGTACTTTCAGTGCGAAAAATGGATTTTTTTCAACTTTGAGATAACTTTCTCAAATTTATAGGGTAACATTTGGTAGCTTTGGAGCATATTCACAACAATTTCCAGCCAGATACAACTACTGAAAAAATGTTTTTCAAAAAAATTTCAACGATTTTTCGTTTTTTCTCAAAAATTTTCCACAGAGTGGGTAGTCAGAAACATTTTTTTCAAATTTCCCATCAAATTTACTACAAGAAAGTCTCTTGGACCATACCGAATTTCGAGGACTATTTTTTGCTATACGCGATTTTCTGAAAATCACATAAGGGTCCCCCCTTATGAAAACTTTTTTTCGGAAAAAAATGAAAACAATTTTTTTCCTTCGAAAAATCGATTTTCTTGAAGAATTTATCATAAAAAACGGTCTGACAAAGTTTGAAGCCTCAATTCCGAGTTTAAGCCGATTTGGAGTTCAATTTGGCGAATCGTTCAAAAATGAATGGGAAAATCCTTTGATTCTAGGTGTTGAACTCCAAATCGGCTTAAACTTGGAATTGAGGCCTCAAACTTTGTCAGACCGTTTTTTATGATAAATTCTTCAAGAAAATCCATTTTTCGAAGAAAAAAATTGTTTTCATTTTTTTCCGAAAAAAAAGTTTTCATAAGGGGGGACCCTTATGTGATTTTCAGAAAATCGCGTATAGCAAAAAATAGTCCTCGAAATTCGGTATGGTCCAAGAGACTTTCTTGTAGTAAATTTGATGGGAAATTTGAAAAAAATGTTTCTGACTACCCACTCTGTGGAAAGTTTTTGAGAAAAAACGAAAAAACGTTGAAATTTTTTTGAAAAACATTTTTTCAGTAGTTGTATCTGGCTGGAAATTGTTGCGAATATGCTCCAAAGCTACCAAATGTTACCCTATAAATTTGAGGAAGTTATCTCAAAGTTGAAAAAAAATCCATTTTTCGCACTGAAAGTACAACTTCAAGCTTTATCTCAGGGTGATGACGTCACATGGACTTGGTGGTACCTTTTTTGGAAATACTTTACCCATGGGTATATACTATCAAACAATCATTCGGATCGAAAAAAGTTCTTGTTTTTGTGCCAAGGCCTAGTGGGAAAAGTTTCGTTCTTAGAGATTGTTCCTCTTAAATGATGTAAAAAGTAATTGAAAAAGGTAAACCTAAAAAATCATGAGAGCTACTGCATCGTCTACTGCAGACTGCTAAGAAGAGCATCAAAAAGTGTCCAAGCACTTTATATGAGACTTGTCACGGGCCGGGCCGGGCCGGGCTTTTTTCAGAAGTTTGCCCGGTCGACCCGGGGGTCAGGGCAAAACTGTTTTTTTCATTTTTTTTGAAAAAAATTTTTTCGCGGTTTTTTTTTTCTAGTTTTTTGACCTATGTTTTCAGGGAGGAAATTCTGACCTATTTTTGAGTAAAAAGACCCAGGAAAAGTTTCGAAATAGTGCTGAAAATCGCGAAAAACGTGCTTCAAAATTCAAAAATTTTCAAACCCGGGCCGACCGGGCCGGGCCGAGCCGGAGAATTTTTCATCGGCCCGGCCCGGCCCGGATTTTGACAAGTCTGCTTTATATGGAAGTGACTAGTTTGGCATAACTCCCACCTATTCTATAAAGCTTTTCAACCAGTGAATCACATTCTGTGGGTTTTTCAAACTAAAAATTCCAAAAATATCATTTTCCTTGCAATCCTACAGTACAAAAATAAACCAACTCATGCTATGCTGGCAGAGATTTAACGATCAAAAGCTTATAATTCCCTTCGAACTGTCAATTACACTTCAGTTAAAGCATGAAAGTATACAGCTCAACAAAAGGCCACATCATGACCGATCACACCGCCTATCACCTCCCCCTCTAATACCTATATTTATCAATTTCCATTTTTTTAAAGAAAACAAAAAAAAAACAAAATCAATAAACAGTCATACGTATTGTGCAGAGAGAGCTCTAAGTAGGTAAAGGAGGAGGGAAGAGGAAAAGAAGAGGGTAAAATGATAAGAGAGAGAAAGAGAAGAGGAGCATTTATTGTTTGCTCACTTCCTGTGCATTTTCTGTTGCTGTTACTTAGGGAAAGAAAAAAGAGAAAAGGAAAAGTTGAGGGAAGGAATAAGAAGAGAGAAGGAGCAAAGTAACAGTTGAATTGGAATACAGGTGGGTTAAGCCAAACCAAAACAGACGGTTCTATGACTAGGGAAAAGTCAGAAGTTAAGGTGAGCTTTTGGAGCGTGTTATATTTGAACGCCGAAAGCACGCTGATCACGAATCTGAAGTCTTTTTTGCCACTGACCCTTTAGAAAAGAGCTGTGACCTCGATTCTGGCTGATTTTCGTCAAAATCACTACTTTGGAGCAACTTTTGAGCATGATCCAGTGATGGTGGAGCCCTCAAATAGTGTCAAAATGACGAACTAACCATCCTCTATCGCCCTCAAACTTCTTTAAAGTTTTTGAAAAATTTTTTTTGGGTTCGAAAATTATTTAACATCGGGTATGAGCTTAAAGAAAATTTTTCAAGAAATTTGCCAAATGCTCTGTTAACTTTCTGGGAACCTTGACTTTGGTTTAAAGGATCATCAAAAAAACTGCAAACTACGGTATTCCACTGGGATAGTTGCAAAGGACACATTGAAAAAAGCCGCTGCGACTTTAAGCGGAATGTACACTCTTTTTTTGAGCACATATTATCAGAGGTTGCAATAATAAGCAGTATGATTGTAAGACAACTTATGTGAATTACTGAATTTTGTATTCTTTTATTTATTTTTTTTTTTTGTAAAACTTTTTTTAGTTGACGGAATACTGTCCGATGTACAGAACCTACTGTTTAATTAATAATAGTTTTGCAAGGAATTCAAATGTTTATTTTCGCGGGCGGTCCGCCCACTTTCATTTCCAACTGCGTAATTTCAAAAATAGCTTGGAGATCAAAAAAGGCGGACCGTCGGCAAAAATATAAATTTGAATTCCTTGCACGACTATTATTAATTTGACAATACTAGCGAACTTCACATAAAAATGTACACATCGAAATTTGCAGGTTTTCATGACCAAAAATTTCTGAAACTTTCAAAAAAATCTTATTTCAACCTACTATATTTTGAAGCGAATTATCACAAAAATTTTTTTTGGTGTCATTTACAGTATACCAAGAGAAATTAGCTTACACTATATCATTGATCATCATCGACTACTAGTTTCCCTAATCACTAGTGATTGATTCTACCGTAACCCTGCATTGTCCCCTAATAAATTATCTTCCAAGATCGGGTTCGAAAACGTACGAGGCCATGCATTGCCCCCCCCCCCCCCCCCCCCCATCATCAAACACCAATTGTCAAAACAATGTTACTGTTAGTATTTCGGGTTTTTGTTGAACTCGTGGAAGTGTTCGAAGAACATGGAAATGATGAAAATTTGAATAATACTGGAAAATATTTAAAAACAGTGGGTAAAAAAATTGAGCGAACTGATCATTGTTTATTATAGCTATACTTTTTTTTGGATTTAACTTTCCAAAACAGTATTAAACCCTTTTTCTCAAGAGAAAGAGCTCTTACTGGCCTCCCGGAATGACACGCAATAGTAAGTGCAAAGGGTACAGAAAGCCAAAGCATAGCCCAGGACACGAGCCCTAGCAGAATAAAATTTGTCGATATCGGTTCAGTATGAGCTAAGCGAAGCGACATATTATTCGTTTTTAATGTAGTGTCACCCAGTACGACACTCCGCCGGGGACCCATATTTAATAAATTTACTTCCTACTGTAATTTATTTTTTCATTGAAAGCCGCGAAATTATTTTTAGCCAGTTTTTGCGCACATTTTTGTTGTTTTTGCTAAATATTCTATCAAAAACTCTATTTTTGGCATGAAAATACAGTGCGTTTCATAATTATAAAGCCACCCTTATTTTGTCACGTAACGTGTTTTTCTGGGTCTTTTGACACTTGCCGTTACAAAAATCGAATTCAGCATCGAAAGTTACATATGCCCATGAATTTGTAGACCGATATCTCAAAAACCTGACCTCCAGCGCACAGGCCACTGAAAAAGGGCCTTCTGCAACCGTTTCATAATTATAAAGCCACCCCCATGCGCTCAGCATTAGACCCAAAATACTAACTTTCTGTGACTAAAAATGGTTATAATCAGGTCTGGAGGCATCATACTAGACGAATGAAATTATTTTGGAATGGTCTCGAAAGGTGAAAACGGCCTGGAACTCTCTTTGAAGCCCTGGGTGCCCGAGTCATCAGATATGGGTACCTGGCACTCTTCAATGAGCCGCAAATGTTTCTAAATGTTTTCAAAACAGTTTTGAGTAACACCCAAATAGTTTTTGTAAAGTTTGAAGACATGTCGTCATTTCCGCGCACACTAAAATCAGGTAAAAGGTCATCCACCGGAAAAGACTGAAGAGCTCGTGATGAATAACATTGATTGATGGCTGGAAAACCAAATCATTTCGACTTCTGGTTTGCTGTCAAATATGTCACAATCCGTCGTAAGCACTTTGCACCAACTCAAATACCCTTGCTCACACAAGAGCGTCATTGGAAGGATGCAAGATCTGAAAACCCATACTCAAGATGTTCTCAATTCGTAACCTGTTCGCAACTTGTGTGAAAACTGATTAGTGACAATGAAAATAAGTCGAAAATGGCTTGAAGGTTTATGAAAACCAATTTCGAGATGTGAGGAGCGCTTCGAAACTTTCTGACCCACTTTTGATTCACATCACAAAAGAATCTTTAGGGCGAGTTGTAAATGTAACGCTAACGAAACCTTTTGTTAGTTTGGATCTCTGGAACTAACGATTAGAGCATCTCCGGATGGATACAAAGCTTTGCGAAGTTGATGACAACCCTGACGGCAAACCAGAAGTCGAAATGGTTTGGTTTTCCAGCCATCAATCAATGTTATTCATCACGAGCTCTTCAGTCTTTTCCGGTGGATGACCTTTTACCTGATTTTAGTGTGCGCGGAAATGACGACATGTCTTCAAACTTTACAAAAACTATTTGGGTGTTACTCAAAACTGTTTTGAAAACATTTAGAAACATTTGCGGCTCATTGAAGAGTGCCAGGTACCCATATCTGATGACTCGGGCACCCAGGGCTTCAAAGAGAGTTCCAGGCCGTTTTCACCTTTCGAGACCATTCCAAAATAATTTCATTCGTCTAGTATGATGCCTCCAGACCTGATTATAACCATTTTTAGTCACAGAAAGTTAGTATTTTGGGTCTAATGCTGAGCGCATGGGGGTGGCTTTATAATTATGAAACGGTTGCAGAAGGCCCTTTTTCAGTGGCCTGTGCGCTGGAGGTCAGGTTTTTGAGATATCGGTCTACAAATTCATGGGCATATGTAACTTTCGATGCTGAATTCGATTTTTGTAACGGCAAGTGTCAAAAGACCCAGAAAAACACGTTGCGTGAAAAAATAAGGGTGGCTTTATAATTATGAAACGCACTGTATATAGTCTGCGCGCGAAAACTGCCAAAAAATAGTTTCGCGGCTGCCAAATAAAAATAAATAGTAGTAGGAAGTAAATTTATTAAATATGGGTCCCCGGTGGAGTGTCGTACACTACATTAAAAACGAATAATACTGACCCACAAAATCCACAGCTTTAGAAGTAAGAAGTCACTCAATTCTGCTAGAAATGAAGGCAGACTACTGAGATCCTTATTAGAAAAAAAAACGCGTTTGTGAAGGCTTCATGCTCTAGGAGAAGCCGTTAAGAACTATTCTGTGTTTTAATCTTGCCCATGAGATATCTGACTGAATCAAAGATCATCTTTAGTTGCGACATCAGTTCCTCCAACTGGAATATGTACGTATATTGGGTTGACTAAACTAACGCCTGAGGTATATACTGATAGAGAACATCTCGGGTGTTGTTGCGAACTTCTTTGCGAGAGTTGAGTTATTTAGCTTGGGATTTTGTCAGATGCCGTTTAAAGTCAGCCCAAAAGTTGTCCAACATTCGCCGAACAGACTTTTGTGTGGAATCGAAAATCGCCAAAGGTCGCTTAAACTTCGTCAAGAAACCGACAATTTTTAACTTTCGCTCAAAATATGGAAAAGGTTCGCTCTAAGGCAGCAAGAGCCCTATTTCGCCTCAGAAGCTGCTAAACTTTCCCTCAGAAGTTGGGAGCATCGCCTGAGTAGGTCAACAACTTGCTTGGTGAACCTGGCCCACAGTTGGTCAGACTGATGTAGCCCGTTGAAGCTGACAATTTTAGGCCAACCCTCGGCACAAATTTCAAACCAATCTTAGGAACCACTAAGAAAAAGTTAGGCCAGAACTTGAAAGCTTCAACAATGAAGGAATAATTACCAACAGCCAAATAAAAAGTTTAATCGAATCCTAAAAACCGTAAAACGTCCATAAAAATAACACAGACTACAAGGCATTCTCACCTTACGAATAGACACCGAAACACAATAAATCAGAAGCTTCTTTTCTTTTCTTCGCTTTTCCCTCCTTATCATGTCTATCACCCGCAAAAAGAAATTAATGACGCATTCCTTTGTGATTATGTGTCTTGTCTACCTACCAATCATCAATTGACACTCCCTTCTTTTTCTTCCAACGTCGCTTTGTCTGCTTGCAGAATTTTTGGGAGTTTCACTGCGTCTCTTTGCCTTCCTGTTCATCTCTTTTCTTGTCTGTCGTCTCTTCGTTCCAAGTGCTCTCTCATCCTTGACGCGTTCCCGGTGCTTGACGCGTTTCTCGATGGGATATACTTTTATAGATTTTTAATGAGATCTCTTATCCAATTTGATTATTATTTTTTACTGGTAACTTAAATTTTTTTTTAAACCAAATTTTTTTTAAATTGAAAATGAAATCCACTGAAAAAATGGATTCGGATCTCAAAGCAAAGCGAATTGTATATCAAATGAGTAAAGAACTAGAGCAAACTGATGTCAATGATGATTTTCATAATGCGTAAGTTTTTTTTTTGTTGTTTTGAACAAATATTACTGTAGTTTTAAAGGCGCATGTTCCAAAAGATTCTGCAACTTTACGTGGAATAAAATGTACTTTTTCTACAGTACTATAATTTTTATTTTTTGAGGCGAAAAAAATGCTAGAAACCTGTTTTCATTAGCCCAGTAAAGGTTTTGTAGAGTGGCCTAGGTTTTCCTTCCATGGCCGAGTTATTGAAATTTCGGTCACCATTGAAAACAGCGAATCAGGTTCCAATAATGGCTCAAATTAAAAAAAAAGCCCACTTTATGAAGGAATTTAAGGGTGAGAATATGAAAAAAAACACTGCATAAGTTGGTGGCCGTGGCCTAAAAAAAATTGATGGCCGTGGCCTAGAAAGACAAAAAATTTAAAACTTATTTAATTCAAAGTTTTTTAGACCTAAAGCAATCACAGAATCACTGTAAAATTTAAATTATTTTAAATAACTTTTTTAGAATTTTTCAAAAAAAAATCTAGGCCACGACCACGACTTCTCGGCCATCTCAATATAAAATTTCTGAACAATTTCAAGAATTTTGCAAACTAAACATCGTTTTTAAAAGCTAATGAATCTGAGAAAGGAAAGTACCAGAGAATTTCTAGGCCACCACTTCTAGGCCACGGCCACCGACCCAAAAAAAAAAACCGAAACATTTTTCATATTTTTAAATTTTTCACTGTTTGAAAATATTTTCTAGGTCACGGCCACAACTTCTCGGCCATCTCATTATGGAATTTTCATAAAATTTGAAAAAAACTATTAATGACAAAAAAACAAAACGAAATTCTAGGCCACGGCCTCCAAAATAGAAAAAAAAACCTATAAAATTTTGCAGACTTCTCTCTCTGGAAATGCCAAAATCGGACAAAAAAGCGGGATTCGACGGATATCTTGCAGTACAAAACGAAATAAAAGAATCTCTAAAAAATTACATGGATCTCGGACAAAAATCGAATTTATTGACATTTTTAAGTGGTCAACAACTCAAATGTGTGAGCCAGATGTGTTAGTTTTTTTATTCTTTTTTTTTCTGGGAGAAAAATCTTTTATTCAGTGAAACCAAAAAAAGAATCGAGTCATAGATCTTCAAAGAAAAGCTCTGAAAATGGAGAATATTTCGGAGAAAAAGTGGTGGCGAAGAAGATTCAAGTGGTTGAAGACGTCAGGGATTCTGGAGACATTCCACGTCAACCGATTCCATTTGGAATTCCACCGTTACAAGTTGGACGGCTTTATGAAGATAATTTCGATGATGATGGTGATGACGATGATATAGAATGGTAGGTGGCCTAGATTTGAACTGGTGGCCGAGTTTTGGAAAAGTTAGGCCAACATTCGTAAGTCTTCACTACTTAAGTAGGGTGGCCCAGAATTTCATCCCATGGCCGAGCTTTTGGAAAACTTTGGCCACTATCAAGAAGCTGCAGGGTGGAAGTTAGGCCAGCCCGAAATAGCTTTGAAACTTATGAAAACTGTGAACTAGCCTAGATTTCCAATGGTGGCCGAGTTTTACAAAAGTTAGGCCATGTTTGAAAAATAGTGGTTTTCTTATAGTTTTTGACTGTTTTTTCTGACTGTTTTGACTGTTTTTTCGTGATTACTGGATGATTTTCCAAAATAAGGCCTACCCAAAAATCTTCGAAATTTAAGAAAAGTGCACTCTTTGGCCTAATTTTTTCAATGGTGGCCGAGTTTTTGGAAAAGTTAGCCCATCATTAAAATACAGTTTTAGAGAGTTTCGCGACTCGATTTTCACAAATTTTGAAGCTAAGTGGCCCAGTTTTTCCGTCACGGCCGAACTTCTCAAAACTTCGGCCACTACCACAAAACGTCTTTTACAGGGTAAGCAGTCAGCCTGGCCGTTCATCTTCCTCTCGAATCCCTGAAATTCCTATGGAACCTGTACCGAAACCCGTTTTTCGAAAAGAAGAAGATCCCCCAAAAAATGTCACTTTTATCATCGAACAACCCAAGAAAATCATATCGAGAGCTCGGCCAATTGAGAAGAGTGATGCTCAAATTCAAACGGATCAGATTGAGGAGGAAGAGAAGATTCCAGATGAGAAACCGGAGGTTGGTTTTTGGGGAAATGCCGATTAGAGTCATTGAGGAGAAAAAAAAATTGTACCAGAAAAAGTCGAACCCGTGACCTCTCGATAGCCGCCCATCCGCGCCACGCGCGCAGAGCTTCACGGATTAACAGTTTCCCAATGCGGAAAACGGAAACCGGAAGAACAATTTTTTTCGGAAAACGGAAATCGTAAAATGTTTTCCAACTTTGGTAATAGAAAATCGGAAGAGGGAAAAAAAATTTTGTTCGGAAAACGGAAATTTCGTAAAACTTCCAATAGAATTTGGCAAAAAATAAAAGTTCTCGAGTGTTTTTCGTATACTTTTTTGAGTGAAAGGCTGTTTAAAACTTTTACAACTTCTGACTTTTTCTTCGGGAAAATATATGAAAATTCCGGAATACGGAAAACGGAAGACGGAATAGCGAAAAAACCGGAAAACGGAATACGGAAAACGGAAATCGGAAATCCGTGAGGCTTCGGATGCTAGTTGGTGCTAGTTGCGCCATATTTGCCGGCGGGACTTCAGCTGCGACCCCTCCCCTCCCCGAAGAAAAAAACCAGTTTTCAAAAATTCATAATTTTCCAGACCGCAGAAATCGGTACCAATTGCCGCCTCCTTATCACCCCAAGAGTTGAAGAAGTTGAAGAACATATCTCGGAAAAATCATCACCAATTCTCTCTCCAATCAGTACAGTACCCTCGGATCTAAGTGAAGGAGAAGTGATTGGATTATCGATTAAAAATGTGATCACCGTGAGAGCTGATGGAGAAATTGTGCCAACTCCACGGGTTATTGAAGACGTTGAGGAGGAAGAAGAAGAAGACATTTTTGGATACGATGGAGATTATGAAGAAAATATTTTAATTGCGAAATCCACGAGTTCTTTTGGTGTCGCCGAAGTTGATATGTCTATTTCATCGGCTCATAGTCATTGAATAAATTTTTTTTGAACTTTTGGAAAAAATCTTTTTTTGGAGTTGAGTTTAGAATGGAATTTATCCCCATTTGTTACCTTTAAAGACGATTCGCATTCAGAAAATTTGAATTTCTTAGCTCAAAAGGCAAGATACATACATGAAAGATGAGCGGTAGCTGTGGTATTACAGAGTGAGTTTGGTTTTTTTTTTTCGGAAAAATGTTTTGGCGGGAATTTGAATTTTCAAGTTGGAAGAAAAGGAGAATTGAAAATTAAAAAAAAACCTGGAAATATGAAGATTCTGAAAAAAAAAATTTTTTTAATTTGAAAATTAAAAAAAAACTTAATTTTCTGAAAATTGCAATTCTTTCAGAGAAAAAATTTTGAATTTTTGAATAACTTTTCAGCAAGTTTACAGTCAATTAGAACCTGAAAAAAGTTCTGAAAATCTTTTTTCTGAAATTTTTTGAAAATCTGAAAATGAGCTGAAATTTTCTGCAAGCTTCACCAATAACTGGGCCATACTGACGCACTATTATTAGAGAAAGGATTTTTCGAAAAATCAGACATATCTGGAATTTTTAATGAAATTCCGAAACTTTCTGGAAATTTTGCAAAGTTCGAAAGTTCTGAAATTTGAAGAAGTTCTGGAAATTATAAAAATTCTGGAAACTTCTGAAAAGTCTCAAATTTCAAAAAGCTTTTGGAAATATCGGGAAATTCTGAAATTTTAAGAAATTTTTGAAAAATTCCGGAATTCTGGAAATTGTTTAATTTTTGAAAAAATTCTGGAAATTCTATAAAAAAAATAAAATTTCTAAAAATTCTGAAATCTGAAAAAATTCTGAAAATTTTCGGAAATTCTGAAAATTCTGAAATTTTAAGAAAAATTCTGGAAGTTTCTGGAAACTTTGAAAATTTTCGAAAATTCTGGAAATTTCAGAAAGTTCTAGGAATTTCTGGAAACTCTGAAAAATTCCGGAAATTCTGAAACTTTTTGAAAATTTTGTAAATTCTGAAAATTAAAAAAAATTCTGAAATCTAAAAAAATTTGAAAAAATTCTGAAATTTTGGAATTTTTTGAAAGTTCTGAAAGTTTTCAGGATCAGCAGTTTCCAACAGAAACTCCAAAAAAAACTTTCCCCAAAAAATCCCTCAATTTTTCCAGCCCGGACACTCCCCCGCCGCGAATCTCCTACAAAAATCGTCGAGCCGGTAAAGGGGAGGCGTATGAGCCAACACCCCACGAACACGTTGCAAATACAGTATCCCATGCAATCGGTATAGGACCTACAGTACTCGTTTTTTATTATTTTATGTGCGCCTACGCTCATCGAGAACTTCAACACATTCTTATGGTTATTTATGGTACGAGAAAATTTTTTTTTTGGAAAAGTGTAAAAATTTTTTATAGGGATATTTACCACTTTATTGTTCACTTCTAGCACGGTTTATCACTTTTGCGAACTACTTTTTCGGCAGGAAAATAAGTGAGTGCCCTTTAATTAGAGGTTCAGGAAAATATTTTGAAATTTCAGACATCGAAAACTCAGATATTATTTGCACATTTGCGATCGAGCAGCAATTTATTTATTTATAGCAGCTTCTTATACACCATGGCTCACATTACGGTAGGTTGGCCTAGTTTTCACGTGTGGAAAAATCTAGGCCATCATTTGGAATTTTTTGAAAAAATGATGTACTTCCACTGTTTTTAGAAGTTTTTCAAAAATTTATCCCTGGCCTAGCTTTTTGGTGGCCTAGTTTTTGAAAAAATTAGGCCATCATTTTCACTTTCGAAAATTGAAATTTCTTAGAGAATTCAACTTTCTCTTCTGGACTTGTCTGGCCTAGATTCCCACAATGGCCGAACTTTTTGAAAATTTTCGGCCACCAAGTTTAAAATTTAAAATTTCATAAAAAACTGCCGAATTTTTTCCGAACTTGGCCACGGGGCAGAAATTGAGATGGAAGGATAAAAATGCGAGAAATCAATTAATTTTTTTTTGAAAATACTAAAAAAAATCGAAATTTTTGAAAATTTTGTCCGTGGCCGAACTTTAGAAAAACTAGTCCCCCACTAAATTTTACTTTCTATCACCTCGGGAAAAATATACATCGGTCACAAGAAAAAAAGTTGACATTTTGAAACGTGGCCGAGTTTTCTCCGTCATAAAAATCTAGTCCCGCTTTATATTTTACTTTTTATTAACTCAAAAAAAGTACGAAACAGTAAAAAAAGTACATTTTCCAGCCACTGTGGTCTCCCAGGACTCAACTTAAAATGGATGATTTGGGTGTTTGCAATACTCGGAATACTGTATCAATACAATTTTCATGAAAAATATAAAACCCTGGAAACAATTTTATATATTCTAATTGCCGCCGGACCATCAGTTGCAATATTTACAATGAATGATCGAACCGGATTAGAATGGATGATGATTGGTGGAATTATGTATGCAGTCGGGGTTGTATTCTTTAAAATGGATGGAATTATTGCATTTGCACATGCGATTTGGCATATTTTTGTGCTATTAGGTAAGGCTTTTTGAATTCCCGCCAAGGAAAATAGGAAGTTTGCAATGGAGCGCGATAGGTTTTCTTGAAATTTTTTTTTAACCCAGTGTATTTTTACATGCTGATTCCGATTTTCATTATGAATTTGCTCAAAAATAACTCTAAATGGGCCAAAAAAACGTTTGAAAGCAGCCATGGCCTAGAATACGCTGGCCTAAGAACCGCTGGCCTAGGATCCGACAAGTTGAAACTTTGTGTGTTTTTGACCTCGTTTTGCTTTTTCTATTCAATAAACTCTGTTAAATACTGCAAAACAACAGGAAAAAAACCATAAATGTTCAATTTGTCGGGTTCTAGGCCAGCGGTTTCTAGGCCATCAACTTAGAATCCGTTATATTGCAATGTAAGGTTCTAATTCGTTTTTTTTTTTTTGCATTCATTAAAGTAAAAAAAATGCAAGGGTCGTGAAGATATTAGAATTCGTCCGTAATTCTTCAGCTTGTCGGATCCTAGGCCAGCGGTTTCTAGGCCATCAACCTAGAAGCCCTCGTGTTGCAACGAATGGCTTAACTATTTTTTGCATTCTTTTCTTAAAAAATTGCGAGAATCGTGTAAAATAAGTGAATCATAACGCAATTTCTCAGTTTGTCGGATTCTAGGCCAGCAGTTTCTAGGTCATCGGACTGACTGCTTGGAAATGGGATTTTGTACCATTCGGGGTTATTTTTAAGCAAATTTTTAGCGGAAAAAAAAATTAAACTTTTTCAAAATTTTGAATTTTCAGGAGCCTCCTGCCACACCTACGCCGTCTTCGCTTTCCTTCTGGGCCCGGATAAAAATAATCCGATTCCAGATGCTTAGATTATTAGAATTTTAAGTTTTAGTTGAGCTTCTAGGTACCCACTAACGTGTTTTTGCATTTTTTGAGATTTTCAATCCATTTTGGTCTCATTTTGCTTCAATTTTGCCATAAAATGTTATAATAAAAAAGTACAAGTTAACCCTTTTCATTCCATTTTTTTACACACAAAAAAGGGAAGAATCACTTGTTATTATTGTCATCATCATTACACGTCGTGCCACGTTTCTCGGGTTCAGCCAATTGTTTTCGAAGGACTTGAGCAGTCTCTTCTTCATATTCACGAATTGATTCCATTGACATATTGAACCATTCATCCAAAAGAACATATGCATCACGATGCATTAAACCAAATACACGTGGATATTGCTTATGAATTGTCTTTTCGACCATTCGTTGAAGACCCGTCCATTTGAAATGACAAGAGACGAGTTTGTAGGCACACATTATCTGCAAAAAAAGGAAATTTGTTGTTTTGAGAAAAGCACGGTGACCCACAGGCGATTTTAAAAATTTTCAAAATCTATGAAAAAAAACACGCTCTAGCGCAAAATCTTCTTAATTTCGCTGTAAATTTTTAGAAAATTTCAGTTAATTGTTGATTCGCGACTGATTTGGCTTGAGGATATCATTCTGAAAGAACTATCGAATAGTCCATACTTGTGATTTTCTAGGCCAGCCCTGATAAAAAAAAAATTATAAGTGAGATCATTTTTCAAAATTTTTTGATTTGATGATTTACAGTGCAAAAAGTTTTGACCCCTCTCAGAGAGCAGGCCGACCGGGCCGGGCCGTTAGAAATCTTCAATCGACCGGGCCCGGCTCATCACAAGTATGGTAAAGTCTGTATTAGAAGAGCCCCTCTAATACAAGAGCCCACCGAGAGCGGGCTGAGAACGATAGAAAACCGCTTTCTTTAGAAGAGCGCATTTATATTTTCAATCTAAAATGGTTCCTTTTGCTTGGGACAATAGAAGATTATGCTCTTCTAATACATTTTTAGCAGAATATCAAACGAGTTCAGTCCGGTCCGCAATTTTGCGTCACGGTGACCCCACCCACTTGGGCATTTCACTTCACGACAGTTTATGATTTTCTAGCTGATTTTTCAGATTTGAGGCGGTTGACTCAACGAAAATTTCATTTAGCGTCGTCAATTAAAACGCCGATTCTGCAGATTCACCGTAACGCGAAATTGCGAATCGCACGGAATCGGACAGACAAGTTCGATCAAAAGCAGTGCAGGTGCGCTCTAAATCAAAACTGGAGTCATGTAGCGCAAGCATGAAAACGCGTTGAATTTGGCCCACAGTAACTCGAAGCCATGGAAAATGCGCTCCAACGAAAGTCTATCGCGCCCCAATTTCAAAAAATTCCTAAACTTTCGAATCGATTTTCAGACTTTCTTGGGATTCCAAAACTTTTCCCCACCCCAAAAACGATCAACTCAAAAAAAAAAACGAACCGGGTCATGTTCATCGATCCAATCCTCATCCAATGGTCCTCTCTCAACAACATCAGGTTCAAAAAGACTCGCATCCTTCTCTTTTTTATAATTTTTCGATCCAAAAACATCATTATCCGCAATATCGACCCAAATAATTTCTCGTTTTTCTGGACCATCCAACGCGTTTTCCGTACTTCCATTATCCGGAAGATGAAGGGTTTCAATGACTTGATGAAAATTTTCTTTCATATATCCGGGGTTCTGAAATATTACAAGGTGCTCTTATAATAGAGGGAAAAATAAAGTGTGGGAAAGGAATTTCAAAGTTGGCACCGAGCCAACGACCTCCCCCCTGAAAATGCAAGTGCGGCGCGCAATTTTTGCAACTCTCCCGCACGAAAATTACACTTCTACGCAACGTAAGTGTAATTTTCAATTTCATTAGAGATTTCAACGAATAAAGCAAAAATTAAAAAAAAAAAAACAAAACCACGTGTGGGGAAGTTGCAAAAATTGCGCGCCGCACTTGCATTTTCAGGGGGGAGGTCGTTGGCTCGGTGCCGATTTTTTAACTCCTTGGGCAAAATTTCAACGGTACGCAAGTTCACCATCACGCAAAATTGCTGACGAATCTTTTCAAGCGACCGTGACGACAGAGCGCGTTGCGTGTTGCGTCGCGACTTTAAAAGTATGATTTTTTTTTAATTTTTCGGTATCTTTTTCTGTGCTGATTTCGTTTTTTATAAAGAAATCGCTCGAAAATCGCTTTGAAGCAAAATAATCGCACTTAAAACCGCATATTACAAAATGACGGCCGAGAATCCGATAATGCTGAGCGTTTTTTCTCAATTTTTTTCGCTTATTTTTGAATTAGTTTCGCATGCATTTTTCACAAATCTCCAATTTTCTACTAGTTTTACATGCGAAATGGCACCGCGCGGATTTTCGTCGTGCGGGAGCGTTACAAAAAAAAGGCGCCGCACGTGCGTTTCCAGAGGGAGGTCGTTGGTTCCGTGCCAACTTTTAAATTCCTTGCCCATACTTTTTTTTGAACAGTAATAAAGAAAATAAAACTTACAGTAAGAACAGTTTTACAATATGGATAAGCATTCCAACTCTCTTCATGAATCTCAAATGCTTCTGCTGGAAGTAATTTCTGAAGAACCCACGGAGCTTTCGATCGAAGACGATAAATCTTTTTCGTATATGTCCCAGTGAGAGTTTGTCCTGGACGTAATGTATCACTTGTGAACTCTTCTTGTACCAGAAACTCCGCCCCCTCACCACCGCCCGTCTCATTTCGACTGCATGCCGAGACGGCGTAAAGAAGGCCACGCTCGAACTCGTCCACTGTTAGCGGCAATGGAATACGGTATTCCTGAAAATGATGTGGATTGGAAATTGGATAAAAAATGGGGTGGGGCCAGACTGAATTGATTGGGCTAAATCTGAATTTGAAGTATATTCGGAGTAAAATTTCGGTTTTTTTTTTTTTGGGCTTTTCTTTAAAAATTCAAAAGTGACAAAAAACCTCACAATTTGGGCTGTAATTTTTGTCGAAACACTGATTTTCAGCGAATTTTCCATCTAATTGAGAAATTTTTTAAAAAATTTCAAAATTCGGCTAAAAATTCGTCCACGTGGACTACAAAACGTAGAATGCTTTCCACTTTCGATTCTGACCTACTTTTTCATGCTTAGTTTATCTTCCATTAGGAACTTACTCAAAAATGAACTTAAATAGTACAAACATGCGTTTGGAAGCGACTAGATTAACGGCCTAGAACCCGGTGGCCTAAAATCCGACAAGTTGACGATTTATGTCTATTTTTTCAGTAAAACTTTAGAAAAAAAGTGCACAAATCTCATGAATAACATAAGCTTCTTCAATTGCAATAAAGAGATGCGCCCGATTCTCAACTTATCGGATTCTAGGCCAGCAGTTTCTAGGCCATCCACCTTCGAACGCGTTTTTGGACTTTTTTGAGTTAATTTTAAACAAATTCCTTGTAAAAATGAAAATGAAAAGGAGAAAATGGTAGAAATTGAACATTCAAAAAATTTCATTTTTTGGGAAATTTCGAATTTTCCGAATTAACTTATTTAGAACAGAATCTGGTTTAGCCCTGTTTGAAAACCGAACAATTTAAAACATTTCAACCTGAAACTCACCTTTATAATCATAGTTTTCGGAAAATGGTGTAGAATTTAACGTCGGATTGATATGTTGATGGATATCACTGAATTCCACGCGCCAAAGGTTACTGGAACAAAACGAAATTTCGAAAAAAAAACGTGAATACTGAAATGAACGGAGGGTTTTAGGCATTTATAAAAGCTTTTTGGAATCAAAATTTTCATTTCGAAATAAAATCGGTGAGTTCTTCTTCATTTTTTTCGATGACGAATTGCAAAACTTTTCGTCCTCATCCTCCTCTCTTCATTTCAAAAAGAACAGCATTTCGAATAAAACTGGATCCCCTCTCCTCCCGCTGGTCGCGAAGACACAAAAAAACGAAGAATTATTGCAGAGGGGAAGAAGAAGAAGAAACGCGATAGGGAGGAGATAAAAGAGAAGAGGAAAATCGGAGGAGAAAATGATGACGACGACGGAAAATTGGACATTCGGACAGACAGATTTCGATAGAGATTTCGATACTGTCGAATTTTGGATGACTGAAAATGGGAAGAGAAAATGCTTTCGAGTGGAAAAGAATCGACTTTTTGTTCTGGGAATGGTAAGAGAGGCCCAAAAGAAAAGAAAAACGATTATTGCCAGCGCAGGTTCGAACCCGCGACCTTCCGCTTGGTAGTCGGGCGCGTAGACCACTAGGCCACGCGTGCATCAACCACGTTGCGTTGAACAGGGTGTATAAGAAAGCGCGACTTTTTGCTACCTGCGGGGCGGAGTTTACCTGTTTGGAAACTTGCAATAAAGTTCAATAGAGCGAGAATGCATTCCGGATTAACTAGAAATAAATAAAATTTTCAAAAGCGCAAGTTTCCCGTCCATTATCTATAAAGATTCTCGACACAAAATGGCCAGCTACCCCAATTCCACTGACAGGTGTTCAACATCTGCCAAGGCCAAAAAAGTGGGAGTGGCTTACGAGAACCGTTAGAAAGTTTTCTGCGCACTTAGCCCCGCGCTTATCCGGCTTGTCTCAAGGTCAGATTGGTCGAATTTTTGGAGGAAAAATTTCGAAACATTTTTTTGCGGAGGGGTTCAGAAAAAGTTCAGGTATGACGTCAAATACGGATTGTAACCCGTGGGAATTATACAGTTTAGTGGTCAAAAAACAAATGTGGTTTTTACTTCCTGGAAAGGTTAAAATATCAGAAAATTGGAAAATTTTCGGTTTTGCCACGTGGGATTTGAAACTTTGAATTCCAGATTAAGAGGGTCAGTGAAAATTACTGCCGGAAAATTAACATTTTTGAAAGTTTAAGAGCTTTTCAGACCAATTCTGATAAATAATTCCAACATGTTTAGCTGAAATTCTTACCGAGAAGTCTATAATTCCAACTTTTTTATTTTTCTGAAAAAAATTTTGCATTTTTCTTTTTTTTTCTGAAAGTGGGTTTTGAGCCCAAAAATATTGCTGACAATTAATCACAAAACACTCAATAATGGAAGCCGGAAGACCGAATCTCCGATTCATTTTTGTCTGAAAAATTCGATATTTCAGATTTTTTCCGTTAAGATTTTTGGGCTTACAGGTCTAAATTAGTCTACCTGCTGATTTTCAGAAGAAAATTTGAAAATATCCCGAAACTTTATCATTTCAGAAATCATATTCGGAACCTCAAAATCAAGTTTCCGAAAATAAAAACTTGAATTTTAGTCTAAAAATTTCAGAGTTTTTGGTTTTTTGCTATAATTTTTGCGCTCACAGCTAAAAAATTAGTCTAGCTGATAGTTTTCAAAATATCCAGTCTCAAATTTCTAAAAATCAAAATTTTATTTTTCAGAAATCATATCCGGAACTAGTCGATCTAACAGAAATGTCAGAATCCTCAAGTGCAATTCTCTATGAACTTTTAACCGGATCTCGTCGTTATTCGGCTCAAGTGACAATGAATCAAGCGGCTGAAATATGCCACGTGGCAACTGAGCTGAAATTCACAAATTTGTTGAAAATAATGGAAAAGGATTTAGTCAAACAAACATCGAAATCGATGGAACAAGCTGTCGATTCATTGGGTGTGGCGTTGAAATTTGGAATGAAAGAAGCCGTCGAAAAATTGGTGGATGAAATTGTTTTTGGATTTTTGGATGAGCAATTTTTGATGTATTGTAAAAGCCCGAAAGCGTTGGAAATGGTTATGAAAAGGAAAAATGAATTGATGGATGAGCAACAACAGGCTCCGCCCACTTTTAATGATCAGTTGATGCCGATAGTTCCACAAGTCCCCCAACAACAACAAAACCATCAGCAAATCGCCGTGGCGCCACGTGTCCAACAACAAATGATGCACAAAGTGATTTTGGCGGCGGCTAAGGAAAAGTAATGAAAAAATAAAAAATGCAAACGCGCTCTAATGCAATTCTTCAGATTCCGCACATTGATGAATCGTCCGATAAACTCGTTCAAAAACGGCATCGCCTGGGTATCGGGACAAAATCTACGGCGTCGAAGACCGCAAGCCGGAAGAAATGACGATGATGGTTTTGAAGAGTTTTTGGATTTTGAACATTTTTCATGATTTTTCTGATAAATAAAGATTTTCAGCCGTTTTTTGAATGCCAGTCACCGCTGAAAACTAAAATTTGAGCAAAGAATTATAAACTTGTCGTCGAGCCAACGACCTCCCCCTAAAAACGCAAGTGCGGTGCGCAATCTTTGCAACTATCCGGCACGCAGTTTTTTTTTACTAAACTTCTGCGGTTTTCGTTGTGTATAAGTGTAGGATTCATCGAAAACAGCAAAAATTGAGAAACAAAACTATATGCGGGAGCGTGGCAAAAAACCGCGCGCCGCACTTTCAGGGGGAGGTCCTTGGCTCGGTGCCAGTTTTGAAATTCCTTGGCCAAAATTTCAACAGCACGCGTCGCGGCTTTGAAAATGGGTTGAAGTCATTTTTTTGTCAATTTTTTCCGCGCTGATACAATTTTTTAATATAAGAATTGCTCGCTCTAATTGTAAGACGCAAAAGTCCCTTACCAAATTGAAAGTTACAAACTGGTGGCCGCGGCCGAGAATCCGACACGGACTTTCGAAGTTTTACGAATCTGTTTCCTATAGTTTCGCATGTATTTTCCACAAATATTTTTCTACTACTTTACATGCGAAATGTACAAAAAATCAGAAAATTAAAAAAAAATTGTATTGCACGGATTCACGGCCACACGGCCGCGGCCATCATTCTGCAAATTGCAATTTTAGACGCGATTTGTGTATTTCAGAGCCATTTTTGAGTAGTTTCTTTATGAAAAACGAAAAATGAACCAGAATTGAAAATATAATTTCGAAAAATTTCAGAATAAAATTTTTTTTTCAAAATAAATTTCAGATTTTGGAACGGCGCCAATTATACATTTTCAAAAAGCTTGGCAAGTGCTTTCAATAACACCTCATTATGGAATAAATACACAAAATGCCCTTTATTTAAAGAGAAAAAACCAAGTAATTTACAATAAATCAGTAAAATAATCAAGTCCTTGTCCATAATCCCAAATTGCAATTCCAATTTCATATCGTTTAGTCGTGTTGATTCGGAGTTCCAATGAAGTCAACGAAGGAAAATAGACCAAAGAAGATGGGGTGTCTAATCGATGCTCCATTGACTTCAAATCAAATTCAAGCGTTGATTTTTTGGATTTCAAAAGCTTCAAGTATCTATCAGTAGTGATTGCCTCCACTCCTTTATTTCCAAATTCATAACCATAAAAATTGAGTCCTGCGATGGTTTTTGGTCCCGCTCCAGGGTACAAAAGGTACAAAATACAACTTTTGAACCAATTTAATGGAGCAACACCGGCTGGCTTATCACTGTGATAATCGTAGGTCATTATCTGAAAAATACAGAATTTCTAGAATTTCAGAAAATTTTTTTTAGAACTCTTTTTAGTTTGATTTTTGGGTCATTTTTCCATGCAGGTTCCGCTTTTCATCAAGAAAAAGTGGCTCGAAAAGCGCCACGCTACGGACTGATAGCCGCGGCCGTGAGGCCTAGAAACCGACAACACGGTCCTTTTTTTCCGTTTTTCTTTCCTATAACTGTTATATGTAAAACGAGGAAAAGATGGCAGATTCGAAACAAAAGTATGCGGATTAAACAGATTGATTCTGGGTCTCACCACGAAAATAAAAAATCTACTGTAATTCTGTCAGTTTTGTCTCGATCTACTTGAATCAGCTAGCGAAGATGGATTAGAAAAGTATAGACAAGCCTAGGTTTTGAACATTTTAATTTTTTTGGTCTCAACACGACTTTAAAGGCGCATAAACAAAATTTTTTCAGAATGTGGTCTTGTTTATACTTTTCTAAACCGCCTTGATTAGTCAAATCCAACAAGACCAACTTCGCCGAGTTTGGACAAAAACGGGCTACTGTAGTTTAAGTGTTTCGAAAATCGCTTCGGGATCCAAAAATTTAAGAAAACAACCTATATTTTTCTTTAAAAAAACAACTTATTCTTTTCCTTCGATTCCCGGAGTTAAATACAGTAGCTTTATTTAAAAAGTAAATAGAAAAAAGTGCCTCGCGCTGACGGATTCTAGGCCACGCGGCCGCGGTCATCAGTCTGTAACTTGCAACTTCGCACGAGATTTGTGCATTTTAGAGAGATTTTTGAGCATTTTCTTAATGAAAAACAAAATCAGGATGAAAAAATAAACAAAAGAATGGAAAAAAAACATACTTGTGATTTTCCGGGCCGGCCCGCATCGGCCCGTCGGTCGGCCCGGATTCAAAAAATGTTGAAAAATTGAGGTCATTTTTTCAGTTTTTTTTCGGTGATTTTGATGAAATTTCTGACTTTTTCTTACTGGAAATATCCAAAATTTTCTCTAGAAAACCATTCCTACAGTTATCGAAAAAAAGAAGAAAAAAAATATTTTTTTCATTGCAAAAAAATTTTGACCTCCCTCAGAGCCGGTAGAAACTCCTCAGTCGGCCCGGCCCGGCCCGGCCCATCACAAGTATGGTGCCCCGCGCTGTTGGATTCTAGGCCACGCGGCCGCGGTCATCAGTCTGTAACTTGCAATTTCGCACGAGATTTGTGCATTTCGGAGCGATTTTTGAGCAGTTTCTTTTCGGAAAACGAACAATAAACAGAAGAATGAAACAAAAAATCAAACCTGAACATAATCAGCTACACCGGATAGTTTCTTAAAATCATCTGGAGTCACTAATTGATTAAATTGGGTGTTCCCATCCAATGGCGCTGGAACTGTCAGAATCGTTTCCATTTGGAATTTCTTCATATATTTTGTCAATTCCTCAACACTTTCAATTATCAATCCCTTGATTTCCAAAGATTGCACAGACATCAAAGATTGCATGTAGATCTCTACAACGGCGCCGTCAAATTGGTTTCTCTGAAAAATTCGTTTTGGAAAATAGTGTGCGCGGGGGAGAGACGCAGAGAAAATTAAACTTACACTATAAAAATTGGAAATGTCTTCAAAACATGCTCTGGAAATTTGGGAACCCATCAACAAGTCCTTCATGTCTTGGGCACTCCACCCTTCAAAAATAATCCGAGGGACAATTTTGACTTTGGGATTTTTCCGCTTCAACTTTTTCAGCCAATCTGAACAAGAAAATGTGTTATTTTTGTAGTCTAAATTTCATAAATTTGATGGCCTAGAAACCTCTGATGGCGAACTCACGAAAATTTGGTTTTTTTTCTAATTTTTTTTCCTTCATCCGACAATGTTTGGTTTTTTCTCCCGAAAAGAGATAGGAAAAGTTTTTTTTAATGTCAGAAATAGTAAAATCGGCAAAAAAAAAGCATTTTCAAAAGTTCGGCCAGCAGAGATTTTTAGGCCATCAAGCGTGAATCATGAACGGCGCAATTTATACGATTCCCGCTATAAAAACTCAAGATAATAGAAGGTAGGACGTTCCAGAACCGTACACCCATTTTAGAACTGACCCAAACCAGGACAGTTCTGAATCGGGAAAGTTCTCAAATGGGAAAAAAACAAAAAACCCATAAAACACTATAAAAAATACCTCGATTAATTTCATGAGTTCCTTGAATTTCACAAGAATATAATAATCCATTTCGATGTGAAGGTTTAGCCTGGAACCATACCGGAGAGACATGAGAAAGTTTGTGAGCAGTTTTCACAGCGAGATTGTATCCACGTGGATTCCACTGAAAAATATCATGGTTACCGTAGAACCTCTAATACAGTGGCACAATTAATAGAGTGATCCCTCTAATATACCTGCATCAGACGTTTGCTTTCAAAAATAGACTGGCAGGCTCACACCGATTCCCTGCGAAGGTACATAGGAATGCGCGCCCTAATGCTAAATTTGGGTGCCTGCACTGAGTATTCAACTTTTTGCATTAGCACCAGGCAGCGAAATTGTTTTCTCTGTAGGGCGCACTTTCCTACCCCCGCCGCAGGAAATTCGAGTGAGGCTCTAATAGACCGGCACCTCTAATAAACCGGCATTGATCGCTAGAAAGTAAAATTTATCTCAATGATAAAAATAGAAAAAAAAATCAACTTTGGCACTGATTTTTTCAAAATTTAATGAAAATTCTTTCTAGGTGCACACTCATAGAAAAAAATCTCTCCCTTTTTGATGCGTTCGGTCTCAATTTGGGAAAAAAAGCTCGAGAAAAAAAGTGACATCCTTTAATAGAACGGCGTGCCGTTTTAATAGAGTTTTATTGGTGAATTCTATTAAAAAAAAATATAACTAACCGGTGTAACATACGCCAATTGAACAAGCTTTTCGTTTTTTTCCACGTTCAAATCCTCTTTGATTAGCTGATGATCCCTCAAAATTGACTCCTTCGTGACCATATCCGGCTTGAATTTCAACGAATCGATAAGCTCATTATTAGCTTGTGCCAGTGCCAACAACAGAAAAATCCACATCATTTTTCGTAATAAAAAAAGAAATTATAAAAAAAGTCATCAAGAACTCCCACGTGATTTTGGCCCTTGCCCCACGAACTTTACCTGCCCCAATGCCCTGATTCCATTCCCCATTTTCCCCCATATAAAAAGACGGAACAAAACAAAAAACAGTCAGTTCAAGTCTGCCACAATGTGGTCGACCACCGCTCTCCTTGTTCTCCTCTCGATTGGAGTTTACATCGCCACCGCCGTCCCTGACGCCAAATCAGATGTCGAAGTGCAAAAGTTCTTGGACAGAGTCACACGATCAATTGCTTCCAAAGACGTCGCCGTCATCTCTGGCCTCTTCCAGCCTGGATTCGTTTTCAACGGATGCAAGGGAGTCTATGATAAACGTGAGTTTGGGGAAGAGTAAAAAAGATTAGGCGCCAGAAAAAATCGAACCCGGGTGCCTCGACTGGTGGAAAAACGCGCACCCGGCTGCGCCACCCGTGCAACCTTGAGTGAGGTGGTGCAGGGCGTATAGCTGGCGGTGGGTTAGTAAAACGAGGCGCGGCGAAAAAAAACAAAATTTGAAAATTTCAGAAAAAGTTGTCGGAATCCTGAGCAATCTTCCCGCCGGAACCAAGTTCACCTCCACCCTCAAATCATCTGAATACGTTCCCGGATCCAAGATCAGATACACTGTGGAAGTTACCGGATTCGGAGAGAAACCACTGATTGCTGAGTTCTTCTTGAGCCAATCGGATCAACAATTGATTGGAGGAAGTGTACCAGCCTGCTCAAAGACTCAACGTTTCTATCGTGATGATGCTTCGGCTGTGGTTGAGAAATTCTTGGCTAGAATCACTCGTTCCGTTGAGTCTAAGGATGTCTCCATCATTTCTGGACTTTTCCAGCCAGGATTCATTTTCAAAGGCTGTCGTGGAACCTACGATAAGACAAAGATTGTTGGACTCCTCTCCAAACTTCCCGCTGGAACCAAGTTCAGTTTTACCTTGATTTCGGCTGTCGATCAAGGATCATCTATCAAGTACCAGGTGTCTGCTACCGGATTCGGACCGGAAGCTATTGTTGCCGAGTTTGTCCTCAACAAGAACGATCAACAACTTGAGAGTGGAAGTGTGCCAGCTTGCCAGAAGACTCAACGCTTCTATCGTGATGACGTCAACGCCATTGTCGAGAAGTTTTTGGCTAGAATCACTCGTTCCGTTCAGTCCAAGGACGTCTCCATCATCTCTGGACTTTTCCAACCTGGATTTGTTTTCAAAGGATGCAAAGGAACCTACGACAAGACCAAAATCGTTGGAATCTTGAGCAACCTTCCTGCTGGAGCCAAATTCGACATGAAGTTGAAATCAGCCACCGATCTTGGATCCTCCATCAGATACCTTGTAGCTGCGAGTGGATTTGACAAGAACGAGATCATTGCCGAATTCGTTTTGAACAAGAATGACCAGCAATTGGAGAGTGGAAGTGTTCCGGCTTGTCAGAAGAGCCATCGTTTCTACCGTGAGGATCCATCCGTTATGGTTGAGAAGTTCTTGGCCAGAATCACAAGATCCATTGAATCCAAGGACACCGCCGTCATCGCCGGACTCTTCCAGCCAGGATTTGTGTTCAAGGGATGCAAGGGAACCTACAATAAGACCAAGATTGTTGGACTCCTTTCCAAACTTCCAGCCAATGCCAAGTTCAACTTCAAATTGAACTCTGCAGTTGACCTCGGATCTTCTATCAAGTACGAAGTTTCTGCCAGTGGATTCGCCCCGCAAGCCATTGTCGCCGAGTTTGTCCTCAACAAACATGATCAACAACTTGAAAGTGGAAACGTGCCAGCCTGCCAAAAGACTCAACGCTTCTATCGGGATGATACCAACGAGATGGTCAACAAGTTCCTTGCCAGAATCACTCGTTCAATTGACTCCAAGGATGTCTCTATCATTTCTGGACTCTTCCAACCTGGATTCATTTTCAAGGGATGCAAGGGAACCTATGATAAGACGAAGATTGTTGGCCTCCTATCCAAACTCCCAGCTGGAGCCAAGTTCAGCTTCACCTTGATTTCGGCTGTCGATCAAGGATCCTCGATCAAGTACCAGGTGTCTGCAACTGGATTTGGGCCAGAAGCTATTGTTGCCGAGTTTGTCCTCAATAAGAATGACCAACAACTTGAGAGTGGAAACGTGCCGGCTTGCCAAAAGACTCAACGCTTCTACCGTGATGATGTCAAAGCCGTAGTTGAGAAATTCCTTGCCAGAATCATTAAATCCATTGAATCCAAGGATGTTTCCACCATCGCTGACCTCTTCCAAAACGGATTTAAATTCAGAGATTGCAAGGGAATCTACGACAAGGCCAAGATTGTTGGACTCTTGAGCAATCTTCCAGCTGGACACAAATTCAGCATGACTCTGATGTCGGTTGTCGATCAAAGATCCTCGATCAAGTACCAGGTGACTGCAACTGGATTCGGACCAGAAGCCCTTGTTGCCGAGTTTGTTCTCAACAAGAATGATCAACAATTGGAGAGGGGAAGCGATCCAGCCTGTATGGCAGAGCTTTCCAGACAATTAAATCGCGATGGGGCAGATCATTTTGTCCAAGTCTTTATGATCGCTTTGAAGAAGGCTATCATGTGGCGTGACGTTGTCGGATACACCAAATTCCTTGACGATCAACTGTTGGTTATCGGATGCGGAGGAACTTATGACAAGGGTAGGTTATTTCTCTTTTGACTTAAAAACCAAAACTTTTTTTCCAGCCGCCGTCCTCCAGGCATTCAAGGGAGTTGACACTGAGAATCCATTTGACTACGAGTTGCTCGAAGCTCCTCACTTCAATAGCCAGATGCACGTTGAGTTTAGTGCCAAAGTCTATGGAATTTGGGACGATTTCACTGCCGACTTCATCTACAACCCGAACAAGAATACGTTGTTGTTTGGAAAGTACACATCGTGCAAGACACCGGGAACACCAGGAATACCGGGAAAAAATTGATCTCGTCTTTTTCTCGCCCCCGCCTTTTGGCGGTTACTCGTAGCTATAAAGGTTTTATGAATAATACTTGGTGTTTTCTGGGCTTTTGAGTTGGAGAAAAAAAGTAAAAAAGAAAATGGCCACATGAGGAGTTGTACCCGGGACCTTCAGATCGGCAGCAAAACGCACTACCGGCTGCGCCACACGCGCTTCGACACATGGTATTCTGCTTGCCCTATAGGTGACTGCGGGCATTTCGGATTGCGCGCGCTCCTCCTCGGGTGCAAAATTAAAAAAAAATACAAAAATTTTTATTTTTTTCACAAAATTCTACTTTCTTTTCCCAAAAATTGGGGGTAGCTGATTAGTTGGAAATGCATTTGAAACTGGAAATCCTTGATTAACACCTTGTTGTCCGAATGTTATCGATTGTTGATTCTGATTTTGATTATTGAAGTTCTGGTTTTGTAGTTGTTGTTGGAATCCATTTTGTTGGTTTTGGAATTGTTGATTCTGGTTCTGATTTTGATTTTGGAAACCATTTTGATTCATGACTCCCGGATCGGCTTGGTTTCCGAAAAAGTTGTTATTGTTGTTGTTGAGGGTCTCTGCAAATGTTTGCCAAATTGGTTTTTGATGGAAATGTGATCAAAAAGTTCAGGCAAATAATGATTTTGGCACAAATTTAGGGGTTGAAAATTGCAAAAAAAAAAAACAACTAGAATTATGTTCGATAACAGTTTCGTCCATCTTATTTCTGATGCCAAAAACCCGAATTTTTCGAAAAGAAACGTTTTTTTTTTTTGCAAAAATCCGGCATTTTTTGGTTCGGATTCCAGTTTTCAACGTGAATCTCAAAAATGGCTAAAAATGGCACAAAATTGAGCTGGAAAGCAGGCAGATTGATGGCCTGGAATCGGTGGCCTAGAATCCGACAATTTTAAAATTGGAAGAATTATGGACTTAAATTTCCCAACCCATATTTTCCACTTGTTTATCGTATTTTTCGGCAGATTTTACAAAATAACTAATTTAAAAACGGAAGAAAAATCAAAATTTCGAGCTTTGTCGGATCCTAGGCCAGCGGTTTCTAGGCCACCATTCTGCCTGCTTTCAAACGAGAATTTGGACCTTTTAGAGTGATTTTTGATGAAGTTTATAATGGAAAACAGAACTATCATGCGAAAATCCGCTAGAAATTGGAAATTTGAAAAAAAAATTGAATTTTCAAAATAACTAAGCTTCTGGCATTAGAAATAAAGCTGAAACATTCAGGAAAAATATTTTGGAAATCGTCTTTTTGAAAGTTTTTTGATTTATTAGGATTATTTAAAACAGGTTCTTGAACTTCCAGAACCTCTAATATAACGGCACCCTGCTAATACCCAAACTTACGAGGAGTTGGAAAAACTTGTTGTTGACCATTTCCACCAAAGAAACCACCACCTCCATTATTGTTCAAATTATTATTATTATTATTAAATTGATTCTGTTGATTTGGTTGTTGTTGGCCACCAAATCCTCCTTGATTGCCTCCAAAAAATGCTCCGGGAGTTGTAGAGAAATCACCGCCAAAAAATCCTCCTTGGCTTTGGCCATTTTGCCCATTTTGCGGCAAATTTTGGCCTTGAATATTGCCAAAACCATTATTATCGTTGCCAAAAAATCCTGGAGTTGGATCAGGATTAAGCCCAAAATCTTCATCATTTTGGAAATTCGGAAAAGTGGGCGGAGCCATAGTTGACGAAGAAGAACTTGAAGAAGAAATGATAGGTTGACACCATGTGGAAATGAATAGAATGCTTAGTAGAAATAAAAGAGACTTCATTATAGGGAAGGAAGAAATGAATGAATCGTGGATGACACAGAATAAATGGGATCACGATTAATGTTTGAACAGCTTTCTCACCCCGCGCGCCCTCCCCGCGCTTTCGGTTTTTGTCTGAAAACAATACAATTGACTCATCATCGAATTTGTCACGAGGGTTTGGAGAAAAAAAGATTGGGGGATAGAGATATTGTCAAAGTAAAAAAAGTTGCGACGCGTGAACCTCACAAAGCTGTGAAAAACTCCCTTGAATAAACTCCACCTTTTTTTTGCAAGAGTGCGGCGCACTTTCACACTGGTTACCTTACGCCGTTTTCTAACCTTTTCAGAGAGAAATCGACGGGAATATATGATGTTAGGGATATTTTATTGCTATTTTAATCAAATTCTCAACTTTTCAATTAGTTAGTTCGATACTGGCGCAAGGAATCCATTGTATTCAGAAAATCTGAAAAAAGCGCGGCACTCTTGCAAAAAAAGGTGGAGTTTATTCGAGATAGTTTTTCACAGCTTTATGAGGTTCACGCGTCGCAACTCTTTTACTTTGACAATAAAGCTTTCCACAAACTTAACGCAGGGAGAAGAAACGGAGAGAAGAAAATCTTCAGTCTTAAAGGAGGAAACTTTTCCAATTTTTTCGCTTCTAGATTATTCTTTAATGTTGATTCTATTGTTCATGAATGAATCGCTCTGAACCGATCAAATTGTGCCCAAAATTGCGCTTAACAGACTGGTGGCCGAGAATCCGACAGCGCGGGGCCGTTTTCTCCATTTTTTTTCGCTATTTTCATACGTTTTACATGTTAAACTAAAAAAATATTGATGTTTCGTTACAAAAGCATGTGAAAGGAGCAAAATAAGAACGAAAAATATGGAGGAAAAGTCCCGCGCCGTCGGATACTAGGCCAGGCGGCCGCGGCCGCCAATCTGCAACGCGCGATTATGGGCGCAATTTGTGCGTTTTAGAGTGATTTTTGAGCAATTTCTAAAACGGAATCAGCATGGAAAAATAACGATGAAGCGAAAATTTGAAAAGTGGCTAATGTCCTTCTTTGAGGGTGAATGAATTCGATTTTGTTGAACTAGCAACATTCGGACGATCAGATTTATTTTTTTAAATGTTGCTCATATTTTTCTTCGTGAATTCGCTCGCAAATGGTTTAAAACAGCGATTCAAAGCAGAGCCGATTACAGAATGGCGGCCTATAACCCGATTCACATTTCTTGAGATATTGTGGTGCACAAAAACCGAAGTCGGATTCTAGGCCATCAAACTGTAGCTGTTTTCAAACGCCGATTTGGGAAAATTCGATTTGTTTTTGAGTTAATTTTTAGTCAATATCAGAACCAGAAAAAGTAATTACATCAGAAATCCAAGAAATCCGAGTTCAGTCCTTTTTCAACACCGACAATTATCACATTGGAACTAAGCACTCTATTGATACCCGTTTAGTAGCTCAGATGATTCCACGCAATCAATAATACCATCGATAGGGTCTAGTCCAGTCAAATCGTGAACGGTTTCCTTGATTTTATCGATTTTTGACTAGTCCTATCTTGCTCAGGTCTCACGACGACCGGCCTCACCTAAACCTTTTTTTGGCATATTCGCTGTACAAAATACATTCTGCTCCATACCAATCAAGTTATATTTTCAGATATCAATGCATTTCTTCAACTTTCCCTATCTTGTTCAAACAGAAATTATCCAACAAATGACATACGATGCCATGGTCTTTTTGTCGTTCACTTCAAAAAGAGCCACAAAATTGATTGGGAGTATTCCACGAAAAGGGATTTCACAAATTTCCTATGAGATGATAACTGACAAAGGTGAAGAAAGCATTATCAATATTCTTGTTCGGGAAACAACTGGAAAACACGTCGGCGTTTTCAGTATAGGCAATGAGTTGGATGGATGGGGAGAACATGTTAAGAGAATTCAATTGAACAAACGGTTTTCTTGTGGGTGAGTGTTTTCTTTTATTATTTCTCATTAGTTTTTGTAAGTTGAGTTATTTTTGAAAGCCCGGCACTTTGGTTTTTTTAAAGGCGTAGCGACAAATGGCTATTTTGTCCTGTCACGAATACAGTAACTCTCAGTTGAAAAAGAAGAGGTGTCAGGTTTTTGCAAACAAATCATATATTTTTCCTCTTCACTCAGCTCAAACTGGTCTAGGTGACTTTTTTGAAAATAATCAAATCCTATGGAAAACTCATTCCAGATTCATTCAACACAATGAACCATCGCAATGGCCTCATCTCATTTTGAAGTCTGATAATCTCAACTCTGATCCAATTATCGAAGCAATCCATAATCAAATTGATCAAATATTCGGAAAGAATATCAGTTACGAGTTGCTAAACCACGACAACGGGGGTCAAACCATTTTTCTCCCAAACTTTATTAAAATAAAAAAATTTCGTTCGGAGGAATTTAAGGTGAAAGCAGAGATTTTGGATGAATATTTTTCGGCGCAACCTAAACAAAAATATATTGAATACTTTGAGGAATCAATTATCGGCCAGTTAAATTCGAATTCAAAAATTTTCGAAGCTGATGAATTGTTAGTATCTTGTGATCGACCAAATATTAATCAATTCACTGATGTTCTGAATAACTTCCGTGGTCAAATATTGCATTTGTACCGACCAGTTTATAATGATGAAGATGTTCTTCAATTTTTGAAAAACTGGAAAACCAAGGAGAAGCAATTGAATTTGAAGACACTTCGAATCGAAAAATTTGGCGATTTCGATTATGAAATGATCGAACGAGAAGGCGGATTCAAAAAACTTCCTGAATTGGAACATCCACCTCTTTATGATAGATTTTTCTTGTGAGTCTAAACGAAAAAAGCCAGACTTGACACGGCCCGGCCCGGTCGTCCAAGGGTTCAGAGCAAATAATGTTTTTTTGAAAATTATTTTCGATGGTTATTTCTTATTTTTTGGCCTATCTTTTCCAGAAGGAAAATTTGATTGGTTTTTAAGTTAAGAGACCCAGGAAAAAATTCCAAATAGGTTCTGAAAATTGGGAAAAACGTGCTCCAGAAACCAAAAATGTTCAACCCATACCGACTGGGCTGGGCCACGCCGGAACATTTTTCATCGGCCCGGCCCGGGTACTGACAAGTCTGAAAAGAAACAACATTTATTTAAAACTTGCAGAGATAACTATAGAAACGTTGATTATCCACCAGAACCTAAACTCCAATTTCATCATTATATTGTTCGAGAAGACGGTATCGTGGCATATGTGGCTGTTGACACGAGGAAATTCTATTTCGATGTCCAAGAATTCACTGAGAAGGAGATGATGGAGAAAAGAAAAACGGAATAAAATGCGTTTTCCGAAGCTACATTTTTTCAAAATTAGTCATTCAATTTTCACTTTTTCAGTTAAAAATCAGAAATTTTTCAAATGAAAACTTCAAAAAAATTTTTCCATTTTATTTAAGATGAGATTTTGTGTGCCTTTCAACTTTCCAAAATATATCGTTTTTTTTTTACTTTGAATTTTGTAATTTCATATTTTCTAATTGGCTACTTTTTTCCCCATTTCTTTTCATTTTTCAGAACACTTTAGAAGCTAATTATTCCAAGTTTTGCGCTATATTTTCGAACTAATTCCCAAAACTTGGCCGACCTAAAGTAACTCTCTAAAAATCTATACTCTTCTACTTTGCGCTCTAAATTTTTGTAGATCAAAAAACTTGTATGTGGATAATTGTCAAAAAAATAAAGTGCCGACCTCGCGAATTTGACTGAATTCAAACAAGTGGGGTCCCTAGGCCCCGCCCAACGTGTGCAAGTTCGCCGCGCGTAGTTTTGTAAGCGATACAGTTGCAAGCGAAAAGGAACTACGCGCGGCGAACATGCACACGTTGGGCGAGGCCTAAGGACCCCACTTGTTTGAATTCAGTCAAATTCGCGGGGTCGGCACTTTATTTTTTTGACAATAAGCTTTTCCAATCCATTTTTAATGAGATTTTTTTAATGTTTCAAACTCAATAAACCAAAACTTCCCAGCATTTATTTTTTCATATTTTCCAAAAAAAATTTTCCTACACATTTTCCCCTGCAATTGTGGTTTCCGTTACACGGAAACCGACAATGATATGTGGATGAATGCTCCATTTTTTATGAATAGAAAACACAGCAATCAAGTGTCTCTGTTGTTGACCCTTTCACCTCACTTTCTGTTACATTTTTTCTCTTATTATTTTTTTCTTTCAGTTCACAAAATTGTGTTGATCTCCCCTGTTTCACGTGATTTAGTTTTTTGTTTTTGTTATTTTTAGTTTTCAATAAATTATTTTTATAATATAAACTGCTATTATTCAGTGATGTCATGCGTATAAATTCAATTTTTTACTTTGTTTTTTCCGCTCTGAAATCAGGTTAGAAAAAATTTCATCAGAAAAACTGCAGTTATACAGTTAACTGTGCTTTAAAATAAGTTCGTTGCAAAACCCGCTTACTATGTTACTGTATGCGCCTTTAATTTTCAAAATTTTAGTTTCCATTTTTATGAGTTTCCCACGGCTCACGGTCTCCCCAACTGCCAAAAAGAACTGCAAGCAGTAGATTCTCTAATTTCTCAGTCATTTGTGAACATTTTTCTGTGTTCTATGGCTTAAAATGTTGCTGTTACACGTCTTCAAACTTTGTATTAGCCACTTTTTTCAAAAGTCTAATTCCCTCGTCGTGGTTCACCGAAATCCAGAAATTTCCAGTTTTTCAGGCCTAATTTTCCCAAGCTAATTTCTCCTTCAATTTTCGACCAAATTTTTTACTTTTGTAATTAAAATGTTTCTTTTCAACTAATCTATCAATGTTATTAGCGTTTTTTGCAAAAATACGGATAAAACGCTAGAAATATGAAAAATTCACCGCGTAAAATGCAAACGCGCTCCACCGCTTGCAGTTCTTTTTGGCAGTTGGGGAGACCGTGCGGCTTTTGCTAGTTTCCAACTTATTTTTTAACGAGAAAACTGCTTCTAATTCTGATTTCACACTTTTTATTGCTTAAATTCCCAAATCTTCCACTCAAAGTCCTCTTCGAAAAAGCTTTATTTAGGCCAACTTAAATTAAAATTCATTCGTGGCGAGACCCATTTATATCATTACTGTATGCGCCTTTGACTTTTGAATTAATTTATCCGATTTTTGGGGTTTTCAAATTTTTCAGCATTTCTTTCTGTTATTTTCAAATTGTTTTCACTTTTTTGATTTGTTTTTTAGCGAATTCTATTCCTGTGGTCTAGACACCCCCTCAGGTGCATTCCAATTTTCTCCCAAAAAGTTCTAAAAATAATTTCTTTCTTCTTCCAAAAAGCGATATAAAATCACAAGTCAATATCATTAAATCAACTTCAAATTGTGTGAGTGTTGTCAAAGAGAGACGATGAGAGAAAAAGAAAAGACACAAGACGCGACGAGCGAGTGCGTGCATTTGTCTACTAATCTAACACTCTCTCCCTCTCTCCCTCTCTTCTGACTACTCGTCTCATTGGCGTCGCGGCCCGGACTGGGAAGGAGGAGAGAGGCGGCAGCAGTTTTGAGTCTCTTTTTGAAGAGAGAAAGAGAAAAACTCTGTGTTTAGTAGGCCCCCTCCATCCACTTCCCCTCTATTCTCTTTTCCTCCTTCAACGTCGAAAAACAGAAGAAGAAGCTTTGGCCCTTTTTCCTGTTTCAAACTCATCGAATAAATAATCAGTAGCGCCACGCGAATTGGCTTGTTTTCGAGGGCTTTTTTCGCTCTTTTTAAGCTCTCAAAGCATTAATTTTGTTTCTTGGCACGATGCCAAGTTTCACTTGCAACGTCATCAAACATGTTGAAAAGAGAAGAAGATCAGCTGTGTTTTATTAGTCGAGTTTTATTGGTCGTTCTCTAATCTTCACTCTTTCTCTCCCAAATGTTCCAACTTTTTTTTCTTTTCATTGACGCATGTTTCTCTTTTCTTCTTTATTCAATGAGTGTACTTTAGTTCCGGGAACGACAAAAAATGATTTTCTCTTTGTTTTGTTGGTTTCTGGCAGGATAATCCAATGCTGAAATCTTGCACTTGCAAAAAATTTCCTAATCTAATAAGAATCGGGCCGTTAATTTGTCGTTGGTTCTCCTTTGTTCGGCTGCACGAACTTCGTTTTTCCCCATTTTTTGTCGGATTTTGTGTCATCCAAACCACTGAGTTCGCTAAAAAGCATAAGCCAGAATGTTCTGAAACATCACTATAATCCTTGGGAGCTTTTACTTCCAAACTGTGCATTTTCGCACAAAAAGTGTATTTTCAATCAGAATAAAAGCGACTTTTCTGAAAGTTTCAAGGGGGGACACTACTATTTCAAAAAGTATCAGTATTTTGGTATGTATCGATGTAAAATTTTGGGCCAAGGAACATTCCCTCTTGGACTGGAGTCTAAAAATGCCTTCGAAAGAAGATATGAGCTCTCAAAAACGCATCTCGTCGTGCTCTCTTCTTGTTGCTAGATTTGAAAAGAACTGTCCAAAAAGGATTTTTTGAGAGCCGATATCTGCTTTCAAAGGCATTTTTGGACTCCAGTCCAAGAGGAAATGTTCCTCGATACATACCAAAATACTGATAATTTTTGAAATAGTAGTGTCCCTTCGTAGTAGCTCGCTGCTTGATCTTCAATCGAATTCGTACGAGTTCCAACAGCACTTCTCATTTTTCAAAAAGTCGAGAAACAATCTAAAGCTTACCTTTAAGTCAGTACCTTTCGTAGGTCGGAAGGCTTTGCTATTGTCAATTTACCCTTATAAAATGACCGTTCTGACAAAACAACCTGGACAATAATGTGTTGATTTTTGCATCCTTTGAATGGCTTCTGACTCAAAAGATCATCGATGAATGTATGCCACATCTCTGCACGATTGCAATTGCATAATTTGCTAATTTGTATTAATTTATGGTCAAAATTTGCATTTTCCTCTTTTCCGTTCCCAAATCACCGCGAAACAGTATATATACTTCAATTTTACTATGAAATGGTCATAATGCAAGGTGAGCTTTCGGGGTATATACGAACGCTGAAAGCTCTCTGATGAATTCAAAGTCTACTCTTGCTTCTAGTCCTTCTGAAATTAGTGGCCAATCGATTTGGACGAAATCAAACGATCAAGCCGCTCTAAGTAAGTGATTTTGATCAAATTCAGTCGTTGTTGGAGTCACAGTTTTCCGGAAGGTGTTGAAAACTAACTACGGATTCCTGATCAAGGGACAGCGACAAATGTTCATTCGGTCCCGTCACGCTTATAGTTTTTTTCAACTGTAAGGTACTGTAATCGCCACGAGACTCGATGGACATTTACCGCTGCGCCTTTGAACCGAGGTCTATAGCTTTCTCAAACAAGTGATAAAACACGCCCTAAAAGCTCATCTTAATATTCTGGCCATTCATATAAAAAACCTTCATCATTCTTTCTTAATTTTCCGCCATTTTTAATTATTTTTTCCGCTATTTTTCTTCCTTTTTTGACCCCCTCTTAACTCTCTCCATTTTTCAGCCACAATAACTTCGACACTGAGTCGTGGTGAGCCATCGTCGTCGTCATCGAACAAGGGGCAACAACAACAAACCAATAACACTATTAATACCAAAAAGAGCCAATTGGGTGGCACTACAATAGACAAAACGACGGGCTCACCAATCATTATAAACAGTAGTAGTAGTAGTGGTGGTGGTGGAACGACGACGACGTCAGAGGAAGGAGAAGAAGGAATTGGAAAGGAGGAACAGCAGAAAAAGAATTGCATGATTTCGGGATGGAAATCAAGAGTGGGCGAAAGGGATAAGGTTCGACTCAGAGATACTGATGGTTTTCGGATTCGGGCTGCTGCCTTGTGTATTAAAGGTTGGTTTTGGGCCGTTTTAGAGCGGAAAATTGGAAAAATTTTAAAAGAAAAATGAGGAAAATTGGGCAAAAATCCATTTTTTATAGGTGGTTTCGGGTGAAATTCGTCGATAGTTTTTGCAAATTTTTTAAAAGTTACAAAAGGAAACACTTGACCGTGTGTGTGTAGACAAGAATGTTTTCTCGAGAAACGATGTTTTTCTCGAGAAAGTCTCGAAAACATTTCTCGAGGATTCTCGTTCTCATTTCGTGAACAAAATTGATTTGAAATCGCCATTTCTGCTTGAAAGCTCTTTAAAGCTGACTAATATCGATAACTTGGACATTTTTGCCGATTTTAAGCTAATTTGAAAAATATAATGAAAAACTCGAGAATGTTCCCTTTTTCTCGAAGATCTCGAAAAGTTCTTGAAAAATTCTCGTCCCGGTTTTCGAGAATTTCTCGTCTGCAGACACCGTTCTCGACTGAAACTGCGCCACGTTTCGGCACGATATTGAACAAAAATTTTTGGATTTTATCAAAATGTTTTTCTCAAACGTTTCAAGATTTTTGTGGCTTGTTAAATCCTAAGAATTTTTGGATTTTTCTCCAGTTTACAAGCCATTTTCCTCTCTAAATTCGAAAAGTTTGGTCTATTTCAATCCGAAAATTCATCAAATCTTTCGGGTAATCCCCTTTCTAATTTCACAAACCTAAATTATTAAATAATCTTTTAAACTTTTGACGTAGTTCAATCATAAACCACACGTAGACAACCTTTTACCTCCTCCTCCCCTTTACTTTCATCTGTGCTATTTGTTTTTCCCTATGTGTTTTTTTTCGTAGTTTTTTGCAATCAAAGACTCCCTCTCTTTCTGCACAGAAGTGATAATAAACACACACACACAAAACGATAGATGCGCGGCGGGGCGCTCCCTTTTTTTCTACGATGATCTGTGACGATTTGTGTGCGTTCAATGAGATTAGAAAAAAAGATGGGAAGAGGAGGGAAAAGATTTTTGTAGAATTAGGAGACAAAATAGGGCTTTAAGACTTGTGGAAACCGGAGAACAGAACAATTTTTAGACTAATCTTTTTTAAGGCGAAAAATGATTTTTGAAGAATTAAGGAAAAAGGGAAACCTTTCTAGCAAACATTTTCTGAAAAAAATTCAATGTTTAAAAAAATCACTGATCTCATAGTCAACGCTGAAACTGGATAAAACCAAGTTTCAAAAAATCTCGAATGGGGTCAGCTTCTAGCATTTTTCACAAAAATGAATTTCTCAGAATCAGAACAGCTTCATTTTTCAAACCAGAATCAATCAAGCTCACATTCTAGCTTTTTTTCGCGCCATATCCTCTAGTTTTTAGGCTTTCATTCCCGAAAATTCAGAATTTTCGTTCCTAGAAAATCCACTTTTGGACCCTTTTTGGTATGAAAATTTTCTGAAATTCTAGCGAAGCTCTGAAAATCTTTAATATGTTTTGATCTAGGACGTCTAGGAACCAATAGATTTCGGAACTTTTACATCTTAGAATCCCAAAATTGACCTGTTCCTCTAAAAAGTGAAACATTCCGAAACCGCAAATTCTTCCGTTTAAAAACCGAAAATTTTCGAAACCTGACAATCTGAAACCACTAAAAAACTGCTCAAAAAATCGCAAAATCCTGCGCTTTTTCAAGTTTTTATTCATGATCCCAATATTCCAATTTCCCAACTTCTTCCCGTTTTTTTCGCTCCCTTCAAAGATCAGATGACGTTGAGAGTTCGGCGATTAAGGAATTCTATTTTTTCCTTTCCAAAGTGTTTTCTCTCTGCCCCGCCCCCTCCTTCTCATGTACAAACACTGATAGAACACTGATAAGAACGTGGTCGTCCAAGACAAAACGGCATGTTTCGAAGACAAAAATGGAGTGGAGAAAAGATAGGGAGAAGAGAATTAGAGAAGAAAGGGGATTAGGAGTTCAGAAGATTATGATAGGAAAAATAGCGGGGAGGAAGGGAGAGACGCAGAGAAAGAAGCTTCTCTGCGTCTCGTTTCCTAGCACAGTGTCTCGTCTGCCCTCTAAAATAATTTTGATATGCTCTCTGCGTCTCCACTTCTCCAACAATATCTCCCTTATTTTCAGGAACCGGCAAAGAAACCCTTGTCCTTCTCGTCAGCGGTGGAAAAGATGGCGGAAAATGGGTCGTTCCGGGTGGTGGAATCGAAAAAGACGAGTGTGCAGAAGAGGCGGCTCATCGCGAATTGATGGAGGAGGCCGGAGTTCGTGCCACCACTCTCAAAAAGATTGGCATGTTTCAGGTAATTTTTTGATTTTTTTTAAAGTATGGAAAGTCGACTTTTTTTGGCCTAGAATCCGACAAAACGAATTTCTAGGCCATGTCAAAAAAGGCAGTACCATCATTGAGTTCCGTAACCTAGAAATCCGAAATTCAGTTTTCTAGGTTTCCAGCTTTCAGCAAGAAAAAAGGGAAAATCAGTTGAAAATTAAAGAGCTTTCCTGGTGGTCTAGAATTTTCACGATTGGAAGATGGACTAGGAACCGAATTTCTAGGCCGCTATAAGGCATTTTGAACAACCCAGGATTGCCATTGAATTTCGTGGCCTAGAAATCCAAACTTTCGCTTACTAGGGCACCAGTTTTTCGCCAAGATCTTAGTTCCTGGTATCCTAGATATCCTATTCTCACAAGCCAATAATGGACTAGGATCCGAAAATGCAAATTTCTAGGCCACGAAACCGTGATCAGCGCCTTCCTGATCACATTCTAGACCATCATTGAGTATTGTGGCCTGGAATTTCATGACGGAGCTTTCTAGGTCACCATGAAACTCTACTATGGTCTAGGATGCTCTTAAACCACCTCAAAGTCCCTCAAAGTAATGGACTAGAATCCGACAGACCTAATTTTCTAGGCCATTTCCTATTCCTATGTTTCAGGACGACGTTCGCAAGCACCGAACACAAGTATTCCTAATGGAAGTGTCTGAAGAGCTTCAAACATGGGAAGAGAATGAATACGGTCGTCAAAGGATATGGATGAACCTTCTGGAATCAAAAGAAAAAGTGAAACAATCGCATCGTCCAATGCTTGAAGCTCTCATGACTCGGTAGTCTTCAGAAAAAGACACATTTCCAACACAAATTCAAACGGTTTTATCGATTCTAAAAAACGGGCTTTTTTCTCTATTATTTGCTGCTAGAATTGTATCTGCTTTCTTTTTTTTTCAAAAAAAATTTCCTAATTTTTTTTTGAAAATTTTTTTTTCTTGTCTTCTTGTCTTTTTCCCTCCCCAATTCTTTGTACTTGTTTTCATATCGATTCGATGATTCATTTCTAATTCTTCTTCCTTCTGCTTTACCCCTCTTTCTCTGTTTAATTTTCCCCCAATTCAACACAAAAAAAGAAGAATAATTCATAAACAATTTTTGTCCCCCCAAAAATCGATGTTTGACTTCAAAATTTCCCTTCTTTTTTCTTCCACAAATCACTGATAAATTAAGAGAGCGTCGATTTGCTTATCACCAACATTATAAGCATCTCTCGCCATACTTCTCTATTTGACACACACACACACACTTTTTCGGTTTTTCACCACGTGGTCTGTTTCAAATTTTTTCGGTTTTTGGTCTTTTCCACGTGGATTTTTTTTTACAGAGAAAGACTTTTAATTTTCAGTTTTGAAACAAAAATTTCCGAAAATTCAAACATTTTTAAGCAAAATTGTGCCCACAATTCAAGCTGACTATCTGAAAGTTTCAGAACAAAAACTGAAAAAGACGGTTTTCAGCCACCTTTTCCACATTTGAACTGGAGAAATATAGAATTCGGGACTGTCAGAAAAGTGAAATTTCTCCATTTTTTGCGAAAATTCTGGCTAAATGTTCTCACTGGGTATTTGAGTAAAGCCCTTATTTTTCAGAAAAAAATATTTCCCAATTTCAAAATTAAAAAAAAAATCATGGCTTTCCATATGGCAAGAATCAAAAGCATATGGCTTTGAAAAAGTAAACTTTCCTCTATTTTTCACTGAATTTTTCACCAAATTCAATTTTTTTTTCGAAACGATTTCCCGGCAAGATTTTTTTTGAGAAGTTCATCATTTTGTGAAGGTTTTGAACAAAATTCATTTGGAACTCCAAGAAAAATACATTTATTTTGAAATGGATTTTAAAATTGTTCAAAAAAAAAATGAAAATACGCCAAGAATTTCAAACAATGCTATTATTCATTCCCGAAAAAGGACATTTCCGTTTAAAGGCGCAGTGGTTAAATTGCATGTTATCTCGCCACGATTACTGTAGCTTTTACTGCCATATCACTGTGACAAGAAGCGTTGACATTGTCCTATGCGGTTTGAAACTGAACCGCCAAGTATTTGCAAATATAGTTAGAAAAAAAATTCTGAAAGTGCGCTCCAGTAGCACCTCGAAAAATACTGAATGAAATCGAGAAGCGCTGAGAAAACCATCTCTTCTGTCTTTTGATTTTTCACATTATTCTCGGAATTCTGATTGGAGCGCATTTTCAGACTCCTGACAGAAATTGATGGATTTAAAGACACAGAGGAAGACTCCGACCTAAATTACGAAATCGTGGATGCGCCTTTAAACAAAAAAAGTTCATTTTTCCAAAAACTCGGCTTGTCAGCACTCATTTTCCACCTTCTTTATCTCTCTCTCTCTCTCTTTTCCCCCTTCAGCTCCCCTTCAAATTTCCATCATTGTTCCAGATGACATTCCAACTAAGTGAGAAGACGTTCAAAGTGCCCGTCTCCCTATTCACTGATAATCGTCAACGTCTAATCAATTCTCTCAAATCAAAAGTCCCATCAAATTCCGTTGTTCTACTTCAAGGAGGCATCGAAAAGAATCGTTATAACACTGACGCCGCCGATCTTCCATTCCGTCAAGAATCATATTTCTTTTGGACTTTTGGAGTAAACGAAAGTGAATTTTATGGAATAATTGATGTGACAAGTGGAAAAACAACGCTGTTGGCACCAAAATTAGATCCAAGTTATGCAATTTGGGATGGAAAAATCAATGATGAAAAGTATTTTCAAGAGAAATACGATGTCGATGAAGTCATTTTTAATGATTCTGAACAGACAATTCCTCAGAAGCTCAAGGCTTTGGCGGCCAAGCAAGTCTATCTTTTGGTACGTTATTTTTTTTTTGAAAATTTGATTCTTTAAGAGAAAAATCCTCCTTACAGCGCGCCGAAAACACTGATTCTGGAGACGTGCTCGTTGAGCCCAAATTCGCGGGAAGTCAAGATTTTCAATTGAACACCGAACTTCTCTACAAGGAAATGGCCGAGCTGAGAGTTATAAAAACGGAAAAAGAGATTGATGTGATGAGATATGCGAGTAAAATTGCATCGGAAGCTCATCGTGCCGCAATGAAACACATGAAGCCGGGCCTTTATGAGTATCAGTTGGAGGTAAGAAGAAAAGTTCTGAAACCGGAAAATGAGAACAATTGACTTAGCTTTCTGACACTTCCTATGACTTCTCAGACCGGGTTTTGAGTCATTTGGAAGCTCAAATAACGCTGAAAACGGATGTGAATTCATTTTTTGCTTGCGGAAACTTCTAAACGCCAGTTTTTCAAAATCGCTAGTTTGGACCTATTGCTTAACTTCCAGGCCCTCCGTCACAGCTCCATACTAGTGATTTTGACGAAGTATCGACAATCTCTGAACTGATATCATATACTTGAATGATTCGAACCAGAAATAGACATGATAGTCATCATCAGCCTGTCTTCAGTTTTCAAACCAACTAGAAATTGTCCTGAAAGCTCAACTGACCAGTGAAGAGCATAAAAATGCGCTCCAATCGTACCTTCAGATATATGTCCCTCTTGATTTTACAAATTATTGTCTAGGTGCAATTTGAGCGCGATTCGATTGATGAGATCCTTATGGTTTCTTTCGGATGCTTCTGGCTTCTGAACGATGTCGAAAACAATAGCTTCATTTTGAGCCCTTTTTTCAGAAAAAAACTATCGATTTTGAGCAAAGTTACGAGAGAAACAAAGCGTGGAAGAATCGTAGAAAATGCCATAAACACTGAAAAAGAGCTCTATTGAAAACGATGATAGGCCACTTTTGATCCGCTGCTGAAACTCCTTAATGAATGTGAAAAATACGTTTTTCAGTCAAATTTCCCGCAAAAATTCCCTGCTAAAAAATCACTATTCAGTCGAAAACAAGGCTGTCACATGGCCGGCCGCGGCCTCAGCGGCCTGATTATAAGTCGGCCGCGGAAAGAGCTAAAGGTCTGAATTTTTTACTAGGAACCCTTCTCTACATTGCCTACCAGAGCCGCCAGGCCGCCGCAACATTCCTTGGCGGGGGACCCTGATAAAAATTCGACCGCGGCCGATTTTGACAGCCTTGGTCCAAAAAACGCTTCTCCCAAACTTTCATATTTTCTTCAAACTCCCCGTCCCCACCACCTCGCCACTCAAATCAATCCCTTTCTCTTTCTTCCAGAGTCTCTTCCGTCACACCTCCTACTACCACGGTGGTTGTCGTCATCTGGCGTACACATGCATCGCCGCTTCCGGATGCAATGGCTCTGTTCTTCACTACGGTCATGCGAATGCTCCAAATGATAAATTCATAAAAGACGGTGATATGTGTCTATTCGATATGGGTCCAGAATACAATTGTTATGCATCTGACATTACGACGTCGTTCCCAGCCAATGGAAAATTTACCGAGAAACAAAAAGTGGTCTATAACGCTGTTTTGGCAGCGAATCTGGCTGTTTTAAAAGCGGCAAAAGTGGGCGTCAGATGGACTGATATGCATATTCTTTCGGAGAAAGTGATTCTGGAACATTTGGCCAAGGCCGGACTGATTGTTGGTGATATCGATAAAGCGGTTGAGGCAAGAGTTGGCGCAGTGTTCATGCCACATGGATTAGGCCATTTCATCGGGCTGGATGTTCATGATTGTGGTGGATATATGGGTGATGCGACGCCACGTTCCACTCTTCCCGGACTCAAAAGTTTGAGAACCACCCGGACTCTTCAAGAGAGAATGGTCTGTTTCTCCTCTTAATTCTTCTTCTTATCTACTTCTTTTCAGGCTATCACCATCGAACCCGGATGCTATTTCATCGATTTCCTTATCGATGAAGCTCTCGCCGATCCTGTTAAGAGCGCCTTCTTGGTAAAGGCTGAAATCGACAAATATCGTGGATCTGGAGGAGTTCGCATTGAGGATGACGTCATTATTCGTAGCTCCGGAAACGAGAACTTGAGTGATTTGCCGAGAACAGTCGAAGAAATCGAGAATTTTATGGCCAGTGGAGAGTGGACTGATAAGATTATCGAGTCTCGTGTTCACGACTATTTGCACTAATTATTATTGTGATATGTAAATTAAGACAAACGTTATTATCCGAAAACAGTGATTTATTGGGATGAATAAATTAAATGTATTTTTCTTGAAACGTCATTGAACTTACTTTAAAAGAAGATAAAATGGTTTTCGAAATGTAAAATGGAGAGTGAAGGAAAATTGGATGGGAATTGTGTGGTGTTTATTGGACAGCATACTGAGACAAAAACGGGGAAGTACGAGCCGAGTATCTCAGTAATGGATGGAAGGAAGGATAGGAAATGTCTTCGGATTAGAGGGTTTGTTGAAGGAGGAGAAGAAGGAGTGCTACAACAATTTAGAAGCTTGATCCTCCGAGCTGCTCCTGATAAACCTCGATGACGTCATCGTCCTCCATCTCAAGCGTCTTCGGTGTGTCCTCGTCGTTGATGCGGCGTCCGTCGAAAAGGAAGCTGTAATTGTTATCGGTTTATTATGATACTGTCAAAAAAATAAAGTTTGGGCAAGGAATTCAAATTTTTATTTTCGCGGGCGGTCCGCCCATTGTCGCCTGCAAGCTAAATTTGAATTTTTACAGTTTCCAATTGAAGTGGGCGGACCGCCCGCGAAAATAAAAATTTGAATTCCTTGCCCAAACTTTATTTTTTTGACAGTATTTTTTTTAATTAGGCTTACCGAAGGCTGTTGACGGAGACTCCGGTTCTGTCGGCGTACGACTTCTTCAGCTTGGCCATTGATGTTCCGAACTTGACTCGGAAATGGACTTCGTTGCTGTCCTGTAAGCAAAAATAAGTTAGCTTCTAGAAAATTCCTTCGAGATGTTTTACCTGTCCAACGACCTTGATCTTGATGTATTCGGCGTTATCGCCAGCTGGAGCAGCAGCATCGTCAGCCATGTTGCTTCGCGGATCTGGAAGAAAAAGTGTAAATGAAGAGTGTTGTCAACAACAAGTGCGAAAGAGATTGAAAGAGGCGAAAAGCACACGTTAATCTGGATATGGAAGCGGGAGAGGGAGTGAAATGAGGCAAAGCTCTGCCTAAAGTGTACGCCTTCTAATGATAGGTTCAATATGACTCTCGCTGCCTCCGTAGCCACATGCAGCGAGAAAGAGAGGGAGACGCGAGGAGAAACAGAGAGAGAGAGAGTGCGTCGTCGCAGCCGTTTGGAGCGAACAGAAAAAAAAATGAAAATGCGGGATTCGGACACTGAATCGATACGCTACCACGGAAATGGAGAGAAGCAGCAGCAGTAAAAATCGATACTTTGGTAGGTAGGAAACAATTTTTTCGCCGCGAGACCTGTCACATGATAAGTATGTAGCTTGATCTCTCGCCGCCTCGGAACGCTAATAATAGACTTTCGCATGATGCGGCGAGCTACAATTTGAGGATTCCGAACGGAAACGGGAATTCTTGGTTTAATCCGGAAGCACGCGAAAAACCCGCTATTTTCTTCAGGAAACGAAGGCTCACTTTCCTCAATTGGACTGAAACTACTACTTTTGTTATGAAAAACGAGTGGAAAATGGGTAGCGACCGGTTTGCATCACTAAAACTGCGATTTTTCGTCAGAAAAATTGGCAAGAAAAATATTTTCCTCAATTTCTCGTCAATGACCTAAAATCACGAGTAACAGCCACGAAACGAGTAGGAATCGATTAGCAGCGATAAAAAGCGATTTTTCATTGAAAAATTCCTTCCAAGTACGAAGGAAAGAACACTTTTTTCCCAATTTTTGTGCGAAAATCAAGTTTTACCTAAAATCGCTCATTGCGCCTTATCTGAAACTCGAAACTCGCTGGAAACTGAAAAAATATGAGGTGAATTTCACTGCGAAACGAAAAACCCGTCGAAAAATCACCGGAAACGAACGAGAAAAGTAGGAACGCGGCGGGCAGGTGTTTTCGAAAACATTTCCCGCGTCACTGTGTCTGCAATTACACCGCGCGGTGTCACGCCTAATGCGTCATATCTTACGCGCAAAAAGGAGTACGGTAGGTGTTTTAAGGAATTTCGCATTAGAGAAAAATTCTGGGTTCATCGTTAATTTCGGATGTTCTGGATAGAAAAAAACGCTTTGCAAAATTAGAAAGATGCGTTTCAAAAATATGGCTTCTCTACCAACAAAAACAAAGAGAAAAAAACGTCAAATTTTGAGTTTTTGACACTGAAAATTTTGCTCACTTAATAGGCCTAAAAGTGGCTCTAAACATGAAGAAACCAACGAAAAACGCGTTTTCTGAGGTGAATCTACAAGAATTTTAACAAAAGTATCAGAAATTTCTTTCTTTTTTTCGCCAAAAAAACCTCACAGAAAAAAAAAGAACCCGCGTTCATGCAGCAGAAGAGAGAAGAAAAGCGAACAGCACGCGCGCGCGCCTTTCTTGAGCAATAAATTTTTTTAGGCCAACGCGCAAAAATCGATATTCACGGGCGGTTCCGGGTCTTGCAACGAAAAGCCACGTGCGCCCGCGTTTTTCGAAAACGCGCTATGGCAACGGGGAGCATGCGCGCTCCACCGCACATCGACCAATCGATTATCGATTTTTTGGTCGTTTTGAATTATTCTAGAAGCATGTGAATGTAGTGTGAGAGGAAAAGAGATGGGGTAGTGGAAAAAAACGTTTATAAATAAACAAATAAATAATTTCTGAAAAATTGGAAAAAAAAGTCTGGATTATGAGCAACAAGTCCCAGCTGCATTGCTTTCTTCTATTGTCATGAGGGGTCCAACCACGAAATATCCAATTGCGTGGCCTAGAAAAAAAGATATTTTGAGGAATTTTGGAAAACTTCATTCTGAAAAGCAATTTCTTGGCTTGGCTGAAAAAAAATGAAATTTTGAAGTTATATCTGGAAGAAATAAAAAAATTGCCAAAAATTGGGAAAACCATTTCAAGACTCCAGGAACTGACTAATCGTTCCAGAAGCATTTTCAGACAATTTTTTTTCCTGAAATTTTTGAATTTTTGAAAAGTCCTCACCTCCCAACAAAGAGAGCAATAATGGATAATTATAAGTCATTGCAACAAGCATCAGCGAATAATCCACAAAATTTTGAGTAAAAAATAAAAAAGAAGACAAAAAGTGCTTCCAGTCTGAAATTGATTCCAAAGTGAACGGTGCAATTGAAGTTTTGCCACGTGGCATCTCAATAATTTTTGTCTCCGGAATCTCCCAAAGTCCTTCACTAGTTGTGCAGCAGCAATCGACAATCTGAAAATTAATTTTAGAAAAACAATTTTTGAACTTTTTCCTTGCCATTCTTTTGGGTTTCCTGGTCATCCATAGCCTTGCAAACTTCAATAATTCTAACAAAAATGCTATAATAAAAATAGAAATACACGAAAAAACATATCCGGGAGTGTCAGATGGTTTCCACTGACGGAATAGAATGGGCTCTTCTATTCTAAAGTGAAAATACATCATCATCATGTCCATCATCATTCTGTTGAAAAAAAAATCAGTAAATTATCAATAGAGCGCACACGAAAAATCAGAATTTCACCGATAAAGCATTCGGTTTCTATGGACAAAATTTCAAAAAAAAATTCAAATTCTTCATTATTCAATTCGTGCTCCAAAGAGCAAATAACCAATGCCTAATCCCAAAACCACTGCAATCCCTAACCAAACAGAAAATGTCATAAAAAGAAGCATTAAAATATAACTGAAGCCGAGTTGAACCATGAAAAGTAGGGTTTGAGCCATATGGATTGGAGAGAATAGACGGGAAGCATAGCTGAAAATGAAGGGGAGATAGGTAAATGCGCTCTATTGATAAGTTTTGGATCGACCTGAATTATCAATGGAGCGCAAGGAACGACTTGAATTTTTTCAAACTTCCGAGAAAAATAATTTGTCAGAAATTATTTTTGTAGTTTTTTAAAGAACCAAAAACCAGTTTTGTGGGCATTTTTGAAATTTGAAAGAAAATGCGATCTATTGATAATTTTAGTTTTATCAGAATTATCATTAGAGCGCAAAAAACGGCTATGAATTTTTAAAATTTTCAAGAAAAAAGTTTTCAGAATTTTTTTGTTGTAATTTTAAAAAAAAACCAAAAATCAGTTTTGTTAGCTTTTTTGAAATTTTAAGGTGAGAAAATACGCTCTATTGATAATTCTTGGCTCAATTTGAATTATCAACAGAGCGCAGAAATTTAGAAATTCTAGAAATTTTCAAAATTATTTGATTTTCGTAAACTTGAAGAGGGAAACAAGAAACGTCTTTTTTTCGAAAGGTTTATGTAAAGAAAGTGCGCTCTATTGATGATTCCGGTCGAGATTTTTTGAAAACTTTGGGAACTTAATGTTTTTCTCAGTTTTCGGTAAAAAATATGCGCAAAAAAAAATTAAAATTACGTCTGATGCAACTGCGCTCCTTTGACAATTTTCCAAAACTCACCTCCTGGTAACCACTTCATCCCTCTTTTTCTGCCATTTTTCAATTTTCCATCTCATATACTTCATACATTCCAATAGAATCCCAGCCACCACCACAATTGCACAGACCCATGCCATGGCTGAATTTTCACATTTGTAAAATCTAGGCCACCATTCAGAAAAACTAACTTCCAGCATCTGTGACATTCCACGTCTTAAAAAGTACCGTATCCTGTGGTTGAGTGTGAAACCACATATGCATGAAGGGAGGCTTGTTCATTTGCATGGTTACTGTAGGTTACTGTAGTTTTAGAAAGAAAAAGAGAAAATAAAATCTAAAAATAAGTTAATAAAGGTCTGAATGCGACCAAAATAAGAGCGTACATTATCAAATTTATTTACTTTTTGATAAGACAATGAGATATGAGAGAAATAGAGAAAAATAAGAATTTATTGATTAATGGTCAATCCGGGATCCGAATAGGAAATAGCCAATTGATAGTCCCAGACAAAGTGATAAACAGATATAAACCTGAAATTTTTCAAAAAATTGTCATTGGAGCGCAATTCCTGCCTTCAAAAACTCACATTAAAAGTCATATAAATATTCATTAGTGAAAATGCCAATAATGTCTGCCAAAAGTGGTACATAGTCTGCACAATGTGATTGGACCAAAATCTGAAATTTGAATTTTTAAGTTCCCGCCAAAAACTTTTTGAAGAAGTGTACTGTGGATTCCTGTATTGACTAGGCACTACAATTCCACCGTACTTGGTTTGTCGATTCAATGAGTCTCCAGAGGAAAAAGACATTCTTTCAAAGGCCGCCCATCTTGAATATTTCAAAAATTCCAGAAGAAATCCAGCGAATCCGACAACGAAGCAACTCCAAATCATGGCTGAAAATATGCTTTTTTATAAGAGGGAAAGCTGGCGGCAGCTTTCCGAAAGCCGCGCGCTTTTATATGCCCTCCGACGCACACGATGGTGATGGGCGCGTGGCGCAGTGGCAGTGCTTTTGTCCACCGATCAAGAGGCCGCAGGCTCGAACTTTTTGATGGCAAATCTTTTTTTCTTTTTTTTTAAATTTGTTTTTCTTACTTCCCGAATCCTGAACCTTCCAATTTTCGAACAAAATCACATCGTTCAATTCCACATGATACCATTGCCACATTTTTGTCATTTTCATATTTGGAGGTATTGTTGAGGAAGACATGTTCATTTTGAAATCTGAATTAAAAAAATTTTTTTTGCATCATTTCGAAAACAAAAAATAAAACAAAAAATAATATAGTGCATATATGTATAGAATGTGCTGGTTGTATTATGGGGTTGATAAGAGAGACTGATAGGTGATAAAAAGTTTTGTACACTTTTGACAGGGAATATGTCGAGCAAGGAGAAAAGTTTGCTCAATAAATTTTTGTGTATTTCTGAAAACCTGGAAATCAGTTCAAAAAAGTGTTTATTTCTAACAAAAATTCGAAAAAACCCATAAATTATTCGAAGTTATAAAAATTATCAATAGAGCACATTTTCAACCCAAAAATTTCTTCACGCAATATCTGCTTCCAAAATTGAATAACCACATTCTCATATGGCCTACATTTTCACTAAAAAAGAATCCGTATTGTTGCTCTTCGACCAGTTTTTTGACGAAAATCATGAATTGTTGTTTTTGCTCCTTTGTAGGGTTGTGAACCTTAAAAAAATTTTTGAGTTGCAATCGCGCTCCATTGAGAATACTCACTTCTAAACTCATTTGACAAAAGAGGAGACCTTCCTTTTCAAAATTTCCATTTTTATAGAACATATCCAATAGTGCATATTCCGCGTACTCGGCGTCAAACCATAAATAATCTATCACTTTTTCTTTGAGAACTTGACTCAAAAAATAGTATAAATCCACATGGACAACTGATACATTTTGATATACACCTGAAACAAAAAAATTATCAGTAGAGCGCAGATGCATTTTTCAAAAAATTTGAAAAAAAATAAACGGACCATCCAATAGAACACTTGCACTGGAGAATCCGGCCTTGGCTCCAACTGCGAACGGGAAAAATTTTCCAATTTTCGAATATAATTTTGAATTTCCATCGACTATCGGATCGGCTCCATAGAATGTCACATTATGATTGGCGGATTTCATTTTCTGAAAATTTTTTCAATGTTTGGCGGCCGAGAAAAAGCTAGGCCATAAAAAAAAACAAAAACCTGCAAAAAAGCCTCTTCCGCTGTTATATCCTGACCAATTCCGAGAGTAACAAACACATTTTTTGAGGACTTCTGAATTTTCAAAAAATTTAAAAGAAACTTTTTTTTTCAAAACCTACCTCCACCGGCAAAACCGCATATTTCATCTCATCTCGATTCCGCAAAAATATCACACGCATTGCCTTGAAAATTCCAGACTGATTATCACATTTTTGAGATTTATCTTTGAAACGTTTCCAGAATTCTTCTGAAGTTTCTTTGGACTCAAGGAATTCTTTATGAGCACAAGAGCTCCATGTGGTGAAAAACTGTGGAACATTAGGTGATTGGAGAAGATTAGTGTTGGTCAAGGAGATCTGAAAATTGGAAAATTAAAGCTAGATGTCAGGTGTTTTGAAGGAATAGTAAACCTTCCTTCGATTTATGGTTGAAAATGCTTAAGAATAACAAAAAACGCGATTGAAGTCCATGGCATTGCGGTGGCCTAGGAATCCACGATGGCCTAAAAATTCTTCAGAGCACGATAATTCAAAAAGTTATGAGTTTCCTAATTTAATTTTGTTTATTTGACACAATTTACGTTGAATTGAAGTTACATCGACTTCCTTTTGAACTCCCGCCCTCCGGATTTTTAGACCATCGTGGATTTAAAGGCCGTTTCAATGTCATTTACTTCAATCGCGTTTTCAGCAAAAACTGAGCATCACAAATCGGGTTTCGACTAGAAAACATAAATAATATAATTTTTCCAAATTTTGAAGAAAGGTTCGCTCAACTACAGTAACCCACCACTTCTGTTCGAAGAAGAAAATAAATGGTCAAAAGACTAGAAACCACTAGCACAAAATATTTATATCTCATATCTCGAACTACTGTATTTTTTTTAAGGAAAAGAGAAATACAATTTCAAGTTTCCCAGTCAATAATATCACCAAGAAAGTTGTGGAATTCGAATGACATTCAGGGGAAATACTATTTCATCTTCAATTAAAATGTAGTCTTTTTCATTAAAAACAATTTACAAGAAAAACGTTTGCTAATTACGAAGGCGGAATCGAGGGCAAGTAGAGTTCTATGGACGCCTTTGTTTAAGAAAACTAATTAGTAAATTAGAGAAAAAAACGATAGAAACTCAAAACAAAATACAGTAACCCACTCTTTCTGTTCGATGAAGCAAAGAAATAATCATCATACCAGAGGCAACAAGTAATAGATATTTGGATTCCATATTCCAAAACTTTTTATGAAAAAAAAAGAGGAAGAAAAACTGGTGTCTTTCAGGCTACATGGTTGTCAGGATCGTCGTGTCTGTTGTTATAGGAAACAGCTTGAAGGAACAAATTTTCGAAAAAAAAACGATAAATTTTTTTGAAATTCTAGAGTACGAAGTTGGTAGACTTATTTCAGGCTATTTTGGCATCAGATTAAAAAAAAAAGCCTAGAAACTGACTTGCGATTGTCAAAAACCCATGACGTGGTAAAATCTTCGTCATAAAAAAAACGAAGACAGAAAAACAAAAAAACTTGGCCCAAGCAAAACTCGAACCAACGATGACTAATTGGCGGACAAGCTCATACCCAGCTGCGCCACGCCTGCATAAACACGTAAGACCGCTGAGGGTGTACACCTACCGGCGGACTTTGGACACCTAACGTGGCTGCTTATCAGTTTTTTTTCACACTCTCTACAAAATCAGGATCAACTACAGTAAGCCTACCTTTTCGGTTTGATGAAGAAAAATAATAATTATAAAAATAGAGACAGCTAGCAATACATATTTAAAGACGATTGTCATTTTTATTCTTCCTAGAAACGTCTTCTTCTAAAACGAGAAGAGGAGATGTGTATAGATGTGTGCAAATAAAAAATGATGGGGAGAAAAAAAAAGGATGAATAAAAATTCGGAAAAAAAGGCCATTCATAATACACAGGGCACAATTCAAACAACCAATTTCCATAACCCAACAATAGGCGGCAAAATTGATGGATTTAATGTGGGGGAAAGGGGATTTTGGTATGAAAGTTCGCTCTATTGATAAGAACATCAAAAACTCTCTGAAAATCTGAAAATCAGTTTAAAAAAGTTTTTATTTCTAACAAAAATTCTAAAAGAACCCATAAATTATCCAAAGTCATTAAAATTATCAATGGAGCACATTTTCAACCCAAAAATTTTTTCACACAATATCGGCTTCCAAAATTAAACAGCCACATTCTCACGTGTCCAAAATTTTCGCTGAAAAAGAATCCGTATTGTTGCTCTTCGACCAGTTTTTTGATAAAAATCATGAATTGCTCTTTTTGCTCCTTGCTCGGATAATGAATCTTTAAAAAATTTCGAATTTGCAAACGCGCTCTATTGAGAAAACTCACTTCTAAACTCATTTGACAGAAGAGAAGACCTTCTTTTTCGAATTTTTCATTTTTATAAAAAATTTCGAAAAGCCCGTATTCAGCGTATTCGGCATCAAACCACAGATAATCTATAACTTTTTCTTCGAGAACTTGACTCAAAAAATAGTATAAATCCACATGGACAACTGATATATTTTGATATTTTCCTGAAATAATAGATTGTCGGTAGAGCGCGAATGCCCGTTTATAAAATTTGAAAAAAAACAAACGAACCATCCAAAAGAACACTTGCAGTTGAGAATCCAGCCTTGGATCCAACTGCAAATGGGAAATATTTTCCGATTTTTGAATATAATTTTGAATTGCCCTCTACAATTGGATCAGCTCCATAGAATGTCACATCATGGTCAATAGAATTCATTTTCTGCAAAAAATGGCCGAGTTAAAAACACTGAAAAAAACTAGGCCATACCTCACAGCACTATCGTGGATGGGGTGGGAAAGTGCGCTCTAATGAGAAACGCATTTTGCTGCCTGGCCTAATGCAAGAAGTTAAATACTCAGTCAAGGTTTTTTTTTCTCATCAGGGCGCATTTTCCTACCCGATAGTGCTGTGATACCTTTAAAAATGCCTCTTCCGCCGCAATATCTTGGCCGATTCCAAGAGTTACGAATATATTTTGTGATGAATTCTGAAACCCATTTCAAATTTATTTTTCAAATTTTTCCTTCTAACAAACCTCCAAAGGCAAAATCGCATATTTCTTCTCATCCTTATTCTTCATACCTACGACTTTCAGCCCACTGAGAATTTCAGCTTCGCCATCACATTTTCGAGATTTCCCTTTGAAAGTTTTCCAGAATTGTTCTGATGTCTGTTTGGGCTCAAGAAATTCTCTCTGAGCACAAGTGCTCCATTTAGTGAAGATTTCAGGGGTGAATGATTTCAGTTGGAGGATATTGGTGTTGTTAAAGGAGATCTGAAATTTGGAATAACGAATAGATTTCAGGGAGTTTGGCGGCTAGAACCTTTTTTTTTTTGGTTTTTAGCGTCCAAACTACCTAGAAAGGATTAGCGACATAAAACAAAAAAGATTTTGCCACAGCAAAACTCGAACCCGCGACCTCCACAACGTCGGCCAAACGCACACCCCACAGGTGATTCGTGGTATGTCTATTGTAGGCGAAATATTGTTCGTGCGTGAATAAAACGAGTACTGGGAGTCGTGCATATAATAAGTCTATAATAAACATATCGCGAAGATGTAGGTGTAAATTAGTACGTATTTGAGCTATCGCGAACGTTTTTATTAGGTATTTGGGTTATCCCGAACTGCATTATTGATGTATCGCGAATCAAATTTCGAGAATAAAAATTTATTAAAATTGAAAAAAGACTGAATTACAAATAAGGAAAGTAAATTCAAAAAAATACAAAAAAGTGTGTAAGTTTATCATATTTAGTGTAGATGAAGCCGGTAGGTCTCTCGTCGTTGTTCTCCGTCGTTTCACAAATTTTGCCCTCCTTACTGCTCACATGTCTGACCACGAGTACTCGCTGATTTTGGGATTGATTCTGAAAGATATAAAATTCTTGGTGGGAGTTTCCCCTATTTGTAAAATACCATTTCGATCTTCTACTTGTGATGTCATTTTTCATCGAAACAGTTGAAACCCGTATCCTTAATAATACTCCGATGGGTGCAAATCTGAAAGAATCTTATTCTACACATAGTTGGTGCGCAAAAACTTACAATTTTGCAAGCTAATCCGTTCGAAAGTAAGTTTGGTACGAATAATAGGTGAAATGAAACAAAGAAAAGAGAAGGAGAAAAAAAAAAGTTTCTAGAAAATCCGCCGGCAATTTCGCGATCTTGATATTATAAGCTGATAATTCACAAACCGCGAATGCGTTCGCGACTTATCTTTTATACCTACTCGCCTTCGCGATTAGCTGAAAATGGGGTCATTTGAACCCGCCTAGGTGTAATAGACAAACCACGAATCACCTGTGCATGGCCAGCTGTGCAACCAGAGGGTGTACACCTGCCGGCGGGCTGTGGGCGACATGGCGAGGCAGCCGAGCAAACTATTTTATGCGCTCAACAAAAAACGCCATAAACTACAGTAACCCACCCTTTCGGCTCGATGAACAAGAAAGATCATAATAATAATAGAGACAACTAGTAATACATATTTGAAGACTATTGTCATTTCTTTTTTCCTAGATTTCTCTTTTTAGACGAGAAGAGGTGCGCGTAAATAATAAAAAGTGTTGGAGAATATGGGACGAATCAAATAAATCCAATCTCATTATCATATTCCAACACACAGAGACTAATTTACATAACCAAATGGGAATGGTCTTTTGATATGATAGATCGCTCTATTGATAAATAATTTATTGTGAATGGAAAGTATACAGATAGGGCTCTAGATTATTTGCTGTCCGTGGATTTCTGGAAAAAAATTCAAAATTTTTGAAGAAATAAAGAGGGGAAACTCACATCCTTCTTTGCCTTCTTTGTAGACATTGACACGTTCTTTTTCTGGAAAATAAGTTGGGATTGGACTACAAAAACTACAATTTTTTTGAAAGTTCCAGAAGAAGGCTGAGATACGCGTAAACACAGACTACAAACTACAAAACTGAGAATTTCCGAGAAATTCAAACTAAAAAAAACTACATAGACTACAAACTACAAACTACGAAACTCAACAGTTTGAATGATTTATCTCCAACTTTTCGAAAGTTTTAGGATGCGTTCAAATGGTTTAGAATGTTCATTTCTTAGGGATTCGAAGTTTCAAACTACAAAGACTACATAGACGACAAACTACAAAACTTAATTTTTTGAATTTTTTCGAACACTTAGGATACGTAAAAAAAACGAATATATAATGTTAAAATTTTGGGAATTTGAGATTTCTAAACATTCAAATTTAGAACTGCAAAGACTACATAGACTACAAACTACAAAAGTTTCAACAGAATGATTTTTCTAGAAAAATGAAGTGTTCAGAAACTTTTCAAGATGAAAATGAAACCAATTCTGGAAAACGTTTTGAGCTAGAAGGCTGGAAAGGCTACAAACTACAAACTAAAGACTACAAACTATCGGCTCCGGGACATTTCGAAATGTCCCGGAGCCAAACTATCAACTATGAAAACAACAAACTACACCAAAAACTCACAATAGATCTCTTATCATCCTCCTGTTGTGGTGGCTGCTCTTCCAATGTAAAATTCTGTGTCTGATCAATTTTTTCGCCACGTGGATCCGATTGTGTTTTATCAGTGACCACAGGTGGACTTGAAACCAATTTCGACTTTTGAGACTTTTTCGATTTTCTATCCCCCACAGGGACAGGTTGGGATAGAGAGACATCCTTGGCAGTGATAGGACCAACCATTGGAGTCGTGCCTTTTGTTGTGGGGGCGGACCGTGGTCTCTTTTGCATTTCGACAATATTCGCCAGTTTTGTACCGTCTTGATGGGGTTCTACAGTGGGTCGTTCGGGCATTTGGAGTTGAGCGAGAGGGTTCTCATCGTCTCCGAGCAGCGATTCATTTGTTTTTTGTGGCTTCTCTTTTTTAGCCAAACGAGCTGCCATGTCTTTGAATGCGTCGTCTCTGGAATTAAAAAAAAGTTTTTTGAAAATTTGAAAAAAGCAAATGCGCTCTGCTGTAATTTTGTCGTTTTCAAAAAAAAAGATGATGCAAATGCGCTCTATTGGACTTTTAGGAGCGTCCAAAACCACTGAGGCTGCTCGGTTAGTTTAGTTGTAGTTTTGAATTTTTGAAAAATTGGGAATAGCAAACGCGCTCCGCTGGACAGACCGGCATGCCGGTATAGTACAGCTTCCAAGCCCTCATACTTTATTTGGATGAATTCGAACAAAACTCTTATTGCAACTCCGCTCTACCGCATTTCTCCATGGAGCACACTTACGTTGAATCTGGCTCCTTGCTACTCTTCACATTCCTATTCCCGGCTTTTGTTCTGGTGGAATCTCTTTCCTCTCGATCGATTATCAACGGCAACTTGCTTTCCGGTAGAGGGGTGTTGGCCTGTAAATTTTTGGGTTTTTTTTTGAGAATTTCGAAAGCGGGAGATGCTGAAAATGGTTCCAGATGCTTGAAATCGGTGAAGTTTGGTGTGATAAAGAGAAAAGGCAAAGAACAAAAACAAGTTACACCGGCAGGGTTCGAACCCGTGTCGCGCGCCTGGGAGCCGAGAGCTCTAGCCACTGCGCCACTCCTGCATCACCAACCTCACCCTCAGAGAGCGCCCATATTCCAGCTTACCTGCGGAGTGATCGCCAGCACATTATCCTTCTTTTCCTTCTTCGTCTTCGAACAAAAAACGACAAAAGAGTGACTGGACATAACGATAAGCATCGAAATAACAATTATTATGATCATTGTTTTTGCTGCTTTATGGTGATTTTGTTGGAAAAAAGAGAAATGATTGATTTTGTTGTACACGTTTCTTCATGAAAGACTTTTTATGAGGGCGGAAAAGGAAGAAAAAGAACGTGAAAATTAATAATTATAACAACGAAACAAAACAACAAAAAGAGCAATTAAAAATAAGGCCTCCTTCTACAAATCGGCCAACCAGTTTTTCATATAATCACAAGATTGCGGTGAGATCACATATCCAGGACGGCAGTCTTCAACAACCGGACAAACAGCACACGGAACAGAAACTAATGGAGAAATTGATGAACGTGGGGCAGTGGCACGAATCTTTCCGTCGGCTCTTCGTTCAATTGTTCCGTCTAAGACAGCTACTTCCAGAATTCGTTCGAGATCTTCGATTGAGAGTGGAACGTTGAGAACACGCTTTTCTGTGATGAATTGAGCGATCTGGAAATTGGAGGAGATTATTTGAAAGGGAGGATTTGGAGTTGGAAATGTGCATTTGAGGTCCGGAAAAGTTTGACAATGTGTCCAATTTCGATAATTTTGATCAAAGAATTTTCAAAAAAGCTTCAGAAATGACTATTTTTGAAGTCGTGGCCTAGCTTTTTTTTTGCTATGAATCCTAGGCCACGGCTATAGAAACTATCTAATTTAGGCTTTTAAAAAAAGAAAAAAAAATCTTTTGAGCCAAATTGAAGGTTTCACAAGGGGAAATAGTTTGCTTTTTTTCAGATGTCAATCTATTTATTAACGAAGAAAGCGTGGTTTCGTTAAAAGGCGCAAAGAAAAATTCCCAAGAGGTCTCGCCACATGGATTACAGTAGAATGATACCGTAATCGTGGTGGGATATTATTGACATTTGCTGGTGCGCCTTCAAACCGAATTTCTGATGACTAAATCAGTGGCCCAGAAACTTTGAAAAACACCGAAAATCATCGAAAAAGTTCAATTCTCAGTGAAAAGTCGGAAAAATTGGCTTTTTTTCATTAAAAGCAACAAGTTTTCTCTGTTTTTATGGATTCATTTTCAATACTGAAAATTCAAAGGTATGACGTTTCCGAATAAAAATTTCAGAAAAAAACGAGAAGCAGGCCACGACCACAAAAACTAGTCCATTTTTTTTAATATATTCCAAGTGTTTTCTTTCCAAAACAAACCTCTTGCGGACGAATATAACTGGCCTCCCTTTGCATTTGAATATTATTCGGATTCGCCTCAATCGCATGCTTCCGTCTACTACTCGCATAAGATCCACAAACACTGATCAACGTGTTAATTAATTCCGAATCCAATTGTTGATCCGAATAGAATGTACCGCCCGTCAATGACATATCTGGCTCCAAATCAAACAGAATATAACATTTTCTCGTGGTCCCCACGGCTTTTATAGTTTTAATCAGTTTTTTGGTCTCTAAAGCTTTCAGCGTTTTTCTGAGTTGAAGTTGATTGAGTCCTGATCCATCGCGCAGTTCTTTTATCCAAATTCCACGTGTTTTTGATTCCTCAATAAGTCCATATATCTGAAATAATTTATTTTTCAGAAAAATCACTTTTTCCAGAGATTTTAAGCCCACCACTTGCTCCTCTTCAGTCCCTGCAATCTGTTGACTCGTGTTAACTTTTAGCCGAAGCATGCCGCCGGGTGCTTGCTGAATAACCAATTTTTTCGCGCCCAACAGACTATTTATAGCGTCTTGACGGGCAAGTTGTGGCAGACCGGGTGTCATACTGGTCAATGCGTCCATATCAATCCCTTCGAGAGCCGCTTGAACGATTTGCAACACTTGTGCCTCGCTTTCCTGCTGATTTATCAGCTCCTCTTTCACAGCCGACGCCATCGCTGAAATAATGGGTTTTAAAGGGGGAAATTGAAGGGTAGAGCGGTGGAAAAAAGAGAGAAAATGCACTAATTGTGGGGTTTCTGGAGAAAATTCTTTATTTTTGTGAAATTTCTAGTTTTTTATGGCAGAAAGAAGCAGAAAAAGTGGTGTAAATCGGAGAAATATTGAAAAAGTGCGGTGGAGCGCGTTTGAAGAGTTTATTTCAAGATGGCGGGATTGAACGCTTTTCGAATAATCTTCTTGGTTTTTAACTTATTTTTCGTGTTTTTAAGCTTGAATTTTATAAGAATTGAGTATTCGAAAAATTTAGGAATGCCGATTGCCATTTTTCCACCGTTTTTTCAAAAAAAAAAAGGGAATTTTGGGTTTGGTGGTATTGACTTTTTAGAATTTGTGATAGAGCGTGGCAAATAGTGGATTTCCAAGTTTTGAAACTTAACTTCTGTTTGTTCTGGGTGTATTTTCTAGTGTAAAAAAAAGCAAAAAAAAATTTTGTATCAAAAATTACGATTTTGCATTTTCGTGGCGAGACCCACCGTGAATACTTGCCTATGCGCCTTTAATCTTTTGATAAATTTTTCACCAAATTTTCTTCCATTTTCTCTCCAATTTCAATTTTCACTACGGTTTCCAAGTTCCCCTCGTGGCTGCTCAAAAATTCTAATAAATCTGCCACTCCATTTCTCGTCGTTCATTCATTCATCGGTCGGCGTGTGTCTAATAAATTGTGAGCTGTGTGGTGGCGGTGAAATAGGGGCTGGACGACGACAACAACAATTTCATGCTCCGCGCTTTGCCTATATAGAGTATTAGACACACACTCTTGGCATATTCTGACCGGGACGAGAGCTCCGTGCCGTCATCATCATCATCAAGGAGGGAGAGGAGGGGAGGAGTATTCAATGAAGAAGCAGTTGTGCCTTCTTCTTCTTCTTTCCGCAAAAAGGGAACAACAAGGACCAAAACGGGCTCCACACCAGCTGCCACACCCGGTGAAGGGAATACGTGTCTGCGTCTCTAGTCTGATCCCGCATTTGTGTGTGTCCTCCAACAAATTATATATCCTCGTGTGTGCCTTTTTCTCCATCTTGTTTGGCTCATACTCCCTCATTCAAACGGAGAATTCATGAGAAGGGACGTCTTCTTTTCAATTTTCCCTGGCAATTCTGCTTCTTTTCTCATATCTTGAGCTTATTAAAAAGGGCGGCGAGTAATACCTCGTGAGACTAATATTCCCCCCATTGCAAAAGATTCTCCTCTTTTCTACATTTTCCCGAGAATATGTTGCTCCGACTTTTTCTGGATTTTCCAGTTCCGCTGTACTACTTGGACCTGATTCAAATTATCTTTTCCCGCTAAACATTTTTGGAATCGGTCCAAGTTTGTTTTTCAATTGGCTGCGTAGCGACTCAATTTATCATGCAAATCAAGGCTACGTATCGGCTTAAACACGTAAAGCTATGTCGCTACTTAGCCACGGCAAAACTTTCCCGTTTGTGGTTTGAATTTTTTCTTTTTTCGCGCGCTTTTTTCCAATTTTTGAAAAAAATTAACCCAACACGGTACGTTAGTGCAAACACTGAGTGATTTTTCACTTCAGAACGCACACGATCCTAACCTTGGCACTGTGCCAAGTGTTTTTTATTCGATCAATTTTGCATTCGAAAAAAAACTGCCGTGCTGCTTAGAAATCATCTAGCCTTGCCTTTAGACGAAACCCCTTTATGGCCGTGGCCTTAGGGCCTAGAAATCCCCAACGTGTAGTTCGAGAGGACAACATAGCCTAGAGATTCCCCTAGCGATTCCTAGGTCGTTTCGAAACCTCGTTTAATCAATTTTTTTTTTCAAAATTTTACTAAATTGAAATTTATTGACCGTTCTAGCCTGTAGACAAACCCCCACAATGGCCGTGGCCTTAGGACCTAGAAATCCCCAACGTGTAGTTCGATGGCCTAGAGATTCCCCAGTAGTTCCTAGGCCATCTCATCTCGAAACCTTATTTATTCACATTTTTCGATCTTTTCAACGCTTTCCTGAGTTTCATTTGATTGAGCCCACAGGCCACATCATCTGAAGTTTCGGCTTATCCTCTGGATATCTGTAAGCTAGATGATCTCTATCCCTAGATTTTCACTTCAAAATGTGACTTTTAATATGAAAATGTTTGATTCAAAATGGTCAGCTCCATTCTGATGTTCGGTGCTATCAACCACCGCATACAGCTTCAAGGAAAACAAGTTGTTTTCTGTAATTTCACTTGTATCGTCCCTTATATAGCCAAGCAGCTGAAAGTTATAATTCAATTTTAGTCGGCTGGCTTTTTGTTTACCCCCTGAATTTGACTCTGAATTTGACATTTATGGGCAGTGTTTTTCGTAAAATCTGAAAATTTTCGATTCTCAGAATTCATTACAGTAATCGTATTGAGCATGCGCCTTTAAAGTCACGAGGCTCGCATACATCATTTTCCCCAATTATTAAGACAACAAATGTGTGTGTGAATATTTTATTTCTGTTAGTTAATTCATCAAATTTCCGTCGTCAGAAGCATCAAGGAGAAGAAGCCTCAAAAGCGAATAACATTTCTTCTTGCTTGTTTTCGACACCTTCTCCCTTCCCCTTCCATTCGAAGGTAATCCGCTTGTTGGCCACAAATCTTGTCTCGACTTGACTTATATTTAATCTCCCTCTCTCTTCATGTAGTAATTGTAGTAAGAATAGGGAGAATGAGCTTTTACCTATTCCGGTGTCATGTGGCTCGGGGATTAGGAAGGGGGCGTGGTCAGTGGTGGACACTTAGAAGACGAAGATCTGTGATGGACTTTTTGGTCACCTGTGCCTAAGCCACTTTTTGCATTTTTGCGGCATGGACCTTTTACAACGGTCTGACATGCTTGAACAGCAAAACAAGAAACCTGGCACAGTTCCAACTTTTGAATTTTTGGCTCGATTCCAATATTTTTACGGTCAAAAGTCAGTTGGTCGGGCTTTTCGCAATACTTGCGTCAATCCTGATAGCGAAAAAAACTTTGGTTTTCAAGATTCCACAAAAAACTTGGCACAGGGCCAACTTTTCCGTTTTTAGCTCAAATTCGTAATTTTTTGGCTTAAACTGCCGTTTTAAGCGATTTCGCAATACTAGAGTCAACTTTGATAGCAACAACAACTGGTTTGCAAGATTAAGCAAGAACTTGGCACGGTGCCAACTTTTTCGTTTTTAGCTTTAACTTTTTTTTTTTGAACATACAAAAATCAAATCAAACCTAACGCCCCTCATTAAATTCCTTATTGGAGAGCGTATTTTGTCCTTTATTTCTCAACATTTTTCTCTAAACTTTAACTTGGCACGGTGCCAACTTAGCTCTAATCGGATAATTTTCACTTTTTTTTCGCGAAATACAAAGCCAAATCAAACCTAATCTAACACCCCTCAAAAACTAAGTTCCTTATTGGAAAAACGTATTTTGTCCTTTATTTCTCATTTCTCAACATTTTTTCTGCAGACAAGACAATAATGAACTAATGGTCACACCACAGTATTACAACTCTCTCTCTCCTTTCCTTATCAATTCTTATCAAAAAGGGGACTTTCTCTTCTTTCTCTATCACCTACTATTATTGAATTTTCAGTCGTCGAGGGGGGTGCCGACCACGGTGAAAAGCAAGCAAGCAAAGCATCATCATGATTCTTTCTTTTTTTTTTTTATAATCAGAACACACCACACCACACATAACTTTTTGACGCAGCAGCACCTATTGGTAGAAATGAAAAGTAAGGACAGAAGGAAGGAAGAGGGAAGGCTTGTGTGAGTGTTTTATGAGTTCCTCCCTTCCTTCTGCGCACACTCACATACATCTGCGCATCGTCCATCGTCCGTCGTCGCCGCCGTTGCTGATGCTGACGCAGCGGCGGCGCACGCGTAATAGTAGTGGTCGGACAGACGCAGTGGTCAGAGAGAAGAACACGATCAGAGAACAGGTGAAATTGAGAAGAGCAGATGGCTGGGGAAATAGTATGAAAGACGAAGAGACACCCGAGAGAAGAAGCGGAGGAGAAGAGGGGGGAGAATGTGCGCGTTTTTGTTGGTTGGGGTTGTTGGCCAATAACACTCACACACCGACACAGCAAAAACCAAGTTTTGCACACATGCTTTTCACTCTGCATGTCATACTTGGACATCACTCCTCCCGTTTTTCCCGATTTTTTAGCATTATTTTGAAATTTTTTTGGTCGGTTCTCCCGCCAATTTTTTTTGCAGTATACTGTAACACTTTGGGGGCGCCCGTTCGGCACCGAAAACGCCTGGCAAATTGCCAGAATGTTCTGGGCCTCTCTCGCTCTCTATGTCCTTCCCGCCAGTCCGCGCCGCCAACAAGGCACTTGGCTTTGTGCCAAGTTTGGCGCGGAAAAAGCTTTTTCGAGAAGAAAAAGAGAAATGACGTGGTGACCTTGAACGGATTCTGTTTTGTTAGGGGAAAGCCTTGCCGCTGTAAGGGTCAGAATGTCATTGAGAATACTCTAGATTCAGAAAGCTCTAGATTTTTTTTGCAATTCCTTCTAATAGTGCTGCACCTCTTTTTTTTCTGATTTTCTGGAAAAAAACTGAGAATTCAAGGTACTTATTAGGCGTACAGTACCCATAGTCTAGGCCCGGGTTTTGTGGCTAGATCTAATCTTATGCTTAGATTAATATGCTTATCTTCGGATTTTGACATAGTCTGACAGATTATTTTGGGTGGCATCTGGTCCATAATTACGGTATTTGAAAGAGCCTAACAGACTCTGAATCTAGCCGTTTGTTTTTCAAAAAAAAACCTCTTTTAGATTCTAAAAGGGTTTAGGTTAGAGATACCGTAATTCTAGGACAGAATCGCAAAAATAAACTTTTCAAAAAATTGATTGTGATTGGATCTAAGCCAGAATCTACAGAATCCGAAAACCTTTTTTTCATCAAAAAAAGCTCTTCTAGATTCTGGAAAAGGCTAACTACCGTAGTAGATTCTTCCAAAATGATGGGAAAGTACCTACCGTAATACATCGAAAGGTCTTTTCGATGTTAATCATCAAGGAAAACGGTAAACTAAAACTATGAAGAACGAAAAAAAAACACTTAGCCTTCTTTTTCTTCATCTTCTCCTCCTTCTTCTTCCTTCAACCAAAACCAAAACCTTCATCATCATCATCTTCAATTTCATCTTCTTCTTCTTGGTCAGCCGTCACCATCATCATCAACACAAAAACGCTCCTCTTTTTCTCCTTCTTCTTCTACTTACACACACACACACCGGGGGCGCTCTTTCTCTTGTGTGTGTGTGCCCGTGGTGCGCAAAAGAGAAGAGAAAGAGACTGCTGGCCACACACAGCACATATAACACCTTCTCATTCCATTTTTTTGCTGCCCCTCTAACCCTCCATTTCTTCCCCATAGCCAAATCGATTAGGCGTACTCCCTCTTTCCCGGCGGAGCGGAGAGAGAGGGAGAGGAAGGAGACGATCAAACAGCACGGGGGAGATAAGAGAGTATGACAATAGAAGAGAGAGCCCTAGACAGTAGTGGCCAGAGGGTGTGTGTAGATGTGTGTGTGCTGGCCTGTGTGTCCGTTTCTTGTGTTCTTCTTCTTCCTTTTCTTCGCCGTCGCTTTCCTTATTCCCTTTTTCCCTACTTCTTCACGTGCCTGCTGCGTCTCCGCCATGTTCCCTTTTCTATTCCCTTCTACACACCCCGGGAATCATCAGGGGGTCGAGTCTCTTCTCTTTTTCTATATACTCATTCGCCCCCCGTTTTTTTTTCCAATTGCCATTGCATATACCCTTACGACACTCTCTCACAGACATCAAATTTGAAAAACGACGAAAAAAAAAAAGAACCGAAGACACCTTCCCTTTTTTTGTCCTTTTTTGAAAGGGGTTGGTTCGGTAGGGGTTGAATGATGTTTGATAACAATCTGCAGAAAATTTTTTTGCGTTTTCCCCCTTCTTTTTGATTCTAGAATGTTTGTCGCCTTTTGTTGGTTAGGCTACTTTGCCGATTTTGTGAGAAATTGTTCTATTATTAGTTGGCCGAAAAGGTTTTAAAACCGTTTTTAGGCTTTTTAGTGGTGAAAATTTGAAAAAAAAAGGTTTTTTCATCGGAAACGGCCCTCGTGCTTACTGAATTCAAGGTATTTGGACCGTTTAAACTGATTTTTTTGCAATTTTTCATCGAGTAATCGAAAAGTAGGACATTCAGCAGATAATCAATAGACCCCTAGCCTTTATAAGTTTTTCCACACGGTTTTCATCTGAAACCATTGAATGTTTGAACGAATCCTGGGGTTTTGAACTTTGTTTTCTGGTTTGAAAATCTAAAGAAATAAATTTTTAGGAATTCTGACCCATAACAAATAATTCCGCCACGGAATTTCCAGCTATTTTACGTTGATTCTTTGATTTTTGAACTAGTTTTGTGAGATTTTCAATAAAAAAGCTTGAAAATACTGCCCAAAATCTCAACTTTTCTCAAATTCAGCTGCCAGAAAATGCTCCATTTTTTGTAGATCATTTTCAGGCTGTATAGAACATTTTTAGCCTTGAAAGCCTGAAATTTCATAGAAAAGTTTCTATTTGTGGGTTTTTGGAATTTTTTCTGCCATTTTTTGAAGAATTTTCGCTTTAAAACCCCTATGATTTTGGTAGAAACGCTATAAGCTTAATTCACAGGAAGCTGAATTTGTTCCTTTTTTTGTGGTTTTTGTCAATACAGTAATTCACAGTTACAACTGATTGTAATCGTGACGAGACCCATTAGATTTTTGTCGCTGCGCCTTTAAAGAGAAGTGTTACTCACTCGCGGATAAGAATTTCTAATTTTCGAAAATCGGTTTATTTTATGTTTTGTGTTGAAATCGTACAATCTGTCTTCTTTTTTCTTAATCCCACAAAAAATCTTCATTATTTTTCCATTTTTCTAGATGATAGGCTGCTGAAAAATCGTGTCTGTGACAACGAGAAAAAACGCAGTTCAGTGAGAGAGTCACCAAGAAGAAGAAGGAAAACGTGTGCGTCGTCGTCGGTTTCGAGCCACGGAAAAAAAACCAAGAATTTTTTTTGTTTTTATTATTCGCTTTCAACCAAGAATCCTCCTCCCGCATTTAATCGCTTCTTTATCGTTATAAACACCCACACACACCATTGCACCAATATCACATATAATCAGAAATGGATGAAGGTGAGTGGATATCCCGCCCCTTTTTTCAGCCGGTAGGACGTTCCAGAACCGCGTGTCCCTTATCAGAACTGCCCCGTATTCGAACTGAAATATTGTTTTTCTTGTGAGAATTTCGCTCTAGGTTGGTCGCTTGTCGAAAGGTTCGAAAATTTGCCGTTCCGAAAATTATTCCGAAAAAAAAATTCGGAAATTTTTCCGTTTTCCGCAAATTTCGAAAAAAAATTTGAGGAAAAAAAAATAGTTTTTTTTGTCTCAAAATAGACGAATAATTTCATTAATTTGGTTATTAAAAACGTCGGAAATAGATTTAAGCCGTTAAAATTTCCATTTTTGCTTTTTCCCGTTGAAAAAATTGAAAAAAAATCAGCTCGAATCCTCAGATTTTCGGAAAATTCTTTTGCAAAATTTGCCGGTCATTTCTCGGTAAATTTCAGAAAAAATTTCTGTTTTGCCGTTTTTTTTTCGAACATTTTTTCACACCCAAACCTGATTTCGTTGTTTTCGTACCGAACAGTTCTGATACGGGATTGTTGAGAAACAATGCAGTTCTAATAAGGAAAAGTTCTGGAACGGCTCCTACCGCCCCTTTTCTCTGCCCGAAAAACCTTTCATTTCGAGCCTCACAACCTCTTTTATTAATATCAATTAACGACATTTCCAGGCGACGATTATGTACCACAAATGAGCCAAATGACAGACTACACAATGATGGGCGGTCCGCCACCACAACAAGCACAACAACAAGTGCCGCCAGGTGTTGTAATGCCCCCACAACAACAACAACGGTATCCGGGGCAACCAATGAATCCATATGAACAACATCAAATGATGATGATGCAACAACAACAACAACACATGCATCAAATGGCTCCACCGCCGAGCCAACAGCCACCAGCGGCTCCCGTACCACCGCCCGCCAAAAAGCCACGTGGAAAATCGAAAAAGGCTCAGGCGGAAGCGGCAGCAGCTGCGGCCGCGGCTGCCGCTGCTGCACAAATGGATCCGATGGCGTCGATGGCGGCGATGTCGAATAATCCAATGATGAGACAGAATGCTTATCCGGTAAGTGTTAAAATTTTTTTCAAAAAGGAGCTGAAATTATAAGCTCAGCTACGACTTGAGTCTTTGAAAGTCCTGGACAAAATTAGCATTGAAAAGGTACTGTTTGGGGTTTCGAGGTGTAATTTAGGCCAATTGGAAGCCGAATACCCCTCTTTTGATAATAAATCCCAGTCTGAATCAATAAAGCTAACATTCAAGCTAGAAATTGAATAATTTTTGACCAAAAGCGGTGTCGAATGATAGATCTCGAGCTCAGCTTCAATTTGACCCTAATTTTGAGATTTTTGATTATGAATTATTGAAATAAAAGACTGTTTTATTCTAAAAAGAGCGTTTAAAGCATGTTTTAGGCCAATTGGTAGGCTAACTGAATTAAGAAATAATTCATCATTCTATAAGCTAAAATTTCTGTCCAAAGGTCTACCGGTTTCAAGAAAATCTCCCACTTGATAAATTGTGATTAAGACGGGCTTTTTTTTTGGCAAAATTTTGGCTGAAAAGTAGTCGAAAAAAGCAAATTTTTGTGGAAATCAGTACCTTTAAGCTTTTCAAGGATTAGATGGCTCAGCATTTCTAATACATCCTTTCTCAGAAATCGAAGAGCTTAACGATGGTGGTTCAAGTCTTGAAACTGCTCAAAAATAATGAATTTGACAAGAGATAATTTACAATGGATGACTTATTCGTCATCAGCCCTTTCTTAGCTTTCTGATGATTTATGAAATTCTTTTGAAAAGCTCCTTTGGAAGTCTTGAAAAAAAAAGATTTACGCAAAACAGTAGCTTCTGGATCGTAATTAGCTCGTTTTTAGCTCGTGAATGATCTATTTAACATCATTTTGACCCAAGAAATGCTGAAATTCAAAACACCAGAATCTTTCCCAACACAAAACAAGCAAAACGTTGATAATTTGCAGAACCAAATGGGCATGTACGGCTCGCCAGCCCCACCACACTATCCAGGGGCGAACGGAGGACCTCCTTCACAACAGGGATACCGGCCAGGACCCGCGTCAGGAGGACCACCACAAGGACAATATCCACCACAACCACAAGCTCCGCCCCCACAGAACTATCAACAAATGTATCATCAACAGCAGCAGCAACAACAACAAAGGCCGCCACAAGGACCACCACAACCATCAGCACAAGCCGGACAACCTCCCGGATATTCTCCATATGGATATCCACCACAAGGATCCACTGGATATCCGCCTCCTCCATCTCAACAATCACCTTATGCACCTCAAACATCTCATATGAGGCAGCAACAAGGATATCCGCCGCATAGTCAGCAACAACAAGCGCCTCCAGGATATTGGGATGGATATCAAGGAGGGTATGGAGCCCCACAGCCTCCTGCACCAGTGACGTCACAAGCAATGGCTCAACAAGATCAATGGGCACGGAGTATCAATGAGATTATGGTAAGGTTTTTTTTATTGAAAAACGTACTTGTGATGGGCCCGGCCGAATGAGAAATTTCTACCGGGTCGGCCCGGTCGGCCTGGAAAAAAAGTTTCAAAACATTTGAAAAAATGACCCCAATTTTTCAATTTTTTGAATCCGAGCCGGCCCGCCAAATCCCAAATATGTTGGAAACAAAAAAATTAATTTGAAATTCTATTTTTAAACATTTTCAGAGCATAATAGGCCAACTTGAAAAATCGATGAACGAGTGCAAAACGCGTATGCATCAGGTCTACAATCAGCCACGAAACGCCGCTGCCGACGCTGAGGTTCAACAGCTTCATAGCAAAATGAATCAAATGCAAAGTGAACACTATCGATATACCACACAGCTTCAACAGATTCAATGGCAACAACAGCAGCATCAACAGGCTGCTGCTGCCGCCGCCGCTGCCGCTGGAGCCCATCATCAAGCTCCGCCCCCTTCCAGCCAAGCGAGCATGACACCGAACTCAAATCAACAGCAAATGCCGGTTCATGTTAACCAAACTGGAAGTCAAGTTCAATTGAATATCACTGCTGAAAAGTCGAGGACGCTAATATCAGTGTATCACGAGGGATACAGTGGAACTGGGTCTGGAGCAAGTTCCACGGAAAGTAAGGAATCAATTGTGCCGCCTGAGCCAACACCATCGTCAATGCAAGAGCAGATTCCAAGTGTTCCACAGCAGCAGCAGGCAAAGTTAGAACCGGCTTACAATGGAATGGAAAATGGAACCGGGACGGGGAATCCGTATGGACAACCACAGCATCAGCAGCAGCAACAGCAACAGCCGATGTATCAGCAATATCAGCAACAACAACAGTTACAGCATCAGAATGTGAGTTTAGCTGAAAAAAGAGGAGGGGGAGAAGATAGTTCTGAAATGGACAGTTCTAAAACGTCCTGCGATAACAATCAAACAGATCCGAAAGGGAGAGTTCACATTCTGCCTCCGAGAGCTTGAAAAAACGGTTCTAGGATCCGATTCCACTACAGAAAAGTTACTTATCAGTACTCTAACGGATCAAAACAATCAGTTCTGATTAGAGGGTCCAGAGTGGAAAAGTCTTGAAAATCCCCTTTTTTTAAAGACTGTTCCAGAACCTAATATCACTGTTCCAGAACCTAATACTGCCATTTTTCTGTACTTTAACGGATAAAAGCTAGAATTTTTATTAGGAAGTTCAAATTTTGAACAGTTTCGATTCGGGACGTCCCGGGGGAAGTTCTAGGACGTATCACCCACCAAAAACCCGAAGAAACAGCCTAGATCGTTCTAGAACCCGATTCCACATAAAAACTGTCGCTTTTCAGTACTTTCGAATATCAAAACTAACCGTTTTGATGAGCATTTCTGAATTAGATTTTTTTGAAACCAAAACATTCCCAGACCCTGTAGCTCCATTCTCAATTCAATTTTTTTCCAGATGTCCGGCTACCCTCCCCAACAACATCCTCATCAGCAGCAGCAGCAACCTCCTGTTCCTCACCAACAACAACAACCGGCTTCCGTCCCAATGCAACAACACCCTTCATCCCAACACCATCCCCAGCAACAACAGCCTCAACCCCATCCATCGGGTTACGGTATTGGCTCCTCGAATACGGCTCCGCCCTCTATGAAACAACAAGAAGAACGTTACCCTGGCTATTCGGATTATCCTCCTTCAACATCATCAGGCTATCAACAAGACCCCATCCCTGTTTCTCAGGATCCAACGATTAGTCAATCGTCGCCAGTGGTTGCTGATCCGACGCCGATGACTAATAATAATGGACAACAGCAGTATCAACAAGAGCAACAGCCCCAGATGATTCAACCACCAGCACCGCAAGAGGAGCCTCCAAAAGTTGAAGAAGATCCGTATGATTATCCGTCTCAATCACAGCCAAATGATCATCAAGAAGTCGTCCCTAATCCGGATCTCTTTAAAGAAGAAGAAGAAGTAGAAGGGTTCAGAGATGATGTGAAAGATGAAGAAGAAGTGATAAAAGAGCAGGAGATTGCAGCAGAGAATCAGGAAGAATCCAGGGAATACATCAATGGAAACACTGTTGAAGAAGCCCCCGAAGAAGAAGAGGTGGAGGAAAAGGTGAAGCAGGAAGAGGATCCACTAGACTCGCCTGAAAACGAACCTATGGAAGTTGGAGGACCTTCTCAGGAGCCTGAGGAACTAGGGGATCCAGAAACGCCTGAAGAACCCGAGGAAACAGAAGACCCCCAAGATTCAGAATATCAAAGTCAGAGCCAAAGCCAAAGCACGCCAAGCCCCCAGAACGACGAGCCGAACATGATGGAAGATCTCGACCATTTTACCGGCGTCGAAGAGACGTGTGGAGATGAAGCTGAAGATGATCTTGACGAGAGTTCCTCAGCAAAATCCTCGCGGGATTCAGTGATAAAAGAGGAGGATGACGATGATGATATGTCCACAATCACCAAGGATATGAGTGAGGCCCCCAGTGAGACAAATGATGGATTCACTGAACCTTCTACCCCGGCTACCCCTCTGATGGCCACTGGAGCAGCAGCAGTTCCAAAAAAGAAGAAATCGTATCGAAGGCCTGCGGTGACAGTGGCAAAAGCGAAAAAGAAGAAGAGCGTCGACGATTCAGATGACGATGACTTCTATCCTCAACGTGGAAAAGGAAAGAAAAAAGGAGGCGGTGGCGGTGGAGGTTCTAGAAAGAAGGCTGAAATCGTTGAAAATGGAGGTGGAGAGAAGAGCGAGGATGAGGACGATGAATTCCTGATGAAGATTGATATGCCGGCTCCTGATCCGAATGCACTGATTGTCGAGAAGATTCTGAATGTGAGAATGCACACGAGGCCAGTTGTCAAGGAGGAAGAAGAGGCTCCTCAAGAAGAGGTGAAAGATCCAGAAGCCGCCCCAGAAGCCTCTGAAGGAGACGTCAAAAAAGAAGAAGATGCCCCAGAAGAATCAGCTGCCGAAGAAGCCAAAAAAGAGCCAGAAACATCATCAAATGGAAAAGTGGAAGTCGAAGAGCCTGAAACCGAAGAAGTTGAGCAATTCCTTATCAAATGGAAAGGACGAGCCTACGTTCATTGCGAATGGAAGACGTTCCCAGAACTTCTAGAAATCGATAAGCGAGTTGAAGCCAAAATCAAGAGATTCAAAGCGAAAAAAGCGATTTCCTATGTGGATGATGATGAAGATTTCAATTCGGATTTTGTCATTGTTGATCGAGTTGTCGATATGCTCACCGAAGAGGATGGCCAAGTGTTCGTTCTTATCAAATGGAAGAGTCTTGGATATGAAGAGGTCACGTGGGAACCCATTGAGCATATTCCAGAGGATAAAGTTGAACTGTGGAGGCAACGACAGGTTATTGATCCGGCTAAGATTCGTGATAAACAACGACCGGAGCCAGAGGAATGGAAGAAGTTGAGTACGACGAAAGTGTGGAAAAATGGCAATTCGTTGAGAGAATATCAATTTGAAGGCGTCGATTGGTTGCTTTATTGTTACTATAATGCGTGAGTTTTTTCTCTGATTTTTGAGGCGTTTTTAGGCTTAAAAGTGGCTCTTAAAGGCCCATAAAATTTGAAGAGAAAAAAAGTGTGGAAAATTGAGATGCGCAGAGAAAAACTTGTCTTTGTCTCTCAATTTCGCACGCTATTTTAAAAGGAGCCCCTCTATCCCTCTAGCTCGATCTTTAAAGGTACACAGATTTTTCAGAATCTTACTGTAGCTCTTGGGGAACCAAAAAATGAAACGTTCTTCTTTTAGAAATGCTATTTTTGCCACACTAAATAAGCTTAGAGCTCCCTAGAAATAGTGTGCAAAATCTAGAGACACAGACGCATTTTTTTCATCTACGTTTTTTGATTTTACATGCTATCTAGGATTCTGACTATCCAATTAGAAACTACAGTAGCCCAGCCAAAAGTGGAATTTTCTGCACCAATTTTCTTCTTCCCAACTCTTTTTTCTTCCAGCCAAAATTGCATTCTCGCCGACGAAATGGGTCTCGGAAAGACGGTTCAAACGATCACATTCCTCTCCCAAGTCTACGATTACGGTATCCATGGACCGTTCCTTGTCGTCGTCCCTCTTTCCACCATTCAAAATTGGGTTCGTGAATTCGAGACTTGGACCGATATGAACGCTATCGTCTATCATGGAAGTGCGCACGCCCGTGAAGTCCTTCAACAACACGAAGTGTTCTATGATAAACAACATTCGGGAGCCAAGAATTGGCGGAAGAACTTTGTCAAAATCGACGCGCTTATCACCACTTTCGAAACTGTCGTATCGGATGTGGAATTCTTGAAAAAGATCCCATGGCGGGTGTGTGTTATCGATGAAGCCCACAGGCTTAAAAATCGAAATTGCAAACTTTTGGTCAATGGCCTCCTGGCGTTCCGAATGGAGCATCGTGTTCTTTTGACTGGAACTCCTCTACAGAATAATATCGAAGAACTGTTCTCCCTTCTCAACTTCCTTCATCCCCAACAATTTGACAATTCTGCCACGTTCCTGGAACAATTTGGATCTTGCCAAACTGATGATCAAGTTCAAAAACTTCAAGAGATCCTTAAGCCGATGATGTTGAGAAGGTTAAAAGAAGACGTGGAAAAGTCCTTGGGCCCCAAAGAGGAAACCATCATTGAAGTGCAACTTTCCGATATGCAAAAGAAGTTCTATCGTGCTATCCTGGAAAGAAATTTCAGTCATCTGTGCAAAGGAACATCCGCTCCCTCTCTAATGAATGTGATGATGGAGCTGCGAAAGTGCTGCAATCATCCGTTCCTTATCAATGGAGCCGAGGAGACTATCATGAATGATTTTCGTCTTGCTCATCCAGATTGGGACGATGAGACGTTGACTCAGAAGGCTCTCGTTCAAGCATCTGGAAAAGTGGTTCTAATTGAAAAATTGCTTCCAAAACTGAGAAAAGATGGTCATAAAGTCCTAATTTTCTCACAAATGGTCAAAGTGCTGGATTTGCTCGAGGAGTTTCTGATAACAATGACCTATCCGTTCGAGAGAATTGATGGAAATGTTAGAGGAGATTTGAGACAAGCCGCTATCGATAGATTCAGTAAAGAAAGTGAGTTTAGTTGATTCCCTGTATTAGAGTGGCCCCTTTGTTAGAAGGAACACCCTGAGAATCTCAAAGAATGTCAAAAATCGGTTAGCTCATTCCAATTTTTCGTGATAAAAAGTCTTTCATTTCTTGATTTTTGGCTAATTTTCAGTCAAAATCGTACTGTTTTGAATATCAGAAACCGCCCTCTAATATAACGGCCCCTCGTGATAGAACCCTTCCCCTAAAGAGGTAGTGAAAAATAGTGCCGCTCTATTACAGGTTTCACAGTCCTTTCCTTATCAATGATAATCTTTTACTTCCAGATTCCGATCGATTCGTCTTCCTCCTGTGTACCCGTGCCGGTGGCCTTGGTATAAATCTAACTGCCGCTGACACTGTCATCATTTTCGATTCGGATTGGAATCCCCAGAACGATCTACAAGCCCAGGCGCGATGTCATCGTATCGGCCAAAAGAAGCTTGTCAAAGTCTATCGGCTTATCACTTCGAACACCTATGAACGAGAAATGTTTGATAAGGCATCGCTGAAATTAGGACTCGATAAAGCTGTCCTTCAATCCACCACCTCACTGAAATCCGAGGGAACTGCGTTGAGCAAAAAAGATGTGGAAGAACTTCTCAAAAAAGGAGCCTACGGATCCATCATGGACGAGGATAACGACTCGGCCAAGTTCAACGAGGAAGATATCGAAACAATTCTTCAACGCCGCACTCAGACAATCACCCTGGAATCTGGTCAAAAAGGATCTCTCTTCGCAAAAGCAACGTTCAATTCCACACATAATAAGGGAGATGATATCGATATTGATGACCCAGAGTTCTGGACGAAATGGGCTGAAAAAGCGCAAGTTGATGTGGAAAAAGCCACAGCGACTCCAGATGGAAGAGATCTGATTCTGGAGGAGCCACGCAAACGGACAAAGCGGTTTGAGGAGAATAAAATGGAGGATGTTGACTCGGATGGAAGTGAGGAATCTGGAAAGAGGAAACGTGGAGCAGTGGAGAAGAGAAAGCGAAGGAAAGGTGATGATGAAGATGGTGATTATTCCTCAAGCTATCGTCCTGATGAGCTGGCAACCAGCAAGGCAGAATACTTCAAAGTGGAGAAAGTCCTGGCACAATATGGATGGGGAAGATGGGAGGAGATCAAAAAGTATGGAGAGCTCGATATCGCCGAGCAAGATATTGAGCACATGTCACGCACCCTTCTCCTTCATTGTGTCCGAGAATTTCGTGGAGATGATCGTGTCCGACAGTTCGTTTTCAATCTGATAAGACCTCATGGAATCCATGATCATAAGGGAAGCGGCGCTGCTGGACATGAAGGATGGTCAGTGCTTCCCGAGTTCAATCCTCCGAGCTTTGCAATGGATTCGGCATTTCAACGACATGTGCATCGACACGCCAATAAGCTGATGCAGAAGATTGACCTGTTGAAGCATCTAGAAGTCCATGTAGTTGGTGATGAACGTGTTCTTGTAGAAGATCCAACGGTGAATTGGAAGGACATTAAGCTAAAAGAGATGCCAAAAGTATCCGAGACATTTGTCGATGGATGGGATGATGATTGTGATAAATGCTTTTTGATTGGATGTTGGAGGCATGGTCTCGAGAATTATGAAGCTATTCGAGCAGATGAGAACCTTTGTTTCAACGAGAAGGAGCTTCCAGTTTGGCCGGGGCAAGCAGAATTCTGGGTTCGATTCCGACGTCTTCTTTTAACAAGTCAACGAAATGTCAATGATCCGGTGTACGAGAAGTTGAAATGGGCTAAACGTGAAGAGCAAGAATTCGTACGAGTCCTTAAATCATACGGTGTCAAAAGTCCCAAAGGATGTACTGAAGGAGAGGATTGGGCCGCGTTCCGATTGATGGCTCCGATGCTCGAAAAGAAGACTGACGAGGAGTGTCATGAGCAATTCATGTGCGTTTTGGCAATGTGCAAAAGAGCTCAAGGAGGTGAAATGAAGCCAATCGATTTGAAAAGAGCAATGTCTGTTGATGCAATGTCCCAACGAAAAGCGATCAAATTCCTCAATCGAATCAATATGATTCGGAAAGTTCATCTGCTCGCGGAGAGTTTGGATGTGGCTGATTTGACGATTTGTGAGACGACCGGAATGCCAACTGGATGGTCGGCTGAACATGATAAGGAATTGATTGAGATTACGGATCAGTGTGGTCTGGAATCATTGTCTGGAAATGTACTAAATAAGCCGGCGTTTTCAAAGGTAAGATTTCTAGAAAAGAGGCTGAAATAAGGTATTTTCTGATGAAAACCGCTGGAAAATCGGTTCAGAATCAGCCTATCTAGGTCCCATTTTTCAGTTATTTTGCTTTGAAAAAAGTCATTTTCTAGTCTATTTTTATGACCTTTTCCTTAGAAAAAAGAAGACTGACATGAGCCACTGTGAGAAACTGTATTAGAAGGGCCCGGGGAATGCATGAGCCCCGGAGAATTTTTCTGTATCCTGCATTTTTCCAATAAAAACGGTCAATTCTGCAAAGTTTTGTACACCAAACATTTTTTTTTTGAATTAATAGAAGTGCCCCCTCAAAACACTGCTTGGAAGAATAAAAGAGCATGCTCTTCTAATACAGTTTCAAAGGTATTTTCTGGTGAAAAATCTATCAAAGTGAGCCGTTTTTTTTACCACAAATAGCTCATTCTCCAATCCCTATTTCTCATTTCCTCTTTACAAAAACCTCCCATTTTCAGATCGTCCGCCCATCTGAAACCACTCTTGTCCGCCGTGTCCTTGAAATCGTCACCACTGTGGAAACAGGCAAATGGTGTGGAGTCGCCGACGTCGAAGCCGTTATCGATAGTGATTCTGAAGAGAAGAAGGAGATGAGCCAAGTCGCCCAGGCTCAGGCTCAATTCCTACGTCTCCAGCAGCAACAAGCAGCTGCTCAGGCTGCTGCCGCCGCCGCCGCTGCTTCAGGATCATCTTCAGCACGGAAAGGAAGCCGAAAACGTCCCAACAATGATAATGATGCCAAGATGCGAGCCATGCAACAAATGCTTTTGAGTCAAGGCGGTGGAGCAGAGTACGCGAGTATGATTGCACTGATGCTTATGCCTCAAATGATGGCTGCAAGTGGACAACAGAACATGACACCTGCCCAACAACAACAAATCAATCAGATGCTCACAATGCTCATCGCTGCGGCAATTCAACAGCAACAACAGCCGAGCACTTCTTCCAGCAAAGCCAGTAGTCAGGCTCAGCAACAACAACAACAGCAACAAGCTCAAGCTCAGGCTACCGCTGTTGCTCTGGCTCAGGTTGCTGCGGCAGCCTCGAATTCAACTGCGACGACGTCTGCAGAAGCACAACAACAACAACAAGTCCTTGAAGCCCTTCTCGCCATGTCTATGAATCCTGCAGCCCTCGCCGCATTGACTGGAGCATCCACCACTTCGGGATCATCAACACCATCGGCTCCGAAGAAGGCTAAGCCGGCACCAAAAGAGCCCACGGTATCTGCATCGGCTCAGGCTGCTGCACTAGCCGCCGCCGCCGCTGCCCAGCAGGCTCAACAACAGCAACAAGCTGCTGCTGCACAACAGCAAGCAGCCGCTCTGCAAGCATCCGTCGCCAATGCAAAGGGTCAAGAAGAAATAATTATTCTTCGAATTCTGGAAATCGCCGGAGTCGGATTAAACGAGTTGAGCAAATTGAATTTGATGGATAAGGATGCGAAGATTCCGATGGTTCACAAGACAACCCGAGAGCCACTTCCAGAGTCAAAGAGACCACAGATTCGAGATCTTACCGTGTTTGCCATGTCAAATCCAGAGTATACTGTAGACACGAAACTGTTCAATGAGATGGGAGCCGCTGCGGCAGCGAAAGCGGCAAGTACAAGACCAACCCCTGTGGCCACTCCAAAACCGGCAACACCGAAAGTCGAGAAGGCTCCTGCCGAGTCTGCTCAATCTGCATCTGCCACGTGTAATATCAAAGTGGGCGGATCCCTTTCCCTTGATGATATGGTATCAGTGTTCAATCGAAAGACCGGGGAACTGTTGGCTGCTTCAAAATGGCCCAAGGCTTCTGATTTGTCTGCTTGGCTTGATGCCAATCCGGATTATAATGTGCATTCTCAAAGTGCTCTTATTGCTCATCTCACACTCAATGGAGCTCATAGTGATCGTATTGGAGGGGAAACGAATGTTGTCACGCCTTCTGTTCCCTCTACCCCAACGCCTTCTACATCGGCAGCCGCTGCAAATGCCCAATTAATGGCCTTGGCTGCTGCTCAACAAGTACAACAACAACAGACGCCAAAGTCCTCTAGAAATAGTAAGCTTATTCTCACCTAATATCTCTTAAAACTTCTAAATTTCAGCCACATCATCTGCCACAGCTGCCGCCGCCGCCGCCCAGGCTTCCCAACAAGATGCCATCACAAAACAACAGCTGGAAATGCTCCAAATGCAAATGGTCATTCAACAGTATCAACAGGCGGCCGCAATTCAACAATTGATGTACAGTGGATACGGTATGCCATCCACGTCATCTGCCTCTTCTACTGCCAACGTCGCATCGATGGCGGCGATGGCTGCTGCGGCGCAGGCTGCTTCAGTGCCAAGTACACCAACGGCTACGAAACAGGTTAGTGGGAAGGGGAGAAGATAGTTTTTGAGCTACAAATTCCTTCAAAATTATTCAAAAATGTTGAAAAACAGGTAGAACTATGGATTCTGACAACAGATCAATATTCATCATCACAAGAACAGCTTCTGATAAAAACTGAATTTTGAAAACATTCAAATTGTGTCATATTCGGGCCTTTTTGAGGCAATTTTCGAGGCAGATAAGGCCTAGATCAGAGCCTCCGGAACTCGAAAAAAAAACTTCCCAGTTCTATAAGTATTCAATTAAGAACGGTTCAAGCTTTAATTATAGCCACATTTGAATATTTTCAGACAGTTTCCAAGATAGTTATGATCTAGCACTGCCCGTTTTAGAACTCTGATCTTATCAAAACCGCTCAGATTTAACACTCGCAAAAATTTAAATCTGAAAATTTTGAAATTGATAATCCGGAAACGCCAGGCTTTTTTAGAACCCAGTTTTATGAATATATAATCATAACTATCGGACTTCTGGGATTTTTGCAAAAAAAAAACCTTTGAGCTTTTTGGACCGATTCTAACTAGAACCACCAATGAGATTCTCATTTTTTATACCTTCAATATGAGCCATTTTTGAACCTCTTTGGATCTTTTTGAAGACAGTTATGGCCTTGGGAGTCTCCGTATAAGAACTATAAAAGTTCTGCCTTATCAGAACTGTCCGGATTAGAAAACCACCATAACTTTGAAGGATACTTGTTCTCTCAGTTCTGAGAAGACTCAGCCGTAGTTTTAGCTAGATCTTTCCGGTTCCAAATATGGGGAAAAGCTCCTTTTCCGACCACAGTCAACCCTCATCTAACCCTTCCTCAAGTTTCAGCAAAAATTCCAAGCCCCATCCACATCGACTCCATCAACGTCATCTGCTGCTCAAGCGGCTGCCGCTCCATCCGCTGCCGCAGCTGCCTCCACCTCAACACCATCAACGTCTTCAGCAGGAGCAGCAGGAGCCTCATCATCATCTGCTTCTGCCGGAGCCGACGACATCAACCCCCTCCTTCTGACTGCTCTAATGCAAAATCCAGCGATTCTTCAACAAATGATGCTCTCAGATCCATCAATGTTGGCAGCTTTAGCAGCAGCTCAACAGCAGCAACAGCAACAACAAACTACAAAAAAATCATCAAAACATCCATAGAAATTACCCCATTTTTTCCCATTTTTTCGTGTCGTATTGTGCTCAATTGTATCATATTGATTCAATTCCCATTCATTTTTCCATTCAAAAAAAAATCCGGTTTTCCATTAATTTATGCCCCCAATTTTTTTGTACCATTTTTGAATAATTCCTGGCCGATTATTCATTAATTTTACAGAAAAATTTGAGGCTTTTCTGAAAAAAAAAACAGGTGAATTTATCTCTCTCTCTCTCTTTCTCTGTCGTCTCTCTCTCTCTCTTTTCAATCCGGGCTGCTCTTTTTCACTCTTGTTCTATTATTATTATCTATTTAAATGAGATTATGTATTTTTTTGTTTTTCTTTTCCCCCTCCTCTCATCACACACACTCTCTCTCCCTATTCATTCTTGTTTTATATATGTGATCTCTACTGACAAAACATTAAAATCACTACTATCCTTTTTTCTTTTCCCTTTTTTTCCCACCACACACTATCAACCCATCCACCTGTTTTCTATCATTGAAGTATGCAAACGATACAAAAAAAAAACAACAACAACAAACCATGAAGATTGCAATAAAAATGTGTTAAATTAAACCTTTCTTTTTTGAGCTACAGTAAAACAGAAAACACGAAAACACCAAAAATTTGAAACAATTACGATTTGGTCTACATTCTGGCGCCAATTGAAGTCGAAATTCGCAAATGCGCTCTATTGATAAAACAATTGATAATTAAGATCGTGTAGTCCACGAGGAAAAGTAAACCTTCCGGATTTTTAAATTTTCAAAGGCGGTAGAGTGGGAGCGAAATATTTATTGACGAATAAAACTCATATTTGACCTGACTTCCCCAGTTGTTTCAATACTTTCAATTATGAATTGATAATCATCTTCGGAAATTGCTTCTTCAATCCATATTTCCAAGTCTTGACACTTTTTAATAGCAGAAACATATCCACGATAATCGAAACCATTTGGTCGTAATTCTACATTTGATATAGTAATCTTGAAAATATCCATTGAATAATCGAGAACAACTTGCATGTCACGATAAGACTTTCCGGGTGAACAAGTGTAAAATGTTGGCCAGCATTTTCTGAAAGTTACCAACTTACGAAATCTACAGTAACCCTGTGCATTTCTATGCGAGACCTGTGAAACCGAGATACCGCAAAATCTGTAATAGAAGGGCATCTTTAAAGGAGGACAGAACTCGGGCTTTTTATATTTCAAATTCTGATGCAGTTTTTTATTCTGATCATTTTCTTTCACTACGACTACACTCAAAAATCACTCTAAACGGGTAAAAAGGCGTTTGAAAGAAGCACGCAATACAGGTTGGTGGCCTAGGATCCGACAAGTGTGCGCCTTCACGCGCGTTTTTTTTCAAATTCTTAGGCCGTGAACCTGTACGCGGCCATGCCTTCAAACGTCTTTTTCACCCGTTCAAAGTGATTTTTGAGTATGGTCGTAGTGAAAGAAAATGATCAGAATAAAAAACTGCATCAGAATTTGAAATGAAAAAACCCGAGTTCAGTCCTCCTTTAATAGAAGAACCTCGGAGGACACTCAGGGATCCCCATCAAAAAATAGAAGGACACCATCGCGGGGTGTTTGAAAAATAAAAGAGCATGCCCTTCTATTAAAAATGTTTCATAATCACTATAGTCACAAATTTTCAATTTTGTTTCTTGTTTATTTGTCCATGGCCGTCTGGCCGATTAACCGACCGCGCGGCCTTTACTCCATATTTTTTTGCTTTTATTTCGTTCATTTGTAACGAAGTAGATCATCAATCTTCTTTTATTTTAACACGTAGAACGTATGAGAAAAAACAAAAAATGTGAAGAGAACGGCCACGCGCCGTCGGTTACTCGGCCAGACGGCCACGGCCACCAATCTGTAACGCGCTATTTCGGAGCACATTTTGTGCCCATCAGAGCGATTTTTGGGCGCTTTCTTAATGGGAAATGGAATCAGAATGGAAAAGTTGATGGGAAAGAAAATAAAAAGATCCGAGATCAGACGTCCTTTAAATTCGGAAAACTGTGAAACCAAAACTCACGTCAGACGAATAATATTCCCATTGATATTTCGATTTTCTTGCTCCAACACACCTTGTGGCCAATCAATTCCCCATCCTCCACACTTATCATTGTCGTCATCGTCGTCGTCGTCGCTCATGATGAGAATTAACCGATACCATTTGCTCAAGCTCACATTGATTTTCGTAAATGGATGACGAATGTTTTGAACGATCCGTTTGCATTTTTCGGAACACAATGAGAAATCGATTCTGATAAATTTTTGAATTTTTTTTTCGTCCGATGTGGACGATGACTCACATATCTAAGGAATTAAGGTAGAGAAGAACAACTTCTTGTGCTATGAATGGTAATTTGAGAAAGTTGAATGGCTTCATGAAAGATTGAAAATTGAAGAGTTTTTTGACCCTATGAATCGTATACAGACGAATAGTGCACTGTCCTCTCAATCGATATTCTATTAAGAAGACAAGAAGAATTGGCGGTTCTCTTTAAAGAAGGACTGAACTTGAACTTATTCTATTGTGAGCATAAAGTTCTCGCCAAGTTCGCTCCACGGATAACTCCTCGGTATGACGGAAAAATGAAAGCTGGAAGAGTCGGAGCCTCGGACTGTGGTTGAAGTTTCGACTCTTCCAGCGACTCCGGGCCGAGGCGCCGACTCTTCCATCTTTCATTTCTCAATCATTTCGAAAAGTTATCCATGAGCATGGCCGCGTACAGATTGATGAATCTGTGAATGGGCTGGAAATTTGTTTGTAGGGTATATCGACCCTCCTGAATTCATTTCTGAAGTCAGTTTGGTCCGATCGGTATTTTGAAGCATACTTTACTAGACTCCTGTCAGCTACTTATGACTTCAAAATCGTATTTAAGAGTCGTTTTGTACTCATTGGGCCTAAAAGCAAAACCGAGTTCATGTTCTGACTATTCTCTATCATTTTCGACTAGTTTGGAAAATTTTTTCAAAAAACATTTTTTTGGTTAAAAATTTTTTACAAGTCCAGAGAAAGCCTGAAAAGACCGAAAAAATGAAAAGGCCGAACGGACCAAACTGACTTCGAAAATGGATTCAGGAGCGAGAAATTGTGGAAATTTACTCTAGTTCTTATGCTTCAAACGATGGTTTGATATTTCACGAATTCAAGCCATTGGCGGTAGGACGTTCCAGAACCGTGCCCCTTATTAGAGCTGCCCCATGCCAGAATCTTTCATAACAGAACTATCTCTTATCACTGTTCTCATACGGGAAAGTTCTGTAACGGGAAAGTTCTGGGAGGGCATACCGCCAAGCCAGTTCCTATTCTAACATTGTGTTCCTTGATTTCTTCTCATTATGATTATTTTGATCTACATGAAGTCTGAAAAGTTCTTCTTTTTCCAGATCCAGTTCTTTTCCTTCTCGAATAGTTGAAGAAGATAAAATCGAAATGTTTTGAAATAACATGTGATGTAAAACAGAAGAGGGAACTTTTATCGAACTTTTAATCGCTATAATTCATAGGGAAACTTGTTGAAAAGGTTTTTTTTACGTTTTTGAAAATTCCTTGAAGTTGAACACTACAAGTTCTGAATTCCCAAAAATTAAACCCTCATACTAAGGATGTCAAGCCAGTTACTGTAGGATTACTGTAGTGTTTTCTAAGTTTTAATATATCATGCTAGTTCTAATTTCAGGTCGACCATCACTCTGAAATCTGAAAGTTTCACGTTTAGATTGCTGTAGGATTACGGTAGTTTTGATAGTTGAGTCAATTTCCAAATTTTTAGCACCGAGAAGTGTCTTCAAATTATATATCAACTTCAGATGAGAACGTATATTTCCTTTTTGCAACAAGCACTTTTATTAGCTTCATTCAGCTTCCACACGAGTTCCCAGCGAGGGTAGGAAAGCGAGCTCTAATGATAAATTGATAATTTCGCTGCGTACATCAATTTTGGGCAATTTTTTTCAACCGAATATTCAAGGAAATGGGGCGAAACTGAGTATCAAACGTTTTCATCGTTAGAGCGCGCTTTCTACCCTCGCTGGGAACCCGTGTGAGCTTCCTTTATCTGTTTAGTTGGAACTTCTTCTTCCCAACTAAGAAGCAAACCCCTTTTTTTGGAGCTTATGAGGAAGAAGACAGCTGAAAAAGTAACACATAATTTCTCCTCTCAAGATTCTCTCTCATTTCTCAATTTCCGTTGCTTAGCGACTTCTTCTTCTTCTTCTTCGATTTCTTTTTTTTTTCTTGTTCACTATTTTCAGTTTTTCCAGCTTTTTTCTAGTTGCCAGTGCTCTAAAAGTGATGTCAAATCCTTTTGCATAAACTGTAATAGAAGATCATGCTTTTCTATTTTTCTAAGCAGCTTTTTGAAGGTGGAGGCTCTGTAATCGTTTTTGCGGTTTGTCTAGTCACAAGTCGAAATTTCTAAGCTCCACTAAACGCACGAAATTTTTGTATCTTTTAGTTTTTTTCAGATTTTAAGCAGAGTTTCACTCTTAAATATTTATTATCAATTCAGAAAATGCCCCACCCTGCTTGAACCTAACTCTCTTACGAAGAAAAAAGAAAAGTTTTCCGAGAGAAATCTCTTCTTTCAACCATAAATATTCCATCTTGCAACACATGGAGAAGGTGTGTTTCTCTTTGTTCTGCTAGTCTAACTGTGACTAACCAAAGCGAAACATTTCATTAGAAGAAAATTCGGAAAAGTGCAATCGATTTTGCTTCAGAAAAAGTTTAGGAGCACTTCAGATACAGTTTTTGAAATTTCTTCAAGATATTCGCATTTACGAAGAAAAATAGTTTAGGTTTGTCATATTCAAAGATGACTGTAATCATGCCGGGACCCAAAACACATGTGTCTGTCGCTACGCTTTCAAATTTTTTTTGGTAATACTATAGAGGTTCAAATGTCCACTAGTACTCTAATAAAATTTAACGTAATGATCTCTATTAAAATTGACATCCAGAAGTGCACTTTTGATTCAAAAATATTTCAAATTTTTATTCAGAAATGGAAAGTCTCCATAATAGTGCGTCCTAAATCTCGCGTTCCACTGTTTCCATGCCGTCGGCCGGGCCGGACCAGGAATTTCTTCGGTCCGGCCCGGATTCAAAATTTACCCCATCAGGATTCGGGCCGACCGGTCCGACCGACTGGCGATTTTTATGAAAAATGACGAAAATAATTGAAAAAAAAATGTAAACTGTTTTCCAGTTTTATTATTATTTTTTTGTTTAGGACAGTTTTCGGGCAAATATTCTCGAATTTTTAGTCGGCAAGTCGCAAATTTGAAGGAAGAATCATGACGAAAATGGGGCACCACTATTAGAGGGGAACTTATATTGAAGGGGCACTACTAATACAGTTTTTACGGTCTTCTAAAGAAATCTGACCATCTGAAAATATGGAAAAGTGCACTTTTGATTCCAAAAATATTTCAAATTTCTGCTTAGAAATCGAAAATCTCTAAATAATAGTGCGTCCTAAATCTCGTGTCCCCCTTGTTTTCAGCAATCAATTTTTAAAATCTCTCAAGAAATCCGGACTTTTCTCAACCGGATCTTCCTCCTTCCCCTTCTCGTTTTCACTTCTTCTTTTTCAATTTCTTCTTCTTCTTCTCCTTCTCTTAATCAGCCCAATCGGATCTTTTCCAGCACAGTGGGGTGCCCATTGTCCCCTCCTTTTGACGAGAGGAAAGGGAAAAAGTGGGCGGAGCTTCCACCCCTTTCTTCTGATTTCAATCTCCGGTGGCCAGAAGGGGTATAAAATGGACAGTCAGTCACAAGGAGAGACAACTTCCTATTCTTTCCTTCTATTTATTCCTTTTCTCCCCATTTCTTCGATCTCTTTGGTTGTACAAAGTGGTATGCGCCTTTAAATGAATGCATTGCTCATACCGCTTTTCAGCTAAAGGAATCGATTTTAAATGGGGACTTTTTTTTCTAGAGAATTCTAGAGAATAAAAAGTAAGTTTTTTGTTTCATAAAATAAATTCCAAAAATAAGTGAGAGTTTACAAGACAATAAATAAGTTACTATTGACTAATTGGACACAGCTATCTGAGGGGAGGGTAAATGCACAGTAAAAGGGGGGCTTTTGGTAGTGTTACATGGAGTTTTTGGAGGCGGGGTTTTGTATTGCTTTGGAAGACAAGAAGGAGGGATTTGGAGGGTCTTTTTTAGAACTGGACGTTTTAGAACTGGGTTACTTGAGAACTACAGAAAATGGGAATTTTACGATAGAATTCCGAAATTTTCAATATGAAAAATGTTGAATTTTTGGATTTAAAAAAGTAATTTTGTCCCAGTTTTTGAACAAATTTTCGGAATTTTTTTTTCGCAAATTTTGCTGGAAAACTACAAAAATTTGTTTTTTGTTTTGGATTTTCACAAAATTTTTTTTGTTCTTTTTGGATACAAATTTTCCAAAGGAGAATTTAAGAAAACTGGAAAATTTTTTCCAAATTTTTGATTTTCAATGGTTTCGAAATGCCCCGGTTCTGAAAGGGGATACAAATTCCCGGAACTTTTTTCTCTAAATATCGAAAAATTTAAGAAAATGATATCCCAAAATTTCTGGATTTTTTTGGTTCTAAAAGGCTCAAAACGTTGGAAAATTACAATTTTCTCAGTTCTAAAACGTCCAGTTCCCAAAAAAAAAATCCCCAAAATCCGGGTTCAAAAAAAAGGCATCGGGAGAGAGAGAGCAAGAATTAAGTGGGAGGGGTTTCAAAAGTAGATGGTAAAGCATTCAAAAAACGGATCAATGGTACTTTTCAATTTCCTATTAAACAGAAGGGGCGGGGCGAGAAAAAAGTGAGATTTTGAAGACAAAAAAAATAAACAAAAAGGACAGGGCAAATGGCTTGGAGAAGGGGAGAGAGATTGGCAATAAAACAGCAAAGAAGAAAAGAAAGGGACAAAGAAAAAAAGAAAAAAATTATTTAAGAGGCACCAACACCTGTACATAAGTAACAGGAAATAGTCCAGTCTTTCCATTCACACGTCCTTCATACCAATTCTCATCGATTTGTGAAACCAATTCGATCATTGTTCCCTCTTTGAAGTCCAGCTCTCCCTCATTTTGTGCATCGAAATCGAATAGAGCACGACATTGAGGCTTTTGTTGTTGAGATAATGGAGGAGGCATTCCACCTGGTGGTGGTCCTTGATACGCTGGAGGTGCTTGTGACATTCCACCACCATTCACGGCCGTCTTAAACTTGGAAAACGTTAAATTTGGGGTTGAAAAAAGTAGGAAAAGAACGTGTAAATGGGTCTCGAATAAGTTTTTTTTTTTAATTTTTTCACACCGTAAAAACTGTATTAGAAGAGCAGGCTTTTCTATTGTTCAATCTGCGTTTTAAGGCTATTTCAATATTGATAACTTTTTTCGGGAAATAATGTAAAAAACTTTGCAAAATAGAAACTTCCCAGTAAAAAAACCAGGTTGCAGTGCTTTTTTATTAAAGAAGTTCTGCTAAAAGAAGGCGCTCTTCTATTGTTCCAAACACGCTTTTATGGGCTCTTTTATTAGAGTGAAACTTACATTTCTGGGGCTCTTCTAATAGATTTTTTACGGTAATATTATACTGCTTTATACTGCTTGATTCTCGATTCTACTCGAATGAAATCAGTCTAAACTTGGCCAACAATCAAACTTATAAATCGCACTCATAGCCTACAATTTTCAGACAAACTGTAGATAATAAGATATCTCTGGTTTCTCTTTTTGAGAAATTTCAGGTCGAAATAGGCCCAAATGATAAAAATGGCCAGTTTCAAACGTCCCCGGAATTCAGATTCCCCGTGAAAAAACTTACAGCTGTCGAAGAGGCGGAATGATGAGTCATCTCTGATGGAGCAGGCGATCTGAAACTGAAGAGATGTTTTGGAAGAGGCTTCCAGCATGCAAAGCAAAACATTCAAAATATATATTGAAAACAGTGGAAAGGGAAGAAATTTTTCAAGTGTTTTGGCTGAGATTCCTGATGAGTAGTGGGCCAGCTCAGAGCTGTTCCAGAGCAAATCTAATTGCTTTTTACTGAAATTTCAGATCGGAAAAGAGGGCTTACGGGCAATGAAAAACTGGTTTAGACGTGACTAAAGATCTCATTTTGGCTCAGTTTAACCGCCTCCAGACCATTCCAAACGACGGGTTCTCCAGCTTTTCTTAGGTCCAAATTGACGTCTTTTGAATTTCCATTTTCCTAATCTATTTATGGCCTAGTTTTATTCGTAGCCTAGGGTTTCCTATCCCCTAACCACTTTTGGGCTTTAACTATCCTCTCATTCATCATTCTCCTCTTCTCAATTCATGTTTTCTCATGTCATTTGCTCATTAAAACACACATCTTCTATTCGCTCTATTTTCGGAAAGCTCTCGTCTTCTTCTCCTCCTTTTTCTCGTTTTCAAAAAAGAAAAACGGAGCAGTAATCAATCATATCCCGTCGTTCTTTTCCATCTTTCTTTTGCCGTGTACACAAGCACATTTATTCATCTTTTTTCCTGTTTTCAATACTCTTCGAATAGGCGAGAGGAGGGCTCATTGGGCACTTTATATGCAGAAAGGAGAATCAAAAGAAGAGAGAAATGAAGCTTTCTTTTTTTCCGAATCAAGGTTCAAATGGTTCATTTTCATCTGAGCCATGATTTCGAGACAAAAATCAAGAATTCTCATCCTGGGAACCGTATTGAACATGCCCTTATATAACAGGTACTAGCGACAAAGCACTGATCCTGAAAGCCCTTCTAAAAGAGGTTTAGGTCAATCGAAACGCCCTGAAGATGGCTATTCTACTATTCTTCCAGGCCAAAGGATTATCCAAGATTATCCATGATAAGCTGATCCATACGAACTTGTAGAATTCGTACATGATCCTGTATTAGAGGTATCAGTAGAAATGAACGGTTTCTAATGGATGGAGGTGTTTAAGAATATTGAAATGATACATATTTTTGATAATCCTTCGAAATGGATATGCCTCGAGACAAAGGGTGACCTCCAGATGACTTTGAACTAACTATCATGATACGGGACTGGATTCATCTCTGACCTTATATAAGAGGTTGTAACTATGAGATCTATCGGATATGCCTCCAGAAAGGAGGTGATTCAGAAGGCTCTGATACTACCCCTATTTTGAACGCCATAGTTCATCTATGCCCTTGTATAAGAGGTAACAGTCATAACGAAGAAATCTTCTCGGACCAAGATCTTTGGGGCCCCTTTAGTGGTATTTCAAGGGTTACTGTAGAAGGCTTACTGTATTAATAGATGTCTGATCCCATCGGAACCTTCAAAAACAAACCGAATGACGTCATAAATCACAAGAAACCAAACTAATGAAGCTTAAGAAATCACACCATGCATCACATCAGATTATCATGCTCCGAATAGCCTTACCTGGACCGTGGCGTTCTACTCTCATTTCCAAGAACGGGCAGAGGCACGTGCTCTTCTCGAGGCCTTGAGCCGGCATCCTTGATTCGGTGGCCGAGTTGTTGTTGAAGATTCTCAAGACATTGGGCAGTCTGTCGATGAAAATCGAGTTGTGCTTCGATGAGTGCACGTAGTTGAGAGATTTGTTCGACCTAAAAAGGCAGAAAGGGGATTAGTGGGAAGGAAAATAGACGACGTACATCATTGCTCAGGACATTATACATTGACATTTCGGCGAGACGTTTCGATTCTTCCAACTTCTCTTCGGCTTGAATCATCTCGTCGTCACGCCGTTGTTGTCTCTTCTTGCAATCATAATCCAGACGACGTCCCTTCAGTTTTGTGCGGTGATGCTGCAATTTTTGATTTTATTTTTGACCCTGGAGGGGAAAAAGGGACCAAAAAGGACCAAAAACCACTCACATTGACATCTTTCAACTCGTTATTCTGCAAATGCATCAAGGGATCCAGAAAATTCTGTTTGACATTGTCCTCCATTTGATATTTAATATCAGCCATTTGTCGATATCCTTCGGCCGCATCGTTTAGCGCCTGAAAATGAGAATGTAAATATTTGGGGGTTTTTTCGGATGGGAATTTCGGGCGTAAATGGGGTTGTTTTAGGGGGTGTTTTTAGATGATTTCAGACGAGTTTGGTATCGTTATAAAGCTGCTGATACACTGATCAAGAATAAAATCACAGTTTTTGAAACTTTCAGAGCTAAATTGTTTTTCTGGGAATTTCAGGAAAATGGAACTCTTGTAGCGGTTTTTTCAGTTGAATTTGGTATCATTTGAAAGCTTCTGATACCCTGATTAAGATAATTAGTTCTAGGAACAAAATTTTAGGTAATTTCAGACAATTTCAAAACGATTTATGGGCCATCAAGAAGACGTTCAGCAGTGATATTATTTGAAAGCTCATAGCAAGCTGATTGAGAGCAAAGAATAAGATTTTTCTCTAGAACAGTTTCAGAGAAAAAGGTCTCTTCGAAATGAATTTATAGTCATTTCCAGAGATTTTCAGAATTTTTTTTCCGCAAATTTTGATGTTTTCATTCTGATTTTTATAATGTCCTAACAACGCTGACCACAGAATGTGCTATTTTTTCCTTTTTTTTTGGTTTAAAAATGCTTTTATCAGCTGAAAATTATGGCCAGTATAATATATAAAATTATGGAAACTTCCAGCTCAATTCCTATATAAATTTGCTCATTTTCAGACGTTCTGACAGCTTTTCAATACTATTTGAATCATCTGGGTATCATGAAAACTTCTAAATTTAGAATCAATCCAATCCAAATTGGATCCATTTGACACCAAAAAGGACCAAAGCCCCCCCCCCCCCCCCCCTAATTCGTCCATCAAAGTCAATCAAACAACACAAACCTTTCCCAAATCGCTATTCTCTCCCAGCTGTTGTCCATACTTTTGCATGACGTCAGCGAGCATTCCCTCCGTCTGCGGATATGGCGACGTTTTTGTGGTGCCGCGCACTTTTGAAATTGCGACTTGAGTGGCCATTTTAGCCCGAGTCGCCGGGTTCGGTTGAAGGTATTCATTGGTGCCGGCTACCAAATCCGTTACCAAATTGTATGTTGTGTCGATATTCTTCTCCATTTCATTGAAAACGTCATCAAGCTTCGTCGGCTCGGCGGCACCCATCGTTTCCGATAGATACTGATTGGCCTTGTTGAATTGCTTACGCAGGCCGGAGAACGACATTATTCTGGAAATAAAAATGGGGCTGTAAGGGGGTTTTGAGGGGGAGATTGAGGAAAAATGAGGTACGAATGGAGGATGGAAGAAGGGATAAAGCTCTGAAGAAAACGGGTTTGTTTAGGAGCCATTTTATAAGAAAAAAAGTGGTAAAACTGAAACTTGAATGGGGTGAAACAGCTATTGGCGCTACTTCCGATATCAAATCGAACTTTAAGCAGATTTTATATATCATTCGGTCCCTTTTAAAGCGAAGAAAGCGAATTTGCAGATCCAAAGCCACGGTTTTTATCTAGAAGGTCCTTCTGGTAGAAGGATGTGATTATTACAACGAATTTTATCAAAATAAAAAAGCTGAACAGCTCCAAGGAGTTCAAACTTTCATTTTCGCGGGCGGTCCGCCCATTTTCGTCTGCAAGCTAAATTTGAATTTCTCCAGTTTCCAGTTGAAGTGGGCGGACCGCCGCGAAAATAAAAGTTTGAATTTTGCCCAAACTTTTTTTTGACATTATCGTTTGAAATCTTTTCCGAGTGAAAACTGCAGATTTCAAACAAAAAAATACTACTAATATGAATCATATTCTTTGGTCCTGTGAGAACAATAAAAAAGACGTCTGATGAAGCTAATCAGGACTAGACATCTGAACGACTAGACCTTATTCTTAAACTAGCAGGTTTTGCCGGAAGAGGACGGGCCTCAATTATAGATTTTGAGCTATTCAATGACATCATAAAAGGTCAAATTTCATGAAATGATTTCATACCAGAGCTTGGATCTGGGTCCAATTAGACCGACTTGGAAAGCTCGAGTTCTAATGTTCCAAAGGAAAATGCTGAGAAATTCTCTTTGATTTCAGAAGTTTCAGTGGGAAACATTTGGGACCAAATAGAACCAAAATAATAAGTCTTACATCGAAAGAAATGAGAGCGTTCTATCCGTCGGGATAGTTCAAATGGTCGTAAAATCTGAAAGACTGGAAGACGGAATCTTGCACAAGCTAGTCTGATAGACCCCGGGTGGTCCTAAAGCCCAGATTTCGAACTTCCGGATGTCTAACTCAACAGTTTCCTCTAGAACGGCTTACTATTTGTTGCTCATCACAAAGAACAGCTCGAGATCTATTGTTTGATACCCCATTCAAATGAAGGAAGGTCAAGAGCAGGTGAAGCTGGCTCCCCAAGAAAAACTAATTCAACTCTCCTAAGAAGCAAGTTAACAACCAGTTAGAGGGAGAGCCTCGAAAGTTGCACAACAACTAGCAATTATAGAAAAAACGGAGCCTGAAGAAAAACGACGAAGGTGGTTAACCATTAACTAGACCTACTTTCGTATTCCGGAAAAAAAGGAAGGCGGAGGGAGAAGAGGACGACGAAAAACGACGGACTCTAGTAAAAGGAGAAGCACACACACACACACATATTGGGGCGAGGGGAGGGGGGAGAAGCCGTTGTGCACAACGTGGAGCTCCACCCTCGTCGTCATCTTCTTCTTCTTCTTTTTTCCCTTTCGTCTTCTATTCCGTTTTTCTTCTTCTCCTTCTTCTTCTCACCGCCATCTCCACAAAACCACATAGAGATGTGTATTGATTCAGTTATTTTCTCTCTATTCTCTCTTTCTTCTTTTTCGACCCCTCGGCAGCGCCCTTCCTCCTCTTCTTTCCGCGGCCGAGAAAAGAAGAGAAGAGAACGAAAACTCACGATGGAGGAAGGGAGGAGGCAGAAACACACTCATTTCTCATATAACGGGCGGGGAAAGACTAGAAGAAGACGAAGAAGAAGAAGACGTTGACGCTGGGGTTACGTTTTTTGGAAGAAAGCCAAGAAAACCAAAAAAGGGTGTATCTTGGAAGACAAGAAAGGAAGAATAAGAAAGAAAGAGGGAGAAAAAAAGACGTATATTTGTTTTCTCTTTCGAATCTTTTTTTGTGTGTGTGGATAAGCATAATGATTGGGGAAGAGGAGGGCTCTCCGGAACAAGCACACTCAACGGGGCGGTAAATACTTGGGGATTTGCCGGAGGGGTACTTTGGAGGCTAGAACTGTTTGGGCGTGGAACTAAAAGAGTTCAGAACCTGTTAAGGTTTTCTATCAGATGATATGTACAGGAACCTTTTCCGGATCAGATCGAAATTGGCCTAAAAGTTCTATCAGCTGGTGTCTGCCGGATGCTTGCTCCGATCTCGGATCAGAACTGTCCCTGATCAGAACTATGTTAGTTCACAAATCGTAACGATTCTCTATTAGATGGTATCTTGAGGAAACTTGCCCAGATCAGAACCATGCCGGATTCGAACTGCGACAGTTCAAAACTTTTAGAGAAACTGATTTTCGATAAAATTATATCTACAAGAGACTGCTCGGATCAGAACTGTCCCGATTTAGAACCGAAGCAGGCTAGAACTTGGAGAGGAACCAACTTTCTACGAAATGGCACCTATAGGAAGAATTCCTGGATTAGAACCAAGACAGTCTAGATCTTCTACCAGACAGTATCAACAAGGTTCTTACTCGGGCCAGAAATGTCTCGGCTTAGAACCAAAACAGATCAGAACTTAGAAAGAAACCAGTTTTCTATCAGATGGTATATAGAGGATGATACGGATCAGAACCAAGACAGTCTAGAACATCTAGAGGAAGTGATTCTTTATCGAGCATTGCAGATCGTCTAGACCGGCATAGACTGGGCGGTATAAACTGGGGTTTCTGTTTCATCCAAAAAAGGCATTTACAGACAAAGTTTCTGCAGGGAAGTTAGTCACAATCTATACCATTTGATGAGGAATTTCTTCTTCTACAACCCTTCGTTGTCAGGTATCGAGTTTTTGACAATTCGACTAGCAGACCTGGAGGTCAATCTTTCGAATTCCGATGTGAGAATCTTCAAGGATCGGATTAAGAAAATATCCAGGATTCCCAAATAGGAAACTGCAGATTTATAGATTCTATATCGAATGTTATAGATTGTATCTAGCGTTTCTGTAGAAGAAGTGAAAACTGTTGTTTTTTTTTTCATTTTCGACCAATGTATAATACAGAAAAGAAAAAATACAGAAAAAACTGGGCATATAGACAATCTCTCTCTCTCTCTCTCTACGAGATCTTCTACTCCGATCCAGGACTATAAAGAAACGGACCGTCCTACTACAGGCATAGCCGGTTTTGGCCCTGTTGGAGTCTCTGGGACCTCACCACGAAGGAAACTTTGAGAGTTAGAAAAACTGGGCTCGTTTTACACCCTTTCATAGAGAACTCCTTACTCTATCAATAAAGGATTCCGATATTCTGAGAGTTCGGTCGCGCTATTAGCAATTTTGCGAGTACCGAGCCAAAGGAGAACCCCGAAACCCAACCTAGAGCACAGAAAAGAAGGGAACTTTGAAAAAATGAAAAAAAAACGTCGAGAAGAACGAAATGACGAAGTGAAAACGAACTTGATAACACATGGTGTGTGTCGTCTCACGATAGCATGGGGTTAGCAAAGGCAACAAACACAAAGAGACAGATAACAGAATTGCGAAAGTTCTGTGTGTGTGTAAATTAGAAGGTGAAATCAGATGAGATGAGTCAGTGGGGACGATGAAGAAGTTTCTAGATAAACTGGAATTTTAATTTGATTTGGTTTGGGCGAAAAAGTTACTGCAAAGAAAGAACTGGAGGGCTATGGAAGAACGATAAGAGATTTCTGACTGTTTTCAGGCAAAAAATGTGATAAAATAGCAAATTTAAACTCTTAGAATTGAAAATTTCAAAATTTTCAGAACAATTTTGGGGAAAATGCAAACAATGGCAATTTTTGACAGGTTTTACACAGATTTCGCCTCCCGGACGACCAATACCTTAATTATAGGGATCAAGACGCAAATTACACCCTTTTTTGCAAAAAAACAAAAATAAACATTTTTCTCGAAAATCGTTTTTTGAAGGATTTAGCTCATTCTCCGCAAATTTTTTGAATTATTTTCTCTTAAAAAACAAAATTTTTCTTCAGTTCAACAAAAAAACTCAAAAAAAGCTCGAAAAAGCCATCAAAACGCATCAAAAAATGACGTCATCGGAAGCGTTCCCTCCAGTCAGCTGGCTCCAGTGTCCGCAACCTGACGTCATGGGCATTGCGGACAATGTGCGCCACTTGCCGCGCAAACTTTTTGCAAAAATTGGGAAGTTGAAATTTTTCAAATTTTGTTGCCCGCATGTAAAAAAGAGATTTTTAAACTGATTTTTTCAACTTTTTTGTATAAATATGATGCGAATAATGCGATTTTAATAGTTTTCACTAAGTTTTGATCGATTCCGTTTCAAAAAAGTGGGTGTGTCTTCTAGATGAGGAAAAAAGAGGATTACGGTAGGAATTTCTAAAACAATTCATTAGCTCAAAGCCCTCCTCTCATTAAAAACCATTCATATTTAAAATATTTTAATTTTCAAAAAACAAAACTTGCCACGTCACCATTTTTGTATGTCTTCTCTGGCACTCTCTCACTTTCGAATACTCTCTCGTCGTTCGTTGTTTTCTCTACACCTCTTCTGAGCCGTTTATGTCTCGTTGTTGTACCCTGGACGTCTCTGTCTGTGACCCCGTTCGCGGTACTTTTTCCCGCGCGCAGACGTTTTCCAGTTTTTCTCATTTTTCCAGATTTTTTGAATTTGATAATTACAGACTGCACCGGAGAGCTTGATGAAAGTTGTGGACGAGTCCGAAGAGGACTCTGAGTAAGTTCAATATTTGAAAGATTTTCTTCTAAAAATCGATATTTCAGTCTTCAAGTGATCGATGATGAGGATCTTGATCTTGAAGCTCAAATTGCAAAGGAAAAGAAGGAGAAGAGAGCGCAAAAGTTGAAAGAGAAACGAGAGAAAGAGGGAAAACCACCAGCAAAAGAGAAAAGGGGTAGAGGAAGACCGCCCACGAAGAAGTTCGTTTTTTCAAAAATCTTTTTTTTTTTGAGTTTATTGATTTTTTTTCAGAAGACGTGTCGCCTCTTCAGATGACGATGACGATAAGAAGAAAAAGAAGAAGAAGCCTGTGAGACGTCAAAAGTCTTCGTCAGAAGAGGAAGAGGATTCTGAAGAGGAAGAAGAATCTCCGAAGAAGACCAGAAGACGTGCTTCTGACAAAAAGGCAGCTAGAAGACGTGCAGAGTCATCGTCGGAAGAGGAAGAAAAATCTGACGATGAAAAAAGCCAAAAGAGAAAGAAGAAGCCGGCCAAAAAAGCACGATCGGATGAAGATTCTGATTCAGTAGAAGAGGTCAAAAAACCATCCAAGAAGGCTTCCAGAAGACGTGACGCATCAGAATCCGGATCAGAATCTGGAGATGAGGATTCTGATGACGAGCGACGGGTTAAGAAGAAGAATCAAACGAAGAGACAGAAGAAAGTGAAATCAGAATCCGAAGAATCAGAAGTTGAAGCTCCGAAGAAGAGAAAGAGTAAGAAGGCGTCGTCAGAAGATTCAGAAGACGATGAAAAAGAAGTCAAGAAGAAGGATCAGAAGAAGAAGAAGGCGTTGACGAAAAAGAAGCCCGTGTCTTCTGAAGAGGATTCTGATGCTGACGATAAGAAAAAGAAGAAAAAAGAGAAGAAGAAGCCTGTAGATTCTGAAGATGAAGAATCTGATGCTGACGATAAGAAAAAGAAGACGTCGAAAAAAGTAACGTCTTCTGGAGACGATTCTGACGCTGACAACAAGAAAAATAAGAAAAAGAAGAAGCCTGCAGACTCTGACGATGAGGAGAAAGTGGAAAAAAAGACCCCGAAAAAGTAAGAAAATGAGCCAAAAAATGACGTAACCCCCAATTTTTTTCCAGAAAACGCGCCGTCAAGTCATCTGAAGACGAGCCGGAGCCAGAAGAATCAGATGATGATAAAAAGAAGAAAAAGAAGCCTGTAGATTCTGACGACGACGAGAAAGTAGAGAAAAAGTCCTCGAAAAGGTAAGAAATGGCCCAAAAAATTTGGAATTTTCCAATTTTCAATTCCAGAAAACGCGCCGTCGAGTCATCTGAAAACTCCAAATCAGAGCAAGAAGATTCTGATGACGACATCAAAATATCGCCGAAAAAGAACAAAAAGAAGCCGAAAAGCTCTTCAGAAGAGGAAGAATCCGAAGAGGAAGTGATGCCAAAGAAGAAGAAGCGAGGAGCTGTCGTGGTGATGTCAGAATCCGAATCGGAAGATGATAAAAAGAAGGCGTCGTCATCTTCCAGACGGAAACAAGCTTCTTCTGAAGAAGAATCAAGAGATTCTTCAGATGGATCTATCGTCGCCAATCGAAAAACGAAGAATAAGAAGCCAGAGAAGAAGCAAAAGAAGGGAATGATTATGGATAGTTCAAAGCTTGCCAAGGAGACTGTCGACGCAGAAAAAGCGGAAAGAGAACGAAGAAAACGTTTGGAGAGAAAGCAAAAAGAATTCAACGGAATCGTTTTGGAAGAGGGAGAAGATTTGACAGAAGTTCTCACTGGCACTTCTTCTCATAGAAAGCTTAAAAGTGTGGTCCTTGACCCAGACGCTTCAGGAGACCCTAAGACCCCCGTGGAAGTCCATAACTCCCTGGTCCGAATTCTTAAGCCCCATCAAGCCCACGGAATTCAATTCATGTACGATTGCGCTTTCGAGTCTCTGGATCGTCTTGATACAGAAGGCTCCGGTGGAATTCTGGCTCATTGTATGGGTCTTGGAAAGACTCTTCAAGTCATCACATTCCTTCACACCACTATGATGCATGAAAAGATTTCTGAAAAGTGTCGCCGAGTGCTTGTAGTCGTCCCCAAGAATGTGATTATTAATTGGTTCAAAGAGTTCCAAAAGTGGTTGGAAGACAACGATGAAGATCTCGCCACGATTACTGTAGACGAGCTGGACTCGTATAAATCGGGTCAGGAGCGGTTGAAAGCTCTGAAAACATGGTTCAATTCAAAGGGACCAAGTGTCATGATTATTGGATATGATATGTTTAGAATTTTGACTTGTGAAGATGATCCAAAGAAACGGAAGACTGCCGCATCGCGAAAACTTTCCAAATTAAAAGTGGACTTCCGTAAATATCTTCAAGATCCAGGACCTGATATGGTGGTTTGTGATGAGGCGCATAAGCTGAAAAATGATGAATCCGCTCTGTCAAAGTGTATGGTGAAGATTTTGACGAGACGAAGAATTTGTTTGACGGGAACCCCACTGCAGAATAATCTGATGGAATGTGAGTTTTTTTTTTGAAAATCCTTCTGAAAATGACCTGGAAAACAGCCTTCTTGTGTGAAGGACCGTGACCTAAAAGTCCCTCAGGAATGGCCTAGAAATTCCAATGGGATGGCCTAGAAACCCTAATGAGATGGCGTAGAACACTCAATGGGATGACCTAGAAATCCCTCCGAAATACCCTAGTTTGTCAGAGATTCCTAGGCCAGCTTTCAGACCATTAAATTATGAGTTTTCTAGACCATGTCGGAACTATATGGGATTTCTAGGCCACGGCTAGGAATTACCTTTTACTATGTTGATTTCCTACTAAAATCACCATCAAAACAACTTGACTTTCAGACCATTGCATGGTGAACTTTGTGAAGCCCGGCCTTCTCGGAACAAAAAGTGAATTTGCCAATCGATTCGTCAATATTATCAATAGAGGGCGGACTAAAGATGCGTCCCCACTGGAAGTTTCCTTCATGAAGCGACGTTGTCATGTGTTGTATGAGCATTTGAAGAAATGTGTTGATGTAAGTGGGAAAAGTTTTCAGGCCATTTTTTCCACCTAGAACCGTCAAAAAATCCGAAGAAAAGAGCATCTGATAGACTAGAAATTTTGGGATTTTTTCAGATTGTTAGGCCACAGTGGGAAATTTAAAGGCGCATAAGCTTTGAAAACATTTAGTGCATTTGTATGCCTTTTTAGAGCCATTTTGGCTCCTTTTCCTCCACTAAAACCCCTAATTTTTCAGCGAAAAGACTACCGTGTCCTCACTGAAGCCATTCCTCCAAAACAAGAATACGTCATCAACATTCGTCTAACCGAGAAACAATGTGCCCTCTACAAGCTTTTCCTAACTGACGTCGTCGGTGGAGAAGGTCTCTCGAAACGTCTTCTACCCGATTATCACATGTTCTCCCGTATCTGGACCCATCCTTATCAACTAGTATTCCATGAGGATCGAATGGAAAGAGAACGAGTTATGAGACAAGAGGAAGAGGAAGAAGCTGATTTTATAGATGACGATGGGGAGAGTGACGAAGAATCAGAAGGCAGCTATCAATCGAATTCAGAATCTGAAGCAAGTTTTGTGCAGTCTTCTGATGATGAAAAGAAGAAAAAGAAGAATAAGAAACAGGAGGAGAAGAAAAAGGAACCAAAAGGGACCAAAAGTCGGGTTCGTTTGGGTTCGGATGATGAAGAGGAAGATACTGCAATGGATATTCTTCAAAATGGAATAAGACAATCTAGAAGATTAGCCGGTGAAGATGCTGATATCAGAGATACTGATACGCCACCAGAATATACTGGATGGTTTGCAAAATCGGGACTTTTGGGTGATGATGATAGAGATGATTTTACGCTGAGCAACAAATTGGTTCTTCTTATGAAGATTATCAAAAAATGCGAGGAAATTGGAGATAAATTGTGAGTTAGGGGGGGGGGGGGGGCGGGCTAAAGTTTAAGGAATTTTCATTCATTCTTTTTTTTCCAGACTTGTCTTCTCTCAATCCTTGGAATCTTTATCACTTATCAAACGAATGCTTGAATATATGGCTGGAACTGGACAATGGTTTTCTGATGGACATGAGGCATTGAATGCTGAAGGAGAGACATGGTCATGGTTAGAAGGCATGGATTATATGACAATTGATGGATCTGTTCAATCATTGAAACGTGATCAAGTGCAGACTGAATTCAATGATCCAGAGAATATGAGAGCGAGGTGAGATTCCAGCTTTTTTGACCATTTATAGTGTAGAATCGCTCTTGAAATGACCTAATTTGGAGACTATTGGGCTTTTTTGAATGATTTCAGAGAAGAATATGGCTCAGGGCTTTCCAGAAAGATGTGTATTTTCAGTACTTTTTGATCCTTTATGAAACACAATATTTTGAAAAGTACTTCAGAAGTGGTTTTTCAGGCCGTTTGCAAGCCCAAAAAACTAGATTCCACAGATTTTCCATCTTAAGAGAGCCAGTTTTCGAACTTTAAGGCTCATTTTTTTAAAGATTCTGAGAAGCCAATTCCACCGATTTTTGCGGTGTTCAAACAGAAAAACTACGAAATTCTTGTATTTTCAATAGTAACACAGCCAAAAGTCATTCGAAAATCTGGAAACTAGTTTTTGAATTATACCATTTTCAGTACACTTTTCAGCCAAAAACCTGGCTTTCTATACTATTCTTTTAATGTTTGTGATCTTTCCAAGACTCTAAAAAAAACTCGTTTTCTCATCTTTTGATATTGTTCCCCACCAAAATCTACCAAATTTATAGTCTGGTAGTCCAGAAGGTGAAATTTTTACTGATCCAGCACTTTTCGTATGTTTCCAACCAAAAATTTCCAGATTGATGCTCATCTCAACACGTGCCGGATCACTCGGAACCAATATGGTCGCCGCGAATCGTGTCATCATTTTCGACGCTTGCTGGAATCCCTCTCACGATACTCAATCCCTATTCCGTGTCTATCGTTTCGGACAAACGAAACCAGTCTATATCTACAGATTCATTGCTCAGGGTACAATGGAAGAGAGAATTTATAAAAGACAAGTGACAAAAGAGTCCACGTCAATGAGAGTTGTAGACGAGGCACAAATTCAGAGGCATTATATGGGAAATGATTTAACAGAACTCTATCAATTCACACCATCTGAATATGATGAAGATTTGGAGATTTCATGTGCTCCACCGAAGGACCGCCTTCTTGCTGACGTCATTCATGATACCCAGTTTGCAGTGGTTGATTATATTGAACATGACACACTTTTTGCAAATCAAGAAGAAGAAAAACTGACGGAGCAAGAGATGAAAGACGCATGGGCTGATTATGAGAAAGACAAGTCTGGAGTGCCACGCCCACAAGATATCGCTGCAGCGAATCGTCCGGCTTTCGGAGCAGGAATGGTTGTTAATCCACAGCTTCAACAAATCTTACAAGCACGAGCTCAAGAATCCTATAGAGTCAATGAACTTCAGAATGATGTTCTTTTCAAGGAGCTCATGAAAATGCGTAATCGTGACGTGCAAACGTGGCTCAAAATTGTGTTGCTCCGCAATTTGTTGGAGCAAATTTTGCCGTTTATTCCCGATGAGATGCGTGGTGGGATGAGCGAGTTTAACACTCATTTTATTCGACTTGTTCATGTGAGTTGTGAAATGGGTTGGGGTTGGATGAAGAATGGGACGTTTGGAAACTTTAGAAAAAGTTTTCCGAAATTTTTTAGAATCCGTTTTTTTGAGAAATTTTGAACCTGTCATTTTCTCATTTTGAGCATGAATTTTGAAAAAATCTGAAAATTTTCTAAATTTTTCCTAGTTTTTTCATTAAAATTTTCGAATATTTCTCGAAAAGCAAAAAAATTCACTTTTTTTCCCACAAGGCCTCAAACGACGACCTATGCAAACGCGCTCCATTGACAAAATTACGGCTTTTGAATCCCAAAATAATTATTTCGGGACGACGCTGTAGAAAATTCCCGATTTTTTTGCAAAAATTCTAATAAATTCCGGCTATTTATCCTAAACAAAGCACTGAAACCCAAAAACATTCATCTTTTCCACCCACAATAATTAATTTAGGATATCAAAAATGCACGGGTCAATGGGGCGCGTTTGCATAGGTCGTCGTTTGAGGCCTTGTGTTTTCCTGAAAATCTTGCTCTAAAACAGAAAAAATCTTTTCCAGATTCAAATTTCTGAAACATCCATAAGCCCAAAGTTTCAAATTGAGACATTTTATAACCGCTTTAAAAATTGAAAAAAAAAACTTTTTTATTTTCAAAACTTTCCATCTTCACATTCTCTACGATGTAATACTATTTTCAGCATAAATCAGTTTATTTTAAGTCTAAAATTTTCGAAATTATTCAAAAATTTGTCTGTTTTTCACCACTGGAATATTGTAGTTTCCAAATGGGATAGTTCCGAAAGTTCCAAACTTCAAAAACCTTTAAAAAAATTAGGCTTTGGGGCATTTCGAAAGCAGACTTTTCGAAACCGGCTCAGAGGTTTCGAAATGTCTCGGACCCAAAAAAAAAACTACTTTCCCCCAAAATTTCAACGATTTCTTCTTCCAGGAAAGCGACCGCAAAGGAGAACCCGGCACTGAACTTCTGAAAAAAGCGTTGGAATCTTTCCGAACTGTCATACGAATGGTAAAACAAATTCCATCCTGTAAAGAACCATTGGATCGAATGCATCTTCAACATCCCTATCTTTTCACTGATTAACTATTTCTTTTCCTAATTCTTTTTATCGTCAAAAGTTTCTTTAATTTATATATTCGATCTCTTCACACACTATCACCCACTTCTCCCTTTCGCCCGATATGAAGTTATTTATTGTCTTTTTTAAATTAAAATTTTTCCTTATTGCTGTCCCATACCCTTTATTTAACGCCTTTTCTACTGTACCACACTCCTGATTTCTACGAGAAAAAAAATGTTTTAATTATCCACGTTTTGGAAATAAAAACCATTGGAATTTGACTTTTTTTTTACTTTTCATTCCTCAGTTCGGAAACTCAAAAATAGGAATTGAAATCGAGGCCGCAAAAAATCAAAAAAAAAAATTAATTTCAATTTTTTCTCCATGTTTTTCAGCTTGAAAATTAAAATTTAAAAAAATTTTATTTAAAAAAAAACACTATTGAGAAAAAAAAACTGTTCTTAAACTTAAAACTTGGCTGTAAAAAGTTGCATAAAAAATTTTTTAAGCATTTGTTTTCTGATTTTTGTGATTTAAAAAAATTTCGAATTTCAAGTTTAAAAATCGGAAATTTGGCTGAAATTAGCTGCTGAAAATCAGATTTGGTCTTAAAATTTTGTTTGAAAATCCATTTCTGAAAATTCATCCTAAAATGAAAACGTTTTAAAAAATTGAAATTCCAGAAGAATCAGAAAATTTTTGGGAACTTTCGGAGTTTTTTTTTGCACAACTTGTCAAAATTCTCGAATTTTTTTTCCAAAAAAGAAGAAAAAAATCTTGAATAATGCTGAAAATTTTCTGTTTTTCTGAAAAAAAACTTGACTGAAAATAGCTCCTCAAAAAAATCCGTACTTCAAAATGTAAAAAAAATTTCTGAAATGAAATCAAAATACCAAAAAATCTGGAATTTTTTCATGATTTCTCACAAGTTCTCGAAGTTTTTATCACAACAGACGATATCTTTCAAAAGAGTACAAAAAAATCAACGATTTCAGTTTTCATTTAGAATTAGTCAGCAGAGCAAGAAAACAAACAAACAACGGGGCGGGGGAAATATTAGGGAACAAACAAAAAACAACGAAAAAAAAGAACCAGAAATTTCGAGATTAATCATAGAAGATAACGTCTTCATGTTCTCCTCCACTCATCCACATCTCATTTTCAACGTCTTCATGAGCCAAAAATGGGAACCATTCGTCCAAAAATCCAGGAGAAACGAAACGATCAAAAGACCAAATTGTGAGAAGAAGCATTAGAATGAATGTCATCGGATATATGAACATATGATATGGATTCTCTTCTGATTCATTTTTGACGTCTTCTGAATTCTTCTCTGCTTCTTCTGGAAGTGATGTAGGCGTTGAGATCATGCTGAATTTGGTGACGTCAGTGATACGGACTTCAATCCATTCACCCATTTTACAGTGGTCCAGTGGGACCAGGATTTGTTCGTAGCTCTTGTTGTGACCGACTCCATGGACTTTGTCTGGAAAAACCTTTAATATAGTGGCAGGGCTTGAGATATCAGATATTTTTCAAAGACTAAAAAACCCTCTATTAAGGTGGCACGGAATCGAATTTTCCGGGCTGAAAGTGGCCAAAACCCCTCTTTTATAGTGGCATATAGCTAGAAACCGGACTGCTCAAAATCACCGATCTGCAACTTCGAAAAGATGCCTTTCTAATACAGGTAATCTTGGATTTCCAAAACCCTCTATTAAAGTGGCATGACCTATGGCTTCAGACATTTTCAGGATCTATGAATGTCCTGAAAATCATTAAATCACTAGATCACAACCCTCTATTATAGTGGCAGGGAAATTTGGGAGCCAACTCTATGGAAGCCAGACGTTGAGGGACAACAGATTTCCAACACGAAAAACGGCGCCTGCCCTTATAATAAAGGTCTACAAATGGCTCTTTCGAGACAGTGTTAAGCACTGTTGATATGGGAACTGTACGCCGAAAAGGCGGGTGCCCTTATAATAGAGGTTTTGATTCCCTCTTTTAAAGTGGCAGGTACAATACTAGCCTCGAAGTACGGATGTTTCAAAACTATCCCCATATAACCGACACGTTTGGGAACCACAGATTTCGAACATCAAGAATGACCCCACAAAAAAGCCCTTTTAATACAGGTTCAACGTAGCAGCTTCTAAAAAAGATGCCCTTATATTACAGGTACACAATTCTTACCCGCTGCAATCTCTGTCACGAGAACATTGTGTACTTCTCCAATCCGATCCTCAGTGAATCTCGTGTAATTTCGGAATAATTCCGACATTGCGGCCGTTCTTTTCCTCGCTTCAATTGTATCAATCTTTTTGAGACGTGCTGCTGGTGTTCCACTTCTTGGATAGTATTGATTAATGAATAATGATGGGAATTTGTATTTTCGAACGAGATCCATACTTTCTTCAAAATCTTCTTGAGTCTCTGTTGGGAAAGCGAGAATCATGTCGGTGGCGATGTAGATGTTCGGAACACTGGAAGAAATGGAAATTTGTTGTGTTTCTAGGTCATGTATTGTGAAAAAACCTAGGCCACGGATTCATTTTCTTGTTCTAGATGGCCTAGTAAACTCTCGAGGCCGTGGTACAGTTTTGTGGGGAACTTAGGCCACGAAATTTTGTTCCAGATGGCCTAGAAAGCCCTCAGGGCGGAGGCTTCAGGTGGGAAGACTAGGCCACGGATCCAAACTTCTGGTTTTGAGTGGCCTAGAAAACTCTTCCAGACTTTTGCGAAAAACTTAGGCAACGAATCCCAAACTTTGTTCTAGATGGTCTCGAGAGCCTTTAAGACCGTGGTTTAAGCTAGGAAATCTAGGATACGGATCCGAACTTTGTTTTTGGTGGCCTAGAAAACTCTCAAAGCCCTAGTTCAAATACTGTGATAATGCTAGGCCACAGATTCAAATCGCTGTCTTGGTGGCCTAGAAAACCCACAGTGAAGTAGCTTCATTTGTATGTAAAACCTAGGTCATTCATTCGAAATATGGGATTAGGTGGCCTAAAAAACCAACTAATCCATAGTTACTGAATATACTAGAACCATGACCTAGCTCATCTTTTCTAGGCCACCGAACTCAACTATTCCTTTCCAGTGGCCTAAGTTTCCCTCAACAAAGAAAATTAGGCCATGAAAATCCTACTCACTTCTCAATCATATAATCGGCAATTTGTTCGAAATGTCGTCTCGAATATTCTCTTTTCATATCTGTCAACACAGCATCACTGGCACTTTGTACGGGGATATGCAAGAAGGCGTACACTTTTGGATTGTTCAGAATTTCAGCGATTTCCTGGAATAATAATTGGATCGTATAGAAAGAATCCTCTGATTGAAGGGCATGTGCTCTTCTAGTAAAGGTTTTTGTGATTGAAAAAAAAAGCTTTTTTCAACCCATTTTCTGCTTTCAAAATAAGATTTTGGACGATTTCAGGCGTTTGCTCCGCCCCTTTTTTCAACTAGCCACGCCCACTTTTTCAACAATTCTTACCTCCAAATGATCCAAAATATATGGTGGATTAGTCATTCCAAGTCTCATCATACATCCATCGGGAATCACTTTAACCAATTCTTTCAATAAATCTGGAAGGACCAAACCAATATCTCTTCCCCATGCTCCTAAATCTTCTGAAGTCAACCATAATTCTTTGACACCTTCATCATGAAAAGCAGCTCGGGCTTGTTCAACTAAATCAGCCAATGGATAACTGACAAGATCACCTCGAGCCATTTTTGTTTTGCAATATGTGCAATTATTAAGACATCCTGTTGAAATGGATAACACTTCGATTAGCTCGTTTTTACGCATTTTGGGGAGACTGAGGAGGGCGTCTGGACGGTTGCGAGTGAGGAGACGGACCTGGAAAAATACGAACTGATTGGGGGTTTGAAATGGGTTAGGATATGGTGAAGGGGTGAAGCCAGCAGATGAAAAAAATGCCGAAATTGCCAATCAAAAGAGTTTTAAAGGTTCAATTGCTGAATCCAAAAAGGGTACGAGTTCACAATTTTATAACTTCATCTCTGGCTTATTTTTTCATGCTGGTTCCGTTTTTCATAAAGAAATGCCTCGAAAAGTTCACTGAAACGTGCAAACCACGCCTAAAATCGCAAGTTACAACCTGGTGGCCGCGGCCGAGAATCCGACAGGCCGTTTTCCTATACTTTCAGCTTTTTTTTTTTTCATTTCGCATGTTTTTGTTGATAAAAATCTCTAATCTTTCATTAGTTTGGCATAAGAAATGTATGCACTAACTAGGGAATGGTCAGAACTTAAGGTGAGCTTTTAGGACGTGTGATAGCTCATTCGAACGCTGAAAGCACGCTGATCACGAATCTGAATTCTGTTTTTGCCACCGACCCTTCAAAAAGGAGCTGTGACCTCGATTCTGGCCAATTTTCGTCAAAATCACAACTTTGGAGCGGCTTTTGAGCATGATCCAGAGATAGTAGAGTCCCCAAATTGTGTCAAAATGCCGAACTAATCATCCTCTAATACCCCAAAACTTTTGGAAAGTTTTTGAAAAAAAAAATTTTTGGACCCTAAAATTTTCTTAGAGCCCATACCCGGGGTTAGAAAATTTTTCAGACGAAAAAAATTTTTTTTTTCAAAAACTCCCCAAAAGTTTTTAGGTGTTAGAGGATGGTTAGTTCGACATTTTGACACAATTTGGGGACTCTACTATCTCTGGATCATGCTCAAAAGCCGCTCCAAAGTAGTGATTTTGACGAAAATTGGCCAGAATCGAGGTCACAGCTCCTTTTTGAAGGGTCGGTGGCAAAAACAGAATTCAGATTCGTGATCAGCGTGCTTTCAGCGTTCGAATGAGCTATCACACGTCCTAAAAGCTCACCTTAAGTTCTGACCATTCCCTAGTAAGCGATAAACATAGGAAAGCCCCCATGTTGTCGGATTCGGTCATCTGTCTGTAAATTGCGATTTTGAGCTCGATTTATGAACTTTAGAGCGGTTTTTCAGGGACTCGGAATAGTGAGCAGACAGTGCGGCAAGAAAGGAGACGCAGAGAAAGATGGGTGGTCAGAGACTTTTGCACAGTAGTACTACTGTAATTGAAAGGCCTGGAAATCGTGCTATTGAACTTTTTTCCGCGATTTCAAAATTTCTTATTTTCTAGCTTTGATTTTTCAGATCAATAGCCCATTCCAATATTTCCCCAGCTCCCATACAAACCTTATTTCCTTTCAATGTCTCTTCAACAACCTCAACAATTCGATCAATTTGCTTCACTCCAACAATTGACACATTCTGAAGCCATGGTTCAGAAGGTGCCGCCTGTGAAACACATCCAGCCATAATAATCTTTTTTCCTTGATCCTGTCCTTGTGTAACCAGATTATTCGCTTGTTGTTCTGATGGTGTTTTGACTGTACAACTATTGAGTACCCATACATCAGCAGTCTCTCCTTCTTTTACCACATTATAACCGGCTTGTTGAAGGAGTCCACTCATATACTCACTATCCGATGTGTTATGGGAACATCCCCATGTACGAACCCATACTTTTTGACCAACTCCTGGAACCATTGAATCAACGTTTGCATCCTCGGGTTGTTGTTGTTTAGGAAGTTGTTTACGGGTTCTGAAAAGGATTTTTTGGGGTTTTGAATGATTTGGGAAGAAGAAATGATGGATTTGGCTCCCAGAAAGGCGATTTTTCTCGAAAATTGGCCAAATTAAAAATTTTTTTCTTATCGATTTTCCATACATTTGGCCCAAAAAAATTGAATTGGGAAAAATAATAAATTCATTGAAAAAAATCTCGTCAAGTGGTAACAAAGGAGAAAAAAACACCTGATTTTGCTTTAAAAATTGGGGTTTTTATTATTCTCCACCGGTTTTTCTACAGATTTCGGAGATTTTTGGACAATTTTTTCGCTAATTTTCAATCGAATTTTTCGTATTTAACCTCGAAATTCTGATATGATCACTTCGACGAATAGTTGCATTTTTGTACTTGAAGTTCTTTTTTTTCAGCTTTCGGCTGGTCAAAGCCGGCTTTTCCGAAGTTTTCAGGCTTTCCTAGGTTCCAAGTCCAAACCTGTTTTTTAAAAATTTTCTCACAATACTAACTTGGAAAAAAAGGAAAAAAAACGAATTTTGGTTCATTTTTGGCTGGAAAAGATGTATTTCTATCGCCGAACTCGTACTAAAATGGGACGAAAAAACTAATAAATACTATTTTCTAATTTTTTTTCCGATTTCAGGCGGGATATACGGGTTTTTTCTAGATTTTTGAAGCGATTTTCGTTCAAAATTGTTTTTTTTTTCCATTTTCAGACATCTTTTCTTCTCACAAACCTGATTTTAATTTCAGCCGCATCGCGACTGCCGACTGGACCTCTTCCAATGATATCTTCGATATCCATTTTACCCTGACAAAACTCTTTAAAATTCTGAAAAACCACCAGAAAAGAAATAAAGTTTCAGAGAAACAACAGTTCAAAAAATTCGAGGGAAAAATTTAGAAAATTATTAGTTTTTTTTTTGAAAAAAAAAAGTTAATATTGATACATAAAATGTCGAAATGCAAGTAGATTAGAATGAGGTGGTGAGGAAGCGAATATGACCATGTCAGAGAAAGAAAGATTTTCAAAGATAAAAATTCTGAAATATGAGGGGAAAAAATGGGATAACAAACTGAAATTTCGTAGAGAAAAAACGGGAAGATTTAGGCTATTATGCTGGGTGAAAAAGTGGGAAATTGATGACTAGCTCGGAAAAAGGAAAGGGGGTCTCAATGGGGAGGATGAGAGGTAGAATGAGATCAAATTGTGAAAAAAATTGAAATTTTTGTGAAAAAAAACATTATAATACATTTTGAATAAAAGTGGTATCGTAATTGAGGATTAGCACTTTCAGAAAGCTCATTTCTCGTCGCGTATTCTCGAATATCACTCGTGGATCTTCACTTTCACATCTGCAAAAAATTCAAATTTTTTGAAAAAAATCCTCTGAAAAACATTGAAAATCTAGCCCCAATAAACCATTTTTCGGCTGAAAACAATTCGGTCGAGAGTCGTCCACAAGGAGGATTTTTCTCTTCCACGGCCATCAAAATAGCTAGGCCATAAGAGTCGAAATTTTCCGACGCGAGTTTTTTTCAGATTTACAGTTTTATAATTTTTTGCCAAAAATAACTTCGGGTTTTTTGTGAAAAAATTTCAAAACTGCTTTTTGAAAGGTTTTGTGAAAAGATTCCAAAAACGGTCTAAAATTAGATTTTTTGCAATTCACATTGAAAATATTGAAAAAAGTGTCGAGGAAAAAAATTATAATGGGCGGAGCCTAAAAATGGCGTTTCTAAAAGCAAGCTTGCGGCATAGCTTTACGCAAAATTTCTGGGTTTTTTTGGCAAAACGTTTCATTCCTTGAATTGGAAGTTTGGAAAAAACGCCGAAAAGTAAAATCTCATCTTTTTTCCGTCAAAAAACATGATTTTTTTGGTTTCAAAACCTGTTTTTTCCGCAAAAAAAAATCCCTGAAATACCTTAAAATATTCGGCGCAATAACCATTGCCAAATTCGATGTATCCATTTTAGTCTTGGCAACGACTTCTTCTCGACTCAAATCTTGTAATAATGCAATCACTCGAACCAATACCAATCGATTGATTTCTGGTAATAAATCAACTAATCGAATCGCTTCAGCTGGAATTTCAGCAGCGGCCAGCGCTCTTTGATATAAATTTGGGAGGATGAGAGGGACGGGAAGTTGACGAAGCCATAGTTTCAGAAGACACGCTGGGACATTGGCATCGAGCATTTTGGGGGCGAGCCAACCGTCGAGTTGTCCACGGGCTGTGGCTAGTTGTTCAGGATCTCCGGCTACTCTGAAATAGAAAAAGGGGAGATTAGAGGCGCCTGGAAAATGTTCAAAATATCCCGAAATATGTCATAATTATACTCATTCGAACCGTCTTGATGCTCTGGTCCTGAATCTATAGTTTTCATGGAAATTCCAAAAAAAACTGACTGAAATACACAAAAAATTGAGAATCAGCTAGGGGTTCTTCTAGCCGGTTTCCGATTGCTTCATGCCATTTGGACGCCTAGTTCATGCTGTGAAAAAATAAGATTTTGTAATTTTTTCCTTATTCATATATCTCGTTAAATGACAATTAATTGGCTTTTTTTAAAAACATTTTTTGTCATTTTTCCTTCGTTGAAACGCGTTTTTCACTGCGAAACCTCATCGTTAAACTTCGTGATCCTTTAATGATTGGCTTTAAATTGACAAAACTTAGAAAGATTCGCATGCTTAACGATGAGGTCTCGCAGTGGAAAATGAGTTCCAATGGGGAGAAAATGACAAAAAATAGCCAATTTATTGTCATTTTTTGACATGCATGAATATGGAAAAACATTTTTTTGTTATTTTTTTAACAAAACGAAAACCCCTTCAAAAACCGGTAGGTTTTCAAGCTAAAAAATAGTAATTTCCGATTACTTTGAAGACGTTTCAATGCCCTTCTATTGCAGGTTTAGAGAGCTTTAAAAATGTTGACACCCAGCTTTTCCCATTCAGATTCTTCTAAACCTTACCGAAAAATGCCTTCAGACCTCCTTCCTCCAGCCTGGTAAAGCAGCTCAATGAGCGTCGTTAACAGCCAAGGCAACTTCAATTCCGGAAATTTCTCCGCCTGCATTTGCATCAATTCCTCAAGAGAAGCCGAAAAAAGTGGCGGTCGGAAGATGTGAATTTTGGTTTCTTGTATTGTCGAAAGACTCGGTTTCAGCCTTGCAATCACTTTACTCAACCGTTTTATACATTGTTGTGAGAAGTATGAAGTGGAAACTTCGGGAAGATCGAATATTGGATCCAAGTGTTTGTTGAGAAATTCATTGAGCTTTTCACTGATAACATCAGTAGGGAAGATGAAGGCAAGAACGATTGTGAGGAGCTCCCAGCCTTTTCTTAAGCTATCAGGTCTCTCATTATCTGATAATTGTTGCATTAAAAGAGCCACAGCTTCATCAGCAATCTCGGGTTTTTTCACAACTAATTCACAAAATGAGAGAGCCACTTGATCCGGATTCGATTTACTTTTTCGATCTCCCATATACGATTGAATCAGTTTAAACAACGCCGTAGTTTCCTTCCTCAGCTGTTTATTATCCGGTTGAGTCAGCGAACTTTTCGGCGCGTCTTTCGACCATCCATTTTTATTCTTGCTCTTTGTTGAAGTGACCGATGAGAACAGCGATTTTCTTCCTGTCACTGGTGGTGAGGCGGACCGAGAAGAGCGTGCAGGAATTGAATCCGAAGATGGTGCATGAGATAACGTTGAAGATGCACTTGCCGCTGTCGGGAATGCGCCATATGGTGGGCCGCCATTTCGAGTGTTCGTGTTCGTGGTGGTGGAGGAAGAGGGGGGATTAACTCCGTATTCGCTGGCAGCTCGTTCGCTCAGCTCCTCGTCAAGTGACATCCACTGCAAAAAGAGGGCATTGTTCCTATGGAATTTGGAGGGGGTTTGAATCAGAAGATTTTGTTTGGAACAGGTTTTGAAAATTGCCAAGTCATAACTTTTTTCTACAAAATCAAAAAGTTCCGGAGATTTCGTGGTAGAAACGGTACCATTTTTGGGCCTTCATTACCAGAAAAAAAAATAATTTTTCCGGTAAAACTTCGGAAAATATTCCGTTAGTTTTCTGGTTTATCGGAACTTTTTTCGGTAAAGTAAACGGAGTTTTGTCGGTACGACACATTGGTTCATGTCTATTTTTCTAGGGTTTTCAGCCATTCATTCAACCGTAAAGGGGTCTACATTCAAAATCAAGTTGAAGCTTCCTGGCTTAATTTTTATATGAATGTATTTTTTATACGTTAAAAAAAAACGATTTTATAGGACTAAGCCCGAGTATTTTGACTTGCGGGCTGTAAAACTCAGTCTAAGTCCGAAATTGGGCGCTTTGGCCCTGTCCGCCAAGATCTTGTACATGTATATAGCCATTCGTTTAGAAGGCTCTAGTGCTGGTCTAGTAAAGCATCGGAACCGTTCGTTCGAAAAAAAAAAAGACGTGGAAGAAAGAATCTCTCTTTACAAAACTCTTCCACTCCCCTCTCGATTGAAAAAATGATTTCAGAATACTAACCTCAAATGAGCTCTGCATTCCATTCAACGTATTCTGCGAGTTTTGACTATTACTCCTGAACGTCACGACGCCAGTCTCGGGGGATATGTTCTGGGCGTACACTGGCCCTGTCACCACTTTATTCGCCACACGTCGAACCGATGGAGATGTTTGGGTTTCACATGTTCGACGGATCTGAAATCCAGCATTTCAACGTTCCGAACAGGATCATTTTTGTCATTTCACTGATCAGAATTGATAAGAAAATCTCACTTTAGCAGTAGCCGTTCCTCCTTCCGTATTCTCTTTGAGTGTTTGAAGCTTGGCCAAGGGGATTATGTCAATGTCGACCCCAGTTGGTTTTTGCCATTTTGTGACACTTGAGGAGGCATTATAGTAGTAGTATCGTCCGGTTTTTGAGTCGAACAGCTCCCACCACTGATTTTGATGTGTCGTTTTACTGGAAATGCATGAATTTGTTTTTGTTGGGGGAATGTTTATCTTGGAATGGTTTTGGAATTCTCAGAGTTGTTTCGGATATGATAAATGCGGTTTTTTTTAAATAAGTGAATTTTTAAGAATTGTCAATTCTGATTCAAATCCAACAAATATTATTGAATTATAAGATTTTAACTTTCTTGTTGAACAACTTTATTTCCAATTTTCAATTACTGATTCATTGTATTAATCATTTGCGAGAAAGTGGCGGTTGCGTTTAAAGGCGCAATGGCAAATATCCACGATATCTCGTCACGCTTACAGTTATATTAAACTGGAAGCTACTGTAATCGTGGCGAAATATCGTGAGCATTTGCCGTTGCGCCTTTAAACAGAACCGCCACTTTTTCGCAAATGAGTAATAGTCTAAATATATTTTCAAAAGAAAAAAATTCGGTTCTTTTTCACACTTGGCCAAACAAAAGACCGTTTGTCCAACGAATTGGCTTTAAAACTTTTCCCACCTCTTCCATTCTTTTTCAATTCCAAAAAACTCACACATTAGCACCAGGTGGCGGTTCCCATGCACACTGTCCGGTCACCAGATTCGCATACATTGTCTGCCGGGATTGTGGCTCCACAATCTCCACCCACTCGACATTTGCAGCCCTGGAGCCGGTGGATCCATTTTCATAGAATTCCGCATTATTTGTCGGTGACGTCGGAGGTCGGGGAGGCGGAGGTCCGAGGATTTCAACGGGTTCCCCATCCTTTATGCTCATGGCATTTGAGACGAGGGCCTGGAAACGAGAAAAATCAGTTGATAATTGTATTTTTTGTACGAAAAGAGAATAAGACGAACATGTACTTAGTTGTGTAAACCACGAAATTGGCTTAAGGCGGCCAGTGAACAAAGCAAACAGAAGGGGGGAAGCCGGAGGACTTGAGGAACATAATCGATTTTCCCCTCAACCACTCCTTGCTGCTAAACAGAGGGAGGCGGGGCGGCCCGTAATAACGGAGCATCGTTATTCGAGGGGCATATTCGAATTGCAATGGAGGTCTTCTAAACTATCAGTATTATCTTATCGGTCTCATTGGTTATCAGAATTTGCCTTGAGAATTTTTTCTCGATGAAATGTCTGGTCCATCGCAACACCAACAAGGGGGAGATCTTTCACAACAGGTTGGTTTTACCTTGGGATAGGATGTGAAGTTCAGATAACAGTGAGCAAGAATTTCATCATGTAGAGATTAGAACTGTACCAAATTAGAACTTGGTAGAAGGCGTACTGTACATATTCAGAGGTTGGGGGAAGTATGATGGTCCGAGCAGAGATACCAAATAAGGTCCCTAATTAGTTGTCGTGACTTATAGGAATAAGTTCTACGGATAGATCTTTTGCTTCTGATAGTGAACCTTGAGATATTCATCCCAAAATTGTCAAGGTTCTATTACGACTAGTTTTAGAAAGGGTCGGTTCTAATCCAGCGTAGTACTTTCTAAACCACAGAATCTTCTCCCAATTAGGGCAGTGAGCGGGAATAGCTTCCTGGTTACGGTATTCAGATCTCAATCACAGAATTTACTTTTATTCCACGGGAAAAAAGTTGAAAATCCGAAAATCGATTTCTTGAAAGTATCGAAATACACTGAGCAACTGTTGCTTCATGTAGAAAAAACCAGCAGAGTTGCTTTTACGACTCTAGGAACGGATGAAGGCTGATGACTACACGACTTTCCAGGACTGTATCCTCTTTAGTACTTTTAGTCTAAGAGAACAAAGCTACATATTGTACAAAATGTTGTTTTTTCTTCCTTCAACACAAAATTTTTGTGCAAAAAACAAAACTTTTTCCCCATCAGAGTCACCAACATTCTCATGACAAACTACAAACAAATTCAAAGTTCAGCAGATTAATCCCGCATTTATTTGTTCAGTGTCCATCCTCATACTAAAATGATCAATACAACTCATTCAGCAGATTTCCCCACTAATCGGTGCACCCGTTCTGATTTCAAACCCATTCTACACACCTCCGATTGTTAGTGGGTTGCCACCGCCACCAACACCACAACTGCCAATCAGGATTCAACCAACTCCATTGATGAATGTTCCCAATATGTAAGGATGGAAAATGACAACCAGGTTCAGGAAATCTCGGCCCGAGTTTATTTCGACTAGGCCCGGGTCGGCGCGGGTCGGCCCGATATATCATGTTATGCACGCTTAGAACTTCTCAAACTGAAGTTTTGGCTCTCTTTTTAGCTTTTTCCCTTTTCTCACACGAAAGTTTTGCCTGATGTTTGTACTGTAACAATTTTAAAAGAGTGGGAACCATTTATCATACTGTGAACAGGGCAATTTATGAGCTGGTCAATATAACGGGCCGGTTTTTGAATTTTTATCCCGGGCTGAAATTCACAACCCTGATGAAAATCGCACAAATCTCATCTGTTCAGATTCAACGTATTCCCATCGCCAGTGAGCTCGACAGTCTCGGATACCGTTGAATTCAGAGATGACGATGATATGATCAAAAAAGTAAATGTTGGAAAGCTTGAAGTTGGATTTTTCGTGTCTTCTGAGAAGGCGTTTATGACATGGCAATCACCCGTAACAAGACGTAAGATTTGAACGGATAGAAAGGTCTCGACTGCCTTTATATTTCAGAACCCGTTAAGTTCCTTATCACCTACACTCGCCATAATGGATTCCCAGTAGTCACGGAAACCGACAATCCGACGCCCTTGAAAAGTTTCACCATGGACACAGTCCCCGGCGTCACTTACAAAGTGCACATTCGATGCTTCTCTTTGGACAGCCAATTTCTCGTTGCCGAATGGAGCAAAGAATTCCGTGCCGTGATGGATCCAATTGAATTCGGAAGACTCCACGGCAACTGCGTCCGCTTCTCGAGTAACGCGCATTCGTTGAATCAGATGCAAAAGTTCGATGTGATTTATCGATGCAAACCGCAGCAATATTGGGATCAAATCTATCATTATTCCAATGATATCATGCAGAAGTACACCAAAGATAACAGTGGACAGCCAGGGAATCTGATCAATGGCAGAATCAAGGGCCTCTTTTTCTCTGCAAATACGCGCGGTGGGCGTTTGCCCAGAAAATCATATTTTGGAGATAGAAGAATGATTTGTCAAGCTCATCATTTCTTGAATCCATCCATGCACAATATGTATTTTGGCGACTTTTACTGCAACAACACAGCGCATTATGTCACCATTGTGGTTTGTGTCCGAGACTCTCAAACCGATAAGTATTGTCAGGAAAAACTTATCATGTTGAACCCAATGACAAACCCATTTATCAAAGTGATCGCCCCAGTTGGAAGGTCTGGAAAGTTCCAGTTCTTTTTGAACACGAAACTGTTCGTAGAGATCTTCTACACCGAGGATATTCCATTGCACATGGGAGTTTTTACACATGTGGAGCCAGATGGACCGGGCTCCTCAAGATATTATGGAGTTCCCAATAACAAAATGTGCACCGCCTGCAATTTGTATCCAGTGCAACCGAGGAACCAACAACCCCAAAATCTAGTTTTGAGACGTTAGATTAGACTTCCTTGTATTTTTGTAAAAAAAACCCATGTTAATATACCCTTGTCCATAATATACCTCTTTATCCCAGTGTGTCACAAAAAGAAACATAATCTCTTTTCGCCAAAAATTTGCCTTTAAAAATTCACATTTCTCCGCCCCGTTCTTCTTGCTTATTCTCGGTGTCATTTATCCCAGGGTTTTTGTAAAGTTTTAATTTTTTATGAATAAATATTTTTTCACATTAATTTTTGAATTTTCAGAGCTTTTCGAGTGAAAACGGACTTTTCAGAAGGGTTTTATTGGAAAAAAAGTTGCAAAAAATGAAAAAATAAATAGCTGCTAAACAGCGCGCCAGGCGGAATTTGCGGAGCATCGTTGTTTTTATTTTATTTTTTCTCGAGTTTCTCGACGGTTTCCGATGGGAGAAGTCGATAAAAATATACGATTTCGATCGGAATTTGATAAAAAAATATTGGAAATTAAATATAAAACAAAAAATCTCTAAAAAATGTCTCTTTAACCCGTTTCTGAACCAATTTTCGAGCTTCAACAGACTTGTTTCAATTTTCAGATGTCATTCGGAGGAAACTGGGGTTCATGGCACAACAATCCGCCCATGAACTCTCAATCATGGCGTCCCTATGCTAATAATCAAGGCGGTGGGCCGATGAGACCGCCTCCAATGCAAAATACTCATCAAAATGCGAGAAGTGGGTGGTTAGATGTCCTGGCGAACCCGTATTTTTCAAGAAATATTCAAGCACAGAATCATATGAACAATTATGAGAGGTTTTTATCAAATTTTTGAAAAAAAATCACTGAAAAAAAAAGAAATTTTCAGAAATCGAATGCATCTTTTCAACCAGCCGCAGCCTCCACCTCCAATTCAGCGACCTCTGATGAAAAATCCTAGTTTGCAAAATCAAATGAACGATTTTGTTAAACAAACACTGATGAATAGTCAGTTTTTCTGAAAAAAAAAATCACAGATTTAAAGAAATCCATTTCCAGACGCCCACGTCCCTGGCCTTCGAACGGGTCTCCAGATGCGTGACGCTATGAAGCAACGAGCAAAAGCGAGGGAAAATATTCCGAAAAGACAAATGGTGGCTATTCAACTGCCTGTTAATGTCAACGTGTTTTCAGAGAAAATCGAGTTAAGATGGCAGAAACCCACGGCGAGAAGTGAGCATTTTCGAATTTCCAAAAATCTGAAAATGTACAAGTGGATTGATTGAAGCTTATCAAAAACGAAAATTATGTTAAACTCTTGAAAAATCGAAAAAAAAACGGAATTGATCTGAAAACATGAGATTTCAAGTTCTGAAAAAAAATCAAAAATTTTCTTTTTTCCAATTTTGTGAACCTTGGCCAATTGACTCCATGAAAAACTTGCCTAAATGCGTTCAAAAATTCAAATGTTGTACTTTTTTGACAATGATAAATTCCATACATATTTCTGAAAATCTGACAAAAAAAATCTACAAAAACTTCCCTACTAGGGGGTCTGGATAGCTTCAAATACCCGAAAAAGGGTATTAAAGCACATTTTTGTTGCAAAACCATCTGGCAAATGTCCCGGAGTCTTGAAATTTTGCAAAATCCCAAACAGTTCAGAAAATTTTTTTTGTAAAACTTTAAGAATTACATTTCCTATCTCACAATCTCAGTGATTTTCAGCTCAACTTCTGTATTTTCTAGGATTAGATTACTGTTCTGGAAAATTTTTCCAAACAAATTTATCGACATTTTTCCGATTTCCCCCTTCCTCATCACTTTTCTTTCCAGAAGACATCAAGTTCACCGTCCACGTGGAGCATCTGAGCACAAAAGAGATTCAACAAGTCGAGAAATCCTCCACATTCCTTCACCATGATCTTGAAGTGATAGCCGGTCAAATCTACCGAATAGAAGTGATCTGTACAACTCTCGATAACTCATTCCAAATTGCCACGTGGTCTCGGGAAGTTCGTGCCGAGTTCAGTTACAGTGAACAAAAGAGGCTTCTTCAAAGATGCTATTATTTTTTGCAACGTGGAATCGGGGCGGAGCCTCAAATGCACGAATTTTGTGTCTTGTATCGATGCAAGCCAAAAGTGTATTGGGATGAAATTCATCATTGTTGTAATGATGTGATGCAGAAATATATCAAGGATGATAATGGGCAACCGGGGAATCTAATCAATGGAAAAATCAATGGATTATTCTTCTCCGCCAGGCTTAATCCAGATCTAACCTTGCCTCAGTTTTCCCCATTTGGAAATGTTCGAATGATTATCGACGCTTTTCTCCTTTTAAACCCGGAAAAACACAATTTCTATTTTTCCGATTTCTATTGCAACAAAGCGATTCACTACGTGACAATTGTGATTTGTGTTAACGACTCGGAAACTGATAGATACTGTAGGGAAAAGCTGATTAAGATCAACCCATTTGATAATCCATTTGTGAAGCTTATCCCTCCAATGGATAGATTCGGAAAATGGCGTTTCTACATTAACTACACCCTGTGGGTAGAAGTTTATTACACTGAAGACATTCAATTGGATATGGGACAATTCGCGGCGATTATGGCCACTGGAGCGGGCACTTCTAAGATTGGGGGACTCCCGAATAATAAACATTGCTCAGCTTGTAATTTGTATCCTCCCAGAGTCGGTAGAAAACAAGTGATTACTGTAGAAGAAGCCACGCAACAACAGGCTAAATCCGAGGATTCTACCCTGGCAACCATCCTTCGAGAGGATCGTCACGTGGATTCTGAAGTCGCCGACACCCTTTTCTATCTGATAGACCGTGTTGAAGAACGAAGCTTGAGCGCCGAAGAACTCGCACAAAAATTGGATAAAAACCTCGTTAAAGCGGTGGAAGAGATGAACAAAACGGTTGGAAGAGAAAAATCCGGAGTTTTGGCGGCGATTTCGAAAAATTTGAATGATTTTGTGGCCGGGTTTAATAAGCGGAGAGATGCGCTCATTTCGAAAATTAAAAGCTTTAAAGAATAGCTTTCTTTTTTTGCACATTCCTATTTCCCATGTATCTCATCCTTTTACGTGTAAGTTTTCATTTTTTCATACCGGTTAACACATTACTTTCAATAAATAGTTCTTTTTGTTCTTTAAAACTGAAATTTTCTGTTGAAAAATTGATTTGAAACTCAATTCTTTATCTGATCTTCTCTGGCCCCGCCCCTTGCAGATTGCAGCATGGCTTTCAGCAAACGTGCCGCGCAGAAGCTCAACTTTTCAAAGTGGTAGAAACCTAAATTTTTAGACTTAAAACCAGAAATTTTCGAAGGAAAAAAAATAAGAAGTCGCTTGAAAAATGATAAAATGTTCAAAGACGAAAAAAAAAATTCAGGCCTAAGTATGAACAACGAAACTATTTCCGATGAAAAATAACAGAACGTGTGCTAAAAACCTTGTAAATTACGATGGTAAAACTGAAAATCGCTTCAAAAAGAAATTTTCAAAAAAAAAAAGGAGAAAATGAGAATTTCAGTACTGAAAACAAGAGCCGACCGCATTTTAGGAATTAAAAATTTAAGAAAAGTTTGTAAAATAATCTTTTCTAGCTATAGAAAAAAATAATCTGAATTCTAAAAGCCCCTATTTTCAGTGAAAATTTCATCAAAAACAGTAATTTTAAGCCCATTTTCATTAGCCTGAGAATCGTTAAAAAATAGCCTGTAAAATTAAGAGACCCAGAAGACATGTTTTCTCTGCGCATCTCGAATTTGAACACATTTTTTCGGATCCCAAAACACCTGAATACTTTGAAAAAACCACTGCGAAATGCCATTAAAACTTCGCTTTCCAGAATGGACGAGTTCATAAAATGGTGTAAAGGGCGTGGCTACAAATTCGACGGTCTCGAAATCACGTGCCCACCCGGCAATTGTGGAAATGGAATCTACGCAAAGACCACATTTCGAACTGGACGTCCAATTATCACCCTTCCCGAGCATGACATGATAAACTCAGCGTTGGTTGTGGATCTTCCATTTTATCGCAAAAAATTGGCTGCGTTCCCGCCGAAAAAACTGAAGCCAATGGAGATTTTAACCATGTTTTTCTGTTTCGAGGACTTTGAAAGTTCCGCGTGGTCCCCTTATTTAAAAGTGTTGCCCAAGGAATTTGATACGCCGGCTTTTCGAGGAATCGATTATGATATCAATACGCTTCCGTTATCGATAAGAAAATATTGGATTGATCAGAAAAAAGAGATCAATGATATTTCTGAAAAGTTACGTGGAATGTTTCCAGAACTCTCTCATGATAAGATTCTGTGGGCGTGGCACGTGGTAAACACCCGGTGCATATTCGTGGAAAACGAGGAGCATGATAATGTGGATAACACGGATGGTGATACGATTGCAGTGATACCATATGTTGATATGCTTAATCATGATCCAGAGAAATATCAGGGTGTCGCCCTTCATGAGAAAAGAAATGGGCGGTATGTTGTTCAAGCGAAACGGCAAATTATGGAGGGAGAGCAAGTTTTTGTTTGTTATGGAGCACATGATAATGCACGTCTTTTGGTGGAGTATGGATTTACACTGCCACACAATTTGGGAGCCAAGGTTCTGATTCCTCAGGGTGAGTTGATAGATTCTGAATATAATTTCATTTGGATTTGTTTAATTTTGGTACTACCCCTCATCAGAATCGACCCTAATAAGAACCGACCGTTTAAAAACTGCCCGGATAAGAACTTTTCGAATGCTCATTTTGGGCGTTTTTCGCATCTTGCAGGCCATTGTAGCAAAGTTGTGTCAGTTATCATCCGGGCAGTTCTAATAAGGTACAGTTCTGATACAGGCAGTTCTTATCCGGTCAGTTCTGATTCGACCAGTTTCCGGTCGTTTTTAGAGCGGAAAAACGACTTAAAAAAAATTTTTTTTTTTGAATTCTTAATAATTGAAAGCCCAAAAAACCGTTTCTGAAATTGGTGAATGTTCAAAATAACCCCCCACATTTGACGGAATCGCCCCCCACTTGCACGGTAGGCAATCCCCCCTTTTTTTTAAATTTACACGCAATTTCCCGTGACCCTGCTAGCATACCCGGAAAAAGAGGATAGATTTTATCACTTTAAACATCATTTCGTCTTTTTCAAGCAATGGAGAGAGTGAGTTTTTTCCTGGGAGCTTGCTGGCGCCTAGAAGCATGGCTCAGTGCCAGGGAAAGGGAGATACCTTCAAACAAGGATCCCCGGAAGCTTGCTCTCACCTAGAAGTAAGCATAGTACTAGGGAAAAGGGGACACCTTCAAACAGGGCACCCGGGAGCTTGCTGATGTCTAGAAGCATAGCTTAGTGCATAAAGACCCCGACGCTATGGTAGTTCTCCTACTCATGAAGGAATTGGAGCTGATTTTTGGGATCTTGGGGGAAACTATACTGGGGGGGGGGGGGTGATTAAGAACTTTCTTCATTCCACAATTAGCCCCCTTCAACTGAAATGGGGGATGATTCGAAACTTTTATGGGGGTTAATTCCAAACTCTGCCAGTGGGGGGTATTCCCCAACTCGTGGTGGGGTGGATAATGGAAATATACCTGGAGGTTTCAAATCATCCCCCATTTCAGTTGAAGGGGGCTAATTATGGAATGAAGAAAGTTCCCAATCAACTCCCAGTACCTTTGTACCCCCCGTCCTATAATCAGCCCCCATTCCTTCATAGTGGGGGGAACAACCATAACGTCGGGGGGGGGGGGGGGGGGGGCATTCCGGGGGCGATTGTGGAAATATACCCTGAAATTTTTTTGGAATCATTTATTTTCGAAAAATTTCCAAAGTAACAAGGTCTCGATTTTTGTAATTTTGATTCTAGTATACCGCTAAACTGGCGTTAATAGAATCCCTCTAATAGTGCTGCACCCAAACAAGAAAGTCAGAAAAGGTTTATTAATGGTGCATGCACTACAAATGCAGGGAAGCCAAAAGGGTAAAAATACTAAAATATGCAAGTCCTTCATTTTTAAAAATTTCACCCAAAATTTCCAGAAGTCCTTCTAACCCTTGCAAAAATCGCTGGAATCCAAGTGACACGTGAACATGAGATGGTTCTCGAAGAAGTCGGTCTTCCCAGTCATCTCTACGCAACAGATGAAGGACCAAGTTGGTCCCTTCGAACAAATGTTCGTGTTATGCTACTGGAGCACTGGCAAATGGCAAATGGTCGATGGAAGAAAATAATCTATTCTCATGATCCAATCGAAGAGGAAATTGATCAGAAAATCGATGAAAAACTGGAAATTATGCTGAAAGAATTGAGGAATGGAGTTGTTGAAAAGACGAAAAAGATGCCAAAAGAAGTGCAATGGATGTGGGAGGAGCAAGTGAAAGTTTGTGATGTTGCGGTGGCGTCGTTTGAGAAATTGAAGACGTCAGATGAGGAAAAATCAGATGACGTGGAGAAGAAAGAAGACGTGGAAAAGGAAGAAGAAAATTCATAATTTTTGCATATATATTTTGTTATTTTTCACATTTTAGGTAGATCTTTTTTGTTATTTCAAGTCTTTTTTAAGTTTCCACCTTGGAAAAAATTTATTAAAGTTTGTTATTTTTTCCGCTCCAAACTTTTCTTTTCAGCTTCCAAAAAACTAATTTGCAAACAAAATCCCGCCCCTTTGCAAGCTTGCGGCTCGGTTCTCCACTTTTTTCTAGAATCGGAATTGGAAATTTCAAAGCCGGCATTGTCGGAGTTTATCCAACCTGATAATCTGAAAAAAAAAACAGAAATATTGCTGCAAGCTTCAATTTTTTCAAAAAAAATTTCAGTCAAAACATTGGCCTATTCAAGGTCCAAGTTTCGTTTCAGATTCAACAATACTTTGACACTTTTAAAACACAGTTTGAAAACGGTGGAAGTCCGCGGATTCCTAGGCCATCGTGAGTTTCTAGGTCATTTACATGCAGTGGCAAAATTGTGCGAGTCTCGAATAGAAAATATGAACAATTTAATTTATTAGAACATTAAGACAAGAGGAAAACTTTTATAATTTTTCCAAAAAGTATAAGTCAAAGGAATATAACATACGAAATATTTATATCAATCTGTTGGTCCGGTTCTTGCATACTTATTATGCGTACACAAAGTGGTGAAGGCTCGATTAAAGGCGCATCGAATATTCTCATTGAGTCCCTCGCCACGACTTTAATTTATTTCTAGCTCCGCGAAAAGAGTTTATAGTAAAAGAACTGCAAACTACGGTTTTTGACTGTAATCGTTGCGGGGAACACATTGAAAAAATTCGATGCGCCTTTAACTGAACCTTCACCTTTTTGTGTACGCATAATAACTCTTTCACATCATTTCGTTTTCAGTGAATTGTTGAACTTCAAGAACAAATTCATTTTCTGTAACTGCTACATACGCTACGATTCCATCTTCTCGAACAATGTACGATGTAATTGTTGTTTGTCTTGTTTCGTCTTGTTCAAATTGCATGTGTCTTAGATGATAACTTCTGTAAATTGGTGTTTTTTTGAATGAAATTTAGAAAGGGACTAAAACTAGCCGCAATAAACTACATACCTGGGATAAAATGGGACGACTTTCGGCTCTTCAGATGAATTTAGTTCTTTGAATCCTGCTTCTTGTTTGACTAACTCTGGATCAAAAACATGGTTCCATCGATTCGAAACTCGTAGTGTCTTCATATTTTCAAAGCTCTCCTTCCTTTTCCATTTTCCCAAAAGCTCAATGATACCATCAGTTGTGAATTTTGCCCAATCAACAATCAATACTCTTCCTTTGAAGTTGATCAGTATATCAGTGATAGTATCTGGTTCATTTAACCCAGTCAATACAAGTGTGTCGGCATTGAGCATTTCGGTGCTTGGAGCCAAATGGCCCACTAGTTTTGAAGCTTTCAATTGAATACATTTTTGATTTGGATGAGCAGAGAAAAATTCATTCATTTTCTTGGCATCTGTTGCCTTGTCCAGGCATATAAAGCTCATATCGAGGTTCATAAACTTTGGAAGGAACATGTTTCCGCTTTGATCGTTTACAGTATCAAGTTCATGAACCAAATGATTTCCGAAAATATCGATCAAATGTTTCTGAAAAGCTTCTAACGCCCGGGAATCATCTAATCCTTCCGAATAGACAACTAGATCCGGATATTTTGGAGCTGCCATCCTGAAATGGGTTATAATATGAACAGAAGGTGCCGAGCGATTATAAACTTTTGAATCTGCTAAGATTTCCGAAGATAAATAACAGAGACTATGCAAGAATCTTTCAATATTCATTATCTCCTGACACACTGCTAAGAGACCGGAGCAAAAACGTCTATAATTGAAGGAGGGCTGCAGTCATTTTTTAAAACTTTTGTTTCTTGTTTATATTTCCATGCTCATTCCTTGCTTATGAAAAAAATTGCTCAAAATCGTGAGTTACATATTGGTGGCCTCGTCCGTCTGGCTGAGAACCCGGCAGCTCAGGCATTTTTTTTCCATGTTTTCGCTTTTATTTCGTTCATTTCACATGTTTTTGTTACGAAACTTCAATCTTACCGCGCTGTCGGATACTCGGCCTGACGGCTGCGGCCACCAATCTGTAACACGCGATTTTCGAGAAATTTCTTAATGAGCAATGAATACAACATGGAAAAATAAGCCAGAACCAACAATAGCTAACTTTCTCTTTATCCGCAAGTATCCCCTCTGTGCTAAATCCAATTGTTCTCCGTTTATTTGTCCAATCGGTGTGTCCATATACGGAAAACTTGTGTCCACCAGCTCATGCCTTTTATCGTATCGAATCACTCTGGAAAATAAAAATATACAATTATGAAAATATTATTTAAAAAATACTCACCCACAAGTGTGTTCTCCGAGTTTAATATCCTCAATTCGCCGATACTGAACCGAACTTTTCAAGAATATTCTGAAGGGTTCTATACGATCTCCATCGTCATGAACTACAGAAATTGCTATTGGCCCTTCTGTTGAATCGTAAATGATTTTCGTGATCTCTTTCCAACTGATTCTAGAAATCAAAGCCTTGCACCGCTTTGATGCTAATGAAGTGAGAAGTAGTTCGTAATACTCCATTTGCTTCAGTATGTTTTTTGTACCAAATATGGGAAATTGAGGAGATTCATTCCTTTCTGTAAATTATAAATTCAATTGAGAAATTTTTAGTCAAAAAACTGGGAAAATGAGAGGTTTATCGAAACTGAAACCGTACTTGTCATGAGCCGGGCCAGGTCTCTGAAGGGCGTCAAAAAAATTTTCGTTTCATTTTTCTATAACTGGGGGAATGGTTTTCTGAAGAAAATATTGGATATTCCTAATAGGAGAATGTCCGAAATTTCATGAAAATCCCAAAAAATTATACAAAAATGAAACCAATTTTTCAAATTTTTTTGAATCCGGGTCGGCAAAATTTTACCCGGCCCAAAAATCACAAGTATTTTCAAAACGTTTGTCAAGAAATGGTATTGAATAAGAATGACGCTGGACCAGAAACCGTAGAAAAATGTTAGTGAATCAATAATTCAAAAAAAAAGTGTCACTGGTCACTGTCTGGATCGGAAACAACACACAAAAGATCAATAAGATACAGTAATCAAAGCACAAAACGCGCCATGTCATTGCGAAATTTCGGATCAATAAGAGTTTTTTTTTTGAATGTACTCTTCAGATGTTTTCCTTAGATCTAGAAAAAATTTAATAGTCTCAAAAAGGGACTTAAAAAACATGGACACAAAACGAGTATTGACCCATTTGGAACAGAAGTGACCCCTTTTAAAAGTGCAGACCGTTCGCAACAGAGCGCATTTTGTGCCTTGAATACTGTATATTATTGACCATTGTTTTCGGTTGTTTCCGATCCAGAAAGTGATCAATGACACTTTTTATTTTTTTTAGTTTTTATATTGATGAGTGCCGTTTTTTTCCAGATTGATAAAAAATTTTCGCCAAATCAATAGCTTACAGAAATGAATCTCCTCAATTTCCCATACGTGGTACAAGAGAATATATTGAAGAGAATGGAGTATGCAGAACTATTTCTCATTTCATTAGTATCTAGAAGATCCACGGCTATTGTGTCCAGAATCGGTTGTAAAGATATCACAAAAATCATTTACGATACAACAGAAGGTCCATTGAAAGTTTCTGTAATTAGCGAGAATGGAGAACGAAAGGAAATTTTCAAAATATTTTTGAAAAGTTCGGTGAAGAAACGAAAAATTGCGAATGTCAAACTTGGAGGGTGCTCATGGGGGTAAGTATTTACAGTACTGTTTTGTTTATGAACGTTCGCCCTTTTCCCATTTGGAAAGTAATGAGATCATCTCTCGAGCCGTGATGCGAACTCAAAGTGACTATGAAAACTCTAGTACACCGACATGCCGCTCTATTTTCCAATGTGCTTGTCTGAATAGAGGACCCGTTCAATTAGAGACTGTCTCTCTGTTTCTCGAGCGTTTCCCGAACTTTTTAGCAAACTAAATCCTTTAAAGAATCGTTTTTTTGAAGCTAAGAAGAACTTCATCAAAAAGTTGCAATTTTTGCTTCAAAAATTTTTGCTAACAATTTTTGCTTCTACAGTTCTGATTGGACACAGGTTCTGATTAGGGACAGTTCTTATAAGGGGTAGTTCTGATTCAGCATACCCCCTTCAAAGGCAAGTACACGGGCGCTTTCAAAATGTATTCGAATGTTCAAGCAGCGAACATTGTGACAAATGAACGGACATGTTTCTTCCGGTTTATATATCAATGATATTTCAGGTTGATTCGATATCATAAATCGCAAGAACTGCCGGCGAAACGTTCACCTTACATAAGCATGTCGATAAGAAACATTCCCGCTGATAAAATGGATGAAGTACTCGATGAAGTTTTTGAACGGAAGGAAAAGTAAGTTCTAATTGTTTTGATTTCCAAACGTTTCAAGCTTCGCCCCTTTTTTACAATGAGCCCAATTTCAGAATGGCAGCTCCAAAATGGCCGGATTTTGTTCTCCATTCGAGAAGATTGGATGATGACCCGGCTTTAGAAGCTATTCAGAAGCATTTGATTGATATTTTTGGAAATCATTTAGTTCATGAACTCATTACTAGATATAATCATACTGGCAACATATTCCTTCCGAAATTTATGAAAATCGAAAGGAGTTTTATATGCCTAAACGAGACAACAGATGCCGAGAAAATGGATGAATTCTTCTCTACTCATCCAAATCAAAAATATATTCAATTCAGCGCCACGAAACTAGTGGGTCAATTGGCTCCGAACACCGAAATGCTCACTGCGGATACTCTAGTTATAACTCGATTAAATGAACCAGATACTATCACTGATATACTGATCAACTTTAAAGGAAGAGTATTGATTGTTGATTGGGCAAACTTCACAAGTGATGGTATCATTCAGCTTTTGGAAAAATGGAAAAGGAAGGAAAGCTTTGAAAACATAAAGACACTACGAATTTCGAATATTTCGAAACGTATTTTTGAGCCGGATACGGTCAAAAAAGAAGCAGGCTTTAAGGAACTTCCTCCCTCGTTATCCAGAAAAATGGTATCATTTTACCCCGTAGGTGTCAATGAAAACGCAATGTTCAATAATAATCGCATAGTAAAAATATCATCGTACACTGTTCGGGAAGATGGAATCCTTGCGTATGTATCAATTACAGAGAATGATCTAGTTTTTGAAGTTCAAAAACTGACTGAAAATCAAATGATTTACTGAAGTTCCTGAAAGTTAAATCGCCTACTACCAAATCTTGAACATCTCTTTCATTTAAAATTCTTATATATTGAAATCTTATATATTGCAAATCTTGCATGTTAATCTTTATTAATTGGCTGAAAATAATACTTTAATAAACTATTTATATATTCTAGTTAAAACTTGTTCACAATTGCTCAATTCAGCAAACAGTCGCGTTTAGAACTAATGAGCGGGCATTGAATTGGTCTCCACGAGGTGTCTAGGGTTTTCAGATTATTCTTTTCCAGATTGGGGGAAATCGAAATCATATGAAACCAGACTGAAAATGTGTTCCGTAGAAGTTGTAACAGACACAGAGACATTTTTCTCAAGCTGTTTTAGAACCGCAACCTTTCTTAACTAAAGAATTCAACTATATTCCGAGAAATCACAGTTCAAACCGAATTTCGTGCAGAATCATTGCAAGAACAACGGCAAGTTTTATGCCTCCAGATGTCACCTATTTTCATCGATGCCAAAGAAGAAGTCGTTGGCCGAATTGGATCGAGAACTCGATGATTATATGAGAAAGCCAAAACATACACCAGTCACCGTCTAGATACTGATGGAATTGATGAGATAAAAGCCAAAACATGGCAAATGAATCTCTAGTTCCTTTTATCCCTCTCATCTGGTTAGAAAGGAGAAATTGACTGGGGTAGCGGTGCAACCTGAGGAGGACAAAAAATTTCAGACTAAAACGGTGTATTCTTCTACAACCGGCGGGAACATAGAAACTAGAAATTATAGAGCATTCCAAAAAAACTATCTGAACTGAAATTCCTTGAGAGTAATCGAAGGAAAAAGATACTGTAGACCCACTTTAATGAAATTTATCTGAAAAAAAATAAATTGTTTCTTCCCGTTTTTTCCTCGTTTTTCTCCTGCATGTCGATTTGGTTTTACTCCACGTTTTTGGATTCTTCTCATATATCATTAGAAAATATTTATCCATATTTTCACTTTTAGCAACAAAGAAAAAAATGCGTTTCTAGACCTGATAACTTTTTGAACGTTATGTAGCGCCTGCAATTTAGACCGAAAATAAATGAGTAGATAAAAATTTGTTTGCCTGCTGGTAGACTCGTTTTCATTATTAGAAATTTTTTATTTTTCTTCAAATTTAACTTTTTTGACGCTTTTTTTCTGATCAATATTTAATATTTGTAGTTTTTTAAATCGGAGCATTTTATTATAAAATCCAGAATACTGTTTGCAAGAATTATTATGAAGTTCTTCACTTCCGGAAGAATCTTATCTACTTTTTTGCTCCTTTCTTATTCGATTGCTGCTGTTATTCCTTCTGTAGTTGCTTTTCTTTTCGACGTTGGTATCTTGTTCCTGCGTTGAATTTGATGGTTTATAGGTTGGTTCAAAGCCCCCAGTTGAACACCTATTTTTGAGCTCGAAAAAGTCGTTTATCCTGAATAGGTTTGTTTCAAGTTTCAGGTCTTTCTCAATAAATTAAAGTTTTTAGGATTATAAGACCGGAGGTCGGAGCCATAGAGCCACGATATATGAGAGGAAGCGAGAAGGGCCGTTTTATGTCTTTGCCCTGTTAAGGTGGGTTGAATACCTTCTGAAATTTTCTTTTCTAAAGTAATATTTTTAGGATAACCGAGAGAGGGCCTGATGAAGCCAGATGACAGCGCAAGAGGAAGCCGAGAGACTCAATGGATCTGACTGGTAAGCTATTTAAACCTTTCTGGTTTTTTGGGTTTCGTTGGGGCAAAGTCCTGTATTCGAATCCCAACAGAATAAATCATTGTTTAGCATTTCAAAAAATTTGAAAATAATTGTTTTTGTACTTTTGCTTTGATAAACTTTCAATCAGTTTTCTTACAAAATGAAAAATTTTCATTTCAAAAACCTTCAAACTAGATGATAGCGTGTTCCGCTAATTTGCTCATTTTTGAGTAATGTACTAGAGACCAGCAATTTGAAAATAAATAGAATAAAGCTATCCATACATTTCAATTTTTCATTTTCAGAACTCGCAAACAACTCCCGAAACAACAACAACAACCCGAGGATGCGAACGTTGATTCAATGGTTCCAGGAGTTGGTCAGAAAGTGTGGGTTCATGAAGAGGCATTGAAGGGAAATAAGGTTTGTTTTATGGGGAAGCTGGAAAGTTTTGGCGTCAAAATTTCCGATTCATGTTCCGAAATATCACAAACATGAAAACTTAGCACAAAAACACCATTTCTCTTTTTTTTAATAGCAGTTAGATGTAGCTATCTACAGGTATCCTCTCCAAACTTCAAAAGAAATTGGAAGACATCTCTTTTTTTGCTGGCCAGAATTCAAAAACTGGGTTGCTGTAACTAGCGTAATCTGGCCTAGGTTTCCGAAGGATGCTGGATGGATTTTATGCAAGAACTTGATTAGTCTGAATAGCGAAACTTTTACCGGACTCTCACACAAATCTGAGCCCCAAATCCTATGAAATCTTCTCAGAGATCCTGGATGTCTTGCTATGTATGTATCCGTTTTTTCCATGTTCGAATTGCCCATAGCTTTTTAAAACGTCTTACAGTCTTTTAAAAAAAGTCAAGTTTCTAGTGAAATTGTGAACTGAACAATGTGTGAAACTCCGATTGGAGCTTATCTGGAGTTGGGTCTCTGCGTCTTCCCGCTCATCATGCTATCTCAAACAACGTCTAATACTTCTCCTCTCTTATTCCCAATGCCACCTCAACCAACCCATTTTCCAGGTCCGTCTCCTTACTCGCAACCGTCCAGACGCCCTCCTCAGTCTCCCCAGAATGCGTAAAAACGAGCTAATTGAAGTGTTATCCATCTCGACAGGATGTCTTAATAATTGCACATATTGCAAAACGAAAATGGCTCGAGGCGATCTTGTCAGTTATCCATTGGCTGATTTAGTTGAACAAGCACGTGCCGCATTTCATGATGAAGGTGTCAAAGAGTTATGGTTGACATCAGAAGATTTAGGAGCATGGGGAAGAGATATTGGTCTGGTCCTTCCAGATTTATTGAAGGAATTGGTTAAAGTGATTCCCGATGGATGTATGATGAGACTTGGAATGACTAATCCACCGTATATTTTGGATCATTTGGAGGTAAGAATTGCTGGAAAAGGGGCGGAGCCAACGAATGATCATGAAAAAAATGGATCAAAAATCGTCTACTAGAAGCTTCTACAAGCTCCGTCCACTTTTTGACTCTTAGTGCCCTTCTATTAGGGGTAGATTGAGATTTGTAATGACTAATCAACCATATATTTTGAACCATTTAGAGGTGAGAATTGTTGTAAAAGTGGACGTGGCCCAGCTGGAAAAGGGAGTGAAGGAACCGCTTGAAACCATCAGAAAAAAAGGGTTGAAAAGGCCTTTTTTGAAATCAAAACAGTTGAAATATTTGTAAGCTCCGCACACTCCGGGGTTTCGAGAAGCAGGAAAAAGTCCTATTATACCTATCATGCCATGATCCTTACCAATGTTGTAAACTCCTGCTACGAAAACCTTTATTAGAGTAGCACACGGTATTCAAATAAGGGATTCCTTTCATACAGTTCAATCATCTTTTTCAGGAAATCGCTGAAATTCTGAACAATCCAAAGGTGTACGCCTTCTTGCATATTCCCGTACAAAGTGCCAGTGATGCTGTGTTGACAGATATGAAGAGAGAATACTCGAGACGACATTTTGAACAAATTGCCGATTATATGATTGAGAAGTGAGTAGGATTTTCATGGTCTAATTTTCCATGTGTGAGAACCTAGGCCACTGGACAGGTATCTTTGGTTCGGATGGCCTAGAAAACTTGCTTCTTGGCTTTCAGACGTTTCCTAGGCCATTCAAAACAACAATTCGAGTTCGTCGTCTAGATATCCCGCAAAACTTAAACCAGGTCTTTGGGAGTGTCCTAAGCCATCTAGAATAAAAACTTGAATCCGTGGCCTAGATTTTCCATAATACATGACTTAGAAACCCTAATAAATTCTCTCATTTTTTTCAGTGTTCCGAACATCTACATCGCCACCGACATGATTCTCGCTTTCCCAACAGAGACTCAAGAAGATTTTGAAGAAAGTATGGATCTCGTTCGAAAATACAAATTCCCATCATTATTCATTAATCAATATTATCCAAGAAGTGGAACTCCAGCAGCACGTCTCAAAAAGATTGATACGATTGAAGCGAGGAAAAGAACGGCCGCAATGTCGGAATTATTCAGAAATTACACGAGATTCACTGAGGATCGTATTGGAGAAGTACACAATGTTCTGGTGACAGAAATTGCAGCGGGTAAGGAATAGAACTGTTTTTAGAAGGGCACTTTTAAGAGAAATCGTTACGGTCATATGATGAACCTGCATTATAAGGGCACCTTTGAGGGTTTCTTTTTGATGCTAGAGACCTTCTGCTCTGAAATGTCTCAATTTGACGGATTGTAGGCATACCTGCCACTATAATAGAGGAGTTCAAAACCTTTTTATAAGGGCATGCTTTTTTCATATTAGAAATCTATCCTGAAAAAATCTGAAATCTTTGTCGTCCCACTATACCAGAGGATTTTTCTAAACACCTCAGATTACTTCTATCAAAAAAGCACCTTTTGTCGTTGCAGATCGGTTTTTTGAATAGACCGGTTTCTAGGTGTACCCCACTATTATATTGGGGGTTTTTAGTAATTTTTCAGCACGAAAAGTTCAACGACATGCCATTATAATAGAGGTTTCATTGAGTTTTGTAAAAACATTTCTGAAATATTAAACCCTGCCACTATATTAGATGTTCCTTTTTCAGACAAAGTCCACGGAGTCGGTCACAACAAGAGCTACGAACAAATTCTGGTCCCACTGGACCATTGCAAAATGGGTGAATGGATTGAAGTTCGTATCACTGACGTCACCAAATTCAGCATGATCTCAACGCCTACATCACTTCCAGAAGACGAGGATTCAGAAGACGTCAAAAATGAATCAGAAGAGAATCCATATCATATGTTCATCTATCCGATGACATTCATTCTAATGCTTCTTCTCACAATTTGGTCTTTCGATCGTTTCGTTTCTCCCGGATTTTTGGACGAATGGTTCCCATTTTTGGCTCATGAAGACGTTGAAAATGAGATGTGGATGGGTGGAGGAGAGCAAGAAGACATCGTTTTTTTATGAACAGAAATTGTTGATTTTTAGGCAGATTTTGCTGATAATGTATGAGATTCCAATTTTCAATTAGGTTCAAACAGGATTCGCACTGTGATTTTATGCTCAAAGAGCTGAAAGGATTATATTATATATTCATATTCAAACCTGATAATAAAAAGCTGTAATAAATTTCATTGTTTTGTTGATAGGTGAATCTGTTTTTTACCAACTCATACATATAATCTTCTAACCAGGTCGTACAAAATCTACAGTAACCACAGAGAGGAAATTTTTTGGAAGACCATGGCCAATTATAGTGAGAAAATCAGAGATTTTCATAATGGGGAATAACACCTTTCGATTCTCTAAGTAAGAGTTACGGAATCCCTGAAAAATCTGGCAAAAATTTAGACAAACCTCGAAGAAAATTGGGGGCGCAAAATAAAAATAATTACAAAAACCTTTTTTGGAGACTAGTTTTTCGAAAAAAAAAATTGCTTGATGCAACTAAAAACTTAGAAACCGTTAAAAATCAATTACAATTCAAAAAACTGTAACTTCAAAAATAAAATTTTTTTCAAAAATTAATTCATTGATTGGTTACTCGCGCTCCACTGCACTTAAATTCGTTTAAATTTTCATTTACAAAAAAGGGGCGGAGCTAGAGCTTCATTCCGAAATGTCCACCTTCGATGTCATCCTGGTTCGAATTGGGAGAGTGGTTTGCTAGAAAAGGGGCGGAGCCAAGACCTAAAAGTGCCAGATTGCTTAGGTGTTTCTATAATCCTACTGTAGGTTATGCAAAGGTCGAAGCCTAAGATCTGAAAACTCCAATCTGAAAGGTTACTGTAGATTCTGAATGATTACTGTAGAGCTTGTTTCTATTAGATATTTTTCAAGTTCCGTCCGTCTTCTGTGGCAGCAGGAAAAAACAAAAATGGAGCAAGAGTTGTTCAGAAACCATCTTCTCGAGCGAGAACTCGATGTTCCTAAAGTCTTGACCTATTTGGGTAATTTCAAAATCTCAAATATGCTACAATCCCTTAAAAGAAATGCAGATTGACGAGGTTAGCACTATGCCACCTCAGATCCTTCTCCGTCCATTTTCACATGTCCTATGGTACTGTCGAGGCCTTCTTCTCGAATACTGGAACCGAGCCTATGCGCAAAACTATCTGAGTCTCGATGACATTTCGAGAATGTGCCAGGACACGAGACCTATCTTAGCCATGGCTTCTTCTCTCGCATACAATTTGTCAGGGACTCAATCAACAAAGCGCGGTGCCCCTCGCAAAATCAAAGAGCTCTTTTCGACAGAGAGACACGCGGAGGCAATGAGTAATTTGAAAGGCTGAAGAATTCGTCTAATCGTTGGACTAGATTTCAGCGGAGAAGACCTCCTTCGTTTCGGACAACAAGAAGCACTTCGAGTCATTGTCGTGCATCTTCAAAACGGCTCTGATCAACTTCTGAAGCTGCAAACGCTCGCACAACACTTCGGACCTTATCGTCACATTCAACTCTCCGTCGTCATTGCTCACATGCACTTTATTCGTCAACTGGCACTTTCTGCCCATTTCCTCGCTTTCGAGGCTGACTTCCGTACTTGATATTTTTGATATTTTCATCATTTCATTTTTCAGGGTTTTTTAAAATTTTTCCCTCCGCTCTCCTCAGTTTGTCAATGAAACACTAAAAAAATTACCATATAATTTATTTCCAGAGATGCATTTATCATTGTCATTTGATCATTTTTATATTCCATTCCAGTCAGTATCTAGACGGTGATTGGTGTATGCTTTGGCTTTCTCATATAATCATCGAGTTCTCGATCCAATTCGGCCAACGATTTCTTCTTTGGCATCGATGGAAATGGTTGTTTTCTCGCATGGAAATTGCCTTGGAATCGATTATTCTGATTATTGTTGTTGTAGACGAATTTGTTGCGTTGATTCTGCACGAAATTCGGCTTGAATTGAGGTCTTCTGAAGGTGTTGTTCATCTGGAACTTTGACGACGTTTGAACGAAATTGTGACGTGGCTGGAAACGCTGAATGGCTGGAACGGCGTTGACGAATGAGACACGGCTTTCTGGAAAGGAAAATTGAGAGTTTTTTGAGATCCTAAAGTTTGGAAATGCGCTCTAATCATAGTTGCCGAAAATAATGTGGGAAACCAAAAGACACAGAGGTGAAAGACTTCTGCATCTCTCGATTTTACACGCTATTTTTTTGAGAAGTGCGAATGGAGCGCGTTTTCAGCAGATTTGGCTTGGAGAACGCAAAAATTTTTTTGCCAACTTTTTTGTTCAAAAAGAAGCTCAAAATGTGCCAAAAATCGATTCAGAGCCTTTTTTCGGAGCTTGAATACCTAAAATCAAGGTTCATTTTTCTTCGAAAAAAAAACGCCAACAAATGTTTCAAAAATAAATATTCGGTTTCGAAAAGTCTAGTTTTCAGCTATAGTGGTTCTGAAACGTCTGGTTCATATCGTGGTTCTGAAACGTCTGGACTAAAAACCAAATTGATTTTTCGGACGTTTCGGAACCAGTCGTTCAAGAACCATGGAGAGCTCGATATTTGAAAATTGAACCTGCAAAATTTCAAAAACTGCTCAAACCGCAACCGCAGGAGGCTTTCCCCGTTCCAAAATGACCGTTTTTTTCCCGAAAACAAAAAAATTTTCATTTTGAAAAAAACAACACTTTTTTTTTTGGAATCTTTTCTTTAAGATTCCTACGGTTCCGGTTTGAGCTGCTTTTGAATTTTTGGAAATCCAATTTTCAAATATCCAGCTCCCATGGTTCTAAAACGACCGGTTCCGAAATGTCTCCAAAAACAAAAAAAAATTTCTGAAATTTTTTTTGTATTTCTGCAAAAAGCTTACGGAATGGAACAGCACGATGCTGAATCGCTGCGCGTGGACGACGAATCACAGGTTTTGGCACATATTCCACGTGTTCTTCGTACTGAAAATTCCAATTTTTCTAATTTTCAGAATTTTCAAAAAAAAACCTGTCTTGGGTGAAAATTACGAGAAGGGTACGAATTGTGTTGAGCCTTCATAACTGCCGCTTTTGGCCGTGGTCTTGGAATTGATGAGAATCTGGAAATTTTTGAATTTTTGAAAAATTTTCGAAAAAAAAAAGATATTTTTTCTCGAGTTTTCAAAATTTTAATGGCTCACCTCTCATTGAGAGACATTTTCGAGTTTCCGGCAATCACAATCTTCGACGGCACTCGTTTCGCCGTCATTTTTCGCTTGTTTTCTGCAAAAAACAAAAATTTAGTTTAAAAAATATCGAAAATTACAGTAATCAGGCCGATATTTTTTGATCTACAAAACAGTTTCGGCGGGAAAAAACAGAAATTTCTCGAAAAATGGCAAAAAACAATAACAAAGAACGATTTTTTGCTCATTTTCGTCAGTTTTCTAGTGGCGAATCGATGTTCGTCGCGACGTCTGATGAGCATGTTGCAAGTGCGCTCCACTGGACTTTTCCGTCACGATTCTCGTTTTTCTTCTGTTTTCTTCATTTTTAATTAGATTTTCTTTGTATTTTGGGTTCGAAAAAGACGTTTTATGAGTTTACGGTATGAAGAGTTCAATAATTTAACAATTTAATTCGAAAAACCTTGTGAAAATCGGTGGTTTCCCGAAGAAACGAAGAAAGGGCGCGGCCTCTTATTCTTTGTTGTTTTTCTTTGTTTGTGAGCAGTTTTTCCGGGATGTGAAATTCCAAATCTGAATTTTCATAATGTCTCGACTTAGAAATTCGGAAATAGCATAGGTTTTCCCTTAAAAAGCGGAAGAAAATCGGTGTTTTTCAGAGGAAACGGAGGAGGAACAATGCGTCTTGGTATTCGTTTTTTTCATCCGCCTGTACTCAGATTTTTCGGGTTTAAGGGCTTCGGAAGTGTCTTTTAAAAAATTTTCGGCTAAAATTGTTACGAAATCTGTCAGTTTCACCCCAGAAATCGGGTGAAAATCGGCCGTTTCCAGAGAAAACGAGAAAATTCGTTCACTGTAGTTTTCCTTCATTTTTATCAGACTTTCTTTTGAGATTTAGAGTTCGGGAATTGATTTTTATGATATTTCGTCTTAAAACAATACGAAAATGTTGAACTCTACACAACAAGCGCGTTGAAATTCCGTCGCAAATCAGGGTTTTCACTGTCGGAAAATAGGGCTCCGTTATCTTTGTTCCCGTTTTTCAACTTTCAGTTTCAGCGCGAAAGGTCCTAAAGGTTGAATTGAAAGATAATTCGGTCAAAAAATGACGAAAAACCCCCGGAAAATTAGGTGCGAATCCCGCTTTTCCGAGAAAAAGGGCAGGTGATTCGCCAAAGTTGTTTATTCGTTTATGTTCCTTCCAGAAGCCTCTGATGACTCATTTTCTCTTAAAATCGATTGTTGCAATGTGAAAAATGCATTGCTCATCATATTTCGACGCCTTCCTTCCCCCAATTCTCACCATGAGAATCTCTCGATCAATCTCTTTTCTTCTCTAATTCTCACCATTATTCCCAATTATCTCCGATACTTCCGCGTGTTCCCTCTACTCCTTATTCCTATCTTCTCCCTTGTTCTCTTCTCCTTTTCTCAAGCTTAAGTAATTCCTCTTAAAATGGACCATGTTTTCCAGGTATGAAGACCCATCTTCTTCTCCTTCTCTTCGCCCTCGCGGGTCTCACCGCCGGTTACGACTATGCATCAATGTTCGAAATGTGTAAGAAGCCTCTAGAAGCGACGAGGACCCTCAGTGATAAGATGAAGCTTCCCGACACTTACAAGGTCTCCGGATCGATTACCAATTGGGTTGACTCGACGACGTGGTCAATGCAGGAGACGGCGACCAAGGAGTTCCGTGTGCTTGAGAAGAATGGAAAAACTGGGAAGGAGACGTGGATTCAGGATATGAGCAATGGTGGAAAGGATACCGTCTATATAGATAAATGTAAGTTTTATTTGGGGTAAAAAAGCTGAAAGGATCAGAGTGAGAGACACAGACACTGATAGTTTAAAGGCGCATACTTTCAAATTAAAATGAAGAAGATTCCGAGAGCTTTCGTTTGAGACGTCTCGCGATGAAAATGGCTGATTTCGAAGAAAGTTACAAGCCGTCCCGGCCTTTTCATGTTCAAATCATGGATATTGAGTCCTAGTCTTTAATATCTTCTGTCATCCCTTCTAACTGAAATAAGTGGTCAAACGCAGGCTGAAGTTTGGACTTGACTCAGGCGCAAACACTATCCTCAAATTCCCCCTCAAATCCCCATCATCATCTTTCTTATTTTCAGCCGGAGAATGCAACGGAAACACGACGAGACCATTGCTCATCAACGTGCCACGCTTCTCCAAAATGATCGGCACAAACGCCTCCTCGTTCTCGGAAATTGTGTCAAATCTTCTCAAAAACACGGCTGCCATCAAAGGATTCCTCATCGAATCGCAGATCGACGTTGTCAGTGGAATGAACAGCTACAAATGGATATCATGTGTCAATGGAACCGGCAACGAGACGGCCACAATTCTGGAAGTACGCTACACTGGAGAGGACACTATCACCCCGCCCCTTCAAGAATTCTCCAGCCCACTGTTGCTCTCTTTCCGTATGGCTGAACTCGTGAATTTCGACTCTACAACTCCAAAGAATCACTGGTCAGTTGAATTGGATCGTTATGAGCTTCCGACTGGAAATGAGGCTGCAATTGCTCATGGAGTATACTGTAAGGGTGTGGTGCCGATTGGTCCCAAGGTGAAGGATATTGACGAGTTCGCCGCCACGTTGAACTATTTCGACTACCGAACGAATAAGCAAGAATCCGTTGAGGTTCTCTACTCGAAGTCTCGTCAAGTGTTCATCGTCGCCGGAAGCTCGTTCCACAATGTCTTCGCCCGTGAGGGTGAATTCCCAAATACACCTCGAGAGTTCTCAAACGATACCGACTATGTTCTTCACGATTTCAAGTACGGATACGAGGTGACAATGAGCCGTGGAGCCTGTGAGACTCTCGCACCTTTGGTCAGTGGCACTTCTGACGTGCAGGAGGTGCAGAATGATCCAAAAGATAACAAGACGATGGTCCTCACCATGTCACCATTGGCAAGCATTCTCATCCCTCGAGTATCATTATATGCTCAATATGCCAATTCCACTGATACGGCTGGACTTTCCTACACGAATTGGCGTACAACCGATACCGTGAGAAACGTTATCCGCGAGATTCAGCTTAACAGTGATATGGAGATTCATTCGATGAATGAATACACTCCTGGAACAAGACAATTGGTGAGAACGATGACTGTCACTCGAGTTCCAATAGAAATGTCTCGATTGAATATGAAGACAGCTCAAATGTCGGATTGTTATGACGGTGGACGCTTCTCCAATAACACGTGGATCGTTCCAATTAAAGATAGTGAGTTTTACTAGCTTCTGGACCTTTAAAACCTTCTAATTCTTCCAGAGAACCTCACAGACATCCGAAAAGTCGGTTTGAATCATCTGAACGAGGCAGTCGTCAACTCAATCACAAAGAACGTCTATCCGATCATCCCATATCGTGTCGTCACGTTCTACACTGGCAATCATGAGAATGGCGTCTCACTGGTGATTCGTTTGGCTGAGAAGAGTACGGTGGTGCCGGGTAAAGTGTCTGGATACAACTACTCAGACGAATTGTCGACGGCCGATTTGTTTAAACGAATGAACGACGCAATGATGGCCGAGAAGATGCCGATTGAGGTGGAGACGATTGGAGGAGGCAAAGAGGTAAGTTTCGAGGATCTGAGAAGGATTCTGAGCCATTTTGGGCTTAAAAAATAATGTTTTAGGTAGTTGAAAGTCCCAAAAGCCAATTTTTTGACTGAAAAGTTCAATATTTTAAGATCAAATTGATGTTTTTTGAACTCAGGAAACCACGATCTATCATTTGATTCGGCAAAATCTGTAGATTAGAAATAAAGCGATCTTCCCACTCAGTTCGAAAGGCTCTCGACTTGAACTTCAAGACTTTCTGTCAGAAGCTGTGTTTTTAGAAGCTCCGCAAACTAAAATTAATTTGCCTTTGACCCTCGATTCGTCAAAATCGGCCGTTTCGAGACCAAGCTAGGCTTTCTGAAAGAGCTGATAAAATTGGAGAACTGACAAGAAATAGAACCGCCTAACCTAGTGATTGACAAATGCCCTGGTCTCTTTTTCGGGCCTTTTCTAGCTCTCCTTCGGACCGGTTTATAGAAAAGTTGTTCAAGCTAGAACTGTTCCAGAATAGTCTTTTCCGAGATTCCCCATCATTTCAACCAAAGTTCTTCTTCTTCCAGGAATGGATCGCCGACGCCAAGGCAATGAAGAAGTTCGAACCAGACGACGACAGCGGCTTCATTGGCTACACTGGCGGAGCAATGTTTGTGTTGGCCATCTTCTGTCTCCTCATTGGAGTCTCAATTGGTTCCGTTGGAGTGTTCGTCGTGACACGTCGTCAACGTATCTCCACACTGGCCTATCAAGTCTTCGAGTAACCTCTTGTCTACTTTCCCTTTCTCCCCTTTGAAGAAGTGCCATAGCATAATTCTTATTAATATTATCTTGTTTCTGACCCTTCAATTTGTCCCATTTATATTCATTCATCATTCCTCCTCATCTTTTGTTCGGTTCTAATTATTTTTTCTTTTCGGTTTCCAACTGGTATATTACACCTCTCTCTGACTTATCATGTATATAGATTGTCATTGTTTCTCGTGTACTATCATTTTTTCACATTTTGCCAATAGAAAAAAAAGAGTCAACTCATCGTCTCAATGAAACTTTTATCAATCTTTTCTATTTTTTAAAATTTTCACTTGGTTTCGAGCCTTTTTATCTCAATAAGTATGCCACTAAATCTATGGGATTACTGTAGATGTCGCTGCGAAGTGCCAAAGAGCGCGCACTTCAAATTGTCGAAAAGGCGTCGCGGATTCGAATTCAAGATGCTCGCGATAATATTGGAGCGAGAACGACTGGAAGACAGCTGAAGAAAGGGCATAATCAGGTACAGTAAACCCCTTGAAATGTCATGTGGCAACTCTCTTTTTTCTTCTAGATGGGTCACACGCAGGGAGCACTGGAGAGAGCCGCCAAACCGCCGTTGGGATGGATTTGGGGCGATTTTTTCCGTCCATGGCAGAGAATGTATCCAGGGGAGAAGTTGTTCAATGCGGATATTAAGTGAGTTTTGGAACTAATCGAATTGGAACTGGGACTAATTGGAAACTGTGATTTGAAAACCAGCAATTATGAGATTAGGACGTTTTGGAACTGGTACATCTGGAAACTGAGGCAATTTGGAACCAGATTTTCTGAAACCATGCTGTTCCGGAACTTTGAAATTGTGGCATCCAATAACAGGCACCTTTGGAAACCACTAAATCTTGGCGACGTGATAGCAGGACGTTTCGGAACCGCCACTTCTTAAAACCCCCAGAAAACGAATCTCGGAGACTCCCCTCTTATTCTAGAAATAGCAGTGTCCTAATATCATATCCATCTCATTTTAGTTTCGCAAAAAGGAGAACCTATATTTGAGTGGCAGGAAGCTTCAGAACCACATCATTTTGAAATTAGGCTTTGGGATCAAGTGATTTCCATAGTTTTGGGATTACTCAGTTCGAAAAGCGTCGAATAGGCGATTTTCAGTTTACAGTTCCTTCAGCAGTTTGGTTTCTAGTTGTCCCTGTTTCGTAACTTCCAGTTTTCAAGTATCATAACAAAAAATGACCACTGTGAGGTTCCGAAATGACTATTCTCAAAACCCTACTGGTTTCCATATGTCCCGGTTTCCATGCGTCCCAGTTCCCCTCCCAACCCCATTCTTCCCCACAATTCTATACCCTCTAATCCTTTTTTCTTTTCAGCACTCGCCGCGAATACATTCCACTCTCCCTCGTCGAATTGGCTCGTCTCATCGATTTGGGATGGATCAATCCGAATCATCCAATCGATATTTCGACTCTCTGTGCCACTCAAAAGTTTCAAATCAACCCACGAATTCGTCAATACGGTTTTGATCTGACTGACGAAGGAGCCGATTCATTCCCATATCCAGTTGATATTGAAGTTCAATACGCCACACAATCAGCGATTGCAGCTGTGGAGAAAGCCGGTGGACGTCTTCGAACCGCCTATTATGATGTGGAAAGTCTCGAAGCGGCAGTGAATCCAAAAGCGTGGTTTGAAAAGGGAAAAGTGATTCCGAAGAGGAGAGCCCCGCCTCCAAGTCTAATGGAGTATTATATGGATGCAAAGAATCGAGGATATTTGGCTGAAAGTGCTGAAATTGAAGAGCAACGTGTATTGAGTGCAAATGTCAGAGGATACAGTTTGAAGCCTGAAGCAATGACGTCATCACTGAAAGCAATTGATCAAGTATTTCATGGAATCCCATCTGGAAGTGTTGTTTCTTTGGCTGATAAGAAGGTTTTTGCTCCGATTAATGAGATTCATCGAGAGTATTATGAGAAGAAGCAGACGGCTGATAAATTGTATTCTTAGACAAGAGATTTTAGTTTATTTTTTGTTTTGTTGATTTTGTTTTTTTATAGTTTGGTAGCCTCTTAATAAATTTGAATTTTTTTTAGACTTCGGTCTGGAAAACTTCATTAAGGGGAAATTTCAGAGGAATTGGAGCTGAAACTCTGGAATCTTAAAAACGCAAATTTTCAGATTCCATCCAGATGGTTATAGACGGAAAAATACAGTCGAATTTTCAGCTAGTTTTCTACAGTAATTCTTCTGAATAGAGGCTCAAATCTTCTGGAAATTCCTAGTCTGAAAAATCTGAAAACCTGCTAAAAAATTTTCCCTGAAACTGGATTCCAAAAACATTCTACAGTAATATACAGTAATCCATCCATTTTCAAAATTCTATAAACTGTAATTTTTCGATTCTAAAAATTTTTTTAATTTCCATATAACTTTATTTCTCACATTTCTATTACTTATTCGCGAAAGGCTGACACCTTGGGTTTAAAGGCGCATGGGCAAATTTTCATCGGGTCCTGTCACGATAACAGTTATTTTCAACGGAGAATTACTGTAATCGTAGCGGGACCAATTGATATTTGTCAATGCTCCTTTAAGCCGATTTGTCAGACTTTCGCAAAAAATATTACAGTAATCCTCTACAGTATTCTTTTTACTTGAACCAGATTCATCCAAGTCGAATCACTTTCCCAGAAGACTTGTTTATCCAGTTTGACCTTGATTCATCAAGTGTGCTCTATTGCAATGACTACTGTAAAAAAAGAGTACGCTGGCTGGTGTTTCGCGCGCTGTCATCTCGAGAAGGAATGGGTAGACACAAGTCATTCAAGATACGAATACACAAGATAGACGGTCCTTGTTGGTCCTTCTTTGGTCTCAAGCTGGCCCTTTTTGGATCAATATTTTCGTATTTTTCATTGATTTTTTGTCTTTTCTTTTAACTTTTTTCTGATTTCGTCAAGTCTTTCTTTCTAATCCTTATCATCTTCATTTGAAGATGTTTGAATCAAATCTAAAACCTCGAAATCTTGATTCCACAATAATTTTAGGCCAGTTTTTGAGCAGAAATCCCCATTTTTGTCGACCTTCTTTGTCGAAAATTGATCTTTCAAAACAAAAAACTAGCTGAACCTGTGAAAATCAATTCATCCTTTCTACTGTCTTTCCTTATAAGACTACCATAAGTCTTTTTTTTTCTTCCGAATTTTTACTTCCTATTCTTCTTCCAAGCTTTCATCATAGATTTTTTCAATTTTTTTATTGATTTTTTTTTTGTTTTTTTTTCTAAATTCTTTTGGAACAGAACTAGAACCTGAAATTCTTGATTCCGTAATGTTTTAGATCCTGTTTTGATTTGAAAACGCCACTTGAACTTATTGTCCAAACCGGATAATTGTGGTTTTTTTTTTCTTGAATATCTCGCTATTCTTTGAAATAGTTCAACACGTTGAAATAAGGGGTTCTTTTTACTGTTTTTTCCCCTTAAAATTTGGTGCTAACCCTGTTCAAAACTACCTGAATTAGAACTGTCCCTTTTTTGAACAGCCCGAATGAGAACTGACACTACTTTGCTGCAATGGCCTGCAATCAGTGCATAGTGCCCAAATATGAGCATTTGAAAAGTTCCTATCCGTGTCAGTTCCTTAACGGTCGTCTCTTATAAGGGTCAGTTTTGATCCATCCAGTTCTGATTAAGGGTCGCACCAAAAATGTATCATTCTGCCTTTTTTTTCTCAAATTTTACTCCCAATTCTTCCAAACTTTCATCCTTGCTCTTTTCCCATCAACGTCTTCTTTCTTTCCAGAAAAGAAAAATGAAAATCCAATTCATGTTTCTTCTCCTCATCAGTCTTACCACCACGGCAACCGCCGATCACCGTCTCCCACCAACCGACCTATGCAACAATCCACCGGAACCCACTGAAAAAATGCCAACATTCAATCTTCCGGAAAACTATAAAATATCTGGAACTTTTATTGATTGGGATTCCTATCAGAGTTTCTATCTTCAGGAGACTGTCACCAATGGATTCAGGGCTTTGGAAATGAAAATCGAAAATGGTTATAAATGGGTGGAGGATTTGAAGAGTGGAGAAACATTGCTTGTTACTGAGAAAAGTGAGTTTTTTGAAGAGGGATTTAGGGGAAATATTGTGAATTTTGTCGTGAAATGTGGTGTATACACAAAAGTTTCTTTTTTGAACATTTTAAAGTGAAACTTATCATGTAAAGAAAGCCTTTTTTGAGCTGCGCAGCAGCGTTTCAACTGGGAGCAATTGTATTGAAGCTCCAGACAATGTTTTTGCCAATCGATAGAGATTTTCTCGTTTATAACTTCCCATTTTCGAACTTTAAAAAGAATACGATAAAATTGAGCTTGTTACTGATGCAAAGCTCAATTCGACAGATTCTGATCCTTCCCTTCGTTATGTGAAGAATCTTTTATTCTAGATGAAAATCGTTTCGGTTTTATTTTACGCGCGTTTTTCAGAGGATTGTAATATGTTCTACTGATAAGTTATAATAAAAACTGTATTAGAAGAGCACCCACAATGGGAAAGCCCCTTTTCTTAGAAGAGCCCTGCAGCTTGTCTTTTTTTTAATGAAAAGCAGACAGTTTTGCGATGAAACATGCCGTCGTGCTCGGCATAAATAAATGAGAGCCCTCTAAACGCTGATTGGAACAATAGAAGTGCATGCTCTTCTAATACAGTTTTGACCGTAAGTGTAAGAAAAGGATAGAAGAGTCTTTCAAAAAGCGGGTGTCTGTGAAAGACCTTTATAATTTTCCACCGAAAATCGTTTTCCTTTTCAAATTTGATTCTTAGTAAACTTTTTTGAATTCGAAAGCGAATTTTTTTCGATAACGATAGGAGTGGTTTTCTGGACAAAATATTAGATATTTTCAGTAGGAAAAAGTCAGAAATTTCATCAAAATCACAAAAAAAATTGAAAAAATGGCCCCAATTTTTCAAATTTTTCCATCTGCCCGGCCCGGCTCGGGAAATCACAAGTATGGTCAAAGTAATATTTGCGGGAAACACTAAAAACTGTAGAAATTCAACTTTTGATTGCCGACGAAAAAGGGGCGGATCGCCCGCGAAAATAAAAATTGTAATTTCTTGCACAGACTTCATTATTTCAACATTGAGAATAAACGTTCCCTGTACCAAGTTTAAAAAAAAGCATTTGCAAACCATAACAATCCATCTTTCAGAACAAGAATGCACGACAGTCGAAAACGCCGACAGGAAAACACTTCTACCATTGTCTGTTTTGGGTGGTGATCTACCTTCAATTCAACAAGTCATGTGGGCAATTCAATTTTATTCATTCGGAAACAAAGGATTCATTTTGAACGACGCATGGGTTTTCTGTGGAAATGGAAGTTTTGTGGAAGTGAAATTGGACGAGTTTTCCAATCCTCCAATGCTTAAATCCATTCGTGGTTTCAATAGTTTTGCCATATCAAAACATGAGATAAAACATATCACAATCACTTTTGATCAATACGAAGAACCTCTTGGAAATGAGTTTTCAATTCCAAATGGCGTCGTTTGTATGAAGAGAAATGAGACAGAGCTTAAGCCTAAGCCTATGGAAGAATTCGCGGGGATTTTGACCTATCAAAATCATAAAGATGATACCACTGATGTTGTCGAAATGCTTTATTCGAAATCCCAAAAACTTTTTATCCTGTCCGGCGGGAATTTCAAAAATATCCTCGGACTGGTCTACCCCCCACAGATCGATTATATCCTTCATGATTTTAAACATGGCTATGAGTTCGTTTTAAGCCAAGGAGCATGTGGAACATTCGAGAAACTTCCATTCAATTCGAATGATGTACTGATAGACTATCAACAATATCATGATCAATTACCATTGGAATATGTCTTAATTCCGAGTTATATGCGATGGTCGGAATATAAAAATGGAGATCAAGAATTTATCGATTTGAGAGCTTTGGACAGTTTGAATAATCAATATTGGGAGCTCGTTCTGACTCAGGAAAGAGAGATTTTGTCATACAGCACTTATGATTTTTGGACTCATGAACCGTTGATTTCGATGAATATTCATAGAATTCCAATGGAGAAATCGAGTCTAAATGTGAATTCAGTGCAAACTTCAAATTGTTATGATGATGGGCACGATGGGAATAATACGTGGATTGTGGATATTAAAAATAGTGGGTTTTTGGTTTCGTTAAGATTTTAGGCCATGAAAAAGGTTCTTCAAGTAGTCCGGAGCCTCCAAACTTCCAAAAAATGTTTCTTATTTGCAAAAGCCTGACACCTCGGTTTAAAGGCGCAGCGACAAATGTTCACCGGGTACTGCCACGTTTACAGTAATCGTGGCGGGACCCATGATAAAGTTGTCGCTGCGCCTTTAAACCGAGATGTCAAGCGCTCTCGAATAAGTAATATGACCTCACTAGTGGCTATTCCAAAAAAAATTTCAGCTCCTTTTTTTTGAATTTGAAGTTTAAAACTTGAATTTTTGTGATTTCTCCAGTACGTTTTCAGCCTAAAAATGCCGATTTGGAACGATTTCAAGTCTTTTTGAGCGCTAAAATTTTGAGAAATGGGTGTTTTTAGTATAATTTTTAATTTGAGATATATAGCAGAAAACTTTCTTTTGAAAGTTTTGTCATTTTCAGCCCTTTTTCAGCACATTTTCAGCTTTTTTTTCTGAAAACTTTTTAAAATTTGATGAAAAACGATTGAAAAATATTTTAAAAAATGGACATTTTTTTCAGCCCGTTTTGTGAATTTTAAAAAAGAATTCTGAAAACTTTTTTTTCATAATTTCCAGAATTCGGATGTTTTGCTGTGCTCCTCGGAACGGTTTGTAAATCGAGGAGTCAAGTCAAACTCGTTTTTTTCTGATAGTTTCAAAATACTGAAAATTTGTCAGCAGAAGCCTTTAAAATTGTTAAGCCCCGCCTCCAAAATACAAACCTTTTTTTCCAGAAACCCTAATGGACGTTGGCAGAATCGGTCTCGCTCGTCTAAACCAAGCAGTGGTGGAATCGGTTTCGAAGAATGTGCATACAGTTATTCCATATCGTGTTGTGGTAGCATTCGTTCAGAATCATGACAATGGTTTATCAATGATTTTCCGACTGATTGAGAAGACGTCAAAGGGACCAGCAAGAGTTCATGGATACCTGCTCAAAGACGAGTTGGCGACTGAGGAATTGATCAGGAAGATCGTTGCGGCCGGGAATCTGAAAATTGAGATTGATATGGGTGATGATGAGGAGAAAGAGGTATGTTCTAGGAAAAAGAATTGCCCGAAAAGGGAACCAATAGGAATAACATTTTCCGACTTCGGAAAAACGTAAATCGGAATTGTTTTTCCCGGGTAACGGAAAACTGAAAATTTCCAATAAAATTTAAACTTTTTCAACAAAATTAGAAAATTTCGGGTGTTTTTTGTATATTTTTTGAGTGAAATGCTGTTTAAAACTTTCAAAATTTCTGACTTTTTCTTCCGGAAAATATATGAAAATTATACGGGATACGGAAAACGGAAATCGAAATTCCGTGAAGCTCTGGTGGGCGCCCGCGTTACCGACTGCGCCAAACGTGTAAATTTGTAGACGCCACGCTTTGCCTAGAAGTATCGGGGGCGGCGCGCGACTATCTAGACTGCCTCCACCGAAAAAAAAAACAATGATTCGAATTTCAGATCTGGACCGCCGACGTCAAATCAATGAAGCCATTCCCTCCAGCTCATCCTGTCGTCTCCACCCTTCATGAGCAGCCACCATCCATCAAAGAAAGTGCTCCTGGAGCCAAATCAAACGGCAAATCGCTCAATTATAAACTTCTAGCTTTCATTATCGCCTGCGCATTCGTCTTATTAGTTTTAGGAGTATTTATCGCCAGAAGAGAGCAAAAATCACAATTCGAATATCAAGATTTCGAACCATTCCCCACTAAAAATCGTTATTAATTTTTTTTGTTTAGTATCGGGAAATCGGGAATGTGGGTGGGAAAGTGCGCCCTAATGAGAGAATAGTTTTGCTGCCTGGACTAATGCAAAAAGTTGAATACTCAGCTCAGGCAGCCAAATTTCTCATCAGGGCGCATTTTCTTACCCTATCCCCGATAATGCTGTGCTTTCTTAAACTGTTCGATCTCTATAATTTGTTTGCTTTTCTGCTTTAATTCTCAAATTTCTCAAAGTGATTTCTTTTTCTAATAAAACTTTCCTTTCTAAATCCATTCCACACTTTCAACTCTTGAACTGATAGTAAAAGCAAATACCGTAAAATCTGTAATAGAGGGGCATGACCTTCAATTAAAGTAGGTCCTTATATTTTTCAAACACACCTTGTGACTGTCCTTCTATTAGAGGGGTTCATCTATTCAAGGTGTCCTTCTATTACAGATTTTACGGTATCTTCGCACACGAGTTTCCAGGGAGGGTAGGAAAGCGCGCTCTAACGATAAATTGATAATTTCGCTGCGTATCTCAATGTTGAGCAAATTTTTTCAACCGATTTTTTTAGGGAAATGGGGCGAAACTGAGTATTAAACGTATTTATGGTTAGAGCGCGCTTTCCTACCCTCGCTGGGAACTCGTGTGTCTTCGTTTCTTGTTTATTTTTCCATGATGATTCTATTACTCATGAAGAAATTGCCCAAAAACCGCTCTGAAGCGCAAAAATTGCGCCCAAAATCGCAAGTTATAGTTTGATGGCCGCGGCCGTCTGGCCGAGAACCCGATAGTGCGGGTTCTTTTTCTCTATACTTTTTTTTTTCTTCATACGGTTTACTATAAAAATTGATTTTTTCTCGCCAAAACATGTGAAATGAGTAGGATAAAAAGGGAAAAAAATGGAGAAAAAGGCTGTGTGGATTCTCGGCCACACGGCCCCGGCCACCAATCTGTGACGCGCTATTTTGGGCGCAATTTTTTCATGAGCAATGGAATCAGCATGAAAAAATAAACAAGAATCAAACATTTAAAAACAAAATGAAAAAAAAACGTTCAATTTCCCTTTTTTCTCTCTCCTGTTCTGTCAACTATTACCCAAGTGTTCTTTTTTTTTGTTGAAAATCTATCTCTGCAACAAATTGGAACAAGATGTAATTCCATAGAAAGATGTTCAATCGATAGAGAACAAAAAAACACTTTCCAAGATATAACGTAAAATGAAGAGACACAGAGTTGGAGTGAGTCGCCCGCTATCTTTTCGTTCTCCTTTTCTTCCTTACATTTTTCATTTCGTTTTTTTTGGCAACCTTGTGGTCGGTCGCCTGCTTCATGATTTTCCAGAATATTTTTAATTTCTATATATTATTATTATTATGACTTGATAAGCTTCAAGAATGATGACAGATTTGAAATGAAAAAAAGTTAGTTTACTGAAAAAAAAATCACTATAACTTGTAAAAAATCGGTCTTGAAAGCGTCCAGATTGGTGGCCTAGAATCCGACAAATTTGAAACAAAAATCGTCGGCCACCAATCGATATTTTTCAAATGCGACTTCTGTGCAATTTAGAGTCATTTCCAAGCAAGCTCACAGTAAAAAAAACTAGGATCAGCATAAAAAACACGTCTGAGCTAACTATAAGGGCTACAAAACTCTATACTTGTTTTTTTACAGAAAATATGTACAAAAATGGAACAAAACTCCCACAAAAAGTCTGGAGTTGTCCAACATGTCATGATTTTCTGGATCTGCTTGCTAAGGTAGGGAAGTTTCACAAAAATTATGCCATTAACTTCTAGTATTTTCAGGCATTCCCAGTGAAGGTCGACCTCGTGAATAATTATCTGACGAAGTTTATCTGCAAGAAAAACAACCAATCGTGCATTGAGATTATTTCAAAATCAGTGAGAATTGAAGACAAAGTGTTTGCTTCTTTCCAAAATATAGTGCGTTTTGTTTTCAAGAATTAGTTTGAAATAAACCAATAGATCAGACTAGATTGTATTTTTTTTGAACGACAATGACGTCATTCTAAACACTTCATAGCTTCGTGGAATCCAATTTTATTTTTCTTAAATAATGATAAATTTCTCAATTAGATGTTCAGCTAATTTTTTAGTTTCGGAATGTATTCCCTTAGAGTCAAGGCTGTCACACGGCCGGCCGCAGCCGGCCGGCCGGCTTTTTGAAAAAATTTTGAAATGAAAAGCCGGCCGTCAAACTTATTATTTGTTCAGTACTTTTCCACGGCTTTTTTCAATTTTGCCGGCCGCGGCTTTTCAAAAAGCCGTGAAAAAGCCGTAGAAAAGCCGCGGCTTTTCCACGGCTGGTTGTCGATTTTGACAGCCTTGCTTAGAGTGGAAGACTGGTTGTTGCACTATTAAGAGCTGAAATAATATAAATGTCAGTAGTAAGAAATGAAGCTAAAATAATGAAAGTATTCTAAGTAAATTGTTCAAATTTTTCAGACCGACAAGAATGAAATCTGCAAAATCCACATGGGCTGTCAGGAGAATGTCAATCCCAAAAAATTGAAAGACAGAGAAGAACTATGATGAATACAATGAGTTTTGATTCTCGGACAAAAAGAATTAATATTTTCTCTCATATGTTCAACATTCTCTCATTCTTTTTTTTCAATTTTTCAATTCCTTTCATAAACCGGTTTACATGTCAATATTGAATTGTTGCCATAGAAAATTCAATTAAGAGAAACGAAAAAAAAATGTGACCGTTATCTTGAACTTTTCACAGGAACCGTTGTTCATGACCAATCAATCAAGAGAAATGAGAAAAACAAAAATTGTTTCAATTTTTTCACATAAAATAAAAAAATGGAACGGAACTCCCACAAAAAGTGTGGAGCTGTCCAACCTGTTATGATTTTCTGGATCTACTTTCAAAGGTAGAAAATTTCGGAAAAGTTAGGCCGACAACTTCTAGTATTTTCAGGCACTCCCAATCAAGTTCGAACTCGTGAATAATTATCTAACAAAACTCATCTGCAAAGAAAACGACATATCGTGCATCGAGGTTATTTCGAAATCCGTGCTAATTGAAGACAAAGTGCTGAAGGTTTTTTCCGAGCAGGTGTGTTTTATTTTCAAGCATTAGTTAGAAGTAAACCAATAAATCAGACTAGGTTTTATTGTTTTTAACGACAATGACGTCATTCTAAACACTTCATAGCTTCGTGGAATCCAATGTTATTTTTCTTAAATAATGATAAATTCCTCAATTAGGCGTTCAGCTAAATTTTGAGGTTCGGAATTTATTCCAGTAGGGCGCTGTTGCACTATTAAGAGCTGGTACAATATAAATTTCAGTAGAAAGAAATGAAGCTGAAATGAAGAAAAGATTCTAGGTAAATTGTTCAAATTTTTCAGGCCGACAAGAATGAAATATGCAAACACAACATGGGTTGGATGTCAATCCCAAAAAGCTTAGAAACAATGAAATTTTGATTTGTCTCGAACAAAAAGCTTTCATATTTTCTCTCGTATTTCTTAATGAAACATTATTAACAAAAAGAAAGATTATTTGTTCCACATCTTACTAAGGACTTCTTTGAAACCTCCCGCCTCAACGGAAAATGTGGTTTGCTGGCGCAGCAGGGGAGGCGCTGGAATGGCATGAGAAAGGCTGTGGGTTCGTTCCCCCGCCCGCGCAAAATCTTTTTGCAAGTTTTTGTTCGTCGAATTCAGAAGCCGAGACGATGTGAAAGTAAATGCCAGAGCCGTAAAACAGTCTCTGGTGACTTCAGGAAAAATTTTTACCAAAAAAAAATTTTTTTACTTGAAATTTTCGTTAAATTGCTCATGAGACACTTGGGAAATTTTTTGAGCTCAAAATTTTTTTTTTCAAAAGAGTTCCAAAAGCATCAGAAAATGATTGGGCATGTTCGAGTTAATGTTTCAACTCCATTTTGTGACTCTAAGGCCATTGGAAAAGTGCGAAAACGTGAAATTTTCAAAAAATGCTCTAGTAAACCATGAGATAGAGACGCCTTTAGCAGATTTTAACTTCAGAAATGGAATCAGCGTGGTCGATAAGGTACATAGACGAACTTTCGGCCCAATATCGAACGGAGTGTCCGCTTAGTTAGTTAGCTTCGCAGAGTTATTTTATAATCTGAATACCGTAAAATCTGTAATAGAGGGACATGTCCTTCTATTTTTCAACCCCTTCATTTAGATGTCCTTCTATTATTACAGTGTGCTTCTATTAGAGGCTGTCCTTTTATTTTTCGAGGCTTTAGTAGGCTAGAAAATAGCACAGTTTTTGGATGAAATTGTTTGTTTTACTTTGATTTATTCACTGAAAAACACGAAAAAGCCAGAAAAAGCTGGAAAAAATGAAGAAAAAATTATTTTTCAGTGCAATTTTTTCGATAATTCGAAGGGTCTTGTTGAAGTTTCAATGAAAAGAAGTGAAGGGTGTCCTTCAATTAAAGGGTGTCCTTCTATTTTTCAAACATTGCCTGGGAGTGTCCTTCTATTAGAGGGGTTCTTCTATTACAGATTTTACGGTAGTTATTTCGATGATGAATCATTGCAAATATCACAAGACACTGATTTATGATTCGTCTCGAACGAAACGGAATCGAAACTTTTAATCAAAAGAACAAAATTCCCTTTCTTATTTTCTCTCATATGTTTTTTTTTGCTTCGATCACCATTGCGGTTGTTTTTTTCTCAATTTTCTAAGCTTTTTTTTCAGTAGCTTTCTTCCATTTTTTCAGACATATATTTACAATTTTCAAAAAAAAAAAACAACAAACATTTTCAATACGAGGACCTTTATTCTAGCCATTTTAAAACAATGTATGGGGATTTTGTGGTGAGAAAAAAACGAGAGAATACTTTTTCAAAAAACAAAAAAAAGAAAAAGGCGAGAGAAAAAGTGATAATGGTACAAAAAGAGTGTTGTTGTGCTTGCGGAATAGTGAGAAGAGGGAATTAAGAGAAATTTTAAGAAAAAAACAAAGAAAAAGAAAAGGTAAAAAGCGAGATGATTTTTTTTCTTGGGGGGAGAGGGGAAGGCATAGTTGAAATTAACGATAATGATAATGATTAAAAAAAGTGGGCGGAGTTAATGATAAAAAGTGGGCGGAGTTTGAAAAAAAAGTGAAGCGATCAACGAGAAAATGTATTGAGAGAAGGAAAGAGAGAGGACCAATGGGAGGAAAAAGTGCTCAAAATAATGATAATAATAATAAATGATAAAAAAGGGGGCGGGGCTTGCAAAAAACCAGGCGAGAAGGCTACCGTAATCTTGGTACAAATTTTTGAAGACAAAAAAAAACGAACGGAAATGTTTAAAATGATGAGAAAATGTGTGTTTGAATGGGGGATGGGATGGGCGTGGCGGGATGGGGGACTGATAACTGATAACACAAGAATTCGGATGTGATGAATGAGAGAGTGTGATGAAGAGAGAGAATTAGAGAAATCGAGATACTGTAAATATGCTTAAAAACGGAAGAGGGTAAGGGGGAAAGTACGGATAAGAAAAAAAGGAAAACTTCGAGAAAAAAAACAAAAACAATAGAATCAGTGTCTAACCAAGGAACGAGTAGTCATAGTAGTGATCGGGTCCTTCTGGTCCGCCCCCTCCTCCACGTGAAGAAGACGATGGCCCCGCCCCATCAGCTCCGCCTCCTCCTGATCCTGGTGGCCCTGGTGGTCCTGGTGGTCCTCCATGATGATGATGATGATGGGGAATTGATGGCATTGTCATTGATGGTGGTGGTGGAATAAGTCCCGCATCCACAAGGGCTTCGGTAATCTTCTTCGAGAGTTGAGTCACCTCAATCTTCGCCGTCACCACACCAATCACCGCTTTTTCGTGCTCGTTCTGAAAATGGAAAATGGGTTTTAGTTGTGACTTTCTTGATGGTGGTCTTGAAGGACTACTGTAGCCTTATGGGTTTCCGTGCAAGACCCATGAATATTAGGCGTTTAGAATCAGGATTTCAAGGCGGTTCTTATGAGTATAATCATGGCAAAGCCATGCACCCTTAAAGAAGGCCTGGGTTCCACCACGAAACCCATTTTTTAAAGGCACATAATGATCAAAACATGTCAAGATAATACTTATTGGGAGCGTCTTGACACCCTGATTCTAAATATCTACCTTTCATTGGTCCCGAGTAGAAATTAGGAGTTACGGTAGTTTGAAAGGTTAGAAAATGAGTTTCCAGGACCACGAAAACACCTGCGGTTTCAGAATTTGTAGTAGTTTCAAAACAGTTCTAAGACGATTTGGAACTCATTATCGGTATTTTTTCCGATTTTTTTACTGCTCAAAAGTTCGTATTAATTAAATCTGCATTGATGCTCTGGTACGTTTCTCTAAACTAATTGGTTTGGAAATTTGAAGAACAATTGTTTTCCTAAATAAAAATTTGAATATTTCTGAAAAACTTCGGAAGGAAAATCTGAAATAGGATTTTTAGAGAAAAAAAAAACAGAAGAAAAGTTAGATACAATAAGGACCAAAGTATGCTCTAAATTGAAAAAAAGACTCTCAAAATTGCTCATTTTCAAGCTGTTTTCCCTTTTTTTCACAGTTTTATTACGGTAGGATGTTTTAGAACCGTGTCCCATATTAAAACTGTCTCGTATCAAAGCTGCGCCGCAGCAGAACTAGAAATGTTATTTTCACATGGGAATATTGCTGTTCTCATATGGAACAGTTCTGATACGAAACAGTTCTAAAAGAGGCAAGTTCTGGTGCAGTACAGTTCTGACAAGGGCCAGTTCTGGAACGGCAAAACGCCTTTTTTTTTCAAAAACCCCCCCTCTCACCTTTTGGTCTTTATTCATCCACGATGAGTCTTGTCCGTCCTTGCCACCGGCTCCCTCCTCAAAGTTCGAAGGGCGCATGTCCCCCTGTAAAAAAAATTGAATAAAATGTTTTTTTTTAGAAAATCTATATTTTAAGCGGTATAATTCTCTCCATTATTCATCATATTATATTTTTACTTCCCCCAAGCAAGACACACCAATTTTTTCAGTTCATCCTCATAACTGTCCAAACGCGGAATCACCGTCAAAATTTCGGTGAGCAGATCGAGTACGTTGGGCGGAATGTGCGGAAGTGAGAGAAGCGAAATATCCAGATGACCTTTTTGAACCGCTTTTTTCAACTTTTCCGCCAGCTTCTTTTGGCTACCGTCATCGTCAACGGCGGAATTGGTGGGAGGTACACCTCCTCCAGTGTTCATCATCAACATACCCATCGGCATTGAGGACGATGATGAGGACGGTCCACCTACACCCATTCCAGGAGGTCCCATTGATGAGCCTGCAAATATTGAAGAATTGTCGGAATATTGAGCTTAAATTATTATCAGAATCAAAAGCTTTTTGTTAAACTGATTATCTAATGATAGAATTGTCTTCTAACACAGACTAATTTGTCCCGTATGAGTCCAATAACCATAGTGCCAAAAGCCGAAAACATCTAATTACTCAGATATCCTAAATTTCAGACGTCAACCAGTACAAATTTTCACTAAAAATATGAAGATTTTCAAATTCTGACATTTAGGGAGTTTTAGAAAAATTACCAGCATTTCAGACATGGTAGGTCAAATTCAGGTTGTTCTTTTGGGAAAAAAGTCAAGTAATTATTTCAGAATGGGCTCAAAGTTGTGAGTGTTATGGAAAGATTCCCAAATGTATCCTCTAAAATTTTCCTGCATCAAAAACCAGTTTGAAAGAAAAAATGACAACTTTTTTGATTTCAAACCGAAAAAAATCTCCGAAAACTTGGACTAAATCATGTGTTTCAGTTGAAAAATTAGAGTTCCAGACTTTCGTCTGAAAAACTTTCGATTCAAAAAAAATTTAAACTCTCTGAAGGAATTCGTGGTGATTTCAGTGTCAATTTTGGGTATCAAAGGCTCAAAATTAGTCTTTTTCAAGTCTGAAAATGTGCTCTAATTGCAATCCGTGTAATTTACAAGGACTTGATTTCGTGATCTTCCCATCAGTCTTTTAATCCCGTTTCCAGATCCCTTCCATTCTACTAACCATCCATAACAGCACCCCAAACAGATCCACCATCAAGCACCCCATTATCACCATAGACTCCTTGCGAATAGTGCTGTTGCGATTGTTGTTGATGATGGTGTTGTTGCATGTGTTGAGCAAAGAATGGATTACGTGTTTCACTGGACGATGGTCCACCTGAACCTGGGGTATTCCAAAGAGAACTATTATCATCATGTTGTTGTTGTTGATGATGATGATGGTCTCCTCCCCATCCTCCTTTCGATGATCCTTGGTCGAATTCTGAACTTTTTTCTATTTCCCTATGAGAATTCCATTCTTTTTCTTAAAACTCACCACTCTTATCACCACCACCGAGCTCCGATGGCAAATCACCCCATCCACATGGAATAATGGGTCGACGTCCAATCTTCAACGTGGCACTCGCCTCCTCTTCGGCTTGTTGTTGAGCCTGAGCAACGATTTGCGGGTTGTCTGAGGCGAGACGACGTCGGAGAGCTTCCTCGTTTAGAGCCTTCTTTTTGAGATGACTTGGACACCGTTCCATTGCAGTCTCGAAGTCTTCTTCGTGTCCTTCTGGAACGATCCAACGGCGGATTGGTTTGCTGTCTGGAAAAAGTTTGTTGTTGGTTATGAGGAAGTTTTAGTGGTTTAACTTATTGGGATTTTAAGTCATTTTAAAGCTAGAATCATGCTGATCATGAATCTGGAGTCGGTTCAATCATGTGGTTTTTTTCTCTTTCTAACGACCAAATTTATACAGATTCTATTACGCTCTTCACTGGGAGCAGAACCGAGTCTGAAACCCCATTTATGATGCCCATCAATCCAAAATAGTCGGAATTATAAGACTCCGTCCAGAGGGCGGTCTCTGCTACAGTAGGCTTTTAGCGGAATGCTGCAGCTTGCGCTTTCAATTCTTAACCTTCCCAGAATTTAGAACCTTTGGAACTTCTAGCCTGCAGGTTTCTAGACAGGCGTCAGAACAGGCGCGTAACTTCCTTCAATTTCCTTCAAAAAAATGCTAAACGCTCAAAAAATTCGAAGGTTTCTCGACGAAATCCAACAATTTCAGGCCAGCGAAGAGCCTATCACTGAAAACTGGATCAAGATTCGTTTTCAGCTCGATTCCAGCTTTCAAATGGTATGAAATACAGATTCTGCTCATTCCTAGAGAGTCGGTGTTCCCATGAGATTTGAATTTGAAAGGAAACCAGTTCCAGATTCGTTATCAGCGAGATTCCAGCTCTCCAACGACATCAAATTCCCCTTCAAAACCCAAAAAGTAAAACTCACTCGAAACCTCGGCATCACCCCACGCCAACAATCCCTTATCTCTCAACGTCTTCTTTCTCTTCGCCTCCTCATCATTCTCATCTGTCCACATTGAGTAGTCATCCATTGACGATGAAGTTCCACCTCCAAAATTTCCATTCGGACCACCTCCACCGTGTCCACCACCACCACCCATATGATGATCATGCGGTGTCTGTGATCCACTCATCGAGAACGGTGACGGCGCATACGGTTGTTGTGGATGATTCTGATTGCCGCCTCCAAAGTATTGTTGTTGATTGGGCGGGGCCATCATCTGAGGCATATTATAATTCTGTTGCTGCCTCGGCTGATATCCTCCTCCTCCTCTTCCACCTTGCATCCGATTCCCGTATTGATTCTGTTGGCTGCCTCCTCCTCTCTGTTGTTGTCCATAGGGTGGCATTTGATGTCCATATCCCGGATCATAGAGATCGTCTTGTGGGGGCGGAGCCGCGAACGGAGTCGGCTGATTCCATTGTTGTGGGGGTGGTGGTCCCATATCACCGTAGGGCATCGTTGGCGTTGATGCCATTGATAAACCATCCATACGCATTCCTAAATCCATAACGTCTCCTGGCATTCCACCCATTGGAGGGTATGGAGACATGTATTGTTGTTGCTGTTGTTGTTGGGGTCGGAATGCCGGTGGCATCATTCGATTCATTCCAGGACCACCACCACCGTGATGTTGATTTGGAGGCATTCGTTGATTATATGCACCTCCTCCACCCATTCCACCGCCGCCGCCACCGCGTCGACCACCTCCTCCGCCACCATTCATGTGATGTCCACCACGGCCGCCAGGTCCTCCTTGCCAACCGTCCCCGTTCATACCCGGATCCAACTCGTTTGGCTGAAAATTAGAGAATTGAGAAGGGGTTTGGAAAGAGGGAAACTTGTTTTAAGAACGGAAAATATGGATTTTAATAGACTAAGCAACCAGATTGGCCGAATTGGCTTATTTTTTAATATCAGTGTGATTATGGAAGCATTATGTTAAAGTAGGTATGTAGTTTCATCGAACTTTTGCGACGATTCATAACTTTCTTCAAAATTTATAGATTTCTGTCGAGTTCGGACTCGAATAACTCGCCTAGAACTGGGCAAGATTCTAAGAGAGGTTTTGGCTGTTTTCATCACAACCTCCCAAACTTAGAACCTCATTTTCGGACATTTTTCCAAAGATATCGCTTATCAAAATACCCGAGATTCTTAGGCCTATAACTTTGCTCAGAATGAACAGTTTCGGATGAAATATGGCTCAAATTGTTGATTTTAAAGTGGGCTGTACTTGAAGACCAAATTCGGCAATTTTCATCGAAAACTTCTGATTCTAGCGCCTTGTTTCTCGAGGTTTCTTCACATGGAAAAGTTCTCGAAACTCCCCGGTTTCCTGAGCTTACAACTTCGCTCAAATTGTGCCGATTTGAACAAATTTAGTCTCGAATTATTGGTCTCAATTTTAGCTACAGTTTGAAACCAGTTTCAACTTTGCGGCATGGTCGTAAACACTTCGGATAGGTCTAGCATAGAGCTTTCGAACCAAAATGTGTCTCAAATTGTAGCCAAGATTACGGCCAGTCATTCGAAGCTAAATTTGTCCAAGACTATACATTTTGAGAAGAGTTAATGGAGTTCGAAAGTATGCAAACGCGCTCAATTCGATCAATTTCTAGCCGACACGCCCCATTTTCAGGCGAGCGCGTTTACAAACTTCCAATTCTTCCGAGCTCCCAAAAAAGGGATTCGTATAATCGATCTCCATAAAGATTCCTCTCTGTGGCCGGAAACGTAAAGACAACGTGTACTTAGCCCTCTTGGCTCTTGGCTCCAAAATTGCCCGCCGCCGGAGGGGAAAATGGGCCCCACGGAGAAGAGTGTGAAACAAGAAGAGGTTTAAAGGAAGAGAAAAAAAAAGCACTTCTAATCGCTAGGAGAGAGGGATTAGGAGACAAGAGAGAAGAGGAACGCGAAAAAAGGTTCATGTTGAAAGAAGAAAAAAGAAAATCAATTTTTATCATTAAAATGATGACTAGAATTGTTTGACGAAGACCAAAGAGAGGGGCAATCAATTTTGAAGGGAGAGTAAAACCCATAAAAGACGGGGAACGATGTCTTTCCTTTTTTCGCGACGACGATGGCTAAGGATTCGTACAAAATCGTAAGAACATAACGGATGAAAAAGAAACGAAAAAGGCCATTTTTACAGCAGAATTCCAGAATTTTCTAGAAAATGAAATCTTATCTAATGTCGTAATACAAGGAGATGATGATGACACGTGGATTAGATCGAATCGTTCGAAGGAATAGAAGGGTTTGCGTGGGGAAAAATGACGCGTGGCAAAAAAAAGATGACGTGATGAGAACTAGGAACAGTGAATTGAAATAAATTCGAGCATTGATGTAAAAGGAGGAACACAATTCAGCTTCAAAAATTAAAGACAAAACCCAGAGACAGTAGCAAAATGAAAAAGGATTTTGGAAATCCGGACACTTAAAAAAAAAATGAAATTTTGACCAAAATTTGACTAGGAAACAGATTTTTCCATCCTAAAATCAGTTAGCCCCATTTTCCTTTAAATTCCAAACGGGACTACAGTAGACAAAGCTCATAATGACTGAATCGTGGCGGGACCCAACCATGATTTTGAAGATTGATAAGAAAATTGCAGAATGAGTAAAACATCCTTGTACTTTTTTGGGATTACGATGAGCTCACAGAGGACCAAAAATTCGAAAATGGTCTAAACCGCTAACACACTGATAGCGTCTGAACCTTATCGATGACCCTCTAGACATGGGGACATCGATTTTGGGAACTGATAACAAGATCTATCGAGACGGGACATTATTCCAATTGAACTGAATTTAAAGATGGAACACTGATGGAGAATGCAAAAAAAACGTCAATTTTCTTGGAAAAATGTGGAACTTTCCTAGTAGAACAATGGATTTAAACGGACCAATTCGAATGATTGAAAAATAAAAATTGCGAAATTCACCAATTCCAATTTTTCAAAAATCCCAAAAAATGAGAGTAACTTCTAGGGAAAACTCCTATAATTTCGACCAGAATCCAACAAAAAAGCTATTTTTTCAATGTGAGAAATTGAAACTTTTGGTGCAAGATCAAATCGATAAAAACCGCTTATTTGAAACTATCTGATCCGAAAAATCAATGATGAAATTAGCCTTTAAACGCTGTGAAATCAGGCCTAAATTGTCTAAAAATCCTTCTAAGGTTCCAACTAAACTCATGCACTTTTAGGCCAAAAAAAAAAGTGTCAAGAATGGTCCAAACCGTGCGTCGTCGTTTAGGGGGACACATACACATACATTCACACTGATCGCAAGAAGAGAAATAAGAAACAAAGAGAAGAGGGCGGCAGAGAAATGACTTTCCCCCAACGAGACACAATAACCAAATGAAGAGACGGGCGGCGGGCGAGACACAAGAAGTGGACCGCGACTGGGCGGAAGACACGGACAGAGGTCGGGGGCCCATGACCAATCGATAGTTCGTCCTATTGAGAAGACAGATAGAAAGGGAGAGAGAGAGAGGGAGACAAGAGACGCAGAGACATAGACCGGACACACGGGCGGTCGCGGTGTGGTGGTGTCGGCAGCGGTGGGCGCGATGAGATGGGGTGGTTTCCAGCGGTGAAGTGAAGAACACGACGAAGAAAAAATGCCTCACGAAATAGTGTGTAAATTGAAGAGATTTTAGAGATATTCATGGGGGATCCGGAGAAGGACCTTCGTGGAACCTTTCGAGAAGAAGAAGAAGAAGGACATTGTACTTTTTTTGGAAGAGAGAGAGAGAGTTGGAGACTGAGAAAAAAGAAAAGACGGAGATGTGAATTTTCGATAAAGGTACGCGGCTACTAGTGGATATATATGGCCATGAGAAGGAGAAGGAGATGGACGATGACGTCATCAATGTTCACTTTTTTGCATGGAATTTTAGACCATTTTGGTGTAATTTAGGAATTTTAGGCCCAAAAAAGGCCCCAGGGCTTTATCTAAGTCTAGATTTAAGGTTTTTGAAGGTTTTTAGGGGAATTTCCACTTTTCAAAGGTTAATGGGCCCAAAAATTCCCGATATTTTTTAAAATTCTTCAGGTTTTTGCCAAATTCTTCAGATCAATTTTCCACGAAAAAGAGAGTATTTTGAACCGGTTTTAGGCCTGTTTGGACACTAAAATAGATTGTTTTTTTCATAGTTTCTTCAATTCGGACAGTTTTAGAGAGAAACTTTTTTTCTAGAAACTTAAATTTTCAGGTAGATTAGAAGCGAATTAGTCTTTTTAGGACCCTATAATTGAGTCATTTTTAGAAAGAAAAAAGATTTTGAAAAATTTATTTTTTGAAAATTTTGACTGGAAATTTTTTTTTTCTGAGTATCCCAAATATCCAGCCATGAGTAAAAACCTCAGAAAATACTCAATTTTGTGGTCCAAAAACTATTGTTAGAGCCACTTCTTTCAATTTTTCTGAAATTTTCAGTTTTTCTAGAAAATTTCAGATTTTCAACAATCGGATTTTTTCTGACAAACAGCCAAAATCTTAAAAAAAAATAGTACAAAAATCAAACCAACAGGGCGCTAGGAGCTCACAAAGTCTGATAATGAAATTTCCAAAAATAAATTTTAGGCCAGAAATTTTTCGAAAAAAAAGTTTTTTTTTCAGTTTTGCATTTTTATACAAACTCCAAATTCCCGCCAAAATTCAGCCTATTTTCAGCGTATTTTCAGCCCACTTCAAGCTTCTTCTTCCTCATTAAGCGGCCCAGAAAAAACTTCCAAATTCCCAAAATGTTCAATTTTTCTCCCCTGCATTTCTCCTTCTCCCTTACACGATAACTTCTCCGCTGAGGCGGAGCTCGCGGAGCACCCGTATCCACATATAATTGATTTCCAATTGGTTGTGGTGGTGAAGGTCCATAATTATAATGCACTGGCATTGGATACTGTCCAGGTGAATAGCCGAGACCAGGCGGCGGCGGAGCCCCTCCGTACTGATTTATATTTCGTGGAGCAGAAACATTCCGATAGTTCGGCGTTCCGGAGCCTAAAAATTAGATTTTTAGAGAATTTTTGGGGAAAATCTGTACCCGACGGCTTGTTTTGCATTACTTCGGTTTTCGAGACCCGAGCTGAACTTTTGTGAATGCAGCTGAAATTTTTCGAACTTTTGAAGGCGAAAAATGCAAAAAAAAGCGCAAAAAATCAACTGAAAATGCAAAAAATTCGGTTGAAAACGGACAAAAATGATGAAAAATGATGACATTTTGTTTTTCGAAATTCCCATTCCTCGCGCGCAGAATCTTACTGTACCTTAAAGGCGCATACCCATCCTTGAAAAAGTTTGCAGGTCTAAAAATATTATTTATTTTTTCTAAAATTTTGGCCAAAATAATCCGATTTCCGGAAGCATAAACTATAACGAAAATTAATCCCATTTTGCGACTTAAGATGATTATAAAAGACAGAAAAAAAGAGAAAATAAAAAGATGATATAATAATTGTAATCAATTGATTAGACATGACCAGTTTATAAACCGTTTAGTGGAGGAGATATCGTCATTTTCTTCTCGAATTTTTCATTTTTTCCTTTTTTTTCTTTCTACCCGCTAAAGTGTGCATTCTGACGTGACGGTGTCTACGGATTTCCCTTTAAAAATTCAAAAAATTCAGTCCCAAAATGCCAACAGTAACCATGGAACGTGTGGAGATCTTCTCCGCCGCACATCGTCTTCATTCTGAAAATTTGAGTGATGCTGAAAATGCAGCCACGTTTGGAAAGTGTAATAATTCCAATGGTCATGGTCATAACTATGTTTGGAAGGTAGATCAAAAATTCTAAAATTTCAGATTCTGAATTTCCTTGAATTCCAGGTAAAGCTTCGTGGTGAGGTGGATCCAGTAAATGGGATGGTCTATGATTTGGCGAAGTTGAAAAAAGAAATGGGCTTGGTTTTGGATACTGTGGATCATAGAAATTTGGATAAGGATGTGGCGTTTTTCAACGTGAGTTAGGAGGGACTAGTTTTGGTGGCCTAGAAATTTCTCTTCAAAATTTCGGGGTTTTCGTTCCCATTCGTACAAACAAAATTTACTTTATATGGCCATGGCCTAGGATTCTCATTTTGTAGTCCAAAAGTATTCTTAGACCATCTCGTTCTCTCGAACTACACAATGAAACTCCTCGGCCACGCCCACTTAGCCTAGACCTTCCAAGTTTTCAGACTACAGTAAGCACATCTGAAAATGTGGCAATCTACATGTTCGAGAAGCTCAAATCAGTGATGTCAAACCCTGCAGTACTGTACAAAGTCACCATCGAGGAGACTCCCAAAAATATTTTTACTTATAAAGGAAATTGAATAATTTTTCTGGAAAATTTTAATAAATTTTTTGTTTCATTTTTAAATTTTTATTATTTTTCAGGTCAAAAAAAGTAAAAAGTAGAAAAAATGCGGAGGGCTAGGTTTGGTGGCCTAGTATTCTCTGAAAACAAAAATTTTCAAATTTTAAAACTATTTTGAGTTTTCGAACTTTCGCACCTTTATCATTGAACTTATAGGCATGCTGAAAAACCTAAATTCACATTTTTGAACAACAAAAAATTTCTTTCTGGAAAATTTCTAGGCCATCAAAACTAGTCCGTCAAAGACATTCTCTTTTTTTTTCAGCTGTTTCTTCCTATTTTCCGTCTCAAAAGAACCCCAAGGGCACCTTACTTTAATTCCTCGATTCCTCTAAAAAATACGAAAAATCTTAGGGCCTAGTTTTGGTGGCCGTGGCCTAGAACTTTCTGAAAATTTTTCAACCTGTATTTATATTTTTGACACTTCTTTGAGAATCGAAAGCTCAAAAAAATCTAGAATTTTGAAAAAAAAACAAGGGACTAGTGGATTCCTAGGTCACCAAAAATAATTTCTAGGCCACCAAAACTAGTCCCTCAAAAACATTTCTGTAGTTTTTCAGCTGTTTTCTTTCTTTTTTCCGATCCAAAAGAACATCAAGGATTTCTTCCGTTAAACCCTATAAACCGGTTCAAATAAACCCTTTTTTCTCTTCCTAATTCATTTTCAGACCCACTAAAAAGTGTACAAAAAGCAGATCTAAACTGACGATCTTTTGCATAAAAAAACCCAAAAAATCCAGTTTCCCCCTATTCACTTTCCCTCTCTCTCCCTTTGTTGACGCCCTACTACTGCTTTCCTCTCTTTTCCTCCCTTCCCTATATTCTTCCATACATCTCTATGTCTCCTCAAAACCAATGCTCTCTCGCTTTTTTTTTATTCTTCAACCCCCCGCGTCACCGCTTTCGGAGAGAGCACATTCCCTTCCAAGTTCCACGTTGTATGTGTTGCAAAACTTTATTAATTTTTTTTCTTTGTTTTTTTTTCCGATTATTCTTTTCTGCAAAGGGATTGGTCACCACATTACGAAATCTCTTTTACACTTTTCTTATCTTCTTCTTTTTCTTCTTATTATCCGTTCCCCTCAGCTGTCGAAGCGCGGGTGGAGAGTCCAGAATCCGGAGTCCCGGGGCCAGTTGTCCAGTATAAAAAGTGAAAAGAATCAAAAATCAATCAGTTGGTCCCCTCTTCGAGACAAAGACAAAAACATAAAAATACGTGCAGTTCTTGTGTCGTTGGCTCACATTTCATATATATTTTCGCTTTCAGAACTTTTTTCCTTTCCCACGTGTGATAAGTGCATTTTTTCCCTCATTTTTCCTCTTTGTAAATACCGCGAAAATGACGTTTTTCTGACATTTTTGTGATGAAATTTTGTGAATGTAAATGCCCATTTTGATAAGGTTTATCAGACAAAAACTGTTTTTTTTTCAGGTTAGAAATGGAGCGCATTTTTTGTATTTGCAAATTACTTTTTTTCAAACTTTTAATCTTTTTTTTTTAGCTTGAAACTGATTGAGAAAAAATAGTTTTTTTTCGACAAAATCGGAATATTCAAAATTTTGTCCTTGTTTAGCAATAGAGCGCGTTTTCATGACTCGCTTTTTTTTCAAACTTTCAGCAGAAAGATTTGGACAGAAAAACGTCATTTTAATCGGAAACCAACGCTTTGTTTATCCCCCGAAATCCATCTCACATGACCACTTGATTTTCGAGTTTTGAAACTTTTTTTTTATATGAAAAATTTTTTTCGATTTGTTTTTTATTGATTCTGGATTTGTTCTTTCAAGACTAAAAATTAAGTTTCTCAGTTTTTCTCCCAAAAAGCTGAAAATCAGAAATCGAAAAATTCAGTTAAAAATATTTTTTTTTCGCTCAAAAAATCATTGGAAAAAAAGTTGTTTAAAAATTTTATTTTTACAAAAATTTAACTTAGCTAAAATGATTTGAATTTCGCAAGTTTTCAATCGAAAAAGAATGAAAGGAAATTTTTCAATAACGCAATTTTTGAAAAATTTGTCAACAGAGCGCAGTTTCTCTATTCCCTTTTTTATTCAATTTTTTCCTCGAAGCTTTTTCGAATAGTTGTTTTTCAGCGTTTCAAACCCAGATCTTTGATTTTTAAAACTTTGTTAATTAAAAAAAAGCAAAGTTTGAAATTTTTTTCCTCTTTTTAAAAACATTTATCGCAGAGCGCACTTTCTTCATCTTTGTCTTCTTGGCCTTTTTTTTCTCAGCCTCACCCGCTGAACTCGATTTTTTCTTTAAATTTTTAAAAAATTCCCAAAAAAATCTGAATTTCAGGAGTTCAACGGTCGCCTCTATTATTCGCATTTCTACTCGACTTGTACCAAAACGGAAAATCTCGAAATTCAAAAATTGAATGAGCGCCCTTTCTCAACGTGATATATCAACAACTGGATGTCTTGACAATAAATCCGTTGGAATTTGTCTCCTTTTAATCGTCAATGTTCTATGGGTTCTCTCTTCTGAACTCACTCGTTTCATATTCGTGGACGAAGAATTTCGACGGCCATTTTTTACGGTTTATGTCAAATCATGCACACTTATCGTCTATATGATTCGATATCTGTTGTTTGAGGCCAAAAATGAAAATAATAATTCATATAAAGTACTGATTAATGATAGCAATATTGATTCGGCGGAAACTTATGAATTAACATGTGAATCGTTGTCGTTGGAAGGATATGAGTCGGTGACTGATGTGGATTCTGACGTGGAATCAGTGATTGTTGAGGGAGAAAAACGACAAAGGAAAATAAGATTTGCGGAGAGGAGAGAGGTAAATTTTTTACTTTTGAAAACACTTCCCAAATTTCCATGCGAGACCCATGATATATTCGGAATCGGGGCGTCAAGACGGTTCGAATGAGTATAACCATGACATATTTTGGAATATTTTGAACAATTTTAATGCCCATGCGCCTTTAAACTTAGATTCCGTGGTAGGGTCCCACCACGAAAATATATTTCAAATTCTGACATGATTATAGTCATTCAAACCGTCTCCACGCTCTGATTCTGAATATAAGGGTCTCGCATGAAAATTCACAAAGTTACGGTAGCTTTTCAATTTTCAATTCATCCAAAACTTGTTCTAAAAGAGATCCTTACAGATCCGCCGAATGCCAGCTTCCAACGCTGAAGATCAACGAAAAGCACGTCTTCCATATCGTCATCCATCTGTAGAATGTCAATTGATTCTCTCTCGGCACGTCAAATACACACTATTCTTTTTTGCTCCATTGGTATGTTTTAAGCGTCGGGAAACTTTTGGTTTCACTATAAATTCACCCAAAAAAAATTTGAAATAGTACAAAATTGGGTTTGAAAAAAAGCCAGATTGTTGGACTTGAATCTGCAAAAAAAAATCTGAAATCGTCAAATTGTCGAAACCTCGGTCGGAGGTTTCTAGGCCGTCAGCCTGACCTAATTTTTCTTCTACTGTTGAAAAAATAAAGTTTCGACAAGGAATTTTCAACTTGGCACCGAGCCAACGACCGCCCCCTGAAAACGCAAAAGCGGCGCACAATTTTTGCAATTTCCCCCGCACGCAGTTTTGTTTCTTCAATTTGTACTCCTTTTCATCGAAAATAGGAAAAATCAGGAAACAAAACTGCGCGCGGGAGAGTTGCAACAGTTGCGTTTTCAGAGGGAGGCCGTTGGCTCGGTGCCAAGTTTCGAATTCCTTGTCAAAACTTTATTTTTTCAACAGTAAAGTTGGATAAATTGATGAGTAGTTTGTCCGCTACTGAGGAAAACCTGTAAAAATGCTAAAAAAAATTATGATTTGTCAATCCTAGGCCATCAATCTGGCGCGGTTTTGTAGCAGTTTGAAAAAAATCAGGGTTTAAAAATTCAAAATTTCAGTGAACTTTTTGACATAAAATCTCCCAAAAAAGCATGCCACTTTGGTCTCTCCTCTTCTACCAATTTCCCCTCTCTTTTTGCAGTGGTTAATGTGCTCATTCACCTATCAAGCGGCACTTGCATTCACATCTGTCTCCAGTCTGAATCTTGTTTCCAGCTCCTCTTCTGTCTTCGTTTTAGCGTTTGCCATCTGCTTTCCTAGCGCCAATAATCGCTTTTCCGGGTATAAGGTAGACAATTTTTTGAATTTAATTTTTTTTTCAAAAAATCAACGAAAAAAAATTTTCAGTGTCTTCTGGTCATCATCAATATCGCCGGAGTTCTCATTGTTTCTCACTACATTCCATCATTTATTGGAGCACTTTTCGCACAGATTTCTGCACTTTCCTATGCAGTTTACCTATTTGCATATGGTCATTTTGAAGAGAAATACGGAAAATTGGATATTAATTTGATGTTTGGAACGATTGGAGTACTAGCATTAGTTGTTGGAACACCCACGTTGAATGTTCTCGATAAATTTGGAATTGAGCCACTTCACCCACTTCCGAATATCACACAATTCTCATCGATTATGTTCTCGGCCCTTATTGGTAGGTCAAAAAATACCAAATTCTAGAAACGTTGACTAAAAAACCATAAAAACTGTATTAGAAGGATACTCTTCTCCTCTAGAAGCATACCTCTAATAGAAGGGCACAGAAAGTTTTCATTCAGTTTTTGGTATTTTTCTCCAGCTTTTCAGTGATTTTTGACTAAAAAATCAAAACGAAACAACAGTTTTTGTTCAGAATTGATAGCGATTTTTAGCCTGACAGAGCTTTCAAAAAATAGAAAGGCAAACAAAGGAGTCAAGAATAGAAGGGCATGCCCCTCTATTACAGGTTTCACGGTAGCTTCCTCAGCTTTTCGCCGAATAAAGAAGGGCTAAGCTTAATTTAACATTGTTCTTGCTCTAAAATTTTACACTGATCACGATTTTCATAGTGATTTTGCTTGAAAATCGCTCTAAACCGTGAAAGTTGTTATAAAAAAAGCGAGCGAAATACAGATATCCCTTTAATGACCGTGGCCTCCAGGCCTAGGAATCCCACCGTGTAATCCGAAAGAAAGAAGTGGCCTAGAGATTCTACATGTGATTCTTGAACCATCTTATCCTCTCGAGCTATACTGTGGGATTCCTAGGCCAGGAGGTCACGGTCATTAAAAGCATATCTGTATTTCATACGCATTTTTAGAACAATTTACCAGCAAAATCACTATAAAAATCGTGATGAGCGTAGACAATGTTCGAATAAAATTAGTTTAGTCCCACATAAAAAGCCTATTATAAACGCCTTATTTTCCAGGAACCATCGTCGCCGACTACCTATGGCTTCTTGCCGCTGGAATGTGTGACTCATTGACAGCTTCCCTATCACTGACAATCAGTATACCCTTATCATTTTTCGCCGATACAGTAATCCGAAGTAAAGCTCCAACACTTGCCCAAATCATCGCATCAATACCAATTCTGCTGGCGTTTGTCGGTGCGGCGTACGCTCAAAACAATCCGGGCGGTGGCTCCTCAATACGAAAAGGATTGTCGAAACGAGTACGAAAAGTGGAGTTATCACCGGATAATGAGCAACTTATTGATAGTTTATCAGACGAATAGTTGTACCCCTTTCATATTATATTTCATTTTTTAAAAATATCTTTGTACTATACGAATCTCTTGTTCTACTGGTCACTGCTTTAGGCATTCGAAGGTTGTGAAACTTCTCCCCTTTTTACTAGTCATATGTCTTTTTTTGTGTTATATTCTTCTTTCGGGAATTATAAAGTTTAAGGTTTTTAATTTTTTTTAGAAAACTCTGCTCAAGAAAAAAGAGTTCGGCCAGAATTTTTCAAAAAATCATAAATTTTTGGAGAGTCTACTTTGCTTGAAAGTCCGGAAAATGACTAAAAAAATAGAGCGGAAACCTCCTAATAGAAGGTCATCTCTAATAATCGGGCACTTTGACAGGTGCTTTGAACAATTGGAGTGGCATGCAGGTATAAAAGAGGTTTTACGGTAAATAAAGTATTTCATTGGAAGTTTATTTTTGAATTTCATTCATTTTGAAAAAATGCAGTCATAAAAAAATTTTCGGCGGTACGACTCAATAGAACTGTATTAAATTAGAACTGGGGGAAAATAGAACTCGTGTGCGGTAGAGCGTGATAGCTTCAGAAAACAAAAAAATTAAATTTGGGTAAGGAATTCAAACTCTTATTTTGGCGGGCGCTTCAACTGGAAACTAGAAATTCGAATTTAGCTTGCAAACGAAAATGGGCGGACCGCCCGCGAAAATAAAAATTTGAATTCCTTGCCCAAACGCTTGAGAAATTTTTTCCAGAAATGGAGCCAAAATGGAGCCGAACACAGGAGTCCTATTTTGTAGCAGTTCTATTTCCCCACACGAGTTCCCAGCGAGGGTAGGAAATCGCGCTCTAATGATAAATTGGTAATTTCGCTGCGTACCTCAATTTCGGCCTAATTTTTTCAACCGAATTTTTAGGGAAATGGGGCGAAACTGAGTATTCAACGTTTTTATCATTAGAGCGCGCTTTTCTACCCTCGCTGGAAACTCGTGTGTTTCCCACGGTTCTAGTGCGTAGCGAGTTCTATGTATTGTCATACAGTTCTTTTGTGTAGTACCGCCAAGTTTTCGATTTGGACAAATAAAAAAAGTTATAACTTAAAATCGGTGTTTCTTTCAAAATAAATTCTAGACTTTTCGAGACGAATTGCGTTCCATCATTTGGTTTTCAGTGAAATCTTGAACTTCAAATGCAAATTTCATACTTGTGAAATTCCGGGCGGAAAGCGGGGCGGGCAGGGGCGGGCGGGGCCGGGGCGGGCGGGGGCGGGCCGGGGCGGGCAGGGGCGGGCGGGGGCGGGCGGGGGAAAAGCTCCGGGAGCTGCCCGCCCCCGCCCGCCCCGGCCCGCCCGCGACAAGTATGGCAAATTTATTTTTTTCCACATGCACAAATGCAACAATTCCATCATTACGAACAATGTAAGATGAAAATCGAATAAGCTCCGGTCTCTCTACGTCGTCATACACATATCTGAAATTTTCAATTTCCTTTTTTTCTATGATTTGTGTTTCGACTATTAGCCTTGCAACTCTCACCACGGAGTGAAAAACAGTCCATATGAGCTAGAGCGCACTTGCTAATTTATTTGGCGCGAAAAGTGCGCGTTTGAACGTTTTTTGAAAATATTTTCGAACATTTTTGAAATTTTTTTCAAAAATCTTTTTGATTTTGATCAATCCGATTTCAATGCAAAAAAAAATTTTCGTCTTTTCTTTCCGGAGAACCAGCGATTTTCGAATTAACTACGTATCCACGGTATGCTGTAGTGTGGGGTGTGTAAAAGCGCTATGTTGAGAAAACATGTTTTGAAATCCTAAAATAATTATTTTGAGGGGAAGTGTAATATATTTTTTAATTTTTTTCAACTTTTCTGCTAAATCTCAGCTGATTCTCTTACGAAAAATTTAGGTTCTCATTTAAAAAATCCTAAATGCATTCAATTTCGCTTCCTACTTTTAGGCCACGCCCCGTTTCAAAGGAGCGCATTTGCATAGCCCACACTTCCGCATACCGTGCGTATCGAAACTAATGATATAAGCCGCTGCTGCGCAGCCAAAGCAAGCGCGCTATACTGAACACTTTCTGAAACATGTTTTTTAAAATCTCAATGGACTGTTTTTCACTCCGTGTCTCACTACTTGAGAGATTTTCAGCATGATTCAGGTCGAAAAAATGACTGAAACTGTCAATCACCACTAATTGAACATTTTGTTTGGCTCCGGGACATTTCGGAACCGCGAGATTCTGAAACCGCTGTCCCGGAGACAAAAAAAAAGATTTTGGATTAGAATATTTCAAAGAGCAATTTTTTTGGAACTGGTTAATTTGTTTGAAAAATCCAAAATAGAGCGGCATCCCCTAATAGAACGGCACTCTGACACGGTACTTTGAAAAATAGAGCGGCAAGCCGTTATAATAAAGTTCACACTTACTGACCTAAGTCCATTATTTTGCAAGACTAATGTAACAAACCTTGGGTAAAATTCGACAAAAGGTTGATTTCCAGACCAAACGAGATTCTTAAATTCTGAAATTTTCTGAACTGTTTCCGGATGAAAATCTCTGCATGGAGCATTTCCAATGATGACAGTTCCCAATTTTTGATATTGTTCGTTGCTTTTCCATCCTCTAATTAGCTCATTAATTTGATGATCCTCACAAATTGTACGATACAAAAATGCCATTCGTCCAGAGAATTTGGGTAACAATTCAGTAAAAATTTGAATATATCTTGCACCCGTTATCGCCAATTTATCAGCTTCAAGAATCTTTGAATTCATATCAAAACGATCGAAAAATGAATATGAACTGAATGAAACAAGATCTTGTTTTTGTTGTAATAACAAATAATCCTCCAGTATTTGACCACTGATTAAAGTTTTTGGTGCAAAGTGTATTTCGTTTAGTTTAATTTTTTTGAATTGTATGAATGATGGAAGGAACAAGTTTCGAGGTATCAATGCGTCAGCACGGTATGCTGTAGTGTGGGCTGTGTAAAAGCGCTCTGTTGAGAAAACATGTTTTGAAATCCTAAAATAATTATTTTGAGGGGAAGTGTAATAAATTTTTCAATTTTTTTCAACTTTTCTGCTAAATCTCAGCTGATTCTCTTACGAAAAATTTAGGTTCTCATTTAAAAAATCCCAAATGCATTCAATTTCGCTTCCTACTTTTAGGCCACGCCCCCTCTCAAAGGAGCGCATTTGCATAGCCCACACTTCCGCATACCGCGTCAGTTTTAAGCTCATATAGTCAACGCAAGCGTTTGCACCAGCGCTCTAATCCAATGTCCGAAAAATAGCGTTTAAAATGAAGAGACGCAGAGAAATTTTTCTTTGCGTCTCTTCATTTTGAACCCTATTTTTGGACATTGGATTAGAGCGCTGGTGCAAACGCTTGCGTTCACTATACGTGACATAATTTCCGAAAATTTGGTCGATTTGATTATGAATTGATTCTATTGCTGGCGAATGGTTTAAATGTTGCGAGTTTATAATCAAGTCAGTCGACTCTAGTAGAAGGAACGGCTTTTTTCCCCCAAGGCCTCCCACCCCTGAAAGGGGGAGAGGTGAACTGGGGGAAATTTGCCGCATGTTTTTTGGGGTCGTGGGGTAATTAGCCACAGGGTGTAAGGATAGGGTCCCCTCGGGGAGAAATTTGCCGCATGATTTAGGGCCCGTGAGGTAATTAGCCGTAGGGTGTAAGGATACAGGTCCTCTCTGGGAGAAATTTGTCGCATGATTTTGTCTCTGGGAGAAATTTGCCGCATGATTTTTGTCTTGGGAGAAATTTGCCGCATGGTTTTGTGCAGAAATTTGTCGCAGGGATTTTTGCATTGGGAGAAATTTGTCGCAAAGGTTTTTGGCTTGGGAGAAATTAGCCGCATGGTTTTGTCTTGGGAGAAATTTGCCGCAGGGATTTTGTGCAGGAATTTGCCGCAAGGTGTTTGGCTTGGGAGAAATTAGCCGCATGGTTTTTGTCTTGGGAGAAATTTGCCGCATGATTTTTGTCTTGGGAGAAATTTGCCGCATTTTTTTGTGCAGGGTTTTGTCGCAGGGATTTTGGCTTGGGAGAAATTTGTCGCATGATTTTATCTCTCCGGGTGGAAATAGCCTCATGATTTGAGAGGACAGGAGGTGTCCTGGGTGAAACTCGTCGCATGATTTTCAGAGAAAGACCTTTAGAATTGTTTTACAATTCCCGCTAAGAAAGCTGTTGGTAAGATGTTTATGTGTTCAAAGATATTGTAATTTATGAAACTTCACAGAGATTCCAAACCTTGGGATTCCATAGAGACTTATAAGCACACTCTAAGAGAACTTGGAAATCTATATGTGAATGGTGGGAGAAATTCGGTGGATTTTGGTCATAGAAACATGGGATACGAAAAATATGAATCCTGATGAACCAGATGTCAAGTAATTTCAAGTAATCTACCGACCAAAGAGAGAACCTCTCTTAATTGATCTACGCATCTTTATGCGCGAAAATATTGCAACCAAAACAAAATTCATTGATCCTTCTTCCAATTTTCATTGTCAATAACATGTTACATTTTAGATTATACACAGAACCATACAGAGTGTGAAGAATGTTTCAGATTATTACTGTAGATAACGAAGGTGTGGTTAATGAGTGAAGGGGAAAGATAACATCAGTCTGGGGTATAGAAAGATAGCCAGAGAGTCAGGGTGCAAATGATAAAGGCGTATATGGAACTGAAGAAGAAAATTAAAAAAAAAAAACTGGGGATTATAGTGTCTGTACACATATGATCCTCTCACCATCACCTCTGAGGAATCTTGCCAAGCCATAACCGTTTGTTAAACAAGTTAGTTTCCGTGGTTGAAATGCTCTCCTAATTCGCTCCATGATTAAGGTGTCATGACGATCTGTATATGGTATCTCTCGAAACATCTCCTCAGACACATCCTTTCGATCCGACCTGAAAAGAGGTGTTCAATCACACTATTTCCACATTTCTTATTCAACTCACAAAAACCAAATGTATGTTTCCTTCAAGTCTCCGCAGGTGCTCTCAATAGTTTTTCTGATGAAAATGTCAACAAGTTTAGTAACGTGTAGAAGAAGGAGCTCTTTATCGTCGCCACAATCCACTAGTTTGAAGTTCATCCTTTGGGCTGACAACTCAGGAAGGATTGCTGGATTTTCTACTTCAATATCTTCCAATAGTTCCGCATAGGTAGAGAAGTATGAATTTTCATAATCCGTGGGAAATGAGTATTTTTTCTTGAACTCTGCAACGCAACAAGAACAGCAAGAACCTGAAATTAATACATTTGTACATGTATAGAAAGAAGAAACTTACCATGCTCTTTCTTCTCGTCCATTTTTTTTTCGGCTACTAGAATAGTATAACTTACGGGGGTTGCCGAATCAGAGATACCTGACAGTAAGGCTGCAGAATACTCAAATGACTGTAGGATACCCTTTTCCATATGAATTGACTTCAAGGAATCGAATCAACCTCATCAATGAACATCAACACAGCCTATTGTCATACATCTTTCTAATAACATCTCAAGAACATAGATAGCATCTAATTAGCGTACGCTCAACTGAATAGGATACACACGGGAACACCTTTTGACAGTGTAATACATACAAGACGAGGCTCTTCATATGTATTTGGAGCAATGTGTATTAGAAGAATACGGCAAGAATGTGTCAATCTCAGCATCAGATAGATGGGATGAATAAGTAGATCTCTTATGATATCTCCTCAAACCTCCTTGTGATGGTACCGCAACTACAGATATAGAGAAAACATTTTCTTCTTTCGTTCCAGAGTATTACTATCATCCGGGAAAGGTGTCACAGATACATAGTTATGTGTTTCCCAGATCTTCTGAGATACATATTCTTCTAATTCAATGAAAATGGATTTTCTGATATCACTGTTTATTGATGATGAAGGATATTGAGAGAGATATTATGTAGGTATGGATAGAGGTTATAGTAATGATCAATTAGCAATGTTGTTGTCACGTTTGTAGCAGAGGACGTCATGTTGGAAGAACTTGAGAGCACGTTGATTCTTGAAACACTGACGGCAGATTTTGCAGAGGTTGACTCCGAGAACTTGGTTATCCCCATCCACCTCAGTCACATCAAGTTTGCGGCTAGCCCGACGACAGTCCAAACACATTTGAATTACAAGGGTTGTATCATCAAAGAGCAACTTTGGAGAAAGTTTCGAAGCCTCACTGGTGGGGAGCTCTACGGAGGTTGCCTTCGCGCTAAGATATCTCTGAAATTATAGTAAAATTAGTGAACTGAATAAAGGACACATATGACTTACTCTACGAATCTCGTAAGGAGAGAGTTCTTTTCCATTCTGTTGGTCTTTCGAGCATGGTTGAGAAGCATCGTTGCAATGATCTCCTTGGGTATCAACACTGATCTCGTCGAAAGAGCGTTTCTTGGTGAAGGTCTTGGCTTTCTTGCTACCGTCATAGCTTGGTTTGACAACCTTGGTCATTTTAACAGATTGGTTGGCTTGAGGGGATTGCATGATTCCGAGAGGATTGAAAGAAACCGCAGCTCTGTAGGATGCAGGAAGGGGAGAATGAAGGGGAGTCGGAAATAGTGGAGAAGATTATTATGTGGGCGGAGCTTGAATGTTTTGGGGAGTGGGCGGAGCTTGATTGATGTGGAACTTCACATCTTGTAAATGTAGACAACTCTGGTGATGAGCCCATCCATGTAGATGCTAACCCTCGTCCCTTCAAAATCCGCGAGACCACAATGCTGAAAGAAATTTGAAATGAGAGAACTGGGAAATTCATAGAGAACTCACCACAAGAATCCAATGAGAAGGGATATCTTCATCCACCATGTTCTGAAAAAAATAAGAAAAGTGTTGAAATATACTGTGAATTTGGTAAATTCCCACCTTGTTACAAGAGCAACCGTCCATCAGAGTGACAAAAGATAAGAATGACAGGTTTTGATGTTAAGAAGTACACCAATGTCAGTGAGCGCAGAAGGTGTCAGAGGTGTCAGAGAGAGGGACCCGACTGGTGTCAGAGAAGAATCCTTTGGAGTTAGAGAACCAGAAGAAGAAAATGGGGTATCAGAGAGATTTCTTTCAAGGATCTCATGTAACTGACGAAGAGTTCCAAGATAGGGCTAGAGGTTTCTCCATTGATATGACAGAGTGGTCAGATCATTTATTTTCTCAATAAGAAATTTGAGGCGATCTATCAGAAGTAGGGACGCAGCGGGGCGTTCATTTTGAACTGTGCATCCCCATACGCAATTCATTTTGAACTGTACATCCCCATACGCAATTCATTTAGAACTGTGCATCCACATACACAATTTATTTTGAACTGTGCATCCCCATACACAATTCATTTTGAACTGCGTACCCACATACACAATTCATTTTCCAGTGTACAATTGGTAAAATACACTGCTTTTAACTGTTTTTTCAAAGACTTGTACGTGTATATGCATACCAACATGTGAGCAGCCCAGTGTGTATGTATGCTGATTACTCCTACATCTACCATCTATATGAATATATGCAGGTGATACCACAAATCTAAGTGATCAATTGGTAAATGTACTGGTTTTCAAAAGTTTCACAGTGGGTATATGAGTATGTGTAGGTATACATGACCATACATACGTATTCGCATCATACATATGTCCGTGTATACATCCAAACCGTGCTATATATGTGCAAGGTCCGTGTGTTGGGGGTATCCGTATATGTGAATCCATGTTTTGAGCTTGTTATAACGGTTGTGAGGCATCAATAATTATGGTAGACTTCTTACACACTTGGAACTTCTGCTTATCTGTATGACTCCAATGACAAGTATTATCTACATGTTAAGGAGGTTTCTATGTGACTCTATGAGATTCTCTGAACAAAAGTTGAGAAACTTTGTATTGAATCCTATTTCATTCCATATCGACATAGATCACCCACATGGATCTGGAAGTACACAACAAGCGTGCTGTATGTAAATGGTTAATACGGAAGTCTTTATTGAATAGCATTAGGTGGAACATATATTGCCAGGAAAAATAATTATAAGAAATGTGAGAAGATCATTGGAATTTCGATATCTTCTCCACGTAGAGGAATACTATCTATACAAGGTTTGAGAATATTGTTGTAAGTGCAGTCAATCCAGGTTGAATCCTTTTGTAGGGTTGAGAATCTTAGGGTCTCCCTCTGGTAAGAGTCCATCCGAACTTAGAAGATGAGCCATCTCTTTCACTCTGAAAAAAAAAAATAAATTAAAAGGCTTATTTGGGATATAGCAAGGAGTTACCTAGAGAGTCGCACAGAATATAGTTTGCTGATTCTATATACATCACCATGGTGATCCTTGAGAACATAATGACCATCCTCATACTGAACAGCATCAGTCTTCTTCACATAGCGAACATTGCTTCTTGGTGATGTACGAGGTCCTACATCACTACGGACAAGGATCCTGGAGCGCTCAACATCCAAGAGGACATGGTCATTTGTCAGAAGCTCAGCAATTCGTCCCTCCAGATACTCTTTATCCAACAAGTGGGCCACACGGAAGGTGAGATGTTTACAAAAGGTCTTCTTTAGTATGGATAAAACGCCTGTTATTTTATCATTCTTCCATGAAAATTGCTTGTTAGTGTGACAAAACTCTTGGACGTATCGCACATAGTCACACATAACCAACAGGTTCCGTCTCATTACACTCGTTAGGTGGGGCTCCACCTGACTGTTTGTGACTTTGTTGAGATACACCTCATGCAATGATCCTTGAAGAACATCGAAGAATCTATAAGAAAAATAGAGGTTTTAGTTGAAAGATGTGAGTAGTTACTTACTTTGAAACACGTACGCAGAATAGATCCGTTAGGAAATGAGTGTTACCATGCATATCCACCATAGTCTTGCCATCCTTTGAGATTGTTGAAGCCTTGTCATAATATCTTATTGATCCATCGTTTTGGGTGCGAACACTCTCGTATAGAGCGGTTGGACAAGCCATCAAAATTGTTTTCTCAGCAAGTTCAAGGATAACATGATCATCGGTAATGTCATCCATCTTCATCTTGTACATTGACTTGAACTCACTAGCCTCAATCACTGCCATGGTAGACTTTATTACTGATGGGGAGTATCTCATCTTCTCCTTTTCATTGTTAACATAATAGTCCCGAGCATCTGCTACCCGTTCACACAATCTCAATAGATGACCTCTTACTTGGTCGGTAGTGAACATCATATCAGTACTAACAGAAATGTTGGACATCAAGAGAGATAGAGAGAGTTACGGAGAGCAGGTATCCAGTAAGCTGATAAATACTAAGAATGACAAAATATGAGTTTATGAATCAGTGAGTGGCTTTATGAATAAGTGGGCGGAGCCTATTTCTGTGTGTGTAAGAATGAGAGGAAACTGTAAGGCATGTAAGAACTACTAGTTTCAATAAGGACTATGAGTAGCAAGAAGGGTGAATATCAGCATAACTTTAGATCGAACAACTCAGATCGTCTTGTGTACAACTCATTTCAGTGTGTGAAGTATATGCACAATTCGTTCTTCAGTACAAAAATTAACCAAAAATACAGAGATTTCAAATGTTTCCATGTGTATCAACCATATATGTGTAAGTGTACATACCGATACATGCACATGCTCAGGTCATACACGCATACATACAGCCATCCCCACCACTCTGTTTTTCATGGCAATAGCTCAGTTTCAAAATGTACAAATGGAAAAATACACTAATTTCACAAGTTTCATACAGGATATTCAAGTATCTGTAGGTGGACATGAGCATACCTCCACAGGCATAGGAACACATACTCATACCTATCACCAACCTACAAAGATAATTTCTGAGGGGTATTAGTTGGGTCATTTTTATACTAATACCCCATTCCCTCTGACAACAGAGAAGCCCTTCTTGGTAGTGAATTGCCACGGTGAGTGGTGATGAGCTGCCAAGATCCAATGAGTTGGAGAATGATTCTCCTATAAGATCCTATAAGATCCTATGAGTTTCTATAAGATCCTATGAGGGCCTGTGAGGTCCATGTCTGGTCAAATGTCCTATAGAGGCCGTATCATCAGAGAACCTTCACTATTGCTAATGATGTTCAATACTTTATTGAATACGGATAGGTGAATATTGTTGCCAGAAGAGAAGAGGAAAAGAGTTTATTGATGCAGGATGCGAGATTGATCACTTGGTAAGAGTCCTGATGGATCCAGCTTCTTTGCACGTAAAGAGAGTCTGAAATTGTAAGATAACAATGAAACACCAAAGAAAATGAAGGTAGTTACCCTGAGAGACGTACAGGGCCGATGTGAGTGTCTTCAAAGTTGTCAATAATAACATAGTTTCCATCCAAAAGGGGTGTTTCCATGCAAGACAGTTAGGGTACCATCCTTGATACATACATTGGATCCTTATTGAAATAGTAAAGATTATTAGTAGATTGACGAGTGGAAGAGCATCCCAAGAAGATTCGCTTGGTTCTAGATTCTATGAGCACTTGGTCATCATTCCATTCCTCAAGGTTTACATGGTGTAATCCAGTAACATTCAGTGCTGTAAGGCCAAACGGACAATACCGTCATTGAAGTTATTCAACCTTGCATCTTTGTCCTGTCTGGCCCACTTTCGAAATGCAACTATCATTGGGCATAGCCATTTCAAGAGATGTAATACATTGGTAGTTGGAGTTGATTGAGATTGTCTCTTCATATAGGGAGCAATGTCTCCGTTCTCCATGTTGCGAGAGAGCATTCCAAAAGACGGCTGATTGCTGAAAGTAAAAAGATGTAATAATGAAAGGGGAGAAAAGGAAAATTAGGTGGAGCTGGCCATAGCAACTGATACGGAGGGTGAAGAAGAAAAAGGTTGCTAGAAAACCCCGTGGCTTGGGCACTGTCAACTCTTCACAGAATTACCTTGATCTGTCATATACTACCATAGAAAATATATCAACAATGTGTTAACTTCACACATGTTCGCACACCTTCCTATCTCTACCATCTTTTCCAACGAGGTGAAGAAAGTACTTGGAACGTTTGGAACCACTCATTTCCTCCGACAACAGAGAGGCTTTTTGGCATTGAGTTGCCGCGGTGAGCGGTGATGAGATGCCAAGTTCTGTAGAACTCGTGTAATTTCCTCTACTTACCTGAGACCTAGTTGACTTTGGCAAGAGGACATAATACAGAGAGATACAGGATACACACAATCTCAATAGGCGATTCTTCATTGGGTCCTTCGTGGTATTAACTAGTGGAAGACGGTCGAACCTGGAAAGAATCATCTACGAGGTGCTAGGGATAAGTCTCTTCGTTGCAGAGTGTTCAGACTTCTTCACTAAGGTGTTGAGGTGATTTGTCAGAAGGAAGGATACCTCTATCACAGCAGTGTTACAATTCTGTTACATTTCTGTGACAATTCGTTTTCCAGATTGTGCACTGTGACACATTTACTTTTTTCAGATTGTGCACTGTGACACATTTCATTTTTTCGGTGTAAAAATGGTGAAACACACTGTTTTTCACGGTTTTCAAGGCGCATATACGGGTTTATGTACGTATACATGCATGTACATGTGGATACATACACATAAAGCCTTGCATATGTCCACACACATACACATATTCCGGTGTAAAATTGGTGAAACACGCTGTTTTTCATGGATTTCAAGGCTCATATACGTGTATATGTACGTATACATGCATGCACATGTGGGTACATACACATAAATCCTGTGCATATGGCTATGCTTACATCCATATCCGACTGCATCTGAGCGTGTAATACCACAAATCCATACGCACAATTGGTAAAATATGCTGATTTTCCTCAATTTCATAGAGGATATGCATGTATGAGTACGTGAGGATACATACACACGACCATACACCCACACGGACGCACGTATATACACACATATCCTTCTGTATATGCGCAAGTAATACCCCAAAACCAATTGCACAATTGGTAAAACATGCTGTTTTTCACGGTTTTCAAAGCTCATATACGTGTATATGTACGTATACATGCATGTACATGTGGATACATACGCGTAAATCCTATGAATATGGCCATGCATACATCCATATCCTACTGTATCTGAGCTAGTAATACCTCAAAACCAATTGCACAATTGGTAAAATATGCTGATTTCCACTGTTTTCAAGGTTAATGTACGTGTATATGTACGTATACATGCATGTACATGTGGATACATACACGTAAATCCTATGAATATGGCCATGCATACATCCATATCCTACTGTATCTGAGCAAGTAATACCGCAAATCCAGGTGAAAATTGCTAAAATACACTGAGTTTCGCCAGTTTCATAGAGAATATGCATGTATAAATGCACGTACATCAGTATCCATACCTTCAAATACACATACACACCCATACATACACATGTCATAGCACAGAATTGATGAAATACAGTGATTTCACACGTTCCCACGTCTATTTTCCTGTAAATGTGGGCATTCACACATGTAAATCTATACACATGCATAGATGGAAGGTTATACATCCGCACACATAAACCTATAATATCACAACTTTTTAGTGCAAATTCAGTGAAATACGCTAATTTTCACTGTTTTCCGAAACATATACACCTGTGTGCAAAGATGTATGGGTCAGATACGTATACATGCGTGTGTGATACGTGTCAGGCACGTATATATTCAGAGAAATGCCAACAACAAAGTCCCATCTGAGTCCTCTAACAAACTTATAGATAGCTGATTCTCCTACCATATCCCCTACCTTACCTATCGTATTACTTATTTTTTCCTATCATATAACCTACTCCACCTGTCATATCATCTAAATTACCAGCCGTATTATCTAGAAACTCACATCCGTATAGAAGGAAGAGTTTCTCTACTCTCTTCGCAAAGATTATTTCCCTATCAACTCATACACTAGAACATACAACACTTCATATTACTCATTGTATCCTAACAGTTTGAAGAGAATTTTCATTGTATCTTTACAGATTGAAGAGAATCCCCTACACTTTCTCAGAGATTTCCTACTGAGAATCCCCTACAATCCTCCATACCAACAGAGAGGCCCCTTGACTCCTCATCACCGCTCACCGCGGCAATTCGTTGTCAAGGGGCCTCTCTGTTGGTATGGAGGATTGTAGGGGATTCTCAGTAGGAAATCTCTGAGAAAGTGTAGGGGATTCTCTTCAATCTGTAAAGATACAATGAAAATTCTCTTCAAACTGTTAGGATACAATGAGTAATATGAAGTGTTGTATGTTCTAGTGTATGAGTTGATAGGGAAATAATCTTTGCGAAGAGAGTAGAGAAACTCTTCCTTCTATACGGATGTGAGTTTCTAGATAATACGGCTGGTAATTTAGATGATATGACAGGTGGAGTAGGTTATATGATAGGAAAAAATAAGTAATACGATAGGTAAGGTAGGGGATATGGTAGGAGAATCAGCTATCTATAAGTTTGTTAGAGGACTCAGATGGGACTTTGTTGTTGGCATTTCTCTGAATATATACGTGCCTGACACGTATCACACACGCATGTATACGTATCTGACCCATACATCTTTGCACACAGGTGTATATGTTTCGGAAAACAGTGAAAATTAGCGTATTTCACTGAATTTGCACTAAAAAGTTGTGATATTATAGGTTTATGTGTGCGGATGTATAACCTTCCATCTATGCATGTGTATAGATTTACATGTGTGAATGCCCACATTTACAGGAAAATAGACGTGGGAACGTGTGAAATCACTGTATTTCATCAATTCTGTGCTATGACATGTGTATGTATGGGTGTGTATGTGTATTTGAAGGTATGGATACTGATGTACGTGCATTTATACATGCATATTCTCTATGAAACTGGCGAAACTCAGTGTATTTTAGCAATTTTCACCTGGATTTGCGGTATTACTTGCTCAGATACAGTAGGATATGGATGTATGCATGGCCATATTCATAGGATTTACGTGTATGTATCCACATGTACATGCATGTATACGTACATATACACGTACATTAACCTTGAAAACAGTGGAAATCAGCATATTTTACCAATTGTGCAATTGGTTTTGAGGTATTACTAGCTCAGATACAGTAGGATATGGATGTATGCATGGCCATATTCATAGGATTTACGCGTATGTATCCACATGTACATGCATGTATACGTACATATACACGTATATGAGCTTTGAAAACCGTGAAAAACAGCATGTTTTACCAATTGTGCAATTGGTTTTGGGGTATTACTTGCGCATATACAGAAGGATATGTGTGTATATACGTGCGTCCGTGTGGGTGTATGGTCGTGTGTATGTATCCTCACGTACTCATACATGCATATCCTCTATGAAATTGAGGAAAATCAGCATATTTTACCAATTGTGCGTATGGATTTGTGGTATTACACGCTCAGATGCAGTCGGATATGGATGTAAGCATAGCCATATGCACAGGATTTATGTGTATGTACCCACATGTGCATGCATGTATACGTACATATACACGTATATGAGCCTTGAAATCCATGAAAAACAGCGTGTTTCACCAATTTTACACCGGAATATGTGTATGTGTGTGGACATATGCAAGGCTTTATGTGTATGTATCCACATGTACATGCATGTATACGTACATAAACCCGTATATGCGCCTTGAAAACCGTGAAAAACAGTGTGTTTCACCATTTTTACACCGAAAAAATGAAATGTGTCACAGTGCACAATCTGAAAAAAGTAAATGTGTCACAGTGCACAATCTGGAAAACGAATTGTCACAGAAATGTAACAGAATTGTAACACTGCTGTGATAGAGGTATCCTTCCTTCTGACAAATCACCTCAACACCTTAGTGAAGAAGTCTGAACACTCTGCAACGAAGAGACTTATCCCTAGCACCTCGTAGATGATTCTTTCCAGGTTCGACCGTCTTCCACTAGTTAATACCACGAAGGACCCAATGAAGAATCGCCTATTGAGATTGTGTGTATCCTGTATCTCTCTGTATTATGTCCTCTTGCCAAAGTCAACTAGGTCTCAGGTAAGTAGAGGAAATTACACGAGTTCTACAGAACTTGGCATCTCATCACCGCTCACCGCGGCAACTCAATGCCAAAAAGCCTCTCTGTTGTCGGAGGAAATGAGTGGTTCCAAACGTTCCAAGTACTTTCTTCACCTCGTTGGAAAAGATGGTAGAGATAGGAAGGTGTGCGAACATGTGTGAAGTTAACACATTGTTGATATATTTTCTATGGTAGTATATGACAGATCAAGGTAATTCTGTGAAGAGTTGACAGTGCCCAAGCCACGGGGTTTTCTAGCAACCTTTTTCTTCTTCACCCTCCGTATCAGTTGCTATGGCCAGCTCCACCTAATTTTCCTTTTCTCCCCTTTCATTATTACATCTTTTTACTTTCAGCAATCAGCCGTCTTTTGGAATGCTCTCTCGCAACATGGAGAACGGAGACATTGCTCCCTATATGAAGAGACAATCTCAATCAACTCCAACTACCAATGTATTACATCTCTTGAAATGGCTATGCCCAATGATAGTTGCATTTCGAAAGTGGGCCAGACAGGACAAAGATGCAAGGTTGAATAACTTCAATGACGGTATTGTCCGTTTGGCCTTACAGCACTGAATGTTACTGGATTACACCATGTAAACCTTGAGGAATGGAATGATGACCAAGTGCTCATAGAATCTAGAACCAAGCGAATCTTCTTGGGATGCTCTTCCACTCGTCAATCTACTAATAATCTTTACTATTTCAATAAGGATCCAATGTATGTATCAAGGATGGTACCCTAACTGTCTTGCATGGAAACACCCCTTTTGGATGGAAACTATGTTATTATTGACAACTTTGAAGACACTCACATCGGCCCTGTACGTCTCTCAGGGTAACTACCTTCATTTTCTTTGGTGTTTCATTGTTATCTTACAATTTCAGACTCTCTTTACGTGCAAAGAAGCTGGATCCATCAGGACTCTTACCAAGTGATCAATCTCGCATCCTGCATCAATAAACTCTTTTCCTCTTCTCTTCTGGCAACAATATTCACCTATCCGTATTCAATAAAGTATTGAACATCATTAGCAATAGTGAAGGTTCTCTGATGATACGGCCTCTATAGGACATTTGACCAGACATGGACCTCACAGGCCCTCATAGGATCTTATAGAAACTCATAGGATCTTATAGGATCTTATAGGAGAATCATTCTCCAACTCATTGGATCTTGGCAGCTCATCACCACTCACCGTGGCAATTCACTACCAAGAAGGGCTTCTCTGTTGTCAGAGGGAATGGGGTATTAGTATAAAAATGACCCAACTAATACCCCTCAGAAATTATCTTTGTAGGTTGGTGATAGGTATGAGTATGTGTTCCTATGCCTGTGGAGGTATGCTCATGTCCACCTACAGATACTTGAATATCCTGTATGAAACTTGTGAAATTAGTGTATTTTTCCATTTGTACATTTTGAAACTGAGCTATTGCCATGAAAAACAGAGTGGTGGGGATGGCTGTATGTATGCGTGTATGACCTGAGCATGTGCATGTATCGGTATGTACACTTACACATATATGGTTGATACACATGGAAACATTTGAAATCTCTGTATTTTTGGTTAATTTTTGTACTGAAGAACGAATTGTGCATATACTTCACACACTGAAATGAGTTGTACACAAGACGATCTGAGTTGTTCGATCTAAAGTTATGCTGATATTCACCCTTCTTGCTACTCATAGTCCTTATTGAAACTAGTAGTTCTTACATGCCTTACAGTTTCCTCTCATTCTTACACACACAGAAATAGGCTCCGCCCACTTATTCATAAAGCCACTCACTGATTCATAAACTCATATTTTGTCATTCTTAGTATTTATCAGCTTACTGGATACCTGCTCTCCGTAACTCTCTCTATCTCTCTTGATGTCCAACATTTCTGTTAGTACTGATATGATGTTCACTACCGACCAAGTAAGAGGTCATCTATTGAGATTGTGTGAACGGGTAGCAGATGCTCGGGACTATTATGTTAACAATGAAAAGGAGAAGATGAGATACTCCCCATCAGTAATAAAGTCTACCATGGCAGTGATTGAGGCTAGTGAGTTCAAGTCAATGTACAAGATGAAGATGGATGACATTACCGATGATCATGTTATCCTTGAACTTGCTGAGAAAACAATTTTGATGGCTTGTCCAACCGCTCTATACGAGAGTGTTCGCACCCAAAACGATGGATCAATAAGATATTATGACAAGGCTTCAACAATCTCAAAGGATGGCAAGACTATGGTGGATATGCATGGTAACACTCATTTCCTAACGGATCTATTCTGCGTACGTGTTTCAAAGTAAGTAACTACTCACATCTTTCAACTAAAACCTCTATTTTTCTTATAGATTCTTCGATGTTCTTCAAGGATCATTGCATGAGGTGTATCTCAACAAAGTCACAAACAGTCAGGTGGAGCCCCACCTAACGAGTGTAATGAGACGGAACCTGTTGGTTATGTGTGACTATGTGCGATACGTCCAAGAGTTTTGTCACACTAACAAGCAATTTTCATGGAAGAATGATAAAATAACAGGCGTTTTATCCATACTAAAGAAGACCTTTTGTAAACATCTCACCTTCCGTGTGGCCCACTTGTTGGATAAAGAGTATCTGGAGGGACGAATTGCTGAGCTTCTGACAAATGACCATGTCCTCTTGGATGTTGAGCGCTCCAGGATCCTTGTCCGTAGTGATGTAGGACCTCGTACATCACCAAGAAGCAATGTTCGCTATGTGAAGAAGACTGATGCTGTTCAGTATGAGGATGGTCATTATGTTCTCAAGGATCACCATGGTGATGTATATAGAATCAGCAAACTATATTCTGTGCGACTCTCTAGGTAACTCCTTGCTATATCCCAAATAAGCCTTTTAATTTATTTTTTTTTTTCAGAGTGAAAGAGATGGCTCATCTTCTAAGTTCGGATGGACTCTTACCAGAGGGAGACCCTAAGATTCTCAACCCTACAAAAGGATTCAACCTGGATTGACTGCACTTACAACAATATTCTCAAACCTTGTATAGATAGTATTCCTCTACGTGGAGAAGATATCGAAATTCCAATGATCTTCTCACATTTCTTATAATTATTTTTCCTGGCAATATATGTTCCACCTAATGCTATTCAATAAAGACTTCCGTATTAACCATTTACATACAGCACGCTTGTTGTGTACTTCCAGATCCATGTGGGTGATCTATGTCGATATGGAATGAAATAGGATTCAATACAAAGTTTCTCAACTTTTGTTCAGAGAATCTCATAGAGTCACATAGAAACCTCCTTAACATGTAGATAATACTTGTCATTGGAGTCATACAGATAAGCAGAAGTTCCAAGTGTGTAAGAAGTCTACCATAATTATTGATGCCTCACAACCGTTATAACAAGCTCAAAACATGGATTCACATATACGGATACCCCCAACACACGGACCTTGCACATATATAGCACGGTTTGGATGTATACACGGACATATGTATGATGCGAATACGTATGTATGGTCATGTATACCTACACATACTCATATACCCACTGTGAAACTTTTGAAAACCAGTACATTTACCAATTGATCACTTAGATTTGTGGTATCACCTGCATATATTCATATAGATGGTAGATGTAGGAGTAATCAGCATACATACACACTGGGCTGCTCACATGTTGGTATGCATATACACGTACAAGTCTTTGAAAAAACAGTTAAAAGCAGTGTATTTTACCAATTGTACACTGGAAAATGAATTGTGTATGTGGGTACGCAGTTCAAAATGAATTGTGTATGGGGATGCACAGTTCAAAATAAATTGTGTATGTGGATGCACAGTTCTAAATGAATTGCGTATGGGGATGTACAGTTCAAAATGAATTGCGTATGGGGATGCACAGTTCAAAATGAACGCCCCGCTGCGTCCCTACTTCTGATAGATCGCCTCAAATTTCTTATTGAGAAAATAAATGATCTGACCACTCTGTCATATCAATGGAGAAACCTCTAGCCCTATCTTGGAACTCTTCGTCAGTTACATGAGATCCTTGAAAGAAATCTCTCTGATACCCCATTTTCTTCTTCTGGTTCTCTAACTCCAAAGGATTCTTCTCTGACACCAGTCGGGTCCCTCTCTCTGACACCTCTGACACCTTCTGCGCTCACTGACATTGGTGTACTTCTTAACATCAAAACCTGTCATTCTTATCTTTTGTCACTCTGATGGACGGTTGCTCTTGTAACAAGGTGGGAATTTACCAAATTCACAGTATATTTCAACACTTTTCTTATTTTTTTCAGAACATGGTGGATGAAGATATCCCTTCTCATTGGATTCTTGTGGTGAGTTCTCTATGAATTTCCCAGTTCTCTCATTTCAAATTTCTTTCAGCATTGTGGTCTCGCGGATTTTGAAGGGACGAGGGTTAGCATCTACATGGATGGGCTCATCACCAGAGTTGTCTACATTTACAAGATGTGAAGTTCCACATCAATCAAGCTCCGCCCACTCCCCAAAACATTCAAGCTCCGCCCACATAATAATCTTCTCCACTATTTCCGACTCCCCTTCATTCTCCCCTTCCTGCATCCTACAGAGCTGCGGTTTCTTTCAATCCTCTCGGAATCATGCAATCCCCTCAAGCCAACCAATCTGTTAAAATGACCAAGGTTGTCAAACCAAGCTATGACGGTAGCAAGAAAGCCAAGACCTTCACCAAGAAACGCTCTTTCGACGAGATCAGTGTTGATACCCAAGGAGATCATTGCAACGATGCTTCTCAACCATGCTCGAAAGACCAACAGAATGGAAAAGAACTCTCTCCTTACGAGATTCGTAGAGTAAGTCATATGTGTCCTTTATTCAGTTCACTAATTTTACTATAATTTCAGAGATATCTTAGCGCGAAGGCAACCTCCGTAGAGCTCCCCACCAGTGAGGCTTCGAAACTTTCTCCAAAGTTGCTCTTTGATGATACAACCCTTGTAATTCAAATGTGTTTGGACTGTCGTCGGGCTAGCCGCAAACTTGATGTGACTGAGGTGGATGGGGATAACCAAGTTCTCGGAGTCAACCTCTGCAAAATCTGCCGTCAGTGTTTCAAGAATCAACGTGCTCTCAAGTTCTTCCAACATGACGTCCTCTGCTACAAACGTGACAACAACATTGCTAATTGATCATTACTATAACCTCTATCCATACCTACATAATATCTCTCTCAATATCCTTCATCATCAATAAACAGTGATATCAGAAAATCCATTTTCATTGAATTAGAAGAATATGTATCTCAGAAGATCTGGGAAACACATAACTATGTATCTGTGACACCTTTCCCGGATGATAGTAATACTCTGGAACGAAAGAAGAAAATGTTTTCTCTATATCTGTAGTTGCGGTACCATCACAAGGAGGTTTGAGGAGATATCATAAGAGATCTACTTATTCATCCCATCTATCTGATGCTGAGATTGACACATTCTTGCCGTATTCTTCTAATACACATTGCTCCAAATACATATGAAGAGCCTCGTCTTGTATGTATTACACTGTCAAAAGGTGTTCCCGTGTGTATCCTATTCAGTTGAGCGTACGCTAATTAGATGCTATCTATGTTCTTGAGATGTTATTAGAAAGATGTATGACAATAGGCTGTGTTGATGTTCATTGATGAGGTTGATTCGATTCCTTGAAGTCAATTCATATGGAAAAGGGTATCCTACAGTCATTTGAGTATTCTGCAGCCTTACTGTCAGGTATCTCTGATTCGGCAACCCCCGTAAGTTATACTATTCTAGTAGCCGAAAAAAAAATAGACGAGAAGAAAGAGCATGGTAAGTTTCTTCTTTCTATACATGTACAAATGTATTAATTTCAGGTTCTTGCTGTTCTTGTTGCGTTGCAGAGTTCAAGAAAAAATACTCATTTCCCACGGATTATGAAAATTCATACTTCTCTACCTATGCGGAACTATTGGAAGATATTGAAGTAGAAAATCCAGCAATCCTTCCTGAGTTGTCAGCCCAAAGGATGAACTTCAAACTAGTGGATTGTGGCGACGATAAAGAGCTCCTTCTTCTACACGTTACTAAACTTGTTGACATTTTCATCAGAAAAACTATTGAGAGCACCTGCGGAGACTTGAAGGAAACATACATTTGGTTTTTGTGAGTTGAATAAGAAATGTGGAAATAGTGTGATTGAACACCTCTTTTCAGGTCGGATCGAAAGGATGTGTCTGAGGAGATGTTTCGAGAGATACCATATACAGATCGTCATGACACCTTAATCATGGAGCGAATTAGGAGAGCATTTCAACCACGGAAACTAACTTGTTTAACAAACGGTTATGGCTTGGCAAGATTCCTCAGAGGTGATGGTGAGAGGATCATATGTGTACAGACACTATAATCCCCAGTTTTTTTTTTTTTAATTTTCTTCTTCAGTTCCATATACGCCTTTATCATTTGCACCCTGACTCTCTGGCTATCTTTCTATACCCCAGACTGATGTTATCTTTCCCCTTCACTCATTAACCACACCTTCGTTATCTACAGTAATAATCTGAAACATTCTTCACACTCTGTATGGTTCTGTGTATAATCTAAAATGTAACATGTTATTGACAATGAAAATTGGAAGAAGGATCAATGAATTTTGTTTTGGTTGCAATATTTTCGCGCATAAAGATGCGTAGATCAATTAAGAGAGGTTCTCTCTTTGGTCGGTAGATTACTTGAAATTACTTGACATCTGGTTCATCAGGATTCATATTTTTCGTATCCCATGTTTCTATGACCAAAATCCACCGAATTTCTCCCACCATTCACATATAGATTTCCAAGTTCTCTTAGAGTGTGCTTATAAGTCTCTATGGAATCCCAAGGTTTGGAATCTCTGTGAAGTTTCATAAATTACAATATCTTTGAACACATAAACATCTTACCAACAGCTTTCTTAGCGGGAATTGTAAAACAATTCTAAAGGTCTTTCTCTGAAAATCATGCGACGAGTTTCACCCAGGACACCTCCTGTCCTCTCAAATCATGAGGCTATTTCCACCCGGAGAGATAAAATCATGCGACAAATTTCTCCCAAGCCAAAATCCCTGCGACAAAACCCTGCACAAAAAAATGCGGCAAATTTCTCCCAAGACAAAAATCATGCGGCAAATTTCTCCCAAGACAAAAACCATGCGGCTAATTTCTCCCAAGCCAAACACCTTGCGGCAAATTCCTGCACAAAATCCCTGCGGCAAATTTCTCCCAAGACAAAACCATGCGGCTAATTTCTCCCAAGCCAAAAACCTTTGCGACAAATTTCTCCCAATGCAAAAATCCCTGCGACAAATTTCTGCACAAAACCATGCGGCAAATTTCTCCCAAGACAAAAATCATGCGGCAAATTTCTCCCAGAGACAAAATCATGCGACAAATTTCTCCCAGAGAGGACCTGTATCCTTACACCCTACGGCTAATTACCTCACGGGCCCTAAATCATGCGGCAAATTTCTCCCCGAGGGGACCCTATCCTTACACCCTGTGGCTAATTACCCCACGACCCCAAAAAACATGCGGCAAATTTCCCCCAGTTCACCTCTCCCCCTTTCAGGGGTGGGAGGCCTTGGGGGAAAAAAGCCGTTCCTTCTACTGACTCTAACCAATCGTTTTTACTGAAATTCATTATTTTTCAGAGTATGTAATTCTTATTATTTCATCACTTACTTGTAATATTTAATTCGACGCCAATGACCTCGAAGAAAAGATAATTCGTGTTGATGTTCACTAAAATTAGAATGAGATGAGAACTGTGAAATACTTATTTCGAGAGGTTTGAAAATATTTCAACTAATATGAATATGTTGACGGTGAATGGTCCGGTGCTACCCCTAATTAGAAATGACCCACATAAGAACCGACCATTTAAGAACTGCCCCGGGAAAGAACTTCAAATCACTGCTTGCAGGCCATTGCAGAAAAGTAGTTTCAGTTCTCATCCGGGCTTTATCAGAACTGTCCCTCATCAGAACCGTAGACCGAATCAGAACTTTTACTTCACGTGAAGTAGTTCTGATTCGGGGCACGGTTCTGGAATGACATACCTCCTCGCCATTTTTTGTGCAGACACAGAGGATGCATTCTTATAAAATCTGAAATGTTTCTCCTCACCTCAATTTCGGATTATTGACCCATTTATATGATCTTCTATCTAACACATCCTTGATGACTTTCTCTTCATCCTTTCGAAATATTCTTAGAAAAAATTTCCGGCTTCCATCTCTCCTTGTAATAATGACATTAATAAAATTACCAGTCGGTCATCGGCGCTCCGCGCCTCCAACCGCCTGGCTTCACAATACTTTTTTAGAAATGAAAAAAATTATGAAAAAATTTACGGGGTTTATTATATTCGCGTGTCCCCCTGTATGTCCCTCTCATCAACGGAAATTTCAAAAAAGGGCTGAAAACGTGGTTTTTCGAACCTCTTGACCTCATTTCTATCAGTTTCTAGATTAAAAATAGACGGGCATCATCGCGTCGGAATTCTGGATCGATCTGTCCAGGTCCCATTAAAATCGGTTCAGTAGGAATCTCGGTAGGGCCGGCGACAGACACACAAACACACACACACACAGAATCTGTACAGTAATAATAGTAAAGATTATCTTCTGCCTCATAGCAGATACTTTTCATTTCTTTCCATCCAATCATTTTAATCAATGATTCAGTTCGTTTTGAAGTCAATGACATTTTGAATAAATCTCCATACTTCATTTGTTTCAAAATTTGCTTTCGGGCGAGGTAAGGAAGTGCCAAGAATTTCATTTCAAATCTTAAAGTGGACTGTTTTTAAGTGATAAGGAACGGCAAGAAAATCGGTATTAAAAGGATATTTGGAACAATTATTCGAATGGAATATGAACTTTATTGGTTATGTGTTCCTCTGCGTGAGTATGTCAGCAATCAATAACCCCGCGAAACCACAAATCTTGGGCCTCACCCACGAAAATCGAAAAGTGCATGATAATCAATATATTCCAAAGCGTGTCATGATGATATCTATTTGAACCGCCTTGAAGCCTGCTTTAATGCTTATGGGTCTCGAATGGAAATATCCACACCGTTTGATCTCAAGAAAACCAAAAGAAAAACAGAAAAGAGCCATAAGACTCAAAGGAAGGAGTAGAATTAAATCTGGTGGTGTGCCGTTCTTTAACTGTTCGCCGAATCAGAACTGTTGCATCGGATAATCTTCTCTTCTTTTTCTACTTCGAGGCTTCATTATTTTTGAAAAACTTTACCATATGGATGTTTGTTCTTTTTAATGGTTTGCTACCATTAGTCCCATTTACCACTTTATCAATAAAAATATATCTTTGGTTCAAATAAATTCTATTTTTTTTTTTCAATTTTTGTCTTCCAAAAAATCGGGATCATTCTAGGCTTCAAATTGAAACTAGAATAATGAGGAAAAAAGAGTTCAGATTCTTTTTATCTGAGCTTGATTGCTCCGATTTTTTCAATAAATCCGTAACCGGTTTTGAGGAAATAAGACGTTGTCAAATTTAGCTATATTTTTTTTGGAAAGTTTCTGAAAATTTGAAGCTGAAAACGTTGGAGATAGACTGATTCTGAAGGGAAATTGCTTGAAGAATCTGAAAATCTCCAGAAATCTTTTTTTTTTCAAATTAAGCTCAATACACTTCGAATTCTGGTCCGAAGTGTGCTCTTTGTACGTTTCTAATACTTCTCACTATTTTCTTTTTTCGGAAATAAAAAAGTTTAATGTTTTGCAAACAATTATTAAGAAACATAACAAGAGATCATTATAATTACATTAATTAACCCATAAAACGGGCTCTTTTCTCCTGCCCCGGAACGTCGATGAAGACTCCTCGAAGAGACGACTCGTAAATCGTGGAGCGTTGCTCCTGATCATCAGAATCAGAATCTCCATCTGACGTTGGATAATATCGATCCTTTAAGTTGTACTCCGATTTGATGGCCGAAGGCTCTTTTCCGATGACAGTTCCCACGGGAAGATCTGTAAACTTCACAGAGGCCAGGCACGTCGATCTCGTACACTCCAGAAGACGTTGTCCATCCGGACGGCGTGGATCGACAACTCGAAGCCTTCGGCAGCCACAATGAGCGCATTTGTTTTCTTCTGGACCGGATAACTTGAGATCTTCGTCCATTCTTCTCTTCGGATTTTTACGGGAAGGTGTTGGAGTTGTCGGTAGAGCTTCTTTAGTTTCTTCTTTTACTTCTTCTTTGGGCTCAGATGTGGAGGGAGCGTTGAATAATTCTTCTGAAAACGAAAAAAACCGATTAATATGAATTGAAAACAGAACAAAAAACAATTGCCTTACAAAAAATCGAAAGTTACTCAAAGATATTTAGAAATATAAATTTACCAGGTGACTTGACAGTTTTCAACTGTTTAAGAATTTCCGGAGTCACTCGAAAATTTTTTCGATGAGCTGCTAACCGGAAAAGCTCTATTCTTTCGTAGTCTATGTTCAAAATTGGCAAAACATTTGATGCAGGCGCCAGCATGCTCTCTGAAGAGAAGAACTGATTTTTATTTATAAATATCATTTTTATATGTTCAAAATTTGGAACAGAGAAGAAAAAATTCCAAAAAACGAAAAAAAACTGTGCAGAAACGGCAAATATTGTTCAAAAACGAAACAATTCCGTTCAATTTTTGCGCGAAGAGCGGCGCCGTAAATCGACACTAGTTTCGCTGCCGGCTGCGACTAGCTCTTCGTTGCGAGACCCGACGTTGAATACTCAGTTTACCCCTAATTTTTGCCTCCCTTTAATCGCGATTTCGCTGTTTTCTGAAATTTTTTGGGAACTTTTTCGATTTTTTTCTTCCCTTTATTGTTTTCTCGCTTTTTCTTCATTTTTTCGCTTTGAAAAATTAATTTGTCAGTGAAAATTCGCGATTCTCATCGAAAATTCGCATTTTTGGCCTAAAATTCCCGTTTTTGACTGAAGCCTCTAGGCGTTGCCCATTTTTGTGAAATTCCGTACTGTTTCTCGTGTTTTCTCATGTTTTTTGTGCAGTTTTGCCTCATATTCTCATTTTCAGGTAATAATGGCGGCCAGACCGCTTGTAACAGTGTACGATGAGAAGTACGAGGCCACTCAATCCCAAATTCGCCTCCCAGCTGTCTTCCGTACTCCAATCCGCCCAGACTTGGTGAGCTTCATCGCCGATCAAGTCCGCAGAAACAGAAGACAAGCTCATGCCGTTAACACCAAGGCCGGTAAGTATTCCTTACTAGCTTTTGTGACAAAAATAGTTATAAATTAATTTCAGGAAAGCAACACTCCGCTGAGTCCTGGGGAACTGGACGTGCCGTCGCTCGTATCCCACGTGTTCGTGGAGGAGGTACTCACCGTTCCGGACAGGGAGCTTTCGGAAACATGTGCCGTGGAGGACACATGTTCGCCCCACTCAAGGTTTTCCGCCGCTGGCACCGCAACGTCAACATTGCCCAGAAGAGATACGCCGTCTCCTCTGCCATCGCTGCCTCCGGAATTCCAGCTCTTCTCCAAGCTCGTGGACACGTCATCGATCAAGTCGCTGAGGTCCCACTTGTTGTCTCCGACAAGATCGAGAGCTTCCGCAAGACCAAGGAGGCCGTTACCTTCCTTCGCCGTTCCCACTTGTGGGCTGACATCGAGAAGGTAAATAATTTTACCAATTTTTTTGATTTTAATGCTTTGTTTTTAGGTTTACAACTCGAAGAGAAACCGCGCTGGAAAGGGAAAGCTCCGCAACCGTCAACACAAGCAGAAGCTCGGACCAGTCGTCATCTACGGTCAAGATGCTGAGTGCGCTCGTGCCTTCCGTAACATCCCAGGAGTTGATGTCATGAACGTCGAGAGACTCAACCTTCTCAAGCTCGCCCCAGGAGGTCATCTCGGACGTCTCATCATCTGGACCGAGTCTGCCTTCAAGAAGCTCGATGTCGTCTACGGAACCACCGTTGCCAACTCTTCTCAACTCAAGAAGGGATGGTCTGTCCCACTCCCAATCATGGCCAACTCTGACTTCTCCCGCATCATCCGTTCCGAAGAGGTCGTCAAGGCTATCAGAGCACCAAAGAAGAACCCAGTGCTTCCAAAGGTCCACCGCAATCCATTGAAGAAGAGAACTCTTCTGTACAAGTTGAACCCATATGCTTCCGTTCTTCGCAAGGCTGCCAAGGCCAGCGTGAAGAAATAAGTATTCCGTTGTTGATAAAATCTTTTGTTAATAACCGATTTATCTTGTTTAACGCATTGTTCAAATTTCCAGAATACTTTACTTTTACAACGTTTTCTTTCAAATAATTTATATATTATCATAAGCTGAGCTGCTAGAGTTATCACAATTTCGAAACGTTCGAATGTTTCTATCTATGCGCTGTAGAATGTCCTTCATCGATTTCTCTTCTCGGCTATTGTCGACCCGTTCAATAGTGGCAGGCACCTTTTTACGCTGGGATTCTTGCGAAGATAGTTGGAGATTAGGTTGAGCAGGTTCTTGTGAATTGAAAATGGGTATTCGGATGAACTGTTTCATGAACAAGGCGCTGGGCGACCAAAGCTTGTTGGCACGAACTAGAGATGACACCTGAAAGATGTTCATTAAGAACAGGCTTTGAGAAGAGAACAACATACCGAACAATTATGCTTCAAAGCTATCCTTTCAAGTGTATCATCGGTTTGAACTTGATAAATAGTGTATGTGCAAGGCGTAGCCGGTGACGACTGACTTTGTGTCGTTCCATAGCGTCGAACCTTCAAAAACAATGCATTTGGAAGTGTTTTTGGGGAATATGAAGCAATAAAACACCTAATATCGATGGAAAGTTGACATTCAAATCACTTTTCAAGTGAAAAAAATAGAAAAAGGCCAACTCACTCTATTAAAGCCGACTAGAAACGTGCTTTCGTCTGGCTGACAATATTCTGTGGATGACGGCGGTTGTATCGTCATCATTCATGGTTTAACAACTTGTTTCTCCTGGGTTTCACTGGAAAATTTTTTCTGTTGGCAAGAAAAAAAATTGATTTGAATGTAACAGATTGATGAGAAGATCTTATTTTCAAAAATTCAAAAATAATTATCGAAAATAATAAAAACAACGGAAGTCATAGGTACAAGTACTTGCAGCCAGAAAAAAAAGAAGAAGCAAAAGAGGGAATAAAGAAAAATAAGAAGCGACGGCGACACACACACATACATATACATACACACGCGATCAATTCTGGTTGGTGGAGGCCCAGGCGCGGAAGAGAATATGCGAAATGCGGGGGAAAAGAGAGTGGAAAAAAGAGGGAGAAGTAGTCGCAATCGGGCGTCTCGTGTTTGCACTAGAAAAATTGTTCGTTTCTATTTCTTCTGTTCTTTTCTAAATGAAAATGCTGTTATCGACTAAATACCACTTCTTTTGTGTTCTTCATTGACTACCAAATGATAAGATTATGAATTGCAGGAGGGGAATAAAACCCGATGACGACGCCCAAGAAGACGTCATTCTCGAATTGTCGTGGTGGAAAGGAGTTGAGCAAAATGACCGATTTGAGCAAATTGTACAAAAAGGTAGGGGATCGAAGGAGGGAAAGTGAGAAAATGAAGAGTTTCATGTTGAAAAATCAACGAAAATAGCTCAAAAATGGCTCGATTTGCGAAGATTTTATATAGAAGACAAAAAAAATGTAAAGATGGCACAATGGAGGCGTTTCATCTCTGAAAATGCTCAAAAGTGCCAAGTTTTTGAGACGAATACACGAAAAATAGAATCAATACCCTTAAAAAAGCAGGAATGACAAGAAAAATGAGCAAAAATTTGCTCAAAGAAACCGGATATGCCGGAAAAACGCGTATAAACTAGGTAATCTGAAAAACTACTAATTTCTTGGCTTTCTGGGTCAACTTGAGCTACTTGAACCAAAATTTGACCTGGACACCCCCAAAATGACTCAATTCCTGACCTTTCCGCCCTTATTGAATTCAAATAATGATGACTTTTTATCAGACAAACTCCTCGTTATCAGTCAGTCAACTCGCGTGCATTATAGGAAACACTCTTCCGCCCGCTAGAAACTCCTTTCATTTTCTCACAATTCACTTATTGATGATAATCGAATTCTTCCCTTCTCAATTTCCCTTTTTCAGGTGGAAAAACTCAGCAAACGGATATTCCACGGCGAAAAGAATCAGTCGACGTTCGTTCCGACTGCTCAACATCAGCACAATTCCACGCAGAGTACAAGTTCTGGTAGTAACGATCCTCATATGCCGCATCAACCTGTCATGATAAATCCACCGTATCCAGTTCATCCTGGATTCGGTACCGGATTTCCACAGTATCCCTATCCAGTACAACAACATCAAACGCCTCAGTGTGAGTTTTTGAATCGCATTTTCAGCTTTAAAAAGACCTAAGACTCGACAAAAACTTGTGTTTAAATCCCGTGAAATCTCAAGATCTAATTTGGTATTTTGTTGAAATTGGTTTCAGTTAAAGGCGCAACTGTTAACTTTCACGACGATTACAGTAATGCACAGTGTAATATAGCCTTTAAACATAAAATAATTGTTTACGTTCCAGTAAACAAGACCAAAACCGGACCAAATAAACAGAATCGGATAATCCAGATCATCGGCCACACCTCCCATTCTAATTGATATTTATTTCAGATCCACCCTCCTACGGTTGGGCGCTCAATTCAGCCGCTGCCGCAGCCGCCGACACATCCTCTTCACAACAGACTCCCTCCTCTCTTGGTGCTCTTTCTCTGGATGTTGGAGTTGGAAATGAGACTGCCGGCGGTGGATTCGATCATTTGCCAGTGTATCACGAGGAGGAGCATAATGAGCCGCCAAACTATTTAAGGCCGGATGAACGAGAAATCACTGAGAAGAGAAAGGATCAATCGGCGAAACTGGAACAAGTGAAACAGCGAGTGATGGACGAGGTGGGATCAATGAATTATATATTCAATGATGTGACGGAATTGGATAAGTATTATGATCAAAAGTATCCGTATATGCTAGTGAAAGACGATGCTATAACAACGGAAGAGTTGGAGGAGCAGGTTCGAAAGTTGGAGGAGAAGTTGAGAAGGCTAGCAAAGAATGGAGCAGGACTACCTCCGCCAAGTAAGGATTATGATTTGTTTGAAGGATTTAGATTTCCGAGCTGATCAGTTGAAATTCATTCAAAGTTGGAGGCCCTTCAAATCGAGGAGAAGCGACATGGCGGGTTGAACGGATCGTGGAGAATATCCGCGTCAAAATGCACAACTTTTGAGTTTCTAACTGTAGAGGTTAAAGGAGCATCAGTTTTCAAGCGATTCTTTGAAAAAATGAAGTTCAAAATTCAAAAGCTGTGCATTTTGGCGTGAAAATTCTCCCGGATAGGGACTCCAAAGTTGTACTCGAATTCCGTCAAAAGCCCGCTTCTGAAGCTGTTTTTGAGGGTTATGGTGGTCTTTGAATAGTGCAAATTGAGTCAATAGGCCTTACCTCCCAAAAAGTTGTGAATTGGCGTCAGATAAGACGTGTAGACACAGTTCGGTTCAGTTCAAGACCGAGATTTTGATAATTCGGCTGTCTGGACGGTTCCGTCCATTCCAAAACTGATCCTTTTTTTTGCCCTTTTTGGCAGAAGACCTTGGAATTTTCGATTAGATCAAAAGCTACCTTATTTCAAAATTCCATCTCATTTTATCAACCCAATTCCTCTTTCAGGACCGCCACCACCACGCTCACAAAGCCAAGAAAGCAGTACGGGACCGTGGATTTGTGGACGTTGCTCCAAAACGAACGCTGTTGACGAATATCGTTGTGGGAAATGTAACTTGCCGAGTCGTCGATTCGATCCGAAAGAAATTGAGTTTTGTGGGTGTGAGTACTGTTCTTCGGCCGCATAAATTATAGTTCAAAGTGCTGTCTCTTTTTTCAAAGGTTGTGTACATTTTATGTTTATATCTTTTTATTTGGACCAATTACTTACATTTAATGAATTCCAATATTTTTTATTATTATTTCTCTCTTTTTGTTTCTTTTTTCTCACCACGACTTTAAAAGCTCCGTGTGTCAGGTCATTTACTGCCTAACCTATCTGTTTTTTCTCTATTTTTCCTTATCTATTTGTCTAATTCATAGCCAGGTTATGCTGGCATTCTTCAGAAGATTCATGTCGTCCAGCCCAGCTCCGTGGTTCAAAAACGTCCCATCCGCACCCCCAGATCCGATTTTGGGAGTCACGGAGGCGTTCAAGAAGGATACGAACCCGATGAAGATCAATTTGGGTGTCGGAGCTTATCGGGATGATGAGGTAAAAATTGAAAAAAAAAACTATCCAAAATGGCCTAGAAACCAGAAAGATCTGTCATTTATTTGCGAAAAAAAGAGACAAAAAACGTTGTTTTCAAGTCAGGAACTTCGTACCTTTTCGAAACGGATTTCTAGGCCATTTTGAACGGTCCTATTCACCCGCTGCTCGTTTACTTGCAAACAAATAGGCCAGCTTTCAAATGGGTGACCTAACTTTCAAATTGGTGGCCAAGCTTTTCAACTGATGGCCTAGCTTTTGAACCGATTGTCTAGGATTTAATACAATGATCCAACTTTCCAAATGATAGCCTGGATCAGTATTATATGGCCTAGTTTACCTACCAATGACCTAGTTTCCAGGGATACTCTATCAGTAAGATTTTGAAAGAACCATCTGAAAATCCATTTCCAGGGAAAACCATTCGTTCTCCGGGCCGTTCGCGAGGCCGAGAAACAAATCGTAGATGCTCAGATGGATAAGGAATACTCGACAATCACTGGAGTCCCCGAATTCGCTCCACTGGCCGCCCGTCTTGCATTCGGCGAAGATTCAAAAGTGATACGCGAGGGACGAGTCTTCACAACCCAATCGATCTCCGGAACCGGAGCGCTGAGAATCGGAGGACAGTTTGTCGAAAAGTTCATTCCGTCGAAAACTCTCTACTATCCGACGCCAACTTGGGCCAATCATTTGCCAGTTTTTAGGTAATTTTTAGTCTGTTTTTGCTTTGTGATTTTCCTTGAAATGAGCCTCTATCACACCGTCACCCCTAAAAGAATGGCACCTCTAATCCGCTTGCTTTTCCACTCACACTCACCCTCTCTTTCAGAAATTCCGGCCTCACCATCCACCCATACCGCTACTACGATAAAGAAACCCTCGGATTTGATGCTCAAGGAGCCTTGGAAGACATCTCGAAGATGCCCGAGGGATCTGTCATTCTCCTGCACGCGTGTGCCCATAATCCCACCGGCGTTGATCCCAGTGTTAGTAGCTTTTGTGTTTGGCTTATAACTTTATCCGAAACTAACTTTTTTGTTCAAAAGATTCAGCTTCAATTTGAGCCTAAATTCGATGATTTTCATCAACTTTGCTTCAAGTTGAAGCCCTCAATCTTCATTTTAAAAAAAAAGTTGAAAATCAAGAGACACAGTGAAAAACATATCTTTTTTTGCAGAAGGATCAATGGAAAGAGCTATCAAGCATCATAAAGGAGCGTCACATTCTCCCATTTTTCGACATGGCTTATCAAGGATTCGCTTCAGGAGACGTCGACGATGACGCGTTCGCCCTTCGCTATTTTGTGGAGCAAGGCCACAATTGTCTCGTTGCTCAATCCTTTGCAAAAAACATGGGATTATATGGAGAACGAGTCGGAGCCCTTTCGATTGTATGTGATTCTGTTGAGGAAGTGAGTCGAGTGGGCTCCCAAATGAAGATTATCATTCGTCCAATGATATCAATGCCACCACTTCACGGCGCCAGAATTGCCTCCAGAATTCTCGCCGATCCGAAATTGAAGGCGTCGTGGTTGGAGGACGTGAAAATGATGGCTGAGCGGATTAAATCGATGCGTGCCGCTCTAAAAGAGGGACTGAAAGCCGAGGGATCGACACGCAACTGGGAGCACATTACGAATCAAATTGGAATGTTCTGCTTCACGGGAATCGATGCGGGACAGGTGGAGAAATTGATGAAGGAGCACTCGATTTATTTGACGAATGATGGAAGAATCTCGATATCCGGAATCAATACGGGAAATGTTGGATATCTAGCCAAGGCCCTTCATAATGTTACCAAGTAGATTTTCAGAGTTTTTATAGACCTTTTTGTTGCTTTTTGTAGTAAATTTCATTTTTTGTGGGTTCAAAATCCTCATTTTCCCCGGCTCTTTCTGATGTTTCCCAGTGGTTTTATGATCTTTACGTTATGATCTTTCCTAGATAGACTTCACTCTTTTTTGTAGAATAATTTTGGTTCTTTTTCTGTTCAAAATGATATTTTTCGGGTTTATTTGCCCCTCTTCTCGGTAGGTTTTTTTAATTCTTCAAGAAATGTCTTTCGTTTTCTTTTTTTCGGGTTTTTAAAAAAGTGTTTTGTGTTTAGTTTTTGTTCAAATTTTGGTTTTTTTGGGGTTTTAAACCCGCATCTATTTTATCAGTTTGTAGTGTTTTCGCCTGAAAAAACAGGCATTAAATCATTATTTTATAGTTTTTAAACAATTATTATTTGCTTGTTTCTCTGCTTGGTGGGTTTGTTTGCACTAGCTTTGTTCGGCAGAAAAGGCTGTGTTTTCCTTTTGTTGCTATACAAAAACTTCAACTTTTTCACAACTTACAGGGGAAAAATATTGATTTTCTATCAGAAAACTTGACAGTTTTCTTTCTAAAAGTTTGCTATTTTATAATTCCAAATGGTTCCGTAACGCCTTCCGGGCCTCTTTCCATGGTCAAAAAGCCCAAAAACTCGCACTTTTTCTTCGTCCGATTTTCCAGATCATTTTTCGATTCCTATGACTCATTAAAATTCTCAATTTCCCCCGTTTTACTTTACAAAAATCACGCTTTTAGCTCGAAATTCCCTTTTCAAAATCACATTTCTCGTCATATTTTTGATATCATTTTGTTCCTTTTTCTCTTCTAATCCTCTTGTAATGTTTCAGAAAACTCCTATTTATAAGCCATGGAGTACTAGAGAAGCCATTCATTTCCAGCAATTTCAAGCCAAAATTTTCCAGCGAGACTTTTTTCCCATTTCAAAAATGAAAACGATTCTAGAAAGTCTCAAAATGCGATCTCCGAATACAGCGTTCAAACTAAAGATACGCAGAGAAAACCGTGTCTGCGTCTCTTGATTTTCACTCTTTTTGCAAAAAAAATTTCCCAAAAAACTGTCAAAAAAAGTGTTCTTTCTCCTCTCATTTTCCCCCTTCTTCTCTCCTCAAAACTCTCAATTTCCCAAAAATGGTGTGATCACTGTAATGACCACGTAAATACCCATCCAAAAATTGATAAGAATTCTCTCTGTTTGATAACAGAATGATAAGAGTGTATATGTCCGTTTGATGTTTATACCAACAACGTCAATATAAGTCCTTCTTGTCTCCATTGTAGTCTATTCTTCTCGTTGATTATCCTTTCTCTTTGAAAAATTGAAAAAAGCAATCAAATTTAAATTTTGCAGGTTCAACAGTTCAACCACATCATCCTTCATCGCCAAAATGACTCTTTCGGTAAGCTTAAATTATTGAAAAAGCGCAGATTTTCTGTCAGATAAAGCCTTGGGAGCCCTGAATGAAATAGCGTTAAAAAGCGAAAGCCCCAGTGATTTTTGTCTCTGCGTCTTTTCGTTTCAGATTCTCTCTGGCTGAGGCTCTTGTGATAAAAAATTTGAAATTTTGACTCAATTAGGAGCTTCCAAGACGTTTTATAGCTAATTTGAAAGCTGAAAACACGTTGTTTTAGCTCCTGATTCTTCCCTGTGGCTGATGGGACTCTTCGTCACATTTGGAGCCTTAAAAGAGCACGCTCTAGTGGTGATGAATTCCCCCAAATCCAGTCAGAAAGCATAAGAAACCCAAACTTTCAAGGCTGGATTTGAGAGCTTTGCAGCTACCGTATCATTTTCCAGTCCATGTCAACTCCTATTTTGACGAAAATGAGAAAAAATGAGCTTTAAAAATGGATTTAAGGGCTCTAGAATCATCAAGTCATGCTCTCTGAAAGCTCCCAATCGGACGAAAATCCTTGAAAATGGGCTCTGAATCCAAATATAGCAAGCTTTGAGCTTTCAAATGACCTATAATACGTCCCAAAAGCTCAGGGTAAAATTGGTACAGAATGTGGAAAATCACTGCGAGAGATAGTGTCAAACGTGGAGGCGTTGAGATAGCAGAGGAAAAACATGCCTGCTTCTCCTCGTTTTACACTCTCTCACTTCCTAAACACACCGCTTTAAGCTATTTTTTCCATCCTTCTAGCCGACCTTTTCTTTCCAAATTTTCATTTTCCAGTTCGATGACGCCGCCGCCAAAGTCAAGACCCTCAAGACATCTCCATCGAACGACGAACTTCTGAAACTCTACGCTTTGTTCAAACAAGGAACCGTCGGTGACAACAACACAGATAAGCCGGGAATGTTCGATTTGAAGGGAAAAGCCAAATGGTCGGCATGGGATGAGAAGAAGGGAACATCGAAAGAAGCCGCACAGGCTGCCTATGTGGCTCTTGTCGAGGAGCTTATCACCAAATATGGAGCTTAATTCTGTGTAATTGGATATCGTTTTCATGAAAAAAAAAATGTTTTTAAGAATTGCAATGAAATTTGTTTGATTTTTTTCTGGGATTTTGAAAAAAAACAATTATTTTCCGGAAAAATCTTAAAATTTTCAGATTTTCAGTTCCAATGATAATTTACGAAAATTTTCACGAAAAAAAATGGAAAAAGCATTTATTTTTCCAAAAATTCGAGTTCATTATAATTTTTTTGTACAAAAAATCACTCTGTACAGCAAGAATTTCGAGTGAGATCAATTTGAAGTACATGAAAATTATGAAAATAAAATTTGCACAAAATCAGTCTGAGTCTTCAAAAACAATATGCTTCGGCTTCGGTGCGTCTTTGATATATCTGGCATGTCGAAGAGCATCACCACATGTCTTCCAGTACATGCTCTGTGAGAATGGACCCGTAATTTTGGTCCTTTTTTTCGGAATTTTCTCGGTGGTGGTCCGTTTCTTTCGAGCACTCAACTCTGCCTGATATTGTTTCGCCTCCTCTTCGCCTTCCAAAACTCTTCCAGTGATTTCTTGGCCATCTATGACGACTTTTCCAGAAGTTTCAGAAGCTTCCAAAGCCTTCTGCCAAGCCATTCCAGCGCCTCCAGTCGCATTAAAGAAGTGAATACAGGCAGTTGTATTTCCAGTGTAATGTTCCACATAACGAGAATCTCCAAATTGCTTGAAAAACTTCTTGATACTTCTGGCCGTGGTTTGTTTTCCTAGGCCATCAACCCGAAGAATTAGTCCATGCTTAAATCGGGCTTCTTCAAATCCAGCCTCTGCCAACCGTCTCTTTTCAGCTCTGACCGCCTTTTTGGTCTCTTTTTGCTCGGCTTCTTTCTTCTTTACTTGAGCCCAATACTCTTCTAACATCGTCTTTGTTAGCTCAAAATCTCCAAATTTTGCGTCAGATTTTTGAGCTTTTTCGGCGAGTTCTTTGGTCTTGAAAGTGATTGAAACAGATCCTTTGAATGGTTTTCCTTCGGCTTTTGTTCGTCGCATATGAACATGTTCAGTGTCACCGAATTGATTCGCCCAATCGACGATATCATTGAGTTGAGTGTCAATGGGAAAGCCTTTCTGAAAAAAACGGGAGAATTAGTTGATGATGACGTCATGGCTTTAGAAAATTAAAAAAAAATTTTTTTTGGGACATTTGGGAACTTCACAAATTTTGGGAAAAAGCTACCGAAATTTTTTTTTCTTTTTTTTTTCAAAGTGCAAAAAATTGATGTAGAAGCTTCCAAATCGCCAAAAATTGGAAGGAAAAAAATTTCAAAAAATCTTATTTTCTCGGAAAAAAATTTCTGAAAATGTAATTTCTCTAAAAAAAACTAGAGCTAAACTCGATAGCATAAATGGAAAAATAATCAACATTCGTTTTTTTTTTGCGAAAAATTCTGAAAGAAATAAGGATAAATTTTATTTCCACTTTTTTCCGATTTTTTATTCAGAAAATTTTGAGTTGAACAGGGCAAAAATATAGGCGGAAACTTTGGAAAAAAAAATCTGGAAAAAAAATTTTTTTCCTATAATTTTTTTCCAAAAAAATGCGCTGAAAAATGGAAGATGCAATTTGAGGAGCTGCTTCAAATTTGTCTTTTTCGGAACAAAACCATAAAAAAATCTGAATAATTTTCTAAATTTTTCATTTTCCAGTGGTTCCCAAAGTCCCAATAGTTCCGAAACGTCTCTGCCGCTCTAAAACGTACCACAATCACAGATCGATCACTAATTGATTGCTTATAATTCCTTAAATCTTCCGGAACTGGATTCTCAGAATTTCTTCGAATTTTCAGCCCGTCTTCTGAAATCTCAATGACGTCAGATTTTGAATTTTTGATGGCGTTCGAAATTTGCTCGATATCAGTACTGATCAGTGCCAAACGATGAAAATTGAGCATTGTGGCAAGCGGAATCCCTGGAAAAATTCATTTGTTTCAAACTGTCGAAAATAAAACTATTTTTCTCAACTTACATCCATTATCCTCTTGAATTTGTTCTTGAAGAAATCGGTCTTTTGGAAGATTAATGTTTCCAAAATAATATTCGATTTGTTTTACAATTTTTTGATTGATTTCGACGGCCATTTTTATGCTGGAAATCCACAGAAGTTCGTGAGTTTTGTAGGGAGATGAAGGAGGCAATGTTGTGCAATATTACGAATGTTTTCGCAACGTTGAGGAAAGTGCGCTCTACTGCGAAAACGAGAAATAACTGCGGCGCTGAATTGAACAATCAGTAAACTTGAAATCAAAAGAGTTTAGAGTTCCAAAAAATAATTATACAGCATCATTTTGAAAAAATAATGGAAATGAGGTCAACAAAGTAATAGTAAATTGATGAAAAATGAGTGGGGGAGAATGGTGGGGGTGGATGGAGAACAGAACAGAACACAACAATGAATGAAAAAAATAAAAAATAACAACAATAGATAGGAATAAAATGGAAATTATTCGGCATCATCAGCAGTGTCTTCGAACACTGTACGCTTCGATTGTGGTGCCGCCGCGTCGTCACCTTCAGCAGCACGCTTCTCTCCTCGTCGATCATCCCGTCCACCACGACCTCCTCTTCCACCGCGTCCGCCACGTCCACCACGTCCTCCGCGACCGCCACGTCCTCCACGTCCACCACGTTGACCTCCGCCTCCTTGCTTCTGATTCTTTCTGGCGTTGAACTCGGTCCAGTACTTCTCCTCCTCTTCGCCTTCAAGAACTCGGCCGGTGAGATCGACTTCGTGGAGAACGACCTTCCCGGTTCCACCATCGACGGCCTTCTCCCATGCCTTCTGGGCGCCTCCTTCACTATCGTTGTTGAAACGAATCTCGGCAGTCTTGCTTCCAGCCTCATGGGCAACATATCCAACTGATCCGTATTGTTTGAAGAAAGTCTTGATGCTATCAACGGTGGATTCTGGGGCGAGCCCATCGACAGCCAGAATGAGGCCCTTCTCGAAGTGAACCGCATTCTTGGACTTTTCAGATTCCACAGCCTCTGCTGTGTTCTTTGCAGACTTGGCAGCCTTGTTAGCGGCGCGTGCCTCCTTGGTCTCCTTATTCTTCAGGGTCCAATACTCGTCTTGCATCATCTTGGTGAGCTCAATCTCTCCGAACTTGACATCGGACTTCTGGGCAGCTTCGGCCTCTTCTCTGGTCTTGTAGGTGATGAAGACGCTCCCCTTGAAGGTTCTGTCTCCTGGCTTCAAACGGCGCATGAGAACATTCTCGGTCTCTCCGAACTGGTTGGCCCACGAGATGATTTCGTCGAGCTGGGTTTCGGTGTTGAATCCTTTCTGAAAACGAAAATGCTTATTATAGTGAACATATTATTCAAGTGAGAAAAATGAGCTAAAGTCTCGTTTTCTAATGCGGACAAAAAGCAAATTCCTAGAGAATTTGGGCCAGAAGCAGCAATTAGCTTTGGAAAGTAGTCCCAAATATCGCCCAATTCGAAAAAGTTTCTATTTCCGACTCCAAATCGGGCTCCTGGCTCAATTTCAATGGAAATTTGCTTTGTTCAGAGACAGAAAGCGAATTTATGAGTCTAATTTCCTCGCTTCCTTTCATTCCAACTCACCATGTACACAGTTCTGTGCTTGATCTTCTGCCAATACTCCAACGAGTTCTCTGGCACCGGATTCTCGGCGTTTCTACGGATCTTCTGATTATCCTCGGAAACAGACACGATTTCCGATCCGGAAGCTTTGATTGCATTGGCAATCTTCTCAGTGTCTTTGCTTATAGCCGCCAAGCGGTTGAAGTTGAGCATCGTGGTAATTGGAACCCCTGAAAGAACTGATTTGCACTTCGAAGCAGATTTTAGCTGGAAAAAAAGGACTGAAACTTACACCCATCATCCTCCTTGATTTGCTCTTGAAGGAACTTGTCTCTCGGAAGGTTGATGTTTCCGAAGTAGTACTCCAGCTGCTTTATGATCTTCTGATCGGCATCATCTTGAACAGCGACAGCAGTCTCACCCATTTCTTGCTGAAAAAAAAGCGAGAATTAAGTTGATATATTGGGGGAGATAAGCGGAGAGCAAAGAGGAAAGTTAAAAACATGGTTTTTCTAGAATTTAAAATAGAAAAAATATCTTATTTGAGGAAGCCCGAAAGCCAAAAAAGCATCTTCCTTGTCAATATTCCACAGGAGGCGAGAAAAATCGAAAATTCGGAGTTTTCCTGCTTTATTTTCAGAGAAATTGCGATAGTTTAAGAAAAATAACTGCGCTGAATGATTTTTTCTGTTTTCTTTTGCGACACAAAACAACTTTTAAACTAAGAATATAATCGGGGCTTTAAAAAAATTCGATTTTTCGCTCCGAGTTCGGAAAAAACATGAAACCATCGAAAAACGGCCGAAACATATGCTTTTTCTCAAATTTTCAAGACGAGGAACGCATTTTTCACACCCGAAACCCCTAAAAGCCACGAAAAAGGTGATTGCCTAGTGTTTTCGCCAAAAATTTAGAGAAATCCTAAAATCAACAAAAATCCATCGATTTTGATTATAATTTTTTGAAAAAACTTGAAAATTATTCAATTTTTCATTATTTCTTCAATTTTCTATTCGGGAAACCTGAAAAATCGCAAAAAACCGCAAAAAAATCGTTAAAATCTATCGAAAAAGAAAGATAAAACTCCCCGCGTCTTCCTTATCTCAGCAAATTGTCGTGAGGGGACAGTGAGGAGAAAGGGCGTTTGAGGGTACACTGAGTATTCCGCGATAAAACCACTAAAACATGCGCAACAGTGGAATTCCGGATGGTCGTTGAGATATTTGAAAATTAAAAAAAAATTGAAAATTCAAAAAACAACATTAAAAAAATTTTTAAAAAGTCAAATTTAGAAAACAGAAACAGAAAAAAAATGCCGAATAGAAGACGAGATAGAAATCACTATGGTTTGTTTAGTAGTTGTGAAAGACACTGAAAATGTTTTCAGATGAGATCCTCAGCAAAATTCGAATTCCGTTGGATTCAAATGGAATTGAAGAATCACATGAGCACGAACCAGCAACACAAATGTCAAGAATTTCTAATGAAACGATTGATGATATGAATTTGATTGATTCGGAGGATTTGCAAACGTTTGATGATTGTTATGGTGATAAGAAAGACGAAATAATACTTAATTAATAAACGTTCGTTCAGATATTGCTGATAATGCAAAGGATTCTTTTTGTGATGAACCACAGAGCTATAAAGAAGCATTGGAACATGTTACCAAAATTCTCGTGCCACTGAATTTGTCACAGAAACAAATGGAGTCTGTTTTTTCTGTCGCCTCTTCAATTAGCCGATTCAACATAACTGTGAGTTTCGATCAAGTGTTCAATTCAGAATGACACCAACTTCATTCAGATGACTGATCTAAAAGAATATTCTAATGAAAGATTCGTAGATTCATGTTCACCTGTAACGAATCGTTACTGTTCCATGTGTTTTGCCAGTTTAAGATCTGTAACGCATCGTTGTCCAAACGTGGAATGTGATTTTTACAGGTAAATCAAGAAAATTGACTTTTTGATAAATAAACTATTCAGTAAGCAATGCTCGAAAGGTACAAAATGGCAGCAAACCGTGGTCACGACGTATTCCGTTAAGGATCAACTAAGACGTATCATGAGAAACCAAATACGCGAGATTATAAACACACACCACTATCATCATGCGGTAGAAGTCAGTTTCAGGAAAATAATCCGACTTGAAAACCCACTATTTCAGGCTGGAATTGAAGAAAACAATGATTTATCATCATTTTGCCTTTCAAAAAGATATGCAGCATCTATCGAAAAAGAAGCAGAATTCCGATCGAAAAAGCTGAAAATTCCTGTGTCGATTGCGTTTGATGGTTTCGTTCCACGCAACGCTTCAAGAGACGAGCTGACACCACTTTACCTTCGCATCGAAGGTGTACCAAGAAGAATGAAGGAGAAAGAAGAATCCGTCGTTTTGTGTTCGCTGCACATTGGGCCTGGTGGTGTTACCCATGAAAATGCAGACATTTTTGTTAATAGGTATGAAGAAAGGTGAAAATGTTTCGAAATTTCTTAGTTTTAAGGTTAACAAATGAGCTGCACGAGATGCGGATGAAAAATTTGGAAATTGTGTTCGAAGATGAAGTTTGGTTCGTGGAGTTTTTCGTAATTTGCTCCCACATAGATATGAAAGTGAGTACGAATGATATATGCGTGTTTTAAACCGAAATTTTGAGGCCAGCAGGCAAGTGAGTAGTCTTCCTAATTGGAACTGTCGAGAAGGCTGCACTTACTGCACTATCGTTGGAGAGAAATGTGGAACTTCTGCTGTGTCTTTCTTGAAGAACGAAGGTGATCAGTCGAGGAGTCAGTCCGAAGTAGAATTCATCATTAAGAGCAACAGAAAGTGGAGTAAGATAAACTGAGGCATAATAAAATCTCAATTTCTAATTTCAGATGCTCTTTCCAAGTTGTGCAGCCCTCTTGCTCAGCCGATGGACGAGCTTCATGTATTGGGTGAAGGTGTGCTGAAACGGTTGCTGAATGATGTTATCGGCAAAACTTCTCATCTGACAGAGTTTCGAATCAGTGCTAGAACAATTAAACTTTTGGATGAAGCTATTTCGACAATTATGTGTCCTCCTGGATCAAATTCTTTATTTGTGTCTCTGTCGAAGCTTGGACGTTTAACGGGTTCCCAGTTGAAAAACGTACGATTGCACACACAAGTGAATTGACATGAACTCATTGGTAATTATTTCAGACTGCCAAAGTGGTCCTGCTCTGTAGTTCTCTTACAAGGATCTATGGAGATATTCACTCGAGAGTCTTCCTGTTCTGTATAATCGTGTCTATTGATACAGGAATGAGTATTAAAAAAAGATCGGAATTGCCATTTTTATCTCAGCTATGTTCATACATGCGCTCATATATGCACACTCGGCATCCAAACTCTATGACGTACAAAACACACGTAATCTATTCATACCAATTTTGTATATGCCGTAAACTTTTTCAGGTTTTCGTGGACCATATGTGCGAACTTATTGATGAATGGGGAAATTTGGCAGAAACGTCTACATCATTCTTTGAGAAATGTCACAGACTTCTTTCTGTTTCTTTTAATCAGTATTGTACAAGTCCTGAAGCTATGGGTAGAACGTTTCTGTTGAATCAGATAGTTAAAAATGAAGGCAAACCGTAAGTTCGTGAGCCCAAGTAACAACATATTCCAATCAATATAATTCAGGAAGGAGGATAATTTGATTCAATTGAACAATCAAGTTCAGTTAAGGCCGAGTTTTCAAGTTACTGACCCGTCTACAATCTCTACGTTGAACGCCCAAATGCCGCAGAACTTCGATAGATGCACTTACTGGTGAATTCCATTGCTTAGAAAATTTTGAACCAAGGCTTCCTTTTAGGAAAAGAATGATTCGCGGAGACGTTCTGTTTTCATCGGCAAGTTGGAATCGAAAAAAAAGAAGAGGAGAATCAGCAGTAGTTTCGGTTTTAGACGGGAACAACTTTTCCGTCGGTGAAGTCGTAACATATGTTCGATTAGAAGACCAACTCTTCATGCTTTTTGCTCCCTTTGTCATCCAAAACCCGTTTGACGCTCTTTATGAAGAAGGGCGTAGAAACAACATTGATGACAACACGCTAGATGTTGTTTGGAAATTGAAAGCTGAAAATGTTTGGTTTCATTTCGTGAACGGCCGTCTTCCGCCAATTTTGATCGATGTGGATAAGATACATAACAAAAGTATCATCATCAGTTTCCACGGCCATTCTATTGTTTACGATTGCTGTAATTGATAAAAATCCTCCAAAATAATAAAACACGATACTCCATATCTTTCCATTTCATTACTTTTGATCCCATTTCACTGTATGATAATCAGTTTTTATCTTTCTGTTGGATGAACCAGCTATACTAAATGTTCAGAAATTGCATAGACAGGATATTTCATCGATCTAAATGGAAAAGCACATTATCAAGCAAACAGGTTTGAAACACAGTCTCGGTCCTAAATACTTCTAGTTTTACAGTCGCTCCATCGACACCATGTCTTCCGATTCGACATGCTCCGTATATCAATCGGCGTGTTGCTCTGCCGCCACACAGAATCAATCCACTTGCGACACCAGTAATGGCCAACTCCCATCATATTCCAATGGTCACGACAAGAAATGGAATCCGTGTTGGAAGAAGTAAGAGATTCACCGAACAACAAGTTTTCAATAATGCTTTTGTCAGATCAACTTAGTCTATCCGAAGAAGAACTCGAATTCTACGAGTCTGTTGATTCCACTTTGTCATTGACTGGTATTTAAAACAGAGGCAAATACTGACCGAAGCTAGACAATTCCAGAAAACCTCCATTTGTGCTTCAAGGAACACAGATTAGATTTGGGACGATGTGGTTGTACGCTGTTGAAGTACAAAAATAGCGGTCGACTCGACGATGTGTCATATGATGTGAGTCACTCTTACATTAATTCTTATTAAAACTCATTTTCAGGAGTCTGTGCAATGGTATAACTCCTACAGTTTCACCATTTCTCCGTCAGTCAGCGATTTTGGAGTCATAAGTCCAGCAGTTCTTCAAATAAGTCAGGCATTTGTGGTGGGATTACGATGAGGTCGCATGTGTAAAGCGTATTTCGTTTTCAGATGAATGTGAAGACTTATGAGAAGCCGAAACCGCCAAAAAATGCTTCAAAAAGTGCTGTTTTTACGTGGAAGCCATCATTCGGATATGTGGATGCCAAATTTCAAGGATCATATCCATTTAAAGTTTATATTATCAGTGTTTCTTCTTGTAGTTTTTGTACTTTCCAGACAGAACATGTGGTGTCGATGAAACTTCTTGGTATTGTACCACAAGACACACAAAGAGCCATCTCTTGGATTATCAAAAATGTTCTTGCTCAGGTACGCCTATGAGTATTAATAAAAACCTACGCTTTCTAACTTTAGATTTTGTCAACGCCGGATTCCCATCAACAGTTTGCAGTAAGATCGGTTTACGCGAAAAACGCTAAGACAAATAGGAAGGATTTGCCGTTGCCCGTTTCCCAATTCATTGAAGGTTTCTCCTTTACTAATTCTTTTATTTAACATACAACTGTTATTAGATTACTGTATGCGATCTTTCGGATACCCGGCTGAGATCAGATTGCCAGCTTTTTCTTTCGATTCACTTGCTTCGGACTATCCAGCGTAAGTCATACTCCATATATTTGAACACAAGAGTACTTTAAGATTGACGGCTAAACTCGGAGCGACTCGAGAAGAATGTCTGAAAAAGTTCCCCATCCTTGTTGCCGATGCACATCATCTCCATTCTGTCATCTTCGCCCAGCTTCAAAGAGCTTTGTAAGTTTTCGAATGTAGAGAAAGGGAAAAACGGCTACTGTATTTTAGCAAAACAGTATGTTTCTAACGGCTTTACTTTCAGCTCCGATCTTCGTAACAGCATCGTGAAGCAGTCCGTCCGTACAATTAGTGGAGTCGAAATCGTCGTCAATGAGTTTGTTAGAATGACTCAACAACCGCTTGTGAGCATATGGCTTTATGAGGAAAACTCTCAATTGATAACTTATTTCAGCAGCAATTTCATCCGGAAGAAGCAGAGGATTTCGACGTTGGTGATGAGCACCTTGAAAGCCGCTACATTCGCAACTCATCAACTCCAGAAGCATTCGAAGAAGGCTCAACGTCATAATTTGTACAAGTGTTTGTTTTGTTTTTCGTTTTTTATTTCTTGGTCGTTCCTCGTACTCTGTTAGTGTTGTTATTTATTAATTGTTTCATTTTTTTCTATTTGTTTTTTATTCATTAATTGTTTCATTTTTTTTCTATATAAATTGCAAATTTTATTCGGTTGTTTTCTATACCAACGGTTTTAGGGGTGGAGCTAGAAATATTCTAAGCCTGCTAAACATCGCACGCAACGACACTCCACTTGCGTGTTCGTTGAGGGTACACTGAGCAGTGGTTGAGAGTTCTGTGTAACATATAGGTTCTCGCAAGTTTATTCCTCACTGTCCCCTCACGACAATTTGCTGAGATTTTCGAAAAGGAGAAACGCAAGCCTGGCACGGAGTTTGCGCAAGCCCGCCGCACGGACTTCCCAGACTCCGCCTACTTCTGTTTATTTATCGATACGAGCACGTGTTGATCGATGAATTGAGCTGATTCGACTGATTTTTTCGCTAAAAATGAGTGATTTTTAGAAAAAAGAGTGTTCGAAATAACTAGAAAATTCTGAAATTTATTGATTTATCGTGGAGAAGTAAGTTTTTGGATTATTGGAAAAATTGGAAATTTTTGGATTTTTGATTCTTGCCGATTCAGAATGGATAAAAAGATAAATTTCGTAATTTTTCAACAAAAAAAGCTTTGAAGTTAAAAAATAAATCGATAAAAACGAAAGAAAATCCACATTTTGAAATAAAAAAGAAGGGACCATCGAAAGAAAAATCAATAAGAACAATACAAATCTAGCCGTTTTTCTGCTATTTGATTCCTTATAAAAACCTTATGTTAGTTAAAAATTTCGCAATTTTTCATAATTTGCATAGGAAAAAAGAAACGGAAAAAAAACAAAAAAATTGCTCACGTTTCCACAAAAACGTTGTTCTATATTTCATCATTATTCAATTGTCTGCCGCCACAATTTGCCACGTAAGTCTTTTGAAAATATCGACTTGTCGAACGATAAGACAAGAATCTCGATGCTGAAAAAAAGTTCTGAAATGACCTGGAAACTTTGAAAGTTTTGAAACAACCAAATAGTTCTGAAACGGACGAAAAAGTACAAAAGTTAGCTTAGACTGGAAATTTAGGTTTTTGAATGAATTTTTCTGGAACAAACTGACATTTTTTGTAGGAATTTGAAATTTTTAGAACTAGACCCTGAAAAAATTCTGAAAAAATTCTGGAGTTGGTCTAGAAATTCCAGAAGATTCTTCAGATTTTAAAGTGTATATATGTTCTGGAATAAGACCGGATTACTGTAGGTCTACTGTATTTACAGTAGGTTTTGGTGGATGGGCATACTGTAGAATTAAAGGAACATAACCTCACATGGGTTCCCAGCGAGGGTAGGAAAGCGCGCTCTAATGATAAAAACGTTGAATACTCAGTTTCGCACCATTTCCCTAAAAATTCGGTTGAAAAAATTCGCATGAAATTGAGGTACGCAGCGAAATTATCAATTTAACAATTGAGCGCGCTTTTCTACCCTCGCTGCGAACTCGTGTGTAAGCTTACCAAGGTGATAGTGGGATTACTGTGGTTACGGTAAACCAAAAATCTGGAAAAAGGTAGAGTTTTAGAGCCACTTTCTTAACTTCTTATCTACTTTCTGTTCTCAAATACGGCCAAAAAAGTTGATCAAAAGGTTTTTTTTTTGGAATTGGAGAGTACGGTAGTTACCGTAAGCTTCAGTAGTCATAGGAACTGTAGGTTTTTAGAAGCCTTAAATCTTCTTTTTCAAAAAAAGTTGAGATTTTCCAGGCAAGAAATATTGACTTTTAGAGCATCTTTTAGATGTTTTTTTTTTCTGGAATTTTGATTTTTTCTCAAAAAACTTCATTTCTAGTTCTCCTTTTTTTCTCTCTACTTCCTCTTCAAATTTTCTCCATTTCCTCACCTTTTCTCTTCATAATTCCCTCACCCAAACCCCTCCTCCCCACAAGTTTCCCTCTATTTTCAGAAGCAAATATTGGACCAAAGAAGAAAACCAAATAATCTGAAAAAAGAAGAATGGATGCACGTAGATTGGCGATCGGTTTAGCCCGATATGTCACAAAGAATGCCGATCGAGAGATGTCTGGAGAGACATTAGGTCCAATTATTTATAGATTACGGGTTGTTGATAATTGTGAGTTTTTTTTTTTGAAAAGTTGATTTTTGGAAAAACATGGCCGTGGCCTAGAAACCCCCGTTGAGGCGAGAGATGGCCTAGGGAAATTTCTAGGCCACCAGATCCTTTCAGTGGTTTTGTTCACAAAGAAAATGTTCTAACTAGTACACATGGACTAGAAATCACCATTCCAGCCATAATGGCCGTGGCCTAGGAATCCAAAAATGATAGTTTTTTGAATTTCGAATAACTTTCTTCATTTTCAACCGATTCGTTTGGTTTTGAGCTCAAATTGAAGCTAGAAAGACGGACTTTAAGATAAAAATTTTAATTTTTAGGAAAATTTCATTTTAGAAAAGTTTTGTCAAACTTTCCGGAGAGTTCTCCGATATCTCCAGGCTCTACATTTAGACAATATATTTAGTTCCAAATTAAGCCTTAAATCAAAAGAATTTGGTTGGAAATCAAATTACTTAATTTTCAAATTGGAATCATCAACTTTGAAAATCAAAATTTCCAAAACCTAAAAAAACCCAAAAATTATTTTTCCCTTCTTCCAATTCACTGTTTCCAGACACAAATAACGATGTGGATGAAATCTGTGAAGCGATGAAAATCATAATTCAAAAATTGGTCGATCTTCCACCGGTCACCTTCGCTCCAGAAGTTTGGATGCCAATAATGTCAGCAATTTCCGAAGGGGGAATTGATCCCTCGTGGCGTTTTATGATGGAAACTTTTGATGTCTCCACTCTTCAATCCCTTTGTCCCAGAGATGACGACGTCGAAGAAGAATTAGAAGACGTTCACGTTGAATCCACACCTTCCTCCACCAAATGTTGTGAACAAATCACATCGATGTGCAAGGAATTCGTTCTGGAATATGGGCTCACGAGGCGAGTTTTTGCAGCAATTTGGGATACAAACTTGGGAGAAACAATGCAGAAAATGGTAGATCAAAAATGGGATCAGATCAAAATAAAGAGCACAAAAGAGTCCGCCGATCAGGCCAGTTATCTTTTGGAGCGGAACATTTTCGATGTGTTTTCCGAGATGAAGGATCACGAGCAGTTTGCCAAGGAGTTGTACTATGCTTCATTGGCCAGAATTCTTAAACGTCTTCAGGAACAAACAAAACCAAGTCATGATTCTGAAGACATTTCATTTTATGAATCCTCATTTTTGATCTACGATGAAGTCATCAAAAAAATGTGGCCACACCTCACGAAAAAAGACACCCGGATCCGCAGCAATACTATGAAAATCTTCGAAAAACTTCTTTCCTTGGCCCCATCTGATGTTTTGGTTCAAAAAATCACTGAAAAATTCACGGACACTTGTGGATGGCTTAAAATTAACGCGGAAGAGATTTGTATGGAAATGGAGCCAAGGCTTTGGAAAGTTGTTGAATCACTTGTGAAAAGACTATTGGATTTGAAAAAGACGATTCCTTATGAGATTGGTAAGGCTTTAGGGGAACAGAAATAGAAGAGGTCTGCAAATGCGCTCCAATGGGAATTTTTCTTTTTTGAATTGGGTTATTTTTTGCTTCTGGTCCCCGGGGTTAAACAAAATGGGTGCTAACTTTAATCAGAACTCTGGTCGGATAAGAACCAGGATGTGAGAAAGATGTGAGAAATGCCCAAATACGTACATTTTAAACGAGGACGGAACTCGGCTTTTTTAAATTTCAATTTCTGATGCAGTTTTTTATTCTGATCATTTTCTTTCACTACGACTACACTCAAAAACCCCTCTAAACAGTAGAAAAACGCGTTTGAAGGCATGGCCGCGTACAGGTTCACGGCCTAGAAATTTGAAAAAAAGCGAGGCGCAAGGCGCAGATTTGTCGGATTCTAGGCCATCAACCTGTATTGTGTGCTTCTTTCAAACGCCTTTTTCACCCGTTTAGAGTGATTTTTGAGTGTAGTCGTAGTGAAAGAAAATGATCAGAATAAAAAGCTATGTACGTCGGAATTTAAAATAAAAAAAAACCGAGTTCAATCTTCCTTTAAAAGTTTTTATCTGGGGCTGTTCTTATCCGAACAGTTCTGATTATGGATAGCACCAAAAAAAATTAATTCTGGAAAAAAGTAGACTTTCCAAACATATTTTTTAAAATAAATTTTTTGAATTTTTCATACATTTCAGACAACAAATGAGCCGTTGAGACAAATTTTTGGATAATTTCCCAAGAAAAATTACTTTGTCAAATTTTTTTTCTAGGTCAAAGAAGATTTTTATTTTTGAAAATTCCAAAAATAAATTCTGAAAAATTTTGCCTAAATTTTGAATTTCTTGATCAAAAAATCAAGCCTAAATTGTGTAAAATGAACCAATAAAAAAGACTCTTGAACGATTTGAATTTCGCAAAAAAAAATATTTCAAAAACTCTTATTCTCATTAGAGCGCATTTGCCCATTTCCCAAAAAAGTTATCATAGTGAGACACCCATTTTCATATATTCAGTTTCGTACGCAATCGCTGTGCATATAACTCAAGAAGTGACGCTAGCCAGTCCAGAGGGTTCGTTTAGATATATACATATTACTGTAGTAGTCTCCGCCCTTAAAATTTGTGATAGTCATGCCCTTATAATAGAGGGATTCTATTTTCCAAAAAAAAATCCAAAGCTCTATCACAGATTTTACGGCGTTTAGATTTATTGTTCAGTTCTCTTATTTCCGTTGTGATTTTGTGATGTTCTCTATATATCCACACCTTTAATAAAAGGGCACCATGCTCTTTTATTACAGGTTTATATGGTGGTGGTGGCCTCGTTTTTTGAGTGTTGTGCTATCGGTTTTTTATTTCTTTTTTCAAACAAAAAAACTATCTCACTATCTTTTAGTTTTTACTTATGTTTTGATGGAGTTTTTAGAAAAAAAATATTTACTTTTTCAGAATATCCGGATGATTTCGAGGCGTTGTGTGAACAACCGTCGGGTGGAAGTAAGAAGGAAATGTTTTTGCGATCGATGGTGGACGCGGTAAGTACTTGAGGGGATCTTAGAGGACCTCTAATAGTGTTGCACCACTTTGGGAAAAAAGTAAAAGAGATTTGCCACAGCAAAAGTCGAACCCGCGGGGTTCAGATTGGCGGGCAAAAGCGTACCCGGTTGAGCCAGACGTGCAAAATTGGAAAACGTGGCGGAGGGCGCATTTGTGGCGGGTAGTTCTGGGGCTGGAAGAGGGGGACGGAACACCAAAACAGAAAGAATTTTTTCGAGAAATGATAGCTCAATCGAGCTGGAACATGCAGCACTATTAGAGGTTTTTCATAAAAGGATAACTTTCCAAAAGTTGATTGGGAGAAGTTTAGCTAGTGGCCTAGAATTTTCAAAGCAGGCCAGTGGTCATTAGACTAAGATTAAAAAAAAAAATTTTCCAGCACTTTTTTGCATTCGTTATCCAATAAGCTCTGTGAACGAATAGGGAAAAAAGAAGAAGATTGCTCAGAAATTGGCTATTTGTCGGTTTCTAGGCCAGTGGATCCTAGGCCATGCGATTCTGCACTATTTCTATTTATTCCTGGGGAAATTAATGTGGAAAATTACGAAGAAAAAGACGGAATTGAGTAAATTGTGTAAAACATTTTTGACTTTCTGAACTGAAAACCTGATTTTCAGCTATTTTAAAGTTACCGTTAAACCTCTAATACACCGGCACCCCAGTTAAAACGGCAACCAGAAAATTAGTTTGAACAATAGAGCGGCATGCCTCTGTAATAGAGTTTTGAGCCAATAATTCTCAAAATTTTCAGACCCGTGCATCTCTCCTAGCCGTCATTCAATTCCTCCGAACCGCCAAAAGCAGTCAGGATGTGGTTCATTTTATGAAAGTTTTCTATCCAGAGGTACCTCTATTTTCCCCATTTTCCCACCTAACCTTTTCTTAATCTTCAGCTCGTCTTCAGCCATGAAACTATCCTAATGCACACTGCTGTTGACCTCTACAAAGAGTCTTTGGCCCATGATCTCATTTCATCTGAAGAAATTCTTTCCATCGTCGATTCTGTCATTAATGCCCCCGCAATTGTTTCCATTATCTTTATCCTAAATGGAATTAAAGATAAAAAGACATCAAAAGAAGCCGTCGAACGAGTCTTGATTCGAATGGCAAACGATTTGGAAGATGATGATAATAAACGAGAGGGTTATGTGAATCATATGCAAGAGTCACCACAATTCTGGAAATGTATGGCTAAATATGGAGATAAAAATATTCTGAATAAGGCGGCAAAGAGGTTTGCCGAAGTGGCTATCGATAGTGTTGATATTCGGACAGGCACATTGGCAGCCGATGTTCTGTTGAAGATTATCAAATTGCCGTTGAGTTCAGGTAAGTGGAAACACTGTATTATAAGGGCATGTCTTGGTTTAAATGGAGCTGTTTTCAGCCTCTTTTTGAAATTTTCCTTATTAGAGCGCAATTGCATTCTCAAAAAACATTCATTTCAGACGAAGAAAGTCCACTATCCGGAGAAGTGATTTGCAATGCAAACTTCAAAAAATGGGAAATGGCCGAAGAGAAATGGAAAGAAATGGGAAATAAACTAATCGAAGTGAACATGTCAAAACGATCAAAACGTGATATGTCTCCCCTATTCACTCTTCAACATCTTCAATTCGTTGATGAACTTCCAATGAGAGATTTGATCTACGTCGTCACCCAAATGAAATGTTTAAAGACTCGAGAGGGAATGGAGACTCATCGATTATTCTATGCAGATTATCCAAATATTTCAACGATCCTCTCAAAATTTCAATCGGAATCTCATAAAATCGCATTGGCAACGAGATTGCTCTCTGAATTTGCCAAAATTTTGGCAACCAATGAAAAAGGCGGCCTAATTTTTAGTCTCGATCATGAGAATATTCTGGATTGGCTCAAAGAAGTTGGTGTTTTAGACTTTCCCGAAGTCACTGAGAAGCTTGTGGAGCTATGTTTTGCAATTGAAGTATGGGATGTTCTGGTCCTTTTACAACTCGACAAGTCTGAATGTGATTTTGAAGATTTGCAAACTTTTGGAAGATCCTGGAAGACTCCAATTATGGAAGGACTTGGAGAAAGGCGACAGAAAGAGCTGGAAAATAGTGTTGATGCTCTTTTAAAACGGCACTATGAGAAACAGGATAAAAAAATTGCGATGGCACGAGAGAAAAGGTTCCATGGAAAGTTCCCGAATCGTGCAAACGTTGACAATGGAGACAATCGAATTTTACTAATGCACAATAGAATTGCCTCGTATTTGACGAAAAAGAATGTGGAAGAATTCGCTGATGAATCCACGAAAATGTTCACGTGGCTTCTTGGTGTGTGCTCTGGTCAAACGTCGTATTCGAATGAAACGTTAACGGATGCGAAGAGAATTCTGGCGAGACTTTATACGGATTCGGAGAAGCGACAACAGGAATTGTACCATTTTAGTGTGGCGAATATGCTTCATGGAATTGGAAAGACAATTGGGGCGAAGGGAAAGATGTGAGTTTTTAAAAAAATCTTTATTATAGCCTACAAAAGGTCCTTTTTTCACGAGTTGTTTTGAAAATTTCCTGAAATTTTTGTTTTTATCTAGAGACTTATTTTCTAGTTTTTGAAAAACCAATTTTCATGAACAACCGGTACTACCTCTTACCAGAACTCTGGAAAAATCTGAACCGGACGAAACTAAACTGGCCGGTTAAGAACTGAAAGAGTCAGAACTAACGCTTATAAGAACCGACCGTTTTTAAAAGAACTGCCCCGATAAGAACTTTTCAAATGCACGTATTTGGGTATTTTTCACATCCTGCAGGCTATTTCGGCTTTTCGGAGTTCTAATTCGTCTGGTTCTGATTTCCCCGATTCGCCCGGGCAGTTCTGATTAGGGGTAGCACCGGACCGTTTCATAGAGTTGACACTAATTCCTATAGCCGGTAACATAATTTCGGACTACTGAAGGGCAGAAAAAAAAATCCTATTAGATTCAATTTTGAAAATTCTGGAAAACTGGCTTCCAAACCTCCGTCCGAACAGCTCCGTTGTCGACAACTCGCTCCAAAATTAGGCCCAGGATTTACTTTTACGAGCTCCTTTGCTTATTTGAGTGTTAAAGGCTCATCTGTTCTGTATTTCGACCCAGCTCTATTACCACCGGATGAGTCCATACCGAACATAGAATTGAGATTTGTGATCAGCACATTTTCCACCTTCAAATGACCTTCAGCACGTCCTAAAAGATCATCCTGAGTGTACACCTAGTTAGTTCTTAGGACCAGGGCTCAATTTTCCTACCGGTCTGTCTGATGCCGTGGCGGTAGGACTGTCCCATGCCAGAATCGTTCCGTAACAAAATTTTCTCTTATCAGTTCACTGTCCCGTATCCGAACTGTACCGCATCACAGCTGAAAATGTTACTTACACGTAGGAATGTCGTTGTTCTGATACGGGACAGTTTCTAAAAGAAGGCTTTGATACAGTACAGTATGGTCAAAGTTCTGATATGAGACAGTTCTGATATGAGACAGTTCTGATAAGAGACAGTTCTGAAACGGGAAAGTTCTAGTTAAAAAACCGTTGATGCCGTTGGTAGACCAAACTGACCGGAAAGTTCTATATATTTCAATCTCAAAATCCATTCTGAAACTTAAATCCCGAACCTCTTTCATTTCCAGTGTCCTTCGCGATTTCTTCGTAAAAGTCTACACCGATGTAGTGGCAAACGATATGATAACATGGAAAGAGGAAGACTCAATGGAAACAATCAATAAAAGAATGGGTGGATTTGCCGAATGGCTTGAAGAAGTCAACGAAAAGAAGTTGAAAGCTGCCAATGGAGTCCATCTGAACCTTATCATTCAACTATCCCATCACTGTTATTTCCAATTGAAAACTCTTCCAATGACAGTGTTAGAAGAATCTGAAACTCCGGAACAAAAGATTTTGACAGTGAAGAAATTTGTTCAAGTGATATCAAGTCGATTGGATAGTATCACCAAATGGATGACACCAACACAGAAACCATTCACCTACGCTTCGAAATTGGACAATCTCATGGAAATTATCTTCTATTTTCCTGACGTCGTCGAGCTTCATCGGAATTCCATTGAACGATGCTTCTTCAAAATATTTGATTTGTTTTTGCTTCCCGAGTACCTGGAAGGCCTCACTAATCATCATGATTTCAAGATTCAATACACTGAAAAATACAAATCCACGTCGCTCAACTACAAGAAAGAGTATTTCCATAAAGAGCCCCAGCAGAACAAACTATGGAAAATTGTTGAAATTTTGAAACTTTTCTGCAAATATGGATCTGAAAATGTGCAAATGTATTGCTTGAAGAAGATTTCTGAGGCGTTGAGAGTGCTGCCCGCGAAGATTCTGGAGAATGAGGAGATTTTGAAAGGGAATGCGAGGATTGAGAAGGTAATTTATGGTTTTTTTGGAAGTCACATTTTTAAAATGTTTCGTACCTGGTCTATTTTTTGTGCTGATTCCATTTTTCATGATGAAATTGCTCAAAAATCGCTCTGAAACGCACAATTTGGTCCCAAAACCGATTGATGGCCGCGGCCGTCTGGCCGAGAATCCGACAGCGCGGGGGCCTTTTTCTCCATGTTTTTCGCTTCTCTCATACGTTTTACATGTTTAAAAACTAGAATAAAGTTTATGTTTCGTTACAAAAACATGTGAAATGAACGAAATAAAAGCGAAAAATATAGAGAAAACGCTGTCGGATTCTCGGCCAGACGGCCGCGGCCACCAATCTGGAACGCGCGATTTCGGGCGCAATTTGCGTGCTTCCGAGCGATTTTCGGGCAATATCAACATGAATATTGGAATCAGCATGGAAAAATAAACAGGAATCGAAAAAAAAGTGACTACAGGCCTCCTTTAAATTTTGTTTTCGGACTCAGAGTGGTTTTTGAATGAATTCCGAGTGAAGAACAGAATCAGAATAGAAAATCCACCGAAGCCACACATTTTAATGGTATTTTCTTCCAGAATTCACAAAAACGTCTAGTCTGCGATGTGACACTTCTTGCCGAGTTGATTGGCTACTTTAACTGTCTCCACACTGAACTCAACTATGAGCCATCATCTGAAAATCCAGAAGAGACCCTTTTGAATGCTTTCATGCTTTTGGACAGCAGTGGACAGACTAAAGGAGAGACATGTAAACGGTCTGGAAGTCAAGCGACAGGGCAACGTCATCAACAAGATTCGATTGATTTGAATTTCTGTACTTTTAAGTCAACTGGAGAGAGTGAGTTTTTCTGGGAGACACAGAGGGGGAGATATTCTCTGCGTCTATTTGTTCACCACAGTCTTTTGTGATTTTAACAACTGGACGAAGAGATAGCGCAGGCTAGTACGAGACGAAAAATATAGACGTTTCTCTGCGTCTCTCCATCGTGCACAGCATTTCTAAACATCTTTCTGAAAGGACCGTAGAAGCTGTATTGTGGTCGTGAAATTCACGCCAAGTGCGCCCCGCGGATAACTGTTTGATATGACCGAGAAAGGAAAGCTGGAAGAGTGGGAGCCTCGGCCAGCGGCAGCCGTTCCAACTCTTCCAGCGGTCTAGGTCCGAGGCATCGACTTTTCTAGAAGCGGTGCCCCTTCATTTCCAACATGATTTCTATTGAAAGGCTGATAGGAATTCTCAAGTTTCTGACAGAAAACTGCCTGAAAGAAATTCTGAAAATTTTCATCGGAATAAAAAAGCGCGCCCTAATGCTAAAAAAAATGGAAATATGCACAACCTCCCTTAAAAATTCGGTTGAAAAAATTCGACCAAAATTTGAAGTACGCAGCGAAATTAGCATTAGGGCGCGCTTTTCTACCCCCGCAGGGATACCGGTGTGCAAATTTCTGAACCTTTTAGATAAATCAGGTTATTTTCTCCACTTTTCAGAATTCCTAAACCAACACTGGTACAATTGCTACACCTGTAATATGATGGAACAAACTGGAGTCTGCAGTGTCTGTGCAGTCAATTGTCACCGGGGACACGACATTGCCTATTCGAAAAAAGGACAATTCTTTTGTGATTGTGGATCTCAACAGTGTGCCGCAATGAAAGGGGTTGATCATTTCCCAAATGCTATTCATGCTTTAAGAGGACAACTTCCCGGTGATTGTATTGAGAAGACCTCTTCACAAAAGTCCCGCCCAGTTTTCGATTATCGATTTGGATTTTTGAAAAGGGCGGAGCCTGCGACGACATTTGACAAGTTGAGAGATGCTCTGGAGCCAGTTCGAGAGGAGTTTAAGAAGGCTCAGAAAGAGGTGGAAAAAGTTTTGGAAGCTATCGATGTGGCGAATCAGAAGGCGTTGCAAGTGACGGAGAAACAGAAGGCTGTGGTTGACTCGTTTAAGAATATGGATTCTGTTGTGTTGGATGATAAGGAACAGTTTATGGAGCCACTTGATGCAGGTACAGTTTTTTTGCCGGTTGGGATGTAAGTTTCGCGTGGCGCAGCCGGTTGCTGCTTTGCCCATCGATCACAATACCAAGGTTCGAGTCTTTCTGAGGTCAAACTTTTTCTACTTTTTGCTCTCAACCCTTTCTTACATTTCTGCTGCGGCCCCCTAATAGAACGGCATCAAAATTTTTTTCCAATAATACTACCCGACTACCCACCACCCCTTAAGACAACAACGCCCTATTCTTGTACGCCCTGCGCTTTGCACGCCACCAGCTGTGAAATGGCGTAATAGGTAGCACTTTTGCGTTACAATCTCAACACCCGAGTTCGAGTTTTGCTGGGGCCAAATCTTCTTTACTTTTTGCTCCGAACCCCTCCTTACATCTCCCGCTTGTACGAACCTCTAGTAGAACGGCACCTCTTTTTTTTCCATTAGGACTACCCCACTACCCACCCCACCCCCTAAAACCAACAACGCCCTATTCTTATACGCCCTGCGCCTCTCGCCTCATCAACGGCCACATGGCGCAATAGGTAGCCTTTTTGCGTTCCAATCTCAACACCCGGGTTCGAGTTTTGCTGGCGCCAAATTTTTTTATATTTCCCTTTCTTGAAGCGTCTGAACCCTCCGTATGTTTTCCCTTTCCTACAGGCCTGCAATAGAGCGGCACCTCACTTTTTTTCCGATAGAACTACCCCACTACCCATCCCACTCCAAAGCTAACAACGCCCTAAAAAAACGGTTACCGCAACCGGTAACCGTTTTGCGTTTCAATCTCAACACCCGGGTTCAAGTTTTGTTAGGGCCAAACCTTTTTTACTTTTTTTTCACCTATTCCCTGGAACCTTTCCAACTATGTTTTTTCAGGTCACTTCCTTCCAATTCGTCGAGTTGACGTCCTCATCCATGAGCGTCACAATTCCAACTACTCCCCACGAAAACGAGAGCTGGCTGACGTCATCAAGCTGGAAAACGGAACCGAATTGATTGTAATGATACCGGATTGTATTCAAACGTGTCTTCAACTTCATTATATGGACACTCGAACCCATTTGATTCAAGGAATGCATTATCTTCGAACAGAAACCGAACAAATTCCATTCAACGCTGTTAGTTTAAATGTTTCTGGGAATCGAGTCGTCGTTTGTGGAGCCTATGAGATTTATGCATTGAGATTCTCCCCACAGGGAACTGTTATCGATAGAGCGCATATTAAACTTATGGAGAACGGAAATACGTCATCGATGCAGAATAATCCGGTTAAGAAGGCCAAATTTTGTCGAGAAATTGAAGGGGATAAGAAGAGAAGGCAGTTGATTGCAGGTAAGATTTCAGGGATTTAAGATGTGACCGTACTTTTTTTTAGCGGGAAAACTTCGGCCATTTTTGAAAACAAAAAAGTTGTATGGTGGCCGAGGTTTTTTGAAAATTCGGCCACCAGAAAAATGGGCATTTTTCCCATGTTTTTTTCCGAAAAACCGTATTTAGGAAAAAAATTACCGAATGAAACGAAAAACAACCAAAACAAAAAACGAAAAACATCCGAAAAAATTGAAGTTTTTTAATGATGGCCGAAGTTTTTTTAAACTCGGCCACCAGTGAAAAGTAGGGCTGTTTTTTATCGTTTTTTCAAGTTTCTCTTCAGAAAATGCGTAAATATTAAAACCACGTTAGTAAAATAAAGAAAAATTTAAAAATAAATCGAAGAAGACGCAAAAATTCAAATTTCTTATGATGACCTAGGTTTCTCAAAAACTCGGCCACCATAAAAAACTAGGCCTCCTTGGTAACGAGTTTTTTATTTGAATTAAAGGGGGAGTAAAGCATTCCAAAAAGTGCCAATGTTTTTACATGAATCGACGCAGAATTTTGGGGGTAACAACTTTCCAGTTGATCGTACGGTACGAAAATGCTTCTGAAAGCAGGTATCGGCTCTCAAAGTGGCTAAAAAGGCTGTTTCGCGGCGTTCCTTTTTCACTATTTCATCAGAGAAAATTCTCGCGGCGTTCCGTGAAAAATAGGGCAGATTTGAAAAAAACGTGAATTTATTTTTCAAACACAAAAAAAAGTAAAAAAAAAGAGAGGAGAAGTTGAGATATCGGTCAACAAGTAGGATTGTGCTATATTTTACTGAGCATACAAAACTTGTTCTACAAGTGCTCTGGCATCAATTTCAGCAGACGCAAGTGCGATTTCCTGAAATTAGCTAGTTGAGGGGTTCGATAGTAAAATGCTCACATTTGCAGAAAGCCTATCTACAATCAACTTCTTAGCCTTTTCGAAAATTTGGGACCTCCAGTTATTAGCTGCTTTTGTTTTTCTATTCTTCCAAATAATTGTTTTTTTTGTTTTACAGTAGTATGAAACTTTTGATTGTACTGTACGGATTCCTGAGGCTTCAGCAGTCTGCAGTTCGTTCCAATGGAGAATGGCAAGCTTACTACGTAGATCATAGCCATCTTTATCGCTGGAAACTGGTACTAATATTTGTGTCTATTGGAAAACTTACAAGAAGTTTTCTTTAGGCAGGTAGGTAGCAGCGAGGCTATGGAAGCTCTCGAGAGCCGAAGTTGAGAAAAATGGAGACACATTTCCTAGATCTCTTCGTCGATTTTCCTTTGTCATAATCTTCCACAAAACGTCAAACGCATTTTTGTCTTCTTTTTTTGAAAGATCCAAAAAATTCGCACCAGAAACTTTATCAGCTGGATGAGAGCATTCTTTGATGAGATCAAACTGAATGTTATCAATAGCCTATAAAATGATCTTGTTTCTGAAATCAGTAGAGAATGCTTTTGTTTTTACTTGAAAATTGTCGTGTTGGCCCTGTACATGATAAAAAAACGATAATATCATTTGCCATGCTATTTCCCCGTCTCCTTTTGCGGCTTCTATTGAAAAGTGAATATGGTTGATCAGTCTTTGCACCCAAGGTCTCATAGGAATGAATTTGTTCGTACTGTATTTCTGGAATATCAAGAGACATATCATATACTATCTGAATTCAATCACTTCACGTATGTCTTTTCGGATCGAACGAATCCAATGCCACGAGTCGAAGTAATGGTGGATGGTTGGGTACTGCATCATGACTTGAGCCAAGTTGACACAACGGTCAGATGTGAAAGATCGTACGGGATTTACAAGACCTGTCAAAACCTTGAGCTCTTCCAAAATTCGAGGCAACGCTTTCTGATGTCCTTCTTTCTCTAACAATATGGAATTCCCTCCTCTTTGTTTCCTGCATGTCTCAAAATCCACAATACAATTAGTCTTTACATCCATCAGAGAGAATCTGCAAACAACGGCAGAATAACCACGAGAGTCAAATTGTCCATCGCCAGACAAATCCACTCCTCCACTCCTGACCGCATTTTCCTTTACTTCCGACATAATATCCGTCCTCTGTTTTTGATACACTTCTTCAATTGCTGGCCGAATAGTCTTGTTCATGATCTGATGAAATCTTTGTTTTGAAATAATTGGAACTGCTAGTGCCCGACAAAAAGAATCCACTTTCTGAAATATCGCTTGGTACAAGAAATTCAGAAAAGATAGATATACAGAAAACCCATTGCCAGTTGTTGAAATAGAAGATGCTATGCGCAAGTTTATTTCAAATTGTTTTTTTCCAGGCTTCCCGGCTCTGTCCAAAACGCCCGATGATTTCCAGATCCACATGTTGTTGCATTTTATACAATGAAAAGAAATCTAGAATGCCAGAAAGTTATGAAATTCTTCCACCAATTTACCGAAATAGCGGCCCCTTGTCGTTGACAAACTGATTGTACAGAAGACTCTTCATGATTTCGCAAACACTGCCAGCATTTAGAAAGAGAAGGCAACAAAAGATTCATATCACACAATAGATTTCTGTTCTCTCCAAACGAATTGACAAAGCTCTCCTCATCATTTTCCTCTTCTGTTTCTTCATAAAGATCATCATACTGATCGTCTTCTGTTTCTGGTTCTGAGTCCTCTTCTGAATCCGGATCGGAAGGACAATTGTTCGGTAGAGATTCATTTCTTGGAGTTCCATTCTGAACTTGAAATTGTGAAAGAAACAGGAGCACTTGTTTGTCTCACTAGCGGATAATGTTACTTTGAAATTCTTTGCCAATCACTCTAATAAAATGGCACTTTCATCGTGAACCGAACAAAAGAAGAATAACGGTATGAAACAAATCTTACTGCACAGTATCAACATACTTTGTAGGGCAGTATTTTTGATCGAGGCTTGTTCAACTTCTCAGGAGGAAAGTGTGATAAGCAAAGCCGAGGATCACCAGTAGAATCACAATTACTACGGAACGTTTCTCCGAGCTTCCGAGTCCAAAGTTCAAATTCTCGCTTGTTCTTTGTCACGGATACAAGGTCTTTTCTCAGTCTTGATTTCAAACAAAAACAGCATTTCCGCTTTTCGATAGGATTCTTCGACGGCATTGAATAGAGACAATCAAAAATTGTCAAAATTGTCAAAATTGTCCAAATTGTCCAAAATCCAGCTCCTTCCACGATTGTTTTTTTTTTATCATTCTTAGTTCACGGAGTTTTTTATTAGTATTTACTTTTTCAAACAGCCTGTACAGGAGTATGCAAAATCCCAATACAAATATAAGTATTCATAATAAAAACAGGAAAAAATTTGAAATAAAGAACACTCAGTATGTGAGTTCCATGTGATTATTGAACTTTCGCTTTGTCTTTCCTTCTGTAAACTTTTCGAGAAATCTAGGTCACTATCCATCTATTGCCTCGCTTTCACACCTTTCAGACCACTTCTTGGGAAGATAACTCCTCTTGGAAAAATAAATTCACGTTTTTTTCAAATCTGCCCTATTTTTCACGGAACGCCGCGAGAATTTTCTCTGATGAAATAGTGAAAAAGGAACGCCGCGAAACAGCCTTTTTAGCCACTTTGAGAGCCGATATCTGCTTTCAGAAGCATTTTCGTACCGTACGATCAACTGGAAAGTTGTTACCCCCCAAAATTCTGCGTCGATTCATATAAAAACATTGGCACTTTTTGGAATGCTTTACTCCCCCTTTAAGTTAAAATTGGCTGTTTTCCATGTGAATTAAATAAAATAAAAAGATGGCCGAAGTAAAAAAAACTTCGGCCACCAAGAAAAAACTAGGTCACGCCCCTCAAAACCCTCACTTTATCAATTTCTTTCAGTCGCCACAATGCAATACATCCGTGTCTACGATTTGACCCTTCACGAGACCAATTTTGTAGAGGAGATGGTTCTAACGACTGGAAATGTAGAAGACGTCGTGATTCTGAACCTTGAAAATGGAAATATTCGAGTCCTTGTGCTCTCATCATCCGGTTATCTTTATGAGCACATTGTCACTGATGGCTCAGCGGATAATAATTCGATTTTCTTGACAAATGTAGTCAATTCCCCAGGAATGGATATGAATGGTGATGGTATCTCTCTGCATTACTCGGCCACTTTTGATCTACTTTTTGTTTCACTTGACTCCGCCCTCTACACCGCCCGTCTTCCGGATCCTTCGACGGAAAATCTATCAGTTCCTGTGTATGATTGGAAAGCGTTGAACATCAAATATCCGGTTGATGTTTGGAGAGAAGCTGCCGGGATTATCTCGTGTCTTCCAAAAGAGAATGCAGACCAAGTTGTATATTTCCATCCGACAATCGATAAAATCAAAATTCAAAAGACTACAGTAAATCGGCCAATTATGACATATTTCTTGATGACCAGCTCAAAGAATCAGGCTATTTATTCGGTTTTGATCTACCCGGACTTGCCCACCTGTGAAATTTGGGAGACAAAATGGAATTCTATTCCGGATCTATGGATCGATGACGTGCCAAGTGAACGGTTTGCAATTGATGTTGTTGAGCAAAAGACTGCTCCAAAACCATTGGATAAAGAGGATTTGGTCTTGATGGCTGAGCAATGTGAGCCAATCAGTTCTGTTGATTGGAGTTGTCGAGAAATTGAAATGTTCTATACACATACGGATTTGAATCGAAGATTGTTGGCAAATAGTACTGAGGGAATGCCTCTAACAGTTGTACAACAGACTCATTTTACACTCTCAGCAAGGATCACTAATTCCAGGTGGGTTTTTTTAAATTTTAAAATTTAAAATTTTTCGAATTTTTGAAAAAATGGTAAAATAGAACGATGGTTTTTTTATTCCAAAATCACAAATTTAGCTAGGGTAAAACACTTGGTAAACTGGCCTTCCTAATAGAAAGACACCTCTAAAAAACCGGCACTCCTAACAGAACGACACATCTAATACACCGGCACCCCTAATAGAACGGCACCTTTTGTTCACCGGCACTAACCATAAAACGACACCCTTAATAGAAAGGCACCTCTAATGAACAGGCAACCCTAATAAAAGGGCATCCCTAATACACCGGCACCCCAATAAAACGACACCCCTAATAGAACAGCACCTCCTAATAGAACGGCACTTCTAATAGAACTCTAACAGATCGCCACCTCTGAAATAACGGCAACCCTAATAGAACGGCACTCATAATACACCGACACCATTAATAGAACAGCTACTCTAATACAACGACAGCCCTAATAAAACGGTACCTCTAGGTACACCCAGACAAGAAAGTCAAAAAATAGAGCGGCATGCCACTGTAATAAAGTTTAAACGGTAATTTTCACAAAAAGAACACAAAAATCAACTTATTTTCGCTGAATTTTTTATTTTGAGAAATGTGATTTTTGAAACTTTGAGCTCTTGGAAAATCGTCGTCTCATAACAGGCGCCTAGACCTTTTTTGGCGAAAATTTGAAAAAATTCAAACTCCCTACTACGCTTCTAAACCCGCCCCCCCCCCCCAGTTCCAGCCAAAAAACCTCTATTAAAACGGCACCCCAAGTTTTTTCCAGACAAATTGTTCGAATGATTCGTGTCGAAGTGGAAGGAATCAACGGCCCAGACTCTCTGAAAATCGGCAACACCCGATACTCAATCTCATCGCCACGTGGCCCAAAAGTGTTCGATTTGAAGCTTTCGAGAGAGGAATCAATGACAATGAATCATAAAGAAATTACAATTGAAGTGATACCAAAACCCACTCAGAATACATTGAAGCTAAGATCTCTAAAGTTGTATGGATGTGATCGAAGTGCAATGGATGAGATTCAACCGAGATTTGAGAGACAACCAGTGCTCACTGCTCCAAATCGTTTGGTTTATTCTATTCTAGAATTCCCAAATATCGATGTCAAATGGGCGGAGAGTGTGGCTCGAAATCATTTATCCCGTGAGCTTAACCATCCATCAGTTTGTGAAGTCTCCACAAGAGCCATCGTTAAAGCTCACTGCCACGTCGACGGAGAACCAAGTGTCGATGAGCAACTCTTCAAAATCATCGATGGAGCGTATTTGCAAGAGTGGTGGTCACTTCCCGCATGGACTGAAGCATCTGGATTCACTGAAATGCGTATGTATCATGTGGAACATTTGCTAGAGAGAATTGAAGCTGTCCGCACCCGATGGCCATATTTCTATAAGACCCTTAAACAAGAATTCGGGACAGTGACAGGATTTGTGGAGCTTATGAGAGATGAGATGACAAAAATGCCCCTGCATCGATGCCAATTGATGGCTCAGGCTATTGTCAAAGTGGTTTTTGGCCTCTTGTCCTATGGAACTGATGAATCCGAAAAGCTGATCAATGTCTTTTTGAATATTTTCACTGATCAAAACACATACCACTTGGCAAATGATCTCCGATCAGCTGTTCAGGAGACTATATCGAGATATGAGCATGCATTGAGACAAGAGAAAAAGTTGGTAGGAGAAAAGGACATCTTCAAGTTCCAACATTCTGGATTCACCCCATTTTATGGAGTTCCAAGAATCTCAAAATCCACCCGGGAGGCTCTTCTGATCGCCCAGGTCGCTGGAAAAGTTCCAGCTGATTCCCCGGATCAAATTAGTTGGCTTGAACAACTGATCTCGATGATTTTGGAGAAGCTAACCCGCTCTAAATCCGCGTCCACGTGGCAAAATATCTCGGATTCCCCCTCCTACAATCTCTCCCGTGTCTTGGCAAGTTGTGTGGCGATCTGCGATCCTAAAATCATTGGAGCCCACTTCTCTCGATTGGTTCAACTCATCAAATACGATGCCGACAAGATTTATCCGTTCAGCGAAGAAGCCTATTCGAACTATTCCCTCTTGAGATCCGTCGAACTTTTGCTCTTTGTCTGTCTCGAAAAACGAGGAGAGGAGAAAAACGAGAATTCGGAAATGTTGGATTCAATTGTCCATGAACTTCAAACAATTGGAATTCGAGATTTGTGCTTTAAAGTGTTGGAAAAAGTGATTCCAGAATGGAAGGACCGAGGACCATCCACTTTTTCTCGGGGCTCCGCGGAGAATCGAAAGGTCTGGTTGCCTCATGTCCCATTGGTGTCTTCCTCTGCTAATCCTCCAAATATAATCAATTGGCCCTCGAATTCCAGTGATGCCTACATCATTTCTTGTACTGATCTAGTGCTCCTAATCCCTCAACACCTCCAGGAGCTTGATCGTCGGAAATCAGTGCCACGAGACGATCGATGGATTCAGAAGTTGTGTCAACTATCTGCACTGAGCACCGGATGCTCCGCCTATCGACAATGCAAAAAGCTCCTTTTGGCAATGTGCCAAGGAGATGAGGCAAAGTATAAAACGATGAAGGATAAGTATAAAATGCAAGATTTGCTTCAACAATTGGTTCAAAAATATTTGGATGTTAGCAAAGAGGTTGGAGGGCATCAACAATTAACTGATATTGTTGATATTTTGGCATCGATTACGAAATTGGCATTGGCAAGGCCAGATATGTGGAGAGATGTTTGTAGTACTTATGTGAGTATTCTAGAAAAAACTGAAAAAAAATAGTTGTATTTTTACTTTTTTTCTGGAAAAAATAATTGAAAAAAAGGGAAAACTGTAAATTTCTTCAGCCTTTTGTTGGGTTTTCCACCACTTTTTGTCAAATCAAACAACTTCACTAACTTTCTCAAAAATTCGAACTTACTACCTTAACTCTCTGAATTTCCAAGCGAGACTCACGACACCTAAATATTTCGAATCAGGGTAACAAAACGGTTTGAATGAGTATAATCATGACATGTTTTGGAGTATTTTTGTAATTTGGGTCTCACCAGGAAAGTTCAGGAAACTACTGTTAACTTGTAAATTTTGCTTCATAGTTTATGAAAGTTACAGTTGTAGAATCATGACACCAAAACGGTTCAAAAGAGTTTCCATTTTTGAGAAAAAATTGAGAAATTCTAATGTTTAAATGTTTAGCCTTTAAATTCAAAGTTTCGTGGCAAGACCCACCCAAATTTGAATTTTTGATATTTTTTGATCGGAGTTTTCGTAGAATTGAATAATAGAATTCACATGAAACCCGGCTTGGGGGGGGGGGGGGCACGAGATTAATGCTTGGGTCCCGCCACGACATCCGAGTTTAAAGGCGCATAACTATCAAAATACTCCAAAATATATCATGATTATACTCATTCAAACCGTCTTGACCTCCTAATTCTAACTATCTAGTTTTTTTTTCAAATCGCGCCGAAATTGACTGATATACAACACGAAACAAAAAGTTTTCTCTGCGTCTCTCAGTCGCACTCACTATTTCTCACTACCAATCACAAAATTAAAGTTTAAAGGCGCATAATAATTTCAGACCACATGGCTTCTCCGCTTAGCCTGCTATACGACAGACGTCGTCGCATCTCAAGTCGTCGAACTCCTCATCGTTGCTGTCCGTGATTCAAGTGTCGGTGGCCAGCTAAGCATTCAATTGGCTGATAGTATCATTGAAGCACAAAATGGAGAATTCATTGAAAAAATCATCAAAAGATTCTTGATAGGAAAAGATGAAAATTTGCGTTGGACCCTTCATGGAATGCTTCGTTCTGTCATTCAACTTGCCAGTCGTCAAAATCAGTGTGCTATCGTTAAAAAGTTGTATAATACCGTATACCCGATGGTGGAGAATTTAGGGATTCAAGGAGCTCAACTGGTTGACCTTATTGCCACGTATGCTCCAAGAGTGTTCAGCTCCACAGAGCTTGTCGCCATGACTCAATCGGAAATCTCAATGATCCTGAAAACTCGAGACATTCTTCAAGGATATCATGGAATGTATAAACAAATGAATGAGTTGGGTCTCGGATGGAAATCTATCAATTTTGACCGTAATCCTTGCCTGGTTTGTTTCACTTCTAAAGGAGGTCATGATGTTGTGAAAATGACATCGATCAAATCGGATACGAGATATTCGGCTAACACAACGATTTATAAATTGATATCGAATTATGAAATTTCAAAAGTCTCGTTGAAGCTGACGGATGTAAAGAAGCACAAAGCAATTAAGAAGGTGAGTAAGATAATTGGCAGCGTGCCAAGTTTTCATAGATCGTCCGGTCCGCAAAGTTACGTGGGAGTGAACTTGCGTACTTGGCTTTTGAAACCACGACTGACAAGAAAAAATAACGCAACATTTTCGTTGAAAAATGGTTTTTGAGTGAAGATTTTTCGTTATTCCTTGAGCAGAAACGTTTTGCGAAATTTTGTCACAATCCGTCCGGTCCGCAATTTCGGGTCACGGTGAACCTACACACTCGACCTTCTAATTGACGACACTTTTTAAATTGCTTTCTTCCCTTCTTGGAATTTGACTGAAAACCCAGTTTTTGAGGCGAAAATTTCATTAAGTGTCGTCAATTAAAATGTCGCCTGTGCAGGTTCACCGTGACGCGAAATTGCGGACCGGATACGATTGATCGGGTTTTTTCTTGAAAGGGCGAAAATACATAACTAGGCTACAAAGAGAGACGCAGAAAAAGGAAGTATTCAAAATTTTACTCGGTTCACCCTGACGCAAAATTGCGGACTTGACTAATTTCCGCCCAAATTTAAAGGAATAAACAACGGAATTTTTTCAGGTCGCCCTCTACTACACCCCAAAATCCGTTGAATCAGTGGAACTAAAACTGCACCCAGAACTATGGAAAAAGTGTGCAGCAGTGACAGTCGGAGATAACGAAACAACTATCAATTTATCACTAGCCGTTCCTGTTGTCACATCATCTCTTATCATTGAATTTGAAGAAGTCTTAGATCAACGTGGCTCCTCCAATCAGCTTCATTGTCCTCGTTGCTCAGGCTCCGTCCGTACCCATTCAGGAGTGTGTGATAGTTGTGGAGAGAGCGCCTATCAGTGTATCAAATGTCGGGCTATCAATTATGATGAACGTGAGCCATTCCTTTGCTCCAGTTGTGGTTATTGCAAGTACGCTCGAATCGAGACATTCGCCACGTGTCGAGCTCTTCCTGGTGCTCAGCATATCACTTGTGATAGTGAACGAGGACAGTGTATACAGGAGATATCACAGCTATTGACTAAAATGGAAACTACAAAGACTAAATTGACCGGATATCGGGTGGGTTTTGGAAATTTTCGGGTCTTCAAAAGAAAAATAATGAAAATCTGAGTTCAGCCCAAAATTCATCGTGAAATTTCAGCCTGAAAACTGTTTTTTTGAAGCTCTAGCTCAAAAATTCGTAAACTTAGGTTTTTGGTACGCAATCACCGAGAATAATCCGGTGATTGCGTACAATGCGCATGACCTTACGACACTTTGAGATAATGCTTAGAAAAAAGATATGACGGGCTGAATTTGATTTGGAGTCTGGAAAAAACTATAAATCTGGAAAATTTTGAGACTTGAGGAAAAAGGTTTTTTGGGGATTTGCACCAAAACTAGAAGACCACGAAGATTTTTGATGGCTCGGGTCTTCAAAATGAAAATGATGAGAATTCGAATTCACCATGAAATTCAGCACAAAATTTTCAGCCTGAAAACTATTTTTTAAAAGCTCTAGTTCAAAAATTCGTAAGTTTAGGTGTCTGGTACGCAATCACTGATAGTAATGCGGCGATTGCGTACAATGCACATTATCTTACGACATTTCAAGATAGAGCTTAAAAAAAGATATGACGGGCTGAAATTCGATTTGGAATCGGAAAAAATTATAAAACTGAAAAATTTTGAAAATTGAGTGAAAAATTTTCTGGGGGTTTGCACAAAATAATTTCTCAATAAGTTCCAAAATCATGAAAAATCAGAATTTTTTCATTTTTATCAAAAAATCCGCGATTTCAGGCTGTCTGTGAATCTCTTTACCTCAAAAATCGTCCCCTCCCCCCGTACAAACTCCACGTGGAAAACAATCACACATCGGAATTTTTCGAATCGAATGGACTGATGAACACTGATCAAATGGCATTCCAATCAATCACTCAACCAATGGATAATCTTGCGATCTCAATTCGAACTCTTCATGCTTCGTTATGTCAACAGACCCAACAGTTGATGTATCTTCATGAGGAGCTCAATCGATATGATCATGCGAGTGAAGTTTCTGTTGTTTTCCATAAACCACAGAATATTTCTTATTATTCTACGAGGTAAGAGTGTTTTTGGATAAATTCAAATTGAAAATTGAAAAAAAATTCTACTTTCTAGTCCGATACCTTTCGGAACTTGAGCTTTTAGAACCTTCGAATCTGCAGACTGAAGCCACATATCGTAAAACCTGTAATAGAAGGGCACCAAATCATGATGAAGAAAACATTTATTTCCAGTCCAATCACTAGCTTTTTGAGCCTTGACTTTTGGCTCTCGAAATTTTCGAATGATTAGAATTTTTCATTTTTTTTATTAGTGGAAAATTTTCGACTTTCAGATTCCAAATCCAAGTTATTTAAAATTTTATGAAACTTTTTTAACAGCAGTAGTTATGAACGTTTTGTATGTTTTCGACTTTCAAAAATTTCGAAAATTAAAAATATTTTAAATTTCGAAATTCCATAAACCAAAACCGGCAGAGTTCCGTAAAGTTGGGGTATGCCGAATCAGAACTGTCCCTAATTAGAACCGTGTCCCTCATCAGAATTATTTTTCCATGGAAAATAGTTCTGATGCAGGACTGTTCTGATTCGGCTTACCCCCGTAAAATTTTCAGTTTTTTGTAAAAAATTAAAAAAAAAACAAAACTCAAAAATTTGGGTAACCGGTCCCCAAGGGTCAAATGTTCTTCAAAAAAAACTGAAAAAAAACTGAAAAGGCAAAAAAATCGAAAATATTCAAATTAAAAAATTTCTATTTTTTTCATAATTTGACTTTCATAATTGTCAAAACCCTCAAAATTTGTTTCTAAAACTTCAAATTTTTTTTCGATTTCTTTGATAATTGAAAAAAATGTTATGGAATAATTGGAAATTTTTTGATTTTGTTTTTTCAATTCAATTTTCTTCCAGTGAATCCTGTTTCGGATGCCTCTGCAATCAAGTTCTTCACTCCATCGCTCTCCTCCACTCTGCTTGTGACGATGAAAATGCCCTGAACCTCATCCTAAATTCCGAACCAACCCTTCAAAAAATCGGATTATTATCCCAATTCTACGAGCCACTCCGTGAAGAAATCGAAGAATTATTAGTCCGTTTAATGTTCGGCCGTGTTGATATCACTCAAAAAATCGAAGGATTAATTAAGAATGGTGATGTTAACATGTCAGTTATGGTCAAATCTCTAATGTATGCTGCTGATCCAACGTGGCAACCAAAACTGAAAATGTTGATCCGAAATGCGATGGAAATGAAAGATGAGAACAGTTGTCTACAGGCTTTGATGGTATTAAATAAGTATTTGGAGGCGATGAGATCAGTATCAATTGATGAGAAAAAGAAGAAAATACGGAAGATGACACCGAAGAAAAGTGTCGTGGAATGGTTGAATTCGGGTAAGCTCTCCGTGAAAAGAGATGGTTTTTGTAACAAAAATTGTGTCCAGTACGCAATTTTGCGTGGCGGTGAACATACTATTTTTATTGAAGAAAATCGACAAAAAGCATGAACATTTTTTTATTTTACTAGAACTCCGTCGAAAAAAGTATTTTTGAGACAAAAATTTCGAAAAGTGTCGTCAGTTAAAGTGCTCATTGTGCAAGTTCACCGTGACGCGAAATTGCGGGCCGGACGAGTTCGATCTCGAAATTCCTCTAGTGGAATTTTTTGATTTAGAACTTTGTTTCAAAGTCTGAAAATCGATAGCTTATTTTCTGAAAAGCGATTTTAGCCTTTATTTTGTGACATAAGACGATTTTGAGTACTATTTTTCAAATATGGTTCACCGTGACGCAAAATTGCGGACCGGACGAATTCAGTCTCAGAACTTCTAGAATTGAAATTGTGTGGTTGTCTAAATAGTAAAGAAATTTTCTCGTACAATTTTTCGAACTTAATTTTCCGGAAAATTCATCAGAATGTTCTGAAAATCAGTGAGATTTTAGCCGTATTTTTGGAATAGAAGACGATTTCAAATACTAGTTTCAAAATTTGGTTCACCGTGACGGAAAATTGCGGACCGGGCTTTACAGGGCCTTTCTATTGGCATTTTTTGAAAAATCGTAAATTCTGAATGCCAAAACTTATTTTTTTGCACTTTTTATGTGGAAATTTATCAGAACTTCCTGCAAATCAGTAGAATTCTAGCCTGATAGAATCCGCTTTCAAATGGTAATTTTTCGAACTTGGTTCACCTATTTGGCATTTTGAATGGAAATATTTTGCATTTTGAGTAGGAATAATTTTGAATTTCTAAGCTTTCCCCCCACCAAAATGTCACATTTTTCAGACGAAAACTGGAAAGACTGCCGATCAATCCCCTCCACATCAACAGCTCCACCACCCCCATCCTCCTCATCATCTCTCCCTGATAACGGATATCAATGGATATCAGAATGTCTCTTCTCTCAATGGATGTCTGTTCGATCAGCTGCAAATCTTCTCCTTGTCAATCTCTCCCGTCAGGAATATCATGAGCCCATTGCTCTTCTGATTCTTTGTGAGAATCTCTCCAAATTATCCGAAACCCCATCATCGATTTGTGATCAATTCATGAGCTCTTGTCACACTATTATCGATTCCTCCGTCAACACAAAAACTCGTTTATTCGTTCAACAATTCCATGTTTATCTAATTAGACGGATCCATGAAGAATGTGCTTCTCTTCATTCAAAAAGTGTCTCTCTTCTTTCGGATAATTCATTTGGTGAACGTCTTCGTTGTTTCGTTGAACTCTTATCACTCCTTTTATCTGGATCTAACGTTGAGAATGTGCTCCTGAAAGCTGGAGCTGATGATTTGCTCATTTTCCTACTTCATTCTACGATTTTCCTTAAAAGAATGATGACGAGAAGAACAAGAGCTGTGGATTCATCTCGAATGGCATTGGAGAAAATGTTGAAACGAGTTTCGTGTCGGGATGGGACTAAACTGATGACTGTATGTGTGGAATCGTTGAAACTGGTGAAGGATACGTCGACTCTGGTGAGTTTTACATGGGTTTTTGACATAATTGTGATGGGCCGGGCCGGGCCGACTGAGAAATTTCTAGCGGCCCCGATAGGGTCAATTGTGCTGAAAAATTCATTCGTCTTCGTTCCGATAACTGGGGGAATAGTTTTCTAGAGAAATTTTCGGATATTTTTAGTGGGAAAAAGGTCAGAGAATGTCATCAAAATCACGAAGAAAATTTAAAAATGACCCCAATGAAAAAAAAAAATTTTTTAAAGTTTGCTTTGAAACTTCGTGAGATTTTTTCTAAACTCCTCTGGATTTTTTTCAACTTAAGGTTTTTTTTCGTTTTTTTCAAGAATTAGAAAGCAAAGTTTGAATTTATGAGAACCTTTTTTTTATCATTTTCAAAAATTTGTTTTTTTTTGAGTTTCATGTCTTTTTGAATAGTTCGAAAACTGAATTCCAAATAATTTTAAGAAATTGTACAGAGTTCATGTCTTTTTTCTAAAATTTTGCTTTTTAGTCTCAAAAAATGAACAAATCCTTTAAATTTTTTGAAAATTGCGTCACTCGACCGTATTTTCTTGTTTTTTTTTTCTGCTAAAACACCTGGCAACGTGACTTTGACTAACTGGGCGAAAGGTAAAAAAAAGGGGTGTGGCGTCTTCAGCTACAAAATATATATCAGCGGAAAGAAGATCTTTAGAATATTCCATATTAGTTTTTCAGAATTGGCAACATTTTGAAGGCATCAATTTTTTGGAATTCCTCAACTTTTTTGCCAAAAAATCTGAAAATTCGATCAAAATCCAACCATTTTCAGGGAATAATCGTCGGTGTGATGATGGAAATAATGAATCCACAACAGGAAACCGAAGAGTCATTCCTTATTCAAATCGAGAAAGATGTGGCACAAGAGGACTTTTTGCAAGGCAGAATGACACATAATCCATATAGTGTAAGTCTAAAAAAATTCATTTTTCAAATTTAATTTTTTCTTCAATTGCAGTCCAACGATTCCGGCCTTGGCCCACTGATGCGTGATATCAAAAACAAGATCTGCCGTGATACTGAAATGATCGCCCTTTTGGAAGATGATAATGGAATGGAACTCCTCGTAAATGGGAATATTATCTCCTTATCATTAAGTGTTCGTGATGTTTATGATCGTATTTGGAAAAGAGCAAACATTGGCTCACCGATGCTTATTGTCTATAGAATGCGTGGCCTCATGGGTGATGCCGTTGAGACATTTATTGAAAGTTTTGGAGTTGCTGAGAATTCAGAAGAGGATGCTGAAGAGGATGAACAACTTGTGAGAATGATTAATTGTTTGACACAATGTGGAGGAATTGATAAATTGATGGATTTGTTGGAAACGAATGTGAATTCTAGTTCTGGAAGGTTGGTCTTTTTGAAAATTTTTGGTATCACTTATTTGCAAACGATTGACACCTCGGTTTAAAGGCGCAGTGACCAATTTCTATTGGGTCCCGCTACGATTACAGTAATTCCCTGTTGAAAACAACAGTAATCGTGGTATGACCCAATAAACATTTATCGCTGTGCCTTTAAGTTCAGAACTTTTTTTTACGGAACCTACATTTGAGAAAAAAATGGGATAATTTTTTTGAAGTTTTTGAAACTTTTTGAAAAAATTTCAGACCGCAAAAAGTTATTTTTTCCATAATTGAATGCAAATTTTTTGATCAGTTTATTTTTTCTAGAATTGTCATAGTTTTTTTTTCAGATTTGAAAACATAATTTCAGGAGTATTTAGCCCATTTTAAAAAAATTATTTGGAAATTGAAAAAAAAATCTGAAAACTTCAATGCATTCCGGAAATTGGAAGCTAGTGTTTTTCTGAAATTCTGGAATCATAAGTTCTTCGATTAATTTTTTTTGCAGAAAGACTTTTTCAACGCAAGCGTTCGCATACCGCTCTAATGCAAACTCCAAAAAAAGCGTGTAAAAGGAAGAGACGCAGAGGCACGTCAGAGAAATATCTCTTCATTTTACACGCTATTTTCAGGATTTTGCATTAGAGCGGGTATGCAAACGCTTGCGTTGATTATATGGCATTTTTTAAATCTCATGAATTTTTCAACTTTCTTGAAGAAAATCGGCTCGAAAATTTTTTCCAGGAATTTTCATTCCATTCTTGAACTCAACTTCTTCCAGATTCCTCCTCGGTCATCTCCGAAAGATTTTCGAGCGAATCGCAAAGACTCCAATCGGTCGGCGTGCTTTAATCGAACGTCGAATGGCTGAAAGAATGATGTCTGTCGTACGGACATGTTGTGCAGATCCAACAAATGAATCGAAAGTTTTAATTGGAATGGAACTCTATAAAGTCATTGAATTCGTTGTTTCGGATCGTCAAGTTCAAGATATTCTTTGTGGAATTAGAGAGGAAGATGCCACATGGTGGTTCAATATGTTTGAAAAACGTGGAAACGAAGAGGGATCAATATCAGAACTTCATCGAAAAACCGCCCAAATCATTGATCAAATGACAGCGAACATTGGAAATGTTATAATGGGATCACATGCTTCAGAAGATGTTCTCGTTGGAATGTACTCACGGATTCTGAAGTGGGACGTCTTGGACGCCGGGGTTCCACCATCGGATCTTCAAGCACGTCATCATATTTCGAGAAGAGATCAAACGATTATGATGACTGAACAGCTGGCAAATATCACATCGAATATCCTACCGTCAACCTATGGAACACGTCTGAAACAAAAGATTCTGGATTCTGGAGTTATTGCGACGACGTGTCAGTACTTGATGAAGGATTTGCCGAATTTGTATCAACCGACAGAGTCACCAGAGTGGAAGGTCTTCTTGTCGAAACCATCGTTGAAGGTAAGGAAAATTAAGCGGCATGCCGTTCCAGAACTTTCCCGTGCCAAAGCAGAACTATCCTGTATGAGAACAGCAAAATCGCCACGTCGAAAAACAACGTTTTTAGTTCTGATGCGGTATAGTTTTAATACGGGACAGTGCTGATAGGGGACATGGTTCTGGAGCGTCCTACTACCGAAAAAACCTAGTGAAAACCCTAGATTTAAAAAAAAATTGAAAGTCAAGATAATGTTTGTCTGCCTAGATGGGACTTTTTATCGGTTGAAATTGGAGGTGCTACCGCTAATAAGAACTCTAGACGAATCGAAACCGGACGAAACATACGTGTACCTTATGAGAACTGCCTGGATAAGAACTGACACAACCTTGCTGCGATTGCCTGCAAAATGTGAAAAGTGCCCAAATACGTGCATTGGAATAGTTCTTATCCGGGGCAGTTCTTAAACGGTCGGTTCTCATAGGGGTCCGTTCTGATTCGTCCAGTTCTGATTAGGGTAGGACCAGATTGAAACCATTTCTGATTTCGAGTTAGTTTTCTTCAGTTCTTTCCTATTTATCTAAGATTTCAGTATCTTTTCTGTTTTGTTTTGGAAACAAGTTTTTTCATAATTTTCATTCGGAAAATCGATAAAAACTTTTGAAATTCGAGAAAAAACTAGAAAAAATGTTATGGACCCTAATCAACATCAATGATTTCAAACAAAACCCTTTTCTATTTTCAGATGATCCTAACCCTTCTTGCCGGTTTGGCTCGCGGTCATCAAGCATCTCAAAAAGAGATTGCAAAAACTACTCTTAAACTAATGCATCGTCTCGAACAAGTCGCTTCGGATAACTCGATTGGAACTTTGGCTGAAAATGTAATTGAAGCATTGAATGAAGATGAAGAAGTTCGAAATCAAATCAAAATGGTACGAGATGAGACAGTGAAAAAAAAGAAACAATTGGCAATGATGAATCGAGAGAAAACATTACAAAGGATGAGAATGAATGTGGGAAGTGGTGGACAGATTACGGTTCGTTTTTTTTTTTGGAGTTTCAGTTTCGGAAAAAAGTTTAGAAAATTTCCGAAAATAATTCGGAAAATTTAAGTTGAAACTACAGAAATACCTCTTTTTTAACAGCACCCCTAATAGAACGGCCCTTCAAATATACCGGCACTCGAACGTACGCTTCCAAAAATCAGAGTGGCCATGCTCTAATAAAGCGGTACCCCTAATAAACCGAACAGTTGAAAGTAAAAGTTTCTTAAATTTTGAGTTCTTTTCCTCGAATAAAGTTGGAATCATTCAAGAAATTTCTTTTGAATATACCGTGAAACCTCTATTATAACTGCACCCCTAATTGAACGGCTCCTCAATTATACCGGCACTCAGAAATACGCTTTCAAAAATCAGCAGGTCGGCAGGCTCTAATAGAGCGGCACCCCTAATAGGCAGAGCAATTGAAAGTACAAGTTGTCTCACTGTCTTAAAATAGCCTGAAAATCAACGTTGGCTCTGAACTTTTCAAAATGTTTTTTTTATTTTTTTAAATTTTTTTTTCCATAAAATTGAAAAAATATATTTTTGGGAGCATCCGTTAGATTGTGTGTATTGGTAAACTATACATGTCAGAGGTGCCGTTCTATTAGAGGTGTCTCTGTTTTAGGGGTGCCATTCTATTAAAGGTGCATGTGTATCAGAAGTCTTACGGTATATTCATTCAAATCTACAGTAACCCTACTGTTTTCAGGTCTCCTCTCGAACCCTTCACAACGAGCCAAGTATCGATGAAACCGACTCTCTAACCTGTTGCATATGCCGTGAAAGTGTGCTCCGTGGAGCCATGGCAGCCGGAGTCTATGCCTTCGCAGCCGTCGATCAAGAATCTGCTCGAACATCTACAGTATCCATGATGGTAATGGTTCATTTGAATTGTCATAAAGGAGCCATCCGAGGTGGTGGTGGAGGACGGGCAGCTGATGAATGGACACGATCAAAATTGCATAATGCCGGGGCGAAGTGTAATGTGATAACACCAATTTCAATGGGAAATACAAGTGATGATGATTGGAAAGAGATTGTTCATCGATTTGAGACTGATATTGGAAGAATATCTGGATTGGCACATGGAATTGTTAATCGAAATTTCGTTTTTGTCGATATTTGTAAATTGATTGATCGATTTGTTTATAAGAGGTGAGGACTTTTTGATATTATTTCGGGTTTTTGGGGTCTAGTGACTCAATTTTTTGAGCAGAATATAAAATTCAAGAGAAAAATTACTATTTTTCAAAATTTTCAGTGATTTTTCTTAAGTTTTCAAAATTTGGAATATTTTCCGGTGGTTTTTATATTACTTATTTGCGAAACCCTGACACCCCTGCTTAAAGGCGCAGCGACCAATGTCCATTGGGTCCTGCCACGTTTACAGTTATTTTCAATTGAGAATTACTGTAATCGTGGCGGGACCCAATAGACATTTATCGCTGCGCCTTTGAACCGAGGTGTCAGGCGCTCGCAAATAAGAAAATACGTAAAATTTGTTAAAATTTTTTTTTAATTTTATAATTTGAACATTTTTCCATAAAAAATTTTTAGCTTCAAAGTCTCTTTCTTTTCTCAGAATTGTAAAAAACTTAAAATTTAGAGAAAACGACGAAAATCAGCTCAAAATATCAGAAATTGATATGAAAATTTGTCTGAAAATATGAAAGATCGGGAAAAAAGTTTGTGAGTTGTCGGAAAACAATTTCACACTTTGACTTTAAAACTGAAAAATCCGTTTTGAGAAAAAAAATTCCAAACACTTTCTGGGTTTGGCCTAGAATCCGACAAGTTGGCGCAGTAAAACTCATAAAAATTGTATTGAAAGAAAGTCAACGACCGAAAAAAAAAATTATTTTCAATTTGTCAGATTCTAGGCCATCTAGGCCGTAAACTGATAGACAAAAATGAAATCAGCATGAATAATACTTCAGCTTTTTTCTAAATTTCAGACCGAAAAAAACTGAATTTCAAAAAAAATTTGTATTTTTTTATTTCCAGGTCATTCTCCAATCAATCCGAAGGTGGTGGTCGTGAATCCAACATGCAATATCTTGCAATTCTTCATCTCTTTGGAATTTCCCTTCCTGCCGGTGACTCGGAACTCGAAATCGCTGCTCCAAATCATCGTCTCATCGCTTTCCTATTCACTGAATTAACAGCTGAAAGTTGGAATGATCAGAAGAATGATGTTCTTCGTGCGGGCCTAAATGATGCACAGACAAATGGAATAGATGCCACGTGGCAAGGATTCAAACCAATTCTGATGACGTGGGCATTTGTGGACGCGTATTTTAATAAGGTTATCAAGGTAACCATTGAAATTTTTTCTGTTCACAAGGTCGCCAGAGCGCCGGTTTGTTGAGCCCGCGAAAATCCTTTTTTGAACAAAAGCGTTGCGTGTCGCGTCGCGTCTACTTGACTCCTCTTGATTATGAAGTTGGCACAGTGCCAAATACTTAAATCGAGATGGAACGGGGTTGCATTAATTGGCTTTTTTCTACTCCGTGCTGATAATCCCAAACAAATTTTTTTTGCAGATAACCGGAGAAGATCGTTTGGAATGGCTCCGTGAGCATCTCATCGAAACTATTCACAAAACACGGGAATTCGTCAACGAATTCGATTCCAATGTTCTTCCGTGTGATGACATCGCAGAGTTTTGTGATGTGACTGGTGCTCCATTAGAGGAAATTAATATGTTTTTCGATAATTAATTTTTTGGTTTTTTAAAATGTAAATGTGTGCTTTTTTGTTTCGTGTACCTCAAATTGAAGAATAAATATGAAGGATTTCGAACGTAAAAAGACAAAAAAAAAAAGAAAAGAGCACAGTGAGGGGTCGAACCTCCGATTTTACACCGAAAAAAAAGAATCTCAAAATCTAGTTGAGGCGGACTATAGGTGCACAAAAACTACCGTAACTCAATGAATTTCCATACGAGACCCTTGAAACCTACATATTTAGAATCAGATTGTTGAGGCGGTTCAAATGAGTATAATCATGACATAGTTTCGAAAATGTTTAAAAATTGGGTCTCATCACGAAAGTTTGAAAACTACTGTATCGTTGTAAGACTTGCTGCAAAGTTAATGAAATTTGCATTTTAAAAATCATGATAAAAAGACGTTTCAAAAGAGTATAAAAATGGCATAATTTGAACTATTTTGAACAATTTCAATGCCATGCGCTTTAAACTTCGCGGTGAGACCCCCTTTAAAGGCGCATTAATTATTTTTTCATTGGTTTTTCAAAATAATTTCAATGTCTGTGCGCCTTTAAATCCGCAACTTTGTGTTTTTTTTTCGGCTTTTTGCTGTCCAAGGCAATCAATAGAAAAACATTTGCTTAAAGTATATTTTATTGAAATGACGATAAAAAAAATAGGTAAATTGTTAATAAATGTTGAATATTAGTTATCTTCTTCCGCATTCAATTCCACTTTTTGACGCATTTGGTCCTCCGTGAATTCTTGAACATCAAAAATGAAACAATCCTCAAAAACAAATACATATGCAACGATTCCATCATTTCGAACGAAAAACGATGAGCCTGCGAGCATTGTATTTGAAATTTCAATGGGTGGAAGCCGGTAGCCAGGTAGATCAAATCTTTTGAATCCCGCGTCTCGTTCGATTCTTTAAGGATGATAATAATTATTATTGGAACGAGTAAATCGAATTAGAAGAGTTTTCAATTTCTGATATTTTTCCTGGGTCCTCCATTTTTCTAGAAACTCCAAAATCCCTTCATCATTATAGTCATCCGTTTGAACTGTTAATTCGCGACCGTTGAAATTCGAAATTGTATCATATGCAATTTCGAAATCATTTCCCGCGATTACTTGCATTTTTTTGGTTTCGAATATTTTCGAATTCGGTTTTAAAAGCCCGCCAAATGGTACAGAATTCAAAAAAACATTATCTTGAACTGGTTGAGATTCAAAATATTCTTCCAATTTTTGACTTTTAATCTTGCAAAGCTCTGGGAATTTACTCCTGGAAATTGAAGTATTTCTAGTTTTAATATATTTTGGTAGAAATGCAACATCCGTTTTCTCTGCAATTGTTGTCAATTCATATGTGGAATTTTTTCCAAAGAATCGATGAATTCGATTATAAATTGCTTTTACTGCAGAGTTGGTATTGAAGTTGCCCGAGTGCAGAGTTAGTTCAAGCCATTCTTGAATGCTCAATCTGAAATTTTTAAATTGTTTCCTGAAACAGCATTTCCCTTCATAAATAGTTTATAGCGCGAGAAAGTCTCACCACGCAACACTCGAAAACTTTTTATTAGGTCTGACAAGTAATTCCCGTCCTTTGTTGAACAATTCTAACTTGTAATGCTTCCCAAATGCCTCCCGGGGTTTCAAATGAGTGTAGTGCCAAAAGTTAGACCCCTTTTAGGTAAGAACTTTCCGCTAGTCAAAAGTTTGCCAAAACACCCACACGTGGAAATTTCTTACCTAACAAGGGACGTTACTTTTGGTACCTCTTCAGAATTTTCTAAAAATTTGCAGAGAGACTAATTTTGACCCGCTCACACCGAAAATCATAACAAGAAATCCCACAAATTCCATAAAAAAATTTTCATTTTTTTGATCTGAAAATTTTCAGACAAAAATTTCGAACTCCTATTTTCATCTGGAAACGTGATTTTGTAACTCCCAGTAAGTGTCCTAAACACATCATGAGCGATTTTCAGCAGTTTTTCGGGTTTGAAGCTTATTTTATGAAAATTCGCAGATGACGAAAAATCACGACTTTTCAGAAAAATCGCAATATCTCCTTTTAAAATAGTTTGTGCAGCGAGAAAACTTGCCAGGATACATTTCTAAACGCCGTGATAACACCCAAAAATTTTCAGAAGATTCTGAAAAATTTTTCAAAACTTGAGTTTTGAAACCCACTATAAGGGTGGGTGTCACGCCGCCACCCTCTGGGTAGCGTCGTAACCTTTTCCCAAGCCAAAGCAACTCACTCATCAAACGCCGGATATAATTGTTCTCTCATTAACCCTTTGTTACTGTTATTTCCCACTTACTTTGTTGTATCACTTTCAGTTATCATTCCCCTTCTAATGCTTCAGGTTCTCCCTTATTTTCCCCCCTTTCTCCCCCCTTTCGCTCACGCATGCAATCTTGGAGTTGATGCAATCTCGCCCCATCGCACCGGCGCGAATATTCTATTCGCGCGGGAGTTTCTCTCACTCAAGACTCCGCCCACTGCCTTCACCTCACTCACTCGACAGTCAGTCGTCACTTGTTCTTCCTTACTCACACGCACCTGTCGGTCGCTCGTCTTCAACATCAGCGACAATGTGACTTGTCACTTGTCACACGACGACGTCTGGCCCTCGCATGTCTCCACAGCAACCTTGTGTCACCTTCACCGACACCGACGGAAACTTCCAGAGCAACACTAACACGTCAACATGCTGAGGACCAACAGGAGCGCACGCCAGCCAGTGGACATCTCACTATCTTGTCGATGGTGGGGTGAACATTGTGTTGATTCCATGAGAGCAAGCGTTCCCCCATTTCCCCTTTGTAAACCCACTGAACCCCAAAGCAACCGTCAATAAATGATAATCTGTACACAACTCTCTATTCTTCTCACAAACTCGAACCAGATGAAGACCATCCGCGCTTATTGGGTTGAATCTAAACTATCAACGGAATGGGCGCGTGACATGGTGCATCGACCGGATCATTGAAGAAATGGAAATTTTTTCAAGCCAAAGACCCCGGATCAATCAGTCGTCTTGTTTTCATCAGGTTCGACACGAAAAAGTTCAAACGAGAACGAAGAAGGAAGTCGGAGCTGAGGAGATGAGGCTCACGTACACGCTGACGCAAAATTATCGATTTTTGCCGAAGCAAGTTATCAACAGGAGATGTTTTCCCATGTTTGTGTCGCGGAAAGCAATTCGATGCAAATATCCTGCAAAAAGTCAACGCCGACGCGAACGAACGCCCCTTCATGGTTATTCACCGGCAATGAGCAATTATTCGTCGATTTGGCGTCCAACAACGTCGCCAGAGCAACCAGAAGGAAGGAAAAATCGTCCCAGAGCAATGAGCGGCGTAAAGCGAGTGATTTTGTCAATCATTTTTGCTTTACAGCTGATTATTCGCTCCGAGGCGATAACATACAGTCGAAAGACGAACCATCTCCACTCAACGTCACACGGATAGCGCAACAAGCGAAAAAGTTCCAGAGAAAAACGGACGAAAACGCGTCGGAAGCTGAGGATATGAGGACCGCCGACGAGCTGAAGCAAACTATCGCTTTGCCGAAGCACTTCTACTGCTAGAAGATTTCCTGTGTTTCGTGATGCAGAAGATGAGCTGGCGCAAGTCTCCTGCAAATAACCGTCAACACGACGAACACCAAGCACCCCTTCACGGTTTCCGCTCATGGAGAGCCGGCAAACAACAACAAGATGTCGACTCGCCGTCAAAACAACGACGCCATAGCAGCCAGAAGGAAGGAAATGCCGTTTCAGAGCTTTGAACGGCGTTAAACGAGTGGCTTTGTCAGTCATTATCGTTTTGTCGCTAATCATTGCTCCACGACAACGACACCGTAGCAGCCAGAAGAAAGAAATAATCGTTCCAGAGCTTTGAGAGGCGGAAGATGAGTGGCTTTGTCAGTCATTTTGTCTTATCGCTAATCACTGCTCCATAGCAACGACAGTCTCGTAATAGCAATGGACTTCTACATCCAGTGTGACCCAATCAGTGCTACAAATAGAACTCGGCAAATGAGGAATCGCCGAGGAACGAGTCGTTAACCCGACAAATGACGCTAGTTTTCCAAGCTAATCAGAATCGTCGTCGCCGCGGAAAACGGTATTCCGATTCCATCTCAACCCCAAAATGGATGGACCGGTGGCAAAAGGCGATCGGATGGCAAGGAATCAACTAGGTCGCCTTCTCACACATTCCCCACGGGTTGGAATGACGACAAAATGGGAGAGGAAGAGTTTGTTCAAACTCAAAATGAACACGTCGTTGCACGAAGACGACGCAATGACGCCGATCACTTGTAGGATGGGTGATGACGTCAAGCCAACCGTAAAAGCCCCCAGGCCAAGCTAGTGCCAGCCCATTGTATATGATTCGCACGGCTCGAATCGATCGTGGCAATGTACATGGAAGATGTGTCCGACAAAACGACACATTGGGACGTCAGCAGGTTGTACCGAAGGCGGACCAAACGCGACGAGATCGATCCTTTAAACGAAAAGCAAGGATGGTCTCGAAAGACCTTAAAAACCATAGCCCCTGATCTGACATCTTCCCTCCAGAGGAGTCTAGGAGACCTGTCTAACTCCAAAGACCAACAAGACCACAAAATCTGGAGGAGCCGTAGGATCGCCTGTCTACATGGCTCGCGTGTGCTCGAGTCGAAAGTGGCAATGTAGCCAGAAGTGATGTGCTGCCGTATCCGCATCAGATGTTCACGATAGCGCTTCCGTATACGTATCGATGTTCATCACGACGATGACTTTGTTATGAACCTCCATAGCAAGGCCAATACTTCAAAAACCCCTGTGTTCGCCGCTTGGGAAACCGGCGTTCACTTCCCATATCACGTTTGCGTGGCTTTGCCACAACAATTCACTACAAGGATGGTCCAAGAGTTTTCCTCTGTTCTCACGACAAAACAGCCTACACTACAATCATAACAAGGAGTTTCACCTGTTCTCACGACAAAACAGTTCCCCCTCATATGCAAACGATGATCCCACTCTCTTCTCTTCATTCATTCAATTCGCTCCCCAAAAATCCCCAATCTCTCATGCGAATTTGAATTTCCCCCCAAAAAGCGTACACTCCTCGTACACTTTTTCTCTGCGCACTCTCCCCCCCCTCTCATACTCTCTACCCCCCTTCTCTACTTCTCTGCGCTCTTCCCACTATTTTTGCTACGCGCGATTTAAAACCTTTTTCGCTAAATTGCTATTCTTTCATCCATAGCAAAACTTCTTTATCAAATTTTTCTAAAATTCCTTCAAAATTAATTCTCTCTCTAACCTTAGCAACTCCAGTAACCTTTTTCTCACCAAAAAATCTACTCAAAAGGCTTCAAAAACGTAACTCAAAATTTTTACCTAAAATTTTCTCTCAAAAAAGTCGCCGCAAATCGCTTCAACGGAATAAGAAGAAGAAGATGTTTTCGGATTCAAGAAAGAAGACCAAGGAGCGCTTCAGTTCTGATTCGAGTGCCGCTTACTTGTCGTAGGCGAGGCTCGAGAAGGAACTGAAACGAACCCATTACACCTGCAATTCTTTCTATTTTCGCTCAAATTGCTGCAACTCCGATACTCAAATTCTCCAATTTAGATCCAAACGATTGGCATGTCGGGAAGAACGAAGAAGCTCGTCAAAAGTTCCACTGTGATCTACAGAAGTCCTGCCAAAGTCAAGCAGACACCGGAGAAGGAGAGCCATGAGGAGCCAGAGCAATCGGATTCCGACGACAAACCCAATCCACCAGTTCTCGTCAAGTTATTCCAACCGCCCGATCGACACAAACCGTACTACCTAACCGGAATTGCTGATAAAATCGAAGCAACGACGGAATATCTTGAGGAGAAGTTCAATGAGCTGTTTGCCGATCAACTCAAGACCAGAGCCGCTCTAAATAATCATTCAAGGCAAGTGAAGTTCGAGTCAATGTTGATGGCTAGGCGGAAGGCGTATGAACTTGTCGTTCATGACGTCTCCTTGCTTGACCATCAAAATGCATTGCTGAAGGAGAAGCTTATGCGTCATCGATTGGAAACCAAAGCACAATGGCGACGTACTATGGCAAAGGCGCAGACGATGAAAAATCAGCTTGATTATAAGACCAATCATGCAAAAAATGAGCTGAAATCTGCCCGTTACCTAGAACAAAGAGTCAAAGAAATCAAAGATGCCATTGCCGAGAACAGGTGGCAGCGGGAAAAGATCGATGACCTAACGCATATCCATAGAGTGGTGGACAAAGAGAAGAGAGAAAAGATCGCGGAAAAGGAGAAAGTTGCCGAACAAGAGAAGGCTGAACGTAAGAGGAAACTCGAGTGTCAGCCCAGAGCCAACTTCTACACTCCAAAGTACCAGCAAGCAGGAGCTCAAACCAAGACCCAAAGCTCATCGGGAAGAATCATTGTCGGGAGCCCAACTCAACGCTCGCCGTCACCACAGCAAAAGAAAAGGAAGGTTTCTACAGTTGAATCGTCTCGCCACGACTCCAGAGCATCGGAGAAATCAATCAGTAAAAACCTTTCGACTTCCCGCTCTCCACTTCCACTCATGTCATTGATCGTCCCTCCACCACACCCTCCATCACACAAATCGGGTCAACGTCTCCACTCTTCCCATTATGATCGCCGTGACAAGGAAAGATACGACAGGAACCGTCGTTCGTACGATCACCAGGAAGAGAGAAACCAGAGCAAGGATTATGGCTCATCAAGAAGACAAGATAGTCATCGATCCAGACGTTACTAAGACCCCAATATGAAGTTAATTTATGATTGCAATACATAAACGAGAGTTGTTTACTGTTTTTTGAAATGCCTTCAAAGATTAGAGTCAAAGACCTCTGGTTATTGCGAAAGTTAGCCCGTCCCCTTTCATTCTCTACTAACTCTATCCCTTCCTACCATTCTTCCACTCTTGCCTGCTCCATCGGGAGTTAGGATTTCTTTCTATCTTGTCTGCAGTACAGCAGAATTCTTTATCTCGCAGCCTACTGTACCGTCAGTAGGTGTAGTCACTCTTCCGAATTCCACAGCAAGTACTTCTTGGAGACCCGGAAGATCATCAAGTCAAGGGACGTTGTGGTAGCTTCCAAGCTACATGGAAGTATTCATCGACGACAAAGGATCATACCCAAGTCAAGATGGGGTCGGATGCCCCTATGGATACCCTAGCTTAGCATTCTAGTTTAACAAAGTAGTCTCGTAGGAAAGTATGTTACAAAGGCCTAGTAACATAAACCATTTTCTTATTCTACTAAGTTCAATTAGTATTACTATCCTAGTTTATACTTTAGTCAAATCCTTCCCAACAATTTTCAATTTACACGTAGTATAAGTTTCATTAGTTAATTCCCAATCGTGACACGTGTAAGGTCAAAGAGTTCATACAGCCCGTCTGAGGCCAAAGCTCTCTGAGACCAGTTACACAATCATTCCTTCATAAGGTTACATTACGGACAGGTAATTTCTCTTTTACTCTCTTCAAAACTCTACTAATTCTTTCATTAAAATTTCAAAAAAGTGTGTTTTCGAGTATATTTAAGTGTGTTTTAGACCCCAGGTAAACGTCCCGCCCACTCTGCAAATTGCCCCAAAGCAATCGAAGACCACCGAGAGAAAAGATGATCCGCCAAGGTCCGAGATATAGACAGCTTCAGAGAGCACAACGTCAGAAGTTTGGTCCACGCGTCTGCAACGGGGTTGAACTTCCAAAGGCACCACCACTTGTCGTGGCGATTGCCGAGGGTGTTCTCCCCGATCCAGAGCTATTCATCACCGAGCTCTTCAAACGAGTACCTGAACTCGCCACCACAAAAATCCGAAACTGGCTCACCCAAAATCTCCGTCATGCAATGCCTCCAAAGCAACCAGGAAAGACTTCACCGAAAACGAGGTGCGGAATCTGTTCCTCCAATTGGTTTGGTTATCCAACGGCGGAACATGCCCAAGAGGGCTGCCCCATTCCAACTGAGCTTCGAGCAATGTTTCTGGCTATCAACACAAGAGCAGTCTGTCTAGACTGCAGAGGACGGAGCGACTTCCATGATGTTTGTGTCGGGAAAAGAGAAGCGTGCCGAGTATGCCAAAGCAAAGGAAAGATGGAAGCATTTCATCAGCCCCCGCTTGGTGTATGTGACATTCCGGCGGATAAGGTCAAGGAAGTCTTCGATAGGTATCGACGTGAGCAATACGAGCGGAACTCCAAGCTCTCCACAGAAGAACCGTTTTCAATCATGTTCTATAACGACTCCCCCTTCCTAAGCAAAGAACCAAACAATCTCTACGGAGTCCCAGCCTTTTTCGATGAATTCCACACGATTGGCCCAGTGTTGTACCATCCAAACGCCTATCATGAAGGTTTAATACCTGTACAGTTGGAGAAGGAGCGTCGCGTTCTGGAAAAGGAGATTGACGAGCGTTGCTTCAGCTTCTACGAAATAGGAAACGACCAGTGGATGCCACTCGGAGACAACACTAAAGAAAAGATCGAGCGCTACAGAACGGAATATTCCAAAGCAAATCCCATCCAGATCCTGAAGCCGAAACTCCCAGCCCCAAGCCGCCCACACTTTGTCAGTGTGCGTGGCCGAGAGCTAGGAGCAGAGGAAAACATCAAGTCCAGACCGTTCTCCCAGCAAAACATCACCTCTTTATCTGAGCAGCTAGCGGGAAAGCTGGTCTGGTTCTCCAACATTCTGGACTCTTATAATGAGACAATGCAAATCCATCTGAGCACCAAAAACGAGCCATGGTCGAGAGAGGATTTCTTCCGTAGATGCCAGAACTCCAACCTCCGCAAAATCGAAGACATCAAAGCTTGTCCAGATCTAGCAATCCAAAAGCTGGAAATGGACGTCTTCACCGCCAACCGATTTATGGAGGAGAATGGAATGGAGAACTACCGAGACCACAAGATCTTTGAAGTCGCTGACAAGAGCAAGCTGATGGAAACTCTGCTTTCCTTCTGGGATGAAGAAAACCACGCTGATATGATCATCACACTCCAGAAACTGCTTATCGGTCAACATGATGACAAAGAAGTAGTCGAAACCGCTTGGTTCTGGTTCGATCCGGACTACCAAAGCAACGAACGTCGCCAGTATCTGGAGATCCTTCTCAAGCTTGGTTACATAGTTGCACTGTCCAAAACCAAAGTCACAACAGTTGCGGCCAAAGCAATCAACCAGTTTGATCTCTACGCAAAAACCATGCCTCTTACCATCCCCACGTCCGAGTGCTTTTGGCAAGTGCCAGGCGGGAAGAGGAATGAGTACTTCACATACTTCTGCATTAATGTTGCTAAGCAACTTCCATAGCAACCGACGTCAGGATTGGCTAAGAAGAAGACCAAACAAAAGTTCACTCCCCCAAGCTTTGATCTCAAATAAAGTTCTTTGAGAATTAAAGCTAAAACTCACAAAAATATCTCGAACACACAAACACACACTTTCTAACTTCAAAATTTCTTTCAAAACACTAATGCTAATGAATTTTACAGAGTTTTCAGAGTATTTAGAACCTTCAGTAACCACGTGTCCCGAGTGTAAAAGCTCGAGAGGAATAGCTACGTCGTAAATCTGGCAACACCTGCCTCCTGGAAGGAAGCCGTCGGACAAAGAGCTCATATTGTCTCGGCGTAAATAGATCTCCAGGACTGCATCAAGGTGGCTGAGCCCTACTAATGAAGTGTTAGCAAGCACTAGGGCAGGCGTCTACTGGGAGACAGCCAGCGTCTGGTTCAAGTCGGACGTAAAACTACATCCGCCAGTGTAGCCGAAAACTGGTTTCTCAACTTCTCATTCCTTCAGCCCATCCACTCTTAATCCCCTCCACCCTCATCCCAAAAAACAAGTGTACATCAATTATGTTGTCATCTCGTTACTCTTTTCGCTCTTCTTCCTATCTGCATTCCTTCCAACACCAAGTTTCAGTGCAACTTCAGCCGCCGAAGAAGAGATGTCGAGAAAGAAGGAGATCCAGAGCAATGAAGTCATCGACACCAAGAAGTTGGTGTGCCTACAACAGATCAGGATTGCCGACGTGATCAACAACCTTCACTCAATCCATTGGTCAAGCATTGGCACCAACAAAAGGGAGCTGTTCAGGGAATTGCAATTCCTACAGCAAATGGCTCAAGACACCAATCGAATGGAAGAGGTTATCACCAAACATCTCCAGACGTACAGAAGCCTCCAGAGCAATCCCGAACAACTCCGCCAAGCAATAGACGACGTTAAGAATCTCACAGTTGACATTGGCTTCCAGCATCTTCTACAACACTCCAACCAATTCCTTACGGACACAATGGAGAAGATCAAGGATGCGTCAACAAACAAATCCAACTGGATTCTATACGAGATGAAGAGGAACTTCACACTAAAGTCCAATCCAGCTCGCCACTTCGACTATATTGCCAAACTCATCATCAACAAGAACATCAATATGGACGGAGCGCAACTGGAACTCTTCATTGATAAAGCCATAGCAAATGCAAAGGAGTTCATACCAACTACTTCAATGCCTGCTTGGAACAAAATGTGCAATTTTTGTGAGCTTCGAGGACACAAAAGCTCAGAATGTACAACAGCACTTGAGGCCAAAATGGCTTGCATTGTCTGCAAGTCGGTTTGTCCTATGTGCCTAAACGTACACGAAAAAGACCAATGTAACTCTCCACAGCAATGCGGAGAGTGTGGAGGAGCCCACGACACTTCAATCTGCACACTCTTTCCACCAATTGCCAACTACATAGGATACATAAGACCGCCATTCCGAAACCCCTGTGCATACTGCGACGAGCCACACATGACTCAAGAATGCACATTTCCTGCTCACGCGAAGAGAATCATCATTGACGTTTGTGGAATCTGCCAGAAATGTCTCAGCAGAAACCACGAAGTATACGATTGCCCTAGCACCAACAGATGCAGACATTGCGAAGGTAACCATTACCATCTGCATTGTCCAGAGCAAGAAGACGATGAAGAGGAAAAGGAATTGGATCAAGTAAGCCGGCAGTATCCCAACGACCAAGCAAGAATGGCCATAGCTGTCACGAAGCACGTCCAAAGACGTCTTCAAATAGCAAATCAAGTGGCAGACGCCATCGAGAAGATTAATTCTTCAAGGATAAATCCAAGATCTTATGGACGACATTGCGACGAGCCCAAAGCCCATCAAGATGTCAACATAAGGGAAATTCACCCCAACAAAGTCAACTCGGAAGAAGTGAGCAATCACCTCTTCAGAGAACAACCTTCAACCAGCTACAAAACAAGTTGCGAAAACAACGAAACAACGCCTCAAAAGTCAGACAACGACGAGATGCCCAAACTAGCAGAAGAAGAACCCTTCATACAGTTAGTCAACGACAAGATGCCAACTCTAGCCAAAGAAGAACCCTTCCCAAAGTTAGTCAACGACCAGATGCCAAAGCAGACAGTCAAAGAAGAAATCTCTACAAAGAAAGTCAACAACTAGACGCCAATCTTACTCTCGATCAACGGCCGAGTAATTTTCCAGTTCAACGACCAGGATATAACCCATAGCCAAGAAGAAGCCCCTACAGAACTCACTCAGATTGAAGCCGTTCCAGACACTGATCCCTCTTCTTTACTTGTCGTAGAGATAGAGGCTGATGACTGGTCGGATCTTTCAATCCATAAACTTCGTCCAGAGCAAAGCCCTAACACGTCAAGCCCAATTGCCGAGGACACAACATGGAGTGATCTGTCATGGAAATCAACCACTCTGGAATCATATCAACCAGAAGTTGAAGACCAGGCTTCGAACAAACATCTTCCAGAATGTAAAAACACTCAAGAAGAGACCCCTAAACAAGATCAACAAACCCCAATGACCAAGGAAGATGATCAAGAAAAAGCCCGAGATCCAGCGAAGAACGAAGACACGTCACCGTACGACTCATCTTCCGATGAGAGCTTCTCAGAAGAAGAAGAGGAGGACTACTATGACCAGTCAAACGACCAAAAAGGCCCCAGAACAAGCATTATCATGGCCTATCACAGCTGGGACCACAACTTCATCACCTCAGACATCATCATGAGATTCTGGGACCATAAAGATGATCGACAATGCCAAGTGAGCATCGGAACACTCAAGCAGTTCCACAAGTTCACCGATCATTGGACAAACACGAAGGAAGGCATCAAACAATCAGCTGAAGCTATCAAGAAGTTCAAGGACAAGGTTCCTAGAGCTTTCAGGCCAACCCTCGTGGTGTTTGTTCACAAGTCAGACCAACTAAAGGAGTCAATCCAAAACGAAGCCGAGGAATTCTTCAAGGAAGTCCAAAGCATCATTCAGGAAAATGATTATCCCCAAATCCAATACTACAAGACCAACAACACGCCAAAAGTCAGCTACTTCAGGAATAGTCACGTCTCAGGACTATACGAAGAATGGAGGAGAAACAAAAAGGAAGTCCAAACATTTCCACAAACCCCCCATTCAGCAGCACTAACGTCCAACAACCCAGTCAGTTATGATGGTGGTTATCTTGTCGATGATCTCCACATAATTGCTGTGTTAAAACGGACACGAGCATCCTTCTCATCAAAGATCTACATCACCCAATTGGATGAAGATCACAATCACTCGCTGGAGCTGATCTTCATGAAAAGTTACAGCACAATAAAAGAGGATGCCATGAAGTTGACAATGAGAGCCTTAGCAACAAAAGCTGTCGAAGAGATGAGTGCCTACACCCTTTCCGCCAGCAAGGGCCAACAAATAAAGACCATTCTCATCATTCACAACTCAAGACAGTTCTCATTGGACCCCAACTTCGCAAAGATCCAAAGCATAGTCGAAAGACCAATGCCAAATGCTGCAATCTGGTTCACGGAAAGCCATCACATCCCGAGCCAGAGCAACGAACAGGAGTCCATCAAGTTCGTGCAAACTTGCTGGGAGGAACTCATGACAGGAATGACCTCTGAGGTCAAGCCTCCGCCCCAACAAGTCAAGTCAGTCTTCGTCGCCAAGCGAAGATTTGATTCGTTCGTCAGAAACTGTAGTCCAAGAAGAGGAAGAAGTTTCTTTACCATCTTCTTTCCTCATTTCACTCGGAAAGAAGATCCCCCTCCCCCCCCCCAGTGTCACGCCGCCACCCTCTGGGTAGCGTCGTAACCTTTTCCCAAGCCAAAGCAACTCACTCATCAAACGCCGGATATAATTGTTCTCTCATTAACCCTTTGTTACTGTTATTTCCCACTTACTTTGTTGTATCACTTTCAGTTATCATTCCCCTTCTAATGCTTCAGGTTCTCCCTTATTTTCCCCCCTTTCTCCCCCCTTTCGCTCACGCATGCAATCTTGGAGTTGATGCAATCTCGCCCCATCGCACCGGCGCGAATATTCTATTCGCGCGGGAGTTTCTCTCACTCAAGACTCCGCCCACTGCCTTCACCTCACTCACTCGACAGTCAGTCGTCACTTGTTCTTCCTTACTCACACGCACCTGTCGGTCGCTCGTCTTCAACATCAGCGACAATGTGACTTGTCACTTGTCACACGACGACGTCTGGCCCTCGCATGTCTCCACAGCAACCTTGTGTCACCTTCACCGACACCGACGGAAACTTCCAGAGCAACACTAACACGTCAACATGCTGAGGACCAACAGGAGCGCACGCCAGCCAGTGGACATCTCACTATCTTGTCGATGGTGGGGTGAACATTGTGTTGATTCCATGAGAGCAAGCGTTCCCCCATTTCCCCTTTGTAAACCCACTGAACCCCAAAGCAACCGTCAATAAATGATAATCTGTACACAACTCTCTATTCTTCTCACAAACTCGAACCAGATGAAGACCATCCGCGCTTATTGGGTTGAATCTAAACTATCAACGGAATGGGCGCGTGACATGGTGCATCGACCGGATCATTGAAGAAATGGAAATTTTTTCAAGCCAAAGACCCCGGATCAATCAGTCGTCTTGTTTTCATCAGGTTCGACACGAAAAAGTTCAAACGAGAACGAAGAAGGAAGTCGGAGCTGAGGAGATGAGGCTCACGTACACGCTGACGCAAAATTATCGATTTTTGCCGAAGCAAGTTATCAACAGGAGATGTTTTCCCATGTTTGTGTCGCGGAAAGCAATTCGATGCAAATATCCTGCAAAAAGTCAACGCCGACGCGAACGAACGCCCCTTCATGGTTATTCACCGGCAATGAGCAATTATTCGTCGATTTGGCGTCCAACAACGTCGCCAGAGCAACCAGAAGGAAGGAAAAATCGTCCCAGAGCAATGAGCGGCGTAAAGCGAGTGATTTTGTCAATCATTTTTGCTTTACAGCTGATTATTCGCTCCGAGGCGATAACATACAGTCGAAAGACGAACCATCTCCACTCAACGTCACACGGATAGCGCAACAAGCGAAAAAGTTCCAGAGAAAAACGGACGAAAACGCGTCGGAAGCTGAGGATATGAGGACCGCCGACGAGCTGAAGCAAACTATCGCTTTGCCGAAGCACTTCTACTGCTAGAAGATTTCCTGTGTTTCGTGATGCAGAAGATGAGCTGGCGCAAGTCTCCTGCAAATAACCGTCAACACGACGAACACCAAGCACCCCTTCACGGTTTCCGCTCATGGAGAGCCGGCAAACAACAACAAGATGTCGACTCGCCGTCAAAACAACGACGCCATAGCAGCCAGAAGGAAGGAAATGCCGTTTCAGAGCTTTGAACGGCGTTAAACGAGTGGCTTTGTCAGTCATTATCGTTTTGTCGCTAATCATTGCTCCACGACAACGACACCGTAGCAGCCAGAAGAAAGAAATAATCGTTCCAGAGCTTTGAGAGGCGGAAGATGAGTGGCTTTGTCAGTCATTTTGTCTTATCGCTAATCACTGCTCCATAGCAACGACAGTCTCGTAATAGCAATGGACTTCTACATCCAGTGTGACCCAATCAGTGCTACAAATAGAACTCGGCAAATGAGGAATCGCCGAGGAACGAGTCGTTAACCCGACAAATGACGCTAGTTTTCCAAGCTAATCAGAATCGTCGTCGCCGCGGAAAACGGTATTCCGATTCCATCTCAACCCCAAAATGGATGGACCGGTGGCAAAAGGCGATCGGATGGCAAGGAATCAACTAGGTCGCCTTCTCACACATTCCCCACGGGTTGGAATGACGACAAAATGGGAGAGGAAGAGTTTGTTCAAACTCAAAATGAACACGTCGTTGCACGAAGACGACGCAATGACGCCGATCACTTGTAGGATGGGTGATGACGTCAAGCCAACCGTAAAAGCCCCCAGGCCAAGCTAGTGCCAGCCCATTGTATATGATTCGCACGGCTCGAATCGATCGTGGCAATGTACATGGAAGATGTGTCCGACAAAACGACACATTGGGACGTCAGCAGGTTGTACCGAAGGCGGACCAAACGCGACGAGATCGATCCTTTAAACGAAAAGCAAGGATGGTCTCGAAAGACCTTAAAAACCATAGCCCCTGATCTGACATCTTCCCTCCAGAGGAGTCTAGGAGACCTGTCTAACTCCAAAGACCAACAAGACCACAAAATCTGGAGGAGCCGTAGGATCGCCTGTCTACATGGCTCGCGTGTGCTCGAGTCGAAAGTGGCAATGTAGCCAGAAGTGATGTGCTGCCGTATCCGCATCAGATGTTCACGATAGCGCTTCCGTATACGTATCGATGTTCATCACGACGATGACTTTGTTATGAACCTCCATAGCAAGGCCAATACTTCAAAAACCCCTGTGTTCGCCGCTTGGGAAACCGGCGTTCACTTCCCATATCACGTTTGCGTGGCTTTGCCACAACAATTCACTACAAGGATGGTCCAAGAGTTTTCCTCTGTTCTCACGACAAAACAGCCTACACTACAATCATAACAAGGAGTTTCACCTGTTCTCACGACAAAACAGTTCCCCCTCATATGCAAACGATGATCCCACTCTCTTCTCTTCATTCATTCAATTCGCTCCCCAAAAATCCCCAATCTCTCATGCGAATTTGAATTTCCCCCCAAAAAGCGTACACTCCTCGTACACTTTTTCTCTGCGCACTCTCCCCCCCCTCTCATACTCTCTACCCCCCCTTCTCTACTTCTCTGCGCTCTTCCCACTATTTTTGCTACGCGCGATTTAAAACCTTTTTCGCTAAATTGCTATTCTTTCATCCATAGCAAAACTTCTTTATCAAATTTTTCTAAAATTCCTTCAAAATTAATTCTCTCTCTAACCTTAGCAACTCCAGTAACCTTTTTCTCACCAAAAAATCTACTCAAAAGGCTTCAAAAACGTAACTCAAAATTTTTACCTAAAATTTTCTCTCAAAAAAGTCGCCGCAAATCGCTTCAACGGAATAAGAAGAAGAAGATGTTTTCGGATTCAAGAAAGAAGACCAAGGAGCGCTTCAGTTCTGATTCGAGTGCCGCTTACTTGTCGTAGGCGAGGCTCGAGAAGGAACTGAAACGAACCCATTACACCTGCAATTCTTTCTATTTTCGCTCAAATTGCTGCAACTCCGATACTCAAATTCTCCAATTTAGATCCAAACGATTGGCATGTCGGGAAGAACGAAGAAGCTCGTCAAAAGTTCCACTGTGATCTACAGAAGTCCTGCCAAAGTCAAGCAGACACCGGAGAAGGAGAGCCATGAGGAGCCAGAGCAATCGGATTCCGACGACAAACCCAATCCACCAGTTCTCGTCAAGTTATTCCAACCGCCCGATCGACACAAACCGTACTACCTAACCGGAATTGCTGATAAAATCGAAGCAACGACGGAATATCTTGAGGAGAAGTTCAATGAGCTGTTTGCCGATCAACTCAAGGCCAGAGCCGCTCTAAATAATCATTCAAGGCAAGTGAAGTTCGAGTCAATGTTGATGGCTAGGCGGAAGGCGTATGAACTTGTCGTTCATGACGTCTCCTTGCTTGACCATCAAAATGCATTGCTGAAGGAGAAGCTTATGCGTCATCGATTGGAAACCAAAGCACAATGGCGACGTACTATGGCAAAGGCGCAGACGATGAAAAATCAGCTTGATTATAAGACCAATCATGCAAAAAATGAGCTGAAATCTGCCCGTTACCTAGAACAAAGAGTCAAAGAAATCAAAGATGCCATTGCCGAGAACAGGTGGCAGCGGGAAAAGATCGATGACCTAACGCATATCCATAGAGTGGTGGACAAAGAGAAGAGAGAAAAGATCGCGGAAAAGGAGAAAGTTGCCGAACAAGAGAAGGCTGAACGTAAGAGGAAACTCGAGTGTCAGCCCAGAGCCAACTTCTACACTCCAAAGTACCAGCAAGCAGGAGCTCAAACCAAGACCCAAAGCTCATCGGGAAGAATCATTGTCGGGAGCCCAACTCAACGCTCGCCGTCACCACAGCAAAAGAAAAGGAAGGTTTCTACAGTTGAATCGTCTCGCCACGACTCCAGAGCATCGGAGAAATCAATCAGTAAAAACCTTTCGACTTCCCGCTCTCCACTTCCACTCATGTCATTGATCGTCCCTCCACCACACCCTCCATCACACAAATCGGGTCAACGTCTCCACTCTTCCCATTATGATCGCCGTGACAAGGAAAGATACGACAGGAACCGTCGTTCGTACGATCACCAGGAAGAGAGAAACCAGAGCAAGGATTATGGCTCATCAAGAAGACAAGATAGTCATCGATCCAGACGTTACTAAGACCCCAATATGAAGTTAATTTATGATTGCAATACATAAACGAGAGTTGTTTACTGTTTTTTGAAATGCCTTCAAAGATTAGAGTCAAAGACCTCTGGTTATTGCGAAAGTTAGCCCGTCCCCTTTCATTCTCTACTAACTCTATCCCTTCCTACCATTCTTCCACTCTTGCCTGCTCCATCGGGAGTTAGGATTTCTTTCTATCTTGTCTGCAGTACAGCAGAATTCTTTATCTCGCAGCCTACTGTACCGTCAGTAGGTGTAGTCACTCTTCCGAATTCCACAGCAAGTACTTCTTGGAGACCCGGAAGATCATCAAGTCAAGGGACGTTGTGGTAGCTTCCAAGCTACATGGAAGTATTCATCGACGACAAAGGATCATACCCAAGTCAAGATGGGGTCGGATGCCCCTATGGATACCCTAGCTTAGCATTCTAGTTTAACAAAGTAGTCTCGTAGGAAAGTATGTTACAAAGGCCTAGTAACATAAACCATTTTCTTATTCTACTAAGTTCAATTAGTATTACTATCCTAGTTTATACTTTAGTCAAATCCTTCCCAACAATTTTCAATTTACACGTAGTATAAGTTTCATTAGTTAATTCCCAATCGTGACACGTGTAAGGTCAAAGAGTTCATACAGCCCGTCTGAGGCCAAAGCTCTCTGAGACCAGTTACACAATCATTCCTTCATAAGGTTACATTACGGACAGGTAATTTCTCTTTTACTCTCTTCAAAACTCTACTAATTCTTTCATTAAAATTTCAAAAAAGTGTGTTTTCGAGTATATTTAAGTGTGTTTTAGACCCCAGGTAAACGTCCCGCCCACTCTGCAAATTGCCCCAAAGCAATCGAAGACCACCGAGAGAAAAGATGATCCGCCAAGGTCCGAGATATAGACAGCTTCAGAGAGCACAACGTCAGAAGTTTGGTCCACGCGTCTGCAACGGGGTTGAACTTCCAAAGGCACCACCACTTGTCGTGGCGATTGCCGAGGGTGTTCTCCCCGATCCAGAGCTATTCATCACCGAGCTCTTCAAACGAGTACCTGAACTCGCCACCACAAAAATCCGAAACTGGCTCACCCAAAATCTCCGTCATGCAATGCCTCCAAAGCAACCAGGAAAGACTTCACCGAAAACGAGGTGCGGAATCTGTTCCTCCAATTGGTTTGGTTATCCAACGGCGGAACATGCCCAAGAGGGCTGCCCCATTCCAACTGAGCTTCGAGCAATGTTTCTGGCTATCAACACAAGAGCAGTCTGTCTAGACTGCAGAGGACGGAGCGACTTCCATGATGTTTGTGTCGGGAAAAGAGAAGCGTGCCGAGTATGTCAAAGCAAAGGAAAGATGGAAGCATTTCATCAGCCCCCGCTTGGTGTATGTGACATTCCGGCGGATAAGGTCAAGGAAGTCTTCGATAGGTATCGACGTGAGCAATACGAGCGGAACTCCAAGCTCTCCACAGAAGAACCGTTTTCAATCATGTTCTATAACGACTCCCCCTTCCTAAGCAAAGAACCAAACAATCTCTACGGAGTCCCAGCCTTTTTCGATGAATTCCACACGATTGGCCCAGTGTTGTACCATCCAAACGCCTATCATGAAGGTTTAATACCTGTACAGTTGGAGAAGGAGCGTCGCGTTCTGGAAAAGGAGATTGACGAGCGTTGCTTCAGCTTCTACGAAATAGGAAACGACCAGTGGATGCCACTCGGAGACAACACTAAAGAAAAGATCGAGCGCTACAGAACGGAATATTCCAAAGCAAATCCCATCCAGATCCTGAAGCCGAAACTCCCAGCCCCAAGCCGCCCACACTTTGTCAGTGTGCGTGGCCGAGAGCTAGGAGCAGAGGAAAACATCAAGTCCAGACCGTTCTCCCAGCAAAACATCACCTCTTTATCTGAGCAGCTAGCGGGAAAGCTGGTCTGGTTCTCCAACATTCTGGACTCTTATAATGAGACAATGCAAATCCATCTGAGCACCAAAAACGAGCCATGGTCGAGAGAGGATTTCTTCCGTAGATGCCAGAACTCCAACCTCCGCAAAATCGAAGACATCAAAGCTTGTCCAGATCTAGCAATCCAAAAGCTGGAAATGGACGTCTTCACCGCCAACCGATTTATGGAGGAGAATGGAATGGAGAACTACCGAGACCACAAGATCTTTGAAGTCGCTGACAAGAGCAAGCTGATGGAAACTCTGCTTTCCTTCTGGGATGAAGAAAACCACGCTGATATGATCATCACACTCCAGAAACTGCTTATCGGTCAACATGATGACAAAGAAGTAGTCGAAACCGCTTGGTTCTGGTTCGATCCGGACTACCAAAGCAACGAACGTCGCCAGTATCTGGAGATCCTTCTCAAGCTTGGTTACATAGTTGCACTGTCCAAAACCAAAGTCACAACAGTTGCGGCCAAAGCAATCAACCAGTTTGATCTCTACGCAAAAACCATGCCTCTTACCATCCCCACGTCCGAGTGCTTTTGGCAAGTGCCAGGCGGGAAGAGGAATGAGTACTTCACATACTTCTGCATTAATGTTGCTAAGCAACTTCCATAGCAACCGACGTCAGGATTGGCTAAGAAGAAGACCAAACAAAAGTTCACTCCCCCAAGCTTTGATCTCAAATAAAGTTCTTTGAGAATTAAAGCTAAAACTCACAAAAATATCTCGAACACACAAACACACACTTTCTAACTTCAAAATTTCTTTCAAAACACTAATGCTAATGAATTTTACAGAGTTTTCAGAGTATTTAGAACCTTCAGTAACCACGTGTCCCGAGTGTAAAAGCTCGAGAGGAATAGCTACGTCGTAAATCTGGCAACACCTGCCTCCTGGAAGGAAGCCGTCGGACAAAGAGCTCATATTGTCTCGGCGTAAATAGATCTCCAGGACTGCATCAAGGTGGCTGAGCCCTACTAATGAAGTGTTAGCAAGCACTAGGGCAGGCGTCTACTGGGAGACAGCCAGCGTCTGGTTCAAGTCGGACGTAAAACTACATCCGCCAGTGTAGCCGAAAACTGGTTTCTCAACTTCTCATTCCTTCAGCCCATCCACTCTTAATCCCCTCCACCCTCATCCCAAAAAACAAGTGTACATCAATTATGTTGTCATCTCGTTACTCTTTTCGCTCTTCTTCCTATCTGCATTCCTTCCAACACCAAGTTTCAGTGCAACTTCAGCCGCCGAAGAAGAGATGTCGAGAAAGAAGGAGATCCAGAGCAATGAAGTCATCGACACCAAGAAGTTGGTGTGCCTACAACAGATCAGGATTGCCGACGTGATCAACAACCTTCACTCAATCCATTGGTCAAGCATTGGCACCAACAAAAGGGAGCTGTTCAGGGAATTGCAATTCCTACAGCAAATGGCTCAAGACACCAATCGAATGGAAGAGGTTATCACCAAACATCTCCAGACGTACAGAAGCCTCCAGAGCAATCCCGAACAACTCCGCCAAGCAATAGACGACGTTAAGAATCTCACAGTTGACATTGGCTTCCAGCATCTTCTACAACACTCCAACCAATTCCTTACGGACACAATGGAGAAGATCAAGGATGCGTCAACAAACAAATCCAACTGGATTCTATACGAGATGAAGAGGAACTTCACACTAAAGTCCAATCCAGCTCGCCACTTCGACTATATTGCCAAACTCATCATCAACAAGAACATCAATATGGACGGAGCGCAACTGGAACTCTTCATTGATAAAGCCATAGCAAATGCAAAGGAGTTCATACCAACTACTTCAATGCCTGCTTGGAACAAAATGTGCAATTTTTGTGAGCTTCGAGGACACAAAAGCTCAGAATGTACAACAGCACTTGAGGCCAAAATGGCTTGCATTGTCTGCAAGTCGGTTTGTCCTATGTGCCTAAACGTACACGAAAAAGACCAATGTAACTCTCCACAGCAATGCGGAGAGTGTGGAGGAGCCCACGACACTTCAATCTGCACACTCTTTCCACCAATTGCCAACTACATAGGATACATAAGACCGCCATTCCGAAACCCCTGTGCATACTGCGACGAGCCACACATGACTCAAGAATGCACATTTCCTGCTCACGCGAAGAGAATCATCATTGACGTTTGTGGAATCTGCCAGAAATGTCTCAGCAGAAACCACGAAGTATACGATTGCCCTAGCACCAACAGATGCAGACATTGCGAAGGTAACCATTACCATCTGCATTGTCCAGAGCAAGAAGACGATGAAGAGGAAAAGGAATTGGATCAAGTAAGCCGGCAGTATCCCAACGACCAAGCAAGAATGGCCATAGCTGTCACGAAGCACGTCCAAAGACGTCTTCAAATAGCAAATCAAGTGGCAGACGCCATCGAGAAGATTAATTCTTCAAGGATAAATCCAAGATCTTATGGACGACATTGCGACGAGCCCAAAGCCCATCAAGATGTCAACATAAGGGAAATTCACCCCAACAAAGTCAACTCGGAAGAAGTGAGCAATCACCTCTTCAGAGAACAACCTTCAACCAGCTACAAAACAAGTTGCGAAAACAACGAAACAACGCCTCAAAAGTCAGACAACGACGAGATGCCCAAACTAGCAGAAGAAGAACCCTTCATACAGTTAGTCAACGACAAGATGCCAACTCTAGCCAAAGAAGAACCCTTCCCAAAGTTAGTCAACGACCAGATGCCAAAGCAGACAGTCAAAGAAGAAATCTCTACAAAGAAAGTCAACAACTAGACGCCAATCTTACTCTCGATCAACGGCCGAGTAATTTTCCAGTTCAACGACCAGGATATAACCCATAGCCAAGAAGAAGCCCCTACAGAACTCACTCAGATTGAAGCCGTTCCAGACACTGATCCCTCTTCTTTACTTGTCGTAGAGATAGAGGCTGATGACTGGTCGGATCTTTCAATCCATAAACTTCGTCCAGAGCAAAGCCCTAACACGTCAAGCCCAATTGCCGAGGACACAACATGGAGTGATCTGTCATGGAAATCAACCACTCTGGAATCATATCAACCAGAAGTTGAAGACCAGGCTTCGAACAAACATCTTCCAGAATGTAAAAACACTCAAGAAGAGACCCCTAAACAAGATCAACAAACCCCAATGACCAAGGAAGATGATCAAGAAAAAGCCCGAGATCCAGCGAAGAACGAAGACACGTCACCGTACGACTCATCTTCCGATGAGAGCTTCTCAGAAGAAGAAGAGGAGGACTACTATGACCAGTCAAACGACCAAAAAGGCCCCAGAACAAGCATTATCATGGCCTATCACAGCTGGGACCACAACTTCATCACCTCAGACATCATCATGAGATTCTGGGACCATAAAGATGATCGACAATGCCAAGTGAGCATCGGAACACTCAAGCAGTTCCACAAGTTCACCGATCATTGGACAAACACGAAGGAAGGCATCAAACAATCAGCTGAAGCTATCAAGAAGTTCAAGGACAAGGTTCCTAGAGCTTTCAGGCCAACCCTCGTGGTGTTTGTTCACAAGTCAGACCAACTAAAGGAGTCAATCCAAAACGAAGCCGAGGAATTCTTCAAGGAAGTCCAAAGCATCATTCAGGAAAATGATTATCCCCAAATCCAATACTACAAGACCAACAACACGCCAAAAGTCAGCTACTTCAGGAATAGTCACGTCTCAGGACTATACGAAGAATGGAGGAGAAACAAAAAGGAAGTCCAAACATTTCCACAAACCCCCCATTCAGCAGCACTAACGTCCAACAACCCAGTCAGTTATGATGGTGGTTATCTTGTCGATGATCTCCACATAATTGCTGTGTTAAAACGGACACGAGCATCCTTCTCATCAAAGATCTACATCACCCAATTGGATGAAGATCACAATCACTCGCTGGAGCTGATCTTCATGAAAAGTTACAGCACAATAAAAGAGGATGCCATGAAGTTGACAATGAGAGCCTTAGCAACAAAAGCTGTCGAAGAGATGAGTGCCTACACCCTTTCCGCCAGCAAGGGCCAACAAATAAAGACCATTCTCATCATTCACAACTCAAGACAGTTCTCATTGGACCCCAACTTCGCAAAGATCCAAAGCATAGTCGAAAGACCAATGCCAAATGCTGCAATCTGGTTCACGGAAAGCCATCACATCCCGAGCCAGAGCAACGAACAGGAGTCCATCAAGTTCGTGCAAACTTGCTGGGAGGAACTCATGACAGGAATGACCTCTGAGGTCAAGCCTCCGCCCCAACAAGTCAAGTCAGTCTTCGTCGCCAAGCGAAGATTTGATTCGTTCGTCAGAAACTGTAGTCCAAGAAGAGGAAGAAGTTTCTTTACCATCTTCTTTCCTCATTTCACTCGGAAAGAAGATCCCCCTCCCCCCCCAGTGTCACGCCGCCACCCTCTGGGTAGCGTCGTAACCTTTTCCCAAGCCAAAGCAACTCACTCATCAAACGCCGGATATAATTGTTCTCTCATTAACCCTTTGTTACTGTTATTTCCCACTTACTTTGTTGTATCACTTTCAGTTATCATTCCCCTTCTAATGCTTCAGGTTCTCCCTTATTTTCCCCCCTTTCTCCCCCCTTTCGCTCACGCATGCAATCTTGGAGTTGATGCAATCTCGCCCCATCGCACCGGCGCGAATATTCTATTCGCGCGGGAGTTTCTCTCACTCAAGACTCCGCCCACTGCCTTCACCTCACTCACTCGACAGTCAGTCGTCACTTGTTCTTCCTTACTCACACGCACCTGTCGGTCGCTCGTCTTCAACATCAGCGACAATGTGACTTGTCACTTGTCACACGACGACGTCTGGCCCTCGCATGTCTCCACAGCAACCTTGTGTCACCTTCACCGACACCGACGGAAACTTCCAGAGCAACACTAACACGTCAACATGCTGAGGACCAACAGGAGCGCACGCCAGCCAGTGGACATCTCACTATCTTGTCGATGGTGGGGTGAACATTGTGTTGATTCCATGAGAGCAAGCGTTCCCCCATTTCCCCTTTGTAAACCCACTGAACCCCAAAGCAACCGTCAATAAATGATAATCTGTACACAACTCTCTATTCTTCTCACAAACTCGAACCAGATGAAGACCATCCGCGCTTATTGGGTTGAATCTAAACTATCAACGGAATGGGCGCGTGACAGTGGGTCTCATGATGCGAAATTTTTCAAAAAAAGTTTTTTTTGTAAAAACTATCAAAATCTGTTTCTCCGTGTCTGAAATGCCCATAGTTTCATTCTGACTGTATGAAACGACCTAGAGGCTTCAAAAATTCATGTTTTGAGTGAAATTTTGTACTGGACGACATCTGAAATTCAGAATAACGGGCTTAAACGGGATTTGTGGGATTTCTCACTATGATTTTCGTTCTCACCCGGGTCGAATTGGTCTATGCTAAAATTTATAGAAACTTCTCAAGAGGTATGGAAAGTAACGTCCCTTGTAAGAGGGGTCTAACTTTTGGGACTACACTCATTTGAAACCCCGGGAGGCATTTGGGAAGCATTAATTCATCGCCTTTTTTCACAATCCGCCCTTTTTTTAGAAATTCGAATTTCTCGGCGTTTTCGAAATTGTGTGTACGCCGTTCGCTGCGACGAGGCCGCGGCCATGTTCCTTATGGCCGAACGCGACGAAAACTCGGCCACTTATTTTCTATGACTTTCGTATTTTTGTTCATCGCGAAGTCATCGAATTTATCGTATTTTTTCTATTTTCGGAGCTGGGCCACACAAAGAATGTGTACACTGTACCACGTGTGAGCTATGCAAACGCGCTCCATCGACAACGAAAATAAGCAGCGAAGTTAATGCATAGCTCACTCTTCCATGCGGCACAGTTCGTTGGTTCGGTTGGCTTGATCCCGAACTATCGCCAATTTTTTTTGCTTGTTGAGAATCAAAAAAATTTGAAAACTTACCCTAAAAACATTCCACCTATCTTTACATCTTTTGCTACTTTTTGCCATACAGATTCATTCAAAAACACTCTCAAAATCTTAATTTTTACTCCGCTTTTCTCCATTCCGGAAACTTCAAGAAACATTCCTCCTTTACAACCTTCTTTAACCTCGTAAAAGATTTCATCGAATTCTCTGAATTTAACTTTCGCGATTAATTCCGCAGTATTTTTGGAAATAAACGAGAGAATGATTATTTCATCGTGTTTCATTTGTTTTAGAATGTTCTCTTGAACAAGATAGGGAAATTTGAAGAAATTCATGGCTATATCTGAAAAGAAATTTGATAAAAATAAAGGTTGAGAGCGAAAAAGAAATAACGAAAAAGAACGGAAGAATAAAACGTGACTCAAATGAGATTATTGATCTTAAAATGTGTCTCCAGCGATCGAGTCAACGAATGGTTTTCGTTGTGAGACCCGTTGTGTGTAGAATGGTTCGCGTCTTCTACTTGTTAACCACGACACTATCGAAGATGGGGTGGGAAGGTGCGCCCTAATGAGAAACGGATTCTGATGTTTATCGTAATACACAAAAGTTAACACCAAATAGTCAAAAAATAATAATTTCAAGTTCATGACTAACCTGCTCCAAGAGCTGGAGCACGATAAAGAGCCCAAAATGAATGTGGTCCGATCGGTTTGAAAAATGTTTTCTCGACGTTTTTTGCCTCGTAGAGTACGAATTTCACAACAAAAACTTTTGAAACCAATTTTTAAGAGTACCTGTAGTGCAAAATTTGTGATTTTTGACCATTTTTGGATGTTTTTTTTGTTCCTGAAAATTTTTCCAACGGCTTCCCATAAATAAACGCCAGATTTGGGTTCAACACCTCGAAATACGTCGATTTCCTTTAAGAAACCAAAAATCGACATGTACATATTGCCATTTTTATCAGCTTTTATCCATTTTCAGAACCTATCATTGTGAAAAAAGTTGTTGTGCCAAATTTTTTTAAACCAAAAACTATGTTCCCCTTTTTTGAAATTTGACAGATTCAGAAAAAACGATTTATTAAATGGAAATTTAACACTAAATATATGACACTAGAATCTACAAATATTTTTCAACACATTTAGAATTTCCATAATTAAAAAGGAACATTCGAATATGACTAATATAAAAACTGTTCAACATCACAAATCGCTTTTCCTGGGCTATCCGCTTGGCGAATTTCATGAATTCGATTTTTCGATTGATATCTCCAATGTGGATCTGGAAAAAGAAAAAGCTTGGACGAAAAAAGTTCAAAGTTACCGTAGCTTTATGAATTTCCGTGTGAGACCCGTGAAAGCTTGTTATTCAGAATAAGAGGATCAAGACGGTTCGAATGAGTATAATCGGGACATATTTTGGAAAAGTTTAAAAAATTGGGTCTCACCACGAAAGTTTGAAAACTACTGTAATTTTGTAAGGTTTGCTTCAAAGTTTATGAAGTTCACATTTTAAAAATCAGGGTGAAAAGACGTTTCAAATGGCCTATTTTGGATTATTATGACCTATTTTAATGTGTATGCGCCTTTAAACTTCGTGGTGAAAACCACTGTAGGTTTAAAGGCGCATAAGCATTGATTAGAATCATTCGAACCTTGATTCTGAATACCTAGTTTTCATGGGTCTCGCATGGAAATTCACGGGGTCACGGTACTTCAAAAATATAACTCACCTCCAAATTCATTTGACAAAAAGTTATCGCATTTCTTTCCAATGGCCCATCATTATAAAAATAATCAAACAATCCAAACTCCGCCCCCTCGGCGTCCAACCACAAATGATCAATTTCCTTGATTTTCAGATTTGCAGTCAAAAACTGAAGTAATTCCACGTGGTTAACGTCTTCTGGAACATAACTTCCATTTTTGAAGACACTCGCTTTTGAAATTTCATTTTTCCCGCCAATTGCAAATGGAAAATAATCTCCAATTTGAGAATATAAATCTGCATTTTCTTCAGTTATTGGATCGGCACCGTAGAAATGGACGTGGTAGCCGCGGGATTCGGATTCCTGAAAAAATAAAATTTTTTCAAACTGGAAGTTCACAAAATTTCAAACTTCCAATGGTAGCCGAACTTTTCCCATCCTCGGCCACCTGGACAAATTTCGTTTTTTTTGTTTTTTAAGGTTCTTATAAAAGCCCTCTATAAAAAACTTTGAAAACCAGGAAAAAGCCCAAAATTTTATTTAGTGGCCTAACTTTCTTCGAACTCGGCCACTTGAAAAAATAGGCCAAAAATTTGTATTTTCTGTTGTTTCTCAACATTCCTAGAAAAACCCTCTACCAAGAAACAATGGAAACCAGCAAAAAATCCAAAAATCTTCTTGGTGGCCTAACTTTCTTCGGGCTCGGCCACCGGGGAAAACTAGGCCATCAGGGGAAACAGTCTAATTTTTATAGCCTAAACCAGGATTTTAGAGTTCTTGATTATGATTTTGAAGCAGAATTCACCAAAAAGCATGAAAATTGACTTGGTGGCCTATCTTTTCACCAAACTCGGCCACCAAGCGAATAAGGCTCATTTTTATCGGTTTCGAATGGTTTTTTTTAATAATGCAACCGTTTTCTAAGGTGGGAAAATGAAAAAATATCAGTTTTTATGAAACTTGGTGGCCTAATTTTTCACCGAAATCGGCCACCGGAGAAAACTAGGCCACCAAGCAAAAGTTGCTCATTTTTATTGGTTTTTAACGGTTTTCCAGGGTTTTTCTCGGTTTTTGGCGCTGGAAAATTGTCAAATAATAATTTATTTTTGAATGAAAAAATTTTTTTGAAAAATTTGTGGCCTAACTTATCTTCGGCCACCCCAACCAACTTACATTTTTGAACGCCTTTTCCGCGGTGATATCCTTTCCAATTCCGAGTGTTATAAAAGAAAGTGTCTCATTTTCCGTCGCAGTTTTTATTGGCATTAGAGCATGTTTGACTTCATCATCATTTTTGAGTTCAACTAATCCCAAATTATTGAATTTTTCAGTGACGTCACAATATTGAAGGAGTGGAGCGAATTGGAGCCAGAACTGCAAAAACAAAATTTTGTGATTTTTATTAATTCGAAAAAAATTCTCATTCTCAATAAATATTTTATTAAATTTTTCAAAAAATAAAAAACAATTTATTCAATTATTTGTATAATCGAGATAAACAGTTTGAATCAAACGTCTCAAATGCGGCTCTCCGCTCTTCTCCTTTTTTTCAATTTTCTGCAATTTTTCTCTCTGAAAATTTTTTTTCTCAAATAAAAAAAAAATACCTCTTCGGCGGTGTGTACTTTATCCAATTGTTTTCGAGCGCAATCAATCCATTTTGCAAGTATATTCCGTTTTTCTTCGGAACTATTTTTGAGAAGTTGTTCAGGAGTTGGAGGGATGGAGAAGACCTGAAAAACGATTGTTTTGGGTGAGAAAATTTGGAAGTTTCCTTTTTGATTTTTTTTCTGAAAATAATAGATTTTTCTAACATAAATTTTTTGAAGCTGTCTTAAAGTGAAAAAAATATGGGAAATCTTATTTTAGACAGCTTGAGAAGCGCTTTTTTCGGAAATTTTTTCTATAAATAAAATTTCGACTGAAAATTTTCAGACAACCTTTTTTTTCAGAAAAAATATTTATGGTGGTTGAAAAATCAGACAAAAAATGGAATATACAAGTCTCTTTCGAAAACTTAAACTCGGAATTTTATCGGGAATCCAGTCACGAATCATCTGGAAAATACTAAAAGTTTCAAAAAAAAATGTTGTCCAAAAAATTTTCAGATTGAAAATGTTAAATAATTCAAAAAATCTGAAAACTGTGGAATATACTTTTTTAAAAGGGAATAAGCCATAAAAGACTAATAAAATATTGAGTAATTTTTGAAAAAAAAATGAAAATTTTGGGTTTTCAGAAAGTTTTTACGAAAAATATCATATTTTTTAGTCTCCTCTCTATCTGACTTTGTCTAAAATGCGTTTTTTTTTCAATTTTGAGCCATTCCTCAAAAAGCCGGTTTTGAAAATTTCCTAAACTAAAAAAAAGCAAAAACGGTTGTGAGAAAAAATATTCAAACGCGCAACTTTCCCGCCCAAGCTTTCAAAAGGTTTTTTGCTAATGTTGAACACAACCAACCATGTGAACGAACTCAAAAAACGTTTCTGAAAAAAATCGGATATTTCTTAAAATATTGTGTTCAAAACCTCCGAAATCTGTTTTTTCCGGACACAAACCTTGTTTTCAATAGGACTCATCTACCTCTGAAAACGTTCAGAAAGCATATTCCTTACAAAAATTCCAAACGCGCTTTTTTCCCGCCCAACCATAATCTCTACTAGCATACCTGAACCAAAAAATAACCACCATAAATAAGGCAAAGAGTAATCAAAATTCCGGTAAACGGTGACCACCGAATCATGTTTAATGCGCTTCAAAAGACGAAACAAATCGTTCTCCGATGAAACGAAATGTGTCTTTTTTCCGTGAATAACCCACCCGATTTAAAATCTCACAGAGATCTCAATCTTCCCTTTTTTGTTTCTTTTCACTGGAACAGGTATTTTATTCTGGAAAGAACTTTCTATCAGTTCATCTTGAAAAATAATAAAAGAAAACTGGATTTGTGAGAGATTGATAGATCCGTCTGAAAGATGTCTCGTTCATTTTCGATCGTTTTTGAAATTTTTTGTTGGAGATGGTGAGATTAGAGGCGGAACAAGGAGGGATTTACTTGGATAGCTTGACTAGAAGAAAAAGTTATTCTAGTTGAGAGCAAAATAGAGAAATGGGATCACTTTTCGAGTGTTCCAAGACGATTAGTTTCATGGTTCACACGAGCCAGTTATACCAGCGATCAGCAGTTATACTTTGGACATCTTGAAATATTAGATTGTTCCGGAATAAATCGCAAAATTTGCAATTCTCCGATTGTCAATAGATCTGTGTATTAGAGTTGCACGGAATTCCGATTTCCGACTTTCGACTTCCGACTTCCGTCTAAGGAATTTTAATCCGACTTCCGTTTTGAGACCAATTTTTAGACGGAAGTCGGAATTTCTAGAATGGGAAAAATTTTTCGGAATTCGAAGTAAATACAGTGAAATTAAGCCAAAAACACAGGAAAAGTATGTGAAACAGTCAGCAATTCGATTATTTTCGCAGTTTTCGACAATTTCGGGAGACTGTCCACCTCCAAACTCCGACTTCCGCCGATTTTTTCACTTCCGACTTCCGTCAAGGAAGTTTTCAATTCCGTGCAACTCTGCTGTGTATGAATAGAAATCTTGTTAAATTCTTTACAGAAGCCACTTCAGAGAAAAACGATGAGAAATCCAAAACATCCAATTCGTGAAAATGCGGGCCGAAGGACGAAGGTGTCGAGTACAAAAATTTTTGATTTTTTGAGCCTGTTTTTCCAATTTTCAGCCCGATTTTGAAACTTTTCCCGCATCTTTTCAACTGGAAATTGCTTGAGATTTACATATAGAAAACATAGACCAAATTAGTAGATGAAAAACCGTGAAGAAAAAATGAAAAAAACCGTTTTACCTATACGTAACATGTTTTGCCCTGATCCCCGGCCCGAGCCAGGCCGGTTGAAAATTTTCTAGCGGTCCGGCCCGGTCCGGGACGTGACAAGTATGCGAAATGAACACTCGACTCTGCAAGACAACCGATTAGTTTTGACCAAGTCTTGAAAGATTAGCTTTTGACTTTGAGCTTATTCTGGTCGATTCTGGATGAAACATATTCTAAAACCTTTTCATAATTTTCTTTCACACTGTTCTCATTGGGCCAAAATCTTATTATTAAAAATTTTGTAAGAGTTCCCAGCGCATTCTACATACCGCACTACGGTCATCGTAGCTGTAAATTCCTCTAAGCATTCGAAAATGATTATTATTTTGGGTCACTTTTTTGAAAAACGTTTTGTAACGATCTGCCAAAATTTAACATAGTTAGACAGACGCGAGTGAATAAAAAATTTTTATCTTGAAATTATGTGAAGTTCAAAAACCTATTTATCTCTTCAGATTTGGACTAGAAAATCTGCAAACTTTAATCACGATTCAAATTGTAAGACCTGGTTGCCTTGTTCTGATATAACTGCTGAAATAACTACTGAACTAGAATTTTAGATTTGTATGATGTTTCGACCGCGTTCAGTGAAATTATGCTTCTGAATCATTCGTAACCGTAAACACTGTGTTAGAAGGACACCTTTGATAGAAGGACACCCTCTGATAGAGCTGTAATAAAAGGACACCGAAGTAGAGGGGCTGAGAATAGAGGCAAATGTCCCTCTATTACAATTTCGTAATTTTTTTTTTCAAAAACTGCGTGAAATCAGAGTTTTTACACGTTTATTAAGGACTGAATTTCGAAAAAAAATCAAACAATTAACAAAAAAAAGATTATTTCCTTGAGATCAAATTCTCCGCATAATCATCTTTGATATCATTCTCCACAGCCACAAATTCATATAAATTTCTTCCCAAAAACTTTTTCACACAATACGAATCGGAATAATTGAACAAGTACATTCTCATATGTGTCACATTTCGACTTTTATGAATTCCATATCGGAATTCTTTGATCATTTTTTTGATCCATTCCATGAATTGAATTTGTTGTGGTTCTGTTGGTTTATGAACTTCCAAACTCATTTGACAGAATTTAATTCCTTTTCTCTCGAGACGACCGGTTTTGAGGAAAATGTCGAAAAGTGAGTGCTCGGCTCCTTCGGCGTCAAACCAAATGTTGTCGAAGGTCTGAAAATTTTGAATTTTAGGTGGATTTCTGTGTTTCTGGCGGGAAATTGATACAAAAAAAGTTTGAATTGGGGTGCCAAAGAGAGAAGCTAACTCTAAAAAAAATTTTAATTTTCAAAAAGGTTTTTTGAAGTTTCTAGGTCACGGCCACCGTAACTGATCTTTGTTCTTTACTGCTCAAAGTTCAAAAAATATTTAAAGTCCGAGTCGGGTGAAAGTTAGGCCATCATCAATATTTTCAAATTTTCAATAATTTTTTATTCAAAATTTTCGTTTATTTTCTTGTGAAATTTAGGTAGACATCTAACTTTTTTGTGAATTTTTTTTAAACAACGATTTAAAAAAATTACTGGTGTAAACAGCCGGATTGGTGGCCTAGAATCCGTCAAGTTGACGGATTCTAGGCCATCACTCTGGGCACTTTAAAACTTGATTTCGTATCATTTTTTGGGAGAAATAAGCAAAAAAGTCATACCTTAATCTTCAAAATCCGATCAAAAAAGTAGATCAAATCCACATGAACGACATCTCTCATCAAATATTTTCCATTAACATAAACACTTGCACTTGAATATCCAGCATCACTTCCAACGGCAAATGGAAAATATTTTCCAATTTTTGCATATAAATCCGCATTGATATCAGTGATAGGATCAGCTCCGTAGAATGTCATGTTACGGCCTATTTCTTCCATTTTCTGGAAAGTTTTTATTTGAAAAAAGGTGGACTATTTTTGGTGGTCTTGAATTTTATAAGGGGAAAATTAGGCCGCTAAAAATAAATCAATCTGAAGTTTTCAAAAAAGTTATTTTCCGTGGCCGTGACCGAGTGAAAGTTAGGCCACCAACCAATTTTCCAGGTTTTTGAAAAAATGAACCGTTTTAGCACGAGAAAACCGGCTTGGAACGTAAAGATTCGGCATCAGATAAAGATTTATCTTGATTTAAAACGAAAAATTTCGGAAATTTTTTTTCTCGGAAAATTCCACTGTTTTCCGATCAAGAATCATAATGTTTCTTCCTTTATTTCTGATCCGTATCATAACAAAAAAGTTTTGAAGAAATAGTGCAAAAAAAAAAGAGAGAGCCAGACACAAACCTGTTTATAAATCAGCTCCGCATCGATATCTTTTCCGATTCCCAAAGTCACCAAATTTGTCATTGACCCGATGGAGTCGCCCTGAAAAGAGTTCTACCATTAGCCGAGTTATATTTGCCCGCCCGCTCGGGCGGAGGAAGCGGTCAGATGGCGCAGCAGGGAGCGGGCTTGTCCAGTAATTTCAAAGCGCAAGTTCGAGTTTTGTTGTGGCAAGAACTTTTTGTTTTTGTTATATTAGTATTTTTCAAGTGTAAAAACGTTTTGATTAATCAAGAGGTCATAAATTTCATGGAAATTGGCAAAAAATGTCAAAAAAACTCTTACGTGTTCTATTTTCAAATTTTTTAATTCGCTGATTAGCGATTCACTTTATCCTGCAAATCAAGGTTACGTATCGGCTTTAGCACGTAAAGCTGTGTCAACGATCATGCCCTCAAAGTTAAAATCAGGAAAAAAAAGAAATTCAAATCCCGTTCAATTCTATGAAAGTTCTATAATTGGCTCTTTCTTTGGAGCTGAATCTATTTGGTTCTTTGTCTTTTCCAATTCCAAAACATACCTCGACTGGCAATAATCCAAATTTCGTCTCATCACTGTTCTTCAATGCAACCAAATTCAATTGTTCAATTTCTGCTTTTTCATCACATTCATCTGTCCAAAGTTGAAATTTTCCCCAGAATAATTTATGATCGGATTCATTGAATACTTTTTCGGACATGCAACTACTCCAACTATTGAAAAGAGGAACATTTGGACGAAGTTGGGAAAGGGAATCCGGTGTTGATGTGGTTTGTTGGACGGTCTGAAAATTGAAATTTGGAAACATTTTTGAACAGAAAAAGATGGATCATAAATACCGTAAAAATTGAATTAGTAGTGCATGCACCACTATTTTTCAACCTCTTCATCGGGAGTGCACTACTATTAGAGAAGCACTATTAATACAGTTTTTACGGTAAGTTTTTTTTTAGAACTTTTTTCTTAAACTTTGGGTTGTTTATTTAGACAGTTCCACTTGACTGATTTCCTAGAAAAAAACCCCGAAAACAAATTGAAAAATTTTTCAAAAATCGTTTTTTTTTTTCCTGCAAATTTTTCTCTTATAAAAGGTTTTCTAGGCAATTCTGCCCTCAAATTTCTGAAAAGAATAATCAAAAATCGCTAGAAAGTCTTGCCAAAACTCAAACTAGAACAAAAAATTATGAATTTTTCAGAACTCTGCAAAATTTTCCAGATGAAATGTCAGTAAAAAAAATTTAGTTTTCAAATTTTTCGACAAAAAAATTCTGTAAAATAATAACATTTTGAAAATTTATGAACCGTTTTTTTTTAGCTGAGCCAAAAAAAACTTTCTACGGAAAATCAGAAATTGGTCTTCTAAGTTCGTCTGAAAATGCGCCAAGTGCCCTTCTATTAGAGGTTCTCCTCCAAATCCCACATTTCGCTAAAAATTTTCAAAAAATAAATTTCTGTAAAATGCTAAAATTTTTGAACATTTTTGGACCGTTTTTTAACGTTTTGGATTCACCGAAACCATATTTTTTGAAACCGGCCAAAACTGTAAAAAAAATGTTTAAAAAATAAATTTTTTAGCCGAGCCAAAAACATTTCTACGGAAAAGCAGAAGTTGGATTTCTAAGTTGTAGGTCATTTTTCGTCTGGAAATGCGTCATATGTGTGCTCTTCTATTAGAGGCTCCCCTACAAATCCCACATACCTGTCCATACAAAAGCACGATTCCAAGGAAAATTAATAAAATAATGAAGATAAGATTAATCGGTCTACCAGCACGAAAAGACATTTCTGAATTCCCGAAAATAAAAGCACTGGGGGAAAAACGAAGAGGGAATTGCCACCTAATCGTCCTTTTATTCTGTTCCGTTGACGTGCCGGATTGTTTCGAATAAAATTGAGATAAGAACGAAAAACGAAGAGAAGGGCTTTGTCCAGTTCCTTAGATATTTCAAAAAGATTACCTGAGAGAACGTAAAGCAACGGACGGATCACTAACAAGAATCTCTTTTGCACTTTTTGTTTCGCGGCAAAATTTCTGGTTTTTTGGAATAGGGAGGAAGAAAATTTCATTCGAATTTTAAAAGATCAAATTTACGGGGGAAAAATGAAAAAGGGGCCAAACTCAAATATAGTAAAAACCCCTATCACATCGGCATGCCGTTGTCTGGGTGCTGTTCTATTAGGGTTGGAGGAATAAGGGACTGAATACCGTCGAACCCCTATTACACCGGCATTGTTCGAAGTATCCTTTCTCTGTGCCACTCTATTAGGGACTGTCGCACTATTTTTTTATTTTTTGGGAAGTTTCAAATTTCATTCAAATTTTGAAAGATCAAATTTAGGGGAAAAGAGGACTAAACATTGTAAAAAGCCATACTTGTGATTTGGCGGGCCGGCACGGATTTTTGAAAAATTTTGAAAAATCGGGTCATTTTTTAAAATTTTTAAACATTTTTCAGTGGGCCTGGCCCGGCCCGGTGCCGTTTTATTAGAGGTTTACCGTTTAGACTTTATTGAAGCGGCATGCCGTTCTATTGTTCAAATTACTTTTCTGTGTGCCGTTTTATTAAGGGATGATGCTTGATTTTTGGATTTTTTGCCTTTTTTATCTTCACAGATGGAACAGTTTCCTATAACAATTTATTGGAGCTCCAGCTTCGACTCTTAAGTGATGGATGCCGGTTTATTAGGGGTGCCGTTTTATTAGAGGCTGTCAGCTACTTATTAGACTTTATTATTATTTATTAAAATATGATATTTCAAATTATAAATTAATTTTCAAATAAAATTTCAAAATCAAATATTATTATTTAGTGCTCCAGTCTTTTTTCCTTTCATCAATCCCAATGTATTTTCATCGATTTTTGGCCCAAATCTCAGTGTATTTTCGAAATAAGCCAACATTTTTCCAGTGAATCCTTTGACTGCATAAGAAGATGACTCTTCACTAAGGATTGTATTTCCGAAATGAGTAAAATGTAGATCATTTTTCTCAGCGAGACTTGCTAAAAGCCATGGGAAATAGAGATTTGTGGCCATATTGGTCCGGAGAGTGAAACAGTCGCCTTCGAACGAATCTGAAAATAAAATTCATGTTTTTTTTACTTTTTTTTTTTGGTTAAGAGAGCTGAAAATGGCTGAAAAACGATGTTTTCTAGTCCTGAAAATTCAGAAATGGCTTGAAATTGTAGAAAAAATTTCTTCTTTTTTTCTGAACGGAAATAATTTCTATAATTTTATATAGGGGCTTACTGGATCCAAAATTTTTTTTGGCTCAAAAAATGTTGAATTAACAAAAGCTTTTTTTTTCAAATATTTTTCCAATTAAAAACAGAAATTTTCTAAAGTTTATTCATTTTTCCCGATTCAAAAAATTTCAAAATTGCTCTGAAACCCAAACAAAAAATGCTGAAAAATCTAGTTTTTGGTGGCCGTGGCCTAGAAATTTCACTATTTTCTTTTCAAATTATGGATTTTTTTAACGTTTTGAAAATAAAAAATTACAAAAAACCTGAAATAAAAATAGAAAACTAGTCGTGTACTCCTCGTGAACAAGCCGTTTTTTTTTTGAATTTCACAAAAATCGTTGTCCACGAGGACTACAAAACTGAATTTTAAGAAATCAGTAGATTTAATAGATTCTTTGGCGGACAAACCTGATTTCGCGCTGGGCTTGGTAATAATTTTCATAACTTAAAAAATGAAAACTGGTCGTGTACTTCTCGTGGACAAGCCGTTTTTCCGAATTTCAGAGAAATCGTTGTTCACGAGGACTACAAAACGGGTTTCTTGAAAGTTGTTAGTGTTAATAGCTTTTTTTTGTTGAAAAACCCAATTTTGTGCTGGGCTAAGGAAAAATTTTCATAACTTAAAAATGAAAGACGTTGTACTCCTCGTGGACAAAGCTTTTTTTTAAATTCAAAACAATATGCAAGCCTTAGAGAAGAATTTGTCCACGAGAACTACAAAATGATTTTTCGAAAATTCAATGTTTTTAATAGTTTTTTTTTGTTGGAAAAGTCTATTTTTGAGCTAGACTAAGAAAAAAAAATTTTCAAAAAAAAAAAGTTCCACAAACCTGTTTCATTTCCAAAATAAACCAAATGCGATGGCTTCACGGCGTTGATTTCAGCAAGTACAGACTTATCACTAGCCTCTTGGAAGTTTGTGATGGAGGATTCCTAAAAATTTTTCAAAATTTTCGAAACTTTCCGGAATTTTTTTTCAACTCACATTAACAACAAACTTTTTGGCGAGCTCCAAAAACTCGGATTTGAGCTCCGATGCTCCGCCGAAAACCAAGAAAATGGGCTTAATCTCCTCGAACGTCTTCTGAGATTCAGAAGACAGCGTGGCAATTTCAGACGGTTTCCAGTCGCCGGATTTTAAGATTTTCAAATTGGAAAGTGTGGAATTTTGAGATTTAGAAATGTCAGAAACCAGGAATTCCAGGGAATTGGAAATATTGTAAACTTCAGCGGGTTTTTGAATTTCCGCCAATTTTTCAATGGCTTGCAATCCACGGATAGCGTTAGAAGTCTCCAGAATATTCACATATCCTTCTGACGTCTTCAGATTTTTCAATTCAGAATCCAATTCCTTTTTTGATGCCACTAAAACACGTGGCAATCTTCCAATAACAATTGGGAAACGATAGCTAACTGCATAGCTGTGAACCATTGCTTCAACGGACATTTGATGGGATCCAATGAAGGAAATTGGCTCGAGGGGTTGGGTCTCGACACGATTTGCGGAGTTACCGTATACTTCTTCTCCACTGATAAGGACGAGAGTTGGTGGTTTAGAGGACTTGCGAATGGCATCGAGGACCGAGGTTATACCCTGAAAACGAAAGTTGTTTTTAATTGAAAATTTGAGTTTTTGGAATGAAATGCGTAAGTTTCTGACTGGTGTTTCAGGACAGAAAAATCCAAAAAACAAAGTTTTTTGAAATAGTCTGTCAAAAAAACAATCCAAAAAAACGTTTTTTCTAGTTTTTCTATTGATCAACAAGGATGGTGCTACCCCTAATCAGAAGCGGACGGTTCAGAACTGTCTCGAATCAGAACTCTTGACGAGCCAGAGCCGGACAACTCAGAACTAGTCGGTTAAGAACTGGACGAATCAGAACTGACCCTTATAAAAACCGACCGTTTGAGAATTCAATTCTGGTTTAGGCAGTTCTCATTCGCCCATAGTTCTGATTAGTACCACATGGATGGATTAGAGAAGTTTAAACAAAAATTTCGTCATTTGAAAGACACTAATTTTTGGTCGCCGTGGCCTAGAAATACAACTTTAAAAAGAACCTGAAAAATTTTCATTTTTGACATCCACGTCCACAAGCGTAACTTCAACAGTTCCAAGAGAAAATTTCGAAAAAATAGGGAAAAAAATCCGGCGATGACCTAACTTTTGATGGACTCGGCCACAAAAACTTCTAAAACGAAACTCACCAAAATCAACTTTCTCGCTCCGTGAAGTGGTCCAAGATTCACATCAGAGGTCGTAAGGGATCCATCAAAAACCGTTTCGATTTTTTTCGATTCAATAATTTCTTTGATGGCATCCTCATTGACAGAAGATAGGTTGGTCAAGGTGAGCAAGGAGTTGTGGGAGAGATCGGTGGGGATCTGAAAAAATAAATTAAAATTTTAAATTATTTCTTTGGCCGGAATTATTGAAAAATTACTGAACTCAATTTTTTATTATTATCTGTTTCGACGTGTTTTTCCCCGCCTAATTCCATTTTTCATTGTGAATTCACCTAAAAATCACTCTAAATGGTACAAAACGACATGTGACGGGATGATCAAGTACATATTGATGGCCTAGAAGCCGACAAGTGTTTGGCTCGCGCGTTTTTTTTCCAAATTTCTAGGCCATCAATCATATGAATCGATTCGGGCATGCTTTCAAACGTCGTTTTGTATCGCTCAAAGAGATTTTCAAGGGAATTTATAATGAAAAATAGAGTTAGGATTAAAAAATAAGTCTGAAGTGATATTAAAAATGTGAGTCAAGCCGTTTTTAAAAATATTAGATAAAAAATCTCGGGAAACAAAATCAATACCTTTTCATTAGTCCCATTATGAAGAAACACCACATTTCTCCCATTTCCCACCAATTGTTCAGCCAACTCTACAGTAATTTTCGAAATTCCTCCGGTAATTAAAACTGCCATTTTTCCCACCTGAAAATAAATATATAACAAAAAGGAAATTGAAAAGAGAGAAAAAGAAATGAGATATTTTGATGGTGTATTGCATTTTGTATTGTATTGCGGTCAAGGGCACAATAGATAGAAATCAGAAAGAAACGAGAGAGAAAGTGGGGAAATGTGAGAGACGCAGACAGAGAGGGAGGGAGAGAAATATAGATCCAGGGCAGTGATACGTTTAGGACGAGAATGGTTGGAGGATAGGGGAAATAGTTGAGAAAAGAGGTTGTAGAACGATTTCAAAAGATGATAGGTGATGATGGAGTGGAAACTCTAATAGAAGTGCACTTAAGAAAAGTTGCAAATTTCTTCAAAAACCACTCAGAATGGTTCAAAGTTTAGCTATTTTGTTTAAAAAATGTTCATTTTTCGGGCGAAGTTGCATACTGTACTCGCTTTCTAATCTCCCATAAGTAGGGACCGCAACATAATTTTCAAAATGATATTTTCGAAAAATTTCTTTGTTTACTGTTTTCAACTCCTTGATTGAAGTACAGTCCCAAAAAATTTTTCGAAAATATTCATTACTTCTGGAGATATCGTCGTTAATAACTTCTTCCGTTTCTACTGCAAATTCCACCGGGAGGTGGGCGAGGCATCGAGCAATAGCCTTCCAAGGACAAAAGGGTACGGAACACCCGCCGCCCGAACACAAAACGGGCACGCAACCACTGCGCCAACCGACCACTCTGCCCTTTTGAGTGACTGCTGCGGTGGCCCAAGTCGATGCAAGTTTTAATCGAAAATTATCATCAAAATATTGTTTAAAGCTGAAATTTCTCGAACTTCCGCACTGAGAAATTTTTTATTTTAAACAGGAATTTGTTGCAAATTTTGCGTAGAATTCGATGAGACCATCAAATCGGAGGAACTCGACATCTAGAGTCTAGACGAGTTATTTGACATTTCCACTGAAAAAATGACTGTCAGAGTGCCCAAGAAAGTTGATAAATCTATTGTAAAACCTGAAAATCCAAGTGTTTCAGAGAAGTGAGTTTAGGCACATAGGCACAACCCGAAAGGGAATAACCATTAGGAGATACGTGTATAACTAACCAGAAGGATTCCCACGAATTCAATTGAGGTTATCATTTTGCAATGATATTGACTGATAATGAAATCAGAAGGGGGATATTGAGTGATAGTGAATTCAGGGAGATAGTTGGTGTACTATCAGTTCATACCGGATTTCCACAGGCACAACCCGAAAGGGAATAACCATTAGGAGATACGTGTATAACTAACCAGAAGGATTCCCACGAATTCAATTGAGGTTATCATTTTGCAATGATATTGACTGATAATGAAATCAGAAGGTGATATTGAGTGATAGTGAATTCAGGGAGATAGTTGGTGTACTATCAGTTCATACCGGATTTCCATAGGCACAACCCGAAAGGGAATAACCATTAGGAGATACGTGTATAACTAACCCGAAGGATTCCCACGAATTCAATGGGGAATATCATTTTGCAATGATATTGACTGATAATGAAATCAGAAGGTCATATTGAGTGATAGTGAATTCAGGGAGATAGTTGGTGTACTATCAGTTCATACCGGATTTCCACAGGCACAACCCGAAAGGGAATAACCATTAGGAGATACGTGTATAACTAACCCGAAGGATTCCCACGAATTCAATTGAGGTTATCATTTTGCAATGATATTGACTGATACATAGATCAGAAGGGGATATTGAGTGATAGTGAATTCAGGGAGATAGTTGGTGTACTATCAGTTCATACCGGATTTCCACAGGCACAACCCGAAAGGGAATAACCATTAGGAGATACGTGTATAACTAACCCGAAGGATTCCCACGAATTCATTGGAAGTTATCATTTTGCAATGATATTGACTGATACATAGATCAGAAGGTGATATTGAGTGATAGTGAATTCAGGGAGATAGTTGGTGTACTATCAGTTCATACCGGATTTCCACAGGCACAACCCGAAAGGGAATAACCATTAGGAGATACGTGTATAACTAACCCGAAGGATTCCCACGAATTCAATTGAGGTTATCATTTTGCAATGATATTGACTGATACATAGATCAGAAGGGGATATTGAGTGATAGTGAATTCAGGGAGATAGTTGGTGTACTATCAGTTCATACCGGATTTCCACAGGCACAACCCGAAAGGGAATAACCATTAGGAGATACGTGTATAACTAACCCGAAGGATTCCCACGAATTCAATGGGGAATATCATTTTGCAATGATATTGACTGATAATGAAATCAGAAGGTGATATTGAGTGATAGTGAATTCAGGGAGATAGTTGGTGTACTACCAGTTCATACCGGATTTCCACAGGCACAACCCGAAAGGGAATAACCATTAGGAGATACGTGTATAACTAACCCGAAGGATTCCCACGAATTCAATTGAGGTTATCATTTTGCAATGATATTGACTGATACATAGATCAGAAGGGGATATTGAGTGATAGTGAATTCAGGGAGATAGTTGGTGTACTACCAGTTCATACCGGATTTCCACAGGCACAACCCGAAAGGGAATAACCATTAGGAGATACGTGTATAACTAACCCGAAGGATTCCCACGAATTCAATTGAGGTTATCATTTTGCAATGATATTGACTGATACATAGATCAGAAGGGGATATTGAGTGATAGTGAATTCAGGGAGATAGTTGGTGTACTACCAGTTCATACCGGATTTCCACAGGCACATCCCAAAAGGGAATAACCATTAGGAGATACGTGTATAACTAACCCGAAGGATTCCCACGAATTCATTGGAGGTTATCATTTTGCAATGATATTGACTGATAATGAAATCAGAAGGTGATATTGAGTGATAGTGAATTCAGGGAGATAGTTGGTGTACTACCAGTTCATACCGGATTTCCACAGGCACAACCCAAAAGGGAATAACCATTAGGAGATACGTGTATAACTAACCCGAAGGATTCCCACGAATTCAATGGAGGTTATCATTTTGCAATGATATTGACTGATACATAGATCAGAAGGGGATATTGAGTGATAGTGAATTCAGGGAGATAGTTGGTGTACTACCAGTTCATACCGGATTTCCACAGGCACATCCCAAAAGGGAATAACCATTAGGAGATACGTGTATAACTAACCCGAAGGATTCCCACGAATTCAATTGAGGTTATCATTTTGCAATGATATTGACTGATACATAGATCAGAAGGGGATATTGAGTGATAGTGAATTCAGGGAGATAGTTGGTGTACTATCAGTTCATACCGGATTTCCACAGGCACAACCCGAAAGGGAATAACCATTAGGAGATACGTGTATAACTAACCCGAAGGATTCCCACGAATTCAATTGAGGTTATCATTTTGCAATGATATTGACTGATACATAGATCAGAAGGGGATATTGAGTGATAGTGAATTCAGGGAGATAGTTGGTGTACTACCAGTTCATACCGGATTTCCACAGGCACATCCCAAAAGGGAATAACCATTAGGAGATACGTGTATAACTAACCCGAAGGATTCCCACGAATTCATTGGAGGTTATCATTTTGCAATGATATTGACTGATACATAGATCAGAAGGGGATATTGAGTGATAGTGAATTCAGGGAGATAGTTGGTGTACTACCAGTTCATACCGGATTTCCACAGGCACATCCCAAAAGGGAATAACCATTAGGAGATACGTGTATAACTAACCCGAAGGATTCCCACGAATTCAATTGAGGTTATCATTTTGCAATGATATTGACTGATACATAGATCAGAAGGGGATATTGAGTGATAGTGAATTCAGGGAGATAGTTGGTGTACTACCAGTTCATACCGGATTTCCACAGGCACAACCCGAAAGGGAATAACCATTAGGAGATACGTGTATAACTAACCCGAAGGATTCCCACGAATTCAATTGAGGTTATCATTTTGCAATGATATTGACTGATACATAGATCAGAAGGGGATATTGAGTGATAGTGAATTCAGGGAGATAGTTGGTGTACTACCAGTTCATACCGGATTTCCACAGGCACAACCCGAAAGGGAATAACCATTAGGAGATACGTGTATAACTAACCCGAAGGATTCCCACGAATTCATTGGAGGTTATCATTTTGCAATGATATTGACTGATACATAGATCAGAAGGGGATATTGAGTAATAGTGAATTCAGGGAGATAGTTGGTGTACTACCAGTTCATACCGGATTTCCACAGGCACAACCCAAAAGGGAATAACCATTAGGAGATACGTGTATAACTAACCCGAAGGATTCCCACGAATTCAATGGGGAATATCATTTTGCAATGATATTGACTGATAATGAAATCAGAAGGTGATATTGAGTGATAGTGAATTCAGGGAGATAGTTGGTGTACTATCAGTTCATACCGGATTTCCACAGGCACAACCCAAAAGGGAATAACCATTAGGAGATACGTGTATAACTAACCCGAAGGATTCCCACGAATTCAATGGGGAATATCATTTTGCAATGATATTGACTGATAATGAAATCAGAAGGTGATATTGAGTGATAGTGAATTCAGGGAGATAGTTGGTGTACTATCAGTTCATACCGGATTTCCACAGGCACAACCCAAAAGGGAATAACCATTAGGAGATACGTGTATAACTAACCCGAAGGATTCCCACGAATTCAATGGGGAATATCATTTTGCAATGATATTGACTGATAATGAAATCAGAAGGTGATATTGAGTGATAGTGAATTCAGGGAGATAGTTGGTGTACTATCAGTTCATACCGGATTTCCACAGGCACAACCCGAAAGGGAATAACCATTAGGAGATACGTGTATAACTAACCCGAAGGATTCCCACGAATTCAATTGAGGTTATCATTTTGCAATGATATTGACTGATACATAGATCAGAAGGGGGATATTGAGTGATAGTGAATTCAGGGAGATAGTTGGTGTACTACCAGTTCATACCGGATTTCCACAGGCACATCCCAAAAGGGAATAACCATTAGGAGATACGTGTATAACTAACCCGAAGGATTCCCACGAATTCATTGGAGGTTATCATTTTGCAATGATATTGACTGATAATGAAATCAGAAGGTGATATTGAGTGATAGTGAATTCAGGGAGATAGTTGGTGTACTACCAGTTCATACCGGATTTCCACAGGCACAACCCAAAAGGGAATAACCATTAGGAGATACGTGTATAACTAACCCGAAGGATTCCCACGAATTCATTGGAGGTTATCATTTTGCAATGATATTGACTGATACATAGATCAGAAGGGGGATATTGAGTGATAGTGAATTCAGGGAGATAGTTGGTGTACTACCAGTTCATACCGGATTTCCACAGGCACATCCCAAAAGGGAATAACCATTAGGAGATACGTGTATAACTAACCCGAAGGATTCCCACGAATTCATTGGAGGTTATCATTTTGCAATGATATTGACTGATACATAGATCAGAAGGGGGATATTGAGTGATAGTGAATTCAGGGAGATAGTTGGTGTACTACCAGTTCATACCGGATTTCCACAGGCACAACCCAAAAGGGAATAACCATTAGGAGATACGTGTATAACTAACCCGAAGGATTCCCACGAATTCATTGGAGGTTATCATTTTGCAATGATATTGACTGATACATAGATCAGAAGGGGGATATTGAGTGATAGTGAATTCAGGGAGATAGTTGGTGTACTACCAGTTCATACCGGATTTCCACAGGCACAACCCAAAAGGGAATAACCATTAGGAGATACGTGTATAACTAACCCGAAGGATTCCCACGAATTCATTGGAGGTTATCATTTTGCAATGATATTGACTGATAATGAAATCAGAAGGTGATATTGAGTGATAGTGAATTCAGGGAGATAGTTGGTGTACTACCAGTTCATACCGGATTTCCACAGGCACATCCCAAAAGGGAATAACCATTAGGAGATACGTGTATAACTAACCCGAAGGATTCCCACGAATTCATTGGAGGTTATCATTTTGCAATGATATTGACTGATAATGAAATCAGAAGGGGGATATTGAGTGATAGTGAATTCAGGGAGATAGTTGGTGTACTACCAGTTCATACCGGATTTCCATAGGCACAACCCAAAAGGGAATAACCATTAGGAGATACGTGTATAACTAACCCGAAGGATTCCCACGAATTCATTGGAGGTTATCATTTTGCAATGATATTGACTGATACATAGATCAGAAGGGGGATATTGAGTGATAGTGAATTCAGGGAGATAGTTGGTGTACTACCAGTTCATACCGGATTTCCACAGGCACATCCCAAAAGGGAATAACCATTAGGAGATACGTGTATAACTAACCCGAAGGATTCCCACGAATTCATTGGAGGTTATCATTTTGCAATGATATTGACTGATAATGAAATCAGAAGGTGATATTGAGTGATAGTGAATTCAGGGAGATAGTTGGTGTACTACCAGTTCATACCGGATTTCCACAGGCACATCCCAAAAGGGAATAACCATTAGGAGATACGTGTATAACTAACCCGAAGGATTCCCACGAATTCATTGGAGGTTATCATTTTGCAATGATATTGACTGATAATGAAATCAGAAGGTGATATTGAGTGATAGTGAATTCAGGGAGATAGTTGGTGTACTACCAGTCCATACCGGATTTCCACAGGCACATCCCAAAAGGGAATAACCATTAGGAGATACGTGTATAACTAACCCGAAGGATTCCCACGAATTCATTGGAGGTTATCATTTTGCAATGATATTGACTGATACATAGATCAGAAGGGGATATTGAGTGATAGTGAATTCAGGGAGATAGTTGGTGTACTACCAGTTCATACCGGATTTCCACAGGCACATCCCAAAAGGGAATAACCATTAGGAGATACGTGTATAACTAACCCGAAGGATTCCCACGAATTCAATGGAGGTTATCATTTTGCAATGATATTGACTGATACATAGATCAGAAGGGGGATATTGAGTGATAGTGAATTCAGGGAGATAGTTGGTGTACTACCAGTTCATACCGGATTTCCACAGGCACATCCCAAAAGGGAATAACCATTAGGAGATACGTGTATAACTAACCCGAAGGATTCCCACGAATTCATTGGAGGTTATCATTTTGCAATGATATTGACTGATAATGAAATCAGAAGGGGGATATTGAGTGATAGTGAATTCAGGGAGATAGTTGGTGTACTACCAGTTCATACCGGATTTCCATAGGCACAACCCAAAAGGGAATAACCATTAGGAGATACGTGTATAACTAACCCGAAGGATTCCCACGAATTCATTGGAGGTTATCATTTTGCAATGATATTGACTGATAATGAAATCAGAAGGGGGATATTGAGTGATAGTGAATTCAGGGAGATAGTTGGTGTACTACCAGTTCATACCGGATTTCCATAGGCACAACCCAAAAGGGAATAACCATTAGGAGATACGTGTATAACTAACCCGAAGGATTCCCACGAATTCATTGGAGGTTATCATTTTGCAATGATATTGACTGATAATGAAATCAGAAGGTGATATTGAGTGATAGTGAATTCAGGGAGATAGTTGGTGTACTACCAGTTCATACCGGATTTCCACAGGCACATCCCAAAAGGGAATAACCATTAGGAGATACGTGTATAACTAACCCGAAGGATTCCCACGAATTCAATGGAGGTTATCATTTTGCAATGATATTGACTGATACATAGATCAGAAGGGGGATATTGAGTGATAGTGAATTCAGGGAGATAGTTGGTGTACTACCAGTCCATACCGGATTTCCACAGGCACATCCCAAAAGGGAATAACCATTAGGAGATACGTGTATAACTAACCCGAAGGATTCCCACGAATTCATTGGAGGTTATCATTTTGCAATGATATTGACTGATACATAGATCAGAAGGGGATATTGAGTGATAGTGAATTCAGGGAGATAGTTGGTGTACTACCAGTTCATACCGGATTTCCACAGGCACATCCCAAAAGGGAATAACCATTAGGAGATACGTGTATAACTAACCCGAAGGATTCCCACGAATTCAATGGAGGTTATCATTTTGCAATGATATTGACTGATACATAGATCAGAAGGGGGATATTGAGTGATAGTGAATTCAGGGAGATAGTTGGTGTACTACCAGTTCATACCGGATTTCCACAGGCACAACCCAAAAGGGAATAACCATTAGGAGATACGTGTATAACTAACCCGAAGGATTCCCACGAATTCATTGGAGGTTATCATTTTGCAATGATATTGACTGATAATGAAATCAGAAGGGGGATATTGAGTGATAGTGAATTCAGGGAGATAGTTGGTGTACTACCAGTTCATACCGGATTTCCATAGGCACAACCCAAAAGGGAATAACCATTAGGAGATACGTGTATAACTAACCCGAAGGATTCCCACGAATTCATTGGAGGTTATCATTTTGCAATGATATTGACTGATAATGAAATCAGAAGGTGATATTGAGTGATAGTGAATTCAGGGAGATAGTTGGTGTACTACCAGTTCATACCGGATTTCCACAGGCACATCCCAAAAGGGAATAACCATTAGGAGATACGTGTATAACTAACCCGAAGGATTCCCACGAATTCAATGGAGGTTATCATTTTGCAATGATATTGACTGATACATAGATCAGAAGGGGGATATTGAGTGATAGTGAATTCAGGGAGATAGTTGGTGTACTACCAGTTCATACCGGATTTCCACAGGCACAACCCAAAAGGGAATAACCATTAGGAGATACGTGTATAACTAACCCGAAGGATTCCCACGAATTCATTGGAGGTTATCATTTTGCAATGATATTGACTGATAATGAAATCAGAAGGGGGATATTGAGTGATAGTGAATTCAGGGAGATAGTTGGTGTACTACCAGTTCATACCGGATTTCCATAGGCACAACCCAAAAGGGAATAACCATTAGGAGATACGTGTATAACTAACCCGAAGGATTCCCACGAATTCATTGGAGGTTATCATTTTGCAATGATATTGACTGATAATGAAATCAGAAGGGGGATATTGAGTGATAGTGAATTCAGGGAGATAGTTGGTGTACTACCAGTTCATACCGGATTTCCATAGGCACAACCCAAAAGGGAATAACCATTAGGAGATACGTGTATAACTAACCCGAAGGATTCCCACGAATTCATTGGAGGTTATCATTTTGCAATGATATTGACTGATAATGAAATCAGAAGGGGGATATTGAGTGATAGTGAATTCAGGGAGATAGTTGGTGTACTACCAGTTCATACCGGATTTCCATAGGCACAACCCAAAAGGGAATAACCATTAGGAGATACGTGTATAACTAACCCGAAGGATTCCCACGAATTCATTGGAGGTTATCATTTTGCAATGATATTGACTGATAATGAAATCAGAAGGGGGATATTGAGTGATAGTGAATTCAGGGAGATAGTTGGTGTACTACCAGTTCATACCGGATTTCCATAGGCACAACCCAAAAGGGAATAACCATTAGGAGATACGTGTATAACTAACCCGAAGGATTCCCACGAATTCATTGGAGGTTATCATTTTGCAATGATATTGACTGATAATGAAATCAGAAGGTGATATTGAGTGATAGTGAATTCAGGGAGATAGTTGGTGTACTACCAGTTCATACCGGATTTCCACAGGCACATCCCAAAAGGGAATAACCATTAGGAGATACGTGTATAACTAACCCGAAGGATTCCCACGAATTCAATGGAGGTTATCATTTTGCAATGATATTGACTGATACATAGATCAGAAGGGGGATATTGAGTGATAGTGAATTCAGGGAGATAGTTGGTGTACTACCAGTCCATACCGGATTTCCACAGGCACATCCCAAAAGGGAATAACCATTAGGAGATACGTGTATAACTAACCCGAAGGATTCCCACGAATTCATTGGAGGTTATCATTTTGCAATGATATTGACTGATACATAGATCAGAAGGGGATATTGAGTGATAGTGAATTCAGGGAGATAGTTGGTGTACTACCAGTTCATACCGGATTTCCACAGGCACATCCCAAAAGGGAATAACCATTAGGAGATACGTGTATAACTAACCCGAAGGATTCCCACGAATTCAATGGAGGTTATCATTTTGCAATGATATTGACTGATACATAGATCAGAAGGGGGATATTGAGTGATAGTGAATTCAGGGAGATAGTTGGTGTACTACCAGTTCATACCGGATTTCCATAGGCACAACCCAAAAGGGAATAACCATTAGGAGATACGTGTATAACTAACCCGAAGGATTCCCACGAATTCATTGGAGGTTATCATTTTGCAATGATATTGACTGATAATGAAATCAGAAGGGGGATATTGAGTGATAGTGAATTCAGGGAGATAGTTGGTGTACTACCAGTTCATACCGGATTTCCACAGGCACAACCCAAAAGGGAATAACCATTAGGAGATACGTGTATAACTAACCCGAAGGATTCCCACGAATTCATTGGAGGTTATCATTTTGCAATGATATTGACTGATAATGAAATCAGAAGGGGGATATTGAGTGATAGTGAATTCAGGGAGATAGTTGGTGTACTACCAGTTCATACCGGATTTCCATAGGCACAACCCAAAAGGGAATAACCATTAGGAGATACGTGTATAACTAACCCGAAGGATTCCCACGAATTCATTGGAGGTTATCATTTTGCAATGATATTGACTGATAATGAAATCAGAAGGGGGATATTGAGTGATAGTGAATTCAGGGAGATAGTTGGTGTACTACCAGTTCATACCGGATTTCCATAGGCACAACCCAAAAGGGAATAACCATTAGGAGATACGTGTATAACTAACCCGAAGGATTCCCACGAATTCATTGGAGGTTATCATTTTGCAATGATATTGACTGATAATGAAATCAGAAGGGGGATATTGAGTGATAGTGAATTCAGGGAGATAGTTGGTGTACTACCAGTTCATACCGGATTTCCATAGGCACAACCCAAAAGGGAATAACCATTAGGAGATACGTGTATAACTAACCCGAAGGATTCCCACGAATTCATTGGAGGTTATCATTTTGCAATGATATTGACTGATAATGAAATCAGAAGGGGGATATTGAGTGATAGTGAATTCAGGGAGATAGTTGGTGTACTACCAGTTCATACCGGATTTCCATAGGCACAACCCAAAAGGGAATAACCATTAGGAGATACGTGTATAACTAACCCGAAGGATTCCCACGAATTCATTGGAGGTTATCATTTTGCAATGATATTGACTGATAATGAAATCAGAAGGGGGATATTGAGTGATAGTGAATTCAGGGAGATAGTTGGTGTACTACCAGTTCATACCGGATTTCCACAGGCACATCCCAAAAGGGAATAACCATTAGGAGATACGTGTATAACTAACCCGAAGGATTCCCACGAATTCATTGGAGGTTATCATTTTGCAATGATATTGACTGATAATGAAATCAGAAGGGGGATATTGAGTGATAGTGAATTCAGGGAGATAGTTGGTGTACTACCAGTTCATACCGGATTTCCATAGGCACAACCCAAAAGGGAATAACCATTAGGAGATACGTGTATAACTAACCCGAAGGATTCCCACGAATTCATTGGAGGTTATCATTTTGCAATGATATTGACTGATAATGAAATCAGAAGGGGGATATTGAGTGATAGTGAATTCAGGGAGATAGTTGGTGTACTACCAGTTCATACCGGATTTCCATAGGCACAACCCAAAAGGGAATAACCATTAGGAGATACGTGTATAACTAACCCGAAGGATTCCCACGAATTCATTGGAGGTTATCATTTTGCAATGATATTGACTGATACATAGATCAGAAGGGGGATATTGAGTGATAGTGAATTCAGGGAGATAGTTGGTGTACAGGAGTTCCTACCAATTTAAAAAAAAAAATAAATAAATGTGTCAAAAATAAAAGACAATCAGTGACGAAGGCGCTGCATCTAACTACTCGCCGATTTCGACTCATTTGAACTTTTCCCTCTCACATGACACGCCTGCTTATCACTAGTTCCTTATCACTAGTTGCTCAAGCTGTTTCACCAGCGAGCTGGATATTGACTTATTTTGAAAATTGACTTTTTTAAAAGAAAAGAAAACGAACCGGGAAAAATAAGAGAAGAGATGGGTCAGCAACCCGCACAAGAAGAGGGGGAACAATGGAAATGTTTTCTGTTATGGTGGGCGGAGTCTCTCTGGGAGTGGGCGGAGTCTGAGCGTCTTCTTGTGGGAAAAGATTAGATGACGTGTGTCAAACAATAAAGGAGACACATGGCAACAAATACCGTTATTATGGCAATAAACACAGTTATGAGAGTCCCCCTCTCTTTTGGCGGGTAAACACTCGAGTGTATTGATTTTTTTGAGACAAGAATAGACAAGAAAGATGTGTGGGTGCACGTGGTAGACGAGCGTCAATTAATGCAACCGCGCTCCATTTCATTTCAAATTATTGGCACTGTTCCAACTTCATAATCAACTGGAGCCCTAAAGACGCGACGCGACACGCAACGCTTTCGTTCAATAAAGAATTGTTGTGGGCTCAACAAACCGGCGCTCTTGCGACCCTGTGTGGGTGTTTGAATGAGAAAATGCCAGAGATTTTCAGATCTTCATCAACGGAAATCACTTTGCGGATTCTGTCGAGCGTACTCCATCTCATGGAGTTCTTTTCTGACATCCTCTTTTGGAACTGCCTTTTTCCGAAACCAGAAAAACATTTCTGAAAAGTTTCAAGTATAGAAAAACTTTTGGACAAAATGATTCCAAGGAGACAGGGGAAATGGAAAAGAGATGCCTCAAGGCAGACTGGGTCGACAGATGCCTTCCTTGCCACGTCAGCAGTTAGAGATCATTGCAACCAGGGAGAGTTAGAGAAACAGAGAGCTCAAGGTATTGTCGTTGAGAAGAAGATCAACCGATGGCAGGCTACAAAAAAGGGAATTCTTCAATGGAAACCCAATCAGCAAAGTTCCAATTTCCTTTGCTAAAACTACCGTATCTCTGTTTGAAAACTGTTATTTTGAACTTTGAAATTCTAGATTTGAGTGTGATTTTATTTTCGAGTTTTCGAGTCTATTACAGGTTTTAAGGTAATTTTGAAAATCATAGTGATCGAGGCCTAGGATAATCAAATCTTTAAAACCCTCTCCCATCGAGGTATCTGGTTATAAGATCGAAAAAGGAATTGAAAAAAAAAAACTATGTAACTTTATTTTTTCATAAGTATCGAGAGCCTCTAATATAAGGGCATGCTCATCTATTCTTAACATCTCTAGTTTGATGCCCTTATATTAGAGGCGTGCTTCTATTAGAGGTGATCTTTCTAATACAGGTTTTACGGTCGGTACAATGAAAAAATGCGTGAAAAAGTTTAATTCAAATCCGAAGAAAGCGTGTAAAATTTTTAGCCCCAACTAAAAAAAAACCCACGTCATCCTCATATTACAAGTGTTGCCACGTGGCTCCCCCAACCTCTCCCAAAAAGTTTTCCATAACTAAAAATCTTCAACTTTCTCTCCCTCCTCATCTCCTGCTCCTCCCACCCATCCAATGACTTGTGGTTATATGCGTGACGTGGCAACAGCCAACACATGGACATTTTTCAAATTACTTTTTCGATGGAATGGAAGTGTATGGAAATCGATTCATATGGAATTAATCGTTTGGTTATTCATTTTTGTCAATATTCGAACCATTTATGAGTTCTTTCTTCTTGGAACCGACGCCGCACAGACTTATGAGCATGTTGTTCATCGGTGTAGACAGGTGAGCAAATTTTGGGCGGGGGAATTCGAAAACTGCCGTGAAATAAAGTGTTTTGTACGCAAACACTGAGACGATCTTACCACATCTTACGACACTTTGCACTTGGAGTTCAAGTTTCTGGAATTTGGTTTTTTTTTTCCAAAACCTAAAATTCTGTATAAACGAATTTTTTTGAATTTTTTTCAAAAGAACACCCAAAAAGAAATTTTGTAGGCAGGTGAGCAATTTTTGAAACGGGAAGTTTGAAAACTGTCGTGAAAAAAGGAGTTTTGTACGCAATCACCGAGACCGCACACTGAATCATACGACAAATTGCACAAGAATTTCAAAATTTTAGTTTTTTTTTTCAAGTTTAAAATTGTATTGAAATAAGATGGTTTTTACGCAAACACAGAGCTAATACACTCAATATTACGACACTTTGCACAAGGAGTTTTCATCAAAAAGTTATAACAAACTAATTTTTAGAGCTTTTATCAGTGATACACAGTCCATACTAAAAACCTAAAAGTTCAAAAATAAAACAAATTTTTGTCGTTAAATTTTCATAAAAACTTTTTTTGAAAAACGAAATAAATGTATCGAATCTAAAAGATAATAACAGTCCATCATAAGCATTGGAAGGAGTGTTACCCCTAATCATAACTGGACAAATCAGAACCGGACGAATCAGAACTGCCCGAATGAGAAGTGACACTACTTTGCTGCAATGGCCTGCAAGATGTGAGAAATGACCAAATACGAGCATTTGAAAAGTTCTTATCCGGGGCAGTTCTTAAACGGTCGGTTCTTATATGGGTCAGTTCTAATTTGTCCAGAGTTCTGATTAGAGGTACCGCTTTGAAAATTTCTTGAAGATTATGAAAAAATTCCTTTTTCAAGAAATCCCAAAAATTCAAAAAAAAAATTTCAAAAACTTTTTATTCAGATTTCCTCAAAATGCCGTACCGTAATGACATTTGCAATTGGTTTCTTTGTAACATATGTCTCGGGTCGTTGGTGGAATATCTTTATGACAATTCCATGGCCAGATTCATGTGCTCTTCAATTAACAGCTTTTCTTCGTGTCCGTGGACCTCAATTCGAAATTGAGGATCGATTATTTCGACAAAATATAATGAGATATTTATGGTTGGCTTATGTTTTAGTATTTCGTGATGTTAGTGTAAGGATAAAGAAGAGATTTCCATCAGTGAAATCAATGACACCAACACTATTGACAGAGGAGGAACTGGTCAAATTGAATAAAGCTAGTGTAAGTTTTCAAGAGGTACTAGTTTCTTTTTTGAGGGGAAAAATTCGGCCAGAATTGAAAAATTTGGTTTTGTGGTCGAAAAAGTTTTGAAAAGCGCTTAAAAATTTGAGAAAACGGGCGAAAATTGAGAGGGAGTAGTTTTTCTGAGGTGAAAAAGTTCGGCCATCAATGAAAAATTTATCTTCACTGACACAAAAACAGTTTTTTCGGCAAAAATTCAGCCAGAATTGAAAAATCTCATTCGATAAAAGCTGAAAACCGCAAAAATATTGAGAGAAGTGAGTAAGAACTGCGAAAAATGAGATGGACTGGGTTTTAGCGGCCGTGGCCTAGAAAACTCACAAAAGCCATTTTTTTCATTTTTCGATTTTTCTGAAGAAAATTTTTCAAAAAAAAACGCTCAAAATCGTTTTGATGACCTAGTTTTTACCACGATGGCCTAGTTTCCCCAAGTTAAAATCTTCGGCCACTGAAGCATTTTCCATGAATTTCCGTGATTATTTTCGCACTTTCTTCGCAAATTCAGAGAAAAAGACAAAAAAAACTGAAAAAAGCAGCTTTAAAGCTTGAAATTTTCTAATGATGGCAGAAGATTTCCTGAATTCGGCCACGGAAAAAAAATCATATTTTCGAGACAAAATCAGGCTTTTTGAAGCCTAAAATGACAAATTTGATAAAATTTAAAAAAAAATTTTAAGAAAAAAACGCTTTTGGAAGCCGAAAAGACGCTGTTGGCCGTGGCCTTTGGATATCACCCAGTGTCAGTTTCTAGGCCACGGCCACCAAAACTAGTTCTCCCGAAAAATTGGGAAGGATTCTAAAAAATTTTGGATTTTTATTCGATTTTTGAGTGATTTAACAAACCGAAAAATAAAAAAAAATTTTCAAAAAAAATTTTGCAGAAAGAAATGCGTCCATGGGTACCAATCGAATGGATTCTTGACTATCTTCGAACAGCAAAAAGACGTCATCTTTTGGATGAATTTCATTATATTGAATTGAATCAAACAATTCTTTCATATCGTCAACAACTTCATGAAATTCTTTCGCATGATTCAATTACAGTACCCCTGGTCTATGTACAATCAGTACATATTTGTACAATTTGTTATTTTCTTATCACTTGTTTTGCTTCTCAAACAATTCATTCGGATCATGATACATGGGAAGGTGTTATCGATTTCTATATTCCAGTCTATGCAATTATTGAATTTATTGTATTTGTTGGATGGCTTAAAACTGCTTTCGTTATGCTTAACCCATTTGGAATGGATGATGATGATTTTGAGATGAATGCACTTATTGAAAGAAATATGATGGTTTCATTGAGTTATATCAATGATTTCTATGATAAACCACCGAAATTGGTTGATATGAAAGTCTGTTTGCCCACTAATTTGGTGAGTTTTTTTTTAATTTTTTAAAATGAATCAAAAAAATCTCCAAACTTTTGAAAAACAATTTCTCCAATTTTTTTCATAGTTTTTTATGAATCAAATTTTCCGAAAATATCAAAAACCTCTGCAAAAATCGAAAAAAAAAACAGAAATTTTGAAAAAAAAATTTACGGACTAGAAAACCCATGGTGGCCTAGGAACCCAAAACAGCGGGATTTCTAGGCCACGACGAATTTCTATTGGCTGATTGCCCACGAGATTTTCGAGAAGAACTGGTTTGGTGGCCGTGGCCTAGAAATCCAATTAATAAGATTTTTAGGCCACAATGAAATTTTCAGTCCCCCGTTTTCCAAAAATTTAGAATATTTCTGGGGTTTTGATATCGGTTGGAAAAATGTTCCAAAATCTCTGAAAAAAACCAAGAAAACCAGTAAAACCGGATTCTGGAGCTTGGTGATGGTGGCCTAGGAATTATCGTGGCCTAGGAACCGTGGCCTAGAAATTTCGAAAAATGAAAAATGGTTGAATTTTTCATTTTTTACTTTTTTTATTATTTGTTATTAATTGAAAAATTAAAGATTGAAAACTTTTTTAGAAATTTCAATTTTCTAGGCCACGGGCACCAAAATCCAGTTTCTCGAGTTTGGGCAACTATGACTATTCATCGGCCCCTAATCGCAAATTTCGGACCAATTTGTTTCCAAATTTCATGTTTCCAGCTAGAAATAGAAAAAATAGGAAATTTTTTTTGGAGTTTTGATTTTCCTAGGCCACGGCCATCAAAATACATGTTTTCGAGTTCGGCCAACCACTGACAACTTTAAGTTCTCAGTTTGAGAATATTCAATGCAAAAATAAAAATTAAAAAAAAACATCTTTCAAAATTTAATATTTTCAGCAAGAAGTAGTCCGTGAAAATGCGAATCCAATGCATGGTTCCGCAGTGCCTGTTAAAATGACACGTGTCCAACAGGCAATGGTTGATGATCCAAAAATAGCAAATCTAGTCCAAACAGTACTCCCAGGCCGTCGTCCCTCGGCCACGGCCCTCATCTCAAATCGACCAATTCCGGAATTTGCAAATATAAATAAAAGTGCGGCGATGATGGCAAATAATATATCAACTGATGAGGAAAAATCAGATAGAGCCATCAAAAATCCATATAATTCATCGAGAGAAGACGGCGGAGATTCTGGTTCAAAAGGGAAATTTATTTTAAAACAAGAGGATATTGAGGCGGCGGTTACGAAACTTTTGGATAAAAGATTAGCTGAAGAGAAGGAAGAGAACAAAGAAAAAGAGGAAAAAGAAGAGAAAAAAGAAGAAAAACCGGCGAAATCTCCGGAATTATCTCCTGAGCCCACTCCGAAGAGCTGGTATTTGGAAGAAGCTACACAGAAGACGTATGTGGAGGACGGAGGACAACCGGCTCCAAGTGTTTTGCAGAAGAAAATTAGTGTGAGTTATGGAAGGGTGCTACCCCTAATCAGAACCGACTTTTTTAAAAACCGACTGTTAAGGAACTGACCCGAATAAGAACTTTTCAAATGCTCGTATTTGGGCACTTTTCACATCTAGCAGGCCATTGCAGCAAAATAGTTTCAGTTCTCATCCGGGCAGTTCTGATTCGTCCTGTTTTGATTCGTCCATAGTTCTGATAAGGGTATCAGCAAAAATTAGCATGCATTTTGTGGAGTAATGCAAACGCGGTCCATTGATTTGGGGGCGTGGCCTAAAGTAAGAAGCAAAATAAGGAATTTTTCAGAAATGAATCCAGATTTTTCTGTAAGAGACTCAGCCGAAAAATGACTAAAAATGACTAAAAAAAATGACTAAACAAATGACTAAAAATGACTAAAAGTGGAAAATGACTAAAAAAAAACCTATTAAACCTATGTTTGAAAATTAGTCAGATTGGTGGACTAGAATTCTCTGACCAAGTGGCCGAGAATCCGAGAAAAACTATGTTTTTCAAATTTTCGAAAAAAAAATTGAATTTTTCATTTTTTTTCGAACTCGCGGGTTGACTCTTTATAGTTCTTCTTTCAGTTTTGCCACAAAAATGCAAAATTTTTTTTTAATTGAATTTTTTTTCAAAATTTGGTCACTTGGAGGAAAAACCACACTGGTTCTCCGTTTGGGTAGGCAAGTGCGCCCTAATGCTAAATTGATGATTACCTCAAAAACCGGTGTGGAAAACTAGTCCATTAAAGGAACATTGTCTTTTCGAAACCTTCACAAAATCGGGTTTTCCTGATGAATTCGGTTGTCAATTGTACGAAAATTTTTTTAACTGTGCCAGGAATTGTCAAAAACCGTGCCGCAACTTGCGAAATCATTAGCTTCAGCTTTTCAAAATGCACTTGCAAGTTGCGTAAGGTATACTGCAAATATACAAAAATTTTTGGGGGAAAATTTCGAGAGAAAAATTTAGCACAATCTGATAAACAGCAGTAAATATCGAATATTGACACAGCGCCAAGTGTTTCCCTTTCTTAATTCTCTCTTTTTTTGCAGAGAATCCGTCCCCGTGCGAGCAAACTAGATGCTCGTCCTCCTCCTCCACCAACTCAAGCTTCTACTCGTAAACCCCCTTCAAAAGCTCCGCCCTCTTTGATATCTCCAATGATAGTATCATCAACATCATCTTCTGCTCCTCAACCATCGGATAAAAAGAAGATTTCAAAAGAGAAAAAAGAAAAAGATGGAGGAGGAGGATCTTCATCGTTGAAAGTGGAGGATACACAGTCCGGTGATTAGAAATCATTTGTCAATAACGAATTTCCGACGAGGAGCAATTTGATGATTAGTTTAAAATGATATTACTTTATTATAATTGCTCTCATGAACATCGGAATTCTTAATAATAAATTATTTTTTATCGATATCATTATGAAAGAGAAAAAAGTTAAACACGGGTCAAAATTTGATAGGGATTTCAAAAGCATTGTTTCTGCTTCTAAAATTCTACACTGATCACAACTTCAATAGTGATTTTGCTTGAAAATTGCTCTGCATCGTGAAAATTGTGCTTAAAAAGCGTACGAAACACCGATACGCCTTTAATGGCCGTGACCTTCTGGCTAGGAATCACACCGTGTAGTTCGAGAGGAAAGCGTGACCTAGGAGTTATAGATGAAATCTCTAGACCACGTTGTCCTCTCGAACTCTCGAACGGAAAGGATTAAAGCGATATTTGTATTTCTTAGCAGAGCTGTACGGAAGTCTGAATTCTGTAATCCGTATTCCGGGGTTTTTTCCATACCGTTTTCCGAATTCCGGATTCCGAGAAATTGAATTTTATTCCAGATTCCGTACTCCGGTTTTCAATACACCTAGCATGAAATGGGTCCTAAAATGCACTGAAAAACGGAGCCAACCTACTTTCCAAGCTCAACCGCTTATATCAACTTTGGAGCCAATCATTCCGAATTCCGAATTCCGTATTCCGGGAAAAATAGGTCATTCCGAATTCCAAATTCCGGATACCGGATTCCGTAGTTTCGGAAGTCATTCCGGATTTCGAATTCCGAAATCGAAAAAATCCATTCCGTACAACTCTGTTTCTTACGCTTTTTTAGAACAATATTCACGGATTGAAGCGATTTTCAAGCAAAATCGCTATAAAAATCGTGATCAGCGTAGAATTTTGAATCAGAAACAATGATTCATTTAAGTGAGTTTAGTCCTCCTTTTAACTCCAAATTTCGGACCGAAGTGCCGCTGATTCCAAAAATATCGTTTTTATAAATTTGGGTCAAAGTTTACAACATTACTAATTTTTTCGATATTTCGTGGTAAGACCCAAAACCCCAAAATGTTTCCAATTTGGGCCTCATTCCGTAAGTTATCTAGCAGTTTCTGAAGGAATTTTTTTATTTATGAAATATATTTCTTTTTTTTTTTGGTTTTCAATTTTCCCGCATATCCCAAGTGTATAATTAGGCTGTTATATCGTCATACGTTGCCAAGGCGATTCAAAACCAAAAAATCTTTTTTTTCTTTTTTTTTCTCGAATGCTTCCATTTACAATGGCTCAATTTGTTGTTTTTATAATTTTTGTGTTCTTTTTCTGTATGTATTTTCTTCGTTTATTTCTTGCAACAAGACAGTTTATGGAGAAACAAATGTTGAATAGAAATTGGGTTTTATTAATAAAGTTCTTGTTGGCGGTTTTATTTCCGATTTTGGTGGTGATAATGCATTTGTTGGCTGGTGGTATTGAGAATGTTATTGTTGTGAGTTGAAGTTTTTAAAAATTCTGTGAACATTGAAGAAAATTTTTCAATTCTAACGTATTTTTCGTTACGAAATTACTCGAAAATAACTGTAAAAGATACAACAAGCAGTTTGAAAGCGGCCAGATTGGTGGCCTAGAATCCGACAAATTATAAAATTATAGTGGCCTAGAATCCGACAAATTATAGTTGTATGAATTTTTTCGGCCCTATTTTGAATTTTTCTACTCGAAAATTTTTGAAGAATTGATAGTTGGAAATGCGCTCCAATGCAAAAAACTTCAAAATGCGAAAATTACTTATTTGCGAGCGCCTGACACGTCGGTTTAAGGCGCATTGTATTTTGTTCAATGAGTCCCTCGCCACGACTTTAACTTATTTTCAGCGGCGGGAAAAAAAGTTTATGGTAAAAGAACTGCAAACTACGGTATTACTACGATTTCTGACTGTAATCGTTGCGGGGAACACATTGAAAAAATCCTATGCGCCTTCAATCGAACCCTCATCTCTTTGTGAACGCATAATAATTCTCACAATCAGTTGTAAACGTGGCGGGACCCAATGAAAGTTGTCGCTGCGCCTTTAAACCGAGGTGTCTGGCAAATAAGTAATAATTTCAAAATTTTGTGTCTGCGGCGTCTCTCGTTTCACCATGCTATTTCTCCGGTTTTTTTTCAAATAAGCGGGTTTTGAAGAAATTTTGTCGTGCGGGCGCTGCGCAATGTGCGCTCCACTGCACTCAGTTGAAAAAATGCCTTTGAAATTCTGATTTTGGTCACCAAATTTTAAAAGAAGTTTTGCAGGAAGTTTCATAAAAATATTTATAACTTCTGAAAAACATTATTATAATTGTTTCAAAAATTTAACAACGAATATGGAAAATCTTGAGATATTGAGTGCGGTAGAGCACACATTGCGCGGAACCCGTACGACTGATAGTAAATAGTCAAAAAATTTCTACAGAAGTTTCTCAATTAAAAAAAACAGTGAGTCAGAAACGTACTCTAGCTCACAGCAGCGCTAGCAAACTAGAGACGCACTGAATCACCTATTATCACCAGCTAGCTTCGCCTCACCAGTGATAACGGTGATTTGTTACGTACAAGTACGTGTTTTTATCTGAAAATCCAGAAACAAACCTCAACGAACGCAGCGACGTTCACTGAAAACGACGAGAACACAACGATGATAAACAACGACGAATTCGAAAGGAAAAGTTCAGAATAATACAAGCGATTTCTTATTTCACTCAAAATTTATTGAATTTTAACCGAGAAACTCAATTTGAGCTAGAGATCACAAGAAAAAATAATTACTCGTAATAGCACACCCGTGCTCTTACAAAAAACACTAAAAAACCTATACAATCTTAAGAAACCTATAAAAATCTACCAAAATCTAAAAGACCAACTTATGCCGACACAACTAATCACTTTTTTTACTAAAAAAACACCAGGAGCGTGAACGCGCACCTCCCGGTTCGCCACCCACGACGAAAAAACTGACTGAATTCCCCTTTCAAACGCGTTGGCGAACGCCTTTCGCGCGCCAGAGAGAGAGAGTGCGAGACGCAGACACTCGAGACGACTGCTTGCAAATTACATTAGAATTGGGGACTTTTTGAAGTAAAAAAGCAAAAGAAAAAGATAAAAACGGGTAGCACCCGACAAGTGGAAGTAGTCTGATTTAAATAGTGGCATAGAAAAAAAAACGCAAACTAGTTTTAAAAGCCTTTTTTAATTGAAAATTGACAATAAAACAATTGTATTATTTCAGTACGGACTAGCTGAAACTTCATCAATAATCTTCTTTATTATTTATGCTCATATTCTTCTTATTCTCTTTGCTTCTGAACTTCAAAGCTCTCAATTTTATATAGATCTTCTCGACGAACAAAATCATGTATCAATAACTCCTTATCTACTAACATCTATATTCCTAATCATTGATAATTCAAATAATCCAGAAAAGAAATGGTGTCTGTCATCAATTTCTGAAGATAGCTGTCTATATTTATCAACTTTTATCAGAATTCTTCTAACATATTTCGATTATATGTGTTTATCATATTTTTCGAATTTCATTTATTTTTGGAAAGCGAAAACTTTAGTTATAAAAGGTGAAAATTCAATTATTGGATACGTGTTTTTTGATGGAAATTGCTGGCAATATATCCCGTGGAATCCTGAAGAAGATGGCGAAATTTAAAAATTTCACTTAAAAAAACGTTTTTTTGACAAATTTCCGTGACCTTACTAATTTCGGAATTTATAAAGATTTTCTGGAATCTTCTGAAATATTCCTCACGTTCCTTTCTCCATGTTGTCCTCTTCCTACGATGATCGTCCGTTTGCCAGTGGAGGTAAGCGAGAGAGAATGTGAGCCGCAAGGAGACGCAGAGAAATTAATGTCTGCGTCTCTGACTTGTGTATAGTATGCACACTCGAGATGCCATCCCCCGGAAATGCCGGAAAAATCCCGATTTTTCATTCTCCAGATTCCCGGGAATTCCCGAGAAATGGAATCCCGACTCCCGGTATTCCCGGAAACTGGAAATGGGAGTTCCAGGAATTCCCGGGAGCGGGATTCTCGGGAACCGGGAATCTCGGGAATCGGGTATCTCGGGAACCGGGAATCTCGGGAATCGGGTATCTCGGGAACCGGGAATTTTTTCCTATTTCCCGGGAAGAGAAAGTTTTTTCTGTTGGATTTTCGTAAAAATTTTTGGAGATCTTCGCCCCTTTTTATACTTCTGAAACTGTTTTTTGCACATTTCAAGATTTTTTTTCATAATTTTAGCAATTTTTTTCAGTAATCACAACCCAAACCAATGGCTCTACCTTCGTGGAAATCACTCCTCCAAAACGTGATTCCAACGAGGAAACCACAACGGCAACAGATATAACAATGGATAAAACACAAAGTACAGAAAATATGAATTCGTTATATACTACAACTACAGAAATTGATCAAAGTCCTTTGAGAATCGGTTATGAGGTGAGTAAAAAAAAGAGAAAAAGAAAATCTCTCACGTAGGGTTTGAACTCGCGACCTCGTGAACTGCGGGCAGACGCGCTACCGGCTGCGCCACGCGGCCATCACCGCGGGTCTAGGCGTTTTGTCTACAGGTGGCGGCGGGCGCGGAGTGCGGCTCCTCTTCACATAACTTTTTTTTTCAGAAGCCCCGCCTCTGTTCGATCATCCAATTCAAAACCCTTTGCCACATCATTGCCACGTGTCTCTGTCCATTAATACTTGTGAACACTATATTTATTTTCAAAACAACCACATTCCACGATGACGTCTTCCGGGAACCAAAACATGCTTCTGACATGACTGGTCCCTTTAATCTGATGGCTCTTGTGCTGAGCTCTTGCCACGTGATCATTTGGTATTATAGACGAGAGGGAACACATAAATCGGCGAATTTGACGTTTTGGGTTACGGTAAGGCTTGAAAAAGGATTTTCGATTTTTTTGAATTTCATGTAGATTACGGTAGCTATATGGATATCCATGCGAGACCCATAAAAACCTTATAGGGCATCAAGATGGTTTGAATCGGTTTAATCGTTCAGGGGTTTTGATATTTTGATTAGTTTCAATGTCTATGCACCTTTAAACTGTTTTCGTTGCGGGACCCATCACCTTCTCTTCAAGACCTGTCAGCTTCTAAAAATGCAAAGCGATTTAAAAAAAAATTCTAAATAAAAGCCATGAAATTCATCATTCAAAAGCGCATAATGATCGAAATATTTCAAACTATGTCAAAATTATACCCATTCGACTGTCTTGGGCCTTACACAGAAATTCATACGGTAGTTTTTTCTGAAATCTTGAAATTGTCAAACTTTCTCATTTCCAGGTTTTCACAACTGGTTGTCTATCAATCTCTGGATTTCTTCTCTGGACTATCTCTCCTCATCAAATGCAACGTTATCAATCAATAATCGCAATTCAATATATTTCATTTTTCGGATCTATAATTGCCACGTGTATCGCATCGATTTCAGTGTTTTATGAGTGGCAAGCGACGAAATATGCAATTAGTTATTGAACTTTTTTCCTATGGAATTTTTTTTATGCAATTTTTTTTGTTAACACAATAAATAGTTTTGAATGTATCAAGAAAAATTATTCTCATACCGTGAAAATTGAATTAGTAGTGTATGCACCAGAGTTGCACGGAATTCCGACTTCCGGCTGTTTTTTCACTTCCGACTTCCGTTTAGAAAAATTTAATTCCGACTTCCGACTTCCGTTTCGGAAATTCTCATTTCCGTACAACTCCGGCAAGCACTACTATTTTTCTTTCCAAATTTACGAAAAAAAAACTTCCGGCTTCCGACTTCCGCCTAAGAAATTTTACTTCCGACTTCCGGGAGAAATGAAGCATAGAAATTTGTTTGAAGCAGTTGAAATAAACGATAATCATTACATTTTCCGGATTGTTGCTCATTTTCGATAAATTAGACCAATTTTTGCTCTCGGATTTCGACTTCCGACTTCCGTTCAGAAAAAATGTTCACTTCTGCCCAGCTCTGGTAGACAGTACGTTATTCACGATAAACTCCGCGCATTACGACACACCGCCCTTGGAGACGATTTTTCAAATATCTAACGAACTGTGGTGTACTATATGGGTCAATACAGCACGAAAAACACGCCAGCAGAAAGAGTGAGCAGATCGTTCAGTGAAGGTGTACTTTCATTGACTTCCTTGACATTTTTCTAAAACATTTCAATTATTTTTTTTCGTAAAAGGGAAAGTCCTTGTTTTACATAAAGAGTTTGTAATTAGCACGTCGACCTTATCTTCACACTTTTTGCATTCGGTAATCGATATTCTTGTCTGCTTTGTTAGCTTTGAATTTGGAAATCGATTGAATCTACAGTAAATCTCACGAGAAATATTGGCTCCGGGACAATTCAGACATTTCGAACCCAGACGTTTTGCACCCAAAAAAGCGCGTTTCCAGCGGAAACACGTCATTTTTCGAGCTTTTTTTGATAAATGATATTACTATCAAAGTAAAAATCAATTCCTGACACCGTCACGCGCAAATGCACAGAAGCGACCACGCCCACTCCAACTTTTGCGAGGCTGACAATGCAAAAGTTGGAGTGGGCGTGGTCGCTTCAGTGCATTTGCGCGTCACGGTGTCAGGAATCGTTTTTTACTTTGATAGTATTTTTTGTAATTTTCAGAATTTCCCATGAGTTTACTGGTATTTTATCGCTATCGCCACAAGAATAGTGATTTGCAACATGATTGCCTGCTACGTCAAAAATTGACGAATTTTTGTGTCGACAGTGATAAAATATCAATGCACTCATGGGATAATCTGAAAATTACAAAAGAAATATCATTTATCAAAAATAGATCGAAAGATTACTTGTTTCCGCTGAAAACGCGCTTTTTTTGGGTGCGAAATATCCCGGAGCCAAAATATTGGGCCAACAAATTTGATTTCGTAGCAAATAACAACTCTATATGCAATGTACATGCCATTATTTTTTCTATATTTTTTTGTGGAAATTTATTTTTCAGAAAACTTCATTCCAAGATGAGACTTTTCAATTTCCCGTATGTTGTGCAAAAAGAAATTATCAATCAAATGACATTTCTTGAAATATTTCTTCTTTCTTTAACTTCCAATAAATCACTCCGATTTTTGAATCATGTCAAATGGAGAAAAGTGAAATTTGTAAAGTACTTCTATGACGGCATGAATTGCCGAATTGCTATTGATAAACACTGGTTAGACTACAAGGACGTTTTGGATATATTTCCCTCATCGCGTATTGCTGATTTCAAAGGAAGAACAATTGAATTGCGAATCGGCGACTTCCCATTTGTTGCCACGTAAGTTTTCTGATGAAAATGAGTAACTATCTTCAACTCACTGCTATGCTCTTTGCTAGGGTTCGCTACGTTTGGGGGTTAGTCGAGCTTCCCAAAAGTCTTGGAAGTCACAAAGTCAGATTCAGACAATTTTGCCTTTTTTTTTGTGAAAAATAGATCTATTTGGGTTTAAGTTGGAAGTGGTGAACCAAGGGCCGGGTCGGGCCGGTAGAAATTTCTCCAACGGCCCGACCCGGATCGTGTAAGTCTGGCTAGTAGTGATTTCGGACAAAATTGGCCTTTCGGCGTCTGAATGACCTATCACACGTCCGAAAAGCTCACATTAAAGGAGGACTGGGGTCTCTTTTTTTTTCGTTTCTTGTTTGTTTTTTTTACGATGATTCCATTTCACATGAAGAAATTGCTCAATAATCGCTCGGAAGCGCACAAAATGTGCCCAAAATCGCGCGTTACAGGTTGGTGACCGCGGCCGTCTGGCCGAGAATCTCACAACGCGGAGACGTTTTCTCCTTTTTTTCGCTTATTTTCCTACGTTTTACATGCTGAAATGGAAGAATATTGATGTTTCTTCACAAAAACATGATAAATGAACCAAATAAAGGCGAAAAATACAAAGGAAACAGCCCCGCGCTGTGGATTTCTCGGCCAGACAGCCGCGGCCACCAAACTGTAACGCGTGATTTCGGGCGCATTTTGTACGCTCCAAAGCGATTTTTGAGCAATTTCTTCCTGTGCAATGAAATCAGCATATAAACAAGAAACGAAAATGAAAAAAAAAGTGACTATAGTCCTCCTTTAATTTCTGACCATTCCCTAGGTAGGAGTCCAATTTAGGCCAAGTTTTTTACTATAATCATCCGAAAAAAAAATCAACAGTTGAACGCAGTGTATAAAAAGTAGTCCTCTGTGACTTATTTAGATTTACAAAATGAATATTCTTTCAGGCTCAATAGACTTTTTGAAGACAAAAGTGGTCTTATCATTTTCTGTGACAAAGTTGATGGACAAATTGCTGGTATTCTGGAAAAGCATTTGTTGTCTTTGTTTCGATCAGACTTGGATGTTCATCTTAGAACGAAAGAGTCCGATGTAGGCCAAGTATTGCTCTTGCCTGTTTTGAAGAATGCTAAAATCAGCTTAATCAGCTCTTCCGATATAATCGTTTTAGAAAAAGAAATCGCTGCTAAAAGACTTGAAGGCTTTCTTAGAGCACATCCAAATCATGAAGTTTTAGAATTTCTCACTGTAATCAAAGGCCATTTCGAAAAAAATTCTGAATTTTATACAACTCAACATCTGTACATGGGGAAATCCTTATCAATTGCAAAAGATGTTCTCCAATATTTCAAAGGAAAACAGGCTTTTTTGTTCAACGCACTCGTTTTTGACTACAGTATTATTCAATTTCTTGAAAAATGGACCTTGAACAAAGCTTTTCAAAATTTAGAGTATCTCCATATTAGTGTATCACAAAACCATGGATTTTTGCTAGACCCTAAGAAAATACGGAAACAATTTTGTGTGAAGAAATTCAATTATTCGAAAGGCTGCCCGGCGTTTGAGTTCATTCAAAGGTTAGTTTTCTTTTTTTTTTCATAAAAGTCTTTATTTAAGAAAAACCAATTGTCAGGTGATAAGGTGATCTTTTGGGACGTGTGATAGCTCATTTGAACGCAAAGAGCACGCTGATCACGAATCTGAATTCTGTTTCTGCTGCCGACCTTTGAGAAAAGAGCTGTGACCTCGATTCTGGGCAATTTTTGGTCAAAATTGGCCATAATCAAGGTCACAGCACTGTTCTGTAAGGGCGGTGGCAAAATCTGACTTAAGATTCGTGCTCTTTGCGTTCAAATAAGCTATCACACGTCCCAAAAGCTCACCTTAATTTCTGACCATTCCAAGTCAACAAAAATCATAGTTGAGACCTATTGGAAACGTTTTGAATAAATGGCGCCCTCATGAATCAATGAGCAGAGGTTCTTTGAGACACTCAAACATTCACGGGAAGCATGTCTCATTTTTCAAAAACCTCCTCTATTCGTGGTCGTTTCTGTTCGGATAAGCTAAAATAAATTACAGGAGAGGATCAATGTGTAACAAAGGCAAGTTCACTGTTCCAACTTATATTGTTCGAAGACACGATGGGGTAGTTGCATCAATTTTCATCGAAAAAAACTCATTCATTTTTGCTGTCTGGAACATGAACGAGAAACAAATGGCTGAAAAATTTGACTGATTGTTGAATAATGTGAATTTGTACTAAAGGCATATTTCTTTATATTGTGTATCCATAATTCTTTGCGCGGTCGCGGGCATTTTGTTCATGGCCGAGTTTTGAAAACGTTCGGCCACCCCCGAATTTCTCAAATTGAGGCCCGTTGGGGGTGACATCGTTTATCACTGATTTCTTTCATTTTTCGACCTTTTTTCTGTAGTTTTTTGCTTTAGAAATATTTAAATATGAATTTATTAAGACAAAAAATAAAAAAGAACTTGATTCTTTGTATTTTTCCAATTTTCTTGCAATCAAGGAAAAATGAAAAAAACGATTTTGTAGTGATTTTGCGATGAAATCAAGTTCTTTTTTATTTTTCGTCTTAATAAATTCATATTTGAATATTTCTAAAGCAAAAAAATACAGAAAAAAGGTCGAAAAATGAAAGAAATCAGTGATAAACGATGTCACCCCCCAACGGGCCTCAATTTGAGAAATTCGGAGGTGGCCGAACGTTTTCAAAACTCGGCCATGAACAAAATGCCCGCGACCGCGCAAAGAATTATGGATACACAATAATAACGAATAATAAAAATTCAATTTGTTTCTGACATAAAAAGTCTCATAAAACCAACGTTCACGAGAAGTGCTGAACCGGTTAAAAAATGTCTCTGTTTATGATTTTTCGTTTAGTTTCAAGTAATTCGAGATTATCGTAAATCCTGTAATCGAAGCCCACCCTATATTAGACGCCCACTCTCTAATAAACGCACATCCATTAAAGGAGGACTGAACTCGGGTGGTTTATTCCGAATTCCGACGTATTTTTTTATTCTGATCATTTTCTTTCACTACGACTAAACTCAAAAATCACTCTAAACAGGTGAAAAAGGCGTTTGAAAGATGCACGCAATACAGGTTGATGGCCTAGAATCCGAAAAGTGTGCTACTTGCGCGCGCTATTTTCAAATTCCTAGGCCGTGAACCTGTACGCGGTCATGCCTTCAAACGCCTGTTTCTACCTTTAGAGTGATTTTTGAGTATAGTCGTAGTGAAAGAAAATAATCAGAATAAAAAACTACATAGGAATTCAAAATTTAAAAGAACCCGAATTCAGTCCCAACGTTGTTTCTACGGAACTTTTGTGCTCCCGCAAGACCTTTCTGCATCACACGGGATCCGTCGTCTCCAGTTGATCCGAGTTTCAGTGATAAAAAAATACTATTTTTCAAACTAAAGTTTCACAAAATCATAATCCTGAAAAGCAACTTGAAAACGGAAAAATATATTTCAAAAGCGGCTTCATCGATCTGTGTTTGTAGAATATGCAAATTACAAAGTCCACTTTAAAAGTATCGATATTTTCTTATAATTCGACGCAGAATTGCTGCAGGAAAGGAAAAGGAGGAAAACTTTCCACAAACTCCCCGAGAAGGTTTTTTGGTCACTTTGAGAGCCGATACTTATCTTCCGAGACATTTTCAGACCCTAGTCCAAGAGGAATTTTTCATCCTGCCGCAATTCGGCGTCAAATCATATAAAAACATCGATACTTTTTGGAATGCTTTACTCCCCTTTTAAAGTTTTAAAACAGGTTCCTTCGTAAGAGAGATGATTCATTAATTCAAATAGTTCATCTCGGCGGTGGCTCTGTCAGAAATTCGTGGTTTTTACTGTTCATGAGAATAGTGGGAAAGACACTTTATTATCATGAAACCAAGAGAAATCAACAATTAAAATAAAACAAATGAAAAAATCTAAATTAACACTAAAAAACTACGGAAAATATGACATAATTACTTGAACAAATATTTCAAATTTCTTTTAGCCAATGCTTGATCCAGAGATCTATAATCGCCGAGTTTTTCAATATCTCCATATCCGACAAGTGATGGTTTTGATGCGAGAAGACGTTCGGCAACACGAATGATATCCTTTTCGGTTACTTTTTCTGAAAGAAAATGTTGAAATTTTGGAAAATTTTCGAAAAAAAATGCCCGTAACTTTATGAATTTCGGTGCGAGACCCACGAAATCTAGATATTTAAAATTAGTGCGTCAGGATGGTTCAAATGAGTATAATCATGGTATATTATGCGCCTTTAAACCTTGTGTCCCACCACGAAGATTAAAGGCGCATAGATATTGAAATTGTTCAAAATATTCCAAAATATATCATAACTATACTCTTTCGAATCGTCCTGACGCCCTGACTTTGAATATTCAAACTTTATGGGTCTCGAAAGGAAATTGAGGGGATTACGGTAGTTTTTGTCTCCTGAGGGAAAGCCCAGTTACTGTAGACGATTTTCCAGTTTTTTTTTTCAGAAAAAAGGTCGTTTTTCGAGCGCTTTTTGCTGGAAATTTGCTGGAAAATTTTTTTGCTGGAAAAAACGAATTTTTTGCAATTTTCACGGGAAATGATAGTTTGAAACTATTTTTTCCTAATTTTCATCATTTTTCAGTCAAATTCGCATCAAAAACCTCTTTTTAAACTTTTCCATCTAAATACTTACCAATTCTCATTGCATAATCTTCTGGTTGTTTCCTCTCTCCATGTCCCAAAACTTGTCTAACCATATCCTCAAAAAGAACAGGTCGAACTTCCAAATTCATCATCAAATGACTTCTCAATTGAGTCCGAGCTCTTGCCAACTCTTCCGATCCAATTCCACGTTGTAATTTGAGGACTTGTTCAACGAGAAGAATCAACGCATCATTCACATTCTCTGGATATGTACTGGCTGTTAGAGTGAACACTCCACTATCACTATACGAGTGATTGTGGGCAATTGCACTGTACACCCAGTGATATTTGTTCATCATATCAGTGTAGAAACGAGCGTACATTCCTTTTCCTGGGCCACCGGCTGAAAGTTGAGAGGGAAGTTTAAAGTTTTTCAACAATTTATGAAAAAATGTGGAATTTTTTTTTGGGATTCTGATAAATTGCAAAGTCCCTTGAAGATTGACCTCCGGCCTACAGGGACCAAAAGTTTTTGCAATGAAAAATAACATTTTTGGCTATTTTTAACTGTCAAAAAGTCAAAATTTAGTATTTGTTTGAAAAAATGCGAAAAAATGACTTCAAAATTTCAAAAAACTTTCGAATTCGGGCCGACGAAATTCCTGGCCCGGAACCGCTCGGAAAACTGCTAGTATGGAATTTTCAGTTTTTCAATTTGAAATTACAACATTTTCGAAAATTTTTGCAATACAATCTTTGCCAAATTCTTCAAATCGCTGAAAATTTGAATAATTTTTGGAACACAATTTTTGGGAAAAGCAATTTTCAAAGAAATTTCCAGAAATGTTTTTGTCGGAAATTTGGAGTCATCATTATTAGAAAATTTCTCTCAAAATCATGCTGATTTGCAATTTTTTTTTTCAAAAATTTGTGAACATTTTCAGACTTGTTGTCCGAACACGGGCCGATAGACAATTTTGCCGGCAAGGGTTTGAAAAATTTGAATTTTCGAACACATTTTTCCCAATTTTTTGCTCTCAAAATAAATTTTTTGTTTTTTTTTTAATTGAAGAAAATATTCAAAAACGACAAAATTCTGCTAATTTTTCAAAATTTCCGTTTGAAATTTCCTTCAAAAAAACTTTCAAAAATTTTAGTTTTTCCAAAAATGTTGAAAAAATCATCAAATTTTTTTCATTTTACTCAATTTTTGATTAAAAAACTCGCCTGAAAATGCTCCACCACCTCCCAACAATGACTGGAGAACACAAAAAGCGACAAAATCCTCATCCTTATAACCGCATCCCTCTAATCCCAATACAACATGTGACAATAAAGGATACGGTTTTCCAACTGTCAACGGTGTTAAATCCTTTTGAATTCGAATCTCTCCTCCTGTATATTGTGAACGGGAATTATCAATTTCGGGAATTTTCGATGGAAGAAGTGTTGGTTTTGTATTCCATATGGATTTTTGTGTATCAAAGTGACGGGAGACAATCGAGACGAATTCATCATGATCGACGCCGACTCCTGGAAAAAAAAAGTTGACTTTTTGAAAAAATGAAGAATTTTCCAAATTTGGAAAGTAAAAATCTGTGAAAGTGATAACAAAGGGTAAAAATGCATTTTGATGGCCTAAGAATTTTGATGGCCGTGGAAGAGAAAAACCGGTGTACTACTCTCGGACAATCCATGTCTTGGAAGCTGTACTTGTCCAAAATAAAATTTGATTTTGTGCAAATGACTTGTCCGAGAGTACATAGGAGATTTTTCTCTTCCATGGCCTCCAATTCCCTAGGCCACCAGTAGCAAAACAATAGTTTTCTGACTTTGTTTTGTGCCGTTTTGATCAATTTTTCTAGTTTTTTTTTCGAAAAAGATAATTAAGAAATAAAATTATTTTTGGAAAAAAAATTTTCATAAATTTTTATTTAAAAAAATGGTAATTTTTACTGATTTTTTTTTCAAAGGAAAACATATTATATTTATCCAATTTTCTGGCTGAAAATCTGCTTTTTCTAAAAATTTCATTCAGATTTTTTTCCCAAATTTTTACCTCCAATAACCATCCTTTCAGGAGTGTGAACTCTGCTCAAAAATCCATAAACGTCAGAAATTCGAATTTTATCCAATGAATCGATTCCAAACTTTGGATATCCGATAGTATTATTTTGGAAAGCGGCCTGATGAATATAATCCGTTAGGAGAATCTCAATAGCTTCAATTCTCTGTGGCAAGTCCTCATTCTCATAGAAAACGGTCACTTTTGCTTGATCCAAAGACATTTCATCGATTAGAGGTCTCCAAATCGTATCTGAGAGTACTTTTGTAACAGAATCAACACCTTCCCGATGACAACTGGCAGCATAAATCATCGTATCTCGTGTACTTTGACAATCCACTATTCCACTGCTTTCTTCTAATAATGCATACACGTCGTCACGGTCTTCAAAGTTTTCCGAGCACTGAAAATGAGCAAATTTTGAGGTTTTTCAGGGGGATTTAGTCCATTAAAGAGGATTATTAGCTATGAAAACCGCACAATGTGATTTTCCTATTTTCATTACTGCAACTTCGTGAGTTTCCATTCGAGACCCATGAGATCGAGTTATTAAGAATTTCAGTGTCTATGCGCCTTTAAACCTACGGTGGGTCCCACCAATTTGAAGGTCAAAGTTTTCCGAGCCCTGAAACTGAGCAAATTTTGAGGTTTTCAGCACTTTTTGGACGTTTTTTTGGCTTTGAAACATTATTTCGATACTTTTTAAATTTTGGTATGGCGATTTTTAAAAATCTACAGTAACTCAATGAGCTTCGGTGCGAGACCCATGACAACTTGACATATAGAAGAGGGTGCTAAGACAGTTCAAATGAGTAAAGTCATGACATATTTTGGAAGATTTTGAAATATTTTAATTTCCATGAGCCTTTAAACCTACCATGGGTCCCACCACGAAATTTAAAGGTGCATAAACATTGAAATTGTTCAGAATGTTTCAAAATATATCATGATTATACTTTATTGAATCGTCCTTGTTTGAATATCTAGATTTTATGGGTCTTAAAAGGAAATTGAGGGGATTACGGTACTTTTTGTAGAGATTTTGAAAAAAAAAGTTTTTTTAATGAAATGAATCCCCTTTACTGAAAAATTAATGCAAATAAACCGGGGAAAAATTGTCAAAAATTGTCAAAAAAGGAAAGTTTTTGAAATTTTGGACTGAAACCATTCTTTTTCATGGCTTTTTTGAGCAGTTATTTGTTGGTTGCGATGAAAAATTCAATAAAAATCTTTCCCAAATTTCAAAAAATAAAAAAATTGACTCAAATTTGCATCACTTTCAGCCGAATTTTCAGTTTTTTACATTATAATTTATCATTTTAAAACTGTTTTCCACTTTTCCAAGCTCAAAACTTACATTAAAAGCGAGTTTCTCAACGACTCTAGAAACTCCAAACGGAAATCCATTCTCAAATCGGCAACCACTATCAATAGCGACTCCGATAGTGACGAAATCTCCATAAGTGCTCTCTGTGCACACTTTTAATCCATTCGGTAGCTTAGTCAACTTTGAATTCCGTCCACTTGTTGATAACCCTTTTGGTACTGTCATTTTGGTGGTTTCCATTGGAAGCGGCACCGAAAGTGGCAATTTCTTGACGATTTCTCTGTGGTTTTTGATGGATTGACTTATATTTCGACATCTTTTTAAGTGCGGAATGCTTTTTTGTAGGAGCATCTGGAAAAAAAAGAGATTTTGAGTGTTTTTTTATTGAAAAACGAAAAAAAAGAAGAAAAATTAATTGTAAAAAATGGACTGCAGTGTGTCGTCAACTCGGGTGTTCGGTGTTTGCGGACTTGGGAAATTTTGCAAAATTGTTTCTTTCTGAAGATTCTCTGAGGTTTTCGATGGTTTTTCGAAGAAGAAAAAGCAGTTTCCGTGAAAGAGTGATGAAAAATATAATTAAATTTAATTAAAAATTTGTTTTGCACTGTAAAATTTCAGAGATATATGTTTTGAAGGGCCACTGGGATGTCAAAACACTTTTTATAGTAAAAACATCCGAAAAGGCTCAGAAATTATCGTTTCACTGTAATTCGATCAATTCTTATAGTTCTCACAAAATAAAATGAAACAGTTTTAGAAAAAAATACATATTTTTTGCCGAGCTAACCGCTAAAAATGAATTTTTGGTCGGATTTTTATCAAATCCTGATGTTTCTGATAGAAAATTAATGGCTTTGAAAACTATTTTTGATAAAAGTGAACAGTTTTCAGAGAATTTATTTGAAGAAAACTTAAAAAATTAGTTGGTAAGTGTATTGCTGAAATTTTGTGCGGCAGGGCGCAATTTAAAGCATCACAAGGCAAGAAAATTATCACAAGTTATATTATTCATTTACGAAAAAGTGGCGGTCCCGTTTAAAGGCGCAATGGCAAATTTCCACGATATCTCGTCACGCTTACAGTTATATTGCACTGAAAGTTACTGTAATCGTGACGAGATATCGTGAACATTTGCCGTTGCGCCTTTAAACGAAACTGCCACTTTTTCGCAAATGAGGAATGCTGTAACTTATTGCAGATTATCACAGAAGACCATAGCTCAGATTCGAAGTAATCGACAATTAGTTAAACTTTGCACGTAGTTGTTTCTGAGTCATATTCCACACAGCAAAAGTGAATTGGTCTTTTTTGATTGAAATTGACGCAACGACTCCGTCACGAGGCCGAACAATGTATGTTGAAGAAGCAAACTGTTCTCGAAACGTGTAAGACTGCATTCTGTAATTAATTCACTTATAAAAATAAAGAATGATAATTCATTTTGGTGCCACCCCAAACAAAACTGGACGAATCAGAACTCTGGACGAATCAGAACCATTCAATTCAGAGCTGGATAAATCAGAACTGACCTTTATAAGAAGTAAACAATCCAATCTAGAATGTGCTTAAAATTGATGTGTATACTATATCAACCATGCTAGTTCCATTTTTGAAGTCAAAATCTGCTAATGGCGTTTCTAGGTCATCGTTTACTGGACCACCTTTCCAGAAATTTCACATTTTCTCGGCCCCGTCTGAACCTTGAGTCTGAACGGTAACTGGAATACTCCCGACTATTTTCTGATACTTTTGGAATGTTTTTGAAAAAAAAAATTTGAGCTCAAAAATTTTACAAGTGTCCCATGGCCTAGTAAACCATGACCTAGAAACGCCATTAGCAGAATTTGACTTCAAAAATGGAATCAGCATGATCAATATAGTATGTCCACCAACTTTCAGCTCATTCTAGATCGGCGTGTTCACAGAAGTTCCTAGTAAGAACCTCCCCCGGATAAGAACTTTTGAAATGCAAGTATTTGGGCGTTTCTCACATCTTGCAGGACATTTTAACAAAGTAGTGTTAGTTCTTATCCGGGCAGCTCTAATAAGGTACAGTTCTGATTCAAGACAGCTCGTATTTGTCCGGTTCTTAAAGATAAAAAACTAACCTTATAGTGTATTCAAACATCGGGCAGCCATTCGAATAATTGAATTCTTTCACCGGAAATTTTTTTAATATTTTGTTAGGATCTAACGAAAAACCATGGTTTTCTGATGCACTAATATGGAGAAACTCCAAATTTTGAAAAGATTGTTTCGAAACCCATTTTTTAAGAAATTGAATAATACTATAATCAAAAACGAGTGCGTTGTACAAAAAAGCCTGTTTTCCTTTGAAATATTGGAGAACATCTTTTGCAATTGATAAGGATTTCCACATAAGCAGGTTTTGAGTTGTATAAAATCCAGAATTTTCTTTGAATTTTCCTTTGATTTCAGTGGGAAACTCTAAAACTTCATTAGTTGGATGGGCTTCAAGAAAGCTTTCAAGTCTTTTAGCTGCGATTCCTTTTTCTAGATCTAGTATATCGGGAGAGCTGATTGTGCTGACTTTGACATTTTTCAAAACTGGCAAGACCAAAATAGGGGACATTTTCAGATGAATTTCGATATCAGATCCAAACAAAAACTGTAAATGATCCTCAATAATTCCAGCAATTTGTCCATCAGTCATGTCAGAGAAAATGATGAGATTAGGTGTCGGATTATCTGGTCTATTGTACTGGTTTATATTGATTCTGAAAATATACAGTTGAATAAATAAAGAATTTCAAAACTTGGCACAGATCCAACGGCCTCCCTTTAAAACGCAAGTGCGGCGCGCAATTTTTGCAAGTCTCCCGCTCTTTTCGATGCGCTTTTTGCTTTTATGTTGTGTCCTCATAAAAGCTGAAATTTGTACTCATTTTCCTCGAAAACAACAAAAATCCAAAATGAAAACTGTGCGCCGGGAAGTTGCAAAAATTGCGTGCTGCAATTGCGTTTTCAGGGGGAGGTCATTGGCTCGGGGCCAAGTTTGAAACTCTTTGCCCAAGCTTTATTTTTTTTTCAACAGTATTCAGTAATATTCCGGTTCACGAATCCCATAATCAATTCCGGGTCCCACTTTTTAGGATTTGCACCACTCAAAAAAAACCAAATAAAAATTGAAAAAAAGTTAAAATGGTATAGCGTGTTAGATTTCATTAGACCGGCGGTAAAAAAAACAGTGTTACGGTATGATAATGGTCGTTTTGGGTGAGAAAATTTAAATAAATTTCATGGCAGTTTTTTTCAAACGGGATTTGAATTGTTTTTCGCGCGTTTTTTTATTTTTTGATGGTCGCAACTTCACTGCGTAGCGAATCAGCTTGACGTGCTAGCCTTAATTTGCATGATAAACTGAGTCACTACTCAGCGAATTGAAAAATTTGCGTCCACTACAAAAATAGAACGCGCGGAAAAGAATTCAAAATCACGTTCAATAAAACTCGCCGTGCGTCAATAAAAAATGGGACCTGAGTGATGCAAGTCGAAAATTTTGGGAACCTTCTGTTTTATGGGAAGGTTAATCCGGAATAGTACCGTATATTTATTGCATAAAGCAAACACAAATGACTATCATGCTAAGAGTGATAACAGTGAGTTATCAGGAAAAAAAACTCACTTGGCAACGAATGAACACCCGCCAATATGCAATAAAAAAGCTCTTCCTTCGTAATCATCAAAACGGGGAAAAGGTAATATGTGAACAACATTCCATTCGTCCTGATCAATAGCAATTCGGCATTTCATGTTCTCATAGGAGTACTTTACAAATTTCACTTTCTTCCATTTAACATGATTTAAAAACCAAAGTGATTTAGTGGAAGTTAAAGAGATGAGAAATATTTCAGGAAATGTCATTTGATCGAAAATTTCTTTTTGGACAATATACGGGAAATTGAACAGTCTCATGATGGCTTGAATTGATTACCTGAAAAAAAGAACATTTCCCAAATTTTCAACGGAATTATCGATATAAAATCGCACAATAAAAAAAAGGCATGTAATGTGCATTTAATTGATTCAAAACCAATAACTCCAGCAAACGAGAATATTGATTTCCGCGTGCGGAAATGTTTGAATGTATGATCATTGTGTCTGGTACATGAGGGCCCATTCGCGAGGGACTCACCGTTTGGAAAAACTCTTCCACGCGGCGAACAGCAGAGTTGTACGGAATGTATTCTCTCGATTCCGGAATCCGGAATTCGGAATCAGGAATCATTGAGTTTGCTGGATTCAAAGTAGTTTAGCTCCAATTTTCAGTAAATTTAAGGACCCAATTCATGCTAGGCGCATTGAATCCCGGAGTACCGCTCAATAATTCTCCATAATCCTTCTATTTTTCTTGGCTTAGAAATTTTGAGTTGTAACGGAATGAAATGTTTTTTCGCGGAATTCAGAATACGGAATCGAAAAAACCCCGGAAAACGGACTAAGGAATCCGGAATCCGGAATTTCGTACAACTCTGGCGAACAGTCAGATTTGGCTGCTCACCTACTTCTAGATCATATCCGAAAAAAACTGATCTTACAAAAGTCGGTGGACAGTTTTGCCGGCCCAGGTTAAACAATTTTGAATTTTCAAGCACATTTTCCCAATTTTCAGACTAATTTCAGAAGTTTTTCTGTGTTGTTTTCTCGAAAAGTTGTCAAAATTTTCTGCTAAAAAAATACACCAAAAAATGGATCAAAAAATGAGAAATTTTTTTTGTTGGGATGTGAAACATGCTTTGGTCCTCACCAACTTGCACGAAGTGAAAAACAGTTTTTTTTCCGGATTCCGGGAAAAAAGAGTTTATTCCGAATTCCGGATTCCGGATTTCGTAGTTTCGAAGGTGATTCCGGATTCCAGATTCCGGAATCAAAAAAAAATCCCTTCCGTACAACTCGGGTGTCAACTAACGGTTCACGTAAAGGGATATATTAGCCTGAAACGCGGTTTAGACACGATTTGCTCGGAGTAGCTCTAAAGAAACGAAAGAAAAATGGAAGCTGGTCCACCCGTCTGTCTTGTAAGATCTTTTCACCAAATGATCTTCTTTCCCAAGAAGAATCTCTTCTTCATATTTATTTTCACAAAGAATCATAATTCCAACATGCAAATATATTATCACAAATCAAAACAATTATTACATTACAAAAGACAGATTGACATTAACCGACAGCTAGTTATATTTTTCAGAAAGTTGTTTCTCAGTCATATTCCACACAACAAAAATGAATTTGTTGTTTTTAATACGAATAGACGCAACCACTCCATCATGATCTCGAACGATATATGATGAAGAAGAGAACTCTCGTGGAGTGTAATCGCATGGTCTGTAATTATTAAATGAGGGCTATAATGTTTATTTTTCCATGCTGATTTCATTTCTCATAAATAAATTGCTCCATAAATCGCTCTGAAGCGCACAAAAATGCCCAAAATCGCGTGTTACAGATTGGCGGCCGCGGCCGAGAATCCGACAACGCGGGGCCGTTTTCTTCGCTTTTTTGCTACGTTTCACATGCTAAAATAGAAGAATTTTGATGTTTCTTCACGAAAATATGTGCAATGAACGAAATAAAGTCGAAAAACATTGAAAAACTGGCCCGCGTTGTCGGATACTCGGCCAGACGGCCGCGGTCATCAAGCAGAGTTTTCGGCGCACTTTTTGCGCTAAAGAGCGATTTTTAAACAAATTATTGGGTCCCATCTCTTTTAAATTACGCAAAGAATTTAAAAGTTGGCACCAAGCCAACGACCGCCCCTTGAAAACGCAAGTGCGGCGCGCAATTTTTGCAAACCTCCCGCACGGAGTTTTGTTTTTCAACTTTTGCTTTTTTCGAGGAAAATGAGTACAAATTTAAACTTTTATGATGACACAAATGAATCCTACACTTATACACAAGTTGATATCTCATCAAAAAGACTGAAATTCGTATTCATTTTCATCGAAAACAGCAAAAATCCAAAAATGTGCGGGAGAGTTGCAAAAATTGGGCGTCGCAGTTGCGTTTTTAGGGGGCGGTCGTTGGCTCGGTGCCAACTTTAAAATTCTTTGCCCAATCTTTCTTATTTCAACAGTAATCAATTAGAAAAAGATGAAAACTAACCTGTGAGCATATTTGAAAACCGGCGAGCCTTTTGAATAATTGAATTCCTTCACATGAAAATTTTCCAATATTCGTTCAGGGTCTAGCGAAAATCCATCAGATACTTCAATATCAAAAAATTCCAAATTATGAAAAGATTCGTTCGAAATCCATCGTTTCAAAAACTGAATAACATTGTCGTTAGAAATGCATGCTTTGTCCAATGAAGCAATTTTTCCTTTAAAATAATTGAGTACATCACTTGCAGTATGTGACGATACCAATATGTAAAGTTGTTGAGTTGTATAAAATCCAGAGTTTTCATCGAATTTTCCTTCGATTCCAGTGCAAAACTCTAGACATTCATGATTTCGATTGGCGTCAAAAAAGTTTTTTAGTCTATCAGACGCGATTCGCGTCCCGTTTCCATTCATGTAATCGTAAGAGTCAATATAGGTTTCTTTGACATTTTTCAAAATTGGCAAATGAAGTATTTGATCTTGAGGAATATCAAAAGTGTAAAGATGAACATCTAAATCCAATCCAAACAAAGACTGAAAATGGTCATTCATAAGACTAGCGATTTGGCCATCAACTTCATCACAGAAAATAATTAGATCAGGTATAAAGCGAGCATCCAGCATTGTGTTGAGCCATTTTATATTGACCCTGGAAATATCTTTATATACGGGGTGGGACATGAAACTTTGTAGACTTTGTATGTATTCTGTCGTAAGATGTCGTGTATACACTCAGTTTTCAATTTGGAATATCAACAAAAAAACTGTTGAAAAAAAAATTTGGGCAAGGAAACTTAAACTTGGCACCGAGCCAACGACCGCCCCCTCGAAACGCAACTACGGCGCGCAATTTTTGCAACTCTCCCGTACCCAGTTTTGTGTCTTCATTTTTGCTCTTTTCGATGGAATAAGAGTACAAATTTGAAATTTCAGTGGTTATGATGACACAAATGAATCCTACATTTATACACAACGTGATATGTCAGAATAAAAGCGAAAAGAGCAACGAAAAAAGCAAAAATCTAGGAACAAAAGAGTTGAAAAAATTGCGCGCCGCACTTGCGTTTCTGGGGAGGCGGTCGTTGGCACGGTGCCAAGTTTAAAAATCCTTGGGGAGGTAGAGTTGTATGACAATAGAACTGTTACAAAATAGAACTACTTAATTCGACACTCCTGGCCCTATTTATGCAAGAAATTTCTCGAGCAACCGTTTTTAAACAATATTTTTTAAACAATGTTTTTAAAAAATATTCGCCTTCAAAAGGTCCAACCAACTAAATATGGAAATTTTTGAATTTTTTTGAAATAGTCTCAGAAACGGCTCTTGAAGCAATCACGCTCTACTGCACACGAGTTCCTATTGTGTAGTACCGCCAAGTAGCTTTTTTGCACGAAATTTAAAAAAAGCATCGATCAACGATGCACCGGAATTACGCTAAGGTGCATCGAATTTTCCGGAAAGTTATCCTATAACTTTCCGGAAATTTATTGGAAGAAATTTTCAAGTTTTTCTGATAATTGTACGCAGAATTCTCCAGGTAAATTTTTCGAAAATGTATCGAATCACCTTTTTTTTTTGGTAACGCACACTGACCAATATTACTATTGTAGAGATAACAGTGGTTTAAAGGAGGACTGAACTCGGGTTTTCTTTTAAATTTAAATTCTGATGCAGTTGTTTATATTCTGATTATTATCTTTCACTACGACTAAATTCAAAAATCACTGTCAAATGTAGAAAAAAAGCGTTTTAAGGCATGGCCGCGTACAGATTGATGGCCTAGGAATTTGAAATAAAGCGCGCGCAAGTCGCCATCTTTTCGGATTCTAACTTTCGCATATTTCTTCAGAAAACTTACATGGCAACAAATAAACATCCGCCAATTCGCCATTCACTAATTGTTCCTTCGTAATCATTCATTTTCGAAAAAGGAAGTATTTTGATAACGTTCTCCATGTAACTTTCGTATTTATCAATAGCAATTTGACATACCATTGTCTCATAGGAGTACTTTACAAATTTCACTTTTCTCCATTTAACTTGTTTCAAAAATCGAAGTGATTTAGTGGAAGTTAAAGAAATGAGAAATATTTCAGCAAATGTCATTTGATTGAAAACCTCTTTTTGGACAACATACGGGAAATTGAACAGTCTCATGTTGACACGAATTGATTATCTGAAAAAAAAGAACATTTCCCAAAATTTGAACGGAATTATCGATATAAAATTGCACAATGAAAACTAGCATGTAATGTGCATTCAAATGATTCAAAACCAATAACTCCAGCAAACGAGAATATTGATTTCCGCGTGCGGACATGTTTGAAGGTATGATCGACGTGTCTGGTCCATAAGGGCCCATTCGCGAGGGACTCACCGTTTGGAAAAACTCTTCCACGCGACGAATAGCAGAGTTGTACAGAATGTATTTTTCCGTTTCCGGGAACCGGAATTCGGAATCCGGAATCATCGACTTTGCTGGATTCAATGCTGATAAAAGCGATTGAATTCGAAAAGTAGTTTAGCTTCATTTTTCAGTACATTTAAATACTCAATTCATGCTAGGCGCATTCAATCCCGGAGTATCGCTCAATAATTCTCCATAATCCTTCTATTTTTCTTGGCTTGAAAATTTTGAGTTGTAACGGAATGAAACGTTTCTTCACGGAATTTGGAATACGGAATCCGGAATGAAATCCATTTCTTCGGAATCTGGAATACGGAATCGAAATAACCCCGGAATACGGAATAAGGAATCCGGAATCCGGGATTTCGTACAACTCTGGCGAACAGGCAGATTTGGCTGAGCGGATTTAGCCTAGTCATAATTCACACGAAGCAAAATTTTAGGACGCTGCCACACGTTCTGCTTTCACGGAGTGAAAAACAGTTTTTCTCCGGATTCCGTAGTTTCGAAGGTGATTCCGGGTGCCGGATTCCGGAATCAAAAAAAGCCATTCCTTACAACTGTCAACTAACAGTTCACATGAAGGTTTATATTGGTCTGAAACGCGGTTTAGTTTATAAAAATTTTATTTGAAAAAAAAGTTCAAAATATGTGGGACAGTGTATTGCTGAAATTTTGTGCGACAGAGCACACTTAAAACTAGCACAAGACAAGAAAATCATCAAAAATTATACAACTTATAGCAGATTATCACAGAAGACTATAGCTCCGATTTGAAGTAATCGACAATTAGTTAAACTTTGCACATAGTTGTTTCTCATTCATATTCCACACAGCAAAAGTGAATCGTTTGTTTTCAATAGAAATAGACGCAACAACTCCATCGTAATCTCGAACAATATACGTTGGAGAAGAAAACTGGCCAAGAATATTGCGAGACTCTCTCCTGCAATCATTTGTGAATTTTCCGATTGATTTGTGGGTTCTTTTTAAATTTTTCTCGAATGAAGACTTTTTTTACCAGTTTTCTGAATTCTAAATCCAACCAAAAAAATATTGATGGTAACAGATGTTTGGTCCGGTGTATTCCTAGAAATACAAATGAACATTTCTTGCCATCAGCTTGCATGTTGGTTTTCTAGTGGGTTTTCTAGTAGAGGGCCACAGACTTGTCACGGGCCGGGCCGCTGGAGAAATTTCGGCTCTAGTCGGGAAGAATGGACCCAAGCAAAAAAAGAATGGACCCAAAAAAAAAAGAATGGACCCAAAATGAGGAAAGAATGGACCCAGATAAAAACTAAAATAGCATTATTTTGAAGGCTTAGGCAATTCCAAGACGATTTTCTGAACTGAGTATCCTTGTTATATCTCTGGAATGAGACTTTCGGTCATGTAAGTACTTTGAGAGTGCCTAAGCCTTCAAATAAATGAATTTTAGGTACTACTAATTTTGGTCATGGGTCCATTATTTTTACGAGAATTTTTACCCGGGTCCATTCTTTTTTTTTGGGTCCATTCTTTTTTCGCTTGGGTCCATTATTCTCGACTAGAGCCGAAATTTCTACCGGTCCGGCCCGGCCCGGTCGGCCCGGGGTTTTGGGCAAAACATGTTTTTTTTCAAGTTTATTTTTTGAAAAATTTTTTTTCGCGGTTTTTTTCTAGTTTTTTGGCCTATGTTTTCAGGGAGGAAATTCAGAATTATTTTCGAGTAAAAAGACCCAGGAAAAGTGTCGAAATAGGGATGAAAATCAAGAAAAACGTGCTTAAAAATTCGAAAATTTTCAAACCCGGGCCGGGCCGGAGAATTTTTCATCGGCCCGGATTTTGACAAGTCTGGAGGGCCAAACATCCGAAGATTCGACTGAAAATCACATATTTCCACACAGGTATGAAAAGGGGGGGGGGAAGGCTAAGATGACAGTTTCAGGTTTTAAATGACATTTTGTGATAGACAAAACCAACTTCCAAATAGGATGCCCGCATCTAACAGTGGTATGTTCCATACTTGTCATCCGAGCCGACGCGAGCCTTTTTTGGGCATAACTTTCTTGAAGAAAACAGAATCCCTTCAGACTATATTTCAAACGAAAGATATAAAAATTTCGCATCGAATGATGACCTTTTTCTTTGTGATACTATATCTAGTTTCTTCAATGAACGCGTCGGCCCGGACGGGATGGGCCGATAGGATTTTCAAGGAAACTAGACATGATACCACAAAGAAAAATATCATCATTCGATGCGAAATTTTTATATCTTTCGTTTGAAATATAGTCTGAAGGGATTCTGTTTTTTTTTCAAGAAAGTTATGCCCAGAAAACCGTCGGCTCGCGTCGGCCCGGATGACAAGTATGGTATGCTCCAATTTCTGACAAAACGTCAATTATCACTGACTGAATAAGGGTTTTGATGTCAATGCTTGATGAGAAAAGCTGTAAACTAACCTTTCAATGTACTTGAAAACCGGGAAGTCCCTCGATGAATCGAACTCTTTCACAATAAAATTTTCTCTTATTTTGCTAGGGTCTAGCAAAGAACTATTGAGCTTTGACACATAAATTTGGAGAAACTCTAGATTATGAAAAGATTCGTTCGAAATCCATTGTTTCAAAAACTGAATAACATTGCAGTCAGAAACAAAAGCGTTGTACAAAAATGCGGTTTTCCCTTTGTAATATTGGAGAACATCCTTCGCAGTTACTGTAGATTTCCATATGTACAGGTGCTGAGTACTATAAAATCTAGAACTTTCTTTGAATTTTTCTTTGATTCCAGTGAGAAAAATGAGAGTTTCATGATTTGGATGTGCTTCAAGAAAACTTGCAAGTCTGCTAGCTGCGATTCCATGGTTTATATCCATAAACCCGTAAGAGCAAAACGTGCTGACGTTGAGATTTTTCAAAATCGGCAAGAACAATGTTCGATGTTTATGTGACTCTTGTACTTTGAGATGAACATTCAAATTTGATCCAAACAATGATTTGAAATGATTCTCTAGAATTCCAGCAATTTGCCCATCAATTTTGTCAGAGAAAATGATGAGATCAGGTCCGTTTTCCAAATATATATTGAGTCTGGAAGCATCTTTATTGTCTAAAAATACTACTGTTGAAAAAATAAAACTTGGGCAAGGAATTTTGAACTTGGCACCGAGCCAACGACCTCCCCCTGCAAACGCAAGTTGCGGCGCGCCTTTTTGCGACGCCCCCGCACACTGTTTTGTTTCTTGATTTTTGCTGTTTTCGATGAAAAGGAGTACTCATTTCAGTTTTTTTACAATTAAACTAATGAAACTCAGGAATTAGGAGAATATGCTGTTGTTATGATCAGTTAATCGTCACAACCAAAAAATGAAAGTGAAGTGCTTTGAAAATTTGTTTTTTTCCTAAAAATCTTACTTTGCAACAAACGTACAACCGCCAATTTTCAGTACAACACTTCTCCCCTTGTAATCTTCAGAACAAGAAAGAGGGAATATGTTCACAACTTCCTTCAAGCGCAAGCCTTTTGAGTTGACAGAAATTCGACATTTCATATTCTCATATTGTCAAAGTAAAAAAGTTGCGACGCGTGAACCTCACAAAGCTGTGAAAAACTCTCTCGAATAAACTCCGCCTTTTTCTGCAAGAGTGCGGCGCACTTTTCAGATTTCCTGAATACCATGGATTCCTTGCATCAGTCTCGAATTAACTGAATGAAAAGTTGAGTATTTGATTAAAATAGCAATGAAATATCCCTAACATCATATATTCCCGTCGATTTCTCTTTGTAACGGTTAGAAAACGGCGTAAGATAACGAGTGTGAAAGCGCGCCGCACTCTTGCAAAAAAAGGTGGAGTTTCTTCGAGAGAATTTTTCACAGCTTTGTGAGGTTCACGCGTCGCAACTTTTTTACTTTGACAATAATTGTATTTGAGAAATTTCACTTTTCTCCATTTAACTTGTTTCAAAAATCGAAGTGATTTAGTAGAACTTAAAGAAAGGAGAAATATTTCGGGAAGCATCATCTGATCGATAATTTCTTTTTGGACAACATATGGGAAATTGAACAGTCTCATGTTGGCACCAATTGATTACCTGAAGAAAAAAATCAAATTTTTGAAAATGGCTTTGAGAAATTTCGTAAAGGTTTTTCAATTCAAAATGACAGAAAGAAGCATTCTGAAAAATTTTTTTTTTAAATTAATTCTTTCAGTTTCTCATGTTTAAAAAATGTGAACTGCATTCGTTCAGAAAATGTGAAAATGAGGATTTTGTTCAAAACTCAATTTTTGGAATGCCATAAAACCTCTATTACACCGGCACCACTAAGAAAACACACACGAGTTCCCAGCGAGGGTAGGAAATCGCGCTCTAATGATAAATTGATAATTTCGCTATGTACCTCAATTTCGGACAAATTTTTTCAACCGAATTTTTGGGGAAATGGGGGGAAACTGAGTATTCAACGTTTTTATCATTAAAGCGCGCTTTCCTACCCTCGCTGGGAACGCGTGTAAAAACAGCACTTCTGATATACCGGCACTCAAAGAATGGAAATAGCAAAAATGTTCAATTTAAAATTTTTTTCCAATTTCTACATTTCGTGTCAAAAAAACAAAATGCGTTTGGCACATTTTTTCAAAAAGATATTAATTCTCATAAAAAAATTAGTCCGGCTGAAATTTTCGAAAAAAAATTCTAGAGAAACAAAGCATGAAAAACTCTAATAGAATGGCACCTCCAATACACTGGCACCCACACCGAAACAATAGAGCGGCATGCCGGTGTAATCCGGTGGTTTTTGAGAAATGGATTCACATTGTCAGCGGAAAAAAAGATGATCATTCAATTGATTTTTGGAGCGAAAAAAACTACCCCAGAAGACAAGAATATTGATTCCCGCGTAAGACTGGTCCCTCAAGGTCTCACCACGATTTTCGTTTCCATGTCGTTGGAATCCTCAGGCCAGAAACTTTAAAAATTGGGAACTTCCTCGTAAAACCTGTATTAGTGGTACCCCCCCCCCCCCCCCCCATGCACCACTAATACAGGTTATACTTTATGCTTTTTTCCCACCGTTATTCTTTTTTTTTCTGATAATTCTTTCATTTTTTGCAATTCTAACAATCAATTTTCAGGTAAAAATGAAATTCCCTAGTCTCCCCTACCTAGCTCAAAAACGAGTTTTAAAGCAAATGAAATATGATGATGTTTTCAAAATGTCGTTAGTTTCAAAAAGAATTGAGACATTGATTTTAACAATTGAATGGAGCGAAATCAAAAGTATTTGTTACATTGCAAAAGATAATTACATCCTTGATGTTTACATTTGTACAAGGGAAGAAAATAGTCCTGTCACGGACCGGGCCTCTGCTCTGCGGGATCGAATCCTGACAAGTCTCGGGGCTAAAAATCGCGTTTTACTTCTCAAAATGTTTCGAAAAGCTGATGGAGAAGATACTCCTATCAAGGATGCATCAGGCCGAGATTATCCGAGAGTGAGGTAAGGAATGAACTTGGAAGGACCATTAAAACGGAATTCGGAAGTCGGAATGACGTGCGTCTCAAGTAAAAGATACCAAAACTTCTCATCAAGAGAAAAACTGTAATCTCATCAATTTCAGTTTACAATCATACCACGTGTCATTGCTTCCACGTCTTCAAATTGAACGAATCAATAAAAAATGCATTATTCATTCTGGAGAAGACAAAGTTCCTTTTCTTGCGGTAATGCCCTCAGTTGATCTCATTTTAAAGTCGGAAAACTTAAATGACGATCCAGCAGTTGAAGCAATTCATAAACAAATTGATAGGATTTTTGGAAGACATGCCACGTATGAGTTAAAAACCGAATCAAAAAATCCCGAGAAGACATTTCTTCCAGCTTTCATTCAAGTGAACAAAACCGTGTTCAGTGAAATGAAGGAACCTCAGGAGAAGATGGAAGTGCAAGTACTAGAGGATTATTTATCATTTCAACCAAAACAAGATCTTATTTCCTTTTCTGTACAGCTGTTTAATGGTCCTTTTGGTGCTAATTCAAAGATGTTTGAAGCTGATACATTGGAGGTGAAAAATGCATTTGAAACCGATATTTTTACAAACTTATTCTTCAATATTAAAAACCGAATGGCACTTTTCTACAACGTTTGTTGTGAGGACCAACACGTTATTGAGCTAGTAAGGAAATGGAAAAATCAGGAAAGTTATCGACAATTACATTTACTCATAATTGGAAATACTCTGAGGAGATTATTTAATACAGAAACAATTCAACAAGCTATAGGTTTCAAAGAATTACAATGGTCTGGAACTCAGCCGGTTGTCGATTTTTATCCCAGGTTCGTTTTAATTGTCTTTTTTTTATTCGAAGTTGGGAGACACAAAAGCGTTCGTAGACTTTGTATGCATTTTGTCTGGTGTATACACTAGTTTTTTAAGCTACTGTACCGATTGGTAGTCGGGGGCGTTGGCGCCTAATGATAACTTTTACTTCTTACTAGTTATGGTTTTCCGGACTTCAAAGATGAGTTTAGAATAGTTCATTCTTCATAATAGACAAGTATTGTGAGCGTAAAAGTTGCGCCAAATGCGCTCCACTCATCGATATGACCGAGAAATGAAAGCTGGAAGAGTCGGAACTGTAACCACAGGCCGAGGCTCCGACTCTTCCAGCTTCTTTTCTCGGTCATATCGATGAGTTATCCGTGGAGCCCTCTTGGCGGAATTTTCACGCTCATAATAACTACAAACTCAATTTTTTACGGCGCGCCACCTTTAAATGAGTAAAAAATTTCAGATCGGTTTTTGAAAGAAGAGCTAGAAGCGTCTTAAAAGCAATATCGTCCTACATTGTTCGGAACGATGGAATCGTGGCATATGTAAATGTTTCAAATCGTGATTTTGTTTTTGAAGTTCAAGAATTCACTGAGAATCAGATGATGGAAAAATACGCTTCTTCTAGCAGTGAAGCAGTTAACACCCAATAATGAAGACTTCTAAGCACATTTTTCCCAATTTTCAGCTTAATTTCAGAATTTTTTCCGTATTGTTTTCTCGAAAAGTTGTCAAAATTTTTTTCTGGAAATATACACCAAAAAAATGGATCAAAAAACCAAACAATTTTTTTGGGATACAGTGACACAAAATAGTTCACAGCAAAAAATTTGTATTTTAAATTTGTATTCTAGTGAAATTCAAATCAATGCAAGTATTATTCGTTTTTAATGTAGTGTCACCCAGTACGACACTCCGCCGGGGACCCATATTGAATAAATTTACTTCCTACTGTAATTTATTTTTTCATTGGAAGCCGCGAAACTATTTTTAGACAGTTTTCGCGCGCAGGCTATATATTTTCATGCCAAAAATAGAGTTTTTGATAGAATATTTAGCAAAAACAACAAAAATGCGCGCAAAAACTGGCTAAAAATAATTTCGCGGCTTCCAATGAAAAAATAAATTACAGTAGGAAGTAAATTTATTCAATATGGGTCCCCGGCGGAGTGTCGTACTGGGTGACACTACATTAAAAACGAATAATACCAATCACTTCTTCATTCCCAGGAAGTATGTCAACTAACAGTTCATGTGAAGGTTTATATTGATCAGAAACGTGGTTTAGACTAGTGTGCGAGACCGGGAACTGGATTCCTGGGAATCCGGGTAATATTCCCGATTCCCGGGGGTCCCGTCCCGAGGATTCCCGGGAATCATCTTGTCTATATTCCGAGATTCCCGGGATTCCCGGGAATCAAATAATGGGGATTTCCGGGTAAATTCGTTCCCGGTTTCGCACACTGGTTCAGACACGATTTGCCCTGTCTAGTAAGATCTTTTCACCAAATGATCTTCTTTCCCAAGAAGAATTTCATTTTCATATTTATTTTTACAAAGAATCATAATTTCAACATGCGAATATATTATCACAAATCAAAACAATTATTGCATTACAAAAAGACATTGTAATCGACAATTAGTTGTATTTTTCAGAAAGTTGTTTTTCAGTCATATTCCATACAAAAAGAATGAATTTGTTGTTTTCAATACTAATAGACGCCACCACTCCATCATGATCTCGAACGATATATGATGAAGAAGAGAACTCTCGTCGAGTGTAATCGCATGGTCTGTAATTATTAAAGGAGAACTGTTCTCGGGTCTTTTTTATTTTAAATTTCAATGCAGTTTTTTACTCTGATCATTTTCTTTCACTAAGACTACACTCAAAAATCACTCTAAACGGTTGAAAAATGCGTTTGAAAGAAGCACTCAATACAGATTGATGGCCTAGAATCCGACAAATCGGAGACTCACGCGCGCTTTTTTTCGAATTCCTCGGCCAACAATCTGTACGCGGTCATGCTTTCAAATGCCTTTTTTCTACCATATAAGAACTTTATTGCATCAGATCTGTCCTCTTTCAGAACTGTCCCGCTTCAGACCTGTTCCGCATCGGAACAGCAAATTTCCCACGTGAAAATAACATTTTCATTTCTGATGTGGAACAGTTCTGATAAGGGACACGGTTCTGGAACGTCCTACCGCCGTTTTTTGTTGGAATCCAATCAGAAAAAGCTGAAAACTAACCTGCGAGCATATCTGAAAACCGGCGAACCTTTCGAATAATTGAATTTCTTCACATGAAAATTTTCCAATATTCGTTCAGGGTCTAGCGAAAATCCATCAGATACTTCAATATCAAAAAATTCCAAATTATGAAAAGATTCGTTCGAAATCCATCGTTTCAAAAACTGAATAACATTATCGTCAGAAATACATGCTTTGTCCAATGAAGCAATTTTTCCTTGAAAATAATTGAGTACATCACTTGCAGTATGTGACGATACCAATATGTAAAGTTGTTGAGTTGTATAAAATCCAGAGTTTTCATCGAATTTTCCTTCGATTCCAGTGCAAAACTCTAGACATTCATGATTTCGATTGGCGTCAAAAAAGCTTTTTAGTCTATCAGTCGTAATTCGCGTCCCGTCTTCATTCATGTAATCGTAAGAGTTAATATAAGTTTTTTTGACATTTTTCAAAATCGGCAAATGAAGTATTTGATCTTCAGGAAAATCAAACGTGCTAAGATGAACATCTAAATTCGATCCAAACAAAGACTGAAAATGGTCATTCATAAGACTAGCGATTTGGCCATCAACTTCATCACAGAAAATAATTAGATCAGGTATAAAGCGAGCATCCAGCGTTGTGTTGCGCTTTTTTATATTGACCCTGGAAATATCACATGAAAACTTTGTAAACTTTGTATGTATTGTGAGCGTAAAGCACGCGCCAAGTTGGCTCCACGGCTAACTTTTTGACCGAAAAATGAAAGTGGAAGAGTCGGTGCCTCGGCTCGGGGTCGCTGGAAGAATCAGAACTGCAAACACAGTCCGAGGCTCCGACTCTCTGTCGTGTATACACTTATTGTTCAATTTTGAATATAAAAAAAAACTAAAACCATTATTGGGAAGGCAAATGAATGAGCAAGCGCGACTCACTAGACTCAGGTTTTTTTGTCGGTAAGGCGCTGTTCAATATTACTATTCTAGAGATAACGTAGTTTGAAGGAGGGCTGAAAAAAGGCGTTTGAAGGCATGGCCGCGTACAGATTGATGGCCTAGAAATTTGAAAAAAAGCACGGGCAAGGCGCACACTTGTCGGATCCTAGGCCATCAATCTGTATTGCGTGCATCTTTCAAACGCCTTTTTCTACCGTTTAGAGTGATTTTTGAGTGTAGTCGTAGTGAAAGAAAATGATCAGAATGATAAGCTATGTCGGGATTTGAAATTGAAAACCCGAGTTCAATCCTCCTTTAAAAACATTCGCATATTTTTTCGAAAAACTTACATGGCAACAAACAGACATCCGCCAATTCGCAATTCAATAGTTCTTCCTTCGTAATCATCCATATCCGAAAAAGGAAGTATTTTGATAAGGTTCTTCATGAAACAACCGTTTTTATCAATAGCAATTCGGCAATCCATGCTTCCATAGAAATACTTTACAAATTTCACTTTTCTCCATTTGACATGTTTCAAAAATCGGAGTGATTTAGTGGAAGTTAAAGAAAGGAGAAATATTTCAGGAAATGTCATTTGATTGAAAATCTCTTTTTGGACAACATATGGGAAACTGAACAGTCTCATGATGGCTTGAATTGATTATCTGAAAAGAAATTAGCAAAATGTTAGAAACGATGTTTTTTCACTTTTCAGGAAATATACTCCTTATTCATTCAGAAAGACGTGAAATACTTAAAATCAAAGAATTAAGACAATCTACCTTAGAAAAACGAGCATAGCCTACTAGCAATCCGGACAAAAAAGTCGGACTTGTGCGATCTGTCTGACATAAGCATAATAGAACCTTATGGGGTACCCTCATTACAAAAAGCCGCTTTTGGTTAGGCTCCGCCCCCTTGTTCTAGAGAAAATTCCAGAAAACGGTAATTTTCTATATTTTTTTCTGTAAGAGATAGAGTCGAAATCTGAACGTACATCAATAATTGGTACATTTTGAAACATTTTCAGTAATTTTAGAAAATTCTAGTCTTCAGGGCGAAGTTTTGAGAAATTTCGAAAAATTTTCAAAATTCCTCATTTCTTTGCAGAAAACTAATGTTTACGGAAAATGGGCTCAGGCTTTCAGGATATTTGACATCAAATTATTAATCTACGTAAAACTTGATCTTGAACCCCCACCCTATGTCGATATTTGTGATTAGTTCCCAAGAAGCAACATACATATACGTGATGAAAAATATCCAAGTGCCAAAATTGAACGAATTTTTGTTCTTATATAACTGAAGCGTTGTCCTTGGATGAAAGTTCATTCGCTTAATTTGTTATAAAATAAAAACAAAGGACTCTGAAAGTTCATTTTCAACTGAGATATGACTCTCCAAACATGTACAACATGTGAACAAAAATTCGTTCAATTCTGTCACTTCTCAAAACTTCCCTCTGAAGACGTGGACTTAGAATTTCCTAAAGCTGTCAGAAATGTTTCAAAATGTACCAATTATTGATGTACGTTCAGGTTTCGACTCTATATCTTACAGGAAAAAAATATAGAAAATTACCGTTTTCTGGAATTTTCTCTAGAACAAGGGGGCGGAGCCTAACCAAAAGTGGATTTTTGTAATGAGGGTACCCCATAAGGTCCTATTATGGTTATGTCAGACAGATCGGACAAGCCCGCCTTTTTTGTCCGGACTGACAATCACACATGTGCGGTAGATTGTGTTAAAACGAGATGTCAAGAAAATTGAACCTAGTCATGTCCAACTTGTTGCAAATCGATCGATTCGGTCAAACGGTACGATCGGCGCCTGGGGGGTAGTCGACAAAAAATTGCTTAGGTCATCAGACTCCGCTCGCTTTCTAGTAATTTTTATAAAAACGGCAAAATTGCTTTCCTGTTTTTAGAGATGGGTCGAAATTCTTTCAGTAATGGATTGCGCGTATCATTGTGGACTTGTTGGAAAGTTTCATTTTTCTACCTACCCGGCATCAGGTCTGGGAATCCGATTTTTTCCAAAAGGCCATTTTTCGACAATTTTTGACAGTTCTTCGATACTTGGGAATTCGGAGATAAGTTCGATGATTTGAAAATCTTAGGACCCTCTAACCCTGTGCAAAAAAACTCGAAAAAGGCCGGTTGAATATGCCTTTGATGGAATTGGTTCTAACAATATTTCTGACCATCTCTGGTCCAATCACAGGATTTTCAGAATTTCAGCTGCCGAAATTATTAAAAATCCTTTTTGAACGGGTGCCGCGCTTACTAAAGTGTTTCAGATGAGGCGATATTTTGTAAGCGTGCCAGGTATGAGTCCAGTATCCTGAAATTTTTTTTGGAATCGGTGACCGTGACTAATTTCATTATGTATGGGGTTGGAATTAGATACGTTGATCGGTTTGCAACATGTAGGACATGCCTTGAGGTTGGGTTTTCTGGGCATATACTGTTAAACTTTTTCTGGACCAATAAGAATAACCGGTACTATTCTGGTTAACGGGTCCCAATATTTCTTCCGGGTCCCAACTTTTGGGTTTTGTTGCCACTCGGGTCCCAACTTTTTTCACGGGTCCCAAAATCTTTTCCGGGTCCCATGAAAATGCGATTGGATTTGACCAAATTTCAACTTTCTTTCATTTTTGTATAACATTGCGCTTTCAAAACTTTACATTGAGTCATTTTACTTGAGATAAAAAATTACCTTCATAAAAGTGAATCTATCGAATTTCAAACGTTTAAACATGTTTCGTAGTACATAAAACGAGGTTTCCAGGTGTTGGACGATGTTTCACATGTTAAGCCTTAGCTTTAGTACCATAAAATTCACTTTGTTCGCCACAGAGACGAATATTTTCAATCTGATTCATCACATTATTTGCGAACAAGAAGCTTAGAAACTACTCTCCAGATATCAGAGTTTCCTCTAAAAACTTGAAGAAATCCAAACGAACTGTTTTTATGAATAAAAAATATGAAAATTTCATTGAATTTTTTGGGACCCGAGTGGTGCATTTCGAAAAAGTAGGGACCCGAAAAAGATTTTGGGACCCGTAAACCGGAATAGTACCGAATAATCAACTTTTGAAATTGGAAAAGACTCTGCAAGGATTCCACAGTTTGAATAAACATCATGCGGTAGAAAAAGACAACGAAAAACAATGGGAATTGAAGATTCATTCCATTCAAACGCAACAACTAACCAAGAATATTGATTCACGCAAAGGGCACCGAATTTTTCTGCTGACGTGTTTTACTCAAGCAGGACATATACACTCCAGGCGCGGTGTGTCGTACCGCGCGTAGTTTACCGTAATTCGTGTCTTTTCTACACTGCCTATTTCTGCCAAACTTATGTATAGTTGGGATGATTTGCAAATGTTTCCCTATGTATTTAAAAAAGTGTGAAAAAAAGATAAATTGTTCTACTTTTTTTCAGCCAAAAAGTTTACATTGTATTATTGGTTTCAAATGAACTGTCGCCTCGTGACGTCACTCTCATGGGGACCCAACATTCAATAATTTGATCCAATACGCCACGCCTAAATCTCGGAGAATTGGGCGGTTTTCGTTCCACCAGCCTCGGCTAATTGAATCACATTGCAGAAGTTACATGAGGGCTGCGTATGTTTAGTTTCCAAAGTTCGCTGTTCCATATGGTTTGTACGCTTATTAAAAGTTACTCGTTTCTAGTTGTTTTGCTCTGATTTCTGACTTCTTTTTAAACTTTAAAGATCATCTAAAAATTCATCGGTGCTACATACATTGACATTCGTCAGGCTGTCATAGCGATTTCAAAAATCTCAGAAATAAAATTCGATCACACCGCCCTCCGGGCGGCTAGTCGGAGGTTTTCAGAAGCCTAAGCCTGGAAAACGGTCTAATATTGAGATGAGGATAGCATCCGATTGGCAAATGAATATAGAGAACCCGTATTTCATTCTGGGGCTCGTTTAACCTTTATCCTGAGCCCCGTTTAACCATAAAGATTCGAACTGTTTTCCGAATCAGCTAGGTTTTTTTCAATTGAATTTCATCAGCTTCAGTTCCGAGGCTGAAAAATATTGTCTTGAAAAAATATTTCTTGAAGCCGGAAAAAAACCCAATTTCTCTCGAGAAACCAAAGCCACTCATATATCCTAATTTTCAGAATTGACCTCTAGTCCGGCCCGGTACAAATATTTCGTCTTGTTCGCAATAAAAATGCGAAAAAATGAACTTAATATTACTAAACTTTTAAATCGGGGCTGAAGAAAACGCTGGTCCGGCCCGGAGAATTTCAATTATCCTTTATTGAATTAAAAAATAATTTTGAAAAAACAATACGTGACTAAAACATTTGGACATCGAGTTTTCACATTTAAAGAACGGATGAGAAAATTTGTACCCACGAATTCCATCGAAAAGTTCTGTCAGTTTTCCGCCTTTTTTATCTCAAGAATTTTTTCGAAGACCTTTTTTTCTTGAGATTCCTTGACTATAAATACGTCAAGTTTGTTTTCATATCACAACATTCGCGGTAAAGTTTCATGAGGGAATTCTCAGATTTGGAAACTTTCATTTTAGGACACAGTTTTTCAGTTGACAAAACAAAGCAAAAAAATTAGGGGAATGCGGATCCGAACCCCGGATTTCAGTTTATCAAACAAACATTTACACCACTACACCACAGTGTTCGAAAACTCAGAGTTCAAATGCATTATTCTCAAAAACTGCAAAACCGATTTTCAATTTGAAAAGCTTTTTCGTCTCAGGATGTCACAGAGCTTCACAGAAAGCCAAATGAAAAGAATAAAAGGTGGGCATCATCGCGGGGAAATTCTGTGTCGATCTGTCTTTTTCCCATAAAAATCGGATTTCTGGGAACGGCCCGAGGGTACGCGACTCACTCACATACGGACAGACACACGGAAAAGCTATATTAGAATAAAAAGATTGTGTAAATCCATTTGGAGCCACATCAAATGTACCATCACATAAAATAGCATTTGATGCTGCTAGAATTTGCAAGCATTTGACCGAAGCAAAGATTAAAAAAGGTTCTCCGTTGATCTGTTTTTCACATAAAAGGAAAGGTTAGTTTTCTAAAAGTTACAGTTCAATCCATGTTCAAGTAAGCGGAAAACTCACCGTTGGTTGTCAGATATCGCCCGAAAATGGCCAATAAAGAATGGCTGCAGAAATTTTGGCTGCATTAAGAATGGCTGCATCATGTATTATGGCTGCATTTGGAAGACATGGATTATGGCTGCATTGTGTATTATGGCTGCATGGCGTATTTTGGCTTCATTTTTGAAATATAGATTTCCGCATCATTGTTTGTTATGGTTTCATCATGCATTTTGGCTTCACGGCATATTTAGGCTTTATTTCAAGGAATAGATTACTGAAAATATTCTTTTTGGTTTCCAACTAGAAACCAATTTTATGGTACAAAATTTTGTACATTGAAATGTACGATTATCATTTCTCGGTTTCCTGAACTTTTTCATTCTAAATGGCTCAATTTTTATTCAAAATAATACCTGACTTGATTGTCAACGATGTATTGATCTCCTTATCAAAGTTTCTAAAATTTTCTAATTTATTCCAACATCAATTCCACGAAAAATTTATTGACGAAAACATTCTTAATTTATTTCTATGAGCTATTCCATTTCTCGGTTTCTTTTTTGAGAGTATTAACACTCACATCTTCAATTTTGTACCATAAAATTGGTTTCTAGTTGGAAACCAAAAAGAATATTTTCAGTAATCTATTCCTTGAAATAAAGCTTAAATATGCTGTGAAGCCAAAATGCATTATGAAACCATAACAAACAATGATGCCGAAATCTATATTTTAAAAATGGAGCCCGAATACGCCATGCAGCCATAATCCATGTCTTCCAAATGCAGCCATAATACATCATGCAGCCAAAATACATGATGCAGCCATTCTTAATGCAGCCAAAATTTCTGCAGCCATTCTTTATTGGCCCCCGAAAATCCCTTTGTTAGCGTCAACTGCGAGGTTTTTCAAATAGTCACGAGCAACTGTTCCTTGAGCTTCACAACTATCCTCCTCGTGATTGTGATCTTTTATTTTTCTGATAGAGCCGTTCACATGGACGGCAACACTCGCCAGACATTGGCATCGTTTTATCCTAAAACTCATCAACTTCAAACTTGTCTGGAGTACATAATACCTGTTGTAACAATGGTAAATCTTCTCAGAACCATCCGCATTCGTTTTCTTATAGTTCATGGCAAATCCATTAATAATATTCACTTCAGAGTGAATTCCTCTCGGCATTTCAATAATTTTGGCAAACTTAACCAACACCAGCGTAGTTAAAGCGAACTGATATGGCCACGTATTGTTTTCAAACGACAAGAAATACACGATTTCAGGGTCATAGCGTTTTTATTTGTACGTGTAATTAAAAAATTAACTTTAAAACGAATAATAGGTTAAAACGAATACGAAAAAACGCAAAAATTGAAATGGGCTGAGCACCTTTCAAACCAGCAATTTACATAATAGTTCTGATATGTAACGATTATTATTTCAAACAGTTCTCATATCACGTGTTCTTTTCCCTAGCATTTCTCATTTGCACACTTATTATCCCACAATTTCTTATTCTTAGAAATTATCATTTGTAACAGTTCTTATATGTAACAATTCTCATCTCATAAATTATCATCTCTAACAGTTATTATTCCACCCGTTCTTATCTATAATACCACCATAATTGAGAATTTCGTAGTTCACAAATGTAGCTACAAAATGAGCAAAAAGTATGTTATTTTGAAAACAAACAACTGTGATATGACTTCTCAAAATTGACACCCTTACAAGGGATATTGTAGGAAGGAGCGATGAAGGAGGAAGCTGAAACTCTGTCAGCATGTTAAGCAACCTTAGTAGTGCCTAAGAACAATGAGGTTCCATTATATTTACCCAAACTTTTTTTTGTTTGAAAGACAAACCCATAAGATATCGTTTTCTGAAATAATCTTGTCGGAGGTAAAACCATTTTCAGGGAACAGGTTCTGTACGCTAAAATAGTGAGTTGTGTCCAAAGAATTCTGTGCGATCCTCAATGAAACTATGCTCGAGTTTCTCATGGAAACGCAGTTAATTCATTTATTTCTTTTTATTTATTTTCAATTTTTGGGGTTCAATAAACTTGGTTTCTGCTTAAAATTCAGGTCCGAGAGCGCACAAAGTGTTACTAGCGTGTTTTGCGTGCTCGCGCATTTCACGACACAAGCAGTTTCAGTGCTTATCACAGCAAAACAGCTTTTCCGGCCTTTTTTATCGTTTTTTTGTATTTGATTATTTACAAATGTGTGGAAAAACATTTCAGGATGAGATGGGCACACCTGTTTTTGCCTCGTTGAGCGATTATAAGGGAGAACGAGACGTTCTACGAATCTACGTTTCCGTCGTGATATTTTGGAGCGGTTAGCCTATAAAAATGGGAGATACTTCTCCGTTTTTACAGGTTATTACATGCTGGATTTTCAAAATGCAATACGTTGGAACATGGAAAAGGATGTGTTCGTGACAAGGTTGGCCCTTGAATAACAAAATCAATCTTTCACTTCTAAATTGTATTGTATTCAGTTTTAACTAATAAATATTGTATAATTAGAATATGTTTGTTCATTAAAGCCAAAAATGAAAAGATAACTACTTGAAACCATGAGCAGCTTCCGATTGAGTTTGTGTCTGAATCAAGCAGAGTCGTCAGAATATTCATCACAAAATTTAATATTGACGTATCTTTCTTATGTCAGACATTAAGAATAAGCTTTCTATCAGTGCTTTTTAACGAAAGTTTATTCCGAGACATCTCCATGAGAACAAATTTCGAATTTTTCGAGTATCGAGAAACTCAAAAACGGAACTAGTCTTCCAAATCTGAACCAATTTTAGTGTTTTTGCGTTTTTTTTGTAGCTATCACTTTTCCTGACAAAATAGCGCTGAAAGTTATTCATAAAAATCTTGTTTCTGTATTTTTTTTCGAGAACAAGTGAGTGTTCCAGTACTAAATTGAAAAGAGCCTCGCCCGTAAATCGCACGGCGCCAAGGGGGTTGCTGACGCATAAAATGTAGGAGGGATCCTCGGGGGAGAAATTGCTGGCGCTTTCGGACCTGAGGAGGCCGTGTATCACGGCCTCCCGCACGTCGAATGCGCCAGGGCCTTCCATTTTTGCCTACATTTTTTGCGTCAGCAAACCCCTGGCGCCGGGCGATTTACGGGCGAGCCCGACTTCGTTTTTAGTACTGAAAAATTGCTTTCCACTGAAAAAGTAAACGAAAAAGTATTTTTTAATAATTTTAATAACCAACGTTTTATTAAGCACATTAAAAACTACAAAATAAGCGCAAATCGGTCACATTTGGTTCACAATGAACGACACCCAATTCATTTGAAGTTTGCGACATGGCGAAAACTGTGTCTTATATAAGAAAAACACGAAAATTACTGAAAGGAAATCTTCAAAAAGTTCTTATCTGTAGATTTTTCATAATGTTGAACATTTAAATACTTCGAAAACGTGTATCCACCCGATAAAATGGAAGAACTTGGTCTCATTTTGACACATAAAATTTGAAGACTAATTATGTTCAATCTTTCTTATTACTAGGATTTCAGTCATAAAACAACAAAAACTTATAGTTTAACCGATTTATTAGTTCCAATTACATAAAAAAATATAGTCTAAACTTTAATTGAAGGAAGTAACTAATCTGAGGCCAGAATGGGCATGAAGAGCACGATTTCGGTGTCCATCATCTTCTTTTTTCAACTGTTTATATTTCGAAGAACCTGTAAGAGCTTTACGGAGAAGTATTCTCTGTTCTTATCAACTAACCGCTCGAATAGGAGTTGTTGACGGCTTCTTCTCGGAAAACGCTGAACTGTCTCGAAATCTGCAAACGAAATGTCGAATAGAAGCGCCAGGACTAACTTTGAACGTTTAAGAACAATTAAATAACCAGAAAACATCAAAAACATGAAACAAAACTCATGAAAAAGCTTATTTTAGCGGATTATCGCAGGATACACCTCTTAAAAATCGTGTATCGCGAACCGCGCCAGCACGAGATGCGTGTCAGTGAAATTGCTGGCACATTCGACGTGCGGGAGGCCGTGTGTATTTGATTTGAAAAAATGAAAACTTAAATTTGAACACGCGCCAAAAGTAGGTAGGCTGCTAAACAGTGCGCGCAACGACGCTCCGTAATACGCATTTGTAAACTTATTTATTCTCACTCATTTTTTCTCAAAATTTCTGAATTTTTAGCTGAAAGAAATCAACTGTTGGCAGGAATGGGTCTTCTCGACGATATTTCCAAGCTAACAAAACCGGCCACCGAGATGCCGGATCCCGAGGATGATAATTTTGAAAGTAATTTTTGTTTCGAAAAAAAAATGTTTTAAACTTGAAAATTTTTTAGGCTCTTTACTCGTAAAACCCACTGAAAATCGCCAAAAACGCGCTCAAAATTTCAATTTCGAAGAGGGAAAATACGCGGGAAGCGCAGTTTCGCGAAAAGAAATTTTCGAAAAAAAATTTCCGGGTTGCATGGCAAGGATTCGGAGGATTCTGAAGAGGACGACGACGAGGAAGAAGAGGATGAAGAAGAAGATGTTCATTCAGATGACGTCGAGATGGGAGCTAAGGGTTCTGACGATGAAGAAGAAGACGTGGGGGATTCTGAAGGCGATGAAGACGTTGACGATGAAGAGGAGGAGGGTTCTGGAGATGAGGAAGAGGGCGACGAGGAAGAAGCGGATTCTGGCCTAAAAATGACCACTTTGCCGTTGAAAGATGATTTTGATAAGGCTGACAAAGGTAGAAAGTTTCCGAATTTTCAAAAAAAAAATTTTGTTTTCGAAATTTCAGAAAAAAAAACATGAAAATTACGGTTTTTTGGGGCTGAAAAATCAGAAAGATGAACTGAAAAAGGTTTTTAATCAAGTTTGGCAAAAAACTACAATTTTTCTGCTGAAAATCTAGAAATTTTTATGAATTTTTTCAGCCACAAGTGTGCGTCATCAACGACAAGTTTGGGATGATCTAATGTATTCAAACATTCGAATTCATGCTTTTCTCAACACAATGAATCAAATGCCACGTGGCGAATCTCGTAAGAATTTGCTCAAAAATTGTGATGATTCCACCAAAAAATCGCTGGAAATTGCCATGGAAAATATGGCAAAACTCCGAGATTTAATGAAAAATGCAATTGGAAATTTTGATGAAAAATCGGCGAAAAACGAAGGAATTAGTGATGATGATGATGAGGAAATTCCCAGTGATGATGAAGAGATTTTGAGTGATTTTGATGATGAAGAGGAAGAGGAGGAATCTGAAGAAAAAGAAGACGTGGAAATTCAGAAGAATTCTGCTGGAACAAGTCTGAAATCGCTGAAAAAGAATCTGGAAACTTTGGATAATTCCATTGAGAAATTCCGTTCGACCACTGTCACAAAATGGTACAATCGAACTAAGATTCTCAATAGTTCGACGAAAAGAACCGATTTTCAGTTTTTGAGAAGAGAAGCATTCTTGGACAGATTAATAAGGTGAACAGAACAAGATTTTGCAAAATCAAAGGAAGCCATTTTTATTGGTTTGAAAAAGCCCCAAAACTATGGAATTGGCTCGTTTAGGCCTGAGAGCCACACAATCTGATTATTATGTCATAATCATCAAAATATTTCAAAATATGTCATAATTATACTCATTCGAACCGTCTTCGAGTTCTGATTCTGAATGTTTAGGTTTTATAGGTCTTCGAAATTCATAATGTTACGGTAGTTCTTGATGTTTCAATTTTCAGTTTTATTTTCGTCTAGTTCTGATTGATTTTTGAATATGAAATTTCGGAATTTTCTCGGGCCTGGGGAACCCCTTCCTGTTTCCTAATCGAAAATTACTGGAAAGAAGCTTCAGAATCTCCTTACATTTTTTTCCCCATCTCCTAATTACCTTCATTTCTTTCCAGGTACTCGCCGACGAGGACAAACTTCTCAAAAAAGTGCACACAAATCGAAGCGGAAAATCACGTATCGGAGCCCCAACCCCTTCCTCTGACGTCATCGATAACGAAATTTTCGATGATTCTGATTTTTATCAGATTCTTCTGAAGCAAATGCTCGAATCTCGAAATCAAACGAATACTCAAGATGGAGCAGATATGACTCGAAGTTATATGGAATTACAGACAATGTTCAATAATAGAAAGAAGAGAGACGTCAGTCAGCTTTCATCAAAAGATCGTCGTTTGAAGTATGAACCAATTGCTAAACTCATCAATTTTTATCCATCGAAACCGTCGGTTGCCACGTGGAGTCACGAGAGCCGAAATGAGCTCTTCAAATCTCTTTTTTCTTAGATTTTTTTTTCGAATTTTTTGTTGTTTTTGTGGTTGCAAGTCGGATAATCACTTGAAATACGCAAATTTTTCCAGCCAAAATTTTCCAATGTTTTCTTCAATTGTTATTCTTTTTGTTATCACTTTTATTTATCTTCAATTGTTGTTGTTATTCCTAAAAATTGAATTCTATAATTTTGTTTTTTTTTAAATGAAAATTTGATGGAAAAATCGTTTTTTTTTTCTTTTTCGAATTCCTTTTTCAAAAGCCACGGGATCCAGAGCTCTTTTTGTTCCCTGAAAGCTTGAATTTTTGAAAAAAAAGTTTTCCACTAGAAAATTCATAGAAAAAAACCTGAAGAAAAATCGAAAAAAGTCTTCAAAACTTTGAAAAATATGTAATTCATTGATTATCATTTTGTTATCACAGCTGATGATAGTTGTTCTTTTTTTTGAACTATTCAAAAATTTGGGTGAAAAACAAACGATAATTTTTCTGGCAAACAAAAGGGGAGGAAAGCTTCAAAATAAAACTACTGGGAAAGAAGGAGAGTGATGATTAGAATAGAAAAGAGAAAAGGGCCCGTGTGAAACAGATGGGAGAGAGAGGAGAGACGCAGGGAACAAAGTGATACAAATCAAAAAAAATCGAAAAAAAATTATGGAGAAATACGATCACGATAGACATATGTGCCCACTGCTCCGTTGAGTTTTTTCGTGCAAGTCGGCCAAAAAATGCAGCTGTCCGGATCGAAGTACCAGGTGAGTGAGAGGGCGATGAAGAAGATTCCAGAACATATGTGACACGGTCTTCAAAAGAAATTTTGGGTTAGATTAATTTGAAATTTCGAGAGGGAAAATGGAAAAATAGGGGGTTTTCAACTTGAAAAGTGGAAAAAACACAATTTTTACTCTGAAAAAGAACCCTAAATGGTACAGAAAGCAGTCAGACTAATGGCCTAGAATCTGATGAAAAGTTTTTTCTAGGCCACCAATCTATGTTTCCAGAAGCTTTTTTGCCAAAAAATTTGTTTTCGATTTTTTTAAAAACGAATTTTTCGCCTTTTCCGTAGGAAAACATAAATTTCTCGTACGGAAATTATGTTTTTATTCGATTTTCTGCATCTTCTCTCCTTTTTCGGCTTAAAATAAACGCTTTCCAGCTTTTTTTTTGAACGAAAAAGCTTGATCATTTGCTTTTTTGTATTGAAAAATTTTTTCAGTTTTCTCTTTTCTTTCGCGAAAAAAAGTCGATTCAGCTTCTGTCAGGGGAAAATAACAAACGTTTTTTCACTGAAAAAACGATTGTTTTCCAATTTTTCTATCGATAAAAACCGGTTTGTTTATCCGTGGCTTCTTGAAAAGTCTCTGGTTTTTCCCTTTTTTTTCCATTTTTTAATCAATTCAATTGATTTTACCTTCGTTCGAGAAAGAATCCGACAATGTAGAACCACATGAAGAGCGCCGGAAGAGAGAATGAAGAGGGGAGAAAAAAGGGAAAAAAATATGATGAAAACCAAAATAAAAAAGCGTCGGAGTCACAGATCAGGGAGAGGGCGATGAAGAAGATTCCAGAGCATATGATGAGTCCAGAGCACATGACCTGCAAAAGAATATTTGTTTGGAAATGTTTGAAAAAATAAAAAAAATTAGCTGGGAGAAGAGTGAAAAATAGGGAAACGTAGCTGAATATGTGAGATTTCGGCGGAGTTTTGGGCCGGGACTGGAAAACCTCAAAAATTAAGAATTTTTCCTTCTGAAAATGACTTTTTAGCTTAAAAAAATTAAGGTTTTTCAGCCATTTTCTCTCACAAAGGAATTTTTTGCATAAAAAGCCTGAAAAGAGCTCTTTTAGTGCTGAAAAAGCTAAAATTAAGAGAGGTTTCACACGTAGGAGAGATATTTTCATTCTGAACCTGATTTTTCATCACGATTTTCAGCCATTTCCACCATTTTTTCTAGTCAAGTTGTGAAAGAAAATCATACTTTAGGCTCTGCGGAGAGCCTTCATGACTCTCAGAGTGATAATGATGAGAGCGTTCAATCGGATGATACCGTCAGCTGTTTCTTTCTTCTTAGTTTTTGGAGATGACACAATATACAAAAAGATCGACAAGTCCTGTGCAAGCCGAGACATGAATTCAAAATGTGTGTGCATCATTTTGTAGTCGTACGGGCTTTTGTTCTTGGAATAACCGTAATATTGTGAGACTCCAGCCACATCACCGATAGTTTCAGTGGCTCCGCAGCAATTTTGGAAGAGTTCGTTGAGTTTTAAGAGCAGTTCTTTCTTCTTGCGATTTTCGAAACTTTTTTTATATTCATCATAGGCTTCATTGACAGCATGCCAACTTCCTTGCACGTTTCCGATTTTTGTTTGAATCTCCTTGTATTCATCGTTTGTCAGCTTAAAAACTTTTTGACTTTTTAGAATGTCTGCAGGGAAAGGAAACTTACGATCGTCATTTTCATGCGGATGAAAATCTGTAGGATGTTCCGGATAGAGCTGGGCCTGGAATTAAGATTTTGGAGGGAAAAAGTGATAACATTATCGGAAAATCTGGATTTCTGGCGGAAAAAAACCGTGGTTTCCGACTGATAAAAGCTAAAAATCATGATGTTTTGGCTTGAAACAGCTCAGAGGCCAGGCCAAAAACACGATTTTTGGCCGAAAGTCGTAAAGATTTTGACTGAAAATAGCTAAAAACAATGGGGTTCTGACTAAAAATCACCTGCAAAGAATTCTGATCCATTTGCTTCTCAAGTTCTCCCAAAGTGTGATGGTAATCAATGATTCTGTCCTCGATAGTCGCCTTCTCATCTGCACGAAGACCGCCTTCTGGAAAATATTTGTTATTGGAAAGATTTTGAAGGGTCTTGGGCCAATGTTAGTTGAACAATAGGTTTTACGATCAAAAATCGAGTTTTTGGCGTGTTTTCATGCAAAAATAGGGTTTTTTGAAGGTTAGAAAAGTGACATCTGTGAAAAAAACAGTATTTTTCTGATTATTTGAGCTACAAATCACGTTTTTTTCAGCTGAAAATACACTTTTCCTTTCCTTACCTGCAATGCGTTCCTTCATGATTTTCAAGCCCATTTCGTAGAAATCAATGACGTCCTTGATAGAAGACATTTTCTGAAAATTGGAAAAGTCGATTTTAAGAGAAAATGAGTAGAACTGAAATTTGGTCGAGTTTATTTATCGAAAAATCAGCGAACTTTTAGGCCAAAAAGGAAAACAGCATAGAAAATCTAGAAAATCTAATGCCTCTTATTGATTTCCATTTGTTTTTGGAGAAAAAAGTTCGAAAAACAAGCAGCACAGCGGAAAAATAGGGAAATTCGTAGTTTGGCCTAAAATCAACAAGCAAACAGTGTCGAAAACGCGGAAATTCAAAACGGTGCAGTGGAGCGTTATTTCATTACCAAAAAGCGAGAGAGTGTGCAGAGAGGAGAGTGTGCAGAGAGGAGAGGGTGGTAGAGAAAGGCGCCGTCACTATACCGCGTTTTTCTCAGCCAGTTTTGAATATTTTTGGATTCTGAAAACAGAATCTGATTCAGAAAGGAAAACTGAAAAGGGACATATAAAAATTATGCAAAAATTCGAAAAAAAAAATTTTATTCAAAAATCTTTTTTTCGAATTTTCAAATGATTTTTATATGTCCCTTTTCAGTTTTTCTTTCTGAACCAGTTTCTGTTTTCAGAATCCAAAAATATTCAAAAAAAGGCTGAGAAAAACGCGGTATAGTGACGGCGCCTTTCTCTACCACCCTCTCCTCTCTGCACACTCTCTCGCCTGTCGATCGCGCTCCCGGTCGGCGACTTTTGCGTTTCTCAGCACAGTGCCCACAAAAGCTGAGGAAAAAGTGGAGAAAAACTGCCAAAAAAAATGAAAAATTTTTATTTGAAAAACGAAATGGAATCGCTTTGCTTCTTGTCTGTCTGTGAATAATGATCAACCTCTTAAAAAGTGAGTGTAAAAAGTAAGAAAATGAGTGAAATTTTTCTGAAAAAAGCAGACTTGTCGCGGACCGGGCCGGGCCGGGCCGGTGGAGGAATTTCTACCGGCCCGGCCCGGCCCTGACTCGGGGTTCAAGACAAAACATGTTTTCTTCAGGTTTTTTTTTCGAAAATTTTTTTTTGCGGTTTTTTTCTCTTTTTTGGCCTATGTTTTCAGGGAGGAAATTCTGATCAATTTTTGAGAAAAAAGACCCAGGAAAAGTACAAAAAAAGGGCTGAAAATCGGGAAAAACGTGCTCCAAAAACTAAAAATTCCCCGCCGGGCTTTCCGGGCCGGCCCGGGTTTTGGACAAGGAAAAAAGCCATTTTCTGAAATATATTTTCTGGAAAATTTTTCAAAAACAAGGTATATACAAACGCGCTCTACTGAATCGTTCCTGGTTCAGTCACAAGACGGACCAATTCAGTGAGTTTATCATACTTTTTCAACATTTTTAAAGCTTTACCTTGTTTTCATAGAAAACTGTCGAGCTACTGTGAGCAATTTTCCAGTTTATTTTCAAAAAAAAAGCATGGAAAAGCTAGTTTTTGGTGCGCTTTTTGTTGGAAATTTTAATGGGATTTTCATGTGAAATGCTAGTTTTAAAGCAATTTTTCTCAAATTTTAAACATTATTCAGTCAATTCCCATCAAGTAACACCCTTTTTTAAAAGTTTTTTTTCCAGCTTTCTCCAACAAAATTCTTACCATTGCATAATCCTCTGGTTGTTTTCTTTCTCCATGTCCCAAAACTTGTCTAACCATATCCTCAAAAAGAACAGGTCGAACTTCCAAATTCATCATCAAATGACTTCGCAATTGAGTCCGAGCTCTTGCCAACTCTTCCGATCCAATTCCACGTTGTAATTTGAGGACTTGTTCAACGAGAAGAATCAATGCATCTTTTACATTCTCTGGATATGTACTGGCTGTTAGAGTGAACACTCCACTATCACTATACGAATGATTGTAGGCAATTGCACTGTACACCCAGTGATATTTGTTCATCATGTCAGTATAGAAGCGAGCGTACATTCCTTTTCCTGGGCCACCAGCTGAAAGTTGAGGGGGGATTAGAATTTTTTGAACATTTTATTTTCAAGCGTTTTTTTCAGAATGTCTAGCTGGAAATAGAGCAAAAAATTGAGAACTCAAAATATATTATAAATTTTTCAAAAAATTCTGAGACTTTTTTCTTCAATTTTCAGTTTTTCAATTTGAAATTGCAAAGTTTTTGAAAATTTTAGCAATACTAAATTCCCAATGCCTTCAAACCGCAATAAATTTGAATTTTTGGAACAAAATTATTGGAAAAAGTATTTTTTGAAAAATCTTGAAAATTTTTTTTTGGAACTTCCTAGAAAATTTTCCTCAAAATCGTGCTGATTTGCAATTTTTTCAAATTTTTCAAACTCAAAAAAATTGCCGAACAATATTCAAAAACTATAAGATTTTACTAATTTTTCAAAATGTCCATTTTTTTGTCGGAAAAGGGTGGTAGGACGTTTCAAAACCGTGTCCCTAACTAGAACTGCCCCGTGTTAGAACCGTACCCCATATTAGAACTGTTCTATGCCAGAATCGCCTACTTATCAGCACTGTATCGCATCAACACTGCACCGCACCAGAACTGAAAATAATGGGAAATTCACATGGAGGAATTTCGTTCTCATACGGGACAGTTCTGAAGCGGGTCAGTTTTGAAGCGGGTCAGTCCTGAAAGAGGGCAGTTCTGATATGGTCACAGTTCTCATATGGGACAGTTCTAGCAAGGGTACATTCTTGAACGGCGTATTGCCTTATAAAAAATTTGAAATTTTCAGCTTTTTGAAAAAAAATTCAACAAATTCTCGAAAAACTCACCAGAAAATGCTCCACCACCTCCCAACAATGACTGGAGAACACAAAAAGCGACAAAATCCTCATCCTTATAACCGCATCCCTCTAATCCCAATACAACATGTGACAATAAAGGATACGGTTTTCCAACTGTCAACGGTGTTAAATCCTTTTGAATTCGAATCTCTCCTCCTGTATATTGTGAACGGGAATTATCAATTTCGGGAATTTTCGATGGAAGAAGTGTTGGTTTTGTATTCCATATGGATTTTTGTGTATCAAAGTGACGGGAGACAATCGAGACGAATTCATCATGATCGACGCCGACTCCTGGAATGAAAATTTTGGGTTTTTTGAAATAAAAATGAAGAATTTTCCAAGTTTGGACGGTAAAGGTCTGCAAAAGTGATAAAAAAAAAGAGTAGAAATGCATTCTAATGACCTAGGAATTTCAAAAACCTTGGAATCAAAAAAGCGGGAATCTCAAATTTCAAAAGCAACAGAAAAATCTGTGTACTACTCTCTAACAATCCATGTCTTGGAAGCTGTACTTGTCCATAATAAAATTTGATTTTGAGCAAAGGACTTGTCCGAGAGTAGTACGTAGAATTTCATGGCCTCCAAAAATCCTAGGCCACAAGAAGCAAAACTATGTTTTTCTGACTTGGTTTTGTGCCGTTTTGATCAATTTTTCTAGTTTTTTTTTTTTGAAAAGGATAATTAAGGAAATAAAATGTATTTTTGAAAAAAAAATTTTCATCTATTTTTAGAAAAAATGATGATTTTTACTGATTTTTTTTTCAAAGGAAAACATTTTATATTTATCCAATTTTCTGGCTGAAAATCAGTTTTTTTTAAATTTTTGAGAAAACTTTTTGAAAAAAAAGTGAATTTTTCCAATTCTTACCTCCAATAACCATCCTTTCAGAGGTGTGAACTTTGCTCAAAAATCCATAAATATCAGAAATCCTAATTTTATCCAATGAATCGATTCCAAACTTTGGATATCCGATAGTATTATTCTGGAAAGCGGCCTGATGAATATAATCCGTTAGAAGGATCTCAATAGCTCCAATCCTCTGTGGCAGATCCTCATTTTCATAGAAAACCGTCACTTTTGCTTGATCCAATGACACTTCATCGATAAGAGGCCTCCAAATTGTGTCGGAGAGTACTTTTGTGACAGAATTAACACCATCCCGATGACAACTGGCGGCATAAATCATTGTATCCCGTGTACTTTGACAATCCACTATTCCACTGCTTTCTTCCAATAATGCATACACGTCATCACGGTCTTCAAAGTTTTCCGAGCACTGAAAATGACCAAATTTTGAGATTTTTTCGAATCTAGAAAAGCATTCTAAATTCTAAGTGTACGAAAAAAATTTTTCTTCAATTTGAACGATATTCTCACTCTTTTTTATCGTTTAAAAAACTGTTCAAAATCTGATACTCACATTGAAAGCAAGTTTCTCAACAACTCTAGAAACTCCAAATGGGAAGCCATTCTCAAATCGGCAACCACTATCAATAGCCACTCCGATAGTGACAAAATCTCCATAAGTGCTCTCTGTGCACACTTTTAATCCATTCGGAAGCTTAGTCAACTTTGAATTTCGTCCACTTGTTGATAACCCTTTTGGCACTGCCATTTTTGTGGTTTCCATTGGAAGCGGCACCGAAAGTGGCAATTTCTTGACGATTTCTCTGTGGTTTTTGATGGATTGACTTATATTTTGACATCTTTTTAAATGCGGAATGCTTTTTTGTAGAAGCATCTGGATGTGGAAGTCTGAAAAAAAAACTATTCTCAATCAGTATTCAATTGTTTGAATTCTGATCAAAGAATCCAATTAAGAAGAAAAACAGACCAGATATGATTTCTTTAATAGAAAAATCACTTTTTTTTTCTTAATTGGATTCTTTTCGGAATTTTACAAAATATCACAAAGCGATTTTCAACTTTCTATTAATTTTTAAAAAACGAATCCCAGAAAATAACAATATATTATTTTATTAAACATAATAAGGAAAAAGAACAATGATGGGCAACAACTCAGGGGTTAAAAAATGAAGAACAACAACAAATTTAAGTAAAAAACAAATCAAAAAATTAGAAAATTAACGCTTCTTTGTCTTCATACGATGAGCAACACGAGCCTTTTGGAACTTCGAATCTTGTGGTCCGTGACGTGCCGCTTTCACTGATTTTCGAGAGACTGAAGCCAATGCAGAAGTGAATCCCTTTGACGACTTCTGGTTCTTTGAAGACGGCTTCTGAACTCCACGCGAGCCAGCGTTAACCAATGGAATATCACGAAGAGACGATTTGGCATTGGCCGCCTTCTTTTGGGTCTTCTGATGACGTCCTCCTTGAGATCCAGTTGATTCAACGACGGCACGAATCTTCTTATTCTTTGAATGACGTGCTCTTTTGGCAGCACGTACGTGGAATGCTGCTTCGTGTTCGACTGCAATCTCTTCTGGAGTCTTTGCTGCTTGAGCCTTCTTTCGAGCTTCTACCTTCATTTGACGCTTCTCTTCGCGTTTTCGTTGCTTTTCTGAAAATGGAAAAAGGTTAGTGGAAAAAGTTTAGAATCCCATCAGTGATCAAGGGTACTTTTCAATTGACTTCAAAACATTTGATTTTCAAAATGTTGCAAAATAATTTGGAAAGTAGCTCTTGTCAGAGCGCTTCGATTGGGTAAAAACAAATGAAATGCTACAGTAATCCTTAGGTACCGTAACCAACAATGAAAAGATACAGTAACTCGTCAGTAATTATCAAAACTGTTTAGAAAAACAGATACGGTTTACTGGGTTAGATTTTACAGTATCTGAAGGTTACTGTAGATAAACTTTTAGATCTCGAAACTTGTTTTTATTGTTTTGATTCGAAAGAAGTGACGGGTTTGAAAGGTGTTATTCTCAGAATAATTAAACTGCATTTCGGAATTTTTCGCTTCCGATATGCCTCGTTCTTCAGATAAAAAATTTCAAAACATTCGCTATTTTTCCATTTTCCAAAATGGCCAATTTCATTCATTTTGTTCTGGAATATAAACATCATAGTTTTCAAACGGCCTTTTTTTTTAGTTTTCTATAGTACCCGAATTTCTCGAATACGATACTCTATAGCTTTCAAATTGTCCGGTTGAATTTCTCTGTGGAATTCATTGGCATTTTTCAAGTCGAGAAAAAAACTTTTTGCAACGAAAAAAGTGTAAAAAACACTTTTACAAATCGTCCCAGACCCTTCGAGGTGTTTTCTTTTGGTATTTCAGAATTCTCAAACGCTTCTTGTTCGATTTCCAAATGTCTCAAATTTCTTTTTCAGACTTTCAAATTCTTTGGCATTTATGCTTTTTAGTTCCCAAATGTTCTCAGTCTCAATCAACTCACCAACTTGTGATTCCTTCATCATCCAAACTCTCTTCTCTCCTCCATTTTCTCCAGTCTCCAGAGCGTGTTGTGTCTTAGCCATAGATGCCTCTGCAATTCGGAGCTCTTTCTCAGCTCGATCCTCTTCATCAATTTGTTGAATAGTATCCTCCAATTCATCAATACGTCTTCTATAAGCTTCAACGACTTCTGGTGCCACGAGACGTTGCTTTAGGGTTCTATCAGCATTGGAGTTCACAATTTCTTTGAGCAATTTTCTCTCCTCTTCTCCCACCAATGAAATTGATCTACCCGCTTTTCCGGCACGAGCGGTACGTCCGACACGATGAATGTATTGTTTGATTGATTTTGGCATATTCATATTGATTACGGTTTGGACACCTGAAATGAATTTCGTGAATTATCAGAAACAGAAAGACCAGAAACACTTTTAAAAAATTTTTTTGGTTGAACAATGATTTGAAAAATGGTTATTTTTAAAAAGATTTTCTTTCAGAGAAAATTCATTCTAAACGAAAAAAAAAATCAAATATTTTCGTCTTATTTTTATTTTCAAAAATGTATTCTCTGTATTCTCATCTATATTATAACAATTGAAGAAATAAAAAAAGTTTGTGGATTTAGAACAGCTTTTACTTTAATAATTGTCCAAATGTTCCGAACAAACATTTTTGAATTTTGGTCAATTTTTAGTTGATTCCAGTTCTTTTCAATACAAGGAATATATGAAAATCAGAAATTTTCTTAAATTGGATTTTAGGTTTGAAAAGTTTTGAATGGTTGAAGGAAAATACTTTTTGACGTTTTCAATTGTCATTTTTGTTTGAAAAAATTTTGAAAAAAACAATATTATTCGAAATTTTTTATCAGCAAAATTACTGTACTTTTTCTGAGATTTGGTCATTTGAAAAACATTGGGACTTTGAAAGAAAACAAGTTTGCTTCCATCAAAATTAAAGTTGGAAAAATTTGTTGCAAAAAGTACATTTATTCAGATTTTGAATCTTCGAAAAAATGTTTTTCCAATATCTTTCCATACCTTCAATATTCAATCCTCTATAAACCAAATCAGTAGAAACTTAATCAGAAAAACAAACCAAATAAGGCTAATTTTTTTCAATAATTTGTTTTGAGAATTTCTGAAAACTGAAAAGATTTTTCTTTTGAAAAAAGGTTTCCAAGCTTTTTTTTTATTCTTCCCAACTATTATTTTTATTTTTTCATATTATGAAACATTTTCAAAAATTCTTATTTTTCAAAATCTTTCCATACCTTCAATATCCAATCCTCTGGAAGCCAAATCAGTTGAAACCAACACATCAATATCGCCTTTTTTGAATTTCGATAGAGATTCGATACGTTGTCCCTGTGTAAGACTCGATTGCATTTGTCCAACTTTAATTCCCAAAAGACCCAATAGAATTTGCATTCGTTGACAATCTTTTTTAGTTCGAACAAATACAATTGTATTCGTTTGGAATGTTCTTGTCACCAATGCAGCTACCATTGCCTCTCGATCTGTTTCTCGCCCAGCACGAATTCGAATGAATTCTTGACGAAGTTTCAATGCTGTATCAGTGTTTTCATTGATAAAGATTTTCACGGGTTTTTTCAGGGACATTGATGCCAATTCATCGATTTCCTCTGTCATTGTTGCCGAGAAGAGAAGAGTTTGACGATTTTCAGCGCACAGACGGATTAGCTCGTTCATTTGATCACGGAAAGCTTCTTCAAGCATTCTGTCGGCTTCATCGAGGACAAGAACCTGAAATTATAATTTGAATAAAGGAACTTGTGAAAGAATTGTGTTTGTAACTTTTTCCTCGTTTATGTATGTCGAAAAATGACAAAAAATGACAAAACAATTGGCTTGTTTCTCGTTGTTTTCCCCTTGAAACTCGTTCTCGCTGCGAGACCTTAACGTTCAACTTTGTGCGCCTTTAATCTATGGCTGTAAATCGACAAGACTTCAATGGACCTTCAAGTTTGACGATGAGGACAGTGGGAAAGGAGTTTCAATAGGTAAAAAAATGACGAGAAAATATTCAATTTCTCTCACATGAAAAACATTTTGTGGTGGGCTTTGGAAATCTAGAAATTGAATTTCTTGAATTGGGGTAAACGAAGTGTTCAAATTTTCGTATACTCATAATTGTTCTGTAATTCCAGTTTTATTGTAATTTTCAGTCAATTGGAACTTCAAAAGAATTTCGATTTTTTAGTTCATTCTATTGCAATTTTCAAACCACGAGAAGAAAAGCTTTTTGAGTGATTTGAACCAGAATTATGATCAAAATGTTTGGCATCTCCTATCTTTTCTTTTCAGTATGAGCCTTTTTTTTTCAAAAGTTAGCAAATTCTTCAAAAACTCTGAATTTCCCTTAGTCGTATGTTTGAGCTGCCTTCATCTTTCGAACATGTTAAGGCAATTTAAAAAATGTTCCCAAAAATCTTCGAGCGATAAGAAAATTCTGGGCTTTATCAGGAATATTTTTTAAAAAAAAGAGAAAATGAAATGAGATAGAAAATGAGAACTTTGTTCTCTAACAAGGGACATTACTTTAGATAGTCTTTGAGAATTTTCTATAAATTTTACCATAGACTAATTGGACCCGGGTGAGAGCAAAAATCATAGTGCGAAGGGTCACGAATCCCGTTTAAGCCTGTTACTCTGAATTTCAGACGTCGTCCAGTACAAAATTTCGTTAAAAACATGAATTTTTGAAGATTCTGAGACGTTTCAGGGGGTTTTAGAAAAATCACGAGCATTTCAGACATGGAGAAACAGATTCTGATACTTTTTAGAAAAAAAAATTTTTTTGAAAAAATTTGCATAATAGGACCCACCCTTTTGGTGGGTTCCAAAATCCAAATTTCAGACAACTTTTCAGAAGTGTCTAAAAACTTTTGGGTGTTATAAGGGGGTTCAAAAATGTTTCCTTGCAAATTTTTTCTCGCACTACGAACCATTTTCAGAGGATATATTACGATTTTTCTGAAAATCAGCTATTTTTCGACATTTTCGAAAAAGAGCCTTCAAAATCAAAAAACTTTCAAAAATCGCCTATGATTTGTTTAGGACATTTACTAGGAGCCACCAAATCATGTTTCTGGGGAAAAATATGGGTTCTAATTTTTTGTCTGAAAATTTCCAGACAAAAAAATGAAAATTTTTAAACGGGATTTATGGCGATTCTAATGTCGATTTTCGTTCTCAGGGGGTCAAAATTAGTCTCTCTGCAAATTTTCAGAAAAATCCCAAAGACTATCTAAAGTAACGTCCCTTGTAAATGAAAAAGCTTCAAGGCCTGCTCTTCAATTGAAGGTCAATTCAAAATTCAAAAAGAAGGTTCAAGAAATGGGAAAAACAAAGCGTTGACTAATTTCAACTCAGTTTGGAAAATTGGGAAGCTAGAATATTTAGGATTTGTCTTATCAAAATTGTGCTGAAAATCCTATCTTAAGAAAGGGGCGAAAAAAGAGAAAAAGATATAAAAATACGTGTTCAACGTACGAAGCAAATAGCTTCTTTTTTTGCAAACCTTTCTCAACTAAGAATAATCCAAAATCATGGATTCTGGTTATGAAAAATGCTGCTTTAATCTTCCAAAATTTCAGTTGAAAATAGTTGCCAAACTTTTCGTACTTCGAACATGTATTTCTGTACATTTTTCTCTTTTTTTCTTTGAACACCACATGATGAAAAATTCCAATTTTTGACAATAATCCTCTTCTTTTCGTTCTCAACATTTAATAAATTGATGAAATTGAAGGCAAAAAATATCAAATTTTTTCCAGCTCTTCCTCCGTTCTCACAATTTTTCAACTTGTGTTCCGCTTCGTGATAATTCAATTCCTAAAAAACTCCTCACCTCAATAGATCCCAAATTGAAATTTGGTGAATTGTGCAAATGATCGATAAGACGTCCTGGTGTGGCGACGACGACATCGGGTCCAGAACGAAGAGCCGCTTCTTGGGCTTTCAGATCCAATCCTCCTGAAATTTTATTCTCAGCACAGAACCTCAAGACTTTATTTCAAGAGTTTCAGTTTCTATTTTCAGAAATTTTCTTTCAGAATTTTCAGCTTTTGCAGTGTTTTCTTTCTCTGTCTCTTTCTCTGTCATTTTGCACTTTCTCATCAATTTTCACTTTCCCCATATTAATCCAGAAAAAAAACGAGCACAATCCATTGTTGTCTACGTCAGCTTTAGAGGGATTCCTGCTGTGCAAACACATTGCCATCTGGGAGAAGGGGAGTATCAAATCCACGCTTTTCGAATCATTTTCAACTATGAACCGACGCGAGAAGCAACGGCATGAGCTGGCTCTTCTGGCTTCAACAGGTATTCTGCTATATTGGTTTCAAAAAAGGAGTCTTCAATAGAAGTGCATCCATAGTTCTTATATATCCTTACATAGAGTTTGTCTTTCAATATAACCTTGAGAAAAAGATTTGATTGCCAAGTATTTAAAGGAGGACTATTATCACATTTTTTTAAATTTTAATGTCTTCTTCATTTTTTCATGCTGGTTCCGTTGCTCATAAAGAAATTGCTCAAAATCGCTCTGAAGCGCAATCTATAACAATTTCTTTATGAGCCACGGAACCAGCATGAAAAAACAAATGAGAAATTAAAATTTGAAAAATGTGACAATAGTCCACCTTTAAAAAAGCATCCAACAAAAAGGCGTCTAGTATGATACCTTTTCCTAATGACATATTAGAGAAGAAATCTCAAATAAAAGGGAGAATGCTGAACTTTATTCTCAGTCAAGAAAAACCTGTCAAAAATTATCTAATTGTGAAAGTAAAAAACGATTGTAAATCCGACATTTTCCTTGTAAAATTTATGAGTACCAGATATTCAGAATCGGGTGGCCAAGACAACTTCAATGAGTATAATAATGACATTTTGGAATTATTTTGATAGCCATTTCAACTGTGTATGAATTCTCGAAATAATCCGAAAATATCAAAACTCATTCGAAACGTCATTTTATCCTGATCCTAAATATAATCTATAGTTCTAGTTTTCATGAATCTCACACAGAAACTGATAGAGTGTCTATGGTTTCTGTAAGAATAATTTATTTCAGAGTTTCGAAAATTGAAACTTTAAGCAAAGTGATTTTTACATCACTTTGGAATCCTGAGCTAGTGAAAGAAAGACATTCTATTACGGGTGTTTTTCACTGAAATCAGGCCTAAATTTTCAGGCGCCTATCACACCTACGATCAATGGACTCGTGCCATTATTCCATTCATTCAATGGAATCTGGTCCCCGGAGTTGGAATGGACAACTTTATCTGGCTAACTGCTATCAGCACCACTTTTACGTTGATCGGAACATTTTTTGTGGCAAGACTGGTGAGAAAGACTTCTAGTACGATTCCAATTAAATTAGCTTACTATCAGTGCCACGCACAAAAATGAAAATTACTCAAATTTTATCAGAATGTAGTTCGATTTAGATCGAAGTCCAAGGCCTTCGAAACAGTGCTATGATCTCCTCGGCAATGGTAATCCTCTACCAATTCTTTGTTTGCCAATTCTCCAGCCTCTATATCTACATCTTAATGCAATCTCTGCTCCTTTTCAACAACATGCAAATGATAATTGATGCCGCAATTCTTCATATGGAGAGTGAGGACGGGGACTATAAGAAAAGGACTCGACTGATAACTCGGATTATGATTCCACAAAGTATTGGATATGCATTGGGACCATATTGTGCTCTTCAGATGATCTTTTTTGTAACACCATATTTGGAAGTTTCTCAGGCATTGTGTGCGTTCTTGGCTATTCTCACACTTTTGCCGGTCATTTGGAATTACTTTCCGGATAATCCGAATCCAAGTAAGTGTCGGTTTTTGAGATTCAAGCCGACTTTATGGTTTGAAAATTTAGAGTTCAGAAAAGGGCCCGCATTGAAACGAATCAATCGTCCTTGATGAGTACTGTGATATATATTACTTATTTGCAAAAGCCTAAGGCCTCTGTTTAAAGGCGCAGCGACAAATTCTCATCGGCAACTGTCACAATTACAGTTATTTTCAATTGAGAATTACTGTAATCGTAACGGAACTGAATAGACATTTCTCGCTTATATCGAGCTGTAAGGCTTTTGCAAATAGGTAATAACAAAACTATCTTGAGAAAAGCTGAGAAAAGTTCTGTCAATTTTTCCCAACTAAAATTGTGACAAATCCAAAATTTCTCAGACAAATCTTTCAGATCTCTCCCTCGTCCCAGATTTCTCCGGCTACTTCGAAGTCCTAAAAAGTGACAATGTCAAGCTCTATTCCCTTCTCCTAATGATGGCAACTGGTCCATATACCGCCTATGATTCTCTTCTAAGAAACTCGATGGCTTCAAGTGCCATTCGAGACCCGAATAACATGCACAATTTGTTCTTAATGCTTGGTTTGACAACAGTTTTTGTGAATGGTTATCTGCTTCCAAAGCTTCAAACATTGATTTCAACTCAGACTTTGTTAGCCGGATCGTTTTCAGTGTTGGCTGGCAGTTATTTGTACTTGGCTGCGTTCCACGATTTAGTCCATTTGTTTATTGGAATGCCAGTTCAAGTAGGGAGTTTTTGTATCAGGGAACCGATCTAACAGAGCCATATTCTATCTTGCCAAAAGTTAAACGTTCAAATAAGTCAAGATTAGTGTAGTTTGAGGGTCTGGAGTTCCAGCGATTATAACTTAATTTCTAGGATTTCTATAAGTCTGAAATATTCTGAGTTCTGAATGGTCAATCAGTACGAGAATCTGGACATCTTCAAAATAGCTTGATAGCAGTAAAAATAGAGTATCTAAGCCTTGCTTGCCGAGCGAATTCTATGATAACAGATTATCAGTTTTTCATCTCCTATCAGGGACTGAAAACTCCGAGTTCAATGAGAATAGACAAATTTTACTGCGAATCGTAGAAAATCCAAGAGCATGCAATCTAGGACGGAATTTCAGAGAAAAATTTAGATTTGACATTCTAACGTGGCCCAAGACAAATCTCTCACATCATCTTTTTTGGAACCATTTCTAAGTCAACAATTCAAAAGTCAGCATATTGCAAATCCTATATCCACTGTTCTTAGTAGCTTTTGCAACGCTGGTCAATTGGGCAAACTCCCACCCATCCGTCTTACAATCTCCAATGAGAGCTTTAAAGGCCATAGACCTCCAAGTTCCGGTCTTCTCTTGTTTGCCCTCTTTCTATTCGACCAACATCTATTGTTACATATTGTTATAGGTGGCGGCGGCAACAATCTGCATCGGCGAACTCTCCTCCCAACTGATGGGTGCCATTGGCAAACGAAAGGCTGGAACAGCGGCATCGGTGCTCCGAATGAGCCAGTTGGCTGCCACTTTGTTGGTTCCATTCGTTCATGGAACTCTCACCGAACATCATGATATCGTTTCACTTTGTATTATGAGTGCCTTGTTGTCAGCTTCGGCAGTGGCTCTGGTCAAACGATTCGGGAGCTCAATGGTGTTTAGCTCCGAATATTTGCCAGGATTTTCCGCCAAATTTGATTGATTATTATTCGTTTTTAATGTAGTGTCACCCAGTACGACACTCCGCCGGGGACCCATATTGAATAAATTTACTTCCTACTGTAATTTATTTTTTAATTGGAAACCGCGAAACTATTTTCAGGCTGTTTTCGCGGGCAAACTTTACATTTTTATGCCAAAAATCGAGTTTTTGTTCGAATATTCAGCAAAACCAACACAAATGAGCGCGAAAGCAGCCTAAAAATAGTTTCGCGGCTTACGATCAAAAAATAAATTACAGTAAGAAGTAAATTTATTCAATATGGGTCCCCGGCGGAGTGTCGTACTGGGTGACACTACATTAAAAACGAATAATAGATTTCTTTTATTTATACTAATAAACCTTTTTTAATCAACAAAAAAACTGTCCTCCCCTTTCCTCTGTCTTTCTGTCAGAAGGAGGCGCGTGTCCGGTGGTCATTGAGAGAGAGGGGATAGACGAGAAAAGAAAAGAACAGGTTTCTCTTTCTCTCTTCAGGAGATCACAACTACATCTTCTTTCCGATTTTAAAGAGGAGAGGGAAACAATCCATACTATGCAAAAATCATAGAAAAGATATTGCAACTTTCTTCTTCTCTTTCTCTTTTTTATTTCATATCTGTTTCCTTTAGCAATATGACTATTCAATTCTAAATTTTCTTTTTGCTGATCACAAACATCTTTTTTACCTGATTAAAAGAGGTTTCGGATGGTCAAATGAGATGTTTTTGTAGATAAGAAGATGGAAAATGGTGATGACGTAGGTGTAGTAAAAGTTAGAAACAAAGTCTTTAGCTTCGAAATAATAATTTTAGCTCTGGAGATTTATATTCTGAATTTTGAACTTGAGGATATCAGAAGGAAAATCAAAAAATGATCTATAACTCTCTGAGAGCTTGGAGTAAAGAAACCAGAGTACTTCTGAAAATTCGAAATTCGGCAATTTCAGCTTAGAAGCACTTAAAATAAGAAGGAAGAAGCGAGCTCCAAGATATTCAGGACTTTGAATCTATTGAAAATTGATCTTAGAAGAGTTCTGGCTACTTGGAACTCAGATTTCAAATAACTATAAAGAAGCTCCGCCTTGAGCCCAGGAATCTTTTGAACTCGGAAACCTAATTTTAAAATCTTCTGAATCCCTTTTCTGAAATTCAAAACCCCGCAATAACTTCTCGATCTCTCCGTGTCATTACGTTCAAAGAAAATAAAACGGTCCCTTTTTATGTGTGACCATTACACATACACAAACATACAACCAGAATCTTCGTTTCCCGCCGCCGCAAATCTCCCCTTCCAACCAGCAGGTATTACATGTTCGTGGCGAGGCAATCACGAAGCATAACGCGAGTGGAGGAAAAATGCTTCATCCTCGGCAGCTAGCGCATCATAATGTTCTGTACTAAGCAGCCTAGCCACACACAGATAGAGTTTGTGAGGGCTAAGAAGACGTGGACATCGGCCGTCTCCATTGCAATGCAATGCGACTGAGAGAAGAGAAGAGAACAATCCAGATTCTGCCCAGCGGGTTTTCCGAATGAAGAAAATCCTGCCTTTTTCCCTTTGCGCGGAGAAGAGGGGAGATCTGCCCTGTGTATCTGTACTGCCAATCGGCGCCGATTTCTTCTTCAATTCACACATCTTCTCTTATCCACGCCCTTTTGCTTTGTGATCCAATAGTTTCTTATCTATTTTTCTCAGTTTTTGTTTACTATGCGTTGAGAGCTTAGAATCCAATCTCCATGAGAGACTTTTCTGACTTTCCTTATCTTTCCCATTATGAAAAACTCACAAATTTCATATTCTTATCATCGCTTATTTGTGAATCTTCATGCGAAACCCATTAATTGTGAATTAGAATGTCAAGATGTCTAGAATGAGTACAATCATGACATATCTTGAAACATTGGAACTTTCTATGCGCCTTTAAAATCAAATTCCATTTGGTTTCGGAACACTTTGAAAGACTGAAATTGAGCCAAACTGTTGGCCGGGTAGAATTTATCGAAAAACGAAACTAAACGAAGAGTCAAAAGTTTTCGAATTTTGTGAACCAGATAAACATTAACATTCCTATAGAATTTAGTTGTCAAAGTAACTAAATTTGATATCAGATCAAAACTTTTCCAAGGCTTAAAACCTTTACGAATTCGCATTTCTGTGGAATTTCATAGACTTTCATCGCCCCCAAACTCCGAATATACCATTCTCATTACAGTAACCAAAGCCCGCCATCACCATGTCGATCGAAAAGAAGCAGAAGGTGATGTTCACTTTATGCCTAGTCTTCGGACTATGGCATTTTGCCACTCAATGGACAACCACCCTCCTCTCGTTCCTTCAATGGGACACCGAAGAGGTGATGACAATCACTGATCTGGGTTATATTCAAGCGTTCGGATCACTTTGCAACGCTTTTGGAGCACTGGCTGCCGGTCAACTTGCTGATACGTTGGGAGCTCAATCAATGTTCTTGCTCTCGGCAGTATTTACCGCCGTGTACTATTCAGGAATTTCAATGGCCAGGTCTTGGTACTCATTCTTCTTCCTTCAAGTACTCAGATTCGGTTATCAGTTGGATGGAACCGCTGAGATGTACTTGGCTACAGTGACAACAGAAAGTGAGAGAACTAGTGCTCTCATGAGATTGACTATTCCACAGGTAAATCTTCACTAGATTCCCAATAGATTCATATAATAACATAGAAAATGAGTAGGATAGAGCAAATTCGTAGGGCTAAAATCTCCATTATCAAAATGAATCAGGTCTCCGTAATGAGCTAGTTTTAAGCTCTCCAATGTTCTAGGAACTAAATCAAAAATACAACTTATTTTTCCATGTTTCCTCTATTTGGACTGGTTTGACCGATTAAAAAAGCTAAGCCTTGAATTCTAAACAATCTTGAGATCAAATACATTCAGTAGTAAGCTAGCCTCCAGCTCTTAAATGATCTGAACCTCCCTTTCCGGATCCATAGAGCGATTCTGATGGAAATACACGAAGTGGCTTTAGACAAGTCAAATAGTAAACCAACTTCCAGGCTATCGCAATGTTCTTCGGTCCAATCGTTGGATCTAAAGTCGCCGCATGGACATCCCTCAGAACTTCTCAATTCATCGTTGGATTCGTACTCGCCGGAACCATGATCCCCGTTGTGATGTTCTTGCTCCCAACCACTCACTCAATCCCACGTTTGGCTTCCGCCCGACTCCGCCCACAAGACTATTGGCACATGATTTCAAAGAATTCAGCTCTCAAGGAGGGTCTCCTTATTCGTGCTCTTCTCATCTCCGCTTATGTCTGCTATGAGATGATTTCTCGTAATTTCTTGCTTAGAAATTACATGCACAACACCAATGAGAGTGCTTACGTTCTTCTTACAATGGCTGGATCTTTGTTGGCTGTTCAATTCATCGTTATGCCAATTGTTCAGCGTAGAGCTAGCCCTAAGAGACTTTTGCAAGTCTCTTTGGTTGGACTTTTCCTCAGTTATTTGTCGGCTGCATTTGCTAACAGTTTCGAACAAATGCTCATGATTACCGCAGTGCAAACTGCCGCATATGCAGTTGCTTATGCTGAGAGTTCTACACAAATTACTACGTAAGTTCTTTCTGTATTTTCAAAATTACGAATGCTGGTAAACTTGCGATCGGAATATCTCAGATCAGAATGCTACTAATTGAAATCTCAAGAGTGGAATCAGTTGAACTTTCGTATTTAAAAATTAAGATCATCATTCTTGATCCTTAAAAATCACCCCCCCCCCCCTTTTTTTTCTGAAGTTTATTGAGCCTATTCAACTTTAGTTGCATTGAAACTATTAGAAATTCCCAATTTTGAATCATTTTATCGAAAAGCTTGATGTCAATAGATTGGGATCTGTTAAAGACCACTTGTATGGAATGGAGTCCAACCAAAAACAATGTAGTTCAATCAGGAAAAACTGCTCAAGTTGTAAAGAAAATTCAGACTAAAGTTCAAATCTCTCGAAAAACTAAGACTAGTAAACTCCAAGATAGTCAATTTTGGTGATAGAAGAAGACGCTATCGAACTTTCAGACAGGTGCAGTTGATGGAAAAGCCAAGAGACCATCTTTAATAGTCTGGTTCGGTACTGAACGATATATCACAAAAAATTATCGAGTTAGACAAAAACAGCCGAGCTGAAAGGGAATTGAGGGCAATTTTATAGAAACTTCCTACCCAGTAATTCCCATTTTTCCAGCGCCGTTGAGCTAACCGACCTCGGAAAAGCCACCGGATTAGCCTCAATGGTTCAATGGCTCACTCATTTCATCCTTCCAATCTATGCCTCTCAACTTGTGGAACACCTACATTACACTTATGCTTTCTACACTTCTGCCGCTTTGTCTGTCTTCCTTTTCGGCTACATTTCAGCGTATGGAAAAGAAACCCCAAATCGTTCCGGATCTCTTTTACCATCCCTTTCAGCCACTAATTATTAACTTATCTAATTTAAATTCATTCCTTTCCCAACGGGCCTTGTTATACATATTTTTGTTCAGATTTTTTTTGAAATAAATTTTTTCGAAACAGAACCGTCTATTCTCACTCATCGTTCTGAAAACTAACCAGCACAAAGACAGACTTCCAACTGAATAAAAGTTGAAAGTTTTCGGAATTGTTGGAACACTTGAATCGCCAATTCACGTGTTGGAACCAGAACAAGTACTCGAGTACAACTGGCTCCTTTCGGACGGTAGATCATACGCTCCAGAATTGGTAACACGAATGCAGCGGTTTTTCCGGTTCCTGTGGCCGCACAGGCGCAAATATCCTGCAATATTTGGGGATTGCTTTGAGCGTTTGTGGTGGGGAAATAACGATTTAATGAAAGTTTTGTGGGGTATTACTTTCAATAAAAGAATTTTCAATTTGAAACAGAGCCGCCAGCATCTTATTTTCTATTTGCAAAAAGCGGAAATCCAGTTCTAATGCTGACGAATAATGAATATCAGAAAAAGATCGAAAAATGATTCGAACTCGAAGAGAGCTTTTGAAACCTATTATAATTCTTTCGGGAGCTAAAAGCACGAATCTGAAGCCAGTTTTTGCTACCGATACTTCACAAATGGCTGAGGTCATAGCCTTTCAGTGTCGTCAACAAAAGCAGGCTTCCGATTCGTTATAAGTGTGCCTTCAGCTCTCGAATGAACAACGAAACATTCTCTCTTTCTTCAAATTTTCCCATCCTTCAAAGTACCGAACTCCCATAACAAGCCTTTTTTTACTTAATTATTCATTATTAAAAAAACTTCCTTACTTTTCCAGTAAGAGCAACCGGGATACAAGCCTGTTGAATCGGTGTTGGATCCGTATAACCAGCTCCAGCACAAGCCTTCAAAATCTGTCGACTCAAATTCATCTGCTCAAAGCTAACATTCACATTCGTATCCAAATTTTTTCCATCAATAAGTGCCGAGAAGAAATCATCGCTTTCCTGCGATTTCTTTGATTTTCCCGCCTTTCTCTTCTCTCTAACAGTATCCCGTGTCTCTTTTCCACCCAATTGTTGAACATCATCTTCAGCTCCTTTCTCCCCCTCATCCCCCTCTTCATCCTCCACAATTACAGCTTTTCCCGTATTTTTCAGTTTTCTCATTTCAGCAATTTTCTCATCGAGTGACGTTGGATTTTGTTTTTTCAGATATTTTTGAAGATCCTCCGTCTCACGATCCACGTAGAGAGTATCCGATTCGAAGACAAAATCCTGAGCGAATTCTTCGGCCGCATTTGCCATTTTCTTCTTCTTTCGAACAGTGACAGCTTCATCTTGTTGTTGTTCATCATCCGACTCGTCCATCTCCATTTCTTCGTCCGATTCGACAGTTTTTGGGAATAAGTTCACCATTTTTTCCAGCTGAAAAAAAATCAATAGAGTTGCTTCGAGTCAAAAATAGAATGAGAAAACAAAGTCAAGATAGATTTCCAGCATTTAGAGCTAAGAATAGGACTTTTAGTTTGAAGAAAATTATTTTTGATAAACAAAAAATTCTAGAAAAAGTAGCCATTTCAGAGTAAACAAAATGTGTTTCTATTTCAAGCGGACGATTGTCAGCATTTTTATATAAATCTTTTTTGAGAGAAACCGCTAAAAACGCAAAACCAAACAGCTTTTTAGCGAAAAAAAAAACATTTTGGGATATTTTTTAACAATTCGAAATTGCATGCCCCTTTAAACTTAGAATTCGCAGTGAGACCCGCTACTGTTTGAGATACGGTAGTTTTTGGGATTTTTGTCAAGCACCTTTGAATTCTTCCGTTTGACTGGGAAAAAAGTGAAAGCTGGGATTATTTTGGAAGTTAAAAAAAAATAAAATTTTGGATTAATGAATGGGATTTTTTAAATGAAAAAAATTTTTTGAAAAAAAATTCGAGGTGAAGAAGTGCCTGAAAAAAAGATAAGAAGGGGTTACAAACCCGAAAAGAAAAGAAAATGTTTTAAAAATAAATTCAAAAGCGAAATTTTATTAACAGAGATTAAAGGAAATTTTTTTAATGTTGAAAAGAATGTAAAAATGGGATCGACAGATAGTTAACTATAATTTTTAAGAAAAATTTTTCGAAGTTTGAGAAAAAAAAATAGAGAAAATTCCACAAATCGCAGACTAGAAAGTGGGGAGAAGGGGAAGAAGGGATAGCAATGGTATACATATTAATTTAGGGGCGGGGCTAAAAATTCATAGAGATCAGCGAGAAACATGTATAAGGAAGACGACGGCCATTAAGTGAGGTTGAGATAGACGGGCTGAAAATAGCGATTTCCTTGTAAATTGTTAATTGAAAAATTGAAAAAAGTAAGCAAGTTTTCCGAGTTTTTCAAAACAAAGCATGGAAATTTCGAATTAGTTTTTTCCGAGAAAAAAGCTGAAAATTGTATTTGAAGAACGATTCCAAAAACCATACCTCACAGGCCTCCATGGCTCCATTTGACGAGTTGCGAACCACCACCATAATGACGATTCGATCATTGAGTGGTACAACTTGGTTCTGGTGCCACGTAACACGGAAACGATGTGATTTCTTGTTGACATTGCACTGCCACTGTTTCGAGATTCCCCAATTGACTGTCATCGCCTGATTATCCATTGGTCGACCATACAATCCACACGCTTTGAGTGAGGCCACTTGAATGTAGAGTTGGATGTTCTGGAAAAAAAAATAACGGTTCATACTCACAATTTGAGAGAGTGACCACTGCTGAATATAATCCTGACAATTTTTGGAGTATTTTTAACACTTCATATGCCTTCAATAGGGGCCAAAATTTGGCCAACGTTTGGAGGCTAATAGGCATAGAAACTGCTCAAAATATTCAAAAAACTACCATAATTATATTCATTCGAACCGTCCTATTTTTACGCCCAGTAAAATACATCTCTTTTAAATGCATTTTTCGTAATCAGATTTCATACTTTTGAATCAGTTTTAGTTGGGAAAGGCTTGAAAAAAAGAAGCTATTCGCCGCTTCTTACTTTGAACGCGTATTTTTACATCGATCTCTTTTTTTTGCCCTTTTGAACACCCAATAAAAAATCGTATTTTCCAAAACCTCTTTACCAGAAATTCAGCTGAACTTGCGGTAATTTTAAAAGAATTTGTGGTCAATTTTTTCCCAAATTTCAGGCAATTTCTTGATTCTGTCCTCTTCAAAAATCCTCACTTTTTTCTCCAACTGTGGCATATTCTCATAGTTAATCTTTCCGGCAATTTGCCAATTCTCTCTAAAATCCGCAGCTGTCGATGAGAGACTGACAACTAGATCCGGTGTCTTGTGAAGAGCGGCAAGAACCTTTGGAATGATTGGAAGACGTTTCGCATCTCCACACGAGATCACTTTTGACATAGGAATGTGCGGAATCGCGACCATGATAATACCCTGATCAGCAATCGACACGTCGATCAGTGTTTGTGGACTCTCATTCGTTGGCGGATGATGATGTCCCATTCCCATTCCAGGCGGTGGAATTGGCTCGAATTTCGGTGTCTGTGGTTGCTGGTGTTGTTGGTGACGATAGGAAGAAGGTGTTGAATGATGTGAAGCAATCGATTGTGGTGATGGAATAACCACAAGTTCTGGTGATGAAGAGGATGATTGTGGTGGTGGTAGACGACGTGGAGTTGATCCGTTTTGATACGATTGTTGTTGTTGTTGGCGTGATGTTGGTGGTGTTGGAAACATTGGAGGATTACGATTTGTCAGGTACTGAAAAAAGAGGAGTTGTCAGTGTAAAAAGAACTTTTTTTTGGCAAGAACACAAACAAAAATGCCAACTTTCATTTTTTTTTTCAAGCCTTTCTTCGAAAATTTTCAGAAAAATAGACTACTTTTAACGACTTTTTTCAATTCTTACATGTTGTTGTGGTGGTGGCATTGTTCTTATCGCCCGCTGCTGTTGCTGCTGCATTGCCTGCTCATATCTTCCTCCACCAGACGGTGGTCCTCCTTGGTATCTATGTGGTGGCACAGGGCGTGAGCCACGTGGCAGTGTTGCTGCTGGTGGCGGAAGTCGCATATGTTGTTGTTGTTGAGAAGAGCCCGGCTGGCTAACACTGGACATTGTCGATGCGGATCTTTGGGGCGGGGCGAGTTGTTCTGTGCCAACCAACTCTTCCGTGGGTGGTTGAGTGATCATTCCACTCAAATTTCGAACCTGTTCCCTGTTCTTTGTCACCTCTTTTTGGAATTCTTTGAGCAATGATTGGGTGGCCGCGTGGCTGCATTTCTCATTGTACAATTTCTCGGTCAGCTCACGAACTTTCGCTTCCAGATCTTCGTTGATTTGCTTCTGAGTTTGAATGATTTGCATATATTCAGAACGTCTCATATCACTTAGAATTCTGAGTTGAGATGCTTGAAGAGTACAATCCCAGTTTCCATAGATACTCTGAATTGTTTCAATGACTTTTTGACGAGCTTCAAAGAATGGACGATCGCCACGTGCACGCTTGTGAGCTGTTGGAGCAGCTTCTGATGTTGAAGCTTCACGTTTTCTGTTGGTGACGTCTTCTGATGTTAATGCCGCCACGTCATCATCATCGTCAAAATTAAATACCTCCTCTTCAACGATCATTTCTTCGGTGACGTCTTCCATGGCTTCTGAAGATTCCACGCCTTCTGAAGTTTCTTCTGAAGCTTTCTCTTCCTCCTTATCATCCAAAGGCACCACGTCTTCTGCAACTTCTTCTGAAGATTTTTCTTCTTCCTTATCATCTGAATCCTTCTCAACGTCTTCTGGAGCCTCTTCTGAAGTCTTTTCTTCCTCTTTGTCATCTGAAACCACCGCCACGTCTTCTTCTTCTTTCTCTGCATCTGGAGCCAAATTTCCAGAATCCTCGAAACCTTCATCGTCAATGTCATCTGAATTTTCGCCTCCAGCTTCAGCAACGCCTTCTTCTGCAACGTCTTCAACCATTTCAACGTCTTCTGAATGATTTTCGCCGAGAAGTTTGTTAATCTCATCGTCATTCAGTTCCATATTTGGAGCCACCAAATCTTCTGCCACGTTATTCAGAATACTATCGTCGAGAACGTCGGTCATTCTGAAAATTGGGAGGGAAATTTGAATTTTCGGAAAAGCGTGAAAAAGAAGGAGAGAACGAGTATTAGGACGAAAATCATTTCGAAACCGAACAGGAAAAACAATTTTTTTTCGAAATTTGTTACAGATTCTGTCTTTGAACTTTAACTTTTTGGCTTCAAAGCTTCAAAAGCATTTTTTGGAGTTTGAAACCATTAAAAAAAAATTTCGTAAACAAAAAGGTGCTTTCGCCGGTTTCGACGCGATTTTCCTAGTTTCATAAACGGGAAAAAAGTACGAAATCGAGAAAAAACAGGAGGATAAATTGCAATAATTACGGTTAGGGGAAGAAAATAACAAGAGATAGAGAGAGACATTGAAAAAAGAGGATTTTAAGATATACAAATCGGTTCCAAACCGAAAAAATAGTTTTTCAAAAAAACAGAACAAATGATTTAATAAACTAAATAAAAGCTCTTTATTAGTACCTAACAACCGGGAAAATCTATAGATAAATATGTACTTTTTACACAATTTTAAAGCCTAGGAAGGCAAACGATTTTAATGCAATAAAAGCTCATATTTGAGACAAAATATGGATTTAAATCTACTAACACGTTCTATTTTTGGCTGAAAGTGCGGCTCCAACTCTGGACCATTTATCATAACCAGCAGCCGTGTTAAACCATTTCGCCGTCTCCACAACTTTATCCAAATCAACGCTCGTCTCAAATCCATTGCCTTTCAAAAAGTACAACAAATCTTCTGTTGCCAGATTTCCTGTTGCTCCTTTTGCATACGGGCAACCACCCAAACCGGCAAGACTTGAATCGGCCGCACGAATTCCTTTTTCGATTGAGACGAGCACATTTGCCAAGGCTTGACCGTACGTGTCGTGGAAGTGGACCGCGAGGTTTTTGGCTGAAAAACATACTGTATTATACCGAAGCAACATGTGTTTTTCGCATCAGCGTCATAAATACTTCAAGGGAAGAGGTGCATTTGCTGGGTTAAATTCAGATTTTCGTAAACTGCGTAAGTCGTTATTTTCAAATTTGAAAGTACGGTTATCGAGCGAAGAAAGGCACGAGGAAGCAAATTAATTGAACAGAAACGACAATCTGCGAATGGAGATGAAGAAGAAACGGATCGAGCAGCCTCGGAGAAGATATTTTTTCGATGAATAATACTTAAGCTTTTGGGACATATTATAGTCCATTTTGAAGCTGTAAGCCTGCTGATCATCAATCTGTATCCTTGAATACTCTAGTATCACCGGAACATGTTCAAGAGTCGCTCCAAAGTAGTGATGTTGAAGGAAATCGGACAGCAAAAAAACATATTAATTCGCCGACTTCAAAGAAAGAAAGGAAACAGAGATGAGAACGGAAATAAAGCTAAAATTTGAAAATATATCTCTAGAACTTATAGAAAGTAGAGCAAGATTGCCCGTGTATAGAAGAACTAGGAAAGTTCAAAATAAAAAGTTAGTCCTCACTTGAGAAAGAAAAAAAATGCATGAGTTAGAGTAATATGGAAAAGGAGAACACCCGAGATACCTGACAGTTGGGTTCGATTCAGAAAAATCTTATAAAGAAGCAAGAAATCGTTAAGAATTATGTTATTCATCAAACATGACAACCAACTATGCCGATGCAACAGAAAAGGTATAATTTAGATCTTCCCCACCAAGATGGGTTTGGTAAAGTACGGAAAAACTTGGGAAGGAAAGAATTTAACGAAAATGTTTGAAAAGAAAAGGTGCGAAAACAAAATTTGGATTAAGGGTTTTTGGCCTAAAACGGGATTGTGCAATTTTCATTAACTGAAAAGTCCCATGAAACCAAAATTGAAGTTATTCGGAATATTTCAAAAGATTCCATGATTATAGTCATTCGAATCATCTTTATCCACCAATTCTAAACATATTTTTTCATGGGTCTCGCTAGTGGAACGACAGAATTATGGTAGATTTTCTTAGCGGAAAAATTTCAACTGAAACTCCTCTGATTGGCTGAAATTAAATCAGAATATCAGCATTTCCTTTCAGTTTCAATATGAGCCAAAAATTTGTTTTCAAGGAGGAAAAATTCAGTACGAGAAGAGTGCCGTGGAGTGAACATTGCTCAGTTCCCGTACGAATAATACAAAAGTAACAAAATATGAGCCAAAAAGGTGATCGGACAGCTGGAAAACGAACAAATGCTATTGAGAGACGCTTTTAAATTGCGAAGAGAGATGCAGAGAAACGAGTGTCGAAAGGGAGAGAGAGAGAGAGAGAGCGTTCAAAAGTGAGAGAGGAAGGAAAAGAAACGAGACCCTCTGCCATCTCTAACCCCTCTGCGTGCGGTTCACGCGGGAATCGATTAGCTCAAAAGATGGGTCTCGAAACGAAAACAGGGGGTTACGGTTTGTCTCGTTAGCGGGCATTTTCGACCAGAAACGTCGGTTTCATTTTTACAGTCCTCATAGCTGTGTAGGTTTTGCCTTTCTTGCCAGAAGTTTTCAGCAGACTAAACAGAGAAGATTCAGTAAATCTCACTGAAAATGAATTTCCGAATAGAGATATTTTCGTCGTTTTGTTAACTTTATCGCTCGGAAAATCTGAGGAGATATCTTACCAGGAACACTTTTGAGCACTGTATCCAACATTTTTCCCACTGTTTTCACTGTTCCAACACCAATCGTATCACCAAGAGACACTTCATAACACCCGGCTTCCAGCAATTTCTCGGCTACTTTTGCCACCATTTCAGGCTTCACTTCTCCTTGATATGGACATCCAACGACAACAGAAACATATCCACGTACACGAATATTGTTCTCAAGTGCTGTTTTAGTCACTTCAAGCAATTTCTTTAGACTTTCTTCTACGTTTGAATTCACATTTTTAAGGGAGAACGCGTCGGAAGCGGCTCCGAAGACGGCAATCTCGTCAACGACTCCTGTGGCGAGCTGAAAGAAATACTAATTGTTTTGAGGATTTCGAGATGAACAAATTTTTCTCTTTCCACTTTTTTTGGCTGGAAAATTTGGATTTTCAATGGGAAAAAAGCCTGGAAAATAAGGTGAAAAACCCAAAATTTTGCAGTCTGAAAAATGATTAGAACTCGAGGTTCGCTTTTGAAGTTTATTTCAGTTAATTCGGAAGCTAAAAGCATGAATCAGAAGTCAACTTTTGCAACCGATTCTTCACAAAAAAGCTATGTCCTCAACTTTGAGCGAGATTGGCAAACTACTTTGAAGCTGTTATTGAGCATTATTTAGTGATAGTAAAAGCCCCAAATTGAGTCAAGACAGAACTAACCATTCTATACCGGGCAAAAGAAAATGGTTAGTTCTGCATTTTGTCCCAATTTAGGAGCTCCACTATCAATTAGTCATACTCAATATCCACACCGAAGAATTGATTATTAGTAGTGAAAACCTGGTAGACCTGAGATTATAGTTTTTTTTTTTTCAGAAGGGTCTGCATCCAAAAATACTTCAGTTTCATAATCTATGTGTGTTTCCAGCTTTCGAATGAACTTCGAGTTTTGACCATTCCTTTGTGCGCTTAAACTAACGGGTTTTCCCGTTTTTGAGAGCGCCAGTTCGCACAACGTTTTTAGGCTAAAAATGCTATTCTTCAGAAGACCAGGGCAGAAAATTCGATGCAAATGGCTTTAATTATTCGGCTTTTTAGACAAACAAGTTCAATTTGTGCCGAATATTTCTGGCCGAACTTCTGGGTTTCTTTTTCAGCCAAAAATAGTCAATTTTTCAGATTTTTTGAGTCATTTCATATACTCCTTACCGCATTTTTTAGTCCAGCCGCATTTGGCACCAACACTGGATAAGAGACCCCATTAAATCTCTTGTGTTTCTTCACAATTTCCGCATGATCCGCCAACTGGGGAACCCATTTTGGAGAGACGAAACTGGTGGTCTCCACAGTGGAGAAACCACATGCTGATAGCCTATCGATAAGCTCCACTTTGACAGCAGTCGGCACAAACTTCTTTTCGGCCTGGAAAAATAAGAATTTTCAAACTGTTTCTGCTAGATAACGTCCACTGATGATCAGTAATTCCAGAACGAAAGGTATTTCGTTGATTTCTGAGAGAAAGTGTCGACTTTTGAAACTTTGCAAATTGAAAACACACATAAAAATTCGTTGTTTTATGGCGCAAAATTCCAAAAGTCATCTCGAAAATCACCAATTTCACTGGCTTTCATGTCTAGCAGCTCATTTTTGGCCACAAAGAGCGAATTTTTGGAATTTTCGAGAGGATACACTTTTTTTCTCTCAATTTTCGAAATTAACATATCTTTCGGATCGAACTTGTTCGTTTTTCAAATTTTTCTCACCTGAAGACCATCACGGGCTCCCACTTCCACCACTCTGAATCTGCTAGCCGCTGTCGAGAATGTGCGAGCGGCGACTTGTCTTGACGGGGTCATATTCTGAAAAATTGGGAAGTTTTAGGAGAGAAGTAAGCATTTTTGAGCAATTAAACGAAGAATTCTTTGAAAACGACCATTATTAAGCTATTCGAGAGGCTTTTCCTACATAAAGTGTTTCCGACGTCATTGTGCACCTAAATGCATAATTTTTGCGGATAAATAACGATTTTTCAACTGAAAATAATTTTTTCTTTTTTTTTTCTCTCATTTTCCCCGAATAAAGCACTTTATTCCTCGAAAAACGTATTTTAAAAAAATCATTTCGAAAAAAACACCAAAAATACACGACTTTCCCATGCATGCAAACACCATACACCTGACCTTACGACATGTTTGCGTACAAAGTTCGCGCCAAATTTAAAATGCGCAACAAGAGAATCTTCTCGATTCTTCTCCACTTTTCATTCAAATTTCACTGAAAATTACTGTAGTCACGATAAAAAACCGAAAAAATCGCCGTCGAGCTTTAAAACAAGAATTTTTTTCGCAAATAAAAAAAAATTTCCGCAAAATTTGCTGACATAAGTAATGGGATAAATAATTATTCATGTGTTTGTAAAAAAAAATAATTTCAACAATTTTTCAATTCATTCAATCGTGTAGAATAAAATAAAAAATATTTTTTGCGAACACATAAATAACCACATTATTTGTCTCGTTGAATTTTGCAAAAAAAGATAGACATTTAAAGAAGTCATTTGCGAAAAAGTTTCCGTTAAAAGAAACAACGACAAATGCTCATGGCATCACACCTTAATGACATATAGATATATTTTATTGCTGAAAGAGCAAATTCCACTAATAGTATCAAAACATTTAAAAGAATAACAATTGATATGCAATCATTTTTTCGAAATCATGTTATGCAATGCATGATTTAAAAGATACAGAAGAAGAACAAGAAGCTAAGAATTTCAAAAATTCAGTAAGCGACTACATAAAAATATTGTAAGAGGGGATCGCATGAGTTTGCAAGACAAGAACAATTATTATAAGGATGAACTCTTCCGTATCGTCAGAATGGATGGTGGAAGTCAGGCTGAAATGAATGAAATATTAATTTGGCAAGAAAGTTTTTGTGTGTTTTTAATTTAGCCCCCATTTGAGAATGGCAAGCAGCATTGACATAAGGATAAGTGCAAAATTTATATGAAGGGTCGAAACATCTGATAGTGAAACCCAGACTCTTTACTCTCCCCTCTCTTTTTAACAATAGGCTCGTGTTCCGAAGGCTTTCGAAAGGCTCTGACATTTTCATTGATTTCTCTCTTCTTATTAATTGATGATATTTGACTCATGGCGGGATTTATGAAGGACATTGTTCCTTACAAAACCCATAACAGACATAAAGTTGCTCAGTTGAAAAATTTTGAGATACCGATAAAAGGATAAAAATTACTATTCCGCCATAGTGATAGCTATAGAAAGAGGATCGATTCCAATCTTTTTGTGAGATGTCACAAGCAATAGTGTCTGCTTTTAGCAGCGTTAAAACCTTCTAGAAAGATCTTGGAGGAACGGAAAAATAAAATCAAAACCAAAAGTTCACAAAAACTTTCTTGCCGACCTTATATGATGCAATATCACAAACCGACTGGTTGTTCATTTACTGTTGATTGCGGTTATCATCTAGGGGAATTTCGATTCAAACAAGGATTTTCTTCTCGACCTCATTCCATTCGATTTCTATCTTCAGAAGTCAGAGTCAGTGGCGATGATAAATGTTGCAAACATTCCAACAAGTTTTGCACTGTTACCCAATGTAGTTTCGTATATCTACCAATAGATTATTTGAACACGGGAATGACCTTTTCAGGGAAAATAACTTTTCAGAACTATTCAACTACAGCTACTTTTATTCTTCTCTTTATACCCGTGAATATGATTACTGCTAGTAGAAAAAAAAGATTGGTGTATTTGATTTTGAACAAGAGATAAAACTGGAAGCCAAAAAGAAAAATTTATCACCATTGCTTTCACCCAGGCTTAGCGTCTGAAAGTCACCCCGGTGGGGCGGCGTTTTGATCTTTTTCAGGAGCGGGTGCTAACATCTTGATAGCTAAGAGTAACATCTCAGTAGCCTTGTTCAAATCAGTGGCTTAGATGAAAACGTGGTAGCCTTCAAGCAACCCTGATTTTATCATTCTCTGAAACAAGGTAATCCACGTGTGATCATGAGGAAAATTCCATTGTTTGACGTAAGGATTTATGATTCTCCTCAAAAAATTATTTCTTCGTGTTCGAGTAGTAGACTGGTTAACATTCTCCTATTCTGATCAAAAGCCCGTGGATTCAATTCTTATCAAAGTGATTCATGTTTTTTATACGATTCCGGAGTGTCCGGAATCACAAAATGACAATGGAAATGAAGTAAAAAAAAAGACAAAAAAGAGATTGGACATTGGGCAAAAAAAAGACATTGCCACAGAGATATTGTTGGTCGCCAAAACCCAAAAAAAAGCCAAAAACCAATGTTTTCCACGTCATAGGTTTCGAAAAAAACAATCCATGTGCCGAACGAAAGTGGTCTCTCTCTCTCTCTCCTTGTTCGAATCGTCTCCCTGTAGAATGTACCCAGAGGTAGAATCTTGTTTTGCGCAGGCGTTTAAACTCACTTGTGTGGAAACCCGGTTTGAACTGATATGAGTCATTGTCATTATGACTGTGCCATTTTTAGATTTTCCACAAGCATTTTTGACTTTGACTGTTTCACTGTTCGCCTTTGACTAACTAGGGAAGTGTTTGAGGTTCCCACTCAAGAATGTTCTGAAATGTTGTCTGTATGGTATTTCGACCCTCCTGAATTCCTTTCTGGATTCATATTGGTCCGTTCGGCATTTTGAAGCACACTTTACTAGACACCCTGTCAACTTCAAGTCCGACTTTGAGTGTTTTTATGCACCAATGGAGCCTTCAAACAAATTTAGAACACTGTTTCAATCATTCTCCGTTATTTCAGATAAGTTTGGAGACGTTTTTCAAAAAAAAAGATTTTCGACTCTTAAAAAATTTTACAAGTCCAGAGGAAGTTCACAAGGCCGAACACTCGGAAATTTTTCGAAAACTTTTTTTATACAACGCTTTCTTTCGTCCAAGAAAAGATGAGTTTTTGGGTACGAACGCAAAAATTGAAGTTTCTGATGAGGTTACGTCTCCTGAAATGTGGTGCGAAAAATTAAAGCAAGTAAAGCAAATCGAAATCCCATTATTTTACAATTTGTTCTTACAAAAACAATTTACTGTATCTAAAGACGTTTGTACAATTATGATTCTTTCCATCTGGAAAGTGAAAAAAGATTGGAATTGAACGAAACATTACAACGGATATACTCTTTTTTTTTCTTATAAATTTGCTCCATAGCTAATTAAAACGATCCAAAAAACAAAAGATCCCAAAGAATTTATATTATTAGAAACTTTCCAAACCCGAGATTTCATATCTTTCAAAAAATATGCTCCGGCCACGTTTATTCGAATTTCAGATTTTTTCCGAAATTTCAAAAGTTCATAAGTCAAAAGATGAACCGAAACTTCGCCCGTTTTCCTATGTTCTTCAAAAAAAAATAAGACTCCAGCCCCTTTTTTCCAAACATGTCACGAATTCGAAATTCTGGAAGCTTTTGACTCCGCCCATTATTTCTTAACTATCAACAAAAAATTTTTTTTGAAAATTTTGAAACTACCCAAAACTAACTCCTCCCACTTTCTCGTTTTCTCAGCCTTGTTTTTTTTTTTGAATTTTAGTCTGTTTTAGGCCATTGACTCCGCCCAACTTCATTTTCAAAATTTCAAAATTGAACTTCGAATTTTATTAGAAGAATAAAAATACCTTTTGACAATTCAATGGTTTCAAGAAATTAGACTCCGCCCACTTGTTTGCAGAACCAAAAATAGTTTTTTTAAAAGATTTTTAAACGTTCTGAAGTTTTATAAAGTTAGGAAATCTGGAAAACTTTCTGAAATTCCTGTTTTAAAGTTTGGCTCTAAAATTTCACTGGAAAACAAAAGAAAATAAAAAACTTTAACCTACGATATTTTTGTTCAGCCATAAGAAAACACTGCCGACACTTGCTTTCAATAAAACTGAAAACAACAGTATTCAAAAAGTTATTATCTAATTTATTATTAATTAGTTCAAAATATTATAAAAGTGCATACAATTTAAAACGAGATGACATCCTTGAGGTAAGATCTGCTGCTTTTTTCTGCTCCATTATTTATAGGTACGACATTTTCATACTTGGCGATGACGGTAAGGAGAATCGTGTTCCTGGAAAAAAATTTATTCGAAAACATTAGTTTTGTCTGTTGTTTTTTTTTGAGAGTACGTAAAATTAATTTTCTGGTCTGTCCTATACTCTCGTCTCCAATCATAAAAGAGTTAACTAACGAAAACAGCTTTCAATATAAAAGTTCCTATCTTCAAATTACAGACCCCGCCCACGAAAAATATAAGCTCAGTCAATTCTCACATCGTAAGAATTTCCGAAATTAAACTCCGCCCCTTTTTTGGAAACTCAAAGGTCAGAATAGTTTCAACTCCGCCCATTTTTTCATTTTTTCAAATTTTTGTTTGAAGTTTCAATTTCCAAAATTTTCTGAAACTCAAAAAACTAGCTCTCTGAAAATTAGACTCCGCCCACTTTACCAAAAAGTTTTCAAGAGCTCTTAGTTTTTGATAATGAACTCCGCCCATTTTTTCGAATCTTAAAAAATTGAAAATTTTGAAAACTCATTTTTTTTCAAAAAAAAAAAACTTAAAGGGATTCCACTCTATTCTCAAAATCGAATCTTTCAAAAGTTTCTGAAATTCAATACTTCTGGAAACGATACTTTTTTGATAAAAATAGCACTCCGCCCACTTTATTTTTCAAAAGTTTGAAGTTTCAATTTCGACGTTTTCTAAAGGAGGACTATAGTCACATTTTTTTATTTCCATTTCTTGTTTATTTTTTCATGCTGATTCCATTGCGCATGAAGAATTTGCTCAAAAATCGCTCTGAAGCGCACAAACTGCGCTCAAAATCGCGCGTTACAGTCTGGTGGCCGCGGCCGTCTGGCCGAGTATCCGACAACGCGGGGCCTTTTCCTCCGTATTTTTTGCCTTCATTCCGTTCATTTCACATGTTTTTGTGAAGAAACATAAAATTTCTTCTATTTTAGCATGAAAAACGTAGGAAAAAAGCGAAAAATACGGAGGAAAAGGCCCCGCGTTGTCGGATACTCGGCCAGACGGCCGCGGCCACCAGACTGTAACACGCGATTTTGAGCGCAGTTTGTGCGCTTCTGAGCGATTTTTGAGCAATTTCTTCATGCGCAATGGATTCAGCATGGAAAAATGAATAAGAAATGGAAATAAAAAAATGTGACTATAGTCCTCCTTAAACTTTTCAAGCTCCATGTTCCTCAACTTGTTAGTAATATTGTCATACAAAAGTTAAGCTCAACCCACATTTCTCTCAAAAATTCAAACTCCCGCCTAAACTTACATGTTTTGGTTTCAAAACACTATCATAATTCTCTTCCATCAATGCAGATCTTGACTCAATTCTCTCATCCATTTGTTCCATTAAATCTCTCAAATCATTAATTTCATCAACTAATTCCTCTTTTTTCGTTTGAGCTCTCAATTGATCCTCAGGAATTGATGATGTCTTAATTCCATAAACACGGGCTCGATGAGCATTTCGATTTCGGAATTTCGGGAATTTTCGATTAATTTGCTCGGCTGGAAGGACTTCTCCATAGTGAAGTTGAATGGTTTTTGTTCGATGGGTCTTGACGCGACGATTCTTTTTCGGTTTTTTCGTTAAGATTTTTGTGGATTCGGCTGCTTGAGCATCTGATGGTGAGTTGTCCATACGGAGGCGGAGCTCATTTCTGGAAATGAAAATATGGGTTTTAGTTGAGAAAAATCAAATTTAAATGAACATCTTGTCCACGAGGACTACACAACTACTCTGAATTATATCTTTCCAATGAAATATCTAGTCTGCAAAGAATTTTGACCTAGAATAAGTGGTCTTAGTTCAAATTTTTTGAATCTTTATGAGCAGCTTGGAAAAGCCGGTTTATTTTCTAAAAATTCAAATTTTCGAAAACCGTATGTCCACGAGGACTACACGACTACTTTCTGAATTCAACGACGATTCCTCGTTGAAAATTCCATATTTCTTGTTTATTTCTGATGGAAACCCAATTCTAAGCCATGTCTAGCCAATGACAGCAGTGTTAATTTCAAAAAATTCGAAATTTCGAAAACCACATGTTCACGTGGACTACAAAACCATAGGTCTGTTTAACTAACTTTTTCGGTTGATGATATCTTGAATTTTATTTTCAAATGAAATTTCTGGTTTCCAAAGAGTTTTGGCCGAGAAAAAACGTTTTTTTTTGTTTAAATTTTTGAATCTCAGTGATCAGCTTGTCCACGTGGACTACACGGCTACTTTTTGAACTTGATGATTTCTAGTCTAAAATACCATATTTGTAGTTGTTTTCTGGTGAAAACCAAATTCTTAACCACATTTGGTTTCGAAAATCAGTTTTACTTCCAAAAAATTCAAAATTCTGAAAGCCGCTTGTCCACGTGGACTACACGACTACGTTTTGACTTTCATGACGATTTCTAGTGAAAAATTTCATATTTCTAGTTTATTTGTTGGTGAAAACCCAATTCTAAGCCTTTTTCAGCGAGGAAAAACAGTTTTATTTTCTAAAAATTCAAAACTCTGAGATTCACTTCTCCACGTGGACTACACCGCTGCTTTTTGACTTTAATGACGTTTCCTAGGGAAAAATGCCAAGCTTTTAGTTTGCTTTTATTGAAAACCCAATTCTAAGCCATTTTTCGCCTGGGAAACTGCTTTTAGTTTCTAAAAATTCAAAAATTTGAAAGCCTCTTGTCCACGTGGACTTCAACTAGATTGAAAAAATCTGTTTTAAAAAACAAATTTTCACAATTTTTCTATGATAAAACACCAATCCTCAATCATATCCAGCTAAGACAATCAGTTGAGCTTCCAAAAATTCAAAATTTCGAGAACCACTTGTCCACGTGGACTACAAAACCATCTTTCAGTTACACTGATTTTTATTGTAAAAATTGACAGGGCTGCTTTCAAAAATTGATATTTTCAATGATACTGAGACTTTCGGAAATTCAAATTTTTAAATTGAAAAAAAAAACAGTGCCCTTCTAATACAGGTCTCACCACTCACCCTGCCAGGTTCTCTGCCTCCTCTTCAGCGGCCTTTGTCATATTAGCCAACATCCAATTCAATGCACTCATCGTATCAATTGATATCTCTTCTGGTTGTGGGAAATCAGATGGCATCATTGTGGTAGTTGTAGCCTTTGTAGTGGTTGTAGTCTTTGTAGTCGTTGGGGACGGAGCTTGTGTGGTTGTTGTTGTTGGAATTCTTGGCATCACTTCTCCATAGTGAATGGCGTTTTTCCCTGGAAAAAAAATTTTGAAAAAAAAAACTTTTTTGAAAAATTTTTCCAAACTAATTTTTTCTACAAAACAAAAATTTTCAGACAAATTCTGAAAAAAAATCTGAAATTTTCAAATTTTTCAAAAAAAAACATTTCAACTCACAAGGTTTTCTCGTTGTCATTTCCTCCTCAACCATCATTTCCTCCTCAAAAAAGTTGATCATTTGGGGACTTGGTGGCATGTTCATTGTGGGCGTGACCAATTCTACAGTATCCTCCGGGATTACTGTAGGGAGGCGGGGCGTCACACGAACCGGTGGCCGGCGGGTGGTAAGAATGGTAGTGGTAGTGGGAGGAAGGGTTGTGGTGGTGGTGGTGGTGGGGGCAGGGGTTGTAGTTGTTGTAGTGGTTGTAGTCTTTGTAGTGGTTGTGGTTTTTGAAGTGGGGCGGGGCGTAGTCTTTGTAGTCTGTGGCCTCATCAAGTCATCAAGGGTCCCGAAAATATCCTCCTTGAAATCACCATTTTTAAATTCAGGCCCATCCATTCCATCTTCCAATTTTTGCATTTCCTCAGAAATTTTTTGATCTACCTTCTCAGTTTTTTTGGCGGTAAATGTGCCTTCTCCGCGGTTTTTTGGTGGCCTAGGAATCTCATTTTCCTCTACCAGTTTTTCAAATTCTTCCAGATTTTGCTGAGCTTCGGCGGCGTCGACAGACTTGGAAAAGTCCTCCAATAAAGGTTTTTGTTGAATTGATTTGTCTTCATTTGTGATATCGGAGAAGAATTGATCGTCTTTAAGAGCATCCTGGCCTATGGTAGGGACAGCAAAAGTCTTGGCTCCGTGAGCTTTGGCTCCCAGAGCCCTGGCTCCAAATAGTCTCTCCGGAGTTGCTCCTGGAGCTCCATCCTGATCATTTCCAGGCCGATTCAATAGCTCATGACTCATTTGTGTTGGAGGCATCAATCTTGCTCTTAGCCTCTCCTTTTCATGATCCGGTAAATGATTTAATTTCTCATCAAATGTCTCATCTGGATATAATTGTTTCAATGCCTCAACTCGATCCTCTTGCCATGGATCAACTGAATCATAATCATCTGAATTGATTGTATTTGGTCGTGGAGGTCTTCCAAGAATTGGACTTGTTGATGGATCACATGCTTCGGTTTGTTGATTTGGTCCCAAGCATCGGAAACCGCGGACTGTATTGCACGCACGAACACGGATTCGTTTGGAGTCAGAACAGAAGGACCAAGCGGACCACGCGGCCCAGACGGAGGCGTAGACTGAAAAAAAGGACTTTTCGGAAGACACGACTTGGGCTTTGAGAATGATGAAAAATAATGGAAGCAGTGAAAAAACCTAAACTTTCGAGATTTTTGCAACTTTGAGATTATTGTAACCGTAAACACTTTGAGCCGGCTTAACAGAGATGCCGTTCTATTAGAGTTTGCCGCTTTATTTTTGAACACACTTTTCAAACTTTCAGGCGAACTAGGTGCTTCGAAAACAGTGTTTCTCTTTCCGAAATTGAGAACGAAAGCATATAAAATTACGATTTTCGTTTTTGAGTGAGCCAACAAGAAACAATTATTTCTAAAATTTCGAAAAAAAGTCAGTACCAAAATTGAGTATTTTTGTTATTTTCATAATTGAGGTAACCTTTGCTTTCATTTGACGGTTTTTGGTCTATTAGAAATGTCAATATATTCTTATAATATGTCTGAGTTCAGTTATAATGGAGGTGCCGTTCTATTAGAGGTGCCGGTGTAATCGAGGTTATACGGTATTCAGTTCTGAGCCCACTGTTTTCGAGATAATTTTCACTGTCCAAGTCCGTTTAGCTATATTTTCAACGCAAGACCGTGGTAACCAGATAAAAATGCTCAAAGAATCAAGATGCCTGATAACGCGTCAAGTGTTTATTGACCCAGAAACTAGTTCTCACTTGTTGAAACAAAAGCTTTCATAATCGAAGGGAAGTGGATCTTTTTTGAAAAAGTTCTTCGCACACTTTTTTTGCTTTTTTCCAATTTGATGATAATAGTTTGAGTTATGAAAATTAGGTTATAGAAAATTACTCGTATAAAGAGACATCCCAAATAATTTTTATTGAAAAATTTTCTGAATTTCATTGGCTCTGCCGTTACAGCTTTACGGAAGCTTGGAATTAATATTTTCCAATTTAAATGTCATTCTATTTGAGGTTTTACGATAAGAATTTCCGTTTCCTTAGCTTCTGTCAAAATAATAACCACTATAAATATCCGGTTCTTGATATCAACAACAACTACAAAGCTCTTACGGTATCTCCGGAAATTAGAAAATAGAGAGCTTTTCTATCCTCTTCTTCAGAAATTTTCATATATTTTTCCCTAACAGCATAGAACACTAGAATCTCTCTTTTTTTTCCACTTTTTGAAAAATTTGAACTTTGACTGAACTATAGGATACACATAATCTGTGGTCTCGCCACTGATGTCATACTGAAAAATCGTACTTTTTGCATTGAAGTTCTAAGTTTTTGAAGTTTTGAAGTGAGGGCTTTTCAATGACTTTTTTTCTCCTATTTTTCTTATTTTCTCCTACACTTTTACATCTCCAAAAAACCAGACAGAGTGCCGTTGTAATAGATGAAGCTTACCCATTTGTGCATTGGCTGGCAATAGAGATGGTCTAGGCGTGGCGAATCCATTGAATTGATTCAATCTTCCTGTTGGAGCCCATGATGGCTGGGTAGTTACTTCCAAATCGTGCAGTTGGCCATCTGAAACATTCACTACTAAAATCCGTTGAAGCTTTTTTTCACTAGAATTTTTGCAATTTCTATAGCTTGAAACTTTCTCGAATGCAACATAAATGTTGAATTATAAAAACACGTTTCTTAAAATTGAAAATCGCTCATTCGTATAATTTTTGTATTTTCCATTAATTTTGCAACAATGCGATCAAGCGTGGCTTAGACAATATGCAATTAATAAATATAGATTTTCCAATCGTCTCAAGTAAAAAAGTTACCGTAAAACCTAAAATAGTGGTGCATGTTGTTCAACTTTCCCATCTGAGGGTACCACTATTAGAGGGGCACCATTATTTTTTGATCACATTTTTCTCCAAATTTTGAGATTTTATGATCTGATTTTATTGGCAATTTTTATGAGAAATAACTGAGAAAATGTAAACTGTTCTCCAGTCTTCCTCAACTTCTTTCAAAGTTTTTTAAGTACAATAGTTTTGAATTTATAGTCGGCAAATTGAAAATTTGAAGGAGGAATCATGATGAAAAAGGGGCACCGTTATTGAAGGGGCACCACGAATATAGGTTTTAAGGTATCCGATAATCGCTCCGAAAAAGTTCCTACATCTTCTGAATGAAACCGTCGTAGTTCCGCTAAAACCGCGAAAAAGAAGTTCAGGATATTGTATTGTCAAAAAAATAAAGTGCCGACCCCGCGAATTTGACTAAATTCAAACAAGTGGGGTCCTTAGGCCCCGTCCAACGTGTGCAAGTTCGCCGCGCGTAGTTTCCTTTTCGCTTGCAACTGTATTGCTTACAAAACTACGCGCGGCGAACTTGCACACGTTGGGCGGGGCCTAAGGACCCCACTTGTTTGAATTCAGTCAAATTCGCGGGGTCGGCACTTTATTTTTTTGACAATATGTGCGCTTAAACAAAACTATCACTTTTCCGAAAACGATTATTATCAGACTTGTCGCGGGCCTGCCCGGCCCAAATTTTTTCGTTTTTCGACCCACTTTTTTATATATGATTCTAGAAGAACATTTTGATTATTTTTCGAGAAAAAAAAACAAAAAAGTTTTGACTTCCAAGAAAATTCAAAATTTTTACCCCGGGACGACCGGGCTGGGCCGGCCCGGATTCAGACAATTCTGATTATTATCAATTTCTCCATTAGAGTCTACTCTATTTCATAACATTTCCTCCAAATCCTAAAAAGTTCCAAAACCAAGAATCTCTCTTTTCCCTTTCATTCAAAATGTCTATCTATTTTCTCACTATTATCCAAATGATGAATCAATTGCGTCCTTAATTTCGCTTTTTCCGATTAATACCGTTTATTGAGTATTGAGAAAAAAGAGAAAAGGGAGTAAAGAGAAATGAAAGGAAAGGACATGATATTTATCTTAATGGGGGAAGAAAAGAAAAAAATAGTTTGGAACTTTTAATATGCGGAAAAATAGAGGAGAAAGACGTCATAAAAAGTTAATAGGCTTCAAGTTAGGTCGGATAATATGGAGAAATACCGTAGAAATAGAATGTCGTAAAGCTTCAAAAAAAGTATTTGAAACCTTTTGTTTTAATTTTTAAAAAACAATTTTTGAGGAGAATGTTGGACGTTTTTTGAGTGAATGGAGTTTAAAAACTTAAGAAAACTCTTTGAAAAACTGTCTGTTCAATTTCGGATTTGATCACTTTATTACAGGCTTTTAAAAGTAAATTGGAACGAAATTTGGCAGAAATGTTTCAGAAAAAAAAACTTTTTCAAGTAATTTGTTTCTCAAAAACTTGCTCACTAGTTGTGGGGGAGAACAAATCGAAGAATATACTCAACACAATCACCGTAAAACCTGTATTAGAGCGGCCCCCTTATTAGATTGATTTGAATAGAAATCAATCCTCAGGAACGACACTCACGAAATTTGTTCGTTTCTCTTTGAAAAAAAAAACCGTTAAGCAGGCTTTTTTCCTTTCAAAAAAACCGGTTTACTTATCACATAGTTCAGTTGTAAAAAGTGTTGAATTTCTTAATTTTCAGAAAAATCGTAATATTTTGAGTATCGGAAATGGTCATTGTTTTAAAATTGGTCATTAAAAATCAAGCGGCCTCTCGAAGGAGTTAGTGAAAAATACGGCGGCCAGCTTTATTATAGGTTTTACGGTTACTGAAAACAGTAAATTCCTTTAAAAGATTCAAAAAAATGAAAGAAAAAGTTCATAACTTACCAACAAAGCCAATAGGAATAAGTAGCAAAAATAAAAAGAGCATTTTCGGACTCAGAAATTTCTTTTTTTCTGGAAACTCCCACACAAACACAAAATTTCTCTTTTCGGGGATGATTGTTATCGGTCTATCCGGATAGGAAAGACTAGGAAGAAGACGTCGGTGAAGAAAGCCCGATGAAAAGAGAAAAGGGTCAGTTATCATCGAGAGAGAAAAGAAGGGAAAAGTATTCAGGTCAAAGCTTCGGAAGAAGGCGAAAGGTACGCAAACGAAGCATCTCATATGCAACTGTTTTGAGATAATTGATGATAAGAAGGGGGGAAACGGAGGGTGAGAGAGGTGATAAGGAGAAGGGAAAGGTGCGGTTTGTTCCGTGGAGAGATGAGATCAGGAAAGTCTGTGGGAGAGAAGAGCGAAAGGAGATGCTGTTTGATTTACCGGAAGAATTTCTGGGGAATGAATGTGAACTTTTACGTGGAATTGGTGACGGTATTAACTGAGGGTCCGTTCTTTAACCCGTTGCCATCTCATCTGCCGTCGGTCCGGTTTTTCGAATTTCGAATTACCAGTTTTGACTTCCGGTTGAGCGTTGCCATATCCTATTTTGAGTTTGAAAGTTCAAGAAACTTGAAATTTCATAACTTTTTTCCTTCATTCGGTATTTCGATCATTCGGCCAATCCCACCCAAAGTGCAAAATTTGGTCTGAAAATGGGGTGCTACCCCTAATCAGAAAGATAAGAACCGACCATTTAAGAACTGCTCCGGATGAAAACTTTCCAAATGCACATTTTTGGACATTTTTCAATGCTTGAAGGCTAATGCAGTAAAGTTGTGTCAGTTATCATCCGGGCAGTTCTGATAAGGTATAGTTCTGGATCAGGCAGTTCTAATTCGCCCGGTTCTCATCTGACCAATTTCGATTAGTCCAGTTTTGATTCGTCCAGAGTTCTCATTCGGGGCAAAAAAATCACAGTTTACCAGTTTTTTTTTCAAAATCTCTTGAGTTCCAAATAGGACAAAGTATCCAGATTAGGCACAAACGGTAAGGCCCATATTAGTTTTTTTTTTCACTTTTCTATTTTAGAAATGCTCTTCTAATACTATTGCCCCCGGTGCCCAGCTGTCCGAAAAATACAGTTAAGAAAAGTTGCCTTTCTGGCCATATTTTACGGCTTTTAGGTGACGGAAACATATTCAAACATGAAAAAATAATTCGAAGAAGCTGAAATAAGTTGTCTTGAGATATTGTCAAAAAAATTGTTGTTCCGACCGAATTTAATTAAATGTAAACAAGTGGGGTCGTTAGGCCCCGCCCATCGTGTGCAAGTTCGCCGCGCGCTGTGTTTGTAATCATTGGTTCTCAGCAAAGCCTTACAGGGATTGAAACAATGTGCGGGAACTTTGCACACGATGGGCGGGGCCGGAACAATATTTTTTTGACAATAATAGTCTCCGATTTTGAAACCATTTCCTATTCAATTTTTTATACCGTAGTGTCACAATCTACAGTAATCTAGGAATGAATTTTCATAGTTATTCGGACAGTTCTAGAATTTTGTAGTATTTGTAGTTTATGCAGTTTATCCATCGAACACTTCGTAGACTGTAGTTTGCTCAATTTCCTCCCGGCTTTTATCTCCATCGGAAAAGCCTGAAAATTTTGAACTTTACCAGTCATTTCTGTAAATCAGTTTCTAATCCAAACCATTTCACATTTATTCTCCTCCAAAAAGCAACATTTAGAGACAAGAATCATACTCTGAATACAATTAGGATGTTCGAAAAACCCATAATAATCGACACAGAAACACACAAAAAATCGGGGCGGCGACAAGAAGAAAAAGATGGACTAGAATCAATAATTATTCTACTTGGAAAGAGCCAAAATACGAGCATTCAGTGGATTCTCCGGCGACTTTTGCCATTCTTTTTTGAGAACTTGTTTCAATTGAGACAGACGGAATGTCGGATGTTTGATCTTCAATTCGGCAAGACGTTTCTCTTCGAAGGCCTGAAAATTGGGAGGTTTTGCTGGAGAAAAGTGGATTTTGAAGGTATTCTTAGCTGGAAAACGAGCGGTTCAGGCTGATTTTAATGAGGAAAAAATGGATTTTGAAGGGTTTTTTCTGCGGAAAAGGGGAATTACAGTGGTTTTGATTGAAAATGCGAAGTTTTTGGTCGGTTTGTATGAGAAATCATGGGTTGTGAAGCTTTTCACGTGTAAAAAAGGGATTTTTTGTGACTTCGTTGGAAAACCTTGAGATTTTGGGCTAGTTTTGAAGGTTGTTATTATGAAAAAAAACACGGAAAATAGGCTTTGAATTTACATATTTCCAAGCTTTTTGACAGAAAATTTTTTTTTCTATGTAAGCATTGATTTTCCAGTTAGATTTGACTGAAAACACCAATTTTTGTGAGCAAAAGCGATTTTGACAAAGCTGTTTTCCGAGAAATGCAGTTTTTATCTTAAAACATCCGTTTTGTGGCTTTTCCTATACGAAAATTCAGACATTTTCAAAAAAAAAAAAACATTTTTTCGATGCTTTTTTTGTGATTTTGTTGCAATTTTTAGCTTTTTTCCATCTCATTTCCAACCTCTGCTACTCTCTTTTCCCCTTCGGAAATTGATTCTGAAGAGAGAGTAGAAGAAGAGTCCCTCAAAATGTTTATTTCTGGACATAAAGTGTGTGTCTTTTCTGTTTACAAAAACCTATTATTCGTGGGAAAACTTTTCGCTCTTTTCTCTTCAACTTTTGAGAGGAAATGGGAGTTTCAGAATGTCAAAATGGTAGAATTGGGTCCAAAAACTACCGTAACCGAGGAAATTTCCATTCGAGACCCATGGAGGCAAGATTTTTAGAATCAGAAAGTCAAGACGGTTCGAATGAGTATAATCATGGAAGCTTTTGAACAATTACAATGTCTATGCGCCTTTAAACTTCGTGGTAGGACCCACTGTAGGTTTAAAGGCACAAAGCCATCGAACTATTCCAAAACATGTCATGATTATACTCATTCGAACCGTCTTGACACGTTGATTCTGTATATCTTGGTTTGATGGGTCTCGCAGGGAAATTCGTAAAGTTACGGTAGTTTTTCTTCATTCTAATGGCATTCTTTAACGGCCTTACACGTTGTTTTCACTTCAGGTTTTCACTTTCTTCAGCTTGAAAATTCTTTTAATTTGATACCTAAAATTCCAGAAATTCGTGGGGTTACGGTAGTTTTTTCTCGATTTCTATAGCATTTTTCTTCAAAAGGCCTCATTTCGAAGCCATTTTCTTCCTGAAAATTTCCCTAAATTTCGTACCAAATAAGCAGCTCTCATTCGTTTTTCTGGATGTTTATCCTCTTCAACTGCTTCTTTATCTCCAAGAACTCTCAATGCCTCATCAACATTTCTTGCTTCACCCTCTTCCACTTCCAATTTGTTCATATTTTGTTCGAGTTCTCCGGAAATTTCAATTTTTTGAGCCTCTTGTTTTCGTTTCTCTTCAATCTCACGCATGATACGCTCCTCGTCCTCTTTGCGGATATGAATGTGCGCTCTGGAAACAGAAAATTTGAAATTTTGAGGGATTTTTGTCTCAATATTAGCAGATTGATTTAGTTGAAATTGAGCAGAAATTACAGAAAATATCTTTTTTTTTTCTCGATTTATTTCCAATTTTTTAAAATCTATTACTCATTTGCGAAAGCTTGACAACTCGATTTAAAGGCGCAGCGACAAATGTCTGTTGGGCCCCGCCACGATTACAGTAGCTCTTAGTTGAAAATAACTGTAATCGTGACAGGACCCGATGAACATTTGTCGCTGCGCCTTTAAGCCGAGGTGTCAGGCTTTCGTAAATAAGTAATATTTAAAAAATTCTGACAAAATTTTTCAATTTTCGGTAAGATTTTAAGTCCTGAAACTCGGTTTTTTTACTTGAAAAGGCTCGAAATAAATCGAAAACGGTGGCCTACAATAAAGAAGATTTTTAAAAAAAAATTTTGAAAAAAAATTGAACGAAAATTGAATTCAGTTTTGATCCAAAATTTCAAATTTTCGGAATAAAATTTTTTGAACAAAGAAAACAATTTTTTCTGAAAAATCTGCAAATTTTTCTCCCTCTAATAATACTGCACCTTGTGACTTTTTGTGAAGAACTAGCGGCTGGTTTCTTGTTTCCAAGACTACTCATTTCCTCTTCAGCCAGCTTTTTGTTCTCCTCTTTTCTTCGGATTGCCTCTTCACGCTTCTTTTCGTCGTCCTCCTAAAAAAATTCTTTTTTGTTTTTCTAATTATTTTTTCCAAAAACCTTTCTCTGCATTTTCCGATTCGCCAACTTGTCATCATCCACCCATTTCGCGTCTTCAGTGGCCTAAAAATTTCAAGTTTTCCGGTTGAAAAAAAAAATTAAAACTACTTTAGCTTTTTTCTCGGCCTCATCCTTTTTGGCAGTCGCCTTACGATCACGGGCGGCTGTCACTTTTGGATTTTCAGCCGCAAATTTTTTCGGCATTTTTTGAAGATTTGGTTTCGAATTACTCTGAAAAACAAGGAGAAATTAGATTTGAAAATGGGGGAAAAACGATTAAGGATTTTTTTAAAGGCGCAGCAGAACATGTTCCGGATATCACCCCGCGATTACAGTAATATTACTGTAATCGTGTCGAGATATCTAGGCCATCGGCTGTTGCGCCTTTGAACAGGAGTACCATGAAAATGAACTTTCCGAAAAAATAAAGTCGATTTCCATAGAGAGCATTTGGATTGCTCACTTCATTTTGAGAATTTTTCAATGGATTGTGGTTGTGATATGAAAAAAAAACGGAGAATTCATTGAAAAAACTCTGAAGCGAGAAATCCAAATGCACTTTATTGAAATCGAGTCCATTTTTGGCAATTTCATTTTCATGGTACTCCCGTTTAAAGGCGCAATCGCGGATGGCCTAGATATCGCACCACGATTACAGTATGGAGCTGTACTACTGTAATTGCGGCGAGATATCGGGAACATATTCTGCTGCGCTTTTAAAAAAGAAGAGGAGAACAGCGAAGAAAAATTTGGAAAATTTGAGAAACTCTGAGGAAAGTAAAAAATTTGAAACTGGTTTTTTAATCAAAAAATTCAGAGGAATTGACGAAATCGCGATTTTTAGTATAATGAAAGCCAGATTATGCAAAAAAGCTGAAAAACTAAGATTTTCAAGCTTCAAAAAGGAATTTTACGGAAACATTTTTTTCTTCGAGAAACACAATTTTTGAAAAATTTTTAATTCTCAAAATTCTCAAAAAAAGAAAAAATCTGGAATTTTCTGGGAAAAAAAACTAAAACTATATTGAAATTATGAGAAAAATCAAATTCGCGTTCTCGAAATCTAGCCTACTGCACTGGAAAAAAATTTTTTGGAAAAATTAAATCTGATAAAAATGGAATTAGTGCCGCTTTTTAGGGGCCCAAACGACTGGATTTAAACGTTAACTGAGGAAAAATTACAAAAAACTGCATCATAAAACCACTTTTCAAGCATCAAGAACCGGTTTTTTACTGGAAAATCTATAACCAATGGAAATCCCTTAAAATCGGAACTTTATCAGATTTTAAGGACAAAATCTTCCAAATTAATAAATTTTATGTCAAAATCCAGCTTTTGAACCACGAAAACCACTATTTTCAGCATTTTTAGCCCAAAAATCCCGTGAGAAAAAGCCTAATTAACTCCCGAATAGCCCTGGAGCGCGTTTGCTTTTCTCTGCGTCTCTTCCCTCAGCCTACTCTCCCCGCTTCTCAAAAATGGATTTTTAATTAAAAATGCATATTTTCAATGAATGAAATATTTCGCAAGTTGGCAGAGAAATCCCAACTTTTTTCGGCCATGAATTACTCATTTTTCTCTGCGTCTCTCACGTGAGAGAGATAGAGGAAAAGGAGACCAGCGGAGGAGGGGGAAATGGCGGAACTGAACGGAAAATTGTTGTCTTTTCTTTTCTTTTTTCCCTTTTGTCTGGGAGGGTTTCTTTCAAGATCAATATATATATTTATTATACTTTTTAATAAAAAATTGTATTTTTGCAGGCTCCGCCTCCTTTTTTTATTCTGTACCCGGGTGCTATTCAATACTTATTATTCCAATCGAATGAAGGTAAGTGATTCGACCCAAATAAACAAATATATATAGAAGGTAAAAAGAAGAAGGTGTTCGGAAGAAAATTTATGATGCGCGTCGGAAGATTTTTATAAGGAAAAAAAAACGCTTTTTCTGAATTAAAAAATGTTTTCAACGTGAATTTTTTTGCTTGAATTCCACGTAGTTTTTCACTGAATTTTTAATGAAAAAATACAAATTTCTGATTAATTTCCACTAGAAGTTGTGGGATTTTATCTGAATTAAATTTGTAAATTAATAAAAAAAATATTTTCTTCGTAATTTAAAAATAAGGCAGAACCGTTTTGTAAAAAATTTCGATTTTTCTATAATTTTTAATAAGAAAAACTCTTGAAAAATAGAAAAAAATTTTCGTGCACTCCGAGCAGAAATTCTGAGAAAAATTTTTTTAATCGAAACATCCAGAAGTGATAGTTTTTTTTTCACAAAAAAAAACAGTTTTTTTTGTTTTGAAGTGAAAATTATATTGCAATTTCAAACTTTTCTCTAAATTTTCAATACATTTTTAAAATTGTTGCCAAAAATTTCAAAAGCTTATTCTTCCCATTTTCATGAGTTTTAGAGGTTGAAAATGCGCTCCAATCGCACCTACAAAAAAGATTTTTTTCTCCACTTCTTTCGATTTCACAAACTATCTCTAGAAGTCCAATTAGAGCGCATTTTCAGCCTCTTTTTCTCCGACCATAACACAAATGAACTTGTTTTATTCGATTCTATCTTAAAATTAAATCATTTTTTTCCATTTCTCAGGTTCTCCACGTGCTCCTCCGTCACTCATGATCGATGGCTTTTCGGCATTTGGCAGCTGCCAAAATCAAGACTTTTTTCGTTCTCTGCGCCGTCCTTCTTCTTGTTCATGCAATGATTTATAAGGTATTTTTTGGAATAAAACTGCACTTTGAGCTCAAAAATCTTGTTTAGAAAATTTTTTCCAGAAAAAATGTAGGGCTTCCGGAGAAGATTAAATCTTTAAAAATCGGAAAAAAAGCATCTTTTTTTGAGTCGGAAGCCATAGATAGAAACAAGGAAGTTGCAAAAAAACTAAATTCGAAAATCCCATAAGAAATAATAAAAAATCAATAAAAAACCTGAAAAACGCAAAAACAAGCGAAATATCTAAAAAAATCACAGTTTTCAAAGTTTCAAAAAAAAGCAGCAAAGCGCATTTTCTCACCAAAAATTTCAAATTTTCCAGCTTTTTTGGCGATTTTCAAAAATGTTCAATAGAGCGCATTTTCTATACCAAAATATAATTAAAATCAAAACCACTAATTTTCCCTTTTTTCCAAAACATACAATTAAAAAACTACCGTAACCCGATGAATTTCCGTGCGAGACCCATAAAAACAAAATATTCGAAATCAGGGCGTCAAGACGGTTCGAATGCGTATAATCATGGCATATTTTGAGATATTTCAAAAAATTTCAAAGTCTATGCGCCTTTAAATTCAGGCCAGTCCGATAGAGCGCACTTTCTCTCCCTAATTCAAATTTCCTCCAAAAATTTGAATTTCTAGGTCCCATCACTGTACGAAAACTTCTCGATTGGCTCCTCCACCCTCATAGCCGACGTCGATGCCATGGAAGCCGTTCTCGGCAACACTGCCTCCACTTCAGATGACCTTTTTGACACGTGGAATTCAACATTCTCTCCAATTTCAGAAGTTAATCAGACGTCGTTTTTAGAAGGTTTCTCACATCAAAAATGTGTTTAAAAATTCCCGATTTTGCAGATATTCGTCCACTTCTCTTCAGTGACAATCAAACAAAACCATTCTGTAATCAGACACCTCCACATCTTGTCGGTCCGATTCGAGTCTTTTTAGATGAGCCCGATTTTGAGACGTTAAAGAAAATATATCCGGAAGTGCACTCGGGAGGACATGGAATACCCAAAGAGTGTATTGCAAGGCATCGAGTGGCTATTATAGTACCATATAGGGATCGAGAAGCACATTTGAGGTGGGTTTTTGGACCTAAAAAGTGAAAAAAATGGCCTTAAAAAATTGAAAAATTATGGTCATTTTTCAAAATTTTTTGATGGTTTTGATGTATTTTTTGGTTTTTTTCCTACTAGAAATATCCAACATTTGCTCTAAGAAACCATTTCCCCAGTTATCGAAAAAATTATCAACAATTTTTTTTTTCCAGTTCAAAAAATTTGACCCCTCAGAGGCCAGGCCGGGCCGGTAGTAGCTTCTCAATCGTCCCGGCCTGGCTCAGTAACATCATAAATTTAGCAGACTTTTAGGCCTAAAATCTAGAAAAAAATAGGCTGAAACCTGAAAAAAAGACTTCAAACCGGAAAATTTAGCCTAAATCCCATTAAGCATAGTTTTTTCCCTATGAATCAACCCTAAAACAGTTCAAAATAGTGAAAAATTTTGAAAGCAGTCCTGGCCTAGAATCCGACTACTCTAATTCTAGGCCACCGATCTAAAAAAATCTTTTAATTCCTCTATTTTTTTTTCAGAATAATGCTGCACAATTTGCACTCTCTTCTTGGCAAACAACAGATAGATTATGCGATATTTATTGTCGAGCAAATAGCCAATCAGACATTTAATAGGGGAAAGGTATGTTTATGGATTCTTGGAAAGGGGAGACTCGAAGTATTTATAAACGGAAGGTTTTTATAACAATCCAGTCTGAGACCAGTTAACTCTTGGGGTTCTGGGTTTTTGGAATCGTAAAAAGCTCTTGAAAAGGCTTTAAATTCAGGGGCAAATAACCGAGGACAGGCTCAGTATAGGTCTGAGGTTAGCCCGAAACAAACCCAGAAAAGAACACAAAACAACTTTCCAATAACTACCGTAACCCTATCAGTTTCCATGCGAGACCCATAGAGACATCTAGAATAAGGAGAGGGGAAATTTCGTGGCGAGACCCAATAATGACTTTTCTTGTGTATTTCTGCCACTTTTTGTGTAATTCCAAAAAAAGCTGCTTAGAAGCAAAAATATCGAAACATGTGAGTTTGGGTTCCACAACAGAACCCCCAGTTTGAAAGCGCATAACCATTGAAAAGTTTCAAAATATTCTAAAATATGTCATGATTATAGTTATTTAAACCGTCTTCCTGATTCTGAATATCTAAATTTTCCTGATTCTGAATATCTAAATTTCATGGGTCTTGCATGGAAATTCACAGGGTTACGGTAGTTTTTTCATCATAAAAATTATCTTTTAAAAAATCCCATTTTTTCAGCTAATGAACGTGGGTTATGACATCGCCTCTCGTCTCTATCCATGGCAATGTTTCATATTTCATGATGTGGATTTACTACCAGAAGATGATCGAAATCTATACACATGTCCTATTCAACCACGTCATATGAGTGTTGCCATAGACAAATTCAATTATAAGTAAGTGACCTAATTTTGTTTTAAAAATCCTTCTAAACCATACAAAAATGCCATTGGGAGGTCATGGCCTCGAAAACTCCCGAAAAGATTCCTAGGTCATATCAGACTACAAAATGATATCACCGGTTTGGACTAATTTTTTGAAAAAAAAAATCATTTCAGACTTCCCTATTCTGCAATTTTCGGTGGAATAAGTGCCCTAACAGCAGAGCATGTCAAAAAAATCAATGGATTTTCGAATGATTTTTGGGGTTGGGGAGGAGAGGATGATGATTTGGCGACGAGAACTCAAATGGCTGGATTGAAGGTTTCAAGATATCCGGCACAAATTGCACGATACAAAATGATCAAACATTCAACAGAAGCAACGAATCCTGTTAATAAGTGAGTTTTCTGGAGCCTTAAAAAAATTAAAATGGAAAAAAATTGTTCCTTCATGCTGAAAACTTCTGTACCAAAATTTTGAAATCAAAAAAATTTTTCAAGAAAAATTCTGGCCAACTTTCCGAAAGCTGCTATTAATTATTTGCCAAAGCCTGTCACCTCGGCTTAAAGGCGCAGCGACAAATAGCTATTGGGTCCCGCCACGATTACAGTTATGTTCAACTGTGATTTACTGTATTCGTGGTGGGTCCCAATGGACGTTTGTCGCTGCGCCTTTGAACCGAGGTTTCAGGCTTTTGCAAATAAGTTATATGCAGAAACTCGCAAATTTTTTTTCGAATCTTCAAAAAAAAAAAAGAAATTTAAAAAAAATTAAAGTTGAAAAAATTTCGAAAACTGCTGGCTGAATACTCCAAAATTTACGAATTACAATCTGGAAACAAGCAAAATTTGCTGAAATTTCCAGAAAGTTATCAGAATATTTTTGAAATTTCAAATTTTCACCCTTGAACCCCCAATTTTTTTCCAGATGCCGCTACAAAATAATGGGTCAAACGAAACGACGATGGACACGAGACGGTATCAGTTCTCTCAAATACAAATTGATCGATTTGGATCTGAAACCTCTCTACACACGAGCCGTCGTCGATTTGTTCGAAAAAGATTGTCGACGAGAGTTACGAAGGGATTTTCCCACTTGTTTTTAGATTGTTTTTTAATACAAAAAACTACAGTAATCCAGTGAATTTCCATGTGAGACCAAAGTAAATTAAATATTCGGAATCAGGGTGTCAAGACGGTTCGAATGATTGTAATCATGAAAAATTTTGGAATAGGATATCGTGGCGTTGGCTTAACTTGAGTGGCCTAGAATTCCTAAAATCTGGCCTCAGCTTCCCCAGGTAGACCACCGTGGCCTAGAAACTTCCTTACTGAATTCACCACTTTTATGGCCTAGAAAACCTGCTGAAAACTAGTCCCCCACTTTTTTAGAATTAAAAAAATTTCTTGCCCATTTTTGTTGTAAAAGCAGCTATTTGTAACCTAACAAATAGAAATATGAAAAGTTGGGTCCCACCACGAAATCCCAATTTAAAGGCGCATAATCTTCATAATATTTCAAAATATGTCATGATTATACTCATTCGAACCGTCTTGATTTCCTCATTTGTAATATCTAATTTTCATAGGTCTTACATGGAAATCCATTGGGTTACTGTAGTTTTTTTTAAATCTTCTTTCTGCCTCCTTTTATGTCCAAATGTTTTTCTGTTCCTTCATCTTGCCGGGTTCCGATTTGTTCTTCCAAATGCTTTTTCCATATAATTTTTCCCACCAATTTCAAAAAAAAATCCGGGTTTCTCATCAGAATGATATTAAAAAATACCGCGTTTCTCTCTCATTATATGTGTGCATGACTTTATTACCTTTTTTTTAATAATAAAAAAAGAATTATGACAAAAAATGATCTACTCGCGGGGGGAAAACTATAATGGCTATGTACAAAAAAAAAACAGAAATTTCAAAAAAAAATATGAAATTTTTTCACGACTGAACACACTGAGTATTTTCACGTGTGAGCTCGCGGAGCATATGAAGTTGAAGCAGATTACCAGGACCACCAGATGCACGATTCTCCAAATATTGATATGAATCTTCTTGACGACGACTCTCGAATCCCTCGACGTCTTCACGATTCAGATGAGGTTGCCACAGGAGAATATCATCGTCAATTCCAGAAGTGGCAAGCATAAAATGATGTGGATGGGGTTGGACGATATTCAGAATATGTTCATCCGCTTTCCAGATTCCTTGGATTTTTGATGTTTCACGATTCCAAATAAACATGTGGCCACAATCGGAGCCGGAGACTGGAAAAAAAGGGGAGCGTTTTGGCGGGAATTTGAAATTTTGAAAATTTGAGAGTCGAGAAATCGGAGGTCGGGAAGAAGATGGGAGAAAATGAGAAAAAAAGGTGGAAAATTCAAAAATTGGAAAAAAATTGGAAAAAAATTTTTTTTGAAACTTTATAAGCCCAAAAATTCCAAAAAATTTTTTTTTTGGAAAATTGAAAAATTCCAAAATTGAAAAAATTTTTTTTGGAAAATTGAAAAAAAAAAGTTTGTTTACTTTCCGATTGAAGTTTTTTTGAATTTCCAACTTTTTTTTCAAATTTTTTTCTCCAAAAATGTCCAAAACTCACTGATATACTGATCTCTGGAACCGAAGAAATTCGCCTCCTTTATATCAGTTTGATGATTCAAACTTCCAATGAATCTTTGTTGATAGTCCAAGGCTCCCTCAACATAATCCGATTCTTTCATTTCAGCCTGAAATAGAATTTTGGACTTTTCAAAAAAAAAAGAAAAAAGAAAAAGAGATACCGTACCCCAGGAAATTTCCATGCGAGACTCATGAAAATAGGATATTCGGAATCAGAGTGCCAAGACCGTTCGAATGAGTATAATCATGACTTATTTTGTATTATTATGAACACTTTTAGAATTTCGTGGCGGGACCTAAACTTGTCATTTTTTAAATTTTGTGGATTCAAACACCTAGTTCTTATAGGAATGGTCCGAAAATAGCTTGATATACAAAAAAAGGCTTGGGTCTCACCACGAAATCCTGACTTTAAAGGCGCAATGTTAAAAATATTCCAAAATATGTCATAATCATACTCTTTCGAACCGCCTTGACGCCCTGATTCCAATTACCGCAAAAACGGTATTAGTAGTGCCCGTTTAAAAGAAGTTTCCCTTTAATAGTGGTGCAGCCCCGACGAGCAGTTAAATAGTGGTGTCCCTCAATTAGTGTTGCCCATTTTCAAAAGGATTTTTTCTTTCAAATTTTCGACTTGCCGACTAAAAATTCAAGAATTTTCGACTGAAGGAAAGTGCTCGAAAAATAATAATGCCCCTCTAAAAATAGTGCTCTCCGGATTAATAAGCTCAAAAACAGTGGTGCACTACTATTTCAGTTTTTACGGCATCTTGTTTTTATGGGTCTCACATGGAAAACCGAAAGATTACGGTAGTTTTATTTACCTTTTCAATTTCCTCTTCCATTTTCGCAATCGAATTATCATTCGGAAACCATTCCTTAAACTTCTCCACACAAATTTTGGCCAAATCAATCTGCTCCAAAGTCATAAAACTTTTGACTAAACGGAATAAAGCTTTCGAATTTCCTCTGTGGATTTCAAGGGCTTTAACAGAATCTCGAATACATGAATATGTATCACCACGTTGTCGTCTTAAAAGTGAAGCAGTTGCACGATTCGAATGACAAACACTATGAAATGCATTATCCGTGTAATTTCGATTAATGAGATCAGAATAATAATCGATTGCAAATGTGAATCTTTTCTCACGAATAGCATTGGAACCAACTTCTCGAAGCTCGGGATACGGTAGATTTCCAGATGAGATCACTGATTCTTTTGATTTATTGATAACCGAATGAAATCGTTCCATTATTTTTGGTTGTTTTGTTTCATCAATTGAATAAACGACAATTCCACCACCACAACCATAATTGACGACAATTTCAGTTCCAGATGAATTAAATGCCACGTGCGTCGCGTGATAGGCTGCTTTTGTGGTGAATCCTGAAAAATTAAAATTTTCGGTCTTTGTCAAATTTTTAAAGGTTTTTGGAGTGTTTGAAGATTCAAAATTTTAAGAAAAACATTAATTTTCTGATGTTTTTGAAGGATTTTTTGATAATTTTCGACCTGGAAGGATTGTACTCTACGTGGAAAAGAACTTTCAAAAAAAATTACCGTAACCTATTTGAATTTCTGTTCGAGACCATGTTTCTTACTTTTCGATTTTTTCAGTCTCAAAAAACCAAAAGTTTCGGATTTTTTGCTGGATAATTTTAAAAACTACCGTAATCCTACAAAATTTCATCCAGGACATAAAAAAAGATTTTCAGAATTGACGCGTAAATGCGGTTCGAATGAGTATAATCATGGCAAATTTTGAACGATTTCGATATTTATGCGCCTTCAATGCAGGTTTGGGTCCCATCACGAAATTCAAAGGCGCATAGACATTGAAAGAGATAAAATATTTCAAAAAAGTCCTGATTATTCTTTTTCAAACCGTCTTGACTCCCTGTTTCTGTATACCTTGGTTTGATGGGTCTCGCAGAGAAATCCATATAGTTACGGTAATTTTTAATTTTTAAAAACTACCGTAATCCCACTAAATTCCATCCAGGAACCATAAAAAGTGGATAATCCGAATCAGGACGTTAAGACGGTTTGAATGAATATAATCATGGCAAATTTTGGAACATTTTGAACAATTTCAATGGCCATGCGCCTTTAAGCTTGGATTTCGTGGTGGGACCCAACTAGCCCAGAGTCCATCTTGGTGTTCCGAACACCTAGATTCAATTGAAATTGAACCTGAACCGACTGGAGTCAGCAAAAACGCTTTGTTGGGTCCCACCACGAAATCCAAGTTTCAAGGCGCATACTGGTCAAAATATTTCAAAATATGTCAATATTATAACCATTCGAACCGCCTTGACGCCCTTCTTCTGAATATCTAAATTTCATGGGTCTCGCACGGAAATTCCTGGGGTTACGGTAGTTTTCCTTTTCCTTACCCGGTGCAAAAGTCTTCAAAGACTCATCGAAATTTCGACGATCATAAAGACGAACAGTGGTTTCATCAAAGCCAACAACCAATAAATGTGGATTCGCCTCCGAAATTGCAACTGTTTTTCCATCTCTCATTTGATTTGTTTCGTTCGATTTGACGACAACTTCTGGGGATTCAAGACGAGTGTCGAATTGACTGAAAATTGAAAAATTTTGAGGTTTTTTTCTGGGGGAGAAAAGAGAAATGGGGTTTTTTGGAACCAGATGTTTCAGAAGGATGAAGCATTTGATTTTGGAAAAAAAATCATCAAACATTTTTGGAATTTCAAGACAAAATCGAAATTTTTTCTGAACAAAGACACACCAATCAAATTGAAAATAAAAAAGTTTCTGCAATTTTTCAGATTTTTGTTTAAAGGCGCAACGACAAATGTTCACCGGGTCCCGCCACGCTAACAGTTATTGCCAAACGAGAATTACTGTAATCATAACGAGACCCAACAGACATTTGTCGCTGCGCCTTTAAACCAAGGTGTCATACTTTGGCAAACATGTAATAAATCCAGATTTAAACGTTTTGGACTTTTTTATCCAGAAATTTTTTTTTTGACTTTTGGAATTTTTTTTCAGACTTTTTTTCAGTTCATAAACGTCCTGGTTCCTAAACTTCCCAGTCCCTTAAAAATCCGAAAAAAAAAACCTACTAAACAGCTTTTTCATCCTCTACAGCAGCCCAATACAACGTCGGATCATATTGAACTGTACAAATTCTTTTAATTCGTCCATCTAAATGCCATCTCCGACACGATTTTGATTCAATATCATGCAAAAAGAGCACTTCATCAGCGGCTCCGGTCACCAATTTCTTATCATCTGAATCTGGCAAAAATTCCACGGCAAACACATTTCCCTCGTGTTCCGTTGTAAGATTATAGACTTCTGAATCGGCTCTCCAGATTTTAACATTTCGATCGTCGGATCCAGATGCCAGAAGATTACCCGTTTTGTTCCAGCGGAGAGTATTTACACAGCCAGCGTGACCCTGTAAAAAATTGAATTTTATGGGAAGTTTTAGATTATTTTTCTGAATTTTCGAAACCACAGAAAAGGGAAAAAAACTGTGAAATTTCAAAAAAAAAATTTAATTTTCAAATTAATTTTTTTCTTGTAAAAAAACGAGAGCTTTTGAACTTCAATTTTCATTATTTTCAGACAGCTCGAGCCAAAACATTTCCGTAAACTACAGTAGTCTGCGAGACTTCCACACGAGACCTATAAAAACTGGATATTTAGAATCCAGCCGGTTCGAATGAGTATAATCATAGCAATTTTTGAAAAACTTTGACCATTATGCTTCAAAAGGAAAGACTGGGTCCCACCACGAAATTCAGTTTAAAGGCGCATAGACATTGAAAATTCTCAAAATGTCCTGAAACATTCTATGATTATACTCATTCGAACCGCCTTGACGCCACGATTCGGAATATCTAGTCACCATGGGTCTCCAGTGGAAACTCAATGGGTTACGGTAGCTTCTGTAACTCTGAAAGTTCAGCGACTTCTGATTGCTGTGAGAATCCCGCCTTTTCGCAATTTTTTATACTGTTCGGAATTTTGAAATTTTCGATTTTCAGCATCCTCTCCAAAAATTTTTTTTTGGAAAAAACGTTTTTCTTGGAAACTTCCACAACATTTTGCCCCGCACATACTTCAAGTTTTTGGAAGCATTCCAGCGAATCGACCAATCGATTTTCATCCAAAATATCCGGGAAAAGTGGCACACAATGTATCTTCTCGCATCTCTTCTCCAACGCACTGATCATACCTGAAAAATCCGTTTTTTCTTTGAATTTTCAGTGATTCTAGCTATATTTCAAAGCTCAAAAGTGAAATATCTGAAAAATTCAAACAATTTGAGTGCTCCCGGTCGAAAAAACTGGAAACATCGCTATCTGGAACGAGGTGGAACTGGAACACATGTTTTGGGAACAAGTGTCGTCAAATGATACGCTTTGTACGCAATCATCGTCACGGCGAAATGCACAAACTATATTTTTTCTTCACTTTTTTATTGTTTCCATTCCAATTTTCTCATTTTTTAACGGTTTTCAATCGAGATTTTTCTTAAAAATTGTTAAATTCAAAAATAAATTTAAATTTTCTTCAATTTCAGCCAGTAAAATGTATTGTCTACAGTGGCTGATACCAGTGCTTCTGATTCCAAAACACTGGATTCATCCGGCGTTTCTGATCGAGCAGGCGCTCTTCATGTGGTTCTACATTGTCGGATTCTTTCTCGAACGAAGGTAAAATCGATAAAAATAATTGAAAAATGGGAAAAAAAGAGAGAAAAACAGATTTTCCAGAGGGAAAGTAGGGTGAAAAAGCAATTTTTCTCTGGTTTGAAAAATGAAAAAGGCTGTAACTTCGAATGAAAAAGCTTTTTGGAACGATGAATTTCATTCTTTTTCAGGAAAAAAAAGCTGGTTTTCCTGAGAAAAAATGGAGAATTTTCTGAAAATGGAGAAAACCAAAAAGTAAAATAAACCGGTTTTTATCGATAGAAAAGTTGAGAAACACTTGTTTTTAACAGTGAAAAATATTTGTTCTTTGTCCTGAAAAAAGCTGAATCGATTTTTCTTCGCGGAAGAAAAGATTTCTGAAAGAGAAAACTGAAAATTTTTCAAATAAAAAGAAGCAAATGATCGAATCTTTTCCGTTAAAAAAAAGCTGGAAAACGTTGTATTTTGAGGTGAAAAAAAAGAAAAAACCCAGAAATCGAATGAAAACATAATTTCCGTATGTTTTTTTTTTGCGAAAAAAAAGTGGGAAATCCGTTCTCAAAATATCGAAAAAAAGCTGTTTTTATCGCTTAAAGAAGCGTCTGGAAACTGCTAAATTGATGGCTTAGAGGTCGATGGCCTAGAAAAAAACTCTAAATCCACTTGCCGGATCCTAGGCCACCAATCTGGCTGCTTTCGATACCGTACCATTTAGAGTTCTTTTTGAATAACTTCAAAGTAAAAAATTGCGTTTTTTTCCACTTCTCAAGTTAAAAAAAACCCTATTTTTCCATTTTCCCTCTCAAATTTTCAAACTTTTTCCACCCCAAAATTTCATTCCAGACCGTGTCACATATGCTCTGGAATCTTCTTCATCGCCCTCTCCCTGATCTGTTACTCCGACCCAGACAGCTGCATTTTTTGGCCAACTTGCACGAAAAAGCTCAACGGAGAAGTGTGCACATACGTCTATCGTGATCGTATTTCTCCATAATTTTCTTCGAATTGTTTTTTGATTTTTATCACTTTTTTCCCTGCGTCTCTTCTCTCTCTCTCTCCCATCTGATTAATACGGGCTTTTTTTCTCTTTTCTACTCTAATCATTCTTGTTCCCAGTAGTTTTATTTCCAAGCTTTCCCCACCTTTTTTGTTGCCAGAAATATTATCGTTTGTTTTTTACCCAAATTTTTGAACAGTTCAAAAAAAGAACAACTATCATCACCTGTGATAATATAATGATAATAAATATATTGCATATTTTGATTTTTTTTTTGCTTTAAAATTTAAAAATTTTCAGATTTTTAGAATCAAAAATTGGAAAAAAACAGGGAAAGTTTAGGACAAAAAAGTAGATGGGGACTAGGTTTTCGTGGCCGCGGACTAGAAATTTTTCAACATCTCTCAGGAAATTATTCAAAATTCTATATTTTTCAGCCAAAAGAAAATAAAAATCGAAAATTTTCTTGCAAATTTTCTTTGGCAATCGGTTTTTTTGTCAAATTTTCCCCTTTTTACCAAAAAAATGGAAAATTTTGAGAAAAAATTTCATATTCTCTGCGCCTTTTAAATTCCAGAAACCTCTGAAAAAAAAATACTAAAAGTTTTTCAGGCAGATTTTCAGATGAAAAATTTGAAAAATATCAATTTTAAAAAACCAATTTTTTGAAATAACAACAACAAAAAAGATGAATAAATGGGTAACAAAAAGGATAACAATTGAAGAATAAAATTGGAAAATTCATAAAATTTTTGGTCGGAAAAAAGTTCAAAAAATGCCAGAAACGCCTCATTTTTAATCGAGAAGGTCAAGCAACTTTTGAACTTTTTCAACCAAAAAACAACAAAAAAAATCTAAGAAAAAAGAGATTTGAAGAGCTCATTTCGGCTTTCATGACTCCACGTGGCAACCGACGGTTTCGATGGATAAAAATTGATGAGTTTAGCGATGGGTTCATACTTCAAACGACGATCTTTTGATGATAGCTGACTGACGTCTCTCTTCTTTTTATTATTAAACATTGTCTGTAATTCCATATAACTCCGAGTCATATCTGCTCCATCTTGAGTATTCGTTTGATTTCGAGATTCGAGCATTTGCTTCAGAAGAACCTGATAAAAATCAGAATCATCGAAAATTTCGTTATCGATGACGTCAGAAGAAGGCGTCGGGGCTCCGATACGTGACTTTCCGCTTCGATTTGTGTGCACTTTTTTGAGAAGTTTGTCCTCGTCGGCGAGTACCTGGAAAGAAATGAAGGTAATTAGGAGATGGTGAGGAAAAGAAGACGTTGGGGGATTCTAAATTATCTTTTCAGTGAATTTTGGATTTAGAATGAAAGAGGGGATACCCAAGATTGGGAAATTTATAGCTATATATCGAAATTATTTGCAAACGAACTACCGTAACCCTAGGTACATCCATGCGAAATCTATGAAAGCGTCGAGGCGCTTCGAGTAATTATAATCATGATATATATCAGAATCTTTCGAACAGTTCCAATAACTAAGCGCTGACAGTGGGTCCCACCACGAAATCATTCTTTAAAGGCGCAGAGGCTTTAAAAATGTTCAGAATGGTCCAAAATATGTCCTGATAATACTCATTCCAACAGTCTTGACACTCTGATTCTGAAAATTCAACTTTCATGGGTCTCACACGGAAAATGCGAGGATTACGGTAGTCTTTGAAGTTTCAGATTAGTATTTTTCATCTTTTCAAGGGATATTTCAAAGCTGATAGTGAAACCAGATGATTTTCGGTCTATTTTGGGCTCACTCGAAATGGCTTTCAAATCTGAACCATAGTATTTTTAGCCCTATTTTGAGTTCTTACAAGGCTGATTTCAGAGTGATTTTCAGCCTAATTACCACGGATATTATGCTCATCCTGGTTTTCAGGCTCTGTTTTGCCCATTTTCCAGGTTTTCGAACATTTTCCGAGAGGCTTGAAGATTTGAATGTCTACTTTTTTCATAAAACTTTTTGCCTATTCCGAGCAGTTGGCAAGCTTTTGAGCAAGGTTTTTAGGTTTTCTCCCGAGCTTTAGAAGGGCCAAATTTGGCCAAAATTATAGAAACACTTGCAAATAAGTTTTTTTTTTTTTTCAAATTTTGAATTGTCTTGTTCTATTCAATCCATAATATTTACCTTATTAATCTGTCCAAGAATGCTTCCCTTCTCAAAAACTGAAAAATCAGTGCTTTTCGTTGAACTATTGAGAATCTTGGTTCGATTGTACCATTTTGTGACAGTGGTCGAACGGAATTTCTCAATGGAATTATCCAAAGTTTCCAGATTCTTTTTCAACGATTTCAGACTTGTTCCAGCAGAATTCTTTTGAATTCCCACGTCTTCTTTTTCTTCAGATTCCTCCTCCTCTTCCTCTTCATCATCAAAATCACTCAAAATCTCTTCATCATCACTGGGAATTTCCTCATCATCATCATCACTAATTCCACCGTTTTTCGCCGATTTTTCATCAAAATTTCCAATTGCATTTTTCATCAAATCACGGAGTTTTGCCATATTTTCCATGGCAATTTCCAGCGATTTTTTGGTGGAATCATCACAATTTTTGAGCAAATTCTTTCGAGATTCGCCACGTGGCATTTGATTCATTGTGTTGAGAAGAGCATGAATTCGAATGTTTGAATACATTAGATCGTCCCAAACTTGACGTTGATGACGGACACTTGTGGCTGAAAAAATCTAGAGTTTAAGCAGGAAGAATTCAATTTTTTGTCAAAATAAATCAAAAAATCTTGTTTCAGTTTATTTTCCGGCATTTTCAGCGCCAAAAAACAGTAATTTTCACTTTTTTTTGAAAATTTGAAAAAAAAAATTTTCTGAAAATCCCAAAACCTTCTACCTTTATCAGCCTTATCAGAATCATCTTTCAGCGACAAAGTGGTCATTTTTAGGCCAGAATCCTCTTCTTTTTCCTCGTCACCCTCTTCCTCATCTTCCAAAGCCTCTTCCTCTTCATCGTCAACGTCTTCATCGCCTTCAGAATCCTCCACGTCTTCTTTTTCATCGTCAGAATCCTTGGCTCCCATTTCAACGTCATCTGAATCAACGTCTTCTTCTTCCTCGTCGTCGTTCTCAGAATCCCCCGAATCTTTGCCATGCAACCCGGAAATTTCGGAAATATCGCCGAAAATTTCTTTTCGCGAAATTGCACTTCCCGCGTATTTTCCCTCTTCGAAATTGAAATTTTGAGCCCGTTTTTGGCGATTTTCAGACGGTTTTGTGAGTGAAGAGCCTTAAAATTTGAAGGTTTTTGACTATTTTTTTTTCGAATAAAAATTACTTTCAAAATTATCATCTTCGAGATCCGGCAACTCGGTGGCCGGTTTTGTTAGCTTGGAAATATCGTCGAGAAGACCCATTTCTGCAAAAATTTGCTATATTTTAGCGGAAAATTCTGTAATTTCGAGGAAAAATGAGTAAAAATAAATAAATTTACAAATGCGTAATACGGAGTGTCGTTGCGCATGCTGTTTAGCAGCCTGCCAACTTTTGGCGCGTGTTCAAATTCTAGTTTTGTTTAAACGAAATTTCGAACAAAACCGATTTTCAAGCAGAAACCAAGTTTATTAGAACCCAAAAAATTGAAAATAAATAAAAAATCAATAAATTAATCAAATTCTTTTCATCAATTCCTCCACAGCTCTCTCCACCTGAGCCCGGCTTTCTTGCTCATTCCAAATGGTACAAAAAACCACGTGGCTTTTCTCTATTCTTTCTTTATTTGAGATTCCAAGCTGTTTTTTAGCTTCCTCTTCAGAGATTACTTCCTTTTCAACGATTCTTTTAACGGCCTCGGCTGGTGGAACAAAAACTGTCCAAATTTCAGAAATGTTGGCGTGGCTTATTGGAGCAGATGACGTCAGGACTGGAAAATTTGAAGATATACTTGTGGCTTATGGTCAAAAAACTTTGAAAACCGCTGAAAAAGCGAAACAAATTTAGAGGAACTAGTTTTTAGTGGCCGTGGCCTAGATTTTTTTTTCAAAAAATTAGTCCCCCGCTTGTTTAACGTTTTTCAAACTTTTGAAATTAAAAATTAATTTTTCACAAAAAAAAAGAGAAACAACTAACCAATAACTTTAGAACTCGATAATCTAGAACTTTTTTCGAAAATTTTTTCTCTTCCTTCTGAATCCAAACCGTCCCAATCGATAATTTCAAATCCATTTTTCTCTCCAATAAAACCCAAAATTTCCTCTTTTCCAGACCCTTTTCCTCCGTTCAAATTGATAAAAATTGGAGAATTTTTCGACAAATTTGAAGATTTCTTCAGAAGACGTCCAAGATCTTCACGTCTTCTGGAACTTGAAGAAATTTTGGTTTCTTTCAAAATTTCATCATTTCCTTCGACTAATTCCACTACAATTATTTCCAGTTCTTTCATTCCATTTTCCAATCGTTTTTTGTTCACTGCATCTCCTCCTTTAATTGTTTCACGGGATACTATAATGGCTTCAAGATCTGGAATTCGAGTTGAGGGACCAAATGGATCGATTATGGGCTCGGTGGTGCATTTGGCCTAGAAAAATTATTGGTAGGAAAAGTTAGGCCATGGTCGGAAATAATTCGAAATTAGGAGTTTGGAAGGTTCTCTTAGGCGTCGAAAAGATATAATTTTTGCTTGAATTTATGTGAAAACTACAGGGTGACAATTAATTATGGGAACAAAGTTCTCTCCGTTGTGAAAAGTTTACTGTAACCTCAATTATGGCTTTTTCGGTTTATTTTTATTTGTACAAATGTTATCTATTATTCTGCAAAAAATCTAAGCATAGTTTTTGTTTTGAAAGTAGTTATGAAGGCGAGTCCGCAAAGAGCCAAAATTCTTGATTTATACACAACTGGAATCTCCGTTGCCGATATCGCTAAACGGCTCAAAGTTTATCAAATGTTGATAACTAAAGCGCCAAATGGAGGAGTAATATTGGAAAAAGCTGGACGCGGAAGGAAAAAGTCAGTTGATTCGAACTAACTTCGTCAGAATATCAGAAAGAGGATCAATGACGATAATCGGAAATTCATGAGTCGCGAGACTGTTCGGAAAATTGTGAAAAATTGTCTTGGTTTATGCTCATACAAGACCGGAAAGACTCAACACCTCAGATAGAAATCCAAAGCGAGCCGGTATGAAAAAGCACATCACTTTATCCAATGGGCCGCCGCCTGTGACTTGTCGAAAGTCGCATGAGTGATGAGAAGTTTTTCACTCTGGGACGAGAACCAAATTCCCGAAATGATTGTCAAATTTTGTCTGAAGGTATGATTAATCCATTTATGGCAAATACCCATGAAAATGTCATCACCTTGCTTCTGTTATGGCTTGGAACGCAATCGGAAAGGTTGATATGATCTTTATCGAAAAGTTAGTCAAAAACGATAGAAATTATTATTGGGAGAACATTATAAAGGAATAACTGCTATCGTGGGCTCTTTCCTAGTTTGCCGGAGGTCATTGGACATTCCAAAAAGAATGTGCCCGACTCCTGGGGCAAAATCAACAATTGCGCTCAGCCAAGCGTTAATTTCAGAAAAAATTAGCAAGGGTTTGTGGCCCAGTAACTCCCTGATCCGAACTTTCTCAGTTGTTCTGTTTGATCCGTATTGGAGGCACATATCGATAGAAGAAATCTGAGATCTGTTCATGACTTGCAGAATGAATTGGTTCTAGTTTAGGCCAAGATTACTTCACAATACCCCGCGGCCACGATCAACAATTTGGAGAAGCGTCTGAAGGCCGTCCGTTCCCAGAAAGGGAGTCAATTCGAGAATCTTATATAGAATTCTGTTCCCATACATATAGTTGTTGTTCAGTGAAAAAATTGTGAAGATATCTCTTGTGTGAAAGTTTTTATAACTGGTTATGTGTGTTCCCATAATTAATTGTCACCCTGTAATTTTTCCTGATGGACTAGAAAGTTTGCTCCGTGGCCGAGTTTGGGAAGTTAGGCCATGACCAAAATTTTTAAAACTTTTGAATTTTTCGGTTTCAGAAACATGATCATAACCTTCAAAAATGCAAAAGACTATAAATATTATTTGTAGCCGAGTTTAGAGAAAGTTAGGCCATGGTCTAAAATTTTTCAAATTTTTATATTTTTCAAAAAATTACTGTGTTCACAGTATGACCAATTTTCTAAAAACAGCAGAGGCCTAGAACAAACAAAATTTCAAAATTTTTAAGCCATGGCCTAACTTTTTCAAAAACTCGGCCATAGCCAAAAAACCACAAAATGAACTCTTACCACTCCAGAAACATCTTCCACGAAATCCACAACTCGTTCCATTCTATACTCCACTGGCTCAATCATTTCGAATAATGATTTTTCTGAAAATTTCAAATTTTTTTATAGAACGATTCTCATTTTGTCAATAGAGCGCACTTACTGATAATCATTTCCTTATCCGTAACTCCTACTACAATCTCTTCAGAAGCCAACTCCGCGGCCTTATTTAGAAGCACTTTATGCCCATTATGAAGCCGATCAAAAGTGCCACCGAGCACCACTTTTTTGTATTTCTTAGCCAAATTTTTTCGATTTTCAGCGGGTTTTTCATCCCCAATAAGCTCAAAATCTTCTGACTTAAATTCGGATTTTACAAGAATTCTGACATCGATTTTCGGGCAGAGATTTGCAGAAAGTAGATAGATTTTGGAGATAATTTCGTCGGTTCGGGGGACTTGGAGGCTGAAAAATGCAGTTTTTTTTTTATTTTTAAAAAGTTTGGAAAATTGGTGGCCGTGGCCTAGAAATTTTTTTTTTCAAAAATGAAAAATTAGGCCACGGCCACTTAAGTTCCAATCCTGGCTTTCATTTTTTTTCAGCAATTTTCTAACACTCGAATTCGCCTAAATGAGAAAAAAAATCAGAATCCAGAAAAAAATTACCTGACATAAAGCCTCTCTGTGGAGCCATTCCCTGCCAATTCCGAAAAAATATTTTTCAAATTTTCCACATTTTTCTCAGAAATCACTAAAAGACCAGGTTTCTTCGCCATTTTCTAAACAAGAAATAGATAAAAATCTATTTTCCACGGCGTGTGTATCGTCATTTGGGTCATGTAGTGCGATAGAGCGCGTTTGCAAATTTATCGGTTTCACTGTGTTTTTGTTCGATTTAGAGCGCATTTTCCAACTGAAAAAACTCCCAAATAATTATCTTTATTAGTCCAATCATTTCTACACATAAAATATAATAAATTATCCAGAGTTTTTTTTAATAAATAAAAGGAAAAGTGAAATCGAGATCTCAGACAAGGTGGGGACTAATTTTGGCATCATTTTGGAGGACTAGATTATTTGTGGATTAAATTGTTTTTTTTTGTTCAAAAATTTATTTTCCGAATGGGAAGAATCCTTTGACAGTCTCAAAGGCGCCGGTGGCCATTGTCTTGGCCTTCTCGACTTGCTCCGTGAGCCCAAGTTGGCCAATGATGCTATCGTCCTCGGCGTTCATCTCGGCGGCGATCTCCTCTGGAGTCTTGCGAGGACCTGGAAGTGAGAACTTTAATATAAGGGCAATAGGGGGGAAAAAGTAAAAAAGTTTGGCGTCGGGTGGGTTCGAACCAGGATGTTTAAAATGGTAGAATGGTGCGGTACCACTGAGCCACGCAAAAACTTGATGTGTTGTGGTTGTTTGCCCTAGAAATCACAGCAGGAGCCTAGTGTCTCGCCCACTGAGATATCTACAGTAATCAAAGGCTAGAAGCTTGGGTGATGTGTGGCGCAGTGGTTAGTGCGCCATGTTTCAAATTTTGACTTGCAAGTTCGAACCCCACAGAGTCTTTTTCTTTTTTCTTTCTTTCCCACACTGTTTCACGTTTAAACTTCTCTGCTTTCATACCCAACACTCACCTCCAATACGTCCCTCGGTGAAATCCATGGCAACGCCCTCCTCCTTCTTCTTGATAGCATACTTGTCACGAATACCCTGACGCATCTTTTCACGCTCTTGTTCCATCTTTCGATGCTTCTCCTTTCGACGTTCCTCTTGCTCCAAACGAGCCGCAATGACTTCTGGATCCTCTCCGGTTTCAGTCTTCTCACCTCCATCGTCTTTAAGCCCAAGGCCTCCGGTGACCTCGTTCAATTGGTTGCCCACCATTTGTTTCATCAAAAAGCCCGCCATGATTAAGAGAAGTTTTCAAGTTTATTTTTTGGCTGAAAATCAAAAATTTTTGCTGAAATAAGAAGGAGAAATCTCGGAGAAAGAGAGGTGTGTGAATATGAAAGGTTTCTATTCAAAACACCTCTCCCTTCGGAGCTCACTTGATTAAGTGGGCGTGTCTGTCCAAAGAAAAAGAGAAAAGACGAAGAAGACGAAGGGTGTGACTCAGTTAGGTTCTAACAATTTCCGGGATGCTGGCTTAGGGGAAAAGAGAAAAAAGAGGGGAAGAAGAAACTAGAAAAACAAGGGAAAAGCACAAAGAATGTATTCTAGGAGGAACTCTTTAGAATGGTAAAACACAAAAAACTTGAATTCCAGGTGGCCGTGGCCTAGAATTTTCCTTAAATGAAATTATTTTTTCGCATTTCAATTTATGGGAAGGTAGATCATTCTTTTTAAAAAATGTGTAAGTCCTAGGCCACCTTCACCAAAAATCTATGTTTTTTAACTATAAAAAGGCATTCACAAAATACGATTTCAATTAAACCTCTAATATAATGGCAGGGTCCCAAATTTTTTTCTTGCTAAGCTCCCCAACCCACTTCCGCGAGTTACCACCTTTATCACCCCCCTCCGCCACCTATTTCACTGATGCACCCTTGGCCTAGTGGCTAACACTTTTCTCGCCCAATCTCACATCCGGGGTTCAACCCCCTGTGTGGCAAAGTTTTTTGTTCTTCTCTTGCCAAAGGTATTTTTTCGATCTACATATTATATTTCGCGCAAAAAACGGAAAAAGATACACGAGAAAACACGAAATTCGAGTCGAAATGCGGAGAGAGAGAGAGCTAGTCATCGCTCTTCGTCTTATACCGCCGCCATCGCCGTCCTAACCGCCTCCAAAGACGGCGGCGGGGAAGAGAGGAGAAAAATGTGTTTTCGAGTTTTGTTATTTGAATGTTGTTTCCCTTTCCCTCTTTCCCTGCCGAAATGGATGGGAAACATTCTCTTTTTTTTCGAAAAAAAAGGAAAATCTATGACTGGGCACAGCGGGTTGCCGGGCGCTTATTGAGTTGGTTCGAAGCTTGGTCACCGGATATAATGGAATTGTGAAAGGGCGGGGCTTAGAGGATGGAAGCGCGCTCTACCGTAGTCTATGATTCACATCACAAGAGGATCCTCTTATGGAGTGTTCTTTAGAATGAGGGAAAATTGGGTTTTGCTGTTCGAAAATCGGATTTTCAGAGAATTTCAAAGAATCTCATAAGTAGTACCATGGGTATTTTGGACCATTCTAAACCCGTTTTTTGAGTTCATTACCTGCCTAATTTTGTCCTGAACGGAGTTATGAGCTCACAGAGCTCAAAATTCGGTTCAGGTCAGAATTAGGCAGGTTTCAATTCTAAAAACGGACCAACCGGAAAGTTCAAAACTCCTTGGACAGAGTTTGTGGTTCAAGTGGTATCTAGATGTGGGCAACTGAAAAAAAGTAACTCATAATGAACTTTTCTTTAGTTGACATCTTCTTTCTATCCTATATGGATGTGCTCTACTAATAGAGGTACCGTGGTAATTTCACATTTCAGACTTTCAAAAAACTGAGCCATTCTTATAAGAAAACTCGAAAAGCTGGGAAAAATTGTATCTAGAAATGTACAGCTATGGTAGCTATAAAGCATCTTAAACCCATTGGGCTGCATAACTTTATCAAGACGGACTACGGTAGTTTTGAGAGCTTTACTTCCAGGCAAATGCACATTCGAAACAAAGAAAGCTCTTGAAATTTCAGTTCAATGAGCTTTATGATTATCACGGGATGGATGTAAAAGATTATACATCATACTGCTCAAAGTCAAATGTATTTTCAGCCTATTGAATAACCCCATGAACACTGAAGTTGGGCTCTACAACAATTTCAGATAACGAACAAAATATGGGTAACTCTATAGTAGTCAGCGTGACTCCAAGAAATAGTGTGAATGATCTAGAGACGCAGACAAGCGTCTTGTCTTTTCATAAGGTTACGGTAGTTTTGAACTCTCAAAGCCAACAATTTGGAAACATAAAGTTAAAAAAGTTTTGTGAAAACTTTTAAAATTATATGCTTCATAAAGGGATAATTATAAGGGAAGAAGAGCCGATAATAATATGGAATTTTCTCAAAATTTCGAAAATTTTTTTGGACAAAACAGCTGTTTGAAACATGATTCTTTATTCAGTTCAACATGTATTACTTCCCAAGTGACTCCCACCGTTTTAGACGGGACTTGGATCAAAAGTTAGCCCGTCCGGAGGGTATCAAAACCCGCTAGTCTAATCTTGGCCAAATTCATTTTTGGCCTGTATATCGACCTTTGAAGTTTTTCTCAAAATGACCAGTTTTTTGATCGTAACTCGGTCAATTTTGAAGATTTTAGAAAAGTTAAAAAATGCAATTGTAGATAGAAATGAGATACGATTTTCGAATTCTACCAAAATTTTGAAAACTTCAGATGACGTCACGAAATATTGATTTTTGTAAAACTCAAAAAAATAAATTCCTTGAGAATGTTATGAAATAACCGCCAAAAGATTCAGCGTTTAAAATGGGGCACATAGTCAATTTTTTAGACAAATCTGCAGATTTTTTTTCGAGAAAATGGGATATTTGTACGGAAAATCCACTTTTAAGGCTAATTTATCTAGTTTTCCAGACTCTTATGACTTTCATATAGGCTAATTTTTGTCTAAATTGTTATTTTATGTCAGCCTAACACTGTATTTAACTATTTCTGTCATTATATCTCAGTTTGGTAATTTATGAAAATTGACGAGAAAGTTACCACAGGACGTGGGTCAAAAAATCAAAGTTTACCAAACCAAGATATATTCACAGAAATAGTTAAATACAGTGTTAGGCTGACATAAAATAACAATTTCCACAAAACTTAGTCTATATGAAAGTCATAAGAGTCTGGAAAATCAGATAAATTAGCCTTAAAAGTGGATTTTTCTTACAAATATCTCATTTTCTCGAAAAAAATCTGCAGATTTGTCTAAAAAATTGACTGTATACCTCATTTTAAACGCTGAATCTTTTGGCGGTTATTTCATAACATTCTCAAGGAATTTATTTTTTTGAGTTTTACAAAAATCAATATTTCGTGACGTCATCTGAAATTTTCAAAATTTTGGTAAAATTCAAAAATCGTATCTCATTTTTATCTACAATTGCATTTTTTAACTTTTCTAAAATCTTCAAAATTGACCGAGTTTCGATCAAAAAACTGGTCATTTTGAGAAAAACTTCAAAGGTCGATATACAGGCCAAAAATGAATTTGGCCAAGATTAGACTAGCGGGTTTTGATACCCTCCGGACGGGCTAACTTTTGATCCAAGTCCCGTCTAAAACGGTGGGAGTCACTTGGGAAGTAATACATGCAAGAACAATTTTCCAAAAAAATTTTTTTCTACCCATTCCCTAGCTTCTCTAGCCTCCTTAGCCCTAGCTCAAACCACTGAATGAGCCAATTAAGAGAGTTTTAGTGGAACAATTGATCAGGCCATGGCATTAGGATTTTCAGAAATCAAGGTACGATCTTCATAAAGTCTGCCATAAGCATATTGGACCTTCTGAACATTTTGGCACTTTTAGTTTTTGGCTCCGCCCCCTTTCAAGCAAGCCACGCCCCCTTTAAGTCTGAAAAAAATAATTTTTCTCCGTGAAGATATCAACACGTACTCAGCGCAGTTTTGTAGAAGATACTTTTTCGAGCATTTTTGCAGTTTAAAGCTAAGCTCTAGTTTTTCTCCATGATACTGATATTATCAGTTTTTCATGCTGAGCACACTTTTTTGCTCATTTTTCCGTTTTCCTGGTTCGATACATCCTGGCTAAGACTAGTGCTCACCAGAATCGTAATCTACGCCTAATTTTACCCCAATTTTATTTTTAGGTGCAAAAAATGAAGGTATGTTTCGGCATACATATAGTCACTTTTTTTTGAAAATATCATAATTTTCAGAAAATTTCATGTGGTCCCCCCTTTGGTGAAAAAATCGAGTGTCACCGATTTGGCCCAAAATTTTTTTCTGAAGTCTACTATCCATGAGCTACATGCACACAAAAAATTAGCACTGGAAATCATCGTTTAGAGCTGCGGCAGTATGCTCCAAAATTCTGCCTGTAAAGCTAGTGTATTTCTGTAGTCAAAGTAGGTGGTGTTGTAACATGCTCTAAAGTCAGCCGATTGATCTCATTTTTTGTGTACATGTAGCTCATGAATAGTAGACTTCAGAAAAAAATTTTAGGCCAAATCGGTGACATTCGATTTTTTCACCAAAGGGGGGACCACATGAAATTTTCTGAAAATTCTGATATTTTCAAAAAAAAGTGACTATATGTATGCCGAAACATACCTTCATTTTTTGCACCCGGGGGTAAAATTAGGCGTAGATTACGATTCTGGTGAGCACTAGTCTTAGCCGGGATGTATCGAATCAGGAAAATGAAAAAGTGAGCAAAAAAGTGTGCTCAGCATGAAAAACTGATAATATCAGTATCATGGAGAAAAGCTAGAGCTTAGCTTTAAACTGCAAAAATGCTCGAAAAAGTATCTTCTACAAAACTGCGCTGAGTACGTGTTGATATCTTCACGGAGAAAAATTATTTTTTTCAGACTTGAAAGGGGCGTGGTTTGCTGGAAAGGGGGCGGAGCCAAAAACTAAAAGTGCAAAAATGTTCAGAAGGTCCAATATGCCTGTGACAGACTTTATGAAGATCGTACCTTGATTTCTGAAAATCCTAATGCCATGGCCATCACTACTGGTGGTAAGTTTTTCCACTCAAACTCTCTTAAAAGCCCATTAAACAGGCCTTCAAATGAGCCAAATAAACAGCACATAAAGCTCTTCTGAAGAGCAAAGAAACGCGAAAAAAGCGCGGCAAAAAAAAAAGAAAAAAAAGAAAAAGAATCAAAGGCGTCGTCCGACGTCTTCTTCTTCTTCTTCTTCTACTTCAAAGCGAGAGGAAAAGCAAGCACGAAAAGAATGGAAAAAAAAGTGGGCGGAGCTTGCATGTGTGTGTGCTCGGCGGAGCACACGCGGGACGCCTCAAGGGAAAAACTCGAATCGATTTTTTCCCTTTTTTGCTCGCGCGCACGTCTTCAGCTCAGCTTCGACGGCTTCACCCTTTTTGAGCACGGAGCAGAGAAAAAGAGCACTTTTTTGCTCTTTTTTTTGGGGAGGGGGGAAGAGGAATGAGTTATTCTTTCTTTGCCTTGCACACACGAGGCTCTTCACTTGAGTGAAAAAAAAAGAAAAAAAACGAAAAAAAAATGGAAAAAGAATAAAAAAGATGGGGTAAAGAAAGGAAAAGAATAAGTGTGGATGGAATGGAAAAAAAGAGAAGATTGCTGGGAAAAAAATGAAAAAAAAATCATGAAGAGAAAAGAAAATTTTCTTTTCTTTTTAGGTTTAGGGATTTTGGAAAGGGATTTTTTGGAAAAGGAAAGGGATTTTGGAAAGGGATTTGGGGAAAGGGATTTTTTGAAAAATTTTTCCCCCCTTTTAGAAGAGCATTATTCAGGAAAAAAATTATAAGGAAAAATTAAAGTTGATTTTTTTTTTGAACTTCAGAGGGGTTTTTCAAACTTTGGGGAAGGTGTTTTTAGCGGCAATTTTTCCATTATTTTAGTTGGAAAAATGGGGAAATAATTGGTAGCTTCTCTTTACAATTTCAGAGATCCGTCACAACTGTACCCCTTTTAGAAAGGCAGAACCCAGGAAAAATTATAAAAGTTGATTTTTTTCCAATTTCGTGAGAGTTTTTTTTAGATTTTTCAATTCTTCCCTGGACCACCAAATAGTTTTTGAATCCAATAAAAAAAAGGAAAAAATCATGAAAAAATTTCCTTTTCTTTTTAGTTTAGGGGGACTTTGGGAAAAGATTTTTTGAAAGTATTTTTTGGAAAATTTGGGGAAATAATCTGTCATTTTACTACGGAATTTCAGAAACGGGTACGCCTTATACAAGGGCAGTGTTTTGGAAAAAAAAGTTACAAAATTTTATATTTTTTTTCCAATTTCAGAAGGTTTATTTCAGACTTTTCGAAACTTTTTTCCTGGCTAAAAAAGTCAATTTTGATTTTTTTTTAATTAGGGAAATAATTGGTAGTTTTTCCACAGAATTTCAGGAAACCATCACAACGGTACTCCTTATAGAAGGGCAGTGTTCTGGAAATAATTATGAGAGTGGATTTTTTTTTATTTTAGAGAGCTTTTTTTCAGACTTTTCAAACCTTTTCTCCTGACAAAAAATGTGGATTTTGATTTTTTTTTTGAAATTTTATTGAGGTTTTTTTCAGATTTTTGAAAATCTAAAAACGAGGATTTTTAAAAAATTTTCAAGGACCCCTATCAGAACGGCACTTCTAATGAACCGCTTTTTTTGCTGTTGAAAAAACATTTTTGAAAATTTTTTTTTTCAAATTTCAGTTGTTTTTCAGGATTTTTAAAAAGTTCTCAGGCTAATCAGGCTGACTGTGGCTGACCTCTATTACAATGGCATGTTCTAATAGAGCAAACCATCTAATACACAGGCACCCAAAGGATTTTTTTCAGGTTTTTGCAGCATTCTTTCCATTCACTCGCGAAAAAGCTCACTTTTATTCGAATTTTCGGAAAAAAAAATTGTTTCAAAAATAAATTTTTTTACTTTCTCGAAAAAAAAACCCAAAAAATGTTCATGCGATAATATATAAAGAATAAATCTGGATAAATAAAACGAACGAGTGACAAGAGGAATTCAATTGATAATACAAACAAAAAAACATAGATCTACTTCTTCTTCTTATTTTTCTTATTTCCGGCAGCTCCACCTCCTCCACCTCCTGAACCCGATTGAGCTGATGATGCAGTGTATCCTGGTTGACGGGTCTTCAATTTTGGAATCATTTCGGCAATCATTTTGAACACTTCGTCTCCTGAAAAAGAGAAGAGAACTAGAAGAGATTTATAGTGATTTTCGGCAGCAGTTCCATATTTTGATAGGAAACGAGGGGCTCTAAAAAACTGAAAAACTGATTTTCGAGGATTTTTAGGCTCCAAAATTCATACATTCAGTCCGTAAAATCCAAAAAACGGCCCATAAGCATGGCTGAAAAATGCAATTTCAGCGGTTTTCTGCCTAGCTTTTGGCCTAAAAATCGTCTTTTCTTGCTAGCAAAACAGCCTCAGAAAGCACTCCAAAAAGGATTCAAATGAGGAGTTTTAGAAGATTTTCCATAAATTTTTGTCCTAAACTCCATACTTTTGATGTTAAAATAGCTACAAAAGCTATATTAGAATAATAAGATACGATTCAAAAAGACCAATTTCAGACTAGAGGAAACGACGTTTATAGACTCAAAAGCCAATATTGCTTGCAAACTTCGAATAACAGCCCGAGTAGATAGATTCTAGAAAAGTTATTCGGAATTCGGATCAATTTTGACATAAAACAAGTTTTTTCAGAGCTAAAAATCATTAAAAAGGATACAAAAACTTTGAAACAAGGTTGGAAACGTGAATTTCGAGCCGATATTCAGATCTCAACTTTGCTTCAAGAAGACATTTGAGCGATTTCAGGGCTTTTTAGGCTTCATTCATAGCGGGTTTCATCTCAAAATCCCGCTTTTCCAGCTCAAAATCCTCTTTTCCGTTTATTATAGTCAGTTTTGAGGGCCCCAACACTGAGCTCAGCCCCTCGTCTCATTCGTATCTCCATCAATTTTCCTGTCAAAACTCCATCCAAACTCACTCGTCTTCTGCGCATGTTTCGGCGTTCCATCATCATTCTTCAACTGGAATCGAACACGTCCCTGAACCTCAAAATCACGTTCACCGTCACGTGGATAACACTTTGTTCGCTCCAGAAGTGGATTGAATCCGACGGCGGCGAGGACGTCGTGAATTTCCACAGACGTTGGACTATCGACTGCCTGGAAATACGGGGTTTTGATGAGGAAGGGAAAAGGGAAGAAATGGAGTTTGAAGAGGTTTTCGGGCTATTTTTGTCGACTTTTCGGCTATTTGGCCTTGAAATTTGCTTTCTTCATACCAAAAGTTTTGAAATTTTGCGTCCCTGCTTCGTCGTCTTCTTCTTATCAATATACGCCGGATAAATGGCCACCCATCGCTTTTGGCTCGACAGTGGTTCCGAGGCGAGGCCACTTGTCATCTGAAAATGAAGAAATATGGGTTTCTGTGAGATATATGATGGGAAAAAAAAATGAAAAACAGAAAAATTGAAAAGATTGAGGGAGAAATCGAAAATTTCTGGGTTTTTTAAATACGGAAATTTTCAGAGGCGAGTTTCAGAGACTAAACTTTGTTTTATGTCAAAAAAAATTACTTGTTTTTTTTTCTATTTCTCAGGACTTCCTTTGGAAAAAATGATTTTCGAGAAAATTTTGCGAAAAAATGGAAATTTCGATAACATTTCACTGTTTTTCTGCTGTTTATTATGTAAAAACTTGAAAAAATTCACAATAATCTACCATAAAACTATATTTTTTTAATTTTAAAAACCACTTTTTGAAAATAGCTTTTTCTTGGCGATTTTTTAACAATTTTGATTGTTTTCTCAGTTATTTTAACGCTTTGAATGCTCAAAATTCAAAAAAACATCGAAAAAACCAAGAAAAACCACCGAAAACTATGTTTTTACCATAAAAAGCCAACAAAAACGGCAAAAATATGGTTCCAGATCACTGACCCCGCCCCTTGCATCCCTGCGGCGCGCCTTTTCGCAACGCCCCCGCACGCCTTTGGGGTTTTCCCGATTTATCAGTTTGGAACGTTGAAGAGCCCAAAGTTAGAGCAAAAGAAAAGGGAAAAGGGAGCCTTAAAAAGAGAATTAGATGAAAAAAAAAGAGGAGAAAAGATTGCGAAATCTTCTGCTTTTTTGCCACAAATGAGTTTGGAAAAGAGAGGAGAGGCCATAAACAGAAGCTTCTTTTTTCCTTTTTTTTTCCTGCTCAGGCTCATTTTCTTCCTCAATACGGGGGCTCACGGAGCACAAGAAAGGGAAATAGAACCGAGCGGCAAAGGAAAAAAGGAGAGAAAGAGAATGTTGGCGACGTTTAGAAGAGAGAAAAGAACCGGATATTTCTCTCCAGTTCTTTTTTTTTGTTGGCTCCGAATAGTTGGTGACTTTTTTGGAATTCTATTGCACTTTTCATTTGAGTTGGTATGCTTTTTTGGACTTTTTAGCTAGAACTGAAGTAAAAAATGTTGGAAAAAAGTTTTTCGGAAAAAAAAGCTTCGTGTTTTTTAAGCTTTGTGTTTTCGGAACATGGAGTTTTTTTTACATTAAATTCTGTAAGTTTAATTATTTTTAAGCTTAGTCCTCGAAAACTCAGAAAAATCCATTTTTTTCCACTTCTCAGACTAATTTTTCCGAAAAGCAACCTTATCTTACGTAATTGAAGTTCTTTTGTCTGAAAAGTTCCAAAAGTTTTATCCTTACAACCTACTTTTTGTCAGTATTGGAAAGCTCGAGTTGTGTAGTCCACGCGGACAAGAAGCGATTGAAATTTCAAATTTTTGGTTTTGAAAAACCAGATTCTGACATCTTTTTAACTTTGGAAATATCGAAAAAAGAGCCTTTCGGAATTTCAGAATATATTGTGTAGTATTGAGTGACAAACCTCGATTCATACAATAATTCGAACATTTTTTCTGTGTACTGCTCGTGGACAAAATTTTCCGAAAATTTCGAAAAAATTTCAAACGAATTTCTGAAAATCTGATTTTCAAAAGGTTATCAGTTCTATGGGGGGTTTTAGTTTCTATCTATTTTCGGTTCTGATGTTCACAATCGTGTAGTCCACGAGGACAAACTTTTGTTGCTACCCCAATCAGAACTGGACGAATCAGAACTGCCTGAATCAGAACCGTAACTTATTAGAACTGCTCGGATGAGAACTGACACAACTTTTATGCAATGGCCTGCAAGATGTGAAAAGTGCCCAAAAACGAGCATTTGAAAAGTTCTTATCCAGGCCAGTTCTGATTTGTCCAGAGTTCTGATTCGGGACACTTCTGATTATGGGCAGCATCGAATTTTTTTTTAGAAAATTTCAAAAAATTATTTTCCACAACCTGATTCTCTGTGGTTTTCAATAAGAGTGGTAATTTCTAGGTACGCGGTAAACCCAATAAATATCCAATTTCCACACATCATAAAATGCTTTCTCTTCATTCCATGGTCTCGTCTCTTCAAAACAGTTTTGACCTCGATTCCACGATCTTTTCCTCTCGATTCGTGGCTTTTTTCACCCTTCGCCCCCCCCCCCCTCTTCTCAACTGAATTGAATGTGTTTATTTTGTCTCGTATTATAAACTGCGGATGGATTAGTTATACTCTCTCTTGTTATTATTATTATTGGTTCGGGGGTTTTGGGTAGAGTTTTCAAGTATGTTTGCACAATTTTCGGTTTTCATAATGATGTTGAATATTTCATTTTTATGCGGAAAGGTTATAGGTGTAATTTGAGCTTTTTTAGGGGTATCAATTTTCGTACCGCATAGACTATAAGAGGCTTATTTATAGCAAATTGTAATTAGAGCGCATTTGTAGCAGGAGAAGATTTTAATTTTTTGCTTCGATTTTTTTTTCAATTTTTTGTTCAAAATAATATTTGGACGATTAAAAATATTTTAAAAAACAGAATGCCTTTTTCGAAATCGGAATAATAAAATTTGATCTACTTTGAGCAAACTTTTTTGTTCCTTTTCATCAAAAAATTAATCCTCATTGGAGCGCTTTTGCAAAACAAAATTTTTTGAAATGTTTTTTCATCGTTTTTTTTTGAGCAAAAGTGAATTAATCTCGTTCAAATCATCGCTCTTTGTTCGGTGGCAAAAAAAAGAATTTAATTGGATTTTCACATTAGAGCAAATTTTCACGATTGAAAATTTCAACAAAAATTTTTTTTTCGAAACTAGAATAATCGAATGTGATCTACTTCAGGCTAAGTGTTTTTTTTTGTATTTTATTTGAAAATTAATCCTCATTAGAGTGCATTTGCAGAGAAAAAATATTTGAAATTTAAGTTTTTTTTTCAAGTGAAAGTTGATTGATCCCGTTTAAATGATTGCCTTTCAAAAAATTAAGTTCCATTTTTTTTTTCACATAAGAGCGCATTTGCAGCAGGAAAAAATTTAAAATTTTTTGTTAAAAATGAATTTCCTTTGATTTTCACATTAGAGCAAGTTTGCAAGTTCGAGAATTTCAAAAAGACCTTTTTCGGAAGCGAAAATTTCGGATTTTTATTATTTTCATCGTTTTTTCAAAGCAAAGAGAGTTAACCCCGTTTAAACGATTGTTTTTTTATTCAAAAAAAAGTTTATTTGATTTTCACGTTAGAGCGACTTTGCATGATTTGAAATTTCAAAAAAAAATCCTAATTTTTAAAAGCGAAATCATGATAACGGTTTTTGATCTACTCCAAACAAACTTTTTCCGTTTTTAATTTGAAAATTAATTCTCATTAGAGCGAGTTTGCAAAAAAAAAACCAAATTTCAAAAAAATTTCTGCAATTTCCCAATTTTTCCTCCCTCAAAAACGAATGCATTTGTAATTGCAATTTTCGAGAGAGCACCACATTTCTCAATTTTGTTTTTTTGTCCCTTCACGTTTTCCTTTCTTCTTAAAAAAAGCTATTTTTAACGTGTTCCACTTTCAATTTTTTGAATTCCCGCCACGTTCTTGACCTTTCTGCCACGTGTCCACCCTCCCCAAAAGTATCAAAACAAGAAAAACGATCGATTAAAGAATTTATTACGAAAACAATTTTCCTGCATAAACACACCAACTTTTTGCAAGAGGTAAGGACAGTTTCAGGGTTGATTTTTCAGAATTCGGGTCTGAAATTGGGCTGAAATTTGGAATTTTCAGTACGAATTTTTTTTTCTGAAATTGAGCCTGATAGGAAAATGCAAAAGTGAAAGGCCGCGGAAGAAACGGGCGGTCTAGAAAATTCAAAAAAATCCTCAAAAAGTCAACTTTCAAAAAACATTTAGGATTTAACTCCGACACAGGTTCGCCAGAGCGCCGGTTCGTTGAGCCCGCGAAAATGCTTTTTTGAACGAGAAGTGTCGCGTCTACTGGACTCCAGTTGATTTTGAAGTTGGCACAGTGCCAATAATTAAAAATGCGATAGAGCGGGTCTGCACTAATTGGCTTTCAGCTACCCCGTGCTCCGATAAAAGATTTTCGAACGGTTTTTGAGAATTTTTAAAATTTTTTTACTCGTATCGGCGGATAGGGTGGGAAAGTGCGCTCTAATGAGAAACGCATTTCGCTGCCTGGCCTAATGCAAAAAGTTAAATACTCAGTCAAAGTTTGGGTATAAACGTTGAATACTCAGCTCAGGCGGCCAAATTTCTCATTAGGGCGCATTTTTCTACCCCATCACCGATAGTGCTGTGAACTGTTCTTAGGCTCAGGGTACCGTACCGTAACATTCCTAAACTTTCCTTTAAAAAAATTTTCAAAAAATAGATTCCAGAAGCTTCTATAACTTGAAAAAATCCCGTGGCCGATAAGAAAATTTCTAAAAATTTGCAAAAAAAATTTTCTTTCCAAAAAAAACTCCCTTTACTTTTCTAGGTTTTGGCCTAAAAAAAGGTTTTTTTTTTTGAAAATTTTGTTTTTAAAAATCAAAAATCTAGGCCTCGTTTCTGGCCTTTTAGGCTCCAAATTATCAGAAAAAGAAACAATTTTCCATTTTTCTCTTTTTCCACTTTTTGGCTACAGTACACCATCCTACAGTACCCCTTTCTAAAGTACCCCTTCCTACAGTACCCCTTTCTAAAGTACCCCTTCCTATAGTACCCCTTTCTAAAGTACCCCTTCCTATAGTACTTCTTCATACAGTACCCCTTCATACAGTACTCCTTCCTACAGTACCTCCTTCATACAGTACCCCTTTCTACAGTACCCCCTTCCCAACCAAAATATTCACATTTTTCAGAAACTCCACGCCCTACCAAAAAAGTGGGAAGAAAATGGAAAGTAGCACACATAGTACAGCGGATTTCGGCCGTCTCGTTTGGATATCAGATGATAAAGAGGGATTCGTGGCGGCTCGTATCACTGATATCACTCAAAATGGATTCACTCTATCAACTGAGACAACAAATGATACAGTAACCCGTCGTTATGAGGATACATTTGCATGTGAAGAGGATCCAATGAAATCAGTTGAGGATAATTGTGCATTGGTTCATTTGAATGAGGCAACACTTCTCAATAATTGCCGTTTGCGTTATGCAAATGGAAAGATTTATGTAAGTTTTTGTAGTTTGTAGTCTTTGTAGTATTTGTAGTATTTGTAGTTTGTAGTCTCAGCTTTTCTTTTGGAAGCTTTATCTTGTGAATTCCCCACTGCAAAAATTATAGTTTGTAGTCTTTGTAGTCTTTTTGTATTTTGTAGTTTTTGTAGTTTGTAGTCTGGATACACTTTTCTGATGATCATAACTTGAGGTTTAGATTGTTATATTGTAACTTCGAGAATTTTTGTTTGTAGTTTGTAGTCTCGGCTTCTCCTTCGGAAAATTAAGAGATTCAGCTTGTGAGTTTCCCTACTTCGGAAGTTATAGTTTGCATTCTGTGTAGTTTGTAGTTTTTGTAGTCTATGTAGTCTACGTAACCCTTTACCAGAGAGCTGTAACTGGAAGGCTAAAGTTCCTAGAAATTCTTAGTTTTTGTAGTTTGCAGTTTTTGAAGTTTTTATAGTTTGTATTCTTTGTAGTTTGTAGTTTTCAGTATGTTTAGTATTTATTCTTTCAGTTTTCGTAGTTTGTAGTATATGCAGTTTTTGTAGCCTTTGTAGTCTTTGTAACTCTGATAGTTTTCATACATATCTTGCCAGTAGTAATTGAGTAAAGTGTCTACTAGAAACTTTTAGCGATTCCCAATTTTTGTAGTTTGTAGTTTGTAGTCTTTGTAGTCTTCGTAGTCTTTGTAGTCATTGTAGTCTCCCTACCGGCTTTGATAGCTACAATTGACAAAGGTCCAGCACTTGAATTCATCGTCCTTCAAATCTATATTTTTGTAGTTTGTAGTCTTTATAGCCATTGTACCCTCCCATTCTTTTCAGACGTACGTAGCCAACATTCTCATCTCAATCAATCCATATCAACTCATTGATAATCTCTATTCTCCGGAAACAATCAAAGAGTATCGAGGCAAATCTCTCGGCCAAAAAGAGCCACACATTTTTGCCATCGCTGATAAAGCCTATCGAGAGATGCGTCGCAATAAAACGTCTCAATCGATTATCGTTTCGGGAGAGTCTGGAGCCGGAAAAACCGAATCACAGAAGGCAGTGTTGAAATATTTGTGTGAGAATTGGGGAACTGATGCCGGTCCGATTCAGCAGAGACTTTTGGAGAGTGAGTTTTGGGTAATTGGGGATAGGAAAAAAGAAAACAAATGAAAACAAAACCAGAGGGTGGGGTCGAACCTGGCTCCTTCAGATTGTTAGACAGGCGCACTACCGACTGCACCATTGGCCTAGAAGATTTTGCTGTAAGAGCAGGTGCTTTAGAGGGAACAAAATTAAAAAAAAGTTTTCCAAAAAATTTTCAAAAAGAGAACATTAAATCGAGAACCCTCTATCACATTGGAACCTCTAATAAAACGGCACGTCTCACATACCGGCAGTCTCTGATAGATGGGAACCTCTAATATAAAGGCATCGGGTAGTTGAGAGCCAAAAATGTCTCCTTTGTTAATGATTTTTTCTTTTTTTTTCAAGTCCACTTAGCAGTATTGAAAATATGTTCAAAAAATAGACTTCTAATAGAAGGGCACCTCTGTTAAACCGGCACCGTAACATGTCTTTTGAGTAATAGAGCTGCATGCCTGTTTGATAGAGGTTTTACGGTAAATTTTAAAAGCTTCTGGCAATCTTCGTTCTAACGTTTTGTCTTTTTTCAAATTTTACCTGGAAACGGCTTTCTGAGCTGTGAGCGTAGTACTTCTATTATAACGGCACTTTCTGGGTTTTTCCCAAGTCAGAAAACACTTTTGGGCAATTTGGAGTTGACAAGGCTTTACAAAAAAATTTAAAAAAAGCGAAAACCCCGATGGGGAGTCGAACCTGACCCCTTCAGATCCTCCACCAAACGCGTTCCCAGTTGCGCCACCCTCCGGTTTTTTTTCATTTCGATAAAAAATGTCATATTTTCAGCCAACCCAATTCTGGAAGCATTTGGAAATGCTAAAACGCTCCGAAACAACAATTCGTCTCGTTTTGGAAAGTTTGTGCAAATTCATTTTTCTGAAAATGTACGTTTGGATTACTGTAGATTACTGTATCTCCCCCTTCATTCTCAATCCTACCGTATCCTTTTTCCAGGGAAGTGTTGCCGGTGGTTTCGTCTCACACTATCTTTTGGAGACGTCACGCGTCTGTCGTCAGACATCTGGAGAGAGAAATTATCACATTTTCTATCAATTGATTGCTGGCGCCTCACCGGATCTTTATGAGAAATTGCGTTTGGCTCCGGCGAGCAAGTTTAATGTGAGTTTTTTTTGAAATTTTTGAATTTTTTTGGATCGCGAAATTTCTTATTTCTGGATTTTTTGAGTTTTTTAAAAGGTTTTAGAAGATTAGAATTCAAGTGGATTACAGTATCAAAGTTTTTTCAAAAACTAAAAATTTTTTCTGACTTTTTCAAATTTTTTCACATTTCTGGAAGGTTTTGGTCCTAAATTTTGGTGGAAGGCTTTGGTCCGAATTCAGGTTTTGGTCCTAATTAAGGTTTTGGTCCTAAATTGTGGTCAAAGGTTTTGGCCCTAATTTAGGATTTGGTCCTTATAGAGATTTTGGTCCTAAATTTTTGTCAAAGGTTTTGGTCCTAACTTACATTTTGGTCCTAATAGAGGTTTTGGTCCTAAACTTTTTTCAAAGGTTTTGGTTGATTAGCTTTTCCAGCAATTTTTCGCATAGTTTATAGTTTGAACCGAAAAATTTCAAATTCCAAGTTTTTAAATTTTTGATTTTTTTTGACAAAAAAATTCCAGTACTTCCCCGGCTCTTTGTGTCCGTGAACTACAAATTTCAAAACCTAACTCATCAGAACCCCCCCCCCCCCCGCTCTAAAATTCTCATTTTTCAGTACCTCAAACATGGCGCCACAATGTTCTTCGTCAACTCCAAATCCTCTCTCAAAATCAATCCTGATCGCTTCTCGGAGACCACTTCAATCTCTGATTCAATTATCAGTGATATCGATGACTTTGCGAAATTGGAAAAAGCTCTCGGATTATCTGGAATTGAAGACGCTGAAAAGATGTTCATTTGGTCCACAATCGCCGGAATTTTACACTTGGGAAATATTGAATTTGAAGAGAATTCGAATGATTCGAAGGGTGGTTGTCGTATCATTTCTGATACTGAATCTTCTTTGATGGCCGCCTCGGAGCTATTGGGTTTGGAGCCAGAGGAAATGAAAATGGGATTATGTGCTCGAATTATGCAAGCGACAAAAGGAGGAGTTAAGGGAACATTGATTCGAGTTCCATTGAAATCTCATGAAGCTGCTGCTGGTCGTGATGCTTTGGCTAAGGCGATTTACTCGAAACTTTTTGATTGGTTGGTTGCTCAAATCAATAAGAGCATTCCATTTGAAAAGAGCACTGGATACATTGGCGTTTTGGATGTGGCCGGATTCGAATACTTTGCTGTCAACTCGTTTGAACAATTCTGCATTAATTTCTGCAATGAGAAGCTTCAACACTTTTTCAACGAGAGAATTTTGAAGCAAGAGCAAGAGATGTACGCTGCCGAGGGGCTTAACATTCAGAAGATTGAATTCACCGACAATCAGGATTGTATTGAATTGTTCGAGAAGAAACCATCGGGTCTATTCGATTTGCTCGACGAAGAGGCTAAACTTCCACGTGCCACATTCCAACATTTCACCCAAAGAGCTCATGAATCAAATAAGAATCATTTCCGTTTGGATGCTCCACGCAAGTCTAAAGTCAAATCACATCGTGAAATGAGAGATGATGAGGGTCTGTTGATTCGTCATTATGCTGGAACGGTTTGCTATGAGACTCGTTATTTTGTCGAGAAGAATAATGATCAGTTGCACAATTCGTTGGAAATGCTCATTGAGCAGTCATCGTGAGTTTTTTTTCAGTTTTTGGGGTAAAGTTCGATACTAGATAACTTTGGTCCCAAGATTGCTCTTCTAAAAGAGGTGTTTTACTCAATATTGGCCTCCTGGAAGCTATTTTTGCTTTGCTACTTGAGAAGCCTATCTTTCCGAAAATGCCGCTTTTGTCTATGCCCTTTACCGCCTATTTTCCAGATGTACGGTTGGCCCAGTGGCTAATGTTTTGGGTTTCCAATAAACAGGCCACGGGTTCAATCCCCCTTGGAGTATTTTTCTTTTGCTTTTTTTTCCTATCGAAAAGTTCAGTTTAGAATCCCCCAGTGCTCTTCTAAAAGGAGTGTTCTTCCATTTTCGGCCCACTCGGGATCTGTTCCAACTAGCTTGCGCGACGTTCCGCTTTTATGATCGCTCCATACCCATCTAGTTTCAGTTACGCATCTGTCCTAGTGGTTAATGTTTTGATTTTCTAATCAACAAGCCCGGGCTCTATCCCCCTTGGAGTATTTTTCTTTTGCTTTTTTTTCTATCTGAAAATTCAATTTAGAATCCCCCAGTGCTCTTCTAAAAGGGGGGTTTTCATCACTTTCGGTCCTCTAGGGACCTGTTCCAGTTAACTTTCGGGTCTTGCCGCTTTTATCATCGCTCCTCATCCCTCTGGTTTCATCTGTCCTAGTGGTTAACGTTTTGGCTTTTTAATCAACAGATCCCGGGTTCAATCCCCCTTGGGGTATTTCTCTTTTGCTTTTCTTTTCCCAAATGAGAATTCAATTTGGAATCTCTTGTGCTCTTCTAAAAGGGGTATTTTTATCAGATTCGACGCCCTGGAAGCAATTTTTCTCATTTGCTTTGCTACTTGAAAAAGCTTATCTCGATTTATAGGAACTTTTACAAAAACGTATTTTCAAACAAAATTCCTATTTTCAGATTCCCTCTCGTTGTCTCCCTGTTCACCAGTGAAGCCACCGGAGCAGTCAAAACTGGCGGACGCCTCAAAGCTGTCAGTGTTGGCGCCAAATTCAAATCCCAATTGACTTCTCTTCTTGACAAGCTCAACAACACCGTAAGACCCTTCTTCACGCTTTTTTCCACATCAACGCCTCCAAATTACAGGGAACCCATTTTGTTCGTTGTGTCAAACCAAACAGTCAAATGAAGGCGTGGCAATTTGATGGATCGGCTATTCTCGGACAACTTCAATGTGCCGGAATGGCATCTGTTCTTCGTTTGATGCAAGAAGGATTTCCGAGTCGTACATCGTTTTCCGATTTGTACTCTATGTACGAGAAGAATCTCCCACCAAGTTTGGCTCGTTTGGATCCGAGACTCTTCTCGAAATGTTTGTTCCGTGCACTTGGATTGGATCAAAATGATTTCCAGTTTGGAAATACAAAAGTGTTCTTTAGAGCCGGAAAGTTTGCTGAGTTTGATCAGGTTTGTAATTTTTCTGGAATTAGGTTTTTACCACCCTTTTGATGGGCCGGGCTGGGCCGGCCCAAGCCGACTGAGACATGCCTACTGGCCTGACCCGGTACGGTCTGGCCTGGTAGGCTAGTTTCTGAGAGGAGGTCGAAATATATTGCACTGTAAAAATTTTTTTCCGACTTATTTTTAACTGGCGGAATGATTTATTTCCATTTTTTTCTTTGATAAATGAGGGAATGATTTTTTAGAGAAATTTACGGATATTTCTAGTAGAAAAAAGTCGGAAATTTCAAATCCCGCCAAATCACAAGTATGATTATAACTATGTAACATTTTGATAAAATGTCGACCTCATATATCGCGGTGAGACCCAGATCGTCCTTCGTACCGATTTCCAATATCTAAATATCATTGTATTTACACAGTTGGTTTTTCCGCGAATTTAAAGGCGCATTGACATTGAAATTGTTCAAAATATTCCAAAATATGTCATGATTATACTCATTTGAATCGTCTTAACACCCTGCTTCTGAATACCTTGTTCTCATGGGCTTTACACATAAATCCCAAGAAAATTTCTGTTTTTTTCCAACATATTTTTTTTTCAGATGATGAAACAAGATCCGGATACAATGATGGAATTGATCTCGAAAGTCACTGATTGGCTTGTCAAAGCACGCTGGCGCAAAGCACAATACGGAGCATGGAGTGTCATTAAACGTGAGTCATTTTCTCATGGAATTGAGCCAATTCTCTCCAATGAAACCAATTGGGTTACTGTAGCTAATAACCAACAAATTTGTCATTTTTTCAGTCAAGTACAAGATTCTCTACCGTGCCGACAAGATCAAGAAGATTCAGGCGTGGATGCGTGGTTATCTTGTTCGCAAGCGATTCCACAAAAGGTTCGTGTTGGGTCTCGAAACGAAATTTCTCTTTTAAAGGCGCATAGACATTGAAAATGTTTGAAATATTCGAAAAATAGGGAAATTCAGAATTAGTGTTTGCATCATATCTTACGACAAAACGCACAGATTTTAATTTTTTCAAAATACAGCCTTTTTGAGCCTTAAAGCCTAAAAGCATGAAAGCCTAAAGCTTGAGCCTAAAGCCTTTAGCCTAAAAATAAGACTTTTCCCAAGGCCTAAGCCAATTGACAATTCGTCTCTATTCCGATGCAAATGATCATCAAGTAAGAGATAATTACTTTTTTCTTTTAGGAATCTTTTTTTTTCTTCTCCTCGTCGTCCTTTTTTTTTCGTTTTCTCTCCCTCGATTTAATTTTGTTTTTGTTTGTCTTTTTCTTGGCTCCTTTCTCTCTCTTTCTGCTCCCATTTTCTAGACCTTTTTCCCTTAAAAATGGGAAATTCTTTAAAGAATTTTTGGCTCCAAATATTCCCATTCTTCAATTATCCCGTTCCAGTCATTTTTGGCTGCTATTTCCGGTTTTTAAAGTGTTCCCTGAGACGTGCGAGGCTCTTATTTTTGGGGATTAGTCAAAAAAAGAGAAGAAAAAAGTGTCTTTTTGGAAAATATGAGATGCAAATTAAGTTCATTAGGGGATGAGGGAAAATATGAGCTCGTATGCTTTTTTCTCCTTATTTTTCTCTTTTTTATTACTTATTTCTTTCCTTTTTTGACACTTTCCATTATGGGTGCCTTTTTATAACAGGTAGCTTTCTCACCTTCCGAGCCAGCTGACCTCCGCGCTCTCCCGCTTTTATCACTGTCCTCTGCCACCTTTCTTTCAACCGGACGCGTGGTCTAGTGGCTAACGCTTTTGCCCTTCAATCCACCTACCCAGGTTCGATCCCCATGGTGTTATTTTTCTTTTGCTAACTTTGTTTTAGCTTTCTACACCATCATTTTAATCTTTATTTGGCTTAATAGCTTAATCTTAGCCAAAATTTCAAAAAAATAAAATAAAAAAATCTCCCCGAAAAAAAATTGCCACCAAAAAATGCATAGAAATTGCAAATCGTTGAGTCACGGGTGGTCTCATGTAAGCTCATCTTGCGAAAAAGAAAAGCGAATAAAGAAAAGAAAAGGAGAGCGCGAACAAATAAGGAAAAGAATCCCATCACCTTTTTTTCGTGAACAAAAATTTTGGTTTTTTCGACTTTTTTTTCTATCTTGGCAGTTCAAAAATTCAAAACTAATTTCAGAATAATAGATTTTTATCAGTTTTTTTGAGATTATCCCTACTTTATCTTAACTATGTAAAGAGATTCTGACGTCCTAATTCCAAAGTTTTTGCTGATTTATGGAGCCATTTTTATTGAGAAACTTTTCTCTACCTTCTCAATTTTCTTTCTTCTGTCTTTATGGAACTCCTTTGCTTTCAAAACACCGAAATAATAATTAAAAAACACGAAAAACTTGATCAGGAAGAAAAATGAAAAAGAATTACCACAGTGGGGGATCCAACCTGGGTAAGCAGATTGAAAGGCAAAACCGTTAGCCAGTAGGCCAAGCGTACAGTTGTCAATCTATGCGTAGAGGGCGCTGATAAAGGAGGGGCGTCGCGCAGCTTGCTCAGGAGAATTGAAATCATTTGTTCGGAATAAAAAATTCTCAAAAATAAAAATTCTGACGCTTCCTAAAATTCCAATCTAAATACGTGCCGATTCTTGGAACCATTTTAAAGAGAATTCCTCCTCCTCCTCAATTTCCTTTTTCCTGTCTTTACCAATTCTCGGGAGCTCCGCGGCTCCGTCCGTGTCACCAATTGCTCCTTTCTTCTCCGCTTCTCTTTCTCTCTATTCTCATTTTCATTTTCTTCAATGTCCTTTCTCCTTTTCCTTCTCCTTATTTCCACGTCTTCATTTTGTAGATAACCCCCCCCCCCCCCTCTCCCGCTGAAAAAAGAATGGAAGACGTCGCTTTTTTACGGGGGTCACATCCCTCTCTCTTTTTTTCTCCTGGGAATTTTATCCCCCTCCGAAAAAAAGGGTCCGAGTTCGTTTCGTCATATTTTTTGTTTTTTTTTTCAATGACCAGAGAATAGATTTTCTCTCGTTGTGAAAAACCTATTTTTGGCAAGGTTTTCTGGGCAATTTTTGAATTTGGCGCCGGAATTATTCAGTTTTTTGATATTTTTTGAAACTGTGAGGAAGGGAGTAGCAGCATCGGAAAAGGCCCGAACGATCAAATTTTGAAATTTTTGAAATTTTGAATTTGGCGCCAGAACTTTCAAATTCTTCGAGAACTGTAGAAATCAAATATTTGATTTGGCAGGAATTTGAATTTTCGGTACTTTACAGCATTACATTTTGGTTTGTACTTAGCCCGATATGCTGGATTTTCGAGCGGGAATTCAAATTTTTTTTTGAATCTTTGTTTAGGAAAGTTTTATGAGGATAGATTTGAACGAAATATGAAATCACTGCAGAAAAGGTTTTGTTTCACAATTTTCGATTTAGCGAGAATTCAAAAAATCTCCTTTCCCAATGATTTTTTTTTTATTTTGGAAAAAAAATTTCAAATTTGGCGGTAATTTGAAAACTTTTCAAATGTTTTTTTCTACAAGCTAAAACATTAAGCAGGTCTAGGTTTTTCAGTATACTTAAAGGAGGACTAAAGTCATGTTTTTTTATTGTTGTAATCGAATGTATAGGTTATGATCATTGTTGAACTGCATATGAAAAGTTCTAAAAATTCCTCTGAAACGCGCACGAAAACGGCCAAAACCGAGATGTATTTTTTCTGGCCGAGAGCCGAGGGCCTAGGAGGCGCCCATATGGCTGGGGTCGATTTACGCAGCGTTGTCACACTCATCATTGTTCTCATTCGTTTTTCCTTTTGTTCGATTTTTTCACTAAATTTTGCCTAGAAAAATTTTTAAGTTTGAAAAGAAGAGAAGAAAAACGTGAAATAATCGAATAAAAAGCAAAAACGAATGAGAACAATGATGAGTGTGACAACGCCGCGTAAATCGACCCCAGCCATATGGGCGCCTCCTAGGCCCTCGGCCCTCGGCCAGAAAAAATACATCTCGGTTTTGGCCGTTTTCGTGCGCGTTTCAGAGGAATTTTTAGAACTTTTCATATGCAGTTCAAGAATGATCATAACCTATACATTCGATTACAACAATAAAAAAACATGACTTTAGTCCTCCTTTAAGATAACAGTATACAAGCCCTAGAGACGCAGATAACCAATTTTCTCTACGCCTCTTGCCCGCGCACACTCTCTCCTCTTCTCTCTTCTCATTCCTTTCTATCCGTCTCGCTGCCATGGAAATGAAAATTGTTGCTAGGTCATAAATTGAAATGTGAGCATTAAGTGTCCTCAATTTTTCATTTTCTGCCTCTTTCCCCCTATTTTTTCCCTCAAAAATTTTATGAAAACTTTCAGACTTGCCGTCTTCCGAAAGGCATGTGCTCTGCTCGAACATTCTCGTGAAATGACTGATGTAAGTTTAAGCCCCATTTATCTCTTTTGGACTTATAGATTTTAAAAAGATGTCAACTAGAAAAATGTGCAAAATTAAATAACAAACATTTTTTTAGTTGACCACTTTTTGATATCATCTTTTCTAACAAAGTTATAACTGAAAAAAAACTAAACTTTTGCAGATTTTGGCTCGTATGAATGAGTCGAGTCAGGATAAATGGAGACAATCGGCCGATGAGACGACTGGAGAGTTGGAGGAATTGGTCAAAAGAATTAAAAATGATGATATGGTTGAGGAGATTGATAGAGCTGTCAAATGTTATGAAGAGTGTGTTAAACGTGTTGATTCGATTATTGCTGATTTGAAGTGAGTTTAATTTTGAGGATGTTCATGGGGGAGTTATGAGACCTAGATTTTTAGATTCGGGGTATCAAGACGGTTTGAATGAGTATAATCATGACATAATTTGAAAAATCTTGAGCCATATGCGCCTTTAAACTCGGAATTGAGCCATTTTTGAAGGCGCATTATGTTCAAAATATGCCATGATTATACATACTTATTCGAACCGTTCTCACACGGTACTTCACAAAGTTACGGTCCATTTTCAGGCAGCAACTCGAGAACGATGAGCTTGCCGAGGTGGAGCGTGCACGTAAAGAAGCCGAAGAACAGGAACGTCGTGAGGCAGAGGAGAAGGCCGCCGCCGAGCAGGAGAGACTTTTGTGAGTTTGGACTCGAAGGATATGGTTTAAAGATTTGAGAATTTCTCAATTTTTCCGGCGGTCTGCCGTTTGAGAAATTTCCCATGCCAGAACTGTCCCTTGGCAGAACATCCCTCTTTCAGAACTGTCCCGTATGAGGACAGCGAAATTCCCCCGTGAAAATAAATTTTTTGTTCTAGTGCATACTTTCGATTTTCGAATTACTGTAAAACCTTTATTATATCGGAACCCCTATAAGAACGGCACGTCTAATATAGCGACACTCATACGTGTGCTTCCAAAAATAATCAGGCAGTCTTCAATAGAGCGGCATGCCAAATATTTTTCGAACATTTTTGAAAAATTCTTCTGCTTTCCCATACGTTTAGTTTTTATCTTTATGACATCTACGCCTCTTGAAACCGACTCTAATAGAACCTCTAATTAACCGGCACCTAACCAGATGCTTTGAACAATAGACCGGCATGCCCTTGTAATAAAGTTTTTACGGTACACTTGATTTTTCTAACTAATCTTTTTTCAGGCGTCGCAAGATGGAAGAGGAACGTGAGAAAGCTCAAAAAGAGTACGAAATGAAATTGGAAGTCCAAAAACAAAAGGATTTGGCAGCTGCTGAAGAAGATCAAAAACGTCGGGATAAAGAGGAAAGAGATCGTTTGGATGCTATTGTCTCAACACGTCTTGCTTCTTCTGATGGTGTTGCTCTTGTGGCTCAGGAGCCCTCGAATGCTCCATCTATCACTTCTTCTGGATCGTCTTCTGGAGCTGCTCCAAAACATTCGAAATATGATTTGGGTAATTGGAAGTATGCTGATCTTCGTGATGCTATCAATACGAGTAATGGTGAGTGGAAAGATTGGTGGCCGAAATTCCTCTCAGCCACTCTGGGAAACCTAGGCCATGATTTCTAATAATTAACAAAAAATTTTTTTTACACTTTCACAAAAAGTTCACCAAATCTGGGAAAATTTGACCCAAAAACCGAGAATTCGAGAATTTTTGTATTGGTGGCCGAACTTTTTTGAAACTCAGCCATCAAGGAAAAGTTAGTCCAAGGGACACAAACGGTACTATTGAACTCTCTTCATGCTGAATCTAGGAGAAACCAAAAAATAAACTGACTGCAATTTTTGAAATTTTTCGCTCTTAGCCTAACTTTTCCTCAAACTCGGCCACCACGGAGAGAACTAGTCCAAACCAGAAAGTATAGCTTTGAAATGATGTAAAAGCTAGAACCTACGGAAAACCACTAGAAAAGTAACCAGAAGTGTCCATGGCCGAGCTTCCCCAAAAACTCGGCCATCACCCAAAACTAGTTCCAACTGATATATCTGGTTTTTCAGTGCGTTCTGAACCCTGAAACTGATTGAAAAAATCAGAAGTCCTCGAAAAATACCAAATAAAAAATCCGAATATTTTCACACATGGCCGAAATTTTCCCAAAAACTCGGCCACCCCGGAAAAATGGTTCAACAATGGAAAATTTAGTTTTAGTTTTTTTGAATGCTAAGAATCATTAAGAATAATCAAGATGTGAAATTTCCTGCTCATGGCCTAACTTTCCCCCAAAACTCGGCCACCATCTAAAAACTAGTCCTCGATACCCCAACTTTTTTCAGATATGGAACTATTGGTTGCATGCAAAGAAGAATTCCATCGTCGTCTTCGCATCTACAATGAGTGGAAATCAAAGAATTCGTCGAATCGTGACGTTCCACCAACTCGTGCTCCATTGACTGTCTACAATAATCGTAAGCCCCGTTTCTCTGCATCTCTTCCCTGCACACACTCTCTCGTTCTTTTTCCAGAAAAGCCTTGCTCATCTATGATGGTTTCTCGTGTCCAGGCGGCACCTCATTTGAATCCGGCATTGACTCAACAACGCTATTTCAAAGTCTCATTTGCTACGGATAATAAGAAGAGTGAGTTTACCGTAACACCTCTATTACAACGGCATGCCGCTTTATTTCTCAAAGTGCCGTTCTATTAGAGGTTGACGCTCTCCTTTTCGAGAATTTCTAGCATAGGATTCCAGTCTTAGACAGTCTTTGGGTAGATGATGAATTAACGTAAAAACTCTATTACATCGGCATGCCCTTTTATTAGAGGATGATTTATTTTTCAAAATTTAGACCAAAAGAATGAAAAAAAAATTTTTTTTGCTGACTAGTAGTGAGCAAATCAATTCTTTTCGTAAAATTTCGAAAAAATATGTACCAATTTTCTGATGCCGGTATGTTGAAGGTGCCGTTCTATTAGGGGTTCAATTGTTTGAAAACAGCAATTTTTTTGAACAAAATACGTTGAAATTTGAATAAAAATCGAGAGTTTTAAAAGATTTCAGTCAAAAATTTATTCGCACGAAAATTCGACAAAACGAGTTTTGAAAAAAAAACTACCGTAACCTTGTAAAATTCCATTCGAGACCCATGAAACCAAAATATCCATAATCAGGGTATCAAGACGGTTCAAAAGAGTATAATCATGACATATTTTGGATTATTTTGAACTTTTATGCGCCTTTAAACTGAGATTTCGCTCTGGGACCTCACCCCGTATAGTGACTACTGTATGCACCTTTAGACTCAGAAGCTCGCGGTGGGACCTCACCCATATTAAGAGTACTACTGTATGCATCGTTAAACTACAATTCTTTCTTCCAGGCGGTGCTCAATCTGGAATGTGGTATGCTCATTTCAATGGTCAATACATTCGCCGTCAACTGACAATTCGTCCGTCTCAAAAGCCTCAATTACTCGTTTCCGGTTCGTTTTTTTCTTTATTTGAAAAACAAATTTCATTTTTTTCTTGCAGGAAAAGATGATTTCCAAATGTGTGAGCTCCCATTGGAGCAGACTGGTCTTCTCAGAAAAAAGGGTGCCGAAATATCGGTAAATGATTTCGAAACTATGTGGTATCACTATGGAGGAAAGCCAATTGTTGAGTGGACTCCATAGAAGAGAAATACTTGATCTTCTTCTTTTTGTATAGTATTTATTGAATTGAGCTCTGAGAAAAAGAGCTCTTTATTGTATGTGTGAAAGAAATGAATTTGAATTTGAATTGGTGAAAACTTTCCTTTTTTTTTTGAAAAATTCTGCCCGATATTTCATTGTAATTTGCGGAAAACGCTACTATGTAGAATACTGTAGTTTGGGTCCCACCACGAAACTCCGAAATTAAAGGCGCATACCGTTCAAAATAATCTAAATTTTGTCGTGATTATACTCATTTGAACCGTCTTTACGCACTGATTCTGAATATTCTATTTTCATGGATCTCACATGGAAGTTCATAGGGTTACAGTAGTTTTTGTAAAAAAAAAGTTTTGAAGATTTGCCCTTCCATCAAAAGTTAACAGGGATTTTTCTGAAGTAGAAAACAGGAAAGAATAAGAGTTTTTCAAAAATAGTGGTTCGATTTTTTTAGTTTTGAATTTAGTCATCTGAAATTTTTTTTTTGTTGTCAAAATTGCAAAAACCAGCCTTGAAGATCTCAATATCCCAAAATTTTCTCCAAATTTACTGGAAAATTTTTTGCTCAGCGTCAAATTTACCGAACAGGACTACTGTAGGAGTTTCCAATTTACCGATAAATGTACCAGTAAATATTTGGAAAATGTACCGATAAATTCCGGAATTTACCGAAAACTATTCGCTATTTATCGGTAAGTTTCTTCGGTGAATTGGTCGAGAAGCTATCAAAACGTTCATTTATTTGTAGAAAAGTCATTTCCCGCCAAAAGTGTAGATCAAAAACCAAAATTTTCCGAATGTTTCTCTTCCGGTGCTAACCCTAATCAGAACTCATCCTTTCAAGTACTGACCGTTTAAAAACTGCCCCGGCTAAGAACTTTTCGAATAAAATTGTGTCAGTTCTCATTCGGGCAGTTCTGTATCAGGCGGTTCTGATTCGTCCAGTTCTTATCCGATCAGTTTTGATTCGGGACAGTTTTGTTTAGACCTCTCTTCCACATTCATCAAAGTCGAGGATTACTGTCAAAATTTGAAAAAATCTTTTTTGAAAAAAAAAAGTTTTCAAAATTTCAAAAATTTTATTATTTCAATCAAATTCAATTAACCTAAAAACCAAACCCGTTGAACAGGAACAAAACAAGTGAATTCATATAATGTGAGAGAGAGAAAGAGAGGGGGGAATAAGGAAAATAATAACTAAAAATCGGACAAAAAAGAACACGTAACAATGTCATCAAAATCGAAAAAAAAAACGAAAAAGTGATATAAAAAAGGAAAGGGAAGAGAAAGACACACTATAAATGAGATAATTGATTCCCGTGAACTGGACATGGACTCATCGAATTTCGAGGGTTCAAACCCATTTGCATTCGTTCATTTGGTGATGGTGAGACCTGCAAAAAATTTAAATTTTTTAATGGAAATTCTTGGAATTTCTAGTTTGTGAAACCAGTGAAAAAAAAAGGAGAGAAATGAGGAAAACCGGTTTAAAAGGAACTAGTTTTGGTGGCCGTGGCATAATTTTTCTAGCGAATTTTCTAGTCCACGCTCCCTTTTTGTTCGGTTTTTGAACTATTTTAAATGTTTCTTTTTTGAAAAATTTTGAAGTTTTCAGTTCAAAAAACCGTTGGCATGGGAAGAAAAATTAGGAAAACCGGAGCAAATGGCATGGTTTTTTGTGGCCGTGGCCTAACTTTTTTTGGTGAATATTTTAGGCCACGCCCCTTTTTCTCGCGTTTTTGAACGATTTCGGTTTTTTCATTTTTGAAACGAGATGAACATTTTTTGTTCGAACAGTGTCTTTTAGTGGCCGCGGCCCAGTTTTTTTGGTGAATATTCTCGGCCACGCCCCTTTTTTCTTCCGTTTTTTAACGATTTTGATTTTCCTGTTTGAACCAAGATGAAAATTTCTGTTCGAACAAAATATTTTTTGGTGACCGCGTCCTAGCTTCTTTGATGAATATTCTAGGCTACGCCCTTTTCACTTACAATTTCGGAAGTTTTTTGAATGTTTTTGGACCAAAATTTATGATTTTTTTTTCTATTAAAAAAATCTTACATCAATGGATCCTTCGGTACTATTGCCTTCTTCAAAACAGCAACCACAACAACAACAACTACAAATGAAGAGACACGGACACACTCGTCGAGGCTCATCGGCGTCACGCATCTGAAGAATAAATACAGTAACTCAATTCCAGGTGAGACGCAGTTTTTTGAAAAAATTGAAAAAAACTACCGTAACTCATTAATTTTCCGTGCGAGACCCATTAGAACTATATATTCAGAATCAGGGTATCAAGACGGTTCAAAAGAGTATAATCATGGCATATTTTGGAGTTTTTGAACACTGTGCGCCTTTAAACTCGGCATTTCGTGGTGAGACCCAAAACGTCTAGAAACGCCTTATCTCATCTTTTTTGGTACGAATTTTATGAAAAATATATCTCCAGAGCCAGCTAGTAATTTGCACGGAAACAGACAGCGTTACGGTAGTTTGGGTCCCACCACGAAACCCGGAATTTAAAGGCGCATAAAATTTTAAAATTTCCAAAATATGTCATGATTATACTCATTCAAACCGTATTGACGCCCTGATTTTGATTATTTCGCTTTTATAGGTCTTGCATGGAAATTCAGGAGGTTACGGTAGTTTTTGTTTAAAAAATTTTTATTTTAAAGTTCTGAAATTTTTCAAAACTTTTGTTAGTTTTTCGGATAGTAATGCCCTAATTTTTTTTTCGAAGTTTTCAGAAAAAAAACTCACCTGAGTCTCTTTCATTGAATATATCACTGATCCGATTATGCAAATGATAAATGACACAAAGTACAGGTAGTGGAACTGAAATAAGATTTTTTTAAAAAAATTTTCTGTCTAAAACTTACCGTATCCTTGAACAAAAATATTCCGAACAAAAGTGAATAGAAATCTGCTGTTAAAGTCGATAAATTGAACATTAGAGCCGACGTCTTCTGTAGAACTACAGTAACCAGAGAATAGAAAATAAACATTGAGAAGGCGAAAAGGGTGAAATATCCAACAGTATCTCCATTCCAAACAATTTTTGATAAAGCTTCTTGTTCAAAGACGGCTCTGAAAATGAGAAATTTGTATTTTTTTTTGTGTTTTTAGCAACTTTTCAAATTCAAATTTTTTTCATAAATGTTGATTTTGAATGTTTTCCTCTAATGATTCATTTTTTTAATTTTAGCAGAAAAAATGCTCTTCTAATAGAGGCACTTTGATTTTCGAGAAAAATCAATTCAAAAACTAGGCTCCGCCCCTTATTTGCACGAAAAAAAGTGAATTTTTATGCCATTGAAAAAGAAAGTTCATTGGTTTTTTGTAGAAAGACCAATTTAAAAATTAGTTCCCGTCTCTTTTTCAACTGGAATAAGTTTGTAATTTTTCAAGAAAAATCCTTCTCATAAAAGTATTTTGATTTCCAAAAAAAAATTTTAAAATTAGGCTCCGCCCATTTTTTGCAAGGAGAAAATTCAAATTTTAGAAACTGAATTTCTTTTTTTCAAACAACTTATAAATTTGTTGTTCGAAAAAAATGAAATTCATCAAATTTTAGGCTCTGCCCAATTAGGCTCCGCCCCTTTTTTACCTGAAAAAAAGTTTTTCAAAAAAAAATTTCCGACTTTTTTTTTTGCATTTTTGATGTTTGAAAAAAATGAAACATTTTGTAATTTTCAAGCAAAATTTTTTTTTCAAAATACAATTTTTTTAATTTTTTTCTTTCTGAAAATTTGGATCCCCTCATTTTTGTTTTCATTTTCTACATTTTTTTCATATCAAAAAAAAAATTTTTCCGAAGAACTTTTCTAATAAATGTCTTCCCTCCCACAATTTTCTGATCTCTTTTTCAATTAAAAAATTTTCTCCCACATAAAAATCCAATTATTCTTTCCCTCTCCCCACCCCCACACAAAAAGAACATACGTTTGCACACCAGAAACAATGCATCCAAACAATCCCAACATTCCAAGATATTCTGTTCGTGAGTGTTGTTTTACTAAGAATTCCTCTGCAACATTACATACAGCATAAAGAATTGCAGCAGAAAGGCATAGAATATCTCCAAATACTCTATCCGATCCTCCTTCTAATGCTCCTTTTGCTCCAAGAGCATCTGCCCAAATGACACATGCAATTCCGATTAGGCAGATTGAGACTCCTGAAAAAGAAATTAGTTAGAGACCTTTAATAGAAGGGCAGGGTATGATAGAATCTAATAGATGCTTCTAATAGAAGACTAGGTTTTTCGAGAAAGATTAACCCGAGAAATATTTTATTTAGTTTGGAAAACCCCTAATAAAAGGGCAAGGTGTTTTTTGAGAAAGATTGGTCCGTTCCGCAATTTTGCGTCACGGTGAACCTGCCTAGTCTGCATTTTAATTGAATAAATTTTTTGAAATTTTTTGCGGGTTTCACTTCAGAATAACTTTTTTTTAGAATATCGTCAATACAATAGCCTCGGGTGCCACCACGTAAACCCACATTTAAAGGCGCATAGACATGAAATTAACCAAGATATGTCATAATTATACTCATTCAAATCGTTTCGACGCGCTGCTTCTGAATATACAGTTCTTGGGTCTAACATGGAAATTTAATGGGCTACGATAGCTTTTTGTTTCAAAATAGTTTTTTGATATTTTGAGATTTCTAGGATTTGTGAGAATATGATCATGAAAAGATAACGAAAAACTTTTTTAACAACTCAAAAAAAGTTGGTTTTTTGAAAAAAATATTCGGGAATTTTTTTTCAATATTATGCGCCTTTAAACCCGGAATTTCGTATCCAAATCGTTTTCTAAAAATTTGAAACTCTATCAGAAATTCTAGGCCACGGCCATCAAAAATTCAAAACTCTCAAATTCTTACCAAGAATATGTGATGCCAAGTATCGAACAGATAGAAAGAGCCATGAAAGAAGCAAGACAGCCGGGATGGTGGCACAGTCGAGGAGCTGAAAAAGAAATCCTTGGGATCCTAGGCCACGGCCATCAAAAATAGAAATTACCTGTACTGATGTCAAATTAGTATACTGATAGGCCATCACAATCATATAATTGGCTTGAACATCAATAAATGCCAATATCAAATATCTCCATCCTCGTTTTCGAAGCACATAGACGAGTCCTTTTTCATCTGATTTGCAGGCCAAAGAGATACAGTAGACGAAGCAGAGAAGGAAATAGTTTGAGAATGCTTGGGCTGAAAAATGCGTTTTTGAAAAATTGAAAACTTGAAAAATAATTGACCGCTCGGACTACACGACTGGTTTTTTCTGAATTTTCAATTTTTAGGCCAAAAATTAACAAGATTTCTTTGAAATTTTGAAAAATAATTGTCCGCTCGAACTACACGACCGGTTTTTCTGATTTTTGAGTTTTTAGGCTATAAAATTAAAGAAGTTGTTCAAATTCTGTATTTTTCACAAATTTCCAGCGAAAATTTTTTATAATTTAATATTTGGAATAATTTTTCGAAACTTAAAAAGAAATTTCTTGACCTAAAACTTCAAATTTTAGGCCGAAATTTTCAAAGAAATTTTTATTTCCACAGAAAAATTTCTTTTTATCGTTTTTTCTGATGCAACAACTGTCTGAAATTTCGTTTAAAAAACTTTTTCAAGCTAATAAAATTTCAAATTTTAGGCCACAGTTTTTGAATTTTTTTCAAAACAACTTACCAGCAGGGGCTTTGACATTTCGATTGGCCAATAATTGACTGGAAACTCCTGTCCCACACAAGCAAAATGATAAAATTTGTCCGAGTATTAGCGCTTTGAATGTTCGGCTGAAAAAATTTTGAAAATTATTTTTAGGCCCCGAAAAAAAATCTTTAGGCCAACCAAATTTCAGAATAATCTTTTTTATTTGTAGTAGAACTAGAATTTTCAGCCATTTCTTCTTCTTCTTCGTCAATGGGAATACCGGTAGTCGACATCGCACTTTTTATCATTGAAAAAAAAGGGGGGAGGAATTATAATTTTATCAGTAGCGGCGGCGGGTGCAGGAGACGCAGACAGAGAGGGGATGAGAGAGTGGTTAGAGAAAAAGAGGAAGGGTACAAAGCACAGGGAGCATTTGGAAAAAGAAGAAAAAATGCTTCAACCATAGCGGGGGGTCGAACCCGGGACCCCTAAATTGTCGGGCAAAAGCGCTACCACTGCGCCAAACAGCCATCACTTTCGAAAGTGTGTGGAGGAGGTACACCTGACCGCGCCGTGGCGCGCCCGCGGAAAAATTTTCAAAAGTCTCACCTAACATTAGGATCATCACAACACGGTGAGCAATTGATGGCGTCCTCATAATCATCTGGAGTCGTTGGAAGTGGTTGAGGGGGCGGGGCGAATGGATTTCGATGTGGTTGAATACCATTTGAGGGATGGGGAAGACGAAGGCCGTTCGATTGGGGTTGAGGTTGTGGTTGGGATGTTTGCGGTGCCGATGTTGACTCAGCACCGCAGTTTGTCATCTGGAAATACATAAATTATTTTGTTTTGGATATTTTTTGATAAGGAATTCCGGAAGTTGAGGAATGGTCAATTTCTTAAAAATAGATAAGAGATTTTCGTAGTTTCAGGATACGAAATGAAAAAACTGTGTTTTATAGCGGAAAACTGAATAATTGTTTTTAAAATTTCGTAAAGAAAAAATTGAAAAATAAGGATGTTTTTTTTCTTTTGAAAATTGCGATTTTTTTTCTAAATGTGGTTCTGATTATTATGGCGCCAATTCAAAAATCTCAATGGCCCGTGCAATAATATCATGAAATCTTGATTTAAAAAGCACTTGAAAAATACGATTTTTGAAAAATTCAAAAAAAAATTTTTTTTATTCATTTTTTCGTTTTTTTTAAAGAGACTAATTCCAGAAGTTTTTTCTAATTTCCGGTTGAAATGCGGCCACAAAGATGGCCTAGAATCCGACAAATCAATTTATCGAAAAATTTTTGAAAAACTCATGAATCTTCATTTTGTCTGATTCTAGGCCATCAAAAATAGCTTTTTTTTTTTTAATTCGACCAAGATTACGTCTTGTCTGCAATTTTTTCCAAACTTTCTGCATTTGAATTGACGACGTTTTTTGAAATTTTTCGTTTAAAATTACGCTGGAAATGAATTAAAATTTTGGCGGCCTAGAAAACCGCACCTGGCCGATTTTTTCAATTTTTTTCTCAAAAAAAGACCTACTCCGTAATCAGGATAAAGTTGTCGATTTTGTTGATATTTCGGTTGTTGATATAACCAATTATTCTGTTGTTGTTGTCCTCCTTCTTGTCCTCTTCGATATTCTGGATTCTGATGACGTTGACGTTGATGATGTTGATGTGTCCGATCTTCAACAAGTGGACGTCGTTCACCAGCGTGCTCGTCGTAAACCGATCGATGATACGAGAATGAGTAAGCTGCAAAAAGAAGAAGAGATAGATCTTTTTATTTCTTAAGTGAAAGGAAGAAGCAGTGTGTGTGAAGGAAAAGAAACCCCCGGATAGACACGGGGTGTAACAAATTGCTCCCGGGGTTTCACGGGAGTACGGGAGAGGGGAAAGATAAATAAAATGTTTATAGTCCTTCTCGGATTTCGGATGTCTACGCCCGTAAAACCTCTAATTAAGACGAGGTTGTTGAGAATTTAGGCCTGTTTCGGGTCAAAATTTTCAAATTCTCGAAAATCAAGGTTAATCACAAACATGATTACAGCCAAGATGATCGTGACCTAGAAACCCTGGCAGGAAAATTTCTAGGCCATGGCCTTTTCGGCTTTACCACTGTTTTATCTGAATATTTACCTCTTTCTCCTCCCATTGTTTGAGCTGTTGTTACTGTAGAAACACACGAATCGAGTCTAGACCATTAGTGTAGAAGGATGGATCTGTAAATAAAACGGTTGGTAAAAGTTCAATGAGGGATTTGAAAAAAAACATACGATATTAATACTAGACGTAAATACCAAGCTGTGTATAATTGGAATTTCGAATACACGAGGTGGAACGATAATCTAGCTTTTCAACTATATTTAATGGAAGATTTTAAAAGTCTTTGCAATTCAAGTCATAACTTTCCTTTATATAACTGGATTTATAGGATTAGGATTTTCAACTTCGAGCCTTTTTTGAACTTTTATAATAGAAAAAGTTCTAGAAACCTCGAAATTCCAAGGAAGCAGATAATCTTTTCAAAAATTCGTTTTTTTTTTTTGCATTTCAATCCTAATTTCAGTGAAAATCACGGGATTCGATAAAAAGTAACATTTTACTATCGCTGGCCTAGAAACCTCCATTGGTCGAACTTTGGGAAAAAAGGCTTTTCTCGCTTTTTTTTTGTGATTTCTCGTTTTTAAACTAAATCGCGAAGAGACAAAAATGTAGGATAAATTTTTGAAAGATAAGCGAAATACCGAGGTTTTAAATGTTCGTCCATCGGAGATTTCTAGGCCAGGAATTCAAAATTTTTATCTAGACAACGTGTAAATTAACGTTGGTTTTAGGATGTAACCAATAAACCCCATCTTTAGAGTAAAAGATGAATTGAATACGAAAGTAAAACAACTAATTCCACTTGTTGAAGTACAACGATGGTAGAAAACTCAAAGAAATGTCTACCGGCCCGGTCATGCCAGAAGGAGAATCAGATGGATTTCCAAGTAAAAAGACCCAGAGAAAGTTTCGAAATTGGGCTGAAAGTTTTCGAAATTGGGCTTTAGCCTTACTTCCGTAGAAGAAGCCGAGAAAACAGTAATTGAAAAAAATCAACATTTTTAGCTCTCTATCAATTTTGGCAAAAAAAGAAACAACCAAGAAAATTCCTTCAGGTCATCGGCTCCTTTTTTCTCTCTAAATATATATGAAAATTTTTTCCTCTTTGAGTAAGAAAAATGAAAAGCGATGCTCTTTTTGGGGGGAGGGGGGCGGGGGGTCTGTGCTAGAAGAGGGTAAGGATTAGAGGCGAAGGGAGGCCCCGACGAGGAAAACTATGAACCAAACCAACACCACCAAATAAAGCAAACGTATATATATATTTTTTTTTTAGTGGAAAAGAAGGAGAAAAAAAAAGAAAGTGTTGTTCCTTCAGTTTATATAAATCTATCCAGGACCCCCCAAAAAGAGAGAGAGTGCACAATGATTATAAAAAGATGCTCCTTTCCTTCCCTTCGTTTCCTCCCCAATCGTCGAATGAAGAATCTTCCGACGAAGGGGGTGGGGGCTAACACTTGAAGGAGTAGAAGCGGAAAGAAGAAATGAGAAACACGCCTTCCCGTTTTCTCCCAAGAGGCCATCCCTCATACCACCACCAAAGGGGGGGGGGGCCTTTCCATTCCTAACACTCTACTTTTGAATACACATAGCACAGATGGGAATGCCAACAACCAAAAAATATGAACTTTTTTCGAAGAAGAGGGGAAGCGGAAATCAACTTTGGGTTGGAGGGAGTTTCGAGCATTTTGAACAGCGACAGAAAAAACGAATGAAGTGGAACAGATTCTAGTTCGACAGATCTAGTCAGCGGAGGCTTTAACACGGTGAATTTTTTTGAACGTGTTTTTGAATTCTTTTTCGCGCGTTCTATTTTTGTAGTGGACGCAAACTTTTCAATTCGCTGAGTAGCGACTCAGTTTATCATGCAAATCGAGGCTACGTATCAGCTTAAGCACGTAAAGCTGAGTCGCTACGCAGTGAGAATGCGATCATCAAAAAATAAAAACGCGCGATAAAAAAATTCAAATTGCGTTCAACAAAAATTGCCGTGCTTCAAGGCAAATACTCATTTGCTTTGGGATCTTTTGCTATTTTCTCATTTGCTATTTAGGATCATTTGCTATTGCTAGATCATTTGCTATATTGGATCACTTGCTATGATCTCATTTGCTATTAGAAGATCATTTGCTATTTTTCCATTTTCAAAATGATCATTTGCTATGAGATGGATCACTTGCTATGAATGAGATCACTTGCTATATTAGTGATCATTTGCTATAATGCAGTTCAAAATATGAAGTCAGGACAATCGATGCGCATCAAAAAGACCGGCGTATTCAGTGGAGTTTTCAAATTCTGTCTCAATTTATTACACATTTCATTTCCAGAATACTCTTCCGCATCCCAGACTGCCAATTTTAGTACATTGCTGTGCTATCTCACTGTTCCCGTTGAACAGTTGTTTCGCACTAACTAGTACAAATTTTTTGGGAAAAAAAAGAGAATGGCGGAAAAGAACTATTTTGATTTTTCTTGAGAGGAGTCAAATTTTATTGTTCTTGGCCGAGTGAAGGGATTTTCGACAAAAATGTGTTATTTTCAAAAATCCTTAAGTTCGATACAAATATGGAAACTCAATAAATAGAATGCCCCTGTTAATGTGTTCATATCTTTTTCGATGATTTTTAACTTTTTTTTTTGTAATAATTTTATTTGAAATTCTAGCTTTCTTCCCGTTTAGTTGCTTTTCTGTAGACTTTCGAAGCAAATCACATGGATAAACGTTGAATACTCAGTCAACAATTTAGCTGTTGTTGATAATTCGCCGCGAGACCCACAACTTCGTGTAGATTTACTAAATCCTTTTTTACCATTTTTGAGTGGAAAATGTGAAAAGAGAGAAGGAAGCTGGAATTTTGAAGAAAAAAAACTATAAAAAATCATTAGAAACACAATTTTCAATCATTGAAAAACACACGAACAGAGGCATGTTATCCAATAAGCATCAAAAAGTTTGTATCGAATTTTAGGATTTTGGGAAATAACAAATTTTTGTCGAAATTCCCTTCACTAAATTCGAAGTTTCCCCAAAGCCAATAAAACGAGACTTGTATCAGGACATGTTATTTCCGGACATTCGTAACTGATTTTCAATACATGTGTATCAGTCAGTGAGAAACAACTAATCAACAGGAGCATTGAAAAAATATAGCACAGCAATGTACTAAAATTGGCAGTCTGGGATGCGGAAAGGTATTCTGGAAATGAAAAATGTAACAAATTGAGACAAAATTTGAAAACTCCACTGAATACGCCGGTCTTTTTGATGCGCATCGATTGTCCTGACTTCATATTTTGAACTGCATTATAGCAAATGATCACTAATATAGCAAGTGATCTCATTCATAGCAAGTGATCCATCTCATAGCAAATGATCATTTTGAAAATGGAAAAATAGCAAATGATCTTCTAATAGCAAATGAGATCATAGCAAGTGATCCAATATAGCAAATGATCTAGCAATAGCAAATGATCCAAAATAGCATATGAGAAAATAGCAAAAGATCCCAAAGCAAATGAGTATTTGCCCCGGGCCGATCGAAAATCTCTACAAGACCCGGCCTAGCCTGAACTGGTTTCGGAAGGGTTAGAATTTTTACCCAAAAAATAACTTTTTTTTTAAATTTTCGGGGAGATGATTTTCTAGATAAATTTTTGAATATTTCTAGACAGAAAAAGGCTAAAATTTGACCACGTTCTGATAAAAATTACAGCGGCGGAAATTGACAAGCCAAACTGCTAGTCCAGTGGGGCGCGCTTGCACACTCCCTTTTTTTTTCCAAAATTTTCAGACTTTTTGTAGCAAATTTTTCGCCAACACAATTTTTGATGAAAAAAGGGTAGTCAGTTCCGCATTTCGACTCAATTTAAGGACTTTACTATGACCGGAACATAGTCTATGGCAACACGAAAATTTATCACACAGGAGGAGGACAACATTTTGCTGAAAAGTCCGCAACGAAAACGAAATTCGGATTTTTAATCAGCTCATTTTCGTGATTGAAGTAACCTATAACAAGTTTTGAAAAACTCTTCATAAGTTTTGATCATTCTCTAGCTATGCCGAATTTCCTTTTCTCGAACATTGTGAACTGTTCGTCGAAAAGAGTGCCGATAATTAAGTGCATATTTTTGCCTTAAAATTTGTTGGAATTTTGCGAGAAAAATGTTCTATAAAATTTGTGAAGGTTTTTTTTTGAATAAGTTTGAAAAGTTTGAAAAAAAGGGGAAGTGTTCAAGCGCGCCCCATTGGACTAGCAGTTTGGCTTGTCAATTTCCGCCGCTGTATAAAAATTTGAAAAAATTGACCCCAATTTTTCAAATGTTTCAAAATTCAGGCCGGGCTGGCACAATTTTCCATCTGCGCAGCCCGCCTAATCACAAATATGAGTTGTCGGATTCTAGTCCGTATATGAAGGTTCATGTGACCTAGAATGTCAAATTTCGATTTTCTAGGCCACGAAACTCAATCTCGACTATAACCAAGATCGCGCTGATTGCGAATTAAATGGCCTAGAAATTCATGTTGTCGGATCCCAGATCATCTTTGCCTTCAGGAACTATTTTAAACAGATTCTGAAGTACTCTCTTTCTCTTGACCAAAAAATTGATAGCCTAGAAAACCTAATTTTGGATTTCTAGGTTACGAGACTTATGATCGCATTTTTTCGACTTGGACTAGAAACTCCTTTCATCGGTTTCTAGAATTTCGTGACCTAGAATGAAACATTCCGGATTTCTAGGTCACGAAACTAAAATTTCCAGAAATCCGTAAAAGTTATCAGAACGCACGGTAATACACTAAATAAACGAAATATGGAGTAACCAAGGACGACTTTTAAACTTGAAAATTTTTCAAAGATCTAATTTGAAAAATCAAATTTTCTCCCGGTTTGAAAGTTCAAAAAACTTCAAACCACTCGAGATAACTAGGTTGAAAAATTGATTCCGGAAAGTGCATTTTTCTATAAAAATGATTTTCTAAAAAATTTTACTGCTGAAAAAATAACTCGAAAATTCCAACTAAAAAGACGACTACTTTTGAAAATTACCTTCTTCTAGGAACCCTCCCTCTAGAAGAACAACCCAATTTGGAAGATGAAGCTTCAAAAAAAAGAGTTCCACTCAAAAAGATTGAAATTGAATCGAGTTTAAATTTGCGGAAATAGAAAGGAACCCAGAAAAAGAACGAAAAACTTTGGAGTAAAAAAAAAGGTAATTTTTGGATTGGTTCATCAATTTTTCTTTATCAGTTAAAGGGTGTGTTGTACTTCTTATCAGTAAGGCAGTGATGCCAGTAGACATCAATTGTATCCTGAGAAAAGTGCAGAAAAGGGCACTAAAAAAGAAAAAGATTGGAAAATGATGGACTAGTTTTTCGGAGGCCGTGGCCTAGAATTTTTGCGAGATAAAGTTTGAATTTTTGGGTTTGAAACATTTGAAAAAGGAACAATATTGTTGTGGTTGTGCCATAGAGAGCATAGGATTCAAAATTTTCCGATTGGGAAAGTTCGAAAATCGGGGACTAGAAATTCATAAGATGGCCTAGAAATTTTTTTGAAAGTTGCTTTAAAATCAGAGTTTTCAAATCAAAAAAGTGGCGTAGAATAATTTTTTTCAAAATTTTACAAAATTTGGAACTTGACCTCGTGGGCGACGGCCGTGGCCTAGAAATTCGCAAATTTTTTCCAGATTTTCAGGTAGAAGGGAAACTTGAAAAATGGGGGACTAATTTTTCAAGTTCGTGGCCTAGGATTGCAAAGTTTTTTCGAAAATCAGAATGTCGACAAAAATTGAAACCCGTGCTGATTGATGACCGTGGCCTAGGAACTCAAAAACTTTGATAACTAGGCTACGATTAGTGAGTTCTAGGCCATCTAAAGATCAATTTTTTCAATTTTTTTTAATTTTCAGTTCTTCGGCTAGTTAGAAAGACCAGAAAAATTTTCAGTCGATTTATTCCGACTTACAAACATTTTTCATGCTGCAATTTCGCTCTAACGAACCCAATTATATTGTTTGTGGAAACTTTATTCGTATTATGGTACATTCGGCAAAAAAAAAGAGATAGAGAGAAAAAAGAGAGGTAAAAAGAAAGGGGGGACAAAAAATAACAAAACAAGAAATATTTTTTTGTGTGGAAGGGAAGGAAGAAGAAAAAAAGGAAAGGGCATAAATTATATATAAATGTATATAAAACGAGAATTTCATCTTTTTTCTTGAACAGAGGGAAACGGTAAAAAAGGGATGGGATAAGGCGGAAAATGGAACAGTAAGTAGACAGATTATCCCGCAATTTTTTTCTCGGAAAAAAGAAAGAAAATTTTTTTTTGAAAAAAAAAGTGTGTGTGATGAATTGAGATTAGAATGAGATGGGAAGAGGTTCATGAGACTTCAGAGGGGTGGGAAAATTTGGCTGAAAAGGGGCGTGGCCGGACTGAAAAATTTCAAAAAACAATTTTTCAGCTCCAAAACGTCCCCAGAGAGCCTGGTAGAAAAGGAAAATTATTATATTTTTTCGAAAAAAAAAGTAATTACAATTTTGAAAAAAAACCCAAAAATTTAGGAGCTTGGCGGAGCATAATTTGGTTGTGTTGATACGAAATAATCATCAAAGAAATGATATAACGTATCAAAAGTGGGTCGACGTTCGGGCGTTTTATCCCAACATTTGAGCATCACTTCCTCATAGATTTGCTCTGGGCATCCACGTGGCATTGGCATACGGTAGCCGAGTTCCACTTGTTCGACGACTTCACGATTGTGCATTCCTGGAAAAAAAGAGATTTAGAGTTTAGTTGGAAAAACTTTGTGAAAAAATGAATTGTTTTCAAAAACTACAGTAACCTGATGAATTTCAGTGCGAGACCCATGAATCAAGACAGTCTGAATAAGGGCGTCAAAACGATTCGAATGAGTGTAAACATGACATATTTTGGAATAGTTTGTGTCTTTAAACTAGGTTTAGGTCCCACCACGAAACCCCAAATTTAAAGACGCATAATGCTCAAAATATTTCATGATTCTACTCATTCGAACCGTCTTGACGCCCTGGTTCCGAATATATAGTTCCATGAGTCTCGCGCGGAAATTCAGAGAATTACTGTAGTTTTTTGTAAAGAAAATTCGGATTTTGGAAATTCGTGTTGAAAAGCTCATTTCAGAACAAAGTTATAAACGGCCAATTTTTCGGTTTAAAAGTTTTCTGCACAAAAATTTCATTGTAAATTTTCATATAAATTTCAAAATTTTTCAAAAAAAAAATTAAATTTAGCTTGTTTAGAAGCCGTTTTCACAGCTGAAAAGCAATATTTTTTATCAAAAGACTAAAATTTGAAATAAAAATTATTAAAATTTTCGAAAATGGCAGCAGAATTTTCCCGATTCTGTTCCGGGTGGCATGAAAAATACCATTGCCGAACTAAAAAATTTCGATATTTTCAAAAATGTTAAAAATCTTTTTTTTTTCAGTTTTTAGTCCTTGCAAAATGTTTTACAGAGCGCGATTTTCAGATAAAAATCTCACCAAAAAAGCGGGAAAAACCCTGAAAATCTTACCTGGATACGGTACTTGTCCCTTTGTCATAATCTCATACAACAAAATACCATAAGACCAAACATCGGATTTCACAGTGAAATTTCCACACGTTGCCGCTTCCGGTGCCGTCCATTTGATAGGGAATTTGGCGCCAGTTCGTGCCTCGTAAATATCCTCTTCCATCAATTTTCGAGCCAATCCAAAATCAGCAACTTTGACGACGGGAACTCCACTGATCTTATCACCAACAAGAACATTTCGAGCGGCGAGATCACGATGAACCAGTTTTCTCTCTTCTAAATACATCATTCCATTTGCAATTTGTGCTGCCATATCGACTAAAGCTTGAATTCCAAGAGTACTTCCATCATTTCGAAGATAATGAAGAAGTGATCCATTTATCATGTATTCTGTTATAATATAGAATGGTTCTTCTCGAGTACATACGGCGTAGAGTTTGACAAGATTCGGATGATCACATTGCTTCATTATTTGGGCTTCTCTGAAAAATAAATGAGTGAGATTTTGAGAAAAAAAATTAAACTTTTTTTTCAATGTTTCATACTTAAAGGAGGACTAAACTCACTTAAATTAAACATTGTTTCTGCTTCAAAATTCTACGCTGATCACGATTTTTATAGTGATTTTGCTCAAAAATCGCTCTAAACCGCGAAAATAGTTCTGAAAAATCGTACAAAATACAGATACCCCTTTGATGACCGTGGCCTCCTGGCCTAGGAATCCCACCGTGTAGTTCGAGAGGATAAGAAGGCCTAGAGATTTCATCTGTGATTCCTAGGCCTTCTTGTACTCTCAAACTACACAGTGGGATTCCTAGGTCAGGAGGCCACGGTCATTAAAGGGGTATCTGTATTTTGTACGATTTTTCAGAACAATTTTCGCGGTTTAGAGTTATTTTCAAGCAAAATCACTATAAAAATCGTGATCAGCGTAGAATTTTAAAGCAGAAACAATGTTTAATTTAAGTGAGTTTAGTCCTCCTTTGAAGCCACCTCTAACAGAAGAGCATAACTAAAAAAAAAAAAAAAAAACCTGTATTAGAATTTAGCTGTTTTTTTTTAAAGCGTCCCTCTAATAGTATTGCCCCCAAGCGACCGCTTTAAAAAATAGTATTGCATGCAATACTAATACAGGTGATACAGTATCTGTCTCGATGCCGGTTCGTTAAAGGTGCCGTTCTATAAGGGGTGCCGGTGTAATAGAGGTCCCAAAACACAACTTTTTTTCTCGAAATTTATTTAATTTTCGGGCTAAAAATGTTTTTTCCCCGTCTCTCCCCAATTTTCTTCCAAACAAAAAAAAATCGTTTTTTTTTCTCCTAAAATATGAGTCATCCATATTTCATAATCATTGTTTACGAATATACACCCTGTTCGGAAGGAAACTGTGGGTTGTTCCCTATCATTTTTATCATCGAAAACTACTGACTATCATTTTGTATTAGGAAGTTCAAAAAAGGAAAAAAAGTAAGTATTTTTTCCTGTTTTTAGCGGATTCCGTTTGAAGGCGCAATGGCAAATGTTTACGATATCTCTCACGATTACAGTATTTTTCAGTACATTATTATTGTAATCGTGGTGAAATATCGTGAGCATTTGCTATTGCACCTTTAAACGGAATCGCCACTTTCTCGCAAATGAGTGGCATGTCAATCAGAATATTGATTGTCACTGATTATGTCATGTTTTTTTTCTTTATTTTTTCGAAATAGTACTGAAGTTAGAAACATTCCGTGTACTGGATATTTCTATTCCACGGCCATCAAAATACTTAGGCCATGACAGCTATTTCTGGAGGGCGTTTGATCCTAATTTGGGAAACTGAAATCACAGAAAGAGCGTCCTTCCACGCTTAGCGAAGGGAAAATTTTAAAAAAATGTTGCCCTAGACCCGTTTTCCTGAGTTCTAAAACTGGAATTTTTGGTTTTTTTCTATTAATTTCAACAATTTCTCTTCTAAAAACCCTAGTTTTCTCTGGAAAAACCCCCGATTTTCCCTTCCTCTTCTCTCCTTTTCACTGATTTCACAACTTCAAACTCACTGTAAGAAAGCTTCAGGTGACATAGTGCCTGGTTTCATTGTCTTAATTGCCACCTCCACAATTCCTCTCCATTTTCCATACCAAACTTCTCCAAAATTACCATCGCCTAGTTTTCGTTTCAAATGCAATTGATTCCGTGGAATTTCCCAATTTTGTTGTGTGTCATGTGATAAATCAGGTCGAGTAGGGGCGAGACGAGGGGCTGGGAATGTTAATTGACAACAGAGACCATCAGCCATATCAGAATAATATCTGACAAGGTCTTGAAGTGATCGGAATGTTCGACGAGTTGTTATGAAATATCCTTGATCATGATCCAAACGTTTTATTTTGTAGTGTTTTACTGTACCTGCAAAAATAGGCTCTTTGTGTGTGGATTGCTTAGAGTTTTAAGGGAATTATCTGGGGCTACTTCCCACCAGAAAATTAAAAAAAGCTGATTTTTTGGCATTACGAGGATTTCTTTGGCATCAGAATCATTACTCATTTTCAAAAGCCTAATACCTTGGTTTAAAGGCGCAGCCGCAAATTTTTATCGGGTCTTATCACGTTCAAAGTTATTTTCAATTGAGAATACTGTAATCGTGGCGGGAGCCAATGAACATTTGTCGCTGCGCCTTTAAACTGAGGTTCCAAGCCGTCGCAAATACATAATATAGAATTTTAAATTTTATTTTTTTTTTCAAACGAAAGAAACGTTTGAAATCATCCGATATCTCCGGTCAGAGGGAGAAATCCAAATTAGTGATAAACCTAAACTTTTTAACGAAACTTAACGAAACTTTTAACTTACAGCAAAAGTTTGATACCTCGGTTTAAAGGCGCGGCGACAGATTTTTCGGGTCCGATCACGTTTACAGTTATTTTCAATTAAGATTACTGTAATCGTGGCGGGAACCAATGAACATTTGTCGCTGCGCCTTTAAGCCGAGGTGTCAGGCCTTCTCAAATAAGAATTTTCTTTTTTTTCCGAAAAAAGTTTCTGATGTTTCCGGTAAGAGGGAGGGATCCAACTTGTAGATTTTTGTGAATTTTTCGACAAAAACTATTTCCAAACAAGGAATTTTCAACGACCTTAACTACACTCTCTATGAAATTGACCCGATTTCAGACAAAAACCCAGGGTTCATCTTCTTTTTCGACTGGATATTTATTCCTTACTTCCACTCCTCGGATCATCTGTATCCTTTATTGTTAATGCAAATTCTCTTGTATCAGCTTCTCGTTCTCGAATCAAATATGTTCCTTTTGGTAGATTTGTTGCCGTCACAAGACGCTCGGCTCGATTTCGCGGAATTTTTCCGGCGTACCATCTGCAAAATTGGGCAATTTTAAAGGGTATTCAAACATTATGTTTAGTTTAGTTGTCTGACAAATGAGATACGGTAGTTTGGGTCCCACTACGAAGAGTGAAGATTAAAGGTGCATAGGCATTGAAATCGTTCAAAGTATCCTAAACTATGTCATGATTATACTCATTCGAACCGTCTTGACCCGCTTTCGAATATCTACCTTTTATGGATCTCGGATGAAAATTTAGGGGGTTACGGTAGTTTTTTAGATTTTCACAAAATGCGAAATGTACTGTAGCTTTTGTTGAGGGTTCCGTCGAATTCTGTGTTTTGGGAGCTTAATTTCCAGTCAATTTCCAGTAGAAAAAAACAATTTTTTCACAAACTTTGTGAAACAAATGTCAATTTTTTTACTTTTTTTGAGCGGATTTTCAATAGAAGTTTAGTTTCGGTGAACCTATTTTTAGCGCTTTCTGACAACTATCTGGTTGGAAATTTGAGTTACAAGTCGTTTTTCAATATAAAAAGTGCCTATTTTCACATACTTATTAGATGGAGATTCTAACTGAAAATACAGTGAAAACTAGAGGGTTTTTGAATTTTCTTGGGTGGAAAAATAATCAATTTCTATAAATTTAGTCGATCTAAAACCTTTTCTCCCTATTCTGACTCAATTTCCACCAATTTCTATACGAAACCGCAAAGTTTCAGCCGAACTTTCACTAGAAACTCGGCCTTCTTGAAATCAGTTTTCCAGAGTTTTTTTTTCAATTCTCAGAACAGAATTAGTAATTTTTTAATCCTAAAAACGTACTCTTCACTCTCAATCGTCTGTTGTCTTGCCACAAAATTGCGTGGCACATAACCAGTCTGTCCACTCCTCTGATGTCGTACATACCACCAATCACAATTCGAATGATCCAAAAGGTACATGGCGTCTCCTTTATGAAAACTCAAATCACCATCCGCTCTTGAATCATATGGATATAGAGCAACAAGGACCTCCCTTTCCTGTTGTCCACCACCTCCAACCCCTCCTCCTCGTCCACTTCCTATTCCAGCATCTGATGTTCCATTTAGAGATAGGGTTCCCACTTCATTTCCCCCATTATTCACATGAAATACTGTCTGTTGTTGAGGTGTTTGAAATCTGAATTTTTGAAATCTTTTGGCGGTGATTTGTAATGTCGAAGAGGGGATTCTTTACCTGCTAACATCTATCCTTTCCGCTGGACCACCATGATCGTTTCCACCCGATCGCCGCTCTTTTGAGAACAAACAACCCATATTTATTCTGCAAAAAATAATCAATGATTTTAGTTATATTAACGTGGAGCTACAGTAGCCCGTTTTTTGACACCTTGTTTTTAAAATTTATATTATTGGGAAAATGGGAATTCTGCCAAGTTCGCCCCAATGCAAATTCTCTCGAGAGGGCTCGTTCAGCTGAGAAAGCTCGGCCGCGGCCAACCCCACTAAGTTATGAGACATGGCCGCGGCCGAGCTTTCTCAGCTGAACGAGCCCTCTCGAGAGAATTTGCATTGGGCGAACTTGGCAGAATTCCCATTTTCCCAATAGCCTGTTCTAGAGCCCGAAAGATCCAAAAGGTACCTTTTTAATTGCTTTTAAAAGTCAAAATAGGTTACAATGACCTAAAAATACCATCACCACCAGAATGGCGGCGGTCTAGAAAACTTTTCTAAATTTTCTAGGCCATTTCGAACGACCCTGTGGAATTTATAGGCCACGGATTGTTCTTTTGCAAGGGGTGTTCTGTAGGCCATTTTTTGAGGTCGGAACAGATTTTTCAAACATTTTTTATTGTGGAAAAGCCATGTTTATTGAAAAATAAAGCTAATGTTTGGAGAAAAAATTTTTTTCGGTTAAAACTTTTAACTCAAAATGGTTTTTAAAAATGATTTTCGGCTAAAAAAAACTGCAAAAAACCTTTTTTTTTTTGCTTTTTCAGCTGAAAGCCTCGGCTAAAAACTGCCAAAAAAGCATTTTTATTGGAAAAAAGGCTGAAAACTCACACTAGACCTGTATTCAATGAGAAATCGTCCGACTATCTGGCATGCATCGGACAGGGGGGTCGGCGGGTTTTTTGGTCTTGTTGAATCTGGAAAAAAAACCATCATCATTTTAAATTTTGAGGTATTTATAGCGAGAAACACGAATTTTGAGCGGGGTGAAAAGGTGACGATGACAATGTTATTTTATAAATTATTGTAAAAAAAAAAGTGAGCAATGAGTCACCGGAACAAGTTCAACAACAGGAGACAGAGAGCAGGAAAAAAAATGCGGAAAAAGCGAAGAAGAAGAAAGATAGTGTGAAAATAGTGAAAAAGAGGGAGAGTGATAAACGAAGAGGAGCAGAGAAAAAGAGAAAGAGTTCGAGGCAAGCTTCAAAGTTCCATGGGAAAATGTAAAGAATCCAGGAAAGAAAAGAGGAGAACTTTTGAACTATACGATGGATTTTTATGAGAAAAAAGAGCATTTTTTCCGTGATATAACCGGGATTCGAAAAAAAAACTACTGTAACTTCAGGAAATTCCAAGCGAGACCCATGGCAACTAGATATTCAAAATCAGGACGTCAAGACGGTTCAAATGAGTATAATCATGATACTTTTCGCTGTATTTTGAACAATTTCATTGTCTATGCGCCGAAATTCATATTTAAAGGCGCGTAGACATTGAAACTGTTCAAAACAAGCCAAAAATATGTCATGATTATGCTTATTCCAATCGTCTTGACCGCCTGATTCTAAAAATCTAGCTTTCATGTGTCTTGGATGGAAATTTATGGGATTACGGTTGAACTTGTGATTTTCGAATTGTGATCACAGAAAAAAAAACGGACAGAAAGTAGGCAGTTCCGAGCTCATTTTCTAGAGATTCTTGACAGTAGAGTGTAGAAAAAACTCAACTAAATTTCATTCATTTTTGACGTTTTTTGGTGAATTCCACAGAATTTCGCAAAGATTCGATTCGAATTTTCCGCAAATATCAGTGGAAGTTTGAGTTTATAAATTTTCGAGTATTTTTTATTAAATGATTATTCGAAAACTAGGTCCCACGAAGAGATTGTCATTTCTTCGTCAATTCATAGTGGACATTCTACAGTAATTCAGCTAGGAAATTGTGGATTTCTTTTAAATGCTTATTCGAAAATAGCGATTTCCAGCTTTTTTTTTCGAAAGGTACTTCTAGCAAAAAACTGCCGACCAGAAATCAGTCATTTTCCGATTTTTTCATGGAAATCCTTTAGAATTTCCTCTAGAAAATCATGCATTTCTCCCAAATCCATCTATACGAACAGCGTTGGAAAAGCGGAAGGCGAAACGAACGGGGGGATAAATGAGAAGGAAGGAGAGCAGGTCATCATTATCTCTCTTATCCATTTCGTCTTCTTTTGGTATAACACACGACGACCACGACTATTGTCACTTTCTCTCTATTCTCCGTCACCACACCAAGACGTGTCTTCTCCGTATTATCTGAAGACGTTGGAGGGGTCTGACGGCTTCTTGTATTTGGAATAGAAGAGAAAGTGGAAGGGAATTATACCAGACTAATGATAAACACGGATTATTTATTTACAACACTCATGCAATAAAAAAAAGAAAAGGGGTTTCGTTCAATTTTCCACTTGGAAAGATTTGAGGAATTTCGGGGTTTTGGCAGAGAAGAAAGGTTTTTGAAGGATTTTGAGAGGAAAATTGCCGAATTTTTATATTTTTCGATTTCGACAAGGTTCCTCACCCTGAAAAAAAACTACCATAATTTTTGGAACTTCCATTTGAGACCCATGAAGACGGGATATTCAAAATCGAGACGTCAAGGGATCTCATAAGCTCACAAAGCCTCAAACGACGACCTATGCAAACGCGCTCCGTTGACAAAAATTCGGCTTTTGAATCCCAAAATAATTATTTCGGGAAGAAGCTGTTGAAAATTTCCGATACTTTGCAAAAATTCTAATAAATTCTGGCTGTTTATCTTAAACAAAGCACTGAAACCCAGGAATATCCATCTTCTCGACCCACAATAATTAATTTAGGATATCAAAAATGCACGGGTCAATGGGGCGCGTTTGCATAGGTCGTCGTTCGAGGCCTTGTGGCATAAGTATAGTTATGACATATTTTGAACAATTTTGATGTCTATGTGTCTTTAAACCTGCAGCGGGTCCCACGACGAACTTTAAAGGCTCATGGGCATTGAAACTTTCAAAACGGCCCAAAATATGCTATGATTAACCTCATTTAGACCGTCTTGACACCCTGATCCTGAACATCTAAATTTGGATGGGTTCCGAATGGAAATTTACAGGGTTACTGTAGATTTTGTGAATGTCCGAAGGGGAAATTTCGCCGCAGGACCTAATTAAGTTTTTGAACCATTCCGGGGTGAAAATAGCGGAAGAGGGTGAAAAGTCTCAACTTTTTTCTTAAAATTTACTAAATTTTTCTGTAATTTCAGGTGGAAAAAAATTGGTAAAAATAGTTTTTTTTCTATACTTAGGGCAGATTTTCAGCGATTTTAAAGTCCAAAAAGTGCGGAAAAAATAGAAAAATGCAGCTTTTTCCCAAAGAATTTTCCCATCGATTTTCTAATCCTATTGTCAAGGCCATCTCCTAATCCCTCATTTCTATCTCTTACGAAACCGCAAATTTCGCAACTTTCATAGCTTTTTTCCCCGATTTTAAGCTATTTTACCCCTATTAAGGCCAAAATAACACCAAAAAACACAATAAAAAACATAAAAAAGTGAACAGGTGCTTGCTGCCCTCCCGGAGACACTATATTTGCACACCTGTTGGGGAGGCAAAAGAGGAGGGTAGGGGAGGTTTTTTACGATAAAAAACCCAAAAAATGTGAAAGAGACACAGAGAGACAACAACCGTTTTCTAGGCCATGAGAGGGCGATGGACAGGAAGGAAAATTGCGATAAGTTTCGCGGAAATTAAAAAGAAAAAAGTGCAGAATTTTCGGAATTTTTTTCCTCTTTTTTTGTGCATGACTTGTGAGAAAATGGGGTCAATTTGGGGTCAGAAAACGAATTTTTCGAAAGTGAAACGATAAATTTTGGGCCGAAAGTGTTATTTTTGAAAAAATCCATGATGAAAAACGGAATCAGCATGAAAAAATGAGTCAAAATTGGGAAAAACAAAGGGGATCGGAGAAATTCAAAATTTACAGTTTTACCGCTGAAAATTGATACGCAAATGCGCCCCACTGTAAACTATTTCAGCGGAGATTCGAAAAATAGAAATAGACTTGGTTTAAAAGAATAATTGGGTGAAAAATGGATTTGAATCGGGAAATCTTGAAAAATCACAAAAATCGTTAGAAATTTTGAATTTTTATCAATGAAATAGAGAGAAAAATTGGCTGTTTTATCAGCGAATTTTGGCCTAGAATGAGCAGTGATTCCTAAATAAAGGTTCAATTTTTTTGCGTCAAAAATACATTTTTGGCCTAAAAACTGTTTGAAATTGCAAGGAAACCTGAAGTCTTATAACGTGAGAACAAATTGGAATTTTGGCCAAAACTGGAAAAATATGACCGATTTTACAGTGATTTACAAGAAAAACAAGCGAAAAATGGCAAAACCTTGCCTGAAAATCATGTAAAATAGCAGTCAAGTTGCTAATTTGACAAAAAAAATTTTTGAAAATTCGTTTGTTGGCACTGAAAACGTACAAATTTGATGAGAAACCTCGGAATCTGTGCATTCTTCATAAAAATAACCCAAGCGTGAATTTCCGTGCTCAATGAGCCATAAGTATACATTCTTGGGGCTCCGAACTTTCTTAATAAGTTCCAAAGGCCTTGGAAAATCGATTAGCTTGAAAGGCATCGGGAAAAGGACACAACCATCGAGAGAACACCATTTACCGAAAAATCGAAACAGGAAAATTTCGGTGGTGTATGTATTTGTATGCCGACAACAGAGGCATATTTGCTCCTTTTCTCATTGCATTCTTCTTTTCGCACAAGCCAAATCAACGGGAAAAGAAGAAACGAAACGAATAGAATATATCGAATCGAATGATGCTGATGGGATGGAAAAGAGAGAGAGAAACAAGCGAAACGGAGTGAACGGGGAGGTCGTTTCGGGGCGAAGGCGAAGAAGAAGAAGAAGAGACGTTGTCCTCTCTCTCTTCTCAAGAGAGAGAGATAGATGACCATCGAGACGCAGACAAAAAGAGTTCAATAGTACTGCGAGAGAGGGAGAGTGTTCTTCTCCCTCCTCACACCATCCCTTTTCTCTCTTGCACCACCCATCACCAACCAACCAGCCGGTCCTTCGTGTCCAATGCAAGAGGGTCGGTCCGTCCACAACCAAGAGAAAGCGGCGAGTTGAGTGGTCCTCGTTGTTTATGAGTGACATGCGAGAGAGAGAGAAAGAGAAAAATAATGGAGTAATTAGCTACATTTTCTGGGGAAGTTAGCCTCTCATGGAAGCAAGGTCGTCCTTGGCACTAAACGGCTGAACCAGGAACCATTCAGGACAAAGAGAATTTCAGATCTAATCGGAAAACTTAGGAACATTCCGTGGAAGACGAAGCTTATGCTGGGAGCTACAAGATGCTTTGCAGAGCTACAACTGCTAGCTTGGAATGAATTTTCGAAGAAAAAAACAAGAAAAATTCGAGAAACGCTCTTTAATTAAAGAAGACATGCAAATTTAGCCAACTTTCCAGAATCCCAAGTATTCAAAAGTCCGAAATTTTGAGAACTGATTTCAGATTTAAGAAAAAAAACTGATTTTCCCATTAATTTTGAATTTTGCTCAAAAACAAGACATTTTTGATCGAAATTTTTTTTTCAAAACCCAAAAAACTGTTTTTCTAACGCTAATTTTCTTACGAGAGCCTAATTTTAGCGAAAAAAGCCATCGAAAACCGAGGAAACAAGCAGAAAACTAAGAAAATGGGAATGAAAAACATTGGGAAGTTTCTCGCTGCGGGAGCCCTGGAAAGTCAGCAGGCATGCGCCTTTAAAACTACCGTAACCCAACATTTCCGTTTTTGGTGGAAGAGAGCCCAATTCGGCCCAACGAAAGTCCAGAAATAGCGGTTTTCCCATGAAAATCAACAAAACCAAACTCCAGAAATAAAAATAGAACAATTCGAATTTTTTATGATAAAAAACAGAGACTGTGTATGATTGAGGGGAGGAGCGGGGGGCAAAACCTGTATATGAGACTTTTTCAGCGGAAAATGAAGAAAAAATAAGGGTGTCGAGTCAAGAGAAAAATTAATAAGTAGAATACAGGAAAAAACACATAAAATCACAGTGAAAATATTGATCCATTCTCAAAAAAAGGCTACTATATTAAAAAATAATTCCAAACAAAAAATTAATCTCAAAAAAAAAACTGAATGTGTTTTTGTGTGTGTTTGTGATGGCAAGGAGAGTCAGGAGAGAATTATGAGGACATTGAGGGAATAGAAGAGAAATAGGTAGAGAAAAAAGTACAGTTTTATAAAATACAGGGAACAAAAAGGAGGGAAGAAAGAAAAAAAATTAATCAACTCCCGAGAAGATTTCCGAGTTTTCGATAGCTGTCAGAAGTTTCTGTTTGAGCTCTTTGAATGTGGTGTACGGTGGAAGGTCGAGACGATTGAAACTGAAATAGAGAGAAAAAATTAGCGAAAAGAACTGATTTTGGGACTGAATTTTTTAAAATTTTTCAGCGAAAGAAAGTTAAAAATCGCTCGTAGTGGACTAGTTTTGGAGACTGTGGCCTAGATATTTTTCGAATATTTTTCAAACTTTCGAAAAACTTCTGGTTTTTAAGGGCAGTTCACTCTGTAAACAGATCTTTTTTTCGAAAAAAAAAACCAACTTCAGGTCCGAGTTTTTGTTTTGAGATTTCAAAAATTTTTCTTGGAATTTTTCAGATGAAAAGAAGAGCACACTTTTTCAAAAAAGTAGCATTCGCGCCAAGACCCATGTTTTGGGCTCATGCTCTTTTAGCCTACAGTGACCCAACATTTCAATATAACCGTTAAAGAATCAAATTTTTGGCTTCCATTGCGGGGGGTCTTAAGTGGGAACTTTAGAAAAAAAACTCGATCAATAATTTGAAAAAAATATTTCTGGTCAAACGATTTGTGGATTTGTTGCCTAAATTGCTCAAAAAAAACAGTGGATTTTGCATTAAAACTAGGGAAAATTCAAACTCCCGCCAAATCTCCATCTATCTTACCAAGTATGCGCCCTGGGCAACATATCCGCACTTCCCCATCGTTCAATCGTGAACTTCTGTAGTCCATTCGATCCATACAGCTCACGGAATCCATTCATAGGCACACGAGAGGTTCCCGAAACGAATTGAAGGACCCGAGCACGCATTTCATTATCAAAAGAGAGAATACATTTCCAAAAGTTATGAACAACTTGACTACTCGGTCCATATCCTCCTTTATAGATTGTATTAGCCTTCCAATCTTTGACGTCAATCTTCTGTAGTCCACACATTAATAATTCCAATTCGTTAGCGTCAAAAAGTCGGAGAAGATTCGAGGGAACAACTTCTTGAACACCTTTCAATATCTGATTCATTTGTTTCTCAATTCGATTCACAAATCTCCAACTGATCACTGCCTCAATGTATTCCTCTTTATTCTCCTCAGTCACTGCGATATTAGCGCCACCTGGCACCAATTCCACGTTTTGTGTCTCTCCAAAAATCGAGTCATCCAGTGAGAAAGTGAGCTCCAAATCTGCTGGATCATTATCTTTTACATAAATCAACGAGTTATAATAGGCATTATCAACTGATTCCATATCGAATAAAGTGATCTTTTTGCCTAACATCATTTTATAGAATGGACGAATGAAGAAGGCATCGAGCAATTTTCCATGATAAATTGCCATTCCAATGATACGTCCGATGAAATGAAAATATGAAAGATGCTCTGGATTACATGCTTCCGAATGGGGATTGATTTGGAGAGTGTAATTGTCTCTGAAAATAACGGGAATATACATTTTTGGTTTTTTAAAGGATTTTAGAGCCTTAAAAGGCTCTTTTTAGACCGATTTTGGACCATTTCGTGAGCTTTTAGCCCATAAATTTTGAGCAAATTTATATTGCACTAAAAATGAGCGTGGCCTAGGAATCCTAAACTTAGAAAACCAGTTGGCCTAGAAACTCAGTTATTGAATTCTAGGCCGTCCCGGACTATCTGGCATTTTGCAATAGAAGTGGCCTAGTATCTTCAGTGGCCGCAAACTTTCTAAGCCATCAAACTGGGATCAGCTGGCCTACAAGCCGTATCGGGCCGTCTCGGACTAAATGATGAGATTCCTAGGCCACGGTGATTCCGGCTGCAATGGCCGTGTTCTAAAAATCCCATTGGACCTGGGATGGCCGAAAATGTTCTGGGCGGGATTTTTAGGCCACTTATTAGATCGTTAAAGATTTCACATCGCTTTTTTTTCAAAACTGCGTGCTCTCAAATTCTTTTTTCAGTGGCCTAAGATTCCACAAAAAGTGAAATCCTATGCCACGGCCCCAGTCTTCACAATTTTTCGAAATTCCGGCCCCAAAAGAACCCCAAAAATGCAGACATGACTCACGTCGCCGAGTACTCGAAAAGTCCATAATAGGGGTTGAATATTTGATGGGAGAGTAAAAAGAACCACTCTCTCGTCACACCACCGTAATCCAGTCCAGTCTCGCCAAAGAATTCGATCCATAATTTATTGCGTAAGTCGTAGTCTTTCTGGCAAAAAAAAATATATTATTTTTTTTGAGGGTGGTGGTGGTTGTGGAAAAAAAAGAAGGGGCTTAGCAGTGAGACTTTTTTTGAAATTGGGGAGAAAAAAAGAGAATACCGAAACTTGAAGAACTTCCGTGCGAGACCCATGAAAACTGGGCGCCAAGACGGCTCAAATAAGTAAAATCATGCCATAATTTGTGACAGTTTGGGTCCCACCACGAAAATTTAAATTAAAATTGTTGATATTCTGATTCTGAAGGTCTAGTTTTCATGGGTCCCGCATGGAAATTCGAAAGGTTACGGTAGTTAATCTCAATTTCATAAAATAGTTGGGCCCAAAAGGTGCAAAAAATGTCTCACCTTATCCATGATATGTCGATATGAATCCTCGAAAAGTGTATCACGATGCACAACCATATCACATTTGCCACTATTACTATTGGGTTTCGGTAGGCGGGAACGGAGGTATTCGACCTGAAAAAATGGAGAATAGATATTTGTTAGATGGCCTATAATTCTAATTTGTCGGACTTTAGGCCATAGATGATTTGAAACGCGACTTTTTCCTCTTTTAAGAAGAATTCGAAGCGAATATCAGAATTATTTTTGAAGCAAAGTTTTTAAAGGTGGGTACTGCAAAAACTACTGTAACCCATAGCGTGGCAAGACCCGATAAGCCTCCGTTCGAACTTTTTTTTCTCATATTTCTATACCTAAGAAAAGTTTTTTAGGCCCAATTTGGACCCAAAATCCTAGGGTAAGACAATTCATGAAAAATTTGAAATCCCGCGAAACCAACTTGAGCTTTTCTCTCTGCGCTTCTCAATTTTACAGACTATTTCCAAAAGAATCCCTACCTTTCTCTTATAATCTCTCGAGTACGGTACAGCCGGTCCGGCAATATTCTCATTCTCAAAACGTGGATCCTCCCACTGAGTTCGCCGCCGATTATGATCAATAAAGAAGACCCGTCCATCAACATGAACCCGTTGTTCCCATCCCGGTGGAAGTGCTCCAATCTCATCGTCAGTCTTTCCTCGAACAGGAAGACGTGCGGCGACTCCAGTCCTCGGATCTGTCCATGTCGTTGTTTTCGTGCGATGATCAATGAAAAATGTTCGACCATTTGGAGCCACTTGCATATCCCATCCATCGGGTAGTCTCAATTCATCTTCCTCTTCCTCTTCTTCGTGTCCACCGCCTCTCTCGAAGTTCGCTCGCATTGCGTCGTCGATCTGAAAATAGACGAGAGGGTTATTGCGGGAGTTCGAAGCCTATTTTTTGTTTGAACGGCTGGAAGACTAAGCGGAAAAGCAGAATTTGACCGTAGCTTTTTAAATTTTTATTTGAGATTCTTGAAAATTAGACGTTTAAAATCGGTACGTTACGAAGGTTTGAATTAGGCATATTATTCTGATCAATTTCAGTGTCATTATGCCTTTAAACCTACGATTGCTCCCAACAAGGAGTTTAAAGGCGCATAGACATTGAAAATTTACCAAAATATGTCATGATTATAATCATTCGAGCCGCATTGACGTCCTTTTTCTGAATATCTAGTTTCCATGGGTCTTGAATAGATATTCACAAGGCTACGGTAGCTTTTTTTTTTCAAAATATCGAAACTGACGATGGTGTGAGGAGAATAAAAGACAAATAAAAGATGAAGTACTTCGGTGTATTTTTTTTTTTTTGGATTTTATGTTTCACAAAAAAGTTGATGGGTGATTTTCAAGTTGAAATTGCTGAAACTGAAAATGTCAAATCCGTTTGGAATCAATTGAAAAAAGGACTAGATTAATATGATTGTGGCCTAAAAATACAAAAAATTTCAACTTTTTTTTTACAATTTCAAGAATGGATAGTGGATGAAAGGAGAAAAGAAAATATGTTGAAAAACTTTTTGAAAAATAAGGTAATTCGAAAATAAGAAACACAAAAAGTGTAGTTTTTCGGGTCAGAATGAGAAGGTAAAAACAGATTTGAGAGTCTAAATCTGGATCCAAACAAAGATCCCGATGAACCACGGGTAAGAATTATTGAGCCAAAAGTACACTATGAAATTGGTGGCGCTCTAGTCATTTCACTAGGAACACATATATTCTTCCCTTAGCTCTCTGAACAATCCATTTTATGTTCTAGCTCTATTTTTTTTAACGACTGGACCGACCACACACAGCCGTGTTCTCAATGGGCTAACAGGCTTACCCACTAAACGGAACGAGAAAAATCCGTCGAATAAGAAGAAGAATTTCTGAGTGAGAGCAATTTTCCAAAAAAAGAAAGGGTAAGGGCGAGAAGAGAATAATGGGGAGAACCTCTCGGTCCTTTTTTCGTTCTCTCTTGAAAAAGAAAAGGGTTCACAAAAGGAAATGTGATGAGGGGTAAAAGGGAGGGAACTCAAAAGCACTCTGACCTTTCAGAGAGCAAGAAAGTACATCTATCGGTGTCCTCCATTATGCTCTCACTCGAACTTTATGAATACATAAAGTAGACAGACAGACAGAGAGAGAGAGAGAGAGAGAAAAGGTGTACTCGTTTTCAAATAGCTTCTTCTTTTTCTCCCTCGAGCTAATCGTCTTGTCAAATATTGAAAGAAGGGGGTAATTATAGAGGAGGCATGAACGATTTTAGAACAAAGTTTGTTCTTCAAAAAATTGAAATGTCTGGCGCATGAATCATTTCAATAAAATTTTGATATGATTTGCCCATTGTCAACGAGAAATGTGTTACAGGACAGAATTTTGGTATTTTTCAGTAAAAAACAGAAATCTAGGTGAAACCCACTGCGTTGGATCTTAAATTTCGTTGTCTTAACTCGAAAGACAGCATGCCAAGATAGAAAATGAGCCGGAACCATACAAAGTAACCTGTTGCCACCAAATTGCATGTGATACAAATTTTGGAAACCGTTGTTTGAGAGCAATACTATTAGAGGGGAAATTGTATTGTTCAACCAGTTTGAAGACGACTTTTGCAACTTTTTTTCAATCAATTTTTGAATTAATTTGTATTGAAGAAGCCTTCTTTTCGGACCCTTTGTTTCAGATCTTGTAATGCACTTTTTTATTCTCTTTAATTTCCGACGTTTCGGCTGGTGGTCATCATCAGGAAAACAGTCTATAAACTTTATGCACAAGCCCAAAATGCACAAGCAAAAGCTAGAAAACAACCATCAAATTTTTGAATTTTTATGATTTTTTCAAAAATTAATGAGAAACTGTTCAGAAGCGCATTTTTGGGATTATCCCACGAAAAACAGTATTTAATTTGACGTTTTTTTCTTTCAAATGTTCAATAAGATAAAAGGGGCAATACTAATACAGGTTGTATGGTAATCCGGTAAAACTTTTTCATAAAAATGACTATTTTTTCACTAGGAATTTGAAATCTTGTTCCGAATTTCGATAGAAAAGAAATTTTAGAACCCGGAAAGCGGAGGGGGAACATTTTTTAAAAATTGGAAGTCGGAAGAGAAAATAGCTTGGAAGACGGCAAACGGAACTCCGCTCACGTCAGCTGTAGGTTTGACATGATTCCAATTTTCCAATTTTATTGCTCAAAATGGTCCTTGAGCAAAATCAAACAACGGATCCAGAATTAAAAGATTGTCAGCTTTCAGATCATATAAATTCCATATCAAAGTCGGACACTTCCTATAAAAATCCCTCCTAGTAAGCAAGAAAAGCTACAGTAACCCTCAAATTTCATAGATCACTCAATTTTCAAGGGAAGCCTATAAATCAATTGTAGTGTATCAAAAGCATAAAAAAGGGTGGGGTAAACGTTCACGTGCAGTGGCGTCATGCTACTGATGCTACGGAAGGGTGAGAAAAGAAACAGTGCAAAAGACGCGATACAATGAGTCCCCCCAAAGAGCGTGTGAATACAAAAGAACCAGTCTTCTTTTTTGATGAGGAGAGAGAGACAGAGAGACAGAGAGAGGAGCACAAACTTTTTGAAGGAAAAGCGAAAAGGAGAGAGAGAGAGAGCCCCCTACAAATATTTGTACAAATCTACAAAATACAAAGAGAGAGAGTAAAAGTAGTGTGCCAGTGGTGATTACTACTGATACCAGTTCGACAGTCATCATCACTTACTGCAAAAGAAGGAGGAGAAAAGGAGAGAAACAACAGGTGATAGACGGTTGTTTGCACTTGTAAATAGAGAAAAAGCATGATTATTTGTTGTAGACACACCTGGTGTTCTATTAGAGACCAAATTTGGTTGCAAAAATGGCTCCAAAATTGTTCAGAATTCATCGGTTTTCGATGGATTTTGAGCATGATTGTTCTACAGTTTTAAATGGCTCCAAAATAAAAATGTATTATTTTTGTGGAAAAGAATCCAAGAGCGTGATCTTCTAAAGCTTCTAAAGTGAAACCCAATGATACTTCCAACTTTCACAATGATTTCGTTAAAAAATTGTTCTAAAACCGTACAAATGACATACAAAATATCATCAAAGACGGAATGGGCGTGGCCTAGTAATCCTGTAGAACAAGTTGGCCTAGAAGTTTCGCCTACAGTTTCTAGGCCACGGCCAATTCCTTAAAGTTTTTAGGAACAAGAATGCCAATTTTGAGAGTCTTGGAAGCTATTTTTTGTTGTCAAGAAGCTGATTTCGGTCGAAAAATAACCTTGGCTCCGCCCACTTTTAGTACTAGAAAGACCAGATTTGTCCTTGACGATATAGAGCCAAAACTAGTTCAGAAATAGCTTGCCGGCATCTTTTTACTCGAAAATTATCATCTTTTGGCTGATTTTTTGCTAGAATATGGCTCAAATCGATCTCATGAGTCTGAGAAAGGCAAGGCAAAATGAACAGAATTTCAGAAAGTTCTCTGAAAAAAATGACCTAAGCCCCGCCCCTTTTATCCCCAAAAATCAGTAATAAAGAGTGACCACTAGCACCACCACCACCATGATTCGTATAATAAAAATAATAATAAGGTCCAGAATCGTGTTTTTCAGTGTCCGTCCTATGGGGGATGAATCCAAAATTTGTGTCGTGTTTTGTTTGTTGGTAACGGGTGGAGCCAGGTCGCCCAGGAGAGCTCTCTTCTGAGCACAACAAAGGGAGAGGGTGGAAAATTTCTTTTTTTTTCGAAAATGAAAATTGTGGTCTCTATAAACAAAACTTGAACGCAGAATTCTACTTTTTTCAGATATTTTTAGATAAAGGGAGGGGAGGGAAGAAAACAAGATAATGAGGAGTTGTGAATGGATGAAGAAAAACTATACGATTTTTTGAAAAAAAAAAGACAAAGGGTTAATAACACAGAATTTGGGAAAATTTTTTTGATTTTCAAAATGGATTTTTCGAAAAAAAAAAGAAGCTTCGGTAACCCCCGGAATTTCCAGCTGAGACCCATGAAAAGTAGATATTCAGAATCAGAGTGTTAAGGCGGTTCGAATGAGTATAATCATGACATATTTAGGAGTATTTTGAATCGCTATGCGCCTTTAAACTTGGAATTTCGTGGCGGGAGCCAGGTCACATTAAAACTACCGTATTTCCGGAAGATTTTTGTGAAAGTCGAACAAAAGTTAGGTCATAAGGACCAGAGTATTTAGACGGGATAGACAATACTATTTGGGGTCCCACCACGGAGTTTAAAGGCACAGAAATAGTTAAAATGTTCAAAATATTCAAAAACATGCCAAGAGTCTCAGTTTCATGGGTCTCGCATGGAAGTTCATTGGGTTACGGTAGTTTTTGAGAGTTGGAGACTCCAAGAAATCCCATGAAAGCGTGATATTCAGAATCAGGGTGTTAAGGCGGTTCGAATGAGTATAATCATGGCATATTTAGGAGTGTTTCGATCGGTATGCGCCTTTAAACTGGGAATTTCGTGGTGGGACCCGATTCGCAGTTAAAACTACCGTATTTCCGGTAGTGTTTTGTGTAAAATGCACGAAATTTAGGTCATAAGGACCAGGGTATTTAGACAGTTAAAAAAGTACCATTATGGGTCCCAACGCGAAATTCCTATTCAAAGGCGCATAGCCTATCGGAATTGTTCAAAATCTTCCGAAAAATGCCATGATTATACTCATTCGAACCGTCTTGATGTTCTGATTCTGAATATCTCAGGGTCTCGCATGGAAATCCATAGGGTTACGGTAGTTTTTTGAGAATTGGAGCATTCGAAAACGGGCTGGTTTCCTGACTTCAACACGCCTTTTTACCAATGAGATTTCGAAATTAGAAAAAGTGATTTTTTTCAGATTTTCAACCAGAAAAATCAGCTTCTGTCCAAATTTTCAGTCATTTTTCACCCAAAAAAAAACAAGCTTACCGCTGTCAATTCGTTACTAACAACAATGGTATCGGATGGTTCGTCAGTCACCTGACTCCGATGCTCATAGTTATCACGACGTCGTCGGGTCTCCTCGATAACCGATTGTTCGGTGACGGCGTCAGTGTTGCCGCTGGAATTTGTATTGTTATTTTCTTCCATTATTTTCAGTTCAAAATGAAAGGAAACTATTATTTTCATCATATTTTGTTCAATAATAAAAATTCCCTACTTTGTCACATTTTCGGGTGGTGTGAATTGTGTGGTTCGAAGTGCATGATTCACGTAGACCGTTCGACCGTTTCCGTCTTCTCTTTCTTCCCATCCTTGTGGCATTCCACTTGATGCTTGTTGTAAATCACTTGTCGAATCATTCGGCGAGTTATCAGTTGATGATGGAATGAAATGGAACGTCAGGAAGAGTGAGCCAATGCTTCTGGAAATCAGGGGTTGAGGGATGGGATAATATCGATAGAATTACTTATAGATCACATAGTAAACGCAAGGGTCTGCATACCCGCTCTAATGTCAACCCCGCCCACTTTGTCAAAATAGTTCTCACTTTGGAGAGAGCGGCCAGACACACAGACAGTAATGAGTCTGGCCGCTCTATCCAAAGTGATAACTATTTCGTCGAGGTGGGCGGGGCTGACATTAGAGCGGGTATGCAAACGCTTCCGTTAACTAAAGTTCGATAAATTTGTGAAACGTTTACCGGTAAATTTCGAAGTTTCTACAATAGTGACCTTTTTTTAACCAAGCAAGGTTGCTCCGAAACTAAGCTATTTCGTTTTGCTCGCTAATCATTAGCAAAAAAGTGGCTGCTCCGTTTAAAGGCGCCACGGCAAATGTCCACGATATTTCGTCACGATTACAGACTCTTTCAGTGTAGTGTTACTGTAAGCGTGACGAGATATCGTGAGCATTTGTTGTTGCGCCTTTAAACGAAGCCGCCACATTTTCGCAACTGAGTAATGACAGATTTACCGATAAGTTCTGAAAATTAAAGAAAAAAGAAAACAAATTTGAGCTGAAAAATACTGTAAAAACTTTGAAATTTACCGATGATAAATCTATGATAAATTTACCGGTAAACTTTCCGGAGAATCTTTGGCAAATTCATTCAACTTTTACCATAAATTCACCGGTAATTTAGAAGAAAATTACCGGTGAGGCACCCTGCTGCAAACAACCCAAAAATCTACTGGAGAAGCTTTGAATATACCGATAAAGTTTACGAATTTCCAACAATAGATTTACCGGTAAATTCACGAAAAATTACCGGTAAATCACACTGCTTCGAACCGCCCAAAACTCACTTTCCCTTAGTAGAAGATCCAGCTTGTAGAGGGAATTCCTCTGGATTCGGTGGTTGTGTTGACATCATTCCATCGTCCAATGACTTCGCAACAAATCCCATCAACGAGTCTTTTCGAAGACGATTCTCATCATAAACCAGGATTTTCAACTGACAAGAACGTGTCACTCGAAATGTGAATACACTATTCCAAGTGGGATTTCGCGTTTTTCGTTTCGTTTCCACTTGAATTTCATCTACAGTATCCCCGTTGGAATTTTCGAGGCGGACGAGACAATACGGAGAGCAGACGCCGAATAAATCGCGTTTTCCCAGTTTTGTACCGCGCAACAATCGGACCCGTAGTAGTTCTGTTTCCTGCAAAAATTGAAAGAAATTGAGGGTCTTTTTTCATGCTGATTAAGTTTTTTTAATGAAGAAATCACTTGGAAAGTTACACACTGGTGGCCGAGGCCGAAAAACCGACACGGCCTTTTTTCAACATTTTCCGTTTTTTTCATGCATTTCACATGAAAAACTTGAAGATTATTGGAGATTAATCTAGATTTGTAACAAAAAATGTGAAAAAACGGACAAGGAAAAAGTCCAGCGTTGTCGGATTTTCGGCCGCGGCCACCAGTCTGTAACTTGCGTTTTTGGAAGAGATTTTTGGGTTTCAGAGCTATTTTTGGGTGGTTTTATCACGAAAAATTGGAAAAAGAGATTTCCGTCCCCTCCTGATTTGCTGGCCTAGAAAACTCTGGTGGCCGAATTTGCGGAAACGCAGTTTTCTCTTTTTTGACTATTTTTGATAAGAAAATCTACAGGAAACTTCCAAAAAAAGAAGAAACGGCAATTTTGCGAGTTCGGCCATCAAAGTTCTCTAGGCCACCAAATAAAAATCTAGTCTAAAACGGCGCGATTTTCTGTTGTTTGAAACGATGTTTCTCACTGAAATTTCGATTTCAAAATGAGAAAGGAATCGAATTTTTTAAAAAATTGAAAATGTTGGCTTCAAACCTCCTTCAAGCGCCTCAAAAATCAATAAAAAAGCGATAAAAACTCACATTATCAGTGCTAGGTGGATATCCATGAACAACCGTCTGTACAACCATTGTGCTGATGATTAAATTGATAAAAATCGAAAAATGCGTGGGATTTTTGAAAAAATGTTTTTCTTTTCTATAAAAACATGTGGCTCCACGTGGCAGATGGTGTTGGAGAAGAGAGGTGGAAGCTGAAAACGTGAACATTTTTGCAAAAATTTGGGAAAAGTGAGCAGGTTTTCGAGCTCTCCGTCAATAATGGAAACTGAGAGAGAGAGAAAAAAAGGGGAAAAAGTGGAGAAAAGAGAAATGAGCAAACATGTATCTTTGTTCCCTATTTCTTCTTTGTGTTTAAGGGAAAATAAAGCGAAATGAGAGAAAAGAGAGCAAATTAACAGAGTTTTTGAGCATTTCTGGTCATTTTTGCGAAATTTTCCTACTGAAAAGCAAAATTTTCAAGAATTCTTGAGCATTTTTACGTTTTTTAGATCCTGAAAACGTCGATTTTCAATCGACTTTTTAAAGGCGCAGGCTTGGTTTTTACAATGTATCGCCGCGATTACAGTAAGATTTTACTGGAAATTACTGTAATTTTCCAATTTTTCGGCTTTCTTTTAACCCCTTTTTCGCAACTATTTTACAGATTTTCGACAAAAAAAAGTGAAAATTTTACGAAAAATTTCGGAACTTTTATCGGATCGACAAATTTCAGCTCAAAAAAACAAGATTTTAAGCAAATTTTTCAGGTTTGTTCATCGTTTTTGAATAGCTTGGAAAAAAACATTGACCTGAAAATTAAGTTTGAAAATTGATATATTTCTAGAACTTTTCGAGCTCTCTTTTCAATTTTCTCGCGATTTTCCGCGAATCTTAAAAAATTTTTTTCAAAAAATTCTCAAGCTAAAAAAAAACTCAAAATATGCATGCAGACTGTTCGCCAGAACTGGAAATCGAAGACGATTTCAATTTTTTCAAAAGAAAAAAAATTAAAAATTAAATTTTTTTCAATGTTCAAAGAAGAATACAATTCAAGAGAAAAGTCACAAAAAAATTTTGAAGGGGTCAGGAGGAATAAAAGAAAAGATTGAAAATCAATGATGATCATCAGTCGGGTGTCTGTCTCTATCTTCATTTGGTCAGAAAAAAAAGTAGAGAGAGAAACCGAAAAATCAGGTTTTTTTTTCAAAAAAAAAAAATGTGAAAGACAACCAGTTATGTTTCGAGACGGAGAAAAAATGTGGACGGGGGACAGAGGGGAAAAGGGAGAAAAATATATAAATTACAATAAATAATAATGAAGGCGTGGCGAAAAATTTGAGAAAAAATGGGGAAAATTTGAAATTTTGAGCCGGTAAAATTTAAAAGTCATGAGCGAAATTGGAAAAAATCCGAATAAGTCAGAATTTTGAAAAAATTTCCAAAAAAAAATTTTTTTGAAACTTTGATTTTTTTGGAGGAGCTTTTGAAAGTTGGGGCCTAGAAAAATAAAATTTATCTAAAAATTAAAGGAAAAAGATTTTGAACTTTTTCGAAGAAAAAATAACCTAAATTTCACAAAATTTACTGATTTCGAATTTTTCACTTTTTCCACCGCAAAAAATTAGAAAATTTTCTAGGCCACGGCCACCAAAATTCACGTTTTTCCAATTTTCATCCGAATTTCAAAATTTTTTCGGCCAAGAACCGTTTTTTGAAAAATCCTCCAATTTTTACGAGGCCTTTTCAAAAAAAAAAATCGAAAAATGATACAAGATTGAAATTTTCTCGAGAGAGGTGTGTGTGTGTGTGAGAAAAATTCAGGACTTATACCGCCTGGAAGACAGAGAGAGAGAGAGAGAGAAAACTTGGGAAAAAAGGGAAAGAAAAAGTTTATGAGAAAAGAATTCTCAGGGAAAAGAAGAAGAAGAGGAAGACATGGAGAGATTTAGAGAAATCAACGAAAAATGAGAGAGAAGGGGAGACGCAGAGAAAGAGACAGAAAAGGAATGAAAAGAAGGCGTTAGGAAGGGGAAAGGGGGAAATAGGAAAAGGAGAGGAAGATGACGTGAACACACCGAGAGAAGACGTATGTCTTTTCTTCTTCTCATTGTTATTCTCATCGTTTTTTCTCTACTTTTTCTACCGGGTCATTTGAAAACTAGGACATTTTGGAACTGTAGAAATTTTGTGAAAAATTTTTTTTTGAGAATTTTTCAATTTTCGAAAAAAATTTTTCCACATTTCCTATATATCCCAGAACCCATTTTTTCAAAAACGATTTCAGTACAAAAAAAAGAACAAAAAAATAAATTAATCAGAATCCGAATCGCTGAGCTCTATTATCTCCTTGTGCATCTCTCTCTTCTTTCCGCTGCCTTGCTCATCCTGGAACTTGAAAAATTTGAAAAAATAAAAAAAACACAAACATTCTTATTTTATGGTGAGCAACAAAAGAGTCACTTTTCAAATATTTCGAAAAGTGTGAAACTGAAAATGTATGACGTCAGCAATCACAATATGCGTCATTAAGAGGGGAAGACGTAGTTAAAGCCACGCCTTTTTTCAAAACAACCTGGGCGATGATCCCTAAATATCTTTTTCTATGGATGGTTTTCTATAGAAGTGCACTTTATTAAGAAATCAAAAACTACAGTAGCCCTTTTCAATTCGGATTTTCGCGGCGGGACCCGAAGCGGCCATGATCATGCTTTTCTAAACCATCTTGACATGCTGATTTCGGGAATGCTGATTATGCATAAACTAAGTGGTGAAGGTTCGGTTAAAGGCGCATCGAATTTTTTCATTGTGTTGCTCGCAAGGATTACAGTCAGAAACCGTAGTGAAACCGTAGTTCGCAGTTCTTTTACCATAAACTTTTTTTCGCGCCGCTGAAAATAAATTAAAGTCGTGGCGAGGGACTCATTGAACAAAATTCCGTCTTTAACTGTACCTTCACCACTCCGTGTACGCATAATACGTCCTGTGTGGAAACTGACTAGACTACGGTAGAATTCCCAATTGCGTGACAAGACCCGTATCTTGAAGTTCTTTGGAATTCTGATCTCTTTCAACTCACTGGTTCTAATATTACCTTTTTTTGAACTTTGCGCTAAAACTAACAGATCCATGACGATCTCCAAAGCTTTCGTGGTAAGACCCAAGATTTTCCTAATTTTCGTAAATCATATTCCCTAGACTTTTTTACACGAAAACCGAGGGGTGTAGAACGGGTCCCACCACGAAATCCGAGTTCAAAAACGTGTAATTTTCAAAATACTCCGCGGTATTTCATGTTTATATTCCTACAAATCATGTTGACTTCCTGATTCTGAATATCTACTTTTCATGGGTCTCGAGTGGAATTTTATATATAGTTACAGTAATCGAAATCAAGCTACTTTACCAAGATTACTTCTGAACCTCTTCTTATCCCTTCCGTGGGAAAACTTTCGAAACTTTTTTTGCAGGAAACGAAAAACGGAGCAACAAAAGAGCATTCTCTCAGCTTCTGGTCTTAATGTGCAGTTTTTTCAGAAAAAAGAAAAAGTCTAATGAAATTACTAGCATCCAACATCATCATCTGGTCTAATACTAAAGTACATGAACAGCACGCGTTTCCAAATAAATGAAAAAGTTGCTCATATTACAAGACTATCATTCCCTCTCTCTCCCCTTCCTTATGTTTCCTGCTCTTGTTACGTCATTTCTCTTTCTATACTCATTTCGAAATATATTGTCCAATTGGTCTGGACGACAGACAGAATTAGAAGAAGAGAAACCCCTTAAGATGACGTCATCAGAGCTATTTGCAGCTGACAATTGACAGATGCAAAAGAGAGAGAGAGAGAGAGAAGGAGCAGGGTATTTAGGTGAATAATAGATTTTTGAAAGTGTAGATGGCGAATGCAAAAAAAAAAAGAATCCGGGTTTTCTTACGGGCCTGGCAGGAGATTCAGGTTGTAGCCCTAATCGAAACTGACCCATATTAGAACTTTGGCCGAACAAGAACTGATTGCCTCAGCACCGGCAAAAGGGACGAAAAAAAAAAGATTCCGCCGAGACGCGAAATCGGAAGGTGGAAGCCGAAATGGACTCTAGTTTGACGGAAAACGTGTAATATATAACAGATGAGATTTTCAAGAGGTTTTATAGAGAATAAATAAAATAAAATGTTGGAATTTCGCGAAAAAAGAAGAGAATGAAACTATTCTGATGAAAGAATTCACTTTTTTCTAGAAATTTTTGTCTTTTAGAAAATCGAAAAATTGTTACAAGCCAGAATTAAACGGAATAGATTTTTTCGATTCCGGAAATCGGAATCCGGAATGAGCTTTGAAACTACGGAATGCGGGATCCGAAAATCGGAATGAACTCTTTTTTCCCGGAATACGGAATTCGGAATCCGGAATAATTGACTTTGTGAGATTCAAAACTTAAAACAGCGATTGAGCTCGAAGAGTAGTTTGGTTCCGTTTTTCAGTGCATATTAGGAACCATTTCATGCTACACGCAGTTAATGCTGTAGTATCGCTCGAATATTCTCCATAACTCTGCTATTTTTCTTGACTTGAAAGTTGTAACGGAATGAAACGTGTTTACGCGGGGTACAGAAAAAACGGAATTCGGAATACGGAATGAAAAAAAAAACCCGGAATACGGAATTCGGAATCCGGAATTCCGTACAACTCTGGTACAAGCCCTAGATCTTCCAAACTTTTCCATCTCTTTTCCTAACGAAAACCCTTTGAAAATCTTCCAATTTTGACAAAATTTCTTGCCAAAACCCGAAAAAAAAAAAAAAACTTACATTCGTGTCACCAGTCTTTCGTTTTCAATGTTGTTGAGACAACGATGCACTTTCATGACTGGAAAAGAAACGACAAAAATGAGGAGGAAAAGTCGGGGTGCCCGTTTAATAGAGGATTCGAGTTGAAACAAAAAAAAACTAATTTGGGGGGTTATTCAAGACGACATTATTATTCTAATAAAGCTTTTCCGTCTGATTTCCAGTATGTCTGTGTTTCCGGGACTTTCCTAGAGTTCCGATTTTAATTGAGCCTTCACAAGTCGGTGTAGAGTTTTCACGCTATGATGCTCGTCGTCTTAGTACGAAATCGGGACCTCTTCTCTTTTGTTCAAACGGAAGCAGATGCCAATTTTGAGATGTGTTCTCAAAGCCTAACTAATGTCCTGATGAACCGGCCAACGTCTGACCTGACTACTGCTTATCGATTTTTAATGGGCCTTCGGAATATCATTAAATGCGTCAACAGATGTTTGACTGGAATCGTGTTCAAGATTTGTTGACGCATTAAATTTGAAAAAGATAATGCAAACAACATTGCTGGTGGCTGTCTGAGACCGTTCAATCGATGAAATATCTCTTCACATTTATCTTTTTTTTAAATTTGTTTTTTCAGCTCTTATTCTTCAAAACCCGTATTTGTATTGCATGTGATTTACAAAAAAAAAGAGTCATTTTCAGATAATTATGAAAATATTGAACTTCCCTTATCTTGTCCAAAAGAACATTATAAAACAAATGACATATGCAGATATTTTTCTGTTCTCTTTATGTTCCTCAAAGTCAATGGAATGTTCAAAAAGAGTTGGATGGAAGGAAATAAATGCTATCGAATATGTAGCTGAAGGCCAGGAATGTCGTGTTATCGCCGTTTCGAAAAATAGAGAAAAAGTCAATATTTTGAATATTTCACCTCTGTCGGGTCTTGATTCTGTTGAAGGAAGCAAAATTTTATTTAGTATCTTTGGTGAGAGAATCTTTTCAAGGTTAGTGATTTTTGATGAAAAACTGTATTAGTAGTGCCCCTTTAATAGAAGTGCTCCTCAGGCAAGCAGTTTGAAAAATAGTGGTGCCCCTCAATCAGTAGTGCTCTTCAACATGCCCCAATTTCATCATGATTCCTCCTTTGAATTTTTCACTTGCCGACTAAAAATTTAAGAATGTTGGTTTGAAAATTGTCCTAAACGAAGAAAAAAGTTGATGAAAACTGGAGAAAATGTTCACGGAGTCCGAAACAGTCCATTGAGAGCAAGTGCGCACTTTCTAATTTTTTGGCGGTAAATATGCGCGTTTGAAAATGTTTTGAAATTAATTTTTAAAAACATTAAAAAATGTTCAAAAGTAAGTGTGATGTTCAAGAAACTAGTAGAAAACGCTCGGTTTTTTGTTTTTAGCGCGAAAAGAGCTCAAGTCGATTGAACTCCGTATCGCGATTTTCGATTTTAACATAGGAAGACGAAACAACAGCAAACGTGCCCTATTGCACTCAGCTTTTCGCGGTTAAACGATTTGAATTGAAATGGAGTGTTTTGGACTCCGTGATGTTACATTTTCTCCGTTTTCTGTAGTAGTAGTGCCCCTCTAATAGTAGTGACCTTCGAATGAAGAGATTGAAAAATAGTGGTGCATGCACTACTACTGTCAAACTAATAATAGTTGTGCAAGGAATTCAAACGTTTCTTTTCTCGGGTCGTCCGCTCACTTTCACTTCGCACTGCGTATAAACAAAAATAGCTTGGAGATCGAAAAAGGAGGATAGCCCGCGAAAATAATCCATTATCAAAAAAAAGAAAGTATTTTCAGATTTCGCAAAACTACTGATGAAGAATGTCTTGTAATTTTCCATAGTACTCCTGATGGGTCAATCTCTGTTGCAATACAAAAAATCCTTTGTTCTATTTTTGGACAACATGTGGATACTCATCTAAAATCACAAGAATATCGAGGAGACACTCAACTGTTTTTACCATCTCTAACGAATGTTAAAGTGAGCAAGATTAGCACACTGGGCATGAATTTCGTTGATCATTTCATGGAAGCTAGACAGCTTGAGGACTATTTTTCTGCATCTCCAAACCATGAAGCCGTAGTTATTTTAACTGGCATAAATGGAATGTTTGAGGAGAACTCGGGCATTTATGATACTCAACACTTGAGCATTTATACATCTCAACTGATCGCTAAAGACGTTTTGCACTACTTTCGAGGCAAATGTGCATTTTTGTGCAATGCGTTTTTATTCGATTTCAGTGTGATCCAATTTTTGGAAAAATGGATTTCAAACAAATCTTTCCAAAACCTTGAAGTGATAGTCATCAAAATGTGGAATTTACATGAGTTCTCTTTGAACCCGAATCAAATTATGAAACATGTTCGTTTCAAGCTTTTCAATTCATCAAAAGCGTATCCAAAGTTTCAATATACAGACAGGTATGGTTTTCTTTCGTAAATTTGTTACATATTGCCATCACATGACCGGTTATAACTCTAGGTGACGCAAGCGCCTTTCATTCAGTGTGTAGAGGCGGTGCGCGAGAAATAGAGGTGACAATTTTAAATTCAGACTTCAGATTGATACAATTTTAAAAAATGTAAAATTTAAAAAAAAAGAAGAAAACAGCATAGATTCAACAAAAGCTTATTTTCTTAATTAAGAAATTCCATCAATAACTATTGACTTCAAAAAAAAAAAAAGAAAACCGTTCTACTGTCTGCACCTCTATGATGGCAAGAAATCAAACTTTCATGACACGCATTGCTTTCAACGATGCATGATGGTTACTAGGGGTTATTTCCCTAAATAGAACCCTCAAAACATAAAATAAAACCCGATTGAACATTTTTCAAAGAAACCATTCTGTATCATTAAAGGAGGACTGAACTCAGGTTTTTTTTAAATTCATATTCTGATCATTTTCTTTTACTACGACGACTCTCAAAAATCACTCTAAACGGGCGCAAAAGACGTTTGAAGGCATGGCCGCGTACAGGTTGACGGCCTAGGAATTTGAAATCAAGCGCGCGCAAGGCGTACACTTGTCGGATCCTAGGCCATCAATCTGTATTGTGTGCTTCTTTCAAACGCCTTTTTCACCTGTTTAGAGTGATTTTTGAGTGCAGGCGTAGTCAAAGAAAATGATCAGAATTAAAAACTGCATCAGGATTTCAAATTAAAAACCCGAGTTCGGTCCTCCTTTAAAAGAGTGGAAATGTTTCGAGCTCGCCAATGTCCTCGAGAAGTGTACTATTCATTTCCAACTCGACTTTGAACTTCAAACGAACATTTTTTATTTTTAGAAATCTAGAATTCTCTGGAATCACTTCAATCGGTTTAGTTTAGCTCTAGAATTGAGACCGCTCGATCGAATGTTAACAAAAGCGCACGTCATTAAAAATTAGGGCCTTGTCTTGAGACACTATTATTGAGCTGTCATTTTTGAAATATCGTCAGCAGTATTCAAGTCGAAAACGACTTATTGATAACTTTCTCAGAACGTCTGTTAAATCAATTCAACGGTGTTTCTCTTCTCCCACTTATATTGTTCGGAAACACGACGGTATGGTTGCATCGGTCTTCGTGTCAGAAAACTGTTTTTTGTTCGGAGTTTGGAATATGACTGAGAAAGAACTGCTCGAAAGGCAATAGAGAATTTCCTGTTTTCTCCTTCGAGGATTCTCCTCGTATTTTATGTATCGGATATTATTTTATCAGTATTATTTGTCAACTCGTGTATCTCTTTCTTTCATTACTTCATGAAATCGTAATAAATTAAATCAAATAAAATTTTACACTGGCATTCATACACGCACTTTCAATAGTTTTCAGGTACCTTTAATAGAAGAGCATATTTCACAAACCGGCGTACACATAGGAAAGTTGAACAATAGATGAACATGCGGCTATAACAGAGGTTATAGAATACCGTACAAACTGTAATAAAAGGACGCTTTCAATAGAAGAGCAACTCTTATAGAAACACACTGAAATAGAGGGGCTGAGAATAGAAGGACACGTCCTTCTATTACAGTTTTTACAGTGACTTTTGAAAAGAAGGCAAAGGATTACTGTAGTCCTGAATTAATCCTTGAAAAGTTATAACCACTTTTTCTTCTTCTTTTTGTGCTTTGCTTTGCTTGCTCAAAGATGGGATTTTTCAGGGGCGCGAGGTAAAAAGATTCGGAGCAACACGTTAAAAAAGTGGGAAACAGAAAAAAACTTCGCTTCGAGACACACAATGTCTCTGTTTCTCGCCCTTTAGATGTGTTATTCTCCTCTCTTTTTCTCTTTTCTTCGCGCTAGTGAGATCTCGGAACAAACGCGAGGCACGACGAGTGCACCATCACGGCATGAGCTTTAATAACTTTAAACTGTGCTTTTTCACCAGAGCTGGGCGGAGTTCCGTCTTCCGACTTCCTTTTTGGAACCAAAATTCTGGTGGAAATTGGGAGTGCAGAATAGGAAAAATATTCAAAAGTTACGCAAGATTTCGGAGGAAATGAGGCTCAGAAATTCGTTGGAAATAGTTGAAATCAGCGAAAACCCATAAATTTCCGGATTTTTGCTCATTTTCGATACATTTTAGACCAATTTTTGCTCTCGGGTTCCGACTTCATACTTTCGTCTTCCGACATTTTTACATATCCGGCTTCCAACTTCCGTTCAGAAAAACATACTACCGTTTTCCGAATTCCGACTTCCGTCTAGGGAATTTCACTTCTGTACAGCTCTGCTTTCCACATACATTTATAAATGCTTCACGAAGACGTCGTGGCCGGTCTTTAACACAAGCAAAATTGAAGGAAATCACAGTCATTTTCCAACATCTAACCAAAATGCAGATGACTGATGTATAGTGTACATTTTAGTCACTCAAAATGAATTATCGACTCTCAATGTGCCGTATCACCAAATACGCCAACAGATGTTACACTGAGATCTCATTAGAGGTCTGCTGACGCATTCTTTAAAAAAAACCAATGCAGTAAACGTGTGAGCAGTGTTACGTTTCTATGGGAGGCTGATATGGTTCATTCAATGTAATGGCCTTTCACATTCGTTCTTCATTTTATTGATTTTTACACAATCTCCCTGCCAGGTTTTTATAACTTTTGCATGCATGCAAACTAATTCATAAAGTTATTAGACATAAAACATTATTTTCAGATCATTATGAGAATATTGAACTTCCCTTATCTTGTCCAAAAGAACATTATAAAACAAATGTCATATGCAGAGGTTTTCTTGTTCTCTTTATGCTCCTCAAAGTCAATGGAATGTTCGAAAAGAGTTGGATGGAAAGAAATAAATGCGATCAAATATATAGCTGAAGGCCAGGAATGTCGTGTTGTCGCCCTTTCAGAAAAAGAAGAAAACACCGTTTTGAGCATTTTTCCTTTATCCCGTCTAGATTCTGTTGAAGGAAAAACGATTGTATTTGGTCTATCTGGAGAGAAACTGATTTCAAAGTTTGTTTTTTTTTCACTTCTTTCACCCAGCATAGCATCATCTCTAAACCTGTCCTTCTTTGGATACGTCTTCAGGCAACACTCGATCAAAAAACACACTGTTTCACTTTTTCAAGCTCTCACGGCAGACGCTTGTCGTTGGCTTGTATAAAACGACTCATTAAATTATTCCCCTCAACTTTGTACCAACTTTGGGCAAATTTTTTCAGCCGAGTTTTTTTTGGGAAATAGGGCGAAACTGAGTTTTAAACTTTTTTCATTAGGGCGCGCTTTTCTACCCACGCTGGGAAATCATGTGTGTTGCGCAAGTGCTTCCCATGTGTTCCGGCGTTCGGCATAACTATGTTCAGACATTTCTGAGAGGTTGGGTTATGAGTTAGTACATTTCGTTCGAACATTATTAGAAAATTGTCTAAATTTTTCGAAATCACACTTTTTGCACTCAACCGAACACAAGTTTTTAAATGTGAAGCACACATAGGCAAAACCTGACTGTGAGCAACATTCTTATGATCTTCAGCGGTCAAACATCAATACAAGAGCAGCTGCGCAACAATCAGTACTGATCTTTTCAAATCGCAGCAGACTCGCAGTGAGTCAGCAGTGTACGCTTGACTGATGCGGGTTTTATGCCGAGTAGGCTCGACAGAGAAAACCCACGGAAAGAATTTATATTATTAATTATGAATATTTTCAGACTTCACACAACTATTGATAATGAAGAACTCTTTATTTTCCATAGTGCTCCAGATGGATCGATTTCTGTTTCAATTGAGAAGATTCTTCGTTCCGTGTTTGGATCACATGTGAATACTCATCTTACAACAGAAGATAAACACGGCGTCAAACTATTTTTACCAGCATTAACGAATGTCAAAGTGAACAGAATATGTACATTTGGCATGTTTTTTATTGATCATTTCATGGAAGCTAGACAGCTTGAGCACTATTTTGTTGCATCTCCAAACCATGAAGTCGTAGATATTTTGACTGGCATAAATGGAATGTTTGAAGAGAACTCGGGATTTTATGATACTCAACATTTGAACATTATGACATCTCAACTGATTGCTAAAGATGTTTTGCACAACTTCAGAGGCAAAAGTGCAATTTTGCACAATGCCTTTTTATTTGATTTCAGTGTTATCCAGTTTTTGCGAAGATGGATTTCAAACAAAAAGTTCCAAAATCTTGAAGTGTTGGATATTCATTTATGGAATTTGAATGGGTTCACTCTGCACCCGAATCAAATCATGAAAAAAGTTCCTGTCAAGCGTTTGAATTTGTTGGAAGATGAGTACCCCATGTTCGAATATACAGAGAGGTCAGTTTTCATCTTGTAATTCTATCATTTTCTAGAAGTGAGAGTCATGCCGCAGGTTTTTTTTAAAGCCCAATTTTTGATTGTTTCGAAGAAAATTACATGGTGACAGAACGTCTTGAAAGACAGCCCGGACATGTGGTCACAAAATTGCTTCGCACTAACTAGTAAGAAGAAGCGTAAGTAAGAAGTGTAGTGCCGACGTCATAGCCATACTTGCAACAGACCGAGCCGGGCCGATTTGAGAATTTCCTCCGGCCCGGGTCCTACAGGGGTCAAAATTTATTGCACTGCAAATATTTTTTTCGGTTTTTTTCCCAGTAATTGGGGATATCTCTTTTTGAATAACATTTTTGAGTATTTTTAGTTGTGAAAAGTCGAATATTTTGTAAAATTCGTATGAAAAATGCAAAAAAAGGACCTCAAAATTTCAAAATGTTTTTAACCCGGGCCGGAGAAATTTCTGGGCCGGCCCAGAACATTGCAAGTGTGGCCATTACTGGTTTACTGTTGAAAAAATAAAGTTTGGGCAAGGAATTTTCAACTTGGCACCGTGCCAAAGACCTCCCCCTGCAAACGCAAGTTGCGGCGCGCCTTTTTGCAACGCCCCCGCACGAAGTTCTGTTTCTAGATTTTTGCTTTTTTCGGTGGAAAGGAGTACTAATTTCAGCTTTTTGCTGGCACAGATGAATCCTACACTTATACACAACGTGATATGTCAGCAAAAAAGCTGAAATTAGTACTCCTTTCCACCGAAAAAAGCAAAAATCTAGAAACAGAACTTCGTGCGGGGGCGTTGCAAAAAAGCGCGCCGCAACTGGAGTTTGCAGGGGGAGGTCGTTGGCACGGTGCCAAGTTGAAAATTCCTTGCCCAAACTTTATTTTTTCAACACTACATTAAATTGTCTAGAAGCCGATTTACTAGAAGTCAGGCGAGCAAAAAAAAAAGTAAAAACCTCTTTTGTTTGGCCTCCCGGCTTCAGAGTACCGAGATTTCGAGCGGATGTTGCATCATTTACAGTGTTTATTTTTTACAGAAATGGAACCAATTCATTTGAACGCGAATTCTTTTCTCCGTATTATATCGTTCGGGATCATGATGGAGTGGTGGCATCGGTTTTGATTAAAGGATATAAATTTATGTTCGGAGTTTGGAATATGACTGAAGAAGAATTTCTCCGCGAATATGAAAACTAAACGCCTTCCTGCTAACGTTCTTTCCAGTTTTTCAACACTATTATTAATGAGGAATTCTATTTTGCCTCACTTGTTTTAATGTTTTTTATACACTTTGCTTGATCCTCGACTCACTTAACTTCTTTTATGAATTGTCGTTCTCAAAAAAATGTATAAAAAGTGTCGCCCATCTCCTTGAAATCTAATTAAAGCATTTTTTAAATTGAATTTCTTCTAATTTTTAAATTTTTTAAACGGAATTTCTTTTATCAAAAAATTTAATATACAAACAACTGTTAAAGAGCGAGATGTTGAATCATTGATGATCTTAAGCCCCGGCGCCTTCGGCCTGTCTGCATTTTCCCGATTTTAGAAAGTTTTCCGATTTCCGATTTTCCGATTTCATTTTAGAAAGTTCGCTTCGAGACCCACAATGTCTCTGTGTCTCGCCCTTTTGATGTGTTATTCTCCTCTCTTTCGTTCTTTTCTTCGCGCTAGTGATATATCGGAAAATAAACGCAAGGCACGCCGAGTGCACCATTACGGCCCTAATAATTTTTAACTGTGCTTTACATTCGTTAATGGTTCAGGAAGACGTCGTGACCGGTCTTTAGCAATACAGAGGAATGAGATGATAATGCACATTTTCTCCACTCAAAATGAATTTCTTAGACGGATGACGGAAGTGGGAATTAAATTTTACTAGACGGATGTCGCAAGTGAAAAAAACCTGCGGAAGTCGGAATTCGGAGGTGGAAAACCTCCCAAAATAGTTGGAAAATTTTTCCCGTTCTAGGACTTCCGACTTCCGTCTAAAATTTGGTCTGATAACGGAAGTCGGAAGCCGGAAGACGGAAGTTGACATCCCGTGCAACTCTGATAGATATCACCAAACGCGCCAGCAGACGTTGAACTGAAATCACGTTATAGGTCTGCTGACGCGTTCTTTTGAAAGACATTGCAATCAACATGTGAGCAGTGTGACGATTCCTAGGGGTTGCCTGATGGTTGCACTGTAATGTCCCTTCACATTCGCCTTTCATATTATTGATTTTTTTTCACAATCTTTCTTCATTTTTCATAATTTTTGCATGCATGCAATACTAATACAGGTCTCTAACTTCGTTGGATCTTTCATACTTCTGCGTGATTGGACATAAAACATTATTTTCAGATCATTATGAGAATATTGAACTTCCCTTATCTTGTCCAAAAGAACATTATAAAACAAATGACATATGCAGAGGTTTTCTTGTTCTCTTTATGTTCCTCAAAGTCAATGGAATGTTCAAAAAGAGTTGGATGGAAGGAAATAAATGCTATCGAATATGTAGCTGAACGCCAAGAATGCTGCATTGTAGCTTCTCAAAAACAAGGAAACAACGATGTTTTGAAAATTTTTCCTCTCTCGCGCAGTGAATCTGTGGAAGGAAAGACGATTGTATTAGACATTTTCGGAGAGCAAGTGATGTCAAAGTAAGTCGTTTAGTAGACCGCTGCTAGCTAAGAAGCTGACTTATAAGAAAAGCTAGAAACAATTTTTTTCGAATTTATGGAAAATTGAAATCCTAGAAACATTTACAGGATAAGAAAATTGTCACATGTGGAGGATCTCGTCATTTTCCATAGCGTTCCAGATGGATCCATTTCTGTTTCAGTTCAAAAGATTCTTCTTTCGGTGTTTGGATCCCACGTGGATACTCATCTCAGAACACGAAATTATCGAGAAGACAGTAAATTGTTTTTACCAGCGTTAAAAAACGTCAAAGTGAACAAAATATGTACATTAGGAATGATCGAAGTTGAACATTTTGTCGAAGCTAAACGACTTGAAAATTATTTCACCGCTTCTTCGAATCACGAAATTGTGGATTTTTTCACTGGAGTAAAAGGACAATTCGAAACGAATTCGGGATTTTTCAACTCTCAACATTTGAACATTTTGAGATCAGAATTGCTCGCCAAAGATGTATTGCACAATTTCAGAGGAAAATGCGCATTTATGTACAATGCGTTTCTATTCGATTTCAGTGTAATTCAATTTTTGAAAAGATGGATTTCAAACGAAGAGTTTCAAAAGCTTGAAGTAATAGATATTCGTGTATGGAATTTACATGGGTTTACTTTGAACCGGACTCAAATCATGAAAAGTGTTCCATTCAAGCATTTCGATTCTTCAAAAGGATACCCTCAGTTCGAATATACGGAGAGGTCAGTTTATAGCATACTTGCAATTTTCCGGGCCAGCCCTGTTCGGCCCGGGTTAAGAAAATTTTGAAATTTTGAGGTCGTTTTTTCGCATTCACGGAGTCCCACACACGAAATGTGCCTTGTAACGAAAACTCCGCCCCTCTTTTAAATGCGCCAGCAAAGACGCTGGCGCACTTTTTCTTCATTCGAAATTTTCAACTGAAAAACTTTTGTTCCGCAAAAATCTGGCTTCTTTTTCAATTTTTCGAAAAACAAAACGCAACCTTTTTTAAATCAGAAGCTTAGCTCACTAAAAATCGCAAAAATACGTAAATTGAAGGTGTATAAAAAAAGTTATTTGAGCAAGAAGTTACACACCGGTGAAACTGAATGAAGACATAGGTTTAAATAATCAAATCAAACTAGTGAGCAACAAAGCTTCATGACTTGTTTAAATTAGGCTTTTTCGGTAAAAAATTTTCCATTTTGACATAAATATTTGCTGAAAACTTTTGCAAAATTTTGTGGTTGAAAACATAATTTGAACTGCCGCCGGAAAACGCGAAGTGCGTCAACGGTTCCTACACTTTTTTACGTCAGCGAAGGTGCTAGCACATTTCGTGTGTGGGACTGCGTGGCATTTTTTATACGAATTTTACGAAATAATTGACTTTTCGCTATTAATAATAGTCAAAAATGTTATTCTAAAAGAGATATCCCCAATTACTGAAAAAAAACAGAAAAAACTTTTTTTTTCAGTGCAAAAAATTTTGACCCCAGTATTACCCGGGCCGAGCCGGGCCGGGCCGGAGGAAATTCTCAAATCGGCCCGGCCCCTATTATCCCAAGAAATTAATTTCAGAATGGAAGCTAATTCGTTTCAACATCAATTCTCTTCTCCTCATTATATTGTTCGGGACTATGACGGAGTGGTTGCATCGGTTTTGATTAAAGGTGACAGGTTTTTATTCGGAGTTTGGAATAAGACTGAAAACGAACTGAACGAACAATGATTCAATAATACGTCAGACTTCATCACATCATCGAACAAAGAATCTATTGTCAAAGTAAAAAAGTTGCGACGGGTGAACCTCACAAAGCTGTGAAAAACTCTCTCGAATAAACTCCACCTTTTTTTGCAAGAGTGCGGCGCACTTTCACACTCGTTATCTTACGCCGTTTTCTAACCTTTTCAAAGAGAAATCGACGGGAATATATGATGTTAGGGATATTTTATTGCTATTTTAATCAAATGCTCAACTTTTCAATTAGTTAATTCGAGACTGGCGCAAGGAATCCATTGTATTCAGAAAGTCTGAAAAGTGCGCCGCACTCTTGCAAAAAAAGGTGGAGTTTATTCGAGAGAGTTTTTCACAGCTTTGTGAGGTTCACGCGTCGCAACTTTTTTACTTTGACAATATAATAAATCAGAATCTATAAATAAAGAATCTATAAATAGCAGTTCAATGATGTCAACACTCTCCTCAAGTCGTCGTAGTGCTCCACGTTATCGTGCTGAATCTAAACGTCGCGAGGAAGAGGAGGATTCTGGAACGCCTATAAATAAGTAGAAAGACACCTCTAATAGAAGGACACTCTCGGGACATGATTGAAAAATAGAAGAACACCCTTTTATTCTTTTCTTCGAAATCTTCACTAAAATTTTTCGTATTTACAAAATACTACAGAGCTTCGAAAAATAGAAGGAGAGCCTCTAATAGAAGTACACCTGTAATAGAAGGACACCCAAGTAGAGGGATTGAGAATAGAAGGAAATGCCCCTCTATTACAGGTTCTACGGTATTTATAATTTTTTTAGTATTATTTCGAAGAAAAGAAAAAATGGATTAAACAAAATATGCATGCAAACAGCTAAAGCAATTTTTTTATTTTTAAAACGGAATTTCTTTTATCAAAAAAATTTAATATACAAACAACTGTATAAGAGAGAGAGAGAGAGATGTTGAATCATTGATGATCATCAGCCGGTGCCTTCGGCCTGTCCGCATTTTCCCGATGTAAAAATAAATTACAATAAATAAAGTTGGGGAGGTATGGTGAAAATGATTTGGATAGTTTTAGAAAAAATTATATAGATTTTTTAAAAAGTTTAAAAAATTTCGGAATCATCCGGAACACATTTTGAACTACAAGTTTTGGGGACGGGAGGCTAACAATGAAAAAAAAAAGCAGAGGAAAAAAGTTGAAATTCTAGGCCACCAAAACCTAATTTTTTATGAAATTTATAAATCTCAAAACTTTTTCCTACTTCAAAGCATACCTGCGAGAGAGTGTTTTTAATCGTGCAAAATTCGAGAGACGCAGAGAAAAGCACAACACGAAAAACGTTTTCGAAATCCGAAAACAGATTATGATTCAGAATAACAAACTGAAACTATCTAGAAAACTTCTATTCATAATGTCTGATTCAGTTTTGCTTTTCAAGTTGAAATCTATTTCTGAAAATACTGTAATTGACCTAGAAAAGCGGCGTTCTTTCTCTGCGTCTCTCAATCTCTTTCTCTGCGTCTCTCAAACGTCTCTCAACACCCCTGAGCAAGAGAAGGCCTCGAGTCATGTATGCTTTAAAGAATGCAATTTTCAAAATTGGGAATATCTACTTCAGCAATAGAGCACACTTGCGGGCTAGAATTAATTTCGGTTTGATTGAGAGAATTTTTTTCGTACCGAAATTGCAAATGCGCTCTATTACGACTCTTTTTTCTATGGGGGAGGAGACTATTTCGGAATTAGGAGTGGCGAAAGAGTCAAAGTGTTCTGAATAAAACGAAAGGAATGGAATGAAAAGAAGCCACGGTAGGGGGGTAATGTGGGCTATGCAAACGCGCTCCATTGAATATGTAAACAAGCGTTGCCTGAGTATTCAACGTTTACACACATTGTCTCTGCGTCTCCTCCAAGGAAATGACACAAACGTTGAATACTCCGGCAACGGTTGTTTACGCATTCAAAGGAGCGCGTTTGCATAGCCCGAATTACCCCCTACCGTGAAGAAGGGGCCAGGGGGGAAGGGGAGGGGAATTGGAAAGACGTTTATAAAAAGGGTAGAAGGAAAACAAGTCAGACTGTTCCCTAAATAACAAGAACAGATCAAATTGTGAAAGAAGAAAAAAGAAGTGGATTTCAAAGTGAAAACTAAAGAGAAAAATGACATCACAAAAAAAGTCCATTGAACTAATTTAATCAGAATCCGAATCGCTGAGCTCTATTATCTCCTTGTGCATCTTTCGCTTCTTTCCGCTGCTTTGCTCATCCTGAAATGAAACAAATATGAGGCATTATAAAATACGTCTTTGTTTTTTGGTTTTCCACTCGAGACCCATGAAATTCCGAATCAGGACATCAAGATGGTTCAAATTAATATAATCTAGACATATTTTGGAAGATTCTGATTCCAAAAACGGACCACCTTTTGGTTGGAAATTAACGTGGTTACTGTAGTTTTTTGAAATATTTTCAAACTTTGATTTTATTGAAAACATCAAAGTCTTATGGTTCAAAATTAATTCCCGTCTTCAAGAGAGAGGCCCTTTAGTTAGAGGTCTCTTTCGTTCCTAGCTGAAACTATGCGCTTGTAAATGAGAATTCAGTTGTGGAAATCAAGAAAAGATAAAACGTTTTTCAGCCCGATGTTCCGAATTTGAAGAAGCATAGAAATTGAAATGGTTTGAAGTATTCCAGAACATTTTATGATTAGACTCATTCAAACCCTTTTGACTCCCTGATTTCATATATCTGACGTTTGTGTGTCTCGAATGAAAATTCACAGCAGCTTAGACTACAGTTAAATTTCTCAGGACAGTTGAGAGCCCGACTAGATTGTCTTGGAGCTTTTTCTTTCGGATCGGCGAAGAAATGTGAGCCAGAAAATAGAGACTGAGAAAATGAACTTGATTGGAATTATGAAAAATGAATTCATATACTATAATTGTCGGGAAGTGACAATCACACCTAGACAATCTTCAGAGCCCATCAATCTATTTAAAATCCTTTACAAATAATTCAAAATAATGTAGGTGTCACACGGAAAAATATGAAGTTACAACTACATTGGTCAGACTTGAATTTTCCATTACACTTGAAAGCTTGTCTAGTTGTCAGCTAAAAAAACAAAAAGTAACTCTAATTCAGTGCTTACAGTAATCTAAAGTTTTGACGTATTCTTAAAAGGAGAGAATTTAAGATGACGAAAAAGACAGAAGAAGAAATTCCTCAAATTTTCAACGACTTGACAGTTCTAAAAGATCGAAAAAACTGGTCCAAGCCCGAAATTTTTCAAATTTTTCTCAGAACTGAATGGAGAGATTGTTTCCTTTCTGGAAACTTCGAAACATATTCTTTCGAAATTGGAAAGAAAGTTATTGCCAAAAAGAAATCTAGAACTATTCTCATCTACTTTTCAAAGCTCAAATTCTCTTCTAAATCCGATGATTTCTCCAAGACAAAGCGCTTTTAAGGCTTCTCAAGTCTTTAAATCTTCACAGATATTTTTTGGATCCATATTTTCGTTGACTCTGAAACATACATCCGTGTCACCAGTCTTTCGTTTTGAATGTTGTTGAGACGACGATGCACTTCCTTGCCTGAAAAAAAAGAATTATGATGAAAGTAAAAGAAAAGGATGGGAACATTTGGGAACTGAGACACTTGGGAGCCAATAGGTTTCTAACTAGAATGGTTTTACAAATAAGAACTCAAAGAACACGAACTATTATAAATGAGAATTGCAAATAGGAACTGCTACAAATAAGAACTTCTATGGATAATAACCGTGTAACTGAGAATTATTCAAGAAAGAACTGATGGAATGAGACATCCTTATCAGAACTGTACTGCATCAGAACTGAAAATTCTGTTTTCACGTGGGGATTTCGCCGTTCTCTTACGGGACTGTTCTGATAACGGCACAATCGTGGAAACAAGACGTTCTACAGATAAGAATACCGACGTCAAAACTGAAACAGTTTGTATGCCCACGTAAAACTGCTATGTGGCAGTTCCTATTCTACACCTTCTTATTTAGAACAATTCATATGAACCTAGTTATCTTATATATCAATTATCATATGTTCTATTTCTTATAGCAGTTCTCATTTGTAACAGTTATTATTCTTATCGTTCTTTTTTGTAGTACCACCAAAAGTGAGCGAAATTCAAGGTAAATTTTCGGGTCCTTTATAGTCAACGCAAGCGTCTGCATACCCGCTCTATTGCAACCCCGCCCACCTTCGACAAAATAGTTCTCCCTTTGGAGAGAGCGGCCAGAGACGCAGACAGTAACGTGTCTGCCGCTCTCTCCAAAAGGAGAACTATTTTTACGAGGTGGGCGGGGTTGCAATAGAGCGGGTATGCAGACACTTGCGTTGACTATATAGCTCATTTGAGCGCCGAAAACAAACGCTAAGTACGAATCCAAAGCTCATTTTTGGTAATTTTTCTTATGTAAAAATGTTGTGACTTCAATACTGATTTTCGGGAATTTATGCTGTCTGAGACTAATACATCTCTCAATTTGTGTCAAAATGCGGGTTAAACCATTCAATGCAAAACAGTTTCAAAGGTTTCAAAAGGTTTTGAAAAAAAAATTTTTTTGAGCCAAAATTGTTTCCAACTCGTGGCGGAAAAAAGTTCTTCAACTCAAGAAAAAATTTTGTTCAAATTGGAATGTCAGAAGACGGTTTAACACGCCACAAAAGCTCCTTTAGTTTGTGGACCATTCTCCAGTAACACGTTTTGAAACAGAAAATGAATCAGGTTTTTGAAAAATTTACTATTCTTCAGCCTTCCTTCTAGATTCTTTCTATATTTGATTTCGTAGATACAAAAAAATATTGAAGATAGAAATTTTTTTTTCTTTTTTTCCGTATAGTGAGACCAAGTGTTTCGTACTTTCCACCAGGATTTGTGCATGACATTTTGCTCAGATTTTAGACTATTTACAGATCAATTTTCGAATTTTCCTGACTCAATTCCAACTGAAAAATCCCAGTGGAATGTCGAAAAATCTCAATGAACCGATTTTTTTCTCAGCATTTTCTACCTATTTCCTCTGAGCGTTCTCGACGATGACTGCTCTTTTGTATCCTGAGCAATGATGTCCATTGCGCCAAACAAGTTGCCGTACATTCTCACAAGCATCACCGATTTATCGTTTCTGGAACGAAAATTTCAAAGGATATTTTTCTAAAAAACCACAAAAAAAGAGTACGTTTTAATAGAAGCAAACGCCTCCTGCATATGATGTCGAGCCATGAAAGTCTCTGTTGATCTCTGCTTTTTCTCTATACACGTTGCACTGAAATTCTGCAAGTGCTCCAGAACTTGTTGAAGTGTCACTTTCGTTGGCTTCCCCTTTTTGCTCGCTTGCGTTCCAATGCCAAGAATATCATTGTTCTGAAATACAGAATTGTGGACTGAAGTTGGGAACTCTTTTAGAACAAAAAATATCAAAAAAATATAGGAAACTAAAAAGAAAACGTCAGACAAGCTGACACAGGGGCTGTGGTCACACATTCATATCCAGCCTACGCCATGCCTGATGTCAGAAAATGAATTTGGAATTCAGATTGGAACAAGTATATAATTGTGAAAAGAGTGGTCAACTTTCAGCATGAGAAAAGCCTGACTTCGAGTAAGAAAAATTCGAAAAGATGTGATAGAAAAGCGAAAATTTGACTTGAAATCGCCTTTACAGACTAAGGAATGGCTCAATAAAAAGATAAAATAGGCTTGCGAGAGTCTAAAGGTTGACAAAAGACTTCGCTCGAGGCTGAAAAGATTTCGAAAATTGCCAGAAATGCCTAAAATTCGTGCTGTGAACAGTTAGTATGTATATAAGCAAATCTCACTGTTACGATTCAGATAAAGCTTTAAAAAACTAAAAGTTTAAAATAGCAGCTTACTATTGTGCGCGTAAAAGTTGCTTAAAGTGAGCTCCACGGATAATTCATCGATAAGGCCGAGAAAGGGAGCTGGAAGTTCCACAGCCTGTGGTTGTAGTTTCGACTCTTCCAGCTTTCCGTTCTCGGTCATATCGATGAGTTCTCCTTGGAGCGCACTTGGCGCAATTTTTAGGCCCACAATAGTACTACTGCCGTCATCCAAGTATCTATCTCAAGAGATTACAAAAGCTCAAGAGTTGGCTCAAAAATCACAAAACTAGGCAGACATTCGTGTTATGAAATCTTGAATAATATCTTTCTAAAACTTTCAAAAGGAGCATGAACGCTCAAAAAGTAGCGGATTTAAGCGTAAGTGCCTCCGCAATAGCCTTATATTCACTAGTGTTTACTAACCCCAAGCAACTTCTTAATCAATTGCGCAACCAATTCGGCGATTTTAACACATTGATCCGAATCCTCAATCAACACTTTCAGAGCGTCAATTGTGAATGTATCCTCTTTATTCGGTAGTCGTGTGAAGAGTGCTCGTATCAAACCGGCCCATGGTTCACGATCTGAAACTGGGTTTAGGAATATTAAAAATTGAAAAAATTGGTAAAAATTCAGCTGAAAAATCAGCATTTTCTTGTCAAAAAAATGAAGAAAAACCACAAAAACGAACCCATTCGTTTCATCATCAATATAATATTGGCAATTGCTTCATGATGAGTTTTAGCGTCTAATTTTGGAATTGTACTCAAAAACCACTCTATAGGGACACCATCAGCATGAATCAAATGCCAGAAAGCCCATTGTGGTGTGGTGGCCCATTCAACTGAATCCAATAGCATTTTGGAGAATGTCTCCTTTCGGAATAGCTTGATTTCTTCTCTGGAAAAAGAATGTGAAATTGGTTGATGAGATCTTTTTTGGCTGTGGCCTAGAACTCTACTTATGAAGATTAGGTGGCCTAGGAAGAAGTCCCATGCCATCTGGTCCTTTTGGTAGGGTTTCTAGGCCACGGCCATTTTTTAAAATGGGCGCTTCTGAAACCAAAAATACCGTGGAACCTCTAATAGAAGGGAACTTTCTTTTTTTTTTTGCTTAGATAAAGCCGAGATATACCGTGCCAGATTCATGAAAGTTGGTGACCTTCTATTAGAGGTAGACGGAGAATTCACCAATTTTTAGCTGACTTCCATCATTTTCACCTCTAGAAAGTGATAATTACCTGATAATATCACTGATGAAAGATCTCAATTGAATCGAATCCACATTAGCACATAATGTAGACATTAAATCGGGCGTTCCCGTCACTTCATCCTCAAAATTTGAAAAGACGAATGATATCAGATAGGCGAACAATCTGTTATCATTGATTGCACATAATTGAAGATCAGAAGCCAACATTTCATCCACTCCTCGTCCACTCATTTTAGCGATATCCTTATAACATTCGATGACTTTTTTGCTGCGAGTTCCCGATGTTCCTTTTATGAAATACAATAAGACGTAGGTGAGAGATGAGTCTTTTTCACGCATTGCAGCCATCATTGTAGACATCATATCGCCAGTAAGATCATCATCGTCAGGGGGATTACTGTAAGAAAAGATGGTGATTTTGATGAGGATTTTTGGAGGAATTGGGATGGAAGGGTTAAAAATAGTCTCGAGTCGAAGTTTTTTTTAGCGGAAAAGTTTGATTTTCGTTGCTTCCAACCGTTTTTTTTTTCACAAAGTTTTGAACTACTTCTAAGCGTGACGAGCTCGCCTGATCCTCTTTTACAACGGCTCCTAACCCGAAAAATTCAATGATTTTCACCCCGAACTGCTAAATTTTTACTGAAAATCACTGAAAACTTAATTTTGGATTAGTGAAAGCCTTTGAACAGCCATTCAGCGCCCATTTTCGGATCTTTTTCAACGATTTTCTGGTCGTTTTCTCGAGAAAAACAATAGCTTTTCAGCTTTTTCAATATGAAAATAGTTCTAAAATTGCGCGGAAGTAGTGGTTGAAACCATCATATTTCGATGTTTTCCGTGGATATTTATCATAAAAGGGGACTCTTTGTGACACAAAGCTCTTCAGGCTGAAAATTTTCGGCTTTCATCTTTTACTCTTCCATCATTTTCTAAAAGATTTCCGCTCCAAAACCTTCCATTTTCTATAGGCTCCAAACCAGACTTGTCACGGGCCGGGCCGCTGGAGAAATTTCTACTTGCCCGGCCCGGCCCGTTCGGCCCCGGGGTTGAGGTCAAAACATGTTTTTTTCAGATTTTTTTTTTTGAAAAATTTTTTTTCGCGTTTTTTTTTCCAGTTTTTTGGCCTATGTTTTCAGGAAGGAAATTCAGATCTATTTTTGAGTAAAAAGACTCAGGAAAAGCTTCAAAAATGGGCTGAAAATCGAGAAAAACATGCTGAAAAAAATCAAAAATTTTTGAACCCGGGCCGGCCCGCATTTTGATAAGTCTGCTCCAAACCCTTCCAAGATGCCCTTCTAATACAGGTCAAATGTACGAACCATAAAACCTTCAAAAACGAATAAATCGGATGTGTAAACGCCTCAGAAAGATCCTTCTCATTCTCGGGCAACAATGATTTCTCCTCTTCTACCACTTTTCCCATTATTCCCTGAAGACATTGAGCAGCGAGTTCTTGTTGTGCTTCATCGAAATTCTCTTCAGTATTTAACATAATTTGAAGAATTCCCTCAACAGCTTCACATTTATCCGCATCATCATCAAATTCAATCCATTGACTTTTCAACGCGACCATTTTTGCACCTATTTCTCCACGTAACAACTTTATCGATGAGTTCAATTCTTTTTCTTCTCTCTCTTTAGCCTCTTTTTGAATTCTTTCGAGATCTGATTTAGAGGTAGATGGACGTTCAGAAGTTTGTCTTTCTAGTTTTTCTGGTTTTTCAGATGAAGAGGATTCTGAAGGCATTGACGAAGACGATGCGGAAGCGGTTGCTTTTGGGGATTTTGTGTCACCATCTGGCTTCTTTTTCGGACGTGCTACGGTTCTGAAATGAATTAACTGTGTGATAATCTTTGTTTTTTTGATGGAAGATCGCTTCTTGAAAGATTGATTTCTGATTTTGAGCTCTGTGGATTCGGATTTTGAGCAAAGAAACTCTTTTTTGATTTTTCAGAGCGATCTATAAGTCATTTGGATATTTTTGGAGAGATTGGAAAGATTCATTTGGAGTGATTTGCGCTCTTTTTTTCTGGTGCTACCCTTTATCAGAACTCGGGACGAGTCAGAACTGTCCCTTATAAGAACCGACCGTTCAAGAACTGCACCGGAGAAAAATTTTTCAAATGCACGTATTTAGGAATTTTTCCCATCTTGCAGGCCATTACATCAAAGTTGTGTCAGTTCTCATCCGGGCAGTTCCGATTGGTCCATTCCAGATTAGGGGCAGCACCTTTTTTATCATGAAAATTTGCTCAAAATCAGCATTTTTCGCTTTTTTCCGTCAAAATCGATGAACTCTATTTCCAAATTCAGTTTCTTACCCGCTTCTCAGAAACTCGGGGAAATAATTCCTCATCAAATCCGTCACTTTTCGATCGATTTTACTGTTCTCGAGAACTTGAGTGAACATAACGTGTAGGCGATCTCGACAACATCTCAACGCGTTGTTAACATTCTTTCGAATATAATCTGTGAGTTGTGGAAACAACACGTCAACACTTTTACAGACGTATTCGAGAAGAGAGTTGGCGAAATGAGAGCAGTGGGAACTTTGAACAATCGTATTCGGATGGGGAGGAGCTGGAGTCAGGAAGAGAGCGTATCTGAAAGAAATTGAATGAGTTGGATTAGGAAATTTGAGTGGAGAAGAGAAAGAATAAGATTCTCTATCGAATGATGTAAGATAAGCCAAGGTCATTGTAGAAGAGATTGTAGAATAAGTTAAGAATAGGATGATATCCTTATGACTCAGACTTGTCGCGGGCCGGGCCGGGCCGGGCCGGGCCGGTGGAGGAATTTCTACCGGCCCGGTCGGCCCGGGGTTCAAGGCAAAACATGTTTTCTTCAGGTTTTTTTTTCGCAGTTTTTTTTCTCTTTTTTGGCCTATGTTTTCAGGGAGGAAATTCTGATCGATTTTTGAGTAAAAATACCCAGAAAAAGTACCAAAAAAGGGCTGAAAATCGGGAAAAACGTGCTCCAAAAATTGAAAATTTTCAAACCCGGCCCGGCCCGGGTTTTGGACAAGTCTGTTATGACTGATCAAATGAGAAGGTAAAAGCCTTCAGAATTATTCTTGGAACAATAGAAGATCATGCTCTTTTAATACAGCTTTCATGTTATATTCAAAAAAACCAATTCATGAAACATTCGGGGAAAAAAAAATGGAAAACCCAGCATTTTTTGAGAACTTCTTTTTCTGCATGAGTTCTACGGGGCTTTAAGGCACTACGAGGCGTTATAAATAATTCGAACCTTAGAAAATGTTATTTCAAAAAGTCAGTATGAAGTTACAATCTTCTTATCTGATTTGGAGGACTTCTGAATGTTCTAAATTTTAATCGGACCTCTGCCTCAAAGGTGCCATTCTATTAGAGGAATTTTCAAAATATAGGCTCTTACGGTGCCATTATAATAAAGACGAATTCCACCAATTGATAGACACCCTTCTAGCTTGTTTCCGAGACCAAAACCAACCTTACAACCGAAAACGGCACTTCCACATAGTTAAAATTGTTCAAATTCTTCTCATCACACCCAAACCAATCGGCAAATAGGCACAACTTCAACCACTGCTGCTCCTGAACAGTTTGTACAGTGGTCAGCAACAAATGAATCGTCTGAATGCGATTCTCAAACTGATTCTGTGAGCATTTAGCCGGATCCATTGGATGGTAGAGAAGGAATCGAACACATTCCGCACGAAGAGCCGGACCATCAGCACCACGAAGATATTTGTTGGTGAACCAGGAAAAGTAGATCAAAACATTCTTGCCGCCACTGTTCACCATAAACAACAGTTTTCTCTCGAGCTCTATACTAATTCGAAGGTGTTGAAGTACATTTGGTCTTGAAAGAAACTCTTCGATTCCAGAGACTCCATAACTCGTCGGATTCATTGTAATATCTTTCCAAATCTCTTCAATTTGTGGCACCTTGCCGAGTCTGATAAGAAGCAATATAAAGTCCCTTCCGAGCATTGCACAATCCGTTTTTTTTGTTTTAATTATCCATTGAACCAAGTCTATTGAAGACTCTCGAAATGTGTCCTCACGGGTCATTGGAGCCGGTGTCGATGCTATCACACACGTCGTGCATGTCAGAATATTGGCCACCAACGCGGCACACTGTCGTTGCCCTCGAAACCATCCCTCGTTCTCCCGAATAATCGCTGTGAGCTTTGTGAAAATCCGTTGTCTTCCAATCAAATCTGTTGAAACGGTGGCAACTCTGTAGGCGTTCATCAGCACGTTCTCTATCTGTTTGACGTTTTGACGAACGGCTTCTCGAATCAGGCGGAGGAGTTGCTCTTTGCAGTTTTGATGTATGAATGGCCAGCATTCTGAAAATTGGGAAATTTTGAGTTTGAAGAGGGGAGGCTTTTTAAGAGGGGCAGGAATGACAGATTCTGTTGGAAAAAGTGCTATTCAGGTGATTTTTAGAGCTTTTTGGGAGAAAAAATGAGCAGAAAATGGCGAATTTCTAAATATTTTTTCGCCGATTCCCATCGATTTTCTAGTAGAAAGAGACTATAAAGGGATCGAAATTTAGGAATGAAAAAGCGTTTTCCAGCTGAAAATAGGTTAAAGAAAATCATTTTAAAGCGGGTTTTTGGGAACAATCCTTGAAAATTAGTTTGATTCACACGAAATTATGGTTTTTGGCACTTTTTACCGCAGAAAACGCTTTTTTTTCAGCTGAAAACTGGCCAAAAACTCATGCTTTTTCCATCAAAAAGTTCCGGATAAATTCCCAGTTTTTAGCCGAGAATCTTTAGAATTATTCGAATTTCAAGCGAATTTCATTTTCATTGCTAATTCATACCATATTTCTACAAAAATCGCTAGCAATTGAGGTTTTTTTCAAGTTCAAACCAGTTTGAACACTGATTTTCTGAGCAACATGAGACTTTAAGACTTTTTTTTCCTGATTCTCGACGTGCTCTTTTCACCAAAAACTCTGCCTTTTTCAGCTTCCCAGTGTGAAAGCTCCGAGTTTAAAGTCATGACTTTTAGGCTTTTTCCGACAACATTCATCAATTTTCGCCGCTTTCTTCGCCTCCGAAGCTCGAAATCTCACCGAAAAGTGTCATATTCATATTGCAGAGCACAATGTGCCAATACTCGACGCCTCCACCGTTGATGTAGCGAATTATCTTAAATTTTCAAGTTCTTTCTTCAACTATTCAAAATTTCTCACTTTATTGAACAAATCCGGGTTATCAGCGCTCGTCAAAATATGAAACATCAGGCCTATTGATTTAATATCTTGCTCCTCTTTTGATATAAGAATGTCTATCACCTCCTGAAAATTTGTCAAATTTTGAAAAAAATTCGCAAAAAATGAAAATTTTCCCAATTTTACCTTATCAGATTTTTGATTGATACGTGAATCAAGCGTAATCGAGTCTAAAGCTAGCCGAGCGATCAAATCCGGTGGATTTTCGGCTTTCATGTTGATTTTCATCAATTTTTGAATCCGCCTCCCATGTTGTTCGTTCATTTTGTTGATTTTTTATGGATTTATGTGCTATTTATTGGTTTTTTCATGAAATTTTTGTCGAAAAACCGAGCAAACCGTTCCAAAATCGCGATTTGACGAAGAGAAAACAATTTTTCAGTGGGAAAAAACGAAAAAAAAATCGAGTCCAGTAGAGCGCGTTTGCATTTTCCCGCTTCAAAAAATGTTCCCGCTTGTCCTAAAAATTGTTTTTCACTTTTCTCGAATCGATTTTTCTCAAATTTTTGCAATTTTCTGTTAGTTTTTCATAGTTTTTATCGACTTTTGTCAATTTTTAACGTGCTAACCCACAAAAAATACACTAAAAACGAAGTTTTCAGAGATGCCTGTCCGTGTGGCCGGAAAAGCCATTCGCGACTTGGAGTATCTCCATTCGAAGGTATTAAAAACAGATCTCTTCGACGGGGAAAGTCCGAAAATCTACAAAGAGCTGGAAAGAACATTGGGCGCCTCGGAAAAGTACACAAATGACAGCGACACCGTCATTTTTGCATCGGCAACGCTTAAACGAATTCTTGTCTTGATTCAGTGCGTAGTTTTCGGGTTTAAAAAGGGGTTAAAAGAGAGTTTCAAAGGTTTTGAATGAATTTTCGGGCCGGGTTTGCTATAAAAGCCATGGTTTTCGCGGAAATTCGGAGTTTTATGTCGGCGCCTAGCCGAGTGATTGTTTTAGGTGTTTTTCGGAGTTTTGTAGGTTTATGGATAAAGTTTGAGGCGGTTTTTTGTAGAATCGTGAATTTGGTTGAATTTCGCGGAGTTTTATGTCGCCGACTATAAAAATTTCGTCGAGGCTCGTCTTTTTTCCCGGTTTGCCTAGAATTTCTCTAGGAATTGAGCTTTGAAAAAACAGGAGAAAATGCAAAAAACGAAGAATTTTTTTCCCGAAAACCCGGTTTCTTTCAAAGCTATTTCCCGTTTCTGGAGCCATTTTTTGACACAAATCGCTGTTTTTGGATCCAGAACTGACAAGATTTTCGGAGCAAAAACACCTCGGATTCCAGAAAAATAATCTTCTAAAAGAGCTCAATCTCAAGTGCCCTCTAGTTTTATAAAAACTAGATCTTGATATGATAAACTCTGGGAAAACACGATTTTCAGAACGAAAATGGGTGAAACAGCTTGGAACCTAAATTGATTTCTGTATAAACATGCTGAAAAATTGAAATAGCCCTCAGAAAAAATCAGGGTTTTTGATTTGAAAAAAAAACTATGGTTACGAAACCAGGAAACCGAAAAATACGCTATTTTTGTATCAGCATCGGAGGGAAACTCTCCAAAATCTTCAATATTTTTCACCAAAAAAGTAGCATGAAAACCCCATCGAAAAGCCTCCAAAATTCATCAAATAATACGAATTCAGGTTGAAGTTATAGATTTTTGACACTAAAAACATAATTTTTACACCAGAACTAGCACAAAAAACCTTACCAATCCCCTAAAAATCTTAAAAAACCCCTGTCTTTTTTCAGAAGTTCTCCACTGGCCTTGCCGATTCATTTCCAAAACAACATCATTCTGCACATCAAACGCACGTGGGACTACACAGCCGATCGTGTTTGCCACGACGCCGTCGATTGCTTCTCATCGCTTCTGGAGATTCATCTGCGATCGTGTGATGAGTGTCTGGATAGAGATCCAACTGATAGCCATGCGAATTGTGATTGGATCAATGAGATCACTCAGTGGCTTCTGGAGCCAACGTCTCTATGTCGTTCTCGATTCAGATGCATTTCTCAGTTGTTGGCACATTGTCCAACGCTGAGACTCAATCTTGGAGAGGATTTCTTTCGTAGAACTTATCCTCTCTTATCACATGCATCATTTTCATCTGTTATCTGTCAACTGATTGTCGAGAATATCTTTGATCGTGATGAGCTTTGGGATATGCATTGTGAACTTCTGCTACACTCTACTGATGCCAAATTGATCAAATCGAAATTGATTCCGATGCTTCAGAAATATCAACCATCATCATCGAATACAGTAGGGAAACAAGAAAAAAAGGAGAAGAAAAAGACGGAAAAGAAGCCAGTGGAATCTGATACGGCTGTCAAATTTTTGAATCAATTGCTCATACAGTTGAATTGTAAGGGATTAAAGACTGAAAAACGGAAGACTTCCATGCGGGTTTTCATCAGATTTAGACAGTTTTAGTGTAAAAGTCAGAGATTTTTAGCATAAAAAGCTTCAATTTTCAGCCAAAAATCCTCCAAGTGACTTGCAATCTCAACTGGAAATCGTGCACGCTTTGGTGATTACCACGTGGCCCCGTAAACAAGTCAAAGATGATGAGCCAGCGAATCTGATCGATTTCTCGAATTGGAGTCAATGCATCACAGAGGATACAATGACAGCAGCAATAGTACACGTGGATTCAGAAGTTCGTCTTGCTGCATTCAAGCTTCTCGTTGAAAACCCAAGGAAGACCATTGCTTTCAATGAGAGTGATATCGAATATATCAAGACTTTCTTATCATCAAATATGTCTCTTCAACCGCCTGGAGCTCGTCAGCAATTGATGGCCGCAATCAAATTCCTTTGCCAAAGAATCGGAGCATCTGCAGAGCCATTTTTGAAGATTAAAAAGCAACCGGAACGATGTCCAGAGTCTGATTCTTTCACTAGTCCTACTAGCCCAGATTCATCGAGTTTTGATCATCGTGGCCTGGCGAAATGGAGATTGGATAGAGAGAATCTTCATCCAGTTGTAGAATCATATGTATCGCTAGCTCGTTGGATGGCAAAGCTCGCTTTTGAATCATTGAGTTCCAAGGCGAATTATTATAGACGAATTATGGGATTGATGATGATCGAAGTGTTATTTAACAAGGAAAACTTTGTGACGGATGGAAAAACTCGATTCGCAAATAAGCTCAATTTGGATTCCACTCTAGGCTCGGATCGTCATAAACTCGTTGTTGATTGCCTTGATGACTCGTATGATTTAGTACAAACCACTGCATTATCACTCCTTAAAAAGCTGGATTTTGGAAATATTAAAATGGACGAGGAGAAGTATCTAAGAGAAGCTGTTGAACTGATGACGTCGACTCGATCTCGGAATTCCACTTCCGCTGGATATAGAATGCAATATTATTTGGCGAGACAACCCGAGAGATATACTGTGTGCTTGAAACGATTCTTGAAGGATATGAATGAGAGAGCGCATTTGGCAAAGGAGGAATTGGTTAGTAATGGTGGAAAATACCGTAAAACCTGTAACAGAGCGGCCGGCTGCACTGTTATTCGCTACTTCTTCAGCACAGTATGCCGGTAGGGGGTCGCAAGAAGGGGCAACTCTATTACAGGTTTTGCAGTCGGTTAAAACTGCTGAAAAACACTAAAAAATAGTTCACTTTTAAAAAGAATTCGTAAGAAAATGGTCAGAAAATGATCCAATTTCTCATAAAAACTGCATCAAAACAGCTGCATTTCTACTGAAATGTTGACTGAAAAACGCTTCTTTAAAAAACTGAATCTTTTTAGAAAATAGCTTAAATCGACCCGATTTCCTTCAAAAAAATTACTTTGAAGAGGCCGAAAATTGTGAAATTTTATGAGATACAATTTCAGAATAATACTTTTTCGTCATTGGAACTGTCAAAAGTGCTCAATTTTAGACCAAAAATCATTTGAAAAAGCGAAATTTTCACAGGAAACTGTTTGAAAATGAGTTAATATTGATACTTAATAAAAATATCCCAAAACGATCAATTTCCTTAAAGCTATCTCGATAATCTCTGCTTTCCATAAAGTCAGCTACAATATTTTCCTCTGATAAATAGCCAAATATTCCAATGTCTACAATTTCAATCCACTCCAAAACAATGAATTTCCTTCCAGATCAACATCACATCTCTCCCAATTCATCCAATTCTCAATATGATCGAACTCCTTCTCAAAAATCCATCATGGCTTGATTCAGAAGAACAAAAAACTGAATTCTATAGAACAGAATGCCTAAATGAACTTCTTCCAACGTGTCATCGAATCGTTTCAATCGTCTCACCAGTCGTTCATAATATGTCACCGGAGGGATGTATTCCAGATGAAATTCTGAATGAAATGTGTGGAACATCAACTGATAGAATGGCTGAACTCTCTCAACATTTGTTGGTTTGCTGCTGGAGAGCACACAAACATATTTCTGGCATTTTCTCTTGGATTATTGAACATGTGAGTTTTGTTAAACTACCGTAATCTAATGGATTTCCACGAGAGACCCATGAGACCTAGATATTCAGAAGCAAGGTTTCAAGACGGTTCGAAAGAGTATAATGATGACATATTTTGGAATATTATGAGAACTCCTATGTCTATGCGCCTTTAATTTGAGTTTTCGTGGTAGGACCCAAACTGCATTATGATCCAAAATGATGCTTTTTGGGACGAAAAAATCCAGAAGTGGTACCTTGGAATATGTGAAAAGGGGTTCCTATGTTCCACGAATTTTAAAAATTGGAAAATGCTCAAACGAAGGCAAATCCTCAGCCGGAATAGCGCAGGCTGAAGCCCGCCAGAGCCTGTAAAATTATCAAAAATCGACAAACTCGAGACTTTGAAAAATCATTTTTTCGAAATTTCGCTATCAAATTGGTGATCTACGACCTAGAAAACGTCGGGAAAACAACAACATTTTTCGGAACCATCGGATCATTTTTGACAAATGGTCCTAAAAACAGATCTAATGGCCGTAGCTTAGGATATCCTGAAAATTCAATGACCACTTTTGAACTTCTGAACTTTTTTGCAAGCTGATTGACCCGAAAATCTACTTAAAATCGTTTTTTTTTTCCAGCTCGCTCCAAAAGGGCTCGTCACGAAGGAGGAAATCGAAGCGATTGGTTCATTCTACTGGACTCAATTAACCGAATGCAAGCACAGAGGAGCATTCGAATCGGCAACTGAAGGATTCGTTCAACTCTGCCATTTCCTTTGGACAACTGACATCGAAGGACTTCCGAAGCCTGCCGTTTGGCTTGATGAGATTCTTGAAGGACTTCAGGGTGGAAAAGATCTGACAAACTTGTGCTCAACTCGCCGAAGCGCTGGGCTCCCACACCTCGTGCTCTCAATTGTGGCAACTGAACCAAAATCCAATGAAAATCGTGCCTTGATCCATGCGACAGACTCTCTTCTGGATATGGAAAAGAAGAAGAACGCCGAGTATCGAATCCATTCGATGAATGTCATGAAAACCATTGTCCAGAGTGCATCGCTTCACGAGAGAGCCGTCTTTTGTTATGAGAAGACTCTCCGTGTGGCAATCGAAGGGTGCAAAGCGGATTGGAGTGAAAGGAATGCGGCTTCTCAGCTATTCGCGGCTCTTCGAACCAAGATTTTTGGAGTTATGAGATCCGCACAACGATCCCTTCTGGTAGATCAAAAGAATCGAAAATCCAACTATGAGTTCTTCTCGAAATTCCCAACTCTCTACAGATTCCTTTTTGATCAATTGGCTCTTTCGGAGTTCTCTTTGCTCCCGCCACTGGTCATTCTTGCTCATCTCTACACCCCTGCTTCATCATCTGAACTCTATCCGCTCCGCCCATTCGTCCCGCCCCTCCTTCGAATTGCTCTTCGAGAAAAGCAAGAGAATCTGAGATCTCACGCCGTGGCAGCGATTCTTTCCATTTCGGATTTGTATGCAAAAGAAGATCTCTGCTATTGGCTGGAGCATTTCGACTATCAAAAACCAATTGGACAAAATCAAATTCACAGTCTTCTTATGCTCATTGAAGGACTCGCCCTGGAGTACTACGAACGAATGTTTCCAATCGTTGAGAGTATTCTGAGTTCACTTGTATTCCGTAATTGGTGTGATTTCAATATCAATATCCTTTTGAATATTGCCAATTCATTCGGTTTGGAATATGATGTTGATGAGGTCTCTGTCGCCTTGGTCTGTCTATCCAAACGTCCATTGGCTGTGAAACTTCTTCGTGATCGTGACGCATTCAAATCGGAAATGAGTCGACTTTTGAGAGATGCGGATACGAGAAGAGAGGTGTATCGAATTATTTGCAAGATGGGATGGGAGGCTTGTAATATGGTAAGGAATCGAAATAACCTTCGGGTGGCCGTGGCCTAGATTGTTTTTTCGAGAAAAAATCTGTTGGTTTAGCCTTTATAATGAGAAAAACAGCACTGACAACCTAGAAACGAATTTTTTGAATTTCTAGGCCACGGCCTCCCGAACTAGTCCTTTTAAGCAATTTGGTGGCCGTGGCCTAGGAATTTACTTCAGAGTCTTTGCTCTTTCTTCTGCTTTTTCCTTCACTGATTTGATTACACAGTTCGTAGAAAACCAGTATCCAAAATTCATACTGATTTTGTTCCCTGTGGCCTAGGATTACCATGAAATAATACCTAGGTCATGTAACTTTTTATACCACTTTTCGAAGAATTTTGAAGTTTTAAGTTCGATATTTTTCAGTTCCTCCGCGCTCACATCATCACAATTGCTCTGAAAGATTTGGGAGCCGAAGACGTTCAACAGTGCGATGCGAAGAGAGTAAGTTTTCCAACTACCTCTATTAGAAGAGCATGCCGTTGTACTGCTCAATGCCGTTCTCTTTTTTTGAGAGATCTAATAAAATAGCTGCTATATTTTTTCGAACAGAATCTTTAAAGCTCTTCTGTGATAGATGTTTCTTTTTCACCAAAAGAAGTAAGAAAGTAACGAGCAATGTACCGTATTTCTTTCGATAAACCGGAACCTTTAATAGAAGGGCACCCAGTACTTGGCATTCAACCATGAAAAATCAATTTTCAGATAATGCAAATCCTTGACGCCGCCGCGAACAATGACTTTATGAGTGATGAATCAAAAGATAAAATGGTGACACTTATCGAAGGACGTCTCGAAGATCCAAATCTCAATTGGACTCTTCCATCCACTTTGGCTTATGCCACAAAACTCAAATATACAACAACCAATTTCCCAGATGATTATTTAATTTCATGGGTTCGAGAGAGTTTTGAATTGGATGATCCCGAGACGAAGATGGTGGGTTTTCAGACAAGAATTTGAGAGTGGAAGACTACAAAGATTCGAAACTCACTTTTGAGCTTCCGAAAAAACCCGTAAAATGGCCGTGGCCTAGGAATCCATATGAGAATGATAGATGATCTAGAAATTTCTTAACGATTCCTAGGCCACACTGGTTTTTAATAGGCAGTTTGTGTCGGCTTGAACCGTTTTACGAACAGAATCACGTTCAATTCACAAATAAACTCGTTCCAGATCGCACTTGACATTGGTGGAATGTTCGTTCAACGTCTACCATCGAAACGATCGTATACGGATGCGGAAAAAGAACTGATTTCAGCTGTCACTTTATATCTTCAAGATGAATCCGAGTACATCAGGCAACGAGTACGTTAACTCGAATAAGTTTTCCAGAAATTACCGTAACCCGAGAGTTTCCTTACGAGACCCGAAGCTTGGAAAGTTAACTGATTTCTCGAATTTTTCCAAAAAATTTTTGTGAATGTTTTGAGATTATTTTTTGCAAAACCTACCGTATCCCGAGTCTTCATGGGTCTCGCCTGGAAAATCGAAAAGTTACTGTACTTTTTGAATCTCCTTTTATTCCAGACTTCATTCTACCTTGGCCATTTGATTCGTGACACTGGACACGCGGCAATCAATCCGGAAATTTGTCGTCTGTTGATAATCAAATACTGTCTGAATGATGGAAATGAGAATTTGGAAAAGTTCTCGTCGGAAAAGAAGAAAATTGAAGAAGTGAGTAAAACGGCCAAAATCTTGCCGTTGAACCTCTTATATAGCGGCACTCAAAAGTGTTGTTTCAAAGATAGAGAGCGAGTCTCTAATATAGTAGCACCCCTAATAGTACGGCATTTATCAGTTCGAAAAATGGAGCAACAGCCTCTGATAAAACGGTAACTATAATAAACCGGCACTCAGACATGTACTTTGAATAATAGAGCGGCATTCCGGTATAAAAGGAGTAACTCTCCTTAGGAGTTTCCATGTATATTTTTCAAAAAATTTTGAGGATTTCAGCGTAAAGTTTTCAGAAAAAAGAATTGAAAAATAGCATACTTGTGATTTGGCGGGCCGGCCCGGGCCGGGCCGATGGAAAATTTTGCCGGCCCGGCCCGGCCCGGCCCGGATTTGAAAAAGTTTCAAAAATTGGGGTTATTTTTTAAAATTTTTCTGTGATTTTGATGAAATTCCCGACTTTTTCCTGCTAAAAATATTTAAAATTTTCTCTAGAAAACCATTCCCCCAGTTATCGAAAAAAAGACGAAAAATAAATTTTTTTTCAGTACAAAAAATTTTGACCCCCCTCAGTGACCAGCCGACCGGGCCGACCGGGCCGGGCCGGGCCGGTAGAGATTCCTCAGTCGGCCCGGCCCGGCCCGGCCCGGCCCATCACAAGTATGAAAAATAGTCGAAAATTTTTTCCAAAAAAAAAAATGCTCCGAATGATTAATTTTGCTGAAAAAGCTCCTCAAAAACTGTTTCCTTCTAAAAATCATTCTCAAAAATTAAAAAAAAAAAGTCTTTTTTTTCCCCTATTGTCTACTGTTTTTTTTTTTGCAGCGAGATGATCTCTTTGATGCGTGTGCTGTGAATCAATACGAAGAGTGCCAACTATTCGGTGACATTCAATTATACGAGTCAATTCTCGGTTTCAGTGGATTCAATGCCGAAATGTACGATATTGAATATTAAAAATATATTTTATTTATAGTCTTTTTTTCTCCCCACCAATATAGCTGTTTTTTTCTTGCGCTGTTAAATTGTGATAGCTATTTCTTTTTATTCCTGATTTGTTTTATAACTATTTTAAATCTTCTTCTTTATATACTCATTTTTATTTGTTTTTTTTCCTTCTCTTAAATTTCCTCGTCTAGATTTTCTCTCTCCCAATCGGTTAGCTGTTCGTTCTCACCCCCGTTTTATAAGTTTTTTTTTGAAAATCCCGCTGTTTTTTTTTCTTGAAAATTTTCAAATTTTTCGTTCAATTCCAACACTTTCAAATCTCTCTCCTTGTCCCTTGAACAAGGCTCGCCATCCATTTTTTTCCCCACCATTATTACTCGGTTTTTCATTCATATTTTGATTATAAATTGTTCTCTCGACCCCAATCAAAATTTGAAATGCAAGCATTTATTTGCGCGGGAAAAGAAATTTTTGCCTAAAATCGGAAAAAAAAACAAAAAAAAATGAATCAAACAATAATTTTGAGCTCGGAGCCAGAGAATCGCCAGCAACCCGATATGAAGTAGCAGAGGGGGAAAATCAGTGATAAAAATGATTAAAATCCATTGATAGTGACTCCGTTGTCTTCGGCTTGTGCTGGAAATTAGGAAAAAACGGTTACAGTAATCTCAAAAGTAAGTCTATGGGTTACTGTAGTTACAGTAATCCAGTTAGATCATTAGGGAGATACTGTATCAACTTGATGCGATCTTGGACTACTGTAGCGGTTGTAACCTGATTAACTAAGTTTCGGGAGTACTGTAGTTATAAAAAAAAATGGCTGTGTGTCTACAGTAACCTATCCAAACCTACAGTATTCTCAAAATAGCTCCTCGGTTACTGTATTTACAGTACTCTTACAGTAACCTAGATAGATCATCAAGCAGTCTGAGGATCCTGGATTACTGTATCTACAGTAACTTGGTATTTTAGGGATACTGTAGTTACCAATTATTTAGGATTACTGTATGATTGCTAACCTAGCCAAACTACAGTAATCATGGAAAATCTTCCTCTTTCTGGGTCCCTGTAGTTATGTACCTACCGTAACCTGGCTGATTAAACTTCGGGAGTACTGTAGTTACGAAAAATATGATTACTGTACCTACAGTAACCTTTAAAAAACTTTAGTGATACCGTATGTTACCGTACTACCGTAACCCAAAAGAGCTGTCGAGATACTGCATTTCTGAATAGTTTTCAGGCTACTGTATCTACCGTAATCCCCTATCTATCGTACCAAAGTTAGATCCTACTGTAGTTATCAAAAATCTATGATTACGGTACCTACCGTAATCTAATTTCAAAAAGAGTTTACTGTACCTACAGTACTCCAAAAACGAATTTTCCCAAAACTCACCCAAATCCAATTGCCGAACCAAATCACTCATATTAGTAGTGATTTGATCAGCTGCATGTAGAAGATCTCCTTGTAAACTAGTCGCCGGAAGACTACCAGCACGAAATGCATTTGAAACAGTCGAATTAACACCAGTTAGTTGTTGATCCGATGCGAATGGAAGTTGGGATAAAGAAGCAGATGAGACACCTCCAGATGGTTGTGGTCCCGTCTGGAAATAAGGAATATCATGAGACCTCTAATAGAAGGACACTGAAGCGGAAGGGTTGAGAATAGAAGGGCATGCCCTTCTATTACAGGCTTTCAAAATTCAAAACCCACATTCAATTGTGCCATCAAATGCTCCAATTGCATCATTAACTCTCTCCTTCTCTGTTGCATTTCGAACATTTTCTCTTCTAATTCCAATTTTCGATCTCTTAACCCTGCTAATCCATCATCTGACGTTGTCTGACTCTCTAAACGAGCCATTTCTCTTGCCATCATTGAATTCTCTTCTTCCAATTGTGCTATCAGTGTTCGCTCGTCTTCCATCATTGAGCTATTCATACTTCGACCGTTTGATAGGGGGTACTGTAAGGATTGAGAATGATGGAGGATTATTTAAGGAGAGAAGGACTACTTTCACATAATTATTATTGTGGGCTCTAAGTTATAACTCAACCTTGATCACAGTTTGCATATTAGTTTTCTCAAACATTGGTTTAACCGTTTCACATAGTTGCCCGAAGTGAGCTTTTTTTCATTCACTCGGTATTAGAATCCGAAATGGTGTCCAAAACTACGGAGTGTGGAACAATTTGATTTTTTTTCTGGGGTATGATATTTGAAATCCGGAACAATAAATTAATAATGTCCAGAATTGGTATGAACAATTGAGTTTCAGAAAGTCTGGGCCCGTTTTTTGTCTTTTCTTTTCATAAGTTCGAATATTTTTCTCGTTTTCTCTGCTATTTAAAATTTCGAAATGAAACAGGATAGACTTTGGTTTTGAGTAATACGGAAAACGAAACTGGGAATAAAATTCAATTTCTCAGAACCCAGGATACGGGATTCGGAATTCAAAAATCCGTACAACTCTGCCACAGTTATATCATTTCAATTTTTCCAAATTCAATTTGCAACTTGTTCCAATAGCAACTTATCTCAACATTTGGCAGATTGATCCAACTTTTTCACAACTTCTAACAACAACAAAATTTTCATGTCGCAAAATTTGCAATTTTTGTTAATCTTCGTCACTGTGATGCAGTCAGTTTTAGTTTGTCATAGTTTGTCACGGAACAAATGTTTCCAAATCAAGATAAACTTTGACAGTCGCTCTTTGATGACAGAGGTTTGTCGGTCTTTTTTTGTTCACAAAACTTTCTAATTTGACAAGACTCCCGAAAAATTTACAGTTTTGTCTCAAAGTAAGTTTGATAAAGATTTTCAAATCACATTCATATGGCGAGATAATGAATGTCAACTTTTTTGATGCCCCTTTTTCCCTAGAAAAAAACTCACATCAGCCCTTCCAGACAACTTTGCCGCATATCTAGCAATCAGTTTGTGTTCATCATCAATAACACCTCCATGTGATGCTTGACCAGGCAACAAAACAGGAGATGTTGGCCAATCAGCAGATGCCGTGGCAGCATGTTGCCTTCTGATTGTTGTCGGGGTGGCGGGAACAATATTATTCAAATTTAAAGGTCGGGATGGTTTTCCAATTGGCCCCGTGGTATTCATTATATCCATAGAAGGGTCAATGCCAGCGGATGAGGAGGCTGGGATGCATTGAAGACTTTTATGAATTGAATGAACCAGTTGTTTGGTGGGCGTTTTCTGAAAAATATTGATTCAAAAAATTGGCGGTATGTCGTTCCAAAACTGTCCCGTATCAGAACTTTTTTGTGTCAGAACTGCCCCGTATGGAAACAGCGATAATCCCACAGTTCTAATAAGGGACACGGTTCTGGAACGTCCTTTCGAAAAAAAATTCGAAAATAATTTTCCAACTCACATAACTAGAATATTCTTTCATCTCATGCTCATTCGAATGATTCTGACTCGTTCGTCCCCGCCAAAAACAGCTTTGGCACAATTGATAATTGGCACATCTTTGACATTTATAACGGAAACCGGAGAATGTTCTGACTTGACATGCATCACAAACAACTGGATGATATACATTTGATACGGCAGCCATTCGATGAAGAAGTGGGAGCCACATGATACAAGGAGGGCACGGGTCACTGGAAATTTTTTCGGTTTTTTTTCTTTCAAAAAAAAATGGTGCTACCCCTAATCAGAACTGGACGAATTAGAACTAATCGGTTAAGAACTGTACAAATCAGAACTGCGCCTTATAAGATCTGCCCCGTATAGGAGCTGCTTCGGATGAGAACTTTTCAAATGCTCGTATTTGGGCATTTTTCACATCTTGCAGGGCATTGCAGCAACGTTGGACAGTTATCATCCGGGCAGTTCTGATAAGGTACAGTTCTCATTCGACTAGTTCTGATTCGTCCAGTTCTAATATGGAGTAGCACCAAAAAACTGGAGACTTACAAAAGAAAACTTTTCTTATTTAGTGCAATTTTTTCTAATTTCGAAATTTTGAAACTTCGTTTTTCTAGGCCACGGTTCTCGCCTAATTTATGACTTTTTCTTGCCGATTTGCCCATAAATTCATCATATTTTTCAACAAGTTTAACCTACCGTGAAACCTCTAATATACCGGCACCTCTGATAGAACGGCATCCCTAAATGATCGACGCTCGGACTGGGTCTTTGAATAATATGCCGGTAAGATAGAGGTTTGACGGTGTTCATGAAGTTTTCTATTTTGAAATTTTGATTTTTTGTTGCATTGTCCACCGAAGAAACTAGTTCTGATGAGTTCTCAAAAATCAAAACTCAAAAAATCGGTCATAAATTTGAAAAACGCAAAAAAAAAATCAGAAGGACTAGTTTTGGTGGCCTAGAATTTTTACTTCTTCCATGTTCTATTAAATCCAAGTTTTTTTAAAGGTAAGACGGTAGGAACTAGTGAAAAAGACCCGCTAAAGCCTTCGAAAAGAAAAAAAAAATTCAAAATCACCTAGTCCCTGTTGTCCACGAGGACTACACGACCACTTTTTTCAAACTCGTTCCTATCCTATTTCTTATCAATAGAGCACATTTCCCTACCTTAAGAAAGTGTCCAAAAACACATTCAACGTCACTTTCTCATCTTTGTGAAAGCATTGAGAAACTGCATTTTCAGAGAATCCAAAAGTTGGAGCCTCAAAAACAGCGGTGGTCAGAGAAAGTACTTGTTGAAGGAAATCGGTGAATTTGATATGATCCATAAGGCCATTGGAATCAGCAATTTGCGAGAAAATGTCTGGAAAAATAAATTTTCAAAAAAAAAAAAAAAAAAAAAGATTACATCTCAATTTATCCACTAGCTTGCCGGCGCAGAGCGTTGCCAGAGCGACTTTAATGGAGAAAACCGTCAGGCGGCCTGTATTTTGTCTGAAATTCGTTTAGGTAAGTGAGAAAAAAAGTAAAAAAATTTTACCCCAGAAAAGTTTGAACCCTGGACCTTCAGCACGTTAGACAAGCGCTTACTGGACTGCGCCATATAGGTGACTGGCAGGGCCGCCGAAATCGTTTTGCCCCAACGTTTTTTTTGTCAATCTTATTTGTTTGCAAAAGCCTGAGACCTCGATTTAAAGGCGCAGGGCAATTACTGTAATCGTGGCGGGACTCAATAAACGATTGTTGCTGCGCCTTTAAGACATCGTGTCAGGTTTTTGCGAATAATTAATGTGAATTCAAATTCCCGCGTGAACTCACTTATCATAAGCACCCAATAAGAAGGCTAATAACAATGAAATCGACACATCCGTATCCACGTGTTGAGATGAAACCAGTCGTTTATTCAAATTGTGGAATACTGTAGTGAGGAGGAGCTCGGCTCGAGAGGTTTTTATCTTAAAAAATTACGTTTTTGAAGAAGCTACCGTAACTCTTAGAATTTCTGTGCGAGACCCACGAGAACAAGGTGTTCAGAATTAGGGCGCCAAGTCGGTTCGAATGAATATAATCTTGACATTTTTTGGAATAATTTTGACCATTACGCGCCTTTAAAATATTCAAAATTTCACAAATTTTTCAAAACTTTCCGACCGCATTTCATTCAAATTTTTCAAACTTACCACAGTATGAAGAGGTAACGCGTTGAGCCCATTCTCCCGAAACGCCTCAATCATATTCCAAATATCAACTAGATGAACTTTTGTTTTTTGTTGTATAAATCTCAATTTACAAGCCGCTCGATACGTGGCAAATCGAATGGAGTCAAAGTCTTGGAGGCCTGTAAAAAGGTTGTTGAAAGTGAGAAAAATATAAAAGCTTCAAAACGGTTTAGGAAGGATTTCATCGTGAAATTCGGAATCTTGGTGTTGGAAATCACCGGGAAATCATTTTTCAAAGCGATTCGACTGTTTTCATCGGAAATCGAAATTTATTCAAAAACCTATCGTAACTCAGCGAGTTTCCATTCGAGACCCATGAAAACAAAATATTCAGAAGCAGGGCGACAAGACGGTTCAAATGAGTATAATCATGCGATATATATGCGATATTTTGGGATACTTTGAAATTTCCGTAAGCTATGCACCTTTAAATCAAAGATTTCGTGGTGGGACCCGATTTTTTTTCATTTCTGTGGTGCTAAAGTTTACTCTGATGCGCTGATTCTAAATGTCCAGTTTTCATAAAAATTGCACAAGAAACTAGCTAGTATACGGTCTTTTCGAGAAGGATTGGGTCCCACCACGAAGTTCAAATTCGAAGGCGCATAGCCATCGAAATTTTCAAAATGCTCCAAAATATGTCATGATTATACTCATTCGAACCGCCTTGATGTCCAGATTTTGAATTCTCAACTTTCATAGGTCTCGCATAAAAATTGATAGAGTTGTGGTAGTTTTTTGAGAAAAAAAACAGGAAAAAAATTATTACCAATAAAAATGATAGGATCGTTTTGAAAAATTTTTTCTCTGGGTTATTTTCAGTGTAGATTACGATTTTCATAATAATAATTACGCCGGAGCATCAGAAAAATTTTCAAAAATTTCAAATTTTAGGTATTCTGGAAATTTTTGTTCTGAAAATTTTGAAATTTTCCACCCAAAAAAAAAGCCGAAAAACTTACGCATTTCATCAATTAATTGTTGCATTTCGGAAGCGACTATCGGTGGTACAGAATGTTGCATTACATGTTCAGGTGATGGTCCATTATTCACTTCTCTCGACCCTCCGTTTGACCACATCTTCCCTCGTTTATTTCTACGAAAAACCACCCAATGTCTTTCTGAAATTGGCGGGAAAAATTGGAAAGAAGGGAAATTGACGAAGAAAAGAGAGAGAGAGAAAAGACATAGACTAATGGGTTTTGCATGTATGCACAAGCGAAGGGACAGAGGGAGGAGAGGAGGGACACTGATTTGCTCCGAATTACACATGAAAAGAAAAGAGAAAAGAATTGGGGGAAGGAAGAAAAATGGATTATATATTTATGTTTTGGGGTCGGAGGGGGAGTTAGTTGGGGCGGGGGGGAAAGGGTGGATTTTTGGAAATTTTGGGGCTGAAAAATAAGAAATTACGGGAAGAAAACGGATTTTTTGAATGGAAGCTGGAAATTTTTTCAGATTCAAAATTGTTTAAAATTGAGTAGAGAGAATGAAAGTTTTGGGAATTATTATCAAAAAAAAACCAATTAATTTTTGAAGATATGATCAACTTCAATTTTGGGTAGAAAACGGACTTTTTGAATGGAACCCGAAGATTTTTTCAAATAAAAAATGAAAACAAACTGGATTTTGAAAAAAAGAACATGAACAAAACACAGAAAGTTAAAAAGAGGGAGATTCAGGAAAAATTGTGGATAAAAATAAATTTTTTAAAAGTTTTTTTTATCCATTTTTTAGAAAATCAATGAAGGATTTTGGCAAAATCACGGTTTTATTCTACGAATTTTCTACCGATCCTCAAATCTAAAAACCGTTAAGTTACAGTTTCAGAAACCGTTTTTTTTTGTTCTAGAAAATAAAAGATAGATCAAGTTTTTAAAATACCAAAAAATTGTAAATTGGAATTTTTAATTTTGAAAAAGTCAATTTACAAACGGGATTTTTTTCAAACTTCATTATTGAAAAATTTATCAATCAATCGTTTTTTTTACAGTTTTTAGCGAATTTAAAATGCACAAAACGAACAAAAAAACTATACATTTTAATTCATGTTTCCAATTTTTGCTTCAAAAATGCAATTTTTCTTCCATTCAGGAGGCACTTTTTAAGAAGAAATCATGGTGAAACTCAGAATCAGCTTTGAAAAATACGTAGGAATTGAGGCCAATTCTTTTGCAAAAACTAAAAGTTTCTCAGTTTTTTTTTTTGAATTCAACTTTTTCAGAGAAGTATAAAAACGTATTCGCGAACCAGCAAAAATGAAATTTTTTTTTTGAAAAAACGAGAAAAGTGGAAAAATCTAGGAATAAGTTCTAATAAAAATAGCTATACAAGATAAAAAATTCGCATTTGAAAAGCAGCCTCGCAAAAGTGATTAAAAATGGGTTTTTCGAAAAATAGTGCAAAAAAAAGTAAAGTTGGGCACTTTCCCACCAGAAAAAGGGCAATGAAAAGGGAAAAAAAAAATTAATTTTTCATTTGTTTCGTCTCCAACGTACTCTTCTCTCCTCGGGCCTACTCACTCTCAGCTCTATCCATTCGCCCCAGAGAGTAGACATAAGCTCTCAATAGCCTCCCCCTCCCCCCGGTCCCCGTCGCGAACACAGAGCATTTAAAGAGGAGGAGAAGGAAGAGGAGCAAGGGAGAGTAGAGCTCTGCAGAAAGATAGAGAGAGAGAGAGAGAAGAGAGAGAGAGAGATGAGGAGAGAGAGAGAGAGAGAGAGAGAGAGAGGAGAGAGAGAGAGAGAGGAGAGAGAGGAGAGACGAGAGAGAGAGGAGAGAAGAGAGAGAGAGAGAGAGAGAGAGAGAGAAAGCGGATCGATGTGAAAAAGAAGGGTAACTCTCTCTCTCTCTCTCTCTCTTGGCAGAAGAAGAAAAAGAAGGACCCGAAGGGAAAAGAAGAAGAAGAAGCATACGAAATGAACAAAAAGAGACCAAAAGAGATAAGAGAAATAGAGAAATAAGAGAAAGGTCCCCTGTGAAAGTGAAAGGGATGAGAAGAAGAAGAAACAAAATGTTTAGTTTTTCCATCCCTTTCATTTTTCATGAGAAGGTGAGAGAGAGTGCCCACCCATGTTTCATTGGTTTAACGAGGGGGAGAAAAAAAATGAGGGATAGATTTGAAATTTTTTTCAAAAAAGTTTCCTGGGGCCTTGTTTTGTCAGAGATTTAAAGTTTTAAACTTGGATTTCGGGGATTGGTTGGCGCTTTTTTTCAAACAAAAAGACTGATCATTACTATAGTTTTTATCCCGAATAAAGCACAAGACTCATATTGAATACGGAAATTTTCATTCAGAATTTCGACATCCAAGTAAAGTTCTTTTCCAGAACGTTACTTTCATTTAAAAAAAAATTAATAGTATTTAACAGATACTAGTTTAGCTTGGGTGAGAACAAAAATCATAGTGCCAAGGTTCACCGCTGTTCAAAACGGTATTACCTCTAATCAGAACTCCGAACGAATCAGAGCCGGAAGAATCAGAGCTGCCAGAATCAGAACTGTACTTTATCAGAACTGGATGAGAATTGACACAACCTTGCTGCAACGGCCTGCAAGCAGCGAAAAGTGCCCAAATACGGGCAGTACTTATCCGAGGCAGTTCTTCAAATTCTTGTAAGGGTCAGTTCTGATTCGTCCGGTTCTTATACGCCCAGTTCTGATTAGGGGCAGCACCTTTAAACCAGTTATTCTGAATTAACGGTAATGTACAGTACAAAATTCCGTTACTTACATCGAAATTTTGAAGATTTTGAACGAAATGGTTATACTTAGTTTTTTTGAGAAATTATTTCAAAAGAGGACTTGAAGTAAAAACTTTAATTTCTTTTTCAGTTTTTTTAAGCCCTGATCCTGTTGTACATGAAGAAATACCTCAAGTTAGACAACAATTTCGAAGTGAAAACTGCCAAAAATTTTTTATTTCCAAATCAATATTACAGACAGAAAAAAAAACCAATAAAACCATTTAGAAAACAGCGATTTGTCCACTCTCCAACATTGCACGAATTCGGAATTTTTGAATTTTTGTGTGAACTCTCGGGAAATCATCAACAAATGCAAACATATCTGGCGCCACGAACTGAAAAAAAAACAAATTTGAAATTTCAAATTTTTTTAGTCAAAAATATTTGAAAAATTTTAGACGATTTCCTTCTCAAAATGTAATTTTTTCAGATTTTTAAAAGCTAAAAATGAGGATATTTTTTCAAAAAAATTCAAAAATAAAAAAAAATTCAAAAAAATGGAACCCACATGATGTGATCTACACATGCTCTTAAGCTCATCTTTAAGCTTAGCCGCATGAAATTGCGTACTTCTTGCAACACAAACAGCCGTAACTGGTTGCCCTCTGCCACGTGACACCACTTGAACACCTTTTATCAAATCATTTTGATTCAGAAGACGTTCCAAATTCCAGTGCTCCACTAGACAATTATTCTTGTCGTAGATCAAATCTTCCTCGCTTGCCACCACTTCGATGGCGCCGTTTTCATCTATTCGGGCGATGTCTCTACAAATTCTTGTTTGCCAATTTATTTGTCAAAAAAAGGATTCTGATGAATTTTGAACTGAAAAATTTGAATCTAGGACATTCTATTGTCCACGTGGACTACAAATTTGGATTTCCGAGGAATTTGAAGAAAACTCGTCGTGTAGTTCACGTGGAAAAGAGGCTTTGAAAAATTATGGTATTTTTCAATATTCCTTCAATTTTTTTAGAAAAAATTTTCTAGGCCACGGCCACCAAAAACCAAATTTTTTCAAGTTTTAATTTTTTTGCGCTGTTAGTGTTTTGAGCAAAATAGAAATTGTTCGATTTTACGAATTAGAAAAAATAATTTCGGCCAATTTCCACCTAAAAATTGAATTGAAAGAAATTTTTTGTCCACGTGTACTACATGGCTGAAATTTTAAAAATTTGATTTTGGTCAATTTTTTTGTAGATTTGGAGCATTTTAACTGAAAATATTCAAAAAATAGTTGAAAAAAGGAAATGTTTGGTTTTGAGAGATTTCTAGGCCACGCCCACCAAAAATGCTCCTCTTTAATTTTTTGCAATTTCAAGAGATTTTTTGAATTTTTTCGACCGTGAAAATTTGAAATTAAAAAATAGAACGTACCCAGTATCAACCCATTTCTCCTTTCCCTTTGTATCCGGTGCATAACCCATAAAAGTGGAACCATAATAAACTCGAATCAATAATTTTCCCAATTTCCCAGTTTCCACTTGATTCTCACTTCCATCCAATGGAATTAAATGAGCCTCGTAACCGGCAATGGCTTTTCCAACATTTCTTGTAAAATCGGAATTTTGATCTCCCATTATTGGAATTGATCCAGTTTCTGTTAGGAGATAACCGACCTGAAATTAAGAAATTGGAAAAAATAACAGGAATTTTGAAGTAATTAATTTTGGAAATTAGAAATGTTTAGATAGTTTTTGAAATTTTTGGAAATTTTCAGCTAATTTATTTTTTGAGATTTTCAAGATTTTCAATTTTACGAAAAATTTTTCAAAAGAAATTTGAATCAAAACTGCAACACACTTTTTGAAAAATATGTTCAGTTATTTTGCCGAATTTTGCCACAGATTATCTGAAAATTTTACGAAAATTTTGAAAAATTTATTTTCATTTTGGATTAAAATATTGGGTCCCACCACGAAAGCCCCACACTGGTTAACTGCGGGGTAGAAAGCGCGCCCTAATGCTAATGACTTCGCTGGGTACCTCAATTTTAGCCGAATTTTTTCAACCGAATTTCTGGAAATGGGACAAAACTGAGTATTAAACTTTTTTAGCATTAGGGCTCTTTACTACCCTCGCAGGGATCCCGTGTGAAACCCCAAAGGCGCATCGACATTGAAATTGGTGAAAAAATTCCAAAATATGTCATGATTATACTCATTCCAACCCGCTTGACGCCCTGATTCTAAATATTTGATTTTCAAGAGTCTCGTGTTTAAATTCATAGGGTTACGGTAGTTTTTGGAAAATTTCCAAAAACAGATCGCTTCGAAAAATGTTTTTCCAAATTTTTTCAAGGCGTAGATCACGATTTTCATAATGAACCCCTTTAAAAATTGTTTACAACGTTTTCAATTTCGAAATTTTTTGAAATACTCACCGCAATAATTTTGACATTTTCCGCTTGAACCTTAATCAGCTTCAATACTTCCTTTGAAACTCGATCACCAATTAATAAAATATTTTCTAATGCAGATAATTTCACTCTTTGAGTTTGACTAATTTTCAAAAGAAGTCGTAAAGCAGCTCCATTTGACAGTAGGGTTGTACATCTGTATTTACTAACACTTGAAAATAAATTCTTTGGAAGTGGAGTTGCATCAGGGAATACAATACGGCATTCTGTGAGAAATGGTGATAAGCAGATCAAGTTGAAGATGGCAATACGAAATATTGGAAGAGCACAAGCCAAGACGTGCTGAAATTATTTTTTTTTGAAACTTTGAAAAAAATTGTTCGCGAGGACTACACGATTTTTTGAATTTTTTTCTGAAATTATGAAAAAAGAACGAAATACTGAAAGAAGATGTTTTCTGGAATACAAAAACAATTTTTTTTTGAAAGATTCTAAATTTCAACATAAAATTGTCCACGAGGACTACACTGAAAAACTACGCAATAATGAAATATTATAGGCCACGATTGAAACTAGTTTCCCAGCAATTTTTTTCTCTTTTTTAGAGCCTTTTTTGGTTCTAGTCACTTGCTGGCATAGTATTCTCAAGGTGGCCGAGTTTGGGGAAACTTCGGCCACCAATCGAAGGTTTGTTCTATTTTGTCCCCCTATTCACGACCCAGAATCGAAAACCCAAATGGAGATATCAAATTTATCTTATTTTTGATTATTTTCTGATTGGATAAGAGCAGAAACTTCAAATTTTGCATGGCCGAACTTTCTCCCGATTCGGCCACCAAATAAAAAAGCTACCTGATCATTAATGCCAAAAGCCGCAGCAACGGCTCTGGCTCCATTCAACATCTGGTAATGAGACAAGGCAATCAATTTCGGGGCTCCAGTGGTTCCCTTAAAAAAATTATTTTTTTAAATTATTGAATTTTTTGAAAAATTACCAGTGTGAATTGCAAGCACGCCAGTTTATGACTGGACCATTTGCTGAAGTCGGGAAGTTTTGCGATTTTGTCTTTGGAAGATTTCAGAAATACTTCTGATAGAGTGAAGGTTCCACTGAAAAAAAGGATATGGAAAAAAAAAACTACCGTAATCCAATGAATTTCCATGTGAGACCCATTAAAACCGGATTTTCAAAATCAGGGCGTGAAGACGGTTCGAATGAGTATAATCATGACATATTCTGCTCAATTTCAACGTCTATGCGCCTTTAAATAAGGAGTTTATCGCAGGACCCAAGCCTGTTCAAAGCTACCGTACCCTTCATGGGTCTCACATGGAAAATTATAAAATTACGGTGAACTCACGCATGTTTATGCTCCTCTTCTGCCAATATAACATGTGTCAATTTCGGCAATAATTCACTTTTTGTTTGCCCTTTTCTTGATCTCATTATCTCCGGAGCAATTTCCAATAACAAATTATTCAAATGATCCGGTTCGTATTGATGAGCACGGAAACAGATTATACATGTGAATTCTCCTAGCTCGAGAGCTCTTTTTAGGGAATAACTATTCGAGTAGTTTGGATTGGCCAAAGAGAAAACGAGTCCGGCACGAGAGCAAGCGAGGGCGCAGAGCATTACCTGGAAAAAATCTCTCTCCAGTTTGGGGGCATCACTATCTCTGAAGAGAATCGAAAATGCTAAGGTTTTGGTCGAAATGTTACTGCTAAGGTCAAAATAGCAGGCAAGTTTTTATTTTCGTTTCCGATTTATATTTTAAATACTGATTCCATTGCTGTTGATCAAAAAACGCCCTGAAGAGCACGAACTGCGCCCGAAATCGCGTGTTACAGATTGGTGGCCGCGACCGTATGGCAGAGAAATCGACAGGCATTTATCTCCTGATTTTTTGCTTTCATTTCGTTCATTTCACATTTTTTTTGTAACGATATTTCAATCTTCTTCTAGTTCAACTGTTGAGTCCAATAAAAAAACATGTGCCAAGAATATCAACAACAGGCTTGGTCGGAAAAATTTTCCCGAAAAATGGAATAGTTTTCAGAAAAATTATTTCGGAAAATCGGAAATCATAATTTTTTTCCGAAACAGAAACTCGAAAAATTCGGAAAATCTTGAAGATCTTTCAAAACTTGTTTTTTTCACTGAATTTTTCAATTGAAAGTGAACAAGTTGATGACTTTAAAAAAAATTGACTGAAAGTGGTTTTTTAAACGAAAAAATCACTAAATTCGTTGAAAAAACGTTTGGGTGAAAGCAGTAGATAAAATATAATTTGTCAATTTTCCGAAAAAATAAGTTGGGAAAATTCTTCGACGAGAAAGTTTTGCGAAAAAAAGTCGGAAAATCGGAAAATTCGGAATTTCCGTTTTCCGACTCCGGCCAACCCTGGTCAACAATCTTATTACAGCATTATTATCCGGACTATAATTCAGATATTTTGAAGCTGTCTAGATTGATTCTCGTTATTAAACTTGTTATCAGTAAACCTCTCAAACCATCAAACCTGTGAATGATTACTTCCAGCCACCAGAACTCTGTCTCCTTGTTTCAAACCAATCGATAAAAAACCGGCAGCCAGTGATTCCATCTCACTGACAATTTTTGAGAAAGTCAATGACTGTTTCTCGGAATCAAACACAGCAGCAACTCGATCATTTCCAGCTTTTGTGTAGATCAATTGAGGGATGGTTTGAGAATCAAAATCAATTTGTTTTGGAGGCGGAGCTTTGGATACTCCCTGGAAATTTTTTTGTTAAAAAGAACGATTATAATACTCTTTTCAGAACCCTTTTGGTTCGCTCACTCCAAAAAATAATTTTTGATAATTTTGCTTTAAAATTTGAAAAAACTACAGTAGTTTTAAAATTTTCGCGGTGAGACCCAAATTTTCAAATTATCCCAAAATAAGTCAAGAGTAGATTCATTCGAACAGTCTTGACGCCCTGATTCGGAATATCTTAGTTTCATGGGTCTCGCATGGAAATTCACTGGGTTACTGTAGTTTTTGGAATTACTAGAAAAATGGTCGGATTGCTTTGAAAAAAGTTCTCCCGACGTTTTTTCATGCGTAGATTTCGAATTTCACAGTGGAATTGCTTGAAAAGTTATTTCAAAAACCTTCAATTTTGATATTTTTTCCTTTTTTTGGGAAAAAAAAATGTTTTCATTGACCTACCGTAACCCATCCATTGTAGTCGATACAAAAGGTTTGTTGAAAAAATTCCGTCATATTATCGTCTCAAAAATCAAATAAAACCCAAAAAACTACTAGTATCCCGGGGCGAGGGGATATATTACGAAACGTCTTTTGGCTCCTTGGTGTCCGTCTGAACGCCAACTGTCATTTGGAAGAGAGCAAAAAATAGAGATATTTATTTGAAGAAGAGACGCAGACATTTATGACAACGATTTTCGAAACAAGTCTACGGTGTAACGGAAGAGGGGATAAACAACTGGAGGGAAGATGTGAGTAAGGGAAAAAAGAAGGAAGAGATGTTGAAATGTGATGGGAAATGAACTAAGGGAACCTTATGACTTCAGGTGGTCAGAAGGTGTAAATATTTTCTTGACCCTCCGTTCGAATTGTTCCTTTAACGATGTTATGGGGTGCTACCAGAGCTTCACGGAAATGATTTTTCTGTTTTCGGAAAACGAAAATTTTCCGAAATTTCGGAAAACGGAAAACGGAAAATGGAACAGAAAAAAATTTTCTGGAAAAGGAAAATGGAAAAAGGGAATAAAAAAAACCGGAAAACGGAAAACGGAAAATGGAATTCCGTGAAGCTCTGGGTGCTACCCCTAATCAGAACCAGACAAATCTAAACTGGTCGGCTAAGAATTAGACGAATAAGGACCAACCGTTTAAGAACTGTCCCGGATAAGAACTTTTCAAATGCTCGTATTTGGACACTCTTCAGTGCTTGCTGAACATTGTAGCAATGTAGTGTCAGTTTTCATCCGGGTAGTCCTGATAAGGTACGAACTTTCTTTAAGCAGCTCTGAGCCAGGCAGCTCTGATTCATCCAGTTCTTATTTGACAAGTTCTTACCCGACTAGAGTTCGGGGCAGCTCTGATTTGGGATTGAAAGAGTAATGGAAGGTAAATATTGCAATAATTAATTTTTAAAATTTTAAGTAAACATTTTTTTATTTGCATAAAAATCATAAAACACCAAATGGAGAAAAGGGTGATCACCCCGGGGGACTCGAAACAGCAGCGATGGCCTAGAAATGCAAAGGCGGAAATTTGGAAAAGTTTTTTGATTTCTTGTTTCTTTCTTAAACTAAGTTTTAGTTGAAATGTTCGCACCGGGAAGAAGCCGAAAATTTGCTCGGAAAAAAACATTTGCTTGAGATAGATAGAAATTTCTCGTAGTTCGGCATGAACGTTTCCCGAATCATGATCGTGTTATAATGTTTTGATGTTTCATTTTAATTTGCGTACAAAACTTAAACTTGATTTGTTCAATCGAAATTGACAATTGATTATTTTTTTGGTCGAGAAGCTAAAGAGAGCTAAAGAGCTAAGAGCTAAAGAGAGTTTATTGATAAATATAGTACATTCGTGACATAATATGTAACACAGTAGCTTTGATTTGATAAGCGCTAAGTAGCACACGAAGAGAAATGCTAACGTTTATCATGATATCATCGATAGACATCTACTAAATATTTTGAAATAATCCATCCCTCTATGGTTCCTCCACAGAAGTGCACACGTAGCTTTCTGTCAACATTTTTCGTTCCGAACCAAAATTTTTCGTCTTCGAGGAGCTCACTGTAAAAAATAATGTACAATTTTACTCATAAAAGTACAAGTAACTCACAATTTTTCAATTAATGCTAAGCTCTGCTCGAGTTCATCATTATCAAATTTGCAGTTGAACTGGAAATTGGCTTTGGTCGGGAGGTCGATTGATGTGAAGTTCTGAAAAAAAAAACATGTTTAAAGAAAATTTTTGAAAGACAATCTCGCAATTCGCATATTGTCGCTTTTATAAAACTGCAATCTGGTACAGAAAAGTTCGACAGCGTCGCAAACCAAGCATTTTTTGAAACTTGCCGCGCGGTTTTTTGTAAGAGTGCGGCACGAAGTTTTTTTCGGTTTTTAAACTGCAAAAATCATTATACGAAAATCTTTTTGGGAATCATGCTTTGTATCACCGGAAAATAAATAGCAATTTTTCTGTGCGGCAGAATTGCAAAACGCCCACATTTTGTCAATGGGCGGGGCGTCAGAAATATGCGGCGTAGCCAAGGTTGTAAGTTTATAAATGCGACAATAAACAGTATGACAATTTCTCATCGCAAAATATTTCGAATAAAAAAAACGAAACTCACATCAATAACATCCACCAAGTTTCCCAGTGTAAGCTCATTATTTTCCACTACCATCGATTTCAAATTTCCGAATTTCTTGAAATTCAGATTCTTGATCGTTGTCAATAACTCAAATTCCTTTACATTTTTCCACTGATCCATTTCCATCAACCAATCGATATTTTTCATTTCTCCTTTCTTCAAATGAACTGATTCAAGATATTCCGGATCACAGAGGGTCAACATTCTTTTGCAGTCTTCAGAGTTATCCATGTCGGAATACCAGTAAAAATGTTTCACTTTGAATGGAAATTTCATCTCATTTTCTTCAATTTCTTCTGTTAACTTATTAGTGAATCGTTTCAAATAATCATAAGAATCTGGATTCAAAAATGAGATTTTCAGAGAATCCAGGTGATCATCGCTCTTAGAAAACTTTAATAGAGCCTCCATCAAATCGGAAAACACAAAAAACGTTGAATCATTGAAAACCCATGGTGGAGAAGCATTTATGTAATAACCTCCGACAGATAGCCATAACTCGTACCCATCAAGACTGTCAACTGTTTCAGGTGTTGGGATGGTTAGTCGGAAGGATGGGCTGAAATTTATTATATGTTTTTTTCTCTCACATATACCGTAAAAACTGTAAGAGGCGCACCTGTAATAGAAGCGCAACAAATCGAGACTATCGAAAAATAGAAGCGCACCCTCTAATTGACGCGCACCGTAATAGAGGCGCATAGAAAAAGGTTCAATTCTTTCGTGTTTTCATGAAAAATGTGCAAAAATTACTGAAAAACTGGCAAGAGTACTACTTTTTTCTGATGTTTTTCATGATTTCTCTTAAAAATACGCAATTTTTTCCTTCTTCTCAACAGAAAATTATGGTTTTTTTATCAATAAATAACAGCTACTTTTGGGTTGAAAAATAGTGGCGCATCTCTAATTGAAGCACACCTGTAATTGAGGTGCATCAAAAATGAGGGGTTGAGAATAGAAGCGCATGCGCCTCTATTACAGTTTTTACGGTAAACCCTATTTTTCTACTGCAATTTTTGAGAAAAAACGATTTAGAAAATGAACTACTAAACATAGTTTTATGAGATTTTTCCGAAAAATTATTGAATGAGAAGAATGTGCCTTACCGAAAAAAAATTTTCCGAATATTTTCTGGAAAAATTCACCACAAACAATAAATTTTCCGAAAAAATTTCCGATAATTTTCCAGTTTACGGTGTATTGCTCAAAGCTACTGAAAAAACTTGGAAGTTTTTCGGAAAATTTACCGATATTTTTCTGCAATTTTTCTCGGTATTTTTTCCGATAAACATTCCGTTAAATTTAACGGAACTTCACAGGAAAGGCACACTGTTTGGGAGAATATTTCGTGGTAAGTTCATTACAGAACTAAGTTATCGGAAATTCTCTCTTGACTCACCTTAGTCCTCTGTTAGCCGGCATTTTGGATAAATTGAAATAGTTGAAAACGAAGAATCACGCCCATTTTATAGTACCGATGATGAGCAATCTTTTGATTAGTATTAGCAAGTCAAAACATGAGGAATATCAGAATATTGTTCCTTATCGAAAAAATAAGAATTAGCAATATATCTTCTTAGATGTCTATCTCTCTGTGTCATAGAATTAGTCGAACCGGTTTTATTCGAAAATCACATTCGAAAGTTTCAATGAAGTTCCTTTCATGCCTGTCCTAAAAAAAAACGAAAAAAGATTTGCCGCCAGCAGGGGTCGAACCTGCGACCTTGGGCTTATTAGACCCACGCTCTAACCGACTGAGCTACACAGGTGATTCGCGCGGGGTACATTATGCCTAGAATATATGTCGCGGACATTTAGGTTGGGTACTGGGTAAGAGCTTGAGAATTTGTACATAATGTACATATCGCGAAAACTTATACATAATGCGTACATAATTTATGTATCGCGAACTGATATACCTATAATATATCTATAATGAACATGTTGCGAACCTACAATGTGTTAATCGCGAACACTTCTTCCTTTTTTTTCCAATAAAAGAAAACAGCAGAAATGTGATAAAAATTTATTAAAAACATTAATAGACAAAAATTAAGATCCTTTTTTCGTTGTTGAAGTCCTGACGATCGTATCCACAAGGTGATCCGCCGCTTCCTCTGTTCCTCCTGTTGATGCGAAGTCGATAGTTTTCCACTCGCCTGAAAAATGTATAATTAACTTCGGAAAGGTTTCTGGAATTTACTGAGTCAAGCAGGATGAATTTTTACTTTTGAAAATTTTTGGACATGAACTTACAAAGTTTTTCAAAAGAGAAACCTGGGTCGGTTTTTTTTTCTAAAATCTTAAGAGTGACCAGTTTTAGCCCCGATTTTTTAGAGACAAAAAATGTTTTGTTGATTTCCACCCTGCTTGAAAATTTTTGGATTTTTTGATCGTGCTGAAATAAAAGTAATAGAAAAGTTTTTACCACAAAAAGTGTCCAATCTGGAGATTCTGCTTGAATCGAAGCTCCTTTGTCATTTCACATTCTGTAAATTCAATATAAAGAAATCAGTATGAATTCTCTTTACTCACGTCCTGCTTCCTGCGGGGAGACTGGCTAGGATAGTGATCGTTTTTGAGTTTTGTGTGCTACCAATAACCTGAAGTATGAATAAAAATTGGTACCATGAGAGGAAATGAAGAAAAAAACTCAAACAAGTAAATTGGAAATAAACAAGAAAACGGAAACTTGAAACAAAACATTGTCTTCATTCTATTCGCCGATATGTTGTCTGTATATACATTATGCGTATATTGCGAACGTCGCAACCTGGCTTTCGCGATGTATACATACTGGACCATTCGTTTCGCGATATGTAGAAATTGGGGCTCTTTATACGTACTTATGTACAATGTATAAATCGCGAATCACCTGTGTATGGCGGCGACGAGAGAAAGTAGGTCGAGAGGACATACAGAAAAGTGCCGAGGGCAGAACGGAGGGAGGCAGTTGACAGGTAGTGATGGCTGAAAAAAATTGAATCGGGACAGCCAGAAAGCACGCTCTAATGATAATTTTACGTAAATCGTGTATTTTCGGCGGTTTGTGGGGTGTTTTCGGATGGAAAAATAGTGAAATTTAAATTTTTCAATAAAAAGAGACCTTTTTAAAAGATCAGTTTGGGTTTAATTCTAAAAAAACCAGGGAATAAAAACCGCAAATTATATTAAAATTTTCGAAACAAAGCCGACCCACAGAGTAGTTTTTGAACCTAATTCTTCAACTTTCCTCTAACTGATAAGAAGACGTTAAAAATATCTTTTTTTGCAAAGATCACAAGATTTTTATCATTTTGATCGTATTATGATACAAAAAGAAGAGATAGACCTTTGATTTTCGAAAGACACTGTCTCTTCGTTCTCTGCAGCCCAATACTGATCTCATGACGTCATGATTTTCCGTACTATGCCTAAACTTTGGATTTCGAAGCCTACTTTTTGGCTCTTCTTTTCTTTTTCACTTTTTTCGCATCCCGCCTTATTCGCCAAACTGGTCTAGCAGTCTGAAAATGGTTTATAATGATGGGAAATTATGGAAAATTGAGCAAAATTTTTTTTTTGAAAAATGAGTCAAAGTTCAAAGGACAAGGAGCCGACAAGAGTGGGTTCTTGGTGCAAGAAATATTTGTTGGAAGGTGAGTTTTTGTAGACATTTTGAGGTCCCGATCACTCAATTTAAAGCCAAAATGACAGGTGAATTTATCGAAGAAATTTCCTTAAATTTACCGATAAATTTCCATGTCCGACCATGAAATTTACCGGTAAATATTAGCTTTTTAGCGAGAAGTTCAAAAAATTGGTGCAACGAAGCTGCGAAATTACGCTAAAACGCACTGTTTAGCAGATTTACCGGTAAATTTTAGGATAAACTGATAAATTATCCGGTTAAAATTTTTTTGCTAAATTGCTAAACTCCCTGTATACTGGCAAGTTTTCTCATTAATTGATAAGTTACCAGGGAATTTACCGGTAAATTTTTCCAATGGTTGAACGTTTATTCCGAAATTCACCGGTAAATTTTGTCCGAAAAACTGCTAAATCACCTGTAAATTTATCGGTAATTTTTTGATATAATGATCTTTTTTTCAATACATTCACTGGTAATTTTTATTTGTATTTTCTCAATTTTCAGGCCAACAACTTGATGAAAAACATGCTGCAAAGGTCCTCAACTTCCCTGTAAATCCCACGTTTGCCGACTATATTCTTATCAAGTATCGAAAATTTGTGGCGGTTCTTATACCATTTTTTCTTATCCATGTGAGTTTTTGTGGTTTTTTGCTGTTTTTTTGGCCCCAAACGGCCTTGAAATGGGATTTCTAAGTAAAATTAAAAAGTTGGCACCGTGCCAAAACGAAAGTTTCTCTCAAATTTGAAAATTTTTCAGTCAATCTGGTGGGCTACCGCATTCAAACATGATTTCTTCCAATATTACCCAGAATATTGGCATATGCCAGTCACTATGGTCGTCGGAGCTCTTATCTCTGGAATGACTGCCGAAGGAGCTGGAGCTGTGGCTTTTCCTGTTATGACATTGGTCCTACACTTGGCTCCATCGATAGCTAGGGATTTCGCTCTGATGATTCAATCGATTGGTAAGCTTCTTGTGGTTTGATCTGCTATTAGGGGGCGTGGCAAAGTTTCAAAATTTCATGAGAAAACTCAAAAATTATTCGGCGAATTCAAATTTCAAAATTGCTTGAATATGAAAAAAAATCAGCGAGCTTAAAAAAACAATTTTTTTTTAAAAACAGTAAAATTTTAAAGAAAAGGAAAATCCATTAACTCTATTACAGCGGCATGCAGCTCTATTATTCAAAGTAAACGTCTAGTGGTGCCATTCTATTAGAGGCTGCCGCATGATTTAGATTTTCTGAAATTTTTTCAGAAAATTTTGAGAAAAACTTTCTGAAAACCCTTTTTTTTCTACTTTTATCATTGAGACAACTCTTACCCTCTTTTAGCCTAATTCTCAGTTCATAGGTGCCATTCTGTTGGAGGTGCCGTCCTATTAGGGGTGCCGTTGTAATAGAGGCAACAAGGTTTTTTCAGGAATGATGGCCGCCCTCGTCTGCGTTGTCTTTATGAAAGTGAAATTCGACGAGAGATCGGTTATCCTTGGAATCGCCGGAGCCATACCAGGTTTCATTTTTGGAGTCCATTGCGTAATTCTAACGTTATCTTCCTTTCTTCTAACCACGCCCCTTTCTTACAGATTGACCCACTTTTCACTGGAGCTCAGAAGAAAATGCTCTTCGTCTCGATTTGGACTTCTTTCGCGTTTGCTCTGGGGATTCTGAATTCTCAAAAGAAGCGACCAACTTTTGTGAAGATTCCAGAGTTTTGTTTCTGGAAAGGAGTTCTTTTATTTTTTACGGGAGCTGTTGGAGGGATTTTTGATGCTTTTGCTGGAAGTGGAATCGATATTTGCATGTTTTCAACGTTGACTCTTTTATTTAGAGTTAGTGAGAAAACGGCCACGCCAACTACAATGATATTGAAAGGTTGGTCCTTTTTTTAAATTGCTATTTTTCTGAAATTTTTTTTTGTAGTTTGTAGTGATATATTACTCTCAAAACTTTTCTGGACTGAATTCATTTGAGCCGTTCTAACTTCAGAAATTTAGTTTTGATGGGTCTCGCAACGAAATTGACAAAGTTACGGGGTTTTTTTAGTTGTCGAAAATCTCTTCTTTGGCTCTTTTCCAAAGTTCTAGGGGTCAAAAAGGGTTGTTTGATTACAAAAATTAAAGGTTTTCAACTGAAAACTCAAAAAAGTTCCAAAAATTCTAATTTTTTTAATCACCTTTTTTCAAATTTTATGATATTTTTGAACCAAAAATTAGGCTATTCCAGTTTTCTTTTTTAACATTCAGCCCGAGTTCATAGTCCATAATTCCAGGAATCGTCTCAATGTTTGGCTTTTACTATCGTGCTGTTCAAATGGGTGATATCTCCGATATCGCTTGGAAATATTTCACTTGTACTATACCAGTTGTTGCTACAATGGGTATGATCTGAACTTTCAGATTATTGAAAATGGTTTTGAACTTTCAGCTCCCGTCGGTTCATTCCTAGGATCACATCTTCATCGTCAAGTTATTGCCGCGTTGATATATATCTTGGAAGCAGCGTCGTTAGTGGGATTCTTGCTGACCAAGCCAACATGGTTTTTGATTATTATGTCAGGTAAGATTGGCTATGAATGAATACGCGTGGCTCTGTAAAAAAGCAAACACGCCGGTGCTACCCGGAAACAGAACTGGACGCATCAAAATTGCCCGAATGTGAGCTGACGCAACTTTGTTGAAATGGCCTGCAACATACGAAAAATGCCCAAACAGGTGCTTTTGCAAAGTTCTCATCCGGAAGAGTTCTGGTAGCATCGACACGCTGGCTAAGCTTAGAATCTCGTTGAGACAACGACCTTGTTCATTTCAGCCATTATTATTGCATGTGGATTTGTATTTTTCCAAGTAATGGCTAAACTTGGAGAACTTCTCATGCGATTTGTCAATGGAGAAGAAGTGCCAATGGAAGATGAAAGTGAAGACAAGGTTGAGCTGCAGTTGGATCTGGAGCAACCGATGTATGATATACGAGTTTTATAGGAATCTGATTTATTGTATAATAAACACAACTTTGATGTTTCCGTAATACACTTTTCGTTATACGTCGTACGGGCGTTGCGCTGTACGCGTTCCACTGCACTCAGTTGAAAAATGCCTCAAATTCTGATTTTGGTCACCAATTTGTTTTCCAATTTTTACAGAAAATGTCATGAAAATGTTTTGTTTTGTGTGCCATGTAACTAAAAATGATCTTCACATTTTTTTCACAAAGATCGTAAACTTTCCTATTGCAAAGATCCCCCTTATTCAAAACCCGGAAACATATGTATAGCAAAACGCAAAACATGGAAGTGATTAGTATCCAAATCCATCAGGGGATCACAGCTGTGTGTGTCCCAAAATCTCTAATTGAATTCCATCGGAGCCTCGTTTTCCTTCTTCGCCCGTTCAAATGTATTCTCTTTTTGTTTTGTTTGTCGCCCATCATCCATCATTCGTCATATCTCTTTTTGTTCTTCTTCTTCCTATATACATTTCCTTTTCTCCCGTATATATATATGTGACACCCTGTCATGTTTTGTGGTAAAAATAGGAGGAACAAGAAGAGCAAAACGAGTCCGAATGACCTCCCCCCGACCCGCAATTCCCCAGATGATTTTTGACGTTCTTTCGTTTTTTGGGGAAAAAGGGAGAAGAAATTCGAAAAGAATGGAGCAAAAAAAGGAAATCACAAAAGGAGAGTTGAAACTTTTTGTTTCACACTAAACGGCCGACTTACTACATACTCTTTTGTGCAACTTTTAAACGATGGCACATTTTGAACCTCGCTGTACTAGTTTCGACCTTACAACCTTGTGCCTTAAAACCTTACAACTTTAAGACCTTGTTAGGATAGATAATAATTAGCGTAAAACATGTAATAAAGGAACATGTCCTTCTATTCTCAACCCCTCTGTTTTGGTGTCCTTCTAATACAGTTGTTACGGTAGTTAAGACTGGGCTTTTTTTGCTTGGGGTTGGCTGAGGGCTGGTTAAGGGTACCTAGTTGAAGCTGGCTAAGGTCGAAAGTTTAATGAAGTTTGCCGAAAATTTCGAATTGCAGGACTTTTTGTCTCGAAATGTTATGTCTATTTTTTACCACACGTCTGTTATGATGACCACCCCCTGGTAAGAAAATTCAGGCCCGTAGCTGCTGGCTAAGGTTTAGCCTGCTGCTTCCAATTTTTCGATAGTTTTCCGATTTTTGACTGTATCTCGGTCCGTTTTTGTGAGTTTTTCACAGTCGAAATAAAAAATTTAGGAGAAAATGAAACACAACTTTTTGCCATCGACAAAAAAACGGTTTGAAAAACTTTAGTAAAAAATACGATTCAAAGTGGAATCTGGAAAACCGAGGCTAAATTTTTTCGATCCTGCCTGTGATACTGGAGAAATGATCGCTTTTCAATCATTTAGCTGAGCTGAAAAGTCAAATTCAAGCTTTAAATGAAGATTGGGGTGGGTTTATTGTAGTTTTACGTCATTTTTTGTCCATTTTTGTAGATTCACTAAATTGTTTTTTCATGTCCCATGAATGAAACCACAGGCGAAATCTCTAGACCGTCTAGTCTTCTCGAGATACACGGCGGTTTTCCATGAGGCCACGGTCCTTATTGATATACCGTCCGCTTTTTCAACAACGATTTTCAAGCAAAATCACTATAAAAATCGTGTGCAGCGTAGATTTTTAATGCAGAAAAATTGTTAAGCTTAAGTGAGTTTAGTCCAACTTTTTTTTAAATGCATCTTAATCCAACTTGAGACAAAAGTTAGATTTTCAGAATTTCGGAGTTTAAATCCAATCTGTCTGAAAACTGTACCCTAGAAAGTTTGATAATTTCATCTCAATTCCTAAGATCAGAACTTGTCACAGGAGAGCATTCATCCGGTTTTTGACTTGAAAAATGAAAAAGAATGGCCGAAAGTAGCTAGGCAGCGGTTTTCTGACAAATTGGATTCTGATTCTGTTTTGAGAATTTGATAAGAACATATTCGGCAAGTTTAGGATAGGCAGGGACGTTCACAATCTTTTCAGCATGTTCATTATCAAGTTTTTGGCCTAAAAATCAAGGAAATCAAGCTGAAACAAGGCTAAGCCAGCCTTTTCGACTAGCGCTTCTAATGATTCCTCTTGTCACCGGCCACAATATTTTGTCTCACATTTCATGTCTGTCTCATTAATTGTGTCTTCTCTCCATCTATTTCTCTCAAACTGCTCTTTTGCTCCTTTTTTCTCTCATTCTGATCTGATTTTTCTTCTCTTTTCTTTTCAAATCAATCAAGATGTTCCCCTCCTCGTAATTCGACCTTTTTCCATTCCATTCCCCTAAATTCTACGGGGGTCTACACTCTACACAAAACGTCAAAATGTCTCAAGTCTCTGCCTAAATTTTCAAAGATATTTGATCCGAGATAGGGCTCTTCCCCTCTCTCGTTTAAGGAGGAGGACCCTTCTCCTTCTCGTTATCTCGATTTTTGCCCTTCTTTTTTATAATCGACTTTCGACTTTTTGTCCACATACTTGACAGCTGTTTGAGTATATTTTTCTCCTTATAAAAAAGTGCACCTGCTTCTATTTCCGCGTTTCATTATTGAGTTTATTTGCAGCTGGAAATTCAGAAGAATTCTAGAATTTTCATGCATTTTCAAGTTTTTTGTACTTCAATTTAGCGAAGGCTCTTTTTTTGGAGCTTTTACTCTCCTCAAATTCGACAAAAACTCGTTTTCACGGTAGAGCGCACTTTCTCAGCGATTCCCTAAAAAACAAAAAAGATTTGCCGCCAGCAGGGGTCGAACCTGCGACCTTGGGCTTATTAGACCCACGCTCTAACCGACTGAGCTATGGCGGCGACGAGACGAGGCAGGTCGAGAGGGCATACAGGAAAGTGCGGGAGGCGACAGGAGGATGCGCTTGCGGGAAGGACGATAGCTGAAAACAAATTTTGAGTCGAGACAGTAAGAAAGTGCGCTCTAATGATAATTTTTCCAAAAATGGTGATTTTTCGGTTTTCCAAGGCGATTTTTTTGCAGGGAAAAAGTCAAAACACATGTCTTGAAAAGTTCCGAAACCACGTCATATAAAAATATGTTTTCATTCAACACACACACACATCTTGATCACTTGCAAAGAGAAAAAAAAGAAGAAAAGGGGGGGGGGGGGAGCTCCCTCCCGGTGCGCCGAGAAAAGAACCATCACTAATTCATGAGTCCGATCGACACATGACGGGGGGAGTGTCTCTTTTTGCCCCGTGTGCACTTCCCTTTTCTACTAAAAACGACCTCCTTCGCAACCTAGACACTTTTGTGTTAGTGATGCAAAAATTTTGGACTAAATGGTTTTGCTTTTTTTTGTTTGCAGAACGATTTTTGAGCATTTTTAACCCCTGTCAGCTGCGTGCTCACTAATTAGCTGACCCAAGCTCCGCCCATTTTGCAACTTGCGGCCCCATTTTTTCTCTGAAAAGTGACATAATTATTGCAAGTCAAGTCATCAAAGTGATAAGCAGACATGTTTGAAGAAACCTGCCAAATGATGACAGCTGTTCCGTTTTTCTCTGTTGGGTCCCCTCGGCGGGGGAGTTAGGTGATAGGGAGATTTCATCACACTATCAGTGTTGTGTGTGTGTGTGTGTGATTGTTCATTGCTCACAGACTTTATTTCTACACCATTTTGCCTAACTAAAAAAAAAAGGAAAATTTTAGATTTTCAATTTTCAGTTTTATCAATCGGTTTTACCAATAAGGTACGGTCTTAGGCTGACAAACTGCGTCAAAAAAAGAAAAAAAACGAAACGGAACTTAATCTTTTGAACGTTTTTTGTGGAATTTTTCATCTTTTTTTCTGAACTTCCTTTGTTTTTTTTTTGGAAGCTGAAACACCATGTATCATAGTTCAGCTAGGCTTCACAAAGATTTGGTCGAAATTGACGTAGCGCGGCCCGCTGAGAGACCGTAACTCCACGGAGTGAAAAACAGTCCATTTGAGCTAGAGCGCACTTGCTAATTTATTTGGCGCGAAAAGCGAAAAGCGAAAGAACATTTTTTGAAAATATTTTCGAACAGTTTTGAAATTGTTTTCAAAAATCTTTTTGATTTTGATCAATCCGATTTCAATGCAAAAAAAAATTTCGTCTTTTCTTTCCGGAAAGCGAGCGATTTTCGAATTAACTACGTATCGAACCTAATGATATAAGCTGCTGCTGCACAGCCAAAGAAAGCGCGCTATACTGAACACTTTCATAAACATGTTTTTTTTAAAATCTCAATGGACTGTTTTTCACTCCGTGTAACTCATCTTTCGGAAGCTCTCTTTTTTGTTCACGGAAGTTGTGGATTTTGATTTCAAAATGTTTGTTTTGCTTTAGAGTAAGGATCTCAGAGAAAGGATCTATCACCCTTACGATTAAAAAATGATTTGATGTTTTTTTTTTGAAAATTGATTTTTTTTAACTTTTTCAAAGTTTTGATGAATTCAACAAACCGATGTGACAAACTTCTTAATATTGAAAGCTTCCACCTTACTATCTAATCAAAGACACAATAGCCGTCTGAAACCTTGGAAAACACAAGTTAGTCAGCTCAATGCAACCTAACCCCAAGCGCAATTTCAAAAAGTTAATAGTGATTTTTGAACAAATTTCCAGTAAAAACTGAAATCAGCGTGAGAAACTACCTAGGAGTCTATATGACAAGATTCTACTGTAAAAACTTTGATTAGTATAGAAAGATGTTAGGAAACTCATTTTCCAAAAAAAAACCTTTAAAAATTTTGAGAACCCATGAAAGTGCAGGTAAAACTTGTCCCGGATCGACCTGAAATCAGTAAAAACTTGCTGAAAACCTCTGAAAACGACCTCCTCAAAACAGATTAAAAATCTTGAGAGACTCGTCTGGGTCAAGTTGCAATTGACAGTCTTCAGGACAACCGAGTGGGTTAAACCTTTTGATGTCGGACCTTTCGGGAAAAAAAGTGGGCGTGTCGCTTTTGTTTCGATCTAAAAACCCCGAACATTTCAAAAATGACTCATCACACCTTAGCCGTCCCCCTTTGTCCCCTCTTTATTTTGAATTTCCAGTTCCATCATTCCCCTTATCTAGATCTCATTGTTTTTGACCTGGCTCTTCTCTCCTCCTATGGCTGAAAACATTGACTCAATGGTTCTTTATTTGTGCTCCCATTCGTTCCTCCAAATATAGGAGAGAAGGGGGGAATAGCCGCACCTCTCTCCAATGTATTCACGCCTTCTTCCTCTTTTTTAGCCACCTCTCCTTCTTGCTTCTCACCGCTTCTTTTGCCCCATCGTCGTATAAATATATATTCACACCCCGTTTTTTTTTTCACACACACTCGCTTTTCTTATTCACACTTAATTGGCTAGGAAAATAGGCAGGGGGACGGGGACGACGGAGCAATTGTTGAAACCACGACGATCACACCTCAAACTTGGGTAATTAAACCTTTATTCATATAAAGAGAAAGAGAGAGAATAAATACAAGAACAATAATAATACAATAGAAAAGGAAAGGTGTATGAAGAGAAGTGAATGGTTTGAGGGGAAACGGGGAGGCCTTATATAGTTTTCTGATAATCGGAATATTATGCAAGAATGATAGGCACATTTGCATGGAGGGCAGAAATATATGGAAAAAGGGGAACCGCACGCCCACAATCGGATGAATCACGCATAGGGTGAAATAAGACATCAATGATCGAACGATGTTCGAGAATTGACACTCCTAAAGAAAGGAAAGGAAAAGGATGAGGGTGATAGGATTACAATAGAATAGAGTCTATGGAAGTGATGAGAAAATTTAGAGTGGTAAAATAAATGAGCGAGAAATGAGCGAGAAAAATAAAACATTGAAGAAGATTGTTTCAAGTCGATGGCAGTTGATTTGAGTTCCAAACTCAAGGCGTTTCCACAGTTGACGTTTTCAGCACGAGAACTTCTGGCACATCGTGTTGTTCCTGCGAACAGTTTCGCTGGCGCTCCCGAAGAAAAAGAAAGGGAGGAAGGATTGAGATGACAATGGTGTTTTTGGGCCAACACTTGAGGCGGAGGCAGATGTGACATGGTGGATCCCTAGCAGTAGGAGGTTAATCGATTGAGTAGCATAGAGTAGTAGAATAGCATAGCATAGAATAGCTCGATGTAGAATAGAATAGTAGTGAGAATAGAGCAGTAGGCGGAATAACAGGTGGGACTGTAAATGGAATAGTACAGAATAGCGAATAGTAGAACTCTGAAAAGGAATAGTAGATTTGTTACCACAAACTTTGTCGATAGAGGATGAGTTGACGAGAACTTGGTCAAAGTGATCTTGATTAGCATGGATTCCATCAGGGTTGACATAGTAGTCGGTAATCTCCAAAGGTGGAGGTTCAGGTTCAGGCTCTGTTCTAGTGACGATGACACCACAATCAGTCCAGTTACTTGTGGTTCCGTTTGGAAGTCTTTTGGAGATAGTGTCTCCAAGCAGTTGACTCTTGAAGTCGAGTCCGATCGGAATATCTGGTTGTGAAGCTGTTTTTGAAAGTACTACATTCTCTTCAAGAGGCAGTTGAGTGAGAGAAGCGTCATCCAGTTTTCCAGTTGTGACTGATGAAGCAATCGAGGAGATTTCAGTTAGTGGGATCTCAATTTTCTTGTCCTGGCTGTTGAAATCGACCAGTGAACGGTTTGTGATGATATCTTCCTTGGCGTCAAATGGTGAAGTTTGATTTGAGACAAGTTGACGATCGATGACGTCTAACTGTTGATCCTTAGCAAGACGTTGACTGATGTATGAGTGATCAGATCCATTGTTGAAGAAGACAGTAGCTTGGACTGGATTTTCATTGTTATCGGCGACAGTTTTATGGGTAGTCATCATTGCAACGGCGCACGGCTTGTCCACGTGGTGGTGAATAGAAAGTTCTTCAGGTTGGAGTTTATCAAGTTCTTCAGGTTGAATGTAAGGTAGCACAACAGTTGGAAGTGATTGAGAAGTAGCTGAGTAGTTAATAGTTGGAACATCTTCCAATGGCTGGTTGTCTTCTATCTCGGTGCTGTTGATTGCAAAAGATATGTGAGAGGAATGAACAAGTTGCTGAGAATGATTGAATTCTGTTGGTGGAGATTGTCCGCAATGTTCCGAGTGTGAATTGTCAGATAGATTCGGTTGACTGGATTGTAGATTTGCGACGCACAATGCAGAATGATGTGTTCCTTGACAGTAGAAACACGGACGAAATCGATCACATTGGTGGTGGTTGTGCCCAGTTTTCAGGCATTTGAAGCAAAGTCTAAAATGTTTGGCTTGAATTCTGCGATCTTCAGCTGTTTGGTGAACTGGGCAATCTTCATGTCGATGGAAGTTGCGGCAGTCGAAACAGAAAGCACACGGTGATTTTGGTTTGAAAGGCTTGCCACAGTGTTGGTCAAAGTGAGATGATTCATGATGATGGGATGACTGTTGATGACGAAGTTCATCTAGTTGTTCATTAGAAGACTGTGGAGAAGATTTTGGTTTGGAAGGTTTGGAAGATAGCTGATCAGAGTGATATGACTCCTGGCGTTTGACTGAAGTTTGATCACGATCTTCATTGAGTGGCTGACATTGAGGCTGATGAGGTTGTTGACGAAGTTCAACGAGTTGTTGAGGAGGATACTGATGAGAATGTTGATGATATTCTTGAATACTCATCGTTGTGATCTTCTTGTTGTCGTTGGGAACAGTGTCGCTGATGATGTTTGCAATCAAAGCTTCTTCTTCAACTTGTCGACGAAGTGTGTCCAGAAGTTCCGAAGCTTTGTAACGACGATTAACATTTGCTCCAGTGTACAAGAAAGTGATGTACTTGGCAGGAAGTTTTCGAATGATGATTTCTGCAGTCATGTGGCAGTCACATTCTGGATCAATATTACGAAGTTGGTAGAAGATGGTAGAAGCATCATTGCAGAAGTCCATGATTTGATTGACTTGCTGGGAATGAGCGACAGACGGTAGATTGTGAAGTTTGCTAATCAGTTGATGGTAAACAGGTGTGATGTCTCCATAGCAATCGTGGAGAATTTGTCGAGCCACGCGATAGCTTGAGGCTGACATTGGTAGATGTTGAATGAGTCGTTTAGCATCTCCTTGTAACGAGTTGTGTAGATAAACATACTTGTGAATATCTTGGAGATGTGAAGTATCGATGAGTGATGAGAACAGTTCGATGAATGATGCGTACTGCAGGTGATCTCCAGTGAAAGTTGGAATTTGCATAGACGGTAACGGGATCGGCACAGAGTAGTAGTTGGAATGCATCATCATCGGGAATTGAGGTTGTTGAGAGACAGGATACACGGGCTGAGTGTATTGAAACGGAGGGACTTGATACCCTTGTTGAACAGTTGCTCCAAGTGGCAAAGGCTGTTGAGATGGTTACGGATTGTCAGGATGCATAGAAGGTGCATTGACAGGATTTGGATGGACAGGATGCATAGAAGGTGCATGATGAATTGGAGGGACTTGATACCCTTGATAAACAGTTGCTCCAGGTGGCAAAGGCTGTTGTGATGGTTGTCCAGCTGCCCCAAACGGCACTGGCAGTTGACTGGATGTCCCAAAAAGTGTGGGCGGCATCGGTTGAGAGACTTGCAATGACTGTACATGTTGAGTCGATTGCACTGGTTGCGTTGATTGCAATGGCAGAGGGGTGACATTGCTCGAGTTGTAGGTTGAGACCGTTGGCACATTGACATTCATGTTTGGCTGACTGACAACTGTGCTAGCTCCAACGGGTAGACTGGTCACTAGATTGTCAGTTGATTGTGAGTTGTAGACGCCCCTCGTGGGCTCTACTTGATAACGAGAAGCGATTGATTGAGGCTCAAACGTGGGATAGATCTCCTGCTTGTTACTCTTGCCTCGATGGATGTTCAAAAACTGCTGATACTTATCGAAGAGTTCAGCCAGTAGTCGTCTTGCTTCCTCGATATCCTTGGAATAACCACCAAGTCTGCTTTTGTAATCGTCTGTGATTCTTTGCTCGTTAGGATCCTTGTTTTTGTTTTGTTGCCAATTCTGCTCAAACCGATCGATACGGCTGAGCACCGCACGGAGTTGATCTGCTATACTCACGACTTCATCGATATCATCAAGGACTTCAGTTTCAGTGCTCTGTTGAACGTCTTCCAGGGAATCCACATCCTTTGCCTCCTGTATTAGCCGTAGCAGTCTGGCCTTGCACCGTATGAGCTTCCGTAGGGAATCACTCATGGCTGCTGGTCGCACCAAAGTGCTGGGTCACCACTTGTTGAAACCACGACGATCACACCTCAAACTTGGGTAATTAAACCTTTATTCATATAAAGAGAAAGAGAGAGAATAAATACAAGAACAATAATAATACAATAGAAAAGGAAAGGTGTATGAAGAGAAGTGAATGGTTTGAGGGGAAACGGGGAGGCCTTATATAGTTTTCTGATAATCGGAATATTATGCAAGAATGATAGGCACATTTGCATGGAGGGCAGAAATATATGGAAAAAGGGGAACCGCACGCCCACAATCGGATGAATCACGCATAGGGTGAAATAAGACATCAATGATCGAACGATGTTCGAGAATTGACAGCAATTGCTCTCTCATACTCTTCTTAAACTGGGGAGACGGAAATTTGAATTCCCGCGCGAAAAAACTTTTGAACTCTCTCTCACTTGATGATGGAATTGAAAAGTTAGATGGTTGGGAAACAGGAAAAAATTTGACTATTTGGAAAATTTCTCAAAAAGATTTACGGTGGTTACTGTAATTCTAACAAGATTTTGTGTAGATTTACGGGGCTTTCCGAGATATACGAAAATTTTTTTTGACCGAACCGAAAATTGAAGTTTAGGTCTACTGTATTCTATGGTTCATGTAGATTTACGGCGGTTACTGTAAAACTAGAAGGCGTTTTTTTGTAGATTCACAGAACTTTTTCTTGTTTTAGGATCCCTTTTTCAATTAAAAAATCGTAAGAAACAGGTGATTTTTTCAGATTTTTCAGGAAAAGACATAATTTTGATTTTCGATATTTTTGAGCTCAAATCACTCAATGTTTCCAGAAAAACGTGTTTTTTAAGACTGTGAAAGTGCTCTATTGATAATTTCACTTACAACTTTTTAGCTCTTGAATATTGTTCCCATCAACTTGAGACCAATAACCCTTATAGATTTTGATTTTATGAAGTCCAAAAAAACCAGAATGTGCTTGTTTTAATTAATATTTTAATCACATTTTTCTCGAGAAAAATAATTTTCAAAAAAAATTTTTGAAACCTTTTCTACAAACTCGTCCACTTTATTTTGAGTGATTTAGACCTCGAAATACTAGTTTTAGCTGAATTGGAAGCTTGCAAAGTCTGCAAAAACGCTCTAATGCTAATTTTTCGAAAATACTATTTTTGGAAAAAAAAAGAAGGCGTGGGGAGTTCTCAAGTTACTTCAGGAAGTTTGTGGTGACCAAGAAGTCTAAAGTGTTTTTTCTCCTGCAGAATTTTTGATTCCATTGTTTCGCAGGGGCTCCCCATTTTGGCTTCATTTTCAGCTTTTTTTCAGCTCCCGAATCTGAAAATTTCTGAAAAAATTGAGTCACCAAGGAACTCCCTTTTTTTCCATCTTTAATGCTAAAACTTCTGCTTGTCCCTCGTCTCTAAACAACATTTTTTCGTCATTTCCTATTTAACAACAAGTCATTCACTTACTTTTGTCCCCCTCCCTTCTTCTCTTCCGGTTTCCGCTCCGCCCCTTTTGTCGCTGCTCTTTGTTCCCAATTATCAACCCTCTTTTTTGTCTACTTTTTTCGGGACATGGTGCGTAGTTTAGTCAACCAAAAGTTGTATGGGTGGTCTCAAGAAATGATTTTAGGAATAGAAAAAAAAGTTGAAGAAAAGAAAAAAAGTTTTGCCGCCAGCAGGGGTCGAACCTGCGACCTTGGGCTTATTAGACCCACGCTCTAACCGACTGAGCTATGGCGGCGACGAGAGAGGGTAGGTCAAAAGGGCATACAGGAAAGTGCCGGGGGGCGGCAGGAAGCGAGGCGGTTGAGAGGTAGTGATAACTGAAAAATTTTTGAATCGGGACAGTCAGAAAGTACGCTCTAATGATAATTCTACGATTTCTCCCTTATTTCATCATTTTTGAATAGGTTTTTGACTTGGAAAAAGTGCAAGTGCGCTCTAGCGTCAAATTTTTTTTACATTTTTTGAAAAGTTCATAAGTAAAAGGTGTTTAGTTGAACAGAAGTGTTAAAAGAGAAAAAGAGGAAGGCCTTGTCTACTCAGGTTTCCGCATGCGTGCTCTCTTTTTCCTCTTTGTTTCTCTTTTCTCTCTTTATCCATTCATATCTCCAATTTTTTTTGGAAGGGGAGAAAAAATACGAATTTCTTCTTTTTTATCTTGTTCGAAAAGCGAACTTTTGTGAGAAGAAAGGGATAGGGATAAGGTTTTTCTTCGAACTTTTAGCGAAAAATTCATCTTTTATTCCCAGAAAATTTTGATCAAAAGTTTCCCTATTTTTTTTTCAAATTAATTTTTATCAGTAGAGCGCATTTTCTTTAAAAATAAGTTTTTTTTCATCCGTTTATATTTTTTAAAGTTTTGCATTATTGATTGATTTCAGCTGACCTAGCTGTAAACTTCTGAAAATGTTTTATTTAAAAAAATATATTTATCAGTGGAGCGCATTTTCTGCTTACAGACTTTTCAATTATTTGTCGCTAATTTCTGATTATGTTTTCAAAAGTTATTTTTATCAGTAGAGCGCATTTTCATACTAGGCAATTTTTCAATTTTTGATCTACAATTCCTGAACCAGTCTAGTAGTCTAGATGTCAATATGAATAAAAAGTAATTTTTTGAAATTTTTTGAACAAATTTCAAAATTTTTTTTCCGTTCTTGTCTAAAAAACTCAAAACTCAAGTTAGTGAGTAGACATACTAGTGGGATGTTTTTGCCCGATTTTAATGTACACACATGGCTATGCTTTTTAGTACTGGTAGATGGGAGTAGAAATAAAGAGAGAGAGAGAGAGAGAGAGAGAGAGAGAGAGAAAGAGAAAGAGAAAAATAGTGTTTTTTATATATTTTTTGCGGCTCCAAAAAAAAACGGAAAAACAAGATTTCCGGGTGTGTATACAATTTTTATATTTTTAATAAAATTCTTTTAGAAAAGAATTTTAATTGGGTCTTAGGTTTTATTTTTGCATTTTCTTGCTTTGCAGGGTATACAAAACTTTTTTTTGGAATTTTTTGTAACCGAAAGTAAGTTGAAAAGATAAAAATAGGTGGGATTAGCCGGAAATAGACCGGAATAAAAAAAATGGAAAAAATATAATTTTTTGGAAAATAAATTTTTTCTGAAAATCAAAAAAAAATCATTTTTTTGAATTTTGAAAGTGCTTTTATGATCTATTTTTGGCCAAATTTTCCTGTCTAATTTTGTTTCCGGTCCTCCGAAAAATTTGAAATCCGGCGGAAAACTTTGGTCTTGCAAGCCTGGCACGGTTTTTTGAAAAATGGGCGTGGCCTAAAATGAATTTTAAAAGGTTTTTTTTTTAAGTGGGCGTGGTCTTAATACGACACTCTGAAATCATTTTCCAGATCATTTTTCAGGTTTATTTAGATGAAAAAATAGTTTTTAGGTCGAAATTTTCAAAAAATCCAAAAAAAAACTTATTTCAAAATTATTGGTAAAAAAATTTCTGAAAAACGATTTCAAATTTCCAATTTTTCTCTTCAAAAACGTTTTTCCTCAATTTTTTTCGGTAATTCGTACAAAATTCATCTGATTCATCACTTTCCATCCATTATTTATCAGAATTCTCTCCTCTCTCCACAACGTAGTTGATCAAGAACCTCCCTTTCAGAATACTAAAAAAAGTGTAGTTTGTAGTCTATGATTCTGATTTTTTTTCGGGTCGAAATTAAGTTAGAAACTGAATTATCAACCCACATGTTAAATGACTTGGAAGCTATAAAAACGGCTGAAAAGTGACAAATTTTGGTTTTTTTGTTCAAAAAAGTTTTCGACCGCAAACTTTTTCTGTAGTCCTCGTGGACAAAATCTCCCTGAAAATTTCCTTTAAATTTCTCGAGAAAAAAACCCGTAAAAACCCTGAAAAATTTTGATAATTCGTGCATAATTTCGCATAATTTCACCTGTTTTATAACCAATTTTCCTTTTGGTTTTCCTTCATTCCCAGTTTTATGACTTCAAATTTTCGGATTTTTTTCATTTCTTTTTTCGTTTTCTGGGCTTTCTTGCTCTTTTTATCCCAGTGATTACCCTCTTTCTTCTTCTTTTTTTTTCTTTTTTCAGGACATTTTTTGTCATTTTTTGCTTGATTTTTGAGCCTCATTTGGCTTGAATTCTTGTTGGGAATTTAAGGTTCTTTTTTGGTCTAATTTTTTTTAACAAACCAAGGCTAGTTTAGGCCCTTCCGAGGGCCTCAATTTTGACAATTTAAGACTTTTAGGCAAGACGCAGTCTGGCCTTTTTTACGTCAATAATAGGCTTTTTTTCGAACTGATAACTATTTCTAGACTTGTTCTAGGCTTTTTCGGATTACTTAGGCCTCAAATTGGGCCGCACTATTGAGACATTTCAGGCTGAACTTTGGGTTTTTAGACGCTATTTAGGCTTATTCTTTCCAATATCATTAGGCTTTCCAGGCTCATTTTAAGCCCATTTCAGGCTTTTCAGGTATTTCCCATCTCTAAACCATATTTTCCCAGCCCCTTCCCCCTCCACTAACGCCCACACACTTTTTCTTTTCTTTTTTCGTCGCTCTTCTTTTTTTTTCCCATAATATGAATTTCTGATATGTGGCTAGAAAAGAAAGAATCTATATCATTTCTCTTTTTGCACAGCACCCCTCTCGTCCATACACATCAACCGAACCGTTCCCCTCTCTCTGCTTTTTTTATGGATGTGCGGGCGGCCGCTATTCCTTTCGTTTCGTTTTGATTTTTCGTTTTATCGATAGGAATACGTGGAAGGGTTTTTGGGACTTTTTGGGATTTTTTGGTGATATTTGATGGATTTCAGGCTAATTTCGATTAAAAATAATACATTTTCCCATAATAATTCTTTGCAAAAACGTTGGATTCTCTTGTTTTCCTCTTTTATCGATAAAAATACGTAGGGATATAGATTTTTTGCGGTTTTTCTGTGGAAATCCGTGTTTTTGTGAATAATATCGTCTGAAATTGTTGAATCAGTAGAAAAAGGCGACGGTCTTTTCTCAAAAAAAAATTCTCAGAAAAAAGAATTTTTTGAAAAACATTGCACAAAAAAAACGCAACGTTTATTTTCAATATGGACTCTGGTGACTTGATGCCATTTATTGAAAGTTTGAAGTCCTGCTTTTTTCATTTCTCGAAAAAAATGTCTTCCAATTTTTCTTCCGTATTACCAAAAATGATCTCTTCCCGCCCCCGAAACTTTTTATCACCAATCGAGAATCTATATATTCTGATCATTCAATTCAATAATTTATAAAATGCCATCTTCATCACTTTTCATCAATTATTTATCAATCGCTTTTGCTCTATATTCTCTCTCACCTACATAAATGATCAAGGATCCCCCACTTGAGAATAGCTGTATTTTGTAGCCTATGATTCATGATGGCCTAGGCTTCCGACGGCCGTGGATGAGAAAAATTTTAGGGTGTAGTACTCTCGGACAACGGTTTTTTGTTATTCTGTGAAAATTTGAAAAAAAACATCAAAAGCGTAATTTTACCATCAAAAATGATTCTCACCAATATTTAGCTGCGCAGCGCTGTAAACCACTAGATAATGATACGGAGTTTAATCCCCACTGTTTTTAGGGCCACAGTTTTAAGATTTTTTATTAGTACTCTGATCTTTTATTTGCTATTTTTGAAAAGTTTGAAAAAAAAAAGTTTAAAAGCGGAGCCTTCCCGCCAAAACCAGTTCATTCGAAATTTCGCTGCGCAGCGCTGTTGACCATTAGACAGGGATACGGAGTTTAATTAATCAGCCCCATATTGATGAAATTTAAACGCGCATTTTTCCCGCCAAACAAACTTCAATATTTTTCTGACTTTCTTCTGCTCCTTTTTATACATCTGTTTCTAATCGAATGGGTAATCGAATCGAATAGAGAAGAAAAGAGAGAGAAAAAGATCATTGAAAATTCATTCCGAATGACTTTCTTTTTCTATATTTTTTCTCAACTATTCTTTTTCTACCCACACTCATAGACCCCTATGAGTTCATCATTTCTCCTCCTTTTCTTTTTATAACTTTTTGATCGAAAAGAAGAAAAATAGAGAAGAAATGTTTTTTAAAAATATTCTTTATCCTAAATTTTGACGTCATAAGAATTCCAGAAGGCCTAAAAACTTGCTAAAACGGCCTAAATTCACTTATTTCAAGCAAAAAATGCTGAAAATAAGGGGTTTGGTTTTCTAGGCCATATGAGGAATTCTAGGCTATTCTGGGGTTTCTACGCCATCTTGGGGTTTCTAGGCCATTCTGGGGCTTTCTAGGCCACTTTTGGTCTCATGAGTGTTTTAGGACTTCCCAGCAATTCTTTGATGTTTCTAGGTCATTCTGTGGCTCCAGGCTATTCTAGGGTTTCTAGGCCAAGTTGAGATTTCTAGGCCACCTCTGTGTTTTCTAGGCCACTTCCATTTTTAAGCCACTTTTCTACAAATTTTTTCTAAAATTCCAGAACAATTTTTGTTCTCTGACTATAAGGAAAAATGTACTTCCCTCTCCTTCATTTTGATGCATCAAACATTCAGAAAAAAAAGAAGGGAAAAAACTAGGGATTCACTCTTATTTTTTGTTTTTCCTTGTTGTGAATTTCAAAAAAAAATTAGTAGAATTCAAAATATATTTAAATTTAGAGATCGGATAGGGTAAGTCCACGTGGATTAGAAAAACTAAGACTTGGTTAGGACTTTTTGATACAAAAAATCACGAAATTTTGACTCTAAGTGAACGGAGACAGGCTTAAAAAAAACTGGAAAGTAGGTGAGGTCAGGCCTAAAAAAGCCTGAATTGGCCTAGGAAAGACCTAATCTGGGGTCCCGTCCCAATCAGTTCTGAAGTAAAAATAGGTGTGTCTAGGCTGATATTGGCTACTATTCAAGCATGAATAATCGGTCCAGAAACGGGATCAGCTGAAAGGAAAGGAGCCTAGGCTAAGCCTAAGCTAAGGCTAGACTAGCTTAGTGCAGCCTAAAAAGTCTAAACTAATCAAAATAAGAAAAAAATTTGAAAATTTTCAAAATGGGGTTCAAAACCGAGAGAGGTTGTTTGTTTTGTGCTCTTCTTCGTTTTTACTCCTTCCATCTCCAACTCTTCTTCTTCTCCTTTTTTCCATTTTTTTGTCTCGCTTTCAGTTGGTCCCATCACCGCCGCAACTCATCATCGATAAACACCCCCCCCCCCCCTTTTTCCCCTTCTGGCATTCCACTCCTTCTCTCCTCTTTTCTCCTTCTTTTTCTCTTTTTTATCTATCTATTCCCCTCCTCGAATTTTTTGGCCTATTTTACCCATTTTTGAATTTCGAGAGGATTTTTTTCTGGAAATTAGGCTTGTCAATGGTTGTGTCGAGCGTAGGCTTAAGCTGCAGAAATTTTATTTTTAGACCTTTTGTTCGAGCTAGATCGGCGCTTTCCGCGACTCCTAGAGGTCTATATAGAGCCCAAGCCTGTCTAGGACGGCTTAGGCTTTGTTAGGCCTTTCAGGCCTTCAGTAGACAGCGGATATCGGTTGTCGTGGTCCCGTTTTTTTTTGTTTTTTAAATTTTTTGTTTATATGTCCAAGCCCACTCTTACTGTCAGAGGCGAGTAGCTAGCCTTGTAGCGAGCTTTTTCAGGCTTTTTAGGCTCTCCACGCTTTTTAGACCGTTTCGAGACTGTCCCGACGAGTTTTCCAAGCTTTTCAGGTCATTAGTCCAGGCTATTCCGAGAAAAGGTTCTTCAATTCGGACCTACATATAAAACTTTCAAGTTGATTTAGGCTATTTTAGGCTCCCACAGAAGGCCTCACCAGGCTGTTTCAGGCTTATTCAGGCTTAACCCACGTTTTCTCGCACGCACATTTAAGGCCCTGCTTCACCTGGCTAGGAAGTCCTAGGTTGGCTCCTAGACTTAGAAGGCCTACTTTAGGCTTATTCAGGCTGAATTGAGAAATCGGTCAGGTCTATGAGGAGGGTTAATATAGTTTGCACTGAAAACACTGATAACTGGGAGAATGATTTTCTAGAGAAATTTTTGGATATTTCTATTAGGTTGGCTAAATTGAAATGCGCACTGAACTCTCTTTTAAACTTGTATATCTCCGTTTGGATGCAAGGTATAGAAAGGTGCCCAACTAGAAAAATGTGTACAATTTTGTGATAGACATTTTATCAGTTGGCAATTTTTTGGTATCTCTTACTCTGATTGAGTTATGATGGCTAAAAGAAAAGTTAAGCGCGCATTTCAATTTAGCCAACCTAATAGTTGGAAAAAGTTGGAAATTTTGTCAAAATCACAAAAAACTTCAAAAAACTGACCCCATTTTTAGAAACTTTTTGAATCTGTTCCGACTGGGCCGGGCGCCAAATCACAAATATGTTTTTGGTCAGACCCTTATCTAGATGCCTTCCAGCTTCTTTATTTGTTTTTCAAAAATCTAGAAAATTCCTAGATTTCCCATAATTTTCTTCCTGGTTCAAGTTCAGATTCCCCCTATTTTTTTCCAAAATGTCCTTTTATTTTCCCTCCCTCCTTTTTGTGGCTAACCCATCAATGTCCAGTCCACAAAACACATCTCCCCTCCTCCCTTCCAACACAACTTCATTATATTTCCCTTTGTTTTCTGTTCCAACCCGAAAAAAATAGAGAAAAAAGGAATTTGCTTCCTTCTCCTTCTTTCCTTCTATAGACTAAACTATGACGAATAGGTCAAAACAGCTAGCTGAAATTGTCTTTTGGACAAAATCTTTGTAGTTTGTAGTGCATTTTTATTGAATCTGAGAATCTTTTCTGAAATTCTTTGTCATCCATTTTTATTATCACAGAGAAAATGTTCAGTGACGTCATAGGGAGTTCCCATGGGTTATGTGGTTGGGCAGCGAAAAAGAAGAACGGCTTTTGACCGTTCTTTACTTCTCGGCCTAACTTTCCTAAAGCAGAATTTCTAGGCCATCTCATCAATGTATCTGAACTGGGAGTGTCCTAAGATCATTATTGTATGTCTACCCAGAATACAAACCGAATCCGTCTGAAATTTTTGAAAATTGATCTTTATTCTGACTTCTGCTTGCTTTTTTGTCTGAAATTAGTGATGTCTTGTGAGTTTCCCTTTCTTAAGCTTGAAAATATGAAAATTGCAGAAGAGTTGTGAAGTTCAAAAGATTGTGAAGCCTCTCAATTTAGTTTTTATCATGTTTTTCATTATTTTTTCTTCATTTTTCACTTTGGAAACAAGGATTAGTTCAAAAAAATTTTTCGTGATTTCATAAATTTTGAGCCCAAAATTGTCCCGATTCTTCAGATTAAAAACAGTCTATATGGCCTGAAACCTATAGAGAGCCTCACTGGCCTACTAGATCTAGTTAATCTTAACAGCTCAGTTTAACCCAAATCAGTGTAATCAGATAAAGAAAGCTGATATGAAACAGCCTGTATAAACAGAAGACGACCTGAAAAACTCTGTTAGTTTCCTTCTGACTATCCTAATCTGTATCCTAGTAATTTGGGACTATTCTAAATATTTGGAATAGTTCAAAACAGATCAAGAATTTGTTAAGACTTGTCTTGCTTTATGAAATCATAGAAAGCCTCAGTTAGTCTGAGACATTAATTGGTATCGATACTTTCTTAGTCAAGATTTTTCTGTAAAGCGACGTGTACTACCTCCAAAACTGGTCTGAGCAGCTAACAATGGTTCGGAATGTCTTCAGAGGTAGACAAGCTCAATCAGGGTTAGTTTTTATCTGAGGATCTCAGAACAGTGGTGATCGTTTTTTAATTGAAATCCACCCATTATAATAGGTTGGCCGGAAAGAAATGCATGCTAGACGCTTACGCGAATCTGTATATCTCAGCTAGAGTAAGTTACATCCAAAAGTGACCAACTAATAAAATGTTGATCATAAAATTTGCATATTTCCCCAGTTGACCACTTTTTTGTACCTTTGATTCCAGTCGAGATATATAAGTTAGAAAAAAAGTTCAACGCGCATTTCTTTCCGGCCAACCTAATAGATTGTTGCGGTCCTGATTTTTTGAGAGCCCTGTTTTTTTTTCAAATAGCCAAGCCACGATTCTCCCGCCGGCTGGTTGACAGTATTGTTTAAAATCTCTCGTGTACAATGATCCAAACTAGTTAAGATCACCACTAAACCTGAAAGTAGCTTTAAACAACCCAAAAAGTCCGTTCAATCTCGATTTCTCTCCGTCACCAATCATATCCTCCTCCTCCATCAATCCGATTCTTTCTGTCTGTAGGTTGTTTCTTTTTTTGTTCTACTCCTACTCCCGTTTCCCTACATTTTACGTCTTCTGTTTCTCTCTCTCTCTCTCTTTTTTTTCTAAAAACCAAATCCAATTTGCTTTCCGACGCGGCCTGGGGTCTTGCTCCCGTTTCTTCTGTCTCCCCGGGTTCTCCCCCTCCTCCCCCCTCGATTTTCAATTTCACAAATATGTGTTTGTGTTGTGTTTTCATCTGTTTCTATCTGCAAATCCACCGGAGACACCCCTTGGAAATGAATTTTTTGGTTACAATATCTGGAAATAAGAAATTTTAGAGAAAAAATTGTATTTTTTTTTGTCTGGACTATTCACTAGGCTATCCACTATCCACTAGCTCCACTGGGCTGATTGAAACTAACTTGTTTGGCAGGCTCAAAGATTCTGGAAGCTGAAAATATAGATTTTTCCCATTTTTCTTAGTGTAGAACATGGTTCGGAGTCAAAAAAATTCTCTGAAAATTTTGAAATTTTGTTTCAACGCTGTTTTCTAGCTGCATGTAATTTTCAACCCAGTTTAGTTTTCGACTTTGAAAATTTTGAAAAAATTTTTCTGAACTGTCCTATGGCTTCATTCTATTTCGAACTTATATGCCGAGCTGGAATTTTCAGAAAGTCTAGATTTTTCTTTTTTTTCTTACTGTAGAAATTGGTTCGGAGATAAAAAATTTTGAAAATTTCTGTTGTTTTTTTTTGTTTTTTTTTAGCTTTATGTAATTTCCAACCCGGCTTTCTCAACATTGAAATTTTTGAAAAAAAATTTTCTTGAAATTTCAAAAAAAAAAATCGTGTTTTATCCTTTTTCTTATCACTTCCTTATCTTTTTTTCCCAATTTACTTCTTTGTATTTCTCGATTTTCTCTCTTTTTTTTACCCCAATTTACCGTAAACCTAACCACACTTTTTTTCAGGATCACCACTGCTCAGCCTACAGTAATCTTCCTTTTTTTTTCGTTTTGTTCGATTTTCGATTTTCAAAACCTTGAATACTGTAACCTACCGTAATCCCGTTCCGTTGTTTCCGTTTTTCCGATCTTTTTTTCTTTTCAAAAAACAGGCTGGCACGTGGTATATTTGATGTTGTTGGATGAAGGGATATCAGGTAAGTTCCTTATTAAAAATTTTTTTTTTTGAAGTTTCTACCCTTTTGTTGCTAAGACCACCCTCCGGTGGTCCTAAACCTAAAAGCAGTTTGACCTAAAACCCAAACCAAGCTCCGCCCCTTTTTTTTGGGAAATGTGTTTTATTCCTGACACATTCTTCTCTCTTGTGACCCGAAAGGAAGTTCGGATCGGGTTTCATTCCTCTTCTTTTTAGTCCTTTTTTTCTTTTTCTCTATCCGAGGTAAGAATGTGGTTTTTGGTGGCAAGGTCGGGTTTCCCCGGACATTTTTGATGATTTTCCCCCGTGTTTTTCTTGGATGTTTTTGAAGCACTTCTTTTTATTCTAGACTAGTTTTTTGGTTATTGAAAATTGGAATCATTTTGGATGTTCAGTCTGTCTTGTTTCATTTGTTGAGGCTGAAAATTCGAATTTTTCAAAAATATCATAAATTTCATATTTTCAAAACTGTAGATTTTAAAATATTTTTTTTACCAGTTGATTCCTTGTGCAATTTCACCCCGTCATGACTTTTTTCTAAGCTCTAGCTCAAAGTGTCGTAGGATCATGTGCATTGTACGTAATCACCGTGGAAATTTCGGTGTTTGCGTACTTGTTTGAATTTTAAGATAGAGCTCTGAAAATTAGATGGTAGGGGAAGAAAATATCAAGGGAGATTTTGGTGAATTCCAAATTCCGTAAAATTGAGTGCCTTGTCTGCAAACACCGTCTATGAGAACAATGCGCATGACCTTACGACACTTTGTCCTAGAGCTTAGAAAAAAGACATGGCGGGCAGCAATTTGGTAGGGAATCTGATAGTGAACTCGAATTTTTGTAAATTTGAGTTTCAAAAAAGTGAAGTTTTCAAAAACCCCTAATTGTTCGCAAAATTAAAATCCCCACGAAGCAGATAAGACTCAAATCGGCCGCGTTTTCTCAAAAAATTGTTTTTAATCCTTTGAAACTTTGTGTTTTGGTCTGGAAATCTTAAAGTTCAAAAGTCCCGCACATTTTCTCACTTTTCTTATTTATCCCAGGCCAGACATTATAAAGAAATAGGGGGTAATCTTAACCGGAAAAGCGATTATAGAAAAGAAGATGATGGGATCAAATGATGATGATGATGGTGGGGAATAGAATAAGAGATGAGAAGATTACTCTATGTTTTGATGAAAACTTGTTTTTCTTATTTTTTATAGTCTCTTAGCGTTCAAAATTCTTTCATTTTCTGAACGTTTAGGACTGGAAAAAGTGATCTTGAAAAATATAGGTCAGCGAAAGTTAGGCCACGTTCTGGAGAAGTTAGACCATGGCAAGGAAAAGCTAAGGCATGTCCAGGGAATGTTAGGCCATGAGTAGAAGAAGATAAGCCATGTCTAGATAAAGTTGGGCCATGCCTAGAAAAAGTAAGAATTTAAAACCTAGGCCATTTCCAGAAAATCTTAGGCCACCACTTTCAAAACCTAGGCCACCACTTTCGAAGCCTAGGCCACCAATTTCAAAACATAGGCCGCCACATTCAAAATCTAGGTCACCGATTCCAAAATCTAGGCCACATATTTCCAAACCTAGGCCACCACTTTCAAAGCCTAGGCCACCACTGTCGAAGCCTAGGCCAACACTGTCAAAATCTAGGCCACCACTTTCAAAACCTAGGCCACCACTTTCAAAACCTAGGCCACGACTAAAAGCTTTATTATTCGTACATTTTCGAAAGTTCAAAAAAGTCCACCTCTTCGATTTCTGACCCCTTTCTAAAAGTTCAAAAACTCTGTCACTCCTAATAAATATTTCATAATTTCTTTTCCTCAAATGTGTCCCGTTTTTCCGCTTAAATAAATCGCGAAAAAATGGAGATGATGAGGATGAAATGAAACAAAAAACGTTTATTTCTCCCTTTCTTTTTTTGTGAATTGAATTGAATGAAAGGGGCATATCTCTTAAACTAGATTAACTACCCACCATTCTTACTCATTTTCCGCCTTTTTTTCTGGGTTTGGAGCGGGTTTTTTGAAGCTCAATGTGCTTAGAAATGACTCAAAATGGGCTAATTTTGGCCTAATTCACCTGGCTTTAGCAGGTGATCTTAAAATTAAGAAATTAATTTTTTTTTGAGATAAAATTGTTGTTTCCTTCTGGAAAAATCTAATGTTGTTTTTTAGCTTTTTGATCCTATTTTAGCCGCTTGGTATCGGGATCAGCAATTTTTTGAGAATAACAAAAATAGAGGCTAATTTTTCTAATGGGATTTTTTTTTCCAGAAACGAAAATTTAGAAAAAAAAAATCGAGAATTTTGACAAATTTGATTTTTCTGATCTCAAGATTTCACGATTTCTTATCTACGCTCTGATTCCTCATAAAATTTCAGTCCGTCCTGTCTTCTTTCAAAGCTTCAGCCCAAATTGTCGTAAGATCATGCGTTTGGTACGCAGAGTTGGTGTTTGCGGACTAAACACCCAATCTTCAGGAGTTTCAAACTCACCACTAGATTCCTCTTATTTTTCTACCCCTACCATCAATTTTTCAAAAATCTAGCTCAAAATTGCGTGAGATCATGTGCATTGTACGCAATCACGATGTTTGCGTACAAAGCACATGACCTTACGACATTTTGAACTAGAGCTTAGAAAAAAGAAATGACGGGCTAGAATTTTATGGGGAATCTTATGAGGATTTCAAAATTTTAAAAAATTTAGATTTGAAAAAATTAATTTCTCAAAAACTCAGAAAAAATTGTTTTCTTCATATCAAATCTATTTTTTAGTCTAGTTCCGGTCATTCCTATTTTCCGTTCCTAGTCAGTCATCATGTTATTTTTCATCAATTCATCCTTCCCGTTCTATCTCCAAATGACTCAACTCTCTCTCTCTCCCCTTCCTATTTTTGCTCCTCCCCATTGACAAAAGGATTCCGCGCCAATGCAAAAAAAGGAGAAATTGTTGTTTTCCTCTTTTCTTTTGCATCCATCCAGCAGCTATCCAGAGGGAGAGCCGAACACTGAAATTAAATGTTCCCTCCGTGTAGAATTCCAGCTGAAGTGACGTTTTTTTTTAGCGGAAGATATTTAGTAGCTTCAGGAATTTCGAGAAATTCAAAAAATGAAAAAATGATCGGAATTTTTTTTGTTAAATTTTGAATTTTTGAGATTTCGATTTTCTTTCAAAACTGTCTGGAAGACTTACAGTATTTTTCAGCTGAAATCTGAAATTTTTTAAAAGAATTTTTTTTGTTCAAAATGGTAACTTTTTGTTCAAATTAGTATTCAATTCAAGTTGAGTCACCCCAATCCGGACTTTTCAAAGAAAGTCTAGACCGGCAGAGCATTGACCCCGGAACAAAAAGTTTCGAATTTTTTTTGTAAAACTTTGTTTTTGTTCCCAAATCGTGATTTTCTATTCCAAATCTATCCTAATCCAAAGTTTAATCCTGGTCTAGACCTCTAAGTAGGACACTGAAGCATTATCATGGACCAGAGCGTGGGAACATCAGAAAAAGGAATATTAAAAAAATTTTCGAAAATTTTCAAATAAATTTTTAGAGTTTTTCGTAAAAAGTGATTCAAACGTATTTCGAGCAGTCGCCTGCCAATTTTTCAAAAATTGACTCGGCGGCAATTTTGAAATTTTGAATTCCACGCAACTATTTTTTCAAAATAGACTTTCCGAGGCTTTTTATCAGACCTATCCTCCGCAACCCGGCCCGCGACAAGTCTGCTTTTTATAACAGTTTTCTTCAAATTTTCCGTTTTTTAACATTATTTTTCGTATTCGTCGTTTATAAACAAGTCGAAGAAACTGAAGAAATCGCCTCAGAATGAAGTTTTAGCCCGGGAATTTCAAATAATTGAGATTTTTATAAATTAAGATTTTAAATGAATAAAGAAATCAACTTTTTAAAAAATACTATAAGTTTCGGTTTTGCAGTTCACAAACGATCATGTATCACTAAAAAAAAACTAGCTTCAAAGTAAAAAAAAAGGCTGGAATTTTTTCTTGAATTTAAAATTTTATTCAGAATTTCATTTAAATTAAGCTTGAAGTAATCAAAAATGAAACCTCCAACAAATTCTCAATTTTCGCCCCCCCCCCCCCCTTTCCCCCTTCCAAAAACAAACTTCGAAACTTTAACATTTTGAATTTTCAGTACATTTTTCACTTTTTTGAATTTCATTATTTTTTGAATTTTTCACTCAAAACAAAATTTCAAGTTAGCCTCAATTCAGAATCCTAATTTCTCCAATCTGAATTCCTAAATAAGGGTCATCACAAAAGTATCATCCACTAGAGCGTGAGAACCGTCCATCTCTTCCTTGAAAAGGGGGGGGGGTCCAAAGCACACTAAAGAGGGGACCAAAAGAGAGAGAAGGGGGGACAGCGTCCGGAGGGTTAGTCCTCTATTGTCCATCTGGAGAGAGAGGGTCCCCTCTCTCTCTTCTGCCTTCAGAAGACGTCCCCCGTTTTCCACCATCCGTCCCCACTTCTACACCAAAATGAGGGTGCAACTCCCTTTTTCTCTTTTTCTCTAACACTCTCTGTCTTCTTTTCTTTCTCTAATTCTCTTTTCTCTCTATTTTTCACCAGAATTTTTCGCCTGAAGAAGAAGAAGAGAAAGCACATAGAAAAAGCTCTTTTCCCTCTTTTCTATACATATTCTCCCCTGAATGTCTGCGTCTCTTCCAGAGACTGTACTATCTCTTTCGGCCCTTTTCCTTTTGCTTTTTTTATTTTCTTCAGAAGAAGAAATGGCCCCGAATATAAAAAAAAATGTTACTTTTTACTGGGATTTTTTTGTGGATTTTCATTTTATTTTTAACTCTAATTCCTGATTTAGCGGAATTTTTGTGATAAGATTTTTAAATTTTGCGGAATCTTGGTAATTTTACGAGCTTTTTTTCAAAATTTTCATTGAGTTTTGAGTTTTTAATAGAGATTTCCCATAATTTTCAATACTAACTGTGAATTTTTTTTGATATTTTTTGTTGGATTTACCAAATATTACCTTGATTTTTCATCAAATTCCAACTAAACTGAAAAAGAATAGTTCTGAAAATTCACTGACAAAAAATTCTGAAAAAAAAACTTATAAAATAAAACTAAAAAAATACATTTTTAAAAACTTATTTTAAAAAATCCTGAAAATTTTGAATGTTGAAATTCTGACATTACTTTCAAAATGAATTTTGCCGATTGTAGCTGAGATCTTCATGAACTCCACTGCATTTTCGGATTTAAAGATAATTTTGAAGCTTTGATTTTTCTTTACTTTTGAAAGTTTTGAATTCCTGGAAAATATATGAAAAAGTATATAAAAGTTTTTTATATAATTTCAGTTTTTCCATTTATTTTTAAGAATATTTGAAAATTTTTTTGACCAGAAATACTAAATTTCATTCAAAGTCTTCTTTTTTTAAGGCTCTGAATTTTTAGTTTTTTTTCGAATTTATTTTTGGAATTTTAAAACTTTGAAACAAATATTAACACTTTTTCACAAAAACATTTATTCGTTCAAATAATTTTTCTCAGAAGATTTTTAATCTTCAAAATTTTTTCATAGATACTCATGATTTTTTCCAAATTTCCCGTTTTCGTTTTAGAAAAAGGACAGTTTTTCATTTTTTGAAACTTTAAATCTCAAAAAATTTAGTTCACCACAAGTTTTCTCCCACTTGTCACTTCTCTTCCCATATTTACAGTGCTCTAGCTCGAGCACTGTAAATATGGGAAGAGAGTTCCGTAAAATCGAAGAGGGTTCCGTAAAATCATGTGCTTTGTACGCAATCACTGTAACAATTTTGAACTTTTGACTTTCAAAACTTCCATATTTCCCATTTTCTCATTCAAAGTAGGCGCGTCCCTTCAAGCCCCCCCTATCATCCCTTGACCCTCATTGAAAAAAAAAGTGGGCGGAGCGAAACTTGACTTCTTGACCTCAACCTACTTGTTTTTTTCATTATAATTCACCATCTTTCTCTTCATGTCCCTTTCCATCTGAAGGCTGTATACAAGTTTTTTTTTTAAAAAGGGAGTCCCGAAGAAAAAAAGGGATGAAGCTCACTTCTTACAACTTTTTTCTTCTTCTTTTTTCCTTCATCTTCTTCTTCTTCAGAAGACGACGAAGACGGCGACTTTTCACGTCATCTCACTTTATATTCTACGCCTTCATCATCATTTTCCAGTAAAAAAAAGTAGTCGTTAGGAGAAAATTTTTCATGGAAAAAGTTTTTTTTTCCTTTGAAATTTCGAAATTTTCTCCCCAAAAACCACATTTTCTGTCATTCGGGCATTTCATAATTAGGCTCCGCCCACTTTCGAAGAGCTCGCTGAAAGAGGCGGAGCCTATTTTAGAGCATCTTCTCAAACATTAGTATGAGTTCCGAAACCAAGCCCCTTTCTTTCACAATTTCGTGAAAAATCCAAATTTGAGATTTTTAAAATTTTAAAGGTTGAATTTTTGCAATTTTGACTTTACCAAACTATTCCCTGTAAAATTTCAGCCCGCCATATCTTTTTTCTAAGCTCTAGCTCAAATTGTCGTACGATCAAGTGTACGGTACGCATTCACCGCAAGCTTCTCGGTGTTTGCGTACTTTTCAGCTACAGTTCTAAAAAATTGAGCACAGGGATAGAATTTTACAAGGAATCTTGTGGTGACGTTTGTTTTCTGCAATTTTGAGCTTCAACGTCTGAAAATCCATTCCTGTTCTTATTTTTTTCAATACCGTCACCCTAGAACCTTACCGTAATCCCAATGTCTCCAGGAGACCAAATTGTTCTCGGCATTAGAACAACTGGTCGGTGGTGGCGGTTTTCCCGGCGGGGACGCCGCCACGCCTTCATCATCATCCAACATCCAACAACAACAACAATATGCCACGTGTCAACCTGAAGACGTCCCTGGCGACGACTACAATTATGAAGATGATCAATTTTCAGATGGCATGAGCATGAGGTTGCTCTGCATTACCAGTGAGTTATTTGAATTCCTCTTCTTCTATCCATCGTCATCGTTGACGACGGCGTCGAGGGCGAAGACGTCGTCACGAGAAGAAAAATTGCTCATTTTATTTATATTATGGACGAGATGTTAACATTGATTGTTTCAGTTAAAAAAGCACGTCTTCAAGGCACTGTCGGTGAGTATTTTGCTTCATTTTTTTACAGGCAGAAACCTTCTGGAAATCGTCGGAAAAAAATATTTAAAATTTCGAAAAGTTGAATTTACCACAAAATTCATTTCAAACATTTTACTTCTTTTTTTGTGAAGTTTCAGCTCAAAATTACGTAAAATCGTGTGTTTTGTACGCATTCACGTACAGTACACTTAATCTTCCGGCATTTTGAGCAAGAGTCTTCGAAAAAGTTATGACGGGCCGAAATTTTACTTGTAATCGCACAATGAAGTCGGATTTTTGATATTTCTAGTTTTCAATTTTTGAAAATTTTTCGAAAAAGTTATTTTTCTCATTTTCCGGCTCAACATCTGCGAATTTCAAGCCCACCACAAGATTCCTCGCAAAATTTCACCCTATTATCATTTTTTGTGGATCTCCAGCTCGAAATCCCGTTTTAAAGTGTACAGTACGTAGTGACTTTGGTGATTGCGTACCATGCACATGATCTTACGACACTTCGAGCTAGAGCTTAGAAAAAAGATATGACGGGGTAAAATCGCTTAGTGAATCTTGTGGTATAATCAAACTTTAGAAATATTGAAAACAGGAAAAGTCAATTTTCTCATTTTTGAAAAAATTTTATCCTTACTGAGCCTTCACCATTTCTAGCTTTTGCTCATTGGCCTACAGTAATCCAAAACCAATTTTTAGCTCTTCCATACCCATAAATCTAGTCTTGACTCACATACCCAATTTTTCAAAATCTTCTCACCCTTCCCTCATCAATTTCAAACTCCCTCAACATCACGTCATGACCCCTTTTCAAGATGAATTTCCTTTTCCCTCTCTCATTTCGGACAGATTTTAGTGTCCCCCCCCCCCCTCCTCGATTTGGCCTCGTCGTGAGAAATTCATCATTCCGTGTGACACCTGTCATTTGGGTGAAACTGGTGGCTCCCCTTGGCACTCGGGACTCGGGGAGCACATGCGAATAATAAATCTTATGCGCCTTTAAAACCTTCTCCATGTCGTCGAGATCCCGGGATGTCATGATGAAGAGATGACACATTTTCAAAAAGGGTTCTTAGTATTCCGAACATGAAATAGGCTCCGCCCACTTTTTTTTTTCGTAAAAAGACACTTTTAATCGAATTTCGACAAGGAGAAGGGAAGAAGTTACTCCGAAGAAGTCGGCTCGAAAAGGCGGAAAAAAGGAAATTAAGTGAAGGGAGGGGGGCACCTTTTGAAACAAGAGGGGTCACTTGGGAAAATGAATGAGAATGATGACGTGAGGGACCAAAAAGGACTTTTTGAAGAATCTAGTTTTTGAAACTTTTTCAGACTAAAAAGGCTTGAAAAATGGACTTAAAACATTCAAAATGAAGAAAAATGACAAAAATCTGAAAATCGAACTTTTTCAAACTGAAAATTTTGGAATTTTACCTTTAAAATTAGGTTCCCCATAAAATTTGAGCCCGTCAGATATTTTCTCTAAGCTCTAGCTCAAAGTGTCGTAAGATCGAGTACTGTACGCAATCACCATGCTCATTGCGTACCGTACACCTAGTCACGGAAATTTGAGCGGACGCTCTACAAAATTAGCTCCAGGGGTTAAAAATCATGAGAAACCTCATGATGGACTCGAAATTTCAAAATTTTCAGTCTGAAAATCTGAAAATCGCCCCATTTTCCGACTTCTGTAACTCTTTTCCCATAACCAAATTCATTTTTGATGTCCCAAAAAACCGCGGGGGACAAAGAAATTCATGGTTTTCGATCATCCCCGGAGTTTCTAAAGCATAAAAATTGAGTTATAATCTTCATTCTTCTCCTCTTTTCCTCTTTTCTTCTTTTCAGAATCTTTTTTGAAAAAAGTTTCTCGAATCACTCTTTTGGGACAATATTCCAAAGCACTTTTCGTTCCTTTTTTGTAGTTTTTTGGCCAAATTTAAGTTTTTGAGAGGTCAAGTAGGGACTAGTTTTTCAAATTTTTTTCGAAAAAAATCATCGTAATTTTGATTTTGAATTTTGAAGTTTTTGAATTTTGAAGTTTTTGAATTTTGAAGTTTTTGAATTTTGAACCAGCCCACCCATAAGTGTTGAAATATGAGCCCACCATGTGACTTTCTGACTAACAAGGCTTAATTACATGAAAGTGCATACTTCTTCAGAAAATGGGGGAAATTCTGAGAGAAGTGCTTAGTACTAATTAAAATTGAAACAACCAAGTAGTACAAAAGGGTTATGGAAGAAGCACGTGATATGAACATGACCCTTTTTGGGGTTTTAAAATTGGTATCGATAAAAACTGACGCTAACATTGAACTCTACGTGATTTTTTACCCGGAAGTCTAGTCTTTTAGATTTCCAGCTCAAAATTTGAAAAAGTACGCAATCACCGAGACATTCGCGGTGATTACGTAAAGAGCACTGAATCTTACGACAGTTTGAGCTAAAGCTTAGAAAAAAGACTAGACGGCCTAAAATCTCATGAGGAATCTTGTAGTGTCTTTGGATTTTCAAAATTTCGAGCTTTAAAGTTTTCGATTTGTTACTAGAGCTACAGTATCCTTACCCACTACCCAAAATACCATAAACTATAATTCCAGACGAATTCAACTCATATGTAACTGTCAAATTGCAAAATGTGAAATCAACAACAGTGGCTGTTCGAGGAAATCTACCGTGTTGGGAACAGGAATTCATATTGTGAGTTTTTAATTTGGATAGGCTGAAAAAAATATGGAAAAGCAGGTGAAAAAATCTGAAATTTACGTAAAAAAAATAAATATCACGTGGTGTTATTTTTCTGATGCTAAAAATGTCATAACATTTTCTCAAAAAGTTTTTTTTTCGGTATTTTTGAATTAAAAAAAAAGTTCACCAAAAGTTTCGTTCAAAAATTTCAGCCTGTCAATTTTTTTTTTGAATTTCTAGCTCAAAATGTCGTAAGATCATGTTTATTGTACGCAAACACCATGGACATTGCATACCGTACTCTTTACTTCATTTTTTTGAGATTGAGCTCTAAAAACTTTTCTGAGGTGAAAAATGACCAGGAATCGTTATGTTACCTAATATTTTTTTGATTCTCACATTGAAAAAGACAAAAATCACTTTTTTCCCACCTCCTCAAAAAAAGTTTCTGAAACAAAACACATTTTGATTCCTCCTAATCGGAAATTCATAGTGAATTTATTGTCACTCATAATGTGCGTCATTCAACTTTTTACCTCCCATTTTTCAGTGAAACGAATCGACCGGACGACGGAATGGTACTCGAATTGTGGGCAAAAGGTGTTTTATGGGACAAATTAATAGGTGTTCATTATATGCCACTTTCTGATGTCAAGTACAGGTTAGTTGAATTTTTTCTTTTTTCTATTCTCAGAACTCGAGATATCCTATTTTTGAGTGCAGAACGAGATTCCTCGCAATTTTTCACCCTTGTCACCAATTTTTCAAATTTTTAGCCCAAAATTTGAAAAAGTACGCAATCACCAAAGTTTTCGTGGTGTTTGCGTACAATGCACATGATCTTACGACATTTTGGGCTAGGGCTTAGAAAAAAGAAGTGACGGGCTGAAATTTAATGGGGAATCTTATAGTGCAATCGAAATTCAGAATTATTCATCATCAAAAATCTGAATTTCGTCAAAAAAGAACTTTCAGCAATGCCGCCGGGTCCGGTCAATGGTTACAGATGGATCACGAATTGGAGACAAGGAATGGTCAAACTGTAGGCACTCGAGGGCCAACTGGGCACAATCTGTTGGCCGATGTTCGATTCGAATTGCCTTTTGGTGAGCTTTTAAGTCAATTTTAGGCATATCTGAAGCTATTTTCTGTCTTGGATCATCTAGACCATCCTGGTTTATTATCTATATTTTGGGCCAATTTCTGAACTAGTTCCAGTCTGTTTTTTCTTGATTTCTGGACGATTTTCTGCAATTTTCGGAGATTTTAGGGCTCTTGTCAGCCTATTCTTAGGCTTACCTAGTATTTTAAACCCATCTTCCTGAGAGTTTTTGGACCGATTTTTCCGAACATGTTCCTTCTTCTCCTCCGTTTCCATCTCCTTATTTTTTCCGGCCTTCAGACCCTCCTTTTCTCCTCTCTCCCCGATTCCAAAAATGTACCTCATACATCAAAAACGTCGTGCACTTGTCTGTTTCTTTCTCTATTTCTCTCTTCACTCTCTCTATTTCTCAAACGTTTTCTATGCATTTTGTGATGGCCCTGAGAATGAAAGAGAGAAGGAGTCCCCATAACATTCTAGTTTGACGAACGAGGACCATACGCAGTTTTTGACACTTTTTTGGGAGAGGGAGCTATGGGAACTTGGCTGGGGAAACTTTGAAACTTTTTGCTTCAATTTTTGGTTTTACTTTTTTATGCAACTTGAAAAAAATTGATTTTCGAAAAAAATTTTTTAAATCGGTGCTCCAAGATTTTAAATTTTGCAATCAGCATCACGAAAGATTTCCGGTACACATTTCCAAAAAAAAACGTAAAATGATTCGAAGACACGCCCACTTTTTTTTTCAACATTTTTCAAAGAGTTAGGCATTGCAAAAAATAGCTTGAGCTCCCGACAAATTTTGAAATTTTTACAGTAGGATTACTGTAGTAATGTCACTAAGAATTTGATAACAGTAACTTTATGGCCACGCCCACTTCCAACAGCTCACTATGATTTCAAGCCAAAACTGAAAGTCCTCAAACTCAAATTTTTGAAAATCCAAGACTACCACGAAGTTACCCGTGCGATTTGACCCCGTCCTGTCTTTTTTCTAAGCTCTAGCCCAAACTGTCGTAAGATCATGCGCATTGAACGCAATCACCGTAACCTTCTCGGTGATTGCGTACTTCTATAAATTTTTGAGTTAATGGTCTACAAAAATGGTTTCTTATGTAAAATTTGATGAGGATTCTGATTCAGACGTTGTTTTACCAAGATTCTGGGATTAAGGACGTGAAATCTCAGACTTTCCGAAAAAAAAAACTTCTTTTTGGTATTTTTTCTCCAGATTTTCTGATTTTTTCTGTTAGTATGTGTTCTACTCCTGCAAAATCAAGTGCCAAAAAGACCAAAACTTTCTTCCTCCCCCATCTTCTGACAACACCTCCCATGAGAGAATCAAGAAGACCACGAGCTTTCCTCTCTTTTATTTTTTTTTTTCCAAAAACTAAAAGAGAAATACTAGAAGAACTTCCACTTGTCTCTAACTCACCGAGTGTTTTTATGCTTTGTGTGTGAAGAGCACAATTTCAGTCAAACTAGATCTGGCTCACAATTCTTCCTCTTTTTTTTGCAGTCTTCAAAGGCGTCGAAAGCGTAGGAGAGAGAGTCGACTGGTTTCCTGTCTTTACAAAAACTTTTTTCTTTGCTTTTTTTTTCGAAATTCAAATTGTGTGCATTTCTTTTTTGTTTGGTTGGTTTCCACGCTGGTTTAGAAGCCTAAAAGCGAAAAATAGGCCTGAACTAGTCCTGAAGCAGCCTGAAAAGCCTTAAAATCCAAGGCCGACTCAGCTTGTTAGACCTAAAAAGACTTGGCGGCATCAGAAATAGTCATTTTCAAGCTGACGACCTAGAGAAAATGCCTGAAAAGCCTCTATAATATGGTTTTTTCGAGAATTTTTAAAGCCTGAACTACCTGAACCTGCCTGAAAAGCCTAACAATCTATGATATTATATTTTTCTAAATTTTTAATTTGCAATGACCTAAATTAGTTAGCCAGCACTGCCCTAGCAAGCCTGAAGTGCCTGAAAAGTATATCAGGCATTTTCAGGTCCTACAGAGCTGGGTTGGTTAGGCCTAAACATGCCTAAATAAGCCTGAATCATCTAGGAAACAACCCTAAAGAGCCTCGAATGCAAGGCTAAGATCTCTAGAATATGGGCTTTAAAAGCCCCTAACCAAGCCTGAAAACCCTTTAAAAAACCTAGAAACCTCCGGAAAATACCTGAAAAGCCTATTTCCTCCCATTCTTCCATCATCCACCTCAGCTCCTTCCATTGAAACCTCTCCTTCTCCTTCGGAGCAAAAGGCGTATATTCAGATTTCTTGACGGCGATAATAAATCTTTCCTTCCCTTTGCCCCCTCTATTCTTTTGTGTGTGCCCCCCTTCGGACTAATTACTAGGACCCCGGCCCTTTTTGCTCTCTTTTTGCTCTTTTTCCCGTGGTTTTCTCCGTTTATTTTGAACCGAGAATGATACACGTGGTTTGGATTGGTAGAATCCTTTGAAAAAACAGAAAGTTTCGAAGTTTTCCGTAAGTGCGCTCCATTGGATTGTTTGGGCGGGAACGTTGCGCGTTTGAATTTCTTTTCAGGTCAAGTCTGAGTTAGGCGGATATAGGCCCTTATAGGCTAGTTTACGTTCAAAAACCAGCAATATCTGCCAATTTCAGAAAGTGCTCCACCGAACATTTTTGCGGGAAATCTGCGCTTTCAAATTAATATTTAGGCTAGCCTAATCTCTTCAAAGATTGCTGTCTCTCTCCAAAATGATGTTTTATTGGTCTCACAAAGATTACATAGATGAAGAAGAAGTGGAACATTTTCCCATGAATGGTATCAAATTTTGTTCGGCGGGCTACTCTCATATTACATGATGTCTCTTCCGATTTGGGTAGAGAGGAAGGGGGGGGGGGGGGGGGGGCACAGATGAACATGCGCCTTTAAAAAGTTGAACTTTTTTGCTTCAAATTCCGGGTTTTTTTTTGGAAAAAAAGTTTGAAAGTTCAGTTTTGCCGGTTGAACTGTTCAATGGGGTGCACTTTCTCACATTTTTTGTTTTTTGGCGATTTTTCGAGCTTTCAGTGGGCCTAGAAAAGTTTTAGTTAGCTTAAAGTAACCTTATTCAGCCTGACCCAACCAAAAACAAAAAAAATTTTTAACGCGCAATTTTCCCGCTAAAACTGTTCAGTGGAGCGCACTTGCTCAGATTGACAACTTTTGGTAATTTTAAGTCTTTTGTTTACCTTTGAAAACCTATCTGAACTGGCCTGAGGTAGTTTAGACCTTGCGTAAACCAGTCCGGCCGAAAAACGTTTTTCAAACGCGCAAATTTCCCGCCCAAACCATTCGGTGGAGCGCAATTTCTGGTTTTTTTCCGGTAGTTTTCAAATCTTTATATATCTCAAACTAGCCTAAACTAACTTGGCTCGGTCGAGCTCTTCAAAAAGTTTTTTAAAAATTGGAACGCGCAGATTTCCCGCCCAGGTTGTCCAATGGAGCGCAATGGAGCGCACTTTTTCATTCTGTCTTTTTTTGGTGTCATTTTTGAAGCGTTTGGAAAGCTTTAACAAGCTAAAGCTATCATAAACCACTAATAAAGTTTCAAAAACGCAATTTTCCCGCCTAAACTGTTCAATGGAGCACCCTTTTTGACGTTCAAAGACTCATTTCACTTACTTTTTCTTCTCCTCAAAAAAAACTTCTCGTTTGCCATTTCAAAACTAATCCCGGAGTAATAAAACCTCGTTGGTTTTGTTTACCCTTCTTTACTTTTTTCTTCTTTCAAAAAAAAATTTCGAAAAAAAGAAAAAATTTTCGAAAAATGAAAAAGTTGGGTCGTTAACCGGATAATTGCATATTTCTCTGTTTCTCTCTCTCTCTCTCTCTCCTTCTGAGTTTTGACATATCAACTGCTCTCCAGACTCCTAATTTGGCCACACTTTTCCTTCTTTCTTGCCTTCTGCTTCTCCTTTTCCAACGTCTTCTGATGGCGCCAAGAAGCAGCCACGACGACTACAAAAAGAAGAAGAAGAAGAAGTCGTTTTCTCCTCCATCTACTCCTACTTCTTCTTCTTCTTTTCCTATCCCCCCTTCTATGTTACTTTTTTCTTCTATTTTTCCAACGTCTTCCGCCCTCTGGCTCCTTCTTCTTCTATCCTGCCGCCCCTTCTTTGTATTCTGAACACACACCTGTTTTTTTATTTCTTTTTTATTCTAGTAAAATTCTAGTACATCTTGAAAGAAATAGTGGAGTTTTTTTTTTCAAAAATTATTTTGAAAAATTTTGAATTCCCGCCTAGACAGTTCTTGTGATCTTACTAGGATTCTGTGTTCGAGATTTATAAAATACGAAAATTTTAAATTTTGAAATTATGCCAAACCTTTCTCGTTCAACTATTGGAAATAACCAAGGAAGTTGGTTTTTACTAATTTTGAAAATGCCACCGAAAATTTTGTATTTCCTCACCTTTTAGTTCCAAACTTTCAGAAACCCCTTTGATCAGGCGATTCTTTCTTTGGTGATTGCGTACAAAACACGTTATCTTACGACACTTTGAGCTGATTTGAAAAACGTTTTGTACGCAAACACCGAGTAGACAGTGAGGATTGCGTACCGTACACATGATTTTACGACATCTCGATCTAAAGTTTTAAAAAAGCAAGATCCGCTCTAAAAACCAACTAGAAACTCATTGGGGGACATCGGACTTTTGAGATTTCCGAAATGAGAAAAAAGTTTTTCGGCCAGGAAAACCGCTGGTTATTTTTCAGTATTTCGAAAGAATTTTTGAGAGAAATGAACATAACCATGAGATTCTACGCAAAATTTCACCCTACGTCCCGCTTTTTTTGAAGTTAAAGCTTCAAATCCTGTTTTGAGGTGTACAGTACGCAGAGGCTTCGGTGATTGCGTACCGAGCACATGATTTTACGACATTTTGCGCTAGAAGTTAGAAAAATGGTTTCCCGGGATAAAATACCACCAGGAATCCCTTCCCGAGCTGAAATTTTTGAAATTTCCAAAAATGAAAATCTTTTTTTTTCAATTTTGCCCCTGTCTAAGCACCTCCTTAGCAAAAGATTTCCTGTTTCAAAGGTTGTTATATTGGGTACTTAGACTCTCTCAGATCAAATATTTACCCAATTTTTGGCAACATCTTCTTTGTATTCCTATCCCATCCAAAGAAAGAATGCAACAAATAAAGAAAAAAAGAAAGAATAAGAATCATTGGGATGCACAAATTGTCTCATTCGGCTTCCGGAATGGGTCCCCCCTTCTCTTCTCCTTTTTCAATCTCTGCTTTTGACACTTGTTTCGTCTTTTTTCTTCCCTCTTTTTTCTCGCATTTTTTCCTCCTTCTTCACGCCTTCTTTTCCATCTTTTTTTCACATGAAAACCAAACCCAGGCGGTCTCTTTTTTGCATTTTTCGAGATAAAGTTATAGTTTATTCATATCATCCGAGAGGGGAGGGGGAGACCAGAATTCAAAATGCATAGAAACGATTAACGTCTTCTTTTTTTTCAGATGCGCAAGGCTGCGACGAAGATATCCAGTCGAAGTTGCTCGCCCTAAACGGACTCATCGAACACGTAAGTTTTTTTTGGAAAATTTGTTTTCTTAGTTTTGAATTTGGGAAGATTTTGAATTTATTATGAGATTCCTTGTGTGATTCTACCCCGGAAAATCTTTTTTCTAAACTCTAGCTCAAAGTGTCGTAAGATTAGGTGTACTGTACGCTGTTCGCTTGGTGTTTGCGTACAATACACATAATTTTACGGAATTTTGAATTATAGTTCTAAAAAATTAAAGATATGGGTGAAATTTTACGCTGATTCTCATTATGAGCTCAAAGATTCAAAACTCCGACTTGAAATGTCGTAAAATCAAGTGTTTTGTACGCAAAACCATATTCCAGAAAATTAGAAGTTAAAGTACCAAAAATTCAAATTTTCCAGGATCAGCTGAATCCGAACAATCATCACAGAGCGCCGTTCAATCATTGTAAGTTTTCTACTACAGCGATCTTCCAGTCGAGTACAGTATGCAGGATAATAACTTTTTATAATCGATTTCCCAAAGAATATTTTGATCACTAACCTCCATGAAAAAGACATAATTATGTATGCAATTATATTCATGCCAACTGTCAAAATTTTAGTGAAACGGCACAAAACAGTGGCTTTCTGGCGCAGCTTTGTGTCAATTTTTATTCCAAAATGATTTGGAAAAAACTCTTCAAATTATTCAATTTTTCAGCTGGTTTGAGTGAAGACAGTGATTATACATCCGACGTGTCCGTTCCAGTCAATCATCATCAACTTCATCCGAACAGTTCCGCTCATCAATACGAATCTCATCTACATCCGCATCGCAGTCGACAACTGCTGCACACTCGCGAAGGCGCAGTAAGTGAAAGACACGTGTGGGCTCTGTCCGGGTTATACTATTTTTTAAAAATTAAAAAAAATCAAATGTTGAGACGAAATAAGTCTACGGCGAGCTTTGTGTTCAAATTCCGATCCGCGGTGTCTTTTTTCAAAGCTCTAGTTCAAAGTGTCGTGAGATCTGGTGTTTGGTACGCAAACACCGAGGGAATTGCGTACCGTACACCTAAACAGCAAAACTTTAGGCTAGAATTCTAGAAAATTGGTGCCAGGGGCGAAATTTTACAAGAAAAACAATGCTGATGTTAATTTTTCAAAAAATTGGTCAAAAAGATCAGAAATTTTGAGTTTTTGAGAAAGTTTTTAGAGAAACCTCTACGAGTTTCATGCTAAACTCCAATGAGATTATGATAAAAAAATTTCCCCAAAAAAGGACAGGGCCCACACACCCCTTTTCTCTTCCCTCCACCCATTTGGAAATGTCCCGGGAACACAATCTTAGACATTGCAGGCGAGTTATGAAGACGAAGAAGACGCCTATCACGCGAGAAATCTTCAACCCGACGACGAAGACGTCTATCACCATCATCAGGATTCCTATCAGACGTACTACGACGAGTACGCGCCAAGCGGTAGTAGTCAATATCAGAAGACGTCAGCATCTGGAGCACCTGGGACGGCCTCCTACGAGGACACGGTGACGCCTGTTCGAGAGTTTGAAGGGGGCGGGGCGCCGCCGACACTTCCAACCTCAACGTCTTCATCTTCTAGAAGAGGAGGACATTTGGACCAGGTTTACGGGTACGGTAGCAGTGAAGAAAGATATGATACGCCAATGTCAAGTGGTCGAATGGCAAGAGATGAGCCTATTTTGGAACATAATGAACCAGAATATGTATATGATCATAATGGATATCCGGATGATGATAATTATGGAATTAATCCAACTTATTCGGAAGATCATTTTGACGATGGACATAATGCTCAACAGGATAACAGTGATTTTAGGAATGATTATAATTCTAGCTATCAAAGGTTTGTTTTAGACAATTCTATGATAAAATTGACAACTTTGAAGAAAACTACAGTAACCTTCAGTTCTTTAACAAGAAATTTTTTTGAAAAATTTGGCATAATAAAAGTGATAATTTTGAAAAACTAAGCTAAGTAACAGAACATCTGTGAAATTTCACCCAGGCCCCTAATTTTTTAAAGCTCTAGCTCAAACTTCCGTAAGATCTTGTGTTTGGTACGCAAACACCTTCACTGCGGACAATGCACATGATCTTACGACACTTTGAGCTAGAGCTTATAAAAAAGTTATGTCGGGCCGAAATTTCACAGGGAAAACGATGGTGAATTCAGATTTTCGAAATTTTCAAAACTAACAAAGTTTTTTTTTCAGAGAATACTGGAACGAAAGCGAACCTCTATCCTACAATAGTCGACCGCCGAACGGACATGTTAGAACGTGAGTTTATCCTCAATAGAGCGAATTTCCTAACCCAAATTCTACGTTTTCTAGAGGCGCAAACGCGTGGCGAGAACCTGGTACGTCATCAAGGCCGACGTCTTCTCAAGCGTGGAATTATCAAGATGACACTCACCAATATGATGAAGTAGACAGAGGATCACGTCATTCATTTACTAGAACTCCATCAGTAGATAGAGCGGATAGAAGGAGTGATAGCGGTGGTGGATATTATGATGAATTTGGGGAAAGGTAAGTGCGCTCCATTGATGATCTGGAGGAAAAACAAGTTAAAGTGACCTAAAGTATCGTGATCCAAAGAACCGTATCCACAGTATTCTCTCGTTTCCTTACTATTGGGCACTATCTAGTAATCTGAACTTCCCATTTCTTGGCCTATAGTATCCAATAGCTACCGTAACTTAAAATACTAGGCTTGCAATTTTTTCACTCAATCAACAAACGCGCTCTAATGCAAAAAGCGCGCTAATGCAGAAAATTTGACCTACCTCAATGAAACTTTTTCAGAATAGCACGACCAGATTCTCATCACAATTGGAGGTACGATTCAATTCAAGAAGAAGACGTTGAAAAAGATACATGGAAGACACACGTCGAAGGATATGAAGAGGGCGGAGGAGGGACCGGAGAAGGGCATGAAGAGGTGAGGAAGAATGGGGCCAATTTTACCATGGCAACTATTGGTAAACATGGAGAGATTTCATGAGAGAAAAGGGTAGTCAAGGGGTGATAATGGGCTCTTTTGCGTGACTGAAAAGAGGGGAAAATGTGGGCGTATTTGATAATGTGATACGCTATAGCATGTGTCAGGTTAGACATTTTCACTTTTTTTGTTTCAGAAAAAACGTGACTGGAAAAAAAAGTTTTTTTGAACTGAAAATTTTGAGACTCTGAGCCCACCATGATGCTCCTGGTCAATTTTCAGCCAGACTTATCTTTTTCCTAAGATTCAGTTCAAAATGTCGCAAGAATATGGATTTGGTACTCAAAACGCAAGTAGAACCTCAAAATACGCCTAAAACTTTTGAAGTTTGTTTTATGAAACCCTATTTTCATAGAATTTGAGATTTTTATCTTAGGAAATTTTGAAAATCCAAGACCACCACAATACTCTTCATCAAATTTCACCCCGTCTCGTCTTTTTTCGAAGCTCTAGCTCAAAGTGTCGTAAGATCATATGCATTGTACGCAAACACCAATCTAATTGCGTACCGCACTCATCATATCTCATTTTTGAGCTACAGCTCTACAAATTTGGTTCCAGTGGTAAAAAATCACAAGAAATCCAATCTTTCATCGAATTTTCAAAAAAACGAGTTTTCAGACGACAAAAGACGATCCAACAAAGTACAAGGATGCCTCTCCGGAAAGCTACCATAGGAAAGATCCCCCACACAAAGAGATTCATTTCGAGGAGCCTCATCCAATCGTTCGGCAAACGATTCAAGAAGAAGAGGAGAAGCGGAATTTCCAGGAATTATGGCATTCAGCTTACAAGAGAGTTTGTGCGGATTTAGGAATTAAGGTACGCGGGAATTTGAAATTTTTATTTGAAATTATTTGATCCCAAAAAGAGATCCAAAATACTTTGGTATAGTGTATAATCAGAATCGGAGCCACATGCAAACACTTCAATTTCCGGAGTGCGATAATTGGAAAATAAACGAGGAACAAAGCATCAGAATAACAAGATTCTTCAAGTGTGCTTTTTTCTTTTTGGACTATGTTTTTCTTTTTTTTTCTGTCTTGAACTCATATTATTGATTTTCCAACCAATTTTCCAAGCTAAAAATGAGTCATTTTACCCTTTTTTTGCAGAAAAAAAGTGTCCGAAAAGATTTATATTGAGGAGAGTTATAAGCCGTAAAAGTGTTGTTCGACATTTTTCGGACACTTTTTTTTTCGACAAACCCCGCCCACCTAACACATATTGGCTGCGGAAGTGCACGTGTCTGACACTTTTCTGAACTTTTTTCATATTAAAAAAAGAAATAACGGGCTAAAAATTGGAAGTGACAAAAAAGAATTTCAGAAAATCTGAATTTTGGAAATATAACTTTTTGAAGCAACAAGCCTACCTCCCGGCGTAAAAAAGGGCGGAGCCCATACTCAATTTCCTTATCCTCGCCCTTATTTTTGATTAGTTTCCCCGCCTAGTCTTATGCCATGTTTATTAGTTTCCCTTTCACAAGCTTTTTCAAGGAACTTTGCTCCCTAGAGAATGAAAAATCTGAATTTTAGTCATTTGAAGTTGAGATCTTCCCGATTTTGACATCTTCATAAGAATCCTCTCTAAATTTTGACCCCAGGGCAACTTTTTTGGAGTTTTCGCTTAAATTCGGGTACAGTTCGCAATCACCGAGACGGGTACGGTGATTGCGTACAATGCACATAATTTGACGAAATTTTGAGCTAAAGCTCAGAAACAAGATTTGACGGATTCAAACTTCATTCAAAGTTTGCTGGTGAACTAAAAAAAATTTGAAATTTCCAAATTTGAGAAAAAGTTTTTTCTGAACTTTCCCCTCAAAATTTCGTTCCCTAAACTTTCCCAAGCTCCACTTCTCAAATAAAAACCAGAACCTCTTGGGACGTGAACGAACTCTTTTTTTGGTCTTCAAGACCCGATGACCCTCGCTCTTTCTCCCTCCGTGACGCCTTCATAATTCAAATGCCTCCTTTTTTGAAACAAACTCTTTTTTCTCCTATCCCTTTGGACCCGTATAGATGCCGCATATTTTTAGCTTTAGCCTTTGACTCTTTTCCGAGCTTCTTCTCATCTTTTTCTGAATCATTTCTCGACGTCAAACTGACGCTCTCCTTGATTTTTGAGTTTTAATTCCATTTTTTGAGTTTAGATCTCGGAAAAATAAGTTGTAAGATCGCGTGCTAGATGTGCAAATATGATGCTACTACCGAGTTCTGAATTTGACGTTTTTTGACTCAAAATTTTGAATTTTTGAGCTGACCACTAGATTCCCTTCAATTTTCTACTCCCGAGCAGAATTTTTCAAAGATATAGCTCAAATTTACGTAAGGTCAGGTGTTTAGTACGCAAACACCGTCGTTGCGTACAATGCACATAATCTCACGACACCTTGAGCTAGGTCTTAGAAAAAAGATATGACGGGCTGAAATTTCATGGTGAATCTTATATCTTATTTTCATGGTGAATCAAAAAAAAAAGAGAATTGAAAATTTTTTTCTTCGCTTTGACACAGCATCTCTGTGAATTCATTTTACCATTATAATCCTCGACAAATTTCAAGTTTAGCTCAAATTTTTTTGAATTCATAGCACAATTTTGAAAATTGTACGCAAACACCGGAAAACTTTTGGTGGTTGCGTACCAAGCACCTGATCTTACGACAATTTGAGAAAAAGCTTAGAAAAAAGAAATGACGGGGTAAAAAATACCAGGGAAACTCATAGTGGTATCAGATCTTCAAATTTTCCATATTGAAATTTTTGAATTTTAGAAAAAGGATAACATCCCCAAATGCTAACTTCCATTCCTTTTCCCCGGTACAAAAAGAGTAGAATAGCAAGTCCCGAGACAACGACTACGATTAAAAATTCAATTGAAAAAACCTCCTCTGTGCTTTTTTCTCTTTTTGTGTTGGAGCCAGAAAAAAAAACAAGAAGCAAAATGCATCACATATTCTATATATCCAAAAATAATTTTGTGGTCCTGCTTTCGAAAAAAAAAGCGAAGAGAAAAAAGGAAAAGATGAAAAACAATCAGGAAGCATGTTCCATTTCTCGGGATATATAGAGAAGGCCGGGAGAGAAAAAAAAAGAGAAGAAAAGGGGGATATTTAATTACCAAAATTATTAGTTGACCACTACTAGTAGACGTCTAAAGCCCTCTAGGCATTTGTCCCGGAATTGTTTTCTGTGTTTTGGACACTTTTTACGGTGGAAAAAGGTTCAAAATCAGTGAAAAGAGCCTAAAAAGGGTCTAAAACGGCTCTAAATGGACCCGAAACTTAGCCAAAAGCCTAAGTCTTTTGGGCCTTTTAGGCCGTTTCCAGGCTTTTTTTTAGAGCCCACCCTTATGATTTTCGACCTTTTTTCTCTCCTTTCAGACACTCTTTTTGCCCTAAAAAGTTCTTTTTTTGAGCTCCGAGCACCCTCCAAAAACACATGCTCAACTAATACCCTTTCGACACGCTAACACCTGCAATTTATTTCTTTCATCCTAAGCTCCGCCCACTTTTTTCACTCCTCAAAGGGGCGGAGCCTCACTTCAGAAAAAGATGTTTGATGTAGTATTATCTGGCTTCTTGTTCGTCGAGACGTTCCCACCACCAAAAACTACAAAGATTTAATGAATTTTGTCGGATTCGTTTTTGGAAGTTGAGAATGAAAAATAATATTTTTCTGGTTTTCGATTTTAGTCAATTTTTTTTCCCTTGGCTTCCCGGAAATGTGAACTTTTCTCCGTATTTTTTTCTGCTATAATGTGGATATGAAGCGGAATGGAAGTTGACCTTTTGGATTCTGGCTAATAGTGAATATGAAAAAAAAACTTTCCGAAGTTTCTAGATTTTTCCAGTTCTGGAATGAAATTTCTGAAAAAAAAAACAAATATTGCCATTAAATTTGTCACAATTTTTACCTCTGCCTCCAATTCTATAGAGCTCTAGCTCAAAATTACGTTTTGTTGAGTACGGTACGCAATCACCGAGAGCATTGCGTACCGTACACCTGACCATACGACATTTTGAGATAGAGCTTAGAAAAAAGACATGACGGGCTGAATTTTGGTTCTGAATCTCATGGCGGTCTCAGAATTTTAAATTTTCTTTGAAAAAAAAATTCCATTTTTTTAATTTCTTCAAAGCCCACCACCCTTGAAGTGTAGGTCCTTTTGAATGGAAAGAAAAAATAATAGATAATTATAATTGCTCTTTTTTCCATCTGTATAATTATTTTTTGCTCTCTTATGAGCTCCCCGGAAAAATATTATATAAAGCCACCATAAAAAATTATAGGTTACTTTTACCTAAAATCTAATAAAAATGATGTGATTTTTTATTATTTTTTTTCCTTCTGAGGTTTCCTATCAAAATGTGATTTTTATGTGAAAAATCGTACCTTTTCATGACACCTCCTTGGTTTGGCTCTTACTTTGGTGACTAATCCGCAGTACTATGGAGGTGTAGAGAGGATTAGGGGATAAGACCATATTTTGGACATAGATCTATGAAATTTTCAGAGAACTTTTTTGAAATTGCAAATAAAAGGAGGAAGCCAAGTGGTGACGCTCTGTTGCTCATATTGTCTAGTTTTTTTTTTCGTGAAATTGAAAAAAAAAAGATTTTCAATTTTCAAATTATGTGAAAATTGACTCAACCACGTAATTTCTTGCGACTTTTTATCCCGAGATATCATTTTTCTAAGCTACAGTCCAAAGTGTCGTAAGATCATGTGCATCGTACGCAGAGACGATGTTTGCGTACCGTACACCTGATTTTACGTAATTTTGAGCTAGAGTTTTACAAATTGGATATCGGAGGTAAAAAACCGCAAGGGTTCGCGTGGTGAATTCGAAAACTTGAAAATTTGACTCTGAAATGCCGAAAACACACAAAAAACATGCACCTGTCTAATTTCCTAATAGGTCACTTTCTAGACATTTTAAGCTCCCCTATAAAATGTTGTTGTTGCTATTTTAAGTAGTTTCTCTAATTCTCCATTTTACACCTAGAGGGAAAAAATGAGGGAGAGACACACCTAATCAAATTATTCAGCTTCTTTTTCTCCCCCCAGTTTTTTTGCATTTTCTCTCACTTTTTCTCTTTCAACTGGGGAGGAAACGGACCATTGGGTCTTCCTCGAACTAACTGACCTCTTCTCTCTTTTTTTCTTTTTTTTTCCCCTGTCATGATTCTATTTTCGATGACAGCTTCTTCTTTTTCCTTCTGAAGGGAGAGTTGTGGGAGTCCATTGTATAGATGTATTATGTTTCATAATTGCCTTCTTCTCTCCTCTACTTCTGAAGGTCTTTCCTCTTTCTCTCCTCCCACTTTTAAGAGCATTCAGAAGTTTGCTCCCTCAGTTTGCTCCCCCCGTCAAACACACTTTCAAGTGGATTTTTCCCACTTTTTTTTTGAGATTTTTTGAAGTTGTGAGATTTCTGATTATTCAAGTGGGAGCGGCCTCTAATTGGACGTTTTTGGAACTACGGAAACTTGAGGTTTTGAGTTTTTCTTGCTAAAAACTGCTGATTATGGAAGTTCTGGTAAAGTACTAATTCGATACCAAGTTTGGAGACTTGTACTCCTTTTCTCATCTCGTATCAGTCTCGGCCTTTTAACCTTGTTTGCTCGATTTGGTACCTTTTCACAATTTCGAGATTTCTGGCTCAAAATAGCTTTCCAATGTAAGAAATCGTAATTTTCAACTTCACCGCAAGTTTTCTCTCAAAATTCTACCTCAGAGCCAAATTTTATGAATCTCCATCTCAAAAACGGTTAACCTCAAGTACGGTACGCAATCACCATGCATATGACCTTACGACAGTTTTCCCAAAACGTAGTTTTTACTCTCTTCAAGTTCAAATTTTGCAACTCTCATGTTCCTCGCAAGACTCCTCTCAATTTTACACCCCAGTGTCTAATTTTGTAGAACTGTAACTTGAAATTACGTAAGCTTGAGTACAGTACGCAATTACCATGCACATGATCTTACGACACTTGCTTCAAAATCTTTGCAAAAAGGGTGTCCAGTTTAAAATTTCACCAGGAATCTTATGGTCAACTCGGATTTTCGCTATTTTCAAAACTAAAAGGGAATTTTTCGAAAAATCTAGAAAAACGTTTTCGTTCCCCAAAAATCTTGAATTCAGCTATTATGTCTTGTTCCCTGTTCAATCTAACGATAGAAGACGTGCTGTGTAATTTAGAAGAATCGGAGAGTGTCGAAAACAAAATAAGAAGCACATCAACTGTCCTCACTTCCTCCCTCTGCTTTCCACCCATCAAGAATAAAAAATATGAAAAAAAAAACCAACAAAAATATGAAAAGATTTGCTCAAAGTCTCTCTTTCTGTGTGTCTAACCAATTTTCCGCCCCTACGCCTTCTGTGTCAATTGGCTCAAAAAGGGACCTGACTCCCCACCCCCTATGGCCCCTTTTTTTCCTTCATAACACAATCTGGGGACCCCTCTCCAGATGTGTGTGTGTGTGGCGACGGCCACCGACCCAATGACTCTCTCTCTCAGAGAGTGAGCGGGGGTGCGAAATTCAACACTTTTGTTCCCTTATTTTTTCATATTGTTTGTGGGTGGTGGGCATCAAAAATCATGGATTTCGTGATTTCAAAGTTGAAAATTTGAATTTTGAAGTTTACCTTGAGATTTCTCTTGAAATTCTGACCTAAGAACCAGGTTTTTGAAAATCTAGCTTAAAATTACGTCAAGTCAGGTGTTTGGTACGCAATCACCGCAAAAACTGTTGTGGCTGCGTACCGTACACATGATCATACAAAACTTTTTGAAAATGCTTCAAAAAAAAGATGTGGGTATGATCCCGTGGCGAATCTTTGGACGAGCTCAAAACTTCAAAAATTTCATCTTGCAATATAGGAATTTTTTGAAAATTTCACTTTCTCAAAACTCGAAATTCCAGGACTTCGAGTTCGGTACCGTACTCTCTAGGCAATTTCAGGCCGCCATATCTTTTTTCTAAACTCTAGCTAAAAGTGTCGTAAGGTCATGTGCATTGTACGCAGTCATGGTGATTGCGTACCAAACACCTGATCTTACGTAATTTTGAGGTAAAGGTTCAAAAAATTGAGAATCGAGGTAGAAAATTACGGGGAATTTCATGACATACTTAAATACTGTGAATAATAAGGTTGAAGTAGAGAAAAATTAAAGTTGGAGGCAGGAAAACCTTGTTCTTTCTCAACTATTTTCAAATGCAAGCCAACACGCCAGTAAATACAACATTTTTCACTCCGTTCTCACCAAAAAGTTAGTATTTTGTGACAGCTAATAAATTCATCCTAACTACTTCCTCTCTCTTTTTTCGAACAAAATTATTCAAGACCGACGAGATCATCATCTCCTCATCTTTCACATTTTCTCTCTTTGTTCTCACCTCCCACTCTCTTTTTTTTTTCATTTTCCGTTCTCGGATATTATTCACTTTTTTCCTCTTTTTTTTTTGAAAATATTCCCTTTACCCCTCAGGGCGCTTTTTTTGAGTTTGAATAGCAAAAAGTATCTCTCTTCACCGGCCGATCGATGCACCAAGTGTATAATTATATGTGTACTCCCCTTCTCTCACTTCTTCTCTTTTTTCCTCCCCATTTCTCTTTTTTTATTTTGATGGCTAAAATGAAAATGATGATGACTAGTTAGTTTGAGAGTCTCTCCCCTCTTTCTTTTTTTTTTTCATTGAAGAAAAAAAAAGAAAATTTAGTGTTGGTTTCGATGGCAACCGACACCATGAACAGGGTGTGTTTTGATGTGTTTCTTAGGTTTTACTGGGGTTTAAGGCCTATTTTCCAGGTCTGTAAAGCTGATAGGGCCTTTCTTTTCTTTCTGTGTTTTAGCCATGGTTTTGGCCGTTTTGAGCCACTTTTTCAGGTCCCAAGGCTTCGATTTTAGGTCATTTTAGGCCTCTAGAACTGATTTCAGACACGGTTTAGGTTTTTTTTTTCGACCTTTTAGACCTAGTTTGGTTCCTTTTTAGCTCTTGAAAACCTGAAAATAGGCTTTCCAGTCGCTTTTCTGGACTCTTTTCTCGGCTTTTCTAGGTTGGTTTCCCTTTTTCTAGGCTAATTTTTACAAAAATTTCTCGAAAACGTTTTCTTGGAACTATTTCGTAAGTTAGAACGCCGGTTCTTTTTTTAACGCCGGTTCAGAATCAGTTCATAGTTCCCCCATTTTTTCGTCTGTATTCTAGACAAAAATTATAGCCTTGGCTATAATTCTCTTCATTTTCTTATTATCAATTGAAATAATAATAATAACATCATTTTAATGAGTCAAATTCTATTTTTGTCGATTTCCAAAGCAAAACTTTGCAAATTAAAAAATCCCAGGAGATTTGTCATAATTTTTTGGGCTGGGGACCAATTTTCTGAAGCTTTACCTCAAAATTACGTAAGATCATGTGTTTGGTACGCAATCACCAAACCAATGCACTTGAATTAAAACTAGACGTTTGAAAAAGAGATAACGGCCTAGAAATTCATAAGAAACACTATGGTACACTTCAATTTTACAAAAAATTCAAATCTGAAAAAAAAAATTTTGCAAAAATCAAATCTCAAAGTTTATATCACAAAAAAAGATCCATGCAAAATCTCTTTAAGATTATAAAATCGGAAATATCGGAAGTGTGTCATTTCCTCGTCCCTTCCTCAAGGGGCTAACAAGCGTCATTTTGCTTTTCACTGGAAACTTCTTCTTCTTGTGTTTTTATCATCCTTTTTTGGTTAACTTTTTTTTCGGGGGAAAAATATGAAATTAGCTTAGTTAGTATTCATTTTTAAGCTCCGCCCACTTTTTTCGGGTTTTCTTCTTTACACGTACTTTGCATATATTCGCATTTCTTCATTTTTCTCAAACTTCCCCTTTGAGAACAACTTTTTTTGCGATGAGAAATTTAAATTTTTTGAAGTTGGCGCCAAAATTTATTGAAAATTATTGCTTTCACAAAATTCACCGTGCGATTTTACACCAAGAACCAAATTTCTAGATCTCTAGCTCAAAAATACAATTCTACAGGTACCGTACGCAATCAATTCGGTAATTGCGTACCAAACACGTGACCTCACGACATTTTGAGCTAGATCTTAGAAAATTGATATGGCGGTCTGAAATAGTGAAAGAACTCTTATGGTGATCTCAAAACTTCAAAATTTCGAAAATTGAAAAATAAATTTTCTCAACCATGTTTTTCTGTTGTTCCTAACTAGAAAAAAGAGAGAAAAAAACAGGGTGGATGAAGTAATGAAAAACTCTTGAAATCCCTCTCCTCTTTTCTTTTTTTCTCTCTCATCTAGTGTGTATTTTTGTGGAGGAGCCCTTGTGTAAGTAACTAGTTAACTATTCCTCTTTTCACGTCGTCCCTTTTTTTCTACTACTTTTTTTTGTGAAAAAAAAATAGGAGAAAGGGAAGTCAGAAGTCACACTCACCCCGATTTTTGTTGTTTTTTCCTTTACTTTTTTTGCTTTAGGTCCATTTTTTATATTAGTTGAGTCGGACTTTCATTAAAAAAAGGAAAAGTTTCAAAAATTCCCTGTTTTGGGTTCTTAAAACTGGAAATTACAAATTTTTAAGTTCACCGTTCGATATCTCACAATTTTTCCTTCTGAAACCCATTTTGTTAGATCCCTAGCCTGAAAGTCCGCAACCACCGTAATTTCCTCGGTGTTTGCGTACAATACACATGACCTTACGGCAATTTGAAATCAAGCTTAGAAAAAAGTAATGACGGGCTGAAATCCCATAAGGAATCTTGTGGTAGACTCAAATTTTCGAAAAATTGAGTTTTTGAGAAGTGAAGTTTTTAGAATTTCGTCATTTTTTGATTCTCGATTTCATTCTCATTGGTATTTTGGAATCTAAAGACCCCATCATCATATCACACGTTTCGAATTATCACTTAAAGTATCCAAATCGGTCTCTTATCCCAGAGCTGATCATGATCAAGGGATAAACACTTTTAAGTACTATTTTGACGTCAATGGACACGCTTGGCCAGTTTCATTCTTTTTTTTCTAGAAGTTTCATTTTCCATACTTTCAGACAAGTATACCTTTTTTTGGACTTTTCCCCATCCCTTTTTGTCTTTTTTACGATCTGGAATCCCAGCTGAGCTCTTTTTTTGAAAGACGTCAGAGACCCCCTTGTCTAGGTCTTCATATATTTTTGAACTTTTTCAGTTATTTATTTTGAAGAGAAATTTCTTGAAATTCCGAGTTCACCACAAGATTCCTTTCAATTTTTTACCCCTATCCGCAACTTTAAAAACCGCTAGCTCACAAGTCCGCAACCACCGTACTTTCCTTGGTGTTCACGTACCAAACACATGATCTTACGACATTTCGAGCAAGATCTTAGAAAAAAGAGACCTCGGGCTAGAATTTTATAGCGATTTTAATGGCGGTTTTGAAATTTCGTAAATGAGAAAATTGAAGAAAAAAAGTTTATTAGATATTCATTCAAAGGAACTAGAAGGTCTTCCTTATAAATTATTCGGATCCATTTTATTAGGACGGACTCCCATTTACCCTCTTTTAAAATTTATTTTCCCCGGAGAAAAAGAAAGGGGTCACGTGGTAAAATAGTTTCCACGTCATCTTTTTGACCTACGGAAGCCCCGCGTTTTTTGAAATCTTAGTCCCAAGAGAACACTCGGCTTCTTTTTCTGACGTCCACTCGACATTTTCTCGGCGAGAAAAAAACAATTTTCCCGCCAAAAATATTCAAATTTCGGGTTTTTTCGTTTTGGTGAAATGACCAAAAAGAGGAGGAAGACCGACTTGAAATTTGAGACTTTTGAAAGCTTTTAACGAATTTCTTTTCGCCCATCGAAGGTCTCTTCTTGCTTCTTGCTCCTTTCTTTTTTCATTTTGTTGTTCACATTTTTTTCTCTAGTCATTGGCTTTTGGCACTTCTTGAGATAGGATATTTGGTCTAAAATATGGATTTTTGTGAATTTTTAAGGGATTTTTGAGATATGCTGATCTTTTTTCAGTACAGATTAAGCTAGAAAATTTAATTATAGGCTTATAGGCTTGAAGATTTCGTATCAAACCCCACATTTCCAAAGAGTTTTTTTCAAAAAAAGAGAAAACGAATTTTTTCAATTTCTAAAACTGTGAAAAATCGAGGTTTCTACAATGTTCCTCATGCGATTTCAGCCCGTCATGTCATTTTTCTAAGCTCCTGCTCAAAATGTTGTAAGATCATATGCACTGTACGCAATCACCGCGGCCACTCGGTGTTTGCGTACAGTACTCGATTAAGAGCTAGAGCTTCACAAAATTGGTCTTAGGGGTGAAATTTTACGAGGATTTTTGTGGTGTTTATCATTCTCCATCATTTTAAATTCTAGGTACTGAAAATCGAGATTTTTCTGAACGAATCCGTCTCTATTTTCTTAAATTTGAGTTTTATGCCATCATCTATCCTGGACTTTATTATACTCTTTGATTTTTTCTTCTCTCTCTTTGAACTTGCTCGTACCTCTTCCAATCTTGGACTTTTAGCAACACCTCGGTGTGCCTCAAATCTTCCTCCGGCCAGTAAAACGTTGTTGCAAAATTTGTTTCTGTACCGGCCAAAGCTGGCGCCGGTCGGACATGGCGGATCAGCCGTTCAGGCGTCCGCCACCGGCGCCAACCGGATCTACAACAACAATAATAATGTGTCGAAGCCGGACTTAGTCTCAACACCACCTGCATCAATATCAAATGATATGACAACAGATCCCTCGAGGACTCCATCAACATCATCAATGGCTCCACCGAATCTTGTGGTTCCTTTATCACCTGGAATACTTCCTTATCAATATGATGGACCACCATCTCCAGTATCACCAAATCCTCCTATAAAACGAAGTATTTATAGGATAAAAGAATCACATGAGGATAGAAATGGAGGGAAAGAAAGGATTTATAAAACGAATTTAGTTAGTGTTTTATTGGAAAAAGTGATGCCACCACCAGAGGAAGATGATCAGAAAGGGGTCAAAAAAGCTCCATTGCCTGGCTTTGAGCCAGTGAGCTTTTCCGGAGCTTTAAAACCTGAAGAATCCAATATATTCTTTCCTGAAACCCCTCCTCATGTTCATAAATCAATATCTTATGCTTCAAGTTCTCCAATCAAAAAACGTACGAGTATCACCACTTCAAAAACAACATCCGGGATTATCACAACGGGTTCAACGGCTCCTGATCCCATGAGACAACTTTTAACATTTTCAAAATCATTTAAAAAAGTCCGTCGAGTTCGATCGGCGATGCCAAGAAGAAGGAAACGAAGGCGGGTTAAAATAAAACGCTCTAGGAGTTGTCCGGTTTTATGGAAGAATGACAAGATACCGGTTCCGATGAAAAGCAAGAGCTTAACCTGTCTTCGGGTACCAAAGAAGAAAACTACAGTAATCCTGCCGCCAAAACCGGTGGTCAAAGTGGTTCGGATGAAGATGCCAGCAGTGAGATGCGAGTCGGATTCAAAGGCGCATAAGAAGAAAACACAGTTGTTGGATGTTTATAAAGATAGGGGAAAGGTGTGGCTCTGGTTCTGATTTGAGGGGTTTAAAAATTAAAAGCTGAAAAAATCTAATATCATCATTGAATTCCTCATTATTTTCTACCCCGATTTCAAAATTTTCAGAAATTTAGTTAAAAATTACGTAATATTATGTGTATTGTACGCAATAACCAATATTGCGTACCAAACACATGATCTTACGACAATTTGAGCTAGAGCTTAGAAGAAAGACTTCTCGGGCTAGAATTTGACGTGGAATTCAGAGATATTATTACATTTTGGAAATTTCAAAAATTGAGAAAAATGTTTTCGCAAAATCTTATTTTTCAGAGCACAGTCCTCGACGGAAACGGATGCTCCGCTGCCAACGCCTTTTACAAATCCATCGATGCTGCTCCGAATATGAACGTGGCGCGGACCAAAACCAGTATCCCACTGGTATCGGAACTTGTAAGTTATAGTTCAAAAAAGATATCCTTGTACTTCTATTATGATTGAAAAATATGCACTTTTTGTGAACTTCTATTTTTTGAAATTAGGAACAAAAAATTAAAAAAATGGGTACAGTAACTACAGTATTTTGGTTGATTTTGGTCGAATGGATTTCGGATATTTAAAATTTTTGATTTATAGGCGAACAATCTTTTTCAAGACTTTGAGCTACCGAAACTCGGTCAGTTTCTGTACAAGTCAAATTTTGATCAGAATTTTGGAATCAGGAAACAAAGACCTTTGGAATGAGTATAAACAAGGCTAGATTCTGAGAAACTTGAAAAATTCGGTTTAAAGGAGCAGAACCTATTTTCAAATTTTGAAACTACCGTAACTTGGCCAGTTTTGACCCAAACTCAATTTTGATTTTTTTTTACTGAATTATTAGTTTAAGGACCGTTCAGGTTAGTATGACTTTGAAATCAACTCAAAAACCTTTTTGTAAATTTTCAAATTTTCAAACTTTCGCGCCAAAACTAGTACTGTACCCAAAACTTAAACTACCATAAGACAGTGTGTTCTTCTCCTTCACAATATCACTCTCAATCCCTTCATTCTCCACCCCTTTCTACTCCTTCATCACCACTGAATAATTATGCATTTTCACTCATTTTCAGGTACTAAAGGTAAGAAAAATCAATCGATAATTGGGATACGGTATAAGTGAAAAGCATCCGCAAAATTTTTTTTTGGCATTAAAATTTCAATTTTTCGCTTTTTATTAGTTCGAGAACGCTTTTTTTTTCAAAAAATTTTAGTTCGAAAAATTCAAAAAAAATCCTAGCTTTTTTCAGTTCTTTGCATGCATTTTAAGCTTACAACGCTGATTTTTATTTCTTCCAAATTTCCGCTTTTTTCTTCCATTCCCCCCTTGGTTGCTTAACAATGATTCGTAAAAAGAAATAATGCAAATGCGCTCCATTGAGAAAATTTTTCTGAAATGAAAAATTTTTTGAAACTTTCAATGGAGCAAAGTTAATTGACATTTTGCGATAGACACGAGCATCCTCGGGCACGATTTTTTGAAGTTGATTTTTTTTGGTTGTTCTTTTGACAGATGATGACCCTATGTCTTCTTAGTACAAACCATAGTATATGATTAGGCTCCGCCCCTTTCCTACTGTAGGCGATGCTCAATGAGCAAAAAAATAAAAAATTTTCCTGAAAGAGATAATGATGAAATCTTAACGGGAATCAACTTTTGGTACCATTTATAGTATTTTTGAGTTTTGAAGAGAATTCTGCATTCACGTCTTCAGGAGGAAAAAAATGAATTTTCATGAAATTTTTCATTAAATGTCCATTTTCAAACTTCGAACATGCGTCCTGAAAAATTTTTTCAATACGTCCGGCCTGTTTATGTTTTCTATGAATACCCACTACCAAGGGGATCATACCATAAAAAAATCTCCCCAGGTTTCGCGGTGTCTTAAAGCCGATTCAGGGCAAAGTTTGTGATCAGTGCCTACAATATCAACGTATACCTATACATGGTAAAAATGGACATGATCACCAATTTCAAAATAAACTATGTCACATGTTGTACTACTTATATCTAATGCATTCACAAATTTTCAGCTCATCTGAATAACTTCTGTAGGCGTGGCATCACTTTTAAAAAATCACTACAGAATCTGAACGTCGAAAATTCAAAACTCTGGAATCTCGAAATTTCGTCTCAAAATTTTTCCCAAATGTTCTAAATTGTCAGAAACAATCGTTTTATTGGCAGCAACACCTACTCAAAATTGTTTTCTGACTTTGTTTTCACTACGAACTCTGTAATATTCAATATCAGATAAAGATAGGTTGCCGTATGGCTGCTAAGCATTCATTGGAACATGATAGGGCCAATAAAACGATTGTTTCTGACAATTTAGAACATTTGGGAAAAATTTTGAGACGAAATTTCGAGATTCCAGAGTTTTGAATTTTCGACGTTCAGATTCTGTAGTGATCTTTTAAAAGTGATGCCACGCCTACAGAAGTTATTCAGATGAGCTGAAAATTTGTGAATGCATTAGATATAAGTAGTACAACATGTGACATAGTTTATTTTGAAATTGGTGATCATGTCCATTTTTACCATGTATAGGTATACGTTGATATTGTAGGCACTGATCACAAACTTTGCCCTGAATCGGCTTTAAGACACCGCGAAACCTGGGGAGATTTTTTTATGGTATGATCCCCTTGGTAGTGGGTATTCATAGAAAACATAAACAGGCCGGACGTATTGAAAAAATTTTTCAGGACGCATGTTCGAAGTTTGAAAATGGACATTTAATGAAAAATTTCATGAAAATTCATTTTTTTTCCTCCTGAAGACGTGAATGCAGAATTCTCTTCAAAACTCAAAAATACTATAAATGGTACCAAAAGTTGATTCCCGTTAAGATTTCATCATTATCTTTTTCAGGAAAATTTTTCATTTTTTTGCTCATTGAGCATTGCCTACAGTAGGAAAGGGGCGGAGCCTAATCATATACTATGGTTTGTACTAAGAAGACATAGGGTCATCATCTGTCAAAAGAACAGCCAAAAAAAATCAACTTCAAAATATCGTGCCCGTGTCCAACAGTGGTATGCTCGATTTTCTCACAAAACGTTAATTAAATGCATGAAAACTGAACCGCTTAGCATGAAATTTTGAAAAATGGTCAGGCGGGAAATTCAAATTTTTTCAGACGATGGCCACAAAAAGAGCACAAGCCGGATTGGCGAATGCAGCGAGGACGACGTTTGCGGATACTGAATTGGTAAGAGATTACTGTAGGCAAATTTTGTCAAAAACAAAAATTGACATGCTTTTGCGAGATCAGTGAGCCAGTAGCTTCAAAATGAGTCTAAACAAGCCTTGGTTCAAAATACTACTTTTTCGGTTTAAAGGCGCAGATCACTTTTCAGAACTGAAAAGTACCGTAACTCGGTCATTTTTAGGCCAAACCAAATTTTAAAAAGATTTTCGAAATCATTATGCCGAATTGGTCAAAACGAGTATAAACAAGCCTAGATTTTGAGAAATTCGAAAATTCCGGTTTAAAGGCGCATGGTACAATTTGAACACGTTGAGCTACCGTATTACGGCTAATTTTGAGCCAAGATAAATCTTGAAAACTATTTTGAAAAAAAGACTGCAAGAGCTTCAAAATGGGTATAAACAAGGACAGGTTTTGAAAATTTTTAACATTGCGTTTGAAGGCGCATAGCTCATTTTGAAATTTTTAGACTATCGTAACTTTACCCAAACTAAATTCTGAAAAAAAATTTTCAAACTTGAATATTACCAAAAACATTCCAGAAATCCCATGTGTACAAAAAGACACTTCAAGCCTTAATCTACCCAATATCTGCCACAACCCCTCATAATTTTGCGACAACAACGTTCCAAACTCCCACATTCTGTTATGAATGTGAAGGATTACTGTGGGGATTGGCACGCCAAGGATTACGGTGTACACAATGTCAAGTAAAAGTTCACGATAAATGCAGAGAGCTCCTCAGTGCAGACTGTTTGCAAAGAGCCGCAGAAAAATCATCGAAGCATGGAGAAGCAGATAGAACACAATCATATGTGAATGTTATCAGAGATCGGATGAAGATTCAGGAACAGAATAAACCGGAGATTTTTGATATGATAAGGAATATCTTTGATGTTGATGAGAATGTTCAGAAGGAGACATTGAAGACTGTGAAGGCGTCGATTTTGGAGGGAAGTAGCAAGTGGAGTGCTAAGATTACGTTGACAGGTATGTGGGTTACTGTAGTGTGGATTTACGGGGAAGTAGTTCAGGTTACTGTAGTGGTTTTCTAGACTACGGTAGCTTTGGAATGAGTTACGGTAGTCTTTGACTGGGTTACAGCAGATTTCAAGACTGACTGAAGTAGGTATCGGCGTAACACTTTTTGAGATACTGTAGTTTTTGATTAGGCTTACTGTAAGTTATAATGGGCGGGTTACGGTAGTTTGGAAAAGCAGGAAAGACACTGTAACTACTTTCTCCCTCAAAATACTGTAGGCTACGGTACCTATCCTTTAAGACGGGGATTATGGTAGCCCTTGGAGCTCCCACTGGCATACTGTAGCTCGTTGGCCCTTCCAAAAATCCGCCCTTTTTCAGTACTCTGTGCCCAAGGGCTTATCGCAAAGGACAAGACAGGCAAAAGTGATCCGTACGTCACGGCGCAAGTTGGTAAAACGAAACGAAGGACACGAACCATACATCAAGAATTGAATCCGGTTTGGAATGAGAAATTTCACTTGTGAGTCGTGTCTTGATGATTTATTTTACCCAAGGGGGGGGTCTGGGATAGGGAGGGTCTGGGGGTGTGGGTGACCAAAAACATGAAAAGTGATGAATGAGGTCTTATAGTAAAAAAAAGTTATTTTTGAAAGGATTTTTTTTTGAGTTTTGAAACTTGGGGGTCAAAAAAAATCGAATTTGTTCCAAATTTCAAAAAAAAAAATTTTTTTCAAATTTTAATTTTCTGGGAATCAGAGCTCATCACCGTGCTTCTTGTCAAATTCAAGACCGGCATATCTTTTTCCTAAGCTCTATCACAAAGTGTCGTAAGATCATGTGCATTGTACGTAATCACCGTAATCTTCTCGGTGTTTGCGTACAACACGCAACTTTGAGCCAAAGCTCTGAAAATTTGCCTACTAGGGTAAAATTTCACGGGAAATCTTATGATAAACGCAGTTTTCGAAATTCCAAGTGCAAGAAGCTCAAAATCCATTACAAACCAAAACATTTCAGTGAATGCCACAACTCGACGGATCGTATCAAAGTGCGTGTTTGGGATGAGGACAATGATCTGAAATCCAAACTCCGACAGAAGCTCACCCGAGAATCCGATGATTTCCTTGGCCAAACTGTAATAGAAGTGAGAACACTATCCGGTGAAATGGATGTGTGGTACAATTTGGAAAAAAGAACTGATAAATCAGCAGTATCAGGAGCTATCCGTCTTCATATCAATGTTGAAATCAAGGGAGAAGAGAAGCTGGCACCATATCATGTACAGTATACCTGCCTTCATGAGCATCTTTTTGCGGCTCATTGTGTTGATGAGGAGGTCAAATTGCCAAAAGTTAAGGGAGAGGATAGTTGGAAAGTCTGTTTTCAAGAGACTGGACAAGAGATTGCAGAAGAGTTTTCGATGAGATACGGTATTGAGAGCATTTATCAGGTTGGTGTGGGGATTTACGAGGGGGGGGGGGGAGGGGGGGGGGGGGGGGGTTACTGTAGCAAGGGGTACGGTAGCTTGAATGACTGTAGGTTGTCCACAAACCGTAGTTTAGTGTGGTTATATTTACAGCTACTGTAGGGATAATACGATTAGCCTTACAGTAGGAAGTTTTTGAAATACTGTAAATTTATGCAGGGTTACTGTAGCTATAGCCCGGGTTTGAGACTACCGTAGTGACATCAAAGGTTACTGTAGTACCAAATCAGAACTAGATTCAATACTACTGTATCTTGTTTTAGGATTACTGTAGAGTGAGCGAACTCTGGAACTACTGTAGTTTTGCAAAGCTTTAGATAGATATAACCTTTAACTTTGAGGCTACTATAATTAGGTTTTATGTACCCCTGTCTTAACTACGGTAGCTTCCATTTCGGATTACTGTACCTCTTCCAGGATTACTGTACCTTTCTCCTTTGCAGGCAATGACCCATTTCGCATGCCTTTGCACCAAGTACATGTGCGCAGGTGTCCCAGCAGTCTTGTCAACACTTCTGGCTAATATAAATGCGTAAGTTTCTTTTCTTTTTTGTCCAAAATGAAATATGATCCTCATTTCCTCTTTTTTTTCTTATGGTAGAAGAAAAAGGTGACGTCTTTTATATAGCCTAATCCGCTAGCCATACAAATATTTTTTTGGTATTAGTCGGAATTTTTTTTTTGATTTTGACGTCGACGTCTTCTAAAAGTTATGAAGTAAGTTGAGTTTTCGGAAAAATTTGACAAATTGTAGTTTGTAGTTTTTGTAGTCTTCGTAGTCAATTTTTTTTATTATGTTAAAAGCGGCCCGAAATGGCTTATGATAGCTCAAAATTCACCAAATTTTTCCCAAAAAAAGTTTCAAAACCAAATTTTTGTAGATCTGGATTTTTGAAACATCTAAATTTTCAGCTACTATGCCCATACAACTGCCACTTCGGCTGTCTCCGCCCCTGATCGGTTTGCTGCTTCGAACTTTGGAAAAGAACGATTTGTGAAGCTCCTTGACCAACTTCATAACAGTCTTAGGATCGATTTGTCGGCTTATAGGGTGAGTATAGTAACCCAGGGATTATTGTAGTTTGGGTAAAGTAAACTTTAGTCCTTGGAATCTAGGAAGGGGGAGTTCAGAGAAACAAGCTTACCTACGCAGGTAGCGTGGGAACCTCATGATATTGGGAATTTTCCAGAATTTAGAATTTTGTGAAGATTTTGCAGAATTTTTGATTTTCAGTTAGAAAGTCAACTTTCGGAAAAAAATTCGAAAAATTATCGGTTTTCAAGTTCTTCGAAAAAACCACTTTTTCAAATTCCAAAATCTTGCAAAATTTGCATCATCATCGTATTCCGTGTCCAATTTCAGCCCGTCAAGTCTTTTTTCTTAGCTCTAGTTCAAAGTGCCGTAAGGTCATGTGCATTGTACGCAATCACCACAAACTTCTCAGTGTTTGCGTACCGTACACTTGAACTTCCGATTTTGAGCTAGAACTCTGAAAAATTAGTCACAGGGGTGAAATTCTATGAGGAGCTTCATAGTGAACTCAAAATTGCAAATTTCCAAAGGTTAAATCCTCAAAATCCATCATCAATTGTGCAGCCTAACCCCTAATCCATAGAACACCCCTTCCTTTCTACGAGATGAGGAATGAATATCAATATCAAGCCTCTCTTCTCCCGTTTTTCACATAATTCATTCACTAATCGGGATGTGTTATGTGGTTGTGTCCCCCTCTTTTCTCAATCCAAAAGAGAGACATGCTCTCAAATGAGAATTGAATGAATATATCCGTTTTTCCTTGCCCCCTCTTTCACCACGTCTTCTTCTTTTTCCTAAATATCTTGTCGGCTTAGTTGCCGGGGGAGACGAAGACTCTCGAAAAAATCTTTTCCTTTTCGTTTTTTTTTCCACATGAATGTCAGAAGACGTTTGTCTTTGATGTGAGAAGATGTTTGTTTTTGAGACGAAGAGACCTCAATTTTGAAATATATTGGAATTCCTCCCCCTTTTTTAGTATTAGGTCATTTGACTTGAAATATTGGAATTGTTTTAAGGGAATTTTCTGGAAAATTCCATTTTGTTTGAACCATTTTTCATGAGATTCGAACGCGTTCGAACCCTATGAAGACGTTGTTTTGACTTTCGAAATACGAATTTGCATAAATTTTTGCAAAAAAGTTTTTTTTGAGCTCTAAGGCTAGTACCATTGAGTTCAGAACTCAATTCCAGCCCGTCATGTCTTTTTCTAAGCTCTAACTCAAAGTGTCGGGGTATCATGGGTATTGTACGCAAACACCGTACTCCTCGTGGTGATTACGTACCGTACATCTGATTTTGTGATTTTGAGCCGAAGTTTTAAAAAATGGGATATATATGTAAAATTTTACAAGGAATCTAATGGGGAACTTTATTTTGGTTGAAAGTCACTGAATAAGGTGAAAATTTTGAAATTTTTCTCATTTCTGGACTGAAATTTCTCTAATTTCAAGGTCAGCATGAAATTGCTTGACTTTTTTCGCATCTAAATGCCAATTTTCAAGGCTTCAGCTCGAAATCGCTTACTGTACACAAACTCCTAAATGGTCTTGGTGATTGCGTACAATACCCACGATCTTACGACACTTTGAGCTAGAGATTCAAAAAATTGTTTGACCGACTGTATGGGTGATCTTAAAATGAACTCGGGTCTACATACCTCCTAAAGTTTCTCCAAAAAAACTTTTCCATTTTCAAGCTAGGAACCTGAAATAAATTCCACCAATTCCAATTGTTCTACTCTTGACTCCAATATATTTCAAATATACCTAAAAATAGCACCCAGGACAAAAAAAATTGAGCAAAAAATGAATCCCACGTGACGTCTGTGTCTCTTCTCTCAATTCCCATGTCTTCTCAGGATGGGAAAGAAGAAGACGTGAGCCTTCGTCTTCTTCTTCTTTTTTTTGCTACACATGTCCTGCCATGTCTCTTTTGATGCTCTTCAATGTGTCCTCTCCCTCCTTGATTTCCTTTCTGATGTCATGTTGGGAAGAAAAAATTTTTTTGGAAAAAAAAATTCTTTGAAACTCAAAAAAAAATTTTGAGACTAATTCTGAGAATATTTTTTTGAAAATTTCTAAAAATTCATAGTTTCTTGTTTCAATGCTCTTCCCAAAAAAAGGTGAAGTCATTGAAATTTAACACTTTTTGGAGGGGTGGACCCACCTACACTTTTCCAGGTCAATGGATGAGTAATGTGTATAAAAAGAGTGGACACATAAAAATGTCTATGAATTTTTTTTTGGAAAATTGGAAATGCAAAAAAGTTTTCGAAACAATTTTTTAGAAACTTTTTTTCAACAAGTTCTGTCAAAAATCCAGAATTCAATAGAAAATGTTTTTTCTCAATTTCCGAAAATTCCTAGTTTTATCATCACTATCTGGTCTAGAATGCAATTCCAGACCGCCATATCTTTTTTCTAAGCTCTAGCTCAAAATGTCGTAAGATCATGTGCAGTGTACGCAATCACCACGGACTTCTCGGTGTTTACGTACCGTACACATGAATTTTGGAATTTGAGCTAGAACTCTAAAAAATTTGTCGCCAGGGTGAAATTCCACAAGGAATCTCATGGTGAACTCAAAATTCTGGATTTCTTAAAATGAAACTCTCTTGGTGATTGCGTACCAAACACCTAACCTTACGTAATTTTGAGCTGAATCTCTACAAAAATGAGTCATGGGATCAAATTTTACGCTGAATCTCGTCGTCAACTCAACGACACATCATTGTCACTCCCAAGTTCCTTGTGATTAGAAAAAAGTTGTAGATTTTTTGGCTTCTCAAGCTGATTAATCATCCCATTCCATCCCAAATCCAACAATGTCATTTCCTTCTTTTTGTCCGATTCCAAAATTCAATTTGCTCCTCTTGGTCCCAAGTGCTCTTTGTGCACTCTTTTCAAACATTCTGACACTTTTTTCAAAACACTTGACACCCCGTTTTTCCTTAAGACATCCACTTCCAAATTCATCCCTCTTTTTTTCGGTTTCTTGGACACTTCCTTTTGATTTTTGGAGTTTTGTGAAAAAAAAATTTGGATTTGGTCTTGAAAAATTCAAAAATTTTTCAAAAAAAAAAGTTGATCAAAAATTTCCTAGGCAACCAGAAAACACAAAATATGAAAACACAAGGTAAATATCATATCCGTATCCGAAATCGAATTAGACTCCAAAATATAAGAAATAAATATAAAATCTAATTTTCAGAATCATTTCCCGTCATCGTCGCCTGCCAAACTACAAGATCTCAAATCCACTGTGGACCTTTTGACGTCGATTACGTTCTTTCGCATGAAAGTGAGTTTAAATTTTTTGAACTGTGGAAATTTTTCGAAAAAAAAAATTTTTATTTTCGATTTTTTCGGGAAATGAAGATAACCAGAAGAATCATCAAAAAATATCAGTCTGTCATATATTTTTTCTAAGCCCTAGCTTAAAATGTCGTAAGATAAGGTGTTTTGTCTGCCAACACCGAACATTTTCTGAAATCTAAAATAACCACTGAATCCAGGCTAATTTTCTACCCCGAAAACCTATTTTTTGAATCTCTAGCTGAAAATTGAGTAAAGTACGCAAACACCACGAGTATTGCGTATTAAACACACGATCTTACGACACTTGTAGCTACAGTATAGAAAAAAGATATCTCGAGCTGAAATTCCAAACCAAACCCCAAACTGTTCTCAAATTTCAGAAAAAATCAAAACTGAAAAAAAAGTTGTTTTCACAATTTTTAATTTCAGGTTCTCGAATTGGCGAGCCCTCCGCGAGCATCAAACGTGGTGACCGAATGCGCGAAAGCCTGTATGCAGCAGACCTATCAATTGATGTTCGAATCATGTGCCGAACAATTTCCCATCGTAGACTCATCTGTTCAATTCTGGTATGAATTCATTGATTATATCATGAGAGTGATAGAAGAAGATCAAAAGAATTATACTCCGGCTCTGAATCAATTTCCACAAGAACTAAATGTGGGTAACTTGTCATCAAAAACCCTTTGGACAGCATATAAAATGGATTTGAAAATGGCATTGGAAGAACATGCACAGAAGAAGAAATGCAAGACTCCAGAATATATGAATTTATATTTTAAAGTCAAAGGATTTTATTTCAAATATGTGTCCGAATTGACGGAATTCAAGGAAACAATCCCAGAATTTCCTGCTTGGTTCATTCCATTTGTGATGGATTGGTTGAATGAAAATGATGAACATTCGATGGATATTCTCAGGAACGCTTATAATGTGTAAGTGGTTTTGAACATTTTCAGGAGCTAGAAGTCAAATTTAAGAAAAACTGAGCACTCCATGAGATTCCTCATGATTTTTCACGTCTGGGGCCAATTTTGCAGAGCTCTAGCTCAAAATCTCGTAGGGTTAGGTGTACAGTACGCAATCATCGAGTGATTGCGTACAATGCACATGATCTTACGACATTTTGAGCTAGAGCTTAGAAAAAAGATATCCCGGCCCAGAATCGTACGGAGAATCTTGTTGTCATCTCGAATTTTCAAAATCCTGTCTAACAAAATTTTCGATTTTCAAAACATTTCAAGTTTTCAGCGACAAAGCGGACAACTTCCCGCAGACTTCCGAACATACCAAATTCTCCAACAGTGTTGTTGACGTCTTCACTCAACTCAACGCCGCCCTAAAACTCCTCAAACAAATGGACTGTCCAAATCCAGAAGTGGCTGCTGATATGATGAAAAGATTCAGTAAAACATTGAATAAAGTGCTGTTGGCGTACGCGGATATGGTACAAAAAGATTTCCCCAAGTTTGCACATGATGAAAAATTGGCATGTATTCTGATGAACAATGTGCAGCAGTTACGGTAAGTGGGCGGGACTTGTAGAAATTTGAAATTTAACCAAAAAAAATTTTCTTTAAAATTGAAAATTTCAAATTTTGAGGCTTCAAATTCTAGCCCGAGAAATATTTTTTATTAGCTGTAGCTCAAACTGTCGTAAAATCATGTGCTTGGTACGCAACCACCGTGGTGCGTTTGCGTACAGTACTCGATTTGCAGCTAGAGCCCTGAAAAGTTCAGATTAGGTTTAGACTTTTGTGAGAAATCTGATTCTTCATTCAAAAACTTCAAATTTTACAGTGTACAACTCGAAAAGATCTACGAAACGATGGGCGGCTCCGAGCTCGACGAGCACATTGGACAAGTCTTGACCATTCTTCAAAAGAAGCTGAACTCAGTACTGGATAAGCTCTCCGCAGAGTTTGTGGCCACTTTGGAGCCCCATATTCATGAGCAAACCATAAAATTGGGCATCCTTCTAGTTAAGATCAAGGGGCCACAATTGCAAAAAACACAAGTACAACCAGAAGCTGATGCAGTTTTGGAGCCTTTAATGGACTTGTTGGAAGGATCTTTGAGAAGATATGCGGATCAATGTGAGAAGACTGTCCTTAAGTATATTCTCAAGGAATTATGGAAAATAACAATTGTGAATATGGAAAAGAGAGTTGTCTTGCCTCCATTATCTGATAAAGCCCTTCTTAAACAACTTCCAAATGCAAAGATTGGAGATGTCACTAAACTAATGACAAATAATATTCAAAGTATCAAAGGAATGAATTCTGTGAAGGATATGATGGATATGGCAAGAGAATCTGAAAAGTCATTGACACCCAAACAATGTACTGTACTTGATTGTGCTCTTGATGCCATTAAAGACAGTTTCCATGCATCTGGAAAGGGATTAAAGAAATCGTTCTTCGAAAAGTCACCAGAGCTACAGTCCTTGAAATATGCATTGAGTTTGTACACACAGACAACGGAGCAGTTGATCAAGACGTTTATTACGAGTCAGAGGCAGCAAGGTAGGTGTAGTATGGGGGTAAAATAATTGGAATTATGGAAATCTGAGATAAGCATGAAATTCAGCGCTATTTTTTACCCCTGACACGGAATTTTTAGCTCAACATCAAGTACTGTACGCAAACACCAAGGATATTTCGGTGATTGCGTACAATACCCATTATCTTACGACACTTTGAGATAAAGCTTAGAAAAAATATATGACGCGCTAATTTTTTATGAAGAATCATATGCTGATCTCGAATTTTCCAAAAAATTCAATTCAAAGGTTCTCATTTTTCAGACCTTCCAAGTCAAGAACAACCAGTTGGAGAGGTCAGTGTACAAGTCGATTTGTTCAGTCATCCAGGAACTGGCGAGCAGAAAGTTACCGTTAAAAGTGAGTCCCTGGAAAAAAAATTTTCGAAAAAAAATACCAAATTTCTCTACAGTACTCGCCGCCAATGATCTCCGATGGCAAACCTCCTCCGCATTCAAACCATTTGTTGAAGTTCATTTGGTTGGACCACATCTTTCGGATAAAAAGAGAAAATGTGCAACAAAGAGTAAAGCTGGAAATTGGGCTCCGAAGTTCAATGAGACCTTCCATTTGTGAGTTTTTTCCCGCATTTTGAAAGCCAAAATTTCAAATTTTTAGCTTCCTCGGAAACGAAGGAGAGCCGGAGCATTACGAGCTCATGTTCCAAGTCAAAGACTACTGTTTTGCTCGTGAAGATCGCATTGTTGGAGTCGGCGTTCTTCAGTTATCAGCTGTTGTTGATCAAGGTGAGGGTTACTGTAGGAGGATTACTGTACTTAACGTATCTTTTCAGCCGGATCCTGTGCAATGTGGGTACAACTTGGCACTCGTCTTCATATCGACGAGACTGGCCTTATTTTGCTCAGGATTCTGTCGCAACGTCAAACTGATGAAGTAAGGTTTTTGATTTTTCAAAAAAAAATTTTGTCAATTTTGAATTTTTCGAAAATCATATTCAATATGTGAACTCACTATGCAATTTTACCCCGTGATGTCTTTTTTCTAAGCTCTAGCACAAAATGTCGTAAGACTATGTGTATTGTACGCAACCACTGTGATATTTACGGTGTTTGCGTACGGTCTCCGTTTTTGAGCTGGAACTTCAAAAATTTGGTGTCCGGAGTAAAAATTCATGAGGAAGCAAATAGTAGTCTCAGAAATCCGATATTTCAAGCTGAAAGTTGAGAAAATCCGGATTGAAAAAATTGAACTTTTCAGTTTCGAGATTTCCGGAAATTTGAAACCTAGACTAGAATTTCCATGTAATTTCAGCCCGTGATATCTTTTTTCTAAGCTCTAATTTAAAGTGTCGTAAGATCATGTGCATTGTACGCAAACACCCTGACTCGCTCGGTGTTTGCGTACCGTACCCGATTTTGAGCTCCAACTTCAAAAAAACCGGTTCCAGGACTAAAAATTTACGGCAAATCTCATAGTAATCTTAGTTTTTCATCATTTTCTCCCTAAACTGTTTATTTTTTCCAGGTCGCCAAAGATTTTGTCCGTCTAAAAACCGAATGTCGATACGAAACGGAAACTGTAATGGCTGCCTCGGCATCAAGTCAAAACATCAATCGAACCTAAAAAAGTGCCTTTCCTCCTCAAAGCAATATGTTTTTATACCATCCCCTTGTTTGAGTACCTGTAAATTTTGTCTCTTTTTTTACCTTTTTTTTCGAATTTTTTTCTTTTTTTCATCATTTTTCTCCTTTCCCCTTCAAAACATCTTTCTTCGACCAAAACTAAATGGGTTTTTGACCAAAAAGTCAAATGAAAATATACTTCTTTCTTTCCTCTTCCTCCCTTTTTTTGTGAAAAAAAATCAATTATTCTTTCTAAATCGCTCTTTTTTTCTCCATTTTTTTACCGTTGCTTTTAAATGTGCCTTTGCGAAAATTCCAATTTTTTGGAATTTTTGAGATAAAAAAGATTTTTAAAAATAAAGTTTTATGAAATAATAAGAGTGGAGACTACAAAAACTACGAACGTTAAAAAAGACAAAAAAAGGTAAAAGGTAAAAGGGTAAGAAGGCAGGTGATACCCCTAATCAGAACTGGACGAATCAGAACCGAACGAATTAGAACTGTACCTCATTAGAACTGCCCGGATGAGAACTGAGACTACTTTGCCGCAATGGCCTGCAAGCAGTGTAAAGTGCTCAAAATCGAGCATTTGAAAAGTTCTTATCTGTCCAGTTCTGATTCGTTCGGTTCAAATTCGTCCAGAATTCTGATTCGGGGTAGCACCAGAAAGCAATAAAAACGAATAATAATTTCACGGTATTTTTTTCAATCGTGAACGCGGGAAAAAAAGAAATTCAAATCACGTTCAAAAAAAAATCACCATGCCACATTAAAAAAGAATAATATTTTATGGACACGTGGCCGTTCTTTTTTCTCTTTTTTTATCGATTAATTGTCTTTATTCTTTGAATTTTTGCCATCATCTGCGGCGAAAATTCCGTTTATGAATGTCAGAAGACATACAGAGGTATGAAACCTTTAAACTTTTCTCAATTGGCAATCTATCCAAACGCGCTCTATTGATAAAAGCGGTTCCTAATGAAATTTTCCGGGGTTTGGCAAATATTCTGATAAATTACGGCAATTTTACCCACTGAAAGCTTAGAAACCCGGGAATGTGACTAGAGTTGAGTGGAAACAAGTTTTTGAAAAAGGCGGGAAGCAAGAAGCTCTGATTGTGACAACATGACGCAGCGGTAAGGTACATGATGTGTGCTCGGCATGTTATTTGCTTGATTCCCAGCCAAGTTCTTTGTTTTTTTCACTTTTTTTTAAACCAAAAATCAAGCTTGAAACGGGTGAAAATGTCTGCCTTACGGTTGACCACTTCAACCGTAAGCTTCACCTATTGCGATATTCCACTGACGGTTTGCATCCGGTCCGTGACGGTTGCACAGGACGACGCTTGAATAGTATCGCAGCGTCGTTTAGCGAACAGCAAAAAGCCGAATACCAAACCGTTTGCAAGTCCAAAATACAAAATAGTTTGCCAACAAATTTTCGCAAAAAGCGTCGAAACAGGCCCTAAACGGATCCGTAACGACTCTTCGTCCGAAACCAGCCGGTCGACTCGCGAACTACCTGTTTTCTAATCTTTTTCCTCATTTTTTTTCCGTTTTTATGAGCATTATTCTCCGTTGCAGAAACACAAAAATAATGCCCGTGATCGCACTTCCGGAGACAGTAATCACGAAGGATATTCTAGAAGTGTGTGCCAATTCACAATGCACAATCCTCAAACTATTATCTAAGCATTCGCATGGATGGACTGCCGCAATGGCAGTATGGAAAAGAGGCAAATATGCTGAAGAAACAAAAGAAGAAAGTGGTGGTCACTTTCGACGATGGTAAGCTTTTTTTCCAACCGAAGCTCATAAAAAACTCTGAAATGTTAGATTCGCGAATCCAAAATGCAATGAAATCGGCAATTGCAAAGGAATCGGATGTCGACATTATGAGAGTCAATCGATCACAAATGGATGTTTTCGATGGTCAAGATGCATTCCAACAAATGTTCATTCTATTCGAGGTGAGATTTCAATTGAGACTATGAGGAAATTCTCGTCCACGGCCACGTTTTATATTCCAAAAGAGTTCAAAATCAGCACTGTGTTCAACAATTTTTTCTCTTTGAATCTCTGCTTATCCTTTGGATTGAAAGAATTTTCAAATTATTTCAGATCGTGCGCTGTCCGTTCTATGGTCCTTGCTGGACAAAAAATGGTTGTCATTATCTTCAATCGCTTTCTTGTTTGGATGTGGAGCTAAAACAATTGAAGATGATGGATCACAACTAAAAATGATTATCAATCGTTGGAAATCCGAATGCGGACCCGTTGGCAGATCGAATGCAAAACTGGTTTGGGTCCGGGAGAAAATGGATTTCAAAAAAGTTGACATCGTCAAGGCAGTTGTTGGGATGGCTGAAGAGGTAATTTTATTTTTTTCATAACTATTTTTTTACTTTTTTTTGAAATGTGATTTGCAAAAAAGGAAAAAAAATGACCACCGGGGGCTAACTGTGGACTCACAGATAGTTCGCGAGTCAACCGGTTACGGACGAAGAGTAGTTACGGATCCGTTTGAGGTCCGGTTCCGACGCTTTTTGCGAAAATTTGTTGGCAAACTATTTTGTATTTTGGACATGCAAACGGCTTGGTATTCGGCTTTTTGCTGGTCGCTAAACGACGCTGCGATACTATTCAAGCGTCGAAATCATTCCGCTTACGCATCGTTTTCGATACCGATTTGGGTGCTTTACGACGTCCTGTGTTGTGCAACCGTAACGGTTCAAACGCGAACGATCTGTGCTTGAATTTCATGTATGCTAACGCTCTTGAGTACGTCATTCCAGCGAGATAGAAGGCACACCTGCCGGCTAATACGCCTACAGCTGTTTCGTCTAGTTTTGATGCAAAATCTATTTTTGTTTTTTTTCTGAAATTTCAAACGGAAGACTCACAAAAACATGTTGATTCAATGTGGAGACCATCTTGAGATGTTGTCCGAAGCGGAAACCGACATCATATGGGCACGTGTCTCGACCATCATGCGTAAATCGACATTGAGCAATAAGAATGGAAATATCATTCGAATTGATGGAAATGGGGCGATGTTCAAGACATGCTTCGCTATTCATCGCGAAGGGAAATCGCGGATTCCGTTGAAGGACGGATCTAGGAATGGATGCTCTCAAGTTCGCGGAAGAAGAGTTTCACATGATGCATGTGAAACAATTGATTGAAGATTCGATGAAGACACGTCAAAAATTGTATAAGGTAGGAAATACAAGATTAAATGGGGCCTACTCAATATTAACTGGGATATTATAGAAAAGATTGTTCACATAGCTCTATTACTTTTAAGAGACCTAAGCTCTTAAACTGAAATTCCTAGGTCATGCAGATCTTAGGCCACAGTTCTTAGGTCATCATGTTTTAGACAACCAAGATTGTGGTAGTTGGCGGGGTTTTTTTTCTGTCTAGGCTACGAATGCGATCCTAGTCCACGAGGTATTGGAATTCAGTTCCCTATTTCTAGACACATGACTTCAAATGCATTTTAAAAAATGGTCTTTTTTTCAGAAATATGAGGAAATAACCCATATCAAATTCAATATTTCTGACAACACGAAAACGATTCCAAAACGTGCTCTTGTTGAAGGTGATCATCTTTTCTCAGATGTCTTCCTTGATCGAGATGTAAGTTCACTTTTTTTTCAAAAAAATCCCAAAATTTTTAATTTTTTCAGGCTCATCTGGATTCAGATGGCTATTTTTACCTCAATCGATCGCTCGATTTTGTTGATGTTCTGATTCAATACATATCTGGAATCGAGGTTAAAATACAGAAGAATGTTCTGGAACTGACGAAGTTTCTTCAACAAGCGGAGGCATAAACGATCAGCGAACTCGAATCGGAAATATTGAAGGCTCTAAAGGATTTGGAGATGGAGCCAAATGTAAGTATTTTTGATTGAGGGACAATATACCGTAGACCCTGCAATTGAGCGGTTGAACGAGGTCAGAGGTTTGATTCTCTATTACATTTTTTTTTGTTTTTTTTCTCCCCTATTTTTCTCCACTATTTTTTTCTCCCCTCTTCTCATTTGGGAATATGATAAATTTAAAGTTTAATAAATTTTAAAATTTTCATCCCACAAACAGTTCGGAAGACAGCGAGATGACCAACTTCATTTCCTTCCAGTCCTCTCAGCAAATTCCACAACGTGTTGTAAGTTTATTTTTTCGATTTCGATCATTTGATCTTTTCTTTTTCTTCAGGGCAGGAGTCATGAGTGATGATGATGTTTTGTTCATTCATTATGTGAATGTCGAAACCGATTCTCGTAATCGTCGAGAAACGATTGGAAATGAGGTGTCGAGAAGAGCAAACCATCGTGATCCATCATCTAACGTCAGTTCTTTTTTTTTGATAATGGGTTCACAAAGAGGTGAAAGTTCGATTAAAGGCGCATCGAATTTTTTGAGTGTGTTCCCCGCAACGATTACAGTCAAAAACCGTAGTTTTCAGTTCTTTTACCGTACACGTTTTTTCGCGGCGCTGAAATTAAATTTGAGACGTTTTAGTTTCGAAAAACATTTAGATTATTATTGTCAAAGTAAAAAAGTTGCGACGGGTGAACCTCACAAAGCTGTGAAAAACTCTCTCGAACAAACTCCACCTTTTTTTGCAAGAGTGCCGCGCACTTTTACATTGGTTATCTTACGCCGTTTTCTAACCTTTTCAAAAAGAAATCGACGGGAATACATGATGTTAGGGATATTTTATTGCTATTTTAATCAAATACTCAACTTTTCAAATAATTAATTCGAGACTGGTGCAAGGAATCGATTGTATTCAGAAAATCTGAAAAGTGCGCAGCACTCTTGCAAAAAAAGGTGGAGTTTATTCAAGGGAGTTTTTCACAGCTTTGTGAGGTTCACGCGTCGCAACTTTTTTACTAATTGGATCAATAATTGGATCTGTTTTTTAGAGCTCCTCACCGACCAGAGCATCAAAACGCGTATCGATTGAATTGATTGAAAATGATGCTCCGCCCACAAGAATTCCCTCCAACACATGATCCTCACTAGTTTCAATTCGAACTCACCCAATTTCAATAATCCCAGTGTCGTTTTAATTATTAATATGCATTTCGTTTATGAAATAAAAGGATTTTTGATTCTTTTTTCCACTTTTATTCACTTTAATCCACTTTTCGAAAATATAATTCTATAGAAAATAACCGAACTACACCTACGAAACTAGAGAAAAGGGGCGGAGCTTCAGTCTTATTTTTGCTTTTCTGGAGAACAAGTGGGCGGAGCCTAATTGTTGAGAAATCAGGATAAGAAACATCACAAAGACCATACTTGTGATGGGCCGACTGAGGAATTTCTACCGGCCCGGCCCGGCCCGGCCTGGCCCGGCTCTGAGGGTGGTCAAAATTTTTTTGGCACTGAAAAAATGTTTTTTTCGTCTCTTTTTCGATAACTGTAGGAGTGGTTTTCTAGAGAAAATTTTGGATATTTCCAGTAAGAAAAAGTCAGAAATTTCATCATAATCACCGAAAAAAAACTGAAAAAACGACCCCAATATTTCAAAATTTTTTGAATCCGGGCCGGCAGAATTTTCCATCGGCCCGGCCCGGCCCGGAAAATCACAAGTATGACAAAGACCATCTTCAAAAACCAGAGAAAAAAACTCCACGTGAAATATTTTTAAATTTTTCAAAAATTTTTTAACTTTATTTTTCACGTGACGCCCTGCTCCAATTCTACCAAAAATCATCAAAAATATTATCTCCACGTGGCAGAAAAACAAAACAAAAAAAACAACAACACGTGGCACAACAACAAGAAAATCAATGCAAAAATTTATTCCTGTGCTCTTCTTCTTCATCTGCAACAAGATGCTCAAAATGATGCTCCGCGAGCTGCAACGTTCTCGTCAACTACAATTGACACTGTTTTCAGTGGTGATGAATATGTCATTAACACTATCGATATGGATTGGAATTTATCAAATGAAAGTGAATTCTGAATTGAGTAAAATGTATTTTTTGGATGATTCATTCAATTGGACAACTGGAAATCCGGTTTATGATGGATTGGTGAGTGGGAAAAGAGGGGGACTAATTTTTTCTAGACGTGGCCTAGCTTTTTCAAGGTATGTTCTGCGGCCAGAAAGTTAGACCACGCTCAAAATCACTTTCGTGAAAAACTAGGCCAGGAACTCTTCGGCCATCAAAAATTAGATCATTGAAATTTGCCCACAACAAATTTCCTAATTGTGGCCCAGATCAGGAAAAGTTAGGCCATCAAAAAATCCTCAAAGTTCGTCGATAATGTAGCCTGAAAATCGTAGCCTAAGTTTTTCAAAATCTGGCCTAACTTTTTCCAGGCTTTTTTTAGTGACATGGCCTAACTTTTAAAATGATGGCCTAGAATATCAATTTGACAAAATTTAGGCCACTAGGCCACCAAATTCAAAAGTAAGATCAGCTTGATCTGACTCTCCTAAAAAATTAGTGTTTTTAGTCCGTGGCCTAACTTTCCCAACCAATGGCCTAACTTTCCCAACCAATGGCCTAACTTTTTCAGATCAATGGTTTCTGTACAATTCTCGTCCTCGGATGTGTTTCCTTCATAATGCTGGCTTTCGTCCTTTATGATTTCCGTCGAATCGTCAAAATGTGGCTCACTTTCTCATGTATTTTGATCCTTTTTGGCGTCTCCGGACAGACAATTTATGATTTGGTTTCACAAATTTTAGATCAAAATGATGAAAATGAATTCTTGGCTACCGTATTCCTGACAGTGGTTCCTACAGTAATCTATGGATGTTTGGGCATTTATGTAAGTGGAATTTTAGGCTTTTCAGGCCCCAAAAAAAGGCTTTTCAGGCTTTCCTCGCCAACGGATCTCTCCTTCTCCATCAATTTTTCGTCGTTTCCAATTGCTCCCTTATCGCTGTTTTTTACCTTCGAGCCTTTCCAAAATACACCACTTGGTTTGTACTTTGGACTGTCCTTTTTTAGGGTAAAATTTACAAAATTTGGTCCTTTTACAAATTCTGAAATTTCAGATTTATTCGCAGTGTTGGCACCGATGGGACCACTCAAAATGGTACAGGAAAAGGCGTCGGATTATAGTAATACGGTGGGTTTTGGAAAAAGATTTTTGTGATTTTTTACCCCGGAAGCCAGAATTTTGAAGCTCTAGCTCTACTGTACGCAAACACCGAGATTGCCACGGTGATTGCGTACCAAACACCAAACCTCGCGACATTTTGAGATAGTGCTTAGAGAAAAGATATGACGAGATGAAATTGTATTGGGAATCTGATAAAGAATATATTATTCTGAAATTTTTAAAACTAAGAAAACAATAATTTTTTCTCAACCCTAGCTCAAAGTGTCGTGAGATTATGTGCATTGTACGCAATCACCGAAACTTTCTCGGTGTTTGCGTCTAGTCGAGCTTGAGCTCTAAAAATTTGAACCCGGGCTGATACTTCAAAAAAAAAAACTAGCAATCGCAAAATTTCGAAGTTCTTATTCGAAACCTCCGATTTTCAGATTCTAAAATTCGTAATGTTTGCCGCTGAAGACAAACGAGAAGCCGCTGGAATGGATGATCTTCTTTCAGAAGACGTTCTAAATGATGAGCGAAAAATGCGAAAAGATGTGAAAAAATTGATTGAAATGTACTCCAAAAAAGATGCTCAGGATGATGAGTTCCTTCAGAAGATTCGGCAAAGAAGGGCAGCGATTAATCCGGATTCCGACCAATCCGGGCACACCGAGCACAGTCCACTTGGTAAGAATGAGAATCAGCGTTAAATTTCACTCAGAAGTGTCTCTTTCTGGAGTTTTAGCTCGAAATTGAGTACGGTACGCAAACACCGTGGTGATTGCGTACCAAACACTTGATTTCACGACACTTTGAGCTAAAGCTTAGAAAAAAGATGTCCCGGCCTGAAATTCGATGTAGAATATGATTCTGCTCACCAAATTTTCAAAACCTCAAAATCGAAAAAAAAACTTTCCAGCCCTCTCCGAATCGTCCCCAGTCAAACTGAAAGAGAAGAATAGTGATAACGAAGACGATGATGAAAGTGATACCACTGAATCATCATCTGATTCTTCGGGAGAAGTGACGTCATCAGTTTCCACTTCTGAATTAAGTACTGCTAATGAGTGTGATGAAGAAGAATGGGAACAATTAGTGCAGAATGTTCCAGAAATTCCCGAAGTTATAACAGCGGCAGATGCTTTGAATGATGGAGGTAATAGACTACAAACTACATTCACTACAAACTACAACTTTCTAGAAACTGTCCGTCTCGGGTTTGGAGATTTTGTCTTCTACAGTCTCTTAATTGGACAAGCTGCCACTGGTGGATGCCCAATTGCCGTTGCCTTTGCCGCTTTTGGAATCCTTTTTGGATTGATTGCCACACTTACCGTACTCTCTAGTGGTTAGTTATTCACGTGGCCTAACTTTCCCCCTATCTGGATTTCTCTTCCAGATGAATCAACAACACCTGCTCTTCCTCTTCCGGTCATTTGTGGAACATTTGGATATTTTGTCTCCAAATTATTGATGGATCAAATTTATGGATGAGAAATTTTTAAAGATTTTTTAAATTTTACTTGTAAACGTCATTTCATTGTTTTTAGCTTTTTCGATTTTCTCTCTGGAATCATAAATTTATTTTTAGGCCCCAGTTTTCTAGGCCACGGCCAAGTTCCACAAGTTTAAAAACGTGATTGTTTCCGCTAAAAACCATTACGTCCCAGTTTTTTCATAATTTCCTTTTCAGAAATAATTTTTTTTTGAGAAAAGCTTTCGTGGTGGCCTCTACGCCACGTCCCCATTTTCGCACATATATAAGCTCTGAAATCGCTAAAAATCGTCAGTTCGCTCGGTGTTCGAGCACGATGGCCCAGCTCCTCCTCCTGGTCCCTTCTGGTCCCTTCTGGCTCCTCGCCTTCAACTTCAGGACGGCTCCATGCAGTGGTTGGGCACCGCCCGAAAAGGTAAAATTTCGAGGCTCCGGCTTTTTTATGCTTCTAATAGGACTTGCACACGAGTACCCATCGAGGGTAGGAAAGCGCGCTCTAATGATAAACTGATAATTTCGCTGCGTACCTCAATTTCGAGCGAACTTTTTCGAACCGAATTTTTAGGGGAAATGGGGCCAAGCTGAGTATTAAACGTTTTTATCAATAGAGCGCGCTTTCCTACCCTCGCTGGGAACCCGTGTGCCGCGGTAGTGTGACGTCACGAGGTGACAATCAATTTGACCTTTTGTGCCGCGTTTTCCCGCCTCTCTTTCCACGCTGACGTCACCCTTTTCCCGCCCTTTTCAATCAATACACAATGGGACTCTCTGCACAGTCGGCATGACTTTCCGTAAGAGGACGCTCATGTTTAGCCCCGCCCACAATTCGCTCCGCCCACAATTAACCCCGCCCATCTGTCTCATTCATTCGACTATTTAGGGGGAGGGGCCTCTTTGTCGGTCTCCTTTTGTATGTACTCTGATGTCTGTTTTTCTGTTGAGATCCCCGGCCGTGTGACGTCACGAGGTGACAGTCAATTTGACCTTTTGTGCGCATTTTCCCATGAGAAAGGACGCTCATGTTTAGCCCCGCCCACAGTTAGCCCCGCCCACAATTAACCCCGCCCATCTGTCTCATTCGTTCTCATTCATTCGACCATTCATTCTGCATTTTGTCTCCTCCCCCTTTTTTTTTCTTCATCCCGTCTTCTCTCTCTCTCTCTATTCCATTCTGGGCCGTCTTCCTCCTGTATTTTCTTCTTACCTTCCGACTTTTTCTCCTTCTATTTAGCCTTGGACTTGGATTGGACTTGATTTGGGCTGGGTTTTGGCCTGAATGGACTTGATTTGGGCTGGGTTTTGGCCTGAACGGACTTGATTTGGGCTGGGTTTTGGCCTGAATGGACTTGATTTGGGCTGGGTTTTGGCCTGAATGGACTTGATTTGGGCTGGGTTTTGGCCTGAACGGACTTGATTTGGGCTGGGTTTTGGCCTGAATGGACTTGATTTGGGCTGGGTTTTGGCCTGAATGGACTTTGGACTGGCTTAATTTGGACTTTAATGGGCCTCATTTGGGGTTGGATGGACTTCAGTTGGGCTTAAGTAGGCTTAAATAGCCTCAATTCGGGCAAAAAAGGCCTTATTTGGACTGGAATGGGCTTGATTTAGCCTTTGATGGATTTCATTTGGCCTGGAATAGGCCTTGATTTGGACTTAAGTGAGCCGTGATTTGGTCTTAAATGAGCCTAATTTGGGCTTGAAGGGGCCTATTTTGGGCTTGAAGGGGCCTAATTTGGACTGAAAAGGGCTGATAGGCTCACTAGACTGGACTAAAAGTTGGGATTTTTTTACTCTCGTCGTCTGACTCTCGTTCTCTGACCGTTTTTTTCCCGTTCTCTGACTCTCGTCTCCCACCCCTCTTTCCGATTTTAATTGTTTATTTTTCCAGGTTTGGCGACAACGACCACTTCCAACTCCAAGTGCAACTCCAAGTGCAACTCCATTATCATGATGCCAGCACACGGTTCGGGTCTCGCCGATCCCCAATAGTTTGCTTCGAGAGCCCGTTCCACCTGTGGGGAACGAAGCTCTGCGGAGGGCCAGAACCTCGATTCCGGGTGGGAGTCGGGGCGCTCTGTGCAGATGGTCAACCAGGAGATTCGACTCTCCTGTCAACCCCGCCCCCTTTTTTTGGGGTTGCCGGGGGGATCGAACCTTCTGGTTCGATCATTTGCACCAGAGCGCCTCGAAACCCATCTGGGATTCGAGGTTCTGGTCCTCTGCGGAGCCTTGTTCCCCCAGCTGGAACCGGGTTAGCGGAGCTAAACTATTGGGGATCGGCGAGGCGGGTTTTGGGTTAGAGGGACCGGACCGTGTAGGTAAGTTGTTGGTGGATCAATCGATTATCGATTGATTTTATCGACTGATTGGATGGATGGATGGATGGATCAATGGATCAATGGAGCTGCTCCCCTCGGATTCATTTGGATTGGCACTTCCGGATTCAAATGCTCCTGGCTCCTGGTTCGATTTTCAGTGGCTCCCCGGAACGAAAATTGGTCAGTTTATTGCCCCCTCCAACCAAAAAATTCCCCACCACCGGCTCTCCCGATTTGTAGATCAATGGCTACTTGGTTGCTGCTCGGCTGCTCGTCCTCTCGGATTCATTTGGCACTGGCTTTGGCTTTGGCACTGGCAACAATTGCAAAATTGGCTCCACGGATTCAAAATTGGTCAGTTTACCTCCCCCAAAAAATTTTGGAATTTCCTTTCCCCCAAAAAATTTTGGAATTTTCCTTCCCCCAAAAAATTCTGAAATTTCCCTTCCCCCAAAAAATTCTGAAATTTCCCTTCCCCCAAAAAATTCTGAAATTTCCCCTCCCCCAAAAAAATCTGAAATTTCCCTTCCCCCAAAAAAATCTGAAATTTCCCTTCCCCCAAAAAATTCTGAAATTTCCCTTCCCCCAAAAAATTCTGAAATTTCCTTTCCCCCAAAAAATTCTGAAATTTCCTTTCCCCCAAAAAATTCTGAAATTTCCCTTCCCCCAAAAAATTCTGAAATTTCCCCTCCCCCAAAAAAATCTGAAATTTCCCTTCCCCCAAAAAATTCTGAAATTTCCCTTCCCCCAAAAAATTCTGAAATTTCCCTTCCCCCAAAAAATTCTGAAATTTCCCTTCCCCCAAAAAAATCTGAAATTTCCCTTCCCCCAAAAAATTCTGAAATTTCCCTTCCCCCAAAAAATTCTGAAATTTCCTTTCCCCCAAAAAATTCTGAAATTTCCTTTCCCCCAAAAAATTCTGAAATTTCCCTTCCCCCAAAAAATTCTGAAATTTCCCCTCCCCCAAAAAAATCTGAAATTTCCCTTCCCCCAAAAAATTCTGAAATTTCCCTTCCCCCAAAAAATTCTGAAATTTCCTTTCCCCCAAAAAATTCTGAAATTTCCTTTCCCCCAAAAAATTCTGAAATTTCCCTTCCCCCAAAAAATTCTGAAATTTCCCCTTCCCCAAAAAATTCTGAAATTTCCCTTCCCCCAAAAAATTCTGAAATTTCCCTTCCCCCAAAAAATTCTGAAATTTCCCCTCCCCCAAAAAATTCTGAAACTTCCCTTCCCCCAAAAAATTCTGAAATTTCCCCTCCCCCAAAAAAATCTGAAATTTCCCTTCCCCCAAAAAATTCTGAAATTTCCCTTCCCCCAAAAAATTCTGAAATTTCCTTTCCCCCAAAAAATTCTGAAATTTCCCTTCCCCCAAAAAATTCTGAAATTTCCCCTCCCCCAAAAAAATCTGAAATTTCCCTTCCCCCAAAAAATTCTGAAATTTCCCTTCCCCCAAAAAATTCTGAAATTTCCTTTCCCCCAAAAAATTCTGAAATTTCCTTTCCCCCAAAAAATTCTGAAATTTCCCTTCCCCCAAAAAATTCTGAAATTTCCCCTTCCCCAAAAAATTCTGAAATTTCCCTTCCCCCAAAAAATTCTGAAATTTCCCTTCCCCCAAAAAATTCTGAAATTTCCCTTCCCCCAAAAAATTCTGAAACTTCCCTTCCCCCAAAAAATTCTGAAATTTCCCTTCCCCCAAAAAATTCTGAAATTTCCCTTCCCCCAAAAAATTCTGAAACTTCCCTTCCCCCAAAAAATTCTGAAATTTCCTTTCCCCCAAAAAATTCTGAAATTTCCCTTCCCCCAAAAAATTCTGAAATTTCCCTTCCCCCAAAAAATTCTGAAATTTCCCTTCCCCCAAAAAATTCTGAAATTTCCTTTCCCCCAAAAAATTCTGAAATTTCCTTTCCCCCAAAAAATTCTGAAATTTCCCCTTCCCCAAAAAATTCTGAAATTTCCCTTCCCCCAAAAAATTCTGAAATTTCCCTTCCCCCAAAAAATTCTGAAATTTCCCTTCCCCCAAAAAATTCTGAAATTTCCCCTCCCCCAAAAAATTCTGAAACTTCCCTTCCCCCAAAAAATTCTGAAATTTCCCTTCCCCCAAAAAATTCTGAAATTTCCCCTTCCCCAAAAAATTCTGAAATTTCCCTTCCCCCAAAAAATTCTGAAATTTCCCTTCCCCCAAAAAATTCTGAAATTTCCCCTCCCCCAAAAAATTCTGAAACTTCCCTTCCCCCAAAAAATTCTGAAATTTCCCTTCCCCAAAAAATTCTGAAATTTCCCCGCCCCCAAAAAATTCTGAAATTCCGGTAAATTCTGAAATTCCGGAAAAATCTCTTCCCCTAAATAATCCTTTTTTTCCAGTGGATTCAAGCCTGAAGACGTGACAGCTCAAGCCCCGAATCGTCCGGAATTCTCGATTTCAATGTTGGCAGTGATGAAGTGTGACGGTCCAATGCTAGTGCAATTTTCACAAATTGTTAGGTTGGTCTCTTTTCAAGTTTAAGTCCCAACCTGACCATTTTTCAGAGACGAGCTCCAACTCCCAACTCACCCTCCAACTCCATTTTGATCACTGATGAGGATCGTCTGGCGGCGTGTAAGACGATCAAATGTCGACCAAATAGAGAAATTCCAAGAAAAAAGATCAAAACGAAACCTCCTAAGAGCCGACTTTCCGGATAATGGACTCTCTGGACTCTTTCTGACTTCATTGCTCTTTTTCCATAATCATCTGGAACCACTGGAGCTCCGCCCACAAAGATGCCAACTGACTCGTCTGTGCCATGCTGGACAACGCCACCAAACACATACAAACCGATCGCTCCGGCCCCATTTTTGGCAAGCAAAAACCCACAAAGAGCATGTGCTCCTCTTGCTTGCCTCTTGCTCCTCCCCCGTCCTACCATGCCTCTGGACTCAACACCATGTTGGAGACGATTGTATTGGGTATGACTGGTCTCTCTTTTTCAAAAAATTAAAACCCGCTCCCAAAAAATTTTGAATCTCAAAAAAATTCTGAAATTCCGGAAAATTCCCTTCCCCCAAAACATTTATTCCAACCAACAAAAAAAATTTCTGGTCCTTTCTGGTCTTCATAAGGTGATCCAAGACGGTTAAGAGATATATTTCCCTCATATATTCGGCAGATGAATAGGATCGTGTACAACTGCCCTTATAATGCAGTTGTACCGTCTGGTTCGTTAGCTGAATCGGGAATAAATTGCCTCTTTTTTTTGGCCGTTTGGACACACACCTTTTTTTTCATAAGCCCAAAAAATTCTGTAATTCCAAAAAAGGGTTTTTTCCAGAAGGTCCGGGTTTTTAGAAAGTCCTTTATTCAGAAGGTTTTTTTTCAAATGGTTTTTTTCCGAAATGTTTTTTAGAAGGTTTTTAAAAAAGTTTTTTAGATGGCTTTTTTTCAGAATGGTTTTTTTACCAGAAGGATTTTTTTTTCAAACGGATTTTTTTTCAGAAGGTTTTGGTCCTTTTTAGAAAGAAATACTTTTTTCCAGAAGGATTTTTTTGGATGATCCATTTTTCATAAGGTCCTTTTTTTTAGATGGTTTTTTTCATATGGCCTTTTTTCATTTGGCTTTTTTTCTGGCTTTGGCTTTTTTTCAGAAGGTCCTTTTTGACGGAGTGCTTTCTTCCGGAAGGTCCGCTTTTTCCAGATGGTCCTTTTTTTAAAAGGATTATTTTTCAAATGGTTTTTTTCAGAAGGTCCTTTTTTCAGATTAGTTTTTTTTCGTAAAATTTGTTTTTCAGAAGTTTTTTTGAAAGTTGTTTTTTTAGAAAGTTGTTTTTTTTGTTGAGATGGTCTTTTTTTTTTGTTAAGAAGGTCGTTTTTTTTTGGTAAGGAGGTCAATTTTTTTTTGTTAAGAAGGCCAGTTTTTTTGTTAAGAAGGTCAGTTTTTTTTTGTTAAGAAGGTCTGTTTTTTTTTTGCTAAGAAGGTCAGTTTTTTTTTGTTAAGAAGGCCAGTTTTTTTGTTAAGGAGGTCAATTTTTTTTTGTTAAGAAGGCCAGTTTTTTTTGTTAATGAGGTCAATTTTTTTTTGTTAAGAAGGTCTGTTTTTTTTTGTTAAGAAGGTGTGTTTTTTTAGTTAAGAAGGTCAGTTTTTTTTGTTAATGAGGTCAATTTTTTTTTTTGTTAAGAAGGTCTGTTTTTTTTTTGTTAAGAAGGTCTGTTTTTTTTTGTTAAGAAGTTCCTTTTTTTTGTTGAGAAGGTTTGGTTTTTTGTTAAGAAGGTCTGCTTTTTTTTGTTAAGAAGGTCTGTTTTTTTTTGTTAAGAAGGTCTGCTTTTTTTTGTTAATGAGGTCAATTTTTTTTTTGTTAAGAAGGTCTGTTTTTTTTGTTAAGAAGGTTTGTTTTTTTAGTTAAGAAGGTCGCTTTTTTTTTGTTAAGAAGGTCAGTTTTTTTTTTGTTAAGAAGGTCAGTTTTTTGTTGTAATGAGGTCAATTTTTTTCTGTTAAGAAGGTCTGTTTTTTTTTGTTAATAAGGTCCGTTTTTTTTTGTTGAGAAGGTCTGTTTTTTTTTTGTTAATAAGGTCCGTTTTTTTTTTGTTGAGAAGGTCTGTTTTTTTTGTTAAGAAGGTCGTTTTTTTTTGGTAAGGAGGTCAATTTTTTTTTGTTAAGAAGGCCAGTTTTTTTGTTAAGGAGGTCAATTTTTTTTTGTTAAGAAGGCCAGTTTTTTTTGTTAATGAGGTCAATTTTTTTTTGTTAAGAAGGTCTGTTTTTTTTTGTTAAGAAGGTGTGTTTTTTTAGTTAAGAAGGTCAGTTTTTTTTGTTAATGAGGTCAATTTTTTTTTTTGTTAAGAAGGTCTGTTTTTTTTTTGTTAAGAAGGTCTGTTTTTTTTTGTTAAGAAGTTCCTTTTTTTTGTTGAGAAGGTTTGGTTTTTTGTTAAGAAGGTCTGCTTTTTTTTGTTAAGAAGGTCTGTTTTTTTTTGTTAAGAAGGTCTGCTTTTTTTTGTTAATGAGGTCAATTTTTTTTTTGTTAAGAAGGTCTGTTTTTTTTGTTAAGAAGGTTTGTTTTTTTAGTTAAGAAGGTCGCTTTTTTTTTGTTAAGAAGGTCAGTTTTTTTTTTGTTAAGAAGGTCAGTTTTTTGTTGTAATGAGGTCAATTTTTTTCTGTTAAGAAGGTCTGTTTTTTTTTGTTAATAAGGTCCGTTTTTTTTTGTTGAGAAGGTCTGTTTTTTTTTTGTTAATAAGGTCCGTTTTTTTTTTGTTGAGAAGGTCTGTTTTTTTTGTTGAGAAGGTCCGTTTTTTTTTGTTAATGAGGTCAATTTTTTTTTGTTAAGAAGGTCTGTTTTTTTTGTTAAGAAGTTCCTTTTTTTGTTAAGAAGGGCTGTTTTTTTTTTGTTAAGAAGGTCAGTTTTTTTTTTGTTAATGAGGTCAATTTTTTTTTGTTAAGAAGGTCTGTTTTTTTTTGTTAATAAGGTCCGTTTTTTTTTTGTTGAGAAGGTCTGTTTTTTTTTGTTGAGAAGGTCTGTTTTTTTTTGTTAAGAAGGTTAGTTTTTTTTTGTTAATGAGGTCAATTTTTTTTGTTAAGAAGGTCTGCTTTTTTTTTTAAAGAAGATCTGTTTTTTTGTTGAGAAGGTCTGTTTTTTTTTGTTAAGAAGGTCTGCTTTTTTTTTAAAGAAGGTCTGTTTTTTTTTGTTAATGAGGTCAATTTTTTTTTGTTAAGAAGGTCAGTTTTTTGTTGTGATGAGGTCAATTTTTTTTTGTGAAGAAGGTCTGTTTTTTTTTGTTAATAAGGTCCGTTTTTTTTGTTGAGAAGGTCTGTTTTTTTTTGTTGAGAAGGTCTGTTTTTTTTTGTTAATAAGGTCCGTTTTTTTTGTTAAGAAGGTCAATTTTTTTTTGTTAAAAAGGTCTGTTTTTTTTTGTTAATAAGGTCCGTTTTTTTTTTGTTGAGAACGTCTGTTTTTTTTTCGTTAATAAGGTCCGTTTTTTTTTGTTGAGAAGGTCTGTTTTTTTTTGTTAATAAGGTCCGTTTTTTTTTGTTAATGAGGTCAATTTTTTTTTGTTAAGAAGGTCTGTTTTTTTTTGTTAAGAAGGTCTGTTTTTTTTTTGTTAAGAAGTTCCTTTTTTTTGTTAAGAAGGTCTGCTTTTTTTTTTAAGAAGGTCGTTTTTTTGGTAAGAAGGTCTGTTTTTTTTTTAATAAGGTCTGTTTTTTTGGTCAATTTTTTGGTTTTTTTTTGAATTTTTTGGTTTTTTTTTCTCAATTTTTTGGTTTTTTTTTTCAATTTTTTGGTTTTTTTTTCTCAATTTTTTGGTTTTTTTTTCAATTTTTTGGTTTTTTTTTTTTCAATTTTTTGGTTTTTTTTTTCATTTTTTTGGTTTTTTTTTTCAATTTTTTGGTTTTTTTTTTCAATTTTTTGGTTTTTTTTTTTCAATTTTTTGGTTTTTTTTTTCAATTTTTTGGTTTTTTTTTTTCAATTTTTTGGTTTTTTTTTTCAATTTTTTGGTTTTTTTTTTCAATTTTTTGGTTGTTTTTTTTCAATTTTTTGGTTGTTTTTTTTCAATTTTTCGGATTTTTGACCAAACGAATTGACCTTTTTAACGAATCGACCTTTTTAACGAATCGACCTTTTTTACAAATCGACCTTTTTTAACAAATCGACCTTTTTAACAAATCGATCTTTTTGACAAATCGACCTTTTTAACAAATCGACCTTTTTTACAAATCGACATTTTTGACAAATCGACCTTTTTACCAAATCGACCTTTTTACCAAATCGACATTTTGACAAATTGACCTTCTTTTTTCAATTTTTTGGTTTTTTGACCAAACGAATTGACCTTTTTAACGAAAAATATTGACCTTTTTAACGAAACAAATCGACCTTTTTAACAAATCGACCTTTTTAACAAATCGATCTTTTTGACAAATCGACCTTTTTAACAAATCGACCTTCTTGACAAATCGACCTTTTTAACAAATCGACCTTTTTGACAAATCGACCTTCTTGACAAATCGACCTTTTTACCAAATCGACATTTTTACAAATTGACCTTTTTAACAAATCGACCTTTTTGACAAATCGACCTTTTTAACGAATAGACCTTTTTAACAAATCGGCCTTTTTAACGAATCGACCTTGTGTCTCCAAACACCCTCGGGATCTATCATAAGTCATAAATAAAAGGATTAGTTTGCCATCCGGGAGATTCTTTTCTGGATCGTATTCAATTTCGGAGAAGGCTTTTTCAAAAGCGAAAGATCTTGTGTCAAAAAGAAGTTGATGAATGATTTCATCCTTTTGATTACAAAACTTTAAGGTCCTGCTCTGCGAAATCCAAAATCTTCGGGTGTCTTTCCATACTTTTCGAAATTTTTTCAAATTTTGAATCTTCTTGGAAATCCAGAAAAAGCTTCTTTGCTTTTTTATTCACTCGATTTCCAGGATCCATGAATTTTGGCAACTATAGTCAACGCAAGCGTCTGCATAGCCGCTCTACTGCAACCCCGCCCACCTCATGTACTTCTTTCTTTCCTCCTCAAAAAAGATTTTTGAAAATAAAGTTTTATGAAAAAATAAGGATGGAAACTACAAACTACAAACGTAAAAAAGATAAACCGTGACCGCGGGAAAAAAAGAAATTCAAATCACGTTCAGAAAAAAAATCACCATGCCATAAGAAAAACGAATAATATTTTATGGACACGTGGTCGTTCTTTTTTCTTTTTTTATCGATCTTTATTCTTTTAATTTTTGCCATCATCTGCGGCGAAAAATTCCAATGTCAGTATGAATGTCAAAAGGCATAAAAAGGTATGGAAACTTCCCACTTTTTCAAATTGGCAATCTATCCTAACGCGCTCTGTTGATAAAAGCGGGTCCTAAATCTTGAAGATGAAAGTCAGAATTCCGCTCAATTCTGATTGTGACAGCATGTCGCAGCGGTAAGGCACATGATTTGTGACCGGCATGTTATTGGTTTGATTCCCAGCCAAGGTCTTTGTTTTTTCACTTTTTTAACCAAAAATCAAGCTTGAAACGGTCGAAAGTTTCAACCCTAAGCTTTCCCTCTGGAAATATTCCACGGATCGTTTGAATCCGGTCTGTTACGGTTGCACAGGACGTCGTAAAGCACCCAAATCGGTATCGAAAACGATGCGTAAATGGATTGATTACGACGCTTGAATAGTATCGCAGCGTCGTTTAGCGAACAGCAAAAAGCCGAATACCAAGCCGTTTGCAAGTCCAAAATACAAAATAGTTTGCCAACAAATTTTCGCAAAAAGCGTCGAAACAGGCCCTAAACGGATCCGTAACGACTCTTCGTCCGAAACCAGCCGGTCGACTCGCGAACTACCTGTTTTCTAACCTTTTTCTTCATTTTTTACCGTTTTTATGAGCATAATTCTTCGTTACAGAAACACAAAAATAATGCCCGTGATCGCACTTCCGGAGACAGTAATCACGAAGGATATTCTAGAAGTGTGTGCCAATTCACAATGCACAATCCTCAAACTATTATCGAAGCATTCGGATGGATGGACTGCCGCAATGGCAGTATGGAAAAGAGACGAATATGCTGAAGAAACAAAAGAAGAAAGTGGTGGTTACTTTCGACGATGGTAAGTTTTCGTTTTTTTTTCCTCCGAAGCTCATAAAAAACTCTGAAATGTTAGATTCGCGAATCCAAAATGCAATGAAATCGATGATTGCAAAGGAATCGGATATCGACATTATGAGAATCAATCGATCACAAATGGATGTTTTCGATGGTCGAGATGCATTCCAACAAATGTTCCCTCTATTCGAGGTGAGATTTCAATTGAGACTATGAGGAAATTCTCGTCCACGGCCACGTTTTATATTTCAAAAGAATTCAAAATCAGCGCTGTGTTCAACAATCTTCTCTCTTTGAATCTCTGCTTATCCTTTGGATTGAAAGAATTTTCAAAATATTTCAGATCGTGCGCGGTCCGGTCTATGGTCCTTGCTGGACAAAGAATGGATGGAATTCCATTCAATCGCTTTCTTGTTTGTTATTGGAGCTAAAACAATTGAAGATGATGGATCACAACTAAAAAAGATTATCAATCGTTGGAAATCGGAATGCGGACCATTTGGTAGATCGAATTCAAAAATGGTTTGGGTCCTGGAGAAAATGGATTTCAAAAAAGTTGACATCGTCAAGGCAGTTGTTGGGATGGCTGAAGAGGTAATATTATTTTTTTCATAACTATTTTTTTACTGTTTTTTGAAATGTGATTTGCAAAAAAGGAAAAAAAATGATCACCGGGGGCTTACTGTGGACTCACAGTTAGTTCACGAGTCGACCGGTTTCGGATGAAGAATCGTTACGGATCCGTTTAGGGTCTGTTCTGATGCTTTTTGCAAAAATTTGTTGGCAAACTATTTTGTTTTTTGGACTTGCAAACGGTTTGGTATTCGGCTTTTTGCTGGTCGCTTACGACGCTGCGATACTCTTCAAGAGTCGTAATCTTTCCGCTTACGCATCGTTTCGTTTTCGATACCGATTTGAGTGCTTCATGACGTTCTGTGTTGTGCAACCGTAACGGTTCGAACACGAACGATCTATTCTTGAATTGCATGTATGCTAACGCTCTTGGGTGCGTCATTCCAGCGAGATAGAAGGCGCATCTGCCGGCTAATACGCCTACAGCTGTTTCGTATAGTTTCGATGCGAAAGCAAACTTTTTCTGAAATTTCAGACGGAAGATTCACAAAAAGGCATGTTGATTCAATGTGGAGACCACTTGGAGATGTTGTCCGAAGCGGAAACCGACATGATATGGGGACGTGTCTCGACGATCATGCGAACATCGACATCTAGCAATAAGAATGGAAATATCATTCGAGTTGATGGGAATGGGGCGATGTTCAAGACATGTTTTGCTATTCATCGCGAAGGGAAATCGCGGTTTCCGTTGAGGGACAGATCTCGAATGGATGCACACAAGTTCGCTGAAGAATATCAAATGATGCATGTGAAACAATTAATTGAAGATTCGATGGAGACACGACAACAATTGTACAAGGTTAGGAATACGAGATTAAATGGGGACTTCTCAATATTAACTGGAATATTATACAGAACATTTTAACTTAGCTCTATTAATTTTAAGAGACTTAAGCTCTAAAGCTGAACTTCCTAGACCACCAGATCTTAGGCCACAGTCTCTAGGCCCCGCAAATCTTTATCCATATTTTCCAGGCCATTAGGTCCTAGGCCATATCTTCTAGGCCGTGCAGATCTTAGGCTATATTTTCTAGGCCCTGCAGATCTTGGGCCATACTTTCTAGGCCCTGCAGATTTTAGGCCATCTCTTGTAGGCCCTGCAGACCTTAGGCTATATCTTCTGAGGCCTGCAGATCTTAGGCTATCTCTTGTAGGCCCTGCAGATTTTAGGCCATCCCCTTGTAGGCCCTGCAGATCTTAAGCCATATCTTCTAGACCATCAGGTCCTAGGCCATATCTCCTAGGCCCTGCAGATCTTAGGTCACAGTTCTTAGGTCATCATGTTTTAGACAACCAAGCTTGTGGTAGTTGGCGGGGTTTTTTTTCTGTCTAGGCTACGAATGCGATCCTAGTCCACGAAGTATTGGAATTCAGTTCCCTATTTCTAGATACATGACTTCAACTGAAGTAAATGCATTTTAGAACATGGTCTTTTTTTCAGAAATATGAGAAAATAACCCACATCAAATTCAATATCTCTGACAACACGAAAACAGTTCCAAAACGTGCTCTAGTTGAAGGTGATCATCTCTTCTCGGATGTCTTCCTTGATCGAGATGTAAGTTCACTTTTTTTTTTTCGAAAAAATCCCAAAATTTTTAATTTTTCAGGCTCATCTGGATTCAGATGGCTATTTTTACCTCAACCGTTCGCTCGATTTTGTTGATCTTCTGATTCAATACATATCTGGAATCGAGGTTAAAATACAGAAGAATGTTCTGGAACTGACGAAGTTTCTTCAACAAGCGGAGGCATATAGGATCAGCGAACTCGAATCGAAAGTCGTGTAGGCTCTAAAGGCTTTGGAGATGGAACCGAATGTGAGTATGTTTGATTGAGGGACAATATACCATAGACCCTGCAGTTGAGCGGTGACTTTAAACGAGGTCAGAGGTTCGATTCTCTATTACAGTTTTTTTTCCCCTAAGTAGATTTTCTCATATGGGAATATGACAACTTCACAATTAAACACATTGAAGACATTGACATTGTTGACATTTTCATTTTTCTTCAGGGCAGGAGTCATGAGTGATGATGATGTTTTGTTCATTCATTCTGTGAATGTCGAAACCGATTCTCGTAATCGGCGAGAGATGATGAAGTGTCGAGAAGATCAAACCATCGTGATCCATCATCAAACGTCAGTTTTTTTTTTGAGAATTTCTATTATGGGTTCACAAAGAAGTGAAAATTCGAATAAAGGCGCATCGAATTTTTTGAATGTGTTCCCCACAACGATTGCTGTCGAAAACCGTAGTAAAACCGTAGTTTGCGCCTTTAACCGAAAATTCACCTCTTTGTGTCGAACCCCTTTCAGGAAATTATAGAAAAATTTCAAAATTTCTCAGAGAAATCTAACAATTTTTGAAAATAAAAAAGTTACAAAAAAAATTTAGATTATTTTTCTAATTTGAACCGTTTTTCCGATTCAGAGTACATCTCCGACCAGAGCACAAAAACGCGTATCGAGTCAAGAATCCGCCGACAAGAATCCTTCCACCGTCTCCAACACATGATCTTCATTAGTTTCAATACGAACTCACCCAATTTCAATAATGCATTTGGTTTATGAAATAAAAGGGTCTTTGATACTTTTTCCACTTTTCAAAAATAAAATTCTATGGAAAATAGCCGAACTACACCAAGGAAACTAGAGAAAAGGAGCGGAGCTTCAGTCCTATTTTTGGTATTCTGAAAAAAAAGTGGGCGGAGCCTAATTGTTGAGAAATCAAGATAAGAAACATTACAGCTTCGAAATTCAGAGAAAAAAGTCCACGTGAAATTTTTTTAAATGTTTAAAAATTTTATTAAAATTTATTTTTCACGTGACGCCCTGCTCTAATTCTACCAAAAATCATCAAAAATATAACCTCCACGTGGCAGAAAAACAAAACGAAAAACAACAACACGTGGCAACAACAAGGAATTCAATTCAAAAATTTATTCCTGTGCTCTTCTTCTTCCTCCTGCAACAAGGATGCTCAAAATAATGCTCCGCGAGCTGCAACGTTCTCGTCAACTACAATTGACACTGTTTTCAGTGATGATGAATATGTCATTAACACTATCGATATGGATTGGAATTTATCAAATGAAAGTGAATTCTGAATTGAGTAAAATGTATTTTTTGGATGATTCATTCAATTGGACAACTGGAAATCCGGTTTATGATGGATTGGTGAGTGGGAAAAGAAGTGGCCTAACTTTTGCGAGGCATGTCTTTTGGTCAGAAAGTGAGGTCACGCTGAAACTCAATTTCATGGAAAAGCCACCGAGTTTTCGCCCACCAAAAATTTCCCTTTTATTTTCGATACGTGGCCTTATTTGAGAATTGATGGCCTAGAATCTCAATTTTACAAAATTTAGGCCACTAGGCCAACAAATTCAAAAATCATATCACCAAAAATCATATCAGTTAGCTTGACATAACATTCCTAAAAAAAATTGCGTTTTCTAGCCGTGGTCTATCTTTTTCAAATTTTGCATTTTCTCAGAAATCTAGGCCACGCTTAAAATCACTTTCGTGAAAAACTAGGCCAGGAATTCTTCGGCCATCAAAATTAGGTCATTGAAATTTGGCCACAACAAATTTCCTAATTGTGGCCTAGATCAGGAAAAATTAGGCCATCAAAAAATCCTCAAAATTTGTCGATAATGTAGCCTGAAAATCGTAGCCTAATTTTTTCAAAATCTGGCCTAACTTTTTCCAGGCTTTTTTCAGTGACATGCCCTAACTTTTATAATTATGGGCTAGAATCTCAATTTTACATAATTTAGGCCACTAGGCCACCAAATTCAAAAGTTAGATCAGCTTGATCTGACTCTCCTGAAAAAATTAGTGTTTTTTAGTCCGTGGCCTAACTTTCCCAACCAGTGGCCTAGCCTTCCCAACCAATGGCCTAACTTTCCCAACCAGTGGCCTAGCCTTCCCAACCAATGGCCTAACTTTCCCAACCAGTGGCCTAACTTTCCCAACCATGGGCCTAACTTTCTCAACCAATGGCCTAACTTTCTCAACCAATGGCCTAACTTTCCCAACCAATGGCCTAACTTTCCCAACCAGTGGCCTAGCCTTCCCAACCAATGGCCTAACTTTCCCAACCAATGGCCTAACTTTCCCAACCAATGGCCTAACTTTCTCAACCAATGGCCTAACTTTCTCAACCAATGGCCTAACTTTCTCAACCAATGGCCTAACTTTCCCAACCAGTGGCCTAGCCTTCCCAACCAATGGCCTAACTTTCCCAACCAGTGGCCTAGCCTTCCCAACCAATGGCCTAACTTTCCCAACCAATGGCCTAACTTTCCCAACCAATGGCCTAACTTTCTCAACCAATGGCCTAACTTTTTCAGATCAATGGTTTCTGTACAATTCTCGTCCTCGGATGTGTCTCCTTCATAATGCTGGCTTTCGTCCTTTATGATTTCCGTCGAATTGTCAAAATGTGGCTCACTTTCTCATGTATTCTGATCCTTTTTGGCGTCTCCGGACAGACAATTTATGATTTGGTTTCACAAATTTTCGATCAAAATGATGAAAATGAATTCTTGGCTACCGTATTTTTGACAGTGATTCCTACAGTAATCTATGGATGTTTGGGCATTTATGTAAGTGGAATTTTAGGCTTTTCAGGCCCCAAAAAAAGGCTTTTCAGGCTTTCCTCGCCAACGGATCTCTCCTCCTCCATCAATTTTTTGTCGTTTCCAATTGCTCCTTGATCGCTGTTTTTTACCTTCGAGCCTTTCCAAAATACACCACTTGGTTTGTACTTTGGACTGTCCTTTTTTGGGGTAAAATTTACAAAATTTAGTCCTTTTACAAATTCTGAAATTTCAGATTTATTCGCAGTGTTGGCACCGATGGGACCACTCAAAATGGTACAGGAGAAGGCGTCGGATTATAGTAATACGGTGGGTTTTGCAAAAAAATTTTATGTGATTTTTTACCCCGGAAGCCAAAATTTTGAAACTCTAGCTCTACTGTACGCGAACACCGAGATTGCCACGGTGATCGCGTACTAAACACCAAACCTTACGACATTTTGAGATAGTGCTTAGAAAAAAAGTATGACGAGCTGAAATTGTATTGGGAATCTGATAAAGAATCTACTATTCGGACATTTTGAAAACTAAGAAAACAATCTTTTTTTTCAACTCTAGCTCAAAGTGTCGTGAGATTGTGTGCATTGTACGCAATCACCGAAACTTTTTCGGTGTTTGCGTACAGTCGAGCCTGAGATCTAAAAATTTGAACCCGGGCTAAAAATTCAAAAAAAAAATTCAAAGTTCTCATTCGAAACCTCCGATTCTCAGATTCTAAAATTCGTAATGTTTGCCGCTGAAGACAAACGAGAAGCCGCTGGAATGGATGGTCTCCTTTCAGAAGACGTTCTAAATGATGAGAGAAGAATGCGAAAGGATGTGAAAAAATTGATTGAAATGTACTCCAAGAAAGATGCTCAGGATGATGAGTTCCTTCAGAAGATTCGGCAAAGAAGGGCTGCAATTAATCCGGATTCTGACCAATCCGGGCACACCGAGCATAGTCCACTTGGTGAGAATGAGAATCAGCGTTAAATTTCACTCAGAAATGCCTTTTTCTGGAGTTTTAGCTTTAAATTGAGTACGGTACGCAAACACCGTGGTGATTGCGTACCAAACACTCGATTGTACGACACTTTGAGCTAAAGCTTAGAAAAAAGATGCCTCGGCCTGAAATTCAATGTAGAATCTGATTCCGGCAACAAAATTTCAATAATCTCAAAATTGAAAATCTTTTTTTTACAGCCCTCTCCGAATCGTCCCCAATCAAACTGAAAGAGAAGAATAGTGATAACGAAGACGATGATGAAAGTGATACCACTGAATCTGAATCTGATTCATCTGGAGAAGTGACGTCATCAGTTTCCACTTCTGAATTGAGTACTGCTAATGAGTGTGATGAAGAAGAATGGGAACAATTAGTGCAGAATGTTCCAGAAATTCCCGAAGTTATAACAGCGGCAGATGCTTTGAATGATGGAGGTAATAGACTACAAACTACATTCACTACAAACTACAACCTTTCTAGAAACTGTCCGTCTCGGGTTTGGAGATTTTGTCTTCTACAGTCTCTTAATTGGACAAGCTGCCACTGGTGGATGCCCAATTGCCGTTGCCTTTGCCGCTTTTGGAATCCTTTTTGGATTGATTGCCACACTTACCGTACTCTCGAATGGTTAGTTATTCACGTGGCCTGACTTTCAACCTATTTGGATTACTCTTCCAGATGAATCAACAACACCTGCTCTTCCTCTTCCGGTCATTTGTGGAACATTTGGATATTTTGTCTCCAAATTATTAATGGATCAGATTTACGGATGAGCAATGTTTGAAGATTTTTTTTACATTTTACTTGTAAATGTCATTTCATTGTTTTTGACTTTTTCGATTTCCTCTCTGGAATTATAAATTTATTTTATTTGACTTTTTTCGTCTGAAATTATTGCTTGTTCCTCAATACCGTAAAACCTGTATTAGTGTTGCATGCAATACTATTTTTCAAAGCAGTGGCTTGTGTAAGATTAAATTTATGAATTCAAACCACATGTCATGTTTGGTAGCTTTTCTGTTATAACACCATTAAGGAAAAAAATCATCATATTATGAAAATTTTTGAAATTTTTACTCCAAAGGGGGGGGGGGGAGTCAGGATTTCTTAAAGTTGCTAAAAATGGTCAAAAATGTACCCTTAGTTGACGTACATTTAGATTTTGAGGTTATCTCTTACAGGAAAAAATAGGAAAAATTATTGATTTTTCGACTTTTCTCCGGATCAAGTGGGCGGAGCCTAACCATAATACTACTTTTGTACTTAGGAACCTTCATGGGTTCATACATAAAATTTATAGATCAGCCAGACAAGTTCGGCCGTTCTGTTGCTATCGGTTGTCGCGTATGTAACGCACGCGTTCTTAATTCAATTTTTTTCCAACTTTTCCGTTTAAATTTTAGAAAAAAAAATCGGTTTTTTACGAAATTTTTCTTTCAACTTTTTCGGATTCAAATTCAAATCTTTGATATAATCTTTAACCTCCTTTGATCTTTTTATTTCCTTCACGTCTCTTTAAGAACCGCTTGTTATATTTAAACATTCCCATTCGAAATCTATCAAGTAATCTGCACCTCTTACCTATTTATAAGCCATAAAAGTGGGGGGAGGGGTCTCTTTGTCGGTCTCCTTTTGTATGTACTCTGGTGTCTGTTTTTCTGTTGAGATCCCGGCCGTGTGACGTCACGAGGTGACAGTCTAATTGACCTTTTGTGCGCATTTTCCCATGAGAGGGGACGCTCATGTTTAGCCCCGCCCATCTGTCGCCCCGCCCGCAATAAGTCCCGCCCTCTTTGTCGGTCTCCCTTTGTGTGTAATCTGATATCTTTACCACCCCAATAAATATATGGACTCTAAAATTGGATCATTATTTTCGGCCAAAGACAGGAAAAAATGGCCGAGAAAAGTTTTCTAGGCCACGGCCAAGTTCCACAAGTTTAAAAACGTGATTGTTTCCGCTAAAAACCATTACGTCCACAATTTTTCATAATTTCCTTTTCAGAAATAATTTTTTTTTTTTGAGAAAAGCTTTCGTGGTGGCCTCTACGTCACGCCCCTTTCATATCGCCCCATTTCTGCCCCTACATAAGCTCTGAAATCGGCGGAAATCGTCAGTTTTCGGTATTCGAGCACGATGGCCCAGCTCCTCCTCCTGGTCCCTTCTGGTCCCGTCTGGTCCCTTCTGGCTCCTCGCCTTCAACTTCAGGACGGCTCCATGCAGTGGTTGGGCACCGCCCGAAAAGGTACAATTTCGAAGCTCCGGCTTTTTTATGCTTCTAATAGGACTCGCCACACGAGTACCCATCGAGGGTAGGAAAGCGCGCTCTAATGATAAACTGATAATTTCGCTGCGTACCTCAATTTCGAGCGAACTTTTTCGAACCGAATTTTTAAGGGAAACGGGGCCAAGCTGAGTATTAAACGTCTTTATCAATAGAGCGCGCTTTCCTACCCTCGATGGGAACCCGTGTGCCGCGGTAGTGTGACGTCACGAGGTGACAATCAATTTGACCTTTTGTGCGCGTTCTCCCGCCTCTCTTTCCAAAGGAGAAGACGCTGACGTCACCCCCTTTTCCCGCCCTTTTCAATCAATACACAATGGGACTCTCTGCACAGTCGGCACGACTTTCCGTAAGAGGACGCTCATGACTAGCCCCGCCCACAATTAACCCCGCCCATCTGTCTCATTCATTCGACTATTTAGGGGGAGGGGCCTCTTTGTCGGTCTCCTTTTGTATGTACTCTGCTGTCTGTTTTTCTGTTGAGATCCCCGGCCGTGTGACGTCACGAGGTGGCAGTCAATTTGACCTTTTGTGCGCATTTTCCCATGAGAAAGGACGCTCATGTTTAGCCCCGCCCACAATTAACCCCGCCCATCGGTCTCATTCTTTCTCATTCATTCGACCATTCATTCTGCATTTTTGTCTCCTCCCCCTTTTTTTTCTTCATCCCGTCTTCTCTCTCTGGTCCATTCTGGGCCGTCTTCCTCCTGTATTTTCTTCTTACCTCCCGACTTTTTCTCCTTCTATTTAGCCTTGGACTTGGATTGGACTTGATTTGGGCTGGGTTTTGGCCTGAATGGACTTGATTTGGGCTGGGTTTTGGCCTGAACGGACTTGATTTGGGCTGGGTTTTGGCCTGAACGGACTTGATGTGGGCTGGGTTTTGGCCTGAACGGACTTGATTTGGGCTGGGTTTTGGCCTGAATGGACTTGATTTGGGCTGGGGTTTGGCCTGAACGGACTTGATTTGGGCTGGGTTTTGGCCTGAATGGACTTGATTTGGGCTGGGTTTTGGCCTGCATGGACTTGATTTGGGCTGGGTTTTGGCCTGAATGGACTTGATTTGGGCCGGGTTTTGGCCTGAATGGACTTGATTTGTGCTTGGTTTTGGCCTGAATGGACTTTGGACTGGCTTAATTTGGACTTTAATGGGCCTCATTTGGGGTTGGATGGACTTCATTTGGGCTTAAGTAGGCTTAAATAGCCTCAATTCGGGCAAAAAAAGGTCTTATTTGGACTGGAATAGGCCTTGATTTGGACTTAAGTGGGCCTTGATTTGGTCTTGAATGAGCCTAATTTGGGCTTGAAGGGGCCTATTTTGGGCTTGAAGGGGCCTAATTTGGACTGAAAAGGGCTGATAGGCTCACTAGACTGGACTAAAAATTGGGATTTTTTTTTTACTCTCGTCGTCTGACTCTCGTTCTCTGACCGTTTTTTTTTCGTTCTCTGACTCTCGTCTCCCACCCCTCTTTCCGATTTTAATTGTCGATTTCCAGATTTGGCGACAACTCCGATCCAACTCCGATGCAACTCCAGTTCAACTCCAAGTGCAACTCCAAGTCCAACTTCATTATCAACTCCATTATCATGATGCCAGCACACGGTTCGGGTCTCGCCGATCCCCAATAGTTTGCTTCGAGAGCCCGTTCCACCTGTGGGGAACGAAGCTCTGCGGAGGGCCAGAACCTCGATTCCGGGTGGGAGTCGGGGCGCTCTGTGCAGATGGTCAACCAGGAGATTCGACTCTCCTGTCAACCCCGCCCCCTTTTTTTGGGGTTGCCGGGGGGATCGAACCTTCTGGTTCGATCATTTGCACCAGAGCGCCTCGAAACCCATCTGGGATTCGAGGTTCTGGTCCTCTGCGGAGCCTAGTTCCCCCAGCTGGAACCGGGTTAGCGGAGCTAAACTATTGGGGATCGGCGAGGCGGGTTTTGGGTTAGAGGGACCGGACCGTGTAGGTAAGTTGTTGGTGGATCAATCGATTATCGATTGATTTTATCGATTGATTGGATGGATGGATTAATGGATGGATGGATTAATGGATGGATCAATGGATCAATGGATCAATGGAGCTGCTCCCCTCAGATTCATTTGGATTGGCACTTCCGGATTCAAATGCTCCTGGCTCCTGGTTTGAAGGTCGATGGCTCCTCGGATCAAAATTAGGTCAGTTTTTCTCCCCTTTCCTTCCCCCAAAAATTTTTGAAATTCCAGAAAATTCTGAAATTCCGGAAAAATCTCTTCCCCCAAAAAATTCCTCTTTTTCCAGTGGATTCAAGCCTGAAGACGTGGCAGCTCAAGCTCTTCCCGAATCGTCCGGAATTCTCGATTTCAATAATGTTGGCACAGTGATGAAGTGTGACGGTCCAATGTTAGTGCATTTTTCACAAATTGTTAGGTTGGTCTCCTTTCAAGTTTAAGTCCCAACCTGACAATTTTTCGGAGACGAGCTCCAACTCCATTTTGATCACTGATGAGGATCGTCTGGCGAGTCAAATGTCGGCAAAATAGACAAAATCCAAGAAAAAAAGATCAAAAAGAAACCTCCTAAGAGCCGACTTTCCGGATAATGGACTCTCTGGACTCTTTCTGACTTCATTGCTCTTTTTCCATACTCATCTGGAACCACTGGAGCCCCGCCCACAAAGATGCCAACTGACTCATCTGTGCCATGCTGGACAATGCCACCAAACACATACAAACCGATCGCCCCGGCCCCATTTTTGGCAAACAAAAACCCACCAAGAACATGTGCTCCTCTTGCTCCTCCCCTGCTCCTACCATGCCTCTGGACTCAAAAACCATGTTGTATTTATTGGGTATGACTGGTCTCTCTTTTTCAAAAAATTAAAACCCGCTCCCAAAAAATTTTGAATCTCAAAAAAATTCTGAAATTCCGGAAAATTCCCTTCCCCCAAAAAAATTTCTTCCGACCAACAAAGAAAATTTCTGGTCCTTTCTGGTCCTCATAAGGTGATCCAAGACGGTTAAGAGATATATTTCCCCCATATATTCGGCAGATGAATAGGATCGTGTACAACTGCCCTTATAATGCAGTTGTACCGTCTGGTTCGTTAGCTGAATCGGGAATAAATTGCCTCTTTTTTTTGGCCGTTTGGACACACACCTTTTTTTCATAAGCCCAAAAAATTCTGTAATTCCAAAAAAGGGTTTTTTCCAGAAGGTCCTTTTTTAGCAACCTTTTCTTTTCAGAAGGTGATGGTCCTTTTTAGAAAGAAATACTTTTTCCAGAAGAGTTTTTTTGGATGATCCATGTTTCATAAGGTCCTTTTTTTAGATGGTTTGTTTTTCAGAAGGTCCTTTTTTACGGAGTGCTTCGTTCCGAAAGGTCCATTTTTTTCAGATGGTTTTTCGAAATGTTTTTTTAGAAGGTTTTGGTCCTTTTTAGAAAGAAATACTTTTTTCCAGAAGGATTTTTGGCTCTACTGGAGAAGACGGGTCCCGTGAGGGCGAAAAGGTCCTGTGGGGGCAGAAAGGTCCTGTGGGGGCAGAAAGGTCCTGTGGGGGCAGAAAGGTCCTGTGGGGGCAGAAAGGTCCTGTGGGGGCAAAAAAGTCCCATAGAACTGAAATTACTGGAGTACTCATATAAGGTTCTGCTAACTTTGCATATAGCTAACTAAAATTCTAGTTTGTGGGAAAAAAAATTCTAAAAAACACACACAAAGTCGTAAGAAGCAAGACGCTTACTATATTTCAGACGGTGCCCAGGCCTCATAACTGATTTTTAAGTAAAATGTTAGAATGGTCAAACATGTAGCTTTACTGAAAATTGTGAAAATCTATGACAGGGCAGACATACTCTAATTGGTGGGAGGGGTTATCACCTTGAAAAAAAAAGAAGTCTGAAAGCTACAGAAATGTTCAGAATAACAGATAAGCACTCCAGTATATTCAGTTTTATGGGACCCTTTTGCCCGCACGGGACCTTTCTGCCCCCACGGGACCCGTCTTCTCCAGTAGAGCCGGATTTTTTTGGATGATCCATTTTTCATAAGGTCCATTTCTTCAGATGGTTTTTTTTAGAAAGTCCTTTCTTTTTCCCGGTGGTCCTTTTTTCAGAATGTCCTTTTTTCAGAAGGTCCTTTATTCAGAAGGATTTTTTTTTCAAATGGTTTTTTTCATATGGCTTTTTTTCAGAAGGTCTTTTTTTCAGATTAGTTTTTTTCGTAACATTCGTTTTTAAGAAGTTTTTTTGAAAGTTGCTTTTTTTAGAAGGTTTTGGTCCTTTTTAGAAAGAAATACTTTTTTCCAGAAGGATTTTTTTGGATGATCCATTTTTCATAAGGTCCATTTCTTCAAATGGTTTTTTTGAAAGTTGTTTTTTTAGAAAGTTGTTTTTTTGTTAAGAAGGTCTGTTTTTTTGTTAAGGGAATCAGTTTTTTTTTTTTAGAAGGTCAGTTTTTTTTTTGTTAAGAAGGTCAGTTTTTTTTGTTAAAAAGGTCTGTTTTTTTTTGTTAAGAAGGTCTGTTTTTTTTGTTAAAAGTTTTCAATTTTTTGGTTTTTTTTCAATTTTTTGGTTTTTTTTTCAATTTTTTGGTTTTTTGACCAAACGAATTGACCCTTTTGAAGAAACAAACTGACCTTTTTAACGGAACAAATTGACCTTTTTAGCGAATCGAGCTTTTTCACAAATCGACCTTTTTCATAAGGTCCATTTCTTCAGATGGTTTTTTTAGAAAGTCCTTTCTTTTTCCTGGTGGTCCTTTTTTCAGAATGTCCTTTTTTCAGAAGGTCCTTTTTTCAGAAGGATCTTTTTCAAATGGTTTTTTTAGAAAGTTGTTTTTTTGTTAAGAAGGTTTGTTTTTTTTTGTTAAGAAGGTCTGTTTTTTTTTAAAAAGCCGTTTTTTGTCAGTTTTTTTTTTTTGTTAAGAAGGTCAGTTTTTTTTGTTAAGAAGGTCTTTTTTTTTGTTAAGAAGGTCCGTTTTTTTTCAAGAAGGTCGTTTTTTTGTCAGTTTTTTTTGTTAAGAAGGTCAGTTTTTTTTTGTTAAGAAGGTCTGTTTTTTTAAGAAGGTCGTTTTTTTTTTGTTAAGAAGTCTGTTTTTTTTTGTTAAGAAGGTTTGTTTTTTTTTGTTAAGAAGGTCTGTTTTTTTTAAGAAAGCCGTTTTTTGTCAGTTTTTTTTTGTTAAGAAGGTCAGTTTTTTTTTTGTTAAGAAGGTCAGTTTTTTTTTGTTAAGAAGTCTGTTTTTTTTTGTTAAGAAGGTTTGTTTTTTTTTGTTAAGAAGGTCTGTTTTTTTTAAGAAAGCCTTTTTTTGTCAGTTTTTTTTTTTTTGTTAAGAAGGTCTGTTTTTTTTAAGAAGGTCGTTTCTTTTGTTAAGAAGTCTGTTTTTTTTTGTTAAGAAGGTTTGTTTTTTTTGTTAAGAAGGTCTGTTTTTTTAAAGAAAGCCGTTTTTTGTCAGTTTTTTTTTTGTTAAGAAGGTCTGTTTTTTTAAGAAGGTCGTTTTTTTTGTTAAGAAGTCTGTTTTTTTTTGTTAAGAAGGTTTGCTTTTTTTTGTTAAGAAGGTCTGTTTTTTTAAGAAGGTCGTTTCTTTTGTTAAGAAGTCTGTTTTTTTTTGTTAAGAAGGTTTGTTTTTTTTTTAAGAAGGTCTGTTTTTTTTAAGAAAGCCTTTTTTGTCAGTTTTTTTTTTGTTAAGAAGGTCTGTTTTTTTTAAGAAGGTCGTTTTTTTTGTTAAGAAGGTCATTTTTTTTTTAGTTAAGAAGGTCAGTTTTTTTTTGTTAAGAAGGTCTGTTTTTTTTTGTTAAGAAGGTCTGTTTTTTTTGTTAAGAAGGTCTGTTTTTTTTGTTAAGAAGGTCAGTTTTTTTTTTTGTTAAGGAGGTCAGTTTTTTTGTTAAGAAGGTCAGTTTTTTTTTTGTTAAGAAGGTCAGTTTTTTTTGTTAAGAAGGTCATTTTTTTTTAGTTAAGAAGGTCAGTTTTTTTTTGTTAAGAAGGTTAGGTTTTTTTTTGTCAAGAAGGTCAGTTTTTTTTGTTAAGAAGGTCTGTTTTTTTTTGTTAAGAAGGTCTGTTTTTTTTGTTAAGAAGGTCTGTTTTTTTTGTTAAGAAGGTCTGTTTTTTTTTGTTAAGAAGGTCAGTTTTTTTTTTGTTAAGGAGGTCAGTTTTTTTGTTAAGAAGGTCAGTTTTTTTTTTTGTTAAGAAGGTCAGTTTTTTTTGTTAAGAAGGTCATTTGTTTTTAGTTAAGAAGGTCAGTTTTTTTTTTGTTAAGGAGGTCAGTTTTTTTTGTTAAGAAGGTTAGGTTTTTTTTTGTCAAGAAGGTCAGTTTTTTTTTTGTTGAGAAGGTCAATTTTTTTTGTTCAGAAGGTCAGTTTTTTTTTGTTAAGAAGGTCAGTTTTTTTGTTAAGAAGGTTAGGTTTTTTTTTGTCAAGAAGGTCAGTTTTTTTTTGTTGAGAAGGTCAATTTTTTTTGTTCAGAAGGTCAGTTTTTTTTTGTTAAGAAGGTCAGTTTTTTTTTGTTAAGAAGGTCAGTTTTTTTTTGTCAAGAAGGTCAGTTTTTTTTGTTAAGAAGGTCTGTTTTTTTTTGTTAAGAAGGTCAGTTTTTTTTGTTAAGAAGGTCTGTTTTTTTTTGTTAAGGAGGTCAGTTTTTTTGTTAAGAAGGTCAGTTTTTTTTTGTTAAGAAGGTCAGTTTTTTTTGTTAAGAAGGTCATTTTTTTTTTAGTTAAGAAGGTCAGTTTTTTTTTGTTAAGAAGGTCTGTTTTTTTTTGTTAAGAAGGTCTGTTTTTTTTGTTAAGAAGGTCTGTTTTTTTTTTGTTCAGAAGGTCTGTTTTTTTTTGTTAAGAAGGTCATTTTTTTTTTAGTTAAGAAGGTCAGTTTTTTTTTGTTAAGAAGGTCTGTTTTTTTTTGTTAAGAAGGTCTGTTTTTTTTGTTAAGAAGGTCTGTTTTTTTTTTTGTTCAGAAGGTCTGTTTTTTTTTGTTAAGAAGGTCAGTTTTTTTTGTTAAGAAGGTCATTTTTTTTTTAGTTAAGAAGGTCAGTTTTTTTTTGTTAAGAAGGTCTGTTTTTTTTTGTTAAGAAGGTCTGTTTTTTTCGTTAAGAAGGTCTGTTTTTTTTGTTAAGAAGGTCAGTTTTTTTTTTTGTTAAGGAGGTCAGTTTTTTTGTTAAGAAGGTCAGTTTTTTTTTTGTTAAGAAGGTCAGTTTTTTTTGTTAAGAAGGTCATTTTTTTTTAGTTAAGAAGGTCAGTTTTTTTTTGTTAAGAAGGTTAGGTTTTTTTTTGTCAAGAAGGTCAGTTTTTTTTGTTAAGAAGGTCTGTTTTTTTTTGTTAAGAAGGTCTGTTTTTTTTGTTAAGAAGGTCTGTTTTTTTTGTTAAGAAGGTCTGTTTTTTTTTGTTAAGAAGGTCAGTTTTTTTTTTGTTAAGGAGGTCAGTTTTTTTGTTAAGAAGGTCAGTTTTTTGTTTTGTTAAGAAGGTCAGTTTTTTTTGTTAAGAAGGTCATTTGTTTTTAGTTAAGAAGGTCAGTTTTTTTTTTGTTAAGGAGGTCAGTTTTTTTGTTAAGAAGGTTAGGTTTTTTTTTGTCAAGAAGGTCAGTTTTTTTTTTGTTGAGAAGGTCAATTTTTTTTGTTAAGAAGGTCATTTGTTTTTTGTTCAGAAGGTCGGTTTTTTTTTGTTAAGAAGGTCAGTTTTTTTGTTAAGAAGGTTAGGTTTTTTTTTGTCAAGAAGGTCAGTTTTTTTTTGTTGAGAAGGTCAATTTTTTTTGTTCAGAAGGTCAGTTTTTTTTTGTTAAGAAGGTCAGTTTTTTTTTGTTAAGAAGGTCAGTTTTTTTTTGTCAAGAAGGTCATTTTTTTTGTTAAGAAGGTCAGTTTTTTTTGTTTTTTTTTCAATTTTTTTGGTTTTTTTTTTCAATTTTTTTGGTTTTTTTTTCAATTTTTTTGGTTTTTTTTTTGGTTTTTTTTTTCAATTTTTTTGGTTTTTTTTTCGATTTTTTTGGTTTTTTTTTTCAATTTTTTTGGTTTTTTTTTTCAATTTTTTTGGTTTTTTTTTCAATTTTTTTGGTTGTTTTTTCAATTTTTTTGGTTTTTTTTTCAATTATTTTGGTTTTTTGACGAATTGACCTTTTTAACAAATCGACCTTTTTAACAAATCGACCTTTTTAACAAATCGACCTTTTTAACAAATCGACTTTTAAAACAAATCTACCATTTTAACGAATCGACCTTTTTGACAAATCGACCTTTTTAACGAATTGACCTTTTTGAAAAATCGACCTTTTTAACAAATCGACCTTTTTAACAAATCGACCTTTTTAACAAATTGACCTTTTTAACAAATCGACCTTTTTAACAAATTGACCTTTTTAACAAATCGACCTTTTTAACGAATTGACCTTTTTGACAAATCGATCTTTTTAACAAATCGACCTTTTTAACAAATCGACCTTTTTGACAAATCGACCTTTTTAACGAATTGACCTTTCTAATAAATCGACCTTTCTAACAAATCGACCTTTTTAACAAATCGACCTTTTTAACAAATCGACCTTCTTAACAAATCGACCTGTTTAACAAATCGACCTTTTTAACAAATCGACCTTTTTAACAAATTGACCTTTTTAACAAATCGACCTTTTTAACAAATTGACCTTTTCAACAAATCGACCTTTTTAACAAATCGACCTTTTTGACAAATCGACCTTTTTAACAAATCGACCTTTTTAACAAATTGACCTTTTTAACAAATCGATATTTTTGACAAATCGACCTTTTTAACAAATCGACCTTTTTAACAAATCGACCTTTTTGACAAATCGATCTTTTCAACTTCACTCACGTCAAGTCACGTCAAGTGGAGGTCTTCACTCACGTCAAGTGAAGGTCTTCACTAACGTCAAGTGAAGTACTTCACTCACGTCAAGTGAAAGCCTTCACTCAAGTCAAGTGAAGTACTTCACTCACGTCAAGTGAAGGCCTTCACTCACGTCAAGTGAAGTACTTCACTCACGTCAAGTGAAGGTCTTCACTCACGTCAAGTGAAGTATTTCACTCACGTCAAGTGAAGGCCTTCACTCACGTCAAGTGAAGTACTTCACTCACGTCAAGTGAAGTACTTCACTCACGTCAACTGAAGGTCTTCACTCACGTCAAGTGAAGGTGTTCACTCACGTCAAGTGAAGGCCTTCACTCACGTCAAGTGAAGTACTTCACTCACGTCAAGTGAAGTACTTCACTCACGTCAAGTGAAGTACTTCACTCTCGTCAAGTGAAGGTCTTCACTCACGTCAAGTGAAAGCCTTCACTCAAGTCAAGTGAAGTACTTCACTCACGTCAAGTGAAGGCCTTCACTCACGTCAAGTGAAGGTCTTCACTCACGTCAAGTGAAGTACTTCACTCACGTCAACTGAAGGTCTTCACTCACGTCAAGTGAAGGTGTTCACTCACGTCAAGTGAAGGCCTTCACTCACGTCAAGTGAAGTACTTCACTCACGTCAAGTGAAGTACTTCACTCACGTCAAGTGAAGTACTTCACTCACGTCAAGTGAAGGTCTTCACTCACGTCAAGTGAAGGCCTTCACTAACGTCAAGTGAAGGTCTTCACTCACGTCAAGTGAAGTACTTCACTCACGTCAAGTGAAGTACTTCACTCACGTCAAGTGAAGGTCTTCACTCACGTCAAGTGAAGGTCTTCACTCACGTCAAGTGAAGTACTTCACTCACGTCAAGTGAAGTATTTCACTCACGTCAAGTGAAGGCCTTCACTCACGTCAAGTGAAGTACTTCACTCACGTCAAGTGAAGTATTTCACTCACGTCAAGTGAAGGCCTTCACTCACGTCAAGTGAAGTACTTCACTCACGTCAAGTGAAGTACTTCACTCACGTCAAGTGAAGGCCTTCACTCACGTCAAGTGAAGTACTTCACTCACGTCAAGTGAAGTATTTCACTCACGTCAAGTGAAGGCCTTCACTCACGTCAAGTGAAGTACTTCACTCACGTCAAGTGAAGGTCTTCACTCACGTCAAGTGAAGGCCTTCATTCACGTCAAGTGAAGTACTTCACTCACGTCAAGTGAAGTACTTCACTCACGTCAAGTGAAGGCCTTCACTCACGTCAAGTGAAGTACTTCACTCACGTCAAGTGAAGTACTTCACTCACGTCAAGTGAAGGTCTTCACTCACGTCAAGTGAAGGTCTTCACTCACGTCAAGTGAAGTACTTCACTCACGTCAAGTGAAGTATTTCACTCACGTCAAGTGAAGTATTTCACTCACGTCAAGTGAAGTATTTCACTCACGTCAAGTGAAGGTCTTCACTCACGTCAAGTGAAGTACTTCACTCACGTCAAGTGAAGGCCTTCACTCACGTCAAGTGAAGGTCTTCACTCACGTCAAGTGAAGGTCTTCACTCACGTCAAGTGAAGTATTTCACTCACGTCAAGTGAAGGCCTTCACTCACGTCAAGTGAAGTACTTCACTCACGTCAAGTGAAGTACTTCACTCACGTCAACTGAAGGTCTTCACTCACGTCAAGTGAAGGCCTTCACTCACGTCAAGTGAAGTACTTCACTCACGTCAAGTGAAGTATTTCACTCACGTCAAGTGAAGGCCTTCACTCACGTCAAGTGAAGTACTTCACTCACGTCAAGTGAAGGCCTTCACTCACGTCAAGTGAAGGCCTTCATTCACGTCAAGTGAAGGCCTTCATTCACGTCAAGTGAAGTACTTCACTCACGTCAAGTGAAGGTCTTCACTCACGTCAACTGAAGGTCTTCACTCACGTCAAGTGAAGGTGTTCACTCACGTCAAGTGAAGGTGTTCACTCACGTCAAGTGAAGGCCTTCACTCACGTCAAGTGAAGTACTTCACTCACGTCAAGTGAAGTACTTCACTCACGTCAAGTGAAGTACTTCACTCACGTCAAGTGAAGGCCTTCACTCACGTCAAGTGAAGGTCTTCACTCACGTCAAGTGAAGTACTTCACTCACGTCAAGTGAAGGTCTTCACTCACGTCAAGTGAAGTACTTCACTCACGTCAAGTGAAGGTCTTCACTCACGTCAAGTGAAGGCCTTCACTCACGTCAAGTGAAGGTCTTCACTCACGTCAAGTGAAGTACTTCACTCACGTCAAGTGAAAGTGAAGTGAAAGTGGAGTGAAGTACTTCACTTGACGTGAGTGAAGTACTTCACTTGACGTGAGTGAAGTACGTCACTTGACGTGAGTGAAGTACTTCACTTGACGTGAGTGAAGTACGTCACTTGACGTGAGTGAAGTACTTCACTTGACGTGAGTGAAGTACGTCACTTGACGTGAGTGAAGTACTTCACTTGACGTGAGTGAAGTACTTCATTTGACGTGAGTGACGTGAGTGAAGTACTTCACTTGACGTGAGTGAAGACCTTCACTTGACGTGAGTGAAGTACTTCACTTGACGTGAGTGAAGGCCTTCACTTGACGTGAGTGAAGTACTTCACTTGACGTGAGTGAAGTACGTCACTTGACGTGAGTGAAGTACTTCACTTGACGTGAGTGAAGTACGTCACTTGACGTGAGTGAAGTACTTCACTTGACGTGAGTGAAGTACTTCATTTGACGTGAGTGAAGACCTTCACTTGACGTGAGTGAAGTACTTCACTTGACGTGAGTGAAGACCTTCACTTGACGTGAGTGAAGACCTTCACTTGACGTGAGTGAAGTACTTCACTTGACGTGAGTGAAGTACTTCACTTGACGTGAGTGAAGACCTTCACTTGACGTGAGTGAAGTACTTCACTTGACGTGAGTGAAGTACTTCACTTGACGTGAGTGAAGACCTTCACTTGACGTGAGTGAAGACCTTCACTTGACGTGAGTGAAGTACTTCACTTGACGTGAGTGAAGTACTTCATTTGACGTGAGTGACGTGAGTGAAGTACTTCACTTGACGTGAGTGAAGACCTTCACTTGACGTGAGTGAAGTACTTCACTTGACGTGAGTGAAGGCCTTCACTTGACGTGAGTGAAGTACTTCACTTGACGTGAGTGAAGTTCTTCACTTGACGTGAGTGAAGACCTTCACTTGACGTGAGTGAAGTTCTTCACTTGACGTGAGTGAAGACCTTCACTTGACGTGAGTGAAGACCTTCACTTGACGTGAGTGAAGTACTTCACTTGACGTGAGTGAAGGCCTTCACTTGACGTGAGTGAAGTACTTCACTTGACGTGAGTGAAGACCTTCACTTGACGTGAGTGAAGTACTTCACTTGACGTGAGTGAAGACCTTCACTTGACGTGAGTGAAGTACTTCACTTGACGTGAGTGAAGGCCTTCACTTGACGTGAGTGAAGTACTTCACTTGACGTGAGTGAAGTTCTTCACTTGACGTGAGTGAAGACCTTCACTTGACGTGAGTGAAGTACTTCACTTGACGTGAGTGAAGACCTTCACTTGACGTGAGTGAAGTTCTTCACTTGACGTGAGTGAAGACCTTCACTTGACGTGAGTGAAGTACTTCACTTGACGTGAGTGAAGTTCTTCACTTGACGTGAGTGAAGACCTTCACTTGACGTGAGTGAAGGCCTTCACTTGACGTGAGTGAAGACCTTCACTTGACGTGAGTGAAGACCTTCACTTGACGTGAGTGAAGGCCTTCACTTGACGTGAGTGAAGACCTTCACTTGACGTGAGTGAAGTACTTCACTTGACGTGAGTGAAGACCTTCACTTGACGTGAGTGAAGACCTTCACTTGACGTGAGTGAAGGCCTTCACTTGACGTGAGTGAAGACCTTCACTTGACGTGAGTGAAGTACTTCACTTGACGTGAGTGAAGACCTTCACTTGACGTGAGTGAAGTTCTTCACTTGACGTGAGTGAAGACCTTCACTTGACGTGAGTGAAGGCCTTCACTTGACGTGAGTGAAGACCTTCACTTGACGTGAGTGAAGGCCTTCACTTGACGTGAGTGAAGACCTTCACTTGACGTGAGTGAAGTACTTCACTTGACGTGAGTGAAGTACTTCACTTGACGTGAGTGAAGTACTTCACTTGACGTGAGTGAAGGCCTTCACTTGACGTGAGTGAAGTTCTTCACTTGACGTGAGTGAAGTACTTCACTTGACGTGAGTGAAGTTCTTCACTTGACGTGAGTGAAGACCTTCACTTGACGTGAGTGAAGTTCTTCACTTGACGTGAGTGAAGACCTTCACTTGACGTGAGTGAAGTACTTCACTTGACGTGAGTGAAGTACTTCACTTGACGTGAGTGAAGACCTTCACTTGACGTGAGTGAAGTACTTCACTTGACGTGAGTGAAGACCTTCACTTGACGTGAGTGAAGTTCTTCACTTGACGTGAGTGAAGACCTTCACTTGACGTGAGTGAAGGCCTTCACTTGACGTGAGTGAAGACCTTCACTTGACGTGAGTGAAGTACTTCACTTGACATGACTGAAGTACTTCACTTGACGTGAGTGAAGGCCTTCACTTGACGTGAGTGAAGTTCTTCACTTGACGTGAGTGAAGACCTTCACTTGACGTGAGTGAAGGCCTTCACTTGACGTGAGTGAAGACCTTCACTTGACGTGAGTGAAGTACTTCACTTGACATGAGTGAAGTACTTCACTTGACGTGAGTGAAGTACTTCACTTGACGTGAGTGAAGTTCTTCACTTGACGTGAGTGAAGACCTTCACTTGACGTGAGTGAAGGCCTTCACTTGACGTGAGTGAAGACCTTCACTTGACGTGAGTGAAGTACTTCACTTGACGTGAGTGAAGTACTTCACTTGACGTGAGTGAAGTACTTCACTTGACGTGAGTGAAGGCCTTCACTTGACGTGAGTGAAGACCTTCACTTGACGTGAGTGAAGTACTTCACTTGACGTGAGTGAAGTTCTTCACTTGACGTGAGTGAAGTACTTCACTTGACGTGAGTGAAGTACTTCACTTGACGTGAGTGAAGACCTTCACTTGACGTGAGTGAAGGCCTTCACTTGACGTGAGTGAAGGCCTTCACTTGACGTGAGTGAAGACCTTCACTTGACGTGAGTGAAGTACTTCACTTGACGTGAGTGAAGTACTTCACTTGACGTGAGTGAAGTACTTCACTTGACGTGAGTGAAGACCTTCACTTGACGTGAGTGAAGTACTTCACTTGACGTGAGTGAAGTACTTCACATGACGTGAGTGAAGACTTTCACTTGACGTGAGTGAAGTACTTCACTTGACGTGAGTGAAGACCTTCACTTGACGTGAGTGAAGTACTTCACTTGACGTGAGTGAAGACCTTCACTTGACGTGAGTGAAGTACTTCACTTGACGTGAGTGAAGACCTTCACTTGACGTGAGTGAAGACCTTCACTTGACGTGAGTGAAGTACTTCACATGACGTGAGTGAAGACCTTCACTTGACGTGAGTGAAGACCTTCACTTGACGTGAGTGAAGACCTTCACTTGACGTGAGTGAAGTACTTCACATGACGTGAGTGAAGACCTTCACTTGACGTGAGTGAAGACCTTCACTTGACGTGAGTGAAGTACTTCACATGACGTGAGTGAAGACCTTCACTTGACGTGAGTGAAGTACTTCACTTGACGTGAGTGAAGACCTTCACTTGACGTGAGTGAAGTACTTCACATGACGTGAGTGAAGACCTTCACTTGACGTGAGTGAAGTACTTCACATGACGTGAGTGAAGTACTTCACATGACGTGAGTGAAGACCTTCACTTGACGTGAGTGAAGACCTTCACTTGACGTGAGTGAAGTACTTCACATGACGTGAGTGAAGACCTTCACTTGACGTGAGTGAAGACCTTCACTTGACGTGAGTGAAGTACTTCACATGACGTGAGTGAAGACCTTCACTTGACGTGAGTGAAGACCTTCACTTGACGTGAGTGAAGTACTTCACATGACGTGAGTGAAGACCTTCACTTGACGTGAGTGAAGTACTTCACTTGACGTGAGTGAAGACCTTCACTTGACGTGAGTGAAGTACTTCACATGACGTGAGTGAAGACCTTCACTTGACGTGAGTGAAGACCTTCACTTGACGTGAGTGAAGACCTTCACTTGACGTGAGTGAAGTACTTCACTTGACGTGAGTGAAGTACTTCACTTGACGTGAGTGAAGTACTTCACTTGACGTGAGTGAAGACCTTCACTTGACGTGAGTGAAGTACTTCACTTGACGTGAGTGAAGTACTTCACATGACGTGAGTGAAGACTTTCACTTGACGTGAGTGAAGTACTTCACTTGACGTGAGTGAAGACCTTCACTTGACGTGAGTGAAGTACTTCACTTGACGTGAGTGAAGTACTTCACTTGACGTGAGTGAAGACCTTCACTTGACGTGAGTGAAGACCTTCACTTGACGTGAGTGAAGTACTTCACATGACGTGAGTGAAGACCTTCACTTGACGTGAGTGAAGACCTTCACTTGACGTGAGTGAAGTACTTCACATGACGTGAGTGAAGACCTTCACTTGACGTGAGTGAAGACCTTCACTTGACGTGAGTGAAGTACTTCACATGACGTGAGTGAAGACCTTCACTTGACGTGAGTGAAGTACTTCACTTGACGTGAGTGAAGTACTTCACATGACGTGAGTGAAGACCTTCACTTGACGTGAGTGAAGTACTTCACTTGACGTGAGTGAAGACCTTCACTTGACGTGAGTGAAGTACTTCACTTGACGTGAGTGAAGACCTTCACTTGACGTGAGTGAAGACCTTCACTTGACGTGAGTGAAGACCTTCACTTGACGTGAGTGAAGTACTTCACATGACGTGAGTGAAGACCTTCACTTGACGTGAGTGAAGTACTTCACATGACGTGAGTGAAGACCTTCACTTGACGTGAGTGAAGTACTTCACTTGACGTGAGTGAAGACCTTCACTTGACGTGAGTGAAGTACTCCGCTTGACGTGAGTGAAGACCTTCACTTGACGTGAGTGAAGTACTCCACTTGACGTGAGTGAAGTACTTCACATGACGTGAGTGAAGACCTTCACTTGACGTGAGTGAAGTACTTCACTTGACGTGAGTGAAGACCTTCACTTGACGTGAGTGAAGTACTTCACTTGACGTGAGTGAAGACCTTCACTTGACGTGAGTGAAGTACTTCACTTGACGTGAGTGAAGTACTCCACTTGACGTGAGTGAAGTACTTCACTTGACGTGAGTGAAGACCTTCACTTGACGTGAGTGAAGTTCTTCACTTGACGTGAGTGAAGACCTTCACTTGACGTGAGTGAAGGCCTTCACTTGACGTGAGTGAAGTACTTCACTTGACGTGAGTGAAGTACTTCACTTGACGTGAGTGAAGTACTTCACTTGACGTGAGTGAAGACCTTCACTTGACGTGAGTGAAGTACTTCACTTGACGTGAGTGAAGTACTTCACTTGACGTGAGTGAAGACCTTCACTTGACGTGAGTGAAGTACTTCACATGACGTGAGTGAAGACCTTCACTTGACGTGAGTGAAGTACTTCACTTGACGTGAGTGAAGACCTTCACTTGACGTGAGTGAAGTACTCCACTTGACGTGAGTGAAGGCCTTCACTTGACGTGAGTGAAGTACTTCACATGACGTGAGTGAAGACCTTCACTTGACGTGAGTGAAGTACTTCACTTGACGTGAGTGAAGTACTTCACTTGACGTGAGTGAAGACCTTCACTTGACGTGAGTGAAGTACTTCACATGACGTGAGTGAAGACCTTCACTTGACGTGAGTGAAGTACTTCACTTGACGTGAGTGAAGTACTTCACTTGACGTGAGTGAAGTACTTCACATGACGTGAGTGAAGACCTTCACTTGACGTGAGTGAAGTACTTCACATGACGTGAGTGAAGACCTTCACTTGACGTGAGTGAAGTACTTCACTTGACGTGAGTGAAGACCTTCACTTGACGTGAGTGAAGTACTTCACTTGACGTGAGTGAAGTACTTCACTTGACGTGAGTGAAGACCTTCACTTGACGTGAGTGAAGTACTTCACATGACGTGAGTGAAGACCTTCACTTGACGTGAGTGAAGTACTTCACTTGACGTGAGTGAAGTACTTCACATGACGTGAGTGAAGACCTTCACTTGACGTGAGTGAAGTACTTCACTTGACGTGAGTGAAGTACTTCACTTGACGTGAGTGAAGTACTTCACATGACGTGAGTGAAGACCTTCACTTGACGTGAGTGAAGTACTTCACATGACGTGAGTGAAGACCTTCACTTGACGTGAGTGAAGTACTTCACTTGACGTGAGTGAAGACCTTCACTTGACGTGAGTGAAGTACTTCACTTGACGTGAGTGAAGACCTTCACTTGACGTGAGTGAAGTACTTCACTTGACGTGAGTGAAGTACTCCACTTGACGTGAGTGAAGTACTTCACTTGACGTGAGTGAAGTACTCCACTTGACGTGAGTGAAGTACTTCACATGACGTGAGTGAAGACCTTCACTTGACGTGAGTGAAGTACTTCACTTGACGTGAGTGAAGACCTTCACTTGACGTGAGTGAAGACCTTCACATGACGTGAGTGAAGACCTTCACTTGACGTGAGTGAAGTACTTCACTTGACGAGAGTGAAGTACTTCACTTGACGAGAGTGAAGTACTTCACTTGACGTGAGTGAAGTACTTCACTTGACGTGAGTGAAGTACTTCACTTGACGTGAGTGAAGTACTTCACTTGACGTGAGTGAAGTACTTCACTTGACGTGAGTGAAGTACTTCACTTGACGTGAGTGAAGTACTTCCCTTGACGTGAGTGAAGTACTTCACTTGACGTGAGTGAAGTACTTCACTTGACGTGAGTGAAGACCTTCACTTGACGTGAGTGAAGTACTTCACTTGACGTGAGTGAAGGCCTTCACTTGACGTGAGTGAAGACCTTCACTTGACGTGAGTGAAGTACTTCACTTGACGAGAGTGAAGTACTTCACTTGACGTGAGTGAAGTACTTCACTTGACGTGAGTGAAGTACTTCACTTGACGTGAGTGAAGGCCTTCACTTGACGTGAGTGAAGTACTTCACTTGACGAGAGTGAAGTACTTCACTTGACGAGAGTGAAGTACTTCACTTGACGTGAGTGAAGGCCTTCACTTGACGTGAGTGAAGACCTTCACTTGACGTGAGTGAAGTACTTCACTTGACGTGAGTGAAGTACTTCACTTGACGTGAGTGAAGGCCTTCACTTGACGTGAGTGAAGTACTTCACTTGACGAGAGTGAAGTACTTCACTTGACGTGAGTGAAGACCTTCACTTGACGTGAGTGAAGTACTTCACTTGACGTGAGTGAAGGCCTTCACTTGACGTGAGTGAAGTACTTCACTTGACGTGAGTGAAGTACTTCACTTGACGTGAGTGAAGACCTTCACTTGACGTGAGTGAAGTACTTCACTTGACGTGAGTGAAGTACTTCACTTGACGTGAGTGAAGTACTTCACTTGACGTGAGTGAAGACCTTCACTTGACGTGAGTGAAGTACTTCACTTGACGTGAGTGAAGGCCTTCACTTGACGTGAGTGAAGACCTTCACTTGACGTGAGTGAAGTACTTCACTTGACGAGAGTGAAGTACTTCACTTGACGTGAGTGAAGTACTTCACTTGACGTGAGTGAAGTACTTCACTTGACGTGAGTGAAGGCCTTCACTTGACGTGAGTGAAGTACTTCACTTGACGAGAGTGAAGTACTTCACTTGACGAGAGTGAAGTACTTCACTTGACGTGAGTGAATGCCTTCACTTGACGTGAGTGAAGACCTTCACTTGACGTGAGTGAAGTACTTCACTTGACGTGAGTGAAGTACTTCACTTGACGTGAGTGAAGACCTTCACTTGACGTGAGTGAAGTACTTCACTTGACGTGAGTGAAGGCCTTCACTTGACGTGAGTGAAGACCTTCACTTGACGTGAGTGAAGTACTTCACTTGACGAGAGTGAAGTACTTCACTTGACGTGAGTGAAGACCTTCACTTGACGTGAGTGAAGTACTTCACTTGACGAGAGTGAAGTACTTCACTTGACGAGAGTGAAGTACTTCACTTGACGTGAGTGAAGGCCTTCACTTGACGTGAGTGAAGTACTTCACTTGACGAGAGTGAAGTACTTCACTTGACGAGAGTGAAGTACTTCACTTGACGTGAGTGAAGTACTTCACTTGACGTGAGTGAAGTACTTCACTTGACGTGAGTGAAGTACTTCACTTGACGTGAGTGAAGTACTTCACTTGACGTGAGTGAAGTACTTCACTTGACGTGAGTGAAGGCCTTCACTTGACGTGAGTGAAGTACTTCACTTGACGAGAGTGAAGTACTTCACTTGACGAGAGTGAAGTACTTCACTTGACGTGAGTGAAGTACTTCACTTGACGTGAGTGAAGTACTTCACTTGACGTGAGTGAAGTACTTCACTTGACGTGAGTGAAGGCCTTCACTTGACGTGAGTGAAGTACTTCACTTGACGAGAGTGAAGTACTTCACTTGACGAGAGTGAAGTACTTCACTTGACGTGAGTGAAGACCTTCACTTGACGTGAGTGAAGTACTTCACTTGACGTGAGTGAAGGCCTTCACTTGACGTGAGTGAAGTACTTCACTTGACGAGAGTGAAGTACTTCACTTGACGAGAGTGAAGTACTTCACTTGACGAGAGTGAAGTACTTCACTTGACGTGAGTGAAGTACTTCACTTGACGTGAGTGAAGTACTTCACTTGACGTGAGTGAAGTACTTCACTTGACGTGAGTGAAGTACTTCACTTGACGTGAGTGAAGACCTTCACTTGACGTGAGTGAAGTACTTCACTTGACGTGAGTGAAGGCCTTCACTTGACGAGAGTGAAGACCTTCACTTGACGTGAGTGAAGTACTTCACTTGACGTGAGTGAAGTACTTCACTTGACGTGAGTGAAGACCTTCACTTGACGTGAGTGAAGTACTTCACTTGACGTGAGTGAAGGCCTTCACTTGACGAGAGTGAAGACCTTCACTTGACGTGAGTGAAGTACTTCACTTGACGTGAGTGAAGTACTTCACTTGACGAGAGTGAAGTGATTCACTTGACGTGAGTGAAGTACTTCACTTGACGTGAGTGAAGTACTTCACTTGACGTGAGTGAAGTACTTCACTTGACGTGAGTGAAGTACTTCACTTGACGAGAGTGAAGTACTTCACTTGACGTGAGTGAAGGCCTTCACTTGACGTGAGTGAAGTACTTCACTTGACGAGAGTGAAGTACTTCACTTGACGAGAGTGAAGTACTTCACTTGACGTGAGTGAAGTACTTCACTTGACGTGAGTGAAGTACTTCACTTGACGTGAGTGAAGTACTTCACTTGACGTGAGTGAAGTACTTCACTTGACGTGAGTGAAGTACTTCACTTGACGTGAGTGAAGGCCTTCACTTGACGTGAGTGAAGTACTTCACTTGACGAGAGTGAAGTACTTCACTTGACGAGAGTGAAGTACTTCACTTGACGTGAGTGAAGTACTTCACTTGACGTGAGTGAAGTACTTCACTTGACGTGAGTGAAGTACTTCACTTGACGTGAGTGAAGTACTTCACTTGACGTGAGTGAAGTACTTCACTTGACGTGAGTGAAGGCCTTCACTTGACGTGAGTGAAGTACTTCACTTGACGTGAGTGAAGGCCTTCACTTGACGAGAGTGAAGTACTTCACTTGACGTGAGTGAAGTGATTCACTTGACGTGAGTGAAGTACTTCACTTGACGTGAGTGAAGTACTTCACTTGACGTGAGTGAAGTACTTCACTTGACGTGAGTGAAGTACTTCACTTGACGTGAGTGAAGTACTTCACTTGACGTGAGTGAAGTACTTCACTTGACGAGAGTGAAGTACTTCACTTGACGTGAGTGAAGTACTTCACTTGACGTGAGTGAAGTACTTCACTTGACGTGAGTGAAGTACTTCACTTGACGTGAGTGAAGTACTTCACTTGACGTGAGTGAAGACCTTCACTTGACGAGAGTGAAGTACTTCACTTGACGTGAGTGAAGGCCTTCACTTGACGTGAGTGAAGTACTTCACTTGACGAGAGTGAAGTACTTCACTTGACGTGAGTGAAGTACTTCACTTGACGAGAGTGAAGTACTTCACTTGACGAGAGTGAAGTACTTCACTTGACGTGAGTGAAGTACTTCACTTGACGTGAGTGAAGTACTTCACTTGACGTGAGTGAAGACCTTCACTTGACGTGAGTGAAGTACTTCACTTGACGTGAGTGAAGGCCTTCACTTGACGAGAGTGAAGACCTTCACTTGACGTGAGTGAAGTACTTCACTTGACGTGAGTGAAGTACTTCACTTGACGTGAGTGAAGACCTTCACTTGACGTGAGTGAAGTACTTCACTTGACGTGAGTGAAGGCCTTCACTTGACGAGAGTGAAGACCTTCACTTGACGTGAGTGAAGTACTTCACTTGACGTGAGTGAAGTACTTCACTTGACGAGAGTGAAGTGATTCACTTGACGTGAGTGAAGTACTTCACTTGACGTGAGTGAAGTACTTCACTTGACGTGAGTGAAGTACTTCACTTGACGTGAGTGAAGTACTTCACTTGACGTGAGTGAAGTACTTCACTTGACGTGAGTGAAGACCTTCACTTGACGTGAGTGAAGACCTTCACTTGACGTGAGTGAAGACCTTCACTTGACGTGAGTGAAGTACTTCACTTGACGTGAGTGAAGACCTTCACTTGACGTGAGTGAAGACCTTCACTTGACGTGAGTGAAGTACTTCACTTGACGTGAGTGAAGACCTTCACTTGACGAGAGTGAAGTACTTCACTTGACGTGAGTGAAGTACTTCACTTGACGAGAGTGAAGTACTTCACTTGACGTGAGTGAAGTACTTCACTTGACGAGAGTGAAGTACTTCACTTGACGTGAGTGAAGTACTTCACTTGACGTGAGTGAAGACCTTCACTTGACGTGAGTGAAGACCTTCACTTGACGTGAGTGAAGTACTTCACTTGACGTGAGTGAAGTACTTCACTTGACGTGAGTGAAGTACTTCACTTGACGTGAGTGAAGTACTTCACTTGACGAGAGTGAAGTACTTCACTTGACGTGAGTGAAGACCTTCACTTGACGTGAGTGAAGTACTCCACTTGACGTGAGCGAAGTACTTCACATGACGTGAGTGAAGACCTTCACTTGACGTGAGTGAAGTACTTCACTTGACGTGAGTGAAGACCTTCACTTGACGTGAGTGAAGTACTTCACTTGACGTGAGTGGAGACCTTCACTTGACGTGAGTGAAGTACTTCACTTGACGTGAGTGAAGACCTTCACTTGACGTGAGTGAAGACCTTCACTTGACGTGAGTGAAGACCTTCACTTGACGTGAGTGAAGTACTTCACATGACGTGAGTGAAGACCTTCACTTGACGTGAGTGAAGTACTTCACTTGACGAGAGTGAAGTACTTCACTTGACGTGAGTGAAGACCTTCACTTGACGTGAGTGAAGTACTCCACTTGACGTGAGTGAAGTACTTCACATGACGTGAGTGAAGACCTTCACTTGACGTGAGTGAAGTACTTCACTTGACGTGAGTGAAGTACTCCACTTGACGTGAGTGAAGTACTTCACTTGACGTGAGTGAAGACCTTCACTTGACGTGAGTGAAGTACTTCACTTGACGTGAGTGAAGTACTTCACTTGACGTGAGTGAAGACCTTCACTTGACGTGAGTGAAGTACTTCACATGACGTGAGTGAAGACCTTCACTTGACGTGAGTGAAGGCCTTCACTTGACGTGAGTGAAGTACTTCACTTGACGTGAGTGAAGTACTTCACTTGACGTGAGTGAAGTACTTCACTTGACGTGAGTGAAGACCTTCACTTGACGTGAGTGAAGTACTTCACTTGACGTGAGTGAAGTACTTCACTTGACGTGAGTGAAGACCTTCACTTGACGTGAGTGAAGTACTTCACATGACGTGAGTGAAGACCTTCACTTGACGTGAGTGAAGTACTTCACTTGACGTGAGTGAAGACCTTCACTTGACGTGAGTGAAGTACTCCACTTGACGTGAGTGAAGTACTTCACATGACGTGAGTGAAGACCTTCACTTGACGTGAGTGAAGTACTTCACTTGACGTGAGTGAAGACCTTCACTTGACGTGAGTGAAGTACTTCACTTGACGTGAGTGAAGACCTTCACTTGACGTGAGTGAAGTACTTCACTTGACGTGAGTGAAGTACTCCACTTGACGTGGGTGAAGTACTTCACTTGACGTGAGTGAAGTACTTCACTTGACGTGAGTGAAGGCCTTCACTTGACGTGAGTGAAGTACTTCACTTGACGAGAGTGAAGTACTTCACTTGACGAGAGTGAAGTACTTCACTTGACGTGAGTGAAGTACTTCACTTGACGTGAGTGAAGGCCTTCACTTGACGTGAGTGAAGTACTTCACTTGACGAGAGTGAAGTACTTCACTTGACGAGAGTGAAGTACTTCACTTGACGTGAGTGAAGTACTTCACTTGACGTGAGTGAAGTACTTCACTTGACGTGAGTGAAGTACTTCACTTGACGTGAGTGAAGGCCTTCACTTGACGTGAGTGAAGTACTTCACTTGACGTGAGTGAAGTACTTCACTTGACGTGAGTGAAGTACTTCACTTGACGTGAGTGAAGTACTTCACTTGACGTGAGTGAAGACCTTCACTTGACGTGAGTGAAGTACTTCACTTGACGTGAGTGAAGGCCTTCACTTGACGTGAGTGAAGACCTTCACTTGACGTGAGTGAAGTACTTCACTTGACGAGAGTGAAGTACTTCACTTGACGTGAGTGAAGTACTTCACTTGACGTGAGTGAAGTACTTCACTTGACGTGAGTGAAGGCCTTCACTTGACGTGAGTGAAGTACTTCACTTGACGAGAGTGAAGTACTTCACTTGACGAGAGTGAAGTACTTCACTTGACGTGAGTGAAGGCCTTCACTTGACGTGAGTGAAGACCTTCACTTGACGTGAGTGAAGTACTTCACTTGACGTGAGTGAAGTACTTCACTTGACGTGAGTGAAGGCCTTCACTTGACGTGAGTGAAGTACTTCACTTGACGAGAGTGAAGTACTTCACTTGACGTGAGTGAAGACCTTCACTTGACGTGAGTGAAGTACTTCACTTGACGTGAGTGAAGGCCTTCACTTGACGTGAGTGAAGTACTTCACTTGACGTGAGTGAAGTACTTCACTTGACGTGAGTGAAGACCTTCACTTGACGTGAGTGAAGTACTTCACTTGACGTGAGTGAAGTACTTCACTTGACGTGAGTGAAGTACTTCACTTGACGTGAGTGAAGTACTTCACTTGACGTGAGTGAAGACCTTCACTTGACGTGAGTGAAGTACTTCACATGACGTGAGTGAAGACCTTCACTTGACGTGAGTGAAGTACTTCACTTGACGAGAGTGAAGTACTTCACTTGACGAGAGTGAAGTACTTCACTTGACGAGAGTGAAGTACTTCACTTGACGTGAGTGAAGTACTTCACTTGACGTGAGTGAAGGCCTTCACTTGACGTGAGTGAAGACCTTCACTTGACGTGAGTGAAGTACTTCACTTGACGAGAGTGAAGTACTTCACTTGACGTGAGTGAAGTACTTCACTTGACGTGAGTGAAGTACTTCACTTGACGTGAGTGAAGGCCTTCACTTGACGTGAGTGAAGTACTTCACTTGACGTGAGTGAAGTACTTCACTTGACGAGAGTGAAGTACTTCACTTGACGAGAGTGAAGTACTTCACTTGACGTGAGTGAAGGCCTTCACTTGACGTGAGTGAAGTACTTCACTTGACGAGAGTGAAGTACTTCACTTGACGAGAGTGAAGTACTTCACTTGACGTGAGTGAAGTACTTCACTTGACGTGAGTGAAGTACTTCACTTGACGTGAGTGAAGACCTTCACTTGACGTGAGTGAAGTACTTCACTTGACGTGAGTGAAGGCCTTCACTTGACGTGAGTGAAGACCTTCACTTGACGTGAGTGAAGACCTTCACTTGACGTGAGTGAAGTACTTCACTTGACGAGAGTGAAGTACTTCACTTGACGAGAGTGAAGTACTTCACTTGACGTGAGTGAAGGCCTTCACTTGACGTGAGTGAAGTACTTCACTTGACGAGAGTGAAGTACTTCACTTGACGAGAGTGAAGTACTTCACTTGACGTGAGTGAAGTACTTCACTTGACGTGAGTGAAGTACTTCACTTGACGTGAGTGAAGTACTTCACTTGACGTGAGTGAAGTACTTCACTTGACGTGAGTGAAGTACTTCACTTGACGTGAGTGAAGGCCTTCACTTGACGTGAGTGAAGTACTTCACTTGACGAGAGTGAAGTACTTCACTTGACGAGAGTGAAGTACTTCACTTGACGTGAGTGAAGACCTTCACTTGACGTGAGTGAAGTACTTCACTTGACGTGAGTGAAGGCCTTCACTTGACGTGAGTGAAGTACTTCACTTGACGAGAGTGAAGTACTTCACTTGACGTGAGTGAAGGCCTTCACTTGACGTGAGTGAAGTACTTCACTTGACGAGAGTGAAGTACTTCACTTGACGAGAGTGAAGTACTTCACTTGACGTGAGTGAAGTACTTCACTTGACGTGAGTGAAGTACTTCACTTGACGTGAGTGAAGTACTTCACTTGACGTGAGTGAAGTACTTCACTTGACGTGAGTGAAGTACTTCACTTGACGTGAGTGAAGTACTTCACTTGACGTGAGTGAAGTACTTCACTTGACGTGAGTGAAGACCTTCACTTGACGTGAGTGAAGTACTTCACTTGACGTGAGTGAAGGCCTTCACTTGACGAGAGTGAAGACCTTCACTTGACGTGAGTGAAGTACTTCACTTGACGTGAGTGAAGTACTTCACTTGACGTGAGTGAAGACCTTCACTTGACGTGAGTGAAGTACTTCACTTGACGTGAGTGAAGTACTTCACTTGACGTGAGTGAAGGCCTTCACTTGACGTGAGTGAAGTACTTCACTTGACGAGAGTGAAGTACTTCACTTGACGTGAGTGAAGTACTTCACTTGACGTGAGTGAAGTACTTCACTTGACGTGAGTGAAGTACTTCACTTGACGTGAGTGAAGTACTTCACTTGACGTGAGTGAAGTACTTCACTTGACGTGAGTGAAGACCTTCACTTGACGTGAGTGAAGTACTTCACTTGACGTGAGTGAAGTACTTCACTTGACGTGAGTGAAAACCTTCACTTGACGTGAGTGAAGTACTTCACTTGACGTGAGTGAAGTACTTCACTTGACGTGAGTGAAGACCTTCACTTGACGTGAGTGAAGTACTTCACTTGACGAGAGTGAAGTACTTCACTTGACGTGAGTGAAGTACTTCACTTGACGTGAGTGAAGGCCTTCACTTGACGTGAGTGAAGTACTTCACTTGAGGAGAGTGAAGTACTTCACTTGACGAGAGTGAAGTACTTCACTTGACGTGAGTGAAGTACTTCACTTGACGTGAGTGAAGTACTTCACTTGACGTGAGTGAAGTACTTCACTTGACGAGAGTGAAGTACTTCACTTGACGAGAGTGAAGTACTTCACTTGACGTGAGTGAAGTACTTCACTTGACGAGAGTGAAGTACTTCACTTGACGAGAGTGAAGTACTTCACTTGACGAGAGTGAAGTACTTCACTTGACGTGAGTGAAGGCCTTCACTTGACGTGAGTGTAGTACTTCACTTGACGAGAGTGAAGTACTTCACTTGACGAGAGTGAAGTACTTCACTTGACGTGAGTGAAGTACTTCACTTGACGTGAGTGAAGTACTTCACTTGACGTGAGTGAAGTACTTCACTTGACGTGAGTGAAGTACTTCACTTGACGTGAGTGAAGTACTTCACTTGACGTGAGTGAAGGCCTTCACTTGACGTGAGTGAAGTACTTCACTTGACGAGAGTGAAGTACTTCACTTGACGAGAGTGAAGTACTTCACTTGACGTGAGTGAAGACCTTCACTTGACGTGAGTGAAGTACTTCACTTGACGTGAGTGAAGGCCTTCACTTGACGTGAGTGAAGTACTTCACTTGACGAGAGTGAAGTACTTCACTTGACGAGAGTGAAGTACTTCACTTGACGAGAGTGAAGTACTTCACTTGACGTGAGTGAAGTACTTCACTTGACGTGAGTGAAGTACTTCACTTGACGTGAGTGAAGTACTTCACTTGACGTGAGTGAAGTACTTCACTTGACGTGAGTGAAGTACTTCACTTGACGTGAGTGAAGTACTTCACTTGACGTGAGTGAAGTACTTCACTTGACGTGAGTGAAGTACTTCACTTGACGAGAGTGAAGTACTTCACTTGACGAGAGTGAAGACCTTCACTTGACGTGAGTGAAGTACTTCACTTGACGTGAGTGAAGTACTTCACTTGACGTGAGTGAAGTACTTCACTTGACGAGAGTGAAGTACTTCACTTGACGAGAGTGAAGTACTTCACTTGACGAGAGTGAAGACCTTCACTTGACGTGAGTGAAGTACTTCACTTGACGTGAGTGAAGTACTTCACTTGACGTGAGTGAAGGCCTTCACTTGACGAGAGTGAAGACCTTCACTTGACGTGAGTGAAGTACTTCACTTGACGTGAGTGAAGTACTTCACTTGACGAGAGTGAAGTACTTCACTTGACGAGAGTGAAGACCTTCACTTGACGTGAGTGAAGTACTTCACTTGACGTGAGTGAAGTACTTCACTTGACGTGAGTGAAGTACTTCACTTGACGTGAGTGAAGTACTTCACTTGACGTGAGTGAAGTACTTCACTTGACGTGAGTGAAGTACTTCACTTGACGAGAGTGAAGTACTTCACTTGACGAGAGTGAAGACCTTCACTTGACGTGAGTGAAGTACTTCACTTGACGTGAGTGAAGTACTTCACTTGACGTGAGTGAAGTACTTCACTTGACGAGAGTGAAGTACTTCACTTGACGAGAGTGAAGTACTTCACTTGACGAGAGTGAAGACCTTCACTTGACGTGAGTGAAGTACTTCACTTGACGTGAGTGAAGTACTTCACTTGACGTGAGTGAAGGCCTTCACTTGACGAGAGTGAAGACCTTCACTTGACGTGAGTGAAGTACTTCACTTGACGTGAGTGAAGGCCTTCACTTGACGAGAGTGAAGACCTTCACTTGACGTGAGTGAAGTACTTCACTTGACGTGAGTGAAGTACTTCACTTGACGAGAGTGAAGTGATTCACTTGACGTGAGTGAAGTACTTCACTTGACGTGAGTGAAGTACTTCACTTGACGTGAGTGAAGTACTTCACTTGACGTGAGTGAAGACCTTCACTTGACGAGAGTGAAGTACTTCACTTGACGTGAGTGAAGTACTTCACTTGACGAGAGTGAAGTACTTCACTTGACGTGAGTGAAGTACTTCACTTGACGAGAGTGAAGTACTTCACTTGACGTGAGTGAAGTACTTCACTTGACGTGAGTGAAGACCTTCACTTGACGTGAGTGAAGACCTTCACTTGACGTGAGTGAAGTACTTCACTTGACGTGAGTGAAGTACTTCACTTGACGTGAGTGAAGTACTTCACTTGACGTGAGTGAAGTACTTCACTTGACGAGAGTGAAGTACTTCACTTGACGTGAGTGAAGACCTTCACTTGACGTGAGTGAAGTACTCCACTTGACGTGAGCGAAGTACTTCACATGACGTGAGTGAAGACCTTCACTTGACGTGAGTGAAGTACTTCACTTGACGTGAGTGAAGACCTTCACTTGACGTGAGTGAAGTACTTCACTTGACGTGAGTGGAGACCTTCACTTGACGTGAGTGAAGTACTTCACTTGACGTGAGTGAAGACCTTCACTTGACGTGAGTGAAGACCTTCACTTGACGTGAGTGAAGACCTTCACTTGACGTGAGTGAAGTACTTCACATGACGTGAGTGAAGACCTTCACTTGACGTGAGTGAAGTACTTCACTTGACGAGAGTGAAGTACTTCACTTGACGTGAGTGAAGACCTTCACTTGACGTGAGTGAAGTACTCCACTTGACGTGAGTGAAGTACTTCACATGACGTGAGTGAAGACCTTCACTTGACGTGAGTGAAGTACTTCACTTGACGTGAGTGAAGTACTCCACTTGACGTGAGTGAAGTACTTCACTTGACGTGAGTGAAGACCTTCACTTGACGTGAGTGAAGTACTTCACTTGACGTGAGTGAAGTACTTCACTTGACGTGAGTGAAGACCTTCACTTGACGTGAGTGAAGTACTTCACATGACGTGAGTGAAGACCTTCACTTGACGTGAGTGAAGGCCTTCACTTGACGTGAGTGAAGTACTTCACTTGACGTGAGTGAAGTACTTCACTTGACGTGAGTGAAGTACTTCACTTGACGTGAGTGAAGACCTTCACTTGACGTGAGTGAAGTACTTCACTTGACGTGAGTGAAGTACTTCACTTGACGTGAGTGAAGACCTTCACTTGACGTGAGTGAAGTACTTCACATGACGTGAGTGAAGACCTTCACTTGACGTGAGTGAAGTACTTCACTTGACGTGAGTGAAGACCTTCACTTGACGTGAGTGAAGTACTCCACTTGACGTGAGTGAAGTACTTCACATGACGTGAGTGAAGACCTTCACTTGACGTGAGTGAAGTACTTCACTTGACGTGAGTGAAGACCTTCACTTGACGTGAGTGAAGTACTTCACTTGACGTGAGTGAAGACCTTCACTTGACGTGAGTGAAGTACTTCACTTGACGTGAGTGAAGTACTCCACTTGACGTGGGTGAAGTACTTCACTTGACGTGAGTGAAGTACTTCACTTGACGTGAGTGAAGGCCTTCACTTGACGTGAGTGAAGTACTTCACTTGACGAGAGTGAAGTACTTCACTTGACGAGAGTGAAGTACTTCACTTGACGTGAGTGAAGTACTTCACTTGACGTGAGTGAAGGCCTTCACTTGACGTGAGTGAAGTACTTCACTTGACGAGAGTGAAGTACTTCACTTGACGAGAGTGAAGTACTTCACTTGACGTGAGTGAAGTACTTCACTTGACGTGAGTGAAGTACTTCACTTGACGTGAGTGAAGTACTTCACTTGACGTGAGTGAAGGCCTTCACTTGACGTGAGTGAAGTACTTCACTTGACGTGAGTGAAGTACTTCACTTGACGTGAGTGAAGTACTTCACTTGACGTGAGTGAAGTACTTCACTTGACGTGAGTGAAGACCTTCACTTGACGTGAGTGAAGTACTTCACTTGACGTGAGTGAAGGCCTTCACTTGACGTGAGTGAAGACCTTCACTTGACGTGAGTGAAGTACTTCACTTGACGAGAGTGAAGTACTTCACTTGACGTGAGTGAAGTACTTCACTTGACGTGAGTGAAGTACTTCACTTGACGTGAGTGAAGGCCTTCACTTGACGTGAGTGAAGTACTTCACTTGACGAGAGTGAAGTACTTCACTTGACGAGAGTGAAGTACTTCACTTGACGTGAGTGAAGGCCTTCACTTGACGTGAGTGAAGACCTTCACTTGACGTGAGTGAAGTACTTCACTTGACGTGAGTTAAGTACTTCACTTGACGTGAGTGAAGGCCTTCACTTGACGTGAGTGAAGTACTTCACTTGACGAGAGTGAAGTACTTCACTTGACGTGAGTGAAGACCTTCACTTGACGTGAGTGAAGTACTTCACTTGACGTGAGTGAAGGCCTTCACTTGACGTGAGTGAAGTACTTCACTTGACGTGAGTGAAGTACTTCACTTGACGTGAGTGAAGACCTTCACTTGACGTGAGTGAAGTACTTCACTTGACGTGAGTGAAGTACTTCACTTGACGTGAGTGAAGTACTTCACTTGACGTGAGTGAAGACCTTCACTTGACGTGAGTGAAGTACTTCACTTGACGTGAGTGAAGGCCTTCACTTGACGTGAGTGAAGACCTTCACTTGACGTGAGTGAAGTACTTCACTTGACGAGAGTGAAGTACTTCACTTGACGTGAGTGAAGTACTTCACTTGACGTGAGTGAAGTACTTCACTTGACGTGAGTGAAGGCCTTCACTTGACGTGAGTGAAGTACTTCACTTGACGAGAGTGAAGTACTTCACTTGACGAGAGTGAAGTACTTCAGTTGACGTGAGTGAAGGCCTTCACTTGACGTGAGTGAAGTACTTCACTTGACGAGAGTGAAGTACTTCACTTGACGAGAGTGAAGTACTTCACTTGACGTGAGTGAAGGCCTTCACTTGACGTGAGTGAAGTACTTCACTTGACGAGAGTGAAGTACTTCACTTGACGAGAGTGAAGTACTTCACTTGACGTGAGTGAAGTACTTCACTTGACGTGAGTGAAGTACTTCACTTGACGTGAGTGAAGACCTTCACTTGACGTGAGTGAAGTACTTCACTTGACGTGAGTGAAGGCCTTCACTTGACGTGAGTGAAGACCTTCACTTGACGTGAGTGAAGACCTTCACTTGACGTGAGTGAAGTACTTCACTTGACGAGAGTGAAGTACTTCACTTGACGAGAGTGAAGTACTTCACTTGACGTGAGTGAAGGCCTTCACTTGACGTGAGTGAAGTACTTCACTTGACGAGAGTGAAGTACTTCACTTGACGAGAGTGAAGTACTTCACTTGACGTGAGTGAAGTACTTCACTTGACGTGAGTGAAGTACTTCACTTGACGTGAGTGAAGTACTTCACTTGACGTGAGTGAAGTACTTCACTTGACGTGAGTGAAGTACTTCACTTGACGTGAGTGAAGGCCTTCACTTGACGTGAGTGAAGTACTTCACTTGACGAGAGTGAAGTACTTCACTTGACGAGAGTGAAGTACTTCACTTGACGTGAGTGAAGACCTTCACTTGACGTGAGTGAAGTACTTCACTTGACGTGAGTGAAGGCCTTCACTTGACGTGAGTGAAGTACTTCACTTGACGAGAGTGAAGTACTTCACTTGACGTGAGTGAAGGCCTTCACTTGACGTGAGTGAAGTACTTCACTTGACGAGAGTGAAGTACTTCACTTGACGAGAGTGAAGTACTTCACTTGACGTGAGTGAAGTACTTCACTTGACGTGAGTGAAGTACTTCACTTGACGTGAGTGAAGTACTTCACTTGACGTGAGTGAAGTACTTCACTTGACGTGAGTGAAGTACTTCACTTGACGTGAGTGAAGTACTTCACTTGACGTGAGTGAAGTACTTCACTTGACGTGAGTGAAGACCTTCACTTGACGTGAGTGAAGTACTTCACTTGACGTGAGTGAAGGCCTTCACTTGACGAGAGTGAAGACCTTCACTTGACGTGAGTGAAGTACTTCACTTGACGTGAGTGAAGTACTTCACTTGACGTGAGTGAAGACCTTCACTTGACGTGAGTGAAGTACTTCACTTGACGTGAGTGAAGTACTTCACTTGACGTGAGTGAAGGCCTTCACTTGACGTGAGTGAAGTACTTCACTTGACGAGAGTGAAGTACTTCACTTGACGTGAGTGAAGTACTTCACTTGACGTGAGTGAAGTACTTCACTTGACGTGAGTGAAGTACTTCACTTGACGTGAGTGAAGTACTTCACTTGACGTGAGTGAAGTACTTCACTTGACGTGAGTGAAGACCTTCACTTGACGTGAGTGAAGTACTTCACTTGACGTGAGTGAAGTACTTCACTTGACGTGAGTGAAAACCTTCACTTGACGTGAGTGAAGTACTTCACTTGACGTGAGTGAAGTACTTCACTTGACGTGAGTGAAGACCTTCACTTGACGTGAGTGAAGTACTTCACTTGACGAGAGTGAAGTACTTCACTTGACGTGAGTGAAGTACTTCACTTGACGTGAGTGAAGGCCTTCACTTGACGTGAGTGAAGTACTTCACTTGAGGAGAGTGAAGTACTTCACTTGACGAGAGTGAAGTACTTCACTTGACGTGAGTGAAGTACTTCACTTGACGTGAGTGAAGTACTTCACTTGACGTGAGTGAAGTACTTCACTTGACGAGAGTGAAGTACTTCACTTGACGAGAGTGAAGTACTTCACTTGACGTGAGTGAAGTACTTCACTTGACGAGAGTGAAGTACTTCACTTGACGAGAGTGAAGTACTTCACTTGACGAGAGTGAAGTACTTCACTTGACGTGAGTGAAGGCCTTCACTTGACGTGAGTGTAGTACTTCACTTGACGAGAGTGAAGTACTTCACTTGACGAGAGTGAAGTACTTCACTTGACGTGAGTGAAGTACTTCACTTGACGTGAGTGAAGTACTTCACTTGACGTGAGTGAAGTACTTCACTTGACGTGAGTGAAGTACTTCACTTGACGTGAGTGAAGTACTTCACTTGACGTGAGTGAAGGCCTTCACTTGACGTGAGTGAAGTACTTCACTTGACGAGAGTGAAGTACTTCACTTGACGAGAGTGAAGTACTTCACTTGACGTGAGTGAAGACCTTCACTTGACGTGAGTGAAGTACTTCACTTGACGTGAGTGAAGGCCTTCACTTGACGTGAGTGAAGTACTTCACTTGACGAGAGTGAAGTACTTCACTTGACGAGAGTGAAGTACTTCACTTGACGAGAGTGAAGTACTTCACTTGACGTGAGTGAAGTACTTCACTTGACGTGAGTGAAGTACTTCACTTGACGTGAGTGAAGTACTTCACTTGACGTGAGTGAAGTACTTCACTTGACGTGAGTGAAGTACTTCACTTGACGTGAGTGAAGTACTTCACTTGACGTGAGTGAAGTACTTCACTTGACGTGAGTGAAGTACTTCACTTGACGAGAGTGAAGTACTTCACTTGACGAGAGTGAAGACCTTCACTTGACGTGAGTGAAGTACTTCACTTGACGTGAGTGAAGTACTTCACTTGACGTGAGTGAAGTACTTCACTTGACGAGAGTGAAGTACTTCACTTGACGAGAGTGAAGTACTTCACTTGACGAGAGTGAAGACCTTCACTTGACGTGAGTGAAGTACTTCACTTGACGTGAGTGAAGTACTTCACTTGACGTGAGTGAAGGCCTTCACTTGACGAGAGTGAAGACCTTCACTTGACGTGAGTGAAGTACTTCACTTGACGTGAGTGAAGTACTTCACTTGACGAGAGTGAAGTACTTCACTTGACGAGAGTGAAGACCTTCACTTGACGTGAGTGAAGTACTTCACTTGACGTGAGTGAAGTACTTCACTTGACGTGAGTGAAGTACTTCACTTGACGTGAGTGAAGTACTTCACTTGACGTGAGTGAAGTACTTCACTTGACGTGAGTGAAGTACTTCACTTGACGAGAGTGAAGTACTTCACTTGACGAGAGTGAAGACCTTCACTTGACGTGAGTGAAGTACTTCACTTGACGTGAGTGAAGTACTTCACTTGACGTGAGTGAAGTACTTCACTTGACGAGAGTGAAGTACTTCACTTGACGAGAGTGAAGTACTTCACTTGACGAGAGTGAAGACCTTCACTTGACGTGAGTGAAGTACTTCACTTGACGTGAGTGAAGTACTTCACTTGACGTGAGTGAAGGCCTTCACTTGACGAGAGTGAAGACCTTCACTTGACGTGAGTGAAGTACTTCACTTGACGTGAGTGAAGGCCTTCACTTGACGAGAGTGAAGACCTTCACTTGACGTGAGTGAAGTACTTCACTTGACGTGAGTGAAGTACTTCACTTGACGAGAGTGAAGTGATTCACTTGACGTGAGTGAAGTACTTCACTTGACGTGAGTGAAGTACTTCACTTGACGTGAGTGAAGTACTTCACTTGACGTGAGTGAAGTACTTCACTTGACGTGAGTGAAGTACTTCACTTGACGTGAGTGAAGACCTTCACTTGACGTGAGTGAAGACCTTCACTTGACGTGAGTGAAGACCTTCACTTGACGTGAGTGAAGTACTTCACTTGACGTGAGTGAAGACCTTCACTTGACGTGAGTGAAGACCTTCACTTGACGTGAGTGAAGTACTTCACTTGACGTGAGTGAAGACCTTCACTTGACGAGAGTGAAGTACTTCACTTGACGAGAGTGAAGTACTTCACTTGACGAGAGTGAAGTACTTCACTTGACGTGAGTGAAGTACTTCACTTGACGAGAGTGAAGTACTTCACTTGACGTGAGTGAAGTACTTCACTTGACGAGAGTGAAGTACTTCACTTGACGTGAGTGAAGTACTTCACTTGACGTGAGTGAAGACCTTCACTTGACGTGAGTGAAGACCTTCACTTGACGTGAGTGAAGTACTTCACTTGACGTGAGTGAAGTACTTCACTTGACGTGAGTGAAGTACTTCACTTGACGTGAGTGAAGTACTTCACTTGACGTGAGTGAAGTACTTCACTTGACGAGAGTGAAGTACTTCACTTGACGTGAGTGAAGACCTTCACTTGACGTGAGTGAAGTACTCCACTTGACGTGAGTGAAGTACTTCACATGACGTGAGTGAAGACCTTCACTTGACGTGAGTGAAGTACTTCACTTGACGTGAGTGAAGACCTTCACTTGACGTGAGTGAAGTACTTCACTTGACGTGAGTGGAGACCTTCACTTGACGTGAGTGAAGTACTTCACTTGACGTGAGTGAAGACCTTCACTTGACGTGAGTGAAGTACTTCACTTGACGTGAGTGAAGACCTTCACTTGACGTGAGTGAAGTACTCCACTTGACGTGAGTGAAGTACTTCACATGACGTGAGTGAAGACCTTCACTTGACGTGAGTGAAGTACTTCACTTGACGTGAGTGAAGTACTCCACTTGACGTGAGTGAAGTACTTCACTTGACGTGAGTGAAGACCTTCACTTGACGTGAGTGAAGTACTTCACTTGACGTGAGTGAAGTACTTCACTTGACGAGAGTGAAGTACTTCACTTGACGAGAGTGAAGTACTTCACTTGACGTGAGTGAAGGCCTTCACTTGACGTGAGTGAAGTACTTCACTTGACGAGAGTGAAGTACTTCACTTGACGTGAGTGAAGTACTTCACTTGACGTGAGTGAAGTACTTCACTTGACGAGAGTGAAGTACTTCACTTGACGTGAGTGAAGTACTTCACTTGACGTGAGTGAAGTACTTCACTTGACGTGAGTGAAGTACTTCACTTGACGTGAGTGAAGTACTTCACTTGACGTGAGTGAAGTACTTCACTTGACGTGAGTGAAGGCCTTCACTTGACGTGAGTGAAGTACTTCACTTGACGAGAGTGAAGTACTTCACTTGACGAGAGTGAAGTACTTCACTTGACGTGAGTGAAGACCTTCACTTGACGTGAGTGAAGTACTTCACTTGACGTGAGTGAAGGCCTTCACTTGACGTGAGTGAAGTACTTCACTTGACGAGAGTGAAGTACTTCACTTGACGTGAGTGAAGTACTTCACTTGACGAGAGTGAAGTACTTCACTTGACGAGAGTCAAGTACTTCACTTGACGAGAGTCAAGTACTTCACTTGACGTGAGTGAAGTACTTCACTTGACGTGAGTGAAGTACTTCACTTGACGTGAGTGAAGTACTTCACTTGACGTGAGTGAAGTACTTCACTTGACGTGAGTGAAGTACTTCACTTGACGTGAGTGAAGTACTTCACTTGACGTGAGTGAAGTACTTCACTTGACGTGAGTGAAGACCTTCACTTGACGTGAGTGAAGTACTTCACTTGACGTGAGTGAAGGCCTTCACTTGACGAGAGTGAAGACCTTCACTTGACGTGAGTGAAGTACTTCACTTGACGTGAGTGAAGTACTTCACTTGACGTGAGTGAAGACCTTCACTTGACGTGAGTGAAGTACTTCACTTGACGTGAGTGAAGTACTTCACTTGACGTGAGTGAAGGCCTTCACTTGACGTGAGTGAAGTACTTCACTTGACGAGAGTGAAGTACTTCACTTGACGTGAGTGAAGTACTTCACTTGACGTGAGTGAAGTACTTCACTTGACGTGAGTGAAGTACTTCACTTGACGTGAGTGAAGTACTTCACTTGACGTGAGTGAAGTACTTCACTTGACGTGAGTGAAGACCTTCACTTGACGTGAGTGAAGTACTTCACTTGACGTGAGTGAAGGCCTTCACTTGACGAGAGTGAAGACCTTCACTTGACGTGAGTGAAGTACTTCACTTGACGTGAGTGAAGTACTTCACTTGACGTGAGTGAAGACCTTCACTTGACGTGAGTGAAGTACTTCACTTGACGTGAGTGAAGTACTTCACTTGACGTGAGTGAAGACCTTCACTTGACGTGAGTGAAGTACTTCACTTGACGAGAGTGAAGTACTTCACTTGACGTGAGTGAAGTACTTCACTTGACGTGAGTGAAGGCCTTCACTTGACGTGAGTGAAGTACTTCACTTGAGGAGAGTGAAGTACTTCACTTGACGAGAGTGAAGTACTTCACTTGACGTGAGTGAAGTACTTCACTTGACGTGAGTGAAGTACTTCACTTGACGTGAGTGAAGTACTTCACTTGACGAGAGTGAAGTACTTCACTTGACGAGAGTGAAGTACTTCACTTGACGTGAGTGAAGTACTTCACTTGACGAGAGTGAAGTACTTCACTTGACGTGAGTGAAGTACTTCACTTGACGAGAGTGAAGTACTTCACTTGACGTGAGTGAAGTACTTCACTTGACGAGAGTGAAGTACTTCACTTGACGAGAGTGAAGTACTTCACTTGACGAGAGTGAAGTACTTCACTTGACGAGAGTGAAGTACTTCACTTGACGAGAGTGAAGTACTTCACTTGACGTGAGTGAAGGCCTTCACTTGACGTGAGTGAAGTACTTCACTTGACGAGAGTGAAGTACTTCACTTGACGAGAGTGAAGTACTTCACTTGACGTGAGTGAAGTACTTCACTTGACGTGAGTGAAGTACTTCACTTGACGTGAGTGAAGTACTTCACTTGACGTGAGTGAAGTACTTCACTTGACGAGAGTGAAGTACTTCACTTGACGAGAGTGAAGTACTTCACTTGACGAGAGTGAAGTACTTCACTTGACGAGAGTGAAGTACTTCACTTGACGTGAGTGAAGGCCTTCACTTGACGTGAGTGAAGTACTTCACTTGACGAGAGTGAAGTACTTCACTTGACGAGAGTGAAGTACTTCACTTGACGTGAGTGAAGTACTTCACTTGACGTGAGTGAAGTACTTCACTTGACGTGAGTGAAGTACTTCACTTGACGTGAGTGAAGTACTTCACTTGACGTGAGTGAAGTACTTCACTTGACGTGAGTGAAGGCCTTCACTTGACGTGAGTGAAGTACTTCACTTGACGAGAGTGAAGTACTTCACTTGACGAGAGTGAAGTACTTCACTTGACGTGAGTGAAGACCTTCACTTGACGTGAGTGAAGTACTTCACTTGACGTGAGTGAAGGCCTTCACTTGACGTGAGTGAAGTACTTCACTTGACGAGAGTGAAGTACTTCACTTGACGAGAGTGAAGTACTTCACTTGACGAGAGTGAAGTACTTCACTTGACGTGAGTGAAGTACTTCACTTGACGTGAGTGAAGTACTTCACTTGACGTGAGTGAAGTACTTCACTTGACGTGAGTGAAGTACTTCACTTGACGTGAGTGAAGTACTTCACTTGACGTGAGTGAAGTACTTCACTTGACGTGAGTGAAGACCTTCACTTGACGTGAGTGAAGTACTTCACTTGACGTGAGTGAAGGCCTTCACTTGACGAGAGTGAAGACCTTCACTTGACGTGAGTGAAGTACTTCACTTGACGTGAGTGAAGTACTTCACTTGACGTGAGTGAAGACCTTCACTTGACGTGAGTGAAGTACTTCACTTGACGTGAGTGAAGGCCTTCACTTGACGAGAGTGAAGACCTTCACTTGACGTGAGTGAAGTACTTCACTTGACGTGAGTGAAGTACTTCACTTGACGAGAGTGAAGTGATTCACTTGACGTGAGTGAAGTACTTCACTTGACGTGAGTGAAGTACTTCACTTGACGTGAGTGAAGTACTTCACTTGACGTGAGTGAAGTACTTCACTTGACGTGAGTGAAGTACTTCACTTGACGTGAGTGAAGACCTTCACTTGACGTGAGTGAAGACCTTCACTTGACGTGAGTGAAGACCTTCACTTGACGTGAGTGAAGTACTTCACTTGACGTGAGTGAAGACCTTCACTTGACGTGAGTGAAGACCTTCACTTGACGTGAGTGAAGTACTTCACTTGACGTGAGTGAAGACCTTCACTTGACGAGAGTGAAGTACTTCACTTGACGAGAGTGAAGTACTTCACTTGACGAGAGTGAAGTACTTCACTTGACGTGAGTGAAGTACTTCACTTGACGAGAGTGAAGTACTTCACTTGACGTGAGTGAAGTACTTCACTTGACGAGAGTGAAGTACTTCACTTGACGTGAGTGAAGTACTTCACTTGACGTGAGTGAAGACCTTCACTTGACGTGAGTGAAGACCTTCACTTGACGTGAGTGAAGTACTTCACTTGACGTGAGTGAAGTACTTCACTTGACGTGAGTGAAGTACTTCACTTGACGTGAGTGAAGTACTTCACTTGACGTGAGTGAAGTACTTCACTTGACGAGAGTGAAGTACTTCACTTGACGTGAGTGAAGACCTTCACTTGACGTGAGTGAAGTACTCCACTTGACGTGAGTGAAGTACTTCACATGACGTGAGTGAAGACCTTCACTTGACGTGAGTGAAGTACTTCACTTGACGTGAGTGAAGACCTTCACTTGACGTGAGTGAATTACTTCACTTGACGTGAGTGGAGACCTTCACTTGACGTGAGTGAAGTACTTCACTTGACGTGAGTGAAGACCTTCACTTGACGTGAGTGAAGTACTTCACTTGACGTGAGTGAAGACCTTCACTTGACGTGAGTGAAGTACTCCACTTGACGTGAGTGAAGTACTTCACATGACGTGAGTGAAGACCTTCACTTGACGTGAGTGAAGTACTTCACTTGACGTGAGTGAAGTACTCCACTTGACGTGAGTGAAGTACTTCACTTGACGTGAGTGAAGACCTTCACTTGACGTGAGTGAAGTACTTCACTTGACGTGAGTGAAGTACTTCACTTGACGTGAGTGAAGACCTTCACTTGACGTGAGTGAAGTACTTCACATGACGTGAGTGAAGACCTTCACTTGACGTGAGTGAAGTACTTCACTTGACGTGAGTGAAGACCTTCACTTGACGTGAGTGAAGTACTCCACTTGACGTGAGTGAAGTACTTCACTTGACGTGAGTGAAGACCTTCACTTGACGTGAGTGAAGTACTTCACTTGACGTGAGTGAAGTACTCCACTTGACGTGAGTGAAGTACTTCACTTGACGTGAGTGAAGTACTCCACTTGACGTGAGTGAAGTACTTCACTTGACGTGAGTGAAGTACTTCACTTGACGTGAGTGAAGTACTTCACTTGACGTGAGTGAAGTACTCCACTTGACGTGAGTGAAGTACTTCACTTGACGTGAGTGAAGACCTTCACTTGACGTGAGTGAAGTACTTCACTTGACGTGAGTGAAGTACTTCACTTGACGTGAGTGAAGACCTTCACTTGACGTGAGTGAAGTACTTCACTTGACGTGAGTGAAGACCTTCACTTGACGTGAGTGAAGTACTTCACTTGACGTGAGTGAAGACCTTCACTTGACGTGAGTGAAGTACTCCACTTGACGTGAGTGAAGTACTTCACTTGACGTGAGTGAAGACCTTCACTTGACGTGAGTGAAGTACTTCACTTGACGTGAGTGAAGACCTTCACTTGACGTGAGTGAAGTACTTCACTTGACGTGAGTGAAGTACTCCACTTGACGTGAGTGAAGTACTTCACTTGACGTGAGTGAAGTACTCCACTTGACGTGAGTGAAGTACTTCACATGACGTGAGTGAAGACCTTCACTTGACGTGAGTGAAGTACTTCACTTGACGTGAGTGAAGACCTTCACTTGACGTGAGTGAAGTACTTCACTTGACGTGAGTGAAGACCTTCACTTGACGTGAGTGAAGTACTTCACTTGACGTGAGTGAAGTACTTCACTTGACGTGAGTGAAGTACTTCACTTGACGTGAGTGAAGTACTTCACTTGACGTGAGTGAAGGCCTTCACTTGACGTGAGTGAAGACCTTCACTTGACGTGAGTGAAGTACTTCACTTGACGTGAGTGAAGTACTTCACTTGACGTGAGTGAAGACCTTCACTTGACGTGAGTGAAGTACTTCACTTGACGTGAGTGAAGGCCTTCACTTGACGTGAGTGAAGACCTTCACTTGACGTGAGTGAAGTACTTCACTTGACGAGAGTGAAGTACTTCACTTGACGTGAGTGAAGTACTTCACTTGACGTGAGTGAAGACCTTCACTTGACGTGAGTGAAGTACTTCACTTGACGTGAGTGAAGTACTTCACTTGACGTGAGTGAAGGCCTTCACTTGACGTGAGTGAAGTACTTCACTTGACGAGAGTGAAGTACTTCACTTGACGTGAGTGAAGGCCTTCACTTGACGTGAGTGAAGTACTTCACTTGACGAGAGTGAAGTACTTCACTTGACGAGAGTGAAGTACTTCACTTGACGTGAGTGAAGTACTTCACTTGACGTGAGTGAAGTACTTCACTTGACGTGAGTGAAGGCCTTCACTTGACGTGAGTGAAGTACTTCACTTGACGAGAGTGAAGTACTTCACTTGACGTGAGTGAAGGCCTTCACTTGACGTGAGTGAAGTACTTCACTTGACGAGAGTGAAGTACTTCACTTGACGAGAGTGAAGTACTTCACTTGACGTGAGTGAAGACCTTCACTTGACGTGAGTGAAGTACTTCACTTGACGAGAGTGAAGTACTTCACTTGACGTGAGTGAAGTACTTCACTTGACGTGAGTGAAGTACTTCACTTGACGTGAGTGAAGTACTTCACTTGACGAGAGTGAAGTACTTCACTTGACGTGAGTGAAGACCTTCACTTGACGTGAGTGAAGTACTTCACTTGACGAGAGTGAAGTACTTCACTTGACGTGAGTGAAGTACTTCACTTGACGTGAGTGAAGTACTTCACTTGACGAGAGTGAAGTACTTCACTTGACGTGAGTGAAGTAGTTCACTTGACGTGAGTGAAGTACTTCACTTGACGAGAGTGAAGTACTTCACTTGACGTGAGTGAAGTACTTCACTTGACGTGAGTGAAGTACTTCACTTGACGTGAGTGAAGTACTTCACTTGACGTGAGTGAAGTACTTCACTTGACGTGAGTGAAGTACTTCACTTGACGTGAGTGAAGTACTTCACTTGACGTGAGTGAAGTACTTCACTTGACGTGAGTGAAGTACTTCACTTGACGTGAGTGAAGACCTTCACTTGACGTGAGTGAAGTACTTCACTTGACGTGAGTGAAGGCCTTCACTTGACGTGAGTGAAGTACTTCACTTGACGAGAGTGAAGTACTTCACTTGACGAGAGTGAAGTACTTCACTTGACGTGAGTGAAGTACTTCACTTGACGTGAGTGAAGTACTTCACTTGACGTGAGTGAAGGCCTTCACTTGACGTGAGTGAAGTACTTCACTTGACGAGAGTGAAGTACTTCACTTGACGTGAGTGAAGTACTTCACTTGACGAGAGTGAAGTACTTCACTTGACGTGAGTGAAGTACTTCACTTGACGTGAGTGAAGTACTTCACTTGACGTGAGTGAAGTACTTCACTTGACGTGAGTGAAGTACTTCACTTGACGTGAGTGAAGTACTTCACTTGACGTGAGTGAAGTACTTCACTTGACGTGAGTGAAGTACTTCACTTGACGTGAGTGAAGGCCTTCACTCACCCTCTGATTGAAGCTCACCTGTAATCGCAACTCCTCATTAAAAATGAGGAGTTGCCAATAGAGGCGCATGTGATTCGTTGACACTTTTTACGGTAACTTATGATTCCTGTATCAGAAAGGTAACTTTGTCCATCGTTTGTAGTCCAAACTCCGCCCACTTTTCGAAGACGTAAAAGTGGGCGGAGCCTATTTCGTACTTAGCGTATTTTATAAGCTTTCAAAAAAGGCAAAAGTGGGTGAAGCCTTTACCAAGTTGCATGGAATTTATAAGAATAGGCTCCACCCACTACCTATCTCTCGTAAAAGTGGGCCCGCATATCATTTTCTCTAAACATAAACACACGCAGTCCCACACACGAAATGTGCTAGCACCTTCGCTGACACGAAACAGTGTAGGCACCTTTGACGCACTTCCCGTTTATCGGCGGGAGTTCAAATAATGCCTTCAAACACAAAATTTTTCAGCTAGTATTGACGTCAAAATGAAAAAAATTTCACCGAAAAAGCCTAATTTGAGCTAATCATGAAGCTATTTTGCTTATTAATTTAGTTTGATGATTTAAAACTATATCTTTATTCAGTTTCACCGGTGTACAACTTCTTGCTCAAATAACTTTTTTCATACATCTGCAATTTTCGTATTCTTTTGATTTTTAGTGTTTTTCGAAAAATTTAAAAAGAAGCCAGATTTTTGCGGAACAAAAGTTTTTCAGTTGAAAATTTCGAATGAAGAAAAAGTGCGCAAGCGTCTTTGCTGGCGCATATAAAAGAGGGGCGGAGTTTTCGTTACAAGGCACATTTCGTGTGTGGGACTCCATGAAACACCAAATGATCCATGGTCAGACCTTGAAATCCAGAAGTTGTTGGACATTATTTGACGTAGAATATGTGCCAAAAGCGAAGAGTTCTCGATGGGATGGGATTGTATGAATTTCCGCCGGACACTGATGAGAAATTAATTTAGTTATATTATCTTTTTTATGAATAAAGTGTGATTTTCATCTCCAGATTTGCATTTCCAGAATACCAATAATTACGATTTAGTACCAATTTAGTATCAATTTAGTATCAATTTAGTACCAATTTAGTATCAATTTAGGGGCCTACACCCGGCCTATATCCAGCCTAAGCCAGACCTATATCTTGCCAATACTCGGCCTATACCCGCATTTTCTGACTTTCGCAGTGAAGCAAATTTTATTTTCTGTGAGAATTTCAAAATGTGAACAGAAAATTTTCAGAAAAAATTTTTTGGTTTTCAATTTTTTCATTTTTCAATATTGCTCCGACATTTTCAATCAAAATTTTGCCGTTTGGAGTTTTTCTCTCTGCGTCTCATCAATTTTCACACTATTTTTTCCGATTCTCTTTCATTCAAATAAACCTTTTCTCGAGGCTTCAATTCATGTATATTCTTTTCACTACATCCAGATAAAACGGTCTGTTTCAGTATATTTCGAACAGACACGAATTATCCGGTTATAGATGAAGAATTATGAAGAGCCATCGGGAAATAACATTTTGAAAAATGTCGAAAAAGTGTTGAAAATTTTTTGAGAACGTGTGAGCGAAGTTTGAAAAAAATTATTTTTTCAAATTATATTAGGCAAAAAAAATTTTCTTCGAGTTTCTTATTTGTAGCAGGAAATGTGTTGGCAATTTTAACTCTGAACAGAAAAAGAAATCAATTCGAAAGCAAAAAAAGAATTTCGGAAATCAGATGCCGGTGTCGATTGACGCGCGTAAATCGACACGTGTAGTACCGCTGTTTCAAGAAACAGAAACATGTTTTGGTGCCAAATTTTAGTTTTTTTTTTCGAAAAAAGCGAAATAGGACGAGAGAGTTCAGACAGAGAAGAGACACGATTTTTGTGTTTTTTTGGGGTGCTGACCTGGAAATATTCTTTCGAGCTTTTTTAATGGAAATTTCTATGGAAATTAGGGTGTTCAATAGCAAGAATTTTTCGAAGAATGTTTATGAAACATCCAATTTTTTTGGGTATTTGATGGAGTTTTCTATTTAAAATTCTTTCCAGATTTCGGGCTCGGAAGCCATTTCGAAACTTTCTACGTCCTGGCAGACAGGATCTCGTACATGTTTGGTTTTGTTTGTTTTTCTTTGTTTTTCTCGATTTTTTTTTCGGCAAAGATCAGTCTTTGCTGATCTCGTGGAATGTCATTCTTTATCTTGAATCTTGGCCTTGACATTTCCAGTGGTATCGAAGGCCTTCGTCTTCCAGAGTGATGTTGGGAGTGTTGACGAAGATTTGCATGACTGAAAAACGAGAAATTGATACGAAAAAAAGTTATAATTATCAAGACAATTATCAAGAGAAAAGAACGAAAAGCGACAGCAAAAAAACAGACTTTCTAGACGTCGAAAATGCGGTATTTAAAGTAAAATTTGAACATTATTTTTGAGCTAGAAAATGCAAAAGCGAAAATTCAACACGAATTTTGATGAATATTCATTATTATGACAGCGGCGGAAGTTGACAAGCCAAACTGCTAGTCCAGTGGGGCGCGCTTGCACACTCCCACTGTTTTTCCAAAATTTTCAGTTTTTTGTAGCAAATTTTATAGCGCAATTTTTCGCAACATCCTTCAAATTTTGATCAAAATTGCGTTGTTAGCAAATTTTTCGCCAGCGCAATTTTTGATGAAAGAAGGGTTGTCAGTTCCGCATTTTGACTCAATTTAAGGAATTTACTATCACCAGCACAAAAATTTACCACACAGGAGAGAGACACAACGTTTAGCTGAAAAGTCCGCAGCACAGCGCCCTGCACAGAGAACACGCAAGCCGAAAAACGAAAAATTAGCAAGGGAGCGCGTTTTCCTTCTACAGTAATCCCGTAGCCTTTTTTCCCGAACTGCAAAAGTTTGGGCTGGAAATTAATATAGAAAGCATCATTCAATACCGTTGTGCATAGCCATTTTTAGTGAGAAAACTATTGAGCTAATTGTAAAAAAAATTTGAAAGCGTTTCCGTTTGAATTCATCGAGTTGATACGGTATTTGCTGAAGAAGTCCAACTTTTGGATAGGAAATTACGTGTTTTCGCTATTTCACGGCTGTAAAACGATTTTTTCCAATCATTTTTGACGACTTTTTGAGCGTTTACAACAATTTCAAGCAAAAAGATTCACTATCAAAGTGATTTTTAACGATGATTGGCATTTTTTTCCCTAATTCGTTGAACACACGAAAACATCTGTAAAGCGCTAATTTTTATGTTTCTTGTCTCAGATATAAGCTTGAATAGGCTAAAAATCTAGTTTTTCCTGATTTCAGCATGAATCATGGTCGGAGTGACAAAAAAGTGACCCAATCTCATTTTCCCGTAGTTTTTAATTGAGAATTTGTGTTTTTCTTTCGAAAACAATGTTCAATATTCGTGTTATTAGAGAAAAGATGGTTCTGGTTTCGATTTAATTTTTGGCTGAAAATTAGCTGATAGACGAGACACTGAAGAAAAACGAGAGACGCAGAAACACACGTGAAATGCGCAAGCTTGCAGTTCTTTGTGCGCATTTCGCGATTTTCTCGAGCTCAATTCTCGCTACAGGGCGCTGTGCGCAGTGAAAACGAATTTCAGATTTTTCATCAGCACGTTTTTGTTATTCAAAAGACATATGACAAGTTTTTAAAAACGCTTCACAAGTTTTGATCATTATATAGCTATTTCGACTTTCTGGACATTAATTAGCAAAAAGTTTTATCTCCACAAGCTACGATTTGGGAAGATATTGAGAAGAGAGTAACATTAAAAATAAAACGATCATCACAATTTGTCATTATTGTTCTCGAACATTGTGAGCTGTTCGTCGAAAAGAGTGCCTATAATAAAATGCATATTTTTGTCTTAAAATTCGTTGGAATTTTTCGAGGGAAGTTTGCTATGGAATTTGTGAGAGTTTTTCTTGAAAAAGTCTGTAAATTTTGGAAAAAAAAGTGGGAGTGTGCAAGCGCGCCCTATTGGACTAGCAGTTTGGCTTAGGCTTGTGCTTATTCTCATTCTTTTTCGATTCTTAACAAATTCTACCCAAAGCGGAGAACCAGCGATTATTTTTAAAGAAAGTATTTCAAAAAAGCTGAAAATCACGTTGTGCGCCAAGAAATGTTGCAAGCGCGCTCCATTGCGGATTTCGAGTTCGGGAGACCGTGAGGCACCGTTTTTGAGAAAAACGTTGTCAAAGTTGAACAACGAAATTTTCAGTGTTAAAAATTAGACCGCGGGTCGCTGGCCTTGGAAGAGCTAGCGCGCCTACCGGTACTGAGAAAATCACCGTGGCTTTGGAAGCTGGGGAGACAGTGCGGCGAAAACAGTATTATTCCCATGCGAAAAAGATTCGCGGCGCAATTTTCCACCAAAAAAATGAGAAAAATAACAAAAAATTTTGACCAAAAATGAGAAGAAACAGGGCAAAAATCGCGAGAGAATTGAAGCCCAGCCACAGCGAAACGTGCGTAGTTTATCAAAGCGCCTAGTCGCGAAAAAATATAGTACGGAAGGGAGACAGGGAGGATTTACAGGGAAAAGCGAAAATCAAAAAATTTGATTTAAACTTTTGACGCGAAAAGAGACAAAGAAAGAAAATTTGAGAAAAGCGACGAAAAAGTGAAGAATAGAAAACATTAAATAGATGGGAACTTCTCACAAAAGTGATTTTTGCGGTTTCGAAAATTTCGATTTTTTTTTCAGCTTCAGCTTATTTTCTAGACTTTTTTTAAAGGCTTAGGCACTTTCAGAAGCACGAATATCACTTCTTAACGGTTTCAACGCCCAGCAGAAATTAAAAAATCGAGTGCGCCTCCAGTGAGACTTTTTCAACCATACTTGTGATAACCCGGGCCGGGCCGATTGAGAAATTTCTACCGACGCGGTCGCCTGGTCACTTAGGGGGGTCAATATTTTTGCTAAAGCAAATTTTTTTTCGGCTTTTTTTGAACTGTAGGAGTGGTTTTTTAGAGAACTTTTTGGATATTTTTAGTAAGAAAAAGTCAGAAATTTCATCAAAATCACAAAAAAAGTTGGAAAAATGACCAAGTTTTCAAATTTTTTCTCAATCCGGGCCGGTAAAAGTTTTCCGTCGGATTTTTGTTTTTTGGGCATATTTTTAACGATTTTTAGCCTAATTTTGAAACTTTTCCCCGGTCGTTTTGCTGAAAAATCGATCAAAACAAGTCTGAAAAAAAATCAGTTTTGTCATGTATTGTCCTAGAGGACTACACGAAAGCTTGTTTTCAGTGGAGCGATTTTGCATAGCTCGCAAAAATTGCGTAAATTTGCTTTCGGAAATCCTGTCTTATGATTAATTACAACGAAAAATAAAGAAGTGAACTCGGTAGAAATACAAATATTGGCAAGAAACCAACAGAAATTTCAAATTCCAAAAAAAAAAAAACTTAGAAATAAAATCCACGTAGTTATATTTTATATGAACAGGCATTATATTGGAAATATGGCTCCGCGACATTTCGAAACCAGACGTTTCGAAACCGCGACATTTCGAAACAGCGACATTTCGAAACCAGACATCTCGAAACCAGACATTTCGAAACCGGACATTTCGAAACCAGACATTTCGAAACCGCTGAGAAAACAGTGAAAAAAGCTTGGGGAATGAGGAGTTTTTTGAAATTTTTGGAGTAAAAATGTAAGTTTCCTTTGAAAACACCAGATATTTACTGAATTGAGGCAAAATTTTGAACAAAGTTTATTTTGAGAAAAAGTATTTATTTTCATAATTTGCTTTCTCTTGAAATTTATGCTCAATCCAGTGAATATTTGGTGTTTTCATAGGAAACTTACATTTTTACTTCAAAAATTTCAAAAAACTCCTCATTCCCCAAGCTTTTTTCACTGTTTTCTCAGCGGTTTCGAAATGTCTGGTTTCGAGATGTCGCGGTTTCGAAATGTCTGGTTTCGAGATGTCTGGTTTCGAAATGTCGCAGTTTCGAAATGTCGCGGTTTCGAAACGTCTGGATTCGAAATGTCGCGGAGCCGGAAATATGGGTTAGGGTTATACACATTGAACGAGGATTTTGAAAAGTTTAAACAGATTTCATTCGAGGATTCTGGGAACTTTAGACAGGATTTTTTCGAGGTATTTGGTAAGTTTAATCAGATTTTTTGAAGAGTTTCAAGCAACGATTAAGAAGCTCCTTCCAAACTCCATGCTCCACTTTTGTATGATCTTCTTGGGCAATTGACTCGAAATCATCGAAATTTTTGAATTCCGGCATGCACTTCTCCTTGAGATTTTCCAATTTGTACTGATTTGCCATGAGGAATTTCGTTTTGAAGTCTTTCTCCGAATCTCTCATCAGGAACTTTTCGCATTGTCGAATCGCCGCTTTTGTGTCGAATTTGTGAGCAAGATGGAGAATTCCTTCGACAGTGTCGTCTGTAAAAAGTCCATTTCAAGTTTAAGACAATTTGATAAGCGTTAGCCAAAGTTGGGCGTTCCCGAAAGATCCGAAGGTCTTTTTTTAGAAGATACTTTTTTTCAGAAGGTCCTTTTGCATTCGAATTTTCAGTTTTTCATTTCATCGTAAAAAAAATCAAAAACAATTGAACTTGAATGATTGTTCTCGATATCAAAATCATGAATTATTTGGGATAGTTCCGATTTTCGGAAAATTTCTCTGTTTTGTCAATTTTTCACCGTATATATATTTTTCTGAACTTTCGGGAACGCCCAACTCTATAGTTTACCATTGACATAATCCTCGGCTCGAATAACTTGGAGAAACTTCTGGAAATCTTGTGGCTCAATATCTTTCAGTTCAATTTCGTACCCATTTGAATTTTCAAAAAGTGTTTTGAAGTACGTAGAATGTGAAGCCAGATACATTTTGTTCACGTAGAAATTCTGATCCTTCACTTTCAACACAACATCGGAAAATTCTTTCGCAGATTCATTCACGACAGTTCCATTCGTTGCTTGTACTTTTCCAGCGGAACCGTTCCCTTTCTTCACTTTTTTCTCATCAGAAGTGGCAGCAACGTCAGGCGATTTTCGCTTACGGATTTCAATGGTTTTCGAAGAAGAAGAGGAATTTGGTGGCGTGATGTTGGACCTGAAATTATAAAATTGAGAAGGAATGTTAGGAAATGTATTCTTGGAGAATAAGAAGTTTCTGAGCTGAAGTAGAAGGAAAAACAGACTCAAAATTGCATAAAACAGGGTTCCGGGACGTTTCTAAACAGCTGTCCGGGTTGCGAAACGTCCGGTTTCGAAATGTCCCGAAGCCCAAACTTTTAGTTTAACTTCAAAATTTTCAATACTCTCCCCCATTTTTCAAGCTCTTTTCGCTTTTTTCAGCGTTTTCGAATTTCCCGGTTTTGAGAGATCCGGTTTCGAAATGTCTGGTTTCGAGATGTCGCGGTTTCGAAATGTCTGGGTTTCGAAACGTCCGGGTTCCGAAATGTCCCGGAGCCTAAACTTTTTTTTTGGCTTCAAAAGTTTCTATATTCTCCCCCATTTTTCAAGCTCTTTTCACTTTTTTCAGCGTTTTCGAATTTTCCGGTTTTGAGAGATCCGGTTTCGAAGTGTCTGGTTTCGAGATGTCGCGGTTTCGAAATGTCTGGGTTTCGAAACGTCCGGTTTCGAAATGTCCCGGAGCCCACACTTTTAGTTTAACGTCAAAATTTTCAATACTCTCCCCATTTTTCAAAATTTTTTCACTTTTTTCAGCGGTTTCGAAATGTCTGGGTTCCGAAATGTCCCGGAGCCTAAACTTTTTTTTTGGCTTCAAAATTTTCTATATTCTCCCCCATTTTTCAAGCTCTTTTCACTTTTTTCAGCGTTTTCGAATTTTCCGGTTTTGAGAGATCCGGTTTCGAAATGTCTGGTTTCGAGATGTCGCGGTTTCGAAATGTCCCGAAGACGAATTTTCACTTCCACCTCGAATTCTTCAAAAATCTCCCTATTCTCACAGTTTTTTTCACGATTTCCTTAGCGGTTTAGTGTTTCAGCTGTTTCAGACCACCTTATTCAATTAAAATGAAACAAGAAATCACTCACATTCCACTTCTTGCTTGCATTCTCCGATAGGAGGAACTCTCCAATCTAATCGATTTATCGTGTCGGTCGTAGAATACCATTTTTCGCTCCTTATCCAATTTAACGATTGCCTCGGAACTCAACCTGGAACAAAAATGTATTTCATCTCTGATGCGATATGATAGCTTAATAATAAGTAACCGCGCCCCAGTACACTCAATTTTCCATTTTCAAATTTTTCGGTAAGCTTTCGGCTCCGGGACATTTAGAAACCAGACGTTTAGAAACCGAGAGGTACCTAAAGTTTACTAAAAAACAAAATTTGTCTGAGAAAACTGCTATTTCTCGAAATTTAGTCTCAGTCCAGTGAACATTTGGTATTTTTATAGCAAACTTTCAATTTTACTACAAAATTTTCGAAAATTTTCTTATTTTCCAAGCCTTTTCACGATTTTTAAAGCGGTTTCGAAACGTCCGGTTTCGAAATGTCGGGTTTCGAAGTTTCGCAGCCCAGAACGCGAAGCAAATTCTTGAAAAATTTTTCTCGCCGCTTTGAATAAACCTTCTCCTCCGATTTCAGTCGAAAATTGGGCAGAAAAACGCGAATAGACGTTTTTTTGGGATGAAAATAGGCGCGGTTGCTTCTTATTTTGCAATACTAATATGATATCCTTACATATTGAAATATCTCGTGCTCAATGGAATCCCGAGCCCAAACATCAACTTTACTTTCGTTTTCGTATCGAAAGCTGGATTCTGCTCGCAAATCTGACGAAAACGGCGGAGTCTGAAAATAAAATAACATTTTTTTAATTGTGAAATTTATAAATCTCTAACCGGCTCTCATTTGTGTGGTAGTTTCTATACTTTTCCAAACCCACAAACTTTTCGGTGAGAAGGGTGAGGTTCAGTACATCTTCCACGTTTCTCGTTTCTTCTAGGAGAAACTGCTCGAGCTTCTTGCGTTCTTCTTCATCCGGCGATCCAGTATTAAACATTTTTTCGAGCTGAAAATAAATTTTATAAGAATACGATTTTTCGATTTTCCGAACATTCAAACATCAAAATTGCGGAAAACAGAGAGAAATGCCATTGAATTCCAATATTCAATCGACAGCTTAAAAACGACCTCATTTTCGCTTTGCAAACGGCAAAAAAGTAAAAAAAATGAAAAAAAAAATTGGATTTGTTTTGTTGTCCGAGAGGAGTTCACGAGAGGTTCACGACTTCTCAGCGGAGCGCGTTTGCTTAATTCAAAAAACTTGCGAGAATTTGCTTCGGGAAACGTCACAAACATACTTCTCAGCTGATTTTAATTGGAAAATAGCAGACTTGTCAAAATGCGGGCCGGGCCGGTAGGCGAAAGTGTCGGCCCGGGTTTGAAAATTTTTGAATTTTGAAGCATGTTTTTCCCGATTTTCAGCCCTATTTCGAAACTTTTCTGGGTCTTTTTACTCAAAAATAGATCAGAATTTCCTCCCTGAAAACATAAGCCAAAAAACTAGAAAAGAGCCGCGAAAAAAAATTTTTCAAAAAAAAATCTGAAAAAAAACATGTTTTGACCTCAACACCGTGCCGGTAAAAATTTCTCCAGCGGCCCGGCCTGGCCCCGCCCGGCCCGTGACAAGTCTGGAAAATAGAGGAAATCGACCAAAAAAATTTTTGATTATAAGAGCGGCATACGAATGAGCAAGCGCGCCCCACTGCACTTTTAGATAATGAACTTTTTTCAGTAAATTTTCCGGTTTTAGACATTTTAAAAAACGCTTATTCCAAAGTGTTTTTGAATCAAAAATCAATTTAAAAAAATAAAATTTTTCATTCAAAAAAAGCATCTTTCAAATAATTATAGTCAAAAAATGACGCAAAAAAAGTTTTTTCCGGTGAAAATCAAAAATATCTCCAAAAAATTCAATCGCAGAGGAATAAAATATTTTCAAAAAATCAACTGAGTGCAGTGGGGCGCGCTTGCTCATTCATATGCCGCGGTGATATTTTTTTTAATCGCTGTCGAGAGATTGTCAAACTGAAAAAATTGGCGAAGAAATAACGCACGAAAATCGAAAATCGGGAGATTAAATTATTTTGAGCAGCGTTGGCCGAGAGGAGTTCACGAATTTTTCCGTAGAGCGCATTTGCATAATTGGCAGGATTGTTCAAAGTTTTTCTCTAATTTTGCAGCGAAAGAGAAACAAAATAATTAATGGCAAGAAACCAGCAGGAATAATCAAATTTCGGAGTTAAAGTTTTCAAATTTTTATCAACAATGGATTCAAGAAATTTTCAAAAAAAAAAACAATAACAAAACTGACTTTTAGAAAAAAAATAATGAAGAGTATGAGAAAAAAAAAACAGAAAAAAGAATTAAAAAGTGATAATATTATCAATGAAAGGGGCCTGAGAATTTCTTGAGACTCATCGATTCGTTGCCTTCTGATGGTTGACAGCTTTTGGTCACTTTTATGAGGAACATCTTCAGAGATTGTTGAATTTCTTTGTTGGAAATCGTCTGAAATTAAGAGACTGATTAAAAGATATTAGGTTTTTGAAATGATGAGCAACCGCGCTCCACTGAACTCAGTTAAGAAAACGTCTAATTGCGTCGTTTTTTTTCTGGACAACTTGCAACCGGACCGCTCAGCAAATCGTGAAAAAAAGCACAAATATTTTTTTTGTCCAAACTGCTTTTTCTCGAAATTTGCTCTCAATTCAGTGAACGTTTGGTTTTTTCATAGAAATTTTTTATTTTATTTCAAAATTTGAAAAAAAAATTTCATCATTTTCGAAGCTTTTTTCACGATTTGCTGAGCGGTTTCGAGGTGTCCTGTTTTGAAATATCGCAGTTTCGATACGTCCCGGAGCCCATTTTGTGACTATAATTGTTTGAAAAATGCTTTTTTCGTTCAAAATTGACAATTTCATTCCACTTTTCGATCTAAATCTAGTTGAAAACCTGAAGGAAAATAGAAAACATTTCGACTCAAAAAATTTCTCTTTTTTTTCAATTTTCGGTGAAAAATGATTCAGAAGCGGTATTTTTTTTTGCGAAAACCGAAAAATCCAAAAATCCAAGTATTGTGTCCAGTGGAGCGCGGTTGCTAATTGTTTAGAACGGTTAATCCAGTCTAACCTCATTTTTATCCTTGCATTTTTCCATTTCTTTTTCGTATTTCTTCGCTGTTCTATTTTGATATCCATCCAAAACTCTTCGTACTTTGGAGCCTCGAAACAATGAATTAGTGCTGGACTTTCTTCTACAAAATCGTCTCCATCATAGAGCCACGTGTCAAATCCATTTTCAATGGACCATCAAATGGCTCCAATTTGACTTGTTTCTCATCAAAGGAGCTGGAATTCCATCATCATTGATAACATCTTCAGCACCACCTCCTAATGAATCGCCAACTGGCTCCAAGTTGACTCTATGATTATCATCGAACTGATAATCGATATCAATTGAATAGTCATAATCGAGGACAATTTCCAAATCCTTCTTCTTCTTTGGAGCCACTTTTTGAGGCTTTTTCTTCGCTTTTTTTGGGTGTCGGATCATTTTCAGATTAATCGTCAGAATTCTTCTTCTGATTTCCTTTCTTGAGCTGCCATCTTCTTTTCAACTGATTCATCAGAAGTCTTTATTTTCTTACTTCTAATCTTCGAACCCATCAATTTAGGCTCTTTCTCTGGTCTCTTTTTCTTCTTCGTTTCAACTGATTCAGCCTTTTGATCCGATATCTTTCTTTTCTTGCTATTAGATGGTTGGAGTATTGGAATTCTTCGATTTCTTATTTATTGAAGCCTTCTAATGCTCGTAGAAGTAGGCGTCTGAGAAGTTTCTTTTCGATCTGAAATTCGTAAATTCAGGAATAAGAATCAAGAAGAGGGTTTTTAGAATCACTTATTTGTAAAATTCTGCCATCGCGATTTAAAGGCGCAGAGACAAATGCCTGTGAGATTTCGCCACGACTACAAATATATTCTCAACTGATAATTACTGTAATCGTGGCGAGACCCAATAGGCATTTTTCGCCGCTTCTTTAAACTGAAGTGTCAGACTTTTGCAATAAATTAATAGGATAGAAATTTTTCAAAATTAGATTTTCTCAAGAAAACCGTAAAAACTTTATTACACTGGCATGCCGCTCTACCGCTCAATGGACCTATGCCGCTTTATTAGAGGTGTCGATCTATAAGGGGGTGCAGCTCTATTTTTTGAATATTTCTCGAATTTTTCATGCAAATTCAAATCTTCAAAAACGAATGCATTTGTGAAAAAATGACGTTTTTCCCTTTGAAGCATGCATGCTAGATTAGAAACATTTCCATAAAATTTGTTGAAAAAATTTTCTATTTCGAGACAAATTCGTTCCTCCACTGAAGATTGCAGATTTTGTAGGGGCGCCGTTCTATGAAGGATGCCCGTGTATTGAAGGTTTTGCGGTATGTATAATCAGACTTGTCACGGGCCGGGCCGCTGGAGGAATTTCTACCGGCCCGGCCCGGCCCGGTCGGCCCGGGGTTCAAGGCAAAACATGTTTTTTTCAAGTTTTTTTTTTGAAAAATTTTTTTTCGCGGTTTTTTTTTCTAGTTCTTTGGCCTATGTTTTCAGGGAGGAAATTCTGATCTATTTTTGAGTAAAAAAAACCCAATAAAAGTTTTGAAATAGTGCTGAAAGTCGCGAAAAACGTGCTTCAAAATTCAAAAATTTTCAAACCCGGGCCGGGCCGGAGAATTTTTCATCGGCCCGGCCCGGCCCGGATTTTGACAAGTCTGTGTATAATAAACACAGTTTCATTATTTCCGTCACATTCAGACGATTTTATTCGATTGAATCTGGAATAAATCACTCACACTCTTCCACTTCTGGTATTCACTTTCGATTCTTCATCAGAATCCTTCACATCATCCTTTTTTATGCGAAACAACTTCTCGAATGCCTTTTTTTTTCAGATTTCGAGCTCCAAATTTCTTCTGGTACTCGATAAATCTGTTCTTCTTATCTACCATTACGCTTGCATTCTTTCGAAGCCTGGAATAAATTTTAAAGTTAATTTGAATCAAAATCGCAGCACTATCGGGAATGGGGTAGAAAAATGCGCCCTAATGAGAAATTTGACTGCCCGAGCTGAGTATTTTACTGTACTCGATGCGAACATCATTCCCACTTTTATGTTCTCATCAAACAATTCTGCTTAAAAATCTTCTTTCGAGCCTCGCAAATTCGAATTTCCAGACTCGCCACGTTTCGAGAACTATCTGTCGCCGACATGAATTCTCTGCAAAGATACAACAGTATTGAAAATTCCACTCGTTTCTTTTACTTTTTTGACCAGAAACTCGAGAATTTGATTGTTGCTCACTTCAGCTGCTTTGCATGGGTGTTTCTGCAAATTAAACGTAGAAATACGGTCTTATCGCGACATTCACAGAGTTGAGCGGCAACGAGTTTTTGAAAAAGCGGAATGGACTTTTTTAGCTGTCGACAGAGGCGGAAATCAGGCCAGCTAGGCCAGCCGGGCCAGCTAGACATACTAATCAACTTTCAATCATTCCTGTTCATAGTATTAGTCCCGCAAATTAATGAGCAAGCGCGCCCCACTCCACTCAGTTGATTTTTTGGTAATTTTTTTCCTTGTTTTGCCTTTTTTCATTTTCGACGAATCAGGTTTTTGAAGTTGTTTTTGATTTTCACCGGAAAAACGCCGATTTGCGTCATTTTTTGAATATCATTATTTCATACAGGCGTTTTCCAAATGTAAATGACTGTTTCAGCATTTTTTTTCGACCTAAACCAAGTTGAAAACCTGAAAGAATAGAAAATGTTCGCACTCAAAATTTTAACTTTTTTTCTCGATTTTTTGATGAAAAGAGCATGCAGCTAGTCTATCAAACTTTTCTCTTTTATACGGAATGCCAGGATCCAAAATTACAATCCTTGAATTGTTTAGAGCAATCGCGAGCGCTTGAACTATTACTCATTTGCGAAAAAGTGGCAGTTCCGTTCAAAGGCGCAACGGCAAATGTTCATGATATCTCGTCACGTTTACAGCTATATTGCACTGAAAGTTACTTTGATCGTGACGAGATATCGTGAACTTTTGCCGTTGCGCCTTTAAACGGAACCGCCACTTTTCACAAATGAGTAATACTCGTTTTTCGCATTCCTCCCTTTCATCAAATTCAAAATCGACTTTTTCTTATTCTCTTCGACAGGTAATCACTTCCTTATCGTTTTCCATCGAAACGATTACCTTCAACTTGTTGACACCATATTTTAATGGTTGCCAATCGAATTGTAAACATATTTCATTATCACAATCAGCCAAGAAAAGGCTTTCGATAATCAGTGGCTTCTCATCAACAACTTGTCGGCATTTTTGGGTAACGTTGCAGAAAATGCACCTGGAAAGAACTATTTATATTTAAATTTTCCAACAAACTTACTTTTCCTTCCAGTTCAATTTCTCCACAATTTCAAAGGCGACATCGATTGGCATATCAGCTAACTCAAGTGGTCTGGGTTCTGTTTTTCTTTCATATGCCAATTCTTTTCGAGAACGTCATACTGAATGCAATTCGACATAGCGTGACGGTTTTTGAGAACGTCTTCGAGCATTTTTCTGAAAGATTCTTTGCTGAAATTTGAATTAATTCTAACTGAGTATAATAATTAATCAAATAGTTAACGTTTTCAAACGTAGACGAAAAAGAGAAACAAGAATTGGTTCAGGGGAGATAATTTCATAAGAAACAGCTTTATGAAAGAAAAATTTAATGAAACTATGAAGTACGAATGTATTATTTTCTTCTGAAAGTGACCTCAATTTCATCTATATCAATATCCACATGAAGTGTACTTCCATCAACCATTGGGAATCTATCACCACCCAATTCTTCCCAAATTCTGTCCTCATCCATATTAAACAAATATAATCTGCAATGCTTGAAAGTTGAAGAGTTCAAGTAGATCTGGAAAAAAATAATATGAGTTACGTTTTAATTAAAATTTAGTTTCTTACATTTTTGAGGGTAACGAAGTTCTCCGGTTTGAAGTTCTCAGAAATAAATACCAACAACCGATCAAAATGAGCCACTTTATCGATGTTATAGGAGATTTGTTGATCAGTATGCAACTCTTTCGCTTGCTTCCATTGCTCCATTTTCGCCAGTTCCTCAAGATTCGAGTCAAAATCCCTTTTAACTCGAGTAGAACAGTACACTCCGATATTCTCAAGTACTCCCGGCTTCAAATGTGGCAGAAATTTTATTGAACTGATATCAACTGGATCTTCCTGATAGGGCTCCTGTCTATCTTCGAAATGAATCGATTCGACGTGCAATTGATGATTGAGGGAGTTGAAAAGAGAATACAGCTTATCCATCAAAGTTTGTTCCTTTATAAAAAAAGTAAGTCTTCCGATTTGAAGTCTTGGATTGTTCAGAATAATCGCTAGCATTTGGACTACTCGTTTTTCGCATTCCTCTCTCTCATCAACTTCCATTTCAACTTTTTCTTCATCGTCCTCCTCACATATAATCACTTCGCTTTCCACCAAAACAATTTCCTTCAACTTGTTGACACTATATTTGTAAGACTGTTTATCGAATCTTAAGCGTATTTCATGATCATAATCACCCAAGAAAAGGCTTTCAATAATAATTGGCTTCTCATCAACAACTTGACGGCATTTCTGGGAGACGTTGCGGAATATGCATCTGAAATGAATTCTTTAATTACATTAAATCTGGTCGGTCACCTACTTTTCGATCGGTTTCAACTCCTCCACGATTTTTTCGGCTACATACATTGGCATATTTGATAGTCTTGGTTGTTCTGGATCCTTATTTCTATCATGGTCCAAATCGAAATTTCCATTCACAAAGTGATAATACCAGAAGTCGAAATCACGGTATTCCATGACACTGTCTCCAAGAATTTTGCAGAAACTTTTATAAGCTTCGAAGACTTCTTTTTTCTGGAGTACTTCGTATTGAATACAGATGAGAATATATTGACGGTTTTGAAGGACGTCTTCGAGCATTGTTCTTAAAGGGTTAGTCTGAAATTCGAAATAGTTCTAACAGATTAATTAAAAAACCAATGAAATAATAAACGTTATCAAACGTAGAACAAAATAAGATTAAAAAAATCAACCAAACTGGGTGCAATATGTTCATTCCATACATAAATAGTATATAACAGGGAAATCGAATAAAACGATGATATGCGAATGTATTATTTTCTTCTGAAATGGATCTCAATTTCCTCTCTATCGATTTTCACATGAAGTGTGCTTCCATCAGTCATTGGGAATCTATCACCACCCAATTCTTCCCAAATTTTGTCCTCATCTACTTTGTCCGCAAGCAAATCACAATGTTTGAATGTTGGAGAGTTCACGTAAATCTGAAAAAATACTATAAGTTACGTCTTAATTAAAATTGAGTTTCTTACATTCTTGAGGTAAACCACATTCTCCGGTTTGAAGTTGTCATCAATAAATATATCCAAACGATCGAAATGAGCCACTTTATCGATATTATAGGAGATTTTTTGACCAGTATCTAACTCTTTCGCTTGCATCCACTGCTCCATTTTTGCCAGTTCCTCAAGATTCGAGTCAAAATCCCTTTTAATTCGAGTAGAACAGAGCAATACGATAGTTTCAAGTACTCCTGGCTTCAAATGTGGCAGAAACTTCATTAAACTGATATCCACCGGATCTTCCTGATAGGGCTTCTGTCCATCGTCGCATTCAATCGATTTGACGTGCAATTGATGATTGAGGGAGTTGAAGAGAGAATACAGTTTATCCATCAAAGTTTGTTTCTCCATACAAAAAGAAAGTTCTCCGATTTGAAGTCTTGGATTGTTCAGAACAATTGATAGCATTTGGACTACTCGCTTCTCGCATTCCTCTCTTTCATCAACTTCCATTTTAACTTTTTCTTTTTTGTCCTTCCGACAGTAAGTCTCTTCGCTTTCCACCAGAACAATTTCCTTCAACTTGTTGACACTATATTTGTAAGCATATTCATCGAAATATAAAGATATTTCGTGATCACAATCATTCAAACAAAGGCTTTCAATAATCAGTGGCTTCTCATCAACAACTTGACGGCATTTCTGGGAGACGTTGCGGAATATGCATCTGAAATGAATTCTTTAATATATATAAAATCTGATGATCAGCTACTTTTCGATCGGCTTCAACTTGTCCACAATTTTCTCGGCTACATACATTGGCATATCTGATAGTCCTCGTTGCTCTGGATCCTTACTTCTATCATGGTCCAAATCGAAATTTCCATTCACAAAGTGATAATACCAGAAATCGAATTCATGGTATTCCATGACACTGTCTCGAAGAATTTTACAGATATTTTTATAAGCTTCATCGATTGATTTCTTTTGCAGAACTTCGTATTGAATGCATACGAGAATATATTGACGGTTTTGAAGGACGTCTTCGAGCATTGTTCTTAAAGGGTTAGTCTGAAATTCGAAATTGTTCTAACCAGGGCTGCGCGTAAAATTTTTATTTTACGGAATTCGTAAAACGTAAAATTTTCGGATATTGTTCAATTGCGAGGGAAAAATAAGACAGCGGCGGAAATCGGCAAGCCAAACCGATAATCCAGTGGAGCGCGCTTGCACACTCCCACTTTTTTTCCAAAATTTTCAGACTTTTTAAAGAAAAACGTTCAAGCGCGCGCTCAATAGACTAGCAGTTTGGCTTGTCAATTTCCGCCACTGTCGGAAATGTTAATTTGAAGAGAAATTCCGTGGAAAATTGAAAAAATAAACCACACAGCGCAAAAAACCGTGATTTAACCGCTAAATCGATTATTTTAATGACAATAAATGTCACTTTTGCCGGAAAAAGTTTAATTTAGAGAAAAAATTAATTTTAGTCAATGAAAATCGGTTGAAAATGCGCTTTTTTCTGGGAAAAGGTGAAACATCGCGAAAATTTGAACGAAAATTATACAGTAGGGTTTTAAAGGCGCATGATGGAAAAGCTGATTGGGTCTCGCCACGATAATAAGTCATCGCGATTTTGGTAACTTTTCTGGCATTTTCACTGGCAATTGCCTTTTTTCAGGCTAAAGTTCCGTAAATTTAGCGCAAGAAAGATTCTATTTTTGGTAAAAATTTAAAGTTTTTTTTGCGAATGATCGAAATCCTGTTGTCTTGTTAATTTTTAGCCCGCCTCTGAAAAAATTTTGAAAATTTCAGTTTTTTTCTGACATATTCGTAGCTTTGTTTGAGCAGGGCCTGCGAAATTTGTGGATATAATCAATTAAACATTTCCTAGGATGCCCTAAAGAGCTCTGAGAAACGAAAAAAAAAATCTGTATCAATCTTTTCCAAAAATGAAGAAGTTTTTTTTCAAAACCAGAGACTGCAGAGGGTGAAGTCGAGAAAAAATTCCCAGCTGCCCGGCACGCGACAAAGTTGAAAATTTCAAAATTCCCCTCCCCCAAAAAATTCTGTAATTCCAAAAAATTCTGTAATTCCAAAAAATTCTGAATTTCCTGAAAATTCCCCTCCCCCAAAAAATTCTGAAATTCAAAAAAATTCTAAAATTCCAAAAAATTGCTTTCCCCCTTTCAATTTCTGGTCCTAACGTGATCCAAAACGGTTAAAAGAGATATTCCCATTTATATTCGGCAAATGAATAGGACCGTGTAGGACTGCCCTTCTAATGCAGTTGTACCGTCTGGTTCGTTTGCTGAATCGGGAATAAATTGCCTCTTTTTTGCCGTTTTGGACACACTGAATTTAGATCCTTTTTTCAGACAATCCACCTTTTTTTCAGATGGTCCTTTTTTTTCAGATGGTCCTTTTCTTCAGCTGGTCCTTTTTTTCAGATGGTCCTTTTTTTCAGAAGGTCCCTGTTTTTCCGATGGTCCTTTTTTTCAGATGGTCCCTTTTTTGCGATGGTCCTTTTTTAGGTGGTTTGACGGCGGGTGAAGGCCAGAATGAAACCAGGGGGATTTCAGACATGAAGAGACAAATTCTGATGGTTTTTAGGAATTAAAAAAAAATTAATTTTGCACCATGAGACCTACCTTTACAGTGGGCTCCAAAATCCAAAATTTGAAATTTTTTCCAGAATTGTCTGCAAGTTTTCAGAAAATTCCCACGAGGAGAAAGAAACAAAAAACCGGATCAACAAAAACTATCCTTCGCCCCCGCCCCCCCCCCCCCCCCCCCCAAGAAACAACTGCAATTGACGCCTACTTTAGCATTGGTAAGCAGGGGCTAACAATCCAACTCAGACACTGATAAACAGGCGGAGCTTAGGCTTGGAGCTTCACAGGCTTTTTGGGCATCAAAGTAAGAATGGCTGTCACACAATGAACTCATTATACGGAGCTCTAGCGACTATTCCTGTGAGATTATAAAACATTACTATTGAAAAAATAAAGTTTGGGCAAGGAATTTTCAACTTGGCGCCGGGCCAACGACCGCCCCTTGGAAACGCAACTGCGGCACGCAATTTTTGCAACTATACCGCACACAATTTTGTTTCTAGATTTTTTGATGTTTTTGATGAAAAGGAGTACAACGTTCAGCTATAGTGATGACATAAATGAATCCGAAACTTATACACAAGTTGAAATGTCAATAAAAAAGCTGAAGGTTGCACTCGTTTTCATCGAAAACAGCAAAGATCTAGAAACAAAAATGTGTGCGGGATAGTTGCAAAAATTGCGTGCCGCATTTGCGTTTTCAGGGGGTGGTCGTTGGGTCGGTGCCAATTTTAAAATTCCTTTCCCAAACTTTATTTCTTCAACAATGTATTGCCATTTGTGCCATCTGTTAAATTTCATGGATGTATCTATGCGATCTTTCTTTAGGTTAATAGGTTTAATTTAAATTGACGATTTCATTCCACTTTTCGATCTAAATCTAGTTGAAAATCTGAAGGAAAATAGAAAACATTACGACTCAAAAAAATTCTCTTTTTTTCAATTTTCGGTGAAAAATGCTTCAGAATCGGTTTTTTTTTGCGAAAACCGAAAAATCCAAAAATCCAAGTATTGTGTCCAGTGGAGCGCGGTTGCTAATTGTTTAGAACGGTTAATCCAGTCTAACCTCATTTTTATCCTTGCATTTTTCCATTTCTTTTTCGTATTTCTTCGCTGTTTTATTTCGATATCCATCCAAAACTCTTCGTGATTTAGAGTTACAAAGCTGAAAGTGGGAGCTGGAACTTCCTCCACAAAATCGTCTCCATCATTGATAACAGCGCCACGTGTCAAATCCATTTTTAAAGGACCATCGAATGGCTCCAATTTGACTTGTTTCTCATCAAAGGAGCTGGAATTCCATCATCATTGATAACATCTTCAGCACCATCTCTTAATGAATCGCCAACTGGCTCCAACCTGGCTCTATGATTATCATCGAACTGATAATCGATATCAATTGAATAGTCATAATCGAGGACAATTTCCAAATCCTTCTTCTTCTTTGGAGCCACTTTTTGAGGCTTTTTCTTCGCTTTTTTTGGGTGTCGGATCATCTTCAGATTAATCGTCAGAATTCTTCTTCTGATTTCCTTTCTGGAGCTGCCATCTTCTTCTCAATTGTTTCATCAGAAGTCTTTATTTTCTTACTTCTAGTCTTCGAACCCATCAATTTAGGCTCTTTCTCTGGTCTCTTTTTCTTCTTCGTTTCAACTGATTCAGCCTTTTGATCCGATATCTTTCTTTTCTTGCTATTAGATGGTTGGAGTATTGGAATTCTTCGATTTCTTATTTATTGAAGCCTTCTAATGCTCGTAGAAGTAGGCGTCTGAGAAGTTTCTTTTCGATCTGAAATTCGTAAATTCAGGAATAAGAATCAAGAAGAGGGTTTTTAGAATCACTTATTTGTAAAATTCTGCCATCGCGATTTAAAGGCGCAGAGACAAATGCCTGTGAGATTTCGCCACGACTACAAATATATTCTCAACTGATAATTACTGTAATCGTGGCGAGACCCAATAGGCATTTTTCGCCGCTTCTTTAAACTGAAGTGTCAGACTTTTGCAATAAATTAATAGGATAGAAATTTTTCAAAATTAGATTTTCTCAAGAAAACCGTAAAAACTTTATTACACTGGCATGCCGCTCTACCGCTCAATGGACCTATGCCGCTTTATAAGAGGTGTCGATCTATAAGGGGGTGCAAAAAATTGTCTATTTCGAGACAAATTCGTTCCTCCACTGATGATTGCAGATTTTGTAGGGGCGCCGTTCTATTAAGGATGCCCGTATATTAAAGGTTTTGCGGTATGTATAATCAGACTTGTCACGGGCCGGGCCGCTGGAGGAATTTCTACCGGCCCGGCCCGGCCCGGTCGGCCCGGGGTTCAAGGCAAAACATGTTTTTTTCAAGTTTTTTTTTTGAAAAATTTTTTTTCGCGGTTTTTTTTTCTAGTTCTTTGGCCTATGTTTTCAGGGAGGAAATTCTGATCTATTTTTGAGTAAAAATACCCAGTAAAAGTTTCAAAATAGTGCTGAAAATCGCAAAAACGTGCTTCAAAATTCAAAAATTTTCAAACCCGGACCGGAGAATTTTTTTATCGGCCCGGCCCGGTCCGGCCCGGATTTTGACAAGTCTGTGTATAATAAACACAGTTTCATTATTTCCGTCACATTCAGACGATTTTATTCGATTGAATCTGGAATAAATCACTCACACTCTTCCACTTCTGGTATTCACTTTCGATTCTTCATCAGAATCCTTCACATCATCCTTTTTTATGCGAAACAACTCCTCGAATGCCTTCTTTTTTCAGATTTCGAGCTCCAAATTTCTTCTGGTACTCGATAAATCTGTTCTTCTTATCTACCATTACGCTTGCATTCTTTCGAAGCCTGGAATAAATTTTAAAGTTAATTTGAATCAAAATCGCAGCACTATCGGGAATGGGGTAGAAAAATGCGCCCTAATGAGAAATTTGACTGCCTGAGCTGAGTATTCTTTTTTTTCATTAGGCCAGGCAGCGAAACGCGTTTCTTATTAGGGCGCACTTTCCCACCTTTTCTCCCCGATAGTGTCATATATATTCTCACTCTTCCAAAGCATAATCAGCAATTACTGTACTCGATGCGAACATCATTCCCACTTTCATGTTCTCATCAAACAATTCTGCTTAAAAATCTTCTTTCGAGCCTCGCAAATTCGAATTTCCAGACTCGCCACGTTTCGAGAACGATCTGTCGCCGACATGAATTCTCTGCAAAGATACAACAGTATTGAAAATTCCACTCGTTCCTTTTACTTTTTTGACCAGAAACTCGAGAATGAGATTTGATTACTGATTTGCGAAAAAGTGGCTGTTCCGTTTAAAGGCGCAACGGTAAAAGTTAATGATATCTCGTCACGTTTACGGTTATATTGCACTGAAAGTTACTTTAATCGTGACGAGATATCGTGAACATTTGCCGTTGCGCCTTTGAACGGAACCGCCACTTTTTCACAAATGAGTAATACTCGTTTTTCGCATTCCTCCCTTTCATCAAATTCAAAATCGACTTTTTCTTATTCTCTTCGACAGGTAATCACTTCCTTATCGTTTTCCATCGAAACGATTACCTTCAACTTGTTGACACCATATTTTAATGGTTGCCAATCGAATTGTAAACATATTTCATTATCACAATCAGCCAAGAAAAGGCTTTCGATAATCAGTGGCTTCTCATCAACAACTCGTCGGCATTTTTGGGTAACGTTGCAGAAAATGCACCTGGAAAGAACTATTTATATTTAAATTTTCCAACAAATTTACTTTTCCTTCCAGTTCAATTTCTCCACAATTTCAAAGGCGACATCGATTGGCATATCAGCTAACTCAAGTGGTCTGGGTTCTGTTTTTCTTTCATATGCCAATTCTTTTCGAGAACGTCATACTGAATGCAATTCGACATAGCGTGACGGTTTTTGAGAACGTCTTCGAGCATTTTTCTGAAAGATTCTTTGCTGAAATTTGAATTAATTCTAACTGAGTATAATAATTAATCAAATAGTTAACGTTTTCAAACGTAGACGAAAAAGAGAAACAAGAATTGGTTCAGGGGAGATAATTTCATAAGAAACAGCTTTATGAAAGAAAAATTTAATGAAACTATGAAGTACGAATGTATTATGTTCTTCTGAAAGTGACCTCAATTTCATCTATATCAATATCCACATGAAGTGTACTTCCATCAACCATTGGGAATCTATCACCACCCAATTCTTCCCAAATTCTGTCCTCATCCATATTAAACAAATATAATCTGCAATGCTTGAAAGTTGAAGAGTTCAAGTAGATCTGGAAAAAAATAATATGAGTTACGTTTTAATTAAAATTTAGTTTCTTACATTTTTGAGGGTAACGAAGTTCTCCGGTTTGAAGTTCTCAGAAATAAATACCAACAACCGATCAAAATGAGCCACTTTATCGATGTTATAGGAGATTTGTTGATCAGTATGCAACTCTTTCGCTTGCTTCCATTGCTCCATTTTCGCCAGTTCCTCAAGATTCGAGTCAAAATCCCTTTTAACTCGAGTAGAACAGTACACTCCGATATTCTCAAGTACTCCCGGCTTCAAATGTGGCAGAAATTTTATTGAACTGATATCAACTGGATCTTCCTGATAGGGCTCCTGTCTATCTTCGAAATGAATCGATTCGACGTGCAATTGATGATTGAGGGAGTTGAAAAGAGAATACAGCTTATCCATCAAAGTTTGTTCCTTTATAAAAAAAAGTAAGTCTTCCGATTTGAAGTCTTGGTTTGTTCAGAATAATCGCTAGCATTTGGACTACTCGTTTTTCGCATTCCTCTCTCTCATCAACTTCCATTTCAACTTTTTCTTCATCGTCCTCCTCACATATAATCACTTCGCTTTCCACCAAAACAATTTCCTTCAACTTGTTGACACTATATTTGTAAGACTGTTTATCGAATCTTAAGCGTATTTCATGATCATAATCACCCAAGAAAAGGCTTTCAATAATAATTGGCTTCTCATCAACAACTTGACGGCATTTCTGGGAGACGTTGCGGAATATGCATCTGAAATGAATTCTTTAATTTACATAAAACCCGGTCACCTACTTTTCGATCGGTTTCAACTCCTCCACGATTTTTTCGGCTACATACATTGGCATATTTGATAGTCCTGGTTGTTCTGGATCCTTATTTCTATCATGGTCCAAATCGAAATTTCCATTCACAAAGTGATAATACCAGAAGTCGAAATCACGGTATTCCATGACACTGTCTCCAAGAATTTTGCAGAAACTTTTATAAGCTTCGAAGACTTCTTTTTTCTGGAGTACTTCGTATTGAATGCAGATGAGAATATATTGACGGTTTTGAAGGACGTCTTCGAGCATTGTTCTTGAAGGGTTAGTCTGAAATTCGAAATAGTTCTAACAGATTAATTAAAAAACCAATGAAATAATAAACGTTATCAAACGTAGAACAAAATAAGATTAAAAAAATCAACCAAACTGGGTGCAATATGTTCATTCCATACATAAATAGTATATAACAGGGAAATCGAATAAAACGATGATATGCGAATGTATTATTTTCTTCTGAAATGGATCTCAATTTCCTGTCTATCGATTTTCACATGAAGTGTGCTTCCATCAGTCATTGGGAATCTATCACCACCCAATTCTTCCCAAATTTTGTCCTCATCTACTTTGTCCGCAAGCAAATCACAATGTTTGAATGTTGGAGAGTTCACGTAAATCTGAAAAAATACTATAAGTTACGTCTTAATTAAAATTGAGTTTCTTACATTCTTGAGGTAAACCACATTCTCCGGTTTGAAGTTGTCATCAATAAATATATCCAAACGATCGAAATGAGCCACTTTATCGATATTATAGGAGATTTTTTGACCAGTATCTAACTCTTTCGCTTGCATCCACTGCTCCATTTTTGCCAGTTCCTCAAGATTCGAGTCAAAATCCCTTTTAATTCGAGTAGAACAGAGCAATACGATAGTTTCAAGTACTCCTGGCTTCAAATGTGGCAGAAACTTCATTAAACTGATATCCACCGGATCTTCCTGATAGGGCTTCTGTCCATCGTCGCATTCAATCGATTTGACGTGCAATTGATGATTGAGGGAGTTGAAGAGAGAATACAGTTTATCCATCAAAGTTTGTTTCTCCATACAAAAAGAAAGTTCTCCGATTTGAAGTCTTGGATTGTTCAGAACAATTGATAGCATTTGGACTACTCGCTTCTCGCATTCCTCTCTTTCATCAACTTCCATTTTAACTTTTTCTTTTTTGTCCTTCCGACAGTAAGTCTCTTCGCTTTCCACCAGAACAATTTCCTTCAACTTGTTGACACTATATTTGTAAGCATATTCATCGAAATATAAAGATATTTCGTGATCACAATCATTCAAACAAAGGCTTTCAATAATCAGTGGCTTCTCATCAACAACTTGACGGCATTTCTGGGAGACGTTGCGGAATATGCATCTGAAATGAATTCTTTAATATATATAAAATCTGATGATCAGCTACTTTTCGATCGGCTTCAACTTGTCCACAATTTTCTCGGCTACATACATTGGCATATCTGATAGTCCTCGTTGCTCTGGATCCTTACTTCTATCATGGTCCAAATCGAAATTTCCATTCACAAAGTGATAATACCAGAAATCGAATTCATGGTATTCCATGACACTGTCTCCAAGAATTTTACAGATATTTTTATAAGCTTCATCGATTGATTTCTTTTGCAGAACTTCGTATTGAATGCATACGAGAATATATTGACGGTTTTGAAGGACGTCTTCGAGCATTGTTCTTAAAGGGTTAGTCTGAAATTCGAAATTGTTCTAACCAGGGCTGCGCGTAAAATTTTTATTTTACGGAATTCGTAAAACGTAAAATTTTCGGATATTGTTCAATTGCGAGGGAAAAATAAGACAGCGGCGGAAATCGGCAAGCCAAACCGATAATCCAGTGGAGCGCGCTTGCACACTCCCACTTTTTTTCCAAAATTTTCAGACTTTTTAAAGAAAAACGTTCAAGCGCGCGCTCAATAGACTAGCAGTTTGGCTTGTCAATTTCCGCCACTGTCGGAAATGTTAATTTGAAGAGAAATTCCGTGGAAAATTGAAAAAATAAACCACACAGCGCAAAAAACCGTGATTTAACCGCTAAATCGATTATTTTAATGACAATAAATGTCACTTTTGCCGGAAAAAGTTTAATTTAGAGAAAAAATTAATTTTAGTCAATGAAAATCGGTTGAAAATGCGCTTTTTTCTGGGAAAAGGTGAAACATCGCGAAAATTTGAACGAAAATTATACAGTAGGGTTTTAAAGGCGCATGATGGAAAAGCTGATTGGGTCTCGCCACGATAATAAGTCATCGCGATTTTGGTAACTTTTCTGGCATTTTCACTGGCAATTGCCTTTTTTCAGGCTAAAGTTCCGTAAATTTAGCGCAAGAAAGATTCTATTTTTGGTAAAAATTTAAAGTTTTTTTTGCGAATGATCGAAATCCTGTTGTCTTGTTAATTTTTAGCCCGCCTCTGAAAAAATTTTGAAAATTTCAGTTTTTTTCTGACATATTCGTAGCTTTGTTTGAGCAGGGCCTGCGAAATTTGTGGATATAATCAATTAAACATTTCCTAGGATGCCCTAAAGAGCTCTGAGAAACGAAAAAAAAAATCTGTATCAATCTTTTCCAAAAATGAAGAAGTTTTTTTTCAAAACCAGAGACTGCAGAGGGTGAAGTCGAGAAAAAATTCCCAGCTGCCCGGCACGCGACAAAGTTGAAAATTTCAAAATTCCCCTCCCCCAAAAAATTCTGTAATTCCAAAAAATTCTGTAATTCCAAAAAATTCTGAATTTCCTGAAAATTCCCCTCCCCCAAAAAATTCTGAAATTCAAAAAAATTCTAAAATTCCAAAAAATTGCTTTCCCCCTTTCAATTTCTGGTCCTAACGTGATCCAAAACGGTTAAAAGAGATATTCCCATTTATATTCGGCAAATGAATAGGACCGTGTAGGACTGCCCTTCTAATGCAGTTGTACCGTCTGGTTCGTTTGCTGAATCGGGAATAAATTGCCTCTTTTTTGCCGTTTTGGACACACTGAATTTAGATCCTTTTTTCAGACAATCCACCTTTTTTTCAGATGGTCCTTTTTTTTCAGATGGTCCTTTTCTTCAGCTGGTCCTTTTTTTCAGATGGTCCTTTTTTTCAGAAGGTCCCTGTTTTTCCGATGGTCCTTTTTTTCAGATGGTCCCTTTTTTGCGATGGTCCTTTTTTAGGTGGTTTGACGGCGGGTGAAGGCCAGAATGAAACCAGGGGGATTTCAGACATGAAGAGAAAAATTCTGATGGTTTTTAGGAATTAAAAAAAAATTAATTTTGCACCATGAGACCTACCTTTACAGTGGGCTCCAAAATCCAAAATTTGAAATTTTTTCCAGAATTGTCTGCAAGTTTTCAGAAAATTCCCACGAGGAGAAAGAAACAAAAAACCGGATCAACAAAAACTATCCTTCGCCCCCGCCCCCCCCCCCCCCCCCCCCCCAAGAAACAACTGCAATTGACGCCTACTTTAGCATTGGTAAGCAGGGGCTAACAATCCAACTCAGACACTGATAAACAGGCGGAGCTTAGGCTTGGAGCTTCACAGGCTTTTTGGGCATCAAAGTAAGAATGGCTGTCACACAATGAACTCATTATACGGAGCTCTAGCGACTATTCCTGTGAGATTATAAAACATTACTATTGAAAAAATAAAGTTTGGGCAAGGAATTTTCAACTTGGCGCCGGGCCAACGACCGCCCCTTGGAAACGCAACTGCGGCACGCAATTTTTGCAACTATACCGCACACAATTTTGTTTCTAGATTTTTTGATGTTTTTGATGAAAAGGAGTACAACGTTCAGCTATAGTGATGACATAAATGAATCCGAAACTTATACACAAGTTGAAATGTCAATAAAAAAGCTGAAGGTTGCACTCGTTTTCATCGAAAACAGCAAAGATCTAGAAACAAAAATGTGTGCGGGATAGTTGCAAAAATTGCGTGCCGCATTTGCGTTTTCAGGGGGTGGTCGTTGGGTCGGTGCCAATTTTAAAATTCCTTTCCCAAACTTTATTTCTTCAACAATGTATTGCCATTTGTGCCATCTGTTAAATTTCATGGATGTATCTATGCGATCTTTCTTTAGGTTAATAGGTTTAATTTAAATTGACGATTTCATTCCACTTTTCGATCTAAATCTAGTTGAAAATCTGAAGGAAAATAGAAAACATTACGACTCAAAAAAATTCTCTTTTTTTCAATTTTCGGTGAAAAATGCTTCAGAATCGGTTTTTTTTTGCGAAAACCGAAAAATCCAAAAATCCAAGTATTGTGTCCAGTGGAGCGCGGTTGCTAATTGTTTAGAACGGTTAATCCAGTCTAACCTCATTTTTATCCTTGCATTTTTCCATTTCTTTTTCGTATTTCTTCGCTGTTTTATTTCGATATCCATCCAAAACTCTTCGTGATTTAGAGTTACAAAGCTGAAAGTGGGAGCTGGAACTTCCTCCACAAAATCGTCTCCATCATTGATAACAGCGCCACGTGTCAAATCCATTTTTAAAGGACCATCGAATGGCTCCAATTTGACTTGTTTCTCATCAAAGGAGCTGGAATTCCATCATCATTGATAACATCTTCAGCACCATCTCTTAATGAATCGCCAACTGGCTCCAACCTGGCTCTATGATTATCATCGAACTGATAATCGATATCAATTGAATAGTCATAATCGAGGACAATTTCCAAATCCTTCTTCTTCTTTGGAGCCACTTTTTGAGGCTTTTTCTTCGCTTTTTTTGGGTGTCGGATCATCTTCAGATTAATCGTCAGAATTCTTCTTCTGATTTCCTTTCTGGAGCTGCCATCTTCTTCTCAATTGTTTCATCAGAAGTCTTTATTTTCTTACTTCTAGTCTTCGAACCCATCAATTTAGGCTCTTTCTCTGGTCTCTTTTTCTTCTTCGTTTCAACTGATTCAGCCTTTTGATCCGATATCTTTCTTTTCTTGCTATTAGATGGTTGGAGTATTGGAATTCTTCGATTTCTTATTTATTGAAGCCTTCTAATGCTCGTAGAAGTAGGCGTCTGAGAAGTTTCTTTTCGATCTGAAATTCGTAAATTCAGGAATAAGAATCAAGAAGAGGGTTTTTAGAATCACTTATTTGTAAAATTCTGCCATCGCGATTTAAAGGCGCAGAGACAAATGCCTGTGAGATTTCGCCACGACTACAAATATATTCTCAACTGATAATTACTGTAATCGTGGCGAGACCCAATAGGCATTTTTCGCCGCTTCTTTAAACTGAAGTGTCAGACTTTTGCAATAAATTAATAGGATAGAAATTTTTCAAAATTAGATTTTCTCAAGAAAACCGTAAAAACTTTATTACACTGGCATGCCGCTCTACCGCTCAATGGACCTATGCCGCTTTATAAGAGGTGTCGATCTATAAGGGGGTGCAAAAAATTGTCTATTTCGAGACAAATTCGTTCCTCCACTGATGATTGCAGATTTTGTAGGGGCGCCGTTCTATTAAGGATGCCCGTATATTAAAGGTTTTGCGGTATGTATAATCAGACTTGTCACGGGCCGGGCCGCTGGAGGAATTTCTACCGGCCCGGCCCGGCCCGGTCGGCCCGGGGTTCAAGGCAAAACATGTTTTTTTCAAATTTTTTTTTGAAAAATTTTTTTTCGCGGTTTTTTTTCTAGTTCTTTGGCCTATGTTTTCAGGGAGGAAATTCTGATTTATTTTTGAGTAAAAATACCTAGTAAAAGTTTCGAAATAGTGCTGAAAATCGCGAAAAACGTGCTTCAAAATTCAAAAATTTTCAAACCCGGACCGGAGAATTTTTTTATCGGCCCGGCCCGGTCCGGCCCGGATTTTGACAAGTCTGTGTATAATAAACACAGTTTCATTATTTCCGTCACATTCAGACGATTTTATTCGATTGAATCTGGAATAAATCACTCACACTCTTCCACTTCTGGTATTCACTTTCGATTCTTCATCAGAATCCTTCACATCATCCTTTTTTATGCGAAACAACTCCTCGAATGCCTTCTTTTTTCAGATTTCGAGCTCCAAATTTCTTCTGGTACTCGATAAATCTGTTCTTCTTATCTACCATTACGCTTGCATTCTTTCGAAGCCTGGAATAAATTTTAAAGTTAATTTGAATCAAAATCGCAGCACTATCGGGAATGGGGTAGAAAAATGCGCCCTAATGAGAAATTTGACTGCCTGAGCTGAGTATTCTTTTTTTTCATTAGGCCAGGCAGCGAAACGCGTTTCTTATTAGGGCGCACTTTCCCACCTTTTCTCCCCGATAGTGTCATATATATTCTCACTCTTCCAAAGCATAATCAGCAATTACTGTACTCGATGCGAACATCATTCCCACTTTCGTGTTCTCATCAAACAATTCTGCTTGAAAATCTTCTTTCAAGCCTCGCAAATTTCCCGAATTTCCAGACTCGCCACGTTTCGAGAACGATCTGTCGCCGACATGAATTCTCTGCAAAGATACAACAGTATTGAAAATTCCATTCGTTCATTTTACTTTTTTGACCAGAAACTCGAGAATGAGATTTGATTACTGATTTGCGAAAAAGTGGCGGTTCCGTTTAAAGGCGCAACGGTAAATGTTAATGATATCTCGTCACATCTACAGTTATATTGCACTGAAAGTTACTTTAATCGTGACGAGATATCGTGAACATTTGCCGTTGCGCCTTTGAACGGAACCGCCACTTTTTCACAAATGAGTAATACTCGTTTTTCGCATTCCTCCCTTTCATCAAATTCAAAATCGACTTTTTCTTATTCTCTTCGACAGGTAATCACTTCCTTATCGTTTTCCATCGAAACGATTACCTTCAACTTGTTGACACCATATTTTAATGGTTGCCAATCGAATTGTAAACATATTTCATTATCACAATCAGCCAAGAAAAGGCTTTCGATAATCAGTGGCTTCTCATCAACAACTCGTCGGCATTTTTGGGTAACGTTGCAGAAAATGCACCTGGAAAGAACTATTTATATTTAAATTTTCCAACAAACTTACTTTTCCTTCCAGTTCAATTTCTCCACAATTTCAAAGGCGACATCGATTGGCATATCAGCTAACTCAAGTGGTTTGGGTTCTGTTTTTCTTTCATATGCCAATTCTTTTGGAGAACGTCATACTGAATGCAATTCGACATAGCGTGACTGTTTTTGAGAACGTCTTCGAGCATTTTTCTGAAAGATTCTTTGCTGAAATTTGAATTAATTCTAACTGAGTATAATAATTAATCAAATAGTTAACGTTTTCAAACGTAGACGAAAAAGAGAAACAAGAATTGGTTCAGGGGAGATAATTTCATAAGAAACAGCTTTATGAAAAAAAAATTTAATGAAACTATGAAGTACGAATGTATTATGTTCTTCTGAAAGTGACCTCAATTTCATCTATATCAATATCCACATGAAGTGTACTTCCATCAACCATTGGGAATCTATCACCACCCAATTCTTCCCAAATTCTGTCCTCATCCATATTAAACAAATATAATCTGCAATGCTTGAAAGTTGAAGAGTTCAAGTAGATCTGGAAAAAAATAATATGAGTTACGTTTTAATTAAAATTTAGTTTCTTACATTTTTGAGGGTAACGAAGTTCTCCGGTTTGAAGTTCTCAGAAATAAATACCAACAACCGATCAAAATGAGCCACTTTATCGATGTTATAGGAGATTTGTTGATCAGTATATAACTCTTTCGCTTGCTTCCATTGCTCCATTTTCGCCAGTTCCTCAAGATTCGAGTCAAAATCCCTTTTAACTGGAGTAGAACAGTACACTCCGATATTCTCAAGTACTCCCGGCTTCAAATGTGGCAGAAGTTTCATTGAACTGATATCAACTGGATCTTCCTGATAGGGCTCCTGTCTATCTTCGAAATGAATCGATTCGACGTGCAATTGATGATTGAGGGAGTTGAAAAGAGAATACAGCTTATCCATCAAAGTTTGTTCCTTTATAAAAAAAGTAAGTCTTCCGATTTGAAGTCTTGGATTGTTCAGAATAATCGCTAGCATTTGGACTACTCGTTTTTCGCATTCCTCTCTCTCATCAACTTCCATTTCAACTTTTTCTTCATCGTCCTCCTCACATATAATCACTTCGCTTTCCACCAAAACAATTTCCTTCAACTTGTTGACACTATATTTGTAAGACTGTTTATCGAATCTTAAGCGTATTTCATGATCATAATCACCCAAGAAAAGGCTTTCAATAATAATTGGCTTCTCATCAACAACTTGACGGCATTTCTGGGAGACGTTGCGGAATATGCATCTGAAATGAATTCTTTAATTTACATAAAACCCGGTCACCTACTTTTCGATCGGTTTCAACTCCTCCACGATTTTTTCGGCTACATACATTGGCATATTTGATAGTCCTGGTTGTTCTGGATCCTTATTTCTATCATGGTCCAAATCGAAATTTCCATTCACAAAGTGATAATACCAGAAGTCGAAATCACGGTATTCCATGACACTGTCTCCAAGAATTTTGCAGAAACTTTTATAAGCTTCGAAGACTTCTTTTTTCTGGAGTACTTCGTATTGAATACAGATGAGAATATATTGACGGTTTTGAAGGACGTCTTCGAGCATTGTTCTTAAAGGGTTAGTCTGAAATTCGAAATAGTTCTAACAGATTAATTAAAAAACCAATGAAATAATAAACGTTATCAAACGTAGAACAAAATAAGATTAAAAAAATCAACCAAACTGGGTGCAATATGTTCATTCCATACATAAATAGTATATAACAGGGAAATCGAATAAAACGATGATATGCGAATGTATTATCTTACTATTCTAATACACAAGTTCCGTGTGTTTGTCAGTATGTTGTCTGTCGCTGACCCTGGAGCCTTTCCTAGATGTCCGATTTTGATGGGATCTTGACAGGTCGATACAAAACATCCCCGCGATGGTGCCCGTCTTTTTTTATTTTTCGATTGGAGCTCTACAAAGTTCTGTGCTATCTAAGTGCCAAGCCTAAGCCCCGCCCCCGTGGTGGCGTAGTGTAGTGGTGTAAAAAAAAATTTCGGTAAATTTAGCATCCGAGTTCGATTCCTCGGTGGGCCAAATATTTTTGGTTTTTCCTGTTTCGTAAGTATTGATCAAAACTTTTAGGAAATCCAGGCGGTTAAGGCGCGGAGCGCCGGAAACCGTCTGGTTTTCTTCTGAAATGGATCTCAATTTCCTGTCTATCGATATTCACATGAAATGTGCTTCCATCAGCCATTGGGAATCTATCACCACCCAATTCTTCCCAAATTTTGTCCTCATCTACTTTGTCCGCAAGCAAATCACAATGTTTGAATGTTGGAGAGTTCACGTAAATCTGAAAAAATACTATAAGTTACGTCTTAATTAAAATTTTCCGGGTTTAGACATTAAAACGCTTATTCCAACGTGTTTTTGCATCAAAAATCATTTAAAAAAGTAAGATTTTTCATTCGAAAAAAGTTCGTTCGCCGACAACGAAGAAAATATTTTCAAAAAACCAATTGAGTGCAGTGGGGCGCACTTGGTTGTTCATACGCCGCGCTGATAATATTTTATCGCGCTTGAAAGCTTTTGTCAAACTGAAAAAATTGCCAAAAAAAAAGCGCGAAAATCGAAAACTAAACAATTTTGAGCAGCATTGTCCGAGAGGAGTTCACGACGTGTTCAGTAGAGCGCATTTGCATAATCCATAAACTGTTCAGAGTTCTTCGCGTTGAAATGGGTTTTAATTTTGCAAAAAAAAGAGAAATAAAGTAACTATCGGCAAGGAACCAAAAAAAAATTAAATTTCGGAGCCAAAGTTTTCCAAATTTATATCAACAATGGATTCAAGAAATTTTCAAAAAAAACAGTAACAAAACAAACTTTTAGAAGACAACAATCGAGAGTATGAGAAAAAAAAACAGAAGAAAGAATCAAAAAGTGATAATATTATCAATGAAAGGGGACTAGGAATTTCTTGAGACTCATCGATTCGTTGCCTTCTGATGATTGACAGCTTTTGGTCACTTTTATGAGGAACATCTTCAGAGATTGTTGAATTTCTTTGTTGGAAATCGTCTGAAATTAAGAGACTGATTAAAAGATATTAGGTTTTTGAAATGATGAGCAACCGCGCTCTACTGAACTCAGTTAAGAAAACGTCTAATTGCGTCGTTTTTTTTCTGGACAACTCGCAACCGGAAATTTCGAGACCGCTCAGCAAATCGTGAAAAAAAGCACACATTTTATTTTTCCAAACTGCTTTTTCTCGAAATTTGCTCTCAATTCAGTGAACATTTGGTTTTTTCATAGAAAATGTTTCTTTTATTTCAAAATTTGAAAAATTTTCCCCATTTTCGAAGCTTTTTTTCACGATTCTCTCAGCGGTTTCGAGATGTCCTGTTTTGAAATATCGCGGTTTCGATACGTCCCGGAGCCCATTTTGTGACTATAATCGTTTGAAAAATGCTTTTTTCGTTCAAAATTGACAATTTCATTTTACTTTTCGATCTAAATCTAGTTGAAAACCTGAAGGAAAATAGAAAACATTTCGACTCAAAACATTTCTCTTTTTTTTCAATTTTCGGTGAAAAATGATTCAGAAGCGGTATTTTTTTTGCGAAAACCGAAAAATCCAAAAATCCAAGTATTGTGTCCAGTGGAGCGCGGTTGCTAATTGTTTAGAACGGTTAATCCAGTCTAACCTCATTTTTATCCTTGCATTTTTCCATTTCTTTTTCGTATTTCTTCGCTGTTCTATTTTGATATCCATCCAAAACTCTTCGTGATTTAGAGTTACAAAGCTGAAAGTGGGAGCTGGAACTTCCTCCACAAAATCGTCTCCATCATTGATAACAGCGCCACGTGTCAAATCCATTTTTAAAGGACCATCGAATGACTCCAATTTGACTTGTTTCTCATCAAAGGAGCTGGAATTCCATCATCCACGGAGTCCCACGCATGAAGTGCGCCTTGCGACGAACGCTCCGCCCCTCTTTTTCATGCGTCAACAAGGACGCTGGCGCGTTTCCCGAAGCACCGAAATTTATAACTGGAATAACGCATTTCATCGAATATCTGCTTAATTTGGATTTTTTTCAAAATTTTGCTCGCTTTACGATTGAGAACAGTTACTTAGCTTTCAAAAAATATTAAAAATTCGAAATTTCGTTCTGTACGAAAAAAGTTATTCAAGCAAGAAGTTACACACCGGGTGAAACTGAATAAAGAAATAGGTTTAACTTATCAAATCAGATCAGTGAGCAAAAAGACTTCATGAATAATTTAAATTAAGCTTTTTCGGTAAAAATTTTCTCATTCTGGCATAAATACTCGCTGAAAACTTTTGCGATTGAAAACATAATTTGAACTACCGCCGAAAAACGTGAAGTGCGTCAACGGTGCCTACACTTTTTTGCGCCAGCGAAGGTGTTGGCACATTTCACGTATGGGACTCCGTGCATCATTGATAACATCTTCAGCACCATCTCTTAATGAATCGCCAACTGGCTCCAAGTTGACTCTATGATTATCATCGAACTGATAATCGATATCAATTGAATAGTCATAATCGAGGACAATTTCCAAATCCTTCTTCTTCTTCTTTGGAGCCACTTTTTGAGGCTTTTTCTTCGCTTTTTTTGGGTGTCGGATCATTTTCAGATTAATCGTCAGAATTCTTCTTCTGATTTCCTTTCTGGAGCTGCCATCTTCTTCTCAATTGTTTCATCAGAAGTCTTCATTTTCTTACTTCTAGTCTTCGAACCCATCAATTTAGGCTCTTTCTCTGGTCTCTTTTCCTTCTTCGTTTCAACTGATTCAGCCTTTTGATCCGATATCTTTCTTTTCTTGCTATTAGATGGTTGGAGAATTGGAATTCTTCGATTTCTTATTTATTGGAGCCTTCTAATGCTCGTAGAAGTAGGCGTCTGAGAAGTTTCTTTTCGATCTGAAATTCGTAAATTCAGGAATAAGAATCAAGAAGAGGGTTTTTAGAATCACTTATTTGTAAAATTCTGCCATCGCGATTTAAAGGCGCAGAGACAAATGCCTGTGAGATCTCGCCACGACTACAAATATATTCTCAACTGATAATTACTGTAATCGTGGCGAGACCCAATAGGCATTTTTCGACGCTTCTTTGAATTGAAGTGCCAGATTTTTGCATAAATTAATAAGATATAAAGTTTTCAAAGATAGATTTTCTCAAGAAAACCGTAAAAACTTTATTACACTGGCATGCCGCTCTACCGTTCGATGGACCTGTGCCGCTTTTTTAGAGGTGCCGGTCTATAAGGGGGTGCAGCTCTATTTTTTGAATATTTCTCGGATTTTTCATGCAAATTCAAATCTTCAAAAACGAATGCATTTGTGAAAAATTGACGTTTATCCCTTCGAAGCATGCATGCTAAATTAGAAACATTTCCATAAAATTTGTTGAAAATATTTTCTTTTTCGAGACAAATTCGTTCCTCCACTGATGATTGCAGATTTCGTAGGGGCGCCGTTCTATTAAGGATGCCCGTGTATTAAAGGTTTTGCGGTATGTATAATCAGACTTGTCACGGGCCGGGCCGCTGGAGGAATTTCTACCGGCCCGGCCCGGCCCGGTCGGCCCGGGGGTCAAGGCAAAACATGTTTTTTTCAAGTTTTTTTTTCTAAAAATTTTTTTTTCGCGGTTTTTTTTCTAGTTCTTTGACCTATGTTTTCAGGGAGGAAATTCTGATCTATTTTTGAGTAAAAGTACCCAGTAAAAGTTTCGAAATAGTGCTGAAAATCGCGAAAAACGTGCTTCAAAATTCAAAAATTTTTAAACCCGGGCCGGGCCGGGCCGGAGAATTTTTTTATCGGCCCGGCCCGGCCCGGCCCGGATTTTGACAAGTCTGTGTATAATAAACACAGTTTCATTATTTCCGTCACATTCAGACGATTTTATTCGATTGAATCTGGAATAAATCACTCACACTCTTCCACTTCTGGTATTCACTTTCGATTCTTCATCAGAATCCTTCACATCATCCTTTTTTATGCGAAACAACTCCTCGAATGCCTTCTTTTTTCAGATTTCGAGCTCCAAATTTCTTCTGGTACTCGATAAATCTGTTCTTCTTATCTACCATTACGCTTGCATTCTTTCGAAGCCTGGAATAAATTTTAAAGTTAATTTGAATCAAAATCACAGCACTATCAGGATTGGGGTAGGAAAACGCGCCCTAATGAGAAGTTTGGCTGCCCGAGCTGAGTATTCATTTTTTGCATTAGGCCAGACAGCGAAATGCGTTTCTTATTAGGGCGCACTTTCCCACCTTTTCTCTCCGATAGTGTCATATATATTCTCACTCTTCCAAAGCATAATCAGCAATTACCGTACTCGATGCGAACATCATTCCTACTTTCGTGTTCTCATCAAACAATTCTGCTTAAAAAACTTCTTTCAAGCCTCGCAAATTTCCCGAATTTCCAGACTCGCCACGTTTCGAGAACTATCTGTCGCCGACGTGAATTCTCTGCAAAGATACAACAGTATTGAAAATTCCATTCGTTTCTTTTACTTTTTTTGACCAGAAACTCGAGAATGAGATTTGATTACTGATTTGCGAAGAAGTGGCAGTTTCGTTCAAAGGCGCAACGGCAAATGTTCATGATATCTCGTCACGTTTACGGTTATATTGCACTGAAAGTTACTTTCATCGTGACGAGATATCGTGAACTTACTCTAACGTAAATCGCCGACACTTTTGGCACGAACATGCAAACGCGCTCCATTGGACAACCCCCCGGAAAGGCCGCTGTACAGTAACTATTTAATAGCCCTCTTGACATTTTTTTCCAAAAGTAGTGAGACCACAGGTGATTCGCGATTTATACATCGTACATAAGTACGTATAAAGAGCCCCAGTTTCTACATATCGCGAAACGAATGGTCCAGTATGTATACATCGCGAAAGCCAGGTTGCGACGTTCGCAATACACGCATAATGTATATACAGACAACATATCGGCGAATAGAATGAAGACAATGTTTTGTTTCAAGTTTCCGTTTTCTTGTTTATTTCAAATTTACTTGTTTGAGTTTTTTCTTCATTTGTTCTCATGGTACCAACTTTTATTAATACTTCAGATTATTGGTAGCACACAGGACTCAAAAGCAGTCACTCTCGTAGCCAGCTTCCCATCAAGAACGAGAATGTTAGTAATGAAAAACCATAATGATTGCTCATTTTTGAATTTACAGAAAGCAAGACGACAAACAAAGCTCAATTCTAACAACATCTTCGGATTGCATTTTTTTTTGAGGTTTGATGCTTTTCGATGGATTTTATTCCAGTTCTATCAGAAAATGTAGCAATTTTCAAGCATAATGTAATTCAAATTCGAAACAACTTTCCATGCTTTTCCATGAACCTTCAAAATTTTTTTTGGAAACAAACGGGATCGAATTCTCTTTTTGATTAAAAAAAACTCGAACCAGAACAGTTCTCTCTTTTGACTAATTTTTCAAAAGTTCAAAAAGTTCAAGACAGTTCCAATGTGTGAATTCCTGCTTGGCGATCGTTATATTTTTGGATAGAACTGAAAACCCAAAATAGCTGGAAAAGAGAGTTTCAATAATTTTTTTTTTAGATAAGATGAGTACACTGTCGACTTCGCATCAACAAGACGAACGAAGGAAGCAGCGGACAACCTTGTGGATACGATCTTCAGGACTACAGCCAAAGGATTCTAATTTATGTTTTATAGTGTTTTTAATAAATTTTTGTTTCTTTTATGCCGTTTTTTATCGGAAGAAAAATAGGAAAAGTGTTCGCGATCAACACATTATAGGTTCGCAATATGTTCATTATAGATATATTACAGGTACACCTGATCGCGATGCATACATTATATACGCATTATGTATAAGTTTTCGTGATATGTACATTATGCACAAATTCTCAACCTGAAAGCGTGTACCCAACCTAAATGTGCGCGACATATATTCTAGGCATAATGTACCCTGCGCGAATCACCTGTGACGGCTCAGAGGTAGTGCATTAGGTTGTTGAGAAATACTCCGGGGTTCGATCCCCCTGTAGGCGAAAACTTTTTGAACAATTTTTAAACACGTTCACTGTTTCAAAAAGAGCCGCTGGCACTTTTAAACTGTTTTTTCTTCCACTATTGGCGGTTATTCAACTGTTCTCGATCAATTTAAAAAGATGTGTCCCTCTCTGTCGATTTTTAGCAGAAAATGGAACGCATTTTTGCTTCGTGCCAAAAGTGTCGGCGATTTACGTTAGAGTCGTGAACTTTTGCCGTTGCGCCTTTAAACGGAACCGCCACTTTTCCCAAATGAGTAATACTCGTTCTTCGCATTCCTCTCTTTCATCAACTTCGAAACCGGCTTTTTCTTATTCTTTTCGACAGATAATCACTTCCGGTGCAATGTGGGTTGGGGGGGGGCCACTTGATTTTGGGGGCGGGGCTTAGGCTGGGGTACTGTACTTTAGGGGCGGGGCTTCGGTAGGGTTACTGTACTTTAGGGGCGGGGCTACAGTTGGGTTACTGTACCTAGGGGCGGGGCTTGGGTACTGTAACTAAAGGGCGGAGTTTCGGCTATGCCTAAGCCTTAAATATGGTGGTAAATTGAAGAAAAATCTTTTTTTTTCAAATTTTTCTCCGAAAATTATCCAGAAATTAGAAAAAAAGCATTTTTTTTTCCATTAATTTTTTGTTTATAACACCATATTTGAGGCTTAGGCATTGCCGAAACTCCGCCCCTTAAGTACAGTACCCCCAAACGAAGCCCCGCCCCTAGGTACAGTAATCCAACTGTAGCCCCGCCCCTAAAGTACAGTAACCCTACCGAAGCCCCGCCCCTAAAGTACAGTACCCCAGCCTAAGCCCCGCCCCCAAAATCGAGTGGCCCTCCCCAACCCACATTGCACCTCACTTCCTTGTCGTTTTCCATCGAAACGATTACCTTCAACTTGTTTACACCATATTTTAATGGTTGCCAATCGAATTGTAAACATATTTCGTGATCACAATCATTCAAATAAAGGCTTTCGATAATCAGTGGCTTCTCATCAACAACTCGTCGGCATTTTTGGGTAACGTTGCAGGAAATGCACCTGGAAAGAACTATTTATATTTAAATTTTCCAACAAACTTACTTTTCCTTCCAGTTCAATTTCTCCACAATTTCAAAGGCGACATCGATTGGCATATCAGCTAACTCAAGTGGTTTGGGTTCTGTTTTTCTTTCATATGCCAATTCTTTTGGAGAACGTCATACTGAATGCAATTCGACATAGCGTGACTGTTTTTGAGAACGTCTTCGAGCATTTTTCTGAAAGATTCTTTGCTGAAATTTGAATTAATTCTAACTGAGTATAATAATTAATCAAATAGTTAACGTTTTCAAACGTAGACGAAAAAGAGAAACAAGAATTGGTTCAGGGGAGATAATTTCATAAGAAACAGCTTTATGAAAGAATAATTTAATGAAACTATGAAGTACGAATGTATTATGTTCTTCTGAAAGTGACCTCAATTTCATCTATATCAATATCCACATGAAGTGTACTTCCATCAACCATTGGGAATCTATCACCACCCAATTCTTCCCAAATTCTGTCCTCATCCATATTAAACAAATATAATCTGCAATGCTTGAAAGTTGAAGAGTTCAAGTAGATCTGGAAAAAAATAATATGAGTTACGTTTTAATTAAAATTTAGTTTCTTACATTTTTGAGGGTAACGAAGTTCTCCGGTTTGAAGTTCTCAGAAATAAATACCAACAACCGATCAAAATGAGCCACTTTATCGATGTTATAGGAGATTTGTTGATCAGTATATAACTCTTTCGCTTGCTTCCATTGCTCCATTTTCGCCAGTTCCTCAAGATTCGAGTCAAAATCCCTTTTAACTGGAGTAGAACAGTACACTCCGATATTCTCAAGTACTCCCGGCTTCAAATGTGGCAGAAGTTTCATTGAACTGATATCAACTGGATCTTCCTGATAGGGCTCCTGTCTATCTTCGAAATGAATCGATTCGACGTGCAATTGATGATTGAGGGAGTTGAAAAGAGAATACAGCTTATCCATCAAAGTTTGTTCCTTTATAAAAAAAGTAAGTCTTCCGATTTGAAGTCTTGGATTGTTCAGAATAATCGCTAGCATTTGGACTACTCGTTTTTCGCATTCCTCTCTCTCATCAACTTCCATTTCAACTTTTTCTTCATCGTCCTCCTCACATATAATCACTTCGCTTTCCACCAAAACAATTTCCTTCAACTTGTTGACACTATATTTGTAAGACTGTTTATCGAATCTTAAGCGTATTTCATGATCATAATCACCCAAGAAAAGGCTTTCAATAATAATTGGCTTCTCATCAACAACTTGACGGCATTTCTGGGAGACGTTGCGGAATATGCATCTGAAATGAATTCTTTAATTTACATAAAACCCGGTCACCTACTTTTCGATCGGTTTCAACTCCTCCACGATTTTTTCGGCTACATACATTGGCATATTTGATAGTCCTGGTTGTTCTGGATCCTTATTTCTATCATGGTCCAAATCGAAATTTCCATTCACAAAGTGATAATACCAGAAGTCGAAATCACGGTATTCCATGACACTGTCTCCAAGAATTTTGCAGAAACTTTTATAAGCTTCGAAGACTTCTTTTTTCTGGAGTACTTCGTATTGAATACAGATGAGAATATATTGACGGTTTTGAAGGACGTCTTCGAGCATTGTTCTTAAAGGGTTAGTCTGAAATTCGAAATAGTTCTAACAGATTAATTAAAAAACCAATGAAATAATAAACGTTATCAAACGTAGAACAAAATAAGATTAAAAAAATCAACCAAACTGGGTGCAATATGTTCATTCCATACATAAATAGTATATAACAGGGAAATCGAATAAAACGATGATATGCGAATGTATTATCTTACTATTCTAATACACAAGTTCCGTGTGTTTGTCAGTATGTTGTCTGTCGCTGACCCTGGAGCCTTTCCTAGATGTCCGATTTTGATGGGATCTTGACAGGTCGATACAAAACATCCCCGCGATGGTGCCCGTCTTTTTTATTTTTCGATTGGAGCTCTACAAAGTTCTGTGCTATCTAAGTGCCAAGCCTAAGCCCCGCCCCCGTGGTGGCGTAGTGTAGTGGTGTAAAAAAAAATTTCGGTAAATTTAGCATCCGAGTTCGATTCCTCGGTGGGCCAAATATTTTTGGTTTTTCCTGTTTCGTAAGTATTGATCAAAACTTTTAGGAAATCCAGGCGGTTAAGGCGCGGAGCGCCGGAAACCGTCTGGTTTTCTTCTGAAATGGATCTCAATTTCCTGTCTATCGATATTCACATGAAATGTGCTTCCATCAGCCATTGGGAATCTATCACCACCCAATTCTTCCCAAATTTTGTCCTCATCTACTTTGTCCGCAAGCAAATCACAATGTTTGAATGTTGGAGAGTTCACGTAAATCTGAAAAAATACTATAAGTTACGTCTTAATTAAAATTGAATTTCTTACATTCTTGAGGTAAACCACATTCTCCGGTTTGAAGTTGTCATCAATAAATATATCCAAACGATCGAAATGAGCCACTTTATCGATATTATAGGAGATTTTTTGATCAGTATCTAACTCTTTCGCTTGCATCCACTGCTCCATTTTTGCCAGTTCCTCAAGATTCGAGTCAAAATCCCTTTTAATTCGAGTAGAACAGAGCAATACGATAGTTTCAAGTACTCCTGGCTTCAAATGTGGCAGAAACTTCATTAAACTGATATCCACCGGATCTTCCTGATAGGGCTTCTGTCCATCGTCGCATTCAATCGATTTGACGTGCAATTGATGATTGAGGGAGTTGAAGAGAGAATACAGTTTATCCATCAAAGTTTGTTTCTCCATACAAAAAGAAAGTTCTCCGATTTGAAGTCTTGGATTGTTCAGAACAATTGATAGCATTTGGACTACTCGCTTCTCGCATTCCTCTCTTTCATCAACTTCCATTTTAACTTTTTCTTTTTTGTCCTTCCGACAGTAAGTCTCTTCGCTTTCCACCAGAACAATTTCCTTCAACTTGTTGACACTATATTTGTAAGCATATTCATCGAAATATAAAGATATTTCGTGATCACAATCATTCAAACAAAGGCTTTCAATAATCAGTGGCTTCTCATCAACAACTTGACGGCATTTCTGGGAGACGTTGCGGAATATGCATCTGAAATGAATTCTTTAATATATATAAAATCTGATGATCACCTACTTTTCGATCGGCTTCAACTCTTTCACAATTTTCTCGGCTACATACATTGGCATATTTAATAGTCCTCGTTGCTCTGGATCTTTACTTCTATCATGATCCAAATCGAAATTTCCATTGACAAAGTGATAATACCAGAAATCGAATTCATGGTATTCCATGACACTGTTTCCAAGAATTTTGCAGAAACTTTTATAAGCTTCATCGATTGATTTCTTTTGCAGAACTTCGTATTGAATGCATACGAGAATATATTGGCGGTCTTGAAGGACGTCTTCAAGCATTTCTTTAGAAGATTCTGAAAATGTTTTTTTTTAAATTAAAAATTTAAAAGAAATGAGGTTTTAAATAACGAGGAAGAGAGTAAGTTTTCACACTAAAATTTTCGAATTTTGTTCAATTGCGAGGGAAAAATAAGCCAGCGGCGGAAATTGGCAAGCCAAACCGCTAATCCACTGGAGCGCGCTTGCACACTCCTACTTTTTTTCGAAATTTTCAGACTTTTTCAAGAAAACCGTTCAAGCGCGCGCTCATTAGACTAGCAATTTGGCTTGCCAATTTCCGCGACTGTCGGAAATGTTAATTTGAAGAGAAATTCCGTGGAAAATGGAAGAAACAAACCACACAGCGCAAAAACCGTAATTTAACCTCTAAATCGATCATGTTAATAACAATAAGTGTCACTTTTGCCGGAAACAGTTTATTTTAGAAAAAAATTATCAAATTTTGTCAATGAAGATGGGTTAAAAATGCGCTTTTTTCCACGGCCTCCTCAAGTCCGAAAGCGCCAGCGATTACTCCCTCCCCCCTACATTTTATGCGTCAGCAACCCCCTTGGCGCCGTGCGATTTACGGGCGAGGCTCTTTCAATTTAGTACTGGAACACTCCCTTTTTCTCCAAAAAAGATACAGAAACGAGATTTTTAAGGATAAATTTCGGCGCTATTTTGTCAGAAAAGTTGATAGCTACAAAATAAACACTAAAACACAAAAATTGGTTCAGAATTGGAAGACTAGTTCCGTTTTTAAGTTTCCCGATGTTCGAAAAATTCGAAATTTTACCTCATGGAGATGTCTCGAAATAAACTTTCAATAAAAACATTGATAAAAAGCTTATTCTGAATGTCTGACATAAGAAAGATACGTCAGAATTAAATTTGCGACGAATATTCTGACGACTTTGATTGATCCAGACACAAACTCAATCGGAAGCTGCTCATGCTTTCAAGTATTTATCTTTTTATTTTTGGTTTTAAATAACCAAGCATATACTTAATATACAATATTTATTAGTAAAACTGGATAGAATACAATTTAATTTAACGAAAGATTAATTTTGTTATTCCAGGGCCAACCTTGTTACGAACACATCCTTTTCCATGTTCCAACGTATCGCATTTTATAAATCCAGCAAATAATAACCTGTAAAAATGATGGCGGAGAAGTATTTCCCGTTTTTATAGACTAACCGCCCCAAAATATCCCGTCGGAAACGTAGATTCGTAGAACGTCTCGTTCTCCCTTATAATCGCTCAACGAGGCAAAAACAGGTGTGCCCATCTCAACCTGAAATGTTTCTCCACACATTAGTAAATAATCGAATAGTAAAAAAACGATAAAAAAGGCCGGAAAAAGCTGTTTTTCTGTGATAAGCACTGAAACTGCTTGTATCGTAAAATGCGCGAGCACGCAAAACACGCCAGTAACACTTTGTGCGCTTTCGGACCTGAGGAGGCCGTGTTTTCTGGGAAAAGGTGAAACATCGCGAAAATTTGAACAAAAATTATTCAGTAGGGTTTTAAAGGCGCACGAGGGAAAACTTGATTGGGTCTCGCCACGATAATAAGTCATCGGGATTTTGGCAACTTTTCTGGCATTTTCACTGTCAATTGCCTTTTTCAGGCTAAAGTTCCGTAAATTTAGCGCAAAAATGATTCTTTTTTTTTTTTGGTAAAAATTTTAAGTTTTTTTTTGCGAATGCTCGAGATCCTGTTGTCTTGTTAATTTTTAGCCCGTCTCTGAAAAAATTTTGAAATTTTCAGTTTTTTTCTGACACTTTCGCAGCTTTGTTTGAGCACGGCCTGCAAAATTTGTGAATATAATCAAATAGACATTTCCTAAACATCTTTTCTAAAAAAAAAAGTTTTTTCAAAACCAGCGACTGTAGAGAGTCGGGTCGAGGAAAAATTCTCAGCTGCCCGGCACGCGAAAAAGTTGAAAATTTCCAGAAAATTCTCCTTCACCAAAAAATTCTGAATTTCCAGAAAACTCCCCTCCCCTAAAAAATTCTGAAATTCAAAAAAATTCTGAAATTCCAAAAAAAATCTGAAATTCAAAAAAAATTCTGAAATTCCAAAAAATTCTGAATTTCCAGAAAATTCTCCTTCACCAAAAAATTCTGAATTTCCAGAAAATTCCCCTCCCCCAAAAAATTCTGAAATTCAAAAAAATTCTGAAATTCCAAAAAATTCTGAAATTCAAAAAAATTCTGAAATTCCAAAAAAAAATCTAAATTTCCAGAAAATTCTCCTTCACCAAAAAATTCTGAATTTCCAGAAAACTCCCCTCCCCTAAAAAATTCTGAAATTCAAAAAAATTCTGAAATTCCAAAAAAAATCTGAAATTCAAAAAAATTCTGAAATTCCAAAAAATTCTGAATTTCCAGAAAATTCTCCTTCACCAAAAAATTCTGAATTTCCAGAAAATTCCCCTCCCCCAAAAAATTCTGAAATTCAAAAAAATTCTGAAATTCCAAAAAATTCTGAAATTCAAAAAAATTCTGAAATTCCAAAAAAAAATCTAAATTTCCAGAAAATTCTCCTTCACCAAAAAATTCTGAAATTCCAAAAAATTCTGAATTTTCAGAAAATTCTCCTTCATCAAAAAATTCTGAAATTCAAAAAAATTCTGAAATTCAAAAAAATTCTGAATTTCCAAAAAATTCTGAAATTCCAAAAAATTCTGAATTTCCAAAAAATTCTGAATTTCCAGAAAATTCCCCTCCCCCTAAAAATTCTGAAATTCCAAAAAATTCTGAATTTCCAAAAAATGCTGAATTTCCAGAAAATTCCCCTCCCCCTAAAAATTCTGAAATTCCAAAAAAATTCTGAAATTCAAAAAAATTCTGAAATTCCAAAAAAAAATCTAAATTTCCAGAAAATTCTCCTTCACCAAAAAATTCTGAAATTCCAAAAAATTCTGAATTTTCAGAAAATTCTCCTTCATCAAAAAATTCTGAAATTCAAAAAAATTCTGAATTTCCAAAAAATTCTGAATTTCCAGAAAATTCCCCTCCCCCTAAAAATTCTGAAATTCCAAAAAAGTTCTGAAATTCCTAAAACTTCTGAAATTCCAAAAAAATTCTGAAATTCCTAAAACTTCTGAAATTCCAAAAAAATTCTGAAATTCCAAAAAAAATCTAAATTTCCAGAAAATTCTCCTTCACCAAAAAATTCTGAATTTCCAGAAAACTCCCCTCCCCTAAAAAATTCTGAAATTCAAAAAAATTCTGAAATTCCAAAAAAAATTCTGAAATTCAAAAAAATTCTGAAATTCCAAAAAAAAATCTAAATTTCCAGAAAATTCTCCTTCACCAAAAAATTCTGAAATTCCAAAAAATTCTGAATTTTCAGAAAATTCTCCTTCATCAAAAAATTCTGAAATTCAAAAAAATTCTGAATTTCCAAAAAATTCTGAATTTCCAGAAAATTCCCCTCCCCCTAAAAATTCTGAAATTCCAAAAAAGTTCTGAAATTCCTAAAACTTCTGAAATTCCAAAAAAATTCTGAAATTCCAAAAAAAATCTAAATTTCCAGAAAATTCTCCTTCACCAAAAAATTCTGAATTTCCAGAAAACTCCCCTCCCCTAAAAAATTCTGAAATTCAAAAAAATTCTGAAATTCCAAAAAAAATCTGAAATTCAAAAAAATTCTGAAATTCCAAAAAATTCTGAATTTCCAGAAAATTCTCCTTCACCAAAAAATTCTGAATTTCCAGAAAACTCCCCTCCCCTAAAAAATTCTGAAATTCAAAAAAATTCTGAAATTCCAAAAAAAATCTGAAATTCAAAAAAATTCTGAAATTCCAAAAAATTCTGAATTTCCAGAAAATTCTCCTTCACCAAAAAATTCTGAATTTCCAGAAAATTCCCCTCCCCCAAAAAATTCTGAAATTCAAAAAAATTCTGAAATTCAAAAAAATTCTGAATTTCCAAAAAATTCTGAATTTCCAGAAAACTCCCCTCCCCTAAAAAATTCTGAAATTCAAAAAAATTCTGAAATTCCAAAAAAAAATCTGAAATTCAAAAAAATTCTGAAATTCCAAAAAATTCTGAATTTCCAGAAAATTCTCCTTCACCAAAAAATTCTGAATTTCCAGAAAATTCCCCTCCCCCAAAAAATTCTGAAATTCAAAAAAATTCTGAAATTCAAAAAAATTCTGAAATTCCAAAAAATTCTGAAATTCCAAAAAAAATCTAAATTTCCAGAAAATTCTCCTTCACCAAAAAATTCTGAATTTCCAGAAAACTCCCCTCCCCTAAAAAATTCTGAAATTCAAAAAAATTCTGAAATTCCAAAAAAAATCTGAAATTCAAAAAAATTCTGAAATTCCAAAAAATTCTGAATTTCCAGAAAATTCTCCTTCACCAAAAAATTCTGAATTTCCAGAAAATTCCCCTCCCCCAAAAAATTCTGAAATTCAAAAAAATTCTGAAATTCCAAAAAATTCTGAAATTCAGAAAAATTCTGAAATTCCAAAAAAAATCTAAATTTCCAGAAAATTCTCCTTCATCAAAAAATTCTGAAATTCAAAAAAATTCTGAAATTCAAAAAAATTCTGAATTTCCAAAAAATTCTGAAATTCCAAAAAATTCTGAATTTCCAAAAAATTCTGAATTTCCAGAAAATTCCCCTCCCCCTAAAAATTCTGAAATTCCAAAAAATTCTGAATTTCCAAAAAATTCTGAAATTCCAAAAAATTCTGAAATTCCAAAAAAAATCTAAATTTCCAGAAAATTCTCCTTCACCAAAAAATTCTGAATTTCCAGAAAATTCCCCTCCCCTAAAAAATTCTGAAATTCAAAAAAATTCTGAAATTCCAAAAAAAAATCTGAAATTCAAAAAAATTCTGAATTTCCAAAAAATTCTGAAATTCCAAAAAATTCTGAATTTCCAAAAAATTCTGAATTTCCAGAAAATTCCCCTCCCCCTAAAAATTCTGAAATTCAAAAAAATTCTGAAATTCCAAAAAATTCTGAAATTCAAAAAAATTCTGAAATTCCAAAAAAAATCTAAATTTCCAGAAAATTCTCCTTCACCAAAAAATTCTGAATTTCCAGAAAACTCCCCTCCCCTAAAAAATTCTGAAATTCAAAAAAATTCTGAAATTCCAAAAAAAAATCTGAAATTCAAAAAAATTCTGAAATTCCAAAAAATTCTGAATTTCCAGAAAATTCTCCTTCACCAAAAAATTCTGAATTTCCAGAAAATTCCCCTCCCCCAAAAAATTCTGAAATTCAAAAAAATTCTGAAATTCAAAAAAATTCTGAAATTCCAAAAAATTCTGAAATTCCAAAAAAAATCTAAATTTCCAGAAAATTCTCCTTCACCAAAAAATTCTGAATTTCCAGAAAACTCCCCTCCCCTAAAAAATTCTGAAATTCAAAAAAATTCTGAAATTCCAAAAAAAATCTGAAATTCAAAAAAATTCTGAAATTCCAAAAAATTCTGAATTTCCAGAAAATTCTCCTTCACCAAAAAATTCTGAATTTCCAGAAAATTCCCCTCCCCCAAAAAATTCTGAAATTCAAAAAAATTCTGAAATTCCAAAAAATTCTGAAATTCAGAAAAATTCTGAAATTCCAAAAAAAATCTAAATTTCCAGAAAATTCTCCTTCATCAAAAAATTCTGAAATTCAAAAAAATTCTGAAATTCAAAAAAATTCTGAATTTCCAAAAAATTCTGAAATTCCAAAAAATTCTGAATTTCCAAAAAATTCTGAAATTCCAAAAAATTCTGAATTTCCAGAAAATTCCCCTCCCCCTAAAAATTCTAAAATTCCAAAAAAGTTCTGAAATTCCTAAAACTTCTGAAATTCCAAAAAATTCTGAAATTCCAAAAAATTCCTTTCCCCTTTTCAATTTCTGGTCCTAACGTGATCCAAAACCACGGTGAATTTTTTCGAACGTGATTTTGAATTCTTTTTTCGCGCGTTTTATTTTTGTAGTGGACGCAAATTTTTCAATTCGCTGAGTATCGGCTCCTTTTAACATGCAAATGAAGGCTACGTATCCGCTTAGCACGTAAAGCTGAGTCGCTACGCAGTGAGCTTGCGACCATCAAAAAATAAAAACGCGCCAAAAAAAATTCAAATCACGTTCAAATAAAATTGCCGTGAAAACGGTTAAGAGAGATATACCCATTATATTCGGCAGACGAATAGGACCGTGTAGGACTGCCCTTCTAATGCAGTTGTACCGTCTGGTTCGCTAGCTGAATCGGGAGTAAATTGTCTCTTTTTTGCCGTTTTGGACACACTGATTTTAGGTTCTTTTCTCAGACAATCCACCTTTTTCTCAGATCGTCCCTTTTTTTCAGAAGGTCCCTTTTTTTCAGATGGTCCTTTTTTTTCGGATGGTCCCTTTTTTCAGATGGTCCTTTTTTTCAGATGGTCCCTTTTTTTCAGAAGGCCCCTGTTTTTCAGAAGGTCCCTTTTTTTCAGATGGTCCCTTTTTTCCAGAAAGTCCTTTTTTAGGGTGGATTGAGCGTGGTTAAGGTCAGAATGGCACCATGGGAATTTCAGACATGACGAAACAAATTCTGATAGTTTTTACATGTAATGCTCCCGGAAGGTGCTCCCTCGATTCCAGATTTTATGGGGGCAAAAGCTAGGCCTAGGGATGGGTAAAATAACCCTCTAGTCAAAAATTTGACAAATTGATTTTTTATCGATTTATTGATTTTTTTCACTTTTACCAGTTTTCTGGCCCTAGCTCTGTCAATTTCGAAGATTTTTTTGAAGTTAAAAAACGAAATTGTAGAACAAAATGTGCTCCAACTTAATACTTACTGCACAAAAAAATTTGGAGCACGTTGAAGAGCCCAAATTTTGCTCCAAAGTGGAGTCGAAAAAATCAAAAATGTTGAATCGTCATGAACTTTCGAAGTTAAGATTGGCACTCAAATTGATGCTTATTGTCAAATTTTTAAAAAATTTCACCGATAAAATTTTGAGAAAATTGAGTTCAAAATATATTTTTGTAATTTTCGGGTTTTCAAAATCAAAATTTCAAAAAAGTGGTGTTAGTAAATCTTGTAGCCCTTAAAAAGACGCATCTTTTCGTTTTTTGACCATCTTGAAATATTGAGTTTGAACTGAGTTAAGTGTGTTTGAAATGTTGACCATACATGCAAGTTCTGTCAGATCGGGTTTGGGGCCAGGGCTTCAAACACACTTAACTGTTGATCGGTAATAGTCAAGAGCCTTTTGAGCCTGCAATTGTATTTTTATCATGAATAGTTTGGTTTTTTTCTATATACCTCTTCTCTCTTTATAGACCTAGATCCAAACATTAATTCATCATGGGATTGTAGCACACCTCCATCGTAAGCCTCGAATTCATCCACATCATAATCGCCATCTTCTTCGTCAACTAATTCATCGTATTCTTCTACATCAATTTCATTATCTCTCGCTTGAAGTAGAATCATTGCCATCCGATCAGCCAATTTTTTTTCTTCTCTGGATATATTTGGATCCGGGGGTATGGGTACCGCCATCTTTTGAAGAAGAAGGAATAGGACATGAGAGATGTTCAGAACCATAGGAAAAACGTGTAAATAATTGAAATAAAACCGAAATGCGATCAGAAATTTGTAAAAATCATCAAAACATGACAAAAAAACAATTTTAAAACGCGGGTTCCAGCTCCACCGCGGTTTCGTGAAAATTTTTTCCCGCTTTGAAAATTGAAAAATACAGTTCCAGCCCTATTTTTTCACTGCTGAAAATTTGGTCTTCTAATGCAGTTGTACCGTCTGGTTCGCTAGCTGAATCGGGAATAAATTGTCTCTTTTTCTGCCGTTTTGGACACACTGCTTTTAGATCCTTTTTTCAGACAATCCACTTTGTTTTCAGATGGCCTTTTTTTTCAGAAAGCCCCTGTTTTTCAGATGGTCCTTTTTTTTCAGATGGTCCTTTTTTTCAGATGGTCCCTTTTTTTCAGATATTCCCTTTTTTTCAGATGGTCCTTTTTTTTCGGATGGTCCCTTTTTTCAGATGGTCCTTTTTTTCAGATGGTCCCTTTTTTTCAGAAGGCCCCTGTTTTTCAGAAGGTCCCTTTTTTTCAGATGGTCCCTTTTTTCCAGAAAGTCCTTTTTTAGGGTGGATTGAGCGTGGTTAAGGTCAGAATGGCACCATGGGAATTTCAGACATGACGAAACAAATTCTGATAGTTTTTACATGTAATGCTCCCGGAAGGTGCTCCCTCGATTCCAGATTTTATGGGGGCAAAAGCTAGGCCTAGGGATGGGTAAAATAACCCTCTAGTCAAAAATTTGACAAATTGATTTTTTATCGATTTATTGATTTTTTTCACTTTTACCAGTTTTCTGGCCCTAGCTCTGTCAATTTCGAAGATTTTTTTGAAGTTAAAAAACGAAATTGTAGAACAAAATGTGCTCCAACTTAATACTTACTGCACAAAAAAATTTGGAGCACGTTGAAGAGCCCAAATTTTGCTCCAAAGTGGAGTCGAAAAAATCAAAAATGTTGAATCGTCATGAACTTTCGAAGTTAAGATTGGCACTCAAATTGATGCTTATTGTCAAATTTTTAAAAAATTTCACCGATAAAATTTTGAGAAAATTGAGTTCAAAATATATTTTTGTAATTTTCGGGTTTTCAAAATCAAAATTTCAAAAAAGTGGTGTTAGTAAATCTTGTAGCCCTTAAAAAGACGCATCTTTTCGTTTTTTGACCATCTTGAAATATTGAGTTTGAACTGAGTTAAGTGTGTTTGAAATGTTGACCATACATGCAAGTTCTGTCAGATCGGGTTTGGGGCCAGGGCTTCAAACACACTTAACTGTTGATCGGTAATAGTCAAGAGCCTTTTGAGCCTGCAATTGTATTTTTATCATGAATAGTTTGGTTTTTTTCTATATACCTCTTCTCTCTTTATAGACCTAGATCCAAACATTAATTCATCATGGGATTGTAGCACACCTCCATCGTAAGCCTCGAATTCATCCACATCATAATCGCCATCTTCTTCGTCAACTAATTCATCGTATTCTTCTACATCAATTTCATTATCTCTCGCTTGAAGTAGAATCATTGCCATCCGATCAGCCAATTTTTTTTCTTCTCTGGATATATTTGGATCCGGGGGTATGGGTACCGCCATCTTTTGAAGAAGAAGGAATAGGACATGAGAGATGTTCAGAACCATAGGAAAAACGTGTAAATAATTGAAATAAAACCGAAATGCGATCAGAAATTTGTAAAAATCATCAAAACATGACAAAAAAACAATTTTAAAACGCGGGTTCCAGCTCCACCGCGGTTTCGTGAAAATTTTTTCCCGCTTTGAAAATTGAAAAATACAGTTCCAGCCCTATTTTTTCACTGCTGAAAATTTGGTCTTCTAATGCAGTTGTACCGTCTGGTTCGCTAGCTGAATCGGGAATAAATTGTCTCTTTTTCTGCCGTTTTGGACACACTGCTTTTAGATCCTTTTTTCAGACAATCCACTTTGTTTTCAGATGGCCTTTTTTTTCAGAAAGCCCCTGTTTTTCAGATGGTCCTTTTTTTTCAGATGGTCCTTTTTTTCAGATGGTCCCTTTTTTTCAGATATTCCCTTTTTTTCAGATGGTCCTTTTTTTTCGGATGGTCCCTTTTTTCAGATGGTCCTTTTTTTCAGAAGGTCCCTTTTTTCAGATGGTCCTTTTTTTTCGGATGGTCCCTTTTTTCAGATGGTCCTTTTTTTCAGAAGGTCCCTTTTTTTCAGATAGTCCTTTTTTTAGGGTGGGTTGAGCGTGGGTCAGAATGACACCATAGGAATTTCAGACATGAAGAAACAAATTTTTATGGTTTTTAGAAATAAAAAAAAATTAGTTTTGCACCATGAGACCTACCTTTATAGTGGGTTCCATAATCCAAATTTTGAAATTTTTTTCAGAATTGTCTGCGAATATTTAGAAAATTCCCACGAGGAAAAAGTAACAAAATACCGGATCAACAGACAACTGCAATTAACGCCTACTTTAGAAATAGTAAGCAGTGGCTAACAATCCAGCTCAGACACTGATGAAGAGGCGGAGCTTAGGCTTGGAGCTTCACGGGCTTTTTGGGCATGAAAGTCAGAATGGCTATCCCACATTTAACTCATTATAGGGAGCTCCAGCGACTTTTTCTGTGAGATTATACAACATTACTATTGGAAAAAATGAAGTTTCTGCAATGAATTTCAAAGTTGGCACCGATCCAACAACCTCCCCCTGAAAACGCAACTGCGGCACGCAATTTTTGCAACTATCCTGCACAAATTTCTGTTATTTTCGACAAAAAGGAGTACAAATTTCAAATTTTTATGATTTCAAAAATGAATCCGAAACTTATACACAAGTTGAAATGTCAATAAAAAAGCTGAAGGTTGTACTCGTTTTCATCGAAAACAGCACACGCGTTTCCATCGAGGGTAGGAAAGCGCGCTCTAATGATAAATTGATAATTTCGCTGCGTACCTCAATTTTGAGCGAATTTTTTCAACCGAATTTTTAGGGAAATGGGGCGAAACTGAGTATTAAACGTTTTTATCAATAGAGCGCGTTTTCCTACCCTCGATGGAAACGCGTGTGAAACAGCAAAGATCTAGAAACAAAAATGTGTGCGGGAAAGTTGCAAAAATTGCGTGCCGCAATTGCGTTTTCAGGGGGAGCTGGTTGGCTCGGTGCCAAATTAAAAATTCCTTGCCAAACTTTATTTTTTTGGCAGTACTTATGGTGTTACCATCTGTGCCAGCTGTAACATTTTATAGATGTACATATCTATGCGATCTTTCTTTAGGTTACGTTGATGGATTGAAGCTGAATACAAGCTGAAGACGAAAACCAAAAAAAAAGATTTTCTGTCGTTCATGACAGTTTTATGATCCCCAAAGTCGATTGAAATAGACAATAAGAGACCGTTGTCTACCTCATAGTTATCATCTGTGCCAGATGTTTTTTGTTACAGCTGTATTTTTCTCCAGGTTGGGACCGATGACGCTTGAGAATCTCCATATATTACCACTCTGTGGGGACACATCCCAACGTCGACTCATAAAATATTTCAGTCTGAACACATTCATTCTTTCTTTTGCAGTCTTCTCAAGAGAAGATATTGATTGAGAAATGCGGTCTGTATGGATTCTCGCCCTGTTTCTCTCTCTAATAGTAGAGGTAAGTCAAAACTTGTAATTCTTTCTAATTTCCCATTTTCAGACCACATTTCAAGCTCCAGTAAGCGGCACGAATAGTACTTCTAACAGTTCAGAATGTGAATCACCAAACCTGGCATGTCAAACAGGAGAGTGTATACCAATAAAACGTATTTGTGATGAAATTTTCGATTGTTCTGATGGAGAGGATGAAATGAATTGCTCGAGTGTAATGATGAAGACACTTATAGTTCTTATTTACAAATTTATCTTTTCAGGAAGAAGAATGCCCACCGGAATACTCACCGTGCGCCAATGAGTATTGTGTTCTCAATATGTTCATTTGTGATGGCGAAAATGATTGTTTAGATGGCTCAGATGAGGTTAACTGTGAAGATCAACAATCAAATTATTCATGTTCTTCCTCGGATTCTTTTGTTTGCAAAACAACGAAAGAAAATGAACAAAAAGTATGCATTTCTCAGAACTCTACATGTAATGGGATTAAGGAATGTCCTTTGGGCGATGATGAAGAAAACTGTGATGATATTAAAAGCTGTGCAGTGCAGGAACACAAATGTCAACACTTTTGTGAAGATCGTCCTGAATCCTTTGTTTGTGGATGTGCTGAAGGATACAAACTAGATTCAGACGGTCGTTCGTGTAAATATGAAAACGAGGCATCTTCAGCAGGATATCTTCTCGCAAGTAATGGTCCAGAAATTCATCAATTCTCATTGGCTAATCTTCACGATAAAACAAATCACACTATCGCTCACGAAACCGAATTAGGATCTGTTCGGAATATGGACTACATGCGTCAGGACGACAAATTATTCATGATGATGATGTTCCCGCATTCTGGACAACGTATCTCCGATTTGGCAGTCTTCAGTAATGGAAGAATGAAAACACTGCGAGAAAATATCATTGGAGGCGTGTCCATTGCTGTTGATTGGATCGGGAAAAACGTGTTCTTAACACAGAATTTCGGAACTTCTATTCCTGGAATTTCTGCATGCACAATGGACGGATTGTTCTGCCGTCGAATCATTGAAGCAAAGTCAGAAAATATTACGTATTTCGGACTTGTAGTTCATCCAATGCGCGGACTTATTTTTTGGATTGAATCTTATAATAAATCGAGTCATATCATGATGTCGAATATGGATGGGTCTGATGTGCGCTTTGTTATCGATACCAACAATAAGACAAGACATACAACTCCGACTACTCTTGCCATTGACCACATTAATAATGATGTATACTTCATAAATTACGACCATAACTTGGTCGAACGAATTAATATTGATACAAAGGAAAGACAAGTGGTCTTCTCACATGAACATTTGACTGCTCTTGGCATGGTTTATCTAAATGGGTTCCTTTACTGGACTGATTGGTAAGTCACATCTTCATCCTTTTTGTCACCCGGATTCCGGCTGTGGCCGATTCTAACGCGATCCGTAGTGAACCAAATCTTATTTTTCCGAGATAGTGGCCTTCATTTTAGGTTTTTGTCGGATCAATGAGAAGAGGCTTCCATTCGGACGAATTCCGTCCGTTTTCTTTAGCTCTGTCAACAATATGAACCGCGCGAACGCAAGAATTGTTGTTCAAGTAAAAGCCTTACTTTGTACCATCATTGCACATAATAAAAATTGCGTTGTCTCATAAATCAAATTTACTTCAGGATTGAAAAGAGTCTCATGGTTCAAGAAGTTTCACATAATCATTCAAGCCCACATGTTGTTCCCAAGTTCAAATATATGCCGCCTCTCGGTCTTGCTGTTAATCATTCACTTCATCAAATTGAACCTTCATCAAATCCATGCCATGAATTGGATTGTCCATGGTTATGTATTATAATTCCAAAGTCTTCATCTGGTGGTATCACTGCTAAATGTATTTGTCCAGATGGTTATACTCCATCTGGTGATACTTGTATTCCATTTTCACCTTTCGATGAAATGGAAATTCTCAAAAACTATTCTCATATCGGATTTGAATTGATGTCAGAATATTGCAAAAGAAGAATTGGTTGTAAAAATGGAGGTTCATGTCGTCAGCTTTCCAATGAAACCAGAATCGTTTGTGATTGTGAACTACCATTCGACGGACAATATTGCGAAAGAATTAACCCAGAAAAGCATGCTGCAATGAAGGAATTTAGCACTCAGTTTAGTGCCTTGGCATTCCTTTTCATTATTGTTCTAGTTCTACTGATTGTTGGATGTGGAGCCTTAGTAAGAATGGCTAAAAGAAAGCTTAAAGTCCCCTCATCCAAATCTCCATTAGTTACAAAATTGAGAAAAGTTTTTGGCAAAGAAGAAAAGGCATCATCCAAAGTTAATTTCGTGAATGGAGAAAGCGGGATTCGAATAGAAAATTCATTGGTAAGTAACTGAAAAACATGAACTTAATCCAACTTATTAATTTTCAGACATCCTTTAATAATCCATTATTCGACGAGACTCCAATTTCCTCTTCTTCTGCTTCCTTCTCCACCATCATTCGTTTTGAGGATGACGGTAGTTTGTTGTGATTCAATTCGTCTACGGAATCTGTTTTTTTTTGTGTCTGTGTATGGAACTTGCTTATCTGCTCTGCCTTCTTTTTCTCTATTTCTTGTAACTTTACTTCAATAAAATAATATTCAAAAGAAAGAGTAACTTTTCATTGGAATTCGCCCTGATGGCACAAATGAAAACTTCAAAAATCTAGAAACAAAACTTAATGCGGGGAAGTTGCAAAAATTGCACGCAGCACTTGCGTTTTCAGGGGGTGGTCATTGGCTCGGTGCTAACTTTGAAATTCCTTGCCCAAACTTTATTTTTTCGACAGTACTTAAGATGTATTGCCATCTGTACCAGCTGTTAAAATATATAAATGTGTTTATGCTATCTCTCTTCAGGTTACGTTGATGGGTTGGAGCTGAAGACAAGCTGAAGACAAGAACCAAAAAAAAGACGTTTTCTGTCGTTCATGACAGTTTTATGATTCCCAAAGTCAAATGAAATGGACAATAAGAGACCTCATAGTTACCATCTGCACCAGCTGTTTTTTGTTACAGCTGTACTTTTCTCCAGGTTGGGACCGACGACGCTTGAGAATCTTCATATATTACCACTCTGTGGGGACACATTCCAACGTCGATCCATAGAATCTTTCAGTCTGAACACATTCATTGTTCTTTTGCATTGTGCGTCTTTGTGCAGTTCTCATTGTTCGAGAAATGCGGTCTGTATGGGTTCTCCCCATGTTTCTCTGTTTAATAATAAAGGTAAGTCAAAACTTGAAATTCTTTCTAATATCCCATTTCCAGACAACAGTTACAGCTCCAGTGAGCAACTCGACAGAATGCGAATCACCAAACAAAAAATGTCAAACAGGAGAGTGTATTCCAAAAGAAAGAATTTGTGATGGAATTTTTGATTGTGCTACCGAAGAAGACGAAATGAACTGCAAGAGTGTTATCGTAGAGTTTTGTAGACCGGGACACTCACCGTGCTTTGACATGGAATATTGCGTTGACAATGTTTTGCTTTGTGATGGCGAAAAAGATTGTTTAGATGGCTCAGATGAGGTTAACTGTGAAGCTCATCAACCAAATTATTCATGTTCCGCTTCGGATTCTTTTGTTTGCAAAACAACGAAAGAAAATGAACAAAAAGTATGCATTTCTCAGAACTCTACATGTAATGGGATTAAGGAATGTCCTTTGGGTGATGATGAAGATGGATGTGAAGACCTAAAAGGTTGTGCAGTTCAAGAACATAAATGTCATCATTTCTGCGAAGATCGTCCTGGATCTTTTATCTGTGGATGTACAACAGGATACACTCTACAGTCTGATGGTCGTTCTTGTAAATACAATAACGAGACAGCATCTGCAGAATATCTCCTCACAAGTCATGGTTCAAAAATTTATCAATTTCCATTGAATAATATCGATGGGGGAACAAACAATACCCTTTTACATTTCCCAGAAGGTAGATTTGTTAGATCTATTGACTATATGCGCGAGAACGACAAATTATTTATGATGATGATAATTCTCAAAAACTTCTCACAAAATGTGGGTGAACTGGCAGTTTTTAGTAATGGACAGATGAAAATTCTTCGTGAAAACATCATTGGAGATTCATTGATTGCTGTTGATTGGATTGGGAAAAATGTGTTCTTCACTCAAGATTCCAAATCTTCGATTCCTGGAATTCATGTGTGCACAATGGACGGATTGTTTTGTCGTCGAATCATCGAAGCAAAGACTGAACCTCAGCTATATCGTGGCCTTGTAATTCATCCAACGCGCGGCCTCATTCTTTGGATTGATCATTGGCGAAATATAGTGATGTCAAATATGGATGGGTCAGAGGTTCGTTTCCTCTTGAAGATCGAGAAGAATATGAATCGTACGCTAATGCCATTTTCTCTTGCCATTGACCATGTTAAAAATGATGTCTATTTCACAAATCGCGCTCTTGATTCGGTCGAAAAAATCAATATTGATACAAAGGAAAGGCATGTGGTATTCTCACATGATCTTGTGCATTCTATCGGCATGGTTTACTTAGACGGGTTCCTTTATTGGTCTGATTGGTAAGTCACAATTTATTTTACTTCAAAGGTTGACATATTTATTTCAGGATTCATATGAGTCTTATGTTTCAAGAAGTAGCACATAATCATTCAAGCCCACGTGTTGTTCACGAATTTGATACAATTCCACCTTATGGTATTGCTGTTAATCACTCACTTCATCAAATTGAACATTTATTAAATCCATGCCATGAATTGGATTGTCCATGGTTATGTATTATAATTCCAAAGTCTTCATCTGGTGGTATCACTGCTAAATGTATTTGTCCAGATGGTTATACTCCATCTGGTGATACTTGTATTCCATTTTCACCTTTCGATGAAATGGAAATTCTCAAAAACTATTCACATATCGGATTTGAATTGATGTCTGAATATTGCAAAAGAGGAATCGGTTGTAAAAATGGAGGATCTTGTCGTCAGATTTTCAATCAAAGTAGAATCGTTTGTGATTGTAAACCACCATTTGACGGACAGTATTGTGAGAGAATTAACCCAGAAAAACATGCTGCAATGAAGGCATTTAGGACTCAGTTCAGTGTCTTTGCATTTCTTTCCATTTGCATTCTAGTTCTATTGATTGTTGGATGTGGAGCCTTAGTAAGAATGGCTAAAAGAAAGCTTAAAGCCACGTCATCTACATCTCCATTAGTCAACAAATTGAGAAAAATTGTCGGCAAAGAAGAAAAGACATCATCCAGAGTTAACTTTGTGAACGGAAGAAAAATTCGAATGGAAAATTCACCGGTAAGTATTTAACTGGAAAACATGAAGTAGATCAAAAATGTTAATTTTCAGACATCCTTTAATAATCCATTATTCGACGAAGCTCCAATTTTCTCTTCATCTGCTTCCTTTTCCACCACCATTCGTTTTGAGGACGATGGCAGTTCGCAGTGATTCAATTTGTCTATGGAAATGTCTATTTTTTTCGGATTTTCTTTCTCATTATTACTTGTAACGTTACTTCAATAAAATGATTTTGAAAAAAAAAGAGTGACTTTTCTCAGGATTTTCCCGGACTTGACTTCCGACAAGTTGAGAATGTTCAAATTTTCACGTTGCATTTGGATGGCCGTGGACGTTTGGCCTAGAATCCGAATATCATCCCCATTTGGTTTCAAACTATTGAAAACATAAATGTTTTCGCCTTTTCTTCTGAGAAAAAACCCTTCGAAACCTAAATAATCGCCATTTTTCAAAAATAGTTATCATTAGAGCGCACTTTCTTACCTCCCCGACACCATTATATTTTCAGCCAGCATTCTCCCTCACCTCCCAGCCCATGTCCATCCGCACTTTCCTATACGCCCACTCATCTATGTCGCCTATCGGCCGCCATAGCTCAGTCGGTTAGAGCGTGGGTCTAATAAGCCCAAGGTCGCAGGTTCGACCCCTGCTGGCGGCAAATTGTTTTTGGTTTTCTTTCTCGTTTTCCATTTTGTGAAAATTTGAATTCCCGCGTGACCGTCTGAGAACTCCAATTCCATGAAATCGATTTTTGCGTGAATCCACTCCATTTTTATATTTTCTCCTCTAACAAAAACGGTAACTTATGGGCAGCGCATTTTCATGTAAGTCGCCCCCGTACTACAAAGACTACAAACTACACTTTTAGGCAAACGAAAAAAGAAGCGAGAGGAGGAGATAGTGGTGACTAGAAAAACGTCAAATACAAATAATCGTCAACAAAAACGAAGACCAAAACAAATAGTTGTTGATAAGGATCGCAAAATTATTCAGAAGGATAAAGAGTTGTATCAGGTAGGCTACAAAGAATACAAACTCCAAACTATAAAGACTACAAACTACAGGTCATATTCGATGCAGAAGGGTTCAGTGTGCACGACTTGGCTCTACTTGGCCTCAAAAATTCACCGGAGACATTGCTCAGGAAAAATTTAGTGGGTTTCCTTTTTTGAAATTTTTTTCGACAATTTTGGAAATTCAAAAATTCTAAGATCACCATGAGATTCCTCGTAAAATTTTAGGCCGAGATATATTTTTTGGGAACTCTGGCTCAAAATTTAAAGCTGGCAGGTACGGTACGCAACTTTCGGACCGTACCTGTCGGTGTTTGCGTACAATGCGCTTGATTTTACGACATTCTGAGCTATGGTTTGGAAAAAAGACATGATGGGCTGAAATTTCATGGCGAATCTTATAGTGGGCTCAAAATCCTGAAATTTTGAGAACCAAGAAAACTTTTTTTTGCAAAAAGTTCAAAATTTCTTATTCAGAGACCGCGAAAGATGGGTCGAGTGGACATTCTGAATGATATTCCATTACCACCGGCAAGTTCTCCAAAAACACCAGCAAAATCCTCAAAAAAAGGGCTAAAAACAGCGCAAAGTCCATCATCAAATGCGGAATTTGAAGTTGTGGAAGTGCTTGATTATGTCGATGATCTATATCTACAATTATGTAAGTGGGCGTGGCTTAAAGTGGGCGGAGCTTAATTTTTGAAATTTTTCAGTGGATCCGGATCGTACAATAATGGATGGAAAGGAGAGCACATCGAATACGGAGAATGCGAGCTCGAAATAATTCTTTGTTTTTTTTTTGTACATAAAAATTTTTGAATTGTACTTTTTTCTGGTAGTGGCCTAACTTTTTGGGTTTTCCTAGGCCACGGCCTTGACTTGCCTCCTTAGGGATTTTAGGGCATAGCCTAACTTTTTCTTTACATGGCCTAACTTTTTTGAAACATGGCCGAGCTTTTTTTTAAACATGACCTGACTTTTTCTAAAGATGACCTAATTTTTTTCGGAACATGGCCTAACTTTTTCTCGTAATCTTCCTCTTAAATCGACACGGGAAAACTCGTAAATCTACTCCGTCAACTTTAAAAATCAACATTTTTTCTCTTATCAAAAAATTAAAAAATTTCAAAATGATTTCCTTTTTTCTCTCGTCATGTAGGGGGTGGAAATGTATCAACCTCTACTTATCATTTCTTATCAGTCTCCTCCTTCCTTTATTTTCTTTTTCCTCTCTTTTTTTCTTTCAAAATGAGAGAAGAGTCACTGGAATCGATTTGTGCAGCACTTTCAATCAGTTTTTGTGAGGATCCGATTCATTTGGAATCGATTATTGATCGATTTTCAGAGGTTTGAACTTTTTAAAGAGGTTTCTAGGTCATTAGTGGAGAAAGTTAGGCCATACGCAAATGGCTAGGCTACAAGTTTGAAGCATGGCCTAGAAAAAAGTTCGGTCATATAATGAAAAAGTCATGACCTTGAAAAATACGGTGTTGAAAAAGCTAGGCCACTCAGGCAAGTGATCATATTACAAACTCGAGACATGGTCTGGAAAAAGTTAGGTCATTATTAAAAACTCTTCCATATGGCCTAGAAAACTCCATAAAAAGTTAGGCCACTTTTGAGGATTTTCAGGATCTTACTTTGATGGCCTAAAAAAAGTTAGGCCATACTTTGTAAAACCGCATAAACATGGCCTAGAAAACTCTATAAAAAATTATGCCATTTTTGAAAATTTTTCACTTTGATGGCCTAGATAAAGTTCGGCCATCAGGAACTGAATCCCAGAGAAAGTTAGACAATGCCTGGGTAAAGTTTAGTCATGGCCTAGAAATAACCAATTTTGAGAAAGGTAGGCCATCACTTTTAGACTTGACCCATTTACTTTTGATGAGACTTCCAAAAAGTTCGGCCATCCTTCATCTAACTTGGCCTAGTTTTCACAAGACCTGAAAAAACTAGGCCACCTTCCAAATTTTTTTCAGATATTTAAAGTCAGAGATCGCCTTCAATCATTACGGAAAAAATGCGAAAAATACGTGAGTGATGACGTCATAATTTTCTTTTTTATGACCTCTTTTTTTCAGCAAACATACACCCTTGAATTACGTCCAATTGTTGTTGGAGGATCGTCATCGACATGTCCAGAAAATGTTTATGCTTATATTATTGAGTGGGTTACTGTAGCTATGGGGGTACTGTAGATTGTGGGCGGAGCTTGAATATTTCAGGCCTGACACATGCCGCCAACAGGAGTTGAAGACGAGTGGAATTACCAAATTGTGAGTGTTTTTTTTTTTGAAAATTTGAAGATTACTTTGAAGAGAGAGTTACCGTAACCAAAAGTACAGTAACCTGAGGATACTGTACCTATAAAATTCCAACTACAGTATTCCAGAGAAATCGGAAGTTCAAAAGAAGTTTCAATCAAATTCGGAATCACTCAAAAAAAGGATGGTCCCACGAAAAGGGGCGGAGTCTCGCGGTCCGCGTCTCTTCTCAAAAAATTAACATTTTTGGATAAAAAATCATCAGATGAAATATTAAAAATCAATATATTTCCATTGGATGTTTCAGTTCGAAAAAATATTAATTTGGGATCAGGAAAATCGATTTTATTGGAAATGACATTGATAAGAAATGATTTAAGAAATATGATACCACAAATGAATTTTGATGATTTTTTGGAAATGACGAGGAGTTTTCATGAATGGCAGGCTGAAAATTCGGAGGTTCGTTTTTCGTGGCCTAGGTTTTCGGGATTAGGGATTCCCAGGCCATGGCCTAGCTTTTCCAGTGGTTTTCTATTTGTGGCCTAGTTTTTTGATTGATGGCCGGGAAATTTAGATTTTGTCCTTGCCAGTTGGTTTGATTTTTGTGACCTAGAGTTCTAGAGTTTGAGAAAGTTAGGCCAGCAAAATCTGAATATCTTTTTGTGGCCTAGGATTCCGGGCTTTACCTTTTCATGGCCGAAAATTTCTTAGGTCACCAAAACCAAGGTCATCAGGTCTTCGAAACTAAGCTATCTACCAAATTAGGCTCATGGTGGCCTAGCTTTCCTAAAAATTTCGTCCACCACCCTAAAAACCCTTCCATTTTTTTTAAAAACCCTTCCATTTTTTTGTTTTCGTGGCCTAGAATTCTTGTTCTCAAAAAAGTTAGGCCAGCGGATACCTTTTTGTGGCCTAACTTTCCCGAAAAACCATCATGAAAACTCTTCCATTTTTTCAGTCTGATCTTTATGATGGAAACCTTGGAGACCCTACATTTGGCATGTTTTATTCAATTGCATTCTTTTTTGAAATTCCATCTTTTGTTCTAAAAATGACGTAAGTTTTTTTCTCGAAAGAAATTTTTCCGAAAAAATTAATTAAAATTCCAGAGAAATGACATGTTTCTTGGTTTGGGACGATGAAATGAAGGTGGGCGTGGCTTTTTGGAAAAAAAGGGGCGGAGCCTGAGAATTTTCAGAAATTGGACGAAAAAGCGTTGGCAGATGTGATGCTGAAAATGACGGCCTGTGAATCGGAAGTTGATTTGCAGCATCCACTTTTGGTGAGTTTTTTCGCTCAGGTGGCCGAGGTTTTTCGTGGCATAGGAAAAGTTAGGCCATGACTGAAAAAATAAGGCCAGGCATAACTTTGGACCGAGTTTTCTTGACCGATGTTTTTTGTGGTTTAGAAAATGCTAGACCACGCTCCGGAAAAGTTAGGCCATATTCGGGGGAAGTAAGGCCGTATCCCGGAAAATTAGGCCAGGTCAAGAAAAAGTTAGGTCACCCTCAAAAAAAAATTCAGCCATGGCTGGTGAAAGTTAGGCCACGCTCAAGGATGTTCGGCCACGCACGAAATAACTTCGGCCATCCATAGAAAAACTTCGGCCACCAGATCAAAAATAATTCTTCCAGAATCCTGCGTTGATCTACCTAAATGATTGTGCCTGCAATACCATTCGCTGTCTTTTGGAGCCATATTCAAATGAGCCATTCTTTCCTCCAGTATCACAATCACGTCTAAAATCAATCAATAATTCTTTGAAATTAATCACTGATATTTGCGTTTTGGACGTTTGGGATGAGTTTGAAAATGTGCCAAATCCATCGAATTTTCTGTCATCGGAACTCAAAAAAATTCTGGAAAAAAGTGCGAAAAAGTATGGAGAAAGTCTGAAAAAGATGGAATTTCATGAATTATCGCGGCAGATTCAGAATTTATATTCGAGTATTTCGAATGAAAGTCATTCGTATTTTATATTTTTTCATCAATTTGATATTAATTATATTGGAACGGCGATGATGGAATTGGATCCACTGGTTAGTTTTTGTAGTTTTTGTAGGCGGAAACATCGATAGTATGTCGAAAAATATCGGCATCTTTGGTCTCACAAAAAATTCGAAAACTTAAAGAAGTCGGTAAGTTTTGGAAAATTTACCGGTAAATCCCAAAGTTTACAAAAAAATTTTTTTTTCGAAAAAATTGAAAAAAACTGAGAAACGACACTCCGAAATTACGCTAATATGCATAGTTAAGCAGCTTTGCCGGTATATTTATCAGTAAATTTTCAATTTATTTACCGGTATATTTTTTGGCAGGTTTTCCAACAAATGTTAGGTTTTTATCGGTTAAATTCAAATAAATTAACAAGTAAATTTTTAAAAATTTATGTTTAACTGTCTGCAAGTTTACCAGTAAATTTACGGATAAAGATAAATTTCAAAAAAAATATCAGAAGGTTTTCGATAAATTTACCGGTAAATTTGCTTGTAGATTTTCGGTAAATTTACCAAGAAATTTACCGGTAAAGGCAACAGAAACATTTCGATAAACTTACTAGTTAGTTTTCTATAAAAATACCAAGAAATTTTCGATAAACTCACCATTTATCGGTAAATTTACCAGTGAATTTTCATAAAAATCAGCAGTTTGTGTTCGACAAATTTACCGATAAATTAGCTTGTAAACTTTCGGTAAATTTTCCAGTAAATTTACCGATAAATTTTTTATAAAAACATCAAGAAGCTTTTGATAAACTCATCTGTGAATTACCGGTAAATCTCCTACAAATTTATCAAAATATTCATCGATAAAACTACCAACCAATTTTTGATAAATTTTCCATTGAACGTAGATTTACCAGTAAATTTTCAAAAAAATTTACCGGTAAATTTTCAATAAATTTACCGTAACTTTTATTTTTGCAGCTCTCCTCCGCCACCAAATCCTCTCTCAAATCTCAAATGTCTCAAATCAATCTTCGATGTCCTCTTGACCTTGAAAATTTTACAAAATCGACAATGAGATTATTTGTAACTCTCCGAAATCTTCTAAATATGATCGAATCTCTTCATTTACCCGAATGTCAATTGTTTCATTTTGAAGAATGGTTTACGGAGATTACTGTATTTTGGACATTTTCATGGCGGGAAGTTACACAGAAAATGGTTGAGAGAACAATAACATTGGATGAAGATGGCGATTCTGTAAAATATGGAGCTAGGCGGCCTCTTCCAGCTGGATTATATTCATTTTTGTGTATTCAGAAAGGTACGGTAGTTGGGAGTACAGTAGGTTGGATTGGGTTACTGTAGAAATTGGGTTAGTGAAAATAAGATTCGGTAGGTTTTGGGGTACTGTAGGCATGGCTGTTACTGTAGCTTGGATAGTGTAGATACTGGAGTATGTAGGTATTACGATAGTCTAGGGATACTGTCGAAGTTTCCCTTTCGATAAGGTTACTGTAGCTCGACCTCATTTCAGGAAGAATAGGATACTAGTCTACTGTACTCGAGAACACCCGAGCTACTGTAGATGGTTACTGTAATTGAAGACTACTGTAGGCATTTAGAAAAAACCAGATGGTACTGTAGATGAACTACGGTAGGCTATGAGCTATCGGTGACTACGGTAGTGTACACACACGCTGTAGGAAGTACGGTAGCCTAGGAATACTGTAGAAAATTTCTTGTAGCCCAGGCTACTGTAGCTCCATCCCCATCCCCGTAACTGAATGATACTGTGGCCTAGTCTACTGTACTGGGGACCATCCGTGCTACTGTAGATGGTTATTGTAATTGAGGATTACTGTAGACATTTAAGCGAACTAGATGGTACTGTAGGATCTCTTACTGTAGTACTGATGGGCTACTGTAGCTATCAAGCATCCTCTAATAGGAATACTGTAGTTAGGTGCTAGAAGAATGCCCAAGGATTACTGTAGGCTTTGTTCCGTGTGGAATATTGTAGAATATATGGGTTACTGTAGGTTTAAGGATTACTGTTCCTGGACTAATGTTCTCCTCTTCAGGAATTTCCGATGACATGGCCCGCCTCGAATTCACCCTACCACACCATTTAGTGATCTGCTCCGCATCAGTAGTTAACGTAAGTTTTTGTAGTCTTTGTAGTGAATATAGTTTGTAGTCTATTCTTCAGATAATGTGCCAAAATATCAATGCTTATGCCAAAAAACTATTCAGTGAAGCGATGAGACATCATGAGGAGAAGGCTTCTAGACTGGTCAGGGCTACAAATGGAATTGAACAGGCAATGTGTTTTGTGGAGGAAGGATACAGAAGATTTGCACAATTTCAGAGATTAGAAGAGGTACTGTAGGGGTACGGTAGATTCTGGGTTACTGTAGATGCTTGGTTACTGTCTGTCCTAGCTTACTGTAGTTATATAGTCTCTCTATGGATCCAAGGAAACTGTAGATCATCGGTTGAAGTTACTGTACTTTATCACGAGTACTATAGTTTGCCTTGGTTTACTGTGTTTTTTCCTGGGTTACTGTACTACCTCCAGGGCTACTGTACCTCCCATTAGATTACAGTACCTCTTCCTAGATTACTGTATCTCCCATTTTTCAGTACGTCGATTCTGATGACCTTTCCGCCGTTCGAACGACGTCTACACGTCTTCTGAAGTCCACTCGGGAAACGTGTGAATCTCAAATTTCGACACTTTTATCCCATTTTGTACAGTTGAAAACTGATATTGTCACACGGATTGCCAAGAATTTATGTGCCGATGGAAAGGAATCGAATAAAGGATTGGTGGGTTGGACGGCCGAAGTTTTTCATGGTCTAGTTATTCGAAGCTTTCTAGGTCATAGCCTAACTTTTCCTGGCCTTGTTATTTCCTAGAGTAGTTTTTCTAGGCCATACTTTTCCAAAAACTTTCAGAAATCCTACATGAGAGAAGTGACGTCATCACAGCGAATCGAGAATATTCTGGAGTGTTGCTATGGATTGGTTGATGACGTCAGATGTCTATTATTACCAAAGTGGGCACAAAGACTACAAAGACTACAAACTACAAAATTTTTTTTAGCTGTTTCAAACTCTCCACTCAACATTTTGCCACGTCCCTGGAAACACAGATTCGGAAGAATATTAGGCAGAGACAGCCGGCAGAGTACTACAGTAATATCTATGTGGGTTACGGTATCAAGAGGGAGGGGTCAGACGACGAGAGTGTCTAACTATCTGCGTCTCTTATTGCAAAGTTGTCCGTGGAGCGTGTTTGCTTCAACAAGCTATACAGTAGCGAGCAAAACTGAGGGTCCCTTCGGTTTTTTGCTAATAACTAGGTCAATAATCATCAGATTGGTCTGAAAATTTTTGTACACACTCCCAAGGTAACTAGGAACACGATCCCAACTTTTTTTCCCCGAAAAAGTTTTTCTGCGCGGGAAAATTTTTGTGATGACTGCTGAGATTTCAGGTGACAATTTTGAAACTTTTTTTGGCCAACTGGAGGTATTCTTTTTTCTGTTGTAAAATGTTGCCTCAAGTCTAAGTAATTCATTTCCGTGAAATTATCAGATATGCCGCCCGTCCGTGACCTTATTTCAGTCAACATCCAAACAGGGGTATTTTTTCCAGGCAGAATATCTTGACTGAAAGTGCTCCAAATGGGCTAAAAAATTGGGAAAGGGTCACTTTTGAGTCCCCAAACAAAATTCTATGAATAGAAGTTGATTAAGAGAAAAATTATTTTTTGACTTTTGTACTGATTTTGGATTGTACTGAAAACCAACTGAATAGTCAAAAAATAAATTTTCTCTTAACCAAATTCTATCCATAGAGTTTTGTTTGGGGACTCAAAACTTACACTCTCTCAAATTTTTTAGCCCATTTGGAGCACTTTCAGTCAAGATATTCTGCCTGGAAAAAATACCCCTGTTTGGATGTTGACTGAAATAAGGTCACAGACGGAGGCGGCATATCTGATATTTTCACGGAAATGTTTCATTAGGACTTGGGACAACATTTTAAGACAGAAAAAAGAATACCTCCAGTTGGCCAAAAAAAGTTTCAAAATTGTCACCTGAAATCTCAGCAGTCATCACAAAAATTTTCCCGCGCAGAAAAACTTTTTCGGGGAAAAAAAGTTGGGATCGTGTTCCTAGTTACCTTGGGAGTGTGTACAAAAATTTTCAGACCAATCTGATGATTATTGACCTAGTTATTAGCAAAAAACCGAAGGGACCCTCAGTTTTGCTCGCTACTGTATCTCTGTTAGGAGAAGAGCTATCAAAAAGTTTTCAACTACAAAATTGCTCCAAATTTCAAGTTCTACATTTTTGTAGTTGACAACTTTTTTCTAATTTCATTCCCAACTCATTTATTTTCAGATCGCTCTAAAATACATATACGAATTCCTGGAAATCGATGATCGAAAAGATATTGAATTACTTTCGGATCTTCATTTGAATAGTTTTTCAACAAAAGATCTCATTTTATCATATTATGATTCTCTTTGCGAAAAAATTGATCGAACTCGTTTTGGAAATTCTCCGCATGTTGATGTTCATATTTCATATGTTAAGTTGGAAGAAGAGGACACGATTTCGATTCAGATTAAGTGTAAGTGGGCGGAGCGTATTCATGGACTACTGTAGGCTATTGCAAAAGCTACTGTAACTTTTTGTTGATTACGGTAAGATTAGCTCTTCTGTGAGTGAGATAGGCTTCTATATATCTCTCTCTGGGGCATGGGTTACGGTAGTTTTACCAAGACTACTGTAGTTTTCAAAATAGAAAGTCAAAATGTTACTGTAGCTTAGCTTACTGTAGTTTAGGTTCCCGTAGCTCAGGATACTATATCCGGAGATACCGTACTCTAAAATATTTCTGTCCAAATTACTGTAAACCAATTTAACGTTGTGTAGAGGGTACTGTAGAACAATTTACCGTAGTTTGGGATACTGTAGTCTGAGTACTGTAGTTCAGGTGACTATAATTTGGATTACTGTGAGCTGGGGTAGTAAAGTTTAGAAAACCTAGGATACCGTACTAAGAGAAATTTGTCTGGATTACTGTAGTTCAAAGTTACTGTATCGGAGTTGTGGTTCCTCTCCCTACCGTAGTTCAGGTTAATGTAGTCTTAGGTACCGTAGTTTGAAATACTGTAACCTGGGCTACTGTAGTTCAGGTGACTATAATTAGGATTACTGTAAGTTAAGATAATGAAGACTCTAAAGTCCAGGCTACGGTACTCCAAAAAAGTTCTGCCCGATTATCTGAAGTCTGGATTACGATAGTCTAGGTTACTGTAGTTCAAATTTACTGTAGCCAGGTTGTTGTTCTCCAAGACACCGTAGTTCAGGTTACTGTAGCTTACATTAAGGTAACTGTACCTACCGTAATCCCCATTGTTTCAGTAGTAAAGATGTCCCCAATCGAATGGATTGATGTCCTTTCCGACCGTGTTGACTATTTTGTCCGTTTGGAATTATTTCCAAAAATTTTGTTTCCATCAAATAAATTCGATTCACCAACAACTAATCCAATGCCTCAATCAACACGTCCTCAATGGAAACAATTGTTTGAAATGTGAGTACAAATACTACAAAGACTACAAACTACAAATTCCAGACACGTCCCGTTGGAATGCTTTTTTCTTCGAGGCGCCTGCCTAGCTATCTCCGTCTTTGATCATGAAAGGTAAGGTTTTCTAGGCCACCAATTCAAAATTTTCTCTTCCAGATTTATCGATAGACTTGTTGGGCGGGGTTTTATCAGTCTTCATTCTGTTCCACAGGCTTCTGATGAGAAGCCGACACAACGATTACAAGTTCCATTGCTTCCAAATGATTATTCGGATCAGGATAATGTTTTTTATCAGGTTTGTAGTTTTTGTAGTTTTTGTAGTTTGTAGCCCGTTTTTGTGGTCCTGGTTTTTCAAAATTTTAAACTCAAACTCCGCCCACTTTTGGAACGTTTAGTTTTTGAAAATTTGTGGTCTTTGTAGTTTTTGTAGTCAATGTAGTCTTCAAAACGTTCGTGGTCTTTTTAATTGTTGTAGTTTGTAGTCCATAGCTTTTGTAATCTCCGCCCACTTTCCAAAAAATTTTAGTTTTCGGAAAATCGGTCATAGCGCTAAAACTCCCCTTTAGCATTTGTAGTTCCTGTAGTTTGTGGTCTTTGTAGTTTGTATTTTCTGTAGTTTGTAGTTTCTGTAGGTTGTTTCTCGTAGGTTGTAGTCTTTGTAGTTCATATTTTCAGCTCCTAAAAACGCGTTCGCCTCGAGACCCAATCGCCAAAGAATTCATCGAAACTCGAACTCGACGTCATCAACGAATTCGAGCCCTTCAAACGTATATTCGAAGGAATCGGAATCGAGTGGGACATATGTTATTAGGATGATTAAATTTGTTTTTGTGATAATAAAATGTTTTTTGAATTAAAATCGGATCGTGGCCGAAGTTTCGCCGAGAGAGAGTTTGGCCATCTCGGCCTGAATTAGAAGAGCGTTCTTTTCTTTTATCTCCTTCTGAGAAGCTCTTCTAATAGAGGGAGCGTAATAAGTGGTAATCATATGTTTCAAGTTCGAAATCAACTTTTATGAGAGAAAATTAGATCATAGAAAATGGCTTTTTCGTGGCCTAGGTTTTGGAAACTAGAAGGTTAGGCCATCTAAAGCTTTTGGTGGTTGTCGTTGATAACCTAACTTTTCAAATTTTTGTTCTCCGTGGCCGAGGTTTCCAAAAATTTGGGACAAAGTTTTTTTTATTACTGTATTTTTTGTTGGATTAGTGTAGTGCACATGTTTCGGTCACGGAAAATCACTTTTTCGTGGCCTAGGTTCTGGAACTTTAAAAAGTTAGGCCATCTAAAAATTTTTAGTAGTTTTTGTTGATGGCCTAACTTTTCTAAATTCTTTTTTCAGTGGCCTAGGTTTCCAAGTGTTTTTTGATTACTGTATTTCCTGGTGGATTACTGTAACAACCCAAAGTTTCCTTATTAATGATTTATTCATTTATATATTATGGTCTAAAATAATAATAGGTAAGGTTCTTTTTTTTTTGGTCGAGAATTCTGAAAATTCTGAAAAATTAGAAAGAGAGAGAGGAAACCGCATTATGTACACACTCCGTATTGAAAATGAATCAAGGGTCTTGAGAGGAAAAGAAGGGGTTACTGTACATAGGTGATACCCTACAAAAAAGTACCGTAATCTTGAGGGAAAGGGAAAATAACGAAACGAGTTTGTGTATATAGGGTTTTCCATGGGAAAAAAAGAATTCGGAAAAAAATAACAAGTAGATTTCTATGGGCACAGGGATAAAAAAGGGAGAAGGAAAGTGCGCTCAAATGAGAAAATTTTCAAAAAAAATTCTCTATAGAGCGCACTTACCTCTCCTCCATAATTGACAAGAATGACATGTAGATAATTGAAACCAGGCGGGAAATTCAAATAGAAAAAAGGCAAATTTTCAAAAAATTATCACAAGTTATTAAAAGAAGTCGACGACGAGGAAGGACCAACACCACTTCTAGCTGATGACGTCATCAAAGGTTTTCGTTTCCGTTGTTGTCTTTTGATTGGTTGATAGAGTTCGTCACATGAATCCTCATCACCAAATTGTGAAATATTTGGATGATCGTAAGGGGCAATGACACCTTCAGCACGTTCATCCCATGTCCAGACTGTAGTCACACCGTCCCACTGAAAATTTGAATTATTTTTAGATGATGGCCTAGCTTTTGCATGTCGTGGCCTAACTTTTTCAATTATTGGTTGAATTCATAGACTGACTTAATCAAAGGGTGGCCTAGGTTTTTCTGTGCATGGCCTAACTTTCCCCACTCGTGGCCTGACTTTCCCAAACCAGCTTTTTGTGAAAATGGTCTAACTTTCTCATATGGCCTAGCTTTTCCTACCAAATTCCGATTCTATGGCCTATAAGTCTTAAACTAGTCCATACTATCCTCAAATTGCTTTTGGTGACCTAGAATCCCCAACTTCTAAAAGTTAGGCCACCAAACTCCAAATCCCCATTTCCTCCAATTTTTCGCAGACTAGAAAAACAAAAAGAGGAAGTGAGACCAAAAAATAGAGGAAAAAAAGGGGGAAAATGATGACAAATAAGAAGTAGGGACGAGGGCAACAAAACACATCAAGAGAGAGGTGGTTGTCTCGTTTCTGATCTTTGTGATCTACCCAAATGTTTTTGGCGCCAAATTCAAAAGCTACGGCGCGCCTAAATGAGCTACAGTAATCCTAGAATTCGGTTTAGGCGGGAAATTCTGAAATTCAAAATTTCAAAAAAAAAAAAACGAACCGAACTGCTGACAATTTCGTTCTCCTCGGGATGCCAATCGCATTCTCGGACGACAGCTTGATGGCCTTTTAGGCGACGGGATACTGTACCGGACACGATGTCGTAGACTGAAAAATTGAGGGGTTTAAATGAGGTATTTGGAATGGGGGACTTGTTTTTCAGAGTGGGGGTTTTTAGGCCATCAAGTTACAGTGGACTAGATTTTATTGGATCAGGGGTTTTTAGGCCACAAAACCCTTAGGGGTGTTACTTTTCCATTTGGCAGGAATCTAGGTCAGTGAAGCTCAAAGCTGAAGCCGGGAAGCTTAGAAGGAATAGCCCGGTAGGTTTCTAGGCCACTAGATCAAAAATCTAGGTCATCCAACTACAAACTACAGTAACCTGTGTTCAGATAGGCCTAGATCTTCGGACTAATTCGCTCTTTATAGAAGGTTTCTAGGCCACCAAGATCCCGATTTCTAGAGCTAAAGGTTTCTAGGCCACCAAACTTCCGAGGACTAGCTTTTCCTTTTCAATTTTTCTAGGCCATCAAAAGAGACTATCCCCAGAGGTTTCTAGGCCACGAGGACTAGTTTCCCCAGATTCTAGGTCACCAAAATCCAACTCACCAACGACTTCTCCTCTCGCACATCCCGTATAAATGAATCGTCTTCCAGTACGTTCAGGTGAGAATTTGGCTCTGACAAGAGTATGCAATACACTATGTCCTCTCAATGTCATGACCGAAGTATCGCCAGCCACGGCCTGACAGAGTCCCGGTGGTGCCGGTTGCCATCGATAATCCCAGTGTTGACTCTGAACGCACGCACGTGTAGCTTCCTATAAACAGATGATGCGGGGTTCTAATATAGCAACTACTAATCGGGAGGGGGGGGGGGGGGAGGAAAGTGCGCTCCATTGCTAATTTATCAATGAAGCGCGTTTTAAGTGCCCGGGAAACTAACCACTCCATCTCTATTCGAGAATTTTCGAAGATCCCACACTTTGATTGTCTGATCTTTACTGTTACTCAAAAGATAACGTTCATCTTGTCGAGAATCCACGTATGTCACACCGTCACGATGTCCAGCAAACACTCCAACTGGTTCTACGTCACCATCTGACCATGCACGCTTGTCCCAGACCTGAAAAATAAGGAATTGAAAGTTGTAGCTGAATTTTTGAAGCGGTGGCCTAACTTTTGTATTTGGAGGCCTAGTTTGTTCTAGCCGTGGCCGGACTTTCTCTGAGCATAATCTGGAGACAGGCTAGGATTCAAAAAAAAGGTAACGATCTGGAAATCCAAATCTAGTGTACATATACCACATTTTCCTTTTCCAGTTCGTGGTGGCCTAGTATCTCAATAGCTAGGCCACCCAATTTTGAAACTAGGCAAAACTAGACCACCTGTCCCGAATTTCCTATCCATGATCTAACTTTCTCAGAGTTCGGCCACCAAAAGCCAATTCCTCAAAAACTAATCTTGTTTGTGGTGGTCTAGGAACTGAAAACTTAGGCCACCAGATTTCCTATCTATGGCCTAACTTTCTCATAGTTCGGCCACCAAAAACCAACCCCTCAAAAACTAATTTTTGAAGCCCCATCTGCAAATAAATTTGCAGCTTCTCATTCATTTTTTGAACTTTGCTCAAGAAAAAAAACTTTTTTGTCATCATTTTCTTCTTCTCAAGTCACGATTTCAGTCATAAAGCCAAAATGGATGACCAATGGAAAAGATGACAAAGTTTGATGTGCAGGTGTTTTTGGGATACTGTAGCTGGCTACTACAGTATCCTTTGGGCTACTGTAACTCACCTTAACGAGTCCATCGTCTCCTGCACTGTATATCAAATTTGAGCCATAATCCGCAAAGCACACCGAATTGACGTCATCTTCATGAGCATTTACAATGGTTCGAATCCGACGACGTTGTTCGACATCGAAGACGTGGATACAGTATTCCGAGGTACCGCATACGATTTGTTCACTGTTATCGGAGAAACGGCAACAGAAGACAGCACATTGGCTGAAAGAAAAATGAAAGGGTTGGGTACAGTAATCTGGGGATCTGGACTACAGTAATCCAACAGTAGTCAACTACGGTAGCCTGGATTTATCTACAGTATCTCTAGTGGCATAATTTCTAGGTAGAACATATTATTTTTTTTATAGGGTGTCATATCTCTAGATCCAACTACAGTAATCCAAGGACTGGATAAAGTAGACCTAGGTCCAGCTACAGTAACCTCAGATACTGGAAATCGTACTGAAATCTACAGTAACCCATAGACATATCATTAGATCTAACTACAGTAATCCAAGCTTCAGTTACAGTAACCTTAGATTATGGAAATCGTGGTGAAATCTACAGTAATCCCATAGTAAATCACTTGATCTAGGATCCAAGTACAGTATGGCTAGGTCAAGATACAGTAACCCTGGATACCTCTCAAATACCTGTAGTCCTAAACGTTCTAGTCATCTACCGTATCCATGGGTTAAGCTACAGTAACACCGTTCTAAATTACAGTAATCGAACATCTACAGTACCCCTAGAGGCATTTACGGTATTTCAAGATCCAGTTACAGTACCCCCGGATCCTAGAGCCATATTTATAGTCTAATCTACAGTAGTTCCAAATGAAACATCTAGGACCCCCTGATCCTAAGTACCGTACTTCTGGACCACCTACAGTAACCCTACCATCTGTCCACCGTAACCCTAGACTACTTAGTTACAGTATCCTCCGTCTCAACTACCGTACTCACTTTTGACCGGGTTCCTCCTGCCATTCTATAGGAAACCACGTGATATTCTGTCCTTCTGCTCCGGGCGTCTGTTGCTGCTGATCCAATTTTCCAATATATACTGCGTCTTTCCATGTACAGTAACACACAAGTGTACCCTCTTGATTCACAGCCGTATCAAGAATTGACCAATTACATTGATCCACTCGGAGTTCGTTGCATTGAAAATATTGTGAACGATATTTGGATTTTTCCGGATTTCGACTGTAGAAACGGATTTTTTCGTCTGGAAAATGATAGAAGTTGAGGGGTAGAGGAGGAGAAGAAGAAAAGGGGGAGTGGTGGGGATTACTGTAGTTCTAGATTGAGCTACAGTAACCCAAGATAAGGTTACTATAATTCTCATAGGTGCCAAGTCCCTTAGTTGAACTGCAGTAGGCTCGTTTATCGTACTTCTAGACAATGAAGCTACCGTAACGCTAGATAGGCCTACAGCAAAATTAGGACAGACTACAGTAATCTTACTCTAAGCTACCGTAACCTCAAACCAACGAAGAAGGTACCGTAATCCTACATCTTTGCCGAGCTACAGTAATCCTCGGGAAAGCTACCGTAACCTGATTCTATCTGAACCCAGGATCAAGATATATAAAATCACATCCAGGCAAGAAAATACTGTAGTCCGTATCTATGCTTTTCTATAGTTTAGGTCATACTACAGTAACCTGAGGACCCGCTACCGTAATCCTAGACTACAATAATCCTACCCTAGGCTTCAAATACCGTATTCCTAGGTCAAACTACAGTACCCTTTTTGAAAATTTTGAAATTCGGAATCATTTGAACAAAGTTCAAACTGGTGGACTAGGAAAATTCTAGGCCATCCTCCAATTTTTTCAAATTTTCTCTCAAAAAGACTCACCCTGACTCGAAACGACCATTTTCCTTCCATTTTGTACATATTGTGCACAGAAATTTTTCGTCCTCAACTGTGCTACTCGCCTCTTTCGATTCGGTAAATGCGTGTTCAGAATGTGTGCACGGGCAGAAGACGTCGCGACGGCATGACGATTCGTGACGTCACGTGTCAGAAGATATCCTTGATTGTTATATGAAGACGTTGATGGGCGTGGTCCACATTTTGAATTGATATCACGACGGAGTTGGGAGCAACTCTGTAAATCGAGAAACTCGATTAGATACGCCAGATTTTCCGCCATTTTTTCGGGTGTTTTCGGGGTTTTTGGGATTTTTTTGTGAATTCGGAATTCAGAAGTTAGGCTCCAAATCATCGTGCCACGTGGGGTGGACTACTACGTGGCACTGGCCTGTTTCGATGGTCCCGAGCAAGTGCGCTCTATTGGACAGGCGCCAAAAGAACCTTCTGGAAGGTTGGCCTAATTTTGGGGGATTTCGATAGAATGTTGGGAATTTCATACGGTTTTCGAAATAGTTTTCAAAATATTTTTGGCCTAATACATGAGCTACTTCCAGGGACTTTAGATCATTTAGGCTGGAAATAGATCCATTTTGGATTTTAGGCCAAATTCAAAATTTGAGATTTTTGGCCTAAAATACTGCAAATTTCTGGATGAAAACAGATTTTCAATAACAAAAATAAGATTCTAGGGACTTCTAGAGTTCATAAAGTTTATTTTTAGGCCTAACAGCCAAGTTTAGGACATTTTAAAAAACCTGGATCCATCACCTGGTTTAGTCTTTATATCCTGCTTGTAGACTATGAAACTATCTGAAAATGACGAGAAAGCAAAAGAAAAGCTATGAAAATTGGTTTAAAACTACGAAAAACTAGAAAAAATGGAATATCTAGATCAACAGATTTGAATATTGGAACCTTCCAGAAACTTTTTTTGAAAACTTGTCAATGGAGCACACTTGCCTAGTTCTGTTTGAATCTCTCATTCTGTTTCTCTACTCTTTTCATACTTTAGTCCTGATTTCTCTGATCTTCTTAATAGACCTTTGCGATTTGACCCATAAAAGATTATCAAGTACTATTAACCATTTAGACGATCCATTTTGGATTTTAGGCCCAGGTGGAAACTTGAACTTTTTGTTATAAAATGCTGAAGATTTTCGTTATAACTCTGATTTTCGATAGTTTGGATTTCGTTTTTAAACTTTCAGAGCTTGAAAAATCGATTTTTGGGCCTAACAGCCAAGTTAAGGACATTTTCAAAACCCGGGTCCACCACCTCGTCTAGTCTGTATATGATACGTTTGGACTTTAATACTGTTTGGAAATAACAAATAAACAGAAGAAAAGCTACAAAAATGGCCAAAAAGCCACTAAAAATCATTCAAAAATGAGATATATGGCATATCTAGGTCAAGGAATTTGAACATCAGAATCTTCCAGAAACTATTTTGAAAATTTGTCAATGGAGCGAGTTTGCATAGCAAAGTTTGAACTTTTCATTTGATTATCTTGCTCACATTCCTATTTTTGGCCTAATCCATCATATACTTTCAGGAACTATAGACCATCTGAACTTTTTTTGAATTGCCGCCAAAACTGGAACTTTCCAGAAGCTTTTTCAAAAAGTATCAATAGTTCGAAATTGCAGACCCGAGATTTTTAAAAGTAGGCTATACCAACTCCAAACTACATTCTGAGTTCTAGAAGCTTCTAGAACCAAAATTTCAAAAAGTTGGCACTGTGCCAAATTAAAAAAAAAAACTTGGCATCGTGCCAAGTTTTTAGAATTTTAGTTTTTTATAGTTTCAAAGTATTTTTGCAGTTTTCTAGAGGTCCTTGACTTATATTTTTTTGAAATTTCAAAAAAAATTTTCAAAATTACCTCCGGATCACCTATGGTACATCTCCCACTGAAGGCAATTGCTTGTTCCCTTTCGAACATTCTTTGCTCTTCTTGTTGTGTCATTTTAGGGCATCCTCCCGAGGATCCACCCTCCTCATCATCTGAGAAATCGGTGTCACTGTCATTGTTCCGGCTCTGAAATTATAGAGAAGTTTGTATGGTTTTCATGTTTTTTTTTTGAAAAATTTTACTGGCTCGGTTGGAAAGTGCGCTCTATTGCACAACTTTTTTTTGATTTCACAATACTCTCAATAGAGCACATTTTCTTACTGTAATTCTGTATGCGAATTTGCTCTGTTGAGGATTTACAGTAAGACAATTTTCAAACTTTTTCAGCTGACAAGTGCGCTCTGTTGAGAATTTTCAAAAAAAAATTCTCAATAGAGCGCATTTTCAATTTTAACAGATCATTTTTTGATGGTATCAGTGATTTGTCATCATCAGTCTATTTCCAGTTGCCACGTGACGTGCCGCAGGTGAAAAGTGATGAAAGGGAAGACCCGTGTTGCGTCAGAAAATATAGTTTAGAACTGAAATATGTATGCAAGTGCGCTCTAATGATAAATTTTTCAGAGATGGCCTAGGATTCCAGGAGAAACTAGGCCACCTGGTAGGTCGAAGAATCAAAAGATCAAAATTGAATTATCATTAGAGCACACTTGCTTTTCTAATGCGGTAAAGAGGGGAGAAGCCTCTTTCAACTAAAAGTGGGCGGAGCCAAGAAATGGGCGGGGTTACTGTAACCACTGACTGCAGGGTGCGAATTGTCATCATCTGATAGGTAAAAAGAAGAGGGGGAATTCCAAAGAACACCGCCAAGGGGGTCAGAAATCGTGGTTTGTAGTTTTACGATGGGGAATTTTTTGTAGTTTGTAGTCTTTGTAGTTTTTGTGATTTGAAGGCGTTCGTCGGTTTTTAGTCATCATTTTTGGGGTGTTCTCCGGAGAGGCTGATGATGATGATTAAAGGCGCATGAGGAGAAAGGAATTTCAGAATTTTTTTGTAGTTTGTAGTCAAGGATGATTTTCGGAGAGATTGGGGAAAATTTGTAGTTTTTGTAGCTAAAATTTTTTTGAACCGTTTTTTTTTTTGAAAATTCGAAATTTTTTTTTTTGATGTTTGAACTTGTTTCTAGAGTTTTGGGCCTAAATTTCGAGAATTTTTCGAAATTGTCAACAGAGCGCATTTTCTCACTCAAAAAATCAAGTTTTTTCTTGGTTTTTGACCCTCTGAGGACGTCAGTCACAAAGGCTACAGACTACGAAAAATGTGACCTGGGGAAGGGGGGAGAAATTGGTTTTCTGAATCTTTTTAGTGAAAGTTTTGAGAGGCTGAGGAATTTTTTTCTGTCAATTAAAAAAAAACTTTTTGTAAACTTTTTTGAGCTCAAAAAAGTAAAAAAAAAAGTTTTCAAAAAATTCAATTTCCCGCCAAATCCCCCTGAATCCAAAAATTATCAACAGAGCATATTTGCGTATCGAGTGAAAAAAAAATAATTTCAGAAATTCCCAAAAAAGTTCATGATGACATTTATGGTCTGATATGTCATCCTTATTTGATGAACAAAGTATTAATTTCGAAATTTATTTTTTCACTGATCAAACTACATACAGAAAAATTCCACGTGATTTTTTTAGGTATCAATCGATCAATCAATAGTTCGGGGAAGACCCTATACTACAGTCTAGTGACGTCAAATTTTCGGAAAAAAAATTTTTCAAAAAAAAAAAAAAATAAAGCTCACCCTTTTCAGACTACAGTTCTTTCGGTATGGCATCGAAAGGGCAAAAAAATTTCAAAAATTCCAAAATAATAAAAAATTTCAGAGAATATCAAGGCGAAGAAAACTACTAGTGATGATGATGATGACTGTGTGAACAGAGAAAAGAGAGAGAGAGTAAGAGAGAAGAGAGGGAGCAGAGATAACATAGAGGACAGGTCGTCGCCCGGAATGTCTGCGTCTCTTCCTTCTGTGTACTCTCTCGTCTCTCGGTGGCGCCCGCCTTTTGAAAAGAGAGAGAGAGCGGAATCAGTTGATTCTTTTTCTATTGTGATGACAAAAACCCAGCGATGGCCAGCCCTAGACACAATCATTGATTACTACGTAATTATCGATTTTTTGATAGTCTTGTAGTATAGGCTACATGCAACTACGCTCTATTGATAAAATTGGGATTTTGGGTGGATTACTGTAGATTACTGTAGCCTCTTAAGATTTTTGTGATTTGATGATCGGGATAGTGGTTTAGTGATCTCGTATTATTGGCTACAAACTAGATGTAATTACTCTCTATGGATAACCTGATGATTTTTTGGGTTACTGTAGATTACTGTAGTTTTCTTGGGTCATGAAATTAGGGTTCGGGGTACTGTAGCTTTTAGTTTTTCAATAGCAAATCAGACTACGGTAGGTTACTGTAGTTTTTTTTAATCAAGCTTTTTGAAATCGCGCTCTAGTGAGAATTTTAGACAATTTTTTGATCTACCGTAGTTCTTGACTCATTTTGAGCTGATTTTTGTGGAATTTTTTTCGACCAAAAAAAAATTTTTTTTTGAAATTTTCAGACCAAAATTTTTTTCAGATCACATGTTCAATTTTATTTTTTCAAAAAAAAATTTGTGACTAGCACTTTTCTTTTCTTCCAAAAATGATGACAAAGCTGTGGGCTATGATGATTACTAAAAAAATGTCCTTTTAATCGAAACTGAATAGCATCTCAAGGCTACAAAGACTACAAAGACTACAAACTACACACTACAAACTAGAAAAAGCAAGAAAGGGCCTATAGACAACCAGTATGCATCAAAAAATTTAATTAAAAATTTTTGGATTTTGAGAATTTTTTTCAAAAATTTCAGATTTAAATTTTTTTTTCGAAAAAAAAACTCACCGGTTTCATTCTCTGATGTGCGACAATTTCGGCGGCTGTTCTCACAGAAAACGAGGGATTCAGTGTGGTCCGGGCTGAAATTTTTCGAAATTTTTGAAAATTTGTAGTTTTTGTAGTCTTACCTCGGCTATATTCCAAGAATCGATTTGGCTTAAACAGGTCGAAACGGTAGAACAACGTCGATGCTATCCAGTTGCCCATTCGAGCATTTGAAGAGAGAAGAAGGGGGTGGAGCCAATTGGGGGTTACTGTAATAAGAGAAAGGATTTTAAAGGCGCATAAGGTCGTCGAAGAAAGGAAGTAGAGAAGAGATTACGGTATTAAAGGAGCATGGTGATGTAAGAAAGCTAGAAATAGTTGGCACAGTGCCAAGTGAGCAAGTGGGCTCTAATGGGCGGGGAAACTGTCGCTTTCAAACGTTTTTCTGGGTCCTTGTGGGCGTGGCTTGGCTCCCTGCCATAGCTCAAAATAACTACAGTACCCCTCTATTTTCATAGTACTCAATTTTTCGCGTCGAGACCCATCTTCTGATAAGAGGTCAAAGCATTATTCGTTTGTCATATATCTCAGTGCTCCGACGGAGAAGTGGAGTGCACAAAAGAGGAAACTACACACAGAGAATATTGGTCATCATCATTTCAAAACACGGAGAAAAATTGATGACAATTTGTGTTGAAAAAAAAATGGGAGAAGAAAAGCATTGATTAGCGGAAGAACAAAGTGACTATTTTAAAAGGGAGAGAAGAGCACATTGAAATCACGTGGAGGGGGTGGAAAAGTGGAAAATAAGGGTGGTAAAGGACAAGAAATTACCTGGAAAAGGGGTTTTTGGGAAAAAATGAAGAAAATTTATTATTTCAAGTGATAAAAATATGGTCATAAAGATTTGATCTCACTGTCTTCAAAAAACCGCCAAAACATTTTTTTTGAAATAAAAAAAGTTTCAAAAATTGAACTTGAACATTCCAATAAAAAATTTGTTGAAATTATTGAAAAATGTAGAGAATGGTATTCCAAAAACACCCTATATAAAAATTTTTTTATAAAAAGGTCGAAATTTGGTGAAAAAAAGCTTTTTTTTCAAAAAATAATTTACTCTAAAAAGTTTTGAAATTTTTTTTTTCGAGAAAAAAAAAGCCACAAAAGCACTAAAAATGATCTGAAAATAGTCTATAAATCTTTCCGAAAAGATATTGAGTTTTTCAAAATCTTGAAAACTTTTAGTTTTCTTTTCAAGACCTAAAAAAAAAGAAAAAAGACATATTGACACGAAAAAAAAAAGACCAAAAAATCAATCTAGCAGTCTCCAACAAGAAAACCAGTTTCTACGTGACTTTTGTCTAGTCAATGTCTCCCAAGTTTTATTTACTATATCGACACCCCCTCTCCAGACACAAGGTGATCCCTCTTTCCAGGTGGTCACCCCATTTTTGTTTTGATCGAAAAAAATTGAGAAATTTTTGAACTTTTGGGCGGAAATTTCAAAAAAGTTGAGTCATCTTGAATACTCTAAAATAGCTGGTTCAAAATCGTGTTTTTCAAGAATTCAGTTTCATGGTCTAGAATTACGTGGCTGAAGTTCCCAACTTGTCGGATTCTAGGCCACGTACTAAAGAAAGGAAGATATAGCAGTCGGAACCGCCTTTTATATGGGTTTTTTTTTGGAAAGTTAAAAATTACTTCTTGAAATTTTGAAAATTTTGGGCCGCATACAAAATTTAAAAATACCTTTTGAATTGTAATTCGACCATTCAAAGGGACAGGGGGCAAATGTGAATTGGGTCCCGCCACGAATACAGTAATCCGTTCAACTAGGGGTTACTGTATTGATACTGCCGATGCGCCTTTAAACTCATGCGCCCCAGTCTGGTAAATGAATAATAAAAGTTTCTATATCAATGTGGGAAAGCAAAATCATCATATTTTTTTGGGTTGTTTTGAAAAACAAAAAGTTATCAATGGAGCAACTTTTCTGACCTAAAAAACACTCAAAAACCATAATAAACACCCTTTTTAGTCGGCTAAATTAAAATGGTTTAGTTCTTTGAGCCAAATATCTGTAAGATCATTCTTATCGAAAAAAAAAACAAAAAATTCGTTGTTTTGAAAAACAAGAAAATTATCAATAGAGCACGATTTCTAACCTATAAAAAAGCCAAAAAACCCCAAAAACACCTCTTAGTCACTCTCAAAACTACATATCAATTAACAGCCGATCCCGTGCTTTACCTCTCTGTTCCCTTGTGATCACTCTCTTTCTCTCCGTCTCTCTATCTCTCTCTCCATTTCTCTCTATCACTTGGAGACGCAGAAACATCGAGAAAAAAAAAAGAAATTTCCTCCAAAAATCGATAAAACACGTTTTGATGACATAAGAAAATAGTCAAACAAATACATTTCAGCCCTTTCGAAAAGAGAAGAACGGCGTAGCCGATCTCTGTGTCTCTCTTTCGAAGCAAAAACGACCGAAAAATGATGACAATTCGCCAACGAAAATAGAGATAACTGGAAGTGAAGAGAGCGCAGAGAAAACGGAAAAAAGAGTATTGGAAAATGAGAGAGTGCAGAGACACCTACGACGTAGTCATTTGGAATGGGAATTGAGTGGAAAGAGAAGGGGGGAAGCAAGAGGAGATCTTTCAGATTAATTGGAAAAATGAGGAGAGAAAAAAGGGGAAAATATTTTGGAAAAGAGAAAAGAAAATTATGATTCGGTCGACGAACTTTTTCTGATCACTTTTTCTCCATTTCCAAATGAATTATGTGGTCAAAAAGTGGTTTATGCTGACCATGAAAATAGGGAATTTGAATGATTTTTTTGAGAAAATTTGGGGGAATTTTTTTTAATCGAAAATTCTTTTTTTTCTGGGGGTTTAAAAAAACAATTTTCAAAAATTTTTTTTTAATTTTTGGGGCCAAAAAATTTCTTTTTTTTTTGATTTATATATTTTTTTTCCAATTTTCGAGAAGAAAATTTTAGATTTTTCACATTTGGAAAATAAAATTAGAGTTTTCATCAAATTTTTTTTGGACTACCGTAATGCCTTTTGTAGTTTTTGTAGTCTTTCGAGGGGAAAAACTACAGTACCCTATCCCAACACCTGGCTCTGGGCCAACTTTTTCTCTCCTTAATTCTTCGTATTGGAAAAGACTTGAAAAACGGAAAAATGTGACAAAAAGTTCAAAAAAAGACAAAAAAAATATAAGAAAAAGGACCTAAAACTTGTGCATTATTTTTCAAAAAATCCCAAAAAATTCATGTAAATATTACCCATTAAAAGAAGTGATGATGATGTGGCACAAAAAAAAGTGAAATTTCCCAGAGAACAACAAAGAAAAAAACAATAAAAAAAGATCCTATAAAAACCAGTGTGTTCAACAGAAAGCGAGGAGGTAGAAATGGATGGATATGGCGATTTTTGGAAATCTAGGCGAAAAAAAACTATGTGATAAAATGATTAAGACATGTGGATTTTGATGATGGCGAAAAGAGAAAAAGAGGGCAAGAAATAGTGTGAATTGTATAAACATATTTTCATGGAATTATTTATAGACAGGTCCGTTGTAGCGTGCCCTTTTCTTCGGAATTTCGGGGTCGGCGATCTGGAACTTGACAGAGGTTACTTTAGAGATTACGGTAGGAATACTGTAGAGACCATATGAGATCATTTCCCTATATGATAGCTGGAAAGTTCTGTATGGTTACTGTAGGGCTACTGTTGGACTTTGCTAGGATTTCTATGGGACTACTGTAGAGACACTGTATTGATGAATTTCTGTAATATTATTGTAGAATTACGGTAGGAATACTGTAGGGTTACTATGGGATTACTTTCTTATAGTAAGGCTAGAAGGTATTGTAGGGTTGCTGTTACTGTAGAACTGGGATACTGTAGGGTCCACGTAAGGTTGTAGTATTTTCATATATGATAGCTGTAGGGTTACTGTAGGCCTACTGTAAGACTTTGGCACGGTTTCATATGGTCCCTTTTGGATTACTGTAACCCTTTTTACGGCAGTAGCTTCCCTGAAACCAACCCTATTAGGAATTCCGTTCGAAAAGCCATTCGAAGGACCATTCGTAGACCCATTGATAGCACCGTTGTAAGAGCCATTGCAAGGACCATTGTAAGGATTATTGTAAGGAGCATTCGAAGGACCATTAGAAGGACCAGCAGCCGATTCAGGAGACGTGCAAATATCCATAGAGCTATCAGATCCAGATGCATAACCAGCCGATCCTCCACCGGACATCCTATCACTATTATCACTATCACCATTCGAAGCAACACCCGGTGGCGCAGAAGATGGTGTTGGCAGAAGAGCCGGACGTTGATCGAGAAGACGTTTATTGGAACAATCCATTCGTAATCCGGGTATTTCACCCTTCCAATCACGACAACAATCCACCATCATTTTCTCTAAACACTCTAAATCTTCTTGTGAGAATCGTGATAGTTCTATAGGGACTGGACCGGCGAAGGCTTTTGCGTGGCCCTGAGCAGAAGTGGAACTGTTTTCGTTGAATTTTTGAAAGGCGAGAAGGAGACGAAGATTTAGATGAAATTCTTCTATGGTGATGGCATTGGGATCAGCGTTGGGAAGAGAAAGTTTGAAGTCGTCGAAGACGTTGCTACGGACTTCTTGCTGTAAAATAAAACGATGATTTTCAGAGTTTTCGGAGGAATTTTGAGAGCTCAAAACAGGCTGAATAAGGAATTTAGTTGAGACTTTTTCACAAGAATTCTAGGTCGGGTAGATATTAAGTTAGGGATACTGTAGAGACACTCTAGAGATACTGTATTTTCAAATATTAGGGTTATTGTAGTGTGCTGTAAGATGCAGTGGAGTTACGGTAGGAGCACTGTATTATTACTGTAGGGCTACTGTAGGTTACTGTACGACTACTATATAGTAACCGTCGGCTACCTCTAGGATTACTGTAGGATCATTATAGGGCTACTGTAATATAGATCAGGTCTACTGTATGATTACTGTTGGGTTACTGTAGAAAACTTCAGGATTAAGGTATGATAAAATTACTGTAGTTATATCTACTACTGTGGGATTATGGAGCCAGGGATACTGTATAGTTACTGTAGGACCCTTCATAACCAAAAATTTCATCAGCAGCTTTATCATTTTTTTTCCGAAATCTTTTTCTATATCGAAATGCTCACCTGAATATGCTCATTGATATGCTTATCTGTATTCATAGTCGCCAAATAATCCATCGCTGCCGTGAAGTATTCCGACTTGTCTTGCCTTGAAAAACTCTGCGATTTTAAGACAATTTCAGACGAAACTCTCTCTTACGTTTTCTCATAAATCTTTTGAGGCCATTTTTTGATAACATTATCATCCAATTTCCAGGCGACTGCGAGGTGTCCTAAGACCAATTGATTCATGTAACGAGTAGCAACCGTGTTGAAATGAACACCGTCTTTGCTGAAAAGAATGGGAATTAGAGTAGCATGGATATGTTGGAAATGCGGAAATTCAAAAATTTCGCTAATTTTTCTGTTGTGAACGTAAAGTCCGCGCCAACTTCGCTCCACGGATCACTTTTCGATATGACCGAGAAATGAAAGTGGAAGAGTCGGTGCCTGGGCCCGGGGTCGCTGGAAGAGTCGAAATTGCAACCAAAGTCCGAGGCTCCGACTCTTCCAGCGACCCCGGGCCCAGGCACCGACTCTTCCACTTTCATTTCTCGGTCATATCGAAAAGTTATCCGTGGAGCGAACTTGGCGCGGACTTTACGTTCACAATATTTTGTTTTTTTTTATGAAGAAACTACTTAAAAATAGCTCTGAAATCCTAAAATGGCGTAAAAAATCGTACGTTACAGTATTCAGAATGGCCGTGGACCCTGTGGCCGAGAATCCGACAGCGTTTTTTCTAACCGAATTTCCCTTTTTCTCACACATGGAAAGTACGGAAATAGCAAAAACAAAAAGAAAGAAGCTTGCGGTATCGGATTCTCGGCCGCGGCCCTCAATCTGCAAAATGCAATTTCAGCTCCCATTTGGACGCTTTGGAACCATTTTTTAGAGGAAAAAACAGAATCAACATAAAAACCAAACAATCTCAAATCTTCCCAGTTCCCAAACGACCCAAAACAAACCCTTACATTCGAAAAACTTGATAATTAGAGAGTCTAAAATGAAATGAAAGATCAAGAACATCAAATCCAGCTTCTCGAACAATCTGTGCCACTCGTACATTCGCCTCCAAAAGACGCATTCGAATCTCATGAAATGTCAATTGATTTTGAGCCAAAAAACCGGTTTTCGTTTCACCATCCGGCGTTGAGGACGGGGGCATAATAACCCAGATTACGGTAGCATCTGGTGACAAAAGACAACGCATTCTTCTCAGAAACATTGAAATTCGATTGAAATACTCTTCAACTACAGTAATCTCCTCTTCTAAATTATCCATTTTCGCTGTTTTCCAACGTGTCGAAAGCTTTGCTGGGAAACGGGAAACATCCCAAATGGCTGAATTGATGAGAACGACGTCAGGACGTTCATCTGATGCTTCTATCAGAAGGCACGTCTTCTCAAGATCCTCTCGCATTGCTCGATTTGTAAAGTAGTACTGTATCAAGTGACGATTCGATTGAAATTCACGGCCTTGACGGAACACTCGATTCGCTTCAAGGGGAAGATCGTCGAACTGAAAAAAGGTTTTTGTGACTGGAAAAGCTGAAAATGAGCTTCGGGGCATATTTTGAAGTTTGCTGGTTTAAAAAGCTGAAAATAAGGCTGAAATTCTGAGAAAACCTACATGTTTATCACCACGAAACGAGTCCTCATTACTGACACGTAGATCATTTATGGAGCACAATTCGCCGGTTTGAAGCAATGCTACCATATCTTTGTACATTGCACGAATCACTGAAAAAAGTATAGTGGAATTTTTAAAAATTTCAAGGGAAGCTGTTCTATATTTTTAAGTTACTAACGACTGTTTTTTTTCGTCTTTTAAGAACATTTCTTCCGATTTTCATTAGATTCTGGCTCTTAGGTTTTCAGGTCTATGACCAATCAGAATTGAGAGAACAAGGTTCTGGAACGGCTTATACTCCGATTTTCGATTTAAAAAAACTCGAAAATTCGGTGTAAAATAAACTAAAATTAGCTTTGCTAGTCATTTCGCGAAATGACCAATTCTCTATCGTTTTTCGAAGCTTCTTATCAGAAAAAAACTTTTTTCTGTCTGAAAATCCGACTTAAAATGCCAATTTCGATATCTGAAAAAGTGTATTTTCGGTCGGTTATCCTCACTTTCGCAGCAGTCAGAAGCTCAAAAGTTCACGTCAAAATGGAGAGAAAAACCGTCGGAAAAGCATACAGATTTCTACTTTTTGAGCCAGTTTTGCATCAGTTTCGTAGTATTTTTTCGCATTTTCCCTCGCCAACTGTATCAATTTTAGGCTTTTTTGACTCCAAATCGCACATTCTTTTCACTCTTTTCGTCACTGTTGGAGATTTTGTAACACAATATTGTTTGAATTTACACTCGCGCCGATTTTTCACTGTTTTATATCAATTTTTCACTTATTTCCCATCTTTTACATACACGAGTCACCGATAAACATGACATGTTTATCACAGAGAAGTGCTCGCGCAATCTGCTTATTGTACGGAAAATATGAGCTGGAAAGCGATTCCCGTTGATCTGGATAACTGAAAAGTGTTTTTATTCGCTTTTTTTATTGGGAAAGACTCACAGCATATTCTTATACTCATCTTTTCCCTCCTTTTCCTGCCGTAATTCTCGCATAAATTCCTCAGTGGGAACGTCCATCTGAATTTAATTTTTGATAGAGAAGCAGAGGGGAATACATAGGTATAGAAACGACACAGAAGCGTGGAAAAAGACACAGAAAAAAATAAGAAAATTGATGATTTTATTTAAGAAGAAGAAGATGGATTATTAAGAAGCCTTCGTACAGCCTTCTCCACTGACAGTGTAATCTTCGGACATTCGGTGCTTCGATCCGAGCGAAGGAAGGTTTTGAGCTGAAAAAATATGGAGTTTTAGGGGGAAATTTGATGGGGTTTTCAGCTCAGAAAGCCATTTTTACGGGGATTTTGAAGGAAAACATGAATTTTTTGTCAGAAAAGCGAGTTTTTGTGGACTTTTTGCCGCTTTTGATCAGGTTTTAAAGAAAAATGACGACCTTTTCAGCAAGTTTCAGTCGATTTTAAGAAATTGAGCATGAAAAAACTCCGTTCTCGATGATTTTTCGGCTGGAATTTCCACTATTCTATGATGTTTTTATACGAAATTCACGATTTTTCATCATTTTTCCAGTTCCAGTTCAAATCACCTCTGAACAGTATTCGGACACAATTTGAGTGTCTTCTTCAAAATTCTGTGCCGGTGGAGCTTCTGAACTCATGCATAAAAGACTCCGAAATATCGAATCAAGCTCTTCAGACTTCTCATCCATTTTTCCCATTTGTCGTTGAACTGCTGCATCCATTTTTATCTTTAAAATCCCGTTTCTGATAATAAATTTAAAGATAATGGTCAAAATACCCTTAATTTCTCATGAAATCCATCAATTTTCGGCACTTTCAAACCCAATTTCTCAGCTCTTTGCACTGATTTCTCTGCTTCCATCAATTCCTTCACATCTGTATCGATTTTCTGAATTTCCTGAGCCAATCGAATCAATCCGTCGAGCATTTCCTTGTTGGCAAAAGAATATAGTTTTAAAACAAGAGCCGATAGAAGTGTAAAGTAATAATTGCGACAGAGCGCGTTTGCGCCTTTTACACAACAGATAGGAAAAGTAAACAATTTTATTACAGCTTTTATTGTTATATAGAAGATAGATTGTTAGAGGTAGCTGGTTGATAGGAGAAGGCGATAAAACGTTTTACGGGAGCTGTTTTATCTGAAAAATATCGACTTTTTGACAGAAAGGAAAGAAAAGCATTACGATTTCGGCGATTTCTTGGCCGGAAGAGTTGCGAAACTTGTCTGGGAAGCACTGGCGAGCAGCTCTCATGAATTTTTTAAGATTCTCCTCGGTTCTAAACGTATGTATTACGGCTATTTTTGTTCAGAGATTCTTACATTTCCAAGCAATCGATAATTGGATCATCTCCGCGTCCCTGTTGCATATGATTACGTGCATGATCGTGAGCGTCTTTGGCTTTGTACAAGAACTTGTCACAAACATTGCATTTGAACCGTGGACTGAAAAAAATGGAGCGTTTTCGGCGGAAACTTTCGACTTTTCGAGAAGTCTTTGGGTAAAAAAAGCTGGGGTTTGCAGGTTTAGCAGGGGTAGCGACCCTTATCGATAGAGTTTTCGGTGAAGCTTTTAGGCTCGATAAAGAGATTCCTATGCATTTTTCTAACGGGAAATCCCGCTTGTCAGCCTAGAAATGACAAAAAAAATGAATGATAGGCTGGAAAATACAATTTTTGATAACAGAGAGAAATTACGAACATTGAATAATGAGTTTCCTGAATATGTCTGCAACACTCGTCCTCTGTGTAGTTGGAGACATCCCAACACATCAAACATTGGTCCACATCGGTATATTTTGGTCTTTTAGCGCTGCTGCTACCCGGAGTGCTTTGAGATTTAGAGGTGCTTGTTGCTGGAAAATTATATTCTTAGATTGAATACTTCCACGTGTAGACGAACGTGTGAAGAAAGCAGACGAGTTGGTAGAGGAACTATCTTGAGATTCAGATATTGGAGACGTTGCGCTGCTGAAAATACGCTTCAACATTGATGAAAAAGCATTTTGTGGGGGCTCTGGAAGAGCTGGAGCAGCCGGAGCAGAAACCATGCGTGGTGGTGGAGGAGGAGGTGTTGATTGATAATGAATCACGGTGACTTCTTCTGGAGGCTCTTCTTTGACTTCCTTCTCTGGGACGACTTCTGGCTCCCGAATCACTGGAGCTTCTTCGATATCCTCCTCTACTTTCACTTCAACCGGATGAGCATCAGGACCAGTATTATTAAGGCGCATCTCAATGAACTATTTTTTATTGAAAATGTGACATTTTTCTTCGCAAAACTCACAATTACGTCTTCATCCTCTTCTTGTTGAATCTCGAGGGTTCGAACACCGGCAACCAATGGTTCCGTTTGCTCAGGAGCATCTGGTTGTGAATCCGGCCGCTGAATAGTGTTCACTGAGAGCTGTGGCTGCTCTGGAATCGTCTGAACTTCCGCCTCTTTCTTCACAACGTCATCAGTCTGACCAGCAGTGTCTGTCTTCCAAACTTTGTAGTCAGTCTGACAGAAACTGTTACTAGATGGCGGAGACGCATCAACATATTTATTGATCATTTGGGGACCAACCTGAAACATTTTCATAAGGTTTTAGGTGAGTTTTTCAGAGATAATTCAACTGAAACCTGAATCCCGATGGAGTTTTCCCCGAGTAGATTCAGCCGGATTCTTCTATCCGATTCCATTATCTCACGAAACGATTGATGAACGAGAAACGTTGGCCGGACTTCATAATCCACTTGCCGCTTCAAACGAATGAATTCGCGGCTTTGAAGAATGAGCAAGAACGATGTGTTCTGAAAAACACCTACAAGTTCGAAAAAACTGCAAAAAATCACTCACACAATCATCATTCGGGCATCGGCAGCACGATCTTTCAATCAAAAATGCTCCGAAATTGTAATTTTCCTGAAAAAAGTTTATTTCAAAGACTTTTCCACTAGTTTTCTAAAAACCAAAGTTTCCTTCAATTTTGCGTTCGCCTGGCGGCAATCATTGGCGATACCATGTGTTAAACTAGCGAATACTCGTGTTCCATCCACATTCATCACGAAAACTGAAAAAAATCGCGTTGAAGTTCGTGAAAAATCGAGGAAACCGGGTGAAAAACATTTTTTTCCGAAAAAAAAGTTTCAAAGTTTAAAGGCGCACGCATTTCTATGACCTAGATGTCTCGAAGCGATTACAGTAACCGGCCAAACTGCAAAACAGTTTGGGACACGTGGAACAGCTTTTTCGATGTTTTTCGCGAATTTTCGTCGCATTTTGTAATTTTTTTTGACGAAAAAATTAATTTTTTGAAATTCGTCACTTTTTATTTTAACAAAAATTGATATTTTTCAATTTTTTAATGATTTTTGAAGCTTGAAAATGCGTCTTTTAGGAAGTTCACTGCGAGATTTAGAAATCGCTGCTCAGAATTCGTCATGTTTGCACTCTCCGCACAAAAATCCTTCATATTCCGTTTTTCTCTGCTCCAGTTCGCTTTTTTCTTTAATTTCTCTTTTTTTCCAGGTAAACTATGGCATCAGGATCAGGAAGAGGTCGTGGTCGCGGTGATGGCTCCGGAAACAGTGGCGGAGGAAAGACTCAGGAGTACTACGGTACTATCCAACCTGATCTCTTCGTGCGTCAGCCTGGAGAACCGAAAGTCGGATCGTCTGGTCGCGTCCAACGGTGCTTCGCCAATTTTATCCCGATCGAGATCGAGAAGGCTGATTACTCTATCTACCAGTTTCACGTTGAGTTCGATCCAACTGTCGATTCGAAACACGTGAGAGAATCGATGCTTCTTCATAAGAATGTCACTGATGAAATTGGAGAGTTTAATGTCTTCGATGGCATGATTCTCTATCTGACTAACGAATGGCAGCAGCAGGTTTGTATGCAGTCTTTAGTTCGTTATACCCATCGAAACTATCAAATTTTCAGCAAGAAATCGAAGTTCCGCATCCAAACACTGGGGATTTGATCAAGGTCATCTTCAAGCAAACCAATCGCTTCTTGCTCGACAATGCTCAAACCATCAACATCTTCAATACTATCGTCCGTCGTTGCTTTGATGAGATGAAGTTGACCCAGCTCGGACGTCATTACTTCAACTCAAAGGACTCACGTAATGTTCGCGAGTACAACATGAGTATCTTGCCAGGATATGAAACTGCTATTCGTATGTACGAAGACCAATTGATGCTCTGTGTTGAGAATCGTTTCAAAATGGTTCGCAGAGATTCCATGTACGCTCTCCTTTGTAAGGAGATGAACTCATGCCAGAACAACCGAGTTCGTGTGCAGGAGAAAATGAACGAGGTGTTTGGAGGATCTACCATCATCACACTCTACAACAACAAGCTTCATCGGTTCACTCGGCTTGACTGGTCCATCAGTCCACTCAGCGAGTTCCAAAAGGACGGAGAATCCATCACTCTGAAGCACTATTTCCTGACGCAATACGGCAAGGAAATCCAACATGATGATCAACCAATTATCGTGAGTTTAGATCAATTGTAGTCATTTTCTGAAACTATTTCTCATTCAGATCTCTGAAGGAAAGCCGAAGCAACCAGGAGAGGCTCCACAGATCAACTACATCGTCCCGGAATTGTGCTTCCCAACAGGATTGACTGATGAGATGCGCAAGGATTTCAGAATGATGAAGGAGATTGCGATGCACACTCGTATGTCGCCGCAACAGCGTTTGGTGGAGACGAGAAAGCTCATTCAACAGTTTCACCAAAATGAGAAGGTTAGCCAGTGTCTCAACTACTGGGGCATCCGTCTCGCTGAAGACCTCTGCAACGTCAACGCCAGAGTTTTGAAGTCTGAACCACTTCATGCCGATGGAGCCAAGAAGTACGAAGGTCGAAATGCTGAGTGGGCCCGTGGAGTCAAGGACAGCGGTATCTACCGTGGTTCCAACATGACTAACTGGATCGTTGTCGGACCAACCACTGGAAACTCTGGAATGTTGATCCAGAAGTTCATCGGAGAAGCTGGTCGTCTCGGAAACACTCTTCGTGTTCAGATCGGTGAGCCAATGTGTGTGCCAATTCAAGGTGTTTCTCCAAACGACTACTTGGAAGGAGTCAAGAGCGCAATCAAACAAGTTGCTGGCGAGACCGTACATATGCTCGTTGTGATGCTTGTCGATGACAACAAGACCAGATACGACAGTCTCAAGAAGTATCTTTGCGTCGAATGCCCGATTCCAAACCAGTGCGTCAATCTTCGTACTCTTGCCGGAAAAGCAAGTGATGGTGGAGAGAACAAGAACTTCGGATCTATCGTCCTCAAGATCTTCCTTCAAATGGTTTGCAAGACTGGTGGTGCACTTTGGAAAGTCAACATTCCGGTACGTTTTCAAGGTTATGGGCTTTTTTCAAGCTGTTATTTTACAGCTCGTCGACACCATGATCGTCGGATACGATCTTTACCATGACTCCACGTTGAAAGGAAAGACCGTTGGTGCTTGTGTCTCGACAACATCTGGAGATTACACCCAATTCTACTCTCAAACTCGTCCACACGAGAATCCGACCCAGCTTGGAAACAATTTGACTCATTTCGTCAGAAGTATGTATTAATTACCGATTTATCTATCAATCTATTCGTTTACAGAGGCTCTCAAGAAGTACTACGACGCTAACAACAATACTCTTCCAAGCAAGTTGATCCTGTACAGAGACGGAGCTGGAGATGGTCAAATTCCATACATCAAGAACACTGAGGTCAAGCTTGTTCGCGATGCTTGTGATCAAGTCACCGAGAGAGCTGCCAAGATGAGCAACAAGGAGCACAAACCGATCAAGCTCGCTTTCATCATCGTCACCAAACGCGTCAACATGCGTATCCTGAAGCAAGGAGCCAACGCCAACTCTGCCATCAACCCAGACCCAGGAACTGTTGTCGACACAACTGTCACTCGTCCGGAACGTATGGACTTCTACCTTGTTCCACAGTTCGTCAACCAAGGAACTGTCACTCCAGTTTCCTACAACATCATCTACGATGACACTGCTCTTGGGCCAGATAAGCATCAACAGGTAATCTAGCAAAGAGTTGTATCTTGACTAACTTTCTTTTCAGCTCGCCTTCAAGTTGTGCCATCTCTACTACAATTGGCAAGGAACTGTTCGCGTCCCGGCTCCATGTCAATACGCTCACAAGCTCGCCTTCTTGACTGCTCAATCTCTCCATACCGACTCCGATGAGCAACTTCGTGATAAGCTGTTCTTCTTGTAAACTGCTTCAAGCACTTTACTTGCATTTTCCCCATCATCGTTTTAACCCCCCACTGTTTATTTAATAATCATGTTGCATTTCGGTAGATTATTAAATCTTCCCACCCGCCCCACAACGGATCTTAGAATCCATATCTATTATTGTTATCTAAAAGTTTATGTACGCCCCATTGCATGCAATGTTTGTAATAAACCAATATAAAGCCCGAACTGTTTTTATTTACATATTTACAGGAGTTTGTCTATACAGATTCTTCCGGAACCTTCCAGTTTTTAAATGAGGACAACTTCGGAGGTCTTGAACGTCGAGATTCCTGGAAAGATGGATTAGAAAGTCGTTTGGCAGTTAAAAGTATTACCATGCTTGGAGCTCTGAACAGTTCAACCGAATCATCTCTAAGTTTATCCAAAATCTGTCGGGTCTGTTCATCTGTGTACACTTTGGAGCTCTTTCTATACTTTCCATCTTCCGTTGGCATCAGAAGGATGACCTAGACACATCATCTATATAATTTTGATATCATTTGGAAACACATTCTGTTGTTGTTGTTCTTTTAATGCACCAACCTGTGGTGATGGTTTGTTTTCAATTGAATGAATCCAATCACGAGCTTTGAACACCAGACATCGGATACCGAATGCCAAAAGACGGATAATCAAAAGAATCAAAAGAATTGAGAGAATTACGAGAGCAACTTTGATATATGATGATAGAGAAATGGCTTCTGTCACGATGGAATCAACTTCCGCTGAAAATTTTGAGAGTTTAGACAATAAAGAATGATGTTGTTTCAATTGTATTTTCTGGATATTTCATTATTAGGCCACGCCCACTTTTATGAAAGCAAGTCAGGCTTCTGCAAATTCTCCGGCTTGAATAAATTTTAAAGTATTCAATAAACTCAAAAGTGATGCCATGAGTAGCATTTAGGCCACGCCCACTTCTGACAAAACATGTCCGATTTCTGCCAATCTGTAGTCCTAATAATGAGAAAAATGGAAATGAGGGACTAGTTTTCCAACTGTCAAGTTTCTAGGCCACCTTTGTAAAGTATTTGGTTTTTAGGTCATCAAAATTCCTTTAGAAACCCCCAGCCAAAAAAAGCGTTTAGGCCACGCCCACTTTTTAGGAAGTTATGACAGAATTTTGGGAACTTTTAGGCTTGAATTTGTGATATTTTGAATGTTGAATTAATGTGAATTGAAGGATTAGATTTCCATATTTCAAAGAGCTGGTTTTCTGTAGTAAAAGCGGGTTCATTTCGAGTGCAGCGCTTTTCTACAGTATCCATATCTACAGTAAGCCTACTGTAACTCTAATCAACGCTTGCATACTGTAAGCCGATATTCGTTACAGTATACTCACCTACAGTAGATAGCTCCATCCCAAAAACTGAACTTCTACCTAAATTTTGAAAAATCTAGAAATTTTTGGAAATCTGAAGATCATTGAGGATTCTAATCACCTATTTTCCAAATTCCAGAAAAAGTACAGTAGAGCGCATTTGTCAACAACAAAAAAAAGCAATTAGTAGAGAGAAAATCATCGAACAGTGTCTTTCCATGTGATCTACGGTCTACTCCCCTCCTATTCCCCTAATGTCCTTGGAGGATTTTTTTTTCAAAAAAAAAAAGATTTTCGGAAAATAAATTCTGCACAAAATGTGTCGAAAATTCCAGATTCAGTTTTTCCTGGAAATATTTTTCTGAAAAAGAATTCACTCAAAAAAAAATTTTCAGAAATTTTTTGAAAAATTAAAAATTTAACAACCTGGAATCACCCTTCCCAGCGCCTTCTACAGTGTTCCATTCTACAGTAATCCTACCTAAGTACAGTATACCCCAGTACAGTATCAGTACAGTATAGTATAGTACAGTAAAGCATAGATAAAAATTTGCTTTTTCTTTTAAAATATTTTCGCCACTCAGCAATAAAAATGGACATTCTGGAGAGCTACAGTACTCCCCATCTACAGTAATCCTACCCAGGTACAGTACCGCCTTTCTACAGTACCCCTCCCTACCGTAATCCGCTTCCAAAAAAAGCAAACAAAAACTCACTGGTAATATTAAAAGAGAGTCTCGAAAACTCCTCCTCAAATTTGTCACCCAAATCGCCAGCCTTATCAGTGACCGATTTGAATAGCCGCGTTCCAAGATTATTCAGCATGGCGGGAATTCAAATTTTTGATTTAAAAAGTGTATGCAAAGAGAAGGGGAAATATGCAGAAGAACGTCTCTGTCAGAAAATGACCTCGAGAGACGGAAAATGACGTTTGGACAGTGGGAGAATGAGTCAGCTGTAGAAGAGAACAGAAAAAGTGGGCGGAGTCAAGAGGGAAAAGAGAAAGACAACAACTTGTTTTTTTCCACCCAGAGAGTGATCGACGATGGACAGAGAGAAACTTCGATCGATGAATTTCGAAAAGGTCGTCGTCGTTGGTTTTTTAATGTAATTGGAAATAGAGACACGTGGTAAAGGAGACAGACAGATGGATGAATTCGAAATGTTTACCGAGCTTTTCCGCAAACACTTGTAGATTCTTTTCTTATTCGCGCGCTTTTTTTGGAATTTGGTATTCACAATTCATAAAAGAGAGAATAAGAGAATAAGATGATCTTCGGAATAATCGAAAAGAAAAAAGAATTTATAAAGAACGCGTGATGCAATTGCGCTCTATTGAGAAATAGGATTTTTGAAAAAATTAGTTCCAACGGGTTCAAATTTACAAAAATTACAAGACCTTAGTCTTCTCTCAACACTGCTGAAAAGCCAATTTATTCTTGGTTATTTGAATTTGACCAATTTGTGCAAGTGCGCTCTATGGGCAATTGACTTTTTGAAAACAGGGAATCTGAATTTCAGGAAATGCCTAGGACTTTTTGAAATAGCGCGAGATGAAAATGCGCCCTATTGATAAATTTGGCTTTTAGTTTTCCAGGAAGACTTTACACTATAAATTGTGGAATTCGGAACGTTTTAGATATTCTAAGTAATTTTTAGATTACCTAAAAATGCCAGTGCGCTCTATTGAAAATTTTGGTACCGGATTTCAAAGAAGTGCTGACAGAAAATGCGCTCCACTGAGAATTTTCGCGTTTCCTCGTCATTTTCTAGCTTCACTAAACGTGTTGTTTCAGTTCGCCTAGAAAAATCGTGTAGATCAAAATCTAGGTTTCCTCCGGATATTTGAAAAATTGGCACTGTGCCAACTTCTTCATTCTTTTTCAATTTTGTAAAACTTCAAACTTTCTGACTATGCAAATATGCTCCAAACTGAATTTTTTTTTCGGTTAAAACTAGAAAGGTTGATCTGAAAAGAGTTCAGCAGCCAAATTTTTGAAAAATTGCAGAAATAAAAAGTTTATTGAAAAATTGGAATTTATTGAAAAAAGATAGAATATGGAGAAGGGCAATTATTATGGCACAAGAAAAAGTACAAAAAAAATCGAGAACCTACACAATAAAATACTATCTGGGAGGGGATATAAAAGGGTCAGCTTGGGGAAAAAAATATTTTTGAAATTTAATTTTTTCAAAATTTCAAAAAAAAAGCAAATTCGCTCCATTGACAATTATTTATTCCTGTTCCAATTCGATGAGAACACCACCACAATCCTTTGGATGCAAAAACATAACTTCTTTTCCATGTGCTCCAATTTTTGGTTTCTCTCCCAAAGTACGAATTCCTTTGTCTTTAACAGCTTTAACGGCTTCTTTAATACAACGAACTTCAATACAAATATGATGCATTCCACCGTCTTTATTCTTATTTAAAAATGCTTGAATTGGCGATTTCTCTCCAAATGGATGAAGAAGTTCAATTTTGGAATTTGGAAGTTCAACGAACACTGTGTAGACTCCATGCTCTGGTTGGGGCTGAAAATAGAGAGATGATGGTGGAAGAGGAATTATGGACGTGGCCTAATTTTTCGTAGGATAGGGAACGTTAGGCCAGGAATGGGTTTTTTGAGTTTTTTGCTAATTTCAATTTTGGAAATGCGCTCCACGGACATTATCATTATACCATGGTTGTAAATGCTTTTCAGAAGAATTTTTGTTTACAAAAATTGGAAGAGAAAATGAGAAGGTGGCCTAGAAAAAGAGAAAGTTAGGCCAAGAATAATATTCTTCAAAATTTGTCGAGATTTTTCAAAAATTTCCAATTCTTTTTCTTTTCTTTCGTATTTCTATCTGTCTACACAATCCATGCTCCGGTTGGGGCTGAAAATAGAAGGATTATAGTGGAAGAGGAATCATGGGCGTGGCCTAACTTTCCGTAGGAGGGGGAAAGTTAGGCTAGGTTTGGGTTTTTTTTTGAATTTTGTGTATTTTTATTTTGCAAATGCGCTCTATTGACACTATCATGATGCTAGGGTTGTATGAACGATTTTGGTTCCAGAAAATTGGAAGAGAAAATGAGGTGGCCTAGAAAAGGAGAAAGTTAGGCCATGAACAATGAGCTTTTTTTGTTAATTTTTTAAAAACTTGCTGAGATTTTATTTCAAAAAATTCAGTGTTGAAAAAAAATTTCCAATTTTTTCTATTTTTTTCGCATTTTTATCTGTCTACCACCACAAAACATCACTTTTTTGTCACATCGAGACGACCGTTAAACTAACGATTTGTTGACCTCAAAAACATTAACTACCAAAAAAAATTTGGTGGAAAACCGGTTCAAATTTTTTCGGTTTATGACCCCCCGAGACAATTTGCCATTTTTTTGCAGTGAGAAAAAAAATTTCAAAAAGGGGACTGAGCAAATGCGCTCTGTTGACTATGACTTTTTTTGAAATGTTCTGAATTTTGGCAGTGAAGCGCGATTGCATTTCGAAAGAGTTTTGAAAAATCTTTTTAAAAAATTCGTTTCAAACTCACCACAGCCTCGCTGACTTTCGCGCCGAGACCCTTATAGAATTCGGACGATTTTTTCAAATCAGGCGTGGCAATTGCCACGTGGTTCAGCTTTCCGAGAAGACCGGCAAGCGGGTGGGAAGCCATGGTCTGAAAAATTTTTTTTGAAAAAAATTTTTTTTTTTCAAAACTTACTCTAGTAGAAAGAGCCAATTTAGCCGAGTTGGCAACAGTGAGAATCGAGCGGAATGAAGCCATTTTGAGTCGGGAAAAAGACTGCAAAAAGACTACAGTAGTTCCAAGGGGTTTAGGCCTAATTTGAAGAAAATCCAATGGAAAAATAGGAGAAAAATCGAGAAAACCTGACAAATGAAAAGAAACAAACAAAATGAAGATAAGAAATGTTTGAGAGAAATGGTCAATGAACCCCCTTTTTGCTTGTTCAATCTCTCGTTTTGCACGCAGACTTTTCTTCGCAACGATGCTCCGGAATTACGGCAAAGTGTGATGTTTAGCCGCCACAATTGTCCGGGCAATTTTTTGCGTTTTTACAGTTTACTATTAATTGTTTGTGTTTAAAAGTTGATTTATGTGCTAAAAAGTCTTGAAAAACAGAAAAGTCACATCAAGATATTATATAGCGTCGGTTTGATCGTAAAAATCAATAAAATCGACCAGGAACTCGCTTTGGAGACTTGATGTCGTGGTTTAACCAAATTGGTGGCTTTTAGAATTTAAAATTATATTTTTAGGTGGAAACCTGTGAAAACTAACTAGAAATTACCAAAAATTGTCTAATCTATCTGAAAATTCGATAAAGGCTGTTGAAAATCTTGTAATTCAACACTTTCTATTTCAGGCCAACAGAATCGAGTTTTTAAATGGAAAAACGAAGATTTTAAAAAGAATTATGAGTCCAAAATGCTATAAAATCAAGATTTATCTTCGAAATTCAAGATTTAATTCGGAGACCTATCTCGTCTGCACCTTAAGCCTACTAAACCGTACATCTCCCCTATTCTCTTCCTCAAAAAGAAAATCCGCGTTTCCTTCTTTTTTCTTTCTTCCTCACCTCTTCCCACGCTTCAACTTTTCCATTTTTGCAGCCAGCATGGGAACTAAACTGTCAGTCTCTTTGGAAGGAGCCGCCAGTCCAGAAACAGCTCCACGCGTCGATCGACCGGCCACTTTCGATCCACAATATGGATTCGAGAGACCGAGAAAAGTTCGAGAAATGAAGGCAACTTGGGAGGAGATGGAACAATGGAAACTCAAACCAGCTCAACGTGATTATTGTGCTCATCATCTGATTTCGCTTATGAAGTGCCAGGTAAGAAAATCGAGATTTCATGATGCCGAGAACTCGAAAATTAACTTTTTTTGAGCCAAAATGTATCAAATTCCCTTTAAAACCCTAAATTTCCTTTGAAAATCCCTCTTTTCCTCTCAGAATCACGCCTCTTTTTCAGACCCAAAACGCACCATTCGCCGGACACGCGTGCGACGGTGAACGTGGATCGTGGGACAAATGTGAATACGATGATCACATTATGAGAATCAAAGAATTCGAACGCGAACGACGATTGTTGCAGAGACAGGCACGCAAAGAAGCAGCCAGTGCTTAGAGTTAATTGATTGAGAGGGTCTCTTTTTTGTAATAGAATTATAGTTTTCTCTCTTTTGCTTGTATTTTCATGTGTGGGCCTCTCTTATTCTCTTTCTTTTCGGACTCTTTTTCGTTTTATAAATCTTCAGAATTCGTTTAGTTTCAGCGCTTATTTTCTTATGTAAAATTCATTATTTTATCTTAACTTTCAGCGTTTTTCTCTTATAGAAAGACGTTTTTAAGACCGAAATGGCTGAAATAAAGAAGCTGGTACAGGAGACGTTGGTTGGAAAGCCAGAAGATGAAGAACAGGTAAAAAATTTGGAAAAAAAACGAAGAATCCGTTTTTTTCCCCCGGAAAACATCTAAATTTTGCGATTTTCATAGTTTGTGGCTTCAAAAAAGGCAATTTTTGAATCAATTTTACCTAAACTTTTCAGAAATCGAAAATTTCAAATTAGCTGAAAACTTGGATGAAAAACTCCAAATTTTCGGACATGTCGTTTTAAAATTAGGTTTTTCAACGTTTCAGAATAATCCGAAATTTTGGATTAGAAATCGTAAAAATCCCGCTATTTTCAGTCGCAAAAAACTCGAAATTTTAAGCGGAACGTATAACATTTTCAGCTTTTTTGGAGAAAAAACTTTTTAGAAAGCCAAATTCCAGCGAAAACGTCAAAATTTCCCGATTTTCGCCTCCCAGAACCTTTTTTTTCAAATTTAACTCAAATTTTTTCAGATTATCTTGAGATGTCTCAATCTGGTTGGCTCAAATCGTTCGCCTCGAGACCAGGAACTTGGCTTCTGTCTTCTTTCTCGAATGGTTATCAAATGCTCTCCACAGACTCTTCGTTCAGTTCAATCTCGTCTCGCCAATCGATTTGCACAAATTTCTGATCATTTCCAGTTGACTGGATCTCTTTTTGTTCGTGAAGTTCTCGTGAGAAATCCTCAAACCGGTGAACTTCATTCTCCGACAGTTTTCAAGATTATTTTGAATTGTATTGATGCGGCAACTCATTCAAGAGATCCAACACATCGATCATTGGCTGCAGAGTTATTTGGATTAAGAGTCAGTAATCAGAATTTGGAATTGTTATTGAATACGTTGGAGATGTTGCTTACGACAGAGAAGATTAAGAATGTGTCAAATGGTACGGACTGAAATTACTTCGTTTCTGGGGAAAACGTGGGAAAATTCGGTAGGAATCGACCTAAAAATATCCGAAAAAGCTTGGTTCATTCAATGTGCAAATCTTAAATGCAGTAATCCAGAAATGCGCAAACTATAGATTACGGGGTCTAGCTCCACCCAAAAGCTGTTTCAGGGTTACTGTAGCTAACTTATGCACGCTTTTCCGAAAAAAGTGGTGGTTCTAATCGAATTTGCAACGTAAGATTCTCCAAGATATCTCGCCACGATTACTGTATTCGTAGTGAGATATCGCGAGCATACAGTAATCCACGAACTACCTGCGCATCCAACAATCAAACAAATCGATCAAATCGAATCGAATCGACAATCAATCAAATCGAAACAAATCAAACAAACAAAAAAACAGTGCTCCCCGAGAGCTATCATATGACCACTGTAGCTACCGTAATCCAAGATAACAGGACTACTGTCCATAGGGTTGAGCTGGTTGTCCAAATCTACACTTTCAACAGCACTAGAGCATGAAACCTTCCATAGTCTACGCTACAGTAATCCATAGCTCTGGAAAACGCTTTGAAGAACAGCAAATAACACCTGCACATCAAACTTCGACATCTAGAATTATCTGTCTAGAAGAATTTACTGTAGCTATTATTCATTAGCAGGAATGAATTATCTGTCTAAAAGTGCAGAGATACGTAAATTTCCATCGGGTCGCATCGCGTCAGCAGTTGTTCACAGTTGAAAATAGCCTTCTGCTTAGCCTGGGTTATGCTTATTAAGGTTAGACTCTTCAGGAAGTTCTGCCTGGTCCGAACCGTCTATTCCATGGACTAGCTTGGATCAGAACTGTTCTGACAGAACTGCTAAAAATTAGATCAGGATCCGCCCAATTTTAGACCTCAAAATCCATAATTTTTCTTTTCCTCACCCCCAATCTTCTTTTTCTTTCAGATGTGCTCCAACTCTCAACCCTCGGAGTCAAATCTCATCGTGATTCTCTCACTTGTCTTCTCTTTGAAATCCTTGCCGTTTCTCTTGGATATTCAACTAAACCTGGTCTTTTCATTGATCGAAAGGACATTATTAAAATCATCGAAACGGGAATTCGTAATCCAATTACTCGTTCAGCTGCATTCTCATGCCTTCGATCGATGTGTGTCAATGCGAAATATTCACTTCTTCCAATGGTAATATTCAGCCGATTTTCAGCCACAAATCATCAGGAGAAACTCCTTATTTCAGATCGGTCGAATCGTGTCTACTTTGATCGCTGAACTCGAATCTCCCGATGTTGAATTAATGAAAACTTTATCATTTATTTCAAAGATCTATGGGCCAATTACATCGACAATTCACAAACATTTTTATGTCATTTTTACTTCTTTAAAACGTCCAATGCATGAATTGGAATACGGTGTACACGTGGCTGATTTATTGGCAAATATCATTGAATCAGCGGCTGGAATGATTAAGCCAGAGGTGTTTGTGACAGTTCAAAAAGCGGTTTGTGAGGTAAATAAGACGGAAAATGTTGGATGAAAGCTCAAAAAAGCCTTCAATATTTTTCTTTTATACAAAAACTGCAGTTGAAACAGACATGGTGGAATGATAGCGTTGCGCAGCGCTGGACTTTGGTGCACACCTGGGCAACGCATGACGAGATAGCATGCGGAGTAAAGAGAGCGCAGAGACATTTTTTAAAACGCGTTTTTCTCAGCCAATTTTCAATATTTTTCAATTCTGAAAAAAAAATTCAATAGAGAAAATGAATCTGCATCGAAACATATGAAAATCATTTCGAAATTCAAAAAAGAATTTGTACTCAAAAATATTATTTTTTTCAAATTGAAAAAAGTTTTTTATATGTCTCGACGTAGATTTTTTTCTCTATTGAATTCTTCTTTCAGAATTGAAAAATATTGAAAACTGGCTGAGAAAAACGCGTTCTAAAGTGAGCGGTCTTTCTCTGCGCACTCTCCTTTATGCACACTCTCTCGTCGTGCATTTCGCTTGCAACCCACCGGGGGCGGTCGCCAAAATGCACCGCGCTGAACGCTTCCTGCACTATCTCTGAGTTGAAATGGACTGGAAAGGCAAAAAAACAGTCCCTAATAACTAGGTTTATTCTGAAAGAAGGTTATAGTTCGATTCTTCAAGACGGCTGAAAAAGACCTAAAAGCCTTAAAAAATTTCAGCATTATATATTTTGAACCCCGAGAGCCGTCCTCTTGCTTAAAAATTGGCCGAAAAACGCTCTACTTTTCGAGCTGTTTTCAAACCTGAAATAAGGTTTAAAGGTCGCACAACGATAAACTGGTTTGATCAATTAAAATATCAGTCCTAGGAACCCGAAAAACTTTCGGAAAAGCCCGAAAACACTTGGCAGAAACAAGCTTAAAATTGTGGATATTCGTAGCTGAAACCCCCTTAAAAATCCGATCATTTTAATCCTAAATTCCCTCCGTTTTCAGTCCTCAATGATGCATCCAGACGTTTCGATCTATCTTCAACTTCTCTCTGCATTCCTTTGTCTCAATAATGAATATGTTCCATCACCACTCCACGTGGCACATTCAATTTCATCTCGAACTCAATCGAAGTGTGAACATGCTCATCGTTTGAAAGCTCTTTGTAATGTGGCTTCCAGGCCAAGGACTACGGTAAGGAAGGGGCCTAAAGGGGCCTGAAAATGGACTAAGAAGGCCTCAAACACAGACCAATTTTTCCAGGATCTCGCCAACGTGAAAGCCAAAAAGACGCTTCTCCTAACAGAAGAGTCTACTATCAAAGCGACCGTTGAATCCAAACCAGAACCAGAAGACGTTCCAATGGAAGATTCAGAAGACGTAGAGCCAGATGACGTTGAAGAGGAGCCAGAAGTCGTTGAAGAAGACGAGAAGCCAGTTGAAGACGTGACACCATCTAGAAAAAAGAAGAATAGTGAGAGCACGTCTTCTGCTACTCCAGTCGTCGTCAAAAAGAAAAAGAAGGCGGTGCCACCTCGTGAAGTCAAAACTGATTTGCTGGAAGGAGAAGCTTCTGTCGATGAGATTCTGAATCTTTTCGAAATGGACTAAAAATACATTTGCGCTCCATTGATAATTTGTTTTTTCCTTGTTATTTCTCTTTTGTTGTTGTTGTTTTTTGTCTAATTAAAAATCAAAACGATATTATATGTACATGGTATTACAGAAAAAGAAAAATTGAAGCTAACCAAAAAAAAGCAAAAAAAAGATCTACGAGATTGATTCGACGAGAGAAGGAGAGACTGTACAGAAAAAGAGAAAAACTCAAGAAAAAAAGGCGGGAAATTCAAAAAGAACCCATAAAAAGACGATTATGCGACAGCGGACTTTTTCATCGGTGAAACGTCTTCTTCCTCCATAAACTGAGGCTTTCGACGTGAGTATTCGACTTCCTTCTCTCCGAGGATTGCTTCTCTGCAAAAATATGGAAGAGTTTTTGAAAAAAGTTAGGCCATTTTGTGGCAATTGCACAATCTTATAAAGGATAAAAAAAGCGCTAAAATTTCAAGTTTTGATCTACAAGTGGAAGAGTTATTCTGAGAAAGTTAGGCCACTCACCTGCTAACATGAACAGATTCGATATCAGATCCAGGTACAGTGAACTTTGCCTCTAAAAGAGCCGACTCAAGAATTGATCGAAGAGCCCGGGCGCCAGTTTTTCTCTCCAGAGCCAATTGAGCAACTTGTTCCAAAGCCTCAGCGGAGAATGATAAATCAACATTATCGATTCCGAATTGAAGTTTTAATTGGGCTAAGAGAGAGTTCTGGGGCTCAGTCATCACACGGACAAGCATCTGAAAAAAATGGGGATTTTGAGAGGGGGAAGTACAGTAAGATTACAGTAATCTGTAGCTTTTTTTGAAAATTTGTGAATGATGACCTAGATTTCCGGAGGTGTTTCCTAGGTCACCCGCTCGGGGTTCTAGGACAGCATGTTTTCGAATTTTTGAAAATTTAGTTCTTTTGTGGTAATTGTAGTTTTTATAGTTTGTTGCTTATATAGTTTGTAGTCTTTATAGTTTGTTTCTTGTAGTTTGTAGTCTTTGTAGCCTTCAAAATTTCAGATTTTTTTGATTGAAAAGGTGTTTTCAATGGCGGTTTTTGTAGTATTTGTAGTCACCCTTGCGGTTTTTTGAAAATTTTTGGAATTTTCAAAATTTTCAAATTTTAGTTATCCTAGAATTCACCTTTTGTTCGAAAAATCATTTTCCAAAAAAAAAATTTTTTTTCGAAAATTTTGGGCTTTTTTCAGTGAAAAACTGGATTAAAATATCTGGAATTTTAAAAATTGTTCATATTGTTTGTAGTTTTTGTAGTCTTTTTAGTCTTTGTGCTTACCTGTTTATCAAAAGAATGGAATGGAACCAACACAGGGAATCTTCCAACTAATTCTGGAACCATTCCAAAACTAATCAAATCTCCTTGATCTGCTTTTCCCAACAATTCATCTCGTTTTCTCATTATTTCAGTATTTGAATCATCTCCAGAAATTCTAACACTTCCAGATGACGTTCCGAATCCTAACGCCTTCTTATCCAGACGACGTCCAACGATTTTATCGAGATTCGAGAATGCTCCAGAAGCGATAAATAAGATATCTGTCGTATCGATTTGTACTTGATCCTGTTGTGATCCCATTCCTTTTTTTCCTGATTTTACGTTGACTACCGTACCTTCGACTAGTTTTAGAAGAGCGTGTTGGACACCTTCGCCTGAAAAGATTTTGTAGTTTGTAGTGGGATACAGTAATCGAGGATACTGTAGTTAGAAGGAAATTCAGTAATCCAGAAATTGATTTTTTTGGAAAATTTTGTAGTTCGTAGTTACCAGGTACTGTAGGTGTGAAAACTACAGTATGCTTTTTTTGGAAAAATTTCTGATCCAAAAATAGACAAGTTTTGTAGTTTTCAGTTTTACAGTAACCCAGGATACTGTACCTAGTCAATTTGTCAATTTTTTTTTGTTTTCAGTGTAAAAGTTTTCGGAATTTTTTGATTACAGTAATCAAGTTTTTGGGAAGCTACAGTAAGTACAAAAACATCAAAATTCGGTGTTTTTCAGCTTTAGAAAACGGATTTTTGAAAAAAAATTGTAGTTTGTAGTCTTAGGGCTCAAAGGAGATTCTAATTTTTTTTCTGGAAATTTCGAATTGAAAACGGTTTCGAATCGCAAATTTTCTGGAATTTTGGGATTTTCAACATTTTTCACAAAAATTTTTTTTAATTTCTTCAAAATTTTCATCTTTGGACTCTCAGTCATTTTCGGTTTTTTTTTTGCCCTTTCAGCCATTTTCAGCTTATAAATTTTAGGAAAAAAAAAGTTTTTTTCAAAATATATTATAGTAAACTTTCCGAAAAAAAAATCCAAAAGTTTTTAAATTTCCAACGCAAAAAACAAACCTGAAACATCTCTATAAGCAGCGGAATGTCCCTCATGAGCCGCTGCAATTTTATCCACTTCATCCAAGAAAACAATTCCTTGTTGAGCTTTTTCAACATTTCCTCCTGCGGCTTGGACCAACTTCTGAATAACACTCTCAACGTCTTCTCCAACATAACCAGCTTGTGTCATTGAAGTACAATCACAGAGAGCAATTGGAACATCTAAGACACGGGCGAGAGTTTGGGTTAAGAAGGTTTTTCCGACTCCAGATGGTCCAACGAGAAGAATATTTGATTTTTCGAGTCGAACTGATTGTTCTTTATCAGGAAGTGATCGGAATGATGGAGGAGCATTTGAACGAGAGGATGATTGATGATGAGCAGAAGTGGCTGGTTGATTGTTGCTCTGAAAATTTGAAGCGTTTGATGTGCAGGTTGTATTGCGGTTACTGTAGAATAGGTTACAATTAAAAGTCATGAAAGAGACAAAAGACAGCTACCGTAATCTAGGCAAGTAAGTTTGAAATGCAGGCTATATTGAGGTACTGTACACTGACAATTGGAATGATGCAAGGGATTACTGTACCTACAGTAATCGAGAATCGATGGTTACTGTACGAGATAATTTATAGTTTGATTCGCAGGTAGTACGGGATACTGTAATTTATGCCCAAATAGATTTATAGATAGATGGTTATTGTAGTTTTCCAGTCTAGGGTTATGGTAGCTACAGTAACCTAAATCGACAGGTATTGTGGGTTACTGTAGCCTTTTCACTTTTTCAGTGACCTAAAAACCATAGTTCAGAAGAAGATAGGCCACGGGCTTTTTGAAGCTTTAATGGTCTAGAAAAAACGGATAAAATTAGACCACAAAAATCCCTAGACCAAGTAAAATTTTAAAAATACGGCTGTAGATTCTGTGGCCGGGCTTTTATGGCCTAGCAGCCTCAACTTCGGAAAAGGTCGGCCATCAAAACTAGGAACTCACGATTTTCTGGCCTAGAATAAACTCGGCCTTTCCTGGCCTAAAAACGGCAAAAAATTAGGCCACCAAAAAAGACGAACCTGTTGCTGCATCATAGCATTCCTCAAATCGCTACTCGCCATTTGTCCTAATCTCATCTCATCCTGATAGAATACGCCACGTGGCATTTTTGGATCAACTCCATTATCTTTTGTCATATTATTCTGATTCTGATTATTCGATGATAGTGCATGTGATTGATAAATCGACGAGGCTCCTGATTCAATATTATGCTCCAGACGTCTATAATGTTGATAGACACCCACGGCCAACGTCTTCTTTGCCTTCTTCTGTCCAACGACAAATTTATCCAAATAATCGGCAATTTGTGTTGGATATGGAGGCGTTTTTCGAATGAATTGTTTCGAAAACATATTCTTTGCCGAATCTTCGAAATAGTTGGCGAAATAGAGCTTATTGCAACTGTCACAGTGAATATATCGATTTGAGGCTGAAAAATTTTTGAAAAATTAGAGAAAAGGGAACGTTTTTGTGGGTGTTTTGGGATGGTTGATGTTGAAAAATGGTTAAAAACTCTGAAAAATCGAATTTTCAATTTTTTAAAACTAAATTTTTTGTAAAAATTTGAACTTTTGAGCATTTTTGAGGAGTCCCCAGGCAATTTTTTTCAATTTTTAGGACAGATTTAGTGATTTTTCAACAATTTTTCTCACAAAGATTTTCGTAAGAATTCAGAGCTAACGGAGCTGCCCCGAATCAAAACTCTGAGCGAATCAGAACTGCCTGAATCAGAACTGTACCTTATCAGAACTGCCAGGATTAGAACTGACACTACTTTGCTGCAATAGCCTGCAAGCAGTGAATAGTGTCGAAATACGAGAATTTGAAAAATTCTTATCCAGGACAGTTCTTAAACGGTCGGTTCTTATCAGGGTCAGTTCTCATTCGTCCAGTTCTGATTAGGGGTAGCACCACATGTATAATTTTGAAATTTTTGTAAAAAATCATTTTCGTTTTTTTTTTTGAATTTCTTTATTGAGTTTTGGGAAAAAATGATCAAAAAAAGTGTGAATTTTCGAAACAAAAAAATTTTTCAAATATTGAGAAAATACAAAATTTTTTCAATTTTTTTCAATTTTCAAAACTTTCAAAAAACTCACGAGTAAGAGTAGGCAGTGGCTTTAGTGGTTTTGAGCAGTGTCGACACTGTCCAAATGATTGAATTGCCTTATTGGGCGGGGCATTTGTCAAGTCTCCGCCCCCTTCACCGTTATTTCCACCATCATTTCCATTATTTCCATTGTTGTTATCACCTCCACCTCCAGAAGACGACGATGATGAACATTTCATTGTTAGACATGAACATCTGAAATTGGGGTAAAAATTGGAAGAAAAACATAATTTTTTTGGAATTTCAGGTCACATAAGGCAGCTACAAATACTACAAAACTTGAAGTTTTTTTTGATGGCCTAGAAAGTACCAGAAAAAGTTAGGCCATCAGCTTACTTTTCAATGTGACCGAGATTTTCCTAGACCAATAAAACGACAAAATTTTTTCTGATGACCTAGAAACCTGCAGAAGGAACTAGGCCATCAGCTTATTCTCAGTATGGCCGAAGATTTCCTAGGTCATGAATTCAAAATTTTCTCAATTTAGTGAATTCATTGTTCGTGGCCTAGAATTTCTAGCCTTATGGTTCTTGGATTTTTGTCGCTATCAGTCGGATCGAGCTTTTTCTAGGCCACCAATTTACCTTGAAGTCTCGTGGCCTAGAATTTTCAGAAACCCATCAACAAGACTATAAACTCTCCGAAGCCAAGGCCTAGCTTTTTCTAGGCCATCAGCCTCTTCGCTCCAGTCTTAAAATTTTTTTAGCGGCCTAGAACTCCCAATTTAGGCCACGATTTCCCAATCTTCAAATATGGGGTATTCCCCCATTGTTCCGTGCAAATTTTCAAAAACAGAAGGAAATGCACTCCTCTGCCTCCTCCCTTTTGCCGAGTCCAGTCTCATGACCATTCTTATCAATCTCCACTTTGATGTATGTGTGTGTATTATTTCAGGACAAGGCCAGAAAGAGGAGGACAGACAACTTTTTGTAGCAACGAAATGATTAAAAATTGGTGGAGAAAGGAGTGGAAAATCAAAAAACAAAACAGATGGAAAAAAAACAGGAATAGTTGTCTGGGTGGGGAATTCCTTTTTTCGGGTGTGTTTTGATTGTTGAAATGTGGTACTTTCCGGTGGTTAAGATGGCCTAGCTTTCTCTCAAAAGGATCCTAGGCCACTAGAGCTTAGGATTTCGGTTCATAGGCCACCAGCTTTTAAAACCTGGATCTTGGTGGCCTAGCTTTGTTCCAGAGCCATCCAGGCCTTTCATAGATTAGGTCAGACTTTTCTCTGGAATAGGTGGAATAGCTTTCAATAAAGCTAGACCAAATTAGTCACCTCTTTTCTAAACTATAAACGATCATTGGCCTAATTTCTTCAACGGAAAGTTAGGCCAAGTGGGTGGAACTCTCTATTTTAATGATTTCTAGGCCATCTTTGCCTAAATCAGAGGTGAAAAGGTCCAAAAAACATTTCTCTAATCCATAATTTTCCACTACTTTTTCCTATCATTGTCCCCGGAAACATGGTTGCTCTCTAATAGTAAACTGTCTGAGGTGGCCTAACTTTTGGAATTTCTAGGTCATTGTTCCCCTAGACATCAAAACAACTCGGTTTGTTTGTTTTTTTTTCTCCTCAAAATTGATGCTTTCACTTTAAAATTAGTGTTTCACATTGTTTCTGTTTGAAACCTTCTTCTCTCATCATACTTTGTTTCTCTGGTTCCCCGTGGTTTCCACGTGCGACTCGTTTTGCGATCAGAATCTCAATTTGATGAGTAAACAGATTGAGGTAAAAGAAGAAAGAAATGGAAAATGATGGATGAGAAGCAATGTTCTTTGGACTGTTTCCCCTCTTTCAGACTCTAGAAATGGCCTAGAAATCATAAAAATGGTAAACTAGGCCATTATAACCCAAAGTTGTCTTAAGGATTCCGCTCCAAATTGTTTCGGAAAGCAGAAAAATGAGATATTAGGAATAAGATGGCTTAAAAAACTTCAGTTCCATGGCCAAGGATTTTCATGGATTTCCCATAAAAAAAAATCAAATTTCTCCCGTTTCTCATCAAAAATTGTTTATTTACCCTTTCTCTTTGTTTTCCACAAGGGGGAACCCTTCTATGACATCAGTAGAGTAGGGAAAAGGGAGTCATATGACAACAAATCATTTGAACGTTTACACTTCGAAGAACGATTATGATTTATAGGTTTAAACGGGAAGAAGAGGAAAGAGATAGGGAGTAAAAACGTGCAAAAATGAGGAATTTTTGGGGAAAAGGTCGGTGCAAAATGAAGGTAAATAGCTCGGGGGCCTAGAAACTCAGGGTTTGGTTTTCTAGGCCATTTTTGTGGTTTTCTCGTCCAACAAAAGATACTTTTTTCAACAAAACTCAAATCCTTACCGATTGGGATAAAAAGCGGCTAACTCGGTGGCTCGCGTCGGCGCCGTTAGCAGTCGAATGAATCCGATTGATCGGTGCATTTTCTGAAACAAACTGCAAATTTTTTTTGGAAAAAAATATATATTTAACTTGATAAGAAAAATGAAGAAGAAAAGTGAAAGTTTGTATGTCTTTTTGGTGCAAAACTGATAAGAAAAGTGTTGAAATGAATGAGTGCGGGAAGACTGAGAGAATAGAACAAAAAGGGGCGGAGCTTAGTGTTTAGGGGTGTATTGGAAAGTGCAGAATTTTTGGAAAAAAAAATAGAGAAATACAGAAATTTTCAAAAAAGAAAGCCAGATTTGCAAAAACTTAAAATTTGCTAGGTCAGAAAGTGTGCTCCAGCGGACTTTTAAGCCGGGATTTCCACAAAAAACCCTGATCTCAAGTTATATGGCCTAGAGATCCATCGAGAAATTCTAGGCCATCGAATCACGGTCAGGATTTCTAGACTATCCAGAAGCTTTCGCGGGGTTTTGTGAAAAAAATTTTCAAGATCGAAATTCACAATAGAGCGTATATGCACACCCATAACTAAAGTGTGCATTTGGCTCCGTATCCTTTCAGCACTGCCGCTCAGTGAAATCTCCAAAGAACAGTTTTTCGAAATTAGTGGGTTCTAGACACCCTCTCTCCAGAAAACCCCGCATCCGGCCGCAAAAAAGTGGGCGGAGCCTAATGTCAGTGAGGAACACAATGTCCTCTCTCGTGACACTCATCGGGAGGGACCAAAGTACCCAATCAGTTGTTGATTCTCTCCTTCTCTTTCGAAGAGACTGCCCGATCAATTGGCGGGAAAAAAAAAGAAAAAAAAAGAGGGGTTTCCCTGTCTGCGTCTCTTCTCTCTCTTCTTCTGATCTCTCTTGTTCTGTAATAGAACTAGTGAGTGTCATCTGGTTTTTGAAGAAGGAGAAGAGGAAAAACATTTTGGGGAGACTGATACGGGAGGGGTAGACACGGTGTCAGATTCAATTTCATCTTCATTTTCGTGCGTGTTTCTCGTTCAATTCAAGGGTGTTAAGAATTGGAGAAGATTTATTGATTTGGGACGGAGAGAGGTAATTGGTTTCTAGAAGATTCCGGAGGTCGAAAACCTTCCCGATTAGAAGAATCCAATCTGTTGAAGGATTCTAGAACTTTCATGAAGATCGGAGCTCGGGCTACTGTAGGATTAAATTCGGAATTTGGAATTCTAGGCCATCTTTATCATGCAGAACACTGTTACCCTTGTCTTCGGTCCGGTTGCCTAAGCCGTCCAACCAGAACTTGATTTCCAGAAAAAACAGAGTTCAGAGCAGTACTACGGTAGACAGTAGCTGAAATGTGTCTATCGTAGTCCTTTTGTAGGACTACGGTCCATACATTTCTGACCAAAAGTTCATTCACCCAACTTGTCAAAACAGCGAAACGAGTAAATAAGTATTCCAAGCAGGCCTTGTTTAGCTTAACCAAGTGCAATAAAACCAAGGATTTTCGATGATTCGGTTACAGTATGATTATAGAAAGTACCGCGACTTAGAGAAACCCTATTACTGTAGAATTACGGTAATTAACTGGCAACAAACCGGACTTTGACTTGACCCGACGATGGACATTTGAGCCGGTTTGAATACGAACCTTGGTGCCGAAAATTCGAAAACCCGCCAAATCAGATAATTCCGTGAGAGCAAACTTGCTAGTATAGGACGTGCAAAGCTCGGGTTCATGTGGAACTACAATAGCTACCGTACCCGAGTATTTCGGAATTCTGATTGGCGCATTGGGTTACTGTAGGACTACGGTAGCTGAACTCACAAGAAATCTTTATCAGCAGAACCGGCAGATATTGGAACTGAAAATAGCTCAAGACAGTCAGAAAACAGCCCAAAATGATCAGTACAAAAACTACCCGACAAAAATTCCCTTTCCAAAGGTTTCCTCTAGTTCTTATAGTGTGCCTAGACTTTCGCAAGTCCTGACACACTTTTAAAAGACTAAAAACCAAGTAAAAAGTACACCTAGACAGTACTTATGCCCTAGCTTTTTATACCAAAAATCCCGGAGGTCTAAAACCATTTTTTTTAATTGGGGTTAGTCTGGCAAGATGGGAACAAAGCAAACAGAGAGAAGAATCACAGTTCAAGTCATATTTGAAGGGGAACATTATAGGTTAGGCTAAGCATAGTTAGTACTTCTCTTCATGTGACCCTTATTTGCAAGGGAGAAGAGGAGGGGACAAGGTTCAAAGTGTAAACTTTGGGAACCTGTTTAGACTGGGAGGTCTTCATTGAGGTCTTGGTTTGGTACGTGTTTTTTGACCTTTGTTCTTCTCAAACATAGCTCAGAAGGACCGAAACGGGCTCGACTGAACCTGGTGGAAACGGTGCTTATTTGAATTTCAAGATGATGAAGCTCACGGAGAAAGACCAGTGGTGACGGTTACGACGATTTTGGGATTTTTCAGCCAAAAAACGAAGCAATTTCAGTCCAAAGCCTTTCTTGAAGCTCAAGAAGATAGAGAAAGGTCAGTGTAGACGGAGATGACGAACTTATTTCGGGATTTTTCAGTCAAAAAGAAGCAATATCAGTCCAAAAGCGACTAAACTGTAGTCATTGGCTTGACTTTTTAAGCTTTATAAGCCAAATGACATACCACTGAAAAAAAAAACTGTGCTTTGACACCCGGATTCCGGGCGACCCGGAACTCTTCAAAGGTGCTGATTTTTCACACGGAAGTTATATTCATATGCAAAATGAGACATTTTGCAGAGGAATAAGAGAAAAAGATAAAGCGGATTAAAAGGTCAAAAAGGTATGGGAAAGGTGTTCGGGAGGTTGGGAGGGATTACTTTAGGCTTGTTCGAACTCGTTTAGGCCCGTTTGGGCCGGCTGGCTGCGGCTATTCGAAGCTTGCTGACGGTGACCAAGGATGTTTAAAGCCAACTAAAACCCTTTAGAGAATACCGTGGAAGCCCCATCGTTAGCTAAGGCCGGCTCAAGTCTGTCCAGACCATTTGAGCTTTGCCCAAGCGAGCCCAAAGCTCACTGGAGCATAGCTTTTACTGTGAAAGACGACGAAATAAGAAGAGAACCATAATCAATAGTTTTGCCTATTTCTATTTTTAATGTCTTCCTTCTATGTATGTTTTTCCCGCATTCTCTTTCCTATTTCAAATCAACAAAGACCATTCACATGACACGTTTTTTCCCCTACACACACACAAAAATAATGTCCAAAAAGCATCGTTTTGATAGTAGAACGACCTTTGCCTCCTTTTCTACCCGTAATCGTCATCATCATCACTTCTTCTTCTTCTCTATTTCTTGTATACTATTAGGTCACGAGAGTGAATCGTTCACTCAGATCGCGTTTGATAATAATATGTATATATAGAGAGAGAGAGGGAGTGTTATGATTAAGATGATGATATTGATAGATGAGAAAGAGGAGGAAGATGATTGTATCAGAAGGGTATTCCCTCAGGGAAAATGGCAATTTTGGAGGGAGTTAGGCATAAAATAGGCTGGTCAGACTGAGGGAAGATAGCTTTGAGGCCTGGTTTTGGCCCACAGTGGGCTCAAAATTTTAGGCTGATCTGGACAAGTTTATGGTCTTCATCAGATGGAATAGGCCCAAAAGTCGGGGGATAAAGCCTGGTTAGGACAAGTTTCCGGCCTGATCAGCTCAATTCACCCGAGTCTCAGCCTAGGATTGAATAATCCGGGCTAGGCCATACAATACCTTCAGTCATACAAGACTTGCCAAAGACCCGGTTAAACCTGTTCAAGGCCTTTTTTCAGGCCAGATTAGTCTAGACTAGACCAGATTTCAGCCGAAGCTGGTTTTGACCTGATGGCGTTTATAGACTTTATGGTCTGTTTTAGACCCTTTTAAACTTGTTTTCTCTCCGGATTAAGCCTGCCTGGGCCAGATTTTAGCTAGCCTGGACTAGTTCGGACCAGTCTTCACGCTTCAAGTACTTAATTAAAAGCGACTGGAAAATCAAAAAACTAGAATAATTAAATCTCATATTTTCAGAGTTTTGAAGCAAATTATAAGCTAAAAACATACAAAAAATTGAACTTTATTTCGAAATTTTCGGAACAAAACGAAGCCGGAATGCACAAAAATCTGACTTCGGAACTTTTTTGAAAATTTCAGTTTTTTTTTAATTTTACGAAATTTCAGCATTTCTGCTTCTATTTTGATTTTAGTTTATAATTTTTACAATAGTTTCTCTGCTTATCAGCTCCAAATCACCATTTATTTCAAAAACTCCGTCTTACTCCCACAAATCTCCCACAACCCATCAATTTTTTTGTATTAATTATTTAGATTAGACAATTTTCCATATTTTCCCCAAAAAACCCAAAAAAGGAATAGAAAATCATGTGTAAAATGGAATAAAAACGATGGGAAAATTTCATCACGGGCGTGTGAAGAAGCAAATGCGCTCTATTGATAAATTAGTGTTGCGTGTCGAGAGAGAGAAGAGTATCCCTTTGTTTTTTGATACTTTATTTTTCGAGTTATTGGTTATTTTTTCATTGTTTTACAGTTATTTTCAAAGAAAAATGTTAATAAAATAATAAATTTGATAAAAAATAAGCGTTTCAAATGTATAAACCTCGAAAAATTGAGTAAACTCGGAAAATCGCCGAATAAAAAAATTTCTTTTTGAGTTCTGGGTCATTTTTTCAGGGTTTTTATGTTAATTTTAGAGAAAAATTAAGCAACTTATTTGAAAAATTACCTTTTTATATACCTTACTTCGAAAAGTCTGGTAAAAAAGAAAATCTCCAAAAAAAATTTTTTTGAGTTCTGGTTTATTTTTTCGGGATAATTTTAGAAGAAAAAGTTACAATTGACTCAATTTTTGGAAAACTGGTCTCAGAAGCAATTGAAATACAAAAAAATCTGAAAAAAAATTTCAAAATTTCCAAAAAAAAATGTTTGATTTTTTGAGTTGTGAGTTATTTTCCGAGGCTTTCATGCAAAATGTATAGAATTTTTTTCTGAAATAAAAATAGTTATTATTAAGAAAATAGGGGTCAAAAATTGGAGTTTCCAATTTTTCCCAAAAATTTTTTTTCAAAATTACAAAAAGTTATTTCGAACGGAAAACTATTTTAAAAACTTGATAAAAGCGTAAAACGAGGGGCTTTTCGAAAATTTCTGTGCAAAGATTCCTGAAAAATTGAAACTTATGTCCAAAAAATGGATAAAAGGAAAAAAAATTTTGAAAATTTTCACTTCAAAAAATGCCAAAATCACAAAAAAAAAGATCAAAAGACCATTAATATAACTCAACATTTATGCAGTCTCAAAAATTAGGCTCAATTTTCTCCAATTTTTCTTCTTTTTCATCGCAAAATTCTTTCATTTTTTCTCCACTTTTTTCCCACCAAATACTCCCCCTAAAATCCGTTTTTTCTTACAGATAATAAATTCGAAACCATCTCAAACAATGGGTCTCCGATCACACGAACAATTAGTCGTGTGTGTCGGAGTGATGTTTCTACTCACTGTCTGTTTCACTGCATTCTTCTTCTTACCCTCTGGAGGGGCGGATCTTTATTTCAGAGAGGATAATACAGTACATGTTAGGGATACTTTTATCAGGTAGGAAATTGGGTTTAAAGGCGCAAGAAGCGAACTGATAGGGTCTTGTCACGAATACAGTAACCTGGCAAAAGTGCCATGAAGTATCAATAAATAGGGTCCCGAAACGATTACAGTACCCGGTACTCAAATGGCATTTCTCGATGCGCCTTTAAACTAAATGGTGTCACGCTTCTGATCGCAGAGTACACCCTCTGAGAATACGAGAAAAAGAACGTGAATCGAATTAGGTGGAACAGAGAACGACGAAAGAACATTTTGATAACAGTGATAGCAGTTATCAGATAATCATGATAAAAACAATGAAATTTGATAAATTAGTAGCCGAAAAATTGGGAAAAATTAGGAAAAAGAAAATTTTCGTAATTTTGAAGTTATAAAAACAAAAAAATTTCAAAATTTTCATTCATTCAAAATTTCTGGGAATAATCGAAAGTTTGGATTAGAGACAGAAATTATAGAAAAATCCGACAATTATAGCTTTTTTGTAAAAAAAAATCATTTTTTTTGTTGGTATTCCAGAGCTCAAAAAGTCAAATTTTGGGCTAAAATTATGGCTGCATTCAGCTATCAGCAGTTATAGTTCAAAATTTTCATTCATTCAAAATTTCTGGGAATAATCGAAAGTTTGGATTAAAGACAGAAATCGTAGAAAAATCCGAAAAAAAAGTACAGAACTTCCAATCATCGCATCAAAAAAACCGTTTTTCCGGTACTTCGGAGCTCAAAAAGTCAAATTTTGGGCTTAAGTTATGGCTCTTTTCAACCCGAAACCCCCCCCCCCCCCCTCACAAAATCTCCAATTTTTCAGAGAAGAAGCCCGTCGGAAAGACGAAGAACAATTGCGTCGAAAAGCGGAAGAAGCCAATCCAATTCCTATTCCAAAACCAGAAATTGGAGCAGCAGATGATCCAGAAGGACGTCGAATTTTCGTCAAACAAATGATTAAATTCGCATGGGATGGTTATCGAAAATATGCATGGGGAGAGAATGAATTACGGCCGAATAGTCGATCCGGGCATTCCTCTTCCATATTTGGTTATGGAAAAACTGGAGCTACGATTATTGATGCAATTGATACATTATTTATTGTTGGATTGAAGGAGGAATATAAGGAGGCCAGAGATTGGATTGACAAATTTAATTTTAAGGAATCTGCGGTAAGATTTGGAGGTTAAAATGGACGAGGGAAGGAATTGGTGGCCTAGAAAACCCCTTGGTGAAAAATCGTGAGGAAAATTCCTAGAAATCTTGGAAGAACTTCTCTTGAAAAAGGTGGAATTGGTGGCCTAGAAACCTCTAGTTAGAGAAAACTAGGCCCTGAGGTTCATGTTATAGCAGTGTCTTATTGGAGATACAGTAATCGGTTGAGCTACAGTAATCAAAGAATTTTCCTAAACTCCCATAAACTACAGTAATCTGTTTTCTACAGTAGCCTATTAGCAGGCATATTGACTCCTACATCTAAACTTACAGTAATCCTGGAGATACAGTATCCTATAGTCTGATCGAAAGACAGTTACAGTATCTTATAAACTACGCCTAAAAAAGTACAGTAATCTAGTTTCTAGAAGGCCTTCTCCAACTATAGTAACCTACAGTAATCCTACAGTAATCTTCACCCTACAGTAGTCTGCGGGACGTCATTAGGCACAATAACCTACAGTAGCCTTCCAGGTACAATAGCACGAAACCTCTAGCTAGGGAGAGTGCCTTGCTCAAAATGAGAGGTTACAGTAATCTAGAATCTACAGTAGTATACTTCCTTACTGGGTACAGTAACCTACAGTAGCCTTCCAGGTACAATAGGAACCAGCTCGCCAAAAATAAGAGCCTACAGTAATCTAATTGGTACAGTAACCCAACAGGAATTCAGTATGATAAAGCTCAAAATACAGTATCCTCTAGCTCACCTCCCCTTACCGTTCCCTTCCAACTACAGTAATCCATTTTCAGAAAGGCGATCTCTCCGTCTTCGAAACCAATATCCGATTCACCGGTGGTCTTCTCTCCGCCTACGCTTTAACCGGCGACAAAATGTTCCTTGAAAAAGCAGAAGACGTTGCAACTCTTCTTCTTCCCGCCTTTGAGACCCCATCTGGAATACCGTATTCACTAATTGATTTACAAACAGGAAGAGCCAAAACATACAGTTGGGCAAGTGGAAAAGCAATTCTTTCGGAATATGGATCAATTCAATTGGAATTTGATTACCTTTCAAATTTGACTGGAAATCCCGTTTTTGCTCAAAAATCCAATAAAATTCGAGATGTTTTAACGAGTATGGAGAAGCCAGAAGGCCTTTATCCTATCTATATTTCAATGGATAATCCACCAAGATGGGGACAACGTAAGGATTTATTTTTGTTACTTTTTTGGAGAGATGTTACTTTTTTTGTTACTTTTTTGGAAGTGGATTTGAAGCGGAAAAAGTAGCGAAAAAGCCAGTAAAAAGGGTTTGATCCCTGGAAATTCAGCTGAAAATCAACTGAAGTAATAAAAAAATCAGAGCCACGTGGTAAAATTGTGCTCTTTGAAAGCGGCTATATAAACATACACTCTGAGCCCTTTTGTCATTGAAAATAGGCTTCAAAAAATCACATTTTTCGAACCAAAATATTGGCGAAATTTCGAAAATTTCATACATTTTTGGCCTCAAAATCCTGGAAGAAAGGTTATTCGGCGCAATTTTAGCGATTTTCCGTCTTTTTTTCTGAAATTTCCACTCAAAAGAAGCTCGAAATACAAATCCGGAATTTTCGCCCAAATCTTAGTTAATTTTTGCTACGAAAAAAGGATTTTCTGCTACAATTTTAGATCCTTTTTGGCTTTATAAAGCTTGAAAATTATCAGATTTTCACTAAAAATTAAAAAAAATTTCACTAGATTTGCAAATTTCGGACAAGGATACGTTCCAAATGACTACACTGGAAGCCAAAGTTTGTCTTAAAGTCAACTGATTTTTATGAATCCCAGTGTCAAAAACTGGAAAGAACCGATTTTTGTGACACTTTTTTCACCTTTTTTTCACCAGGCATTTTCAACTCAAGGTCTTCTTCTTTTCCATCAAAAAATGTTCAATTTTTTTCAGACCTCTCTATCCCTCATTTTACCTCTCTATCCCTTAAATCAAGCTTTTTTCAGACCTGTTCTCAATGGGAGCAATGGCTGATAGTTGGTATGAATACCTCTTAAAACAATGGATTTCAACAGGTAAAAAAGATGAAAGAACAAAACGTGAATACGAAGAGGCAATATTTGCAATGGAGAAACGAATGCTCTTCAAATCAGAACAATCGAATTTATGGTATTTTGCAAAAATGAACGGGAATCGAGTTGAACATTCATTTGAACATTTGGCATGTTTTTGTGGTGGAATGGTTGTTCTTCATTCAATGAATGAACCAAATAAAACGATTGCTGATCATTATTTGACACTTGGAAAAGAGATTGGACACACTTGTCATGAGTCTTACGCAAGATCCAGTGAGTCTTTTTTTGGGTACCGTAATCCTACAGTAGATACAGAAATCCTCATGGCCTTACCGTAGGCCTACTGTAGTATTGATAGTCCTGAATTGTCTACCGTAATCGCTACTTTTCTTCGCAGCTTTACAATTATCTTTTTAGTTATGGATTAGCTACCGTAATCTTACAGTAGCCACAGTAACCCAGGGATCGCCATGGCCTTACTGTAGTCCTACAGTAATCTTTATAGTCCTGAATTGGCAGCCGTATTGTCTATGTTAAGATCCTCAACTTTTTACAGTTTTCCTAGATTCTCTATCATATCATCTGCTATCTACCGTAGCCCTACAGTACCCTCTATGGATATACAGTAACCCTAAGGCATTTACAGTGACCCTACAGAACCTTCCATAGTCCAAACTACCGTAATCCTATCTATATTATGGATCTATTTCCGTATTCCTACAGTACCTTTGACCCATATCTTGTCTATCGTAGTTCCTACTGTATGCTAACTCCAATTCTCGGCCTCCTACAGTACCCTACAAATTCTTAGAGTAACTACTATCGTAATCCGTGACTAGCCCTCTACTGTATCTACCGTATTCTCGTTAGCACCCTAAATCTATCTCCATAGCCTACCGTAGTCCTACAATACCTCCGACACGTCACTTGCCTACCGTAGTTCCTACTGTATACTAACTCTAATCCTCGGCCGCCCACAGTACCCTCCAAGATTCTATAGTAACTCCTACCGTAATCAGCCTACAGTAATCCGGCAATACTGTATCTGCCGTGTTCTAATTAGAGTCCTGGATCTATTTTGATTGCCGTAGATGTTCTACAGTACCCCTACATTATCTATCCCCCACATTATCGTAGCTCCTACTGTAAGCCAACTCCAATCCTTCGCATCTTACAGTACACCTCAGAGTCCTACCGTAATCAGCCTACAGTAATCCGATACTAGCCTCTTCTGTATCTACCGTACTCCCCCCGGGATTACTGTACCTCCAATCCTCCCCATTTTCAGCCACCGGAATCGGTCCCGAATCTTTCCAATTCACATCAAGTGTCGAGGCAAAAACGGAACGACGTCAAGATTCCTATTATATTCTTCGTCCAGAAGTAGTCGAAACGTGGTTTTATTTGTGGAGAGCAACAAAAGATGAAAAATATCGTCAATGGGCATGGGATCATGTACAGAATTTGGAGAAATATGCTAAGGTATGATGACGTCATCTGGGGAGAAAATTCTGAATTTCTGATTTTGAAAAAAGAATTGAATGGGATGGAAAAATTGGTCGAAAAACATGTTTTTAGAGCTGAAATGGCTTGAAATGTGATGTGAAAATACAAGAAAAAACTTTTGAAAAAAGGAGAATTTTAGATTTTTTTTTCAATCATAAAATTTTTGAAAAGTTTCCAAAAAAAAAAAATGTTACTAATTTTTTTTTGCAGTTTTTTTAAAGAATTTTCTAGTTTCAAAATAAGAAAATAACCAGTCGGTTCACGCCGCCTACGGCGGCTAAACCTCCTGGCATCACCTAAAATAAGTTAATCCTCATGGAATTTGAATAGTCACAATTTGGCCGAAATTCGTTTTATCATAGAAGAGCAAAAACTAAACATTGTTGTGAAAAGCCCGCCTCAAAAAAGACTAACGAACAAAATCGGGTGTGTTTTTGGGAATAAACACGGCTGTAGAGGGAAGATAAAAACAGAATCGAAGAATGGTCTACTTGAATGTTAAGAAGTGGTGGAAGGAAGTTCTAAAGCTCCATGAGCTCCCTAAAATCACATTCAAGTTAAATAATCACATTGCCCCTGCCCCGCATCAGAACAATTATTTCGCGCAAAGTAGTTATGATTCGGGACAGTTCTGATGAGGAGGCGGGTCTGATTAGATACACGGTTCTCATACAGCATAACCCCAAAAGCAGTGCCAGACCTTTCCAAAAAATTGCAGGATCGTAGCCAAAACCCCTCGTGGAATCGAAAAGATCATAGCCTAATTGCCCCAAAATCGAGTGAAAAAAATTAGCCCGAACTTTCCATAACCTGGAAAAATCATAGCCCAAATTGTTTCGAAAACTGACAAAACCCAAGCCTCAAAGTCTCAGAAACCGATAGAATCGTAACCTGAACTCTTCGAAAGCTCAAATCACTCATAAATCTGGTAGAATCAGATCGAAACCTCCGAAAAACCGGTGAAAGTATTGCTGACTTAAACTGAATCTATGCCTCAACTTCCCAAAGTTTGGCAGGATCACTTTAAAAGAACTGAACCCGATTCTCTCGAAATTCATCAAAGACTCAGCCTGAACTTCTCAAAAGCTGGCATAATTGTAGCCTCAAAGTGTGGCCCACTAAATTTTAGTCCCAATCCAAGCCTGAATTTCTCCCAAGTCGGTAACGTCGTGGCCTGAATTCTTCGAAATATCTTCTAAAAAGTCGAGACTCAGTTCATTCAAAATACAGCAGAATAAGCCTCCTAAAACTTGGCAAAACCGAAGTCCAACTCATCCCTAAACCCAGCAAAATCAGATCCTGAACCTTCGAAAAAATGTTAATAATAAGCCTGACATCCTGACGCTGAGCAAATTGTTGGGTGAGAATTTATGCCCCGAAACTTCAGCAAAAAAACCAAAAAGTCTTTCCTTCAGTTTCCTATTCTCTTCTCTTCTTCTTTCCCTCAAGTCTGACAGAAACATTGCCTTTAATCTCAAATATTCATCGAGATTATTACGCAAGCGAAATGGCAGAAACTGCCTCATCTTCTCTTTCTTCATTATCAATCAAATTTCAAACGTCTCTCTCCCTTCTCGCTCTCCTTGATCTCTACACTTTCTTCTGGAGATTTCTAAACTTCTCTAGAAATTTAGAGAACTTTCTAGGGGAAAGCTTCTACTGTAACTGGTCCCCGTTTTTTATGTCAACCTCGCCCTGTTCTCTTTCATTCGCTTTGTGACGACTGGCGACGGTCAGTGGCGGGGGGTCTCTCAATGCAGCAGCCGACATCTGACGGGTTCCGCGCGCCGCTATGCTTTCGATTACGAAGCTCCGCCCACTCCCGTCGCGCAATTTCGCACGGCAACTCCAGAAAATTTGCTCCAGACGGCTTCAAAATTCGAATTTCAAAACGGAGAAAAGACGGGCATCATCCCGTAAACATTCTCTATCGATCAGTCAAAATTTCATAAAAATCAGTTCAGTAGGAGCCTCCCTAGGGCCAGCGCCGGACGGACAAACAGACACACAGATTCTTTGTGGTAATAATAGTAAAGATCTTGCAAAAACTCGAAAATTTTCTAAATTTTCAGTGAAAAAAACTTTCAATTACAGTACTCAGAAAATAAAAAAAATTGGAATCCATTTTGAAAAAACGTTTTAAAAATTAATTTTTGTTCCAAAAAAATTTCAAGTTAAAAAAAATTTTATTGAATTATCTCGGATTCCAGAAATTAAAAAAAAAAAAAAAACCAGAAAATCAAATTTTCAAAAAACCGAGTCTTTTCAAAAATTCCCATTTTCCAGGGCGCCGCCGGTTTAACTGTATTTTTTTTAAATTTTTTGTCAAAACGAGAAATTTTTTTTGCAAAAAATGTTCTGAATTTTCATTGAAAAAACTTTCGATTACAGTACTCAAAAACTGAAAAAAATACTTATTTTGAAAAATTTTTGAATTTTTGTTCCAAAAAAAATTTCAAACGTTCAAAATTTTTGAATTATCCCGAATTCCAGAAGTTACAAAAAAAAAAACAAAAAAACCGGATATTCAAAATTTCAAAAAAAAACCATATTATTATTTTTTTCAGGGCGCCGCTGGTTATTCTGGAATTCGAAACGTTTACGACTCGGCTCCAGAACAAGATGACGTTCAACAATCATTTCTTTTCGCTGAACTCTTCAAATATCTCTATTTAATTTTCTCTGATGACGACGTTCTTCCATTGGATCAATGGGTTTTTAATACGGAAGCTCATCCATTCCGAATTAGAAATTAGTTTTCCGAAAGAATAAAACCTCTATTATAAGGGCAGGGTGCCTAGGGCTTCAAGAATAGATCTCTATTTGACCTCTATCAGAAGAGCACCCTTATTAGAACGGCACTTCTATTAGAGCCTCATGCTCTTATAATAGAGATTTTTCGGTTTTTTTTTCTAGTCATTTTCATTCCACACGCTCTGTATATATCTATATGTATGGGTACTTTTCTTGTTTTTTTCCTTTGTGTTTGTAATTTTTTTCTATTTCTAAATTATTTTTTTTCGTTGTTTCCTATGGAAAAATTCTACTTTTTTATTGATGACCAACTCCTTTTTTTTTGTTCCTATTCCAGTGCTCTCTTTTCTTTCGGGGTCTTTTTCTGTAATTCAAACGCGCTCTGTTGAGAAAATTCGAAGATTTGTAGTCCACGCGAACAAAAAGGTTTTGGAAATTCAATTTTCGGAAAAACCACTTGTTCACGTGGACTACACACCAGTTTTACCAATAGAGCGCATTTATCACATCAATGTTTCTTAATTTATTTCACATTGCTCTTCTTTTGTGTCTGTTTTTTCTCGAGTTGTTCTTTAAATGAAGACAAATTTAGTGAAATTGGAAATGGGAAAATGAATCCGAAAAAAATCGAATCATAAATTCAGGAAGCTTGGATTGTAATAATTGAAAATGAAGTTGGGAACTCAAGAACTGGAGATTGTTCATCTCGCTCTTTGTAAAACATTGCTATTATAGAAACAATCGAGTTGTTCAATCGATCTGACATTTTTGGTGTTGCCCTGGACCTGAGCAGGAAGATAGACACACGTTTGATATTACACTTTTCCCGATAGAGAACGAGGTTCAAAAAGACTCTTTCATTTTGCCGCTATTTCATAGATCCCCTGATGAAATGTCATCTGTTCTTCTTCTCGACGACATCTCTAAGATCTCGAAGATCTTGAGGTTGTCGTACATTGAAATTTACACAGTTAGCATTCTTTACACAGATAGCCTTCTATCGGTCCAAAGGCTCCCACAAAGACAGAAAACATATAAGAGATGTGCTTGAACTAGAGAAAACAGTCAAAAGAGGTGATAAATTACAGGATCGCGAGAGCGCCGGTTCGTTGAGCCGGCGAAAAATCTTTTTTGAACGAAAGCGTTGCGTGTCGCGTCCACTGGACTTCAGTTGATTAGGAAGTTGTGCCACAGTGCCAATAATTGGAAATCCGATGGAACGGGGTTGCATTAAAGGAGGACTAAACTCACTTAAAGTAAACATTGTTTCTGCTTTAAAATTCTACGCTGATCACGATTTTTATAGTGATTTCGCTCAAAAATCGCTCTAAACCGCCAAAATTGTTCTGAATAATCGTAAAAAATACAGGTACCCCTTAAATGGCCGTGGCCTCCTGGCCTAAGAATCCCACCGTGTAGTCCGAGAGGACAACGCGGCCTAGAGATTCCATCTGTGATTCCTAGGCCTTCTTGTCCTCTCGGACTACACGGTGGGATTCCTAGGCCAGGAGGCCTTTTGTACGATTTTTCAGAACAATTTTGTACGATTTTTCAGAACAATTTTCGCCGTTTAGAGCGATTTTTGAGCAAAATCACTATAAAAATCGTGATCAGCGTAGAATTTAAAAGCAGAAACAATGTTTACTTTAAGTAAGTTTAGTCCTCCTTTAAAGAAGGACTGAACTCGGGTTTTTTTTTCTCTTATTTTAAATTCCGAAGTAGTTTTTTATTCTGATCATTTTCTTCCACTATGACTTCAACCAAAAATGAAACCTCTAAAAGGGTGAAAAAGGGTATTGACTGAAAAGGCGGATGTTAGTCAGCCACACGAATTCCCAGCGAGGGTAGGAAAGCGCGCTCTAATGGTCAAAACATTTAATACTCAGTTTCGCCCCATTTCCTCCAAAATTCAGTTGAAAAAATTCGAGGTATAGTGAACGCAAGCGTTTGCACCTGCGCTCTAATCCAATGTCCCAAAAATAGCGTTCAAAATGAAGAGACGCAAAGAAAAATTTCTCTGCGTTTCATCATTTTAAACGCTATTTTTGGACATTGGATTAGAGCGCAGGTGCAAACGCTTGCGTTGACTATACGCAGCGAAATTATCAATTTATCATTAGAGCGCGTTTTCCTACCCTCGCTGGGAACTCGTGTGGTCAGCGTGTTCTTCCTGGGAAGGCGGGAGAGAATGTGCAGGTAATCGGTTTTGGTTTATCGATCGCTAGTGTTTGAAAACATTTTACGACGATACAATTAGAGGCTCTTTTGATGTCTGTACACATCCACGTATCCCCTTGTCACCCTCTTCCTTTTTATGTTTTTTTTACGACCCCGTGGGAGAGGTGTTTTATTGCGTTGGACTAAGTACACATGTATCAGAAAACCCATTCATTCTCTCCCTTTTTGTTCGGTTCGGTTAATTTTATAGTCTTACTTATTGTTAGACGTTGTTGTAATGTGCGCCCCCTGCGCCTTTTCAATCAATACACGCAGTGGTCCGTACACAAATTAGTCATTCATTTCAAACATTCACTCATTTGCTTGTCTCACTCGATTCCTTTTCGCTTATTTTTTTACAACCAGCCTAGTGATCGCTCCTGCGGGGCACGGTTTTGTCGCTGCGAAAACAGCCTAAAACTGTTGGCTACATATTTTTTTCGTTTTTTTTTAAATTTTTCATAAGTCAATTGATAGTAGCACTTACTATCACTCGTATGGGAAACAAACAAGAACGGATTCAAAACGTTCTCACATATGTAGCCAAACTGGAAAGATCCTTTGGATTTTCAGAGAGTTACATGAATCAATTGATGGTATTACTTACTATCACTCGTATGAGAAAGAAACAAGAACGGATTCAAAACGTTCTCACATATGTAGCCAAACTGGAAAGATCCTTTGGATTTTCAGAGAGTTACATGAATCAATTGATGGTAGCACTTACTATCACTCGTATGAGAAAGAAACAAGAACGGATTCAAAACGTTCTCACATATGTAGCCAAACTGGAAAGATCCTTTGGATTTTCAGAGAGTTACATGAATCAATTGATAGTAGCACTTACTATCACTCGTATGAGAAAGAAACAAGAACGGATTCAAAACGTTCTCACATATGTAGCCAAACTGGAAAGATCCTTTGGATTTTCAGAGAGTTACATGAATCAATTGATAGTAGCACTTACTATCACTCGTATGAGAAAGAAACAAGAACGGATTCAAAACGTTCTCACATATGTAGCCAAACTGGAAAGATCCTTTGGATTTTCAGAGAGTTACATGAATCAATTGATGGTATTACCTACTATCACTCGTATGAGAAAGAAACAAGAACGGATTCAAAACGTTCTCACATATGTAGCCAAACTGGAAAGATCCTTTGGATTTTCAGAGAGTTACATGAATCAATTGATGGTATTACCTACTATCACTCGTATGAGAAAGAAACAAGAACGGATTCAAAACGTTCTCACATATGTAGCCAAACTGGAAAGATCCTTTGGATTTTCAGAGAGTTACATGAATCAATTGATAGTAGCACTTACTATCACTCGTATGAGAAAGAAACAAGAACGGATTCAAAACGTTCTCACATATGTAGCCAAACTGGAAAAATCCTTTGGATTTTCAGAGAGTTACATGAATCAATTGATGGTATTACCTACTATCACTCGTATGAGAAAGAAACAAGAACGGATTCAAAACGTTCTCACATATGTAGCCAAACTGGAAAGATCCTTTGGATTTTCAGAGAGTTACATGAATCAATTGATAGTAGCACTTACTATCACTCGTATGAGAAAGAAACAAGAACGGATTCAAAACGTTCTCACATATGTAGCCAAACTGGAAAAATCCTTTGGATTTTCAGAGAGTTACATGAATCAATTGATGGTATTACCTACTATCACTCGTATGAGAAAGAAACAAGAACGGATTCAAAACGTTCTCACATATGTAGCCAAACTGGAAAGATCCTTTGGATTTTCAGAGAGTTACATGAATCAATTGATGGTATTACTTACTATCACTCGTATGAGAAAGAAACAAGAACGGATTCAAAACGTTCTCACATATGTAGCCAAACTGGAAAGATCCTTTGGATTTTCAGAGAGTTACATGAATCAATTGATGGTATTACCTACTATCACTCGTATGAGAAAGAAACAAGAACGGATTCAAAACGTTCTCACATATGTAGCCAAACTGGAAAGATCCTTTGGATTTTCAGAGAGTTACATGAATCAATTGATGGTATTACTTACTATCACTCGTATGGGAAACAAACAAGAACGGATTCAAAACGTTCTCACATATGTAGCCAAACTGGAAAGATCCTTTGGATTTTCAGAGAGTTACATGAATCAATTGATAGTAGCACTTACTATCACTCGTATGAGAAAGAAACAAGAACGGATTCAAAACGTTCTCACATATGTAGCCAAACTGGAAAAATCCTTTGGATTTTCAGAGAGTTACATGAATCAATTGATGGTATTACCTACTATCACTCGTATGAGAAAGAAACAAGAACGGATTCAAAACGTTCTCACATATGTAGCCAAACTGGAAAGATCCTTTGGATTTTCAGAGAGTTACATGAATCAATTGATAGTAGCACTTACTATCACTCGTATGAGAAAGAAACAAGAACGGATTCAAAACGTTCTCACATATGTAGCCAAACTGGAAAAATCCTTTGGATTTTCAGAGAGTTACATGAATCAATTGATGGTATTACCTACTATCACTCGTATGAGAAAGAAACAAGAACGGATTCAAAACGTTCTCACATATGTAGCCAAACTGGAAAGATCCTTTGGATTTTCAGAGAGTTACATGAATCAATTGATGGTATTACTTACTATCACTCGTATGAGAAAGAAACAAGAACGGATTCAAAACGTTCTCACATATGTAGCCAAACTGGAAAGATCCTTTGGATTTTCAGAGAGTTACATGAATCAATTGATGGTATTACCTACTATCACTCGTATGAGAAAGAAACAAGAACGGATTCAAAACGTTCTCACATATGTAGCCAAACTGGAAAGATCCTTTGGATTTTCAGAGAGTTACATGAATCAATTGATGGTATTACTTACTATCACTCGTATGGGAAACAAACAAGAACGGATTCAAAACGTTCTCACATATGTAGCCAAACTGGAAAGATCCTTTGGATTTTCAGAGAGTTACATGAATCAATTGATGGTATTACTTACTATCACTCGTATGAGAAAGAAACAAGAACGGATTCAAAACGTTCTCACATATGTAGCCAAACTGGAAAGATCCTTTGGATTTTCAGAGAGTTACATGAATCAATTGATGGTAGCACTTACTATCACTCGTATGAGAAAGAAACAAGAACGGATTCAAAACGTTCTCACATATGTAGCCAAACTGGAAAGATCCTTTGGATTTTCAGAGAGTTACATGAATCAATTGATGGTAGCACTTACTATCACTCGTATGAGAAAGAAACAAGAACGGATTCAAAACGTTCTCACATATGTAGCCAAACTGGAAAGATCCTTTGGATTTTCAGAGAGTTACATGAATCAATTGATGGTAGCACTTACTATCACTCGTATGAGAAAGAAACAAGAACGGATTCAAAACGTTCTCACATATGTAGCCAAACTGGAAAGATCCTTTGGATTTTCAGAGAGTTACATGAATCAATTGATAGTAGCACTTACTATCACTCGTATGAGAAAGAAACAAGAACGGATTCAAAACGTTCTCACATATGTAGCCAAACTGGAAAGATCCTTTGGATTTTCAGAGAGTTACATGAATCAATTGATGGTATTACCTACTATCACTCGTATGAGAAAGAAACAAGAACGGATTCAAAACGTTCTCACATATGTAGCCAAACTGGAAAGATCCTTTGGATTTTCAGAGAGTTACATGAATCAATTGATGGTATTACCTACTATCACTCGTATGAGAAAGAAACAAGAACGGATTCAAAACGTTCTCACATATGTAGCCAAACTGGAAAGATCCTTTGGATTTTCAGAGAGTTACATGAATCAATTGATGGTAGCACTTACTATCACTCGTATGAGAAAGAAACAAGAACGGATTCAAAACGTTCTCACATATGTAGCCAAACTGGAAAGATCCTTTGGATTTTCAGAGAGTTACATGAATCAATTGATAGTAGCACTTACTATCACTCGTATGAGAAAGAAACAAGAACGGATTCAAAACGTTCTCACATATGTAGCCAAACTGGAAAAATCCTTTGGATTTTCAGAGAGTTACATGAATCAATTGATGGTATTACCTACTATCACTCGTATGAGAAAGAAACAAGAACGGATTCAAAACGTTCTCACATATGTAGCCAAACTGGAAAAATCCTTTGGATTTTCAGAGAGTTACATGAATCAATTGATGGTATTACCTACTATCACTCGTATGAGAAAGAAACAAGAACGGATTCAAAACGTTCTCACATATGTAGCCAAACTGGAAAAATCCTTTGGATTTTCAGAGAGTTACATGAATCAATTGATGGTATTACCTACTATCACTCGTATGAGAAAGAAACAAGAACGGATTCAAAACGTTCTCACATATGTAGCCAAACTGGAAAGATCCTTTGGATTTTCAGAGAGTTACATGAATCAATTGATGGTATTACTTACTATCACTTGTATGAGAAACAAACAAGAACAGATTCAAAACGTTCTCACATATGTAGCCAAACTGGAAAGATCCTTTGGATTTTCAGAGAGTTACATGAATCAATTGATAGTAGCACTTACTATCACTTGTATGAGAAACAAACAAGAACAGATTCAAAACGTTCTCACATATGTAGCCAAACTGGAAAGATCCTTTGGATTTTCAGAGAGTTACATGAATCAATTGATGGTATTACTTACTATCACTCGTATGAGAAACAAACAAGAACAGATTCAAAACGTTCATATGTAAGAGACATCAGAAGAGTATACATATTATTGGACCAGCCTGATTTTTGCGCCTCCGGCGCATCAACAGGCTTTTCTGTACTGTTCGTCGCTGCGCTCATCACTTTTTTTATTGGTCGCGGCTACGCCGCTCCATATACAGTTCATACGGTGCCCGCTCCATATGCGCTCTACTGCACTCAGTACTTCGAGATTTTCCACTTGCGTCGCCAAATTGCATTTTTCAAAATGGTTAAAATGATGTTTTTCGAAGTTATAAGCATTTTTATGACATTTTCGGCAAAAATTGAAAAAAAAATTTGGTGACCAAAATCAAAATTTCAGAGAGCCATTTTTCAACTGAGTGCAGTAGAGCGCATATGGAGCGGGCACCGTATGAACTGTAACTGAAACCTGTCGACACCTGTAGGCAAACAGGCCACTAAGTTTCGTGGTCCAGTAGCGCAGTGTGTGAGCGCGCGTTTGTCGTTCGTAACGCGCAGGTTCGACTTTTGCTGTGGCAAATCTCTTTCTTCTTGCCCAAAGAGTGCGAACATCTTTACAAACGCATACTTGTGATGGGCCGGGCCGGGCCGACTGAGGAATTTCTACCGGCCCGGCCCGGCCCGGTCGGCCCGGCTCTGAGGGGGTAAAAATTTTTTTTCACTGAAAAAAATTTTTTTTCGTCTTTTTTTCGATAACTGTAGGAGTGGTTTTCTAAAGAAAATTTTGGATATTTCCAGTACGGAAAAGTCAGAAATTTCATCAAAATCACCGAAAAAAAAACTGAAAAAACGACCCCATTTTTTCAAAATTTTTTGAATCCGGGCCGGCAGAATTTTCCATCGGCCCGGCCGACGGGCCGAAGCGGGCCGGCCCGGAAAATCACAAGTATGTACAAACGGACAGACATACCCCACTAGCGTTTTATACATAAGAATGATACCATGGGATAGTCAAGAACCCATTCAGCACGTTCTTAAGTAGCTCAACTGTTGGAGACATCAGAGAGTATAATTGATCTTGTGTTACGCACGTCTTCTTCTTATGGGTTTCTGAAGAGGGAAAAAAGAATGCGGAGAAAATGTAAAAATGGAAAATCAGTTGATTATGAAGTTGGAACAGTGTGAAAAACTGAAAATGCGTTGGAGCGGAGTTGCATTAATTGGCTTTCGGCTATCCCGTGATAAAAATTGATGTGAAGGGACAATCCCTGTATTTGAGCGGCCACATTGAAAAAGGACTGCAGTCACATCTATTAAATTTTCGATTCTGGTTCATTTTTCCATGATGATTTATTGCTCATCAAGAATCTGCTCGAAAACCGCTCCGAAGCGATCAAGTTGCACCCCAAATCGTATGCTACGGATTGGTTCCTTCCCAAGACACTTCCCTGAGGTAAAAAAATGGAAGAGAAGGTCTTAAATGGAATGTAGAAGTAAGATGTGCAGGGTTGTCTACTACGGTAGAACACAAGATCAATAAGCGAATTTGAATTGGGTCTCTGTCGATCCAATTCATTCTAAGCCCTCCATATATCCGTCGTCTATCTTCATTATGGCGATTCCAATTTATCGATTACCCGAAAATGCTCTCATAAATATTATCAGAAATATGGATGAGTTCAACTTGTAAGTTTTCAAATTTATAATAAAAATAAAACTAATAATTATTTATACAGATTTATCATATCTATGTGTTCTAAACGCACAGCATCCCTCGTTAATTCACTTTCTCGCCATGTTACTCTGACATTTGATAACCAATCTTTCGTTCATTCCGTCCCCATCCCTTTCCGACTTTATCAATTACCCAAAAATGCTCTTATTAGTGTATTGAAGAACATGGATTTGTGTAGATTGTAAGTTTTCTTGAGTTGTTAGCCCTGCAAAAATAATGATCAAGCGCGCCCCACTGCACTCTGTTGATTTTTTGAATGAATTGTTTTCATTATAGTCAACGGAAGAGTCTGCATATATGCTCTAATGTCAAACCCGCCTACCTCTTGGAAATAGTACTCACTCTGGAGAGAACGGTCAGACACGCAGACAGTAAGTGCCTGGCCGCTCTCTTTGAGCGGGTATGCAGACAATTCTATTGACTAGAAGTTCAGATTTTGCGTCAAATCATTGCTTATAATGCTGGTCTATCTGCTGATCACAATTTTCATAGTGACTTAGCTTGAGAATCGTTCTCAAAAAGCGTGCGAAACACCGATACTCCTTTGATAGCCGTGGCCTCCTGGCCTAGAAATCCTGCCGTGTAGTTCGAGAGGACAACGTGGCCTAGAGATCTCACCTGTGATTCTTAGGCCTTCTTGTCCTCTCGAACTACACGGTGAGATTTCTAGGCCAGGAGGCCACGGCTATCAAAGGGGTATCGGCGTTTCGCACGCTTTTTGAGAACGATTCTCAAGCTAAATAACTATGAAAATTGGGATCAGCATAAAATTTTAATGCACAAACAATGTTGAATTTAAATGAGTTAGTCCTCCTTTCAAGTGGAAAAATTGAACTCGGCGTGCTTGCTTATTATTTAGCGGGACTAATATAAAAAATAATAGCCTAGACTTATTTTTCAGATTTTTCCTATCATTAACCTCCAAACACTCAAAATCACTTATCAAATCACTGGATTTGAAAGCTCGCAGTATTGGTCTCTTACTCAGTGACCATTTCGTAATACAAATCAGTTTTGAAACCGGACGACGATATTTGCATTTCTATTTTCCACCATTTGAAGATAATGCCCCTGAGCTTGTTAGTCTTGTCACTGTCATGCAGAAGGATCTGTCGATTCAATTCCAATATCCACAAAGTTCTTTTGGAAAACTATTTCATCATTTAATCGATATTTTTAATCAAAAAGCAGTCGATTGTGTTATCCAGCGACCAACGAAACAAATTGATTTTCAATCTTTGAAAGAGGCTTTGGAAAATGTTGATATCAAAAGAGCTTATGATTACGATGAAGTCTACTTTTATGATTTTTTGGAAATGTTTCCACAAACCAAAGAATACGTTTTGGATCCATCAGAAGATGTCAATATCGAATTTTCTCAGAAATTTATATTTCAAAATTTGGATTATTTCTATTTGGGTACGATGGTTTCATTCAATCTAAATGCATTACTATCTATGAACTGTTCTAATATTGAAACAGATGGATCAACTTTAACTGATAAAGAAATCAATCGATTTATTAAAAATTGGGTGAATGGATCAAATCCAAGACTTGAATATTTGAGAATGACGATTGATAATTTCGAAAATAGAAGAGAAGCGATTTTCCATGAAGAAGTCATAATGAAGAATATTTCATATAAGAAAGTTCCAATGGATCAGAAAAGAACATTCAAATTATCAACTGATATTAAAGAATACCCTAATAGAAGGGCAGAGATCAATGGAAGAATTGATATAATTCGAAAGGATGGAACTAAAGCTACAATCTTTATTGGTTCTGGAGGAGGAAATTTTCTTGGGAATCTTGGGAATCTCGACAATCTCGGGAATCTCGGGAATCTCGGGATTCTCGGGAATCTCGAGAATCTCGGGAATCTTGGGAATCTCTTGGAAATCTTGGAAATTTTTGTGTGGAATTAATTCGAATTTTAATTTGTATTTGCCTGTTTACTTTTTCGTCTGTACCATTGAACTATGCATAAAATAAAAGTTCTATTTAAATTGTAGCTCTGGGCGTTCAGGAAATCCCATGATTAATGTAATAAAAACCCATATCCGATGCTTCTCGAGTTGATTCCTTCAGACTTTCTTCGAGATATTTACCGTAGAACTAAATCTATTAGGTTGGCCGGAAAGAAATGCGCGCTAAACTTTCACGCAAATTGGCATAACTCATCTAGCGTCAATGATATCAAAAAGTGGTCAACTAACAAAATGTTGATCATAAAATTTTGCACATTTTACCTGTTGACAACTTTTTTGTATCTTCAATTCCAGCCGAGATATACAGCTTTGAAAAAAAGTTCAGCGCGCATTTCTTTCCGGCCAACCTAATAAAACTCTTTAATAGAAGTTTCCCTCTAATAGTGGTGCCCCATTTTCAACACAACATGATTCCTCCTTCAAATGTTCGACGACTATACATTTACTATTAATAGAGCGCGTTTCCACTTCTTGTTTTTTTTTGAAATTTCGATAAAATCGAGGTGTGCAATTAAAACTGTATCTTATAAGAACTGCCCGAATGAGAACTGATACAACTTTGCTGCAATGTCCTGCAAGGTGTGAAAAATGCCCAAAAACTTGTATTTGAAAAGTTCTTATCCGGGGCAGTTCTTAAACGGTCGGTCCGTATAAGGGCCACTTCTGATTCGTCCTTTTCTGATTAGAAGTAACCCCAAATTCAATCCTGCCAAAAATGTTTCTTGTTTCTAAACTTTTCATCAATAGAGCGCATTTTCCACATAAATTCTTTGAAATTTTCGTGTTGTTTTAAGCCACTTTTTTCAGAATAAAACCACTTTATAAAAATGAGAATTCTTGTTTCAAAAAAAGGAGCATGCAATAATGGGGATTCAATAATAAAAACAATGCAATCGAAAAAATAAAAAATAAAACCGGCAATAGATTTTTTTCATTTTAAGAGTAAAAAAAAGAGAGTTCAAATAGTCTTTTCTTCTTCTTCTATCATCACTAAAAATACCAAAAGAAATACTGAGAATTTTGGAGAGAAGGGGGCGTGGCCTTCATGTCTTCTTCATTTGGGTTTCTGAAGAGGAAGAAAAGGATGCAATAAAATAAAATTTGGGGGAGAAAAAAGGCGGGAATATTGAAAATCTGGGTAAAAAAAAGGGCGGGAAAGACAAAGTTGCGCCTTTAAACTGAACCGCCACTTTTTCGTGTCCTCGTAATACAATGTTTGTAATTCGAATGTAATCTTTATTTCATGAATATCGTATTTATTGGCACATGCAAAAAAGGAAACAGACAAATAAAAACTGAAATTTAAGTTAATTCCATCCGAAAAGCTCTAAACATTCTCCTCCAGAACCAATTAATACTGTAGCTTTAATTCCATCCTTTCTTATTATATCAAATCCTCCTTTGATCTCTACCCTTCTATTAGGATATTGATCTGTATCAGTTGATAAATTGAAGGTTCTTTTCTGATCAATTGGAACTTTCTTATGTGGAATATTCTTCATTATGACTTCTTCATGGAAAATCGCTTCTCTTAAATTATGGAAATGATCAGTTGTCATTCTCAAATATTCAAGTCTTGGATTCGATCCTTTTATCCAATTTTTGATAAATCGATTGATTTCTTTATCGGTTAAAATTGGTCCGTCTATCTCACAGTTGGAGCAGTTTATTGATAGTAATGCATTTAGATTGAGTGAATCATTCATACCCAAATATAAAAAATCTAAATTTTGAGATAAAATTTTCGGTGAAATCTCATAATTGGCATCCTCAACTGAGTCCAACACATATTCCTTTGTTTGTGGAAACAGTTCCAAAAAATCAAAAAAGAAATTATCGTTAACATCATAAGCTCTCTTGATATCAACATGCTTTAAGGCTTCTTTCAAAGATTGAAAATCAATTTGTTTCGTTGGTCGCTGGATAAGACATTCGACTGTTTTTTGATTAAAAATATCGATTAAATGATGAAATAGTTTTGCGAATAAATTCTGTGGATATTGGAACTTAATTGATAGCTCTTTTTGATTGACAGTAACAAGACGAAGCTCATGGGAATCATCTTCAAAGAATGGAAAATAGAAATGCAAATATCGTCGTTCGGTTTCAAAACTGATTTGTATTTTGAATTTTTCACTGAAAAATAGACCAATCCAACGAGCTTTCAGATCCAGTGATTTGATAAGTGATTTTGAGCTTTTGGAATTTAATGACAGGAAAAATCTGAAAAATAAGTCCAGACTATTTTTTTATTATTATAATGAGCAAGCGCGCCCCACTGCACTAATCAACACTTCAATTTTTCCACTAGGTAAATTTTCTGGTTTTCGCGCCAAAAACGCTTATTCTAAAGTATTTTATCATCGGATATCGAATAAAATGTGAAATTTTGGAAGGAGAAACGGCGTTCCAGAACTTTGCATTGACAGCACTATCCCGTATCAGAACTATGACTCTTTCAGAGCTGTCCCGTATGAGAACAGCGAAACTCCCACTTGAAAATATAATTTCCAATCCTGATACGGGACAGTTCTGATAAGGGAAACGATTCTGAAACTTCCTACCGCCGAAATTGTCCAGGTTCTTCACCAAATCTAGGTCAATTTCAAATGCATTTTTTTTAGATAACTATATTTGAAAAATGACGTAAATTGGCGTTTGTTTGGTGAAAATCGAAAAAAGCCCCAAAAAATTAATTCGCTGATATAGTCAACGGAAGCGTCTGCATTTCCGCTCTAATGTCAACCCCGCCTACCTCTTGGAAATAGTACTCACTCTGGAGAGAGCGGCCAGACACGCAGAAAGTAAGTGTCTCGCCGCTCTCTCCAAAGTGAGTACTATTTTGACAGAGGTAGGCGGGTTTGACATTAGAGCATATATGCAGACGCTTCTGTTGACTTTAATGAAAACAATTCTTTCAAGAAACCCACTGAGTGCAGTGGGGCGCGCTTGCTCATTGTTTTTGCGGTGCTAATAATTGAAGAAAACTTACAAGCTACACAAATCCATGTTCTTCAATACGTTCATGAGAGCATTTTTGGGTAATTGATGAATTTGGAAAGGAATGTCGACAGATTGAATGAAAGATTGGTTTTCGAATGACAGAGTGATATGACGAGAAAGTGAATCGACGAGGGATTTTGAGCGCTTAGAACATAATGAAATGAAAAGTCTGGAAAAAAACTTTCTATTATTATTGGACAGATTCTGTCTGTCTGTCTGCTTGTTGCCGACTCTACATCCCTTCCTACTGAACCAATTTTTATGAAATTTAGATAGACCGATTCAGAACTTTTCCGAGATGATGCCCGCCTTTTCAGATTTTTGATAACTTCAAAACTGGGGTCAACAGGTCCAGAAAACGTGTTTTAAAGTCATTTCGAAAAATTCGAATGACAGGAGAGACACATAGGAGGGCCACGTTAAAACAATAACTTGCGATAGAGAGGCGCCCTTCAAAAGGCAGTAAAAATAGAGCAGCGGGCCGTTCTATTACAGGTTTACCGGTAATCGTTTATTTTAACCATGAAAACTTACAAGCTGATCTCATCCATATTTCTGAGAATATTCATGAGAGCATTTTCGGGTAATCGATAAATTGGAATCGCCATAATGAAGACAGACGACGAATGAATGGAAGGCTTAAAATGGATTGAATGGATTCAAATTCGCTTATTGATCTTATGTTCTACCGTAGTAGACAACCCTGCACATCTTACTTCTACATTCCATTCAAGACCTTCTCTTCCATTGTTTTTTCCTCACAAGGGAGGTGTTTTTAGAAAGGTCTTGGGAATTGGCTGTAAATTGGCAGAAATACTTTTTCACTGGGAATCCGAAAACCAACTTTTTAGTTGCTCAATTTACGATGAAAGAAAACTTTTTTTTGGACTGAAAATTTTCAGAAATTTTTTTCGAAGTTCTTATTAGTCCTCAAATTAAGTTGGAAGGATCCTCAAATAGTGTCCTGACCCATTCTGAGCCGAATTCCAGTCATCAAGGTTACAGGAAATTCTGAAAAATTTTTTCATTTTTTTCTTTTTTCCTATGGTGCCATAATTTTGGATAAAATTTTCAAAATTTTTTTTTGGCTGAAACTTGTCCGAAATGTCAATTAGAGTCAAATTAGATCCCCACTCTCAAAGTTTTTTTGAACATTCAAAGTTTTCAGAAAACTCTGTCGTCCGGAAAGCGCTTTTTTCAAGTGGACTACAAAATCATTTTCCCTAATTTTCTCATCAGAGCGCTTTTTCCACATGGAATTTTTTCGGATTTTGGTGTTGTTTTCAAGTCAAATTTTTCAGAGTAAAACCACTTTATAAAAATGAGAATTCTTGTTTGAAAAAAAAGAAGCATGCAATAATGATTCAAAAATAATAAACAATGCAATGGAAAAAATAAAACCGGCAATAGATTTTTTTCATTTTAAGAGTATAAAAAAGAGAGTTCAATAGTATTTTCTTTTCTTCTATCATCACTAAAAAATACCAAAAGAAATACTGAGAATTCTGGAGAGAGGAGGGGCGTGGCCTTCACGTCTTCTTCATATGGGTTTCTGAAGAGGGAAAAAAGGATGCAATAAAGTAAAATTTGGGGGAGAAAAATGGGCGGAAAATTCAAAAATCTGGATAAAAAATGGGCGGGAAATTTGAAATTTTGGTGAAAAAAAAGGCGGGAGATTTAAAAAACTGAGAGAAAAGAAAGAAATTTAGATACCACCACAAGCCCGATTAACACTCGGTGTTCCGTGAATTTCATCCAAATAACCGACGAGTCGATTCGATGTCAATTGTCCTCCTTTCAGACCAGAATATAACTGAAAAAATTGGAATTTTTTTTTAGGAAAAAAAATGTTTCGAAGAAATTTTTTTCCTGAAATTTTCAGACTTTTTTCCTTCAAAAAAACCGTACCTGGAAGAACTCGGCAATTTCAATTTCTCCATTTTTGTTGAGATCCACTTCGTTGAGCAATTCGTGGAGCACACGTTCATCAATCTTTTGGTTGTGTTCCTGGAAAAAAGTAGGGGTTACTGTAGCTACCATAAGATTACTGTACAGTGGCGCTGAGTTAGAACTACGGTGGGATTATTGTAGACGTTTAATTGGGATCTACAGTAAGCCTGAAATCGCCGGGATTCCTAGGCCATCAAGGATAAAGCTAGACCATCAATGGGAAAGTTAGGCCATCGAATGGGAACCTAGGCCATCTTGTGGGAAATCTGAATCTTTAATCTTCGGTTGTCAAAAAGCAAGGCCGCGGATGGGAAAGTTAGGCCATAGTTCGGAAAGTTAGGCCATTGTAAAGAAATATAGGACATGGTAAGGAAGGTTAGTCTATCATAGAGAAAGTAAGGCGATCCAATAGAAAGCTAGGCCATCCACTGAATAGCTACCCATGGCATAGAGAAACCTAGGCCATGAATGGCAGATTAGATCATGGCAAGGAAACCTAGGCCATGATGAGAAACGTTGTGTTCTCATTTAAAAAACAGTTAGACCATTCAATGGAGAACTAGGCCATCATAGAGAAACATAGGCCGTGGTAAAGAAAATTAGGCCACCTAATAGGAAATCCGACCCACTAGGCCATCCACTGAATGGCTAGCCTTTCTTGGAGAAACTTAGGCCATGAATGGAAAATTAGATCATGACGAGAAAAATTAGACGAGTCTAAAAAAGAGTTAGGTCACCAACAAGATAACTAGGTCATCAGAGAAAGTTAGGCCACCTCCAATGAAAAACTAGGCCACCAAAAACCAAAAAAAAGAGGGCTCACTCTGAAATGTTTTCGCAAATCATTGACAGTAATATGTCCTTTACGATCCTTATCCAATTGATGAAATCTCTCTTTAGCTCTTTGCATTTCCTCTTTCGTCAAATTCAATGGAGCATTCGAAACTGCCGTCTGTTTTGCCATTTGTCCCATTTCCAAATCAATAAAAGTTCGAGCTTTTTCCAGTTGAGCCCGTTGCTCAGCCGATGACCATCCGAGCTCTTCTCCCATCACACGGACGACGTCAGGAAGGACTTCATGAGCAGCGTACGTATTCAAAAAGGCTAAACGCATTCGACGAGCAATGACGTCAACTGCAGTACAAGCATACTCTCTGACAGCGTAACGAACTTCTGCGTCAAGATATGGAAATTCTGGATGAAGACGTTGACCAACAATTGGCCAACGTTTTCCAGTCATTTTACACATTCGAGCAACGACGAATGCACGATCTCCATAGGTATTTGATAAATGTTGAGCAACGTCAACTTCCATTCCGTAATCTTGAACCAAATGAATGTATTGAAGGGCATTCCAGTCATGAGCTCCTGGAAATAGAAATAGAGTTGTTGGGAAGAGGGTTACTGTAGGGCTACGGTAGTTCCCAAATGTACTGTGCCTTTAAACTGCTTTTGCAAATTGATGAAAGTACGTTTCATAGTTTCAATAGAAGGTCAGGATTACTGATACTCCAATCGGATTACGGTAGTTACTGGTCAGAGTAGTAATGACGGATTACTGTATAGGTTTTAGTATCAGTATAAGGTTCATTTTTCATACGGTATGCTATGAAGGCTACGGTAACTGCCATGGGGCTATAAGAAGGCTACAGTATCCTCATGAATATCTATGGTAGGTAAACCGATTCGGTTAAGGTAGTAGTTACTGTAGCATTATTGAATTAGAATACTGTAAGATCACTGTAGGTTTTCAGTATTACGGTAACTACTGGAAAGGGTACGGTAGGCAAGAGGATGCTGTTTTGAGGGATACTGTAGGAAAGTATCACTAGCAACTCGAATGGTCGTGGCCTAGTATTATTTGGTATTACTAGGCCACGGCCATACAGATTCCTAGGCCATCTGGCCCAACTAACTTCATTTTTTGGCTCATTTTTTAGCGGTTTTGACTCAAAAATTCAAATTTCCCGCGCAAAACAAGCCCTTACCTTCAAGCAAAAGTCCTGGTGTCACACAATTACTCTCCGTCTTCAAACCATGAACCTCTACCACTTTATCCACAGTCTCTTCAGCCATGTGTCTATAGGTTGTCCATTTTCCACCGGCAATAGTGACAAGTCCCGATTTGCCCACTTCGATAATATGATTACGTGCCAAACTTTTCGTATCCTTCTTATTCGGATCACGTACAAGTGGGCGGAGTCCCGACCATGCACTCATGACGTCACCACGTCGAACCGAGACATCTTTGGAGAGATATCCACGAATTTCTTGAAGGATAAATTCAATATCATGATCTGTGGGTTGAGGTGATAGAGTGACTTCAGATGGAGCATCAGTTGTTCCAGCAATAGTCATACGTTCCCATGGAAGGAAGAAAATGACACGACCATCAGAAGTGTCCGGATCCAAAAGACCTGTATTAGAAGGGCTGTAGTAGCCGGGAAGGGTGATATGAACACCAGAACTTGGAGCACAAATTGGACGAGCCGTCTCTGGATCACCCATCAAACGGATAGAATCAGTGAATGGTCCTGTTGCATTGATAACTGCTTTTGCTTTGATATCCCATTCGGCACCTGTTACCATATCTTTCACGTGTGCTCCAATCACTTTTCCTGTCCCGTCCTTGTTGAGTTTTTCGACGCGAACGTGGTTGGCGCACTGAAAAATTGGATAGGATGAGATAAAGCTGTTAGGCTCCGCCCACTTTTTGCAAAGGACGGACACACTTTTCAAAACTATTGTCAAGTTTGATATAACAATGATAATTTTAGAGTAGCTAGAACTGTACTGTACTTTTGGAAGGTAGCTCCGCCTATTTAGGAGGAAGCTCCGCCCCTTTTTGGCACAAATTGAAGGCGATTTCTGTGAAATTCGGACAAGTTCTAAAGCTACAGAATTTAGTCAAAAATTTTGAAAATTTTCAGACAAAAATCAAAAAAATTTGATTTTGAGAATTTCAGAATTTTTCTTCATTTTTTCGCACACAATTTTTTCCCCAGAAAGTTGTCTATAACGAAAAATGGCTCCAGATTCATAATCCAAGCTTTTTCAGATTAATTTTCAGCTCAAAGAATGCCAAACTAAAAAAAAATTTTCTGGAAGTTTTGATTTCGAAAAGGAGGCATAGAACATTTTGGAAGAAATTGAATTTCAGGGCCTTTTGAAGCTTGTTTTTTAGAGATTTTAAAGATTTTAGAGCTTAGTTTTAGCCTCGTAATTCTCAGTTTTTTTGCACTACCCCTAATCAGAACTGGACGAATCTGAACTCGCCGAATCAGAAATGCCCGGATGAGAACTGACACTAATTCGCTGCAATGGCCTGAAAGCAGTAAAAAGTGCCCAAATACGAGCATTTGAAAAGTTCTTATCCGGGGCAGTTCTTAAACGGTCGGTTCTTATAAGGGTTTTCAGCAAAACTTTGGGAGAGAAATAATTTCTCAAACTTTTGAATTTCCTTAAAAAAGTAACTCTTACCGCCGCTCCATGTCGAATAGCTGTCAAAATGATAGCCAAATTCATTCGTGCATCATTATGTTGTCCATCATAATAAATCAGTGCTCCTTTCAATGATTCATTCTTCAACATTGGGAATCTCTCCAACGCCTGAGCTTTACTAATGAAAAACGAGTTTTTAAGAACACGTTTTCCCGAAACGAAATCATATGCTTTAATTCCAGACCAATAGTACGGTACTTGCCAAAGTTTATAAATTGGAAGCATAATAGGCAGAGGACTACTCAAATGTGGAGCAATTTCCAAAAGATTATGCCTCTCAAAAAGAGCCTCTTTAACCATTCGATATTGCTCAACGTCTGCTTTCATAATGGCTGCTTGAAGATATCGAACACCTCCATGAATCAATTTTGTGGATCTAGAAGACGTTCCAGATGAGAAATCATCCAATTCAACGAGAGCTGTTTTGAGGCCACGAGTCTGAGCGTCGAGGGCAACACCGGCTCCTGTGGCTCCGCCTCCAATGATCAATACGTCGAATTCGTCGCCTTTCTGGAATAAGAAGGTTTAGGATCTCAAGGTTAGGCTCCGCCCAGTTTTGCAAGAAGCTGGCAGGGTTCAATTTGAAGAAATTATAGAAATTTCTTGAATTGGCTCCGCCCGCTTCAGCAAAGACCTGGCACAGATAAAATAATTATATTTGTAAGAAATTTTTTTGTTCAATTTTTTGCATTTTTAGGCTCCGCCCATTTCGGCAAGAAGCTGGCAGGACCAGACTTTCAAAAGGATTTCTCGACTATTTTAGGCTCCGCCCACTATTTCCTAGCGACGGGCACTCGAACAGCAAAACTAGCAGTTTTCTCAAAATTTTTCATTAGGCTCCGCCCACTTTTGAACAAGCTTTATCGCCACTCTGAGCGGAAAAATTGAGGATCATAAGGATAAGCTCCGCCCACTTCTGTGCTGCACAAACTGGGTTAAAATTAGTTTTTTTTTTTGAAAACTTGACGAAAAAAGGCTCCACCCACTTTCAAATCTTTTCAATCTCACAGGTAAAACGGGGCATACAAAAAACTCATGACTGACATACGAGTAACATGTGAAGGGAGAACCAACGACTCATGAGTTTGCGTTCGGTTTTAGAGATGTCTCTCATGTTTCGATAGGATGTCATTGAGATGTCTTTGGAATGTTTGCGTTTAAATTGATTCTAGTAATAATAGCAAAATCATTTGTCGCTCAGATTGAAAGACGAAAGTCAGTCAAAAGATACTTCACTTGATTGCAATATTCTAGTGCATTTTCAAGTAAAATATCTGTCGACTATCTTTCGTCTCCCAATCAGAACGATGAATTTTTGTGTCTTCCTTCGTATTTCGTCTGTTAATTTTTCTGTCTCCATCTTCTCATTAACTCCATTTCCGTTTTCAATGCTCTCTAATCCTCAATCTGCTTCTAAGATGCTCTAGTGCCTTTTTTATTTCGGAGTTCGACTAACTTACCGACTCACCTTTTTCATTCACCTGAAATATAGAATTAGTGTCTTTCCGAAATAAAAAAAACGCATGAACTTCTGAACATCAAGAGGTAACTGTTTCAGCCATAGTTTTTGCAGAAGCGTTCACTTATTTTCACTAAAAATGTTTTCGAAGCGAAAAAAAGCATTGAAAACGGAAGGAAGTTACTGAAAACAGGAGCTCTCTGTATGAAACGAGAAATAATCTTCGCGTCAGAGTTATCGAAAATTCAATAATTAAAGGTGCATAGGTATTTTTCATATGTTTTTGAGATTTTCCGTTTTTCACTTGGGAACTGAGAAAATGAAGATACGTTAATGGAATGTCGGTGGCATTCTTGCGTTTTCTGGTATTTTAGTGAACTGTCACTGGCATTTTTGCGTTCATTCGTGTGTCATTCATGAGTTTTTGAGACTCCCGTTTTACCTGTGCTCTGGTTTTCAATTTTTTTCAAATTCCCGCCTAAAACTTACACTCAAACTCGTCAAAATATCCTTTCTCGTTGGCAATGCACTTGGGGCTCTTTTATTCAGTTCGGCTAGTCGATCGGCGTGCACAGTTCGGAAGTGTTCTTTCTGAAAACGATGTAAGTTCGCTCTATTGATAATGCGGTCCAAAAATTTCAAATTTCCCTTTTTTCAAAAAATAAAAACTCACAACTTGTCTCTGAAATCGTCGTTCGTTAGTCATATCGAGTGCCAGGATTGCGGCCGCCGACGTGGCAACGACGGCGACACCGCCCTTCGTGAACCGCACCCAAGACATCTGAAATATGGGAAAATGAATAGGAAAAGGGAAAAGTTCAAAAAAAGAGAAAACAGAGAGAAAAGGAGGAGAGAAAGAAAGGTGACGTGAAAAGTACATATTTTGAAATGGGATTATTTTTCTGTGTTGTATTGTATTGTTGATGCACTCAAGTGTTCTTTGAGGTGTTGGAGAGGAGGAGGAGGAAAGAAGCACAATATCGGTGTCAAGTATTTGACCTAGATGTAGAGATATTTGGAGAATAGTTGAAGCATAGCAAAGGCTTGTTAAGGTTGACTTATGGTATTTTAAAAGTAGCGCAATTTGGTTGGATCAGCTGGGATAGTTACGGCTAGCGTACCACAAAGTTAGATTTCCAGCCAAGACAAGTTCAGCTAACAAGCTTAAAGCCTATTCTGGTTAGATAAAAACCTCATGGTAAGGCTCATTTCCCGACTGAAACGTCTCCAAAACTTTACCTTGTCCGATTCTTCTGACCGTTAAAGGGTGCTCCAGTCATACTTTAGGCCGTTTCGGATCACTAGATTAGAAAGCCGATTCAGGCACATTCAGACTAGTCAAAACCAAGCTTAGACTATTCAAAGTCTATCCGGATCGATCTGATAATGCCCAGTCACAAATACAGAACGTTTAGAACCGGCCTACTAGAAAACTTATTCTGGCCTATAAAGTCTAGTTTTGGTTTCTGGCAAACCCCTTCAGGACCATTATGACTCTCAATAAAGCTCTTCCAGCCGTAGCCGGTAGTAAGAAACTAGAGGCCTAAATTATCCGGACTATACTAACAGGATCTAGACTGTTTCAAAGCAACTCACACTAGAACAGAAGGCTGAAATTTCAGCTCTTCCAGCCTCATTTGAAAAAAAAACAATGTTAGAAATCGATTCCGAAAAAAAGTAGATTCGGAGTTAAAAGTACTTCCTCGCAATACGTCCACACTTCCTGATTGTATGTCCTTGATAAACCTCCCAATTCGCTTTCAATTAAAATAAACTTTCTTATCTTATCGATATGTCACTAAAAGGAGAGAGAGGGTGGTGGTGCAAAGAAAATGATTCGAGTCAAGAACTAATTTCGGACATAATTCCACAGAAAGCAATCGGATTAGAAGAAAAGAAAAGATAATTTGAGAAAGGATGAGAATGACCTATTTGGGTACCTTTTATGAAGCTGAAAACTGGATCAAAGTAAGCTAGAAAATACGGGTTGAAAAGTATCAACAATTCGATATGATTCGGAGGGAATAGAACTAATTGAATTGTAAGAGTTCCTTCCAAAAGCTTAGCAAAATGATCTTTTAGTCTCTGCACAAACCAATCAAAATGTATTCAAATGTCTGTGTCTGGAGGGGAGGGGTGCATGACGCAAAAGTGGGCTGACCAATACGACATTTGAAGCCCCCATTTTGTAGTAAGGAGGGTGGAGACAATAGGAACAGATGGATTTCAAGGGAAAAGTCGGAATTCTTTGTCTATTGATCAATGATGTAGAACCCATCCAGTTCAAATGACAGAGCTCTCGATAAGCTCGTTTTCCAGCCTTTTTCCACAAAAGAACAACGTTGAAAAACAATTCCAAAAAGCCGATTTGCGGTTAAAAGTGACACCCCAATGATATTCAAATTCAAAGCTCGAAAGAGCAAAGTTCGCTGCATCGTAGCTCCTAACAAGAGATCGAGGCCCTTACAAATATGCAAAAATGATTCAATTCAAATGTGTCAGTCGTAAAAAAGAGAATGTTGAGCGTTCTGTGTTGAATGGAAATAATGATGTTGTGGTGTCCAGATTAAAGGTTCAGACAGACGAAAATTGTTGTTTAAAATACGTTGTTACATGAGGAACAACACATAGGAAGCTATCGAAAATTGTAATTTCAGAAACTGAAGGATAACTAGGAAGTGTAGAATTCTCAAATGGTTAAAGTAGCCAGAACGTCAAGAAAATTTTGTATATTGGGGTCGATTTGAAAACTATTTGGAAGTAAAACCATCTATTTTGTCACTATTGAAAACAATATCAAAATAAATCTATCGGAAGGTTCCCTAATCTTCTGATCTCCTTCCCATACCTTATGGAACATATAAATCACCTTATAAAACCATTATAAACCAATCAAATTGTATTCAAATGCGTCCCTTCGAGCATGACGCAATGGCAGCCCCCAAAAAGGACGGGGAAGAGGTCAGAAAAACAAAGACTGGGGGCAGATTATATCAACTGTGTAGGGCGATTAAAAGAATGGGAATAAATGAAATGTCAGGTGTGAAAATGTGAAAATGGTGAGCGTTCTGTGGACTGTGGAAAAATTTCGAAAGAGAACGGGTAGAAAATTGGATTCGAAATCTCGTTTTAATAAAATTTGAAGGCGGCCTAATGTGCCAGAAGCAGAATAATGGATTGTATGAAGGATATAATCCAACTGGGCTCATAATGAGGAATCAGATTACTGCAGATTTACCCTAACGAGACCAATGGAGACGGAATGAACTTCATTTCTAATTCCAAAAATAGGATAATTGCTTTTTAGAGCTACGTGCAATTCCAGAATGTGTATATCCAATTAACGGCGGAGTTGCTATTTGGAGCTACTGAATTTTCAGAACCCATTTTAAGCACCTGCTCAATTGTCATATTCAAAAAGACCGATCAATTCTTGGAATGAACTTTCCAAAAGTAAGTAATAGATTACAAAGTCCAAAAGATGAGAATGGTCCGAGCATAGGTTATTAGGCCGGCTAAATTGAAACTCTTACTCGTATATCTTAGTTAACATAAAAGATGAAAAAAAAGTGATCAACTAAAAAAATGTGTACAATTTCGTGATAAACAATTTATCAGTTGACCACATTTTGATATCTCTTCTCGTGGTTGAGATATACATGCTAGTAGAGTTCACTGTCTGTTTCAACTTTTTGAGCGTTCTTTGCGCCACTCAAAAAAAACTATGAATATTGGACGAGGGTCGTTCCAAAAAGAGATAGACATCGCCAAAAAAAATGTGTGATTGTCTATCTTTTTCGGGTCTATAAACAGTCTGTATCGTCTATAGACAAAAAATCCCATACAAAAAGCAAGAGAAAGTTCCTTTTTTAGCAGAAAAAACTCAATAAAAACCAAAAAAACGAAAACCATCAAATTTTAATTGAACATCAGGAGGAGCACGGTGTTCCCAACTTCCAATTGAATCGAAAGAAGGTGGTAGTCTAGGGGAGCGCGCTTGCTGCATTCAAGTTTTGTAAAAAAAAATTTGCCCAATTTTTCAACTGATCATGCCGAAAAACGGGAATTTTCCGCATTTATCGCAATTTTTTCGCAATTTCGCAACATAAATGTTATAAAGCATGCTGAAACCTATCTTTTGAGACGTCGAACGTGTCGTTTAAAAGTGTTTTCGTGCTGCTGGAGCCATTTAAAAGTTTGGCCTGCAACTTGTGACTTTTGTAAATTCCTAGTTTTCAAGACTGAAAATCGCATTTTCTCAACATAAAAGTGGAAGAGAATGGTTATGCGGACATTTTAAGCCCAGATCCGTTTTATTTCGTCATGAATTCACGGAGATAGAGCTGATTAAAGGTACTGATTCTTTGTTCCGAGAAAATAAAGTTCCCTCTTTTGAGGACAAAACAAGCACCACGGCTTGCGGGACGCTACATTACTACCTTTTGAGTAGTTTTCGATGAATTTCAGTCACTTTCCGTCTCTTCCTATGTAAAATTCGAATAAGTTTAAGTCTACTTTTTTTTGAAAATTCAAAAAAAAGTAGACCTGCTTTCTTAAAGTTACGCGCGAAGCATGGCGCGAGGTCGAGAAACGCGTCAGCAAAGATTTCTCAAGAATTGAATTGGAAGTTGGGAACACCGTGAGGAGGGTGAAACAAGAAGGCCTTTACTTTTGACAAACAAAACCTGTGATTGCCGCCCGGCGATGAGTGGTTGGTTAGTGAGAGAAATTTGTGTTTGTGTGTGTTCAGAATGAGGGGAGAAGTAAACAACAAGTCAAATGGCGAGAAGAGAGAAAGAAAGGACAAACAACATCAGATGTACACAAAAGGACGTCTTCTGAAGACAATTCAGGAAGAAACCGCCCATCTCTTTTTCAGAATCATGTTTTGATGAGCTCTTTCTTTTCTTCTCTACGATATTAAACTTCTTCCGCCTTTCTCCCCCTATCGCTGACAGCAGGTCCCGAGAAGACAACAAAAAAACGGAGAAAACATGGACAAGACTCCTTCGAGAAATAGAGAGTATGGAGAAGCGAGAGAGTGCCAGAGAAATCGATCGAGACGAAGAAAGGCAGGAAGAAAGAGGCGGAGAAAGAGGCGGAGGAGATGGAAGGGCATGTGAATTACTCGTGTACTCTCTCTCTCTCCCTTTGGACTATTTCTCTGGATAGTTGGAAGGCAGGGAGAGAGGGATGCGCGGGGAGAGGATTGGTACTTTGGTGTCGTATGTCTGGTTAGGGCAATAAATTTCTAGAAAAGTAGAGACATGATTTGAGCTAGCAAAGCACGTACAAGTTTGTTTTCAAGTCTAGGCTACCGTCTGGGGCGAAGTCTTCGTCTGTTTCAGGTCCCTTGTCTAGCCACGGCTATCCAGGAAACAGACAAGCCTGAGGAAGCGTCTTTCGATATTCTTGGGACCTGGTGTATGATAGCTTAAGCCGAGCTTGTAGCTGGACTGACTCTAGTTTAGTTTAGCTCAAGACAGGGCGCGGAACAAGCTTAGATTCTGGAAGACAGCTAAAGACAGTCAGCTTTATCACATGTCAAGTTTGATAATAGCCTATCTACTGTGACTCGCGCTGGGGCTTATGATTTTTTTTTCAGCCTATTATTCGACTAGTCTGGCCTATACTTTCTATCTTTCGTACCTTCTATCCTATATTTCAGTCTGGTTCAAGCCTGCCTAGCCAAGTTGGACTGATTTCAGGCTCATTTCAGCCAATGTGCGCATGATTCTGCCTCTTTTCCTAGTGAGCTCATATTGAACTCGGCGAACTTTCTGGCTTTTTAATGGGCACTCAAAAGAGATAGAGGAAAATGAAGAGAACAAGCAGAGAAAAATACAAAAAATCTGTTAAAAATCTCCGCTTTCTACTTTTCAAAAGAAGATATTTCTAATGACTTTTGAAAATCATCGGCAGGGGCCGATATCGTCGGGAGAAAACATTACGAGAGGGAGTGAGATAAGATAGGAGAGAGAAACAGGTTTTCTAGCAGGAAATTCATCATTTTCGACAGGTTTTTGTTGATTTTCATATTCAAAAGCATTAGAAAGAGCTGAAATTAAGGATCTTTTGGCATTTTTAAGGACCAGAATAAGAGCCTCCAAGGCACAAATTGGGCCACAAAAATTACAAATTTAGGCCCGAAAACCAAGAAAATTTACCCTTAAACAATGGAAGAAATGATAAGAAAAAGGTGTGAAAAGGACAAGAAAAAAAAGATAATAAATAGCAATAAAGTGGTTGTAAACGATGTGATCAAAGTACTCTCTGAAAAGATATTTTTCAAAATTATTATTTTCAAAAACAAGAAAAAGTGATATTCGATAACAATTTGAAGAGGGGTAAACGTAACAATAGTAGTAGGAACAAGAGAACGAAAACAATTCAAAAAAAGCGAAAAAACGGGAAGAAATGGCGCTCTACGGATAATCTAAAGCGCGGGAAAACAACAAGGAAATGTAGATCAAAATTACTCTTGCATTGCCTCCTCATTGCTCTCTTCGGCGTCCTTCATTTCCTCATCGTCAAACTTCAAATCATCCAACATTTCAGCCAACGACGGCGCTTCTGGATGAGCGTCTTCATCGTCACCTTCAACAGCTGGAGCTTTCTCGGCATCCTGAAAGTAAAAAGGTGAATTCTCAATCCGAAGGAATCAGATGACGTCGGAAGATTCTGAACGTCTCCTAGAACAAACAAACCTTATAAATATTGATCTTCTCTCTCATCAGTGCGTCCTCCTCAATATCCTCCATAAATCCTTGGAATTCATCTGCCACCGACGCCGTCTCATTTCCAACAATATTTCCGTCGACAACCAATCTCTTGAGCTTCCATTGACGTTTCGCCGTACGACGAGTACGATCGAACACCTTGCGGACGATGATGGCATCGGGCACATTGTCAACTGACATATCGTCGAATGTGGCGTTGTTCACGTTGCAGTTTTTCATGTCGAATGCTGGAAATAAAATGGATTGAAGAGGGTGAAAGGAAGTAGGGCTGGAAGGGGAAAGAGAGGGACTTGGATAACCACTGAAAAAGCTACAAAAATTAGGTTTTTAAAAAGGTGCGATTCCGGCTGCTCGGAACTTTCGAAACGAGCAAAAGGAGGCCCGAACGACTGATAAGTTTGGAGCCAATGAGTTGACTGAAAGGCTACAAACTACATAATCTTCCAGCACCAAATACAGTACAGAAATCGCACTACTTGTAGCTGCAATTCTATCTTTTTCGAGGCTCAAAAACACCTAAAAAGTGGTACAAAAACTTAAAATCCTCCAGGTAAATAAGCCAATCCAAAGAAGCCACAAAAGTAAATCCTTACCCATAACCAAGTCTCCAGGCGAAAGCAAGTGTCCAAGGTGAGTTCTAGCCGAAAGTGATTGAGCATCGGACATTCCAACTTGATCACTTCTCACCAACCATACATCAGCCAACTCGTGTTTCTTACTAACATATCCGTGTCCGGCTTTTCGCTCGAAATTATCAATTGGTTCCACATCAAGCACGTAGAACTCTGTCAACTGTTTTGGTCCACAAAGAGACTCGAATGGCTCTCGCCAGAAGTTAGTGGCCTGCACGTCGACCAACTGCAAATTGTTCGGGTCGATGAGTGTGATGACGTTGGAGACACGAAGACAGAGAACGATTTGCGACAAATTTCCGTATTGTTGAGCTTGTTTTTTGGGGAGACAGACAATGTTGTCTCTGCAGATTGGGACGATTTCGACGCAGAATGTGTGCTTGTAGTCGTACGTGTTGTTCTTCGTGTCGTGGGAGACGAGTTCCTAGAGAAGTTCATGAATTTTTGGAGCTGAAGTTTGGTCTAAAAGAGATTTCAAGGCCATCAAATCAAAACGAAGTTAGGAACGCTATTTGGTGGTCTAGAAATGTCGAGTCCGCGAAAATTTTCTCACCTGCGCATAATGATATTTGCACGGAAGGACGGTCATCAAGAAGTCGACAAATTTGCGGGCTTCCTGTTGCTTGGCGAAGAAAAAGTCGATTCCTGTGGGCACGGGCTTCACTCCGGTACACTCTTTATGGGCAGAGTGTTTGAGAAGAAGCTGCTCCAAATAGAAAAGGGTCTTCTTGAATTCGGCACGTTGACGGACTTGAACGCATGCACGCCAGAAGTCTTTGGCCTCGGCGCGACGACAATCATCGCAGAGCTGGAAATGAAAAGTTCAATAGGAGATTTGAAGGTGGGGAGTGAAGCAGAAGCTTCAGGAAGAACTCCAGAAGCCCAATGTCATCTGACTTCCAGTACAAACCTGACTATGAACGGTGAATTCGACGACGACGGCCTGTTGCAAGATGGTGTTAGTGAACACCTCCTTCTGAATAGTGATCTTCACTTTGATACGTTTCGAGTGAGCTTCAGTCCAAACGAAGCACGCGTCAGTGAGACGGACCTGGAAATAACGAGTTTTAGGTGTTCAAAGCACTGATTCTCAGCAAATTTTTTCATTCTTTCTCAAAAACTAGTTTTTCATTTCAAATTCTCACCTTTGTAAGCATCGGTTTCAACTTTTTCAAACAAATCGAGAGCAACTCTTTCGACTCGAGCTCTGCTCTCATCCACGCACTCGGCGGCACGAAATAACGATCACAGAATTTGCACATGTAGATTGTGCCTGAAAACGCAATATTGATTTGATTTTTTCGGCTTAAAATACTCACAAGATCGCTGAATTCCCTCAGTGATATCAACCCTTGAACGAAGGCATCCACTGCACATATTCGCCGGATTCGGTTCAATCGCCACACCACACTCGCAACACGCGATTAGACCGACCGTCTGTTGTATATCCAGTGATTGCATTTCTGGCTGAAATACGCGAAGGTTTGGGGATGAAAACGGAGGGGGAACAGAGAGAAAAAAGGCCAACAAAATTGGAGAAAATGGGGATGAAAAAAGTGAGAAAAATGACAAGATTTCGAAAATTTCAATGCAAATTGATAAACACTTCTTTCGAAGCTGAAGCTGTGTTTTTTAGGATACAAATTCTGTTTTTTTAAATAACAAATTCAGCAAATATCTTTTTTCAGAGCCTCCATTGCGACATTTTCCGAGCTTGCAACTTTTTTGTCAAAAAAATTAGTATGGAAAGCTGAAATCGCGTTTTTTGGCTGGAACTGAAGAGTTCCGTGGACACGTATAGATTCTTTTGCTCTTCAGAACTCCAAAAAGAAGAATAAAACCTCAAAAAGCTATGGAAAATAAGAGCTTCAGGTTTTTGGATGAAATTTTCGGTTTAAAACGCATTCGGCTGAAATCTTCTGGCTTTTAAGCTCAAACCTGATGCGAAAAAACTGAGAAATGACAAAAAATAACGAGGAACGCCCTATTTTGAGCCCAAACATGTGATTTTAGGGGGATCGTGTAAAATTGCGAAAGAAATGTGACTCAGCAAGCGCGCCCCGCTGGGAACGTTTTTCGAGGGGCAGTTTGAAATCGATTTTTTCTCTGAATTAAAATGAAGAGACATTTCAAGGCGTTAGAACCAAGTAAAAGCAAATAATAAAGCAAAAAAAAAGAGGGAATAGAATGCAAAATAAATCATTTATGATTTTGTTACAAATTCATTCAACAGAAAGTAAGTTAATCGAGGGAAAAGGGGGCAATCGGGGTGAGATCATGCAATACTAATAGAGGGAGGCGGGGGAAAAGAAAGAGAAAATAAATTAAAACAACACTAATTATTGGATAGTGCACTTCTCTGCATTCGCTTGGCGAGTCGAGCCTTCTGAAGTTTATACAAAACGTTGCCAGTGTCCGATTCATCAGCACGATGCCTTGTGTATCCATCAGCCGCGTGGCCAGAAGAGACTCCAGTCGAATTGATCATCAGACGTGCATTCGTCATTATCCGCTCATCATCGTTTTTCGTATTCGGCACCGTTGAAACACCGTACTCGTACAGATTCTTCACTTCTTGAAACGCGCCGATCATTGTGTTTAGACGATGGAGCAACATTCCAATGGTTTGAACGAAGAGAATGATTAGAAGGAATAGAATGATACCCATTCCAAGTGGATCTATCTTCAATGGCTCATCCGTTTCCTCGTATTGTCCAGTCAATTCGTTCATCTTTGTCCATAGGAATCCCTCTGAAATAATGATAAGGTTAGGGGGAAACAGAGTGGAGAGGCGCCGCTTTTTAAAGCTTTTTCCGGGCGTTTTTGAAGCTCAAACTCACTATATGGTCGATACTTGATACTGAGAATATTCTTGTGTCGTTGAATGAGCACAATCGCCAAAGCCAGAAGAGCATTCACTAGAAGAATAGTGAAAGCAATTTGATTTCTCAGCGAAGCCAATCCATCGGCCACTGCCTTCATCTCAGCTGGCGTCGTTTTGATAGGTTTCAAATATGTTTCGATGAGTTCATTCCAGAAGATTTTCTCTGCGGATTTCAGTTTTCCTCTTTCACACACATTCAAATTGTGACTTGTCATCCACACATACTTATTGGCCTTTTGGATTTCCTTCTTCTCAGTCTGATCCTGTTCAGAGGGTAAATCGGCTGTTTGAGTCTCTTCTGTCTTCTTCTCTTTGACCTCATCTTCGTCCAGAATCTTCTTCACATCAACTCCATTCTCAATATTCCTTAGTGCCAATTCCATTCTCTGCATCTTTTTCTCCATCATTACTCGTTTCTCCTCATGCTCCTTCTTCTCACGACAACTAATCAATTGGAATCCTTTCTTTAATATATCCAGAACCCAATCGATGAATTGTTCCATTGGTGCCTTCTTGGTCTTCTGTCCAGTAGCCTTGGCAACGGCTTCGCGTGTTCCCCAAGTGATAACATTGAGATTGATAAGGGAATAGAGAGTGAGGAAGACGTAGGTTGAAGGGATCATCAAGAAGAATACGATTCCGTGAATGATATTTGTGAACTCTTTGGGGTGAAGGCAGGCGGCGAAGAAGAAGATACCAACCATTGTGACGATGAACAGAGATGTAGGAGCGACGACGGCTGGAAAAAGGGAAGGAATTAGGAACTCTAATAGAAAGGCATAAAGGATGTTTTATTTGAGTTGAGGTGGTTTGTGAATCTGGAAAGCCAAACCAGAGCTTCCACGAGGAGCAGTTCTCCCCGAGAACTAGAGGCAATGACTAGTTCCAACAAGAGTTATGGTTATGGAAACGCATTTTCTCGTCATAAATTTTGCTCTTTCCCATTCCCGACAACAAAAAGGCCCTAATTTTGGCTTTCTGATCCATCAAAGCTCCCCAACTCTATATTTTCCCTCCAAAACTCACTTTCAAGAACGATCTGACTGCTGGTGGCAACAAGCACAGCCAACATCACAAACGCATAAGCAATGGACATGTATTTGGCGTACATCAGTTGAATATTCGATTCCGTTGTGAAGCAGAGAAGAATAAAAAGACAAATTGGAATAGCATTGTACATCATGACGTTATTGGCATTGAGTCCAAAAGCAGCGATTTGTGCGAAGACGAGCATAGTGAAGATGATAGCCGGTCCGAGCATTGAGAAGAAAATGACCAAGAATTGATAAGCAATGTAGGCGTATGAAATGGCATCGTTATTCTCTGAAGCACGTTTGTAGTCCATCAGAAGATCCACTGTATTAGCAATAGAAGAAGGTGTCCAGCGACGACGTTGATTGAAGAATTCCTCGAAGCCTTCTGGAGCATACGTTTCAGCGTCAGAAGCGGCTGCGTATTCGATCCGATATCCTTGTTTCAACAGAAGAGTACTCAACCAGCGATCCTCCCCTTGATCATACTGTACATAGTGACGTGGTTCGGAGGCTGTTTTCGTGTATTTATGCATAATGTTATCATCCATTAAAGCAGAGGCACGGAACAGAGAGAAGCATCCTGGAGCACACAGTACGCATCCGAACACGTGTTCGGCAGCTTTTTGGAACCAGTGAGCAATGGCGTACTCGAATTTTTGATACCAAACCATGATTCCATTTCCAATCGGATGAATTCGACCGCATGCACATCCAATGTCACTCTTTGCGTTCATCAGATGAAGAAGACGTAGAAGGGCATCAGGTTCGAATTTGGAATCTCCATCAATAGCCAGAATGAATGTGTTATCAGCCATTTGTTGTCGATCCTCAATTGATAGTGGGCAGTCCATGATACGATGACCAAGAAGGTAGTACATGTACATCACTTGACTCCATCTCTTCTTGTGTCGAATCATTTTCTTATCTTTCAAATGGACGAAAAGAAGGGTTCCAGATGGAAGCTTCACAACGAGACGTCCTCCATAAGGGGTATTCACCAGAATTCGTGTCTCCATTTTTCCCTCTTCATTCAACTTTTCTCCGGTCATCTCATTCAACAAATCAAAGAACATATTGAAGTATTCATTTGGCTGTCTCTTTTCGATTCCATCTTCCACCACGTCTTCCCAGGCGTCGTCGAAAAAGATGTGACCTTCTAGACGATACCTCAGCTCGTTCACTTTTTTGTTGTTCATCCGTGTGGCATGATCAACGTCAAGCTTCAGAATACTTCGCATCACCTGACGCATCTCGGTCTCTGTCTCGTGCCACATTGTTGCACAACCATAGACAGTTGACACTCGATCCACTTCATCATTTCGAATTCTGAGCTCATCGTTCTCATCCGTCACGTCTTCCTCTTCTATAAGCATAGTCTTCTCTTGACGATTGAGCGAGTGTTGGAAGATGACGAGTGATTGTTCGATACAAAGACCATTGCAGACAGGTGGCATTGACGAGATTCTGGAAATAAGGAGAGGTTTATGAGGGAATCTTGGAGATTATGGGAAGGTCTGGAGGCGGATGTATTGAATCAGGGAGTATCCGAGAACTTCTAGAGCATATCTGAGGGCCACTTGAAAGCTGAAACCGGGCTGAAAGTGAGTTTCAAACAGTTTTTTTGCTGTGGAGCCAACAGACTCAATTAAACTCCGTTTGAGACAAATGACTGTCCAGAAAGAGCTCAAAACAAGGATTCATTCAAAATCTACTGTTCCATTCGCAGGAAAAATTAACTTCAGATACACTTTCAACCCATTCTCAGCCATTCAGCAACCTTTCCGATAGCTCTCTCGTGGCATTGACCCTTAAAAACCTTCTGAATCCACTCACATTTCTTCCGTTGTATCGAAATATCTTTGTCTGACTAATCTCCATCCTCGATAGCATCCCACGAATAACCAAATGATACAGATGTAGAAATCCGGTGACGTCATTCCCTCGGCATCCTGGAACCATTGATCGCACACCCAACGGAGGCCAAACTTCGAGAGGCGTCGAGCGATGATGCAAGTTGGAGACTGACACGTGTACCGGACAAAACTGTAGGCTATAAGTGGTGCAATTGATAGAGGGTGCACAAATGAGAACGGATGGAGGTCGAGAGCAGCCAAGAATCGGGAAATGACACGCATGAATGAGTGAAGAGCGATGATTCCACAGGCGAGAAGAAGGAGAAGTCTGAAAGATTTTGAAATGGAGATGACTTTGGGATGAAAAAAATACGGCTTCTCTCGGATTTTAGGTCATTTAAAAGCTTCTTTTTATAGCCATGCAATGTATTTCAACAAAGAGAGTCAAGTTACAACGATTTCCAACTGAAACTCCATCTCTGGAACATTTCGAAACTTTTAAGCGCTTCCTTCAAAAATTTCAAAATTATTTTCGCTTTCAAGCTTTTTCAAGGCTCTTTCCACAATTTCAATATGTCCCAGAGCTGTAATTTCAGCCAAAGTTGGTCAAACTTGGCTTTCAATCACTTCCAACAGCTTCCAAACGACCCAAACTCGAGAAAAAACGCCGAAAAAGCCATCCTTACGTGTAATTCTGCTTGAAGTTAAAGCTGAATAAAGCCTTGGCAAAGTGTGAAGCATACAGCTTCTTATGCCCATTCATCAACACTGCAGACACCATAACTCCAACTGTACATGTGATCCTCATGAATGAAACCACCAGATTCGTCGTATTATTCATCTTTCTCACTGCATACTTTAATCGATAAAGCTCGTCGTAAGAAGTGCCAGCGTGTGTCGTATCAATCCAGGATTCCCAGAATCCGATAGACGTGCAAATGATTCCAATTGGTAGAGCAATAGTGGCGGTGAATTTTCCATCGAAAAGGGTCCAAACATAGCAACTGCTCATCAGAACTAGGAACATAATGACGTGTGGAATGGCGATGAAGCAGCGGCCGAGGCGGTTCCTGAAGGATCTCCCAGTCCGTGCAGCTGATACCATCGCTACCAGTGATCGTTGAAGGACAGCTACTAGTGGGAAGCAGGCGCTAAGCACCAGGCAACGAGCGAGATCCAACTGGGGGAACACATGGAAGCTTAGTACAGCAAGTCCAATGGCTCTGAGAGCTTCTAGAAGTACCACAGATCGATTCAATCGCCCACAGTCTCCTTTGTACATCTCCAGCGCCGCTCGAATCAAGTTGATAGTGTCTGGGAAGCATTGAATGAGAAGGAGGGACAGGTAGATTCCAGCGGTCGTAATTGATGTTCGGCGAACTGAAAATAGGGATTTAAGGAAAATTATGGGTTGAAATGGCTTACCAATGGCTTTTGAGCACTTTCTGGAAAACTTTCCGATGAGATGGGTGCGCGGGAGAATGTTAGTAGACATGATAAGCACGATTAGTTTTGAGAAGACCGATCCAAGTGTTAATACCACATTGCACATGGCGAATAGGAGTAGCTGGAAGAAAAATGGATTTGCGAGGGGAAATTTTGAAAATGTGAGGAAACACCCCAGTTTTGAGGGATTTTTCGCCAAAGAAAGGCTGAAATCTGTAAGATAATTTTGAGTTTCAGGCGATTTCCGAACAAAAAGTGAGCAAAAAGCACCAAATTTTTTGATTTTTTGTCGCAAAAAACATTGAAAACTGAACAGTAAACTTCCGACAAAATCTCCATGCTTCCAGCCGATTTCTGCCGAAAATTTTTTGAAAAAATGCATAATTTCTCACCTTTGTCGCTTGTAAAGCAGTGATCATCCATGGCGAAAGTGTGGGTCCATCGCTGGCGGATCGTTTGTGCGAACGAAACGCATTCCAGTAGTTCTCCCCATCGTTCATCGTGGCAAACGAACGAAGAGGAAGTGAGTAGAATCGACGGATTTCCCTTCGAAATCGACAATCGCCGCGCTCACTGTTATTTTGATCGAGTTTTTCTAGTTAAATCGGAGCGAAAATGGAGGTCAAATGCGGGGAAAATTCGAAAGAAATTCAATTATGGCGAAAACGCGATGAGACCCGGTTGAGGAGAAGCATGCGCCTTTGAAGGTTACGGTAGCTTTGAAAGTTTAAGATCTGCAGGTTTGCTGGGGTACGGTAATTTTTGAAAGAATTTTCTGGACTTTCGACAGACTTTTTCGAGAAATATAGTTTTTTAAACGATTTTTCCCAGAAAAGAAAAAGTTTGTGAAGCTTTTCAAGCTTTTTAAAATGAATAAAACAAAAAATCAAGTCGGAATTATCAGTGACAAGACCAAAAAATTCGGAAATGAGCCGGAGAGATTTCCTTCCAGGGTTTTCAGACGAAACTGATAGAGATAAGTTGAAAATTCAAATCATTTTCAAGATTGAAAATGGTGGAAAATCTATGATTTTATAGAAATAAAGCAGATTTGTCCATAATATCGACAGAAGCTTCATAATTCCTTTCTCAAGCTTTGAAGACAATTCCAACAGGGTTCCTTATGAAATTACTATCTGGCAGCTGAAAATTCATCAGAAAATTCTGAAAGTTAGAGAAAAGAAGAGCAATTTTAAAGAGATCAAATAAATTTATTCACAAAATCGGCAATTAAACAGAAATCAATATAAATTCCAGAAAAACAGATCAATCCTCCTCTTCCTCCTCATCGCCAAACGACAAGAGCCCTTTTTTAACTGTCGGTGCTGGCTCATTCTTCTTTTTCTTCTTTTCAGCCTCCTCATCAACCACACTACCATCTCCATTCCTTTTCACTGGCTTCTTAAAAGTGATTTTTCCCTCGGCAATCATTTTATCTCCCTCCTCTTTTTTCTTTGTTTCAAGCTCTTTATCCAACTCTTCTTTCGTCAAATCAGTCTCCTCATTCAATACGACCACCTGTGGCCGATCTTCCTCTTTCATTCGCATCAAATCCGTCTCGTCGTCGTCGAAATCTGCTGGTCCTGCTTCGTCGTCGAACTGAAAGCAGATAATTGATTTTTAAAACTTTTTTTTTCAATAAGATACCTTATCTTCCAATTTTGCCGGCTCCTTATATCCCATTTTCGACTTCAATGCTTTGATGAAAGCCGGCTCTTCTTGCTCGACGAAATGCAGATTTGCCTGGAAAAAATAACTGTTTTAATACAATAAAACTCATAATTTATCGACTTACTTTGTCTTTATAAGACATTGAAGATGATTGGCCTCGCTTCGACATTTTTGACTCTTTTCCACCTGAAAAAATAATTTTTTTGATAAAATTTTAACTTTTGAAGGTTTTCAGCAAAGTAATTCAAAAGTTTTGAAGCAAAAAGTCTCATGAAAAGCAACGAAAACACCAGGAAACCGTTTGAAAAACAAAAAATTAGCAAAAAAATGTGTGGTCCGCAATGTGTCGTCAAATGTGGTGTTTAAGCAAAAAAACCGCAAACTTCAAATTACAGTTTTTTGGCCCATTTTTTTTGCTTTTTCTGAATTTTCGAGGTTATCATCGGGTTTTCTGCGTGGTTTTCATCAATTTGGCACCAGAAACTATATAAAAGTCATTTCCGCCAAATTTCCTCAGGTATTTGCTATTTTGGTCTAACTGAGCTATTTCGTCTGGCATTTTTTCGATTTTGAGCCGGATTTCCCTCGTCTTACTTCGGTTTTGTATACTTTATTGTGTTCTCTGCACAATTTTCATCATTTCGCTATCAAAAATTTCCACGGAAAGCCGTTTTCCGCATGTTTTTTCCCTCTCTAAAAGCTCAAAATTTTCGAAACTAATAAGTCATTTGTTTTGTTCTTGGCTTGCCTCTTCCCGTGATATATCTTGTTTGTATAGTTTAGGACACAGGCACAAAGAAAATTAGTAGAGAAAAAAACAAAAGAAAAACCAGAAATGAGTCAGAATGAAATTTGAGCAGAATCGAAAATGGCTCATAAATATTCCATGCGTTCTCTCGTCATGTATCGCTTTGTAGGGGGAAATTTATTATGATTCAGTTTTTTTCTTAAGTTTCGTCGATTATAAAAAGCTCAAAGCGGCTAAGACTATAAGTGTCTGAGAATGAGTTATGTTCTGAAAGTGACGTCATCTGAGAGCCTTTTGAACCAGTGTTTCTATTCTTTTTGAGAGTTGAAGGCACAAAAAAACCCAAGTCGTGAAATTGATTTGAACTGTTCTCTAAAAGTTAGGAGAATGGTGAAAATCTGTACGATTTTTTTAAGGGCTTCTGATCGTGTTTGTAAGAGTCGGGCTGACGCCTTTTTGATGATTTTTGAGGATTTACTTGCACGGCAAGTACGTTTTTGAAAAAGCCTTCGTGTGTGAATGCAGGTTTTCACTGCACGATGCAAAATGGGTGCATTTCAATTATACAGAGCTATTCTAACTCGCAAAATAACTCTAGCTCAATACGCTACAGAGTTCTGAACTGGACAAGATGTAAAGTCTCACCAGTTCCTTTATTGTCTTGGTCTGGAGCTTTCTTGTTAAAAATAACATTGTCTAGAGTCTGACCTAGCTCAGATACTCTCAAACGATTTGTTGAAAAGATTCTATAAACTTGATATATTCATCCTTGGAACCTTCAGGCGTTGAAAGCTGATATCTTCTAGCGGCCAGAACATTTTGAAAATTGGCTCTTGATTCTAAGTTTTCTGTTCATCTACTTCTTGATTTTTAGCTTGATTAAGTGTCCTGAGCCTTCTATAAGTTCAAACTAACCGATTGCTAGAAATCAGACACTTTTAATCAGTCCGGTTAGCAGAGAAGATTCAAGGTTTTGCCGATTGAAAATGGTTTTGAGCGGTGGAAAGTTAACGGCATCTAATACCTCAAAACTTATAACATTCTCTTTTTGTCGACGTCGGTTTTGCAACTCGTGAAGTTCCGAGACTTTCGAAGCTTTTATAATTTTCAACATTGGTGTCTTCTGAAATCCCTCAGAAACCAGAACCTACCCTAAAACCCTAAAATTCATTTCAAACAATTCGTCATTTGAAATGTTATAAGTCATTTCTCTCTGTCTGTCTTCTAATCTCCTTTCTATTCCCAATTATTATTATTATTATTATTATTATTATGCCCGGGGTGGCCCTCTCTTTCTCTCTCTGTCTTCGAATGAAATTTGTCGTTTTTCTTCTTTCCACGCAACAAGTCAACACTTTTTGCTGTCTTTTCTCTCCCTGTTCACTACCCCTCAATTCCCTTTTTCCTTCCTCCCACTTTTTCCCCCATATCGCCACGTTACGAATTGTTCGTCCCTTCCTTTCCTCGTTCTTTTTTTTGCCTTCACCCTCCTCCAGCAGTTTCTTCTTCATCTTCTTCGTGTCCCCCCCGAAATGATGATGATGATGACGATGGCTGCTTTTGCATGAATTAGAGAGATAGAGACAAGGGAATATGTGTATCAAGATCAGTGGGTCTTGTGTTTTGATATCTACAACAGTACCTGTAATAGAGGGGCACCTGGATGAGAAATCGTTTGGAAGAAATCTTGAGAAGGGCATCGGCTTAGCCTTAATCTGGAAAAATGAAATCGCCTAAACTCGGGTTTCTTGTTTACCCAGAAGGCTGAAAAAAGCTGGAACCGTCTATCAGAAATCTTCGGCTTATAAAGGGTTAGCTGATCTTTTAGTAAGTCAAGTCAAGAGGACAGCTTCGATCAACTTTGAAATTTTGATTCATTCTGAAAAAGACTCTAGACTAAAGCTAGATCGCTTGTGCTACAAAAGCTGAAACTGGCTGTCTATAATCTCCTATTTTGGGTCTTAAAGAGATCAAACTGATTCTGGTTTTTCTATTGCTGAAAGAGCTGAAGCTGGCTATTTGGAAACACCGTTTCAGGTGGTTTAAGCTAAAAAAAAAGGACTTGTGAAATTTCAAAGCCGCCCAGAAAGTCGGAGGCAATCAGCTTACTGATAGACGAAAGAATTCAGAGCTCTACCTGCCAACTTAATAAAGCTGAAGATTTTCATTTCAGGTGACCGAGCTCATATGCTCTAAGGAGCTTACTAGTTATTGGAAAAAGCCTTGAGCTCTTCTGAAACAGTTTTTTTTCCAGAATTAGAGAAGCTGATGTACTTCTTGAAGTTGCAAATGCTCTTGGGCTTCTTGAAGACGTTCACAAAGAACTTGACTTTAAAATCATGAATTCGAAGTTCTTGAAAGATCATATTTTAAATCAAAAGATAATCGTTCAAATGAAGTACCGGAGATTGCGTGGGAAAGAGCAACAAGCAGAAGCTTAGCTGAAAATGTTGGCGATTTTGTTGAAAATTCGAAAATTTCAGCGGAGAATTCCAGAATCTCTTTTATTCGGACTGGAAAGAATGTTCCAGAAACTCTTCCAGCGATTTTTCTAGGTTTCCTAGGTTTCCAGAAACTTCATTCTTCGAGCCTCTACCTTTCAGCTATAGCTCTGAAAGTGGGCGTGGCCTCTCGTTCTAGCTACTAATTGAAATTCACTAATCCTCTTTCGAAAAACTAAACCTTTTCTTTTTCCCTCCACCCACACTCCTCCTTCAACAATAATAAAAATGAGAGAGAAATATGAGATCAAAGGTTTTTTTTGTCCACCCCCTTTTTTCTTTCTTGATTCTTGATCGCTCTCATTTCATTTTTAGTGTTTTGGAGAAATTGAAAGAAGGTTTAGACTTAAACTTATTCTCTTCCCTTCCATCCGTCGTCTTCTCCATCTTCTAATCTTGTTAAGAATGTATGTTTTTTTTCCTTGCGGTCTGTTCGCCTTCTCTCCCTTTTGTTCAAGAATGAGAAAAGAAAGAAAATTTTGCATTTTAGCGTTTTGTCAGATGACTTCAAAATGAAAAGTCCCACGCGTTCTTTTTCAGGGGTTAAGTGGGCGTGGCCTCAAAAAGTTAGGAACTAAATAAAGTATAAGCTGTTTCAGAACTGAGGTCTTATCAGAATTCGACTAATTCATGATTGTCCCGTTTCGACACTTTTCCTCATGGAAACTACGAAACTTCAAGTGGGCGTGGTCTAAACAAAAACGAGGTTTTCTCGAATAGTTTCCGTGTGTTCGCCTGATCCTTTGCCACGTGGAAGTTGGCATGCCTACTATTTGCACCCTATTCTTCCATCAGGCCAGGCAACTAAACATTTCAAGGTTCTCGAATTAATCCAAGCTCCACCCACTTTGATTTTGCTCCTCCCACAAGCTCCGCCCTCTTGTCATCAAGATTCCACTGAGATCTACAATAGCTGTAATCAGGTGATTTTTGAATAGTTTGATGTCATTGGATACTTTGAAAGAATTCCGCTCGTAGAAACAGGAAGATCTGTCCAGCGGGTCTCGACACGACTTTTGAAGAGGAATTGTCGCTGTAATGGGGGCTGAAGTACCTTCAAACGGGGCTTATTACAGTCAGTGATACCAATGATAGTAACCAGTTGAATTGGTCTTCTCACAGTATCCTTTTACAGAACGAATTACCGGTTGCATAGTCTCCGTCCTGTTCGATTTCCGGAATTGATCGAAAATGGTCTTGTGGAAACTTACAGGTAACTGTGCAACTGTTTCTGAAACTGTGAATGGCCAGTGTTGGTCCGTTCCTGATGAATTGATAGGTCCAGAAGTTAACTCTTGCCTATCAATGTATTTGAGAAAAGTATCTCAAAGATCTAAATTTCCCATCCTGCCCTTTGGTTCAGTTCCATTTTCAAGTGAAATGACTGGCTGAGCAGGCTCCGCCCATTTTCGAAAATTTTCGAAAAACCCATCTCGGACTTCCCTTTGTCAAACAACGACTCACTTTTTTTCAATTTTCAGAACTGATTTCCCTCCAATTTCCATCAGATTAAAACCATTAGTCCCCAAACTTTTTCCAAAAAACCAACAAAAAAAACTTTTTTTTGTTGGTTGGAAAAGATGAGAAAAGGGGTCACATATATAGCACACACTCCTCCAACAAGTCCCTCTCTCTCTGTTAGTCTCTCTGTCTCTGACTTCTCTGCCAGACACTCTTCTCATATATTTATCTCTATTACAACATCTCATCAATCGAGATGGAAAAAAAAGAAGAAAAAAAAATGAGACCACGAGGTTTTACTTCTTCTTTTCCGTCGCCGGCTTCCCGGTTTCGGGCGGGTCGATTTTGGTTCCGGAAGGTGGGTTCTGCCCTTATCAGTGATAAGTTATCACTTTGGCTCCGCCCACTTTTGATTTGATCCATTCGAAATAAGCTCCGCCCATTTTGATATGCTCCGAAGATTTGCTGGTCATTTGCAATTTATATACAAGCTCCGCCCACTTTTATGATTTTGGGAATAACCGAGTTGGCTCGTTTTGATAGAACCAGTAACAAGTTTATTACTACTATCGGAAATCCTTGAAACTTTAAATCTGAGCAAGCCCCGCCCACTATATACACAGTTTTTAAAGGCGCATTCAGATTTGTTGTCGGTTTGGACCGCCCGTGTGAATGAATCGAAAGTGTATATTCTCTTTTCTTTCCCTCTTCCAAACAACACATAAAGAGAGAGAGAGAGACAACAGCCTCCAAATCATTCCATCCTCGCTCATTCCGCCACTTACTTTCTCTCCCCCCTTTCCTGCCTCTTTTTTCTCCCTTCTTGTCCACATTTTTCGCTTCTTATTATGTTGTCCCCCCACTCCTCCTTCTTTTCTTCCATATACCCATCTCAAATACACACACAGAGAAACACTCGAAATAGGTGGAATGGGCAGAAAAAATTTGAGAAAAATTGGTATAGAAATGTTCGGATTCGAATAATTCGGAGCTTCAGAATCTGCTGGAAAATTTCTGGAACTTCAGCTTTCGATGACCGGAAGTCGTTGTCGACCACTGGTCAGAATTTTGATTTTCCGATGATTTTCTGAAAATTCCGTTTCGACATCTGGCACGATTCCAGCTAGAATTTGGTCTTCCAAAAGTCTCAAATCGTTTAGCGAAGTTCGAAAGTCTGTCTAAAAATGACTATATTTTGATGACAGGAAGTATTTGCGGACCGCAGATTTGATGGAAATTTCGAAGGTTTCTCATCGAAATGTTTAGTTTCAGAGCTGCTTTTTGAGTTTCTGACTTCACCGTCTGAAACTATCTCGGCTGAAACTTAGTTCCTTCCGAAGGCGGCCCTCGCTGGATAAAATTTCCCTAGATTTTCCGGAATTATAGTTTCCGAAGTTTGACACGTTTTTCGTTTCCAGCAGTTAGCTTTTTCAAAACTTCAAAATACTAAAGTGTAATTGTTAGTTTGCCGGTTCCCGATGATTCGACGTGGAATTCTCGATTCCATTAACTGACTTTTTTGAAGCTGGAATTCGGATTTTTCGAAATTCCGATTTTTGTCAGAACCTCTCCGAAAGTTAGATCAAAACAGTCACCTATGATTGTCGGAAAATTCCAAACTGGAAAATTGAGAATTATTGAAATTTTGACTTTCGCAAGCGAGATGCTGAAATGCATACTTCTCTGTGCTTTGAGCTGAAAATCTTGTAACCTTTTCCCAACAAAAGTTCCTTAATTTCGTTCTTTATCTGAAAAATCGCAGTTCCCATGACATTTCTGTTCTTGAGTCGGTTTATTGACGATTTCTTTCAGTTTCCAATCTTTATGATTAGAACTATCAATCACCATAGTCATTTAACTATGGGCGTCACCTCTGGGACACAACAGATATGTTATGTTCGAAAAAGAGGAAGTATACTTTTGTGATTCTTTTTTGGAAATCAGAACTGATAGTGACTATTATCAACTGATTGCAAATCTAGACTGATGGCACTGTGGTAACAGCTCCATGATCAGAAGGCCTAAGGCTTATCAGAATTATAGTCTATTCGAAATGCCAAGTGGATCTGATTTATCAGAATTCCGGTCTAATCAGTTGATATCACTAGTGATCTGGAAAATTCTACCTAGATGTCACCTGATACCCTGGCTCTCGTAGCCTTTACCTTTCCCCAAATGAACGATGAAGGAGTACAATAAATTGTAATAATGTCGTGGTGTGTGTGTGTGCTTCCCACTTCTTTCAATGTGTACCCTCCTATCAGATTCTCCTCCTCTTTTTCGTCTCTTTTCCTTCCCTCTCTCTTTTTTCGTTCCTCCGGAGACATGGAAACAGATGAAAAAGAAGAGGGCAAAAGAAGACGGGTGCTGGTGGTGTCACCCATCACCGCTAGTTCTTCTTCGGGAAGAGAGAGAGAGAGGGGTCTAATTGCAGCTGTTATATATATTTGTATCGTGTGTGTCACCCACTATCGATCTTCACTTCTTCGGTTTTCTCACTTTTTTGGAGAAGTGTGTGATTTTTTGGTTTTTACTGAGAATCGACATGGCTATTATGGAAGTTGAAGAATGGATAGAAGCTTTCAACAACCATTTTTGTCCGAAATTTTCGATTATAGCTCATCTCTCTATCAGAGTGGCAGGCCTGTAAAAGCACTGTACTCTTTGCAATCTTTTCAATCTGTATCGCCGAAGTCGTCATATTAATGGCCAGAACTGAAAAACTGTAGGACTCAACTCAGTAATGCTTTTCAGTCATAGAATGGTTGATAACATCATGACTAATTATTCTGCAAAAGCACTGTCGTTTTGATATTCTCACACTTCACGTTCCAGCATGAAGTGTGGGCTGTATGTTGATGGTCTCAAACCGAATGCCAAGATACTGTAATCTTCGGATTTTCATAGTTTTCTTTAAATTTCTGAATGTCAAAGTGTCAGATTTGATAAATTTAAGTTACGAAATCAATTCTTTGTGTTTTAGCAGCGGTCTCACAGCTCCTATTCAATCTATTTTGAACTGACGTCTTCCTGTTATCATGGCTGAAGATTAATCATCACTGGGAAGTTCCTAAAATTTTGGTTAACAGAATAGGAAATTGCGAGGAAATGGTTTTAGGAGATGATATGAAACTTTGTCTGGAACTGGAATTTCAGTTTTCTCTTTTTTTCAAGTTTCTCTTTATTCACAACCTTTTCTTCCTTATCTGGAGTCAAGTAGCGGATTCTGATAATACGGTCTATCAGAAGAGTGGTCTGAACTGTTCAGCTTTTCTAGTTTTGGCCTTTCCTCTAATAACTCCCATCTGTAGGATAGACGAAGATCATGAAGTTCGGGGAAATGATCCTTACGATCGAAAGCTCCTCATTTTGCTTTTTCCAGTTTAACCTCAACTATGCCCCTGTAAAGCAGCGGACCAGCATAGACTCTATTATTTTCAGTATTGCTCTTTCCATTTTCACCTCTCTCATGATAACTTCCCCTAACTCGGACCGAATTGTCTTTACCTCAGAAAGAGGGCGAAGCAAAGGAGGGAGGGAGGAGTGTCATTCCGTTTATTGACATTACATATCGCCTTCATCTCCAACTCGGTTTGTGTGTGTGTGAGCGTCAATGTGTGTGTGTGTGTGTTGAGTTTGTGAGTGCTCTGTGCATGTTTTTTTTCCAATTTCTAAATTTTTTCCCTTCAGCCGTTCTCCTCCTTTTCCCCCTTCTCCTCCCTCTTTTCTGTGCCGCCCGTCTTCTTCATCTGGGTACAACTGACCTCCCCGCCTTCTCCTTGAAAAGGTTCGTTTCGAGACCCTTTTTCCTCATCGGAACAAAAAAAGTGCCACGCGGCGCTTTTCGGTGGTTCAGGTGTTTGCATAAGGAGGCGGCGAACTCTCTCTCTCTCTGTCTTTGATTCTCTGCGTCTCTTCTATGTTTTCAGGCCAATCATCTATCTCTCTCTCTCTTTCACTTCATGTTGTTCGTCACATCTTCTGGAATGTCTTCGTATCTTTCGTCTTCTTTTGTTTTCTCAGTTTTAGTACTTCCGTTTCTTTATCTTTTCTCTTCTTGATTGGATGGGGGCTTTAAAAACGGAAATTTCGAAATTTTCAAAATCTAAAAAAAATTTCAATAAAAAAATTTTTTGAAGTTTTGTGATCCGGACTAATTTATCTGAGAACCTAGTACCCATCAGACCTAGTTGAATTATGGTGATCTTTTCTTCGACTTATTCTGGCTCTGTCTCAGTGTTCAGATTTCCAAATGTCTATCGAATCAGTTCAGACATGGTAAACTCGCGCTTTTAACAGTTTGTCTGGAAAACTTTACAATTTTTTGGCTATGAAAATCTGGATTACTTGAACCAAAAATTTTCAAGTTCAAAAAAAACTTGAGCATTACCAGATCTAGTCAAGGGATTCTTAACTTCGCTCTATTGACAGTTTTTTCTGCAATACTTCCAAACTTACTGATAAGATACAGAGACGTGTAATTTGCCGGTAATTTGTCAGGAAATCTACTGATTAGTAAGCCTGATTCCTGATAGTACTGCATGTTGGTCCTAATTTGCTCGCTTTTCTGGATGTTTATCAGATTGAAGTGGGCTCTTTTGTGAGTTTTACACCGAAAGTCCAATTTTTAGTCGATTGGGCTTACAAATATGGAAATAGCTTTTTTGTTTGAGTTTTTAAAATCCGATCAAACCTTCCAAAGATCCACCTTGATATTTGGTATGGCCTAACCTTTGAAAACACAAAAAGTGGGTGTGGCTTAGCCAGGTCTTATCTCATCATCACCATCTCTTGGAAGAAGATTATGCCTTGAATCATTTGTCCTCCTCCTCTTATTCTAACCCTCTTTTTCTCTCCCTTTTTGATTCAGGTCAACCTCCTCTGGTCTCCATTTTAGGCGTTCTTTTTGTCTCTTTCCCATCCTTCCTACCCATGTTGATTTGCATAAAACTGTGCATAGTCTCATTGTGTTTGGTCACCTGCTCTCTTTTTCTCTTTACTTAGTTTATTAGTCAGAGTTAGTGGATGTTTCTAGAAAGAAAAAGGACTGAAAATTGAATTCTGAAAATGTCTATTTCTGAAAATGTTTGACGTCATCTGCGGAATAATTTATTCCGAGTTTTGATATTTGCGATGAGAAACAAAGTTAATTCCGAAATGTTTTATAAGCCAAAAATCCCTCAAATTCAGCTTTTTTTTTGGAAGTTCACTGAAAATCTTTAAAGATTTATGAATTTGGCACCGTGCTAGAATAAGTTGTTTTCCACTTTTGAAAGTTTTGAGCGGAAACATGAAGGTCTTGGCATAAAGCCAACTTGCTTTTTCAGCTCCTTTTCGCTTATCAGCGGACTGTTACCAGTGATGGAAGAAGATTTTGGCACCGTTCCAGAATTTCATTCTAGAAATTCATTACTTTTTTCGGATTTTCGAAAGTGGCCTTGAATAGTACAAAATCGGACCTGAAATTAACTCTTTTTTTACCGTTTCGACAAATTACGGCCTAAAATCCGACATTTGGATTTCTAGTCCACCAATTTAGCGGCTATCAAACTCGTTTCTGTACCATTCAATTTTACTTTTGGTTAGGATAAATTCACAATGAAAAAAAGAATCAGCATGAAAAACTAAATAGGGAAACATCCTCGAGAAATGATGATCTTGGCACAGTGCCAATTCTCTAATCCTCTTTTCTCGGAGTTTCTATCACATTCTGTGTCTTTTCTGCACAGTGCTAGCCCAATTAACTTCAGCTAGATCTTGGCACAGTGCCAAGTTTCTCTTGAACAGTGCTAGTCACATGAACTTCCTAAACTTCATAAACCAATCCTCCCTTCCAACCAAAAACAACTCCTCACCTCCAATACATCAAACCAATCAATACAAAAAGAACAACATGTTAAAATGAAATTTGGGCGAAAACATGATGTTATTTGTGTGTGCTACTCCTCTCCTTTCCCCCCACTTGACGATCATCATTTGGAAAAATGCACTCTTTTTGAACATTCATTTCTCACTCTGTCTCGCTCTTTTTCTCGGGTCATCATGTGATAATAGTTATTTATTGGGCCAATCTGGAATTTGCAATATTGAAAAAGAGCCATACTCCAAAAACATTGAAAATTTCAAAAACGGTTTTGGCGCCTTTTTCAGATGACCTTCCTTTTCGTTTCATTTGTCTTCTTTTTCTTCCTTCTTTCTTCACTGTCGTTAACCCGTCCCTTCATATCCGCATAGATTCTTCACATCTTCTTGCCCATAGAACATAAATTTGGTGGCAGTAACCTCAACCTGTCACTTTTTTCCTATATTAAGAGTCTACCGAAAGGTTTTATGTGCATCTTGGCGGTCTTGAAGGGGAACGGTGAGCCTAGCAACCTGGGAGTAAATGGGGACTTACTAGTGGAAGCTGGTTACCCAGCGTAACCTAGAAGTATTTGTATACTAAACAGCCTCTTATCTTGTGAAGAGTTTTCATCGTAAACAATTAAAAATTGCTGCTCAAAATGACCATAAACACGAGAATGAGAGACTGTTAGTCATGTTAGAATTCCACAAACCTAACAATTTCAAGGTATAATTTGAAGGCTGCAGTTAAGATAGTATTGGGTGGAGTGGACTGTCAATTATTTGAATAGATCTGGCCTAGAGATGCCAGAAAGTTGAAATTTTGTAAAAACGTTTGATTCTGTTTTTGGTATTATAAACTTGGTTAAAAGCGGCCATCTAGCTTAAGACAGCTAAAAGCTGCAATTTCTCTACTGTGTTTCTTGGTGACTTATTTTGATGTAAAAGACGTAGCCAGCTTATAAACAGGCCAATAATGATCTACTCGGATTGATGCTGATACTTACTAGTGACCATTCAATGTACCTGCGGTACGCTTATGTCCAGCTGATTGTCAATTTCTCTATACGATCTGGTCAAAAGATTAAAAAAAAAAGATTCTTGTTGGATATTTCCGGTTCTGTACTTCTGTTGTTCTTATCATGAACTTCACTGAAACTGGTAATAGGTCAAGGCAAATTCCAAGTCAACGCTTGGATTGCAGACTGATCCAGTACATAGCTTTCACATTGAAACTTTATCTGTAACTGAACTTGAGATTTTAGAATCTAGCCATATTAAGTCAATTAAAACAACTTCTTGCCATTAGTCGTTTCCTCACTTCTATATCTTTTGCACTTTTCCCCCCAAACCAATGACGTCACGAGGGCATGCAGACTAATGTACGTATAATTTCGAATCTAAGTTTCCAGTGTTTACTGTAAAGTTTCGAAATCGCCGGTCAAATTTTTGAGGTGCGATTTCATTGTCGAAATGATGACTTATCAAAATCAAGGTAGCAATGATAAGGAAGAAATGAGTTATCTGTATGGGTGGTCTGGTCAGAAAGTTCAGAACTTTGTGATAGAAATCTAGAATGAATAAGCTTCAGTTTGAGTGTTCCAGCTGAAGAGCGATAAAGAGATTTTTCGTTGCTGAAACTTTTTGAAAAATCTGAAATTCTTTTCTCGAATCTTGTCACCATAAGCTAGACGACTGATCACAGTTCCAGATTCAGGACTTTGTCTGAAAATTCCCAAATCTGAAACTGCTATTTTCTACGGTTTCAGTGTGTTGTTGTTATCTAATTATATTTCTCTCTTCGTTCCCCGCTTGGCATAATGCCAATTTTTCCAGATTTGTCTGAAAACGCCGATTTTCTCGTTCATTTCTCTTGGAAATAACCTTTCCATCTGAATTATCTCTTAAGTAATTTCGCTCTTTTTCTCCGCAGTTTTTTTGGAGCTATCCCCTAAATAACGTTTTTTTTTCAGACCGTACCACCATCTCGAAGCCGGGATCATCTACAAAAATTACGTTTTTTTTTCTTCCACCGAGCTTCGGAAGCTCAGCTTCCAACTTTTCCCACCCAGGGTTCCACTCCTTTCCTCTCTCTGTCTCTCTCTCTCTCTCTCTCTCTGCCTTCCTGTCAATTCGTTCTCAATAAGAAGATGGGCATTGAACAAAAAAAAAAGAAGGAGGAGAAGACGCAGATGATTATTGATTCTGAAATGACAAACAAACCCTTTTTTCTCCTCCATTCCCCTCCTCCTTCTTCTTCTTCTTTCTCCCAATATGTCGTCGGGACGGACGGACGGACTGGACGGGGGGCTAACTCACTGACACACACACACATACTAAAGGCACACACACACACACATAGACAGACAAATTCACTCACACACAAGCACCGACCGGCCAACACACACACACACTGAATATGAAATTAGCAAGTTTCTCCTCGACGGGCACTAATTTTGGTTGGAACCATTTGGAATTTTTGAATTCCCGCGATTTTCGGGAATTTGAAGTTTTGGGTTACGGAAGACGTCTTCCAAGAGGCATTCTAACACTTTTTGTTATCAGGCATCACACCTGAGATTACGTGAATCGGAAGTGCAATCTAGGCAATCCAGGCTGAAAAAGCTGAAAAAGCAGTGCCAACTCAAAGCTGAAATTTCTTGAAAAAGCTGAAAATGGCTGAAATCCTGATGGATTACAATATGTTCAAAGCACTTTTAGAACTGCTTTCCATCTTTTCTTATCAGTCAAAGTTCTGAAAACAAGGGCTCTATAGTCTTATAACCCAAATTAAATATTAGCGTTTTTCCGAATTTCGGAACTCCAGAGTTGAGCTTTCTGTAAAAATCAGTAATTTCCTTCTTCCGAAATCGAAATTTCCAAGATTCGTAACTTTATTTTTCAAATTTCGAGCTCCCTAGCCAAATTATCTGAAATTCCTTCATTTGAAAGTCGAACTAGAGTTAATTGCCACGTGGCTGTTTCCATGACTATCCAACAGGTCAAAAGTTGAGTTTTCTGCTTACTTTGGGTCTTCAAGTTCTTCGCTTCTTTTTCGTATTTTTAGGATTCATGAAGTCAATTTCTTGTAATTTCGCATTCTGGAAGGTGAGTTCCAAGTAACTCTTATTTGGTATCTCTTAGTTTACACTGCCAGTATCAGATGGTCATTTGGAACCTTCCCATTTTTTCGGAATCTTAAAACTATAGGCTATCCCACCCAAACCTTAGGTCACTGAATCTCCAAAGGCCAAAGGCCTGGAACCCTGTAATTGGAAAGTTCGGATTGTCAGAATATAGAACTTGGATTTTTCAAGTTTTCTAAAAATGCTGAAACCATTGGTGTTTCTATCCAAACGTGTTGGTTTGAGATGTTCTGAATGATCAGACTGAACCTTTGAAATTGAAATGGATCCTCAAAATGATCAGGTTCTTCAGAAGATGTCAGGTAGAGATTCCACGTGGAACTCCCTATGCACCCGGTGCACCCGTTCTCTTCATTCATTTCCCCCGCCCTGTGGTTAGGTGCGTGTCAGGCTCTAACTACTTGGGGGAAGGCGGTTCTTCTCTTCTGCTCCTTTTCATTCTTCGTTTAGTTTTTTTTTTGCAGTTTTGTCGTTGTCCCCACCCACCCCGAAGACGAAGAAGAAGAGCGGTGTGCATTGATTTTTGAGGCGTCCCAGAAAGAGAGAAAAGGATGCCGGGCGGGCCGCCCGTCTAACAGAGAGAGAGAGAGAGAGGGACACGCCCACTTTTTCTCTTCTTTCGCGCACCTCGACCCTCTTCGTTCTCGCCTCGATATGTCTTTATTCATCTATTTTCCACTTTTACCCATTAGGAAGGTTTTGCCAGAAAAAGGTCAGTAAAGTCCTTGGTTACGACTTTAACTATGGCTGAAAACTCTGTTTTAAAGGTTTTAGAAAAGCTTCTGTCAGATTTTCTTAGAAAATTTCTATCTAAAATCTCTTAATTCGAAGCTTTGAATCTTATGGATTTCGGAATTCAAATGACCTTGTTTCGACTTTTTTTGTTTCTAACCCGAAAACCCTCTCATACCACATCCTAGTTCCTCTTTCTCATAACTTACAATCGAATTGAGAAGAGAATAACCTAGTTACCTCCCGGAGAGATATCACCTCATTTTGGTGTAACAAAGGGTTTTGGAAAGTGATAAGCCTTTGATATTGCCAATTCAACTACGGTTGCAACTATAACTGTAAGTCATGATTTCGGTAGGCTTCCTGTTATTAGGAAACGTTGATGACTATGATTTGAACGTCCAATATCAATGATATCCATAAACTTTCTCATAAGAAGATCACTTCAAAACGAAGGTTTTTAGTAACGGTATCTTTTTGAATTTGATAACCAAATACTGTATCAGAAGTTTGAACTTTTTTTGAGCAATAAACGGGAAAAGTAATCCCAGCAGGACTAACCCTTCATTTGTATTCAGTCTGAGTCAGTTTTCAGAATGAATGGTTTTCATCGCTTCTAATCAGTTTGCTTAACAGCGCCCAAATCAGTGATTTTGATGTACCCAACCGATAACTTTTCTAAAAGCTGGGACCATCCCCAAAGTGTTCGGAACTTCTATTATACAAAAAAGGTTCTTAGAGAGCCATGAAATGGTTTGATTTTGCAACTTCAAGTCAAAAATCAACTATTCTTTTTGAGGTTGTCCAATATCGGAATGGGTGAAAAATCGGAAAATGAATGTCAAAACTCCACATGTTCTAGTTTTTCCAGTTTTATTTTGAAACTGGACTGGTGAAACTAAAACCATGACCTTGGGTAGCTTAGACCACCAAACCAATGATGTAGATTCTAGACTTTCTGACTGGACGAACTACTCTGTTGGGGTAGGAAATGCGTTCAATAACATGAAATCGAGGCTTTTCAAACCAAAACCCTAAAAATCAGTCAAGCTTGTTCTCACTTCTTCAAAATTTCAAGCACATCAGACCTCCCAGCTAACCAACTTTGACCACCGTGGGTGGAATTAGATGAGGCGTTCAGAATTGAATACATAAATATGTATAAGAAAAGTGACAGCTGTCCTCCTGTGGCTATTCCAACAGAATCCCAGTTGGGGCGTCGGTGGTCGGTCGGGGGTCGTTTGGTCAGGTTGAATGGGGTAGTGGGAGGAGTATTAGTGTGGAAGATGATGGAAACAAGAGGGTAAAAGATGGAAACAGAGAGAGAAAGAGAGAGAAGGAAAGAAGTGTGTGTGTGTGTGTGTGTGCGTTTTGTGTGTGAGGCTGTGTGTGTGTGTGTGTGTGTGGCCGAGTGTCATTGTTCGAGTAGAATGAAGCGAAACAAGAAATAATCGATTGACTTATGTCCTCGTCCTCTCTCCGCCTTATTCTCCTTTCATCCCTCCACAAGCCACATCATCTGAAGATCTGACATCTTCTTTTCTTTTTTTTTGCAAATTCCATTCCATATACACTCATCATTTTGTTGTCTTGTTTGTATTTGGGCGAATGATGTCCCCCTTTTCCGTCGGCACTACTGGCACCGAGGCGGTCTGTACCAGTCACCGGCCACCTCCCTCCAACTACCACTCCACTCACTTCCAACCGCCTAGTGCGAACTGGAAAGTTTTGGCTAGGATTGGAGTTGGAAAGAAAGAAGAAGAAGAAGCTCGAAAAAGGCTTTGGCTGAAACTTGGTTCTGTTAATCTAAAATAGTTTGAAAGTGTCCTGTAGTTTGGAGAGTTCACTAAGCTGGAACTGCTGGAAATCGGAGCTTTTTCATAGGTGCCCTGAAGTGTTATGTAGCCGAAAGCCCCAGTGATCGTCAAAATTTTTCGAGAATCTGAGTCAGGGATTCTGTCTGGAATCTGAATTTCGGTCATCTGGAATAGTTTGGTGAACCTAAAAATTGGACCTTTCTGTGTTTTCTGAATAGTTCTTCTTAGGCTTGAACTTCTAAAAGTGCAATTCCAGTCATGACCAGAAAATAAGCTGAAAATATGGAAAATCAGAAAATCCATTTTGATAATGGTTAGTTGAAGTATCTAAGAATATGTTAGTTCTGTTGTTTTCAAAAGAACTTTTCATTGTCTAGAACACTTTCAGTCTTTCTAGGTTCGCTGGTTTTGGTTTGCTTGTAGTTTTGAAAATCATGTTTCTTTAATATCGGAAAATCAGAGAACCAGATATTGCAGAATCAAAGTTTCCTGAATTATTGCACTTTAACTGGCAGAAATTTCCAGCCCGAAAACCAATTTTAAGTCTTATCCTCTGCAAAATTCCTGCTGAAAACCGGTTATTTTTCTTTCTGTCTCTCTTTTCCCCTAATCTTCTACAGCAGGAAGAAATTTCTAGTGTTTTAGGCCTAATTCCTTCTGGCTTTTCTTTCCATAGTTTCCAGCTTCAAAAACTCTAAAATTTTCAGTATAACCTTTCTGGAATATTGTTCATCTGAAACCTAGATATAGTCAGTTTCTTCACGGTGAAAAAAGTGTATTAGGTGATTTTGGAATCTCTCAAAATGGAGATCTGGAACTGCTGAAATCAAAGATTTTCAGTCCAAAACTCGTTCTGATAAGGGAATAGTCTCCCTAGAGTTATAGCTTTAACAGTTTCCCTCCCTTCTAGAGTACTGAAACGAAAAAGTTAGCGGGAAGAGATACTCCTATTCCAGCTTTTTTCCAGCTAAAACTTGCAGAAAAAAGCTTTCTGAAAGTAGCTATAAGAGCGCTGGAAACACCGAATTTCAGTCATTTCGTTTCCACGTTGCAAGGTTACCAAAAGACTTTTCAAGAGAAATCAAGTTTTCGCACTCTGGACCTTCAAAAATCACCCGGGAGTTTCAAAATTTCGAAAATTGGAAGATTCCAATCTAAAGGCCATACGCATATAAATTCCCACCCTAACTTTTGACATTTTCTTAAGGACCTCTCGCCTCCCCGGCAATATCTCTGAACTCTCTTCATTTCTCATTATCTCTTGTCTTGTGTCTCTCAATCTCTTACATTTATACACACATAGAGATAGATAGAGACTTTCTTCTTTTTCTCTTTCTTGCCCCTTTTCTTTTCTATTACGTTTATATTACCATCTGCATTGCACACACAGAGAGAGAATTTGACTGACTTCTCTAATCTCTCTTCCCTCTCTCTATCTTTTCATTTTCTTCTTTTTGCCCTTTTTCTTCCGTCCGCCCGTTCCCTTATTCCCTTTTCACACACATCCTCCCGCCTCCGATTTACTTAATCTCATCAACTTGAATTAGGCCGATCGATTTTGACTTGGGTGGTCCCAAAATTTTCGATTTTCGAGAACTCGTACAGCTTCAGAATCTTCTCGAAGATTATGGTTTTTAATTGGTTTTCACTGGTCCTTCGCTTCAGAGACATTAGAAGGTGAACGGATTATGAGCATTTAGAGTTTGAAAGAAAATTTAAGAAAAATTAACGTTTTGGAAACTGAAAGAGCCTGAAAATGCTTCCAAACCCTGAATGAGTACTTGTTTTTCAGCTTTCAAAGACTGAAAATTAGAAAAAAAGTCAAAAAATTTTGAAATTTTTAGTCTGAAATGGTCAAATTTTAGTTGCCAGATGCCTACGGAAAGTGATCAGAATGAATGTTCCTTGTATCTTAGTACTGACATAAAGCATGTTTGGCCCCATCTATTTTGAGTTTTATAGTTCTAAAAATTCAAAGAATCTCGAAATTTTGGATTCAGAAAAGCTTGGAAATTTTTGCATTTTTCAGTTTTCAAAAGGCTCCCACCAGACGTCTAGAAAACATATTCCGATTGCAATTTGAGTACGCGTTTTGTTCTTTTATGTTACTAATCTTGAAAATGATTTCAGAGTTTTTGCTCTTTAGAGCCTAAAATTCATTTGATATCAGTTAGACAAACCTTGTTGCCTTTTTCTGAAAACATTAATTTCCAGCCAGAAGACTGATTTTCAGAACTTTCTGACCTATTTGGTTCCAGACAAGTTCTCGCGCAATTTCATTCTTTAAAAACGCGTGAAAAATTTAACGTTGTGTCCTATATTTTTTGTTTTTCCCACGTGGAATTTTTTCCACGAATACTTTTTTTTTGGGGTCTCTTTCTCTCTTTCTTGATACGTGGCTTTCTTTTGCAGCTTTTTTTAGTGAGAATTTCAGTGTTTTTTTTTTCATTTAATCCTTTTTGGGATAAAAAATCAGAGTTGTCTTTAGTTTTAAAAAATTCTTTGGAGTTTTTTTTTTCGATTCTTGGAATCGAACTTTCCGCACTTTTTAGGTTTACTAAAACTTTTTTGGTTTTTCAGATTTTCAGTAAAACGTGCTTAAAAATCTGACAGCTTTTCCTGAAAATTTTTTTTTCAGAGTGACGATGTACTAGTTATTTCCTTGAAATTCAGCTCCAAGAGCGCCAAAAACCTGAGAAAATTCCACCAAAAAGTCCTTTTTTTCCTTGAAAAACCTAATTTGAAATGATTCCTCCCTCTCTCTCTCTCTCTCTAATTTTCCCTCTTTACCTCTTTCTCTGCCGTCTCTCATTATCTTTTTACTGTCTCATCGGCTCGTTTCGTTTCTCTAACCACTCTCTTCCCTCTCTCTCTCTCTCTCTCTCTCTCTCTCTCTCTCATCATCATTTTGGGTGAAAAGAGAGAAAGAGTGATGACGTCACATACACCTCCTTCTTTCGGATATTCAAATCTTTTGTCTTATTTCTCTCGCCGACTCTCTCATTTTCACATACTATTTCTTTTGGTTTTTCAGAACACACATACAGCAAGAGAGAGAGTGTGAAGAGACGGTAGAGAAAACAGAGAAAGACCTGCTGTTCTCAACTCAAATGCAAGTTTCCAAACAAGAAGAAAAAGAAGACATCTGCTGCTGCTGTTGATATATCGATTTTTTCGCCCCGTTTGGATCATTATTATTATTTCATTTCGTCCCTTTTTTTTTGTTGTGAATTCATTGTGTTTTTTCTGAAGAAAAGTACACTGATTTGATTGATTGGACATCGAAATGGCACAGGTGAGATAATTTTCAAAAAATTCGGAGCTTTTATTGGTGGAAAATCGAATAATTTTGTTATTTCCTTTTATTTTGAACCAAAATAAGCTAAAAATCCCTTTTCTTTTCAACTGAAAGTTCCAAAAATTTTGTGTTTCGTTCGGGAAAAAATTTTTGAAAATGGAAATTTTTCAAATGCAAAATGATTCTTCGGCTTCAGAAACTGAAAATTTTAGTCTGTAAATCTTGCATTTTTTGAATCATTTTTCGGAACAAAAAAGCTGGAAATGCACTGTTTCTTCGAATAAAAATGAACGAAAAATCGCTTTCCTCAAAATCAAAAAAGTACAAGAATGTTTTCAAATTTTGGGAATCCCTCTCCAAATCTTTCGATTTTCATGCTTTTGAGACCCCAATTTTATGTTGAAACTCGTCTTTTTCATAGATTTTTGTCTATTTCCTTTTGAGAAAAGTTCAATTTTCGAAGCCAAAAAAGCTTTTTTTCAGCTAGAAACGCCCCAAAACTCACCCCAAAACTGTCAGTTTTCAAAATAATTTTTCCTATTCAAGAAACTTTTCTAGTCTCAGAATCACATTTTCTCCGATTTTTCACCAATAAAAACACCCAGTTAAACATACTAATTCCATTATATCTAACCCCTATCTAATTCAGGTTTTGAAGGTTCAACAAGTGCCCTCATCTTCCTCTTCAATGAATGGTTTGGAGAAAAATGGGAATGGTCTGATCGAGGATTCCGCAACGTCTTCTACAAGTCTGACCCACATCCAGAATGGATTGTTCCACGGAACACCAACGAAGGATCTTAATGGAGCATCTACATCACTTGAAGACGACCTTCAGCTCTCCCCAAGTGATCTGAGACGGAGAAGTACACGTGCATCTGCACTAAAAGCTCAGGAAAAGATTAAGCTGAAGGATGATATTGTGCAAGGCCCTCAGAAGCGGACCAATGATGATGAAGAGAATCCAGAAGGCGTGGAGAATTCTGAAGACGTTATGGCTAAAGGCTCTTCTCCCAAAAAGCGGCGACTGGAAGATGGACGGGAATTCGATCAAACTTGCTTTCGATTCGGTCTCCGTTCTAATGATGATGGAGAAGTTTATGCTATGACTGATGAATCTGAGAACTCTTCCATTCATGATTCTGAAATGGAAGTCGTGAGGTATCATTATGAGAAGATGAAGAATCGAGAACCGGATGAGGAGACGTTGAGAGAAAGGCTGAAAATGAGAAGAGAAGCCGAAAGTGCGTTAAGACAGGAGGAGGCTCATTTGATGGTGTTGAAAAAGATGAAGGATAGTCAGAATCGTGCGATTTCCAAGGTTTGTTGTTTGGCTATAGAGCACATTTGCATTGTGGGAAGGCTTTGAAATGGGTCCAAAAAAAGATGAAAAGATGGCCTAGAAAAAGCTAGTCCACGAGTGAAAAAGCTATCCAAAATTCAAAATTACAGTTTCCAGCCATAAAATTCAAGTTGAATAACTTCCTATTCGAGTTTTTGGATTTTCTAGACTACAGAAAAAAACCGTAGCTTTTTCCAAGAAAAAAACCAAAAACCGTCTTTTCATTAACCTCTAAATTCATTGATTGGCCGAGAAAAAGCTAGGCCATTATTAAAATTTCTTCAAATTCCCGAAAAATCAGGTGGCCTACAAGGAAATCCTATCAAACCAGGACTATAAATGGTAGCCTAGAAAAATCTAGGCTATCATTGAATTCCTTCACAATACCCTAAAATATCGATGACATGAGTGGCCTAGAAAACCCCCAGTCTCCTATCAAAATCCCTTTTCTGGCCTGAACATAATGAACCTGCAATATGACCTAGAATACTCTTAGTCCCCCACAAACATCTTCTATCATTTCAGCTTGCCGCCGAGACGAAGGCCGCCGATCTGGCCGAAGCAGCGAACGCCTACAAGCCAGTGCTAGCTGCAGCAGCCGGAAAGATGTCTGCAAATGGAAAGAACCTAGCTGCAGTGAACGCTCAGAAGACAATGGCCGGACTGGCGAATCTGTCAGTAACACAACAATTGGAACTTCTTGGAAAACTGGCGAGCCAATCACCAGCCGCCAAACAAGCATACACTCTGGCTAAAAAGAATCCACAACAGACTACACAGCTCTTCGGACAACTCATCGCTTTGAATAGTCTCCAGATACAGAAGCAAAAAGAGGCGGCCGCTGAAGCTGCTACTGTACAAGCCACTGCACAAGCACAGGCTCAAGTTCAGCAAGTGCAACAAGTTCAACAAGCTCAGATGTCTCAGCAACAGAAGTTAATGAATCAACAGACACCCGCTCAAAGGATACAGGCGGCTCGGCTGGCATTCCGTGCACAGGCTGATAAGCAATTAATGACTATTCCAACACAAAAGTCCCAACCTCATGATATCACTTTTCTACCGAATCCGAATGCTTCTGCGTTTTTGGCTCTTCATGGATTGGATATTGTTGTGCAGCACGTGCTTAAGGATAATTCATTCTATAAGTGAGTTTTGAGACCTGAAAATGTGGTTTGAATTGTTTGAAATGGACATAATATGGCCTAAATATGACTTATTTTTGGAAAGGAAAGTTTGAAAAGGCTGGATTTAGAGCTTAAGACTAGTCTGAAAATGTAGCTCAGGCCATGTAAAAAGGGACGAATTTGGCCCAGATTAGCCAGGTCTAAATGTCTCTTATCTGGTTAGGACCCTTTTAAGCGATAATTTTCGCAAAGGAAAAGACTGAAAACCTCTTAACTTCAAGCTCTAAAAAGGCTGAAAATATAGCTCAAAACCGTGTGTTTGAATGTCTAAAATAGGCTGGATTTTGAGCTAAATAAGGCCTGAGAAGGTAGGCCAAATCTGTTGATAATAGCCCTAATCTTGCACCTACCACAGACAATCCTAGATGAATAGGATTTTTAGGGACTACTGAAAATCCATTCAGTTTAGTTTCATTTGAAGATTGAGAACTCGAAATCCAACTAAATTCTTCCATTTTTTTTTCAGAAAATACGATGGACCAGCCTATGAATGTGAAGAGTGTAAAACAGACCGAGCTCACACGTGGAAAGCGATCGGAAGTGCTCCAGACGACCTCCATCTTTACTGCGAGAATTGTGTCCGTGCCGCACAGAAACGAAAGAATCGACAAGATCAGACGAGTCTTCTGAAGAGAGCTTTCCAAAAGATCACGGCCCAAGAAAAGGTATTTTAAGAGGGATTAGGGAACAGAATATTCTAATAAATTCTAAGGAAATTCAGGAGTTTGAAAAGAAAATTGCCGAAGGACAATTGGAACAATTTGCTGAGGCAAAAGCAGCTGTGGCTCCAACTCCAGTTGCTTCTTCGTCGTCCTCTACACGTAAGTTTCAGATGACGTGGAAAATTGGATCCGAAAAGGTCCAAAATAGAATTAGAAGAAGTCTTTCTTGCCTTCGAATAGGCCATTTTTGAATAGATTCGCTTTCTCTTTTCAAAAAACTGCTGTAGTTTGGCCCAAGAAAATCGGCAAATTTGATAGCTGTCCTCAGCTTCATTCTATCTTTTCCCATCATTTTTATCATAAAATCCAATAGGAATGCTATCTTTTCCCTAAAAAACCACCTAAACCTCCATAAGTCAATAATTTTCAAATTTTCAGAACAAATCCCGACCTCATCGACGGCTACCGTATCCTCTACCCCACTGGGTCCACGATTACCCAACATGCCGTCATCATCTGGCACTTCGACACCAACTCAGGCAATGAAGACGTCAGTGCCTCTTCCCTCCACACCGAAATCATCTTCGAGTTCAAATAAGAAGACCCTGTCGGCTCAGCAACAACAGCAACAGGCTCAGATGAATATGATGATGAACCAATTGAAGAATCCAGCAATGATGGCTCAAATGGTATGAGTTTGGTTTGAAATGTGCCTTAATCGGCTCAAAACCAGTCTGAAACAGTCGTAAAACAGGTCTATAAAGCATCCCGATTTGTGGCTCTTGTCCAGTTTGAATGAGTTCAAAATGGTCTGGAATATGGACCAGAAAGAAAAACCTGAACTGTTTCTAGACACTTTTCTAGATAAATCCAGTTTCAGTACTTATGGACCTCAAAATCAACTTAGGCTTCTATGAAATGAAGACTAGGAAGCCTAGAATTGTCTTGGTGCCTAATTTTGAAGACTTTTTCCACGTTTTCCGCCTTTAAAATGGGCCGTCACCAATATGAATTGTAGTCTTTCCTCCCTAAAACCCCCTTCTATCATTCCAATTCAATATTCTTTCAGCTTCAAATGTTCATGGCTCAACAAATGGCTCAACAACGACCCGCCAATGGAGGAGGAGCTTCTGCCAGTGGAATGAATGCCCAACAACAACAGATGGTGATGCTTCTTGCTCAAGCTCAAGCGACGATGGCCGCACAAGCACAGGCAGCACAAGCCGCTGCACAAGCTCAAGCAGCTCAGGCAGCTCAGCAGGCGAAGAACGCTGCTGCACGAGAGCAACAACAACAGCAGCAACAGGCGATGTTAATGGGTAAGAGTTTTGAAAAATGGAAGAGAGAATGAGCAGGGATTCTAGGCCATCAAAGCCCTTCTCTATTGGCTATAGAAACAGAAGTAAAGCTAGGCCATCCCTGAGAATCTAGGCCAGGCTCTCTTGAGACTGTTGGGACTGGCCCTTCCTAGTCTATCAATCGGATTACTAGGCCATATGAAAGGAGTCTGAGGTCATTCAAGAAAAAGCTAGGCCACCAAATTTCAGTCTGAGCTATGATTATGCCCAGGCTCCAAACAGAGAAGGCTAGGCCTCCAAACACCAAACATTAGGGAAGTTAGGCCACCAGAAATCATCTTATCTTTTTGAAAACTGGGCCACAAAAAGTCATTGGGGGAAACCTAGGCCACCAAAAACAAAATTATCATTTCAGCTGCAGCAATGTTCCAAGGTGGTCTCAATCAACAAGCATTGCAACAACTCTCGAAAATGACGCCGGCTCATCAGAAGCTCATCATTGAGAAGATTCAACAACAGCAACAACAACAAAAGAAATAGAATTTTATGACGTCATTCAATCAAGTCCCCGCCCCTTTTCTCACTACAAAAACTACACGTTTTCTTGTCCTCTGTATATGCAATTATTCGGGTCGCTTCTTTCTCGTATGATTTTTAACTATGATTATTATTATGATTGGTTTTTTGATCTTTCCATTTTTGCTTCTTTTTTTTATTCAAAATCACCGCCAATTTAGTTTTTTCGTTTTTTTTTCTTTTCCAACAATTTTCATGCCTCAAATACAAAAAAAAAAGTGGTAATGCTGGTAAAGTTTCCCCTCTAATTTATTCCCCCCATTTTTGTCTCTTTGTCTCAAATACCCGAAAGTAATCCCTCCCTTTTCTAAGCTCCTCCCCCTTTTTTTCGAATATTTCTCTTCCAATTGATTGTGTCTATTCGTTTATTCGTGTTTTGAAATATGTCAATAAATGACTTTCATTTTTTGAAATGTTCAGATTTTAATTGGTGATGATCCTGCTGAACTCCTTAGGCCATCAACTTGGAAAGTTAGGCCATCTGAAAAACAATGTGAAAATTTCTGAAATTTTTTTTAAAGGTTCAAAAAATTGAAGCTTTGAATCTAAAAGTTCATTGTTTTTTATCATATAAGAAGGGTAATATTTCAAGAGTTTTTGTTTGAGAATTTTATTTTTCAATTCCTGAAAAAATATGTAGTTTTCCAGTAAAACTCAAACGCTTTTTGGCTCTAGAAAAAGGTGGAGTAAACAAATCGAAAAGTACACAATAGGAAGGAATTTGTTTTTGATAGGTACAGAATTGGTTTTCAAACCGACCGTGTACCATTCTGTTAAAAAAAAAAGATTTTGGAAAAATTCACGTTTTTATTGAATAAAAATTTTCAAAAAGTACGGACTCGGTTTGAAAACCGATTCTGTACTTTTTCGAAATTTGTTAGAAAGAGATTTCAAGAATGTAGGAATTTCTCGTTCGTTAGTTGTAGCATTATTCTGTAACAATTGTTGACTGTGTTGAGAAGCTTCGGGTAAAACATTTCGGGGAATCAGACAATTCCATTCTGTTTTTTGAAAAGTGCTCGGTCACAAAGTTGACATCAAATAATTTCCAATCATTTTTTCACTGCAATTAACTTCAATCAGCACATAAACTACTCACCTTTCTTGCTCAAGAAAAGTCTCTTCGATAAGAAAGAAACCACAGAGAAAAACAATAGTGTTGGGAAGAAGAACCACGTAAATTGAACTCCACGTTTTCTTTTACTTTTTGGTTTTTTTCCACATTTTTCTGTTTCTCTTTCTTTTCCTATGCTCAAAATTGTCAATAGGAACGAAATGTGAGTAGTTTATGTGCTGATTGAAGTTGATTGCAGTGAAAAAATGATTACAAATTATTTGATGTCAGCTTAGTGACCGAGAATTTAAAAAAAAAACAGAATGGAATTGTCTGATTCCCCGAAATGTTTTACCCGAAGCTTCTCAACACAGTCAACAATTGTTACAGAATAATGCTACAACTAACGAACGAGAAATTCCTACATTCTTGAAATCTCTTTCTAACAAATTTCGAAAAAGTACAGAATCGGTTTTCAAACCGAGTCCGTACTTTTTGAAAATTTTTATTCAATAAAAACGTGAATTTTTCCAAAATCTTTTTTTTTAACAGAATGGTACACGGTCGGTTTGAAAACCAATTCTGTACCTATCAAAGACAAATTCCTTCCTATTGTGTACTTTTCGATTTGTTTACTCCACCTTTTTCTAGAGCCAAAAAGCGTTTGAGTTTTACTGGAAAACTACATATTTTTTCAGGAATTGAAAAATAAAATTCTCAAGCAAAAACTCTTGAAATATTACCCTTCTTATATTTTCAGTGAAAAGTCGACAAGATTGCAACAAACTTTTCAGGTTTTTCTAGCCAAATCTCAACTTTTTCATTTTTTTTGAGGACGGCGATGTGGTAGGTTACAGTAGTCTCTCTACCTGCACATCTTTTTGTGGTTCTGTGGAACAGCTTCGGGGTACTGTAACGGGTGGAGTCGTGCTGATTTCAGTTTGCTGGCCTAGCTTTTTAATTTAAAGTAAAGCTCGGCCATGATTGTTCAAATCGTACAATCCGAATCGGTAAGGTTCCGAAAGAATCTGACTTGAATATACATTTTGTAAATATTTAAATAAAAACGACGATTACTGTAATCCAACTAGCTGAAAGTACAGTAATCCGGATTCAAATTTTTCAAAACCGTTTGTTGAGGGGGTATGGATTAACTTCATAATAAAAGTTAACAAGAAGAAATAAAATTGAGAAAGTTTATTAAAAAATATTTTTCGAAATTTCACCCACAAGTTGGCAGCAACATCCGAGTAATTAGGAAAGTATATACATATTTATTCGGATACAGATTCAAAATTGCAATTTAAAATTGGAAAAATACATGCTCTAAAAAATTGAGTACACTATCGAAAATCGTTTGAAACAGTTATTCGAACAGAAAAACATAACGAAATGATGAGGGTATGCCGAATCAGAACTGCCCCTTATCAGAACCGTGTTCAGTATCAGAACTACTGTTGAAAAAATAAAGTTTGGGCAAGGAATTTTCAACTTGGCACCGTGCCAACGACCTCCCCCTGCAAACGCAAGTTGCGGCGCGCCTTTTTGCAACGCCCCCGCACGAAGTTCTGTTTCTAGATTTTTGCTTTTTTCGGTGGAAAGGAGTACTAATTTCAGCTTTTTTTGCTGACACAGATGAATTCTACACTTATACACAACGTGATATGCCAGCAAAAAAGCTGAAATTAGTACTCTTTTCCACCGAAAAAAGCAAAAATCTAGAAACAGAACTTCGTGCGGGGGCGTTGCAAAAAGGCGCGCCGCAACTTGCGTTTGCAGGGGGAGGTCGTTGGCACGGTGCCAAGTTGAAAATTCCTTGCCCAAACTTTATTCTTTCAACAGTATTATTTCACGTGAAGTAGTTTTGATACGGGACAGTTCCGATTAGGGACATGGTTCAGATTCGGCATACCCCCCCCCCCCCCCCCCCAAAATTATTACCATACATACATTTGAAAGATTTTCTCTTCGGGTTCAATTAAAATAGTAGCTTTAGTTCCATCCTTTCTTATTATATCAATTCCTCCATTGACATTAATAAGTCTGCCATCACGGTAACAAATATCAGTTGATAATTTGAAGATTCTTTTCTGATCTATTGGAACTTTCAAATGTGAAATATTCTTCATAATTTCTTGTTCCTGATAACTCATCAATCCTGTTCCATTGAGCCACTTGTTATCAATTTTGAAATATTCAAGTCTTGGATTTGATCCTTTCATCCAATTTCGAATGAAAACATTGATATCCTTATCAGTTAAAATTCGGGACATTATTTCCAATATAGAACAGTTAATTGATAGTAATGTATTTAGATTGATTGGGCATCCCACCCCCAAATATAATTTGTCAAAATTTCTAATCAGAAATTTTTGATAACGAGGGCATTTGGAACTGATTGTATTTACAAAGAAGTACGTATGAATTTCTTTGGTTTGTGGATACGTTTCAATGAAATCGTATAAATATTCGCCATTAGGATCCAGCAGTCTCTTAATATCCAAGTTTGCAAGAGCGTCTTTAATCAATTGTTCCTCCATTTTGGATGGACGGTCATGAAAAATACATTCAACAGTTTTACAGTTAAAAATATCAGTGATACGATTGCATAGTTTTCCCAATAATGCATTTGGATACTCAAAATACACATCTGGCTCCTCAGATCGAGCAAGTATCGATTGCGTTTGGTTATCAGTAAAACGAGAAAGAAAGAAATCAAAAAAATCATAATCTTGAGACTCGACTGAAAACACAATACCACCATCACTAAAAAACATGCTTATTTTCAGTGCTTTGAGACTTATTGATTTGACAAGTGTCTTTGAGTATTTGGAGAATGTTGATATGAAAATTCTGAAGAAAATATTAGTTATTTACTCTTTTATTCACGATGAACTTACAAACTAAGTCCATCCATATTTTTTAAAACATTCATTAGAGCTTCTTTAGGTAATTGATAAATTGGAATAGACATATTCACAGAAAACGAATGACTGGTCGATTCAGAAGAAGTTGGATTGATAGACACGAAATTAAAATTTCCTTATTGATTGCTCATGTTACCGTAGTACACAACCCTGCACATCTTACTATTAAACGCGCTCCATCGCACAATAGTTCTATTTTCTTGAAGTTCCTTTATTTTGAACACCGTGATTATAATACAGAGAAGAATATAACTTAAAACCTGTATTAGAAGAGCCCTGCAACCTGCGTATTTTCACTAAAAATCAGTCAGTTGTGTCAAACTTTGTACATTAATTTCAGAAAATTTTTGGTCGGAAAAAAACCGTTCTAATATTCTGTCTTCGTCATGTCTATTCCTATTTACCAATTACCGAAAGAAGCTCTAATGAATATTTTGAGGAATATGGATGGCCTTAGTTTGTAAGTTTTTTTTTTGATAAGAAACTTTGGTTTCTGGTTTATTTTTCCAATTCATTGTTCATCAAGAAATCGCGCTCAAAACCGCGATTGGTTTCCGCAGCCGTGTGGCCGAGAATCCGACAACGCGGCCGAACTTTTCCTCGCAAAATTTTTTTATCAAAAAATTGCTCAAAAATCGCTCTGAAGTGTACAAAATGCGCCCAAAATTGCGCGTTAGACCTGTAACGGGTGGTCGCGGCCGTCTGGCCGAGATTCCCAAAGGGCGTTGCCGTTTTCTCCATGTTTTTCGCCTTTATTTCGTTCATTTCACATGTTTTCGTGAAGAAATATCTATCTCCTTCCATTTTAGCATGCAAAACGTATAAAAAATAGCGCACGGAGTGAAAAACAGTCCATTGAGATTCAAAAAAGAAACATTTTTCAGCAAGTGTTCAGTATAGCGCGTTTGCTTTGGCTGCGCGGCAGCGGCTTATATCATTAAGTTCGATACATAGTTTAATCGAAAATTGCTCGCTCTCCGGAAAGCAAAGACGAAAATTTTTTTTGCATTGAAATCGGATTGATCAAAATCAGAAAGATTTTTGAAAACAATTTCAAAAATATTCGAAAATATTTTCAAAAAATGTTCAAACGCGCACTTTTCGCGCCAAAGCAGCAAGGGCGCTCTAGCTCATATGGACTGTTTTTCACTCCGTGATAGCGAAAAATATGGAGAAAACGGCCCCCCGTTGTCGGATACTCGGACAGACGGCCACGGCCGCCGACCTGTAACGCGCGATTTCGGGCGTAATTTGTGCTCTTCAACGCGGTTTTTGTGCAATTTTTTCATGCGCAATGGAATTAGCACGAAAAATTAAAAAAGTGACTATAGTCCTCCTTTAAAACAATGATTTTTTTTCAGAATCTTCCTATCATTAAATTCAAAATTCTCAAAATCTCTTATCAAATCAATTGGTCTAAAAGCTAATCGAATCTCATTCTTATTCTCAAGAGAGATTACCTTTTTCATTCAATTTAAACTCCAAGTGGACATTAATCTTAGTTTTCCACAAATCAGTGATGATTGTTATGAATTTACTGTTGTCACTGCAGATCAGTTCCCAGAAATCGTTTTCTTTATTTATCCGAATATTTTAATCGGAAAATTATTTTATCATTTAACTGATATTTTTAATGAAAAAACAATTGATTGTTTTATCAGTGGTCGACCAACGAATCTAATAGAACTACTTTGTCTTAATGATGCATTATCAAATGTTAATATTGAAAGAGTCGCTGATTTTCATGATGATGATTATATTTTTGATTTTTTTAATTCATTTCCACAAACTGATGGACTCGATTTCGAACCACTGGAAATTGTTAATACATCTTTGTTATCAAAAACTGTTCATTCGAAATTTGTATTTCTTACGTTTGGGATTTAACGTTCCAATCAATTTGAATACATTTTTATCAATGAACTCGGTTATCATAGTATTATTAAATACAACTTTAACTGGTAAAGATATAAATGTATTTTTGAAATGTTGGATGAAAGGATCAATGCCAAGATTGAAGTATCTGAATATGAATTGGGCGGAGTTTTGTGAAGAAGAAACAATTATGAAGAATATTCCACATATAAAAGTATCAATGGATCAAGAAAAAACATTTGAAATATTTTTTGCTCCCGTTTTGAATTATGGCAGATTATTTAAAATCAATGGAGGAATCGATATAATAAGAAGTGATGGAATTAAAGCTACTGTTCTAATTGATCCTAATCATCTTGAAATGTTTGTTTGGTCTTAAAGGAGAACTGTACTCGGGTTTTTTTTTGAATTCCGACGTAATTTTTCATTCTAATTGTTTACTTCAACTTCGACTTGACTCAAAAACCCCTTTAAACGGTAGAAAACGGCGTTTGAATGAATAGCCGCGTACAGATTGATGGCCTAGGAAATAAAAAAAATACACTTGTCGGATCCTAGGCCATCAATCTGTACGCGGCCATGCTTGCAAACACCATTTTCTCCCGGTTAAAGGGATTTTTGAGTGAACTCATAGTGAAAGTAAAAAAACAGAATAAAAAACTACGTCGGAATTTAAAATGGAAAAAAACTCGAGTAGTATCCTCCTTTAAATGTTGATGATTTTTAAATTCTGATTCTATTCTTACACTTTCATTATTTTTTAAATCCCTTTAAACGGGAGAAAATGGTGTTTGAAAGCATGGCCGCGTACAGATTGACGGCCTAGAAATTCAAAAAAGTACACTTGTCGGATCCTAGGCCATCAATCTGTACGCTGTCATGCCTTCAAACGCCATTTTCTCCCGTTTAGAGTAGAGTTTTAATATTTATGGTAAAAATAAATGATAAATTGTTTTTGGAGAGTTGTTATATTCTAAACGCTCAAAATCTCTTATCAAATTACTCGTACTTTATTGTTCGTTGACAGCTTGTTAAAGGAGGGCTGAACTCGGGTTTTTATATTCCAATTCTGATGCAGCTTATTATTCTGATTCTTTTCTTTCACTACGACTACACTCAAAAATCACTCAAAACGGGTGAAAAAGGCGTTTGGGAGAAGCACACAATACAGGTTGGTGGCCTAGAATCCGACAAGTGTGCGCCTTACGCGCGCTTTTTTTCAAATTCCTAGGCCATCAACCTTTACGCGGCCATGCCTTCAAACGCCTTTTTCTACCATTTAGAGTGATTTTTGAGTATAGTCGTAGTGAAAGAAAATGATCAGAATAAAAACCTGCATCAGAATTTGTAAAAAAAACCCGAGTTCAGTCCCGTTTTAAACCAATTTAAGACTAACAAAAAACCAAGGAGCATCAGTTGAGTTCGGTTTTTCAGAAATCAGTCAACTTCAAGCAACTGTTTGCCAGGCCTGGGCAGCTTTTGGCGCACTTTAAGCGGTTTCTTCAAAAATTCTTAACTAGCTTCTTGTTTTTTTTTCGTGTTTTAAAATATGTCAAAGATGACTTCAAATTCAGACTTAGATGATGATACTGTAGAAAAAGTGCTGTTTTGATTTATAAGTGGTTTTGTAAAAATTATGAAAGATCTCGTCTAAATGATTCAAAATTTGTCATACTTTCAAATCCAAACAAACATTATAAAGAGTTCTTCTTCAGGATCAATTAAAATAGTTGCTTTAGTTCCATCGTTTCTGATTATATCAATTCCTCCATTGATATCAACAATTCCAGCTAAATGGTAAGAAGTGTTAGTTGATAATTTGAATTCTCTTTTTCGATCCATTGATATTTTCAAATGTGGAATATTCTTTATAATCAATTCTTCTTTATGCATTTCTGTTCTTCTCAATGGTTCGCAATACAAACATAAATATTCCATTCTTGGATTTGATCCTTTCATCCAACACCTGATAAATCGATTGATATCTTTATCATTTAAATTTGCCTCGACCTCAATAATTGAACTGTTAATTGATAATAACATATTCAAATTAACAGAGAATTCATTTGCCAAATGTAAATAATGAAAGTTTTGAATTAATATTTTTTGATATTGAGGAATGTCTGTTTTTAAAACTTCCCATGGTGCAAAAATTAATTCCTTTGTTTGTGGAAATGAATTAATAAAGTCAATAACATAATTATCAACAAAATCCCCACTTCTTTTGATATTAAAATTTGATAATGCATCATGAAGACAAACATTTTCAAATAAAATTAATGGCCGATTTGTGATAGAACATTCAACCGTTTTTTGATTAAAAATATCAGTTAAATGATAAAATAATCTTCCAAAAAAGATATTTGGAAAATTAAAAAACATTTCTTCATCAAATTGTGAGGCAGTGACAACACTGATTTCGAATAAATTATCACTAAAAGATGGAAATCTTAATTCCAAATCCTCTCGATTTCCAAATATTATATCTATTTGAAAATGTTTTTCGTCGTATATCAAAAAGACTCGGTCAGCTTTTAATTGTAATGACTTGACAAGTTTTTTTGAGTATTTTGAAATAAATGATATAAAAAATCTGAAAATTATTAATCGTTTAAAATTTTATCAGTTTGAAAACTTACAGGCTAAGCGTATCCATATTCTTCAAAATATTCAATAGAGCATTTTCTGGTAATTGATAAATTTGAATAGACATGATGGAAGAATATCAATGAATTTGATGAATTGTCTGCATTCAATTCAAATGTGTTTATTGATTTCTCATTCTACCGTAATACCCAACCCTGCACATCTTACTAACCGCCTCCTTGCCCATCCCTTCAATGCATTCAAATCTAAGATGTGCAGGGTTGTGTACTAAGGTAGAATGAGCAATCAATAACCACATTTGAATTTAGTCTCTGTCATATTAACGTCTTCTAAATCGAGCATTCATTCGTATTCTGTCTTCGTCATGTCTATTTATCGATTGCCAGAAAATGCTCTAATGAATATTTTGAGGAATATGGATGTTCTTAGCTTGTGAGTTTTTTATCGATGAAAAAATTTGATTTCTTGTTTATTTTTCCACCAGTCGGTCATCGGCGCTCCGCGCCTCCTACCGCCTGGCTTCACTTTTTTAGAAATGAAAAAATTGTGAGAAGTTCTACGGGGTTTATCATATTCACGTGGCCCCCTGTTTGTCTCTCTCACCAATGGTAATTTTTGAAAAGACCTGAAAACGTGGTTTTTTGAACCTGGTGACCCTATTTTTTATACTTCCAAAAATTGAAATAGACGGGCATCATCGCGAAAGAATTCTACATCCAGCTGTCTAAGTCCGAGAAAAATCGGTTCAGTAGGAAGGGCTGTAGGGCCGGCGACACACACACACACACACGGACAGACAGACGGACAGAAGTTCTTGATTGTTATTAGTAAAGATTTCATTGTTCATCAGAAAAATGCGCCCAAAACGGCGATTGGTGGCCGCGGCCGTGTGGTCGAGAATCCGACAACGCGGCGTAACTTTCCCTTTATGTTTTTTCGCTTATTCCACAATTTTTTCTCCGCAAAATTTCAATCTTCTACTAGCTTCACATGTAAAATCAATGAAGAAAGCAAAAAAAGATAAAAGTCCCGCGTGTTCATATTCTCGCGGCTACCAGTCTGCAACCCGCGACTTCGAGCGCTATTTCAAAGCGATTTTGGAGCAATTTCTTCATGAGCAATGTAATCAGCATATTTTTGAGGAATGGTGATGTGTGCAAAAGCGCTCTCTTGAGAAACACGGAAGGTAGCGCAAACACGCTCTGTTGCTAACAGCGCTGAAATTTAAAATTCGCGCCGAATCGTTTTTCTGCGTCTCTTCACTTAGCATGCTATTATCCGACACGCTTTGCAGACCGCGACGCAACTCCTCGAAAAATCTTTCGCGCTGCTTTGAAGGAACCTGCTCAATTAAACTCGTTTCTTACTTTTGGCCACGCCCCTAATCAATTTTTATTCAGAATCTTCCTATCATTGAATTCAAAATACACAACATCTCTTATCAAATCACTTGGCCTGCAAGCTAACCGAATTACATTCATTTACTCTGGAAAGTTCAGCATAGAAATCGATCTAAAACATCAAAAGAGCATTAAATTCAATTTCAAACCATTCAGTAATGATTCATTAGATTATAATGTGATCATTGCTGAACAACTCGAAGAACCAGTTTTCCATTTTTATGCAAATATTTCAATCGCGAAATTATTTCATCAATTAATTGATATTTTCAATCAAAAATCAATTGATTGTTCAATCTTTCGTCGACCAAATAATCAAATGCAAATTCGATGTTTTCATGATTCATTATCAAATGTTCAAATTGAAAGAGTCGATGCTTTTGATTTAGATGATGATGATTATATTTTTGAATTTTTCAATTCATTTCCACAAACTAATGGACTTATTCTTGAACCATTTTTTGAAAAAACAATCCTCGTTATCAAAAACTTTTTATTCGAAATCTTCATCATTTACGTGTGGGATTCAATGTTTCAATCAATTTGAATACATTTTTATCAATGAACATTGCAATCATGGAATTATTATGTTCAATGTTAAATGGAAAAGATATTAATATATTTATAAAAGGTTGGATGAATGGATCTAATCCAAGATTGAAATTCCTTTTTATGTCTTGCGTAGGTCTTTGTCAAGAAGAAGTGATTATGAAAAATATTCCATATACAAAAGTACCAATGGATCAAAACGGAAGATTCGAAGTATCAATTGCTCCCTCTATAAATATCAACACTGATCTTACTAATACCAACGAAGGAATCGATATAATTAGAAGTGATGGAACTAAAGCTACTATTCTAGTTCAACCTGATCATAGCAGTTTTAAAATGTTTGTGTGGTCTTAAATTATTTGAATTGAATTGTTTTTATGTTTATTATTGGAAGTTTTTGAATTCATTGTGGAAATAAATGATTACTTCATTTTGGAGAGTTGTCATATCATTATGTTTTAAACGCTCAAAATCTCTTGAAAATTCACTCGTACTTTATTGTTCGTTGGCATTTTGGTAAACAATTTAGTATTAAAAAACGAAGAAGCGTCTATTGCGTTTTGTTTTCCGAATTGATAACAAATCTGAATCCGAATAATTGATTGATTTCGATGAGGAACAATCCGGCGCAAACTTTAAATTTCAGTGCTGTTAGTAATAGAGCGTGTTTGCGCTACCTTCCCACGCAGTCCCAACGTGAAATGTGTAAGCACCTTCGCTGACGCGCAATAGTGTAGGCACTGCTGACGCACTTCTGTTTTTCGGCGGGAGTTCAAATTATGCTTTCAAGCTCAAAAATTTTCAGCAAGTATTTACGTCGAAACGAAAAAATTCTACTGAAGAAGCTTAATTTGAACTATTCTTTTCTGCTCATTAATTCAGTTTGATGATTAAAAACGATATCTTTTTTCAGTTTCACCGGCGTATAACTTCTTTTTAAAAATAACTTTTTTTCATAAAACTTCAATTTCAGTATTCTTTTGATTTTTAGTGAGCCAAGCTTCAGCTGGCACATTTCTCGATATTCAACATGATAGTGAAAATAGAATTGATTTTCTCGAAAATTCCGTGCCTGACATGCTAACTTTGCCAATATCGAGTAATGTGATAGCTGAATTGACAAGGCAACGCGACTACTTTGAGCGGCTTTTTCAAAATCCTCAGTGAGATTGCTCAATTTTCGCACAAAAAGCGACAGCAACAACCAAGTACGCTTGTCACAACGTTTCTAATCCCAAGATAAACAAAACAAATGAAAACAAGGAAAAGTAGTTTATTATCAAAAATGTATTCAATTCAGTTCCACAGGAACATTCGGAAAAATTCTTTTTCAGAATCAATTAAGATTGTCGCTTTAGTTCCGTCGTTTCTTATTATATCGTTGCCACCAGTGATCTCCGAAATTCGATTATGATAAGGCCAAGAAATTGATGGAAGATCACAACTTCTTTTTTGATTCATTGGAACTTTCAAATGTGCAATATTCTTCATAATTAATTTTTCTTTACAATATTTCACTCCCATATCATCCCATCGTTTACATCCCATATATAAATATTCAAGTCTTGGATTCGATCCTTTCATCCAACATTTTATAAATCGATTGATTTCCTTATCAGTTAAAGTGTGTCCAACTATTTTCATTATGGAACAATTCATAGAAAGCAATCCATCCAGGCTAACTGGAAAAAACATTCCCAAGTACAAATTATCGAAATTTTGAATAAGAAGTTTTTGATAATTCGGGCATTTTATATTGACATTGTCTGTTGGATCCAATACAAGTTCCTTTGTTTGTGGAAACAATTCAATAAACTCATAAAAATAATTATTATCAAGATCACCAACTTTAATGATATCAACATGATCTAAGGCTTCTTTGAGACAACGGTTATCAATTTGTTTATTTGGACGCTTGAGATAACCACCGACCGTCTTTTGATTAACCATATCAGTGATATTTTAATTTATTGATACGCACAAAGTACGTGAAAAAAATCAAGAGTTCAATACTTGTTTTCCGTTTCCGAGACCTTATCCACGTGACCATCCTACATTATAAGTTTTCTTTTTTCTTTTCTTCTTTCTTGTATTTTCACACGTTGTAAATTGGAAAAAAGTGGAGTCTGCAGTTTTCCATCGGCTCAGTTCATGACAGAATTTGTCCCGTGTGATGTACTGTACTTGAAAAGTGTTCAAAAATTGCCAAAGCTTCAGCCAACGACGTCTTCTTATTTTCTTCATTTTTCTTCTGTACTTTTTCCTCAGCTTTTTAGAGTTTCTTCTTTTGATTCTTCTCAAAGACTGCACGCGACGTTGAGCCAAAGCCCACTTCTTCTTCTGCTCACTCACATTGTTGGCTATCATTGAACATTGAACATCATTGTATCATTGAACTCATATATCATATATCATTGAACAGTTTCCCGAATTCAATCTCTTTATATTCAAAAGCGATTTCTTTAAACTCTGGCCCATATTGTATATACTCTTTTGCAGTTATTGGCTTGGATTCAGATGGATCATCAATAAACTCGGAAAAACGAAATTTGAAGAATGATCTGTTTTTGAATTGGATTTGGATTATGAAATTTCCGCCGTAAAGTAAATCAACACGAGAAGCTTTTAAATTAAGAGATTTGACGAGAGATTTTGAGTTTTTTGAACTTAGATATATGAATAATCTGCAAAAAATTTGTATTTATTATTTTAAAGGAGGATTATAGTCACATTTTTTATTTTCATTTCTTTTTAATTTTTCATGCTGATTCCAATGTTCATCAACAAATTGCTCAAGAATCACTCTGAAGCGCACAAATTGAGCCTAAAATCGCGCGTTTGTGATTACCGGCCACAACCGTCTGGCCGGTAATCCCAAAGCGCGGCGCAGTTTTCCCCATATTTTTCACTTTTTTTCATACGTTTTACATGTTAAAGTAGTAGAAGATTGGAGTTTCTTAACAAAAACATGTGAAATGAACCAAATAAAGGAGAATCATAGAGAAGAAAACGGCGCCGCGCTGTGGATTTCTCGGCCAGACGACCGCGGCGGCAAACCTGTAACGCGCGAGGGGCATTCCGTGCACTTCAGAGCGATTTTTGAGCAATTTCTTCATGCGCAATGGAATAAGCGTAGAAAAATAAACAAGAAATGGAAATAAAAAATGCGACTATAGTCCTCCTTTAACAAAAGAGTAAAACTTACAAGCTAAGATCGTCCAAATTTCTCAAAATGTTCATGAGGGCATCTTTCGGTAATTGAAAAATTGGGAAATACATGATGATAGAATACAAATGAATCAGAAGGCTGGACGACACTCTATTCAAATTTAGTTATTGATCGTTTGTGCAACCGTAGCACGCAACCCTGCACATCTTACTTTTGTTTGAATAGTAAGATGTGCAGGGTTGTCTCTCTACAACTAGATCAATAAATTCGTTTGAATTGGGACTGTCTATTGGATTGATGTAATTGAGATAGATATCGTAGATGACACAATTGTATGGAATTCCGGATTCCGAAAGATTGGATTTCAATCCGGATTCCACTTTCCGCATCTTGCATAAGAAAAACAAGAAATCGGCTCTAAAAAGCACTAAAAACAAAAAAAACAAGTATTCGAACTGAATTTCTTTGTGTCAGCTTTGATTCTCGCGATTTGAATCACGCCGGATTCCGTTTCCCGAGTTCCGGATTCCGAATTCCGGAATCGAGAAAATCTATTCTGTACAACTCTGGAGTGGATCATTGATGTAGTCAGAACTCTCCTATCCAAATGTCGGTTTCGCTTGTCTCCTGTTTCCAACTGTTTCGATTTTCATTTGTTCCGGGGTTTTAGAAAAAGGGGAAAGCTAAAAGTTTTAATATTTTAATCAGGGTTCATGTAGCAGAGCAAACCTTTTACGCCCTTTGAGAACAATTTTTAGTGAGGGTCTCTATCCAGACAAAACTAAATCAGGACTAACTCGGTCCGTTTTCGTCCGGTTGTGCGATTTCAAAATTTGTTCCAAAATTTTTTTCTGGAAGAAAAGAATAGCTCACTCGGAAAAAAAATCGTCATCGGTCGTCAATTTATTATCCCTGTGAGCGCTTACCTCTACGCGAACAAACGGACGAACCGCGGACGGAGCGGATGGACGAACCTTTGTCCAAATGGAAGCCTTACTCGGATTCGAGGCCAATTTTAACTCCAAGAAACTGTCTGTCAGGCATGGACTGTTTTCTCAAAGTTCGCACAAAAGTTGACAGCAACAATCAAGCCCACGTGTCTTTACGTTTATTGGATTCCAAGGTACATGATACTCAAACAAATGAAAACAAGAAAAATTAGTTTATTATCAATAATTCAAATTCAATTCAATGACACACAAACATGTGAAACTGTCTTTCTTCCCAATCAATTGAAATTGTAGCTTTAGTTCCGTCCTTTCTTTTTATATCAAATCCACCATTGAATTCAAGATTTTGAAAACGGAAATATCTAGAATTCGTCGTCAGATCGAAAACCCTTTTTTGATTCATTGGCATTTTGATGTGGGGAATATTCTTCATAATCAATTCTTCATTACAATAATTCACTCCCCGATCATTCCATCGTCTACAATTAATTCTCAAATATTCAAGTCTTGGATTTGATCCTTTTATCCAACATTTGATAAATACATTGATGTCCTTATCAGTTAAAGTTGGCTCGGCTATTTCTATAATTGAGGAGTTCATGGACAAAAGTGAGTTTAAACTGACTGGAAAATACACTCCCAAATACAAACGATTAAAGTTTTGGATTATAAGTTTTCGATAACGAGGACATTCTGGATCGACGTCTTCATATGGATCCAATTGCAGATGCTTCGTTTGTGGATATTTTTTCATAAATTCATAAAAATAATTATCCTTATGGCAAATGGCTCTATCAATATCAACATTTGATAAAACATCATTCAAACATTGAAATTCTATTGGAGTTCTTGGACTTCTTCCGATCCAAAAAGAGACTGTTTTGTAATTTATCATATCAATGATATGACTGATTAATTTTCCAAATAAAGCATTCGGATATTTAAAAAGAGTTGTATTCTCAGGTTCCCATTGATTGGACGTTATCGGAGAGTCATTATCACTTAAATTTGGAAAACGAAATTCAAACTCTTCTCCGTTGTCTAAGTCAAATTGTAGAAGGATAATCTCAAAAAATGATAAGCGAATCCAGAGGGCTTTTAGATTGATTGATTTGACAAGTGACTTTGAGTGCTTGGAACAAAGTGATATGAGCAATCTGAAAACAATTGAAAATTAGAGGGGCATGTCGGTGTAATAAAGTTTTTATAGTTTCACATAAAGAAACTGCTCCAAAATCGCTATGAATCGCACCAATTGCGCCCAACAACGCATGTTGCAGACTGGTGGCCGCCGCCGAGAATCTGCCAGTGCGGGACTTTTTCTCTTTTTGCTTTTCTTATTCATTTTACATAAGAAACTAGTATAACACTGGAGTTTTATCAAACACATGGGGAATTAGCGGCGCAGGGAAAAGCTCCGCGCGCGAAGCCTCGGCCACATGACCGCGGCCACTAAGGCTTCCATTCAGACGAAAATAAATCGGACAAACTCCGTCCGTTTTCGTCCGCGCCGACCACTGGAAGAGAGGAATAGCTCCCTCGAAAAAAAGTTCGTCATTTGTCGTTTATTTTGATATCCTGTTGAGCGATTACGGGGAATCGCACAAGTGGACGAAAACGGACGGAAGCGGACGGACGGCGTACGGCGTACGGCGCGAAAGGACCAAATTTCGTCCTTAGCGGCTCCACTGCGACTTTGGAGGCAATTTGTGCGCATCACAGCGGTTTTTGAGCAATTTCTCGACCCTAGAGCAATTGAATCAGCATCGAGAAATGAATCAAAATCTCAAATATATTATCAATAAAATACTTACAAGCTAAGCCCATCCATATTCCTCAAAACATTCATCAGAGCATCTTCAGGTAATTGGTAAATTGGAATAGACATGACGATAGATTCCTTCAACGAAAAACACAAAGAATGAATGCGTTGGAATGACAGACACACAACTCAAATGTAATTATTGATCCAGTTGCAGACAACCCTGCACATCTTACTATTCAAATCATAAGATGTGCAGGGTTGCGTGCTATGGTAACACAAACGGTCAATACATTTTAATTGATCATCGACAATTCATTACTTGCGTTTTTCGTTGGATTCTAACATAATGTCTATTCCAATTTTTCAATTACCGAAAGATGCTCTAATGAACATTCTGAAGAATATGGACGAGCTTAGCTTGTAGGTTTTTGAAATCTTAAAAGAAACTAATTTAAAAGTTTTTAGATTGTTCATATCACTAAATTCCAAATTCTCAAAATCTCTCATCAAATCGCTCAACCTAAAAGCTTGTGTTGTGGATTTCTTTTTTGATGTCAGTTTTACAATTGGAATAATGTTCAGAAACCGACCAGGCTTTCAATTTTGTTTTTCAGAATTTAGTGATGATTCATGTGAATTAAAGCCAATAACTGTTAAATATGATATGCAAGACTTCTTTCCCTTTAAACAAATTGCTTTTAAATATCCGAAGATTGGATTCGTGAAAATGTTCAATCATATAATCGATGTGGTTAATTGCAAAACTGTCGACTGTTATATGAATCGTCCCATCAAACAAATTGATATTAAATCTTTTAAAGAAGCCTTAGAACATGTTGATATCAAAAAAGTTGGTGATATTCATGATGATTATTTTTATGATTTGATGAAAATGTTTCCCAACACTAAGGAGCTTCAGTTGGATCCAATGCAGACTATCGATTCGAATTGTCCTTCTTATCGAAAACTTCTAATTCAAAATTTCGACTTTTCATATTTGGGACTGAGCATCCCAGTCGATCTGAACACATTACTATCTATGAATTGTTCTACAATCGAACTAGATGGACTAATTTTAACTGATAAAGATATCAATGTATTTATTAAATGTTGGATGAAAGGATCGAATCCAAGACTTGAATATTTGTATATGGGATGTAAACGATTGGATGATATGGGAGTGAAGTATTGTAAAGAAGAGATAATTATGAAGAATATTTCCCACCGAAAAGCACCCACGGATCAAAAAAGAACATTCAAACTATCTAATGATTCTTTGATCCAAGACGATAGATCTGTTAAAATTGATGGAGGAAACGATATATTAAGAAAAGACGGAACCAAAGCTACAATTTCAATCGACTCTGATGAAGAACGCTTTCAATTGATCGTATGGAATTTAATTGAATAAATTGTTCATAATAAACGAAATTCATGTATTTTTAATTGTTTCCTTGGGATCACGAACGTTAAAGGAGGGGGGGGGGGGGGGGGTGAGATTTTCGGGGAAAATTTTGGAGAAATAGTGTGCATTCTGTCGTAAGATGTGGTGTACACACTAGTTTTTCATTTTTGAATGTTTTCGAAAGAAAACAAAAACCATTATCAATAAGAGGTTCGAACTAGCACATCTGCTGGATTTGGCGCCAAATGTGTTACCGGCTGCGCCACAGGGTCGAAAACACGGCGGCCCTTTGAGGGTTTATGTAAGCTTGCTGGACAATACCGGTCCAAAGCGAGAACTCTAGGCAGCTTGAATAACGATGCCATTCAATTTCCGCTGTTGTAACTCTTCCAAGACTACTCCTAGCCTAAGCTCTTGGTCTCCTTTTGCAGCAGGCTTAGCGTTTTCCTTTCAAAGGCTGGGACAGAAGCTGGAGGCTGAGTAGCTTCTTATGCTTGATGAGAATTGTGTTACCGATTGGACCGGTCATTATTTGGATTGGACAAGAATGTTGAGAAAATTTATCGTTTTTATTAATATTCATAATCAGTACAAACAAAAGTGCAAATAGACATTTTAAAGGAAAACATAAGAAATTATTACCATACAAAAAATTGGACAACTTTCTCTTCGGGTTCAATTAGAATAGTCGCTTTAGTTCCATTCTTTCGAATTATATCAATTCCTCCATTGATATCAACAATTTGACTATCGCGGAGACGAATATCAGTTGATAATTTGAATGTTCTTTTTTGATCCATTGATTGCTTCTTGAGTGGAATATTCTTTATAATTTCTTGTTCGTGACAATGCATCACTCCTGTTCGATTGAACCATTTACCCTCGATTTTAAAATATTCGAGTCTAGGATTTGATCCATTCATCCAACATCTGATAAATCGATTGATATCTTTATCAGTCAAAGTTAGAGATGTTATTTCCAATAATGAGGAGTTAATTGATAGTAATGCATTTATATTGATTGGGAAATCTACTCCCAAACTTAGGCAATCAAAATTTCGAGCCAGAAGTTTTTGATAACGAGGACATTGGGAACTGATTGTATTTTGGAGATGGGCCATGTAAAGTTCTTTAGTTTGTGGATACATTTCTATGAAATCATAAAAATAATTGGAATGTACACCAGCATATCTTTTGATATTCAAGTTTGCAAGAGTATCTTTAATCAATTGTTCCTCCATTTTGGATGGACGATCATGGAAATTACAATTGACAGTTTTGCAATTAAAAATATCAGCAATATGATCGAACAATTTCCCCAATAATGCATTTGAACACTTCAAATTCATATCAGGCATATCAGTTCGAGCAATTATCAATTGCTTTTTGTTATCAGTGAAACGGGAAAGAATGAAATCGTAGGTAACGTACTTTGTAAACACGACTGAAAACTCAATACGACCACCTAGAAATAATCTTACGTACAGTGGTTTAAGACTCAATGACTTGACAAGGGACTTTGAGTATTTGGAGAATAATGATATGAAAATTCTGAAGAAAATTTTAGTTTTTTACTTTTATGTTTACGAAAACTTACAAGCTGAGCCTATCCATATTTCTCAAAATATTCACGAGAGCATTTTTGGGTAATTGGTAAATTGGAATAGACATTTTTACAGAATTCAACGAAAAACACAACAAATAAATGCGTTGAATTGCCGAGAACCTATTCAAATGTAATTATTGATCTAGTTGTAGACAACCCTGCACATCTTACTATTCAAAAAAAAGTAAGATGTGCAGGGTTCTGTGCTATGGTAGCACAAACGATCGATACATTTGAATTGGTGTCCGCCCAAGCAATACTTTCCTTCCTTGTGTTGTGATTCAAATGTATCGATCTGATGTGCTACCGTAGCACAGAACCCTGCACATCTTACTTTTGTTTGAATAGTAAGATGTGCAGGGTTGTTCATAACTAAATCAATAATTGAATTTGAATTTCGTCTGTCAATCCAACGCATTTATTCGCTGTGTTTTTCGTTAAATTCTATCATCATGTCTTTTCCAATTTACCAATTACCAAAAAATGCTCTCATGAATGTTTTGAGAAATATGGATATTCGAAGCTTGTAAGTATTTCAAGGACATACTGTACTGAATGCGCGTTTTTATTTTTTCAGTGGTAAATCGTGATTTTTTGCCCTTTTCGGGAGCATGTCACGAAGAGAGGGACTTTTTGACAATATTCTATCACTCAAGAGCTTCACTTTTGTAGTACTTGACTTTTCTGGATTATCAACTTCAACACTTTTTACGGATCGTCAAAGAAGAATAGAGACAAAAATCTCATGTTTTGCACTCGTTTTTTCTGGTGTTTTTTCTTTGACGATCCGTAAAAAGTATTGAAGTTGATAATCCAGAAAAGTCATGAACTACAAAAGTGAACCTCTTAAAGGAGGACCATAGTCACATTTTTTTATCTCCAGTTCTGGTTTATTTTTCCATGCTGAATCCATTGCGCATGAAGAAATTGCTCAAAAATCGCCCTGAAGCGCACAAATTGCGTTCAAAATCGCGCGTTACAGTGTGGTGGCCGCGGCCGTCTGGCCGAGTTTCCGACAACGCGTGGCCGTTTCTTCCGTATTTTTCGCTTTTTTCCTACGTTTTTCATGCTAAAATGGAAGAATTTTTATGTTTCTTCACAAAAAAATGTGAAATGAACGGAACTAAGGCGAAAAATACGGAGGAAACGGCCACGCGTTGTCGGATACTCGGCCAGACGGCCGCGGCCGCCAGACTGTAACGCGCGATTTTGAGCGCAATTTGTGCGCTTCAGAGCGATTTTTGAGCAATTTCTTCATGCGCAATGGAATCAGCATGGAAAAATAAACAAGAAATGGAAATAAAAAAATGTGACTATAGTTCTCCTTTAAGTGATACATAGAATACCGTCAAAAGTCCTTGGAGCCCTGTGCCAATCACACGCTCTGTAGCATTGTCTCAAAAATGACCATTTTCAACTGAAAACAGGCAAACGCGCAATCTTTATGGCCATTACTGTAAAAGTGAAAAACTAATATTTTCTTCAGACTTCTGATATCAACATGCTCCAAATTCTCAAAGTCCCTTTTCAAAACACTAAGTCTTAAAGCACAGAAAGTAGATTTATTTCTTGATGGCGGTATTGCGTTTACAGTCGAATTTCAAGATGATTTCTACGATTTCATTCTTTCCCGTTTCACTGATAACAAATCTCAATTTATAACTGCTCGATATGAGGAGCCAGATGTGTATTTTGAGTATTCGAATACGTTAATGGGAAAATTGTTCAATCATATTGCTGATATCTTTAACTGCCGAACTGTCACATGTATTTTCCATGATCGTCCATCCCCAATGGAAGAGAAAATGGTTGAAGATGCTCTCACGAATCTGGATATTGAACTGTGGAATACAAGCCCCGATTATTTTTACGATTTTATCGAAATGTATCCACAAACAAAAGAAATTCATGCTCACCCCTATGGAAATATCAATTCCCAATGCCCTCGTTATCAAAAACTTTTGGTTCGAAATTTTGATTACCTAAAATTGGGAGAGAATTTCCCAGTCAATCTGAACGCATTACTGTCGATTAACTGCTCTATATTGGAAATAACATCTCTAACTTTAACTGATAAAGATATCAATCGATTTATCAGATGTTGGATGAAAGGATCAAATCCAAGACTTGAGTATTTCAAAATTGATAACAAGTGGCTCGATGGAACAGGATTGATGAGTTATCAGGAACAAGAAATTATGAAGAATATTTCACATTTGAAAATGCCAATGGATCAGGAAAGAACTTTCAAATTATCATTTGATATTAGCTATCATAATGGTAGACTAATTGATATCAATGGAGGAATTGATATAATAAGAAGTGATGGAACTAAAGCAACTATTCTAATCAAACCCGAAGAAGAAATTTTCCAATTTTTTGCATGGCAATAACTTTTTATGTTTTCTGTTCGAATCATTTTTTCCATCGATTTTTCATATTGTGCGTAAATAAATATATTGTTTTAGATAGCTTCCTTCTTGAGTTAGATTGACTGGGAAATCCATGCCGTGGCCGTGTCCGGTGAATCCTAGGCCAACATTATTGTAGTCTTGATGCCATTTTTATTTTGGTAGATCGAGAGAGTGCGAGCAAAAAGGAGACAGAGGGATCAGTTTTCAAGTTGTCGGATACTAGCCCAGCGATTTCTAGGTCATCAAACTGTAATCTAGGCTGCTGTCACGCTCTCATATGCCCTATTTAGAGTTGTTGTTGAGTAAACCCCTAGAGAAAACTGAATAATGTTTGGTTTTTCAAGCTGTTCTTTGTCTCATTTTTTTCAGAAAATCTTCCCTGCGAAGCCCCGCCCTCTTTTGCATACCTCGAATACCTAGGCCACAAGTAACTGAGGTCTTAACAAAAAGAAAGTGTCAAAATCAGTTAAAAAAGGTCGATTGATAAAAAGTGATAACAATAAAAAAATGCGTGTTGTGATTGGTAGTGGTATAATCAATTAGCAGTGTTGGAAAGAAGAGAAGAGAGAAGACGTCTAGTGATTTCGTTTGATTCCATTCCCGACACAGAAAGATTTTCTCTGTTTCTCTCTCTCTCTCTCTCTCTCTCTCTCTCTCTCTCTCTCTCTCTCTCTCTTTCTCTCTCTTCCGCCGCCGCCCCGAAAAGAGAAGATTCGATTCTTCGACGATTCCGTTCGTTGTTTATTCTCAAATACTCTTTTTCTCTAACTACCTCTCTTCCCTTTCTCTCTCTCTCTCTTTCCCCTTTTTCCTTCTACACACACTTGTTTCAACACCGTTAAACAAGCCTTACCTTCTTCTTCTTCTTTTGTGTACCGTCCATCTTCTTCTTCTTCTTGTCTTCTGAATGAACTGGCAGAAGCAACGACAACATGTGCTCGATCGGCTCGCTTTTGTGCCAGGTAGGGTACGGTATCTCCCCGGTAGGAGGGAAATGAAAAGGGATTAGAAGGGCATTGAGTCCTTTTTATCTGATGTTGTTAGAAGGCCTCGAATATGCAAAAACCAATTGAAAAATGCTTTTTTTTTTCTCTTTTTTTTATTTCTCAAAAAAGTATTTTAGGCCAAAACATTGTAATCTTCGCAATACAAAAAGTGATATATTTTACAGTTTTCTGACTGAATTTTTTTTCACAATTCCATGTAAAAACCTATCCTTACATCTACTCCTTTTGTCAAGATGTTCCTATACTTTTCCTTAATCGAAAAGCCTTCAAGAAGAATGGGAACTCATTTGGTATTCAAATTCTTCTTTAGAACTTCCTGATGTTCCTCTTCTTTAGGAAACTGTCTCTATTTCAAATCTCAGTTGTGTTTGCTTACAATTTACATCAGAGTCACAAGTCCATACAAAACCCTTATCTGAAATAAAATTTTTTTTGAAAAAAAAACCGTTTTTCTTGTTAGCTTTTGGCTCCATAACTTGGATTTTATAAGAATTAAACGTTGAAAATCAGATTCGGAACAATGAAAGTTTGTAGATCTTCGAAAAGTATTGAAATCCAAAAAAAAAAATTTTTTTTGCATTTTGAGCCCTGGGATTTAGTCTACCTTTTTGGGTCCGAAGCAAATCGAACGACAAATGTGTCAGTATTTATTTTTAAAACTCTAAGTTTATCAAATTACGGAGTTTTAGGCTGAGTTAACATTAATTCCAATCCATCTTTTGAACACTGTTTTTAATTTCTTACTATAGCATTTATGTTCATTCATCAGTATTTTCCAGACTTGTCCAAACGCGGGCTGGGTTTGAAAATTTTGAAATTTTGAGCGCATTTTTCCCAATTTTTGCTCATTTTCAAATTTTTTTTGTTTTTTCTCGAAAAGTTGTCAAAACTTTTTTCTAGAAACCTATTAAAAACCAAAACAGTGGTGAACAAAACGAGAAAATTTTTTTTGGGATGTGAAACAGGTTTTGGTCCTCCCCAACCCAAGCCGAGCCTTGTCTGGTTCACTCTGCTTCCAATCTTCAGTAAATTTTGAGAAAAAATATAAAAATCGAACTAATCTAATGTTTTCCAAAAAGAGAAAACCAATAGGTTATCATTTTTTCCGTGAAACTTTGGTCGAATTTGCTTTCAAATTAATCTTTTCATCGAGTAAATTCTCTGCAATCAGCATAAAAAAGTTCCTTCAAGTTTCAAAACCAATCGAATTCTCTAAAAAAAACCTCGTTTTTCTCCCTATTCTCAGTGCTATGTTGGCTCCCAAAAGTGTGAAGTAATATAGCTTGTGTCATCATAACCCATCATCTCTCCATATTTACGCATTTTATCAATCTTGTCTCCTTCTTATTCTTTCTTTCCGTACCTATTGACATACTTCTTCTCTCCTCCTCTCTACCTTCTTCTTCTCTCCTTTTATTCATTATAACGGAAAGAGGGAAAGGTTGGGGGGCCAATATCTTATAAAGCTTCTTCCCCTGCCTCTCTTATGGGTGTAACATGGCAATCAAGGTAATTTAGACATAAGAACATCTAGTTTTATTACAACAAAATGGTATTATCAGTAGTGATAGAAAAGAAAAGAATTAACACTCATCAATCTTTTTTTTTGACTGACTTCAATTAGTTTGAGGTATTGGACTGAGGGAAAAAAAGGAGAGAAACGGAAAGAAGAAAAAAGACAAAAAGTAAATAACAAATAATATAAAACAAAAGGGGGGGGGAAATTGTATAGTTAGCGCGTAGACGAGTCAACAAGAAAACTTGAGGGAAAACTAAAAAAAAATCGAAAATTGAAATTTTTTTGGAAAAGTTGGCACCGTGCCAACTTTTTGGTGAAACAAGTTGGCATGGTGCCAACTTGGTTTTACTGAAAGTTGGTTTTACTTACTTCTTTTCACGGACAAATTTTTAGTTTTCAACTCTCTTTTCGACCTAAATCTGGCTAAAAATCTAGAAAGTCTGACAAAATTTCGTATTTTTTTTGCGACTTCTGTGAAAATATGGGCGTTTTTGGTGCAAAACCCATTAACTTCAACAAAGAAATGCATTTGCTGAAAATGAAGAAATAATCAGTCCAGTGGAGCGCGATTGCTGCAAAAGCTAATTTTAAAAAAAAAGTGACTGAAAAGCCAAAGAAACCTGTAAGTTTTTAGCGGCAAAAAAGGGTATTATATGCAACTTTCGAAAAAAAAAACATGAAAATCACAAAAGTTTTAATTTTAAATACATCTCTTAACTTTTTCAGGTGGCACGGATCGAGAAGGAAATGCTCTTTTAGTCGTCTCAACATCACAAGTACAAGAATGCTCATATGAGAATTTAGTCTCTCTATTGGCTCTTTTATCAGATACTCTTCCTCCATCAACATTATTCACAGTCCTTCTGGATACACGACATATTCATTTGAAACAGTTGAAATTCTATTTGAGAGCATGTCAGGTTTGTTTTTTTTTTTTGAAGGAAGGGCACCACGGGTGCGAAATTCGGTCGGCAGGTATACACCTACCGGTGGCTGAGGTGTCAGCGATCGTGTGGCGCAGTTGGGTGTGCGTTTGTCTGTGATTCCTTATGTGCCGTTTTGGCAAGTTCGACTCCCCCTTGGTGCAAATCTTCTTTCTTCTTTTTTCCTTTTCATCCACCTTAAAATTTCAGCAAGCCCTGTACAAAAAAGTGCGTCAAGTCCTCATTATCCAACCCGAGAAGTTTCTAGACCAACAAAAGATCAATTTTGACCTGATAGTCAGTGGATACACTTTGAAGGTACCATTTACAGCGAAACTTCTCTCCATTTGAGCTATTTTCAGACAATTTTGATTTCAATGCACAAATTATCAAAATTTGTGGATGTGAATCAGTTGCCAGAGCAATTCGGAGGCACTCTTGGTTATGATCCGGATGCGTGGCTTTCAAAAAGAATTGTAAGATTTGGGGGATGAAAAGGGGGGCGGGGCTTAGGGAAAAGTAATCTACAGTAAGTAAGCTACAGTTATTGACTATTGTCAAATTAATAATAGTTGTGCAAGGAATTCGAATTTTTATTTTCGCGGGCGGTCCGCCTTTTTTGATCTCCAGGCTATTTTTGAATTTACGCAGTGGGAATTGAAAGTGGGCGGACCACCCGCGAAAAGAAAAATTTGAATTCCTTGCACAACTATTATTAATTTGACAGTACCTAGACACAGTAACCTACTTTAACATACACTCTTATTTCCAGGAAGTCAAAAAATGGCAAAACTATTTGACCGAATTGGAAACAGACGCCTCAAAGCACAACGCAGATGATGATCATAAATGTGAGTTGCTACCTCTAATAGAAAGGCACCTGTATTAAAAGGGCACACCTCTAATACAAGGGCACCATTTCAGTAGAAGAATTCGTTTCAAAATTGCAAACAACCAGGCGAGTTGAAGATGAATATGCAGCAAATTCTCTCAAAAAATCAATACGAGAAGTGAAAATGAGAGAAGAGGAAAATAGTAAAGAAGGACTTATCAAAGACCACACGGCTGGAGTCTCTGATTTTTTGGATTGGATTGAAGGAAGTGGAGAAAAATGGTTGAATTCATTATGTCAAGTTGCTGATAATGTTGATGAAGCTGAAAGTTTAGTGAAGCAACATGAAGAATTGACGAATAAAACTAAGGTTTGTAGGGGCTTTTGGGACCTTTTTAGAGGACATTTATAAAAAAGTAGATATTTTCGTGCAATTATACAACGTTAGGCTTGTTCTCCTGATACTCCTGACGTTAGGCTTGTTCTCCATACCTTTCAAATGATACCCATATCAAGTTGGTTCAAAAAAATTCCCAAATCCAGATGACGTCAAGAATCAGAATACTTTTTTTGACTCCAAAAACATTCAATATGAGAAATGACGATGTTAATTTTGCTCTACTGAACATTAGCATCAAAATGATACCCATATTGATGAATTTCTGAAAAATCACCAGATTCAGAAGACGTCAGAATTCAGAATTCATATATTTCTTCAAATTTTTGTTCACCTGACACGTCAAGACGTGGAATTTTTTCTCCTCACCATTAGCTACCAAATGATACCCATATCGATAGGTATCCAGAAAATTCATAAATTCAGAAGACGTCAAGGATTCAGAATCCCCAACCTTTCCAAACTATGTCGATATGGGTATCAAATTAACGCAGTTTTCATGGAGAAAAACTTTAACGTCGTAATTTTTTATTCCGATTTTCGCTTTTTTCAGGAAATCGAAGAACAAAGTCATCAGTTGGCAGAAATGGCAACCCGACTAATGGCTGCATGTCCTCAGGTTGCTATTGTATTACAAAAGGTACAGTAACCCAGATCCCAGATTACTGTAACCCAAAATATTCAGACCCGTGAACAAATCCGTGACGTTGCTGAGCACTTTTCCTATCGAGTTGAAGCCCAAACTCAATTCGCTGTTTCGAATAAAACATTTAGAGAAAAAGTTGGAGAGGTGAGGATTACTGTAGAGATTACTGTAGATTACGGTAGTTTCAGTTTATCAAAAAATCGGATCTAATGCTTGAAAAAGTGTGTTCCGAAGAAGGAAACTCAGGGAAATCAAAGGAAGAATTGGAGGCGATGAAGAAGGAATTGGAAGACTTGGTGAATGCAATGAGTGAGTTTTTTTTTTCAAAATTTCCATTTTCATGAATTTTCATGACGTCAAACATGTTCTCCTCGTTTTTACCTTTCCAATGATACCCATATTGTTAGGTTTCCGAAAAGTTGAAAAATTCAGAAGACGTCAGAATTCAGAATCCTCAGTTTCTTCAAACTAGGTCATTATGGGTATCAAATAAAAAAAATTTCAGCTTTGACATCATCTAAATTTCAAAAAACTACCTGAATTTTTCCAGACGTCGCCTACGAATCAGCTATGGATGCCGGCGAAGAGACTATAGCAAAAGCGCGTCAATATTCAGAAGTCCTTCCAGCAGAAGAATTTGTTTCTCATATTGGCTCAAGTTTGACCTACATTTCACAGAGACAGAGCAGGTACAGTAACCTGTCAAAAGTGGGCGTGGCCCAACCTTTTCCTTGTTTCAGACACAACGAATTAGCCAGTGTAAAACGTCTGGAACAACAACAACATATCCAATTGATGACCACTTATCGAGACTGTGATCAGGCGATTCAATGGCTCGGCGAGCTCAAAGAGACCCTTCATAAAGAATATTCATTGTCGGATATTGATGAAGATGCAGTTAGGAATTTGAGAAATGATCGACAGAATTTGGATCGAACTGCGGCGGTGAGGCTTCTGATTGAAAAATGACGACGTCAAACTTTGTCTCCATAAAATTTCCGTTGATTTGATACCCATTTCGACCTAGTTTGGAAAAGTTGTGGATTCTGAATCCTTGACGTCTTCTGAATTTTTTTCAGAAATCTATTGATATGGGTATCATTTGAAAGCTCTTGCTTAGGAGAAAATTTTTGACGTCGTCAATTTGATTGAAACTCTGGAATTTCAGTAGACTTTTTCAAAATCCCTTCTTTCAGAGCACATATCAATATGGAAAACAGCTTCTGTCAATGGCTAAAAACAGTGAAAGATCGTCAAATAAAGAAGGATCCACAGAAGATCGGAAAGAGAAATTAGAAGCAGCATGGAAAGAATTAGACTTGGCGATTCAGAATAATGAGCAGAGGTTGAAAGTTGTGGAGTCATTTATGCTCACTCATAGACAGGTTGGTCCTTTAATTTTTTTCCAATTCAGAAAAAAGCGACGTCAAAGTTGTTCTCTATAAAATTCCCTTTCATTTGATACCCATATTGCCATAGTTCAGAAAAAATCAGAATTCCGACGTCTTCTGAATTCCTCGACTTTTCAGAACCCTATCGATATGGGTATCATTTGAAAGATAAAATTGAAGAGAACAATTTTGACGTTGTGAAATTTCTTCGAAAATACTATATAGACTACAAACTACACATTTTCAGATGATGGAACGAGTGAATGAAATTGAAAAGTCCCTGCGAGAACGTCTTCGAGTCAGTGGAAAATTGAATTCAATAGTTCTGAGTACAGATAGAAAACGATTAAGAAATGATATTGAAGAACTTTCAAATATTGGAAACATGCTATCAGCACAGATTAATGCAGATCATACGTATGTTTTCTCTGCGTCTCTCATTTGTATACACTCTATCCCTATGGTTTCAGAACAACACCTCAGGACCGTCAAAATGCTGTAAAACAAATATCTGATAAAATTGATGAGGTGATGACAGCTCAACGGAGGATGGAGAGTTTGATTGGAGAAGAAGAAGAAGCTGGATCAAGCTCATCTGGAAAAGAAGAAAAGGTACACGAAAAACTGACGTCGTCAAAGTTGTTCTCCATGAAATTTCCTTTGATTTGATACCCATATTGACCTAGTTCGAGATAGTTGAGAATTCTGAATCGCTGACGCCTTCTGAATTTTGAAAATTTCTAGAAGTATATCGATATGGGTGTCATTTGAAAGGTACTGACTGGGAGAACAAGTTTGACGTTGCCAAATTTCATGAAAATTCGAATTCAGAATGCTATTTTCCAGACAACTCCCCGAAAAACACGTCCATTATCAAAAGTTCCAGAAGAAGAAGGTGGTGATTTGTCTCCAGTTTTCCCTCGAGCAGTCCGATTACTTGAAACAAATGAAGGAATTGCTCCGGCCATTCGACTTTCAAAAAATGAATCCTACCTCTGAGAAAAAATTGAATAATTTCCAAGAAAATAGTTGCCTAGAGACCCCAGTTTTGATGCCAAATGTCCTTTTTCTTGCTCATTTAAACCGATTTTCAGTTATTTTGTACATTTTGTGCCTTTTTTTCATTTAAGAAATGAATATCAGATATCAGAAACTTTAAGTTTTAGGGAACACCAGACGGTTTCCGGCGCGTCTCAACCGCCTAGATTTCCATAAAAATTCTATCAATTCCTACGAAAAATCAAAAACCAAAAATATTTGGCCCACCGAGGAATCGAACTGGGATGCTGAATTCTCTGAAATTTTTTTACACCACTACACTACGCCATCAACGGTATGTAACAAAACCAGCGGGGGCCGGAAACTTTCTAAAATGAGTGAATGTATTAGGTTGGTCCAAAAGTCTTTGGTCATTTTGACCGAAAGTTTCGAAGTGTTATAAGAAGACTACTGATTGAGTTAAACCCTAACCTATTTGTGGGTTTAATGTCCTACTATATCACTATATACCATCTAATTCCAGACGAGTTAGGGTCAAAATGAGACAAGCTAGAACTGAGTATAGTCGCATACCCCGATTTTGATGTGTGTTATGAAAATGAACTTATTTTCATGACTGGGCATTTTTCAATCCCGAATTTTTGTGAGTGTTTAGGGGGAGAACAACCAAGCAAAAATAACAACAAAAAAGAACGATTCGATCACTTCTGGCTTCACATATATAATCGCTTTTATTATCACATTCCTTGATGGTTGCAGTTGATGAGTTTATTTATAACTATATTCTTCAGTTTTCAAAGCTTTTCAGGCAGTTTTTTCTATAGTTTTGAAGAGCTTGAATGACTCAATGTCACCGTCAAACCACTAAGCTGAATCTGTTTAAATAAATATTTTATTGGTTCTAGTAAGCTACTTCCCCACATTTTTCGGATGATGACCTCTAATTCAAGTGTTCTCACACGAATTCAATCCCGATTGAACTAACTTTTACAACAGTAGATGAACTCTCAATACCCACGAAATAATTGGAACTATTCGTTCTTTGAAGATGGCTACGATGGAAAAATTTCGGAAAAGTGGGCGTTCCAATTAGCGAAGTAGAGGTGGAATTATGGGAACAATGTTTTTCTGATTTTTCGAGTTGTGCAAAGCCGCTAAATTTTTATTAGTGGTTGGTGTTACGGCCACCAACAGTGCCTCAAAAATTATTGACGTTCCAACCAGATTGCGCATAAACTGGCCCTATACTGTGCTCGATATTTGAGGTTCTTCCGAAATGTAGTGTGAATTTCGTTTCAATGTTATTCTACAGTTGGGGTAAATTGGAACAAGGTCATTACAGTTTCGTAATGCCTAGGTCATGTGTTTATTATTGCCGCAGAATTAAAACTTTAGGGTCCCTCTTTCGTGTTCCCACGAATGATAATATGAATTCACCCAAAAAAGCAAAAAATGTAAGTTCGCGAAATGGGATGTTTCTCTCAGGAGAGAGGCTGGATATTGCCCTTCAATTCTGTTTTTAAAAGGAGTATAGTGACCCTAAATATTGGTCAAAACCCGATCATTAACACTCTCCAGAAACTTTAGTACAGTCATTTGACAATGGCTGTCAAAAATGACCAGGGACTTATGGACCAACCTAATAGCAGCCGACAGTTGACGGGGTGCGGGGCTTAGGCTTCGTGCATAGATAGCACAGAGCTTCGTAGAGCTCCAATTGAAAAATAAAAAAGACGGGCGTCATCGCGCGGAAATTCTGTATCGACCTGTCAAAGTCTAATCAAAATCGGACTTCTAGGAAAGGTTCCAGGGCCGGCGACGCACACAGACAAACGGAACTTGTGTATTAGAATAGTAAGATAAGATTTCACAGTTGATTTATTCAAATTTGAATTCGAAAAGATAAAAAAAATGCCAAAATTCAATCAAAGGAAACACATAAGAAGTTATTGCCATACAAAAAGTTGGAAATTTTTCTTTTCGGGTTTAATTAGAATAGTAGCTTTAGTTCCATTCTTTCTGGTTATATCAATTCCTCCATTGATATCAACAAGTCGACTGCTGCTATAGTTAGAATCAGATGGCAATTTGAATGTTCTATTCTGTTCTATTGGAGCTTTCTCATGTGAAATATTCTTCATAATTACTTCTTCCTGACATTGCATCACTCCTGTTTCCAAGATGAATTCACCACACACTTCAAAATATTCGAGTCTTGGATTTGATCCATTCATCCAACATCTGATAAATCGATTGATATCCTTATCAGTTAAAGTTAGCGATCTTATTCCCAATGATGAGGAGTTGATTAATAGCAATGCATTTAGATCAACTGTGAACCCCCCTCCCAAGAATAATTTGTCAAAATTTTGAATTAAAAGTTTTCGATAAAGAGGACATTGGGAGTTGACCGTATTTTCAAAGGCGTAGGTAGTAAGTTCTCTAGTTTGAGGATATATTTTGATGAAATCATACATATAAACGCCACGAAAATCCAACAGCTTTTTCATTTCCAAGTTTGCAAGAGCATCTTTAATAAATTGTTCCTCCATTTTGGATGGACGGCCGTTGAAATGACATTTGACAGTTTTGCAGTTGACAATATCAGTGATATGATTGAATAGTTTTCCCATTAACGCATTTGGATACTCAAAATACACATTTGGCTGATCAGATCGAACAGTTATAAACTGAGACTTGTTATCAGTAAAACGAGAAAGAAAGAAATAGCAGGAATTATTGTTTTGAAACCCGACTGAAAACGCAATATCGACACTTAGATCTAAGCTTGCGTTCCGTGCTTTAAGTCTTATTGATTTGACAAGGGACTTTGAGTATTTGGAGAATGTTGATATCAGAATTCTGAAGAAAATATTAGTTTTTTACTTTATTTTCATTAAAAAACTTACAAGCTTCGAACATCCATATTCTTTAAAACATTCATGAGAGCATTTTTTGGTAATTGATAAATTGGAATAGACATTATAATTTAATTCAACTAAAAACACAGTGAAGGATAGTGTTACTTGGACGAACATCAATTCAAATGTATCGATCGTTTGTGCTACCGTAGGACGCAACCCTGCACATCTTACCTTTGTTTGAATAGTAAGATGTGCAGGTTTGTTCATAACTAGATCAATAATCAAATTTGAATTTCGTCTGTCAATCCAACGCATTCATTTTTTGTGTTATTCGTTGAATTCGTCATGCCGATTCCAATTTATCAATTACCCAAAGATGCTCTCATGAATGTTTTGAGAAACATGGATGGCCTTAGCTTGTAAGTTTTTTATTGATAATACATAGTTTTCGGTTTCTTTTTCAATGCTGATTCCATTTCTCATCAAGAATTTGCTCGGGAATCGCACTGAATCGCACTAATCGCGCTCAAAATCGCGAAATTTCGTCTGTCCGCTTTCGTCCGTTTTTGTCCGCCTTGTGTAATTTCGCGTAAGCGCTCAATGGGATTTTGAATTGAAGACAAATGACGAACTTTTTTCCCGAACTCGAGAGTCTGGTGGCCGCGGCCGTATGGCCGAGAATCCGACAGTGCGGCGGAGCAGTGCGTTTTACAACGATTTCGGAGCAGTTTCATTATGAAAAATGGAACCGTAAAAACTCGGCTCTGTTCGACAATACCGGTCCAATGCGAGAATGACCGGTCCAAACGCTGAAATGCCGGTCCAATCGTGCCATGATTTTGAAAAAACACAGAATGACCGGTCCAAACGTTGAATGACCGGTTCAATCAGAAAGATGAGTCTCAGCAATCGGAGAATGACCGGTCCAAACGCAGAGATCTATGCAGCAAGCTTAGCGTTTTTCTTTATCAAAGGTTGGGACGGAAGCTGGTGGCTCAGTAGCTTTTTATGCCTAAGCCTACGTTACATAGGATCTGCGTTTGGACCGGTCATTCCATCTATGGACCGGTCATTCTCAGATTGAAGAGACTCATCTTTCTGATTGGACCGGTATTACAGCGTTTGGACCGGTCATCTGTGTTTGGACCGGTCATTCTCGCTTTGGACCGGTCATTCTCGCTTTGGACCGGTCATTCTCGCTTTGGACCGGTCATTCTCGCTTTGGACCGGTCATTCTCGCTTTGGACCGGTCATTCTCGCTTTGGACCGGTATTGTCGAACAGAGCCAAAAACTCTATTAAACCGGCATGCCCTTCTAATATTCAAATGTTTTCAGATTGCTAATATCACTGTGTTCCAAGCACTCAAAGTCTCTTGTCAAATCAATTAATCTAAAAGCTCTCTGGATTTCCGTATCATTTTTTGAGATTATCATTCTACAATTTGACCTGAAAAACGGAGAAGAGTTTGAATTTCGTTTTCCAAATTTAAGTGATAATGACTCTACTATAGAATCCAATCAGTGGAAACCTGATAATACAGCTCTTTTTAAATATCCGAATGCTTCAATTGGAAAATTAATCAGTCATATCATCGATATGATAAATTACAAAACAGTCGATTGTTGGATCCAAAGAAGTCCAAGAACTTCAATAGAATTTCAATGTTTGAATGATGCTTTATCAAATGTTGATGTTGATAGAGCTGTTTTCAATGAGGATCATTATTTTTATGAATTTGCTGATAAATATCCACAAACGAAGCATCTCGAATTAGATTTATATGAGACTGTCAATCCAAAATGTCCTCGTTATCGAAAATTATTACTTCAAAACTTTAATCGTTTGTATTTGGGTGATTTTCCAGTCAATTTGAACTCACTTTTATCCATGAACACCTCAATTATTGAAATAGCCGAGCCAACTTTAACTGATAAGGATATCAATGTATTTATCAAATGTTGGATAAAAGGATCAAATCCAAGGCTTGAATACTTGATGATGATATGTAGACGATGGAATAATCAGGGAGGGAAATATTGTGAAGAAGAATTAATTATGAAGAATATTCCACACATCAAAGTGCCAACGAATCAAAAAAGGATCTTCAATTTTACAACGAATTCTAGATATTCCCGTTGTGAAAATGTTGAATTCAATGGTGGATTTGATATAAAAAGAAAGGATGGAACTAAAGCTACAATTTCAATTGATTCTGAAAAAAAAAAGTTTCACATGTTTGTGTGTCATTGAATTGATAATACTGTTGATAATAAACTCATGTTTTGTTTTTATTTGTTATGTTTGGCCTAAAAATGTTGCGACAAGCGGACTTGCGAAAATTGAGCGATAGGATTTTGAAAAAGCTGCTTGGAGTCCGCTCAAAAGTTGTCTTGGCCTGGCAGACAGTTGCTTGGAGTTAAAATTGGCCTCGGAGCCGAGTAAGGCTTCGATTTCGACGGAAATTCGTCTACCCGCTCCGTCCGCGGTCCGTCCGCTTGTGGAAAGCGTTCACATGGATAATAAATTGACGACAAATTACGATTTTTTCCGAGTGAGCTATTCTTCCCTTCCAGAATGAAATATTTGAACAAATTTTGAAATGCTTTGGAATGCGTGGTATGCAAAACCAGAACTGACCCTCCTAAGAACCGAACGTTCAAGAACTGCCTCGGATAAGAACTTTTCAAGGGCTCGTATTTGGGCATTTTTCACATCTTGCAGTCCAAAGTTGTGTTAGTTCTCATCCGACCAGTTCTGATTAGGAGTAGAACTCTGAAAAATTATGGTAACTTTCCAACCTTTTCTCTCTCTTCCCGGTATGCTTTATCTAGCTTCCCACACAGCAAAAGCACACAGAGGTGCCGGTTTAATAGAGGTTTTCTATTCAATTTTATTATTCCTTTTCAAAATCCGTTCTAGTAAAGAACACGGAATGAACTTGATCAAGATTTCAAAATAAATAAACAATAGAAGAAAAAGAAAGGGATTAAAAGATTAGTGAAGCTGAAAATCTGAAATCATTCGAGGGGAACAAAAAGTGTGACTAAACTAAAAAGTGACTACAAAACATGAAAAGTTTTGGGGGTTTAAAAAACAAAAAACGAGATAAGGAGATCAGAAAAAGGCTTATTTTGAGATGCTAGAAGCTATGAAAATGGAGAGAGAGTGTGCAGGCAAGTGAGAGACGCAGAGATGATCTGCGTCTCTCACTTGCTCGAACTCTTTCTCTCAATTTAAGAAAGTAGAAATCTTAAAATCTCTGTAAATAGATTTTCCTTGACATCGTGAGGCTGAACAATTGGAAATAACGCTGAGAATTTGTCAATATCTGATTGAGTTTTGATAACAGCATGCCATAAACTGATAATATTATTAAAACGACTTGGAGCTGCATCTTCACCATATTGAAGACGACAATAACGAAATAATGTTGATTGATATTTGATTCGATTTGAATCCAACAAGATTTGACCACTTTCAGATAGATTTGGTACTGCTGAAAAAAATTTTTTTTTGTTGATATTTTCTAATAGTACAGTAACCCTGGAGTTCTGAGACTTAGAAATTTTTAATCAGCGCGTTGAGCCGGTCAAAATGAGTATAATCAAGACTAGGTTTCAAAAATTTTCAAATTTTCAAGATTTTCAGAAGACGTCAGAATATTCTGAATTTTTGAATTTTAGAATACTTTACGACGTCAACACTTGCTCTCCTAATGATTAGTTGTTCAATGATACCCATTTCGATAGGTATCTAAAAAATTCAAAAATGCAAGGAATTCAGAAGACGTCAGGGATTCAGAATCTTCAATTTCTCAAAACTAGCCTAATATGGGTATCAAATCAACGGTAATTTTATAAGGATCAGATTTGACGTCGCCAATTTCAACGTCTCCAGAAAAATTAACATCTTCTGAAACTTTAGAAGACGTCAGAATCTTCTGAATTACAATTTTTGCGAATTTCTACGACGTCAAACTCTTTCTCCAGGTCACCAGCTTTTGCATGATGCTTATATCAATAGGCTTCTGAGAAACCAAAAAAACCACAGAATGCAGAAGACGTCAGGAAATTCAGAAGACGTTCAGAATCCTCAATTTCCCAAAACTAGGTCAATATGGGTATCAAACCAACGGAAATTTCAAGAGGATTAAGTTTGACGTCGTCATTCTCGACGTCTTCTGAGTCTTCAAAAAAGAATTACCTGTATTACAGAGCATCATGGCACCCAACAACAAGAATTCCTCTTCGGTAACTCTCAATTCAATCAATCGATTAATCAAAAAACTTCGAATTTCATTTAACATAATTGGATTGTATCCAGTGACTTGTCGAACTTCTTCTGGGAAAATATCAGAACCATCCGGATGACACATTACAGCCATTTTAGATGAATAAGAGCGCATTGCAGTGACAAGAATCATATACATTAAATGAGAACATTTAATCACTGATTTCAAATCATCAATTGATAAATATTTAGTAAAACTGAGTTTAGTGAAGAATGTAATACATGTGAGATGATTCATTACTCCCCATTCATAAAAATCCATATTCATTTCCATCGATTTTTTGATAAATTTGAAATTTCTCCGTTCAAAAATATCAGTGAATATCACTTCGGCACTTGTCATTTCATTTAAAAATGTGTTTCTTCTGATATTATCTTGTTCTTTTAACTCGAAAAGTGTTCTTTCCATTGTAGAATCTTCTAGAAATTTCATTCCAACTCGAATACATTTATGGAATCGACAGAATCGACATTTTGTTGATGTACATTGTCCACTGTTATTACTGGATCTACATGTGAATACACGGTCTGAGTCCAAGGCACGACGGAAGAACATTTTGCAAGAGTTGCATGATTGGACCTGGAAGAAGCGAGTTAGAAGGTTAGAGGAGGACTATAATCACATTTTTTATTTTCGTTTCTAGCTTATTTTTCCACGCAGATTCCATTATTCATAAAGGAATTGCCCAAAAACCGCTCTGAAACGCAAAAAAAAAAACGCCCGAAACCGCGCGGTACAGATTGGCGGCCGTCTGGCCGAGAATACCGAGAATACCACGGCCGTTTTCTCCATGTTCTTTGCGTTTGCTTCGTTCGCAAAAAAGTCGTTTCAGTTTCATTTCAGTTTTTCTTACTAGGGAACCATTCATACAGAATATCCGGTTTTGGTATGAAACGTATATGAGCAGATAGCTGACTCCAAATCGGTTTTTAGTTTTTGCGGAGGGACCATTTTGACCGAAAATGTCCGCTCCAAACAGCGTTTCAGGCCTATACAACCTTTCACGTGACAGGGCTCGCTTCTGGAACCCATTTTGGTCCCCATTGGACGGGTTTGCACAATTTTTTTCTACGTTTTCAGTGACATTCATCCAAATAAAGACACCCACTACTTTTCCATTACCAGAAAGAGGAAAATTTGAGTAAAATAAGGGGTTCACGTGAAAGGTTGTAGATGCTGTTTGGAGCGGAAATTTTCGGTCAAAATGGTCCTTCCGCAAAAACTAAAAACGGATTTGGAGTCAGCAGACTGTCAGCTACCTGCTCATACGTTTCATACCAAAACCGGATATTCCATATAAAAGGTTCCCTAAGTAGCTTTTTCTTCTTCAGTTTCATACTCTCTCTGAGGAAGACAGATTAATCTGTCCGGCGTTCCGTGCTCGCTTTGCAAAAATGCGATGTGTCACAACTCACGACGACAGATCACTAACTGATATTTTCAATGTGGTCACTGATTAATCGTCGAGAAGAAACTTTAAGGTTGCAAATCATGCTAACTCCCATTCCTGACTCACCCCATAATTGAATCCACTTGTTCTCGAATCACAAACATGACAATTACGATTTTCAGGAATCGCCAACACTTGTTTTGGCATTTTTCTTCTGAAAACTTACACTATAAAAACGCCTGATAATCTTTTTTTTTGTAAATTCATAAATTTAATAAATAAACTTCATAAATTCTTGGAACTATGCTCATAGGAGATCACAAGAACATTAGTGTCTCAAATTCTCTAATGCGAATCAATTTTTCTAAAAAAAAAAACGAAAATGTCTGCAAGGAACTCTTTACACGGAAGTTCCATCTTTTTAAACTAAAAAGTGGGCGGAGCTTCACGAGAGATCAAATATGTTCCCAAAACATCAAACTATGAGAAAGAAGAATATAATCTCCGAAGAGATCAAGTAACAAGAACCAAGCTATGTGCAAATCTCAAAAAGGCACACATTTTTGTGCACTTGGTCTCCGTCTCTTTTCTGACACATTCTAATTAGTGGTTTGGAGGGAAACTCAAATTTATTTTTGGATGAAAATATAATAATATTATGTTTTCGCATCAATGGAGATTACGAGATATACTTTTATGAAAATTCAAAAGTTGTGGAAAATTTTCGAGATTTTTCACGTCGTCAAAATTGATGTCCTCTGAATTCTCTTTCAAATGATACCCATATCGATAGAAATCCAGAAATTTCTTCAGAAGACGTCAGGATTCAGAATCCTCAACTACCCCAAAGTAGGCCAATATGGGTATCAAACCAACGGAAATTTTATGGAGAACATGTTTGACGTCGTCAATTTCCACAAAATTTGAGTATTATTCTGAATACTGACGTCTCCTGAACAATTAGAAGAAGTCAGAATCGTCTGAATTTCGATTTTTGCGATATCCTACGACGTCAAACTTTTTTTCCTAATCATTAGCTTTCAAGATATACCCATATCGATAGGTATTCAGAAAATTCAAAAATTCAGAAGAAGTCAGGGATTCAGAATCCTCAACTACCCCAAAAGTATGTCAATGTGGGTATCAAATCAACGGAAATTGTGTGAAGAACAATTTTGACGTCGTCATTTTCAAAAATTTTGAGTATGATTTTGGATACTGACGTCATCTGACTTATCGAAAAATATTCTTGTCTTTTCTCTTCGAAATGACGACCGCCCTCATAGTTCCAAGTCCTTCGAAATCCAAAAATATTACTAATCTTTCGTAGTATTTTTATATCCAGATGAATATGTATTTATATATTCTGAGACTCTGAGGGATTAGTCCTCTTTTTCGTCCTTCCTACTGATATCAGAACTTACGAAAAAGTGATAGCTGAGTGAGAAGTCACACGTAGATAATGAGATTAGTCAAATGAGTTCTTCTTTTGTCTCTTTTTTTTTGTAGTTGGATTAGAAAAGACTACGATTTTTGGAGAAGACCAAGAAACGTCTACAGAGTTCGTACGCTTTTTGGAAATATCAGAAACCAGATATGAAAGTTTTTTTTGGAAAATTCAGAAAACGTTGGGACTTTAGAATACCATTAAAGTACTAAAAAAAGATGAAGTTGAGCTTCATCTTCATGAAAATTCCGTTGATTTGATGCCCATTTTGATTTACTTTTTGGCGTTTTTGAGGAATTCTGAAATTGACATCTTCTGAATTATCAAGCTTTTTAGACCCCCATCTTTATGGGTTTCATTTTTAAAAGTTTTCAAAAAGGTAATGAACAGAGCATGAAGGCCCTATTTAGGCCCTATCTTGGCCCTTTCTTGGGCCTACTTTGGTCCTTTCTTGACCCTATTTTGACCCTATTCTCGTCCTATTTTGGCCCTATTTTGACCCTTGTTTGGCTCTATTTTGGCCCTATTTTAGCCTTATTTCGGCCATTTTTTGGCCCAATTTCAACCTCATTTTGGCACTAGTTTTTTCACGAATATTCAAAATGTGTTTATTGAAGCAATTTCACATAAGATACGAAATGAAAGGCTCAAAACAATTAGATCTTGGCATAAGTTGAATGAAATATAGGCTTTAGACAAATTGAATTACAACGGACTTCCGTCGTCTTCAAAACGAATAGTGGTTGAGAAAGAAGCAGACGAAGAGGTACTAAAAGCAGATGACACATTTGATTCCTCATCGAATGATGGATTATTGAAAGTCGTCTGAAAATGAATATTTCTCAACAATTTCATTATGAAAAGCTACTTACCGGTCTATTTTCCACTATAATTTTTCCTCCTTTTTTAAAGCTCACTGTGGATGATGGTTCTTGTTCTTTGCCCACAATTTTTCTCAACTTTTTAACTAATGGAGATGTAGCATTTTTTGCCGTCGTAGTCATTTCATCAATAAAACCACGAGGCGATGAAGTGGCCTTGAGTTTTCTCGTAGCAAACTTTACCAATGCTCCACATCCAACAATCAAGAGAATTAAAATGCAAATGGAAAGCACTGCGAAGACACCGAACTGAGTCTTAAATTCCTTCAAAGCAGCATGCATCTCCGGATTAATTCTCTCACAATACTGCCCATCGAATAGTAGTTTACAATCGCAAACGATTCTACTTTGATTGAAAAGTTGACGACAAGATCCTCCATTTTTACAAGCGATTCCCCTTTTGCAATATTCTGACATCAATTCAAATCCGATATGTGAATAATTTTTGAGAATTTCCATTTCATCGAAAGGTGAAAATGGAATACAAGTATCACCAGATGGAGTATAACCATCTGGACAAATACATTTAGCAGTGATACCATCAGATGAAGACTTTGGAATTATAATACATAAGCATGGACAATCCAATTCATGGCATGGATTTGATGAAGGTTCAATTTGATGAGTCGAGGTATTTATAGCAAGACCGAAAGGTACAAGTGAATTGAATTTATGTATAACATGTGGACTTGATTGATTATGTGCCACCTCTTGAACCATGAGGCTCTTATGACCCCTGAAATGAATATTTTAACATTTGATGTAAAAGAAGTTGAGCCTCACCTTGCACACCAGTAAAGGAATCCGTTCGAGTAAACCGAGCCAAAAGATATATGCGCAAAAACAGATGAGGAGATTGCATGCATTTCCTTTGTATCAATGTTGATTCGTTCCAGGATACCACTGATGTCATCAACGAAGTAGACATCATTTTTAGCATGATCGATGGCAAGAAGAGTCAGAATTCTCAAGTATTTCACGCTACTCTTACCCTCTACGAGAAAACGCACCTTAAAAATCATTCATTTTTTAGAAATTTTACATATAATTCAATGAAGACTTCCATTCGGCCGAAAATTCAGCCGGCCGCAGCTGACGGTCTGTACGACTTGGCGTGATTGCGTATCTCGACCCAATATTTGACGACATTTGCAATATTTTCGATCAAATTAACGTTCAGGAACTAAAGAAAAAAGAAGGAGTTGCTCGTCATTTAGAATGCTTGAGTACGCAATCACGCTCACGCAATTAACGCAGACGGCTGACGCGGCTGAGAGCGGCTAGCCAACGGCTGGGGGCCGAATAACTTCGTTTCAGCCAGATGGAAGCCTTAAATTCACTTACTTCAGACCCATCCATATTTGACATCATGATATGACGCCATTTATTGATATAGTCAATCCAAACAATGAGTCCGCGCATTGGATGAACTACAAGACCAAAATAGCTCTGATCTTTAGACTTTCCTTCAACAATTCGACGACAAAACAATCCGTTCGTGGTGCAAGCAAAAATCCCAGGAATAGGGGATCGAAAATTCTGTGTGAAGAACACATTTTTGCCAATCCAATCAACAGAAATGTGGAAATCTTCACGGATGTTTTTACGAAGGGTCATTTGGCGTCCATTACTAAAAACTCCTAATTCTCCTGAAAAGCCTGTGTTACCATGATCTATTGCCATGAATATTTCGTCGCTCTGGCGCATGTAGTCGATTTCAACTATTATACGGTCAGAACTGTGTAAAGAGGTATACTTTCTGTCGCGGTTGAGATCAGCCAATGAAAATTGATGAATCTCTGAATTAAAAGTAGTGAGGAGATAACCGGCAGAAGATGCCTCATTATCGTATTTACACGAACGACCATCAGACTGTAGCTTGTATCCTGTTGTACATCCACAGACACTAGGTCCGGGACGATCTTCGCAAAAGTGTTGACATTTGTGCCCTTTCACTGCACAACTTTTTATAACATCACATTCATCTTCATCATCACCCAAAGGACATTCCTTAATCCCATCACATGTGGCGATTTTGGGAAGGCATACTTTTTGTTCAATTCCTTTTGTTTTACAGACGAAAGAATCAGACGAATTGCATGAAAACTTGTTTTTATGAAATTCACAGTTAACCTCATCGGAACCATCAAGACAGTCTCTTTCCCCATCACAAAGGAAAGAATTAGGGATGCAAGTATTCCCGGTGGAACACTTTAAGTGTCCTGATAGGCATTTTTCTTCCTGAAAATAAAATTGAAAATTAGAATTGTTAGGATTCTTACCATTACACTCGTGCAATTCATTTCATCCTCTCCGTCAGAGCAATCAAAAAGTTCATCACAAATTCTTTCTTTCGCAATGCACTCTCCAGTTTGACATTTCATATTTGGGGATTTACATTCCGTCGAGTTGCTCACTGGAGCTGGAACTGTTGACTGAAAAATAGGAAAAAGATTAAGAAGAACCATTATAGCCTTACCTTCACTATCAGATGAAGAAACACAACGAGAATCCATGCAGACCGCATTTCTCGATCAATATCTTCTCTTGAGAAGACTGCGCAAAGACGAATGAATGTGTTGAGACTGAAAGATTCTATGAGTCGACGTTGGGATGTGTCCCCACAGAGTGGTAAGATATGAAGATTCTCAAGCGTCGTCGGACCATATGTTCTCTCACACTTGTCTCCAGCTCCAATCCATCAAGGTAACCTGAAGGAAGATCTCAACGATACAGCTGGAACAGATGGCAACTATTTTGAAGACCAGCCTGTTTGTCGCGCCTTCGGCGCACCAACAGGCTGGTCCATACTGTTCGTCGCTGCGCTCCTCACTTTTTGCACTGATCGCGGCTTGGCCGCCCAATAGAACTGAAGCCCGTCGATACCTGTAGGCAAACAAGCTTGCTCGATGTTCGATCCCTTTCGGGGGCAATTCTCTTTCTTCTTGCTCAATGAGTGCGCACATCCTGACAGATCAACGGACATATTACTTATTTGCGGAAGCCTGGCACCTCGGTTTAAAGGCGCAGAACGTTTACAGTCATTTTTTACTGAGAATGACTGTAGTCGTGGCGGGACGCAATCGAAATTTGTCGCTGTGCCTTTAAGCCGAGGTGTCAGGCTTCCGTAAATGAGTAATATGCCTCTGGATTACATAATGAGTTGTTTATATGATACCCTTGAGGGAATTCTCACTGAATCAATTTTTCTTGAAGATACATAAGATCTCCGTGGAGTTCAAAGCCTAAGCTCCGTCTTTTTATAACTAAGTTGACTTTGGATGTCCAACTAGGCATGAGTGGCAGCCGGTTTCTGCGCAAAAAGTTTTTATTGACCACGTGTTTCAATTTAGCGTACATTTTGAAATAAAGTTACTTCATATTTCGAAAATCATTTTATCAAATTATTGTTACAAGGAATATGAAAAAGTGTACGGATTGAAACAGGCATTTTCATAGTTAAATAGAATTACAACAAACTGCCATCATCCCCAGTAGAAATGGTGCTGGAGAAGGATTCGGCCGAAGGGGTTTCAGGTGTCTCGTCGGATGATGAATTATTGAAGGATGTCTAAAAAAGAAAACAATCAGATTACCTCCTTTTTTAAAAGCTACTTACCGGCAAATTTTCCATTTGAATCCCGCTTTCCCCGCTTTCCAAGTTCACTCTGGATGATGTTTCTTTTTCTTTGTTAACCAATGGAGATGTATCATCTCTTGTTGTGCTGGTCATGCCGTCAATAAGATCACGGGGTGATGAAGCGGCGTTGAACTTCCTCTTAGCAAACTTCACCAAGGCTCCACATCCAACAATCAGAAGGATTAGAATGCAAATGAAGAACAGTGGGTAGACACTGAACTGAGTTTTGAATTCCTTCGTTGCAGCATGCATTGCTGGGTTAAATCTTTCGCAATACTGTCCGTCGAATGGTGGTTTACAGTCACAAACTATTCTAGTTTCATTCAAAATTTGACGACAAGATCCTCCATTTTTACAACCGATTCCCTTCTTGCAATATTCTGACATTAATTCAAATCCGATATGAGAATAGTTTTTGAGAATTTCCATTTCATCGAAAGGTGAAAATGGCATACAAGTATCACCAGATAGAGTATAACCATCTGGACAAATACATTTAGCAGTGATACCACCAGATGAAGACTTTGGAATTACAATACATAACCATGGACAATCCAATTCATGGCATGGATTTAATGAAGGTTCAATTTGATGAAGTGAGTGATTAACGGCAATATGAAATGAAAATAATTTTAATTTGTGAGCAATATGTGCACTTGAATGATTATGTGCCACTTCTTGAACCATCAAACTTGTTTTTGGATGCCTAAAATCAATATTTTAATCATTGAGATGACATAAATGGAGACTTACCACTCCGACCAGTAAAGGAATCCGTTCAGATAAACCATGTCAAAAGAATTCGCCAAGTGATGCGAGAAGACCGCATGTATTTCTTTCGTATCAATATTGATTCGTTCGATCCACCTCTTATTTATGAAGTACACATCATTTTTAACGTGGTCAATGGCAAGGGTAGTCGGATCTATTGGCTTTTTGGAACTACTCTCTATGAGGGATCGCACCTGTCAAAAAGTTTTCTTTCGAACATTCATAGATAATTTACTTACATTCGACCCATCCATGTTTGACATCATGATACGAGTCGGCGAATTCTTTTGTTTATTATAGTCAATCCAAAGAATGAGCCCGCGCGTCGGATGAACTACAAGACCACGATATAACTGACCGTCCGTGTTTCCTTCGATAATTCGTCGACAAAATAATCCGTTCATAGTGCACACATGAATTCCAGGACTTTTTGAAAGAGAGTTTTTGAAAGAGGATCGAAAATCCTGTGTGAAGAACACGTTTTTCCCAATCCAATCAACAGCAATGCTTCCTTCTTCATAGATGTTTTCGCGAAGAGTTTTTACGCGTCCATTACTCAAAACTCTTAAATCCCACAACTGCGTAGAACTTGGGGGCATCACCATCATGAATAGTTCGTTAGTCTGTCGCATGTAGCCCATATGTCCAACTATGTCATGTCCGAAATCGTGTATGATGGTATAGTTTTCTTCACCGTAAACATTCGCTAATGGAATTCGGTAAACTTCTGAAACACTGCTTACGAAGATATATCCAGCTGAAGATTTCTCGCTTTCATATCTACATGAATGACCATCTGATTCTAGTTTGTATCCTTCAGCACATCCACAAACAAAAGATATAGGACGATCTTCACAAAAGTGATGACATTTCTGTTCACGCACTGCACAACCTTTGAGATCTTCACAATTTTCTTCATCATCACCCAAAGGACATTCCCTAATCCCATTGCATGTGACGTTCTGCGGATGGCATACATTTTGCTCATATAATTCCGTTGTTCTGCAGATAATAGAACCATAAGCAAAGCATGAAACTTTTGTTATGCGAGCTTCACAGTAAGCTTCGTCTGAGCCATCGAAACAATCCTTTTCGCCATCACAAAGCAAAATATTCGGGACGCAATACTCATTGTCGGCGCATGGTGAGTGTTTTGGAGGGCATTCTTCTGTCTGAAATATTAAATTGGGAAATCGAAACTATGAAAATTCTTACCTTGGCAATCGTGCAATTCATCTCGTCCTCTCCGTCGGAACAATCAAAAATTCCATCACAAATTCTTTCTATTGGAATACATTCTCCTGTTTGGCATTTCGTATTTGGTGGTTCACATTGCGTTGAGTTGCTCTCTGGAGCTGGAACTGTCGCCTGAAAAAGGGAAATTAGAAATAGCTTGAAATTTCGACTTACTTTCACTATTAGACAAAGAAACAGAACGAGAATCCATACAGACCGCATTGATCGAACAACTCTTGAGAAGACTACAGAAGACGAATGAATGTGTTAAAACTGAAAGATTCTATGGTTTGACGTTGAGATGTGTCCCCACAGAGTGGTAATATATGGAGATTCTCAAGCGTCGTCGGACCTTATATTCACTCACTCTTGTCTGTAAATCCCATCTGAATATGGAACCTGAAGAAAGATCGCACAGATGTCTCTCTGTGGTGTATGGGTTCGGTTTTTTGTTCTCACCAGGTCACATTAGAATATTTTAAGTTTGATAGGAAGCTCACAGGAATAAATGCGATCCGGTTTTTGAGCAGCACTTTGGCATATTGTGACATTCGACTTTAACCGGAGTCTAGACGGTTTCTCGGCTGACTTTAAGCTTGCTTTGGGAAACGATAACTCTACTGAAAACAACTATTTCCTTCAAAATTTCTTTATTGAAGAGACGTTACAAAACAATTTAAAAAGAAGAGCCCGAAATGAATAAGATTATGTCATACAAAACAAAATGAAAACGAAATACGCATAGAGACAATCACAACAGACTTCCGTCATCTTCAAAACGAATAGTGGTGGAAAAGGAAGCAGACGAAGAGGTACTAAAAGCAGATGACACATTTGATTCGTCGTCGAATGATGGATTATTGAAAGTCGTCTGAAAATGAATATTTCTGATCAATTTCATGTCTTTCATCTACTTACCGGTCTATTTTCCATTTGAATTCTTTCTCCATTCACGAAGTTAACTTTGGGTGATGCCCTGGTTTTCTCAAGCTTCCTATTAGCAAACTTCACTAAGGCTCCACATCCAACAATCAGTAGAACTAGAATGCAAATGAAAAGAACTGCAAAGACACTGATCTGAGTCCTAAATGCCTTCATAGCAGCATGCATCTCCGGAATAATTCTCTCACAATACTGCCCATCGAACGGTAGTTTACAATCACAGACGATTCTTGTTTCATTCAAAAGCTCCCGACAAGTTCCTCCATTTTTACAACCGATTCCCCTTTTGCAATATTCTGACATCAATTCAAATCCGATATGTGAATAGTTTTTGAGAATTTCCATTTCATCGAAAGGTGAAAATGGAATACAAGTATCACCAGATGGAGTATAACCATCTGGACAAATACATTTAGCAGTGATACCATCAGATGAAGACTTTGGAATTACAATACATAACCATGGACAATCCAATTCATGACATGGGTTTGATGAAGGTTCAATTTGATGAAGTGAGTGATTTATAGCAATACTAAATGAAACTTCGTTCAAATTTTGAACAACATGAGGACTTGAATGTTTATGGGCAATTTCTTGAACCCTGAGACTCCTATGACGCCTGAAATGAATCATTTTAATACTTGATGTGTTATTTGACTTACCAATCAGACCAGTAAAGGAACCCGTTAAGGTAAATCATTTCCCAAACATACATATCCTTATTTGAGAAGACTACATGTACTTCCTTTGTATCGATATTGATTCGTTCAACGGAATCACCAGCTAAATTCAAGAAGTAGACATCATTCTTCACATGATCAATGGCAAGCGCATATGAATTTATAATTCTTTTCATATCAGTCTTGATCAAGAAACTCATCTTTAAAATGTTATTTTCCGGATATTTACAGATAACCAACTTACTTCGGAACCGTCCATATTTGACATTTTTATATGGGTTCCATGATCAATATCCTCAATCCAAATAATGAGTCCGCGCATTGGATGGACTACAAGCCTTTGATTAGTTAGCCATGTGGATTTATATTCAGATCCCATTTTAATGATTCGACGACAAAACAATCCGTTCATAGTGCACGCATGAATTCCAGGACTAGTGGACCTTAAATCTTGTGTGAAGAACACATTTTTGCCAATCCAATCAACAGCAACGACGCCAATTTCATGAATGTTTTCACGAAGAGTTTTCATCTTTCCATTACTCAAAACTCTCAATTCCCCTTGCTGCCGTCTTTGTTGCCACGTTTTCACCGTCATCAGTATTATTTCGTTGCTGTGTCGCATGTAGTCTAGATACAAAACATATTCCAGTTTGGGTAGGCGGAAAGTAGAATGATTTGCATCGTTTTGAAGATTAGCCAATGGAAATTGATGAATTTCTCGATCATAACCTACGAGGAGATATCCAGCTGAAGATGCCTCACTATCGTATTTACACGAACGACCATCAGACTGTAGGGTGTATCCTGTTGTACATCCACAAACAAAAGATCCAGGACGATCTTCACAAAAGTGTTGACATTTGTGTTCTCGCACTGAACAACCTCTTAAATCTTCACATCCATCTTCATCATCGCCTAGTGGACATTCCCTAATCCCATTGCATGTGACGTTACGCGGAAGGCATACTTTTTGCTGATTTTCTTTTGTTGTTTTGCAAACAAAAGAATCAGAAGCAGAGCATGAATAATCTGATTGTTGATCTTCACAGTTAGCTTCGTCTGAGCCATCAGGACAGTCTTTGTCGCCATCACAAAGCAAAATATTCGGGACACAAATATTCTCGGTGGAACACTTTGAGTATCCTGATATGCATTTCTCTTCCTGAAATGGTAAACTTTACAATTAGGATTGTTAGGATTCTTACCATTGAACTAGTACAATTCGTTTCATCCTCTCCGTCAAAACAATCGAACATTCCATCACAAATCCTTTCTTTTGGTATACATTCCCCTGATTGACATTTCAGACTTGGTGGGTCACAATCCGTCGAGTTACTCACTGGAGCTGGAACTGTAGTCTGGAAAATGATTAAAAACCATTAAGAAAACCCTTTAACAACTTACCTGTATCATTAGACAGAGAAACAGGGCGATAATCCAAACAGACCGCATCGCTCAGTCAATATCTTCTCTTGAGAAGACAGCACAAGAAGAATGAATGTGTTCAGACTGAAAGATTCTATGAGTCAACGTTGAGATGTGTCCCCACAGAGTGGTAATATATGGAGATTCTCAAGCATCGTCGGTCCATATCTTCTCTTACACTTGTCTGGAAATCCCATCTGACTATGGAACCTGAAGGAAAGTTGAACAGATGTCTTTCTGTGGCTCGGTAAACCCCCACAACTTTTGCCCGCCTTTCTCACAACCGGCAAAAAATCAAAATGCAGCGGTTGTGAAAAAGTCGAGGCGAAGTTGCGAGAAGTGCTAGAGAAAGTTGTGAAATGGTTCAACTTTTGTGCGGAAGTTGTGACAAATTCTGGAGAAAGATGCCACCAAATCACATCTTTCTCCAACATTTGCTTTCTCTAGGCAAGAATTGTAAGGGTTTACCGAGGGTGTATGCGTTCGGTTTTTTGTTCTCATCAGGTCAGTTTGATAGAAAGCTCTCAGAAAGGAATTTGACCTGGTTTCGAGAAGCATTTGGACACATTGTGAGTCTGACTTCGATGCTGTTTGAACAAAGGCTAGACGGTTTCTCGGCTGATGTAAAGCTAACTTTGGAAAACAATAACTCCACTGAAATCAACTCTTCCCTTCAAAATTTCTTTATTAAAGAGACGTTACAAAACAATGGAAAAAGAAGAGCACGAAACGAATTATGATTATGTAATACGGAGCAAAATGAAAGCAAGATACACAAAAAGACTTTTAGAACGATTTCTGTAGGCAAATTGAATCACAACAGACTGCCGTCATTTTCAAAACGAATAGTGGTGGAGAAGGAAGCAGAAGAAGAGGTACTAAAAACAGATGACACATTTGATTCCTCGTCGAATGATGGATTATTGAAAGTCGTCTGAAAGTGAATAGTTTAGATCAATTGCATTTTTAAAAGCTACTTACCGGTCTATTTTCCATTCGAATCCCGCTTTCTCCGTTCACAAAGTTAACTCTGGTTGATGCCTTTTCTTCTTTGCCAATAACTTTTTTCAATTTGTTAACTAATGGAGATGTGGATGACGTGGTTTTAAGCTTTCTCTTAGCCATTCTTACTATGGCTCCACATCCAATAATCAGAAGAACTAGAACGATAATGGAAAGAAATGCAAAGACACTGAACTGAGCTCTGAGCTCCTTCATAGCAGCATGCTTTTCTGGGTTAATTCTCTCACAATACTGTCCGTCGAATGGTGGTTTACAGTCACAAACTATTCTAGTTTCATTCAAAAGCTCTCGACAAGATCCTCCATTTTTACAAGCGATTCCCTTTTTGCAATATTCTGACATTAATTCAAATCCGATATGTGAATAGTTTTTGAGAATTTCCATTTCATCGAAAGGTGAAAATGGAATACAAGTATCACCAGATGGAGTATAACCATCTGGACAAATACATTTAGCAGTGATACCACCAGATGAAGACTTTGGAATTATAATACATAACCATGGACAATCCAATTCATGACATGGATTTAATGATGGTTCAATTTGATGAAGTGAGTGATTAGCAGCAATATTAAATGAAAATCCTTTTAATTTTTGAGCAACATGTGGACTTGAATGATTATGGGCAACTTCTTGAACCATTAAATCGTTGTTTGGAAGCCTGAAATCAATTGTTTTTCTTTGAGATGACATAAATGTAGACTTACCACTCATGCCAGTAAAGGAATCCGTTAAGGTAAACCAAGGTAGAAAATATCCGATGTTCATATGAGAAGACAACATGTACTTCCTTCGTTTCGATATTGATTCGTTCAACCGAATCAACAGCGTTATTCACAAAGTAGACATCATTCTTGATGTGGTCAATCGCGAAAGCAGATATATATCTTCCCATACTACTCTCTATGAGTGAGCGCACCTAAAAAAGAACATTCTTTAGAACATTTACAGATAGTTTACTTACATCAGATCCGTCCATATTTGACATCATGATATGGGGCGGCAGTTTCACATGCAGATCATAATCAAGCCAAAGAATGAGCCCACGCGTCGGATGAGCTATAAGACCACGATAATGCTGATCTTTAGACCTTCCTTCAACAATTTGACGACAAAACAATCCGTTCATAGTACACACAGAAATTCCAGGTCTCGAGGACATGGCACCCTGTGTGACGAAAACGTTTTTGCCAATCCAATCAACAGCAACGTGATCACCTCCATTGATGTTTTCACGAAGAACTTTTACGCGTCCATTACTCAAAACTCCCAACTCCCACCTAGTAGAAATCGAGCCCTGTTTAATAATCGAACTCATCATTATCATGAATAATTCGTCATTCTGACGCATATAGTCCATAGCCCCAACCAGGTTTTGTTGGGTATTATGTACGATGATATCGTTTGTGTCACCGTAAACATTCGCTAATGGAATTTGATGAATTTCTGGACCATGGCTCACGAGAAGATATCCAGCTGAAGACTTCTCGTTTTCGTATCTACACGAACGACCATCTGATTCTAGTTTGTATCCTTCAGCACATCCACAGACAAAAGATCCAGGACGATCTTCGCAGAAATGATGGCATTTGTGTTCCTGTACTGCACAACCTCTTAGATCTTCACAGTTTTCTTCATCATCACCAAGAGGGCATTCCTTAATTCCATTACACGTAGAGTTCTGGGAAAGGCATACTTTTTGCTGATTTTCTTTTGTTGTTTTGCAAACAAAAGAATCAGAAGCAGAGCATGAATAATCTGATTGTTGATCTTCACAGCTAGCCTCGTCGGAACCATCAGGACAGTCTTCGTCGCCATCACAAAGGAAAGCATTAGGGACACAAAGATCCTCGGTGGAACACTTTGAGTATCCTGATTTGCATTTTTCTTCCTAAAGTTTTAAAGTGTGAAATTAGAATTGTTAGGATTCTTACCGTAGAGCTAGTGCAATTCATTTCGTCCTCTCCTTCAAAACAATCGAACATTCCATCACAAATACGTTCTTTTGGAATGCACTCTCCTGTTTGGCATTTCATATTTGGTGGGTCACAATCCGTTGAGTTGCTCACAAGTGGAGATGGAATGGTAGTCTGTAAAATTAAAAAAAAAACGATTAAGAAGAACTTTTATAACCTTACCTGTATTATTAGACAGAGAAACACGGCGAGAATCCATACAGACCGCATTGCTCGATCAATATCTTCTATTGAGAACTGCACCAAGACGTACACTGCACAAGACGAATGAATGTGTTCAGACTGAAAGATTCTATGGGTTGACTTTGGGATGTGTCCCCACAGAGTGGTAATTTATGGAGATTCTCAAGCGTCATCGGACCATCTGCTTTCTCACACTTGTCTGGAAATCCCATCCATCAACGCAACCTGAAGGAAGATCTCAAAGATACAGCTGGCCCAGATGGTAATAATGAGTAACCCTTCCCACTGAACCTATTTTTGTGATGATGCTCTGGAAGCTTTATGAAGACGTCATAAAATGTTGAATCTTTATTTTCAGAAGTTTTGACGACGTCAAACTTGTTCTCCTCGTTATCACCTTTCGAATGATACCCATATCGATAGGTTTTTATAGAATCAAAAAATTCAGAAGACGTCAGAATTCAGAATCCTCAATTTCTCCGAACAAAGTCAAAATGGGTATCAAACGGACGGAAATTTCATCAGGAAGTCCATTGACGTCTTCTTTTTCGTTTGTTTAGAGATTCTGCCCTTGAATTCGACGTCATCTGAGTTTCGTAAAAAGAAGAAATTCAAAAATTGAGAGAAAAAACTTTATTTTTCACTACTAAAACATGCTTATAATTATTATAATTGCTACTAGAAATTACTTTTGAAATTCAATTTTTTGTCAAAAAAATCAAACCTTAATAGAATAAAAACATAATAAATATCACATAAAAAATGAAAAATGAGAACGATAGAGACTGATTGCTAACTGATATCGTAAGCTTAACCCGACTGATTTGAGACTTCTCTTGAGTGATAAACTGATAATGAGCATAAAATCCAGTGGCATCAAATATATCATTTGTAGAAAATATCATTCGAAAATAATTGGATTCTGATAGAATTGGACCTTTTGGAGCGGTTTTTCCACAGAAACGACGATTGGTACGATCGTGGGTTTGATAGTTTGAGAAGAGAATATAGTCACTTTGAGTTGCTTCGTCGCATCTGAAAATTTCACTTTTAGAAGACGTCAGAAAATTCTGATTCTGCTTTTTCATGAAGTTTCATGACGTCAAACTTGCTCATCTGGTTATTGGCTTTTAAATGATACCAATATCGATAGGGCTCTAAAAATCTTCTAAAATTCAGAAGACGTCAGGGGTTCAGAATCTTCGACTTCCTCAAAGTAGGCTAATATGGGTATCAAATCAACGGAAATTTCATGGAGAACAACTTTGCGGTCGTCATTTTTCATTTTGAAATCCGTCGTAATTCAGAATCCTCAATTTTTCAAAACTTGGCCAATATGGGTATCAAATCAACGGAAATTTTATGAGGAACAAGTTTAACGTCATGATTTTCAGAGAAATTTAGAGGAATTCTAAATTCTGACGTCTTCTGATTTTGTCGAAAAATTTTTTCGGATTTTTTCAATACTGTACGTTTTAGAATTTAAAACCTGTCAAAAACCAATTTTGAAAAAGTAAAAGTTAGAAAGAAAATTTTTTCTCAAGTTTTCAAATAAAAAAACTCACTGATTGAACCCTTCGATATCAAAATATTCAAAATGAATATGTACAACTTGATCATTTCTTCCATGGAATATATATTCACAATACATATTTCGAGGATATAATCCTGGATAATTCGCGGACCAAAGCTTTCCATTCGTATGTTCAGAAGAATTGAATGCGAAACGACATTCTGGAAAATGTAGTTTGTAGTTTTTGTAGTCTTTATAGTACTTGTAGTCTTTGTAGTTTTTATAGTACTTGTAGTCTTTGTAGTCTTTCTAGTTAGTATAGGCAATATTTGGTAACTAGTTGTTGACTTTAGGTGATGCAAGGTTTTTTAGTTTTTGTAGTCTTTGTAGTCTTTGTAGTCTCTTTACCTTTCCTCTTATCCACTTTTGCCTTCATATTTCCCATATTCCAATCGGTATGAAATTTGTACTCTAACCGGAATCCAATGTCATCATTTGTGCTCTCTCGAATGGCTTTTGAGGACTGAAATTTTTAAAATGGTCCGGCGGGAATTCAAAATTTTACAAAAAAAGTACTCACTTTTGTATTATACTCCAATTGCAACAAATTAGAGCTGCTCATCAGATTCGGAGGCGTTCTCTTTCCACACCATTCATCAATTCGGGAGAGTCGAGACCCGACACGTACATCTGCTGATAAATTGTCCACTTCTGTGCATCTGAAACAACTATTCTTTATTACTGTCATATTCATTACCATTAGCTTTAGCCCCTACAAAAATTTGGAGCAAATCCCACTATTCTAGGTCAAATTAGAAGAAAAGTGCAATGGAGCGCATTTGTTAGCCTCTCTATCTAAACATCCACCTTTTCCTAGGAAGCGCGCAGCCTACTCTTCTCTATGCCTCCCGACCCCTGTCTCGGCGTGAGCGTTCGTGGTGTAATGGTCAGCATGGATGCCTTCCAAGCATTCGACGGGGGTTCGATTCCCCCCGAACGCAGATTTTTTTTTCTTTCAATTTTTTTTCTTCCCCCTCTCAAAACGAACCTTTTGGTAACATTTTTGTTATCCGGCACATACAAATTGAAATGTGTAAACTTCACACTAATCTTCTCATTCGGATAGCCTTGCAGAGAAATTTGACACTTTGTTGGCAGTGAAGACGATGTGAATCTTCCAATTTTATCCGATGAAAGTTGGCCTTCTTTGAAATTTTCCGAATTTATGTTCAACTGACATTCCGATGCGGTTTCTGCAGTTTCAAAAACTATTTGGAAGGTAGGCGGAATGGTTCTGAAGGTGTGCTAAGGTTTCAGGGAAACAAATGTTTTTTTTTTAAAGTTTTTTTTTGAAAGTTTGGGCCCCGCGCACTTTTGCCATATTTCACGTGCAGTCGATATGAGCTTATGTGCCTAGAATCGCGAAAAGTGGGCGGAGCATAAATTTCAAAATTTTAATTTTTTGTAAATTTTTGTACGTTGTAGTCTTTGTAATCTGTAGTGTTTTAGGAAAGAAATCTGAAATTTGAAACTTTAGTAAATTTCAAAAATAAAAGCTAAAAAAAAAGGTTTTTAATTTGTAGTTTGTAGTTTTTGTAGTTTGTAGTCTTTTTAGTTTTTATTTTTCTTATTTTCACTATCATCCAGGTTTCAAATCAGACAAAAAATTTCAAAAAAGTTTTTTTGCGGCTCAAAAAATATTTCGAGCAAAAAGTGGGCGGAGCCTATCCCCTTAACCTTAGCACACCTTCTTTCTATAATCTTACCATGAGCATATTCAAAAAGTAGAATAAAAATCACATGTAGTATTTTTTGCATAAAATGTTTGGGTTAAAAACCCAGAAAAAATTTTTCTCGAGAGCAAAAATTTTTTTTCGTTTCGAAATTATTTTTTTTTTCGTAATGAAAAAAAGAAGAGAATAGATGAAGAGGGTGGAGAATAAGAAGACGTAGATAGAAGGGGAAAAGAAGAAAGAATCAAGAGAAGAGGACCCCTCTTTTGGCTCAAGCTCCGCCCCCTTTTTTGCTCTCCCGAAAAGGATGAAGAAGAAAAAGAAGAAGAAGGACTCACCCGGAGATTGGCTCCAAACCGCATTCGAGTACTGCAATTCGATTACGAAGCCAACAGCCTGCAACTTCCAACAACAAATTGTTGAAAAAGGAGAAAAAAAGTAGATTGGCTCTTCAGAAGAGAGAAAAACTTGTTGAGAAAAGAGAAAAAGAAGAAAAAACTCATCATGAAATGAGTGAGTGGCGATTAGTTTTTGGACTTGTAGTAATAGAACCAGAGGGGGGGGGGGGGGGGCACTGGATAAAGTTTTTTGCTTAGATTAGGTCTGGGAGATTGAACTTTGGATTAGTTTGAAACTTTTTTCGAAAAAAAAACCAGGGAACTCCACGTATCAAAGTGTTTTTCAGGTTTCAGGGAGACCTAAACTGACCTAAATTTCGAATGAACGAACGCAGCACTACAAAAAAGGCAAAACTCTGAGATTCTTGAGAAGATATCGGACCTCAAACAGAGTTTTAAAAAACCCCACGTCGAAGTTTTTGGTCAGAAATTGAACATGCTTTGTTCATGTCAACGAAACAGTTTTTTCTTCGAAAATTTTGGTCTTCGTGTTTTTATTTTTCAGAATGATTATAACAAAGTCATTTGTTCAACTGCAGTGCCTGACAAGCTTGTATCAGAGAACGATAATATTTTCAAAAAATGTCCGAAAGTAAATAGATTCAGGATTCGTTTCAGCAAAAGTTTTTCCAGGTTGACTTTCTGAAGTCGGTTCTAAGAAACCGTTCATATTTTCACGAGCAAGCTTGTTCCGAATTTCTTAATTCCAAAAGTCAATATCGATTATGAACATTCTCTACCGCTCCTGTGTGACAGATTGAATGATTTTGGCCTTTTCAGAAACTTTCTCAAAGCGAAAACTTTCTGATAATTCGAAAACCCTGCTAATGTTCGAAACCTCCAAAAATAATGCAGTACTTTTTGCCAATTCCGTTGACTAACAAAACAAAAATCACCGAAAAAAGTAAAAGATGACATCAAAATAAAAACATGGGAACATTTCCCTTTTCATGTTGTCATTCGACGATTTTTGATGGCAGTCTTTGTGTTTATTTACACAATGAATGACTCAATTAGAGGCTTTTTTCTTGAGAAAATTAGGAAGAGTTCACAATAAGAATGTGGCGGACAAAGAGCAGAACACACAACTGAAAGAGGAGCCCAATGTTTCGGTAAGAACGAATGGCAGGGCTCTTCTATTGGAGGGAGTTCTTCTCTTGCTTCAGTACGCTCTTCTAACACACTGGTTTAGATTCCTCATCACTTCCCCAGACGCGTTCCTCTTAATTTGGTCATGTGTCAATCACTCGGTGGTCTTAAGTGTTAGTTCTAAGGTGCTAATGCCAGAAAAACTAAACATGTTTGTTTCATCAACGCATTTTTTCATTCGATTTCCATTTTTCATTATTAGCGCCACAAAATAATGAGCAAGCGCACCCGAGAGAATATAATTTTCCGGCGAATTTTCCGGTTTTCGAAATTGTTTTGTTCACCAAAAATCGAAGAAAAAGTAAATTTTTGAGTGAGAAAATTTCTCATTTTTCCAGATTTTTCAACAAAATAAAAAAATCAACTGAGTGCAGTGGGGCGCGCTTTCTCGTGAATCTAAAGATCTAATACAAAACGGCATTTGATAATATGCACTAGCACCGAATGATGGTCTAGGAAATTGAAAAAAACGCACGCAAGTTTCACATTTGTCGGATTCTAGGCCATCAATCTGTACTCGGTCATGCCTCTTTGGATTCTTTAAATTTTGTAGTAGGTTGACCCCTTTTCCTACTACACCCCAAGTCCAAAATCCCTTTTCCGAAAGTTCCTATGAACTCATAAAATTTCCTCATACTTTTTTCTCTCTCTCTTCTGCATACTAAAAAACTCAAAAAAAAGAGCAATTTTTCAAAAAACCAACCCGTTCAATGTCATTATTCCCAGCAGAGAAATAAATCAAAAGTGAAGCCGTCGAAGAGACATAAATTGATTTTTGAACGGATGTCACCATTTCAATAAGACGTTTCTCATATTTTCCTTCGACTGATTCAAAGATTTGAAGAATTGCATCACGACCAATATCCATTACAATCGAATTCACAATGATCTGAAACTGTAGTTTTTGTAGTCTTGGAGGGGGCGGGGGATTGAGAAAGGTAAAAATGTGAACGAGGGAATATCCTGTTGGATTCTAAACCAGCAGTTTCTAGGTCATTAAACTGGAGTCTAGAACGAAAAATTGACTTTTGGTGGTCTAGTTTTCTCCCAGCGACCGAGCTCAGAGAATCTTAGGCCACCAAACTCATTTTTCGAGTTTTGTGTGTAGTTTGTAGTCTATGCAGACTACGTATGTAACTTTTCTAGTTCTTGTAGTCTTAGTAGTCTTTGTAGTCCCACTTACCTGAAACCCTTTCCTTTGGGGAATATGATAAGTGCAATTGACTTTTGAAGGATAGTAGTAGGGATATTGAGGGGAATAGATGATGGCCTGAAAATTTGAAATATTGAGAAAAAATTCGGAATCATCTCCAGAAGACGTCAAAATTGAGATTCAGGTGAAGTCGAAAATACAAAGTGACGTCAAACATGTTCTCCGCGAAATCCTGGTGGACTTGATAACCATATTGATAGGGTTTTGGTTCATGGGGAATTCTGAATTCTGACGTCTTCTGAATTCATGGATTCGTGAAGTTTTCGGAAACTAGGCAATATTGGTATCAAATGGACGGAAATTTTCGAATGAACAACTTTGACTTCGTCAAAACTTTTGAAAATCATTCTTCATATGACGTCTTCTAAATTTTCAGAACCCTCAATTTCTCAAAACTTGGTCAATATGGGTATCAAATCAACGGAAATTGCCTGGAGAACAAAATCAACGTCGTTAAGATTCTCAGAATTCCATATTTTTGGATATTCCAAGTGATTCTAAATCGCAACAACTTTGACGTCGTCAAAATTTACAAAAAATGCAATTTCAGAGTTTCTGACGTCATCTGAATCCTCCAGAATCCCCACCTTCTGTTTCTCGACCCTATAACTGCATTCAGCCATTTCAACAGCATCACTTGTATAATTCTTCTTTGGCATCGCCAAAAAAGAACCCCGAAATCCTCTCGAAGCCTCTTTTCCACTTGTTATTTGTAGAAGAAGGTGTTGGTCCCTTCAAAAAAAAGTCATTTTCCCATGGATTTTGTTCTCCTCAAGAAGAAGAAAAAGAGGCTTACTTTGAAAAGAATTGTCGTCCAGAAGAGATTTCTTTTCCACAAAATTCAAAGTCAGACCTCTCACCAAACTCGATAAGCCCATCGGTTGAATGGTCGTAGAGCATAATTGACGATGAACAACTGAAGAATAGAAAAGACGTGTTGCAACCGGAAATTCTTTTGTTCGGAAAAACTCAAAAAAGGGGAAAAAAACTAACACTCCTATCCGTGGTGGTAGTTGGAAGACATCAAAGGTTAGACGAATTATGTGATCTGGTGGAGCCTGAAAATATCAAAATTTGAAGTTCAAAAGTCATTTTCAAAGCTTTTCACATCGTCAAACTTATTCTCCAGATAATTTCCGTTGATTTGATACCCATATCGATATGGTTTTGAAAAATTCAGGTTTTCTGAAGGTTCAGAAGACGTCAGTATTCAGTATTCAGAATTTGAAATAAAGGAATTTGATGGCGTCAAAAATGGTTTTTCTTGGATTTCAGTGCATTTGATACAAAAATCGCCGATTTTTCTTGACTTTCGGGATTATGGATTCTGACGTCTTCTGAATCCTCCAAATTCCACAAAACGTCAGAACCACAACAATATGGGTATCAAATCAATGGAAATTTTGTGATGAGCAAGTTTGACGTCGCCATTTCCATCAAAAAACTGTTAGTTTCAAGAATTCTGAGTTTTGACGTCTTCTGAATCCTCTAACTTCCAAAATACTTCAGAACCATAACAATATGGGCATCAAAACTTCACAAATTTTGTAAGGAACAACTTTGACGTCGTCATTTTCATCGAAATCAGAAGACGTCAAAATATTCAGAATACTGACCAACGACTTCTAACTATACAACAAAAAAAACAATTTTTAAAATCTAAAAAAAATCTCACCTGAAAATGATAAAAAAGGCACGGGACGCCTTCAAGTGGTGCCGGAAACTCCGGAGACTGAAAGTTCCCACTGGTCACATTGAATAGAATACATTTGCATTCGTGCTCCGACGTCAAATCAGAAGACGTGACCAGGAAGAAGAATATTAGAATAAAATTCAGAAGATGTTCGATAGGAAACATTCTGATGAAGAAGAGAAGACGTCATCTCATCATCCAAAACCTATAAAGAGACAAAGTCTCATTTTGTTCCGGAAATTAGAAAATTGAAGGGAGAGGGGGGGGGGGGGGGGGGGGGGTGAAATGGGAGACTAATTTGAAGGAAGAAGGGGTGGGGGATTAAACAAACAAAAGAGAATACATGATATTGAGATGAAGATAATGAACAAGAGGATGTGTGGGCCACGCCCACTTTTGAGAGGTAAATAGCAGAAAATTTCAGAAAACTTGAGGAAAAAACTTTTTTTTGTAAAATTTTGAAAGTTCAGAAGTCGTCGTAAATTCTGAATTCTTATTTCAATAGATTTTCTTGACGTCAAACTTATTCTCCATAAAAAATCCGTAAATTTGATATCCATATTGATATTGTTCGGAGATTTTTATGTTGTGAACTTGAGGTTTAGAAGACGTCGGAACTTTTGAATCCTCATTTTGGGATTTTCCGAAGCGTCAATCTTTTTTTCTGCTAAGCTTTCGTTTATTTGATATCTATATTTCTATAATTCTGAGCATTATTAATTTCACGATTCTGGTTTCAGAAGACGTCCAAAATTCTGAATTTTTCAGAACTATGTCAATATGGATATCAAATCAACGGAGATTGCAAATAGAATATGTTTAACGTCCTTATTTTTCACAAATATGGAGTCCGACGCCAAAACTCCTGAATTCTGAATCCAAAAAGTTCAAATTTCGGAGTCCTATCAATATGTGTATCAATTAAAAGGAAAGACTATTCTTTTCCAGGTGAGAAGTTCTGAAGTCAAAATCGTTTTTGTTCAAAGAATTTTGAAAAAAAAAACAATTTGTAAAAAAAGTAACAAAAAGCAAAGAAAAGTGTTCCATTGTTCACAAAATATCTTCTTTTTTCTCTTCTATTTTCTCTCCACCCCCTCGATCTCAAATGTCATTTTTCTTCTCTTCTTTTCTTTTTTCAAAGAGAGAGAGATGATGCTATTTAAAAAGTGCTACATGTTGTTTTTTATTGCCTCTATTGCTCGTAAATATCAATGTGTGTTCTATAGAGATTACACTCTTTTTTTTGTCTTTTTTTGTATCAAAAATTTTTAGATTTTTTGAGAGTTTCAAAGTGGGAAAAGTTAAGAAATATAGGCGGGAATCAAAAAATTTAAAAGAAAAAATTTTTTTGGAATTTTTTTAAAACTTTGTTTTCTGGTTTATATTTTTATGCTTATTCATTTTTTCAAAATGAAATCACTCAAAAATCGCTCTAAAATGCACAAATCGCGTCCAAAGCCCCAAGTTACAAAATGGTGGCCGTGGACTAGAATCCGACCGGTTCTTAGAAAATCTTCTTTTAAAAAAATTTCGTTTCTTTCTTAGTTTTTGTTGAACTACATTGGAGATTTGTACTTGAAATATGTGAAATCATCAACAAAAAACGGAAAATGAAGAAAAAGAAGACTCTGCCGGATTCTAGGCCACGGCCACCATCATCTGAATTGCGATTTTGGAAGCGGTTTATGCGTTTTAGAGCGATTTTTTGAGCATTTTTTTCAAAAAAAAACGGAATCAGCATGACAAAATAAAACTAGCAATAATAAATAGAAAAAATGGGGCTTTTTAGTTTTGATGGCCTAGAAAACTCCCTTGAAAACAAGAAGAGCAAGAGACAAAGAACTGGTTGTAAGTAGAAAAAAGGAACATCTCTACTTTTCTTTTTTTTTCCTTTTTTCATATCAAAAAGATAGAAAAGCGAGTACTCTCAATCTGTCAATGAAGTGTCATTCGAATGAGTATTGAAAGAGGGGATTGTTTTAAAAGAGAAAAAAGAGTACAAGAAAATGATGGACAACTGGCAGTTTGAGGGTGAAGTAAAAGGGAGAAGAAAAAGAAGAAAAGGATTAACGGAAGAGCAGGAAAGAAAGAAAGAATGAAAAATTGGAAACATTTTTGGATCAAAAGGGCATTGGTTGTGTACAGAACGACAGGGCTGAAATTTTGAGATTTTTGAAAAATTTTCAGAAAAAAAATTTTCTAATTTCAGAAAAATTTTGAAACAGTAACCGGAGCAGACAGTGGGCGTGGACAAATTATTTTTTCTAAACTTTGAAATTCTCCTAGGAACTCGTGGAAACTACAAACTACAGCCTGGAATACAACCAAAAATTTTTCTGAAAAAGGGAGAAAAATGGGTGGAGCTTCGATGACTTTAAGAAAATTTCCGATTCTACGGAAATGTTCTTTTTTTCCCACAAATTTAAAATTTTGATTTTTATCACTAGGAAATTATTAAGAAGCTCGTATATTTTCAAAGAAAAACTTTTCTCGAAAAAAAATTTGAACGCGCAACTTTCCCGCTCAAATTTGCATTGGAGCGTATTTGCAGCTCCAAGTTTACTGTAAAGGCTATAAAAAGACAAAAACTACAAAAACTACGAAAACTACAAAAACTACAAAAACTACAAAAACTACAAAAGCTATAAAAACTACAAAAACTACAGGCTCCAATTCAAAACTTTTTTCCACGAATTTTTCAAAAAAAAAACCTCCAAAAACGCAACTTTACGGGCTATCTACAAAAATCTTCTCCCAAAAAAAATTCCCACAATATTTCAAAAAAGTCGTCGTAAAACCAAACAAAAAAAGATGGGAAAAAAGATTCCCCCGGACGTCTTCTCATATTTTGACGTCTTCTGGATGATGATGTTGATGACCACTCCACTCCAGAAAACAAAAAAAAGAAGACATTACTTCCCATTTCCAAAAAAAGTGCTAAAAATGACGACCACACTTTTCCCGAAATGCGACAGCTTCTTCTTTTTTTCTCGAAGCTCCGCCCACTTTTCTCGCGCGAACTTTTCCTTCTTTGTGCTCACAACTCCAAAAGAAAGGAGAAGACGTGAAGAGGACCCTTTTAATGGGTGTCTTGAGAAATTGAGAAAAATAGTATGGAAGAATGAGAGACGAAGAGAAAGAAATGTTCGGTGGTGGGCGAGAAGTTGTCAAGAGGGAGGAGAGGTCCCTAACAATGAATTAGTAGTACACTTGGAATAGAGAAAAGATGGGATTTTTGGGAGTGGAAGAGGACAGACTACAAAGACTACAAACTACATAAGATATGCGTTTTTTCTGAAAAATGGGGTTTTTTGGAAAATTCAGACGACGTCAGAATTCAGAATCCGCTTCTGTAAAAAATGGAAAATTGACGTCAAACTTGTTTTCCGTGAAATTTCCATTGATTTGATACCCATATCAACTTGGTTCTGAAAAATTCTGGATTCTGACGTCTTCTGAATTTTCAGAAACTTTCAGAATTTTATCGATATGGGTGTCGTTTGAAAGGTAATAACTAGGGGAGCTAGTTTGACGTTGTGAATTGTCTCAAATTTCGAATATCGGGGTTATTTGACGTCTTCTATATTTTACAGATTTTCTCAGAAGACGTCAGATTTCAGAATTCTTAACGTTAAACGCGGGGAGAACCGACGTCAAACTCGTTCTCCATGAGTTTTTCGTTGATTTGATACCCATATCAACTTGGTTCTGAAAAATTCTGAGTTCTGACATCTTCTGAATTTTCAGAAGTTTTCAGAATGTTATCGATATGGGCATCATTTGAAAGGAAGTTACTAGGAGAGCAAGTTTAACGTCGTGAAACTCCATGAAAATCAGAACTCGTGATGTTTTAATGTATTCTGGAATTCCAAATTTTTTTGAACTTTTTTCAGAAGACGTTGGTATTCAGAATTCCCAGTTTGGTAAAAACCGACGTCCAACTTGTTCTCCATAAACTTACCATTAATTTGATACCCATGTCGACTAAATTCTGTGAAATTCTGAATCCTGACGTCTTCTGAATTTCCGGAAATTTTCAGAATCCTATCGAAATGGGTATCATTGGAAAGGTAATAACTCGGGAAGCAAGTTTTACGTCGTGAAACTTCATGAAAATGTATATTCAGAATTTTTTGACGTCTAGTAATTAAAAAAAAAAGATCTTAAAATTTCTCATTTTGGGATTACAGTAGCCACAATACTTTCGGAGCTTATACCAAAAAAGTTCCAAAGTTTTTCAAAAAAAGTTCTCCAACTTCTGAATCGAATATAAACATATAGGAAATTCAGAAGATGTAACCCCTAACCCCTCTCCCATCGAAAATTAGTTTAGTGTCAAAAAAGAGAGAAGAAGAAGACGTCGTCAAATCTCCATTCAGAAGACATTTTGGGGGGACAAGAAGGAATCATGATGACAATGTAGTCGTCAACAAGTTTTCCTTCAAAAAAAAGAAGAAGTCATAACTTCAGAAGACGTGACGTCTTCTGAAAGGATTTTCTTCAAGTGGTACAAATACTACTACTAGAGGGAGGTAAAGTACGTGGGAAAACAGACGGATAAAACAACAAAAAAGTAGGCGAAAATCCGTTTTTGGAAAACGGATTTTCAAGGATGGCGGGAGGGGAAAGGAAAGGATAATTGCATACTTTCAGACGGAAAATATATTGAGGAAGTGGATGGGAAAATGTGAGAAAAGGTTTGGGGATCAATGGCCGAACTTTTAGAGAGGTGGCCTAACTTTCAAGGAGGTGGCCTAACTTTTAGGGAGCTGGATTAGCTTTCAGTAAGGTGGCCTAACTTTTGGGAAATTGGACTAGCTTTTTCTAGTAATGTCATTCGTTTTTCTAGCCGTGGCCTAACTTTCTCTACCATGTTTTTTCCAGAAATTAGATTTCTCTATTCATAGCCTAACTTTCTCCGGCCGTGGACTTTCTCTAACAGTGACCTTACTTTTTCCGGCCTAACCTTTTCCAAACTTTCATCTTTCAAGCCGTGGCCTAACTTTTCATTTTGGTGGCCTAACTTTCTCTGAGGTTACTTTTCAGAACTGTTATCTAATCATGGACTAATTTTTTTTAGCCATGACCTAGACTTCTCTAGGCATGCCCTAGGATTCCGTTTCTTGGCCTAACTTTGCTTGGCTTTTCTTCAAAATCTCAAAAATAAAACTTTTCAGAAAATCTTTTTTTTTCACAAAACCTAACAAATTCATGTCCTTTGAGTATCAGAAAATTCATGAATAAAACATTTTTTCTCCCGCAGCGAAATAAAAAATACATAATTCAAGTGATGATCATTTCAATATTCTTCTTTTCTTCTTCTTTTTTCTCTTCCATCCTTCTCATCAAAACTTCTCCGGACTTTGCAATGAGTGTGAAGAAACCGAATCCAAAAAGGATTATTAGAACTGAAAAAAGGGAAAAATAGAGAGGGACTAGTTCTGGAATGTTAGGCCACCAAAAACTAGACTTTTAGATAAGGTGACCTAGAAATGTGGAAAATCGTGGGTCAATTCGTTCATGGCCGAGATTTTGAAAAACTAGATCACCAGCTCAACATTGGATTATATGGTACGTTTGGGTTTGAATGAACCAGATTAGAAGATCAACTCATGGCCTATCTTTCACTTGGTGGCTGAACTCCAAGGAAAACTAGGCCACGAAAAGCAAAACTTTCAAATTGGCCAAAAAACCTCGAAAAAACTTTTTTTTAACTTTAAAAAAAAACAAAAAAATCATCGAACCTGCAGCTCCGATGAGCAACCAAGAGGGATTAGTGAGCAGGAAACCAATCAAAGATGCCAATTCTAACACATAAATGAGTCCGGCGATGACTTGTCGATGAAGATGAGAACCAAGAAATGAGCCAATTGGTGCTGTAATATGAGAGAGGACAAATTGGATTTTAGTTCTTGGAGTCATCAAAAATTTAACTAAGAATTTTTTGAATTCTGATGGTTGACGTCTTCTGAATTTTTTGAAAATTTCTGAAATTTCTGAAAATTCTTACCCATTGTGGCCACGACTGGAATTGTCACAGCAAAATATTTCCAAGCAGTTTCCGATATATCACCCATCATAACTCCACGATACCAGAATCCAAAGACAGATACGACTCCTGGAAAAAAATTATCTTAGGCTCCGCCTTATTAAGCTCCGCCTCTTTAAGCTCCGCCCCTCTAAGGTCTAGCTTAAGCCCCACCCATTTTTTTTCATCTGACCAAATTTATGTTTATATTCAGAACGTTTAAAGAAGCAAGATAGCTAGATCTGGCATTATAGACTCCGCTCCCTTTTAAGCTCCGCCTCTTTTCCTTTTCCCAACACGAACCTTTCAATACCATCGTTGTAGGCGTTGCAGTCTTCTCACTAACTCGAAACAAAAGAGTCACTATCGAAAACATACAGATATCGATTCCACTCCCCGCGAAAGCATCAAAAACACCACCAATCACTCCGGTTAAAAATAAAATTAGAGCTTTCCATGCATTAAATTCAGGGATTTTTATAAAAGTTGGACGCTTTTTCTGAGCATTTAGAAGGCCCAAAGCGAATGCAAAAGCAGTCCAAATTGAGACGAACATCATCTTTTTTTGAGCGCCGGTGAAGAGGGGATCGAACTGAAAATGATAGGTTGAATTAGCCGAAAAAGGTTTTTTAGTCCTCTCGGACAAATTTTTTCCTATCATTTTGGGGTATATTCGTTGAAAGTCAGTATAGTACAAAATAGTCCGAAATGGCTCAAAAAGGTTCGGAGTTTTTCAAAATAGCCGAACCCCGCCCCTTCGGCCATTTTTGTAAAAAAGGTTGTGTAGTCCTCTCGGACAATTTCCGGAAGATTATTGAAACATTGAGTAATAAAAAACCAGCCAAAGGGTCTAGAAAGTCTTTGAAAGTTTCTGTTTTTTTTTAATTAAAAAAACATTTTGTACTCCTCTCGGAAAAGTCAAAAACTCACAAAATGAACTCCAAAAATGAATCCTGGAATTGCTCCAACTATTCCGAAAATCACAGCCATTGCCTCAAACTTAACTTTCATAAAAATCACACAGACCAGAGAGGACATCATACCTGAAAAGACGAACCACAAAGACTACAAACTACACATTCCACTTACCAATAGATTGTCCCATCAAAGAGAAATCCCTGGCAATAGTTGGATCCAAATGAAGAATCAAAGTCATCACTGGGAATGCCACGGCTCCAGCGCCTTCAGCAGTCATTCCAGCAACCAGGGCTCCAAATATCATAGTGACAGGCATGTGCCAATAATTGGTATATAATTGGAAAAGGTTGTATCGAAATGCAGTACACCACCATATTGTCTGTAGAGGAAAAGTTAGGCCATCATTTTCAAAAGTTAAGCCACAGAAACTCACATGAACAAAACAAAATGGGATTAAGACTGCTACAAATTTTCTGTATTTTATCAATAAATAATCTGAGATTGTGGGATTTTCTGGGAAGTTATTCACTTTTTCAGCATGCTTTTCGTCGAGTTGTTGGCCTGAAATTGTAAAATTGGGGACTAGTTTTATGAGGTGGCCGAGTTTTAGGGAAAGTTAGGCCATCAAATAAAATAAGCATAAGAAGATGTCCAAAGGTCCTCCGAAGTTAGAGCAGGATAAAACGAGGTCTCGGTTACCGTGGTGGCCTAACTTTCTCAAAAAAACTCGGCCATGGTGGAAAACTAGTCCGCGAGTTTACTAACCTTCTAATAAATACTTTTGACACCATTTCACAAACTTTGAGCGGCCAGATGTACTTTCAGACATTTTTTTTCAAAAAAAAAATAAATAAAATTTGCAAAAAAATAAATAAAAAGTGCAGAATAGATAATATAAATAGAACTAAGAGAATGGATATAAAAAGAAAACAGAAAACGATCAAAAACAGGTTTGTTTATATGGAATAAGCTGATTGATAGATTTCAAAGAAGAAGGCTAAGACCATTTGTCATCATTTTTTTTCTTGGGAGAAATAAACTTGATCTATTGATATTTGATGTGAAAACAAAAACAATGACAAAAAATGAGAGAGACAATATGTGTTTTGTGTACTAATAAGCAACAATTTTTTTGTACGATTTTTTCTTTTTTGATGGAAACGTGAGTGTGAAATGAGTGCAGTGAAAATTGCAGGAAATCTTTTTTTTTTGAAAATCTACGGTAATTCGAAATTAATTCAGGATTTAGCTACAGTAAGACCGTCGATTTACTTCTCTTTTCGGATTACGGTACCAACTTGCAATTAGTTGAGCCTACAGTAACCCCTAACGTGCTACCGTATTATTCTGCAGTCATCCAAGTAACCTCTGTCCATGACTTCTGTAGATCCAGGATAGGATTACTGTAGTTTATCAAAACCTACCTGAGTTTTAAGTACAGTAAGATACAAAAACATTTAGAAGCGAAATTTTCTGGGATCAACAAATATCTTTCTACAGTAACCCACCGTACCTTATGACAGTAACCCAAAAACTACTTCCTTGTGTTCTTCTTCTTCTTTTTTCCTTTTTCCCGCAATAATTGACCTTTCATTTCCACTGAAACTATCACAACAAATCAGTCCCTTTCTCTTCTCTTAATTGACCTTCTTAAACTTCTCCATTGTCTGTGTCTCTCTCATTCTAACACTATTTCTCTCAAACAGTTTACACTTTCTTCTGGAACCTATCTTCTCGTAAACTTTACACATTGGGTTGAAAAAGTTTTTTGAAAAAAAAAGAAAAAAAAATGAAAAAAATCTGGGTATAAAAGAGAAACCAAGTGAAGTAATATTCACACTAAACATGTCGTCGGCAACAGTTCTTTCGGTTTTAGCCGGGATTTCTGGAATTTTCGTTTTCGGTGCATTGATTTCTGTATTCCATATTTATACGGATATCAATTCATTTGTTGCCGAAAGCCATCGAGAATTGGGAGAGTTTAGAGTGAGTCTTTGACAGGGTTTTTTTTAGGATTTGGAAAATCTTTTGTCAAAAAAAAGGAACCCAGATTTTTTGATTCAGAATTCATTTTTGAGAAAAATAACATTGTAAAAGCTACTTTCCATGTGATTTTCATGGATTTGATACCCATATTGCCCCGATTCTGATTTTTCCACGTCTTCTGAGTTCTGAATCCTGAATCTCAGAATCAAAAAAAAAGTCCAGAATCCATTCAAAATGGGTATCAAATTAACGGAAATTTTGAGACGAAAAAGTTTAACGTCGTCATTTCTCTTGATTATCAATGTTGAAGTCGGAATTTGATTTCTGAATTCTGAATCCCAAGTTACAAGTATGAGGACCGTATTTTCCAGAACATTCTAGAAACTTTTTCGAAATGAATTCCCAACTTTCCAGGGCTTTGCCAACGATGCCTGGAACTCAATGGTAAACCAAGACTCCGCCTCCCGTGCCGCGCGTAGCGTCTTCCATGGTCGTCGTCAAAAGAAACAATCTCAATGTAACTGTGGACCACAAGCTTCCAATTGCCCAGCCGGACCACCAGGACCACCAGGAGCTCCAGGAGACAAAGGACATGATGGACAACCAGGACAAGCCGGAAAACCAGGAGCACCAGGAGTTGCCGGACCAGCTCATCAACAGAAACAAGAGTGTGTCAAGTGCCCCGCGGGAGCTCCAGGACCAGCTGGAGCACCAGGAGCTCCAGGACCAATGGGGCCAAATGGACAACCAGGAGCACCAGCTCAAGGAGGAGGACAAGGACCACCAGGACCACCAGGACCAGCTGGATCCCCAGGAGCTCCAGGACAAGCAGGAGCACCAGGAAATCCAGGGCAAGCTGGAAAGTCAGGACAACGTGGAAGAGGACTTCCAGGACCAGCCGGAGCACCAGGACCACAAGGACCATCAGGAGCTCCAGGACAACCAGGAAGTGGAAATGCTCCAGGACCAGCCGGACCACCAGGGCCAGCAGGACCAAATGGACAACCAGGACAACCAGGACAAGATGGAGCACCAGGAGCACCAGGAAACGATGGACAACCAGGAGGTGATGCTGCATATTGTCCATGTCCAACAAGAAGTTCTGTTCTTCGTCATCGTGCTGTTAGTAGACATCGTTCTGTTGCTGCAAAGAGACGAGTTGTTGCCAAGAAAAGAGTTGTTGCTAGAAAGAGAGTTGTGGCTGCCAGACGACATGTTCAAGCTTAAATACTCAGGAAACAAATGATTTAGATGAAATGATTTAGATTTTTGAAGATTCAATAAAGTTTTGATTCGAAGTTTTCAGAAAAAGTTGATATAGAACTGTCCTCAAACCTGTAACAAAAGGATACCTCCAATAGAAGGGCACTATTCACAGAAAAGGAAATCTTGTTGAAAATAATGTACTTGGTATAGACTACTGTAGTTTTTGGAAATCTACAGTAATCTTTCAAAAGCTTCGAAAGGATGATCGGATACGGTTTTTGGGTTACTGTAGGTACAGTAGATTTCCAATAGCCCCGGTAAAAGCCCTTCTCAGAACTGTCTCTTTCTAGAACTTTCCCGTTCTAGAACTCTATCGTTTCAAAATTGTGTTTTTTCCAAACAGAACGAAAGAATGTATAGTAAAAACTTTATGAGATTCTTGTTAGAAGAAAATAATCACAATTACATATCAAAAGAGATGGAGATCGAAATTCGAAAAGAGATCATTATATCTAGTTTTGGGTTTGAAGACGGCTGTAGTTTGTAGTGTGTTGGAGAGAAGAAGGCTTCAGACGGTGCGGTTGAGCAAGACGAGACTGGCGGATGGAACGAGCTCTGAAATATGAAATTTGTAGTCTGGAAGCTTAAGCCTAAGCCTAGAAGGATCTAAAGAGGGCTGGAGAAGGGCCTAAAAATGACCTTATAAGCCTGCAAAAGGGTCTAACGAAGGCTGAAAGCCAGCCCAAAAAATCATTTGAAAAAAACTGACTAAGTGCATGGAGTGGAGTTCCCATATCCTCTTCGGTGAAAACTTTTCTTGGAAATGGCGTCATTAAAGTGAATGGAGTCCCCTTGGCAAAGTTGGATTCAATCCATCCTCTGAGCATCATGAGCTGGAAAAAAAAGTATTAGAAGAAGTCGAGTCTCAGAAGTCTATCAGAATCGGGGTAAGTGTCATCGTCAAACATGATCTCTATGAAATTCCCTTTAACTTGATATCCATATCGGGCTAGATTCGGAAAATTCAGAATTAAAATTCAGAACGTCTTCTGAATTTTCATGAACATTTAGAATCCTATCGATATGGGTATCATTTGAAAGGGAATTTCGAGAAGATCAAGTTTGACGGTGGGATTTTGATTAAAAACTAACCGGCTCATCAACCTTGAACTCCTGCTTCACAACACTTCCATCCAGAAGCCGGAACTGGATATTTGTGACAGTGTAATCTTTGGGTGGTGGTGGAGCCACTGCTTCTGAAGCCTTCACCGGAGCAACATATCCAGCAGCCCGAGCCTTTCTCTCCTCTTGATCCAACCGAATCTGCTCCAGAATCTTCTTCTTAGCCTCGGCGTCCTCAGCCTTCTGAAGCACACGAAGACGTGCCGCTTCTCGGACCTCACGTTCACGGGCTTCTTCTCTATAAGAAGCCATGGCTTGTCCGGCAGTTCTCCGTTCAATTTCTGAAGTCTTGGCTTCTACAACCTCCGCCGCAGCCTTCTTCTCCTTATTCTCTTTCAGTTTTCGACAAATTTCAGCCAGTTGCTCTGCCTTTTCATCTGGAGTCAGCTCTTTTTTGGTGCTCTCACTGAATTTTATGTGCTTCGTCACAGCGATATGACGCATCATTGCCTCATCATTGGCCAAGAACTTTCCACAGCTGAAAATATTTACTTTGAATTTGCATATACTTTTCACAAAGCTAGGCGCTCTCGTCCACTCCAAAAAACCGCGCACACCTATACGCCCACCACCCTCGACGCCAAAGATGGCCCTGTGGCGCAGCCGTGTGCGCGCTCGGCTGTCGTTCCATCGGGTCATTTTGCGGCTGGCTCGAACCCCGCACAAGTCTACTTCTTTTTCATTTTTGTTTTTCCATATTTCTGTTCAAAAAAAAACTCACTCATCACACTGGAAGCTGACCGCTGTCGTTGGAGTGTTCTTATTCTCCTCTGAATTTGCCTCTTCGGCTGACGTAGTTTCCATTTCGATTGGCTCGAATCCGACTCCATCGTTTTCGATGTAGTTGAGAGCCTGAAAAGTTTGAAGTTTTCAAGAGAGAAAATAATCTTATGGGTACAGTAATCCTATTGGCTATATTTGGGGAAGCTATAGAAGTACAGTATCCTTTGAAAGTGCATAGCTACAGTAACCTTTCAATCTACAAAAACCGGATAAAGTACAGTACTTCTGATTACGGTATGAAACTCCAGATTATGGTACCAAATAAAGTAACAGTACCACTGGTCCCACAATTACAGTATCCAAGACATCTTCAGAAAAGCACAGTGTCCTGGTTATGGTACCTAATACAGTAATCCTTGAGCCCACAGTGACCCTGGAAACTAAAGTATCCCTAGTTACGATAGATATCGCCTAGGTAAGGTCAGCCACTGTCACAACATGGCATCCACAGTAACCCCTAAAAATATAGTACTCTTCAAATCTACAGTAACCCCAGAATCTACAGTACCCCGCAAGCCTACAGTAACCCTCAGAACTACAGTACCTGATCGATAGTCCGATCGTTTCCAGCTGCTACGGTAGCCTTATCCGATGGAAATCCCATATCAATGAGTTGTTGGACGATCGACATTTTTCCAATTTTTTTGAAAAATTTTAAATCTGAAATGGATTTGACTTGTGAAAAATGAAAAGACAAACGTGGAAAATAGGAGGGAAAACGGAAAATCAATATTTTTCGAAAAAAAAAGACGTGGGAAAAAGAGACTCTGTTGGCCAAAGGAGAAGAATAATTGACCATCTGCATGTTATATCTAATCTTCCCTCCATTCATCCATTCCAAAAAGGGTTCCTTTTTGCCAGCGTAAGATGGAAGGTCTCACAACGAAAAAGGAGAGAAATTAATGGTGAGCAGGTGCTGAAAGAAGAGAATTAGACAAAAGGAAAAAGAGAGTGAGAGTGCTAGTAGGAGCACTTTTTGGGAAGAAGACGTCTGCTGGGCGGGAAAATGAAAAGGATATGAAAATGAGATCAATAATTTGAATGCTAGAAAGCTTAGGAGGTTTAGGATGTCCTGGAGATTACGGTGGATTCTGATTCTTGTTTTTTGTAAGAAAAAAATTGAGTTTTAACACAGTTCTAATAAACTATCTTCTTTTCAATGAACTGAAAAAAGGGTCCGACAAAAAACAAAAAATAAAATCACGGGGCTTGTGAAAATAATTCCGTAGGAAGTCAAGAATTTATTATCATTACTTCTAAAATAGTAGTGACATAATAATCAAGAAAGAATCGAACGAGAAGTCACTGAACTCCGAGCTGAAACATGTTATTTGTAAAGTTTGCCTTCCTGACATAATACTTTAACTTTATTTCATTTCATTTTATCCCTATTCTAGTCTTTTGACTCTAGTTTTTGATCACTTTCAATTGTTCTCTTTTTGTCCCCTTGGGGACTGGGCCGAGCCTTGCATCAGTGCAACGCCAGGACGACCCTTGGAAAGTCGGAGCAAGCCCCGAGTCTTTCCTTGATTCCAAAAATCATATAACCTTTATTACACTCATTCGAGTGTATACCGTAGGTTAATACGATAAGAACAGATACTACACTTTGATCTTAGCTAATAAGCCGAAGAAGCGATGAAGAGACGACGAGTCGATTGGGGTACTTGAAGTGCGTGTACCGACAAAAAACGGGCTCGCGATGACCACTATCCACGTATGGTTAAGGCGTTGGCTGCCAGAGAATAAAAATTCAATTCCGTTTTGATTCAAGAAAAAGCTTGCGAAATTGTTTCTGGCCTAGAAAACCGAGGTGGCCAAACTCTGACTTTTTCGTTCCTTGCCTTTAATTTCTCAGCTTTTCCAAATGTTTTTTTTGAAAGTTTTTCTTTCGAATAAGCTTCAAATTGTTGTGAAGACCCATTCTTAAAAAATATGCAAAAAGTGCTGAAAATATAAATGTTGAAGTGGGAGTGGTCTCCGTCGGACCTTCTGTGCATTTGCGCGTGACGGTGTTTTGATCCGTTTGTTAAGGTAGAGAGACCCCTCTCTCCTCAGTCAACACGAATTGTGTCATCATCGATTGACACAAGAGACCGTCTACTGTTATTCGATTTGCCTCAATTCCTGTTTTTATTCCCAAGGAGTTTCAGAATGAGTATAAACTTTTCAAACTTTCCATTTTTGGTAAAAATCGAGATCATAAAAAATTTGATGTTCTGTGATGTATTTTCTTTATCGTTTTGTTCAACCAAAATGATTGGCCTAATTAAGACAACAAATTGGAATATTGAAAATATTGCTTACGGATTGATTGGGGATAAAACCATAGTTTCTGCGAAACAATTTGGTACCAATGAGGAGGAATACTTTGGAGAAATAGAGAGTGATAAAAATCTTTCGACATTTCGATTTGAATCGACTCACATGAAAAGCTTGTAAGATTTTGTTATTGACTCCGTTTCATGAACATTTCTTTTTCAGAAACCTTTTCCCCGAAACCATATCTTTCAAGAAGTGTTATAACGAATCACTGCGAGACGAAGTTCAAAGTGCACTTCACTATCATATAAAATCCATTTTTAATTTCAAATCAAAAGTTCAAATTGAAATCGCCACGAACCATGAACTGAAATCGTTACCAGTATTCACAGATGTGGATGCTATTTCTGTATGTGGCGGGGAAGTTAAAGCACACTTTTTAAATCATTGCTTTTCAATCTATCCTCCTCTAAAAAGTGCCAGAATTGAGCCGAAAATGAGTGGTCAGTTGGCAATAAACTCCAGTTTATTCATTGCGAGCAATTTACATTTTCATAGTGCTCTTAGCAAAACATTATTCATTTTGGAACACTTTCAAGGGCGTAATTTGTCTATGGAAATGGCTATTTGCTCTAGTGATGATATACTCAACTTTATAAACAAATGGATTTCGAACGTCGCTTATCAGAACTTGGAATCTGTTGAAATTAACTTGGATGCATTCCTTTTATTCCGGATTCAAAATATCGAAAGGGAACTAAACTTGATTCAAAGGGATCAAACGAAAAGACCTCAGTACTTTCACTGGAATCGAGAGTAAGTTCGAATACACTGTAAATTCAAGAGAATCGATTTTAATTTTTCAGAACATTTGGTCTTGAAAAAAACGAAGCGCCCGTAGATTGTGGCACAGAGCGTGATGTTGAGAGAGATGGCGATAGGAAGCTGGCGACAGTCATAATTACGGGAAGAAACTTCAAATTTCTTGTTTGGAATTAAAAATAATTATTCCTGCTTCACTCTATTTCAACACTTTCAAAATGATTTATTTGTCCATGTTCATTGCGTTGCTCATAAAGAAATTGCACCAAAAAAATGTCACACTGATGGCCGCGGCCGAAAAAAAATTGTTATTTTTTTCAGATTTCTCTTCTTCTGAGAATCAGCTTATTCCAGATGTCCGCGCCATCTTTTTTGGTTTTTTTCTATCTGAAATTTTTGCTGAAAACCCCTCTCTCCAGATGTTCAAATCCCCAAAAAAAAAGAGTCAAGAAATTCGTATTTTCATATAGAGAAATAGGAAAAAAAGAGTGGGGAATTGGGGAGGGAAAAGAGAAAAAAAAAGAAAGTGGTGAGTTGTGATGTCGGAGAATGTTTTTTTTTAATTTAATAAAAAATCCAAAAAATAAAATAATAATATCAAATGAGAGTTGTTGTTGTTTCATGTAAATAGAGAAAAGAGAAACAATGAACATGAAGAAAAAGTGGGCGTGGCCAAGAAAAAATACCAAAATTTTTCAAAAAAGAATCGAAAGCTGCCAAAGAGAGAGGAGGAAGAGAAGAGAGATGAAAAGGGAATTAAAACTGTGACTAGGAGGTGTTTCAGAGACGAAAAAAGGGGGCGGAGTCAGTGGGATAAGGGGGCGGGGCAAAGCGCGTATGGGGGGTGTAGAGACCTTTCAAACATGGGGAGAAGAACTGAAAACAAGAAAATGGGGGCGGGGCTACACGGTAAAAAATGGGGGCGTGGCTTAAATATAAATAATATTTTCCAACAGAAAAAAAAGTAGATCAAAAATAAATAGGGGGGGGGGGGGGGGGGGGAGAGAAAATAGGGAACCTATTGAGAAAGAGAAAGAAATAGAGAAAAAATTATGATGGATGACGTCAGAGGTAAGTGGAAAGTGCGCTCCACGGCACACTTTTTACATAAGCTCTCAAGGAAGAAAAAGAAAGAATTATAGATGCATATACTCGGGATTTCAGGGGAAAATAAAAAAGGGGCGGAGTTTAATAGGGGGTTACTGTAGGAAGCAAAAGATACACACAGAGTTTTTTGGGAGAAAGAATAAAACTTTTTGGGGCAATTTTTTCTGAGAAAATTTTTCAAAAAAAGTGAGAAATTCGAGACAAAAAATTAAAGCACAATTATAAGAATTCTCCACATGTGTGACACGTGGCAAAACGAAGGAAAAAGAAGGGGACAGACAGTAAGGGGACACGCATCTCTTTTTAATACAATCCACATCCACGTAGATTGTTGGCAATGATCACGTCGGTGACGGCATCGAATACGAATTGAATGTTAGTTGTGTCGGTGGCACACGTCATGTGACAGTAGATTTCCTGGAAAAAAAATCTTGAGTTGAGGTACAGTAATCCAAAATACAGTAGTCTGAAGATTAAAGGTTCTGAGGATACTGAATCTTTCATTTAGATGCAGTTTTAGGATATAAGTTTTGGCCTGATTCATCTTTGACTTCAGTAGTCTCATCTACAGGCATTGTAGCCATAACTCGAATAGGAAGCTTGGGTTACTGTAGATATTTATGGTTCATTATTACATTAACCCGATCTACAGTAATATTGACTTTCGTATCCAGTTCACTGCAGATATAGCGTCTAGTGATAGGAGTTGGAACGGTAGCCAATTTTACAATAATCCTGGAAGTCATGACCGTATCTACAGTAACCTTAAACCTATAATGAAGTGAACCAAGCTACAGTAGTCTTGATAGCAGTGATAAGTAATCGAAGGACTTCGTGACTACAGAAATGTTAACTACCGTAACCGTGAAAGGGGATAGATACGGTAACCCTGACTACAGAAACCCAGGTAACTTCAAATACAGTATTCTCCTTCCAAAACATAATTTTTATGAGCTTCTCCTATTTTGTCTGATTTCCAGAACCTAACCCCCAGATGACGTCAGTAAATGATATTTGATGCTTCTCAGACTTTCAAAAGATGCGATCTAAGGTTATCCCCAAGGGACGGCTAGAACTTTGTTCTTCATATTTCCAAAGGTTTCAAATGCGCTCTAATGCAAACTTTTCAAAATTTACCTTATTCGCCGACTTGTTCTTCGCCTCGAATTGTGCTTGAATGTATGCGGATGCCTCATGATAGTCTTGTCGTCCTGCAAATTTTATATTTATTAGAATTTGTTTTTTACAGTATTTCTGAAAAAAAAACTAGAAAAAAAGAGGATTACTGTACCTGAATATTCTGGGAAGCAAATCGTCAGTGGGCTCTTCTTAATTTTCTCTTCGAACAAATCCTTCTTATTCAGGAAAAGGATAATTGAGGTGTCGGTGAACCATTTGTTGTTACAGATCGAATCGAACAATTTCAGCGATTCGTGCATTCGGTTCTGAAAAAAGAGAGGAATTATTTGGCGGCCTAGAAAACCAATTTTGGTGAAATTAGGCCATCGAAAGTTCCGATAAATTTGAAAAAACGCTGTGTTAAAAAGCTCTGTTTCGTCAACGATGGCCTAGAAACTTTGACATTTTAAAGTTTCGGTTATTGTAACAGTTTTTCAAAAATCTTTTGATGGCCTAGGATTCTCCTAGAAAAAAAGTTAGTCCACACGTACCGTCGTCTCATCCTCGTGCAACACTTGATCGTATTCTGACATGGCAACACAGAAAATGATGGCGGTAACGTCTTCGAAACAATGAATCCACTTCTTCCTTTCCGATCGTTGACCTCCCACATCGAACAATCTGCAAGAAGATTACGGTATGGGGTTACGGTACATTAGGAGAACCGCATTTTGTCGTAAATACAACGAATTTTACGACATTTTGCGTATTCGACCAAAAAACTCACTTAAAGTTGAGATTTTTGAATGTGAAGTGCACTTCGACGATACCGGTTGTTTTGACACGAGTTCTGAGAATATCCTGTTCTGTTGGCTGATACGATGCCTCTCCTAATCGTTCCAGATCGTCGAGGAAGCTGAAAAAGGGAAGGGGGTTATGAGAGATTACAGAAGTTTTGGGTACTGTAGTTACGAGAGTACTGTAGCTGAAGAACTAGCCTAGTATTGGTCTTATGAGGACCTAATTGGTGGACTGATAAGGATACTGTATTTTGAATTCGAACTATGCTGACTACGGTTGCTGATACCTCGAGAGATACAGTAACTTCCGGGACGCTGACTTACTGTAGCTTTAAAGATAGCCGCCTAGATACAGTTATCTTTGATATATAGTAGCCACTCTATCAGCAACCTCGCTCTACCAGACATTTTCGGACCAAAATTTTAGCGGGAATTCGAATTCACAAAATACTCACTATTTAGCCGAATCGTTCAATTGATATTCATTGCTCCTTGAGAAACAATCCTGTACACCAGCATCACTCCATAGTCGTTTCATTGAGCTGAGCAATTCCTCGGAGAATGGCTCTGTGTCCTCCATTCGGGCCACCACGTCCATCACTAATTTTGCGTCTACCTGCAATGAAAAATTGGTTGAGAAGGTGATCTTTTGGGTTTTAGACTGTTTTCGAGGCCGTTTGAGATCTATTTGGAAGGTGTTTTTCTACTAAGTTTCCCAGGTGTATGTAGGCTTTTTTCAGGCAGAAAGCGGACAGCATTTCCTGGATGATGTGTATTTTTGTCTTGATTTTTATCCCTCTTTCTGGGTGGTAATTTGAGATAATTGCACTGAAGAAAATGACCATTTTGAGGCCGACTGAGAAGAGGTCCAAAGAAGAAAATGGATCCGATTTCAGTGAGAAAAACAATGAAAGTGGGAAGCAATTCAGGCTTGAAACAGTTAGAACCGGAAATAGACAAAAAGTACAAAGATTGAGTTGTGAGGGTAAAGTTTTATGCGGCTTTTCAGGATTGATTTGGGCTTAGATTTACAGATTTTCTAAGTGAAATTTCATACTTTTCTTGACAAATTCTAGGCATAAAATGATCGTTTCTCAGAAAATTTAAGTTCGTTGTGAACGCTTTATAGTATCTTTCGCCCGCATTTTCTGGTTTTTTTTGGTTAAAAAAACTGATTAATATAGTCTAGTTTTCTAAATTCAGCTAGAGGTTCCAGATCTCCTCTGATTTTTTTCAATTCTAATTTCAACTAGTTCTGTACTGAACTACGAAAAGATCAGCTTCGTTTTCAGGCGTTTCAGCCTATTTTTCTATTCATTTTTCACTGTTTCAAGCTGTTTACAACTCAATTCCAGTCGGTGCATTGATTTGGTCTCTTTAACTCCTTTCTTTCCTCTATTTGGAACATTTCCCTTTCTCTCTTTGGTTTTGGAAGAGGAAAAGCGTGTTAGAGTGAGTGAGAGGAAGTTGAAGCATTCTCTCTCTCTTTCTCTTTTCAGAAAAAGAGAGAGTCGATATGCCGCGCGTCGCCCTTGCTTCTTCTTCTTCTGTCGGAGACCGACCGCCGACCGCTTCGCTTCGCTTCCAACACACAAAAATTCCATTGGGAATTGAAATGTGCAGAGAGGAGTTGGAAGAGAGAGAGAACCAATGAATACAACAGATTATGTCATTTATTTTCGTCTCTCTGTGATACCACTACTAGTAACGGGTGGCAGAAGAAAGAGCTTTAGAAATGCAGTCGTGGAAGCTGCAATGGCGCTCTAACGCAAATGCAGAACAATTTTGACGGAAAATTCGAAAAAAGTTAGGGCTTAAGAAAACGTCGGACATTTCGAACCTGCAACTATGCTCTACTGCAAATTTCGAAAATTTCTTTTCCTTGGCCGAATTTTTTTCTTTCCATAGCCTAGAAAACCCTTACCTCTCGCTCGCCGGATCCAAATGAAACGCCTAAGTTGGTCATGGCTCGCAGAATGGCGACCAATGATTGAACTGTGTTACTGTACACAACCGGCTTGTACTGTTTGTAGTCTTCTGCTGTGAATCCTGACTCGTGGATAATTCTGAAAAAATAGATGGTTTTTGTGAGGTGGGAAGGATTTTAGAAAAGTGGAAGTTTTTGTGTTTCTTTTGCGAGATTTGAAGAGAAATTCAGCCATAGTCAGCTTTTAAAAATAAAATATTTGATCAAATTTTTTTTAAAATTTAGTCTTTTTACACTTTTTTCAATTTTTTTGAAAGATTTTTAATTTTTTTTGAAAAAATATTAAATTTAGACATTGTCGAGCAGGCTCAACTCAAGGGAGCCAATCTCGTAGAATTCAAAAGATAGGAAATTTTAGTTATTTTTTTCAAAATTTCAATTTTCGAACTTTTTTTTTTCATATTAAAAAAATTGGGGGAGCTATTTTTAATTTAAAAGCAAAAAAATAAACTTCGCAAAAAAATAGTGATTTCCTTCAAATTTTCTGCAACTTATCATTTTATCATCAATATTTTCTCAAGATTTTTTGAGTTTTCGAATAAAAGTTTTGAAAAATTTTCATGAAAAAATACGTTTTTCGATAATTCAAGCTCAAATTCCAGCAATCTCCCCCCGAAAAATTCAATTTTATACTCACTTCATTTGTTTCACAATAGTGGATTTTCCCGATTCTCCGGCACCAAGAAGCAACAATTTGATATCTTTTGCCGCTTGCATTCCATCCTCTTTCAAATTCTTTTCAATCATTCGAGACCGTTCAAGAGCGGCTCGCTCCTCCTGTGACATTGTACAACCCATGATGACGTTGTTGTTGTGGAGACTTCTTCACTCGTGATTCAGAATCCAGATGTTATTTTATCGATCTTTTAGTTTTTGTATGGACCCAATGCCCCGGGGGTGTCTCACAGTGGCGCGGGCGATACGTGTGTGCAGGGGAATGTCCACACCACCAGCCCTATCCTCACTTTTACTGTGTTGTCGCGTGGGCGCTGAAATAAAAAAAGATAAATTCAAATTTTTTCAGAAAAAAATACGAAAAAAATGAAGAGAAACAAGCGATTCGTCGAGAAAATTGAGTGAAAAAGAGCAAAGGAATATGAAATAGAGTTTAAAGGAGCATTCTTGTGAAAGGTTGGGTCTCGCCACGATTTTTCATGGTAGCACTTTTTTGCACATTTTTTTGGAATTTTTAGTCCTAAATCTCTCACTTTTTTCAATTTTCAGAAATTTCCTAATTTTCTTTCAAAATATCTTGAATTTCAGGCAAAAAAAAACTACAGTCAATAAATTTTCGCGGCAAGCCTCACCCAGAATTTTTTGATTCCCAAATTTAATTTTGTTGAAAAGCAAACCGAAAAAACCACGAAAAACCCCATTTTTCTAATCAAGTTCACTTATTGTCAATTCACACGAGGTGTTACCTGCGCAACTCTGGCGCGCTTGTAATTTAGGCCACGCCCCGAGATGGGCGTAACTGCAAGTTGCGGCGCACACTGCTACATTTCAACCAATCGCAGCATCAATCTTTTCGTTTTCTTCATGTAATTCAGGCAAAATAGAGATTCGTTGAGTGTTCTTTTGTGTTTTTCGTTAAAAAAAAATACTTTTTAATGCGAAAATTATATTCTCATCGATTCTCATGTAATGGGTTTTAATCGAAAACTGAGAATATTATCGAAAAAAAAAAACTGGAGTTTCCATAAGCATAGCCTTTTCTATATTTAGAGTGTTTAAGTTGCATGTTTTCCCGTCTCAGAACTGAACGAATCTCTATTATTCTGCCTGAAAAATGAAAAGAAAACGAAAAAACTACTGCAGTGAAAAAATTAATCGGAAAGCGTGCGGGGGAATTGCAGATCCCGCCCACTAGGGGCGGGGTTTTAAATCGGCTTGACGCACGGTTTTTCCGGTTACTGTAGGTAACACCTCGTGTGAATTGACAATAAAATTTCGACAAAAATACAGCAAAAAAAATTTCGTGGCGAGACCCTGATCTCCATTCCGCATGCTCCATTTAAACCCAAGAGCAATTTTTTTTCACTTTCCGGCTCAAAAAAAGTTTTCAAATTAAAAAATGCAAAAATCAAATCAATTTCCTTTCTAAAATACTTTTTTCCTTTTCCAATAAAAGAAAATAAAAAATGGAAGGAAATTCAGAGAGAGAGGAAAGGAGATGACAAAAAAGAGCAATCGAGCGTTAAAAAAAAGAAAACGGAAAAAAAGGAAAAAGGGGTCCGTCGGTCGGTCCAGCAGTGGAAAAAAAGGAAAAGGGAAGGGGACAGAATATAGATGAGATGAGGAGCCGACGATGACAAAAAAGCGACCGACTCGACGATGACTTGATGAATGAGTTCAGAAGAAAATGGAATGGCAAAAGAAGCAACACGGTAGAAGTTGTTGTCATGGCATACTTTTTTTTTGAAGACGAAAATTTAAATTTTCCAAATTTTTTTTCTCGCCGGAAAAATGCAAATTTTTTCTGCAGGGTATTGCAAGCTTCGCAAGTTTTTTCTGGGTTTTAAAGGGTCAAAAATCTGAATATATGCGGGGGTGTTGCTAGAAGGGATAGAAGAAGTTGGCAATTTGCCAAAATTTGAATTTTTGAAAAAAAAGGTTTGTTTTCCTCCGATCCAAACTTTATTTTTCAGTAAGCGGGCACAGGTTTTTTGGCGGTGAAAAGTGAGTAGAGCTTGAAGTGAAAGTTCGAAAGTTTTTTTAAATTCGTCAGAATTTCAAATTATTGAATAAAAAACTAAATTTAGCGCATTTGCAACATTGTAAATCACAAATACAAACTCTGACGTAAACAAAAAATTAAAACAGAGCACATTTGCACTATAAAAATCAAGAAAATTAAAGCCTCAGGTCAAAGTTCCCTTCAGTCCTAAGCGAGGAGGCGGAGGCGAAGAAAAAGGATAATTTGCAAAAAAAGAGAAAAAAACACAAGGAAGAATAAGTAGACGTCGTCGTTTTTCTTCGTCTTCTTCTATTGCTTCAGAAAACGCGTCGGCGACGACGTCGCGCCCGGCGAAGCAGTAGCGGCGCAGCGACAACAACGACGACGACGTCGAAGAGAAGGCGAAGAAGGAAGGAGGGGAAGAAGAAGCGGGGAAAAGAAACGGAATGTGGTGGGACAGACCGGCAAAAGAGGGAGAGAAAGGGAAAGCGAGGGCGAAGCGGCGCTGAAGGAGCGCCGGAGCTCAAGCCAAGGCAAGAAGGTCATGGGCAGAGCACAGAGAGTAAGGCAGAGAGAGAAAGGGGGCAATGGGCTCCGAGAGCTCCGAGAGAGAGAGAGATGTGCTGCCCCTACTACTTCTGTTGGCTGGCTGCTCTGCCGACGGGGCTCCGTTAGGGGGGCAGTCGACGAGAAGAAGAAGAAGAAGGGGGGACTCCTTCGTCGCGTGTCAATTCGAATTTTAAATCATGATGATCAGAAGAAAGAGAGAGAAAAAGAACGACCGACGTCTTCTGTTCTTCTGTGCTTCCCTCTCCCTTTTATTTTCATAACAAATGCATAGACTTTTTTTCTGATTTTGTCTACTTTTTTCTAGGGAAAAGGTGAAAAAGAATGGGAGGAAAAATGGAAAAGATTTAGGGTATTGTAAGAAATAAAAAGTGAAAATGGAAGAACAAACAAAGTTTTTGTGTTCAATTGTGTTGGGGTGACCTGTCTAGAAGCTAGCCTAGATTTTGCCAAGTTTGGGTTCCTAGGCCAGCTCAGGGTTCAAGATAAGTGAGGAAGTTGGAGATCAAGTAAGCAGTTGAAGCCATCTAGGATACACGAGAAAAATGTGGCCTAGGTCTTGCAAAATTTGGGCTTCTAGGTCAGTTCAGAGCGCACTGGAGAGGAATCCAGTAGATAGAGTCATCTAGAAGACATCGGCGGATCATGGCCTAGCTTTTGAGGGCCTAGGATTTCTAGGTCACGCTTAAGATTTCTAGGCCGGCCGGAAGAAGAGGCTTGATAAACGAATTGAGAACCGGTAAACAAATGAGCTCTAATGCGAAAACAAGACTAATTTTGAAAAATCGATTAAGGGAATTTCACAAAAACAGGGCTTGTTCGAGGAGTAAAGAGCTGCTAAATTTGAGCAGAAAAATTTCACAAACATCAAAAATCGGCTGAAATTACTATCAGTCGAGCTAGAACAGGTTTGGACGGCGGAATTAGAAATTTACAAAAAAAACCTAAAATTTCACAATATAGAAAAAAATTCCAAAAAAAAAACAGATTCGTGGCCTAGAAAACCCACCTGAATCGCCTAGGATTCCCCAAATAACACCCCTCGGAGGTCCCTGACAGCTAGACAGTCTGGCTCCCTCCGTTCGTGGTTTCCTCTTGACTAGACAGATTGGAGCCCCTCCTCATTCAGACCAATACCCCCTAATCATCATAAGATCAAGCATCGAAAATCCACCCTGAACAGAACGAAAAAAAGCTGTGATGTGTCAGTAGAAAGGAAGCAAAACATATGCAATCTTTTCCCTCCCCCCAATAGATGACAAAAAGCGCATCTTGAGAGCATATGTGTGACACGCGGAGCACCAAAGAAATATGGTTAGGGAGAGGGTATACATTGGGAAAAAATCACTTTTAGATGGAAAAATGTTGAGGGAGGGAGGGGCAGAGAAGAATGGTATTTTGGACACAAAATTCGAGGGACGTCGGAATAATTGGCAACGTTTTTGGGGCAAAGAGAGGGATGCGCCGGGGTAGATAGAGGGAGTAAAGGAGTGTGTACGGTTTAGGGGGTTTAGATGGGAGGAGAGGAGCTGGAAGAGTCGCGGCCTTGGGAAAAATTTAGGCCAGGAAATATTATATTTAAGTAATGATCGAAGTGGGGAGGGAGCCAGGAGAAGAGGAGTGGTTTCGAGAAAATTAGGCCACTGCAGATCAAAGGCGCGAGAAAAATATGGCCTAGAAAAAAGGAAGAAGTTAGGCCATGAAAATTCAGGCATGGTTCTGAGCTTGGCTAAGCTAACTATGATCAGTAAAAACCCCGCAAAAATGGCTAATTGAGAAAAAATCGCCTAAGAAAAAGTTCGGCCGGCTCAGCGGAGGGTACAGAGCTGGAAAAATTTAGGCCAGTAAACCTAGGCCACCAAAGTTTTATTGAGTTCAAAGATGCTTACCCTGGCGCTATCGGCCACTGATGATCCTCCTAGGCCACGAAAAACTAGGCCACAAAACCTTGGTTCTCCAAATTTCCCTTTCAACCTGCTAAGCTCTTGGAAAAAACGTTGGCCTAGAAAAAGCTAGTCCCCTTCTCTATTCCAAAAGTTTCACCTGTTCTCCCCCTCCATCTATCCCCTTAAGCCCCCCTTGAAAATTGAAAAATCAAGGTTAGATCGAGTTACGTCCTCCTTCTCCTCTTTTTTCGTCTCACAAAATGGGGCACAAAGGTGTCTAGAGACTAAGAGAGAAAGAGGAGGAGAGGGGGTATATATCGTATCTATTTACCAACCACCCACCATCATCACTTTTTTTTTGGAATAAGAAAAAATATGAATGAATGAGAGGGAGGAGAAGAGAGGATATTGTTTACGGGGAAAAGGGGGGAGCAAACGCGCTCTATTGATAAACTCATGAAGGTAAAAGAGGACGCATAAAAATCAATAAAAACGGATTTCAAATGGGTTGTCTCATTAGAGCGAACTTTCCGTCTCCCAGGTTTCCCGCCAAAAAAAAGTGGGCGGTACCTTTTTTGCGGAGAATCAAATCAAGATAATGGGCACATTCTTCTTCTTCTTCGGGTGGTTCTCATATCTCGCACCCCACTCTCTAATTATTTGACGGATGGGGGGATGTGAGGAGGAGAGGGGGACCATTAAATCGTCACAGAAAGGACCCCTCCTGAAATACGAAGGAGACGTGGGGGAGAGAAGAAGCTGAAGCTCTCTCTGAAGGCAGAGAAGGCCCGCCGTAGACATCGTTGAGCCATTCATTTCGGGTTCTTCGGACACATACATACACACACAACCAGACGTCGGAAGAAGAGAAAAAGAAGAGGAGGAGGAGGAGGAGGATGGCAAGCAAGCAAGCAAGCCGTTATGGAGGGGAGGAGGGGAGGAGGCGAGAGAAAAAGAGAGAGAGAGAAGGGAAAATGGAGAGAGTGCCAGACGAAAAACAGTTGGAGAGCATAGAGAGACAGAGCGGGCCCCTCTCTGCAGCATCCATGCCAATCGATTCGGCTCCGTCGTCGAGGAGAAAGAGAGAGGGTTGCTTGTCTCTGCGTCTCTCGTTTTCTCTGTGTTCTCTCTCCCTCTGGCTAAGAGCGGCGTGCCGTGAGTGCTCCTCTTGCGCGCACAGAGGCACACACACACACATATAAACACGCCTTCTTCTTCTTCTTCTTCTTTTAACGGCTAAAGAAGAAGAAGATGGAGGAGAAGACTGAAAAAGGGACGTTCTTCTCCTTCTCTTTGTTATTTTCTCTTTTGGAAGCCACGAAGAGCAATTATAATGACGAAGAAGGAAAAGAAGGAAAAAAGGCCCCGCTAAGGAGCCCCTATAATGAGTGTGATGATGCGCGATAATTGGTGGAGCACACACCGGTCCCCGAGACAAAAAAGTTTCCTTTTTTTCACTTTTTTGGAAAAGGAAAAAAAGATTATGAGGGGATATGAAAATTTTTTGGGATTTCTGAAAACTTTTTTCCGAAAAATGAATATTGCTGGAGATGATGAAATTCTTGAAATACAAAATTTTAAAAAAAATTGTCAGATGTGTAGTCCTCTCGGATAAAATTGAAGAAAATTCAAAAAATTTCAAAAATTATCGAGCTCTAGAACACACTTGGAAGATTTTGAGTGTATGTTCGGTAGAGCGAACTTGCATGAATTCTAATTTCAAAAAACTTTCAAAAAGGTAGCCAATAATTGCAGGGGAATCGCTATGAGAAAATTTCCCAAAAAACGTTTTTAAAAAATCGGATTTTTCGTTCGAGAGGACTACAACTTTGCCGAATGAAACTGAATTAAAAACCACAAAATATTCTGCTAGGAAAAGAAATTCAAATACGGTTCAGCGGATTTCCCAAAAGGACTACAAAAAACGAAACCTCAAATAAAACAAATTTGCAGGACAGAATCGCAGAGGAACACTACATTTTCCGAGAGGAGTACAAAAATGGAGGTTTCAAAATTCTCAAAAAACCCTTACCACGTTTTCCGAGAGGACTTCAAAAATCAAAATACGTGCGGAAGCCCTCCCAATCGAACCCCCCTTGGGGTGTTTATTGTACCTCATGGTGAATAAAAGACTGAATTACAAATGTGAAACTTGTACTCCAAACGAAGAAAGAAGAGGAAGAAAATAAATAATTAATGATCAAATAATTGCCCTCTTTTCTCTATGGAAAAAAGGTGTTACATTTGGAGAGAAAGAGAGGAAAAAAAAAGAAACTGACATCACAAAAATAGAAATGCGAGAAGAAGGGGGAGGGGCTCTTTTTTGTGCTAAATGAATCGAATTGCTTCCTTAGTCCCTAGAATGCAAATGCGCTTAATGGATAATTCCTTTGGAGGGAATTCAAAATTTTGGGCAGATAAGTTAATTTGTTTTCCTGAAAAAGAAAAGAATCTGAAAAACAGAACGGCCGATGGGAAAAATATTCATTATATTCTTAGTACAACCTGTGATTAAAAGCGCAGTGATAAATAGCAATTGGGTCCTGTCACGAAAACAGGTATTTTGAACGGACTACTGTAATCGTGGGGAACCTAATGAACATTTGGAGCTGCGCCTTTGAATATCTAATCCTCAAACCTGTATTTCTGGCGGGGAACTTGCGCCTTTGAAAGTTTTTCTAAAAATCTAGCAATTTTTTTCGAATCGTCGAAAGAGAAACCGCGTTCTAATAAACTGAACTTTTTCAAAAACTCAAAATTTGTAAAACAAAAAAGTTATTTCTCGGTTGATAAGGTGAGCAAGCTGGCTACACTGGACACCAAATCGGAGCTAATTTAGAAAATGCGTTTTGTAAAAAAAAGCCTACACATTAAAAAAACAGAATGTGAAAAAATAAAGAAAATTTTTTTTGAACATCGCAGAAAAAAATACCAAAAAGAAAGGCAATCTTAAAAAGTGAAAGGAATTAAAGTTCAATTTTAGAAAGTGATTTTTTTTCAGAAGTCCACTCTGGGATTTATGGGTTTGGCCCATTTTTTCAAAATTGAAAACGATTCGTTTGAAATTATTTGTATTTCAAAATTCGCTATAATACTAATAATACTAGGGTTTTAAAGGAATTTCAGTAAGGAAAACGAAAGATAGAAAAGTTTGAAGTCAGGGTATATGGCCCAGAATCCAATCGCAAACTTTGATGGCCTAGAATCCGACAAATTGAAATGTCGTGTTTCTAAAAGCTCAAACGGAGCAATGTGTCATGAATCGCGAAGTTGTCGGGTTCTAGGCCAGCGATTTGTAGACCAGCAAATTCTAGGCTATCAAACTGAAATCAAAAATGACTTCAATCGTTAAGACCTAATTTTGAGTGAATTCAAAGGAAAAACTAGAATCTTCACGAAAAATAGGATAATAAGTAAGAAAAATATAAAAATTCAGACCTACTGTAAACTTTTTTTGGCGGGAAAAAGAACCTCGCTCTACTGTACTTTCCCATTCCCTAAAAACTATAACATAAACCTCCCTTTCCTTTCCTATTTCTAATATCTATACTTCCTTCGAAGAGAAGAAGTTCTCCAACGGAAGTAGTAAAAGGGGTCCCTTCCCTTCCCCCCTCCCCTTCCCCCTTCTTCAATTTCTCGTTATGATTTGCATAATGGGTCTCCTCTCTGCTTCTTCTTCTTCTTCTCCTAAAGATGTTCTTCTTCTAGAAAAGAAGAAGAAGAAGGTCCAATCGGATTATATGTTAGTGTTTTCCATACTCCTAATATCATTATGTCACGCATGTTTGTAGAGGGAAAAAGACGGAAAAAGGTGATGTCATAGATAGAAAGAGGTTTTCCTAGGCCATCAAAATGAGAAAGTTCGGCCAGAAAGTCTAGAACAAGGGCCGAAATCCAGATTTAAACTTCTTTTAAGAAAAGTCTCTTTTCTTCAAATTCCAATAAAAAAAAGTTCTGGACAAAACTATACATTCATTTTCCAATACGGGACAAATAATTAGGAAAACTCTGATAGTGGGAAATCAGTGAACTGCACGTATAATACAACTGATAACGTGGCAACTCATTGAGAGTTGACTCTCCCCCGCTGACCATCCCATGTTGCTATTCTTAGAATTTTTTTTTCGAAGAAAAGAGAGCACAAAAACTAAAGGTTACAGGGGGAAATGATGTTTGCGTTTTAGGAAGAAAAGGGCGAAAGTTGTGGAATTCGCGAGTTTACATTTGAGTCGTAATTTAAGCTCATCTTCCAAAAATACAGTGGCCTCAGTTAGTAAGGCACATCCAATTGGTGCAAAAAATCTCATGAAAATAAGGTAACGATAAGTTGACGACTAATAAGATGCATCTCAAACTTATGCGCAGAATAAGAAGAATCTGTTCAAAGGCACAACCACAAATTTAGCCCCCACTTAATCAGTTGTTTTCAGGGGAACGTAATTGTAAGCTTGGCAAAATATCTTTAAAATTTGTTATTTAACCGGACCGTTAGTTTTTCTAGACGAACAACAACTATTATATTGTTAATTCAAAAATATTTACCACCTTGGTCGGTACGATGTCAGTGGGGGGGGGGGGGGGGTCCGTTTGGTGCCACCAAACCCACTTGCCTGTTTTCATGTGTTCTTTGTTCGTTGCTCATGTTGGTTGTGCAGAAAATGATAATTTCGAGTTTCTCGAAAAAATCTCAAGCTTTGCGATGATTTTTTTTTCGCGCTAGATACCTTGGGTTTGGAAACAATTAGCGTACGATCGACTGAACAAATAATTTCTTCAAAGAGGCTATTCCAGCTGAAAATTTAACGAAAACTTAATTTCAAAACACTGCTATCTGGATTCCAAGATAAAATTCACAAAAGTGTTGGGAATCATGTTTTTATTAGCTCTTGTGGGGTCTGTAACTCTTTCTGAAAGAATATCCATCTTGAGCAAAAAAAAAACAGAAATCGGTAAGTTTGAATCTCATGAAACTGTTGGAAATTGTCAATTTTCTGAATTCTGTCCAAGTGACATTCTAATTCTACTTGGACAGCGAAAATCACCAAAACGAGAGTTGCTTGGAAATGCATGAAGCTATAAGGAGCTCAATGAAAACTCTGCTCCAGCCGAAATGAGTTGAAAGTACAGATTTTTGAAAAAACAAATATTTTCCCACCGAAGAAAAAAAAAACAAAAACAAAGTGTTTCTAGAGGCTTTAACGCCGTGTCAAAAAAAGAGAGAAACCTAGATGAGTGAGTGGGCGAAAGGGAGGGGAAAAGCGATGAATAATAGAGAGGGGTCGTAGGTACTAAAAAGGGGTAGAAAGAGAGGGAAAAGGAGAAACATGTAACATTGTTTGGTTCCTTTCCTCTTCTTCATGAGCAAAAAAGGGGCAGTCCATTACACTATTCTGCAGAAGAGAGAGCTCCTAAGATGCCCTTCTTTGTCTTCTTCTTGTCCCCAGGAAAAAAGGATTTCTTCTTCTTTTTCTTCTTCTGTTTTATGTTTCAAGTGAGAAAAGAAAGAAGAAGAGAGAGGGGAAACAGATGCGTCAATGAGCCTTTTCCCTTTTCTCTTTCTCTCTTCAAAACCGGGGTCGAAATAAGTGCTAATTGGATGTGAGAATCGACGGAAATGGCTCTCTCTCTTTCTCTCTCTCTCTCTCTCTCTTTCTCTCTCTCTCTCTCTCTCTCTCTCTCTCTCTCTCTCTCTCTCTCTCTCTCTCTCTCTCTCTCTCTCTCTCTCTCTCTCTCTCTCTCTCTCTCTCTCTTCCATACACACAAATTGAAATTTGACGACGACATTGATGATGATGATGATGGGAGATTAGTGATGGCGACAAGTGTGTGTATGTGTCATACAAGAAGCGGTGATTGTCGGTCGAAACATGCAGAATAATGGAATTAAGAATGGAGAAAAGAGAGGAGGAGCAGGTGCAATGGTCAGGGGACCGATGAGCCAGAAATAGCATTTAGTCTAACGCTGAAACACAACAGAGGCAATGGGGGAAAAGCTGAAAAAAAAAAACAGCTCCAGAGTACTTTTGAAACAAAAAAGAAGGTGAAGATTTGTACAAGATGGACACGGCTCAGTTTAAAAATTGGTTTAGTTGGGACACGATGCAAGTTTCATTTTGCAGGATTTTAGTTTTCTGCAAGGCTAAGTTCAATGTCATTAACAGAAGCTCGACCAACTTCCAGACTTGTCCAAATTCGGGCCGGCCCGGGTTGAAAAATTTTGAATTTTACAACACGGTTTTCCCAGTTATTAGCTCAATTTGACAAACTTTTTCTGTGTTTTTTCTCCGACAGTGAAGTGAAACTTGCTTTTATCTGCCCTAGAAATTTCGTCATCGGTCCGGCCCGGGCCGTGACAAATCTGCATAAGACTGACTATCCGGACTAATCGTTTTCAAATGAAACAAATCTGCTCGAAGTCAGTTAGGATGGATGACAGGTTTATTTGAGCAAAAAATCTTTGTTAATCTGCTCCTGCAACATTAAAAAAAATAATTCGTTCTTTGAAGTGATAAAACATTGTTAGTGAGAATTTAGAATAGACAAATGAAGCAAAAAAGCCAGTATTAGCTAGAAGAAAGAGCTTGAAACAGGTGAAAATTCAATTTTTCTGGAATGAACTAATTACTTCGTTACATAGCAACTATTGTCAACTCAGATGGACCAAGTTCGTGAGCTTCGTGAGATGTACGAATGCAATTAAGAAGGCAAAATGAATGAATCGTCGGATCTTCAACTTTCAATCTGTAATTTAAACTGCCTTCAAACACGATTTTGTGTCATTTGGAGTTTTTCTTGAGTTTATTCATTCTGAAAACTAAAATAAGCAAGAGAAAATACACCGAAACTGAGAAAATAAGAAAAATGTTTACAGTTGTTTTCAGTGGACTATTACTGTAAGTGAATTGGGATACCGTAGACATTGGAAAGAATCTTTATGATGTTTTAATTGCATTTCGAATTTTTCATAGAGCATGTTTTATTATCAAAAAACATCTGTCTATATTCAACATTGTGCAAATGGACAATAGTAACAAAACACTTTGTTGTATTTACGACACCATTCATACAAATGATCATCGCTGGAACATAAAAGAAAAAAAAAAGTTATTGCCTTCCTTTTTCCTTCTTCTCTCTTTCTCTCTTTTCTTTTTTCAGAGTGCACAAACACTACACAAATATACATTGTATCGATTGTTATCAAACTATTACGAGTGTCTATTTTATCAGTCTTTTTGCAGTTCTCTGTTTCCGTTTTCTGCCACTTTTCTATTAGAAAATATGCAACATTTTCTTTTATTTTTCGGGTTAATTTGCGGTTTTTCGAATGCTCTGACTACTAAATCCTCAATCAATGATGATAGCCAGGTAAGTGGATTTTGATGGCCTAGAAATCTGTAAATAGGAAATCTAGTCCCCGTGGTTTTTCAATATTTTTTGTCGCAAATCGATTAAACTGTAGTTAAAATCTGGTGGCCTATAAAGTCAAACTTGCGAAGCCTAGCCATTCGACAGTTTGGAATATTTTTAAGGCAAAACTGCAAGGTTTTATAAAAAAGTAAGTTTAGCGGCCGAGAAAATGTTTTCTCCCATCGGTGGCCTAGAATATCAAATATGAAAAATCTAGTATCCACATAACCTAGAAAACCAAGACTATATAAAAGCTAGTCCCCCATTTGTTTTTTCTTCCAGATTGGTCGGATCCTCACATTTGAATCGGAATCTCAATTATCATGCTTCTACGAACCCCTGGAAACCGGAATGATTCTCAATATTGGAATGAGGGTGAGTAGTTTTTTGGTGGCCTAGAAATGTTTTCTGCGGAAGTTAGGTCACGGTCGCCAAGAAACTCAAGGCAGTAAGTTAGGCCATGGCCAAACCAGGAAAATCTAGGGCAAAAACTTGGATTATTTCGTTGCTAGGCTCAGGGAAATGAGACAAGCGGTCCGTTCCTTCTGGTGGCTTAGAAAAGTGTACTTCGAAAAGTTAGGCCACCATGGCCTAGGAAACCAAATTCCTGAAAACCTAGGCCACCTTATCCTCTCGTTTTTGCAGCCAACATTTGATACAGTATACCCAATGCAATTTCGTGTAACATCACCAAGTGGTGATTTTTCTGATTGGGCAAGTGGTGATGGAGATGCTCATATGGAGCATAATACAACTGAAAATGGAGCATATGAAATATGTGTTTACACGAGAAGACCAATGAAAATTAATTTGTATTTGCAGTTTTATAGTCCGGAAAAGGTTTGTTTTTGGGGGGAAATATTTTTCAGAAAAAGTCGAAATTTTTCAAATTTTTGAACTTTCATTAAATTTTATGACGTCATAATTTTTTTCTGCATCAGTAACTTTCAAATGATACCCATATCGATATATTTTGGGAAACTTCGAAAATTCAGAAGACGTCAGGATATTCAGAATATTAAAATTTCTCTAGAAATAGGTCAATATGGGTATCAAATCAACGGAAATTTCATAAGCAAAAAGTTTGACGACGTCATTTTCCCTTCTGGGGCATTCTGAATATTAACGTCTTCTGAAATTTCAGATGGAAAACTCGCTGAAATCATTCTTCGACCACAATAAAATCTCAAAGGACATTCAGAATTCATTGATGGCTTCCACTCATCGAATCTACAAAATTTATTATCATTTGAAGTTTTATAATCAGGTAAGAGGGACTAGGAAAAGTTAGGCCACGCTTTGGGGTTTTTAAACCGCTAAAGGCTTAAAAGCCCTAAAAAGGCTAATATTTCATCAATTTTTTTCCAGATGGTCGTCCGTGACGAAGCTCTCCAAGAGCACAATGCAGAATTCATTCAAAACTATAACATTGTCTTCTGTATCGTTGCTATTATTATCACTATTTCGCAGGTGTATTATGTTAGGAAACTGTTTAGAATTGATCCCAAAAGAATTCAGTTTTAGTTGTTTATTGAAATTCGAATGTAAAGAGAATAAATTATTCGAAAAAAAAAGTTTTTCCACGGGAATTTTTGATTTTTCAAAAAAAAAAGATTAAAGTTTTGAAATAGGGTGAAGCATGAATAGTTGGTTTTTAATTCCACACAAGAAATTTGAAGGTTCTTCTCGTGAGTATGACTGTCGCCAGCTTCATATCGCCATCTCTTTCAACATCACGACTTGTGCCACAATCTACAGGTTCTTCGTTTTTTTCAAGACCAAATGTTCTGAAAAGTTGAAATCAATGCTGTTGAATTGAATGCAGTTTTCTTGAACGGTGCTATCGCTAATGAGAACTGAACGAATCAGAACTGGCCGACCGTTTAAGAACTGCCCCGGATGAGAATGTTTCGAATGCACGTGTTTGAGAATTTCTCACATCTTGCAGGCCATTGCAGCAAAGTAGTGTCAGTTCTCATCCGGGCAGTTCTGATATTGTCTGATATGCTCAGTTCTTATCCGATCAGTTCAGACTCGTCCAGTTCTGATAAAAGGGTAGCACTATTTGTACTTACTCTCGATTCCAATAAAAGTACTGAGGTCTTCTTGTTTGATTCCATTGAATCAAATTTAATTGTCTTTCGACATCTTGAATCCGAAATGAAATGACACCTGCGTCCAACTCAATTTCGACAGATTCAAAACTCTGATAAGCACTGTTCGAAATCCATTTGTTTATGAAGCTGAGTATATTATCACTTGAACAAATAGCTCTTTCCAAAGACAAATTACGCCCTTGAAAGTTTTCCAAAATGAATAATGTTTTGCTAAGAGCACTATGAAAATGTAAATTGCTCGCATTGAATAAACTTGAGTTTATTGCCAGCTGACCATTTATTTTCGGCTCAATTCTGGCACTTTTTAGCGGAGGATAAACAGAAAAACAATGATTCAAAAACTGTGCTTCGACTTTCTCGCCACATACAGCAATGGCATCCACATCTGTGAATACTGGTAACGATTTTAGTTCATGATTTGTTGTGATTTCAATTTGAACTTTTGATTTAAAATTGAAAATGTATTTTATATGATAGTGAAGTGCACTCTGAACGATGTCTCGCTGCGATTCGTTATAACATATCTTGAAAGATATAGTTTCGGGGAAAGGATTTCTGAAAAAGAAAATTTCATGAAACGAAGTCAATATTAAAAGTGGTGGGACATGAAAATGTTCAAATTTTAGTGATCTCTGTTTTATGAAGAAAGGACCATCGTAAACCCGTATTAGAAGTCCGGAACATGAAATTTAGTATAGTAGCAAAATGATCACGCGGCCTAGTTTATAGACACGAGAGACAAGTTCATAGCCGCCGATTGAGGGCGCCGGCGTTTTCGCCCCCGTGGCTCAGCATTCAAAAATTACAAGTTAGTGTATGCGCTACATCTTACAACTGATCACATACTCAGTCCTCAAAACTTTCTTGCCCCCGCCCCCCTTGAAATTCTTACTCGCTATCCATAAGAATCGATTCTATTTGAAATCTCGAAGCCGAGATGTTCGTGGTACTTTCCATTTGTCCAAAATGTATCTCATCCTCGATTGTTTGACCAAATTGTTTCACAGAAACTATGGTTTTATCCCCAATCAATGAGTAGGCGATATTTTCAATATTCCAATTTGTTTTCTTAATTAGGCCAACCATTTTGGTTGAACATAACGATAAAGAAAATACATCGCAGAACATCAATTGTTTTATGATCTCGATTTTTACCAAAAACGGAAAGTTTGAAAAGTTAATACTCATTCTGAGACTTCCTGTGAATAGAAACAGGATGCGAGGCAAATCGAATAACAGTAGACGGTCCCTTGTGTCAATCGATGATGACACAATTCGTGTTGACTGAGGAGAGAGGGGGCCTCTCTACCTTAACAAACGGACCAAAACACCGTCACGCGCAAATGCACAGAAGGTCCACCGGAGACCACGCCCACTTCAACATTTACATTAACAGCACTTTTCGCATATTTTTTAAGAATGGGTCTTCACGACAATTTGAAACTTATTCGAAAGAAAAACTTAGAAAAAAACATTTGAAAAACTAAGAAATTAAAGGCAAGGAACGAAAAAGTCAGAGTTCGGCCACCTTGGTTTTCTAGGCCAGAAACAATTTCGCAAGCTTTTTCTTGAATCAAAACGGAATTGAATTTTTCTTCTCTAGCTGGCAACGCCTTAACCACACGGGCATAGTGGTCATCGCGAGCCCGTTTTTTGTCGGTACACACACTTCAAGTACCCCAATCGTCTCGTCGTCTCTTCATCGCTTCTTCGGCTTATTAGCTAAGATCAAAGTGTAGTATCTGTTCTTATCGTATTAACCTACGGTATACACTCGAATGAGTGTAATAAAGGTTATATGATTTTTGGAATCAAGGAAAGACTCGGGGCTTGCTCCGACTTTCCAAGGGTCGTCCTGGCGTTGCACTGATGCAAGGCTCGGCCCAGTCCCCGAGGGGACAACAAGATTGTCATGGTGTTCGCACTTTTTGGGCAAGAAGAAAGAGTTTTTGCCCCAAAAGAGTTTGAAGGTTTCTGCGGTTTAGAGGAGCGCAGCGACGATCTGTGCGCCGCAGGCGCGACGAGCAGGCTGGTATAACATAAACCTGTTCCGTTTCAGCTCTGATTTCAGTGGCTTCTCGTTCTATCTTTTCTTTATTAATTGGACTCTACTATTCTACAATTATTTATGTAGCCAAGTTGATCACTCTAATGAAGCCTAAATCATCTTCAACTATAGCGTACATCAATTTTTATACTAATGAATTAAGGCTCAGACAAATACAATACAAATGTACTTTTTGAATTCTTATTCTACCATAGTAAACAACCCTGCACATCTTACCAATTGGTTCGTTCCCAAGAGACTGTCCAAACAAAAGGGTGGAACAGAAGGTCTCGAATGGAATTCACTAAGATGTGCAGGGTTGTGTACAATGGTAGAACGTTAAGTCAATAAGTATATTTGAATTGAGTGTCTGTCAATCCAATTCATTCTTAGACCTTCATTCATTCGTATTCTGTCGTCATGACCGTTGGAATTTCTCGATTGCCCAACGACGTTTTGATAAATGTGTTGAAGAATATGGAATTGCTAAGCTTGTAAGTTATTCGAAAGATAAGATCAGATAAGATCAGAGTTTTTCAGAGTTTGTATATCACTATGTTCAAAACGTTCAAAATCGCTCATCAAATCACTGGGTAAAACAACTAACGACGCTACTTTCTCATTAATAAGAGACCGATTTATGATACAAATGAACACTGGAAATTTCAATTGGTTGGAATTCCGTTCTTGGGAACCCATTGATACTGCATCTGTATTTCGTCAGATCATTGGCAGACAGATTGAACAAAACGTTGATATTGAATATCCGAATGCTTCATTCGGAAAACTTTTCAATCATTTAATCGATATTTTCAATCACAAAACAGCCAATTGTTTCATCTTTTCTCAAATTGATCCAGTTAATATCCACTCATTTAAAGACGCTTTTGAACACGTTGAGGTCAAAAGATGTATTGAATATGACACCAAATATTTTTATAAATTCCTCGAAACGTTTCCAGAAACTAAAGAACTTATGATGGATCCATTAGATGGTGTCGTTACTATAGAATCTCCTAACTATCAAAAAGTTCTAATGCGAAATTTTGATTACTTAAACTTGGGAGTGGAGTTTCCAGTCAATCTGAGTGCATTGCTAGCCACGAACTGCTCGATTTTAGATATTGCATCGGAAAATTTAACTGATAAAGATATCAATATTTTTATCAGAAATTGGATTGAAGGATCAAATCCAAGACTTGAACACTTCTGCTTAAACTTTTCTCAGTTCGGTCAGGGAGGGACAGTCTGCCAGGAAGGAATAATGAAGAATATTCCACACAAAAAAGTTCCAATGGATCAGAAAAGAACGTTCGAATTATTGACTGATACTAAACGGTATCCTAATAGAAGGGCAGAGATCAATGGAGGAATTGATATAATTCGAAAAAAGGATGGAACTGAGGCTACAATCTTAATCGATTCTGAGAAAAAGCAGTTCCAAATGTTTGTCTGGAAATTGGTTATGTTCAACTTCAAATGAGATTCCTGCACTTATAATTTTAACTTTATTCAACCAAATTGTAAATTGTCCAAATTGTCCAAATTGGACAATTTGTTGCAATGTCACCATTTCCTTGTTTCGTTGTTATCAAATTGAATTTAACAAATAAATACTTTTTTATATCATTGAAAGCTTCAGAGAAACCACGGATGGTCAACAGAGTTGTACGGAATTCCGTATTCCGAAAAATTGGATTTCATTCCGGATTAAATTTTCCGGATTCCGCAAAATGAAATTTCATTCCGTTAAAATTTTCAAGTGAAAAAATAGCAGAATTATGAAAAATATTTGAGCGATATTCCAGTATTCAATGCTTGTAGCATGAAAAGGCTCCTAAAATGCAATGAAAAACAGAGCCAAACCACTTTTCGAGCTGAACCGTTTTTTTCAGCTTTGCCAAGCCAACCAAGGATTCCGAATTCCGTTTTCCGGGAACAAAGAGATTCTTCCGAATTCCGGATTCCGAATTCCGGAATCGAGAATATCTATTCCGTACAATTCTGATGATCAAGATTAGGCTCATTCACCAAACCATTCAGACTATCATTCGATACGAAGTATTTTTATTTGAAATTTGACTGATTGGTCGGTACGAATGAAAAGGCACGAGGTCTCTTTATTATCTTTCTCTTATAGTTCCAAACTCACACGTAACGAAAAAAAGAGTAATCTCCCATTGTCGATGCCCTGGGCTCAAAACTCAGAAACTCAAAACGCTGCAAAAAAAATTGTTTATTTTGCTTTGCTTTTCAAAAAAATTGCTGCCACGGCATTGTAATTCCATTCATTCAGCAAACTCAAAACCCGCACCAATAGTTCGTAGACTTCTCGCAATGCAAATTTGAGCTACGTTTCTGTTACTGATGCCGCTGTGGCACTTTGTATATGAAATAAATCAACTTTCACAATAATTACAGTTTTTATCAAAATGCAGTTTTAAAAAATCGCGAAGACAATTTACAAATTATTGAAAAAATTGTCGAATCTCCATTGTTCCACGTGGCTCTAATCGATGAAAATCCTGAAAGCACAACTATTTTGTCGAAAAATTGATTTATTAGGTTGGCAAGAAAGTTTCTGACTTTTTTGATGATGTGAGTTTGACTGGTTATTTCTCGACACTCAGACGTTCATTTGTGCTGTAATTTTGCAGTATTAAAGTACCATTATGTGTGATGTTTATGCGTTTTAAATCTTGTCCATCGAGTTTTCCGTACTGGAGAACAACGCATTCCCGTCGTCCGAATTTTCTGCGTGATCGTTGGTGACGATTTTCCTATCTAAGTAGAAGTGGTGAACTAGAGGTTATGCTCTAATTATAAACCAGACATACTTATAATTATTCAACTGAAAGATCTTGTTCCTATGATTACCTATTCACAGAGTACACAACATTCAAATAACTCGTTAGTCTAATTCAGAAGTCATAAAACTCCGTGGACCGTAGAAAAACGGATAGAGCTATTTTAACCAAACTTTCCCTCAACGTTAAGGGTATCAACAGTGTCATATTTGAAAAATTTTAGCTCTCTCTGAAACTCAGAAAAGTTGGAAAACTGTGTTTCTTCTAACTATCCCTTTCGTACAATAGCACAGAGCCCGAAAAATATGATTTTTTTCATTTTTTCTGAAATTTCACCGGAATGAGCTGAAGTCAGAGGCTGATTTGATAGTGTAAAACAGTGGCACATAACCACATAAAAGTTTACGGTTCAGTTTCCCCTTCGCGTGAACACTAGCGGAGTACACTCTTCTGAAGCAAGTGTGGCCGAAATTTCAAAACTTAAAACAGCATTTCTCTACACTTTTTTGTAATTTATACCAAGTATATGCTTGTCAAAAAACACAACGTCTCATACTCCCATCACGTTGTTGAAATTTTTTATTGCCGGTCATCGAAAAATGATGTAAGGCTGAGAAGTTGGTCACTATCAGGAAATAATTTTTGCGTCATGTTCAATACTAAATCTAAAAGTTATTGTGCTAAGCAACTTTGGGCACAATATTCCTTCAAAAAATATAAAAACATCTTGGATAATCTTTCGACTTTCTATTGGAAAATCAGACTCAAAATGACATATGAAAATGAATTTGTTGTAGTGTAACGGTTGTCACACGAGTTTCCATCGAGGGTAGGAAAGCGCGCTCTAATGATAAACTGATAATTTCGCTGCGTACCTCGAATTTTTTCAACTGAATTTTTGGGGAAATGGGGCGAAATTGAGTATTAAACGTTTTCACCATTAGAGCGCGATTTCCTACCCTCGATGGGAACTCGTGTGGGTTGTAACACATGCGGTCGTGGCAGAACAGAGACAGGAATTTCCCAAATTTTTGCACAATAGTGTTCAATGTTAGTTGACAATACAACAACATTTGGATATCCTCCCAACTCGAGAAAAATTGTCACTCAAAATTATCGAAAAAAGTCAGAAACTTTCTTGCCAACCTAATAAATTTGAAGCTCAAATTGTTAAGAGCTCAAAAAAACCAACAATTTGTTCGAAAAACCCAAAGAAAAATGGATTCCATTGTCTTCAAAAAAAAGTACAACATTTGCTGAAAAAAGAAATTTTGGATGAAATTTGCGCTTGCTTGAAGTTTTTCTAAAAATGCCCAAAAATTGAACTGATTTCTGTTGGATTCTGTAAGTATTCTGTAAAGTTTCTGAAAAAAATTCCGCCTGAATTTCGTCTGGAAATCCTTAAGTTTTGTTTCAAAATTTTGCTGAAATCGATCAAAGTTTCCAAAAATTTTAATGATGATTTTTGATTTTTTTAAACTCAAAAAGTCTAAATCAAATCTTTCAATGAAGACCTCAACCAGCCAGAAAAAAAGAAAATGGTGGTCAAGTGATATTGAAGGAATTTCTCCCAATCAGCAGACGAACCAGACGGTACAACTGCACCGCTTTGGGCAGTCGTACACGATCCTATTCATCAGATGATTAAGTGGGAGTTCCTCCGATCATCAGGACTCACTGATAGTAAAAGCTAGGCCATTTCGGTCAAAGTTAAGTCATTTGAACGAAATTTAGACCTTTTGAGCAAAGTTCAGCGAAAGTTCGGCCATCATAACAAAAGTCCGACTATTCGGGCAAAAATGCGGTCATTCGGGCCCAGAGTTTGGTCATTAGAAATGCGGCACTTTGAACCAAATTTTTGCGATTAGCAGAATGGAAATTTTGCGACAATTAGAATCAAAATTTTGCGGCCTACAAATTTCGGTTTTTTCAAACCAAAATTTGGCTATAAATTCAAAATTTTGGCATTTTTTTGGCCAAAATTTTATTCTGCGCAGACTGAAAAACGAGTCATAAAAAGCGCCAGCCTAGTCATTCGGCTGAAAATGGCCAAACGGTGAAAGTGGGGTTTTCGGGGGGTGTTGGGGGTCATTCTCACGGTTTAGAAAAACAATCAAGTTTGAAACTTACCCTGAGCCAACGAGCCAACCAACGAGACAACGAGCCAAACGAGCCAAACGAACCAACCAATGAGCCAATGACGACGACCTGTACCTGAAAAAAGTTTTGATTAGTTCTCTAGTCGCTTACCTGCACTGTTTGATCCCTGCCGTAGACCTCCGATCCATCCTCCGAGCCATCCGAACCATCCGAGCCATCCGAACCACGAGCCACGAACCACGAACCACGAACCACGAACCACGACGACCATCTTCTTGCCTGCAGCTACTAAGGCGATCCCCGGGCTCCTCCCTCCCCGGGGATCGCCTTTTCACTACAGGGCTTTTTCTTCCACGAACCATCCATTGAACCATCTATAAGAAAAGAAAATTTATTAAAAAGAGAAAAAAGTTAAAGCTTAAAGTCAAAAATCATCTGGCTATACTAAAGCCAGGCTAATCCTATTCCTACTCCTACTACTAGGGCTAGGGGGGAGGGGGGGACATAAGAATAGGGGGTAGGGGTTATCAGGAGATCCTGGTCGCTGCGCTGTAGTTGTTGTACTGTAGTTGTGCTGGGCTGGTGTCGTAGAGCTCTGGAAAATGATTCTTAAAAATTTGAAAGTTTGAGTTGGAAGGGGAGGGGAGGGCTAGAAGATGAATGGATGAGCGGATAAGCAGACAGAAGGCAGAGGAGGCAGAAAAGGAAGAGAAAAGATAGGCAAGAGGCAAGGAGCGAGGAGCAAGGCGATAGCAAAGAGGCAAGGTTGAATACAGACTTTGAGAGAGGGAGTCGAGAGACAGTCAAAATCTTATAATCATTTCGAAATAGTCAAAGGAGCGAAACCACGTTCGATAAGCCGGCCCAGAGGCCCAAACAAGCAACGGAATGAATAAACAGACCAGCCCAGTCCAGACCAAGCCTAGTCCAACCTAGAAAAAAGAGTTCAGCTTAGATAAGCAGACCCATCCGCTTGAGAAAGCAGTTCAACAACCAGTCAAAGAAGAACCATACCAGACCCGAAACATTCCGAAGAAGAGCAACATTAAGCCGAGAAACCGGGCAAAACCCTGGAGAAACCGACAAGAGAACCACCGAAAGAATCATCAAGAACTCGAGAAAGGAAGAGGATAGAAGGGCAAGAAGGAGTAAAATGGAATGGATTTTGAAACTCACCATCTAAAAAGTGGCCCCTGCCTTTGCCCGTCCTCGATCCACTGCGCACCGTTATCCACGTCGTTGTCGCTCCGCCCATCCGCCACCGATCCTCCTCCACGCCGTCGCCGCGCCGACCATCCGCCATCCACATCGCTGGTCCGTCATCCTCGTCGATCGTCCTGAAATTATCAACTCTTGAGAAACATTTCGAGAAAATTCCGACGTAAAAAGCGGAAAATCGAAGAAAAGAGCGAAAAGAATGCGAAAAACGGAAAAAGAGCAAGGTTTTTAGATTCGGAAATCTATGGAAAGCAATGAAAAATGAGTCAAATCTAATGAAACCAAAAAAAAGCGCCGAAATGAGAGGAATAATGAGCGAAAATCACTGAGAAATTCAAGAAAAACCACCAGAAAACCGGAAAAAAGAGGCGTGGATTGAGTGCAAAAACGCATGGGAAGGGGTTGGGGAGGGCGCAGGAGAGGGGGAATGGAAAGGGGCCAAAAAATGGAGACGTATGATGAGAACCAGACGGTTTCCGGCGCTTCGCGCCTCAACCGCCTGGCTTCCGCTCGGGAACGCAATTTCGACTATGTGCATAGATAGCACAGAGCTTATCAGTGATCTTATCAGAAAACGAAAAAGACGGGCATCATCCCGCAATCATTCTCTATCGATCAGTCAAAATTTTATGAAAATCGGTTCACTGAGAGCCGCGCTATGGCATCCGACGGACGAACAAACAGACACACGGAATCTTTGTGGTAATAATAGTAAAGATGGCATATCCGCTCCCTTTTATAGGCGTGAGGATCAACAAAACAAGAGAAACGCGCGCGCGCTCCGTTCAAAGAACAACGATTCTCCCGTTTTATTGAATGACCAGCCTGCTTGTCGCGCCTCCGGCGCTTCAACAGGCTGGTCTCTACTGATCGTCGCTGCGCTCCTCACTTTTTTGACTGGTCGCGGCTTCGCCGCTCCATAGCACTGAAACCCGTCGACACCCGTAGGCAAAGATAGTCTCCGCATCTTGTGGTCCCGGTAGCGCAGTCGGGTGTGCGGTCGTCCAACGCACGCAAGGCCGCAAGTTCGAACCCTTTTGGGGCCAAGTCTCTCTTTCTTATTCCCCAAAAAGTGCGCACATCCTGACAGACCAACGGACATACCCCTCTGGCTTTTTATATATAAGAATGATCTTCCGTATTTGCAAGATTGATCTACTGTATTTATCCTGGAAAAGAACAGAATGGGTCTAGGATTAGCGGATTTTTTCGTTCACTTGTCTGCTTCTCTCTCTCACTCTTTTTTTTCGTGATAACTAGCGCTCACTTGCTTCATGTTTTCAGAAAATTCGCTTTAATTTTACAAATTTTTCAAAGATTTTTCGCTAAAGTTTTCGAGAAAAAATTCGAATTTTCTTTTTAAATTTCGAGTTTTTAGTTTCTTTTTCCTCAATTTTTGGGAGAAAATTAGTAAAAAAAAGCGCTGGAAAAACGCGCCAAATCAGTTTTGCCAAATAAAAATCTTCTCAAAAAAATAAATAATTTCTAGACCTGCGAAAAATTTATTTTACCTCCTTGAAACTTGTGTTTTACACGAATTTTCAATGAAACCTGGCTTTTTATCGTTCTTATTCGATTTTGACCGATTTTCATCACAGAAAAGCAAAATTTTCCAAAAAAAAAAGAAAGAAAAAAGCTTCTGGAACACTGAAAAAGCGTTCGTGTCTGGCGTCTCTCACTCTCTCGCACGTGTAAATAGAGCGCACTTGCTGCGCTGTCGTTTTGATCGAATTTACTCGAATCTTCATCTCTGAAAGGCTTTTAGTCGAACCATGATTGCTATTTTCGTCAATTTTTGCTAAAAATTCTTCAAAAACGAATTTCCAGAACTATTTATAGCACCAAGCCTGTCTCGAATGCCATGTTCGAGCCTATGTCAGCTTATTTTCACTGGAAAAGTGTTTCTACAGTTTTACATTTCAATATGTTCCAGATATTTCGGCGCCTGAGAATATTTCGAAAGAATTTGCAGTTTTTCACGCATTAGCCAAAAATTACAAACTTCAAGATTTTTTTGTTGAGAAATTTGTGAAATTTTCTCCATATTTCGAAAATTTTTACGATTACTAAAAATTTAAGGAAAAACAACGCATTGTACAACGCTTTCCTGCCGATAAAATTAAATTCAACCGCTTAACTGACACGATTTTTAACCAAAGTGCAACACGAAAACGCGCTCCATGTGAAAAATGTAGCAGAAAACAGGTTTGCAACTCCATTGTTTAGTACATATTTATGAAATGCTCCGAATTTTTTTGTAAAATTAGCGATAAAAAGGAGAATCATCGAAATTCTATTAAATTTTTAATTCAATTTTGGCGAAATCCACGGGAAAAACGTTTAGTTTTGATCGTTTCTCAGAAAAAAAAGATCTGGGAGGTTTGAAAAAATATTTTTCCACAAAGATAAATCTGGGCCACCTCTAGTAAAACTGACAGTATAACACATAAAGCTTGAGCTGGCGAAACAATTGAAATGGAATTGTGAACTAAACAATTATTGTATTGTCGAAGTAAAAAAGTTGCGACGCGTGAACCTCACAAAGCTGTGAAAAATTCTCTCGAATAAACTCCACCTTTTTTTGCAAGAGTGCGGCGCACTCTCACACTCGTTATCTTACGCCGTTTTCTAGCCTTTTCAAAGAGAAATCGACAGGAATATATGATGTTAGGGATATTTCATTGCTATTTTAATCAAATACTCAACTTTTCATTCAGTTAATTCGAGACTGACGCAAGGAATCCATGGTATTCAGAAAATCTGAAAAGCGCGCCGCACTCTTGCAAAAAAAGGTGGAGTTTATTCGAGAGAGTTTTTCACAGCTTTGTGAGGTTCACGCGTCGCAACTTTTTTACTTTGACAATATGAAGATAACGTTTATTGAAAAAAAAAACGGAAGCGGAATAGACATACTCGCTCATAGAAAAGAACAATCACAATATTGGCCAGAGAAAAATGCGATGAAGATTTGGAAAGTTAATTCCACACAAAAAATTCTAGGCGATTTCTCTCGGAATGAATTAAGATAGTGGCTTTAGTTCCGTCCTTTCGAATTATATCGATTCCTCCTTTGACCACTGCCTCTCTATAAGGATATTGATCTGTATAAGTTGATAATTCGAAAATCCTTTTTTGGTTCATTGGCACTTCCAAATGTGGAATGTTTTTCATAATTACTTTTTCCTGGCAAAAAATCTCTCTTATATCTTCATTAAATCGGAAAAAGAATAAGGAGAAGTGTTCAAGTCTTGGATTAGCTCCTTCAATCCAATTTTTGATAAATCGATTGATATCACCATCATTTAAAGTCCGACATACTCCTTCCAAAATTGAGCAGTTCATGGATAGCAAAACGTTTAAACTGATTGGGAAATGGGCCCCCACAGCTAAATAATCGAAATTTTGAATTAAAAGTTTTCGATATTTGGGAGTTTCGATATTGGCATCATTTAATGGATCCAATACAAGTTCCTTAGTTTGTGGAAACATTTCGATGAAATCATAAAAGAAATTACTATCAGAAACAGTAACTCTTTTGATATCAACATGTTCTAACGCGTCTTTCATTGGTTGAATATCCATTTGCAGCACCGGAGGAGCGATAAAACATAGTACTGTTTTTTGATTAAAAATATTAAATAAATGATTGGAAAGTCTTGCGAATGATATATTCGGATTTTCGAAATTAACTGAAAAGTTAATCAAATCGCCAGGATACATAAAACAGATCTTAGATACATCACCAGATTCAGTAAAACGGAAATCCAGCCAATCTCCATTTCCGAGCCTGATTTTTATATTGAATGTGGGATCAAATGATAAACCAATATCACGAACTCTTCGACCCGGTGGTTTGATAAGCGACTTCGAACGTTTTGAACATAATGATATACAAATTCTGAAAAAAAAAAACAGGAATGTTCATTGTTATGTTTTGTGTTGCTCCTAGTTTCTGAGAAGGTGGGGAGACAGGAACGTTTTGGGGGCGGAGATTTGGGACTGTATGTGATCTGTCGTAAGATGGGGTGCATGCACTAGTTTGTCATCTTTGAATATTTTGAAGTAAAACAAAAACCATCACCACCTCGGGGTCTAACTAACTAGGGAACCTTTTATATGGTATGAAACTTATATGAGCAGATAGCTGACAGTCTGCTGATTCCAAATCCGTTTTCAGTTTTTTCTGAGGGGCCATATTGACCGGAAAATTTGGCTTCAAACAGCATTTCAGGCCTATACAAACTTTCACATGAACCCTTTATTTTAATTATTTTACTTGAAGAAATTGGTGGATTTCTATAGAGCTCACTCCTGGAGCCCATTTTGGCCCCCATTCAACGGGTTTGCACAATTTTTTTCGACATTTTCAGTGATATGCAGCTAAATGTAGGCATCCACTACTTTTTCATAACCAGAAAGTGGAAAATTTGAGTAAAATAAAGGGTTCACGTGAAAGTTTGTATAGGCCAGAAATGCTGTTTGAAGCCGAATTTCCCGTTCAATATGGCTCCTGAGCAAAAACGGAAAACGGATTTGGAATCAGCAGACTGTCAGCTATCTGCTCATATAAGTTTCATACCTAAACCGGATATTCTATATAAAAGGTTCCCTAGTAATGCATCGTAGCGATTGGTATTCGGGTGCGTTAGCGGCTGTGCCGCAGAGGGCAGAACGCGGGCGACTATGAAGTTGTCTTTCACGCCCATAAACTAGGCAATGTGATAACTTCTCGCCTTAACTGTTTTTCATGTTCCGGGCTTCAAACATGGGTTTACAATGATCATTTCTTTATGAAACAGAAATTACTACGATTTGAAAATTTTCATGTCCCACCTTCTTTAAGCGAACTTTAAGCGGCTTCCGACAAAGTTCTAAACGAAATCGCTCAAAAGTTGGCAGAAACACTCGAGATATTTTTGAGAAAATCTTACTTGCTTAGTATTTCCATATTCTTCAAAACTTTCATGAGCACGTTCTCGGGAAATTTATAAATTGGAATAGACATGACGAAGATATACGGCAAAGAGATGATGGTTTAGAATGAATTGGATTATAAGACACTCAATTCAAACTTTCTCATTGGTCTTATGTTCTACCGTAGTAGAAAACTCTGCACATCTTAACGAATTCCATTCAAGACCTTCTGTTCCATCTTTTACTTAGGAAAGTCTCTTGGGAAGGAACCAGTTGGTATAACACAAGATCAATACTTCAATTTGAATTAGTTGTCGACAACTCAATCCATTCCAAGCCTTCATACATTCTGCCGTCATGTATTTCCATATTTATCAATTCCCCCACAATGCTCTCATGAATGTTTTGAAAAGTATGGATATGCTAAGCTTGTAAGTTTTCCGAATGATAAGATCAGATAATTTAGCTTTGTTTCAGAGTTTGTATATCACTATGTTCAAAACGTTCAAAATCGCTTATCAAATCACTGAGTCTAAAAGTTCGCAGAGCTAATTTATTTTTACTGAGTGACCAATTTGAAATACAAACGGAAACTGGAAATCAAGATCGGTTGGAATTTCGTGCTTCAGGATCCAGTGATACTGTATCTGTATTTCGTCAGATCATTGACACACAGATTGAACAAAATATTGATGTTGAATATCCGAGAACTTCATTTGGAAAACTTTTCAATCATTTAATGGATATTTTCCATCATAAGACAGTCAATTTTTTAATCTGTTCTCCCACCAATCTAGCCAATATTCAATCTATTAAAAACGCTTTCGAACATGTTGAAATCAAGAAAGTTACTGATTTTGATAGCAATTTCTCTTTTGATTTTATCGAAATGTTTCCACAAACTAAAGAACTTATATTGGATGAAATAGTTGGTGTCGTTACATTAGAATCTCCTAGATATAAAAAACTTCTAATGCGAAATTTCGATTACTTGTTATTGGGAGAATGCTTTCCAGTCAATCTGACAGCATTGCTCTCAATCAACTGCGCGGTTCTAGTCCTTTTATGTAGAACTTTAACTGATAAAGACATCAATCGATTTATCAAATGTTGGATTAAAGGATCAAATCCAAGACTTGAACATTTCCGTTTATATTTTTGGGGTTTTGATGATGGCGTGGTCAGTCAGGAAGAAGAAATAATGAAGAATATTCCACACAAAAAAGTACCAATGGATCAGAAAAGAATTTTCAAATTATCAATTGATGATGAACACCATCCTAATAGAAGGGCAGAGATCAATGGAGGAATTGATATAATTCGAAAGGATGGAACTAAAGCTACTATCTCGATTAATCCCAAAGTTTTCCAAAAGTGTTTCCAAATGTTTGTCTGGTAATTGTATGTTGAAGCTTTGTTTAAACAACTTTTAATCATTTTCTTCATGTCATTTTTTCCTTTTCAATGCTCTTTTTCTGTTGGTATCAAAACAAATTGCCAAATAAATCTTTTCTTTTAAACTGTTGAGAATTGGAAGAAACCACGGGCTCGATTAGTCAACATTAGTACGGAATTTCAGGAAAATCATAAAACCAAAAACATTGTAGCTTTCATAAAATTGCAACCTTGACTAACTGCGCCGCACTTTCCTGACGCCTCTTGACAAGCGTTTCGCAACTCTGCCGCACTGAAAAACTGCTGTTTATTCTTCGGCAATAATAATTTTCGCAGTTTAAAGGTGACGGGACATGAAAAAAATTTGAATTGTAGTTACTTGTATGAAACATAGACTATTCTAAATTCATATTTGAAGTCCGGATAATCATAACTAGTAAGAAGAGAAACATATCACGCACTCTAGATTGTAGGCGCGAAAAAGCAGATTCATAGGCACCAAGAGAGGGCGGCCGCGTTTTGGTCCCTGTGGCTCAGTCGGTAACACGCGCGGCCACAAATCGGTACGGTAGCATAGTTCGACCCTTTAGATGGTAATGGATTTTGTTTTGCTTGAAAATGTTCAAAACTGAAGAATTAGTGTATACACAACATCTTACGACAAAATGCATACAAAGTCTACAAAAAAGTCTACGAAGCTTTCATGTCCCCCCACATTTAAGGACCCTCTGTTTATGGTTTTGTACATAAAGACTTGCTAGGAATTCCATAATTTACGATTAGAAAAAGTGGAAACTTCATGCAGCACTCTTGCAAAAAAACCGTGCGGCGGGTTGCAAAAATGGCGTGGTTTGCGGCTCTGTTGTCGAGCTTTTCTGTGCAAACAGCCAGGTTGCAGTTTTATAAAAACGACGATATAAATATTATTAAAAAGTTTTTTTTTCAAAATGATGAGATCACGGGAATTTCCAAGAGGGACACGTAGCTGTTTTCCTTAAAAACAGACACGTAGTCTACTTATCAATGGAGCGAAATTGATTCTTCCACGTGAATTTTTCAAAAAAAAAAGTTTGTGTGGCGCAGCTGGATAGACTGCAGAATACGTTTAGTCTTCGGTGTCAGCTCTGCAATCAAATATGGACGATAGACTCAATGATTTTGTGAAAAAGAATACATTGGTGCAACTGGAAAAAAGAGCCATCGATCAATTTGTATATCGTTTATTGCATTACTATAGAGAGAATGGAAATAATAAGCCGTTGTTTCTGATAACAAACAACAGTGAGTTTTCTATTTTCTGATTTTTCCTAGGAGTAGTGGCAAACTTATTTGGTCACTGTTTCTAGAGGTTGATTTTTAGGCTAATCTCAAAAAAGGTTGCAATTTTCAGGAGAACGAATTCCTCATCTAATGACGCAACCAGTCATTCGAGACTCGGAATTTATATGCAGTCAAGTGACGAAGAATCGATTCAAAACCTACAAAACGCTTGATGATTGGAGCAATAGTGTGAAGGTGTTCGATGTATTTGTGATACATGAGGATGATTTTGATGAATTCCACTCGAAACGATGGATTGAATTCAAAAATTGTTGCCATGTTTTGTTTACGGAATTCAAGGATTTTCTCATTTATGGCTCTATATCGAAAGTCTTGTTATCCCATTATCATCGGCAAAAAAAGAACAAGGACACCTCCACTTGTCTCATTACTGGAATTTTGAATGGAAACATTAGTCCGGACGAAAAGAAATCATGGGGAAGCTCATTTGGAACCAGAGAACACTCAAGTAAGCTATACTTCCATGGATAGTTCTTTTCGCTTTTTACCAAATCAAAAATTTGAAAGAGATGGAAAAAAACACGCTGCGACGGAGGGTTGAATTTAGGTCCCAATTAGGGTTCCTACTTCGGGCGGGAAAAATCCGGGAAACCGCCTTCCGCCCCATCCGGATCATTCGGAAAAGGTCATTTTCACGCTCAGAATTAAATTTACTTTCAATGATTCTCAGTAAATTTTCTTCTTTTTTTTATAATGTTTGCGTCAAAATGACCTTTCCGGATGGCCCGAGCGGAAGGCGGCCAGCAGCTGCTCGAATTCTTCCCGCCCGAAGTAGGAACCCTTCAGGTAAGAAAGGAAGAAGGTATTTCCATATCACGCGTTCAATTGTTTTCACAAGACAGTAGTTAGTCCATAGATTTCTTATTGCTTTCAGGAAAATCCCCATACACACTTCGTTACGGTCGGAGAGCATACCGAAGGAATGAATAAAGAAGAATTCCAACTCCTTCTTCCGTGTATTCGATCGAAAATGCTGGATTCGAATTGGTCGAGAGAAGGGACCAATAAATTTAAATTCAATGGAGACGGAAGCGCTTATGAGAAGTGTTTGGTGATCCTCAGATTGGGATCAAAAGTGGTTCCTATACTCGATCAGGAACGAAATAGGCTGTTATTGTGCGCTAAGGATCTACAACTGGAAAAAGTAATCGAAGTATTGATGTTGGAAATCCAAAAAGAGCTGTACAAAGTAAGTAATTCTATTCTCTCCTATCCTTTGAATCAGTGTTTTCATTTCAGGAGTACCATGATTGTTTCGTATTGAACTACTTCATTTCCAACCGAGAAGTCGTCATCCAGAAGCACATTGTGTGCAGAGTTCCTTCAGTTTTTCAAAGTGCGTTCTTCGCTGAAAAGGTAAGTTTTTTTTGTTTATTTTTTCTCATTTTCAACTCATATTTTCAGAGAAAGTTAGACAAATTCGGACGATTCTACTTGAAACTTCCGATTCGATTCGTCGACATTACTGTATCGTTCGATGAAGGTGAGGATATGACCCTTCCAAAAGATCCAAAAGATCTGAAACGTCTACTCGCTGATGCAGAACAATATGAAGTTAAAGGCTTATGCTGTAAAATCAAAGCACTTCTGGATAAGGATGTAAGTCAAAAACTATTAATGTAAAATGAAATTTCCTGTTTTCAGCCCTCCACGTCTTCGAAAGATGATGACGACGACGTGGATGTTCCTATGGAACGGGAATCAGGAGACGTTGCAGACCAGATTACTCTGCCAAAATCGACCACTGAGAAGCTGGTTTCCATCAAATCTGCAACACCTTCAGTTACTGCTGAAGTCACATCTAAAACCCCTCCAGCTCCACCGGTGACTCCAGTCAGTTCTTCGGAGAAAAATTCTGGAAGTGACAAAGAAGCCCCTGAGGGAATGGAGAGAAGTGATAAGGCATCAATGACAGCCGGTAGAAGACGTAGAATGAGAGGAGGATTAACAAGAATGGAGGAGAAGTCGAGAACTGTAGGAATCTATGAAAAATCCGATGGAAATCCTTGTGAAAAATCTTTCGAAACAAATCAAAGCCAAACGCAAAATGATAAGGATGTGACGACTGGAAATCCAACCAAACAAACAATTGGACCATCTGATTCTGACAACACAAAAGTAACTGAAGTGAATAATCAAGTAAGGGATCCCAAAAACTATTGATATACAATAAAATTTTATGTTTTCAGCCCTCCACATCTTCTGAAGATGATGACGAAGACGTGGATATTCCTCTCGAACGGGAAACAGGAGATAAGAATATTGTGTCAAAACCGGCCGTTGAGAAGTTGGCAGTTCCTGCTGAAGTCACATCTAAAACCCCTCCAGCTCCACCGGTGACTCCAGTCAGTTCTTCAGAGAAAAGTTCTGCAAGTGACAAAGAAGCCTCTGAGGAATGGAGAGAAGTGAGAAGACATCCATGGCAGTCGGTAGAAGACCTGGAATGCGTGGAGGATTGACTAGAATGGATGAAAATTTTTGTGAAAAACATTCCGAAACCAATCAAAGCCAAACGGAAAATGATATGGAAGTAGTGGCTGGAAATTCATCCAAAAAGTCGATTTAACAAAGTTTAATACATTTTTTTAAAAAAATAAGTTATTAATAAAAAACATGTCATTTTTTATATGTGCTATTTGAAAAGAAACAGCTTCATGGATAACATTTTGAGATGCATACTCTGGGATTTCTAGATCAGAAGCATTACATTTCAAACAAAACCGTCTTTGAAAGGGTTCCGCGAATTTAAAAAGCTTTTCATGGAAAAAAAATCATATTTTGAATCAGACTTGGTTTACAAATTTTTAATTTTTGAGCATTTTTTCCCCATTTTTCAACTCAATATCAGAACTTTTTCTCTGTTTTTTCTCTCAAAAAGTTGTCAAAAGTTTCTTCTAGAAACATACCAGAGAAGTGAGCCAAAAAACGAGAAAAAATTTTTTGGGTTTTTTTTTGGCCGGGCTGGTGGAAATTTCTTCATCGGCCAGGCCCGATCCGCACGCAACAAGCCTGGTTTGAATGAAATCGAATGTTTCTTGCAGGCAACGCCTTCACCACACGTGCATAGTGGTCATCGCGAGCCCGTTTTTTGTCGGTACACACATTTCGAGTACACCAATTGTCTCGTCGTCTCTTCATCGCTTCTTCGGCTTATTAGCTAAGATCAAAGTGTAGTATCTGTTCTTATCGTATTAACCTACGGTATACACTCGAATGAGTGTAATAAAGGTTATATGATTTTTGGAATCAAGGAAAGACTCGGGGCTTGCTCCGACTTTCCAAGGGTCGTCCTGGCGTTGCACTGATGCAAGGCTCGGCCCAGTCCCCGAGGGGACAACAAGAGAACAAAAGTGAAAAAAAGAAATAGTGATAGACGATTAGAAATAAGGAAAAGAGGGAAATAGTGAATTCATTTCAAAAGTTAGAAAAAACGGCATTCCCTAATAGAACAGCACCCAAACAGATATGTTAGGCAATAGAGCGAAGTGCATCTGTAATAGAGACGACAGCAGATTTTCGGAGAAAATCAGTAAATGAAAAAACTACACAGAAAAAATAACCCGGAAGTGAAAACTTGTATCACCTTCTGAAAAAAAAACCTTTTTGTTGTAATAATTTCTCTCCAAAAGGTGTCCTTTTTGTCACAGTATATCTTGTAAGCTTTCTTTATCTCTTTTCTTCATGTTCTCATCAGTTTGAAGAAGATAAAACTTTCACTTTTTACATATATTCGTCAAAAAAAAGGCGATATCATTTATCTCTTTTCTATTCTGCCATTCATTAGAATCGAACATCTTCTTATTCTTCTTCATCTTATCACAACTACAAATGATGAGATTCTATCATTTATTACTATTTTATTCATTATTTTCCATATTGATTTGTACTCAAGATCCCGCTTATTTGGTTGCTGATGAATTTAAGGTAAAATTTTTAGAATAATGGGAGAAATTCTGAACGATTTTTCTTAATTTTTCAAAAAAAAATTTTGATCTGATAGTTTTTCTCAAATGTTTGTTATCAGCAAGAAAAAAAAACAAAAAACTTCAATTTCTCGAATTGTATTTTTTGAATATTTTTGAAAAAATTTATGGAATTCTAAAAACTATTTCCTAGATTTCTATGTTTTGATGTACAACATTCAAAACTAGTTTCCCAGTTTTGTAGTTTTTTCACTTTTTTTTGGAAAACTAATCCCAAGAATACAGTAACCCCCCAAAATCCCGTGAAGAGGACCTTTCTCTGCGTCTCACTCCCGCACACATTCTTTTTTTCTCTTTTCAGGAACATTTTAATGTGGAAGAAAAACAACTCGAAACAGTGGAAGCCTTGCTCATTAAAATGAAGAAACTGGCACATTCCAGAAGTTTCGCTGGCAGAGAATTCGGGCATGATGTACGTTTTTTATAGTTTGTAGTTTCTGTAGTCTTTGTAGTTTTTCAGGCAGTGGAAGATTCGAAAAAAGATGTGGCAATCAGTGCACAACAAGGAACAATTAATAAAAAAGTGTCGCCTTTTTTATTTGAAGGTATGTGAGAGTGTGTGAGCAAGTGAGAGACGCAGAAAAACATTAAATTTTTCCAGGTGATATCTTCTTATCGCGACGTCAAGCTGTGGATATTCTGAAGGCTTTATCTAAGGATAAAACGAAGCGGTTGAGGAGGTGTGTCAGGATTATCAATAGAGCGAACATACATAAAGAATGAAATTCAAAATTTTAGATCATTCGTATCAGATAAAACTGCAATGTGGAAGAATCTTCCGATCAAATATCGATTCCATGAAAGTATCGGTAAGTGATTACTGTAGAGTTAAAGAGTTATACAGTGGGATACTGTATTGGAGGTGGACTGTAACTACCGTATACCAGGCTTACTGTAACTTGGACTACCGTACCTACCATAAACCAATCTTACTGTACCTTCAGATTTCTACACAATCAGTCAAATTATTGCGGCTATCAGATTCTGGGAGGATTCCACATGCATCACTTTTGAAAATGTCTCCGACCAACCAGATGGGGACTACATTGAGTTTTTCAGTGGACAAGGGTGAGTTCCCGGTCTAGGATTACTGTACCTCTTAATTACTGTTGATCTATCTTTTAATCTCTAAATCTCCCTCTCTTTGCAGATGTTACTCAATGATAGGAAGGAACGGCGGACGTCAGGGTATTTCGATTGGAGAAAGTTGTGTGAAAGCAAGTTTTTTTTTCGTTTTTTAACACCTTCTTATTTTCTTTTTTGATAGATGGGCGTCATTGAACATGAAATTGGACACGCACTTGGATTATGGCATGAACAGAGTCGACCTGATGCATTGGGTTATGTTACTGTAAGTTTTTTGTGGGTTAAGAAGATTAGATGACGTCAAAATAGCCTGAACGTTAGTTTTCAAGAAAAATCTCGACGTCGAAATGTTCCGCCTAGCTGCTAGCTTTCGAATGATACCCATATCGATAGGGTTCCAAAGACTTCGAAAGTTCAGAAGACGTCAGAATTCCTGATTCTCTTGTTAGGAGTAAAACTGAATAAAAAACACCAACGTCAAACTTGATGTTCTAGCCATCACCTTTCAAATGATACCCAAATCGATAGGTATCTGAAAAGTTCAAAATCCAGAAGACGTCAGAGTCCAGAATCCTGAATTCTTCAAAAATACCACAGTATGATTAACGGGAATATTTTGGGAAACAAATCTAACGTCGTCATTTTCCATAAAAACTGAAATTCAGAATCTTCTGACGCCTTCTAAAATTTCAGAATTATGAAAAAAAATCAGAACTGTCCAGATTTTTGAAACCAAATGTCTTCTATTCTTTTGAATTTTTTTTGAAATTTCTGTTTCAAAATTTTTTTCTACAGTAACCCACAAATTCCAGATCGAACGAGACTTTATTCTCCCCTCTTATATCAGTGATTTCCTTCAACGTGACGATGAAATTGATACTCTCGGAATACCGTATGATTTGGGATCAGTAATGCATTACGGTAGTACCGCGTTCAGTGTAGATCAAAAAAGTAAAACAGTCGTGACAAGGGATTCATTATATCAACAAACTATTGGACAAAGAGAGAAACTCTCTTTTTATGATGTGGCCACAATTAACACGGCTTACTGTAAAGGTATAGAAAGGGGGCGGAGCTTGAGCATTTTATGAAAAACCAGGACGTCAAATTTGTTCTTCTGATTATTTCCTTTCGAATGATATCCATGTTGATAGGTGTCTGAAAACTTCTTCAGAAGACGTCGGGATTCAGAATCCCTATTTTCGCGGAACCACCCTAAAATGGGTATCAAATCAACGGAAATTTCACAGAGAACAAGTTTGACGTCATCATTTTCTTCAATTCTGAATTCTGACCCAATTTTTTTTCAGATGAATGCAAATCTGAAAAGACGAAATGTGAAAATGGAGGATACATGCGTCCATCGAAATGCTCCGAATGTCTCTGTCCAGATGGTCTTGGAGGAGAGAAATGCGAGAAAAATGAAGAGCCAAAAAGTGAAATTCTTGTAGTTTGTAGTCTTTGTAGCCCCTGAACTTTCAGACGCTGAATGTGGAGGTATTCTGGAGCTAACAGACACATGGAAAACCATTGAATCTCCTAATTATCCGGATCCAGGATATGAATCTGATCAAAAATGTTCATGGCTTCTGAAGGCGTCAAAAGGGAAAAGAGTCGAAATTGAATTCATTGAAGACTTCTCATTTTTGTGCACGTCTACATGTGTGGATTTTGTTGAATTGAAGATTTCTGAGGATTTGAGAAATACTGGATTCAGGTACAGTAGTCTCCCAGTAATCTTAAGATAGAAAAAATACTGTAGCTACCGAAATCTTAAAGAGCTACAGTAACCTAGATTATGGTAGTTCATATGTTTGAAGTAAACTTTGTGGAAGACATACTCAAATGAGAAGCATTGAAGATTATTTCTACCTATCGTAATTCTATCATAGTTAGAGTTGCGAGGGTTACTGTATCTATCATAACCCTTGAGTAAATGCATCTACAGTATCCTGCAGTATTTCATTTTCAGATTCTGTTGCTACGATAAACCAGAAATCAGCTTTGTATCCCAAACTGACACCGCGATCGTGATATTCCGATCTCAACTCTCCACAGATATTGGCTTTAAAATTCAAGTGAAATCTAGTAAGTTTTCCAGTTTACGGTACCTACAGTAACCTCCAAATTTCAGCCGACGCCGAGCCACGAACAACCATCGCACCTACCATCATCACCACTACAAGTAAGCAATCCCATGGGATACTGTACCTACAGTAATCCATTTTCAGTGGCTCCGGTTACTGTAGACACACCAAATACATGGGCAGATTGGGGAGAATGGTCAATGTGTTCAAGGACTTGTGGAGGATGTGGAATTAGGAGTCGAGTCAGGTCATGCAGGTCGAAGAAATGCGAGTGAGTTTGGGAGAAAGTTAGGCCACGGGGTGGGGGAGTTAGGCCATCTCCCTGAGAAGCTCGACCAACCTTCTGAAAACATAGGTCACCTTTGGAAAGTTAGGCCACCACTTTGAAACCTAGGCCACCAAACTGTTCTTCCAGAGGTCGTCGTCAAGAATTCGGGACCTGCAATCTGAAAGCTTGCCCCGCGGATAAACATTGTGCGAAACTGCTTTCGAACAATCGACTTTGTAATGGAAAAGTGTGTACGAAGTGAGTTAATGAGATTACTGTAAGATTACTGTAGCTCCGCCCCTTTTTCTTCTTCCAGAAACGACATTTCCATCTCTTCTTGTGATGCTCCTCAATGTTGTCCACCATTCCAAAACGTCGATGGAATGTGTCAATCGGATCAAGAGAGTCAACATGACGAGTTATGGCTTTCTATTTAAAATGCAAATGCGCTCTATTGATAATCTTTTCAATTTTCTAGGTCTTTCAAATTTGTTTTGTTTCTCGACGGGTTTCTTCCCCCCAAAAACTCTTTTTTTTTTGAAAAAATGTCTGTATATAGCGGAATAAATTATTTTTGTTTCTGGTGGCCTAGAAATTTGAGGTTGGAGAAATTTCGGCGCCCTTCATAAAGCTTAGGTCACCTGTAAAAAAGTTAGGCCATTACTATAAAAATTCGACCACCCCACCCACACCAATTCAAAAATCTCGTGGAAGAGTATTCCAACAACGAAACAGAATCGAAACAAGTTTTCTCTTTTCCTCCAACATCATCATCATTATTCATCTGAATTCCATTTCAAAAGATTGAATTCGAAGATTAGATGACGTTGCGTCCAGCTTCTGAAGTCATCCCGTTGGTTCTTGTCGCGGAGAGAATGTCGATTTTTGATGTTTGACTCGAAAATGAAGACTTGCAATTCGCTGGCATGAAAAAGTGGGCGTGGCCTATAATTTCTGATTTCAATCGTTATCTGGAAATAAGAATCTGTTTTTGGAAGGGGGAATCGAAATGTGTTGGGTATGGTTAGACGATTTATTTGCATATATTGTTTCTGGCGGGGGAGGAAGTCTCGATAAGAAAACACAAAAAAAAACTGGATCGGAAGTCAGAAACTGAAATTGGAATTCTTCATGAGAATCTCTTCTGGAAATAAAATAATTGAAAACTGCTTTCAAAACCTGGACGGTCCTGACGAAAATTTGCATTTTGTAGAAAGCCCGATCCGTTTTTATTCTAACACTTTCGTTCTCTTGTTGTCCCCATGGGGACTGGGCCGAGCCTTGCACCAGTGCAACGCCAGGACGACCCTTGGAAAGTCGGAGCAAGCCCCGAGTCTTTCCTTGATTCCAAAAATCATATAACCTTTATTACACTCATTCGAGTGTATACCGTAGGTTAATACGATAAGAACAGATACTACACTTTGATCTTAGCTAATAAGCCGAAGAAGCGATGAAGAGACGACGAGACGATTTGGGTACTTTAAGTGTGTGTACCGACAAAAAACGGGCTCGCGATGACCACTATGCCCGTGTGGTTAAGGTGTTGCCTGCGACGAGAAAAGAACCATTCGATTTTATTCAAACCAGACTTGTTGGGCCAACCCGCCAAATCACAAGCACGGTTGAAATAAATGTCGTGTAAGCTGTCCCATTTTTTTTTCAAAAAGCAGAACCAAACAACCTCCGAAAACACATTGTTTTGATTGTTGTTTACTTCCTCTTTTCCTCCTTCTATCAATTTGTTTCGATGAGAAGACATTGCGTCGTCTTCGTCTTCTAGCCCTCCCGTGAAGATTCTAATCATACCTGCAATAGCTTTCAATGCAATCGACGGTTGCAACATAGAAGCATAGAAGACTGTCGTTCGGTTCGATGGCACTCGGAAAAAAAGACGAAGAACGGATCTGATAACCTAGACTAGCTTTTGGATATGTACTGTAACACCTAGTCAAAGTTGCCATTGCCAGAACTGTCCCGTTTCAGAGCTGTTTGCATATGTTTCGTATCCGAACTGTCCCGCATGAGAACAGCGACATTCCTACGCGAAATTAACATTTTCAGTTCTAATGCCATACAGTTTTGACACGGAACAGTGATGCTAAGAAAAAGTTATGTTATGGGTCGGTTCTGGTATGGGGCAGTTCAGATATGGGGTACGGTCCCGGAGCGTCCTAACGCCAAAATCGGTGTTTTCTAAGAAGAGTCTTACGGCAGAGGGAGCCGGTCAATGAATAGTGTTGAATTTGATGATTGACAATCTGCAAATGAACTGAAACATCACAGCAGATTCGAAAAAATGCAACAGGTTCAGATTTATTCAGAAATAAAATATTCGAAAAGTGTCAAGGCAACGATTTGGCGGTGGGACGCTCCCGAACCGTGTCAGTTCTAATACAGGACAGTGCGGATGAGGGAAAGTTTTAGAACGGCTTTATAACTGTAGCAGAGCCTCCTTTCAGATGGGACTTTGTACCATTTTGTACGGAATTATCAATGAACTCGGACCAGTACCGAGGTATTGATAATATCCTGTGACACCTGATTGCTCTTATTATTCTTCACGCATCTTTACTTTTCTGGAACTAATGAATTAATATACCGTGAAAATTAACATCCAATTCATTTGCAACTATTGTAAATTCTTCACAACTTTTTGTTTCATCAGATAACTACTAAGACCAATAAAGTCATTGAGGTAACCAACCATGAACAATCTAACTACCGTACCTTTCATTTCTACTGCATTGTTACAATATTCTGCGAAACCCTTTCCGATTTTGACCCTCACATGAATAGACACATGCAAAAAGGGAAAAACAGGAAGTAAGCCGAAACGATTCCAAAAAGATCAAAATCTTTAACTAGTTCCTTTTCTGTAACTACATAGCTACTCCCTCCCCTCCCTAATAATAATAATATCCCGAACCGTTTTTCTCTTTTTCTTTTCATTTTTCTATTTCTAAATCCAAAATAAGAGAGAGAGAAGGGAACGAGAAATCTCTCTTCTACAAGACGCTTCTATTCCCCTCTTCTCTTCAGCTTCTTTTCCATTCATTTTTATCGTCTTATTGAATCTTTTTTTTTGTGTTGTTAGCCATCTATTACGTCTTCTTCTCTCCCCTTTTTCTTTCTCTCTTTCTTGAAAAAAAGAGTGGAAATTCTTTTTTTTTTGGATTTTTTAATTCCAAAAAAACTATGATTTTAATGGAAAATCATAATTCACATCATTATCCATATAACAGTTCGAGACTCTCATTTTCTGTTGTTGTTTTATTTTTTATTTTTGTCATCGCATCGTTTTTGCCATTCCTTTTTGTAAGTTTTTTTTTTCTAAAATTTGGTTTTGTAAAAAAAAAATTAAAAATTATACGTTCGTAAATGCGCTCTACTGCACACAATTTTTTTCGGTTTTAAAGTTTTTGGACGTGTAATTTACGTGGACAAGCCGGCTTCCGATTTTTTTTTCGCCGAATGTTTCTTTTTGAAATATTGATTTCTTCGGTAAAAAAAAGGAATTTTGAAAAAGAAAATTTCGAATTCGGAGTACTTTAAATTGATTTTGAATTGAAAAGTTAAAAACTTCCAAGTGCGCTCCACTGCAAAAAAACAGATTTTACACTTTTTGAAAGTTTTCGGCCGTGTAGTCCGAGTGGAAAAAACAGATTTTTTGAAAGTGTTTTTTATGAGTTGAAAATACTTTTTGGAAGTAATAAATCGATTTTGTAAAATCAAAAAAAAAGTTCTACAATTAATTTTTCAACTTAGAATTATTTCATACGCCCTCAAAATGCGTAATTTTGTTTCACTATTTTGAAAATTCTTTTTACCGAATTATTTTCAATTTTTTTTTTGAGATTATAAAAATTTTTCCTCAAAATGTTTTTATTTTCGTTATAATGCCCAATAGTTTGAGGAAAAATTGTCCATGTGGACTACACGGCTTTAGACTGTTCAAAAAGTCAAAAAAGAAATTGGTCAATGATCGGCAGACCAACTTTTCAAGGTTTCGCACTTTCGCAGGCCTTTTTGACCGGTTTTTGGAGGCTTAAAACTGCAAAGGACAGTCACGGTTGGAAGTGGCCTAGAAATCTCAAAAATGAATTTCTCGGCCACGAGAGTTGAAATGTTGTGCCTTTTTTCATTATCGAAAAGTTGTTTTATATGGCCTAGGAAACTCGATAGTGATTTTCTAGGCTGCACCAAAATTAAATTGCAAAAAATACTTTTTTCTACTTCAAATTCTCAAAGTTCCGATTGCCCTTTCTATAGTGATTCCGGTCCAGATCAGAATGTTTTAAATATCAATTTTTATATATTTTTCCCATTTGAAATATCAGATCCAATCCAAAAAGTGGACATACGCAATATCATCTTTGATTCTCTAAATCTCTAAATCTAAAAAAAAAGATGCCATTCTTAGAAATTTCAAGATGTTTAGGTAGATTACAAAACGATGATCGTCTAGTGGCGAAAAAATACAAAAAATGCGGAAAATATAGTCACAATTTTCAAAAAACCTTATGGTGGTCTAGCTTTTTCTGAAACTAGTCCCCCGGAAAAGTTAGGCCACCGTATACTTTTTCTTCCTCCTTTCAAAGCCTTATCCATTTTCAGAGTATGCTCAGTGTGCATTTATTTCGACAACGAAATATCATTATGACAGTGAATCAAGTTTCGAAAAAAGTGAGTCATGGCCTAGGATTTTTCTAGGTCATAAGTTGAATATTTTTAGTTAACATTCGAAGATATTCACAACGACTACGATTTTGTGCAGTATTCGGAGAATTTGAAGGCAATGCAAAAGCCGCCATATATCATTTTTGTGAGTTTTTTCTAGGCCACCAGTTTGGATGTTAAGCCACCATCTGGGAAGTTAGGCCATCTCACCCAACTTTGATTTTTCAGTATGATTCAAGTAATCTGGACATTTTTTTGAATCACATTTGCAATTTGGAATTTATTCCCGGAGCCCTATCCCGACTTGTGGCAGTTTCATTCGACACAAATGCACATATGATTCTACAAGAGAAATATCCAAAAATACCATCAGTTGTTATCGATTTGGATCCGATTAAGGTATACTGTAGTCTGGGGGTACTGTAGGGGGTAGGGTACGGTAATTAACTGAAGGTTCTGTTTCGGTAGCCTCGGTTACGGTAGCTTCTGCTTGAGGTACTGTAGCCTAAGATTCTATAGCCTAGAATACTAGGCCACCATACGAAAAACTAGGCCAACTTTGTCACACGTTGGGAAACAAGGCCATGGTAATTAATCTGTCAAAACTTTGAAAAAACTAGGCCACCACTACAAAAACGAGGCCACCAAACCCTACTTTTCGTTCAGGACTTCTCCCAGAAGCCTACGAAAATCGTCGATACATAATCTATCAATTGGTCCTTTTGACACGGACTCGAATATGTGCATCATTGGCTCTTCGTGGAATCAGTTTTTGGGCAATGCAACAAGATTCTCTTTGGATTGAAAATTTTGATTCAATGGAAATTGAGGAGCGATATCCAGATCAATATATGCTATTTGATACTGTAGGAAATGAACAGGTACGGTAGAAAGGGGCGGGGACTACAGACTACAAACTACAAAATTTTGCAGCTTCCCGAATATACTCGAATGCACGGATGGATTTGTGGATCCACATTTTTCGTCAGAGGAAATCCCACAACTCATCAATTCTTTATGCAGGTTCGAAAACTACAAAAACTACGATAAGCCCCGCCTCTTTTTGAAACTTTGTTTTGAAAAGGGGCGGAGCTTGGACTAGAGGATCATCCAGATCGGAGATTCTACATTTTGATAAAAGCGCTTTTTGAAAATTGTGAAAAAATTGTTTCGACATACAGATTTCACGGGAAGATAAGGCTGCAATTACGCTCTACAGATAATAAGTTTGATAAGAGCGCGTTGAAACAAAAAGGGGGCGTGGCCTTAAGTGGGCGGAGCTTAATCTTTTTTGAGTTTCAGATTGACTCTTTTATGAGATCCCATCAAAGTCCGGATTCTTCAATTATGACATATTTGTGTGGACATCGGAATTATAGATGTCATCGATTGCCCAGATGGTAAGTGATTGTTTGTTTTGTGGCCTAGGATTTTAGTCGGTGGGAAAACTAGTCCCTGATTTTTGAGGAACTGTAATTATCGTGGCTTAAGTTTTTAAAACTATATCCCCATGGCTTCCTCGGCCACGGGCTAAAAATCCGCGTATTGCTTTTGGTGGCCTAACTTCTGCAAAAACTAGTCCTCGAACGAAAAACCCGTTTTCGTCAACTAGTTTATATGGGGATACCAATTCCGAAGTATCCAGAGGTGGCCGAACTTTCCAATTGAAAATCTAGGCCACTACAGAGCACCACGGTAACTATATTTGATGACCTAACTTTTCCACGGTTTAGTCCCTCATCTAGAAAACCTCGGCCGCTTTACGGTTGGTCGCTATGAGGTCCCGGGACTTCACTTTAAATCCCGGTGGCCTAAGTTCCCGAAAACTAGTCCCCCATGAAAACCTAGGCCACCCTTTACCAACTCTATTCATTTCCAGGGTAATCTCATCCTCAGACTATTTCCGTGGTACACGAGACAATACTCCAGTAATGATTCAAGTGGATTCTGATCAAAAGGATGAGACAAAAATGGAATTATTTCAAAGGGCAAATTTCATATTTCGACATGATAATGGAACATGTGATAGACGTGCGGTACATAAATTAAGGTTTGTAGTTTTTGTAGTTTTTGTAGTTTCTGTAGTTTGTAGTCATTTCGTGGTTTTTAGACATTTTTCAGAGAAATTTTCAAAAATGTTGGCAAAATTTCCAATTTTGTCAACTTTCTACAACTTTTCTTTAAAAATCTCAAAATTTTCAAAAATTTTAAATTTTGAAATTCATTTCGAAGCTCCTGTTTTCAATTTTTTGTAAATTTAAAAGTTGAAATTTTCAAAATTTTCCGAAAACTAAAATTGTAGTTTTTGTAGTTTCAATATCTCGAATTTTTTGTTTCTCATTGAAAAATTCCAGGTTTGAAAATTTTGATAGAAACTTCTTTTTTGAAAAATTACACCTGACAAAAATTTTTTCTCTCCAATTTGAACAAAACTTCATGTTTTCTAAACTTTAGTAGCTTATAATTTGTAGTTTGTAGTCTTTGCAGTATTTGTAGCCAACAAATCCCTTTTTTCCAGAGACGCCGTCCGATTAGCCTTCCCAGAAAAATTGCGGACACTGGGTCAAAATACCTATGCGGAGAGTATATTCACTCGTCTCCATTACACTTTTAAACATATTTTCAACGTGGATCGATATAATAACAAAGTGTTTCTCACTGTTCATTATACACTCATTTGATGATGGAAAATGCGCTCCATTGATAATTTCACTTTTCAAATTTCGCTTCAAAGTTCCGGGTAACTAGTCGTTTTTCTCTGTGTTCGGGTTGTTGTTTTTTTCTTGCATTGTCTCTTTTGTCGATTCTAATAATAAAAATGAATTTCTGGTCAAATAATTGTTGTTGATTTTTTAAAATTATATTTCGTGGCCTAGCTTTTCCGAGACATGGCCTAACTTCACAACGGAATGTTCCTCTTCCACGGCCACTCTCATTATTCTCCAGGTTTGGACCCACTACAATTAACCTTTTTTCCACCAATCCACCTGACGTCGATTACACCTCTTCCGTTTCTTTTTTCTGCAAAAAAAACAAAACCCTACAATTATCTGTGTGGAAACGAACGTTTTATGCGGAGGGGGGAGGTTGCTTTTTTTTTCTTTTGGAGCTCAATTTCCTTTCGTTTGGCTTTTTCGGGGTGTACATTCACGTCATTTTCGATTAGTGTCTTTATTTTTGATGAAGAAGCAGTTTCTGATGACGTTTTGGGAGCATCATTTACTTCATGTTCAGTTTGCTGAAAAATCAGCAAACGGTTTTTTTCAAGATGAACGTTGTCTCTGGAGCAACTGACCCCATCCAAGAACTATGAGCGTCGAAACAAGTATAGCCGCGGATTTTGTAATTTATAGTTTGTAGGCTTTTCTGTTTCCATGTTTCATGAATTTCTCAAAACATTCGAGATATCTAAAATATTTCAAGTGCCTCGTTGCTTGGCTATTCAATGAATCGCCATCGATGCTGGTGCTGTTGAACACGTTTCAACGTAGATAAACTGCGACGTTGACTTGAAAGTTGGATGCACATTACTCTGACTTTGCATACCTTTTTTTCGAATGATCATATGAGAATTAAGAACTGATAGATAGCATCATTGTTTTGCAGAATGCGTTTTCATAAGTTAGGAACATGAAATACTAAAGTCGGTTATCCGTGAAGCTGTGGTTGGTGATCACAAAATCTCTTGTCTAATTTCATCAACTGTGAAGAGTTTTGAGAAACAAATTAACTTTTTGTTTGACAAATAGCTCTCTGCGACCTTTTATTATTACGATTTTCCGAAACTTTGCGATTGAAAGCAAAATGAGATGTGCTCAAAAGTCAGCCACATGCTCATTACAAGCTAGTTTGAAAATCCTATCTATAACAGAGCTTCACGGAATTCCGATTTCCGATTTTCGTTTTCGGTTTTACGAATTTGGAAAATGGTTTTCCGCGAAGCTCTGATGACCCGAAAAACCTTTGACCCGAAAACTTTTTCGAACCGTTGAAGCTCAAGCTGGAGCATTTTTTGGTTCATAATAAATGACAAATTCTTTTTTCCCTCGTTTTAAAGAATTCGGTCAACCCAATATACTGATCAACACATCCAAGGAAACATAATCATTACAAACAGAATTCTGATCAACAACATGCTCAAACTAAGACAAATCAGTTTTATTTTCAATTTTAACAACAAAGAAAAAACAAACCTCCTTTTCCCCTCTTTTCATACCTCGGTAAGTCGTCATTAGACCGATTAAACAAACAATTGCAATAGAGCTACTTGGAGGGGACCAATTGAGAATTCACTATGAAGATATCAAACAATTAGGTTCCTTGCAAGCAGCTCCACGGCATTGAATATCTGTTTTCAAGTGAATAAAAAAGCGAATAAAAGAGAGGGACCAATCGAAAAATATGAGCTCAAGAGGAGCCGAAAAGTGGGCGGAGTCAAGAGGAAGTAGGTGGGCGGAGCTTCGAGAGTGAAGTGGGGCTAAGCGAAGTGTCAAGTGGAGAGGAGAAGGAGAATGAGAAGGAGATGAGTGTTGTATATTGACTTTATATCAATTGGAAATAAAATGGGAATTGATAAAAATATTTTGGAAAAAAGTATGGGATGGCCTAGGAAACCAAAACCAGTCCCTTGTAGTTTGAAGTTGTAAATTGAAAATGTATAATGAAAAATGTTTATTCTGGTAAATTCGCTTGATAAATTGCTTTTGGCTTTGTAATATGTGCCTTCAGAAGACAAGCTTATTGATGCCAGGGTTCCAGATCTGAAATTATAGTAAGAATTATCGATGGAGCGCGTTTTCCTAACTGACGATAGCCAAGAGAGAAAGAGTGGAGGTGGTAAAGATGTTCTTCATTTTGATAGTTTTTCGTATTGTTTTTTCCAAAAATCATCGATATTTTTGTGATGACGTGGAAGGTCAAACGATCATAATTCAAAATTTCATAAAAGCCAACGATCTTTTAAAAAGAATATGAGAAATTTATGCCCACACAATCGCGATCACAATCCACTAGTTTGCAATTTTGGACGAGAGCGCTTTTTGAGCACATTCTATATGAAAAAAAAAACGCCAAAAATGTAGATAAGGAAATGTGACTTTCATTCTCCTTTCAAAATTTTCAGGTTTCTCGATGCATCATTTCAACGCATTATCTTATCGATATTTTCAGGTTTTTTTAGAGCCAAAACCATCATGATTCATCTAAATTTCTCTGGAACAAAACGACTTCTTAGAACCATCATAGACTTTTATTCCTAAAAAAGGACAATGACCTTTAATGACCGTGGACTCCTGGCCTAGGAATTCATCCGTGTAAATCGAGTGAACTAGGTGGCCTAGAGATTTCTAGCCGATCTTGCCCTCTCGAGCCTCACGTACAAAATAAAAAGTTTCCAAATTTCGTCTTTCTTATATCCTTGTTAGTGACCGTGGCCTTCTGGCCTAGAGATCTAACCGAGTAATTTGAAAGGACTAGGGGACCTAAAGATCTCACCTGTGATTTCTATACCATCTTGCCCTCTCGTAATACACAGTGGGATTCCGAGACCAGGAGGCCGGCCATTAAAGCGGTATCTGTATTTCGTACGAATTTTAGAACAATTTTCAGAGGTTTAGAGCGATTTTGAAACAAAACCGCTGTGAAAATTGTCATCAGCAAATCAATTTCAATACAGAAACCATGTTTAATTTAGATGGTTTGTTCTTCTTTTAATGCCCGAGGCCTCCTGACCGTAATTCGTGTAACTCGAGAGGACGAAGCGACATAGAAGTTTGGCTGTGATTTCTAGGCCATTTGTTCTCTCAAACAACACAGTGGGATTCCTAGGCCCGAAGGCCACGGCTGGCAAAAACCACTTTGAAAATCGTGTCCAGGGTGGAATTTCAATAAAGAAACGTTATTCAATTTGAGTTATTTTGGTCCTCTTTTAATAACCAAGACTGTTTATTTCTTGAAATTTTCTTGAACTTTGAGAAATTTCATTCAGTGAGCCTATTCCATTTCTTCCTCCCATTTAAGCTAACCAAATTAGACTTTCTTCCAAAAGTTCGTTCAACTTTTTCCCAATCTGTTTTCCTCCGTGTTCATCATCATCTATTTCCTCTTGCTCCTCATCTCCATCTACATTTCATTCGAAAATTGAATTTCGTCTAAAATGTCTTCCTTTCTCTCTCTTATCCAATAAGTACCTGCCCCTTCCCTTCCTTGAGCTTCTCCAGACGTAATCTATGGGAATATGTCTGCGTCTCTCTGTTCCGAATACTCTCTTTTTTCATCAATTTCGCCGTCGGCTACGAACCAAATCGTCTTTCGATTTACATGAAGAAAAGGAAGAGGAGGAGGAGGACCACTCTAATACAACATGACAAACTTTTTGATGAAAAGAAAAAGTTTTATTTCGGGAAAAAGTGAGCTTATAATGGAAGGGCAGTGGTGGTTGCTCTAATAGAAGGGCATGCCCTTCTATTAGAAAACCCGAGGAATGTTATGAGGATGACGTCACTACAGTACTCCAATTTCCTGAAGCCAAACTGCGGCGAAGACAATGATCACGATAAGAATTGGAATACAAACAGCGATGCAAACAATCCATCCGATTGGGAGAGGTACTAAAAACCTTTATTATAAGGGCAGGGGCTGAAATTTGGCTACGGGTATTCTCTAGTTACGATTTTTGAAAATCTCGCTTTTCGTTTTTCGCGCCAAAATTTTGATCTACAGGCATTTTAACACAAATTTCATCTAAATACCATGACTACGAAGACTACCGATCATTTGAAAACTTAAAGTTTCGCGCCAAAAGTTTGATCTGCAGGCTTTTCGGGTACTGTAACTACTCACATTTCCTCTTTGTATTCTCTGGAAGATACGTAGTGATTGTTGTCGTTGGACGGGCGCCTCTCAATTCACATGCGAGTTGGCCTAAAATGTTTTGATTATAATTTAAAAAAATGTTTTTTCAAACAAAAATACCTTGATCTGGTTGATCTCTTCTATATTCACATGCCAATCGTGCTTGTTCTCTTTCCCTGTCTTGATAAGATTGTGATGGAACATTGGAGTTACGAAGGATTGAATTGGGACGGCCTGAAAGAGAAAATCATATTGGTGGCCTAGTTTTTCGGTTCTAGGTCATCTAATCTTGTTTTGATCGATGAACGAGGAACAATAAGTTTGGATTCTGATGGCCTAGGTATTCTGGTGGCCGTGGAAGAGAAAAACCGTTTTGTGTACTTCTCTCGGGCAACCTATCTTCTCGAGCTCACAGTTTTTAAAGTTTTTCGAACAGAATTTCTAGAACTTCCACTTTTTACATTGTCCGAAACAGATTGTCAGAAAGAAATTATGGAACTCCCAACAAAAAAACTGTCAATTTACAAAAAGGATTTTTCTCTACGGCCCTCAGAATCGAAATTGTGCCTTCACACCAATTATTGGAAGTTTCTGGAAACATAAATGTCCTTTTTATCGGAAAATTTAACCCAAAAATAAGTAAAATCTATACTTTAATACATTTTGATAATTCTGATAAGTCTTATGGTATTTCTTGGCACTCCACTTATTCGAAAAAACATTTCCTTCTAAAAAATTTCGATTCGAGAGTCCGCGCCTCTTCCAAATCCTGCCGATGCCTATACGCCCACCACCACGTGTATTTCGGTGCCCCGCATGGCGCAGTCGGGTAAGCGAAGGTCCGTAACTCTGACTCTCGCGGGGTCAAGTTTTTTCTTGTGGGTTTTCTTTTTTACTTTTTTGGCGGCAAATTCAAATTTCCCATGAAAAAATTCACTTTGCTCCTGTTGAACTGGTTCTCTTCTATATTCGCATGCCAAATATTCTCGTCTCTCTGTCACAAATCCTTGTTGTCCAGATGTTGGATGAGGGGATCTTCTCTCATATTTTTCGAAAGTTTCGCGCGGATCCAACATTCTTATTTCTCTAGAATTATTTAATTTTAAGCACAAAGTTTCAAAAAATTTGAGAAAAATACCCCATAAAAACTGGTTTGACATAGAAATTTTTGAATGGATATGGTTCATTTATAAGATATTCAACCATAGGAAGAGGAATAGTTGTGAGGATAAGGAATAGAAGACAAGAGGAAGAGAGAGAGGGAGGGAAAAGTGAGAGGATTAGAGAAAAAGAGCAAAGAGCACGTGAAAAGAATAAAAGGAAAATATGAAGGGAAAGGGGAAAGGGAGTTGTCATGGAAACAAAGAAAGGGGGGGGGATGTTGCAAGGGGTTAGGGTAATTGTTCTTAGAAGTGGGCTTAACCTTTTGGAAAAGTTTTTGGGTTTCAAAAAAAAAATTTTTTGAAAATTTGAAAAAAAAAAGTTTGAAAATTTACCTCATTTTCCGTAGAATCAGCTTCAAAAGCCTAGGTTTCCAGAACATTTTCAATCAGAATTTTTTCCAAAAGTCAATATTTTTCAGAATCGGAACGACATCAAAACCTTTAAATTTAGGATTTTCAATTATCAAAACAGTTAGAAATCAAAATTCAGAATCCAGAAAAACTGAACATTCGGAAGTTTTGGGGATTCAGAAGACGTGGAAAACTCGGCATTCAAAAATTATCATTAGAAGTTTATTCATAATTTTTAGAACTCAGAAGGCGTTGCCAATTCAGAATTCATAATTTTTGGACGTACGCCGTTCCAGAACCGTGTTTTCGGTTACAAAATTTTTCGAATCGAAATTTTTCTAGTTTTTAGAAGGCGTCGAGAGCTCTAAATATATAATTCAAAACACTGTTAGCCTAAGAATTTCAATTTTCTGAGAAAATTTTTGGAAGTTATGGAACACTTGTCAATATTCAGTAATCAAAAACTGTGGACCAAAAAAGGAACAAAAACTCCAGAAATTTTGAAAAAAAGATTTCAGAAAAAAACAGTTAGGAACCATCCAAACTGTAAAAAAAAAGTTATGAATAAAAACAATTCCAGGAAATCTACCAAAACTCTTTTCAAAACAAAAATTCAAAACGAAAAATCGATCGTCTTTGAAATTGAAATTGAAATTGGAAATGCCGAATGAGAAGAAAATTCGGGGGTGTTTTGGAAGAGACAGTCTTCCTCCGAGGTCATCTCTTTCTCCTATTTCTGGCGGCAATTCAAAACAGGTTGGAAACGACGGAAAACACGGAAAACTGGAGAGAAGAAGAGACATTGTCTAGTTGCCAGGAGGAGAGAGAGAGTGGACAGAAGAGAAGGGAACATTTCAATAAGTGAAAAAGAGAAAGTGTCATAAAGAGAGAGGGAATGACCCTTTCACACTTCAAAAGAGAAGAACTTGTGACCTGTGAACATATTTATATTGGTATTCATGGACTTTGAATGGATTTATGATTGATTTGAAATAAAAAAAATAGGAGGATTTTGGGCTTTTTGAAGAAAAAAGTTCGATTTCTATGTTCAATTTCCGTTAGAATTAGCAAAAAAAATGGGTTCGAAAGTTGGAGAAAAACTTGGCACCAAGCCAACGATGGCAAAAAACCTGTTAAGGGGTGAACACTTTTTGGGAAAATCGGAAAAAAAGCAGACTTGTCACGGACCGGGCCGATGTGAGAATCCAGTCCGGTCCGGCCCCTCTTGTCTGAGTCCTGCCCCACTCGGCCCGGTCAAAATTTTTCGATATTTTTTTTTCATTAATTGGGTATCTCTTTTTGAATAACTTTTTGACTATTTTTAGATGTGAAGAGTCAAATATTTCGTCGATTTCATATTTAAAAAATGCGGAAAATTTACCTCGAAGTTTCAAAAATTTTTTAATTCGGGCTCATAGATTAAGGAAAAATGGTTAAAAAATTGTTGCAATTCGTCAGAAAATATGGCGTTTTATGAATCAAAATATGAATCAACTTCTCGAAAATGCCAACAAAAATGAAATAATGATGATGTTTGTATTGAAAACCCCTTCAAAAATGAAATTCATTTATGGTTTTCGATGTTTCAATTTTAGTTTTTTTTTTCACTCCGAAAATGGCGTCAACAAAAACATCGTCGTCACATGGGTTTTAATTGGTAATGGAATTGAAAAGAAAACACATTGTTATGGAAACATGGAAAAGGAAAACTTCGAAAAACATCGTTTGGAAATTTTTTGAACTGAGAAGTACTGTAATTGCGGCGGGACCAAACTTGATTACGCTAGAGTGTTCACAGAAACAAGGGGCCTAACGTGGACGCTTGCTAGATTTTAATTATTTATTTGCAAAATCCTGACACCTCAGTTTAAAGGCGCAGCGGTATTATTGGTTTCAAATGAATTGTCACCTCGTGACGTCACACCGCCCGGGACCCAAGTTGGAAAACTTTCATGGTAGCTATTTATTTTGATTTTTTCAGGCAGGTTCCGGACGCAAAAATTTTTTTTTTGCTCAAAAATTTTATTTTGGGTAGAAGAATTGAATGTGCGGGCGAAAACTGCCTGAAAAAAATCCCGAAAAAAAAATAAATAGCTACCATGAAAGTTTTCCAACTTGGGTCCCAATGACAGTGACGTCACGAGGTGTCACTTCATTTGAAACCAATAATAAATGTCTATAGAGTCTCGCCACTATTACAGTAAATCTAAGTTGAAAAAAATCACCCCGGCCCGCCCACGACAAGTATGCCAGAATCGAACTCCTCAGCCATAAATACGCCGATTTCCTTTGAGAAATCGGAAATCGGACAGTACCGAGATATATCCACTTTTATCTCCGAACCAACCCACCTCCATTGGGGAAAGAATCGGATTCGGAAAATATTTCTGTCAAATGTTCTCCTATCCAAATGCGAATCGATCACCAATTTTCAGCTTCTGAAAATTCAATTTGTAGTCGTGGCATCAATTCAAAAATCCATCTCCCGATCAAAAAAATTAAAAATTTTCAAACTTGTTTTTTCGAGCGGAATTTGTTGGTTTAATGCTCCAGAAGTAATAAATAGTCATTTTAGACGAAAATCTGCACTTAACCCTCTCTTTCCAGTCAGATATTGAGACCTTTTTGGAAAAATTTCGGGAAATCTCATGCAAGAAAGTAATTTTGCGGGAAAATGAATCGAATCGGAAGACATTTCGACGTCGGTGCATGAGTGCATTAAGAAGTTTGAAATAGTTTATTCATTTATTTCTTGTATTGGTATGTAATCAGTAAAAATTAATTGGCTTTGATCTTCTGTGTTCGACAACCAAGTTCCATTCCAGGACTTCTTTCCAAATGAATATCCAAATGAATATCCCTCTTTTTGTTTTGAAAAATTTTTGGGCGAGCCTGAGATTACACTCAGGATTCCTCTCTACGTCAAAAGCCGTCGGACCCGTGGATCACTAGCAATTGACAGAGTTACCCGCCCAGAGCCTCGCGGCATGCAAAGTTAACAAAGAATGGAAACTTTTATGATCTTTTTGGTAATAACAAACCCGGACTGACGTGCAGAAGCACCCATGCCGGTAAGAATGGAAACAACAAACCCGAACTGACGTGCAGAAGCACCCATGCCGGTAAGAAATGAAACAGCAAACCCGGACTGACGTGCAGAAGCACCCATGCCGGTAAGAAATGAAACAGCAAACCCGGACTGACGTGCAGAAGCACCCATGCCGGTAAGAATGGAAACAACAAACCCGAACTGACGTGCAGAAGCACCCATGCCGGTAAGAATGGAAACAACAAACCCGAACTGACGTGCAGAAGCACCCATGCCGGTAAGAAATGAAACAGCAAACCCGGACTGACGTGCAGAAGCACCCATGCCGGTAAGAAATGAAACAGCAAACCCGGACTGACGTGCAGAAGCACCCATGCCGGTAAGAAATGAAACAACAAACCCGGACTGACGTGCAGAAGCACCCATGCCGGTAAGAATGGAAACAACAAACCCGGACTGACGTGCAGAAGCACCCATGCCGGTAAGAAATGAAACAGCAAACCCGGACTGACGTGCAGAAGCACCCATGCCGGTAAGAATGGAAACAACAAACCCGAACTGACGTGCAGAAGCACCCATGCCGGTAAGAATGGAAACAACAAACCCGAACTGACGTGCAGAAGCACCCATGCCGGTAAGAATGGAAACAACAAACCCGAACTGACGTGCAGAAGCACCCATGCCGGTAAGAAATGAAACAGCAAACCCGGACTGACGTGCAGAAGCACCCATGCCGGTAAGAAATGAAACAGCAAACCCGGACTGACGTGCAGAAGCACCCATGCCGGTAAGAATGGAAACAACAAACCCGAACTGACGTGCAGAAGCACCCATGCCGGTAAGAATGGAAACAACAAACCCGAACTGACGTGCAGAAGCACCCATGCCGGTAAGAAATGAAACAGCAAACCCGGACTGACGTGCAGAAGCACCCATGCCGGTAAGAAATGAAACAGCAAACCCGGACTGACGTGCAGAAGCACCCATGCCGGTAAGAAATGAAACAACAAACCCGGACTGACGTGCAGAAGCACCCATGCCGGTAAGAATGGAAACAACAAACCCGGACTGACGTGCAGAAGCACCCATGCCGGTAAGAAATGAAACAGCAAACCCGGACTGACGTGCAGAAGCACCCATGCCGGTAAGAATGGAAACAACAAACCCGAACTGACGTGCAGAAGCACCCATGCCGGTAAGAATGGAAACAACAAACCCGGACTGACGTGCAGAAGCACCCATGCCGGTAAGAATGGAAACAACAAACCCGAACTGACGTGCAGAAGCACCCATGCCGGTAAGAATGGAAACAACAAACCCGGACTGACGTGCAGAAGCACCCATGCCGGTAAGAAATGAAACAGCAAACCCGGACTGACGTGCAGAAGCACCCATGCCGGTAAGAATGGAAACAACAAACCCGAACTGACGTGCAGAAGCACCCATGCCGGTAAGAATGGAAACAACAAACCCGGACTGACGTGCAGAAGCACCCATGCCGGTAAGAATGGAAACAACAAACCCGAACTGACGTGCAGAAGCACCCATGCCGGTAAGAATGGAAACAACAAACCCGGACTGACGTGCAGAAGCACCCATGCCGGTAAGAATGGAAACAACAAACCCGAACTGACGTGCAGAAGCACCCATGCCGGTAAGAATGGAAACAACAAACCCGAACTGACGTGCAGAAGCACCCATGCCGGTAAGAATGGAAACAACAAACCCGAACTGACGTGCAGAAGCACCCATGCCGGTAAGAAATGAAACAGCAAACCCGGACTGACGTGCAGAAGCACCCATGCCGGTAAGAAATGAAACAACAAACCCGGACTGACGTGCAGAAGCACCCATGCCGGTAAGAATGGAAACAACAAACCCGAACTGACGTGCAGAAGCACCCATGCCGGTAAGAAATGAAACAGCAAACCCGAACTGACGTGCAGAAGCACCCATGCCGGTAAGAAATGAAACAGCAAACCCGGACTGACGTGCAGAAGCACCCATGCCGGTAAGAATGGAAACAACAAACCCGAACTGACGTGCAGAAGCACCCATGCCGGTAAGAATGGAAACAACAAACCCGGACTGACGTGCAGAAGCACCCATGCCGGTAAGAAATGAAACAGCAAACCCGGACTGACGTGCAGAAGCACCCATGCCGGTAAGAAATGAAACAACAAACCCGGACTGACGTGCAGAAGCACCCATGCCGGTAAGAATGGAAACAACAAACCCGAACTGACGTGCAGAAGCACCCATGCCGGTAAGAAATGAAACAACAAACCCGGACTGACGTGCAGAAGCACCCATGCCGGTAAGAAATGAAACAGCAAACCCGAACTGACGTGCAGAAGCACCCATGCCGGTAAGAAATGAAACAGCAAACCCGGACTGACGTGCAGAAGCACCCATGCCGGTAAGAAATGAAACAGCAAACCCGGACTGACGTGCAGAAGCACCCATGCCGGTAAGAATGGAAACAACAAACCCGGACTGACGTGCAGAAGCACCCATGCCGGAAAGAATGGAAACAACAAACCCGGACTGACGTGCAGAAGCACCCATGCCGGAAAGAATGGAAACAACAAACCCGGACTGACGTGCAGAAGCACCCATGCCGGAAAGAATGGAAACAACAAACCCGGACTGACGTGCAGAAGCACCCATGCCGGTAAGAATGGAAACAACAAACCCGGACTGACGTGCAGAAGCACCCATGCCGGAAAGAATGGAAACAACAAACCCGAACTGACGTGCAGAAGCACCCATGCCGGAAAGAATGGAAACAACAAACCCGGACTGACGTGCAGAAGCACCCATGCCGGAAAGAATGGAAACAACAAACCCGAACTGACGTGCAGAAGCACCCATGCCGGTAAGAATGGAAACAACAAACCCGAACTGACGTGCAGAAGCACCCATGCCGGTAAGAATGGAAACAACAAACCCGGACTGACGTGCAGAAGCACCCATGCCGGTAAGAATGGAAACAACAAACCCGAACTGACGTGCAGAAGCACCCATGCCGGTAAGAATGGAAACAACAAACCCGAACTGACGTGCAGAAGCACCCATGCCGGTAAGAAATGAAACAACAAACCCGGACTGACGTGCAGAAGCACCCATGCCGGTAAGAATGGAAACAACAAACCCGGACTGACGTGCAGAAGCACCCATGCCGGTAAGAATGGAAACAACAAACCCGGACTGACGTGCAGAAGCACCCATGCCGGTAAGAATGGAAACAACAAACCCGAACTGACGTGCAGAAGCACCCATGCCGGTAAGAAATGAAACAGCAAACCCGGACTGACGTGCAGAAGCACCCATGCCGGTAAGAAATGAAACAACAAACCCGGACTGACGTGCAGAAGCACCCATGCCGGTAAGAATGGAAACAACAAACCCGAACTGACGTGCAGAAGCACCCATGCCGGAAAGAATGGAAACAACAAACCCGAACTGACGTGCAGAAGCACCCATGCCGGTAAGAATGGAAACAGCAAACCCGGAATGACGTGCAGAAGCACCCATGCCGGTAAGAATGGAAACAACAAACCCGGACTGACGTGCAGAAGCACCCATGCCGGTAAGAATGGAAACAACAAACCCGGACTGACGTGCCGAAGCACCCATGCCGGTAAGAAATGAAACAGCAAACCCGGACTGACGTGCAGAAGCACCCATGCCGGTAAGAATGGAAACAACAAACCCGAACTGACGTGCAGAAGCACCCATGCCGGTAAGAATGGAAACAACAAACCCGAACTGACGTGCAGAAGCACCCATGCCGGTAAGAATGGGAACAGCAAACCCGGACTGACGTGCCGAAGCACCCATGCCGGTAAGAAATGAAACAGCAAACCCGGACTGACGTGCAGAAGCACCCATGCCGGTAAGAAATGAAACAGCAAACCCGGACTGACGTGCAGAAGCACCCATGCCGGTAAGAAATGAAACAGCAAACCCGGACTGACGTGCAGAAGCACCCATGCCGGTAAGAATGGGAACAGCAAACCCGGACTGACGTGCCGAAGCACCCATGCCGGTAAGAAATGAAACAGCAAACCCGGACTGACGTGCAGAAGCACCCATGCCGGTAAGAATGGAAACAGCAAACCCGGACTGACGTGCAGAAGCAACCATGCCGGTAAGAATGGAAACAACAAACCCGGACTGACGTGCAGAAGCACCCATGCCGGTAAGAATGGAAACAACAAACCCGGACTGACGTGCAGAAGCACCCATGCCGGTAAGAAATGAAACAGCAAACCCGGACTGACGTGCAGAAGCACCCATGCCGGTAAGAAATGAAACAGCAAACCCGGACTGACGTGCAGAAGCACCCATGCCGGTAAGAATGGAAACAACAAACCCGGACTGGCGTGCAGAAGCACCCATGCCGGTAAGAATGGAAACAACAAACCCGGACTGACGTGCAGAAGCACCCATGCCGGTAAGAATGGAAACAACAAACCCGGACTGACGTGCAGAAGCACCCATGCCGGTAAGAATGGAAACAGCAAACCCGGACTGACGTGCAGAAGCACCCATGCCGGTAAGAATGGAAACAGCAAACCCGGACTGACGTGCCGAAGCACCCATGCCGGTAAGAATGGAAACAGCAAACCCGGACTGACGTGCAGAAGCACCCATGCCGGTAAGAAATGAAACAGCAAACCCGGACTGACGTGCAGAAGCACCCATGCCGGTAAGAATGGAAACAACAAACCCGGACTGACGTGCAGAAGCACCCATGCCGGTAAGAAATGAAACAGCAAACCCGGACTGACGTGCAGAAGCACCCATGCCGGTAAGAATGGAAACAACAAACCCGGACTGACGTGCAGAAGCACCCATGCCGGTAAGAATGGAAACAACAAACCCGAACTGACGTGCAGAAGCACCCATGCCGGTAAGAATGGAAACAACAAACCCGGACTGACGTGCAGAAGCACCCATGCCGGTAAGAAATGAAACAGCAAACCCGGACTGACGTGCAGAAGCACCCATGCCGGTAAGAATGGAAACAACAAACCCGGACTGACGTGCAGAAGCACCCATGCCGGTAAGAATGGAAACAACAAACCCGGACTGACGTGCAGAAGCACCCATGCCGGTAAGAATGGAAACAACAAACCCGGACTGACGTGCCGAAGCACCCATGCCGGTAAGAATGGAAACAACAAACCCGGACTGACGTGCCGAAGCACCCATGCCGGTAAGAATGGAAACAGCAAACCCGGACTGACGTGCCGAAGCACCCATGCCGGTAAGAATGGAAACAGCAAACCCGGACTGACGTGCAGAAGCACCCATGCCGGTAAGAATGGAAACAACAAACCCGAACTGACGTGCAGAAGCACCCATGCCGGTAAGAATGGAAACAACAAACCCGGACTGACGTGCAGAAGCACCCATGCCGGTAAGAAATGAAACAGCAAACCCGGACTGACGTGCAGAAGCAACCATGCCGGTAAGAATGGAAACAACAAACCCGGACTGACGTGCAGAAGCACCCATGCCGGTAAGAAATGAAACAGCAAACCCGGACTGACGTGCAGAAGCACCCATGCCGGTAAGAAATGAAACAGCAAACCCGGACTGACGTGCAGAAGCACCCATGCCGGTAAGAATGGAAACAACAAACCCGGACTGACGTGCAGAAGCACCCATGCCGGTAAGAAATGAAACAGCAAACCCGGACTGACGTGCAGAAGCACCCATGCCGGTAAGAATGGAAACAACAAACCCGGACTGACGTGCAGAAGCACCCATGCCGGTAAGAAATGAAACAGCAAACCCGGACTGACGTGCAGAAGCACCCATGCCGGTAAGAATGGAAACAACAAACCCGGACTGACGTGCAGAAGCACCCATGCCGGTAAGAATGGAAACAACAAACCCGAACTGACGTGCAGAAGCACCCATGCCGGTAAGAATGGAAACAACAAACCCGAACTGACGTGCAGAAGCACCCATGCCGGAAAGAATGGAAACAACAAACCCGAACTGACGTGCAGAAGCACCCATGCCGGTAAGAATGGAAACAGCAAACCCGGAATGACGTGCAGAAGCACCCATGCCGGTAAGAATGGAAACAACAAACCCGGACTGACGTGCAGAAGCACCCATGCCGGTAAGAATGGAAACAACAAACCCGAACTGACGTGCAGAAGCACCCATGCCGGTAAGAATGGAAACAGCAAACCCGGAATGACGTGCAGAAGCACCCATGCCGGTAAGAATGGAAACAACAAACCCGGACTGACGTGCAGAAGCACCCATGCCGGTAAGAATGGAAACAACAAACCCGAACTGACGTGCAGAAGCACCCATGCCGGTAAGAATGGAAACAACAAACCCGAACTGACGTGCAGAAGCACCCATGCCGGTAAGAATGGGAACAGCAAACCCGGACTGACGTGCCGAAGCACCCATGCCGGTAAGAAATGAAACAGCAAACCCGGACTGACGTGCAGAAGCACCCATGCCGGTAAGAATGGAAACAGCAAACCCGGACTGACGTGCCGAAGCACCCATGCCGGTAAGAATGGAAACAGCAAACCCGGACTGACGTGCAGAAGCACCCATGCCGGTAAGAATGGAAACAACAAACCCGGACTGACGTGCCGAAGCACCCATGCCGGTAAGAATGGAAACAGCAAACCCGGACTGACGTGCAGAAGCACCCATGCCGGTAAGAATGGAAACAACAAACCCGGACTGACGTGCAGAAGCACCCATGCCGGTAAGAAATGAAACAGCAAACCCGGACTGACGTGCAGAAGCACCCATGCCGGTAAGAATGGAAACAACAAACCCGGACTGACGTGCAGAAGCACCCATGCCGGTAAGAATGGAAACAACAAACCCGGACTGACGTGCAGAAGCACCCATGCCGGTAAGAATGGAAACAACAAACCCGGACTGACGTGCCGAAGCACCCATGCCGGTAAGAATGGAAACAACAAACCCGAACTGACGTGCAGAAGCACCCATGCCGGTAAGAATGGAAACAACAAACCCGGACTGACGTGCAGAAGCACCCATGCCGGTAAGAAATGAAACAGCAAACCCGGACTGACGTGCAGAAGCAACCATGCCGGTAAGAATGGAAACAACAAACCCGGACTGACGTGCAGAAGCACCCATGCCGGTAAGAAATGAAACAGCAAACCCGGACTGACGTGCAGAAGCACCCATGCCGGTAAGAATGGAAACAACAAACCCGGACTGACGTGCAGAAGCACCCATGCCGGTAAGAAATGAAACAGCAAACCCGGACTGACGTGCAGAAGCACCCATGCCGGTAAGAATGGAAACAACAAACCCGGACTGACGTGCAGAAGCACCCATGCCGGTAAGAAATGAAACAGCAAACCCGGACTGACGTGCAGAAGCACCCATGCCGGTAAGAATGGAAACAACAAACCCGGACTGACGTGCAGAAGCACCCATGCCGGTAAGAATGGAAACAACAAACCCGAACTGACGTGCAGAAGCACCCATGCCGGTAAGAATGGAAACAACAAACCCGAACTGACGTGCAGAAGCACCCATGCCGGAAAGAATGGAAACAACAAACCCGAACTGACGTGCAGAAGCACCCATGCCGGTAAGAATGGAAACAGCAAACCCGGAATGACGTGCAGAAGCACCCATGCCGGTAAGAATGGAAACAACAAACCCGGACTGACGTGCAGAAGCACCCATGCCGGTAAGAATGGAAACAACAAACCCGGACTGACGTGCAGAAGCACCCATGCCGGTAAGAATGGAAACAACAAACCCGAACTGACGTGCAGAAGCACCCATGCCGGTAAGAATGGAAACAACAAACCCGAACTGACGTGCAGAAGCACCCATGCCGGTAAGAATGGGAACAGCAAACCCGGACTGACGTGCCGAAGCACCCATGCCGGTAAGAAATGAAACAGCAAACCCGGACTGACGTGCAGAAGCACCCATGCCGGTAAGAAATGAAACAGCAAACCCGGACTGACGTGCAGAAGCACCTATGCCGGTAAGAAATGAAACAGCAAACCCGGACTGACGTGCAGAAGCACCCATGCCGGTAAGAATGGGAACAGCAAACCCGGACTGACGTGCCGAAGCACCCATGCCGGTAAGAAATGAAACAGCAAACCCGGACTGACGTGCAGAAGCACCCATGCCGGTAAGAATGGAAACAGCAAACCCGGACTGACGTGCAGAAGCAACCATGCCGGTAAGAATGGAAACAACAAACCCGGACTGACGTGCAGAAGCACCCATGCCGGTAAGAATGGAAACAACAAACCCGGACTGACGTGCAGAAGCACCCATGCCGGTAAGAAATGAAACAGCAAACCCGGACTGACGTGCAGAAGCACCCATGCCGGTAAGAAATGAAACAGCAAACCCGGACTGACGTGCAGAAGCACCCATGCCGGTAAGAATGGAAACAACAAACCCGGACTGACGTGCAGAAGCACCCATGCCGGTAAGAATGGAAACAACAAACCCGGACTGACGTGCAGAAGCACCCATGCCGGTAAGAATGGAAACAGCAAACCCGGACTGACGTGCAGAAGCACCCATGCCGGTAAGAATGGAAACAGCAAACCCGGACTGACGTGCAGAAGCACCCATGCCGGTAAGAATGGAAACAACAAACCCGGACTGACGTGCAGAAGCACCCATGCCGGTAAGAATGGAAACAACAAACCCGGACTGACGTGCAGAAGCACCCATGCCGGTAAGAATGGAAACAGCAAACCCGGACTGACGTGCAGAAGCACCCATGCCGGTAAGAATGGAAACAGCAAACCCGGACTGACGTGCCGAAGCACCCATGCCGGTAAGAATGGAAACAGCAAACCCGGACTGACGTGCAGAAGCACCCATGCCGGTAAGAAATGAAACAGCAAACCCGGACTGACGTGCAGAAGCACCCATGCCGGTAAGAATGGAAACAACAAACCCGGACTGACGTGCAGAAGCACCCATGCCGGTAAGAAATGAAACAGCAAACCCGGACTGACGTGCAGAAGCACCCATGCCGGTAAGAATGGAAACAACAAACCCGAACTGACGTGCAGAAGCACCCATGCCGGTAAGAATGGAAACAACAAACCCGAACTGACGTGCAGAAGCACCCATGCCGGTAAGAATGGAAACAACAAACCCGGACTGACGTGCAGAAGCACCCATGCCGGTAAGAAATGAAACAGCAAACCCGGACTGACGTGCAGAAGCAACCATGCCGGTAAGAATGGAAACAACAAACCCGGACTGACGTGCAGAAGCACCCATGCCGGTAAGAAATGAAACAGCAAACCCGGACTGACGTGCAGAAGCACCCATGCCGGTAAGAATGGAAACAACAAACCCGGACTGACGTGCAGAAGCACCCATGCCGGTAAGAATGGAAACAACAAACCCGAACTGACGTGCAGAAGCACCCATGCCGGTAAGAATGGAAACAACAAACCCGGACTGACGTGCAGAAGCACCCATGCCGGTAAGAAATGAAACAGCAAACCCGGACTGACGTGCAGAAGCAACCATGCCGGTAAGAATGGAAACAACAAACCCGGACTGACGTGCAGAAGCACCCATGCCGGTAAGAAATGAAACAGCAAACCCGGACTGACGTGCAGAAGCACCCATGCCGGTAAGAATGGAAACAACAAACCCGGACTGACGTGCAGAAGCACCCATGCCGGTAAGAAATGAAACAGCAAACCCGGACTGACGTGCAGAAGCACCCATGCCGGTAAGAATGGAAACAACAAACCCGGACTGACGTGCAGAAGCACCCATGCCGGTAAGAAATGAAACAGCAAACCCGGACTGACGTGCAGAAGCACCCATGCCGGTAAGAATGGAAACAACAAACCCGGACTGACGTGCAGAAGCACCCATGCCGGTAAGAATGGAAACAACAAACCCGAACTGACGTGCAGAAGCACCCATGCCGGTAAGAATGGAAACAACAAACCCGAACTGACGTGCAGAAGCACCCATGCCGGAAAGAATGGAAACAACAAACCCGAACTGACGTGCAGAAGCACCCATGCCGGTAAGAATGGAAACAACAAACCCGGACTGACGTGCAGAAGCACCCATGCCGGTAAGAATGGAAACAACAAACCCGGACTGACGTGCAGAAGCACCCATGCCGGTAAGAATGGAAACAACAAACCCGGACTGACGTGCAGAAGCACCCATGCCGGTAAGAATGGAAACAACAAACCCGGACTGACGTGCAGAAGCACCCATGCCGGTAAGAATGGAAACAACAAACCCGAACTGACGTGCAGAAGCACCCATGCCGGTAAGAATGGAAACAACAAACCCGAACTGACGTGCAGAAGCACCCATGCCGGTAAGAATGGGAACAGCAAACCCGGACTGACGTGCCGAAGCACCCATGCCGGTAAGAAATGAAACAGCAAACCCGGACTGACGTGCAGAAGCACCCATGCCGGTAAGAAATGAAACAGCAAACCCGGACTGACGTGCAGAAGCACCTATGCCGGTAAGAAATGAAACAGCAAACCCGGACTGACGTGCAGAAGCACCCATGCCGGTAAGAATGGGAACAGCAAACCCGGACTGACGTGCCGAAGCACCCATGCCGGTAAGAAATGAAACAGCAAACCCGGACTGACGTGCAGAAGCACCCATGCCGGTAAGAATGGAAACAGCAAACCCGGACTGACGTGCAGAAGCAACCATGCCGGTAAGAATGGAAACAACAAACCCGGACTGACGTGCAGAAGCACCCATGCCGGTAAGAATGGAAACAACAAACCCGGACTGACGTGCAGAAGCACCCATGCCGGTAAGAAATGAAACAGCAAACCCGGACTGACGTGCAGAAGCACCCATGCCGGTAAGAAATGAAACAGCAAACCCGGACTGACGTGCAGAAGCACCCATGCCGGTAAGAATGGAAACAACAAACCCGGACTGACGTGCAGAAGCACCCATGCCGGTAAGAATGGAAACAACAAACCCGGACTGACGTGCAGAAGCACCCATGCCGGTAAGAATGGAAACAGCAAACCCGGACTGACGTGCAGAAGCACCCATGCCGGTAAGAATGGAAACAGCAAACCCGGACTGACGTGCAGAAGCACCCATGCCGGTAAGAATGGAAACAACAAACCCGGACTGACGTGCAGAAGCACCCATGCCGGTAAGAATGGAAACAACAAACCCGGACTGACGTGCAGAAGCACCCATGCCGGTAAGAATGGAAACAGCAAACCCGGACTGACGTGCAGAAGCACCCATGCCGGTAAGAATGGAAACAGCAAACCCGGACTGACGTGCCGAAGCACCCATGCCGGTAAGAATGGAAACAGCAAACCCGGACTGACGTGCAGAAGCACCCATGCCGGTAAGAAATGAAACAGCAAACCCGGACTGACGTGCAGAAGCACCCATGCCGGTAAGAATGGAAACAACAAACCCGGACTGACGTGCAGAAGCACCCATGCCGGTAAGAAATGAAACAGCAAACCCGGACTGACGTGCAGAAGCACCCATGCCGGTAAGAATGGAAACAACAAACCCGAACTGACGTGCAGAAGCACCCATGCCGGTAAGAATGGAAACAACAAACCCGAACTGACGTGCAGAAGCACCCATGCCGGTAAGAATGGAAACAACAAACCCGGACTGACGTGCAGAAGCACCCATGCCGGTAAGAAATGAAACAGCAAACCCGGACTGACGTGCAGAAGCAACCATGCCGGTAAGAATGGAAACAACAAACCCGGACTGACGTGCAGAAGCACCCATGCCGGTAAGAAATGAAACAGCAAACCCGGACTGACGTGCAGAAGCACCCATGCCGGTAAGAATGGAAACAACAAACCCGGACTGACGTGCAGAAGCACCCATGCCGGTAAGAAATGAAACAGCAAACCCGGACTGACGTGCAGAAGCACCCATGCCGGTAAGAATGGAAACAACAAACCCGGACTGACGTGCAGAAGCACCCATGCCGGTAAGAAATGAAACAGCAAACCCGGACTGACGTGCAGAAGCACCCATGCCGGTAAGAATGGAAACAACAAACCCGGACTGACGTGCAGAAGCACCCATGCCGGTAAGAATGGAAACAACAAACCCGGACTGACGTGCAGAAGCACCCATGCCGGTAAGAATGGAAACAACAAACCCGGACTGACGTGCCGAAGCACCCATGCCGGTAAGAATGGAAACAGCAAACCCGGACTGACGTGCAGAAGCACCCATGCCGGTAAGAATGGAAACAACAAACCCGGACTGACGTGCAGAAGCACCCATGCCGGTAAGAAATGAAACAGCAAACCCGGACTGACGTGCAGAAGCACCCATGCCGGTAAGAATGGAAACAACAAACCCGGACTGACGTGCAGAAGCACCCATGCCGGTAAGAATGGAAACAACAAACCCGGACTGACGTGCAGAAGCACCCATGCCGGTAAGAATGGAAACAACAAACCCGGACTGACGTGCCGAAGCACCCATGCCGGTAAGAATGGAAACAGCAAACCCGGACTGACGTGCAGAAGCACCCATGCCGGTAAGAATGGAAACAACAAACCCGGACTGACGTGCAGAAGCACCCATGCCGGTAAGAATGGAAACAACAAACCCGGACTGACGTGCAGAAGCACCCATGCCGGTAAGAAATGAAACAGCAAACCCGGACTGACGTGCAGAAGCACCCATGCCGGTAAGAAATGAAACAACAAACCCGAACTGACGTGCAGAAGCACCCATGCCGGTAAGAATGGAAACAGCAAACCCGGACTGACGTGCAGAAGCAACCATGCCGGTAAGAATGGAAACAACAAACCCGGACTGACGTGCAGAAGCACCCATGCCGGTAAGAATGGAAACAACAAACCCGAACTGACGTGCAGAAGCACCCATGCCGGTAAGAAATGAAACAACAAACCCGGACTGACGTGCAGAAGCACCCATGCCGGTAAGAATGGAAACAACAAACCCGGACTGACGTGCAGAAGCACCCATGCCGGTAAGAATGGAAACAACAAACCCGGACTGACGTGCAGAAGCACCCATGCCGGTAAGAATGGAAACAACAAACCCGAACTGACGTGCAGAAGCACCCATGCCGGTAAGAAATGAAACAGCAAACCCGGACTGACGTGCAGAAGCACCCATGCCGGTAAGAAATGAAACAACAAACCCGGACTGACGTGCAGAAGCACCCATGCCGGTAAGAATGGAAACAACAAACCCGAACTGACGTGCAGAAGCACCCATGCCGGAAAGAATGGAAACAACAAACCCGAACTGACGTGCAGAAGCACCCATGCCGGTAAGAATGGAAACAGCAAACCCGGAATGACGTGCAGAAGCACCCATGCCGGTAAGAATGGAAACAACAAACCCGGACTGACGTGCAGAAGCACCCATGCCGGTAAGAATGGAAACAACAAACCCGGACTGACGTGCCGAAGCACCCATGCCGGTAAGAAATGAAACAGCAAACCCGGACTGACGTGCAGAAGCACCCATGCCGGTAAGAATGGAAACAACAAACCCGAACTGACGTGCAGAAGCACCCATGCCGGTAAGAATGGAAACAACAAACCCGAACTGACGTGCAGAAGCACCCATGCCGGTAAGAATGGGAACAGCAAACCCGGACTGACGTGCCGAAGCACCCATGCCGGTAAGAAATGAAACAGCAAACCCGGACTGACGTGCAGAAGCACCCATGCCGGTAAGAAATGAAACAGCAAACCCGGACTGACGTGCAGAAGCACCCATGCCGGTAAGAAATGAAACAGCAAACCCGGACTGACGTGCAGAAGCACCCATGCCGGTAAGAATGGGAACAGCAAACCCGGACTGACGTGCCGAAGCACCCATGCCGGTAAGAAATGAAACAGCAAACCCGGACTGACGTGCAGAAGCACCCATGCCGGTAAGAATGGAAACAGCAAACCCGGACTGACGTGCAGAAGCAACCATGCCGGTAAGAATGGAAACAACAAACCCGGACTGACGTGCAGAAGCACCCATGCCGGTAAGAATGGAAACAACAAACCCGGACTGACGTGCAGAAGCACCCATGCCGGTAAGAAATGAAACAGCAAACCCGGACTGACGTGCAGAAGCACCCATGCCGGTAAGAATGGAAACAACAAACCCGGACTGACGTGCAGAAGCACCCATGCCGGTAAGAATGGAAACAACAAACCCGGACTGACGTGCAGAAGCACCCATGCCGGTAAGAATGGAAACAACAAACCCGGACTGACGTGCCGAAGCACCCATGCCGGTAAGAATGGAAACAGCAAACCCGGACTGACGTGCAGAAGCACCCATGCCGGTAAGAATGGAAACAACAAACCCGGACTGACGTGCAGAAGCACCCATGCCGGTAAGAAATGAAACAGCAAACCCGGACTGACGTGCAGAAGCACCCATGCCGGTAAGAATGGAAACAACAAACCCGGACTGACGTGCAGAAGCACCCATGCCGGTAAGAATGGAAACAACAAACCCGGACTGACGTGCAGAAGCACCCATGCCGGTAAGAATGGAAACAACAAACCCGGACTGACGTGCCGAAGCACCCATGCCGGTAAGAATGGAAACAGCAAACCCGGACTGACGTGCAGAAGCACCCATGCCGGTAAGAATGGAAACAACAAACCCGGACTGACGTGCAGAAGCACCCATGCCGGTAAGAATGGAAACAACAAACCCGGACTGACGTGCAGAAGCACCCATGCCGGTAAGAAATGAAACAGCAAACCCGGACTGACGTGCAGAAGCACCCATGCCGGTAAGAAATGAAACAACAAACCCGAACTGACGTGCAGAAGCACCCATGCCGGTAAGAATGGAAACAGCAAACCCGGACTGACGTGCAGAAGCAACCATGCCGGTAAGAATGGAAACAACAAACCCGGACTGACGTGCAGAAGCACCCATGCCGGTAAGAAATGAAACAACAAACCCGAACTGACGTGCAGAAGCACCCATGCCGGTAAGAATGGAAACAACAAACCCGGACTGACGTGCCGAAGCACCCATGCCGGTAAGAATGGAAACAGCAAACCCGGACTGACGTGCAGAAGCACCCATGCCGGTAAGAATGGAAACAACAAACCCGGACTGACGTGCAGAAGCACCCATGCCGGTAAGAAATGAAACAGCAAACCCGGACTGACGTGCAGAAGCACCCATGCCGGTAAGAATGGAAACAGCAAACCCGGAATGACGTGCAGAAGCACCCATGCCGGTAAGAATGGAAACAACAAACCCGGACTGACGTGCAGAAGCACCCATGCCGGTAAGAATGGAAACAACAAACCCGGACTGACGTGCCGAAGCACCCATGCCGGTAAGAAATGAAACAACAAACCCGAACTGACGTGCAGAAGCACCCATGCCGGTAAGAATGGAAACAGCAAACCCGGACTGACGTGCAGAAGCAACCATGCCGGTAAGAATGGAAACAACAAACCCGGACTGACGTGCAGAAGCACCCATGCCGGTAAGAAATGAAACAACAAACCCGAACTGACGTGCAGAAGCACCCATGCCGGTAAGAATGGAAACAACAAACCCGGACTGACGTGCCGAAGCACCCATGCCGGTAAGAATGGAAACAGCAAACCCGGACTGACGTGCAGAAGCACCCATGCCGGTAAGAATGGAAACAACAAACCCGGACTGACGTGCAGAAGCACCCATGCCGGTAAGAAATGAAACAGCAAACCCGGACTGACGTGCAGAAGCACCCATGCCGGTAAGAATGGAAACAGCAAACCCGGAATGACGTGCAGAAGCACCCATGCCGGTAAGAATGGAAACAACAAACCCGGACTGACGTGCAGAAGCACCCATGCCGGTAAGAATGGAAACAACAAACCCGGACTGACGTGCCGAAGCACCCATGCCGGTAAGAAATGAAACAGCAAACCCGGACTGACGTGCAGAAGCACCCATGCCGGTAAGAATGGAAACAACAAACCCGAACTGACGTGCAGAAGCACCCATGCCGGTAAGAATGGAAACAACAAACCCGAACTGACGTGCAGAAGCACCCATGCCGGTAAGAATGGGAACAGCAAACCCGGACTGACGTGCCGAAGCACCCATGCCGGTAAGAAATGAAACAGCAAACCCGGACTGACGTGCAGAAGCACCCATGCCGGTAAGAAATGAAACAGCAAACCCGGACTGACGTGCAGAAGCACCCATGCCGGTAAGAAATGAAACAGCAAACCCGGACTGACGTGCAGAAGCACCCATGCCGGTAAGAATGGGAACAGCAAACCCGGACTGACGTGCCGAAGCACCCATGCCGGTAAGAATGGAAACAGCAAACCCGGACTGACGTGCCGAAGCACCCATGCCGGTAAGAATGGAAACAGCAAACCCGGACTGACGTGCAGAAGCACCCATGCCGGTAAGAAATGAAACAGCAAACCCGGACTGACGTGCAGAAGCACCCATGCCGGTAAGAATGGAAACAACAAACCCGGACTGACGTGCAGAAGCACCCATGCCGGTAAGAAATGAAACAGCAAACCCGGACTGACGTGCAGAAGCACCCATGCCGGTAAGAATGGAAACAACAAACCCGGACTGACGTGCAGAAGCACCCATGCCGGTAAGAATGGAAACAACAAACCCGAACTGACGTGCAGAAGCACCCATGCCGGTAAGAATGGAAACAACAAACCCGGACTGACGTGCAGAAGCACCCATGCCGGTAAGAAATGAAACAGCAAACCCGGACTGACGTGCAGAAGCACCCATGCCGGTAAGAAATGAAACAGCAAACCCGGACTGACGTGCAGAAGCACCCATGCCGGTAAGAATGGAAACAACAAACCCGGACTGGCGTGCAGAAGCACCCATGCCGGTAAGAATGGAAACAACAAACCCGGACTGACGTGCAGAAGCACCCATGCCGGTAAGAATGGAAACAGCAAACCCGGACTGACGTGCAGAAGCACCCATGCCGGTAAGAATGGAAACAGCAAACCCGGACTGACGTGCCGAAGCACCCATGCCGGTAAGAATGGAAACAGCAAACCCGGACTGACGTGCAGAAGCACCCATGCCGGTAAGAAATGAAACAGCAAACCCGGACTGACGTGCAGAAGCACCCATGCCGGTAAGAATGGAAACAACAAACCCGGACTGACGTGCAGAAGCACCCATGCCGGTAAGAAATGAAACAGCAAACCCGGACTGACGTGCAGAAGCACCCATGCCGGTAAGAATGGAAACAACAAACCCGGACTGACGTGCAGAAGCACCCATGCCGGTAAGAATGGAAACAACAAACCCGAACTGACGTGCAGAAGCACCCATGCCGGTAAGAATGGAAACAACAAACCCGGACTGACGTGCAGAAGCACCCATGCCGGTAAGAAATGAAACAGCAAACCCGGACTGACGTGCAGAAGCACCCATGCCGGTAAGAATGGAAACAACAAACCCGGACTGACGTGCAGAAGCACCCATGCCGGTAAGAAATGAAACAGCAAACCCGGACTGACGTGCAGAAGCACCCATGCCGGTAAGAATGGAAACAACAAACCCGGACTGACGTGCAGAAGCACCCATGCCGGTAAGAAATGAAACAGCAAACCCGGACTGACGTGCAGAAGCACCCATGCCGGTAAGAATGGAAACAACAAACCCGGACTGACGTGCAGAAGCACCCATGCCGGTAAGAATGGAAACAACAAACCCGGACTGACGTGCAGAAGCACCCATGCCGGTAAGAATGGAAACAACAAACCCGGACTGACGTGCCGAAGCACCCATGCCGGTAAGAATGGAAACAGCAAACCCGGACTGACGTGCAGAAGCACCCATGCCGGTAAGAATGGAAACAACAAACCCGGACTGACGTGCAGAAGCACCCATGCCGGTAAGAAATGAAACAGCAAACCCGGACTGACGTGCAGAAGCACCCATGCCGGTAAGAATGGAAACAACAAACCCGGACTGACGTGCAGAAGCACCCATGCCGGTAAGAATGGAAACAACAAACCCGGACTGACGTGCAGAAGCACCCATGCCGGTAAGAATGGAAACAACAAACCCGGACTGACGTGCCGAAGCACCCATGCCGGTAAGAATGGAAACAGCAAACCCGGACTGACGTGCAGAAGCACCCATGCCGGTAAGAATGGAAACAACAAACCCGGACTGACGTGCAGAAGCACCCATGCCGGTAAGAATGGAAACAACAAACCCGGACTGACGTGCAGAAGCACCCATGCCGGTAAGAAATGAAACAGCAAACCCGGACTGACGTGCAGAAGCACCCATGCCGGTAAGAAATGAAACAACAAACCCGAACTGACGTGCAGAAGCACCCATGCCGGTAAGAATGGAAACAACAAACCCGGACTGACGTGCAGAAGCACCCATGCCGGTAAGAAATGAAACAGCAAACCCGGACTGACGTGCAGAAGCACCCATGCCGGTAAGAATGGAAACAACAAACCCGGACTGACGTGCAGAAGCACCCATGCCGGTAAGAATGGAAACAACAAACCCGGACTGACGTGCAGAAGCACCCATGCCGGTAAGAATGGAAACAACAAACCCGGACTGACGTGCAGAAGCACCCATGCCGGTAAGAATGGAAACAACAAACCCGGACTGACGTGCAGAAGCACCCATGCCGGTAAGAATGGAAACAACAAACCCGAACTGACGTGCAGAAGCACCCATGCCGGTAAGAATGGGAACAGCAAACCCGGACTGACGTGCCGAAGCACCCATGCACGGTAAGAAATGAAACAGCAAACCCGGACTGACGTGCAGAAGCACCCATGCCGGTAAGAAATGAAACAACAAACCCGGACTGACGTGCAGAAGCACCCATGCCGGTAAGAATGGGAACAGCAAACCCGGACTGACGTGCAGAAGCACCCATGCCGGTAAGAAATGAAACAGCAAACCCGGACTGACGTGGAGAAGCACCCATGCCGGTAAGAATGGGAACAGCAAACCCGGACTGACGTGCAGAAGCAACCATGCCGGTAAGAATGGAAACAACAAACCCGGACTGACGTGCAGAAGCAACCATGCCGGTAAGAATGGAAACAACAAACCCGGACTGACGTGCAGAAGCACCCATGCCGGTAAGAAATGAAACAGCAAACCCGGACTGACGTGCAGAAGCACCCATGCCGGTAAGAATGGGAACAACAAACCCGGACTGACGTGCAGAAGCACCCATGCCGGTAAGAAATGAAACAGCAAACCCGGACTGACGTGCAGAAGCACCCATGCCGGTAAGAATGGAAACAGCAAACCCGGACTGACGTGCAGAAGCAACCATGCCGGTAAGAATGGAAACAACAAACCCGGACTGACGTGCAGAAGCACCCATGCCGGTAAGAAATGAAACAGCAAACCCGGACTGACGTGCAGAAGCACCCATGCCGGTAAGAATGGAAACAACAAACCCGGACTGACGTGCAGAAGCACCCATGCCGGTAAGAAATGAAACAGCAAACCCGGACTGACGTGCAGAAGCACCCATGCCGGTAAGAATGGAAACAACAAACCCGGACTGACGTGCAGAAGCACCCATGCCGGTAAGAAATGAAACAGCAAACCCGGACTGACGTGCAGAAGCACCCATGCCGGTAAGAAATGAAACAGCAAACCCGGACTGACGTGCAGAAGCACCCATGCCGGTAAGAATGGAAACAACAAACCCGGACTGACGTGCAGAAGCACCCATGCCGGTAAGAAATGAAACAGCAAACCCGGACTGACGTGCAGAAGCACCCATGCCGGTAAGAAATGAAACAGCAAACCCGGACTGACGTGCAGAAGCACCCATGCCGGTAAGAATGGAAACAACAAACCCGGACTGGCGTGCAGAAGCACCCATGCCGGTAAGAATGGAAACAACAAACCCGGACTGACGTGCAGAAGCACCCATGCCGGTAAGAAATGAAACAGCAAACCCGGACTGACGTGCAGAAGCACCCATGCCGGTAAGAATGGAAACAACAAACCCGGACTGACGTGCAGAAGCACCCATGCCGGTAAGAAATGAAACAGCAAACCCGGACTGACGTGCAGAAGCACCCATGCCGGTAAGAATGGAAACAACAAACCCGGACTGACGTGCAGAAGCACCCATGCCGGTAAGAATGGAAACAACAAACCCGGACTGACGTGCAGAAGCACCCATGCCGGTAAGAATGGAAACAACAAACCCGGACTGACGTGCCGAAGCACCCATGCCGGTAAGAATGGAAACAGCAAACCCGGACTGACGTGCAGATGCACCCATGCCGGTAAGAATGGAAACAGCAAACCCGGACTGACGTGCAGAAGCACCCATGCCGGTAAGAATGGAAACAACAAACCCGGACTGACGTGCAGAAGCACCCATGCCGGTAAGAAATGAAACAGCAAACCCGGACTGACGTGCAGAAGCACCCATGCCGGTAAGAATGGAAACAACAAACCCGAACTGACGTGCAGAAGCACCCATGCCGGTAAGAATGGAAACAACAAACCCGGACTGACGTGCAGAAGCACCCATGCCGGTAAGAAATGAAACAGCAAACCCGGACTGACGTGCAGAAGCACCCATGCCGGTAAGAATGGAAACAACAAACCCGGACTGACGTGCAGAAGCACCCATGCCGGTAAGAATGGAAACAACAAACCCGGACTGACGTGCAGAAGCACCCATGCCGGTAAGAATGGAAACAACAAACCCGGACTGACGTGCAGAAGCACCCATGCCGGTAAGAAATGAAACAGCAAACCCGGACTGACGTGCAGAAGCACCCATGCCGGTAAGAATGGAAACAACAAACCCGGACTGACGTGCAGAAGCACCCATGCCGGTAAGAAATGAAACAACAAACCCGGACTGACGTGCAGAAGCACCCATGCCGGTAAGAATGGAAACAACAAACCCGGACTGACGTGCAGAAGCACCCATGCCGGTAAGAATGGAAACAACAAACCCGGACTGACGTGCAGAAGCACCCATGCCGGTAAGAATGGAAACAACAAACCCGGACTGACGTGCAGAAGCACCCATGCCGGTAAGAAATGAAACAACAAACCCGGACTGACGTGCAGAAGCACCCATGCCGGTAAGAAATGAAACAGCAAACCCGGACTGACGTGCAGAAGCACCCATGCCGGTAAGAAATGAAACAGCAAACCCGGACTGACGTGCAGAAGCACCCATGCCGGTAAGAATGGAAACAACAAACCCGGACTGACGTGCAGAAGCACCCATGCCGGTAAGAAATGAAACAACAAACCCGGACTGACGTGCAGAAGCACCCATGCCGGTAAGAAATGAAACAGCAAACCCGGACTGACGTGCAGAAGCACCCATGCCGGTAAGAATGGAAACAACAAACCCGGACTGACGTGCAGAAGCACCCATGCCGGTAAGAATGGAAACAGCAAACCCGGACTGACGTGCAGAAGCACCCATGCCGGTAAGAAATGAAACAACAAACCCGGACTGACGTGCAGAAGCACCCATGCCGGTAAGAATGGAAACAACAAACCCGGACTGACGTGCAGAAGCACCCATGCCGGTAAGAAATGAAACAGCAAACCCGGACTGACGTGCAGAAGCACCCATGCCGGTAAGAATGGAAACAACAAACCCGGACTGACGTGCAGAAGCACCCATGCCGGTAAGAATGGAAACAACAAACCCGGACTGACGTGCAGAAGCACCCATGCCGGTAAGAATGGAAACAACAAACCCGGACTGACGTGCCGAAGCACCCATGCCGGTAAGAAATGAAACAGCAAACCCGGACTGACGTGCAGAAGCACCCATGCCGGTAAGAAATGAAACAGCAAACCCGGACTGACGTGCAGAAGCACCCATGCCGGTAAGAATGGAAACAACAAACCCGGACTGACGTGCAGAAGCACCCATGCCGGTAAGAATGGAAACAACAAACCCGGACTGACGTGCCGAAGCACCCATGCCGGTAAGAAATGAAACAGCAAACCCGGACTGACGTGCAGAAGCACCCATGCCGGTAAGAATGGAAACAACAAACCCGGACTGACGTGCAGAAGCACCCATGCCGGTAAGAATGGAAACAACAAACCCGGACTGACGTGCCGAAGCACCCATGCCGGTAAGAAATGAAACAGCAAACCCGGACTGACGTGCAGAAGCACCCATGCCGGTAAGAAATGAAACAGCAAACCCGGACTGACGTGCAGAAGCACCCATGCCGGTAAGAATGGAAACAGCAAACCCGGACTGACGTGCAGAAGCACCCATGCCGGTAAGAAATGAAACAGCAAACCCGGACTGACGTGCAGAAGCACCCATGCCGGTAAGAATGGAAACAACAAACCCGGACTGACGTGCAGAAGCACCCATGCCGGTAAGAATGGAAACAACAAACCCGGACTGACGTGCAGAAGCACCCATGCCGGTAAGAATGGAAACAACAAACCCGGACTGACGTGCAGAAGCACCCATGCCGGTAAGAATGGAAACAGCAAACCCGGACTGACGTGCAGAAGCACCCATGCCGGTAAGAATGGAAACAACAAACCCGGACTGACGTGCAGAAGCACCCATGCCGGTAAGAATGGAAACAACAAACCCGGACTGACGTGCAGAAGCACCCATGCCGGTAAGAATGGAAACAACAAACCCGGACTGACGTGCAGAAGCACCCATGCCGGTAAGAATGGAAACAGCAAACCCGGACTGACGTGCCGAAGCACCCATGCCGGTAAGAATGGAAACAGCAAACCCGGACTGACGTGCAGAAGCACCCATGCCGGTAAGAAATGAAACAACAAACCCGGACTGACGTGCAGAAGCACCCATGCCGGTAAGAATGGAAACAACAAACCCGGACTGACGTGCCGAAGCACCCATGCCGGTAAGAATGGAAACAGCAAACCCGGACTGACGTGCAGAAGCACCCATGCCGGTAAGAAATGAAACAGCAAACCCGGACTGACGTGCAGAAGCACCCATGCCGGTAAGAATGGAAACAACAAACCCGGACTGACGTGCAGAAGCACCCATGCCGGTAAGAATGGAAACAACAAACCCGGACTGACGTGCAGAAGCACCCATGCCGGTAAGAATGGAAACAACAAACCCGGACTGACGTGCAGAAGCACCCATGCCGGTAAGAATGGAAACAACAAACCCGGACTGACGTGCCGAAGCACCCATGCCGGTAAGAAATGAAACAGCAAACCCGGACTGACGTGCAGAAGCACCCATGCCGGTAAGAAATGAAACAACAAACCCGGACTGACGTGCAGAAGCACCCATGCCGGTAAGAATGGAAACAGCAAACCCGGACTGACGTGCAGAAGCACCCATGCCGGTAAGAAATGAAACAGCAAACCCGGACTGACGTGCAGAAGCACCCATGCCGGTAAGAATGGAAACAACAAACCCGGACTGACGTGCAGAAGCACCCATGCCGGTAAGAATGGAAACAGCAAACCCGGACTGACGTGCCGAAGCACCCATGCCGGTAAGAATGGAAACAGCAAACCCGGACTGACGTGCAGAAGCACCCATGCCGGTAAGAAATGAAACAACAAACCCGGACTGACGTGCAGAAGCACCCATGCCGGTAAGAATGGAAACAACAAACCCGGACTGACGTGCAGAAGCACCCATGCCGGTAAGAATGGAAACAACAAACCCGGACTGACGTGCAGAAGCACCCATGCCGGTAAGAATGGAAACAACAAACCCGGACTGACGTGCAGAAGCACCCATGCCGGTAAGAATGGAAACAACAAACCCGGACTGACGTGCCGAAGCACCCATGCCGGTAAGAAATGAAACAGCAAACCCGGACTGACGTGCAGAAGCACCCATGCCGGTAAGAAATGAAACAGCAAACCCGGACTGACGTGCAGAAGCACCCATGCCGGTAAGAATGGAAACAACAAACCCGGACTGACGTGCAGAAGCACCCATGCCGGTAAGAATGGAAACAACAAACCCGGACTGACGTGCCGAAGCACCCATGCCGGTAAGAAATGAAACAGCAAACCCGGACTGACGTGCAGAAGCACCCATGCCGGTAAGAAATGAAACAACAAACCCGGACTGACGTGCAGAAGCACCCATGCCGGTAAGAATGGAAACAGCAAACCCGGACTGACGTGCAGAAGCACCCATGCCGGTAAGAAATGAAACAGCAAACCCGGACTGACGTGCAGAAGCACCCATGCCGGTAAGAATGGAAACAACAAACCCGGACTGACGTGCAGAAGCACCCATGCCGGTAAGAATGGAAACAGCAAACCCGGACTGACGTGCAGAAGCACCCATGCCGGTAAGAATGGAAACAGCAAACCCGGACTGACGTGCAGAAGCACCCATGCCGGTAAGAATGGAAACAACAAACCCGGACTGACGTGCAGAAGCACCCATGCCGGTAAGAAATGAAACAGCAAACCCGGACTGACGTGCAGAAGCACCCATGCCGGTAAGAAATGAAACAACAAACCCGAACTGACGTGCAGAAGCACCCATGCCGGTAAGAATGGAAACAACAAACCCGGACTGACGTGCAGAAGCACCCATGCCGGTAAGAAATGAAACAGCAAACCCGGACTGACGTGCAGAAGCACCCATGCCGGTAAGAATGGAAACAACAAACCCGGACTGACGTGCAGAAGCACCCATGCCGGTAAGAATGGAAACAACAAACCCGGACTGACGTGCAGAAGCACCCATGCCGGTAAGAATGGAAACAACAAACCCGGACTGACGTGCAGAAGCACCCATGCCGGTAAGAAATGAAACAGCAAACCCGGACTGACGTGCAGAAGCACCCATGCCGGTAAGAATGGAAACAACAAACCCGGACTGACGTGCCGAAGCACCCATGCCGGTAAGAAATGAAACAGCAAACCCGGACTGACGTGCAGAAGCACCCATGCCGGTAAGAATGGAAACAGCAAACCCGGACTGACGTGCAGAAGCACCCATGCCGGTAAGAATGGAAACAACAAACCCGGACTGACGTGCAGAAGCACCCATGCCGGTAAGAATGGAAACAACAAACCCGGACTGACGTGCCGAAGCACCCATGCCGGTAAGAAATGAAACAGCAAACCCGGACTGACGTGCAGAAGCACCCATGCCGGTAAGAAATGAAACAGCAAACCCGGACTGACGTGCAGAAGCACCCATGCCGGTAAGAAATGAAACAGCAAACCCGGACTGACGTGCAGAAGCACCCATGCCGGTAAGAAATGAAACAGCAAACCCGGACTGACGTGCAGAAGCACCCATGCCGGTAAGAATGGAAACAACAAACCCGGACTGACGTGCAGAAGCACCCATGCCGGTAAGAATGGAAACAGCAAACCCGGACTGACGTGCAGAAGCACCCATGCCGGTAAGAATGGAAACAACAAACCCGGACTGACGTGCAGAAGCACCCATGCCGGTAAGAATGGAAACAACAAACCCGGACTGACGTGCAGAAGCACCCATGCCGGTAAGAATGGAAACAGCAAACCCGGACTGACGTGCAGAAGCACCCATGCCGGTAAGAAATGAAACAGCAAACCCGGACTGACGTGCAGAAGCACCCATGCCGGTAAGAAATGAAACAACAAACCCGGACTGACGTGCAGAAGCACCCATGCCGGTAAGAATGGAAACAACAAACCCGGACTGACGTGCAGAAGCACCCATGCCGGTAAGAATGGAAACAACAAACCCGGACTGACGTGCAGAAGCACCCATGCCGGTAAGAATGGAAACAACAAACCCGGACTGACGTGCAGAAGCACCCATGCCGGTAAGAATGGAAACAACAAACCCGGACTGACGTGCAGAAGCACCCATGCCGGTAAGAATGGAAACAACAAACCCGGACTGACGTGCAGAAGCACCCATGCCGGTAAGAATGGAAACAACAAACCCGGACTGACGTGCAGAAGCACCCATGCCGGTAAGAATGGAAACAACAAACCCGGACTGACGTGCCGAAGCACCCATGCCGGTAAGAAATGAAACAGCAAACCCGGACTGACGTGCAGAAGCACCCATGCCGGTAAGAAATGAAACAGCAAACCCGGACTGACGTGCAGAAGCACCCATGCCGGTAAGAATGGAAACAGCAAACCCGGACTGACGTGCAGAAGCACCCATGCCGGTAAGAATGGAAACAACAAACCCGGACTGACGTGCAGAAGCACCCATGCCGGTAAGAATGGAAACAACAAACCCGGACTGACGTGCCGAAGCACCCATGCCGGTAAGAAATGAAACAGCAAACCCGGACTGACGTGCAGAAGCACCCATGCCGGTAAGAAATGAAACAGCAAACCCGGACTGACGTGCAGAAGCACCCATGCCGGTAAGAAATGAAACAGCAAACCCGGACTGACGTGCAGAAGCACCCATGCCGGTAAGAAATGAAACAGCAAACCCGGACTGACGTGCAGAAGCACCCATGCCGGTAAGAATGGAAACAACAAACCCGGACTGACGTGCAGAAGCACCCATGCCGGTAAGAATGGAAACAGCAAACCCGGACTGACGTGCAGAAGCACCCATGCCGGTAAGAATGGAAACAACAAACCCGGACTGACGTGCAGAAGCACCCATGCCGGTAAGAATGGAAACAACAAACCCGGACTGACGTGCAGAAGCACCCATGCCGGTAAGAATGGAAACAACAAACCCGGACTGACGTGCAGAAGCACCCATGCCGGTAAGAAATGAAACAGCAAACCCGGACTGACGTGCAGAAGCACCCATGCCGGTAAGAAATGAAACAACAAACCCGGACTGACGTGCAGAAGCACCCATGCCGGTAAGAATGGAAACAACAAACCCGGACTGACGTGCAGAAGCACCCATGCCGGTAAGAATGGAAACAACAAACCCGGACTGACGTGCAGAAGCACCCATGCCGGTAAGAAATGAAACAGCAAACCCGGACTGACGTGCAGAAGCACCCATGCCGGTAAGAAATGAAACAGCAAACCCGGACTGACGTGCAGAAGCACCCATGCCGGTAAGAAATGAAACAGCAAACCCGGACTGACGTGCAGAAGCACCCATGCCGGTAAGAATGGAAACAACAAACCCGGACTGACGTGCAGAAGCACCCATGCCGGTAAGAAATGAAACAGCAAACCCGGACTGACGTGCAGAAGCACCCATGCCGGTAAGAAATGAAACAACAAACCCGGACTGACGTGCAGAAGCACCCATGCCGGTAAGAATGGAAACAACAAACCCGGACTGACGTGCAGAAGCACCCATGCCGGTAAGAATGGAAACAACAAACCCGGACTGACGTGCAGAAGCACCCATGCCGGTAAGAATGGAAACAGCAAACCCGGACTGACGTGCAGAAGCACCCATGCCGGTAAGAATGGAAACAGCAAACCCGGACTGACGTGCAGAAGCACCCATGCCGGTAAGAATGGAAACAACAAATCAAATATATTTTTCTCTAAGAACTTACAAGACATTATTCTGAAGACGTTGCTCATTTCCAATAGTTGTGAATAGCAACGAGAATCCTCGAAGATCCCCTAAAGCTACGCGATCATACGGATATCCTTAAGAGCATCTTTTACCAACCTCCTATTCCGCTATCGATTGTCCGGTCGAACAAGAGCTATTGATGAAGATGAAGACGTCAGCTTAAAGAATACATAAATTGAGCTCAAGTTTGTTCGTCAGAAATAACTTACTAACAAGGTTGCTCTTTTAATACTTCCAAGGCTCTTTTATTCGGCTCCATGACGTCTTCTGAATTCTTCTGGAGCGGCCGGAGTCAATCGAGCATTTTTCTGGCTCAGAGTCCTCTTTGGGCGGTCCCAGATGCCGATTCGTGTCTTCAAAATCTTTATATGGGTTGTGAGCCGGTGGGCAGCAAGCCAACGTCATCTTCATCGAAAACCTGGAGATGTGGGCGAAGTCAGCGGAGCCGTAGAGTTGAAGACGGGCGGAAGATTCCGAGAAAAATAATGAAAACTTATCTTTAAGACTTTACGAGCGGCGCCAGGGATTCAGCGTGCATCCGACATCATCTGGAACCTTCTAAACCCTCGAGGTCTTCAGCGGGCTCATGGAGCTCCCAATGACTTCTTCTGAATCCTAAAACCTTGTCCAGCTTAAAATCCTTTCGGAGCCGCTCAAAATCTCATATCCATTCTTCTGGAGCCGCGAGTGGGCGTGGCAAATTCAGAAGTCGAAGTACGAAGACATTGATCAAGGCGCGAGACCTTTTTTCTCGACATTTTTCTAAATTTTTCTGGAAAAAAAAATAGTGAAAAACTTATCTTTAAAACTTCAGCAACGGCTCCGGAGCTCCTGACGTCTTCTGGGGTCTTCTGAATCTTCAGGGGGCTCCAACTCGTTTCCAGTGCTTCGTTTTGTTCTCCAAGGACCATCCGGATCCTTCGACCATCTCCCCATGGAGAGCTCACCGATTCCGAATTCCGGAAAAATCGGGAATAAACCATTTTTCACGATTCTCCGTGCTTATATAATGATAAATCTGGGGCACACGGAAAGAAATTTGAGAGGGGTTGGTCACGCGGAAAAAATATTGTTTTTCAAAATGTTTTCATTTCTCGTTTTTTTTCCATTTCTCCGCCACGTGTAATTAAAACGGAGGCTTGGAAATTATTGGGTCTTAAAGCGATAAGAAATGCCTACTGTAGCAAACAAACGAAAGCCTGAAAACTCCAAAAAATGTTGTTTTATTTTAGAATTACTTTTCCGCTCTAAAATTTATACAAAAAAAGTCATGAAAATCGCGGTGAAAAAGACAAGGAGAAACATCACCAACATGCCTTCATTCAAATGACATCGTTCCCTTCATTAAGAGAAAATAGGAAAAAAAAAGGGAGGCATTATCATAATAATTAGACGAAAATCCAATAAAATTGAGTTTTTAAAACGAGGGAATGATAAGTATAAATAATGAAAGTGGTTTTTTTTTGCCGATTTTTTTTCTGTTTGAAGGAAGATTTTCAACAATTTTCTGGTGAAATTGTTGTAGACGTCGTCACACAGAAGACGTTGCAGCAATTCTTAACTCAGAATCCATCTTCCTGAAAGAAATAAATTTATTTAAAAAAACTTAAAAACTGATTTAAAAAAAAATGAAAAAATTGAATTTGTAGTTATTTGTCTATTATGAAACATAGACCATTCTAAACTCATTTTTGAAGTCCGTATAATCGTAACTAGTAAGAAGAGAAAGTTATCACGCACTCTAGATTGTAGGCGCGAGAAGCAGATTCATAGGCACCAAGAGAGGGTGGCCGCGTTTTGGTCCCTGTGGCTCAGCCGGTAACACGCGCGGCCACCAATCGGTACTATAGCTTAGTTCGACCCTTTAGATGGTAATGGATTTTGTTTTGCTTGAAAATGTTCGAAATTGAAGAATCAGTGTATGCAACACATCTTACGACAAAATGCATACACAGCCTACAAAAAAATCTACAAAGCTTTCATGTACAAGCTCTGCTCTACAGCATCTTTAAATAAGGAACTCGAAAAGGAATTATGGGTCCGTCATCTGAAACAGTATATTTATTCGCACACAATATGAAAAATAGATAAAAGAAACAATTCGATTAGAAAAACATAAGAAGTTACTCCCATACAAAAAATTGGAAAATTTTCTGTTTGGGTTCAATTAGAATAGTTGCTTTAGTTCCATTCGTTCTTATTATATCAATTCCTCCATTGATATTAATAAATCGACTATCGCGAAAACGAATACCTGTTGATAATTTGAAAATTCTTTTTTTATTCATTGGCATTTTCAAATGTGAAATATTCTTCATAATTTCTTGTTCCTGACAACGCATCACTCCTTCATTGAACCATTTTCCATTCATATTCAAATATTCGAGTCTTGGATTTGATCCTTTCATCCAACATCTGATAAATCGATTAATATCCTTATCAGTCAAAGTTAGCGATCTTATTTCCAATAATGAGCAGTTAATTGATAGTATTGCATTTAGATTAATTGGAAAATTCTTTTCCAAATTTAGGCAATCAAAATTTCGAACTAAAAGTTTTTGAAAGCGAGGACATTGGGAACTAATATTTTCATAGGGGTGCGCATGAATCTCTTTAGTTTGTGGATACATTTCGATGAAATCGTGAAAATAATCGGGGCTTCTATTCCACAGTTTAATATCCACGTTTGCAAGAGCATCTTTAACCATTTTCTCTTCCATTTCGGATGGACGATCATGGAAACAACATTCGACAGTTGTGCAGTTAAAGACATCAGCAATATGATTGAACAATTTTCCCAATGAGGCATTTGAAAACTCAAAATACACATCTGGCTTTTCGTATCGAACAGTTATAACTTGAGATTCGTTATCAGTGAAACGAGAAAGAATGATAGAGTAGAAATCATCTTGAAATTTGACTGAAAACCCAATATCGCCACTAATACTAAGAAATAAATCGACTTTCTGTGCTTTAAGACTCAATGATTTGACAAGGGTCTTTGAGTATTTGGAGCATGTTGATATCAGAATTCTAAACAAAATGTTTCTTATTTATTTTTATGTTCATGATAAACTTACAAGCTTCGAACATCCATATTTCTCAAAACATTCATAAGAGCATTTTTGGGTAATTGATAAATTGGAAAAGACATTATGATAGAATTCAACGAAAAACACAACAAATGAATGCGTCGGATTGACTGCCTCAATTCAAATGTATCGATCGTTTGTGCTACCGTAACACGCAACCCTGCACATCTTACTTTTGTTTGAATAGTAAGATGTGCAGGGTTGTCTACAACTAGATCAATAATTCAGTTTGAAGTGAGTGTCTGTCAGTTCAACACATTCATTCGTTTTCTTTTTCAATGGATTCTATTGTCATTTTTTCCATTCCAATTTATCAACTACCCAAAAATGCTCTCATGAATGTTCTGAAAAATATGGATAGGCTTAGCTTGTGAGTTTTCGTTAACATAAAATTGAATAAGTAAAATGTTCTTCAGAATTCTGATATCAACATGCTCAAAATACTCAAAATCCCTTGTCAAATCAATAAGTCTTAAAGCACTGAAAGTAAGCTTATCTCTAAGTTGCAGTATTGCGTTTGCAGTCTTGTTTCAAAAAAAAGTTATCTACGATTTCTTTCTTTCCCGTTTCACTGATAACCAAACGCAATCGATACTTGCTCGAACTGATGTGCCAAATGTGTATTTGAAGTGTTCAAATAGGTCATTGGGAAAACTATTCAATCATATTGCTGATATTTTTAACTGCAAATCTGTCGAATGTTATTTCCACGACCGTCCATCCAAAATGGAAGAGAAGTTTGTTGAAGATTTTCTTGCAAACTTGGAAATCAAAAAGTTTGGTGGTGTAAGTGACAATTATTTTTATGATTTCATAGAATTTTATCCACAAACTAAAGAACTTCACGCGTGTCCTATCCAAAATGCTATCAATTCTCAATGTCCTCGTTATCTAAAACTTTTGGTACGAAATTTTGATTGCCTTAGTTTGGGAGAGGATTTTCCAATCAATCTAAATGCATTACTATTAATCAACTGCTCATTATTGGAAATAACATCCCGAATTTTGACTGATAAAGATATTAATCGATTTATCAGATGTTGGATTAAAGGATCAAATCCAAGACTTGAATATTTGAAAATCGATGGAAAATGGTTCAATGAAACAGGAGTGATGCGTTGTAACGAACAAGAAATTATAAAGAATATTCCACTCAAGAAGCAATCAATGGATCAGAAAAGAATCTTCAAATTATCAACTAATATTGGTTATCATAATCATAGACTAATTGATATCAATGGAGGAATTGACATAATAAGAAACAATGGAACTAAAGCGACTATATTGGTTGACCCCGAAGAGAAAACTCTTCAATTTTTTCGTATGGTAATGAACTTTTCATGTGTTTCCGTTAATTGAATTTTTGGCATTTTGACTCTTTTCGACTCTACTCTCATGTTTTTCTTTTGCATTTTTACGGATTTTTAATTTGTTTGGGAATGAATACAATGCTCTATTTTACGACTTTATGAATTTGAGAGAACATGCGCCTTGAACTGCTAACTGACATGACTACTGTAACTGAATAATATTAAAGGTGGCGGGACATGAAAAAATTGAATAGGTAGTTACTTGTCTATTATGAATAATAGACCATTATAAAATCATATTTGAAATCTGTATAATCATAACTAGTAAGAAGAGAAAGTTATAACGCACTCTGGATTGTAGGCGCGAGAAGCAGATTCATAGCCACCGAGAGAGGGCGGCCGCGTTTCGGTCCCTGTGGCTCAGCCGGTAACACGCGCGGCCTCCAATCGGTACGATAGCTTTGTTCGACCCTTTAGATGGTAATGGATTTTGTTTTGCTTGAAAATGTTCAAAATTGAAGAATTAGTGTATACACCACAACTTACGACAAAATGCATACAAAGTCTACTAGAAAGTTGATTCAAATCTTGATTCAACTCCTGTATTTTTTTGCTGGAAATTGTTGTCGTCTGTCTCCTTATCTCTCTTCAATTTGCAAACTTTTCAATCTTACCGTATCACTCTTACAGTAACCCCTTTCGAGATGAAACATTCTTTGAGCTTTTTTCTCAGCGCGTTTTAACAAAAAAGGGGCGTGGCCTGAGTGGGCGGAGCTTATTTTCTCTGAATTTCAGATCGACTCTTTTATGAGATCCCATCAAAGTCCGGATTCTTCAATTATGAGATATTTGTGTGGACATCGGAACTATAGATGTCATCGATTGCCCAGATGATAAGTGACTACAAATACTACACATTTTTGGCAGAAGTATTTCACTCGTTGCGAATTGATGACCTAGCTTTGAAGAAAACTAGTCCCTCATGAAAAACGTAGGCCGCAATCGAGCTTCAACTATATTTGATGGCTTAACTTTCTCAAAACCTAGTCCCCCATGAAAACCTCGGTCATTCTCAACAACTCTATTTCCTTCTGTAAAAGTGTGACCCGTGCTTCAATCACTCATTTTCTTCTCTTTCTAGTATCTATTCAAGTGTTTTCTCCTCCTTCGAGTGTTTATTATTTATTACCTTGCCTCCTCCTCCTCCTCCTTCCTCTTCTCTTCAATTCAACAAAACCGCTTTCGAAACATCCGAAACTTTCTTATCCCCTTCCATTTAGTCTCTGGATCAGTTTCATGTTTTCATACGCATAGTCAAACATTTCTATCACAACTAGCATCATCATTCCCTCCCCCCAATCACCACTTTGCAATCATTTTTACGACCTTTCGTGATCCATATCAATTCGTTTCGTGTTGAATCGCCGCTTATCTACTTCGATTCCCCTCCGTAATCCCAATGTTTTTATGTGTCGCACCTTCACTTTTTATCCCCAACCAATTTGATATGTTTGGATAATGATTGTTTCTGGCGACGGAAAGTTTTTTATTGAAAAATTTGAAAACCTGGAACTCTGGACGAATTAGAACCGGACGAATCGGAACTGGTCGGATAAGAACTGGGTGGATCAGAACTGTACTTTTTCAGAACTACCCGGATAAGAACTGACACTACTTTGCTGCAATGGCCTGCAAGATGCGAAAAGGGCCCAAATATGAGCATTTGAAAAGTTCTTATCCGCGGAAGTTCTTAAACGATCGGTTCTTTTTAGGGTCAGTTCTGATTCGTCCAGTTCTTAACTGACCAGTTCTGATTAGGGGTAGCACCTCATAAGGTCACTTTAGACGAACACCTAAAGCTAGAACGCATAGAAACCAGGCACTCTCGTTTCTCTGCCTTCTCTCTCTCTCCCCCCCCCCCCTTATTTAAAATTTTACGTAGATTATTCTCGTAGTTGGAAATTTTTCTCTAGCTCCACCCGTTCTAGAGATATACCCATTTGAAGCCAGGAGGGCGAGAGCGCAGAGAAACGAGAGTGTCTGACTGTCTGTGCTCTCTTCATCTTCTCTCATGCGAAACTTCCAGAGCGTATATCTCAAGAACTAGGGGAGCTAGAAAAATGGTTTGAAAGGGAAAAATGTTTAGAATATTTAGGTCTATAATTTCAGATAAAAAGATTTTGATTGGAAAAAAAAGAAGATTTTCAAGACTGGAACTTTCTGAGTTAACGAGTTCAACAAAATCACTTTGCAAGTTCATAAAGAAAGATACCGTTATGTCTGAAAGTTGCACCTTTAGATTAGTGCTCCGCGGAGCCAAGTTGTGAGCCTACTGACTCTCATCTTCTCTTCATCCAAAATTGCCATCCCTTACCTTCCCAACTATCAAATGCCGTATCCCTTATCCCCCTTCTTCTGTTTGTCTCCTAATTAATCATTTTTGTTCCTTGTATCCTTCCCTGTGTGACGAACGTCTTCATCTTCTTTTCCTTCTGATGCGTAGTATTCTCTTTTTGATGATGATAAACACAAAAACGATACGCTCGATTGGCACTTTCGATTAGTTATCCCCCCTCTCTTTCGGTCGAAAGGCCCCCCGTAAAAGGCCAATGAACGAGTTTTTTTACGTCGATGTTAGTCTTCGAAATGCCAATCTATTCTCACTTTTTTTTTACTACGCAAAAGGTGATTCGGTGGTTTTAGAAGGGAAGAACGGGATGATGATAAGGAAGAAAGAAATGGAGAGAAGTTGGCATTGGGCCAAGTTTTGATTTGCAACAAAATGAGAGGAGATGATTGATACCGTAGTTGCTATCAGCTGAAACTTTCCAATTTTTCTCTATGTTATCAGAGAAATAAGTTTTTGAGCTTTTGAAGAACCGACTGTATAAGAACTGCCTCGGATTAGAACTTTTCAAATGCACGTATTGGTCCTCTTTCACATCTTGCAGGCCATTGCAGCAAAGTTTTGTCATTTCTCATCCGGGCAGTTCTGATAAGGTACAGTTCTGATTTGGGGTAGCACCGTTCCATCCTTTTTTGCCACATATTTCCGTGTTCGTTGACAGCTTATCGCTGGGTTGGCTGATGTTTCTTTTAGCAGATTCTAATCCCATTACTGTTTCCTTTCGGCAAATTTTCTTTTGTGTTTCGAACCTGGTCTTTGTTTTAACTAGACAAGAGTATTGTATGGTTACGGTAGCCGAAAGGCAGTTTTGAAACTTCAATTTGAGCTTGTTGAGCTTATTCGATGGTTGCACATAACTTTGCTACTCCTAATCAAGACCGGAAGAATCATAACTGGTCAAATAGGAACTGGGCGAATAAGAACTTTCTGAATCAGAAATGTATCTTTTCAGAACTGCCCAGATGTGAACAGACACTACTTTGGTGCCGACAAAATGCATTCGAAAAGTTATTATCCGGTGCCTCGACATAACTACCCTTACTCCTTTGATGACCTCAACTTGATATTCAAGCTTCTGATGAACATTGAAAACATTTTACAGTAAACCGAATTGAACAGTGATCGTCTTAGATGGAATGTTTGATGGTAAGCCTCTAAGCATTACATCTTGGAATGTGTGTGTAAACCCTTATTCCCCCTTACTGCGGTTGCGTAAGCCGTAGAAAATTCGAACAGATAACAATCGAAATAAATTTCAAACTTTTTTCACTTTTTTTTCCGAATTGGAGTGGGTAATGGAAGGTTATGTGTTCGAAAGGTGTTCACTTTTTTATGAAAAAGTTTCGACGACAACGAATACAAGACAAGTAAACGGGAAGTGATACTAGAGAGATTCAACACAATCTGTTCCTCATTCCGACCTTCCGATTCCAAATTCTTTTCGTCATTCTTTGTAGATCATCAGAACAAGAAGGCACTTGAAAGTGCATACACACATCATTTTATTTCATTGGGCAACGGTTTTCTTTCAAGAAGTCATGGTGGCAAGATCAAGAGTATTAACTTTAGTTTTCACAAAAGAAGCATGTTAATATTGCACCTTGTAACAGTAAAATATTGATGGAAAAATAAAATTTAAGCAAGGAAGTTTGAAACTTGGCACCGAGCTAACGACCGCCCTTTGAAAACGCAAGTGCGGCGCGCTTTTTTTTTGCAAATCCCCCGCGCGCAGTTTTGTTTCTTGAGTTTTACTGTTTTCCATGACAACAAGTACGAATTTCAGATTTGATGCAGACATCTCAAGTTGTGTATGAGTGTAGGATGCATTTGTCTCCTCATAAAAGCTGAAATTAGTACTCCTTTTCATCGAAAACAGCAAAAATCAAGAAAGAAAACGGCATGCGGGTGAGTTGCAAGAATAACGCGCCGCAGTTGTGTTTTCAGATCGTTGGCTCGGTGCCAACTTTGAAATTTCTTGCCAAAACTGTATTTTTTCAACTGTACGTTCTCTCTGTTTTTATTAGATTAATGATTACTGTGGCTATCAAACAACAATACTTATTTGTTAAGTTTAGGGCATGCCCTGAGTTCTCAAATAATCATTTTGAACTAAAAATCGACTGGCAACTTTATGGTAAAAACGGCTATTAGCTAACGCAGATCAAACCATCCTTCTCTTTCGCAAAAATCAAAACAATTTGTTTTAAAACGAAATGAAAGCCTCGTTAAAAATACGTCACGGGCAAAAAGAAGAATTCTCGGAAGCTGGTCTCTTTCCCTCTCTTCATCGTCCATCCTAATCAGTCAAAGGACAGCTATCAATGTAGCCAATCGATACGGCTTCTCCCCTCTTTTCTCTTCTCTTTTTGATAAATCCCTTTTTCTTTTTCCATTATCTTATCCGCAAAGTTTCGTCTATCATCATCATCTCCTTAGCTTCTTCTCCCTCCCTTTTCGTTAGCTTCATTTTCATTTTTCCATCGAATTTTTTCACACTTTTTTCCCAATTTTTGAGATTCTTATCCATATTGCTTCTTCTTCTTCTTCTCCCCTCATTTGTTGCGTAACCCATCAGATTTCAATCTTGACATCTTCTAAAAAAGGAGCCTTCTGGTTTTCTCTCCAAGGACATTTGACGCGCCCTTTTCCTCCTTTCCGAAAAAAGAGAGGGCTTTTCATCTCTCTCTCTATAATTTACAAGCATAACAATGAGACGTTTTTAACGTCGTCGGTGGTCGGAATAGACAGTTACTTCTCTTTCGATTAAGCCCCTGTTTTACGACACTTTGTCCCTTCTACTAAATGGTCGTAGTGGTATTAGGAGGGAAGGGGGGATAATTAGTCGTTGGATAATGATGACGTGACGAAGGGGTGACTAGGATTTTTTTAAAGATTTTGACTGTCTGGAAAGCTAGATTGTTAAAAGCAAGAAAGGCAAAGTTAACTCAAATTTCTAAAAACTGAAAAAAAAGATTTCTGAATTTCTCGACAGTTTTGAATATTTTTTCCTGAAACCATCCGATTTCATAACTTTGTTTCTCCGAAATTCAAAAACTATCGAAAAAAAATTTCTGAAAACATTTTGGAAGAAATTGAGCATCAGTTTCATCAGCTAGGTTACTTCAAGAACAGCTAGAGGTGTATGGCCTAGAATTTTTGAATTTCCTAGGCCACGCACTGTCTTAGATGGAAAACTAGGCCATCTTGGGTGAACTAGAAGTACGTGGTTGGAAGACACCTGTATATAGGCGGCCTAGGAATTGAGAAAACTAGGCTGTCGAGAACGCCAGGCCATGTTTCGGAAATCCAGCTTCATAGAAATCAGCTATATATATACGAGAAGTTCGAAGCAAGATTAGAAAAATCCCTGTTTTTCAAATTTTTGTAGTTTTTGAACGATTCATTTAAAAAGTGCGTTTTTTAACGATTCTCATTCTTTTGGATTATCACAGAATTTATCAATTTTTTTTTTTGAAAAATTCTTTAAAAAATCTAAAACTTTTCAAAAAAGTTTTTATTGTTAAAAAAACAAAAGCTGCAGAGGAAATGGCTCTGATACAAAATGATGATCATTTTCTGTCAAAAAGCAATAAGTTTCAATAAGGAACTACCATAAATAATCTTTTTTTGTTACACAAAAAAATCGAAGGCTTCTTCTCTCCGCTAATCATATCATTTCCAATCAAAACTACTGATTAAACATAAATATATCATCATTAGAACAGTGCCTTCTTCATTCATTCATTTGTTCTGATCTTCGAATCAAGTCTCTTCTTTCCTTCTTTTATCTCGTAATCATCATTGAATTAACAGTGTTCCTTCCCCCTCGTTCCCCCTTAAATGTCAAAAATATCTTTTGGAATTCTTCCAAAAACTTTCTGATGACGACAGGTTCCCCTTCTCTTAAAACTCCTAATAAAGATGACGATCTCTTTCTCTTCGAGACAAAAAAATGGCTATTATCCTTTTCTGAAGAAGACGTAACAGTCATTTAAAAGGAGGGAACATGAAGACGTAATGAAGTGCCACGTCACGTAATTATCCGCTTAATTACCCTTAGAAGGGGAAACAGGAGAGAGAAGGGATGCCAAGATGCAATCGCGCTCTGGTGAAAAAAGTTGGGCTTTTGAAAAAAAAATTTACTCGAAAATCACTTTACCAGATTTATGGCCTAGAATCTGAAAAGTTTACTGTAGTCGTGGCCGAATTATAAGTCAGTCGCTTCAGCAGGTCTGGCGGGAATTCGAAATTCCCATTCAAAAAGTTGGAAACTTCTTAATTTTAGATTGCGTCTAGAATCAGTAATTGTTCCGAAGTTTCGAATAACATTTTAATCTTGATTTTGTAGTAGATGTCAGGAACTTGTACTTTTCCCTCAGCTAGTTAATGTAGTCCGGCAAACCGTACAAACAACCGCTGAAATGCATTATAGATAAGGACTAGCTACAGTAAGCTTAGGGCTGATACTGTAGACTGTTGCAATGAATTTTTGCTTGCGTCATTTAAAAATCTCGATTATTTCAAAATTTCGGATTCCCGCCGGACCGTTAATTTTTAAAATTTCATAGCCGAGTCAACTGTGAATTTAATTTCTGAAAGAATTTGAAAAAACCTCTGAATCCAAATTTAATTTTTTTTTTCTCATGTATTGAATGTTGGGGGCCTTCCCGGACGTACGATTTGTTGGGGAAACTCCACTCTGTTTTTTTTTAGAAAACTTGGATTCATGTTTTCTACAGTTTGGTCTCCTTTTTAGCCTCTTCTCAGGACATAGATTCGGCGGGAACTCAAATATTTTCAGCTTAGCTCTAATCAACCACTCTATCTTAATTGGCATTCTCTCCCCACCAAAAACCCCATCTAAACCCTCACTTTCTCATTCCCATTTCTCATCAAAAACCACCTGCCCACAGGCTCTTTTTTCGGTGACAGTTTGATGTGCTTTCTGAATACTTTCCTCCCCCTCCTCCTGTCAAACTGACCTTCGAATTCCTCGCTTTTTCCCCTGTTCCTCAACCATCTGCAGAATCTCCTTTTCATCTGTCAATCACCCAAGCTCCGCCCACTTTTTTCCCCTTCGTTCACTTTTTTTTTTCCAATGCCATATTGCTCAACTTTCCCTTTTCTCTAGACGTCACATCTTACACTTTTGGCATGAACGGAACGCCCCGCCCACTTTGCGCAAAAATAGTAGGCGTACTTGATTCCTTTTTTTTCATGGTGGCAGAATACAAGAAGAAGATGAAGACACCACTTCAAAATCTCGTGTAACATCTTCTGTTTTCTTCTCCCCGTATCGGCTTCTTCTTTTTCATTTCGAACACACAAAAAAACGAATGATCCTGTCATCATTTATCTTCATTGATTAATAGGGTTGACATGCCTTTCATCCTCTTCTTTTCTTATTTTAACGTCTTCTGGATTCTGAATATAACTTTTTTTCCAAATTTGATTTATTATAATGACGACTCGCCAGCTAAACGCTAAAAGCCGCCGGCACCTATACGCCCTCCGCTGAAATGATTTTAACGACCGGATGGCGCAACAGGGTGTGCGCTTGCCTACCGCCCAATCATGCCGTTTTGGTTCAATTCCTTCTTGTGGCAAATCACTTTTTTCTTTTTGTTTTTCCATTTTGGATCTATAAAAAGAAAGCAAAAAGGGAAGAGAATAAGAAGAAGGCTAACTTTTTTGATAGCGAGATCACTTTCTCTTTTCCCTTTTCTTCTTCTCAAATGATATCGCTAATCGAATCCGGGTTACTTGGCAGTTCTCGATTTCTTTATTGGGGAAATCTTGTCTGTTTTTTTTTTGGAATTGGCCTAGTTTTTGAACTTTTTCAAAAGGAAAATTTAGGCCATGTTTAACCATAACCAAAGTAAATTAGGCCGTCTCTAGAAAAGTTAGTCCACGCTTCAAGCATTTGTTTTCTATAATAAGTCTCCCTTTAATCCCAATCAATAGATTCTTCACATATTTTTGTTTCATAACCAGTCATCATCAATTCTTCTGTCTTCTTTTCCCTTTTTCCTCTTCATCATCATCTCCTCATTATTATCAATAATAAGCTTTTTCATCTGTCTCTTCTCTCTCTCTCAATGTTTCTTAATGTCTATTCTATTCCTCAATCTGGTTGATTCGTTGGAGACAGAGAGGGGGGAGGGATGCCATTCAATTCATTCTCTCCCTTCCTTTTCGATGAGGCAATCACCAAAAGACTTCATCATCTTTCAATCCCTCCCCCTTTTCATTTTTGATTTTGACCTTTTTTGGATACGTTTTGACCTGAAAGACTTCATACTTAGATTAAGATTACAGACTATGATTTGAACAGTCCTTCACTTTTTTATCATACTATTACTGTCAGCTGGTTCTGTCATGTCTGTGCTGTTGATCGGTCCTCCACATGGCCTAGAAGCTTCGGTATAGTCAAACAGTAAGCTTCTTCATTGGCACGTCTACTTTCCACGTTTTACTAGATGAACTAGGCCAATGAGTCCAACTAGACATAAATAGACCGTTGGGTTTCGTACACGACTGCCAGATTATTTAGGACGTTTTGTTTCGAATAGTCTTTCTAGTTTAAGCCATATTTTTACGAACCGTCACTTTGATTATGTTATACCGCTAGCTCATTTTATCCACGACTCTTTACAGTGAGGATAAACTCAGAACATTGTCTCGTTCGAACAATCGGCGTAGCTCTTGTTAGTGCAAACTCCCATATTGCATAGTCTAGCTCTTCATTTTTTCTCTTTTTTATGTTCTACGTTTCGTCCGTTGATCCCTAAGCTTGTCCCTTTGTCTTTTTTGCGCATCTCTAAAACGAAGACTATTATTTTACAACTTTTAAGGGCTCTTCAGCTAACTGAGGTAAAAAAACGAAATACGTCACTCCATTTTTACTATTCATAATCGGTTTAGTTATGGTGATCCTGTTTCAAACTGATACCGTGACGAGCTTGCATCGCTAGTCCAAGTTGGCATAGTCTCGTTATCCCATCAATCCGTATGGCTCATATGATATTACCAACCATCAACATTTGTTCTAAGCCTAAACCTCAAATATAGCCTAACCCATTAGCGATTACAGTCTTTCTGGGTGCGTTTCCATTCAGCCTGTATTCGCTTCATTGATCGATTGATCGAGGTTGATTTTTTAATTAGACACATCCAGAATCTTGAGCAGATTTGCTCGACGTCTCCCATTTTTCAAACATTTTACCTTCATTTTTCTCTTTTCCTTATGCTCCACTATCTTCGCTCTTCTCTCTTTTCCCCCGCCATATTTTTCTATTTTCAGGGTTGATGAGCGATAATTAGATGAGATATTTGTGCAAATCGATTCTTCTTCTCGCAGTTCACACGATACTGCTCGTGTCTTTCTCTACGGCAGCAGAATCAGATGATAAATATGCACTCTTACATGTCAGTCCACACGATGCACAATCATTACATCTCATTAAACAGCTTCAATTGAATGATTATAAATATGATGTGAGTCCTTTTTTTTGGATTTGGCGGGAATTCAAATTTTCAATTAAAAATTGTTCAGCTCGACTTCTGGAAATCTCCTTCCACTATCTCAGATAAAGCAGATATTATGGTAAAACGTGGAAAACCTGAGAGAATGCTTCGACAAATTCTTTCGTTTGCCAATGTTACTGTAGCAATGTCTGTTCCGGATGTTGAAAAGTAATACCTCTAATAGAAGGGCACTAGACAACTGATTTGGTTTCAGATTGATTATGAGAAATGAGGGAACCACATCGAAACGTAGAATGGGTTTTCTATCAAAATGGATGCATGATGACCCAATTTTGGATAGTGAACGTAAGATTTCAGAAGACTACAAACTACAATTTCAGTTATTTCAGCGGACGATGATCTAACAAAAGTTGGAATTCTAAAGAAAGCCAAATACCCATTTGGAGACTATGCATCATATGCAGATATGGTCAAATATATGAGAACAATTGAGTTTTATTATCCGAGAATCGCCAAAATTGTTCGAATTGGAGCAACTCATGAAGGGAAACCAATTGAAGGATTAAAGATTGGAGCAAGATCATCTCATAAGAAAAGAGCAATTTGGGTTGATGGAAATATTCATGCAAGAGAATGGGCAAGCAGTCATACTGCACTTTATTTTATTAATCAGGTGAGTGAAGTAGGGAGGCCTAGGGTTTGAAAAGCTCGGCCATGGAATGAGAGGTCACATGAGAACTTGGCACAGTGTCAACTTCGATCAAATTAGCTCGAGCACTGTTCTTTCCTACTATTCTTAGCTTCTAGGGTGTCGCAAAAACTTTAATAGAAGAGCCGCGGAAAAATGTGCTTGATACAATAGAAGGTCATGTTTTTTCTAATACTTTTTTCACTATATATTTCCAAAAAATGTTTGATTCGAAAAAAGCCCTCCTTACGTAGTAGTTGCTCGGTTTGGCAGCGACCGATCGGGGTTTGGTCGGTCTGGAATTATGGTGCTACCCCTAATCAGATCTGGTCAGTTAAGAACTGGGCGATTAAAGACTGCCTGAATCAGAACTTTACCTTATCAGAACTGCCCGGATGACAACTGGCACAACTTTTCTGCAATGGCCTGCAAGACGTGAGAAATGCCCCAATACGAGCATTTGAAAAGTTCTTGTCCGGGGCAGTTCTTTAACGGTCGATTCTTATAAGGGTCAGTCCTAGATCGTGAAGTTCTTAACCGACTAGTTCTCATCCGTCCGGTTCTGATTCGGGTCAGTTCTGGTTAGGGGTAGCACCGAAATTATAGTAGGAATCTTCGGATAAAGATTAATCGGGAATCTCAGAACGATTCTGAACGCGACCGAAGCCTAACAAAGCTAAAGTTTCCAAAACCTGAGCAGAGCTGGACGAATGTTTGATATCTTGTCAAAATATAGCTTCGGAACCGATTCCGACAAAACCCCGACCATGAAACATTCAAAATTAACAAACCAATTCACCCGAGAGAATGCATATCCTTACCTAACATTCAATCCCGAAACTTATCGCAAATCCTTAATCTTAACCATTTTCAGCTCGTCTCCAATTACGGAATTGATCCTCAAATCACAAATTACGTGGATACTCTTGACTTCTACATAATCCCATGTCTTAATCCAGATGGTTATGAATTCACTCGTAGTTCTCCAATTCCAAGTGTTCGTCTTTGGCGAAAGAATCGTTCCCCTCAAGTGTGTCGTCCATCTCTATGGGGTGGAGAAAAGTGTTGTCAAGGAGTGGATCTGAATCGAAATTTCCGTTTTCATTGGTCCGAAAGAGGATCCTCTTATGAGCCATGTTCAAATATTTATCATGGAGAAGAGGTGTTCAGTGAACCAGAGACAAAAGCAGTGAGGAATTTCTTAGCTAATCCAGAAATGAAAGATAGAGTGGATGCATTTGTAACACTTCATTCATATGCTCAATTATGGATATATCCATATAGTCATGAAGAACAAAATTATCCAGAAGATATTGGAGAATTGAGAAAGACTGCAAGAAAGGCTATAAATAGACTCTCAAGAGTTTATGGAACTAATTATCGAATGGGAACTGGAGCTGATACTCTTTGTAAGTTTTTTTTTGTCTTGTTGGCCTAGGTTTTCGACGGCCATGAAAGAGGAACATTTTTAGTAATACTCTTCTCTTCCACGGCCATCAAAATCAAAACGGGGGTTTTCTGGTACGGTTTTAACTAGAACACTGATTCTGTGAAGCATGCAAGAATCTTTCGAAAATAGTTTTTGAAATCTAATTGAGATGAGTGCTACTTTATTAGGGATGCCGTTCTATTAGAGGTGCCGTTGTAACAAAGTTTTTACATTATATGCTCCTGTTGGCAGTGAGCTTACCGTACAACCTCTATTATAGTGGCACCGAAAGTATTTTTTAATTAAAAATGTGAAATTTCAGAACTTTCCAGAAAAACATTCAGAAAATGTTACCCAAAAACATACACTTCTAATTCCGTAAAGCCGAAACTGTATTGCGGGGTGCCCTTCTATTAGAGGTACCACTATAAATCCCCTAAAAAGCCATTTTCAGCCCCGGCTGCCGGTGGATCCGATGATTGGGCCAAGTCGGCGTTGAACGTCAAATATGTCTATTTGATAGAACTCCGCCCACAGATGGAATGTAAGTTTTTTGTAGTCTTTGTAGTCTTCCCCACCTCAACGTCTTCTTTACAGTATCCAACGGCTTCATTCTCCACAAAAAGGAACTAATCCCAACTGCCGTTGAAACTTTCGAAGGATTCCGTGAAGTCGTTGACGCCGTCTTGGTTCTCAACAACTCGACGTCTTCTGGTTCCACGTCATCTGGATCTTCAACAACTCGAAAAACTATTTCAGATTTGCAGATGAGAAAGCAACAATGTAAGAAGAAGAATTTTGAAGTTTTGAATTTTTTGACAAAGAAATTTCAGATCGTATGAGACTATTGGCTTCTCAAGCTTCAAGAAGCACTTCGAGGTCGACTACAACGACTACAACAACAAGAACGACTACATCTGAAGACGTCACCACTAGTGAAGGTAACGTTTTCTGAAATTCTGTTTTTGATGGCCTAGAATTCCTCGAAAATCGGCCACGGTTAAAAACTTCCATTTCCAGCCAAACCATCCCGTCACTTCGATCGTTTCACAGCTGACCCCAACTCTTCTACCAGAGCCCGTCCAACACCTCCAATGGCTCCTCCGATGATGTCATCACTTTCAACTACAGAATTCTCGACGTCTCCAGAAGACGTTACATCAGATGACGTCATTCTTCCAACGTCTTCAATGGCATCTCATGCAACGACAAGATTCGGATTCTATACAGCCACGAAGCCATCTGCTTTCTTGGATCCAGAATGTCGGGATATGAGGTTGGTCAGAGCTTTCAAAATTATAGCAATTGAGCGCATTTTCTACAAAGCTTGATTCAAATTTTCAAGTAATGCAAATGCGCTCTGTTGAGAAATCAATGTTTTTGAAATGTTAATTTTGGAGCCCGTTTCCTCACACTTTAGGTTCAGAACTTGCGCTCTATCGAGAATTTTCACAGAATTTCAAATTCAAATCTTCCCCCAAAAGCAAGCACCAACTCCAATAGAAACACTTTCAGATATTCATGTGGATTCTGGCTGAAAAACAACAAACAAGTGTGCGAAGAGCAGCAATCATTTATGCGTGCTCAATGCGCCTATACATGTAAATTCTGCACATCATTCATCAAACGACACTGAACGTCTTCTGATTCTTTTGAATTCCCATTTTCTTTCCTTTGACCAACTGATCTCTCATCGCTTAAAATTCCACCTCTAAAAGGGTACTGTTTTTTTTCTAATTTATTTCTCTAGTGATCACCTAGTTTTTGTCATCTTCTCATTCTGATATAAATTATTTTTCTCAGAGTCCTTTCATATAAAAATCATGCAATCTATACACATTGTGAGAGAGTTGAAGCAATAAATGGGGACGGGGCAGGGAAAGGAGTAAATAGATGAACAAAAAAGGCACTACTCAATAGAAAAATACATAGAAATTGTTCAAATAAAAAGGGGAATTTGAATAACCGTTAGTTAAATTACAATGCTTGGACACGCTTCTCCTGAGCATCCATCTCGGCACGGACTGGAGCTGGAAGATCCTCTCCGACTTGCTCTTCAAGGAACTTGCGAATCTCGGCTGCATCTTGTTTCCAATAATCAGCTGGAACAGACATAAGCTCATCCCAATTGACATCTCCGAGTCCCTCCAAATTGATGGATCCCTTGGCTGGAACAGTTCCGATTGGTGTCTCCACACCAATGTCAGTCTCTCCGTCGAGTCTTCTGATGATCCAGTCGATGACACGAATGTTGTCTCCGTATCCTGGCCACAAGAACTTGTTGTTGGCGTCACGACGGAACCAGTTGACGTGGTAGATCTTTGGCATCTGGAAGAGAAGATACATTATTATCAGAAATTTGAAATTTTGGAATATCAACTTCTCATTTCCACAATACATACCTTTCTGGCATCAGTCTTCAGGTCCAACCAATGTTGAAGGTATTTTCCAAAGTTGTATCCCATGAATGGACGCATAGCCATTGGATCGTGCATGACAGTCTTTCCGGTGAACTCAGCGGCGGCGGTGGCTTCCGACTTGAGACAAGATCCAGTGAAGACTCCGTGCTCCCATGAGTTGGTCTCGTAGATGAGTGGAACTCCTTGTGGACGACGTCCTCCGAAGATGATAGCCTCAATTGGAACTCCTTGTGGACTCTCCCAGTCTGGATGGATGATTGGACATTGGTTGGCTGGAGCGGCGAAGCGACTGAAAGAATAAGATTAGAACTTTAAGAACCTTCAATTGAAAAGCTCACGAGTTTGGATGAGCAGCAACTCCTGGCTCTCCAATGTGCCATTTCTCTCCAAGCCACGTGGTAATGTCGACAGTCTTATCTTTAATCTCGTCCTCAAGTCCCTCCCAGAAGTACTCTCCGTTGGCAGTCTCGGCGACGTTAGTGAAGATTGAGTTCTTTTGGAAAGTGGCAACAGCCATTGGATTGGTCTTATTAGAAGTTCCTGGAGCGACTCCGAAGAATCCAGCTTCTGGATTGATAGCATAGAGACGTCCGTCTTCTCCGAACTTCATCCAAGCGATATCATCTCCAACGCAACGAACCTTCCATCCTGGAAGAGTTGGCTCGAGCATAGCCAAATTGGTCTTTCCGCAAGCAGATGGGAAGGCAGCGGCGATGAAGTGTTCACGACCACATGGACGAGTGACACCCATGATAAGCATGTGCTCGGCCATCCAGCCTTCATCCTTGGCAATGTTGGAGGCGATACGAAGAGCGAAGCACTTCTTTCCGAGAAGAGAATTACCTCCATATCCAGATCCGAATGACCAGATTTCACGCTCTGGTGGACGATGAGCAATGAGGACACGTTCTGGATTACATGGCCAATGGTTGATGACACGTTGTTTGACTGGACGTGGAAGTCCGACGGAATGAATACAACGGACGAAGTCCTGGTTTCCAAGAGCATCCCAGACACTGTTGTTGACACGAGTCATGATTCTCATGGAAAGAACGACGTAGTTGGAATCTGTGAGTTGAATTCCAATCTTGGACAATGGTCCTCCAACTGGTCCCATTGAGAATGGAATGACATACATAATACGTCCAGCCATACATCCTGGGAAGCGGGTGTCCAATTCAGTGGCAAGATCCTCTGGAGCCAACCAATGTCCCATAATTGGCTCAACTCCTTCCTTAGTATGTGTGACGGTATCATACTTGTTCTTGGTAACCATCCACGTCTTCGACTCGACACGTGCAACATCTTTTGGATCCGTTCTGCAGATGTAGTTGTTCTCGTAGGCTTCGAGCTTGGAGAGCATTCCACGCTCGATGAGTTTGTCGATGAGCTCATCAGCCTCGTGTTGGGATCCATCGCAAATGAAGATTCCACGTGGACGCATCAACTCGGCCTTTTCGGCGATGAAGCGTTGAACCTTGGCTGGCAGAAGATGGAAGTCTCCCTGAAAAAAATTAGCGTTTAGTTGGGGTTTTCAGACGCGAATCTTGCAAAAGTTTTTTTTCAGTTTCAATATTTTGTTTGCCTTATTTTCATATTTTTTTTCTCAATAGGCCATTTTCGGTGCATTCACCCTCGACTTTTCGTTCTTTCAACCCAAATCACTTATTTCAATCAATTCCCTTTTTCCTTTTTCACAATATACAAACCAACAAGGTCAATTTCTCTTCCCTCTAAATTCAAAGCAAAGTTCGAATTTCGGTATCTATTTCTGTGGCATTTTACACCCTTTCCTTTCTCTCCCTCCAACAAGCACCGCCAAACAAATCGTATCATTTGAACATTGACCTTTCTCGCGTTTCGATGCTATCCTCAACCGGTTTTTTCTGTTCTTTTGCACGCAGATTTAACATGTCTCGTGGGACGAATTTGTTTATTTATTCCACGTTTTCCTCCTTCTCTTTCAAATCGATTGACCTGGCAGGTCGAGCCAGGGACGCCAACTGTTTCGAAAAGCTTGTGTCCGATATTGCACGCAGAAAGTTTCAAAAGAAGAGGAGGAGGATGAGTTGCAAACAAGCACGTGTAGTGGGGGATAGATAGAGAGCTGCATTGAAATAACTGCGCTGTGGTCAATGCAAACTACTCTGAGTCAGTGGAGAAAGATAAAAAGTTCAAACAACGGGGAAAAAAACCAAACGGGTGGCGTGTCTAGGAGATTGTAATCTTCTTACCTTTCCAGATGGCAGAGGAACCTCTTCGTTCAAAAAACCAACGGTTTTTTTTTTTCGCGAGAATCTTTGGAAAACAATGTTGAAAGCTGATAGCTTGTCTGGGATATACATAGTAATCTTATCTCAATAGCAGATGAATCCCGAAGTACCCAAAACACATTTATGGCTAAAAATTCACCGGGAAAAGCGATAGCCACTATTGAGAAATCTTGAATAACTATTAAACCAATTCCTTCTAGCTCTTCCAAAAGCTGTGTTCCAACCGGAAAACAATAATTCATATATTCCGGAAAACGTCTGTCAAGCGATACTTCAAGCGGCTCGCATGTTTACTAGATATCAACTTTTCCTTCCTCTACACTAACTACACTCTCGTATGTTTTTTGCTCAGTGGGTCCCACTCCACTCCAGCTTGCGGAGGGAAGAAAAGAAAAAAAGCCACTTTCAACTCCAAAAAAAGGCGGAAAGGAAGAAGAAGAAGACGAGTTGTTTTTCCTTTTTCTCGCATCCGCTTCCCCTCAAATCTCTTCTGGAATATTCTATGGTCCTTGGCGCAGCTTCTTCTTTTTCCCCGGTGCTCGGCGCACGCACGTTTCCCCAACACAATAAAAACTAAACAAAGTCACACCACGTGGTCAGAAGAGTACTTTGCGCCTCACTTCGAGAACAGTTTGGAAAACCCCCTTTAATTGTCTCGTGGTGTGATATGATATCGAGTCAATTCGACAGAAGAGAAGAGCGATAAGCGATCACCTTTCCTTTATCATGATAATGATGCGAAGAAGGATGGTTTCAGAGAGAAAATGATCGCTCTTTTGGCCTCGACAACGCGATCGTCTTTCCCTTTTTCTGCCAGCCCATTGGTTTGTTTATTGTGAAAGGAGAAAGAGAAGAGAAAAGGAACAATCATTTTAGCAAATATTTGGAAGGTTTTTGTTCTTCTTTTTTGTATTGTATTATGGGTAACAAAATTGGCTTATTTTGAGGATGATGGGTGCGAAAATTGTTGTGTTTTGGTGGAAATGGTTTTGGCAAGATTATAACTGGAGTCAAAATTGATGGTAATTTATGGAAATTGGACCGATCGGAAGGGAATTTTCGAGGGTTCTCAGCTGTAGTTCTGCATCATATTACTGAATTCCATGAGCTCTAGATATGACCAGAGGGTGAAGAGGAACGTGGGAAACTAGAAAATCAAAAGTTCAGACTCCAAAACGTCTTCTAGAATTTGAAGAAGGTTCGAGTTTTTTCTGAATGCATCAAAGGCACTCTGGGGATTTATAAAATCATCGAGAATCAGATTTCGAGTGAATAAAATAGGCTCTCTTGCTTCATCGATTCAGAAGCATCTAGCACGTTTTCTAGATGCGCAAGAAGGTTCATGATCATTTCGGAAGCTTCCATAGCTATCTGGCAAGAAATCCACACCGGATCGAAAGTCTAGGGTTGAAAACTGGGGACTTTATCTTTACTTCCAGATTCTAGAGTTACTAGAAAGAATCAGAAGCTCAAGAACGCCTTCTGGAATCTTTTGGTAGCATCCATAGCTGTTTTTTCCAACAATTCTTCGCACTTCACAAGATCATATTTCGCGAAGAAATTCAAATCTTCCTTCGCACGTATCTGACGTGGCTGTTGAATGTATATTGTGGCTACACATCATATTCAGCAGCTCCCAACGTCTTCTAAACAAATTTCACACCGAAAACCACCTTGTACTTTCCTCCCTTTCTTATCAACACTTGCCAATTTGTTTGCTAGTGCTGTTTCGTTTATCAGTCAAAATATAAAAAAGTGTCAACAAGTTTTACGTTTTTTCTCTTCCTTTTTCTAATTGTTTTCTTTAGGGAATCGTTTTCTATTTTATACAAACCTTGAGGATTGGAACGTGTCCAAGACGCTTCATGACGACCTCATTGACGACGTAGAAGGCATCCTCAGAGATTTGACGGAGCGAAGCGTTGGCGGCTCCAGTGTTCTGAAAATGGAAAATTTATATAACTGAAATTCAAAAAATAGAAGAACTAACCTTGTAAGGAGTGAGAAGATTTGGATCAACCGACATTATTCTTGATTGTTTCTTCAACTACACCGACTGTGCCGAAGCTTCGGAGGGGTTGTGAAGAATGAAAAGGATGGCAGAAGGAGAGGGTATCAGTGGCCTTTCGACTAGAGAATGGCCCCAAGAAGAGAGACAGAAAGACGGATTGAAAGAGCACACGGAAAGAAGAGACGACCTCCTCTTGGTCACCAGATCGGCGCTCTCTTTTCTCTCTCCTTCTCGATTCGTCTAGAGTGACTCCGCCCACTTTTTGTGTGTGCGTTGTTTTTGAACGATGATGTTCAATGTATGCTGTGTAGACTGGAGTGAAGAAGAAAAGAAGAAGAAGACGACCAAGAAGAGTGCTCCCGAGGTGGTATGACTGTAAATAGGGATAATGATGTCATGAGGAAGAAGAAAGGTCAAGTAAGCGGAGAAAAATGAGATTGGGCGTTCAATGAACGGGGCAGAAGCCTCAAAAAAACAAACATTTTGGGGAGGATGTTCATTTTTTCGGCCATTTTTTAATACGGTTTTCCCATTTTAATCGAATTTCGTTCGGTTTCTAACTTTCTATCTGCTTTTTTTTTGTTAATTTTGCAAGTCAATAGGATTAACGCGACTGTGAACACTGATCTTTTTACTTTGTGCTAGGTCGATTTTCACGATAAAAGTTGAAGTTTTTGGCGGCAAGTCAGTGGTTCAAAATACTCGTGTCCACGAAATTTAGCGTTTTCTTTGTCCGTAATTTATGGGTTTATGTTTCATTTGAAACGCTATTCAGGATGCAACGCTATTTCGATGAAAAATGAAGCAGTCTCCAAATTTCTTATTAGTTCTTGCGAAAATGAGCATACTGGCAGGAAAGGCTATTCGTGTTTTTTATTCGAAACTGCAGAGATTTCAGGCTGATTTCGGAGACTCGGCAGGGAGTTTTTTTGAAAAAAATACGTGATTTTCCCCGAAAATTGTGAAAAAGTAGGCAACATTTCGGTTATTGTGTTCAGTTTTCAATAGAATGCAATCAAAAACCAAAAACGCTTTTCTCGTTATTTTGAATAAAAAAGTCGACTTCTTCGAGAATTACTTTTTAAACTTCAAAAATCGGAAAATACAACGCTTTTCCTTCCCCAAAACTCACAAAAAATCAACAAAATTCAATCAAAATCAAAACTTTTTTAGGAGAAAAACCAAAAACAAAAAAGAGAACGGGCGGCCGCAAGCAACAGGTTCTGCTTCGCCTTGACAATCCAATTTGCAACCGATGTTTTCTTTTTTTTTTGTTTCGCTAGTTTGTTTTTATCGCAAAACTGCATCAAAACAACAAAAAGTTTGGCGGCGGCGCTGAAAATTCGAGATCAAAACACAATCAAAACATTTGTACGCTTATATTTTTTACTTTTTCTGTTTTTGCTGTGAAAAAGGTGATAAATTCGTAATTCATTATTTTGTTATGTTTTTTTCAACACAAATTTAGAAAAAAAACTTTTGATATTAATCGTTTCTCAGCAAAAATTAGGCCTGTAAATTGGAAAATTGAGCGAGAAGCCGCAAATGTGCGTGGTGGTGTTTGCAGATGTTAGCTTTACAGTAACCAAGTGAAAAAGGAGATGGGCGCCTCATTGAATTGTTTTCATTTTGCTGTTCGAACAGCTGTTCTGAGAACTCATATTCCACAAGAATGAAATTGCTAAAAATGAGAAAAAAAATCGAAAATTCATAACAATAAATATTCATTTTTGAGCAAAAAATTATAGAAATTCGGATGTTTTTGTGTGTTTTTTGAGCAAATAAAAATTCTAAAACAGCAGGATCAATCAGGTGAAAATTCCCCTAGATTAATCCCTAAAAAAAAGAAGTGAAAATCGATAAAAACCTGAATCGATAACAGAAAATTTGCAAAATTTCTGGGAATAACGACAGAAATATTTTTTGGAGAAAGAAAAATAGAAAAAAGATGATTCTCAGACGAATTATTTTTCGGTATAATACTTCTGAGAGAACATAAAAAGTGAATGATTTTGAACGAAAAAACAGAGAAAAAGAGCTAAATCGGTGATCGGAAAGACTAGAAATTGTAGAAAGATTTTTCGGTTTTTGTTGAAAAAATTTAAAGAGATTGAGATGAAATTCTAGTGCCGTGTACTAGTTTTGGTTTCTAGTCCACGGCCAGTAAAACAGGCAGTGTAACACAGAAAGCTTGAGCAGGTAAAGGGGATAAGAATAAAATCGACCGGATCGAGGAATATGAAATGGGAGGGGGAAGGAAAGAGAGATTTACAGTATTTTTTTTAGAGCATTGAAGCACCATTCATCCACGAAAGAACAAAATCAGCAACGAAGACCAAGAAGTTGATGAAGGAGAGAATCTGGAAATTGCGGATTTTGAGCCACGCCCACTTTTCAAAAAAAAAAAATTTCAAACGCGCATTTTTCTCGCCTCCACAGTTCGGTGGTGCGCGTCTCAAACCAAAAACTTACACAAGCAATGATCCATTCAGCACGATGGCAAACTAGGTTAATCCTTGGACCATTTGGTGGGTAGCAAGCGGCAAAGTATGCTTCCACAAAGCCTGCTACTAACCAAAAGAAGCATCCGGCCGCTGTTAGAAGACCATCCTGAAATAAGGTTACTGTAGTCTGCATCTTATCGTGTGGTGTTGTGTAGGGTACGCAAGGTAGATCAAAACTCGAAAGCACCAAACCTTACGACAACTCACACTCCCTACAGTACCCCAACACGGTGAATTTCTCACTACCAGTTAGTTGAACACGATTTTGAGGAGTTAGTCCATCGAAAAAGGCGTGTCTAGCCGATAAGCAATGGATATGGGCGTTTCTAGCCAATGATCAACGAGTTGCGCAAAGTCCTGGCACACTTTTTCGCAATTGCCGCACGGAAAAATCCCGATTTATGGAGCTGTAAAGCTCGTCCATCAATCGTGAGTACAACTTTAAAACAGGAAGATGACGTTCTCATCGACTAAAAATTTTACCACATATATTTAGAAAAATTTAGAAAAAAAATATGGGAGCACTTTTTGAAGTTATGGGAGGTTTTTCGAGAAAAACCTCGTCAAAGTGGAAAAATTCGTTTGTCAGTGTTAAAAACTAGTCCGCGGGTCGCTGACCGTGGAAGAGCTAGCGTGCCATCGGGTAGTGGGAAAATCACCGTGCCCAACAGAAAATAGAAAACTCACAACTTTCTTCCAAATTTGCAAATTGCTTGCAAAACACGAAGTGACTCCAAGAACAAGTGAGAAAAATGAGAAAGCAACACTGATTCCCAACACTAATCCTTGCCATTCTGTATTTGTTCTTTGAACGAAATCATGGAATGAATTTCCCTTCATTGGTCCTAATACAAGACCAATTACTGCGACACCGAGGATCTGAAAATGAAATGAGAGGGGTTAGGTGGCCTAGGATTCTCAGTATAAAACTTCTAGGCCATTATCTCCATGACTTACAACTTGAACTGCTTTCGCTGCTAGCCTTGCATATAATGGATAATTCCTATTATTTAAAGCATTCTTTGGATGCATTGTTGATGGAGGATATGTTGTATAAGAAGGTGCATAGAAGGGTCGTAACCTTCGTAATGTCATTGTCTGATGTTGTTGTTGTTGCTGGAAAGTTGGATTTGGGTTACGGTAATTTGACTGAGAGAAATCGTTTCAAATGTTCAATAAGACTAAAGAAGGTTCATAACTCCAAAAGTTTTTGTAATATTTTGGAGCATACTGTCGTACATTCATGGAATCAGCTTTTTTAGATCTTCCATTAGGTTCGGAAGTTCTTTGGAAAACTAAGTTTGAAGGTACATACAGTAACCAAAAATGTGAAAAATTTGTAAACTGATTTGTGGAACTCCTTTGCAGAAGGCTGACACTTCGGTTTAAAGGCGCAACACTGAATTTCCGTTAGGTCCCGCCACGCTTACAGTTATTTTCAACGGAGAGTTACTGTAATCGCGATAAGACCCGATTGACGTTCCTCGATGTGCCTTTAAGCCGAGGTGTCAGACTTTCGCAAATAAGTAGTATTACTCATTTGCGAAAAAATGGCGGTTCCGTTTAAAGGCGCAACTGCAAATGTAAACGATATATCGTCACGCTTACAGTTATTTTACACTAAAAGTTATTGTAAGCGTGACGAAATATCGTGCACATTTGCCGTTGCGCCTTTAAACGGAACCGCCACTTTTTCGCAAATGAGTAACATGATTTCCGAAAATCTAGATTTTCAAAGCTTTCGAAATATCTGAAGGCTTTGTAATTTGTTAGTTTCATAGGTTTCCCTACGGCTTCATTCAAGTTTTTAAATTTTTTAATTCCGATTAAAACTAACGGTCCTATGTCCACCAACTTCTCCATAATAATTTCTATTATAAGGTGTAAATCCTCCTCCATCTCCAATTCCTCCTCCACCTCCAAAATCAGTTTCCTGATATCTTCCAATCGGTGGTTCTCTCTTTTTTCTGTACATTGGCAATGGTTTTTTAATCGGGGGACCCCCTCCCGTATATGCTGTTTTATATTGTCTTCGATCATAAGCCTCTGCAGATATTCCACGTGATTGATGTCCTCCACCTCTCCTTGACTCCGCCCCTAATGTACCCATTGTCGGCGCCGTTGATCGAGGTCTTGATGGCGCCGTTCGAGATCTTCTTGGAGGACTTGGCGCCGGTTGAGGATACGGTCGATAGGCCCCAGAGGCACCTGGATATGGACCATAAGCTCCTGGATAGGCGGATGATGGTTGATAATTGTAATGGGAATAATTTGGATAACCATAATATGGATATTGTGATTGATGTTGTTGAGGATGTTGTTGTTGACTTGGGTCACCGTATGTGGGGTCTGAAAATACGGAGATTCGTGAGAAAATTGAAAATGTAGAATAAAGGAATTATAAAGTAGAAAATTCTCAATTCAATGATGCAGGCATCGTGAAATTTCTCTTGAATTTCAGCTAGAAAGAAAGGGTGCCACCTCTAATTAGAACCGGACAAATTAGAACTGCCTGTTTCAGAACTGCACGGATGAAAAATGACACTTCTTTGCTGCGGCCTGCAAGCAATACAAAGTTCCCAAATACGTGCATTTGAAATGTTCTTATCCGGGACAGTTCTAATTGGTCCAATTCTGATTCGGGCCAGTTTTGATTAGAGGTTGCACCATTTGAAGAAAATTTGAAACGCAAATCATACCTATATATCCATTTTGACCGTACGGCTCGTGTAGATACGCCGGATTGTACACGCCGCCCATGTAGTAGGCACCGTTGATTGGGTGCCCCAACGGTTCCTGCAAATATGAGTTTATTTTTAGGGAAGAGTCTGCCCAAAAGTGGCGCGCTCCGAATAATTTGAAAAAAGAATGTCGCGGCACAGAATGTTGCGAGGTCGAAGCGCGGTTTTTCTGTCAATTTTTTTCAAATTTTTAGGAATAGGTTCAAAATTTCTCAATAGAGCGTACTTTCAATAAAATACAAGTTCATGTTCATTCGTAAAGTCCCCCTTATTTCTCCCTCATGTCTACAGCCTCTTTCACTCCCGCCGGGAGCTCTGATCGTGTATGCAAATATGCTTCCTTCTTCTTCCCCTTCTTCTTTCACCATCACGTAACATGACTGATTGAAACAAGAGGGGGAGGGGAGGAGGGGCTCACAAGTATCTCTGCTCATTACGCAGGGCCTGATAAGCTTCACTCATTATTTGCATACTGAACCACGAGAGGGAGGAGTAGGGGGAGGAGGGAAAGGAATGGTATGAAGCCAGGGAGGAGGATATTTGAATGAGATAAACACGAGGGATAAGATATAGAATCATGTTTAAACGGAGGAAAAGGTATTTGGGTATAGTTTAAACGAATTAGGATAGATTTGGAGAAGAAGTTGAAATCTTCAGAGTGAAGTGGTGAAAAATATTATAGAGTCTGTAACTATTAGGCTGGCTTAATTGAAATTCGCTGAACAGTTTTTGGACTTTTTTGCACAAAAAAATATATCTTGAGCCAACTTTTGAGCTCTCAAAGTTTTCCACACAGATAAGTCTAAGTTAACGTTAATTATAAGTTCAATTATGGAATACAAATAATCAAAATGATATTTGGTACAATGCTTGGACGAGTTTTTTCAATTAGAAACACGTCTGCTGAAAAGCCAACGCATTAGCATGAGCCTAACAATAAAAACAGAAACACACTACAGTACTCAATCCATGGCTATGTTTTGATTCTTTGCTCTAAATCGGAGCCAATCTCAAAGAGTATTTTTGCACAGATTGCACAAACTACACCTAATTAGTGTGTAGATTATGGAGGAAAAAATGAGAGTAACTATTAAAAAATGGAGCAGAGTTGTAGTAGGGAAGGGAAAAATTGAGTTCGAATAGAAAAAGTTGTTTTGATTGGCACAGGTGTTAAATTACCCAAAAACATTGCTTTTGAGGTCTCAAATTGCAAAAAGTTCAAAAAAAGATCGTAAGTTCATCAAATCAGTTTCCAAATCAGTAGTGTTAGCTAAAAGTTAAAAAATCATGGAGAGTGAAAAAAGTGTAACTGCTCTTTATTTGAATCTTTCAAAACTCATAACTTGGAAAAGCGTCGAAAATAAAAGAAAGGAAAAATAACAGTATTACAAATGTCAAAAATATCATTTTGTTCAAAATTTTGTCCGTTACACATTTGAAAACCTCAAAGAAAAAAAACGGATACTTCCCAAATGATGTATCGTAAATGTTAATAAAAACATCGAAAAGTTGCCAAAAAAGTCTATTCCAAAAACTGTAATAGAAGAGCATGCTCTTCTATTCTTCGAAGCAGCGTTTTGGAAGGCTCTTCTAATACAGTTTTCATTTTAAAAACACTTTCCAAACTTTCCGATAATTACATTACAGCAGACAGGAAATCTTTTGAAAAAAAAGGGGTGCCAACAAAATTTGGTAACTGAAAACTAGGTCAAACTTTATGTCAAATTCAATCTCAAATTAATGTGTGTCATTGCTCATCTTCCGACATAAAAAAGACAAAAAAAGAGAACATTGTGCCAAACATTACGGAAGGAGCCTCCTCCTCCATCCCCATGGAACCAGTTTCCTCCCCTCCCATTGTCAATATAAAACGGAGCAGAACATGGGAACTTTTTCATTTTTTTGAGAGAGAAGAAGAAGCATGAATTAAAAAATGAAACAAAACAACAATTATAATTCATAAAGAGCCAAAAGAAAGTATTCAAAAGAGAGCAAAAAGGAGGGGTACTTGAATTTGAGGAAAAGAGAAAAGAGAGCATGAACTTGCTCTCTCTCGGCTTGTAGTCATTCAAGTATGTCAAGTCTTCAGGTGTAGAAACATAGAGAGAGAGAGAGAGAGGCAAATATTCAAATCTTTTGCAACAAGACTTGTACTGTTGCGATGCTCCGAAAGGGGGCGGAGCAAGAGGAGCAAGTGAGAGAGTACACAAAACAAATCAAGATGACTTTGAACTTCTTTTTCCCCCGAAGAACGAAAGACAAGAGAACATAAAAATGAATGAAATGAGGCGGAACGTTTTGGCGGGAAGAAATGAGTAGAAGAAGGCGAAGGAGATGGGGAAGAAGAACATCTGGCAGAGGCTTAGTACTTTTTGGGTTTGTTAGGTTAACTCAAGCTAGTCTCCGTATGTTGAGTTTGTTTTGGTCTAGCCACGGACAGTTTCGGTTAGGCTAGGCTCAGACCTACTTTCTATGCTGTTTTGGACCGGGTTTTGAAAGATTTGAGCTGAAGTTAGCTTTGTTAAGATTGAATCAGGAAAGTTTTGGCTTACATGTACTGCTTCCCAAGTGACTCCAACCGTTTTAGACCGGACTAGGACCAAAAGTTAGCCTCCTCCAAGGGTATAAAAAACCACTAGTCAAAACTGTGCCAAGTTGACTTTTGAACGATTTATCGATGTTCTGTTTTTTGACCATAAATTTGAATGCTGAATGTTTTGAGACATTTTCCAGAATATTCTGTCAGAGTTGGTTTTTTTTAGTTTTCACAAAGAGCAGTTTATCGTGACGTCATCTGAAGTTATCAAAACTTTGCTGAAATCCAAAAAAAAATCTCATTTTTATCTACAACTTCGTTTTTTAACTTTGTGAAAATCTTGAAAACTGACCGAGTTATGGTCAAAAAACTGAGCATTTCGAGAAAAACTAAAAACATCGATAAATCGGTCAAAATTCAATTTGGCACAGTTTTGACTAGTGGTTTTTTATACCTTTGGAGGAGGCTAACTTTTGATCCTAGTCCGGTCCCAAACGGTGGGAGTCACTTGGGAAGCAGCACATGTTAGTTTGCTTATTTTGCTTCGAACTTAGGCATCTCCAGATTGTACAGGAAAGATGTACTGCTAGCTGACCCTTGGATAAAGATATTTTCTGCTGGCTTAAACCAGCCTATGCTGTTTAGAACTTGCTCAGAGTTGCTAAAACTGGGCTCTAGCTAGCTCTGATTGTGTGAGACCAGTTCATCATTGCTTAGTTTAGCCGATTTTCGGTTCAAACCTGAACGGAATGTGAAAAAAGATGGAAATTTCCAGAATTCCCGTTAACTTTTCTCTGATTACATGTAAAATTTGCTAGATTTTTCGGAATTTCGTCACAAGTTTTTTCTTCGAATGTTTCGCTTGAAATCATAACATTTTGAATTACCGCCAAACCACACAAAAAGACTTCCCTCCCATAACAAACAAGATAATACCCATATCCACTTCATCCCCTTTCCTTCCCTTCCCTCCTATCCCATCATAATCTCATATTTCATTATCACATCTGTCTGTCTGTCATCAGAAGAAGAAGACGTTCCCCCCTTCAGATGACCACTCCTTCTTCTAAAAAGGATGAATTCTTTCTTTGTTTTGAGAAAAGGAATCTCTATTCTAAATTGGCTCGTAAAATGAACGGAAGAAGGGGAGAGAAGAAAACAGTTAAAACGGTAGTGTAAATTTACGGTGACGCGCGAGAAAGAAGGCGCCGCCATGAAGAAGAAGAAGAGAACACAATTAGTTTTGTCTCTTTTCGAGAAATCAAATAAAAACGGAATAGAAGGGGTGAAGAAGTAGGATAGGATAGGAGGGGAAAACTAATAAAGTTCCCGAACATCTACATTATGTCACAGCTGATTTCGATAAAAGAGAGAGAGAGAGAGAGAGAGAGAGAGGAAAGGTTCCGGTTAAAGTTCTCACTGTTTGGGTTTTCAAGGTGTTACTCACACAGACAGTATTTTAAAATTAAATAAGTTACAGTAAGACCGAGCCTAACACTTCAGAAATGGCAACGTGCTACATAGTGGACTAGAATCACTGCATTGACGGAGGACTGAAGTCACTTTTTTTTAAACAAATTCCGCGTCTGGGATATTTTTACATGCTGATTCCAATGCTCATGAAAGAATTGCTCAAAACATCCCCTGTAACGCACAAAAGGCGCCCTAAAAACTTATGTTACAGATTGGTGGCCGCGGCCGTCTGGCCGAGTATCCGACAACACAGATCGTTCTCTCCATATTTCCGCTTTTATTTCGTTCCTTTCACATGTCTTTGTTACTTTTTATAAGAAAACGTGAAGAAAAATGATTTGCACTGTCGGATACTCGGCCATACGACCGCGGCCACCAATCTGTACATACATGTGATTTTGGGTGAAATTTGTGCATTTCAAGGCGATTTCTTTATGAGCAATGGAATCACCGGCATGGAAAAATGAATTAGAAAAGAAAATTACAAAAATGTAAGTTGAGTATCCCTTTAGGGTAGATCAGAGAGCAGCACCCTATCAAAAATGGGTTATTCTACATGTCTATACTTTTTCGGTTACAGTCTATGTCAACTACAACATAAAGTTTTTTGTTTCGAAAATTCAAAAGATTTACGTCATCTATCCCGTTGTTGCCATCCATTCAGTGTACAGATCGGGGTCGGGTCAACTTGGGGATTATGTGCCAAAAATTTCTTTTGTTTTGTTTGGGTAAGGGAATGCATGAACTTCCAAAATGGATAATGTTTGAAGGAGGAGTGAAATCACTTTTTTTTATTTCGAATTATTGTAGATTGTTTAAAACAGAATGAGATTCTTATTGTCTCAAATCACGAAAACTTCTCTAAAAACCGTGAAATTGCGTCGCCTGACATAGATTTACTTTCGATGGCCGAGTCCACTCGGACTACACGGGCAGGTGGAAGATAAATCGTGTAGTTCTCGAGGACAACTGTCAATTGTTTTCTCTTTCTTTCTCTAATTTTTTGCTGCTTTTTGACTTTCCGACCTGTATTTTAGCTTTAAAGAAGAAAAAATTGAAGAAAAACACAAAACCGTCGAAAAGCAGCAAAAAATTAGAGAAAGAAAGAGAAAACAATTGACAGTTGTCCTCGAGAACTACACGATTTATCTTCCACCTGCCCGTGTAGTCCGAGTGGACTCGGCCACCGAATGTAAATCTATGTCAGGCGACGCAATTTCACGGTTATTAAAGAAGTTTTCGTGATTTGAGACAATAAGAATCTGATTCTGTTTTAAATAATATACAGGAATTCAAAATAAAAAAAAGTGATTTCACTCCTCCTTTAAACAGTTTGATTATCAGAAAGAAAGCAAAATAAAACAAGTCTTGACAAGTTATTCGAGATTTGTGACAAGGCAAAAAGTCCCGAACTATTGAACAAAAACAACTGAAAACTCAAAGAATATGTGTTCAAATTCGAGTCAACACCCTGTCTAAATTTTAAAGGAGGACTGAAGTCAGAAATTTTTTTCATTTTTTCTGAATAATTTTGCGATGCTGAATTCAACTAAACACGTGAAAACTGTCAAAAATCTCTCTAAACGGCACAATACCGTGTCAAAAAACAGCGTTTGATTCTGATGGCAGAGTTTTATTTCACGCTGTGTACTTCTCTCGGACAATTGGTTTCTTGATGTGTACTCCTCTCGTACAATCGAGTCTCTCAAAACATCGCTTTCTCATGCTTTTCTGATTGAAAATGCTACAATCTTCATGGATTCCACTCCAGATAACAGAAGAACAAGAACGATCATAACATATTGTACAAAAAACAATCGGAAAGCGATGTTTTGAGAGACTCGCCTGTCCGAGAGGAGTACACATCAAGAAACCAATTGTCCGAGAGAAGTACACAGCGTGAAATAAAACTCTGCCATCAGAATCAAAAGCTGTTTTTTGACACGGTATTGTGCCGTTTAGAGAGATTTTTGGCAGTTTTCACTAGTTTAGTTGGATTCAGCATCGCCAAATTATTCAGAAAAAATGAAAAAAATTTCTGACTTCAGTCCTCCTTTAAATCAGTCAAAGGTGATTGAAAACAGGAAATTTCACCGTGGGTTAAAAGAGACAAAAGAGCAAAAGTGACCGATGTGGTCGGCGGAGCACTTGAGAACACTTGTCACGCTTAACACTTCCTCCATTTTGCTCAACGAAGAAAAATAGAGATTAGAGGAGGGGAGATTTTGGGCAATGTGAAGGGTCATTCAACACTGTTTTAGGGGTCCTTTTAATCAAAATAGAAGAACAAACTTTGGAATAAAAGAGAGGGGGAGGTAGAAGGGATTAATGGATGGAGAGAGAGAAAGTTTGAAAGGGAAAAAGGAGAGGAACGGGAGAGAGAAATAGAGGGATTTACAAGTTTTTTTGGACAGAACGAGAAATAGTACGCGCAACCTAGAGACGCAGAGAAACTTCTTTCTCTGCGTCTCTTTCTCGCACACACTCTTTAGATACTCACCGGTCCATAGTCGTAAGAAAAGTGTTGTTGATAAAGGGAAACATCTCGAAATGCGGAGGCAGGTATTATCTGAAATTGGTCCTTTTTTTAAATAAATTTTTTGAACTTTTTAGGATCCAGAAGCCACGCCCCTTTTTCATTCATTGTACAAAGTGTGTGTAACGTCTATAACAAACAGTAAACAAATTTTGATGTGCAGGCTCAAAAGTACAATAACCCTGACGTACCGTAATTCATGAATGCAGGTACGTAAGTCAGAACTGCAAGTACAGTAGCCTTCAGCATCACTGTAACTAAACTCTTTGTGTATCGTAACATGCACCTGAACTACAGTAACCCCAGATGTAGTGTTTGTTGAAAGAAGCGAGCTACAGTAATCCGATCATCCCTGAACCCGAAAATTGAGCCTCTCTTCCATCTTATTTTTGGATATTTTGCAACCCTGGCACTTTTTTGTGGGCGTGGCTTCCCTCTCCCATTCCCATCCCAACTTAACCTAACTATAAATCTTTCATCATCATATAATCCAATTTCCTATAAACTTTTCGGGATTCTTTTTTTTCCCAAAAAAAGGGACTAACCTTGACTGTACCTGCCCCATAAGGGTACTCCATCTGACGTCTTCTCTCTACTCTCTCTCTCTCTCTTCTATTCTTTTTTTCTAATCTTTTCGTCGAAACAATTCGAATATGACCATTATATCAAAAGGATGAGATATATGAGGAATGGATGGGAAATTGATGGATCCTTCTGGAAAAATATATGGGTTACTGTAGAAACGAAAAGTACTGTAAGAACAGGAAGAGGGTACGGTAGAATACGGTAGAAAAACTGTGGAAAATGGTGACGGAGAAAGATACGGTAAAGTACTGTCAGGGTTACGGTATGACGGAAATGAAGCTGTGGAAGACCATGGTGAAAAAAGAATAGTTACCGTAGTTGATTACTGTAGTTTGAGCTTACTGTAGAGAATCGTTAGAATATACTGTAGGATAATGTAAAGATTACGGTAGGGTATACAGTGAAAGAAACAGATTACGGTAAAAAGAGTACTAAATGAAAATTTATGGTTACTGTAGTTTACATATACTTATTGTAGATGGGATACTGTAGAATACTGTAGAATACTGTAGACAAAGCATCCAAGAGTTCAATTTTTCAAAACTTTAAGAAATAAGATTTCGTGTCAATTCCAAAAATTCTCTCCCAAAAAATGAAAAAATTGAAAAATGCGGAAAAGATTTATTTTTAGATAGGAAAAATTAGAGAGGGGAAAGTTTATAGAACACCCGGATTAGGGTGAATACAAATACGATTAGAGAAGAGAGGAATTTGGAGAAAAAAAATCATTTTTTTGATTGGAGGACTAGGATTCGCAATAAGAGGAAGTTAGGCCATGGAAGCTCAACTATAAATTGGGGACAAGAAACTCGGAAATGAAAAACTTTGGTCAGAGAATATCACACAGAATGGAAACAAAAAGTTCTGGAAAAGTAAAAATCAATTCACATTTGAATAACAGCCTTATCAATAGAGCGCCCTTACAAAACGTTCCCCAATGGGTTTCCTAGGCCACCAAATTCCAGATTTTCAGATTTCAAAAAGTTTCAAAAAAGTTCAAAAAGGTGTTTCAAAAAGAAGACGCAGATAGTTGAAGAAGAAGACACCTGTAGAGGAATGAAAGCAACATGGATTGACCCAAAGAGAGAAAGAGACGTTCCGAACACAAATTGCCTACAAGAAGAGACACAAAAGAGAAGGAACAAAATAGGTATTAGCCTCTCATGTCTCTTTCTCTCCGGGAAAATTGAGAAAGAAATCGAAAGGATTTGAGAAGAAGAGGTGACAGAAGGAAGGAAGGAGGATGAACAAAGTTAATGGTTTGAGGAGGAGAAAAAGAAGCCTGAACCATGAACTTTTAGGTCACTTCAGACCTTTACAGGACAGATTGAGACCGCATGTTCGAAGTAGTTCAGACTGTTTGGATGGAGCCAGTAAGTCCAAATAGTTCTGGCTCACATTCAGAAATAATCGTGAATACTAGAATTTACTTGAAAAAATGGCGGAAGGACGTTCCAGAGCCGTGTCCCTTTTCAGAACTGCCCCTAGCCAGAACTGTCCCGTAACAAAACTGTTCAGCACTATCCCATATCAGAGCTGTACCACATAAGAACTGAAAATTTAATTTTGGGAATTTCACTGTCCCCTCACGAGAAAGTTCTGGAAGAGGGCAGTTCTGGTGCATCACAGTTCGGATATGATCGCAGTACCGCTTGAAAAAATATGTCTCAAATTATAAAGTCCAGCCTCCCTTGGAGACAGTTCAGGATAACACTGAGCTAGAATACAGTGGCGCCAAAATTATACAGATTCAAGACGAGCTATAAGCCAGTTTTCAATTTAACAGCTTAGAATCTTAGAATGGTTTCTACTTTGAAAATTTTCAGAACTTGATTGGCCGTAATTGGAAGGAAATTTTCACGAAAAAGTTGTAAAAACTTCTGGGATTGAACTCCTTTAACGATTGCTATCTAACTTTTCAATAATCTTCATAGCCGACCAAATGCGTGAGGTTTTCGTGACTATGGAAACACGGGAAAGTGTGTGTTATCGTGGTGAAATAACAGGAAAAGTGCTGAATTTTCAGACCGAAATATCTCGATTCAGAAGGGTGTTCTGCATCTAAACAAAACTGGCTTGGGCAATTCTAAAGGTGTACTTTCCGCTGATATAGTTTTTATAGCGAAACCCCACACCCCATCTTGACCATACCCTAGTAAGAGTATAGAAATCTCTTGTCACGGTTGAAAAAGTTCCTAAGCCACGCCTACTTTTTCCAAAAGATACAATTTTCAAGTTCGGCATATACTTCCCTCTCAAAAATGTTTAATCAAAATAATACTTTCAAAAAAAAGTCCGGTTAACACTATTTGAAATCAGATTTTCCAAAATTTTTCAAGCATTCTGAATCTTGATCAACTAAGTCTTTTGAATATTCTACAGTTTTAAAATAACACATTCCACAAAAAAAAAAAGATGCCGAAAAGATGCTAAATGACATGAAAAGAGGCTTGAAGTGGGTATCATAAAAATGGATGACAAGTTGAGATATACTACTTTTTGTGTCTCTCTATTCTCCAAGGTAACAGATAAATGGGATTTTGCATCAAAAAAAGAGAAATAGTGTGGGAAGGAGAAGAGACGCAGACACACATAGAGAGAGAGAGAGAGTACATTTACCTGTCATAACCTACTACAAATTGACTTCTTTTTTACTGGATAAAAGAGAGATTGAGAGAGAAAGGAAAAGGAAAAGAACAGGGCGGCAAGATGGGAATGACCGATAAATAGTAGAGATTTAGGAGTTACTATTCAACACGGATAGTGATGAGAATGATGGACAAGTGTCATTTTGAGGGTGTGAAACTGTTCTAGGCTAGTCTTTAGGCTTTTCAGGTGGGATTGGGTCGGTACAGGCCATTCCAGAGCGATTCAAGATACGATAAACTAGTCAAGAGGACCATAGAAATGGGCGGGGAAGCGTTAGGCTTTCTGAGCTGGTTTAAGCAGGATGAAGAGGAATTCAGACTTGACTAATTAAGGTTAGATGGGAAGGTTTCGCTATCGAAGATTCATTAGTTTTAGCTTTAAAATCAGTGGAATAAAAACTGAAACTGAAAAAAGGTCGGCCAGAATAGACAAACTTAACAATTTTGTGTTTTGAGGGGCTATAGCCTATAGATATCCATGGATCCCTAAAAGTTTGAAGTTTTGAGTTAAAATAACAAGGAAAAAACGATTTTTGAGAAAAACAATGTTTCAAAAAAAAAAACCAATTTTCTAAACTTTCTCCTCGCATATATACCATTTCTCTTCTGCAAACCCAACAAAATTAGTTCATAAAAATGGCCATTACTTTCTTCTCTCTTCAAACTATCCCCAAATTTTCCATCACCCTTTCTATTTTTCCGTTAAAACTGAACATTCTTTGACTAATCATAACAGGGTGTGTCATCTTCTTTGGATGGAATTTGAGAGATGAGGCGCTTTTTTTCGGAAAATGGAAAATAATGGACTAACTTTTTCATTAGGTATCTAGGTCATGGATGCTGGCCTAACTTTCTTGCAGAAAAAAAAAGTCTTAGAAGTAGTAAAAATGACAAACAGATGATACAATTTGATAATTTTGAACCACTAGAAGCTTTATACAGAAGTGAAGTTACTAGGTTTCTTAGAAAAACTGGTCACTAAAAGAAAATTGAAAAAAATGCGGGAATAAAAACTTCGTGGCCGAGTTTTTAACATATCAGGAGTTCTAGGCCACACTGTTAAAGCTTAGCATAACTGGACTAAAAGCAAACCAAAAAGTGTTCCGAACGTTCTACCGGAAGTGTCCTCTCTCACTCTCTCTGTTCAGACCTATACCAGTTCACGGGAATAAGGAGTGAAGAACGAAGGAGGAAAGTAGGCGTCAAGTTAAGTTCCCCTCCCTCCCTCTCTCTCTCTCTTCATTCCGATCCTCCAGACTTCTCCAAAAAAAAAGAGAGAAATGGATGAAATAATTAGTAATTACAGTCATATTTAATGAGTGAGAGAGACGAACGAATGAATGGATGGATTAATTTGGAAATGGGTGTGAAACGGGTGTGGTTGTGGGAGAGAATTGAACAGAAATAGAGAGAGAACTTGTTGAAACTATTACTAATTAGATATTAAAAAAACAGTTGAGAACGGAAAATCATGAACTGTGAAATTGGATGTGATATGGAACTGGAAAAGGACTGAAAAAGCTTGGACTAATCTGAAAAGCTATTGAAAAAATTTGGCAACGAGCTGTTATTATTTGAAATTTGACATGGTTTCTTTGGTAAATATAGGAAAATCAGAAAAAAGGTTTCTGCTTTTTAACACAAGAATTGTTTTTTGGAGCATGGGACCCACCGGGTTCAAAATGAGTGCCAATTCTTATACGGCTGTCAACACCAAATTTCGCTGGATGTGGGCGACGCAGGTGGGTGTGCACTTGGTCGCCATTTTGAAAGTCCCAGTTTCTATTCCAGCTTATGGTTAACTTTTTTTTTACTTTTTTTCTACCTACTTTTTGAGTTGTTCCACGCTTTTTTCTAGCTATCTGAGATCTCCAGTACCTCCAAGGAGCTGAATTTTTCAAAAATATTGGAAATTTCAAAAGTAGATGTTGTATGAAAGTATCTGTTTTTAGGACATTATTCTCAAAAAAGTAGTTATGAACAGTTAGCAACTTTGCAACACAAAAAAAAAGAGATCACGGAAGCTAAAACGAGAGAAAAAGTTTTGAGTACTAGGGGTGTTGGGTAGCAAGCTCTCCCCCCTGTGCTCAAGTGCTCATTTCACAAATGAACACTTGAAAAAAGGAAAAGTCGCAAAAAGTGGGGGTAAAAGTGCAAATATTACAGGGACGAAAAAATGAATGGGGGAACTTTTTGGGAAAAGTTTTGGAAATGTTTTCAAGTTTTGAATGGGACCATGAGGCTTGCAGAGTTCCGAGTGGCCGCCGACACCTATACAGCTATTGATGGGTATTCGGTGTGATTGTGATGGCGCAGGTGGGTGACCGCTTGACTGCCGTTTTGAAGGTGTTTTGAAGGTGTGAAACTTTTTTGTTTTTCTTTTTTAAGTTAGTTCAAGATATCTCAAGCTTCGCTAGGTTTCCAAGACTACAGTAACCCAAATTTTTCGTGAAAAAAACAAACAAATAAATAAATTTCAAATTTCAAAAATTCGTGTTAAAATGTCTCTTGAAACTATCACACAAATAATGACGTGTTTGTCTCAAAAATCTCTTTCCGGGTGTGAATTTCTCCCCCTCTCTTTTTGCGTTAACTTAACGATTAGAGATGAGAGAGTACACAGAATGAAGAGACGCAGACATTCTTCCGGAAAAGCGACCGGCGGAAAGTGCGCGGAAGCACAAAAAGGCGGTTTTTTGTTATCAGAAGAGAGAAAAAATGAGAGGGAGAGAGCCATTCTTTGCTTCAATGGACAGTTGAATTGAGTGGGAGAAAGAGAGGGAAAGAGTTGTTTTCTTTATTATGAAAAAGTTGGAGGGAATATATTAATAGATAAAAATACTTGAGATGTGAGGATAATAGATTTTTGAATGATCGGGGATCATTGGGGGTAGACCAGTGAGAATAAAAGAGCAAAAGAGCACTGTTCCGATGGTGTAGGGAGCAAGACTTTTGTTAATAATTGTGTGTGAAGTTGAGCTCTACAACTATCATAGAGGTATTGTTAAAGAGTCGCTCTAACTCGTACAACTCACGTACAAAAAATTGAAATGTCCGTGGCCTAGGAATCAGACAGAGTAGGACGAAATGGCCTAGAAGTCACTGGTCAAATCTTTAGGCTATCTCGCCCTTTCCTAGAGTTGTACCAAAATATCATCAGCTCAAAATTGGGAAAAGTTATCTAAAGTTTCAAGATAAAGTACTGATTTCCATGTTTCAATTCGGTTATGATATAGATAGTCACAATAAGAAGAAATTGATTTCTGATGCCTCTATAAAAACAGTAGAAATCCAAAAAGAAAACAAAAAAGAGCTGGTCAGCTGTTCAAATAGAGAACTTTCAGGCATTAAAAAAAAAAGAATTTAAAAACCTTTACCATTGGAACGAACGAAACAACGGAACTGATAATAATTCAACACACGAATCAAAAGAAGAGACTGATTCAACACTTGAAAAGAGAACACTTGAAAACCAAATTAATTATCTCTGATAATGACTAATGACACTCTTCACCAGAAACTAGATGATGAGCAATAATTTGATAAATATAGGCTGAATCATAATAAAACCAAAAATATCGAAATAAATATGGAGTTTTACAAAAGAAAACCACATACTTCATGGACTTTTTTTCAGAAAATTGTAAGTTTCTCAAAGAATCAAATGGTCAACTTCAGATAAGCGTGATTGGCGGCGAGACAATCTTTTGAGAAATTTAAAAAGAAATTGAGATATTACTCATTTGGGAAAAAGTGGCAGTTCCGTTTAAAGGCGCAGCGGCAAATATCCACGGTGTTTCGCCACGATTACAGTAACTTTCAGTGCATTTTAACTGTAAGCGTGGCGAGATATCGTAGACATTTACCGTTGCGCCTTTAAACGGAACCGCCACTTTTTCGCAAATAAGTGATAACCAGACGGTTATCGGCGCTTCGCGCCTTAACCGTCCGGCTTCCCCCGAGTTATCAAAATGAACCACATTTGTAAACCCACTTTCTTACGTAAAAAGAGAGACGACCACCTCTCTCTTGCCTCCCGGGAAAACACTGGTACGTGCAATTTGGGCTATGTGCATTGATAGCACAGAGCTTCTCAGAGCACCATTCTAAAAACGGAAAAGAGGGGCATCATTAGGCGAAAATTCTCTATTGATCTATATGCTTTTCACAAAAATCGGTTAAGTAAGAAGAGCTATAGGATCGGCGAAACACACACGGACAGAATCTGTGTGGTAATAATAGTAAAGATATAATTTCCCTTTAGCTGAAATCACAGGATTTTCAATATTCTTATCCGAACACCCAGACAGAGGAACAAAAATAGCCTGTGGATTTTTCAGGTTTAAAAATGGGCATGCCTTGAGTGAACAAACAGCTTCAAACTACTATAATTTGAGAGATAAGTTACTGTAATAATGAATGAATTTGGAAATTGCTGGAAAAAAACACTTCCAATGCACAATAAAAAGTCCAAAATCACGAAAAAGAATCGTCCCAATTGAGAACTCATAACCAATTCAAAGACACCACTCGAAAAGACTAAGTTAGCCCTCCTTCCTTCCTCCGAGAGAGAAAGAGTGAAAAGAGCATTTACAAGATGAAAAGAGGGAGTGTAAATGATCCAATGAAGGAGATGAAAAGAGAGAAGAGGGAACACAATACAAATAAGGTAACAAGTATATAACAAGAGAGAGAGCTCCCCGAGAGCTCCCAAGGAAACATTGTAAATAAAAGGGAACATCCGAATTGGCTACTACAAGTACATAATCAAAGACAGTAATCGGAAAGGGAAAGAGAAGGGAGATTTTAAAAGAGAGAAAAGGGAATCGCCGGGGAGATTAGTACAGTCTTTTCAATTTGCATATATCTGATGTCTTTTTTTCTCTAATCCTCTTCTAAATTATCTCACTATTTCTCTTTCGATGTGTGCTCAGATTGACTGGTGCGTGGAAGGGAAAGAGAGAGAAGAATGCTCCTGTTTCGGGGGGAAATGAGCAAATAGAATGATAACAGGCCACGATGATGATGGAGAATGTGTTGGTGATGATGGCGATGGAATGAATTCAGATGATGTAAAAGATTTCGAAAATCCTTGATCTAACCATATAAAAAAAGAAGATTTCAAAAAAAAGCAATAGTTCTAAAAACATCTCAAAATCCAGCTGAGATATGCAAGTTAGTAAAAACTTCAAGGACTTGCTTTTAAATCCAGCCAGTTTTATCGACCAGAAATTCTGATACCGAACAAACGTTTCAGAAGTTTCTAGAGTTTGTAGAACTTCCGTCTTTTCAATATCTCAAAATCTGATCGCGTAGCTCCGGGTGCTACCCCTAATCAGAACTGACCAGATGAGAACTGACACAACTTTACTGCAATGACCTGCAAGCAGTAGAAGGTGCCCAAATACGAGCATTTGAAAAGTTCTTAACCGGAGCAGTTTTTTAACAGTCTGTCCAGTTCTGATTAGGAATAGCTCCGAAGGTCCGATGAAGCTCCGACCGGTCAGGAAGCAAACAGAAGCTTGCAGTTTTTGACTTCCGACCACAGACAGGCTGAGTCAGAAGCATTTGTTGGAATGAAAATGCGTCACCAGTTGAAACATATTTGGAACTTTTGTTTTCGGTTTTGATCGTGTTCGAACCTTTTTTTAATATCCACAACTGTTGGCGCTATGCCAAGCACGCCGGTTGTCTCGTACAAGCTTTTTGCAACACTTGCGCGTCACACACTCAGAAATGAGACTGTCGAGAACCATTCTCTTGGCACGGTGCCAACAATCGCATTTTCCCTATAGTGTGTTTGTGCGCATTTTCAGGATTTTTGTAACATCCTTGAATTTCATCTGGTAACGACGCCACTCCGAGGTATGGATAATATTTTGTTAGGAAGATTGCCAGAAAGAAATCAGAATCGGAACAGGGTTCGATTACCGCTGAGGAACCTATCAGACGCTTACATTTTCTCAATTCCGACTTCAGCCTGAAATAAAACGTTGTCAAGCTGTCCGAAAATGGACGTCTTCTGATTTCAGAAAAAAAACCACTCTGGCCACAACCAAACAGGGAACATTCTAAAGCTTTTTGTAGCCCATCATTTATTTAGCTCCGGGGTTGATACTTTTCAAATTTACATAGGTGGTCCCCTTCTTGCTGTCATGTATAACGAGCTTATTGCAACAGAATCTATCAGCCTCCTTAACCCCAGAAACTGCATTCTCCGTTCAAACCACTCTTATCACGCCACTATTCTTTTCCTCTTTCCAATTGTTCTTTCATCAAATCATGTTGTAATTTTCATCAGCATCACCATCATCACTATCAGATTCCAAGAGCAAAAACCCCATGACCTGCAGCTTTTTTTTCTTTTTTTCTCACAACTTCCTGCTCTTTTTTCTTCTTCATTTTCTACTTTAAAATATTGTTTCTGTGCCATCTCATGATTCCGTTGGCATTGCATTCCAATCTTTTCCCCCGGGGAGAGTTTTTATATCTGTTTGATTTTGAATCTCTTGAGAGAGATAATAGTGGTCAGCAGGCGGCTATTTGCAAAGCATGATATCAGGGTGAGGGGAGGGATAAGGAATGAAAAAGTGATATCAAATGATATAATAGGGAGAAGGGAGTCGAGCGGGGGAAACGCGGAACATTGGGAGTATTAAGCGTTACGAGTCAGAAAAAAGTTTGACAACAGGTTGGCGGGGAGTCAAAACTTGAAGAGTATCCACAGAAAATTTTTGAAAATTTTTGAAGGTTTCTTGTATTTTGGGAACCTCGCTGGAGGTTTTTCATGTTTCTTCAAAGCTCCTAAAGCCTAGCTCAATCGTACCCGATCTCTTTATGACAGTGTCCCCTTGCTCTACCCCTAGTCATCAAAGGTTCCGATAATCGAGACGCTCCATAATGATCGTTGACGTTCTGTAATCCTGTGGAACTGAAATTCAAAGAATTAAACTCATTTTGATCCTACCCCTAATCAGAACTGGACGAATCAAAACCGGACGAATCTGAACTGGTTGAATAAGAACTGAGTGAATCAGAACTGTACCTTACCAGAACTGCCCGGATGAGAACTGACACTACTTTGCTACGATGGCCTGCATGCAGTGAAAAGGGTCCAAATACGAGCTTTCAAAAAGTTCTTATCCGGAGCAGTTCTTAAACGGTCGGTCCTCATAAGGGTCAGTTCTGATTTGTCCAGTTCTGCTTAGGGGTAGCACTCTCATTTTGAAGACAGAAGCCTGAAATTGTCGACTTCTCGTTGATTGAAGCCCCCAGCATAAATTATTTTCAAACCAGAATTCGCCTAACTGTTTTCCTCCAAATTCCCTCTGTGACTCATCTCAAACCTCGCATTCGTTAAAAGTTATGTATTTCACAATCCCAATGAATCAGAAAGTATGAGAAAGTGAATCAGAAACTTTCCGCGGTTTTGATGGAGGTCATTTCAATTAATCAAGGGTGGGGTTCTACGGGAGAGAGACTGCAGATCAGATGGATGAGTCATATGTTCAAGTTCCGGTGAGCAAAAATCTACTTTTTGCAAAAGTAAACTTGGCTCCAATAGTAAAATAAAAGTCTGTAATGACACATTAATTTGAAATAACAAAGAATCACTGTACCATAAAATTTTGGCATTGCAAATAATCATGAACTGCAGTACACTGAATGTACCGTAAATCTAGTCTGTGTTTTTCTTTGCAACCATCGTCATCAGAATCCAACAAAAAAAAGTAAAAGTGCTCTGTCTCCTGACTTTTTCGTAGTATTACGAATACATCTGTCATAGACTACAACAAATCGTTCTCGATTTGTTTGTTTTCAGCACTCATGACATTCCGTAGCCACCCACTCTTTTCAGTGCTAGTTTAGAGTATTCAGACTTTTAATATAAGAAGCCCCTCTTATATAAGAGCCCTCAAAATGCTGCTTGTGGCAATAGAAGATGATGCTCTTCTAAAAGAGTTTTTGTTTGAACATTCACAATAGAGGCAGGCGGTCCTTGACCATGAAACCCTTGAGACTTGTTGTTGGTAGCCTAGGCTCCATTCCAAACTCTGTCGACAAACCGCCAGGCTCCAAACTACCTTTCAGAGGCTCTTGACCCCAGAATCCTAGCAACCGCTTTCGAAACCCCGACTTCAAAAACAAACGCTTTTGAATGAAGATTGACAAACTGTCAGACTTTATTTTCACAAGAAAATGAGAAATATCCAACGCAAATCTGTATTTGGAGAGAGAGGGGGGAAGGGAGGCTAAAAGGAACACCTCGAAGTTTGGGGGAGAAAGGGACAGGAGGCGGTTAAGAGGGGGGGGGGGGGGATATGGGGAAACAGATTAATTGCAAGGAGAGATTGGAAGAAGAAGAAGATGACAAGAGAGAGAGAGAGAGTTCAATGAGATCCAGAGGCCCTAGGAGAGATCTATTACGAGAGAGATTTAAGAGTATTCAGTAAAAGAGGTTTAGTCTTCATAATTGATCATCACTGGTTGACTTCCTCCTTCATTATTGGAACTGGCTTCACGCGCACGTCGAAGAGCCATGATCGAGTCGGTGAGGTTGTCGATTAGTTGCTCTGGAAATGAAATTATTAGAAAAATTAAGAGAAGAACTTAAAAATCTAAAACGCTGAATGTATGTGAAATTAAAAATCCTTCAATTGAAGACCTTGTTTGACGATTTTTGATGGGTTTGAGCAAAGTTATGATCTAAAAGCTTCAAGCAGCTTTTTTAATTGACGGTAACTTCCCCCTAGCATTTCACGCCCTTTGGTTGCCTAGCGACCTTCGACACCTATACGGCCTCTGCATTAGCGCTTATGTCGTCCGCGTGGCGCAACTGGTAACGATTTTGCTCGCCATCCGCAACTCCCTGGTTCAACCTTTTCTCGGGCGAATCTTTTTTGCTTTTCTCCCCCAGCCTTCCCAGGCCATCCCCTACTAACCTCTATTCTCCTGTACTCCACTTCTCTTCATCAATCCGAATTCGGTTCCTCCCATTCGATCAAAAGAGCGTTTCCTCTTGGCTCCAAAGAAGTCGTTTGTGTCCATTCGATCGAATGCCTTCTTCGTTGGCACTGACATAAAACGGTATGGATCAACGGATCGTTTGTAGATGTGAGAGTCCATGACGTATCCATATGGATTCTCATCGTCGTATCGATCGAATCGTTTGGCGCCGAATGAGAAGACTCCAGAATTATCGAAACGATCAAACGCACGTTTCACAAGGCGACGGGATTCGCTGAAAATGGAAATTGGTGGTATTGAAGGGATCGAAAATCGCGAAGACTGTATCTTAGGCTTTTTTAACTCGGTCTAGATGTTATCGTGGGTCCTGAAGACGGACTAAACTATCAAACCCGGTCCATTTTAGTTTAAGCTGGCCCGAACTTGCCTACTATTATATCACCTAGACACACTTAAATTGAAATGTTCATTAGCTTAAGCTCGTCTAGATCAGCTAGAGCAAGTGTAGGATGGGCTGGCCTAGATAGTTGAGACTGTAGCCGGTGAATGGGCCAGTCTAGGCTTTTCATAGATCAGAATCAAAACCTTCAACGGAAGCCGAAGCTATCCTGCCAGAGCTCAAACGGCTATTTTAACCTGGTCTAAGCTGGGCCTAAGCTCCCTTAACCCTTTGCCCCTTAACCCGAAACATACCCTGAAGGCGATGATGATGCTGACGACGGCACAATCAGATAGGGATAGGCAACGGTGTAACCGATGAGAAGACACTGAAACATTTTGATAAACATGATAATAAATCTTTCTTTCTTCTCTATTTCTCTCTCTCTCTCTCTCTCTCTCTCTCTTTCTTTCTGCGTACCTGCAAGAGAAGCAGTTGAAGTGGAGATATTGGAAGAAGCTTCTGACTCATGTCGCTTTTGTTACCTGCAAACAAAAAGATTTATTATAGTTTCGGGATTTGATGAAGAGGGGAGGAGGAGAAGATGATCAGAATCAGAAAGAATGGAATAAAAGAAAAGTCAGGGAGGTCCCAAGAAAATGAAAAAAAGAGGAGGAGTAGTTCCGGGTTGAAAAGAAAGTTGGAAAAGTTGAAATAGGAAAATCGATGGGGGAGGAAATTGAGAAGGAAATTGGGGGAAAGTTGGAAGAAAACGAAAAAAGTGCTTTCGGTTAAAGAAGATCTTTCTTCGTTAGGCTAGACTCAGTCCAGTTTTAGGCCGATCGAAGTTTTTTCAGGCCTGGATTTGGCCGAGAACGGGCGGACGTAACCCCGATTTAGGCCTACTCCAAGGCTTTTCGGCCTCATTGTGACCCTTTCGTAGACCTTGGTTTTGTTTAGGCCTTTTTAGTTACGAGGCTTATTGTGAAGGAAAGATTCTTCTGCCTGACTTTGGATAAGGCTTTTTCAGGCCTAGAGCAAGCTGGGACTCATTTTGGAACCGGTCTATTTAAGGTCTAGAGCTGTATCCGGGCCTAACTTCTTACTGATAAAATCAAGCATTGGTCCTATCTGGGCCTGGTCATAGGCTTAGGCTTCACCCAAGCTCAGGTCTAGGTCTATTTGATGCTTAATTGAGTTCTAGGCCAGCTTAGATCAGACTAGGCTTTATCCGGCTTAGATTTGACCGTTAGAGGTTTCAGGCCGTATTCTGGTCTACCTCAAAAAAAAGAGAAGCTTAAGTCTAGTTTGAGAAGGTCAAGCTAGTTTAGGCCTACTTAGCCCTTTTCAGTTTTATTCAGGCCTAACTTAGACTAATCTCTACTCAGAACTTTATTCAAGAATCAAAAATAAAAACTTGGAGAAACTTCGAGAACAAAATGATGAACCCCCTAACCCCTCCACCTCCCACCTCTTCCGCCTCCTCCTCCTCCTTCAGAAAAATGGGCGGAGCCAAGAGGAGAAAGTGATGATCATTGTGATGCAATAGGGCGAAGGGGCAAAGGGAAGCCCCTTTCGCGAAGTTTCATTTCCTAAGATCACATTTAAGGAAGGGCTGAAAATGGTTCCAAAAATTAAAGGTGACGTCTTCTAGAAAATGTAGTCGTTCCCCCCAGATGACGTTCCAGACGGGGAGAACTTCAGGGAGACTGACTATCCTAGCCAGAATCCGTTCTCTTTTATAGAAGGCGTCGCTGTAGGCTCCGCCCCTTTTTCTCCCCGTTGGAACGACTTTTTTGATGGATACCCCCTGGGCAACGAGGTCAAAATGACGTGATTTTGCATAGAAACAGAGACTTTTTGAAAATAGGTTTGTATAGTTGAAAAAGGGCTTCTTAATTTAAGAGAAATATTGTCTCTTAATCCGACGGAATTTGGAAATTTGGAAGAGATATTAATGAAATGGAAGTGCAAAATTTTTCAGAGAACGAGGATTTAGAAGATTTAAAAAAAACAGTGATGTGACAAAAAGTTCGGGATGTTTTTATCAGGCTTCAGATCAACTTGGATCAGATCAGGTCCAAGAAACCGAGGGTGGCCTAGAAAAAGCTAGGCCATGACTGAACAAAAAGGAAACGTTTGATTTTTAAAAGACTAGAAATCAGCTGGAATTTGAAAGAAAAGCAAATTTACATTTTCAGAGTCAAGAAAAAAAAGTGGTTTTTTTTATAAATTTATGATTTCAGGTTTTCAGCTTAAAAATGTAGAGCTTAAAATTTAGCCGAGGGTGGCCTAAAAACCACAGATGGCCTAGAAGAAGCTAAGCCATTTCCATGAAATACAAAAGGAGAACTTTGATTTTGAAAAAGACTGGGGAAAAAAAGGAAAAATGTTTTTTTAAAATAAATTTATAATTCCCGATTTTCAGCTAAAAAAGATTTTGTTAAATAATTTTTTAACGCAAACAATCGTTTTAATTTTCCAAAATTTTCAACGTTCCAAAGCTATTCCCGGCTTATAAACACTTCAACAAAGCACTCAAACTGGTCAAAAGTTGAGTCATATTTACCTTTTTTCTTTCGATGTAACCAAATACTAAAATTCTTTTAAAGGACCACCACGTGACGTATTTCATAGGAAATGCTCATTACGCATTAGAACAATTAATGTGCGATTTGGAGGGAATTTGAATTTTTGATTCTTTTTTTTCAGAAAATAAAATTTTAGTTGAGATCTTTGTTTTGAGAGAAGAATGAAACTTGTCGGAATGAAAAAAAAGTGACAGGTGAAATACTTTTTTTTCAGAAAAATTCAGAATGTTTCTGGAATTTCAGGAATGTGATCATTGAAATTTTGAAAAAATCCAAAAATTTCCAAAAAATGCAACCACGCCCTAATGATAACGCTCAAATTTGAATATAAAAGTAGTAGGTAAACCTAAAATAGGCTCCGCCCATTTTTTGTTCCGGTAGAATGAGCAATATTATACCTACTAATGAGCTCATTTATTTCTAATGAATGGAAAGAAAAGAAAAGGTAGTATGACTACATTCTGATGGGTACAAATTGAAAAAAGAAAAAAGGAAAAATCTGAAAAAAACATTTCAGCTGGTATTTTATCTTTGATTATGAAACTTTGCTCATACTCTAACATCTGTTACAGAAAAGGTCTGGGAAGGCCTAGAAGGGCCTAAAAGGGGCCTAAAACCAGCCTAAGACAGGCTTAAATTTGCTTTAAAGTGATCATAAGACACAATTTCCAAGTCCAATTAATTGACACGATTTGGACGAACTTTCGGAAAATCGAATTTTCCTTTTTTCCCGCGCAAAAAATTGACGTCAGAAGCCACAAATCATTTGCAGGCTACTGTGGATTACTGTAGGTACAGTACCCCTAGAGTACTACTGTAATCCTAAATTTCAAAAAAGGAAGTATATTTCCTCTTAAAAAAACATGATCCAAATGACTCAAGACTTTGGCCAAAAAAGTCGAAAAAGTCAAAAATGAGTAATGAAAAAAAAAAAGAAGTTAAAGGATTAAAGTATTTCTCTTTTTTTTCTTCTAAATTTTTTTTCTCACTCCCCAAAAAAAAATTTCTAATGGGTCATGTGAGAAAATGAACTAAAATTGTGATCTTTGTTAATCCTGGAATTAAAAAAAAAAGTGTATTTTTCAAAAATTTTTTTTTGGGGGACTAGATTTTTTTCTAGGCCACCTTCGAATCATTGAGAATAATTTTGAACAAGGCGGTCTAACTTTTGCAAATCTAGAACGAATTTTTCTGGCCTAACTTATTCAGAGCGTGGCCTAACTTTCCCTAAGCATAACCTAGCTTTTTCCTACTCGTGGCCTAACTTCCTCTACCCGTGGCCTAACTTTAACTAAGCATAACCTAATTTTCCCCACCTGTAACCTAACTTTCCCCTAAGCATAATCTAACTTTTTCCTACCCGTGGCCTAACTTTCCTTTGACATGGCCTAAATTTTTCAGATCAAAAACTAGTCCACCAACACACTACTATAGTAATGAAAAGACCAAAAAGAGTCCAAAAAGGAATCCCCACTTTCAAAAATTAATCTCTTATTCAAATAAAAAGATCTCCGAAAGAGAATTCGTGAAACAATTTTCGAAATGTGTAGTTTATAAGAGAGAGAAGAGAGGGGTCACTCGACTCCACCCCCTCTCACATTTTGCTCAGACTCCACCCCTTTTTTCCTGCTCCTTTTCAAAGAGAGAGGGAGCCGCGGAGGAGGAGGAGCAATGAGTCATGGGAGCCCGTGAAGCTATGAACAGGTTCCCAATAAAAAAGAGAGAGTATGGAAAGAGAAGAGACACAGAGAAAATTGAAAAAGCTAGAAAAAGAAAGCAGGAGGGAGGAACCTTTATTTTGTTGAAGTTTCTGTTTTTCGTGTGGATGACCTTGTGTGTGTGTGATGTCATTTTAGGGATGGGTTAGGAGAGGGGAGGCTAAAAATAGGATTCTGAAACTGGGATTTTGAGCTCCGAGAGCTCTAGAAGGGACCACATGACTTTGGGGATAAAACTGGGGGAAAATTTATTCGGAACTTCGAGTCCTAACCGGGGGCTGAACTGGGTATACCGAAATACCGTACCTCGGAGCCTCTAATAGAACGGCACCCCTAATAGACCGGCATGAGAAACGATTTGTTCCAAAAATAGAGGTACAACCTCTGATAAAACGGCAACCGCTAATGAGAAAAAATGGGCGGTATGACGTTCTAAAACCGTTTCCATTATCAGAACTGAAAATGTTATTTTCTCGTGGGAATTTCGGTGTTCTGGAACAGTTCTGGAACGGCATACCGCAGAAAAATGAGTTTTTGATTTTTCGACAAAAATTTCAAAATTTTCTGCCAAAAATGTGGATTCGACTCAGTGTATCTGATCAAATTTCAGAATCTTAAACTTCAAAAACAAAATTCCAGTCGTTTTTAAAAGTTCGAAGTTTTCTTCTAAAGCCCTTGAATTGCTCTTAACCACTGCCCTCCTAACAAGAAAATTAAAAACAAGGAAGTGCAATTAATTCGAATAAAAACTAGACATTTTTTGTTTCATCACTCTCCTGACAATGACAGAAGCTGGAGGGGGAGTTTATCCCAAGAAATGAGTCCAAGGACTAACTTCAGTTCTATGCCTGACCCCTCTGTTCAAAACTCAGTTATCCCTCCGAAAAAAAAACGCTCGATTAAACCCAATTTCAATTATGATTCAAGATTTTCCAGACATTTTTTTTTCTTATTGAATAATAAAAATTGCGACATGCACACGTGGAGAGGGGGACGGAAGTTCAGACCAATATTTTCACACATTCTTTTGTCGTCCGAAATGAAAACGAAATGTGTCGAAAACTTGGAAAACATGGGGGTTAGGTTTCAGGAACTTAAAAGTTTTTTGGTGGCAGTGGGGATATGAAGAAGACAAAGTTTGTGTTTTCAATGGGGGTGGTCTACGTACCTAGACCTAGAATAGCTCTGAAAGGATAGTTTCAGCTGTTCAAGGAATTTGTTTGAATTATTTATAGAGTATCTGAACCGTGCTTCAGTTCAGGACGGTGGGCTAGACTATTAGGTCTATTTTCCGATCTTTTCATGTTCAGGTCAGCTGTCAAAGCAAAGCGAAAACCTGCAATAGAGAGGCGCCCAATTGATAAGAATGCAATCTACGTATCTCACCTACCATAAGAGATTTCAAAAAGTTATCAATTAGTATCTCTATTAGTAATCGAGATACGAAGCTTCAAATGAACTCCAGTGTGATGACGAACTACAGTTTGGCAGCCTAGAATCCGACAAACAGATTCTCGGCCAGCGAACTCTAAACAGTCAGATTTAATCCAAAAACGCAAACTTGTACAAAAGTTGGTGTATACACCAAAACTTACGACAAAATGCAGACTAAGCCTGAACCTAAGCGCTTCCTAGTCCCAAACCTGGATAGAACTCTTAGTAAGGTTCCTAGGCCTGACCTGACACCGAATCTTACGGCAAAATGCACAAAATATCTACAAATTACTTATCTAGGCATACTTCTAGATAAAAAACGAATAATCTGAACGTCGTAGCCTGGTGCAAAGAGCACATTAAGATCACAAATGAGCTCATCAATTCTCAAGAAACATTATCTCTCATCTTTCAAAAAGTTTTCTGTTTCATCGGTCATCCAGTCCTAATCCATTGGCGCGTAATTTGGAGAATTCAATTTAATCCGCCGATATATTAGTATGCAAAAACCGGAAAGGCATAGTTTAAAGATGATTGGAATTAGTTGAGAGAGAGAGAGAGAGAGAGAGAGAGAGAGAGAGAGAGAGAGAGAGAGAAAAGAAAAGAAAACAATGTGATACTTCAAATCAGGTGTTGAAAGATCACACCTTTTTTGATTTAAAAACGACAAAAGAATGCGGAAATCAAGGTGTGACTTTACCGTATTCTTTTTGTCATTTGATCATCATCAACATCATCAATTTCTTCTCCCTTTTTCCTACAACCGGAAGCTGTGACGTTTAGAGTAGTCGGGTGGGAGGAGAAGAAGAGGTGGGGGTGGAAAAGAGAAGGAGAGGTCACTCTTAATAAAAACTTTATTGGATAAAAACAAAAGGGACCAAAAAAAAACACTCCAGAGATTAGAGTTCATTGGGTTAGCCCTTTGACCTTTTTGGCCTTTCCCGGGTCGAGGGGGGAGCTAGCGTCCGCCGGCTTTTATACACCTAACAGGTTCGCCGCGCCAGGTGTACGAATGGCGCAGGTGGGTAAGCCCCAGGTTTTGGTTTGGAAGGTCCCGGGTTCAAGTTTTGTTGGGGCGAAAATTTTTTACTTTTTTTCTTCCTGTTATTTCAGGATAGCCAAAGCTATTTTTGGTTGAATCGAAATAATTTTAAAAGAGCTCAGGATAATTAAGAGTGGTTTGTGGTCCTTATCCGACTCATTCATTTAGTTAGCCGGACCTTTTTGACCTTCAATGGATCAAAGGGAGCTAGGGAGCTAGAGAGCTAGAGACCGGCGGTTTCCATATGCAAGGGAATCCGTGGATGGCGCAGGTGGGTGTGTGTTAGGTTTTTGTTCGCAAGGTGCCATGGTCGAGAAACTTTTTTCCTTTTTTGTTTGTGCTCTTGTAGGGCCGTCAGAGCTATCTAGGACTGTTTTAGGCTTCAGTTATTCTGGGCTGATATAGGCTAGATCAGGCTCGGTATCTAGGTCAGTTTACAAGTTTATTTCAAAAAAGTGTAGCTCATATCATGTGAGACTGGCTTAAAAAACTATAAAAATGATCATATACAATGGGCGGTCTTTTTTCTAAAAACTTATATTTTTCTTATCCTTCATGGCTCAACTTGTCAAAAAATGTCTTCCTCATCAAAAACCAGAACATTCTTTTTTTGAGATTTGACGTCTTCAGAATTCAGAATTCATCTTTTTGCAAGACGAAGAAGAAGTCATCATGTTTTGTCTTTTTTGACACCCCTTAGCCATCTCTCCCCTCTTATAAGACAACAAAAAGTTATGACGAGGGAGAACTGGGTGGGCGAGTAGAGCCTCCCTTCTGTGAGTAGAACACACATTGAACATATATGACATCGAACATGTGTTGGAGTTGGAAACAAACTCCTTTTTGTTCCTATCTGAATCACTACACGTCACTCTCTAGAGAAATCAAAGTAAAAACCGGCAGGCGGGGAGGGGTAAACAATCATAATTTTATTTTCTTTTTATTTTTAGGAACGCCGATGACTAAAATGTTTGTTTAATAGAGCTCAAATAAGTTGAGGTAGTGGTTTTAGCACTTATAAAAAAAGTAAAAGAGATTTGCCCCAAGAAAAATTGAACCAGGGCGTCGAAAATGTTAGACCAGCGCACACCAAACTGCGCCACGCGGCCATCAACGGAAAAGGGTAGCGATGGGCATACAATTGTCCACTGATTTCGGGAGCTAGCTTGCCTAAGCCATAAAAGTGAGACGCAAGCCAAATTTTTGTGAATTTACAAAACAATTTCAAATTTCAAAAAAGTGAAAACAATCTAAATTATTCAAAAACCTTCAGAACCAAACTCAAAACACAATTATGTGCAAAATGGGAAGTTGTATTTATTTTAAACGGAAACCAAAAAAAGAAAAAAAAGGTGGGAGGCAACATATTGAACTTCCGATGTTTACTTTGCTACCCTTCAGTGAGCCCAGGAAAAGTTTATTTCAATAATTTTTATTTTATTTTATTATGATTCATAAGAAGTTTAAAAATAACCTAATAAACCCAACCTTTGAGGTAGAGCAAAAAAAAAAGAGCAAAAACTTTTTGAACCGAAAAAAAATGGAAAAAGAAAGTTCAAGAACTACGGGGGTTTTAGACCGAAAATAGTTTTTAAAAGCCAAAAGTTTTTATGCAAAATAAATAAAGTTAAGAAGTTCACCATGAGAACATGTTCTGGATGTCTTCAGAAAAGTTCTAAAACGGGGTATTAAGACACAAATGCGGCTTAAAAGAAGGCGTGAGTGGGCGGAGCCTGAATGACATGTCACGACTTCTGAGAAGAAGACGTGTGAAACGTCGTCGATGGGTTAATGACATAAAACAGGGGGAGGGGGGAAGTTGTTGTTTCATTTCATTTTGAGAAAATGAAAGAGAGAGAGAAGCAAATGTTGCCAAAACACACGAAAAAGTCAGAAGATGGGGGATTGAGCTTTGGTGGCCTAGGATTCTCAGGGTAGGAGAAACTAGGCCGTGCTGGTTGACAGTTTCGAGATCTTATCTGGTTAGTGGCCTAAGATTCTAGAAAACTCGGTTACGGTTGGAAAAACTAGGCCACGCTGAGAGCCGCTTGAGCCTTGTCTATCTTTTATAGAGGCCAGTTGGTCTTCTAGATTCTAAAAACCAGGCTTTATAAGACCTAGCGGGGCCTCAAACCTAACTTAGGCTTAAAGATCACAGGCTCTGACTGGCCTAACATCTTCTTTAGTGGTGGCCTAGGACTCCTCAAGTTCGGTCACTCTGACGGTACTTTTTCAAGCTGACCCCAGTTATCATAACGGTTTCACTCATAATAACTCTAAATAGTACAAAACCACTCTTTAAAGTTTGATGGCCTAGAGCCTGCTGGCCTAGAAGCCGACAACGTGAGGATTCACGGTCACAGATATATTTGACAACCAATAAGGTTGCAATGAAGTCAGTTTATGCCTGAACTTTACACTTTTCAAAATAGATTCTAGCCCCGATCAGCTGATAATCGCAATTCTGACTTTGAAAAGATTAGCTGACAATTATGACAGAATTTGAACTTTTTTAATAAAAAAAAGAAGCGGATATAACTTTTTTTCATTCATCAAAAATTAAATTTGTTCATTGTTTTCTCGATTCCCCTTGTTAGCCACTTTTCCATCTGTTCATCCGGAAATAGAATAATCGAGTAGTCGGGAAAGAGAGAAAGAGAGAGGGAGTTCAAAAGTTATTCAACGGGAAAAAAAAGAATTGAGTGAGCGAAAAAAAAGTGAGTAAGAGAATGTGTAAAAGAGGGAATTATCACCTGATTAATATCAAAGTGATTAGCGAAGAAAAGGGTAACGCGTAGGGGGAAAAACATGAGCAACGGAAATAGTTAGTGTGTTTGTGTTTAGTTCGTTTTGATCTCAAAGTGCATTCGTCTTTACAGAGTTTAATTGTTTGAAAAAGCCAACAAAAAATATTCGAAAAATAATAGAGCGGCAACCTCTAATAGAACGGCACCTCCAATGAACCGGCACTTTGACAGGTACTTTGAGCAATCCTGGTTGAAAATAAACTCCGTATCACAAAATCGGTCTGAACTGGACGGATCAGAACTGGTCGAATTAGAACTGGTCGGATAAAAATTGGGTGCATTTGAAAAGTTCCTATCCGGGACAGTTCTTAAACGGTCGGTACTTATAAGGATCAGTTCTGATCCGTGCAGTTCGGATTAGGGGTAGCACCCACAAAATCACCTGGCGCTCATCCAATTCCAAAGAACTTTTTGGTCTCGCTCCTAACCTCTCAAAGTGATCATGTTGCTCATCCTTATCCTGGTCTCCGGAGGAAAAGGGACCACAGAGTGTTTCGAATTTTAATTCGTTTCTACTTTATTCGATGACCACGAGAGGGTTGCTGCTCACCCACAAACAGACACACACTTTTAATTTATTTCCCCCTTCCCTTTTGGCCCTTTTTCTCATTATTCTGAGACCAGGATATGTGGAAAGAGAGAAGACCCCGGATGTGTTGGTTTGAAATTAAATGGATGGCGGTGGGATGAACTAATCAGAATTATGAAATTTAAATTGAATGAACTTTGAAATTGAAAACATAAGAGTGGGAGTATCCCTGGGGGCTTTCTCTGAGTCTCTTGATCGTGCACAGTCTTTTTCTCGTGGCCTAACTTTCATGGCCTAGATTTCCTCTAGTCCTCTGATCCTAACCTGATAAGCTGTATGCGTTCTCTGACGTAAGAAAAAACATTATTATCCTCCCGAAATAAAGAAAATAAAAACAAGGCCTCTGAGATAAAAAGAGGGTTCTATCCACTGCCTGAAGTGGTCTGATTGAATTGAATTTCGACTAAAAGACTGAGCAATTGAGGGGGAGAGACCTCTCTTTTTTTGAGATGGGATGATCATAGATTGAAGGAGTTTTTAAGAGGGAGTTTACGCTTCAATAAAACCGGGAAGTTGAACTTCGAGAGGAGGAAAGGGTTCCGTTAAAAAGGTAAAGTGGTCTGAATTATTGAAATTTTGAATGTTGTAAACAGACTGATTCAAAGGTTAGACACCACCATCCAGAAGGAAGGAAGGTGGTTCAGTGAACTTATGAATTGGTTAGTCGATAGAACCACAAAGGACCGGAAATCGGTGGCCTAGAATTCAAAGTTCGGCCATGACAGTGTTTAGAGAGTATGTGAAAGTAGGTGCTTTTTTGGGGTAATCAATGTCCTGAGCATAACTTTTCTATCAAAATAATCTACGAAAGGCTTGATTTGATTTCTTGCGCTAATATGATTTTGGCCACGTTTTTCCTGATTCTGAGCAACTCTAGCCTCCCAGATATCACACTGGGAGCCCATTCGCTGATCGGTCAGATTCTGCAGAGATAATAAAGTTACTGACAAGGATCAAAGGCTAGTTTTTCGTGTGGGAGGTCTAATCAATTAGCTTTGAACCTTATTTTTGAAGTTAGAGCCTTGTTTTGAAAACTTTGTTTGAGCTATGCACAGACTACAACAGTCAGTGTTAACTTGAGTGATTGGGAAGCCAAAATAACCAGTTTGGGCAGACTTTCACGGAAATGTCCTATCTGACTTTAACTGACTGCGACGCCCACTGAAGCGCAAGGTACCGGCCCAGAGTTTGAATGAAAACATTAAAAGGATGGAGGCTTGTGAAAAGTTGGTTAAATAGTTTTCGAAAAAAAAAATGAAAAGCCAACCTCAAAATATTCTAAGTGTTGAAGAGCAATTTCTACTCAAATAGAGATCTGCGCAATCATTCGCATTTTCTGATACATTCCTCATGCCGTGGTAAAGGTTGGATAATCCTAGGCCACCAAAAATTTGAAAAAAGTTCTGTTCAATTATCTAATAGATCATCGGGAAACCGAAAGCACATTCCAAGTTTGATAGAACACGATTTCCTTAATGTTACTTACGAGCTTTAGCTGAAACCGTTCTACAAATCCTAGTGATCGAAACCTTTACCGGGATAAGATGGTAAAGATATTCAATGTAAGTCAAGACTTTTTTTTTGAAAAATACGCTACTTATCTTGCTGTTATTGAACCAGGGATACTGTAATGGAGCATCTTGATCTAAAAACCATTTCAAGTTTATTGTTTATTGTTCGGAAGTTTATTGTTAGCTTTGTAGAAAAATATCCGTTGAGAAGTGTAATATATTCAGAAAGTTTTTCACTTAAGAGTTGGTTCATCAAACGCAGATTTCCCTTCTAATAGTAAGCTCTGTACAGACCTCCGGTATACTCCACTCCTAGTCTAAAACACAATTATAGTGCCAAGAATAATAAAAAGAGGAATCCATTGGGGGAAATGGAATCCAGTCCATTTCCTGTATTATTGTTCGTTCCTTTTCTAGACCCGGGGACTAAACTTAACTTCCGGAATCCAACGGAAACTAATTAGTATTCCACGGCGACAGGAAATTGTTTATATTTCTAGATTATTCGCTGCAAAAACTGGAAAATCCAAAAGTTCAAAAACGTGTAAATGAGTACCTTGTTTTTCCCTCTCTAGACACCCTCCGAGTCCAGGCCCATACATATTAAAGTCAGTGCAAAAGAAAGAAGAAAAGTGATGATGCACTTTCCAAGAATAGCCTCCAGCATTCTCATTTCCAATTTCTTACCCAACTTTGGATCCTCAATGAGAGAGAGGAAGAGAAAAGAGCCCACGCGGTGCTCTTTTTTTTCAATAATCAGACAATCTTTGTTGACATAACCCAAATTCGTCTTTCGTTTCTTGAGGAGCAACCACATGATTCATTACTCAATTTTGATACAAAAAGTAGAAAGAAAGGGAAGATGAAGAACAACAAAAAGAATCACGATGCAAGCTTTACTTTTTTGATCTAAGTTTCTCTTTAACAAAAACATTTTTGTAAACTTCAGAATATAGAAGTTTCAGGCAAGACCTGTTGAGATCCAGTGTCTGGGGAAAAAATGAATTTGAATAAACTTTGATTGCCAAAAAAACGTTCAGTTGAAAAATGTAGTTAATATAATTGAAACTAAATCAAAAAACCTACACTTATTACCGAAAACCTCTAATAGAAGGTCATGTAAGTTAAAAAGTTAGAAAATGTTTTAGTTTCTTGGATCTGTTTCTCATAAAGTATTCGTGAAGTGTGAAAGTGTGAATCAACTTTTTTTTTTAAATTATGAAGTGTCCTTATAAGAGAGGCGGTACTTATGGTTTTCAATGGGGCATCTTCAACTTGCTCAAAGCTTTAGTAAAGTCTTTCCGATGTCCGTTGATAAACTGCTCCGAAGCAAAGATCTCCAGAAAATTCCAGAACTAGAATAAGGACAGTTCTGAATTGTCAAACCGTTCTAGGTAACTTTCGGGAACAGTAGTCAGAACAGGTTTTTGGTGTTGTCTTTTTTCAACTGCCCCTCTAATACAACTTGCCGATAAAAAAAGAGCATGCCACTCTATTAGAGGTTTGCTTCTATTGATGGTACCCTTCTAATACAGAATTTACTTTAGCTGTGTTTTCTCAGATTCATTACTACTTCTTACGATTGATCAACTAATGGAAGTTGTTAATTTTTGATCGCTAACCTGAATAATTGTTTTGCAAAAAAAAACAATTGGATAACAAAAAGATAAGGGATACAAAGATAACTGAATAACTTACAAAACCGAACAATTCATTCTATTTGTCATACCTTTAGTAAAAGAAGAGAAAAGGGACTTACCTACAAAAAAGAAGTCACTCAATGAATTAGCAAAGAAGAGAAATTAGGAAAAAGAATGAAGAAGACTAGAAAAAGAGAACAGATACAAAAACAAATTTTTCATTGTTTTTCAGATTTTTTCTTTCAGGATGAGTCAGTTTTGGGACGAAGAAATCAAGAAAATCTTTGAAAGATTCAAAAAAATAAGATGGATATCAGAAAATTATAATCTGAAAGAAAAATATCTGAAATTCGAGCTTTTCAGAGGAAAATAGCTGAAAATCGGGGCACACTTTGAAAGATTTCCAAAATTTTTCAAAATTTTGAAAAACAAAAAGTTTTTCTTCCAAAAATTCAAGCTTCTCAGACAATTTATACACTTCTAAACCTCAACTTAATTACAGATTTTCTAGTAAATCCACATTCTCAATAGAGCGCAATTGAATCTAAGATCAGACTCAAAAATTCTAAACTTTACTGGAACGGTCTTAGTGGTCTAGACATCTTGACAGACAATTCAATTATCTTGACGACGTTAAAATCGAGTTTTAGGGAAAACCTTTACTTTTTGAGATTCTGAAAAAGAATCTGAAAATCTGAGAAAACGTGGTTTTTTGAGATTTCATTGGAAATGTCACAGAAGTTTTTCACCTGTCCTTCTATACAATTGGCATTTTTCAGGTGACACAACGCGGTCTAGAATTGGAAATTTTGAGAAATTTCAAGGTTCAGTTTTTGAGAAATTCAAACAAACTTTGTTTTCCAGGTTTTACTTTTACTAAACGGTTTACTAAACTTTCTCACTGCAGAAAAATAAACAAACAAATGTTTTATCAATAGAGCACACATGAAGTTGGAGGTCTAATTATATTCTAAACTTGAGAAAGCAACAAAATTAGCTGAGAAAGTTTTTGAGCATTGACTGAAAGTTTCGTGAAAGTCAGTTTGGGAATGGAGCTTATAAATGGTCCACTTGTTAGATGATAAGACAGTAGGTTCTGGGCCAGAAAACTATAACCAAGCCTATTTTCAAATACAATTTTGTACTATTCAGAGTCGTTTTTGAGCAAATTCTTGTTGAAATCTAGAAACAGCATGGAAAAACATAACCAGAACCTATCAAAGTTCCAGTTTTATGTTGTAGTATGAATTTAGAGGTTTACCAATCTCATCAAAATTTTCGAGAAGTTTCTGCCAAAGTTCTACGAAAAAAAGTTCCAAATTGAATCCAAATGACCATTAAAATGGACATTTCCTGGTTGCTCAATTGCATTAAAAAGTGTTACTCTCTCTCTCTCTTTCCTGCATGCTCCGTTTAACTCAATTACTCTTTTTTCCCGACCACATGGGGTTCGCACGTTGTCTAGTAGTACTTGTGACGTGGCACAGACACACTTCAGAACAGAAAACTCTCGGAGAGAGAATTTGTTTATTTTATTTTCAGATTATAAAAAAAACAGAAGGATGGAGAGAGAGAGAGAAAAGTGCGTCAGAGGTGATGATGAAGTTTCCCTAAGTGGACGGATGACGTGTGGAAAAGGGCAACCCCCGGGGAGAAGGGGAGAACGGACGGAAAGGAATAGATGGAACAGGTTAAACTAAAGGGAGATGAGGGGGATTCAGATGGAGTATTGAATATTGATGTTCGAGACTTTATAGAGAAGAATCTTGAACAAGAGTGCTCTGAAGAGGGAAGCTTCTTTCACCGAATCGAAGTCTGTAATAGAGGAACATGCCCTTTTATTAGAGATTCGTTTCTATTAGAGATTTTGGGATAAAATTACTTTTTTTCTATCACGCTCCACAAAAATTGCGTTATCGGAAATTCAAAAAGAAACCAGAAAAGACATCGCAGAACAAACTCAACGCGAGTTCATATTTTTCAATTTTCGTTTCATGAAAATAGAACTGCTAAGAAGAAACCTATGAAACTCCTTTAAAAAAGTCAAAAATATCAAAATTGACATATAAATTCTCTCGGAATGATCATTAATGATTATCAAGCTTCAAGAAAAAAACCAGTTTCTCCCCATCTTCTCCGCCTTCCGATTACATTCTTAACTTGTGTTTTAAACTTTCACAGAATTCGAATTCTCCGAATTTTTTACACTTTCTTCTTTTTTTATTTTCTTTCTTTCATTCTGGCAATTGATTCGGAAGTCTGAACCGGTCGGAAAATCTGAAAAAAAAAGTTAGAAAAAGTTCATTTTGAGCATTGAAAAAGCGAAAAAAAGATATTTTTACAAAAAGGCAGCAAAAAAGAAAGAAAGAAAGAGCAATCAGAGGTCGAGCTCCTCATCAGAATCCAACTCGTTGCGTCGACGATCGAATTTGACGGCGGTGGTTTTTTGGGTTTGGGAGGAGACACGTTCCATCAACGCCTTCAATCCATCGTCCGACATTTTTCCGGAAAGTTGTCCTCTTCTGAAAAAAAAACGCATTTTAGAGGGCAATTCAGAGTATTTAGGTGTTCCTTCGACTTTTGAAGAAGGGTTTCCGCTCGTTTAGATATATTTTTAATCGGTTTGGTTTACTTGAATACCGTACATTGAGAAAGCTTCAGGAGTCTATTGTTCTTTATTTCTATTCGCCCATATAGATTTCTCTTTTTTTTTAAATTTTACATTTTTCCTACCTGGCCATGTTAATAAGAGCAGCTTCCACCATTTGAGCTTTCTCTGGTTTCGCCACGGCGAGATTGCTCAATCTTTGCATGGCTGCTTGATCCAAAATCTACAATTTTTCATTTTTATTAATTGCCTAATTTTCTCTCTTACCTGTGATATCATGCTGTTCTTGGCAGTTTCTTGGTTTTCAGCCTGTTGCCGGGCTTTTTCTTGAGCATCCTGAATGTTTATTGTTATTTCATGATTTTTTCATGATACAACGCTCACCTGCTGCTGTTGTGGCATCGCCGATCCTCCTTGAGCTTCCATATTTGTCGAGAGTTGAGGAAACTGCAATAAATTTGGTTGAAAATAAAGGATTTGCTGAAACAGAAATGAATTTCTCGACAATTCCGTGAACGCAGCAAGCGCGCTTCATCGCACTTTTCTCTGTGTCTCTTTCAATTGCCTTGTTCTCGTGTAATTTATCACTCTAGGTGAGAAGTGTGAAACAAAAATAGAAAAAGGAACACATAAATAAATTTTAGAAAGAGATCAAAAACATGAAAAATTATCGGAGAGTGACGTAGAATCAAAAAGAAAAATTAGTTAGACTTGCAAAAGTTAGTTTCCATGCGAAACCAAAACTCTCTGGTCATGCTTGCGCCTTCAAGTACAGTAACCCACTTCCACGTGGATTTGTTGTTTTTTTCGAAATTCGAAGCGAGTTGTTGCTCAATTTTAATCCTGAAATTTACGAATTTTGATTAATTTCTTCCTGTTTTTTATCAATTTCTAATGGGACCGAAAAAAGCAAAGCACGGAGGAAAACATAGAAAGGCAAGATTCTGAAAAAAATGACGTAAAACTTCAGCGTGGAATTTTCCAGAACACACCTAGAAACCCTCCACAAAAAAGCCCAACGCAGAAGACATTTGAAGCCGCTGGATCGCCCAAGTTCGAAATGGTTGCCGAAATTCCGAAACCCATCGAACAGTACGAATTTAAAATGAAAATTACAGGATAAAAATCGTACTTTCAGAGTTGCCGAAGTGCTCGCCGAGCCCACTGTTATTTCAACAATCAGTGAAGTGAGCGAGAAATCTGACGGAAACAACACTTCTGAAGCTGGCGCTCCAGCTGGCGCTGAGGCCGAACCCCTCGTGACACCGGAAAAAGTGGAAAGTATTGTTGAACCTGTGGAATCAGCTGCTCCTGTTATTGTTGTTGTTGCTGTTGATGATGAGCAAGTCGAGAAGAACGAGGAGAAAGTAGAAATTGTTGAGGAGGTGAAAAACGAGGAAAAGGAAGAAGTGGATGATAAAGAGAAGGAGGAAGAGGTTGTCAAGGATGAAGCTGTTGAGGAGAAAGTAGAGGAAAAGAAAGAAGACAAAGAGGAGGAGGATGAGGAATGTGACGATGAGGAAGAGTATGATGACGAGGAGGAGGAGGAAGAGGAAGCGAATGAGAAAGATGCTGTAGATGGTGACAACTCGGATAAGAAAAAGGAAACTGCTCAATCGAGAAAGAAGGAGAGATACGACAGCATGACAGAGACAGAGCCGGAAGTCCCGACAGATTTTGATTGGGAGAAGAGAGACGAGGAATACAATGTTCATCAAGCAATCTTCATCAAATCCTACTACAAAAAGTTCGCTGTCGTTCTTCAAGTCATCAATCCAGAGTTCAGATATGCTGCGGAAATCGGTCCATGCGAAACATTCGATTCTGAAGGTGTTCAGAAGATTCTCGAGAAGATGAAAGCTGAAGGATTCGACAAACCGTGGCCGTTCGATGAGAAGTTTGAAGCGACTTCGGAAGAGCTTCGTTTATTCCTCGCCGAAGTTCTCAATAAAGCCAAGTTCTGTCTTCGCTTGGCCTGCGCCGAACGTGGATATGAATACAAGAGTGGAAAGCTTCATTTTCCTCCAATTTCCGCTGTTTGGGGTGCAAACGATGGTATCGATCCAATCCGCGAACTCAAGACTATCAAGGCTATTGTTGGAGAGATGAAGGCACCGATTGAGAAGGTTCAATCGGAAGGGCAGGATAGCCGTTGCTGGGCAGAGTTCGAGCTTATTTTCGAAACTATTCTTCCGGCCCTGGAGACGTTTGACTCAAAAACTTTGAGTGAAAATAGTATTTCTGATATAATGGCGACAATTCATGGACGCAAAGAACTAGGCTTTGAGATCACAGAGAAGGAGGTGGATCAGGTAAGGCTACTCAAACTGAGAGGAATTCGAATGATTGCCCTATTCCAGATGCTCGAATCAAGCTTCAATGAAGACGGTTTTGGTGAATTCCCATCGGCAGCTCTCAAAGCTCCCGGTGAATTCAAAACAGTAAAGCAACTTAAACTGATCTTTACTCAACTCGAAAAGATGTCCAAAGTCACCGATATTCGTGTCAAACTCGCCGGAGTTCAGACTATCACTCGCATTTTTGAGCAGATTAGTGATGAAGAGGCTGGAGATGTGTTGGAAGAATTGAAGGATGAGCCAAAAGTTCCCTTTGAGAAGATGTTTGGAATAAATCCATTGACTTTTGATATCAGAAGTCACGATCCAAAACGTGTTCAATACTTGAAAATGTTCTATACAGCTCTCGGTGAGAATATGCCAAAGGAAGAATTTGAATTCAGCGTCACCAAGCTCACCAATGTTCTCAAAACCTTCTACTTGGTATTCTCTGCACTCGAAGTCAATTTGATCCTCTTCAAGATTATCGGAGTTGATAACAAGGATAATGATGTGCTCAACAATGATAAACAACTTTTGACGGAGGTTAGAAGACATTAAAATTGAGTCTTTATATGCTTTGTACTTTCAGGCATTGCTAAATCTTCCCGTACTTCTCAAAATCCGTTTGGAAATCGGTCCAGACTACAAAACAGGAGAGGTGACAGAACGAGCGGATAGCATGTATTTTGTAGTGAAACACTTAATGGAACCCACAAGCAGAGATACCATCTACGCGTTGCCACCTTTCCTTCATTGTATGATAACTTGTTTTAATATTTATTCCATATATTTTCCAATTCTTCAGATCACACAAAAGAAAATATACATCTGATTTACGCTGAAAAAGTGTTCAGATTTGCGATGAAGTGTGTGGAGACTTGTCAGAATCAGCGAATGGCTGTGGAGACTTTGAAAATGCTTCGTAATCCTGATTTGCTTTCTCTTGAATTTTCAAAGGAATTCTTCGAGGATCTGCTGTTATTAGCACTCTCAAAGTATTCAGTTCCGGATGCGTCGACGTCGGAGAAGAAATATGAATTCATAAGTGAGAAAAACATTGTTAGTTACGGAAACAACTTTAAAAACTATTGCAGCAACTGTATTCAACCTCTTAAACTGCTACAAAGAGAATCGTGTTCTGGATCTGGACAAAGCAAAAATCAAAGAGAAGTGGACGGTAAGAACTTTGAAGTCTAACTGTTCTCCTATAGTTATCTCTAATTTCAGAATATGGGTCATCCGTGGTTCTCAGTTCTCTACCTCTCCTTCCGCTTCCCAATTCTGAAACCCTTCGTACCAGAAACGAACTATCCATGGCAGTCAGCAGAAGTTTGGATCGATGATGACAAGCAGGCTTCTCCGAATGAGCTGAAGAACTACATTTGCCTCGCAAAAGTGTCGACGGCATGGCCAAAGTTAAATGATCCGAGCTTTGTTTACGATCTTGTCAAAGAGCACGTTCCAGTCTCTGTTGATCGACGACAGCTTTACAAGGAAATGAAAGAATATGTGAATACTTTCGCAATAGCTGATTCATGGAAAGTTGAACTGCTTAAATCTATCTCTAGTCGAATCGCTTTCCTTACTCCAACGAACGAAAAGAAGAATCACAAAGGAGAGAAGAAGGAAGAGAAAGAGAGAAGGTCGAAGAATGAGGAGAAGAGTAAGGGAAAACAGTCGGAAAGCAAAGCGCAGAAGGTGGCATTAAAGAAACAGGCTGAAAAGGCCGCTGAAATGGGCACACAAACCAGTCCGATGCCGACAGAAGAGGCGAAAAAGGAGTTCTTTGCAGAAGAAGAGGAAAAAGAAAAGGAGAACGAAAAGAAGAAAGAAGAGAAAAAGGAAGAGAGGACGGAAGAAATCACTCTGGATTCAGTTGGGAGCGAGGATGAGGAGAAGAAGGTCATCGAGGAACCAAAGGAATCGAAGGCGGAGTCACCTGTAAAAGAAGTTGTGAAGGAAGCTCTGAAGGAAGATGTTGAAGCACAGATTGTTGAGCAGAACGTGGAGAGTAAGAAGACCGAAATTGTGGAAGAAGAGAAGAAAGAGGAAAGCCCCGACAAAGAGAACATCACTGGTGGCGAAAAATCAAAAGTTTATTTGTCTGAAAGCGGAGAGCCATTGAAACCATTGAGTGAAGCACCTCCAGATGCATTCTATGGACATTACGAAAAGGAGCAGTGGGATAAAATGGACGATCGAGTTCGTAAAGAGATCTCTCGACAACGTCTTGAACGAGGATACTCGGATTATTTCTAATCAATATCTTCTGTAAATATCAATCTGATCTCCGCCATATTCAAATACAAGAACTTTATGAATGCCCCATGTGTCATGTAACTGTGACACTATTGAGTTGTTTCGGTTTTCTAATAAATATTTTTGCTTCCCGCTTGTTTGCTTGTGTACTTCTTTTGGTTTTTTACCACTTATTTTATCTTTTCATTTGTTCCATTTTTCAAATTCTATTTTAAAAAAATTACAGAGCAAAATGGTAGGTCAAAACTATCTAAACGCAACAAACCCGGATGGTTCTCCAAGAGTCAACTACAAGCAGAATAACAACACGGGTCATAACTATGGAATGGACCATGTTTGGGACATGGAAAATTTCATGAAAGAGTTCGTAGAGAAGAGAAACGGCGTCATTCCACCACCACAGTGGGAAAACCTTACAAGAGAGGCTAAGAAGGAAGTCGTGAAACGTTAGTCGTTGATTTTCGTTTTTCGATTGTTATTGCTTTTCATTTCCAGGTCGTGATCAGCTGAATGCTCAAAATTTTTATCCCAAGAAAACTGACGACAAGCCTCGCAACAATTATCACCATGGAGGTGGAGACTATAAGGGCAACATTCATCATCGTGGTGGAGGAAACTACAAAAGCAACGATTATCATCGTGGAGGAGGAGAGCACAAGGGAGACAATTATCGTCGTGAAGGAGGAGGCTACAAGGGAAACAGAAAGTGGGATAAACCACCATCAAAGCACGAGCGCCCAGTATACGTTGATCATGATCCAAATGATCCGTTGTCTGATGATGCATTCACTGGAGAATATGACAACGACTATTGGTATAGTCTTCCCCAAAGAGTCAAATACGAGATTCTGAGACAACGTGCTGTTAAGAAACGTAAGTTGTTATGAGCTCGAACGTGGAAATTATTACGAAATTTCAGAGCGCGCCGAACGTGCAGCAGCCCAACAAGCTTCTAGCTCTATGTAAAATCAATTATATCTGTATTGTTCATTTTGTTTTACGCACGCTTCAAAGAAAGATTTTCAAAGAATGAAGTTTCTTGTTTTGTTTTGTTTATTTGTTGGTTCTTTTGGTTTAAAATCACCAATTTCTACTTCCTTCTTACTTCTTTTCCTTGAGTAAAAGTTCCTGGCCGAATTCTCACATTTTCTCTGCCATTTGTCTTCTTTTTCTTCTTCCAAAGGCTCCACTTTTAAAATATCTTCCTCATGCTTAAATTGCAGCTTTTTTAAAGCTAAAACCTTCAAGTTTCAGAAATGACTTCATATGAAGACAGTGACAAGTCAAAGCAAAGTTTGCCATTTGATTCGCCGTATTTTCCAGCATATTTTCGACTTCTAAAGTGAACTTAAATCGTTTTATGGCGCGAATTTCAATTATTATGTCTTCCAGATGGAAAATTTTGGATGTTTGTGTGGGAAGTACCAGCGGAATCAATGATATTGGGTATTTTGAGCTTTTCACGGATTGTTTTCCACCTGGGAAATTAGAGGAAATTGTTGAGAAGATCATCGGAGAGGCCAAACCACTTACTGAAGATCCCCTTTTCCAACAAATCAAAGAGTCCCAAGAGTTTGTTATGCTACTGGAGAGCTTTCAAAACAAATATTTTCAGTATTGACGACAAATCCAGAAGAAATGCAGAGACTTATCTAAAAATGCTGCATGAGCACACTATCAAGGTTCAAAGAGTAAGCGAGATTCGCGTTTCATATGAAATTAAAATTATTTTGCTTTAGAGAAGATATTCTGAACACTTTCTGAGCAAAATTCTGTTCAATGAGGAAGGCCTTCGAATTGCCGATAAGTTGATGTTTGACAGTGAGTTTTCCCAGCGAGATTTTCTCAGAAAAAAACGTCAATTTCCAGATTGCCCACAACTCTACAACACAGCTCATTGGGAAGCTCTTCCGCAGAACTGGATGACAACAGAGACAATCAAAAAGAGATTCTATGACGAAGAGGAGGTGGAGGCCAATCCATACGGACAGCAACGTCTTGATCGAGTCGCCGGTTCGGCACGTGGCTCGATTATCATGCAATATTTCAAATCAAAAAATCAGTTTTCTGACGAATTTCATATTCTTAACCGTGAAATCGATGATCGCGAGAATATTTGTCAGACAGAATTGGTGAAAAAGTTGTTGGATGAGGGTCCGGTTTACGAGTTAAAAATGCAGGATGGAGAAGAAGTGAAAATGTTAGCAGAGAAATGGAATGTTCATAAGTGAGTATTCAGTTGGGCGCGTAGAACAAAACAAACTTTTCAGAACCCTCGTAATATTCCTCTACATGGCCGGTTTCAAGGCGCAATCAAGTCTACTGCAGGAAGGATGGTACTATGGTCTTCTTGAAGCTATGAGAAATGATCCTACAAATCGTGCGGCTCTCTACTTCCTCAACAAAAACTATGCGGAAGAGCTCGAAGAAAGAGAGAAAGAGAGAAAGATAGCTGCTCTGAAAGAGATCAGAGGACTGAATCTTGATGAGGAGGGTGTCGGGGATCAAATCTTCAAAGAAATCCGTCCACAACTCCATGAAAGTGGTTATGATCCTGATGCCGAACACATTGATTTAGTTCTCCGCTCTTATCAGGAAGAACTCGTTCAACCGGTTCTTGAAGGCCACAACTGTGTGGTTGTCGCGCCAACTGGTTCCGGAAAGACTGAAGTGGCTGTTTACGGAGCCTTGAATCACATTCGAGAGAGACATTTGAAAAAGCAAACTGCCAGAGTAGGGTCTAGTTCTAAAGTAATCTCATAGAAAAATATAATTTCAGGTGGTGATGCTTGTCCCGAAGATTCCACTCGTTTCACAACAAAGAACCCGATTCTTGAAGTATTGCAATGGAAAACACATAGTGAACGGTTTCCATGGTTCAGAGAATAGTGATAGTGGTGAAGGAAGACGTGATGATGTTCTCAATTCTCATATCGTTGTAATGACTCCACAGATTCTGATTAATATGCTTCAATCGGTTCGTCTTCAAGAGCGTCTGTATGTCAGTGATTTCTCAATGATGATTTTCGATGAAGTTCATTACACTTCTGGTAATCATCCATATGTCCTAATCAATCAATTGGTTCAAGAATGGGAGTATGATAAGCCACAGATTGTTGGATTGACCGCCTCATTGCATGTCAGCTCTGGAGCTCAGGAGATTAGTCAAATGCTCGCCGGAATCTACAAAATGCTTGCCTTACTCAATACTCCAGTTTTGAGTACTATGAAACAGCCGGCAAGTATTGATGAGCTCAATCAATACGTCGACGTTCCGGATGATTCAGTGGAAATTTGTATGCCAGGAGAAAATGAACTTCGCGACTACATTGAGCGTTGGCTGGTAACATCGAATCATAAATTCCTCAAAGAATTGGAAGCTCTCACCAAATCCCGTCATTGTTGTTTCCCGTCAAACATCTACAGAGCGTTTAAGGCTGCCAATCCGAAAAGGTATGAGGAATACGAATCGACTCTCCAGAATGTGATTTATGAGTTAAACAAAATGAACACTCCGGAGAAAGTCATCGCTCAAATGTGGTCAAAATACATCAAGATTTACATTGAAGCACGTGGAATTGTTGATTTGATGCCTGCAAGAGTTGCGTTGAAATACATGGCTGATGCGATTCGTGAACTTGAAAAGGGAAAAGGCCAGATTACATCGACATTCGGAGATTTCCTTGGCAAACATTATGAATATTTTTCGAAACAGGCATCAGATGTGGAATCGACGATTGTCACAAAATTAAAAGAGACATTGGTCAGCCAATTCCGAGTTCAACCCGAATCTCGTTGCATCATTTTCGTGACACAAAGAAACACAGCACAACGAGTCTGCGAGTTTTTGAATGCGTCTGGAGTGATGAACCGGTTTAGAGAGCCAGGATCTGATGATGAAATGATTGGATTTGTGTTGGGAACAAATAAGCAAGGAGTTGTCCAACAATCTCGTCAACAACAAACAGCAGTTCTCTCCAAATTCAATAGTGGTCATTTGAAGGTCATCGTGGCCACATCCGTTGTTGAAGAAGGTCTTGATGTTGCTGCTTGTAACCTCATCATCAAATACAACTGCGCCTCAGCTTCAGCCATCAAACTCGTTCAACAAAGAGGTCGTGCTCGTGCTAAAAACTCTCGTTCCATTCTTCTAACGATCAAATCTTCGATTAATGAGCAACAGAATAATGCGATTCTCTCTGAGAAATTCATGAAACAATGTGTCAAAAAAATCGAGGAGCAAGGTGCGAAAGTGTTGATCGATGAGGTGGATAGAGCAAAGAAACAAATTGAGAATCAAAGAAAATTGGAGGCCGAAGAAGCTCTGGCGAATCGTTTGAAACATGCGAATGATATATATAAAGTCAATTGTTCTCAATGTTCGAAGACGTTCTGCTCGAGTAGATATATCAAAAAAGTGTACTCGAATTATATGGTTTTCGATCCCGAGTGTTGGGATATGTTCAATGTGGAACCGGTGAGTTTACAGGGGTATCGCAAACCACTGATGTTAGGATGCTCTTTTATAGTGGCACATTCAACAGATCATTTGAAACTTTGACCCTGATAATGAGATCCTGTGGTAGTATAGTACTCAAATCAAGTCCCTTATTCAAAAAATTTTTCTTGATAGCCTTAAAGTTGTAACCCTGAGGGCCAATAGAAACAATCGGCTTGAGACTCAATTAGCTTTCTTTCCGTTTTCGAATTACCTATAGCATGTCTGACAAGCCTATCTTGTGGTCCCTCTGACGATTAACTCTCTTCATTTCAGATCAGAAAAGTGAACAAATACTTGAGTGAGGAGACGCAAGCATTGAGCACACTAAAGTGTGCCTCGTGTAATATGGAAACAATTGGAAAAGTCTACAAAATGAGGGGAGTCTATCTTCCACAAATCTCAGTTGGTAGCGTCAATTTCGTGCCTGAAGATGGCTCTGAAAATCAAATAAAAAAGAAGTGGTCGGCCGTCGAAACGGATCTTTTCTTTATTGGCGAGGCACAGCAAAGCGATTTTGTAAGTTTATTTAACTTTTTTTGAGTTTTTCAAAATCAAATATTTTTAGGCACAAATGCTGAACGCCTTGTGCACCAACGAGGGCAATATGATCAAGAAGCGTATTCTGGACATGGATTCGAAGCAACATATCAAGGATATTGAGATGAAAAAGATCCGGACTCGAGAGGAAGTTGAAGAGAAGAGAGCACAGGAACAAGCTCGGCGAGACAAGAAGGAACAAAAAGAGGGTCCCAGTGTTGTTGAAGATGAAGAATAATTTAATATTATCAATTATTTTTCACTGTTGAAAAGTTACATAATCGATCTGCATTCCGATTTGAAGCGTTTCCCTATATATAAATCTCTGTTTGTAATGCTCTCTTTGCTTCATTTTCTGCTGATGGGTGACGTGGCAAAACGGTGTATGTAGTTTGTTCTCATTGTTCTAAATGTTCCCTCTGTTGTGTCGTCATCAATCATTTCCAGACAAATGACGTCACAGCCTCCCTATTACGTCATTGAGTGCACTGTATTCTCACCTGTTCTTCCCTCCCTTTTTCGCCATCTGTCATTTTTTGTGACGTGGCAAAGGGCAGTTGCCACAGGGGGTACAACAGAGGGAGGACTATCTAGTCGGTTTTGGATTTTCGTAATGTTTCAATAGATGTTATCTCATTTGAAGATATGATAGGCTTTAATAGAAGGGTTTAATAGAACTTGACATGGTGCCAATTCTTCGAACACCAGGAAGAGGCATAGACAACTGTCTTGTAGTTTGTAGCCTCTTGTTACGTAACACCGCCCGGGGAAGGTGCTAAATGCGGGAAAAAGAGCATCTTAAAAGGAGACGGCGGCATGATAAAACGAACCCTTTCAGAAGTGACGTAAGACTAATTTGATGGATTAGAGAGCAGACGGAGGAACTCTTGGCATTGTGCCAATTGCAGCATGGCAAGAGATAATGGGGGAAAAGGATTCAGAAGTTGGCACCGTGCCAAGTCTGGATGACGTTCAAGCCGGGACGTAGTTGCATATCAGAGCCGATCCTTCTTTTTTGACAGGTACATACTGTTATTGCGAAAATGTTTCCCGAAAGATATACAGATGGCGGAGGAGGGTTTAACTAGTGAAGTGATTGCCTGAGAAAACCTGAAAAAAAACTGAACGATAAAACTATCAAACAGATCGAACAGACGAAAATAGATCCAGAAATATCGATAGAGTCTGCTCCAAACTTTTCAGAACCTGAATGATGTCCTCAAACACTTCTCTATAAAGATTCTCTTTTGATCAGTTCATACTAGAGATAACAACTCGACAAAGGATTCAAACACTGGGTTTTAGCTGATAACTCGGTTACTAAACAGAAGTTTCGCCAAGTTCTAGGAGCTCTGCTCTCAATCAGAACGTGGACGAAGGAGAACTCAGCTTATAAGGAAATGCCTGGTCCTGGTCTAATTTTCGAAAAGCATAACCGAAACTGTGTTCTTACAACTGCTTCCTAGAAAATAGCCGTTATGACCCAATTGTGTCTTCGCTATATATTTACAATATAATTTTCCTCATTACAAATATCCTTTCTAGAACTACACTCCCTCCTCTATCCCTCTCTCGCCTTCTGGTATCTTCCCGATTGTTCCAGCCGTCTGCCTATCCGAGTATATAAAGGTCCACCCTCTCATTCTCTTCCCCATCCAACCCCCAGATTGCCCAGAGCCATCCAAACTCCGCCCCCTCACCACACATCGTCTATAAAAGGACCTCCAGAAGACCTTCTGTCCCAGTATTCTGAATCTTGCCCTCCAGCCTTCAGACATGCAGAATATGAAATGGCAAACTACTCCAGTCAAGGATAGAAATAGAACGACTTCTCCGGATCGTTCTCCACCCACAGCTGATTCGGATGAGGATTCATTGCCATCATTGACAATTCATCGTATGTCAAACAATGATGCAAGAAGACTCAGTCTTCCATACAGAATGATACCGGAAGAAAGAATTGGTAAGTCATTTTTAAGGGTTTTGGGAATTTCGGGGAGGGGGGTTTACTCAGTACACTATAGGTTGGGTAAAACTCCGGTCTTAGATTTCGAAAGTTGGCATCGTGCCAAGATCCGCCTTTACCATTAGGAAAGTCGCTTCCATGAAAGGCACTGACGTACTCTTTTATAGTTTAGTTTACATGCCAGCGTAAAGCGTTCCGTAGGAAAATAGTAGGAAATTCAAAAGTTGGCACCGTGCCAAGACCATTCTTTGGAATAGGCACCCCCCAGGCGTTCTGTATTTTTTTTTCTTTCCCATCTGCCACTTCTCAGGGCGCTCGGCTTATCCCAAAGACCAATTCCTATGTTAGGATACAGTAACCGTTGTCCAGTCTTCTTCCCAGCCTTTATGTTCTCCTAACTGTACGTAGTTTGCTCGCACACATACATGCATCTTTGACAAAGCTCAGTTCTTCCCAGATTACCCGTCAGAATTCCCAGAAATCCATTTTCCTCAGCTTACCAGGTTCTCGGCACCATGCCAACTTCCGGAACGCTAACCATCTTACTAAACCGACAGTACAAAAGACCATTCAAACAATATTCAGAATACCCGACTCTAAACTAAACCTATTCCTTTTTCAGCTCCACGGGAAATCCTCACCGCTCCGAGGAAAATTTACCACCGTGTCACTTTGGACCAGCCGATCTTCGTACCTCCAGCTTCGCCAACCCCTACTGCCCCCTTCGCCAATGGAGTCCTTGATTCAGAGAGTTTCCAAACTCCACGTCGCCGCTCCACCCAACCCTTCGTCACTCCACAGCAGACTCCAGAAGGCACACAACCTCAGGAGATGTCACCAAAAAGTTTCGGCTCCTTGGCTCGCCATCGATCCGAACGTGTCGAGATGAGAGTTCTGGCCAAGGATCAGGATATAGTGAAGATTCCTTTCCATCATTGAGAAATTCTTCAAAAGAAGAATAATTTGAATTAGTGTGATTGTTTTGTTGATATTTCTGTGATCTGTATACAATGTGCCCTTCCCGTTGAAGTTGTAATGAATGAATATGTACAGAAATGAAAATGTTTTGTTATAATTGAAATCGTCGTTTCTAATCGCTTGGAAAATGTTCCGCAGAATTCATGAATTCCCCTCTCGAGAACAAAAAAAAGATAGAATCTGTGTCCTATTCTTTCTTTGAGAAGCAAGTTCTTTTCTCCAGTTTCAGCCCTTTCGTCACATGTCAATTGTTCCAGAATCATACTTATTTACAGTTTTTGACGTCAGCTGATTCGGATGATCTGGAGATTGATTTGGGGATGATCACCCGCGCCCTTTTCAGAATCACCTGACCGTTTTCTTTCTGATAATTGCTATCAGAATTGCTAACGCAAAAAAAGAAGCTAATTGCCCAGTTCTTTTCCTCTTTGTCACCCACTTCTCTGTTGCCATTTCCTTCCTTCTCACCCATTCTCTTCCCCCCTTCGTCTCCAACTAAAATCGATTCCTTCGTGAGAATTTCTCTGCGTCCTCCATCCGTCTAACACTCTCTCATCGTCTCTATCAATTCTCCATACTATTTTCCTCTCACTGAGACCTCTCTCTTGCGAAGAACCAAGGCGCATCAACATTTTTCTTTTCGTTTCTCAATACTGTTTTACTTTTTTCTCTCTCTCCCACCCATCTGCAAAGGGGAAGGCGCTGACTCATTTTTTGAATTTTTTTTCAAATTGAATAAAATTTTTTCTCGCTGGAGGCGTCAGAACTTTTAGTACTATTTGTGAAGTGTTTACTTTACTTTACTTTTTTCTTTCTCAAACTTTATTTTATTATAAAGTTTCAAAAACCAGACGCAGTTTCTTCTTTTTTTCGAAACTCGCATAAAATTTTCAGTGTTTTTCCGTTTTTCACATTTTTTTGTTTAAATTTATTCCAATTTCGTGAGAAATTCCATCGAAAACAACCTGATAATCCCGGAAAAAAACATTTTTAAAATTCTGGAATTTTACAAAAAGTCCTAGATTCCTAATCCGAATACACCAAACAACACGACAGGTTGCAGACTAAAAAAACTAATTACTTTTTTTGATTTTTTTTCCTATTCTGTTGAAATTTGTTGTGGTTTTGATGAATTCGGAGTGCGTATGCTGTTAGAATAATTGAATTGATGTGTAAAACATGTAGAAAAACATGAAATGATCGTAATTTTACAAGAAACTTCTATTTTCAAGCCAGAAGCGAAGTCTTATGTTTCAAGAGTGACGTTTTTGTGTTGAAAGCAACTTTAGAAGTCGGATCTTTTTTGAAAAGTTTTTCCAGAAACGCCCATTTTCAAGCCCAATCAAATTTCTTTGTTCGTGAATTTTACTTTTCTTATTTCATTTTAAAAGTTCCTACGCCTCTCGATTCTCTCCAAAAACTTCCATCAAAAAAAAACTGTTTCTAAAAACAGTTGTTACTAAACTCGGCAACTGCAGTTCCCCTTCTGTCTATTTACACAGCTTTTAAAACTACTTTTGAACAAAAAAAACTTTTTTTTCTGTGATGATCATTTTGTCAGTGGAGCAGTCAGAGTCAATAACGCTTCATTCTCCACTTCGCTTGGCACTTTAACGAGTGAATGTCAAATAAACTGATTGCCCTCCTCCTTCTTTCAATCGCAGGCGATCCCTCTTAGATCGCATTTCCCTTCTTTTTTGCCCCCCATCACAGCGTTCGTACAATACCATTTAACATTCAAAGTCTCTTTCTGAATAGAAGCAAAACTAATTTACATTTTTCGGAATATCAAATCGTGTGGGTGTGGTAGTGATTGAAAGTGACTCGTGACGTGGCCCCCGCAATCGTCATTTCCTTTCCTTATTACCTTTCGAAAATTGGTCATTTATTATCTGCTGTTTCATCTGTTTCATCATTCCAAATTCCGACCGGTTTTTTTTTCATTCACTAATTTGTTCACTTTGTTCGAAATAGTCTAATCCAATTAGGAACTTTTTTAATGACTCATTCCCATAAGTATTGATTTATTCAATATTTGTGTTATCAGTTCTTCACATTGCCCTCTCCGCTTATCGTGTGCGCTGCTTGACCTGAATTCATACAGCATTCCGATTGGAATTTTATGAAATGCGGGCGCAGTTTTCTTTTCCCTCATTTCTCCCTCAAAATATTTAATAGTTGTGACGAAAAAAAAAGAAACCCTTTGGTTTATAATGACACAAAAAAATGTAATCTGTCATAATCTGAATGTTCATGTGACGAGTGTTCCTCAAAATAGACAGATTTTGACGAAATGGGTCTCTGAACTGCCTTCTTTCACAACATAAGATTCGTTTTATGTTGTAGAAAACTTTTTGATTTATTTTTCATCTGAAAATGTATATCTCGAAGTGAATTATGTAGTTGACAAATTGGGTAAAACGGAAGCCATTTTCTGGTCCCTTTTTCGTCGAAAGATACGCACCAGAAAGAGAGTTTTCCAATTGATCACGCTGTGTTTTTCCCATTCTGAAAGTTATTTGTACTTCCTGACGGCAAAGTTCTTCAGCTTTGCTTTGTAAAAAAAAGCTAAAAAAGCCCATTTTCAACGGAGTTAGGATCCCTCGTATCTTTCTCAAAACATGTATATTTTGACGGCAATTGGCTTCTTCTACAACTTTGGAATTGTTTCATTTTGTTGAAAAGTCTAGATTAACATTTTTCGTCTGAAAATGTTCAACCAAGTTACACATCAGATTTGTTTGCCCCCAGCTGAATTATAGCGTTCTAGCGTCACAATTTCCCCGTATTATTACCCTTTTCAAAAGTAATATTCTGACTCACATACACGGCACAGCTGTTCCCTCCTCTCTTCACTTTTTATAGCGGAAGTGCTGTTGTTTGGATGGAAGGGAGTGGAAGAGAGAGAGGACAAATACAAAGCAGGCTCGAAGCACCCCCAAAAACTTTTTGTTTGCCCGTGGAGCAGAAAGCCTTGTGTCAAAAACTAGGCGATATGTAGATTTGACTCTTTCTGACACTTTTTTGCTCTGTCTGCTGAGCCCCACGCAATTTCATCCGATAGTAAATCTGACAGATTTGACCCCTCAGATATCCGGTTGTCTGGAGAGAGCATTGAAGCTTTTTTGGGGAGTAAAGAGCTAGGTCTTGGCGTAGGCTTTTGGAAGAAAAAACTGGAGAATATCTAGTTTCGAGGCAGTCAGAATCTCCAAAAAAGGTTAAGTTACTCCAGGGGAAGCAGCTTGGGTAACTGTGAGTTATAGCTTTTTTGTGTATGTGGCTTATATATTGAAAATTTTGATAGGTTTCAGCAATTTCACAATTTTGACACAGATTTTATTATAAACTAGCTATCCACGTGAATCCACAGAGAATCTCTGGAAGATTATGTGCCTTTATATCTAATGACAATGCCAAAAAGTCTAGACGTCCTATTTGCAGAACCTATGAACTGTTTTGTGGTTCGAGCTCCTATTCGCTGTTCTTCGTTCTCTTATCATACAGTTCATTTATTAATGACAGTTTTATATCAATCGCCCAGTACGATTGTGCCACTTCTTTCGTTCTTACTACCCACCATAATCAGTTTTCAACTTGATGTTTCCCGATGAAAATTCTCAACCAAATTTCCTTGTGCTTGACCTTCAAAAAAAAAGAAACGTTTTCCTCACTTCTCATATTCTTACTATAAGCCCTATGAAAAAGAGAGTTCCAAAGGGTTCTCTCATTTTCCTGCAGGTTAAATTAGTCAGAATTCGTCTTTTCTAGTCCAAAAATGCATGCTAAAAGCCATACGGTTTCATTGGAACCCGAACGTCTGAGAAAAGGTCCTGTTCTTGAAATTACTTCGTAAAGCTTCATTTTACTGAAAAATAAGCTTCAAGATGTCCTGGGGTTCCAAACAGTTCCTAGTTTTTTCCTCATTTTCCATCTTTAAATCAGTTAGAATTCTTCCCCCGACCCCTAGAAAGCTCTGCACCTCATTGTACTATTCCTCATCATAAATGCTTGTCACCTTCATGTTTCCGGAACATAAGATCCTGCCTACCAACTTCCTTCCATTCATCCATTCTCTCCTTCTATTCCTCCCTCCCCACAGAAAAAAAAACACTCCATTTGCGGTATTATTGTAGTAGTGGCTTCTGGTTTCTATCTGAGACCAGTTCTCTCTTCTCCTCTTTGCTTTTTCTCTTTCCCCTGTCCACATACTCATACACGTGGCGGACGGGAGCGTTGTATTTTGTGTACGGGGCGGTATTACGTATGGGGTTTATGATGTGTTCATCATCACTTTTTCCGTATTCGCTTTTTCTTTTTGTTTTTTCTCGAAAAACCCCTCGAAAAACAGTTAATTCCAGATTAAAAAATGGACATGACAGACGATCAGATTCGTGGATTGCCACATGCGGATCTTCTCAAACATTTCCTTGAAATGCGTGAAGAATTCGATGATTATCGGTCGAGTTCATCTGAAATGGAAAAGATGATGGAAATGGAATTGGATGAATTAAAGCAGCAGTTAAAGAAATCGGAGATTAGAGTACAGCAATTGTCAACAGAACAAATGAGGCATAAGGTTGGTTTTTGGAGAAGAGGAAATCGAAAAAAAGGAAAGAAAAGAGCGATAAAACTGAATTTTTTCTTGCTTTTGCTTGTGATTTTCAGGTATTTTGGAGGTTTTTCGTGTAAATGTTTTCCACTGTTTGAATCTTGGTTTTTTGAGAAAAAAGTGGTAATTAATTCTCTTTTTTTTGAAGCTGTTCATGAAAACTTCTTTTTCGAGAAAAAACTTCCAGATTTATATGAAGCTTGACAAATTTCACCCGATCTCGCGTGGGTTTCTTCTAGAAATCATCGTCTGTTTTTCAGTTTCTTGCTTCAAAAAATCCGAAGAAACTTTAAAGTTTTTCCACTTTTATGCTTAACTGAACGGAAATTGTCTAAAAATCTATTTCTCCGACGATTTTTCGATATAAACCAGCTCGAAATACTGATAAAGTCCTGGAAAACTTTTTAGAAAAAACCGACAAAATAAGTTAAATTCATCCCAAAACGTTCTGCTTTAAAACCTAAAACCCTCGAGTATTTTTCATTAACTTTCTCATATTTTCAGGATCGACAAGACGAATCCCGTGCTCAATGGGTTCAAGTAGAAGAACAACTTCGACGTGAAAACGGTGAACTTCGAGAACAATGTGATAAACAAAGAGAACGAATTCGTCGATTGGAGCATCGAAATGATGTATTGGAGACATCTGAAAGAAATAAAGAATATCTGGCATCAGATTTAGGATCAAAACTTGATCAGGCAATTGAAAAGATTGCAATGCTCGAAAGTGAATTATATGAGAGACAAGTGGCAGCTGAAGAAATGCATCGATTAAGAGAAGAACAAATGAGAATAACAACTGAAAGGCCTCGATTAATTGTTGAACCACTTCGAAATGATCCCGAGATTCTACCTGATGAACCATCTCCTGGTCCAAGTAAAGAGGAATTCAGAATGAGTGAGTTGTTGTGAAACTGAATGAAAAAGGTCTGAAAAAGCGGCGTGACGGGCGAAACTGAAGAAATACTTTTTCATTACCGCCATGAACATCGGATAAGGTGAAAAATCATAAATCTTTGGTGTCTATTGTAAACTTCAGATAACTCTGAGGACAAAAAACACTTTATTTGGGCTCGAATTTGTCTGAAAAGATGCTCTTGAAGAGAAACCAGAATTTAAGAATCAAGACATTGAGCTTTTGCTATTAATTGATTGATTTCAAGCCAATTTCTGACTCAAAACGCTCAAATTCTAGAAATCTTCTAACTTTATTTCTTTTCCAGGCACCGACGACGTCTACATGGAAGACGTGCAACATCACGAAGACGTTCGAATGGAGGAAACAATCACAAAGATTGATCAAGTTTGCATTGATGATAATAAGAACATTCAGGAAAAGGTGCGTTATTTCTCCAGAGCTCTTTGCTCTCCTTTTTCGGATTCGCTTCCAAAAATTACATAGTTTTCAGAGAGTGGGCGGAGCCGGGGCCTGCATCAATCGAATCGTCAAAGATTTGATGACAAAAGTCGAGCGGCTCGATTCAATTTTGTCAACTATTCGTGTCACCAACTCATCGAATAACAACTCAAGTCATCTGACAACTACACGGGCTTAAAATGAATCTTTCGCTTCCTTTTTTTTGTTTTATTTCTCTCAGGGATCTTTCTTTTTCTCTCTTAAAATTCCGTTTCTTTCCATATAAATATCCCCCATGACATCATCAGAATTCAATCATGTATCATTCATTCATTGGTAAGTTTTATAAAAAAAATTCCCTGTTTTCTTTCTTTCTCTATGTCTCTCTTTTCTCGATTTGCTTTGCCTTAAAACTGCTCAAATACCGTTCAAAAATGCCATTCATTATCATCCGTTTTCCCCCTTCAAAAAGTGCCTCATTTTATACATAAAGAAAAAACATTTTTACAAATAATAAAGAAAAAGAATGGAATGATTTTGTGAGAGAAAAAAGTGAGCACATTTTGGGAAATTAATAAATTAAATACATAAAAAGTTAGCAATTTTTCGAAACGGCAAATGCCAGCATCCTTCCTATCACCGAATTGTCACAACAACATTCTATTGACTTTTCTGATAACGTCAGAATACAAACATCCTTTCGGGATCGTGTTTGACACGTGAAAACAGTTGAATTCGAAGAAAAAGCATTGACAAATTGAGGAATTGAAGAGGAATTCACTGGATTTTCGAGTTGGATAACGTGACGATTTAGACCTCCCAAACGACTTCTTTCTTTGGAAATGTCTTCAGATGAGAGACGAATTGGTTGCACTTGTTCGCCATATGGGACCTGAAATATTAGAATTATATTCCGATTCAAAATAAAAAGTAAATTTCCGAAGATTACGGTAGCTACTATCCTAATCGCCCGATCAAAGTAACTACAGTAATCCGGAGCATAAAAGATTACTGTATCCCGTTACTCACCTCAAACCGGAAATGCTTTTCATGCCCATCTTCTCTTGATAAAATCCATTCTCGACTCGTTGCACTATCACCCAAATCAATCAATAAATCAACAGAAACTCTTGCTCCCGATGGAATATTTTCAATTTTTGAATTCCCTTTTACATCCATTCCTTCTTCTGATTTCAATTGAATTCCTGTCAAATCTCCATCTGTTTTATTAGTTATTCCAAAACGAATTGCCGTATATTGTCCATCATTTAATCGGGGATAACTGATAGATAGCTGGAGTCCATTTCCTTCGATTACATTCAGAAGCTCTATTTCTTTTTCTTCGATATATGAGGGTTCCATTAATTGACGACTTCCTGCGGCGGAGAAATCCACGTCAATGAGGAGGTCAAGAGCGTTGTTTTCGGTTTTCGCCTTTCCATTTGTCTCTGAAAATATGAGGATTGGATTACTGTAGTTTCAGGAATCGTTTGCGTAATTTCACCAAGTTTTTGGAACGGTTTTCTAGTCTTAGTTATTCACTCGGACTATAAACACTGCCAAAAGTTCAAAAGTTCAAACAATCAACTTTTCCCTGTGGAACAGATGATCTATTCACTTCAAACTTCCGCCCAAGAGAACTATTGGATTGTTCAGAAAAGACCTTTGGGGTACTATGAAACCTTTAATAGAACGGCATCTCTATAAAGAAGCAGTAGTCAGGACTAATAGTTTCTGGAACTTTCAAAAAGGATTCTGATGGTTTTGCACTCTGCTCGTGACAGTATGCCAAGTATGTTACAAAGCCTATGCCCCGGATACTGTAGCTAGACTCCACGTCTAAATACAGCATCTGAGATTTGAAGAACTACAGAATGACCAAGGTTTTTGTATTTCCAAGATTCCGTTAAAGCGACACAGAACTAGTGACTGATAGTGAGTCACGGGTTTCGTTATAAATTCAGTAAGGAATGTAGTTTGTAGTCTAGATCAAAATACAGTAATTCGAATCTAGATTAAATTTCTGAGGAGAAACTTACTAGGCTTATTGTCCACCGGAGCAGGCTTCTTGTTAACGATAGGCTTCTTGGTCTCTGGCTCACTGTCCTCATCCTCTTCCTCCTCTTCTTCTTCATCTGATTCCTCCTCTTCACTCTCTTCCTCATCATCCTCTTCTTCTTCCTCTTCGTCTTCTCCATCATCAGATTCCTCTTCATCCTCGTCTTCTTCTTCTTCGTCTTCATCCTCTTCTTCCTCTTCTTCCTCATCATCATCTTCTTCTTCTTCAGAATCATCCAGCTTAAGCTCTGTTGGAGCATGAGCCTCTTTTCTCAATAAAGGATCACTTGAAGTTGGCGGGAATTCGGGTAGATCAATGTATTTTGTGCATCTCTGATTCAAAACATGTGAAAGTGATCCTAATTGGAATTGATCTCTCTCCTTAAAACTGCTTATCAATTCCGGGGCCGGCTTTTTCGACATGAAAATCTCTTCCATGTGTTGAGACAAGATTTCAGTGTTAAACATTAGATTTCGAAGGAATCGACAACGATCACGGACGTCGTAACTGAGATCGAAACGGGCTAATTGGAAGACATATTGAACGATTTTCTCGGAGTCATCACGTTTAACAAGCCATAGTTTCACAGCTAGTTTGAGGGCTTCCAGCTGAAATTAAAGGTTATAGGGTTGAAATATTTGTAGATTGTAGTTTTTGTAGTCTGTCTTTGAATTTCAGTACCAGCTTGGGTTCCTAGAATATTGTAGCTATTCAGAGGTACAGTAACTAAATCTAGATTACTGTAGACGGAATTCAGTGTTATAGTCTGTCTTGGTCTCTACTCCAGATCAACAGTATCTAGCTTTCCAGGATATCAGATTTTGAAATTGACCAAAAAAGCTTTTCAGGTTAGCTTGTCTAGAAATGGATTACTGTAGCTTCTCCTAAAGCTACAGCAACCGAACACCAAGCTTCTGTAGTATTCATTCTTACCTTAACCAATTCATTCTCGGTCGAAAACTTCTTGGCAATCAACCTCAAAAAGTCCGGAGCCATATGAATAACCTGGTCAACATGAGTTGCCACAAGCCAAATGACACAAGCCCTCGCCTGTGCAGCCACCATTTTAGGCATTAATCTCATGAGACGAGAGAGAAGATTGACTGGAGCAGATGCATGAAGAAGACGTTTGATAACGACGACAGCAGAACAAACGACTTTCTCATCAGAAGAGGAAATCAGTTGAACAAGGCCAGTCATACATTGATCAGAGACTGCTCCAACCCGGACAGCACACCGTCCAATGGCTTCGACGGCAGGGGAGGCGAGATCTGACATGTGGACGTAGGTCTAGAAGAATAGGTTGGGTTAGGATAGTTTGTAGTCTTTGTAGTTTGTAGTTCATACCTGAAGCTCTCTCAAAATGATATGCACATTTGTCTCCGAAACCAAACTAGTGAGCACATGAAGTTTCAATTGTTTTACCAATGAACTATCGCATGATCGAACGAAGAAAGACTTGAGGAATGGATCGAACATTGTCTGAAAACAAAAAAAAATTATTCTGGAATTCCTTTCAATTCAAGACAAGTTCACTGATACACAATCAAGCATTCTCAAACTTAGGAGAAAGGGTTCCGTCCCCTTCAATAGAAGGGCACCCGGGGATAACGACAACAAAAAGAGAGAGAGGGGGGTCATGCTTTTTCAATCTTTCATGCTTATTTGATAGATATATCAGCGCACTTTTGAAATGGCAAATGTGCCTTCCTCTACCGGATTTTGTTCGCAGATTGTGGCAATGTTGGTGAGGACAACGTATTGGGTCTCCCGGGGACCACGAAGGAGACGGACAAGGGCACGAGCGATCTGGAAAATTGGAATTTGTTTATTTTAAAAATAAAGAAGAAAACAAGTCAATTGGACGTTCTGCACCGGATTCAGATTTGCTAAAGAGATTAGTCAAAAATCTAGTTTTTCGACTGGGAAAAATAAGTTCCAATCTGTATTGCATTATACGATTTTGAAGCTTCGCAGTATCAAATCAAAGTACTGATCCTTTTCTAAACTGTTCGGATCATAAATGTCCCTGGGCAGATCTTTGGAAATATCGGAACTATTATGAGATTCAGTTATGTTATATAGCTCTCGTTCTCTAAGTTTTTAGTAGACGAGTTTCGGTTTGGAAGTCGTCGGCGTTCAAAGTTTGGAAATAGTCAAATTTAGTTCCAGACGGTTTCGTAGTATGTAGTTTGATTAGAGTTCAAATAAAATTCGAGTTCTGAATCTCTCTGACCTGAAATGTTTCTTTTTCCAAATATTAGGGCAGAGCAACTATTTTTATTATTTTTTCTGATTCCAAAATTAACTGTTCTGTGAGTCTCTGATCCAGTTTCGAAGTTCAAAAATTTACAATTCTTCATGTTCACTCTGTCACGAACTGCCCTAGTTTTATAGTTTTTTCACCCAGAACTTCTCAGCTTCTAACTTCACCTCACCAAAACTTCAAAACATCCCTACCTGTGACAACTGAGCCTTCGGAGCCACATGATAAAACAATTGTACAACTGCCATCACAACGGAACAATTCCTTGATTGAAGTAATGGTCTCGCTGAATTCAGCAGAAGTACAATATCAGTATCAGGTGGAGACCTATCCGGATCCGCCAACTCATGTCTTGCATATCTTGTAAGCATGTTAATCATCACAATTTGTCCCCATTCATCAACATCAGCCAGTCCTCTGCAAAGAGCACGGAAGTGTTTATGAAGAAGATCCAGCCGATGGGGACAGATTTCATCAAATGCATAGACAGCACTTCCAAGGACAAGGCTTCTTCTGTCAGCTAACAAGAAATCAATGCAATCAACTAATTGAGGTTCGAGTTCTGGTTCCAATGAATAGAGCTTCGGAATTGCATGTGCAGCCACTTTCCTCACGTAAGGACTCATATCCCTGACGGCTTCTTTCAATGACATTAACATAATTGGAGCAACCATTGGAACCCGAATAGAAGTCAAAACTCGTAGAGCACTTCCACGTATCAATTGATTCGGATCTTTTAGGGCTCTTTGAAAGGTGGAAATTGAGAGGAGAGCAAGGTCTTGTTGCTCTTCGGCATAACGGACCAGGTAGACGAACACTAGTTTCTTGAGTTCGACATTTTTGGCTGCCACGTTTTTGACGACTGCGGCGAAGAGCTCACTGACGTCTTTTCCTTTGGCGATTAGCTGAAAAATAGGAAAGCTTAATTGAGGTGAGGGAGTGTGCGGATAGAGGAGACGTAGAGACAGTTTATCTTTGCGTCTCAAGCTGGCATGTGATCTATCGTTCAGAAGTTTTAAATCGATCAAATTCTTACATTAATAATCCTCTTCATCGCATCCACTTTCAGGTTATCCTTGTTACTATCCAACATTGCTTTCAAGTCGGCGAATCTTCTGAAATTCAGAAATTTATATTTGGAATCCTGCAGCTCTTCTATTAGAGGTTGTTTACAAAATTGAGAAACCTCTATTACACCGGCATGCTTCTAACTACTTGCTCGGGTGTGCCGGTATAATAGAGGTATACTCCCTAAGTATGGAAGGAACCTCTATTAAAAGAACGCTCTTTTCAAAAACTCACGTCCTATTATCCAAAATGACTCCGCCCTCGGCAATCTCCATTTCAGGGCTGGTTAACCCTTCGACGAATGACGTCATCTGAAGTTTTTTGAATGAATTCTAGTTTTCAAAGAATCCAAAAAAAGGTATAAACAGTGCTTAGACACTTGACAACTCGAAAAAGAATAAGAAAAACGAAGAAAAATAAGTTATATTTAAAGAGATATATAGTATAGAGACCACGTTACAGACCAGTGTTTGAAATTTGGATAAAAATTGAAAGAAAAGCTCAAAAAATTATTGTCCATAGCAACCGAAACCAAGGAGTAAGTTGCGTCGAGTGAAATGTAGACCAATCACAGATGTCTGTTTAGTTGGATAAGAGCCAATGTTGAATCCTTCCATGTTTACTCTGTAAAATTGATACAGTAATTCTGAGGTACTGTAATCCTAGTGTGGTAATGTATTTTGACAAAAAGTTTTAAGGTAGTACTGTAGTCCTACTTAATTCCAGAACAAAAAGGCATACAGTAGTCACAAGTCTGGTAACTCAATAGTACAGTAACATAAGCAAAGGGCATAATGACTAAAGTTCCGTCATCCTTCTTATAAAGGGAGATCTTTCACACATTTTCGACAATGTGGATTGACTTACTTTGGCTCTAAAAATGCATCATTATGTCCTGCTCCAGAAGCCGAAACAGATCCAATAAGGGCGTCGAGAGAGTAGAGTTGAATGTTGGAATTTCCATGAGAAACTGCGAAGACACCTCCATCACGAGTGAATGAAATGTGACCCTGGAAATGAACCATTTTGATATGTACTTGAGCTCTGAAAAGCATCATAATCTTACCTTGGTTCCAGCTTGATCTGTCAATTCTGCCGCTACCAATCTCTGATATGCCAAATCCCAAACCATCAGATTTCCAATAGCATCCAACGAGACAATATACCGACCACACGGAGAGAATTTCAACGCGATAATGGATGCTTTGTGTCCTCCGAAAATTCGTACACGTGTTCCCGTGCAAACATCCCATACTCGAACATAACGATCATCTGATCCACCAGCAACATAGTTACAATTCGGATGATAATCAATACATCCAACGTCTCCATAAGAATCTGGAAAGATTCGAAGAGGATGCATACGGTCTGTTGACCAGACGGACACAGTTTTGTCAGCACTGGCGGTGGCAAAGTAGAACCCACGATTGCAGAATTGAGCCTGGAAAAGGGTATGAATTAGAGGGATATGGGGAGAGCCTAAATGAGATAATGGGGAGGGTCTAAACCATGAAACCTGTAATAGAAGGACACCATTTTGAAGTATTTGAGAATAGAAGAGAATTTCTTTTTAGTACAGCTTTTACAGTAAGCTGAGAGAGTCTGAATAAGTCAGAATCAATTTGGGATCGCCTAGACTAGTCTTATCTTATCTGAGAGATCTAGATAATGCCTAGGTTAATCTACCATGTCTACAATAACTTACAGTAATCCGAGCTTACAGGTAGGTAATCTACAAACTACAAACTACAATGAGTAAAATGCCCTAAGATGGCCTACTACAAGCCTAAAGACAGGCCTAACCCAGTCTAAACCACACCTGCCAGACCATCGCCGGAGATCGATAAATAACCACATTCGTCTGTGCATCCATACTCCATAATCGAATACTTTTATCACCAGATGAAGACAAAAGAAGACGTCGATCCGGTGAGAAATTGACAGAGAAAACAGGACCTCCATGACCTGTATACCGTACACTTGAAGTTGAAGCTTGTAGATCAAACATTTGTGATTGAATATTATCAGCAGTTTCAATATCAATCTTATCCAATGTTTCCATATCTCTCAATTTCTTCATTTTATTCATTGGATCCATTGCATTGATAACAATTGATGAATCCGAAAGACCCATTGCAATGAAGCTGGAATCATCTGAAAAGTCACAGGAAGCGACTCCGATAGGGGCATTGACTGTTGTGTACATGCAAATGGAAACTGGACATTCTGGTGAGATTATTGCCATTTTTCCAACGTCTCGAAGCCAATTTCGTCGTTCTTCTCGTTGATGTTCACTGAGTGGAGGCAAGGGAATACGGTCGTGTTGAGGGCAGTGTTGGGACTGAAAATCGAGAGGGATTACAGAAAGAGCTTGAGTGAATGAAAATGGAATAATCTGACTTTCAAAAATCGTAAAGATTTCTCCTAAAAATGAACTTTTTGGAGCTAAAAGCTACATGTTTTTTTTTGATAAATCCAATTTGTTGAACAAAAAGTTTCAAAGTTGACAACGTGCCAATACTGCTTTTTTTTTCTGAGATTCATTGGAACAATATTTGGTCGAAAATGTAGATTCAAAATTAGATTTTGAGAAACTCCTAAACTTGGCATAATGCCAAGAAAAGGAACTGGTGTGTTTTACGTTCCAAAATTAGGTTGGCAGGGAGCCAAACTTTGAATAAAGCAACTCAAAGATTAATTCTTTCAGTTTTTGGAAATATAATTTGTATTTTTTTCCAACTTTCCATTATTCTTGAGTAAGATATTGGATTCTCCATCAAATGTTCAAAAAACTCACAGTCTGCATTCTCTTGACCACATCTTTTCCCTTCAATTTTCTCTTCTCTATATTTTGCATCAAATCATCTTTCACCACAGAAAACATCATTTTATGCCTCTTTTCATTTTTCGACGTCACTCCAATTATTCCTCCCATTTGTGTTTCAATCATCACTCGACTCGTCAGACCTTCATCAGCATCTAAATTCAAATTTCAAAATAGAAGACGTCAAAGGGTTACTGTAACTCACTTTCAATACAAACATGCTTTGCAATGATATTCTTCACTCCAATCAATCTCGTTTGAATTGTCTCCAAATGTTTGACTGTTGGCTTAGAGAGTCTCACGAGAAACTTATTACTTCTTAGAATATTCACATATTCATTTGGTCTCAGAGTCATTGCATCTTCGATCAGTGATAATTTGAAGACGTATTCAGAGAAACATTCCGGAATGAATACTTTAAATCGATTAAAGAAAACACGAGCAGTGGCTGCATGCTTTTCTACGAGAGCAACAAAACTGTGAGCAAAGATTGGGAAAAGAAGTTGACTGAATTCTGCTTGAACGACGTCTGTACAGTCATTGGCGTGTTGGACAAATGCATCGAATTCAACGGATATCGCTTCTCTGGAACTTTGAATTTATGAGAAAAAGATGTTTTAGAATTGGGAGTTTTGAGGTGATTAGAGGGGATATGACGGGTCTGTGGACCCAGTTTGAATGATTTTCGATTGGAATTACAAATTGTAATGGGGTTTTGTCTGACAACTTTCCGAACCTATTTTTGTTCAACTTTCGACAGAAAATTTTCAAATTTTGTAATAAATGAATAGTGGATTCGGATTAATCCGAAGTCATAATCATTTTTAGACTGCCCAGAGATTTCATGTAAACCAAAACTTTTAAATTTTGATTCGAAATTTGGTTTAAGACTGCTTGAGAGTGTTTGATTGATCCAAGTTGAAACTGGACTGTTTTGAAGGTTTTTTTTGTGTGTTTCAGATAGTTAAAAGGTGTAATTTCTTTCACTAGAAAGCTGAGAACAAGATGTTCATGAAACCTTTTTTAGATATACTTTATTTCTCAAAACTCTAGAAAGGTTGACAGTTTCTAATCAATTTCAGAAAATTATTGTCATGTTTAGAATCATATTGGACGAAAAATCAATTTAAACGGCCATCACCTTCTATTTCTCTCAATTTTTATATCAAAATGTTGCTTTTCCAAATAAGAAAGGATTATTACATTCGGAAAGTTTTAAACGATGATTTTATGTTCATCCCAAAATCAATATACACTTTTTTCGTTCTAAATCCAAATAAAAAACTAACTCGGGCGGCAATCCACTGGAATCATTTCTTAATACTGGCGCAGCTTCTCGTGTCAATTGCTCCTCGGTTTCCGTCAAACCATTTTTTCTCAAAAAGCTCAAAACTGTTTGAATTGTGGCATTATTCATTGGTTGGGATACAAGATCATCATTTCCATTGATTGCCGAATGATTCGTTCCATTTGGTAGCATTTGTGGAGATTCAAGAAATTGACTATTCGAATTGTCACTGTCATTTGGGTTCATCTGCAAGAAAACGGGGGATTTGGATTGAGAAATTGATAAAAAAAGGTTATTTTCAGAAAAACCACTCAAAGAAAATGAGCCTCCTAAATGTCTTTTTCGACGTCAAAACGCCTCTATTCGTGGACGGCATCTTCAGATTCTTTATCTATTGAGGAGTGGTAAAACAGAGAGGTGTTCAATAGAGCGCGATTGCATACATCCTATGGTACAGCTGGTACTAATTGTAGATGGTTTATGATAGGGAAAAGGGAGAGTTTAAGCTTCAAGATGGTTTGAAAATAAACTTGGATCTTTGAAAATGTGGAATTAAAGTTTTGAAAAAAAAATAATCTGAAAATGCTTTCAGTATGCTTTTAAGGGACAGTCTGAAGTGACAAATTCCGAAAATGCTTACTTTTTGGAAAGTTTTTCAACTTTGAACCTCTAATTTACTGAGCTTTGGAAAGTTCAGTTTCTCCAAACAAAATTCCAAGGTTCAAAACGATTAGGTTTATTGGTTTTGAATCAGCTGTAAAGTCCAGAATTCAAAATTCTTTTTTTAAAAGAACTTTCCGAAATTACAGTATTCCAACATTACAGAATTTATTATAGCTGAAACAGACAACAATCCAAAAGTTTTCTGAAAATTGGGGATTTCCAGATTCAATTTTTTGAAAAATTTCAAAACTTTAAAATTCCATAATTACAGGTTTTAAGCTGCTTGAAACTAGTGGCTACCCCCTAAAGTGGATACAGAATTCCGACTTTTTGAAAATTTTTGAATTTTTCAAAAACTATTCAAACCCCTCAAACTCTTCTCCAGAACTTTCTTCATTCTATAATTTTATAGTTTGTAGTCTATACTGGTAAGTATTTCTTTCCAACCATCCAACTCTTCATTCCAAAAATTTGCGATAACGCACAAAATGTGTTTGTTTACTTATCTTATCACCTCATTCCCTATCATTCCAAATGATAACCAAATTGTATTTCTCTCCTCTCTTCTAATAGACAAAAGTAATAACTCACCCATTTTGAATTCAAATTTAGTTAGTTTTTAATGCATAGAATGAAAACAGGAGGAAACGAAAAGAGGAATGATTTCACACGAAGAAGGAAGAGATGCATAAAGAAGCCTGAGGGGTTGGAAAGGAGGCGAGAGAGTATAGAAGCCAATGATAAGGGAAGAGAGACGCAGAGACATTTCCATGGAAGGATCGATAGAGGGTTGAGAGACAGAGACAGAAGGCAGTAAGGGGTAGAAGGAGAAGGAGAAGAAGAAGGCAGTGGTGCTCTTCATAGTCATCATGGACACTACTACTACTGGCAATAATACAACCACTTCTACTACAACGACGTCTTCTGATTCAAAGGATAATGGAAGAAAATCGCATAGCCCTGAAATTGATGTGGATGGGTTGAAATCCGATTGCTCATCTCCTGAGAAATCGGACAAACAGGAGGAGAGTGTGCCTGAGGATCAACAGAAGAGTGAACCAAAAAGGGCAGTTGAGGTGAGTGTGAAGAGTCTGTTATTAACAATCAGGTAGAACTTGGAACAGGTGTTCTAGACCTAAAGGATTTCGAAAACTCATGTAAACGTTCTAGAACCATAGGTCAATTGTCTTGAAACTAGGGAATCCATTCAGTTCCTAGACGAGATTCGGAAAAATTGGAACTCCTAGACCTATTATTATGAAATTCAGCATATGATTCATAGACTTCAAACTATAAACGACATCACAAAGTGTTTTGATTGTGATCAACCTAGACCTAAAGTTGCGGTAGTAGTCAACTAAAGAAAGGTTACAGTAGGCCCATAATTTGGCAGAGCAGTCAAATAGACTTATCTAGACCGGACTCCTGGAAATCTACCAGCCCCGGACATAACTCGAGTAGTCTTGTAGGTCCTGAAACAGACCTGAAGTTCAGTTAGGCCCAGACTTTTTTTGAAATCCAATGTACTACTGTTAAAGTTCTAGCTATTTCGCTCTACCTTCCAAGAAACACTTTTAGTAAATCTCGTCTGAACCTCAGTGGTCAGATTGTACTCACAAATTTATGATATTATATAGGTGATTGGCGATTTTAAGCCAAAACTTGCGATTCTAAGACTTTACCATGAACAAAGCTGTATCTGAGCTTCAGATTTGTCGAAACCTTAGGTTAACTTAGTTCGGCACGTCACTAATAACGTAGCTTAACTGGTCCGAATGTTAGACCAGAAGCAGAGACAAATTCAATACTGTCTTTCTTATGAAAACAGCTGAACCCAGCCTCTAATTACAACCTCAAACCTTCAGACTATAGACAAATTAGTTTCAGCCTTCCAAGAACACCCTCTCACCTCCAACACAAAGAAACCGAACCACAAGCAGCACTTCCGATGGAACCGAAGCCCTCATTGCAACTCTTTCCTCATGGGATTGGGTCACAATAGATGGTCTAAAACTACCAGCAGTCTCTCGGAACAAAGAAAGATATGTGGCAGTTCATATGGTTCAATTGAAACTGTTAAGCAAATTTCCATCAACAATTCCAAGAGAAATTACACGAAAGTTTACAATGGGATCACATAAAATGTCAGTACCAGAGGCATGGACATTCAATTCAATTAATGCAGTGATTCGAAAGTTTGATCTTGGTTGTCAGTTATTCACTGCAAATGATGAACTTGTCAAATTGAACGATGTTCAAATGTTTTATTGGAATGTCAAGTTGTACAATTTGCAACGTGTTAATGATCAATATGATGGAGCAATTACTGCAGCGAAAGGAAATATTCAATTGTTGGCAACTGCGATGCAATTGAAGAAACAAGTTGAAAGTGATATTTTGGTAAGTTGAGAGGCTAACAAAAAATCACTGCCTCCTAAAGTTTTAGTCTAAAACTATCAGAGAAGAAAACTAGCGGAAAAGACAAAACTAGCGAAAATGTAGACTTGGCACTGTGCCAGTTTTTGCTTTTACTACTGTAGAATTTCTTTGCTTTTTCAACGTAATTTTTCCGTTAAAAATTATCAGAAAAAGGAACATAACGAGGAGTTTCAAAATTTGGCGTCGTGCCAAATGTTTCAATACGAAAACCTAGGATTGGTTCAACACGAAAACAGCTCCAAAACCAGAGCTGGGGCTGTAGAATCAAGAATACCCGAAACTTGGCAGTGTGCCAAACTAGTATAGAGCTCAAACTAGAATTGTTTTCAACTGGAAAATTCCGATTTTGAAGAACTACAGCACACTCTTTAATTTTAAAAGAATCACTGAAAGCTAGATGTGCCCAGAAGGAAACATGAAGAAATCTATAATTTGGCACTGTGCCACCTTTTGAACTTCAGCTTTTTACTGTAGTTTTCTCACATTTCTATCAAAAAAACCTCCTAATAACCCAAGTTTCCAGGCCGTTCGAGCAGAGCTTTTACGTCTCGAGAAGAGCTACATAGTGAGTGAGTTCGTGACTATCTCATCATTTCTGATTAATAATCCCACTGATTTTTCAGGTAACATAATGCAGGAGGACACAACAACAACACAACAAATAGTCACAACAACATCGAATAAGCTGATAACTTCAAAATCCTAGTTTGAGCCAACTTTTATTTTTTTTTACAATCTCGTTTTGTTTTTTTTGTTGTTACTTGCACATTTTTAAACAATAAATGCTAAACATATAAAATACAGCAATTATATCTACAGAAGGGGGGAATTCAGGAGCAGAGCACAAGGAGCACAAAAAGAAAACTGAAAAAAAGAAAAAGAAAACCTGATGTGATTTGAATGAAGAAAATTCGATGGAAGAAAAAGTGGGAGAAGGAAGAGAAATGCACTGGTGAGATAGAAGTTTTTTTTTCAAGAAAAAGAATGGAATTAAGTACAAAAGAAGTTCTATTCTAGAAGGAGAGCATTTTGCAGATGGCTTTCAGTGGCATACAGATTGTATTTCCGAATGTTTTGCAGACATCTGAGAAGGTGTACGGTGCGTGGGTTACGTTGATATATTTCACATATGTACATCCATCTGCATAGACCTCTCCGATACGATAGTAGTCACTGAAAAATGAATGATTGGAACTGATATACATGGTTTCAGATAGTCCATAAGCTCACAGCTAAGAAAGCCTCTTCTACATTCTGAAGCTTCAACTCACTAACCCATTCACTTTCACCCCCCAAACAAAAGAAGTCTCCCCTCCTCAACCCAGAAATCAAAACGACTCACGGAAGTGAAGCGTGAAACTCGAATCCGTGCATTTTATAAAAGGAAAGTGCAGCCGAGTTTGTCGATAGTACATGAAGAAAAACGACACGTGGAAATGGAGGATGATCGATGAGGGAGGCCATTAGGTTATTCAGAAGACGTGTCGCAAGACCCAACCTTCGGAATTTCTTGTTGACTGCGATGGAGAGAATGTAGGTGACATGCACGTTCGAGCCATTGATTATACCTTGGTCCTGTAATGGAGAAATTGGTTGACGATTGAACTATAGAATTAGAAAGATCTGGAATACTGTCGCCTTGGATATAATCACGTTTACAACGATCTAACAAAACTAGTTGACATCGAATCTATGAAGCTGCTCATGAAAATCTTGAGGTTACAGTATCCTTGATCTTAAATCTTCTTGTATCTAGATAGTAGATACAGTATCCTAAACTTAGATCATGTAACGAACGGGTTACCTTACAGTGCCTCTACAGTCCTGGTTCTGAATTACAGTAGCTTGAACCAAGCTTATTGGGTAGAGAGTACCCCTATCTTTGATTCAAAGGTTACAGTAATCTTGGCTTAATGAATAACAGCTTCAATTCTCAAATATGCCCCGAAACTCACCTCCAAATTACAATCATAAAGCAATTTCGTTTCTGAAACAATCATCGCCGCCAAATTCTCTCCATCAAATAACCCTGTCGATGACAATGCTCCAGACACCACTTCATCATACCAACAATCGGGATACTGTATTGGAAATGATTCATTGCACAACGTTTCAACGGCCAACCGATCCCACGTTTGTAACTTTCGAAGTGTGAATGTGTCAGCAAGTGTCACTGAATCAGAAGAAGGAGGAAGTTGTGGTTGCTTTGAAGATAGGGACTCCTCCACATCCATCCAGAGGGTTTTACTCTGCAAAAATAGATAGGTTAGGAGCCAGGGCTTCTAGACAGCTTATAAGACAGTATCGAGAGATTTAGAAACAACAAACATACCCAAAATCGAGAACTCATTGGATAGTCTAGAAATGAAAATCTGTTATATTTTTTGTTTAAAAGTGTCATTTTTTGACGTTTTTATTGAGAACACTTCTGCATTTTTTCTGTTTATAGAATTGCGCCCATCCCATTTTTTGATTCGAAATCTTGAAATCATACAGAATTTAGGCCAAACTACTTTTGTTATCTTGAACTTCTTATTTTTATCCCTAAAGCCTACGAAAAAAAAGAAACAAAAACTGGTTTTGTGGTTCAGTAGAATGTGTGCTTAGGGGGAAGGGAACAACGACTCCCAATTCTGTCACTTATCAAATTTATATTGACACAAAATGGGGGAAAAACCAAAAGAACAAAAAAGACATTTTTCAAAAATTATCGAAAACTTCGAGATAACTTGAAGCTTTTGGGTTAAGACTTTGAGAGAGCTAAGAAGGTGGTGTCTGGTGGGGAAGAGGTTGAAAAGAGAGGAAAAGAAGGGGTGGGTCTAATCCAATTTCCGGTTCATTTTCACTATACGACAAGCCGAAGAGAGAGGAAAGGAGAAGGGACCATTGAAAGAGAGACAAAAAGAGACACTCTCATAATTATCCCCCACATTTCCTGGGTAATTTTTCGAATTTTAGTTGGTGTTATTGAAATTTATAAAAGTGTTTATGTTTTTGTAGGAAGTGGTGTCTGATTGACAGGAATGCTGTCATCAGCAGGTCATGTGCTAATTCATTTTGGCTTGTCGTGGAGCTTTTGAACGAAATTTCGAGGTGCAAATTTTTCTGAACTTGTCGAGAATGGGAACAAAAATTATGCCCAATTTCTGAACATTATCAGTGGAACGCTAGGTTCACTGGAAAGTACCGGTTACTGAGTTTTAAAAAGTGCCCTCTATCACAACTCTACAGGATTTCATTAGCAGCCTAGAATTCCGAAACTGAGTTCACCAAAGTAATTTCGAGATCAAGACCGATTTTACTATCTTAGAACTAAATTGATTTCTATTGAAACTTGTCCACGTTCACAGTATGAACAGATCGCAATTAGCTGTCAAAATCAAAAACGATTTAGTAAACAAAACCTTTTTCAAAACTCAAAAACGGCTCAATCCTTCATCTCTCTTCTCGCTACAATACCCACAAAAAACATCGACGAAATATTTAATAGTCCGAAGAATATCTCATATCTCACGAAAAAATTGAAAAAATGAAGAAGAGCCTCTCCTCGTGCATTGATCTCAAATTTCACTAGTTTTACACAAAACATTTTCGTTCATAAAGTGTACTTTTTTCTCGAATCAAAAAAGAGGAGAGGATAAATCCATCCAAGTGAGCTCCATGAGCTGGAATCTAAATCCGGCTTTTGTGGAGTCTTCTGAATGAGGAGAAAGGAAGGTATTTAGGAGAAAGAGCAAAGAGTTTCCGGAGGGCTCCATTCTCATATCCAATTCATTGTGCTTTTTCTTTTTCCACGTGACCTTTTTTTTCAGTACTTACCCATCGACCTTTTGGATCAAATGACCAGTCCATTCTTCCTGACATCTTTTCTCACTTTTTCTTCTTTTTTTCATCAATTATTGAAAATCACATCATCACCCTGGACGACTTCTGCTTCTTCTGCAAAAACATTCTTTTTTTATCTAGAAAATTCCATTAAAGTGCAACATAAAAGAGAAAAAGAATGAGATGGGGGACCATCGAAGAAGAAGAAGAAGACGTGACGAGTTGTCAACCCAATGGAAGAGGAAGGCGTGGCGCGGCAATGACACAACAGGGAATAATTCAGAAGAAGAGCCGCGCTTTGCTCTTTGCTATTTGGAGAGAAAAGATAGTAGGGGAATCCGAGAGACGCAGACACGTTTGGAACCACTTTTCCCCTTGAAATAGAGGGGGTTTGGAGACGCAGGATAAGATGAAAAGAGCAATGCTCTCTTTATGACTTTTTTCAATTTTTCACTTTTTTTGAAACAATTGGATTGGGAATGAGGGAAACAGTTTTGGGAGTCAAAAAGTACCGAGTTTCATGGATTCGGAAAATATGAGAATCGAAAACTTAAAATGTTTATCGCATTTGAATTTGACAATAGTTGAAGCCGAAATCAGTAATTCCTACATTTCCATGCTAAAATAGATTTCAGCAAATTTTTGGCTCAAAAACATTACATTTCCCATTTTAAATAGAAATGACCCCTCATTTCCTTCGTTTTCAAAAATCCTCGATCTAAATTTCACATTTTTCGATAAGAAACCTCAAGTCTTTCGCCCCATTGAACACAAGAAAATTGCATGCAAGAGCTTCACAAAATGAAAATATTGGAACTGCACAAAAGCTGAACAGATTTCTTCAAGCAAATCAAAAAAGAAGAACAATTTTAATCAAAAAATGTCTTATCAAGTCGAATCAAGTAGACAAGCACACAGGAAAAAGCGAAACAGGGAGAAAAAAGAGGAGGTAAATAACAGAGAGAGAATGATAATCCCGTTGAAAAATAAACGGTTTAAAAGAACAAAAAAAGAACTATGACAAAAAAAAACTGAACCTAGAAAAAATTTTCTGAAAAGAAAGAATGTCTATAAATTAATTATGAGCAAATAAAATAATCAATTTATTTCTGCTTAAAAAGTGGAGATGCGTAGGGATAGACGTTATTTGGCATTCGAGAAGCTGAAAAAAAAAAAGAAAAGTTAATTGTCCAAAAGGGGGAAATACTCACTGAATTTGACATACTGCCTCAATGAATCTCGCATTTCCGACTCGTTTCTCTTGCCAATGTCAATTTTTCGAATGTAGCAATTCTGCAATATTTTACTTGTGAAGAGGCTCAGAAAGAGGGTTCAAAACAAGAATTCACAAAGAAAAATTTCTCTGTGGTCTTTGACTTTTAATAATATCTTTTGAGACATACAAAAATGAGTTGTCTCTCATTGAATCCATCAATAGCCGCCGGCAAGAGATTATCCAAAGCTCTCAGTGCATCCAGCCGCTTTTCGATTCGTTTTTTGGACCCGGGAAGCGGGTACATTGAATGCATTCCGTGGAGGAGGAGCTCAAATTTGTAGTTTTGGAGAGGATTATGAAAAAAAGGGCGGATTACCATTTCACTGCTATCCAGCTTATCCAGTGGCTTCAGCTTGCTCTCATCGGATGGTGTTGGCTGAAAAAAAGTTTGTTTTAATAGATTTGAAGGGGTTCTGGGAAGTGAGCCTCAAAATTTCAACAAAAAAAACACCCTAAAATCGGCTCCAAAACCTCATACTTACATTTCCAAGAGTAGTCAACAATTGATCACCACTAATCAACGCTTTCGTAACTTCCAACTGGAAAAACTCTCTTCTCTGCTCATCGGACCAAAAGTGACGAGTCAACACGAGACGTGGAAAGAAGATTCTAAATAGGACAAAAAGTATTATTTTGTTGTGAAACATTAGAAGGATGGGGGATTAAAAGAACTATAAAGAAAGAGTGTTTGACATACACGGCGAATGCAAAGACGTAAACACTGAGCGGCACGGGCAAAAGCGCAGTAACAATCGCCATTTTGGGTCCCTCGACTGGCATCTGAAAAGTGTTTTGGAAAATGGATCGAAAAAAGAGAAGAAAGAGACACTCCAAAACTTGGGGATTCTTAGTTGCGAGTTTGCCCATCCCGATGAAAAAAGAAAAAGAGAAAGAAATCACATCATTACATTCAAAGTGTTAGGGGACAACTCACAACATAAGAATTAGAATGTCGCCCGGGCCGGGAATTTGTAGAATGACAATCAGTGTGAGCATTTTCATCAATTCGCTGCCACTCTAGATTATCATTTATTAACATATGCTGTTCTAGTTGTGATAGGAAGTAAACCACACAATTCCTTTTGTCAAATGACTACCTGAACAAGGGTCTCCAACTCTTCAACAGTGAGATCGGTGAGCTTTTTCTGGCCACTAACGACCGCCCGTTTCGTTTTGAAATACATTTTGACATCGGCAAAACACCAGCGAGAACCTTGGACGACTGTACGGTGAAGGGCCAAGACTTTTGGCCATTTTCCAATGAATTGCTCATATTTGTACGTCAAGGATCCTTCTTTCGCTGGAGTCGCTGGTGGTGGACCAGCTGATGTGTGTCTGAAACAGGGAATAGGTTATTTTGCTGAATGGGAGGTAAATTTAAGTGTTGCCCTTCAGTTTTTGAGACTGAAATCTCCTTAGTTCAGCTATATGAGTTAGATTTTCCCTGAACTTTTTAAAGGTTTTCCAGCATTTTCCCCTGACAAATTCCTTAGTTTCAAGCAACAAGAATTGCTTTTCTTTGATGTTGCTCCGACAAAACCATTTCGAAAAATCATAAAATCACCTGATAACGACTAGAAAACTCGGCTGATTAAGCACGGTTCTTTGATTAAGAAGAATCCTTGACAACGAGTGCATCTGAATCAATTTTTGTTTCTCAAAAATTGTCAATCAATTAAAAATAATAAAGGATGAAAACCCAGGAGGAATCAGAGGTCATAAATCATAAAAACAAAATATACAGCAAACAATTTATTGTAAATTTTATACAGGCAAGTTGAAAGGATCACAGGTGATTGGGGCGACTGGAATGAATGGTTAGATGGCAAATGAGGGCAGGAATAAATATATACAGCTACCGGATTTTCAAAACAAAATACATTTTTACCCATAATTTTCTTTTGTATCCTCATAAAACAAGTATGTTATAGACGAGTGACTTGAGGTGTTCCAACAGAAGTGCTACTGTTAATTCGAATCAAATGGCGATAATCTGTGCCATTCTTCTCATTTTCTTGAGCCGTTTGCACGTTTTTCAGCTCTTCATCAAGCTCATAAAGGGTACTCTCTATCTCTTCATCGTCAATTTCACTATCTGAAATTATTCTACCTTTTTTGTAATCCGAGAAAGAAAAAACTCACGATTATCATCACTATAAAGTTCCACAAGCTCTTTTTCCTTCTCTTCCAACATCTTCAATTCTCGCATTTTGGTGTCAAGCATGAACCTCAATTGAATCGATCTCATACTAAGCTCCACAATTCGAGCGACATCTTTGAACACGAGAACTAGGCTGACTTGAAGGCATTGAGCTATCGAATCGACAATTTCAGCATGAGTCGCTGTTACAACACTTTTCTCATTGACAGCAACAACCATATCGCCTCGAATGATTCCGCAACGATCAGCTGGAGAATCTGCTGACACATAATCCACGTATGTTATTCGCTCGTAACTATTTGAAGATGTCCTTTTAAATACATAAGATTGAAGTGCAAAACCGAAGGAAGTTTCGAAATTTTGTCGGCATAAAAGCAGACTTCTTTGGGCAGATTCTTGATGAACTCCCTCGAGAAGATAATCGTTTAGCGGGTATTCTTCCTGCAAGAACAAGAAATAAAAGCTAGTTCGAATAAGAAAAAAGAAAAATCTAACTTTTGTGTCGCAAAGTAGCTGTTGATCTGACAAACTATCGTCTGGAGATTCATATTTCGATGAGCTTGTCGTCGTGGTCGCTGTAGAATTTGTGGAAACCGCGCTTTGCGTATCGGCGTGGTCCATAAATTGGCTGAAATTATGACGAATTTTTTACTTTTATTAAATAAAACCAAAAGGAAAGAAGATTATTGGTTTCTGTTTCTGTCAACATGTTTCTCTGTTGAAACCGACAGGAAAACGAGAAGCTGCCGAGAGAAAAGAGACGCAGAGAATGGCCACGGACTTCACACATTACTTTACGCGCAAAGTTTTCAGAGGCTAGAACAAGTATATAAATGAGAGTTTTAAGAAGGCAACTTTTGGGGAAAAGAGAAAATAATACGGAAAACATGATAAATTAGTGGAAAAACAAAAGGATCAACGATATATAAATGAAAACAGAAATTATGGCAGTTGTTTCTGAGGGGTTACTGTAGCTTTGAAAATCTGCACCGACGAAACCACTCGAAATTCGTGGAATTTTTTCTATCTTCTCGTCTACTTTAACCGCAAATCGTCAATTGGGAGACCGATTGTAGCAATGAGTGATGACTCCGAAGAAGAATACATGGCTAGGCTGACTGCATTCACTGAGAAATACATCGCCAGCAGATTACCGACTGGAAGAGTGTCAGAGAGGCCTACTTCTCGACTTTCGAAGACTCGAAGGACAAGTAGCAGGTCTTATACTTCTCAGAATGAAACCAGTTCAACTCGGGCTTCTTCGAGTAGACCCTCTCTACCAACGCAGTGTCCACTGCAGCAAATGGTAGGAGTTTCACGGAAAATGCCATCTTGACAAGTTTGCTTTCAGCGAGAATTTCAACAAGTAGCAGTTCCAAGAGGGGGGAGTCAGAGGATTGACGAAGATGTCGGTCAGCAGATGCCTCTCACGAGAAGAAGTCGTCCACTGGAACGGAGAATTCATCCGAATGTCCGAAACGTGCAGAACAATCCTTCTCGATCAAGTATTCATGCAAATCGATATCCTGTTATCGATATGATTCCAGTCGAGGTTTCGAAGTTTGATTGACACCTTTTACAACCATTCCCGAAGTTTCAGCACCGTCATATCGAGAAGGAATCGGTGGTTCAGCCCAGACGTGTAGCTGAAGTTAAGCCTGTCCAGCCAATAAAACAAACTGGAAACAATGAGTTGATTAGAGAAACTAAGCATCCAAGGAACATTGAGCCGCTTAGAGTAACTTCAGATCAAGATGGCATGTTGGAATCTTTGCAACGTAGAAGAGCGGGCGTAAGAACGTTTTAGTTCGATTCCAACTACATTTATACATTTTCTAGCCAGACGATATGATAATGCCAATTCTCGGCTCATCTGCTCCCGTTAACGATCAAACAACGTGGATTCCAGAGCAAACTGCGACGCGAAGCCGTCTTCCACCAGTAATCGAACCATATGATCCAAATGAAACGGTTCTGGCATCGTCTAGAGAATTTAACTTGACAATTGAGCCGATTGATCCGGAACGGAAAGAATATCCGCCAATGTTCACGGAGCTTACACGAGAAATGGCCCAGCAGGAAAGAACAAAAAGAGAGCGACCAGCGGGCTTGCCCACTCTGGCAGGAGAATTTGTCAGTCTTAGACTTGAAGATGCACAGAACATTCCCTCGAGATCAACTACTGCAATGAGCAAGAGAGCACCTGTACTCCCGCCATTAGCCAAAGGAAAGATTTCAGAACCAGGGCGGAAAACTCCAACAAAACTCTTTCGAGCTACAACCCCAAATCCGCCAGTTCTACCTGTTATTCGTACCAGTAGTAGATTGGAGGAGGCATTTGAGTCGGATCGAGATCTAGCAACACCAAGCCCAGTACCAACGCCAAGTTCGGCTAGAAGTACTAACACACAACCATCTAATAATGGAGGATACGACAAAGCGTTTCTTCGTAGTCTAACGCCTGAAATGTTAGATGGAATGACTGAAGAGGACGCTCTCAAAGTTACCGACGCATTGTAAGTTTTTAATGAAATTGTATTTCCATTGAACTGTTATTTTCAGCTACTATGAAGGTGGTCCACGTATGAAGTTCAAAGAAAGTTATCCATTCATGGCAGAAGGAATAGTCCAAAAGGATTGTGAGACGAATCAACTCAAAGTGTTCTCATCTCGTTTGGGAAGGGTTCTGATGGATGATACTCGTATAGACAAGGCTCATGATTATGTCTACTTCATTGTTATCAGACCAGGAGTATTCAAAGGAGTTTGTTAATATGTTCGAATTCAAAAACCCGTCATTTCTTTCTAGTTCGCTTTCGACATGCATCCGAAATCTCTGATCTCAGCAAAGTTTCCCTCTCTTGAAAAGATAGTATTACGTGGATATGCGATTCTAGCACACCCAGTTGGCCAACGTGAGGATTCGGTAAAAGAGAATCGTTGGATTTGTTGGAATGACTCGTTGGGACTAATGTCGATTATCAGTGGAGCTGCCCGTATTCCACTCAAGAAACAACCGGTTTGGGATAAGCAGCTTGATGTAATTTATTTCATAACTGATTTCTTTCATTCTTGCAATCCCTAGGTAATCTCCATTCAAGCGAACTTTGAAAATGGACGATTCGTGGTGCTGAAGGTCGTTGGCTTGACCAATACAGAAGAGAAGAAGAAAAAGTTCCCAGAGGAAGTTTTTCTAGTCAAAGATGCAATTTTCAAGCGACAGGATGAGGAAGATTTAATGTTCTTCTCTGCGACCTTAAATGCTCCGATCTTCATCAAAAGAACCCTTGTCGGAGAGGTTCAGATATTTGAAAATCGCCCTTTCGAGGTGTAAAATACCAGTCTTCATGAGTATAGTTCCTAATTTCAGATGGTTGTTGTACCAACGTTCCCCAAGTCAACGTGCCAACAATTCCGTGCTCTCTTGATCATCAACATGCCAGCAACGTTCTGGAGTAGAGACAAGGAGTGGATTCGTGAAATTCTAGTCAAGAAAACCGAGACGTATTGCTCTTAATCCAAGAGTCTTGATAAAGTTCCCCAAAAAGTTTTCCTCATGTTCAATTGTCTTCCCATCCATCATCTGTTCTATTCATTCAAAACTAGAAATCAAGTTCTATTAATGCACTCTCTTTAATATAATCTATACAGAACCCCTCAATTATGATAACCATGGCCTATTGTTGTCTCTTCTTACTATATTAAAACATCGTTCGTTTTATAAAAGTTGCGACTTTTAATAATAACAAATCACCTTTCCCAACCGTCATTTACAACTCGGTAATGTTATTTGAAATAAAAAATATATAAATAACTAGATGAAAGATTTTCCTAGAGATGGTTGAAGAGTTAGACGATTCCGATGAGGAGTATTTAGCTCGAGTGATAGCTTTCACAAAAGCTCGATTTTCTCGTCCAGAAAAAGAGGAAAAATGTAGGTTTTTGAACGAAATGAACGGTATTTTGCAATTCTGAGGAATGTTTTTGATATGGGTTACGGTATTCCTCAGAATCTGCATGCGAAAAGTGTCCTACTTTGAGAAACTTGTTTTTGTCTCATCGAGTTCACTTCCCGAAATGTCCGACTCAGAAGAGGAATATATTGAAAAATTAATCGAATTTTTCGAAAAAGAGTTTTTGAAAGGCAAAAAGAACCCGAAAAAAGAGACAACAGGTGTGCGATGTTATGAGATTTGTTGAAAGTTAATGCCAATTTTTGTAGTTATTGTCAAGCCGAATGCAAAGAAAACTAACGCCAATGTCAAGAATCAACGAACCGTCGGATGTTTTTCAGCCAACAGAATCCGCACAACACATTCTCAGGTTAAAAAAGCTTTAAAACTTCATTACATCTCTTTTCTCCTTCAGACTGCCACCAGTGAAAGAAACTCTAGCTCTGAATCATCATGCTCTTCGGTACGGCAACCAAATCCATTCCCATTCCGGGTTAGTAGCTCAATTGAAAGGTTTCTATTTCAACTCATCGTTTTCAGTGTACAACACAAGTTCTTGTTGTCAGAGAACAGAAGAAAGCAACTGATCATATTCAGAGACCACTCATGAAGAAACAGAAATCGGTTGAACCACAAAATCAGCCGAATACCAGTAAAACTTTCCCTCAAGCATCCAGCTTCAAATTCAGAAGTCAAAAGTTGCCGGCGGATGCTATTCCCATTAAGGTTCGCAGACAATTTATCATCAATTAAAAAAAATACCTTTCAGCATCGTTCGATTACGAGTCAACCAAGATTTGTAGCTCAAAGCCAACAGTCTCCGTTGAAGCGCCAGATATTGAAATCTACAGAAGATAAGAAGCGAGCGAACGATGTCATAATGAAGAGCTCAGATGACGTTCTGGAAAAATTTCAGCGCATGCGGCTCATGAATGTAAGAGAATGCTGATAAACTGAACCATGTGATTTTTTCCAGACAACGAATACCGTCACACCTATCCTTGGATGCCCCACTCCAGTCAAAGAGCAATCAACTTGGTTGCCAGAGGCCGATCATTTAGATCCGAATGAACCGATTCTCGCATCATCCAAAGAGCTGACAGATGAGCCAGTCGGAGCTCAACGGAAAGAGTGTCCATCAGTGTTCGCAGAGCTTCGAATAGGAACTGCTGAGAAAGACAGAGCCAAGCCACAAGAGGCTATGATTAATCTAACTGGAGAGACTGTCAGAGCAAAGCCAGAAGTAATCATAAAGTACCTTGGAAAGGATCGTCCAATGATAACAAGGATTCATCTCGAAATTGCTGATGGAGTCAAACTTACAGATGAAAATCGTCCACTCTTGTCTCCAGCACTCACCAACTCTGGAACTTCAAGATCTTCAGAAGCACGCTCCGAGACTTCAAACAATTTCAATACTCATTCAAAATACCGAAACCTGGAAAGAGCAGAATTTCTAAATACATTGAATTCTGAAGTTTTGGAGAGAATGAGAGAAGAAGACGTCCAGAGAATCACGTACTCATTGTAAGAGAAAAGTTAAAAACATTGTTCCGAAGAAAAAACTGTATTTTCAGCGATAAAGAATCCCTACGTATCAAGTTCAAGGAGACCTACCCGTTCATGGTCGAAGGAATTGTTCAGAAGGACTCTAACACGAATCGACTCAATGTGTATTCAGCTCGACTTGGGAAAATTGTAATGGAGGATAATTGCAAAGAAAAGTCTTATGATTACGTGCGCTTCATGTGTGTGAAGCAAGGATTGTACAGAGGGGTTTGTGAATGTTCATGTCATGAAAGATGACCTAGATCTTTTCAGTTCTTGTTCGGCACTCGTCCAACATGCCTGAGCTCCACGAATTGTCTCATTGCCAATGAAATTATTCATACTGGATATGGAATTCTTGCTCATTCTTTCGGTCAACGAGAAGAATCACGATGGGTCTTATGGAATGATTCCATGGGTTTGATGCCTGTTGAAAAGGGAGCCGCATCGGAAGATATCAGAAATGGGGACAAGCAGCTTGAAGTAGGATGATCGAGATGCCATCGTTCTTATTCCACGATTTATTTCAGGTTGTCCTGTTCCAGGCAGTCAACGAGAACCATAGTTTTTTAGTCAAAAGTATCAGAGCCATCAAGGCGAACGAATACTTTCCTAGTTCACCTTTCCTGGTTACAGATGCAATTTACAAGAGCCAAGTAAGCCTGAAAAAGCAGATCAAAGTCCATTAGAAGAGTTTCAGAGTTGGGCCGGGATAAAATTCTTCTCCAAAATCATCAACGCTATTGTTTGCATTGACTTCTCCCTCGTGGGATCACTAGAAGTAGCTGAAGGCCGTGAATACGAAATGGTAGTTGTCCCAACGTTCCCAAGACCGGATTTTCTACAATTCCGTGCAATTTCGATAATCAGTACAAGTGCTTTCTGGAGCAGAGACAAAAAGTGGATTCGGGAGCTGCTTATGAAGAAAACCGAGTCTTATTCTTGTTGAATTGTTTGACATTGCATTTTCTGTTAAATAATATCCCTACTTGTACCGCTTGATGCTTTTAAAAAGCTTATCCGTTAGTTTTATATTACTCATGATTACATTATTGCTGGATAAATTGACATAGTTGTTCATTTTCTTCCACTTTTCTTTAAAAAAAACTGTTTCTGTAATGACAGAATATCTTTATCATCTCCAATTTTTTGAATTTGAGGATTTCAGGTATCTTCAGACTTTAAAAGCAATGACTGAATTCAAGTATAAGACAACACTAATTAAACGATCTCTCGAAGTGGCGAAATTAACAGAAATTCTTGAAAGACAGAATTTAACTATTGTCAGACAAATTAAAAACAACAATTCAAATGAATCAATAGACCGACAAAATTTAACCTCAAAATATCTGAAATGTGAGTCGGGAAAAGAGAAAAAGGTAGACATTTTCAGCAGGTTTCAATGAAAAAGGATTGTTTTTCAGATGCTCCCAAAAACTTCAGAATACAGATTCTCACCAGAAGACTCTGACGTTGATTCAAATGATTCGGCTTTAGATTCAAGCTGTTGTCGAAATAAAGTACTGATATTTTACTTGGATTTTTCATTAAAAATCTGTATTTCAGGATTCGCCTGAACTCAATAATCCGATTAATACTATTCACAATGGCGACTCAATTGACAAGGAGAACATCGTCCCTGTATGGCTTTTTGGGGGGGAATTTATTTGTGAATAAAATGATGAAAGTTTTGGGGATTTTTCATATAATTTTTGTCGTCGAAGATGTTGTTCACACGTACCTTTGTAAAGTCATTTTATTCAATCTAGAATGTTCCAGTATAGTTAGGTCAAGAGTCTGAGCAATCGCAGTTTCGAATTTGAGCGAAATCAGAAAAGCGTTTTTACCTGCGCCTCTCAATTTTGTTCGCTCTCTCGCTAAAGATGCGCTTGCTCAGTCACTTTTCCTGCCTACGTTTTTTAATTTTTCAGACATCACCGCCCACTTATCCACCTCCAGTTGCCTTCACTCAACACGATCCCGAATTTACCGGTTACATATGTTCACAAACAGACGGAAGTGAATTCGATTCAACTCATTCTGTACTTTTCTCTGATTCGGATGATCAATCGGAGTTATCAGATCAATCAGTGATTCGTCCAGTACTGTCTTCGTTCGGTGAAGAATATTCTGAAATGCTCCCTGATTCGCGTCATGAAATGGGTGAAGAGGAGCAAGCGGAGAATGAAGAGAAGAGAAAACGAAAAGAGTTGAATGAAAAAGCGAAGCAGTTGAGGGACGAGTTGTCTGCTCTTAATGGTAAGGGGAAAGATCCCTTTTCCACATGAACTTTTCTTTCATAAAAAAGGTCACTTTCAGTTGGCTCTAAGCCCCTAATCTTGCCACCAATGTGCAAAGGAAAACCTCTGTGCCCAAGAAACATACCGAATACAGAAGAAATGCCAAAAGACGTCATGTTCAATGTTGATGACATTGATTTGGAGACGATTCGATCGGAAGTTTTGAAAAATATGAATGAGAAGGAGGTGGTGCAAGTTGTTCAAGCTTTGTGAGTCCTATTCTTTTTATTTTCAATTTTACGAAAAATTACGCATTTCAGCCTTGAAAGTAACCCGCGAATCAAGTACAAAGAAAACTATCCATTTATGACAGAAGGAATGATTCAGAAAGATTATCAGAAAAAGGATCTAAAAGTTTTTTCATCGAGAATTGGGAGTATCAAAATCCCGGATACACGTCCTTTAAACGACCCGAACGCTGATTATGTCTATTTTATGGTTCTCGAGAAAGGAGTGTATAAAGGGGTTAGTCTGATCGGGGAAAATTCGCTCCAATCTTACTTTTGCTTTCCAGTTTCACTACGGCACTCACCCGTCTTGCCTTATATCTGCAAAATTCAAATCTATCAATGAGACTCTTTTCAATGCTTATGCAATTCTGACTCATCCATTTGGACCGCGTGAAGAGACACTCAAAGAGGAGTTATGGACATGTTGGAATGATTCATTGGGAGCGATGAGAGTACATAAAAGATCCGCTCAGAATACGATGAAGAAACAACCGGGATGGGACAAACAGCTTGATGTTCGTTTGGAGAAGAGAAGCATAGAAAAGCCTTGTTGTGTAGTCTTTCTGGGCAGGCATATAGTGGAACGGGGCTCTGAAAACCAAAATAAAGTGTTGACACCTGTTTCCAAGCTCGCGGTTTCATATTGTCTGCCTATTAGGACTAAAGGCTATCATCGCATTGAAATCTTCTTAGGCACCTCGAATGTTGCCATATGTATTGCAGAAGTTCACAAAAGTATCAAAAACAGTACTAAAACGTCGAGTTTACTGTAGAACCGTCTGTCAATTAGGTGCAATTAGACGGGTTTTCCGGGAAAGTGTCCACGAAAGCTTTCACCGGAACCGTAAATTGATGTCTCCCAGACGTCTATAGAAATGTACCAAATGTATTTTCGAAAGTCTACGGAGCCCAGCATATATTGGAAAGCAGCAAAGCTTTCAGTTTCATTATCGGAAGTGTGATAAGTATATGTTGATGGTGCTAGGGGTGTCGTTGTCAAAGAAGTGTCTTTGTAAGATAGAACCAGATAGAACTACTCGACTGTTTATTGCAAGCCAAAGAATTATCTGACTGTCGGGTAACTGCCAGGCCGTTGATTCGACGTTTTTGTACTATTTGGAACATTTTTGGGAATTCCTGGTCTTTGGGGAGACTTGTTGGAAGCTTTATCTGCTTCCAAACATTCAAATCACTCATAATTTTTATTTTCAGATCGTCTCAATCAACACCATCTATCAGGGCGGATTCTTTGTCAACAAAATCAGTGTTTTGACAAATTACAAAGATAAAGAAAAACATTTTCCGGAGGAAGTGTTCCTGATTGAAGACGCCGTTTTCAAGGAAACGGTGAGCCTTGCTTTCAAGGAGAATAAACAATGAAAACTGATTTCAGCACTACAATAACTATATCTTCTACTCGGACACCCTCAAATCAGATATTTCGATAGCCAAAGATCGAATTGGAACAGCATCGGATAAAGATCCATTTGAGGTTGGAATTAGTCTTCTGAATCTTCTCTAAATCATATTTTCAGATGGTAGTTGCTGCAACCTTCCTCTTCCCAACAAAAATGGAATTCCGTTGTCTTCTGATCATTCCGAATCCAGATGCCTTTTGGAATAATAATCGACAATGGATTCGTGAACGTCTTAGTGCCAGAACTGATGCATATCGTAAATAAGAGCACTGTTATTTTTTCTTCTTTCTCTCAAAATCTGTACCATTTCTTGCCTTTTTTCTCGTCTTGCCCCCACTCGTTATGTTGTCATTTATTGTTCGAAACCCCACTCAAAATTACTAACGCCTAGCGTTTCAAATAAATAGGATACTTTTTATAGCGTGAAATTTCCCTTACAAATTTTGAAAATCAAAATCATTATCATCTTTTGTCTCTTCTCATTTTGACATCCGGAATGTCTGCTTCTGTAATCGTCAGCGGAGCGCGATTCGAAGTGAATCAACACAATTTTCAACTCTTCGATTCATTTCTCTGTGAACAAATGGAGCTGGGACAAGCGAGAAAAAACGATGGAACTTGGGAAATAGAAGGGGATCCTGAGATGTTCCGAATTTGCCTGAAAATTCTTGAAAACGGAAAAGAGGCGGCTCCGTTGATGGATTCGGTCCGAAAGGAAGTGGCGAAAGCAGCGAAAAGCTTCAAGTTGGGATATGTTGAGAATGTGATGAAGGGGTTGAAGAATCAACGTGACGCTTTTCATGAGGTTCGATTTCGTAGTTTGTAGTCTAAATGTGGTGGCCTAGAAATATCCTCCGAAGTTTCTAGGCCACTAATAACAAAGAAAGGCTTAGGCTTAGCCTGCAGTTTTTGCAGTTGCCGCAAAACCCCTATTACAAGGAAACCCCTAATAGAACGGCAGTCTCTAAAAAACCGGTGTAGCACTCTGAGTTATTTTTTGAAAAATAAAACCGCGCCCTCTAATTTAACGGCATCCCACATTTTGCCAAATCGTAACTTTTTCAAATTGACCAAACATAAATATTGGAGTAGCGGGGGTTTCGGAAATTTGTTTTGAAAAAATGAAGCAGCATCCTCTAATAGAACAGCATCTGCAATATAACGACACCCGCACACCGCTTCCGAACAATATAGCGGCATGCCGTTCTAATACAGAATTTATCTCACAGACATTTTGTCTTTTCAGAAGTTCGAAAAGTTCTCGGCGATTGTCTTCAATTTCAGCAATATGGAACAAACTATTGAGAAGGCAATTCTCATTGAAAAGCCATCTCTATTTCAAAAGGTTTTTTTCTCTGAGACAGTAAGTTTCTTTCATTTTTCTTTCACCTCATTCTATCTCCAATGTTTTTCAGAGCCCTCTGGATTCAATGAATCGATTCTGGATTGCCGGTCCAACTCGTTATCTGGATCTTCTCGTTAAGTACTATCAGGGAGAAGAAGTCGATATGCCGTTGGATAAGAAAAGCCTTTTGGAGCTCAAAAAGGATTCTGAATTCTATGGAATGACAGATGTGGGTATGGAATGCAAGCGAGCTCTGGACAGACTTGAGAGGAAGAAGATCCCTACTGTAGGTTTTTGGTTTGATCGCACTTTATTGGCATGAACTTTTATGCGATCCTAAATTACAATTAATGAAACTGTTTCAGGAAACTACTCGTGGATGCCTCTCTTGGACTGATGATGCTGGAAAGGTCTGGATTCGAAGCATTGGGCATTTGAAGAGAAAAGGATCTCCAATCGATGAATATTCGTCTGATTGCTAAACTATAAACTTTTTCCTTTGAATTATGTCTAAATAGTGTACGTTTCTGAATGAAGGTCTTTCTCTAATTCTTATATTTATTTTATTTGAAAATTGAAGGAATATGAACAGCGATTTTACTGTATCACCGAGGCGACTCAAAAAGCGTTCAAGTTATATTACTGTAATTTTCGATGGGACATTCAAATACACTTCAAATGAAGATATAGGCTACAATAGTAGAAACTTGGATTACTGTAGTCACTGTGTCCCTTTCTGTTACTGTAATTCTGTTTTGGATTACTATATGCTTACGAAGAGAACCTTTTCTTATATTCTTACAGTATTTGTTACATCGATGTCTTCAAATTTTTCCATTTAAAATAAAGAAGTTCCCTCATTGAAGGTAATCTTGTCGGATTCTAGGCCGCCAAACTGTTACTGAGGATATGTTTTCAACTTTTTATCAATTTGAGGTGTTGTCAAAGTAAATTATGATGGTGAAGTTAGACGAAAATACGTTCAGTCCCAGGAAAAACATATGAGCAAGATTTCCCAAAACATTCCGAGAAGCCTAAAAACCTTTTTTTTTTCGATTTTCCTATGAAATTCCTCTAGCTTTTGTACAATAAACATTGTCAAGACACTTTCAATATCCATGAAAATCCGGAGATCAAAAAGTTTCCCCCCACCCCAACCGGAAAAAAGTGACGCAATTTCATGAAAACAGCTGTGTTTCTTCCGTGACTTCCCTCTGCCACGTGTGCTCTTCCTTCGTTTATAAAGTGTAAATGATAAGAAAAAAAGAGGAAGAAAGATATTTCACATTTTCCTACTTGAACAAACAACAAACTTTTGCGGAGAGGCGCCAAGTGGTAAAAACCCTCTTGTTCTTTGCAAAAAAAAGAACTCATTTTCAGACGTCACAAATATTTCAACCTACTCTATAGATATATTCAACTAGCACACCCTTCCTTTTTTGTAATTAAAATGATCTCAAGAGCTCTATTCAATTCACATAAATCACTTGGAAGACTGTGAGTTTCTTTTTTTGAATTAAAAGTTGAAAAAATTGGGAAAAGGTGGTCTAAAAATGTTGAAAAATAAAGCAGTGGTATTGGTGGCCTAAGAACGTAGGCAGAAAACTAGTCCATGTTGCAAAAACCTCTTTTGAAATAACAAAAAATGTGTTTTTTTTTTCTGAATTTCTTCAGAGTTCAATTTCCAAAACTACCTGAAACTTTATAAAAACCTGAGATTCAATCTTTAACCTATGGCCTAGAATTCCTATGGCGTAATGCGAGGTGGCCTAGAAACTATAATGGGGTTTCCTAGGTCGCTTCTTCCTCAAAATAAACCACTTTGAAAGCTTTCATTACTGTAATACTGCTTAGAAACCCCACTATGTAATCCTGGAGGCTCACATGGCTTAGGAACGTCTCCAGGCCGTTTAGTATTCCCTGATCTCGTGCGGGAATTCCTAGGCCACGGCCATGTTCACTGAAACCATTAAAGCGTTGAATTATTCTTCAGAATTATTACCAAATCTGTGTGACTTCAATTCTAAGAAAGTATCATTTGTGCTCCACTGGTCAAAACACTTTTGCAGCTTCTTGGTCATGCTCCAATCGCGCTCCACTGCACTTCCATTATTCAAATCAAGTCTTTTACTTTTCTGCGATCTTCCAAGTACTTTTCCCCTAAATCATTCACTTTGTATCACATATAAAGCCGTGTCAAATTAGCCCTTTGGATGTCAAATAAGAAGACGTGAGTGAATAATTCAAAAGACATCTTCCTTTTCCTCAATGCATTCGCCATCTTCTTCTTCGTCGTTCATCTGAATCCTTCTTACTTTCTTTTTTACGACGTCTTCTTCTTCTTTTTCTCTCTTTTGGCTCTAAGCTCCGCCCCCATCGTCTAGTCGCCGTGTTTGCTCTTTCTCTTCTCTTCTCTTTTATTCTCTTCGTTTTTTTCATTTTACCACCATTTTGTCGTCGTGGATTTCGCTTCCGAAAGTACTCCGATTTCTGAGTTTTTACCGAGCAAAAATGGAGAAAAATGAGCAAGAAGGAGAAGTGGAAAATCAAGAAGAAAAAGAAGACGTTCGAGAAGAATCAGAAGATGATGAAGGTGTTCCAGGACCATCGTCAAATGGGGAGAAGCCTAGGACGCCAACGGTACATTTTACAAAGCCAAAGTGAGTTGGAATTCTAGGCCAGCAATAGGTTTTCCTAGGCCATTTTTCTTTTCTTGTGAATCCAAAGTTATTGTCTATCCTTTCTACTTCGCTCAAAAGCTTATCATCCAACAAGTTCCTAAAGGCAGCCGACACTTGTAGGGCAATTAACCCTTTGTTTACAAGTGCCGTATGGCGCAGTCGGTTTTGGGCGCGGTCGCCGTGGGGAACCCCACAGGTTCGGTTTTCCTCCTGGCCCGTCTTTTTGGTTTTCTTTCCAAAGGTCTTTTGAATGCCAGAATATGAAATATTAGTTGATTTTTCGTATTTTTCAATGGTTGGAACACTATCTTCTTTTGTTTTTCACCTCTAAAAACAATTCACCTGGAACTCTATAGAGCTCCAATATAATTAGTTTTCTCGAAATTAGTTTATTTTTCGTCGTCACTTTTTTCTCCCCCCCCCCCCCTTTTTTTTTTATTCACATCTCAAAAAAATCTCAGCTCTCTTTCTCTCTTTCTGTTCCCCTCTATTCCGTCATCATTCCATCCTTTTTTATCTCTATTTCTCACTTTCTTTTTTGATACATATGCACATCTTTTTTCTTCTTCTTCCTCTTTTCTTGAGATGTCACATTTTCCTTTTTTCGAACATGTCTACATATTTTCGAAATAAATAGCCTTATTCTGTGAGAGGTTCTACGTCATCATTTGAAGTCGTCTGACATTATGAAACTTGAACCTTTTGAAGTGTTTTATTTTTCGGCAGTTTTGGGTCTTTTTTGGCGACTTTCATTTTGATGGAAAAAAAGTTATTTTGGAAAAAAAATTTGTTTTAATTTTTCGAAAGTTTGAATTTGAATAAGATTGGTGGCCGTGGCCTAGAAAATTCACTTTGACTGTTCGTATTTATTTTCCGGGATGTTACAAAATATTATAAAAATTTTGTCAGTTAAAAAGTTAAAAAAAAACCCATTGGCAAACTTCGTTGGTTCTGGCCTAGAATACCTCTCAAAAACTAGTCCCCAGATATATTATTTTCATAGTTCACAAAGACATACATTCTATCAGCCTCTTGCGAAATATGGCCTAGAACTCCCCGATGGTGGAAAATTAGTCCCCAGTGATGATACCGATTTTAACCTGAATAACGTTTTTCCAAGGAAATGCAGCCCAAGGTTCATGATATTAGGTGCTCTTCTATTGCAAGTTTTGCCATCTGCCACAAAAATTTTCATATAACATGACCTAGAATTTTTCACCTGCCAAAAATTAGTCCTCGTCATGTGATTTGAAATGCTCACATAGCAAGAGTCATTCTCTCTCTTTCACCTCATTCCATTCGAATTCTCATTGGCTCATCGTTTAGTGCACATTATGCAAATGAGCCTTCTCTCTTTTCTTCTTCAGTTCCTTCATTTTCATATACTTTTTCTTCTTTACTTTCTCCTCTTTTAAGAATCTTAAGCTTTTTTTGCCCCATTTCTCTCTTTTTTTGAATGATGAGTGGAAGAAGAAGGACCTTCCGTTTTTAGAGACACGTAATGGCTTTTTCCAAGAGAGAGAGCGAACAAAAGGGGAAGGGGAGCTTTTTTGTGGATTACTTTTTGACACAATATATTGAGAATAGAAGGGAAGGGGAGGGGAAAAGAGGAGGAATAAAATGGGGGAAAGTGTCTGAGGGGGAAGAAGTTGCTGCTCACGGAGGAAAGGTCAGAGGAGGGAGGGAATGAGCAAAAGTTGAGAAATTAAGAAGTAGTGAAATGCATTAGGATAGAAGTTAGAATTGGGTTCAGAGAGAATGAGAGAAAATATTTAGACATAGAATAATCAGAATCGAAGCAGAATCAACTTTAAAAATCTGCTGATAGTACATCTGACCATATTTCTCATTTTTAATAAAACCTCTATTATAGTGGCACCCCTATTAGAACGGCATCCTTCATTAGACGGACCTTCATCGGTTCCCAACTGTGTAGTAAAAATGCAAAAACGAAACACCCTTTTTGGCGGAAATTAACAACTTTCGTCTTCGGTTCTTATGGAACAGCACCTCTAATAAACCGGCACTCATAGACATTTTTGACCTCTATCTCAAAGTCAAAAGCGATATGAAATTTAGAAAAAAAACTCTTGATTTTTTGCAGTTTCTATCGAGTGAACACAGTGATAAGTGATGTAAAAGTGTGTCGATCGATGTCGTATGATATGTGTGGAAATCATCAGCAAGAGCTGCTTTTTGATCTCTATAAAGATGAAACTACTGGAAAAGTGTATCTTCCGAGGTTTTTCAAGGTAAGTATTTGGAACTGTTACCAATGGATGGAGCTCATCGAGAGCTTTGAAATGAGTATAATCATGACTAGGTTGTGATGACTAGGTTGTGATAATCATGACTAGGTTGTGATGATTTTGAAACTTGGGTTAGAGACGCAGGCACTCTCGTTTCTCTGTACTCTAGCGCTAAACTCAAACTTGTCGAAACTAGGTCATGATTATACTCATTTGAAAGCTGTTATTCTGTTGATTCTGATTATCTTAGTTACCGTAACCATATTTCCAGGCTCTTCTTGAAAGTGGAATTCGAAAAGACGATCCTCGAATTGACAAAATGATTCAAAACATAAAAGATGCGGATTTATTGGATGATTTTGTCTGGGGAACACAACATATTTATTTGGAAAAAGAAACATTCAAAAAATACATTGGAAGTAGTATTGGAGTAGTGACAAAAGCACTCAAAAAACAAATGATAATACCTGATTGGGAGAGATTCGTTGGTGATATGGGAGAAATATTTGAAGATGTTCGAAGATTTAATGAAGGAGAATTGGCCACTTATATTCCACAGTTATCACGTGTTCCACCGGATAGTTGGGCAATGTCAATTTGTACAATTGATGGACAACGGAAGAGTTGGGGTGATTCATTGAAACCATTTTGTCTTCAAAGTGTTTCAAAACCATTCACTTATGCATTAGTACATGATGATATTGGACCAGAAGCATTACATGCACATGTTGGACAAGAACCATCTGGAAGATTATTCAATGATATCAGTTTGGATCATAATAGTGAGTTTTAGAGGGGAGGGAATTGGTGGCCGAACTAGGGAAAGTTAGGCCAGTAATCTGAAAATATTGATGGAGCAGCTCTTATGAGCAAAGATTAGCCTAATGTGCGCTTCGAAAGAACAACTCTGATTGTGAGGTTGGCCTAACTTTTCAAGAATTCGGCCACCTCGAAAAAAACACTGCAGTTAATCCCCCAATCATTCGTTCATTGACATTTAATCAACACATACTGCCCATGGCCTAGAAATTCGAAGGCTTGAAAACTAGTCCACCTGTACTCAAAATCTCCTCTGTACTTTCTTTTTTTAACTCGACGATGGCCTAACTTTTCATGATTTCGGCCACCCAGAAAAACACTAGCTTATTGTTTTGCAGCGTTCCTAGAAGTTTATTTCCTAATTAGGCTACACATTTTGCCTATGGCCTAGAAACCCACTCAACCGAAAAGCTAGTCCACCTATACTCGAAATCTCCTCTATTCTTTCGAACCCTTCCATTCTAATTCCAGGTTTTCTGGAGGTAACCAAATCGTATGAACGTCTTTCGGAACTCCCTTCTTTTGAGGTTCACAAAACGAATCCAAGACCCAGTAAGGCATTGATTTGAGGGGTCTGTAAAGAGCAATTTCAAGTTTTTTCTGAAACTTGAATTTGCTTTTTCTACTAGGTGGCCTGACCAGTTTTGAAGTCTACCAAAAACTGTAGGAAAAACGAGTAGGGTTTGGGTTTAGGCAAACTTTTTTTTCCTTTTTTCCCTAGATAAAGCTCAAAATTTTTCAGAAAAACCTCACAATCCATTGATCAATGCGGGTGCGATTGTGGTTGCTTCACTTCTCAAAAATAAGACTTCTCTGGCTGATCGTTTCGATTTTGTAAGCTCCGCCCCCTTTTCCCTTTTTTATCAACGTTTCTAAATCTAATTTCACTCATTTCCAGATGATTCACGCATGTCGTAAATTCGTTGGAAGTGGCTACATTGGTTTCAATAATTCAGTATTTTTATCTGAAAGAGAGACCGCTGATCGCAATTACGCTCTATCGTACTATATGCGTGAACATAACGTTTTTCCAAAGGATTTAAATCTTCAAGATACACTTGATCTCTATTTTCAAATATGTTCAATTGAAGCAAATTGTGATTCTCTGGCAGTGATGGCGGCGACGTTGGCAAATGGAGGAGTGAATCCAATGAATGGTGAACGGGTTGTTAATAATCGGTAAGGGGTTTCTCTAATAGAAGGGCACCTTTAATAGAGCGGCACTCTTAGAGGTTCTACGGTAAACCAGCTGCTAATTACTTCTGAAACCTAGAAAAGAATAACGTGTCGAGCCGGATTCTCAGAAACTGGCTGTTGAGGTCTGCCGCTTTGATAGGTTTTGTTGTTATGAAAATTTTGGGAAATCTACCTGTAATTGAACGGCAGGCCACTAGAGAGCCGTTATATTACAGGGAATTCTCGTGAACTTTTCACATTCCAAAAAAGTCATCAAGATTTCTTTTTCACTTCGAAATTTTCACTGAAATGTGATTAACCTCGAAAACCAATAAAAAAGCCTGTTTGGAAACCTCTATTACGAAAGCATCTTAGGCTCACCCTTTAATACAGTGGCACCCAATTTAGCCTAGAAGCAACCCTATTCCAATCATCTAATTGAACGGTACTTCTGATAAATCGGCCCAAAGACTCTTAAAACAAGAGAGTCTCATGCCCTTGTAAAAGAGGTTCCTCAGAAACTCCAATTTGAAAACTTCTTTCAGAGCCTGTCGTGACACTCTCTCGTTGATGTACTCTTGTGGAATGTATGATTGGTCGGGTCAATTTGCTTTTCACGTGGGTCTTCCTGCCAAATCAGGAGTATCTGGTGATATGATTATTGTGATTCCAAATGTGATGGGAATTGCATTGTATAGTCCACGTCTTGATAAATTGGGAAATACGGTCAGAGGTGTGAAGTTTGCCGAGCAACTTGTTCAAAAGTACAACTTTCATAATTATGATAGTTTGGTGAGTTTTTCGAATTTGGGGAATTTGAAAAAAAGTAGGATGCAATCGCGCTCTAATGGACAATTGACTGTTTTGATATTGAATCATCAATAGAGCGCGGTTGCACTGGAGCTGTTTGGCAAAGCTAGAATTGGATACTGCGTAAAAAATCGCACACTTATAAGGTTAGGATGCTCAGGAAGGAATTTCATAGTCACCCCTTTTCTCCGGGTACCTCTAATACAGTGGCCAATCATTGAAGCTACATCCTTATAGACCTCTAATAAAGTGGCATCGGTGGCCTAAATTCATTGCGGCCACTTCTAGTTCTTCCAGAATTTTTCAGTCTGAAAATAGAGATATTGAATCGAACAAAAGACTATTCCGAGTGTCTCCAAAACTCAAAGAAATATAGTATTGTGCTCCTGATTCAGCTATAAAAACGCATTCCAATTTCATGAATTCTCATTTTCAGATCTATTCGGACAACAAAAAAATCGATCCACGTCGTCAATTAAAAGATGATCATGACGGTCAAAATCGATTCATGTATGCCACGAAATTGGGTGATATTGCTGCAATTAAACGATTTATCTTGATGGGACATGATATTCATTGCAAAGATTATGATAATCGAACAGTATTACACGTGGCAGCTGCTGAAGGAGATGTTGTTACTCTTGAATATGTATTGAGTAAATGGCAAGAAGATCCAGATCCAATGGATAGATATGAGAGAACTCCATTGGATGATGCAAAACATTTCAATCATACTGCATGTATTAAACTTCTTGAAGAGGCGATTACTGTATTCAATTTGAAGAAACAGGATGATTAGATATTTATTGTGAATTGAATTTAGAGCTTTGAGTAGATTTACTTTGAGAAATAAATTATTATTTTTGATTTTATGGAATTCAAAAAAGCAAAGTGAGAGAAATCAAATGAGATTATGAGGATACTGTAAAACCTCTATTACACCGGCACTTCTAATAGAACAGGTTCCTCTAATATACCGGCACAGATTTTCCTAAAATAAGCCACCAGCATCGACAGGTGCCCGTGATAAATCGGCCTCCAGTCCGCTTGAAAATTCAGAAAATGCTCGAAAAATAGAATCGCAGCCCTTCATTGAACCGCACCTGATTTTCAAATTTGGAACTCTTTTTTTAAATGTATACCGTAAAACCTGTAATAAAAGGGCACCTCTAAGGAAACTTTTCGTACTTTTTTTGTGGTTTGTCGTGAAGCAATCAAAGCAAATCAGAACGATTTTTGTTCAAAATCTGAGGAATTCTTCGTCTGACAGAGCTTTTTCAGAGCAGCTTTCAGAACACTTTTCGTACTTTCTCTCTTCTTTTTTTGTGGTTTTTCGTGAAGCAAAACACAACGATTCCAGTTCAAACACTGAGTTTTTTCGTCTGACATAACTTCGAAAAAGAACAGCTTCTTCGCAATAGACACCTGAATAAAATAGTTGAGAACAGAAGAGCATGCCCTTCCGTTACAGGTTTTGAGCTTACCGTATACTTTTGAAGAAAAAAAAGAAAAAAAATTTCAAATATCAATAAATTTATTAATGTAATTCATCATCATCATCGCCTTTTTCTTCTCCTTTCTTTTCAGGCAAACCCAATTCGACAACCATATCAATTCTTCCAATCGAACGAGCAGTCAATAATCCAGATGAAATTACAGATGCCTCGTGTGGATCATCATCTTCTTCAGCCAATCCATATGTGGGCAACTGAGAATAAAAGATTTACAAAAATTTCAGAATAAAAATAAAACAAACCACCGGATCTTCGACTTGTCCATTTGGTAGAATTGTCCACCATCTCGGAATATTGATATCATTCCAAATCACATAAATAAACTTTTTATGCTCTTTTCCGATGAAAAGATTCTCACGATGAGCCGGTGTTTTCCAGATTGTTCTTGCCGTTAGGGTTGTTGGTTTGATTGCCGAAATCACCGCCGAGAATCTGGAAAGAATAAATGAATTTCTTCAAATGCCCGGCCTCTTTTGTGCAAAGAGTTCGGGTGAGCAAGTGCGCTCCAATTACGGTTTAGGCGGTAAAAATGCGGGTTCAAATTGGACAAGAAGTTGGAATAAGGTCAGTAAGCTCAAAGTGTCTTTCTGTAACTAGGGAAGTGTTTGAGGACGTCACTCAAGAACGGGCTGAAAACTTGAGAACAGACTATATCGACCCTCCTGAATCCATTTTTGAAGTCAGTTTGGTCCGATCGGCCTTTTCGTTTTTTCGGATTTTTCGGGCTTTCTCAGGCCTTCGCGGTTTCACGTTTCCCTGGGTTTATATATTCCCTCCGGCAGAGTAGAAAAGTGTGGCAAATTGGCGCAGTGGCAACGGCCTTGCTCTTTGAAAATATGGGTGTGGGTTCGATCCCGCCCAATGCGAATTTTTTAAAGAAATGTTTTCACAAAATTTCAGAAGACGTGGCGTTTTCAGAAAAGTCAATTTTTGGGTTTCAATCATATCAGTTATCTCGACTCGAACAAGAATGATGTTTTCTGTAAAAAAATGTTTTTCAAAAAATCGCCGATTGTTTCGCCTAGTGGACGATCATGGACTTGTGAAAAATTTTTGAACAAAAAAATTTTTTTTGAAAAATGTCTCCTAACTTGGCAGAATTGGTTAAGGATAATCAAAAAAGAGTTTAAACTTTGTTTCAAGACACTCTGGGTGCATAACAACACTCAAAATCGGTTTTGAAGTCATAAGAATCAGGCAGGTGTCTAGTAAAGTATGCTTCAAAATGCCGATCGGACCAAACTGATTTCAGAAATGGATTCAGGAGGGTCGATATACCCTACAAACAAATTTTCAGTCCATTCTTGAGTGACGCCCTCAAACACTTCCCTAGTAAGCTTCCAGCTAGAAGCCTGCGTTTTCGTTGCCACCAAAGGTTCCGAAAAAGTGCGCGAAGGATTTTTGAGAGCGGGTTTAGCACGTTTTCACGAATGGCATTCTAAACATAGAAATGCAGAGAAGATTGTGTGGCCGTGGTCATTTCCTTCGTGGCCGAGTGCGGCGAAAACTCGGCCACTTTCCCCGAAATCCTCTGGCTTGTTACCGGCACTCTCGGTTATCACTGATTTTACCACCGTTTCTCCCACTTTTCTTTGATAAACGATCCCGCTGGCAGCGTACCTCAAGGATTTGGGCTGTGGCCGAGTTTTCGTTGCGCTCGGCCCCCGTGAAAACGCCCGCGGCCACGCAACGTCGCCGCTCTCTCTCCCTCTGAAACCTTACCGATCTCTTGGCGTGGTTCCTGACTTTTCAGCTCCTTTCGTGTACACATTGAACATTTTAGTGGTTCCCGCTTTGACAATATGATAATTGGGTTGGACATTGAAAATTGGAGGACGTGTTGACTTCCATTTAACTATCACATCAACTTTCTCATTGTTTCTCATTTCAACTGTTGTCTTCTGTTTGATCTTTTCGAAATTGTAGTAAATCTGAAAGGATCTTAAAGGTCTTCGAAATTTCTGGATCAGAGAAAACTAACACAATCATCTGGATTGAATGTGATTCTTGTCAATTGAATTGGTCCGCTTCCAAGCATTTTCTTGCCTTGTGAGTGATTGTTTTCTACTTTCCGAGTAGTTTACGAAATAAATGAGATTTTCGAAAAGAAAATATCCGAATTATTTATTTTTCAATCGATAATATGAAACTAGAATTCCACGTTTTCTGGGGCACGTTATCTAATTCAAAAAAGTTTTTTTTTAACATTACGTGGGTGAAGCAACTTCGCTCCGTTGACAAATAGACTACGTGTCCATCTTGAACCTATAGTTAGCTATAGACATAATTGTAAAATAGTAAGGACCAAGCAAAATCTATGCTACCTGCAGAATTCGCCTTCCTGACATAATACTTTCACTTTATTTCTTTTTATCCCTATTTGATTCTAGTTTTTTTTCACTTTCAATCGTTCTCTTGTTGTCCCCTTGGGGACTGGGCCGAGCCTTGCATCAGTGCAACGCCAGGACGACCCTTGGAAAGTCGGAGCAAGCCCCGAGTCTTTCCTTGATTCCAAAAATCATATAACCTTTATTACACTCATTCGAGTGTATACCGTAGGTTAATACGATAAGAACAGATACTACACTTTGATCTTAGCTAATAAGCCGAAGAAGCGATGAAGAGACGACGAGACGATTGGGGTACTTGAAGTGTGTGTACCGACAAAAAACGGGCTCGCGATGACCACTATGCCCGTGTGGTTAAGGCGTTGCCTGCAAGAGAAAAAATGAAATGTCACCATTCCCCTTTTCTTATGGAAAAAATTCCGTGGAGAAATCAAAACAAAACACATCGAGTTTTGTTCAAAAACTGTGAATTTTGGAAGAACCAAATTCGCTCCATTGACAAATAGACCACGTGTCCCATTTGAAGTTCTCGTGAACTGATCGTTATCAAAGGGCTTGCCCTCATTATGGTCCCTATATAAACTCGGGAAAATCAGAAAAACGTCAGTCTCTGGTCGTTTTCTCCGATGAAATGGTCGTTTTGGAATCTTCTTCTCTGGCAAATGGCACCGAACGGTAAGAAGAGTTTTCAAGGCCGTTGGGAGCCAGAAGGCTCTGACGCCGCCCCGAATTCTTCAACATATTACAACAGATCTTCAATATTTTCAGTACCTCCTCGTCTCCTACTCCAACGACGTCTTATCCGTGCTATCTCTTCTGGCAAGTGACACCAAAAGGTATAAAGGATTCATCCCCCGACCGAATTGTGCGCCGCCGAAATCTTTGAAAACTTTTCAACTTTTCACTAAATCTGTTGCTTTTTAGTGAAAGCTTGGAGCTTCAATTTGGTCCAGTTGAGAATCCCGGATGCTTAGCAAGGAGATTTGAAAAGAAAGCGATGAAGCAATGGAGGGACACAAAGGGACGAGACAAAAGGAAAAAGGTATTATGGACTGTCCCTTCTAATCAGCTTTGTATTTGGATAGTGCGCTTTCATTCAGCTCTTTCTCCCCATTCTCATATGCCCGCTCATTGTTGATTCTAAAAGCTATAATCTTCTAACTGATTGCTCTTCCACTGATACATAAGTCAAATTGATCTCCTACTGATTAATGCTTTCTGTTTTGACAACTTTATCTACCCCCTTTACTCGACATTCTTAATCTTTATGGTTCTGACGATCGAGGGTTTCAAAAGCTACTGTAATTTTTCAAAATTCATTACAGTAATCTAGTGATAAGTTTGAAATCAATCCATTTACTCGACATTCTTAATCGTTATGGTTCTGACGATCGAGGGTTTCAAAAGCTACTGTACTTTTTCAAAATTCATTACAGTAATCTAGTGATAAGTTTGAAATCAATCCATTTACTCGACATTCTTAATCTTTATGGTTCTGACGATCGAGGGTTTCAAAAGCTACTGTACTTTTTCAAAATTCATTACAGTAATCTAGTGATAAGTTTGAAATCAATCCATTTACTCGACATTCTTAATCTTTATGGTTCTGACGATCGAGGGTTTCAAAAGCTACTGTACTTTTTCAAAATTCATTACAGTAATCTAGTGATAAGTTTGAAATCAATCCATTTACTCGACATTCTTAATCTTTATGGTTCTGACGATCGAGGGTTTCAAAAGCTACTGTACTTTTTCAAAATTCATTACAGTAATCTAGTGATAAGTTTGAAATCAATCCATTTACTCGACATTCTTAATCTTTATGGTTCTGACGATCGAGGGTTTCAAAAGCTACTGTACTTTTTCAAAATTCATTACAGTAATCTAGTGATAAGTTTGAAATCAATCCATTTACTCGACATTCTTAATCTTTATGGTTCTGACGATCGAGGGTTTCAAAAGCTACTGTACTTTTTCAAAATTCATTACAGTAATCTAGTGATAAGTTTGAAATCAATCCATTTACTCGACATTCTTAATCTTTATGGTTCTGACGATCGAGGGTTTCAAAAGCTACTGTACTTTTTCAAAATTCATTACAGTAATCTAGTGATAAGTTTGAAATCAATCCATTTACTCGACATTCTTAATCTTTATGGTTCTGACGATCGAGGGTTTCAAAAGCTACTGTACTTTTTCAAAATTCATTACAGTAATCTAGTGATAAGTTTGAAATCAATCCATTTACTCGACATTCTTAATCTTTATGGTTCTGACGATCGAGGGTTTCAAAAGCTACTGTACTTTTTCAAAATTCATTACAGTAATCTAGTGATAAGTTTGAAATCAATTCATTTACTCGACATTCTTAATCTTTATGGTTCTGACGATCGAGGGTTTCAAAAGCTACTGTACTTTTTCAAAATTCATTACAGTAATCTAGTGATAAGTTTGAAATCAATCCATTTACTCGACATTCTTAATCGTTATGGTTCTGACGATCGAGGGTTTCAAAAGCTACTGTACTTTTTCAAAATTCATTACAGTAATCTAGTGATAAGTTTGAAATCAATCCATTTACTCGACATTCTTAATCTTTATGGTTCTGACGATCGAGGGTTTCAAAAGCTACTGTACTTTTTCAAAATTCATTACAGTAATCTAGTGATAAGTTTGAAATCAATCCATTTACTCGACATTCTTAATCGTTATGGTTCTGACGATCGAGGGTTTCAAAAGCTACTGTACTTTTTCAAAATTCATTACAGTAATCTAGTGATAAGTTTGAAATCAATCCATTTACTCGACATTCTTAATCTTTATGGTTCTGACGATCGAGGGTTTCAAAAGCTACTGTACGCGCTCTCGTATTTCTACACATCCGTACAAGGGGATTAATTTCCAATTTGCATTATTTCGCCCTTGCGACCTTTTCCCTTCGAAATTCAGGCTATTTTGTATGTACAAAAACCTTCACCCTTTTGAAGGATTCGAACCAGCACTCCTACTGTTCGAGTTTGGAAGCTTAACCACTGAGCTAAGCTGCCATGAAAAACTGGGGGTAAATTCGTAATTATAAACAAACGTGAAATTTTCTTCGGAAAAAATATTTTCGACTTTTTGATTTGAATATTAAACTAATCGCTCAAGTTCGCTCACGCCGCCCTCTGGGCGGCTAGTAGTAGGTTTCCAGAAGCCTAAGCCTTGAGAAAAGTCTAATAATGGGAGGAGACTAGCATCGGTTCGGCAACTAAATAGAAAAAAGTACATCACTGTTCTTTTCTTATTGAAAAGAAAGACCGTGAAAAGAATGAAAAAATAGCGAAACAAATAAATGCTAAATGAAACGTGTAATAAATCCGTAAGCCGCCCTAATTAATCCCTTTGTACGGTGTGTAGAAATACGGAAACACCTACTGTACTTTTCATTTCGTAGTCTGGACATTCTTTTTCATTTCAACTAGTCAAAAAATTGAAAGATTTTTCATGATTTTCTCAGTCACTGTTGATCTTTTTTCTCTCTCCATTCGTCGGCATTTTGTCAAAAGGTGCTGCGCAATGTAAATGGAGGAAAAGAGAATCATTTTACAACCTAGTTCCCCATTTTAATTTTATGCATATCTTATGTTCTTCTCTTTTCTCTTTTATTCTTTCTCTCTTTGTCAATTCAATTCCAATGTGGACACACATTCGTTCCGGTTGTAACAAGTTGGTGAGGAGGATCAGTGTGGATCCACATTAACACATAAATATTACAACTTTTAAGAGGTGACAGAGGGGGGAGGACACCTTGAAGGAGGAGAAGAAGAGAAGAAGGATCACAACAATGACAAAGTAAAATGAAATGGATGACCTCTATTAGAAGGGCACCATCTTTGAAAACAGTTGGAAAGAGAGTCTCTATTTTCTTCAAAACAGTTTTTCAGATTGTATTTTCAGGACAAGATTTTCAGGAAAAGCTGACCTCTATCAGAAGGGCACCATCCCTGAAAAATGAAAAAAAGGTTGATTCAAACTGGATTTCAGGCTTCGGTTTACAGAGAGAAAATTCGCCAATTCTGGAAAAAAAACACGTTTCATGAGCACAATTTTAAAAATCATTTGACCTATTTTCCAATTTTTGATGATTCACAACCGTGTGTTTATAATCACCATCACTTCTTTTTTTCAAATTGATAACGTTTTTTTTGTGATTTTATATTGCAATGATCAAAAAACTAATGTGTTGAAATATTCTAAAGTGAGCAATGTGGGTGGTTTTGAAATTTGATTTTTATCAAAATGACGTCACTTTTGATAGTTGAAAACCATCGTTTGAGTCATCGTTTTTTAGTTTGATATCAAAAACATTGGATTCTTTTTCCAACGGCTTGGGTCAGAGACGCAGGCACTCTCGTTTCTCTGTTCCTGACCCGAAATTCAAAATCTCAGAATCTAGGCTTAAAATCCCATGAAACGCTGAATTCGACCGAGTTTTCAAAATTTGAAAAAAAATCTTGTTTTTATTCAAAAAAGTTCATCAGTACATAAAACCCGTAAGTAACTAATTATCACAGTATCATCAGGCCACGCCCACTTTTCTCTCCAACATCAAATCGGCAATCCGTCTCGTCGAAGTGCTGCAATTTCAGCATCAGTCATACCGATTGTTTCCTCTTCCATTTCTAAAATCTTGACACTTTCTGTAATGATTTCCACACGTGGCACACCACTCTTCTCACGTTGAAATCGTTCGAAACGAACACGTCCATCCAAGGATTCTGTATTCATTGTTCCAGTTACTTTGACCCAAATTCCATTGAAAACGAGGGGGCGGGATCGGAAGGAAATCTGAAAGGAAATGAGATTGGTATTGGTCTGATGTTAGAAAATTAGATTCTCATTAATTGGCCTAGTTTCCTTTAGTTGCTGAAAGTTAGGAAATCAAAAAGAAAAATGCTCACCTCATTTCCTATCGTTTGTCTCCATTCTAACATGATGGGGATATTGATGCCCATTTTGCAGAATGTCTGAAATTTCATGTTTTGGAATTTTTTCAGAATTGGTTAGAACTGAGTATTTGGCCTATGTCTTAACCTATCCTTACGATGATTATTTTTAACTTTTATCTCCATAATTTTTTTTTTCATAGAATTTGGATTCATGCTTTTTCTTTTACAATATTCAAAGAATCAAACATGACCCATAACTCCCTTTCTCTCTTTTGTGTCAACTGCCTGGACAATAGACATCGGGTATGGATATCCCTTTTAATCTACACGGATCTATTCCATGTCCTTGTATTCATTCCATCGAAAGATGACATCTAACCGTGTCATCTAACTTCTCACAAATCTGATTGGACCACTTTCTTCACCCCAACTGTCTTATTGAAGAAATAGAGAAAAAGAACTAGAAGCTAAACTAGTTCGGGAAAGTTTCAGAAAAGTTTTATTGATTTCAGATAGTTTCAACAATTACCCAGAGCTCTGGGACCCCATATCAAAATGCCAAACTCAATTTCCCTTCATTTTTGATATTATGTTGAAATACAGAGAAAGGAAGAGGCGGTGGGAAAACACCCATGATAAGGAAGAAGAAGAAAAAAGAGAAGGGAAGCGGAAGGAATTATCTTTTAGGAGAAGAGGGAAGCTCCGAAAACAGTCATTACTTCGTTGAAAACATCATAGAGGAAGTGTTCCAAATGGAATCCGGAAACGTTTTTTTTTGGAGTTGTGATGTCATTTTATTGTGCATTTGTGGAAGTGTGTCATTTCTGTTTGAAAAGACATAGATAGTTCTTGTTCGGGTCTTGACACGAATACAGTTAATGTCAATAGTGAATAATTCGTTTTGAGACCCAATACAAGTTTATCTCAGCGCCTTTAAACAAAAAATTACACGCTTTCGCGAATTCGTAATAGAAAGTTTAATCAAATCTTCTATAATTTCAAAATTTTGTTTCAATTCAATAAGTGAGTTCTCATAGCTAAAACTTCTAGCACGTTCTAAATCTATATTAGCCAGCTTATATGAGAACTGCAAAGTATGGGCGGAGCCACTCTTCCTGTCTCATTCAGAACCTGCTCAGTCTCATGAAATTTCATACCAGAATCGCAAAAGAATTCGGCGGGAATATCTATCCAAAAAACTCACCAATGGCATTTCCTCTCTCTCCACATGATTCATAAACTTTTGCCTTCGTTCAGCTGGAGGTGCATGTTCGAATAAAGAAAATTTTGCTTCCGTAAAATGAGATAACTGATTTAAGAAATAATCCTGTTGAAATGATGCCTGTTGATCTGTTGTTGTTCTTCTCATTACTTCAAAGAGGGAGCGAGAGAATTCTGAGAAGTATTTGATGACAAAACAGAAGGGAAAAGGTGGGACGACGGGCGGGTGGCAGGAGGTAAGGAGGAAGAAAAAGGGGCGGAGTCAGGTGTAGGAGTAATGAATAGAGAGAAGACAATTGTCTTGGGGTGAAGTTGGAGGAAAGAGAATGAAACGGGTTTTCAGATTTTAATGAATTTACAGTACTCTTTATGTTTTACTATAGCTTTCTGAGGAGTCATTGGTTTCGGTTAGAGATGGCTCCATTTAAAGATACAACTACATATTCTCATGATATCTCGCGACGATTACAGCTGTGCTAACGGGATACTGTAAAAAACTATCTTTGCACTTTTGAACGACATCTTCACTTTCACCCAGGGAAACAGTAAGGCCCAATTGTTGTAGGCAAAACAGAAGTCTGAAGCTGTGCTTCTCTTTTCTCAATACATTATTGGAATGGTTGTTCTCTACGTATATTAATTATGAACACAATTTCTGGAGCAATTAATTTTCAGTTTTTCCTGAAAGATGTTGCGAAGATTTTGAGAGTTCTGTTTGAAATTTTCCACCTATCTTTAATTTTTCATTGTCGATAACGTCTCTTTTTTATATAGTATTTCAGACAAGACGCCTGAAGTTTTTTCAGAGTTGATTTTCTCCGCAAAATTGCGAGCTTTCAGATCTATCTGGCTTATTTTCAGCACCGCCCATCATTTATCTCGTTTGATCGTCAATTCTTATGTCGTGTACGCAGAAGTACGCAAACACTCTGAATACTGTTTGACTACAGTAGTCTGAAACATTTTTTTTTGTTTTTTTTTTTCAACATTATTTTCCTTCAATAAAAATTGTCTTTGAATTGGCTTTCAACAGTTTTTCATGTTAAAAATGATAATTTGTTTCAGATTACTCTCATTCCTCTCATAAACACACAAAAAAGATGTCGACACCAGTTCGCCCACACCCTTATCAATTGAGAAGTGAACGATCATTCCGCAGTTCAGTAGTTCGACGTCCGATCAGAGAATGCCGAAAACGTGTGGCTTCACCGATTCGCTACAATCCAATATCAAGATGCGGTAAGATTTTTTTTTAATTTTCTAATAAAATTTAAAAAAATTTCAGCTCCAAAAGAAGTAACAAATGCTCCCAAAGCAAAAAGAGTTCGGCAATCAAGGCTTCATTTGGATAATTTTGTTCCGTATGAAAGTGATTCTCCTCGTCCGCCGGGAACCACTCAACCATCTCCACTTTCTCGATTCAATCTTCCAATTCAACGTCTACAATTCGAAAATGAAGATTTTATGGATTTATACTCAGATGAAAAGGAACATCGTCCAGATTCAGTCGCATTTCTGTCTCAATGCCTTTCCGAAGCATTGAATTCTGTAATTATGGAGCAGCCAACACCATCAAGAATCTCTCCACGTCTCTCATCGCTCCGCCCACGTTCTCATTTGCTGTCGCCATATGAAAACTCGGGCTCTTCCACACCAAAACTCACATTTATCCCGAAAATGATGCATGCTGATAAAGAAAACTAATCAAATTCTTTCATCTCCTTCTTACTGTCACTTTCCTCATCCCATCTGATCTCGTTTTATGCAAATTTTATATATATCTACTTGTCTAGTTTATGATTTTAGCTTTATCTGCTCAACCATACATACGCACAAATCCTCACTGAAATAACCACCTGTACTATCTGTTTAGTCATTTTTTATATTCGTTTTCTTTTTCTTTAATCGAATGTGAATTGTGAGTAATTTGTTCTGATGAAAGATCATAATAAAAGAAAGCTCAAGTATTGTCAAATTATTTCGATTTTGTTGATGGAAGCGATGGACTGATCTCGCGATGTGGAAGATCCTTTCGAACCACCATATTTCGGAATTCTTCGGCGCATTTTGTGGAGACCTTAAGTTCAAATTATGAAGGATTATATATTCAAAAAAAGAGGAAAAATTACTTTCAAAATTCGTCTCTGCTCTCTCACAATATCACCCCATAAATATACATATCCACACGCTGGACAATTGCCTTTCATCGGGAAAATGTGATCCATGTATTCGTTTTTGCCTTTGAGGCCATGAGCTGCTAGACATTTCGAGTGAAAATGAGCGTGACACGTGGCAGATATACAGCGGACGAGGCTCCAGAGCTAGAAAAAATACGGTTTAGAAGCTGAATAGATGGGGGAGGAGCCAAGGGAAAGGGTACGATAAACTGCCAAATCTGGAGACGCAGGCATCCCTTTTCTCTGGATCTCTCCATTTCCCACACTTTCTCCTAACCTTTTCAATATCCTCTCCACACAATCGACACTCTCCCATATCAACATATTGTTCTTTTTTCGATGGCACTAGACTCATCTCCTTCTTCACTTTCCCATATCGAAATTTGACATGACTCGGTGGCGGACAGCTAGCCGGGAATGGGATTTCTTCTTTCTGGAAATTTATGATTTAGCAGGAATTTAAACTTGAATTTAGTACTGCTATAAGCCATCGAAAAGTTAGAGCGAATCGAGAGAAGGCTTCACTGTTCATCAGTTCACATGCTATTCGGAGTCTGGAATCAAGAAGTTTATATTTATTTCCAAGTTCTAAAAGTGTTACTGATATGCAAATGGAGTTTCTTTTCTCTCCTTTTTCAGACCCTTCTCTTTCAGTGATCTCGAAACTGCCGGATTCTGCCACGCCCACTCGAAGCGAAGAGCTGCCACGTGGTTTGGAAAGCCATGTACAACACATACCATATCCCTAGAATCAGAGAAGTCTTGTGGCGCAAGAAAGCGAAAAATCATACCAAGGCCCGCGACTATCTGTCTTCTTGGCTCCGCCCTTGAATCTTCCTCCATTATGCTGCATAATTCGTCGATTTGGGTCTACAGTATACCCGATGTAACAACGATTTTTGTAGCACGGGCGGTCGCTTCGACTGATTAGACAATAGACTCCGTAGAACTCGTTTTGTACTTCTTCGACCTGAGAAATGTTCTGATTTTGTAATGGTATGAGGGAACAAGATACGGATAATAGGATACTTTGTATTTTTTCAAAGGTGGGGTTTTCAGATAAACTTGGTTAGAAATCATTGAAAAATAAGAAAGAAAGTATCGGAAATGCTGATTGGGAACAAATTTTAAGACAATATCATATGCTTTCAGGTCAGTTTTCTGACGATTTGGTTAAATAAAACTGGTAATTTCCTAAAAGGTTCCGTCCACAAATAGGTGAACAACTTTTCTAGAATGAAAAAATCTAGCAATGCAAATGGAATCCGAATATTAACCTTTTCTTTCCGTTTCTTCTTCTCAGGACTTAACAATGCTCTCAAATTCAGATCATTTTCTAATTTCTCCGTCTCTTCTTCATCTTCTTTTTCCTCCTCCTCATCACTATCCTCTTCTTCCTCCTCATATTCTTTCTGTACAAAACTGGAGCAAACTTGATTCTTCGGTGGCTCATTAATTGTCTCCACAACAGGTGTCATACAACTCATTGAAACTGAACGACGGCGGAGAGAAACTGGAGTTTTTGATGAGAATATTTGAAGACGTCGGGTGGGGGTGGAGAATTCTGGAACTTCATCTTTTTCTTCCGGAATCATTTCTTGTGTTGTGTTGAACGAATCGTTGGATACACCGAATGAGAATCTGAAAGGGAATTATAGAAGACGTTCTTGAATTCAGAAGAACCTTGTCTTCCGATCGTTATCAAAATTCTTCGGAACTCCTTCTATGGATCTTCGCTTTGCTGGTGGCGGACCTTCGTCCTCATCTGTATCCGAGGATAAGATGAACGTTTCCATCTTCTGAATCCCTTTTTTATTTCTGTTTTCTTTTTCGAATGTATTTGAATTAGGATGATCCTTTTCTTCTCAACAAGTTTTAGCTACCAATGATATCGTCTTTTTTTGAACCGAGGCGAAACATGAAACAATCAATATAACACAATAAATAAAATATACGAAAGAAAAGAGTGAACCTGTTGAAAATGTGAGATGAAAAACAGTACAGGGAATTATAAAGAGGGCAGTTATTTATTAAAGAAATGGCTTGACATCTTTTGAGCCTGCTCGAAGTCGGAGACCTTTCGGAAATAGACCATCATCTTCTGATCAGCACTTTTCCTCAACGTAGCCACTTCAGTCGCCGCTGCTTGATCTTCTGGAGTTCTGGTACTCATTTTTCGCACGAAATCAGCGCTTCTGATCATCAGCTCATCAATGATTCCGTATGGAAGCCAGGTTCGAGCATTTGGTTGAGCTAGTTGTAGTGTCTCTTGTTCAACGATTTCTCCGAGAACTCGAAGAGCAACTGAGTAGCCTTCATAGTCGACAAGACATCTGAGATAATCGTTGGCATCTTTGCTCTGAAACTTATAATTTCAAAAAGGCTACATTCACTTGTCACAAACCTGATACAAATCATGCAACCAGAATGGAACATTCAAACTGTAAGTGAGGAATGCTTCAGCGGCTCCTCTCAGCGGTCTCGAGTCTCCAGGCCATTCTGCTTGAGCTGCATTCACAAGTCCTCTGACAACTGCCCAATGATCTTCCGACGTGGAAACCGATACACAGTGACGGCGATTGAGACGAACCCATCCGGCTTGATGTGTTCCAGCTCTCTCGATATCGAGATCATCACGGAGAGCATCGATCATGATAGCTTCACGAGTAGCGACGAAATAGAGTCTGCGAGAGTCTAATTTGAATTGTCTGGCAATATCAAATGCATTGTCGAACAGAAGATGATCAACAAGAAGAGTGAACAAGTTTTTGTAATTTGTTGGTGGAACTCCTTGAAACTGCTCTGACGTGAGAAGAGCCACACGAGCAGCACACAACACCCATTCGTTGCGAACACTGAAAATTAATTATTTCAACGGGTGAATTATTAAAAACAAAACTTACTCATCCTCAGTCAGAACTACCAACTTCCTTCGTTTTCTTAACGACATTGCGTTCGAATCAGTGTTCTCTGTATCCATATCATCATTATCACTTCCAATGGCATATGCCATCTGACGAGCTCTGAGCACAGCTAAATCTACGCTGTTTCCAGATGATGAATCACTGCCTTTTGAAGTGTCGTTGGAGTGCACTGGGCTCATAATAGGAACTTGTACTTCTGGCATTTTCTCTCTTCTAGCACTACTTTGGGCAGATGATGAGTCTTCTGTTGTCTCCGTTATGAACTCGTCCTCTTCGCCAGGCTCCGGGAATACCAATGCGGTATCTGTCCAGTCATCGTAGATAGGGCGGGATTCATCTATATCCTCTTAAAATTTGATTAGACACTGACTGTTTTCATTTTCTTACCTTCTGGTTCCATGCCAAGAACAGATTGGAGATTGAGCACAGCAGCAAGACAATCACGTCTTTTCTTGAGAAGTTCTGGAGTCATTTGAGTGGCACTTTCAATGTGACGAGCAAATTCATACATTGCACATGCTCCTCCTCTGAAATCCTTCCGTGCCAAATAGAATGCGAAAAGCAGCTCGAAGTAATGTCTATTCTCTTTTGGTGATTGGCGACTTGCAGCGTCTCTTAGAAAATCTTCAACGATCTGCTCATAAGTTCCATATTTCATTGTGGCAATTGCTTCCCATTCTCCAACAGACAACATCAAAGTGAGCAATTCACAAATCGATGCTCTTCTAGTCTCTGATCGGAGTGTTGTTCTGAGAACTAATTTGAGAGCTTGGAACCATTCACGACGATTGGTCAAATGATTGAAAAGTGTATTTGAGATCAGTTGAACACTTTCGTTTTCTGTTGGAAGAGTGTCAATAGCTTTCATTGCGACAGAGACAACTTCTTCAGCATGATTATGCTCTTGAAGGAAACGAATAACAGTCAGGAAGTATTCAGCCGGTGTCAATTGCTCAACAGGATCCAATCCTCTTTCCACGTGGAATCGCTTTGGAAGAAGAAAATGAACAGCTTTTCGAAGAGCAACATTTCCCTCATTGAATGCATCCAAACATGATTGGAATGCGTTGAGAGCTTTGACAGGATGATCAGTTCCACAATATCCAATTCCACGATAGAAGGTGATGACTGGTTTGAGAACACGAGTCTCACTGATGTACGAATTGAGAATTGTGAGGAGCACGCGGTATTGTTTCTGGACAACAAGCCTTCGGAAGAGAATGAGAACTTCTGATGTAGAGAGCAATACACGGACAGCTGCTTCTGTGGTGATACTGACGAACCAGTTGAACTCGGTTTCGCGAATCTCAAGGTATCCATTTGGGCCGTATCCACCCTCTCTCTTCACCATTTTGAGGCCTTCATCGTCTGAAGTCAACCACGTGGCAACACTCATCTTTGCTCCATTTCTGAAAAACACGGTTTGAAAAGCTGTTTTTTTAAACAATTATACTTCACGATTTTGAGATCCAGTTGCTCGCTGAGCTCTCTGTAGACTCTGATTATTTCTCTCATCTCGCAAGAAAGAGCTTCGACATCGCTGAACTCGGAAACTCCTGCTCGTGACTTCTTCTGAATATCAACCTTTTTATTTGAAAATTGTGTTATATTGTCAGCTACCTCTGTTATAGCATTGAGCAATGATTGCAGACTGAGTGCAAAATGAACACGAGATTCAACAGTGACTCGAATGTTAGCAGCGACAATGCTCTGTGTGAAAGTTCCTCCGAAAATTGGTGGACACGGATCTTCAAATGGTTTCGAGTTGTCGAATGTGGATGATTCAACGAAAGCAGCTGCCAACTTGACAATTGGAGTCTCAAGTGCTTTTTTGATAACAATGAATCGTCCATCTGCGTCATAATCATACGCATTTCCTACTCCTTCGTCATCGATCAATGGAACTCCGTGCTTTGTATTTGCTTGTCTAGCTCGTTGAAGATTCTGAAATGTTGGATAATAAGACACGATTCCTTTTCCAAGCCTTCATTACCATCAGATAAACACGTCTATCCGAGCATTTGGAGGCTTCTTCTATCAAGTCAATGAACTGTTGATTCGGCACTTTTCTATACTTCTCCTCAACATATCCTGGTTTTGGAATGTTTTCTGTACTTATGATATCCATGAAATCAGTATTATTATCTCCGAGAATCGTCATTCTGTCTCTGTGAATCGCTGTCATTATCTTAACATCTCCTGCAAGTTGCATTGGAGACAGGCAAATGATTCCCCTAGCGGCGAAGTCCAGCTCTTCGCAGGCACGAAGAAGAGTCCACCAGAATCTGAAAACTCACAATGTTAGACTTTAAATTCTCAACTGATAAAGCTCACTCTTTGACAGATACTGATTGTGACTCTTGAGATCCATTAAGTCTCAAACGAATACTTCTGTCCGTCTTTTGCTGGAATTTCCGGTTGAATTCGACAGATGTGAGATACGTTTCCACTATCTTCATTAACTCAGGCCAATGGTTCGATCGAACTTGAGTAAGAGCTCCACGGAAGTTGTCCGTGACAATTTGAACAGCACGAAACACGATATCAAATGAGAACATGTCACTGTCAAATACAGTATCAATAAGTTGTTCTGTAGTAGAATCCGCAGAAAGATTGTAAGGTCTCTCTGGTGCTGCTTCCATATCATCTCCAGTTGCAGTGAGAGGTTCTCCTTTCACAGCTGACGGGGAGAACTGATGAACAGTGTGCCAGTCAAATTCAGTGTATGTCTGGGCGTTCTTCCATTGAATAGCAAACGAAAGACGTTTCATTGAGTATCTCTTTTTCGCTGATGAGCTCTTCAATAAAGCTGTCAGTGAGAACAGCGCTGTTGCCAATGCATTGTATTCTTCTCTGGAAACATATCAAGTTTAGAAGAGAAAAAGCATTATTGTGACTTACGGGTCTTGAGATTCATTGAGTTCTGTCGTTTCTTCCGGTGGGAAATAAGTTTGAATGAGCTCGAAATCAGTGAGGCGCTCATCTGGTGCAATTACAGTTTCGAACGTTTGAAGGTGTTCCATTTGTTGGTTCGAAAACTTTAGAAGATGAACTCTCATCCCCACACTTTTCCCTCCAATCATAACATCGCCTCCAACAATCAAAAGAATGTCAACGTCGAAATTGTATGCCTTGATGAAATAAGACATCTCGCAAGGCTCTCGATCTGATTCGTCTTCCTCAATTTCCTCTTGTTCTTGAGGCTTTCGAAATGATTTTCCATCTCCAGCAAAGAAATTATTCAAATCGATGCAGCTCGGCAATTGTTTCCTAGTCTCCACATTCCACGCTTGTACCCAACCATCTCTAGTCACTGCGAATACGATATCAGATTGAACAGAGATTTTTCTTTCTTTGGATACACCAGTTACTGGTCGAAGATTCTTCATGACACAAGCATCGCTAACTCTTTTGTCAGTTCCACCGAGAAGCTTTTCAAAAAGACCAACTTCTCCGAGAACAAACTCTTCGTGTTTATCATTGGGTTCTGTGTATGATGTAAGAGCAACTACGATTAATTGCCCTTCCGCCGTGACATAACTGACAGTATTGCGGCTTTGATGATGAGTGACACTGGCTCGAATTGGGCGCCCGGGAGTTGAAAGGCCGTGTGTTGTTTGAAATCTTCTAAACTCTTCGTCTTCCTTGATTCTTGCAAGAATAGAGAACGTCTGAAAACACAAAACAACTTCTCGTTTCTCTCCTAATTTAACATACATCGCGCCCTTTTGACTGAAGTTTAGCGTAAAAGCGATGAACTGCAGAAGCTGTCGGCACTACAATACACAATATTCCCTCTTCAAAAATAGTAATAGAAGTTCCCGGAACAATCGAGGCACGTGTGAAATCAATGCAGAGAGAGCCATCGGTAATTGAGAAAAGCAAGGAGCGCTCCTCAAGATAGAGTTTCTGACCGATAGCACGCCACAGAATGATTCGATCTGCGTAATTTGTACTGTGTGCAAAAGTGACGACGCCTCCTGATGGTGGTGCTTCCACTATGTTTGTGTGAAGAGCTGCATCTGGCATGAAAATAATGTGAGAATGAATTCAATTGAAACAACTAACTGGTGTTTAATACGAAAGTTCTTGCTGGTTTGAACGCGAACCCATCGCTGAAGCTGATCTCCGAGCCATACACCAGCTCCATCTGAATAAAAAACAATTTTTTAAACATTTTGAACGACGAGAAGCGGAACAGGATAAAAATGAAGCCTTTCAGGTTAGAAAAATACGATGGACGAAGAAGAAGCATCGTCAAACATGTCACATTATCGAAATTCTATTATTTCTCTAGCTCCCCATTATCCGAACACGTTAATTTAGATTATTTGAAGCCTGAATGTCAAAAAACTAAGCATTAACGCCTCCCTTCGAATTCAAAAATGGTGGGCGGAGCCTAATCTTGCACACCTGCGGCGCTCCTTTTTGCAACACTGGCACGGTCTGAAAGATGTAAACACGCTCCAGCGAGAAACAAAAAACACGCGCGTGAACATTTGTTTTTGAAAAAATCTTCTTTCGAGAATCATCCAGAATTCGCCGCATCACGTTTCCATAGCAACAAATCTTTCCGTTTTGTTCATTTTCTGTTTTGCGTAGCTCTTCTCAATATGGAGGATAATTCCGTATTGAATGAAGACTCAAATATCGAGGATGTGGCCGGTAAGAATGATTTGAAAGAAACACGAATCCCAAAATATAAATTTTCTCAGCTCCACCAAGAAAGTCGATATCGCAGCCGTCGTTGGCAGATAAAAGAGAGGCGGCGGGCGGTGTCACTGAATTTAGACGCCCCACTCAAGGATTATCGAAAGCTGTTTCTGCTACCAACGTCAGAAGCATTCCGATCATAAAGACATGGGAGGAGAATGAGCAGTTGAAGGGAGAAATTTATACCCTGAAGGTGAATAACATATAAGAAACGACAGTGAATTTCACTATTCAATTTACAGTGTGAAGTCCAACGATTCGATAGAAAGTACTCGGAAGCGAAAGAGGCATGCCACAAAAGCGTTCAAGAGGTTCTCGACGAATACGTGGAATTCAAAATTGCTCAAGATGATTACAATGAGAATATGAGAAAGTTCCACGATTTGGAAAGCGATTTGCACGCCACACGGATGAAGCTGGACAACTCGCAAAGTGACTTCGCCAGACAAGCTGAAGAATTCGAGCAGCAGAAGCAAATCATGGAGAAGCGAATCAGAGAGCTCGAAGCTTCTGTTCAAGACATGAACAACACGACTTGTGGATCTCTTCGTGGAACTCTTGACGATATCATAAAGAGAAATGATCCAGATTTCACATTGACTTCCGGTTATGAAGAGAGAAGGATCGCACAACTCGAGAATGATCTGTTCAGTGAGCAAGAGAAAGTTATCAAGTTGGAAGAACAAATTCAAAGTCTTCTTGCTGATATCAACGATCAATCTGCTAGACTTGCACAGTCAGAACATATTCGCGCCCAACTGGAGGCAGCTGCTGGACAAGGAATTCTCGGAGCCGCTGGAGCTGTTCCGAACTCTACATTCGTCATCGGAAACGCCCGTGAATCACAAACAGAAGAGCAAATCAAATATATTGATGAGCTCGAAACGAAGCTCACTGATGCAAAGAATGAGAGTGAGAAGGCACGCCTGGCCCTTGTTGAGTACATGAATCGATGCAGTAAGCTGGAGAATGAGATTCACAGATTGAAAAAGAACTCGTTATTCGACTCATCATCAATTCTCGTTGGCGGAAAGACTTCAGAAGAACTTAGAGCTCAAATAGACAAAGTGAACGGAGAGCTGAACGAGTTGAGAGCTGAAAACCGTGATCTTCGTATTCGTTGTGATCAGTTGACTGGTGGAGATGGAAACTTGAGTACTTCACTTGGACAAAGCCGTTTGATGGCTGGAATCTCTTCAACTGAACTGGCCAGCTCTTCTCATGAAAACGAGACTGGAAACACATCGATGAGAATGATTCCAAGAGAAAGCGAGTTGGGCACTTTCGAAGAGAGTAAGCTTCCACTAATGGACACCAGTGCTGCTGTTAGAAGCGTAAGTCTGAGAATCTTATTACTCATAAGCATGTATTATTTTCAGAAGAATGAGTTCGATGCTGCATACGCCGAGTTCGAAGCCCTACAACAACAGATTCGAAACGGTCCTCGGGAATCTATCGAAAGCTCATTCAACGCATCGATGCCTCCACCGAATAAAGATGCCACACAATCATTCCTCAGCCAGAAGAGCTTCAAGAATTCGCCAATGACGGTTCAGAAGTCAAAGCCAGCTCTTCATCAAAAGTACCATCATGATGAATCTGCCGATCAAATACAGAATAACTCGTTCTCAACAAAATACGCGTCTCCTCATCCATCACACCTTCACATGCCGATTCTAAACGATATGCAACAAATTCTCGACTCGTCTGCGATCCTCTTGGAAGGACAACACGATGCAGTTGCTAACGTTGAGAAGATGCAATTGAAGATGGCTCAAGTTAGAGATGCTCTGTCAAGACTGTTCGAGAGACTCAAGTCGTCGGCTGCATTGTTCGAGGATATCCTTGAGAAGGTATGGTTTGACATTCTAGTTTTGAATAGAACCCTTTGATTTCAGATGGGATCCAGCAGTCCGTTGGCAGAACGAATCAAGCAAATGAAGCTGGCGTTCGAGACGAGCATCAGCGACCATGCTGATGTTTCGATTATTCTGGAAGCTGCCGAAAAGGATCTGGCGAACATGTCTAACAACTTCTCGATTCTTGAAAAGTCCATTGTCAGTCACTCGTTCGTTGCTGACCTTTCAAGACGCTTCACTATTGCGCCGGAAGCAGAGGATGTTGCATCGTCGTCTCTCCTCAATGCCTCGTACAGTCCAATCTTCAAGTTCTCTGGTAGTACCGCAGAAGTCGAGAAGCTTCAACATGAGGTTTCTGAATTGAAGAGCGAACTGGAGAAGGCACGAGCCAGAGAACTCAAATCTCCACTTCATGATGTGTCTAGCAGACTCTCCGATGTACAAATCACAGCTGCTCACAACTTTGAAGAGCTGGAAGTGGCTCAGGCGACACTTAAGAAGGTTGAATCAGAGAAAGTTGCGTTGATGCATCAAATCGAGAATCTGGAAACTGCGCATCACAAAATTGTCAACCAATTGGATGAAGTTCGCAGTGAACTTGATAATGCGCTGACTCGTATCGCCTCTGAGCAAGACGCTCGTGTTCAAGCCGAAGAAGCTTTGCACAACGCGAAGAGGACTATCAAAGATCTTCAACAGCAATCCAGTGAACATGCGAATGAGATGGCGATTAGTATGGAAACCCGTGTGGCAGAGGCTTGCCAGCAAGTTGAAGCCAATTATCAGGCTGCTGTCGATAGTCTGAAGCATGAATTGAAAACATCTTTGGCTGAAGAGAACGCGATTCGTGAGCAGTTAGACGAAATGAGAGATGAGATGAATCGATTGAGAAGAAGAACAAAAGAGGCCGAGGATAAGGTTGAAATGGCCGCTAATGAGAAGCAGGACATGGTTGAGCAGCTTGTGAGTCTCGAGAATCAACTTGAGAAGGTGTCGAACTTTGAACTTCAAGCAACAGACTGTACCGCGAAGATTGCTGCCAGAAAGAAGGAGATCGAAGTGACGAAGCATAGAGATGAACTCGAACACGCGGCAATTGAAGGATTGGAGAAGGTTCGAAAAGAGGTTGCCGAGTTGACAAAGAAGCAGTTGAAGGCGAAGATGATCAAAGGAAACGCCTCTTCAATTTCTCTTGTCTGTGAAGAGTTGTGTCGGCGGATTGTGCGTGAGCGGGAACTTCAACATGAATGTGCCGAAACTATGAAATATGTGAATGAGAATATCGAGAAATTGATGCAAGAGAATGAAGAGCTCAAATCATTCAAGACAAACAACGAGAATGCACCACCATCATCATCGGAATCCGCTGAGCCTGTTCTCAAGACTGCTGAATCTTCCAATAAGAAGGTCTCTTCAAGTAAGTTTCATCTGTCTCCTGGCTCATTCTATTCTCATATTTTCAGATTTTGTCAGTCCAACCCGTCAACTTCTTCATGAGTCGACAATGGCTGTCGATGCGATTGTACAACGTCTCAAAAAGACTCACACAATGGCTGGAATGGGTCCAGAACTCAAGGAGACTATTGCCAATCTCATCATTGAATCGAGAACTCTCCGCGACTTCCTTCACCAAAAACTGATTCTGTTCAAGGGAATCGACATGACGAAATGGAAGAATGAGAGTGTTGATCAACTCGTCAAGAAGCTCGCGCATTATCATCAGGATAATTTGATGCTTGAGGAGCAGATTAAAAAGTACAAGAAGGAGTTGAAGGAGACGAAAGCTGTTATTCCGGTAAGCCGTTCTTAATTGAATCACTTGCATCATCGATAATATTTACAGACTCTTGGTCGCGATGTCGAACAGAGAATCAAAAAGGAAATTGGCGGAATTGCAAAGGATATGGGAGCTGTGAAGCAATTGCGCAAGAAGTAATGATTCGTCTCCCTTCGTGCATAATATTCAGTATTTGATTGGACTAGTTTTATCATCATTACGGGAACCATTTACCATCCCCTTATTTTTCCCTGTATTTTAAACTTATTGGTTCACTTATCGCAACAATAAATGTATTTGATTGTAGTCTATCCATTTTAAAACAAGAATTATTCATAAAAGACAAGCATCAAAGAAAATAGGTTACAGAATTCTTTTGAAGACAGTGAATTTTTTAGGAATGGTTACAATCTCGGTGGTGGGTGAGAATAGAGAAATAATGAAAAAAGGACATGAAATAAAAAGGTGATAACCAATGACACGGATATTAATTTGATTCTTCTTCGTCCTCGTTCTCTTCGAAGATTTCTTTAAGTAGGTGTGCGTGACTTTCTGAAAGCAGAACATTCCCTATTTCCTTTTCATTCGTGGGAGGTGAGTTTATGAAATAGGAATCAACACGTGAAGCAGTAGCAAAATGACGACGCGTGTTCTTAACGAGGAATGGGTCGAGGAACTTAACATTGCCTCTCTGTAATTACTCAACAATCTCTGAAGTACTAATTCACCGGCGCCCAAATGTTTTCCGATCTGGCTAGTTTTGCTTCAGCATGTTACTTAGGACCCATATAGTCAGAAAACTGTAGTTTCGAGTCCATCACTGTCTTGCTCCAGGAGCTGGAGGGCCAAAAAGGACCAAAAACAAACGTTGTCCAATCGTTCTGAAAAATGTTTTCTAGACGTATTTTAGCACTCTGAACACAAATTTCACAATGAAAATGCTTGAAGCCAATTTTAAAGAGTACCTGTAGTGCTAAATTTTCGATTTTGGACGATTTTTGGACGTTTTTTCTCGTTCCTGAAAAATTTAGTATGGGACGTGACTGAACGGAGTTCAGATTCGGATTCAGCACCCAAAAATACGTCGATTTCTTTTTAAAAATCAAAAATCGAGATATACACCTTTTGAGATAAATCCACTTTTATGCATTTTCACAACGTACCCCCCTCCATGGTGAAAAAAGTCATAGTCTCAGAACCGTACAAAAATTTTGTGGCATGTTTCCCTATCCATATGTGACTCGGCCATCAATTCTCAGCTCCTGAAAATTTGATTTGTGGGCGTGGCGCCACTTGAAAAAATCTATCTCCTGATCCTGGATCAAAAAAATCAAAAATTCTGAAACTTGATTTTTCGGGTAGAACTTGTTAGATTAGTGCTCAGTAAATCCTAAATAGTTGTTTTAGACAAGAATCTTTCCTGAAACCTGACATTACAGGCAGAAATCATATTCAAACCACCTTTTTGAAGAAATCTCATGTCAAATTAAGAAAAAAAAGGTGTAATCGGCAAGATTCTTGTCTAAAACAACTATTTAGGATTTACTGAGCACTAATCTAACAAGTTCTACCCGAAAAATCAAGTTTCAGAATTTTTGATTTTTTTGATCCAGGATCAGGAGATAGATTTTTTCAAGTGGCGCCACGCCCACAAATCAAATTTTCAGGAGCTGAGAACTGATGGCCGAGTCACATATGGATAGGGAAACATGCCACAAAATTTTTGTACGGTTCTGAGACTATGACTTTTTTCACCATGGAGGGGGGTACGTTGTGAAAATGCATAAAAGTGGATTTATCTCAAAAGGTGTATATCTCGATTTTTGATTTTTAAAAAGAAATCGACGTATTTTTGGGTGCTGAATCCGAATCTGAACTCCGTTCAGTCACGTCCCATACTAAATTTTTCAGGAACGAAAAAAAACGTCCAAAAATCGTCCAAAATCGAAAATTTAGCACTACAGGTACTCTTTAAAATTGGCTTCAAGCATTTTCATTGTGAAATTTGTGTTCAGAGTGCTAAAATACGTCTAGAAAACATTTTTCAGAGCGATTTGACAATTTTTATTTTGGGTCCTTTTTGGTCCTACAGCTCCTGGAGCAAGACAGTAATGAACTCAAAACCAAACTTTTCTGACTATATGGGGCCTGCGTAACACACTGCAGCAAAAATTAGCCAAATCAGAAAACATTTGGGCGCCGGTGAATTTTGTTTTTGAGAAATAACCGAGAGGCAGTGTTAAAAAAGATCTAGTGAAATCAATACAAAAGGGGATGGCTGAAGATAACTGAATTTCTTTGAAAGCCACCTGAGAAAATCTGAAGAGAAACGAGAACAAGTGAAAAGTGAAAGGAAAACCGTTGCCAACAATGTGAGTGAGCAGAAGAAGAAGTGGGCTTCAGCTCAACGTCGTGTGCAGTCTTTGAGAAGAATCAAAAGAAGAAACTCTAAAAAGCTGAGAAACAAGTACAGAAGAAAAATGAAGAAAATAAGAAGACGTTGTTGGCTGAAGCTTTGGATGTTTTTGATCACTTTTCGTGGACAGTACATCACACGGGATAAATTCTGTCATGAACTGGGCAGATGGAGAACTGCGGACTCCACTTTCATCCAATTTACAACGTGTCAAAATACAAGAAAGAAGAAGAAGAGAAAAAAGAAAACTTATGATGTAGGATGATCACGTGGTTATGGTCTCGGGATCGGAAAACTAAAGTATTGAACTCTTGATTTTTTCACGTACTTCGGGTGCGTATCAATAAATTAAAATTACGAGAACCATTTACCATCCCCTTATTTTTCCCTGTATTTTAAACTTATTGGTTCACTTATCGCAACAATAAATGTATTTGATTGTAGTCTATCCATTTCAAAACAAGAATTATTCATAAAAGACAAGCATCAAAACAAATAGGTTACAGAATTCTTTTGAAGACAGTGAATTTTTTAGGAATGGTTACAATCTCGGTGGTGGGTGAGAATAGAGAAATAATGAAAAATAATGAGATAATGAAAAAAGGACATGAAATAAAAAGGTGATAACCAATGACACGGATATTAATTTGATTCTTCTTCGTCCTCGTTCTCTTCGAAGATTTCTTTAAGGAGGTGTGCGTGACTTTCTGAAAGCAGAACATTTGAAATGAAAGACCGAACAAAAAGAAAACTCACTTCTATTCTTCAGATCTTCTCTTTCAGTAATCGCAGATAAGTTTAGAGAGAACGTCACATCGGCTGATTCTGCACTTCGCCCTCTAATTGGAGTAGAGCATTGACGTCCGCCAATTTTAGTTTCATCGAATACCAGTGTAGTTTCCGCGCGTGGAGTATTCTCCACATTATCAGATGTCGTTGGTTGCTGCTCCTGCTCGTTGGCATCCTCATCATCTGACAAAGCTTTTCGTTTTCGTGTCTTCTTTTTCTCGTCGCCAGCTCCCGTCGCTTCTGATGGACGACCTCGACGACTTCTACGAATCGTCACATTCGCTGAAACATTGGCTGCTTCTTTCTCCGGAGATTCTGGAATTAACAAGTTCAATGAGAGTTGTACAACACAAATGGCTTACTAGTGACGATTTTCGGCTTCTTCCACACTTTTCCGTCGGCATCAATAGACTCATCCTCATTATAATTAGGGGTTTTTCTTCGACGAGCTGCAAGTTTCACGATAATAATTACAAAATAAAGAAATAATTTATCAAAACACAAGTATTGGGGAGTTCGATTCTCATCCTCTTCTTCTCTTTAAAAACGTACATCTTCTTCTAGAAACATCTTCCTCTTCAGCAGCCTGCTCCTCTTGATTATTTTCTTGTTCCCCAGGCACTGGCTCCGCCTCCTCCTCCGCCGGCTTTTCTGGTTCTTCTGGCATTTCAGCAGCTTCTTCTACAACTTCTTTGATGGTAGATTCATCTTGATCCATTGGTTCCTCTTCCACAATAGTTTTCTCCTTTTCAACAGTTTTATTAGCTCTTCGGGACACTGACAATTGTTCCTCTACCACATGAGTATCACCAAGATCTGGTGCGTTCAAGCACATTTCATTCTGAATCAGCGCTCCGACTGAACGACGAATTTTCTTCAATGTTGTCGGTGAGAGCAGACGAGCAGATTGTGGAGTCGACATTGCTTCTGTTCTACTTCGAAGAGAACTTCCAGGAGTTTTGGATCCTTCAAGTAATGAACTTCTTCTCTTCTTCTCTGGAGTCTTCATACTCTCATCTACAGGAGGTGCAGCAAGAACAGCTGGCACGTCTTCATTTTCAGTTCGAACTGGAGTAGCTGGTGCCATCTCTACATCTTCATTTTCTGGTTGTTCTGCTGGTTGTTCTGGAGCTTGAGGAACCGATGAGTTCGACGCTCTTCTCTGTTGTCTGTTGAACTCGGCAACTCTGGCTAAAGCTTCGTCGAGAATCCGATGTGCCTCTTCTGATCTGTGTTTGACACGATTCAATTCGAATTTCATCTCGTCCTTCAACTGACGATTATCTTGCAGAATTCGATCAATGTCTTTATCATGTTCAAGACAGATCATTCGAATTGCAAGTAGACACTTTCGTTGAAGTGGAGAACGATGTTGATTGAGGAATTCTCGAAGAGCGAGAACTGATGGAACGATGGTATTCATGTAATGCTCTAGATAAACCTTCTGCACCAATCCAGTGGCAGCTTCTACAGCTTCTGGCGATGGATCCTCGAGAGCGTTTTCGTTTGGATTCTTTCCAACTTCCATTTTGATTTGCATTTCACTCGATCCCATAATCTAAAAATGAATCATTTTTCAACGTTGTCTATTAATGAAAACTTACAAGAAGAGCATCATCGAGAAGACATTGTACACTCTTCTCCTTGAAATCATATTCTCCATTGATAATCGGCATGAAAACACGAGTACAGATGCTCATTTTGACGTCAAATCGTGATCTATCATTCAATGATTCAATCATGAAAGTGTAGACTGCAATTCGAGATGGTCGAGCCAATGGATCTCCTCCACCAATTGCCACATCGACTTGGCCTCGATCGTCTTCATCGTGTCCAACGCCCACTAATCGTTTTGCCTGTGTCAGAGCGATCATGTACTGTACAAAGTTATTAGCGAAGAAATTGGGATCTTCTGATTGGAGAACTTCACTAATGTAAAGCTTCGCATCGTTTCGAACGTCTTCGTTTGCATCCAGAGAAGCCAACATCATTCGAATCATAATCTCTCCGTTGAATCGGAAGATACCCAACGAAATGAGACGAGCGATTTGATTGATGGCGTGACGACGAACCAGAACCGAAGGATCGCAGAGTGATGCAGCCAACATCGGAGCATATCTATCAGTTTTATACGATGCGCAAATGTCACCAATAGCCACTACTACATTTGACCGAATCTGATGGGAAGGATTGAATTGGAGCTGCTTCACAAGCATTGGCATCAATTTGAGTAGACGATCATGCTGAAATAAGTGTTGTTTTAACAGGGAATGAATTATTTCATACATACCGCCAGAATCATACTTGCCAGAGTGATCACACTAGTTGCACGAACTTTCTCACTGAATAAAATTCCTTCGTGGTTACTCATCCCGGCAGCGGGTTTCTGAGAATGAGGAACGTCAGACATTTGGGTTGGAGGACGTGTTTGATGCACTGATGGCATATCCGGATTAACTGTAGACGCATCAAGAGTGTGGTTATCATTCGAATTGATAATCAGTGATAATGTCTTCGCGAGACGCTCATGTCGTGGTATCAATTGTGGGGAGTAGGAGAACACTTCGACAGCGACATTCAGCGAGCAACAGAGGAGACGTTCCTGGCTTTCCATATTCCTCTTCCACTCGTCTTTGTCTTTGAACATTTCGAATGATTGAACTATTGTGTCGAAGCTTTTTACAAGAAGATCTTCGCCGAACTCTTGGAACTCTCGCGTATCTGAAACATTCATTTTCTTCTTAGACAATATTGTTAACACTTACATTTAGCTTGGTCCCCAATTCCATCCATCAACTTTCCCAGACAATGATAAACACTTCTTGCGTGAGAAGAATGAAGACAATAATCTTGGAAAGTGCCTTTCAGATGGTAAACGAGTTCTTCTTTTACATCAGCATCGATCTTCCGGATATTATTCTCAATGACATGCATCATGTATTTGACAATATCAGATTCTTTTGAGATGTCAACTCGATTGAACTCTTCAATCGCAAAGTCCACGTTTTGTTCGAATTGCACACACAACTGCGAGAAGACCATCCACGCGCCAGTCGTTTTCTGAGCTCCATCATCCCTGATGTGTCTCTTCATCGATTCCATCACAGACTTTTGAACGAGCCTCTCTCGAACTGCATCCTTCAGTGTCGTCATCAAATAGTTACGTTGATTCGTGACAGATTCGATTGAGTTGAGAAGAGTCCACGTAAGATCCGTGGGGTTATCGAGAAGCGGTGTTAGCACTTTCATAATCAACTTTCTCGCGTGTTCAGTCACATCGTTATCTGTGTCGTTGAGCATCGAGATTAACGTGTGAAGCCATGTGGAGCTCATACTTTTCCTAGAAGAAGATACTGTTTTTGGGAACTATATTTTTCTGAACTTACTCGAAAACGATATTCTCTGTGAACATGAGCTCAGTGAACGCTTCAGCTGCCATTTTTCTAACAGACACCATCCTATCTCGACATAACTTCTGCAGAAGCGAGAGGACAGTCTCGAATTTGACTTCTTCATCACAAAATGATAGATATAACTTGAGAAGTGCACACGAACTCTTCTTCACGGGCGCCTTGTCATCTGCAGCCAGAATTCGAACAATCATATAGATTATGTCCTTATCCACACGTTCCGCTCCTTGGTTCATCTTTTTGAGACGATCCCACTTTTCAAGAATGTTCTGATCGTTGAGAAGCATATCAGTTGGCTTGTTACTGCTTTTCTTGTTGGCAGCAGCTTCTCCTGAGATGTTCATATCATCCAGTTCATCTTCTAAATTCGCTCCAACTTCCCCCATCTTTTCATCCATCTTTTCATTCGTGGTTTGGCAAAACTGTTGGAAAGCGACTCGATGTGTTGGCGACTCGAGAATCTTGGCTAAGCTGTGAGATCCATGTAATCGCATTGCTGCTGCTTTGTCAAGACAAGCCATGTAGACAATATTATACAGAACTGACAACGCATCCATACGTTCAATGTCTTTCACTTCTTTCTTTTTCTTCTCCTTTTTCCTCTTTCGTGCTTCTTCTTGCTTCTCTTTCTCTTTTCTCCGTCTCGACTTGTTTCCTTCATCATCACTGTCGTCATCATCATCTGAACCTTCTGCTTCTTCTTCTGGAGCTGGAGCAGGCGCAGGTTCTTCCTCCTCTTCTTCTTCTTCCACCGGTTCCTCTTCTTCAGCTGCCTCTTCATTCTCCTTATCCACTTCTGGTACTGGTCCTGGGTCTGGAGCAGTGAAGTCATAGCCAGTGATAAGAAGATTGGCAAGCTCATTCGAAAGAGATTTGACTCCGGAAGTCTTTCCCTTGAACATTGTATTCATTAATTGGACGAAGTCGTAGGCATATTGATAAGGGAGAGCTTCTAGAATTTTGTGAATAAATTGAGCAATATTGGTACGGAATTCGGCGTAGTCTGGACATTGAGAGTAGATCATTGTGAGAATGATCTCGATCAGTTTCAATTCCTTCGCTCCAGGATTACGAGCGATTCGAGAGAGAATGAAGCAGACAGCCATCTCTCCAGCTCTTTTTCTTTCCGTCGTGATTTTGGAAGTGGAGTTGCTTTCATCTGGATACGGAAGCAACGCGAGACGTGGTCGTACTAGTCGTCCGAATGCCATTTCCTTTCTCGTTTGATACTTGCTCTCTACAAGAATATGCAGAAAAGCACTATATCGATCGGCGAATCTGTCGAGCGATCGAAATTCACTAATCGAATTGGCTCTCAATGCTCGTGGACTACTTTTTATATCCAGTTCAAGACGTCCAATATCTTCAATAACTTCCAGTGTACTCATTTGTGTCGGGGCATCAATACTGAAATGATCGCTTCGAAGGAATGAGAAGAGCTGGTTTGTCAAGGAGTGAAGATATCTCTCTGCCGAATCCACTGAAATCCGAGGTGGACCAATAAGTGCTTCCGTTGTTTCTGCTTCATCTCCATCGCCAGCAGCAGTCTCGTTGGGTTTAGCTGCTGACTTTTTCTTCTTCGGACCGCCTGTCTTCTTTGCAGCTGCTGCTTCGCCAATTCTAACTGTGTGACAGCAATTTCGAATGACTTTCAGGCATATCTACAATTCAGAGATATAAGAAGTTATACGTTTACCCACTTACATTATATAATCCAGCTTGAAACAAATAGGTTCTTGAGCCGACTAGTGAACACATTGCAATATAGCAACTCGCTGCCAAAACACCATATTGCACTTCATCATTCGAACTATCTGGTCGTTTTCCGTTCTCGATGAAGTACCAAACAAACAAGTTGAACTTCATCGTCGCAACACCAGCTTCTTCGAAAACGTTTCGAATATCACATTTGTCTCCAGCTCGCAGGACACTTTCCGTTTTCTTCAATACTGAAAAATATTACTTGTAGGATTCATCATCGCTACTCTAAAAGCAAACTCACAATCTTGCAGGAACCCTTTGAAATCCTGCTCAAAATAGGCCATATCAGCAGAGTCTTTGAACTCTTCAAAGTTCTCATAATTGCAGTCGGCGGAAGAAGTAGCCACTACGTCGTCAATATCGTGTAGTGGTCGTAGGGGGACCGAGAGGCATTCTGCTATCTCGTGCTCGCTCTCTGTTGTTGCCATTAAACCTGGAAATTCTTTTTTTGAGCAAAATCAAGTTAATTTTATGATTGAAAGAAGATAAATTTAAAAACTTTGACTTGCCTCTTGCACCTCTTCAAATTTACCGCGCTAGCTAGTTTCCTCGTCCACGCGTATTTCTTAGGCCGCTGTGTCAACACGTCACGCCAAAAAGTGTGCCTAAAGTGCATTTTACCTGACGACACACAAGTTTTTGGCTCAATTTTTGTAATTTTCACTTCGAAAAATGAGAATTCAATCAAGAAATTAAAAATTACAGAATGATTGGGCGAATTGGACTAGGCAGAGTTCTCTCTCGCAGCCTCTCTACAGCTGAAACTGCTGTTACACATAAGTTGACTATCCAACCGGCAATTGAGGTTTGTCTGTCTTTTTTCATTGTCTTCAAGTTAGCATTGTTGGATTTCAGAGATCACCAACTGATTTATTGAATGCTCTTTCTGGAACAGTTGGCCCAGACACCACAGCTCCACATTTCGCTTATATCGATGACCCAATCACTATTCCATCTACACAGTCAGCCAAGAAAACATATTTCATGGCTAAGGTAATTTATACAATTTTTCTTTTACATTTTCAACCTCTTTCTTTTGTTCAGGAATTCGGAAAACGAGCAGCTCGTGAACTTGCTACAGAATGGCCGACGCTTTTTGCTTTCGATAGAGATGAGCCAAAGCTTCCCGTCTTTCGCCCACAACATCTCGCCGATCCACTTCAAGTAGATCCAACTGAAAATAATCTTCTGGAAATTATTGAGAGTCGTGAAGTTCAAGACTCGTGCATTTTATACGAGAGAATGCGATCGGAAAATGTGGAAGTGAGCGAAAAGACTCAAATACAACTGTTCCGTCTTGTGAGCTACTATAATTCTTCGAATATTCCGTTTTCTGAATGGGAGAACTGGGCAGGAATGCGTAATTATGGAGAAGACAATCAAACTCCTTGGAAATCCGGCGGAGTCGCCGATCTTCTCTTCGAAACTCTTCCGAAGACTGATGAAACTGTTTCCATTATGATCTCCGGTCTTTGCAAGTTTTCGGATCATTCAAGTCTTGAGAGAGCTAGACAACTATTCAAAGAACATCGTGCTGCAAATGGCAAAGTTTATCGAGAAGCCTTCAACGGACTTATCGGGGCATCAAGTTACAGTGTCGCCAAAAAACTTGTCACTGAAATGGCAACACAAAACATCTCACCAAATATCCAAACATTCAATGCACTTCTTACCGCTGCCGCTAAAAACCCCAAGTTTGAGGAACGAGTCAAAGCATATACGGAAGTTATTGGAGAAATGAAGGAAATCGGAATGGAGCCAGCACTGTCTAGTTATCAAGTTATTCTAAAAAACCTTATCGACTTTAAACTATTGGATAACGAGAAACGAGAGAATGATGAACAGAAGAATACCTACAATCGGCAGTTAACGGTGGCTGTTTCATGGCTCAATGAAATTCTAAACAGCATTAATGGAAAGAAACTCGTGCCTGTCACTTCTACATGCAATTTGTTTTTCGTCGAAGCGATGGGTATCCTCTACAGAGCATCCAACGAAAAGCTAGCCGAGAATCTTCTTTCCATATATGAATCCAAAACAAATGAAGTTAAAATGCCTGTGTTCACAATCGAAGCGATGTTTTATAATCGTTATCTTCAATTGGCCATCGAACAAACTGCTTCATTGAATAGAATCTATGATCTCTACACGTCAATGGTTCCAAACCGTGTCGGAGTGAATAATTCTTTGAGTTCTCTTGTGTTCCGTAAAATGTCCGCTTCACCTGATCACAATTGGTCACTTCTCCGAAGAGTTATCAACGATGGAATTGCATCTGGACAAATGAATGGAATGTTGGGAGAAGAAATGCGTAAACAATTATGTAATGTACAACTACATGTAAGTTACTGACTTCACATTTTTCATTCTAATTCTCTATTTTCAGACCTTGGGAACCAGTGAAAGAGAACAATTCACATCTCTTGTGCAGAAATTGGTCGCTGTTTGGATAGAGTTCAGTCAATTCACCGAAGAAAGAATGAGAAGACTCCAAAGAAAGTTGTCGCCAAGTCAGATCTCCGAATGTGCTTTGCTATTAACGCGGATTGGAGAACAGCAAAAAGCTTATGAACTTCTCGAATTGCTCCTCGATGAGAATGCCACTACTGGAGAAGAAGCCACAGTTCATGCAAGAGGTCATGCGAGACCATGGGCGATGGCGGAACTTTTCGAAGATGCCCTACGAAAAAGAGATACTTATGGAGCTGCAACATGTCTAGAAATCATGTCACTGACAGCGAATCGTGCTAAACTAGAGCCCCTTGCTAATCGTGTTCTCGAGAAGTGCAATGTAAATCCGGAACAAATGCGAATTCTTCAAGGCTTTGTTCGTCTGCGCCCACAATAATTGTTACGTTTTTTTTCGTGTTTAGAATAGAATAGTTGTAATGTCCGTTGTTTATTTTTTTTGTTTTTGTTTGCATCATATCATAAAGTTTATTTGATATCTTTTTGTTCACGGTTAGCACCCAATGCTCTCTTCATGAGAGCTAACAATTTTTGTGTTTTTTTTTCAGAAACATTTCAACCTGTCGGAGGAAAACAACACATTTTATTCAGAAGAAGACAAAATCAAATCACGGAGCAAAAACGAATTTGCTTTTTTTCTTCCAATCATCATTGCTCACAGCTCATCAATCATAACTATTCCACTGGGCGTCAATTTGTCAGCTGGCATTCTGAGAAGCAAAATTTCTTGCGGTTTTGTGTCTGTTCATGAAACAAAAAATGTGTCGCCTTTCGTTGTCTTTTTCGAAAGGGAAAAAGAGACAGAAAAAAGAAACAATGAAGAAGTCAAAAAGACATTTCTTTCGTCAGTCTCTCTCTCTCTCCTGTTGAAAAATAAGAGCTTCTTTCCTTTCGTTTTCTCAAAGTCATTTTGAAGAAGGGAGAGAGAAGCTTTCTCTAAATCTCTTCATATTTAATACTATCTCTTTAGGCACGGGGCTCAACTTTTCTCTCTTTTTGTTTGGCGAAAAGAGAGAGAGAGAGGGACCACTGAAGAAGAAGAAGAAGAAATGGATCAATACGAAAGAGAGAAAAAGAGAAGAAAAGGGAACGTAAAGCAAAAGGAAAGGGACCCCACAAGCTTCTTCTTTCCCTCATCTGAAGCCACTTCTTTATATTCTTTCTCCGTCTATTTCCTGATTCTTTTGTTGGCTGCGTTTCTTTTTTTTTATCCGACACACCCTTCCAAATGAACAGAGCTTCTTTTGTTTTTTTTGATAAGATGTTCCCTTTTTTAATTTGAAAAGTTTTGGTATTCTTTGTTAACTTTGGAAGTCAAAAGATTCTGAAAACATTGAAAAGTTTTATTGCTGTCAAGTGTGGTATGGAAAAGAGAGTTTTGAAAGAATATTATCAAAAAAGTTTAAAAAAACGGTTCGAAAATCGCAGAAAAGTGAGAAACTACAACTAAATTTTTGAAGAAGAATATTCAAATTTATCTTGACGAAAATCTTCTGTGATTGATGTATGAAAATTCTTGTTCTACTCAAAAGAAATAAACTAAAAGAAGAACAATTCGGTTATGAAACTTGTAACTTTCAGGCTTTTAATAAAATCTGAAACTAACTTTTTACTTGAAATATCTTTTCGATAAACTTTAGATTTGGAATTATTTTGATATGATAATCTTTTCCTGAAGTTTTTGTACATTTTTCAACATGATCTGAAAAGATGTGGTCTAGAGAATATTGTTTAATATTCCAAAAATTTTATTTCTGAATTTTCTGATTTTCTGACTTTTGTTCCAAATAGTTTTTTGATTCAATTTACTTTAATTCCGTCAAAAGATTTGCAATTAGTTAACGTCAAAATTCAAATGAACTAGAATCCTGAGGTTCGGTAGTCTGTAAATTTCTTTTTTTTTTCCCCTGAAAGTGGAGCTGAAAGTTCCAATTACCTGAAAAAAACTGTAAAAGAAATCGCGGTTCTTTGATAAAATTTTCTTCTATTTTTTGAAAAATCCCTCTCATCAACTTTATTCTTATTTTTATGTTATCTAAAATTTATCTTAACTTTTCCCCTGAACCCCACTTTTTTCTCTCCATAATCATTTCAATTTTCCAAACAGGTTAATGGGACCAAATGAACACGGCTTTGCGTATATCCTCATATTTCTGCTCCTCTCACCAACAACACAAACAAACAGAGATGCGAATCGGTTATTTGAGGATCTCATCGCAGGTTTCTTTTTTGAAAAATCAGAAAATGAAAATGCGCTCTAATCGAACTTGTTTTTATAGACTACAACAAATTGGTTCGACCGGTCAGTGAAAACGGAGAGACTCTTGTGGTAACATTCAAATTGAAATTGAGTCAATTATTAGATGTTCATGAAAAGAATCAAATTATGACAACAAATGTTTGGTTACAACATGTAAGTTTTTCCCTTTAATATAAGACCATGCTCTTCTAAAAGAGGGATTTGACAGATTAAATTAATAGTTTTCATAGTCCAAGAATTCTAAACCATGTTCAACTTGTGCCCTTCTAATAGAGGATCTCAACTTTTTTTCAGAGCTGGATGGACTACAAACTGAGATGGGATCCAGCAGAATACGGTGGTGTTGAAGTACTGTATGTCCCATCTGACACCATTTGGCTACCTGATGTTGTACTATATAATAAGTAAGCTCCGCCCCCTTTTCTGCAATTTTCTGGCACACTATGAACTATTTTCAGTGCTGATGGAAACTATCAAGTGACGATTATGACAAAAGCAAAATTAACGTATAATGGGACAGTTGAATGGGCGCCACCCGCTATTTACAAGAGGTGAGATTTGGGAAAAAATTTGGGGAAAAAGTGATTTTTTTTTTGTCTGAAAATAAACTTGAATCTCTAAAGTTGTGAAAAATTCGATAAAGTATTAAACACAAATCACAAAAACTACAAAAACTACAAACTACACTTTTCAGCATGTGCCAAATCGACGTAGAATTCTTTCCTTTTGATCGTCAACAATGCGAAATGAAATTTGGTTCTTGGACATATGGAGGTCTAGAAGTAGACCTTCAACATCGAGATAAACATTTGGAAAAAGAAATTGAAGAAGATGTTGAAGGAGTTGATGGACCAACAAAAGAAATTGTATGGGTTGTTGATAGAGGAATTGATTTAAGTGATTATTATCCATCTGTTGAATGGGATATTTTGAATGTTCCTGGAAAAAGACATTCGAAACGGTGAGTATTTGATTTGGAAAAGTTTTAAAAAAATATAAAAATGAATATATATCCAAAGTTTTCTTGAATTTTTAAAATACAAATTCTGAAACACTTTCAAAATCTTTAAATTGAAAATAAACAACTTTTTCATTTTGTACCTGCAAAGAAATTCCACATTGAAAAAGTTAAAAAAACACAGAATTATTTCACATTGCGTCATACCTCTATTACACCGGCACCTCTAATAGAACAGCAGTCTCAGTAGCATCATCCCAATTCAGTCATTTTGAAGGTTTCCGAGTGCCAAATTAGATTTAGATAAAGATTTTTGTCATGACTGAAAATTTCAGAATATCTGAGAAATGTAAAAAATGGCACTAAAAACTATATTCCCATATTGAAAAATTAGATTCTTTTAGTGCTTGAAACGTGCTGTTATAATAGAGGTGTCCGATTCTTGAGAACCTCGAGTCAACCTACAGTAATTCCAAGAGGAACTGAAGCTCGGAAAATGTTCATACAAATTCTCAAACGAAAAATAATGATCAAACGTTTAACCATCTATGATTAGAATTGATCTGATCTATCAAAAAACCGCTATTGAGCTCGCTAATACCGTAATCCTCACTTGGCGCCATGCCAACTATCCATCCCTTCCCCTTCTTCAAAACCCCTTTTTTCAGATATCCATGCTGTGAAAGTCCCTTTATCGACATCACATATGAAATTCATCTTCGTCGGAAAACCCTTTTCTACACTGTCAATTTAATATTTCCATCAGTGGGAATCAGTTTTCTAACTGCTTTAGTCTTCTATTTACCATCAGATGGAGGAGAGAAAATCTCACTTTGTATTTCAATTCTCATTTCATTAACTGTTTTCTTCTTGCTTCTCGTAGAAATTATTCCATCGACGTCACTTGTGATTCCGCTGATTGGAAAGTATCTGTTGTTTACAATGGTATTGGTAACACTATCTGTAGTGGTTACTGTAGTTACATTGGTGAGTTTTTGTGTGAGCTGAAAATCAGCCTTTCATGGCCTAGAAACCTCCGAACTTGAACAAGTTAGGCCACCAAATAACTTCCAGAACGTCCACTATCGGTCTCCTACAACACATACAATGCCAAAATGGATGAAAAGACTCTTTGTGGATTTCCTCCCGAAATATCTTCTAATGACAAGGCCTCAACCACCTGGCCATCATAGTAAAGTAAGTTACAGTAATCCTAGGATTACTGTAGTCTTAAATTTTCAATTTTCAGCCAAATCGGAAATTTGACCCACGCGCTTCAACGTTTAGCATTGGAGTGAATCATATTTTGGGTCAAAACTCCGAATTATTATCCCCGGGACTCAATTCGAACAAAGAGGAGTCTTCATTTACGTTACCACGGTATGCAAACATGCTCTATGGATAATTTTCTTAAAATCATTTTATCTAAACGGGGAGAGGAGTTATCGAAAAACGATCAACTAACACAATGTTTATTGTATAATTTAGCATTTTTTATCAGTTAACAACTTTTTGATATCTCTCCTCCCACCAGAGATATTCTCTTATCAATAGAGCGAACTTTCAGCGACAACTCGCCAGTTCGTTCGGCAGTTGAAAGTGTGGCCTATATTGCGGATCATTTGAAAAACGAGGAAGATGATAAACAGGTAAATAAATAATAATAATGTGATGTATATTTTCGAGGGGAAATATTGACATTTTGAATTATTTATGAATCTCCAAATGGAGAAGAAAAGAAAGGGAAAGGGCAACAGTATAGTGTGATCGGAATGGTTGATGAAAAGGGATTTAGGAGAGAATTTTGAAGAATAAATGAAAATATGTGGTGGGTAGAACCTACAGTAATCCTACAGTAATCTTGGAGTGTAATGAGTTGAATGCTCCAGATTAGTTTGAACTTATTGCTCGTTGGATAACAGGCGGTTATTGAAGCTTGTTGCAGGATTACTCTAGTTACGATACTGAAGAATTACTGTAGTTAAAAGGCACAGGTTATATCTAGCTACAGTAAGCCATTAAAAAAAACTACAGTAACTCTACCCTAAACATACAGTATTCTTGAGAAAGCTACCTACAAAACCTCAATGATATCCCTTTATTTTTCCAGGTAATCGAGGACTGGAAATACATATCAGTTGTCATGGATCGAATATTTTTAATCACATTTACTCTGGCTTGTGCTTTCGGAACAGTTGTGATTATCGCCCGAGCGCCGTCAATTTATGATAACACGCCCGCTCTGGCCTAGATTTTTTTTCTCGGTGGCCTAGGATTTCCTAGGCCACCGATTTATTTTATAGGAACTCAATTGTTATAATAATAATAATTCAACATTCCAGTGATCATCCATTTCTTCCCCCTTATCTATGTACACTTCGCCCCGCCCACTTTCAGTTTTTTTTGTTTTTGAATTTCACCAAAATATTTTTTCAAAACGGTTCTCATTGTTTGCCTCTCTCCCCCATGCTCTTCCAACGATCATTTGCTCCTAGTTTCAAGTGCGCTCTGTTGAGAATTTTTTGAATTTCCGAGAAGTTTTTTATTGTCAACAGAGCGCACTTTCTTCTCCCTGTGTATTTTTTTTTGCCTCGGAACAAAAAAAAAAGAATGAAATGTTTGTTTTTAATGCTGCCTAGCAATCACCATGGATTTGAAATGTATCCATAGAGCTCTGGGAGAATTCCGCCCGAAAGACACACTCCCATTTCGATGCATTCGCCTTTTTTCCTTTTTGCTAAGCTCAAAATTTTGAAATTTATAAGAGAATTTATAATTTTCTAGAAGAGCGCCTATCAGATAGTAGTGATAGGGGCTATTGTAGATTACTGTAGGTTACTGTAGCTCTTAGAGAAGTACGCATGAATATAACTATAACTCTAATTCTAGCTGCATCAAAAACTGACAAATTACTGCTTTTCTATAAAAGGTCTTTCAACTTCCAAACTTCTGGTCTCTACTTTCGAAAACTTCAACTGCCTTTTTATTAAAGGACTTCCTGCAGGTAATCATAAGCTATGGAGACTCCGATTCTTGCTCCACCCAACGCCATTCCAATGGAGCTAACTCCTCGTGGTTCAACTATTATGGTTCAACCAAAGCCAGCCAAGACGATGTCCAATCCACCGACTCCATTGGATAGCCCATTTCTATCTGGAGCTATCACTCGTCCAAGTAAGTAAAGGGGGTCGGAAGGAGACCTGACCTAATGATTTCAGGAACATCAACTCGTTCAATGGAAGTATCTATTCCAATCCACGTGGAAGGATCAACTCCAACTGTGGTTCCAGATCATTGGGTTGATTGTCCATTCAAAGAGCATGGATGTCATAAGAAAGGAGAGAAAAGTGAAGTGAAACGTCATGTGAGAGATGATCGTAATCTTCATTTGGTTCTTCTCTGTCAATCTTTGAATCCAATTCGGACTAAAATTAACATTCAACAGTCCGCCTATGTGGATAAATATGTTGGAATGATTCAATATATGAATATGGCTGAATCTTCATTCGAAAAATATGGAAGTCAACATACATTCCATATTCCAAAAGTTGGGCTGGCAGTGGTCAAGGCTACAAAGAGTAAATCTCATCGATCCATCTTCAGCCAACCATTCTATTCTCATGGATATGGATACAAGATGATGGTGATTGCAGCACCATATGGAGATGGATTGGGTAGGTGACACAGAGAGAGCGTGGTGAGAGGAGAGACTCAGAGAACTGAGCTTTTTCTTATTTTTCTGTTTCTGTCAAACTAAACTATTAATCTAAAACACTGATTTTAACCATGAGACGCAGAGAAATTATTTCTCTAATTATCCCTTTTTCCAACACTATTTCTTCAAGCTTTCCGTGAGTACTTCTCCGTCTTCGTCTGCCTTATGAAAGGTGAATGGGATGATATTCTCGAGTGGCCATTTCGATGTGACGTCAACTTTTCCGTTCTTTCGGATGACAAGAAAGAGCTCTGTGAGTTTTATTTTGAGAAGAAACTGCGCTCCAATCACAGTTTTTCCAGTGTCCAAGACCATCTACGTGAACAAATTGCCAGAGATTCAAGAGTTTTTGGAGAGACCAGAGGGATTAAGAAATGGAACTTTTGGATTCCAAAATTTTCTTCCACTCGCAAAAGTCACCGAATTCGCTGCTGATGGTGGACTCTTCATCCAAGTCAAAGTGCTTCTGAGCCATGAAAAACTCTTCCAGGCTAAGGAGATTGACTCTTTGGAATGCCAGGGAGCCGACATGATGAAGAGCAAGAGCGAATAATTTTTTGGCAGTTTTTTTTGTGTGAATAAAACTTCCACTTGTTAATTAAAATTCTTGATTTATGAAACAGAAAGGTTAGATTGGAATACAGAATAGCAAAATGAATAAATTAAAATATCAAAATGAAAACGAAATTGAATCAAACAGCCATATCCATTGCAATTTTTCCATGGCACTTGTAGTCGTCGAGCACAATCATATCAGAAGTGAAGTCATCAATTGAAGTGACGTCACGAGTGAATCGAATCTTTGGGAACGCGTACGGCTCACGTTCCAATTGAATTTTGAGAGCATCCACGTGGTTCGAGTAGACATGAGCATCTCCGAGAGTGTGCACAAGAGTTCCGGCATTCAGGCCGCACACTTTGGCGAGCATATGGGTGAGAAGACCGTAGCTGGCAAGGTTGAATGGGACACCGAGACCCTGCAAATATGGGGATGTTTATTGCGATTATTGAGAGAAAGTTTGGAGATGTCGCTTGAAATGTTTTCGGAGAAAGCTCGAAAGCTGTTCGAACTCAATTTTTTCTCCAAAAACAGTGTGAAAAATCAAGAGACACACAGAGCTTTTCTCTGTGAACCACGAACTCAAACATCATTTCTTTCAGTTAAAACTTTGCATACAACTCACCATGTCTCCACTTCTCTGATAAAGTTGACACGAGAGCTCTCCTTCCGACACATAAAACTGGCACATCGTATGACACGGTGGCAACACCATCTGTCCCAAATCCGATGGATTCCACGCGGACATAATAATTCTTCTACTGTCCGGTTCCTCTTTAATCTGCCTGATCACTTCGGCCAACTGATCAACTCCTTGTCCCGTGTAATCTGTATGACAATCCACGTATTTCGCCCCGAAATGTCTCCATTGGAATCCGTAAACTGGCCCGAGATCACCCTCCTCGCGAGAAGTGAATCCGAGGTTATCGAGGAACGCGCGATCGCCGTTTTTCTCCCAGATTTTCACATTTTTCTCCATCAACAGTTTTCCGTCAGTGGAACCGGAAATAAACCAGAGAAGCTCTTCCAACACTCCTCTCCAATAGACACGTTTCGTGGTGAGCAGAGGGATTGTGCCTGAAAATGTAAACATTGTTTTTTTTTATTCGAAAAAGTCAAATTACCATTTCTCAAACAATACTTGGATTGCAATCCAAAAATGGAGATTGTTCCCGTTCCAGTACGATCATCACGACGAACTCCCTCGCTCAAAATCTGCTCGACTTGTCTCAAATATTTGTATTCGTCGTTATTCACATGAGTTTTCTGTTCGATTTGTTTCCCGGGGGCTTTTTCGAGGAATGTTGCTGCTTCAGAAGTTCCTTGTTGAGAAATGTTCTCCTTGTTCATTTCGTAATCTGAAAATGTAAAGATATTAGAGGAAATTAAAGGGAACGAAGAGACAAAGGCGAAGAAAGTAGGAAGCGAGAACAGGGAAATGCGCGAAATCGATTTTAAGCTCGGAGAGATTTCAGTTTTCTTAGTAAAAACAAACTTCGCCTAAAATAGAGAATTTGTTCAATTGTTCCCGAAATTTGAAACGAAAACAATCATTTCAATGAAAAAACTACAATCATAAATAATGACTCGTGAAAAACAGAGAACACATGCATGCTCAATTCAAAATCACTCGAGTTTCGCGCGCGCATTTCACTGCGAACGCGTCAACAAACAACAATTGCGTTAATAATTAGAAATTAAATAAGGTTCATTAAAAGTTCTTCTCAAAATAAAAGGCAGCGGTTTCTATATTATACAAAAAATCACAGAATACAATAGAATATCTTTCTTTCAATATTAAAATTACAAAATTTCATAAACTATGCGGAAGACAAGTTTTGAGCAGCCTCGTCAAGTGCCATAATCTCGTCGATCAGCTGCTTTTTCTCGTTCACAAACTGTGGTCCGGGTTGTTGAATGCCCTAAAACTCCTGATTAATTGGTGAAATTTCACAGAGAAACATGAATTACCTCTTTATCTGGAGTGATGACATGAGGATTGGAACGGGCGTAATAATCTGTCCAAACTTGGAGAACACAAAACGATGGATTCACATAGAGCACTTTTTTGTTTTCTAAACTCAATGAAGGTTACTAAAATAAGTTTAAAATGGGAATTACTTTTCTGCTTAAACATTGGATTTGTAAACTTCTTTCTATTCTCCAATACATACGTCCAAAATGATATCGTTGTTTCGGCACATCGCTGAAAGCATTAGAAGCAATGATTGTGACTAAATTCGGCAAATGACTTACATTATCTTGCAATCTAATTTTCTCAGAATTGAACAAGAAAGTTCCATATCTACACGCATACAGCTCGTCTAACATCGTAATCAAAAGATCCGGATTAAATTCAAAAGCCCACGGGAATTGACGCATAATCTGCCACAGACAATCACAGAATTGAACAAAAATAGGCGATCGTTCACTATCATTATAGGTATCGTCTCCATGACCTATTCTTTCTCCAAATTTGTGACCGAAACTACACCATTCCTTCTCGATTAACACTATAAATCCTTCGATTGTCCTGTAGTATGGATCTAATTGGATCATTGCCAACGATGTCAATTGTGCAGTTCTATCCCATCCATCAGAGCAATGCACTAGAATTGACTGTTTTTCGGTGTCTACATTAAACACGGCTTTGACAGCTCCTTCCAGAATACTCTGAACATGATTGAGCCATTTTGACTCATCGAGAAGTTTATAATAATTCTTTTCATCAACACGTGGAATCAATGCACCGACCATTCGTTTCAAAGAATCTCGAACCACGTGGATATTATGAATGTTGAGGAATGAGAGCGAGGCATTCAAGTAGTTTTCTTCATAACCACCTCCTTTTGCTTTATTCAGTTTTGCGTTTACAGCTGGACGAGCATCTAGAATCAAAAGCTCCCGACAGTTTGCATTAGCATTCATGATATTTGTAAGATGTGTCTCATCATCGGCACTCCGCTTCCCTGCAATTCCAGTCATTGGCTGAGAAGACCTGGTGATCGATGCAAGAGTAGTCTGATCAATCCAACTCAGTACTGGAATTCGTTCTTTGCTTCGGAACTCGCCAAGCTTCTTTAAAAATGCTTTTCCTTTCTCTGTCGACGCTTTTGGAAGCACAAACTGAAAATAATATTTCCATTTATATAGGCAGTATCATTTAGAGAAACTCACAATTCGAGGATAGGTCTCACTGAATTTGTAGTCTTTATTAATATCCACCATTTCCCATAATCGAGATTTTGGGATTCCAAGTCTCTCGTATTCTTTTTCAGGCGAATATATTCTCCAGCCATCTTTCGTCACTCGAGGAGATTCTGCGCAGTGAACGAATGCAAACATTGGCTGAAAATAAACATTTTCCAAAGATTTTCTCCTGAAGAGAGCTTACAAAATTGTGAGTTGTCGGAAAAGAATATCGATTCAATGAATCACATATATTTTTCCGATTCGAGGTTGGTAGACATGCGAATTTATACATTCGATAATCTTTACAACACACTATAAATCCATAGTTATCATCTCCACGCATATGAGCACTCGTTGATCGACCTCCGACTTTTTCTATTCTGGAGACTTGACCGAGAGGAATATCGAGTTTCCATTGCTAAACATTATTTTAAGTACATTTCATTCTACGGAAATCTCACTTCGAACATTTTTCCACCATCGCCAACTAAAAAAACTAGCCGATACCGAGTGATGACGATTTTCCCGGGGAATTTTCCAAATGGGCCAATATATGCGACATTCTTTTCTGCAAGATAAAATACTTTCAAAAAATCGTTTTATTTCATAACGAATACCAGTCCAAATGACACTTTCTGCTGCTAAAAACTTGAGATCTATCGGTTCCTGAAGCATTGACGAGCTTGCAGAGGCTGGAAAACGACAAAAATTGAACAACGAATGACAAATTTATGACTAACGATCTCCGAATTCACTTATCGTTTGACTGTCATCTAGTGACGTTGACATTTTGGTTTGAATGCCCTATAAAATAGTTTTTCTGTGAAATTCGAAGTGAGATGAACGAGTGAGAGGAGAACGAGAACGAAGAGACGCAGCTGAACAAGCAAATATACGACACACCGGGCTTGTTTTACGGAAAACGTACGATGAAGGCGCTTTACGAATATAATTCGAAACTCCTAGTGCTGGCTTGAGTCAAGCTTCAAACAAATACTGAAATTTGCAGAAATTACAAGTGAAACCTGAAAAAAAAAGACAGAAGAGGTAAATAAGGCTTTATTCAAATAAGTTCACGTTAGGATTAAATGGATATTTGTGGCCCTAAAGAGGGCCGTTGGGTTCGGTAAATTGGTTTCAGAAGAGGGTTCTTATTCCTTATCTCCTCCGGTCTTCTTTGGAAGAAGAACGGCTTGGATGTTCGGGAGAACTCCTCCTTGAGCGATGGTCACTCCAGCCAACAGCTTGTTGAGCTCTTCGTCATTACGGACGGCGAGTTGAAGATGTCTTGGGGCGATACGGGTCTTCTTGTTGTCACGGGCAGCGTTTCCAGCCAACTCGAGAACTTCAGCAGCGAGGTACTCAAGAACAGCGGCCAGGTAGACTGGGGCTCCGGCTCCGACGCGTTGAGCGTAGTTTCCTTTGCGAAGAATACGGTGAAGACGTCCGACTGGGAATTGAAGTCCGGCTCTTGATGAGCGTGACTTGGCCTTTCCTCCGGTCTTGGCTTTGCCTCCCTTTCCTCTTCCGGACATGATGACGATGAGTTGTTGTTGGTAGCGATAAACTATCTGAAGAAAATGAACAGAGAAGCAGAGTATATATACGTTTCCTGCGGTGAGTAGGCGGGGCGACATGCGCAGAGACGGAGAGAGACAACATTCGGCAAGGAGAGACAGCATGCGCATGTGTCCCCGCGGGGTGGTATGCTCCGCCTACTCACCGCAGTTTTTACATAAATATGAGAAGCAACGAGTGCTTCCCTTTATACTTGTCTATCGACCAGTCCAAATCAATCGAAATGGCCCCACCAAAGCCGTCCGCCAAAGGAGCAAAGAAAGCCGCCAAGACCGTCACGAAGCCAAAGGATGGAAAGAAGAGAAAGCACGCCCGCAAGGAGTCGTACTCTGTCTACATCTACCGTGTCCTGAAGCAAGTTCATCCAGACACTGGAGTCTCCTCCAAAGCCATGTCCATCATGAACTCATTCGTCAATGACGTCTTCGAACGCATCGCTGCTGAGGCCTCTCGTCTTGCCCACTACAACAAACGCTCAACCATCTCCTCTCGCGAAATTCAAACCGCTGTTCGTTTGATCCTTCCAGGAGAGTTGGCCAAGCACGCCGTTTCTGAGGGAACCAAGGCTGTGACCAAGTACACTTCCAGCAAGTAAGCCCTTAAAAGCTGAAAGCAAAATTACCGAACCCAACGGCCCTCTTTAGGGCCACAAATATCTTTTAATCCTACTCATTTTGTTGCCGAATAAAGTTTAATCTTTTGTTTGTTTTTCGTTTCCAGATATTTCAAGAGATTTCTTTTACACATCAGAAAGGATACAATGATGTCGATTGGAATGGATTTATTCTTCCTACATTGGTTTCCTATCGAACATTCCGATCAATGTATAATCCGAATCATTCAAAAGTTTCTAACCATCGAAACATGAGCCCAGTGAAAGAACTTTTCGAAAAATATCTTATCAAGCGAATCATACATTTATTGGCTTTGAAAATGTACAATTAGAGGTAAAGAGAAAAGAAGCTAGAAATCCAATATCATAACTTTTTGAACAATAAACTACAGGCTTCCGTGGCACATGTTCATTGTCAATATGATCAAATGACCTGAAAAAATAATTTTTCTATCTATTTGGAGCGCTCCATGCTTGGAATAACCCGAATGGACAGAGTTCGAAACGAAGATATTGCAAAAAGAACAAGACTAAAACGTGTATCCGTACTTGCGTGGGAGAGAAAAAGAAACTGGGCAGCGCAGGTTGCCAACGCGAATGTCAACAAATGGTCACGCAAAATTACGGAGTGGTGCCCGATGGGATACAAGAGAGACCAAAGAAGACCATGGCTGAGGTGGGAAGACGAACTAAAGAACCGAATGAAAGATGCAGGGCTGCAAGGTGTGACGTGGATGAGACTCGCGAGATGTCAGAAGAAGGAATTTGCCACAATCATGGCTCCAGCAAGGCATGGAAATCTATAGAACTCAATTTGAACTTCTTAATCCAGTCTTTGAATCTGGCAAATAAATATCAAATATCAAATATCTATTTGAAGATTTCTCCTTCTTGGAAAACAGAAGGTGTGACTCGTCTGAAAATGTAATATTGTTTCCGAAGGAAACGTGAAAATACAGTACAAATAAAGCATTTTTAGTTTTCACCGTGAAATCTCATGCCTTCCAAAAATTCATTCTAGAAATAGTTTTCTAATTTTTCGTGTGAACCTTTCCGTCAAAACCTTAGACCGCCCTCATTTCTGCTCATATATAAGCCCTGAAATTCCTGGAAAACAATCAGTTCTCGATTTCCGAGTAACACTGGAACCTCCTCCACTTCCTGACTCCTGGCGGATGTCTTCAGGATGGCATCAGGGAATCGCGGCACACCGTACAGGTATGTGCTCTCATTTCTTGGAGGAATGAAAACAAAAGCACTCTCCAGGTCTGCTCCAGCTCCGAGAGCACGTCATTTTTGTCCTTGGAGGGCCCATCTGGCACAAGGGGAAAAGGAGAAGCGAATAAGGATAAGATCAAGAGGATTCCAAAGGACCGGCTGTGGGAGCCAAATGGAGTTGAGCGATGGAGGGTCGTGAGTTCCGAAAATGTGGGAATCAGGACTGTATAGGGTAGTATTAATATTAGCCCTCGTAACGGATACATCCTTCCACTTCAGTTCCACAGAGATTTATTAGACATTCAAGGCTTTTGTATTCGTCTGATATTGTATCCGTAGAAGACATCAACGTTTGATTCTTTATTTTTTCCTCACTTTGATTAGTTTATAGTCTCATGATGGCTTTCGCTGTTAGATACGGAGTCAAATGACATAATTTCAAAAAGAAATAGTTAGAAAAGCTGAAAGAAAAATTCAGTCGAGTAGTTAAATCACTTCCGTGTGATAACAGTAGAATTAGGGGTATCCCCAGGCAACCGTGGTCCAAGTTGGACTTCTGGGACCGAGTACACAGGTGCTCGCCTCCTATAATGTTCTATTGTAGGTTGATTTAGGTTCTGTCATTTTAGATCACTTCCGTGTGATAACAGTAGAATTAGGGGTATCCCCAGGCAACCGTGGTCCAAGTTGGACTTCTGGGACCGAGTACACAGGTGCTCGCCTCCTATAATGTTCTATTGTAGGTTGATTTAGGTTCTGTCATTTTAGATCACTTCTGTGTGATAACAGTAGAATTAGGGGTATCCCCAGGCAACCGTGGTCCAAGTTGGACTTCTGGGACCGAGTACACAGGTGCTCGCCTCCTATAATGTTCTATTGTAGGTTGATTTAGGTTCTGTCATTTTAGATCACTTCCGTGTGATAACAGTAGAATTAGGGGTATCCCCAGGCAACCGTGGTCCAAGTTGGACTTCTGGGACCGAGTACACAGGTGCTCGCCTCCTATAATGTTCTATTGTAGGTTGATTTAGGTTCTGTCATTTTAGATCACTTCTGTGTGATAACAGTAGAACCAGTCGGTTCACGCCGCCTACGGCGGCTAAACCTCCTGGCAACACTTGACCGATATCAGTCATGAAAAGAGTGTGAAGTTCACAGTTTGATTGAAGGAGCACGATGCTGAGCAGTGCGAGCTGTAAAAATCAGGAGGGTGCTGAAAAGTTGGTATTTTTTGACTTCGTTTTGACTTCGTAAAAGCTTCTCGTTTTACCCCAATATTAAATTCAGTTCATGGTTGATGAGTACAGGCCTAGAAAACAAAATCTGACTTAATTTCTTCAGACAACAAAAAAAAACATAGCTTAACTTTTCCAAAGTTTGAAATAATCATGTCCTAGCCTTGCCATAGCTTCACGATGCCATGACCTAACTTCCCCAAAGCTTGACAGAACCATAACCTAACTTATCCTAAGTGTGACATAATCATGGCTTAGCTCCCGCAACGGCCTAACTTCCGATGGCCTCACTTCCGCAACTTCCCCGAAGTTCGACATGATAACGGCTTAACTTTTCTAAATCTCGATATAATTATGGCCTAATTTCCCCACAGCTTGGGGGAGAATCAGTTTTTCTTCGCTCAGGTTCCCTCACGCCACCCTCCGGACGGCTAGTATTGTAGTTTTTATAAAATTGCTACCTGGACACACTGCGCCTCACTTTCCTTACGCCCCGCCTTCTGACAAAACGTGGGCGTTTCGCAACTTCGCCGATCAGAAAAACTGCTATTAATTCTTCGGCGATACAAAACATGGTTCCCAAAAACTTATTCGTATTTTCAAACTAATTGTTCCAATATAAGGACCGAATATAACCTCTTTTCATGTTTTTTCTACAAAAAACTTGCTAGGAATCCCTTATTTTACAATAAGAAAAAGAGAAAACTTCGTGACGCACCCTTGTAAAAAACCGTGCGGAGGGTTGCGAAAATGTCGTGGCTTGTCGAGCTTTTCTGTGCAAACACCTAGGTTGCAATTTTATAAAAGCAAAAAAAGTATGTTTCCCGAAACCTAAGCCTGGGGAGAAGTCTCAGCTCGGAACAAAAAACAGAACATGTCCTAATTTACCCAACTGAACATAACTATGGTCAAATGTTTTTCAAGTTTGAATCATTTTCATGGAACAACGTCACCAAAGTTTGACAAAACCATGGCTTAACTTCCCCCAAGTTTAAAGAAACCGTGATCCAACTCCCGCAAAATTTTCCATAATCATTGCCTAACTTTCCGAAAACTTGACAAAACCATGGCTTAACTTCGGCAAAGTTTAACGGAATCATTTCCTAGCTCCCCATAGTTCGAAGAAACCATAGCAAAGTTATGTAGGTGTCAAAAACTGTTAGCTTCCTTCATTCATTTTTCTGATCACTTGAAATTTTTTTCCAGGTGAAAACAGTTTTCTTACTTTAAAGGAGGCCGGGCATGAAAAAATTTAATAGGTCTGAGCCCTTCAAACGTATAGAAAGGGCCGTTTTAAACCCATATTTGAAACCCCGAACATCATAACTTGCACAGTACCAAAACTATGACGACCTCTAGATTATAGGCGAGAGAAGCAAGTTTATATAGGCCCTCGGAGGGTGACCGCGTTTTCGTCCCTGTGGCTCAACCGGTAACACGTTTGGCGCCCAATCCAGCCGGTGTGCTAGTTTGAACCCCTGCTTCATGATGGTTTTTGTTTTTCTTGAAAATATGCAAAACTGACGAATTAGTCCATACACCACATCTTACGACAAAATGCACACTATTTTCCCAAAATTTTCCCCGAAAATCTCCTGTACCCCCTCCTTTAAAAAACTTTTCCGTAACTTCGAAACTGTTGGCCTGCAGCGGCAAATTTCCAAGTTCTTTCTAAAAATTAGAGAACTTTCTCAATGACAGTTCTTACTGTAATTGTTTAGCGTTTCTTTCGTACTTCAATTCCTTTCCTTCTCTCTTTTATTCGCCATTTGACGACCGACAGTTGTGCAGCGGCGGGGGTCTCTCAATGCAGCAGCCGACATCTGACGGGTTCCGCGCGTCGCTATGGGTTCTATTAAAAGCCCCGCCCACTCCCCTCGCGCAATTTTGCACTGGAACTCCACTATTTTCGCTGCATACGGCTTCAAACTTTGAATTTTGAAACACGAAAAAGACGGGCATCATCGCGTCAGCATTCTCTATCGATCAGTTAAAATTTCATAAAAATCGGTTCAGTAGGAGCTTAGCAAGGGCTCTGGATACACAGACAAACAGACACACAGAATTTGTGTGGTAATAATAGTAAAGATTAGGGGTATCCCCAGGCAACCGTGGTCCAAGTTGGACTTCTGGGACCGAGTACACAGGTGCTCGCCTCCTATAATGTTCTATTGTAGGTTGATTTAGTATTGGTTCATTTTAGATCACTTCTGTGTGATAACAGTAGAATTAGGGGTATCCCCAGGCAACCGTGGTCCAAGTTGGACTTCTGGGACCGAGTACACAGGTGCTCGCCTCCTATAATGTTCTATTGTAGGTTGATTTAGGTTCTGTCATTTTAGATCACTTCCGTGTGATAACAGTAGAATTAGGGGTATCCCCAGGCAACCGTGGTCCAAGTTGGACTTCTGGGACCGAGTACACAGGTGCTCGCCTCCTATAATGTTCTATTGTAGGTTGATTTAGGTTCTGTCATTTTAGATCACTTCTGTGTGATAACAGTAGAATTAGGGGTATCCCCAGGCAACCGTGGTCCAAGTTGGACTTCTGGGACCGAGTACACAGGTGCTCGCCTCCTATAATGTTCTATTGTAGGTTGATTTAGGTTCTGTCATTTTAGATCACTTCCGTGTGATAACAGTAGAATTAGGGGTATCCCCAGGCAACCGTGGTCCAAGTTGGACTTCTGGGACCGAGTACACAGGTGCTCGCCTCCTATAATGTTCTATTGTAGGTTGATTTAGGTTCTGTCATTTTAGATCACTTCCGTGTGATAACAGTAGAATTAGGGGTATCCCCAGGCAACCGTGGTCCAAGTTGGACTTCTGGGACCGAGTACACAGGTGCTCGCCTCCTATAATGTTCTATTGTAGGTTGATTTAGGTTCTGTCATTTTAGATCACTTCCGTGTGATAACAGTAGAATTAGGGGTATCCCCAGGCAACCGTGGTCCAAGTTGGACTTCTGGGACCGAGTACACAGGTGCTCGCCTCCTATAATGTTCTATTGTAGGTTGATTTAGGTTCTGTCATTTTAGATCACTTCTGTGTGATAACAGTAGAATTAGGGGTATCCCCAGGCAACCGTGGTCCAAGTTGGACTTCTGGGACCGAGTACACAGGTGCTCGCCTCCTATAATGTTCTATTGTAGGTTGATTTAGGTTCTGTCATTTTAGATCACTTCCGTGTGATAACAGTAGAATTAGGGGTATCCCCAGGCAACCGTGGTCCAAGTTGGACTTCTGGGACCGAGTACACAGGTGCTCGCCTCCTATAATGTTCTATTGTAGGTTGATTTAGGTTCTGTCATTTTAGATCACTTCAGAGTGATAACAGTAGAATTAGGGGTATCCCCAGGCAACCGTGGTCCAAGTTGGACTTCTGGGACCGAGTACACAGGTGCTCGCCTCCTATAATATTCTATTGTAGGTTGATTTAGGTTCTGTCATTTTAGATCACTTCAGAGTGATAACAGTAGAATTAGGGGTATCCCCAGGCAACCGTGGTCCAAGTTGGACTTCTGGGACCGAGTACACAGATGCTCGCCTCCTATAATGTTCTATTGTAGGTTGATTTAGGTTCTGTCATTTTAGATCACTTCCGTGTGATAACAGTAGAATTAGGGGTATCCCCAGGCAACCGTGGTCCAAGTTGGACTTCTGGGACCGAGTACACAGATGCTCGCCTCCTATAATGTTCTATTGTAGGTTGATTTAGGTTCTGTCATTTTAGATCACTTCCGTGTGATAACAGTAGAATTAGGGGTATCCCCAGGCAACCGTGGTCCAAGTTGGACTTCTGGGACCGAGTACACAGGTGCTCGCCTCCTATAATGTTCTATTGTAGGTTGATTTAGGTTCTGTCATTTTAGATCACTTCCGTGTGATAACAGTAGAATTAGGGGTATCCCCAGGCAACCGTGGTCCAAGTTGGGCTTCTGGGACCGAGTACACACGTATTCGCCTCCTATCTTTACTATTATTACTGGACAGATTCTGTGTGTCTGTGTGTGTGTCTGTCTGTCCGGGGTCATAGCGCAGTCCCTAATTAACCGATTTTAATGAATTTTGCATGGATCGATAGAGCCCGTGTCGGAGATGATGCCCGTTTTTTCTGCTTTCTGATTAGAGCTCTAAGAAGCTCTGTGCTATCTATGCACATAGTCGAAATTGCGTCACCCTGTGTTTTCCCGGTAGGCGAGAGAGGTGGTCGTCTCTTTTTACGTAATAAAGTGTGTCTACAAATGCGGTTAATTTTGATAATCCAAGAGAAGCCAGACGGTTAAGGCGCAAAGCGCCGAAAACCGTCTGGTAATGTTCTATTGTAGGTTGATTTAGATTCTGTCATTTTAGAAAAAAGTGACAAACCGTTTGTAACACACTCCTTGAAAATAACTCGAAGTAGTAAAAATCAACGATCTTATATGTTATTTTTTATTATATTAGTTTTCTTAATTTTTCAGACAACCTTTCTCTGATGGCTGTGTTTTTTCCACAATTTTCCACACATGTTCATTCGGGATATTTTTTTTCAGGTTGCTTCTGAATTTTCATTGTAAACTAACAAAGTTCACAGTGGATATTGCCTCCAAGTCTGCTTTGTAACACAATCCATAAATTTCAGCTTAAACAGAGTTAGTTCAGGATCCCGTACTTCTTCCTTTTCAATTTATTTCTGTATATTTGTGTGAATTAATAGTAGAAACGTGAGATACAAATGCATTTTTGTATTGCCGGTTAGCAGAGAAGAGACTAAATTTCGAATGGTATTTCTTTGCGTTTTGAACTGTAATTTCTACGCACTCACTCAGAAAAAGTAGTGTTTTCATTGCTTAATCTCGATCTAGATTTATGAAGAGCTTTCAAAAGAAGCGCGCGTCCCTTTTTCTGGCTTTTCACCAGGAGTCATACCAGGACGTTGTTGCCACGGAATTCTGCATGTAATGCACCCACACGAAGACTTCACGATGGCAAGTTGTACTCATAATATAAAGTCAACCATAGTATGAAAAAGACCTGAAAAAATTATTAGAAAGAACACAAATATTTATTCAAACAAGAAGTTTTAGGATTATATTTGGATTTGTGGCCCTAAAGAGGGCCGTTGGGTTCGGATGGGTTGAGTTAAACGAGCTTAAATAATTTAAGCACGTTCTCCTCGGATACGTCTGGCAAGTTGGATATCCTTTGGCATGATGGTAACTCGCTTAGCGTGGATGGCGCACAAGTTGGTGTCCTCGAAGAGTCCGACAAGGTAAGCCTCAGCAGCCTCTTGAAGAGCCATGACGGCGGAGGATTGGAAACGAAGATCGGTCTTGAAATCCTGGGCAATCTCACGAACAAGTCGCTGGAATGGCAACTTGCGGATGAGGAGTTCAGTAGATTTTTGGTATCTTCTGATTTCACGAAGAGCGACGGTTCCTGGGCGGTAACGATGTGGCTTCTTGACTCCTCCGGTAGCTGGTGCAGACTTGCGGGCAGCTTTGGTGGCCAATTGCTTTCTTGGAGCCTTTCCTCCGGTCGATTTACGGGCGGTTTGCTTGGTACGAGCCATTGCGATAGGTTAGTATCCGATTGGACAGTAAAGAGAGTGACTAGGTCGCCTCTTTTATACCGCCTGTGGTGAGTAGGCGGAGTCAGAGAAAGAAAGGGCGCGAAGAGGAGTGTGATGTGTCCCCGCAGGGTGGTACAAACTGACTCCACCCCACCACCGCAGAAGGTAGCCGAAAGCGTATAAAAGGAGGCAACTCCTCATTTCGACATCTCACTTGTGAGTCTTCAATCAACTGTCAACAATGTCCGGACGTGGAAAGGGAGGAAAAGGCCTCGGAAAAGGAGGTGCCAAGCGCCATCGCAAGGTCCTTCGTGATAACATCCAAGGAATCACCAAGCCAGCCATCCGCCGTCTCGCCAGAAGAGGAGGAGTCAAACGTATCTCTGGACTCATCTACGAGGAAACCCGTGGAGTTCTCAAGGTTTTCCTTGAGAACGTCATCCGAGATGCCGTCACCTACTGCGAGCACGCCAAGAGAAAGACTGTCACCGCTATGGACGTCGTCTACGCTTTGAAACGCCAAGGAAGAACCTTGTACGGATTCGGAGGATAATTCCTTCGTTTCTAGACAACAAACCACCGAACCCAACGGCCCTCTTTAGGGCCACAAATCCAAATAATCCTACAATATCTTGTTTGAATAAAGTTGTGTTTTTTTCTAATTATTGTTTTCAGGTTTCCCATTACTATCGGATTTTCAATCCTCGGCCGGGTATGTCAAGTGAACTTCGCGAACCGTTCCAAATGTTTTTCTGGCTCAACTCGTCCTGGTTACATAAAAGCCTAGGACCGAAAAGGAATGGAGGCTTTTCTCATCTAAATTAGCTTCTAAATTTTCGCTGTTTTGGCTTTTCTTAGTTTTTCTGCAGTTCTGGCTATAGTTTCTCTGGATTGACCCAAATTTCTATCGCTTCAGCCTCACACTAGATTAGGCGGAACTCAATGAAAAGGTTTGCATTTTTGAATCATAGAAGGTTTGAACGATCAGAGCTACTGAAGCTAACTGACACACTGATTTTAATTACTTCAGTTCTAGCTTAACCCTCACCCCTGAGAGAATTTTAACCGAAAACTTTATATTAACAAGCATAAGAAAAAGTGTAAAACGCCATTGGCCTTGTTTACTTGCAGGAAACTTTCTCACATTCAGATGTTCTCTTCATTTACAGGTGACGGATTAAGATACTGCCATGCTACAAATCCAAGGAGTGGGAAGAAAACGCGTTGATTCCGGAAATTATCCTTCTTTCTCATTTGATATCATCTTGATTGATTTTGCCCGTTTTTTAGGAAAAAATACGCAGCAGAGAGAAGATAAAATAAAATTTCAGCCAGTGAATGTATAAAAAATTGATGAGAACGCAGGGTAGAGATAGAATTGCGATTAAAAATTCTTTAGTTAGCAGTTCTTCGAACCGGGATTGGAGTATTTCGAAACCGACATCGCTACAATCTGACTACCGAGAACATCGAGCAGCTTCTGGAGAAAAAGTAGCTTTCAGATGCTTCGAAAAATCAAGATGGAAAATCAGAAAACGCCTGTAGCTTTGATTTTACGATTAGATGTATATTTTTTTAATGTCCGACATAGAGAATCTTCTTATTACTAATGTAAAAACTTTTTTCAGTCAATCCTCTGAATGTTCCAAACTAAAATCAAAAAATCGATGTATTTCTTGGTACGGTCTTCTCACTAAACGAGTATTTCCTGCGAAAAAATTTAGTTCGTCGAAGTCTTCTTTCTCCCTTATGTTGACTTTTTTGACAAAGAGCAAAGAAACGAAAATTATTATTATTATTATTTGAAGTTGTTTAAATAACAATGACAAAAACTTTATTAACTTGAGGAAAAGTAGGATTATTAGATATATGTGGCCCTAAAGAGGGCCGTTGGGTTCGGTAATTTTGCTTTCAGCTTTTTAGGGCTTACTTGCTAGAAGTGTACTTGGTCACAGCCTTGGTTCCCTCAGAAACGGCGTGCTTGGCCAACTCTCCTGGAAGGATCAAACGAACAGCGGTTTGAATTTCGCGAGAGGAGATGGTTGAGCGTTTGTTGTAGTGGGCAAGACGAGAGGCCTCAGCAGCGATGCGTTCGAAGACGTCATTGACGAATGAGTTCATGATGGACATGGCTTTGGAGGAGACTCCAGTGTCTGGATGAACTTGCTTCAGGACACGGTAGATGTAGACAGAGTACGACTCCTTGCGGGCGTGCTTTCTCTTCTTTCCATCCTTTGGCTTCGTGACGGTCTTGGCGGCTTTCTTTGCTCCTTTGGCGGACGGCTTTGGTGGGGCCATTTCGATTGATTTGGACTGGTCGATAGACAAGTATAAAGGGAAGCACTCGTTGCTTCTCATATTTATGTAAAAACTGCGGTGAGTAGGCGGAGCATACCACCCCGCGGGGACACATGCGCATGCTGTCTCTCCTTGCCGAATGTTGTCTCTCTCCGTCTCTGCGCATGTCGCCCCGCCTACTCACCGCAGGAAACGTATATATACTCTGCTTCTCTGTTCATTTTCTTCAGATAGTTTATCGCTACCAACAACAACTCATCGTCATCATGTCCGGAAGAGGAAAGGGAGGCAAAGCCAAGACCGGAGGAAAGGCCAAGTCACGCTCATCAAGAGCCGGACTTCAATTCCCAGTCGGACGTCTTCACCGTATTCTTCGCAAAGGAAACTACGCTCAACGCGTCGGAGCCGGAGCCCCAGTCTACCTGGCCGCTGTTCTTGAGTACCTCGCTGCTGAAGTTCTCGAGTTGGCTGGAAACGCTGCCCGTGACAACAAGAAGACCCGTATCGCCCCAAGACATCTTCAACTCGCCGTCCGTAATGACGAAGAGCTCAACAAGCTGTTGGCTGGAGTGACCATCGCTCAAGGAGGAGTTCTCCCGAACATCCAAGCCGTTCTTCTTCCAAAGAAGACCGGAGGAGATAAGGAATAAGAACCCTCTTCTGAAACCAATTTACCGAACCCAACGGCCCTCTTTAGGGCCACAAATATCCATTTAATCCTAACCTAATTAATATGAATAAAGTTATTTTTTGTTCTTATTTTCTTCAGAAACAATGGCGTTTATTGAGAAGAATCGAAGAGAACTGAAGATGTACCATTCTCCGAGTTGGATTCTCCTGCCGTTTTTCTTGGAAAAAGTGCGACTGGCGGATAAATGTCACCTTTTCAAAAGTTGTTTCTTCGCTCACAAGCAGATACATTTTCTTTCTGGCTTGACAGCAAATCTCTTCGAGAAAATGCGTTAATGTGTTTGGTGTGAACAGGTCACAGTTTTATCGTTCCGCTCTGCATCGATTATCTCGGCTCTCAATCTGCCAAAGAACCTGAAAAATGACACGACAGCTACAACGGTAAGAACGGCATTCCTGTTGAGTTGCACCTTCAGAACAATCACCTTCCCCAGACAAAGTGTTTATTTGAGCGCACTTTCTCTTATGGTGAACAGGTGCACCGCATCTATGGATCAATACACCATCATTCAAAAAACTCTTACCTCCGTTCTTTCTCTTTGAAACCTCCATTCTCAACGCACTAAAAATGAAGCTATTCAAGTTTCCATATTTGGCTTTTCACAAAATTCTAACTCAAATGGATCCCATCTCTCTAATTGCTTTGTCATTTAGTTCGAAAAACAGCAAAGCGAAACTGAAAAGTGTCTCATTTCGTACTGACAATACTATGATCTGTTCTGAAGAAAAGGAAATAAAGAAAATGAACTTCTACATTGAACTTCTTGAATCTCATCATAGCCTTTCTGTTTTTTTCTGTGCTCCTCTACCAAAAGATCGTAAAAATGCTCACAGTTTGAATGTGAATATTGGAGGAGTCAATTATAATTGTCGGTAAGTTTTTGATCTTTCTAATAAAAAGAAAAACATAGTTCTTGTCATTCAGATATCTCGATGTAATTGATAAAAACTGTAATTTATTTATTGGATCTCTTGGACATAAAAAAGATTTTCAATTTATTTATTTTTTACTCGACTTATTCAAGACCAATGTTCATGCCGTTCACATAGATATTACCAAAATCAAACATTTTGAGAAATTCGTTTCAGAACCATGCGTTCAAAATATTCGAAAATGTCGTTTAATTGGAAAACGTTCCATTTCTGCAAAAAAAGTTACAAAATTTTTTGATAATTTTACAAATCCTTTGAAAATGATGACAATAGCATCAAGAATCATTGGAAAACTTGATTTAAATTGTAAATTTTTCCAAACAGAAAACATGGTAATATTAAATTGTAAATGGATTACAAAAGAGTATTTCTTGAATCTAAATGGAAGACATATGATTGTACTCGGTCCTCTACGGACTTTTTTTGATTTTACTGAATTCATTGTTCCATTTATTAAACAATGGTTAGATGGTACTAATACAACACTTGCTTCTTTAAAGATCATGTCTAGTTCTCCATTTGAAAAGCAACAAGTTTTGAATAATTTTAATACAAAACCATGGGATCCAGCGGAGAGATCAGATACTTTTGTAATGAAAAATACGTGAGTTTTCAATCCGATTCTATAAATCAAGATGAGAGTTATTTCAGGCCATTTCACATTGTAGATTCTGGAAATATGAAACGAGAAGCTTCTTTCAATTGTTCGACTGGAGTAGATATTGAAAGAAATGATGGATTATTAGCGACTATTTATTTTGAAACTGATACACGATTTCAGTTTTTTGTTTGGCACGAAAGATTCCCTGGACCACCGCAACCTTTATAAACGCTTTTCTTCTTAATAATGTCTGTTCATTTAGCTTTCTATATTTGCCTGCTTCTCTTTTTTTGTGTAAAAAGCTTTCAACAATGTAAATTTATTTCTTCTTCACAGAAGTTACTTTCCATACAGATCTTACAATACCTCTGTTCAATAGAGCGCCCTTTCCTATATTATGGACAGGTACATTCCCTGGATCAATAGACACATTTTTCAAATACCTCTTCTTTTTTTTTCCGTTCATTTAAAATCTCTATTATTCAGGCACTCGAAAATGAATCTATTCAATTTTCCTCATTTGGCTTTTCATGAAATTCTAACTGAAATGGATCCAATCTCTTTGATTTCTTTATCATTTTGTTCGAGAAATAGCAAACAAAAACTTAAAAGTGTCTCATTTCGTACTGACAATACTATGATTTGTACTCAAAAAAAGGAAAAAAAGAAAATGTACTTGTACATTCGATTTCCTAAATCCGATCACCACCTTGCTGTTCTTTTCTGTGCTCCTCTACCAAAAGATCGGAAAAACGCTCACAATTTTATTGTGAATATTGGAGGAGTCAATTATAATTGTCGGTAAGCCTTTTAACTTTCTAAAAAGAAACAAAACTATAGTACCTTTTATTCAGATATCTCGATGTAATCGATGAAAACTGTAATTTATTCATTGGATCTCTTGGACATAAAAAAGAGTTTCAATTTATTTATTTTTTACTCGACCTATTCAATACCAATCTAGACGGTCTTAATGTAGACTTCTCCAAAATCAAAAACTTTGAAAAATTTGTTTCGGAGCCATGTGTTCAAAATATTCGAACATGTCTTTTACCCGAAAAACGGTGCATTTCTGCAAAGAGAATCACAAAATTATTTGATAACATTTCGAAACCTTTGGAAAAAATAAACATTCCGGATAAATCGAAAATCATTGGAAAACTTGATTTAAATTGTAAATTATTTCAAACAGAAAACATGCGAATTACGAATTGGAGATGGATTACAAAAGAGTATTTCTTGAATCTAAATGGAAGACATATGATTGTACTCAGTCCTCCACCTGTTACTGATTCTATTACTCCATTTATTAAACAATGGTTAGATGGTACAAATACAAAACTTTCTTCTTTAAAAATCCAGTCTATTTTTCCATTTGAAAAGCAACAAATTTTGAATAATTTTAATACAAAACCATGGAATCCAGCCGAAAGATCAGATACTTTTGTAATGAAAAATACGTGAGTTTTCAGTCCGATCACAGGTCAGTCGCGGTACGATCCGTTATGGGTTCGTACAGTTTTGGATGCATAACGGATCCGTTGTGGGTCTTTTCCGAATGTATGTTCGCGCACGGACCGTTTTTTCAGTCATTAGGAAAGAGACAACGGCAATGTTCGCACGCGGCTGAAAAACGGACCAGCAGAGAAGTTGAAGCCTCTCACATACATTGTCGAGAGGGTTAGCTCGCACGCGGATGAAAAACAGATTCGCTACGGATCCGATACAGGTGGCCGAGAAATGATGGCCTAATTAAGTTCTTCCACTTCGTTTTTTTTTCATTTTTCGAATTTATTTTCAACACGTTATATTCCTAATGTCTATATTATTGACAAACAATGTTGGAGAAACGACGAATTGTTGGACCTAGTTGGTTCTCCGAAAGTCGGAGGTTAATTTTCCTCACAAATTTTCAATGATAACTGAAATATTTTCAGGACTTGAAAAACGTATTGGAACTTGTTCAATTCCGGAATCGGAAGTATATTGACACGAATTGCATGTAAGTTGATAATTTATTTTTTGCGCCTATTTTAAACATATTTTTTCAGATTGTTTTCGAAAAAAAATCAGCAACTTCTTGGTTAAATTGGAAAGACTCGAATTAGGAAGGATTCTCACTCGTTCACTGGATTTCTACCGTAATAATTATGTTATCTTTTTTTTTAATTTTTTGGAATCTTTTGAAGTAATAAATCCTTATTATTACCTTTCTTAGAACCAAGCGTTACAACCATCTCTAATAAACAATTAAATGCAAAACGCTAGAAGGGACCCGTCGGGTGGCCCTATCATTACGTTCGCGATGGATCAGTAACGGATCGCATACGGACACACATACTATTCTTATTTCACCCGCTCGCGAACGGCGATGGACCCGTAACGGATTGTCCGCGAACGACCTGTGATTCTATAAGTTAAGACGAGGAATTTTTCAGGCCATTTCACATTACAGAGCCTGGAAATAAGAAACGAGAAGCTTCTTTCAATTGTTCGACTGGATATGATATTGAAAGAAATGATGGATTATTAGCAACTATTTATTTTGAAAATATTTCGCAGTTTATGTTTTTTGTTTGGCACGAAAGATTTCCAGCACCTCCTCAGCTTTTATAATCTCTATTCTTCTTCATAATGTCTGTTCATTTTCATTTTTATATTAGCCTTATTCTCTTTATTTGTGTACGAAGCGTTCAACAATAAAAATAAAAATTTTCTCGAATCTCCTAGATGTTCCTTCTTCACAGAAGTCACTTTCCAAAAAGGTCCTACAATACCTATATTCAATAGAGCGCACTTTCCCATATGATGGACAGGTACATTTCTGAATCAATAGACACATTATTCAAACATCTCTTCCCTTTTTTCCGTTCATTTAAAAATCTCTATTATTCAGGCACTCGAAAATGAAACTATTCAATTTTCCACATTTGGCTTTTCACGAAATTTTAACTCAAATGGATCCAATCTCTTTGATTTCTTTATCATTTTGTTCGAAAAAGATCATAGAGAAATTGAAAAGTGTCTCGTTTTGCACAAAAGATGTCCTTCTCTCTGAAGAAAAGGGAATAGACAAAATGTACATTAACATTCGTTTTCCGAAATCCTATCATCACCTTGTTGTTTATTTCTGTGCTCCTCTAACAAAATATCGTAGAAATATGAAAAAATTGAATGTGGATATAGGAGGAGTCTATTATAATTGTCGGTAAATTTTTTTGTTTTTTTTTATAGAAACGAAACTACCATAAAACCTGCATTGGTGGTGCACCACTATTAGAGGCACCATTTGTTTCTGATCATAACTTCTTCCAAATTTAGGATCGTTTTAAAGTGAAATATTCTTGTATTCCAAGTCGGGGGTTTTCACTAAATAGGAGATTGAGGACGTCACTCAAGAACGGGATGAAAATTCTTGGAGAGGCTATGTCGACCACGCTGAATCCATTTCTAAAGTCAGTTTGGTCCGTTTTCATGACCCACTAATTTTCGGGCTAGTGTGGCCTGCGAGCCCGAAAATTAGTGGGTCATGAAAAGGCCGCACGGACCAAATTGACTTCAGAAATGGATTCAGCGTGGTCGATATAGTCTCTGCGCAAATTTTCAGCCCGACGTCCTCAAACTTACCCCTAGTAAACGTGTAGTGAGCTATAATGAAAACAAAACAGAACTGGCAACTTTTCAGTTATCTCAATTTGGACACGTGTAGACTATTCATTGGATCTCTTGGACATAAAAAAGAATTTCAATTTCTTTCTTATTTACTCGACTTGTTCAAAACCAATCTATATGGTATTCTAATTGATTGGTCCAAAATCAAAAACTTTGAAAAATTCATAATGGAACCTTGTATTAAAAACATTCGAGGATGCTTTTTCACTGGGAACCAGCACCTTTCTGCGAAAAAAGTTGCAAAATTCTTTGCTAGCCTTTCGAACCCTTTGGAAATATTCAAAGTACAACCAATAATTATTGGAAAACTTGACTTAAATTGTCAATTATTTCAATCTGAGACTATTGTTATAAAAACTTGGAAATGGATGACAAAAGAATATTTTATGAATTTCAATGCAAAACATATCAGTTTATTGATACCTTCGCCCGCAACTGATTATATTATTATTTTCATTCGACGATGGTTAAATGGAAATAATACAAAATTTCGATCTTTGGATGCTTGCACGCTTGTTCCATTTGAAAAAGAACAAATTCTGAAGGAATTCAACACAAAACAATGGAATCCAGAGGAAAGATCAGATATATTTGTATTGAGAGATACGTAAGTTATCAATCAGATCACAGCAGTTAAGATAAAACAATTTCAGGCCATTTCATATTACAGAGCCTGGAAATAAGAGACGAGAAGCTTCTTTCAATTGTTCTGCTGGAGTAGATATCGAAAGAAATGATGGATTATTGGCAACAATTCATTTCAAAACTCATACACGATTTCAGTTTTTTGTTTGGCACGAAAGATTCCCTGGACCACCAACAAGGCTTTTATAATCTCTATTCTTCTTAATAATGTCTGCTCATTTAGCTTTCTATATTTGCCTGCTTTTCCTTTTTTTGTGTGTAAAAAGTGTTCAACAATGTAAATTTCTCAAAGAACCTCCTAGATGTTTCTTCTTCACAGAAGTTACTTTCCAAAAGGGTCCTATAATACCTCTGCTTAACTTTACTCTTCCCTAAAAAGAAATTCTCATTATTTCCTGATTTTGTATGAAAACAAAAAAGTTTTAAGTTCTAATAATTAAGTTTTACGCAACATTATCGCTAGTGGTCTGAGCTATGTGCCCATTGTTGCAGCATTCCATTAAGACATATTTGCTAACTAGACTGGACATGGCTGCCTAATCACTGCTCTTTGTTTCCCAGATTTTGCCTAATCTCCGTGTAATGTTGTTGAAGTGTGACGTGAAGATGCTAAATGCTATGCCAGACCAGTTTTGTTTTTTTGATCGTTCGCGGTTTCAAAACTTACCTGGCCTCATGCCGAATTGCAGCGTCCATTAGGATTCTCAGTGAGGATACATGTAGTTAAGGGAATCTCTAAGTTCACTAAATACATACTTTTGATGCGTTTTATGAAATTCAACCTCAAACTTTTTCTCAAACCTAGATTTCATTCAATCTTACAATTCGGGTATACTTCATCTAACTATGTTCCTATGTGTCGCGGACACCGTCGGTTTAGTGTTTACCTATTATCAAACTTTCTTTGAATTTTCAAATAATGAAAAAATAGATTTTACACGTTTTCACGCCGCGATCGCATTGCGTTTACAGTGCTCTTCTATTTGAAGGCATTAGAAGAGATGATGGGTTTTTATCACCAATGTGCTTCCAAAGCAGTAATAAAATAACTTGTGTCAGTTTCTCTTTTGAACTGACAAATTTCCAAACTTTTACAGATTTTGTAGAGCTCACAAACTCCAAGCTTCTCTACCTTCGCAGGGAAAGCAAAACGTTGTACGAATCTTCATTCTAATTGTCTTTTTACTAAAAAAAAGTTTATTTAGAATTTGATTTGAACACGGATAACACGTAAAACAACGTAACATTTCTTTGTTACTTTATTTCAAATTCGCGATTAAAAACAGTTAAGAAGTTCAAATATAAACATGTTGAGGTGGACCGGGAAACCGTTCATGCCATACACAAAAATGAATATTACGCAATGATCCAGGAAAGACGAAAGTGGCTAATAATCCATCATTTCGTTCAATATCATGTCCTTCAGAACATTCGAAAAGTGCCTCTCGTTTCAAATTATCATCACCGTTGTCCATAAGTATTCTGCAATTTTCATTTATTCGACCGCAAAAAAAACTGCTTTAGAAGAGCCCTGCAACCTATTTAGTTTCAATGAGAAATGGTCAATCTTGCGAAGTTTTGTGCATCAATTGGGGAAAAGTTTTGCTCGGATAAATACAAAAGAAATACTCTATTATAAGAGCCCATTCTTAATATAAGAGCCCTCAAAACACTGCTTGTATCAATAGAAGAGCATGCTCTTCTAATACAGTTTTTACGGTAGTTTTCATTCCATTTTCCTAGTCTGGGTACACGATTGTACCATTACTGTTCAAAAGGGTTTTCGGGGATTTGTTTCACGCATCTATGAAACTAAATAACCGTATAATCTCTTATATACTGGAAGTTTTCCTAATAGAACGGCACCCCTAATAGATAGGTAGATTGAACAGTTAAGTCAGAAAGTTTTGAATAAAACTGGAACTCACCCTCCTTTTATTAAAAATTTCTCGGCTCTTTTCGTTGGATCCCATGGTTTTGCATCAAATTCTTCTATAATTCTTTGTTTATTGAATCTGTGTCCATGATAGAATGCAATATATTGAAGTTTTGTATTATTTCCATTCAACCAATTTCTAATAAATAAAATGATATCATCAGTTCTCAGTTTAGTTTTACGAAACAACCCATTTATTCCACAAAAATTCAGAATATGATCCGTTTTTAACCATTTGGCTTCAAGTAAATGTAGATTATCAAACTCGAACATCTCACAAAATACACCAACTCTTCCTTTTATTTTTGGTCCAATTATAATTCTTTTTGCAGATTTTTGGAAATTGGAAAAGAATTCTCGGATCTTTTTTAATGATACAAAATTTCCTTTCAATATGACACCTTGAACATTTTGAATACACGGTTCCGATACAAATTGTTTAACATTTTTGATTTCTTTTAAATCAATTTCCATATTGGTTAGTTGAGTTCTGAACAATTCCATCAAATAATAGAGAAATTGGAACTCTTTTTGATGTCCACAAGTGTTGATAAAGATATCAAATTGATTTTCATTGTGCTCACGAGTGTATCTGAAAAGAAAAATTGTCGTCTCAAACTTAATGATTAAGTCATCTGAACTTCTTGTTTGAGACATTTCAAATTCCGACGTACTTTTTTATTCTGATGATTTCCTTCCACTACGACTTCACTCAGAAATCACTTGAAACGGTTGAAAACGGCGTTTGGAGGCATGGCCGCTGATGGCCTAGGAATTAGAAAAGAGTCGCGCACTTGCCGGATTCTAGGCCATCAATCTGTTTTCAACCGTTTAGAGTGATTTTTGAGTGAAACTGTACTGTAGAAGAATAAAACAAATACGTCTTCAAAATTTAAAAGTGACAAAATTTAACGTTGAAAACACGTTGAAAACCTACAAAAAAAAACAAAAAAAAAACTAACCGACATCTATAACTGAGTCCGTTCACATTCAAATTAACCATCCCATAATTACGAAAAGTAGATCTCGGAGGAGCACAAAAATAAACTTTCAGATCGTATTCAGATTTTGGAAATTTGAAATAATATGTTGGTTTTCCTCTTTTTTCAGAATCAGTTTCCACATATACATTTCTTATTTGAAACGATACTTTTTTGATTCGATTTCGAGATTTTTGTGAACAAAATGATAAAAATATGATAGGAGTAGGATCCATTAAATTAATAATAGTATCAAAAACTAAACACGGAAATTTGAACAAATTCATTTTTTTTTGGTTTTGAGTACCCCTGGATTGAAATGAGAATAGCAGAAGAATATTGATTAGTTACGGGCTGTTCAAGACTAGAAAGTGCGCTCTATTGTACGACAGAAGACATTGTATACCGTAGCATTTACTGATGTGCCCTTGTATTAAAGGTTCTGATACATTTCGCTTGAAGGAGCTCGTTTATGTCACTTTTTCTCAGAAATAAAACTGTTTTCGATAGTTTTTCAATGAAAATTTGCCTGAAATGATAGAAATATTAAATGAAGAGGTTATATTCAATCATAAAATATTTCAAAGAATACAAAACAAAGTTTCCGATTAGAGCACACTTGCTATGTTCATCACAATCAAGTCTTCATTGAATCACATTTTTCTTGATTCCAAAAGTTTGTGAAACTGTTCAATTTCCCATTTTTAGCTCTGAAAACCAAATTCACGAAATTGGTTCTCTACGACATAATCGGGTAACAGTTTCAAAATAAGAAATCACTGATAATCCAACATTTGTTTAAACGTCATCCTTCTGAAAATAACTATGTCTCTTAAGGAAGCAACATCTAGGAAAATGTAGGGGATTGGAAACGTTTTCATTGTTGAACGCTCATATATTTCATCAAAAAAGAGAATAAGACACATATAAAACAATAATTGAACTGACATTAACAAGAAGAAAGGAGTTTATAACAACGATTCCACAAGAAAATGGAGCAATTGTGAGCTCAGGGTCCGCACAGAGACTGTTTTTTACTCGTAGATTCGTCATATCGGCATAGTTTTTAGTCATTTATAAACAGAACTACAGTTCTTGATCGAGTTCGTCCACTTCGGAATCCATGATTTTCAGAAAAGAAGACGAAGACGAACATCAATAAACATCTAGGAGATTCTAGAAATGTTTATTATTGTACACATTTTACACAAAAAAGAGAATTAGACACCTCCAGGAAGATAAATGAACAGACTATATAAAGAAGAAAAGAGTTTATAAAGGTTGCGGTGGTCCAGGGAATCTTTGATGCCAAACAAAAAACTGAAATCGTGTTTCAGTTTCAAAATAAATAGTTGCTAATAATCCATCATTTCTTTCAATATCGACTCCAGTAGAACAATTGAATGAAGCCTCTAATCCCCATTTTCTAAGCTTTTTGACTCGAGATATTCTGAAATAACTTTTGTCTGAAAAGTAAAAATTAGGCAGTTGGAACTCACGTATCTTTCACTACAAAGGTATCTGATCTCTCCATTGGATTCCATGGTTTTGTATTAAAATCCTTCAAAATTTGTTGCTTTTCTATTGGAATAACATTAAAGATAGTTAAAGAACAAATTGTTGTGTTTGTACTTTCTAACCATTTTTTAATAAAAGATATAATAACATCATTTCCAAATCGACAAATGACAAAAATCATATGTCTTCCATTGAAATTCAATAAATATTCATTTGTAATCCAAAGCCCGTTTGGTACATGAACGTTTTCTGTTTGAAAAAATTTACAATTCAAATCAAGTTTTCCAATAATTCTTGGTTTTATGTCCATTTTTTTCAAAGGATTTGTAAGATTATTAAAAAACTTTGTGACTTTTTTTGCAGAAATGCAACGTTTTCCAATTAAACGACATTTTCGAATATTTTGAACGCATGGCTCCGAAATGAATTTCTCAAAGTTTTTGATTTTGGTAATATCTATGTGAACGGCACGAACATTGGTTTTGAACAAGTCGAGTAAATAATAAATAAATTGAAATTCTTTTTTATGTCCAAGAGATCCAATGAATAAATCACAGTTTTTATCGATTACATCGAGATATCTGAATAAAAGGAACTTTAGTTTTGTTTCTTTTTAGAAAGTTAAAAGGCTTACCGACAATTATAATTGACTCCTCCTATATTCACATTCAACTTGTGAGCATTTTTACGATCTTTTGGTAGAGGAGCACAGAAAAAAACGAAAAGATAAGACATAGGAAATCGAATGAACAAATTCATTTTCTTTATTTCATTATCTTCAGAACAAATCATAGCATTGTCAATACAAAATGAGACACTTTTCAGTTTTTGTTTGCTTTTTTTCGAGCAAAACGATAAAGAAATCAAAGAGATTGGATCCATTTGAGTTAGAATTTCATGAAAAGCCAAATGAGGAAAATTGAATAATTTCATTTTTTAGTGCCTAAGGGTATGGATTTCCGAGAAAAGGAGGAATTTGAATAATGGAATATTGATCCAAATGTATTTCTGTTTACCCTATGAGAAAATGCGCTCCATTGAACAGATTTTAAGGTATGGTAGGAATATAGTTTTTAATTTTCAAGTAAAAAAATCTCTCAAATACAAACTTACATTTCAATTTGAAAACAGAATGAATTTAAAAACTCACTTCACCGCAATTCAAAGGAATGAGACGTAAAGATTGAAGAGTCAGATAGAGAGAGCATCAAAAAAGTTTAGAAAAATTTTCAGAGAGTTCACCAAACGACTATCAAAAGCTAGAGTTAGAGCAGAAATTGCAAGATTATTGAATGTAAACTGTGAATAATTTCATTCAATTCATCTCCCTATTTCAAATGCTAAATGGGTTGAAAGATGTCACATTTTGAATATTAATTCAATGCATACTCTTTTCAAAGAAATTACATTTAAACTGATAATACACCGTAAAAACTGTAATAGAAGAGCATGCACTTTCATTGTTTCAAGAAGCATTTTAAGTGATTTCTTATTAAAGGGATTGTTCTAATGAAGTTGACTCTTCTATTTATCCTAGCACATGTTTGAAACGTCGTAAAGTAACTCATTCGTTATCAAAAATACAGACTGTTGTGTTAAAGGGGCTCTGTCAGTTTATCTTCCATGATTATTTTGACAATTTACAATTATTTATTCCATAAATTATTTTTTTCATGCATGTACAATTTGAGGTAAAACAGGGAATCGTTCATGCCAAACCAAGAATTGAAATCCACATAAATCGGGTGAGAATCGAATAGAAGCCAATAATCCATCATTTCTTTCGATATCATGATCTTTAGAACAATCAAATACAGGCTCTCGACGCACATTTTCAGAATCCATGCAGAAAAACATTCTGGAAATTATGTAGAATATTTCGTGTTTACAATTAAATGTTTGAATTGAATCGAAACTTCTTAAAAAGAAGTGGTCCGACCTGATGGCACCAATCAGAAATATGGGTGTAGTCAACAAATAAAAATAAAAGTTCAAAATGAAAAGTAACTCACACTGTCCTCATAATATATTCCTTTGCTCTTTTATTTGAATCCCATGGTTTCGCATTGAATTCTTTTAAAATCTGTTCCTTATTAAGTACAGGAAGACCTGGTACAGTAACATATTGAATTCTTGTATTATTCCCATTTAACCAATGCCTTATGAATTCAATTATGTCATCATTTTGAAGTTTGGATCTCTGAATAAATGTATTTCTTGAATTTAAATTCAGTAGTTGTTCTCTTGTTATCCAACCAGCTTTGCACATATTCAGATTATCACTTTTGAAAAAATTGCATTCCATATCCACTTTTCCTCTAATATTTGTGTCAACTTTAACTTTCGAAAGCGGGTTTTGAAATAATTTCGTGAATTCAGAAAACTTGTTTAGTGATGTAGAGTTTCCATTTAACATGATGCTTTGAATATTCTGAATACACGGTTCCATTACAAATTTCTTGATAGCTTTGATATCATTCAGATCTATACTCATCTTTTTCAACGATGTTCTGAATAAATCCATTACATAATAGAAAAAATTAAACTCTTTTTCATGTCCACAAGTGTTAATGAACATTAAATATTCATTCCCAATACGGTCCGGAAAATACCTGAATTCAGTATATTCTAACTTTCAATAATAAAAATGATAATTCATACCTGCATTTATAATCGATACCATTAATATTGAGATTGAAAATAATGAAATGCCGAAGAATTGTTCTTGGAGGAGCATGAAAAGAAATGGAAAGAAAACTATCTGTTTTTGGAAAAGGAATGACAAACACGAGTCCTTTTGATGGTTTATCATCTCTAATCCATGCTTTTTTGATTTGAAATGATACTTTCTTGATTCTTTCTCTTGATTTTCGAGAACAAAATGAGAGAAATATCACTGGAACAGGTTCCATTAAATGAATAATTAGATCAAAAACTACAGAAGGAAGTTTGAATAATTTCATTGTTTCAATTTCCAAAACACACTTTTCTGAATGTTCAGTGTCATTAGTAATATCGATCCCTCTCACAATACGATTAGTACGAGATGAATCGTGCTCTATTGTACTTAGACATCATTGTGCTACAGAGGGATACTGTACTGGCCTAACATCTTCGGACTGCGAGGAAAGTTGTTAACGCCTGATCAACACGGAACAGTAACATATGAACGTCATTCAAGTTTATTCTTTGGTTCGAAAAATTCGAAAGTTTGGAGTCGTTTTACAGATCATTATGGAAGCCCCGGACCGTTTTCCAAGACACTGCATTGAATAGACTGTCGGTTTTATTCTTGTGATGACCCCTCCTAAAAACACCGTTGTCCACCTTCGATACATTGTAAGTAAGGAGAAATGTGCTTCTTTGAATCTCTTTTGTTTTTCTCTCCGATTCCAAACCACTTAGGAACCATCCTCATTATATTAGAATTTCAATAGAAACTCATATAAAATCAGACTTTGATAAACTTTGAATTGTAATTTCACTCTAAATCGGCGTATCTTTCAACTTCAAATCAATCCACTTCATCTGTAATGAACAATTCGTTAGGCTGCAAAAACCACAAGAGACAGTAGACAAATTGTTTTTTTTTAATCATATTAAGGATTTGATCTAGGCGCTGCCGCTGCTTTTTTGTTTTTATTCTATTTCATGAGCAAAATCTGGTTTGAAATCGTCACTTCCAAAATGGACCCGATTGCTGCGTTAGCTGCAAACCGTATTAGTGCTGGGCAATACGACAGGAATGGCCTGGAGGAGGTGTTGGACATCGCCAATATGGATGTCATTACCGGTCGAGATCTTTCACCGGTCGCTCCACTCCACCCAGCACCTATGCAGCAACAACAAGCTCAACAACAACAGCAGCAACAACAGCAACAACAGCAGCAACAACAACAGCAACAACAGCAACAGCAACAGCAGCAGCAGCAACAGCAACAGCAGCAGCAGCAGCAGCAGCAGCAGCAGCAGCAGCAGCAGCAGCAGCAGCAGCAGCAGCAGCAGCAGCAGCAGCAACTGCTGCAACAACCACAACAGCAGCAGCGACGACGACAAAGGAGAGGCCAAAGAGGCGGCCAGCTTCCAGCGAATCAAGGCCGAGGAATGGGGGGGAGAGGCCTCGGAAGAGGAGGTGCCCCGCGTCACCGCAAAGTCCTTCGTGATAACATCCAAGGAATCACTAAGCCAGCCATCCGCCGTCTCGCCAGAAGAGGAGGAGTCAAACGTATCTCTGGACTCATCTACGAAGAAACCCGTGAAGTTCTCAAGGCTTTCCTTGGGAACGTCATCCGAGATGCTGTCACCTACTGCGAGCACGCCAAGAGAAAGACTGTCACCGCTATGGACGTTGTTTACGCTTTGAAACGCCAAGGAAGAACCCTGTACGGATTCGGAGGATAATTCCTTCGTTTCTTGACAACAAACCACCGAACCCAACGGCCCTCTTTAGGGCCACAAATCCAAATAATCCTATCTTTGCTTTTGTTAATAAAGTTAATTTATTTCTGCTATCACGATGTGAGAGCACTTATATAATAACACTTACTTTTGCTTCGTCACTCACAACTCAACTGGAAGCCTGTTGCACTCGCTGGGAACGGCTGGAAGAACCTGCAAGTAGGGCGGAGAGAAACGGTTTTAGTTCATCTATATACTAACCTGACAGCCTCCCATTCGATCAACCATGAATCCAGAGAGCAAAGAAGACGGCAAACAGAAGATCCTGAAATTTTGGCGGAGAGAAAAACAATAGTTACATCTTAAACTAACTCAAAAACCTGTCTTCGTGTGTCGTTGTGATTGATGTTGTGTGCCTTGAACGTCTCTCTGAAAATGAGTGGATTAGTTAGTTTTAAGAGGATTTCGGAGAAAAACTACGCTCAATTCGGTATAAATACTCGAAAATTGCTATTAGAGCGATTAATTTTATGTGGGCAGTGCAAAAATGTAGCGTGTAACGCTGAAAATCATCATCTTTCTCAAAGTTGACAAATAAAATCTGAAAGTGACCATTGCGTGCGGGGTAGGTGCACAAAGGCGCGCCGCACTTTGCAAAAAAGGAGGAGCTTCAGCCAAAAATCCACACTGATAAGTGTATCACTTTTCTATTGGTCAGCAACGCCTACAGCTATGCCACTGAATGGTTAATCACCGGGGACTTGCAAAAACTAGTCCCCGGCTACCGTTTCTGTTAACACAAGGTCTTCTTTTGAACAAGATCTGAAAAAAGCGTAGATGTAATTTTGAAATTCTATGATTTCAAAGCAGAGAAATTCGCTGAAAAAGAGCATTTTTCAGTACTAAAAAGTTGATGGCTACGTGGAAATGTAGAAAAAACGTTTATTATTTCGACAGTGCATAAAGGTATCAGAAAATAAGAATCAAGTTAATAACAACAAAATCAAACAAAAAAAACATAACAAAGATTAGGGAAAAACAGAGGGGAATGATGTGGGAGGGGGAATTAGCTCCGGCTCCAGCCTGAAGATTGGCGGCATCGGAATGGGCGATGGTTCCTGGTTCGGATCGAACTGAAATATATTTTGTTGAAATAAGAAAACAACTTTTGAGGTACTTACGAGAGCATGAAGAGGGCCTGGAAGTTGCTGAATCGCCAAGTTCTCCGGCCAAATTGATGCCTTTGATTTCTGAAGCTTATGTGCGAGTTCTTCGTAACTCGACTTGAGCTTAAGCGCTTCTGTGAAGTTGCCAACGACCATTAGCACTGGGATCAGTTGGGAGAGCTCATCTGGAAAGATAACTATGAATTGAAGATGTCAAAAAATGAATGAAGATGAAGATGTCACATTAGAGCACTTATACATCTTCTAAACAGAAAGTGTCACTCCATAACAGATGCTTGAACTCACTTCCAATTGTCTCTGCCCATCGATACGTGTCAGCTAGAGCATTGAGAAGTGCCGAGTCTTCATACTCTCCACCTTCCTTCAATGAGCTCTTCTTCTTTTCAATCTGCTTTCTTCTTCTAACAGTTGATGCCATAGACACTTTTGATGATCCAGATCTTGAACTGATACTTGAAATGATTGAAATATCATCACGAAGATCATCAACTTCTCCAGCAGCAAACTGTTCCACTCTCTTCAACTTATTCTCTCGGACTACTGTCAATCTCTTTTTATACTTTTCAAAGTCTGTCTGCCGTCTCTCCATATCCATTGTGATTTGCTCATTCCGATTCATAGCTGCACTTTTGATCAATTCATACTTCCCTGCTTCAACTTCTCGACTCGCTTCCGTCCATTCAAATGCATCACAAAGAACTTGGACGATTTGGCTACTAGAAGAACCAGCGAGCTTCAATGCCTTTGCCAACTCTTTTGGCTGCCTTGCCTCTCGAAGTGCTGCACTCATCTTTATAGCATGAATCTTCAGTTTTCCAGAATCCACCTGAAGACGTCGAGCAGAAGCGGCGAGCCCATCCACATCTCTAGACATTTCCCAACATTTCAGAGTTTTTTCAACATTTCCAGATAACTCGTAGAACATGGCAGCCTCTCTCCAATGCACCTTCCGCTCCAACTCAGCTGCATACAATTCACAACATTGTCTATATCTCTTATCGGTTGAATTCACTAGTGTCAACGTCTTCTGATGAAGCCCTTCTCTTTGTACAATATCCTTGATATCACTCCACCACGTCTCTTCTTCTCCCCGTGTTTCACTTGAATCCAACGTGAGCAATGACGAAATAGCATCTGGCCATGCTTCTCGGACAACATTGATTCTGTATTGTCTTTCCAGAGAACATGCAACTCTATTCAATTTGTTCAACACTGGAAGGTACTCTTTTGGATCATAGTTTGAAGCTTCTGCCACTTTCTGAGCCAATTTCAGATCATATGTAGAAAGGGCACAGTTGAAGAGCTCTTTGGCCGGAACGAAGAATGAGATGTGATGAAGACTGTGACGAGTGAAGACGTCCTTCCGTTCTACTGAAAATGAATAGCGTCTATTTTTTGACATTCTGATTATTATTACCTATTTTCTCCACATGTTCTTGAACCTCCTTCAAACATTCATCGATTTTCGCTGGCTTCGTTCTTAGAAGCGCTGTGAGCAGCAATGGGAACATCTTTGTCTTCTTATCAACATCTTCTAAGTCACTGATAAATCGAGCCACTGCCATACACAAAGAGGATCCTTCCTCTGCAAAAACTTCCGTGCAACTGACAAGAAGTTGCTCCAGGAGTTGAGAATCATTCGTTGATTTCAGCCAGATTTCCATATCATTTTGTAGATCCTCTCCTTTATATTTCATGGCAAATGACATATCGACTCGATGCTTCTTCATCCATTTAAATGCAGTCAGATATTCTTTTCTATCGAGATATTCACGTGTTTGAGCCATCACATAACGACGTGGCTGAATAGTTTCCAAATTTCCACGTGCTGCTTGAAGAATCACATTTGCCGAGTTCTCATTACAAGCAACCAATTCACAGCCGGCTTCTACATCACGAACATCTTCTAAAGTCTTGCCGGATTCAACATCAACAAACCGGAGTTTATTATCGAAATCAACGAGGAGAATGTCAGATCCTCGTGTTAATATAGAAACGGCGTCTTGCGAAACTCGTGAAGAGTCAATGAAGAGCATTGAGTTATCAGCAAGAATTACGTGATGACTCTGAAAAGACATGAGTCAGAAATTGGCATAATGCAACGGTAACTTACTTGGATAAAATGAACTTCAACTGAATCAAACTTCTCAATTTTGAATAGATCTTCTTTGGTTGTCAAATCAACAAACTTTCCATCATTCGTAGCGATTTCCACGTGCTTGTTTTGTGGGTTGACACCTATCCACCCGATGTTATCTCCTTCCAGAAGTTTTTCAAAGTTCGCACCAACTCTACATACAACGTGTTTTCCATGGCTAGCAACCCATACAATAAAGGATTCCGTCGGTTCGTCGTAAACAAAACCACAGATGACGCCTTCTGTGACTTCAGAATGAAGTACTTCATCGATGGAGACACGATCACTGTTGAATTGGTAGCCATCGTTGTCTTGACTAACTGTAGAAAAAGTAAATTTATCGAACATCATTATATTTATAAACTAACATGAAATAATTTTCCAGTCAGCTGTGATGACGTGAACATGACGTGGTGATGTGGTATATGCAACTATATCCGAAAAGCACTTGATAGAATAATCGCACATTGGAGGAGGAACCACTCGTCGACACAACGAATACATTCGAAGCTCATCTGTAGCCACAACAATGTTCTGTGAGATATCCTCACTGAATGAGGCAACTGGGCTGACGTGAACAGAGAAGAATTGGCCAGATCCTAACAGAACATCTATACATTGACTTTCTATCGTACTCCATTTCCAGTTGACTGTCTCCTTTTCTGTGAACCTCCAGAAACACTTCCTAGTGAATTCGTAGTTAGAAATATGCCAGAATTCGACTGAAATTACAGAAGAATTAGAACAATAACTGAATTAGTTAACATACGTCTAGATACACGATCTGAAGAAGTTTCCATTGCGAGTACAGTTCCAGTCGAGTTCCATTCGATTCTTTCGATAACTCGCTTATTCTCCTGCTCATGTTCAGGCCATTTCATCACATAACTATTTCGAGTCTCTCCATTCCTTTCGTAGAATACAACACGATCATCTGAATCCTTCTTAAGAATCGCCGAACACATGAGATTTGCATTGGGTTTGTGAGCGAAGCAGTGCGAGAGATAGATATTTCGAATGTTCATATTGTTGAGAATCTCTCCATTTCTATCGAATATCGTCATATTTCTCAGATTCGAGCTTTCAGAGAAGAATGAAACTGCGACGATTTCCCCATCACTTCTCCAGTGAACTGATGTTTTCTTTGAATTCTGATTAATCTCCTCTCGTTCCTTTTCAATTTTCTCGCCCGGTTTCAGTTTTCCAGCTGATCCTCTGAATTGGGTTGTCTCGGATCCCCATCCTACATTAACAGGAGCTGACTTCCGATCATTATCCGAGAATAGGAGAGGTCTTTCGACAAAAGGAACTAGAGAGGAATCGGCAAGAAAGAGTGTATGGCTATCAGCGAGAGCTAATGTCTGTTCATCGGCAGTCCATTCAGCAGAAGTAACGTTTGGATCTGTTACTTCTGTTACTTCCAATTCCGTCACTGAACCATTTTCCACGACAAGCGCCCGTCCATCAGCTAGAATTGCGACAATTTGATTTCCATCTGTTCGAAACTGAAAGAATTTTCGTTTTGATATAAAAACTAACGGAGAGTATTAAAATTACCGCTAGAGAGATCACTTTAACACCTCGTCGCTCATTGTTCCAGTTTGTTGGGATTGTAACCTGAAAATTTCAAGATTCCCAGTGTTTTACTATAAAAATCTGAACTTACAGAATTCTCATCTAGAAGAATAAGCTCATTGTGTGTGGAGACAGCAATTGTCTGGAGAATCGGGTGCACTGCGAATTCGTCGGAACCTAGAATAACATTGTTTTGCATTTTTATCACACAACGACGACTTACCTGCGATTTCTTGATTTTCGAAGGTCTTTACACGTCCAATTTTGAGATTCTTCATTGCTTTCTGCAAAAAATCTTATTTAAATCACGGAGATCTTTTTGGAAAAATCTAAAAAATTAAAAAATTGCGATGGAAGAGACAAATTTCCGAGAGGGACTAGTTTTAAAAAAGCTCGTCCCTAGCAATAAATTGACAGATGGCTGCCTTATTTGGCAACTTCTGAAACACTTTTCTCAAGAAAATTTTCGGTTTTCAGACGGAAGAATGTTTTCTGTGAAAAGAATGACTGTGTTATCTTCAAATATTCAATATCAATTATTCTTTGAAATGTTGCAAAACAAACTTTTTCTCTGCAACTCTCTCCCTCTTTCTCTCTCCCCAAATAAAGTCAAAGGCAACTTCCGCGAGCAAACAAACCATGAAAGCATTCGAATCGATTTCTTCTCCTTTTTTCAGTTTCTTCGAAACCGGGTCCATGTTAGTCTGAAATGCCACATACCGTACCCGGATGTCTTCATCCGAGCAACGGAAGAAATGCAATTGATTGGAATGATGGTGGTCTCATTGCATATGGCTCGCATAATGTGATATTCATAGTGGATGTGCTTCGATATAAGAGGATACAGTCAATCGAGCATCATCAATCTGCCATAAACATCGTCCGATGGTCTCCGCCTCGATCCCCTTTTGCTGATGCTACGCCTTCAGCATTGCAAACAATTATTGCATCCTCGGATATCAGTGGACATATTGTCATTTCAAATGCAATCACTGCTGTGCAGATTAATCAGTTTTCTCATCCAAATAGCTCTGTTCTACGTATGTTTTCTGAAATATTGCAAAACTTGATTTACATTTGTTTTAGAAATGTTCTGGTATCCATGGAAAGACATCTCTCGTGACTTCCTTCTCGTTCTTCATTCCTCTAGCACTGTCGTTTTATGGAATACGGCGACAGGAGAGAAAGTGTGGAATCACACGTATTCCCATGTACCTTTGTATGACTTTTCAGTTGATCCATTCTCATTACGCAATGTTATATGTAAGATTCGTACCAATCTCAAAATATAAAACTTCTGAATTTCAGTTAGTAGCTCCGGTAACAAAGTTCTAGTCTGTTCGGATATTGCTCTCTCCGAACCCACATCATCTGGTCATCTATTCCAAATCGCTTCGGATGACGCCGCCTCCACTAACACTAATATTTACCTCATCACATATCACAAAGCATATCGTAATACGGTTTTTATAGCAATCAATTCTAGTGTAAGCCTCAAACTGATTTAAAGCTGTTCCTCATAAAAGCCTGATTTCAGCTCTATCTAGTCAACCCCGAATTAATGTGTTGTTTGGCACGTGTTCCAATTGAATCGAACATAGTGTCATGGATGCCTTCTAGTCGACGTGATGCACTCTTCGCAGTACATTCCAATGGAGCAACAACATTCCGTGTAGCTAAATTTGAGCCAACAGAAGAGAAGAAGCCAAATGCGAGCTTTTCTATGGAAAAGATTTGTCAAACAGAATGTGTTCGTGCTATGAACAATCAACGGATAGTGGCAGCTTCTCTCTGTCCAACTACCCAATCAACTGTTTCTGTTCTCTATCAAAATGGAAAACTGACGTTCTGGCAATTGAGCAATGGAAAGATTCCACTTCTTTATAGAGCTAGTTTCATAGAAGATCTTTTGGAGTTCAATGAGAATCTTTCAACTAAACCCATCGGAGAGCTCAGCTTGCATCAATTGAGCCAAATGGGCTCATTATCATCAGGAGTGACTTGTGTCAGAATGAGGCCTATGGATGAGTTGACAAAAGTGGAAAATGATCCATTTGGTACGCTTTCAATTTGTTTTCAGTTCAAACAAATCATTTGTTTTCAGCCAACACTGCTCTTGGAACCCTTCATCTTGCCGCTGTTGGCACAAATTCCGGAACAGTTCATCTAATCGACGTCTTCACTACCCAAATCTTTCGTGATTTCTCCGTTCAACCATCTCTAGTGAAATGTCTCGAATGGGGAGGAGTATACTCTCTAGTTACTGCCGGATACAATCACTCTTTGAGTGCATCACAAATCGTTCGAAACGATGTATTCATCACAGATATCCGAACTGGTTTAGCTAGAAGAATTAGGCCGGAAACAGATGAAAGTCCCATTTCGATTATAAGAGTTTCTTACTATCAGTAAGTAAAACTTCTTGAGATAAATCTTCATTGTTCAATTTCAGCTGCTATCTGGCAATTGCTTTTCAACGAGAACCCTTGGAAATTTGGGATTTGAAAGGTCTTCGAATGCTCCGGAAAATGAGTAGAAGTTGTCCTCTAATCATTGATATGGCCTGGTCAAACAAGCATCATAGCATAAAGACAACAGAATCCACGTTGCAAAGTGTATATCGAGAGAATCTTGTTCTTCTGGATTCAGAGAACCGTATCTATCACATTACACTTCGAGGGCTTCATGTTCGAGATGGTAAAATGGTTAATACACAATGGAAGAATGCTAGCGCCCAGATTTGTGCGATGACGTGGAAAGATGATATGTTGGCGGTGGGAGATGTTGAAGGAAATCTAGTAGTTTGGGATTTGGGAAGAAGACAATCTCGCCAAGTCAGAGATGTTTCTCATTCAAGAGTCCTCCGAATGACATTCTCTCGGTTAGCTGGAGATCATACAATGGCAGTTCTTCATTCGAAAGAAGTCACTCTTTGGGATACTGAAGCAATGACAAGGATTCAATCGATTCGAATGGATTCATCAAAGCAATGTTTAGATGCAGATCTTTGTGGATTATCCCCACTAGTTCTTTCGAATGATAACACATTGAGATTCGTGGTTTCAAATGCTAAAAACCAACCATTGGCGGAGAAAGAAGTGCCCTTTATCTATCAAGATGAATCAACTGGAGTGATTCGGAAACGAATTGAAAGTGCCGGAAGTCGAAAATCTTCAAAAGAGACAACGCCGGAAGAGAAAACAGAAGAGAATTTCTTAGAAGACGCATTGCAATGGCTTGAGAATCAGAAGCTTCCATTGATAGAGACGCTTGAAGCAGATTTAACAAAGCTTCGTTCAGAAAGAATAGTTCGTCGATTCATTGGAGATCACTTTTCGGCTGACCTCCTTTCTGTGATAATTGATAGATTCTCCCCATCAGAAACAGATCATTTAGCTCCAAACTTGCAAATGTTCTGGGAGAATTCAGCATTCAAAGAACGTGAATCAAGAGTTATAAGTGTGGCATGTGCAGCAGAACAAGCAATGGAACGACGATTAGTAGAACAAGCAGTAGTAGTTGGAGGAGCAGCAAAAGAACGAGTGACTGATCGATTGATTGTTTCCGCTGATTTACGATATGCAAGTATAAAAGCGGCACTTTTAGTCTCTTGCCAGGATAATGAGAAGGCGAAATCATTAATCAAATTAATAGCCACCAATTTGATTGCCTCCGATTTAATCGAAGACGGAGTTGAACTTCTTTTCCTTGTTGGAGCCGGTGGAGATGCATGTAAATATCTGCAGTCTCAAAAGTTATGGACGAAAAGTATTGTTTATGCAAAGGTATTCTTTGTAACCTTTAACAAAAACTAATTCAATCTTTTCAGATGGGACTTGACGATCCTTCGGATGTGGAGGCTAAATGGATTGGTCATCTTGCTGAAGAAGCCAAACAGATTCGAGTTCTAGCCGAAGCTTCTCGTCGTAATTGGCCTGATGTTGTGGAAGCGACGTCTTCTGCTGACTCGATTTTAGCCCGCCTCATTTTACGCACAACTACCTCTACACCGCCGATTTCGTCTTGTCCAACCCCGTGATTTTGCTTTGAAGACTTTAAAAGTGTGATTGAAATTTCTAGTTGGTTGTGACATAACACTATTATAATCCAAAAGTGATATTTAATGTTTCAAAATTAGTACGTCAATGTTGAAAAGATTGTATATAGATAAATAAATGGGTTTACGCTTTTTGAGCTACGAAAAACTTTTGTAAAGAAAAGGAAAAAGGAAATTTTTGAAAGACGAGATTCACAATGAAACTTGAAGAACATTCCTGACAGAAAAGAAGTTTATAGTCTCGCAATGCTTAGCGTTCGACAGACTAGATCCGCGGTTAGTATAGAACAGAGTAAAAGGAAAAGACGAGTGGTGAACCCGCGCCGAAAAAAGAAGATTATAGCACGAAATTGGGTAGAATGAAGAAAAAGGGATGGGAGAGAGGAAAAAGATATTGGTGGGATTAGACGGGAGAGCCGTAATCGTCGTCTTCGTACTCCTCCCGAGTCACTACATGATTATCGATGATGTTGTGTTCTCCGCGTGGATCCAACTCGGCAGCCCAGCTATAATTGAGAAGAGCCAAGTGGGTGTTTCCCATTCTTCGGTGTACACGGGCTGAAATACGTTTTCTTTGATAACATGATCCCATAGTTTTTGAAACTTACCAAGCAGATGGAAGATGAAAGCCTCGTCCGGCGAACATGCTTTCAACTTTTCGAGTTCAACCCGACATTCTTCGTTGCGTTCAGCTTCGAACAAGAGTCTAGCTCTATTGAAACGACAGGCGACATCGAGTGGATTGAGAGTGAGAGCACGATCAATGAGAACAAGAGCAGTGTCAGCTTGTCCACGTTGCTGCTCAATTTGAGAGAGTGTGCACAACATGGCACGATTAGTGGGATTGATGTTGACAGCTTTTTGAATATTGGTCAATGCAATCAGATTCTGTTCTTTCTTCAAATGCACTAAACCGAGTCCATACCAAGCACGATAGTCACGTGGGGATAGTAGAAGGGCAGATCTGGAAAACGGAAGGAATGAGGAATGAGTTTAAAAGACAAAATATGAATACCTGAATGATCCAGCTGCTCTGTCGAGTTCATCCTGTACAATTAACTCATGACCCAACAAAGTGTAAGCATAGGCGAATCGTTTATCAAGTTGAATAGCCCGTTCCATGCATTCGATAGCTTGTGTATGTTGTCTTTGAAGAGAGAAACAGTTTCCGGCTGCACACCAACTCTGAGGTCTTTCGCGTGATTCAGTAGTGAGAGTCTGAGCAAGAGAGGAAAGTGCATGAGTATCTTGAAGATGCCACATCGATGTGGACAACAATTCGGTTCCGTCAACTTTCCACAGTGCTCTACTATGCAAATCTTCGAGAATGTTGCGGCATTCTCTGTATTCCGACTGTTCGAAGCAAGCTCTTCCCAATTGAAGGCGAATCATTGATGTATTCAGAAGGTAATCCTTCTCAAGTTTCGCAAATAATATATTGGCTGTTTTCCAGTTATAAGTGCTAATTGACTCTTCGATTAGAGCGATGTGACGGTACAAATCGAAGAATTTTTCTGAAAACAAACATTTAGAATGAATATCTTCTCGCCAAGTTACTCACTATAATCCTGATCATACAATGATTCTACAACATCCATTGGATCATCATTATTCAAAGATGAAGCTGCGGAAGAAATTGGAGGATTCATAAGTGCAATGTCATCCTCAGATTGTCTTTCACTTGTCGATGAGGCGACCTGAAAAAACTAGAGTATGAGAAGACTGTTGAAAGTCTTCTTACAGAGTTAGTGGAACCCGATAAGCTACGCGCTAAATTCGAGTTTCTAGAAACCAATGGCTGCTTTTCATTTCGCTTCCGTTGATTTGTAGATTTGGCATTCTTATTTGCAATTGCGGCAGCATCAGCAATTCTGATTGAGGAGCGCACTGGGTTGGCCTAAAGGGGAAAAATACAGTACTTCATTTCGAATGTACTACCCGGTATACCCTTTGAGAAGATGTCGATCCTCTGGTTGAAGATGCAACTCCACTACGAGTTCTTGAGCCAGTAGCATTTGAGTTTTCAGTGTCACTGTTTAATGCAGCGCTGGAAAACAAAGATTTATTATATGCATCAAGTAATCAACTAACTTAGCACGATTTCTGGAGCTATGCGTTGCTCTAGTATGTGGTCTATCTGGTTCAGTAAACAATGAGGCTCTAGAAGCAGTTGTACTGGAGCTAGCACTCGTATCAGGCCGTCTTGTAGTTGTTTCTGTGCGTCGTATTGGTGGTTCAGGGCGTCTGGGAGCTGTTTCAGTGCGTCGTGAACTCATCTCACTGATACGAGTACTTTTTCTGGGAGCAGCCGGACGGACCCGAGCAGTTGCAGACGATGGAGTAGCTTGTCTAGGTGTTGTTCCTGGTGTATCTAAATAATGAAAATTTTGTTTTTAGTGATCAGCTTTCTTAACGCACTTCTTGATGTGGTTGCCATTGAAGCTGCTGGTGTACGTACTGGTTTTCTAGTATGCATGAGAGATCTTTGACCTGTGGTTTTAGGAGCTGGAATAGTGAGAGAAACTGAGGCAGAAGGCCCGGCTGCAGCTAAGGATGATGATGCGGCTGTTGGAGAGGGGGTAGCGGATTTCATGTGTACTGTGGGGCTAATCGGAGGTGATCCATTTCTAAAATTAATGTTTTTAGAAGATATTTTATGAGTAATTCAACTCACGATTTCTCTTTATGTTTATCAAAAGATTGCCCGAGGTCTTGACCTCCAAACCGTAGATAAGTGATAATAGCCGTCCAGAGAAGAATGTTTTCATCGAGAGATCTCTGGCATGACTCTAATGCAAGATCCATATGATTTTCATCACAGAGCAGTTGAGCATGCAAAAGATTTGCATGAGCAGCTACACGTGGCTCATCAAGAATTTCTTGCCGAATAACTCCATCATCATTATCAAAAAGTGCACCTCTACATTCGTCAAACCTGAAAACACAGTTTTCACGGCTTTTATCATATCTTTTACTCACTTGCTCATTTCATAAGCAACCTTGGCAAACAGGTAATGAAGCCTAGCTCCCTCCAATGGAGCCGAACGAAGGAGACCATAACATTCTTCTTTTTTGTTGGATCTGTACAAACAATCTGCATAGAGAAGAAGAGCATCTGAAGAGCGAGAGTCATCTTCTAAACGAAGAGCGTGGTCTTTATTAGTTTCGTAGTTAAGCTCTGCTAAGAAAACGGCATCTTCAAAAGCATAATACTTCATCATTTCGTTAATCTCTTCTTCAATTGTTCGGTTTGGATGATCTTCCGGGAGACGTTCCATTATTTCTCTTACTTGAGGTCGTACAGAGGCTGGGTTAGCCGATTCCGTCATTATGAACCCGCTATGCACTCTGGTGCCTGAAAATAAAAAGAAATCATCTTTGGCTACCTTCCTTTCAACAAATAGGGCGAGAAAACTAAGGCTTAAGCATATAAAAGATTTCCAAACTTTTCACGGTCCAGTTCCCTCAGGCTATATTATACGATTTATCGATCGATATTAAACACCTAGTCAGAAGCTTAACGCTTGCCAGCAGCTATGCAAAGAATGCATAAATCGATTGCCGAGAGAATGTCAACGCCGTCAAAGAGTGGATCATTTTCAGCGAACAGATGGCAATAAAAAGAAACGAGATGGGTTGGAGAACGACGTACAACATGAACTTTCATGACCGACCACAGCCTCCCGCGGCTACAGCCGTTGCCGCGAGTGTCGGCAAATCTTGTGTATCGGGTCGAATAGTGTTTGCAGACTTACGCACCGTAGTTGCACGCAAAATTCATTTTCGAAAACGACTTTTTCCGTCAATATTTTCTATTTATTGTCTTATTGCTAGCAGCTGCTAAGAATCCATTAAAACAATACAAAAATGTCTCTCGCCGAAGAACTTATGGCTGATTTCGAAGATGACGATGATGATGACTTGGAAGACATCCCAGATCTTGGAGAAAATCTGAAGGTAGTTTGTTATCTAGAGAAAACTATTTAACCAAGTTTTTTCAGGGTGTGAAAAAAGAGGAAATAGAAGATGATGACATTGAAGAAGCGACGGAAGAGCCTATGGATACGACAAAGTATTCAACAGTTCATGATGTTGCGAAGCTTGCAAGATCTGATGAGTAAGTTTCCTTCCTCAGACTCTATTAAACATAAATAATTTCAGTTATATGGCATTAGTAAGACAATTGGAAATGGAGTTGAAACGGCCACAGAGCGAGGTTAAAGTGACAGCTCCACTTGAAGCAGACCCACAGTACAAGCTTGTTGTCAAACTGTCACATGTAAGAAATTCTACTCATCTAGACCGCAATTATTATTTTTTTCAGGTGGCAGCTGATATCGACAATGAGATCAACGTTATCCACAAATTCGTACGCGACAAGTATGAAAAGCGTTTCCCAGAGCTCGAGACTCTTGTTCCTACTGCCCTCAATTATCTAGCTACAGTCCAACTACTTGGAAATGATATCAGCAGTAAAGCACTTAAAGAACAACTCGGAAATATTTTGGATGCTTCCACGTGTATGGTTGTCAGTGTTACCGTTTCAACAACTCAAGGAGTAAAACTGGAACCAGATGAGCTAGAGACTGTAATGGACGCGTGTAACTTGGCTGCTCAATTGCATATCAATCGACTTGAAATGCATCAACTCGTTGAATGGAGAATGGCTCTAATTGCTCCAAATCTTGTTGAGTTGCTTGGAGCTGCCACAACGGCTCATTTAGTATCTCAAGCCGGAGGACTGTCGCCACTTGCTACAATGCCTTCATGCAATGTTCAAGTTCTCGGAAAGACTAAAAAGAATCTAATTGGTTTCTCATCTATCTCCACAAATCCGCATCATGGATTCATTTATTTCCACCCGCTGGTTCAGAAAATGCCACCAGATTTGAAGAACAAGGCCGCTAAGATTCTGGCTGCTAAAGTGACATTAGTAGCTAGAATTGATGCTCAACATGAGTCTCCAAGTGGGCAACAAGGAAGAGATTTTCTCGCGTTGGTTGAAGGAAAGTTCGAAAAGATGTTAGAACCACCACCAGTCAAAGCTAATAAAGCTCTTCCAAAACCACTTGATAAGGCTAGTAAGAAAAGAGGAGGTCGTCGAACAAGAAAAATGAAGGAACGTCTAGGAATGACTGATTTACGGAAGAGTGCCAATCGAATGAACTTTGGAGAGCTCGGTGAAGATGTTATGCAAGAACACATGGGATTCGATCTCGGTCAGGTGAAGACCGGCAACGTGACCGGAGGACGAATCAGAGCGGCAGCTGTTGATCAGAAGACCAGAGCAAGAATGTCACAGAAGTTGATGCGGCAGTTGGAGAAACAAAAATCAGCTGGAGGAATGACAAGTATTCGGAACAAAATGGCAGGAACTGCATCAACGGTTACATTCACACCAATTCAAGGACTCGAAATCATCAATCCAGCAGCCCAGGAGAAAAAACAAGGAACGACTTCCAATTATTTCTCTTCGTCTGGAAGCTTTGTTAACATTAATCGAATGACATTGTAATTTATTTGTTTATTGTTTTATTCATGATTTTTCTTTTCATTGATCCTCAAATCACACATACAATAAATAAACTTTCATAAAATCAGAAATCTAGCCAATTGGTCAATCTCCTTTCTTTCATACTTCTCTCGCTTCAATCTAATAACATATCGAACCCGTAAACAACTCATTTCTCTTCTCCACCAGGCTACTTATTTCCGATCGGACTCCCATGCGAAACGGGTTCGCTCTTTATCCATGTCTAATAATACTTCTTGTTGATTGTACAAAAATAAATCAAGATTTCAACTATGAGTTGAGCAAAAAAGCTCTAGAGTTCGCCTCTGCCGCCTATTCTCTTGATCCGGAGCCATGTGTGGCAAAGAATAATGCAACGGTGTTGTTCTCTGAGAAAGTAGAATGTGATTATATGCGTGATGAGGTGAATAAAAACTACAAAAGCAGTTAAAATCGTTTCAGTTTCAGTGTTGGAGTGTGATTGCTGCTGATAATCAGTCGATTTTTGTTGGTTTTAGTGGAACAAAATCAAAAGAACAACTGGTAACTGAACTGATCGAAAGTATTGGCCGACCGAAGCACAAGGTAAGATATATTATGTTTCAAGTGTTGTCTGAGTACTCTTAAGTAAAGAACACTCATCTTTTTTGTAGTTACACAATGCTGGATCAGTTCATTATTATTTCTACTCTGCTCTCAAAACTATGTGGTCACCAATTGAAAGATTGCTCAAAGAGCTGAAAGATTCGATGCCAAATCACAGAATAGTGTTCACAGGGCACTCATTGGGAGGAGCCATTGCTAGTATAGCATCAACTGTGTTCGTTAGAAACTTCCCTGAAACGTCGAATAGAACTCTATCAATTACATTCGGACAACCTAGAGTTGGAAATCTAGAATATGCAATGACACATGACAGATTGGTTGCTGCAGGAAGTTGGAGATTAACTCATGGAAGAGATATTGTTGCTCATATTCCATTTTGTGTTCAAAACTATGCAAGATCCTGTGTACCTTTCTACAATCATGGATCTTATCATCATGGCGTCGAAGTTTGGTTTCCGGGCAATATGACAAATCAAGACACTTTCAAAATTTGCACCGGTACTCCATTGAACGAAGACAACGCATGCAGGTTCAAAATCGTTCTACTTTTCAGTGTTATCACGTGATTTTCAAATCTTACAGCAATACGCATCGATACTTTGACATCAACGATCACCTGTTCTACTTTGGCCATCACGTCTCCGACTACGGTGTTAACAAGTGTGTAGATCCACCTGATGCTTCTGATAACGAAGAACGAATTGGAATGAGCCAATATGTATATAATAAAGATGTATATATCTAACTGATTCTTTGCTTTGTTGAAAAGTTGGTGAGATTTCGCCGCCGTGTGTCTCACGTATTTCTCCGGACGTTCTTTGAAAAGAAATAAAAAGATGAGAGAGAAGAGAAGTAAAAGAAGATAAGACACCCGCGAACTCGGAGTGTAAGGAAACAACGGGGGGAATGAGAGAAAGAAAGGGATGGGTGAGGACAAAAAACTGAATTGTTACTTATTTTCCATCTCTTTTCTGGTTGCTTCCTTCGTTTTCTGTTTTATTATCACTTCTCCTCTCCTCTTTCCATACAGTTCCTATACCACCATCTCATTTTTTTTCCCTGTTTTTGGTCTGTCAATAACCGACATTGTTATTGATTTCTTAGTATTTGATTAAAAATGATGATAACGAGACATTGTTCTCCTCTCGGCATTGTCTTTCTCGATAAGAAACGATATTATCATTCCGGCTAGAAATGTTGCAGGCGGAGGACAAGATGCCTGGCCCCGCCGGCGTACCGCAGCGCAAGATGACGTACTTCGTGCCAAAGAGCGGTCAGTTTTCGAGCAATAAATTAATTATCAATTTGAAAATACTCCATTTCCATCTATCATGTTTGTAGACAACTCCAACGAACAAGTTCGCGTGCCCAACGTCATCGCTCTCGTCGGTCTGCCGGCCCGTGGCAAGACATACATCTCCCACAAATTGTGTCGTTACCTCAACTGGATTGGTATTAAGACCAAAGGTTTTCTAATTTGATTAGGTATTGTATTTTATAGTTTAAAATTACAGCATTCAACGTTGGAGAGTACAGAAGAAGAGCGTGTAATCTTGAGGAGGAAGGAGAGAATGAGTTCTTCTCGCCAAATAATGTCAGAGGACAAAAGATTCGAGAGTGGGTTTCTGAGCATTTGAAGAACTTGAAAGTAGTTGAACTTTTTCAGTGATTGTGCAAGACTGGCTATTGAAGATATGGGGCAGTATTTGGATAACAAAGAAGGAGAAGTGGCGGTATGCCCGTGTTTTCAATTATCACGACTTCATTTTTCCCTTATTTCAGATTCTTGACGCAACAAACACCACAAGAGAACGAAGACAACTTCTGATGGAGTACTGTAGAGCGATGACACACGAGCCACAATTCCGTGTGTTTTTCGTTGAATCTGTGTGTGATGATCCAGATATTATCAATTCTAATATCACTGAAGTCAAAATCAACTCGCCAGATTACAAGGGAATCATGTCGCAAGAGGAGGCTAAAGAAGACTTTTTGAAGCGTATTGAAAACTACAGAATGCAGTATGAGCCACTTGATGAGGAATATGATGAGGAATTGAGCTATATCAAAGTGATTAATGCTGGGAAATCATTCTACGTTCACAATGTGAATGGCCACGTGCAGAGTCGTGTTGTCTACTTTTTGATGAACATTCATCTCTTGCCCAGAAGTATCTATTTGTCAAGAGTAAGCAATGAGTTGAAAGTTGGAAGACTAATTTAAATTAATTGCAGCACGGAGAAAGTGAGTACAATCGAATCGGACGTCTTGGAGGAGACTCTCCACTCAGTGAGAACGGATTGACATATGCTGGAAAACTTTTGGGATACTTTGAAGACGAAGCATTGCAAGACTTCCGTGTTTGGTCTTCTCAAAAGATTCGCGCTGCTCAAACAGCTTCTCATCTCAAAGATCTCGCTGGTCACACAGAATTCTGGAAGTGTTTGGATGAAATCGATGCTGGAATTTGCGAAGGATTGACATATGAAGATTTTGAAGCTCGTTATCCAAAACAATTCGCTGAAAGAGACAAAGACAAGTATCACTATCGTTATCCAAGTGGAGAATCTTATGAAGATCTGGTTGCTCGTCTCGAGCCTGTTATTATGGAACTCGAGAGACAATCCAATGTTCTTGTGATCTCTCATCAAGCAGTTCTTCGATGCATTCTTGCCTATTTCACGAACAAAAATCGTGATGATTTGCCATATTTGAAAGTTCCTCTTCACACTGTTATTAAGCTCACTCCAAAAGCATATTCTTGCGAAGTTGAAATGTTCCCATTCAAAATTGAAGCTGTCGACACATACAGAGAAAAACCAAAGTAGGAGATTCGCTAGACAATTATATGTACATTTTTAATTACAAGTTTTCTTATATCGGGCGTTTTCATTGCATTTTCATTTTCTATTCAACATCTGCCTTATTTTCATGTGAACAGACCGTGTCTTTATTATGATTCTTTTTCATAAATCTGCAATTATTTGTTTTCTTGACACAACGCACTTGTTTTTAAAATCCCAACTAAAACAAAAGAGCGGTAAAGAAAGAAATCAGAATTAAAGATTCCGACTCGTTGCGGTTGTATTCAACCGCAAGCGTTAATGTGGAAAAAACCTGAAAAAGGATGAGGTTCAGAATTAGTGATTTGTAGAATTTTAACAAGAGTTTAAAAGCAAGGCAAGAAAGTTTTGCCTACGGTCAACACGGTGTCAGATGGATTCTATGATGGGAAAAAGATTTTATGATTTCTTTCATGCACAACCCCGATACGTTTTCTGTTATTCACTCTTCCACATGAAAACAGAACGCGGTCGCTGTCGATTCCTGAATAAAACCTGAAAAATGATTAGAAAGAACACAAATATTTATTCAAACAAGAAGTTCTAGGATTAAATTTGGATTTGTGGCCCTAAAGAGGGCCGTTGGGTTCGGATGGGTTGAGTTAAACGAGCTTAAATAATTTAAGCACGTTCTCCTCGGATACGTCTGGCAAGTTGGATATCCTTTGGCATGATGGTAACTCGCTTAGCGTGGATGGCGCACAAGTTGGTGTCCTCGAAGAGTCCGACAAGGTAAGCCTCAGCAGCCTCTTGAAGAGCCATGACGGCGGAGGATTGGAAACGAAGATCGGTCTTGAAATCCTGAGCGATCTCACGGACAAGTCGCTGGAATGGCAACTTGCGGATGAGGAGCTCAGTAGATTTTTGGTATCTTCTGATTTCACGAAGAGCGACGGTTCCTGGGCGGTAACGATGTGGCTTCTTGACTCCTCCGGTAGCTGGTGCAGACTTGCGGGCAGCTTTGGTGGCCAATTGCTTTCTTGGAGCCTTTCCTCCGGTCGATTTACGGGCAGTTTGCTTGGTACGAGCCATTGCGATAGGTTGGTATCCGATTGGACAGTGAAGAGAGTGACTAGGTCGCCTCTTTTATACCGCCTGTGGTGAGTAGGCGGAGTCAGAGAAAGAAAGGGCGCGAAGAGGAGTGTGATGTGTCCCCGCAGGGTGGCACAAACTGACTCCACCTCACCACCGCAGATGGTAGCCGAAAGCGTATAAAAGGAGGCAACTCCTCATTTCGCCATCTCACTTGTGAGTCTTCAATCAACTGTCAACAATGTCCGGACGTGGAAAGGGAGGAAAAGGCCTCGGAAAAGGAGGTGCCAAGCGCCATCGCAAGGTCCTTCGTGATAACATCCAAGGAATCACCAAGCCAGCAATCCGCCGTCTCGCCAGAAGAGGAGGAGTCAAACGTATCTCTGGACTCATCTACGAGGAAACCCGTGGAGTTCTCAAGGTTTTCCTTGAGAACGTCATCCGAGATGCCGTCACCTACTGCGAGCACGCCAAGAGAAAGACTGTCACCGCTATGGACGTCGTCTACGCTTTGAAACGCCAAGGAAGAACCCTGTACGGATTCGGAGGATAATTTTATTCCTTCGTTTCTTGACAACAAACCACCGAACCCAACGGCCCTCTTTAGGGCCACAAATCCAAATAATCCTAAAGATCACTGTTTGAATAAAGTTGTGTATTTTTCTAATCATTGATTTCAGGTTTTCTTATTTGCAATATTCAAGAGTTGAAAACGCTGATTCTTCAATGGAATTTATCGCCGTATCTGACAGATATTCACCTCCCTTTCTTTGGTCCTAGCCGGCGCAATGGTTTTGACCGACACCGTGCTCATCAGCGGAAATTTCAATACGTAGAAAGTACAGTGAGAAAGAATTCAAGCACAGAAACAGAATAATTATCATTAGAAATTCAGAATTCTCTGACAATCCGAAACCGTCTTTGTATTCTACGTCTTTCATCGTCTCGCCAAGTAATTAAATAGAAAGTTGAAAAAGAAGAAAAAGAATAGAGAACTGTGTTATAATAAAGCAGACTTTGAGGCTACATCCACTTTTAACTTTGGGAATTTACAAAGTTAATTTAAAAGATTCCTGAAACAAAATATCCCGAACTAAAGAACATGTGTGGAAAATTGTGGCATCTTATTTACATTTCCATACAAACAGCCATCAGAGAAACGTTGTCTGAAAAAAAAAAGAAAATTAATCTCATAAAAAATAACGGAAAAGACCGTTGACTTTTACTATTTCAAATTATTTTAAAGGAGTCTGTTACAAACGGTCTGTCACTTTTTTCTGAGATGACAGAACCTAAATCAACCTACAATAGAACATTACAGGAGGCGAATACGTGTGTACTCGGTCCCAGAAGCCCAACTTGGGCCACGGTTGCCTGGGGATACCCCTAATTCTACTGTTATCACACGGAAGTGATCTAAAATGAACCAATACTAAATCAACCTACAATAGAACATCATAGGAGGCGAATACGTGTGTACTCGGTCCCAGAAGCCCAACTTGGGCCACGGTTGCCTGGGGATACCCCTAATTCTACTGTTATCACATGGAAGTGATCTAAAATGAACCAATACTAAATCAACCTACAATAGAACATCATAGGAGGCGAATACGTGTGTACTCGGTCCCAGAAGCCCAACTTGGGCCACGGTTGCCTGGGGATACCCCTAATTCTACTGTTATCACACCGATGTGATCTAAAATGACAGAATCTAAATCAACCTACAATAGAATATCATAGGAGGCGAATACGTGTGTACTCGGTCCCAGAAGCCCAACTTGGGCCACGGTTGCCTGGGGATACCCCTAATTCTACTGTTATCACACCGATGTGATCTAAAATGACAGAATCTAAATCAACCTACAATAGAATATCATAGGAGGCGAATACGTGTGTACTCGGTCCCAGAAGCCCAACTTGGGCCACGGTTGCCTGGGGATACCCCTAATTCTACTGTTATCACATGGAAGTGATCTAAAATGAACCAATACTAAATCAACCTACAATAGAACATCATAGGAGGCGAATACGTGTGTACTCGGTCCCAGAAGCCCAACTTGGGCCACGGTTGCCTGGGGATACCCCTAATTCTACTGTTATCACACCGATGTGATCTAAAATGACAGAATCTAAATCAACCTACAATAGAATATCATAGGAGGCGAATACGTGTGTACTCGGTCCCAGAAGCCCAACTTGGGCCACGGTTGCCTGGGGATACCCCTAATTCTACTGTTATCACATGGAAGTGATCTAAAATGAACCAATACTAAATCAACCTACAATAGAACATCATAGGAGGCGAATACGTGTGTACTCGGTCCCAGAAGCCCAACTTGGGCCACGGTTGCCTGGGGATACCCCTAATTCTACTGTTATCACACCGATGTGATCTAAAATGACAGAATCTAAATCAACCTACAATAGAATATCATAGGAGGCGAATACGTGTGTACTCGGTCCCAGAAGCCCAACTTGGGCCACGGTTGCCTGGGGATACCCCTAATTCTACTGTTATCACACGAAAGTGATCTAAAATGAACCAATACTAAATCAACCTACAATAGAACATCATAGGAGGCGAATACGTGTGTACTCGGTCCCAGAAGCCCAACTTGGGCCACGGTTGCCTGGGGATACCCCTAATTCTACTGTTATCACACGAAAGTGATCTAACTACTTGACTGAATTTTTCTTTCAGCTTTTCTAACTATTTCCCTTTGAAATTCTGTCATTTGACACCATATCAAATAGCGAAAGCAATTAGAAGACTATAAACTAATCAAAGTGGTGAAAAAATAAAGAAGCAAGCGTTGATGTTTTCTACGGATTCAATAAAACTGCAATTGCCTTGAATGTCTAATAAATCTCTCGGGAACTGAGGTGGGAGGAACAGTGGAAGAATGTATCCGTTACAATTGGTACTTTCATTTATACGTCCGAATGCTCTCTTATCTTTTAGAAGCCCATTCTAAACCTTACTTCAAAGAGGAGGGACGTAGATTCTATATAAATTTCTCACATTTCCGGAACTCACGATTCTCCATCGCTCAACTCCATTTGGCTCCCACAGCCGATCCTTTGGAATCCTCTCATTGCTATCCTTATTTGCTCCTCCAAATCACTCTTCCCGATGTGCCAGGTGAGTCCTCCAAGGACAAATGACGTGCTCTCGGAGCTGGAGCAGACCTGGAGAGTGCTATTAATTTCACTCCTTTAAGAAATGAGAGCACATACCTGGACGGTGCGCCGCGATTCCCTGATGCCATCCTGATGACATCCGCCAGGAGTCAGGAAGTGGAGGAGGTTCCAGTGTTGCTCGGAAATCGAGAACTGATTGTTTTCCAGGAATTTCAGTGCTTATATATGAGCAGAAATGAGGGCGGCCTAGGGTTTTGACGGAAAGGTTCACACGAAAAATTAAAATATTAATTCTAGAAGGATTTTGTAGAATTCGTTGAATTTCACGGTGATATTCATGCAAATGCAAACGGTAAAAATGCTTTATTTGTACTGTATTTAAACGTTTCCGAGCACTGAATCCTGGCAAAAGTCGTTGATCTAGTTATTTATTTGATGGAACCTGTTCCAGTGATATTTTTATCATTTTGTTCTCGAAAATCAAGAGAAAGAATTAAGAAAGTTTCATTTCACATCAAAAAAGCCTGGATTGGAAATGATGAATCGTCAAAAGGACTCTTTTTTGTCATTCCTTTCTCAAAATCAGATTTTGTTCTTTCCATTACTTTTCATGCTCCTCCAAGAACAATTCTTCGGCATTTCATGATTTTCAATCTCACTTTTAATGGTATCGATTATAAATGCAGGTATGAATTATAATCATTTTTGAAAGTTTGAATATACTCGATTTAGGTATTTTCCGGACCGTATTGGGAATGAATATTTAATGTACATTAACACTTGTGGACATGAAAAAGAGTTTAATTTTTTCTATTATGTAATGGATTTATTCAGAACATCGTTGAAAAAGATGAGTATAGATCTGAATGATATCAAAGATATCATTAAATTTGTAATGGAACCATGTATTCAGAATATTCAAAGTATCATGTTGAATGGAAACTCTACATCACTAAACAAGTTTTCTGAATTCAAGAAATTATTTCAAAAACCGCTATCTAAAGTTAAAGTTGACACAAATATTCGAGGAAAAGTGGATATGGATTGCAATTTTTTCAAAAGTGATAATCTGAATATTTGTAAAGCTGGCTGGATAACAAGAGAACAACTACTGAATTTAAATTCAAGAAATACATTTATTGTGGGATCCAAACTTCAAAATGATGACATAATTGAATTCATAAAGCATTGGTTAAATGGGAATAATACAAGAATTCAATATGTTAGTGTACCACGTCTTCCTGTACTTAATAAGGAACAGATTTTAAAAGAATTCAATGCGAAACCATGGGATTCAAATAAAAGAGCAATGGAATATATTATGAGGACAGTGTGAGTTACTTTTCATTTTAAACTTTCATTTTTATTTGTTGAACACGCCCCTGAGAGCGCTAAGACACTTCAATCTGTTTCTGATTAGTGCCATCAGGTCGGACCACTTCTTTTCAAAGATTTTCGGTTCAGTACAAGCATTCAATTGAAAATACGAAATATTCAACACAATTCCCAGAATGTTTTTCTGCATGGATTCTGAAAATGTTCGTCGAGAGCCTGTTTTTGATTGTTCTAAAGATCATGATATCGAAAGAAATGATGGATTATTGGCTTCTATTCGATTCTCACCCGATTTATGTGGATTTCAATTCTTTTGGCATGAACGATTCCCTGTTTTACCTCAAATTGTATATGCATGAAATAAATAATTTTGTTAATAAATCTTTACTATTATTACCATAAGGATTCCGTGTGTCTGTTTGTCTGTGTGTCCAGAGCCATATCTAAGCTTCTACTAAACCGATTTTCATAAAATTTTGACTGATCGATAGAGAATGCTGACGTGATGATGCCCGTCTTTTTCTTTTTTGATAAGATCACTGATAAGCTCTGTGCTATCTATGCACATAGTAGAAATCGCGTTCCCCAGCGGAAGCCAGGCGGTTGAGGCGCGAAGCGCCGGAAACCGTCTGGTAATTGTAAATTGTCAAAAGAAGCATGGAAGATAAACTGACAGAGCCTCTTTAATAGAACTGCACTGCAATCTGTGTATTTTTGTTAAAGAATGGATTACTTTGCGAAGTATTAAACATGTGCTAGCTCGGCATTTGTCGCGAAGCTTAAGCCAAGGTTCAACCCCTCAGACAAGGTTGAGCCAAGCCTACCACAAGTTTAGGCCATTCTTTGCAGCCGCGCAAAGAACTTCACGGTCACAAGTTCGCGATGACTGCCGAGAGGGTAAATAGAAGATCCAACGTCATTAGAACAGTCCCTTTAATTTAAAGGCACCCAAAAAGCTGCTTGGAACAATGAAAATGCATGCCATTCTATTACAGCTATTACCTTATATCATCAGTTTTAAAAGTGTTTTCTTTGAAAAGTGTATTCATTGAATTAATATTCATAAAATGATATCTTTTAACCCATTTAGCATTTGAAATATGGAGATCAATTGAATGAAATTATGCACAGTTAACATTCAATAATCTTGCAATTTCTGCTCTAATTCTGACTTTCGGTAGTGGTTTGGACCTCTTGAAATTTTTCAAAATTTTTCGGTTTTTGTCAAAATAGCAACGGGGAAAAGAGGAAAGCTAGCCAGGTTCCGGGCACTACATGGTCGGAAGTTGGTCGGACCTTTGTCGGGTCTTGGTCAACTTCTTAATCCTTCCTAACCTCCATCCGACCAAGCGCCGACCAAAAGTTGTCCAAAGTCCGACCAAAAGAAGCGGGCGACAGCCGAGTGGCTCTCCAAACTTCACGCCTCATTCCTTTGGATTGCGGTATGTTCATTCTGTTTTAAAATTGAATAGTGTCTTTGTGTATAAGACATATTTATTCGAAAATTAAAAACTACATTCCTAAGACACCTCAAAATCTGTTCAATAGAGCGCATTTTCTCTTATGGGAAACAGAAATACCTTTGGATCAATATTCCATTATTCAAATATTTTCTTTTCTCGGAAATCCATAATCTCAGGCAACCAAAAATGAAGCTATTCAATTTTCCTCATTTGGCTTTTCATGAAATTTTAACTCAAATGGATCCAATTTCTTTGATTTCTTTATCATTTTGTTCGAAAAAAAGCAAAGAGAAATTGAAAAATGTCTCATTTTGTATTGACAATACTATGATATGTTCTGAAGATAATGAAGTAAAGAAAATGAGTTTGATCATTCGATTTCCTATATCCTATCATTATCTTTTCGTTTTTTTCTGTGCTCCTCAACCGAAAGATCGTAAAAATGCTCACAGTTTGAATGTGAATATAGGAGAAATCAATTATAATTGTCGGTAAGTTTTTGATCTTTCTAATGAAACCAAAAATATAGTCTTTTTATTCAGATATCTCGATGTAATCGATAAAAACTGTAATTTATTCATTGGATCTCTTGGACATAAAAAAGAATTTCAATTCATTTATTTTTTACTCGATCTATTCAAGACCAATGTTCGTGCTGTTCACATAGATATTACCAAAATCAAAAACTTTGAGAAATTCATTTCGGAGCCATGCATTCAAAATATTCGAAGATGTCGTTTAATTGGAAAACGTTGCATTTCTGCAAAAAAAGTCACAAAATTTTTTGATAATCTTACGAATCCTTTGAAAAAAATGGCGATTAAACCAAGAATTATTGGAAAACTTGATTTAAATTGTAAATTTTTTCAAACAGAAAACATTTATATATCAGATGGGAAATGGATTACAAAAAAATATTTATTGAATTTCAATGGAAGACATATGATTTTTGTCAGTCGATTTGGAAATGATATTATTATATCATTTATTAAAAAATGGTTAGAAGGAACAAATACAACCATTTGTTCTTTAAATATCTTCAATGTTATTCCAATTGAAAAGCAACAAATTTTGAAAGATTTCAATACAAAACCATGGGATCCAACGGAGAGATCAGATACATTTGTAATGAAAAATACGTGAGTTCTATATTGTCTGATTCTTTCATTTTTGACAAAAAGTTATTTCAGAATATCTCGAGTCAAAAAGCTGGGAAAATGGGGATTAGAGGCTTCATTCAATTGTTCCACTGGATATGATATTGAAAGAAATGATGGATTATTAGCGACTATTTATTTTGAAACTGATACACGATTTCAGTTTTTTGTTTGGCATCAAAGATTCCCTGGACCACCGCAACCTTTATAAACTCTTTTCTTCTTCATATTGCCTGTTCATTTATCTTTCTACATTTGCCTTGTTCTTTTTTCTTGCGTAAAAATAATAAAAATTTCTCTAATCTCCGAGATGATCGAGGCAAAGCAAAACCAAAAAACCGCGATCAGTTCACACCAAACACATTGGCGCATTTTCTCAAAGAGATTTGCTGTCAAGCAAACCAGACGGTTTTTGGCGCTTCGCGCCTTAACCGTCTGGCTTCTCCCGGATTATTGGAATCAACAGCGTTTGTAGACCACTTCGTTACGTAAAAAGAGAGACGAACACCTCTCTCTTGCCTCCCGGGAAAACACAGGGTGACGCTATTTTGTCCATGTGCATAGATAGCACAGAGCTTCTCAGAGCTCCAATCAGCAAGCGGAAAAAAACGGGCATCATCTCCGACACGGGCTCTATCGATCTATGCAAAATTCATAAAAATTGGTTCATTAGGGACTGCGCTATGATACCGGACAGACAAACACACACACAGAATCTGTCCAGTAATAATAGTAAAGATAAGAAAATGTAAAAGTCTCATCTCTGATTGTGAGCGAAGAAACAAATTTACAAACATTTTGGACGCGTTTACGGGTGAAGGTGACATTTGACCGCCAGTCACGCTTTTTCCAAGAAAAAGGGCAGGAGACTCCAACTCGGTGAATGAAGGAAGAATAAATTCATTCCAATTGAAATCATCGCATCCTTTTTGATGAAATCTCTGGAAACAAAAAACAAACAAAAATGAAACTTTATTTGACAACAAAATAAGTAGGATTATTAGATATTTGTGGCCCTAAAGAGGGCCGTTGGGTTCGGTAATTTTGCTTTCAGCTTTTTAGGGCTTACTTGCTGGAAGTGTACTTGGTCACAGCCTTGGTTCCCTCAGAAACGGCGTGCTTGGCCAACTCTCCTGGAAGGATCAAACGAACAGCGGTTTGGATTTCGCGAGATGAGATGGTTGAGCGTTTGTTGTAGTGGGCAAGACGAGAGGCCTCAGCAGCGATGCGTTCGAAGACGTCATTGACGAATGAGTTCATGATGGACATGGCTTTGGAGGAGACACCAGTGTCTGGATGAACTTGCTTCAGGACACGGTAGATGTAGACAGAGTACGACTCCTTGCGGGCGTGCTTTCTCTTCTTTCCATCCTTTGGCTTCGTGACGGTCTTGGCGGCTTTCTTTGCTCCTTTGGCGGACGGCTTTGGTGGGGCCATTTCGATTGATTTGGACTGGTCTATAGACAAGTATAGAGAGAAGCACTCGTTGCTTCTCATATTTATGTAAAAACTGCGGTGAGTGGGCGGAGCATACCACCCCGCGGGGACACCTGCGCATGCTGTCTCTCCTTGCCGAATGTTGTCTCTCTCCGTCTCTGCGCATGTCGCCCCGCCTACTCACCGCAAAAAACGTATATATACTCTGCTTCTCTGGTCAATTTCTTCAGATAGTTTATCGCTACCAACAACAACTCATCGTCATCATGTCCGGAAGAGGAAAGGGAGGCAAAGCCAAGACCGGAGGAAAGGCCAAGTCACGCTCATCAAGAGCCGGACTTCAATTCCCAGTCGGACGTCTTCACCGTATTCTTCGCAAAGGGAACTACGCTCAACGCGTCGGAGCCGGAGCCCCAGTCTACTTGGCCGCTGTTCTTGAGTACCTCGCTGCTGAAGTTCTCGAGTTGGCTGGAAACGCTGCCCGTGACAACAAGAAGACCCGTATCGCCCCAAGACATCTTCAACTCGCCGTCCGTAATGACGAAGAGCTCAACAAGCTGTTGGCTGGAGTGACCATCGCTCAAGGAGGAGTTCTCCCGAACATCCAAGCCGTTCTTCTTCCAAAGAAGACCGGAGGAGATAAGGAATAAGAACCCTCTTCTGAAACCAATTTACCGAACCCAACGGCCCTCTTTAGGGCCACAAATATCTAAATAATCCAAACTTAATTTATGTGAATAAAGTTCCTTTTCTTCAATATTTGTGTTGTATTCGTTTGTTCATGTGCTAACTATCTCAATGGTGATATCTGGTGTTCTTCCGTTTTGCCAGTGCTCAGTGTGTTAATCTGTTCAGCTTACACAACAATTTTCAACCGTATTCTGGTCTTGCCACGAAACAGCTGGCTGTGCACCTTTAAAGGGCCATCTTCTCAACTGAACGTGTTGATTCGTGTTCCCATTGAAAACTTGTTTCTCACTTCTTCAACCGAAAAAAGCAGCGAATCGCTATGAAGCGCCTGGTCAAATCGCAGTTTTTCTCGCTTGACCAGAAACGTTATATTAAAACAAAAAGTTTCTCCCCCTCTTACTCGCTCCCTCAAACAGCAGTGTCCTTGACTCCTGTATCTTTCTCCTCCCTTTATTTATTTTCCTACCACAAGTATTGAATATTGCAACATTTTATTTTAGGGGCAACTTCAGCCGACAGAAGCAATGAATGAAGGTTTGAAAGAAACGTTTCGCTCGCTAATACTGTCAAAAAAATAAAGTTTGGGCAAGGAATTCAAATTTTTATTTTCGCGGGCGGTCCGCCCACTTCAATTGGAAACTGTAAAAATTCAAATTTAGCTTGCAGGCGACAATGGGCGGACCGCCCGCGAAAATAAAAATTTGAATTCCTTGCCCAAACTTTATTTTTTCAACAGTAATAATATAAATGGTTGCAGAATTTGGCAGAGCTGAGGTTGAAGAACAGCTCGCTAATTTAAAACATATCTTCGCTGAGAAACCTGAGAACGTTAAGTTAACCGAGAAGCAGCTCGACAGTTTCGAAAGCTTTGTAAGGAAATTTCTTCGTGGTAATCAATTATTATTGCTTTCCAGTTCGTGTATGCGAGAAACAAAGTGGGAAAGATCAAAGCTGTCAGAGAAGCGGAAAAAGACATTTTATTTCTTGCCGATGCTCAAGATGATAGGAGATTGAGAGAGGAGAGACAATCAAGAGAGGACGAACGAAGAAGAATTGCAAATGAAGAAGAACGAGCTGAACGTGATAAGCTTCAAATGCGTCGTGAGAGGTTTGCCAATCCACCAGTAAGTTTCCGGTTTTCAAACAAGTCGATAAATAAAATTGTTGCAGATGTCCCCCGCTCCCACTGCAACTGGTGTCGAAAAAAGCGGAACCTCGATCAACAACAATGGAAATACACATGATACTCTCCAAGCAAGCACGAACAGTCCAAGTGTTGACTTCTTGTCGTTCATCAAAGAAGATGGTGCTTGTGAGTTTTTCGTTTTTCTTTCTGTTGAAGTAAGTCACGATTTTACAGACTTGATGCTCAAAAAACAACAATTCTCGGAACACTTGGCTGATGCTTTGCAGAAAGAAGGTCTCGGTTACCCGTTGGGAGTTACGTATGATGAACAGCTCAAGCTATGGTTGATATGCGATCGTAACTTGAGTAAGATCTTCCTTATCAATGTTGAAAACAACGACATCCAAATTTGTGACGGTGTCAGTAACCCGACAGCTGTGATGATCTACAAAGAAGGTCATAACGCCGCGGTTTTGAGTATGGATGAGCAAAAGCGTCATCAGATCTTTATCTACAATTACAACACGGATAGCCCTTACCTTCAGACTTTTGCCACGTATCGTAATGACATTTACGACATGAAAGGGCAGCTGAGAGGGTTGGCAAAGTCAGTTGCTGGAAATATTCTCTCTCTTGAAAGCACCCACAGAGGAAAGAAACTTCGAGTCTTCAACAGAAATTTTGGTGGCTTGGGATTCAAAATTGAAGGAGCCCAGAATCCATGCTTCATAGCCACTTATCGTTCCACTGTGGCTGTATCCGATCTCAATGTTAACAAAGTGTTCATCATGAACTTGGATGACACCGACTGGGACAGACCCCAATTTTCCATGATTCATGTCATTGAATCTGTAAGTTTGCACTGGTTTTATAAATATAAGTGATCTGTTTCAGACACCTGATATACCATTGGAGCGCCTAGCCAATCAAAATGGTTTTAAGTATGTCGCTGGAATGCAATTCGATGCAAACGGTTATCTTCTTATTGGTGATGCCAAAGGACATTCGATCAAGCTCTACGATACAGATTACAACTTCTTACATCGAATCTCCAGTGACTTTGTAATTCCATACGTCTCATCGTTCCATGTGAATCAAGCTGGTTATTGCTTCCTGTTGGATGTTCAAGGAGAACCAAAGTATCATTGGGTTGAAATGACATCGATTCCCAAAATCCTCCCTTGGCTTGCGCCATCATATCGTCCCACGAGTAATGGTAATGGTTCTCATGGTAACTCAGGACCACCCAAACGCCAGGAATTCCAACAGAATCCACGTCGAGGTGGATTTGGATTCAATAGCCGAAATAATTAACTCATTAATCGTTAACTTTTACTTTTATATGTTTCTTGTTGATATCACCCCAATTCTTTCATTCTATCTGCCTCCCCGTTCACTTCTAATAAGCCGTTTCATAACAATTCATGAGCGATATCATGAGCAAACCAATCCTGTGCAATTTTTACGAATTTATTAAGGAAACATCGGGTTTTAGTTTAATAAATGTTTTCCTTCCACTTCTTCGATCAATATGCAACCCCACAATGACTCACAACTCCTTATCAGTACATTCAAGTCAATAACACAGTCTCTCATTCTTTAGCACACTTTTCTATTTTTCTATCAAATGCATCAGACTCACAGGTAGAATAATGTTGCAAAATTTTTCTTTTTAGCTAGAAAGATTTCAGAAAACATACATTTCCAAAGCCAAAATTCGAGGGATGGAGGCTTGCAAAGTACTCATCAGCTCTTCAAATATTTCAAGTTGTGAGTGTCACTTTTGCGAATTAAAAAAGAGAATCAGAAGTTTCAGTTCGGTAGTTTGGTTACTCTTATTTTAATTGGAGCAGTTGGCTCTCAATTTCCGCCCACTTATGCTGCTCTTTTGACATGTGTTTTTGCAATAATCGGCGCAGCGGTTTTCGTTCTTTGTGACGCTTTTAATTTGAAGGAGACAGAACCAGATGAATGGGTTTTCTGGGTAAGATTTTCTCGAAATGTTTGTCAAAATGGCATTTTCTAGGAAAGTGTATTCGTTTGCTCTTTTTCATTTCTCTTCACAATTAATACAATGACAATGCTCTATTGCTCTGTTCGATGGAATAATACTGCGTGGTGGTTGTCATCTGTCGTGTGCTCCATGGTCACCACTTCTTTCTACTTGAGCATGATTCATGTGTTGAGGAAGCAGACGAAAGGACATATTGCAGTTGCACAGGAGGAGAATATTCTTCGTTTTAACACAAGGATGAATCGTCGCAGAATGTAATTTTATGGGTGAACAATGAATTGATTAATTGAACATAAGTGAACGTTTTAAATAACTAGATACAATGAAAATATAGCATGGTAAACAATTTCAAAAGTCAATAAAAATTATACAGAGGAAGGTACCAGGTCAAAGCAAAAAGATCATTCTGGAATAGTTTTCGGAAGAGTTGTTGGTCGAATGAGGCGTGATTCAGTTGAGGTAGGTGAACGAGAATTCCACGAATCAGGTCGCGGCTCGGGAGATGATGGAGGTTTTGTCGGATCATCAGTGAGCAATGCTTTCTCCAGATACTTTTTGGATATCGGAAGAGCCGTGAACACCTGACCAGGACCATTTCTCAGTGGTTTATTCTTTTCGGTTGTAGCCGCATCGAAAGCGGGCATTCGAAGGCAAGTCTTGATAGCTTCGGCATGCGTTTCAAGACTGAAGTGGGAGTAGTAGCGAACGAAATCACTGATTGTAGTCAAATAGACATTGCTGTGCTCGAATCCCCATCCTTCCTCGTTTTGCTCAATGAGACAGTGGGAGACACGCTCTCCATGAAGCACACTGAGTACCATTTTGTCAGCCTGAAAACATATCAATCTCAAGTTTCATTTTGTAATAGCTTACTTGAGACGCTGATGCTCTGATGAGAAAGATTCCATCCATAGGATCCCGCTTCAATCCTACAGCCTTATCGAGAAGAGCGATTCGATAGCGTGCATGAATAAGCGCATTCGCTGCATTTTCTTTAGATGTACTGCACATTAGGTACTGTGCTGGTGTCCACTTCAATTCCAAATCCACAAGAAGTTGGGTGACTTTAATAGGTTCACTATTAATAAGGTCTGCTCCTGCGTCAAGCATCGAAGCCATTTTAGTGCACAATACAGGATCAATCTGATCGTAAACGGCACTACGTGCCTCCATAAGCTTGCATAGTCTACTTTTGGAATTCGCTCTTTTTGCAGAGACTTCATCGAGAATCGCTGAAAGCGTCACTTTCTTTTCTTTTGATGTCTTCAATTCTTGGTCGATTCGTCGGATACTTTCCAGCAGGAACTGAAAATGAAATAGTCATTTTGCTAGAGGAACACAAAACTAACAGTGTTGTTGTTTTTGAAGACACCTTTAAGCAATTCACTAGTCGACTTTGACTCCTCGACCTCTTTCACTACTGCACAATTCGATCCTAACACTGTTTTCAGTCTTTCCACTTTTGATTCGTTATCACGAATTGACTGATTCAAGGCGTGCCACAAATTCTCAGCTCGTTCCATTTCCTGATGTGCTGAATCGTACAGCTTGGCGCCTCTTTCAAATGCCAAGTGTACAGCTCGCAAGTTTTCCATTTCAAGACGTTCTCGCCAGTCTAACAGTTGATACAATATACTTCTTCTTTCATTTAGAACTTACCAGCATCATTTTTTGCGGTGAGAATCATTCTCTGCTGCAGATGCCCTTTTTTGAAGAGTGGCTTTCCGTTTTGGGAATTTCTGCGAACAGAGACTGGATAGAGAAGACGAACATCAAGAGCATCATTGAAAATATTCAGGGAGATATTACGGTGAAAATCAACAAGTCTTGTCACAGAGTCATGAGTCAAAGAGTCCAGGTTGAAGCCACACTTTCCTTCTTTGACAACAATGCGGAGAAGTTTCACTTGGCCAGCGTATCTGTAACAAATATAATTTCTTTTTTTTTTCTGGTATCAAATGTCTTACTTCACTGAAAGCGTATAATCTCCTGGTGTGCTGGCGTTTCTCACAATGAACGATCCGTCGGGTTGATCAGAAAGCGCTTTTGATACTGTAGATCTGTCAGCATCTGCCCAATACCACCCTTGTTCCATCAGGTTGTGTGTAACTCCATGAGGAGTTCCAGGTGTAGTTGCCATTCTAAAAAAATTCCCAATAGGTGAACTCAGTTTGGAAAGAAATATGGAAAGAAAGAAGTGAGATAACCATTGGTGTGAAACCAGAGTTTATAAAACAAATAAAAAGAAATTGAAAATCAATAAATAAAATCTTTATATATATACCGTTTAGAAAAGCCCTAATAACCAGCCCGTTTCGGAAACACTTTCATAATAACAACCATGGCAATAAAACTCCAGAAAAGAAGAACGACGAGGAAGAGTCGCATGCAATCAAAACCGCATTTGTATGCGTGATGTTCAAGGCGTGTGCTTTCTGCCTGGAAAAAGAAAACAGTTTAAATACAGAATTATTAACTGGTCCTCACCTCCAATGCTGCTTTATTATCCTCCACTTGCTTCTGCATCTTCGTCAGTCTTTGATTATCATCTTTGATAACTTCTCCAGCTGCTGACATAACAGTTTTTAAAGATCTTGTCATTGAGAGCAAGTCGTTCGCCAGATCCTCTTCTAGCCGCTCATTTTTCATGAATGTTTCGTCCGCTGAACTCTTTGAAAGTTTAAACGAACTAATTGATATTTGATTCTTACCAGATGTATCTGCAACTTTATGTTTTGTAGTGGATAGCAGCTGTTTTCGAAGATCGGATCGATAAATGGAACGTTGAATAGCACGGAGTCCGGCAGCTGATTCTTTTCCATAGTCTTCACTTGATTTTGCTGTAAGACAATATGATCGTTGAAAGAGGGAGAAATAACATACTTTCTTCGGTTACTGTTGCTTGAACGTCTGGAAACACTCGTGGAATCTTTTCAATAACTTTAAGGCTTTCTTCAGTTGTTGCCTGAAAATAAACACAACAATTCAATACATAATTACGAAATCTACATACTTTACTTTCTGCTTCAGCAAGCAACTTCAATTGCAGAACTTCTTGTCTATACTCGTGAAGAATATCATTTGTTTTACTGGAAAACTTTAATAAACGTTTTGTTTTCAAATTTTATAACACTAACTCGGCATCTTGAAGAACATATATCATATTGTTGAGTATTTTCGTTGCTGCAGTAACCTGTCACAAAAGAGTTTTTGATTGAGAATCTATAGAACCTCTCTCACCTTCCACACATTTGCAGAGAGATTTTCTTTAGTTAACCTTTTCGTTCTCAGCAAAAGCCGCAAGAATTTCAGCTCATTTTCAGAAATATTGGACATCTCATTAACGGTTGAGCGAATAGATAGAAAAAAAAACAGGTAAACGTTGTCACATTGGAAAAAATTCTTCGGCCAAGGCCGAGAAATCCGATGCGTTGTAAACGCGCCCCACTGTTAAAAATTTTCAAGTCATCATTTTTGAGCGCCGATTTTCACTTTATCTCTTTGAGTTCTTTTGTTTTAGACTGCGTTTTAGTGTAATTTTCAAAAGTATAGCCACATCTAAAAGCTCAGGATCAAGTATAGTCTTCCCAAGCATCTTCCTACTAAATTATTAGTCTATAAACAACCGTTTTCCTTTCATTATATTCTAGTTATCCAGTATCGACCTCCATTTACAATTTCTTCTTCAGAACATGGCTCGTCGTTACGATAGTAGAACGACCATCTTCTCTCCGGAGGGGAGACTCTACCAAGTCGAATATGCTATGGAGGCTATCGGTCATGCCGGAACTTGCCTCGGAATCTTGGCATCTGACGGAATCGTTATTGCCGCCGAGAGAAAGAACGTTCACAAGTTGTTGGATGACTCGGTTTTGACCGAGAAAGTTTACCGTCTTTCTGACAACATTTCATGCACCGTTGCCGGAATCACTGCTGATGCCAACATCCTCATTAACCATTTGAGATGGTGGGCTGCCAGCTACCGCAACAGCTATGGAGAGGAGATGCCAGTCGAGCAACTTGTCCAGAACCTTTGCAATGAAAAACAGAGATACACACAGATTGGTAAGCTAACTATCATACATAACTTGTTCTCATTCGTGTTGTTTTTTTTCAGGAGGAAAGAGACCGTTCGGAGTTTCGCTTCTTTATGCCGGATGGGACAAGCACTACGGATATCAACTCTATCAATCCGATCCATCAGGAAACTACACTGGATGGAAGGCAACCTGCATTGGAAGCAACCATCAAGCCGCTGTCACTTTGCTTAAGCAAGAATACAAATCTCCATCTCTCGATGAGGCCAAGAAGTTGGCTATCAAGGTTCTTTGGAAGACATTGGATGTGAAGCTCGCATCCGAGAAAGTTGAGATGGCTGTTTTGACCCGCCGCGATGGAAAGACTGTTCTCGAGGAGCTCAATACCAAGGAAGTCGATGCTTTGATTGCTGAGCATGAGAAGAAAGAGAAAGAAGCCGAAACTGCCGAAAAGAAATAATCGATAACTTATAACTCTTCTTTGTTTCTATTGTAAACTACCCTTCCGCTCCCCGTTTAATTTATTGTCTGGTTTTATTTCTCATCACCTAATTTTGTATCCAGAAACGTCGGTGAACATAAAATATTTTACGATATCCATTTGTTGATTATATTCTGCGAAAACCGTTGATGCAGCAAGTCGGTCGACTATTGTTGTTCCTGCGAGGAATTTCGAGGGAAAACTGCGCCGTGACCTTGCAATGGGCGGCGAAAGGGGCGTGTTTTCGAACATTCTCGAGCACTCCTCGTTGAAGACCGGATTATTCATCCGCGAATCTTGACTTTATACTGAATATTCACACTTTTGAGATGGCTGACGAGAACAAGCTTTTGTGCTATCACAGAGGATGCCAGAGTTTATACGATCCGAAAGAGAACCATAACGGTGAGTGTTCGAAAAAAAAAATCAATCACTGAACAAGCATGTTCTTCAGAGGCGTGTACTTATCATCCTGGTGATCCTTTGTTCCACGACGCCTACAAGATTTGGACTTGTTGCGATAAGAAAAGTACTGATTTCACAACATGGATGGATTATAAAGGATGTACACGTGGAAAGCATAGTAATGAAAAGCCTGTCAACGCTGTAAAAGTGACTCCTGTGCAAGAAATCCGACCAGAGAAAGAAGAAGACGTTATCGTCTGGAAAGGTCTTAACAAATCTATGAAAGCGGAAAACAAAAATGCAAAAAGAGTTGATGTCAATTTACCTGTGGAAATGACTCCTGGAGCTAAGACTTCACTCGAAAAAAAGTTGAAAGAGATTGAGGAAGCTTCAAAGAGTGGCGAGATTCAAATTGGAGCTGGGTGCAGAAATAATGGATGTAAAGCTGAGTACGATGGTTCAAAATGCAAAAGTGATTGTCTTCATCACCCGGGTGCTTCGATTTTCCACGATGGCTTGAAGTATTGGAACTGTTGTAATAAGAAGACATCTAACTTTCAAGCATTCCTCGAACAAGTTGGATGCACCGTTGGAGAACACAAATTCAGAAACGTAAGTACTTTTCAATAATTGTTTCGACGGAGGCTAAATATGAAAATTTCAGAATGAAATCGTTAGCAAATTCCGAGAGGATTGGTACTCCAGCAACGGACTTGTAACCATCAACCTATATTGTCGTGGAGTTCTTCCTGAAACTGTCAACATCATTTCTGACGGACACAATGTCCGTGTTAACATGAAACACGCCTACGGAACAGCAACTTTGGATCTCGAATATGATTTGTGGGATGAAGTTATTCCGGAGGAAAGTCGTGCGGTTATTAACGACCGCAAAGTTGAGATCTCACTGAAACAAAAACACGGAACCGGATGGCCTCGTCTCAAGTTTGATCCTGCTCTCGATGGACTTCTTGAAAGAATGGAAATTGATTGAAACCCTTATTTTTCTGTGTCATGCATATCTTTTTTCTTCTCTTTTCCTCTCCCAACCCGATCTTCTACGCAAATGAATAAGTGTAATTCATGGTGTTACCCATTTCAGTAGGATTTGTAAAATTTTCGATCGTTTAGCCTTTATTTGTATAAATACTCTCTTTTTTCATAAAATCTTGCTTCTCTGGTTCTTGTTGAAGATTTCATGAAATTTCGCAAGAAAGTGAGTTGGAACAAGTAGGAGGTCTCTGCACGAATTCGAATGGTAGTGCAAGCGCCTTTAATCGTACAGTATGACGTGGCGCCAGCTCACATTTTTTTTCGTGGCATTCAAAGTTTTTCAATCACTTATCCATTTTAGCAATGACCGAAGCTCTGGATCCCACAATTTTCGAAGCGAGAAGTGATGTTAACACTTCTATTACAAAGGATCGAACTGCTTTTATTCGGAACTATTCAACTAAACCAAGAGTGGTTCGTTTAACAGTTTCATTCGCAAAATTGTCATTCAAAATTATTTTTACAGAATTATCAAACAGTATGCGGAGTAAACGGTCCGCTTGTTATTCTCAAAGATGTGAAATTCCCAATGTATAACGAAATCGTCAAAATTACGTTGCCAAATGGAGAATTGCGAATGGGCCAAGTGCTCGAAACAGTAAAGAACAAGGCAGTTGTACAGGTGTTTGAAGGAACAACTGGAGTTGATGCAAAGCATACGAAGTGTGAATTCACTGGAGATATCTTCCGTAGTCCCGTTTCGATTGATATGCTTGGAAGAATCTTCAATGGATCTGGAAAAGCGATAGACAAGGGACCGCCCGTTTTAGCCGAGGATTATTTGGATATTAATGGACAAGCTATCAATCCATATAATCGTATTTATCCAGAAGAAATGATTCAGACTGGAATATCTGCTATCGATGTGATGAATTCGATTGCTCGTGGACAAAAGATTCCGATATTCTCTGCCGCTGGTCTTCCTCATAATGAAATCGCCGCTCAAATTGTTCGTCAAGGAGGACTCGTGCAGTTGCCAGACAGAAGCAATGAATCTGTCAATTTTGCTATTGTCTTCGCTGCAATGGGAGTGAACATGGAAACTGCTCGATTTTTCAAACAAGATTTCGAAGAATGTGGCTCAATGGAAAATGTCTGCCTCTTCTTAAATCTTGCCAATGATCCGACTATCGAACGTATTATTACTCCGCGTATTGCTCTTACAGCTGCCGAGTTTTTCGCTTATCATTGTGGCAAGCATGTTCTTGTCGTACTCACTGATATGTCATCGTATGCTGAAGCTTTGAGAGAGGTTTGTTTCTTCAAGAACTGGATGAATACAAAAACCCGTTTTCAGATATCTGCAGCTCGTGAAGAAGTACCAGGTCGTCGTGGTTTCCCTGGGTACATGTACACAGATTTGGCTACAATATACGAGAGAGCTGGTCGAGTGAAAGGTCGCGAAGGCTCGATCACACAGATTCCGATTCTCACAATGCCAAATGATGATATTACCCATCCAATCCCAGATCTTACTGGATATATTACTGAAGGACAGATCTATGTTGATCGTCAACTTCACAACAGATTGATTTATCCACCTATCAATGTTCTTCCTTCTTTGTCTCGTTTAATGAAGTCAGCAATCGGAGAGGGAATGACCCGAGAAGATCATTCTGATGTTTCTAATCAGGTAAACATTTATTCAGTTCAAAATTTTTTGAATCAATTTTGCTTCAGTTGTACGCCTGCTATGCAGTTGGAAAAGAAGTTCAGGCGATGAAAGCAGTAGTTGGTGGGGATGCTCTTTCGAATGACGACCACCTCTATCTGGAGTTCCTCGGAAAGTTCGAGAAGAACTTCATTGCTCAAGGTCACTACGAGAATCGAACAATCGTTGATTCGCTGAATCTTGGCTGGGAATTGCTTCGAATCTTCCCAAGAGAAATGCTCAAAAGAATTCCGACGGCAATAATTGAGAAGTACTACCCAAGAAAGAAGCAGTGATGATCATCATGAATAAATAGTATTGAATATTGTACAGATTATGTATAGACAAACGTTTTATCGCTTTCTCATTGTATCAGCTTTATTTATTTGAGATCATTTGAGATAAACATTTAGTGTTCAGTCATCATCTGAATGCATTCCTCTTGCTCCTTCTCGATCTTTCGTACCGCCTCAAGCTCCACTCTCAATCTCTCTTTTTGCACTGTTAATTCTCGAATCGTCATTTGCAGTAGTACCGGATCATCTTCAGCGAGATCACGCTCTTGAGTGTTGCGAACCATCATTGCGCGAATCTTCTCGGTTTCAACGACAGTGGCGAACTGAAATAGATTTTTCAAAGTTTGAAGATTAGCAAAATGAAATGCCTCTTCAATACTCTCAATGAGACCTCCAGTTGTATTCTGGAAGTTTTTTAACTGATCGTTGAACTCGGCAGCCTTGTCTTGAGCAGTTTGAAGGAGCTCAGCAACATCTGAAGCACAATTGAGTGATGGAGAAAATAAGCAGAGATATTACCTGGATCAATCAATCGAAGTTGATTGAAATCATCAACATAAAGTCCAGCTTTAGCCAATTGCTCGTCACCCATTTTTAAAAGAGAATGAGGAGGGATAGAACAAGCATGAGAGGACTCGAAGACGTTGTCATGGATACGTGAAGGAACAATTTTATTGAGAGAGTGAGAGAGAAAAACGAAAAGAAGGAAGCATTGAATTAAAGCGAATGGGGGAAGATGGAAGGGAATGAATGTAAATGGTACATATTGTCTCTAATAGAAGGGCACTAGATAATTGAGCAAACAATATAATATTCATAAATTAAATAATATAAATAATTAAAGTTTGAATATCTTCCTTCGTACGGCATTTGTAGACTCTTCACTGGTCATCATTTCATCAAATTTTCGGATAACTCTCTTGCTTTTTACCGGAAGCTCCTTCGTCGAAAGACAATAGTTTCCCTTGCTATTTGATCGACTTGAAGCAGAGCTCAAGTAGGTCACCTGGACATGAGAATTTTGAATTTCGGGAAAATTAGAAGTTTATATTTACTGTATAACTTCCATGACTATCTGGTTGGGCATTCGCCGCCACACACTTCAAAAGTTCACATTTTTTGGTTGCTGATCCAATTGTTTCTTTCTCTCCAACTGTTATTTTGTCTCCGGTGCACATCTAGAACAACGTACAGTAACCCTGAGAACCCTGAAGATCTTAGTACCTGATTATAATAAGTGCTCAATGTTCTCGTGGCATTTCCTTCCTTCTCAGGTGGTCCTGGAAGGTATGTGTCTTCTGACGATGCAGAACTTGGTGCCACCTGGAAATAAGGCTAGAATTCTAGAAAGTTCCAACAAGATTATGACAATACTTGAATTTGTTGTTTTGGTTGTGTTGGTTGTGCAGTCTGTTGTGTTTCCTCCGGCAAATTGATATTCTGGAATGGATCAGCTGGACTTGGCGGATAAGCTTCTTGAGCCGGCGGAGCAATTTGAATAGATGGGGTATGGGATACGGAGACGTGCTCAATGTACTTCAGAGGATCAAGAACAGTGTTTGCCGGGTCTTCTGATGAAGCGATTTCGCCCTGAAAATAATTTTATGGGGCGGAGCTTTTAACATTTCAAATTACCGTAAAACTCAGTGGAGCAGTTCCTTGATAATCCGGATTAATTCCTGGTGCTTGTGGTCTATCCTGATACATTCCTTGATATGAAGATGCCGCAGAAACCGGGATCACCACTTCAGATGGTAGACGTCGTGCCGGGGAAGGTGCCGGAAGAATTGATGGTGGTGGTGACGGCGGTGGCGGTGGAGGCGGCTGACTGTATACCTGGAATTGAAGTGGTAGAAGAATCACGAAGATTCTAGGATACCTGCGGTGTAAATGCGTACATCGGTGGTGGCATTGGTGCAGTGTAAGTGGCAGCAGATGCCACGGCTGCACATCCTCCCGGCCTACTCGAACATCCTCCTCCATCTCCTCCTCCGAATATACCTGTAGTAAATCACTATTTTTAATAGTTCAGGATTATCTGTTCTTCGGAAATTTTGAAATTTTCAGATTTAGTTTAGTTTTGAGTTATAGATCCTATAAACCCAAAGTTGGACGCCCAAAAAAGATATGGGCACAGGAGACGAAAGTACGATAGGACAAGTTTTTGGTTGAGCAGAGCAGATTCGTATTACTCCTACTCCTTATCCTGGCCTGAAGGAGCTCCTAGCCTACTCAATAAGTCTACCCAATAAGTTCAAGAAAATCCATAATTTTGAACTCATAGATAATGTCATCTAGTCCGCTTTTATGTACTCCCAATTCTACAAAATGCTCTTTCTTCGCCGGTAATAAGTTGGAGAACCCTCAATGTAAATTTTCTAACAGGACCGGTTACTGTACATAACCTAGCTACAAATACCGTAACCCCTTATTCCAATATCAAGAAAATACAACTCACCTCCAAGACCTGTGGGTAAACAAGCCGAAGATTCTCGTATCAATAGAAAAAGTTGAAATATGAGAAGAACTCGTAGATGTGTCATTTCTACAAAGAGAATCTTCTGATTCAATGGAAGTGGAGGATAAGGAATGGAGGATAGAATAGAATAAATGAAGAAGGAATGAACGGAGGTGTTGTTTTGATGGGGAAGATGATATATAGAGATATGCAATCAGAAAGGAGGGGAGGATAGCCGGGAATGGGCCGAGTTTAATGATGAAATGAGAAGAAGAGAGAAGGAAGGAGTGGTTCAGGTTTCTTAAGGATTAATTAAGGGAGAAGAAATGATATAGGAAGGAAGATAGAGAAGAAGATTACAATAGAATTGAATACATTTTGGATTAAGCCGCTTCATGCTTTTTATCTCCAGAAAAAGAAAAAAAAAGACAAATGGAATGGCAGGCAGGAAGTGTGAAATTGAATTTGGCATGGTAGAGAAAGTTTGATTGAACGGGGAAGAGAAATGACGCCTATTTATTACTGTTGTTTTGTTAATCTGATGCTTTGATACAGTACTTTTCAGAAAACTCAGAAGCTCAAAATAGCCAGAATCTCGTCAGAAAATTGTTTGCCACGGTGCCAAGATTTATCTTCCAAGCAAGAATTTGATTCGGACCTACTTCTCAATATATCCCGTTAAGAGTATTCTGATAATGAGCGTAACCTCTAATAGAAGGGCGCCTAATTTCTAGAATTCTTACTGGTCAGCAAAGATGTGTCATCTAGAAGCTATGCAACTTTTGGAGTATTCCTCCAAATGTTAAAAAAGGTTTTAAGTATCAAAAAAACAGAAATGGAATAGTTAATTCGAACAAATTTTTCTAGGTCACAGCTCAAACCAAGACTAACTATAAACTTCAAAATTTGGCGGGGATTCAAATCTTTCATTACTCTAAAACAAAAACAAAACAAGTAATAGTACAAATAGTATCACACTTCCTCCAGATGCTTTCGAAGAAATTAACGAACGGAACGAACGGAAAGGGGCGGAGCCAAACAAATGCTAATAGTTTGTGGAAGAGTTTTGTTGCGAACAAATGAATAGAAAAGGAGAAGAAGGGGATACAGGTTCGAATTGTAAACAATCGTCACTGAACCATGGAAGACGTTGGCAGAAGACGTCAGAAGGAAAAGGAGAAGACGTAAGGTGATATGTATATGTATAGGTTTGCGTACTTTTATGAAATCCGAAATCCGGTCAGAACGCAAACAGTTTAGCTTTATGCTTTTGGAAAGTTTGCACTCTTTGGGGGGAATAAGGCTTTTGGCAAATTTTATGGGCCAAAGAAGAAATAAAAGAAGGGGGAATAGAGGGAGGGATTGTTTGATTTTGGGTTATGTAAGTGTTTGAAAGGTCTAGTGGGATAAAAAAAGAAAAGTGCAGAATGTAAGGAAAGGTATGAAGCTTAATGAAATCAAGAAACGCCTAGACAAGAGCTGAAAGTCTGAAAACGTTTTTTAAAGAATCTTTTTGTTTTCAGGGTTGCGTAGAGCTACTTCCGTAAAAGAACTTTTACTTTTTGCTCGTGGGAGATTAGTAATTCCATGGTCTAGATCCTTTAGATGAGGCCTGCGAGACGGAAAATTGAAAAATTGATTCCAGAAATTACAGTACTTGAACAATTGAAAGGAATGCCTCTATAATAGAGGTTTTACTACAGAAAATCCTGAAGTCGATCCAAAATTAAAAAAAAATTGCAAATATGAAACATTTTTTGTGGAAGGCTCTAGTTTTGAGCTTGATAAGGAACAACCAGAACTTCGGAGGTTCTTCCAGATATCTAGACCAAGATAAAGGTTTGCTACAGAACCTCCACGTAGAACAAGCCTTCTAGGGAAATATCCAAAGAAAACTTTCCCTCAGCTTCCTTTAAAATGTGTCTGGGAACGAGAGTATCTACAAATAGGGCGGTACTTATACCCACACATATTTCTCACCAGAACACATTTTCTCATTTTCTCATCATAATCACCTCATTCCCATTTCTTCTGAAGAGAAGAAGAAGCTTAGAGCGTTGTCTAAGTATCAAAAGTATCTCTATGCTATCCATATAGAAAAATGGAAAAAAAGATAGTAAGTATAGTACAAGTGACTACAGAATCTTCACATCAAAATGTAAATGTTCCGTAAAGGAACAAGTTTCTCTTTCTCTCCTTCTTCATTCGAAAGAGTATCAATTGAGTAGGAGATATTCAAAAACTCTCAACACAAATTAGCCGGAAAATAAGAGGAAAAGAAGGAGGGAAGAAGGAAGAATAGATATAAAAGAAAGTTTGAATAAAAAATAAAAAAAGAACGGAAAATAGCGAAAGTGGAGGTTGATGATATATAGGGAAAGAGGAAGGAAAAAGTAAAATTTATTGGTTTGGATTTTGTTTTTTGGCTTGGACGAGTAGTGAATAATGAATCCAGGTGGTGGGTTAAAGGCGCATATCTTATTAAAGGTTACTGTAGGCATTATGAGGTACGGTATAAGGAGGAAACGGCAAGAAGATCTAGTTTTTCAGGTATGCTGAAAATGAAAAGTTCAATATATTCGGTTTATCAGAATCGGAAAAGTGGTTAGAAACGGACTATAGTATACGGTAGGTATTTACTATAGGATGCTCTAGAAAGTGCCTCAGATTATGGTCGATAGATAAGGAAGTAATGTGAAAAACATCATAAATTTTGAAAAAATAAGCTGGGGACTAGTTTTTCCAAAGCTATTTTCTAGGTCGTCACCATTATAACATCTTCACAAGGGCCCCTCTGAATACATATTTTTTAGTTTGGTGGCCTTGAGTCCTCTGTTTCTGACACTTGTCGGATTCTAGGCCACTGAATTTTGAGGTATTGAAACATTTAGAGTTACTTTCTAACAAACTTTTAGTGAACACTATAATAAAAACAACAAGAAGAAATAAGGGACAATAATGACATCTCAAATCTATGAAAACCTCTAATAGAAGGGCAAGTACAAATTTCAAAGATCAAAAACATAATTCTCTTCATTTTCTGCCAGTCATTCACTAGCCTAAACGGCAAAAAAGAAACGAAAATTTGCATGTTCGCCCAACGCCTTTTTGGTATTCTCCTCTCTGAGTATATAATTACAGTTTGTCCATTCTAATTGGTTGAATGGTCACAGTGGGATGAACAGAAGACGTTGAAGCCTTAGTCAGAAGACGTTGCGAAAATGTAGTCGTGTACTTTTTTGGAAGAACTGATTATTTGAATGGAAAGGAAAGAGAGAAGATTCTTTCTCGAAAAAGAGAGAGAGAGGGGTCAATTAACTCGCGGGCGGAAGAAATGGATAATGAAGCGCGGTTTATTATCGTAATACTGCTAATAGCGGGAATGGGAAAACTAACTGAACTGCTGCCAGAGACTGTGTGAACATTGACGTCTTCTGAAGAAAGAATTCTGGAGACATTTGGTGGGAAAAGCCGGAAGGTCTGGTTTTTTGAATCTTTCAGAACTTGAAGATCTATTATAAACTTTTTATTATCACTCAAATATATCGAATCCCATAAGGAGTTGAAATGGCAGTTCCATAATAAATCGGTTGAGCAACAACAGGCGTGGCAACCACTGGAGCAGCTACAACTGGAGTCGCAACGACAGCTGGAGTGGTGACAACCATTGGAGTAACTGCTGGAACTACAGTAACCGATGGAACGTAGTGCTGAAAAAGGGGGGAAAAGTAGAAGACGTTGAGACGGATTCCAGATGACTTACCGGTTGATAGACGTTTCCGGTCCACATGATGAGTAGAAGGGGTTAGTTGATGAGAAGATGTTAGTAAATCGAGTACTAAATCATTTGAAACTGGTGAAGAGAAGGTCAAGAAAAAGATAAGATCGAAGGGTCAAGACGTACATTTTCTGGAAAAAAAATCATATTTTTTGAACGTGACATCAGAAAAAAAAACATTCCCACGTTATCAATATTTATCATCATTTCCCCCATCATTTCAAAATCATTTGATACTGGAAGTGTCTCTAAAAACTGAGAAACTGGATTTCAGAATGAAAGTGAGTTTGAAGTTTAGTGGCCTAGGATTTTAACTAGTCCCCGCGCCCAGCAAGGGTCGCCTAGAATTTCTAATCTAAAAATCTAGTCCCCGCGATTGAACACGAACCCAGCTGGTTAAGTAGGTTCTATCGGGAAGGGAAATCATTTTCATCTGAATAAGAGTTGCAAACACGCTCCAAGAAAATGATTCGGCGGGAATTCAAATTTCTCTTTCCAGTTGGACACATCTTCCCATCATCTGATCCTTCATCTCTTAAACCTCACATTCCTCTCCACTCTTCTCATGATTTTATGTGGAAAAAAGAAGTTGAAGAGCAAAGAGAAGAGCAAAGAATCTTCGAGATCGAGTACAGCAGCAGGTACACCACTTGATCCAGCAGAAGCGGGTAAACCTTCCCAATTATTGGCTCCATCAGTAGATGCTCCAAAAGAAGAAGAGATGAAAGAGAAAGAAGAGAAAAAAGAAGAAAAGAAGGAGGAGAAAAAGGAGGAAGAGAAGAAAGAAAAGGAGAAATCAGCTAAAAAATCCACGAAGAAATCGAAAAAATCCACGAAAAAGTCGTCGAAATCCAAGAAGAATGAGGCAAATAATGAGGAGAAAAAAGTGGGTTTTTTTCTTAAGTAAATGCGCTCCAATGAACATTTTTTGTAGGAAAACGATGATGGTTATGAGAATTGTGCTGATATGTCGGCCAGTGAGCTCAAGAAGATTGCCGATACAGTTTAAGTGACGTCATCAGAAGAAGTATTACTTTATGAATAAAGTTTTTGGGATTTTTTTTATTTGTCCCCCTAGAACTAAAAACTTCAAAGCTAAGTAATAATTGGCACCGTGCCAATTTTTGAATCATTCACAAAAACCTTCTTTGGACCCAATAACATTTATTAAATAAGTGAAGAACCAAAGAATAATCCGAAATTCACAAAATAGTTGAAAGACAAATAAATTAGGGGTGAATAAATAATTGTGAGAAAATCAGAAATTAACCAGAAGTGCAAAATCCGCAAGTGAGTGGACACTGAGTACGCATAAGACTGATGTAGGCGGCGTTGGTACAGAAGGCACGACGATTTGGACAATCGGAAGTTCCGGTGGCAGCATTGACTTGATCGACGCAGGTGGCTGAAATGATTAGAGGATGACTATCAAACTATTTTCAATGAAATTACATGAAACAGTGGTGGAGGATGATGAGGTAACAGTAGAGCTAGAGTTGCATCTTCCACAAGTGGCTGGGCATTGGACAGTCATCAAGTCATAATAGACAGAGTTGTTGCAAAGAGCAGAACGAGCTGGACAATCAGAGACTCCAGTCGATGGGTTGACACGATCAGCGCAGGAAGCTGAAAGTTTGTTTTTGATAGGAATCCCTGAAAGAGCAAAAAGCGGAAAGCCAAGAAGCCGAAAGCAGTAATAAATAGCGATAAAGCATAAGCAGTTTTCAGCCAACTGCCCACTCACTAGTCGAAGTACTAGTAGTGGTATTGCATCTACCACATGTTCTTGGACACTGAACAGTCATTATATTGTAATAGACTGCGTTATTGCAAAGAGCAGCACGTGCTGGACAATCGGATGTTCCGGTGAGTGGATTAGAACGATCGGCACATGTTGTGCCTGGAAAGGGTGGTGATTAGGAGAGGAGGGGCCTTCTGGGCAAAAGATTAGCGCACTGCGCCACATCAACCAGATCGGGGCGTGGCGCAAGGTAGCTCGACTGCGAGACTGTTCATTGATAAAAATCTGAATGCGCGCAAAACCATCGAGAATTAGGAGAGATATCCAGACGTTGAAACTCACTAGAAGTAGAAGTGGTGGCAGTGGAAGTAGTGTTGCATCTTCCGCAGGTTCTTGGGCATTGAGCAGTCATAACAGCATAGTATGTAGCATCATTGCAAAGAGCAGCACGAGCTGGACAATCCGAAACTCCAGTTGATGGATTCAAACGATCAGCACAAGTGGTAGAAGTAGAAGTGGTTGTGTTACAACGTCCACAAGTTCTTGGGCATTGGGCAGTCATGACAGCGTAATAGGTGGCATCATTACAGAGAGCGGCACGAGCTGGACAGTCAGAAACTCCGGTGGATGGATTCAAACGATCCACACATGTTGTTGTTGTAGAAGTGACGGTTACTGTAGCTGCTGTGCTGGCAACGGTTACGGTAGATCCGCTGGCATCGGTGACAACGGCAGTGGTGGTAACAGCGGCAGCAGCTGGAAATGTTTAGTTGTGGGGGGCTTATAGTCTCTCCTTCAATATCTTACTTGTAGCAGGACAACACTGTCCAGCAGCCACATCACACACTTGGGTTTGACAGCCTAGGATGCCACCGTCACAGGCTGAAAATAAGGATTGTAGATAATTCAAGACTATTTTTTCGAACTTACGTCCTTCGGAAACCGATGCATCACAAGTTTGTGAATAGACTCCCGAAAAGAGAGCAAATGAAATAAAGAGATGAGCAAATGAGAACATGATTGAATAGAAAAAAGAAACAAACGAATTTGTTGATGCCTTTCCCTTGTTCGAAATTCCCTTTTATACTGGAGTAATCGATGGCTGCGCAAACAATTGTTTTTGCAACATTCCATCTCGGATAGAGGAGACTTTGATGATGACAAAAATGACCATTGTACTAGTTGGCATGGTTTACGGAAAAAAGGGAGAACAATAGAAGATATAACTAGAAAAAGTATGGCAGGTGTTTAGTCAAAATAAGGAAAATTTTGTAGTTTATGGTGCCATCTTTGGCTTCAAGAAGGCTAGAAATGGTAGAAAAAAGGAAATTTCTGGGCAAAGAATTGTGCTAGTTAGAGATGCAACACTATTATAGGTTCCAGTTCTTGAAGTTCTGAAACGCTGATCTTTTTCTTTATGAATCTGAATCAGCTTGAAAGTCTCTCCAAAAGCTCCAAAAGTCTGGCCTGAAATGCCGAAATTTTCCAGTTTTGTCCAAATTTCTCAGCTATACGCTAGGACTTTTTAGGATCTGTCGGTTTGTACTGAGCAATGCCGGCCTAAATTTTTCTGTTGTTTTATGACTATTTGTACTTTCAGTCCACTGGCCTGTCATGTTTAGAAGGCATTTAGAAAATGTATTCTGAAAACCTGGCCTTCTGAGAAAATAAAAAAGAACCGCCAAATATCAGGAATTTGGAACAAACACATCAATGTTATCTCCGAACCACGTGATCGGATTATGTCAATATGATTGCCAAAGAATTCCAGAACCATCTGAAATTCTAGTACTTTGCTGAAAAATCTGAAAATCCTTCTCTTCCCATCTCCGTCTCTCATTATCCCTTACTATTGCTCTCCTTCTAGTATCCATTCAAATTCCAAAAGCTGCTCAAACAATGTTTTTGTTTCAAAAATATCCATTCTCTTTTTCCCATCACATCCTAAATTTTTCGACACAATACGTTATTGTTTTTATGTTGGTACAACCAGTCTCCCCTCCTTTCCTTTATGTTCCCCATATTTGAACACATTTCGAAGCCGAACACAATTTATTTTATATAAATTAGAGAGAAAGACAGGGGGATAAAAGGATGATGCACAATTATTACTAAAAATGCTTCAGAATTAACCAGAAGTGCAGAATCCGCAAGTTCTTGGACATTGGGTACGCATAACGGATTGGTAAGCAGAATTATTGCAAAGAGAAGCACGGGCAGAGCAATCAGAGACTCCAGTTGATGGATTGATTTGATCAATGCAGTCTGGAAATGAGGGGAGGGTTTTAATTTTGATTTTGAAGGGTATTTTTTGATTTAAACTTGATTCTAGATTTGTGTTCGAGAGTTCGAGAACTTTTCTATTATCTGTTTCTTATTCAGCAGTTTGTTTCGTAGGAATATTTTCATGAAAAAGTCAGAAGTTTCCGTCGGTTGGTCAAAATAAATGAGTTTAAAGCGTTTATGGTTTGGTTCGGCTAACTTTTTGCCGTGAGAAAAGATACTGAGTTTGATAGTCGTCTTTTGGAGCAATCGACATGAAGCTTATTACTTTTCGGTATTTTTCTAGCTTGGCCCGTTGCTCAGTTTTTTGAATTTCGGTTTTTCTTTCAGTTTTCAATTTGGAAAAAACTAGCTATATCAATCCTCCTACTTCTCAATTTTCCAAAAAAATTGTTTTTAAGCTTAGTTTCTGAAGTCACCTAGCGCTGAAATTCTAGCAACTTTTTGCCAAAGTTCACAGTTTTCAAAAATTACAAAGAGCTTACTTCCTGAAACAGTGGAGCTTGATCTAGTAGTGGAAGAAGACGAAGAACTTCCACAGAATCCACAAGTTCTTGGACATTGAGTTCTCATCAAAGTGATATAGTTGGAATCATTACAGTAAGCAGCCATACTAGTACAATCCGATACTCCAGTCTTTGGATTCTTCAAATCAACACAAGTTCCAGTGGCTGGAGTTGTGGAGACAGATGAGCATCTTCCACAAGTTCTTGGACATTGTTGAGTCATGACGTCATAGTAGACAGAGTCATTACAAAGGGAAGCACGAGAAGCACAATCAGAGACTCCAGTGGATGGATTGACACGGTCAACGCATGAAGTGCTTGAGGAAGTACGGGAGGTTACGGTAGCTCCTGATACGGTAGATGAAGAGGATGTGACAGTGGAGGCTCCGGCGGCAACTGTGGTTGTAACTGAAAATAAGGGGTTAGGGGGTCAGAAGGGTGATGGAAAGAGACTCACGAAGATCAGCGTTCAAGCAGCAACTACCGAGAGTTGTGTCGCAAGTTGAGCCAGTTTCACAGTCGGGCATACCATCTCCGCATGCTGAAATTAACAGATTGAGTTTTCAAGAATTCAAGTTTACATTAATTTAACGTCTACAGTAATCCGAATCTAATTTTGCCTCCAAATCTACAGTATGCTGTTTTGCAGTAGCTCCGTATCAAACGGAGAGAGTTTATCAAAATGCTATCCACTCATGCGTGTACATATACCTACAGTAATCTATCTACAGTATGCTTGTAGCAAAGTAAACATTTGACTACAGTAACCTACTTCATGATACCTTCAGGTACAGTAAGAAACTACAGTAACCCAAAAAATAAAACTCACGAGCTGTAATTTTACTCGGATCACATGTCTGTCCGGCGGCGATAGCCACAAAAGAAGCGATCAGAAGAACACGTTGAAACATTGTATCAAATGAATGAATTCGATGATCTTTTCCCCCGGATTCACACCTTCTTTTATATCCTCTAATCCGTTTCTCTGCGTCTCTCATATCCAATTATCTCTCAAGTGACGATCCCATTAATTCCAGGTGTTTAAACATTGTCTGTAACATATTGGAAATACAGTAACAATGGCCAATCATTGATCTATTTGTACAGGCTCTTCTCTTCATTTTTGAAATGGACATTGTGTCTATTGTTGAAAAAAAAAGACAATGACATTTTTGCAGAAATAATGATAAGCAAATTTTGGAACAAAGAGGAAGAACAATTTGTGATTTTATGTCTTGATAAGGAAGAAATTGAACACAAATAAAATTGACATTTGAATTTTGGAAGAATGAAATAAGAAATTTCTGGATTTTTTTGAGAATGAAATGAGTTCAAGAATTGGCTTGAAAGCTGTATTCAAGCCCGTAAGAAACTGTATGGAATCATGTAAAAATAAGCCTGATCTATGACTCATACATTCCATTTGGAACATAATGTGAACATCAAGGATTCTGAATTCTGACGTCTTCTGGTTTTTGTGAAAAAAGAATTTCAGATCTTCGAAAAGTTTTTTTTTTCATGTCCTTCATTTGCGGAAAGTGCCAGCTGTTTCTTATTATAGCGGTACACCACAGAGAGACATCTGTGAGATCTTCCTTCAGGTTCCATAGTCAGATGGGATTTCCAGACAAGTGTAAGAGAACAGATGGAACGACGACGCTTGAGAATCTCCATATATTACCACTCTGTGGGGACACATCCCAACGTCGACCCATAGAATCTTTCAGTCTGAACACATTCATTCACCTTGTGTGTCTTGTGCTGTCTTCTCAAGAGAAGAGATTCTTCGAGCAATGCGGTCTGTATGGATTCTCGCCGTGTTTCTCCATCTAATAATAAAGGTAAGTCAATAATGGTTCTTTTTCTTAATCGATTTCCCCTATTTTTCAGACTGTATCTCCAGTGAACAACACGACTTGCGATTCAAAAAAAGAGATTGATTGTGGAGTTGGGAGTACTCTTCGTTGTATTCCAGTTGAATGGCAATGTGATAATATCAAAGATTGTGATAATGGAAATGATGAGTCTGGATGCATTTATGGGTCGAAATGTCTCAATGATTTCATGATTTGTAAGAATACACATTGCATTGCAAGTCATTATAAATGTGATGGAAATGATGATTGTGGAGATGGAAGTGATGAGAAACACTGTGATTACAATAATATAACTGCTAGCAGTTCGGAAGAATGTGAATCACCAAAAATGAAATGTGAAACTGGAGAGTGTATTCCGAAAGAACGTATTTGTGATGGAGTTTTTGATTGTCCTACCGAAGAAGACGAAATGAACTGCACTAGTTCAATGGTAAGGATCCTAATAGTTCTAATTCTCTAATTTACAATTTCAGGAAGAAGAATTCCTCCCAGGATATTCATTGTGCTCCGACCAAAAGCATTATGTTTCCAATGTTGTGCTTTGTGATGGAGAGAGAGACTGTCTTGATGGTTCAGACGAGGTGAACTGTGAAATTCATAAAACCAAATATTCATGCAATTCTTCTGATACGTTTTTATGTAAATCAAAAGGAATTGAACAAAAAGTATGCATTCCGCAGAATGCAACATGCAATGGGATAACGCAATGCCCTCTGGGTGATGATGAAGATAACTGTGAAGATCTAAAAGGTTGTGCAGTTCAAGAACACAAATGCCATCATTTCTGCGAAGATCGTCCTGAATCTTTTGTTTGTGGATGTGCTGAAGGATACAAACTAGATTCAGATGGTCGTTTGTGTATATATGAAAGCGAAGCATCTTCTGCTGGATACCTACTCACAGCTTCTGAGGACAAAGTTCACAAAATTCCATTGGCTGATTTCAACAATGAAACAGAAAAACCTATTATGCACCAATTCGAACATGGAATCGTGAAGTCTATCGACTACATGCGCCAGAATGACCAAATATTCATGATGGTGATAGATCTCCATTTGCCATCGAATAGGGGAGAGCTGGCAGTTTTGCGTGATGGACAGATGAAAACTCTTCGTGAAAACATCACTGCACACGATTCTATTGCTGTTGATTGGATTGGTGAAAATGTGTTCTTCACCCAGAGTTTCATGTCCTCTAGTCCTGGAATTCATGTATGTACTATGAATGGATTGTTTTGCCGTCAAATTATCAAAGGAAGGTCAATTGGTTTGATGTATCACGGCCTTGTTGTTCATCCAACGCGTGGGATCATTGTCTGGATAGAATTTCTTTATCCTGGGCACTTGCAGCATATCATGATGGCAAATATGGATGGGTCGGATGTAAGTGAAATGATATATAAACGTTTCAAAAAAATCAACGTGTTTCAGGTGCGCTTCCTCATGAAAATGAGCAATAGTAGGAGAAGTCCATCTGCTATTACCATTGACCAAGTTAAAAGTGACGTCTACTACGCAGATTCAAAAGGTATCGAGCGAATCAATATTGATACGAAAGAAAGACATGTGGTCTTCTCACATAAATATTATGCCCATACGACCGACATGGTCTACCTCAACGGCTTTCTTTACTGGATTCAACCGTAAATAGTGATTTTCGTTACAGCAAAGATTTGAACATTTATTTCAGGGGTCAGAATTCCATGAATCTTATGGCTCGAGATGTGGAACACAACCATTCGACCTCACATGTTGTACACAAATTCGAATCACAACAATTTGGTATTGCTTTAAATCACTCGCTTCATCAAATTGAACCTTCATCAAATCCATGTCATGAATTGGATTGTCCATGGTTATGTATTATAATTCCAAAGTCTTCATCTGGTGGTATCACTGCTAAATGTATTTGTCCAGATGGTTATACTCCATCTGGTGATACTTGTATTCCATTTTCACCTTTCGATGAAATGGAAATTCTCAGAAACTATTCTCATATCGGATTTGAATTAATGTCTGAATACTGCAAAAGGGGAATCGGTTGTAAAAATGGAGGATCTTGTCGTCAAATTTTTAATCAAAGTAGAATCGTTTGTGATTGTAAACTACCATTCGATGGACAATATTGTGAGAGAACTAATCCCGAAATCCATGCTGCTTTGAAGGAATTTAAAACTCAGTTTGGTGCTTTTGCAGTTCTTTCCATTTGTATTCTAGTTCTTCTGATTGTTGGATGTGGAGCCTTAGTGAAGTTTGTTAAGAGAAAGCTCTCTTCCCGTGGTCTTATTGATGATATGGCCACAACTCCATTAGTTGAAAAATTGAGAAAAATTGTCGGCAAAGAACGAAAAACATCAGTGAATGGAGAAGGAATTAGAATGGAAAACTTACCGGTAAGTAGATGAACTACACGAAGTTGATCCTAACTTTTTATTTCTAGACATCCTTCAATAATCCATCATTTGACGAGGAATCAAATGTGTCATCTGCTTTTAGTACCTCTTCGTCTGCTTCTTTCTCCACTACTATTCGTTTTGAAAATGACGGAAGTCTGTTGTGATTCAATTTGCCTACAGAAATCTTTTTAAAACGCTCCATGTGTATCTTGTTTTCATTTTGCTTTGTGTTATTCACTTCGGGCTCTTCTTTTTCATTCTTTTGTAACGTCTCTTAAATAAAGTCATTTAAAAGGAAAGAGTTGATTTCAGTGGAGTTATCGTTTCCCAAAGCACGCTTAAGGCCAGCCGCGGAACCTATTCTTTGCTCAAACAGTATCGCTCACAATTTGTTCCAATGCTGCTCAAACACCGGATCAACTTCATTTCTGAGAGTTTCCTATCAAAATTTCAAAATTCTGATGTGCCCTGGTGAGAACAAAAAACCGAACACATACACCACAGGGAATGTGTAATCTTCCTTCAGGTTCCATAGTCAGATGGGATTTCCAGACAAGTGTGAGTGAATATATGGACCAACGACGCTTGAGAATCTCCATATATTACCACTCTGTGGGGACACATCCCAACGTCGACTCATAGATCCTTTCAGTCTGAACACATTCATTCTTCCTCTGCAGTATTCTCAAGAGAAGATATTGATCGAGAAATGCGGTCTGTATGGATTCTCGCTCTGTTTCTCCATCTAATAATGAAGGTAAGTCAATAATGGTTCTTCTTCTCAATCGGTTTTTTTCCCTTTTTTCAGACTGTATCTCCAGCAAGCAACACGAATAGTACTTCTATAAGTTCGGAATGTGTCCCACCGAAAATGAAATGCGAGACTGGAGAATGTATTCCAAAAGAACGTATTTGTGATGGATTTTTTGATTGTCCTACCGAAGAGGATGAAATGAATTGCAGTGTAATGGTAAGGATTATTATAGTTCCATATTCCCTCTCTATCATTTCAGGAAGAAAAATGCCCTTCAGGACACTCAAAGTGTTCCCACGGGAATATTTGTCTCCCCAACATTTTACTTTGTGATGGGGAATATGATTGTTTTGATGGTTCCGATGAGACTTACTGTGAAAGTCATAAAACCAAATATTCATGCAATTCTTCTGATTCTTTTGTATGTAAATCAAAAGGAATGGAACAAAAAGTATGCCTTCCGCAGAACGCCACATGCAATGGAATAAAGCAATGCCCTCTGGGTGATGATGAAGATGGATGTGATGTTCTTAAAAGTTGTGCTGTGCAAGAACACAAATGTCATCACTTTTGCGAAGATCGTCCTGGATCTTTTGTCTGTGGATGTGCTGAAGGATACAAATTAGATTCAGATGGTCGTTCGTGTAGATACGAAACCGAGGCATCTTCTGCTGGATACCTAATCACAGCTTCTGAGGATAAAGTTTATAAAATTCCATTGGCTGATTTCAACAATGGAACAGAATATTCTGTTATACACATTTCCGAACGTGGGACTGTTAGGTCCATTGACTACATGCGACAGAATGAGCAAACATTCATGATGATAATGCACCCGAATTCTACTCGGGAGGAATTAGCAGTTTTGAGTAATGGACAGATGAAAATTCTTCGTGAAAACATCAAGGGAGATCACGTCATTGCTGTTGATTGGATTGGTAAAAACGTGTTCTTCACACAGACCTTTTTCGCAAGATCAGACTCAAATGCTACAATTTCTGTCTGCACTATAAACGGATTATTTTGTCGTCGAATTATTGAACGAAAAGCAGACTTTACCGGACTTGTAGTTCATCCAATGCGCGGACTTATTGTTTTTATCAGCTTACATGAAGTCCAATTTCATATCATGATGGCAAATATGGACGGGTCTAAAGTAATGAAATGATGTATATATTTCTCAAAAAAAAGTTCTTACAGGTGCGTTACCTCATAAAGGGCAAAGCTGATATAGAAGATCATATTCGTCCATTTGCACTTGCCATTGACAATGTCAAAAATGATGTTTACTTCGTGGATGATTTTCGTAATTTGATCGAGCGAATCAACATTGATACTAAGAAAAGACATATTGTCTACGCAAAGAGACGTATCTTTACTTTCGCAATGGTTTATTTAAACGGGTTCCTTTACTGGGCTGATTGGTAAATTATAGTCTTTATTATCTTAAATGTAAGATTACTCATTTCAGGAATACTAATAGCATCACAGCTCTAGAAGTGGCAAATAATCATTCAAGCCCACATGTTGTACACAGATTCGAATCAATTCCACATGGTATTGCTGTTAATCATTCACTTCATCAAATTGAACCTTCATTAAATCCATGCCATGAATTGGATTGTCCATGGTTATGTATTATAATTCCAAAGTCTTCATCTGGTGGTATCACTGCTAAATGTATTTGTCCAGATGGTTATACTCCATCTGGTGATACTTGTATTCCATTTTCACCTTTCGATGAAATGGAAATTCTCAAAAACTATTCTCATATCGGATTTGAATTAATGTCAGAATATTGCAAAAGGGGAATCGGCTGTAAAAATGGAGGATCTTGTCGTCAAATTTTCAATCAAACTCGAATCGTTTGTGATTGTAAACTACCGTTTGATGGACAATATTGTGAGAGAACTAATCCGGAAATGCATGTTGCATTGAAGAAATATAAAACTCAGTTCGGTGCCTTTGCATTTCTTTCCATTTGCATTCTAGTTCTACTGATTGTTGGATTTGGAGCCCTAGTGAAGTTTGCTAAGAAAAAGCTCAATACCACCTCATCGCCTCCTGATCTTATCGATGACATCGCCACAACTCCATTAGTTAACAAGTTGAGAAAAATTGTCAGCAAAGAACGAAAAACAACAATGAATGAGGAAGGAATCAGAATGGAAAACTTACCGGTAAGTAGCTGAAAAACATGAGATTGATCTAAAATGTTTTTTTCCAGACATCTTTCAATAATCCATCATTTGACGAGACTACGAATGCACCAATTGCTTCTATCACTACACCGACTGCTTCATTCTCCACCACTATTCGTTTTGAAGACGAAGGTAGTCTGTTGTGATTTTATTCTGTATCTTCATGTAACTTTGTTCGAATTTGTTACGGATCCTTCTTTTTGCACGTTTTTTTGTAATGTTGCCTCAATAAATCATTTACGATCGCCAATCTTCGCTTTAACTCCGTCTAGGGCCCGTCTAATCTTGGCTTCAACAATACCGAATGTTTGCTCAAAAAAAAAAACCCGCATCAAGAGCATCTTTTAGAATTTCCTATCAACCTTACAATAGATTAGTATGAGCCGATAAGAACAAAGTTCATATAATATCTGTGGTTCCACTTGACTTATAAATTCAGAATTATTGACATAAAAATCACTCATAATAGTGATGTATTCATCTTTTTGTGTAGGCTTCTCTTCGATTTTGAAATGGACATTGTGTCTATTGTTGTGAAAGGACAATGACGTTTTTGCAGGAATAATGATAAGCAAATTTAGGAACAAAGAAGAAAAGGAATTTGTGATTTTTTTGTGTTGATAAGGAATAATATTGAACACAACTACTCAAATAACTGCGATTTTTGAGTTGTTAAAGATTGAAAAAGGAAACAGACAGAAGGAAAGTCGAACTTCCATGTCAAAAACGAAGATCAAAAGTCGACCCTTCTGCGCCACTCTTTGCGTTCCTTCAAAAGGTTTATCCAATGAGCATCGCAACAATCTTTGCCGATGAACCATAATCCCTCATGGAATTTGAAAACCTTCGTAAACCGATTTATGATTTCTCAACGGGGTTCATGACAAATAATCAGCTGATAACCAAGTTTTATGAGGGGGAAAAAGTGCCGTTACGAGCACACGTTTTTAAGGTTTTCTGATAAAGGAGGTCATAGAGGAGAAAAGGGAGAATGGAATTGAACTTTACAGAGTTGTTAGACATGATGGCATATGGTGAAGAAAAAAGGGTAGTTGCAGTAGCTTCTCAAAAAACGATTTGTGAAAGAATCGGTATGTTGAAGACGCATAATAGGTGTGATTCTGGAATTATCTGTATTAATGTCACGCAATTAACGCGCCAAAAAGTTTTGATATACTAGAAATTTTACAATCTGACGTATCGGAGCCAAACTATTCAAGAAATTATTTCGTCGATATCAAAATGTATTTCCTCCCAAATTTTCATCAAACGTCACGTATTACCATCCACGTTGTTCTCCACCTTGCTACACTTTATGTACATCACAAATAGAACATTATCGTATTCTTGTAGGAAGAACCCAATAAAAAGTTAATGTTGAAATGAAATTTCTATAAACTTTTAAATATTCTTTGAATTTTCACATCTTATCACAAACAAATAAGAGTGAGCAAAAGGTCGTCAGTGTGTGACTTCTTGTAAAGTACCGGAAGAAGTTTAAAATTTAAAGAAGAATAAACTCATGGTTTCCTTTGTAGACTTTGAATATTGAGCGATTTTCACAAAATATTTTTTTCAAAAAACTTTAAAATAATGACAAAAAGGTCACCATCCTCCCCCTATTTTTATGCTGTCCAGAGTACACTTGACATGTTTATCAGAACAGTTCATCTCCTCCTTTTTTCTTTCTCCCTCTGCGTCTCTTACTCTTCTACAGTAATCTCAAAGATGATCCGTTTCTTCTTCACCACTCAGTCATCTTTTTATCCATTTTCATTTTCAATTCCTCTCTTTTTCCCCCTCTAATTGAAGGGCATGGGTGTTTCGTTCTCAAAATTTGATTGTTCGACGAAAAAATGAAGAATGTCATCCTTTCATTTTTCGTTTTGATAAAGAAGTTTATTTGTGACTGATAAACCCGAAACACACAAAACCACCATCTTTTTTTTTCGTTTTGATTTTTGCGAAAAAAGAGCAAATTATTTCATATTTCCAGTTGCAAACTGTGATGATTTTGGGATGTCTGAGCTATGTAAATGCGCTCTATTGTTAATATTTTCATAATGTTTTTTTTCCAAAACAAAAATTTCCAAAATTCCTCTTATTATCATTCAAATCCTGTTTGTTTATTATAGCAAATTTGCATCTCTATTTTTCAAATATACTTTTCTTCAGATGACAAAACGAGTATGTGTGATTGGAGCCGGAGCGGCTGGCCTCGCAGCTGCCAAACATTCCTTGGATCAAGGGCTGGAAGTGAGTTTTTCATAGTTTGGTGACCTAGAAAGCCCCCTAGGCCATATCAAAATGTCGGTCCCATGTGGAATTTGCCATGAAACTCTTCCCTTCAAAAAGACTATAAAAACTTACTTTGTATTTTTGAGCACAAAAACAAAAAATTCTTTACATTTTTGAGCAGAGAATTTTGATTTGACAGGTTGAAGTATTCGAACAAACAAATTCAGTCGGAGGAACATGGGTATATTCAGAACAAACGGGTTGTCATTCGAGTATGTATCAGGATTTGAAGTTAGTTTTTGAAAATTCCCGGAAAATTTGAACTCCCGCCAAGTCTGTTTTTCCAGAACAAATCTTCCAAAAGAAGTGATGCAATTCCGAGATATTCCTTTCCGTGAAGATCTTCCATCTTTTTTAACACATGAAAATGTTCTTGAATATCTTCAAGAATTCTCAAAAGATCTTCCAATAAATTTTAATCAAACTGTGGAAAATGTGGAAAGGAGTGATGGAAAATGGAAAGTAACAACTCATCATGGATCTGGAATAAATGAGCAATTGTTTGATATTGTTTTTGTGTGTAATGGACATTATTTTGAACCAAATAACCCGTATAAGAACAATGAATTTCAAGGTGAGTCGGCTCAAGAAGTTTGAAGCCTGAGTGAGGAGAAACCAGAGTCTGCCGTTTCTCTGCGTTTCTCTCGTCAAATTCTGAAAAATTAACTTCAGAATAGTGAGAGCCTAGACTTGCTCATACTCATTCGAGCTTTTTCAAAGAGATGATTTTGGAAACGATGATATCAAAACTCTTTCAGGAACCCTAATCCACAGTCATGACTACCGCCGAGCTAAGGACTACCTCGACAAAGAAGTTATCGTAATTGGAGCAGGTCCATCTGGAATTGATATTGCTCTTCAATTATCTGAAACTGCTAAAAATATAACATTGATCAGTAGAAAAGCCACATATCCAACTCTTCCTGGGAATATCAAACAAATCAGTCAACACGTGAAAAAAGTTGTCAGAGAAGGTGTTGAAACTGATGACGGGACTATGATTTCAGCGGATACTATTATTGTTTGTACCGGATATTTTTATAAGGTAATACAGATTTTTTAAGAGAAAAACTTATCCATAAAAGTTTCAGTACCCATTCCTCGACGACAAAGTACTCCAGGTAAAGGAAAACAATCAACTGGTATCACCGATTTTTGAGCATGTAGTACATGCAGATCACCCCGACAGCTTGTTCTTTATTGGTTTGTTTCGAAAATTTTTGTTCAGGTTCAAAATATTTGATTTAGGTTTGAATTTGGTCACAATAACTTTCCCATTATTCGAGTATCAAGTGAAGATGGCACTGTCGTTTGCAACTGGAAAGGCACCAGTGCCAGATAGGAAGACGCTGATTGATTTTGAGAAAAATCAGATTGAGTAGGTTTTTTTTTCAAATTTTTGCATTTATGAGACTATTGTCGAATCAACGGATATGCTCAAAGATTTGAAAAAATCCGAAGCCAACTAAGTTTTTCGTTATGAGTTCTTGTGAGAAGAATAATTTCTGAATCATGTTTTCCCATGGAACAGTTTTGAGCCGCTTTTCAAGCTTGAACTTGAGGAAAAACATCATAACTTCTCAAATATTCATTTCCAGACATCAAAAATCTCGTGGCCTCGAGACTCGATTCTATCATCTTCTCCAATCCGAACAATGGGAATATCTGAAACGAATCGCAAAACTTGGCCAATTTGAAGAGTGGCCTTATATGAAAACCATCGAAAATATCACTCAATATCTTCATGAACAAAGGAAAAGTAATGTGATTGGATATAAGAATATCAACTTTAAGCTGTCAAATGACGGGATGGATTATGAAGTTATCAAGTGTTGAATGTACTTTTTTAGTTGAATAAATTTCTGAAAACATTAATTGAGAAAACGGCACTTTTTTCAATCATTTATTCCATTTAAAACTTGAGAAATTTATACAACTTGGAGCAAAAAGTTCTGAGATCAATTCGTATTTTTACAGGGAAACTAGGTCATTTTCCACGGGGCAGTTTTTCACTCACGGGGCCAATTATAAAATAAAATTTTCAGATAAACTAATAAAGACTAAATCTCATATTCGGCTCTTTTTGTCCATCCCATAAGATAAATTGGAAACTTTTAGAGGAATAAAGAAACGAGCCAATTTCTTGATGATTACTTTCCACGTTATCATAATATTCATCCATATCATTTTCTCGGAGTTCCGACCAAATGTTATAAGGAACATGAATTGGGATTTTGGACGAAAATTCACAACTGATTAGGATGTCTTTGTAGGGGACTTGACCGGATTTCCAATTCTGTAATTTTTTAAATATTGCAATGTTTTCGCTCCATTATTTTTTTTTAAAGGAACACACCTGAATCATTTTCCTTGCATGCCTCAGCTTAATACTACTTTTAAGCGTGTCAGCATGAACTTTCGATATTCTAGACTCCACAAACTGATCCATGTCCAATGGAACTCCATATAATCGAAGCTCCACCAGTTGGGGAAAGTTCTGAAAGTTTGCTCAGATTTTAAGGTATCATTTTCTTCTTGAACTCGTACCTTGAGGTTTAAAGCTCCCTTTTTCGATGGAAATTGATGAAAAGATTGAAATAGGGTTAGTTTTTTGGGTGAAAGACGTTCGGCAAGTTTGAGATATTCGACATCAATTGATACTCCAATATCTTTGACTTTGTGGTCGTAGGAATCGAAGAGATGGGCCAAACCGGGCTGAAAAAAGGGAGAATTTGAAGGAATGAAAAGCAAAATTGATAGTTTTCTGCCGTTTTTTCTGACGAAGACATACTGTGCTCAAATTCATGCTCTTCGGAGCTAACTGACACCATACGACTGCCTGACAAACATGAGTTCCTTGTTAACGGCGCCGGAACCTAGGTTTATGGGAATGGTCGGAACTTAAGGTGAGCTTTTGGGACGTTGTCAGCTCATTTGAATGCTGAGAGCACGCTGATTAAAAATAATTTGAAGTCAGTTTTTTTTAACTTCTGGGAAAAAAACATTTTTTTCAGCTGAAAATTTTTGAAACCTCGGGTATGGGCATTTTTCAGCCCAAAAATGTTTTTTTTTTTCAATTTTTTTCAAAAACTTTCCGAAAGTTTTGAGGTGTAAAAAAACTGACTTCAGATTCGTAATCAGCGTGTTCTCAGCGTTTAAATGAGCTATCATACGTCTCAAAAGCTCACCTTAATTTCTGATCATTCCCTAGTGAGAACTTTTAGTTCTGGCGGTTCAAGTTTTTGGTTTTCTTTCAGGTTTCTGATTTATTTTTCAATCTTGTATAACTTATATAACTTACCACTCCCAAATGAATCTTCTTGAATTGAAACTTTTTCAATAACCATTCCACCTTCTTCTCCAAATAATCCCTTGATGACAATGCCACTGATTTCGTTGATTCTCTAACCACATCACCATCATAATGTGTATGTACAACTGTCCTAATACCACTTTCCAATTTCAATGTCCATTCAACAACCCAATCATCATCCATTTCGCATCGAATCGTGTAGAACTCAGAAAGAAATGAGGAGACGCTTCTCTCACTATTTTTATCATCACCTACACCAACTGATACTTGTCCTTTTATTGAAAGACTTTGAGCCTCTTTAAGAAGTGATAAATAATGAAAACGAAATCTGTTGTTCACTTGAGAAAGAGACCGACGAGAAGTCCATTTAAGAAAAGGGACCAAGTGATGAAGGACCACGTCGGGAAGAGTTTCCAATGAATAGGATGAAGAGGAGGCAGTCTGTCAATTATTTGAAGTTTTTATTGAGGAAATGTGATTAGGCGGGGAGAGGGAGGAGAAAGGTGTTATGCCTCTTGTTTGCACTCTATTCATAGAGTTAGAGATAAAATTTCTCGAAAAATGGAACTTGATTATGAAACTAGGTTAAGGACTGTTTTAGACTGGATTTTTAGTTTCGATCTCAATAACTCCAGGCCAAAAGGTTCAGAACTCGTTTTTATGTTTTTTCACAGTCTCTCCTAGACTATTTTTTTTGACTTTACGTTTTCCAGCCGTTTGGTACAGTGTCAAGCGACAGGTTTTTTAGAAGTTTCAAACTATTTCCTCTTGGACTCAGCTTCTAGAATATGATCTCGAAAGTTCGGATTTATGTCCTATTTTCTCCGTTAGCGAAAGTTTAAAACTTTTTTATAAACCTCAAAAAAGGCACTATAACCTGTGAAATTTAGTCTGGTTTTTCGACATTTTCTTTTAAAAGTTCCTGATTTTTTACCAATTTTTCTCCCAAAAACTTTTCCACTCACCTCCTCTTCAATCTCCTCATCATTTTCCATTTCCGTCACTTTCATTCTCTTCGTAATAATCGTTGTCATCTGAGAATATTATAATATTTCAAATACACACAATTCACCACATCAATTGAGAAGATGAATGATGATGATGCTAATAAGCGACTCGTGTCGGAGGCGATAATGTAAAACGATTATCACTGAAAAAAGATTGAAGACGACGACCTCTACAGAAGAAATAACCTGAAAAAAAGGAAAATGATTAGAAAGTTCATTGAAGAAGGAGAAAAGAGAAAGTACAAAAGCTAAAGCAGAAGTTAGGGTCCGTGGCTTCCGGCTCTTGGCGCTAAAATCCTACTAAACAGAACTCTCAAACATGAACATCATAAAAGACATGAAAGGTCCTTGAAAAGTGAACAACGTAAAATGGATTAGGAGCCCCGAGAAAAGAGCCCGCCCGTCAGATATAAGAAGCGCAAATTAGTCGGCTGCTCTTGACAAGGGAAGACACGGAGCAAACGGAGCAAAACTTGAGTAATAAAAGGAGGGAAAAGACAAGGCAAGGAGATGAATATGCACATTCGAAATGGCTCATGTTTTTGGATGTAAGGGGGGGGGGTCCCATTTCGCGCATAAATTTTTGAAAGGGATATTCATATCCCGAATGTAAACTTAGAATGATAAATGAGGTGGTGGTTGGGAAGGGGAAGCATGGGGAACAAGACAAATGTAGTATTTTGAAAAAATAGTTATTCTAATAGAAGGGCATGTTTCGAGATTTGACAAAAGTATTTGAAAAGTCATGCGAACTGTCGAAAAGAAGGGTTCGAATAGAAAAAAACCGCGTCTGAAAAACTGTTGTTTTGATTCTAACGGCCTAGAAATTTTGACGGCCGTGGAAGAGTAAAATCCAATAATGCACTCGGATAAGGTAGTAAGAAAGAGTTCAACAGGTGAAAAATTAAATGAAAAGCTTAAAAAACCTCCCCTTTTTGAGCAGAACTTATTTACGAATTCACGTATTCTATTATATTTATCACTGATAAAAAACCAACGGTTAATAACCAAAATGCAACATAATAACATCTAAAAGACTGATAAGAAGAGATTGGAGAGCATCGCAAACATAGTATTAAAAAAACATAAGAAAAAAAGAGCAAACAACTTGAGAATTCATAATTTCGATGTTTTGGAATAAAAAAAAATGATGGCGGTAACTATAATATGAATAAATATGAATCTGAATAAAAAAGTATTCAAAACATCTTTGAAAGCATATATCGTTACGGGGGCAAACTAGGCTAGTAGATGAATTCAATGGAAATTTACTCGATTGGAACTAAACCTATTTTGCTATATCTATCACTTTTAATTTCAAAACCAGTCGTCGGGGTAAGTGCGCTCTATGGAGAAAATATCAATCAATGTAATTTAGCTTTTCAGAGACTTTATTATAAATTTGAAAATCAGTGAAAAATAAGATTTTTTTGAGATATAACATCTGGTTAAATGCGCACAGGCAAGACTGGTCTGACCCCGGGTCTCGTCACGCTTACAGTTTTCTTCAGCTTATAACTAGAAATAACTGTAATAATCGTTTCGGGACCCAATGGATACTTATGGCTGCGCCTTTAGAAAGAGCAATCACCAAAAATTGAGAAAATTTATCAAAAGAGCGCATTTTCCAATTCAAACTATTTCAAAAAATTAGTGATTTCATACAGAAACTACCAGCTCTTTTGTCTTTCTATCCTTTTCCTTTCATTTATTTGTTTTGGCTCCCGTGGGAGGAGTAGATAGAAAGAGAAAAGCCTTATTATTCGGGAAAAGGGGAGATTATGTAAATATTTGCAAAAGAACACTTTTTTAATCATATAATTTCCTTCTCATTTTCCTCCATGATGACCGAAAAACTGCTGTTGAAAAAATCGAAAAAAAAAGAAAAGTGTAAAAAGAGCTCCTGAAAAAAGTGAGAGATAAGGAGAGAAAAGAGACGCAGACATGAAAAGGAAACGCCCCGGAGACACATTCATCCATGCATTTGCATCTTTTCTTTTTTTTTTGAGTCGAGAAAAAAGAAAAATGAAAAAAGGAAAGAAAGAATTTCTTGTTGGAATGAGTAGAAAAAAAGAAAAATACTTCCAGACGAGTAACGTTTTCCCGTTATTGTTGACCTAGAAAATGTTGTTTTGTTCAAATGGATTGAGGAAAATGTGATTTTTGATTTTTCCAGAACCCTTTAGGAAGAGTTTTTCATTTCAAAAAGAGCTCCAACATGTGCAAAACCAATGGCTTTAGGGCAGTTTTTCTTTTCTCCAGACAACGGGAGATTCTGCCCACTAAGAAGCAAAGCGACCTAATTTTTTTTCTATTCTTCGAGCGGGTTTCAAAAATATCATAAAAGTTAAAAAAAACACACATTAAGATTCTATATGAATAAGGTTTTTGATAATGGTATTCTGAGCATATTTGCTTGGTAAAATGACTGATTGGCTAGTTGATTCTTCAAGCTTTTGTGGCTCGTAATCGTAAATTTGATGCTCAATTCGATTTGGCTGTTTTCCTACTTTCAGATCCTTTCCGAAAACGGAAGTTACAACTGTTCTAAGATTAAGGTTCCTGAACAATTTTTGAAAATCTCGATCTTTTTAGATCTTGAAACTAGGTAAAAATGGGACACGAAAGCTCATTTTGCATTTCACTCAAAACAGCGTAAAAACGATAATTAAGGAAACTTTTACAACCTAGTCATTCTCATTCTCTCCAGAGGTGGTCACTCAAAAATTGATAAGAAAATAACAACACATTCGGACACATTGACGTTGTGGTTGGGGGGAGTCTTTTCTCTCAGGTTGTCTATTTGTTTGATTATGTGGGTGTGCATATGTCTCTTTTCTCTTTCTCTTTGAGTTTAAAGATACGAAAGAGAAAGTGAGCACATGGTCTTTCGGATAAAAGAAAGAATTGCCACTGACTCTCGGATCCCGGATGAAAGAAGATTAACACACTTCAATATACGAATAGATAGAGATAGAAAGAGATTTAGGTAGGTGAGAAATTGAGATGATCATTGTTGTGTAATGTGTTCGGGAGTTGTAGTGTCACAATATTTTCAAGATTTACAAGTGATTTAGAAGGTTGTCTAGACTTTACAGCTTGATTACCAATGAGCAAGTATCGGAGCCAACATGAGTTGTTTCATGAGGCTGATTTTAGCATCCAATATGAACTTATCAAAAAATGACTCGGAATGCTCCAAACTTGCAATTCAAAACTGTCTTTAATGCAGTTTGATTACCAAGAGTTTGCTGGCTTAGAAACTTTTTGAGTTCTAGGCCAGCGAATTTTAGGCCATCCGTCTGAAGTCAAAGCTGATTCGAAACACGCTTTGAAGGAAATTAATAGTCGAAACTAGAACCAGTATGAAAAAGATACGTTGAAAATAAGAATTTGGAAAATCAGTCCTTCTCTATTAGTGATGATTATTAGTTTTTACTGAATTCAGATTGCCGTAGGATTCCGAAAAACTGGGAAGCTGGTCATATTTTAGTATTGCGTATTCATAAACCTTTGCAGAACTTTCTTACGTTTCAAAAGATGAATATTTTATTCGCCTAAAAAACGTGAAAATCCTTAATACCAATTTGCGCTGAAATCAGTTGAAAACTGCTTTGAGAATTTTCACGTTTTTCTGGACGAATTAAATATTCATCTTTTGAAACGTAAGCAAGTTCTGCAAAGGTTTTTGAATACACAATAACTATTTCAGAGCAAAAGTTATTACGAAATAAAAAATTTTCCATCAAGCATTTGTCAAAATGTGTTTTCCAGACCGTTTGAAAAACAAAGCAATTATATTCTTTGGAAAAATATTTGTTCTTCTTTGTGCCCCTGTTTGCCTCTTTTCACTTTCAAAACCGAATGTTTTGAACTTTGATCTTTTTGGTTGAAAAAAAGTTGATTTTCTTGAAATTCATTTTCCGGAGAAACAGATTCTGATTCCAATTTTCTCAAGACTCCAGAAAAAATACAAAATTTTCAATACAGAATTCATTGAATCGAGAAATAAACAAGTACAAAAGAGGAGAGGTTTGTTTCCATTCCCTCTCAAGTACTACAAAAAATAGAGCTAATATTCTGAGAAAAAAGAGAGAAAAAGAAGAAAATAATAACGAGTACCGGTCATTGAAAATGTCGATTTGTGTTGTTGTTGTTGTGGGAGGAAAAGGAGGGAAAAATACAGAAAAATTTCAATTTTTTGAGGAAAAAGAACCGGAAAATTTGAATGGAAATAGTGGGAAGGAATAAGAGAAAGAGGAAATAAAGAGAATTTAGTAGTTGCAGGTTTCCAATTGGCCATCTACCATTTTGAGAGTACGGGTACGACGGACTGAAAATTTTGAATGTTTGGAGAAGAATTGCACAGGATTCTACGACAAATTGCGTGCAGTACGCAGTTTGTCGTCAAGTTTGTTGTTCATGGAGTTCAGGACGAAATACGGATAAAGCACACAGCTTCTAAATTCACTAAAATGTCTTTTTGAATGGATCCGCAAACTGTCGTAGGATTGTGCACATAAGACAAATTGCGGACTATTCCTAATACTATCCAAAAATTCAAAAACTCACGTGATTTCCGATTGAACTGCCTTGCTCTTCTTCGTTGATCTCTCGGATCCGTCTGAAGAGTAGCGGCTTTGACAAGTCCATTCAGGATTTCATCTTCTGGAGATTCAGTGTCAACGAGGTCTGAAAATGGAAGGTTCTTACAAAAACAGTCTTGTGAATGGAAAGATTTCCTATCGAATGATATTTAAAAAAAAGGGTTTCGATAGAAAAATGGGATTTAAAGTATAAAAAGTGGAAAGTTTTTTTCTTTTTCGAGCAACTTTTGCTACGAAAACCATACATTATCTATATGGTTCAATGGCAAGTTTTCTGCTTTACAAGTCTTTTTTTGCTTCAAAAATGTTGGAAAACTAACCTTTAACACTTCCACCAAAACTCTTTCCATTGATACCATTGCTTGCCGGTGCTCCACGTCTTCTCAATGTACTATCATCTGCCATTGATGCCAACATTTTTGACATTTCATCATGCCTCTGTTGAGTATTCTGTACAACTGGAGCAGGTCCATGATTCCTTCTTCTCAATGGAGCTGCATCACCCGAAGCTCCTCCATCACCAGAACTTCCTTCTAATGCCCATATCTTTCCACGTGTCTTATTTCTCTCTCGTTTCTCTGCTAATCGTTTCTTTTGCTGAAGGATCTTATCACGAGTGGTACGGTATTCCAAAGCGAATTCTGTGACCATTTTGAAGACGTCATTGGGTGTTTGATTTGGAATTTCATCAACTGAATATCCAAAATACAAAAGAAAAGCATGCCATCGGTTCTTTGTCACAGTGTAAATTGCCTTCAATTGATGAATTCTTTGTGCCACATCAGCCAAATAATCATTGATTTTCTGTTTCATATTTGAATTATCATTTTTACTGATAGTGGCCAAACACTCCCAAGAGCTTTTGCAATCTTTTTCAAGTCGAATCAAATTATCCAAAAGTTCTTTATAATCCACTCGGGCACTTCTAGCCACAGCTCCAAATTCACTATATAAATCAGTTCCTTCGGAGAAATGTTCAACCATATATTCAGCCAAATGATATGTCAACGTGTGCTTATAAACAGGATCTTTGACTTCCGATGCTTTCGTTAAATAATCCAAATAGAATCCTTTGATATCAGTTCCAGAAAGAGAATTTCCAATTGCTAAAAGCATTCCCATCGCAACTTTGAATGTTTTTGATTCTTCCATTTCTTTCATTGCCAATTGCATATCCATCAATGGCTCTGCAATATCTTTCTCTGAATTCTTATAGTCCAAAGTGAAAAGCCAAAGACGAAGACGTTCGAGAAGGCATGGAATCTGTGAGAGTTTCAAAAGGAATTGTTCTGCATTTCCAAGGGTCATTTCTGGATTTTCAGCTGCTTTTATCTCAATTTCTTCGATTTCTTTTGGTGATGGCATCATGGTTTTAAGAATCTTTTCGATTCCGTCTTTGTTGAGGACAAGAGAGTCAAATTTCTGGAAGAATAAAGTTGCGTGATTGACTTATTTCTGGTGCAAGTTACAGTAACCCATTATGACCTACAGAAACCCACAGTAATTCAAAACAAGGTACCGTAGCTCAAAGTTAATCTTCCATGTTTAAAGTAAGTAAAATAAGATACTGCTCCCAATCCAGATAAGATTGTTTCCTACTACAATGAGCCAACCCCGACTACAGTACCCTTCCGACCTGCTACCGGTTTACATCTTACTGTACTTTGTCTTTTCTCTAAAACTTACCATAATAGCTGCTGGAATAACATTAATCGGCGGCAACTTCGTCAACCCAATATGAATGGCTTGTGATCTTTTCAGTGGCAAAACGGACAGTGTCTGGGACTTGGTTTCAGCAACTTTCTGCAACAAGTTCGCATTAAATGTAACAACTTCTACAGTACTCTCCTACCTTTACAGTAGCCTCTTTTTCCTTTTTCGTCTCAAACAACTGAACAATCTTTTTGGCATCAAAAGTGGGCACTTGTCCATCTACAGTATTCCAGAAACTTCCTTTTTGTTTCAGTGAAGGAATAGATGGCTGTTCGACGGTTGCAGGCTTCCAATGCAATTTTAAAACTCCTTTATTGGCAGCTGGACTAATATCTCCACGATTGAGACCATTCATAAGAAGACCTCCAGGTGGTGGTGGAGGTGGAATTATTCCGAGTGGTGGGGGTGGAGGGATTCCTCCTTGTACTGAAAATGGAAAAAAAAGCTATTTGAGAACATGGCGATATCATAACTTACATCTCGGTGGCAATGGAATCGCCGATGGTGGTGGTGGTGGAGGTGGAACTCCAACTCCGCCCCCTCCTCTCATTCCACTATCAGCCATCTCTTTCATCTTTGCCATTCTAGCCAACTGAAGTGGATCCTGTTGATATTCAGCCCCATGAAATTGTGAGAAATCCAAATCATTAATGATAAGTGGTCTCTTTTCCAAATTCTCTGCCGCCTTCTTCCATTGAACTTCTGCTTCTGATTCTTTCTTCTCAAATGCTCCTGAATTCGCTGCCGCTGATCGTGCCGCCCGTTTTTGGAGCATGTCTGCGAAGCTGTTTCCAGAGCCACCATCTGGTTCGATCTTTGCTCTTGGCGGGGGCGGAGCTTTCTCTTCCACAACTTGTTCAGCAGAAGGGGCTGGTATTTCTGAGAAATCCATGGTTTTTGATTCGGTCGGTGAGAAAATTGTGGGGAATGATGGAGGCGGAGCTTTGACTGGTTTTGAACTTTCACTATCATCTGTCTCTTTTGGAATTTCGTTCTCTTGATTTTCTTGAACAAGTTGGATTAGTTCAGGAATCTTTTTGTTTCGAAGTGTGGAGCCAATATCAGGGATAGGAGAGGTGGAGGTTGTCTGGAAAAAGGAAATATTGAGATTATATCAAGGTGTGAGAAAAAAGGAGACAAACCGGTTGAATATCATCTTTGACAGGGGTCTGATGCCAAGGAGAAGAGGTTACTGGAGAGACTGGAGATGGAACACGATGGTCAGATTGTGCATCTCTGAAAATAGCTTGATAAAGAAAACATTTTGGATTTGGAGCTCAGAAAGCCGTTTGAAATCAAAGCCAAATATTTGAATACAAGACCAAGTTCGAAACTTTCTAAAGTGCCCCTCAGGCTCCAGTCAAGCCGGAACCCTCTTTTTTACTTTTTTGACTTTTCCACAGTATCCCAAAAAACTCACATCTTATTAAACATCGTCCGATTTGCTGTAAACTGTTCATGCTCCAACTGACGTCTTCTGGCTTCTTCATGACGTCTTCTCATCGTTGCCTTCTTATCATCGGCTCCTCCAGATGACGTCGTAGCCGCCACAATATCATTCTTTGCGAATCTAAATACTTTTGTCCTCTATATATTCTCAGAAATTGAAATCTATAAAAAGACGTCACACCACCACCATGCTAACCATGCCAACATCATCAAAAAACAACAGTACCTGACTTCTCGTTCCTCTCTTTTTCTCTGTTTCTCTTCCTCTTCCTCTACTAATCGTCGTCTCTCTTCTTCCTCTCTTTCTCTGCGTCTCCTCTCTTCTGCCTGTTGTTTCATTCTCTCTATTTCTTCAAGTCTTTCAGCTTCTTTTCGTCTCGCCTCCTCTGCTTTCTGTTTTTCAGCTTCTCTTCGATTCTGAAGTGCTTTATTCAGTTTCTCGAGAGCTGTTTCAATGTCTTCTGGCATCTCATGTTCATATGCTCTCGATCTTCTTTCGAGAGTATTACAGGCAGAAGGAGGTGTTGGAATAGAAGAAGGAGGAGGAGCTGGAGAAGGCGTTGACGGTGTCTGTTTATAACTATCCGGACTTCTGGATCCGTCTTCTTCTGATCCCATTGTGATTGCAGAATCGTGTGATCCTTGACTCGATCGACGGGATTGATCTTTGAAAGAATCCGTTGATCTAGAAGAATGGGGTTAGAGGACACGCCAAAAAAAATGGATTATAAAAAAGAATGGCAATCAAAAAAAGAGAGATCATGCTCTAAAAAAGTGATGTGGAACTGTGAAATAACTACAGTAACGTAGTAAGATACTGCTCAGGTAACCGTATTTCAAACTTTAAGATTACTGTAACTACCGTATGACCTCAAAACCTAAAACTTTCTCCACAGTACCACTATCTATCAAAACTGCAAACTTTTCTCTCAAACCATGTCAAAAAACTCACCTCATTTTGACAACATCATCATCATTATCTCCTCTCTCATCTTCTTCTTTCAACTCTCTTTCATACAATCGACACTGCTCTTCGAGTTCTTTATTATTTGATCTACCCATACTTTTGATTGCTTCCTCCATTCCAAGAGTGTCTAATGTGTCAACAGCATCGTAATATGTGTCCTGGAAGATAAAGTGATGATCATAATCCCATTTTGATGATAGTTCGGTAGAGCGCACTTTCCTAAATTTCCAAAAACTCACCCTATCCGGAATGCCATGTAATGCCTTATTAACCACAGTCATTCCATAAACCAATGTCTCTGCATCTGGCGAATCTTTCTCTGTTAACACTTTCATCAGTCCAGACCAATCGGCTTGTCCTTTTGTCTTATCAACTGTTTGAATTGCAGAGAGTACAAGTAATGAATTATTATCATTATATTCAATGAAAACGAGAAGTAGTTTCAGCGCAGTTTTCACAACCAATCGGAACTGAAAAATGAGGAATTCAGAGGAATAAAAGAAGATAAGATGCAGAAAAAACATCGAGCTTTTAGTATGATATTTTTGGGTTAAAACACTGAAAAATGCTGAAAAAACACAGATTTCGAGTCATATTTCAAAATCTTAATAGTGAATGTTATCAATTATTCATTTTGAAACATGCTTTTGGCCAATTTTCCCTAAAAACATCTATTTCTGGACAGAGATTCATGCAAAATTACATCTAAACATATAGAAACTTCATGCATCTTTCCTACCAAAATCAAAAAAACGTTCTCAAAAATGCATTAAAAAATAACAAATATACCCATTCAAGACGAAACGGTGACATTTCTTTACGCTCTTCTTCGATGTACAACTGTAGAGACAAGAAACGGACAATTAAAGGACAATAAGAACATGGAGAGACCCTCTTTTATAAGAGCAGATTGGAATAGAATGGCATGGGAGAAGAATCTTTTGTTTGATTGAACTAATTTTTATGAAGGCGGATTTTAGTTCTCCTCGTGATTTTACTCACAAAAACAGGACAAAAATGAGTTGAAAAGCAGAGTTTTGATGGCCTAGAATCCGACAACTATTGAATTCTAGGACAGCGACTTTGAGATTTTTAGCCTGCAACTAAGCTACTACTACATGCGATTTTAGATGCGATTTTGTACTATTTGAATTTATTTTCGAACAAGCGGAAACTAGAATCGTAATAGAAAACTATATCGAAAAAACGCTCGATTTAGGCGGCCTAATTTTTTCAAAAGTCAGATTTCTAGGTCATGGAGTCAAAAGTCAGTGTTTTCCTGAACATTTCCAATTTCCTCAGAAACATGAACTCAACGAAGTTTTCTAAGTTTTCTATCGCATGACCGAGAATTTTCGAAAGAGTCAGGCCACCAAAACTAATCCATTCCCATTCCCTTCTATTCCAGGTACCTCCCCATCCCTTCTTCTTCAAAACTCCCTACTTACAGGTGAATCCAACAATTCGTATAACCATTGAATTGTTCCATTATGTGCAATGATTCCATTCATTCCATCAACATATAACATTAATTGTCCCAATGCTCTCAAAATATAATTTTGATGGTTTTGATCAGCAGTTCGTCCTAATCGAATCATACAATCCAATCCCTGATTTTGAACAAATTCATGAACCAAATCTTGATCATCCTGGAAACAGAAGAAATAAGAAAAAGGAAGAAGTTAATGGTTGAATAGACATGGACTAAGAACATTAGGCCATATCTTTTTTTCAGATCTAGGTATTTGGAAAAGGGAATTTTTGGAAAACGGAAATCGTGCTTACCTGGAATATCTGCTTTAATGAAAATAATGCGCGTCGTTGATCACGTCCCGAACAATTTAGAAGCTTGTCTGTAAGAATCAAAAGTTCAGATTTTTCGAATTTTTGAAAAAAAAAATTCGTCTGGAAGTCGTTAAGAGACTCCAAGAGTGTGTGTACTCAAATGAATCATAGAAATATGGAATTTGTGGAATTTCATTTTTTCGAAAGAAAACAAACTTTTTCCTTTTTTCCAAGATAATTTCAAAGTAAAAATAGATAAGTTTTTCAGATTCGGTTTGTCCAGGCGGTTCGAAAGAGTATAATCACGGCCTAGTTCTTGCATTTCTGGGTCCCACCACGAAACTTTTCTACAGTAAGAAAAATTTCGCGATGGAACCCAAAAATTAGTCAGAACCTAGGCATGATTATACTTTTTAGAATCGTCTCGACGAGGTGAATCTAGCTAGAGGGTCAATTTGAAAATTTTCGAATTTTGAGTTCGATTACGGTAGTTTTAGTACAAATTTTTCAAGAAAAAAACTCACCAATAATAGTTTTGACTCGCAGTGATGTTTGTGTTCTGAGCACCAGACTGCATCTTCTTCTGAAAATTTAAAAATTTTATTTTTTCACCGAAATTTTTTTGAATTATATCATGATATGATGATGATTGACCAGCTAATCCTAGATGCGCAAAAGATATTTTAAATTCTTAAAAACCCGTTTTTTTACTCACTTAACCCTCGAATTCAAATATTCATCTCCCCAGTCGAAGTCGTCTTCTTCTAGAATATCTTCTGAATTCTCTTCAGAATTTTTAGTAGTAGATGACGTCGATTCTTCCGAAATAAATGGGGATACTGTAGCAATTTCAGGAATGCTTAGTTTTCGAATATTCTCCATTGAACGGTATCCACTGTCTTCTCTACGATGGAGAGAAGTTGGTGCCGTTGTAATAGAGGGTTTTGAGTTTTTTGAGGGAGATGTTGGGGACGGGAGATCTTCATCGATAAATGGAATATTTTGAGCACCAGATGCTCCAATAACCACAGGAGCAGCACAATGAAGTACAGTAGGCCGATGAAAATTCCTTGGCAAAGAACTACAGTAATCCTCAGGTGGTACTGTAGAGGGTACTGTAGGTGGCTCCATCAATGTAGTCCTCCTTTGAACAGAAAATTTCCGAAGTGGTTTTACAATGAGTGGTAACTCATTGGGGGCAGATAGCATACTCGCTGCCAATGATTCATCGGAAACATTTGTGGAGAGAAGACTGGAAGTGGGTGGAGCCTGTTTGGAAGTGGTTTCACGGAATGGAGTAATGTACGCGGTGGATTCAATTGGTTTTCGAATAATTTCCGGAAATTTAGATGACGTCGAGGCGGATTCTGAAGGCGTGTATCCAGATGGCGTGTAGGGTTTGGAGGGTGATGCAAAGGGTTTTGAATATGGTTCCGAAGTCTTCCTGGGGTTATCAGATGACGTTGAGGGTTTGATTATGTGCAGTGCAAATTCAGAAGACCTTCTGGGTGGTTCAGAAGACGTCTTCCAAGGTTCATATGGCTTCGTCACTCCTGTCGGCTTTGTGGAAACATCAGAAGACGTCACATAGGGTTTTGCAAATTCAGAATACTTTTTGGGAGATTCAGAAGGTGGAATATACGGTTTCGCAAATTCTGAAGTCGTTGGAGTATATGACTTCGAGCTTTCAGAAGACGTCGCGGCCGGTGTGAACATCTTTCTCGAGAACATTGAAGGTTTGGAGGCTTCAGATGGTGTCAATGGCTTCACTTCTGGAGGTATGTACGGTTTTGCAAAAGCTCCAGAATCTCCAGATGACGTTGAATATGGTTTTGCAAAAGCTTCAGATGGCGTGTAGGGCTTTGCATATGTTCCATGATTATATGGTTTGGCGGCGGTTTCAGAAGTAGATTCAGAAGACGTATATGGCTTGGCGTAAGCTCCATATGGTTTAGCAAAGACTTCCGACGTACTTGAAGACGTGGAAGGCTCATAAAACTTTGAAGGCGTAAAACTTTTCCTAGTAGGAGCTTCAGTAGGAATATAAGGCTTTGCAAATGTTTCCACCGTTTTCTTCTGAAGCACAGGAATATCAAAGTCAATGGGTGTAGCCCTGAGAGATGTCAAATTTGAATTTCCGCCAACATCAATATCATAAGCCCTTAATCCTTTTGATTTGACAACTGGAGGAGCATAGGAAGCGGTCGCCGGGCTACAATGCGACCGCATTCACGGCAGCTGGAAATGTAAAGAAATAGGAAAGAAAGAAGAAAAAGAAGAGAAGAGAAGTTCCAAAAGAACAGAAAAGGTAGAGACCAAATTGGGAATAATTATGTCGGTCTAATACCTATTTAGGGATTGTCCGACTAGTCTAGAGAGAGATGAGAGGGGAAGTTGAAGGCAGGAAAAAGGGAAAGGAAGGAAGGCAAAAGGTTAAAAAATGGAGAAAAGATGGCAAGGTGTTCTATTGTAACTTCAAAAGCGTGGGATTAGGTGGACTAAAATTGAATTTTTGATCATTTTAAGATTAGTTCTGGATTCTGTTATTTTGGTATAGAAGGTTCTCAAGTTCAGTTATTATCTAGGATTTTGATTGAATTACAGTAGAAGCGTTTCAATTGAAAACGTCAAGAAGTTATAAACTAGCAAAATGATTATCATTAAATAATGTTTTTTTATTATTTGAATTATTGGTTATTAGTTGAAATTCCAGCAAACTCATAGTTTCATTAAAGTTTTTAGAAAAGTGAGAAAAAAATCGTTTTGCATCTGCCAAGATAAGTTCGAATTCGCATTAACAAATTTAAAAAAATGTCTTGAAAGGCAGAAAGTAAGATTTGGGCTTTGTAAAGCAACTTTCGAAAATTGAAAATAGTACAACGAAAAATGAGAGTTGGTCCAATATCTTGACCAATTCGATACTCTTTTGACAGTATAAATATAACGTGATAAAAGCATAATGGCGGTATCAACAGAGGGTGGAATGCTTGTTTGAAAAATGATAAACGTGCTCAACAATTTGCGTAGCTCAGCTTTAACGCAAGATATCGAAAAGGGCTAAACTAACAACTTGTTTCTCATAAAACTTAACACATTTCTTTAGTTGATCACTTTTTGATATTTTGCATTCTAGCTGAAATAAATTGATTATCAAGAACGTTCAGCTTAAACTACAGTTACCAAGGACGCAAAGATAACTAATGAGAAGACAGGATTCCAAAAGAGGTGGCCTCCACTAAGAAATAACAAAACGTCATAAATCTGTGTGTCTCGAACCCATAACAATTGTTATATTAATATTAGAGTACCTCCCATTCCTCCTCCCTTTCTAGTGTTTCCTAATGAAGAATACATGCAAATGAGTAAATACGGTTTGCTCCTGTTTCCCCCTCTCCGAACCATAGAAAGGAACCTCTCAAAAGAAGAAGAGTGTGACATTTAAAAGAGAGAGAGAAAGAGACTTAGACAAACAAAAAGAGGAAACTTGCACACAAACAATGTAAAACCGTCTCTCGGAAGAAGAAGGAAAAGAGAAGAAGGCCTCCTATTCAAAAGTAGAAAAGAGAGAGAGGAAAAGAGAGAAGTGGGCGGAACCTATTTGGATGTAGCGGCAACAAGGACACACTGTTTATAATGAAATAATTGAAGATGAATTCTGGTATATCTTCGGAAAACGAAAGAAAAACGTCCAGCTGAGAGAATTCAGGTGATTTGAAATTGAGATAGTGTTGGGAATGAAGAGAATTAGACAAATTGATATGCGAGAAGAAGAAGAAGGAGATATCCGAAGGCAAATGGTCGAGAAAGGAGAAAGAGGAGAAGGAGGGGAAGAAGAAGAAGAACTGAATGATGAAGAAGCAGAATTTGGAACCCAAGTGTTGAAAGGATTATGTTATAAGGGGGAATGACAAGAAGGATAGAGGATCAATGACATAAAGGGAACTATAAAAATATGTTACGTTATTTGCGAGGAAAAATCCTGTCTTTGTCTGGCTTTTACAGATATTTCTGCGATATGAACTTGAGTTGGCGAATGGAAAATTCAAAAGAAAGCCTCAATATTCAAATTTGCAAACTTAACTTCGTGACTTTTGGTGCCCTAAATGGAAAACGATTTCCGAAATTCGGTACTTCCGATCGCTGAAACTTGCTTATTTTTTAATAGTATGAAATGGAATTGTTTTCAGAGAAAACCCCTTGAACAGTAGAGCGCGTTTTTCAGAGCCGTTGCTCAGGTTAAAAAGTTCTGATCCACTCAAAACGAAAGCAGAGAAGTTTTCTAGCTCTCTATAGTTGCGTCTCTCTATAGTAGCAACTTTTGTGAATTTTAGAAAATTCCGTAAAGCAAACGCGCTCTGTCGCACAGGACTTTGAATCCTTTGAAAGCGGGAATTCAAATGACTAGTGGAAGGTTTCTTCAACTAGTGCTCTTCTGTTACAGGTACTTCTACTTCCAGAATCTTCAAAAATCAGTGTAAAGCAACTGACCTCTTTTTCCCCCATTTTCAATATTCTCCCTCGCATCATCATCATCATATCAGAACTTTCTCCTAATTATCACTTTCTCTTCTCTTCCCCGTTCTGTCATCCAAACAGAGAAGGGCATCATCATCTATCATTCCGTATCATTTTCCCCCCGTTCAATTTCACTTTCTTCTTATTTTTGCAACAAAATACTCTACTATCTACACTTACGTATCAGATTTCAAAATATCAAGCTCCTCTTGTTGATCTGATAGTGTCATGTCGTTATCCAGATATGTGTGTAATTCTCCACCGCCTCCTTCCAACCCACGATATACTTGAAGAGATGAATCACCGGCTTTGTGTGGGGCTCGAAGTGTTCGAATCACATCTTGTAGTTGGTCGTCTGGAAACAGGGGTTTTTAAAGATTTAAAGGTGGATTTTGTGTAAGTTTTGAAAATATTTCTGTGTTTTTGTGCCTAGGCCAAAAAGTTTACAGAATCAGGTAATCACTTCAACGAAACTTCTAACAAGATTCACTATGAATTCACTTAAAAATGATACTAAATTGTACGAAATACCGTTTGAAAGAAGTCTCGTCTACAGTTTGAAAACCTAGAATCTCGTGGCCTAGAATAAAACATGGTGACGAGTAATGGACATGTTTCAGACTCTCGACCATCAAACTACAAGCGGAGCAGGTTTCATTTTATTTCATATTGTTAACGTAAAAATTGCGCCAAGTGCGCTCCACGGATAGCTCATCGATATGGCTGAGAAAAGAAGCTGGAAGAGTCGGAGCTTCGGCCTGTGGTTGCAGTTACGACTCTTCCAGCGGCCACGAGCCGAGGCACCAACTCTTGCAGCTTTCCGTCTTTGGCCATATCGATGAGTTATCCCACAATAATGAAAATTTACAGGATCAGTAAAAAATTAGAATTAGAAAATAAAAAATCCTTTTCGGACCTATTCCTAGACGAGGTTCAGAGCCGACTTTCAAATTAATTATTTCTTTTTTTTTCATGTTTTTAAACTTAAAACACTCTAAATTCATGCAAAACCAACCCTAAACCCCTCGAAATAACTCACTAATACACTCGTGAAGTCGAAATTTAAAAGTCACTGGTCTCATTGGTTCTAAATATGAAGAGGATGTTGTGGCAAATGGATCCGCATCGTTTATATATTGTATTCGACAGGTAAATGTGTCGTCTTCGTCCATTCTGGAAATTGTTGGCAAATAGGAAAAATTGTTAAAAATTAATGATACAAGAAAAAAGGAAGCAATGATAAGAAAATCGGGAGCAAATTGGAAAAAGAAAGAGTAAGGAATAAAAAAAATGAAAGAGAAAAGGAGGCTAGATGAGGTGTTCGTTTTGAGAGGGGATGATCCTCTGACGAACATGAGAAGAGATTTGAAAATAGTGAAATCGAAAAAAGAAAAATAAACAATTTTCAGAAAAGGAAAAAAGAAAAGAGGAATGATGAAATATGTCAATCAAATTATAAAATATGGAAGAGTGGAGAGTGGAAAAAAGTCCGAGTGGTTTTGAAAATTTGAAGTTTTTCTTTCGTTTGGCACTAATTTTGGAATTCCGACGTATTTTCTTATGGTGGATCTAGTTTTGATTTCGAATTTACTTTGAAATTACTCTAAATAATGAAAAAGAAAGCGCATTTAGAAGGGACCTTAATTGCAGATGGCCTAGAATCCGACAAATTGACGGATGATTTACAAAATTTTTCCATTAAGTTTTCAAAAACTTCTTTATTTTTTTCTTGCAATCATTCACAGGTTTTACTAGATGAAAAATGCGAAAAGAAAAATAAAAAAAATGGGTCCATAAATGTTCTTATTTGTCAGGTTTCAAGCTAATACTTATTTGCGAAATCCTGGCACTTTGGTTTAAAGGAGCAGTGGTAAATATTCATCGGTTGTTGTCACGTTTACAGTTATTTTCAAACGAAAGTTACTGTCATCGTGGCGGGACCCAACAGACGTTTGTTGCTGCACCTTTAAGCCGAGGTGTCAGGCATTCGCAAATAATTAATAGCAACTTCTAGGAAATCAAAGGGCAATCAAGGTTGCGATTATTCTGTATCATTTAGAGTTATTTCTGAATGAATTTGTAATGAAAACTAGTTTCAGTTAGAAAAATACGTCAGAAATATTTAAGAAAGTTTGAGAGTTCATTAAGATTTAACTGCGAAGAATCTCAATTTTGAAGATCTTGGCTTTAAGAAAACTATGTTCCCGACCTAAATCAAATCTGCTCAAAATCTCAGGTTGCTCAAAAAACTGGAACACTTTCCTTTCCCCTTTGAATCATCTTTTTGTTCCGGGGCAAAGAAAAAAAAGTGAACAATTTGAATGAAACAAGTCAAGGAGAGATCAAGTACACGGGCCGAGGAGCAGCTGAACGAAAAAAAAGGGGGGATGAGTACTCATTGGAGCCTCCAGTGAGAACAAGAAAGAAGAACTTGTTCAGAGTTTGGTCAAAACGTACTTTTTATTGTTTGGCGATTCGTTCATTGAAAAACGCCACGTGGCAAAAAATGGATTGAGAATAGAAATGAATTTGTTAACCGGAGCAAAATTTGATATCAGAAAAAATTGGACTGGAAAAAAAATCCAACTTTCGAAATCTAATGAAATTTTGTTTTGAGAACCAGCGTGAAAAAGAAATTGAAGAACACATGTTGTTGATTTAAAGAGAAGAAAAAACATAGTAAAAAGATCTGGAGGTTTTGCGGGGGCGGGACAAAGCTGGCACGATGCCAAGTTGGAAATTTTCAGAGTTTTGAAAATAAGAGAACAACTTTTTGGTCTTCGAATAAGCAGTTTTTCAAACTGGCGCCGTTCTCTACCCCTCGCTTCCAGTTTTCTCAATAGAGCGCGTTTCAGCTTTTCCATTTTTTCAAAAAATTGCCACTAAAAAGCTCTAAATCGACCAAAAAAGAGTTTGTAAACGGGGTGGTTGGATTTGAAAGTTTGCGCGAGATTAACAGGTTGGAAGGGAGGCACAAGGGGATGCTCTCAGTCAATATACAGTATTTCTCTGCGTTTCTCTATCTCTCTCCCTCTAAATCTCATCTCAAGAGCAAAAAAAAGACAGCAGTAGGAGAAGTAGGAGATCCACAGTTTTTCGAAAAAAAGGTCGAGATTTTGAAGAAGGGAGGGGATAACTAGTTATTTGGTGAGTAAACTAACAGGATGTACTAGTTGAGAAAATGGGAAAAAAAAAGAAACCGTAGGTGGAGGGAAAAAAGAAAAGAATGATAATCAATAAGAAGTTTTTTCGAGAAGGGAGGGAGGGAGTGGAGGTAAATTGGAACTGATAAGTTGTATTACGAAAGTAGATTATGAAATTGGAATGTTTTTAAGAAGTTGGCACTTTTAATTATCGAAGTTTTTGTTGTACAAAAACATAATATTGTCAAAAGTTTCACGATGGAGTGACTAGGAAAAAATCTCTAAATAGTCGTTTGAAAGCAGCATAAATTACAGTATGTAGAAAAGTTGGATTTTAGACCTGTGGGTTCTAGGCGGTCCAACTGCGATTGGGTCTACTTTCAGACGGGTCATGGTATAATGAAAACTGGAACCAGAATTTGAAAAACGTCGAAAGTGAGACTTCGGAAATGTCTATAGCTCAGTTGAAGCAAAGCATTTGGCTCTGTTCAAGATATCGGGGTTATAGGAAAATAAGGGTTATAGAAAATCGAAGGGTTATAGGGATCAATAACCCGTTTTTTACTTTTCGGAAAATAAGGGTTTTAGGAAATAAAAGGGTTATAGATTAAAAAAAGGGCTATAGAATTAAAAAAGGGTTATTGAGAATACGTGTATAGAAAACACCCTAGAATGTGTAACAAACGGTTTTTCAAGTTTTTCAATTAATTTTCAGCACAAACTATGCTTATTTCTTTGTTTATGATTGTTTGATTATGAGCTTGTTGATTAGGAATACTGGCGATTTGTTTTAGTTGAAAACCTTCGTATATATGTAACTTCATGTAAAAAGCATAACAAAGTTTGAGAACAAGAACAATGAGAGAATAACTGAGAGAAGGAACTCACAGGCAAGTATTTTGACAAACTTTTCTATCCGGATAGATGTTAGTAGTTCGAAAACACTTCCCTCGAGAGGTTACATATAAACCAAGACATCTAACTAAAACAAATCGGCAGAACTTCAATTCAACAGACTCATAATCAAACAATCATAAACAAAGAAATAAGCATAGTTTGTGCTGAAAATTAATAGAAAAACTTGAAAAACCGTTTGTTACACATTCTAGGGTGTTTTCTATACACATATTCTCAATAACCCTTTTTTAATTCTATAGCCCTTTTTTTAATCTATAACCCTTTTATTTCCTAAAACCCTTATTTTCCGAAAAGTAAAAAACGGGTTATTGATTCCTATAACCCTTCGATTTTTTATAACCCTTGTTCTCCTAAAACCCTTTTTTTTCCAAAAGTAAAAAAAGGGATATAGAATTCTATAACCCTGCGATTTTCTATAACCCTTTTATTTTCCTATAACCCTGATATCTTGAACAGAGCCAAGCATTTTAGCTATCACTGCAAATCTCAAGTTACGATCAGGTTTGGACCATTTTTGATAAACATTTTGGTGAGCAACCGTTTTTTTTTTGCTATCTTTGGCGGGAAATAGGTTTCGAACTGCAGAATTTTTGAAAAAAAAGTCCAGCAAAAGTTGAAATTGTACTTCTCTCGGAGTAGATTGTTTCAAGTTTTTGAACTGTTCGGAAAGTTCGGTGGCATGCCAAGTTTTTTTTTGTAAAATGCAACATTTCAAATTGAAAAAAATACAGAAGAAAATTGAACTTTTGAAACTGAGAATTCTAGGATAAGCTTATGAGAAAATGGTAAAAAACTGGTCAAAGAAGTAAGACCATTTTTATTACAAATATAGAATCAAAAGCAACATTATGACATGTTTACAAAGTTGGACTACTGGGAGTTTGACAATAGGAGAGAAGCTGAATTTCATCATTACGTGAAATACTCTATCATTGATAAAAATGATTTTTCAGATTTCTGTGGATATCTAAGCGCTGTCGGGTATCAAAATGTGGTTGGCAGGCAAACGAAATGTGATTGGTCCTTTTTTGAGAGCAAAATTTTTTTTCATTAAGAAAGCAATTAAAATATTAGGAAGTTTATAGTTCTTCAGGTGAAACTTCAGGTGATTTTAATAAACGAAGGACTTGTCTAAAAAGAAACCAGGTCAAAAACAAGAAGCAAAGTATGTATGTATAATAAATACATCATAGTTCAAGAAGAAACGACTTGAATGCCGGAAACAAACTCATCAGGGTATCAGGTTACACTGATGCCACTTCAAATGATTTCTTATCACCAAAAACTAAACAAAAATCAATATGAAAAAGTTGCGAACGCTTTTCTTTCGGAAGGAAGAGAGGGGGTCTAATATAAACTCCAAAACTCATTGCTCTCTCTCGTCTCAAATAGAAAATTGTTGCCCGTGATTCTTCTTCTTCTCAGTGTCAAATCGAGAAAAGAAAAGAGAAAGAGAGAGCATCTGCTGCTCCTACCGTTTTGTTTGTGTTTGCATAATCATTCTCCCTCCCAATCAGTGGTTTTTTGTTCACTTTTCTTTCCTATTACCTCTCTCTTTTGCAAGAAACGAATTGAACTCATTGATAAATAGATTTTAAACTGCAGAGTTTTTGAAAAAAAAATCCAGAAAAAGTTGGAATTGTACTCCTCTCGGAGTAGACTGTTTTGAGTTTTCGAATTGTTCGGAAAGTTTGGTGTCCGGGGAAGCAAAGCATTTTGCAAAATCCGAAGTTTCTAATTGAGAAAATACAAAAAATTCAAAAATTTGAAACTGAGAACTGAATTGAATTCATAGATTCTGAAAAGAGATTTTGGAAAAAATATTTAGCAAAAGTTGGAATTGTACTCCTCTCGGAGTAGACTGTTTCGAGTTTTTAAACTGTTCGGAAAGCTTGGTGGCATGCCAAAGCTTTTTTTCGTAAATGCAAAATTTTGAATTGAGAAAATACAAAAAATTCGAAGTTTTAAAACTGAAAATCCTAGGCTTAGCTCATGAGAAGTTAATATGAAATTGGTTACAAAAGTTAGGCCACGAGGGAAAATAATGTTTCCAACTTCTAATGTTGATTTCTCACTATATTTCCTAAGGCTTCAAATTATTAAAGATCAAAATCTTGCAGAAAACCGCCTTAGAATTCTAAAAATCCAAAAATTTATAAAATATTTACCTAAAATTATCAATAGAGCGCATATTAAACTAATCACTCTGCAAGACATTTAAAAGTCGAGACGAAATGAGCAATTGTACGAAACGTCGAAAAAGTGCTGTACATCCCTTTGGACCCATCTCTTTTCTGATCATCTGTGGCCAGTAGAAACCCAATGTCTGCACTCTCTTCATTCTTAATACTATTTCTTCTCTTTCATTAGTTCTCTCTTCCCGTGCGGGAAAACGAAAAGAGGGATGAAGCCGACCCCTTTCTGTTACAGCGTTATGTCCAACTAGCTCACCATCATCATCCGTTCATTTTTACACAATCTCTCTCGTGTCTGTCGTCTCTCACTTTTCCATAATCTCTCTCAATGATTATCAAATCTTTTTCCACTTTCTCTTTTCTCAAATGTATATATACTACGGCTAGTACCTGTTGATTGAGAGATGAAATCAGATTAAATGGGAATTAGAGAGTGTTGGATAGGAGAGGGTACAGAGATAAAAAGATTGTGCAACGTGGCGTGATGGCAAAATATTAGGTGTCAAAGAACGGAAGTTTGGATTGCAACTCAAGAGTATTAAAAACATTTTGAAAATTTACAGTAAGAATTTCGTGGCGAGACCCATAAATTTCAGACTTTCTGTTCCGAAAACTAAAGCCATTCAGAAAAATTTCTTTTAAAGAATAAAGAGCCATAAATGTGAAACGACTTGAAGATCTGAAAAACTTTTGAAAAGATCTAAAAAGTTCAAGAAAGGAAGCCGCAATGATTGAAGAAAAATTAGAACTAAAAAATTCCAACTAATTTTTCTGAAAACAAGTTACAGTAATCCAACTAATTTCGTTCCGAGACCCATGTAACAATGGGTATTAACTCCGAGGCGTAAGCCTGGACCAAGAGCTTCTGATGACTTTGAGCCCTGCGCCTTTAATTTCGTGTCAAGACACAGATAATTTTCCAGAACTTTATCATGATTATTCTTTTTTGAACGGACTTGACCTCCTGTTTGAGGCTTAGGATTTCAGAAAAAATAATCGAGATAGGTATTTTTTGAAGCTTCAAGGTCTTTGAAAAAGTTTGATTATCAACATTTTGATCTACTTTGGTGCTCAAAAAGCTTTGAAAACACCTATTGCTCCTATTCAAAAAGCTATGAAACTCCAAAAAACTCCGGTAGATCTTTGAATCTTCTCGGCAATAAATTCTCAGTTTTCTACATGCCGACAACAGAAAAATGCGGTAATTCAAACAAAAAAAAAAGAATTGGCAATAGAGCGACCTTGGCATCATGTCAAATGAATACTCTCTTTTTTCCCCTTTCGAAAAGAACGGTTCCAATTTGCCGAAGGTCTTCTCTTTTTTTCCTCTCTACATCTAGATTAACGTTTTGGTATGAATGAACAAATTAATCATGGTTCTGATGAATATCCACCGGTTAAGCCACCCTCTAATTGAAGAGAGAAAAAAAAATGGAAATAACCCAATTATATAGATTCCTCTATTCAAATGTCTCTAAAGCATTGGGATTGGGAGATCAAAAGATTTATGAGTTGGAAATAAAAAAGAGAAGAAGGGAAGGGGAAATAATGACTGAAAGTTGAAGGAAGGAAGAAGGGAAGGGATCGTTAAAAAAAATGGAAGATGAGCATAATAGTTTTCAGATGTTTTTTGAGAGAAAACATGAGGTCTATCTAGTGGTTATTGGCAATAAAAAAGATACTGTAATTTTTGATTTTTTGAAACGTTTTTTTTAATAAGCTTTCGGCATCAAAGGATCGTTAAAAATTGGTTCAGCAAGAAAATTTCAGAAATAAAATTAAATAATTTCAGAAGATTCATTCCCAAAATGTTAGGGGCTCCATCACAGTTTGCCGCTTAAGCGGGCTGTAAACTGTTTGACCTCTAATACACCGGCATGGGCGCTACATTGGTAAAAGTATCTTTAAGGACGCCGGTTTATTAGAGGTGTTCTATCAGAAGATGCTGCAGAGCCTTTCGAAGGTTTATGTTAACTTTGACGTCCGAGTGATTGACGTCGGTTTATTCGATACAGTCTTTTGGAAATACATGGGATGCCGTTAAAATAGAGATTTTACAATAACTGTTCAGGGTATTTGGAAGTGTTTTTAAAAAATGCTATATTTGAATGAAGAGAGTTCAGAAACTTCTGAACTTTAGAAACCTTCTTGGGAAAACTTGAGAGGAATGTTTGAAGTTCTATAGATTGGGACAAATACTTTTCTGGCATTCCAAGTTTTTCCGAAATTCCTGACAACATAATAACATAGTGACCGGAAACCGTACAGTCCGTCCCTTCTGAAAAAAACCGACAAAAACCCCCTACAATTTAAGCAGAAAAGAAAGATTAATGCCAAACTGTGCGTGTCTCCTTTTTTCCTAATGAATGCCTTCTGCATCTCACACATAATTAACCTCAAAAAGAGGGAAAAAAGAAATAAAAGTGAAAATCGGAAAAGAAATCATCGCATTCCAATGTTACACACAAGTGGAAGGAAAGTTCTATTATCATTTTTTGTACTTCTCTCGGACAATAGGATTTGGACATTTTTTGAAATTTTTTGGGTGCTGTAATTGATTTATCAGTGTTAAAATTTGATAAAAATTTTCAAGAGTTTCAAAGCAAAACTTTCAAAAAGGTGTAGTTCACTCGGACAAAATCAAAATGAAAACCAACCCAAAAATGGAATTCAAAAAGGGAGGCTATGTTTACGATGTGTTGTCGGAAAAAATGAAAAGGAGGAAGACAAAAAATTCCATTGATAAGAGAGAGAAATGATTGGAAGGGAAGGCATAATAATCATTATTATATTATCAAACGGGAGGGGTAAAAAGAGGGAGAGAAAAGCTTGTTGTTGCGTTATTAGGAATAATTAGAAGAAGAAGAAAAAGAAGAAGACGTTGAGAGAGAGAGAGAAGAGGGAGTGGCAGATGCTTCTCCCCCACCATTTCTTCTTATTCTTATCACTGATGGCGTAACCGTAATGGTCTTCGTTTTGCAAAATGAATGAAGACGTCAGAAGAATGGGCTTCTGAAGTCTTGAAGAAAAAAAGAAAACAACAAGTATTTTTGAGTAAAATGGGCTAATCCTGGAGGGTGGGAGGAGGAGAAGAAAGGGACAATTGACATGGGGGGAAATAAACAAATAGAGGGGAGGGTGTTACTTTTTGAAAGGAAAAAGGAGGAGGAAGAAAGTGTGAAGATAAATAAATAATTTGCAAAAAAATAAAGCTACAGGGGCTTCAATCTTAGTGCCATCTATAAATAAAGAGGCACCTCTAATTGCACAATGATTGGAATGTATATCTTGGAACTTTAGAAGCCGTTGTCCAATATCAAAACGGCATGCCATTATAATAGAGTTTTCACGAGAATGAGTATGGAATTTTCTATCTGGAAATCTCATATACGGATTCCAAAAAAAATTGCTCCGATCTATAAAAAACTTCAAATTTTGGTAGAAAATTAAATGAAAAATTGAACTTTTTGCAAAATTTTCTTCTCAATGCAATCCTACTAAAAATACTATACCTCTCAAAACATAAACTTGCAAGAAAAAAGAAAAGAAAATATGTACATATAAAAGAAAAGAAAAAGTGAAGAACGTCATGGGAACTTCTTCTTTCCGAAACGAACAAATTGCATACAAATATATATATTTCTCTCGAATGACCTTTTTGATGGTTATCTTGTATTTTCTTTTTGTTTAGAAAACCTTAGAGAGAGTGAGAGACATAGACGAGAAAGGGAAGAAAAAGCGGGGAATATTTAGAAAAACACTTGAAAAGTGCAATGGACAGTAGAAGGAGGAAAAAGGGGAAGAAGCGTCAGGTTTCAACCACCCTCCATTCCTCCACTTTTTGACACATTTAGTACGAAAAATGACTATAGCTTCTGACTATAGGAAATGGGAAGGAAGGGAATGTGTACTTTAGAGGGATCAAAAGGGAACAGAGATCAGTTAGGCCTAATCACTGTTGATTTTGGATAAATAATGATGACAAAAGAAGTCAAGGGAGGGAGAAAGTTGATTGATGTCTTGTTACCAATGATTTCTTTTTTTGGAATGAGAGGAAAGTTAGCTTAATTGTTTGAAGGAAAAAAAAAAGGAGAAGGAGAAAGTAAAAAGAGATCAAGGTATCACAATTGATGGGGGATGGCAGAAGGCGTGGAAACTTCTGATGATTTAAGAGAAAGGTCGAGTTGGGTAGAACAATGTGGAGGGTTAAGATGTTGAGATTTAGAAACGTCTCTTTTTTTTAATTACGAAAAATCAAACTGTCCAGGCGCTCATTGGCTTCCTTCGAGCTCTGGTCCAGAAAAAAAGGCGGAGCAAATCCATGACTGCGCAGAGGCAAGTAAATCTTACCTATAGATCTAAAATGGATAAGATCTTACGACGCGTATTTTAGCTAGTGGGATACTGTATTATAAAACCTTCGAAATTTGATTTGAGCTTTCGGAAATTTGTCAGATTTGCAAAAATGGCTCTACTAGACTATTAGACTAGATAAACTATTGGAGCAATTATAACATGGTTACAGTGCATCGAATCCTATGACAAACTGCCTACTATAACTTTGCCTTGTTACATTCAGTCCGTAAAATGTCGTAGGGTCTGATGCATTTTTGAGAAGTAAGAATTCAAATTGCAATGCACAAAGGACTAATGTAGAAAAACTTTGCAGTTGTTCCTGAGGTAGACTTCAATGCTGATGACAGTTTTCAAAATTATTTAGTTCAAATAATAGTTCTAGTCTGTGAAAATTGCATAGAAAGTACCTTTCAGTTATTCCTAAATGTTTGTCTTTATTTTCAGATTTTTTGAACGAAACGACTACAAAACTGTGACCAGCATCGGATTCAGAAGCAATAGTGAAGTTATGTGAATCATGAAAGGACGTAACTATGGAAAATTGACCACTACCAAAAAAATACATGTTCGTAAACCGAAAAAGGGAATTAAGACCACTTCCGATCAAAAAAAAAGGAGAAATCAGCAAAGATGGCAACGTTAGAAGAAGAAGAGGGAAAGGAATCAAATAGCTGTGTCCATCCCCTTCGATTCAACACTCCAGACCACTCGAAACTATTCGTGTGTTCATTTTCATTTTCCTTCTATAGTCATACAATTTTCTTTTTTGTATAATTATTATTATTATTATAAGAATAGAAAGAACATATATTCTCTACAAAAAGAATGGGAATACTAAAGATGAGATGAGCACAGTTCTATTGACTCTCTACTGCATATTCAATTGCACATTCAATTCATACAAATAATACTAAACGAGGAGCACTGTGTGTGAAACAAAAGAGCTCTCCCCGAGATGAGCAATCGAGTGGGTTGGGAATGGAACCTGTATTCCAATAGAGAAGAAGACAAGGTCAAAAAGATCGTGACGTGGCATGATGAAAGTGACACCTGCCTTCTCTCTGTTCCTCTCCCGAAGCTTAATGAGTTGGCGACATGATGAAGAGAAAGAGAGCAAGTACATGAGTTCTTCGGAGACTCGATTCCTACCCAATGCCATACATCCGCTGAGCAAATAAAAAGCGAATCTTCCTCCTCTCTCTCTCACTCGAACCGTTTCTCTTAGATAATGTGTACTGTCTTTTTGGAACACGCAACAACCTTTTTGCATGACGGGCGAACAGCTGTTTTGTTCTCTTTTTTGCTGATCTTCAATGATCAGCAGGTGTTTGGAGAGCTGCGAACTCCGAAGAGGTAATGTACATTTTGAGAAGCTGGATTTAAGATAGTTACCATTAATTAGTCTCCGCGACCTTTACCAAATTGAAGAAAAACTTGTTGGTATGATTTGAAGCTTACAAATTTGACGAATCAGCTCAACAAATTTGGATCACACCTGTGAAAAGTTCTCTGACTTGAGCTCAACTAGCTGCGCTAGTCAATTCAACCCTGCGTTGTGAGAAAATTTGAATAAAGAATGAGTTAGGTCACACACTTTCTTTTAATATTGTCATACCGTGCGCGAACTGTTTACAACAAGAGCTATTGAGCATTACATACCGCTGAGAAAAGTTTAGAATAATATTGAAAAGTGAAAGTAATCCAAACTTGAAAGCTAAGAAATCTCTAAAAGTTGGATGGGTCATTATTTTTCAAATTTCTGAGACTGACAGCTTGGATTTATAAGCCCAGACTAGAAGAAAGTTGATTCCTGCCCCTATATTCTTCTTCAATTATCTCAATCTCTGTAATTATAGGGCATTATATTCAGTGTGAAAAGAGAAGAGCACTGAAGGGAGCTCAATTATTTGAGGGCTTCTACCAAGAACTTCCGATGACGCCGTTGGGAGCAGAACGTAGGGCAGTATAGATCCGGCTCCACCTCAAAACTACCTAGAGAAGCTAGGTCAATTGATATTTTTGCAGCGATCGGTTGTTTTTTTGGAATTCAACTATTCAACTTTCGGAAGATTCAGTTTTTTGAACTTTTCGGCTCAAAACTTGGAAGTTCCATTGAGTAAAAAAACTTTCCCAAAAATCCAACTCCCAGAATCTTTCCACCTATATGCAAATCAACTCTCATTCTCTTCAACCAAAAAAACCGTAAGTGAACCCATTGTCCTTTTCTAGGTACATACTATTCAGGCAAAGTCATGAATCAACCTAAGAGGTGGCAAGATGAGAAAAAAAAAGAAGGCGTCTAGTTTTTCCCGAGACATTGAAACTGACAATTACCAGGTGTGTCTTCTTCTCGGGAGATTGAAATAATAACAATAAAACATTTCGGAAGAGGAATGTGTGGTAGTACTCAATTAAAATGTGTCGAGAAACAGAAAAAAAAGAAACAAAACAAAAACAGAAAAATTTGAAAATATAGAAGCTGAAGGAATCCTGAAACATGTAAAATGGGTGTTTCCCCCCATGGAGTTCTTATTAATTGAGGTGTACCTGCCCTCTCTTTCCCCGTAAGCCCAATGGCAGCTACTAATCCCCCCTCCCCCTTTTCTCTACTACGAATTCGGGAGTTGTTCGAAATGAAAAAGGGGAGGAGAAGTACGAAGAGAGAGAGAGAGAGAGAAAGAGTTTCTATGTTGTGAGAGTGAAGGAGGTGAACACCATGTATACATGACAACAAACACTTTTATAGGCACCCCCCCCCCCCCCCCCCCCCAAGAAGAAGAAGAATGGAGATGTGGAGAAGAAGAAAATATTATGATTATTATAAGAGTGAAAGTACGGTTTTTTTTTTTGAAAAAAAAGGGTGTGGAGTATTTTTGAATTCATTGAAGTTTTTGGGTTGTATGATGAGTAATGGATTGTGAATCAACGAAGTTCCGGAAGTTTCACTTTCGAATATGTTCTAAGGAAACTATAGTATAGCCTATAGGAAACCTTTTGAATCTTGTAACATCTTCTGCTGTTTTATCTGGTTGGGAAGAAAATATGAGGAAATATACAGAAGAATCAGAAAGTCCTGCCTAAGATATTAACGAATGTTTCCAGTAAATCGTATTTGACGAGCTGGGGTTACGATGGACCTATTACTGAGAAATTTGAAATTTGAACTGTAGAATTGTGATATAAGGGCAGAGAATGGCAGGGGAGTAACTTCCCACTGTCAGTAACTTAGAACTTCCGATAACTTTCGGATTCATAAAGTTGCTCCAGAAAAAAAATTGTAATGAAATTTCTGCATTTTTAGACCTTGAGGAATCTTTTTCCACGCCGAGCCTCTCAGATTTCTAATTTCAAAAATGACTTTTCCGAGACGTTTTAGAATCGCCTGGAGACGTCAAGTTAGAAATTTTTCTATTGAAAGTCTTCAATAATTCAAATGCAAATCTTTCAAAAATACAACATTTCTATTCAAAAACTACAATATCCATCTAATCTTCAATCCTTTTTCAAAAACTAAAAAACAGCGAAGAATGTTCGAAATTCGAAACATTTGTCCTTCCTCTTTCTCTGCAACAGAACAACCTATTTTATGACACCGGGTCGAGTATATCGGTAATTTCGAAGACTGTTTTTAATTGTTCCGCTCTGCTGATTCTTCTTCCGTTTTTTTTATTTGAAAATTCAATCTGTTTTTTAAAGTTCAGTGTTTGGAAAAATTTTCAAGGAAAATGTTAATGAGCAAGTGCGCTCTAATCGCGAGCACCTAAAAAAACTGTTGCATTGCAAATAAATACAAAGAAAACGTACGTTTTTTTATTATTGAATTGAGGCAAAAACTTGCATGATTCATAACTTTACTTTACTACAATTCTCACAGGTTTTTTCCTCTTTTTCTTATTAAAAGCCTACAGGAAAATGGAAAAACAAAAGGTTTCGTCTAATATTTTCTGGTAGAAACCTAAAAGAATTTTCTCGGAAAACCGGTGCGTGATGAGTAGAGGCAACACAAAGAGTCAGTCAAACAACCTTGGTTTGCCTTCTGGTCGAAGCAGCTGGAGAAGAGAGAAAGATGGAGTCCTCTCGGAACATTTACTAATTAGGTGTCGTCCCGAAAACCTGGCAGGGGGAAGAAAGAGGGAAAAACGCGGGAAGAATCTTTACTGAAATATTATAAAAATTAGGAAAAGAAAAAGAAGACAATTTCAGAATAAAAAATCTTCTCTAAGTTATACAGCCAGAAATGGAAAAATCTCTACATACATTTTTTGCTGATAGTAGTGGGAAAAGAGGGGAATGATAATGAATCACAATCGGACAGGAAACTAGATTGGAAAATGGAAACAAAAATTAGTTTTATAGAACAGAAGAAGCATTTGACTAAGACGAAGGTTTTGTGTCGTGTATTTGAATATGGGAAAACGGATGGAAAAAGAAAAAAGAGGAATAAGCCGGGCAATACAGTTTACAGAATTGGAATGTAGTTGTCAATCTTGGTGCGGTGTCGTTGGGAGATGCATTCGGCAATCCAGATGATGTTACGCATTTCTTGCTCCTGAAAAACAAAATAATCTCTCTAGGGACTCTTCCAAAGAATCAATCGTACAAACCTTCAGTTTGATGAATGCGTAGAAGACTCCGAAATGGAATTGGTGGAGATAAGAGTGGACGTTAAGCTTAACCTCATGTTCAAAGAATTTATCCTCCAAAGTCTTCTCTCCTGGCCCATTTCCAGATCCTTCGAAGAGTGGTTTGTAGTCGGAATAGAATTCACAAACTTGTTTCACTTGATCGTAATCATCGGCACGAGACAAAGAGTTGAGCCCATCTGGATAGAGTTTTCCGCAGTGTGGGTACAACTTTTGACGATCGTCCTTGCTCAACTCGGTGTCGAATGAGTTGATGGTGATGATGATCGAACGACGATCAGCTTCAAACTGAAAAAAGGTAATCGATAATTGATCAGATTTCTCTGCGTGTATGGATTTTGCACTCTCTCTCTCTCTCTCTCTCTCCCTCTCTCTCTCTCTCTCTCTCTCTCTCTCTCTCTCTCTCTCTCTCTCTCTCTCGGAGAGTTTTACCGGTAAGCTATATATTCTGTAAACTCTTCGGCGCCTTTCTAACGCAATTGTTATTATCGTCAGTTTTTCAAAACAACGCGTTTGAGCTGCTGCTCAGCTTTGAGGGAAGTGGTTCGAAACGGACCAGTTAGTTTTCTGTGACTTTCTACCTTTTTAACAATATCTCTTCTCAAAACTTACAGCAAGAATATCGCACATGACCTCAGCGGTCTTTCCTCCAAGATTAGCGCAGAACTTGTAGAAATCCTCAATGTAGGCCTTGTAAAGAGTGTTACGGATGACCTCAACGTTCATCTCGTCCAAATCTTGCTCGTTGATACAGTCGACGAAGTAGTTGGCTGGAAATTTTTGATGAGAAATCGATGATACTTTTGTACTGATGTTGCGTCAACGTAAAAACGGCAAAAACATTATTTTAATTCGAAACAACTGTTTTTTCCCTTGAAATTCGTCGCAAAACTTACCCAATGGAGTGTCGACAAGAACGGCATTGTAGAGCTCGGCTGGAGTGGAAGCGATGTGAATAGCCTCCATTTGTTCGAAAGATCCGAGTGGATGACACTTGTTGATCAACTCGTTGATCGGTCTCTGATGAAGAGTTCCGGTGATCAACAGGATAATGTTGTCGATCATGTACGAGTAGCTAAAATGGAAGACATTGAAACTTATTCAGAAGTAAACCAAAAAAAAGAAAAAGAAAGAAAAAGCTTACGTAATATAATCCAAGAAAGTGGCGAGAGGCTCAAGAGCATTATTACGAAGATGAGTGAACTCGGTGACAAGTTTCTCCTTGAGTTTCTCGTCAATGACTTGAACGGTGATTGCTCCTGGCTCATTGGCCAAAAAGTTTCCGTAATCGGTCGATTGAATGTGGAGCTTCAGATCTGCAATTTTGAATGGTTTTATCACAGAGAAGATAATGAAATCTTACCTTCCAAAGTCTCGCATTGAACCAAATTGGCATAATCAGGTTGAGCAAGAAGTCCACCCTTGAGTCCGCGAGTCAGCGCCTCCAAATATCCGTGGTCAATGTTGAACAAGAACTCTCCCATTTCGCAATCTAATAACCCTGAAAATCGAAGGAAAATTATAAAAATAAATAGTCTGAGAACAGAATTAAATCGAAATTTCGGTTAAAAACCACTTGTTTTCAGCAAAAAAAGGTGGGCGGAAAAGAGAGGGGCGAAAGAACAAAAATTTGGCAAGCCGTGTGGTAAAGAGATCGATTCCTGGTCTCTCGCCGTAGAATTGTTCCGTAGAGCGCACTTTACTTTCATTCAATGGAGGCTCATCGCCGCGAAGTTTGAAGATAGAATTTTTTATGTTGGAAATTCGAAAAATCAGCGTAGAGGCAGTATTTCGATTGTTTTTAAATTGAAATGTATCTTATATAGCTGTCCGGACAATTTAATATTTGAAAAAGTGTGTTTCTCCTGGACAAAAGGAGAAAAAGTAAAAAGTTTCATTATTTTAGCGTAAATTGAGTTTTTGAAATAAATTTTCAGTAGTTTTGATTCAAAAAGCTCTACTCATTTGACAGTTGTAAATTACGGAATTCTATATAAATTATGTGAGAAATAATATTTTAATTATTTTCCTATTGAAAAAACCAGAAAATCCCTTTGAAATACGGATGGAAACGAAAGGAAAATGACAGTTTCGCATTACAAAAAACAACATCTTGCGAAAAGTTCACTAATGCAAGCTCGCTCTAATAACAAGAAGAATTAGCGGGAGTTCAAATTCATAACTCTGAAACTACAGTAGTTCGAAAAAACGACGAATAGTAGAGCTTCTGACATATTAACTTATCATTTAAATGGCTTCTGCCAATGTCGCCAACATGTTTCAACCGATCACAAACCAATAAAATTCGAATGAATCCAATACCTCCAGGAAGATTTACCCAACAAAATCCCTCGTATCTATTACATATATCTTGTCATTTTCTTTCAAATTCTCGTTCAAAACTTTCTAACCTAAACCGCCAAACACCTCTTTGAACATATCTGCTTGTTCCATCTTTTTCACTTCCTTTCTCGTATTCTCTCTCTCTCCCGAATCTCATTTATTTTGCCACGTGTTACTTCTCCCCGATCATACATCAAATCAGAAATAAAAAAAAAAGTAAAAGATCAATATTATTCCTCATCGGAATGTTGGGTGTTATCATACTGTCTGTTACTCTCCTTTTCTCTATTCACGTGGCCTTGTGTACCCTTTTCTTACTCATATGCAAATACCTTTCCGTCTTCTTCTCTTGCTGACCTTTTCCCACTTTTTATTCCATATCGTTCGCTTTTTTGGGTCGCACCAACAAGTGTTTGAGGTTTTGGTCGGCTCTTTTGGGTTTGTGGGAATTTTTGAAAAGGAATTTTTTATGAGCGAGTTGTGTTTTTGAACATTCGGAAAACAAAGAAGCTTCCGGGCCAAAAATTGGTAGAGAACGGAACGATTTCTTTTGCTTGGTTTAACAATTAGCCCACCTTCAAAGTGCTTCACTTGTGATTCCATAATTGAATTATCATAAATTCTATTCTTATCATGCATTAAATCTCAATCCACACTCCTTGATAATCTCCTCTTCTCCTGAACCTACTTAAATCCCCAAAACCTCTTCTAACTGACCAACTTGTCACTCTTTCTTTTATCTTGAAGTAGCTGACATTTGAACAAACAATTAACAGTTTGAAAACCAAACAAACAAATAGTGTTAGCAATGATGTAGCTTGTGCAAACTTCAAATCATATGACTCGTTTTTTTCCAGTTACTGCTTGCAGCGGTTTTCAGAATGTGAAAGAATTCGAGCCTGGCTCTGTAGTACAGAAGGAACGCTGATTCATTCCAAGACTACTAAAAATCTATAGTTTTACCAATTTCCAACAATCATTCTTTCGACAGTTGTAAACACTTGTCAGTCCCAAACAGTGAATAATTTTGAAGCATACAATCTGTTGCCAAATACTAAGTAGATTATGAAAGTTTTCATTGTATGACACGCAATGGAGCTTCCTGCTTGGTTATTCTGCTATACTAACTTCCTTGAATTGAAACTGTTCCTGATAGCCACTATCCTATATCAGAACTACCGAGCTTCCGCCAGAAATGATTCTGATCAGGGGCTAGATCACATGGAAACACGAATCCAGAATGATATACCTCTAAACATTTAGTTCGTTAAAGTGGAGCTTCTGATGATTCATCTGAATCTTATAGCAAAGATGTTTTCTCTAACCAAGCTTCGGAAACTCCCACATATTTTTGGTAGTATTTTCGAAAACTTTTTAAAACAATTAAAAATGCTCCGATTTCACACATCCCTTATTTATCCATTCCATTTCTTTTCTCTCCGTTCCCTTCCGTTTAAATTCTTTCCTGTGACAGAAGGAAAAACACTGAGAGAGGGAAAGAGAGAGACATCCGATTATCGCCTCTCTTTCCTTCGCACTATTGGGTGAGCTCCCTTCCAATTGCTCCCTTCCCAAAAACTCTTTTTTTTCGTTTCCTCCCTTCTCTCCTTCTCCTCTACCACCACCACCACCCTTCCCGTTGCCATTTGTCGCAAGCTCCGCCCCTCAGAGCTCTTTTTTCTGTTCTTTTCTCAACGTGTTATTGTTTGCCCCATCAGACACATATCCACACAGTGTCATCTTCTTAATTGATGACGTTAGAAAGAGAGAAAGGGACGTCTTCTATCTCTTCGGATACTCTTTCGTTTCTCCCTGATTGCACCGCCCTTGGGGCAACCAGAGAGAAGACCTCTAGACCTGTCTCCCCCTTTCCTTCGTCCGCAAGGACAGATGGCCCATCACTTTTCATTTTCTTTTTGCTTCTCAATCTCTTGCTCTCTCTTTCTATCTTTTTCAATTTGTTTTTGACACCTTTTGATATGTTTCCGGACTATAGAATCTAGAAACTTGATCTGAGAGGGGAGGAAGTAGAGTGCATTCTTCTCACATTTCCAGGCTTTTAATGGATTTTTGGGGAGAGAACGTTTTGGGATTGGGGATGTGCGTTTTGTGTGGTGGGAGGTAATAGAGGAAAGCGTTCCGATTTCGGAAGGTTTGAGTTTGATTTCGAATCATTTTTCTGTTTCGAACTACTGAAAATTGTCATTCTGAGCTAGAGCACATTCCCGTATAATATGAAGATCTCATCTAGTAAAAGTTCAAGTTACAATAGTGGCACAATGAATATTCATTTTTTTCAAAACTAAAAAGATTTTTGAAAATTCTTCGAAATCTAAGCTTCAGATAGTATGAGGTTCACATCAGTACTGTTTTGTCCACAAGCCGTTTGAAAAAAAACTCAAAACGTTTAGCTTCCCGTCGAATGATCTCGAACAGTCCCATCAGAACATTGTTCCATTTCAAGTTTAGAGAATTAATTATTGTTTTTCTTCAACTGTAATCAAGCTTCAATCTTTCAACTTCGTCTTAATCACTAATTGAAATTATCTCACTGATTGAATTATCTCAATCTTCGTTATATCATTTCAATTGCTTTTTTCATTAATTCGATGGGAATCATTTATAACGTATTGTGTATCCATAATTCTTTGCGCGGTCGCGGGCATTTTACTCATGGCCGAGTTTTGAAATCGTTCGGCCACCTCCGAATTTCTCAAATTGAGGCCCGTTGGGGGAGACATCGTTTATCACTGATTTCTTTCATTTTTTTTTTACTGTATTTATTTACCTTTTTTCTGTATTTTATTTACCTTTTTTCTGTATTTTTTTGCTTTAGAAATATTTAAATATGAATTTCTTAAGACGAAAAATGAGAAAAAACTTGATTCCATCGCAAAATCACAACAAAATTGTTTTTTTCATTTTTCCTTGATTGCAAGAAAATTGGAAAAACAGAAATAATCAAGTTTTTTTTTATTTTTCGTCTTAATAAATTCATATTTAAATATTTCTAAAGCAAAAAAATACAGAAAAAAGGTCGAAAAATGAAAGAAATCAGTGATAAACGATGTCTCCCCCAACGGGCCTCAATTTGAGAAATTCGGAGGTGGCCGAACGATTTCAAAACTCGGCCATGAGTAAAATGCCCGCGACCGCGCAAAGAATTATGGATACACAATAAAACAAATGCTTTTGATAGTCAGCTTCAAGTTTTCAACCCATAAATCCACCTTGAATTTTAATTCAGGAACTGAACAGTTTATTAAACTTTGAAATTTAAAGTACGCTTCACCATCTCGACCTACAGGCTTTAACTGAACAATTGTTTCACAACATTCTCAGAAAATTTTTCAATCTCCCCTTGCTCATTTTTCAGAAAAATACAAAAGCTCTGAGTTAAGAACAAAGAAAAAGTATATAATTTGTGACTTCCTCTTCTCCTCTTCCTCTCCCAACTTGCTTTTATTGCCTGTTTGTCCATTCCATCCGACCTCCGCCCGTTTATTGTTTTTTTTTGTTATGACCGGTTACGCATACGTTTGTATACACAAATGTTCCAGTGACTTTTTTTTTCTTTTGAATATACTGCAAAATCGTTTTCCATTTTTCTAATATTTTCCCTTCAAACAATTCAAAATTTTTCAGATCTCCATAATCTTGTCGTCATGTAATGGAAGGACTAGCACGTGTATTCCTGATCGGTGGTGCTTCAAAAGCAGTTCGTTATGATGAGCAAACGACCATTGAGGTATGTCTCTTCTCTCCCACTCGGAAGAATATCAAATTTCAAACAAAAATTCGAAAAATGACCAACGTATCTTTTCTCGATCATCAATTTCTAATCAATCAATATCAATGAAATGGGGTTCCCCATCTCTTCTTTTTCTCTTTTTTTCCGTTTTTCAACTAATAAAATAAAAAGGGATAGATTTCTTCACAATCATGCTAATGGATTGGAAGTGGAAGAAAGAAAAGAGCACTTTTCGTTGGTGGGCTATAAAAACTTGCTCTAAGTAAGTGGAGATTAAAAAAGGAGGGGAAATGGGAAAGGTCATAAAAGTGGAGTTAAAAATTTAGATCTTATCTCAGAGGGGCGAAGAGTTTGAAATTCTGCAGCACCAAGAAAAGGGACAGCATCGGGATTGAGGCGGACTAGTTTTTTGAAGTTGTGTGATTCTAGGTCATGGCCAATCTTGAAAGCCAAACTTTCAGAAGTGTGCTGCTCAACAACTTTTTTAAAAGAGCCGTCCAGGTGTGAAATGTGGGACTTATCCCGACTGTCTAGAACTACCGAGCGAAGAGAATGATGGCTTAGATTTTCCCAAATCGCGGCCTAGGAAACTCTTTGAAAAACTAGGCTCACAAAAGTTGGAAGTTCGAAATTCACAAACGCGCTCCATCGATAACATTGATTGAATATTCAACATATGATTAATGGCCTAAAATTGTGGTTTGAACCTTTTTCAATGGAGCGCGATTTCATACTTCTTATTTCCGAACCCTTCGATATTTTATAGTCGTGTTTTGTTGGATTTTGGACACAATTCTTAAAGGACCTGTTTCAAAATTTCCAAAATCTGGCCAAAAAAGTTCTGTTTAGTTTGGCATAACCGTTCATACGAATTTAGAACTAGAATTTTGAAAGTTGGCACGCCGCCAACCCAATCAGCCACTGCTTTTTGTCATGAAAATACCCATTTTGATGACATAGCTCCCACTCCAGATATTACTGTATTTTTCACTTTTTCAAGCCATAAATTCGAGTGTTTTCCTTATTTCAAAAATCCCCTTGTTAGGTAAAAAAAAACTTTGGAAATTAGATTTCTGGTCCATCACCACTAGAACCACTAAACGAGAAAACTCAACTCGCCGCCAATAAAATTTATGTCTTTTCCGAGTTTTTTTTCGCTCTTGAATGTGTTTATTTTTTATTCTTTTCCTCTTCTTCTTTTCCCCATCTTGACTGCAATAACAACACGCATGAAAGTGTAGATCTAAGGGAATGTCCGAGCAACCGGAAAATCCATTTTTCTTTCTTTTTTCCTTCTTCTGTCAAGTCAAGGAAAAGAAGGTCATGAAGTAGAATGAAGTAGAGTCGCCTCCAATTATTTTTTATTTCTGATGAAGAACAAAAAAAAAAGAGCTGCTGACACACATAAATTCGTTTGCTCTTTTTTCTTTCTCCCGTGTGCTCTCGGTGTGGTTTTGATTGATCACCTGCTCTCATTTTGTGTTGGAGTTGGGAGATTTTTTTGTGGAACAAACAATAAGGTTTTTAGTGGCAATAGAAAGAGAAAGAGAAAGCTGAAAGAAATGGAAGTTGGAAGAGGAAGAAGTGAAGATTGGGACCCAGAAACACGGAAAAATTCAGAGTTTTGAAAACGACTTTCTGAAAAGCTGAGAACTCTTCTTAGGATCTTCTTTTTGGTTTCAATTGAAAGTTTCAAATTGCTGTTGTTCACGATATCTCACCACGATTACAGTAATATTGCTCTGGAAATGATGGTGATCGTGGCAAGACATTTCAAGTATAGTTTATGACAAAAAGTTCTAAAATCATTCGAAATTCGAGTTCCCGTCGAACCGGGTTCTGATAAGTCCCGAGTTCTGAAACAGGAGAGTTCTAAAAAGTCTAAAACAGCTCGTAATAGCTTCATACTATCAAAAAAAAAGTTTGGGCCAGGAATTCAAACTTTTATTTTCGCGGGCGATCCGCTCACTTCAAATGGAAACTGTATAAATTCAAATTTAGCTTGCATACAAAAATGGGCGGACCGCCCGTAAGAAAAAAGTTTGAATTCCTTGGCGAAACTTTATTTTTTGAACAGTACCTCTATTTATTGAACTCATATTGAATCCCAAAATAAATTCATTTCCGATTCGTTTTTTAAGTTCTTCCAATTTTCAAAATGCTTCAAAACTACCGAAAAAAATACCCGATGACACCGCGCGGAGTTTGTTGTTCACATGGTCATTTTTCAAATCTCGCTCTCAAAAAAAAGTGTACTAAAAATCTCTTCGAACGACAACTTTTTCTTGTTCTTGTCTTGTTCATCCAAAGTCATAAATCTAAAACGAGTGTCTCTTTTTCGTCGTTGTTACTATCATAAATCATCCGTGTTCCACTCTCTTCTATTTTGCAGCGTGTTATCCATGTCGTCGCGCGAGGAATCGGAATCTCACAAGTGGCCGTTGCTCATTTTGCTCTTCGACTCGTCACTGGTCCATCTCCACAGACAGCGGGTAATTTGAAAAGAGGAGAAGGAGAGGGAGAATGAATAGCGTTTTTATTAGGTTCCGGTGATTCACTTTGGCTTCATCCAATGCTTCGAATTGCACAATTACCACATATTTATGCAAAACATCTTCCAATTGGAGTTTCTGATGAAATTAAGTGAGTTTTCTTTTTGTAGGAGGGAAGGCTACAAGGACCAATTTCAGATTAGAAATGAGAATGCGATTCATGCCTCAATCTGTCTATGAGCTTCAAGTCACCGATAGCTCCGCCTTTGTTTATCTCCATGAACAAGTCGTTGATGAATTCTTCAGCCACGTGGCATGGAGATCATCTGTTGAAGTGGCACTGGAAGTTGCGGCTCTCAAAGTTTGCAGAGATTTTGCAGAACATCAGCATAAGTAGGTAGCAAGCAATGCCCTTCTATTAAAGTTTTCTTTTTTAGCAAAGGCGCAGACCACCATTTGGATGACCTGGATATAGATGCTTGTATCCAATCTCTCATCCCAAATGTTCTCCATAATCCTGGCCTTAAACATAGTCATCTTAAGAAACAATTCACTGGATATATCAAAAAGTTCTCGACAACTTCCCCCAATGAATCTATCATTCGAAGTCTTGCTCTTCTTTTGGATGTTGTAAAATTTGATGTGGAAGTTTTCAAAGCAAGTCTTGGAGCCGGTTGGACTAATCCTGTGGAATTGGTTGTGGGGCCACATGCTGGATTATCATATCGATTGAATGAAAGATGTGATGTTAGTTCTACAGTAATCTTGATAAACAACCTTATTTTTTTCCAGACCTCACGTCTCTTGGAACTCCGTACAATTGCCGACATTACCATTCGAAAAATCGAAAATAGCTCTGAAAAAACCCTCATGCAACTCAAATTATCCGGAGCTGCAAAACCAGTGATGATAACTCTTTCCACAGAAGAATTGGCTCAATCCTTAGCTCATCTTCTAGATGGATATCAAATGTTATACAACCAAAGAGATAGTGTTTTCAAATTGAAAGGAATCGAAAGATGTGAAACAATGACAATGCATGAGGCAACGATTCGACCAAAAACTCCGAGTAATATTGATAGTAATATCAGATTGAGGAGGGAGTTGATTACTTTGAAGGAGCTGATTGGAGGAGGACAATTTGGGAATGTTTACAAGGCGATTTATCATGATTTGGAGAAAGATGAGAGGATTGCGGTGGCTGTGAAAGTTTGCAAATCAGATGCAGAACCAGCAGATACCCAGTTGATTCTTCAGGAATCAAGTCTCATGAGAAACTTCCGACATTCTCATATCATTCAATTAATAGGAGTTTGTGTTGATCAACCAATGTGGTTGGTATTAGAATTGGCTCCTCATGGAGAGCTTCGAGAGTATTTGCAACAAGAAAAAGATTGGCTTCCTCTTCGTACTCTAACTCTATTCTCATCTCAAATCTGTGATTCATTGGTTTATCTTCATTCTACTCGATTTGTACATAGAGATATTGCGGCAAGAAATATTCTGGTATGCTCTCCTCAATGCGTGAAACTCGCAGATTTTGGACTATCTCGGGCTCTGGATTATGATGCAGTCTATACTGCTTCACGTGGAAAACTTCCAATCAAATGGCTTGCTCCAGAATCTGTAAATTATCGTCAATTCAGCATGGCTTCTGATGTTTGGATGTTCGGAGTTTGTATGTGGGAAATCTATTCATTGGGAATAAAACCATGGGCTGGAGTTACAAATAGTGACGTCATAATGCACATTGAGCAAGGATCGAGGCCACCGTGTCCGGAGAAGTGTCCAACTGCTTTATACAATTTTATACGGAGCAAAATGTGGGCAATAGAGCCACATAAGAGACCAACAGTGGATCAGATTTATGCGATAATAGAAGACGTCAGGCAACAGATTCTTCATAATGTTCCTCCAGGTCAAATTCTTGTTGGCAAACCTATGAGTGTAAGTTATTTTTTTCTGGTATGCATACAAAAAACCTAGTTTTGACTCCTGTGAACTTCGGGCCCTCTAATATAAGAGCATGTGATTTCAGTCCGCCGGTGTAATCGTTGCTGAAATGTCCAGTCTTCCATCTCTCACTCTCTACCGTACAATGGAAGAACAAAAAAGACAAGCGGAAGAGGATGCGAAATGGTTAGAACAAGAAGAAGATGAAGAAGATGATGACCTGGAACCTGATCAGATTCCATCTACTTCTCATTCTTCTGTGGAGAATATCAGAACTTCCAATGGACATCTTCATCACACCCCGACATCTACAAGGTCATTGAGATTCGAGGTAATGTTTCTTTCAAAAAACAAGTTCTATCTGAAATGTTCCAGGACAAAACGTCTCGAGAGCTTCGTCGAAGTGTAGATGGAGTCTGTGACGCTGTCACTAAACTTCAGAATTCGTTTAACAACTTGACACATAATGATGATTTTCTCCATTCTGTAAAAGAAGTGACATCTCAGCTAAGGGAGATGTTAATAGTGGCATCTGGAATGAGGGATCGAGTGACGACGGCAACGCAACGAACAGAAGTTGATATGACGAAGACACTTATTGCAAATGATATGAAACAAATGAGTCGGGTTATGGCAAAGTTGCAAGTTAATGGAGATCAAACGGTGAGTACTGTAGCATCTGCATTCTGTCGTAAGATAAGATGTATACACTACAAAGCTGATATTCCGTAGATTAACATTTTCAGACATTCAACACTCTGCGTCGTGACGTCGTCAGAATCTGTGGAGAATTGGCTGTTAATTGTACAACTCTTCAGCTTCAACTAACACAACCTCCACTAGAAAACGAGTTTTCTGCATTACTCTCTAATTGTTAACTGATAGTTTTATCGATTAGATGTTTTTTTTTGATTTTTCGGGTCTTTCACTTTTCTCTCTTTTCCTCCTCTGTTTTTCATCACAACAAAGTCTTCCGAGACGATCTCTAATAAAATTTATTACCTATTTGAATGTTTTTTTTCGAAGTTTTTTTTTAATTTACCGAAATGAGAATTGTTATTTGAATTCACTGTTTAATTGGCGTCTACCCAAACCGAAGGAAATAGTTGATCCCTCTACAGAGTAAGATTCCACCGCTATTCAAACCTAAGTGTTACAACTAGAGATGGAAAAGAACATCGTTTTTATCATTTCGTTACAGTAAAAAGCGCAAAAATCAAGAGAAACGTCTGCCGAGATAGATCCGAAAGAGCATAAAAAACATTCAGACAAATAGGGAGTGTACAACTTGCCTCCTGGGAAAAACGATATCTTTTATATTTCATACCTCATACTGGTCCCCTAACCGACACAAAGAGATCAAAAAGAGACAATCGGAAGGTACCTTAGGCCCCGCCCTCTTTTATGGTGCGTTAACATGTCCAGCGGCGCCATATGGCCTGCGCCTTTCGAAAACAGTCTCACACAGTCATTCTTTCAATTAGGCATGGTCCTGTGCGGTCGTCTCTTCTTGGACCTCTCGTCTATTTGTTAAAGGTGAGTGTCATTATTGATTTTTCAATGCTCGTCTTTTGTTAACCCCTCTATTGTTTTATTTTTTTTTCTATTATTCAAATTTAGTTTACAGATCACAATCATCGCTGTCAGGGACGTAAATTCGAGGATTAGGTCAAAATGATGTACCGGATGTTTGGATTGACGATGATAAACGACCGACGAGAGCAGTCATATAGACCGGAAGAAAATGGACAACGAGCATGAAGGACCGAAAAAAGGAAGTGAGTCTGTGTGATATGTGTTATCTATGTTATCTATATAACCTTTATATGTGCAATCTCTTTTGACCACCACTTCTACACCATTTATGATATCTTTTGTACTCTTCTTTTTCTTTAAGGATTTCATTTGTAGTTTCCCGACCCTCTTAGCATAAAGTTAGACTGTTGCTATGTTTGGGAAGCCGCTTCTACGGGTGATATCTTTTGTAGTCTTCTTGTTCTTTAAGGATTTCATTTGTAGTTTCCCGACCCTCTTAGCATAAAGTCAGACTGTTGCTATGTTTGGGAAGCCGCTTCTACAGGTGATATCTTTTGTAGTCTTCTTGTTCTTTAAGGATTTCATTTGTAGTTTCCCGACCCTCTTAGCATAAAGTTAGACTGTTGCTATGTTTGGGAAGCCGCTTCTACGGGTGATATCTTTTGTAGTCTTCTTGTTCTTTAAGGATTTCATTTGTAGTTTCCCGACCCTCTTAGCATAAAGTCAGACTGTTGCTATGTTTGGGAAGCCGCTTCTACAGGTGATATCTTTTGTAGTCTTCTTGTTCTTTAAGGATTTCATTTGTAGTTTCCCGACCCTCTTAGCATAAAGTTAGACTGTTGCTATGTTTGGGAAGCCGCTTCTACAGGTGATATCTTTTGTAGTCTTATTGTTTTTTACTAGGGAAGTGTTTGAGGACGTCACTCAAGAACGGGCTGAAAACTTGTGAACAGACTATATTGACCCTCCTGAATCCATTGTTGAAGTCAGTTTGGTCCGATCGGCCTTTTCATTTTTTCGGTCTTTTCAGGCTTCCTCTGGACTTGTAAAAATTTTTGAACCAAAAAAATGTTTTTTGAAAAAATTATCGAAACTGGTCGAAAATGATAGAGAATAGTCAGAACATGGGCTCATCTTTGTTTTTAGGCCCTATGAGTGCAAAACGACTCTTAAATACGGTTTTGGAGTCATAAGTAGCTGACAGGTGTCTAGTAAGGTGTGCTTCAAAATGCCGATCGGACCAAACTAACTTCAGAAATGGATTCAGGAGAGTCGATATACCCTACAAACAAGTTTTCAGCCCATTCTTGAGTGACGCCCTCAAACACTTCCCTAGTTAAGGATTTCATTTGTAGTTTCCCGACCCTCTTAGCATAAAGTCAGACTGTTGCTATGTTTGGGAAGCCGCTTCTACAGGTGATATCTTTTGTAGTCTTCTTGTTAAGGGTATTTTTTGTTTTCAATTTTATAAACTTTTATTTCATGGAAAAAAAGAAAAAACCCGTAACATCTCAGAAAATTATTTTCATCAAAAAACCCGGCAAAAAATGTTCGAAAGTTTCCTTCCACCTCATTCTCAGTTTAAACCAACGATATCCAATTCGATGAGAAAATGAAAGATTCTTACAAAAGCACATCTTTTTAATATATCCACGATCTGCACAATCTCCAACATCTCCATATACATTAATTCTTGCAATATTTCCAAATGAATTGTCATCTGTTTTCTTATTATGAATTACAATTGTTTGAAATTGAGCATAACTTGGATCACTTGTCATTATCACTATTTCATATTTTTGAATTGGTTTTGAATATTCTGGAGAACCAAATTGGACTAGAGAGTTGACCTGGAAAATGTTGAAAGTATAGATGGGAAATGGCATCTCTAGAAAAAAGCGATACCTCCAATAATTCATATTCTTCACAAATAGAAGATGCATTCTCTTTGCGTAATGTTTCATGAATATAATCAATGAAGAGATTTCCAAACCAATTTTTGTAATATTGACTAAAAATGAATTCATTTTTCAATCCACATTGTTTTCATGGAACTTACCTGTCCACTGGAGTCTTTTCCACTTGACAAATACAATATTCAGGAGGAATTGGAAGACGTCCACAAGTTCTTTGAAATGATGGTTGACGACGGAAATATGAATGTCCTTTTTCTCCAGGAATTTCCAGAATGCTTCTATCATTGAATTCAGATATTGGTTGATACTTTAGAATATCCAATAGAGTTGCCCTCGTATCAAAATGAGTTTGAAGTTCCTTGGCATTCTGTCTCATTTGGTTCAGAATGTTTTGATTCTTTCGAAGTTTTTTTGGAATGGAAATGGATAAATATGGATTGCTCATCTCGGTGATTCCAATATCTGTTAGCAAGAAATTCTGGATTCCCATTCGAAAACCATGATCGCCAAGGAATATGACAAAGGAGTTTTCAAACTGAAAATAGATTTTAGGAAAATACGTCAATAGAGGTTCTCACAAGCTCTATATTCTTTTCAATGATCTCAGCAAACTCTTTATCACTTCTGCTGAATCCGTTGAAATCGTCATGTCCAAGAGTGCTGAACCACATGAATGTGAACAGAGGATTGCCTGGAAAAAGATGGATTGGAATATAATTTTCTCCTTATCATTAACCTTTATAAGCATCCACAAATTGTTGAAAATATTCATAAGTTGGATGTCGATGCTCTCTACATAAATGCCCTTCCAAATGTTGTTTTGTAATATCCATTCCATCTCGATAATAGACTTGTTGATATGGATACATATAATGATCAGATGGTTGATTTTCAATTCCTTTGCAATTTGGATAAGTTAACATTTGAATCTTGACGTCATCTATGTACAAAGTCTGAATTAATTTTTGTCATTTAGGGGCTAAATCAAAAGATACCTTATAACCATGATCCCTATATTCTTCAAGTATCGAATTGTTCAAATATGTATCACAATATTGCTCTTTCGTCCAGTCAGCTTCTATTTTCCTTCCTCCATCATTTTCAGCATTTATTGGCTCGATTAGTTTTCCTAAAAAATGGGGAAAGTTTAAAAAACACTCAATAGCTCCCTACCAAACCACAATGCAATTCCATTTGGAAGACTATTCTCTCCAACTTTATTCACAAATGGAAACTCAACGGCTTCTAAACGAGATGAAAGGGTGGATAGAGTTTTTGGAAGGGATCTGAATCTGATTATGGTTATTGGAAACTAAGATTCAATGCTAGTTTGTACCGTTTGGCCATTCCAGTTGATAATGAGTCAAGAACAAAAACGAAGACACTTGGAGGGTCTAGAAACTTGGGAACAGTTGTTGTATTCCTGAACAAAAGCATAAATGAAGTCGGATTGAAAAATACATTTGAAAAACTCACTTTGGTATAATTTGAGTATGAATATAACCATAAACTTCTTTGCCTCCTTCCCAACAAACAGCTTCCAAAAACTCACAATCCACTGGCCCTTCTTTGATCCAATCAAAGAATTGCACATCTTCATTATCTTTTCGTTCAAAACATCTTGCAGAACAATTCATTCCTTTTTTCTCTTCCACAATTTTCCATTCTCCATTTATTAATTCCGGCTTGAAATTCCTATCACAATTTTTAGTTGGATCATATTCATAATCCACATATTTCATAACTTTCGGATGCCAATAATCATAAATTGGAAGGGAACATACATTCATATAATTGTTAGTAATGTCACGGTCCTTGAAAGCAGCTTCATCTCGTTTCCAAGATTTTCTGATTGAATTCCACGTCAGAAATATTTGTAATAGAATCAAACAAATAAGAATTCGGAATAAAATTCGCTTCGATTTCCGATTCCATAAAACTCGATGCATGTGAAGAGTAACATAAATGATCAATAATGCTTGACTTTTTCACTCTAATTCCCTTCTTTGCACTGATATCAGCTTATCAGTTTCCATGTTTGACAACTTACTACATGCGCCTATGCAAACAATTCGTTTTCCTGTAATACATGGACAAAATACTTGCATAGAAAACCAAAAACAGCTACTTATAATTATTTTATTCAATTACAAACATACTAATTATATCTTCTAAAAATCCACAACGATCTTGTATGGAACATACTTCTGACAGTAGTATCCTCTCAAGATATAAACGCAAAGGACATCATCTAAATATCCTGGAGTATTTTTTATAGCCCAATGAGGATTTCCAATGGCAAAAGCAGTACAAAATGAATTCCAATTCTGATTATCCGGATTTGGATAATCTGTCTGTGGACGCCAGAATTCCACTTCAAAATTATCGGCAGCATTTTCCATCCATTTGAAAACATTCCTTTGAGAGCAAGGATCATTTGGATCCGGAGAGAACCTGATTTGTTTCGCTTGACATAATTCTCTTCGTTCAGCGCCTACCCAATGTCCATATGTTGGGTATGAGTCTTGCTCCTCCGCCAGTTCTGGAAGGGTATACTTATGATGAAAAAGGGAAGTGTGACTAATTATTAGAGGTTTAATCTTGACGACTTCAGATATTGAACAAATTTTTGAAGATGGAGACATGCTAGAAAGTATGGGATCCATGCTATCACTAGACCTAGATTATATGAGCGAGCAGATGGCTCAAAGGAGACACGCCCTTGTCTTTTTTGAGTCGCTCGATGGGCATGGCTTTTGTGAAAACATTCACAACTAGAGAACCAGTGTATGCAACACATCCTACGACAGAATGCACTATTGAATCAGTTCACAAAATGAGCCTAATTCCTTGCTTTCAAAACAACGGTTTTCCCATAACAGACCCCACACCGTAATCTCCTCACCTTTCAAAACCAATGCCTCCTCCATCGATGAGAAACCGGATAAAACTGCTCCAATCTTGTGACATTCTTCTCTTGCTTCTGGATGTGTCTTCGCCTGGTCGGCAAAGAGTTTGTGAACAACCATTTGCCCATTTGCTCGGACAAATCCCTTCCATCCAACTTCAGGTGTCGGATATTCTAATTTGATTGGATGACCCAGTTTACACCAAATCGGGAGAGATCTACTATCAGACATCATACTGAATTTGGCGTCAAAGTTCTGAACAATTTTATAGTTTATGATGGTTTGTTCGGAAAATCCTCACATGAAAATGGGTGATTCCTGCGCTTAACATATTGTCACATTTAATTTTCCCTTTGTAATCATCAATTGGAAAGTTTGCAGGTGTCATCTCTACTCGTAATTTTGCATCAAAAGAGGTACACATAGCTTCTTGCATTTTCGATTTTTCAAATGAATGAACAGCTCCAGAACGAGTCAATGTGGTACCATGTGGTCGATGATTGCTCAATGCCTCCATCGCATTTTTATCCGGAATAAAAGTTCCAACTTTATCAACCATAAACGGCTTCAGAGCATTTGTACAGACATCCAAGTTTGGCGTGCTTCTAGTGTAAGAAGACGCCGATCGAATTAGAACTCCATAGTTGACGGGGACAGCGTTGTGATAGATTTCAGAGTATCTTCTTCCAATATAATTGATTTCAGCTGCATTCATTGGTGGTTTGTATTGGCAGAGAACTTGAAGACGGATGTTTGGGTCGATCTGGAAATGTGAAGTGGCTTCCAGTCAAGTTTTTCGATGGATTTACCCGGATCAAAGAATTTGCATGAACTGCAAAATGATAATGTTTTCCAAAGAAGGCAAGAGCCAAGGCGGTTCCATCAGCGGCAACTGTTTTTTGAATATATTGATTCCAAGTTTCAGAGGCATGCACCCATATTTGATTGACTCCACGGAAATATCCTAGAAAAAGATATGGTTTTTCGTTTCAAGACCCAAAACAGTACTTCTCCAAACTCCAGGAATATACCTATGATGCATATAGGCAATTTCTGAATTCTCCTCCTTTTTACATCTTTCCACAGCTTCCTCATAAGTGAACGTCATTCTCTTTTGTGGCATTCTGAAGCAGTGTCCAAACATTTGAATCCATCCAGATTTACATGTATACGTGGCTTCAACATGACACGTGGTTGTCTCTCGATTATCATGTTTTCTTTCAACTGTTATGAGCCTCCATGGGGCATACAGTTCACAGAATTCACGAGCATCTTTGTCGTCGTGAGTTGCCACTTTGAATGTCAGATCGCATGTGTCACCGGTGATTGACTGGAAATATGTAAATGATGATATTCCCTATGAGCTCCGCCCACTTTTTAGAGAAGCCTTGATGCCTAAGATAGTTCTTTTTACCTATTCAGGTTCAGTGTTCTTTCAACAAACTCTAATTGAGCAACTCAAAACCCTACAGGCTCCGCCCACTTTTCTCTTCTCCCAAACTTACATCCAAACTCTCTCTTTGCTTAAAGGTACCGCCCATTTGCCGACATGCATCTTTCAATCCGTCATCGTAATTCCATTGACATTTTATTGACTTTGTCAGAAAGAAAAAGAAGATAAGGAAGAAGCTCCAAGAGCTCATTGATTTTCTTGCAAAAAAACTCAAACTGATATGGAAATTTTCTGGCGTTTCGATGAAGTCTGGTTGGAAAAAGGTCGTAGAGACGTGAGAAAAAACACGCTTTTTGAATTAAAAAAATATTTTTATTATAAAATTAAACAAAAAATAACAAGTAAAGGAATCATACGATCCAATCTTCCAAAGCATTATCCAGTTCTCTCGCCTGTTTTTCGAATCGATATTTCCATTTTTCATAAAAAGTCAAGTTGTTGCAAAAGCACATTTTCTCGAATTTACTATTTTTTGTACAATCTCCAGTTGAACCATATCTATCTAATCGAACAATATTTCCAAATGAAACATCATTTGTTTCTTTATTATGCATTAGAATCGTTTGAAATTGTGCATAACTTGGAGCATCAACCATCACACTAATTTCATAGTTATGTGTGGATTCCGAGTGATTTGTGTGACCATAATGGAGAAGAGAAGTGGTCTGGAATTCAGAAGAAGTTGGGTTGGGGTGCTCTTGTAATAAAGGGAAACCTCTTTGAACTGGTATTTCTCACAAATTTCCGAGAAGTTGGCATTGTCCAACAAGGCGTGAATATGGTCGATGAGTTGGTTTCCCAAGCGATTACGAAGATTTTCACTGCAAATATTAGGTGAAACTAAGATGAAGCTTCTGTTCTAGGGGCTGAAACTCAAGGCTATTTTATTAAAAATGAGCTCTGAAGCTCAAAAATATTAAGCTCCGTGCTCTCAAATTAACAACCGAAAAAGCCTAATTAGTCACAACTTACTCGGCTATTGGAGTCTTCTCAATTTGACAAATACAGTATTCAGGAGGAATCGGAAGACGTCCACAAGTTCTTTGAAATGATGGTTGACGACGGAAATATGAATGCCCTTTTTCTCTAGGAATTTCCAAAATACTTCTATCACTAAATTCAGATTCTGGTTGATACTTTAGAATATCCAATAGAGTAGCCCTCGTATCAAAATGAGTTTGAAGTTTTCTTGAATTCTGTCTCATTATTTCTAAAACTGCTTGATTTTTCCGAAGTTTTTTTGGGATTGAAATTGATAAATATGGATTATGCATCTCTAAACTTCCAATATCAGTCTGCAAAAAGGATCTTTTCCCGATTCGGTATCCATGGTCACCCATGAAGAAAACAAATGAATTTTCAAACTGAAAATTAAAAAATATGGAATTGTTTTTTGAAGAAAGTTACCGTCTCAAGATTTTTCTCAATAACATTGGCCATTTGTTCATCAGCTCTCATGAATCCATTCAAATTTTCATGTCCTAATGAATTGAGCCATGTCCATGTGAATTTTGGAGCATCTGAAATCTCAATTTTCATTAGTTTTCTCAATTTCCTACAAAAACCTTCATAAGAATCCATAAACTGCTGAAAATACTCAAAAGCTGGATGATGTTCTTCTCTACAAAAGTGTCCTTTCAAATGTCTTTTTGTGATTTCTGTTCCTAATTTCTCATAAACCATATAAAATGGATGCATGTAGTGATGAGTTGGTGCTTCTTTGAATCCTTTGCAGTTTGGGTAATTCACCATTTGATTATTCCAGTCATCAATATCCAATGTCTGGAAGTCATTTGAGATGGGAGCTTTTCCAATACAGAGCTTACCATATACCCAAAACTGCTGAAATCCTCAAAAATCGAACCATTCAAATAGGAATAGCAATATTGGTTCTTATCAACATCTGCTTTTATATCAACACCTCCATAATGTGCTCCATTGATATCCTCAATTAGTTTTCCAAACCATAAAGCATGTCCATTTGGAAGACTATTCTCTCCAACTTTATTCACAAATGGAAACTCTACGGCTTCTAAACGAGATGAAAGAGCAGAAAGAGTTTTTGGAAATGATCTGAAAATTATTTTGAACATCTAGAGGCCTAAAACCTTACCGTTTAGCCTGACCAGTACCCATTGAATCGAAAAGAAAGACGAAAACATTTGGAGGATTGGAGAACTTCAAAGGCGACGTTGGCTTTCTGGACTTTCTTTGATATTTAGAAACCGATGGAAAACTCACTTTGGTATAATTTGAGTATGAATGTATCCATAAACTTCTTTCTTTCCTTTCCAACAAACTGCTTCCAAAAACTCGCAATCCACTGGTCCAGGCTTATACCAATCAGAAGCTTCTACATGCCAATCATCTATTCCTTCGAAGCATCTAGAAAAAGTCCAGTACAGTAATCCTACAGTATCCCTTCCCCACCTCGCAGAGCAATTCAGCTCTTTCCTCTCTTCTACAATCCTCCATTTTCCATTTTTCAGTTCTGTGAATGGCTTAAAATCCCTATCACAGTATTCCATTGGATCCGTATCATAATCCACATATTTCATAACTTTTGGATGCCAATAATCATAAACTGGAAGAGAACATACATTCATGTAGTTGTTAGTTGGATCATGATCGTGAAATGCCGATTCTGAATTCTGTTTTTGGAAAAGTAAGTATATTTTGTGTTACCTTCTGGCCTATGATCATATCTGTATGTGAATAGAAAAATGATAATTGATATTTGAAATAGACATCCAAATATTATGATAAGAGAGACGAAGAATTCGAAATTTCGATGCCAGATTATTCTATGGAGCATGTTTTCTTGATTGAGAAGAAAAGAACAAAAAGATAAAAGATCTATGAGCAAAACGTGGCAGAATATGATAACCTCTAGTGTCTCTGTTCTGCTCTGTTCCGGTTGATGGGAAAAGATTAACCCGGTCATTTTTGACTTGAATTTTTGAATTCTTTTTGTGGAAAGAGAGATTTTGGACATCTATTAGGTTTGCCGGAAAGATATGTGCGCTGAACTTTTTTTTCGGGTTTGTATATCTCGCCTGGAATCAAAAATACGAAAAAGTAGTCAATTGATGAAATGTGCAAAATATTATGATCAACATTTCGTTAGTTGACCACTCTTTGATATTACTCACTCTAGATAAGATATGCAGATCCGCGTAAACATTAAGCGTGCATTTCTTTCCGGCCTTCCTAACAGAAAAGCTTACATGAGATATGATACGCATTTTATCAGCTGATGTCTGTTTGATATTTTTTAATGATAGGCAACATATTCAAAGTGGTCGGATTGGCTCTATTACAGGAAACTAGACCACTCTAAAAGATTCCATAAACTTTATCATTTTTGTTGGACTGTAAGCTTTTTCAGTCAGTTGCCAGCTCTAAACAAAAATTTTGAACCCAATACGCTACCAAACTTTCACATTCTGATAAATTTTTTTCCTGAAATCGTCTAAAAAACTGAGCTGTACGTAAAAACTGAAATCATTCATTCATCACAGAACGATTAGGAAAAAAACACTCGGAGACAGAGAGAATATACACAAATTGTACCCAATATTGAAATCTTTTTTCTTTCTCAAGATTCCAAAAAAGCAAAGGAATTCTTATCACAAGATTATGCCATGAGGAGAGAGAATTGAATACAGAGGAGAAGGCGTGAATTTTCAAGAATAGAAATTGGGAAGAGACTGGCGCTGACAAACGATGAATTGTACACGATGAGGAAGAGGAGGAGGTGGTAGGGGAAAACAGGAATCACAGAATCATTATGGCGAAATGGAGATTTCTTGGTTGTATTTGTTTGTTTTTTTGGAGAACTAATCTAGTCTATGGTTTGGTGTTCTTCATTCTGGCTATCACTTCTTCGGTGACCATTAATTGATCATCTGGATGTTCTCCATATTCAGGAAGTTCTTCGAGAATCTGAAAAAATAAAAATAATTAACACCAGAAGAAAAAATAAAGTAAAGTTACCTTGACTAAATTATCGATTCCTATCAAATAACCATCTTCATTATTTCCAGGAACCCAATTCGTTCGATGATTTAATGTTCTTCCATTTGGAACAGGTGAACTCTTTGCAAAATCAATCATCCAACATCCAACTTTTTCCGTATCATAAACAATCAGAATACTACTTCCAACAACTTCATGCGTATTGAAAAATGTCGAGTTCTCAATTGCTTTTCTCATTTCTTTTAATCTTTCGATTAATTGTTTTCGTACACGGCTTCTTTGAATTCCAAAGAAGTCCATAAACGTTGTTGTCACGTCTTCAACTGTTCGCACTTTTTTGAAGTTCTTCTCGAGGGCACCTTCGAGTCTCTGAAAGTCCTTCATGAAAATTTGAAAAAAAAAATCTTTTAATTCTTGCCTTAGCAGCCTCAATTCTGAATCCAAGTTGTGCTGTACTACTCTCTCTTTCTCTAAATTGCATGTATCTTAATTTAGTGATTGCTCCACATTTTCTCTCCTCTTCCGTCGGTTCATCATTATCAATTGCCACCATTTTTTCATACAAGTCTGCTCGTTTTTTGGTGTTTGAAACTTCTGATTCCAAGAATGTCCGCGTTCCGATTTTGATATCCATTATGGCGGTTTTTGTAGGATCGGCGAATTGTTGAAGGAGATCTTCGATTTCGATGAAATCTGGAATAGGGAATTTGGGAAATGGGGAGATTTTCAGGTTGAAATTGCTCAAAGTAATTGCGAGAAAAGTTCTAGAGTAACTATAACTGTAAACCGCAGAACCCGTATTAAAAGAGCCACTGAAACGACAAGTCCCTCTAATAAAAGAGCTGAGATCTCACTGAAAATATCCAAGAATGGGGCCGGAACTAAAGAAGAGCATGCCCTTCTAATACAGTTTATATGGCATTTGGCTTCTTATAGTTACTTCGACGAAAAGTTGTTCTCTGTGTCTCTTAGCAGCACACACTCTCTCATGTTCTCTTCCATCCACTTACGTTCATCATTTTTCTCCAATTCGTCATAATATTTAGGTGTGAATCCATTCAATGCTGAATCTTTTGAAATGTTCTTGTATGCTCTTCCCTCTCCACAATTTGCACACTGTTTCTTGTATAACGTGTGAGGTGTGGCCGGTACAATACTTCCTGCAAAAGAGAAGGGTTTTTCGTCATCTCCGGGTTTCCTTTTCAAACCTTCATGTCCTGATAGTTGTACCCATTTTTTGAGTCGTTCTTTGAGCCAAACATCCATCGGTAGTGCCGTAATAGCCATTGTTTCGACGGATACCTGGGATATTTTGATATGAAATGCGTAATGAGTCTTATTTGCAATTCTAATAGGTTTAACACTTTTTTTTTTGGTTTTGATAACACTTTTGTTTCGATTTTCTGTCCAATTATGTCAAAACGTTATTAATTCGACAGGAAATCAATCCGATTAGTGGTGTGAGAGAAGAGGACAAAAATACCAAATGGAGCAGGTGGAGCACGAGGCATTTTGACAGAAAAAGTACGTCATTAGAAGAAGAAAGTAGTACAATTTTGAAGTGGAAATAAGTAAAAGAATGGATGATGTGACAAGAAGTTTCAAAGATGATATTCTTTAACAATCACCAGGGATACCACCGCCTTACACACTCAAGTTTAATGATGCACCGGTGGCCTAGTGGCTAACGATCCTCACTTTTGCTCTATGACTCTCGAGTTCAATTCCACCCACAAACCAAATCTTTTTCGCACCTTCCCCAATCATTACCTGATCATCACTAACATCATCAATCAACGATTGTGTACGTCTTCCGATTCCGAGACGACGTCCCAAATCAAAACTAGCCTCATGATACCGACTATGCCACATATCCGCCAATTTAGGCCGCACAAATCTCAAAGCTCTTCCAGACCGTTTTCGAATAAGTGTAGAATATGGAGGACGATTTGGGGGCTTCTCATTTTGAAGATTATGAGATGAATGGGAACATTCTTCAAGAACTAAATCTTCAGAATCTTCCTCTTCAAGACTACACAAGTCAATTGAAGCGATCTTAGTGATATGGGCGGCTCGACGGAGTTGTCGATGTTGAGGGGCACTCATTTTGATGATAGTTAGGTTCGAATAATAATAAAAAAAAGAAAAGTCGATGATTGAGTGAGTGAGCACTGATAACAGAAGAGGCTCCGCCCCCTTTATATTTTCGTCTCTTTGCATGTGAGAGGTGTCTGGTACTCTCTTATGAGTTAGAGAGTATTGATGATAAGATAGGAATGTTTGAGGAAAAAAAGAGTATTGACGAATCAAGAAATACGTATTCTTTTTGAGGCAGGTGACTGACTTGGTTTGGTTAAAAGGGAAAGAAGAAGAAAGAGTCGTAAAGATAAAGTCAGGGACATTTTGAGCTGAATGCAGTTATCATTTTTGGGTACATTTGAAAGTCAAAACAAAATTGACTAGAGTCGAGTTCCCGGAAATGAAAAGAGAAGAGAAAAGAGCAAAAAAAGTGACCTAAGATCGCAAAATTTTGTATTTACCCCGAGTTGTAATAAACAAATAGAGCAGGCGGCCCACTTTTTTTTGTGTATTTACATCAGATACTTCAAAAAATGTTTGGGCCGGAAATCAAAAAAAAATTGATAAAAGATTTTCAGACTGATGGATGGAGAGAGGATGAGGAGGAAAAGAGAAAAGAAAAATTGATTTTTGAGGAATTTTCGAAATTTGTTTTTGTTTTTGTTTTTTTTTTACTTTGCAGCAAGGGTAAAGCGATGACTAATAATGCCAATGACAGCTGAGATTTTGGCGGGAAATTTGAAATTTACCAAAAAAAAAGCTTTAGAAAAAGAGAGAAAGTTGGACAAATCGAAACAAAGAGTTTGGCGCCAAATTCAAAAAGTTTCAAATCGGAGCCAAAGTCATTTTTAGCCGAATCATTCAAAATATAACTTTTATAAGATAATTTTCAAAAAACTTCAAAAAACCAACCTGTACAAGTTTACCAAAAGCATCACAAAATGCACGATGTTCACAGGATTCAGGCGACGGCTGTTTCGGTGGGCACTGAGGGCTCGCCGGACGAGTCGTCGGGTATGGAAAGCAGCTGATTATCTGGAAATAAATGAGAATGGTTTATGACTTTAAAGAAAAGCTTAAGGGGGGAGGGGGAGGGAGGGTTCGAAGTCCCCCATGTGCATTAAATAAGCACCTTAAGGTGTGTTTGCGTCGTCGTTTGGGTTGTGCAGTTAGGGAGGTTTAGGGTGATGATTTTTTAAAGAGTGAGTCAGGTAAATAGTATAGTTTTATAGAAAAAAAATGATGTGGTAATTATGATCTCGAACGGATTTTGATTAATTTTTAGTTTGAAGTTTAAAATTTTTAGACTTGGGAAGGAGATTTGAGAACTTGGGATCTCATATCTAAATTCAAGGATTTTAAACTTTAGATTACTGTACCAACTGATTCGGCAAGGTTACTGTAATTACAGTATTCTTAGAGCAAAAAAAACGGAATTTTTAGTTTAGACACAGTAGGTCAATGTGAAAAGATATCAACCTAATGTAGACCAAAAATTTCTTGAACTATTTTTCAAAGTTTCACATTTTAATCAAAAATTTGGTTTTTAAAAAAGACGAAAGCCTATTCAAAAACCATTTTCAGCTAATCCAAATCAGTAAAAAAAAATTTCAAACTCTTTTTTGAAAACATAAAAAAAAAAAAACTAACATTAGCCGCCATTCGTTTCAGAAGAATACTCTTCTGGGGTGAATATTTTTCCGTATCCAACAACATGAGTTCCATAAATTTTTCGAATAATGTTGTCATGAATAATTGAGTTTAGCCTCTTTTTCAAGTAGTAGAATAAATACAGAAGTTTCGGCAGGCACACACGTACTGACTTATAAGGTAAGGTGTAAAAAAGCTGCTGATAATACGAGTGCGTCCTCCTTCTCCCTCCCTTCTTACCATCATTCCAAAGGGAGGACAAAAAGGGGGCGGGGCTTAGGAGTGTCTGCGTCTCTCTGATTTATGTAATCTCTCCAGTTGATGTTGAAAGAAATAAAGTGATGATAGATGAGAGATAATAGAGAAAAAGAGGGAAAAATGTAAGAAGGGCAACAGGAACGGGTAGAGGGAAAGACAGTCTCTAATCTAATTTACGGAAGTTTCTGGCCAAGACAAATAGAGACAAGAAACTTTTAGAATATGGCACGTCATCTGAATATTCTAATGATGATGACATAACATCTTGTTTTGGGTTACTCTCTAACTACGTAAATAGGTTATGATGAAACAAGTCAAGAACTTTTCTACGTCAAAAAATGTGTTTCAGACAAGTCAGTGTGGGTCACGACGCTGAAAATGACATTGGTTTCGAATAGCGAATGATACTGTCACCTGGTTTACAGGTTAACTGGAAAAAGAAAAAAACGTCATTTTCCCATTAAAAGTTTGTTTAGGGTTTCAACTTGAAAAGTTATTTTTGACACATTTGGCAAAGTTTAGGGAAGACCTGAAGACCTGAGGGAGGGGGTACTGTACTTTATGTTTTTTTTTAATAAGTTCGTCTATTCTATGAAAAATCTATGACTGGGCTGTTTTTGAATCTCGAAACGTGATATTTAGTACGGATCCGAAGCTAAGGCGGCTGCCCAGGTTTTCGGATCGAGAGACCAGTTTATATAAGCTCCCCCTTAAACGTGCCCGACTACCATTATCCTTGTGCTCTGTTCAGAAGATCTGTTTTTTTTTGAAAATATTCAAAATTCAAAAATTAGTGTTTACACCACATCCTACGGTAAAATGCACACAAAGCTTATTCCTTTGAGCCCGCTCCGATGAAACCTAGCTCAGCCTTTCAAGTACTACTAAACCTAGCTAAATGATGTCACAGCTACAACTACGAATTGTTATCAATAGAGCACACTTTCTTCTTATGACACGTAGTTTGTATCCCAACTCCTCTTTTGGCTTTCCTTGTGCCTGGTTTGTAGTCACCCACCGTGATGGCAACCGTCGTCGCCGACAAAAGACCATAAGACTTCTAAAAATTGTTTTCCCTCTCTTTTTCTCTTTTTCCTAATGATAATGATAATTGTGCACGTCATTTGGATGCTTCCGATTCTCTCTATTCTCCCCCGCAAACTCTAATTTCGAAGGTATTCCCCTTCTTGTCACATGGTCTTAAAAATAAAAACAAGTTTTTAAAAGAAATTTTGAAATTCCTTAAAAATTCATCCGAACTCTAAACTTTGATTCCAAATTTACTAGTCTATTTGCCAAAAACTGGATCGAATTAATTCAAAAAACTGGTTTTTTTGTTTGATTGAATGAGGAACAAAAAGTAAGTGTTTTTTTCTTTGCCAAAAGACATAGAGAATGATGAGTAATCAGAGACAACCATAATACAGACTGGCAAATAGTCAAGTTGCTTCGAGTTTTAGCAGAAAAGAAATGAAAAAGAGAAGGGAAAGAGGGAACGTGTGATTCATTGAGAACTTATTATGCGTGGGGTAGTGGGGTTTACTTGGAATTGAAATTATCAAATTTTGAGAAATGAGCAATAAGAGAGGGTTTGCAGAGCTTCTGCAAAGAGCTATCAGAAAAGTCGACCCGAAAAATGAATTTGAACTTTTCGGCAAAGTATTTTTTGACAGTAGATCAATGCGGAAACAGGGTTTAACGCTAAAGAAGCTGGAAAACTTAAAAATCTCTCTGCGCTTCTATATTCCATCATTTGGCTCACCAATATATTATCAAGGAAACTCTTTCAAATTATTAGAAATAACTATCCGCCACAATTTTTCCCAATTCCTCAAACCCCCTAAACTGATGAATTTTTTTGATGAAATTTTATTGATAGAAGGGCCGCAGCCACTGATACTAACAACTCACACATTTCTTGAAACTTTCCAAAAGCGACGAACAATCCTTTGAGAACATTTTGTTAGTATCAGAAAAGAATATACACACTACTTCCGAGGCAAGTTCTCCTGTCCATAGGATTGGAATTATGATAATTTTATGGAAATAAAAGGGATGATAAGTTGATTTTGCGGGCGGAAAAGAAGGGAAGATAGATCAGTGTCGAGGGAGGATAGTAATATATTCTAGATAGGTTGGAACTAGATAGTACGTGCAAGCATGAGAAATTTTCTCTGTGTCTCCCTGTCGCACACACTATCTTTCTATTTCCTCACTTGGTTTGACTCGGTAGATCAACAATAAGTTCTTTAAATTCCCGCCAAATCTTTCATCAATAAAGCATGCTTGAATCTACCTGACTCATGTAAACATTTTGAACTTTCCGGTTAGTTCTACACACGAGAGAGAAACATCACGTTTTGGCAAGGCAAATGACGAACCTTTTATTTGTCAACTGATAGATGAATGGGGGAGAACCACAGAAAGATGAGCACAAACTAGAATATTTCCGGGAGATCTAGGTCAAGTTTTAGGTTTTGATCTGGGGGAAAATAAGCAAATGGAAAACATGAGGGAGTGTTGACCATAGAGATTACAGGATCACGGGAAGTTAGCATGTTGGTTGAAGCTGACAGAGTCAGAGTTGAAAATATTTGTGTTTCCAAATTTAAAAGCGGCCATTAGTAGACGCCGATGATCTAGACGATCTACGGATGGAAAGGAAAATGCGCTCTATTGAAGTTTTTTAGTCGTTATTATGATTGTTAAGATACTCAAAAAAAACACCAAGATTTCGTATAGCTCACAGCTCCGATCTTTGTACATTCAAGGTGCTTATTCAATAGAGCGCACTTTCTATCATTTCAAATTCAAAAGCTGAGATTGGTGACGGTTGACCCAGATAATTTCCAACATTTCTGTGACATAAGACTTTTTATACTTTATTCTCATCAGAGCGCACTTCAATCTCCGTGATCCTTTCAAATTCAAACATCACGTTTTGGGTACACAAAAGACTCATGAATAAAAGAGTCACATGTTTGCTCCAAAAACGCGCATTTTCCCCTTGGACACTTTCCTCATCTTCTTATCACAATTGTTTCTAATCAGTTTTTCTCTTTCCTTTTAATTCTGTTTATTTATCAATCAAGTCAATCAAAACCGCCAAATGTTTCTGGTTGAAAATGAGAAAAATGGGAATGGAAAAACCCTTGAAAAATCAAACCAGAAACGAAACGAAAAAAAAACCTCCGATATTTACATAGTTTGATCCTTTCCACTAATCCTAAAGTGTTGATTGGTCATCACGCCCTTCGTGGAAAAAGGAGAAAAAGAGTCGAGTTGAGCTGTGATGACGATTCGCAGAAAACACAAAATGGGTCAGAAATGAATGACAGAAGAAGGGAGAGAGAGAGAGAGGGTGATGAAGAAAATAATAAACAGTTCATGTAAACCCGAAAGCCATAAAATGACATGGGTGAACTGATATTTTGGAAATGTTTGAATTTTGGCGAGGAAAAGCATTTAGGGAGCAGAGGGAACCTCAGTTCTAAAAACTTTCTGGAGACAGGGGTTAGGGCTGTAGACACTATTGAAAATAACTTTCGAACACGGCCTAGAAACTTCCTATGCCACCAAAACACTTCCAGATGTTCGCATCTTGTTTTTTCCACTCTCAAGCTCTCACAAGATTCTTTTATCTCTGATTATCCCCTTGAAACCAACTTAAAGATAAAATATGGTGTACCCTCTTTACAGACAGCTCAAATTTGGGTTATCAGACTGACTTATGAACTTGTCATGGAAAACGAAAAGCTTTTCGTGCTGGAATGTTTGAAAATTGCATCAAAGATCGAAATGTTCTTGTTTTGGAAAATTACCAAATTGAGATACATTTTTTCAAGAATACATTCATGAGACTTCTATAGAAAAAGGTCAGAAGACAAAACACCTGGCACATTTTACACAGAGCAACATTAGTATCCGAAAAGTTACCAATTGACCAATAGAAGCTTAAATTTATTATATTCATCTAGTGGTTCATTTCTTCCACAAATCATTTGATATAAGAAACGCTAGGAGTCTTTGATGTTGTTTATACAATATGATATTAATCGCATACGTTCTGATATCTCTATTGATAGCTGTTTATGAATTGTGCAGGTTCAAAAAAAGAGCTGAGTTAGGTGTGATCTGGTTAGGTAAAAAGTAATTAACAACTATCAAAATAACATTTTTTCCTAACTTTCCGACAGTTTTAAGGGGCACTTCTGATGCTCACGGAACTAGCACGAAGCGTTCCCAACTTCCTTCATGACTAACGAATTCTGTTAAGGTTCAGCAATGCTTTCTGTTACGTGCACATCCAAACGATATTCCAGTCAGTTTGCTTCAATGAACTGCTAATGATGCAAATCAGCTTCTCATTATACATAGAACACTCAATGAATTCAAAAGTCCAAAAATTAAATCAATAGAGTTTTGATTTCTTCATCATATGTACAAAATGTTCATAATAGTCTTATGATGTTTCAGTTCTTGAGTTTTCCCGACACAGGAAATGACCGAATTGTCTTCTAACCTTGTCTTGGAATAATGTCTATTTTTAAACTTTATAATGTTATTAAACTTTCTCGACCCTTCACCCCTTCTTCACTATCTATTCGTCTACACATATCAACGTGCGATTTCTCTTAAAAGCAGAATGTCCAAAATGATTTAAATGATAACACCCTCTCTCTCTACCCAATTTTTCAGTTTTTCGTGCAAAATGCTCTCTCAACCCGCTCACGTTTTGAGCTGTTCTTATCTATCTTTCTGCTGGAAAGAAAGGGTTTACTGAGAAAAAAAAGAATGGTTTTGGCTCGTGACGTAAAAGAAAGAGAAAAAGAGGGAATGATAAGATATGGAGCAGCCACAGAAGGGTGTGAAAACTAACTGAGAGTTGACCATTGCAACACGAAGAGACAGGGAACATTAAAATGGTTTTAATGGGTTTCGGATATGAGTTTTGGAACATTTTGGGAGAAAAAATCATGATTGGTCAAAAATACAAAACGGAAAGTTTTGAAGCTAAAAAGGGTTATAGTCAGGGAAAGGGTCTGAAAAAGCGATTCAACTCAAGAAATAGTCTGTAAAGTCGAGGGACGTAGAGATGTTTTTTCTCCATGCGTCTCTCGGTTTCACGCGATATTTTTTGAAGGTGCGATTAGAGCGCATTTACAGACTATTCCCCCGACTATATTTGAAAACTTTGAGAAGCTTAAAGAGCTTTTTGTATTTGAAAAATACAGGTAACTGTTAATTTCGAAGAGCGTAACAGAAATTGTAAGCTATATTATAGAAGAGTTTTCAAAGTATTTGATAAAACAATTCGAAAATAAAATTTAAAATTTGACTAGACGAAAAAGTTGAAACCACCAAAACAAGTTTTTTCAAACAATTTTTCAAACAATTCGACGGTTTTGTCTTAAAGAATTCCAAAATTTCAATTGAAGAATTTTCTGGAAAACTAAAAAAAAACCAATAAAAAGTTTCATTAATTTTGAAAACTAGGTAATTGTGCTACGCGGACAATAACAGAGTAAAGGACTAGAAATCTTAGAAAGGATTGTTAGTCCAAGTTTGCGCGTTTGAATTTTCGAAAAGATTCTACTTCGTTTCTAGCTTTCAGAGCTTCAAATAGGCTTTCTAGCACCCTAGCACTCCATAAAACTCTTCCATTTGCTCACCTGCATTAATCTCTCTTGAGTTGGAGCCGACGGTGGACCTGACGAAGCCTCCGAATTCATTGTATCTCGATGATCGCATACCGATGGCGTCGGTATTTCCTCCCAGACGACAAAAGTGTCCTCACGACGACGTCGTTGATTTCCGCTTATTCTGAAAAGAAATTTGAGTACAGCAACCTGATGACTGTATTTTTTCCCTGCGGAATTCCAAATATTTCACTACGAATCAAAGTACTTTTTATTTCTGATTTTTGGATGTTTTTCAATATAAAAAATAATAGTAAAACGTATACTATAATACTATTATCACCGCCTACACTCAAACCACCACAACATCATAATTACACTTGGAAAAAAACAACAAAACTGCAAATGCAGTCTTTTTATTGCTTTATGAAAAAAAGAGGGAAAAAACCAAAACAAGAATACAAACTGCAAAAAAGTGAATGTTTTGTAAAAGGGAAATGTGGGGGTTGGAATGTATTTTCAAGGTTACGAACTCTTTTTTTTTCGTCTTAAAGTTTTAGTTTTTTTTTCTGGGAAGGGAAAAGGAAAGAGGATTGATTGGAGAAGAATGGAACACAAGAACTTTCAGAAAAACTTTGTAGTTAGACCAAAAATAACTTGCTAAAATACTAGTCCTTACAGTTATTCTTTTCTATTTTTGAAATTTAAAAATTGAAAATAAACGGAGATTCAGTTAAGTTTCCAAGACGGTCGGAGAGTATCAGAATCACCAAATAGAGCCCAAATTGTAAAGTTTTTCAATTTTTGAAAGTTGTCAACTTTTTACTGGTACCTCTATCAGAACGGCACTTATAATAGAACGGTACCACCTAAGCTTCAACTCAATTGTTACTAAGCTTTCAAAATACCAGATGATTGTGTAAAATGGTTCTATGATTAAAACTGATAATTTCAGTTAGATAAAAAGTTAGCTACAGATATTTTGAAGCTTGCCACTATAATAGAGGTTTTGTGGTACAAATAATGGAAAAGTTGAAAAAAAAACTATTTAAAAAAACTAAAACAAATTATTTTTTGCAAAATAAAGTTAGAAAAAGAATCAAAATGTTTCTCCTCCAAAATAGTGTGCGAAACTGAGAAACGCAGAGAAAAAATTTATCTGCGTCCCTTGATTTTACAAACACTCTTTTCATAGTATCCATATCTGTCTGATCCGTACAACTACAGAAAACGTTCTTTGAAAGTTGCATGTGTAAGTTTTTTTTTCTTCCACGACCATTTGTATTTCTTTGTTTCTTTTCTTTCTCCCTCTCTTACCATAACATATTCTTCAAAAACACATTCGTCTAGTTTTTTTTTCTCCTTTTTTCCAAAAAACTGTTTTTTAAGACGTTTGACCTATCAGAGAAACCATACACCGTGCGTGTAAATAGTGTGATTACGTATTTTTGTTTGCAGAAACTTTTATTGGAAAATATTTTTTGGAAAAATATTTTCCAATCCTACTGAAAATAAGCCTAATAACTCAAAAATCCAACGGATAAAAAAACTCACTTTAATCTCAATTTCGACGGCAACTTTTTCGGTCGTTTCATTCTTTTCTCTTCGTTGTTTGACGATCTGAAGGAGAAAAAATTAAGATTTTTTGGTTTGATAAAATTGATTTTTTTTCTTGTTAGAAAATAGAAAACAACAGAACAAAAAACTTTTGTTCTTTTTGGAGAATTTTCCAATTAAAAGCGAAACTCACTCTCCCCATGACCAGCATCCTTGACGTTTGTCATGACGGCTTGATCCGACTCCCATTATCTGGAAAAATAATTGATGATGAATGTGGAAAATGTGTTATTTATAGCATGATCGGACAGTTTTGAGCTGAAAATTGGCATAATTTTGCACAACTTATTGTGTTTTGGGGTTGCACTGGTCATTTTCAGCGTGTTTTATTTTGCATTCTGATCGTATTACTTGATAAAAGAAGGTTTTTAAAATTATCTTCCGGACAACTGTGGATAAGGGTTCTATAAAACTTTAAAATCGAAATTGAAGCAATAGCTTTTTCCTAAATGGTACAAAACTTTGTCTAATATTAGCCTCCACTACAATTTGATGGCCTAGAGTCTGCTGGCCTAGACTCTGAAACTGTTTATGATCGCAATTCTTTCACCGTACCATATTTCCATCTTATGCATACTTGTTCATTTTCTTCTACAGTTCACAGATCAATTCAAAAATTCTTCTTTTTTTTGCACTATTCCGTCTCTTTTTCCAGACACAAATAGTCACAGAAACTCTTTTTCTTTTAACCCGATTAATCCTTCTACATAAATTCTAGTCTGACGAATGAAAACTTTTGTGACCATTTTTTTTACTAAACAGATCACTATTTTAACTCAAAAATCAATCGATGAAATGAAAATGAATTCTGAATAGGATTATAATATTATCAGTTGATTAATTCATAGAGAAAGAAATGTTATCAGCTGAACTGATAGCTACTGAATAATCAATTCTTTGGAGAAAAGGCACACATACCTTGGCGTAAATCGCCTCTAGCATTCAATGCAGTAAATATCGATTTTGATAATTCAGATTGGTATATCACAAAGAGAAAGTTATTGGAAATGGAAGAGGAATCCTGAAATTAAAGTGATTATTGTTTGGAAAAAGAGCGAAAAAAAACCGGGAGCTAAGAATGGAGGAATAGGGAAAATGATCATGAGAAACTGTTTGGGTAAAATAAGGCTCGGGTAAAAGTGTCAAATGGATTCAAGCTTATAAGTTTTGAAATAAATTTTTTGTAATTTCAAACCTCTAATTCAAAATCTATTCACACATAGCACAACCTTACAAAGTCTCAAAAATGAAAATCCAAACATGAACCTGCTTAACCATGAGCAGACATTTCCAAGCTTCTGAACTGACTGGCTAAACCCAGTTGAAAAATATATCTTTGAAAAAAGCTTTACAGAAAGTCGAAGTCCCTTTAAGTCAGCTTGGGCTGTGGCCTACTTTGGCTTTGAAAAGGCTCCAAAAACTAGTATCTGCAAGCTTTTGGGTTTTTACAAACAGTCAAATTCTAGCCAAGATTCTTTAAATTAGCTTCTGACGGGATAATGACAAAATCAAGAAGAACGGTTTTCCTTTTATACCACAAACAAAACCAAAAAATCACGAGAAGATCACACTGCAATAAAACTAAAACTGAGGGGTCTTCTCTTTTCAGCAAAAATTACAAAAAGAGGGAAGAAGAAGAGCTGAAACAGTTTTTGAATGAAAAGAGAAGAAGAAGGAAAGGGAGGGGGTACATGACAATTTTACGAGAGAATCATAAACGCTTTTTTTATGCGTTTTGAAATGAAAATGGGAAGAAAGAGAGAGAGAGAGGAAAACCTCATGGTTGATTTTTATTTTGTAAATCGAATATGTATTTATTGGTTGTTTTGGTGATTGGAAAACAGTGAGAGGGAGATGGAAACAATGATGATGACGGAGGATCGATGCAAATGAGGAATATAGATGAATAATGAAAACGGAAAGGAAATGTTTTGGCGGGAATTTTAAATTTAAATTTTCTGAAGTCAGCAAGCTAACGGAGCCAGATATGGCCTGTGCGATAGCTTGGAAAACTCTGAAAAAAAAACAAACAGAACCCGAATGTGAGTACTTGAGAACTTGATTTACAATGAACTCACCGAAAATAGCTCTCCAATTGATCTTTTACCAGAACAATCTATCTTCCCCTTCTTTTCCATATCAGTTTATAACTTCCGAACGGATGATATCATTTATGATTATTTTATGACAACTAAAAATCATAACCAACAACTCAAAGTGCTACTAGAATAGTGACAAATTTCTTGTTTAATTTGTGACTTTGAAGATATGGTAGCTTCCGAATTTAGTGATTAAAATGTGATTTGAATGTTCTAAATCACAGTTTAACCTTGCTTGGTTTTATAATCTATGATCTAGTTAATATGATAAGGTTTCGGAAGGTACATAATGTATTTTTCGTTGTTGTTGGTTTAGCGTTCTAATAGGAAAAAGCACAAGGAACAGCGGCACTTTTTAAAATAAGAAAACGTGGAAAATCAAAATCTTAATAGCTTGCCAATTGGACGAAAAATGGAATGAACACAAAGTTACCATAATATCCCGCCTGTGATTTGAGTAACACTTTTGGGGAGGCCAAGAGAGAGGGAGGCCCCTTCTGGCTCTTGTTAGAGCTTAGATAGTTCCATCCTTTGGTAATAATTTTGTTTTTTCTGGGAATATTCAAAACTGAGAAGTTAGCTTATATATCGCATCTTACATTTACGCCAAAGTTCATGCACTCTTCTGTCTTTTGACAGTCCCCTAATCTTATTTACCAGATCTTCCCCTTTTTGTAAGTTCTTCTGATCCTAACTCATACTGAAAACGTCCTTACTTTATTCAAAACACTCGAGGAACACTTCAAGTGCCCTAATAAAAAGAACCAGTTAGACAAGATCAAGTCCAATCAAAACAAGGAGTACAGCATGAACAATGTTAATAGTACTGGAAGTTGTCACTTTTTTGGACAAAAAATGTGGTTTGTTTTAATAGATTGGGGGTCAAACCACAAAATGTAACAGTGAGAGAAAAATGGGCTAAATGTGGGAATGGTCTGGGATCTTGGTCCTTTTCTGGGGCTCCAGCGAAGTGGCTTTTAAAACTCAAAACAAATGAAAAATTTTAAATTTAGGCTATGTTATTTCAACTAAGGCAGAGGCGCTTATAGGACTCAGAAGCTTACAGAATAGAAAAAAAAGAAAAAAAAAATCAAAAATTGATTTTCACTGATCCTCTAGACATAGAAAATCAACATGCTGCGATATAAGTTTCAATGATTATTAATCAACAGAATCAAGTTTTTTTGTCATCCTTTTTCTAGAAAACAAACTTTTCTTAATCAAAAATGAAACTTAATTCCAAAATTTTCCAAGAAACCTTGACCAAATAAAAGTTCAGAGACACCCCAACCAAACCGAAAAGTGTAACAGTTGAAGAACAAAAAGAAAAAGAGACAATGTGATACATATAAAACAGTAAGTGACCAACGGAAATTGAAACAGGTTTTGGTCTCTTTTGATTCAATCAGAAGAAAGAATTAATTCAGATATCAACGAAAAAATGGAAAGAAGGCGAAGGTCAGTATAGTGCGGGAAAAAATGAAAAAAGGAGAAAGAAGAAAAGAAAGAGACGGTTCTTTTTCTTGAAGAAATACACATGCATACACATCGATCTCTTCTTTTTTCTTTTCCCTTTTTTTCACTTCTTTTTCTGTTCAAATATCTGCGTCTCTCTCTATTTTTCACACTTTTTTTCGTTCTCGATCGGCCGGTCGAAGTCGCCGCACCGAACAGTTCCCCTTCTCCTTCTCTTTCTGTCTCTTTCTCACTGTTTTCTCTCTACGGACACTATGAGAAATTGAATGCAGTGGTTGTAGTAGGGGGAATAATATTGGGAAGGAATTGACTGGAATTATGAGAAATTTAGGAAATCGTACTGTACTGTAAGCCTAGGGAGCAGTAAAAAAACCAAAAAGAACCATGAGCTCATGTTAGCCCAATCAAGCTCTGTAGCTAGCTTAGCAAGTTTTTCTGGGGTAATTGTAATATTTTGAATCCCCGCCGATCCTCGGTTTAAAGGTTCTACATGCTATAGTTGTTAACTAGATCAGTTTTTAGTTATACAGTCTGAAGAGCTCGAAAGTGAAGTTCGAATTGCCGCCAAATCTAAGCTCGAAAACAAAGACTTGTAGGACAGCATAGTTCACAGGAGATTATGTGAGAATTGAACTTCCGCCTGGTTGAAGGTTCAGTAGAGCACAGTTTCCCTCTCAATTTAGATCCGAAAATCAGAACAGATCGTGTTTTCAGAAAGTTAGCAGCAGAGCGAACTTTCATTCTAAACAATGTACTTCAAGTTGGAACTCTTAATCAGCAAATTGCGAGTCCTACGGTATCTAAAACATCGAGTAACTGGAACATTAAATTTGAACTCCCGCCAAATCTCAATGGTTCGATGTCCAAAGATTCAATAGAGCATAGGTACTATATATTTAGATCAGTTTAGAAATTTACAGTACAAAAAGCATAGAAAAGGTAAATTCAAACTTCCGCCAAATCTTGGTTATACCGAAGCTTGGCTAATTGGTCAGTAACATTACGGGTTTCAATTCAAATTTGAATTCCCGTCAGAACGATTACAGTAGCTCAAAATTAAAAACAACTGCGCCTTTAAACAAAAATGTCGCAATCTCTGAATAATAAAAGCTTGAAAAACAATGCTACAACCTACGCAAAACTCTTCTTTTTTCCAACATCAAAATGAAAAAGAAAAAAACGGTTTGCAATATATAAAATTGGCACTGTGTTGCGTGCTACCTTCTGCTTCTGCTATCTAGTTGATTGCAAAAACCGATAGATACAACAAGTATACAATAGAAAAAAAGAGAGAAGAGAGTGTGTTCTTTTATCATGACAGTAGAGGAAAAAGAAGAAGAAGAAAGAATTATAATAAAAGTGTGTTGGCAGAATATGAAGACTGCTTCTACATCAGAAGGAGGAATCACGAAGAGATAAGGTTGACCTACTCGGAGCCACTGATACGGAGGAGAGGAAAAGTGTTTGCAAGTCATTCTGATGATGAGAAAATGGACAGGGAAGGAATTGGAAATGAGTGCAAAGAAAAAATGGAATTTGTGACGGAGGGAAGCCCTAATCATTTTTGGAAATTAAGAGAAAAATCTATGAAGGGGTTCCTCCTGCACTTTTAAAAGTTTGAGATTTGAAATAAAAATTGGAGATGTTTGGAAAAAGTCTTTGAAGATTTTTAGTTTTTTTTCTAAATTTTCCAGATCTTCCAGATGATTTTCTATGGTTTTGAAATGAAATTCTTGCAGTTTTTGGCTCTAAATTTTTCTTTGTAAAATCTGAAAAATTATCGAAACTTACCGCTTAAAGGTGTCTTCAGAATCTGTTGATTTTGCGGTTTTTTTTTTAGAAAAACTATTACATTTCAGATCAATTTCAAATAAAGTTGAATTCGAAAAAATTCGCCAAAAATGTTTTCTCAAAACTTTGAAACTTTTTCAGAGTTTTCTAAAACTGTCGTGGTTTTTTCAGCTCATTCATAGCCAATAAGAATTATGAAAATTTGAAGTTTATGCTGAAATTTTTTGAAAAATCTGAAACTTCGGTTTCGAAAATAAGCCTAAAATTGAATAAATAAGCTATTGGATTATAAATGGTATAAGCCGCTTCTGAAAACAAAATTCTGAAAATTTTTCAACCGTAAAGATAATTTTGCATCGAATCATTTAAAATTTTCTTTAGAAAAAAACTTTTATAAATTATAATAGTTTCGAACAATTCTGAGAAAGAAATTCTGAAATTTTTTCACTCAAATAATTTTTAAACTTAAGTCTCCAACCGTAAAAATAACCTTGCTTCAAATCATTTAAAACCTCTTGAAAAAAGTGTTTTTTGCCACCTTTTTTCCCAAAAAATTATGATCAATTGCTTCCCTTTCTTTCCATTTTTCCCAGTCTAAAAATTTCTAAAAGTTCGCCTTATCGACCGAAAAAAAGTAAAGCCCCTGGTATTAAAACGAATAATGACGTTTTTCTTTTTTATGAACATTCCATCATTACCAGTCAAAAAGAAGTATTTCCGGTTTTTTTGGAACAAAAAAAAGAGATTTATAATCTAATTACGGTAGGAAGGGAATGGAGAAGATAAGACCCAAATTGATGATACATTCCTCTTATGACACGAGACACTTTTGGTGTTCTGATCAAGAAGAAAAAAGAAAAAAAGTGGGCAGGAAAGAAAAAAGAACAAAGGGAAGAATCAAATATTGTATTTAGTTGTGAAGGGGTTGGACGAGGTGATAAGGAGAAAGAAGAAAAAAGAAGATGCTTACATATGAGAAGAACAAATTGAATGGAAATAAAAGAAATAAAAAAGAAAAAAAGAGAAGACGATGGTCAGTTGGGAATTGTAAAAGAAATAATAATGTGATAATTATCAGAATGTCGCGGGAGCTTGTATAAGTTTAGCTCCAAGATTCCTGAACTTCTGACGAGGCCGCATCTTCTGATCGCAACTGAAAGAATTGGCAAATTTGGTTTAAATTTGATACTTTTGATCAGAGACTTCACCTCTTATCGTTAAATTTTGGTCATTTTCTGGTCCGAAGTTTTTTGGTCTGAAACTGTCAGATTCTGCTCATTTTCTGACTCCTTCCTAACCTCCATCAAAATCCGACCAAAAAATGAGACGATGACACTTTTGGAATCTTCTAGAGAACGGTCAGAACTTATAGCGAGCTTTTGAGACGTGTTTTAGGTCAATCGAAAGCTGAAAGCACGCTGATCACGAATCTTAAGTCTTTTTTTTTGCTGCCGACGCTTCCGAAAAATGCTGTGATCTGAAATCTTTTGATTTTCGTCGAAATCACTACTTTGGAGCAGCTATTGATCACGATTCAGTAATGATAGAGTCCCCAAAATGCAGAACTAAGCATTCTCTAACAACTCAAAAAATTTTTCATTCAGAATTGGAACATTCCGATTGGATGAACCCGGCTTTCTGAAATACTTTCAACACTCGTTTTTTTCCATTATTCAAAGTACCGATGCACCGGCATTTGGTTGAATAATGTTGGAATCAAGTTCGTACTCTTCTTGTAAACTTCAGGGAATCTTCGAACATAAACCTATCATAACTTTTCAAGCCAAATTTGCTGGACGGAAACTGAAAATGGTATTCAGAGAAGAGATACGACCCAACTGATGATTTTTTCGACGGTCTCGGGTCTGAAATACCCCAGAAACAAAATCTTAGACGATTTGGACCTAAAATCTCAAATACAAAGCCAACAGTACTTTTCAAGCCAAATTTGTCAGCTGGGAACTGAATAAACTAAACTGGTGGTTAATTTTGAACTTTGTAATGTTTTCACGACTTTTAAGATTAGGTAAAAGATGTTTGATGTCTAAAAAGTGAACCGAAAAAGTGAAATAAGCGAATTTGAGAAGCACGGATTCGAACCATGGTTGCAAAAATGTTATCCGGCGCCTCAGGCGCTACACCATTGGAGCGACAAGAGCGTGGAGGAATGTAGGTTGTGATAACACCAACACAGTTGCACTCTTTCTCTCTACGTCTAGCCATGGCTTACATGCAAATGTATTCAAACGAATAATACAGAAAGACAAGATGTTGCAATGAGACGTTTTTGTCAGTGCTTCTGAGTTATTTTTAGTATGTTGAACACATGAAAACACAAGCAGGAGTTGGAAACGAATCATAGGAAGGTATAAACTTCAGGAAATCCTCGAACATAAACCTATCATAACTTTTAAAGCCAAATTTGCTGGACGGAAACTGAAAATGGTATTCAGAGAAGAGATACGACCCAACTGATGATTTTTTCGACGGTCTCGGGTCTGAAATACCCCAGAAACAAAATCTTAGACGATTTGGACCAAAACTGGCCAAAATCGTTCTGAAAATTTTTTTGTTCAAATCACCTCGAGCTCTAGGGATGGTAGAGAAATGGAAAAATGAATTTCATCGGATCGACTCCATTCCTTCGCCGTTCTCTTCTAGGCACTTCAAAACCTCTATTGAATTGTTTTGAAGCCGTTTGAATTACTACAAGCTCTGCTAAAATCTCAAATACAAAGCCTACAGTACTTTTCAAGCCAAGTTTGTCAACTGAATAAACTAAACTGGTAGCTAATGTTGCAATTCGTGATGTTTTCACGATTTTTAAGATTAGGTAAAAGATGTTTCATGTATAAAAAGTGAACCGAAAAAGTGAAATAAGCGAATTTGAAAAGTAAGGATTCGAACCATGGATGCAAAATCCTTTCATTTGCATGCCTTTCTGCTCGAGATTGTTCTATGTGAAATTTGGAGAATTATCAAAATGGAATTTCTACAGAATCTTTTGATTTTTGAGAACTAAACATTCTCTAACAACTCAAGAAGTTTTTCATTTAGAATTGGACCGTTTGTTGGAATCATGTCCGTTCTCTTCTTGCTCCGGGAGCTGGAGCACGAAATTAGCCAAAAATGAAGTTGTGAGTTCGGTCTGAAAAATGATTTTCCAGATTTTACCCAGCAAAGAATACTTCTGTCACCTCTGGTTGAACCAGTATGGATATTTCTACTGTCACGTTCAATTACAATTTTTTTTTCAGTTTCCGCTTGTGGTTTCGAACCTGTTCCCATCTCCTTCAATCCTAAAAATTGATATTTCAACAAAACGTGGTATTCCCTGGTTCTTCCCGCACGGAGGAGTTGTGGTTAGAGTTGTACCAATTGTTACACTAACTCTTCCAGGGCAAGGATACCAAAAATTTAGAATGTGGAACATTCTGGAAAATCTTCAATATGAAGACACTTTTATAATCTTGTGATTGGCATGCCCTTCTATTAGAGTTATTTTCTTTGGCATCTGCCATTCTAAGAATATCTTGCAAACAACTCCAAGACATGTGTTTAACATTATTAGTATTATTACACCCTATCTAACTCATAGAGGACAACATTTCTAACTCTTTTATTCATATTTGTGTACCTCTATTATAAGAGCGCCTATAGTGTACTTGTCCCAACTTTGTTTTTTCCTCATCATCGGTGACATATATATTTTTCGCCATTCCCTGAACTTTTCCTCTTTTTTCCCTTTCTTTCCCTTCCCGATCAATGTGATCCTTGGTTGCCTCCCTCATATTCTTCTTCTTTCTCCGATTTGCCCCTGGAATCTCCTCTTGCTCTTTTCTCTTCCCTTTCGCCCATCCAAGAATCGTCGTCAGCTCCCCCAGATCTTGTGTCTGCGTCTCTCACTTCGCCGTGCTTCCTCTCCTCTTTCTCCCGAGCCACGGAGCATCATCTGCCACAGTGTAACAGTTGGGGAGTGATGTGTTTAGAAGAAGCGATTCTCCGCCCTTCTTCCCTCCGCCTACTCGTTTTCTCCGAGCTCCGACGAGCCGAAGAAGACATCTTCAGAGCACAACAAACTCTGACAACATGGTGAGTCGTCTTATCCTTCTCCTTCCTTTATAATTTTCATACTTTTATGGTTTAGGCTGAGGATATCGAAGAGATTCTTGCTGAGATCGATGGATCCCAAATTGAGGAATACCAAAAGTTCTTCGATGCCTTCGATAGAGGAAAGCAAGGATACATCATGGCCACTCAGATCGGTCAAATTATGCACGGAATGGAACAGGATTTCGATGAGAAGGTTAGTTTGAGTTTTGGATTTGGAAATAGATAATAGAGGGAATTTTGAAAATGGTTTTGACCTAGAAAAGTATATTGACTTCTCGAAGATTCGAAGTGTAGTTTGACCCTAAAGATAGGAGATTTTGTAATTCAAACGTCTAGCTAGAACACCCCAAGTATAGAATTTTTTACGGGGTTTAGCCATTTTGAGTTTTAAAGTTTTTTCTCTTTTTGAATTCCTGACTTAAATTGATACTTCGTAATCAAATTTATCATTTTCCAATATCTCTGTACCTAACTTTTCACGGAACCACGGTTCTTTTCGTTTCGAAAATAACAACGCCCACGTGTTTTTTTTTATTACAACTGGGTGTTTTTCGGAGACTCCGCCGGCTCCGGCTTCAGCTTCCTAGTACTAAATATTTCGGGTAGAAAGGTCGATCCTTAGAGAAATGAGTCTTATTATAGCCAATTCTTCAGAATTTATTGATAAGTGATAATACAAGTAACCGAAATAAAACTTCATGTCCAACTTATCAGAAAAAAGATATCACAATCTAATAGTTCACTGATAGTGAAGTTTGATGGTAGCAAGACACATTCTAGAATCCTTGCCAGTCTGCTTTTTTCGTGTAATATCATGTTTTACTATCTACCATAACTCCCCGCAAAGCTGCCACCAATCTCATCTTCTGATTTTACTTTGACAGGTCAAAACGCCACCTCCTTTGTACCATTTCATCCCACTTCATCCCCTCATCTTTCTGTATTTCCAGACCCTTCGTAAACTGATCCGCAAATTCGATGCCGACGGTTCCGGAAAGCTCGAGTTTGACGAGTTCTGCGCTCTCGTCTACACTGTTGCCAACACTGTCGACAAGGAAACGCTGGAGAAAGAACTTCGTGAGGCGTTCCGTCTTTTCGATAAGGAGGTAAATGGCCTAACTTTCTCCCTTATCTCATATTTTTCTCTTCCAGGGTAACGGATACATCTCTCGACCAACCCTTAAGGCTCTTCTCAAAGAAATTGCCGATGACCTGACTGATCAACAACTCGAAGAGGCTGTCGACGAGATTGATGAGGACGGTTCCGGAAAGATTGAGTTCGAGGAGTTCTGGGAGCTGATGGCTGGAGAATCTGATTAAATGAATTGCAATTCCCTTTTTCTTAATAAATCACTGATCTTCAATCCTTCGTACTGTTCCTTCATCTAACAGTCGTTGGATGTGGACCAGTCACATTTTTTTGTAATGTTTTTTAAAATGTTTTCTTGATGAAGAATAAAATTGAATAAAAGTCTTTGTACATTTTGTGAAGATTAGTAGGGGAGTGAAGAGAATGAACCCACTTATAGAGAGGAAAATCAATACGACTCCAAAATGTTAATATCAGTTATAAAGTCCAACGGGGCAGATTAGTACGTTTGCGATAATTTAAAGTTATAAGAGCTGATGTTCCGTAAAACCTGTATTAGAGGAGCACTGAAAGAGCTCGAAGCTAGAAATGGGCCCACTATTAAAATTTACTTAGGATCAAATTTAAGAGAAACGTTTTATTTTATATTTTTCCTTTATTCTATCCTGAAAGATAACATGTTTTTGGAGCTAAGTTTAATTTTAAAAAACAATAGAGTACGTGTTTCACTAAAGATCAATCACGATAGTTTGAGGCTTCTTCAACTGCAAAGTTTTTCAACTATTTGTAGTTTGTAGGAATATTTGTTTTTTTTTTGTTTTATTTTTAACTTTTTTGATATTCTTCTTCTGGCAGACTCTCTTGAGTTTCGAACTTTAATGTTCTTTCAGATGTGATTTCTACTAAAAGTTTCCAAACGGAAATCTGAATTTGATGCTGAAATGCGTATGAAAAACAGCTTTGAGAATAGAGAAAAGTGACATTTTATACAAATTTTGTAGTAATTTTTTCGTACTTTTTGAAGTTTCAATATTGAAAGTTTTCATGGACAGTCTTTATGTATTAGTAGTCGAGGAAAGTTACATGTAGTTTGTAGTTTCTAGTGTCTGTAGTTAGTTGTTCAATTTTTCTGTTCTTCGGTTTTCAGATGTCCTCTGAGACCTCACAGTATAGCAGATTTTTGTTCAGAACATGCCTCCTTTTTTCCTTTCCCATTCTCTTCCAAACACATCAAACTGGCCACCTCCAATTTCTATACATATCACAAACTTAGTATCACATACATAACTAATCCCTTTCTCTCTCTCCCATTTTAACAAGAATAGAAAAGGATTAATTTGCATCCAATTCTATCTCTTTTCTATTATCACATGCCCCTCCAGAAGCCCCGTAAGAACTCGTTGTACTGCGTCTCTTCTATACGAAACTTACTATGGAAACCATCCAAAAATTGGGAAGGGAGGGAGAGAAAAGGAAAAGAAGGGACAGATGTAAATATGAATTAGAAGAAAATATTTATGAAGAAGAAAAAGAAGAAGAAAAGCATAGGTATCCTTCTTTCTTCTTTTCTTTTCTTATCCCCCTATGTCATGTGTTTTTTTTTTTGCGTCGAAATGTGGGATAGTAGGATCCATTTGGTTACTGTAGCTATACATTTTTGGTGTTTGTAAGATTTTTGAAATGTACACCTACAACGTCACGTTTTGCTTACTAACGTAAGATATGATTTTTGTTCATATTTTTCTGTTCTGATGTTCATTTAAGGCGGTGAAAAATCTCTTTTTTTTGTACTGAACCAAGATTACTGTACCTACAAAGGACGTCACTTGTTGAGTCAAAATCATGACAATTTGTATTCTTTCGTAAAGTTTTTGGATCCTGATTTATGGTCCTTTTACATCATCGGTTCTGACAAGCTTTTGTAGGAGGCGGACCCATTTTTTGTATTGTTTCTTATGATTTTTGGTCCTATAAAAGAAGCAGCGGCTGCATTTCTTTCTCGATCTTGAAATTTCTTGTTCACTGAAAAAAAAACCGAAAAACAAAAGATTTCTAAAAATAGATTTTTTGAGACTTTTTTCAACAGAGCCAATCAATCTCTATATGTTCTGGAAACTACCAAATCTGCATATTTACTCCGCATTTTTTTTCCAAACCTCTAATAAAGTTGCACCTGTCTTTTTCAAAACTGACCTCATTTTGATTTGACGACTGCTCCCTTCCTTAAGAACGTCATGAAGACGTCAAAACAAACTCAGCGTTCCTGCTTTCCGTTTTTAATTTTTCTCATTGACATCTTTGATCATTCTTGACGTCTACACCTCACAATTGACCATCAATGAATCCTTTCAACACGTTTGGAACCTTTTCTTCCTTTTTCTTTCCCATTGTCTTCATCTTTATCTTCTAAACCAGCACCGTTGACGTCATCATTGGATTTTGATTCCTCTCTTTTATCTCTTTTTCTCTTTTCAAATCATAATAATAATACAAATCCAATTTCATTTTTCAATTTCCTGTAGTTCTAGTTGAGCTTAATCCTCTATCCTCTCCCTTCTCTCCTTTTGCTCTCCATTTCCCTTGTCAGTCAATGTTTCCGTTTGCACTAGGTCACCGGGCTATATACCTCCTGTTTTAGAGCTCAATGAGCTCTGAATTTTCCCACGGGATTCGAATTGTACTTTGTATATAATTTGTTAAGCTGGCCGTCGCGATAAGTTGCTATCAAGAAGGTGGAAGGCTAGTGAGCATGACGACTGGCTTTTTCATTTCTCTCATTTATTTTTTCAAAATCTCTAAAACCCTTGTCTCGCCCCTAATTCCTGATAATTACAGGTTATCAACGTGTTTTGTCTTCCTCTTTTTTCTTCTAGACCTGCTCCATGAGCATTGATCGTGGCGACCGAATAATTTTGATGATGTTTCGTTCGATATGTTGTTGTGGGAGAAGTTCCCAAGTGGCAGATTCAAGTGATGAAGCAATTGGAAAGCAACAATTGAAGAATGTGGGTTTTTCTTGAAGTAGTTCCTCTTCGAGTCATTTTCCCAGTAGTAAATTTCCAGACAGACCCTTTCTTGTTGACATCGAAAAAACTAATTCTAAGTTTGCTTTTGTTATTCAAAGAGACTCGTGTGTTCGTTACTAATAAGCAGATGAAATTCTGGGGAAAAAACGAGATTTCGACACTTTTGATATGGAAATACATCTGTCAGAATGGGAATGTGTAGACTGAGTCAGAATTTCGAAATTTGTGGAAATAATGTGGAAAACTTCTTTATATTGAGCTCACTAGGGACTTCTGTGTACACTCCGATATAGAATGAGCTGAAAGTTGGCGGACATGCTTTATCTACCATGCTGATTCCATTTTTGAACTCAAAATCTGCTGATGGCGTTTCTAGGTTACGACTTTTAAAGCTTTGGATGTTGTGAAAATATGAAATTTCTGGAAAGGAGGTCTTTCACAGAAGTCTTTGGTTCGCCTATTCTGGCTTGCTTGTGGATATGTTCATTTCTATAGTCCAAATCACTATTTAAAAACCTAAAAATCCTTATTTCAGGTGCTTGTGGTATGCAAACAAAATGTGTTCACACGCCATCTAACAGGAAAACTAATCGCCGCCCTCGAAGATCGGCACCTTCTACCCGTACACATGAAGACACTTCGACCGACCCAGGAAATGATAGATGTAATTGAAAAAAGAGATATCTCTCTTCCTACTTACCCCACTCTCTTTCTTTTGTTTCCAGAAATCGAATCTATTGAAAGAGGAGAAACGCAGACAACTAGACGATGTTTGGATGATTCTTGTCTTTCGTGGCAGGGAAGCCCAGACGAGAGTCAATGAGTGTATTAAAAGTTTCAAGGCACAATATGCGTTGCATAAAAGTAAGGGATCAATGGAAGTTTCGGGGAAATGGGGATGTTGGAAAAATGCTGAAAGCTCTAGAATAAGCTCGATTGAAGGAGCTCAGCTCTTACTGTGAATCTAGTCAGGATCCCAACTATTAGGTTGGCCGGAAAGAAAAGCGCGCTTTACTTTTTTTCGGGTTTATATATCTCGGCTGGAATTAAAGATAGAAAAAAGTGGTCAACTGGTAAAATGTGCAAAATTTTATGATCAACATTTTATTAGTTGATCACTTTTTGATATCCTTCTCTATAGCTGAGATATGCGAATCCGCGTGAACGGAACAAGGCCAACCTAATGAAAACAAATAAGAATTTACATATAACCTCTGAAATCTGACTAAGATCTAAATCTGACTAGTGAGAATAGTTTTAAATAATTTTTATTGAAGAAGCAAAAGCCCCTTATACAATATAAGTTCTTCAAACTTTACTCTACTTACCTCCCTTATCATTTCAGGCGATATCTACTGGACGGATAACGAGCATCAGGCAAAACACGAGGAGGACCTTTGGTTTAAGTAAGTTTTAAATTTCAAAAAGAGAACAAAAACATCACAAGACAGCTGTTTTCAATTTCAGAAATGACGAAGTGATTGTGGCCGCTGCTACGGCGAACGGAGAATTGGCTGTGGCAGCAGTTGAGGGAGTACCAGGAGACGCGGGGGTGGTACCTGTTGAAGTGGTACCAGAGCATAATGGGTGAGCATTCTGAGAAAAATAGTTTCTCTTTACGTCTCCTTGTCGCACACAGTCTATCAAACTCATTTTTTTCAGAATCGCTCCTGCCGAACTATCAGTTGCCAGTCTGAAACTTGAAGCTGAAAACATTCATTCTTCTGAAGCCAACTCCATCGTTTCCAGTGAAGGACCTCACATTTCCGTCAATTCAAGTCAAATTCATTCTCCAGTACCCCCGGCTGACGTTGAAGTTCATCTTCTTTCAACGCATCCAAAGAAGCCAGAAGACGTTAAAGACGACGTTGAAGTTATCAGTAACACTGCTGATATTCTTGAACCTATTCCATCACCAATTCCAACAGAGGTTCCAATTATTGTTCCAATTATTAATCAACCTACTAAAATTGAATAATTTCTTGATTTGCGAAATGTTTTTTTAAATCTTCAGATTCCTTTTTATTTTCACTCAAAAGACGGGATATCTAGATCTTCTGTCATGAAAATTGATTCAATTATTATTCTCACATTCAAACCCCAAAAACTATTATAACCAAATGTTTGTATATAAAATTCTCTATTCTCTTCCCCTCATTTTCCCCCATATCCCTCCGCCCACATCTCTCTCATTAAACTGATTTCATAAGTACCTCCAAACTTCAAAAAAATCTCATTTATTGTTCACTTTTCATCAAAAATGCAACAAATCAAAACCCTATCATAAAGCAATTGTCAAATCGAAGCCAATAAAAACGTTTGAAGAGAGATCAATTATAAGAAAAGACATAAATATGAAAGATTTTCAGGAAAGGGAAAAAAGGACTAGTTAAGAACAAAAAGTAAAAAAAAGTAGATGGTTGAAATTGAACCGAAGAGCTCAAAAATGAAAAACGAGCGCACACCCAATTGCGCCACCGGACCACAAAATTCGCATGTGGTGGAGGGTGTACAATTGCCGGCGGAGCTTCCAAATGATTAGCAAGAAACTACGAAAACAGCTAACAAAATCGTTCCGAATATAGTGATCCAAAGACGATTATCGACGTCTCCCAAATATTCATATCTCACAAATCGTTTATTTTCGATTCGTTTCCCGTGACGAGCCACCCAATTCAGCCAGAATTTCTGATATCCTGTGTGGAATTGACGGTGTTGTGCAAGCATTTTCGCTAGCTTCTCGCTTCGGGACCAATATCTGGAAAAGTTGGAGGTCAGGAGAGCCTCCAGACTGTAACACTTACTGTGGCATATTCCTTCTCATTTTGTCCATCATCTCATCCAATTTTCCATCATTCAATTCTATAATTGTCATCAATTCTGCAGCTCCCAAGTCCACAACTCTTGCCAAATTCGATGCTTGATCTCCTTGAAGAGGTACTCCAAGAACTGGAACTCCAAATAATCCAAGCTCATTTACTGTATTGATTCCTCCATGACAAATCAAAAATTCAATGTTATCATGAGCCAATAACTCTTTTATTGGAACCCATGAACTGACCATTACATTTGATGGAACTGTTAAATTATGAATTCTTTGAATGTCTTCTGCACTTAGATTCGATTGCCAGATGATGATTTCCGGTTGTTTTGAGAAAGTTTCCAGAAGAGATTTCAATAGTTCATAATGAATTTTATCGACTTGAGCTACACTTCCAAAAGTAACCAAAACGAATTTTTCGTTATGAACTCTATCCCAATTAATTGTTGGATATTTATCCCGAAGTTGTTGTTGTATCTCATAAATTGTTGTTCTATCTTGAATCATATTAAACATCCATGAACGTCTTCTAAATTTAGAAGATGGGCGATGACAAGTGGCACATTCGGCGGAAATATTGGAGATATTGCTTCGAAGGATAACTGGATCCGTGAAGGTTACTGTAGCCGGATGGATTTCAAAATGATCGGAAGAGCTGATGTAGTTCTCAGGGGCTCTGAAAACGGTTTTTGATTTAATCTGGAAAACAAAATACGGGAAAATTACGCTGTAGAAGCTGCTCCAAAAAACTTAATTCGATTGTTGATCGGTCTAATTGGCTCGAAAATCATTTCAGCTCTACTAGCAAATATTGGACGTTGAGCTTCATTCATTTCTACTTGGATCTGTAAATATTCTGTTTTATCTTTGAGAATTACTCCCTTCTCCTTGTTTTTCCTCTCACCCATGGATAATTTCGCTTGGCAAACATTGTATCAAGTGTGTTCATCTGAACAAGACGTGTTACCAATATGGCAATATGAAATAGTACATTTTGGCATCTCTCGAGAAAACTCATCTTATTACTTGAATTACGAGTACCTAAAAGTGGTAAATACTTGAAAAAATGAAAGTGTTTTGATATCAAATTGAACGTACCAGTTTTTGGAACAGATGCAGGTGATGCTGGAAGATTTAGAGATGTAACATAACCATCTGATAATGGCCAATTGGAGAATTGAATGACAGAAGCATTGAGGAGATGAGCAAGACCTCCCATACATTCCTGAAAGACGTTGAAGGTTTTTGGAATATCAGAAGTTCGAGGAAAAAAGACATTTGAGTTGGTGACGGAGGTGGGAAACTACTGAGAAATCGTGAAGATTTTTACTATTGGGCTTTTAGTTTTTATCAGCCCTAGACTTTGTAAAGATCAAAACTGCGATAAAGAAGATGTTTAGGTACAGCCCTGGATATGACAACTGGCCCCAAACTATCAATTCTGAAAAATGACTCAAACGCAAAACCATATGGTCGGATGTTAGCTTCACCATATTCCTTCCGCTCCTGATTTCCTCATATCGTCTACTTTCAAAATGATACGGATCATCACAGTTTAAACATCAGAGTGTTAATGTTCAGGCAAGAACCATCCCTATCCAGAACTCTCCCATACTAGAAATAAAAGTCCTGATACTGCCAGCGACTACAACATAAATCATTAACCCCCAAACTTTCTGTCCGTACTTTCTCTCTTCCATTCAGATCACTCTCTACTGATCTTTGCATTATCACTATACCCCTAGACGTTCTCATCCCCCTTCACATAAATTTCAAAATGTGACCTATTCCCCCAACGAAAATTCTCTAGTCTACAGTTTGTTTATTTCAGGTCATCTTCGTCTATGTCTACGTCACACCCACCAACCTAAACCCATTTTCTTTTTTCCTTTTTCCAAATCAGAAGATCAAACACCACGTGTACCTGCAAAAAGTGATCCAATACCGCCACGGAGACATTCTCCGTTCGTAATCTTTGATATCTGGGGTCTTCCATCATTACTTGACAGTACTCTTGATGACGTTGAAGCATTCTGAAAACAGGCTACAGTAATCCTGGAGTACTGTAATCTAAAAGTGGACTTACACCACAAAATCCTTAATCCCCTGGATATTAAAAGGTCTATCAAAGTCAAACGGAACATTTTGTCTCCAAATCAGTCTTCCCGTATTCTCTTGTAGATAGTTGGCTGTAACATGATCAAATAATTGATAGGTCAGAATAGTAGTTGCATTTTATCACGTTTTATCTTTCCCTTTTTTGTACAAATGTTGAACAATCTTTGAAATTCATTCGACAGGAAGTGTGTGTGTGTGTGACCGTGAATGGGTGATAAACGAAACAAGAGTGGGTTTTTCTTCCAAACTAAATATTTCTCCCGGGGTCATACATTTTCAAAAGCGGAAATCAGAATGTGACCCTGATTCTTGAAAGAGGGTAATCAAGTGAACGAAAACAAGCTAACCTCTCTCATCAATTCCAACTATTGACATTCGATTCCAATGATCTGGAAGTGGCATTTCACCAAACCCAAAATCATAGAGGTATGTTTGAATCCACGTGATGTTGTTGCCATTCTCGTCTAGCTGATCACCTACCTGGAAGTTATTTTTTTGGTGGGGGGAAATTGGGTAAGGAATGGCATTTGGAGTTGGAAAAAGACAGGAAAGCTCAGCTAAGACTAGGTAAAGCCTACTTGAGACTGAAGGTAGAGCTTAGGAAAGCTCAAAACGGCAAAACCTCATAAAAGTCTAAATATCATCGAGAAACTACATGGCAAGCTTAAATCTTGTAACAGAAGCATAGTCAATGGCTCCGCTACCAATGAAAATAGTGTCTTATATTATCAAAAATAAATCAGTTCATAACTTCCTAATATTCCCACTGATAGCTAGGATTTACAAACTCCAGGTTCTGTATCCCCGGGGACTAGTTTCCAACGGAAACATTTCTAGGCCATCAAGTTGCTATTACTGTTTCGATTGACAGTCTTTTCCATATACCTTTTATCTAACTTTTTAAATTCTTCGTGAAATTTTGTACGAGATCATAGAAAATTGTCTAGCATTCCACCTTTTCTAGGTCACAACTATTATTTGTTGATAAAATCTTTGTCATTGAAAGCAAAAAAAACGGTTAGAACGTTCAAATTAATGTTTAGGTTTTTTTTTTGCTTTTTGATGGCATGAAACGGACAAAATCGTGTTAAAAATTAATTGAAGATGTACTTAGAATTAGAACTTTTCGCTTTTATTAAGGTTACAATTTGAAAGAAGTTGGTGAGGAAGTACTGGAAAAGCAGTTTGGAAGAAAACCTTGAAAAAAAATTTTTTTTTTCGAAAAAAATGATGTGAACAATCTTGAACTTTTGCTTACAGTCAACTTCATTGAAATTTTCGGATCTTTCAAAAGTTCATATAGTTCAAGAATACCATAAGATAATATGATTTTCTAGATTTTTCTAAAAATAACCCATTTCAAATGTGTAAAAACTTAGGTATTTTCTCATCTAGAAACAATGAAAAAGTAAGTGGCAAATACAGATGGCAAGCAGCAAACAGTTTTCCCCGTTTTGATAAGATAAGGTTCTTTTAACCAACTAACCTGTTTCATCATTACATCATGACTAAAACATCCAGTTGATGGAAATAAAGCAATTTTGGCTCCATGAGCATCATTTGATAAGTATAAGAATATTATAAAGATAAAAGAAATTAGGTTCATTTTAGAGAAAAAAAGAAGAATCTCGAAAAGTGACCCTCGGCAGCGCCACTCTATCGCCGCCCCTTCTTCTTCTTCTCCTTTTTCTTCTGAATCGTCTCACGACGTCTTCTTCTCTTTTTTTACGTCATCAGGTAGGAGGGGGAATGCCAATCTTTCTCTCACTTTGATTCGTTTAAATTGCCCCTGACTTACTGTTAACGCGCATTTTCCACCTTTTTTCCTTGCTGACGATTACTTGAAGAGAGGAGAAAATGTATTGAGAGAATACACTGAATACAAAAGGTTAACAATCAAGAACTATTTCATTTTGATGCGAAATGAAACATGATGACGAGAAGGAGTATGATCTAAGTATATTTTTGATATCACTTTTGACATTTGATCTATGTGGGAAAGTGGACATCACAGTCTCTGACGATCAGTGAACACACGAACAATTGCTCCATATCCGAATTTCCCAACCAGATGAGCATGCCAAGTTAGCAAATGAGCATCAGAGCACAATTGCATAGCCTTGTAGATGTACTTCATCAGAATATCACCTTCACCAATTGACAGATTTTGAACAGCTTTCTCTACAAATTCAGAAGATTTGAAGGAGTGGAGAACTTGGGACACGAGGAGAGTTGACTTGTCTTTTATGGTCTGGAAAAGCAAACTTTCAGGGTTATTATCAAACTGTGAAAATGAAAACTCTGTTTAAAGGCGCGCCGACAAACTTCCACCAGGTCCCGTCACGATTACAGTATGTCACAGTGTATACTATAATAACAACCTCAACGTGTTGCTGCGCCTTTAAACAGATGCATCAAGAACTCGCAAAGAAATTATAAAAAACCTGTTCAGTATTCCCTATTGGTGGTGACAAGAGCACAGATTTGAGAGCATCTTCCAGCTCATTTGATGCCAGACAATCACGGACTGCAGCTTCATCTGGACCGGAAGATAATGTAGCTTCCCCTGAATTAAAACTTTCAGAACAACTTGGCAATGAATTCAGAAGACGTTACCTTCTTGATGATCTAGAAACTGAGCAGGATCAAAAACATCAACGTTATATTGACGGTAGGCCGTGTTGTGCATTTTAGGAGAATCTGAAATTACACAATGAAGAAATGGAGGAAAAATGCCCCGGACAAAAGTAGTGTCTAGAATGAGAAAGTATAACTTCTGTGAAAAAAACGCGGGAAACGATGTTGTTCAAATTAGTCGGAAAAGGTGGAAGGAAGAAGGAAGAAGGAAAGAAATAAGCCGAAAATTGGCCTGCCGCAAAGAAGACTTCACGGGTGGAGTCTTAAAGAAATTTGAAATACCGCTCATTTTCGAGAGATGCCAGTATGTCATAATATGATATCCCACCATCAGTCTTTCAAAACTTCAGCCACGAAACGCATGAAATAATCGCGTATTCAAACCCAAAAAACTTTATTTAAAAACAAAAAATAAATAAATGTTCAATACATAATCATCAAATGTCCCTTTTCTCTTCTGGTCTCTTTAGAACTTTTCACTTCCATCACTAACCATAGTGGATCTAGAACGAGAAGTAGTTTCACGACTATCCAATGGCATAGATGCAGTTGGACTCTTCTTCGGTTTTCTAATTTTAAGACTTCCTTTCGATGATTTCTCACTCATATCAGTCGATTTTTCAGTGGATTTAGCTGGCTTTTTGATGGAGGATGTGGAAGTGGATTTGGTGGCAGCCTTGGACTTTTCCACGTCACTCATTGAAGTCGATGGAACTGAAATTTTCAACGTTTTGACTCTGTTTTTATCTTCTCATTTTTACCTTTCAACGCCGGCTTATCCCCCTTCTTTTTATCCTCAATTGTCGCCTTCTTATTCTTCTTCATACACGGAACCTTCAAAACAGTTTCACGGAACCACAATGCAATAACCACAGCCGCAATGTTGATAGCAGTGATAACGGCAAGACCGAGCCAAGAGCCAGCTGGTTGACTATCGAAAATCATGTAGACAAGCCAGTAGATTTCGCAGACAGCAGTGACTGCTTGGAATGTAGCATAGGCGGTGATCCAGACTGAAAATCGCAAGTCTTATGAGCCCCCAAAGGATTTCCCCCAGTGCTTGCACAACTAACCAGTTCCATGAGTAAAAGCAAAAACGATTCCCGGAATGGCAACAATGACTTGAAGAAGTGCCATCAAATAATGAGAAGCAACAGGATATCCAAAAGCGATTCCGATTGTTGTGAGTACAGTAATTGAGAAGCAGAGACCAAATTGAAGAAAAACGACGGACTGTAGAAGAGTTACTGAACTCGGCGCTTCTTTATTGAGTGACATGTTTCCTTCCTGAAATTGAGGAGAAGTTAGGGAATGTTGGAGGAAGGTTTGAGTGAGGTAGGGTGGTCTAAAATGAGATCAGGAGTTAGGTGAAGCCAGGGAATTCTAGCTTTTAAGCAGGAAATCCTTCAGTGGCTGAATCTGAAAGGTCTGAGCCCACTTCAAGCCTTTTGGATCCTTCTACCCGTTTCAAACTCACTCAGAATGCTATGATCGCGGATGGAAGCTGAGATAGTTGATCAACAGAGATCGAAAACTGAATTTTCAATCTTCAATTTTTTGTTCTCTTCGTAGGATAGACGTGGAAACAAAACAAATTGAAAACAAAAAGTTGAAGGGTAAGGCTAGTTCACGTAGGATTTTGGGAGTAGGATGAATTGGGAAGGTTTTCAGGGGGTGACGTGAGATTCGCAAGATTTTAGAGACGTAATGGCTGTTAGATTGATATCCAATAAGAAAAAAAACATGCGTAAACTTCATCTGGAAACTAAAAAAAGGAAAATAAACCTTTTCTAGCTGAGCAGTTTCTCTAATTGAATTTCTCCTCTAATAATGCTGCCCTCGATGGCTTTGAAAAACAATATTGAATGCAACACTGATACAGGTTTTACTGTATATCTCAAATCTCAAGAATCTATGTATCTTCACCTTCTTTTATCAGTTTCAACTCTTCCTAATTCCCTGTTTTAATTCCTCTCTATTGAGTTCTGTAACTGACGTCTATGTGGTCGACAGATCAAGAAAGGCGTCAGTCATCTTCAAATTCAAACCCTCTCCCGCACACATTGATCCATTCCAGTCTTCATTATTAGATCTTGCACAGACTATCGACTCATCCCCACACACAGACTCCTCATACTTCCGGTATATTCGTTTTCCTTCAAAGATGACGTCGTTCCCAATCCTTGGCCTCCCTTTTGTCGCAATGCAAAACGTTATGGAATTCATGGATCTAATGGAAATGTAAGCTCTTTTTTATCTGATCTTCAACCAGCACCATTTTCTCTTTTCAGAGTCAAATTATCGATTTGCAATAAGAAACTGCTACCAGCTGCCACCCGAGCAAAACGAATAATTTCGTTTGGAAAAATGACAGAAGACTTCAAACAGTCTCTAGATTCCACAGAGCTTTTCCAGATTCTTCGATTGAAATCTGGATATAAGAAGATTATTGGAGACTTTATCTCTGAAAACTCTCTGACATTTGTGATTACTATTGCAAATGAATGCTCAATTCGGATTGATTCCGGAAATTCACGTTGGGACTTGTTTTCAGAAGACGTCAATTGTCAAAATGAGTATTCTGGAGCTTTGAGATGTCTTGAATTGGGAGGCTCTGTTGTTCATTTCAAAGACTCAGGAAACTACAAATCTCACTTTTTCTTTAAGGAAAAGTCTTCCGGAATAATGTCGCTTCTTTCATTTTTCACTTCTAATATGGGAATTTCGATTGATAGTCTTTATATTCAACCAGGAAGCCATCATTCTGAAAACTTCCAGTCTTCGTTGAAACTTTTGATTCACCATCCAATTACTGTCATAAAGTTAGTATTTCATGACATTTATGGAGTGTTAGACCACAAAAACTACACGTCAATTCTGAATGGAGTAACTGTCTCAAAAGAGTATTTAATGTGGCTGAAAAACGTGGAACCATTTCAAGTGATTCGACCAATTCAAGCAGAAATGTTTACCTCTCTTGATTCAAGTTGGATCACATTTGATACGTTTTCTGAAATGAATTGTCCCTATATCAGAATCGAAAAATCAACATTTACAAATGAGCAATTGAAGGAGTTTATGAGCAATTGGATGAATGGAAAATATCCACGTCTTAAGCATCTGGAAGTTCAACTTCCATTTCTAAACACTCCATTTATTCTGGATGGATTTCCAATTCAGTCAAGAGAAGGGAGAATAAAGGAGGAGTTCCATACGTTAGTTTCACAATTTTCAATTCATTCTAATTTTTGTTGCAATTCAGTTGCAAAGATCATTCATTGGAAGTTTCGAATCGAGACGTGGATCTTCAGAATAAGAATGGTCTCACCGGCACCGTTTTGAATCCAAAAGTCGTTGGTAAACATCACAAATTTCAGTTCGTCGTCTGGCAATAAAAATGTATTTTAAACCAAATTCTTCTTCATTTATTATGACTATTCAAATTCTGACAACAATAAAGCAATTAATGATACTTCTCCAAAAAGCAATCCGGCACAAAATCACACTCTTCTTTTGAGATCCTCTTCATCTGAATTCCCTTTTGAAGTCCCATTTCACTGCGATATTCCACAAGACAAGCATCCCCATCCTTCTCCAAATAATTCAGAATATTTGTGAAGATCGTGGAGGTGAAGTCAAAACAAGCACGGAAGTTCCATTGACCACTTTGAGGCATATCTCGAGCTCTGAGAGTACTCAATGATCGAACGTGTCCCTCGTGTGTTCGATGACCAACGACAATGCTGTCAACGTTGACAAGCGATGATTGAAGCCACCATTTCAGGGATTTTGAGAATTTCCAGAATCCACCGTGGAGTTCTCCTTTCTGTGTTTTAAGCTCCACCATGTTCCCGTGCTTATCAAGGCAATCCACTTCTCCCGAGTAAAGGATTCCGATGGATCTTTTATCTGGATGAAGACGTGGATCTGTGAGAAGATCATTTCGAAATACCACACCATATTCTTCTTTAGTGGTTACAGGGGAGGAGGTGTCAGGTTCTTCCTGAAAGTAATCTTATGTTGATAGACGTCGAACGTCTTCTGATTCTTACCTTATCATCATCTCTCGTCACATATTGCTCAAACTTATGTCCCCAATAACTCATCCTTTTATCCATTTCTGTTTCATTTAGAGCTCTGAAACCATTTCTTTTTTTAATGATTATAACTCTTCTTTTACCTCTTCTTTGCTTGCTCAGTCTTCTCCTCCATTAAAAACACGACTCCTTTCATTCGCAGTGCCTTAATCTTCCATCCATCATCCTTATTATATATCGTAGCGGAGACTTTCGTCAAAAGACCTCTCCAACACACAAAATCCGCTTCGTGAACAGCGTTTTTGAGTCTGCCGCCTTCCGGAGACATTGAACGAATCCATTCGAGAAGCATCGTTAGTTTATCATCGCCTTCTTTTGGATCGAATGTTTCGAATCCGCGATTTAGGTCAAATGAGAAGCTGTTGGGACGATTGAACAAGAGCTTCTCGTGAAGACGTTTGGCACGCATTCGACCGAGTTGGAGTTTTCTGAAAATAAGGGAGTACTGAAAAAAAGGGAATGACCATTGAGAGATAAAAAGGATGTAATGAAAACCTGTTTTCATCTTTCTTTTCAAATAACAAAAGGCCTTGAAAACACTGCACTGAGAAAGAAGTAATTGGCAAGGTGCCAATTTTTGAAATTCTTTGAAAAACACCGTACCTATCATAAGTGATACAGTATTCTGAGATGAATTTCGCCTGTTTTTCAAACTTTGGTGGATTTTTTGAATGGTAGATTTGAGTGTCGAATGGGATGTGAACCTCGTCTGAAACTAGTTTGTTATTTTTTTCTTTAACTTCTTGTTAATCTTACTGGGCATCTTTCGCTTCGAATCTTGAACTTCTTGGTGATTCTCCGGGTGATTTGACATCTGTCATCCTATATTTTTGAATCTTTAACCATGAAAATGCAGAAATAGTAATCGAAACTTGTTACAAACTAAAAACTAAGCTATGCATATTGAAAAAGCCGGATAGTTCATGTAAATTCATTGATTTGGAATTATTAAGCGATATATAAAGAATTTAAAAGGGGAGATATAAATTATTAATATGAAAAAGAGATGCAGAAAAAGAAAAGAGACTACACAGGAATACTCAATACATGTAAACAAGAATGTGGATCGAAAATTGCACTAGTAAGGGAAGGATATAAACAGAATAAATGATCAAGACTATTATAAAAGGACAATAGGAAATGTTAATTCTAAAAAGAGATAAACTCGTTGGGGGAAAAATTGTGAGGATCATGAGACGGGGGATGGGAGAATTGAACAGGGAAGGGAAAGATTTTTGGGTGACAAAATGATTTTTCTGTTGATGAAATGATTAATTTGATTATGATTACTTCAAAAGAAAACAAAGATAGGATGCTTTATTAATTTGAGGTTCCTTGAACTGTCTGAGCTTTCCACTCCTTCTTGAGCTCACGGAGACGGTTTAACGGCTTCTGGAGATGCTCCGCACTCCATCCTGGTGAGGAAAGGGCAATAAGTTGGAGCTGCTTCTGATAGATATTTTCCAGTTTATGAGCGAAGATCTCCTTATAGAACTTGTTGATGAATCCAATCTGAAAACGATTGTTTGAGAAGGATAACAAATGGGAAAGACTCTTACCATCAGCCTAGATTTGTATTCTGCTGAGAATGCTCCAGGTCGATGTCCGGCTTCAGAATAATAACTGAAATGAAGTGATTGTTTTGATGTTTAAACTCTCTAAAGTAACTTACTATCTACACAAGATATTATACATTTCCATCTTCTGTGGAGGGAAGAACATTTCGGCAAACTTTGGAATCGGTCTTCCGTCGAGATCCATTCCAAAGGCTCCTGGTTCTTGATCGGGATTTGGCTTTCTCGATGCCGTTGATTTTACTGATGATGGGACCCCGGACAATTTGTTATTGAAAGAGTTGACTTGCTCTTGAGTGAGTGGGACTTCCACCAATGACATTTCACTTCCAGGCAGACGATGTTCCGGAGGGATAACAACCTTATTGTCTTCGAACAAATGATATTCCGTAAACAAAAGTGGGTTGTTCCGAGCGTAATGCTCATTCTGCACAAGTTCTGGAGATTTGTCCTCATCAAACTGGGGAACTTTTCCAGCACCTCGCGGAATGTAGACAGTCCGCAAGTATGGGAAATGACCTTTTGATTGAACAAAGTCAAATCCATACTTCAACTTTCCATCGACTCCGTGATTGCGAGCTGAGAGGGGAATTTGTTGAACTGCTTCCGCTGGCTCCATCTCAACATCTTCTTCTTCGTTGATGTCCAATTTCGGAGTGCTCATTCTCACGGCTTTGCTGGATTTTGGAAGACGGCCAAACGACGAATCTTCGTGGGTGACGATAGAGTTATCATCAGTTGGACGAAGTGGAAACCTGGCTGCCTTCCACTCATCCCTCTTCAATTCATAAATCCTATCTTGCTCGTCGGTTTCCATCTCCTCCACTCTTTGCATTTGTTGTCTGAAATTTGTAACAGTTTAGCTGATAAAATACTTAGCGCGGTATAGACACAGTGCGAATATTTTTGGGCAAACTATGAGGAAGCACACAGCGTAAACTCAAGATTAATACAGAAAAAAAAGAGCCTGCGTCTCTCATTCAATTTCTCTAATAAAATGCACTAAAAAGTACAGTTTTTCATCAAAAAAAGTATATAATGCACTGTTCAGCATCAGTTAATGGAAAAATGGATGCAAAATGACATTTTCGGGCAAAAGGCCATGGATAAAAGGAGCTTAGCCCATTACGTCCTCACAATGCGAGGTACTGTTCAGTACGGCAGATGTTATTAAGATTATGTCTCTTTCTATGTGACAAGGCGTGCCTTACCGGCAATTAATTGCTTGCAGGTGTATCTCTCTCTATGCGAAAATGCGCTAACTAAGGTCACTCACCCAACGGACGAAGACGTGCAAGGTTCTTCTTCTTCGCTTGGACTCGACGGGCCCTCTTCAATCTCCTCCAAAATATCATCAAAGTCGGGAGAGTCCGTGGTGAACATTAAGCGGGGGATGTGTTGATCGGCCTTGATGAGATTCTCCTTGTCGATTTCGTCCATGTGTGGCACATTTTCCATCCATTGTGTGGGATTGTCCGACTTTGCCATTTCGTCCATTTCTTGGAATATGACTGCAAAGACGGGCTTGTCCGTTCTGTCTCGATCGCTAGAAAATGTAAGATTACCATTTTGTTATTAGATAGTAATGTCATTAGCGTTTCGGCAACTGAAATCACCTGCTTCGCTTTTCGAATTGCGAAGCAAAGCTGTTTATGGAACAAAGCAACTTCAACATAACTGACATGTATGCCTTTCGATATAATACTTACACAAGGATCATTCGTTGAATTCCACTATCCAAAGAGTTCCTTCCATCTTTCTTGTAGACTTGCATACATCCAATTCGGGTGAACTGCTCCAGTTGTTGGGGTGCCACCGATTCAGAAGTCTTCGAAGATGGAGCAGCAGCAGCACATCTTCCTGTAAACCAATCATTCAAAACAGAACTACGCATATCTCTCTTACGTGTTGCACCACGCTTGCTTTCCTTTGCGATCATTCTCTTGACGATAGCCACAAAGTAGATGAACTTTGCATTCTTCAACTCCTCTCTCGTCACCTTCACATACTTGATATTGGACTCGTCGGATTCCGTGAGGTGCTTCTGCGCCATCGAGACAACAGACAAGCCGTGTGGGACGACCTTGGTCTTGTTGTTCATATCAACAATCATTGTGAAGGATTGAACGGAGGCGGCGGATGTGGCGTCTGTAAAAATGAAGATAAATGATGGAAATCGAAAATGAAAAACTAACAGTTGGAAGCATCCATGGAAGTTCCCCAAGAATTGATCTTGGTGATGTTGAGAGTGCACAGATCGACCATCTCGTTTCGTTCGCACTGAAAGAAGACTTTGATGGAATAAATTTGAGTACAGTTTTCTTACCGCTTTGTCCTCGATACTTGGAAGGATATCATCAATTTTTAGCATCTCGCGCTTGAGCAACTTGGCCTTTTTCGAGATGAGCCGCTTTTTGTCGATCACATTCGACACCAGAAACTTGCGAGTCTCGGACTCATTATGCAGGTTGAAGAACCTTTCTAATTCTTCAGAAGTACTGCATCTCTTCACAATTTTCTTCAAATTCTCCAGTTTGACTGGTTGAGACTTTCTCTCTCGTCTTCTTATAGAGGCGACGACGACGTTTGGTGATTCTCGAGAACTTCCGGCGGACGACGGAGTTGAAGTTGATGTTGTCGGAGACGGTGTCTTTGACAAATTCTCCTTTTCCTCAACTTTTCGAATGGTTCTCATTGCTTTTGCCGGAGCAATGTCGTCTGAAACTGTGTTTTTTTGTTAAAATTAATCAGAAAATACACAATTACCATTCTTCCGCTTTCTACTGCTTTTCGGTGACTCTATCTCCGCCGGCGGAACCATTGTTGTCATCTGCAAAAAGGATTCATTAAAGCCATTTAGTCAGAAAAGCGGCAAAAAAGGGCGATGAGGGAAATCGAGGAAGAGATTATGTAGCAGAAAAAAGGAGAAGAGACATAGACACACTCGTTGTGGCATCATATTCGGACAGCCGTCTGATGGTTAATCGAAAGGAGAGGGGAAAGAAGAGGAAAGAAAAAGGACTAATCTGATATTGATCAGATCGCGTTTTCGCGGGAAATGTTTCTGTTTGAAAGACCGCATGAATAATGAGCTAGGTGGTTAGAAGGGATGAGTGAGACATATTCAAGTTTTAGTACCCATTGTTCGACACCACTGTTAATTAGTCCCAAAATATATGCAGTAGATGTCAAAGGAGTGAATGAACAAAATGAATCCATCAAAGAATCCATGGAAGCAGTACCCGGGGTGAAATTCATGTTTGCTATGACTCAAGGAAAAACCTGTGAACTTTCATTCGATTGTGAAAGTATTCAAACCATAAGACGTTCTGTCTTATTAATAAAATATGCAGGTTTTAGTAGGCTACATAAAGCTTCCAAACGTTCGTTATAAATGGAAAAGGTTGCAGCGCTAGTCATTCTAGAAATGCATACTCTAAAGTTCTCAGATTTCAAAGTTACAATTAATAGATCCGGCTGAAGTTATTCTGCCAACTTTCGAAAAAGAACATGCAACACAAGTGTACTGGTTTTTTACACTTAACAACGGTCAAATGACAAAGCGTTCTCTTCACACTTTCTCGCAAAGCGTTCAACAAGTTCAACGAGGCTTCAACTTTGTAATAACTCGTCGAAAATCACTAGAAAATCAAAAGCGAACTTAACAAAGAAAATCCTTCGTTAGCGGATGTGTTTCCGTTAGATGTTTGAGGCGAACATGTTTTTGCAGACTCACAGCTTATTATTATTATGATCTGACAGTGTTATTTGGAAGTCTTAGTCTAATTAGAGAGTTGTTGAAAAGTGAAATTCAAAGCCAAACATGCATATGGTTGTGTTTTGAAACTATTTTGAGACATTCGAGAACGGGAACAGCAGACAGCTTTCATTGATCGAAGTGACGTGTTGGGATTAAAATTTGCATTAAAATGATTGAGCTGTTTTTTTTTCAATCTAGAAAGTTGTTAGTGCACCAACACAACTCAAAATGCCCATATTTTGAAGCTTGCGCTTAATTTGGCTAACTAAATCCGCCCATCATGCAAGCAAGACTCATGCCCAAAGACACAAAATGAGTCACCGTTTTTTTCTTCACTTTCACAAAAAGAAGAGGGCACCACCACACGAAGTGACAAATCAATAAACGCAAAGGAGCGACGCCTGCTCAATTCGAGAGAAACAGAAAAGAAAAAACGAAATAGAGTGCGAGTGCGGCGCCGAATATTCTAAGAATTATAACTGGGATTTATGGGATTCTGATGGAAGGAAAACTAAGCGCCTCGTGTTGGAAAGGGAAAGAATTGACAGAAGAAAAATTCGATTTCACTGATCACATCGATGAAATTTCGTCAGTCAATTGATAAGACAGGGCACTCTGTTTCAAAATAAGTAGAAAAATTTTGTGAAATTTTAGATGGAAAACATTTTTTGTGAAAAAACAAGGGGAGGGTCTGCCGAACGTCGAAGAGTTAGTTTGGTTTCAATTATAACAGAATAAAGATTTCTTATGGTTGGCATGAGCCTATTAGGCATTGTCAGAAGTACTCAGTTTTCCCAACTTGAGAAGAAGGGGAGATCTCTTTGAGCGGAATCTATTTGTACTTACAGATGACTGGCACTAACGATGGGTCAAGAAAAGTGAAGAGGGCACGAAGAGAAAAAATAAGCCGCCTGTTGTTTAATATGTTTCAACTGACCGTTTCTAAAGAATCAGGGTAGAAAAAAAAGAAGAACCATGTCAATCAATAAACAGTAAGATAAAAAAGAACAGACATTCTGGAAACGATGTCTGACAGAAGAATACAGAATGAACCGTTCGCCTGCACTACGCTGGTACACACAAATATGTAACACAACAGCGTCTTCCCCAAGGAAACAATTTAAATTATTGATCCAATAATCTGCTAACCAAATGAACGACATGTTCACCTAGGAATGAGAGAATGGATGACGTATTATAGAGATCAAAGGGTGGAATAAAGACAATTTAGTAAAACAACTCCCCAAAATGGTAAACGGAGCAACTATTTCTAAGACAGTTTGCATTCACTGACAACATAACAGAATAACACAGAATACTCTAACTTATTAATCTCATATTCCACTCAACAAACGAACAACATGTTCCTCCTCTCAAAATGCACCAAACTCCACCTCTCCCGTTTCACTCTCTTCTTCTCCACACTATTTCCGGCTTACTTTGGTTGCCATGGACATTCTCACATAGTGGCGGTTAAGCCGGGGAAGAAAGCTTCTTACTCGAATCATATTCTGATTCTCTGACGATGAATGCGTTGCTGAATATTAAGGAGGGCGAGTACACAAGTACAATTTATGGATTGGTGAGTGTGGAGAAAGTCAAAATGATAACTAAAATTGTGGGAGATTCTGTTGGGCGTTTCGGGAGAGCGAAAGTGTTTTCGTGAAAAAAACAAACAAAAAATCAACGAGAAAAACTAATTATCAAAAAGATATATTTACAAAATTTAGATTCACGAGCACAAATTCAACGATGCTATTCGAATTCTCCAATATCAACACGAAAGAAGCCCAAAAGTGAGTTTTGAAAACAAACGAAGGAATCTAAATAAAAATAAAAGCTTTTATGTCACTCTTATTGAGCATTCAATCAATGGAGGAACAGTTTTCTTTGATGGAAAATAAGCCAAGCGAAAAATCTGATTGGGCGCGAAATTTGAATCACATGGAATAAATTATTGACAAGATGAGGAATTGTGAGAAAATTTCATGACAAATTGATTGATTTTTGTTTTTGCTACACAACAACATAAAAACGCACAAGTGAACACTCGAAAAACGAACGATAAATGAGTTAAAAAACCAGAACTCCCTGATTTTTTTTGTGAGTGCGATAGAGCGCGCTTGCAATTTTGCGGGAAACTCAGGTCGTGACGTAAAAAGAGGCAGATGGCCAGCAGAAAAGAGTGTAATAATGTATGTGGAGAAAAAGGAAAGTGCCAGAATTGATGAGAATAATGTTTAGAATAGAGTGAAGAAAAAGAATAATAGTTGAGAGAATGATGAATGATGATTGGAAGGTGGAGAATGGAGAACTTTTAAAGAACTGATTTCAATTAGAGTTTTGATGTACAAACGTGAAGGCTAAAATCTCGAAAATCGTCTAGACGCTTTAAACTACATACTACGAAAATTGCAGAATCTGGCAGCCTTAAGCCTTCTCGCCTATTGCTATTATTACACCCAAGACTTTATGAATGCAGCTGACTGTTATTCTCAATTGGCCTACAATCATCCACACCTCTCTCAATACAAATTGTATCATGCACAAGCTCTATATAACGCCTTCAAGTCTCCAGAAGCACTGGCTGTCGTTTCCATGGTAACTTGAAGCTTTTTAGTAAACTTTAAAATATGCCACTTTTAGATCGAAGATGAAAGTCTTTTGAATGAAAGTATCAAACTAGAAGCTGCTATCAAGTACCAGGAAGAGGATTTGGTTAATTGTAGAATTCTTGTGGATCAATTGCCACCTGATGATGCGGCTGTTCTGATTAATACTGCATGTATTGATTTCAAAGAAGGGAATTATGAAGAGGCATTGAACAAGTTTAAAGAGGCTACAGAGTTTTCTGGGTATCAGGTAGGAAATGTTTTTGGTGGCTGGCTGTTCTCTGTGAGCTGGAGGAAAATTCATAGAGAACGATTGAAAAGATTCTCGAAAATTTATATGGCGAAGGAAAAATAAAATCAATATCTCCATAGAATGGACCAGACGATACACACGATAGCGATGTGTGGAGGTAGACGTTCTTATACACAAAGAGAGATGACCTCTGTCTTGCCTTCTAGGAAAGGGACGCGTTAAAGGCTATGTGTGTGGAAAACAGAGTTACAAGTAGGAGCATCGTCAGGCTGATGAAAGACATAAAAGCAAACGAATTCTACTGATGTCAATAGTAAAGATGATTTTCTGAAGATTTCAAAAAGGTTTTCAAAAGTGTGACCTCGATGTCTACGGGCTAGTTATATTCTAAAAACTAGAAGTATTTGCAAATAAGTTTTTGTTTTACCTCCATTTGAAATTAAGCTCCCTACCACCTACTACTCTTAAGGGACTTCTTTGTATGATTTTGATCGGACGAAACGAAATCTTTGAAGTTCAAAAATTCGTAATTATAGTTGTTTATTCAAACATTGTCGGCACTTCAAGGTTTCCACAATGCTCATTTACAGACAACCACTATAGAAACTTTCACATTAGAAATGTTCTCAGAAGTTTAACTTTCAAAAGTGTTTCGAGTTTATCAAAGTTCCAACGCGAAACTCTGGGTGGCCTAAATTAATAGAAAAATGAAATGATTTGCCTTCCTGCACTACTAGTGTTGGAAGCGCAAATAACCTAGACTAATGAGACCGATAACGGAATGGAAAGGAGAGAAAAGAGAGTAAGAGACACAGACGAAATTGGGCGCCGAAATTTTCGATTTGAATTTTTTGGCATTGAGAACAGAGAAAGGGAGAGGGACAGTGGTCTATGAGTGCCCATACTAGGTTACTGGTGCGATCAGAGACAAAGAGTAATAGTAGGAAACGAATGTAGGAATATTTTCAGTCTGGGCTAGCCTACTCCATTGCTTTGTGCCATTATCGTCGTCATGACTATCAAGCTGCTTTGTCTCTCATTGAGGAGATTATAGCCACAGGAGTCAAGCAACATCCAGGTGCAATTTTTCTCTGAAATTTTCAGCTGTAACTTTGCTTACAGAATTTAACGTGGGAATGGGAAGTGAAGGGATTGATGTAAACTTCATTCAGAACACTCAAAAACTTCACGAATCTGCATTGATTGAGGCTTTTAATCTGAGATTTGCAATCTATTATAAAACTAAAGATTGTAAGGAATTTGTTGTTGAATATTTCTTGAAAATAATGATTTCAGTCAAAGCAGCGAAAGAGAGTTTGACTGATATGCCGCCGAGAAATGAGCATGATGCAGATCCAGTTACTCTGCACAATTTGGCCATTTGCAATGCCAACACAGACTTCGGAGACAGCTCAGCCAAGCTTCAATTCTTGCTTGGAATCAATCCATTTCCAGCAGAGACATTTGCAAACTTGTTGTTCTTGTATTGCAAAAACGATTATTTTGGGTTGGCCGCTGATGTTTTGGCAGAGAATCCAAGTCACACTTTTTATTGTTTGAGTGAAGTGAGTTTCGAACTTTGATCTTTGGCAAGGATTTTTCTCATTTTCCAGTACCAATTCAACCTTCTCGAAGCACTTATCTACATGCCAACAAATCCAGAAGAAAGTTTGAAAAAACTAGAAAAACTCGAAAAAGAATGTTTGGATAGACTTCGTAAAACTGCCATTGAAATACAAGCTCGAAAAGAGAGAAGATCGGATAATGACGACTCTTTGGAAATGAGAACTCTTGAAGAGACTTATGATGATTGTTTGGAAATGTATCTTCCAGTTTTGATGACTTATGCGAAGTATTATTGGGATAAACGAGATTATCAGGCAGTTGAGAAGTTGTTCAGTAACTCTCATGATTACTGTAGAGAGCATGACACGTGGAAATTGAATGTTGCTCATACGATTTTTATGCAAGAGAAGAAATATAGAGAGGCAGCTGCATTCTATCAACCAATTGTTCAGAGGCGAATGGAAGAGAGCGTGAGTTGTTACACAAAAAAGGTTATATCGTTCTATTATTTTTCAGATCCTGGAAGTCCCCGCCATGATTCTTGCCAATTTGGTTGTCTGCTACATCATGACCAACCAAACAGATGAAGCGGAATTGATTTTGAAGACTGTGGAGAATGAAGAAGAATCTGCATTGATTATGAAGCCCAATGAGAAGTTTTATCACAATTCTATCATTAGTCTGGTCATTGGAAGTTTGTATTGTAGTAAGGTAAGACTTTGGTCCCTTTCTTAATCCAAAAAAATCTGAAACATTTCCAGGGAAACTTCGAATTTGGTCTATCCCGAGTTGTCAAAGCCCTTGAGCCTCCAGAGAAAAAGCTTGGTGTGGACACATGGTATTATGCAAAACGTTGCATAGTCTCTGCAATCGAACAAATGGCAAAGAATCTTCTAGTCATTCGAGATTCAGTTGTAATGGAAGTTATTCAATTCCTTGCTACTTGTGAGGTTCCGGGAAGGAATATCTACACAATTCCTGATGACGTCATGGAAAATGCTGGAGATTCAAAAGTCAAGTGTAATGTCACTTATGAAGCAAGAATGTTGAAAGCGGCGCTTCTGAAGGTTTTCAATGGATCTTAACTAAATTTTGGTTTCTAATAAAACTTTTTATTCATAATATAAATGAAAATAAATAAACGAAAAAACCCCCCTCAATATTATCCATAACCACATCCACAACATCCACATCCACATGGTTTCATTGTGGCTGCTGGGCTGACAGCCATACATCCACAGCATCCACAACCACATCCATAATATCGTTTGGCTCGGACGATGACTTCAGATGATTGGCCTTCAGAAGCCGAAGCATCTTGCGTATTATCACTGTTTATCAAAGCCAACCCCGTCTCTGAGAAAATTGGCTGGGTAGGATTAACCTAAAAACTCAAAATTCAGTTTCAGAGATTACTCGAAAGCAGATCTTACTTTTTCAGCAACAACATTTTCCGTTCCACTCCCGAAAAGTGTTCCAAGAAGATTTGCATTTGCAGCACAGACAAGTAGAATCAATGAGATTAGAGACAAACGAAGCATGTTTGTTGATGTACTTTTTCCCAAACCTCATCCTTTTATACTGTCTGTTCCAATGCCATTCTTTTGTTTGAACAAGTGTTCGCTTTTTGAAAATGTGCATTATAAGTAGGTTTTTTATTGAGCTTTAAGAATAGCATTGTGAATTACGTCATTTGTTGAAAAAGCTTCCTAAAAATTGCAGTTTTGATAAACTTCAACAGAGTGAAAAGTCGGGCATTTATTTTTTTTTCTTCATTTTATTCTAATGAGCATTCAATGTGCTTGGGTCAAAACGAAAACAGTGAGTTGTGGTTCATAAAACATGGAATTAATGTACTTCTCCGTCTTTATTATCAGATTAAAAAAAGAAAAACAATTAAAAGTTAGAAAAAGATGTTCTATTCTTGAATAGGGGCTCCGTGGGCGACGTGCTCGTTCCTGTTTTCCACTCGAGCTTCTCTTGCCGTTATTTTTTTCTTCACCAGTCGAACTAGACCTTCAATCCTGAGGAATTCTGCCGACATGAGGACTTGCTTCAGTTCTTCAGTAGTGTCCGGAAGTTTGCATCTCTCGAACTCCAAGTATTCAAAGACCATTTCGAGCATTGGAAGCGTTTCTTTCATATAATAGAATCCACGAGGATCTCTATAGTTCTGAAATATTCTTTAACAGAATAGACAACTAAAAGAAGCTAAAACCCACCAGTCTACTGTAGTACGTTTGAGATAAGACTGTTTGACTTCTCAAAAGCGTTCGGTGAGATACAGTAGTCTCGACCTGACCGAAATGGGCAACCACAGAAGATCTCTCTGAAACATAGAAGTAAGTAAAACAGAGAACCTATCATCATCAAAATTGAAGCATGATGTGTTTTAAAACAGTGTATTTCCCATTCATACCTCGTTTATTTCCATTATTCTCTCCTTCTCTACTTTCATAATCGTCGACTCTTCTATGAACCTCACATCGTCCGACTTCCACTGCCATTTCCTCCATCAATTCGAAATGATGAGGAAATTCGAATTCCGACGGGAACCGGTGGAGTTGGAGAATAGATTTGAGATGTGGAGCAGGAACATTGAGCCGGATCGTCAAGCCATCGAAATGAGAATTTCCATAGTCTTCTCGCAAAAATTGTTCGATTTTGTGGAACTCCGCTCGCGATATTCCAATCACATCGTTTCTCCGTACAACCTCTGTGAGTGGTGAACCAGATGACAGTGAAATGTCAAACTGGTAATCTTCTCGAACCTGGAATTGGTATATGGGTTTGATTAGAAATTGACAGGGTATAGCCACTCACAGATAGGAACTCGGCCTTGAATTCCCTTTTCAATATTGACATGCGTCTCTTCTTCTGCTCGATATTCTGGTTCATTGGATCGCATTTTCACACCGTTGTCACCATACCAACATTTCGGAAAGCTGAATATTGAGATTTTATAGTGATACTTTTTCAGTCCTCATACCTCGTTTTGCTATCAAGAACCTATCCATCACAATTCTGAACTCATGAAGCCGGTCCAAAGCTTTCTCTCCATTCAGCATGAAAGTATGGTCGAAGTCATCGAAGTGGATCTTTCTGTCAGGAAGAAGGCGAAGAAACTGCTGACATGTGACAAGGACAACCTGAAAGAGGCCGATTCTTTTCAGTAAATCGCTTCATTGGTATCCATTCACACACTTCTTCAATTATTTTCATTCTCCCTGTTCTCACTCACATTTTATTCCTTCAGATAATTCGACACGATCTCCCGAGTGTGTAGTCCATCAATCACCGTCTCGAACATCCTTTTGAGCGTCCAGTTTTGCCGATGATCCGTATGGAAGTCCCGCAGTGATGTTTGCATTGCCGGTCCTTTTTTCGGCCTGTAATATTTCTTTCGGAAATTCTTTTTTTCAGAAAAAGTTCTCACAAAAAAAAGAAATAACAATAAAAACTTACCTTCTAAATTTAGTGACGTGGAAAATAGGTTAACACGTCACCATTTTTTTCACGTTTTTGTTAAACCTATTGTTGTCTTTTTAGGTTAAATTGTGAAAGATAGCATACATTCTATCTTTTTGGCTAATTTCCGATTGAAAGTCCAGCATAATTAGGAAAACACAACAATGCGAATTTCTGTAAGCCGCCTGGTCGCAAGCACCAAGCACTGCCACGCCAAAATACACACCTTCCCATGGTACATGCTTCTTGATAAAAATCTTTTATTGCATCATAAATAGTTTGAAAGGCACATAAAAAGTGATTATTTCCATTAAAAATTGGTTAAAAATCAAAAAAAATCCCCGTTAAGAAAAACGATTCGATGCCTATAAGCTCGTTTAACTGATGAATGAAAAAAAATCCCAGAAATGGAAAAAGTTTAGCTTCTCGGAAGACTTGAACTTCTTCGTTGTTGAACTGGAGAAGCATTGGCGGCGTTGGTGGAAGCATTTGCTGGTTTGAATACTCCATCATCCAGATATCGGGTACAGAGAATTTCCCGGCGATTGAATAAAGCCAAGTAGAGAACGTCGCCCTGTAAATGAGAAGTTCGTCCCTTATTTTTGAAATTACAGGCTAATATTGTTCAGATTCCTAAGGGGCCTTATGGAGTTCCAGTATATTCCGAACTTTGATAAACGTACCCTTGTGCAAATCCCCAGCGCTTCTTGAGGTCGAACAATATCCGGAAGTGTCACTTGTTTCAGCCGACGAACCCCCTTGACTCCAGACAATAGAATCCATAACTTCCCACTTGCATAATCAAGAATGAGCAAATTTCCGTTCTGAAAAACCTCGTTGATATGATAATGGAACACAAGACAAACCTTATCAACAATAGCAGAAGCTGGAGAGTGAATATGCTCATTGAGCCGATAAGTCTTGCTCAAGTCATATTCATTTATCAGGCTCATGGAGTGGTCAACCACAAAAAGAAGAAGACGATTGTTAGCAGCGTCGCAAGTCAGAAGAACAACGGCTCTGAAAATTACTTTTTTTTAGAATGTTCACAACTTCTCAAAACCCACTTATAATCTGCTTGATCCTCTGCTACTGTCAAATACTGATATCTAGATTTTCTTGACTCTTTCAGAAGTTTCCACGCCTTTTTACTCCTTATATAAGTCCACAGAGCACTTTTGATATTATCACCAGATGTCATAAATAGATGACCTCGAGGGCCTACAGTAATCCATCTCGTCCTGCTCATCTCTATTTTTGGATCTCTTGGACATGCGATAACTTCCACTTTCCGACAGTTGGAAGCAACATCAAACACGTGAATAGATCTTCCTTTTGATTGCATTACACTCACGTACCTGGAAATTGTGATGTTGGCCTAGTATTATAAGAGTAGGAAAACTAGTCCCCGAATGCTTTCTTTATTGTAAAGGGTCAGTTTTTTACAAGATAATAATAGAACCTTCGAATATTCAGAAGTTCAGTTTTCAAATCTTTTTCATTTCGATTTTCAATCTATCTGAAGAGCCTGGGACGCCCTTTTTTCAAGTGGGAAGATCTTTGAAAACTCACATCAATTCATTCTTCTCATCGACACAAACCGAACTAGCCGATGAGTTTTTTATCAATATATTTTGCTCAATTTCCCCATGAGAATTTGTTATGTAGACCCCTGAAAAACTTCTCATTAAAAATGTTATTTACTTCTTCTCCCATTAAAATACCTCCACAACTATCCGTCACTGCTAATTTATTTGGCCTCGATTGCGTACTAAATGCCTCGACACAAATCGGACGTGTCAGATAACTTTTACCGAAACAAAATGAAGATGATTCGTCTTCCTCACGTGGTGTCGGTGTTATTGAGGAACTCTGAAAATTGATGGTAGAGGGAGAGAGTGTGGGCGAGTAAGAGACGGAGAGAAAATGTTTATTCTCTGCGTCTCTTTGTAGTACATGCTCTTTTCCTTTTTTTTTTCAAAAACTCACCAAAATACTGCTTGCATGAGAGTTATAATCCATTAGAGGTGGCAACGAAGAAACCCCTGATGGCCGTGTATCCACTGTACAAATACTACTTGAAGACACTGATCCGAGTCGTGGAGCCTCTTCCAAAGGTATTGATTTCTCTCGGAATGAGCTCACATAAGGTCCTTCTCGAACGAAACGAGAAACGGAAGAATCGACACTGCAGCCACGTCTTCTGTCTTCAGTTGTTGTAACTGACATTATATCACTACGAGCACTGCAAAACACGCGACAATTCTAGACTAAATAGAAAAGGACTCACTCATTTACTTGTACTGGAACTATTCCAATACTCTCACAAATGAATAAACTCATTAGTCGAGCATCCCAATCTGTTGAACTTTTGATTTCTGGAATATCGGCATCTGAGACAGAATGCCGGGGAAGACGCATTATATCCGCTGTCATATCCAGCACTTTTTGCATTCTGAAGGGATAGAATTTTGTGGTTTTCAGCCTCTAAATTAACTGGTACGGACAGTTTTGATAAAGTAGGGCTATCTTAACATTAACGGTTTTACTTGAGAATCAAGATGATCAAATTCAGGAACTTTCTGAACTCTACTTTTTTGGAAACAGTCCAAGGCTTTGGACTTCACGATATCCTTTTGGCAACTAGGTAGCCAGGCCTCACCACTAAATTCAATTACTAGGTCACCCGTTTTTACTTACTTCGCTGGATCAGACACATCCAGATTCCACGTCTTCCAAGCTGGTCTTGAAGGAGATGGCACATGATATATAGACGGTCGATCATCTTTTGTATCAATATTAATCAATTCTCTATTCAATCTTGATATCAGCCTTCGATCAGGTTCATTTCTTCTTTCCACATATCCAGATAATTCATTTAATAAGATTACTTCTATTTTAGCCACTAATTGCTTCACAGCCATTTTCTGTTGATGAGCATATTCACTCCGTCGAGAGCATCGACCTTCGAGAGCTTGAACGCAGCTTCTGAAAATAGGAAAGTGAGAGAGTGTGGCAGTCAAGGAGACACAGAGAGAAACAATATAATCTGCGTTTCTCAATAGAACGCACTATTTCGGCCCGGAAACTTCCCCCAAAGAAAACACACATTTCTAAGTAAAAGTCCATTTTTAGGTAACCAAAAAGAAAAAAAAACAAAAAGTAATAGTAAAAAAAAAAAGAATAAAAGATCTATTGTCTTCTATTTAACCTAAAATTAGAGGGAGGGTGGAAGCTTATTCAAGTTCAGTGAAGCAGTTTAAACCCAAAAAAAGAAAGTAAGAAAAAGAAGAAGGAAGGAGATGGAAGAGCGAAGAATAGAAACGAAAGAGGAGGGAAGGGCTCACCTCAAAACTTCCTGCTCTTTCCATTCGTTGCTCCGATGCTCACTGTGCCCTTTTAGTAGGTGACATTGTCTGAAATTGTGAATAATTATAGTTTGTGCTAACAATGAGTTTTGAGCTGAAACAGAGTGTTCAAAGAGGAAAATGCATTTCTGGAACAGAAAGTTGTTTGAATCTTGAAATCTTCAAGTTTTGAAGGTTTTTTTTGTTTGATTTTCTTTCGGGTTTTCGATTTGTAATATTTATTTGTTAGCTTTTCATAAAGTACTCCACAAGCAATTGCGCTCTATTGATAATAAAGGTCAATTTCCTAGGTAAAAACTTTGTCCGTTTCTGTACTGTTCCCTACAGCTTTGCCCAGTCTTAACTAGACAAAAATGCTCACTTTCCCTCGTGAAGAGAGAGAGAGAGTGTGCGCGGCAGAGAGACTCAGAGAAAAAGTTATTTTTCTGCGTCACTTACTATCGTACTATCTTCTTTTTTGTGCTCCTAAAATCAAGCTACAGTAGCTCAGCTTTCCGATCTTAAATTTAACTTTTCCAATTTTTTCCAAATTTCAAAGCCTTCATCTCTAAATTCAGACAAAATTCAATCAAAATTGACATTCAAAAACGTAATAAACCCAATGATCCGTATAGTCATCTCTTTTAATTCAACTAATGCCCTTTTCCCTTTCTCAAAATCCTTTTTTTATTTCAAATTCTCCAAAAATCTTCAATCCAATTCAATCAATTTGATGTGCTAATCTCATCCTTGAAGAACCAAAACGTGGAAAACTTTTTTTTCGAAAATCCGTTTCTTTCTAATTATGCACACAAACTTTTGGCGGCTCCCGTTTTTCTCGCGGCTAAGGGGATTACGGATTTGTCTTTTCTCCTCTTTTTCCTTCTTCAGAAGACGTTGAGCAATGTCTTCAGAAGATGTGATGTCTTCTGGAGAAGTGCTTCTTCTTCTTCTTTTTTCTTCTTCTCGAGCAGTAAATGAATTATACATTGTAGGAGTACATTCTAGAAGGGATTCATTTTCACTTTTTTCTGATTTATTCTAGATTGAGATAGATACTGTAGATAATTAGATGCAGGGTTTGTACGTCTTCTTTTTTTGGTTTGCAAAGAAGGGTTCAGATGCCGTGACGTCTTCTGAATCTTCAGAAGCTCACAAAAATAGAGGAGTTTTGACGTCTTCTAAGATTATTATTTTAAAACTTTCGGAGATCTACAGTACTTAGACGCCGCGAAGTCAAAAATTTCAAAAATTTCAACTAAAAAACTTTTCCCCCAAGTCACCTCTTTTTTTCTCTTCTCAGTGTGTTTTCCAATTCATTTTCTTCGCTCATTTATTGTTTCCACGTGTTCTTTTTCTCATTCATTTTTCTCTATTTTCTCTATTTTTCACCTTCATAATAGATTTCCGAAAGGTCAAATGATGGAGATTCATCAATCAAAAAAATATATAAAAATTTGATTGGAAAACAGAAAAAAACAGTGAATTCTGTCGCTTCTAGGGGAGATTAGGAATTTTGAAGCTTGGAAGATCGAGAAGGGATTTCCTGTCGTTCAAATTTTGGTGGCCTAACTTTTGCAACTGGTAGCCTAAGATTCCTTCAATCTTGATGACAAGTAGTACAACCTGCTCGGGGACTAGTTTTTAGAAGGCCAGAGAAGCTAGGCCATTATTCGCGATTTGATTTGATATTCTACGGACTACTTTCTGAGTGAGCTGGGTTTCTAGGCCATCATTTCCCAAGTATTGAAAAACTCTTTTCAAAACTAGATCATTCGAAAGAGCAACAATTTTCGGTTTTTCATCAAATTCTCTTTAATGTTTCATCTTCTCCCATCATTAGATGATTAAAAAAGAAAAAAAAAGAGAATATAATTTTGACTCGGATGATTTATATATTATTCACCAGTACCCAAACCTGTCAAATGCATTTTGAGAATGAAAAGACACAGAAAAGGGGAAGGGATGTCATTAGAAAGAAAGAGAAAGAGAAAAGAATAAATATATAGAGACAAGAGTGACCACTGGACCCCTCCCAGACCCCCTTAGGAACGAAAAACGAAAAGAACAATTCTTTCCTCTTTTTTCCACTTCCGATCAGCCACTCCTCCCGTGTTCTGCTCAGATTGAGGTGGAAGAACTTTTTGACTTTTTGAGATTTTTAGTCTGTTCAGGTGCTTAAGGGGAGTCTAACCTTAGTTTTGAAATAATGGTCCTGAAATTTTCAAATCTTCATATTTTTTCATCTGCTTTTGGCTTGATTTCACATTACAAATTGGCGCCAAAGTGCATTAGAGCAAATTTGCAGAATAGACAACTTTTCCTTCCTTTGTCCTCAACTTCCACTCTTTCTCTCTTCTTTTTATTTATTCATTATGTTTTGTGTGGTTTTTGATTTTTAGAAGATAATTAACGAGCTTAGTTCATTTCTTTTGGACTTTTCTATGGAGTTTGGACAGAGCCTAGGCAGAGTCTGAAAAGTTCAGTGCGAATCCTAATGAGCCGAAAATCTTGGTAGAGCCCATATTAGTCTGGTCAAAACTGATATCAACTTGTTAGAACTTCAGCCTTTTGAGACAGTTATGATTACTGAGCGTGGCAGTTTCAGCTAGGAATATGCTGTCTTAAATCCTGTGAGAATAGTTCCAGAACAATTTTTTTCATTCATAGCTTGTTAGGCAGCCCCAGGATGAAGTATTTTCTTCAAAAACTATTCTCAGAGCCTGATTACGTACACCCACTCTTTGTCTTACTCGAAGAGTAAAAAGAGTAAGATTTACAAGTTCAGAAAGCCCAAAAGCCCAATAGAGCTCGTACTAGTCTCCGAGTCAGATTTGAGGTTTAATGGGCGTGGCAGTTTTAGTTAAGACGAAATCCCGGTGGAATAGTTTTAAGGTCTTTAGCTTTCTATAAAATTGAAAATGTTCATTCAAATATACCCAATCTTCTTCTTAGCAACCTTGCAATGATAGTCGGCGCTAAGCTGATCTGAGGAGCCCTTGTAGCTCAAAACGTTTCAAAAAATGACTCATAATCTTCTATAAGCAATATAATACAGAAACATTTCTCTATAGAGCATGATTGCATTTCCTTTAGCTGCCATAGATACCTAGAACACTTCCCGTTCACTATCTAAACACTGCCCTTAAACGACGTCATTGGCGCCTCTCTCTCTCTCTTCCCTGTTCATCCTCAATTAACAAAAACATGTGTGTTCGAAGATATCTCTCCATCCATTCCGATCCGTTACCAAAAACACACAAACTATCTTCTCTTCTCCTTCTCCTTCTCTCATTATCTTTTGTTGCTCTCAACAGATATCTCTCCTCAATTCATTTCCTGAGCTTCTTCCCTCCCTCCCTCCCCCTTCGGAGATATACCTAGAGTGTTATGTAAATACTTTCCTCTTTTCTCTCTTCTGTCTTCGCTAATATATCATTTCTTTTCTTTTCTTTTTTTTTTACTATTTCTTTTCACCTTATGTCATCTTGTCACTCTTAACCCTGAATTCAATTAAACTAGTGACAGGTTGAGGACATGAAGGACATTAGGTTCGAAAAAGTTTCAAAAGTTAAAGAGGCCTAAAAATGGCCTAGGTTTCAATTAGGCCATGTGGCCAACCGTTCAGGCCACGGATTGGCAAGTTTGCCAAACTGGTCTCTTTTGGGCCGGCTTAGCCTGACTTGATCTGATTTGGCCTAAAGTTTTAAGATCTGGTCAGGAGTAGAGGAAGGTCAGCGGAGTCCACCGACGTCCGATTGAGCCTCAACTCGGCCCATAAACCTATTTTGAACCTTAAAGCGGTTTTGATATCCCGCAAACTTTTCTCAAATCTCAAAAAGAGATTTGGTTCATAAACCAAAAGTTTTTAGACCAAAATCCGTCTCTACGAAAAATGGGATCATTTTCATCCAAGTAACATAACATTCGAGTAAACGATGATTTTTCCATGGATTCCCATATCCAAGTTTTCGTCAGAAATCCAATTCTGTGCCTCAAAAAAACAAATCAACAGTGAACTTTTTCAAAACCGAAATCTAACCTTGCGGTACTCGTGAACTCATAATTTTATGACGAATCAGTCTCTGATTTTCACACTTTCGATCTGCTTTCTTTGACAGAAAAAATGTTGCAATAGCCAATTGCATTTTTCCCCAAATCGTCTTCAGAAAACGAAGAAGATGAGGGATGAGCTTCAATCAAGAAAAGAAGAAGGCAAAAAATAATAATTTCATAAACCGAAATCTTATTTTCCATCTCTTCTCCCAACCCAACCAAACACATCACTTCTTGCTTTTTTTTAACACTTCTTCTGAAGTGAGAGAATATTATTTGACGGCGTCGGAAGAAGACGTTAGAAGAGATGTAGACATACACGGGCATATAGAAATCGGATACGTCTCGCATTTCGGTGGAAGAAAAAAAAGTTTTTCATTCTGGTCCCTTCCTGAAGAGGGAGGCGGGGAAGGGTTTCCGTTATGTACACCTTTCCATGTGTCAATTCGTCATTTTTTTCTTTTCATTTCTTTTTTTATTTTTTGAGTACTCGTCAGAATTTTGGATTCTGAAGGCGTTGCCTTTCTAGAAGGTCACGCCTTCTGAAAGGTTCAAGAAAACGTGAGCCATGCAAAACAGAACTGCTCAAAGACAAGCTCCGCCCACTTCGGCCACGCCCCTTTTTCAAGATGCTCTTCTAATTTGAAAAAAGCTTACTTGAAACATGAATTGTTTGAGAAAATAAACAAAAAGTCATGTTTATTTTCGACATTTTTGAAAAAAAAGTGAAGAAACTTTTTTTCAATTTTTTGGCCTTTTGAAAAAATGAATAATTTCTGAAGACGGTTTTCAAGCTTCACCTAGTTTTTGAGCCTTTTCCAAGTTTTCAAAAAACGTTTTAGGGCTTTTTTTCTTGACTTTAATCCTTTAGAAAGTTAACTTTTGAAAATTGAAGATCACTTTTTTTTCAAATTTCTCTCATTTTTCTAATTTCAAATCAATTTCATGTCCCCCTTCCTTCCCCCATTTATCTTCGTTTTTTCTCCCATAAAAGTTCATTCTGCATCTCTAATCCTCCTCAAATCACACACTATTTCCTTATCAATTCTTTTTACTTCCTATCAACCTTCTCCACCTCCTTCATCTCCTTCCCAACGTCTTCTAATTGAAGACGTCGTTTTTTGAAAACCATGAAGAAAATTTCAGAAGTTCAAAGAAATGCAATTATGACTCTAATATCGTATTTTATAATCCATCATCAACTGCTCCTCCTACTTATGTTTCCAGTTGGTATTCATGGAGAATATAGTATGCGATCGGAGCAGGAAATATTAAATGCTCTTTTAAAGAATTATGATATGAGAGTAAGACCACCACCGGCTAATTCATCAACAGAAGGAGCAGTGAATGTACGGGTTAATATTATGATTCGAATGCTTTCAAAAATTGATGTTGTTAATATGGTGAGTCTTTTTTTTCTGTTGAAAATTTGAAAATATTGAATAAACCTGAGCTTTTTTTGAGCTCATAAATTGGCTCCGATTAATATTTTTTCTGGTTTTTGGCTTAGAAATGGGATCAGCATAGTGGAAATCAACCCACTTGACCTAGAAATTCAACTTGGTAAAGCTAGTCCCCGTTTCCAAAACTAAAGACTCGAAGAAGTTTCCAGATTAAGAGGTGTTTGCCGGAACTATCATCTTCTAAAACTTCAAAATCTATAAAAGATGGCCTAGAAAACTTTCGTTCATAAAAACTAGTCCCTTGCTTTTTCAATTAAGATTTTGGCAGTCCATAACGAAAACACTTTATCAGTTAAAATCGAGAAGGTTTTGCTTACTACTAGCTCAACAATTGTGGCCTAGAAAACCATTTTTCGTAAGCCAGTCCCTTGAGGATCAGGGCACAACTACTCAAAAACATCTGTGCTGGCAGAAATGACCTAGAAAATTCCTCGGCCACCCTCTCATCTAAACTTTCTTCCAGGAATATTCAATTCAACTAACATTCCGTGAAGAATGGATTGATCCTCGTCTCGCTTATAAAGATTTGGGATTCTACAATCCACCTGCATTCCTTACAGTACCCCATGTCAAGAAAAGTCTGTGGATTCCAGATACTTTCTTTCCAGTGAGTACTTCTTCTTTGAAAATGCGCTCTACCGAACTTTCTCACAGACAGAAAAAGCAGCTCATCGTCATTTAATTGATATGGAGAACATGTTTCTGAGGATATACCCAGATGGAAAGATTCTTTATAGTTCACGTATTAGTATGACAAGTTCATGTCCAATGCGTCTTCAATTATATCCATTGGATTATCAATCATGTAATTTTGATCTTGTCAGTTATGCTCATACAATGAATGATATCATGTATGAATGGGATCCAGTGAAGCCTGTTCAATTAAAAACTGGAGTTGGATCAGATCTTCCCAATTTCGTTTTGGTCAATTATACAACTAATGCTGATTGTACGAGCCATACAAATACAGGTGGGTTATGAATTTTTGAAAGGGTGTTGGGTGTAAAGCTTTAAGTATGAAATCTAGAGGTTATAGCTCAAATTCTGAACTCTCTGATATCAAATTTTGTAATTTTGAAGTCCCGAAGTTCTCGATTCTTTGATTTCTCCACAACTTTTTCGTTAGAATATTGCTGGAGTAATTCCTCATTATTATTTCCTGAAATATTTTCTGATGCTCCCTTCCAAAATGTTCCCACGATACTTTGCTCTAAAATTGACTTCTTTATCTTCTTTCTCAAAAACTTCCAAAAATACAAATCTGAATTTGTTTGGTTTGACGTCAAAAAAACCGTCTTGCAAACCAATCTGTTGACACATACTCATTGTTTCGTTTTTTTCTGTTTACTTGGTTTCACTTCAAAAGTTTAGAAAATGTTATTTAGGTCATATGGGGTAGGGATTACTGTACTTGTAATGAGCTGAAAGCAGGTCTTATAAACAAGGTTACTGTAGATTCTAAGTAGATATGATTGAATGGCTTAGATTAGTTAGGACGTACAGTAGTCTAATAAGTCTTATACCACCATAACCAAAATCTTCCAGGTTCATATGGATGTCTTCGAATGAATCTCCTTTTCAAAAGACAATTCAGTTACTATTTGGTCCAACTCTATGCTCCTACCACAATGATTGTCATAGTCTCTTGGGTATCATTTTGGATAGATCTACATTCAACGGCTGGAAGAGTAGCCCTGGGAGTCACTACTTTACTCACAATGACTACTATGGTAGGTTAAGCTTGCCATCGGCTCCCTAGTTCGAGATTCCCAATTTCCAGCAATCCGCAATCAACGCAAAACTCCCACCCGTCAGTTATGTAAAAGTTGTTGATGTTTGGCTTGGAGGTAAGCCTTCCCTCTATAAGATACAGTATCTCAATTCTATCTTTTCAGCCTGTCAAACCTTCGTTTTCGGTGCTTTACTGGAATACGCATTCGTCAGTTATCAGGATAGTGCCCGTCAAAATGATAGGGCTAGAGAGAAAGCGGCGAGAAAAGCACAGAAAAGAAGGGAGAAGTTAGAGATGGTGGATGCTGAAGTATATCAACCACCATGTACTTGTCATACTGTAAGTGGACTGAAGGGGTTTAAGAGGTTACTGTAGATACAGTAGGAATCCAAAGGGGTACTGTAGGCCAAGCAGCTGCGAGAATATGAGATAGCTAGAAAATATGAGATAGCAGACTTTGTGGGAACTTTAGACTACTGTACCTGTTGCTCAGCTACTGTAGATACTGTAGGCTTCGGAACTACTGATAACTGTCTCTACTGTCAAATTGATAATAGTTGTGCAAGGAATTCAAATGTTTCTTTTCGCGGGTGGTCCGCCCATTTTCACTTCGCACTGCGTAAAATCAAAAATAGCTTGGAGATCAGAAAAGGAGCACCGCCCGCGAAAATAAAAATTTGAATCCCTTGCACAACAATTATTAATTTGACAATATCTTTCTTGCTCTTTCAAGGATTACTGTAGATAACTACTGTAAGATTACTGTATCCCCTTTTTTGCAGTTCGAAGCCCGTGAAACATTCCGTGACAGAATGCGTCGCTACTTCACTAAACCCGATTATCTGCCGGCTAAAATAGATTTCTACGCCCGTTTCGTGGTCCCACTTGCCTTTCTTGCATTCAATATCATCTACTGGGTATCGTGTCTTATCATGTCTGCCAATGCATCCACTCCAGAGTCTCTCGTTTAGAATTTATGATTTATCAATACTTTTTTTGAATTTTCTCTCAATTTTTGTAAATATCACCCTTTTTTGATACCGGTATAATTGGAAAACAAATAATTGTCTTTTTTTTTTGGAAATAAATGAATGATGAAACTGAATAAATTGTGAAAAAGGCTCGAGGATTACTGTAGATTTTAGGACACTAATTCAAGCCAAAAACGTTTCCACAGTCATTTTCATCTTCAGAATAACTTTTAAAAAACCAATAAAAAAAGACTCGAAACTAACTTGCAAACAGTTGAAATACAATCTCGACACCACCAAAGTTCAACAATATGTTGTGGAGAATTTGATGAGGATGGGCGTGAGGATTGATTTATATCCAATTGTTTTCCACACTCGTCACAATCTACTATCATTTTTGCATAACTGAAAATAAGGGAAATATCAGGGAGGCTAAGAGAAAAAAACGGAGGAAAAAGGAGAGTAAAAGAGGTAGAACTGACTGTGAAAAGAATATTGAAAAGAAACATGGGTAAACATGAAAAAAGGTCAATATATGGGAATGTTTACAAAAATGCCAGAAGAGGAAAACTGCGTATTTACTATAAAATTGGAATTTAGGTTTGTTACGGAGTTTGACCAAAAATCCCAACTATCATGAATGATTTCAAAATCGGAACAACTAAAAAAACTACACTATAACGAAAGAAATATTTGTTAGCTGTCGTTTTTTGATATTTCTTCTAACAACTGAAATATCATGATTTGTCTAATCAATGTGTCTGGACATGTATGGGGCAATATTATTAGAGGTTCAAAGAAATCCTTCGAGTTGACCACTTTTTGAAACCTCTTTGGAAACGGGTTCGAAACAGATTGAGCTGTAAATAAAATTTAGTTTTTCTAGTGGTCCGAAATCAATCTTAGTACATTTTTATCAATGGGAACTTGATCAAAATACGTCTAATCTCAGAAAGTAGCTGCATTTTCAATTGGTTTACCCAAAAACTTTTTGACTGAACTAATAGCGAAACGCGGATGCAGTGAGAAAACAGTAATCGGATTAAAAACTACTTTTTATCCATTAACTTTGAAATCCATTAACCTAGGTTCTTTAGGTAAAACTCAACCGGAAACCATTAGAATACAAATTTCGTAATGAAAAACTTCAGACAGACAGAACCCAGGTGTCAAGAAAGAAGCAAAACAACGAGCAAGTTTCGTAATATTTGAAAAGGTGACAAATGAATCTCTGACTTGGAATCTTTCAAGAGCATTAGAAACAAGCTCATAGGATTAGGGTGCCCAGGTAGACTTTTGTAGAAGCCACAAAAATGGAAACTTAAGGTAGTTTACTGTATTTTCCTATTCAGTCTTTGTGATTATTGCCGTTCTATTAAAGGTGTCGGTATCATACAAGATTAACGGTAATGCATTGATAAAATTTGTTTTACAGTAATCTACTTAACTCATTGGTTTCCGATTATCTTGTCTGAAACTTTAAAAATAAAGAAGAAGTTCAAAACTTTTTGACATACAACAAAAAACTTCCTTTTTTTCGTTTCCCTATTGTTTCTTTTTTTCATCCAAATCGATTAAAAATCGGAAAAAAAATAAGAAAAGTTTTGTCCAACCACAAAAAAAACATAAAAACGAAACATAAAACACAAGAAGAGTGAAAGAAAAATCGGAGAGAAAAACTGGTTGGGCTGAAAAAAAGAAGAGGAAAAAAGGAATTATTCAAATGATATGATCGTTAAATTTGAATGAATGGAAAAGGTGAAAAAAAGAGAGAAAATGAGAAAAAAGAAATGGATGTGGACGGGGTTTTTTGGGGCTAATCTAATTAAAATAATTACCAAGAAATTCCAAATTTAATGGGAAAATTGATTTTTGGAATGGAAAAAATGGAATAAAAGTTTCAGAAAACTCCATACAAAAAAGCGAAAAGAGTTCCAAAAGTTCATTTCAAAAAAGTTGTCAAAAAAAGTGAAAAAAGGGGAAATACATTTCAACAATAGAATCAACTTTTTTCAATTTCCCTCTCTTTTTTTTCCACAAATAATATGAAGGAGCCTAGAGCAGTTTTCTTCAATTTTACATAAATTGAATTTTTAAAATGTAGGAACTTATTACCAAACATCTGGACTTAATCAATATTGCATAACTGTACTTTTATCCGAAAATGAGAAACAGGGAGAAGATGTTGGAGGTACGAATACTACTGATGGTGATGACAAGTGATCCGAGAAAAAGATAAACGGTTTGTGGAATAATGAAAAGAAGAAAAGAAGAATGAAGGAATATATAATTGAAAGTGACTTTTGTGATTTACGTACTAACATCAAAAAATATTAGGGAAGGTTATAGGATGAATTGGAACAGATAAAAAATAATTGAAATTTTAGTTAAAACAGCTAATTTCAATATCATCCAGCAAACCAAGAGAAGATGCGAAAGCTTCAGAACTCAAAAAAAAACAACCTACCATCATCCAAGGTAAAGTTACAAAAACCTGAGTATCAGGTATCATCACTATCAATCCATATATAGTCCTAGATTCCTAGACAACACGAACTAAATTCAGTCCTTTTTTCAAAGAAGAAAAAACTGAAGGAAGTTTTAGAGATGCTGAATATATTTTACTTGAAGCAGACGAAAAACCAAAGCAACGAGATCTAAGAACGTAACAATATTAAGAAAAGGTTCATATTGTAGTAGAAAAGATTTCAAGATGTTTAGTATGAATATATTTATGCGAACGAAATGCTTCTCTTTCTCTCCTCCCTGATAACTTTACACACTTACACACACTCTTTTTTCACAGCTGATGGAAAGATTTTTGAAAAAAAAGAAAAGAATAAAAGAAAAATGGATATCAAATTTCAAAAAATGAGTTATTGAAGAAAAGATAAGAAGTGATTCATGAATCTTTCAAATGGATCTCGCCGAAAACTTTTCCTTACATTAAAACAAAAAAGCCATGAATGATAACTTCGAAACTTTGATATGAAAATTGAAGGGTTTTGAAACTTGAGGAATGTATCTTTACATTCGCAGAAAAAGTCTGTCTATGACATACAGAAGATCCTGTTTAGTTTTGCAAGATCTTCGTTTTTTTCAAAAAAAGAAACAGAAAAGAAAAGGTCTAGACTTTCAAAAAAGAAACGTATTTTACACTTTTAAAAAAGCGTTTTGGCGGCTAACATAAAAGAGGAATGAACTTTTATATAACGGCGGGCTACTATCAATTTGGGAAAAAAGATGCCAAAAAGAGGCGGAGTCAGACGAAAAACTCCAGGAAAAGACTCTAGGAGATAGCGTAGATAAATCTTAATGTTTTGAAACAATTTTTGAAAAATCAGAATAAGAAATTTTCGAAGAAAGGATTCCAGGAGGTTTTCAATTTGTTCATAAATGAAGACAAACAGAAAAAGTCCCGAGAAAAACACTGTTTGCAAAATTCTGGAAAAAATGGAAAAGTGACGAGGAGCCATCTTAAAATGAGAAAAAAGGCTGTACAACCATCTATAAATTCGAATTAGAAGCAGCTCCTCTTTTTCTCTGACATTGAGTACTTCCGACTTGCATTAACATTTGCTCCGTTAACGTCTTCTAAATATACTTCTCCTACTTCTAACTTCAAGATGAAAGATTCCTATTAGACAGTGAGAGATATAGAGAGAGATAGAAGAAGTAGTAGTAGTACTAGGAAATAAAAATGGGAGGAGAGAAGATAAGTTAGCCACTGGGTGACCCCTTGAGAAGGCCTCTCTTGGACATGGAAAAAAGGAAAAAGAAGAAGAAGAACGGAGAAATGAGAGATCAAGAGACGACAGACATATAAACACATCGGATTTCACTTTGCGGTCAACACTCGAGATATTATGTATAAAATGTGCCCTCTTCTTTTCTACTGATGCCCCGACCCGACGACCCGTCGTCTCTTTTGAAACGAACATGTTCACTTTGAAATGAGTTGAAGAGAGATAGATGGAAGAGAAGGAAAGAAGAGAAATCTGATTAATTAGAACACACGGAGCATGTCGTTTACATTTAATTGAGTAGCCTCCCCTTGTCTCTCACTCATCAACTTGCATTCTAGTCTATTAGTAGAGGAATATCAAAATAATGGTGCTATCTCTAATCAGGACTATGCTTGAACCAGAACCGGAAGAACCAGAACTGGTCGGATAAGAAAGTCAGAACTGCCAGAATCAGAACTGCTCAGATGGGAACTGACACTAATTTGCTGCAATGGCCTGCAAGCAATGAAAAGCGCACAAATACGAGCATTTGAAAGTTCTTATCCGGGGCAGTTCTCAAACGATCAGTTCTGATTCGTCCTGTTCTTAACTCGTAACACCAAAATAATGGAGTCCGACTACTAAATAGTACATACTCGGGTGCCAAAAACTTCTTTTTTCGAAAGCCGTAAACTACGAGTCAAGTACAGCTTGCTGGAAAACACTTTGAACAGCTGGGAATTTATGACCCCTTCTTCTTAAAAAATTTTCTCATTTCACTGGCTTGCGAATCGTTTTGGCCAGAACTGTAGATGATCTTCTATATAATAAGTGTCTTTTTTCAAAAAAAAAAAAGGGCGGAGCCTCATGAATATATTTTGCTTTTTCGTGATGTAAAAGTTTATGGTTTTAACACTATTTGATTGTATATCACTTTCAAAAAGTCAAGCTATTTTCAAAGATGAATTGATAAACTTTCATTGAGTTCCGTCAGTAGTTTCAAACTGTGAATAACTGTAATCGTGACGTTGATAATTAACTTTTTGTCGCTGCGCCTTCAAAAAAAAAACTACCAAAAAATCAGCTCAAAATAAATTAGTTGGAGTTAGATGGCTCTATTCAGTACGTAATTGAAAAATGGGCGGAGCTTGTCTTGAAATCAAGACAAAAATTTCCAGACCTCCATAGCCATATATCTAGCTTTAATTGGAACTATCCTCAGTTGCAAAAGTGCTAAAAATGGGCGGAGCTGGTTTGAAATTCAATCAAATCTTCAAACAAACGAAAAGCCCTTTTACAAAAAAAACATTGTGACTGAAAATGGTTCAGCTTTTGAAATTTTCCGATTTCTAAGAACATTATCCAACATGATTTTGATGAAATTCTCATAAGAATTTACTATTTATGACATTTTGCCGCTCTAGTGCGATCACCAGTCCGGACAAAAAAGTCGGACTTGTGCGATCTGTCTGACTAAACCATAGTAGTACACTATGGGGTACCCTCATTACAAAAAACCACTTTTCGTTAGGCTCCGCCCCCTTTTTCCAGAGAAAATTCCAGAAAACGGTATTTTTCTATATTTTTTCCTGTAAGAGATAGAGTCGAATTCTGAACGTACATCAATAACTGGTACATTTCTGATCATTTTTGACAACTTCAAGAAATTCTGAGCCCACGTCTTCAGGGTGAAATTTTCAAAAAAACGGAAAATTTTGCACTTTTTCACATAAATGTGCTGTTTACGGAAAATCCGTTCGGACTTTCAGGGTATTTGACTTCAAATTATTAATCTACGTGAAAAATGACTTTGGACCCCCCGCCTAATAAAAAAATCGCTCCCGCCCAAAAGACCGTTTTCCGGCGATGAATATCATATACTTTTGTAAGAAAAAAAATTTATTTTTTTGAAAACTCTCATTTTTCGCTTCAAATTGATTTCTAACAAGTTTTTGACGTGTGGAAACAGTTTTTACACGCTTTTTTGTTCTATTTTATATACTCTCGTTGAATTTTTCGGACATTTTATACAGTGGCGAGCATAGGTGAGGGTACCTTTGAGTTTTTGTTAATAACTCTCTTTAAACGATTTAGACCGGTCGGAAATTTTTTTTTAGAGACTCGTGCGTAACCCTGGAGTAATTCCTACAGTTTTTTGAAAACATCGGATTTTTACGAATCCTGAAGTTTTTCGATGAATTCTGAATTCTGAAAATCGAGAATAAAAATATTTTTTTCTATCATCAGAATTTTTTTCCAATGTGTCCAAAACATTGCTAGAGATCCGAATGAACCATTTTTGACGTTAAATCTCCAGTTGCCTATCTGATTTCGACGTTAGAACTCCAGATGTCCAAACTGTGATCTTTGCGGGGGACATCATAACGTGGCTAAAAGTGATCGGATAGCGATAAAAAATTGATTACTGTATAGAATTGAAGTCAATGAACAAACTGTAAACAGTTTTGGAAGTTTTGAAAAAAATTATTTTTTCACTTTTTTTCAAGTTTTCAAATCAAAAATCCTGTAGAAAACATGAAAAATAATTTTTTTCAAAACTTCCAAAACTGTTTACAGTTTGTTCATTGACTTCAATTCTATACAGTAATCAATTTTTTATCGCTATCCGATCACTTTTAGCCACGTTATGATGTCCCCCGCAAAGATCACAGTTTGGACATCTGGAGTTCTAACGTCGAAATCAGATAGGCAACTGGAGATTTAACGTCAAAAATGGTTCATTCGGATCTCTAGCAATGTTTTGGACACATTGGAAAAAAATTCTGATGATAGAAAAAAATATTTTTATTCTCGATTTTCAGAATTCAGAATTCATCGAAAAACTTCAGGATTCGTAAAAATCCGATGTTTTCAAAAAACTGTAGGAATTACTCCAGGGTTACGCACGAGTCTCTAAAAAAAAATTTCCGACCGGTCTAAATCGTTTAAAGAGAGTTATTAACAAAAACTCAAAGGTACCCTCACCTATGCTCGCCACTGTATAAAATGTCCGAAAAATTCAACGAGAGTATATAAAATAGAACAAAAAAGCGTGTAAAAACTGTTTCCACACGTCAAAAACTTGTTAGAAATCAATTTGAAGCGAAAAATGAGAGTTTTCAAAAAAATAAATTTTTTTTCTTACAAAAGTATATGATATTCATCGCCAGAAAACGGTCTTTTGGGCGGGAGCGATTTTTTTATTAGGCGGGGGGTCCAAAGTCATTTTTCACGTAGATTAATAATTTGAAGTCAAATACCCTGAAAGTCCGAACGGATTTTCCGTAAACAGCACATTTATGTGAAAAAGTGCAAAATTTTCCGTTTTTTTGAAAATTTCACCCTGAAGACGTGGGCTCAGAATTTCTTGAAGTTGTCAAAAATGATCAAAAATGTACCAGTTATTGATGTACGTTCAGAATTCGACTCTATCTCTTACAGGAAAAAATATAGAAAAATACCGTTTTCTGGAATTTTCTCTGGAAAAAGGGGGCGGAGCCTAACCAAAAGTGGTTTTTTGTAATGAGGGTACCCCATAGTGTACTACTATGGTTTAGTCAGACAGATCGCACAAGTCCGACTTTTTTGTCCGGACTGCTAGTGGGCTATGCTCGTTTTTCTAACGTAAAATGTCTTATGACATATTCAACTGAATTTCACAAAAAGAAAAGCAGCTGTCTAATAATACAAATAGTTGTTGTTCACAGAGATTCTCTGTCTCTCGTTATAAACAAAACAAATTGGAAGAAGAAATCTAAGTGAAAATTCGAAAAAAGAAGGAAGAATGTGTGTTTTCGTCTTCTTCTTCTCGTCATCATTTTAAAAGGAGGGGCTCAGAGTCAATTCAATCCAAGGGTAGTACATATAGAGAGGAATAGACAGACGGACTAGTGGTTCAAAAGGGAAGAAAAAAAAGAGAGAGAAAGGGCTCGTTATGAATCGGAATGTACTTACTCAACCAGATAGATTCAGTTTTGGTTCAAATAAAAGAATAAGAGGGAAAGGAAACCACTTTTGGCAGCAGCTGAATATGATCCCATAGTCAAAAGACAGGGGAGAGTATAAGAGATTTATTGAGGTATTTATGCTTGCTTGATAGACTACATTGCTATCGGAACTCTTCAGAGAACTACAAATGGGAAGATATAATGTCGGAAGGTTACGCTTTTATTCGAAGCTGTGTGACGCAGATTCCAAGAAGGTAGCCGAAAATAATCGAATGACGAAACCAGACTTCATACGGACACAATGGGGTGCTCTTTTATTACAGGTCTTCTTTTTTTGTACGAATGCACAAACTTTTTTTGTTCTTGTCTCGCATTGGTGAAATCCGTAACGCATACAAAAAAAGACGCAAAAGACGAAAAAGTAGGCGTTATCTGATAGAAAAAAAAACCTCTAATAGAGCGGCACCATAAGAGAAGGATTGAGAACAGAAGGGCATGCCGCTCAAAACCAGGTTCTAATCCTAAAATTTCCTCCATGGACCATACAAGTTTATGAGCGTCAGTTTTTTTGATAAAATGTATAAAACGAAAAGATTTCTGGTTTTCGCAACGCAACATGACAGGGTAATAATTGCCAATTGAGCTAATTTCAAATAGAATTTTTTTTACTGTTTTAAGTTTAATAAACAAAACAACAAATTCAAAAGTTGGAGCCATTTATCATGTACGATTTCTGGAACTTTGCCAATTTTCAACGCTAACTATTTGGAAAATGGAGACAAGCTTAACAATGAAAACAACGAATTCCTTAAGAAACAAACAATTTTCCGTTCAAAAACTGCAGGAAAATATAAAAAGTGACACCATTTTTTAATCTTCAGGTGACAACTTTAATCTTGATGGACAAGACTCGTTAGAGAAAAAAGGGAATGCAAAAGAAGAGCTCATAGAACTTCCTTGAACTTTCACAGAATCCAAATTTATGCTTCAAACTTTGAATTCCTTCAAACAATCAATGAAATATTTTTGCAAATAATCAACCAAAATAATGTTTCCGTTGACATTTCGAAAAAAAGAACACATGTGGTTGAGGTCTTTTTGAAAATGAGTAAAGAGAAAAAAGCACCTGTTTGTGTCTTCTTCTTCTTTTCATCAATCTTCTTGTGTTTCTCATTAATCTGTTGAGCAATCAATCAATCTTCTTAGCCATGGAAGATTGATGCTCACTGATTGAGAGCAAACTTTTGAAAAGGGGCGGAGCTAGGGAAAAGAGGCGTGGCCTACTGATTTTGATCGTTCAGTTTGATGTTATGATATAAATGCGACTTTTAAAGCTTTCTAAAAGTCAAAAGTTTAAGTGTTAAACTTTATAATACTTTCCAAAAACGAACATTTTACAAACTTCATAGAGAAAAAAAAACAAAACTGTTCACCCGAAACCACAGAAAAAAAACGGTTTGTAATTGATAAAAAAAAAAGAACGGAATAGACAAAAGAGAGAAGGGATACTTGACAAGTTGCTCAACGAGCCGATGTCCTCCTCCTCCTTCCTCCCCTACCGATTGCTAAGAACATAAAACAATGACAAGACGTTTCTCTTTTATTTGTGTACTCTCTTTTACAAAGCTCAGATTTTTTTTTTGCTTCTCCTCCCTTTTCTTCTTGTTGATACTGTAAACTTTGGAGATGAAGAACAAGAAGCATAGGAGAGAAGAAAGGGGGAGGACGAGGGGATTGGTAATTGATCTTTGAAAAAAACAGGGAGAGTATAGAGTATTGTAAATGATTTTTGAAGGGAACCAAGCATATAGAGGCGATTTTGGTTAACAGCGGTCGAGCTAAGAAACAGGAAATTATCCTGATGGTATTTTGAAGATTTGAAGATGATATCTAGATTCGTAGAAATCTCTAAACATCAATAAATTTTGAAATTTCTGAAGCAATCTTTCTGATTACTTATGGAATAGTTTACGGAAATTTCAGGCAAGAGCTCTGGTTTCTATGATGGCTCTATTCAACACAAAAAAGACGATGAACCCTCGGAAAACATATAGTCTTTCTAGCCTGGTTTCAAGATTTTCAGGAAGTTATAGTTACAAAGAATCGTTTTGTTGTATCAAAATCACTGGTTTGAAGCTGTGATGGAGCGTGACTCAAAATGACAATAAAGTCCTCAAATCAGTGATCAGAAAAAACTTATTTCAATTAACCCACGTCACTTTTCCAACGCTGAGCAACACCGTATCCTCATGCTAGTCACCCGAATAAACTATCTGAAATCTGGTTAAAAACGTCATTTACACAAGCTAAACTACTATTTGTAAGCACTCGACGTTTTGAAATCACCATCATGAATAGTATTTTCTTTTTCCCACAGACCATTCCTTTGCGGAACAACGAGTAATCGGTGCAGAGTCAAGTGTATTCGGAGAGCGGATTTCTTCTTTTTCAAAGAGAGAGACTCAACCGATTTGTTGACACTTCCTTTCCCACCAATCCGAATCATACATCTTTATGGTGATTGGAGCATAACACAATTGAAACGGCTTATCATTTGGAGAATTGTTTGAAGAGTTGTCTGTCTGGGGAAGATGTGATGGGGATGTGTAGAGTATGATTTGGCGGGTGATTTATATCCCTGCCAATGTTTTCTAGTGAGGATAAGCTGAAGTATGGTCATATATTATACGGAAAAAACTTGATAATATTTATTACTCCATTTTACGATGTTGAGATCAGCCAGTGCCTGATTCCGATTCGAAGAATGACCTCTTTGAAAATGAAGCACAAAGATCAAACAGTGAGTAGTATCAAGATGAAAATAAACATATCAATGAACTCTCATTGTTTCTCAAGTGTTACATGTGTTTTCTTGCCCTTTCGGCCTCTACATATAAATCCAATCTTGTGTAAATAAAATCCGAATGGATTCGGACACTCGATTCAATCTGACTATCGTAGTTCTGAGGTTAAAAAATAGTCATGCGATTAGGGAACATACTTGGGAGGAATTTTCTTGCCCAAAATAAATGTTTTCTTTTATGCCTCGTATTTTAGCCAAAGTTTATAAAGAAAAGGATCAGGGAGAACTTCCGAGTTGCCATGCAGTCCAAAGGCTGAAACTTCGAGTCGGAAAACTGAAATAAACTTTATAAATTCATTCAGGAAACAATACACAAGAATACGACTAGAGATCAAAAGCGAAAGTTAAACTCGGGAAAGCATAGGATGAGATAGTGAAAGGAGAAGAGCCTAGAAACTAAAAAAAATTGATAAATTTACTATTTGGGGAGAGAAGAAACGGCCTTGGCGGCGGCTTCATCCAAATTATTTGCTGTGAGTATTTTGAGTCCAGATTTCTTCATGATTTTGTTAGCCGCATCGACATTAGTCCCTTCCAAACGAACAACCATTGGAACTTTCAATCCAATCTTATTTACAGCATTAACTACTCCATTCGCAATAGTGGCGCAATTGACGATTCCTCCAAAGATGTTGATGAGAACACATTTAACACGTGGATCCGATGTAATGATTCTGACGGCATTGAAAACCGCATCTTCGGTAACTGCACCTCCAACGTCGAGGAAGTTTGCTGGTTCTCCTCCATGTAGTTTGATCAAATCCATTGTGGCCATTGCGAGACCAGCTCCATTTACTGAAAAATAGGAATTGAATAGACATACGGAAAACTTTCATCCCACCGAGACAAGCAATGTTTCCATCCATTCCGATGTAATTCAGGTTGAACTGGTGAGCATCAACCTCGCGTGGATCCTGAAAGTTACCAATATTACGAGAAAACGGAAACGAAACTTACGTGTTCTTCGAAAGTCTCGTATGCAAAAATATCTTTTTGTCTGTATGAAGCACTATCATCGAAATTCATTTTTGCGTCAACACAGAAAACTCTTCCATCGGAAGTCTCCACTAATGGATTAATTTCCAGTTGAGTGGCGTCAACTGCAATGAACAAATCGTAGAGACGTTTGATTTCTGTGGCTGCTGCTTTCAATTGGTTTCCTTCGAATTGGAGCTGTTTAGCGATTTTCAATGCTTGAGATTCAGTCATTCCTATTTGAATATCGATGGGAGTCTTGAAATGTTTCTTTATATGAGTGAAATATTCAAAATCGAAGATCACCTTGAAGATTCTGTCAGGAGTTTTCTCAGCAACTGATTCAATATCCATTCCACCATCTGGCGATGCAACAACAACTGGTCCATTGGACTCTCGATCCATAAGAACCGAGAGGTATGTTTCTCTTTTGATATCAAATCTTTCGGAAACCATCACTTTGTCCACTCGAATCCCTTTTTCAGTAGTTTGTTTTGTCACCAATCTCTTCCCGATCATCTCATCAATAGCTTCAAGAGCATCATTTTTTCTGAAAAATTCAACGTTCAAAAACGAGCATTTCTCCACGGTATATTACTCTTTCGCCATATAGACTCCTCCAATGCCTTTAGTTCCATTAATGAATTTTCCTTTTCCACGGCCGCCAGCAAGGATTTGAGCTTTCACAGCATACTCGTGATCACCTGAAAAAACTTATCATTAAGGCAGAGACAATAATGTTAATGATACCGAAAGACATCCATTTTTCCTCGGCTTCCCTTCGACTCGAGGCAACAACAAACTTCTGAACAGTACAACCATGTTTCTCCAAAATCTCTTTACTTTGGAACTCTTGAAGATTCAGGAAGCGACATTGAACGTTCAATATCGACTTGGAGAGGTTCCCAGCGGCTCGGAACATTTTTGCTGACTGAAATCTACTCTTGCTTTATCTGTAGGAGCGTTTTTGCTTCCGGAAGATGCGCTCTCTATGAAAGATATTTGGATCTAGTCCACCAGCTAATTTCTGTTTGCAATTATTCAGAACAACAAGAAATTAAAAAATTTATTTATTTGTTCACCATTCAGGGTGAATAACGGCGGGTTACGGGGACAAAAGATAAAGATATAAGGGGATTTGGGGAGAGATCGACGATGGGGGGACGTTGGGGAGAGAAAGATGAAGGGGGATATGAAAAACAAAAAAGTGAGGGGAATTAGTCGACTTCCTCAATAGTCGGTCCTCCAGCTCCAGCTCCTCCAGCAGCTCCTGGGGCTCCGGCACCTGGTGGCGCTCCTCCTGCGGATTGGTACAACTTGGAGATGATTGGGTTGGCAAGCTGTTCAAGGTCCTTTTGATGGTGCTCGAACTCCTCTTTCTCGGCAGTCTGGTTGCTGTCGAGCCATTTCAGTGTCTCGTCGCACTTGTCTTCAATCTTCTTCTTGTCCTCCGGGCTGATTTTGTCCTTGAGCTGAAAAAAGGATTATGATGACAGGAAAAATATTTTTATAAACAAACCTTCTCATCTTCGATTGTCTGCTTGAGATTGAAAGCGTAGGATTCAAGTCCGTTCTTGGCTCCGATGCGATCCTTTTGGGCCTCATCGTCGGCCTTGAACTTCTCAGCTTCGTTCACCATCCTCTCGACTTCTTCCTTGCTCAAACGACCTTTGTCGTTTGTGATCGTGATTTTGTTTTGTTTTCCAGTGGACTTGTCCGCAGCGGATACGTTCAAGATTCCATTGGCGTCAATATCGAATGTGACTTCGATTTGTGGAACTCCGCGTGGTGCTGGTGGGATTCCGGACAGCTCGAACTTGCCAAGCAAGTTATTGTCCTTGGTCATGGCACGCTCACCTTCGTAGACTTGAATCAAGACTCCTGGCTGGTTGTCAGAGTAGGTGGTGAAAGTCTGAGCAGTCTTTGTTGGGATGGTGGTGTTTCTCTTGATGAGCGCAGTCATGACTCCTCCGGCAGTCTCAATTCCGAGCGAAAGTGGAGCAACGTCAAGAAGAAGAAGATCTTGGACAGCCTCAGACTTGTCTCCGGAGAGGATGGCAGCTTGAACGGCAGCTCCGTAAGCGACAGCTTCGTCCGGATTGATCGACTTGTTCAACTCCTTTCCAGAGAAAAGATCGGAGAGAAGCTTCTGGACCTTCGGAATGCGGGTGGATCCTCCAACGAGAACGATGTCGTGGACCTGAAAACGAAATGTTAAGCATGTTATGAACACTGTCAGGAAGACTAAGAAACTAACATCACATAGAGTGAAGTAGTAGGGTTATATCCAAACTCTATTCCCTCATGTTTTATCGGCAGAAACTATGAAAAACCAAAGCCGGAACAGAAGAGGAAGTTTACTCTTGATACTGAAAAAAAACTCACTTGGCTCTTATCCATTTTGGCGTCCCGAAGAGACTTCTCAACTGGGTCCATGGTAGATCTGAAGAGATCGGCGCAAAGTTCCTCGAAACGAGCACGAGTGATGTTGGTGTAGAAGTCGATTCCCTCGAAGAGCGAATCGATTTCGATCGAAGCTTGAGAGGAAGACGAAAGAGTTCTCTTAGCGCGCTCACAAGCGGTACGAAGACGACGAAGAGCACGTGGGTTGGAGGCAAGATCCTTCTTGTGCTTGCGTTTGAACTCAGCAACGAAGTGATTAACCATGCGGTTATCGAAGTCTTCTCCTCCAAGATGAGTGTCTCCAGCGGTCGATTTGACCTCGAAGATTCCATCCTCAATGGTGAGAATAGAGACATCGAAGGTACCACCTCCAAGATCGAAGATGAGAACATTGCGTTCTCCGGATCCCTTCTTGTCGAGACCATATGCGATAGCGGCAGCAGTTGGCTCGTTGATGATACGAAGAACGTTGAGTCCAGAAATGGCGCCAGCATCCTTGGTGGCTTGACGTTGGGAGTCGTTGAAGTAGGCCGGGACAGTGATGACGGCATCCTTGACAGTGGTTCCGAGGAAAGCCTCAGCGGTTTCCTTCATCTTGACGAGAACCATGGACGAGATTTCTTCAGGGGTGAAGATTTTCTTCTCCCCTTTGAATTCTACCTCGATTTTCGGCTTGGCTCCTTCCGAGGAAACGACCTTGAACGGCCAGTGTTTCATGTCAGCCTGCACAGCCGAATCGTCGAATTTCCGGCCAATGAGACGTTTTGCATCTGTAAATAACAATTTCGTTAGATCTTGAGAAAACGCTATAATAAACTTACCGAAAACGGTGTTGTGTGGGTTCATGGCGACCTGGTTCTTGGCGGCATCTCCGATCAATCGCTCGGTATCGGTGAAGGCAACGTAACTGGGCGTTGTACGGTTTCCTTGGTCGTTTGCGATGATTTCCACCTTTCCATGCTGGAATACTCCGACGCAGGAGTAGGTGGTTCCAAGATCGATACCGATCGCGTTATGCTTAGACATTTTAGCTGAAAAATGAATCAATTGGTGATGAGAGAAACGGAATATGCATTTGAAGAAAAATTTACGCTTAAAGAAATTCTAAATTCGAATTGCAAGGCATGATCGAAGAAAATTCGAGTTTTTTTTTGAAAATAAAAACGATCAGCCAGAAATGAGGAGGAAAGGCATTTTTGCGCAAAATTTAAAAGAAAGTCTGAAAAAGCGCATAACTCGTGAAGCCTCATCACAGAAAAAAGTAGGGAAATGAAAAATTAATGAAAAAAAAAATGCCTGAGGACGAATGAGATTGTTCGCGAATGTTCGAGACGCAACGAATGTTCGAGACGAAAAGAATGTTCGAGACCCAAAAAATGTTCGAGATGCAGAGAATGTTGGAGACGCAGAGAATGTTCGAGACGCAAAGAATGTTCGAGACCCAAAAAACGTTCGAGATGCAAAGAATGTTGGAGACGCAGAGAATGTTCGAGACGCAAAGAATGTTCGAGACGAAAAGAATGTTCGAGATCAAAAAAAATATTCGAGATCAAAAAAGTTTTTAAAGTTTTAACTTGAAATAAAATGTCGGGTCTGAAAAAATTGATTTAAAAAACAGAAAAATACTTTCGAAACATAAAAAGAGATGATTCTTTGCCACATTTTGGTTCGAAACTTCAATGTCTTGGAAAAAATATGGAAAATATGGACGAAAAGTTCAAAAATCTATAAAAGTCTTTTGTATTAAATCATTTATTGCATTCTATTTTAATACCCGTTAGCAAATAATTATTGTTTTCAAAAAAATAATTGGTCCTTCAAGGAGCAATTGGGTTTGCCGACAAATTGGCCGGTCGATATTGTAAATCAATTGGACTTCTGGTATCGTAAAGTGTTGGAGCCTGAAAGAAGGAGAAGTTTGAGAACACTTTGAAAACTGTAAAGATAATATAAATTCAAGGTCCTTCACAGAAAAAAAAAACACTCACCCTCAACAAAATAATAACAGTTCCCACGAAACAAGCAATTGAAAAAATCAACAAGAAAAGTCGATCCAAAACCATGGCAACATATTTCCAATCTTCATCAATTTTATCATCTCTATCCTTCTTTTTCAACAATTCCGCAATAAAACAAATATTTTCGAAGGCTTTCACAACTGGTGGAGAATAGTACATCTTTTGGATAGTGTCATCAATTGTTGCATTCTTCAGTTTGTGTCCAACATCCTTTGAAACTCTATGAGCATGAACATTCAAAGCTATTTTGCCATCTTTTGGCTTCTTCTTATCGTCAAACTTTTCTTCGTAATCATCGATTGGGCGACGCATAAAAAGGAGTTTTGGAAGCCATTTCAGGAAAACTTTCTTGACCCAATTCGGCATTAAATGGGTTGTTGGGGTACGGAAATGAAGGTTTAGAGCTGAAAAAAGTGGATTTCTATACAGATTTAGAGAATTTTTTAAGGTCGGAGTTCTGAAATCTCTATGAAACTTCTTGCTAGATGGAATATATCAACATAGCTTCCGTTTTCTAAATTCAGGCTCCCATTTAAACAGAAAAAAAATAAACAAGTAGATTTATATGATCTCAATCGGCCATTTACCAACAGAGCTTCCATTTTCTAAATTAAAACCCCCATCAAAAAGAAAAAAAAACTTACAAACTACAGTAACCACAACTGACAACGTGACCATCACCATTGTAAACAATAGATACTTCCCGATTAGTGGCAGGGTAATGGATGTGGCCGGAATGATTTCAGTTAAAAGCAAGAAGAAGATAGTCAATGCGACAAGAATTGAAATACATAAAGTGACTTTTTCTCCAGAATCCGACGGTAAATAGAACACTAGAATAGTGAGGAATGAGATTCCAACGCATGGAAAAACGAGATTGACAGTGTAGAATAAGGGTTTACGTTTGAGTTGAAGGTAGTACTATAGGAAGGATTACTGTAAGAAAAGTGGGTGGAGCATTCTAACTCACAGTCACATCAATGTAAGCACTTTGTGGACAACAACTTGGGTAGTTCTTTGCTCTTCTCTTGGCAACTCTTGACATAATATCCCATTCAACAGATGGATAATAATCAGATAAATCAATTCCATCATCAGCTACAGTAACGTTATCAATTATTCCTTTTTCATCTATTTCTTCCTCAAATCGAAGACTTGGTTCATTTAATTCAACGGATAGCAGATTTTCAGAAAATGTCCATGAGCCGAACTGAAAAGCTCAGAAATTATAGGAAAGAAGTCTTAATAAAAGGGAACAAACCTTCAAATGACATTGTTGTTCATCAAATGGAAACCACCGAACATCAATTTGGCACATACTCTTGAAAATTGCTGGAGGTTCCCAAGTGACTTCTCCAGTGTAATGAAGAGTGGCTTTTGTGGAGATTGTGATGTTGTAGTTGCTGTCAGCGCTGGAAAATATAAATTTAGGACAGGATATTTGGGCCAACTCTTTTTGAGTACTGTAGGGTAACTGTAGTTTCGGACATCAAAATGTTTTTTGCTATAAGTAGGTTCTAAAATCCAACTGTAAGCTGTCGGATTACTGTAAGCTCTTAAAAGGAATTTCTCAGTTTGTTGTATATTACTGTATTCCTCCAAAATAAAAACTCACTTATTATAAAGTACAATATCCGGAACCCAAATCATTTCATACGGTACATAAAGTACATTAACACCACCATAATTCACTGGATCCCATGACAATTTCCTATCAATCCATGTCTGTTTTAACCATACTGAGCACGTCATAATTTGGTCGATTTCGTGCTTAAAAAAGTATTTTTTGGAAAAAAAAAAATAAAAAAAGAAATAGACGAACCACATCAATGATTTGACTGAGTCGGAGTTTTAGCTTGATCGTAAGCGGTTTGTTTGGTGAAGTGGACGGTCTGAAAATAAGAAAACGTGCTTTGTTGAGAATTCGAAGTTTGAAAAATCCCGAAAAACTATTATAGGCAAGTTTCCATTATACCAGACTTCGATCATAACCGAAAATTCAAATATTACGGAAAATTTGGTTCCATCCAAAATTTTCAAATAACCTCACCTCCTATGTCGATTATAATTAACCATAAGATCATCATACAATCTCTTTGCATCCTCATTTCCATTCACAAATTCAAAAATTGAAATCCATGGAATTATTAATAAAAATAAAGAGAATATCGGAGGCATTTGAAGGACCACCAGAACTGAGAGAGAGAGAAGTTGAAAGTGTTGTAAAAAGAGAGAATCGATAAGAGAAAAGAAAAGAGAAAAGAGGGGAGTAGTTCCCCTTCTTTTCTCAGTGACACAAGGGACCAATGGAGAGAGTAGAGAGACGCAGACGAGATTAGAAATGAGAAAAAGAAAAAGAGGGACCAGGAAAGAGAGAAACTATTATTTATTTCATATGATGAATGAGGGAAGGAATAACTTTTGAAGTGCCTAAATATGTCTAGACTTGGTCCGGCATAGTTTGTAGACAAAAACCTGACTTTGGCTTGACACATAGGTTCTGTAAATCATTTTGGAATAATTCTATACTGTGGAATAGGATGCAGATAGATTAGAATAGCAGAGCTCGTTTTGGAGAGCATACATTTGAAGCTCAGTTTGAGCTCAAATATAAATAACAATAAGACAAAGTTAAGCTCTACATATTATCAGGCCTCTATTCGAAGTTTTTTCTTCTGGCCTGAACAAGCTATTTCCGTTCAATTTCGAAAATTTTTCTAAGTGTTTTTTTTAAAGAATACTGTTCAATATGTTCGTTCTAGACATGCTCCAAAAACCAGATGAAAAGTTTATTTCGAGACTTTGGAACAAGATGATTTCTTTGATGCGGGACGGTTTTTTCCTGAAAGCTGTGCTGAAAAAGTATAGATATTTTGGTTGAAGTACACCAATTTCTCTTCCAGAATGTTGAGAATTCACCAAAGAGTCTAAAAGGCAATCTTATCCCGATTTCAGAATACTTCCAAGATTCCCATAATCCCCGCACTCCCAGGTCTTCATACAATTTCAGCAAAGCATCTATTTCGAGCATCTCAGAATTCCAAACATTCCAAGAAAACAGCAATTCAACGTGCATTTCAACGAATTCCATGAAAACTCATCTCCCTCGAAAAGAACTTCCTTCCTGTGCCAAGTTTACCAATACTCACTCAAACACCGAACTAAAAATAGATAGAAGAATATATTTCAAGTGGTGTTAGAAGAACGTTATAAGAGCGAAACAGGTGAATATTTAATGTTTCTCTGTGGGAGAAAAATGAGTGGCTTTTTGGGTTCAAAGTACATTGAAAGAGTTAGGTCATTTCACATATGGAGCATAATTATTTGGTAATTGAAAACTGCGTCGTGAGATAGAAAGTTCAGAGAGTAAAAAAAACATCAAAATTATTACTTTTGAAACTTGAAGTGAGGACTGAACGTGCAGAACTTTAAAATCAATTTTGAATTATTTTCTCATGTGATTTTAATTTCCAGAATGAATTCACATGAAAATGACTCTGAATGATGTAACGATTTGCATTTGGAATGCTTAGAACTGCAACTTAAAATCCAAAAATTTTAAGATTTCTAAACTCATTTTATCTTTTCAGAATTGAAAATTATATGCTCCATCCGTTTTTATACGTCTTCTGAAAAACAGAAAAATATCATCTGAAAAAAATGCTTTCATGAGCTGCAATCAAGATCTGAAAATCTTGAAAATAAAATTCTGAAAAAAACCCTTCAAAAGTAGTTCTCTGAAATATTCGACCTTTCTGTGTCAGTCTTCATAAAAAAAATCGAAAAAAATCATAATCTTCGTCATTTATGTTCTCTTCGGATTATGATGTCTAATAATCTTATAATCTTCTCATTTTCAAAAAATGTTCATCTAGGATTTGTAGTCAGATGAGAATGTCAAAATGAAATAATCTCTTCGTCATATTCTGAATCTCTTTCAGACCTTTTTTAATTTCAAAACTTCTATCCTTCTGTATGGACTAGACTTAGATCTTGAGATCTTTTAAGCAAAATTCAATTTTTGTTTTGTCATTCTTTTTTCTTCAAACGGAAAATCTTTGTTTCCGCCCTTTCCCCATCCATCTTTTTGAGTGAAATGTTCTTCTCAAAACCAAAAACCAATTTATTTTCCCGCTCTTTTTTTGTCGGGGGGAACAATAGAATATCTTTCTTTTTTCTCAGAAAACTAAATAAACTTTGAGCATTGGTTCATTTTCTGTCACAGAAATTCTGTGAATTCATTTGTTACCGTAACCCTCTTTTTTTCTGAATGTTGTTTGATTGAATAAAATCTTTTGCCTAAGGGCTGAAAATGGGATTATAAAGTTAGAGAGGATTATGAGAGAAGTCAAGTAAAGGCAGAAAAAAAGAAAGAAACGAGTGAGAGAAAGTATTTATGCTCACTGAAAAAATGGAGTTATGATTCATAAAGTGATGAATATAAAAGACGAACCGGATATCGATATAATGTAGTCGAGTTCATTTTGAGAACGTTTTGACATGGAGTTTTAACTGTGTTTTGGTGAGTTCTAAACTTTTGAACTTCCTTTGCAGATTTCATTTTTGGGTTCGTTAGACCATGTCTTTCCACGTTCCATCAACTCATTTACGGTGCTACCCCTAAACAGAGCTGGGCGAATCAGAACTGTACCTTATTAGAACTGCCCGGATGAGAACTGACACTCTATGCCGCAATGGCCTGCAAGCAGTGAAAAGTGCCAAAATATGAGCATATCAAATTTTCTTATCCGGGGCACACGGTCGGTTCTTATAAGGGTCAGTTCGATTCATCCAGTTCTTAACCGACCAATTCTGATTCGTTCAGAGTTCTGATTAGGGGTAGCACCTCTTTTACATGACTCATTAACGAGACCGTGAAGCCTCTGTTTGAAAGCTCTGCGATGTATATTCACTGGGCTTTTTTTTTCAACTGTGAATTACTCTATTCGTGACTCGACATTACTTTTGGATTCCAAACATGTAGATCTCTCTTCTTGTGTGTCATAAATTCACAGATATAGAATTTGCAGTTTCTTCAAATGATTTTCAAGATGATTTATTTTGTCATTCTTGAAATTCTTTTTGTGTCAGGCCTACAGACAAGTCTCCGGCCTTATTAGACTCGAATTTCCAGCTTTTGGCTGAGAAACTGAGAAAGAAAAAGCGAGAGAAGAGAACCAACTGAAAAATTAAAAACCTTATTTTTTTCAGTAGACTACACATACCTTTTTTTAACCCATCAAGTCGACCACTTGTTCCCTTTATTCCTTTATGCACTATTAAAAAAAGATGTTCTAAAAAGGTTTTGTTTCCTCGAAGAACTCCTAAATGGAAAACCAACGAACTGGAAACACATTGGTCTTTTTTCAGCATGACCAAAAGTTCAAACTTTTTCTCTTCTTTTCAAAAGTCCTAATTTCATTACTCATAAATCATATTATATCTCCCCCTCTAGTAGACTTCTGTTCCAGACAAGTTCCTCTGCTTCTTCTGATGACACATCGTCCCCATTTTTTCTTCTTCTCTCATTTTTCAGAATGATCTTGTTTTCGGATTTTTTTTCTACTTCCTTCTTTTTACTTCTTTTAGTTTTCTCCACTATCCCAATGATCATTTTCAGTTCAGCCAAAAAAATTTCTCTGAAAAAAAAGTGAGAGAAAGAAAATGAGTGCTATCAGAGCTAATCAAAAACAGAATAATGTCTCTGGGCTCTCTTCATTTTTCACACTTTTTTTTCCGCTGAAATTATTCTGCTCTTTTTTTTCATGCTTCGCTCCCTTTCAAAGTCTCGTGAGCCATTTGGCTCCTCCTCCTCCTTTCCCATTTTTTCCACGTCTTCTTTCTTCTCTTCAGCTCATTTTTCTCTCTCTCATCGTCTAACGTCTCCAACTCTATCGATTCTAAAGGGCCGTCAGCTTCAAGAAGAAGACGTGCTCTCATTCTAGGGATGAAGGCCTCCTCCTGCCTCGTCGCCTTCGCCGGCCTTTTGGCCTTGGCGTCAGCTTTACCCATTGAATATTTCTATGGAGATCATCAGCCAATTGAGGAGGGAGAGGAGAATAGTGCCGTTTTTCAACCGGATAGAGAATTGGTGAGTCACTCGGGAGATTCTTTGTTATTTTGAAGAGATTGTTATCGAAGTGAGCATGGCCTAGGAAAGTTGGGGGCAAAAAGCTAGTCCGTGATGCTTTTGAGTAGTTCGGTATTCTTTAAAAGTGACCTAATTATGTGAGTTTACATAAATACCTGTCTTAATCGTATAAAGAACAAAATAGGGTGGCCTAGAAAACTTGAGTTGAAGAAAATTAGTCTTCGGATTTTTATCGCGTCGAAGAAAATACGTCATACTCAGTTTGGAAATCATCAACTCATCAAAAATGTCTGAAAAAAACGAAATTTCGTTCAAAAGCTTTTCAACTATTCACGAAAGTTTTCTCTACATTCTGGCTCCAGTTTATGAGAAATTCAAGATGTTGTGACCACATATAATCTGGCCTAGAAAAAGTTAGTGTTGAAAACAAGTCCGCTGTTGTATTTTGCGGATAAGATTAAACTTAAACAATGTTAAAAATTTTAAAAATCTTTTTCAAAAAACACGCTTTGATCAGAGGATTAACGAGTCATATCCATGAGTTTTCCAAAAAAAAATTGAGAAAAATAATTCAACACTTATTATGACGCAAACCTGAAAAATCTTTCATCAGAAGGCAGCTTTTTTGTCTTCAAACCCAGCAAATTTCAATTTCCGGGCCACATTTGAGACTACAACATAGCCTTTTTCAATATCATCATTCTATTGTGGACCCTTGCAAAAGTTTTAAAACGTCGTAAATTTTCCTTTTTCTCATTATCCATTGTTTGGCTCTACAGCTCCATGGTTCCAGACTACAAACTACTGTCTCTTCCGCTTTCTGATGTGATCTCCGAGAACATTTTTGCAAAAAGCACGAGATATTCATTTCGAACAAGATCAAGAATACATTATGAGTGGGCTGCTGATCAGAACAGGTGCAAGTGCGCTCTAATGATAGGTTTCTAGGGTTATCATTAGAGCGCAGTTACGTCATGTAGTCTCTCAAAAAAATGAATGATTAATGTACTTTTGACTCAAACTGTCTCGTCTCAGCGGAGCCACCGAGCACCCATTCATTATTTAGTTTTCCCACCATCTTTGGCCTCGACCAGAACTTCTTTTTCTTAGAATTCTAGAATTCTGGAGTTTGTGTTCTCTTTCCAAGAACCTCTTAAAACCTTTGACAAGAACATTTAGTGCTCATGTTTAGAAAGAAAAACCGGAAATAAAAAATGCCTCAGGCGGAGCAAACGGCTCCATGCTTCCTCTTCTTCTTTTTGTGCTCAATGACGTCATTGGAGAGAGCTGGCTCCTCGAGTGCTCTTTTTCAAGTATTTGTAGTCGTCTAGATATATTTTATTGGAATCGAGATAGGAAATTCTGGGAAATTGTTGGAAAGAGAACAATTTTTTGTCTGAAAATCCTTCACAACAGAGCACGTTTGCATTTTGGTAATCCTATCCATCCAAAAAAAACCCCTCTAGGAAATTCGAATCTTCCTTTTTTCTTTGTGTGGGAGGATAAGATGAGAAATAGTATAATATGGCATTTCCATCATTGAGTCTTTGTTTTCTTTATGAAGAGTGAGGTGTCATCTGAATTCATGAATTCCATTGGGAAAAAAAGGAAAAGAAGAAGAAGACGTGACGCTTCTTCTTCTACTTCTCATTAGTGTCGGGGACACAAAGTGTTTTTTGCTGGGCATTCAACTCACTCAAATAACAAATTTAGGAATGAGAAAAAAAGAGAAAGAAAATTGTTATGAGCAAAGGAAAAAGAGAAAAACGGAATTACAAAAAGTGCGCAAAGAAATGAACGGGCTCATTTCATATTTTATGACTTCAAAGCGGAACTAACAATGAAAAGAAAAAATAAGAATATTCGGACCCTAGGGGGTGGGAACACCTCTTCGTGCTTTAAGAGACAAAGAAGGGGCTTTTCATAAACTTGTAATAGAGCGGCACCCCGAGATTTTATCCTCAAAATATATCGGCATAAAAACAACTTCAAACCAAAATATTTCCAGAAATGGGATCGTAAAAAAGACAAATTTCTGTGATATTACTTATCCTTGTTACTGGACAAACTAAAAGACATAAATGGGAAGTTTTCGGAAAAACCTCTAATAAAACGGCACCCTCAGAACTCTTCTAAAAAATATAACTGCTTGCCGTTCTGATACAGTCTGATTATCCCAATACGACTCATAATACGCGAAATTTACCTAAATGTTTGCAGATTGGAGTCTTCAATCCAACAAAAGAAATTGGACAAGTAAGTGGATTGGCCATGAACAAAGACGGACATATCGTAGCATTCCATCGTTCGGAACGTGTCTGGGATGAGCAAAGTTTCAATTCAGATGAGACATTCAACAAGGATTTGGGAGTTATTAACAATAAGACCATTATGATAATTGATAGAGAGAAGAATACTGTAGATGAATTCGGAGAAGGACTTTTCTATATGCCACATGGATTGACAATTGATAATAATGGAGATTATTGGGTGACTGATGTTGGAAGTCATCAAGTACATAAAATTGATGCAAAGACAAAGAAGATTGTGATGTCTCTCGGTGAGAAATTGGTTCCAGGAGAGGATGAGGCACACTTCTGTAAGCCAACTGATGTTGCTGTGGCTAAGAATGGTCATATTTTTGTGGCTGATGGTTACTGTAACAGCCGTATTCTGAAGTTTGATTCCAAGGGAAATTTGATGGCTCAGATCAATGCTGCTGTTGGTGGGTTCATATTACTTTTCTAGTTTTTTTTCTGAGAACATTCCTAGGGCACTTCCGTTTTAGTTCATTTGCAAAAGAATGATCACAAACCAGGAACCAAATCCAAAACAAAAAACAGAAATTGGATTATCCTGATGCACTCTAGATAATCCAATGTTCTCTAATCCAATACTGGTCAAGTATCATAAATCATTGAATAATTTTCAGAAGACAACCAATCTCCAGAATTCCTTGTTCCACACTCATTGGCTCTCATCGAAGATATGAACATCGTCTGTGTTGCTGATAGGTTAGTAGAACAGTAGCCTTAATTTTGGACCTGCATGGCCTAATTTTCTAACAGGATGAGCTAGTTTCTAATGAACTTCCGGACCTTTTTCACATTCTGACTAGCTTTTGACCTCACTAGTCTTATTCATTCTCTTGGTCTAGCTCAGAACGCCAAAACTTTTCATGAACTCTTCTTTTCTGATTGATGGCCTAGTATTATCAAACCACAATAACCTCTTCCATCAACACGAACTTTTCATTAATCTCTTTTTTTCCAGAGAAAACCAACGTGTCCAATGTTTCTCCGCTGGACTCTCCGAAGGTGATCGTACCCTTCCAACCGGTATCCCAATCACCTCTGCCACTGATATTGGACGTGTCTTTGCCATCCGTGAGCGTGAACATTATTTGATTGGAGTGACGGGTAAAAGTGATGATATCGAAGCTCAAATGTTCTCCATTGATATGAAGACTGGAAAGACAGAGACATTTGCCAAAGGAGTCCGTAACACTCATGCTTTGGCAATTGCTTCTGATGGTGTCATGTATGTCTCCCAATTGGATCCACAGAGAATTCTCGAAGTCAGACTTTTGTAATTTCTTGTTTTTTTTTATTTTCCCCTCCTAAACACATTGTCGCCTTCGCCGGAAGAAAAAAAAAGAGAGAAAAATGAATTTTTATCTAATGTTGTTACAGTTCTAACTTACTCTATAAACTTTCCAATGGAAAACTTGAAGAGGCAATCAATAGTGCTCTTAAGATGGAGTTGTTCATTTTCAGAAGGGATCAAAGTCTGATTTCTGCTCCTAATTTTTTTGCAATGTTCCCAATAAATCTCTTTGAGCAGATGTGTCAAAAAGTTTGAAACGAACGGACTCTCAGAAGCCGAGTTACAGACGATATTCTGAAGCCGCATCTGGATTTCGATGTTCTCGCGTTTGGTGACTTTCAGTAGGATACCGGATAACCGGAGAAGCTAGTAAGATTCCCATGGAGATGTTATTAGTTCTTTTTTTTTACTGTAATTTGTTCTGACGTAATCCCAGTTCTATCTTCACCCTTCCAACCAGAAATTCCAATCTCGTTCTTTGAAGATACCGGAGCTTTTTCACTACTGTTATCACACGGAAGTGATCTAAAATGAACCAATTCTAAATCAACCTACAATAGAACATTATGGGGGGCGAATACGTGTGTACTCGGTTCCAGAAGCCCAACTTGGGCCACGGTTGTCTGGAAATACCCCTAGCACTACTGTTATCACACGGAAGTGATCTAAAATGACAGAATCTAAATCAACCTACAATAGAACATTATGGGGGGCGAATACGTGTGTACTCGGTTCCAGAAGCCCAACTTGTGCCACGGTTGTCTGGAAATACCCCTAGCACTACTGTTATCACACGGAAGTGATCTAAAATGACAGAATCTAAATCAACCTACAATAGAACATTATGGGGGGCGAATACGTGTGTACTCGGTTCCAGAAGCCCAACTTGGGCCACGGTTGCCTGGAAATACCCCTAGCACTACTGTTATCACACGGAAGTGATCTAAAATGAACCAATTCTAAATCAACCTACAATAGAACATTATGGGGGGCGAATACGTGTGTACTCGGTTCCAGAAGCCCAACTTGGGCCACGGTTGTCTGGAAATACCCCTAGCACTACTGTTATCACACGGAAGTGATCTAAAATGACAGAATCTAAATCAACCTACAATAGAACATTATGGGGGGCGAATACGTGTGTACTCGGTTCCAGAAGCCCAACTTGGGCCACGGTTGTCTGGAAATACCCCTAGCACTACTGTTATCACACGGAAGTGATCTAAAATGACAGAATCTAAATCAACCTACAATAGAACATTATGGGGGGCGAATACGTGTGTACTCGGTTCCAGAAGCCCAACTTGGGCCACGGTTGTCTGGAAATACCCCTAGCACTACTGTTATCACACGGAAGTGATCTAAAATGAACCAATTCTAAATCAACCTACAATAGAACATTATGGGGGGCGAATACGTGTGTACTCGGTTCCAGAAGCCCAACTTGGGCCACGGTTGTCTGGAAATACCCCTAGCACTACTGTTATCACATGGAAGTGATCTAAAATGACAGAATCTAAATCAACCTACAATAGAACATTATGGGGGGCGAATACGTGTGTACTCGGTTCCAGAAGCCCAACTTGGGCCACGGTTGTCTGGAAATACCCCTAGCACTACTGTTATCACATGGAAGTGATCTAAAATGACAGAATCTAAATCAACCTACAATAGAACATTATGGGGGGCGAATACGTGTGTACTCGGTTCCAGAAGCCCAACTTGGGCCACGGTTGTCTGGAAATACCCCTAGCACTACTGTTATCACACGGAAGTGATCTAAAATGACAGAATCTAAATCAACCTACAATAGAACATTATGGGGGGCGAATACGTGTGTACTCGGTTCCAGAAGCCCAACTTGGGCCACGGTTGTCTGGAAATACCCCTAGCACTACTGTTATCACATGGAAGTGATCTAAAATGAACCAATTCTAAATCAACCTACAATAGAACATTATGGGGGGCGAATACGTGTGTACTCGGTTCCAGAAGCCCAACTTGGGCCACGGTTGCCTGGAAATACCCCTAGCACTACTGTTATCACACGGAAGTGATCTAAAATGAACCAATTCTAAATCAACCTACAATAGAACATTATGGGGGGCGAATACGTGTGTACTCGGTTCCAGAAGCCCAACTTGGGCCACGGTTGTCTGGAAATACCCCTAGCACTACTGTTATCACACGGAAGTGATCTAAAATGAACCAATTCTAAATCAACCTACAATAGAACATTATGGGGGGCGAATACGTGTGTACTCGGTTCCAGAAGCCCAACTTGGGCCACGGTTGTCTGGAAATACCCCTAGCACTACTGTTATCACACGGAAGTGATCTAAAATGACAGAATCTAAATCAACCTACAATAGAACATTATGGGGGGCGAATACGTGTGTACTCGGTTCCAGAAGCCCAACTTGGGCCACGGTTGTCTGGAAATACCCCTAGCACTACTGTTATCACATGGAAGTGATCTAAAATGAACCAATTCTAAATCAACCTACAATAGAACATTATGGGGGGCGAATACGTGTGTACTCGGTTCCAGAAGCCCAACTTGGGCCACGGTTGCCTGGAAATACCCCTAGCACTACTGTTATCACATGGAAGTGATCTAAAATGAACCAATTCTAAATCAACCTACAATAGAACATTATGGGGGGCGAATACGTGTGTACTCGGTTCCAGAAGCCCAACTTGGGCCACGGTTGTCTGGAAATACCCCTAGCACTACTGTTATCACATGGAAGTGATCTAAAATGACAGAATCTAAATCAACCTACAATAGAACATTATGGGGGGCGAATACGTGTGTACTCGGTTCCAGAAGCCCAACTTGGGCCACGGTTGTCTGGAAATACCCCTAGCACTACTGTTATCACATGGAAGTGATCTAAAATGACAGAATCTAAATCAACCTACAATAGAACATTATGGGGGGCGAATACGTGTGTACTCGGTTCCAGAAGCCCAACTTGGGCCACGGTTGTCTGGAAATACCCCTAGCACTACAGGTTTTCTAACTATTTCCCTTTGAAATTCTGTCATCTGATACTATATCAAATAGCAAAAGCCATCATGAGACTATAAATCGAAGTGAGGAAAAAATAATGAATCAAACGTTGATGTCTTCTACGGATACAATATCAGACGACTACAAAAGCCTTGAATGTCTAATGATTCTCTGTGGAACTGAAGTGGAAGGATGTATCCGTTACGAAAGCTAATACTACTACTACTACATACAGTCCTGATTCCCACATTTTCGGAACTCACGACTCTTAATCGCTCAACTCCATTTGGCTCCCACAGCTGATCCTTTGGAATCCTCTTGATCTTATTCTTATTCGCTTCTCCTTTTCGCGATGTGCCCGGTGGGTCCTCCAAGGACAAATGACGTGTTCTCGGAGCTGGAGCAGACCTGGAGAGTGCTATTACCTGGACGGTGCGCCGCGATTCCCTGATGCCATCCTGAAGACATCCGCCAGGAGTCAGGAGTTGGAGGAGGTTCCAGTGTTCCTCGGAAATCGAGAACTGATTGTTTCTCAGGAATTTCAGGGCTTATATATGAGCAGAAATGAGGGCGGCCTAAGGTTTTGACGGAAAGGTTCACACGAAAAATTAAAGTGTTAATTTCTAAAGATTTTGTAGAATTCGTTGAATGTCACGGTGATATTCATGCGAATGCGAACGGTAAAAATGCTTTATTTGTACTGTATTCAAACGTTTCCGAGCACTGAATTGTGGCAAAAGTCGTTGATCTAGTCTATGAGTTATATCTTTAGTCTTTACCTATGTTAAAGGTTGGTTTGTAGTTTGATTTTATCATAGTGGGCATACACTAACCCTGTTGCTCCTGTTGGATTAAAAACCTCTATGGACTATATCTTTTGTCCTTATCTATGAAAAAAGGCAGAAGTTGTCCAATTCAATCATCTTTCGGGAAGATCACAATTCAACACAATTGTTTTTTAACAATATCGCAACGGGTAAGTTTACTGCAGTTCGGCATTACTCGTTCCTTTTTTGCTCTAAAAATTCTCAAAACTCATGCAACAGGCGAAAATCCCACAATCCTTTGCTGACTTGTTTCTGTGTTTCGGGATCTTTTGTTCTTTTTCGAAACAGTTGAAACTCTAATCAATTCGTGTTGAAGATGTTGAAGAAACCTTTCGTTTCGTGGTCTATTATCTGAAACTCGCGTGTCTTAATCCGTTATTGATAACTCTCTCCAACACCTATCAAAATCTCAAAATATTCATTTATTTTCGAAAACTTTTGGAAACAATTCAGAAAGTCTGAATTGTCTAACTCACGAACGGGGAAGGTTTGGTTTTGTTTTTCGAATGATAAAAATCACCCGACGACAGTACATGGGAAAAAAGAAACTATTCTTCTTCTTTAAATTAAATGATTTCTTGGGATGAAATATACAATGGGTGGGGGTCTTGACAAGTTTTGAATGGGATGGAGAGAGAAGTGGAGAGAGAACTGGGCAACATCATGGAGAAGAATGGTACAAAAAAGGAGAAACAAGGAAAAAGATATACACGGGCTGGACTGAGACAACAAAGGGGGGAAACAGCTATTTTGGTATTTTAAAAAGAAATGGAGAAAACTCGTCAAAATTGGTGCGGTTTTTTGGATTTTGATTTTGCTATTATTGGTTTCAAATGAACTGACACCTCGTGACGTCACTCTCATGGGGACCCAAGTTGGAAAACTTTCATGGTAGCTATTTATTTTTTTTTCGGGATTTTTTTCAGGCAGTTTTCGACCGCACATTCAATTCTTCCACTCAGAATAAAATTTTTGAGCAAAAAAAAATAATTTTTGCGTGCGAAACCGGCCTGAAAAAAATCAAAATAAAACTACCATGAAAGTTTTCCAACTTGGGTCCCGGGCAGTGTGACGTCACGAGGTGACAGTTCATTTGAAACCAATAATAGTCATGGTGTGAAGGTTTATCAGATGAGATAAATCAATGAAATTAGGCCTGAGTGAGAGGTTGAACATCAGTTGGAAGACGTGAATATGGTGGTGGACGAGTGAAGTCGACGGCGAATGCTACTGATGTCGATTGAAGTTGTTGTCCGATGGCTTCGGCGACCTGGAATTAAGAGGATTTGCACGAGGATTACAGGGAAGGAGGACAGCGTTTGAGACATATTCTGATAGTAAATGTGCAAATATGCTTTTTTTTTCTCATAGTAAAAATATGCTTTGAAACTTCGAATACCGTAGGATCTAGACACTTACATTCTTATCTCCATAGAATGAGTAGCACTTGCAGACAACCTTCATGCACCAGACATGAACAAGAACACCAGTGAAGTGAACGAGAATGGCGGATGCCGGATTCTCACTGTTCATATTCTGATATGACTTGGTATCCACGAAATTGATGATATCAATTGATATTTGGAAGATTGCCAAGAAAAGCGCGATGGCTGCAAATGCAATGTATGGAACGAGCAACGAACGACGATTCGTTCGGATTCCATGAAGCATCATGAGCACCAATCCGAGTTGGAGAGTGAGTGCGGAGAGAAGTGAGGATACATATCTGGCCATGTAATAGTTGATTGACCATTCTTTTGTGCCTTCTGAAGTGTTTTCTTCCACTTTCAGTGCCGATGTGTAGGCGAAGAGAAGTGAGACAGAGAAGAGGGCGATCACAAACAATTGGGTCATTCCGATGTATTTGGTGGCCTGCAAAAAAGTTCATTTTTGTCGAGTTCAGCTTTTTTTTTCATCTGATTGAAACATGTAATCAAATCCCTATTTCCCAAAAAAATATTTTCATGGAAATCTGATCCATTCTCCTCTCTATGAATATTTATGAAAAGTTTTTGATTGACGTCAATCATTTTCTCTTCTCACCTTGGTGACATGAAGTTGTCCACACGCGACGCGATATTTCGGGGCATTACAATCCCAGATGGCGTCGACACGGAACTTTCCGCGCGCCTCCTCCGGGCTCTCGTAGCGCGCCGACGAAAATACGCCTGATTTGATCATCTGAAAAATGATTTTTAATACTGAGAATTTATGAAAACGATAAGATCTTATCAACGGGAAAATGCGAGAAATTCTGAGGAAAAATTCGAAGAGGCAATTTTTGGTATGAGCAAAATTGCGAAACGACAAACAAAATAAAAGTTCGAAAATTACCGTTCGCAACAGGTCTTGCCATAAAAAAGAACGAACATTAATGGCAACAAGAAACAAAAAATGAGAATCGATATGTTTGACAAATTGGGGGACGGCAGGAATGAAATGAACGTCGTGGGAAAAAGACGACGCTGTAACTTCTGGTACAAAGAAGAAAAAGCAGAAGCAATAGAAATGAGGACGATGACAACGTCTTCGGTGGCAAGAGTGTGTGTGTAAAATGAAAAATGATCGAAATGACGAGAAGGTCGCTGGACAGCGGAGTGAGGGGACGACACATCAAAATCAAAACCAACGGAAAAATGAAATGATAAAAGGCAGGCGAAGAGGGGACAAGACAAGAGAGGGAGAAATGCCCATAGTTGGAAGATGGCGGAAGGCAGGTAGACAAAAAGAGATAGCAAGTGGAAGAAGAGGTGTGAACATTTCGTGAGTGTGTTTGGGGGAATGTTTCGAAATGTTTTGGAATCGATATGACGTTAAAGGTGTCATCACATGAATGACCACATGCAGAATCACAGAACACCTGGGGTTAGGTAAAATGGTCTTTGTTGTAAACAGGTGCCATTCGGGTCAAAACTGTCAACTTCTAAAAGATTGTAGAACTTCTGCAATGTTCTAGAAAACTCACTAGAGAAGCAAAATCACCAATTCTGCTCCCCAACAACGATATTATATAATCGGAAACTATTATACGGAAGATGCGCATAAGTGTGAATATAAAATGATGCTACAGGTGGCGTCGCATAATCATTTGGAAAGAGAGCCTCTCTCTCTCTCCGGATTGCGTTTGACACACTTTTCTGGCCATGATGTTTTATGCTTCATTGCGTTCCTCGTCGTCTTCTTCTCCCTTCCCTCCGTCAGGTTGCCATTCCATTTTTCCTGTGGACGGAGAGCGAAAAGAGAACAAGGCTTCACTTCCTATGTCTCTGGCTTCTCGGAATTGGATAGACACGTCACACTTGAAAAGGGCTTGTGTCGCAAACAAGACGTGCTCTCAGGGAAGGAAAAAGAAAAGAGCATTGTTTGGTTTGCATGGGTCCCCTCACCCACTTCCTTTAGATGGAGAGAAGAAGCCTTTCACTTGCTTTCCGGCTCATTAATTGTATGAGCAATTATGAATTTGTGCATGTGAGTCAGAATGAAATTCGAGAATTTATGAGTTCTCCTCTCGCCTCAAACCAAATAATAAGTGGTAGGTTGGGTAGCTTGTTTTCGATTTGCTTTCGAATTCTGGTCATCAGAGACAACGCCCACGAGTTCTTAGAATTATAGTCTTCTAGTCATAGGATACGATTGAGAGAATTATAGGGTTTCTAGAACTAGAAACCAAAGATGACGCCGTTGTCATGACAATTGAGAATAACAATGTGGGGGAGAAGCTCTGATCTTACAAAAAGGAGATGTTACAGATTTCTAACCATAGGGTGAAGCTGAGAAAACTGATTTCGTTAGAAGAAACTTCTGAGACCAACTATCTGGTACATTGGGACCAAATTAAGAACACTTTTCAAACGGAACACGGGAGTTGTATAGTAGCGCATAGAAAAAGGGCTGTCCAAAAATGTAAAAATAGAAAAAAAAAAACGAACATTTTTTCGGTTGCGATGAAAGAGTGAGTGTCGCTCCCGCACCGACAAAAGCACGGAAATAGTACAGAATTTTCGATTTCAAAAGAAAAAAGAAGGCGTCTTTCATGTTGTTGCTAAGGCCTCAACAGAAGATGTAAATGTGAAGGGATGGAAATTGAAAAAGGGAAAGAAGAGGGAAAAGGGGCGGAGCCATGTTTGTAGATAGAAATAAGACGAAGGAGGACATGGATGCTCCAAGGAGCCCTGTCATTTATCAAACTGAGGCTACGTTTCTTTGTCGTTGTGGTGTCGTCGTCGTCGTCTTCCACCCTGCCTTCTCATCCTCCCACGGACAAAAAGAGGGAGAAGAAGTGGACCAATTTGCATTTTGATTACTTTTTTTGAGGAGCTAAGCCGCCAGCAAAAAAAAACCAAAAAGTTTCGAGTACCATTTTGATTAGCGCGTGGGAAGGTGGGCAAAAATAGACAAAACCATCTCATCACTTTGGGAAAAGAGAATAAGACGTTGATTGTTTGTGGAATGAGAAGAAGAAGAAAAGCCGGACGCGGACGCGCACAATACCATCGGCTCAGCAAACAGACTTGGGAAGACAGAGGGAGAGGGGATGGGAGCAGCGCCCAAAGAGAGAAAAAAACACCAAAATACATAAATTGGTGTGACTGTGGTGTTTTGGCAAAAAGAACATGTATTTGTGAAGAGTCACAGAGTAAAACAGTAAAACAACGGGTCACATGTTTTCACCTGGAGAATGCTATCGGTTATGTGTGATGCATGGGGGAAGAGGAGAGAAATTGTGAATATATAAAATGAAACCCACCACTCGGAGAAGTTCGAGGACAAAGAACAAACAGTCATAACTGATAGGGCATCTATCAAAAACTGTTTCCGATAAGAAGAGAAGAAACGGGAGGAGTGTGAAATCAAATCGTGAGCTTAATGTCAATAACAACTTATTTAGATTGATGCAGTTGGTTAAAGCTCATAAGCTAGGGAACGATGCGAGATTCTTGATCTTTCAGATATTGTGGAGCAAAACTACTTTCTTTATCTTAACTTTTGGTTGAAGGAAGCTTTAAATGGTAGAAGCAATCTGATAAGAACTATCGTTTGATAGCATAGATACAAATAAAGAGTTTTGAACAACTAAAACTGTTGAGGGGAATTTTCTACATTGAAGACAGTAAGTACTCCGAAAACTTCGATCATAGTTCATTTCTAGAAAGTTCGAAAGTTTCCAAATATAGCAGAATCTTTAAATGATCTCCACGAACAAAAACAAAATCACCGGCCTTGTTGTTCTTTTTTTCGCAACTCATGTGTGTGGCTCGTTGTCTTGTCTCGTGTCTCTTCTCACTCGTTATCCTTCTCGTTTTTACATGAAAAAGAGTAACAAGCACGACAAAAAAAACAGGAGCACACGTCTAAAACGGAGTGACACTCGCTTCGACACAAATGGACCGAGTCGTTTTTTTTTGTGTGTCGTCGAGCATCATGATGATGATTGGCAAAAAAGGAAAGAAAAACGCCCCGGGGGCAGCATTGAAAGCTTCAGGAGGAGCGGAACATGAGGAACCAATTGCGAAATGTTGGGATGACGTGTCATTTTAGAACTTGGAACACTGGGAGAACGAAACTGGAAAAATAGAAAAAAGACTCCAGTTTAATTGTATTCAACACATAAGAGTGGTGCTGTTTCTCTCTCGGTGGCGGCGGCTTTTCGTTTGTTTAGTACTGTAGTCCCCTTTTCCATTCTCTCTACTAAATATATTGACTGCCGAAATCGTTGCACATAGTGAAAACCCCGGGGGCAATGGTTTTTCACTTTCCTCTTGTTTCTTTTTCGGTTCAAGCCTTGTCTTGTGACTTTGGTTTATACATTTCTTTTTCATGTTCCGTTCTTACAGTTTTAATATCTAAAAATTGATGATAAAAATCGTTCCTCGTGTTTGCTGAAAGCTCACGAGATAGATTTCAAAATAGATTATCACAAGACTTGCGCGTTAGTAGATAAAAAAAACAGATTAAGGATTAGATTAGAAAAGATTCACCGGAACATGACTTATCAAATTGATATGTCATTTCCGATGAAAACATTAAGATTGGATGAGATAAAGCTCGGTTCAAGGAATAGAAGAATTTAGGGATCTAGCGAAACTGGATCGAATTTTCAGTTGATAAGGATAAATTATCTGATAGTGTTATTGTGGAAATTTTTGAGATGATAGATTTTGCAAAATTGATTAAGTGAGAAACCTGAAATTAGATCAAAATAACATTTATGAACTGAACGATCTAAAGTTCAAAATCATTCAGAAAAGATCTACACCATTTTCTTTTTTCGGTGAAAAATGATATGAATCACGAAAACCTATTCATTCTCTACGATCGCATGTTCTTCAGGCGGAAGAGTAATGCGTTTATTTGATTGACTTATCAAAAAATCGAATTGATAAGATAAGAAGAGTGGACATTAGTCATGCAGACGAGAGAATACGATCACAATTCTAAACTACAAAAACAAAATGGAAAACAGGTGTTTTTTGGAGTCTCGCGGCGACTTCAAAACAAACAAAACCCTTGATACTGAGTGCTAGACGAACCTAAATCAAAGAGGAAATAGCCAAAAAGTTCCGAGAAAAAACCTATGACAACTAGTTGAGATCCGCGAGGATTCCGGAAATTCGTGGAGAAAGAAGACGTTCGAAAGCGGCGCGGTCGCGCGTCGCGGCTCTCTTCTATTTTCTTCTTTTCTCGTCTCGCCCTCCCGCACCACCAAAATGTTTGCCAAAAGAGAGTTGAAGAGGCGGAAATGGGTGCGCGATTAGTCACTTCGCGACCCCGATTCGCGTGTCACGCTTTCATTATACTTCAACCAACTGGCAACTTATTCTAATTTTGTTACGAAAACGCCGAGTTTTTCAAGTTTATCCAATTTATTGAAGTTTTCTACCTGCACTCTCAAGAGTTGTCTCACCTCGGGCTCTTGTGCCAAGCTCAATTATAACGAGAAAATGCACCTTTTGTGCTCAAAATGCAGCGTTTATAACAAAAAACCACCTTTCTCGCGTTATTTTCATGCCAAAAGTGAAAAATTGGTACAAAATTGAAATAAGAAGTGAGAAAACTTGAATAACAAACGGCAGTAAGATTAAAGGCGCATACTAATTTTAAGTAATGCGGGCCTCGGGGAGAAGATGTTTTTGTAATTTTCTGAATTTTCTTTTCAATTTTTGAGAATTTTGAACTTCTTTTTTTCGACTGCCTGAAAGCCATGGAAAATTTGGTTATTGAAAAAAAATATATCGGCAAGCGATGGCAAATCTCGACTTCACACGGCGTTTCAAGACCATGCCTTTTCTTGTCTTCTTCTCCCAGTCGTTCCAAAAAATGTGTTATCTCCATTCAAATCGCCGCCTTTTATTCTCCCCTTCTTTCTTTCTTTCCCATTATTTTCTCCTTCCAACAAATTCACAAAACATGTTTGGCAATTGCATCGATTCTCGATCGGGTTGCATATCTTTCTGAATTTTTGTATGAGTGTCTTCCTTCTCTTGTTCAAAACACGTGGTTTCTTGTATTTTCTTTTTCTTTGATTTTTGTGTTTTTGTCAAAAGTTCTGTAGCGGAAATCAAAACATAACGGTTGTTTTACAGAGAGATGCCGAGCATTCCAGGACATCAGCGCAATGTGTCACAGGGACAACATGTAAGTTTTTTAGATGAATTTTAAAAGGAGGACTTGAGTGAAAAATCTTTAAATCCAAAACAAAACCGTGCCAAAGTTCTGAAATTTAAATATCATACAAAATTTCTGTTGGATATTCTGTCCACATTTTGTATTCCTCAAAAAACACGCACACCCAAAGAAAAATTAGAAGAATGAGTCTTCTTTTATTGTATCCAAACTCCAAAAAAAAAGGAACCCGACAAAAACAATCCTCTCTTTTTTACTTCTTCTTTTCGTCTTCTAATCCACACACCTCGACTTCTTCCTCATTCTCAGTTTTTCAGTCTTTTAAGCTAGAAAATCTTTAGCTAACACTCAATAATTCATCACTCGGTTGATAGAACAAAGACCTCGTTTTAGTAGGCGTCAAAAAAACTCAAAAATTCATATGAAAATGCGAAAATTTGGAGAAAAAAATTGATTGAAATATGAAGAATTCCTTTTCGTAGAGCCTTTTCAAAATCATTTTGTTAGAAATTCGGCTTTTGTCCCCATAAACCGCTGTTTTGAAAAAAAGCAGGCTAAAACTCACGTTTGCCCATTTTGCAGTTAATCGTCGATCGAACCGAATCCGACGAAGAAGACGTCGATAAATTGGCATCAGCCGCCGGAAGAGCCGCTCCAGAAGGCATCAGTGAACGTGGCGGACGAACACACGAGGCAATTTCAATGGAAAATGATGATGCACCATACGGAAATGGAGGTGTCTACCCGGGTAGTAGTCCACCGTTTACACCGAGTCGACCACATGATAATAAATCCACGTAAGTCATTATCAAAACAAAAAAGTTAAAACTACAAAATCCTATATGAAAAAAAAGTCGAAGAGATGAAATGAGAGCATTTAAAAACTTACAAAAGTGGAACGTTGGACGTTCAAAAGCACTTTGGAGACTTTAAAGCTGGTCATGAAAAAGAATTTTCCATCCCGGAATGAAATGAACTCATACTCTTACTACTAGAGTGTAAAATTCAAACTAGTATTCATCTTTTTGAAGTAAATTATATACTATTTTTCTACATTCTCCGAGAAAATATTTAGGGCCTATGCTGAACTAATTTCAGCTAGTTGAAAGCGATGAGTTTAGTTCAGAATCTTCAAGTTTAAGGAACCCAAATCAACGTACACTAACTGCCTGCTAAATCATAGGAAAATTGGAAAGCTATATAACTCAAAGTCCTAAACTGAGCTGCTTGTCAGTATCGAAAAGCAAACATATGCATCTAACCAACATCTGTTGCCATTTGAGGGGTCTCGCCACGATCAGCCCCCTCTCTTTATTTTGAAGGCCATGCACCTTTAAATGGGATTTTTAAGTAAACATGAATAGATTATCAAAAGCAACAGAAAAAAAATGTGATTGCATTTTTAGAGGTCTATGCAGTCCACAACTTCGATCAAATATCAAAGTGATAATTGGTTCAATAGTGCTAACAGCAATTGGAGCAATTCTTCTCGGAATTGGATGTTGGGTGGCAATGAATCCTGAAGAAGGTTAGTGGACTGGAATTCTCAAACGCTTGAAATGAGTACATTTTTCATTTTAAGCCCACTCTGGAATGCAACATTGGGTATTCTTCTTCGCCGGTCTTGTGTGCTTCATTCCCGGATTCTACCATGTCTACTACGTAACATGCACATTATGCGGACGTCCTGGATACTCTTTTGACAAATTGCCCACTTTTAATCGATAAGTTTGCATCAGTTTTCTCATCTTTTTTCTTCACTTTTTTTCCTTGATCTAGTCAAAACTCAGACTATCCCCCGATCCATTTTCCGCGTTCAAAACATGGTCATTTTTGAGATTTCTTAGCCGACTTTTTTCCAATTTCTACTCTTAAAAGGTGTTCGGTGATCGGAATTGTGCCTCAATTGCATTTTCGCCACCGGAATCCTATAATCCACAACCGGTTTCTTTTCATTTTCAGAACCCAATAATTGTTTTTTTAACCTCGTAATAATCAAAGTTCGCATTTTGTCCCACCTCTCTCACTCTCTCTGTGTATATAATTACTACTCAATCTCTGTCATTTGTATGTATTTATTTGTACTTTTTGTCCTCTTTTTTGAAACAATGAATTTCTGATTTTTTTTTTGGTTTTGATGCAGAAAAATCGGCCTGATGACGGAGCTTGACGAATGACCCAGTGTGTTGAAGAAGATGAAGAAAAGTCTTCTGGTAGACAATTGCATTTACAAAAAATTCTGATGATGTTAGCAGGTAAAACGTTGAAAAAGGTAGTGCGATGGATGAATAATTATAAATAAATAAAAAAGATGATAGTTTTTGTTGCTGTGTTGAGAGAGAGGGGCCGTCAGGACATTGTGTAAGTTAGAAAATTCAAAATTTGGACAAATATAATTGAAAAAACGGAGCAAAAAAGAATCAGAGGAACAACAAGAGGAAATAGAAATTGCCGCTATAAAATGGGGGAAAAATGAACAGAAAAGAGAAATGATAATAACGAGAAATAGAGAGAAACGAACAAGGAGATTTTGGTGAAGAGAGGACTACGGGGGCCAAAGAAGCAAAAAATGAGCAGCGAAATTAGATTCTAAATGGGACGAAGGAACAAGTATTCAGCAATGAAAATACCGGGGAACAGAGGGGAAGAAAAGCTAAACAAAAGTAAGAAAACAATCGGACAAAATGAAGAAAGAGAGCAAGAAGGACCTGTAGGAAAAAGAGAATGAGGGGGTTGGGGTTGATGATGATGATTTGTAGAGATAAACGATGAGAATTCTGGAAAGAGAAAGAGAGACACTTCGAAAAAGAGAACCAGAGTGAAAAGAAATGAGGTGAGAAAAACGTTTAGCGATTGAAGTTGAACGAGGCCACTCCATTATTGGCAAACTGAAATAAGCTAGCTTATTTTTTAAAAGTCAAGGAGACTGCTTTTTTTCATACCTTCCGGATCTCTTTTGTCGCCCAGGTGGACATTGACTTTGTCTTCGACACTCGTGATTTTCGGCCTCTTTGCAACATTTGATTCACCTGAAAAATAGAGCTTCAATATCGCCTATGGGGAAGAATTCACTTACATTTTCGGAGGTGAAGAATCGAACGATTTCAGCCTCGTACAATCCAACCAAATCTCCAATAATACCAGCAGTTGTAGCCATCAATGATTCAGATGGTGGGACAGGTTCCATTGAGGAAACTCTCAGAATCAGTTGAACAATTGGCTCGACGAATACTTTCACCATTTGACGAGTGGCTTCAGTCTAAAATACAAGAGTGATGGAACAGTTATTTTTACATTGTTTCTCACGTCAGTTGATCTGAATCCTTGCAAGATTCCAGTGTAAGAGTTTAGGCATGCTTCTCTTAGCCGATCCACATAGTCGACTTGGTCATCGTCTTCCTGAAAAAGAGAACGAATTCATGGGCAAATAGTTTAATAAGGCTTACCGGATCAGTGACAACTGCTGCGTTCTGAGCATCATTAAGAATTGGAACGACTGTATTGAGGTATCTTTCGAATTGGGTCTCAATAGCCATAGCGATATCGGCAAATGTTCCGATGATGACTACTTTCACGTTTCGATCCAATCGTGGCGACTGCAGACAAAGAATTAACTTCTCAATCAGTTCGTCCATATATGGCATAATCTCGACTTCAAGAGCGCGACTCAGATCAGTGACTAATCCGACGGAAGCTGCGCAGACTTGGGTTTCTTCTGTGTTGCTAAGACCTTGGAGCAAGTATGGTTTCAAGACATCCATGTAAACAAGGAATCCCTTGCCGAGATCTGAAACATAAAATGATTTGAGTTAAGTTCGGAAATATAATTACTTACGTTCTGCCAAACAAGCGACTGCCAAAAGAGCTTCCTCCATAACAGCGTTACTCTTTGTGGCGGTGGCTCGGTTCATGATTTGGAGAAGACCGTTCATAATATGCTCTCCGACAGCCGGTATGTCTGCTGGTTGCATTTTACGTGTAACAGATTGAAGAGTAGCACAAAGCATAGCTTGAAGATCCCGTACTTGAGCTTTGTCAGCTTCACTGGTCGCTTGCGACTCCATTTGGAGAAGACTTTCCAGTTTCTGTAATGAATCATTGATATTTAGCTAATTTTATGAGCCTGATACCTTCAGAATGACAACTGTGGTGTTTCTGACTGCTGAATAGCAATCTTTGGGAGAGTGCTTGATCAACTCCATCAGAGCTTCGTAGGCGGTGATTCTGAGATTTGATTGATTTCCGTCGACTCTGTCTGTTATCTTGAGCAATTCGTTCACCATTGGATCGAATACTGATGAGAGGGCAAAGGTATCTGGCTGACCACTTCCATCGGTTCCTTCGTTACTAGCTGCAGTCTCATAGCAAGCTTTGACAAGGGAGACAAGAGCCTGAAAAGACAATTTTTTTGAAAAATTTCCTTCTAATTACTTTTTTGATTTGAATGCACAACAACTTACCCAGCAGACATTGTTAGCGACTCTGGGTTCCTGATGAAGTCCAGTGGATAGAACTGGGAGAACTGATTGAAGAAGTTCTGCGTTGTTGGCGAGTTCGGAGCAAGTGTCGATAACTCTTCCAAGAGCCCACGCAGCCGTATCACGAACATTCACATTCTTGTCACACATGGCAGCAACAATGGCTGGAAGCGCTTCCTGTGCCATTGGCAACAGTTTCTTCGGGTCAGGTCCATCGAGAATAGATCCAAAAGCCATGATAGCTGCTTCTTTAAACTTCCAGTCAGGATTTTGGAAGTGTTTGAAAAATGGCATCACATAAGTGACAATTTCATCTCGTACACATTGCGCGGCCAACATCAAGCACACTCCAGCAGCTTTAGCCGGTGTCCAGTCGTCATCATCATCTCCATCGTCGTGATGGGCCATAGCTTCAAGAAGCACTGGACAAACGTGGGATGCAGCTTGTTCCATGAATCGGAGACTGCCACATTGGGGATTCGCTACGCCTCTCTCGACTTCCTGTAATGCCTTACAATTGAGTTAGGAAAATCTAAGATTATAATCTTCACCTCTTCATAAAGATCGATCAAATCGAATTCAGCCTCAGCTACCGTCGACCAGAACTCCATTCCCTGCATTGCAACTTCTGGCTCTGAAGACTTCATTGCAGCGAGTGTAATACTGAACAGGGCATTTCCCATGTAGGGGAGCATATGTTCATAGTAGAGTGACATGATTCGTACGAGACATTGAAGAGAGGCAACTTTGACACGCTGATCTGGACTGTTTGTGGATTCGCACACAACTTGCATAATAATATTTCTCTCTGCCTGAAAAAGCATTTCATTTAAATGCTTTTATTTAAACTTCGAACGGCTTACCTCATTATCAAAGTTCGTTTTAGTGAACTCAAGAGAGTTGAGCAAGGCATTAGTGGCGGCAAGTCGAACATTAGCTGACTGTTCTTGTGGGCCCATTCCATGGATGATAGCGGTCAGAATATCATTTGATTTTTCCTCCAAAACTCTCGTCTCAATATCCTGGCAAATGTATCCGAGAGTTTCAAGAGATGACTCTTTAAGCATCTCATTGCTGGCTGGTTCTGTCACATTGCTCTTCAGAAGGTTGATAATATTTGGCCAAAGATTCTGTGGAAGCTCAGCGCATGCAATTGCAGCGACACATTGTGCAGCGATAGACGGCCGCGATGGTTCAGTTCCCAATGTTCCTGTGACGTTCTGCTTCACTTGTTCTCGAACTTCATTCGTTAATTTCAACCATCTGTAAGATCAACTATTAATTCTCCACAATTTCTTATTCATTTCCTACCTCTGCAGGTATAATGTTTTGGTTTCAGTTTCTTTGGCGCACAGAACGTTTTTCAACTGCAAACCGGCGGCTTGACGAACAAATGATTGGCATTGTTGTGTTCGAAGAATCATACTGAGGCACTGAACGAATACGGGAAAATCTTGTTGGCATGCAGCCGCAATATATTCCATAGCCTGCTTCTGATCATTTTGGTCTAAAAAATTAGATATTTATTTTTAAAATCTCCGATAAAAAACTCACTTTGTGACACAGTTTTCTCCAAAACTGCCAACATTTGTTGTGCCGCTTGTTCGGTAGCAGATCCCATGTTGCTTCTGTTGTTTTTATTCTACTATAAACTCCGGAAGCCGAGCAAACTAGTTACTGAAATAAACGAAAGTTAGAAATAGACGAATGTTGATGAATTTGCGATAAATTAAGATAAAAATGAAGTAAATAATTAGACTGATTATTTAGATGTAAAACTTCGGAGACAGATTTTCTGTGAAATCGGAAAGCACTTTTAAATTGACTAGACGAGTTTAATTTCATAAGCCCTCGAGAAAATCGATGGAAGCTTTCGACAGAAACAAATTTAACAGAAGCCGGAAAAAATTACATCAAAAATTTGATGTTTCCGACAATAAAAACAACTTCTTAGCGACTTTCAAGTCTAAAAATTCGAAAAAAGAAGCGCCGAAAAATTTGCCTGTAGAGACGCAGAGAAAAAGTGCGTTTAAAGGCGCATAGTCGCGCCGAGACACCCCGATTTCAAATTCGTTGTATTTCGGGCATTGACCATGGAGCACACTTGCATAATGCACTAAATGAGTGCAATTTCGAGTTGACTCATCATTTCGAGCTTTAAAAAACAAGAAAAAGCTTCGATTCGAAGCTGAAAATTTATGGAAAAATGCGGAAACCACTGTTATCAATCGGTTTGTCACAATTCGGGCTCAGCATATTGCAGGTGTGAGTTGAAAACGAAAGATGTATATAAAAATAGCTTTCTTGCAGACCTTATTCATGTTCTATTATGTAAAAGTGTACATAAACAAATTTCAAGTCAACACAAAATGGTTCAATATTGCACAGACACTTTTCATGTTTTGGAATACTATCAACGATCCGTTATTTGGATATTTGCAGGTTTGCTAAAAACTGCGACACTTTTAAAAGCAATTTTAAAAATTCAGGAAGTTCGTGGTTCCTGGCTCAATAACCGTCTTCTCGTTATCAAGTTACTATCTCCTTTTCTAGTCGGCTCTTTTATTTTTATGTGGATCCCATGGAATTTAGAAGGATCAGATCTCGAAGGAATTCATCTCGTTCTCTCACTCTTCTTCTATGATGCATTCTTCAGTGCAATCGGAGTTGCATGGGGTGCACTTTTTGCAGATACAACACAAAATCAACCACTCTTAAGGGTGAAAGCATTGAAATACTCACAAATCGCTATTATGCTTTCCGCACTTTCAATTCCAGTCACTGAAAAGCTCAGTTCAAGTTTGGAGGTAATAACCTTACTGGCTGATTTTATTACAACTTGAATTTTTAGAACTTCACAAACTTTCAAATTATCTGCTTTTCGGCAGCCGTTCTTTCCATAATTTGTCTTTGGTTTGGAGGTCAACTCGGTGAGAAATCAACAGCTAAAAAAGAGAATCGAGAACGTGGAGAGGAGGATAAACAAGTGCTCATTCAAGAGGACGATCCGGATGATAAACTGACTTTTAACGAAAATGTTCAAAATTCGATCCGACTAACGAAACAGATTCTTACTCAAAGACAGTTCCTAGCCATTGTCATCACCAATTTCTTTCACACCGGCCGCAGTATTGCTCATATGAATTTCGCAGCTATTATCACCGAAGTGGTGATTCCACAGGACATTCTACCGAGTGGTTCTATCAAGAAGAGCATTTTCTTCACTTTATTGACAATTGGACCTCAAATAGTGTTGATTTTAAACGAGAAACTTATCGCAAAAGTTGGCGCTGTTAATGTGATAGCTATCAGTTATATGGTGTCGTTTTTCTCCGGGTTCATGATCATTTTCTCTTATGAGCCGTATCTCATTATGCTATTCATGTTCATTGATTGGTATGATTTCAAAGTTTCGAAATCCAATCACAAGATTTCATAATTTTCAGCGTAACAGTTCACACAATAGCTCCACTTTTCAACATTATTATTTCCGATTTTGTTGATGACGATGCGAGAAAAAACAACCGACCAACTGGTGTTCCATCAGTCATTTTCAGTTTAAATGCACTTTTTGTGAAACCTGCTCAATCTGTTGCCCCGGTGGCCATCGTCCATTTGCTCAATCAGTCAGGTTATCAGGTAAATAGGAATTTATTGATAACAGAATAACCATATGTGAATTTACAGGACTATTTGAAGACAAAAGTGATCACAGATGACCTGAAATCTATGATCTTCATGGTTCTATTCTTCACTCCAGTGGTAATCGGAGCGATTCAATATGTCATTATGAAATCAATGTACAACTTTAGAAGACCACACAATCGAAATACTCACGTCATTTAATAATATAATTAATAAGGTTGAATTCGAGTTTTTTGGCAGCCTGAAGTGTCAAAAACAGTACAAAACTTTGATTCTTATCATGTTCAGACTGCCCTAAACTCGTAAAACCATCAACAATATCAATAATTTTTACTTTCTTTCGGGTTCTTTTTCTCTTTATCCCTTGTTATCCTTTATTTCACCGGTTACTGATATTCCTTCCCCGTTCTTCCTGTCTTTCTTGTTTCATATTTCTTTGTGATAAACCGAGACTTGTTGATTCAATAGTTTCTAAACGAATGTAAATACATAAAATATGAATTGCTTTCCTTGCTTTCCATTTGTTGTCACGTGGCTGTCCGATTGCACATACCTCCTTGTTTGCTTTTCTACTTTTTTTCCTTTTTAGGATGCAAAATATCTATCTATAACTGAAGGTGATTTCCAGATGCTAATCTCCCTAACACTAGCTGTAGATGCACTTCGACCTATTATTCCATGTTCTCTACTCTCCCTATCAATGGTCCCATTCGCTTCATGCTCCATTATAATTGGAGGAGTCTCATGGGTAGTTCCACGCCACGTGGCACAAAAACTTGACAACATTCTCTACAAATCATACATGAGACTATGCCTCTTTGTATTCGAAAATCTATCCGGAGTCGAAATCTACTTACACGGAATTAACGGAGGAGAGGAAGCAGTGAAAATGAGTGGAGCTCCTGAAAATGTTGTAATGGTTTCAAACCATCAATCAAATGTCGATTGGATTATTCCAGTGATGTTGGCAGCAAGACATGGAGAGAATGGAAATGAACAGGCATTCCGAGTGATGGTCAAAAACTCGATTCATTTGGTTCCAATGTTCGGATGGTATATATTCCAGCACGGTTACATTTATGTTCGAAGGTTCGGTGAATTCATTGGAGCACCGGTTTTAAGGCAGTTGAAATGGTTAAACGAATCAATTCCACCTTATTGGCTTCTCATTTTCCCAGAAGGAACGAGGTTATCAGCTAAGAAGAAAAAGCTGTTAGAGAGCAGTAATCAGTTTTTGGAAGCTAATGTAAGTGACGGCTCCGGACTATCCTAAAAAATATTTGGAGAGTCAAGAAGGCAGGGAGAAGCAGAAAACATTTACAATAATCAAAGACCGCGTTCAAAGAAACTCAAGTTTATGAAGCGTCCTTCAACTTCTGCTAAAATTTCGATCCCCATTTCTTTCTGTTCCATTGACGCATTCTGTTATTCTTTTTCGTTCTTCAGGGCCGTCAACCAATGCAAAATGTGTTGTGTCCGCGCAGTGGCGGATTACAATTGGCACTCGACAATTTGTCGACACTTGACGCTATCTATGATGTTACTGTAATGTACGGACAAATGAGGTTTGTAGCCGTCGGTCAAATAAATGAAAATACGCTAATCCTATTTAAGGATGAGTGGACGACGTGGATTCGCACCTGGAATGTTCGATTTCTGTTGTGGACCACAAACTCATAAGCAACTTCATATACATTTGGAGAGAATTCCTATTGAAAAAGTATTTGTTTCTTTCTTTCCTAGTCATTAAAACTTTATTTTCTTTAGGTCCCAAAAGAGAAGCTGACTCTTCGCAATTGGACAATCGACAGATTTTCACAGAAAGAAAGGTATATCCGTGACAAGTCTTCATTCATCTTCCCTCTTCTAATTTGCCTAAATTCAGAATCATTGATGAGTTCTATTCGGAGAATCCATCGACCGGAAGTGCCCTCCCGTGCGTGCCCATCTCCCAGACACTCCCATCAACACTATTCTTTACTGCCGCTCTCGTCGCTCCATTTTTCAGCAGAACCATCGGAAGAATATACTTGCTCACTGTTGCCTCATCACCACTTCTTATCGCATGGCTTCATATTCGAAAATGTGTCTAAATTCTATTGTTTGTACCATTCTCTATTAGGTTAATATATAGATTTTGTTGTTTGATTATCTTAAAGATATTATTAGGCAGTCGTATACATTCGTTTTCGAAAGCTCGAAGAAAAACTATTACGTTTCTTGTTATATGAAGTTGTTATATCTTTCATTATTCAAATTCAATCTCTAGGTTGTCAAAGTCGATTTGGAGTACTTTTCTCCCCCCACCAATGATTTCTTGAGAGACAAAAAAGAAAATCCTGCCGAAAACCAAACGGCATAAAATATTCATGGGGGCTCAAGAACACAGGACAGATGGACTATTCGGACTCGAGAGTCAATTTAGGGAGAAGGGAGAGACGGACAAATGAGCAGTCCTTGAGAGATTATTTTTGGCGGATTGATGGAGAATAGCTTTAATTGAAAACGAACGAAGAAGAATTTCGAAATGTTGATATCTGGGAAACCGATTTTTCTAAACTATAGGTAAAGTTGGAAATAAGCTTAAAATAGGTGCTTCGAGTGCCTCTAATCAAAGTTCATATTTGTCGAAATACCAAGTTTTCGTAAAAAATAACTCATCGATGACTGAAAGAAAGTTCCCTTGGATTCTTTAAAAGCAAAATAAGAAAAAGACGAAAAAGAAGAATTGGTTTTAAAATTTAGTTTAAAATCAGCGGAAAGAAAGGACACCTCCCCTTTCCGGACGGACCACAACCAAATTGAAGAAAGGACACAACGACGAAGACGTCGTTGTCGACTTCGTTCTCCTTCGCTTCTTCTTCCGTCGGGTCCAGTTAAAGTAGCCGAAGCACTCGTCCCTTCTCTTTTCTCTCGATTCTCTTCGGTTCAAACGCTCTCTCATCACATGCGCATCCAGTTACTCGCCACTGCACACACGGCTACAATACCGAGATAGTGTTGAGGAGTGTGGAGTGTGTGCCAGAGAAACTATTGGCCTGACCCGTCTGTCCGTTTTCCACCCCGTCCGCTTTTGAATGTGTGTACGTCTGTGTCCCTTCGGGCCCCATTCTGTGCTCCGAGGTACTTTCGGATACTTTTCCATCATTTTTCATTCGAAGAGAGACGACTGGTCACTCATGCCACAGGTGTAGAATGAATTGAAAGTGACTGTTCAATTCTCAAGGTTTTCTCTCCTTTTCCTTTTTCTCCGCTCACTATCTCTCTTTCCGTAAACTGCCATTTCCGTTTACTGTTGTTTCTCTTCTGACTTCAACCAACCTTCTGACTCATTTCTCTCCCATATTTTGTGATAAATAAATAGTAAGTTTATATATCGAATCGATTCGATTCAATTGCCATTGTGAGAAAAAAGAGTAGAAGGTCGATCGGAAGAAGAAGAAGAAGGAGAGGACGGCTAATGCAATTGTACACAGATTTGAACACAACCTCCGACGCTTCCTCTATTTATGTTTGCACACTTCTACTGTTACCAAGTATAGGAAAAGAAGAAGAAGAAGAAGCTCTTTGCACCTTTATTGCTTGTAAGATTTTGTCCGAAACTTGGAAAACGTAAACCTAGAAATAGTTAAATTTCAAAGTTTTCCAGTTAGCCAGCCGTTTTCGGGACTGCCGTTCTTTTGAATTTATGCAAAAGATTTCAAAGCCAAAACTAGTTTGATTCTTCATGCATCTAGGATTTGAAATCTCATCTGAAGATCTAGAATTTACAAAATTGGCAACATTTTGAATTTCTGGACCTCTCTGAAATTAACGTTTTTCAATTAAAAACTTTCAATCAAAATGAGTCATTTCTTGTTCTATGTGTAATATAATCGAGAGTCGCCTAGTCATCAATTAAGAAGAAACTCGACAGATCTCTCTTTGCGGCACGAGGAGGCTCTTCCAAAGATTCTCCCTATTAGATTAGACGTCGTCCCAAGACACCACTTGTACTTACCAATAGTTGCTTCGTGTGATTCTTATAGTACTGTTTTCATATCAAAAGTTTCTCGTCATTTTTTGCACACGTGTTTTCCCATTGTGTTCGTTGAAAAGGGAGAAGTAGGGGGAGGGAGGGGATATATTGATATGACAGATACTCGTTGTAAACGTTTTTGCTGCTCGTCTGCATAGGTGCCGACGGTGTGTTACACAGTGTTCCCTTCTCCATCATATCTCCTTCAAATCCGTCTTTTTTCACTGACAAATCTGTCTTTTCTAGTTAATTATTGTTTGGTTTAAACTTTGGGCTTAGAGGTTTCTTGGCAATTTAGTACTCAAACGAGTCCAGATTGGTTCCAGAGTCATAAAATTTAAAAAAAAAATCCTCATATATCCACCCATTTTTTCTTTTTTTTTCTCGATCTAGGTCCTTGAAACAATTGCTCTTTTTTGTTTCCAAGACCCCTTCTCAACAATTCATGACTCCTCGTTCTCTTTTTATTGCTCTTTTTGTTTCTTTTCTCTCGATTTCACCACGAAAAGAATTCCCTAAGATTACGAAATCCCCTTGTTTCAGATAATGAATGATCCGGACACACTGCCCGACGAAGTTCGGGAGAAGTTGGCCGAGCTCGACTTGGAATTGAGTGAAGGGGATATCACAAAGAAGGGATACGATAAGAAACGGGATGCGCTTCTGGCGCCTTTTAAAAATATTCAGAATACTTCTGGTGAGAATTTATGATGAAAATTGAGAACCAAAGATTGAAAAAAAAAATGATAAGAAAAGATGAATATTGGTTTACGATTTGAAAGTTTCAACTTTGAGAAACTGGAGAATACAGAAAGTTCAGTCTTCAATTAAAAGGTTGAAGTAAATTTTCAAGAAAGTATTCAAAAGTTTTCAATTCCTATCTTTTGAAACATCCAATCCAAAAGCATAATATTACAAGTTAAAACTTGGCACTTTTGTTATCGGAAAACTATTTTCCAGCATTCCACAGTGAACAATCAACCGCTTCACCGAACTCTCGATCGAATCGTCGGAATCAACGAAGAGTGACAAGAGATGAGGATAGATATCATTCAGGTAAAATTAAACAGTCTTTTCTTTGTTCTTTTAGGTTCTCTCATTATCAAAAAGTTCTCAAAGAAAGTAGAGAAGTCGCTCTAAAGCGCTCTTGACTTCAAAAACAGTTATATTAAAGTTGGTGATTTTGATTCTGAAAAGTTTAGACCTCTATATTTAATGATTTACCACGGATTAAAATCAAAGACTTTGTATTGAAAAGTTCAGTATCTAAAGTTCAAAATTTCAGAAATTCGCGTAGAAGCAGTTCATCAAGCTCTGGCCGAATATTCAGACGGTCGAAAACTCGGTCCCCAGCCAGTAAAACCGCATCGACGGAATGGAACATCTGTGAGCCGATCGAACACACAAAAGAGTAAACGATCGAATTCGGGTGGAAGAATGTTGTCGGGTAAGTAAGAACACGTGTGAATGAGAAGGGAGTTTTGTAATCGGACATGTTTTCCCCATTTACACTTCAAACTCTAATTGCCCCATGGAAAAAATAAATGGGGTAAGGGAAAGAAAATAAAAAGAAACTGGAAGGATTGTGTTGGTTGGTTGGCAACGAAAGAGCTGCACACTTTTGGGGGTGCTGGTTCCTCGTGAGAAACAAAATCTTTGCACTTTGTGAAGATTTTTTTCTAGTGGACTATGTTTCAAGCTATAGAATATTAAAACCGATTCGTTTTTTGAACTTGAATTAGTGCTTCTCTTTTGGTAACATCCTAGATTACGTTAGTTATGAGCATAGATTATGATCTAGTTTTCTAGAATGAAGTTTTCTATGTCATAATAATCTAAATTCCAAATGGGGAGTTTTGGGTTATGGAAGCTTCTACGAATTGGAAGAATTGGAAACAGATAGTCCCTAACTTTTCAAACATACTTTTCGAGGGTTTGAAAACCTTTTCGGTTTCTCTTTTAGATCAGTATATGACTATTTCGACGGCAGACCCCTCTTACCTATAGATCTTCCAAGAGCGATTAATATCCAAATATGATAAATTTATGGGAAAAATACAAAAAAAGAAAAGTATGAATACTATACAGTTGGAAAATGTATAAAAGTGAAATCTTCTCATCGGACCGGAAATTGCCACACGAGGATTTTTGATCTTCCTCTTCTTTTCCTCTTCATCATCATCATTTCTTCTCGATTAATGTTGTGTCCTTCCTCAAGTGCCATATGATTGGATAGAGAGGATTTTGCATCACTTACACACACACACACACAGAGCAAAAGCAAAGGAGAAAGAGCATCGATTTTATGATCTATCCCGACAAGATAGACGAGGAAAAAGAGCCCAGGAGAAGAGCACATTAGTAGTAGTAGTTGATGCTTCTTCTTCTTCATTTCCTACTCCCATAGTCGCCAGAAGAACTTCGGAAACTTCTTGCCTTTTCTCTAATCCTCCTTCTCTCTACTCAATACATATCGGATATCGTCGTACTTGTTATTCATCCTGCGTCTAAACTGTAGCACTTCTGTGTGTAGCAAAAGAGAAAGAGAGACGATTCGATGAAAGAGAGTAAGAGAGAGAGAGACAGAAAGGAGTCCAGTTAAAACTATTGTGATGCTACTACTGCCCCTCTACACACTTTTTCTATCCATCCGGCCCCGTTGTTTCGATTGATTTCAATCGTCCCGGAGAAGGGTGAATGGGATTCGCTTCGATGATTTGTCTCATTTTCTTCCTCTGTTTTGCAACATAAATTGACCTGGGAGGTTTTGGAGTATTGTTTAGGTGCCCGTAGTTTTCTGAATCTTGCAGCTAGCTGATCTTCGTTTAGCTTTTATTCAAAACTTAGTTTTCAGGTTGACAAAGTCTTTGAAACTTATCAGTTTATCTGAATTTACTAACTTTTGAAGTTTTTGAATCCCCCGCCAAATCTAGATCTTATCCGGCCATACATTTTTACTCATCGTGTTCGAAAATTCGTGTTATTTCTAATTGTATCCATCTGCCCTAAACTAAGTTTCAATATCCAGAAAAACTGAAATTCCTGACGAAAAAAATCTTTCAGGCTTTTCTAGACTATCAAAATTTTTTGATCATCTTCAAAATCTATTAGATTCAAAATCTGATTTTTTTTCTGCTGCTTCCTTATCCATGGTCTAAAAAATCGTTTCTAGGTTTAGAAACTTTCTAAAACTATAGGTTCAGTTATGAAAATTTTGAAGTACTCCCCCAATATTTGACTTTCATTCCTTTCAAAAGAACTTTTTTATTTAAAAAAAAACCACAGGAGCACAATGCCCTCCCCCTCTTTCTATTCCATCAACAACTTTTGCAATCTATTATACTCTATTATTCTTTACCTTCTCCTTCTCCCACTTCCTACCTACCTATAGAACTACCGTAGAGGGGGCGAAAGGACTGGTTTATTTGTTTGATCAGACCTCCCTCTCGTATACTTTCAATACTTGCCTCATCTCTTTTCCTCTCTTCTTTTCCGCCTTCCGTTCCTTTTTTTTCTGCTTATTGTTCAAAAAGTTTTCGTGGGAAAAAGATAATGAAAAATGGACTTTTGAATTCTTAGAGTGCACTTTGTACTTTTCTTAAACTCCAAAACAAAAATCAATTATTTTCGAAAAGTTGTATCAATTCCTCCCACCCCGACGTCCCGGAGCCAATGTTCCTCTGTTATCTTAAAGAGATTTCGAAACATTCCAAAACGTCATTTTTCTTTTCTTTTTTTACTTCATTTCCCCTTCGTCCATACCCTCTACCACCACCGGAAACCCAATGAATCACTACTGTCTTGAAGGATTCGAGAGAAGACAGGAAATTGACTTTTCTCACTTGATTTATTTTCGTTCTCTTCATCATTTCGACTAAAGAATCTTCCAGACTTTTCAAAATCCTTGAAATCCAAGCTTAAAACTAGCTTCAATTTTCTCCATTTTCCTCCTAATTACCTTCCGCGTACCCAAGTACATCTTATGTTACACCCTCTTGATTCATTAAACGGTGGTGGTGTAAGTCATTCTACATTCGCTTCTTCACTTCCTTTTTTCTTATTTCTTTTCTGGAATTTTCTCTGAAGATCCACAAATTTTCAGTATGAATACCTAATCATGATAATCGCGGTTACATCGGTCAGAAATTCGAAAATTCTGCCGGATAGCCCGGTGTCCCCACCACCAACGGCCCCATTAAGCCCGAAATTCGAGGCGAATGTTGGTTTTCCGACTCAAAGAAGTCCTTCGACTCCATCAGTTCATCGTCGAATATTTCCACCAACACCAGTGTCTAGAACACCTTCATCTCAACTTCCACCCTCACCGAAATTGAGTCGAACTCCTAAAATGGCAGCACGGAAGGCAATGCAGCCACCTTCTCCGTCTATGACAAGTTCACCACAAATTACAAAATTAAGGGTGAACGGAAGGGTTGTCAGGGTTACTGCTATCAGACAATCAGCTTATTGTGAGTGGGAATTGATAGGAAGATTTCAGAACTAGGTATTTTGAAACCTGTGATTCTACGGCTCCGAAAGTTTCTGGTTTCCTGTTCTGGAGCCAATTTTCAGCGAGTTACTGTATGAAACATGCCCGATTACAAAACAAAACTTTCTAAAATACCAATATTTTCCATTTTTACCATTTTCTATTTTCAGATTCCTCATCCGAAGACGAAGATAGTGTGAATGGTGGAACCCTCGGGAAGAAGGATTCAACACTGACAAGACCTCCACAAACAGCACCACGAACTTCATCCTTATGTAAGCTTTCTTAAAATAATTCCCCATAAAAATGTTATCATGTTTTTTTTCAAAATAGATATCCGCATTTTATAGTTTTTTATATGTCCACATAGCGAAATGACGATGTGCTTATCAAATATGCATATTTCTCCCCTCCTTTTCGTCACCACTATCATCAAAATAACCCGTTTTCTATCTATCTTCAGTATCCAACAAAAAGAAAGAGACGACAACGTCAGATGCCGTGGCACCACCTCCTCCTATTCCAATTTCAAAAAATACTGCTGAACGGAGAAGTGGGACGAGGAAGGAGAGAGCTGTTGAGGATATGTTACGACTTGTACAAGAGAACCGGGATCGGCATGATGTGAGTCTTTTTTTTTGGTTTTCAACATTGAAACTTTTGAAACAATTATTGCTTCTTTCCTATATACAAAAAGTGAAATCAAAAAGTGATTTACTGATCAGAAATTTTTTTGAACCAGACCTACCAAGCCTCCGAGTAGAATAGTTTTGACCGGAGATAGTTCTGAAGTGACTTATCCCCCGTTTTATTCCTCGAATTCAATAATGAACTTTTTCTCAATATAAAACCCAAAATCTCTCTGATCGAATTTTCATCAATATCATATTTCAGCAACAAAAGAAAGACTACGGAGAGTATGTACAAGCCCGAATCAGGCCGAAGGTTCCGAGTGGTGAAGTGATTCGTGTCTCCAGACAAGACTATCGTAATAGCAAGATCATTGTGACAGATGGAGAAGCGATAAGGATTTCACCGCATAGAGAGGTAATTGAACATCGAAAAATGACTGTACTAATCTGCCAACCTTCATTGTAAAATTTTTTAGATTATGGATTCAGAATACTGTACCTAAAATAATCTGAACCAATTGAAACATTCACTACAGTATCCTTTCATTATTATCCAAAAATCTTTCAGGAAATCGAAACAACAATCGAGGAGACAACCTCATTGAATGGTCACGATTACCTTCATGATGATGAGGCGGTTTATGTGAATACGGCTATCGGTGGAGCACGGGTTCCATCACCAAATGAAACGGGTCAAGATTATGCAAATGCTGTTTTACGTTAGTTTTATTTTCTAAGTTTTAGATTGATTAGATACTAAATTTTGGATATTTTGTGCTTCTTGTTGGGATAAAAGCTAATATTCTAATTTCTTTATAATCTAAAACATTCTCTAGAATTTCCTAGAACTTATCATTTTTCAGCTATCAAGCCAACGAAAGTGTCATCAAAGATTCAGAATGTTGTGAATGCACTTCAGGTGAGTATTTCCCTATCTTTTCAAAGTTGAAATAAAAAGTGCAAAACTGCACTCTGCTGCTGCTCCTGCAAAGAGTGACCAATTAGTCTGCGCCTTTCTACATTGGTCCCTCTCCGAGAAGATCTTCTAGAAGAGATAGAGCCGGGAGCCGCTCCCTTCTCTTTCCGTCGTGACTTGACTCCGCAACAGCTGACCATCTCCGACTCAAATTCATTCCGAAGGTCCCTTTCTCTCTTTATCTCTCTGCCTCTCTCTGTCTAAACTCCCGAAGTCTTCCCGGGAGAGAGAAGGGGAGGATCTGGAGTCAGTTTTCTCTGGATTCTCCGATAAGTTTCTCTAGTTTCTTAGTTTCTCACTATTGCTCTCCACACCCCTCGCATCATTTTCCGGCTTCCATACACCAGAAGCTTCTGTATTCTCTTTCGTTATATTTTCTAAACTATTCTACGTACTATCTGAATAATCTGAAATTATCCAAAGATGTCTACCGAACACCCATCTCGGGTTTATTTTCCTAGTATGGCGCTACGGAAGACCCGTTATCTCCGTCAAACTGTGAGCTCATCGGGCCCTTCTCTATTCAATCAACATCCAAATCGAAAGTTGTCAAGTGAAAATCATAAAGAATATCTTGCACAACTACACTCTCGTAAAGCAGTATCACTAAAAGAGAAGAAAGTGAAGCAACAAAGATCAGCAGAGGAGGGATACGCATCATCGTCACCTTCTTCTGGTTCCTCGTTGATACCCTCAAGACCTCCACTTCCCAAATATCACCATGTATGTGAGCCTTCTTATGGTGATGAAGATGAGCTTGACGATGGTGCCACTATCACCTCTTCTGTAGACTTTATTCCTGGATTCGTAAGGCAGTGTGCCACACGAAATGAAGAGCAAATTCGAAGGCATCGAAACTTTGTGGAACTTCACTCGTCTGCTCCGAGCACTTCTAGCAATGAAGACAGTTGTCACAGTTTTCGATGGTCATTTCGAAGTGAGTCGAAAGATCGTCAAGCGAAAGAGGATGATGAGATGAGTGTTGGATGGGTCAGAAGGCAAAAGGGATCAACGACGTTTAAGAAATGGAAATTGAATCAGACTATTCAAGAATTGGTTTGTTTTTATTTCTTCTTTTTGATATCTTTTCGATGAAACATTGGCATGAGCTTACTTTCATCACATGTGTGGTTGTTGATGAGGGTCAGGGGGGCTTTTGTTGATTGATTGAGAGAGAAAAAGAATTTGAGATTCGACTGCAGAGAAGTTTTAATTGAATCTGATTTTGGATAATCTGAACCTAGTCCTTTTGAGTTTCATTTACAAAAATGGTCAGATAGACAATCCCCTTAATGAAAAATCACTGAACTGTTTCTTTGTGGAATCGAAATTATCTTTTCCTTTTCTCTTTCGTTTTCCCGACACAAAATGTGAGAATTAAGTGTTTTCTTTCTCTCCCGTACAAAACAAGGGCGTATTCACCTGTATAATTAGCCTTCCTCCTTCCCATCATGAACTGGTTGTTGTGGAGAGAGGGAATAAGCTTTCCGTTCATCTTTTGCCCTCACTCCCTTTTTCCCTTTTTTGAGATCACAAAAGTTTTTAACATCACTCAGAAAAGGAGTTTTCCAATTTTTGGTTTACTTGTATCTCTTGTTCAATCTCATCATATTCAATGTCATATGTCATCATATCCGTTGTCATTGTCCGGGTCTAATCAATCACATCCTCCTTTTTTCACTGCCGCCGAAATATGTAACTGAATCCATGTTTTTTGCTGATTCCTTAACCCCCCTCCCCGTAGGAGTCAACCTTTGAACTATACAGCACGAATGTTGAAAAAAAGCGAGAAGCTGAAGAGAGTTAAAAAACTAAACGAAAACACGTGAAAAAATGTGAAAGAGAAATCGAACACAGATGTTCTTCTGTGTTCTCTTATCCATCTTTTCGTCGTTTTGCAAAAGTCCAGATGCCTCATTCGATTGGTTTTGAATGTTGTGTTTTGTGAGGGTGGATAAAAGAAAAAGAGAGCAAAGAAGAATATTGAGTTATGTAGACAGAGGAGGAAGGCATCAAGGAAACAAGTTATGAGACTGAAAATTTGTGGATTCATATCTAAAATGGCCTAATTTTGAGGATCTAGACCTGGAAAAAATTGGCAAGAATCAAAAAGCATCTAGTCATAAAGCCACTGAACCCTAGAAATTGGTTTGATGATATCAGCTCCAAGTTTCTCATCAGCGTATTCAGTTTCTGATGTCTAGACCTCTGGAATAGATTGAGCGTCTGGATCTAGGTGATCCTAATCTAGACACTAGAGCCCAGAGATCGTACGATTTTTCTCTTAAACCCTGTTGCCTTTCCATACTCCTATTTCGACAATTCTGGTTCAAAGTTCTCCAAAATATGAGAGCTAACTTTCAAGATATTGATCTTCTAGTTCAACTGCTTTGATTCTAGGAATAAAAACTTGAAACCCTATCGGTTGTACTTAGAAACCTATAAGATTCTGAACTTTAGTATTGAACCTATTGGTCTATTCTTGAAAACCCTTAACCTGGTTCATTACTTCTTCATTTCTTTCCATCTATTTTTATCCTTGTTTTTAAGCATCATTTTTCACTTTCAAAATGATCCTCAAAACGAAGAGCCCCGTCCAAGTTTTAATGTGAAAACAACTGCACTTGTTTATCGCAACTTTTTATGACTTGATGACTGCCAGGAGTCCTCCTTCTGAGAGAGAAAGACCAGAACATAAATGTTTTAATCGCGAGCAAGAAAACATGACCGCCAGACATGAAATCTTAGGAATGCGGAAAATTTTATGTGACGTCATTGAACTTTCTTTTGAGATGAAGGGGATCAATTTTCAGTCTGGAACAAAACTGAAATTCTGAAAAATAACCTTTTCTTATTGCAGAGGCCGAAAAGTAAACCTTTACAAGAGTACTACAACGACGATGATGCCGAGTTAGAAGCGATGGCTAAAATAAGAGATCCTGATGCTCCGAGGCCCGAAGGGACCATTATGAATCCTGTGAGAGGAGAAGCTGCTCACTCGAATACTCATAATACGATGCCAAGGAGTTTGGATAGGTGAGGATGATAATTTATATAATGTAGAGAGTACTGTAGACACAGTGAACAGAGTTAGAGATAAGTGGAAAGCATCTCACTGCTTTGGATTAGATTACTGTAGTTTAAATCTGTGCTTTCATTTCCCTCTCCTAATTTATTCAGTCTTTCCAGCGCATTCCACCGATTCGGCACGACGGCTGCCAAGAATATCGCCGCAATGGTTCTCGATCAATCTGCCAAACCATCCACACAACTAACATACGGAAAACTTCACAGTAGAGCAGGAAAAATCGCCTATATGCTCTTAACAAAAACAGTTCAAGTCAACAAGGACGGTTCAAAGAATGTGATGTGCAAACCTGGAGATCGAGTGGCTCTAATCTATCCGAATACTCAACCTCTTCACTTCCTGGCCGCCTTCTATGGATGTCTTCAAGCAGGCGTCATCCCTGTTCCCGTGGAAATGCCATCATCAAAACGAGAAGCTGGAATCGCACAGTTAGGATTCCTCCTTGGAAATTGCGGCGTGAAAGTGGCGTTGACTTCTGAATCCTGCTATAAGGGTCTTCCGAAGAAAGTGAACACGTCTTCAATGTTCTCAGCACCATCTGGATCCACGTCTCTGTCTGGAACAAGCAACGAGATTGTCGATTTCAGAGGATGGCCCAGGTTATGGTGGGCTGTCACGGAGCATATGGTAAGGGCATAGACAGACATGTGTTAAGGACAGATATATTAGAGTGTAGTTCTATTGATTTATTTGTTTATAAAACTGATATTCATCTGAAAATCTCATTCTGCCACGTAGATAATGCAACATCATTTGTTTTCAGTCAAAACCGGCTCGAGATTGGACAGCGCCTCCCCGATTAGCTGATGAAACTATTGCCTACATTGAATACACCACTGGAAATGATGGAACAGTAAAAGGAGTATGCGTAACAACACAATCAGTTTTTGCTCATTGTCGAGCATTGACGACAGCGATGGAATATAAAGAAGGTGAGATTTCTAGAAGTTACTGTACATAAATGAAGTGGAGTACAGTAGTTATGTGATCTGGATAACTTGAAGTAACCTTATGCTCACGAAGCTCTAGTCCTAAATTACTGTAGTTTCACATCCATATCACCCCAATCATCTCCTTTATTTCCAGATGAAACCATGGTCTGCGTTGTGGATTTCAAACGAGAAGTCGGTCTATGGCACGCTATCCTAGCCTCTGTTTTCAATGGAATGAAAGTGATCTTCGTACCGTACTCCCTCATGAAAATGAATCCTGCCACGTGGATGCATATGGTATCAAAGTACCAGGCAACAACGGCTCTTGTAAAATCTCGAGATCTTCATTGGGCTCTTCTCGCCACCCGTGATCATAAAGACATATCTCTGGCATCCCTTCGAACCCTCCTAGTTGCCGATGGTGCTAATCCATGGTCACTTTCATCTTGTGATGCATTTGCTGCAGCATTCACTTCAGCTCCTTACAATCTTCGACCTGATGCAATGTGTCCATGTGCTGGAAGTTCGGAGACAGGAACAATTTCAATTCGAAGACGTGGAAATGCTCAATTAGGATCACAAAGTGGGCGGGGCGTTCTATCAATGTCAGCGTTGAGTCATTGTGTAGTCCGAGTGGATCAAGAGAATTCATTGACAAGTTTAACGCTACAAGATGCTGGTCAAATAGTAGCCGGAGCAGTTGTAGTCGTCACTGCAATTGATGGATCCAATCGTCTATGCCAAGCGGATGAAATCGGTGAAATCTGTGTCTCCGCGAATTCAACTGCTCAATTATATTGGGCCCTGGACGGTCAAACTCAACACACTTTCAAAGTTGAACCAATTGGAGAATATGGTAAACCAATCGGTGCTGTTCGATACGTTCGAAGTGGTCTAATCGGATTCATGGGACCAGATGGAATGGTTTTTGTTGTGGCACGAAGGCAATCGTTATTGGCAGTGTCTGGAAGATATCATTCGGCTGATGACATCATTGCTACAGTACTCGCTGTTGAGCCAATGAAATTTGTGTATCGAGGAAGGATATGTGTATTTTCGACGAGTGTTTTGAGAGATGAACGAATTGTTATTGTGGCAGAACAAAAGCCGAATTGTTCGGAAGAAGAAGCTTTTGATGTAAGTTTTTGGAACTAGGTTACGATAGTTGAATCTTTTTTAACTGTAGTTTTTGAAAAAGATTACTGTAGTGCTGCATGATTTTCTTGGGTTACTGTATCACCCGTTGCATACCCACCTAAACACTATCTAGCTTCAGTGGATCACCCGCGTCCTCCGTGCAATCGACACAATTCATCAAGTTGGAATCTACTGTTGCGCCCTTGTCCCAGCCAATCATCTTCCGAAAACCCCACTGGGCGGTGTCCATGTATCAGAGACAAAACAACGATTCGAAAATGGAGATCTTCATCCGTCAACTCTTCTAATGTGCCCCCATAACTGTGTTCTGAACCTGCCAAAGCCACGTGAAAGACAAGCAGATGTTGGACCAGCGGCAATGTTCGTTGGAAATATAGTACAAGGAGTGAGAATTGCTGTTGCAAAGGGAAGAAATATCGATGATGAACCGGTAAGCAATTGGATTACTGTAAATAAAATAATCTCTCATTTTCAGTCTCTCCCTCTCCTGGAATGTCTCCGATCTCGTGCTCAATCCTCTCCTGATCACCGTATCCTCACACTGGTCACTGCCAAAAACGCTGAACAAGACTCTGCCACGTGTGCAACACTTCTGAAACGTGCTGAACGAATCGCTGGATTGCTCACAGACAGAGCTAGATTAAGTCGCGGAGACCACGTGGCACTGATTTTCCCACCATCAATTGATCTTGTGGCAGCATTCTTTGGATGTCTATCAGCTGGTTTAGTACCTGTATGCATTCGACCTCCAGTGGCATCTGATCTCAATACCACATTGGGTCCAATTCGAATGATGGTGGATATGAGTAAAGCAGTGGCAATTCTAGCTCCTCAGAATGTCAGTAAACTTCTCAAATCCAAAGAAGCTGCTCATAGCATTGATTCAAACGCATGGCCAATGATTCTGGATCTAGAAGATGCTCCATCATCGTGGCGTCGGAAACAGAATAACAATTGTGACACGACGACGTCTGGAAGTTCTGGGGCTGCATCGAAAGAGGAGATTTGTTATCTTGATTTCTCTATCAACTCTTCTGGACAACTTCAAGGATCATCAATGTCAGAAGCATCTGCAATTACAGTATGCAAGAGTATCAAAGTGTCATCTGAACTCTATCCATCTCGCCACGTCGTCGTATGTGCTCCACCCTACAATGGAATCTCCCTAGTCCTTTGGTGTTTGTCATCTGTATACTCTGGACATCATACCACTTTAATTCCACCTGTAGAAGTTGAACAACAACCTTCTCTTTTCCTAACTACTCTCTCTAATCTGAAAGTTCGTGACGCCTTCACTACCTACTCCACAATCAATTCCTGTGTCACTCAACTTGCCACATCAGTCGAGAATCTCAAAGAACGTGGATGCAATCTCTCAATGCTCAGAAGTTGTGTTGCCATCGCAGAAGAACGGCCCAGAATTGCTCTAATGAGCTCTTTCTGTAAACTCTTCGCCCCACTTTCTCTCAACAATCGTGCCATTTCCACGTCATTCTCTTCACGTGTAAATGCTGCAATCTGTATGCAAGGAGCCTCGGGACCAGAACCATCTACAGTATACGTGGATGCTCGTGCCCTCCGAAATGACCGGATATCCCTTGTGGGTAAAGGTGCTCCGCATAGTGTAGCACTGATTGAAAGTGGAAAACTTCTTCCCGGAGTCAAAATAGCCATTGCAAATCCAGAGACACGGGGACAATGTGCTGACTCTCATCTCGGAGAAATCTGGGTTGCCAGTGTTCATAATGCATCTCCATTGAATCGAACGTCTTCTGGATTCGGAGAAGAAGCAACTATCAACGCTGACGTCTACAATGCAAGACTGACTACTGGAGACACAAAGACACGTTGGGCACGAACTGGATATTTGGGATTCCTTCGTCAAACACAATCTATCACAGAACACGGAGAGCTTCATGATGCTGTTTTCGTTGTTGGAGCATTGAATGAGAGTTTAGTGCTACGTGGAATGCGTTATCATCCGTTTGATGTGGAGAGTACGGTTAGCAAAGCGCATCGATTTGTCGGAAATTCGTAAGTTTTATTCAGAAAATATATCAATGAAACATCTGATTTTCAGAGCCGTCTTCACATGGAATCATCTCGTCGTCATTGCTGCAGAATGCACTGGAACAGAATCAGATGCTCTTGATTTGGTACCTGCTATCACTTCAGCAGTTCTAGAAGAACATCATCTAATCGTTGGAGTCGTTGTAGTCGTGGATCCAGGATCAATTCGACACGGTCCAGGTGGAGAGAAGCTTCGAAGCACTATCAGGAATCTTTTTTTGGAGGAGAAGCTCAATCCAATCTACGTGGCTTATCATATGTAATTTCACCAAATTCTGAATCAGAATCATCAAGTATTTTCACTTTTTTCTTGCCTTTTCCCTCCCTCATTATGTATCATATTTCCCTCTCTAAATGCCTTGTTTTATTATCTCAATCTCTCAAAAAACTGCTTACTTTCTTATCGGGTGCTATATTTGTCTTCTGAATAATTACTTATTTTCTCGCCAAAAGAACTTTCATAATGTGTCCCTCTCTGTCTTCTACTTCCTCCCCCCAGATACATACACCGGTTTTATTACTGTTTTCTAGTTTTATTATTATTTATATGTACTCTTTTTTATATTTTATATGATTTCGCCCTTTTTGTTCCATAAATCACTTTTGATCCTTTTTTTGAAAAACAGAATTTATTACTGCAAAAAAAGAACAAATTAAAGCAAAGTTTTGAATTGCACATTTTAATCGAAAGCTTAGTGGACATCATGGAAAGCTCAATGAGAATAATTGACCAATTTGCTGAAAACGAAAGAGACATCGAGTCCCACGATGAATCCTGGAGCATCAGAGCTCAGAAGACCAATGGCACCGGAGAAGGCGGCAGCACGATCACGACGAAGAGTATCTTCATCGAAACTGAAAATAATCAGAATTGTTCAGAAACTTCTTGTGAATTTCACACCGAAGACTATAACATTTTCCATACAAAATGAGATCGCAGAGTCCGCGGAGCTCTCTAACAGTGAGCACTGGTCCCATGGCTGCTCCAGCAATTGCTCCGATTGTACCGCCTCGAGTGAATGAATTTCTGAAAAATGGGTTGTTGTGGTTCTACAACTCCTTCCAAACTAACACATATTTCTCTCGATTTCTTTCTTTTTGTGTCAAAAGAACAGCCATTGGTCCGAGCATTGATCCAATAAATGCTCCCATTTGCATACTTCTAATTGTCAAATGAATTGCATATTTTGTCACTGGTCTCGGAATTTGTGGATCCAGTTTTTCTTGAGCCAAATTGGCAGTGTCTTTGAAGATGTTTGAAGTTGGATTCATCTGGAGTACGGTGAGACTTGCCTCCTGGGTTGATCCAATTGGCAGATCCACGTAGTATATTTTAATGGAATCTACATAAAGTTTATCATAGCTGACTGGTTCTTCATGAGCTACAACGAATATTGCAACTTTCAATATCAACTTTTACTGCTGGATCTTAGGAATTTTTTGGAGAACGTGCTTTCCATCAAGCAATGTAAGCCACACGTTGCTTTGGTTTTTGCCTTGACCGTACCCGAAGGACATCTCTCAATTCGTCATTTTTTGCTACTCGACCACGTGTAATGACTCCTAATACATCAATGATCTCGGTGCCCTTCGGTGCCAATACTACTGCTTCAGGAGTGTCTTCTGGAAGTTCTGCGGCTAATGTGACGAATCGAACGATGAGTCTGTTTACGGCATTGCCAATGGGATCTTCTTGATTTCATAATATAAACTGGGTTTTGTTAACATATTCATTTATGGTTGTTGGTCTTACAGGATAAAAATAATTTTTGCAAATTGAGATTTTGCTGTTCTTTCTATAAAAGGAGGCATTAGCAATAAAAATTTAATAAATTATTACAAAAGAATATGAAAAGAGGTATACATACATATTGATATGACTACAACATCATGTTTAGTTAATAATCATTCGGAAATCATCTCCAGTTAAGACCAAAGTAGCAGTAACCTCATCAGACCGCCGAATTTCGATTCCTCCAACTACTTCGACTTTGACGATGCCCCTGAGAAAAATGTATATTATATGTAGTATATATACTCAAACGAATTGACTTACTCCATGGTACGAACATCGAAATTCTTCACTATTGGATCGATATTCTTGATGTCCAGCCCATTGCAAATTACATCCATATTTCCACCGTGTATTTTTGTTTCAAAGAATTTTAAGTTCAAGTTCGACTTGTGATTGATCCAACATGAAACATACTTATTGATATCCTCGTTTGTCAACTCCGAATGATCGATTTGAATTATCGGACAATTGAATTTTAAAAGCTGCGACAAAGTAATCCAGCGACCGTTCGCTATATATAAGTTTTTTGAAAGTGACGGAATTACTGGTCGAAACGGACGGTCCACACGAATGAGCAGATCAATAGAATCAGTGATTATTAGACTGTTTAATACATAATTAACATCTACACTTTCGTGTCCTCCTCCGCGGAGTCTCATAGTAAGCCATTTGATCGGTTTTTGTGTATCTTTTAGCCAATCAATTATTGACTCACCCGTGAAAGAGAATGGTGTTAAGCCAAAAAGTCCAAGACTAGTGATTCCACAGTTGAAAACATTCAGAACATATTCTAAGTGCTCTTTGAAGTCTTCAACTATGTCTTTCGAATATAAGGTTACTTGTTCTTTCCCATTCAAGGCTTTATTTTCGACTGGAAGTTGGCCATATTCGAACCGGTAAGGGTAAGAATTATATGTTCCGTCAATTGATATCTGTTTTCTTAAATTGATGTTCAATTGAATTTTATATTCCCTTTTGCATTGTTTGGTATCCAGAAAGCTTTTGACAATTTGTTTGCTTTTCGAACATCGTTGTTTTGTCTCGAAGGTCTCTCCTTTTACAACTACAATCCACACTACCTTCTCCCTAATCTTGTGTCCTGATTAATGAAGCAACAGAAGTAGGACGAAGTCACTATCATTGATTATAAGTCAGTTTAGTTCCGATTTGCGTATCTGAGTACTCATTTTTCTGAGTACGTGTACCCATTTTGTTCCATAAACCACTTTTGATCTTTTTTTTGAAAAACAGCATTTATTACTGCAAAAGAAGAACAAATTAAAGCAAAGTTTTGAATTGCACATTTTAATCGAGAGCTTAGTGGGCATCATGGAAAGCTCAATGGAAATAATTGACCAATTTGCTGACAATGAAAGAGACGTCGAGTCCGACAATGAATCCTGGAGCACCAGAGCTCAGAAGACCAATGGCACCTGAGAAGGCAGCAGCACGATCACGACGAAGAGTATCTTCATCGAAACTGAAAATATTTAGAATTGTTCCGAAACTTCTTGTGAATTTTGTACCGAAGACTATAACATTTTCCATACAAAATGAGATCGCAGAGTCCGCGGAGCTCCATAACAGTGAGCACTGGACCCATTGCGGCTCCGGCTAGTGCTCCGATTGTACCGCCTCGAGTGAATGAATTACTGGAAAACGTGGTTTTTAAAAGTTTTACAACTCATCTAACTAACACATATTTCTCGCGATTCCTTTCTTTTTGTGTCAAAAGAACAGCCATTGGTCCGAGCATTGATCCAATAAATGCTCCCATTTGCATACTTCTAATTGTCAAATGAATTCCATATTCTGTCACTGGTCTCGGAATTTCCGGATCCAGTTTCTCTTGAGCCAAATCGACAGTGTCTTTGAAGATATTAGAAGATGGATTCATCTAGAGTACGGTAGGATTACTGTAGTCGAAATTTCCCCTCTCTTTAGAAAACTTCTCGGCTTCATTATTCAAAAAGGTTCTACCAAAGAATAGAATGGCCTCAAACCAATGTTTCCGCCATTCAAATGCTTTTCAGATATCGATTTATTAAAATGGTGAAAACTATGAAGAGGGTAAGCTCTAACGGATAGAAACTTACAGAAAAATGAGTATTTACATTCAAAACAGGATTTATTACTACAGTACTACCGGTGAAGAACAAGATAAAGCAAAGTTTAGAATGTACCATGGGAAAGTTTAGCCGAAATAATCGACCAATTTGTTGAAAATGAAAGAGACGTCGAGTCCGACGATGAATCCAGGAGCACCGGAGCTCAGAAGACCTACGGCACCGGAGAAGACAGCAGCACGATCACGACGGAGAGCATCTTCATCGAAACTGAAAATGATTGTAACTTTTGAGAAATTTGTGTGAATTGTATACCGAAGACTATAACATTTTCCATACAAGACGAAATCGTGGAGTCCGCGGAGCTCTCTAACAGTGAGAACTGGACCCATGGCTGCTCCGACAAGTGCTCCGATTTGACCGCCTCGAGTGAATGAATTACTGGAAATGTAATTTTGTAGTCTGTAGTGTTTGAATCAATTAAAACCTACACATATTTCTCTCGATTTTTTTCTTTTTGTGTCAAAAGAACAGCCATTGGTCCGAGCATTGATCCAATAAATGCTCCCACTTGCATACTTCTAATTGTCCAATGAATCGCATATTCTGTGACTGGTCTCGGAATTTCTGGATCCAGTTTTTCCTGAGCCAAATTGGCAGTGTCTTTGAAGATGTTTGATGTTGGATTCATCTGGGAAGCATACCTTTTTTGAGATCATTCCTTTGTTTTTTAATGGAAAGTAGAATGGCTTCAGACCTATTTTTCCATGTTTCAAACTCTTAATGTAAATTTATTGAAGAAATGCAAAAACTTTCAAAAAATCAACTATCCGAACCAAAAAGGGAAAAAAACTAGGAAGAGAATAAGCTCTACAAGAGAAGAAAAAGACAGAAGAAATGGGAATATTATATTTACAATCAAAAGCTCCAATTAATTTAGAAGAATCTACCAACGACATCCACTCATCAACTTGCTCAAAAGAAGAGAAAGATCGAGTCCGACGACGAGTCCAGTTGTTCCAGAGCTCAGAAGACCAACGGCTGCCGAGAAAACGGCGGTGCGATCTTCACGGAGTGCGTCTTGGTTGAATCTGAAAATCAAAAGCTTTTTTGGCACGTTGGGAGTTTTTCTCTCGTTACAACAGCACAACAACAGCTAATAATAAACAAATGCCATGTCAACAAAAACAAAAAGAAGTAAACAAAGTTGTTGATTTTGTAGGCGGCGCACGGTATGCTGTTTGTGAAGTAATGCAAACGCGCTTTGTTGACAAAACATGTTTTGAAATCCTAAATTAATTATTTTGATGTGAAGTGTAATACATTTTTTAATTTTTGTCGACTTTTCTGACAAATCTCGGTTGATTCTCTGACAGAAAATCTGGACTCTCTTTAAAAAAAATCCTAAACGCATTAATTTTCGCTTCCTAAATTAGGCCACGCCCCCAATCAATGGAGCGCGTTTGCACCCCGCCACAAACAGCATACCGTGGCGGCGCCTATGCTTGATGTTTAATTTCCACAGTAATCTCACCTCAAACGATAGCATTTATCATACAATTGAATAGTGTTCATTTCACGAACACTCAAATAAGTGAGCACTGGACCCATTACGGCTCCGAGAAGTGCTCCGTTTTGACCGCCTTGAACGAATGATTCACTGAAAATCTTCTAATTTTCGAAGCCAACTCTATGTAGATACTAACATATAATTATTTCTATTCTTTGGTTTCTCTGAAAGAAGAACTGTCAATGGTCCAAGAATCGATCCGATGACTGCTCCCATTTGCATACTTCTGATGGTCACATGAATTCCAAACTCCACTTTTGGATTCGGCACTTGAAGCATTTCGAATTCGCTTTGGCGAAAACCGGCGAAATTCTTGAACCAAGTGGCGCTCATCTAAAGGTATTATAATTTTTCGATCGATATTCAGACTGAAAGGGAAAAGAACGGCAGTTATCTCATTCAGTTTATTTTATTTTCATTCTCGTATTGTTTAGTTTTCAAAATATCAAAATTGGCATCTAAAACCAGAACATAACTCCAAAAAATCCCATTCAAATAGAAATCTTTATTCATCGGTATTTTATAAAACCTCTTTTATTAGTACATAGAAACCCCGTTTTTTTCTTAAAATTCTGTCCTTCCTGATATAATAAAAAGCTATTAAAAAGCAATAAAAAAATCTTGAGCAAAAGAAAAGAGAACAAAGAGATGAAATAATACAGTGACTAGATTATACATTTTCAAAGACTAAACGTATCATCTACCAACTTCTAGTAACTACAGCGAATAAAAGTGATAAATCTAATCCGACGACGAGACCAATTTGACCGTTCGACATGTATCCGACGGCAGCTGAGGCAATTGCAATGTGATCTTGCCACAATTGAGATTGATCGAATCTGAAAGCAAAATACATGGAATCGGAAGGATATATTGATAACTCACTTGCTCTTCACAAGATTCTGAAACTTCCGGACATTATTCATATTCTTGCACGTCGCCAGAGAGATCACTGGTCCGAGAGCTGCGCCGACCATTGCTCCGTGTAATCCACCCATCACGAATGCGTCACTGAAAGCTTGTAATCGACTATTTGGAAAATTATAATTCTAAAATACTTACACCAACTCCTTCTTCTCATTTCGATGCATTAAAAGTGCTGAAACTGGTCCTAAAACTGATCCAACAACGGCGGCAGTTTGAATACTCCGAATCGTCATATGAATACAGAATTGGGTTCCAGGCCTCGGCACCCAATCATAGTAGTCGTCGATGCGTCGGCGTGTCTTCTTGCGCACAAAATCTCGCATTTTTTCAAAATGTGTCCTGAAAAAGTCACTAAAAGAAAGTTGTTTCTATTAGGAATACTCACCTCCCATCCTCATTCCCACCGCTACTGACGCCCATTTATAGTTAAAACCTGGAAAAAAAGAAACAATTCAAGATTAGAAGGGAGAAGGAAAAAGGAATAGAAATTGATGAAAGGTTATCAACCCAAAATAGAGTGAGCAAAGTTGAAAAGCGAAGAAGATCAATTTATTTCATAAAACTTTCATGATGACGGTTTTGATTTCAAATTATTGTGTTTTGGTGTCGAGGAAAGAGTGAATATAACAGATGGGGAAACTGTAGATTGGGGTATACTGTAGGTAGAAGGGAAAGAGATGAGACCATAAAATGCATGGGAAAAAAACGTGGACTGAGAATGAATCGGGGTGATGATTGGAAGAGAAAGAGATAGGATATCATTATACAAATGAAATAATAAATAAAGCAAATTGACTCCAATGTTAGCTTTGACATTAAGTGGCAGCAACAGCAGGAACTGGTGTGGGTGCTGGTGGATTTTCTGTCATCTCATTGAGCCCGATCTGCTTGAAGCGGGTCAAATCGAAAGTTAGAACTCCTGAAGTGGTACAGGCAGCTGGGTATGGGAAAATTCCGATGAGTGAGTCAGCTTTGTTGTAGAACTCTTCTTTGAGAGAAATAACAATGATTTGCATTTGTTCACGTGCTGATTCGCAGATGTACGATGCAACCTGCAACAATAAAAAAAACGTGGGAACGAAGTTTTGTATAAAAGCTCACCTTTCCAATATTGGTGTTATCCAAAGCGGCGTCAATTTCATCAAGAACGAAGAATGGTGCCGGATTACGTCCATGAACTGCGAAGAGCAAAGCCAAAGCGGCAATAGTCTTCTCTCCTCCCGACAAGTTATCCATCGGTCGGAATCGTTTTCCAGGAGCTACACAATTGTATTGAATGCCATCCAAATAGGGTTCTTCCATGTTATCAGCTCCAAGGAATGCCTGAGCAGAGGTGTTACGAGACAGTTGTTTGTAGATGTCATCGATAGAGTTGGCAACTGGCTCGAAGAATCCTTGGAAACAGCGGTAGCGATCAGTTTTGACCTGAAAAGTTTGAAAATTATATAAGAAAATCAATTGGCGGCTGATAGGTGAGGTGAAAAGAGATGAGAAAGAAGTGACAAGAGAGGAGGGGTGGGCTAGTTTTGTGTTGTAAACGCCCCTCATCTCTCGTCTGGGTCTCTCATCTTTTTCTTTATTTTCTCATTGTTTTCATTCCAAGCAAACAATTTTCAGTGTTTCTAGTACTCTCTAGTTAGCCTGGGGGTCTTGGAGTAAAACCAGGAACACTACTTCCAAAGGGATATAAAGTAAACCTTCTCGAACTGCTGTCGAATCCGCTTGGCCTTCTTTCTGGCATTCTCCAACTCCTCCGTCGATTCGGCTTCTCGTTCTCGAACCTCCAACATTCGCTGGTTTGCTTTCAGATTCGGGGCGTTCATTTTCGACACATTCTTTTGCAACTCTTCGATTTCCACGTTGAGTTTGTTGGTGTTCTGCCGGACTGCCTTCTCGTCGTCCTCCTGTAAATGTTATGATAATCAAATGAAAAATAAGTGACTATAATGCCATACCTCCTTGAATTCACGTGGAAGGGATGAGTAGTTGACAACAATGTTTTTCTCTCTTTGAAGTTGCTCTCGAGAAACACTTGGACCATCGGTTTGTACAGAGGAATCATCTGAAAGATCACCATGACTGTGAAAATCCAAATATAGACAAGCAGACTTAGCAATTGGTCAACTTTAGTGTTACAACTTACCTCCATCATCTACTTGATATTCGACATCAGCCATACTTCCAGACAAGAGTGGCACATTAGTCTGTCCAAGTTTTGCAGAATGAAGCAAGGAATGTCTTTCATATTCTCCTTTGGAGAAAAGACTTTCCAAACGAGTTTTCTCTTTTTCAGCCTTGCTATGCTCCTTCAACGAAGATTGAGCTGATCGTTTCAACTCATTCCACTCTGCTTCTAGTTTAGCTGCCTGCTCTTTTTTCTCTTCAAGTTCAGCCTTTTCTCCTTCCATATCCCTAAGCTTGTGTGCCAAGTCATCAGCGGCAAGTTTCTCCATCTTCTTTTTGTCCTTGTAAGAGCGGTCGATTTGTTTTACCTGTAATAAAATATATATGGGAAAACGCGTAAACAAATGGTTTAAGGACTTTTAGGGTAGAGATGATAAGAGAAAACATTTGGCAACATTCTAAACGTCGTTAAAAGTGGTTTTGAGGTTTAAAGTCCTGGCATATTTGAAAAGACGGAAAGGGGGACCAAAGAACAAACTCACCTTCTCTTTTTCAGCATCAACTTTTCGATTCCCATCCTGTTCAGTGACAAAATCGATTTCATAGGTCAGCTTTTGGATATCATCATCGAAAGATCGAAGTTTATCCTCCATTTCCTGCCGAATCCGCAACTCACGGTTTTCATATTCGCGAATTGATTCGATTCCAACACGAGCACAGAAATCGGCGAAAATTCGATCGGCAACTTCATTGGAACGCGTTTCGAGTGCACGTAACTCGGCCTCACTCTTTTGAACTCGCTCTTCGCAGCTAGTGATTTTGATCTGAAAATTAAAAGCAATTATTTAAATCAGATATCAATTACTCACTGGAATCATGTTCAATTCAGCAGTCATTCCTTCCAATTCATTCTGGAGACGTTGTAGTTGATTCTCTTGGAGTTGTCTCAACTCGGACTTCCACAGTGCAAGTCTTTGAGTATTACTGCCTATTTTTGCACGCTCCGATTCAGCTTCTATTTCACGACGACGATGTTTTTGTAGATCAGCGATTTTCTCGTTCAACTGATCGCGTTGATCACGTAGAGATCTGAAAAATAGACTCTAGAATTCTCTTTAAATTCCTGTAAAACTGACTTGACAACTTTCTCATCCCACTTCTTAGATTTGGCCTTCAAATCAGCTGAACCTCCTGACATAACTCCAGATTGTTGGAAGAGGGTTCCATCCATTGAAACTGCCTTGTAACGATCTTTCATTTCACTTCCGCTTCCACCATAGGCAAGCTGTTTTGCATCTTCTTGAGTCTCACAGACAAGCGCGTTTCCACAAGCGAATTGAAGAGCTTTTCGTGCACCTTGATGTTGCACGTTGATGACGTCGAATACAAGTTTCACTCCGGCTGGTTTTCTAATTTCACGAAGACGTTCGTTGATTGGATACACGACGAGAGCATCATTAGGAAGGAAAGTTTCTGGTGGGTAACGATGACCTTTCAAAAATGCAATAGCCTTCACTGCGGTTTCTTCTGTATCACACACAATACTGTTCATATGTTTGGCAAGAATTTTGGTAGTGGCGATGTTGAATCTTTTGTGAGATGGCTGACAGAGATCCACAAGTCTTCCGTAGACACTATCTGGGAAAGCACGTTTCAGACCTTCCAAAGCCTCAATTCTTCTCTGATTTCTCTCTCCTTCGGCAGTATCTCCAGAAGCTTCAGAGAGTTGTCTCATGACAGCGACAAGCTCTTTATTGTACTCAGCTGCCGATGATTTATCAATGACAACTTCGTTCTCAATCTTCTTCAACTTCTCCATAAGGGCTTTGTTCTCATCTTCAGTATCTTTGATTTTCTGAGAGAGTGCTTGAATTTGGCGTTCGAGTCTCTGAACATCAGCTTCTTTGGCGTTTACTCTATCCTGATGCTCTTTCTGTTTTCTCAATTCGTGATTCAGCGCAGATTTATCATTTTCAAAGATTTGTCTCGCCGTGATCAACTCTCTTTGGATCATTGCAGATTCACGATGAGCCCTATCTTTGAGTGTTTGATATTCTTGAACTTGTTCTTCTGAGAAATTCAACTGGTCTCCAGTTCGCATCTCCTCAATTTCTGCTTCATATGCTCTCTTCTTAGCTTCCATTTCTGTCTTTCTCTTTCTCAGTTCTTTGAGCTGAGTTGTATTATTTGCAGCCTTGCTTTCAGCTGTTGCCAACATCTTTTTCGCAGTTTCCAACTTCTTGTGTTCGTGAGCAACTGCCACTTTCAGAGAGAGCATCTCCTGTTGCTTCTCAGCCAGTGCCGCCTCTTTATTATCAAGAGTTTTTGTCAATTTTGTGACTTCACGTTGAACTTTTCGGAGATCTTGATGAGCAGTGGCAATTTTCGCATCTTCTTTGTTCTAAAAATTGAAGATATATTTGTTATTTGTTTAGTTCCAAAGAACGATTGAACAAGAACAGTATAACAAACCTTGGTGGATGCCAAAGCAGCGATATTCTTCTGTTGCTTGGTTATCTCTTCTTTTGTCTCATTCATCAATCTCTCACAATGGAAAAGTTGATGAAGGCACAGCATTGTAGTCTTTGCAGCCAAATCGTTCTTCATCTGCTGATACTTTTCCGCTTCGTCTTTCTCCATTTTAGCCTCGCGTTTCTCCTGAGCAATTCCTCTTCTCTTATTCATATTATGTTGAGTATCATCTTCAGCTTTCGTCATATCAACTTTGAGACGTTCATATTCAGCTTGGAATTCATGAGATCTAGAGAGTTCTTCGAAGAGTTGAGTTCTTTCTTTTGGATTTTTCATGGCAATATTCTCGATGGCTCCCTGGTAAACCAAAAAGTTTCTGGCCTTAATGAAAATATTAATGGCCTCCATTTCCTGACTGTAAACTGCATTGGTGACTGGTTGATTGTCAATGAGATGCTCAGAAGTTCCATTATTGACTCCTCGTGTGAAGGCTTTCATACTTCCATCTACATATTTGTAGTTCATTGTTACGCGGCACTTCTTCGAGACTGGTTTGTTGATTGGAGCTCCATGAATGAGATCCTGAAATATGTAAACTATTTCTTGGTTCATAAAACACTGCTACTCACAGCATATTTCTTGACACGCAAACTGTTTGGTCTTTCTCCAAGAACGAAAGAAATGGCATCCATAAGATTCGATTTTCCCGATCCATTTGGTCCAATGATGGCAGTGAAACGAGAGAATGGTCCAATTGTATGTTTTCCTTTGTATGATTTGAAGTTTTCAATTTCCAGAGTGTGGAGTGTTCCTTTACCAGGTAGGCTGTCAAGCGAGCTCCCCACGCCACGCATTTCTAATCTGAAGCTTCGATTCAGTTTGGTGAAAAATGGAGGAAAAAACAAGGAAGGGGAATAAAAGTACAAATGGGTTTGAACCATAATTCAATAAAAAAAAGAATAATAAACAAATTTAAAAAAAAAGACTATGAAGCCGTTTATAAAATATTATCGACACTGTCAACCCGTATTAGTAAAATATGAATGTAAAACATGTTATACTCCGTTCTCCCGATTACTTGGACTCTGTGTAGAAGGTTTGCTGAGTTCCTGAATGAGACGAACGAGGTTTACTGGAGGAACGCCGATTGCCAGCATCTAAACGAGGAAATCAATGGAAATATAATCAAAGACGAATCAAACCTTTTCGACTGCTACAATTTGATCAACAGTCAGATATAGATTGAGAAACTTCACCATTTCAACTGCTTCTGGAACAACAACAATAAGAAAAGTTACTAAAAAGAAATCATCTTACGTTGCGTATTCTTCTTAGAGTCGCTCATAATTGATTAGATTGCAATTTTTCGGGCAAAGTTTGTGCTTCTGAAACCAAAATTTTAGTTTTTAAAAAATACAATGGTCAGGTTTCTATTTCAAGTCAGATATCACGGGACATTGATAGTTGCGTTGCAATAAAATTTGAAAATCGAAGTCACTAAAAAGCGGGCGCTCGGGATGTTGGATGGTCGTTGACGCGCTTTTTGAGAGGCAACACAAATCGGAAAGAGAGAAGCAGGAAAAGTAAATGATGAGAGGGAAATGATTATAATGAACTGGAATGGGGTAATTGAGACGGTAAGATATGTGAAAAATACGGGAAACTCATTATTACGCGTAATTACGCACACGGTTTCAGTTTTTTCAAAGTAAAAACTTTGAAAGTCTAGCCGAAATCTGATAAAAATGCTTATTTGGAAAACACATTGAGAAAAAAATCATAATTTCAAGTGTCGTAAAGTTAAGCGGATTAGAACTGTTCTTGTGCAGGCACCGTTGCGTACAGATGAACTACCGTAAGATCGTGGGAAAATCAGAAGTTGTTTTTTTTTTACTTTTACTTTTACTTTTACGTTTTGTCTTTTACAACGATAGAGCGGAATACTAAATAATGAATTTTTGAATTTAAAAAGGCAAATTTCCGTTTCAGAATGGTCTTCCCGAGCCACAATTGTTTTGCCGAGCCAGAGCCAGAACCCGAGTACTTGGAAAGTATCGAAGGGTATGAAGAGTATCTCCAGGCTTTCTTAGCTGGAAGTAGGCATACAATTGAACGAATGACCTGAAAATCTGTTTGTTTCAGGGAACCTAATCGATCAGCGATTAGTACACGAAGAACAAAAGAAAGAGCACGATGAGAAGTACCTAAAAGAAGTGTATTACGATGCCAGAGACAATGGGAAAGGAAAAGGACCGTTCTACAAAAAATATCGAGAAGATCATGTGAATAAGGAGTCCAGTATGAAATATTGATATGATTTCCAAAAGAATGATTTGAATTTCAGAGTGTGATGCACAATACATCAACAATCTTCAAATCTATTACGGCGATGGAAGTAAACTGAAGCCGTCGGCAAAGAAACAGCACTATGCTGTTGATTTCATTGTAAACTCTCATGTTTGAACAAAACAACTTTAAATTTACGAATTCAGAATCCACATGGTGTTGATACAGATGCGACTGCTAAATTGAAATCTTTAGAGGTACGGAGGGTTATTGTCGGTGAATGAAAACAAGTGAAAAAGTTTTTAGGTAGTTCGAAAGAAAAAGACGGTGTTGAACTGGATTCGAAAGTGGCGAAATCAAGGATTCATGGTCACCCCACTTCGACGATCCGTTTCCAGTATTGAGCTCCCTGTCGACATTCCACCGAGAACACACATTGAAAAACCAAGAGAACGGTTCAGTGTGGATGAGGTACTTGTTCCAAAAAGTATAAATAAACACCAAAATTCTGAAATTATAGTTCGAATCAATGTATAATTTGGATACGGACTACGAGTCATTCTTTAACGATTTATCCAAAAACTTTCCCCGTTTTGACATGGCTTCAATCTACAAAAACGTCGCGATAACAGCCAAATTCATGATAGCTCATGTCAACGCGAAGAATCATACCGTCGGAACAATGGGAGTCTCGAAGGTGTTATTCAGCAGAGAGAACATGTATTCATATGTGATTCCTGCGAAGTGCGACACACAGAAGCTTCTGAGGGGATTTTCGGCCCGTTTCAAAGCCTGGCTCGCGCCTCATACTGATGAATTCAAAACGACATTTGGGACAGACAAAGACAGAAGAAGAGATAATTCGCGAACTTATTTGAAACCGTACTATTTTCGAGTCAATGTCATTTTGAACTTGAAGGAGTTCGATGAAGAAGGAACGCAATTTAGAAGAGCGCGTCACGTTTGTTCACTCGGTCGAACACACGATTTGTATTTAGAGCTTGATACTGGAATGTTAAGAATGGTGATGACAACCGTGGATAATGTAAGACGAATGCCACAACAGTTCGCAATCATACCCACTCCGATTTTAGAAGTGCGATTTGACGGTGTTCAGGTATTAAAAGTACTAATGTAAGCATGATTATTTGATTTTCTTTCAGAATCAACAAGATGTCTCGAAGCGAATCGAAGAAATTCGAGAGACGGGAATCACATACATTGCTCGTTTTGATGAAGGAAATCGAGTAGAACAACAGACTCAGCATTATGAGGGAAAAGAAGAAAAGGAGGAGAAATGGATTAATTTGGAGACCGCTGTGGTGATTTTTTTTCCTTTTTATTGCAAGACTAATCTCCCAAACTTTTAGCTTGTCCGACTCAAAAAGTACAAGAAGCCAGGTCTCACTTCCCTATTCTGTGAAGATGTCAATTGTATGGGACTGTGCTGCACTGAAGAATTGCTCCGTAAGGCTGAAGTCTCGACGCCAACTGTAAGCACTCCGTCTCCATGGGTTGCCGATAAGGATAAAGGAAAGACCAATTTCGAGAAGAAGTTCAAATATCCGTCAACCACGAGCTACCTTCAACCCGCCAATTTGACCGCTTTTTTCAAAAACTAAATCATTTACATGTTATTTTATTGTTCCCTTGTTTTCAAAAAACTTATATGTTCTTTTTGTTTTTTCTCCATGAAGTAAAAATTTCGTTTATTTATTCTTTTGATCTTCGATAGAGAATACAAAGTCTCAATTTCAGGATAGACAAATTGAAAGATGGTCAGCTCACTTCTCTAAAATAGTGCGTCTCGCTTAATTTGTCATCTTTCATGTCAAACGAAGAATCATAAGTCTTTTTCTGCTCGAAATGACAGTTCTTGTTTTCCTCTTCTTGGAAAACAAATGAAGAAGTACTCAAATGTGACTTTGTTTTTTGAGCTTGCCTTTAATTATACATTCTAAACTTCCCGTTCAGTGCGAAGTGAAAAAGAATTCGTTTTATATCACAAGAATGATGTGCATTTGAAAAAAGAAGAAAAGTTGGGTTAAATTATATTCGGAAGAAAATACGGTTAACTAACTTTGAGTGTTATAAATAGATGGGATAAGAGGGAATACGAATAATGAGGTGGGAAAACAATCGAGAATAAAAATATAATTGATGATAAATGTGTGTTAATGAAACTAAAAAAAAAAGAAAAAAACACGAAGCGAAAAAGAACAGGAAACGAACTTTTAAGCCCGTAATTATTATATGTTATCACAAGTATTCAAATTTATTAGATAGGATTGCACGCAGCCGTGAGCCATGCATATTCTTCAGTCTTTCCAGTCTTTTCAAGATGTGCGCCGACTTCTTTCAGAACGCGAGAATGATATTCATTGAGCCAATCGATTTCTTCGGGGTCGAGCATCGATTTATTGATAGTGGATAACTGAATTGGGACGAGTGTCAGCGGCTGAAATATTGTAAGTTTGTAGAAAGCTACTCGCGAATCTTTCGAGTTTACCTCAAAGCCTAGGAAATTGTTCACTCCGGAAAACACTTTACTTTTAACAGTCTCATAACAGTTTTCTATACGAATTCCATATTTTCCCTTGTTGTAGAATCCTGGTTCAATGGTAAGAACCTGACTCGGGTGTATCTCTCCACCGACCATCACACTTCGATGTCCAATACCGACTGGAAAACGAATAATTTTGAACTTAAAAAGAAATGATATTATACTCACTTGGTCCTTCATGAACATTTAGATAATGACCAACACCATGGCCTGTTCCATGCTCGAAATCGAATCCGAGTCTCCAGAAGGTATCTCTTGTCAATGTATCCAAACGAGACCCATGAATTCCATCAGGGAACTTTGCAGTGGCCAAATGAATATGTCCTTTCAACACCAGTGTATTGTGAAAAATGAAATCCTCTGGTGGATTAGAGAACCATACAGTCCGTGTCACATCAGTGGTTCCATCTCTGTAATGTGCTCCAGAATCGAGGAGATAGCATTGATCATTCGTTGCAAGTCTCTTTCCATCCTCTCCCGATGGCTTGTAATGGGGAATAGCCGCGTGGTCACCAACTGCAGAGATTGTATCGAAACTCAATGTGACATACTTATCTTGAAGACTTCTTATATGGTCAATTTTATCGGCTAGCTCAATTTCCGAGAACTTGTTTCCGGCGGCGAGCTCTTTCTCAAGCCAACAGAGGAATTCGACAAGTGCAGCACTGTCACGAAGATGACTAGCTCTCATTCCGTCCATTTCATTTGAATTCTTGATAGATTTAGCTATCTGAAAATGTTGAAAAAATCCATTTGGATATGTAGGTTGTAAGAGCATAACATACCTGAGCCAGCGATGTGTCTATTACAGATCTCTCTTCTCCGAAAATGCTTCCAATAGCATAATTGCACTCTGGCGTTAAATATGCCATATGTGGTTCTCCTGATTCGATTTTCGTCTTTAACCAGTTTGATATCCAAGAGTAGACGTCTTCATATGCGTGAATAGAAACGTTTGATTCGTGAAGATGAGTTCTCGACTGGGTATCCAATTTGCTTTCGTCAATGAACAAGTGAATTTCGCGAAGTCCGACAAACAGATACGAATAGGCAAGTGGATTGAATGGAATATCACTTCCACGTATATTCAGAATCCACATGACATCATCGAGAAGTGTGAATACGGCAGCAGCTGCCTTCTTCAAATTCATCTTTTCTCGAAGCTCCTCCACCTTCTTCGCTGTCGGTTTTCCACTTTCATACTTTTCAAGAATAACAACAGGATTTCCACTGAGACTTGGTCTATCCTCCCAGAACTCATCAACGAGGTTTCCGGGAATTGGTACGGGTATCATACCGGCTGCGGTGAGACGCTTCACCAATTTCGATCCGGCGTCAAATCCCATAAGAGTCGGATCGAATCCAACCAATGCTCCAACTTCCAATGAACGAATCAACCATTCGATGGGTGTTATTGAGTCCAGCTGCCCTAGCTTCATTAGTTTCCAGTGTGCAGTATCAAGCTGCTTTCCAGCCTGTGTGAAGTATCGTCCATCTGTCCAGAGAAGAGCTGAGCTCTTCGTAACGACAACGTAGGCATTGGATCCACTGAATCCAGTGAGGAACCTCACGCGGAAATCGTAGTCAGCAAGATATTCACTCTGAAAATTAGAATATTTATTCAGTTCATGCTTTTTGTGAACATACATGATGGGCATCTGTACTCGGCAATAGGTACGCGGTTAATGTGTTATTTGATGTCAAGGCTAATACCCGATCCGAGGTGAACAATTTTCTCAATTTTGTGAGCTTTTCGACGGCCGACATCGCTCTGGTTTTGCCCAGCCTAAAAATAATGAATGTTTGATTTCGTAAAAAGAAAGGTGAAGAAAGGAAAGTGTTGAAAAACGATACTGATAAAAGTGGTTTCACGCACAATCGGTTTAAGAAAGTTGCTCAAAAATCAGAAATCATCGAAGAGAAAAATGGACTTTGAGTTTTGAAAATTGTTTGCGATAAATCTACGAAACTTGTAACAAAAAAAATAGTGAGAATATTGATTTTCTATTAAAAATTGCTAAAAAGCTCGCATTTCTCGTCGGAAAAAACAATCCCCTTCAGAAAAAACAGCGCTGATAAAAAGAGAATAGATTCTTTTATCACCACGTTTCTCTTTTTCTTCCCCGTCTCTTCAATGTTAACGAATGGAACACAATCACAATATTATCATGAAAAGTAGAGCGAAAGGAGAAAAGTAACATGCCGATCGAATTGCCAAAGAAATTGAGAGTTTTCCGCCATAATTCCATACAGGATAAAAAAAATGGTGAGAAAATGGTGAGAAAATACAAGCGCGCTCCAATGATAGGAAAGCGAGGTTTGGAAAAAAAAAGTTTTGAGTAAATTTTTATCAGGTCTTCCTGGTTTCGAAAAAGGTCTTGAAAATATTCAGGCTTCGAAATTTTAGCTTTAAAAAAGAAACTAACGTCAGCAGCATAGCCCGCACAGTGATTTGGAACTTCATCTGAAACGAGAAACACGTGGCAGGTAAAAGCCAAAATATTTCATTCACGTGAACTCCTCAAATTTTTTCGCAATAGGTTTTCAATAGAGAACGAGTTGAGATAAAGCCCCTTTTGTCTACAGAACGCTACCGAGCTAATGTGAACTTGAAGACCTTTTTTGAAGTTGAGAAGAGGAACACGTACAACAATGAGAAAATGAGAAACAGAATGGAAAATGCTGGAAAGAAAGTGATTATGAGGACGCTTATGTAGTCCAGAAACCCATATACAGGAAGAGATTTTAGTCTTCGCATACAGTAAAGAGGAGAAACGACACATATATAATATATCAATTTTTGAATGATCGATCGAGAATTGAAAAGAATGTTTTTATTGAAAAGCAACATATTTCTGAAAAGAAGTTCTCAAATGTTTGACTTTTCGAGAATCGAACTTTTAACCGTCTCCACACTTTTTGTAGTTGTTGTAGTTGTTGTAGTCGTTGCATTCTTCTTCTTCATTATCGTATTGTCTTCTGGAACGATGTAGTCTTCTTTGGTACGACGAACGGCTATCGCATTTTTCAGCATCTTCTCTCGTTGAGCGTCTTCTTGCTTCTTCTTCCAGTTCTTTTCGATTAGTTCAACCTGAATGAGACATCTAGTTTGGACTACTTTTGAGATTATGATTTACCTTATGAACTGAAGGAGTTCTTGCAATATATCTTCGCTTGGGTACTGTCTTCTTGCTGACATCAGATGGTGTTGATGCACTGGGCTGACTTTTAGGACGAGACTGAAATTTATGTTATTTGGCTCCTCCCACTTTTGTAGATTTACATACCGAGCCAGCTCCATCCTCTTCAATAATCGTATCATCTTGTGCTGTATTCAATCCTTCATCATCATTCACCATCTTTCCAACTGCCATTATTTCCTCCATTGTGATATTCTTTTCAGCCGACGGTATATTCAAAATCTTTGTCAAATCTACTTCGGTCATATCTTTTTCAGTCACACATGGTCTGTAAAATAGAATATGAAGATTCTACTCAGATATCTTTTAAGGCTTACAAAGTGGAAGTTTTCTTTTCAAAATGACTATCATATCTTCCTCCTTTCTCCCAATCTACTTTCATAAGTGGATTGAAATTTCGGCGGATGAAAACGTTTGTCAGAAGATTCCGAAGAAGATCGTAATCCGGTTTCAGATGATAACGAAGGACTGATAAATGTTGAGCAAACATTGCACATTCTGCTTCAATGCCATTGTATAGCTCTGTGACGTCTTCTTTCATTACGATCACTTTGTCTTCTTCACTTATTCCGGTCCTGAAGTATACTAACGTAAGGCATAATTAGAAGGTTACAAAAAGAAACATACCATGGCAGAGATCCTTTCACAAACTCAACAATCATATAGAAAAGTGACCATAAATCATCATGTCTTCCTTGCTCTTTTCTCTCTTGAGCAGCCACTGAACAATACCTTAGAGTTCCTCGAAATGGAACTATTCGCCTTGCTTTCCGTATTCTCATTCCTCCATCTTCCCCATCTTTTACCAAATATTGTCTAGCAATTCCAAAATCTAGAATATGTAGAAGACGTTGTTTAGGTGTTCCTAAAGTGCCAATTGCAAAGTTTGCTGGCTTAACATCTCGATGAACAAATCCAATTTCATGAACTTCTCGAAGTGAATCCAATGCCTGGATTGCAATAACCAATGCAGAATATGTGGAGAATTTATGAGTGGGAAGAGTGGATCTAATAGCATCTAGAGATGGTCCAAGAAGGGTCATCACAAGAAATTGATAGTTTTCTGATTGTCCTTTTTCGATTAGTTCAACACAGTGAATTGAATTCTTTTCGTTGAGTTTTTGAATGACTTTGTGTTCCATTGGAAGTGTGGGATCTTCATCGAATACGGTAGTTTCTGCCTGGATAAAGACTACGGTAGGAACGGACTCTGGTTTTCGTAGTTTTGAGAATACTGTATTTTCATATTTTCAAACGAACCTTACACGCGAATCTTCTCCCTGGACACTTGACCATTGCCACTTCATAAATCACTCCGCAACCTCCTTCTCCAAGCTTTCTGAATGCCTAAAACTCTTTCCTTCTCAGAGAATTCCAGACCGAAACCTTACCAAATATTTTCTGTTTATCACAGATGCAACTTTGATTTTTGGTCTATTCGTCGTCATATTTTTTTGTAGTTTTCAATTTGAAAAAGTTTAGAAATAAACCAAATTTTGATCTATGAAAAGCTTTTGAAACGGAAGCTCAAGAAAAAAAACGTAACAAAAAAATTAGGGAAGGTTCAGTGGGTTTCACGTCTTTCCTTCGGAACTTGGGGTATTCGTATATTTGTCGTGGTCCAAAAAATGTATTCCTCTGGTCCTAATATGACACAAAAAGAACTGATGGATTGTCGCAGATATGCTAGGGCTATAATTTCAGCATCTTTTATTTCTTCTTGTAGACATGTTCAGGTAATTTTTTTACACTCGATTACTTCAGTTATTATCTGTTTCTGCATGCTTTAAACTATCTTTTTGTACCTTCCACATTAGACAGATCATTTCCAGACTCTTCAAAACTTTGATGCATCCGTGGAGACTGTCCGTAGAAAGCTCTCAAGACCTAAAATTCAAAACAATGATTCAATTGATACCACATCTTCTACTACTTCCACAACTCCAAGGTATTCTTTCCTTTAACTTTTATTTTCATAGTTTCATATTCTACTCTTCAAAATAAGATCATTCAGAATAAAAGTGGTAACAATTTCGAAAGAATCCCGTCAGAAAACACTTGACCAACCGACTCGTCCAAAGAATTGGTCTCCGATAACAGATGGCAAAAAAGCAATAACTGCAATGATTGACCAAGTACGTACTTTTGGGTAATTTGAATTAAAAAGATTTTCTTGAAGATTTGGAATGTCCCATATGCTCCATGTCAGTATGTTGTTCAATTCATTTGTACAGTAACATTGAATAATTTGCAAAGGTAAGACATTGATGGTGGATCTTTTCAAGAATTTAGCAGAATGGGATCTTATCAATGATAGTATTATAAAACATAGAAGTTCAGTAGGCCTTAGCAACTTCTAGCAACTTCTTGGGCCGGACAAACGACCTTTTGTCAACTTCGAATTCCTAAAAACTTCCAGACACAAGTACTGTGTTCGCTGGCAAAACGGCCGCCGCTCTGCAGTTTTCTATGTTAACATTGATGAATCAAAATGGGAAACGATGGTTTGGGTCAGTTTCCCCGGAGAAACAAAAGCTCATCGGTAAGTATTATTATTGTTATTGTGACAGCATGAACGCGAAGAGAAAGAGTATTATGTGCATTAGCGCAGGTGAGCTATCCGTGAAGTAGTGGTAGTTTGATGCATTAGGAGAGAGAGAGAGAGAGGGAAGGTTCAATTGAGAACTAATGACACGGAGAGAGAGAGAGAGAGAGAGAGAGAGAGAGAGAGAGAGAGAGAGAGAGAGAGAGAGAGAGAGAGAGAGAGAGAGAGAATGAATAAATATATTATGCATCAAATAACCCGCATTTTGGTGGGAAAGAGGGAGGGATGATATTGAGAGAAGATGGGCATGAATACATTTGAGTGACAGTGACAATTGGTAGATTGAAGTTGAAGATCCTATTAATCCTTCTTTGAGAACTCCAGGAGTTTTATCATGATCCTCAAAAATCTACAGTAGCTCCACTTTTTTCTTGAAACCTTTTGAAACTCAGAAAACCCATAATCTCAAAAATTCCCGGGATGATGAAAAAAAAAGAATCTTTAGAATACAAAATGAGTTAGGCAGTAAGACCAGAAAAAGATCCATTAAAGAGTAAAAGACGAGAATACTAAAACATCTGTGCATCATTTATTTTCTTTGTCGGCTTCTCTTTTTAGACTTACTAGTTAGTTTTAATTAAAATCTGGATCAAGACAAGAGTGGGTTTTTGGTTAATAAGAAGTGGGAATTTCTTCAGGCCATGAGGGCTGTTAAAGGTTCAGACAGGTTCTAGAGCTCAGGTTTTTTCTAGAACTATCTAAAAACATTGAACTTATCAGATTCGAGGGATAGATTAGCAACGATGGTCACATCCTGGAGCCTTAAAACTTGATCTTGTACCTTATCCTCGCAAGAAAGAAACCTTTTTACTTGCAGACCACAAACATCGTCAGCTAATTTTCATCGTTTCCTGCAACGCAACCTCTTCTAATACCACCCAACCTCGTAATCATGTTTTCTTTCGTTTCCCCGCATCTTTTCTCCTCCCAATAATACCATATGCCAATTTCTCTATCGTCTCCTTAATTAACATACTCTCTTCCTTACTACCACCCGTGTGTATGCTAATCCGGGAGGGGTGGAGACCGCCCGTGTGCTCTTCTTGTTTAGCATTCATTTGTTGTTTATTATGGTTCATTCCTGCTTCTGCTAGCCCCACGACGACGTCTTCTTAATCTTCAATGTTCCTTTTATTTGTTTTGTGGAAATGAAGATGTCACAAAATGTGTCATTTTTCTATATAAGAATTTTCGGACGTACATTTTTTGAAGCTTTGAGTATTTGAATGCTCGAGTTTTGTTTTTTTTTTGCTGGATTTAGATGAGTTGACTTATAACTGTTCGAATATAGTTCTCACCCTTTAAAAAGTGAAGATAACTGGGCTTGGAATTTTCTGCCAATTGTAAAAAAGTTGACCAATTTGGTAAAGCCGTTTGAGCTAGAAGCAAGGAAGTTTCAGTTTTTTTATTGTATGGAGCTCAAAATGAAAATTTTAGAATCACCATTCAAAATGTATGATCCTAAATACAGTGGCGTTATGATTAAAACGTCGAGCATTCTTCTAGACCAAAAATTAGTTTCCTACGATTCTAGTATAGTTTCCAATTTGTTATTGTTTTCGTAACAAATAAATGTTCCATGTGATACTGCTGATACACAAACAGACAATTACGAAACATCTATGATTCATTTGTTCTCTTCCAACATATCCAAACAATGTTTTCCCACAACAGAAGTGAAATGTTTCGACTTTTACGAATACTATAGTTCTAGCTGGACAAGACTGTGCTCTATTAAACCGAATTTCGCATACCTTTTCAAATGTAATAATTCACCTTTCTGTGGGTGTGCCCTTGAACCTCTGTGTGAATGAATTTTCCTTTTTTGCATCTTTTTCTTCTCCAATCGAATAACTAATACCTTTCCTGAACCTGTCTTTTCCAGGTGAAAACTCCAATTTTTCTTTGTCTCTAACTGCCTTTACCCTCTCCCTTTTTGTTCTTTTCTCTTTCTTCCGAATATATTATTCGGAAAACCAACTGATCCAATGCGTTCACAAGTTGTCGCCGTCATTCCTCTCACCCACCGACAGTTCTCATTCTCTTCTCGCTTGTATTCGTTTCCGCCTATCGACTTCTTCTCCGCACGAGAGGTCGATTTCATTCAAAACAAGTCAATCGCAAAGCTTTTTCTTTATTAGTTTTTGAGGAGAAGCTTCGAAAACTGAAATACTGTAGAAGAAATTCGAGTTCCCGCGATTGAGGGACGTGACCTAGAAGCACAAGAGCCGTGTACTCCTCGTGGGCAATAATCTTGTTTTTCTGCTTTTGTTTCAATGTCTACTTTTTGTACAAGAAGCAGTCGTTCTCAAGTAAAATTTTAAATTTAAAATTTTGTTCTCAGCCTTTCCTTCTTTCCCAAGTGAATCATAGTTTCAAGGACACCAAATTTTCTTGTATCGGATTAGGAGCATATGACGTATATGACAGTTGTTTTGCGACATTTATCATCATCAGAGCAGCTTCCCATGTCAAAAAAATTAGTGTTACACCCACAAATACATCTAGTAAAAGAGAAGGGCGCAAAAGAGTGCCGTCCTTCTTCTTCTTTCCTTCTGACTGACCACCATCTAATCTGCCCTTCTCTTACCCTCAATCGGCCCATTTGTTTCCACCAGCCAAAGGTCACTTTTCTTCATCTTCATCTCTTTTTCTTTTATTTTCTTTCCGATTCACCTCCTGTTATTCTTGTCTCCATTCATTCCGCAGCGCTCATTAATTTGTCTCATCTGTTGAGCTGTCTGCGTCTCTCTGATCTTTATGATCTCTTCGGATTTTTTTTTCGGCGTCACCCCCGATTCGAAAGCATCTCAATATTATTACTGCAAGAAGAAAGATCTGAAGAAATTGAAAGCGCGAGGAATAACACACACATTTATCCCCCGACCAATTCACACCACCGTTATTATTTTAATGTTGACCTTTTTACGCTAATTACATGGGAACTTGATAAATTTTGAGGAAGAGTACGATGCTTACATTGTAGTCGCACTCAATTGAAAATATTCCAAAATTGTGCGAAAAAATTTGTTTAGAAATCATCTTTCAAGTGTCTCCTCTCTTCCTTTTTGCAAATCTCTTCTCGCTTCTGCTTCTGCCATTTTTCCACTACCACTACCGCCATCAAAAAAAGATTATAAATACTCGAAGAAGCACGCGACACATTCTATTCCCTCCTCCTCTTCTTCTTCGGTTATTTTCCGCCGGCTCTTCAGAAGGACGTCTTTCCGAGAGGAGCTACGAGGAGTACCTCTGAAATTCGTGTTGTTTTTTCTTTGCCAGCTATTTTTCAGTCCTCAAGTCTCTCCGGCTTTTTATCGGCTTTTTGACAAATTAAATTACGCTAGACGGGGCACTTTATGTCAATTCACTATTCCCTTTTTTGTTATGCTCACCATCTCTAGATCTTTGCTAATAAAAGTTTGAAAAGAATTATGAATAGTTTGGGATTTTATGAGCGGACCGAACTAGCTATAGAAATGGTCATAAGGATTGGAAATATTGTTTTGTTCAATTGGAATTCTAGAGTCCCTGCAGCAGTAAAAATACTTCTGAAGTCAGATGCTACAAAATCGTAGCTCCACAATCTACAATTTTTTAAAGCCTGCTCAATAGTGCCATTTTGAATCCAAATTATTAAAACTGAGTCAGCCCTTTTCACACTTTCTCACATCATTCTGAACGTGTTGGTTTATGAACCATATCTCTTGGCAAAACCTTATTTGAATAAACTCAAGGTTTCTACCAATTCTCGTTTTCTCTCTCTCTCTCTCTTCATTTTCATTTCTCGCCCATATAATTTCACCCCAAAATGACGTCTCCTGAAAGACAGCGTTCCGGTCCGTGAACGCCCGATATATCCATCATTTCGGTGGCGTGTCCGACAGCTACCACTCATTTCCGGAAGGGTAGAAAGGAGGCGGTGCCTTCTTCAAGATGCACCACACCGATAAGTGCACAATAAGGCGTACATCCCCCCAGAAAAAGACGAAAAAGAAGATTCTAATTTGGGACGCTCTTCGCCAATTCGTACCTCGTTTCTTTTTTACTTGTCGCTGTTAGAAAGAAAGAACTTGTTCTTTTTATATCTACGTCTATTTCTCTCTTGCTCTAACTCGTCTTGAAAACCCCGGAGGCTCTTCTTCTCTTCTTCTTCTTCTTCTTCCCCTCATCTCATTACTTAATTATGCCTCCTCACTTCCCATTCCACTCGACTTGTATTCATTCTTGTGCTCCATCCCATCCCAGTCCTCTGTCCGGAAGGTCTTCGGGTTCCAATTATGTGTGTGCCAACTCTTCTACTTCTTCGCCAATTTATTGTCGGATGCCGGGAAGAGGAGAACCTATCCCTTTTTGTGTGGAAATGTGTCACTTTCAATTTATGGCAGAATTTCCTCACTGATCGGTCTGTGATGTTGACAAGTAATGTCGTCTAGTAGTTCTCTTCTCTCAAAAATCAGATGAAGAGGGCATTTCTCTTTTTCCTGCACTGCAATAAATGAAAATGAGCAGAGGATTGTCGCGGTTTTAATTGATTTTTAGCTTGTTTATGCTGCTTTTAGCGAGATATATTTAGCCTCTAGCCTCGAGCAGAATTTGCAACCGCAACCTTTCATTTCAAAATCCATTGTCGAAATATTCATGATTATTTCCTTATAGTTTTTAAGCACTTCCTTTCTATGTTTTGCTCCGGAAAAATATGAAAAAACACAAAGAAAAAGTGTCAGAAACATGAAATTTGTGTATGCATGTCATGCTCATCTCATCTTAGTTTTCGAAAATGTTGTTCTATTTACCTTCTTCCTCCCATTTTCCATTCTTTTCTTTTTACAGGCCACTTGAAAATGTCGCCGCATTTCGAATCTCTCTATTTCTACAGTTGTTTTGTGTTTGTCGGTTGGCTCACTCACTCTCTCTCTCTCCGTTGCCATTCTTGCCGCTTTTCTTTTATTCTTCAAAAGAACGAAGAAAAGTGTTAGAAATTAGGGAATTCCTCTGAGACAGACATATGCAATATGGGCGGTAAAAGATGGGCATGTGAATTTATGGCAATCACCGTTTTATTAGCCAATTCGGTTGGTCTCACACCGAGTAGAAGAGGAGGGCGTCTTTTTTCTCATTTTTGTTCTCATTCGAATCCAATTGGAACTGTTAGATTTTGCCGGATAGATAACCTATATTAGACTTTCTATAGTTGTTTTTATATTTATCTGAACATAATGTTTTCGGAACTTCTTTGCATTCCTATATAATCCCCACTAGCTCAGTTTGTAGCGAAACCTGCCGATTTTGCCAGATAGATTACCTCTTTCGAGATCAAAGAAACATCTTTTTGAGGAATTATCCCTTGAGTCACAGAAACGTAAAAGGAAGTTTTTTTTTCAGCTTACCATAAGTAGTTTCAGCTTTCTGTAAGTCCAAACCTCAAGAACCACAGATATAAAAACCTTTACAAGAGTTCTCTCAAACACCGTTCGAAACAGTTTTTCTCTCTCCCCTTTTCAAATCATATGTTCCTATCCTATTTGCTTCCATTCATTCATTCCTATTTGTGTTAGTTTTCGCACGTTCTTCCTCTCCAGAGCTTTTGCATCTATCCATCCTTTCTTCCTTTTTCACTCATTTATTTTCCCATTTTGGAATTGTGAAACGGCGGAAATTGGATGAACTATACTTTTTTTTGTTGAATTATTGCCATCCCATTTTTCACCGGAAAGATGCAAGGCACTCCTTCTTTTATGCATTAGTAGGTTTAGTCACATTGTAATGCGACAGAGAAAAAAGTAATTAGAAAAAGGAGCGAATAATCGAGAATTTTTTTTCTCAATCCCTTGTTGCGAATTAATCAATGTTCCCCATTGATATTTTTTGCATTCGTAACTGGTTTGGCGTTCTTTTATTGTTTTTGATAGCAGTAAGTGTTCCTCATGATTACAGGCAGAACCTAAAAAGCAGGAAGTTTGAATGGTCTCTTTTATGTAATTCAAATTTTACGAACATTCTGGCATCAAGGGCTATATTACTCGTGACGATTTCACCAGATCTGCTGATCAATTTCATAACGTATTGTTATTACAGTTTCTACAAGAATACTCTAGAATCAATCTTTTCTTGACCCAACCAAATTTGTTTATTTTGGAAAGTAACACTTTTCTCCTCTCCCCTTCTTCTCCCTCTCAATTTCAATGTAGATTTTCCCTAAAAAAGAGAAAGAGAATCGACACGTTCATTGTGTTTACAATATTTTTCATCCTGAATCTCTTTCCTCTTCTCGTGTTTTTCGGTTCCACAAATTGCCACTTCAGCTCCCTTCTCGTTTGTTTCATTTCGTTTTCAATTTAATCAAAATGTCGCCCTTTTCTTCTCTATTTCTGTTATCACTTAGCCTTGTGTGTCTTTTTGGGTCTGAGTCTCTTCACACCTTGTTTTCCTATTTCCTTTTGGTTTCAATTTCGTCGTATCGAGAATACTAATTGCTTATGTGTAAATATGCTTTTTCCTTCTCAAAGAACATTCTTGCCTACTTTTGAGTATGCTTTCCAACTAAACAAGCATATAAATTTGTTTAAAATCTGTTCAAAATCTAAAATCTCACAAGATCTCAAAAAATAGAAGAAATTATGAGCATCGTAAGCCTCTCTTCTCATCTTGAATCGTTTGCTTATTATTTGTTTCATTCCAGTTTACCCTATCAACTCATCACTTTTGCAGGTAGGACCTTATCGAACCATGTGGTTCGAGGAGAGTAGCTGGTCGAACCTCCGACTCACTGATCTCGTTGAAGAATGGAGAGACTTGTGGCCATCGAAAATCGAGTTCATCGTTTCGGCGATGGCTTATTTATTTGCAATGACTAACTTTTTGAATCTGCCCAAATTGATTTTAGAGAATGGAGGAGGTGAGATAGATTATTCTTCCGCGTTTGACACATTATTATCATACTAGAAGATAAAAAAGTTCACAAAGAATTGAAATAAACTTTCCAAATGTTTCAGTAGCGTTCGCCGCCGCATACGCCGCTGTCGTCGGTGTTCTTTGTATGCCGACAATGGTAATGGAGATGTCGATTGGACAAGTGACCGGACGAGCGCCTGTTCTTGCATTTTATCATCTGTTTCCCGTCTTCAAAGGTTCGCTCTTTTTTCACTGTTTTATTGTCGACGTTTATGATCTTTCACGGTGTTTTATGAAGAAAAGGGAAAGCAGGGAGAGAGTTCGTTTGAACTTTCAAATAAAAGGAAGGGAAGGATTATCCAAGAGTTCAGGAAACAAGAGTGAAGAATTTTACTTGTGAAGTAAACAAAACATGTTAAAAACAATACAAATCGAATCGTTTTGACCCGATGACGCACCAACGAACATCATGAAATATATAGAAATTCTAGAAACTGTAGGAAACGACGTTCTCAAAATCTATTTTTCCAGGAATCGGTGTCTCTCAAATCCTGTTCACCCTTGTCGTTCTTGCCTGTATGACCAAGTTCTTGTCGACTCTTTGCCTCTTCCTTTACTACTACTTTTGGACATTCCATGCCGGTCGAAGTGGTCTCCCATGGCTCAATTGCAAAGCATTCCCAGAATTTGTTTCCCAACCATGCCGTGAAGCTGGATCAATCACCAACATCACACAGATTAATAATCGACTGAACACGATTCAAGCGGAGAGTTCGATGATGCAGTTTTTGACGTAAGTGCTTTAGATTGTAAGCTCCTTAGTATTGTTCATTTTTAGAACTCTCGAACGTCCAAGTGAATCAATCGCCGATTTCAAAGACTTCCAATATAACATTTTGATTGCTCAAGGAGCCGTATGGATTGCCGTTTTCATTTCCATTTGTTTCGGTGTTCGATTTGTCGGAAAAACTGTCGCTTTCGTTTTGATGCTCGCTTTCTCCGCTCTTCTCGTCTTTTTCCTTCGTTCCGCAACTCTTGGAGGAGTCACAGAGATTCTTGAAATCTACTGGAGAGCCACTGATTGGGAGAAATTGGCTGATTATCAAGTATGGAGACTTGCGATTGAACAGGCGATTCTTGGAACTGGAATTGGATACGGAGCATTTATTACGATGAGTAGTTATATGAAGAGAACCAATAATCTTGTTTGGTGAGTTTTTATCTTTTTGAGAGTAAAATGCTGGAACACTGATAACGTATTTGAAGCCTGCTTCAGGTTCGGAGACTGTACTTATAAAATCAATCAATTTTGAAGGCTTCTAGATCTGTTTCCTGACTTTTTTTTGAATTCTAGTTTACTTCTCAAAAACAAATTCAAATTCAACATTTCCTCTGCGTTCTAGTTCTCTACTGCTAAAGCTTATTCTAGTTCATAACCAGGCTTTCGAACATCTTTAACTCCTGAAAACCTATCAATCCCAACATTTTCAGTGACGCCATCTTCCTCTCCATCTGGCACTTGATAATATCCTTCGTCCAAACCATGTCCATCATCTGCATCGTTGGGTTTTTGAGCATGAAACTCGGAATCCACCCATCAGAACTTCTAGAGACTGGAGAAGATCAAATGTGGTACATGTTGGCATATGTATCATATCTTCCAAAACTCTGGTCTGGAGTCCTTTTAACCATTTGTATCTGCACAATGTTCTCTGTTCTGGTGATTCTCACTCTTTCCGTCCTCTCAACTGTCGAAGATTCATTCGGAGAGAATTGGTCAAAGTGTTGCCGTCGATTCTTCCTGTCTATTTTCCTATGTGGTTTCTGTTACGGTCTTACGGTATACTTTGCCACACAAGCTGGACGACATGCGTATGAATTGGCTACGAGAAGTATCAAATATTGCACAATATACTTCATTTTGACTGCTGAATTGTTTGCAACTGCTTGGTTCTATTGTAAGTTTCAAGGAATCTCAACTTGAATTTTCAACAGTTCTTTTATTTCAGGTGCCCATAAGCTCGGAAAAGACCTTCACGCAATGATGAGGTCAAGATGCTGCTCATGCTTCGGTCATTTCTTCCTCTACTTCACCTATTTGCTTCCAATTCTTCCAGCCGGAGTGGCATTCCTCAACGCTTTGGACTACAAATTCTCCTCGTTCTCAGCTCCAATTCACGAATGGAAATACTCAGAATACGTTGGAATTGCCATTGCAATGGTTCCACTTCTCCCCATCCCATTGTACTTCTTTATGACTATTCTATGCGCTTGTTGTTGTAAAGGAAAGGATCATCTCAAGACGTGCAAGGTAACGTTTGAAATTGAGGAGTGCCCTTTAAATAGAGTTTTTGCAGAGAATTCGTGGAGTCTTCGGGTCACGTCTCCAGAATCATCATCAGCATCGAAACGAAAAGGCGCAACCAATTCCACGATACACATCGAATGCTCCTGGATATCTTCTTCTTCCACAGGCTCCACTTGCTGAGCCTGAAATTTACGCGTAGCTTTTTTTTCCCCATAATTCTCACCCCCGATCTTCTGCGATGATTTCCGAACGATCTCGTCCTGCATATTCCTCATCCTTTTACTTCCCCTGTACCCTTTTCTAAAACATTTCTCACAACGAATTTAAAACACTAGAATTCTTCTTTTTGTGCATATCCATTTCGTTAGACTCCGCCCATTTTCTGTCCTTCTTATCTCCCAATTTCTTTCTTTGCCTGTGTTTCTTTTGATGTATCTGCTATTTCCTGCCGTTCTTTTTTGTTGTTATTTTTGCTGTCATGTCATTATTTCTCCTCTGGTGGCGGTGCCTAGCTCCGCCCCTATCTTTCCATTTTATGTGAAATTTTGTGAATATCTACCGGTGCTCATTGAAGTTCCAATCCTCTTTCCATCCATTTTCTCTTTTTTATCGTCTTACTACTGCTCTAATAAATAAAATGTAACAGTAATGAACAAAACAAACAGAGAAAGCAGAAAGGAAGAGTTTGGCAAATACCATCAGAAGGGGAAAGATCGAATTGTGAACATTGGGCATTTTTACCATTTGATTTATCACATTTTCAACTTTTAACAAAAGAGAATGATGTCTGAACAATCTATTATTAGAAGTCAAAATGATACGGATTTGATTATTATGGCTCTTTTGTTGGTTGTTTTTCCGGTAAGTAAATGTGCTCTATTGAGAATCTTATAAATGGTGAGAAATTGAAATGCGGGTTTTCATATGAAAACTGTATTATCAGAGTTGAATGATTAAGAAAATGCCAATATAGAAGTTGAAGTTAGGTCAGTCGATAGCGTACTCAATGTGATGAGAGCCTCTAATAAAACGGCTCCCTCATAGAGGAGCGAAATAAGGCACTATAATACAGGTTTATTTGTAAGATAACCTCAAATTCTATACTCTTTCTAAGCCATTATAAAATCCAAATTACATAACCTAACTTTTCACACATTTCCTATTCCTAGGCCACATATTCTATTTTCCTTCAATCATATCTTTCAGCCTCTTGGAGTTCTTCTCAAAAGCAATGGATTTCGTCCACCCGTCTTCTTATCTTTTTTCTTATATTTCTTATTCATAATTCCCTCTTACGTCTTTTCAGTTTGGTATTGTTTTGTTGAAGAACGAAAGGATAGTATACTTCCATTGAATTCTGGAGATTACAAAAATAATTTGGCATTGAATAGTATTTCTGCAATTGTTACTCATAAAGATGTGCAGGTTTATTGATTGATTTGTATATAAAAAATGAATAAATTATTTATTTTTTCTTGTTTGGAAAGTTGGAAATTGGAAAATTGAGCATTTCGGGCAACATTTGGAAAAACGTTAGTGGATTTCAGTGGAATTCCAGTTCCTGTGGAAATCAACTGGATTCCCGAGTTGATTGATTTTCACGATTCCTGATACATTTTACCAGTTTGAAGTTTTCAGTTGGCTCTTTTTATTGTCGATGTATACAGGTACAAGTTGAGATGAATGGGTGCACTTTTAATGAAGGTTTCATGGAAAAAAGTGATGTAAAATTACGTAATTAATAAAGTTCAATTACGTGTTTACTTTTAAATTCGCCTGTCTCTCCTTCTGTTCTTCATTAAAAAAATGAGCTCATTGTCTCCCCATTTTCAATTTATTCTCAAAAACAAAACTTTAATCAATGGGTGCACTAATATCATCTCCACAAGTTTTAACTCGAAAAGTTTCGGGTCAATTTCGTGTTGGATCCAAGGATATGATGATAGATAGTCTATTCATGAGACTTTATTTTCCAACTGATTCTGAAGTTTGTTTCTCTCTGCGTCTCTCTATTATTAACACTATTTCTCACAGATAACTGATATCTCTTCCTATTCGATTTGGATGCCAAGACAAGAATATGCTCATGGACTTGGCGAATATTTGGGACAGTCTCCACATAAAATGAACTTAATTACGACGACAGTTGTAGGAGAGAAAAGGTTTTTTGGTGGTATTTTGAGGGTTTCTAAGCCATGATACTTCAGAGAAGACTGCGTTGAAAATGCTCTGCTCTCTTTGAAACGTGACAAATTTCCAATTATTATCTTTTCTCATGGCCTTGGTGGAACTCGAACTTTCTATTCCACATTTTGCACTTCTTTGGTTTCTCATGGATATGTGGTGGCTGCTGTGGAACATAGGTATCATCTAGATACTGATAACATATTCTATTCAAGTATTTTAGAGATCATTCCGCTTGTTGGACATATAGTTTGAAGAAGGGAGATAATGGAGAAATGATAGAAGATCCTTTGAAAATAAAATTAATTGAGAAAAATGATCCGAATGAATTCAAAACGAGAAATCAACAATTAGAGAAACGTGTCTCAGAATGTGTTTTTGCTCTGAAAGTGTTGGAACAATTGAATTTGGGAGTGATTCCTGAGAAAATACTGAATGGAAATGACTTCGATTGGGGACAATTCAATGGAAAACTTGAAATTTCTTCGGCTTCAGTCATTGGACACTCTTTTGGAGGAGCAACTTCTATTGGATCCAACACATTCACCAAGGAGTTTCAGGTGAGAGAAAGGGCCGGAGTTTGAATCTAAACTTCACTGAAAACATGTGACTCCAATCAGTTAAAAGTCAACATTCCAGCTATACGTTTACTCACTTTTTTTCAGAAATCGATAGTCCTTGATGGTTGGATGTTTCCATTATCCACTACTCAACAACAAAATGCATCTCAACCAATAATGTTTTTAAATATCGGAGATTGGCAATGGAATGAAAATTTGGAAGTGATGAAAAGAATACTTCCGAATAATGATGCAAATCTTTTGTTGACACTGAATGGAGGAGTTCATCAAAGCTTCTCGGATTTCCCATTCATTTTTCCAAATTGGTTGGCAAAACAGTTTGGAGTTCAGGGCACAACAGAATCTTCTCTTTGCATTCAAGCTGCCATCGAATTGACTCTTGCATTCCTTGAAAAAGGAAAAGATGGTGCTCAGAAACTGAAAGATGCCAAATACTCCAATTTCATCTCTAATGAAATTTATGGAAGAGAGAAGTTTAAGCCATGATTTATTCTCATTTATTTACTTGTTTCAATGAAGATTTATTTTCGAAATCTGTTTATTAAAACCAAAGTCCCAAAAACCCAAAAACCCAAATTAATGATGGCCCGACTTCTTCTTCCCAGCTTTTGGCGGTTGTTCAATTGTCGATGCTCCAATACTATCTCTTCGTTCTTTTCGATTTCTTCGATTCTTTTGTTGTCTCAATTTTAGTTTTTCCTGAAAATCATTCTCTGAAAAAGTAAATCATACCGTACCCACCTGCAATGCCATCGCCTGCTTCTCCCTTTGAAGATTATTTCTTCTCTCAAATTGTTTTCTTGTCTCATCATATTCATCTAATTTCTGTTTAACATCTCCAAAAAGTGCATCTTTCGAAGGCAACGGAGCCAGCTTATTCAGTGGAGTTACCACATTTCCACCTTGTTTACTCAAATCAAGAATGCCTTGTACGTCTGCTTCCTTCAGCTTCTCCACATCTCGAAGTGCTTGACGTTCTAGCTCTTTGAGCTCTCTTTCCAATTCATCATCTGCCACGTCATCATACTCAATTTTCATGTCGACGTTTAGTTGAGCTTTGGCCTGAAAAATCGTTGTTGAGAATCCAAAACCTCGAAACAATGGTTCAAAACAATGCAAGCCAAGCTTACCAATTTCTTCATCAACGTCAATCTCTCTTCTCTCAACGCCTTCTGCTTCTTAATCAATTCATTGTTTGCCTGATCCAAATCTTTTCGAATCGTATCATTTATCACTTTATCAAACCATTGAATCAATGATGCCACTTTTTGTTGAGTCTCTTGGAACACTTTTAGAGCCTGAAACAACTTTGTCAGTATACTATAAACTACAAACTACAAACCTTCTTCATTTCAGAATCATCGTTTACTGTTCTAAATGCTTTGTTTACAGTGTCTTCTAGATGTGCAATCTCTTTTTCTGTTCCGTATGGGAAGTCGACTTTGTTGAGATACATGCGACAAGATTGCACATTCTGAGCAGCCGCGACAAAGTTGTTACGGGCCTCGGCAGCGGCGAAATAACGGCCACGTTCGTTTCTAGAAGGATGAAGAAATTGAATTCCTTTTTTGAGATCTACTCACTCTTTCTCAATCTTCTGAACATCTTGCCATCTGTTAATTCCAAATGTCAACTGAGTCAGAGCATGAACCAAAAGAACTCTTCCGTTTGCCCATTTGAACATTGCCAGAGATACTCTTTGCTGCCAATCCACCATATCATCTACCTGAAGCTGTCTTTTTGTTACAGTAACCCAAGCTAAGAACCTACTTCTCCCTCCAACACATTCTCTTTCTCCGATGCATAATCTGTTCCAAAAATCGCTTCCAACATCTTATCCTGCTCCTCATACAACGCATTCAAATTATCAGTCTGTTGCTTATAAATCTCTTGAATTTTGACTGCATTATCATAATTGACTCTTGCAATGTTTAGTTCCTTTTGAACAGTTTCCTGACGACTCGAAGCTTCTTCATATTCTGCTTTTTCTTTTGAATAACGATCATCCCACTGTCCTTGTTGTTTGAGAAAGTCACGGACTGATGGTTGTTCGATGTTTTTGAGATCCGTTTTTTCTCGTTCACTGAAATTAAATAAAGCTTGAAAAAGAACAGATGAGAACACCTACGTTTGTTTCTTCAACTCTTTCAACACCGCTTCTAGTTGCTCCACAGTATTTTTCAAGTTATCCGCATAAATAGTTTGAGATTCAAACTTCTTCAACACATTCTTCCTTTCCAATCTATTGATAGCTTTCTCAATATTCACATAATCTTGCACCACTCCTTCTGTCAGCTTCAACTTTCCTCCCTTTGGAACCACATCATTCGATGGGACCACTTTGGCTTGCCGCTTACCTGAAATTACATTGTTTTGTTTGCAGAGGAAAACTATACTGAAAATACTGAAAGTTGTAGAGAAGAAAGAAAAGTACCCACTAATACCTTGTTTGCTGAAAGTATACTACGTCTCCACTAACGCTGTTGCTATCTCGCTGTACAGTCTAAGAGCCCTAGGTTTCATTATTCTGCAAGTGCGCTTGAATGTGATGTCTCTTCCAGAATGTTCCAGTTGTTTCTAGCTTCTTCTTCTAAAAGTTCAATCATTTAGCTCACTGTCAAACAGAGTTTCACAGTTATTCTAAGCGTTCATCTAATTCTATCTTCTTAATTACTCAATACTTTTCTCTTAAACTCAATCATTCACACTTTCGTTCATTGTTTCTTCTTATAGGATGGGAGCCGGTTATTCACTTCCCGATGACGTCATCGAAAGGGTTTTCAAGAATATTGATTGGCCAACTATGTAAGTTTTCTCTTTTTATGCTTCGAAAAGCTGATTTTTATAAAAAAAAACTCAGTCGTCAAATTTAACGTTTCAGTCAATCTCTTCGCAAAACCTCCTACGGTCTTCGTGAACTTGTTGAGCGCACTGCACCGACCGGCGAGATCATCAGTGTCGACATTATTTCAAAAGATGGCAAAATCATTCTCGAAATAAGCATTGAAGGTGGTCCCGAATCAAAGTATCAAAAGCGCTACCCTGTTGGCCCTCGTATTCGTGTAGAATATGAGCAATGTGAAGCTGGTGTTCTTGTCCAATGGACTATGAAAGAAGGAAACAAACGCAACATGATCGAGGATGCTGATCACATTGATTTGTTCATCGAAGATTTTGTTTGTGCTGTGAAGGATCAGCCGAAACCATTGAAGAACTTTTGGTTGAACATGGTTTCTAACAACGACACATTTCTGGTTTCACTCAAAGCTGCTTTGGAAGAATGCAATCTCAAAGTCGAATGCTTCGGAATGAAAATGGATAATCAAGATCAAGTGATGCATGTCTTGCCTTTCCTTGACCATGAAAGTATCCAAAGAATTAGACTCCAAAAAAAGGATGGGCAGAGTTTACCACAGCTAGACACTGATAAAATCGTTTCGTGCCGACAATGGATGAAAGCCAAAGAAGTCGATATCGCCGACTTCAAAATTACCAGCTCAACCGATAATTTCGTTCATTTTGCCACTGGAAGGGTTGCTTTCGAATTTGTTTCTTCTGATGAAATCGTGAGGTTAACTGATGTAAGATCCCCATGCTAATAGAACTATGTAACTTCATATTCATAAATTCCAGGCATTCAACAATTCCAACGTCTTCATTAGCTTCTCCTTGACCTACATTGACATCGACAACGAGAAGGAGCTCATCAAAAAACTAGGTGATCATACTGTGCATAAGGACCGTTTCCAACACATCAAGTACAAATTTGAAAACGAAGATTCCAATCTTTCGATGGAACTTGAACCTCCTACATTGAAAATCAAAACAATCGTTTTCGAAGCGGCTCAACAATCGCATAACTGAACTGTTTTCACTCTCTACTCTCGATTTCATTACTCTTTCCAACTGATATTTTATCAATGAATATATATTCCTGGCGCAAATGAGTAATAGCAGTCGGTGAAACAAGCAGACAACTTTCCAAAAAAAAAAAACAAGTATTAAAAGAGACTACCTCCTCCTTTCTTAGGAATTTCATCCTTCAGTTCGATATCGTCAGAAGGCTTGTTATGATCGACATGCTCCGCCCATTTCTCCACAGTGCCTGGTTTATCCTGAAAAGCAAAGCTAAACAAACCTCGAAAGCTATACAAAGTAATAGAAATAGCAACGTTTTATATGTTCGGATAGAAACTCTTCCTTTTTTCACAATACTATGTTCAGGAAAATAACATCCGGAAAGGATACCGAATAGCATTTACTATCAAAAAGTAGACATGCTTGTGCAATATACTAATTTAAGAATTGATTGGTTCTACTACTAAGCAACAGGAATTAGCAGAACTTACTTTGCGAATATCCTCAACTGGATCCGATCGTTTTGAAGGTGTAGATCCCATGTTTTCCAACAGAATGAACACTTTTTTCTCTTCTTGTTATTTTCTTCTTCTACTTCTTTTGTTTCAAAAAAAGTGAATGTATATACATTTTGTGGACCCTCGACCCCTCCCTTTTCTCTCTTGGAACCATGGAAATGCGGATGTATCCTAGGGAGACGCCCGGAAACCGAATAAAAACATTCAGAAGAGAAAAAGAGACAGAGAAACTTTCGTCTTTTATGAACATGTCATTGAAGTGATGAAGATAGGGAACATTACTGCGCTTTTGGGAAAAGTTTTGATTATGCACGTATTCAAGAGAAAATAACTATGACAAAGAAAGTTTTGAACTGAAATTGGTCACTTCTCCGTCATTTTATAATTCAATGAATTATTCTCTGAGCTTTTCCGTTATTCTCAAAACTCCGGAGAGTCTATTTCCCATATTGGCTTCATCGAAAGAAATCTTAACTGAATCTAGAATAATTAAAAATACGGTAAAGAGTCAAAGTGTGCATTTTTGCGTGATGATTTGCGTACGGGTAGATTTACGAGGGCAACAACAACTCAGCAAATTGTCGTGAGGGGACAGTGAGGAATAAACTTGCGAGAACCTATATGTTACACAGAACTCTCAACCACTGCTCAGTGTACCCTCAACGAACACGCAAGTGGAGTGTCGTTGCGTGCGATGTTTAGCAGGCTTAGAATATTTCTAGCTCCACCCCTAAAACCGTTGGTATAGAAAACAACCGAATAAAATTTGCAATTTATATAGAAAAAAAATGAAACAATTAATGAATAAAAAACAAATAGAAAAAAATGAAACAATTAATAAATAACAACACTAACAGAGTACGAGGAACGACCAAGAAATAAAAAACGAAAAACAAAACAAACACTTGTACAAATTATGACGTTGAGCCTTCTTCGAATGCTTCTGGAGTTGATGAGTTGCGAATGTAGCGGCTTTCAAGGTGCTCATCACCAACGTCGAAATCCTCTGCTTCTTCCGGATGAAATTGCTGCTGAAATAAGTTATCAATTGAGAGTTTTCCTCATAAAGCCATATGCTCACAAGCGGTTGTTGAGTCATTCTAACAAACTCATTGACGACGATTTCGACTCCACTAATTGTACGGACGGACTGCTTCACGATGCTGTTACGAAGATCGGAGCTGAAAGTAAAGCCGTTAGAAACATACTGTTTTGCTAAAATACAGTAGCCGTTTTTCCCTTTCTCTACATTCGAAAACTTACAAAGCTCTTTGAAGCTGGGCGAAGATGACAGAATGGAGATGATGTGCATCGGCAACAAGGATGGGGAACTTTTTCAGACATTCTTCTCGAGTCGCTCCGAGTTTAGCCGTCAATCTTAAAGTACTCTTGTGTTCAAATATATGGAGTATGACTTACGCTGGATAGTCCGAAGCAAGTGAATCGAAAGAAAAAGCTGGCAATCTGATCTCAGCCGGGTATCCGAAAGATCGCATACAGTAATCTAATAACAGTTGTATGTTAAATAAAAGAATTAGTAAAGGAGAAACCTTCAATGAATTGGGAAACGGGCAACGGCAAATCCTTCCTATTTGTCTTAGCGTTTTTCGCGTAAACCGATCTTACTGCAAACTGTTGATGGGAATCCGGCGTTGACAAAATCTAAAGTTAGAAAGCGTAGGTTTTTATTAATACTCATAGGCGTACCTGAGCAAGAACATTTTTGATAATCCAAGAGATGGCTCTTTGTGTGTCTTGTGGTACAATACCAAGAAGTTTCATCGACACCACATGTTCTGTCTGGAAAGTACAAAAACTACAAGAAGAAACACTGATAATATAAACTTTAAATGGATATGATCCTTGAAATTTGGCATCCACATATCCGAATGATGGCTTCCACGTAAAAACAGCACTTTTTGAAGCATTTTTTGGCGGTTTCGGCTTCTCATAAGTCTTCACATTCATCTGAAAACGAAATACGCTTTACACATGCGACCTCATCGTAATCCCACCACAAATGCCTGACTTATTTGAAGAACTGCTGGACTTATGACTCCAAAATCGCTGACTGACGGAGAAATGGTGAAACTGTAGGAGTTATACCATTGCACAGACTCCTGAAAATGAGTTTTAATAAGAATTAATGTAAGAGTGACTCACATCATATGACACATCGTCGAGTCGACCGCTATTTTTGTACTTCAACAGCGTACAACCACATCGTCCCAAATCTAATCTGTGTTCCTTGAAGCACAAATGGAGGTTTTCTGGAATTGTCTAGCTTCGGTCAGTATTTGCCTCTGTTTTAAATACCAGTCAATGACAAAGTGGAATCAACAGACTCGTAGAATTCGAGTTCTTCTTCGGATAGACTAAGTTGATCTGACAAAAGCATTATTGAAAACTTGTTGTTCGGTGAATCTCTTACTTCTTCCAACACGGATTCCATTTCTTGTCGTGACCATTGGAATATGATGGGAGTTGGCCATTACTGGTGTCGCAAGTGGATTGATTCTGTGTGGCGGCAGAGCAACACGCCGATTGATATACGGAGCATGTCGAATCGGAAGACATGGTGTCGATGGAGCGACTGTAAAACTAGAAGTATTTAGGACCGAGACTGTGTTTCAAACCTGTTTGCTTGATAATGTGCTTTTCCATTTAGATCGATGAAATATCCTGTCTATGCAATTTCTGAACATTTAGTATAGCTGGTTCATCCAACAGAAAGATAAAAACTGATTATCATACAGTGAAATGGGATCAAAAGTAATGAAATGGAAAGATATGGAGTATCGTGTTTTATTATTTTGGAGGATTTTTATCAATTACAGCAATCGTAAACAATAGAATGGCCGTGGAAACTGATGATGATACTTTTGTTATGTATCTTATCCACATCGATCAAAATTGGCGGAAGACGGCCGTTCACGAAATGAAACCAAACATTTTCAGCTTTCAATTTCCAAACAACATCTAGCGTGTTGTCATCAATGTTGTTTCTACGCCCTTCTTCATAAAGAGCGTCAAACGGGTTTTGGATGACAAAGGGAGCAAAAAGCATGAAGAGTTGGTCTTCTAATCGAACATATGTTACGACTTCACCGACGGAAAAGTTGTTCCCGTCTAAAACCGAAACTACTGCTGATTCTCCTCTTCTTTTTTTTCGATTCCAACTTGCCGATGAAAACAGAACGTCTCCGCGAATCATTCTTTTCCTAAAAGGAAGCCTTGGTTCAAAATTTTCTAAGCAATGGAATTCACCAGTAAGTGCATCTATCGAAGTTCTGCGGCATTTGGGCGTTCAACGTAGAGATTGTAGACGGGTCAGTAACTTGAAAACTCGGCCTTAACTGAACTTGATTGTTCAATTGAATCAAATTATCCTCCTTCCTGAATTATATTGATTGGAATATGTTGTTACTTGGGCTCACGAACTTACGGTTTGCCTTCATTTTTAACTATCTGATTCAACAGAAACGTTCTACCCATAGCTTCAGGACTTGTACAATACTGATTAAAAGAAACAGAAAGAAGTCTGTGACATTTCTCAAAGAATGATGTAGACGTTTCTGCCAAATTTCCCCATTCATCAATAAGTTCGCACATATGGTCCACGAAAACCTGAAAAAGTTTACGGCATATACAAAATTGGTATGAATAGATTACGTGTGTTTTGTACGTCATAGAGTTTGGATGCCGAGTGTGCATATATGAGCGCATGTATGAACATAGCTGAGATAAAAATGGCAATTCCGATCTTTTTTTAATACTCATTCCTGTATCAATAGACACGATTATACAGAACAGGAAGACTCTCGAGTGAATATCTCCATAGATCCTTGTAAGAGAACTACAGAGCAGGACCACTTTGGCAGTCTGAAATAATTACCAATGAGTTCATGTCAATTCACTTGTGTGTGCAATCGTACGTTTTTCAACTGGGAACCCGTTAAACGTCCAAGCTTCGACAGAGACACAAATAAAGAATTTGATCCAGGAGGACACATAATTGTCGAAATAGCTTCATCCAAAAGTTTAATTGTTCTAGCACTGATTCGAAACTCTGTCAGATGAGAAGTTTTGCCGATAACATCATTCAGCAACCGTTTCAGCACACCTTCACCCAATACATGAAGCTCGTCCATCGGCTGAGCAAGAGGGCTGCACAACTTGGAAAGAGCATCTGAAATTAGAAATTGAGATTTTATTATGCCTCAGTTTATCTTACTCCACTTTCTGTTGCTCTTAATGATGAATTCTACTTCGGACTGACTCCTCGACTGATCACCTTCGTTCTTCAAGAAAGACACAGCAGAAGTTCCACATTTCTCTCCAACGATAGTGCAGTAAGTGCAGCCTTCTCGACAGTTCCAATTAGGAAGACTACTCACTTGCCTGCTGGCCTCAAAATTTCGGTTTAAAACACGCATATATCATTCGTACTCACTTTCATATCTATGTGGGAGCAAATTACGAAAAACTCCACGAACCAAACTTCATCTTCGAACACAATTTCCAAATTTTTCATCCGCATCTCGTGCAGCTCATTTGTTAACCTTAAAACTAAGAAATTTCGAAACATTTTCACCTTTCTTCATACCTATTAACAAAAATGTCTGCATTTTCATGGGTAACACCACCAGGCCCAATGTGCAGCGAACACAAAACGACGGATTCTTCTTTCTCCTTCATTCTTCTTGGTACACCTTCGATGCGAAGGTAAAGTGGTGTCAGCTCGTCTCTTGAAGCGTTGCGTGGAACGAAACCATCAAACGCAATCGACACAGGAATTTTCAGCTTTTTCGATCGGAATTCTGCTTCTTTTTCGATAGATGCTGCATATCTTTTTGAAAGGCAAAATGATGATAAATCATTGTTTTCTTCAATTCCAGCCTGAAATAGTGGGTTTTCAAGTCGGATTATTTTCCTGAAACTGACTTCTACCGCATGATGATAGTGGTGTGTGTTTATAATCTCGCGTATTTGGTTTCTCATGATACGTCTTAGTTGATCCTTAACGGAATACGTCGTGACCACGGTTTGCTGCCATTTTGTACCTTTCGAGCATTGCTTACTGAATAGTTTATTTATCAAAAAGTCAATTTTCTTGATTTACCTGTAAAAATCACATTCCACGTTTGGACAACGATGCGTTACAGATCTTAAACTGGCAAAACACATGGAACAGTAACGATTCGTTACAGGTGAACATGAATCTACGAATCTTTCATTAGAATATTCTTTTAGATCAGTCATCTGAATGAAGTTGGTGTCATTCTGAATTGAACACTTGATCGAAACTCACAGTTATGTTGAATCGGCTAATTGAAGAGGCGACAGAAAAAACAGACTCCATTTGTTTCTGTGACAAATTCAGTGGCACGAGAATTTTGGTAACATGTTCCAATGCTTCTTTATAGCTCTGTGGTTCATCACAAAAAGAATCCTTTGCATTATCAGCAATATCTGAACGAACGTTTATTAATTAAGTATTATTTCGTCTTTCTTATCACCATAACAATCATCAAACGTTTGCAAATCCTCCGAATCAATCAAATTCATATCATCAATCGTTTCATTAGAAATTCTTGACATTTGTGTTGCTGGTTCGTGCTCATGTGATTCTTCAATTCCATTTGAATCCAACGGAATTCGAATTTTGCTGAGGATCTCATCTGAAAACATTTTCAGTGTCTTTCACAACTACTAAACAAACCATAGTGATTTCTATCTCGTCTTCTATTCGGCATTTTTTTTCTGTTTCTGTTTTCTAAATTTGACTTTTTAAAAATTTTTTTAATGTTGTTTTTTGAATTTTCAATTTTTTTTTAATTTTCAAATATCTCAACGACCATCCGGAATTCCACTGTTGCGCATGTTTTAGTGGTTTTATCGCGGAATACTCAGTGTACCCTCAAACGCCCTTTCTCCTCACTGTCCCCTCACGACAATTTGCTGAGAATGCTGTCTCGGCTTGTCAAGCATACCTTAAACTTTTGACGCAAAATCACCACGAGAAATGAGCTCAACAGTGGTTTCTGTTGCCACATTGGACTTCAAGAAGCTGAAAACGTTTTACATGCAGGTAATTCAAAATAATTTCATTGAAAATTTGAATCTCTTCGGGGGAAAACAGAAATTATCTCAAAACGTTGTGTTTTCTCTGATGGCTTAGTTCGCGATTGCGACCGAAAGCAACACAAAAAAGTAAAACATTGCAAAAAAGAAACACTTTCCAGGTTGACATGGATTATGATAATCGAAAAAATGCAGCGCTAGCGATTCTCAACAAATTATCAAGAGATCTTTTGGAAGCATGCGAAAGTTTCGGAGGATGTTTGGCTATTCCGCAACGGGATCTGTGCACAATTATGTTAATTATTGAACCGGAAAATATCAAGAATGAAATTCTCGTTGACTTTTTCAGAGATCAACGTATGACGGTAAGTGTTTTGAAACACATCGAGAGCGAACATTTCATGACTTTTCAGATCAAAATGGAATGTAAATGTGATTGCATTGAAATTGAGAGGTCCTTACCATTTGCTATTTTTTATTTCATGGAAAAAGTGAAATGGTTCAGAGTGAGTAAAGGCGAATAAAAGAATGAATAATCATCTGTCTTTTTTCAGATCGGCGATTGTTTTGTTCAAGACGGATTTCTCTGGTGGAAACAAACAAATATTCCGAGAATTCGTGGGCGTTATTTTGAAATATTATCTTTTAACGTAACGTTTTATTTAGAAATCAAAATGCATTGTCCTGAAAGTGGAAATATTTATATCAAGTTTACTTCCGAAATGATACGAATTCATCCATTCGAACATTGGATTTTGGATAGCGATGAAAGATTTCCAGATCTAAAATCTGGCCCAGTTACAAGAAAAATTCGTGCGAGATGGGTGTCTTGTCTTCCGAAATTGGGAAAAGGACAAATAGTGAAGATTCATAGAAAAATACCAGAAGATGCTCCATTTGAAACATATGAACAGATGAAATCTTATTGGAAGAAAACCTATGGATATGATCTTCCACCATCCGAGCCAGAAGTATATTATGATATTCTCTTTCATGGCGGCCAAACAATGTTGTATCCGATGTATTGTGTCCTGACAGGAAATCCAGAAGTCCTTCCTCTTCGTCATAATTCTACAATAGCTAGAGATTCGTTGGCATTGTTTATGAAGGCTTTTAATGAGGCTTCAATTGTTGCATTTGGACATCAATTAGCTTGTAAGATTCTTCCAAGAGATATACCTATGAATTTGTTCTTATTTCAGCGGAAGGAAAAGATTGTCAAGCAGTGAAATCGTATCTCGATGTAGTCTCAATGCAACCAAATTCGAAACTGAAAAAAGAGGAGAAAGTATCGAGGAAAGCAATTGCAGAAGTCCGCAAAATTTATCCGAAAATTCCGACTGGAGTAAAACGAACTATTTCGTCGGATGGATCATCAGCTCCTTCCACGTCTTCCTCCACTAAAAAACCTCGTCCAGGTTTTGGAATAACTGTAGATTAATAATCTTGTGTCATTTGATTTCTTGTAGTTTTGTTGATAATATTGTTATAATAAATAGGTTTCGTTTTCACATTCTGTTTTCCTTTCTTCTTGACTTGGCTTTCCCACATATAATCTCTCAACTAAGGATGCTCGGGTTACTGTATTTACATGGCAATGAAGGCCTACACCAGATTAATCAGAATACTATCGCTTGGGTTCTAATTTCAAAAGATATTCATTTGGAAAAGTATTTTCAAATTGCAACAAATTAATGTCAACTATTTATCTTATGCCCTCACGAGCTTTATTTCTAGAAATGAATAATTTTCAACTGATCGTTATCAACTTTGACCTTCCGTGTTTACCCTATTTATTTTCCTATATAAGGAAGGAATTAAGTTGAAACAGCGTCATTCCTCGGTGATAAAATCAATCGATAATTGACGACAATCAATCGAATCGAAAGGACCATCGACAAGGACAAGCACCGGTTGAGTCCAACTCCCGGTAGCACCAGCGACGGAAGCTCCTGGACAGTTCGAGAATGCGTGTCTGTAGAACCATGAGGATGAGCTCGTATGGGCACTGAGGGGATCAGAAATCAATGGCATGAATATGCGGGTTACCCCCTCAGAATCCAATTGGTTACGATCCGGTTGAGTATAGCACTCCCGGTATGGCTAGCACCGGACATTTATGATTAGCTCAAAGAGCATCGGACGAGAAAGCAGGACAAGGAAGACCAGGAGGACCAGGAGGATAAGCTCGTATGGGCACTGGAGGGAGCAGGAACCTATGGCATGAATATGCGGGTTTCCCCTTCAGATCCGAATGTCTTCTGGAAAATGGATATTGGGAAGAATTTTGGAAATGAGAGGAAGCGAAGATTATGGATTTTATTACCATGGATTTACTGTGGATTTATTGGATTTGTAGAAAGAAAGGTATATCGGTAAGAACGGTTTCAGCTCATTTCAGAAATGGATATTGAAAATTCTCATTTAATATTTTCGAATGGATATTGAAGAAAAGATATTGTATTGAGGAAAGAAAAGTTCTGAAATAATATGGATATTGTGTATTCGAGAGATTAGCAAAGAAATGATGTCGGTAAGTTTAGAAATATTTCAGCTATTTTTTTAATGGATATTCGAAATATGCGGCTTTACTCTATTTTGATGAAACGGTAGCTTTAGAGATTCAAACAGGTGTCTTTCGTAAGTTTGCTGTTCAAAAAATTATTTATAGAAATGAATTATTTTAAGATGACCTTTATCATTTGACCTTCCGTGTTCGCCCTATTTACTTCCTTTTACAAAAGAAAGAAATGTAGAAGAAATAGTTTATTTCCCGATTCCAAATTAATCAATTATCGACTATAACAAACCAAAGGGACTGGCGAATAGGACAAGCACTGCACACGCTCCAAAAAAGAATGACCAGGAAGATAAGCTCGTATGGGCACTGAGGGGACCAGAGACCAATTAGCATGAATATGCGGGTTTCCCTTTCAGAATCTGGCTGGTCATTCTCCCGGTTGAGTATAGCACTCCCGGCAATGTGAGCATCGGACAATTACGAAGAGCTCTCAATGAGCATCGGACGAGAACTCCAGGACAATCCAAGCGATCTTGCAGAATGACCAAGAGGATAAGCTCGTAGGGCACTGGAGGGATCAGAGATCAATGGCATGAATATGCGGGTTTCCCCCTTCCAGATCCAAATGGTCTGAACGAATATCGGTTGAGTATAGCACTCCCGATATGGCAAGCGTTGGACATTGACGAGCTTTAAATGAAGACGGGAGAAGTTTCAAGACTGTTCAGTGGGCTGTGCAGAATGACCGGTAGGATAAGCTCGTATGGGCACTGAAGGGACCAGGAACCTATGGCATGAATATGCGGGTTTCCCCTTTAGATCCAATTGGCTTCTGAATAGTGGATGTTGGAAAGGAAACTATGAATACTTGTATATATGGATATTGAAGGCGAAAAATATGGATTAATATTGAAGAGGAATCAAGGAAAATGTGGATTTATTGAATTGGGAAGAAGAATGGCATGTTGGTAAGAATCGTTTCAGCTAATTTCAATAATGCATGTTGGCAATTCTAATGAGTCTGAATGGATATTGAATAGATATGAATTTGGCACTATATTATTGGTTTCAACTAGCACCAACCAGCTATTATTCCTTAATGTCTAGTTTATGTTTATGGATATATGGATATTTGGGCGATTAGATGAACGTAGGTTTGATAATACTTTTTATGGATTATGAAATAAGTTTTTCAGCATTATTTTTTCAGCGAGTTACTAATAAAGATGTGGACAAATTAGGAACGAGCTACGGTTCTAACCACCTTTTCATTGACCTCCAACACATACTACTCTTGAAAACAACACATATATCAATACATGTCAATCGATTTGGAATAGAGATTCTCTGTAAGCTTTCTATTCGAAAAACATTTTTTATAGAAATAATTTATTTTCAGCCGATCGTTATCAGATCTGATCTACCGTGTTTGTCACAATTCATCCCCTGATTCAAAATCAATTGATTATTGACCGCAACGAAAGGACCATCTATACGGATGGCCGCTGATAGTCTTCCGGCAAGGCAATGACAATCCGAGCATATTGAGTCCAAGGGCCAGGAGGATAAGCTCGTATGGGCACTGAGGGGACAAGAGACCAATGGCATGAACATGCGGGTTTCCCCTTCAGATCCGAATGATATGGACGAATATCGGTTGAGTATAGCACTCCCGATATGGCAAGCACTGGACAATAATGAGGAGCTCTAGATGAACAGAGAAGAAGAAGCTCTATAGCAGTTCAATAGGTTGAGCACAATGACCATGAGGATAAGCTGGTATGGGCACTGGAGGGACAAGAAATCAATGGCATGAATATGCGGGTTTCCCCTTCAGATCCGATTGGTCAGGACCCGGTCGAGTATAGCACTCCCGAAAATGTGAGCAAGAGCTCTCATAGCTAAAAAGTCGCTTTAATAATGGCTGAAATGGATATGATAGACGAGCAGATTTTGCGTAAGCTGGAAAAAACTTTACTTCTAGAAATGACTAATTTTCAGATGATCTTTATCAATTTTGACGTTCTGTGATTGCCCTATTTCCCTAAATATGAAGAGGACTGTGCGAAACGGTTCATTTCTTGAACCGAAAGGAATGGCGACAAGGACAAGCAGCACATGCTCCAAAACAGAATGACCAGGAGGATAAGCTCGTACACTGAGGGGACCAGAAGCCATTAGCATGAATATGCGGGGTTCCCCTTCAGATCTGACTGGTCCGTCTCCCGGTTGAGTATAGCACTCCCGGCAATTTGAGCAGCGGACAATTACGAGAAGTTTTCAATGAGGCATTATACTGATACCGCCGGGAACTGTGTACCGACATAATCTCAGAAATTCAGCAGGTATAACTCTTCAAAACATGATTGGACTGAAAAAGGAATTTATCTGGCCACCTTGTCTGCAAATTTACAAGTGATGGATTGATATTTGACTCTGACCAATGACCATCTTGTTCTCCTTGTTAATATTTCAGATTCGAAAACAAATTTCTATCTATCAATGCAAGGAAATGTCGACTTTAATCTCTCAATCATTCATAACTATTCTCCTAAAACCGCACTGAATTTTCTGTAATTTTCTGTCTATCTTAATTACATTCACCTTAACTCTCCTTACAGTTGAGCTATTTTAAGAGTTGACAGGCTTGAAAAAGTTATCCTGTACCCATTCCACATGTAGCCCATTTCACCATCTCCATACGTTCTTCTCAATTATTCCAAGCCAAACATTCATCATCGTTGCTTCAGGTTCTTCAATTTTTATACAGGTCCTTGTGGTTTTTCTGTGTTTCCTTCTGGACCCGATCCAGTACTTTTGTATTGAGCTTATTGTATTGAGTCAATGTCATATTCCCTTTTGCCTCCAATAGTTCCAATATTCAGAAACCATTCGGATCTGAAGGGGAATCCACATATTCATGCCATAGGTTCCTGGTCCCTCCAGTGCCCATACGAGCTTATCCTCCTGGTCATTCTGTTTTGGAGCGTGTGCAGTGCTTGTCCTATTCGCCAGTCCCTTCGGTTTGTTGTAGTCGATAATTGATTAATTTGGAATCGGGAAATAAACTATTTCTTCTTCATTTCTTTCCTTTGTAAAAGGAAATAAACAGGGCAAACACGGAAGGTCAAATGATAACGATCAGCTGAAAATAATTCATTTCTAGAAATAAAGTTTTGAAAAAAAAACTTACGAAAGACACCTATTTGAATCCGTGAAGATATTCTTCCATTAAAACTGATTCAAGCCGCGCTGTTTTTCTTGAACCTCCAAAATCCATAATATCCATATTTCTCATAACTTTTCCTTCCCCGACACCAGGTTTCTTCAATATCTATATCCATTGGAACATATTATAATATAAATCTCCAATATCCATTTCTGAAATGAGCTGAAACAGTTCTTACCAAAATACCTTTTTTTCCTTCCAATCCAATAAATTTATAGTACTCCTGATTCCTCGCTAATATAAATCCATAATCTTCGCTTCCTCTCATTTCCAAAATTCTTCCCAATATCCATTTTCCAGAAGCCATTTGGATCTGAAGGGGAAACCCGCATATTCATGCCATAGGTCTCTGGTCCCTCCAGTGCCCATACGAGCTTATCCTCCTGGTCCTCCTGGTCCTGAATCTTCGTCCGATGCTCTTTGAGAGCTCCTCATAATTGTCCGGTGCTTGCCATCCCGGGAGTGCTATACTCAACCGAGTCCTGACCAATTGGATTCTGAAGGGGGAAACCCGCATATTCATGCCATTGATTTCTTGTCCTCAGTGCCCATACGAGCTTATCCTCATGGTTCTTTGGACTGTCCAGGAGCTTCTGTCGCTGGTGCTACCGGGAGTTGAACTCAACCGGTGCTTGTCCTTGTCGATGTTCCTTTTGGTTCGATTGATTGCTGTCGATTATCGATTGATTTTTTATCGAGGAATGACGCGTATTCATCTTATTTCCTTCCTTATATAGGGAAATAAATAGGGCGAACACGGAAATTGAAACTGATAACGATCAGTTGAAAATATTTCATTTCTAGAAATACATTTTCCAAAAAGTTGTAATTCAATAAATATTATCTGAACCATGAAGAAATTATTGAGCCGGGTGGTCAATTTTTTATCCAAAAATCAAGGTCAAAACAAATTCCAAAGTAAAAAAAGCTCAATATGAACAACTTTTGGATGTAGAATATTGGAAGGTTTCAGTTGTTTTCCAGCTCCTCTTTTTTAAAATAGCGGAAAAAATAGTATGATTTCCGACTTTTAAAACCTGACTTTTAAAACCTTGTACTCTAATTTTCACCTGATTACTGTATGGTTACTGTAGTCACCTGGAACTCTCAGAAGAAGCGTTTCGAATAGAACAACATGTAATTACAGTACACTTAGATCACGATTGAATTGTAGGCTATTCTAGAGTTGGCTCAAACCCAAAATACCATGTTATCTGATTCATTTTTCAAGAAGCTTAACGAATAAACTGGATTTTCAATTTGTATTCACTATCAGAGAGTGAACTGAGCTCAGGCTTCGTTTTTTTTTCGTTAGAAATCCAAAAAAGCTATACTTTTTATTGCGTTTGTCCCATATTTTGCGTGTCCTCACTGCAACGTTTTTATAAATACCAGATCACCACAGCTTTTTCTCCACGTCTCCCTTCTCTCTACGTGGATTTTATCAGCTCTCTGCTCCCGACTTTTTAGTTCACTTTTCTCTCTCGCCTGGCTTCTATCTATATCTATTCCTGTTTGTATTGCTTTTCTCTTCCACTTCTGGCGATTTGATACTTGATCTGAAATATATAGCAACTGGATCAATGGCTCTTAACACATGTTTGTTGGATAAAGTAAAGCATGTGGACTCACTTCTTCCAATTCGTTGTGAAGAGTTTGAGAGGCTTATGGAACCACTGATGTCGTACACTTTTGATGATTCTCGTCCGACTGATGACCGTCAGAAGTTCTGTATTCAGATAATTCAAGAAGGTGAGTTCTATGAGGTTTTACGTGTGTTACAGGCATATTGCCTACCCCTGATCAGAGCTCTAAAAGAGTTGTTTAATTTTCAAAAAGATTTCAACTGAGAGACATTTTGCGTTTTCATTGGGTTTTGCCACGATTACAGTAGTTCACAGAGGAAAATTAGTACGAAACGTGGCAGGGCTCACTAGACGATTGCTACTGTACCTTCAAACAGAGAGCTTTCACAAGAAACTGACGAATAAGAACATTCTCCACTTGCGATAAATAAACTGCAAAATCCAAGAGAAGTATTCGGAAAGTTCTTATTCGGAGTTCTTTATTCAGCCTTAAATTTCTACCGAATTTGACACTCATTCATATTATGATAAATAAAAATGAAATGTTGTCAAAACTGGATCCTTAGACGGAATTTTCTATTTTTTTGGAAATGGTTTTTCTGACAAACAGAATTTCTATTGAACTCCAAAAAATCGCATTCTGTTCTTGAATTCAAATAATTTTTTTCATTCCAGGACCAACATACAATATGAAGACCATTCTACGCAGTTTTCAAGATGAATTCGGTGATAGATGGAAAGTGAAAAGACTCTTCCGCCAAAAAATTTTGACAATAGCTTCACTAGACGAATTCAGAAATGAAGTTCATGGATCACATGTAAGTTTAAATTAATTGGCAAAAAAGTCTTTGAAAGTTCAATCTGTCTACTTTTCTGTCACGACTTCCTTTTTCTTCAAGCCTCTTTAACATTTTGTAATAGTGTGAGAAGTGAAGAGAGATCAGACGAAGAACGAATTTTTCCTAACTAAAAACCGCTATTCAATATTTGGATTCAGGATAAGCAATCCAAAGTTCCATTTAGATTCTTTTTTCAGCTTCTTATCATGTCGCCAGGAAGTTTCGTGTTATTGTTTACAAGGAAGTGTTTATATTTGGATATGGTTTCTCGAGTGTTTATCAATGATGGTCAGAAAGTGAAATCTCAGGAGAATATGCAGAAAATTGCCGACTATTTTAAAGCTGCCCAAAAATGTGAGTTTTCCAATAGGCAAAATTGAAAGGAAAATACAAAAAAAATCATTTTTCAATAAAAGAGCCTCATCATTTCAGTACCATTTTGTACTAACTTGAACCTATTTCAGGCGGATTATGTCGTCCAACAATATGTGTGTATTTTGATCCGAATCTTATTGGTACTGATCGTGACGAGCTTAAGGAGGCATGGGGATTGAATGTTCAAGATGTACGTTTAATGGCAAGACAAAATGAACTACCTGGAACTGTTCTTTATCACAAAAGAGATCAAAAACCAATTCATTGAATTGGTCCTTCTCTTTTGAGATGAGACCAGAGAACTACTTATTCCCGATGTTTTCCAATCTCTTCGACGATACAGCTTCAAAAAAGTTTCTCTCAGTTTTCTGATTTTCAGGAAATTCCAAAGAATCGTCCCTTTTGTGGGAGAAGTAAAGAAATATATTTTTTTCAGGCAGAAGAAGAGTATAAGCATGTTTTCAATTTTCCAACGTGTGACATCCGTATCACTCTATCTGAATACCGGGAGCTTCTTCAATTTATCGTACCTTTGAATGCAGGTGAACAACAAGTGGTTTTGGGACCAGAAACTCCAATAAATAGAGATTCGGATAAATTCAAGAGATTGCTGAATATTCGAAGATACGACATGGTTCCCTTTGAAGACAAGCTTCGTGAGGAAATGTTAAAAGAGGCAGAAGTTTATAGATGGAAGAAAGTGATTGATTCTATCAAGGAAGCCATCAGATTGAAAAGCGAGCAAATACAGGTGAGTATAAGCGAAAAATTGCATTTTCTATCAATCTCTAAATTCTGTCAATTTCCCGAAGCTTTTCCTGAAAAGCTAACTTTCCTCTTTTCCGAACTGTCCATTTTTTATGGATTTCATGTGAAAATGTGATCTTTAAATTTATAATTTTGGTCATAACAACAATAAAAAGGGGTTGAGCTTATTCTTATAGACATAGACTTATAGATTCCTTAAAAAAAAAGAATCTACTGATTTTTCAGAAATTCGAAAAATTCGCGACTGTCTCGTTTGTTCTTGGTCTACAAGAAGTTCAAATAGACAAGAATATAGTGTTCTTTGGGCCTCCCACTTTGTTTCAACAAAGTTTTTTCGCCAAAAAAGTGAGTTTTTGTTTGGTAATATTGACAAGATTCAAATATTTTCAGCCAATAGTTGACCAGTTCGGACGATATGTCATTTACGGTGTGTACAAATATGCACATCTGTATATTGATATTCTGAATAGTCTGGATCCGAGACTGATTAATTCTACTGTGCCAACTCTCGAGGCAGCTCTGTATGAATTGAAGATTCTCAGAGATCCGAATGCAATAAGAGTAGTAGAAAGAAGACTTACGGAGCTCAAAAAGGTTAGTTTTTGAAACACATGAAATTCCTCCTCTCTTTCTCATATCTTTCTTATCTGTGGAATTTCTTCTTGTGGCTGATTGTTTCAATAATTGGATTACAAATGATAGTCAAAAGTTCAATCCCATGCCATAATGAGGTTCATTTTGGAGCCTACAAAACTGATTGAAGCCTCTAATTCGAGAACCATTATTCCAGTTTTACAAGTAATTTATTTTCAGGCGCAGGCGGCCAGAATCGCGAGAAGTGGACAACAGGCTCCTACCTCAGTTGCTCCCTCTGGAACGGGATCAGTTGCTAATAATGGGACTGCAGCAACCAGTAATAATGCAAACGTAAGTTCGAAAAACTTTCTTGACATCTGAATCTCGAGTTAAAAAATCTCAGAAATTAGTCTGATTAGTCTCATTAGTCTAATTGAAGAGGGCTTTGAAAACAACATCCTTGAGCCTGATCCTAAAAAAACAACTAGACTTTCCCCTTCTTTTGAATCTTTTGAATATCCGTAGGCTGTTTCCCTATCCATCAAGGAATGACTGAACGAATATCCTCCATTTTCATGATTAGCTTATAAAGGTTTTCCAATTCTCCTGTTGACTAATACTTTTGCGCTTTCGCTCTTGACTTAGAATCCTGGAATCAATTTGAAATGTAAAAAAATAATCTCTCGGCTGACATTGGTAGATAGTAAAGTGACTATTTTCAGACAAGTTCAAATTCCAACGGAGCACCGTCTCAACGAGCTATCTTGGCAGCTGATCCGGCTGTTTCTACAGTATCCAGAAGAGATAATAGAATACGCAGCCGGAATGTAATGACTCCGGTCCCTGCTCCAGCTCCAGCTCCAGTTGCTGCTACAGTTGCGGCTCCAGTTCCAGCTCTTGTTCCAGCTCTTGTTCCGGCTCCAGCTCCAGCTCCAGCTCCAGTTGCTGCTTCAGTTGCTGCTGCAGTCCCAGCTTCGGCGCCAGTTCCTGCTCCTGCTCCAGCTCCAGTTCCTTCTGCTAGTCGTCAAGTTAGTCGGAGCCCGCCACGTCCACGCCTACAGGTTAGAATTCAATTCTACAAAACTACAGAATGTTTGACGTCTCATGGTATTAATTTTAAGATCTCTCCTATACATTATTCAACTCCGGTTACTAACAACCTGCCACCTCAACAATCTTCAACCAGAATCGTGATTCGGCATCGTAGATCCCCGCAAAATCGGGTAGCAAGAAGACTAGCTTCTCCTTCTTCTGCACGTTCTCCTCATAGACGTCATCGCCAGGTTGGTTTTATCATCAAGATGCTATTGAAAAAAACTCATTCACAAATAATTTCTGCATCTCTAATATTTCGATATCATTTCTTATCAATTTTCCAGTCATCTTCCCCACGTCGCCGCCCACAATCACCAACAATCCGTCAAACGCCGTCGCCTCCCAATTCCAGACAAACCAGAAGACCATTACGTCGTCGACGTCGTTCTTCTCCAATGCCACCAAGACCGGTTAGTATTCATAAAAGATTAAGCATGTGAGAACTAAAAAATCTTCTAAATTATCACTTGAATCCAAACTTATATCTCAATCAGTAGAGGCTAAATAAACCTCTCAATTTTCTGGCGTAGAGAGAAGTAGGAGAGATTATATTTTTCACTCTTTAACTATAAAACTCTGATAATTTATAAGATATTCCTCGTTATAAGCCTTTCTAAAGCTGAATTTATTCAAATGTATAATCCATATTGATGTGACCTGCGAAAAATAGAAAACTTTTTTCAGGCACCCAACACAAGGTCCAACAAGTACCACAACATTTATCCACTCCGAAGAATTCACTCTCCAAATCGTTTCTTGCCATCGGGAAGGCGTAGGCGTCATTGATTAATCAGAAATTTAATCGTTTATATAATTATTGCCTTCAATTCTTCTCTTTTTCATATTTCTTTCGCCTAAGATTCCTTCTTTTGTAATTTTCTTTCCATTATTTCCAGACTAGAGAACTTATTCCTCTTTTCATCTGAGACTTCCATCTATTGTTTTTCATTTATTTCGATATGTCTCTGATTCATCAGTTCTACCGTGCAATTCCGCATTATTATTTCAGAATGATCTTGTATTTTTATGGTGATCACTTTTCACTTAATTATCGTATTCAAACTTCTTCTTAATTGTATTCTATGTAATGTTAATGTTTTTCTCAGGTCTTATAGTCATCAGGCAATTTTTCTCTGCCAACTCGTTCCGATCTTCATCTATTTTTCACGTGTTCATCTCCGTTATTCTCATTCTAGAACAGCTTAATTTGTAAAAATGAAACCTAAATGAAGGATACAACTGGCATATTTACACCTAAACCGCAGATTTTCCCGTTCTTCGAGTAGGCAAAAACGGTGGTTAAAAACGGTATTGAGCTCATTTTTAACGGGCTATTCAAATCTTTACTATTATTACCACACAAATTCTGTGTGTGTGTTTGTTCGTCCGGCGCTGGCCCTAGGGGAGCTCCTACTGAACCGATTTTCATGAAATTTTTACTAATCGATAGAGAAGGTTGACGCGATGATGCCCGTCATCTTTTTTGTGTCAAAATTCAAAGTTTGAAGCCTTCTGGAGCGAATTTTCTAGAGTTGCCGTGCGAAATTGCGCGACGGGAGTGGGCGGAGCTTCGTTATCGAAAGCATAGCGGCGCGCGGAACCCGTCAGATGTCGGCTGCTGCATTAAGAGACCCCCCCCCACTGACTGTCCCCAGTCGTCACAAGGCGGAGGGAAGAGAACAGGGCGAGGTTGAGATAAAAAACGGGAATAAGTTACAGTAAGAGCTTCCCCCTAGAAAGTTCTCTAATTTTCTAGAGAAGCTTTGAAATTTCCAGAAGAAAGTGTAGAGATCATGGAGAGAGAGAAGTTTGAAATTTGATTGGTAATGAAGAAAGAGAAGATAAGGCAGTTTCTGCCATTTGGCTTGCGTAATAACCTCGATGAACACTTGAGATTAAAGGCAATGTTTCTGTCAGACTTGAGAGAAAGAAGATGAGAAGAGAATAGAAAAATAAAGGAAAGATTTTTTGATTTTTTTGCTGAAGTTTCGGGGCATAAATTTTCACCCAACAATTTGCTGAGCGTCAGGATGTCAGACTATATTATTAACGGTTTTTCGGAGGTTCATGATCTTATTTTGCTGGGTTTGGGGATGATTTGGACTACGGTTCTGCCAAGTTATAGGAGGCTTATTTTGCTGTATTTTGAATGAACTGAGCCTCGACTTTTTAGATATTTCGAAGAATTCAGGCCACGACGTTACCGACTTGGGAGAAATTCAGGCTTGCATTGGAACTAAATATTTGTGGGCCACATTTTGAGGCTACAATTTTGCCAAGTTTTGAGAAGTTTAGGCTGAGTCTTTAATGGATTTCGAGAGAATTGGGTTCTGATTTTTTTGAATTTATAAAAGGCCTTAGGCTATGATCCTGCCAAACTTTGGGAAGTAGAGGCATAGGTTCCGTTTAAGTCAGGCTCTACTTTCTCCGGTTTTTCGAAGGTTTCGATCTGATTTTACCAGATTTAGGAGTGATTTGAGCTTTCGAAGAGTTCAGGTTACGACTCTATCGGTTTCTGAGACTTTCAGGCTTGGATTTTGTCAGTTTTCAAATCAATTTGGACTATGGTTTTTCCAGGTTATGGAAAGTTCGGGCTAATTTTTTTCGCTGGATCTTGGGGCAATTAGGCAATGATCTTTTCGATTTTACGAGGGGTTTGGGCTACGATCCTGCAATTTTTCGGAAAGGGTAGGCACTGATATTGGGGTTATGCTGTATCAGAACCGTGTCTCTAATCAGACCCGCCTCCTCATCAGAACTGTTCCGAATTATAGCTACTTTGCGCGAAATAATTGTTCTGATGCGAGACACGCTTCTGATTAAGGACAGGATACACCCGATTTTGTTCGTTAGTCTTTTTTGAGGCGGTTTTTTCACAACAATGTTTAGTTTACGCTCTTCAATGATAAAACAAATTTCGGCCGAATTGTGACTATTTAAATTCCATTAGGATTCACTTATTTTAGGTGATGCCAGGAGGTTTAGCCGCCGTAGGCGGCGTGAACCGACTGGTTTTTACTTACGAAAAAAGACATTTTTCTACAAAACATGAAACACTCAAGATGATTTTTGGAATATTCTCGAAAATCGAAAAAAGGATTTATATACAGGACTGCATAGAAAACGGAAAAGTTCGACGAAAGGGAATTTAAATTAATTTTATCTGGTAGGAAATCAAAAATCAAAAGTTTTTCCTTATGATTAATCAAAGAAAACGGGAAATCAGCGGTTTTAGTGAAATGTCTTTAGATTTAGGAATTTCTTTAGCGGCGAGGCGAGAAAAAAACGACTGCCACAGCAATTTCAGGCGAAATATTGAATTTTTGGCAAATTTTGGCATTGAAAACATTTTTCGAAACGGTTTGGAATCTTTTAGAATTAAAAAGCTTAAGTAACTGGACTAAGAAAGAGAAAAACGGAGGGAATTGACACGGAAAAAGATGAAGCTTTCTCTGACTCATTATTTCTCTGCGTCTCTTTTCTCTTCTATGTAGCGATGGAGCACACTTGCATTATTGCAAATATGAAAAAAAAACTGACCTTGCTGTATTTAATTTGAATGAAAAAGATCTATGCAAGGTAAAACACATTACAAACCCGATTTGGAAATTGAACACGTGCACAAATGAAACAACTCTGACATATAACGGTGATAAGCTCGATGTTACTCTGGACATGCCCTTTTGAACGCATTTGACGAAAAGAGATATGAAAGGAGAAATAGTCAACTCCGATAATAAAGTTATCAAGCAAAGATAGCCATCAACAAATACAACGAATACTAGACTGACATTGCGTTCAGCAATTTCAGCATATTTAAAATATGGAAATATGTTCTGACTGTAAAATCGGATGTAAATAATCATAACATTGCAGAGTTCAGTCGCCCATACCTTGACTCGCCGGCTATCAGATATCTTTTTCTTCCAGACTCATTCAAAATCAATAGAATTGCTAATGCCCAAATCTGTAGTTAGCTGAAACGTTTCTTACCTTTAAACAATTCTTTTTTCCAATCCAATAAATCCACAGTATCCCTCGCCAATATAAATCTTTGTTTCTTATACATTTTCAAGCATCCATAATCTATCTACTATCCAGAAGCCATTCAGATTCTGAAGGGGAAACCCGCATATTCATGCCATAGGTTCCTGGTCCCCTCAGTGCCCATACGAGCTTATCCTCATGGTCATTCTGTTTTAGAGCGGGGGCAATGCTTGTCCTTGTCGCCTATCCTTTCGATTCGATTTGTTGTATTCGATAATAGATTGATTTTGAATCGAGGAATGAACCGTTTCTTCTTCATTTCTTTCCTTTCAAGGGGAAATGAATAGGACTAACACGGAAGATCAAATGATAACGATCAGCTGAAAATAATTCATTTCTAGAAATAAATTTTTGAAAAAAAAACTTACGAAAGTCATCTATTTGAATCCCTAAGGATAGCCTTTCATCAAAATAGATTGAAGCCGCATATTTCGAATACACATTAAAGAAAAGCTAAAATTTTTCTAGACTTACCGGCAAAACTTCTTCCAAGATACCTCAAATCCACAATATCCTCTTTTCCTCAAAAACAATTTTCCTCAACAGAATATATTCTTCAATACTCCTTTGGAATTATTTAAATAGAATTTTCAATATCCGTATTTGGAATGAGCTGAAACGTTTCTCACCGTTATACAATTCTTCTTTTCAATCCAATAAATTCACACTACTCCTGATTCCTCGCTAATATAAATTCATAATCTTCGCTTCTTTACATTTCCAAAATCCTTTCCAATATCCATTTTCCAGAAGCCAATTGGATCTGATAGGGGAAACCCGCATATTCATGCCATAGGTTCCTGCTCCGTACAGTGCCCATACGAGCTCATCCTCCTCTCTTCTCCTCCGATGCTCTTTGGGAGCTCTTCGTGATTTTCCGCTCCTCAAATTGCCGGGAGTGCTATACTCAACCGGGAGACGGACCAGTCAGATCTGAAGGGGAAACCCGCATATTCATGCTATTGGCTTCTGGTCCCCTCAGTGCCCATACAAGCTTATCCTCATGGTCATTCTGCTCAACCTATTGAACTGCTATAGAGCTTCTTCTTCTTTGTTCATCTAGAGCTCCTCATTATTGTCCGGTGCTTGCCATACCGGGAGTGCTATACTCAACCGATATTCGTCCAGATCATTCGGATTCTGAAGGGGGAAACCCGCATATTCATGCCATAGGTTCCTGATCCCCTCAGTGCCCATACGAGCTTATCCTCATGACACTTGGACTCAATATGCACGGATTGTCATTGCCTTGCCGATGGTCCTTTCTATTCTATCTATTGTTGTCGTCAATTATCGATTGATTTTGAATCAGGGAATGAATTATGGCAAACGCGGTAGATCAGATCTGATAACGATCGGCTGAAATTAATTCGTTTCTTGAAATAAAGTGTCTTGAAAAGAAAGCTTACAGAGAATCTCTAAGCCAAATCGATTGATATATGTTAATATATGTATTGTTTTTTTGAAAGTGGTGCGAGTTGGAAGCCTATGAAAAGGTGGTTAGAACCGTAGTTCATTTCTAACCTGTCCACATTTCCTACTTTTAAAAAGCTGAAAAATTAGTGCTGAAAAAACTCACGATTTTATCTTTTTTATTTACTAATTCATTTTAAATAATATAGAACCAACAGTCGTCTAATCGCTCCAATATCCATATATCCATAAACATAAACTCGACACTATTGAAATATAACTGGTTGAACCCATATAGTGCATTGCCAAGAACCAAACTCATATCTATTCAATATCCATTCAGAATCATTAGAACTGCCAACAACCATTACTGAAATTAGCTGGAACGATTCTTACCAACATGCCATTCTTCTTCCCAATCCAATAAATTCACATTTTCCTTGATTCCTCTTCAATATTAATCCTCCAATATCGATATATTCAAGTATCCATAGTTTCCTTTCCAATATCTACTATTCAGAGGCCAATTGGATTTGAAAGGTGCCTATACGAGCTTATTCTCATGGTCATTCTGCTCAACCTATTGAACAGCTTCTCCCGTCTTCATTTAAAGCTCCTCAATGTCCAATGCTTGCCATATCGGGAGTGCTATACTCAACCGATAATCGTCCAGGCCATTCGGATCTGAAGGGGGAAACCCGCATATTCAAGCCATTGGTCTCTGGTCCCTCCAGTGCCCATACGAGCTCATCCTCCTGGCCCTTCTGCAAGCTCGTTTGGATTGTCCTGGAGTCCTCGTTTAATGCTCTTTGCGAGCTCTTTGTAATTGTCCGCTGCTCCAATTGCCGGGAGTGCTATACTCAACCGGTAGACTGACCAGTCAGATCTGAAGGGGAAACCCGCATTTTCATGCCATAGGTTCCTGGTCCCCTCAGTGCCCATACGAGCTTATCCTCATGGTCATTCTGTTTTAGAGCGGTTGCAGTTTGTCCTTGTTGCCTATCCTTTCGATTCGATTCGTTGTTGTCAATAATTGATTGATTTTGAATCGAGGAATGAACCGTTTCTTCTTCTTCATTTCTTTCCTTTTAACGGGAAATAACTAGGGCAAACACGGAAGGTCAAATGATAACGATCAGCTGAAAATAATTCATTTCTAGAAATAAAGTTTTGAAAAAAAGCTTACGAAAGTCATCTATTTGAATCCCTTTTCTCGAACCTCTTGAACACACAAAAGCCATGGTATTTCATAATATTTCCTTCCTCGACACAATATCTTTTCTTCAATATCCATTCGAATATATAATAATAGAATTCTCCAATATCCATTTCTGAAATGAGCTGAAACCGTTCTTACCAAAATACCTTTTTTCCTTCCAATCCAATCTTTTTTCCTTCCAATCCAATAGTACTCCTGATTCTTCTCCAATATAAATCCATAATCTTCGCTTCCTTACATTTTCAAAATCCTTTCCAATATTCATAAGCCATTCGGATCTGAAGGGGAAACCCGCGTATTCTTGCCATAGGTTCCTAGTCCCTCCAGTGCCCATACGAGCTTATCCTCATGGTTCTGAATTCTCGTCCGATGCTCTTTGAGAGATCCTCATAATTGTTCGGTGCTTGCCATACCGGGAGTGCTATACTCAACCGAGTCCTGACCATTTGGATTCTGAAGGGGGAAACGCGCATTTTCATGCCATTGATTTCTGGTCCCTCCAGTGCCCATACGAGCTTATCCTCATGGTTCTTCGGACTGTCCAGGAGCTTCCGTCTCTGGTTCTACCGGAAGTTGGACTCAGCCGGTGCTTGTCCTTGCCGATGGTCCTTTTGATTCGATTGATTGTCGTCAATTATCGATTGATTTTATCACCGAGGAATGACGCTGTTTCAACTTATTTCCTTCCTTATATAGGGAAATAAGTAGGGCAAACACGGAAATTGAAACTGATAACGATCAGTTGAAAATTATTCATTTCCAGAAATGGAATCTTCTTGCAAAAATAAATTGTTTCTTCTCAAATAATGTAAAAATGTTGAGATATTCTATTTTCGATTTCTTATTTGTGTAGACAAAACAGAAATTCTAAAACCTTGTTCGAAATCCGTTTATTTTCGGAGACGAATCAAAACTAGAAGACAAAGATAGTAATCCATACATACAAACTAAGCATCAACATTCAAACATTTTTTATGTAAAGCTTTCTAATTTTCCCCCAAGTCTTTTAAATTCCTCGTACAGTAGTCCTACAGTAATCCGATGGGGTTGCAAATAACTCTTAGAACCAGAGCGAAAGTTGAAATTACTGTAGATACTATGCTCTTCTATTAGGGCTGTTAGCATAACAGAGAATTATTCTCAACAACAGGCTTTCTATTTGATTGCTTATTTTTGTTTTTTTTTAGGCCAGGGATAACGCAACAGAGACGTGTTTTACGAGTGCCTGTCTTAAGACCGCAACGCGACCGCAGCGCTCCAGATGACATAAAAAACCACATTTTCAAATGGCTTTCTTTCATTCATATCAGAAAAAAATAATAATTTCATTAGGTAAAATGTATCTAAATTCTTGTTTTATCTATTCACATAAACAGTCATGCCGAACATCTTCTTTCCAAAAAAGCTACCAAAGTTTTGAATGTCGCCGGAAGCGTCGCGGTCGCGTTGCGTCCACTGCAAAACAACTGCAAAACAAAATTAAAAAAAAAAAACAAAAACCCCGCTCAACGGGTGCGTGTTTTTTTGCGCCAATCCCTGTTCCAAGTGAATTTCTCTTTACCACATTTACCACGTGTTGTTGACCTACGTGTTTTCTTCCACGTAAAGCTTTCACTGGCTATTAGTTTTTCTCCAGTTCCTCACTCATATTTCAGTCCCCACGCCTACCCCATCAGCTCCAACAGTTCTCATTATTCTTGTTCTGAAATTCCAGCACCACTCGCACCGCCTACTCACCCATCAGTTCGCAAATACGCGCTCGAGCAAATTCAGTATAGGAACTCGTTGTTGGAATGTTCATTAGAAGAACTCGAAATTGTATTGAAAAATATAATGAATTTGCCGACCACCGAAGGAAACGAACAGAAAATGACAGCAGTATGTGTGACTGAAGGTGAATATTTTATTATCTTTCCATAGGGTGAAAATAATTAACAATTCACGACCAGAACTTTTAGCTGATCCTTCGTCTTTCTTATCATATCTTACGCACCATAGGTTGTGATATCCTAGTAGCTAAGCTCCCCCCGTCCACGAAATATTTCCCCCCGATTCTATAGTTTTTTCATTGACGATAGCGATTGAGATCTCAATGTTCCCAATTTTAAAATTTCCAATTATTTCAGACGGGGAAATTACAATTGATGAAATCTTCTCAAATCTCGAAAATCGTTTCCGTCGACAAAACAAGGTTAAACGTATTCTTGATGGTCAAGTTTCAGTGATGACAAAGCCAGAACACCTCATGCAGTTTCTCCACGGATCCCAAGTAAGTTGGCATATCTTAGCTAAAAGTTTTATCAAAGCCTTCAGCGCTCCATCGCACTTTTTTAATTTGAAAAAAAATCATGAGATAAGAAATAGTCTGTGTGTTGTGGAGCGTGACGGCCGCTTTCAAAATCATCTCAAGACAATGTTGTTTCAGGTGATAATCGCTACAGCAGCAACTTTCTGGACGATTCTGAACAAAGGACTTCTAAAGATTGATCAACTTAATCGACTGGTTATACAAAATTGTCATGCCATTTTAGGACAATATTCAAAATTGACAAAAATTATGGATTTTTATATGGATGGAAAGAAGTGTGAGTAAATTTGTAATGAAGAAGTGGGCAAAAAGGTTTCAAGGAAGTCCGCCTTCGAAAACTTATGGAGATTTTACTAGATACTTTTTTTTTGATGATTCTTCCTAAATCAAGGATTATACAACATGTGAATTTCATATGGAACTAAGACGAGAGGCCTTGACAAAAAAAGAAAGTTCTCAGTCAAAAACCGAAACTGGAGAGAACCTATGGACTAGTGTATTTGAATCAAGACATTTGAAATTGTACACTTGTCAATTTTTATAAAACATCTTCAGATCTTGCCACAAAAATCGAACTTTAACTGAAAAAACTCAATTTTCAGGTCACCATTCGTTGCCACGTGTCTTGGCGTCGTCCCCAAAATTTAATTATGACGATTCGAATCTGGAATTTCACAAAAATCGAATGAAGGTTTTAGAAGAGACGTTCGATTCGAAATTGATTGATGTGAGTAAATTATTCAAATGGATAGATAGTTTTCCCGCGAAAATGCTAATAATGAAGAAAGGAAAAGAGTAAACACAGTAGAGCCTGCATTAGAAAAGTCTATGTTTCTATTGTTTTAGACGGTTCTGTAAGGGCTCTTCTATTGCAGGAATTGTTTTAATGACTTGAGCTCTTCAATTTTTCTAAAAAGACTTCCAAGGGCTCTTTTGATTCAGTTTTTGCAAGCAAATTTACTGCAAAGTGGAGCAACAGATTGTTTTTTGGAATCAGACATATTCAGAATCAAAAATGAAACTTTCAGACAATTCTGAAAGTATAATTTTGAGATCTAGGTTTATTTGTGAATACAGGCGAAACGCACTCTTTTTCCACATCTTTTCTTCCAAAATTTTCAAAATCAAAAACAGTTTGTGAACGAATTTTTATTTCAGCCAACTGTTAAATTCACACACGAATTTTCAATGGATGGATGGGTAGGAAGGGTGACTCGAGAGGAATGGTTGGAATTAATGGAGTACGTCATTTCCAAGGAGACCTCGAACATAATAACTGTATCACTCCGGACACAAATCAATTTTGATCGAGACACATTCCGAAACCTTATCAAGTTTCGTCGGTATGGGATTTTCCCAACGGATCAGGATATCAGACTTCAAATGATACAAGGTGCGATGGAACTAAAATGGAGAGAAGTCAAGGATAAAATGGAAGAGATTCTGAAATGGGAATACGAGCGATTGAAGGTAAGCATTTTTATAGATTTCAGTCAAAAATGTAGGGGTCTAAACGACCGGTATAAGGGATAATCGGCTAGTGGCCGAAGTTTTCATAGCTAAAACCTCGGCCACGGAAAATAATCTCCACAAATCTACCTGAAATCATACTGAAACTCTACTGGAATTTCGGAAGTACGAAAACTTAAGAATCATACTTTTTCGTATTAATGGATAAAATGCAGAGATTGATAAGAGATTTGTAACATGATGACTATCTTCTTCTAGCCATCTTTTTCAATGTAAAATCTGTAGAAACCTCATCTATGAAACAAAAATTGAAAAGAATATTTTGGCTTTTCAGAAGTTCCAAGACGTCTGTGCAATTCCATTTTATGTTGATGGAATCAAAATAGAAATTACCAAGGATGTTGTGTACAATGGAGACAACCTCTTTAAGAGGATATTCATGGAGAAGCAGGTAAATTCTTGGTTTTTTAAAAAATTTTCTTGATTTGTTCAATTTCAGCCACCATTGACTGTTTGCGGGCGTTTCATTATTTTTGGATATGTCCATCAACCTAAGTTATTGGAGGCCATCTGCAACTCTGACAGTCTCGAATACGTCAGAGACCAGTATGCACTGGAAGAAGTTAAAAAGGATGCGAAACGTTTTGGGATCGCCTCAGTTGTAAAACGCATTGAAGCGGAGATTGTATGTTTTTTTTTGTTCTGGACCCAATCTTTTACTATGGCATTTCAGAAAAGGCGGACCGATGCTCGAGTTTTGCTGATGATCCCGCCCACTCCTTCGGCAGATGTGAATCCGGTTCCGGCAGGACAAGCGAATGGAGCTCCTCAGTTGATTCGAAACATTGAATCACCAACAGGAAACACATTGTCACTGGCCAGTTCTCGGAACGAAGCAGGAGGAGGTGGGGAAGTTGAAGGAAGTGTATCAGGAGGACCAGCTGAAGCACGCGGAGGCGTTGCTCACTCGAAAAACGTAAGTTTTCATACTGTATCTGTTCGGCGGTTTCATCATGGCATCCTTTTGGTTGACTTGTAGGCTTCGATCTAAGGTTCAAATTATTAGAAGATTAGCTATGATAGGACTCTGATTGCCATGATTTTTATCATTATTAGAAGTGTTGGAAGACTTTGGAAAGTCTTTTTCGTCTTCAAATCTTCAACTTTTTCAGAGAAGGCAGCCTGGACCATCTTCCCCCAGCGCTGCCAGAGCCACGTCATCTAGACAAATGGTTTCACCCAGAAGACGCTCTCCAGTAAGTTGTTTAGTAGCTTGTTTCTTTCATTACTTTTAAAATGGGAACTAATCAAGAAATCAACGGGCAAGTTTTAGTTTTGATACATTGTGAGATCACTGTAGTTCTTCTAATCAACTTTTTATTTTCAGGAAACTCGTCGTTCCAGCCACCGTCAGACGTCTTCAGACCGTTCCCGCCGCCGAGACAGAAGCCAAACACACCACCGTTCACGTCGTTCCCCTCTTCGTCGAAACTTTCCTACTGTAAGTTTTAGAATATTATGCGTACACGAAGTGGTGAAGGCTCGGTTAAAGGCGCATTTTCTCAATGAGTCCCTCGCCACGACTTTAATTTATTTTCAGTGCCGCGAAAAAAAGTTTATGGTAAAAGAACTGCAAACTACGGTTCTATTACTGTAATCGTTGCGGGGAACACCTTGAGAAAATTCGATGCGCCTTTAACCGAACCTTCACCACTACGTGTACGCATAATAGCCTTCTTCTCACTGAACTATCGAGTTAGTTACACTAAGATATTTAGCAAAAAATGTGTAAATTTACCAAACCTTGAGCAATCACTAGACAGTAGATAAAATAAGAAAATCATTCGATCAAGTTTGAGAAAACTCACTGCAAATACATTTCTCTCATTTTTCCAGCACATACGGATCACAAATTTCTACAGTCATGGTGAGAGACCGACTCGCTCCCCGGACAGACGAGTTCGATCACCAATGAGACGTCGACGACGCAGTTAATAAGTCCTTTATTCTTTTTTTTTAGTTCATTCTAGTTCGAGGTACTCGTAACAAGTTTTGTGTGTGCTTAATGTTTTGTGTATTTTTCATCAAAATTTTTCTTTTCCTATGTATTCATTTCCTATGTGTGAATTCATTTTCTATGTATGACTTCTTCTGTGGCATTAAGCCTTCCACTCGATTTTCATGTTAAATAAATCTCATTTAATACTGAAAACGGCTGAATAAAAAAAATTCGACATTTTTCACTATATCGAAAAGACTTAAGTAGCGCATGAAATCGCATTTTTTTCTCGTTTTCCGAACAGTGCGCGGCGGAAAAAGTGGGCAGAATGATCAAAAAACGTAATTAACAAGAAGAAAAATGCATAGTTGGAGCACAAGTCGGTAATTTTCTCACAATTTCGGATGTTTCAAAGTTTTGTAATCGAAAAATGACCATTTGCCCTGAGAAACGAAACATTTACTATTCTTCGAAACGAAAAGAGGCATAGAATTCATGTTTGGCATGAATCGTCAATTATCAATAGATAAAAAGAGCGTTTTACAGAATTTTGAAGAAAAAGTTGTCTTTATGGGATTTTCTGACGACTTTAATTATTTTAACTTCTGAAGTATTCAAGAAAACGAGAAAACAACGGATTCAGAGACAATTTTTGCAGCGGCCAGACAAAAATGAACGTGACTTAGTGTTTCAGGCGGCAATTTTTGTGCTTTGTACAGTTTTTGGCATAGAAAATGTTTTGCAATCCTGCTAGAATTTATATTCATCGTAATTTACATGAAAATCGGGGGGAAAGACAGAAGGAAACAGAAGAAAATGTCATGAAACAGAGAGAAACTTTCTTTGATCCAAACTGTCTCTGCGCCTCTACTCTCTCTCGCGTGACGATGGAGCGCGTTTGCATCAGAGAAAAGAAACTTGGAGACCCCACCGATTCCGAGGAAAAAATTTTCGGAGGAAACTTTTTCGGAGGAAAATGGGCGGAGCCTAAATTGCAATAGCTCCGCACAGACTTTTCTACTACCTTTTCGGGTGGAAATAAAAGTATTTAAAGCACTATTTTTGTCTGCCAAGTACTGTCTTCGGTCAAGCTTAGCTCTTGCACAGACACTAAGTTTAATTTGTCTGAAAACGCATATAAAAGAGCGGAAAAACTGTGCCAACCTATTGCAAAATAGGCTCCGCCTATTATGCTCCGCCCATTTTCCTCCGAAAAAGTTTCCTCCGAAGTTTTTTTCCTCGGAATCGGTGGGGTCTCGAAACTTGACTTTGATCGACTTTGATTGACAGACTTGACTTTGGTTTCTTAATGTAAATCATTCTAATATAATAGTTTCGAGTGTAAGGCAAAAAATAATATATACAGAAACTTTTATTAATTATACTACATTACAAGTGCTCTGTTCCATTATTCTTTTCTAATTCAATCAAACTCTGACGCCGGCGATACAAAAAGCTTATATGATGAGCCAATGGACGACGATAAGGATAATCCGATTTCGGCTCAACTGGAACTGGGGAGCGTCTCATAGGCCCCTGAAACAAATGATTCTAACTGGAATAGAGAAAATAACTTACAATCGTGGTATTAGCATGATCATAATTCTGAGGAGCAGCACCCTTAAAAAATGATCTCGTTTTTGAGAAATCGATATTGCTGGGATTAAGACTTACAGCTTCCGGAGTCCATCCTAAATCTCTATCATCTTCATATTCTTTGTTCTGGAATAGATTATAGAAGTTTTGAGCAGAGCTCTATTGTTCAAATAAAAACTCACCATCATAGCGACATACTTTCCTATCATACGGCGGCCAGGTACCTGAAGAAAAAAAACAAATGTGGAGATTGAAGAGAATAAACTTACGATGGTGGAGTATGGTAGAATTGGAACTGAAGGGGCTCGTGAAACCTGAAAAACATGAAAACTTTTGACGAATTTAAGCATCAAAACAAACATTTGGGTTATCGAAATTTGCGCAGAGCTCAACTAGACCACTTAATTCATAAAAACGCGCATCAGCAGCAATTTGCTCCCTCTTTTCCTGTGACGCTGGCAGTGCCACAGTTCCATCGGCAAGGTAATCGAAAACCACGTAAATAGTCTTATGACTTCTATCAATCATGATAGGGCCACCTGAATTTCTCTGAAAGACAGAAGCGGGTTCGAAATTTGAGCAGAGCTTAGATAAAAACCTCTTCATGAGAGATGAGCCAAGATTTGAGTCGACTCTCTTTTTTCAGAAGAGTTGCCTTTGTGGTCCAGACCAATTTGCCACGTAGATCTAATGTTATCACTTCGGAATTTTGAAGTGTGGACGACATCTTTTTTTTCTTCGAGCTAGAAATGAGAAATGGTTAGAAAATACTTCTCTCATAAACGCTTCTACGTTATCCGAACACGTGGAAAACGTTTGAATTCAATTAAATCTTTTGAGAAATTGCATTTCCAGAAGCCAAGCTATAGGCATTATTCTGAAGCCCCTTCTGGAGTTCACCGTTTTCGCGTTTTTCTCACTTTTAGTAGGCCTAAACCTACGCATGCGTCTTCTAGCATTAACGGACCGGAGGTACGGAAAGGCAAGTCCTTTTTCTCCCAAAAGTGACAAAAAGAGGCAAGAGAGGAATACAGAAATCTGGTTATCCCGAACTGTTTTCCCAATAAAACTGTGACTGCAAAATGAGACTTCAGATTCGTGATCAGCGTGATTTCAGCTTTCAGATGAGCTAAAACATGTTCCAAAAGCTCACCTTAATTTCTGGCACTTCCCCTACATTATCTATACAATTGAAAAGCGTCTGATAGATAGTCTTATTTTCTTGATAACATCTGAGCTTGAGCTTATCACTGATGATCCTATTTGAAACTAGTTATTTGTATTTTGAAGACAAAGGGGTGTTGTTATGAGTTTACGATTGACATATCTTTACATCTATTTCCTCAAAATAATTATGTGTCTCCTTTGAAATCCTTTGTCTTTGCCGATAACCCCACCCACATTTTTAGGTTCTCCGATTTTGTCTGGCACAGTCTCTCATTCATTTCATTTACATAGTCCCGTACGGTCGTATTTTCTTTCTGGTCCGTATTCGCTTTCACTGCTCCGCGGCTAACCCGTGATTTTAGAACCATACAACCACTATAAATAGGTTAAGAATCTTTCTAATTTTGATAAGCATGATACTGATCATACTGATCATTCCCTTATTTTGACAGAGAAGATACCGGAGTGGGTGTAGCAACGGTTATATTTTCATCTCGCTGGTCAGTTCTGTAATGGAATTAGATTCCGAAATTCAAATGATAATGGTCATAACTTCCTCTAATTTTGATAGACAATACTATCATTACGGTCCTTTAAACCTAAAAAGTTAAGGTGTACGTCTACTAAAAGTGAGGTCATACTATTCACGAACCGCATCTTCTCAACCGTAATACTAGTCAGTACATTGATAAAGTGCATGTTCAATTTCATTATTATTGCAACATTATGAAATAAGTTAATGTTATTAACATCAACAAAGCGACGGCTTCAGATCGAGCAACAACATTTGTAGTTGTACCCACAGTCGCTGTTGTCGAGATGTATTCCGTTTGAATGGAAGAGGGTGATGCACTTGATTCTGCACTGGAGACAGCTTCTGTGGTTACTGTACTAAGGACAGTACTTTTCATAACCGTAGTTGTTGAAGGGATTACTGTAGTAGACGAAGCCAACGTGGTTGAGGATACTCTAGTAGTGGAGACTGGTAGCAGATTCCCAGCAACTCCAAAGTACTGACAATAGAATGATCCAGGTTGCTCTGCAGTGGAATTGACGACAAAATTTGTCGCTTGCATATTGATATAGGAGAACCAATGGTCGGCATGGCTCTGATTATTGAAGCTGAAAGAGACAATCTACTGAGCTTGAATTACTTTTAAAACCTTTCTTCGAACATAACACGATCCTGAACTAGGTAAAAGAAATTGACTGTAGCGACTGGTGTGGCGGTGATCTTAAAAGTTTAATCTAAAATTTTTCAATGTTTTCTCCATGAAGCTTACCAGCATCCCCACTGTTTTTGTCCTCGTATAATCCAATTCAAAGTTCACTACGTGCTCCCTAAACTTATAGTTATTTACAATCAATCCAGTAGTGTTAACAGATGACGTTGTGTGATTCAATTCTTCCATATATTTATTCTGAATTTGCATTTGAATTGGGCCAGAGGTTGTAAAGTACCAGTAGTCGGAGTTAATTTGAAGAGGTTCTATGGTGTCAAAGAATCTGAACACTTGAAGATTGAGTTGTAAACCTAATTTTTGTACATTTTTTTTCACTCCAATAGGATTTTAAAGATGCAAAAAGACAAATAAACTTTTTTAAAACTGACAATAAAAACTCACACTCTCGTAGTTTTCAAGGATCCATCATCATCATCAATATTCCACAAAATAAGTGGATTCTCAAAAAATTGATTCAGCGATACATTCCTCCAATCTCCGGGGGGATATCCATAATGGAAGTTGACAAAATCTTCAGAGGATAAGTTGATATTTGTGACGTATGAAGTTTTTAAAGGATCGTCCGAGTTCTCACTTTTAAGAGCAGTATTTAAAATGACTACTGCCGAGTTAGATTTGGATTCCGGGAGAATTTTGATAGTATTATTGGATTTGATAACGTAAACAAAAAAGTTGGGATCTGTAAAAGGAGTTTGGCGACATATGTCAACGTGTCACTTACCATCAGCTTGTTGCTTAGTTGTCACATATATAACTCCGGTTAGGCTAATAGATACATCATAATCATTGCTAGTTGAAATTGATAGACCGTCAATAATTGAAAAGAATTGAGCAGATCCATCAGGATTGTCGGAGTTGAGTTGGTCTAATCTGAAATGAAAGGTAGTGTGATAGATTTTTGATTTTTTAATATATATGAACAATAATATATTTGTCTACTAGTTGTAGAGTTACAACTTCTAAATTTTATGATGAAGAAGAATTTGCTGTTCGTCTAAAACTGTTGTCTGGATCAAAAAAGTCAAATTCTCATGGAAAGAAGGCTCTCGGACAATACCAAATCCATTTTAGATTTCTTACGTTAAGGAAGTATTTCCTGTCTGAATTGTTATTCTTTTCAAATAGTCAACGTCATCGTTTGAAGCAACATAAAGAGATGATCCTGTCTGAAAACCCAATGAAAAGAGTGACACGCGGATGGAAGACTCTTACTTCAACCCCCGTAATTTTAGATATGACCATTGGAGAAACATTTTTTAAAGCTATCAATTTTGGATCAGATTTAACTGGACAAATTGAAACAAAAAGAACTAGAAGTAATAGTTTGGACATTCTTACCACGTTGGTCGAGAAGTTAATGGCATACCAGGAAGAAAAAGTGTTTATAGCAAGTCGTTAACCTGGTAGGGTGTGAAGAACTAGACACGAAATACATTTTGAGGTGAATCGAGTAAAATTCTCGAACTGAAGTACATTATTTTGCCACGTTGATATTTAATCAATCAGGAGCTTTCTACTGTGAGCTGGTATAAAAAAGCCTACAGTTTAACAATCCAGATAGAGTTGTGAGAAGACGCTGCGTGGAAAACTGATCGGTGTGTTCAGAAAATCTCAAGCTTAGGTAAAAAAAGGCAATGCAGGAATACAAGGAAATCTCCTCCAAGGAAAATCTGGTCCAAATGGACCTTGGTTGGGTTCTTAGGATCTCTAATAGAAGAGCAACTATAATAAAGGAGCTGTAGGAAAGAAGCTATATTATAATGATTTACATGTTTTCCGGTTTTTTAATTACTATTATTGGTGCATGCACTATAATTTATGAAACTCATTTTTTGGTTGATCTTCTATTAAAAGAGCAATACGTAATCCATGGAAAGTCCCCTAACTCCTCAGCCAAAAATCCAAATTATTTTCACCATTTTTCATCATTCTCTTCCCAACTTTTCCCATTGATTCGGCAACATTATTTATGATTCTTCTATCTAATTTCAGTGGGAAAAACGGAAGTTTTCTTCTATTTCTTTTGATTGTTTTATGATTTTCAAATAAAACCTTCTCCCCCAAGAAGAAGATCAAATAAAATGCCGCCGTCAGGTAACTATTTTTATGAATCACATCATCCATTTTTGAGAATTAGAGATTGGTATCTCATGAAGAGATTTTAGAGAAAAAAGAAAAGAAAAAATATAAAAATTTTATTAGTCATAAAGTGTTTTGTATAGTCGCAACAATTACGACATTAAATAAAAAGAAGGATGACTTTTTTTCTTAACTTCTGAATTCATTTTTATGGGTTACTGTAGAAGTTTTATGATAACTTGATATTGGGAAAATATTTGGAGTTTTGGTGTTTGGCTCCGCCTCTTTTTCGCAAAACTGGCAGAGTTCGCGTGAATACTACGAAGACTACAAACTTAAAAGACTGAGGTTTTTCAAAAGTTTTAGTCATGGATTTTCGGAGACTACAAAATCTAGAATGACTACAAAAACTACAAAATATTTTTTAGAATTTCACATTCATATTTTATATCTAATTGGAAAAGGTTTCTTGCAGCATTTGTCTATTTATTCTAGTTTTCGAGCCATAGCCATTTAGAAGTTTCAGGCTAGAGCGCAGAGAAACCCGACACTCTCGTTTCTCTGCGCTCTCTTCTCCCTCCGAACTCTGAAGAGCTTCAAATCAGGTGCCACGGAAGTTACCAGTTTGCTTCAAAATGGTAAAACCTTCTACATTTCTTTCTAGGTTCCAGATTTACTTTTGGCTACAAACTACAAAAACTTTTGGAATTGCAAAATTTTTATTTGACAAATGCACATAAAAACTTGGTTGACAAAAGAGGGAGAAGAAGTGATTACGAATCAAAAAGAGAGATTTTTGTTTTTTGGGATTTTATGAAAAAAAAAATAAGAAAAATATAAATAAGGATATCACAACAAGAAATGGATAAAAAGGTGAAGGAGAGCATTGAATTGGGGAAGCGAGGATTACTGTAGGTTACTGTAGAAGGGGGCGGAGCGAAAAGAATCGATTTTTGAAAAATTGAAAAAAAAAGAAACACCAAGAGAGATTTGAGAGAGACACTTTTTGAGAGAGATAGAGATAACTGGGAATTTTTTTGAATGCGGGAAGAGCGGGAATTTGAATTTTTTATTAAGACAAACAGAAAAAGAGACCATTGGGGGAGCAACCGGATGTGATGCACAATTAAAGCGACTAGCCCAATTCAACCATATTTAGAGAGAGAAAGAAAAAAAAGAATTAATTTGAAAATTTTGAAATTTCTTCAAAAACTCAAACTGTGAAAAGCGTTAAAATTTAAAGTGTTTACAGGTAGGAATTAGGAATTTTGAATTTGAAAAAAAACTGATTTAAAAACTGGATTATCCATGGAGCGCATTTGCTCATGAAGGTGGTGGAGTGGCGGCCGATGGAATTGCCGTTGCAACACTTGCTCCATTCGTCAAATGCTCTTTCAAATGTTGCTCCAACTCATTTGGAGATTGACACACTTTCTGACATACAGAGCATACTGTTCGCCATAACATCATCATCATTTCCAATCCAGAGATACCATTTGGACCAAGCATTGCCAATGGAGATGCTCCAGGAGCAGTAGAAGAAAGAGCCGCCGTAGTTGGAAGCATTGGTTTCTCTGTGGCCGAGGATGCCACATCGAAGATTCGTCGTCCTGAAGTATCTATATTTTAGGGATAGAGAATTAATGTGTTGCCACGTGTCATACTTACCACGTCTTGAAGGCGATTGTTGCCAGGAATGGGTTCCCATATGGACTTTTAAATTGCCACGTGTCGTGAAGGCGCGGCCACACATTTCACATTTGAATGGCTTGTCGCCTAGAATATGAGGTTTTTAACTTTTGAATTCCAGCTCAATCTCTTGAAACACAGTAACCTAGGAATACATAGCTAACGCACTCGTAAATTAACCTACAGTAACCCATAACTACAGTAACCCCCGCTAACCTGTATGAGTCCTCATATGAATCTGAAGTGCCGAACTTGAACTGAAATGTTTGAAACACACTCCACACTGATGTTTCGACAAAACCGGAATGGCACGTGGCGGTGGTGGCTCAGTCTCCGCCCACATTTTTTGCATTGCCAACAGCGGATTCTCATTCTTTCCGTTCGTTGGAGACGTTGGAACTTGTTGCTCCAGAATCGGTGGAGGTTCTTCTGATGACTTTTTGCATTTCTCTTCTAATTCATTGGCTTCAAGCATGTCTTGTCGAATGGAAGAAGAGCTCTCACTGCTGTTAGATGGGGAGAGTGATGCCATTTTTGGAGGATCATCATGTCGGCTTATCTTTTCTCTGGAAATGAATTATTTTATGAGTTTTATAAAAAGAAAAACGACAAAACTCACTCAATACTACTAGAAGTATCCGTATTCGGAGATGTTTCATTCTTCAATTGAGCGGATAAAATGTTTGCCAAATTGAATTGTGTCGACATGTCGGTGGCATTGAGTGATGGTGGTGTAAAGAAGGGAACGAATGGAAATGTTCTGCAAAAACAAAATCGCAAAAAAGTGGAATGAATAGTAAAGAGGGAGAGAGGGAATGTGATAAAATAAGAAGGCATAACTCGCTCTGTTGAGAATCAAAAATGATATTTCAATAAAGCAAGATTGCATCAGATAAAGTTTCGAATTTCCCAAAATTTCAAAAACTCACTGAACACGTGTCTGTGGAGTTGGCATCACTCGTGGCGGTTGAGTCAAAGAATTCCGATGCTCAGCAATATGAACAGCCATCTCTGATGCATTCATAAACCTCTGTTGGCATATCGGACACTGTTGACTTGCTTGAATCTGAGCAACAACAGCTGGAACCGATGGGCTCTGAATATGAAGACGTGGTGGATGTTGATGTTGTTGAGCAGCAGCCATCTGATGAGCAGCTGCCAATTGTGGTGGAAGACTGATAGGAAGTCCACGGAATGAATGTTTCGATCGATGCACTCCCATATGTGTCTTCAGATTTCCTTTTGTTGTAAATGCCCGTTGACAGATTTTACATTTGAATGGACGTTCACCGGTATGAGTACGGTAATGCATTTGAAGAGCAGATTTACAAGAGAGAACACGTCTACATAGAATACATTGATTTGGATCTGTTGTTGGAACTGCTTTATCTCCAACGAGAGCACGAATCTTTTCAGCTTCATCGCTAGTGGAGATCTCCATCAGGGCTTCCCAATCATCATCATTTTCTTGTCGACTCGCAAAGAGCTCAGCCCGAGGATCGAACGGTTGTCGCATTAGAACTGAAAATAAATATTTAATTGAAATTCGAATTTCGAGAAAACTCACAATGAGGTGGTATATTAGGAAATGCTCCAAACGGTGGCATTGATCCATTGAATAGAGAAGATATTTTATTTCGATCATCTGATTTTTGTAAAAGTTGTCCAAATAACTGATTTGCAGCTTGTTCACTATCTTCAGACTCTTCCATTCCTTCTTCTTCATCTTCATCTTCTCTCATTTCAGATGACGTTCCAATTGATTCATTAATTGAAAATTGTGGACAAGGGCTAGAAGGAGTGGATAGAAAACATGAAGATGATGGAATAGTTGTTGGAGGAACAGATGAACTTCGAGATGCTCCAGGCTTCGAACATTTGTGCTCACGGATCTGGAAATGTGACCTTTGAATATTTTTTTTAGGGAAGAGATGGAGGACAGTTAACTAGAAGCTTGTTCTACGCTCACGGATCTGAAAATTATAATTGAAAATTTGAAGAGCATGAAATAGTGTTAGAGGTTTCATTTACTTATGAACTACTAATATTTAATTGAGTCTCACTCCAGGGACCTCCATTTTCTAGAGGGAAATCCTCTTATATAAGGGCACTAAAACTCACATCTTGTCCATTCGAAAACGTAGTCGCACATTCATCACATGAGAAGATCTCTTGCTCATCTTCATGAGAGTCCAATACATGCCACGTCAGAGCAGCTTGAGAGGGGAAACTCTGAAAAATTCTCTTTTCAATTTCTGTTTAAACGTTTCCCAATGTTTGGCACGGGGCAGCCGAGAGCCAGTTAATGCAACCGCGCTCCATCTCATTTTTAATTGTTGGCACTGTGCCAACTTCATAATCAACTGGATTCCAGTAGACGCGACGCGACACGCAACGCTTTCGTTCAAAAAAGAATTTTCGCGGGCTCAATGAACCGGCGCTCTGGCGACCCTGTTGCTAGCCTTTGCCATGGTTGCTAAGGATCAGATGCTTTTCTAATCGTAAGACATCGGTTCGGTTCAACCCGCTTCCAATCTCTTTTTGCTTTTCCCCAAAAGTCCCCATTCGTTTTTTTCTCCAAAATTTTGGCAACAATTCTTCTTTCCGATGTATTTCATACACCGAAAATTATGGGTGGTTGCGTTGCGTTGCGACACACACAGGGTCGTCTTTGGAAAGAGGAAATCGACATATACAGTAATTTCATTTTTATTGGTTTTTGTCGCCCCCTCTCTCAGAGACGTCTTTTTGTCGCAACATCTCGTTTTTAGGACTAGTGGGGTCTTTTTCTTTGTGATGGAAAAAAGGAGAAAAAGGCAACGCGACCAAATAATACCATTAAAGTTATGGCTGGCACAAAAGGAGATACGGTAGAGAAGGTCGTTTCTCTCTTTTCTTTTTTATGAGAATGGAACATGTTATTACTGTACCTGAGAGCATGATTGAATTGGACATGATGATGTTGTTGACGCTGTTGACGATACATTACGACTTGATGATGAATTTCCCAGTTGAGCACATAATGATAGAAACTGAAAAATTCATTTATTTAGGATTACTGTACTTTGTCTGGAGCCCTTCTAAGCACCCAACTATGCCTTATCGTCATTCAAATACCCTTATAACTGCACATGAAGCTCGATGAAGCCTTCGGTCCCTTAAATTCAAAGACCCTTTTTATAACTGCATAACTACGCAAATTCCATCTCAAAAAGTACATAAAATAATGGGTTTTTGGGTGTGGGAAAACTGCATTTATCAAATCAAATTTGGCTGATGCCAAGGACGGTTAATGTGTTGGAAGAGAAAAAGAAATTAACTTAGGGAGAACCTATTAATAGATGAAATGAAATGATGAAGGGAAAATAATATTAGGAAGTTGTATGAAGTAGTTGGGGGTACTGTAGGAATGATTTGTATTCTGAGGCTTCACAGGAGATATTACTTAAAAAGTGTAGAATTTTGTACCCTAGCTCGTTAGCTTAACTTTAAAAAATGAGCATCGTTATAAGGCTGGCACTATGTTTTTTGATTACTTATTTGATAGCTCGGGTTTACTGTTTCGAAAATGCGATATCGCAGTGCTTTTCTAATAGAGGTGATCTACTTTTTGCTCAGGTTGGTTTTCTAATTTGTCGTTTTCCGAAGCCTATATTTTGCTTGAGATTGGCTCAGCCTGAGCTGATGCGAATCTTCTTCAGTTTTTTAAGACTATTTTTACAGGGTCACGCAGAATCTTCTCTAGAAAAACTTTAAAGAAAACTCATAGCTCTGCTCAAATGAGCATCTAAATCATACGTCTTTTGTTAAACTACTTTTGAATGAGCACTTCAAACTTTGCCAAGTTTTTAGATATCGTGTCACTTTTCAAAGTTGGTTTAGCTGACCTTAAGCTTACTGTAAACTAGGCTCAGTTCCAACCCTTGCTTCAGCTCATTATATCCCCAAAAAGATCTCTGAACAAACCTGCTGTGGAGTAGTGAATGGCACAGAAAAATGTGGTAGAATATTGGATCGATCCTCTAATGGAAGGACTCCTTTATCACAATTCTCATCGAAGCTTTTGGTGGATAAATCGATTGGAGACATCATCGCATCACCTTCTGAAATTGATAAAGAATATAGGATTTGTATTCTCTTAGAATGAATAATTTAAGAAAGGGTTGTGGCCTAAGTTTCCATTTGGGATTATAGGTCAACAAGCTCTCCCAATAATAAAAAAAAAGTTGTGTGTTTCAAAGTAAACTAAATCTATCATTCTTCATTCATTTTCCCATCATCCCATTTTAATTAACCTCCTCTTCTTCCAATTAAGCTCCGCCCCTTTTCGTTCCCCTTTTAACTTTTTGCAATGTTCTCCCCTCTCTTCAGTTTTGTTATAAATGGTGTATTTTTAATTCTCCCCCCTCTTCTCCTTCTTCTTCTTAAACCAAATCGGTGTCAAATGAGGCAGACACGAAATTATGCATTTTTTCTGACTGACGCACGTCTTCTTCTTTTTTCATAGAAGAGATTCTGAGAAGTTAAAAAGAAGGGAGGAGAGGGTCATAAAAATTGGCAACAAACACACCAAACGAATACACAGTTTGACATTGCTCGTTAACTTTTTGTCACAACAGACGACGACAAAAAGTCATTCTTCCAATATATAAAGAGAGGAAAAATAGTATAGAGAATGATGAGGAGAGGACCATTTTTAATGTCCATTTCTTTTCGGAAAGCTTTATGGGTTCGGAACCTGTCCCTCCTCCTTCTCTCCCCATCTACACACGCTTCTCTTTTTCGCAACATTTATAATTTTAGAATGAAGCGGCGACCTTTTTTTTTCGATTTAATGATCCGGATGACACTCTATTACCGTAATCTTTTTGATGTGTGTGGAACACCCAATTGGAACGGAGAATAGAAAAATGGGGGCGGAGCCTAGAGAGAGCGGATTATGATTGATGGATTGAAAGGAGGAGGAAGCTAGGAAGATAGATGAGACAGAGGAGGAGAAAGAGGAAGCTAGATAAGTCCGCAAATAGTCGTAAATTTGAATGTTTTACAGGAAAGGTACGGTACTGGAAGAACGAGAGTTTGTCTGCATTTTCCCGTAAAATCATATGCAAACTAGACAGAAGATTCTAAATAATACACTAGATCCAACGACAGAATGCAGACTAACTAGGACAGTTGTAAAAAACTATAAAAGTAGAAGCTTAGTTAAATACGCAAGTGGTCGTAAGATCCGGTGTATTATGGAAACGGCACTTCACGACAAAATGCACACAAAATTCAAATTTTCCACTAAAATCCTTATTTCCGAACTAAACTATACTCTAACCATAGTCAAAAAATATGTACAGTAAACGGGGGAAAAATATATAATTTTCACTTTTTTAATGAGATCATAAAAACTGTAAAACTGGCAACAGATACACATATAGTCAATGTCAAAAAGATGATGATCAAGAAGGCGTTGGAAATTGGAAAAAAGTCATAAAACTTCGTCCCTTTTTCTCCGTTTGAGAAGACGTCAAAAGAAGAGGTTAAGAGTTTCAAAAAAATGTTTTGGAAACAAAAAATAATTGGGCGAGAATTAGCCAAAATTAGAAAAATGGAGAATGAAAAGGGAGGATAAGAATTAAAAAAGGACGAATCGGCCCCCGATGAAAAAGGTTAAGTACGCTCTATTAAACATTACAAAATGGGGTTGGTTTAACGGAAAAATCGAAAGAAAATGAAGAAAAAGAAATTGATTATTGACAAAAAAAGGGCATGATTTGATTAACTTTTCCGCATATTACAACTAATTCAAGTTGATGGAAAATAGAAGAGAATTAGAGAATAATTTGTTCTAAACGAAAAAGAAGAGGGTTACTGTAAATATGATAAGGGAATAAGATGAAGATTGAAGGAGGGAGGAGGAACAATTATAATCATGAATTTGTGGAAAAAAGAAAGATCAAAACCATGAAGTTTCTGAAGATGGCCTAGCTTTTAGAATTGAGAATGTTAGGTCAGGTAGGCTACATCAGGTAATTCAAGGTCGGATGGACTAGAAAGCCAGTTTTGGAAAAGTTAGGCCAGGTATGATTTTCAGTGCCTTCAAAGTTTGAAATCTGACCATTGAGAACTAAAAAACTGCAGATGGTCTAACTATTTTATTTGAGATTGTTAAGCCAGGCAGTTGGAGATTTGAAGCTTGATGGAATAGAATTTCAGAAATGAAAAAGTTAGGCCAAGTTGATGTAAAAGTTTTGAGTTGGTTCAGACTAGAAATCTTATAAACCACAAAAAACAAAGCGGAATCTTTGAGTTTGGAACCCGTCTGAAAGTTGGATGGACTAGAAACTCACACAAGGAAAAGTTAGGCCATCGATTTCAATGGTTCCGAATTTTCAGAATTCTTAGGGTTTGAGAGTGTAGACCCTTTGGAGTGCAGTCTACAAAAATGAAGAGACTTCCCGATTTGGAAATCGGAAATTGGAAATGGCCAAATCAATCTAATTTTGAAAGTTTGAACTTCTAGACCACAAGCTACAATCTTTGAATTAAAAAAAACCATGGCAAAAAAGTGGCTATCTTTTGACTACAAACTACAAATTATTTTGTTCTATTATAAAAACTGAAATGTCAGTTCAAGCTCTTCGTTAGCAGCTAAATCAGCTTTGAAATCTACAGAATCTAAAACTTTCAAAACGCTACTGGCAGTCTTGGCACTGTTTTGAACTGTTAAATCATAAAGGTCACGATAATCTATTCTAGGTCACAAAGCCTGTAAGCCAAAAAGCCCATCTACAGTAATCTCGATTCCAGAAAAAATTTCCTTCTCCCCTACCATAAGAATTTGAGTTACCTATGGAATCTTCTAATCATTTTGCACACACACACATTTGACACATTTTCACACAATTGAAATTTTGTCTTGATTAAAGGATGTCGGTTGGTTTGATATCCTTCAAATAATAGTTTTCGTTTTGCTTCTTCATCATCAATTTCTTCTCACGCGATATCATAAAAGTGTCCCCCCTCCAATCAGTTAATGAGAGTATCTCTCTTTGAGTTTTTGATGATCTCTCTCTCTCTCTTTCTGATCCAGTGATATAGAGTGATATCTTCTGTCCAATCGACATCAAAACTCCTTCAAAAATCCATAAAATATATGAGATTGGGGTCTCCGTGACAAACACACTCTGTCCCATAATGTTTCAATTTTCCCCCTCTCCCGCTTCTCACTCAAATCTTATTCTTTTTCCACACTCTTTCTATCAATTCTTGTGTGGATAAGAGAGAGTATTACACAAAAACACTATAATAAATGATCGAGTTTCGAGAGACGAGGATTCTGAAGGATTCGCAACAACAACGTCTTCAACATCTTCTCCTTCTTCTTTGTGTTCGATCATAAATTCGATTTTATGACTTTGGCCCCGTCGCGAGCCGTCTCTCTCTTGCGGAGCAACTCACGACAACATGTTGCGGAATTCACAAAAAGAGTTTTCAAAAATCATTGGTGGCCAGCAAAAAGTTCGATCACTGGGCCTCGTGCATGATGGTCAGCCCCTCAACCGACTGCGCCACGCGTGCACAATCCACGTAGAAGCGGAAGGGCAAATAAAAAAGGGGCGGGGCAAGATAATTAGTGGGGAGGAGTCGAAAATGATGGGCATGGTAAAGCTATAATATCAGATTGATAATCACTTTATTTTTCCCCTAGTGGCCTAAAACAACAAACAACTTATCAAATCAATATAATGGGGTGCTTGAGTGGGCTAAAAAGAAGACAATAAGTCTCAAGATTTGCTCCGTGTGGATGGATGGATCATCATCATCATCACTTGTTCGTCACCCAAAAAAAATGATTTGTTGGGAGAGAGTCCATGGATGTTTTTCCAATGGTTGAGAAGGAAAGAAGATGAGGTATTGACAACTGTGATCTCCCGGAAACTAATAAATTTTGAGGGCAATGGTGGGGTAAAGGGTTAGTTATGAATCATGAGGAAAAGTAGGAGAAGGAAGAGAGGACCTGTATTAGTGTTGCACCATTGAACTTCGGAAAAGTATATCAGAGGTATCATAAGGAATATCAGAAGATAATTCGGATAGTTGACCGCTTTTTGTTGTCTCTGATGATAGCTGATTTTAAAAGCTCAAGGAGCAGGGCTAGTCCTCAAAAGCCAGAAACTCCCAGGGTCATCTAGGCTTAAAACAGGACTTAAAATCCTAGAAATTTGGGCCGCAAAAATACGAACTGATTAATTTGTGATAATTTTGAAAAAAAATATCCCAAAAATACAAATCCTACACTTCTTAAAAACTAAGCTAAGCCTAAGGGTGTTAGTCCCTGTGATAGGCTTTTTCAAACCACTCTAATCAAACTCTAGTGCATACCATTATCTTCAAATTTTCAAACTATTAAAAGTGCGCTCCACTGTACTTTTTGCACTTTTCAAGCACCACTCCTCTATCCCATCCCTCTGTGAACCTTGAACCCCTGTGCCCAGCTTCCGTGTCTATCTGTCTTCCCTCTTTTCAATTCCTTTTTTCCAATTCCAAAAAATGTCTCTTCTCCAAAAATTGATTTCTTTTTTTTCCATCCTTCTAAAGACACAATTTCTCTGCTCTCTCTTCTCCAGAGAGGGGGCACATGCGCACGCTTATGATTGGATGGAAAAGTGGCGTGCGGCAGTGGGCGGAGCCTAATCCATAAGTCTCTTTTCTTTTTTCTCATCATCATCATCGCCGGGAGGAGCCGAAAGAGACTACGGTAGTTATGTTCCATTGAAGAGTTATGAGGAATTGATAGAGAGAAGGAAATAGTAAGAGAATTAGAGAAGAAAAAAGAGATAAAGATAGAGAGACGTAGAGATAGAAAGAAGGGAAAGAGCTTCAGAAGATTTGAATCGAAGAGTTTCGTTTTAAGCCATAATAATCAAAAATTGATTTTTAGATCAACAGAAACAAAATCATTTGTCTAGCCTCCACTTCCAAAAAGTCGAAAAAAAAGGTTATAAATCTATCATCAATAAAAATTATGAAGATGAAATGATATCTATGATGAACGGTCTGCTGAAGTCTGTTCATATCATCATCAATCCCAATATATTACAACGCTCTTCATGTATCAATCAACCGCAAAAAATGAACCTTCCGTGGAAATCGAACTGGTTTTCTTGAGTACAGATGACCTAGTCGGAGAAGAAGAAAAAAGGAATTGAAAGTGGGTGGGAGGCGAACCTGGCTCAAAAGCTATCTGGGCTGGAGCAGGCACTGTTGCGCCAAGCGTGCGAGAACCAATAGAAATTGGTAGCGCGTATAAGACAAGGGAGGTGTTCAAGTACTCGTCAGGGGGGAAGGCGGATCACTCTCAATGTTTTTGGAAACTTCTTTTTTCAATCTCTCTGGCAACCGATTTCTACAATTATTTCCAGATTTTCTATGCCAATTTCAAAATTCGAAAAACGTTTCATACATATTTTGTCACTCGCTTCTCCAACTTCTTCATATTTTCGTCTCTTTTTTCCTGTCCGTGAAAGTTATTCCCTCCATCTCAAGGTCGTGAGGGTCTTCTCTTAAAAGGAGGGCGCCCCCCGACACAGACAAAAAGGTATCGCCAATCAACATACTATCTCGAAGAGAGAGGGAGATGAAACAAGAGAAAACAGCCTGTTTCATTCTTTTTTTAATTCATTAAACACTGTCCCTCACTTGTTAGTTGCTGTTACCTCACTCTCTCAAATAGTTACTTACCACCCGACATTCTCCTCGGTTTCATCTGTTTCCGTCGCGACGAGACCGCGGCCATTTCGGCGAGCAGCTCATTCATTTGGAGATCTGAAAATAGGAGGAAATTGAAATTAAGTAGATGGGAATAAGGAGAAAAGTCGAGTAAAAAAGTGGTTGGTCCTAATTCAAAAAGTCTAGAAAAAAGCTCAAATGAAAACTGGGAAATGGAGGTGAAATCAGGATCTTGAGAGTCTTGAGCTTAAGCCTAATCTGAGCAATTCAATGAAAAGTTTGAAAAGTAACCAAAAGGAACATTGGGAGAACTGTTGATGGATCTGATAAGGGCATATCAGAGTATCAGTTCTTACCCAGCTCCTTATATCCTAGACCTGCTCCACCCTCAGCTTCAAGCGGGAGCAATTAGCTCCCACCTGGCTCCAGAGTCTGGAGTCCAGACTATCATATCTCCCAAATGTCAAAATGAAACTAGAAGAGCATGTGTATGTGGGAAAGAAGAGAAAAGAGTAATGATGGACCAGTCGAAAAGAAAGGAGAGAGGCTTCAGGGTGGTGGGAAAGAAGAAGGCGAGAGAGGGGACTGGGGGACAGGGACAAAACAAAACACAGAACAAAAACGATTTATATTAGAAAGATGAGAACGACGAGGCAGGAGTATAGAAGGGGGGAAAAAGACAACGAAAACAAGGCTATTATCAAAATTTATATTATTATTTTATTTCCATTCTACTCCCAATGTCACCTTCCCCACTGCATTTCTCAATGCGGGAATTCATAGGGAACAAGAAGAAAAAAGGGAAAAGCCAGAGAGTGGGGTCAAACCCAAAACCTCCAGAAAGCCACTGAGCCGGAGCAAAAAGCGCTACCTACTCGGCCACTTGCCCGCTGAAGAATTGCGTTCTAGATGGTATAGAAGTTCAAGACAGTCCAAGAGAGCGAGGGCCTGGCAACTCCTCAAATGGGAGAAAAAGTTTTGAGGTGAGGCAGAAAGAAAAAAGGGTTTATTATCTTCCAAAAAGATCAATTTTAAAGAGAGATGACGGACAGGAAAGATGAAAATCGTAAAAATCTGTGTGGAGCGGCGAAGGAGAGGGGTTCTTTATTGAGGGGCGATGAGTGAGTGAGGGGATACGGTGTTGCAATTCAGAAGACGTCGTGAATGAAAATGGATGGAAGAGATCGGATCGTATAAAAAGTACGAGATGCGGTTGAAGATTCGGATAATTTCGATAAATTTCCACTGTGTGTTTTTAGGATTTCATTGGGAAAGTATTGGGGTGGAAAAGGTGTGTAGACATCGATGTGATGAGTCAACAGATTAGAATTTATGAACATTTTTTACGGGTGACGGATTGGGAGGAAAAAACTTGAAAACAGAAGTATGGGATGACAAAAGGAGGTAAGGGGTGATACAAAGTCATCAGAATAATTTAGGACAGCTCTGGCTAAAAATGGGAAAACTAGGCTGCAAAGTAGAGCTGGATATTAGAGATTGGGCTGATAGTTAAAACCTGGAAAGGTCTAGAAAGGCTTAAGGATCAGAAATTTTCAAGCTCGAAGTCATTGACATCATTTCAGGGTTTAGGCCAGTCTGCGAAGGTCAAGGAGGCTTATCTAGGTTAGGCTTATCATTCTAGACTTATTTAGATCTTTTTCGGGCTCAAGTTCAGTCTTCTCGGAGCTTAATCTTCACGAAAGCGTGCCTTTTGTTAGGAGTACACCACGACTTGAAGCATGGACAAGATGCCCCCGAGTTCTGAAAACATGAGGAATTGAGAGATGAAGTTAGGCTAAAAAGATGAAGTTAATCACAAAAATGAGTCATTCAAGGAACCACAATCGGTCTGAAAATCTAAATTTTACGGTCAAATTAACTTTTTTTGGAACAATTCTTTATCACTAATTTTGGAGTTTCGCAATCAAACAAATTGTAAGCATTTTCATCATCTTAAAATTTTGAAATCAACAGGATCCCACATCCCGATCAGAAAACTTCAGAAGAGCCGAGCATCATTCCTTATCTTCAATCATTAAAAAACACAAAACACACACACTTTTTTATGAATTATCAATGATATAAAAGCCAAATCAATCGAATAAAAGAAAAAGAGGAAATTAAGAAATTACTTGCATGATTTGATGATTGATAAAACGCTAATTGAATTAATCGAACACAACCAACAAAAAAAAGAATCGTCATCGTTTTCAAAATGATTCGAGACAAATTTCCCACCGACGACAACGACGATGATGATAATTGTCACCCCTTCTTAATTCATTTCTTAACCCATCCGATTTTCGGCGCCAGGTACCCGTATACCGGTGAGGGCGTCCAAAAAGAGGAGACGTAAGATATGATCTGGTAAAATATGAGTTGTTGCAAACAAGAAGAAGGGGAGCGACGCCGACGCCTCCATCGCCGCCACGGGAGACCCCTTTAACGTCTTCTGATGAATAGACACAGAATAGGAGGAGGCTCCGCCCACTTTTTGTTCCTCCTCAATCATTTCAGAATTCAATCGAGATGAGACGACGGAGATGGAAAAGAATAGGGGAAAAGAGGAAATTAGAGCTCCGCCCATTTTTAAATTACCCCTCAAAGAGTGGAGAGAGAGAGAGAGAAAAAGAAATGAATTACTACTGTGTGTGCATGGTGGTGAGGGGGGAGGGGGCTCTCTCAATGATGATGAAGGAGAAGGAGGTCCCTTTGGAGAGCTCCCGGAGCAAGAAGAAGAAGCACGGCTGTTTGTCCCTGTGTGTGTGTTGCAATTTTATGATTTGAGGCTTAGATTGTGATGGATAGAAGGAGAAAAAGACAAGAGATGAGGTCGTGCTTTTTAGCCTAATTGGATCACGAAAAAAGTGATAATAAAAAAGTGGGCGGAGCTTCAGACATTAGCCAAATTGAAACTTTAAATGACGCACTCAAAATGTCAGAAAAACCGAAACTTTTGGAGTCAAAAGTCTAAAGATTTTATGCGTAGTATGCAACAAATAAATAGACTGAAAAGACGAAAGGATATGATATTTTTCAAGGATTCTCAAGGACGACAATAAAATGTGGCATCAATTTCTTCTACTTGAATGTCTCAAAACAGATTTTCTGTGGTTTAAACGCTCAACAAATTATTGGAGATTGAGATGGATTTTCAATAAAATGAAGCTGTGGTTTTGGTATCATAAGTTGAATTTTGGATTGCCTGAAGGACTAAAAAAGAACCAGAGAGAGAACCTCTATTATAAGAGCTTAAAATTTTAAATCTAGTTGTTCAAAAGGCAAGAAGAAAGTCTGGTAGAACTTCTATCATTAAAGGCCGGAAAATGGGAAAGTAAGACGAGGGGAACCATAAGAAAAAGAGCCTGCCCCTATATTAGAGGTATGCGTATTTTTGAAAAAAAACATACTCTAAACAATCTCAATCTTGTCATAATGCTCCTAGATTTCGGATTCGGACATCTGAGCAAAGCGAAAAAGTTCAAACAAACAAGTATTTGTTTTACGATACATCTGGACAAACCGACAAATCGAGAAGCTCAGATTTTCAGAGAAATGGCCTGGATCTGTTTTTTTTTTTTGAAAAAACCTGTCAGCTTTTACTTTCTATCTCAACTGAATCATTATATCAATACACTGTTTTTGAACTCGTCACTTTTTTTTTGGCTCAAAATCTTTCCCGGCTCAGAGCCAGACTAGTCTAACAGAACCTTCTCTACAAGATATCAGGACTATCCTAATTAATTCTTATTGAAAATTAGCAAATAAAAATCCATGTATGACACACTGAGACACGACACAAAAAAAAAGAACCGATGTCTTCTTCTTCATCATCTTCGGACGAGTCGAAATGGGGGGAAGAACAAATATGAAGTAGGATTGCGGAACAAGAGAAAAGAAGAAGAAGAAGCTCCCCCAAGGTAAAATGAGAGCCACGAGAGAAAGAGAAAAGAAAAGAGTAATCATAGTTTTTTTTTGCGGTTTTTTTTTCTCATAAATCATCACAATATTGACATTTCGTTTTTCGCCTTTATTCAATGTACGGTTTGCTTTTTGCTTTTCTCTCTCTCTGTAGTAGGTAACGAGTCGTCTCTTTCTCTTCATTCCCGAAAGATGAAAATGGTTAGTTTTGTTGTAAATTGAAAAAGAAGGAGAAGAACATGATGACAGGATCGAATTGCTTCATCATCAATGTATGTACAATTGAGGGAAAAAAGAGAGAGAGAGATGCTCAACATTTCTTAACCATTAGCAACCCTCTGACCAAGTAACCACTCCCCACGAGAGAGAAAAAGTTTGTTCATAAGTTGGTAGGTCAATTAAGGGATTAACCAAGTTTCTTTTTTTTTTTGAGAGGGAGAAAGGTTAGTTGGAATGGAAAAGAAGGGGGAGGTTCTGGAAAACATGAGTTAGTTTGAAACGGTTCAGGCTGATCTGAGGTAGTTTAAGGTAGCTCACGAAGCTTAGTCCAAAATGTTCTGAAAGGTTTTGGAGCTCCTATCTTGATCTGAATCTGAGTAGGTATTTTCAGTTTTAACTTCAAGTTTTAACTTTTTTTAACTTCAAGCTCCAACTATCAGGAAAAGGTGAGTTATAGAGAAAAACTGAAGATTGAAGTGGTCTTAAATGGCCTCAGCTAGGCCGGCAGAGATAACCGATGAGTATCGAAGGTAAGGCCAGCCGAGGAGAGCTCAAGCTCCGAAACTTTCTGGAGCTTCTTTTTGAGCTCAAGACCTAAGTGCAAACAGTTCCAGCTCTGGTGGCCTAGAGATGCTTCAGAGATCCTGAACACTGCTAGATTGAAGTAGACTGAGCTAGGCGGAACAAGTCCAATGAAGGCTAGAGCTGTCTTTTTTTGTCTTAAACTGTTTGGAAAAATTGTCTACCAAGCATAAATGAGCCCACAGAACAGTCAAAATCCATATTCGCTAACCAAATAACTCCAAAAAACCAGCAGTGGCTCGCCTGAGCCCCTGAGCCTGAGCTCGTCTCCATGCTCCCTTACTCCAGAACGCCTGTCCCTTTTCCCTCTCTCCTTCCCATCATAAACAACAAGAAATTAGGGATCAACCTAGATCAACAGATGGTTTGTTTGACCTCCTCCTCCTCCCTCCTGTCCTTCTGTCTCGAGGAGTGGCTCCTTTCTCTTTCTCTTTTCTGAGACATGACGTGGCATTTTTGATGAGATTTTGAAATGATATTAAATATTCCAAAAACGACAGTATTAATCGCTTTTTTTGGGGGTAGAAGAGAAGGTTTTGAAAATCACAAGACGACGTAATGAAAAAAGAGGAATATAAAATTTTTTGATTGTTCCCTTTGCCTTCTTCCTTCCATCACAACCTATCCTGTTCTTGTTGCGAAACAAAGTGAGAGAGAGACAAATTAGTCATTTTGTGTGGGAGAGAGAGAGAGACGTGTGTGTGGGGGATTGTGTTCATTAAAAAAAATAGCGCGGGAAAATTAAAAAAGGAAGTTTTTTGAACTAAGTTCAAGTTGGATTAGAAAGTACGCTCTAGTGAGAGCGGTTTGGAATTGAAGCAGTAAAGCTAGAAAACTATAATAAAGGATAAAGCTCATTTTGAGTAGCTATAGAGCTGATTGAAGTGTTAGAATCACAGGAGTGAACGACTGATATTCAAATAAAAGGGATGAGTAACTGCGCTCTAACGAACTCAGTGGAGTCAGGTTACCATAGCTTCAAAAGTTTTTTATCAGTTCAAATCTAGGCAGCTGGTGGCAAATTGGTCAGACAGTTAGAAGTGAAAAGCCTAGAATAAACTCCTATCTTCTTGAACATTGTGTGGGTAGCTACGCAGTCAAATCTAGAACAATCGGCCCCGACGATTTTCATTAGTGTGGGGCAAAATAGGCTGCAGAGCCAACCTGAGCAAGCCCGACAAAGCCTGAACAGACCTAAACTTTCTGAGCAACCCGAACGATCCTGAACAGTTCAAACGAGCTCTAGCAAGCCCTAAACCATCGGGTTGCTCAAGCCTTACGACGCCTAACTTCAAAATCCGTATCCCCTTAACCAGTTCCCCGAACCGCTACTCAGCCAAATCAAGGCTCCATCTAAATTGCAATAATCTTCTTCTTCATCATCTCCTCTTCTCTTCAATACCATTTCCGTTCATCATTTTCCAATTGTGCTCCTCCTCTTCCATCCTTCCTCCCTCCACATGCCCCTTCCTGTACCCCCTACCACCACTTAACCCTATAATCTTCAGAACATTGAATCTATTTATGTTATGTCAATCGCAAAAAAGAATGAAATTTAACAAAATTGAAACAAAGAAGTGTCTGCGTCTCTCACTCTCCCGTACTCTCTCTCTCTCTCTCTCGGAACCGAAGGCTCCACAGTAATCGGCAAGAGGTCACCCTCCTCCTCCGAAGACAGGAAGGGTGTTCACATTTTTTCTTTGTGCATTCATTCTCTTCTTCACAACCATTTGAAACGATTAAAAATTCGTTGTCCGCGGCGTCTACCATCGGCGCCCAACAGGCCAACAAAAAGACATTTGCATATATTAGGCACACGGAACAATTATGTTGCAAAGCGGGTTTTCTTCTTTTTCTCCAACACTGTATGAAGAAGATTAGAGACTCCGAAATTGATGGAAAACGAAGACATTTTTGAAGACCTCTTTGGGAGGTTAACTAAAGGGACATCTTTCACACTTTAGAGAGTGAGAGAGAACCTGTTGCCACGTCATAAATCAACACGGCGCCCGCCCTTTCTGAGAAAGCGACACCTACCAGGGTGATGAGAATGAAGAGACAAAGAAGATGAGAAGAGAACTTTTAATTTATTAATGTATATGTCCTTTTTTGGGCTGGGAGGTATTACAATGATGACGTTGGAGAGAGAAAAGTTTCAAATTTCAAGGTTTTCTGAATTCACTGAGTAACGACTCAAAGATGTGCGGGGAGTGATACGGAGTCAACCTTTTACGGAGCAACTTGGGAATTAGGGCAGCTAGAGACTTGGCGAAACAACGAAAATGAAGCTGTAAACGTGCTCCACCGTGTTTTAGATTTTGTGAATCCTGTTTCTAAAGGTTAGGACTCAAAAAGAGTCAGATCGATAGACCTCACTTCCAGCTCTTGATTTGTGGTTTTTAGAGCTCCCTACCAAGCAAACGAACTGAGTTGTGCTCACTAAATTGAGGGTGGGGTATTGATTTGCTACGTATCAAAAAAGTACTGTCTATGAGTCGCTATGCCAAGAAGCTATTCAAGAACTACACCGACTAGAAGCTATCCACCTAGCAGAACCGTTTTGGAGCTCTTTACCAACAGTAACCTGAACTACAGTAATCTCGATCTAGAGACCGTACCCGAGGAAGTTTTGAATTCAACCTACCGTAACCCCATTCATTTCCATCATTTCAAAATCTAATAATCTCCGGAAATTGATACATTCTTGTTCCTTCTCCTCCTCCTCCTCCCAACCACCACCCAAAGTCTTCTCTTCATTCTATCAATCTCAAAACCAATTCAAATCCATCCATTACTCAATTGCATCTGTATCTATTCTAGTAATACTCTTCTCCTCCTTTTTCTTCTCAAAATCCACTCAATCTATGTATGTATGTCCATACATGCCTCCTCACAAATGTGTTTATCCTCATGTGCCTTTAATATGGAAAAGACAAAATCGAGATTTCTCTCTGGCCATTCCCATGAGAGGACTCTCTCTATTCTATCTTTTAGAAAAAGGAATAAGAGACAGAACTCTATTTTTTTTCAATTTTCTCTTTTCTCTCTCTCTCTCTCTCTCTCTCTTTGCTCATCCATCCGATTATGGTAACTTTATGCCCGCGACGTCTTCTATTCTTTAGAAGACGTCCCGCTTCTTCTTCTTCTCGTCTTCGTCCCAAGTCAATTTGTGCAGATTAGGAGCCCAAAGCCAAAAAAACCGGGGAAGAGAAAACCGGCAATTTCTTCTTCAATCCATGAAATAAAATATTCTCAATTCTCAATTCTTTTTTCCAAATGATTTGAGGATGAAGGTGCCAATTATGTGCTCAAACGGAAATGCGACTACTGTAGTCGATTCGTTCGTTCGTCAGCTGCTTTAAAGGCTTCAGATGAAGAGAAAAGGGACAATTCATTTGATATGAATTCGTTCTGGAGGATCCCTTTTTTCTTCTTTTTTCAACAAAAATGGAGAAGAGCAGATAATTGGAATTCATAAGGAGCAGAGACACCAAATAAGAGACAAAATGGAATTAGTATTCGATGGATGAAAGTTACATATACAAAATATGGATATGGAGTAATATGGAAAATGAGAAAGAGGAGGGATAAAGGATTAGAAACATATATGGAAAATGGAAAGGGGATGAAAATGAGTTGGAAGGGTGGAAGAATAGAATTCGATAAAATTGAAAGTTGAAGCTTATGAAAAGTTTGAGATGGAAGTCAGCTGGAGCAATTCTGGAAGAGCCAAAAGAACTAAAACTAAGATCGAAGGCCTAGAAGAAGCTTAGAGAGCTGAACGGGAGAAGTTGAAGATCTGAAAGAGCCCGAAAGCCCCTGGAAGCCAATAAAAATGAAGTTAAAAATCTTGAAGAAAAGTTATACCAGAGGACTCCTTCGAAACTTTTAAATCAGTTTTTAGACCCTTAAAGCTTTTATGAAAAACCTCAAGATGGCCGAGAACCCCTAGCTCCATTTCCTAGGCCACCTTCTCTCTTAACTTCCATCCAATAGACTCTGGTAGAGCTCAGAATAGCCTGGAATGTGTTTCTCAATTTGAGTAATTATGGTTCGGCAATATCTAGAAAATTTGACATTAGGTCGGACTTCCACAGACCTCAAAAACTTAGGACCCCTATTATGCTTCAAAATGACCTAGAACTCCCAACTCCTTTTCCTAGGCCACCTTATCAATCTCCCTTAACTTCCATCCAATAAAGCTTCCAATAAGACAGAAGACTCTCTTATGATTTACAACCCTTCCGCCTTCTCTTCTCACACACACACTAGAGGGTGACCTGTTACAACTGATGGTAAGCCTCCCTCTTCCTCAGGGTGGGTGTCAAAATATTGATGGTCCTTTCGATGAGCGGTTGATCTTAACAAACAGAAAAAAAGAGAGATTCAAAAAAAGGGAACGGTTTTTAATTTAATTCGAAACAAGAGAGAGAAAGAGAAAGCGGTTCTTGGTAATTAGAGACTTGAAAAAAGTGGGCGGAGTCAAATGAGAGAGGGGATCAAGGAATGCATGTGAGTAATGATGTCATTGAAGAGAGAATTTAAATAGAAAATGCTTTAAAAAAAGGAGAAATGTTGCAAAAAAGGTCAGAGATTAAGAGAGAGTTGATAGATCAAAAGAGGGAAAAGCTAGGCCACGAGTCGAAAAGTTGTGGCCAAGTTTTGAAGGAATAATAATATTTCGTAATGATCAATCTTGCTCAAAAAGAGCGAAGCTAACCTTTTGAATTTGAGATTTTGAAAAAGGTAAGCAACAAAACTGTTAGCCTCCGAAAAGGTTAGGCCACGAGCTTGAAAAAGTTAGGCCAGGCTTTTCCAGAAGCTTCAGCTGACCTAAACTCTAGCTTTATCTAAATCTGCTATTCAAAGCCTGGTAAAGCCTGGTAAAGCCTGAATAGCCCAAAAAGCCCAAAAACCCAAACTTAGACAGGTCAAACCCAGAACCTCAGTTTAAGCAAATCTGGAGCCAAAATACGTATCCAAATGAGAAAAAAAAGAGCCTGAGCACACATTGTGTCTGACGTCTTCTGGAAAAAAGGATAAGAAGACGTCTGCCTGTTTTCTCTCATGGTGTCTTCTTCTTTTTTTCCTCTCTCTCCTAACTGAAAAAAAAGAGAAAAGAGCAGCTAATAATCGTTGTGCCATCAAAAACGAGGCACGACGTCTCCGCCATCTTGCTCAAAGCTCCGCCCCCTTTATGCTCGGCGCCTTTTTCTCCTCCTCGGCCGACCAATAATAATTGTGGATGCATTGGCAAAATGGGCGTGGCTTTGCTCGTCATAACTACAGTAGGACGAGCGGGCATTACGAGCTCCCTCTTTTGATAGAAACGGAAAGGAAAACGAAGGACAATTTCCCATTTGAAATGAAATTTAATTAAAAACGTTTTGCCCCCATCTCGTCTTGTATACATGAGGAATCAGAAAGCTTTCTGATGATGTGCAAAAGAAATTTTTTTTTGAAAAAAAAGAAGTGACGGAAATGAGTTTTATTTGATAGAGAGAAATAGTCGGAATGAAGCAAGTTCGATGGAGAATACTTGCCTTTGGAAAGCATGCTCTACTGCACAAAGGTAGATCAAACTTTAACTCCTAAAATTCAAAAAGTTGTTATTTTTCAAAAACCCTTTCTTCCCTTTTCTTTCAAATATTTCTTGTCTACCCCTAGATTGTATCTTAATGGACTTGTGTCAAATAAAACGTTTCTTTCTTTTCTTTCGATTTTTATTTTCGTTGTGTTCAAAAATGGACAAACTTGAATTTATGATAATCACCCGTTTGTGGAACTGAAGAGAAGAAGAGGAACTTTGAAGATAAAAAATGGAAAAAAAAGAAAATGTGGTCTAGGATTTATCCAACTTCTAAGCCTAGGCCATGAACTTGGAGCTCATGCAATTGAAGCTCTAGGCCATGACTCTATAGCCGTAGACCACTGAGATAGGGGAAGTCTAGAAAGTTGCTCATAGTGGCCTAGGATCTACAACTTGAGAAGCTGGGCCAGGTTCCTGTAGTGTATAAGACGGCTTTCAAAAAGCAAAGCCTGATTTGGATTTGCTGCGCTATTTTGGTCATAAGACAATTAAAAAAACAATACCCAAAAGTTGGCCATTCTAGGTCACTATCTCAAGCTCCTCCAAGCCGAAGACCCCAATCTGACAGGTCCAGAACTCCCTGAAACTCCCCATGGCCTAGAAGCCCCCTCTGCAATTTCCAGGCCACCCTTTTCCCAACTCCCTTGGGCCCTATCACTTTCCTTATTTCCATCCTTTCAATTAAATTTGAAATCATGAAACCTTCTTCTATATGTTTTGCCGGTGTGTATGTGTCTACATGTAGATTTAATAGTGACCATATTGTACCAAATGAATAATACAACATCCTCTCCTCAAACGTCTTCTCTAAATGTCTTCTGAAGAGAGGAAAGGAAGAGAGAGGATGTCACCTCTCCTTCTCCTTGTATATTATCTATTATTCAATATTAAGGCACTGATGTCAATCAAAAAACCCGCGAGACGAGACAGAGGGAGAAGAAGAGCTTCTCTTTCCGGGAAGAGACAGGGTGAGAGAGAGAGAGAGAGAGAAATTGTCAGATTCTCTTTTTTCAAGGTGCGACTTTCTAAAAAAAAACCACTCCAGAAGGTGGAATAAGATCTTACTTTGAAGCTATTAAGGCTCATTTTAAAGACAGGACAATTTTAGATTTTGTGTGCATTATGTCGTAGAATATGATGCATAAACTAATTGATTAATTTTGAATTTTCTAAAAAAGAAAAAGCTATTGCTGTCCAAGGGGTGGTCCGATTGATCGTCGAGTTCAAAAAGGTCACAACCCATACAAACTTCCTTCTGGCGTCTCCGATCAGCCCGGCTGTAGCCCTTAAAATTCTCAATTTCTACCTGAATATGTTGATCTCAGATAGTAGAGAGCTCATAGATTTGGTGTCTTACTATAGTCTGAGCAAGAGTTTCGAAATGAGCTCTAATCATTGATTCAAAGTAAGTGCGTTAAGTCAAGAGAAATAGAGAAAATTTCCAGTCTGCGTCTCCCAACTTTGAATTCTATTTCTGGACGAAGGTTCGACTTTGCTCTGATTATACTTGGAGCATGTTCTGTTGGGTTTGGATTGATCCTGTTAAAATCGAGAAGTTTCAACTATTCTTTTCAGCTCCCCTGGACTATTATCAAATTTCCCACCTTTCATTCAAGACCTCTACCAACTTTTTTGAACAACTTTCCACAAAATTATGACTCCAACTGAACAGAAGGATACTTGTCATGTTACACCTTTTCTCTCTTGTGAATATATCTTGTAAGCGAAGGGAAAAAGAGAGAAAGAAGAAAGAGAAAGAACGGTCGTTTTTGTGAATTATTGCTTTTGAGTAGCGTCTCTTAGACCTTCGGGTAAAAGAAGTGTCAATTGAAACATAGTACCAATTTTTATTCATTTATCAATCGGAATGGGAAAAAGAAAAGAAGAGAGAGAGAGAGTCGATTCAAATTTTATATACTCCTCAGTCTTGTTTTTTGAGAACTCGGTAAAAAGGGATTTCGAAAATTTTTGGAATTCTGTTCTGAGAAAAAAAGTAGCGGTCATTCGCGCTCTATTGCACTTTTCAGATTTGAAGTTTTGGGAAAATTGTGAAGCTGTCTTCCAAAATCCTGATTGGCAGAAAGGAGCTTGGCTCAAGGTTAAAGTCTCAAAGTCTCGATTAGATTTTGAAAATTTGGGTGCCAGATTTTCAAAAGGGGCGGAGCCTAATATGCACTGTCAAAAGTCAAGGCCTATTTTTATAACTATAACTGATTTTGATAACAAGGGTTACTGTAGTTCATTCGAGTTCCTCATTTCCTTAAAAGCTCAAAACTTTCAAACTTTCTTAAAGTGCAACCTCGCTCCATAGAGCCAAAGTTCCAATCGTTATAAAACTACCGTATTCCCTTCCATAAAATGTATCCTAATCTAACAAATTGCTCATTTTCCAAATCTGTTTCAATTCTCAACAAAACTTTTTTCTGAAGAATTAGAAATGGAGCAGCATAAAAAACGGAGAAAAGAGAACGATAAAAATGGAGAAAAGGGAATGATGACGTTGTGGAGGGAGAGAGAGGACAATGAATTAGCAGATTGCTCTCTTTCCTTCTTCTCTCTGTGTTGGCTCCAAAAGCACATCTTCTTGTTATTCTTGCATCCGGCGGTCTTCAAGCTCCGCCTCTTTTACTGACCGTTCGTCTTTCCTAAAATCTAAATAAAATGATCATCATGGGAAAGTAAGCTCATCGAATTTATATAGAAAAAAGAATAAAATCAAATAACTTATACTGTAGACGGTTGGGCGAAGGGCAGAGGGGAAAATGATGAAATAATTAAAAATAGGCGAAGACTGCTCTAAAAGTTGGATCTACTACTTGAATCGAATGAATCGAAAAAAAAAGGATTTGAAGGAAGCAAGATCACAGACCAATGGTAAGTTTACAGTAATATATATTGATAAATGTAGAGTTGGGGAAAAGGAAAAAGGGGGCAAAACATAGGCGAAGACAACGACACATTTATTTATTGTGGTGGAGAGTTGAGAAGACGTTCGACAGCCGCGTTCAGGTCTCCAAGTGATGCGGTCAAAGCTGTAAATCAATTGAGCTTAGTATTGGAAACGAATTATGTAACTCATGATGATCTCACCTGCCAAGTTTCTAGCACGATTCGAGAATCCCATTGATTGAAGTTGCTCGAGTTGTGAAGCATATGCTTGTTCTGGGTTGACGGCTGGAGCAGCAGCAGCACCACCGGCTCCTGGCTGAAAAGAGAAGGTTTTAATAGAAAGGCACCTCGTATTTCTAGTTTTGAGAGACGAGTACGAATAGCTGAACTAAAAGTTCAATTTTCAAATCGAATCTAGTTCTTCAATTGGGATAAAAGTTACAAGCCTTCTAGGTTTACTGTAATATCACACCTTCGCGTTCTACATATTATTCTATTCTCCCATCTCATCCATCATATTCCGATGCTGCTCTCCAATCAACAGGATCAAAGGGAGAAATCACTCAAAAGTTTATCGTCCGAAAGAGACATTTCTCTTTCTTTTATCGACCCCGGCGCGATTCCCTTTCTACTTGGTCCCAAGATATGATTAATGTGTCATTTGATGATTTCGGCGACGTGTCATCGCTTTCTTTCACAATGTATTCACAACAGGAGAAAGCAACAGTTGTCATTCTGTTCACCTTTTTGTGGACTCTCTACTCATCCCGCCACACCACGACGACACCTGAGAGAATCAAAAGATAAAGGGATACAAATATCAGATGGAGCCGCCGGCGGATCGCTTCTTCATATTTCGGTTAGAAGCACTAATCACTCAGATGAGAAGGAAGAAGGGGAGGAGGCGATTCGATGAGTCCTCTTGTCTCAATATTTGACAGAATATCTGTTCTTGTTGTTGTCATCGTTTAGCCACAAGAGAAGAAAAGTAAGGGAGGGATGCGGTTTTTTTTTGGAATTGTAACCTCTAATAGAAGAACACTTTTATTTTATGAACAGATGTAGAACAACATCTCAAACGATCCGAACTGGTCTAGTTTGAGCTACCGTAACATTCGGGTAGCGTCTGAATCTTTACTAATATGTCAATTTGTAAACGATTTCCCAATGGAATTCCATATTGTTTTTAAAACTTGGGCGGTCGCCTATTCCAAGGAAAACTCAATTATTCTAGTTTCGCCATTAGATTTGTATAGACAGACTCAGAGAGAGAGTGGGTCCATCACATCTAAAAGAGAGAAGAAGTTTGGAAATTCCATCAAATTCATCTCTTTTTGTTTGAGTATGAAAAGAGGAGCCGAAAAAGGGGGAATAGAGGAGGCAATCATTCGAAAATCTATTCCCCGGGTGGAATCCGAAAAAATATGGTCTTCTTCATCTTCTTCATGTGCTCCTCTCGGGCCAAAAGGAGCACTTGATTGAAAAAGAGAAATGCTCATAGATAGATAAAGAGAGAAATACAAATTAACATTTCCTCTGAGAATAGGCAATTTTGAAAACATTGGAAGGGACTCTCTGGTAATTGCTCATTACATATTACGAAGAGTCAGTGCTTTCTTTTTCTCCCCGATGTTTATCTCTTTTCAATAGAAAACACCATGCTTCTTGTCATGTTTCGAAACAAATGAGTGCGCGAATCTCTTCCCAAATAATAACGGATGATTCGAGGGAGGGGGGACCATCTCTTCCATGTCAAATCAACGCGTCATATGTGTTTTTGTGTGCATGTCTTCCTTCCATTGTTCTTCCACTTTTCCTTCTCCTCTCGTTATTGGATTTATATGCATTACACCATACTTTGAAGAGGAGAGTTAGTTCTCCTCTTCAGGAGAGGACCAAAACATGCATTAAGTGATACAACAACGTGTCTACACACACATGTCCCTACAATTCCATCAACATACTAATTAATGAGAAGAGATGATGATTGGAGTAGGAGGACGAGGTTTCGGGATTAGTAAGGACATACATGTGCTGAAATGAGGGAAATTGAAAAATAATTTTGATTTTTTTCCCTGCTGATACTGTAGGAAGTGATGTCTCAGGAAGAGATCAACACAGACGTTTTTCAAGATCTTGGGCTCCCGAATCTACAGGTTTACTGTGTTGATGTGATGAACTTCTACATGTTTAGGCTACAAATCCCAAACCCGTACTGTAGATCTCTAGTCTGTCTTCAAACGACCAACTCTTACGAATAGTATTTCTGATATTGTACTCGTTCTACAGGTGTCTTTCTTCCAGTAACCAATATTCCCATGCTGTCACCAGCCATCTGCCAATTCTTGTCAATGTGTAAAGAATCCCATTCGAAGAGTCCATTCAACAGAAGGGTAAAGGAGAAGATGTAAGTGCTTTTCATGGAACAGATCATCCGCCCATTTGTCGGTCTCTATCCTTCTTAATAGACTATTCTTCTTTCCATGTCCATTCACTAATCACTTCGAATATCATTTGCATCGGCTCCGCCACCACCGCCGGCACAAAAAAAGCGGTAAAGAACCGGAAGGCGTGCTGGTCAACCAACCAGCTGCCTTTTCCATATCTTATGAAATGAAAGGCGCTAAAGGCGCATGTTCCTTCGTGTCGATTAGACAATTGTTGAATGAATGAATAGATGAATACTATAAATGTAATGGAAAAGAAAGGGGAACGACGCCTTCATCTTTTCCGGTGTGGTGGTCTTCTCTTCTTTTCTTATACTTCTTGCTCTCCCGCATTATTCCATTACACAATTTTCATTTAAGATGAAGCAAAGGAAGCAGAAGACACATCGTTTAGTATGATCTATGCAAATGTCGTCAAAACAATCGTCTAATGAGACAAAAGGCTAGGGGGAGGGGAGACCAATTGCTTGAAACATACGGGATAAATTTGATAGTGCCGTCCCTTTTCCTTCTACAGCATAAAACGCTTACAAGATGAGATTATAGTGACATCCGATCCGTGGAATGTGTATTTCTGTGCAAATATAAACGTCGTCGCGCATCCCAAATATGCTACACACAAAACATGTGCTCCTAACAATTAGAGGGAAAGGATGAGAGAGATGAAAAATGAAACAAACTGATTTCAACGAATTGAGCAAAGGGACTAGCTAGAACTTGACGCCAGGCTCGATCGAATGAAGCTCCCAGGTACACTGAAAGAGGTCTGATGCTTGTGGCTCCTAGAATGTTTGGGATGTATGATGCTGCCGAGACTGTGAGAACTTCGAAAGAGTCCCACCTGTCCAGGCTTCAATATCAGTTTCAAAGTGGGTTAAATCGAGACAGTCACGCATTACTTCAACTGTTACCTACTGGAATTAGGCAGTTTTTGAATCTTGAAAAATGAGAAGTTCGTGAAGCAGGTACGCTGGTTTCGAAGCCTTACAACAACGTTTAAGCTGCTTCTAACTGTATTCAAACTTCTAGAAAACCGCCGGCCTTTCATTCCTCGATTCCTGAATCTTCATAAAACTACAGTACTCCTCTGGTCTTTGTGATCCATTTTCATTCCTCTTTTACTAATAAAAACTTCTAAATATATCCATTTTGTGTCAAACGGAAGGCGATGTGTGTCTCTTTTGTCGATCACCGGTTTTTATGTATTTCCCACTACTAATATCATTTTATGTGTGCCGGGGCGAAGAGGGATACACATACACACACTCATCCATATAAATACACGTTTTGGCATTGCAAAACGCGGAAAATTAATCGAAAAATGGATAGATATGTGCCAACACAATGTGTGACGCGTGTCCAAAGAGAGATGAAGAGAGAGAAAAAGAGAGGAAAAGAGCAAAATTGAAAAATCTGATCTATTGCAGAGCAATGCCCTTCCTTTCCATACATCCGAATCTGAAGATGGAGAGAATGAGAAGACGTTGGCCAGACAGAGATGAAAATTATTGCCTTTGTGTGTTGCCAATGAAATTGTTTCGGCCATTGAAACAAACTAACAATCATCAAAAATGGATAGAGAGGGGACCTTCGGATGATAAATACTGTTAGACTTTCAAAATTATCTAAAAATTTTTTTCTGAAGTTTTCATCAAAACAGATGGTGATGGTCTGGATTAACTAAGCGACTCCGATTGGATTCAGATCTGAGGTCCGATAAATTCCAGTGCGGTTTCAGAGCTCTCAAACTGCTCTACAGTACCCCTCTCGATTTATGAATTCCGTGTCTTTTTCCCACACTTCTCTGCTTCATCATCATCTTATTGTAACCATAAGAAGAATATGTGGGAAAAAGAAACATCAGAATTCTCGAAAAGGAGGGGCAGAAATTAGAAATTCGATATGATAATTGCATTTTGTGGAGAGCAAACACAGGAAAAGATTTTCGATTTGCTCCTCTGTCATCATGTGCCTTCTTCCTTTCTCTTCGTCACTTTATACTCATTATCTAACATTTATCCATAGCATGTCAAACAAGACGACGCTTCTCTTTTTGCTTATTCGGATGAAAATGGCAAAAGCAGAAGTCGTCTTGTTACATTATTCAGAACACAACGTCTTCTTCTTCTATCTTCTGCTTGCCTTGGCGAGCATGCGCGCACTTCCGTCGATGCCGCCGCCGCCGTCACAGAAGACTCGACACAACTCATCAGCTTCTAAATTTGTGTGTATTCCCAAAAACTTTTTGATATATTTTGAAATGAAGGGAACTTCATTTTGAAGAAGAAGAAGATGGGCCATCTTCTAAATTAAGAATTTGAAAATGATGATAAAAGTGACGGGAGAGGGGAAAGTTGAAGAAAACATGAAGGAGAGTTTGAGGAAGTAGGGACTTCCGTTGAAGAGTGAAGATAGTGGAAGGTTCAGAGGAAGTTGACAGAGAATAGAAACATTTGAGAATGATCAAGATTTCTTTAAGTTAAGATTTTAATAATAAGCTAGCTTTGGAAAACTTTCGGAACGTCATTCCCGGTTCCAATATTGAAAAAGACTGCCACAAAGTTCCGATGACAAGTTGTAGGAAACTCAAACTGGTCTTAGTCTTACAAACATTATTGGCATATTAGAAAGTAGGTAACTTCAAGGGTTTCAGTAGAACCAAGAAAAATGTTCGGAACCACACGAAGAAGAGTTGAAAGTTCAGAAGAAGTTAGCTGAGGTACGACGATACCGATAGAAACTGGAAATTTCCAACAGAAAGTTCAATTTTTGTGAAAAGTGAAAATGCTACCCCACTTGTTCAGATTTTGGCAGTTTCTACTTCAGATACACCTTTACAAATTCTTAGATTCTGAAAACGAGCAAATTAACTTACAAATCCACCAGCAAGATTTAATTGTCGGATCATATCAGCAAGACCGCCCATATCGTTTCCTCTAAAACACAATAAAAACAATTGTTAAAACACTCAAATTAATTACATACCCAGCAGCAGCACCACCAGCAGCGGTTCTATTGTTATCAGATGCATTATCAGTTCCTGCTCCAAAAGCTCCTCCGAACATTGCATCCAAGCCACCACCAGCTCCTCCTGGTACCATCATATTGATCAACTGTGGTGCTTCTCTTCTCAAAACACTAAATCCTTGTTGAATTTGACGGAAAGCGTCGACGACACGTGGATTCCTCATCGCTTGCATCATTGCTGGATCACTCATCATATTAAGCATTTGAGGGAAACTACGGCGGATTCCTTCGGAAAGTTGCGGATTGTCACGAGCTTCTGGGAGGGCACCGAGGAGCTGAAAAATTCTTGAAGTTTTAAAAAATATTGGTAATTGATTCCTACCGAATCCATAAGAGCCGGATTGCTCGTCATATTATCACGAATTGAGTTGATAACTTCTGGACTAAACATACTAGCTTGCATACTTGGATTCGACATCATCTGCTCCATAAGCGATCCTAATCCAGGTGAGTCCATCATTGCTGAATATAAATTAATCAGGCGATATTTACACTGCTCTATTAGCAAAATGTGAACTTACAACTAAAATCAGCAGATCTATTATTCGACGCATTATTTGCCTGATTTGTGTTTGATGCCCATGGATTTGGAAGAGCTTCATTATTCTCTTGTCCGGCACGATCGACACGTGGCTCGGCTGGTTGATCGTTTCGAAGAGAAGCAAATGGATTTCCACCCAATGAGTTAGATGCACTGTTTAGTAGTGGTTCTTGAACATCATTGTAAAGACGCTCGAGAGCAGCTTCTCCTCCCGGAATACCCTGAAAATAGAAGGTTTAGCTTGAAATAAAAATCTCCTTTCAATGATTTTCATTTTGATAATTATGCGAGATTCAGTATCCGAAATTTTAAAAGGCTCTTACCTGTAAGTTTCTAATGGCTTGATCATGATTACGCATCATTTCCTGGAACATATTTGGATTGCGAATCATCTCCATCGTCTGACGCATCACATTTGGGTCATTGAGAATATGTCCAACTTCTGGATTTCTCTGAGAATATTCTTTTTGAAACAAGTTTTCTTACAGCTAAACTTACCTCAATCAAAGCTTGGAATTGTGGATTATTTTGAATAATAGTGCGCATAAACTCGGGGTTACTGAGTAATTGTTGAGTAATCGGATTCTCCATCACGGATCGCATTGTATCTGGATTATTCAGTATATCAGCTGGAGATGTCATTGATCCCAAGGAGCCGAATGGACTAGAATTGGAGGATGGCTGAGATGTTGGAGCCGGCTGTGCAGCTGGAGTAGGTGCTGAAGCAGCCGGAGCTGGAGCCGGACGACTTTGATTTCTGATTACCAAGTGAACAGTGTGACCGTCAGAGATTCCTGAAAAATCATGAACCTTTGTTTATTTGCCACGAAACTTCTTCCTGGTTTTTGTATATTTGTTTCGTAAGAATTTATTTATTTCGGGTATAATTTTTCGCAGAACATTTATGATAAGAATGTAGGTTTTTACAGAAACAGTGTTGACATACGCTGACTTTTCGAAAAATTAATCAACTCACTGTGCTGGGCGAGAGTTTCGTCATCTTTTAAAATTTTTCCAGTATAAATTATGCAAACTTGCTCCTTGTTCGCCGTGGGAACAAGAACCAATATTTTGTCTTTCAAGTCTGACACAGAAGCACTTGGAGCTATCTCGACATCATATCGAGCCGATGGCGATTTAACAGTCACTTTGATGAGAGCTTCCTCCGATGCCATCTGGAAAATATACTTTGTAAATTACAAGAATTTAAAGAAAAGCGGAAATGACTAATAACGGAAATGGTGTTGAAAGGAATAGAGAAAGAAAAAAGAAAGAATAAGCGGAAGTGAGAGACGGAGAAGGGGAAGGGAAACGTTGCATGGGAATATCTAGAATATTCTGGTGCGGCAGAACTCGTTTCGCAACTTTTTGCTTAACACCTTTTCTCACTCCAGAAAACTAAGATCGATAGGTTTCAGGTAAAGCGTCTTAAGAAGACATAAGATGACGAGCAGGTGTGCAAATCCGAGTATCCATGACGACGTCTTATTTTCCACTATCGAAAACATCTTGGTTTCATGGGATTTACGTCAAGCAATACCTGTAACAAGGTGAGGACAATTTAAAAAAAAAGGAGAGCAACTCTTTTTCCATCATTGTTCTTCATTTTCCGCATTATCAGTGAAATCATTGAATAAAAGATCATGATCAATAAATGTGACGATGCCTCATACCGTAAATCGACATCAAAAGCGGCGTGTCTCTTCCCTTCGAGACCCAATGGGCGGAGACCTGGGGGAAAATCGGCCAATAGGCAGACAACACGCGTGTGTTGGGCCACTCGGCGACGTGTTTTTGGCTCCTTTCCTACCAATCCCTGAGTGTACACACAAATGCCACGTGTACATAACCACTATTTTCATCTCATGCACGATGCTTTTGCTCGACATTTTCCGTAATTTCATTAAACGTATCATTACATGGATTATAGGCTTGCATGGCTATAAAATTACAGGCTATCTGTGTGAGGAACACTCTAGTTTATTGAGCCGGATTAATAGATTTTTTCCCAAATTTACCGCTTGCCCAACCATTCCGCTCTAACTCGTTGTTGTGTGACAAGAAAAACTTGTTGTTTTCGTCTTGACAACATAATTTATGAAAAATCTCATGATAGTCTGTTGTTGTCGAAAAAACGTTGGCGAGAAACTCGAATAAAATCTGAAATTCGCTTAAAGGATCATATAATTGCTCGTTCGCGATATCTCGAAGCGAAAACACGTGTCGCTCGTGTCGGTGTGAGAGTCGTGGCGCGACCGCGTTCGCAGTCGTTTTTTCTCGATTTTGACCTCTCGCCCCTCCACTCAAACTCCGTAAAATTTCTGACCTATTTCATACTCGATACGAAATTCAACTTCGTTTTTATTTCGCAAAACGGCGTTTCCCTCAATATCGACAGCTGTTTTGGTCGATTTTGAACTAGCGATGCAAAGTTCATTGACTAAAACGAAACGGTTGCATCGTCTATTATTTTCCTCTACTCTCGTCGTCTGACTCTTCCAATATCGATTTTCCAACCAATTTCAGTTTTTCAACATTTTTTCCTTGCAGGTAATGATTTGGGTCCAGGCAGCTTTGGTGGCCTCCTTCCTGGCTTTCGCCAGTGCTGGAGGAGCCGTTCTCGAGTACACTGACGGAAACTTCGAGGATCTCATTCAAACACATGATCTTGCTCTTGTCAAGTTCTACGCTCCATGGTGTGGACACTGCAAGAAAATGGCCCCAGAGTACGAGAAAGCCGCCCCAAAACTCGCTTCCAACGATCCACCAGTTGCTCTTATCAAGGTAAGATAACCGATCCGTCTTTGTTGACACAGCCAGCTCATCTCTCAACTCTCATATTTGGATTGGTGTGATGCTTTCTACAAATACAGCGAAAGCTGATAAAACAGCTCCGAGGCCAATTTTGAATACGGCGAATACAAATACAAAAGGCCCTTTGTGTCGTTTTGTCGTTTCGCATGCATATTGAAACACTCCTTTTATGTATAATATGCATACTGGCTTTGTGCGTTAGTATCGATGGCTTCAAAGTTTAGGCTGAACATATTGGCAGTTATGCCCACACATCGGTTCTTTGTTTGTCGCCTCGTCTACAATCCAGCACACAAAAGTAGTAATTAATTAATGATAAGACTGATAACGAGGTTGATAATATCACGAGGCTCGAGTTAGGAATAACTCGCAACAAAAAACGTATTCCTTGTGAAAAGAGGGGAGCCGATAGAAAAACACGGGTATTCTTCGGTCGGCTCATAGTTCGCTTATCGAGACTGGCCGTGTCTTTATCGTATTCTCGGATCGAAAAATGATCTTTAAAAATTGCGCGTATGAGAGCCGTAAACTCCCATGAACTTCAGAAACACTAAAAAGTTTACTCGAACGGCTCATAGCAGCACGGTTTAGAGCTTTCAGAAATAGAAACTCGGAAAACGAGGTTTCTAGTTAACACGACAGCTTGCCACGTCATAAATTTTCATGTCACTCTCAAATTTCGTAACGTTCCTCGGAATAGCTGATTTAGGAAAATGAACACCGATGGTCGAACTCGGTAATAGTTTTTCGCCATTTTCAATTCTTGACACACTGAAAGTAGTGGCCGCACAGCCTTTCGTGGGTTAATTGGCGAAACGTAAATTAAAAGCACAAAATTCTGCATGGCTTTATGCTTTTGAACCGTGGTATTTCCCATGAAACCCTTTTTGAAAAAAAAAGTGTACAACTATAAATCTTTGTTTTTTAGTGCTCTTTTATTAGAATACGCAGTTTGATGGAACTAGAAGCATTTAGATTTTGTGTTTTTGATTACTGTACTGTCAAATTTATAATAGTTGTGCCAGGAATGCAAATGTTTCTTTTCGCACGTGGTCCGCCCACTTTCACTTCGCACTGCGTGAAACCAAAAATAGCTCGGAGATCAAAAATGGCGCACCGCCCGCGAACATGAAAATTTGAATTCCTTGCGCAACAATTTTTAATTTGACAGTAAACTTATTGAGTGATCCTTGCGTCATTCAATGAGTATTGAATCAGAACGTCTAGAAGAATTGTCATATATGTTGAGTCTGACATAGCTGTTTTGATAGATGTTTTCCGTTTGAAAAATGTTAGAAGTTCGCCTCAAACATACAACCCGAAGAAGAATTAAACCTTTTCTTTTCAGGTCGACTGTACCACCGAGAAGACTGTTTGCGACAAGTTCGGAGTCAAGGGATTCCCAACATTGAAGATCTTCCGTAACGGAGTTGCAGCCCAAGACTACGATGGACCACGTGACGCTGACGGTATGGTCAAGTTCATGCGCGGACAATCTGGACCATCATCAAAGGAACTCAAGACTGTTGCCGAATTCGAGAAGTTCACTGGAGGAGATGAGAATGTTGTTGTTGGATTCTTTGATAACGAGAGCAAGCTCAAGGATTCCTTCCTCAAGGTTGCTGATACCGAGCGTGATCGTTTCGCTTTCGCTCACACCTCCAACAAGGACATCATCAAGAAGGCCGGATACTCTGAGTAAGTTTGATAATTAATCATAATTATTTCAATATTTTTTTTTTCAGTGACATTGTTGTCTTCACTCCAAAGAAGCTTCACAACAAGTTCGACGCCAACGAGTTCAAGTATGACGGAAACTACGATACTGATAAGATCAAGAACTTCTTGGTTCACGAGACGTTAGTTGCCCATTATTGGGACATTGAGTAACTTTTTATCTTTCAGCGTTGGCCTTGCTGGAATCCGTACTCAAGGAAACTTGTTCCAATTCGAGCAGAAGCCAATCGTCATTGTTTACTACAATGTCGACTACGTCAAGGATCCAAAGGGATCTAACTACTGGCGTAACCGTGTCCTCAAGGTTGCTCAAAACTACAAGAGAAAGGTTCAATTCGCTGTTTCCAACAAAGAAGAGTTCTCATCTGAAATTGAAACCAACGGACTTGGAGAGCGCAAGGATTCTGATAAGCCAATCGTTGCCATTCTCACCAACGAAGGAAAGTTCCCAATGGACCAAGAATTCAGGTGAGTACTTGCGAAGGCTGACCAGATAAATAGTGTATTATAGATACGAGTTTAAAATTTCGTATTTCAGAACTATGTCTTAATTCAAAATAATTTTCAGCGTTGACAATCTTCAACAATTCGTTGATGAGGTCCTCGCCGGAAACGCTGAGCCATACATGAAGTCTGAGCCAATCCCAGATGAGCAAGGAAACGTTAAGGTTGCTGTCGGAAAGAACTTCAAACAACTCATCATGGATTCTGATAAGGATGTTCTCATCGAGTTCTACGCTCCATGGTGCGGACATTGCAAGTCTTTGGCTCCAAAATACGACGAACTTGCTGAGAAGGTAAGAGATGTCAATTAATAGCATGTGTCATCCTATACTACATTGACTGTAAAAACAAACTCAAAATATTACTTCCAATTTTTTCAGCTCATCAAGGAAGACGTCATCATCGCCAAGATGGATGCTACAGCTAATGATGTGCCACCACTCTTCGAAGTCAGAGGGTTAGTTGCTCTTCTTACTTTTTTCGATATTTTTCTTTTAATTAATAATTTCAGATTCCCAACTCTCTTCTGGCTTCCAAAGAACGCGAAGTCTAACCCAATTCCATACAACGGAGGACGCGAAGTTAAGGACTTCGTCAACTTCATCTCAAAGCACTCCACTGATGGACTTAAGGGATTCACTCGGGATGGAAAGAAGAAGAAGCACACCGAGCTGTAATTTAGACAATCAATATAGCAGATTTTTATCACTCCCACCCACTTGTTTTCCTCTTGTAATTTATTTATTTATTTGTTTGCTTCTTCGCATAGGGTTCCCAATCGAAGATATTTTTCGAATTGACGGTTGTACAACGGTTTTTTCTTGTTTTATGATGTAAAAAGGACCGTTTGGTGCCTTCAGTTTGGCGTTTTCAGCGCTATATCCTTTAATAAACCTTCTGGTCACTTGGTATTTGAATTTTTCCACACAATTATATCAAAAGAATGAGTGTAGAGAGGCGAATTCCATCAGAAAATCCAAGTTTAAATTCGCGGCCTGTGTAACGAGCACTTTTGATTGCGAGCGGTCGCGTCGCGGTCATGAGGTGTTCTAGTCTTGGTAATTCTCGTTTTTTTGAAGTGCGCATCTCTTTTAAGCCTGTTTTCTTGGCTCAAAGTCAAAATTTTTCAATTCTGAAAAATCCTAGGGGTACTTTCGATTAATTAAAAGCTTTTTCAGCCACTAAATGCATGAAAATTCACTGGAAATCATTAAAAATTAGGCCAAAATCCCCTGACCATTTTTTATAGTTTTTGAGTACATTTTTGTGATAAAATGCTTCTAAAACTGTTGTTTTTGCATTAATCAAATTAAATTAAATTGCATTGTGTAGAGTTTTTCCAGCTTCTCAATCTGGCCAAAGAAAAATTGATACCGATACCTGGGGAATTTTTTAATCGATTTTTTCAAAAAAGTAGTTTTTATGACTAAATAGTTAATTTTCACCGTTTTTTTGGTAAAATGTTTTGTATTTTCTAAATAAATCAAATGAATTCATTAGAAAATTGAAATAAATATCGATAATGTGGGAGACTTTCTTTGAAAATGAATTTTTAACCGATGAACTTTTACTTTGATCGTCGCACTGTAAACACTTTACACAATATGACATTTTTTTTTATTATAGACATGTATAATCCTTCTGAATCGTCCTCCGACAGTGATGGAGAATCAGATGATCACCCGGTGGAAACAGTTAAAGAAGAGGAAGAAGCTGATGCAAAAGAGGAAGAAGGGAATAGTTCAGGTGGAGGGTCTAGTGAGAAAGAGGAAGAGGATAGTGATTATGATACAAAAGGTAATTGAATGAGAATCTAATAGGAAATTGTATTTTGCAATTGTGTTCTCTTGTTTCAAAGAGAAATTATGAATAAAGTTTCACAATGGAATCTGTCAATTTACGAATTGCCTCGTAAATCGACAACACATGCGGCTCTTCCCTGCGAAAACTCTATTTCTACTGTAGCCAAAATTTATTCGTGATCACAGCTTTACGACAATTGAACCTTGATTTTCAGCCGAAAAACCCGGTGAAAGTACTTCTGAAGCCAGTGATGATAGTGAAGAGTCCAGTGAGAATTCGTCGAGTTCAGAGCCCGAGGAGCCAGCTCCAAAGAAGAAAAGTAATAATCGAGGGATGGATGAAAAGACTAGAAAAGTATTTGCAATATATTTGTTACAATTTCAAAAATTATTTTTTGCAGTTACTAGAGGAGGAAAATTACTTTAGACGCTCATCGCGGTCTAAACGGCAAGAAGAGTCATCATCACAGAATTCGGAATCAGAATCCGAATCTTCAGATGACTCATATAAAGGTCGAAAAAAGCGGCGGACAGTTGTCACAAAGAAGACCACCGTAACAGTTTCAAAGAAAGTGACGGCGGTTGTGAAGAGGAAATCAGTGAAAGGGAATGTCAATTATACGGAGAAAAATTCAGATGACGATGTAAGTGGATCAAGAAAAATTTTTCCTAGTTTCATGTTTACAGATAGACGATGACGATGTTCTTGAATGGGATGAAGGACCAGCTGTACCTGTAGAAGGTCCACCTGTAATCACTGAAACCGTTGAAAGAATAATCAAATGGAGATACGGTGTTCCTGGAGCCACAGGATCCGGAACAACGTGTTATAATGTAGCTGAAAAAGGAGATCCAAATGAGCAACCAGATGTCAGCAAGACAGAAAAACAGTTCTTCGTTAAATGGACTGGCTGGAGCCATCTCCATAACACTTGGGAATCTGAAGCTTCGCTTACGATAATGAATGCAAAAGGATTGAAAAAAGTGCAGAATTATATCAAAAAGCAGAAGGAAGTGGAAATTTGGAAGCGATCTGCTGACAAAGAATACATTGAGTTTTTCGAATGTGATCAACAAATGGGCGAAGAGTTGTGTGAAGAATATAAGATAGTAGAACGAGTTGTGGCACATCAAACATCCAGAGACAAGGCACCAGATGGGTCAAATACCACTGAATATCTCACTAAATGGTCGGGTCTACCGTACGCTGATTGTACGTGGGAAGATGAAAAAATGATTAAGGAAGAGCAAATAAAAGGATATTATCATCGAATTGAAAACCTTAAATGTCCAAATAAAAATGCATCTGTGCTGAAAAAACGTCCAAAGTTCGAGAAGCTCGATGCTCAACCAGACTACCTTAAAATTGGCGGCCCTCACAAGTTAAGAGATTATCAGTTGGAAGGACTAAACTGGATGATCTACGCGTGGTGTAAAGGAAACAGTTCGATTCTAGCTGATGAAATGGGTCTTGGAAAGACAATTCAATCAATCTCCTTGCTCGCTTCTCTCTTCCATAGATATGATCTTGCCGGTCCATATCTTGTTGTGGTTCCACTATCAACTATGGCTGCTTGGCAGAAAGAATTTGCTCAATGGGCACCAGACATTAATTTAGTTGTCTATATGGGAGACGTCGTTTCGAGAGATATGGTAAGAGCTCTTGAAAAAAATGCTCGTGTTTCTAAACATTTTATTGCAGATCCGACAATATGAATGGTATGTTGGTGGAACCAAGAAAATGAAGATCAATGCAATTCTGACAACCTATGAGATTCTTCTAAAAGACAAAGCTTTTCTCTCATCCGTTGATTGGGCTGCTCTTCTTGTTGATGAAGCACATCGCCTGAAAAACGATGAATCTCTTTTATACAAATGTCTTATCCAATTCCGATTCAATCACAAACTCCTTATCACCGGAACTCCACTTCAAAATTCTCTCAAAGAGTTGTGGGCTCTCCTTCACTTCATTATGCCCGAGAAGTTTGATTGTTGGGAGGAATTTGAGACGGCTCATAATGAATCAAATCATAAAGGGATATCAGCACTTCACAAGAAACTAGAACCATTTCTTTTGAGAAGAGTCAAGAAAGATGTGGAGAAGTCTTTGCCGCCAAAAACAGAACAGATTCTGCGTGTGGATATGACAGCTCATCAGAAGCAGTTCTACAAATGGATATTGACGAAGAATTATCGAGAACTTTCGAAAGGAGTCAAAGGGTCAATTAATGGATTTGTGAATCTTGTCATGGAACTGAAAAAGTGTTGCAACCACGCATCTCTCACTCGACAATACGACCATATCTATGATGATGCTCAAGGACGTCTTCAACAACTTCTGAAATCGTCTGGAAAACTGATCCTTCTTGATAAACTTTTGTGTCGTCTCAAAGACAAAGGGCACCGAGTGCTGATTTTCTCCCAAATGGTGATGATGCTAGATATTCTTCAAGAATACCTCCAACTCCGAAGGTTTCCATCACAAAGATTGGATGGTTCAATGCGTGCTGATTTGAGAAAGCAAGCTTTAGATCATTATAATGCTCCAGGATCCAATGATTTTGCATTTCTTCTATCAACAAGAGCTGGAGGGTTGGGAATCAATTTAGCCACTGCGGACACCGTCATTATTTTCGATTCGGATTGGAATCCTCAAAATGATCTTCAAGCAATGTCCAGGGCCCATCGTATTGGCCAAACTAAGACTGTCAACATCTACAGACTCGTAACAAAAGGATCAGTAGAAGAAGAGATTGTGGAGAGAGCAAAGAGGAAGTTGGTTTTGGATCATCTTGTTATTCAACGGATGGACACTACTGGAAAAACTGTTCTCTCCAAAAATGCGACGGCTTCTGGAAGTGTTCCCTTCGATAAACAAGAACTCAGTGCTATTCTAAAGTTCGGAGCTGTCGAGTTGTTCAAGGAGAAAGAAGGAGAAGAACAGGAACCAGAAGTCGACATTGATAGGATTCTGATGGGTGCGGAGACTCGCGAAGCTGAGGAAGAGGTGCTGAAAGAGAATGAACTTCTCAGCTCATTCAAATATGCAAACTTTGCGATCGACGAAGAGAAAGACATCGCCGCAGCAACAGATGAGTGGGCAGCCATTATCCCAGAAGAGGATCGAAATCGTATTCTGGAAGAGGAACGAATGAAGGAATTAGCTGAAATGAATCTGGCTCCGAGACAACGAAGGCAACCGATGCCGCAAGTTGCAGAAGATGGAGATGAAGACGTGGAGGACGAGGAAGATGACGGTGGAAAGAAGAAAAAGAAGAAGGCGTTGGGAAATTTCACGATTCCAGAAATCAAGCGATTCATTAAAGCATTCCGGAAGTTCTCGGTGCCCATGGAAAGGTAGATCTTAAATTCCATTTATTTCGATTCTCTTCCTGGTAAATACGTGTGATTCTCTATGGTTTGCCAAACCTCAAATCTGTTGACCTTTGTTCTTCTTCCTCTCTTCCTTTTCATTGGTTACTTTTGCGAACGAAAAACCAGGAAAAAGTCATTGTAACTTATCTCTCAACCCTCTCACTTTCCCCCATTGTCTCTCCTCCTTCCACACCCACCAACTGATTTTTTCCCATCTTTTTCTCTCTAGACTCGAAGAAATTGCTCAAGATGCGGAACTCGAGGAGCACAGCACAGAGGAACTCATGAAGCTTGTCGATGGGTTGACAGAGGCGTGTAAGAAAGCCGCTTCCGATTTTGATAATGCCGAAAAGAATGGAGGGACACCGGCGGAAGGAGCTGAGAAGAAGGTTGGTTTGGAATGACCTGGTATTCAAAAATCTTTGAAATCTTTGCAGGATCCAGAGCGAAAGTTCAAATTCCACACATGTGACGTCAATCTGAAGCACATTGAACGGAGTCATGCAGAACTCAAACCCCTTCACGAAGCACTCAAATCCGAAGACAAAAAGACATCGTTCAAACCACCAATGAATGCGAAACCACAAAAAGGATGGGACGTCGAATGGAAATGGGTTGATGATGGAGCACTTCTATGGGGTGTCTGGAAGTATGGATACGGTAGCTGGGAAGCTATAAAAATGGATCCGACTCTTGGATTGGCTGACAAGATTTTCATCAAAGACAAAACGAAGAAACCACAAGGAAAGAATCTGCAACAGCGAGTGGATTATTTGTTGAAATTGATGGCCAAGGAAAAAGTGAAGACTCCAGAGAAGAAAGAGAGAAAGAGAAAGGCAGAAGAGACTCCAGCTGGAGCTCCAGACAAGGTAAGAATCTCCTAGAGAGCTTTCGAAATTCTTAAATCTAATGGTTTCAGAAAAAGAAGAATCACACGAACAACGTGGCTCATCACGATTCGGAGAAAAAGAAGAAAGAGAAAAAGGAGGAGAAGAATCACAGTAGCCTTAAAGATCAGCTCGCGGTTCTCACAATCGACAAATCTCTTTATGGAGGTGCTTTAGAAGATAGTAGTGCAAAACCATTCCTTGAATGTGTGAAACTTTGTATGCCTGTTCATAAGTACATGAAACGGTTGAAAGAGGCTCAGGAGACAAAGAATCAAGCAGATGAAGCTAAATACCTCACGCGTCTTGGTGACTCTTTCCTCGATAATCTGGAGACGTTGATCAAGAAAAAGCCGAAGACAAATATCCGAAAATGGTATAACTATTTGTGGATATTTCTGTGCAAGTTCACACTACGAGAGCCTGGAGAAATGGCTGATAGGTATAGAAGTTTGACGTCGGATAAACATAAACATCATCACCATCATCATCATAAGAATAAAGGAGGAGAGGAGAAAGAGGCCAAAGATCATAAAGGAGAAAAGAATCATCGAGCAGAGAAAAGGAAAGATCATGGCGAAGGGACAAGCAAGGATCATCACAAGGATCATAAGGTGAGAAACAGGTTCTGAGAACAAAATACGTAATTGAAAGTTCTTTTTAGGAAAAGCACCGACGCCACTAGATCCTTCGACGTCTTCTACATCTTCCAACTCGTTCGTCTTTCTCTCCTAAATTGCCTTCTTCAATCTCTTGAAGAGAGATTCTCTTCATCTGTAATCACTTTTTTTGTTTTTTATTTCATCTTCATGACTAGTCTCTCTTCCTCTCTATAACATTCACGGGTTGTTCCGATTCAATACAAACACAAATCTGCGATATTTTCTTCCCCGTTTCCCAATTTTTCTAGTTCTTGTCTCTACTGTAGATGTTTCACCCCCGTTGCCATTCCATCATCATTTCGTTCTAGACTGTTTTTTTTTCTCGAACTGTTTCTTCTCAGTGCGTCGTTTTCTTGTCTTTTTTCGGGTTACCTCTATTCTTTTTTTCATTGCTACTTCCAGTTGTTAAATAACTCTTTAGGTTCTCTCTCGCTACAGCTATCACAATGATCTTGTTTACATATATTCAAAATTAATATCATGTTTTCTTCATAAAGATTATAATGAAATATAATTTAGTTCTGAACCCGTTTTGATAAAATTTCAAAAAAGTCGACGTCTCCTTACAAAAAAAACCAACATTTAAAAAAAAGAACCTTGATTATTGAAAAATTTTATTTAAAAAATTGTTGGAATTTGATTTAAGGCCTGAAAAAAAGATAAAAAGATGTTGATTCTCGATTAGGTATTCCTTCCAATCACCAAACAACAAATTTTAATTTATTTCTCCAAATTCGAATCGATGCCAATTTTCCATCGCCTTCTCTTTCGATATCAAGGAAATTTCTACAATCCAATGCCGTAGAACCTTCGTGAAAACATAATTTTAATCTGAAATTTTCAAAGTTTAAGCAAAAAAACAGTCAATTAAAATCAAATCTTACTTTGGATCAAATTTGAACTTTCCTGGCCTTCTACCACTATCAGCATTCCATAGAATTACATCAAAATTTGCAAGAATATTGTCAGAATTCAGAATAAAATCTTTACTTGTGAAGATGTATAGAATCTTCAATTTTTGATATCCTTCATTTGAAATCCATTTTCTCAAAAAATTAATGATTTGATGCGGAAGAATTTTGGCTTCGTTTAAGTATAGATTACTTCCGGAGAAGAATTCTAGGACACCGATAGCCCCAAGTTTACTTTTTCTCATTACTACAGTATCAATTTTCGAAATTCCAGAATTCTCATTGAATTGTCCAATAACTTTGGCATTGACAACTGTATCAGTTTGATTTGGAAGTTTGAAATAAAATAGATCTAAATCCACAGTGTTGACTACACCCACTTGTGATAGTGATTGTGATATACTACTTGAAGTGACATTTTCAATTTTTGGAGTATTATTAAGTTTATCCGGCTTCTCCATTGAAAGTTGTACACTTGGATTACTACTGAAAATTGAAGATAAGTATTTATGAAGTTCTTCAACAAAGATTTCATCTGATAGGGTTGTATAGATCAAAAGGTGATCACGATCCTCGGATCTGAAAAAATAGTATTAAAAGTAAGTTTTGACATGTTGAGAAGGACTAAATAATATTAATATCTCTCTTATATTAGCTTGGCCGGAAAGAAATGCGCGCTGAACTTTTTATTTGAATCTGTATATCTCGGCTGGAACTAAAGATACAAAAAAGTGGTCAACCTAGCTGAGATATGTAGATTCGCGTAAACGTTTAGCGCGCATTTATTTCCCGCCAGCCTAATACTTTTCGAAAGTTCCAAATCTCATTGTAACTCACACAACTTCAATTTCAGTATTTCCCATAATAAATCTTGAATCCTCTTTCGGAAGTTCTTCTATATATTCTGCAGTTAGCCATCTACTACTTTTGAATCTCTTAAATCCGATTTGCACTTCAATCGTTTCGAAATTTAACTCATATCGTATAAAATTCATATTCCATTTGTAAAATTTAATAAGTGATTGAATTCTTTTTGAAATTAAAACCATTAGAAATACTTCTCGTTGTCTCATTCTTTTCATTATCATGTTTTGAATGAGTAATGGGAAACGAAGAAAGGGGATATTGGTCATTTTGAAAAAGGGATTTTGAAAAGATTTAGATGGAGGAAGCCAAGAAAATATCTAATAGGTACAGGTATTACGGAAGAAAAATAATAAGAAACAATCAATAAAAACAGTCCGATCGGGTCTTACAACGAAGGACCATCTGCCATATTCGATGATCCGTGACTAATAGATATTTGCTCAACAATACGAGCTGAAAACGCGCTCTATCGAGAAATTTGAATTCTTCGATTGAGAATTTTAGACTGTCACTTTCAAAAACTTGTCTCAATAATGCGCTGTACCCCGTTTTCTTCAGGAAATCAAGGTCTATATTTGGCACTGTGCCAAGCTTTTCCAAACTATCTCAACTGAAAAAAGTAATCAAAATGCACAATTTTTATTTATACAAAAACTTAAAATCAAACTTTTTTTGTCGAAATAATTAAAAATAATTATTAATTATTATCCCAGTCTACAAATCCTCAATTTCAATATTATAGCGGAGTTGTTTGGCAGAGAACCACGAGTAGTAATTGTCAAATTCGAGAACGTCTGAAACACAAAAAAATCTTTTTCATAAAAAAAAAAGAATTCTTACAATTTCCAGTATCAGTAACATCCAAATGTCCAGTGATTGGAACATTTGTGCATTCGAGACGAATATATGGATAAACGGTTTCCATTTCAGTCAATTTGTCACATGAAGCCGTTTTATCATAATGAATTTCGAAGCCAATATCGTCTTCGTCTGTCATATAGGTCCAGCTGAAAATAAGAATTATTGAAATTGCGGTAGAGCGCTTTTCATGGAAGAGCTTTTTTCGAAAATTTGGGCATTTCGGTGGAGTGCAACCATAAAAAATTTCAAAAAGTTTTATTGATTTAAGTGTGCCCTACTGTACTTCTTCGATCTCCGAAGTGCTTCATTTTTCATATGAAGAACACATGTTTTTCAGAACTAAAGTTTCGTTCTGTTTTTTTTCACGCTCTCGCGGCCTAAATCTTCCCAAACCCCATAGAACTAGGCCATATCCTGTTTGCTTTCTTTTCAATCCACAAACCTTATCCGACTTGGTCTTTTCACTTTGATCTGAATCAAATGTTTGTCGCCAGCGTAAACGGTCGTCAATTGATCGTAGTCGGCCATCGCCTTCTTTGGATCCACAAAATATGATTCATCAACGGCGCCACCACCATATTTTATACGTGATGGACACTTTGGATCACCATTCTCCACTAGATTTCCACCCCAATACATTGGCCACGCGTCGAGATTTACGATTTGAGCAAGAGACCATTTCCAATCGGACTGAAATTGAGGAACCTTTAATATAAGGGCAGTCGGATGCTTTTTAAATTAGCTCTGAATCCAATTATTAACAGAGAAGTTACAGCTTTTGTTTTGGAACTTTTGGAATTGTTTTTTTAAAGATGTTTGGTCTAGCAGAACAGGAATTTTTAGAACTTTTAGAATTTTTTTTCTGATGTCTTTTCCAAAAAAGTTTCAAATTTTGGTAGGTTTTTCTTGATTCCTAGTTATATTTTTCAATTGAAAACATACTTCAGAAGGCATTTCCACGAGACGTGTGATCGGATCTTGAAGGATTGCAGTGATAGAAGCATACGCAATTCTTGCCATTTCAGGAGCTCTGGAAATATAAATACATTTGAATTGCTCAACAGCGAAAGCGTGCTCCATTGACAACAATTTTTGAATTTGCCTACCTGATAATCAAAATTTTCCTTAAAACCATTGGATAATGATCCTGGAATAAGCTGACAAGAGTGGTAAATGATGAAGCGAATTGTTTGCATGAAAAGTGAGCAGACGTGATATTTTCCAAATCGAAGACCAATGTCAATTGTTCAAATGGGCGACCGGACTGAAAATTTTTATTTTGAGCTTTTTTAACTTCAAAATGTTAACTTAAAAAAGGCTAAAAGAACTCACCTCAGCAGCTTTTTGTTCACACAACTTCATTCCTTTTTCAATTGCAGCCAGTGAGAATTTGATATAATCCAAAGAAGCAACTGATCTTAACAGTCCTTCGACATCAACATTTCCCAATAATGACATCAGAATTGGTCGACCTTCTGTATCACCAAGGAGACCGTATCCACAGTATTTTTCGAGGCACTGAAAGAAATTTTTTGATGAGTTATTATAATTATTTTTGTCGGTTTTTGGAATCGAATGTCAGATATAAGCCGAGAAGACCATGGAGTGAAAAATTATGATTTTATGAGTTTTTGTATTGTTTAAATTATTTCGAGATTTCTGAACTTCTTGTGTTCGTATTTCACCATATTTTTCATTTGAACTTCGAGCTATTTTTATGATATTTTTATTCAATTTTCTATCCAATTTTCGATTCATATCGATATCAATATAACTTCCGAGCGAATTCATTTTCAAAACTGGGATGTAAGACTTCAAAGTTTTTAATATAAAACATTTTGGTTTAATCCCGGTTTTATGGCAGATCCTGTTCAAGATGAACATTATTTTTGAAAGCTAAATAAAGCCTTCCTTCCATTTTTTCATCAACATCAATTTGTTTCCTTTCGTTCAGAATGTGATCTATGAAGTATGATAAATCTCAAACGGGAGAGAGAAAGAGAGACAATGAAGAAGAACAGGAAATTGAATTTACAGTTTTTTTGCTGTCTTGAACAATTTCTAATATTGTCCCTCTTTAGCCGGGGATATTTCTTTGTTTTTTAATTTTTTATCTTTAGTATTTTTCTTAGAAATCATCAAAACAAAACAAAAACTCACTTCTGGTGGAGTCCACTGATGAATTCTGTCTAAATGCCATGCGTTTCGAAATGTGACATGTTTTCTTAAGCTTTCTGCAGTATCATCAAATCGTCCACCTTTTGCACGGAGCCAACGGAGCACATATCCATCGTTTAGATTTTCGATTTGTGGAAGAATTGATCTGAAAAGAAAATCGAGGAGTTTAATGAATGGATTGATGTGGTAAGAGATTTTTAGCAGGACTTTCCCATCAAATAAAAGAGAAATATTCAGTCTCTTTTCTCACGCAATTAGAAAATTGTCTGTAAAAGATCCCTGTAATAGAAGGGCATGCTTTCCTATTCTCAATTACATCAAATTAATGATCGTCTAGCAAATATGCCCTTCAATTAGAGGAACTCCTTCTAATATTTGACCTGCATCTTGTCGCTAACAAGGGTTCATAAAAAAAAGACGTAAGATGAGACTATGAGACTATTTTTCGTAACAAAATGGATTTCAGAAACTTCACTTTGACACATTCAAAAATCAGTGCCAGACTTTTTGAAAGTGCCCTTCTATCACAGGATGTCCTCGTCTTAAACGGTGTACTGCTATCCCAAGTGCTCTTCTATTACAGGTTCTACGGAAAACAAATCCCAATATATTCATTTTTGAAACTAAAAAAACTTCCACGTTTCTCTTCCCTAGACCCTCCACATCAAACATTGTACTTTGTCCCACCCATCCTCTCTTTTCTTTTATCTCGATTAATAAAAAAAGAAGTCACATGAATCTCTTTTTCCTTCTGATGATTCATTTATTATTCGAAATAAAAATTTGTCTTTTTCTTCTGCTGGTTATTGAGATTTCAGATATCTGTGTGACCTTGTTTCTAAGAATATATGAATGTATATTCAATCGGAAGAAAAAGAGGGAATCCCTCCTTTTGATGATGTCATTGAAGGGATGTGTTGTCTGGTGAGGAGAGAGGGTGAAACGGGATTTTTCAAAGGTTTGGAGGGTTTATAGAAATAAATAAATGTTCAAAAAGCTAGAAGACAGGTCTAATATTTCTAGAAGGTTCCCCATGAAAAATTGTCCTACATTATCGACAGTTGTATACGTGAATATCGAGACTCTTAGATCTCGAGAATCGATATAGGGTTTCGTGGATTGTTTGACGTCATCAAGGATTTTCGAAAAGTTTCGAAAAATTCGAAATTATCTTTTTCACAAAATGTTTTGATCGATCAATCTTTAGAAGCTTGAATCCTATTTTTGTTCTGGTAGACTTTGAACTTTAGATTTTTCAGATTTAGAAAATAGTATCATAAAATTCTATCTGAGAAACTTTTCTTCTGAAATCTCGATTTTTCCAAAAGTTTGGATGAGGTAGCTTTTTCTGAAAATTAAGAAACAAGCTAAGAATCAACAAGTTAAGATTCTTGACTTTTTGATTATTTAATGTTCGCGCTTCTTTATTATCAGGCCATCAAAAAAAAAAGCAAATTTTCCATAATTCTTCTTCTCAAAACTATTATAGAAACTACTATTTTCAGTTTGAGGGAACAATAAACTGTTTTAAAGGCACAAAGCTAAACTTGCGTCGATTATAATTATTAATTATTGAAATCAGTTGTAAGAATGACGGGACTCAATGGAAATTCATCGGTATGCCTTAAATTAAGAGCATCATGCTCTTGCAAACAAACAATGATTTCTAAAAAGAGCATGTGCAAGCAAGAGACCCAGGCAAAAACTTTCTCTGTGTCCTTACTCTACAAACTCTCTCTCTCTCTCTTTCTACCTATCCAAAAAATACAAGGGAAGCTCCCCAATTTGTGTTTTGATTTCGCAATTGATTTCATTCCTATAAATGACCTTCCCAAATAAAAAGTATATCTAGTTTCATCATTATCAACCATAGAAAAAGGAAAGAATACCTTAGATCATTGATTGTCTGTTGTTCAGTAGAGGTTGCAGCGGCTGTCGGTGACACCAACATTACTAGCGAATGGAGACAGAAGAGGATGAAAAGGAAAAGAAGAATCGGAATGGAAGAAAATAAGAAGAGGGAAGGCGTCTCTCGGGAGGGGCGGATTGTCTTTATTTCTCTCTTCCCTCTCTTTATTTTCATATACTATTTCTCGAGTTACTGTAGTATTGTCTGTGTGTTGTGTAATATCTCCGACAAATCTCTCTTCCTTTTCTCTTTTATTTTTCGTTCGGCGATTCTTTTCCGAAGGCCTTTGCCTCCTTGCAGATTTCAATCGAATGGGGGAAAAAGGAGAAATTGAAGGAGGACAAATGGTCACATGTTTTTAGTGATTTTTGGAAAATAATTCATTCTTAAATTTAAAAAAAAGCAAGAGGGATATGTCTGGGTCTTTTTTTGATAAAAATAAAGGGAATTGGTCAGCACCTGACTTCGATCTTCCAGAATCATCTTTCAGGCGAGCTATGATGCCGACCATGATGCTTTCAATGTTTTTGTCAACTCCCATCATAATTGAATCTTTCCAAACATTCGAGAAGATTTTTTCGAATCCGAAATCGGATCTGGAAAATTTTCTATTATTTCGAGCTTCATCATTCATTCTGTGAACTTTTGATAAAATCCTTCGAAACGGTCTCGTAATTTTTCTCGATTTCAATTATTTCAAAACATATGCGATTTTTATTCAAAAGTCACTAAAGAGCTAATTCAGCACACGAGGAGAATCTTGAGTGTAGTTATATCAGAAAACAAATGCAAAAAAAAAGACAAAAGATATAGCCCATATAAGCGTTTATTCCAACTGGGGCACCAGGGTTAGTGTATGCTCTACAGGAAAAAGTCCGGTACAAGCCGATCCTTAACATGAGAAAAAACAAAAACATAAAACAAACAACAACATAGCATACTTGATTTGAACTGAATTTGAGGAGTTATGAAAATTAAAATCTGACTGAAGAATTGAATTTTGAAAATAATTAGTTTTACTTCCAAGACACTTCCGATGATCGGGTTAAGAGTTGGATTACATAATAGAATTCTTCATCTTCTGGTCGTCAAAACTTTGGTGGAGATTCTGGCTTTTCCCTAGTCTTCATTCGACTAACGTCTGACCAAACTCATCCTAGATATTATTGAAATTCTAGCCTACTTTATTTGTAGTTCATCTCTGCTTTCCATTATAGAAATTTTCTCTAATCCCTTGAAACGGAAATTTCAAAAAGTCCAGAGATGATAAAAAGGAAATCTTAGTATTAGCATGGAAAGAAAGTTTTTATGCACTTTTGATTTTTCTCCCATTTGAGAATGACAAGGAGCATTGACAAAAGGGTAACATCAAAAGGTATATGAAGAGTCAAAACATCTGTTAGTAAAATCCAGACCATTTGCTTGGCCGTCTCCTGTTAACACTAGATTCGTGTTACGAAGGCTTTCAACAAGCACTGAAATTTTCACTAATTTCTCACTTCTTATTCTCTGATGTTACTTGACTCATGGCGGGTTTTATGAAGGACATTGTCCCTAACAAAACTTATAACAGACAAAAATTACAATTCTGCCGTGGTGCTAGCTATAGAAAGAGGATTGATTCCAGTATTTTGGTGAAATATCACAGGCAACAGTATCTACCTATTGAAGCATCAAAACCTTCCAGAACAATCTTGGAAAGGTGAAAAATTTTGGACGTGAACACTATTGCAAAATTTCAATATTTCTCCTACTTCGAAACTGGCCTCATGTTGAGAAAGTCATGAAATATCTTTAGACTAACTTTAGATATTTTGTTCTTATTTCACCTTTGAGCATTTTAAATAGTAGCTTATATTCATTTAATTTTTCTTGCAACATGGTTTACGTCTAAAGGAGCAAAGGGTCCAAACTCATCCTAAGACGAAAAACAGGCCACTTTCTGTTTCCAGTTCCAGCCACTCGAGTTTTGAAAGAGGGAATCCCTAATTTTGGATATCAAATAACAGTACTACTAGTTCAAAAATAATCAACAAATCAGAACCTGGTACTTTATCTGGTTCGAATAGAATAATAATGAAAGTTGCAAAAAAACTTTCTTTCCACCCTAATAGAACCAAATATTGTTGAGGATTAGGTGGTGGTACTGTAGATTTACAATCCAATTGAACATAAAGTCAGGTAGAGTAACAAATGATAAATGGAGAAACTGAGCAATATCCGACTACTCATCATAATTTCAATAAAACTGAAGCATGTCCAGAAAATGATATACTTTCTCAGAGCATCTAGTTAATCAATTTGAGCCTGGACATTATTTATCCTACACAGCTACATATTGACTCTTTGAGGTTGATTTTTCCCAGAAACAACTTTCAGAATCTTTCGTCTTCCAACTCTGCGGCTCTCTCCGAAGCTCTGAGACTCTTGTAGTCTAGTCAGTAGCTGTTGTCCTGTAAGATGGTCCATTGGCTACAGTAACCATCCAATCAACCTTTCATGATTGTATTCGATTCAAATAAACAAACAATCCTCCTTTAGATCAAAAAACCTCAAGTAATCTAACTAATTTTTCGACCGCGAACAAAGCTGGCATAGAAGCCCAAAAGCCCGACCCCTACAGCGCATTCAACCTGTATATCAGACCAAAAGCCTAAAGATTATCTCAACAAAAAACAAGTGATTAATCAACGAATTAGGTAACTAAATGAGGGAGTCACATGTCACTTCAATTGTTGTAATTTCGCCCTATTTCCTAATCACTACTATCATATACTTATCAGCTGTTTACATGTGTACTCAATTTATTTACATTTTGTGATCATGGTTTTCAGTTAAAAATCGGTGGGAAATTTAGGCACGATTCCTATACAATGTACTTCTGGTGAGAGGGCGATTCAAGTTGGGATGTTCGCGTGGCGCTTCAAAGTAGAGCTCGTCGATTAGAAGATCGTCCGGCTCAAATTGCCACTCGGCGGAGATTATCTGGAATGATGACCGTATTGATATATCTTTATTTCCAGACCTAGTTTTTTTGGCTTTTTTCGTGTTGGGTGGATATGGTTTACATGATATATAGAGGGGTGGGGGAGGGGAGGTGAGAAATTTGAAAATACTGAGAAGACTCTTTCCTACCCAAAACCTAGAAGGGGCAATGGCTTACTGTGCAAGAAGTGAGGATATAATCGTACATCATCTGACAAAATATAGGCAACATCGTCCACATATTCTCTTCAAATCAAGGAAAATACGGAAGAAAATAAGAAGAGAATAGGGAAGAAGGTAAAGGAAGAACAGGTCAAGTCGAGGGTGGTTGGTAGGGTGTAATGGAAAAGAGGAGGGGAAAAAGTAGTGGAAAAACAAAAAAAGATTGAATAGCATGATGACAGCAGATGGCAGCCTATCACTTGCTTTCTATATCAAAAAATTGTAAGATTGGAAGGAGGAAAAGAGAATGAGAGCGAGAGGCAAAAGGGCAAAGGTCTGACACAAAAACAAATAAGTAAGTGGATGTGTGCCAGTTATTTGACATGAAAGGACTACAGTATATATGTATATGTGTGTGAGATATTTCGAGGGAAGAGATAAAGAGAGTTTACGCGTTTTCGGTTTGTTGACGAACCAGAAGACTTGTCGTCCAGGTCGACAGCTCAGCGAGTCGTTGGCGGGCCTCGTTCAGAACCTGGAAAATGAGAAAGTTGGTTGAACGATTATGACAATTATAATTCAATTGTTAGCTTCGCTGAAAACTGTTCGGAAAATCAGCGACATTCGACGTCTTTTCCAAAAAAATTTTTTTGAAAAACATCAGGCTTTTATAAGCATGTGAATATTCACCTCATCGCGGACTTGGTAGACATCTCCAGCCTCCGACATGTTGGTCTTCAGCTTCTCCAAATATTCAACAGTTGAATCAATCTTGGTTCCGTCTCCGAAAACCTGAAATTATTCTCATTTAAAAGTCCCGATTTCTCCCGAACTCTTACATTCTGTCCCTTCTCACGCAATGCCTTCAACTGTGTAGAGAGTTGTTCAGAAGTGGTCTGAATGTGTTTCATGAGCATCTCCTCTGGTGCAACCTTGAATCGATTCGCTTCAGTCTCCAATTTGGTTTTGAAGTCGGACACCGATGCAGACAGCTCATTTGACTTCTCAAGGACCCAGGCCTTCTTCTCACGGATGACGTCGAGGAGAACAAATGATTGGCTGAGTTGTTCGAGATAAGCACGAGCTCTCTCGTTGATTGGATCGATGACGTGGTCGTGTGCCTTAAATAACTAGACGGATTTGAAAGATTTGGTAAGAGGGAGAATATAAACTGGGCGTGAACCTCAATGTTATGATATTCAAGACACCAATAGTCAGCCTGAATTACCTTGTTGTTAACTCCTTGAACAATCAACGAAGCCAAATTCTTGACTCTTTGTGTGATGGTAAGATTAATGGATGGTGGAACTTCAATGTTGAGTCCTTTCTGAACAGCTCCATCGAGAATATCAAGCAATGCGTTGGTATTCTCAGTGGCCTTCTCCACAGGAACCATAGCAATTCGTTGTGCCTGATGAAGAGCCGAATAGATTCGGTGCTCAACGGCAAGCTCTGCTTCCTTAAGAGTCGAAATTGCGCTGCTTCCCAACTTCTTCGCGTTGTCCACTTGGTCGAGAACCAAGGCGGCTCCACCGGCGCTCAACGCCAACGAGAATTGAGTGAGAACGACAGCGGCGCCGATTCCGAATGTTCCGCCGACAATTGCCGCGTTCTTTCCAGTCTCGACGACAGTCTTTGCACGCTCTGTTCCATAGTTGACAGCTTCATAAGCAGTGTTTTTCGGTTTCACATAATACGAATTATATCCGTCGTAGGCTTTTTGAGCAGCGTAATTGCTCACTTTGGTGACATTCTCCTCGGCAGTGTTCAGTGTCGATTCGATTATTGGATGGAATTCTTTGGTCTTTGTGTACGCGTTGATAGCCTGAAATGGTTAAAAATAGAAAGTGATAATAAGGGTAAGAACAAGCACTTTAAGGATTGTTTTTCGTCAAAAATAACTTTAACAAATCTTACCGTTTTCACATAGGCATTTTCGAGCAATTGATCATAGTAGCTTTGTGCTTGTGCCTGTTGGTTCTCGGCCGGTGCTGGCTGCTCGAAGTCAGTCATCTCTGTTTCTTCTGAAAAATCACATTTACTTTGCAGAAACTTCTAGGAACTAGCAAGAAATAAAAAAGCTGAAGAGAAAAGAAAGATAGAAGAATCAACGAGTGGTCAGCTACTATTTGTACCCCTCTGCGAGCGTACTTTGCCCCTCTGGATAAGAGGAAGGGAACAGATGATGGGGTGACTCAAGTTTCGCAATAACATACAGGCTTCATGCTACAATACTACGTCGTAGCTTCTGTCGGTTGCGCTATCGTATTGCTACACACTGCGTGCGAGGGGGTTATTTTTGAAGTTGCATTATTCTGTCATTGCAACTTTTTCCCATTGAAGTTCAGACTGATTTGTGTATACAAAAACCGTTACACCTCTGCGGGACTCGAACCAGCACTCTTACTGTTCGAGTTTGGAAGCCTAACCACTGAGCTATGCTGCCATGGAAATTCAACCACGAATTGGTAATCATAAATAGACGTGAGAAAAAAATAATTCAGAGAAAAATACATTTTGCTTTCAAACACGTGAAATATCAATTGAAACAGATTCAATATCAGTGTTTCTTCGCTCAAGTTCGCTCACGCCGCCCTCCGGGCGGCTAGTAGTAGGTGTTCAGAAGCCTAAGCCTGGGGAAAAGTCTGATTCTGGGAGGAGGCTGACTAGCAATAGCTGTTTTTGCCTTTCTTTTTCGAGGATGGTTTTGGTAAATTAAAATTTTCACGCGCGGAATAAGAGTTCGAACAGAATATCGTGGCCTGCCCTAATTAACCCCCTCGCACGCAGTTTGTAGAAATACGATAACACCTGTCGGTTCGGGTAATTACGCGTGTACTTCGAGAAACCTTTTTTTAAAGGAGAAAAGTCCAGAAATTAGAGGAGAAGGTTCAGAAAACACTGGCGTTTTCCTACATTTTCTTTATCACTTTTTTGTCGTCGAAACCAAAATTTTCGCAGAAAGTCGGCGCAAAAGGGTGGAAACTGATAAGGAAACGATCGAGAATATTCGTTCTTCAAGGATGTCAACAAATCGTTTAAAATGGCGCCACCACCCTTGCAAAAGCTTTGCGAGACCCACAATGTGAAACGCATGTGCCTTTAAGAAAATACAGTAATTTTGGGGGAAAAGCGAGTGTGAAACTGATTCTGTTTCTCGTTCCGAACAGTTTTATCAGTTTTTCATATAAATGACGAAATATAGAACAAATTACATCAGACGTTTAGGATTCACTTTCCCGAAATTAATGGAAAAAAGGGAAAAATCAGAGACGCAGACACAAAAATACACTGCAAAGATTCAATCGCTTGTTCAGTTTCTTGTCAATTTTTTCTGTTTCCCGACCATTTTCAAAAATATTCCGTTTAAAATGTCTATTAGTTTCAGCAATTGATGCGAACGGGCTTCTTCCGAATCACAGCTGCGTGCCTCAAAGAAAAAATGGTGAAGTCAAAAAAAGAGGTGACCAAAAACCGAAAAACTCAAATAATAAATACTTTTTCTTCTAGAAGACAACTAATAAATGCGTTCCGACCGCCCAAGTTACTGATAAAAAAGCGCCGGAATCAGCGATTTTTGCCGATAGTGAAGGTCGAATCGGACTGCGGATTCATGCAAAACCGGGCGCCAAGAAGAGTTGTGTTGTGGGTAAATAAGAAGATATATCTGATTGAAAAAGTAAAAGAAACGTTTTGCAGCGATAGGCGAATCCGAAGTTGACGTGGCAATTGGCGCGGCGCCACGAGAAGGAGCCGCTAATGAAGAGCTAATTTCGTATTTGATGGTGGCGTTGGGACTGAGGAAAAATGAATTACAATTTGACAAGGTATTCAATAGAATAGGAAGAATTGAAGAGATGCTATCTGCCCTCTCGAGTGTGAAATGAGGAAACTGGATAAAACCAGTAAACAATTGAGAACCAGAACTGCAGTTTTTATACCAAACTTCACGTGAAGTTCATCTGATTTGAAGAAAATAATAAACTCCATAGAACTGTCTTCGAGAAAACATTCGATATCATTTTCAGGGAGCAAAGTCGAGAAGCAAAGTGGTGCTGATAGAGACAAAACGGTTGACGATGGAAGAGGTGCGGAAGAAGTTGCAGGATGAAATCGAGAACTGATTCGGTAGGTTATTTGACGATATATTAATCGAGAGGGTATCCACGTGGCAGATTCAACATATATAAAACAGTTCTCAATGGAATCTGTTGTTTAAAAAAATTAAAAGTTTAAACGAGCTCCCTTGAATGGATCGATTTGGCTCCGCCCACATAAACATAAACAAGTAAACAGCGTTGTTTATTTTGTGGGCGGGGCCTGAGAACGAAGATCTTTCTCAATTAGTTTGAGTGCTCATCTTCTGATAATGTGTCGAGCGTCAATTGAGAGAATAATTTTGTGATACAAAGCATAATCTGAAGCTTTGTTGGCAGGGTTTTAGATCAGATTTAGTTGACTTTGAGCTTTTTCTCTGCAAGTTTGGTCATTGAGAGCCTTGAAAAAAAAGCAAAATTCTCTTGTCATTTGTGCGTTTTTGCCAGTCTACAGTGATATTCGAGTTTTTTTCCAGTTGCTTTCATCCATCAGATATTCTTATGGAAAATACTCAAAAAAACATTTTCTGTTGAAAGCACCTTGATAATTGCTCATCTGTATCGAGTAAACGAGCCATCAAAACATGCTCTTTCCACGATTTTCTCTTCCGAAAATACTATCCTTTATCTAATCTTTTTCTCCATATATTGCCTCAATAACAATGGAACAGAGAGAGTATGATTAGCGGGGAGAGTTTAGGCAAGCTCCATTGGAGCGCATTTTCAAAGTCATTATTTACTCCACGGCCCGGCGAACACTACCCGTGGCCTAGGAAAAACGGTTTCTCGTCCCTCGAGTTCGTTAAGCATTGCGCTGACTGAGGTCTCATTTTCCCTCGTTTTTCTTCGTTTTTCTTGTTTTTTTCTTATTAAATTTATAACTATCGCCTGAAAAACTTCAATTACAATCAGTTTAGGCCGTCTCCAGTAATTCGGCTACATAACACCTTCGAAAACGGCGAGTCAAAAGGAAGGTAAGTGTTTTCCTTCATATCTCCGCAGTGTTCTATTAGGATTTCAACGAAAATAGCTTAAAAGATGCGCAATGAACCGCTCTTTCGAATGATGTAAAGTATATATATTGTTCATGGGTTCCCTGACGTGTGAAATTGAAAAATGTTGCAATTTTTGGTCGAAATTGCACATAATCTGAAATTTCTCGTCAGTGTTCTATTAGGATTTTCTAAAAGTTGGCCCAAAACATTCGCACTTGCTTACTCAACAAGAAAAAACAGCATTTGACTAGGCTTCATGGGTTCCCCATCGAGAAAAATCACGAAATAACGAAAATCTGCTGTACTTTTCGACTATTCGTCGTAGAACTCGGGAGTGTTCTATTAGATATTGCTGAAAACTTGTCTAAATACTTATAAGGTTATGTTTTCAGAGTAACAACACAAAACTCCACCGCCCATGGTTAATTTCAAAAGGAAAACTAGCGCTAATTAGGTATACTTAATAAATTATTGTAAAATTAGGTTTTCTGTAAAATCGTTGAATGAATATTGTTCGTGTGCATAATAAATAAATTATCAACTTGTTTTTGTAATGTTTTTCTACTTTTTCACAATTTTAGAGCACTTTCTTCTTACTTTTCAGAAAGAAATTGATATAAAAATTGAATTTATCGTCAAGTCACGGTAAGCAAATCGAACGACTTTACGACAATTTGCACCGAAAACCATTTCGCTGCCGACGGCCACCGCTGAGTATTCAACGCATTTTTTTCGCGGCCATTAGTAGTGTTCGCCGGGCCGTGACTCGTTACTGTTTACCGTCACTTTTTGACCTGTCATCTGTCTAGTTCCTCTTGTCACAGACTGAAAAACAAAGAATGCAAAAAACCCACATGTTCGACTATTTCTCTAAATCTCACCTGATGAAAAAAAGTGACAATTAGCAGTCTATTCAATTCGTTTCTCTCTCGCTTTCCACGCTTTTTCTCTCAATTTTTCATTATCAGTGATCACTATTCTAGCAACAATATGAGTGGGAGACCATTATTTCCTGGCGACAATCTCCTCATCGTTGGAGTCGTTTTGTGCACATTGGTCTGTGTTCTTTGAGATTATGTTAGAGGAAAAAATGATTGTGGTGGAGCACACAGTCGTGGTCTTGAGCAAAAAAATTTGTATTTACCGGGTCTTAGCTTATGCAAATGAACATATGCTCTGTAATTTGTGATCTAGAACCGGACTAAGATTTTCTAAGCCACTAGTTTCAGGCCACTAGAAATAACTCAAAAATTCCAAATTTTAGATCCCTCCAATCTCCTCAACTGCCGACCCTGAGCTCTGCGATAAATATGTTCTTGTTGAGCAAAAGTTCCACTGCGGGTCACGTGGATACCTTCTGTATTATGGACTCAGAAATTGCTTGAATTTCAATAACCAAAGTAGAAAACACTATAAATGCTGGAAATTCCAATCCTCCAATTTTCAGGTATCCTGGATCAATTCACACCGAAAGGCCGCGAGTTCGTCGGTTGCTCCACACGCTGTCTCACCAAAGCCATTGTTAATATTTCTGAAGTGAGCAAATCAAGAATGATGAATAACACATATCCCTATCATTTCAGTTCTCCACATCTTGTGTACAAATCCAAGAAGAAGCATTCAAGTCACATGTCGACTGCTATCTCAACTGTAACTTCTGTGAAGTTTGTAAAACCGAAAAGTTGGCATTTTTGAAAAGTTACGATTGGTCAGACTTTTTGAGTTTTGCTGCTGTTCAACAAGTCTTTGCAATTATTCGAAAGTGTGGACCACTGTCTTGTTTCAAGTTTTTCGATTTTTAATTTATTTTTATTAATTTATCATATTTATGGGAATTTGTTGAAATAATAAAAATTGTTGGAATTTCTTTTCTGTGAGTTGCCTTGAGTTTAAGATGTTTTTAGAAGATTATTCGATCATTGCCTGTAACATTGTTCATTACTCTTCTCAGATTTCAGAACTCGTAATCTTCAAAACTCTAGAAATTTCAGTTTTTCTCACATGAGCTCATTCGTCTTGGATTCCAGGTAACGTCTTCTGACAATTCGAGTACAATTTCTCACTTCTTTTTGTTCTCCTTCATCGTCTTCTTCACACTCTTCTTCTTCTTCTTCTTTTCCTTGTTCTTGTTATAAAGGACAAAATCACGAGAAAAAAGAAAAAAAGAGAGTAAACTCATCGAGTTTCCAAGGCGACCGCCCTCTTCTTCTTCTTCTCAAAATGAGCCCTCCTCCTCCTCCTTCTTCCCTTTCACTCCTAACAACTCTTTTTTTTTGTTTGGCTCTCAGTTTCTTCGGTTTCTGACCAACTTGTGATTAGATTTCCCTTACTCTTTTTTCTTTGCAATTTCAGGTTATTTTCAGTGTTTTTTTTAATGTGAAAGGAATGGTTAGGCAGGTGAAAATAAGAGAGTGAGATAATTTAAAATTCAGAAATTTTAGGGAAAGAACAAAAGATGAATGGGGGATAAAGTAGATTTGGAATAATAAAGTGATGGGGTAAGAGATGGGAAATCCTTTGGTGTTTTGCTCATTCAGATGACCAGAAATCTTTTCAAATTCTTCATCTTACTTGCATAGATTACGGTAGATATCTAAAGAGAGTACTTGCAAGTTGGAGACACAGAGAAAAGTTGGTTTCTCTTCGTTCCGCACAGGCACGCTCTGTCTCCTCTTTAACATAAGGAAGGAAGTTTGATTCTGATCTTAGAATTTTCCAAATTTCTAAACCTATAATTATTTATTTGTTTCGAAGTTTATCACAAATGTTGGAAAAATAATTCAGGAAAAATCTTTCAAAGTTGTAATTTGAGAACGGGTATTATTAGGTTTTCTAATCACTACTTATGACAAGTAAATCATTCTGTTGCATTCGTGTTTTGTGTGCAACTACCGTAATCGCTTATGAAATTACTTCAAACTTTATAATTTTCTGTCCTGAACTTTCTTACATTCCCATGAAATAGTACCCATTCACTATTACAGGGATGACTATCACCTCAAAGCCATTGGAAATCGATGGCGGGGAAATCGAAGGAGTTGAGAATGATAAAGCCGAAGTGGTTTTTTCAAAAGAGACAACTGCCCAGGATATTGATCAATTTGCTATTCGTTCATACATGAAGAAATGTGAACAATTTCATGAGGATCCAAAAGCGTTTGCGGCGTAAGTTGATGACCAAAGGAATTAGTTCAAGAAGCCATAATGTTGTGACAGGGCAACTCTGCGTCTGTCATCTCTTACTCCCTCTCGTGCGTAATTGATGTGGTTGGCAACTGCCGGCCACATGAATTCTCATGAGGGAGAAAAAGAGAAAGCATTTCATGCTGCGAGACTTGTTTCTTCAGTTACATCGTGTGACAAGCGGGAGGGAGGTCGTCGAAAGACGGGCTCTCTCCTTTCTCAATAAAAATGATGCATCATAAAAAGTCATTTTCTACATTTTGAACTAAGGCTCCAGGCACGAGTCTTAAGATTTCACATGGAGGTTCCTTACCGAGTAGGATTTTTTATCTGTGTGCCTCAGTAGTAAACACCTACACTACTGTGCAGATAAAATTTCCGCGAACTCTGAGGTCAAGGATATCAGATTCCTGAGTGCTACCATTAATACCGCTACACCATGGTCAACCAAACCAATATTTCTAATTTCCTCGACCCATCCGTCACACCCTTCTGATCTACAATTGACCTCTATTCTACTTTATTCATCTAATTCGACAGTTGCTTATATTCTCGCATTGGACAATCGCGGATTTTGGATTTTTTTTTGGATATTATGGATCCCCCATCGACTATGTTTTGGATTGGATTGGATCTTTTTGTGTCAATCTTGTTGCTGAACGAGGAAGCTGATCAATTTATGGATACATCAAATCGAAAAGATGTACAATTATGGAAAATAAGTTGATAATCATCTTGACTATTGAATCTTTGAATCTATGACTAAGATTGATTAAGTTTGAGTTAGCCACATTCCCATATTTGAGTCGATATGCACGTGCGCGGATAATTAGGACGTATGAGAGAATGCTCCGAAGAGAGTTACTGGAACATAGCGCATGGCTTTAACTTTTTAATTTTCCCTCCAACTAAATCCCCTCTAATTGAATTGTATGATCCTTCCCACATGATATTATTCGAATGATTGACTGAGAAAATGTTGAAATTTCTATTGTTCTTTAGTATGTTTGTCCAATTGTCGAGAATTGCGCCTCAAAGGAACCCCACTTCTCATTGTATGTTTCCGCGCTTCCTAACGCCGTCTTATTTGAAAGCAAATTTTACGGTAAATAGTGTAAGATTAGGGCGATGAGATTTTAAGGTGAATCTGTTTTGAGTATTTGAATAGAGTATAATTGAGTTTGATTGTATAGTTATGTAGTTTTTCATGATTTGTTTTATTCCATTCTGGGAAAGTTTCTGACTCGATTGCTTCACCATCAATAAGCATCGAGGACGAAGCTTTTCTAGAAAGGGTGGGATGCGATGAGTTCTCTTTTTCTTTAGAAGGTGAAACGCACTCGAGGCATTACAACAATAAGCACCGAGGACGTTGCAGCTTCTAAAAGGGGGTAGGATGTGACAGGGCAACTCTGCGTCTGTCATCTCTTACTCCCTCTCGTGCGTAATTGATGTGGTTGGCAACTGCCGGCCACATGAATTCTCATGAGGGAGAAAAAGAGAAAGCATTTCATGCTGCGAGACTTGTTTCTTCAGTTACATCGTGTGACAAGCGGGAGGGAGGTCGTCGAAAGACGGGCTCTCTCCTTTCTCAATAAAAATGATGCATCATAAAAAGTCATTTTCTACATTTTGAACTAAGGCTCCAGGCACGAGTCTTAAGATTTCACAATGTGAAGCTCGCGATTCTACACATTTTGTCTTTTAAAACATATTTCTTCTGAATCCACCTTTTTATTCTTTTCAGTTTCATCCTCGACATCTCCGGAAATCTTCATTTAATATCCCTTGCATGCAGCCCAACCGGAGACACTGATCGCAAGAAACTATCTCGAAAAAGTGCCAAGAATGAAATAATCCACAAAAATCCGTTGGTTCTGGCAAGACGTGGATTGGTTCGGTACCTTATAAAAGAGGTGAAATCAATGGAGACAACTGAAGGAGAGTCTCAAATTCTGGAAAAGAATGAAGAAGGAGAGTTGCAGTTGAAGAAAGGATGCCACGTCTACATGTATTCCACGTATTCATATGTCTGTGAGAATGTTTATTGGGGGCTGGAGGCTATGAAGAGGTAAGTAATCTGTAAAGGATTAAAACAATTATTCCACATCTCTGGTTAAATTAATTTCCTTTTCAACCATGACACTAATCACTGCATAATGAACAAAATCCGTCGATGGATCATGTTGGGCGTCCAAGGAGCTCTTCTCTCTAACATTCTTGCTCCAATTCCTATTTCAAAGTTCATTCTCGGAGCCACTCCACCAGTTCCAATTGATGATGTCAGAACTCTTCTGTTCGACAAGATTGATTTCGAAGCGAAGGAGCACCCAATTGTGGAGGCGATTCCAGTTAGTTTTCACAAGTGAACGAAAATTCGAAAGTCTATTTTTCTTTTCAGCGTGTCTCCCCAAACATCTCACTAGACCGAACATTTGTCTGGTACAACGGTCTAATCGGTATTGACATCATAGGTGAAAATGGAAAGTTGGAGAAAGAGCAAATTGGATCAAGTGTCTGCAAAGAGGAAATCTTCAAGGCTTATCTACAATTGGAAGTTGCAAATAAGTCAATCCTAAAATATTCAAGAGCTAAAAAGAAGGCGGGACATTACCAGGCTCTGAAGAAGGTCTTGTACAAGCAAGTGAGTTTGTAGTCTTTGTAGTTTCCAAGCAATAAACTTCAAAACTTTCAGTGGGAATCGGAAAACAATGGAAAGTGGTTGAAACGTAAGAGCAACAAGGTCGACAAGTTTTGGGTTCAACTCAAGTGAACTTTCGGGATGGATTTTGTTTTTTGGATGTGATAATGAGATTTTGTGATTTGTGTGTTTTAAATATCTGTAAAGTTGATGTTCTCTTGGAAAAAATAAAAGTTACTGGGATGAGAATTCGAGGAAGTGAATGCATCAAAAGTTTCTTGAAGTTTAGTTTCTAATTTGCTAACTAAGTGCCTCTCTGTCATTAAAGCTTCTTTAATAGAAGGGCATCTCTAATAGAAGAGCGCTAGATGAACATGCCCTTCTAATACAGATTCGTTCCCCCGTACTCTCGATTAAAATAACAGTAGGTCAACTCAAATCGAAAGTTCCTCCCTCCCTCCCATTGTGTCATCATATTGTACTTTTTTCAAAAACTTTTTCTTCCCTCAATTTTCTTTTCGGTTCATTTGAGAAAAGGGTTCATCGATCATCATTTCTTCGTCTTCTTCTTCAGAAAATCGTCTCAAGGTGTCACCCAAACCATTCAGTTTTTTTGTCTATTCCAATCCCTTCTCTTTTCATTCGGACATTGCGTAATTACCAATCGGAAATGGAGCAACAGACTACAGGCAGGCGCCTCTCCTGTTTTCACCCTTTTCACGACAGAAGGCAAAAGAAATGAAATGAAGAGTTGTGTCCTTTTTTTTCTCTTTTCAACGGAAAGAGTAGGTCAACTGGTTCAGTAGAAGAAGAAGATGAAACTATATTTGGTAATTGAGAAAAAGAGAGAGAGAGTTGTGATTTAATTGGATGTTTTCTTTTGAAGAAAGTGACATTGATGTTTGTGGGTGGTCTCGGTACTTAATCTCACAGACTTGGGCTCTACCTGTAATAGAAGGGCAGAGGTCAGAAGTCTTTGAGCTAGGTAGAGGGCTTCTGAACTTGCAGAATATCAGATGTATTCCAGGTAGTGGGCGGTCTTGATACTTAATTTCACAGCTTTGAGGTCTTCCTGTAATAGAAGGGCATGTAGCGGAAATGTATTTAGGCACGGTAAAAAGGCTTCTGAACTATGATGGTATTCGACGGGTTCGAGCCCTTAATTCCACAATCTGAGGTTCGGAAGTTGCGTTTTTTGACTACTTTTTGATATGTCCGAGACAGAAAAACCCTCTACTAGACCAGCCTCTCTATTAGAAGAGCCACTATAAAAGAGGTTCCGAGCGAATTCTTTAGCTTCAGGACATCTCAGAACTGTCTAACCGATTTTCCATAATCTAGGCCATTTCCAATATTACATAACTAACAAAATATCCGTGTTCCTTTTCTTCTAAAAACTCTCACTCACCTCAAAATGTCACGTCTTCTTCCCCTCCATTTTCTTTGTATTTATTTATTTATTTTAATTCAAATAAAAACTTTCACGTCTTCCTTTTTCTCTTTTTTCATCGCATTGTTTACTTCTCTTCTGAAGACGTGAAAATGCTGCGTGAGCGATGGTCGTTTAACTATGCGAATTTCTAGAATAAATAAACCGTTTTGAGGTCAGCATTGAGGCATCAGAAGATGTTACGGAGAGGGAAGAAGAAAAAGCAAGATGATGTGTCTGGAATAGGTTGAGTAATACACACTTGTCAAGATGATGGTGTCAGGGTCAGATTAAGAAAAAGTTAGAGATCAAAAGTTTGGAACGCTGTTTCAGAGGAGAACTAATGGATATCGACAAGAACAGAAAAAAACCAGTCTAGCATGGTCTCTGTTGAACCGGCACCTCCAATAGAACGGCACCCATAACTGGTACTTGCTATGTTTCAGTTCAGCCGTTCCGAGGAATCTCAGATGCCGACGATGCCAGGAGGGAAAACGTCTTTCTGGTCAAGATTTTTAGTTTTTTTAAAAGGCCAATTAGATAGAAAAGAGATTAAAAGTTTCAGTAACGTGGCATGTCGCTTTAATAGAGGTCTAGAACTCCATAAGTTTCAAGACAAAGAGCAGGAGATAAAACCATATTTGTTGATGGAATGAAGTGCATAAAAATCACAAAAGGAAGGCTCTTGATCACGTACAGGTTGATATAAATTATCTATATAGAGCATGCCATTTGGAGAAAAAAACTATCCAAATCTACAAGTAACCATTCTGAGCTACAACCTCTGAAAGGGGGTATGCCGTTTCAGAGCCGTGTCCTCAATCAGAACTGTCCGTATCAGAAACACCTCCCGTAAAATAATAGTTCTGATGCGGGACACGGTTCTGATTAGGGGTAGTTCTGATTCGGCATACTCCCTCTGAAAGTTATCCGAAAAAAAAATCAAATCCTGATCATAGATGTATCCATTTTTCCTTTCTTCCTACTTTTTCTTCGTTTTCTGATCTTTTCATGTACTTGCTCATTGTTTTTTTTTCTCACCAAAATCTATTCATTCAATTTCTTCCGATTCATATTACCTATAAATTCATGCAGATGTTCCACCTCCTCTCGTAATACTAATTCATGTCATTCCACATAAATATCTACCTGGTTACGAGCTTCCTTCTTTCTTCAATATGCCACCAGCAGGCGCCTTCTTCTCTTGGGAGGACAGTCTTCTTCATCTCAATTGACCTATTCTCGATCCTCCATGTAATTATCCTTCCATTGGTTTCTCTTCTTCTTCTTGCCCTCAGTTCATGGATCCATGCGGTTTGACCTTTACCCAGAAACTCTTCTCTTTTTTTTCTTGATCCGAATAATATGTAGTTCCTCCCCCCTCCTTTCCTCAAAACTTTTCGTTCCGCGCGTCGTCGGTCGTCGGCGGACACAGCAAAAACACGAGCTTAATTGAGAAGCGATGATCCTCTTGTCGGGATTCGTACTAGTTACCGATAGGCTCCGCCCACTTTTGGTACCTCCCCTCGGAGGGAAAACAGAAAACAGGCGGATGATGAGCATTTAGTGTTTTGTGTTTGTGTTCCGACAACTACTTTCTTTAACGTCTTCCCAAGTTTTCAAGATTTCTGATTTCAGACAGAGAAATGCTACTGAGGTTACTCATACTATTGGCTTGCACACTTCTACAGGTTATTGGAGACTCTTCAAAAGTGATCAATTATATCGATAATTCTATAATAGGTGAGTCAGTTTCAGTGAAATTTCTCATTTTTATCGGCTTTAAGCCTCTAAAAATCTAAAAGTTTCAGTAGGAGCGTTATATCTTTTATGAAAGTGAAGGTATCAAAGAACTTTCCAGTTTAATAAAAACCATCAATTGGTCCGTATTGGTCCTCTATTTGGCCTACTTCTAAAGTCTCTAGCCCCCCTTGAGCTTCTAGCCTTTTATGCATGCTCTCGCAATCGGGATATGTGTATTTCGTTTTAAAAATTGGCCAACCGCCTGCCTCGCCTATCCAAAAACTGAAAAGCTTTAAATCCTGATCTACTTCTACTTCTGATGCTCCGTTGGCGCAGCTGAATACGCACACATCTTTTGCTCTCGAGGGTCAGATTCGAACCCTGACACAGTCTTTTCTTCTTCTCCTAAATTTGAATAATTCAAACCATGTTTTTCCTTTCCCCCGCCTTCAAATTGCGTCATCTCAATCTCAAAAAGTTCAGAAAGTTCAGTACTACTGACCCCATTCTCTTACTTTTTCTTTCTCCCTTTTTGCCCTCCTCCCTCCCTCCTGAACTACTAGGATAATTATGTTGTTGCGAGGATCTCTTGAACAAAAAAAATAGAAAGTGTGCGCGATAATCCTGCACGTAGACATGCACCAATTACAAGATAAACCTTATGGAAAAAAGGGAGTGAATGAACGCCCTTCGAAATAATGAGAGGCGGAAGTGATAGAATTGAAAAGAGAGCTCATTTAGATATTAAACGATGGATTGGTATTCTTTTTATGGATTTTTGGGTAGATAATGGTACAAAAAAGTTGTCCCCGAACAGGAAAATTTTCAACTGTGACAAAAAAACTTAAGTTTGAACACATGAAAAGCCACCAAAGTTCGAACCTATTGTCCTTCATATTAATGAGATGCCGAAGGAGAAGTAATCCCTATTCATTACAGGAACACCCAAGGTAATATGCGCGGAAAATGACTTAGCACTCGACATCGTCACTTCGAAACCATTTCGTGGAAACATATTTGTGAAGGGAAGAGCCAAAGACAAATCATGTCGACAGAGTTATGCGAATAATGGAACAAATTCATACTCTTTACCCCTTGGAAAGTGTGGAATGCAAAGGCTGAGATCGGTTTGTGATATCTATGGGAGTTCGAAAAGAAAAGTGGAAATTTTTAAGGCAAATCCACGTGGTGTCAACTTTATGGTGACAGTAATTGTGTCATTCCATCCTGCTGGATTCATCACAAAGAATGATAGAGCCTTCCACGTGAAGTGTTTCTATATGGAGCCAGATGAGATTGTCACTCAGAATATTGATGTTAGGTGAGGATTGACATCGGATTATAGGATATCTGATGCTTTGGACCAAGGTTCTATGAGAAACCTCGAATGTCTGAAAAGGAACCGATGACCTCTGGAGATCTTGTCCTAGGATACTGATTCTTATTGATTGAGGGTCTTTAAATATCAGCTTAACCGGTTCCATAGTTATAGAATTTACAAAACTGGGAAGTTTTCTTGTTCGAAACAGAATTTGAGAAAATCATATCAAACCCTTCAATTCCTAACCTACCAACCATAACCTTCTCTCCTTTCAGCATGATCCCCACCACTGAACTCTCCGACTCAATGCAAATGCCAAAATGTGAATACTCTGTCCGTCGTGATGGTCCAAATGGTCCCACTCTGACCTATGCAAATGTCGGAGATACCGTATTCCATGTATGGGAATGTACTCCAGCTGATATGGGAATGCTTGTCAAAAAGTGTTTCGTCACTGATGGAGATGGTGAAGATCACGCTGTCGTTGATTTCGATGGATGCGCAACTGATCCATTCTTGCTCAGTGAGCTCTCTTACGATGCCTCTTTGATGAGAGCTCATGCATCCAGTCAGGTCTTCAAGTATGCAGACTCTAATCAGTTGTACTTCACTTGTCAGATAAGACTATGTCAGAAACAGATGGGAATGTGTCAGGAGGTTACGGTAAGTTCTGTTTTTTTTGAATTTTTTGAGATGAGAAAATTGAATTTCAGCCACCAAGTTGTGGAGTCAAGAAGCTTCTGGAAGACGAGTCTGGAAATCGAACAAAAAGAGAAACAGCGGAGAAAAGTGATTATGAGGTAAAAATCGAAAAAGTACATGGGAAAATTCCATTATACCCCCCCCCCCCCCCCCCCACCCTGTTTAGTCCGGTAATTTTCCTGAATCACCCCCCACTTCAATCATACCCCCCAACGTCCGCACTTGCCCCCCACATAGCCCCCCACCAGTTGGAAACTCTCGACCCGGGGAGGTGGGGGACCATTTGAGAATGGGGGTTGATTGTTGGCTATTCACATCCAATATTTTCCCCCCAACAACTGAATTGGGGGACTATTGTGAGATGGTAGGTAATCTTCATCTTTTGCCCCCCACCATATCTTACATTTAACCCCCACATACCGAGTTCACAATAATCCCCCATCACTGTTTTTGGGGGGTTAAAATTGGATGATGAAATACAACAATCAACCCCCATCCACAAATAATCCCCCACATTTCCAAGTCAAGAATTTCCAACTGGTTAGGGTTGAGTGAGGGACTAGTGCGGGCGTTGGGGGGAGATCTGGTAATCACGAATTTCTTGGTGTCAGCAAGCTCCCGGGTGCCCTGTTTGAAGGTGTCCCCTTTTCCCTGGCACTACGCTTAGCTTCTAGGTGTCAGCAAGCTCTAGGGATCCGGGTTTGAAGGTGTCCGCTTTTCCCTGGTGTCAAGCCTAGCTTCTACGTGCCAGCATGCTCCCGCGCATTCACCTAAGCCTGCGGGAAAGAAAAAATGCTTGAATTCGCTTCTAACAAGCACTCGGAGCGCACTCACCAAAATCGATCGTTCCCATAGCAAGAAATGATTTATCTCTCAAATTTGTTTGTAATCTCGATAGAAATGACCACGTTCTTCAAAAAAAAAATAATATTTCTCACGTTTTTTCCATCAGGAAAAATAATGAATGGGGGGAGATTCTATAGGCTGACCGTGGGGGGCACAAGTATAGTTTGATGGGGGTGAATTTAGTAATAATACCGTTTAGTCCCCCCGTTATCTGGAATAACCCCCCACACCGTTGAAAAGTGGGGGGTTATATTGGTGGGGGGTTCAAATGGAATAATACCTGCGGGGGGTTTAAATAGAGTCTGTTTTTGATTTTACCGTTGTGTGGGGGGTTTTATTAATTTCCGTGGAAATCTTCCAATAAAAACACCCATACGTTCCAATAAAACCCCCCAAAATGCCTATCTTGGAATAACCCCCCACATGGCTGATATTACAGAGGAGTGGGGGGTTCAATTGAAACGGTGGGGGGTTTAAATGGAACAGTGGGGGGTTTAATTAAAATGATATGATATCGTTTGCTTATCTTTTGCTGGCGGTGCTCCGCACCGCCTGCCTAAGCCTGAAATTTAGGGGCTCTGTAATGGTGGGGGGTTTTATTGGAATGGGGGGTTTAAATGGAACAGTGGGGGGTTTTATTGAAATGATCGAAAGCCGAAAAAACACGTAAAATGACTCTAATCCATCAAATTTAGCTGCGTACATATGATACTCAGTGGGCGGGGGGTTTTAAAGTTTTCGCTGCGAGACTCTGGACTACTAACTTTTTACCACCCCACCGACGCGGGTGGGGGGGTTTTCCAACGTTTATCTCAGGGGGGGTAAAATGGAATCTTGGGGGGTGGTAAAATGGAATGTACCCAAGTACATAATACAAACTTCTATAATTCCATTTCAGATCGACGTTGCCACTTCTGAACTTCTGGTCCTTGACCCAGCTGACCGTGGACTTCTCGCACCATCTCCATTTTGTGTGCCACGTCTTCTACTTCCCGCTCTTCCACTTGTTCTTATCACTATTGTCTCCCTTACTGTAGTCTCTACAGCTTTAGTAATTCGAAGACAAAATCATAAGAAAGAACTGGATGTGTTGCAGTCTTCCAGATATTATTAAATTAATAGAGCATCCCTAACTTAAAGCTTACATTCCCTTTTTACGGTTTCTTTTCCTTTTCTTTTTTTTCTGTTAAAAACTCCTTGAACTCTCTTCCTCTCTCTCTCCGAAAAAGCCAGGCCCAAATCTCTATAACACTTCAAAATTATGAAATTAACCTAAAACTTACGTGTGAAAATGAATAAAATTCTGAATTTTATTTTCTTATGCAACTACAAGAAATGATAAAAGAAGAAAAAGAAGACGTTGCTTACATTCGGAGCTAAAAAATAAACAAGGAAACTCGAATTTAAAAATCGATTCCAATGGTCGGGGCGAAGAGTCCGGATCCTCCGGTTTGAAGGGTTCTTCCCTGTTGACGATCCCACCAGAGAAGCTTTCCATCCAAACACGCTTCATTCGACTTATCCATTGGAACAAACATGAGACGGGTGTAGATGTAGAACAAGGCAAAGACGGTGCCAACGTACAAGAAGACGGTACGTGGAGTGAAACGGAAGAATTCCGCTTGAGTCATATCAGCCGAATACCAACGGAACATTGCTGGATCCATTGTCACTCCCTCCTTGTATTTGAAGCTGTGTGGATCGTACTCACGGCGAAGATACTCTTTCTTGAGAATCTCTTTTACACGGTATCTGCAAATTTATTAATTGCTCATTAGTTATTAGGGATGTATTGAATTTGCAGTTAATTTTAAATTGGCGAGAAGCGAGCGACTATTTGACAGGAAAATATATAATTATGGCTTGTTCCAATATAAACTGAAGTGGGTATACTAGAAAAGGTTTTGAAAGTAGCACAATTATGATTTCTATTTGTTTCATGTTTTAATAGAGCTTTAACTTAATAAACCAAAACTTATTTTTTCAACAACGAAAACTTTTGACAAAACCGACTGATCGTTTTTCGAACATTTACAAGACTTCACATATTGTTTATTTCCTTTCGTAATTTTTATATATTGAGCTTTTCAACAACTTTCTGCTTTTAAATGTTATTTTTCCGTTGCTTTCCTTTCAGCTAACGTTTTTCTCCTCACCTCCATAAAACCGCCTTCTTCTCATCGTCGGTCAAATTGTATTCATGTCCTGGCAGGAATTCGGTCTTTCCTGAAATAAATTATACTTTTAGTCATTACTTCAACATAAAAATTTAGAAAACTGATTATTCAAAACAAGAACAGATATTTACCGTGAGTCTCGAAATATCCGAGCACCGGGTCTTGCCAAAGTTTCGGCGTCTTGATGTTTTGATTGGCGGCCGGTCGGAGAAGTTTTAAGGCCAACTTCATCTTGGTTATACCTGAAAATTTAAGAAAATGAAAGAATAATCTCTGGGAAAGCTGTGAAAACGGGAAGAAACGGAGAAAAATCAGAAAAATTGAACAACTTGCTCAAACGATACTCCGTTACTCACAATGCGCGCGTTGTTTATCGTAAATTTACACTACGCATTTTTTTCAATTTCTGTTTCTTTCTTTTCAAAGAGACTCTGTGTTTAGAATATTCTGAACGTAAAACGTTTTCTCAATTATCAAATTGATAGTTTCAGACATCATAATGTCTTCAAAAGACGTTCCGGGATGCTCAATCGATTTTGAGATCGAGGATGATTTCGTTATGACTGAACCATCACCGCTTGACAGAGTGAGTGAACCCGAACATTTCTCCATTTTGTAAACGGAATATATTTTCTCAGATAATTTCCGATGGCCGCAGTTTCAACGCCGGGGATTGGAATAGTGAACAGTTAAACAACCTTCTAGACGGTGTGGGCAAGTATGGAACTCGCCCAGAAGCAATCGCATATATCCATAAATGTGTTGTCAAGGATCGTAGTGAAGAGGAGATTAAGTAAGCTTAAATTAATTTAAAGAGCACCGTCAAGTTCATGGTTTCAGAGCAAAAATCGACGAAATCCGTGAAATTATCAAAGAGCACAAGGAGATTATTCTGCCAGAAGCATATCGAAAGAAATGGTTAGAGTTGGGACATCGTAATAATGTTCCACCTCCGGAGTGTGATGTGGATCCGAATGAGGATTGGAATAGTATAATTGGTAAAGTGATGACCCATCATCAATCATCAGTCACCAAGCATTTCAATCCGATGGGAGAGGCTTTCGAGAATTTGTTCGAAAAGTTTTCAAAAGATTCAAAAGTTGTGGAAAATGCGAAAGTAACGAATATGCAAACGGCGAGAGCAACACCACATGATACTCAACATCTTCGATGGCCAGTGATTTATCAGTTTATGAAAGCGTGTGCAGAATTGGAAGAGCAAATGCCACCGCTAAATGAACTTGGTTAGTAATTCTTTTATAGTATTGGTATCTCATCGACGCATAATTTTTACAATTTGCAAGTTTGAAGCTGAATGAATCTGATTTGACCTTTAAACCAGAAAAGAAAAGTTCAGTAATTTTCGATAAACATTTTATTTCCAGAAGCCGCCGTCATCACCAAAGTTCTTGACACCATAGAAAACGAAGCAGCTGCCACTCCAGACAACGAAAAAGCGATACTTGCTGGATTATTTAACGAGATTCAAATGGGCGACTTCCGTCATACCGAACAAGACTATCCACCGAGTCTTCTTGGAGGTGTTCAACTATTCGTCGATCCTCTTCGAACTCGTTTTCATGGAGTTCCAGAAGTTGGAGAGGAGGTCAATTTGGATTTCCTTCAGGATGCGCCGACGAAGCCTTCCGAATAGTTTTTTCTTAAATTTTTATCCGGTTATTGTTATTATTGTTCACTTGTGATCTCTTATCCATTTTCACTTTGTTTCCGCTTTCCTTTCATAAAAAAACCAAAGACAAATGTTATTATTACAGTTTTATCATCAATTGAAAACGAAAAGAAGGAGAAAATCTAACAGAGGAGGAGGAGAGATAGAAAAAAGGAAAACCCGCTTCGGTTCAATCAGTTTGTCCAAAAAAAGGAAGACCTCGTTTTGTCTGCTTTGTCTCTACATCTATATTACAATTGTTTGAATCGAGGAGATCTGCTTATATCAGAATGTGTCCCGTTTCCATTTGGCTCAGCTGTTGGTTGGAAATTCTTCGTCTCTTCAATGACTTGATCGAAAATCACCTCGATTCCAAGCCACGTCTCTTTTCCAATTGGGATGAGCCAATGTGGTTTCACTTGAAAAGCGAACCAGGCTGGAAAAATCAAAAAGATTTGAAGCTAGAAAAGGTGTGAACTCACTTTTCATATCTGGAGGTAATTCCAGAACATAGACGTATTTAGTTGGTGTGTTCTTCTTTATCCAATCAGTGGCTCCACCTGTTGCTGTGCCGAGCATATCAGCAGCTGTTCCAACACGATATTTGGTTTCCCGATAGGCAAATACACGATCAGCCGCTTTGTTGGCAAGGGTTTCCTGAAACATTTTGAATAAGTACACGAGGAATTTAAGCTAGTTTTCAAAAGTTATGGGATTTTCGAAACATGTTTCTTTGGGTTTTATTTCTAGAGTATCTAAGTTTTTTTTTCTTTATTTTAAACTCTTCTCATTTATTTGAAAACTCACCAAATCTTTGAAATCCTGTGGATACGTCCTTTTGTGATAATTATATGGTAGAATCCATAACTGACCATGAGTATGCATGGATACCAATGCATACAATCTACCGTATACTTCAGATGACATTACGAAATCTCGAACGGCTCTAGAAACAAGAAATTGAGTAAAAAATTCTATTGATTTAATATCACCTGGATTCTGGTTCCGAGAATGGTCTTGGTCCCTGGAATTCGTCAGAACATGGATTGTTAAATGGATAATTGTTATGTGAGAACCCAATGTCGTAGTTTCGATTCAAGTCAACTCCTTCACAACAGAGATCACTGGAGAATGGACCGGTGCCAGTACAGTTCTCAGGTGCACGGTTTTTACGCCATTGACGGATCTGAAAATGCTCTGTTACTATAATTTCAGATCATAGAATTCAGTCTTCAACATCTATTGATCAAAGAGTTCTAGGTTAAAGCATTTATCAGAATGGCCCCACAATCAACTTACCGTAGCTCTCTTCGAAGTCCTCGAGTAGACAAAACCATCTGGATTGAGAATTGGAAACACATAAATATCTAAAGTGTCCACATATTTTGTGATTTTGTCGTCGTTAAGGTATCCATTGACCAACTGAAACAAAAAGAAATAAACTGGACTTTGAAAAGAAAAAAGAAAGTGTAATGTTACAATATCCAAAGGAGATAATCTATGATTTGTTTTCTTTTGGAGATATTGTAACTAGACAGTGGCCACATGGGATAGAAAATATATGGGAATCTTCATTTGTGGCCGAACTTTTTTCTAGTCCTCACCTTTTCAATAAAATATACAGCGACATGGAATGCAGGCCACTCTCTTGCATGATTTCCACCATCCAACCAAACAGCAATTTTTCTCCTTCCAGCTGCAGCAGGCTTCCCAATTCGAACTCCTAAAAGTGGTCGTCCTTCTCTTGATCTTCCAATCGTTTTCAATGTTACAAATGATGGATTATCATGTGCAACACCCTTTATATAATCTTCGAATTGTGGCCAGTCATTGTAGGTGGTTAAATCGAAGAATGGGGTACGGGCTCCACCACTCACTTCGCGTGTCCTGAAAAAAAAGCATAGTTTTTTGAACATTTCTCTCTAATCTTGAATATTTTAAGCCAATTTCCATGTCAACCACTAATAATCAGCTCTAATATCAGTACAAAACCTCAATTCTTCACTCTTCAACCCTCTCTAGAACAGGTTCAACCTTGGGCATTCACTTCCTTTTATGATAACATATCTCTACCGAAAGCGATCATTCATTTCCTTCTTTCATTTTTTATCACCTACCTATTCCCCCTATAAGTCTCTTTATCTCTCTTTTCTTAACTAATCAATACCAAATGGATTATAATCCAGTCGTGTGTTCTCTCCATTCATCACTGATTATGATGATGTTTATAAAAGAAGGAGAGTAGAGGGAAATGAAGGCATCTATCACTATCACTGATGAACACAACTTTTTGTGTATTTGCATTCAATTATTGAGTGAATTAGATAGAGAGAAGGAAAGTGGCAAATAGGTTCGGTTTTAGAAAAGAAAGAGGAAATGTAACAAGAGATGACCTTGTTATTGAAAGGCATATGGGGGGAACAACGGGGAAATGGCAGGGAGGTCGAGAAATGGAGAACTGGATTCTAAAAAGTTGAGAGAGAGAAGTAATCAGAAATCATAGGGCCTGATTTTTCATTTGGAACTCAAGCTCAAGTCTTATTTTCAGAACGATCGTTGAATTACAGATTTTTCTCAAAGTAATGAGATTGCGTCGGAATGTTTATCCAAATATTGAAAAGATTGTGAACTGCAAACCCAGAACAAGATGCTCTGGTTAAAGCTGAGCATTCAAGTTGAGAAAAAGGGATTTTGTGGTTGGAGTGGCTCAGAGATTCCATCTTTACAAGCTAATTTCCTTGAAAGTTTGATAATTTGGTCACAGTTTTCAGCTGTTGCTCCAAAAGCAGCTACATACAGGCTCAGTGAGCTCCCAGAGTTAAGAAGTTTATAAGGAACCAAACCACAATTCCCTTACAAAGATTATCCTTGACCAACAAATGAGAACTGATCATCAAACCAAATCTTACAAAGCTTTCCATCTTTATTTATTTCAGAGAAATCTCGAAAAAACCAACCAAAAAAGCAATCCTACCACAAGGTAGAAGAGTAGACACGGAGGTCTTCTGCCGAACATCTTCAAAGATTAAATAGAGAGAATTCTGAAGACGTCGTGATGTTGGTGGTGAGTGGAGGAGAAGCAAAGACTGTCTACTACAACTGACTTGCCACTGCAGCTGTCCTCCTACTTCCCCTCCTTTTCTTCTTTCTTTTCTGATGATGCCAAAGGGAAAAAAGTGGGCGGAGGAGGGAGGAAGGACAGCAGCTAGTAGAGATATCAAAAGTGGCTAAATAATACCGATTATAATAACATTCAGAAGGCGTTAGGGTGTTAGAAGACGTGGAATCAGTAGTAGCAAAACGAAGAATATGAAGACGTGAAAGTGTGAAAGTGTATCGAAGGAAAACCTTCAGAAGAAGCAGTCTTCAGAAGAAGTGGAACTATTTCAATACTGGAAATGATGGAGAGGAACACCACGAGAAGAGAAGGACACATTTGGTGTAGTTTGGTTTAGACCAAAAGAGAAGAGAAGTTTTATAGCTCGTCTCACCATTCCGATCATTTTTATGTTCAGGAAAGCTCATTTCATGGCCGAGGATAAACATTTAGATCTGATCTTCTGTCGCTGAAAGTGTTTAAAAAAAGGCTCTTAAAATGGGTTTAGACTTTATTTAAGCTTCTCTGGTGCAGCCCTAACTTTGGTCGGAGCATACTCGATGGCTAGGAAGAAGTGCTACTCTGTATTTTTTCCGGCTACTTCCTCCGTCTACCTTCTGAGAAACGATCAGCACGGTGACTTCTATCTTTTGATCAGAAACTGTTCAATATTATACCAAGAGTTGTATTTTTCCAAAATCAATACTAGTCAAAAACCGACCGGGAGGTTTCGAACCCAACACTTGTGAGCCTGACTTTTGAAAATTTCTGAGTACGGTTTGATTCTGGACATACTATACTTCTCGTTCAGACTCTAGAGACTGCCAGAATGGTGAAAACGATTAGGGCTTGGTCGAAATTCGTAAGATTTTAGGTTTTTATTTTTGAGAATTTTTTAGGCACTTCTATGTTTTCTCGGAGTAAATCTGAAAATTTCTTGTCATTAAGTTTAACTTCTGAAAATGAAACCAATAGATTACCTGAAAGGGCACATGAGACCATCCTACAGCCGAGATTCACCTACAGAAAATCAGTTTTGAGTTCTTCCAGAAATTTTGTTTCAATAAAAAACAAAATTTCTTACATTTTCAAAATTTTGTAAAGTTCATCGAACCAATCTCAGATTCTGAAATTGAAGGACATTCAGAGGACATCAATGCGCTTTTTACCTCTTCTCATATCTCTGTAACCTATCTCTCTGCCATTCAAAATGGCTATCAGACCATGTTCTCTTTCTTTTTTCTCTTATTGTTTATGTACATTCTTGTTGTCCTCTCCTCCATTCCAAAAGTAAGTTCTAATTCGATTACTATGTCCTTCCTCTTTTTCTCTCTATACAAATGTTGGTTTGGTTACATATTAGACACGGAAAACGAAGGAAATGGCAAGAAAGAGGAGTGAAGAAACAAGAAAGAACAAGAAGAAGAGGTAACTCTCTCTCTCATTTTGTTACAATCATAATGTAGTTTGTTGTTGTCGTTTTCAAGCATATTACTGTAACAATGTTTCTTTTGTTTCTCAAATTGTGACAGGTTCTTTTTCTCGAAGAAGAACAAAAATAAGTGTAAGTTCAAGATCTCTTTATTGACATGCTTCAAAGTATCGTAGGACCTGTAATACAAGAGCATGTTTTTTTTTAATTTAATGCCCTCCTATTAGAGGCATACTTCAGTGGAGGTGCTCTTCTATTACAAGTTTATGGCGCTCTACATGAAAGCCAAAGATGCTCTGTTTTCAATGATTGGCTCTGGTCCCGCTTGTTTATTGAACTGTTCTTTTTCACACAAATCATGATCACCGGAATTTCTTAGATCCAAAATAAAAAAACTATATACATAAATTCAAAATACAAAGACTGTTTATTCGACCGCTTCATCCTCTAATAGCATGATATCATTGAGCAGTTGCTTTTTTTCATCAATAAAGTCATATCCCGTGTGTTGCATTTCCTGAAAAAGGACTGAATTTTTCTGAAAGAGTGTGAGGAAAAGAGAGAGTTTAGACAAAACACAAACCTTATGATCGGCAGTGATAACGTGTGGATTCGGCCGAGCAAAATAGTCAGTCCACAGTTGTAAAGCACAAAGAGATGAGTTCACATTGAGGACTTTATCTGAAACATTTGATTTGCTTCTTTTCCGATGAAAACAACTCACTTTTTGGAAAGTACAATGGATTCTTGAACTTTTTCTTATTCTCCAAAATATAAGTCCAAAATGAAACCGTTTTCTCATGACACTTCTGAAAATCTCAATTTCATTATTTATAGATTCAACACCTTTTTCTTACATGATCATGAATTCTGATTTTCTCCGAATTGTACAAAAATGTTCCATATCTACACGAATATAATTCATCCAAAGTTTGAATTAAAAGATCTTGATTATATTCGAATTCCGATGGAAATTGTCTTAGAATCTGCCATAAACAATCACAAAACTGAACAAAGATTGGTGATCTTTCTCCATCTCCATGAGCATCTATTCCATGTCCAATTCGATCTCCAAATTTATGTCCAAAACTACACCATTCTTTCTCAACCAATACAATAAATCCTTCAATTGTTCTGTAGTATGGATCCAATTGAATCATAGCCACGGAAGTCAATTGAGCAGTTCTATCCCATCCATCAGAACAGTGAACCAACACTGATTGTTTTTCAGTTTCCACATTATAAACCACTCTGGCAGCGCCCTCCAAAATACTTTGAATATGATTCAACCATTTCGAATCATCCAATGATTTATAGAAATGTTTCTCATCGACACTTGGAATCAATAAATGGACAATCTTTTTCAACGAATCTCGAACCACATGAATATTTTGAATATTGAGAAAAATGAGCGGTGCATTTGGGTAGTTTTCTTCAAATCCTCCTCCTTTTGCTTTCATTACTCTTGCGTTTATAAGTGGACGAGCATCAACGATAAGGAGTTCACGGGAGTGTGGATTGGCTGCCATGATGTTATTCAGATGTCTGAAAAAGGGAAATCGGGTTTTGATTGGAGAGGTAAAGCCTTTTAAGGCTGTTTTATGATTGCTTGGTTACTACAATAGTTACAATTTCCCTGTTTTTTATATGTACAATTTCAGTAATTGACTCAATGCTAAAAAGTTCAAATCGAAGCAAAGCTGTGCTCCCAATTCTATTCTAGAATTATGGAAAACGGACTGCTTCCGAACTAGAAGAGCCTAGTTTTACAAACATCAAAATCAATTTTATTTGAAGTTTTAGAACTTTTATGGACCCATTTCCGATATATACTTTTCAAAAGTTATAAAAAAAACTTACTCCTCATCCTCAACACTTCGTTTTCCAGAAAGTCCAGTCATTGGTTGAGCACATCTGGTGATCGAAGCCTGTGTAGTTTGATCAATCCAACTCAAAACTGGAATTCTCTCCTTGCTTCGAAACTTCCCCACTTTTTTCATAAATGGTTTTCCTTTCTCACATGACGTTGTTGGAATCACAAACTGAATATTTTCTATGATCGTTTTTGAACTTTTCTGTATAAACTCACAACTCTCGGATATGTCTTGCTGTATTTGTAGTCTTTGTTCAAATCAACAATACTCCATCCTGATGATTTTGTAATTCCAAGTCTCGCGTATTCTTTCTCTGGAGAGTATATTTTCCAGCCATCTTCAATAGCTTTTGGAGATTCTTCGAAATGAGCAAATGCAAAAAGGGACTGAAATAAATAATTGGGAGCAATTTCAGATTGAATTTTGACTTACAAGTTGATGAGACGTCGGAAAAGAATATCGATTCATGGAATCACAAAAATGTTTTCGATTAGAAGAAGGGAAGCATGAAAAATTATAGATTCGATAATCTTTGCAATGAACTGCAAATCCATAATTTCCTTCTACTTTCGTTGGATCTCTTTTTGATCTTTTTCCAATCTTTTGAACTTTTGAAACGTGACCAAGTGGGATTCCAATCTTCCAGTTCTGAAAACCAATCGAGTATTTATTAGGTAAACCATGGTCACGTAAAATATCAGAATGGTGCCCTTTGACGTTCAAAAGAGCCCGCGGCCGGCCACTCCAACGGTGGGAGGATGAGTTCAAAAGCAGAATCGAAGACAAGGGTGAAAATGGCGTAACCTGGATGCGGAAGGCGAGGTGTTCAAGAAAAGAGTGGATCGACCTGATGACTCCAGCGAGAAACGGGATATAAGTGAACTTTGTATTGCCATTCTCAGAATACTGGTTAATAAATAGAAATAGAAATAGAAATTAGGTAAACAATAGGTCCCATTTGTCCCATTTCAGTTAATTTCTTTCCAGCATTACCTCAAAATTCTTTCCATTCTCTTCAACCAAAAAAACCAATCGATACCTAGTGATGACTAATTTTCCAGGACATTTCCCAAATGGTCCGTTGTAAGCTACATGCTTTTCTGTAAAAATATCGATACTCAAACCAAAAATTTTTCAAGTTTTTACCTGTCCAAATAACACTTTCCCCATCAAGCAAGTCTAAATCGATAGGTTCTGGATGCATCATTGAACTAGAGGCCACTGGAAAAAATATGAATTACGAAATATTTTGCAGAAAAAATCGTGACTCACGCTCTTCAAATTCATGTATTGTTTGATCAGTTGATGTTGACATTACTATCAGATAACGAAACTTTGGAAAAAGCAAGTAGAAAAGGAAGAATTGGCACCGTGCCAAGTCAGCAGGCAATTATCTGAAATAAAAAAGTTGAAACGGTAAGAGCGCTTCCAAAGTGAAAAAGGGGTGACTGAGAAATTCCATGGGAAAACGAGTATATGAGCGAAAACAAGCTTCTAGGCCTTGGTAAAGTTTTCTAGACCATGGAAATTTGGAAGAGATATTTCAAAGAAAATAAGGTCACCTAATTCAAAAGTTTTACAGTATTGCACTTTTGTCAACTAACTAAAAGCCTAGTAATAATAAACGTTATTCTGAATGGCTTTCAAAAACAAAAATTCAAAAAGAAACCATCGAAAATGTCCGAGATGAGTCAAATGGTAAGTGAAGACCGAGGAAAGAGAACTATCGAAAAGCGACGAAAAAAAAATAGAGAGGAAAATGGAGACGCAGGAGGAAAAAGACAAACATGGCACTCAATGGTTAATGCCACAGTTCTCCGAAACGATCATGCTTATTGACTTTTTGAAAGAAAAGGAGGGTCAAAACAATGAGTTTTTGGAATATTCTGAAGACGCGAAGAGAATTTCGAAATTTCGAAGCAATTATTCAACTTTCGCATGCAGTTAGATTTCGTGCATAAGTGAACCCCCTATGAGAGAAAGTGCACCGGCAAGAAGACTACAAAAGATATCACCCGTAGAAACGGCTTCCCAAACGTAGCAACAGTCTGACTTTATGCTAAGAGGGTCGGGGAACTACAAGTCACATCCTTTACAAAAAAACGACAAAAGATGAATAGCGTAGAAGACGTGGTCAAAAGGGATTACACATATATGTATATAGACAACATAGATAACATAGATAACATAAATTATTTTTTTCAGACTTGAAGGGAGCGTTGTTCGCTGGAAAGGAGGCGGAGCCAAAAACTAAAAGTGCAAAAATGTTCAGAAGGTCCAATATTCCTATTGCAGACTTTATGGGGATCATACCTTGACTTCTGAAAATCCTAATGCCATCGCCTGATCAATTTTTCCACTAAAACTCTCTTAAATAATATTTTTATTAGATTGAAACGTTTCTGCGGGATTTCTTTTTTCTGGCGGGTTAGCACTTTTTTCCCTTTATAAACCACTGGTATGAACTAATTTTCAAAACAAAATAGTTTGGGTTTATATGATATTTTATTACCAATTAAAACAAAGCATAACTAAAAACTCATAATTAATCAAAGCATAAACAAGAAACAACATCAGATTGAACACAATTAAATATCCCACACAACAAAACCAAGCTTGTCCTTGGATCTCAAAATTGTTGCTCTTATTCCATCGTTTCTTTCAATATCCCAACCAAACTGAAATCGTACTTCTCCGTTGTCAATCGCAACGACTCCTGGTCCTCGTCTAACACATTCCACATCCTTCAGAAGACGTTCAATCCCTTCTCTTTCGAATGGAAACTTGGTTCGTCGAGTTCCTGATGCAACTTCCAAATACTTGATTGAATCATTTCTTCCATTGAGCCAATCTCGCACCAAAATATTGAATCCAGTATCAGATAGGCGGCTGGAGTGGAGTCTAGCTTCTTCACAACACATATACATCTTCTTGACCTCGTTTTCATCCATCAAATCTCCATTGATGACGTCGACAACTCCAGAGATGATGTGTCCATATGGGTAATCGACGATTCCACAATCCAGAATTGTTCTTCTCACTTGTGTCAGAACTTCCAATACGTCTTTGAGCACTCCAATATCAAGGATGTCGTTGTTCCGGGAATAGATTCTGAGTGTGTTACAGAACATATATCCCAATCGATCCATGGTTTTCAGAAGTAGTTTATAGTCTTCTGGACGCGAGTGCTCATCGAATTCAATTTCAATATCTGCCAACTCTGTGAGGCAATACACTCGGTGCACATCTTCATAATATTCCATCGGAATAAATGCTTCTTCTCCATTGGATCCTTTGACTAGAAAGTATGGATCCTCGATACTGTATTGGATAGAGACATTGGCCATGAGAGCTGGGAGTAGACGACGGGTGGTTGAGGAAATTTGGTTGAATGAGACGCTGAAAAAAAGAAGATTGAAAAAGTCAGAGCAAGAGTCTGGAAATGAAATCATATTCAAAATATAATCTTGTGGAGAGTTTATTAGATTGCATTCTCTGAATCTTGATCTGACTATCTGTATACGGAAATGATATTTTGAACAGTTCCACAAAACTGAAATACAAAAATTAAAAAAAAAAGAAAACTTACAGAGCTTCCGGACTCATTTGTTGGAGAATAATTTTACGAACCAAGTATGGAGCGTAGAAGAGTGGAAAGTTTGGAGCAGTTGTTGAAGACATGATTTCTGAAACAAGACTTCGAAGGAAGACGTTGAGGTTAGTTACTCGAATGAGAGGACTATAGTGTACCCCTGATGGTTTATACGCTCGTTCTAAACGGAGATTTGTTGTGTGCACGTCTTTTTAAGAAGGGGAAACAGCAAGATGGGCTTTATAGTGTACTGTATAACAATCGATAATATAGTAAGGATGGGAAGAACATTAGGATCTGAGACAAAGACTAGGTTTACGATCTACTGAAAAAAAAACCATTTCAAAAACAAAAAAAAAATAAAAATTCTTTATTTCATTTCTTTCTCATACTAATACTAACATCGGAAACCGGCATAGAGAGATCACGAAGCTTCAAAAGCACATTTTTCATTGTGGAACGATCCTGTGGAAGTTTAGCCCAACACGATTTCAAAGCGATTTCAGCAATCATTGGGGGAGTTATCTGGAAATCAGTTTTTTTTAAATTGGAACTCCTCAAACATATAAACCTCTGGAAAAGGCATTCTATAGTCGTCACAAAAAATCTTGGCCCTTGTCTGCAAGTTAGTCATTCCCGGATACGGATCCGCTCCATCTGCATAAATCTCCCACATCAAAACTCCTGAAATTGTATTCAGTCAAGCTCCGCCCACTTTTTATAATCTTACCGTATGCCCAAACATCACTTTTCAACGAATACAATTTGTCTTGCATCACTTCTGGAGCCAACCATTTGACTGGAACCTTCCCGAGAGTATCATCATGCATTTCAATGCGTTTGTCATCAGAAAGTCCAAAGTCAGAGATTTTGATGGACTGAAATTTCAAAAATAAGTTTCACAAAACTAAAATCAAAAAGTCCCACATCGGTCAACGACAAAAGACAATTTCTGGCGGCAATATCACGATGAAGACACTGTTTCTTTTCCAGATAAGCCAGTCCATCGGCAGATTCAATACAGAAACGAAGACGTTGAGTCAGGGTGATCTTGGTTTTATTCTTACGAAGATACGAGAGAAGTGAACCATCTGAAAAGAGGGTTTGAACAGAAATCTTCTCGCAGAAAAAGATGAGCTTACGAGGACACATCTCCATCACAATCATTAGCGGGTGGGCGTGGACAGCGAGACCTGGAAATCAATTGATTGTCTAGGAGAGCTTGAAGGAACTCAGAAAACCCAGTTGGGGATGTCTAAAGATAGTCCAGAGACGTGTAAGCTAGTTCTAAGAAAAGCGGGTGGACTCTTTTTGGAACTATGAAGAAATCTGATTTGGTTTAATAAGAACAACTGACAATACAACTGAACCATATAAGCAAGGTGGTACCCCTAATCAGAACCGGACGAATCAGAACTGGTCCAATCAGAACTGTGTCTTATCAGAACTGAACGGATGAGAACTACACCACTTCGCTGCAATGGCCTGAAAGCAGTGAAAAGTGCCCAAACAGAAGCATTTGAAAAGTTCTTATCCGAGGCAGTTCTGGGTCTTTTTAGGGTCACTTCTGATTCCGCCAGTTCTTACTATTAGCCGACCAATTCTGATTCGTCCGGTTCTGTTTAGGGGTAAAACGATTTTATTGAGAACTATTTCAACAAGGATATTTCAAGAGAAGAGCTTTTCTTTCGGTCTGCTCAGATCCGATCAGTTCAAACTTTAGCTCAAAACAACCCAGTCCATCCTAGTTCATGTTCAAAAAGCCCCCGTTTTCTTCTCAAAAAATTACCAATTCTCACATTTCCCATCGTCATTTGACGTTTCATCTGACCCCTCATGTGACCACTAAAATAAAGTTTATATGATTCCATTCCCTCAATAATATATTACTAAACATTTCAAACCCAAACAAAAAGGTGGGCGGAGCATGATATACTTTGAACCCCCCGGACATCCGGATAAACAGACATCCTTTGGGATAACCGGAAATGGACATTGACCGGATACAACGGGAAGAATTCCAATTTCCCATATCAAATTCGTATTGGCGGCATTCCAAATTTCCCGCCAAAAACTCCTTACCAATAATTCTGACAATGTGTGGATGTGAGTATTTTCTCATAAGTCTAGCTTCTTTCATAAATGCGGCACGTGTATCTCTTGTCATTTGACACCGCATCGTTTTCACAGCAGTTTCCACTTTTTGACCTCCAATCTCACATTCGGCAAGTGAGACCTGGAAAGTACAGTAAGCTCGGTTACGGTAGCTACTTTCAAAATCTTTTGATCTACCTCTCCAAATGCTCCCTCACCAAGTTTCTTGATAAAAATGACATTCTCATGATCAATAATCCAGTCTGGTTTTCCAATTGGATTCTTCAATTTGACACCCGAAACTTTGGTGATTGGCATTCCATTTGTTCTGGAAATTAAGAGGATTAACGGAAGCCTTTTTTCGAAATTGAGATCAAAAAATTTTGGTCCAAGACTAGAAATTGATAATCCCAGAAAGCCATTTTTAAGACTTCCAAAATCATTCTGATCTGTCATAAAGTTCAAAAATCCCTTACATATGCCATTGAATCAATTGTTCCACATTTTTCTCTTTATGTCCTTCGAACCAAACATTGCCTACCGTATCCGAATTGACAGAGAAATTGTGCAATTTGAGATCGTAACGAACCGATAGAATCATTGACATTTTGCCTGAAATTGGGGGGAAACTGAGAATTCGAACTACCGCCGGATCTAGAGTGCGGCAGAGCCAAAGCGCCTTTGCCTATATTTTCCAGTCCACTAGAGCGCACTTTCTTCTCTCCCTACCATTGACTTCAGAAGCACGAAGCAAGAATGATCCATGCTTAACGAGCAACTCTTCAGCATCCTGACGCTGCAAAACTCCATGAAACCAATCGATATTATTCTGAAGTTTTTCCGATTCCTCTGTCGTCGTCGTCGTGGATAGTGTAGAATCCGTCGGAGTCCCAACTGACATCTTCAGAAAGAGCCAGAGGTTCAGAAGACGTTAGAATTCAGAAGGCTTACGTTTGAGACTTCTTTTCGATTGAATATTTACAAAATAATTTCTTGAAATAATTTTTATTTTCCCTTTTGTTTTCAGATTCCACGTTTTCATTTTTTTTTTGTATTCAGAGCACCAAGTTTTTGTATTCCATGTTACACACATACAGCACTTTCAGTACACACACTTTATTTCCAAAAAGTGAGATAGAAAGAGAAAAGAGGGAGTGAGAAAGAAAATACTCATTTCATAGAATTTCGTAGGCTCTCCCCTACCTAAAATATGTACATTTTAAGAGAAAGAAAATGAAAAAAAGCGCCAAATTTGAAAAATTCCTAATTGTTTTGAGAGTATAGAGAGAAAGAAATTGTGAATTGAATAGCATGATCTAATAAAATGAGGGGAATTAACATTTTCAATCTTAATGCACCTTTGCCACCAAACAATCGCTAATCACCAAAAATGTTTTTATATTTTTCATTTGCCTTTTTTCTGTTCGTCTTGTTTTCAAAAAACAAAAAAGTGGTTATACAAAAACGAGCCTTATTTGTTGTTGTTTGTTGAATTGATTGAATGGGGAGAAAAGACAAAGAGAATTGAAAAATAAAAGAGAAAGCAGGGGGATGGAAAGAGACAAAAATATACACTAGAGCCAGTGTGAATGTCAAGAGAAAAAGAGCCCATTTCCAGTTTTACTGAAAAAGAGAACTCCCAACTCTTAGACACACATATACACCGACCCCACAAAACAGTCAGAAAATAAGTCAAATAAGCAAATTTTTGCAAAATTTGCTCACACAAATACACTACGAGTTGGTTCGTAAAAGAGAGAAGAAAAACGCGGTGTGTACAGTACAAATTGGGTTGGCGGGAAATCTTTTCTTCTTTTTAAGAGAATAAAGAAGCCCCTGATACAGTATGAATTGGAGACAAAAAAAGAGGAAGAAAACATTGGTGCACGTATTGTTGTAGAGGAGGAAGGGGAACGGGAAGTGTTGTGTGGTGTGGATAGCCTATGAAATGTGACAATAAAAAGTATTCAAGAGAAAAAAGTAGAGTAAAATTGATGCGGTAATGGGGAGGAGGAGTGAAGAGAGAAACAATGCGCCCCTTCAGGACTAGTTGCAGGAGGAAAATGATGGGGTGGGCTCCCGTGTTTTGGGGATGGTCAAGTTTATATTGTTAATGATAAAGATAAAGCGAATATGGTTATTCAAAACAAAGCTCTTTCTTCATCAAGATAACAATGTAAACCCGCCGAATGATCGGGAAAAATTGAAGAGAAAACAGATGATGAAGTACAAAATGAACGAAGAATCATGCTCTCGCGCAGCACAACAACAACACCGAGAAGAAGAAGCGGCAAAGAGAGATAGAGAGTGAAGGTGTTTAGAAGAAGTGTTTAAATTCTTTGAACTTTATCCGAAACGACGACAGGGTTATTTTTTCGGATAGCTTCACGCTCCATCGTCTTGTAGTCGAATTGGCAGTTGTGCGCCTGGTCGTAACGATGATCCCCGCAGTACAGTCCACCGCATCTACACGAGAAACCTGCAAAGAAACGAATTTAGTTTGAAAGTCGAGGTCGAAAAATGTTGTTAATAAAAACGTATATAAACTACTAACCGGTAAGTCCAACCCGTTTTTTACACATATGGCATCTATTTGCTTTTTTCACCGGAGCAGGAGCATCAGTGACGACTGTCGTGAGCGCAGTGCTCTCAGCAACCCTATAAACTCGACATGTTTTTGAATAATTGTAAATTTATAAAAACTCACGTCGCAGTATCATCGGTAATATTGATAATTTCCTCACAATCCAGCTTCACCGTTGCATCCGACACACTGACGGCTGCTTTCATACAAATTTCAACGGATGATGGGTCAGCTTTAAGGGCGGAGGAGGTAGCGGCCATTGATGAAGGGGAGACAACTGAAAATAGATCATGATAATTGATAAATATTACACACAAAAATCAATCAATCCACTAGTACAATCTCGAGTCCCTTTTCCTCTCTGGTCTAACCAACTAACATGATCACACAAACTGACTAACATGTCACATGAGACCAGCTGATAACGCTTGGTCAGCAATCAGACACGGGCCGCAACGAAACCACGGGGAGAGGAGAGTGTAGACGTTAAAAAATGATTAAATATCCAGGTTCAGACAAATCAGAAATCTTTTTTCAATCTCTTAAAAGAACATCGAATCAAAATTGAAAAGCGATGACGTCCGGATCAAGATACCAATGAATTTGATTTCCGCTCCAGCCCAAAACTCCATTAATAATGCACTACTTTTCATGGATTAGTCACACACTCCCTCGCTCAATGTCTTACTAGTCACGACTTCTCATCAATATATGCAAAATTTTCAAGACACGAAAAGATACATGCTTCTTCCTACTTCTTATTCTCGAGGCTTTGAGAGACACGTATTCGGGTAAAAAAGAACTAATGATGTGCTTCTTATAGGCGAAAAACGTGCGAGAGAAGGTATGTGGGCAGCCGGCGGCCATGTGTTCAAAATAATCTCGTTCTCTTCACCCGGGTGGCCAAATAAGGAATTAAGGGGGAGAAACCTAATAAGCTGTATCCTCAATTATTCTAAATGCAAATCAGCCACTAATTGATACTATAGGGGAAAAAGGGGAAAAACCACTTGTTATTCAAAGAATGTTTCGTTTCTTTCAGTTTCTCGTAACCTCCACGTGGTCTTATTTTCTTCAATTTTATTTTTAAAAACGTGTAAATACTCACCAGGAGAAGTCAGCCTGACTGGCTCTTGCTGGCGCTTCAGCGTGTTTTTGAAGCATTGCGAACAGTATCCTTCCGTAGCGGAAGCACCGAAAAATCCGCAACCAGCACGGCAGGAGGGAGCAGTCTGAGCTTGCTGTTGTTCGTTCTCCATTGGTTGACCTGAGCGACGCCCTGCAAGGAAATAAAAATTTGAATGGATATTTTTACGTGAATTAATTTGAGACGAGATAATGCGATCGATTCGAGACAAAGTACAAATAACCTATGGTCGAAAAGATAGGCAACGTCAGCGTTATTGGGGCCACGAGTGTTGAAAACAGTCAATGTAACACAGAGGAAAAGAACAAAAATATAGATGAAACGATGAAAGAAACACACAGCGAAAACATAAAAAGACGTCATCATGTGATCTCTTCGTTTCTCTCTACAGAAACGAAAGAAATGCTAAAAGATTACGAACACGTTGCTGCTGGCCGCTGACGGCTTTTTGTCACTTCTAATCGATGCGGCAACCAGGAGAAATGCAAGGCAAAAAAAACGAACTTTCGCCCCTCCGAAGCAGCTCTCGACATCTTTGACATCAATAAAAAATGTGGTCAGAAGCACACAGAGAGAAGGAAAACTCTCTCAAAAGTTTTTTTTTCAAAAGACGTGCACTTCAAGACTCTGTCTCTCTGTGCTGTTTCTCTAGAATGAACAACCAGTGTGTGTCAGAGCTTTCGGAGCGAGCTTACTGATTAACGCCTCCGGGCAGGTGGAAAATGAGAATTAGAGGCGAAATTTCTTTTGGTTTCTCCCCCAAAAATCGCCACGAAACTCACGTCTATACATTGGGAGAGAGTTGAGCGAGGTGTTTGTTAGTGAAGTCTAATTCAAAATAAATCGATTCAAAGGGAAAAGCCTACACATCGATATCGATCGATATGGGGAAAAAAATGGGGAAATTGTGACAAAACGCTGCTGTCACGAGAAAATTGAAAATGAAAAACGTGAAGTGAAAGTAAATTTAACACGATAAATGCACTCGGGACGGGGGATAGAAATGAGAGAAAGGACAGATTCCCCCTCCTTTACCATCGCCACCGCACCACACCACCACACTACCGCCGTGTGTAGAGAAGCAACTCTCATATGACCGAACACGAAGGGGCAGGTCACAAGGTGAATTGCAGTAAAGAACCACCAGTGAGATAGGGAGAGTGAAAAAAAAAGAAAGAGTGGTGGAAAACGAGGGGCATTTGACAAAAGTGACTGAACCCGGCCTGCGACGACTTAGAGGAGGAAAAGAGAAGGGCGCACACGTCACGCGAATAGACTTTCTTCTGTCTAACTCTACTCCGCGCTCCCGCTCTCGTCGCCACACACACTACTCAGACATACACAAACTGCCAGTGAAAAACGAAAAGAAAGAAAGAGAAGAAGGAGGAAAGACCCCTTTCCTCTTTCTTTCCTTCTTCCTAGTATTACGCCCAACGCTTTTGCCATCCTTTCACGGGAAAAGCACTTTTCTTCTTCTTCTTCTTCCGCAAAAATGATTCATCCGCGCGGGCGACACGAAGAAAACGCAAAGCGTCACTCCCATATTCACATTATTAAGTGCATATTCAACAGAATCGATTTATATTCCAGATTAATCGTCACTTGCACTCAATTAATGAGAATAAAAAGTGCAAATGGACCCTTTTCTGTCACCCTGTCACACCAATTGTTTGCTCATAATGGATTTGGAAAATTACAGCCTTTTTGACGTGACAAGAGAAGATGAAAATTTCGTGGGAATGATGTAATCGTGAGATCCCTTCTCTCCTCTTTTCTTTCTACAATATCGATGAAAACTGAACCGAAGAGAAGGACAGACAGACGAGATAGAGAAAAAGGGAACAAAGACAACTTTCGTTTCCCAATGGGAATCGATTTCAATTGTCGAAGAAGAAGAAGAAGAGGAAATGGCAGCAGCCTGCGTTGTCGGCGGGGAATTGCGGGCCGGGACTGAATCATGTGGAAAGAAAAGAAAACATCGGGTTGGTTGAAAAAAAAAGGATGACGAATAACATGAAATCCGGGCTGAAAGTACTGAAAGTGTTCCCAGGTGATTTGATTCACGGGATTTGAAGGGGAACAAAATTGACAGTTTCAACTACATGTCTCTCACGTGACAACGACGCAACGCATCGTGTGCCTCGAAGGCATCTCGCAACCAGACAGCTGCCTTGTCGCCGTACACTGCTGCGACGACGCAGTGCTATAGTCAACGCAAGCTTCTGCATACCCGCTCTATTGCAACCCCGCCCACCTCGTAAAAATAGTTCTCCTTTCGAAGAGAGCGGCAGACACGTTACTGTCTGCGTGTCTGCCGCTCTCTCCGAAAGGAAAACTATTTTGACGGAGGTGGGCGGGGTTGCAGTAGAGCGGGTATGCAGACGCTTGCGTGGACTATATAGCGCATGATCGAGTCTCTCGTTTTCATTCGTTGCGTCGTCGCCATCGCCACACACGAGACAAATTTACATCTACACCAATACTATAAGTAATGCAAAAAATCTTACTTTTTGACAAACGACCGTAAAATATGTCTTGAAGAGTCTATTACTACACTCCTTCCATCTATCTGTACAATATTGACAAGAATGAGAAGATGACGCCCCCTCTCCGTCTCTCTTTTTCTCTCGTATGGTACTACAGTTCGGCTGACTGATAAGCATGATAAGATACCATCGAGGCAAGTGGGACGACGAGACAAAACCAAACGATCGCTTCTCTTCGTACGATTCATTTTGGATACGGAAATATTAACAAGAAGAAAGAGAAAAGTCTATTCATTGGTACTAATTCCAAATTCAACAATAATTGGTAGACCCCCATTATAACGGATGGGAGTGGCAGACACAAAGGTGGTCATTATACGAAAGTGAGGAGTGGAACAGAACAGAAGGCAGACAAAGCTCAAAAATATATGAAAAAGACGAAGAAGGCTTCTCAGAGCTTATGCATGACTGAAAGGCGGCTCCAATAATGGGACTGAAAATAAGGAGGCGAACAGAGAGAAAGTGGGTGTGGCCGCTCGATGAGTGACTAACGACGGCAGAAGAGTACAGACACATCGTCCGAATAGTGCTGCACTTTGCCACTTTTCTTTTTCAGCCGCCCGAAAAGTCCACCCAGATCGGCTTGCACCGGTCCGCGACCTAATAGTACATCAAAGAGAAGAGGGATCCGAAGGGTGAGAATGGGGAATGGGAGAGGGAACAAAAATCAACAAAAAGAAGAAGATTTTAAAGTTTTTTTTTCGATATGGAAAAACAACTCTCCGGGGTGTAATGAAGAATGGGTGAATATCGGTCAAGATAACAAGAACGGCAGATAAACACACCCGAAAGTATCAAACCAAACAGAAATCACGTCAAGACTTTAGCTGCGAGGAGAGAAACAATCAATGAGCGCTTGTCGAAACATTCGCGAATCTTCGAAACATTTCGAAATAGTGATTTTACCTCATCCTTAAAGAAAACTTCCTATTGAACATTTGGTATTCTAATTTTGACTTGCGAATGAAAAAAACTTGATTGTTCGATTTTCGAAAAGACACGTTTCAAAGTGCGACGGAACAGAAAGAACAGAAAGGGGAACAATGCGATGGAAGATTCAACACGAAGAATTGAATTTTCGATAAAAAAAATTGAATTGCATCACACATTGAAAAGATAACGAACGATGACTAGAACATTCTTTGTTACGATACGATCATGTGAGCGATCTACTTATTGATTTTTCTTTTGAGAGTTACACTAACAGAATTTCGTAATTCTTTCGAAGAACCTTCTAGAAGGAATGAAAATCTGTTTTCTCGAATGCATTAGACAAAATTATAGGAAGTAGAAAGATATATGAATCAGAATTTTGATGATATGGCTCGTACACAGATTATTCCAACATTCCCTTTTTTCTTTCAATTTCATAATACAACGCTTAAAGATTTGCGTCAAACACGACAAAGCAGCTGACAAAAAAGTTATCCAACAAAGAATATCACTTGCGTAAGCATGGGAATTGCTAGACAGAATACCACAAAAACCGCATAGGGACCCATAAAACAGGGGAATATTAACAAAAGGAAGCTGGCTGGTTGGAGCAAACACACAGGACTACAAAAGAAAGAAGGGGTACACGTGGAGAGGTCACCAACGGGACACATAGGGCTGAGACTGACTGAGGACTGAATGACTGGCAAGCCTCAGCCAGGCACCCACCACCACCACTGCTATCGACCAACATCACACGATGACAATTTGTGTACGCGACGCGGCCGCAGCGCAGCGCGCTAGTGAACAAACGGACCCGTCCTGGGAGGTCGGACAACAGACAATCTAAAGATGAAGGCACTGTTCAAAACGGCCCGATATGAGAGAAATGACGATAAAATGGTGATTCTGGTTCGCTAGCTCCACGGGACGCTGCGCCCATCGTGCCCATCTATCTATTCTGCCACAATCTCCCTCCTCCCCTTCCACTTCTTTGTCAGCTGACTTTTTCATTACCGCATGTTCAATTCTCGGTTTTAGTATTCCGACCCGAAACTAACTTTCGGGTGGTCTTGTTTCTTTTCAGTTGACGTGTTGATGCATTAAGTGTTTCGAAACAAGAAAACAAAAGGATCATTCGCTACTTAATCAACTAATTTTTCCGCGGAATTTTTCGAGAATCATCAAAACCAAGGGGAAAACAAGAAATCTCTTCATTCATATTTGTGTGTGTTAGGCTGTTTCCCCCCATTTCTAACCTATTGATTAAGTCGTGAAAAAATATACGTGCTCCCGATGCTCCCTTCGAGCACATACACACTCGGATCCTGTTTTTCATTCGTCACTGCCATGGAAGTGAGTCAAAAACAATTTCTGTGCGAATGTGAGCCCCTTCTCTTTTTCCTTTTTCTCTTCTTGAGCATGTACTCGTCATTTCGCTGAAAACTGACTGACTCATATATGCCTACTTTTTCAGCTGTCGGTTTTCTTTTACAGCCTCTTTTCTGAGAACGCTTCCCCGCAGTTCTCAGTCTCTGGAATTCTTTGATAATGAGCGGGCTCGGCGTCAAAAAAGAAAGAAGGAAGGAAAAACAGAATAACATAATTTCCGTAAATGAGGTAGAGTAGACGTCAGCCAGCAGTATCACCACAGAAAAACTTGCCGTGTTTTTGAGTTACCTAACTTTCGTTTTGAAAGGAAGAAAACAACAAAAATAGAAAACTTTCGGCTCTTACTATTCGGCACGAGAGGGGCGGGGGTTTCTGGGGTTTTGGAACGGAATTCGTATGAAAGAAGGAAAGGCAAACCGCTTGCTTTGAGTAAAAAATATTATTGCAAACAGAATTTTCCAAAATTTACGCGCCTCTCTCGAAAATCCCGCTTGGAAAATCGAAAACAATCAAAATTTAAAAGTGACGACGACATCATTATTTTTGAATCACGCAGATTCACCATGACGCAATTGTGCACAAATTTTCGTCATGTTTTTGTCGTACAAATTTTGAGGCATTTTGGAGGAATTTCAGCGAATTAAAGCGAAAAATGAGAGTTTACTGAAGGAAAAGTTTCAAAAACAAGGTTTAAGGTGAAAAAACTGAAAGAAAAACAAAAGTGGAGCCTAAATTTTTTGAGTGACGAAAGTTCACCGCGACTGATTATGCACAGATTTCTACCGTAATTTTTTCAAGAGCACTTCAAAATATTTCGAACTTTTTTCTGGAATATTCCCAGTCTTTTTCCTAACGAAATCTGTTTCGTTATTGGAAAAAAAATTTTGTTAGAAAAAAAGAAAAATAGGTCATAAAATATCTGTGCAAAACGACTTGCGTTGAAAGTAAAATGAGTATCTGGCGCACCCTAAACCTATGAAGAGTATTGACAGAAACTCATAAAAATCGATAAATATTTGCCGAATTGACACCATAAATCATATCGAAAATAGATATATTAGGGGCGATGACACAAAACGACCTTTATTCTGAAGAGGTTCGACACAAGGTCCCCTCATAGCTTGTTATCCGAACACGAGAGGCTAGAGCAAATATTCCTCCCGATATACGGGAAGAAGCCAAAACGATGGTGAAAGGAAAAGAAAAGAAAATGGCGAGAAAACGAGATCCAGACAAGACAAGGGAAGAGAATCGATGATGGGAAAATTGGGAATAGGAGGAAAAAGAGCGGCGGGGAGGCGGAAGAAGGACAAGTCGGATTGCGACGAGGGGAAAAGGGTTATTTATCGGCGTTGTTGATCATCAAAAAGGGGACCTCTTATTAGCTTTGAGATTTACGCAACCCCGAGCCCTTTTCCTCTATCTGATAGCAATTCTTTTCCTTTGAGATTTTCTTTTCATTTCGCTTCGTTTCGTTTTCCGAAAAAAAAAGTTTTACTGGTTTTCCCCTTTTCAGTGTACACATCTTTTTGTATTCCTACCCCGCGGGCAAAACGGCAAATTGTTCCGAATCGATCAGTGTTGAAACTCGAAAATCAAACATCGGGTTAGGAAAATAAAGCGGGTGGAAAGAGGGGAAAGAGCATCTGATATTAGTCACCCGATAAGTTTCAGGTGCTTTCTAGAACATAAATATTATGATATCGAAATTCTGGGAAATTAGAAGAACCAGGTGGAAAAAGGTTGAAATTTCTTTTACGTAAAAGTTGTTCAAAACATTATTTATTATGACCCTCGACTACTAGTAGTCAGGTAGAAGACCAGAAAATGAAAACAGGACTCCATCTTTTTTTCAAAAGTCAGTAAACAAGGACGTGTACTATTTTTGTTTTTTTCTTCCCAACCCACTAACTGGAGAAGAAAAAACAAGGTGAAATTGGAAAGATAATGCTTTACTTTTTCAATTTCAAATATTGAAAAAAAAGAGGAGGGAACTTCTTAAAATAAATTTCAAAATCTGATTTTTTAAAATCTTTCCTAATCCGCTCTGAACCTACCCTGAAAATCCAAAAGCGGATTAGTGTGAACTAAGAACCTTGAACTTGAGATTCTCAGAATTTTTAGGCGACTCATTTCAATATGTCTGATTTAGTTCACTGCTTGAAGCTGGATTAAAAAATAAAATTCAAAGCTTTAAAAAAGCAGAATCGCTATTGAAGATCAAAATTTTTCCGTTTCAACCCTTTGCGGACTTCAAGTCAATCGTCAAAAAAAACTGAAAAGGAAGGGTTTTTATTTCTTTTTGAAGGGTTCCATCTCAAAAAAAAGATAGAAGGAAAAAGAAAGATTTTCATTTTTTCACAAGATGCAAAAGAAAAAAATCTTCTGGGACTCCTAAAAAAAAGAGGCCCCAGACAAAAAGAACTCGAGGAAAAAGGGGGACGTCATCTGAAAAAAGAGAAGAGGAACGAATTCTGAATGTTTCCTGTTTTTTCACTCTTTCTCTTTCAACCGTGTGATGAAGATGATTACATCATCATAAATTGGTTGGGGGCAGATGGAAAGTGAATCGATTGGTATATTTATATAGAAGAGAGAATCGATGCAATCGCAATGTTATAACAAAAACTCGCTTCTGGGGGTGACGGCGTCTGGGGGCCAGATGACGTTGACGGCCTCGTCGCCACACCTCATCGGGGGGACTGTATGAAAAAGGAAAGGGAAGAATAATTGTATTTCATCATAAAGGTTCTGAAAAGCTACTGCTGGTCTACTGACAACTTGAGATTAACTTTTGAAACGCCAAAGAGAATAATCACAAAAACAAAATTGAAAAATCAAAAGATTTTTTAGATTGATGATACGTCTTAAAAAGTAAATAGTTTAAATTTGAAGAATGGGGTCGATTTAGTGCGCTATATTGACAATATGGACCAACACTAAAAGTGTCAACAGAGCAAAATCCCATCATCCTATTTATGTCAAGGGCACGTGATTATATGTAGCTAATATCCAATAAGATAAGAAAAAGAAAACTGAAGTCGGGTCAAGTGCCATTTTTCCTCTATCGACAAAGTTCCTAAATTCGTCAATGGATCACGTAGGATCTCCAGTTTCGTCGTCACCGCTGCTGGCGTCATGGCGTCTTCCGGTGGCAGGTTGGATTGCTCCATCCTCTGGTTCAAAAGAGCACACATACGGGCGCCCTTCCTCCTTCTCCGCCACCCCAGGAGGACAGGGTTGTATGTGCTCAGACGAGTCAACGATGCTGAGCAAACAACCTCCGGGGACGACAGAGAGAGGGAGAGAGAATGGGGGCGCTGGGAGCCCTACATTTCTATTTTCTACTACCCCGAAGAGTAGTATTGGGGTTGGTGGGGTGTCAAATGAATCGTACAAAGAGTTATTTATGTATGAGCTCTTTCTTCCGAGCAGGTCTGGTTTCTAGGGGGGAAATTGTGGGGGGAGAAAGACTGGGTGGAACCTAGACATGATTATTTTCTCTCTTTTTATGCTTAAATATAATATATTATCAACCAGAAAAACAACACAAAAACCGAATGCATATAGAAAAGGAATAAAGCCAAACGGTCTATCTGAGAGAAGGGGACAGAAACAGCAAACAGGGGTACTTTTTTCGAAGAGAAAAAGAAAATGAGGGGATAATAAACAATAGAATGCGATAATGAAACGATGGAATTTTTTATGATTTATGGAGCACATCTGCCAACGAATCTCGGATACAAGCAGACGTCACGAATGTGGTTGGTATCGGTCAGCCAACAAATGAATCTCTCCAATCCTAGTCCATATCCTCCGTGTGGGACACTTCCGTACTTTCGTTGATCCATATACCAGTAATAGGTCGTCGCGCTGAGTCCCGCTTTCTCGAACGCAGCCATCATTTCGTCTTCCTTCCAGATACGCATTGATCCACCAACAATCTCACCGACTCCTGGCATCAAAAGATCCACAGATTCAGTCAACTCTTTGTCATCGGCACAACGTGGCATGTAGAAAGCTTTGATTCCGGCTGGGAAACGGTTGAGAAGGATTGGCTGAAATAAAATAATTTTTTAATGATTCATTTTTTGCAAAAACACTTACCACTCCAATAGTATCCGTCATTTTTCGCTCGGCAGCTTCAGCAATATCCTCTCCATACACAAATTTATCACCGTTCTCGTTGCGAACATCGTTCTCTTGAAGCCATGCGATAGCTTCTTTGTAGGACATTCTTTTGAATGGACGAGCTGGTGGCTTGTATCCAGGGTTGACGAATTCGATCAATCCCTTAGCAACTGGATCAGCAAGAAGACGGTCGACTGTATCACAGACAAGAGCTTCGATACGATCCATAAGTTGATCGAAAGTGATAAACGCGCATTCAGCTTCTACATGTTGGTATTCGGAAAGATGACGACGTGTTCGCGACTTTTCAGCTCTGAAAGTTAGAATTTTAAATAAAATTCGAAATTCGTAACACAATATACCAACCTGTATGATTGAGCAATACAGTAGACATCTCCGAGAGAAGCGTTACAAGTCTCCAGATACAATTGAGAAGATTGAGTCAGATAAGCTGGCTCTCCATAATAATCCAATCCGAATAATGTGGATCCTCCTTCCACTTGAGTTTGAACTAAAGTGGGCGGAGCAACCTCGGTATATCCAGCAGCGTAGAAGTGATCTCTCATGGCCCGAGTGGCAGCTGCACGAATTCTAAGAATTCTTGAGGCGTTCTCTCCACGAATCACAAGATGACGGTTGTCCAGCATCACATCGACTCCAGCGCTTTCGTTGAGTACGTTATCGATACCTCCAGCTGGAGCCTTTCCGATAATCTCCCAGTAATCAACAGTAAGTTCATGACCATCTGGAGCAGATTTTCCATCTGGAAGAGCCTTGATAACTCCGTAGACTTGAATGGAAGTCTCTGTGGAGAGCGTGACTGCATCATAACTTTGGCAGAGCTTATCGTTGAGAACACATTGAATGAATCCGTATCCATCACGAAGAACCAAGAACATCAAAGATTTTCCTTGGCGACGAAGACGATGAACCCAGGCTTTGATAGTCACTCGTTGATCTCGATGCTCTTTCGAATCTCCAATTTTGATTACTTTAGCTTCTGGAAGAGATTTATCCAATGAAAAAGTAATCTTCTTTGCTTCTTCAAGAGCAGCATGTTGGGCATCTTCAGCCTCCTTTTCTCTTCCGACAGCCTTTTCAGCTTTTTTCACTTCAGCTTCGTACTTTTTTACGGCCTTTTTGATAGCAGCTTTTGCGGCAGCTTCCCACGACTCGCCTTCCTCGTTCTTCTTTTTCATCAAAAATTCTCCACTGTTTTTTGAGATCAACATAGCCTAAAAGTACAGTTCTATGATGTCATTTCTTTACGGTTAACGTTTTTCAAAGCTTACCTGAACCAGAGTGGCCAATGGCTTATCTTCAGTTCCGGGGTTTTGGTCAGATCCCCCATCGACATCGATGTAGAGTTTGGACATTCTTCGCCTGAAAATTGGGAGTTTAGGAAACTACTATCTTATGGAAAACAAAAAATGTGAAGAAGCTGGAGACTCTAAGCAAGAAAAAAGTGCTTAGTGGGAAGTGAAGTAATTTTCAGTGCGCAAGAAACTAATTTATGTATGGGAAAACCCATCAAAAACGGGAGAAATCTGATGAAAACTCCAACAAAGTGAGATTGTGCAATATGGGGAAATTGTCGTAAGTTTCGGTGTTTGCGGCTGGCAAGGCAAGTTGAAAACTAAGATTTTTCTTTGGAATACTTGCGATTTTTTGCATTCTAGGAAAAGGAAAAATTCTAAAAAATGTTTGAGTTACTTCTGCAATTCGAAAATTGAGAAAAAAGTGGGGAAAGCTGAGATTAAGCCGGCTGCGGATCAGCAAGTTTGGTTACGGTTAACAACAAAAGTCGTGTTTTCCCCGCAGGCATTTTAGTTTACGCCAGCATGCAGACTTGAACGGACAAGCGACTTTAAGCACTTCATCGCCTGGATTATAGATTTCCAGTTATTTTGAATCATTTTCTGTTTCATTAAATAGTTCTTGGAAAGCAATAAAGGTTTAATCAATGATTATTATAATTTTCAATGATCAAACTTGACCAATGAAGACACATCTATTTCTCAAATGACTTCCGCTTGACTCTGACGTTTCTTGCTTGAATACATTTTTAAATCGTCAATTTTCGAATTTTATTCGTTGATTTTAATCTATTTTTCCATAATTGGTTATTTTTCAGTGATGAACCGGCTCCTACAGCAGTCCGTTTCACGCGGATCAGTGGCCATCCGTGCTTCATCGACGACAGTGACCACAAAGCCACCAGCACCGAATCAAATCACTAAACAAAATGCCGAGTTCGATAAAGTCACCCATACCGGACAAGTAAGTTTTTTATTGTAGTTTATATATGAATACGATCTTCGCAGGCCTGGGATCAATCGGATTACCGTCTCCAACGTTTCGATATCTCGAAGAAGAGTGTGAATCCAAATGTGGCGATGCATTTAATTGATCAACGTCCACCAGAGGATTGTGGAGATAAGAGAGTTGTCTTCTGTGATGGAGGACATCCAGCTCTTGGTCACCCAAAAGTTTACATTAATTTGGTAAGAATTTTTAGATGTTTGAAAAAAATTTATGCAAACTTGCGAAAAGAATTGGGCCAGTTGATGTCAACGATTTTTTGTGTTATTGATAGGATTCCCTTGAATAGAATTCCTTTAAAACAGCCTTAAACTTATATTCACGTTAAAAAAGCCAAGACCAATCAGGCCTAAAATGAATAGTATGTAATTCTCTAATTCTGAGCTTAATGGCACGGTAAACTAGTTTTGTTCTTAATATAATATTGAATTTTCTATTACTCAAATCTCCCAAATTTTCTTCCCAACCATCTTCTTTTTCAGGACAAACCAGGAGTTCACGCATGCGGCTATTGTGGCAACCGATTCTACAATTCTCATGCTACAAAAGGAGAGGATATGAAGATTCAACACCTCAACTGCTAACTCTTTTTTTTTTAGCCTTCTCGGTTCAACAATATTAGTATGTAAAGAAGCCACGTAGAGCAATTTCAAGTCTTTTTCTGTTTCTTTGAATCTAAATCTTTCAAGAATGAATCGAATATATAAAACATAACTGGTGTGGTTTGGATGGGTGTACATCAGAAAGGAAAATTAGTCGAGGATAAGAGAGATCCAAAAAGAAGGAGGTAAAATAAATTATTTGATAGGCATAGTGAAGAACGGGTGTTTGAGTGCTTCGTTACACGTAATTCGTTTGCTGGCATCCAAAACCAACATTCCATCCAGTACACTTCGAAACGCTTGGACCTGAAAAAGTAATAATTTTTAAGCGAAAATATTAGGTTCACTTGTTCTTGATCTGAAGATCAAAATATTTTAAATGTAGTCATTATCCAATCAGCCATATCGTGAAAATTAACCGAAGATGAGCACCGCTAATGACTTTCTATTTTTGCTCATATAAAATCTCCGCTTCAGTAAATTAACGAAGACGGTGAGGAACATAGAGCAGGGAACGAACCAGTCGAGTCTCATTTACTAACCAAGAATACTACCAGGTACACCATACTCACCTGTTCCATTTGGTCTCGTCCTAAACGTTGACCAGCGATTAGTTCACTCTCCAGGTCGCGCGTCGGTTTTATGTTGGCAAGGACTGTGATCTGGAAAAGGTGAAGGTAAAAACGTGACGACAGTTATGTGTTTCTATGACTAGCCTTATTTCTTTCGGTAACTTTATCCACTTTATGATACAACAAATTGCAGTTCACATCGAAATGAGTATCCTTGAATTGTGACTTTCGGACCAGTTTATTCGGATATTTTCCTTTGACTTCTGTGAATAATTTCAACATGTGATTGTTCGAGTGTCCTGGGAACATGATTTTTCCAGTGTACACTTCATAAAGGGTCACTGCCACAGACCACAAATCGATAGCATAATCATGACGGACACCGAGCACTGAAAAATGTTTGTTTTGACGTGAATAAGAAAAATGAAAACTAACTAATCTCTGGAGCACGATAGAATCTGGAGACCAAATAAGGAGCCAATTCCTGTTCATTAACCCGTCCAGCTGATCCAAAATCACATAATTTGAGTGTCAACTTTGATTCGTTCACCAGAATGTTATCCGGTTTGATATCCGCATGTACAAATTCCAGCTTTTTCAGAAGACGTAGTGCCAGAAGAAGTTGTTGAGCATAACTCCGAACTGCTTTCAGATGAAGACCATCCTTCTGTCCGTACTTTTTGAGAAGTTCTCTCAAGTTCATACTAAGATTCTCGAATACCAAACAAAGATGATTATGATGCTTGAAAGTTCGGAATAGACGAAGACAATGATATTTATCTTCTTTATCCGCCTCGTTGAGTTTCCGTAGAACTTCCAACTCCCGAAGACCAGTTTTATACATTACTTCGTTATTTCTGATAATCTTTACAGCTACTGTATTTCCTTTTGTTTGATCATTACACCGACATACATTTCCGAAGACTCCAGCTCCAGTAAACCCAACAACTCTATAACGCGTATCCAGAAGTTCTCCGATTCGAACTCGATAATATCCTTCTTGATCATCCCAGTTATCTTTAAGAGTTTCATGAACTGCTCCAGAATGTCCGTCAATGGTAGAGACGTCTTGTGGAAGATCCTCGTTATCTGCGAACATATCAAAACCGTCATCCTCTTCCACAGACTTCTTTTTCTTTGCAGCCGCTTCTTCTTCCAGCTTTTTCTTCTTCTCTTCCTCTTCCTTCTCTCGTTCTTTCATCTTTGTCTGCCAATCCTCTCTTATCTCTTCTTCCTTCTCTTTCTCCAGAATTTTATCAACATCTCCTTCATTCGCGTTTGTCATATGAACCATTTTATCACGAAGTCCTGCGAAGAAATCAGTTGGAGTATCGTTGTCACTTTGAATGCTAGCTGGCGTGGAGGTTCCACTGGCTTCACTACCGAATTTGGTAGATTGGATGAGTTTCCGTGCTTCAGCCACTTTACGGTCATCATCATCAGCTTCTGAATCCGAATCTAGACTACTATCTTCAGTATCATCAGTCTTTTTGGAGCCAGAGCCAACGGCGTCGCTTCTTGGAGTGTTACTATCTCGTGGAGTCTAAAATAATTTGCGTACATTGTCAAAGAAATAACTTCTCACTTACGTTCTCGTCTCCCTCCATTTTTTGCGCCAACTGAAGCCGTCTCTTTCTGGCCTCCTCAATCTTCTTCTGCTCCTCATCCGAATCTGAATCCATATTCCACTCGACAGCAGCCGTCGTCTCCTTCTCCTCATTTCGATGACGACGATCCCTGTCTGACCTTCTTTCTGGACTTCTTCTACGACGATCCCGACCATCTCGATCGTCACGTCGTCGATCATCTCGAACACTTCTAGCATCCGCCGGTGGTGGAGTTCTTCGTCTTCTTCGCTGTGCATCTCGTCTTTCTTGTGATCTTTCTCGTTCTTTTTCTCGCCTTTCAGCTTCACGACGCTCTCTTAGCTCTCGATCTCGACGTTCTGCACTTCTCGATCGTTCTCGTTCTCTTCTTGGAGGACTTCTGACTCTACGATCACCTCTTCTATCGATATCCCGGTCACTCCGAGAATCATGACTTCTGGATCTATTCTCACGTCTTCTATCCGAATGTCCATTCTTCTCCTCTTCTCTGGTCCTTTTCAATGGTGGCTCCTCGTCTGGAGTCTTATCCCGTTTATGTTTCTTTTCTTTTTTATGTTTCTTCTCTTTCTTGTGCTTTTTCTCCTTCTTATGCTTCTTTTTCTTATCCTTTCCAGACCTTTCTGAATCTGTTCTGATCCTCTTCTTCTCGGTTTCTGAATCAGTTCCCTTCTCATCAGACGACGACAATGTTCCTCTTTCTCTGCTCTCCGATTTCAGCTCACCGTCCTCTACATGATGATCCACTTCCATTGTTGAGTAGTACAATCTGAAAAAGATCAGGACTGAGTATTCCATGTTCTGATTTTAAAGAAATCATAGCACACTTTCAACCCTCCTCCGATTGATAGACCGGGTAACAATGATGGAACGAATGCCGCATTCGAAGAAAGTGTGGGGAGAAGGTGCGCAAAAGACAGAGAAATCTTAAATTATGATTGGAACAAGGAGAAAAAAAGAAACAAGAAGCGAGCACTTTTTTGTATTCTAAAACGAAAAGCTCAGAAAACAACTCAAAAATCGATGAAGGACGTGGCTTTGTGTCTAACAACAGAAATTCCACCTGCTTTCGCACGCCTTTTCGATATGAGTTGTTTTCCTCGAAATGCTTTTTTACATCATTCAAAAATTGATGGAAGCTATTCAAACCTCCAAATTTGATTCAAAGCCGCCAGCTTTTTCTTCTCTAAAAATAATAAAAAAGAGGGAAAACTATAAAAAGCAAACTCCTAGAAGAACTATATTCGAAACTCCACTGAGTCAACAGCTGAAGTTGAATAGAACACGACAAATGCGTCAAGAGGAGGGAAAGACGCAGAAGGCGATACGAATGAGAGTGTTTTGAAGAAATTCAGATGAACAGGAAAAGCTTTGTCAGCTTCTGAAAGTTTGAAAAAATGAGCTGAAAAAGAATTCCAAAGCCGAATCGGGGTGGGACCCAGGAAGAAAGTTTTTATGCGCCTTCAAGGAAACAGTAATCTTATAAATTTATATCGAGTTTTTTTCTCGAGAACACTGGGCTCTCGCGAAGCTTTCGAATGAATCCTGTTCATTTTTTATTCTATTTTTCTTGTATGAAATGAGTGTGAAAAGTATTTGAAGTTATTATTCATGCAAACTTGAAACAATAATTGTGAAGTTGAAATCAGAAAGCCCTATTCTTTCTCGCGACGAATATTTTCGACATGCTTTTGTAAAAATCTTTGCTCAGATTGCTCAAATTAAAAAAAAAGCAAAATTCGATCAATTTTTGCTCAGATTTTTAGCTGACGTCAGTTCATACAACCTTTTGATAACACGTTTTCAATTTAAGTATTAGCAATGCCATTTATCCTCTAATTTATTCACTTTCAGCTCTAAAAATGATATCGGTCGGACTTCGTCTAACCGACAAGTTCTTTCCACCACCTGTGGAGCCAATCGCCAATTTACCGACGTCCAGTGATGCGAAGTCATCGTCAGCTGATCCAAAGATGATATTGGACGGAATCGATAAAAGTACCGGAAAAGCTGTTGTATGTGATGAGAAAAAGAGAAAAAATATTCAAAGAGTTTATTTTTTCAGATTAAACGGATCGTATTGTGTCGTACGGCCGCCGTAGAACTTCTTCGCGCCGAATCTCCATCTCGTATCTGGGTTCGCCTTCTCAACCACATAACCGACTCCACTCTGACTTTCCGTGAGCCGTAAGCTTATAATTTTAAAACAGTTGAAATATCTCATTTGTTTCTTTTTCCAGATTCGAACTCAACAAAAAGGCTAAAGTCGTGAAGGGCGACTATGCGGTGGCTCCCATTTCCGAACGAGTCTACCGGCGCTGTCGTATTATGGAGACCGAGAACGATAATGGACTCATCAAAGTTTTTTTCATTGATGATGCCTCTATTGCATGGGTGGAGAGGGAGTGCATTGGAGAGCTTCAGGAACATTATATGTTCTACCCGTGGCAGGCGATTCAAGTATCTATGTTTGGTGTTTTGCCAGCTGTTAATGATGAAAATGTAGGCAAATGTTATCCAAAAGTGTTATTTTTCTTGTTTTTCCTAAAAACATACGATAGCTCTCACAAATTTATTCACTTTTCTTTCAGCTTGTGCCTCTTTGGTCGGAAGAAACGTGCAACAAGCTCAGTGAGATCCTCCTTGGATTCCCGACTCTCCGTGTTGAAGTCGTCCATTCCACCGTAGTATACAACGATTACGCTCGTCCACAACCAGTCAAACTTTTCGGAGCCGAAGGAGACGTTGAGGAGAAAGATCACAACTCACGGATGCTGGAAATCAAGTTCATTCTGGAGAAACATTTGAATTCTCAAGTGGTAACCATGGATCTTCATGATGCTGCACTACATGAGTTGTACGATGTGGCAGAAGACGAAATTATTCCAGAAGAAGCTCTGGATATTCATAGAGGGTTTCCGAAAGATTGGAAGCGTAAAGAAGAGGATTTAGAAGCGGAGTTGTTGGAGAAAGAAGAGGAGTTATTCAACAAAGACCGATTGGATACCAAACAAAAGGAAGATCCTGATTGGGATCCGACAAAAAATAAGATTGAAATGCCGACTATTCAGGAGTTGCAAGAACAGTGAGTAATTGAGGCCAAGAGATTTCTTAATTTGGGATTTAAGATTCGAGTTCCCAAATCCTGACAGAGTTCAAGGAGAGCCATGCATAATGCTGGCAGTGGAAGGAAGATGCACAAAGAGTCCATATGAGTGGTATGCAAGACCGATTGTAAAGTAAGTTCTCTTTTCTTTTGTTAAAAAACCGATATTTAATTTCAGAACCGGTAAAAACTCTCGTGAGGAGAATGTTGCATGGAATAGCACCACTGAAAAACTCAAAGAAGTTGATATGGTTGATTGGATTCTCTATGGAAATGATCAGTTGACCAGCTTCGCCGAACAACTCGACAATTATTATTCGAATCCAAAGAATCGTAAACCGCTGAGAGGAGAGGAAATGTAAGAGAACCCCCGCCTATCCATTGCTTTTGTTTAGAAAAGAACTTTTCAGCAAACGTTTCCATGAAGCACAGCGGGAGGTGTTCGCCGTGTGTGCTGTGAATGAGGATAAAGCAAACTACACTGGAGAATGGCAACGTGTTCTCATTGTCAAGTGTGATGAATTTGCTGAAGTTCGCTTCTTAGATTCCGGTGGTCGTGATATGGTCCTCACTAGTTCGCTTTATAGAATTCATAAGCAGTAAGTGAAACTTTAAATACTGATCCAAAGACGCCAATTGTTTTCAGACACTGCCGCTTCCCACCAATGTGTCTTCGCTTCTCAATGCATGGTGTCTCCACAGAAGTAAACAAAGGAAGTGAGTTTATCTCTAATCACAATTGTGCTCGAATGTATTCGGCTCTCTAAGAACACTGACTTAAAATGCGTTACCCCAGAAATCGGTTTACAGAACCTGACAAGTCATGGAATCTGAGAGAAACCGCCTACTTCAAGATGTGTCTCCGAGAGGATGTTCCGATTTTCATTGATATTAAAGATCGTTAGTTGAATCTTTAAAAAAAGCCACAGTCAACGTTCCATATTTTCAGTTGCTGAAATGATTCCCCCTCCAAAAGATCCTCGCCCTCACTTCGCCAAACATGTGCTCATGGTTAAGGATGTTTCGGTAATATTCAATTCTTCATAGTTCAATCTCTAATGAAAGATTTACAGTATCATGATGAAAGGATGACTCTGATGGATCGCTTCACAGATCTTGAAATGGAAGGAGGCGCCAGAAGAGACGACAATGAGCCGGTCCGATGGCCATTTTAATTTGTTAATTCCCCCCTGAATACCTCTTCTCACTTCTCTCCCCGGTTTCTCTTCGCATTTTCCTGCCTCTTGTTGTTTAAATTTATTTGAATTCGAATTCCGACGTGAACTATAAATAAATGTGGAAAACATAGTCAATCAGTGCAATCTCAGTTATTCCTAGCGATTCTCTTTGAAACGAGAGAAATTGAAAAATATGAGCGTGAATAATGAATTTGAAGCTCGCATGAAACAAGGCTCAACGGAGGATCAGATAAAGGTGAGGCTTGATGAGAAAACCCTGGGTGAGCGGTGGAGCACATTTTCATCTTGAAAAGTTTTCAGTTGCACCTATGGCTCGAAGGAATAATCTTTCGCTATTTCCATATTTGGTCCCCTGTGAATTGTCAGAATATGCTCAAAAAATATGAGATTTACGAGTTGTGTCTTCGTGCCAGAGAGATCTTCTGGACTCAGCCACTTTATCGACAGGTAAGGTGAAACTGGAAGAAAGGGGCGGAGCTCAGATATACAGTAATAGGAGGTGGCATGAATCACTGTAGCTGGTTGAGTAGCTAAGTTACTGTATTGAGGTGATTACTGTAGGTTATTGTACTTCCCCCTTCTCCAGGTAGAAGTACCCGTCACCATTGTCGGCGACATTCATGGCCAATTCGAAGATCTCAAAATGATGATGGATATGAATGGATGGCCATTTAGTGAAGATGAAGCAAAAGAAATGTATCGTCATCAAATGAAAGATATGAAAGCACCAATTCCATCAGTACTTGGATCAGGAACTGATCGTCAAAAAGGACCAAAGAATTATTTATTCCTTGGTGATTATGTTGATCGTGGACCATATTCAATTGAAGTTGTTTTGATGCTTTTTGCAATGCATTTGAGATGGCCTGATCGAGTGACTTTGTTGAGAGGAAATCATGAATCAAGACCAGTTAATCGGCAATATGGATTCTATGGAGAGTGCTCCAAAAGATATAGTGAAAGGTATTGATTGGGGGGGGGGGGGGGGGGTTACTGTAGGATTACTGTATCTCTATTCATCAGAATCTACGAAGTATTCCAATTGGCGTTCAACACAATGCCCCTCACTGCAATCGTCAACAAACGGATCATGTGTATGCATGGTGGAATTTCAGAGGAGCTTTTTGATTTGAAACAGGTCAGTAGTGACTGTAGTTGAACTACTTTTCCCCATTTCTACCGTAACCCTTTATTCCAGCTTGACGCCCTCAAACGTCCCATCGACACTCCTGACATTGGAATCATTGCCGATCTAACATGGGCTGATCCAGAAGTTGAACTAGATTACTACAAAGAGTCGCCACGTGGAGCCGGAAAGATTTTCGGAGCAAAAGCTGTCGATGAATTCTGTAAACATTTTCAACTTGATCTCATTGTCCGGGCTCATCAAGTCGTCCAAGATGGTTATGAGTTTTTCGCTGATAAGAAGTTGGTCACTATTTTCTCGGCTCCGTTCTATTGTGGACAGACTAATAATATTGCGTCGATGTTGAATGTGGATGCGGATATGGTAGGAGACTAGTTTTTTGAACTTTTACATCATCAGCTGCATTTTCCGGTGGCCTCGTTCATGCTCATCAAACCGGTTAACGAAATCAAGGGAGATTTGAATGTGGGAGAGAAGGCTGAAGAGGAATAAGCATACTCGAGGTATAATGGATAAAGTTTTGAATAAATTTAATTGAATTGTTGTACGAAAATAAAAGTTTATTGTCGCTGAATCAGTTTCTAAATTTGAATATCCACAACTCTAAAGCCATTTTCTTCTGGTATCAACTCAAAGTTCACCATCTTATATCCAATCACATTCTTCTTCCTTTCAGTCATAATGTAGGAATACAACTTTTGAATAGTTTCCATATAACTCCACTCTTCGAAACCGCCCAACTCTGCCAGCTTCTTCATATGATCCCATTGCTCTTCTATAAGGATATGGAAAGATGCAGGGTTCTGAAGATTTTTGAGGCGTTCATTTTCGAAGTTGTCCATTTCAGATTGTGAAGGAAGTTTCCCTCTACCAGAGAGCAGTGCCAGACAGTATTTTGCTTGAACTTCAAATAAGGGGAAGGTGATGGAGCCAAGTGGGAGGCCTGAAAGCTTTTGAACTGAAACGTTTTGTCTCTGTTCGAGCACCTACCTATGAAAAACAATGAATCCGGATAATCCACATGACACAAGTGTTCATACAATGACGACACCATCATTCCGTTATATTTCAGCTGGATTAGAGATGAATCCAGGAATGGAAACTAAAATTTTTCATCATTTTCACAACAAACAAGATGAAAGAATACCTTGAAAACATATCCAGTACACACTATGATAACACCAGCTTCAATTTGCTCTCCTTCGTCTGTTATCACTCCATGGGAATATACACTTTTAACGTGAGAAGGGATTTGCCGGACAGTTTTGGGAAGAACTGGGTGCACGGCTTTCTTGCTGATTAGAGTGACCTGGAAAAGTTTTATGACAATTTCTCCTCCCGTAGCGAGGAATACACTGTACAGTTTTAAAAAAGTATAGTCCATATGAGTTGACATTGTGTCTGGTGGATACCCAAACACTTCTAAGACCTATGGTACATGTCTCATTAGGCTCCGCCCCCTACCTACAGTAACCCAACTTCTGTATGTAAAAAAAATTATTTTTTTGCCGATAGAGATATCGACAAAATCTTTTCGAGAATCGATTGAGCGTACTATTCGAAGGTTTTTTTACTAGAAAAATTTTTCTCCAAAACCCCGTCTTCAAGGAGAAAATTTAATTTTTTTCAAAACGTTTCTGTTTTTCTACAGTTTTTCGACTCTAGCGCCTCGGACAGGCCGAATGTACAACCGATCTCTCCGGATTATGAATCCTCATAAAATTTGCTACCGATTTGCTATATTTAAAAAGAAATTCGTTGGTACCATGTTCGAGATATTTTCGGTTTTTTGTAAAATTTCACGAAAATTCAACGTATAGGGATACATGATGAAAAAATCGAAGTCTCAAATTTTGCCCATATTTGTTCTTTGAGTTGTACTAGTCCTTAATATACCATTCACAGAGTTTTAGCTCATCTCGATTAGAACTGAAGCCGTGGCAAAACTTTTAGAATTCACAAATGTAGATATTTTTCTGAGGTCCTAGTTCTGTTAATTGTATCCGGGCTGAGCTGAAACTCTGTGAATGGTATATTAAGGACTAGTACAACTCAAAGAACAAATATGGGCAAAATTTGAGACTTCGATTTTTTCATCATGTATCCCTATACGTTGAATTTTCGTGAAATTTTACAAAAAACCGAAAATATCTCGAACATGGTACCAACGAATTTCTTTTTAAATATAGCAAATCGGTAGCAAATTTTATGAGGATTCATAATCCGGAGAGATCGGTTGTACATTCGGCCTGTCCGAGGCGCTAGAGTCGAAAAACTGTAGAAAAACAGAAACGTTTTGAAAAAAATTAAATTTTCTCCTTGAAGACGGGGTTTTGGAGAAAAATTTTTCTAGTAAAAAAACCTTCGAATAGTACGCTCAATCGATTCTCGAAAAGATTTTGTCGATATCTCTATCGGCAAAAAAATAATTTTTTTTACATACAGAAGTTGGGTTACTGTAGGTAGGGGGCGGAGCCTAATGAGACATGTACCATAGGTCTTAGAAGTGTTTGGGTATCCACCAGACACAATGTCAACTCATATGGACTATACTTTTTTGAAACTGTACAGTGGCCAACAGCCTGCTCCTCCTGCCGTAAGGAAAATTTGTCTTATAATTTGGAATATACACCAACCTGTTGTGAATCCAAAGCCTAGGTCTCTTGGCATTGTGCTAAGTTTGTCGCCCTGTTCTGCTTCTAAAAAACTCACATGCTTAGCCGTTTGTGCCACTTGCAAAGTAATATCAATACCAGACGGGCCTGCTCCCACAATAATCACAGTCTTTCCTTCATAATGTTCTGCTCTTCTATAATCATGACTATGAATCATTTCTCCTTCGAATCCACTATTTTCATAAGGGTTCAATGGTTGAAAGAAATGCCCATTGCACACAAAAACAGCGTCATAATGATGAACAGAACGATTCGAATTTGATTCAATGGTGACTTTCCACAGGTTCTCATCTCTTTTGACATCTGTTACAGTCGTATTGAATTGAATTGGAAAATCTTTCGAAAAGTCTTCTAGGTATTCTAGAACGTCTTCGTGAGTCATAAACGAGGGAAGATCTTCTCGAAAGGGTTCATCTTGGAATAACATTGCCTCTTTCGGAAGATTTGTTCTAAAAGAACAGAGTGTGTGCAGCTGAGAGACTCAAAGTAAAAAGCCCACTTCATAATTTTATACATACTGGAATGACATCCAGTCTCTTCCGAATAGACCCAAGTTCCTCCGACTCCACCCGTCTGTTCGAAGACGTCCACCTGAATTTTTAGTTTTTTTTCAGGTTTCATTTGCAGGAAATGTTACCTGATGACCCTCCTTAATCGCATGTTTTGCTGTCACTAATCCTGCAGCTCCAGCTCCAATTATACAAACTTTTTTTGGAATCATTCTGGAAATTAGAAGCAAGAAATTGAAAATGCAATAAAACGGTAGAAAAGGAGACTGATGTAACATTTGTTTCTTATCAATTTTATCTTTTTCTTTGGGTTATAGAGAAAGAGAGAGCGGAGAGAAATTATACATGATAACGGTTCATAGTAGATATTGGATGTTAGAGAACAAAAAATGGTATCTTCTCTGTCAAAATAAGGTTATGATAAGTATAATCGAAGGAAGGAATTAAGGAAGTCTATGATCATTTTTATTTCAATTTCGGAATCTAATTCCAGTACAGAACTGTCCAGCGAGATGATAATGTAACCGTTGCTACACCCACTCCGGAATCTTCTCTGTCAAAATAAGGATATGATCAATTGAAGGAATTAAGGTTATGAAAAGTATAAAAGAAGGAAGGAAATTTGTGATCATTTTCATATGAATTTCGGAATCTAATTCCAGTACAGAACTGTCCAGCGAGATGATAATGTAACCGTTGCTACACCCACTCCGGAATCTTCTCTGTCAAAATAAGGATATGATCAATTGAAGGAATTAAGGTTATGAAAAGTATAAAAGAAGGAAGGAAATTTGTGATCATTTTCATTTCAATTTCGGAATCTAATTCCAGTACAGAACTGTCCAGCGAGATGATAATGTAACCGTTGCTACACCCACTCCGGAATCTTCTCTGTCAAAATAAGGATATGATCTATTGAAGGAATTAAGGTTATGAAAAGTATAAAAGAAGGAAGGAAATTTGTGATCATTTTCATTTCAATTTCGGAATCTAATTCCAGTACAGAACTGTCCAGCGAGATGATAATGTAACCGTTGCTACACCCACTCCGGAATCTTCTCTGTCAAAATAAGGGTATGTGATCAATTGAAGGAATTAAGGTTATGATAATTATAAAAGAAGGAAGGAAATTTGTGATCAATTTCATTTCAATTTCGGAATCTAATTCCAGTACAGAACTGTCCAGCGAGATGATAATGTAACCGTTGCTACACCCACTCCGGAATCTTCTCTGTCAAAATAAGGATATGATCAATTGAAGGAATTAAGGTTATGAAAAGTATAAAAGAAGGAAGGAAGTTTGTGATCATTTTCATTTGAATTTCGGAATCTAATTCCAGTACAGAACTGTCCAGCGAGATGATAATGTAACCGTTGCTACACCCACTCCGGAATCTTCTCTGTCAAAATAAGGGTATGTGATCAATTGAAGGAATTAAGGTTATGATAATTATAAAAGAAGGAAGGAAATTTGTGATCAATTTCATTTCAATTTCGGAATCTAATTCCAGTACAGAACTGTCCAGCGAGATGATAATTTAACCGTTGCTACACCCACTCCGGAATCTTCTCTGTCAAAATAAGGATATGATCAATTGAAGGAATTAAGGTTATGAAAAGTATAAAAGAAGGAAGGAAGTTTGTGATCATTTTCATTTGAATTTCGGAATCTAATTCCAGTACAGAACTGTCCAGCGAGATGATAATGTAACCGTTGCTACACCCACTCCGGAATCTTCTCTGTCAAAATAAGGATATGATCAATTGAAGGAATTAAGGTTATGAAAAGTATAAAAGAAGGAAGGAAGTTTGTGATCATTTTCATTTCAATTTCGGAATCTAATTCCAGTACAGAACTGTCCAGCGAGATGATAATGTAACCGTTGCTACACCCACTCCGGAATCTTCTCTGTCAAAATAAGGATATGATCAATTGAAGGAATTAAGGTTATGAAAAGTATAAAAGAAGGAAGGAAGTTTGTGATCATTTTCATTTCAATTTCGGAATCTAATTCCAGTACAGAACTGTCCAGCGAGATGATAATTTAACCGTTGCTACACCCACTCCGGAATCTTCTCTGTCAAAATAAGGATATGATCAATTGAAGGAATTAAGGTTATGAAAAGTATAAAAGAAGGAAGGAAGTTTGTGATCATTTTCATTTCAATTTCGGAATCTAATTCCAGTACAGAACTGTCCAGCGAGATGATAATGTAACCGTTGCTACACCCACTCCGGAATCTTCTCTGTCAAAATAAGGATATGATCAATTGAAGGAATTAAGGTTATGAAAAGTATAAAAGAAGGAAGGAAGTTTGTGATCATTTTCATATGAATTTCGGAATCTAATTCCAGTACAGAACTGTCCAGCGAGATGATAATGTAACCGTTGCTACACCCACTCCGGAATCTTCTCTGTCAAAATAAGGATATGATCAATTGAAGGAATTAAGGTTATGAAAAGTATAAAAGAAGGAAGGAAGTTTGTGATCATTTTCATTTCAATTTCGGAATCTAATTCCAGTACAGAACTGTCCAGCGAGATGATAATGTAACCGTTGCTACACCCACTCCGGAATCTTCTCTGTCAAAATAAGGATATGATCAATTGAAGGAATTAAGGTTATGAAAAGTATAAAAGAAAGAAGGAAATTTGTGATCATTTTCATTTCAATTTCGGAATCTAATTCCAGTACAGAACTGTCCAGCGAGATGATAATGTAACCGTTGCTACACCCACTCCGGAATCTTCTCTGTCAAAATAAGGGTATGTGATCAATTGAAGGAATTAAGGTTATGAAAAGTATAAAAGAAAGAAGGAAATTTGTGATCATTTTCATTTCAATTTCGGAATCTAATTCCAGTACAGAACTGTCCAGCGAGATGATAATGTAACCGTTGCTACACCCACTCCGGAATCTTCTCTGTCAAAATAAGGGTATGTGATCAATTGAAGGAATTAAGGTTATGAAAAGTATAAAAGAAAGAAGGAAATTTGTGATCATTTTCATTTCAATTTCGGAATCTAATTCCAGTACAGAACTGTCCAGCGAGATGATAATGTAACCGTTGCTACACCCACTCCGGAATCTTCTCTGTCAAAATAAGGATATGATCAATTGAAGGAATTAAGGTTATGAAAAGTATAAAAGAAGGAAGGAAATTTGTGATCATTTTCATTTCAATTTCGGAATCTAATTCCAGTACAGAACTGTCCAGCGAGATGATAATGTAACCGTTGCTACACCCACTCCGGAATCTTCTCTGTCAAAATAAGGGTATGTGATCAATTGAAGGAATTAAGGTTATGAAAAGTATAAAAGAAAGAAGGAAATTTGTGATCATTTTCATATGAATTTCGGAATCTAATTCCAGTACAGAACTGTCCAGCGAGATGATAATGTAACCGTTGCTACACCCACTCCGGAATCTTCTCTGTCAAAATAAGGGTATGTGATCAATTGAAGGAATTAAGGTTATGAAAAGTATAAAAGAAGGAAGGAAGTTTGTGATCATTTTCATATGAATTTCGGAATCTAATTCCAGTACAGAACTGTCCAGCGAGATGATAATGTAACCGTTGCTACACCCACTCCGGAATCTTCTCTGTCAAAATAAGGGTTGTGATCAGTATATAATTGAAGGAAGTCGGTGATCAATATCATTCGAATTTCAGAATCTAATCGGTATCTGATCATGTCTATCAAAACTAGAAAGGTTCTTAATCTATTTATAGTGGTTGCGCGGTTCTAAGATCAAGGGTGCGCTTTGGAGAAAATCAATAAGGATCAGGAAGAAAAAGCGACCGTTCGGGACCACGAAAATGAAGTGAATGACTGTGAGAGACTGTGCGAGACGAAATGTACGTGCACACACAAATGGGCGGGGCCTAGAAATGAGCGTCATTTGGTACATGTCGTGGGAAGGTCAGGGAAGGAATGAAAGTAATAAATTAATTGCTCAGAGAACCTGAAGATGTGGGTGGAGATATCGGCAAAGACAAATGATTTCAAAAGAGACACATAATTACTCTGAGAAAATAGATGTGAAGATATGTCAATCGTAAACTCATAACAACACCCCTTTGTCTTCAACATACAAATAGCTAGTTTCAAATAAGATCATCAGTGATAAGCTCAAGCTCAGATGTTATTAAAAAAATAAAACTATCTATATGACGCTTCTCAATTGTATAGAAAACGTGCTCACTAGGGAAGTGCCAGAAATTAAGGTGAGCTTTTGGAACGTGTTTTAGAAACGATTCGGGATAACCAGATTTCTGTATTCCATAGTGTTTCAGCTTTGGTTCATCAAATCTACAGTAACCTTCTGAAAAACATTCATAAATCTATTTATATTATTCTGTTATAGACCGGTTTCTTGTTCAGAGGAGCATGAGAAAATGTTGAGAATCGCTTGTGAAACTATCCAAAATCATAACAAAAATCATGAGGTTTTCATTATTTTCATCAGACTCATGACTCATGGTTTTCACTTGAATAAAGGGCGGAGTTTGAAAATGAATATGCTCAAGTTTTTTCATTTCTCAGGAAGAAGTAAAAAATGCACCTGCTAGCGTTTCTTTTCTAATTAAAGAATGACCAAAGGTAGATTTTGTTGAGTTGGTGGTCCAGAGAACCTAGTCATTTCATGTGTTTTTCTAACCTTTCCGGCTGCTGAATAGGTACGGACCAATGAGTTTTCTAGAAAGTTTGTTTTTCTTCCGTTTATAAATTTCTTTGGCCTTTTAGCTTTCATTTTGAACTTTGACTAATCTTTCTCAGCGTCTCATTGTCGCACACACTCTCTATTAGTCTTTGTGATTCGATCGGAAAATAGACCACAACACGGCCTAGGATTCTCAATCACATGGAAAACTAGTCCGCGGTTAAAAGGTTTTGAAGTTACCGCAATGCTGTAGATTGTAGAAAAGAAATGCATGCAACACTAATGCAGGTTTCATGGTGTCTTCTCGAGAAATTTATTCAAAAATGGGTCTTTTTTTCGAAATTTTTTGATTTCGATGCAAAAACAACACTTTTATGACCAAAATACCAATAGTAAACCAAAAATCAGAGAACCACTGAACCCCATCATTATCTATACTAGTTAGCACTTTCACATTACCTCACTTCTGGAGGCGTTTTCTTAATTCCAGGTATTCTATACTTTCAGCTACAAACCACACAACTCTTATGTTTTATTGGTCTCGCTCCTTTTCCTTATCACTCTTTTTCTTCCTTTCTCTCTAATCCGTTTGGTTCACATAACAACGACGTCTACATTCAGAAGACGTGGAGCTCCTTTTTTTCTCTCTGCACTCTCTCTTTCTCTGTTTTTTTTTTCACATCGAACATCTTCTATTGCTCTCCCCTTCTCCGTTTCTCCCTCACACCCCATTCACTCAAAAATTCATGAAAAATTAGACTCTTCTCCTATTCTTCCGAAGCTCCTTCTATAGTTTTTCATTTTTTGTTTCGGAATTTTTGCTAAAAAAAGACGAAAAAGATGCCAACATTCCTAGAATGTCCACACTGTCAGAGGCTGTATTCTAAACATTCGCTCGGGATTCATGAAAAGAATTGTGTCGAGTCAATGCATAAAATTTTGGAGCAAGAGAAACTGAAAATGGAGGTAAGTGTAGATTTAAAATATTTGATTTTTGGTTTCGGGAAATTTTGAAAACTACAAATCTTGTCTTAAAATATAACATATTTAATCAGAAATTTCTCAGACTCTTGCTCTGCTCACTATACAAAGTTATAGGTCAATTTGAATCCCCTTAAAGTCCTAAAAACTTTAAAAAAAAGTAATTTACTTTTTTTTTTTAATTTTGGGACCGTGGTAGTAATTGAAAGTTTTGAACAAAATCACTTTTCTGATGATCTTGTTTCTTCAATCTAAAAATTTGATTCTCATTATTAGAAATCTCCAAAAATCCATATTTCCAGCAAAATCAAAAACGGGGTCGTTCAAAATCGGGGCGAAAAAAGAAGATTCGACCGGTGGAGCAGACGATGGAAAGGCCAAGGACTCAATCACTTTCAAGATATAATCATGAAAATGGTAAGATTTTTAGACTAAATTTTTTTCCGATTTTCAAGATCAAAAATCTGAACTCCAAAATTTTTCCACTAAACTTCACCAAAGCCTTGACCATTAGAACTCTCCAAAACAGGCGATTTCCTATTCCAATTTCCTCCAGCTTTCACCTTCCTTTTTATTTACGTCTTCTACTCTATGAAATTAATGGAGTTCACTTCTCCAAAATATATAATAACCACCTCGCTCCCTCTACCTTCTTCCAATTTTCTAGACGGACTCCGAATTTGTTTTGTTTGCGGTGACCAATACGACGAGCAAGTCATCGAAGAGCACAAAGAAAAGTGTTATGTTGGTGAGTCTCGGGAAAAAAAGAAATTGAGAGAAAAAAGGGATGGGAAATTGAAAAAAATGGAAAAAAATGGAATGAGAAAATTGGGAAAAGAAGAGAAGAGAAGATGGGTTAAGATGAGCCAAGTGTTGTGCAATATTGAAGTGCAAAGATGAAATTTTGAGAGGGAGGAAAGTGCAAAAAAGAAATAAAAAAGTAAATTACATATTTGAGGCTTCATAAATATACCTGACGTTTTTTAAATGGATCTTCGTTGGTTTAGCTCAGTTTTCAGAAAAAAAAGATCATAAATCCTCGGTGAATTAGCTATGAATTTGCTTCCAGAACTCTTATAATCCTCAGTTAATCTATGAATTCCCGGAGTAAAAAGTTCCTGAATGACGTCAGGTTACTTCGAGTAGCAACTTGTTTTTTTGTGCTTGTGCTTTTTGTGCTTTTTGTGCTCGAAAAAGTTTTAAGTATCAAAAAGGCTCTTCTAATAGAGGGAAGTTATTCATTCTTCCAAAGAGTAACTTGAGCTATATTTCAAGAATTTTTCTAACACATCATTCACGGAAACATTGAGAAATGATAAAAGTACCCCGTTTTGAAAAATTAAATGCGATACAGTTCAAATCGGAAGTCAAGAATGAAAATATTAAACTAACTGTTTTCAGACTGGTCCCATCTAACAAAACACTTGACGATTCGATTTCATATTCACCAACCTAAAACTATTAATCCTCCAAGTATAGATGGGACAATAGATGTGGCTCGAGAGAATATGAGAGCAGTACAAAGTGCTCATAACTGTCAAATCGTCAGATGCCGATTCTGCAATGCTCGAATTGCCCTACAACATGCACACGGTCATCAGTGTGTACGCTTTGAGCCTACTATTGAATTTTATTGTTGACCTTTTTTTAATTTTGATCAGATTGCTTTTCTTCCAATTCCCACTCATCATCTTCGTGTAACGTGCCAAATAAAGCTTTCCGTTTCTTTCCTTTTGTTCAAAACAAACCGAAACCCAAAATAACAACATTTGAAATCTCTTTTTCTCTCTTCAAAAGAGAAAAGGAAGCAATTCATTTCGTTTGACATGCAGATGGTCCTTTTCTTAATTCAAAAAGAGAAGAAGATGATTACGGTAGGAGAGAAGAAGGAAGGATGCCAAATAAAACACCTGCATCCGGGAGCGCCGATAGGTGACGCCATTTGGAACGTTGGCAGAGGGAAATGGAAATGAACATTCTTATGTTGAGAGTGCTTTGGGTAGAAAAGCAGGATGGTATTTTTGAAAGTTTGGAAATGTTTGGATGAGCAGATACAAACTGAAAAAAAGTTAACTTGCTAAGAAATCTGAAAACGCTTTTGGAAGCAATCGTTAGCTTTGGGATTGCCTGAGAAAGTCATTTTACAGAATGTTCAATGGAAATTATTTTAATTTAAATAGTTGTAGCATAATTCTGTTTCCAGATATTTCAAAATTCCATAGTTGGATCCAAAATTTTGAGAATTTTTTATTCCGTCCAGTTGTTTTTGACCAAATCTGATTCCGGTTATCATTTGTAGAGACTTATTTTGCGATGATGCTTTTTTGTTTCTAGAACCTAGATACCGTACATGGTTCTTCATTGTTAGAAATCCAAACATTATTTCCAGGTAGATCTGAAAACGTTTCTGGTACTGGAAATTAAAGTATAATTTCTTCTGTTATTTTTTTTTCGTTATCTGCCAAGAGACAGTTTTAGATGTGATCCGATCCATGAGTCATATGTTGTTTCATTCCAAAACTTTCCTTGTTTTTCTCAAATTCTGTCTCCTGCCGCCGGAAATCCCTGACCCTTCAAAGCTTCTCCCGATCATCTGATGGATCAATGGCGTTCCGGTAGAAGCTTCTAGACTATCCGTGATCCGACCCATGACACATGATTCCGATGATGTTACATGTCGAAATAGATAGCTAAGATGATGTCACGACTTCATCCCGAAAAGCGGGAAAAGTGGGCGGAGTCTTTCGGGAAGAGAACTGTTGCTTATTGTTATGTCTTCCACGAACTTCAATAGCCATCATCAACACTTCACGCCGTCGCCCGATAATCCGAAGACCTTGGTGCCATGCTCCGGTAAACAAGAAGGAAAAGAAGAAGATGTAGTCGTTTGAAAAGAAGTATAGGCAAATTCTCGAAGAGATCTTCCCCTCCTTCATTTCTTCTTTTCTCCGGGAATGGAAAAGTGTTGTGACCTTCACTACACAGATATATTGTAACGATTTGCGCATCTCTCTTCTCTTTCTTTTTCTTTCAAAATGACTATTGGGCTACAACAACAACGACGTCGGGATAGAAGGAAATCTCTTTTCGAAATCTTTATCCACACCTTCTGACGGATCTGCTCTCTCATGTTTGTTGCATGTGATGATCATTACATCGGATCTGATCAACCTGAAGAGATATCCAATAGAAAGTACATCTGGACTTTGAGAAGGCGTTGGCTTCTGGATTCGTCGGGAGTTTTCGGGATTCGGATATCAAAGCATGGAGACGAGGAATCAGTTACGTAACGTTCGTCATCAGGAAAAGATCTTTTTGGACTTCTTCTTGTTCTGGAGTTTAGTATGCTCAAGTTAATATCATTATCTGAAGAAATTGCAACTCTAAGTTTGAGCTTATTGACGATTCAGAGCTGAGCTGTTCCTTATCAGAAATGTGATGTGCTAGGACCACGTTAGGATTAGTGATAGGTCTGGTATGGGCTCGGTTCTAAAACGGGGCATGATTCTCGAAAGTTTACAACAACTTCTGAACAGATTTACAACAAGTTGCTCCTGTTATTAAAACAAATATTCCAGTAAAGACGGACCGCGTTGACACTGAACCTACAATAAAATAGCTTCTGTTTTAGGGAAGGGATTTTTCAGAATTTGGCATTACTTTGTCTGAATGAGCATATGATCTTCAGCTGCCAACAAAAGTGTAAACCACGATCTGGAATTCCAGAAAAACCACAAAAAATGTTATGCTTGTAAAAGACCAAAATAAGAATTCTAAAAGTTTTCGGCAAACAAGAAGATGAGCTCCATTTCTACCAAAAACTCCAGAGTTAGTTACCTTGGATTACTGTAGCTATTAAGTGATGGAGCCCATGATCCATGTAGCATCCATATCACGAATAAAAAATTCAAGTCAAGCACGTCTTTATACTCTGTAAAACTGCGAAAAAAGCTCAAACTAGTAAAAAGGGATACTGTAACATATCTTCTTGAAAATCAATCCATGCCACACCCTAAACTTTTTTGCAAAATGATACCGTATAACAGAACGAAACATTGATAACAGAAAAAAGAGATAGCACTTTAACTGGTACCGTAACCCACGGCGCTTTGCAGATAAACGAGTAAAAAGAGAAAAGCGCCTGAATGATTACTGATCGGTCGGGTTTTTTTCTTTTCTTTTCATTTTATCATGTTGGTTATTATCGCTGATGATGAAGAATTCCCGGAGTAGTGATTCCATTTTTCCACCATTGTTTTGCGGCGACGTCGTCAGAGAGATAGAGAGAGGGAGAGAGAGAGGGAGAGGCGATTCGATCTGGGAGGGCGCCCACCGTGATCTTCAGAAGACGTTAGAGAAGAAGAGAGATAGAGATAGAGAGGAAAAACAGTACGCATCCCATCTATCTATCTCTCTTCCTCTTCCCACTGACCGCCAGGGAGGGCCATAGGGTCACTTGCGTTCGGACGACGACATGCGAGGTAGGTCATCTCTCTCGCGTTTTCTTCTTTTCTCGATCCATCTGTAGAATGAACGGAGCGAGGAGGCGAGAAGCGAATAGATAGAGATGAAGAAAAAGAAGAGGAGAGAAGGGCATTGGCCCCTTACGGGACCCGCTAACCCGGTCACCCCGTTTTCGGTCATTTTTGTTCACTCTCTTCACTTCCATCACTTCATCTAGACTTGTGTCTGGATAGACTGGGTGAAGCCTTGGATAGTCTGGGATAGCTTTGGTTCGGTCGGGTTAGCTGATACTTCGGCTAGTCCAGCTGATCCTTAGGATCTGTTGGGGACAGACTCTCAGCTGATCCTTAGGAAAGTCTAGTTTGGCTAGGGCTAGCATAGGCTAGGCTAGCTCAGATCTTAGCTTAGGTTATGTAGTTGAGGCTTAGCTTAGCCTAGGAGGTCCGTTTTGGAGAAGCCTAGGTTTGGTTGAGCTTTTCCTACAAAGCCCTGAAGTGGATCCTCCTAGTCTGTTGTCCTGAACAAGGCTAATCTTAAAGTTCTGTTTTTAAAGCCTATCTAACTCTTGAATTATCTCAGTCTAGCCTATCCGAGCTTAACCAGATATGATCAATTCCAAGCCTATCCCAAGCTTCACCTATCCAGGCTCGTTCTTTCTTAGCAATGATGATTAAACTTTAGTTAGGAAGTTACTGAGTACTCTGATAGAAGATAGAAAAGCCAGAGTTATCCTACCGAACTACAATTGAATTTTTTAACAAGTTAAACCCAAAAAAGATCTGAACCTACCGTATATCATTTTTTATGTTGAACTTTCATTTTTTGTTTCTAGCCTTTCTTGTTAACTCACGTCCCTCGTCTTGTCTAGAACAAGCTGTTTCCTGCATTATAATCAGTTGAACCTGGGTTTGAGCTTGAACCTCAAGCCTTGTACTCTGATATTCCATTTTGGTTACCAGTTCAAATTCGTCTCTTTTTCCATTCCTTTTTTTGTTATTCCCGGTTTGATCTGGAACCATCTGAAACCAGTCTTGCACAAGCTTGATCTGGACTAGGCTTCAAAGGCTCACTCCCAAAACCTCACAATTTTCGTTCTAGATCTCCCTAACCACTAACCGTTCCTATCTCCCCCAAACACCTCGTGTGATATTATCAATCTATCCCTTTTTCTGTGTATTTTACCTCCATATCAGTTTATTTTTTTTTCTGCTGTCAAATATTTTTTCTTGTTTCTTTATATATTTCACGGTCATTTTATTTTTTCTCTCCTCTATTTTTTTCATGCCACTCACTCACTCAAACACACCACAACCACCATTACCATCACACCGCAAAATTGTCTCATCCCCCCTTCCCTTCCTTACCCGATTTGCCCCCCTGGCACCGTACTACTTGAAGACCCCGACGACGATGATGCAGAAGAAGAAGATGAAGAAAATGCCCTTTTGTGAAATTTTGCGAACTTCGATTGGGGGTGAAGATGAAGGGAAATTCGGAAGAAGAAGAGGAGATAGTAGAACTAAATGTCAACTTTTTTTGTAGACACATTCGCCACACCTCATCTTGATTGCGGTGGTCTAGAGGAAGGAGGAGAAGGGAATGGATCTTTTTTTGCAATTTTTCTGTGGATTTTATAGACTGTTTATGATCTTATTGGTTATAGAGTTGGAAGTTCGAAGTTTTGGCTTTCAGTCATTCACTTTATTTCCACTCGAGACCTATTGTACCAGACTTCTTCTGTGCCAAACTATTTTTTTGAATCCGAGTTTCCATTTCTACCATGGTCATCCTCTATCTTGGTGAACATTGAAATCTTTCTTCCAAAGCTTCAATTTTCTGAATTCGAAGCTTTCGAAGAAGACCTTTCTAAAGCCGTGTTACCTATCAGAACTGTTCCGGATTAATACTGTCTTGGATCGAAGATACAAAAGCTTAGTATGATTTTTTGTCTGATTTCGGAACGTTTTGGTCTGGCACAGTTATGATTAGGGTAAACTTTGATTCGGGATAATTCCGATTCGTCATATATCCTAGACTTTCATGCTCCTTTCACGCCTATTGAAAGCCTGAAAGTCAGAAATTCATAGGTTTGATGTGCATGATTTTCTGGTGGTTACTGTATCTACAACCATCTAGTTCCACATATCAAGTCCCATTTTTTTTCCAGGCTTTGTTTCGTATACTATTGTGTCTTTTGCTAATCTTGATACATTTCTGTGATTTTCGAAGTGCAGGTTTTCTTTCGGTTACTGTAGTTGGAGCTTGCCAGCTTCTACCTGGAACACAAAAGTTCAAAATCTCCAAATCCATAAATCACATTTGCAATACTTGATCAATATGATGCTATCAACCCGAAAATATTGTTGTTCCCTCTTCATCCTGATCTCTCCCCGCAGATCCGTATTACTGTATAACTGCCACCCGTCTTCCTCCCTTTCTCCTTTTTCTTCTTCCCGACGCTTCCCAGGAAGAAGACAAAGAATTTTCCATTTTGAATTTCTCCTAATCCATCTCTTTTCCATTGACTTTTCCTCCCCACTCTTTTCAACGGGACCGTCTTTCTCTCTATGTTTTTATGATCCATTCCTTCAGGTAGTTATAATAAGTATTAATGTGAATAGTAGTTGAAGAGAGAGAAAGAGTCTATCTTATTATTCTCAATTAAGTTTTCGTCTCAACGGAAGATGGTTTCTGACCTTGAATCGAACACTTATTTTTATTAGGATTATTTTTTCATTGAGGCGGTTTAATGCGCGCTCTACTGAGAAATCAGATTATGATGTTTTATAGGCTTGAAGATTTTGAAATTTTTTAGAGATGTAGTTGCGCTCTATAGAGATTTTCTGAAGTTGAGAAACCTAATTCATCTATTTCAAAGTCATCTTTTCTAGTTTTTCTATTTTGGCTCAAAAATTTCGAGTTTGAAGAATTTGAACTTTTCATACTTCTTTCATGAAATTTCATCTTTTAAATGTTGGCTTTGAAAAATATTGATCTACAGTATCTTGAATCCTTTGATTTCAAAACTATCAAAGTTTAGAAAATTGATTTCTTAAATTTAGAGATATTTCCGCAAAATAAAAACAGCTTTCTCCATTTCTGAACCTCCATTGAGCGACATTCTTTCTTATTAAACTTTCTAGACAGGCTCTTCTATTACAGTATTCCTCAGACACCCCTTCACCTCTACCCCTTGTTTTTCTATTTTGACCACCCAAACCGCATTTTTGAACTTTATCAGAAGTGACTAATCTCGGTGGGAGGTAAAGGGACATCGCGTGCCACTACCCTCCAAAGAGAAAAATATCTCAAAAACCGGTATTCCCTCGCTACCATTTGAATGGACAGTCGGTACCAGGTGCCTCCCTTTTTCATCCCATGTGTTCTCGCTTCAATGGACTTCAATGCAACATTTCAATGGTCATTTCGAGAGTTTAGTCAAATATTAGATAGAGATCTTTCGGGGTTGCAAATGCGCTCTATCAGGAATTTTCGAGGGGCGGACATTTTGAAGAAAGCACCTGTAATAGAACGGCAGGCGAAAACTAAGAAGCTTCCATTTTAGTATCGTTGCAATGGGAAAGGAAGATGGTATCCACGAGAATTATAAGTTTGAATGTTACTCAAAAATAATTTTAGGATTAACTAGGGTTGGAGATTCAGACAATACACTTTTTAAATTTTCTCCTTCGAGCACATTTCCTTTTTACTCCCGCTTCTGTAAAAATCTTTCATACTTTATCAACTCTAACCAAAATCTCTTTTGATTTCAAAAAAAAGTTCCCAAAAACCCTTCCAGGCCACTGTTTCATTGCTCCCAATAAAATGGGAGCACGGCCTCTACCCTCGACCCGGGCACCCAAGTGAGTTGGAGGCCAATCAGTTGAAGGGTCATCGGCCCCAGTTCGGCACTCCAGTTCTCTGAAAATGTCGCCAGCTTTTCTCTAGTGAGTTGTCTTTTGAAGTTAGAGGCCATCGTGACGTGGCACCGGCCGCTGCCTACGTGGATTCTCCTGCGCGCGCGCGCCCTGAAAGCTCTCCGGCTCCTTCTGTTGTTCTAGCCTAGGCCTCGGTTACCGTGCCGAAAAGTTTTATTTAACTTCTAAAAATTCTAAGTTTTGGGGAAAAATCACTGAAAATCGGAGGAAACTCGAAATTTTCCGAGGGATTCCCTTCACAATAGTTTTAGATCTTAGGTGTTCTTTTTCTATCTCTCAGAATTTCATTTTTTGGCAGCTATCACATCTTCTTCTTCTCATCCTCAGTCTCCGCGATTCAGACGGTACCATCACGTACTTGTTGTTGATGCGTCTCCGTCTCTTCCCTATTTCGATTCTTTTGTCGTTTCGTTTCGCATGATCAGCGGAAAGTACAATTTGCGAAATTGCAACCAGTGACGCCGTCGCCACCACGACGACGACGTCGTTGTCTCTATTCTGCCTCTTCCCTGTCACCTCCTGGCGGGAGGCATACCGTACCGTTCGCCGCGCGCAATACACCGTGCACAGGTACCGAGGTCACTTCTCGAGAAGATGAAGATGGAAGAGTAGAATAAGAAGACGAAGAAGACGTACACAATCTTACTACTTCTACGTCTTCTTCATCTTCCGTATTCCCTCACTGTCATCGTCGTGTCTTCCTCTCGCTCTTCCTTCATTCAAAACACTGTAATTGTTATGAGAGGAGCGCTCGCCGATGTTTTGAGATGAGCGGAGGAGAAGGAGGAAGAGAGGATCGTAAGGGGATAAAGTTGAGCGAAGAGGGGAAAATTGAGGAAGAATGAGAAGAAGAAAAGATTATAATTATTTAGATAAATACACACAACACAACAGTAACAAGTCTCGTGGCATTTCGGGGTGAGAGGGGAATAATGAAAGAGTTGATGAGGCGACAAGATCCTTATCTACTCGAAAGAAATGAGAGATGAGTGTTCCTATAGGAGATCTAATCATTTTCTGCTCTGTTCTCGGTTTATAACTTCCCAAAAGTGCTTTTTGTTCGGAAAACAAGGAAAACCTCAATTGAATTTATATTTTCTGAATAAATAGGAGCTCGACAAATTAATTATCATGTTTTTAGTCAGGGTTTCGAATCATTTCAGACATACCCAAATAAATATCAGCTGTCTCTTCATAAAAAAAGAACTCTGAAAGATGCCACCCAGGCAACATAGTGTTTGCGTACAAAAGTTCAGATCTGGGTCGGCTACCGTAACCCGGTTCAATTTTTAAAATTTTCACGATTTTTTTTCAAAATTAAATTCGATTTTCTTCAAAATAGATCGTATCTTACAAACAATTCACGTCAAGTTCCACGTTAGGAATGACAATGTTTCGAAAAAATTCATTTTGACTTCAAAAAGCCGGCGTAAAATAGGTTAGTTACTGATTATGCTGATAAAAGAGATTCCGCTGCAAATTTGAGTGTAAAAACTCTATGCAGATGCTGAAATGATCTGATAAACCTCTTCATCTAAATTATACTTAAGTTTAAAAATTTAATGAGACATTTTACTTCAACTGATCCGCTCTACTGTTCAAAGCCTATCAGCGCGCCACCCATACTCGTATTACTCGTGTTTTCTCTACTCGAATTCCCTCTAAATTCTTCAAAAACCCCATTATTCGTAACTTCAGCTGGTCTCGTGTGCTTCAACAAGCTCACAGTTATCCAATGCAAGCTGTTGAGCACAAATTGGTGGATCCAACTCTGCCACCCCTTCATCCACCGTCTCCTCTTCAATTCCACCATCAACAACCACCACACACTCCAACTGTAGCTGTCGAGTCTCCAGATGGAAAGAGCAAAGAAAACGATAATGCTGGAGCGTCAACTTCGATGCGTCCACCTCAAATGATCAAGACTGAAGTGGATTATAATCGATATTCTCCTGAGCTTAAACCTCAAATGATTCATCATCACGGTGGAATGTTGGGAAATGGTAGTGGAGATCTATCGACGGCGACGTTCGCCAAGTTGCTCAATTGTGTGACTGATCATCCGCATCACATTAATATGGCCGGAATGATGATTCCTTCTAGCCTTCCTTATCAACAACTTGAGTCTAAACCTCTTCTGGGTACTTTTTTGTGTCTTTTTTTCTATGTTCTTGTACGATAACTCTGGCTTACTATTCTAGGAAGAAAATACCGGTTATAGGATTTCAAAACACTCATTTTCTCGACTGTCTAATCCTCTTTCTTTTTCAGTTTCAGCACAAATTGAAGTGATACCGTGTAAAGTGTGCGGTGACAAGTCGTCCGGAGTGCACTATGGAGTTATCACGTGTGAAGGATGCAAGGTGAAATTCCAGCCGAATTCTGTCTATAACCTTTTCTGACAGTTTTCAGGGCTTCTTCCGTCGTAGCCAATCGTCTATCGTCAATTATCAGTGTCCACGGCAGAAGAATTGTATAGTCGACAGGTAAGAAATGCTTAGTTAAAAAAAAATAAAACTGACATGTCGATAGTAAAAGTCTTCAGTGAAGCGCGACTGAATTCTTTCAACTATTTTTTTGAAAATCTGATTTTCAGAGTCAACCGGAACCGGTGTCAATATTGCCGCTTGAAAAAGTGCATTGAATTGGGAATGTCGCGAGACGCTGTGAAGTTCGGCCGAATGTCGAAAAAGCAGAGGGAAAAGGTGGAGGATGAGGTGAGAATTAGCGATTTCAATTTGCTCACAAATAGCTATACTAACTATTCTTGCATTGTTCTAACATCTTTTCGCTTCCTAATTTTTATATTTTCACGCACTTTTAGCCGTATCGGTACACCCAGATGAGGAGAACGCCGCACAGGTCGAGTTACGTAGATCAAGAGGTTCGCACGAATTGGACGGTGGTGATAGTTTCTGCACATTTTTAACTGCTCGTTAGGAAGCTTTTTGAGAAATGGATTACTGCTTATGATAGCTTTTTTTTTACTCGAAGATCATTACTCGAAGCTTTGACTTATTCAATATTCTTCGATCATAAAATTGAATATTTTCTAGGTCCGAATGCATAAGCAACTTGCTGAAGCCAGTGGACTCAGTTATCAACTCTACGGCGACTACTCTCCACCACCATCACACGGCTATTGGTAAATTTATTCGCCCATCCGTTCTTTCAAAAATTTCCCTTCTTCCAGCTTCGACCCCAGTACAATGTATCATTATCAATCTGGAACTTCTACTCCAGTCAACGGATATCCGCTAACTGTGCCAGCCACCCCAGTGACTCCCATGTCTCAGAATATGTACGGAGCAACTCCATCATCTGCAACCTCGGCCCATTATGTTGCTCATCAAGCCACAGGAGGTAGTTTTCCATCGCCGCACGTACCCGAAGAAGATGCTATTACACGAGTCATCAATGCTTTCGAATCAACACATCGTGAATATCGAAATACATATACATTGGATATTGATCCGGATACTTTGAGTTGTCTGAATCGTGCCTCTGGATGGGAGATGTTCTCGAAACAATTAGATCCTCTTGTGAAGACGATTATAGAATTTTCGAAAGCAATCGATGGATTTTTGAATCTTCCTCAAGAAGCTCAAATCCAGTTGTTGAAAGGAAGTGTTTTTGAGATGTGCTTGATCTTCGGAGCAATGTACTACAATATGGATACACATTCAGTGTGCGGAGAAACTTACGCCATTCCATTCACTTGTATTTTGACAGAAGACGTCGCAGAGGTAATTTCAGACTGATCCTAATTTTTTAATATCCCTCAATTCATTCCAGATGCAACTCGTCAACGAAGTGCACAGCACTCTTCACGAGATCGTTGCTCTCCAGCCCAACACCAATGAATTGGCTCTTCTTTCCGCCAGTCTTCTTTTGGATCAGGCAACGTCGGTCATCGGAATGATGGACACAACGATAGTAAATACTGGCGAGATCTTGAGAAATGCACTTCATTCGAGTATTGGATCAAGACTCGGTTGTATGGAGACGACGATGAATCGGATTCAAGATATTGAGGCGCGGATTCGGCAGACTGCTCGTTTGCATCAGGAGGTAAGACTAGGACTTTATTTTCAAAACCTAAAAAGCAGTTTTAAAAATGTCCTTTCACAAACATTTACTATTCAATGCATCATTTCCAGGCTCTCCAAAACTTCCGTCTCTCGGATCCAGTCGCTTCTGAAAAGCTGCCGGATCTCTACAAGGAGCTCTTCACAGCTGATCGGCCTTGAACCCGCTTCTTTCTCTCCACCAAAACGTTTTATCCATATCCCCCTGTTCCCCACATTCCCCCAAACAATTCCAAGAATCTCGATTTTTGTCCGGTTTTCAACTTATTTGTATAATAAGAATACAGGCTTAGCCTATTCCCAGTCTCCCTTCCCTCTGTGATTGTCTTTTTGTTTATTATCCCCTCTGAAAATTCCAAAGTCCCAGTAATACTTTCCGCTGTGAAGAATAGCGAAAAAGAAAAAAGAGAATGATTAGAAAAATAATAGTACTCGTTTAATTATTTTAATTAATAATTTGGCTTCCTCCCAGTCCCTCGCCCCCTTCGCCTCCTTTTTAACCCAAAATTACCTGTGCTTTCTCATGTATCATGCACTTTACTTGTGCTCTTTACCTTCGCTTGCGAAAATCCCATTCCTCTTGTCCAATCATTCAGTGATCAACCAAACCAACGGGTCTTTCCCCCAAACTTTTATAGGCGCCGATCATTTGTTCTTTTGTTTTTCTATGGAAAAATACTGAATTTTTAAATTAAAAACTCGTTTGTTCTTTCTTTCCCATCATCACCCATTCCATTCCAGTGTGACTGTGTGCTTTAAAACAATTACCTTTTTACCCATTTGTATCATTTTCAATGATTCAAATCAAGCAGAGCCTCGCCACTTTCTTCCCAAAAGTTTTTTCTGTTAATTTATTAAAAAATTAATTTATTATTGCATTTTCACTCGGTTTTTTCTTTTGTTCTCCAACCCTTCTTTCGCCCCATTCCCAACACATCTTTCCTCCTCTGTCACATATAATCTCCTGCCGTTTTTCCGAGTTCTCAGTGAGATAAAAAGTTTTATCAAGACATATAATCGTGTTTTTATATTGGAACCAGTCTGGACAGTAACAACTTCTGAATACTTGAACTGGAGCGCTCTGAAATATAATCTTGAAATGAGATGCAAAAAAGTAATTAGCTAGAGAAAAAGCCGTTTCAAGAAATCATACTATCAAACACACACTTCAAAAACTATTTTCTTTCATTAAAACGTATTTTCCTTTGTGAAAACTCACTTTCTGGATCTGGAAAGTGGGTTTACCGTTGAAACATCCTCATTTCTGCAAGTGCGCCCCACCGCACACTCATTTCAAACGGTGCTGGGCACATCCGAACGCCTCCATCTGTTCATCGATTTGGTCCGTTTAGAAAAGGGAATTCTACTTTGTTTCTATTTAATTTAAACAAAAATCTTCTCTGTGTCATTGTTATTGAAGTTGAACGTTTTCAGTAAGTGAAATAAACGGGAAATGCCAGACGACGAGCCAAGAAGATCAATGGTTGGAGCGCCGCCTTCGAGTAGAAGAGGACGTAAGTCAATAGAAAAAGGGTTAGGTAACATTAAAATTTAGTAAGATGAATGAATTTATACTTAAAATTGCTCGATATAGTTTGTAGTTTTCACGAATACTTTTCTCTAACCGTTACAGTTTTTCAGGTGGTGGTAACACTCCATCAGCTGCTTCTTCTTCCACTCCAGCCGTTCCTCGATCATCAGCTCGTGCAGCGAAAAGAGTGAAAAGAGAGGAACCCGATGAAGAAGAATTCAAAAATGATAATAGTGATCAAGAAAAAAGTGAAGAAGAAGAATCAGAAGATTCTGGAGATGATATGAAGACACCGTCAAGGAAGACGCCAGGTGGAGGAGGAAAGAAAAAGAAACGAGTGCCTCTGACAGATTATCATTTAAAAAAGAAGAAGATTCTGGCCAGAAAAGCAGCGAGAGAAGCAGAAAAGGCTAATAAAATTGAAGAAGAAGTAGAGGAAGTTGAAGAGGTTGAAAAGGAGCCAACACCTCCGCCACCACGGAAACCTCCATCATTTTCCGCGTATTCTCCTATCCAATTAATGCAAGATCATATCATTCGGAAGCTTGTCGAGAAGGATCCAGAACAATACTTTTCGTATCCGGTGACCCCTGCTATGGCACCAGATTATCATGAGATTATCAAGAGTCCAATGGATTTGCAGACTATTCGGTAAGCGAAAAAAAATGATAGAAAGAAAAGGGGTTGTTAACCAATTAAATAGGCCATCTCACAAAGGGTAATATCACGAGAAGATACTTTTGTTTTGCAAGAGAAAACGAGTTTATTGGGTTTTCTGCGAATATTTTCTTTTTTTTGGGTGGAAGAAAATGACGAATCTTTTTATCCTTTGCTGTCCAGAAATAACACCTTCATTTCATATATTTTTTTTACAATTTGCCTTTTTTCAGAGAAAAAATCGAAGATGGAAAGTACCCGTCGCTTGCGGAAATGAAAGAAGACTGTGCTTTAATAGTAACGAATGCTCTACAATACAATCAACCGACTACCGTATTCTACTTGGCCGCAAAAAGACTTCACAATCTCATTAGTTATTATTTCGGAGAGCAATATCTCCGTTATCTATTCCATTCTCTACCATCAGCCAACAAGATTCCATTTGAACTCATCGGAATTCGTCCATTGGCTCCAGTTGCTCACGAAAGACCAGTAAACCGGAGGAGAGGAATTGTTCGAGACGAAATGACTTCAGAAGACTGTCTTCAGAATGCCGACTCGAAAATTCGTGACAAACTTTCCGCTAAGATTCCAGACCTGAAAGGGGCGAATGCCGAGAAGCTACCAAAAATGGGTTTCTTATCCGAGAAAAATGGAACAGTAGTGTTGAATCTAGTGGCTGGAACTGGAAATGCATCAGATGATAGGACATATCCAGAGAATAATGCACCACGTCGTGTGACAATCGGAGATATCGTTGGACCATTAGAAGAAGGAACTCCCGGAATGATTCAGATGCAAGATCATCGACTTTTCTCTCAAGCAACTGTCAATTATTTGAATTATGGGCCATTCTCATCGTTCGCTCCAATGTATGATTCCACGTGGGCGACAATGACAAAACAAGATACGGATATGTTTTTGAGAACGTATGGAGATAAAGCAAATGCTCAGGGTGTTCTATCAATGCGTAGTTTTGTGGAGAATTGTCCAGAGTTTTTGGAGGTTGTTGACAAAAAACTGAATGGTATTACTGATGATGAACACTCGAGAGTTGTCAAAGACCTTGAAATTTCTGAAAGAGAGCCAGAGGATGATACGATGGAAAATGAAGAGTTTAAGGTAGCGTAGTTCAAGGCACAATCCGACGTTAAATTACTGAGTTTCCAGAACGAATCATTTCTCTCCTTGCTCAATGATGTCACATCGCTTTCCAATTTGGGTATTGACACTGGATTTTTGAAGGATGTTCGAGAGCAAGTTCTTGTTCCCGCACCGGTAAGGATTGTTTTCAAGTTCTTCTTCTATCAGATTACAAAAACAAAGATCCAACCTGAAAACTATCCAACTTGTACCCCATGAAAATTTTATTTCGTTTTCAGGAACCCGAGAACACGATCCCAGAATACATGATGGATATAAATCATATGAACACTCAACAACAATTAAACCATATTGGACAAGAGATCAAAGATTTGCATCATCTTCAAGAGGCTCGTCTCTCTCAACATCCTCCAACAATGCTTATGGTTCATGCTCCTGAGCCGGGACCAGTCGAACAGAAGCTGGCGGTTACTGTACAACAACATTTGGCACATCAAATGGCAACTCACACTATTCCGGAAACTTTTGTTAATGATGCTGTTATTCATGATGCTATTGGAGTCGATATGGATGATGGAGATTTGTTCAGCGAATTCTTTGTTACTCAATAATTCTTTTTTTGTCTTTATGTACTTGAAATCGTTTTTCCCCTTTTTTCGATTGTAAACTTTCACTCAAAATTCACCACCTTTCTGTAACATAATCTCCCTAAAAGTTCTGAAAATGGTCTCTTTTTTCTCATTTTTTATCCCATTCGGTCAAATTAATTTATTCTTCTCCATCTTTTTCCTAAATTTGCATATTTATTTTTACTCTAATAAATTTGACAATTTTCAAATCGTGGCCTACAATTTCTGCCTCCTAGTCCACCTAAAACAAAAACAGGGAAGTTTCACTTTCTCCTTCATCTCCTCGAGAATAGATAAAATCTATGACAAACAGGATTCTTTCTCTAACTGTCTACACCTCTTCACTCTCTCTTCAGAAGACGTACAGATAGAAGACGTTGCATTGTAGAAAAAGAAGAAAACGTATTTTTCTATTTCAATTTGCTTCTAAATGCGGGATTTATTGATTTTAATATGCTTATGGTAAGAAAAACGATTTGGTAAAATCATCTGAAAAACAACTCTGAAATTCTGAAAATTGAGCTTTTTCGAAACGTTTCATTGCAGTGAGTCATTGAAATTTAACTGAATTGGATTTATAGAAGACGTGACGTCATCTAAATCAATTCGTAAATCTCAACTTCTTTTCCCTAAAATTAAAGTTTTGAAGTTTCCAAAAGTTTAGGATGCATTAGTTTATTGAGAAGTTGAAGAGCCATTTCGTCTGAAAAATACGAAAAAAAAAAGAAATTCTGAAAAACCAACGTCTTCTGACCAAAGATTCTTCCAGCTCCATCTTATCATTCTCCGACGGGTGTTCTCCAGATGTCAAATTTGAGAAGGATCATCATAGACGGTAATCTCTTTACATCTTACATTTTTTCACGCTTTTAAACTTCCAGAAAAGAGCTTGAAGACAAGTTTATAACCAATTTGGCGGAACTTAAAAATCATGAAGAAGTTTTGCTAAAAGCTGTCGAAATGATGAAAAAAGCGAATGAGAAAAAAGATGAAGGAGTTGAAGATGAAATTGATTATAAGAAACGAATCGCTGATATTGAGAAAGAGTTGAAAGCGACAAAAGATGATCATACCAGATTATTGTGAGTTTAAAAAAAAATTTTGAGAAATAAAGACTTTCCCGAATCAGAACTGTACCTTATCAGAACTGCCCCAAAGCAGAACTATTATTCTACGTGAAGTAGTTTCCGAACGGGACAGTTTTGATCCGGGACAGTTCTGACGTGGGACAGTTCTTATGCGGGATATGGTTCTGATAACGGACAGTTCTGATTCAGGAAACGGTATCGGAACGGCATATCCCTGAAAAGTTCATCAGAAAGAAAAAGTTTGTGGAAGATCTGAGAGTTGAAATCTTTTGAATGAATCCTGTAAATTTATTCAAGATAATTCAAAGTTCAGAAAATTCAGAATTTCATTTTCCAGTGAATTAGGGTTCTAAAAAGTACCTTCAAAGACCATGTGTCTTTTGAATCTTCCAAGATGTTGAGATCGTGATTTGAAAGTTTTGGAAAGCTTCTTGATAACGTTCGAAGATCCTGGATTCTGGAAAATTTCCTGTTCTTTGAAAATATCCAACAACTCGTCAAATCTTCTGAAACCTCATCCCTAACTCCACTAAACTTCCCCCTAATTTCCAGAGAAAAACACGAAGACTATCTTCGAAAATTCGAAGGTCCACGAACATGGTCTGATACAATCAGTAAATACACGGGAGATGCATTTGGACGTCTTCTATTCAATGGTTTATGGGGTGCGATTGTTCTTCTTCTTCCACTTTTAATTCGTCCATTTCAAAGAAGATGGTTGACTGCTTTAAGAGGTGGAGATGGACCAACAATTGAAGAGGTCACTGGTATGTGCATGGCTTCTTTTTGGCCAAAAGGTCAATGAATGGCTTTTACTAATATGGCCTAGAATTTTCTAGGCCATGGTTTTGCTGAAAAGCTAACTCTCTATACCTGAAATCTCATTTTCCTCTCAAAACAAGAGTAGTTGTTTTGAAAGTTTTCACAAATCACATTTTTATTTTCTTTTTTTTTGAAAAAGTGATTTCATACAACCCTTATTTTCTTGAAGATCGATCATCTAGATATGGGAACCAAAGGGGTTACAACAAACAAACAAATGGGGGTTTTTCGAAAAAAATTTCGGGGGACTAGTCTCTTGATTTTCGCTTTTCTTAGGCCACTGGGCGGAATTCTCATAACTCAAAAAACTTATAGCGCGCTATAGTGAGAGATTGTATGAACCCCGTGAGACCCAGACAAAACCCTTCTTCTCTGCATCCCCTTTTCTCCCACACTCTCTCCTTCTCTCTAGCTGACCGGCCCATTAACACGAGCTTTTCGCTATGACCTAACATTCTCTATTTTCATTCCTAGGCCACCAATCTTCTTTTTTTTCTTTTCAGAGGATCATCTTGATGGCATGAGAATTTCAAACGATGAAGTCCGTCAAATTCTGGATTCTGGAGACAAAAAGAATAAACGGAAGGCAATGAAAGCGGAATAGTTTGGTGCAATTTCTAGGTCATCAAATTCTCTTCTATAATTATTTTGTTTCAAGATGTTTGCAATTTGTTGAAATTACGTTAAATAAATATTATTAGCGTGACTTATGGGATTGTTTTTCAACTTGGGACACGGGGAACTTCTTACCCGCTAAAAAAAACAAATTTGAAATTCAGTTTCAACTTTTTTATTCAAAATTTTCCCAATAAAAATCGAGATGAAATTTGAAAATTCAATTCTAGTGAGTTACCCATGTGTACCTGTTTATCCACATGTTCTTTTTTTCAGATATTCATATCCATTACTTTACCATTGAAATGTCTAGGAGATGATAGTGAGACATGTGATTCCGAACCGCCGGAGATGTATGCCATTGGAGCCCTAAATAAGTGAGTTTGAATTACTGTAAAAGAGAGTGCTGAGAAGTCAGACACTCTAATTTCTGTGTGGTCTCTCCTACTAATTCCAATTTCTGCATCAAAAAGTCTACATTTATTTCAGGGAAACCATCAAAATAGAGGAAGAAGACACCATTCAAGTCATTGGTGAAGGCGTTCCCCTTATCAAATCCGCATTTTTGACATTCGACTCATCTTGTCATTTTCTTGCTTATACACTCAAACAACAGAAATCGAAGGCGATAAAAAAAGCAGATGATGCAAAGATTCTTCGAGAGTATGTAATGGAACATGGGATGATAAGGTCGAATGATGAGAAGACAGACTTCTTCTTTTGTACTGATCCGATGGGAAATGGTTTTAATCGAATGGTTACGATACCAGAGGGAAAAGGTTAGTATTAGGTTGAGAGATTTTAGAGAAGTTAGAGTCTCTTCTTTTTCAGACTATCAAACCGTGTATGTCATGATGCCCGTTCTCGTTTCCTGTCTTCTTCTGTCAGCCACTTTCTCCGGACTCAACTTGGCCATCATGTCGTTTAGTATCACTGATTTGAAGGTAGGAAATCCAATTAAAAATTAAACATATTTTAAATTTTCCAGTTAATCCAAGGAAGTGACAACAGTAAGCTCAATCGTCAACGTGCTGGTGATGTCCTTCGCCTCCGACGTCACAGTAATCTGGTTCTTGTCACTATAATATTCGGAAATTGCGTCTGCAACACATCCATTACGATCCTTTTGAACTATTTTGGAGATTTCTATGGATTCAGTAACTTCGGATATGTTGAGTTGACGGCTACAGTACTCTTGTTGATATTCACTGAGATTCTCCCATCGTTGATTTGCACAAAGTGAGTTTCCTTCGGCTCTTTTCTGATCTCAAGCGTCATGATTTTAGAAATGCCCTAACAATTGCCAGTCGAATGCAATATTTCGTGATTTTCGCCATCATCGTCACTCTTCCTGTGAGCTATCCACTCTCAAAACTTCTCGATCGTATACTTGGAAAAGAGAATGGTTCGGCGGGAATTCCAAAAAATTTGAAAAAAAACTCAGTATTTCAGCCGATGAAAGTGCGCCAATCGAAATAGGATCAATTCAACTGGAGGCGTTGCTCTATGAAGGGATTGACGATGATCTAGGCCTGATGAATCTTGTTCAGAAGACGTTGGAAACTCTGAAGAAAAAGGCAGAAGACGTGATGACACCTATTGATGAAGTTGGAATGATAAGCGACAGACAGAAGTTAACATGGGAGTTTTTGAATTCGGCGCAGGAGAAAGGTCACTCTAGAATGCCGGTTTATGATGGTGAAAATAAGAATAAGGTAGGGAATGGAAGTGCGCTCTAATGCTCATTTTGAAATGGTTCTTTCAGATTCGCGGAGTTCTAAACATAACAGACGTGATGCTTCTAGTAGCCGACGATGGTGTGAAACGTGACACCGATTTGCCTGATTTGACAGCTGGAACGTTGTTGGGAGTTCTCGACAAACGAAGAAAGGTAAAGGATGGCCTAGCTCTTTCTAATCCCTCACTTTCTCACTTTCAGCACTGCTTCGCTCTCAACACCCTCCCTGTCCAACAACTGAAATCAGAACTTCAAAGAGGGTGTACAATGGCAATTGTAGTTGAATACACTGGAGATGAAGACGATTCAGATGAGGAAACAGATGAAACAGCGATGGAAAATGTGGAAAAAATGGATGAAAAGAGTGAGAAAAAGGGCAGTAATAAGGAACGGATTCACGAGAGTTACAAGGTCATTGGAATTATCACTCTGGAGGATTATATGGAAGAGATTATTGGAGAGATTTCGGATGAGAAAGATAAGAAAGAGAAATGATTTTTCGGCGCTATAGTAGTTGGGGGGGGCCACCCGATTTTTGGGTGGTGGAGCAGTGCTGGTGCACTGTTGTTTTTCTGACGGTACATGCTATTTTGTGAATCGAAACGGGGTTTTCCACAAACCTGAGCTTGAAATTCAGAAAATACTAGCTTTTTTTTATCGATTTTTCGAAAAAATGCCGAATTTCAGGTGATTTTTGGCTAATTTTCAAAATTTTTTTTTCGATTCCCAGCATTTTTCTGCCTTTTCTTGAGGCTTAGGCATAGTTTGCAACACGATTTACACCTCTAGACAACTTTTCCAGCCCGCCAAAATCCAAAAATCGGGTGGCCCCCCCCAACTACTATAGCCCCGATTTTTCCTTAGAATAAAGTTTTATTTGGCTGTCATGGGGAATTTAGAGAAAAACAAAAACAAAACAGCTTCTTCCGTTGCGGGGAATCGAACCCCGGCCTTATGGGTGAGAGCCATAAATCCTAACCACTAGACCACAACGGAGCGTGGCAAACAGTGGACGAGAAGACATACATATTACAATGGGCGCTGAGGAGAGGGTGGCAGAGGTAAAGTGATTGCGACGAAAGATTACACACATATTGGCGTGGAGACTTGAAGAAACTGGGGATAGCATACTTGCAATCCGGGCCGAACGGGCCGACGCCGGGCCGGGCGATAACTCCGTTCAAAGAAAACATTTTGGCCGGCCCGGCGTTTCTAGCCCGGCCCGCGCTTTGTTACTAGGCACTTGTCCCAGCCCGAACAACATGATGTTGTAGAACTCGCCGAGATCTACATTTTGAACATCTTTTGCATTCAAAAATGTTTTCTTTGAACGGAGTTATCGCCCGGCCCGGCGTCGGCCCGTTCGGCCCGGATTGCAAGTGTGGGGGATAGTCCTGAGTTAAAAATACCGTAGCTACCGTATCCAGTTTATTTCAAGATTCGAAAACAAAAAAAATGGAAGAGTAAGTCGTGTCAAGACCATGTTCCCGCAGGTTGAGGTTGTCATATGACCCTAGACACTTCCCGAAATAGTATTAAATTCAGTAAACGGATTATTTATAAACTATATTCCAGTTGGAATTTCATGGAAAAAGTTTCGTACATTGGTGTAAAGTTTTATGTTGTTGGACGAAAACGGAAAAAGTTGGCACGGTGCCAAGTTCGACACGCAGCAAGTTGTTGTGTTTTAGTCTGACGTCTTTGTTCAGGAAACCAAAGTGATTTTTTTGAGAATTTAGTTCAATATTTTCATTAATTTATTAACATGGTTTCTTAGCATGATGCTAATTCCATATGAAAACACATTTCTGCAGGTTGTAGATCAAAAATTCAAACGAGGAAGAACTTGGCAAAATGCCAAAAACAAAGGGAACCCCCATCTGTCTTCGTCTATTATCTTTTAAGACTGAACACGGAAGTTTTGTATCGTGTCGTTTTGATCTACTTTGTGTTCATTTCCCCATTCAAACCAGTTCTGTTATCAATAAAAACAGATGAAAAGAATCGATTTATCTTGAAATGATCTTGTACTTTTAAAGCAAAACAAATTAAAGCAAAACAACAAAATGAGATTGGATCGAGATGTACAAACAGAGAAATATGAACAATTAGAGGGAAGAACTTTTACATATAAGCATATATAAAAGCTTCGTCGAGTTTCGATGGTTTCTCATTTAATTCTTTCATCTTATTCTTCTGTTGCTCAATTGTCTCCAAATCTTGAGAAATTGGAATCCATTCCACTTGAAAGCATCCTCGAATTTCCAAATCATATGATCGGGATACGGTAAATAAGCAAAGAATTGGATAGGAAAGTACCAAAAGTGAGACAGCAATGATGACGAATGCAAAGAGCACTGGTTCAGAATAAAAGATAAAAGTGAGAGCTGTGGAAGATGCAATAATCAAAAGATAGATCGAAGCGATCATTCCACGGAGCAGGCTTCCAGAAATGAGCATTTTGAAGAAGACGATGGGTTGAGGAGTCGGTAGAAGGAATCAGCGGGTTCTCTCTCTCTCTACCAAAATACAGAATTCACTCACTCCATTTTATACTGCGAAAAGTGGGAGGGAGAATAGACACAACACGAATGTTGGAGACGCAGAGAACAGGTTGGATCTGTCGCCGACATGCCGCTATTCTGCCTCGACGTCTTCTGATGTGTCTTTGGGAGTCTCCTCACTCTCTTTCTCTCTATCAGATGGTCTTGGAAAAAGAGAAATGAGATGTATCTTTAGACACAGATGATTGGTGGGAGGAGATATAGACAACATATCAATAGACACACGTGAACAAGTACGAGAATGGACCATATTTTTGCAATTATGTTGAAAAATCAGGTTCATAATTAGAAAATCAAAATGAATAAGGAAAACATCTTATGGATCCGATCTTGACCTCACTGGAATGAAAAGCAAAAATTGAATCCATTGCGCCATCTGGCCTTTGGAAAAAAGAAGATCATAAGGGCCGTGATATTCAATTCATGTTGCTGGTGGACTTTTCGGGTGCCTCGGAGATAAGGAGATTTCTGGGAAAAGGTGAACGCTTGAGCAAGGATTTCAAATATTTCCAATTAAGATTCGAAACCATCATCCTTTGAATAGAATTTCCCAGTTGAATTAACATTAGAGCGAATTTTCAATTTCCAGACATCCTTTTCTCTCTAAAACCTCCTCATAATTGCGAAATCCATTTCTTTTGTTTCAGTATTCACACTCTCTGCCTGTCTCTGAAAAACATCCAATTTCAACATATCAACAACATAACATGTTGACCAAGGCCCTCTCTCGACTATTCACGTGTACTCCCCGTAACGTATTCATTGAATTTCAAATTTTATGAAACATGTAGGCAGTTAAACGAATGAGACACTTTTCCTGGAAATTCAGTTTTTTGGACTGGAATGTAGTTTTGGAAATTGGTAATCCGGTGACTTTTACTGTTGATCAGCTTTTAGGGCAACAACATGTTTCTGTTTTTCTGTGATGGAGTTGAAGTTTTGAGTTCAAATACGTATTGTGATTGCGTACAAATGTGTTTGGTACGGACCAAAGTGGTATGGAAAAAAAGAGTGGTGTCTAGTTTGCAAATCTCTACATTCCAGGCGAATAGCCTGTGAGCGTGTGAACCTTATGTCAATCAGCATCTGAAAATACCTCGAAGACAAAACAAAAAGCGAAAAAGCTCCTTGAAATTCAGTTTTAGTTCCCAGTCAATCTTTGATGTCATTGGCCCGGCCTCTTCTGTTTCAAACGGAATCCTAGAATGGCCTAACATTATAGCATTTGCATTTAAAGCTTACAATATTATGTAGTCTCAGAAAGTTTGACCGCTACTGATTGGGCCTAACAGCCACAGTCATTATCCGAAAACCCTTCCGGGTACGAAATAAAACACGAGATAGATTCTTATAATCTCCGATGACCAAACAAGGAAGTTTACAGCTCTCCAGTTCCTTGTTCAGTTTAGTTCCACTTCTTCTTCTTAGTTACATAACCAGTTTTTTAGTTATCAAAGAAATCAGAAGACCATTTTTTATTTTTTGAAAATTGATTGAAAGTTAAGAGAAACAGGATGGACTCTAATTGAACACAAATTTTGGCACTGCGCCATATTTCTCGGAGGAAACATAACTTTGCGTCAATGCAAAAAACCTTTCTATGAAACAGTAACTGGAATATAGTTTTGAAAATAATCCGTTTATGGAAGTTAATGCTACTTCGGAAAGGGTCACATGGTGCCATCCAGATGAACATGGTCTTCCCACGACTTACTCTTCTATTTGTATTATTTTCCAATCCTAAAATAAGCTGGATACGGTAGCTCCGGTAGTTTGAAACTGAAAACTTTCTCCCTGTTTCTTCAAAATTCTCCAGGCCAATATTTGTGTAATCTTTCGTGTAATGTGTAATCACTTTACCTCTGCCACCCTCTCCTCAGCGCCCATTGTAATATGTATGTCGTCTCGTCCACTGTTTGCTACGCTCCGTTGTGCACAGGCAGACCGCAGTAGCTGAAAAGCGGCTCACGGGCGGCTGAACGACCGCAGATAGGCGAAGGTCGGCCCAAGGGCGGCTGAAGGAGCGCGGGTGGCCTAATGTTAGGCTACCGGCAGGCGAACGGAAATTTGATGGTTGAAGAATATTTATTCATTCGTAATAATTTTTGACTAGAAGACGCCTAATAACTAGAATTTCTCAAAATACTCCGTTTTATGCTTGAAAAAAGAGTTTTGAAATCGAGTGGGTGAACAGCGGCTGAGCGGCGGGCGAAGAACCGCAGGTAGCCTAACAGTAGCCTAATGTCAGCTGAATCACATATTCAAGTGCGAAGTGTAAGTATGGATCGCGTCTCTATTGAGAGTTCCAGCTTTCAAGTACTATAGCTTGCAGCTCGAAAAGACAAAAAGAAGTTCATCTAACGTTTTTCTTATGCCATGGTACTTCCTCCTGATGACTTTTATTGTAGATTTCAATTGACTTTTATAGGTTTCCATTGACATGGTTCTCACCTGATAGTTTCCGAGAGCTTAGCAGCCTTGGAAGTAGTTCTACTAACATGGTATCAGATTGCGACATGAGAAGCCTTTTCTAGTCTTCTTTCTCAGTTCGTTGTCTTTCCGAAATTGAACGGATGATCAAACTAATGCATACGCACTCTGATGGAAAAGTAATCGGCACTTTGTTTTAACGGTTATGCTATCTGAACTCCATTGGGCTGTCGGTGGGCTAACGTTAGCCTACCCGCGGTCATCCAAAATTTCGATAGTCAACTTTTTGAAAAATTTGTATTCAATTGCATGTAAATTGTCGTTATTGTTGGATTTTATGTTTTTTCAATGCTTAGTGTGGATTTCCTGCTCTTTTTCAAACACTTTAGCTCCTCCAAAAATTGGAAATAAATTATTTGCAACGAAACTCCGGAAAACTCGCAGTGCGAGTCGTTTAGCCCGGAAGTCAACACTGTTTTTTTACTATCAATTTCTCAACGAGTTTGATAAGCAAGATAAAATTATTGAATGCGTTCGCATTGCAATATTTCTCTTTTTACATTTTCAACGTCGCCAAATTGAGGAAAATTTCTAAGTTTTCGAAAATTCATTTTTGAAGGTTTTGTCTGAAAAAATGTAATTGTTTTCGTATATATGCTTTGAAAAAACCTGAATAACGGTCAAACTGTGAAACTCATTTTTACGCCATGTGAACCGAGAAAAATTGGAAACTAACTCGCCGAACAAGAGTTTGCCAAAACAAAGAAAATTAAAGAGAATGTTTGGAAAAATAATGTGAACAAAGACAACACAAATATACAATTTATACAAACCTAGGTGTTTAGTAATGATCATTCGTAATTACGATTAATGGGACCCCGAAGGGCTGCCCGATTTTTTCAGCCCCGGCGGCTGACGGTCAGCCGACGAGCGGCTGAAGGTTAGCCTACCAGCGGGTGCGCGCTTCGACCGCTGATAGTTCTCCCATTAGCCGCCTGCGAGCCGCCCGCCGGCCGACGCTCGCCTACTGCGGTCTGCCTGTGTGGTCTAGTGGTTAGGATTTATGGCTCTCACCCATAAGGCCGGGGTTCGATTCCCCGCAACGGAAGAAGCTTTTTTGTTCTTTTCCATAAAAATCATCATTATATACCGAAAAACATCTCGGAACACCAAATATCAAAGGGCAGGATGATGATGAGCGCTAGACAACCGACAAATGACCTTCAGGAGAATAATCTTTCAATTTTTAAAACACCAGGTTTTCTAAATGTTTTTGAACAGCAAAAGAATCAATCAACACGTTTTGATATGGTCTGCAAGAAAATGAGAAAATCTTGGACTTGATGTTTTACTGTTTGTTCCCTGATGTTCTGTCTTGGGGATTGGTTAATAGGACTGAGATAATGAGACAGTGTGAGCAACAGAGAGACCCAGAGAAAAGTTTTTGTCTGCGTCTTTCTGTGGAACGTGTTATTTCGCCGCAAAAAACTTGGACCCACATCACTTTTGGACATACTAGACTCTTCTCCAATCTTTGACCGTTGTTTATTTCTTCATCAACACTACCTGCAAACTATTTTTTTTTGTAGATTTATTTTGAGCTATTTGAGGAATGAACAACCTTTTTCCACATTTCCAAATATAGTCTCATCACGTTTTCTTTTCTCTCCGATATCAATTAAAATGACGAAATCAGTCTTTGAACGAATCATCTTTAGTATCTCCTCTCCACCACATTGCATTGCTTATCATTGAGATCACCGGAAAGAACGTTCAATCACGAAAAAAGGATGGTCACATTTTCATAGTTTTATTCGTTGAAAGAAAGAAATGTAAAGATAAAAAAAGATAAAAGTAACAAGAAAACCCTGAGAAAAGCAAAACGTGTGGTAGAACAGAAAAAGATATTGAAAATGAGAAAACAAAACAGATCAAACAGACCGTATGAACCCGTTGGAATTATACAAAAAGTCGGATGGGGAAAGAAATGAAAGAAGAAGGGAGATGGGATAAAGATTAGATTATGGACTAATTTTTTTTGTTTAAATTTCAAAAATTTTGCAAGATTTTGGTCCAATTTTGATACTTGGAAAACTTTAAAACCAAACTTCCTAACTGTTATTACTAGTTCCAGAACTTAAAAAGAGTAAAAATTTTCTAACTTGCCCTAGACCGAAGTTGAGATCATAACATCCAATTTTTATGTGACAATTTCGAATAATCAACGCCACGTGTCAATTCCACTTGAGGTAATTCTGAATACATTGTGGCGTCGAAATCTGGTTCAGGATGGAAAGATCGGCGGCGGATTTCCTGTAAAAAATTCTTTTGAGATTTGCAAATAAGCCATCGGCAATTCGGATACTGAAAGTACAGTAATCCAAACATACATCTGAAGAAGCAACCCACCTTCAAAATACAAAAATAAGCTTCTGGCTCCGACTTCAAATAGAATTTATGTCCAACCAATGCCTTAGAATTCATCAACCGAGGAACATCTCCAATTCCAAAGACACAAGAACCAGAAGTCATATAATTATGACATTGATTTTTAACCCATATTTGATCTCTTGAAATGTAATATCTCCATCCACCAGTTGGATATGTAAAATTGTTATTATTACGAAAATCAATGAATCCTTGAAAATCTAAGGATCCGGGGATATTGAATAGTTTCTTGTTTCCAAATAATGTACCCCAGAACCCTTCGTCAGCAATACCAGTATTCTCCAGGAATTCTAGAAGATCTCGTGGGAGGAGAGAGGAAGCCTGAAAGGTCAAATGTCTTGGCGCCAATTCAAATTCAATGAGAACCCACCAACTCATTTGCTGCTTCTCTCGGTATAATCGCTGATAAAGACGACTTGAAAAGTGGCAATGGAGCTTGTGTAAGCTGAAAACACCTACTTCATCTTGCCAACGGATTACTGTACCAACATTTTTCCCGCGCAGTCTTTGACTCTGATAATTCTTAATCTCAATATTCGCAGTTCCATTCAACGCCTTCAAAATTTCAACCATTTCCAGATTCGTTTTCAATGGAACATCAACTCCAGAAAGATATTGAAAATATTTCCAATCTGATTTTAAATGACTTAGAAATTCCAAACATTCGTAAGCTGAATTGATAATTTCATGACTTCCCCAGCTAATTGGTGGACGTTTCTGGAAGATTTTTAGATGGGCGGAGCTTGATATGGGCGTGGCTTACCATGAAATGAACATTGGGAAAACACGTGGCAAGCTCTTTTAACAAGTGTTGAAATAATGTCGCAGAGTTCTCCCCGACTGCGATACAGTACTCGTTTTGAGGATGATAAATAGAGGAGAGCAAAAATAGGACCTGAAAAGAATACAGTAATCCATACAGTAACCCTACCTGCGGTACCTGCGGCAGTTCTTTATAAACTAGCATTCCATAAGCTAACGGAAACCCGGATTCCTCTTCTGACAAGGGGAATTGGTGGAAACGATACATAGATTTTAAGGTTTGGCATCTGGAAGAAAAGTTACAGTAACAGAAAAATAAGCTCCGCCCACCGATCAGTGGAGAACAATAGCTTGTCCTCAATACTTCGCATCTCGGTGAATTTGAAAAGTTTGGCGGGTTTCGTTCCATTGAGCACAGGCTGAAAAAGTTAGGCCATGTTTGCAGAAAGTTCGGTCACCTATTCTAAGTACCCGGTTTTCAATTAGGCCATTACTTCGGAAAGTTAGGCCACCACCTTAAGACCTCTTCCATCAGCTCACTTACCCCACAATCAATTTCCATATTATCCAATAAATCATATTGATCTGGAGCTATAGTCGAAACTACTGGAACATCGGAATAAATATGATCTCCTATCCTTGGAAGTAATGGTTTAATAACTAGAAAATATAAGAATATGATAAGGGTACAATATGTGAATAGACTTGGTATTGCTCCTTTTAGTCGGGCCATTCTGGAAAAAAAAATTTAGAGACGATGGAATTAATTAAAAAAAAAAGAAAATTAAAACTAATAACCTTTGTAAAGCAGACGAAGTCATAGTTTTTGTTATTTGAATAAATATTTTGGAAAAAAAATAAATCAGTAGGATTTACGGGAGGAAGAGGGGAAAAAAGAGAAGCAATGAAAGTTAAAATCAGAGCTTTTTGGGTAGAACTATCATAAATATGAATTGCTGAATATAATTAATATATTGATTATGGGTATGATAACCAAGCAAAAGATCAAACAATTAAACTAATTTCCATACCCCAATATGCCATTTTAATTTCCAACAACTGCAAAAAAAAGAATAAAACCAAAGGAAGAATAAGTCAACTGAGACGTCGAGCAACCCCCGGGTCTCCTTGGTATACACATTTTATGAAAAAATATAAACAAATCGTGGAGTCCGTCTCTCCCCCATCTTTCCTCCCTAAAGTCTATTGGCTGACCAATATGTTTATTTGAAAAAGTGAGAATATGTACTATAGAAAAGAAATAAACCACTATGTCGCATAGTAAAAGGTGGATCTTTTTTTTAATGAACATGATAGTTCTGAAAAAATCCCAGTCAAATACGCGCTCTATTGACAGGCATCCTAAATGAACAAATAGCTCAAAAGGGCCTATTGAAACCTATTGAATTTCCGAGTTTCCGGTGACTTCCGCGGTAAGCTTTTACATGAAACCTCAAGAAAAACGTCTCAATTCTTTCAATAATCATTCCTTTATCATCTCAAAAAAACTTCTATCAGTGAAGCGCACTTTCTACTTCAATAATTTGTACTTCATGTGAATCTGAATTACTTATTACTCATTTGGGAGAGCCTGAAACCTCGGTTTAGAGACGCAACGACGAATGTTTATCGGGTGCTGACACGTTTACAATTTATAATTTATTCCAACTGAAAATTACTGTAATCGTGGCGGGACCCAATTTACATTTGTAGCTGCGCCTTTAAACTGAGGTCTTAGGATTTCGCAAATAAGTAACAGCAAGAACAATAAACTGACAAATCTGTTTTTCCACCGTGACTGGCTTTATTACTGGAAAGTGCAAAGTCATTTTATGACGAAGGGCAACACTGGACACTACAGTTTTGTTATTGCTTATCCAACCGTAAACTTTTTTATCAGAGGATAATTATACAACAGTAGACAAACACTAGTTAGCTAATGAAATAGAGATTGCGCGCGAGTGAGAGACGCAGAGCGTACCAACAAATTAATCAAAAATTCAGACCGAAATCCTAATGAAAAATCTTAAAATTTGACTGTGATTGATAGTGTTGAGAATCCATCTCATCTTGAACAGAAACGAGATACGTGTGAAAAATGGGCGGAGCTTAAATAAGAAAATGTGCACTATGCAAAATCCGAAAACTCCGAAGAAAAGAAAAATCGGAAGTATGTAGTTTTTGAAATTGACTCCTTCATTTTTCCATCATTCATCACTCAATCTTCACCCGGGAGGCGGCTGAGAAAGTGATACCTAATACCTTTGACAGCTGCTCTCCCCACCCAAACTCTTCACTTTCAAAACATTATGATTTATCATTTGGTCACAATTTGTACAACATGATGAGGAAGAAAAGAAGAAGAAGAAGGTGAGAAAAATGAGAAGGTAAAGATAAATCTTGTGGAATGGACTAGAAATAATGGTAGAGAAAGTTAGGCCAGAAATATAATTTGAAAAAACAAAAAAAAACAGCTAGAAAATATAGAGCATTTTCCCATTCCAAAAAGTCGCCTGTTTTCAAAAACAAGAAAGGAAATGGAACAAAATAAATTTTTTCCGTTCCTAGCTTTTATCTTTTTTATCAGAAAAAATGTTCGTTTCCAAAAAAAGTAAAAAACTTGTTCACACTTCTTTTGATAACTGACACATTGAGCAAATAAGGGACAAATGGTTTGACGAATATTTGATGTTCCTAATAAAACTTCAAAGTGGAGCTAGTTTATACTTGGGCTGAAAATAAGTCAGACAGGAATGGTATGCATTTTGTCGTAAGATTTGATGTAGTGTCGAATTTTACAGTTTTGAAGATTTTAGGAAAAGCAAAAAAAGTGATAATTCAAGGAGCCAAAGTGACTATAAAAAGCTGTACCGATTGAGGGTCGGGAAATAATTCTAAACTGGTTTTCATTCAAGCAGTTTTATCAATACAAAAAAGTGACGGTTTTGTTCAAACTGAAACGGTATAGGTTCACAATACTATTCTACGACTACAGTAATATCCAGTATTATTTTACTGTAATCGTGGCGCGATACAGTAAAAATTTGCTGAACAGAACCGTCACTTTTTTGATAATGAGTAATGGCAAAAGAACTTCCAAAAGTTATAAGGTTTTTCTTACTGAAAGCTAGTTTTTTAGTTGTTTTGAAAGTTTAAATACTAGAAAAAAGGTGTCTTGGAAGGGCGTCATTGGCAACTATGTTGCCAATGAGCATCCGTCATAAAGGAACACAAAAACAACTATTGTAGACAACATGTCAATTAATCCGACCAACAAAGCAAGTTTCGTTGTTTCGAAATTATTGGAGATCGAACTTTTTGATTTTTCCACAACGGACCCAGTCTAAAACTATTGGATAAATTTTGGAAATTATCGAACGTAGGTGACCAAAATTGAATAAGACAGCATGCGAAAGCTTTTCAAAACAATAGTTTCTACTGTTCCAAATGATTTCCAAAAAATTTCACTTTTCATTCCGGAACAGAAAAGATTTTATCGCGACTACAAAATTTTTTGACTGCTTGGAACCTAAGTCACCTTCCTACAAAATTTTATTCAAATTCTCCAAATTTACAGTTTTTGAATCCATGTCGAACTCAGAAAGTCTAAACGATAGGGAAATTTTTAGCAAGAGAAAGTTTACGATAAAAGAACACACACACTAAAACTTGGGAAAACTAGTCTCTGACTGAAAATTCTGTTCCATAAAAAACGGAACTATCGTTTTCAAATCGGAAAACTCATTTTCCTAATGCATCGTTTGGGCCGTCCAATATTCAATTTCACCAATTTTCTCTCACAAAATTTGCCTTCTAATTGTCTTTTTCCCTTTCAAAAATCAGATTAAAATCTCTCTGTTTGGGTCCAAAACTATGTGTGAATACTGGAATTCAATTATAGAGTTAAAGAAGAGAAAAGAGAAATAGAGAAGAAGTGAAACAAACAAACAACGATGAAAAAATAAATAGACGGAGAAAGAGATAGTTGTAAAAGAAGAAAGAAGAAGAAGAGAACAAAGAACTGTAAAGTGTCTTTTGAATCGGAACGTCATCTGAGTATATATAAAATGATCCTATTAGAAACTTTTGATTGCTTGGAAAAGAATCAGAAGACGTCAATCAGAAGACACTTTTATTGGTACAATTATGATCTAGATGAACAACAAATTTTTTTGAAGAAAAAAAAATGAGAGAAAATAAAAATGTTATCTTGATTTTACTTCCTTTCACTTTGAAGACAAAAGAACTTGACAGTTTTGTCACGAATTTTCAAAAAAAGTAGGAAAGGTGATGATAGATTTTGAGAATGATAAGTTGTGACATTCGAAAAGAAGTTTTGTAAATCAAAAACCTCTAATTGAAGAGCACCTTCAACACACAAATGTTGTTGGCTGGTCATCTCCAGCATCTAACTCTCTCTTATCTTAATGATTGACTCGCAGCTGCCGTCCAAAACGTGGCCGCGTGGCGCAATGGATAACGCGTCTGCCTACGGAGCAGAAGATTGTAGGTTCGAATCCTACCGTGGTCGAAACCCTTTTTTGAATTTTTTTCTGGGAATATTTTAGAGAACAATTCGAAATCAAAGAACAAGAACGTGGTGGTTATTCAGAAAAAACTATTGTATCAGTTTTCTCAAAAGAACACGTCACTGGTAAGCGATCATAAATTATAAATTGAAAAATCTCACAATGCGTCCTACTTACAAAAATTTAAAATGACTCTTACGCTGCCTAACAACATTAAAAACCTAAAGGTTCCATTTAATTCTCCCTCACACATACACCCATTATTCCCCGGACACATGTGGCCCCAATCAACCACACACTCTTCTCCCCTCTCCCATGTAACACGAAATAGAGACACGAAGGAAGACAAAGAGAAATGAATTCATTTTCGAAACAATGATAAAAGAAGCTCAATTGGCATGTTTGACAACCAAACGACGACGAAGTACCTTGTATCCTCCACTCTTTTCAACAGTTGGAGTACGTTCGGGACATTGACAATAAGCGGCATCTGATCCAGGGAGTCCGGCTTCTCCGGGGCTGAAAATTGAAGCAATAAGGAGTTGAATTATTTGCAAATAGATCAAAAAATTAATTTTTAAATTCAATAAGATTTTCGGAACAAAGAAGCCTTGCGGGCAAAATGTGTGAAAGTTCCGATATGTTGATAAAATTGATATCTTTACACCAACATCTTTTAATTTTCTCAGGTGGTGCAGAAACACATTAATGGGATCTAATACAATAAATACTCTAATGAGCTTTCTTTTTCTTTTATCTCGGACCTACACTTCAGGTAGTTGAGATAACATTTTGAATTTTCACAAAATCTTTAGGGCGCATTCGAGACAGAATCACATTTACAGTCGAAAAAATTAAAGTAAAAACAACATTGTTTTCGGTTGAAAACTTTTCCAGACAGAAAATTCAAGTTCCTTCAGAAAACTTGATTTCATGTGCTCAGTAGGCATCCATAAAAATAATTTCAGTCTACAGTAACCTTTCAATACCTACAGTAACCTTCCAGTACCTATAGTAACCTCCCAGTACCTACAGTAACCTCCCAGTACCTACAGTAATTCTACAGTAACTACAGTAATTCTACACGAGCCTTCCAGTGAATACAGCAACTCTACAGTACCCCCCTGAGCTTACATTCCAACAACTCCATCTGGTCCTTGTTCTCCATCATTTCCAGGTTGTCCAGCTGGTCCAGCATCTCCATATTCTCCAGGTCTTCCATTATTTCCTGGTGCTCCACGTGGTCCTTCCATTCCACGTGGTCCTTGTTGTCCTGGTGTTCCTGGTTGTCCAACTCCACGTGTTCCATCTCTTCCTGGTCTTCCTGGATTTCCGTCTCTTCCCGGATTACCGTCTCTTCCTTTTCCTCCAGTTGGTCCACGTGGCCCTGCTGGTCCCTCATTACCTGGGAGTCCATCTTGTCCTGGATTTCCATCTCTTCCTGGCTCTCCTGGTTGCCCATCTGGTCCTTGTTCTCCTGGTGGTCCTGCTGGACAGGATACAGTACTATCCCCAGAGCTACCGTACTCTTCGGATGGAGTATGTCCATCTTGTCCATCTGGTCCTGCTTGTCCATCGGAGCCATCCTCTCCTGGCTCTCCTGGTGGTCCTGGTGGTCCACGTGGACAGTTTGAAGCCTTCTCTCCACAATTACATTGAGAAGAGGATCTTTTGAAAATACGATCAATTTCTGGAGTGGAGGAGAATTTGTTGGAAGAAGCAGCTGTCATGAGGAACCACGCATCATTGTAGATGTCCTGAAAATAAGTTTTACGGTAATTACTGTTATCTTTTCAGGTCAAGCTACAGTAATCCACCAACCTTAAATCCATACAATTCGTTTTCAACTTCACTATGAAAATCATACAAATCATTGTACATAAAAGTGGTGAAAAGAAGTGAAGAGAGAATAGCTATCGCCGAAAATACAGTACATCCATACAAAATTGTTGTAGTTCCAGTCATTTTTAGAAAAAAGAAGAACTGACATTAGAAGTTGTCTTTTGATAGGCTTATATAGGTTCCGAATTAATACAATAAACTGGATGTCACTTCCACTTTTTTTTTCGAGGATTACAACTTTTTTGTTTCTTATCAAGTGATATGGTGTGGTGTAATGATTAGGGGAAAAGAAGATGTGATTTCTTTGAAGCGAAAAAAAACATCTAGAGAATGTTTTTGAGGATGTTTGATTATTGTTTGAAATGAAAAGCCACAGGCAAACTGTTGATTTGACCCGGACCGACCCGTCCCTCGGCCCGGATTCAAAAAATTTGAAAATTTGAGGTCGTTTTTTCAAAATTTCTGGTGAATTTGATGAAATTTCTGACTTTTTCCTACTAGTAATATCCACAATTTGCACTAGCAAACGATATTCCCAGTTATCGAAAAAAAGACGAAACAAAAGTTTTCAGTGCAAAAAATTTTGACCCCTCTCAGGGACCAGCCGACCGGGCCGGGCCGGGCCGGGCCGGTAGACATTACTCAATCGGCCCGGTCCGGCTCAGCCCATGGCCACTCGAATCTTCCAATATTTTTTTTCCACAGTATCCTACAAAAATTGAAGAGTTCCACGACAGTAAACATATCGACAGTAACCGTTTAGTTTCTGAAATTCTACAGTATCCCTACAGTACCCGTCTTCAGTGTACAGTTTGATATAACAGTTCATACTAACTCTTCAAAAAGATAATCCGGATTAAAAAAAAACTTTATTGACCAATGCATTTTTTCATCCATTTTTTATTCGTCAAAAATTATGGTTCAGATTTTAACATTAACCTTTCTGGCTATATTCATAAAATTGGCTTATTCTGTTTCCGAAATTAATGTTTCAGTGGATGTAAGTGGATATTCAAATGAACAAAATGACATCGAGTTTCAGGTTGGGGGCATTGCTGAAATGCCATTTGAATCAGTGGCCAACTATCGGAGACTGGTGAAGAATGTGAAAGGAATTGAAGAAGAACATATTTATAGAGTTTGTAATGGAAAGAATAAGAAGACGTGTGGTTTCTGGGAGAATGCCAAGGTATTTTTTGAAAATGGAATGTTTCTTAGTTTGATAATTTTTTGTTCATGGCTAGAGCGCAGAGAAACCAGACACTCTAACTGTCTGCGATCTCTGAAAACTAGCAGAAGAATCTGGCTTCTAGTTATAGAATTCAAAATGATCCCAAACAAATCATTTTTATACTTCTTGAAATGAAAATTCTCTGAAATTTTCAGACAAAGAAGAAGGTTTCATCCGGAGTAACAACCTATAACAAAAACAAAAAAGCGTTGATTATCAAAAAAGTCAAGGCCAATGATTTTGGAAAATATATGACTGGTAACAAGAAGCAGACTGTTGATTTGGTCCAGAATTTATTCATTGTGGAATATTGAGAGGAGTGAAGAAGCTGCAGTTCAAAATGAGCATTTTTTGGATATAAAACTTTTTTATCTTTTTTTTTATTGAAAAAAACGAACAAGGCAAATAAATGGAAAAACCAAGGCAACTAATTATGGGTTCAAAAATACTGTCCTTCACTTTGAAATTGCTCAGTTTTCCATCTAAAGTAACTTGGAAACAGACTTGTCCAAAACCCGGGCCGGCCCGGGTTTGAAAATTTTCAATTTTTGGAGCACGTTTTTCCCGATTTTCAGCCCTTTTTTGGTACTTTTTCTGGGTATTTTTACTCAAAAATCGATCAGAATTTCCTCCCTGAAAACAAAGGCCAAAAAAGAGAAAAAAACCACGGAAAAAAAATTTTCGAAAAAAAAACCTGAAGAAAACATGTTTTGCCTTGAACCCCGGGCCGACCGGGCCGGGCCGGGCCGGGCCGGTAGAAATTCCTCCACCGGCCCGGCCCGGCCCGGCCCGGCCCGGCCCGCGACAAGTCTGCTTGGAAACACTTTATTCCTATAAAATCCCTTTCCTCATCATACTCTATTCATTCAAATAATTCGGAAACAAGTTGAAACTTTTCAAAAAGATAATCCGGATAGATTTTTACATTCAAAAACTTTTTATACCCTCATTATTCACACATTTTCATTCTGTGCAATGACCCGTCATTTTTTAATTTTCTTTTTAGCCATTACTATCCCATTGGCTCATGGTGCTCTTCGAGATTTCGTCATTGTTTCTGTAAGGATATCTGAAAATACAAAAAAAACATACATTTTCATTTTTAGGTCGGAAAAAATGCGCAATTATCTCTTCCAGAAACCGCTACCTATCGGAGAACTTTTACAAATGCAAAAGGAGTGGAACAAGAGCATCTCTTTACAGTTTGTACTGCAAAGAATAAGCCAAAGTGTGGAAATTGGGTTAATGTGAAGGTATATTCTTTGAAATTGACTTTTTGGAAACAATAGGAAACGGTTGTTCGGAAAAAGTACAACAGTTCTAAATCTCGAGACTAGAGCACAAAGAAACCAGACACTCTAACTGCCTGCGCTCTTTTCTAGTAGGCAAAAACATGGAGCGCAAAGAAGCTAGAGTGTCTGGTTCCTCTGCGCACTTTCAACCACAAAAAAACAAAATGAAAAACTAATTACTTTTTCAGACAAACAAAACAGTTGCATCCGGCGTGACCACCTATAACAAAACTAAAAAGATGCTTATCATCAAAAAAGTCAAGGCCAACGACTTTGGAACTTATAGAACTGGAGCAAAAAAGTTTCCCATTGATTTGGTGAGAGGAATTGGAAGAATCTCCAAATGATTGTGATATGAATTTGAGAAATGAATTTGTTGTTTATTCTTTGCCAATTTTCAAGAAACATTAGAGACAGAGGCAATCCAATAACGTTCGAAATTTGACACATCCGTTCACTTTTTTTCTTATTTCCCATCAAATTAGACAAAATCATTCAAATCATTCAACCGTCTGGTTCTGATTATTACGGAAAAATTGAAAATCAAATTTTAGAAATTAAAAATTTTTCGAAAAAAAAAACTTTTTTTCCCTCTTTTTCCCGTGGCCAACCCCTTTCCAATTCCCTTCCGTATGCCCTAGATTTTTCCTTATATAAGCTCGGAAAATCGTGAAAAATGGTTAATTCCCGATTTTTCGAAAATAGGAATTGGTGAGCTCTCCATGGGGAGAGGCAATGGCGGAGCACCTACCGGGACGGCTCCAGGATACCGAGGAGGATACAGATGGTCCTTGCAGGACATCGAGGAGTGCGGGAGCTCAGTGGGATCCCAGCCAGAGGAGACCTCTTGCAGGATGCAAGCCAGGATGGTGCCGCAGTGGTAGAGGGACTCTAGAAGACGTTTGGAGCAGCCACGATTCTTGGAGCCCGTCAGAAAGTTTTTAGGATGAGTTTTTTTGCGCATTTTCCTCTGAAAATTTTCACTAACTCAGAATCTGCAATTGGCTTTGTCCCGGCTCCGTCCTCTTCCTTCCACAGAGATTTTGGAGCTTGGCATGCTCAAAGGAGCCCCGCTGATGAAACGCGAAATTCCAGAAGACCCTTGGAGCGCAAGACGACATCCTTGAAAGATTCAGAAGGATGAGAAGACGTTTTAAACTACCGAGGAAACTTCTGAGCTGTGAAGCGGGATTCCAAGGTCACCGAGAGCCTGTTGGGTTGACGTCACCAAGATATGGCTACAGGAGCTCCAGGAGCTCCAGGAGTCCTCACGTCGTCTGACATCGGTAAGCTATCTCAGACAAGTTCATTTGAGCAGAAACGATGTTTCATTTTCTAGTGGCTTCGATTTGAGATGACGTCATCTGCAACGTGCTTTAGAAATCTCCACATCCTGGAGCTAGATGACAGCAGCGGATCATTGGTATCGGCTCGATCGGGAAAGAATTGATTTGGCTCCGGGGGTCGGTCCTTCTCCGTGCTTACAGAAGCCACAATATCTCCTAATTGGTTGAATTTGGATAATTGGAGCACGTGTATATTCAGTTTTTGGCCCGGAGAGCTTCTGGAACAACTTTAAGCTTACTTTGGCTTGATGTTGTCACCCAGGGCTTGAGGATGGAACGTGTTTCCCCACCAAGGGCAGTGTCTTAACCGACACAGCTCAAGTGGGGAAAAAACAAAAAAAAACAAAAAAAAACAAAAAAAGAGCCAAAAAGGCCACAAAAAAAGAGCCAAAAAGGCCACAAAAAAAGAGCCAAAAAGGCCAACAAAAAAAAAAGAAAAGAGCCAAAAAAAGGCCACAAAAAAGAAAAGAAAAGAGCCAAAAAAAGGCCACAAAAAAGAAAAGAGCCAAGAAAAGGCCACAAAAAAGAAAAGAGCCAAAAAGGCCACAAAAAAAAAGAAAAGAAAAGAGCCAAAAAAAGGCCACAAAAAAAGAAAAGAAAAGAGCCAAAAAAGGCCACAAAAAAAAAAAGAGCCAAAAAAAGAAAAGAAAAGAGCCAAAAAAAGGCCACAAAAAAGAAAAGAGCCAAAAAAAAGCCACAAAAGAAAAGAAAAGAAAAGAGCCAAAAAAAAGCCACAAAAGAAAAGAAAAGAAAAGAGCCAAAAAAAGGCCACAAAAAAAGAAAAGAAAAGAGCCAAAAAAGGCCACAAAAAAGAAAAGAGCCAAAAAAAAGCCACAAAAGAAAAGAAAAGAAAAGAGCCAAAAAAAGGCCACAAAAAAAGAAAAGAAACGAGCCAAAAAAGGCCACAAAAAAGAAAAGAGCCAAAAAAAGGCCACAAAAAAAGAAAAGAAAAGAGCCAAAAAAGGCCACAAAAAAGAAAAGACCCAAAAAAAGGCTACAAAAAAAGAAAAGAAAAGAGCCAAAAAAAGGCCACAAAAAAGAAAAGAGCCAAAAAAAGGCCACAAAAAAAAAGAGCCAAAAAAAGGCCACAAAAAAGAAAAGAGCCAAAAAAAGGCCACAAAAAAAGAAAAGAGCCAAAAAAAGCCAAAAAAAGAGTCAAAAAGGCCACAAAAAGAGCCAAAAAAGCCACAAAAAAGAGCCAAAAACAGGCCACAAAAAAAAAAAAGAAAAGGGCCAAAAAGGCCACAAAAAAAGAGCCAAAAAAGGCCAAAAGATCATAAAAGTACCCATTCATTGGGAACTTTGCATGCCGCGAGGCTCCAGGCGGGTAACTCTGTCATCAGCTAGTGATCTTCGGATCCGACGGCTTTTGACAAAGAGAGTAATCCTGAGTTCGAACTCAGGCTCGCCTAAATACTTTTTGAAAGTATCCAAATAATATTGAAATTTTGCACTGTTTATTTGGAAGATAATAATAATAAATGTTTCAACTGAACCGTTAAGTGAACCAGCACTCAAACGTTATGAATAGAGCAGCATGCCATGAAGAATTATGTGGACCCATCTTTGACAAATTAGAGTACATTATTTTTGGATTCTTTTTGGACTCTAAAAGTTATGAATTTCAAAGATTTCTATCTATAATACATAAAAAACGATGGGAAATATCATACAATTATGGAAGCCTGTGAATCTCTTCCGGAAATATCAGTAGTGTAACATCCCAACGTGTCCTACAACATCAAGTTGACAACATCTTTACATGTCTTACAACATCAAGTTGACAACATCTTTACATGTCTTACAACATCAAGTTGACAACATCTTTACATGTCTTACAACATCAAGTTGACAACATCTTTACATGTCCTACAACATCAAGTTGACAACATCTTTACATGTCTTACAACATCAAGTTGACAACATCTTTACATGTCTTACAACATCAAGTTGACAACATCTTTACATGTCTTACAACATCAAATTGACAACATCTTTACATGTCCTACAACATCAAGTTGACAACATCTTTACATGTCCTACAACATCAAGTTGACAACATCTTTACATGTCTTACAACATCAAGTTGACAACATCTTTACATGTCTTACAACATCAAGTTGACAACATCTTTACATGTCCTACAACATCAAGTTGACAACATCTTTACATGTCTTACAACATCAAGTTGACAACATCTTTACATGTCTTACAACATCAAGTTGACAACATCTTTACATGTCTTACAACATCAAGTTGACAACATCTTTACATGTCCTACAACATCAAGTTGACAACATCTTTACATGTCTTACAACATCAAGTTGACAACATCTTTACATGTCTTACAACATCAAGTTGACAACATCCCAACGTGTCTTACAACATCAAGTTGACAACATCTTTACATGTCTTACAACATCAAGTTGACAACATCTTTACATGTCCTACAACATCAAGTTGACAACATCTTTACATGTCTTACAACATCAAGTTGACAACATCTTTACATGTCTTACAACATCAAGTTGACAACATCTTTACATGTCCTACAACATCAAGTTGACAACATCTTTACATGTCTTACTACATCAAGTTGACAACATCTTTACATGTCTTACAACATCAAGTTGACAACATCTTTACATGTCCTACAACATCAAGTTGACAACATCTTTACATGTCCTACAACATCAAGTTGACAACATCTTTACATGTCTTACAACATCAAGTTGACAACATCTTTACATGTCCTACAACATCAAGTTGACAACATCTTTACATGTCTTACAACATCAAGTTGACAACATCTTTACATGTCCTACAACATCAAGTTGACAACATCTTTACATGTCTTACAACATCAAGTTGACAACATCTTTACATGTCTTACAACATCAAGTTGACAACATCTTTACATGTCCTACAACATCAAGTTGACAACATCTTTACATGTCTTACAACATCAAGTTGACAACATCTTTACATGTCTTACAACATCAAGTTGACAACATCTTTACATGTCTTACAACATCAAGTTGACAACATCTTTACATGTCCTACAACATCAAGTTGACAACATCTTTACATGTCTTACAACATCAAGTTGACAACATCTTTACATGTCTTACAACATCAAGTTGACAACATCCCAACGTGTCTTACAACATCAAGTTGACAACATCTTTACATGTCTTACAACATCAAGTTGACAACATCTTTACATGTCCTACAACATCAAGTTGACAACATCTTTACATGTCTTACAACATCAAGTTGACAACATCTTTACATGTCTTACAACATCAAGTTGACAACATCTTTACATGTCCTACAACATCAAGTTGACAACATCTTTACATGTCTTACTACATCAAGTTGACAACATCTTTACATGTCTTACAACATCAAGTTGACAACATCTTTACATGTCCTACAACATCAAGTTGACAACATCTTTACATGTCCTACAACATCAAGTTGACAACATCTTTACATGTCTTACAACATCAAGTTGACAACATCTTTACATGTCCTACAACATCAAGTTGACAACATCTTTACATGTCTTACAACATCAAGTTGACAACATCTTTACATGTCCTACAACATCAAGTTGACAACATCTTTACATGTCCTACAACATCAAGTTGACAACATCTTTACATGTCTTACAACATCAAGTTGACAACATCCCAACGTGTCTTACAACATCAAGTTGACAACATCTTTACATGTAAGACATGTAAAGATGTTGTCAATTTGATGTTGTATGACATGTAAAGATGTTGTCTGTAAGACATGTAAAGATGTTGTCAATTTGATGTTGTATGACATGTAAAGATGTTGTCTGTAAGACATGTAAAGATGTTGTCAATTTGATGTTGTATGACATGTAAAGATGTTGTCAATTTGATGTTGTAGGACATGTAAAGATGTTGTCAACTTGATGTTGTAAGACATTTTTTGACATTTTTTTCTTTTTTATATTTGTTTCGTTGTTTGGAATTGTTACCACAGAGGATATGTCTCCGGATTAAAGTAAGTCAGATTTAACACATTTATATAAAATAATAATTTCAGTGACAACCTACACAAAGTTTTTGGCGAATCAAGCGCGTCTTCGGAAGGGTCTATTCAAAGATTATGACCCGGCTACCAGTGCAATTATGCTTTACGTAAGCGATGCTGAAATTCGTTTTTTTTTCAGACAAATCCCAGTTTATCAATCAAAATACAACTATTCATCCACCAATAACCACACTGAAAAAGACAATGGGAATGTTGAAATTAGAGTAAGTTTTTTTTACCACTAGAGTAAGTTTTTAGCACTGGAAAAACACGGCCGGTGTGCAATTTTGCGTCACGGTGAAAGCGGACTCATCTCATTTAGTTTTAATCAATTTTAAGCCTCACAGATTATTAGATCAATTCGCATTTGGCCTAGCTATAGTAAGGTGCCGTTCTATTACAGTTTTGAACGACCTATCTGTCTGTTCAAAACTCCACATTTTCTAGGTTGAAGTGGAAGAAAAAGTAACATTCATCTTTGAATATTCTGCTGAATGGATAGATCACAGGCTGAAATGGAATCCTTTGGATTTTAGGGTTTTGGACAATTTTTGGGTAAGCCCGGAGAAATTCAGAAGACTATAGAAGGTTCCAAAAAAGGAAAACTCGGTTTCCTCTTCCAATATTCCAGAATCTTCTTTGATCGTCATCGCCTTCGTTATCAGCCATCATTCTTGATATCAGGACTCCAAAAAGTTTCAGATTCGTAGTGATGCGCGTACCGTTGGAGCTGTTTGGCTCGAAGAGCTTAAATTGGCCAAAACCCTGAATCACCTAAAAAAAATTTTCAGAGCGATCGGACCAATGGAAGTATCTTAGACAGCCAGCCAGATAATCAGTCAAATATCCTGAAATAGTATCCTAAAAAGACAATTTCTACCAATTAAGCTTCAATATTATTTGGATACTTTCAAAAAGTATTTAGGCAAGCCTGAGTATAAACCCAGGATTCCTCCCTATGCCGAAAGTTGTCGGATCCGAAGACCACTAACTAATGACAGAGTTACCCGCCTATAGCCTCACGGCATACAAAGTTCCCATTAGAAATGGGTACTTTTATGATCTTTTGGCCTTTTTTGGCTCTTTTGGGGGCCTTTTTGGCTCTTTTGGTGGCCTTTATGGCTCTTTTTTTTGGTGGCCTTTTTTGGCTCTTTTTTTGGGTGGCCTTGTTTTGGCTCTTTTTTTGGTGGCCTTTTTTGGCTCTTTTTTTTGGTGGCCTTTTTTGGCTCTTTTTTTTGGTGGCCTTTTTTTGGCTCTTTTTTTTTGGTGGCCTTTTTTGGCTCTTTTTTTTTGGTGGCCTTTTTTTGGCTTTTTTTTTGGTGGCCTTTTTCGGCTCTTTTTTTTTGGTGGCTTTTTTTGGCTCTTTTTTTTTTGGTGGCCTTTTTTGGCTCTTTTTTTTGGTGGCCTTTTTTGGCTCTTTTTTTTGGTGGCCTTTTTTTTGGCTCTTTTTTTTGGTGGCCTTTTTTTGGCTCTATTTTTTGGTGGCCTTTTTTTGGCTCTATTTTTGGTGGCCTTTTTTGGCTCTTTTTTTTTGGTGGCCTTTTTTGGCTCTTTTTTTTTGGTGGCCTTTTTTTGGCTCGTTTTTTTGGGTGGCCTTTTTTTTGGCTCTTTTTTTTGGTGGCCTTTTTTTGGCTCTATTTTTGGTGGCCTTTTTTTGGCTCGTTTTTTTGGGTGGCCTTTTTTTTGGCTCTTTTTTTTGGTGGCCTTTTTTTGGCTCTATTTTTGGTGGCCTTTTTTGGCTCTTTTTTTTTGGTGGCCTTTTTTTTGGCTCTTTTTTTTGGTGGCCTTTTTTTGGCTCTTTTTTTTTGGTGGCCTTTTTTGGCTCTTTTTTTGGTGGCCTTTTTTGGCTCTTTTTTTTGGTGGCCTTTTTTGGCTCTTTTTTTTTGGTGGCCTTTTTTTGGCTCGTTTTTTTGGTGGCCTTTTTTTTGGCTCTTTTTTTTGGTGGCCTTTTTTTGGCTCTTTTTTTGTTGGCTTTTTTAGCTCTTTTCTTTTTTTGTTGGCCTTTTTTTGGCTCTTTTTTGTTTTTTTTTTTGCCTTTTTTGGCTCTTTTTTTTGGTGGCCTTTTTTTTAGCTCTTTTCTTTTTTTGTTTGCCTTTTTTGGCTTTTTTTTTTGGTGCCCTTTTTTTGGCTCTTTTTTTTTGGTGGCCTTTTTTGGCTCTTTTTTTGGTGGCCTTTTTTTGGCTCTTTTTTTTTGGTGGCCTTTTTTTGGCTCTTTTTTTTGGTGGCCTTTTTTTGGCTCTTTTTTGTTTTTTTTTTGTTTTTTTCCCCACTTGAGCTGTTCCGGTTAGAGAACTGCTCTTGGTGGGGATTTCAGTTCAATTACATTTGACGTCTTCTGGATCATCTTGAAAGACGTTATAGATGCGTCTTACACGATCCCCGTGCATCTTTTTTTTCCTTTCACTGCTTTGAATCCTTTGTGGAATGCATCGGAATTGAATCCTCCGGAATATTTCTTTCTGCAAAACAAAGAATTGATTTCGGAATACTACTCTTTTGACTATAAGCTTACATTTTTCTAAAGGTGTCAACGATCCTGGAGCCTCTCTTGTATCAGTACATAAAACACGTTCCATCCTCAAGACCTGGGTTACAACCTCAAGCCAAAGTAAGCTTAAAGTTGCTCCAGAAGCTCTCCGGGCCAAAAACTGATAATACACGTGCTCCAGTTATCCAAATTCCGCCAACTAGGAGACGTTGTGGCTTCTGAAGCACAATGAAGGTCCATCCTCAAGTCCCAGAGCGTGTTGATTACAATGATTGCTTTCTGTTTTTATCCAATTCCAATCAATTTTGAGAAGGGAAGACGTCATTTTGAGTTGAAACAACCAGGGATGGACCGTTGTCTCTGAAATTGATAAGTTTCTGTTGTAAATGAAAATGACGTCTTCTGAGGTTCAGAAGTTGTTTCAGCCTATCAGTTTTCTATCTGGAAGTGACCATCATTACTATGACGTCATTCTTCTACAATAATTGTCCGTAGCACCATCTGGGATCGATTTCTTCAGACGGGTTCTTGGTCTCCCCTCAGTCCTTTCTGGGTCTTCTGAAACCTGCTCGAAATTGAGAAACGTCTTCTGCAACTTCCAAAATCCATCGGTTTGTTTTGATGCATCGGGTTATTCTTAAATCCTCGGAGCCATCACGAACACCGGGAACTTTCCTGAAGACGTCGGCATTGAAAGTTGAGGAGGTATTGAAGAGGTTCTTGTCTGAAAAAGAAATGATACCGGGTCAAACATACACTTCGGAGATAGCTTACCGATGATAAAAAAAGATGTGAGATCGAGTGTATTGGTGACGTCACGCCTTAGCGTCTTCTGGAAACTCCGGGAACGTTGAAGGGGTGTTCATAGCTTCAAACTTTTTTCAGTGGTCCTACAACGCTTTTTAAGCCTTCTGAATCCTTCGATAACATGTTATGCGCATCATGGGTCTTTTGGAACGTCCGTTCTTTCAAAAGACTCGTTCTCCTAGCCTCCTCGACGTCATCTGGTCCCTTCTGGAGCACACCATATAGTCGTCCAAATGGTCGGAATTTAAGTTTCGAATTTTTCAAATCCTCCGGAATCCTTCCTCCTGAAATGAGAGAGTTGATTTCGGAATTCTATTCGCCTGACTATAAACTTACATTTTTCTGAAGATGTCAACGATCCTGAAGCATCCTTCGTATCAGTATATTAAACACGTTCCATCCTCAAGCCCTGAGTTACAACCTAAGCCAAAGTAAGCTTATAGCTGCTCCAGGAGCTCTCCGGGCCAAAAACTGATACTACACTTGCTCCAGTTATCCAATTCTTGTCAATCAGAAGATATTGTGGCTTTTGGAGCACGGTGAAAGACTAACATCAGGAACCAAATAAATTCCAGAAAGAACGTGCCGATACCAATGATCCGTGGCTGTCATCCAATTCTAGCCGATCAAGGAATTTGGAGGTTTTTGAAACACTTAGCAGATGACGTCATCTTGTGTTGAAGCCACTAGAAGTGACTGGTTTGTTTCTGAAAATCAAAAATTATTTAGAACTGAAACTGACGTCATCTGAAAATCAGAAGACGTTCGTCGATAAACGCGTTGCCTTCTGGAAGGCGGGCTCTGTCTCCATCACCAGAGGACCTTCTTTCTTTGAGCATTCCGAGCTCCAGAACTCTTCGATGAAACCCTTGGAAGACCGAGGTGGTGCTCCAAATCATCCCGAATGCTCTTTGGCCATCCGAATCGGAGGTGCACCGGAGTCAATCTTTGTGGAAGCAAGGGGCGGAGCCGGGACGGAGCCAATTGTAGTTTCTAGGCTAGTGAAAATTTTGATTAAAAAATGCGCAAAAACTCATCTTTAAAAGTTTTTGACCGGCTTCAAGAATCCTGCTCCAAACATCTTCTGGAGCCCTTCTGCTAAACGGGACCACCCTGGCTTGCACCCTGCAAGGGTCCTCCTCTGAGGTCTCGTGCTCCTCCATGCCCTCCAAGGACCTTCCGATCTCTCCTCGATGTCCTGGAGCCGTCCATCCCGTTGCTCCGCCTTCTCTTCTCCCCATGGAGAACTCACCGATTCCGAATTTCGGAAAAATCGGGAATAGACCATTTTTCACGATTTTCCGGGCTTATATAAGGAAAATCTGGGGCATACGGGAGGGAATTGGAAAGGGGTTGGTCACGTAAAAATAACTTTTTTTTGAAAATTTTTTCACTTCTAGAATTTAATTTCTCATTTTTTCGTGATTTAAACGCGGCAAATATGAACTAGAACCCGTTTTTTATTCTGGGGCCCGTTAAACCATAAAGAGCCGAAATAACTAGTGTTGACACTCATGATTCCTACCTGCATGTCTATTCTAATCGTGAATTATTCGAGGAATTCGAGGTACGCAGCGAAATTATCAATTTGTCATTAGAGCGCGTTTTCCTACCCTCGCTGGGAGCTCGTGTGTAGGCATAGCCGAAACTCCGCCCCTTAAATACAGTACCCCAGCCAAAGCCCCGCCCTCAAAATCGATTCTCAAAATTTTCCAAAAAATTCCCAAAACTTTTCTAAAAACACCTCCCTTGTTAGGTGAATTCTGATGAGAACTCATCGAGAGCCGGCTGCTTTTTCCGGAGAGTACAACTTTCAGGCTTTTTTCGTCGATTTTCGATGTAACGGGCCGGGCCGGCCGATTGAGACATTTCTAGCGGCCCGTCCCGGGGTTCAGGGAAAACATGTTTCGTATTTAGAAAACTTTTTTCGCGGTTTTTTAGCTTCTAATTTGGCTTATGTTTTTTAGAATGAAAATTTCATAATTTTTGAAGTAGAAAAACCCAGGAAAAGTTTTGAAATTGAGCTGAAAATCGAGAAAAACGAGCTCTAAAAATATAAATTTTGAAACCCGGGCAGGGCCATCACATAACGACGATGGATGAGTTCATCTGGCTGAAAATCTCGAAGATTCTGCTGAATTTTCTGAAATCTTCGTGATAGTAAGTGGTACTATCAATTGACTTATGTATACTCTCTGGATTTCCAAAGGATGAATCCAGATGAGCTACATAAGAACGTTTTGAATGGGTTCTTGATAATTCCCATAATATGAGAGTGATAGTGAGTGGTACTATCGATTGACTCATGTATACTCTCTGGATTTCCAAAGGATGAATCCCGATGAGCTACATAAGAACGTTTTGAATGGGTTCTTGTTATACGAATAAGCAAAGAGGAGACGCGTTCACCTAACCAATTGAGACAATGAATGAATTCACTGAAGGTGTACTGACCCACAGGGCGGAGTCTGACCTTATTCGTTTGTTGATTGAAAAAAGGAGAAGGGTCAGCATGTTCTCATGGGAAGATGGGAGAAAGAATTCGCAGAAAAGTTGAAGATAATTTATCGATTGCTAGTTCAAAATGGTTTACAAAAAAAAACTATAAATAAACTGACCGATTCCTTCATTTTTCCGTTTTCTATCCAATTGTTCAGGATTTGCACCGGCTTCCAAATTACCTTGTTCACACGCGAGTCTTCGCTGACGGTTGTTTGTCTCTAAATTTTAATTTAATTTTAGAATCGATAAGAAAATGTTGGAAGACACGGATGATTAAGGGAGTGGTTAGAGGAAAGATAGAAAATAAATAATGACAATAGAGACAGCTAGAGACAGACAAAAGTCTGCAAAGATGTGTGAGAAATTCAATCGATATTTCCCTTGTTACTAGAGAGTGCTACAAAATGAGAAACCCAGCGTGTGCACTCCAATGACACGCCAGTCGATCCATAACGAGGTGCAGCGTGCGTAGAGTGTGCGGTGGAGCGCACTTGCACAGTATGCCATCTGACGCTAACAAAAAAAATTAAGATCATCAGTCTTAAAAAACCATGTTTTCAGGTTCGGATCATTACGGAAAAATTAAAAATCGAATTCTAGAAATGAAAAATTCTTCGAAAAAAAAAATATTTTTTTCCTCTTTTTCCCGTGACCAACCCCTTTCCAAATCCCTTCCGTATGCCCTAGATTTTTCCTTATATAAGCTCGGAAAATCGTGAAAAATGGTTAGTTCCCGTTTTTTCAAAAAACGAAATTGGTGAGCTCTCCATGGGGAGAGGGAATGGCGGAGCACCTGCTGGAACGGCTCCAGGACACCAAGGAGGAAGGTCCTTGCAGGACATGGAGGAGATGGGAGCTCAGTGGGTCCCCAGAGGACTCAGGAAGAAGACCCTTGAAGGGTGCAAGCGCGGGCGACTGGAGCACCCTGGATGTGGCTGCCGATGTGGTTTTTAAGATAAGTTTTTCAAACTTTTTCCTACCGACAGTTTCATAACTTCAGCACTGGCTCGGCCCCGGCTCCGTGCACCACGTACCAAAGGATTCGGGAGCAGTCGGCGCCGGTGTAACTTCTTTTTTGACGACTCCAAAGGCGTTAGGAACAATTTGAGGCTCAAGCTTTTTCAACGATATCATCGAAGAATTCTGGAGTGGCGTGCTCCAGAAGGAGCCAGATGGCGTCGAGAAAGCTAGGAGAGTTCCAGGAAAGGTTCCGGTTCCAGAAGGTTCCAGGAAATCCATAGAGCGCTCAACATGTTCTCGAAAGATCCAGAAGGCTGAGAAGGGGTAGTAGAATCACTATGAAGACCCTGGAGTTCTCAGAAGGCGCTAGAAGTCAATTTGGAGCTTTCGAAAAGTCGGTTTTTTTCAAGAGCCGAAGGCGTGACGTCACCAATACCTTCGGCGTCAGAAGCTCCGACGTCTTTTTTCAATCTCGGTAAGCTATCTTCAACGTGTTTATTTCAGCCGAAACCATTGTTTTTTTTCAGGAGGCAAGGACCTTTATCTTCAATGCCGACGTCTTCAAAAAAGCTCCCGATGGTCAAAGGTTTATGGATAAACTCTGATGCACCAGAAGATTTCAAAGAAGCCCAAGGACAAATCGAGGGATTCGAGAAGATACAGAAGACGTTGCTCGATTTTGTGCAGAATTCAGAAAACTTTGAGACGGTTGAGAAGGGATCAAGAAACCGTCTGACAATGTCAAGATCCCAGGTGTCGCTGAGACCTTCATCGTGCTTCAGAAGCCACAATGTCTCCTATATGGCTAGACTTGGAGTACGTGTAGTATCAGTTTTTGCCCGGAGAGCTCCTGAAACAACTTTAAGCTTACTTTGGTTTGATGTTGTCAACCAGGGCTTGAGGATGGAACGTGTTTAATATACTGATTGGAAAGATGCTCCAGCGTCTGCAGTCTTTTAAAGAATGTTAGTTTAAAGTCAGAAAAACAGGATTCTGTTATCAATTTTCTATTTTCCAGGAGGAAATATTTCAAAAATTCCAACGACTTTTGAGAGCCGTGGACTCGTCATCGGTATTAGGGACCAAGAAACCGTCTGATGATGTCAAGAACCCAGGTGTCGCTACGAAAGATTATTGTAGAAGAATGACGTAATTAAGATGTTGAAGAATTATCGATTGGCTTCAAGGCGCTTGCAGTGGTCAACTTCAGAATTGATTCATTGATGAGCTCAAACGTTTTCTGAGCTTCAGAAAACATTCATTTTCATTTTTCCGAAAAACTGATAAATTTCAGAAGCAACGACTCATTACATCCTTGTTGCTCCAACTTGGAATGACGCCTCCTGTAACGTGCTCCAGAAGCCGCCAAGTATCAAAGTCCCAATTGGTTTGAATTTGATGAAAGTATCGATTCATTTGAATCAACACTGTCCGGAGAGTTTCTTGCCTTCGATTGGCTTCAGGAGATGTCACTGAGACTTGAGGATGGACCTTCATTGTGCTTCAGAAGCCGCAATGTTTTCTAATTGGTTGAATTTGGATAATTGGAGCACATCTAGTATCAGTTTTTTGCCCGGAGAGCTTCTGGAACAACTTTGAGTTTACTTTGGCTTGATGTTGTCACCCAGGGCTTGAGGATGGAACGTGTTTCCCCACCAAGGGCAGTGCCTTAACCGGTACAGCCCAAGTGGGGAAAAAACCAAAAAAAAACATAAAAAAAACCAAAAAAAAACAAAAAAAGAGCCAAAAAAAGGCCAATAAAAGAGCCAAAAAAAGGCCAAAAAAAGAGCCAAAAAAGGCCAATAAAAGAGCCAGAAAGGCCAAAAAAAGAGCCAAAAAAAAGGCCAACAAAAGAGCCAAAAAAGGCCACCAAAAAAAGAAAAGAGCTAAAAAAAGCCAACAAAAAAAGAGCCAAAAAAAAGGCCAACAAAAAAAGAAAAGAGCTAAAAAAGCCAACAAAAAAAGAGCCAAAAAAAAGGCCACAAAAAAAGAGCCAAAAAGGCCACAAAAAAAGAAAAGAGCTATAAAAGCCAACAAAAAAAGAAAAGAGCTAAAAAAGGCCAACAGAAAAAGAAAAGAGCTAAAAAAGCCAACAAAAAAAAGAGCCAAAAAAAGAGCCAAAAAAACAGCCAAAGGAGCCAAAAAAAAAAAGAAAAAAAGAGCCAAAAAAAAAGGCCAAAAAAAGAGCCAAAAAGGCCACAAAAAAAAAGAGCCAAAAAGGCCACAAAAAAAGAAAAGAGCTATAAAAGCCAACAAAAAAAGAAAAGAGCCAAAAAAAGGCCAACAAAAAAAGAAAAGAGCTAAAAAAGGCCACAAAAAAAAAGCCAAAAAGGCCACAAAAAAAGAAAAGAGCTATAAAAGCCAACAAAAAAAGAAAAGAGCCAAAAAAAGGCCAACAAAAAAAGAAAAGAGCCAAAAAAGGCCAACAAAAAAAGAGCCAAAAAAAGGCCAACAAAAAAAAAGAGCCAAAAAAAGAGCCAAAAAAAGAGCCAAAGGAGCCAAAAAAAAAAAGAAAAAAAGAGCCAAAAAAAAGGCCAAAAAAAGAGCCAAAAAGGCCACAAAAAAAAAGAGCCAAAAAGGCCAAAAGATCATAAAAGTACCCATTCGATGGGAACTTTGCATGCCGTGAGGCTCCAGGCGGGTAACTCTGTCATTAGCTAGTGATCTACGGATCCGACGGCTTTTGACAAAGAGAGGAATCCTGGGTTTAAACTCAGGCTCGCCTAAATACTTTTTGAAAGTATTCAATCAATAATAAAATTTTTATACAATCCAATGTTCAAAACTTGACACCTTTCACTTTCTTTTACTCATTTACCATTCAACCAGACCATATTATTCGAATCGAATCACAGCGCTTTGATTTGACTCCTGCTCTGAATAAAAATCAAGAAGTCTAACTGCCTGCGCTTTCTTCTAGCGGACAATAACAGAGAGCGCAGAGAAGCTAGAGTTTCTGGTTTCTCTGCGCTCTAGCCGCGGAATTCACAGTTTCAAAACAATTAAAAATTTCCCAAAACCTCACTGAGTTCAAAGGTAACTGTTTCCTAATGCTTTTTTGTTCTGATACTTTCAGATGGGACATCTCTCGTGTGAAATGATCTCTAAATTAAAAACATCTTGTTCAACTCTCTCTTTAGGGAACGACATAAAACACGAAAAAGGGGAGATAATCTTTCTGTCGGAGGATTAATATATTGAACTGTATGTACTCCTCCCTTTTAAATGAACTGATTCACACTATTCATTTGTTCAAAAAAAGAATGATTCGTTTTTTAGTATTTATTCTCGCCGCTGTCTATTTGCAATCTATTCTCTGCACTGAAGAACAAAGCGATTTCATTCTTGTCAAGGTCTGTTAGATTACTGTAGATAGGATTTACCGTATTTCTTTGAATTTTCAGCTAGGAGAAAATGCCACAATTCCTCTGCCAGTTTCAGCAAACTATAGAAGAATAGTTCAAAATGCGGATTATAAAGACGAAGAACATCTTTATAGAGTTTGTAATGCCAAGAACAAAAAGACATGTGGTTATTGGGAGAATGTGAAGGTACAGTAATTCTTTTGAAACTGGGAAATTCAAAGTCACTGTAATAATGATATAATTTCGATAGCTTTTCGTTTTGAGGCTAGAGCGCAGAGAAACCAAACACTCTGCGCTCTTTGAAAAGAGAACGCAGAGAGTCAGAGTGTCTGGTTTCTCTGCGCTCTAACCTTGACTAGCAAAAGCCAAAAAGAATATTTCAGACAAAAAAGAAGATGCCATCTGGAAAAACAGTGTACAACAAAAACAAGAAAACACTCATCGTCAGAGGGATGTTGGCATCAGACTTTGGAAAATATATGACTGGAAACAAAAAAGTATCAAAATCAGTTCTTAAATTGATTGTGAAAGGTTAATTTATTAATGAGTTTTTATGGAATATAATGTTAATAAACGTTTCCCATTGCACATGTTCACTCTCTTTCTCCCACACTTGTCCGATGTACCAAGGTGGTTCGGTTTGAATAGGGGCGGGGTTTATGGAAGAGAGATGGTGGGCATTCTCAGATTCAGTCTCCCACGATGCTTGAACGTTTTTGTTTCTGTTCCTTTTTTCAGCTTTTTCTGTCGGTCTGTGCATAATTTTTGATTTTTCAAACATCCTTTTCTGATACCAAATCCACCCTTACTCTAATTAGTTTCAAATTTGATTCAGCCATTTCGGAAACTTTCGTTCAACAGAAAAGAGAAACCGAAATCGGTGCATCCTTTTGTCGGCTAACTTAAAATAACAAAAAAGTATACTCGTTTCGGTTTCTTCTAAGAATCTCTATTGGAAAGTATTTTCTTATCGATTACCTTTCTCTTTGGTCCTCCCGCCTTTTCTCTTGGGAGTGTAGCAATCCTTCCTTAGATGTACCGAGTTAGAGCCTCACCCTGGATTCGAAAAGGGGCGGGGTTACCTGGAAAAAGGGCGAGAATAGGTGGTCATCATGACATTCAGTCTCATTTAGTTCGTCATACCTTTTTCGGTAGACACCGTCTTCTCTCCAAAAAACCGTTTCTCACTGATTTCCACATTTTCCTCCTCATTCGGGCAAAAAGTTGTACATATTTCAAGAAAAAGTCTATTTGTTTTCTGTCAGAAACGTCTTAACTAAAAAAAGTGGTAGAAAACTAAAATCGGTGCATCAATCTCTCAAAACAAAAAAGTATACTATTTTTCGGCGTCTTCTAAAAATCTATATGGAAAAATATACTTTATTCGATTTTTAGTTCTTTGATGCTCCCGCCCTTTCCAATTCGGTACATCGGACTCTTTCCTTGATGATGTACCGTGTTCAGGCTCCGAATCCGAAAAGAGGCGGGGCTACTGGAAAAAGGGGAGACGGGGTGGCCATCATGACATTCAGTCTCATTCAGTTCGTAATGTTTTTTTTTCTAGTTTGAAACATTTTCCTTTCGTATAGTTTCTTTTGATTTTTTGCTCAGACTTACTCTCGAAAAAGACCTATCAGTTTCTCACTGATTTCGACATTTCACTCCTTTTTCGGGCAAAAAAAGAAAAAGTTTATTCAATTTCTGTCAGAAACTTCTCAACAAAAAAAAAGCGAGTAAATAGCCAGTCGAAATATAACACAAAGCTTTTCGTCGGCAATTTTCCAAAACAAAATAGTATACTATTTTTCGGTTTCTTTCGAAGATCTATATTGAGAAGTATACTTTATTCAATTTTTTAATCCTTTGATGCTCCCGCCCTTTCCAATTCGATACATTGACTCCTTTCCTTGATGATGTACCGTGTTTAGCCCCCGGGATCCGAAAAGGGGCGGGGCTACTGGAAGAGGAGGAAAGATGGTTGAGTCAGTTGTCTTCTTATTCCCGATCTGTTTGTATCTCCTTTCTTCCTTTTTTCGTCCGTCTTCCCGTTATCCACTAAATCGTTCTTCTTTTTCAGACACTTCCTCTAATGTTTTCCTGGTCCTACAACGAAACAAAAGGATTCCATTTCCTCACAAGGACAGCACAAACATCAGAAAACCTTCAGAAAGATGGCTCATTGACAGACACGAACAACAACAAGTATCAACCATTAGAAACAAAAATGGAGAAGGAGGAGAGATCTCCAACAATCAAAATAAAGGATAGTATGGATCCACGGAAAAAGGTGAAAGAGAGAATTGGAGGGAGTTTGAGAGAACGATTAAGTGGAGTATTCAAGAAGAAAGCGACAGTTCCACTTCTCATTACACCGGAAGGTTCGTTTTGGGTTACTGTAGAATTACTCTGGGTACAGTAGGGGATAATACCGTAGCTGAAAGGACAACTTTTGAGCTCAAATGAGCTGCTAATTTTTTGAATAGTCAATTTGTATTCCTAATGAGCTTAGATGGGTCCCGAAATATTGGCTTTTATTAATTTTCCCTATTTTTCAGGTGTGAAACCGTTTCCAACTAAAATCTTCAACCCAGAGAAACCATCTTCCGTCCTCGATCAACTTTTTACCAACAAAGAAGAAATTGGAAATGGATCATTCGGAAAAGTATTCCGAGTTGAATCAATCCAGGATCATGAAATCTATGCAATCAAAGTTGGCAGAAAGAAAGTCGGCGAATCAGACCCCAAAAAATATCGTGAGGCAGAGAACTTTTGGAAGTTTCCTCCACATAAGAACCTCCTGAAACTTATAATGGCTTGGGACCAAGAGGGGATTCTTCACCTTCAAACAGAGTTTTGTTTGAAGGATTTGGCAGGATATGGTGGAAATGGACTGGAAGAAACAGAAGTTCTTAAAATTTTGAAGGATTTGATAGAAGGCTTGGGTCATCTACATTCGAATGGATTGGTCCACAACGACATAAAACCAGAGAACGTCTTGCTCGGAAGAGATGGATTTTGGAAGCTGGCTGATTTTGGATTAATGATGTCGATTGGCGAGATTAATTCATTTGGGACAGATGGTTCAGAGGGAGATGCTCGATATTTGGCACCGGAAGTGCTAAATGGATGTCCTTCGAAAGAATCGGATGTTTTTAGCCTCGGAGTTTCAATTTTGGAAATCAGTACTGGAATCTTTTTGCCGAGTGGAGTTCTAAATTGGGGAAAGATCAGTGGTGGAAACATTGATGAACGATTTTTCAAGGGGAAAACAATGGAATTGAAAGGTATGATTTTTCAGATGATTAATTTTATTCCAGATAATCGCCCAACTTGCGAGGAGCTCAAGGATCATCCAATCTTGTCTTCTCGTTGGAAAAATGATCAGGTGAGCACTGTTAAGGTATCAGAACATGATACTTTAGGTGATGTTTTTTCAGGTGTCACTTCGACGTCTACTTCGGAAGACTTGAACAGCCCGCCTAGGAAGCTACAGCGTCAGGAACCAGAAGGTCCTTCAACTCCTTCGGGAATGCTCACCCCACAGACAACACCTAGATTATCAAGATCACTGAATGTGTTAAGAACACCAACAATAATTGACATGAGCCCTCGGGCTTCTGAAAATGTGGAGCCACGGACGCCAGGCGGATCTCCGTGGAACTCGCCGAGAAGGGTTCGATCCCCATTGTTCCGTCGTCGGGCTCTTCGAACACCAAATAACGGAAGAGGACCAAAAATGGATCCAAACACTGTCTAAATTTATAGAGTTTTATAAAGATATATAAAGAACCCACAAATCCGTTTATTGCATTTTTCGAGCCCATATTTTTATTGCATGGACCCCGTATTTTCAAAAAATCAATAAAACGTTTTTTTCCTTATTTGTTTTTTTAAGTGATTGTCAGCTTTTCGAATTCTTCAAAAATGAAAACATTCATTTTTGTTTTCTTGATTTCTCTGTTTTCCATTCCCTTTCAAAAAACAGGTCTTTCCCAAAATGTTCCACTGTTCCACGTCTTCATCATATCAATTTTTTCAAAAAATGTTACAATAACAAAAAGACGAAAAGTTATAAATTCTGATATCAGTTAAAGTATAGGCCGGCAAAAAAGATGAAGGAAATAATTCTGATATTTTCTATATTTATTTGTCATGTTTATTCTCAATTGGATTGTTCAAAAGCGCCAACTCCAGCTATCAAGATAATCTGTGGTCAGATTCAAAGATGGGATCAGAAGGCCAGGGTAAGGAAATGTTAGGCCATTGAAAACCTAGGCCATCAACCTGAAGTCCCAGTAGATTTTCTATCCTTAACCATCTATGCCTTGAAATATAACTACCGTAACCTAGTCAAATTTAGACCACTCCTTCTTTATCTGGAGACGTGAAAACCCCTGGAATTGCTGGAAAAGCAATGGCAGCCGAGTTTTCTCCAATTGCTAGTAACGTCTTCCAGTGCATGGATATTGCCTGTCTCTGCGTCTTTTTCAGAGGTTTGATCTATTTTGAAACTTATTTATTCCACAACCTTTCTTCCAGGAACCGGTGGAAGCAATTGTGTTGTCCAAGGCCGTCCCCTTGGAAAAGTGATACGAAAAGAGTACCGAATGCTAACGGAAGATGAGAGAAATCGTCTTCATCAAGCTCTTAGAACTTTGAAACAAAATGGAGAATATGATAGATTATCAAGAGTTCATGCACAATATGCAGAGAGTGGAGCAGCTCATTCAGGACCAGCATTCCTTCCATGGCATAGAGAATTTGTGAAGAGAATGGAGTTTTTGATTAGACAGGTTGGTGGTTTTCTAGGTCATGCATGGAGAAGTTAGGCCATCTAGTTAGGTCTTTCCTTTCCAGGTCGACCCCTCACTTCATTTACCATATTGGGACTCCACTCTGGACCAGAACCTTCCTGACTCCAAAGATTCTATTCTGTAAGTTCCATGAATTAGTTTACAATACTTGAGCTTTACCTTAAACTCCAGATGGACCAACGAATTCATGGGAGATCCAAGTGGAGCTGTCAATAATGGTCCCTTTAGAAGTTGGAGGACTATTGAGGTTTTTGTCTGGAAAGTAACCAATTTCTAAATAAACTTTTCCAGAACAAGGCAACAATCACCCGAGCTGCTGGAGCACAAGGAAAAGGGTACTCGGAGGATGAGATTAATACAATGATGTCACAAACTGATATTGCACAAGTTCTAGCTTTTTCTGCTCCTCAAAGAGTCGGTTTTCTTCTTGGGATTTCAAGCAAATTTTCTTTTTTTTTCATTCCAGGGTTGCCCTTACCAACCAAACTTCAACGTACCTGAATACACTCATGGTAACCCTCATATTTATGTTGGAGGTGATATGTTGGAAACATCCACTGCTGCCAATGATCCTATCTTCTGGATGCACCACTCCTTTGTAGACTTATTATGGGAACAGTATCGACAGACTAAACAGGTTTAAGAATCAAGACTTCCTTACATACAATATCTTTTTCAGACCAGAGCCACTCGTGAGACAGCGTACCCAGCTGACAATAAGCTGTGCTCTAGTGAGCATCACTTCCGAGCAGCATTCATGAGACCATTTACTCCAATGAGAAATGCTGATGGATTGAGTAATATGTATACTGATAATCTGTATTCATTTGCGCCAAGACCCAGTTGTAATGCCGGGCCGACTTGTGGATCGCCGTGAGTTATAGCTGAAGAAGAGGGATGAAGAGAGGACAGAGAAGCAGACACTCTCGTTTCTCTGCGCTCTGGCTTCTGACCTATACACGTTTTATCGGCCATTTTAAGATACTTATTCTGCGACAAATCCCACGGAGCTCCTCGATGTGCTGCTCGTATGAAGCCTGGAGGAAACTGTGCAAGTTTTACACAAGGAGAGCCTGCATGTTACCAAGGAACTTGTCAAGGTGGAAAATGTGTGGCCGGCTCACAAACTGTAACTCCACCACCAACTATTCAACCGACAAAGCCAGTGGTTACTGTGGAGGTAAGCTTTTGCTTCCAAGCTCTATATCTCAGTTAGAACACATTTTATCAAAAAGGTGCCAACTGATAATAAATGGTATTCTCTAGTTCGCCGCTTTTTGATATCTCAATGACGGACTGGCTTAAAGACGCATTCTTCAGACCTCTTGCTTCAACGAAAACGAATGCTGTGGTCCATGGGCAGCGAAGGGAGAGTGTCAAAAGAATCCGGTTTATATGAATGTATGGTGTAAAGCCTCTTGTAGACAATGCACTCCAAACTATAATATTAATGACGGTTTGTTTCTTTTTTTCCGGTAGAAACGTTTCGATTCCCTATTTTCAGAATGCTCTGATCGTCATACCAACTGTGGAATGTGGTCGAGATCTGGAGAATGTAATAAGAATCCACTTTGGATGTCTGAAAACTGTAGGAAATCTTGTCAAAAATGTGGAAGAACCAGAACAGCGACATGTGGCGGAGGAGCTGATAATATAGGTCAGTAAAGATGCAAAAAAGGGGCGGAACTGACTTTTGAATTTTCAGCCGTGACCAACCCTCCAGCTACCAATCAAAACACTGGCGGGCAGAATACTCCATGCGACTCTCCAATGTGTTTTAACGAAGATCAATGCTGTCCAATCTGGGCTCAAAGAGGGCAATGTCGAGTGGGTTACTGTAAGATTGCTGTACCGAAATCTAATATATTTTCAGTCCAACCCTGGCTACATGTTATGTCAATGCAAAGTCAGTTGCGGAGCTTGCCAACCAAATTATGCTTATGGACGTAGGTTTTGAAAAATCTTTTTCAATCCAAAAGTTTGTTTTCAGCTTGTGCTGACTACCATTCGGATTGTGCTGCGTGGGCAAGAAGAGGAGAGTGTGGAAGAAATAAATGGATGCCAGAGAACTGCCGACGGTCTTGTAATACTTGTATAACGCAGTAAGTTGATTTCTTTTAGTGAGAATAGAGATGGGAAGAAAATTTATCGGAAACTCTAATATAAAGGCACCCTTTATACAGCGGCACTCGACCGTATACATCCGAATAGACATAATAGTTGCTAATATAATGACATTCAAACAGATACCTTGAACGTTAGTGTGGCATGGCGGATTAATTCCCGTTTTCCAATTCATCTTCCTATTAGATCTTCAGAGTGCCGTTTTATTGGTGGTGCCTTTCTAAGAATCCCGCTCACTGCCCGAATCTAACAGGGTTGCCGCTGTAATAGAGGTTTTTCAAAAACCGAACTTTCAATGTTCTATCCTCACGCTTTTGTTCAAAAATATGTACTTTACACCCTTCCCCTTTTTGTTCTAAAACTATCTGTCTTTCCAAAAAGCTTCATTCTGTGTCCTATTCCAGGCAACAGCTGGCTGCCAGATGTGCAACACGAATCATTCGAAGAAGGAGCCGGAGCAGTGCATTTTTGGAATTGATTCAAATGAAAAAATGATGACACTTTCTTTTTTTCGAATGGAAAAATAAACAGTTTTTAATCATTTTAATGGATTTTGTGGAAAGCTATTTTTCTTGAAATCCGCATTCTTTTCGTAGGTGGTTGAAGGTTTTCGAGGAACTTTTCTTGGCATTTTCTATTTTTTTTTTCAGAAGGTTATTTCGAATACTTGTCAGCTAGATTTGGGTGGGTACAGTAATCCCGGTTACTGTAGTTACCGTAGTCCAGTTACAGTAACCACTAGGTTTTGGAAGCGGTGCTGACTTTGGTTCCATATTCCAAAAATTGCTTTACTATATTTTTTTACAAAAATTATTCCAAAAAACTTTTTTTTCTCAAAATATTCAATTACACAGTTCACTGACCATCTCTTTCTTTTTCTTTTTTTCAATCTTTTGTCATTTCCAATATAAATATTTTATCAATCGAAACCAGATGACGTTAACGTCTTCTTCTTCTTTTATCATCTGAAGCCTCTCTCTCTCGCGGTCAGTCAAATCGAGAAAACTGTGAGACTATTCTTTTTTTTTATTCATTTGAATTTAATTCGATGTGACACGTTTCTCTTGTTGAATTTGATGATTTCTAACACCCATTGACCTGGAAAATTATTTGAAAAAAAATGATTTTTTGTTTTTTTCAGTCTGAATGAAAATATATACGTCGGAAATAAGTGAATCATCATTCAGAAGCGTTTTTTCTTGTGTATTTTGATCGGCGAACATGTTTTGTTTTTTCTTATTTTGAGAAACTTTTTTCGAGAATTTTCGAAATTTTCAATCCTTTTAGTGCCCTTTTATGGAAGGTTTCTGATTCTCTCTTTTGACTGTTCCATAGATCATTTTGTCAGAAAAAGCTTAATTGTGAAACTCGAAACCTCAGTCGATTTTGCGGGCAGACCACTGATAAATCATTTTTGTTTTTATAAACAAACTTTTGTTATTTTTTTCCTAAATACGTTGTTACTGAGCTATAAAGCACCGGCTCCTTTTGAAATTGCCTATGGAAACCATGATGAGTATTTGTGAGGTAATAAATGTTATGCTCTTTTGTAGGCCTTTCAATGCACCATTTCCTTATGAGCCTATTGAAGCTTGAGCAATAAAACTCCAGGTTTCTGCTTATAAAAATAGGTATTCACCGATTCGCTCCATCGGCTCTAAACTGAATAATCAGAAATCACTATCATTCAGATATTTGTTTCACACGTTTAATATATGCCCTTTCCTCTTTTTGTTGTGCTTTTCCTCTTCATTGTTCCTCTTCTTTTATGACCGCGTTATGATTTGACCCCTCAAAAAAAATACTCAAAGTATGACAACTTCCTTGCACAACACTTGGGCTTTGAAGCCTTCTTGTTGGCAACTTTTTTCATTTTTTTTATTCATGTATATCAACTTGGCCGCTAACTTGCATCTTATAATTGAATATGACTTTATTGATAGTTTAGTCAGCATCTTCTGATCTGAGTTCTCTCAAATAGGGCTTCTAAAGGAATCAGAATCCTACCAAAGCCCGACGAAGTCAACTATCGGTCAAGAAGTGAACATACCCTGACTCCAAACGTTCAATCAGAACTAGGTCAGAGTTTGACCAAAAGTAGTGCAACATTTTCCGAACTATAATATTAGACATAGTATATTCGGACCCTCCCACGTTTAACGTTCTTTAAATTCACCAGTTTCCATTTACCGTTTCTTCTCTCAATTTGTCTCCTAAACCTATTTCATCCGTTTAACACCTTCTTTCTATATTTAGCCACCTATTTCTTGTATCTTCTCACTTCTCTTCAAATTGGGATAGAGAGGAGAAGAAGGAGGAGAACATTTTGATAAGATAATATATCAAGTCGTTTCCGTTTCATTTTTCTTATTCTTTCTTTTTGCAGAAAAATACTTTGTTCGTTTGAGAACCTGTGTGAGTTTTGCAGGTGTGAAGGACCAGAGAAGTTCAGATCAAGCCCCGGAGTTCGGCACAAATATTGAAGAGATACTTGATGTCTGATATGTAGTAAGTTTCAGATGATGACCTAGAAAAACGGAAAAGTTTGAAATTAGGCCACGAGTTATAGGCCGCATATGTTACACAGATGGCCACTGCTCTGTAATTATCTGTCCGGTTTTAATAGTTTCGAAAATTTCGTAAAAAACAATTTTCGAGAATTTATTTTGGCATTTTTTTCAGTTTTTTCAGTCACTAAACTTGACCGACATCTCGACTAAAGTTTACATTTGACCACACTAATTCAACTTGTTTCATTACCACTTAAGAACGCGTGCGTTACAAACGCGACAACCGATAGCAACAAAACGGCCGAACTTGTCTGGCTGATCTATAAAGTTTATGTATAAACCCATGAGGGGTCCTAAGTACAAAAAGTAGTATTACGGTTAGGCTCCGCCCACTTGTTCCAGAGAAAAATCGAAAAATCGATAATTTTTCATATTTTTTCCTGTAAGAGATAACCTCAAAATCTAAACGTACATCAACTATTGGTACATTTTTGACCATTTTTAGTAACTTTAAGAAAATTTGACTTCCCTCCTTTAAGGTGAAAATTTCAAAAATCTTCCAAAAGTAGTGATTTTTTACACTGATGACGTCATAGCCGACCAAGTTCCAGACATGACATGTGGTTTGAATTCATAAATTTATTCTAACACATACTGGGTACAAAATAGTCTAGGTCCGGTCCAGAATCTATTGACCCATTCGAGGTTTTTAGAGCAAAGTTTGTGCTCTGTTCATCAAAAATGCACGTATACCTATACATGGATCGGAATTTCAAAATCTCAGAATCTTCTGAAAATTTATTCATATGTTGTACTAACGTTGTCTAACATGCCCACAAAGTATCAGGCCCCTTCGCCCCTCCTCCCCACTACAGTACCCCTTTGTTCTTATTTTGATATGTCAACTTCAAGCCATCGTAACTCAGTTCAAAATAGACCAATCTATTCGGTTTTTTAATTAAATTGTAGGTGAAAAAGTGAACTGCAATAATTATTATTGCACCAAAACCAGAAAACTAGAAACAACCTACGAAAATTTTGAATCAGCAGTTCGAAAGTTTTTTCAGCTTTTGAATATGATATATAGCGCAAAATGTGTGTTAAACAAGGTATATCATCATCTTGACAACATATTTTTTATCACTCAGCATTGCCAAACAGTTTTAAAACGATTCCTAAAAAAGTTTTGTCTATTCCGATAACTTCTAGGAATCTGTTATATTAAATCAGAGCGATGTATAGTGTCTTATAATAACGGATACAGAAAATCGAGAAACTGAAAAAAATAGGGCTGTAATGATTTTTTGATGCTTTTAAAAAAATATTCCTGAAAAAAAAAGAATTTCTCTGAATTCCACTCATTAACTCGGTGAAAGTACAAAAATATAGCACAAAAAACTTTCAAACTGCTGATTCAAGATTTTCCTAGATTGTTTCTAGTTGCCTGGTTTTGGTGCAATAATAAGTATTGCAGTTCACTTCTTGGCCTACAATTTGATCAAAAAACCAAATAGATTGGTTCATTTTTAACTGAGTTACGATCGCTTGAAGTTGACATGTTAAAATAAGAACAAAGGGGTACTGTAGTGGGAAGGAGGGGCGAAGGGGCCTGATACTTTATGGGCATGTTAGACAACTTTAGTACAACATATAAATAAATTTTCAGAAGATTCTGAGATTTTGAAATTCCGATCCATGTATAGGTATACGTGCATTTTTGATGAACAGAGCACAAACTTTGCTCTAAAAACCTCGAATGGGTCAATAGATTCTGGACCGGACCTAGACTATTTTGTACCCAGTATGTGTTAGAATAAATTTATGAATTCAAACCACATGTCATGTCTGGAACTTGGTCGGCTATGACGTCATCAGTGTAAAAAATCACTACTTTTGGAAGATTTTTGAAATTTTCACCTTAAAGGAGGGAAGTCAAATTTTCTTAAAGTTACTAAAAATGGTCAAAAATGTACCAATAGTTGATGTACGTTTAGATTTTGAGGTTATCTCTTACAGGAAAAAATATGAAAAATTATCGATTTTTCGATTTTTCTCTGGAACAAGTGGGCGGAGCCTAACCGTAATACTACTTTTGTACTTAGGACCCCTCATGGGTTTATACATAAACTTTATAGATCAGCCAGACAAGTTCGGCCGTTTTGTTGCCATGCCCTGTAGGCCTGTGATAAAAAATGTAAGGTAGGCGTTCTTAATTTTGATTTCAAATAATTAATTTCAGACAAATAAACAACTTGAATTTTCTAATTAGTATGTCTTGGTCTACCAGGAAGAAAATGGTGAAACACCTGAAAAAAGTCTGTTGGGAACATCCTTTTACTTTTTTTTTCATCGTTCTCTAGACCATCCTCGAATCAGTCGAAACCAGTTTCTTGAAAAGTAGGCGGAGACTACGAAATATGGGCGGAGCTTCCAAGTTCTTGAACTTATCAGTAGTTCAGTCTACAGTAACCAGACTTTTGAATTATTTTCTGTTTCGTTGGAGCTAATTTTTCCTTTTTTCCACGTGGTACTTTTTTTTTGAGAAAAAAGTCCATTAGCCTCCTCTCTCAAACAATCATTAAGTACTTTTATCAAAGTCTTCTCACCTCTCTTTTGACAATTAAAACCTGTTTTTTTTTTCCTTTCGACCACCTGAAAGTTTTTCCATCTGCGTCTCCACTAGAATCAGTACTATCTTGTCAAAGGCCCTCCTAGTCTAATTCTAATTAAAAATTGGTCGTTTTTTGCATTTTGAAACTTTCAAATTCTGGGCAAACATTTCTGGACAAAACTTTTTCGATGGTATCAAAGTTTTTCATATAATAAAAGTAAAAAAGGAAGGGTTTTTTACGATGCTGATATACCAGTTTGTGTAACCTTGTTACTATTTATGAACGCGTGCGTTACAAACGCGACAACCGATAGCAACAAAACGGCCGAACTTGTCTGGCTGATCTATAAAGTTTATGTATAAACCCATGAGGGGTCCTAAGTACAAAAAGTAGTATTACGGTTAGGCTCCGCCCACTTGTTCCAGAGAAAAATCGAAAAATCGATAATTTTTCATATTTTTTCCTGTAAGAGATAACCTCAAAATCTAAACGTACATCAACTATTGGTACATTTTTGACCATTTTTAGTAACTTTAAGAAAATTTGACTTCCCTCCTTTAAGGTGAAAATTTCAAAAATCTTCCAAAAGTAGTGATTTTTTACACTGATGACGTCATAGCCGACCAAGTTCCAGACATGACATGTGGTTTGAATTCATAAATTTATTCTAACACATACTGGGTACAAAATAGTCTAGGTCCGGTCCAGAATCTATTGACCCATTCGAGGTTTTTAGAGCAAAGTTTGTGCTCTGTTCATCAAAAATGCACGTATACCTATACATGGATCGGAATTTCAAAATCTCAGAATCTTCTGAAAATTTATTCATATGTTGTACTAACGTTGTCTAACATGCCCACAAAGTATCAGGCCCCTTCGCCCCTCCTCCCCACTACAGTACCCCTTTGTTCTTATTTTGATATGTCAACTTCAAGCCATCGTAACTCAGTTCAAAATAGACCAATCTATTCGGTTTTTTAATTAAATTGTAGGTGAAAAAGTGAACTGCAATAATTATTATTGCACCAAAACCAGAAAACTAGAAACAACCTACGAAAATTTTGAATCAGCAGTTCGAAAGTTTTTTCAGCTTTTGAATATGATATATAGCGCAAAATGTGTGTTAAACAAGGTATATCATCATCTTGACAACATATTTTTTATCACTCAGCATTGCCAAACAGTTTTAAAACGATTCCTAAAAAAGTTTTGTCTATTCCGATAACTTCTAGGAATCTGTTATATTAAATCAGAGCGATGTATAGTGTCTTATAATAACGGATACAGAAAATCGAGAAACTGAAAAAAATAGGGCTGTAATGATTTTTTGATGCTTTTAAAAAAATATTCCTGAAAAAAAAAGAATTTCTCTGAATTCCACTCATTAACTCGGTGAAAGTACAAAAATATAGCACAAAAAACTTTCAAACTGCTGATTCAAGATTTTCCTAGATTGTTTCTAGTTGCCTGGTTTTGGTGCAATAATAAGTATTGCAGTTCACTTCTTGGCCTACAATTTGATCAAAAAACCAAATAGATTGGTTCATTTTTAACTGAGTTACGATCGCTTGAAGTTGACATGTTAAAATAAGAACAAAGGGGTACTGTAGTGGGAAGGAGGGGCGAAGGGGCCTGATACTTTATGGGCATGTTAGACAACTTTAGTACAACATATAAATAAATTTTCAGAAGATTCTGAGATTTTGAAATTCCGATCCATGTATAGGTATACGTGCATTTTTGATGAACAGAGCACAAACTTTGCTCTAAAAACCTCGAATGGGTCAATAGATTCTGGACCGGACCTAGACTATTTTGTACCCAGTATGTGTTAGAATAAATTTATGAATTCAAACCACATGTCATGTCTGGAACTTGGTCGGCTATGACGTCATCAGTGTAAAAAATCACTACTTTTGGAAGATTTTTGAAATTTTCACCTTAAAGGAGGGAAGTCAAATTTTCTTAAAGTTACTAAAAATGGTCAAAAATGTACCAATAGTTGATGTACGTTTAGATTTTGAGGTTATCTCTTACAGGAAAAAATATGAAAAATTATCGATTTTTCGATTTTTCTCTGGAACAAGTGGGCGGAGCCTAACCGTAATACTACTTTTGTACTTAGGACCCCTCATGGGTTTATACATAAACTTTATAGATCAGCCAGACAAGTTCGGCCGTTTTGTTGCCATGCCCTGTAGGCCTGTGATAAAAAATGTAAGGTAGGCGTTCTTATATATTCTTTTTTAGGGGTAACATGACTTTCCACGATGTTGATGACGAAAATCGAAGGATTGATTTGGAAAGGAATCGAAGAATGGAGGATGTGGAAAAAGATGGATTGATTGAGAAGGAGAAAAAACCGATAGTTGTGAAGAGTCGAAAGGTGGGTTGGTTTTAATATAAGGGCAGATTTGTGATAGAAGGGCTTTGAACGAAAAATTATCGGAAATAGTGGAACTCAGGAAGTTTTTCGGAACTCAATTTTTCAGGGGTTTTTTTTAGATATCAGCCTGAAGATGTGTATTTTGAAATCAGAACTTTAGTAAAATCATAATTCTGATTTGAACTGTGTATACCACTTTTTGGAAATGAATTCAATTTCCCAAAAGCATACCATAATCTAAGGAAGCATACCACAAGAAAAGGACATAACAGTTTTTCGGATCCTCAGCCCCATTCCCTCTAACTGTGCGGCATGTCCGAAACTTGCATATTTTCGAATTTTCAGAAAAACCTTTCAAAAACATGACGTATTATTTTCATATTTTCTGTTTATTTAAACTTACTAATTTCAAAGATTATGATCACCTTTTCCCTCTAAAAATGTCCAAATGATCAAGAAAATAATGATTTCACATGATCATTAGTTGATCGTTTTCTCTCTCTCTCTCTCTCTCTCTATCATTGGTCATTTCTCTTCAAAAGAAGTCTCTATGCAATAAATCTTCTACCCTTTTATGAGATCAAATTGTATCTTTTTTCTCGGGAAAGAAAGAAAAAGTTTTCAACGAAACACTTCAAGAAAACCCATAAAATTAATTGAAAAATGACTGATTTCAGAAACGAACATTACCCAAATGGTTGGATCGTCCGTATCACATTTGGAGAGATCAGTTTCAACAGGAAACATGTTGTTCAAAGAAAATGGTTAAACGAGAGGTAAGGCTAGAGGGAAGAGGGAAGAGGGTCGAAAAGTATGGAAAAATGAAAAGAAAAAAGGAGAACTTTAAAATAAGGGCAACCCTAGTAGATCGGCGCTCCTAGGTCTTCCAAATGTTAGACTTGGTAAGGAAAACGCTTCTAGGATGAATGACAAAGGTTTCTGAATCATGAAGCTCCATGCCATTATAATAGAGGTTCAACGATGCCGATAATGTCTGAAATGAAGTAAAAAAAAAGCATACATTGAAGCTTGAATTTTTTCTAGCCTAGTTTCTAATAAGACTAATTGGTAAGGCTTAAATAGTCTAGTCTCAAATCGAGATCTGTTTGGTCCGGAAACTAGTCTTCTTTGCCATTAATATAATTTTATGCGGTGATTTTCCTGTGATTACAACCAAACTTGAAATTGTTCAAAAGCCCATAAGTCAAGATATGGCTGGAAAAAGCAAAACTACATCACAAACTCCGACTTCTTGAAAGCAGTCCATGCTGGCCTAACTTTCTCCAATTCTTTTCTCTTTCAGGTCCTCTTCGCCTCCTGCTACTTCCTCCTTCCAAACATTGCTTTAGCCTTATTCATCCTCTTCGGAGTCCACACTTTCACCCTCCGCTTCACCAATTCCGATGCTCCACCATCACTAATGGATGGTGCCTTATTCTGCATCACAACCATTTCAACTATTGGTATGCCCCTTAAGCTTGATTAAAAACTGAAAAAGATTCAGGTTACGGTAACATTGTGCCAGTCACAGATTTTGGGAAAATCTCCTGCTTACTTTATTGTGTTGTTGGAATCCCATTGTTTTTTCTTACTGTAGCCACAAATACGGTTTTTGTGATGGATGTTTGTGGAATTCTACAGAAGAGTTTCACGTCGAGGGTAGGTTTCGGAGCGCTGAATCATCCGAATCTTCTGAATTTCAGCCCGTTGTAGACACCACGTTCCGTTGGTACACGTCTGCTACTCTTCTTCTTGTCCATTGCTTCATTGGAGCTTTGATTTTCTCTCTATGGGTTGACGAATTAGATTTTCTCGATGCCTTCTACTTCAGCTTCATCTCAGTAACAACTATTGGCTATGGAGACTACACCCCATCTCCAGAAGGACCTCTTCAGTATACTGTAGTCGTGGTCTATTTGTGTACAGGCGTTGCCATTATGCTCATGTTTTTCGCAAACGCTCAGGACGCAATTATGTGGATTCATTACTACGGAAGAAAAGTTTCGGATTCAGAAGAAGCTGAAATTTGGTATGGAGGTCAAATGATAACTGTCAAGGATTTGGTGAAAGTGGTGGCAGAGAAATTTGGGTCGACGCCTGAAAAGCTTCGAGATGTAATGCACGATCTGGATAAGATTCTAGAAGTTGCATGTAATCAAACAGAAGATAATGATGAAGATGAAGAAGAGTGTCGTCTCGTAAAGAACACTGATAATATGGTATCACCACCTGCACCCAGAAAGAAGACAATCTTTTTATCGGGAAGCTCCGATGGAGATGACTGTCAGGCAACTATTCATTCATTCACTAGTTCTAATCAAAGAAGTATTCCGAAGGATACAGAATTGGCAATTTTGGCATTGGGGACTATTCAACATCATCTGAGGAAGCCTTCAGTTAGGGCTAAAAACACTCATCATCCGAGGGTGACAATCGCAAAACCGGCGAGTGTAAGTGGTTTCCCGTGGCCTAGCTTTTGCCAGCCAAATCTTTTGTGACCTAATATTTCCGAGATGTGTTGATGACCTGTTTAACTTGAGGGCACTGTCATAGTTTTGTTTTAGATGGCTCAGATTTACCTGGCCTAGCTTCCCCATACCGTTTGACTTCACGGTTACCAAAGTTTTACTGGCATAGTTTCCTCTTGCCCAAGCCTAGTCCGTCATTTCCTGGCCGAACTTTTCTTTAAATCTCCATGTTTCTCTTTTTTTCAGGACACAAACATTGAATCTAAAGAGCATGCAACATCTCTGGATCTTCGGAAGCTTGCTCATCGAGTACATAGCGACGGGCGGCTTTTAGTTCAACAAGATGTCTAGTGGAGCGTATTTGCATCAAAAGAAACTGATTATGTGTCACTACTTTGTATACTTAATATGGAAACATGGCTTTAACCTTTCTGTGCTTGTGTGATTTTTTTCAAAAAGTTCAACTTTTGCTTTTTTTCTGGTCAATGAATTCGATTCTGCTTTTTTGGATTACTGTAAGGTTACTGTAAGATCCCCCAAAAGTGCTCAAGTGATCCCAGGTATCCCTTCTTTTTGTGTGTAAAAAGGAGAAAAGAACACAAAGATGAATTGGAAAGAGGCGAAAATCTCTAAGAAACACCACCACACTTTTACGCACACACACACAGTCCCTCACTGAGCGCCATAGGCAAATATTACTTTGAAAAAAAGAGAAAAGAAACCAATGGATGGAAGAAAGGATGCGCAGAAGTATCCGAGTGTGGGAGGAAATGGGGGAAGGAAAAAGTGGAGAGATTCGGTGAAAACTCTCTTTCGGTAGAGGGAAGGGGGAGATGAATTTTGAGTTGGTCTCTCGTCATTATTACAACAAAACTTTCAAGTTATAGAGACAACTTTGGATAAAAAAATAGAAGAGAGTTTTGCGGAAAAAAGTAGTTTTTGGAATGTTTTGCAGGTTCTTCTCAGGTCTTTGTTATCTTCATCGGTGGATTCTGTTAGAATCTTCTAGAATCTTATCCACACCGTGAGCCATTTCTCAAAACTGCTTCAGAGCAACCTAGCTATTTTTTGAAGTATATTAGCATAACGTTTGGAAGAAGACCACGACTGCATTTCACTGTCTCTCTGAAGATGGGGTGTAGTCTCCGTATCCATTAGCAGTGACTGAGATGTAGCTCAAAAAGAAAGCGTCGGAAAATAAATGCAATATGAAGTGGGCCAAAAAAAGGCAGATGTGTATCAATGATACGAGCACGGGCTGAGACTTGAAGGTTTCTGAAACTTTCCAGATAGTAGGTGGTTTTTAGAACGAAGTCGATATATATATATATATGAGTTCAGATGCTTCAACTTCTTAGTTCGAGCAAGACCTCGAAGTTCAAAACTTCGATTATAAAGTCATCCGGCAGACCGAACAAGTAGCCAGCTTCTGAAAGTGAGTTATATTTGGACTGCAAGATAAACAATGGACAGCTTGTTTTCAAGGATCGAAAAACTACGAAAGAAACTGTCTAGAACTGCTCCGGACAACCCGGATGGCTTGATTTTTTGCCTCTGTTTTGTATTAAGTTTTCCACGACCAGTTGTCAAGAAACAAGGATCTGAACTTCTTTAACAACCCTTTTTTGGTCAATCAACTCGGTTTGGTTTTCGCATGTTGTCGATTGACTGCTAAGGAGTGTACCCGGCTTTTTGCAAGACTTCTAACAAAAGAGTGATTCCGAACATGTTGATCTGTGTACCATGTTTACTCGCTTTCAGAATTCTATAATCTTTGATCTCATTCCGTGTTACTTTTCACGACTCGTCTCTCCAAATAAAACCTTTTTATTATCATGTTCAAAACTTCCTCCAAGCTTCCCCCTCAAAGCCCCTTCCGAGCACTTTTACTCCTCTCTTAACTCACAAAAAAAGTCTCTTACGTCGGTTTTCCTCTCTTTATCTATCCCCACCACCTAATAATATGTGTGCACTCTCTCTCTCTCTCTTTTTTTCAACAAGTTTCTACAGTAATCTTCCCTCTCTTTTTTCCACTATTATCTTCTTCTATCTCTTTTTCCATTGATAAATGAAAGTACTTCGAAAGAGGGGCCGAGAGAAAGTCTTGAGCATGTCTTTCCCGGGGATTTCGAGACGCAACAGTTTGTAAGAGAGTCAAAGAGAGAATAAGCTCCGCCCAATTGCCGTAGCTCTCTCGGAGCCCCCGGTGTGCCAAACTATTATCCCCCTTTCTCCTTCCCTTTCATTTTTCCCCCTGCAGAGGCACAGTAGTGTGGAGCTGTGTGCTTGTTGCAGTCTAAGCAGTTAGGAAGAACCCCTCACTTATTTTGTTAGAGAAGATCTCCCTTTTAATTACAAATAGAAGAAAACCGAATCAATCATGTCGGTTATGGAATACGAGAAGGATCCAGGATGGCAATACCTGAAGAGATCCAGAGAGCAACAGCTCGCTGTAAGTTTTTTGGATTTGATGCTTTTGGGGTTTCATTAATTCTTTTTTGAAATTTTGAAGATGTTTCTTATAATCTACTAAAATAATCTTTCAAAAGATTCCTGGAATTCAGAAAGTTTCTTCCTATTTTCTCAAATTTTGAGCCAATTAGAGTTTCTTATTCGAAAACTTTTGGTGCTTTCTGCTAAAAGTATTCCAGATGATTATTAGACTATTCTCTTCTGAATAAATTATTCCAAAATTTGAACTTTGTGTTGATTATTCTTCTTCTTAGCTTCATATTTCGCTTTTTTTCATTATCCGAATGATTTTGAAATATCAACAGTAATCACTTTGGAGGGAACTTTTATACATCAACTTCAGTTATACTCATTGGCTAAAAAAATTTGAAACGCTTTATGATCAGTTTTCTGGATATCTCCAATAGAAACTTAATTATTGTTTTGATTGACTGCATTTCGAAGTCTCTCATTAATTCAAAACCGAGGTTACTGTGGTTCTTCAAATCAGAACTCTTCAAAGTTTCTCTAGTTGATTTTTTGGTTTGAAAATGTGATCAAAATATTTGAAAAATTCAACAATCTATTGAACTAAATTTCTCTCAACTAGTACACTCTTATTCTGGCTGTAGACGCCTTCAAAACATATAGAAACCTTCAAATTCAAAAAATTGCTTAAGTTGAGAAAAAAATAAATCTTATATTTAGTTCAGAAACACCTTTCTAAACTTTTATTCATCTTGTATTCAGAAACTTTTGTTCTGAACATTAGAAACAAGCTCCCTGAAAACAAATACCACCTAAATTATCGCTTTCAGCAAAAACAACTGTCAACATTAAAATATTTTGATTTCCCAGTTAGTTCCCCTTTCAATTTCCCTTTTTTTCAGGATCAATCCCGTCCATACGACTCGAAGAAGAACGTCTGGATTCCAGATGCAGAGGAAGGTTACATTGAGGGAGAAATCAAAGGACCCGGACCAAAAGCTGATACTCTTATCGTTACCGCCGGAGGAAAAGATGTTACTTTAAAGAAGGATCTTGTCCAAGAAATGAATCCACCAAAGTTCGAAAAAACCGAAGACATGTCCAACTTGACCTTCTTGAACGACGCTTCCGTTTTGGCCAACTTGCGTTCTCGTTACGCCGCCATGCTTATCTATGTAAGTTTCTGGAAAGAATGAAGAGAAAGAGATCACTGAAAAATTAGAAAGAGATGATCTTTTTTTGAGGTTTTTCGGCTTTGAAGAGTGTCTAAGAGAGACTTGTTGGATAGACAAATAGTGCGCAAGGGGCGCCCACGCAAAAAGTGGCAATAGTGCTATCTTGAGTGGATATTTGGGTGAGATATGGTTAGAGAGAAGAGAGAGGAGAGAAATAAAGACAGGCGGTGCACAGGAAGAAAAAAGATAATAAAAAGAAAGACAAAAATTAGGATTGAGCTGAAAATGAGAGGAGAAGGGATCAAGTTGAAAGGTCATGAAGGACTAGAAACGGTTAAACTCCGTGTCCCTTGCTATGTAGAGTGAGCCGCTACGCCGTGAAATGAAAGTAACATGTAACAAACTAACTAGGGAATGGTCTAAACGCATGGTGGAGTTTCGATTCGAAATGTGTACCGATCGAAAGTTCAGGCTCAGTATTCTGTTAATCATTGAATGGGTCGCTGCGCAGCTAATTGGAACATAGTTGATAAGTAAGGCGATACAGAGTATTCGTAGTAACAGAAGATAACAGACAAGGTAGGAAGCATAGTAAAGAAGTCAATTTCAGACCTACTCTGGACTTTTCTGTGTCGTCATCAATCCATACAAACGTCTTCCAATCTACACTGACTCTGTTGCCCGTATGTTCATGGGAAAACGTCGTACTGAGATGCCACCTCACTTGTTCGCCGTCTCTGATGAGGCTTACCGTAACATGCTCCAAGATCATGAGAATCAATCTATGCTTATTACCGGAGAATCTGGAGCCGGAAAGACTGAAAACACCAAGAAGGTTATTGCCTATTTCGCCACTGTCGGAGCATCTCAAAAGGCTCCACCAAAGGAAGGAGAGAAGGAGGTTACTCTTGAAGATCAAATTGTCCAGACCAATCCTGTCCTCGAGGCTTTCGGTAATGCCAAGACTGTCCGTAACAACAATTCTTCTCGTTTCGGAAAGTTCATCCGTATTCATTTCAACAAATACGGAACACTCGCTTCCTGCGACATTGAACATTGTAAGTTTATCCCATAACTAATATTTTGAATTATTATGTTGATTCCAGATCTTCTCGAGAAATCTCGTGTAATCCGTCAAGCTCCAGGAGAGCGTTGCTACCACATCTTCTACCAAATCTTCTCCGAATTCAAGCCAAAACTTCGTGAGGAGCTTCTTCTCAACCACCCAATTTCTGAATACTGGTTCGTTGCTCAAGCCGAGTTGATGATCGATGGTGAGTTTCTTATCTTGAATTAAAAAATGGATGACTAGGAAAAGGGGGGAATGGGCTTGAACCCACTCCTTTCGTTGGTTTCAGCTTTCCCCAATTGTTTTATTTTTTTATTTAAAATCAAAAAAATTTGAAAACAAAAGTTTTCTTACAGGAATCAATGACACCGAGGAGTTCCAATTGACCGACGAAGCCTTCGATATTCTGAAATTCTCGCCCACCGAGAAGATGGATTGTTATAGACTCATGTCGGGTCACATGCACATGGGTAACATGAAGTTCAAGCAACGCCCACGTGAGGAGCAAGCCGAGCCAGATGGTCAAGATGAAGCCGAAAGAGCTTGTAACATGTACGGAGTTGATGTCGACCAATTCTTGAAGGCCCTCGTCTCTCCAAGAGTTAAGGTCGGAACTGAATGGGTGTCCAAGGGACAAAACGTCGAACAAGTTCACTGGGCTATCGGAGCTATGGCCAAGGGTCTCTATGCTCGTGTCTTCAACTGGCTCGTCAAGAAATGTAATCTTACTCTTGATCAAAAGGGAATTGATCGTGACTACTTCATCGGAGTACTCGATATCGCCGGATTCGAAATCTTCGACTTCAACTCTTTCGAACAATTGTGGATCAACTTCGTCAATGAAAAACTCCAACAATTCTTCAACCATCACATGTTCGTCCTTGAGCAGGAAGAATATGCTCGTGAAGGAATTCAATGGACTTTCATTGATTTCGGTCTTGATCTCCAAGCTTGTATCGAACTTATTGAGAAGCCACTTGGTATCATCTCTATGCTTGATGAGGAATGTATCGTTCCAAAGGCTACTGACTTGACCTTGGCTCAAAAGTTGACCGATCAACATCTTGGAAAGCATCCAAACTTCGAGAAGCCAAAACCACCAAAGGGAAAGCAAGGAGAGGCTCACTTTGCCATGAGACATTATGCTGGAACTGTCAGATACAATGTCTTGAACTGGCTCGAGAAGAACAAGGACCCCCTCAACGACACTGTTGTCTCTGTCATGAAGGCTTCCAAGAAGAACGATCTCCTCAACGAAATCTGGCAAGACTACACTACTCAAGAGGAGGCCGCCGCTGCTGCCAAGGCCGGAGGAGGACGTAAGGGAGGAAAGTCTGGATCTTTCATGACTGTCTCCATGATGTACAGAGAATCTCTCAATAAGCTCATGACTATGCTTCACAAGACTCATCCTCATTTCATCCGTTGTATCATTCCAAACGAGAAGAAACAATCTGGAATGATCGATGCCGGACTTGTGCTTAACCAGCTCACATGTAACGGAGTGTTGGAAGGAATCAGAATTTGCCGTAAGGGATTCCCTAACAGAACTCTCCATCCAGACTTCGTCCACCGTTATGCTATCCTTGCCGCCAAGGAAGCCAAGTCATCTGATGACCCGAAGACTGCCGCTGGAGCCATCCTTCAATCTCTTATCAACTCCAAGAAACTCAACGACGAACAATTCAGAATTGGACACACCAAGGTCTTCTTCAAGGCTGGAGTCGTCGCCCATATTGAAGATTTGAGAGACGAGAAGTTGAACTCTATCATTACTGGATTCCAATCTGCTATCCGTTGGTACACTGCCACCGCTGATGCTGGAGCAAGACGCAAGCAACTCAACTCCTACATTATTCTTCAACGCAACATCCGTTCCTGGTGTGTCCTCCGTACCTGGGATTGGTTCTTGTTGTTCGGAAAGCTCCGTCCACAACTCAAATGCGGAAAGATGGCCGAGGAAATGGCTAAGATGGCTGAAGAACAAAAGGTTCTTGAAGTTGAAGCCAAGAAGGCCGAAGCTGCCAGAAAGGCTCAAGAAGAAGCCTACGCCAAGCTGTCTGCTGAAAGATCTAAGCTCTTGGAAGCTCTCGAGCTCACCCAAGGAGGATCTGCTGCTATTGAGGAGAAGCTCACTCGTCTTAACAGTGCCCGTCAAGAAGTTGAGAAATCGTTGAACGATGCTAACGATAGACTCTCAGAGCACGAAGAGAAGAACGCTGACTTAGAGAAGCAACGTAGAAAGGCTCAACAAGAAGTTGAAAACTTGAAGAAGTCCATTGAAGCTGTTGACGGAAACTTGAGCAAATCTCTCGAAGAGAAGGCTGCCAAGGAAAACCAAATCCGTTCTCTTCAAGATGAGATGAACTCTCAAGATGAGACCATTGGAAAGGTTAACAAGGAGAAGAAGCTTTTGGAGGAGAACAACCGTCAACTCATCGACGATCTTCAAGCCGAGGAAGCCAAGCAAGCTCAAGCCAACAGACTTCGTGCTAAGCTCGAGCAAACTTTGGACGAGATGGAGGAGGCTGTTGAAAGAGAGAAGAGAATTCGTGCTGAAACTGAAAAGTCAAAGAGAAAGGTTGAGGGAGAACTCAAGGGAGCTCAAGAATCCATTGATGAGCTCTCTGCCATCAAGTTGGAGGCTGATGCTTCTCTTAAGAAGAAGGAGGCTGATATCCATGCCCTTGGAGTCAGAATTGAGGATGAGCAAGCTTTGGCCAACAGACTTATCCGTCAATCCAAGGAAAACGCTCAACGCATCATCGAAATCGAAGACGAGCTTGAGCACGAGAGACAATCCAGATCCAAGGCTGACCGTGCTCGTGCTGAGCTTCAACGTGAGCTTGATGAGCTCAACGAGAGACTTGACGAGCAGAACAAGCAATTGGAGGCTCAACAAGAGAACAACAAGAAGAAGGACTCTGAAATTATCAAGTTCAGAAGAGATCTTGATGAGAAGAACATGGCCAATGAAGACCAGATGGCCATGATCCGCAGAAAGAACAACGATCAAATCGCTGACCTTACCAACACTTTGGATGCCCTCCAAAAGGGTAAGGCCAAGATTGAGAAGGAGAAGGGAGTTCTTCAAAAGGAACTTGATGACATCAACGCTCAAGTTGATCAAGAGACCAAGTCTCGTGTTGAACAAGAACGTCTTGCCAAGCAGTACGAAATCCAAGTTGCTGAGCTTCAACAGAAGGTTGATGAACAATCCAGACAAATCGGAGAGTTCACTTCCACCAAGGGAAGACTTTCCAACGACAACTCCGATCTTGCTCGCCAAGTCGAAGAGCTCGAAATCCATTTGGCCACCATCAACCGTGCCAAGACCGCTTTCTCATCTCAACTTGTTGAGGCTAAGAAGGCCGCTGAAGATGAGCTTCACGAGCGTCAAGAATTCCACGCCGCCTGTAAGAATTTGGAACACGAACTCGACCAATGCCACGAGCTTCTTGAGGAACAAATCAACGGAAAGGACGATATTCAACGTCAACTTTCCAGAATCAATTCAGAGATCTCTCAATGGAAGGCCAGATATGAGGGAGAAGGATTGGTTGGATCCGAGGAACTCGAGGAGTTGAAGAGAAAGCAAATGAACAGAGTCATGGATCTCCAGGAGGCACTTTCTGCTGCTCAAAACAAAGTTATCTCTTTGGAGAAGGCCAAGGGAAAACTTCTTGCCGAAACCGAGGATGCTCGCTCCGATGTTGATCGTCATTTGACTGTCATTGCATCTCTTGAGAAGAAGCAACGTGCCTTTGACAAGATTGTTGATGACTGGAAGAGAAAGGTTGATGATATCCAAAAGGAGATTGATGCTACCACTCGTGACAGCCGTAACACCTCTACTGAAGTCTTCAAACTTCGTTCATCCATGGATAACCTCAGCGAGCAAATCGAGACATTGAGACGTGAGAACAAGATCTACTCTCAAGAAATCCGTGATATCAACGAGCAAATCAGCCAGGGAGGACGTACCTACCAAGAAGTTCACAAGTCTGTCCGTCGTTTGGAACAAGAAAAGGACGAGCTCCAACACGCTCTTGACGAGGCCGAGGCTGCCCTTGAAGCTGAAGAGAGCAAGGTTCTCCGTCTCCAAATCGAAGTTCAACAAATTCGTTCTGAAATCGAGAAGAGAATCCAAGAGAAGGAGGAGGAATTCGAAAACACCCGCAAGAACCACCAACGTGCCCTCGAATCCATCCAAGCCTCTCTCGAAACCGAGGCTAAGAGCAAGGCTGAACTCGCCAGAGCCAAGAAGAAGTTGGAGACTGACATCAATCAACTCGAAATTGCTTTGGATCATGCCAACAAGGCCAACGTTGACGCCCAGAAGAACTTGAAGAAACTCTTCGATCAAGTCAAGGAACTTCAAGGACAAGTTGATGATGAGCAAAGAAGACGTGAGGAGATTCGTGAGAACTACTTGGCTGCTGAGAAGAGACTTGCCGTCGCTTTGTCTGAATCCGAAGACCTTGCCCACCGTATCGATGCATCTGAGAAGCACAAGAAGCAATTGGAAATCGAACAAGCCGAGTTGAAGTCATCAAACACAGAGCTTATTGGAAACAACGCTGCTTTGTCTGCCATGAAGAGAAAGGTCGAAAACGAGGTCCAAATTGCCAGAGTGAGTTTTGTTAGAATAGAGAAATCTGAAATTTATTTCCACTATTACTCATTTATGATTTCAGAACGAATTGGACGAGTACTTGAACGAGTTGAAGGCTTCCGAAGAGCGTGCCCGCAAGGCCGCCGCCGATGCCGACCGTCTCGCTGAGGAAGTTCGTCAAGAGCAAGAGCACGCCGTTCACGTTGACAGACAACGCAAGTCACTCGAGCTCAACGCCAAGGAACTCCAAGCTAAGATCGATGACGCCGAACGTGCCATGATTCAATGTAAGTTTTTCCTTTAAACCAATTCCTCATCCTACTATTTTCAGTCGGAGCCAAGGCCCTCCAAAAGGTCGAGGAACGTGTCCGAAGCGTGGAAGCCGAGTTGCACTCGGAGCAACGCAGACATCAAGAGGCTGTGAAGGGATTCACCAAACAGGAGAGACGCGCTCGCGAGCTTCAATTCCAAGTCGAGGAGGACAAGAAGGCGTTCGATCGACTCCAGGAGAACGTTGAGAAGCTTCAGCAAAAGATTCGCGTCCAGAAGAGACAAATCGAAGAGGCGGTTCGTTTTTTGTTTTGAAAAAGTTCTTTAGTCTATTCCAAAACTAGAAACTGAACCTTTCCGAAAACATCAAGAAGCTTTTTAGAGACATCTTGTTGTTTTCAGTTTTTTCCGTTTTAGGACATTTTGATGTAGTGTCCTGAAAATCTCAAATTTTGTTATAGAGTTTGAACTTTTCTGGTATCTGAAAAACCTGGAATCCGGAAAAAAGTAACTAGAAACGTCTATGGAACATCTACTAGCTTCTAGTTCTTTCAATTTTGTTTTAGTCTAAAATTCATAAAGTTCCAATCCCATCTATTCATATTTTCAGGAAGAGGTCGCCACCCAGAATCTGTCCAAATTCCGACAGATTCAACTCGCTCTCGAGAATGCCGAAGAGCGTGCCGAGGTTGCTGAGAACTCACTTGTCCGTATGCGCGGACAGGTTGTTCGTTCGGCCACCGCCAAGTAAATTCCCCCCTTTAACTTCACCCAAAATGCCCCCGCCCCCCAATGACCTACAAACCCTCTTTCGATTTTCTCGTCTCCTGAATCATATATTTTTCTGTTTCTTTTTTTTCCCATACCATCATTTCTTCTTCCAGCTGCTCTGCTGCCCCAGACACACAAACAATTTCTCATAGTTTTGTAATTGTTTCTTTTTTTTTAAACTCTTTTTTTGTTGTAAAGTTTTACCTGTATTCTTTAAAATCCCCCCTCATGAACGATTCGCCCATTAACTGTCGTCCGTCTTCTGAAGTCTCTTGCGACGCTCCACACGTCTCTCCAGAATCCCTTTAGAAGACGTTGACACATTTTCGATGATTATAAAGTAAGCGATCGAGACCCCCTTCTTTCTCTCTCCCCCCTCTCCAATCCATAGAAAATCCAGTAAAAAATTCACAAAAAACGGTGTTGCCTTCAACTTTTTTCAATCATCATATCATGCTTTTTTCAAAGCCATCCATCAAAATCAATAAAGTTGTAATTAAGACCTCTCTTCTTTTCAAGCCCCGCCCACTCTTTTTGCAATGTTTGCTCCCCGTGCGGCGATGTTTGCTCCTTCTGATAAGATTCGGATATCTCAAGTAGTAGAGAGGGAGATGGTTTCGCGCATTTTCTAGGATTCCCTTCTTTTCCAGGAAATAGATGGATAAGTTTGCTCTTGTGTGCGTCATAGACCTACTCTTAAGCTCACAAAAAGTCAAGGATTTGCTTCATGCTCCGCCCATTTTGCAACAACGAAACAGAAATAAAAAGATTCAGAATGCTACATAGAAGATGTAAAAAGAAAACAATACAATTTGTGGCTTAACAAAAACAAGAAAATGGGGAATTATTATTATCAATTTTGTACTTTTCCCTCTTCAACACCATCCATCAACTGACAACAACGTTCGTGGAAGACCAGCTGATATTTCCTGGAGAACACTTTTCCACACTTTTTGCATTTAAGTGTTTGAACTTCCTGAAATTATAAGATATGTTTTTTGAGACAATTTTTAGCTTACAGTCATATGGTGATCATGAAGAGAACGGTAATTCAAGAAATACCGTGGACAGAAATTGCAGGCGAATGGTTCTTTTCCATGGGCTTGATGACGATGATGAGCCAGAGTGGCAAGGCTGTTGTATTCTTGTGGACAATCAGAGCACTGAAATACAATGAAATATTATTTTTTTCAACACAAATCAAAGAGTAACTTGGTTCTAAAGCCACTTCGTATAACATTGTTCAACTTATTAAACCCGCCCTTTCTCAGAAACGAACCTTCAGAGTTGAAATTTCCTCTTTCATGTGAACTGCCACACTATGAGCCCGACGTCTTGTAACATGATATCTAACTTGAGAACTACTAGTAGACGGTTGCCGTTCATCTGTAATACTTGTAGAGGATAATCTCCGAAGATGTTGCTCCTCCTTCTGACAAGTCATCCGATGATTGAAAAGACTTGTAGACGTGGCAAACGTGGAATTACAAGCTGGACACTTTAGTGCAGATGATCCATTACGGCTAGCATAAGGGGCTCGGGGTTTGAATGGTTTGAAGCAGATATGCGTTTGAAGAGTGGAACGATCACGGCAGTTTCTGTGACATGTCTGGCACCGGAATACACTGTATTCTAGATTCACGTGACGACGAATTGAACTGATTGAGTTGCATTGTTTGTTACAGATTCCACATGTAAACATTGCCAACATTCCGTGGATTTTCTTCCGATGACTGAGCAGATTTGGAATGCCAATACACTCGAGACCGCACAAAGAACACTGAAATAATAGAATGTTTTGCATTAAAAAACTATTTTCCTCACTCTAGCTTTTATATGACTCCCACTATTATCATCTTCTCCTTCGTCTTCCGTATTCCCTTCATCATAATCTTCTTCCATTGGATCTACCACTGATTCATTTCCAACTAAATTCGGTGATTGTACAATTATACTGCTACTACTGCTACAAGCACTAATAGGCGTTCCCATTCTGGCTTCCATTCTTGCTCGAAGACTCTGCATTCGTTTAACAGATCGACACTGTCGCAAATGATATCCCAATGTGGTCTCCACGTGGAACATTTTACCGCAGTTAGGGCATCGAAACGTTGGTTTATCGGGAAGTATTACAGCTGGTGATGGAGTGGTTGCGTTGCATTTTTCTTTGTGGCGATCGAACCAATACGAGGAATTGTAGTTGCGGAGGCAGATGGTGCACTCGAGGTCCTGGAATTCAGACTTTTTGTAAGAAACTCGAAAGCGAATTGTAACATTCCGGGGTCTGAATATGAGCTTAATAGGTAAAGTTCAATCTGCTTCTATTAGATTTTGTATTCAAATGTGTTACTCGCAAATAAGAAAACATTTGCGCAATGCCAAAATATGTAAAACCTATGTTCATGTTGCATAAAACTGGCTTTTCTGACAGATTTGACACTCTCAAAGAGACATCTTTTCGGAAGCCTTCCCTTCGACTTCATTAGAATATCATCTTGAAAAGCATTCTTACCAATTTCTCCTCTTTCTCCATCAAACTCTTCTTCGCCGATCCACCCCGCCCGTCACACTTCTCCTGATGCTTCTCCAACCAATGTTGCTGCGTATACCGTTTTCCACACTTCTCGCAATTCAACACCACTGATTCACTGCTAGGAACAATACTTCCAGTTGATTCTGGCTCCTCTTCTATCTCCTCTTTTATCTCCTTCTCTTCTTTTATCTCCTTCTCCTCTATCGCCGCCCGTTTTCTGGTCGTCACCATCTCCCGTTGTTTCTGATCTCTTTCCAAAGATAACTTACGATTGAGTTGTTCAAGAGTTCTCGGCAATTCACACCGATGTTTGTCAAAATGCCATTGACTGGAAAACGAGAAATCGCATCCCTCACAGTGCCATACTTTGTATTCTTGACTCAAATGAAGATAGATATGAGTACGTTTTTGGAATGTTTTATGACAAACACCACAGGTTAACATATCATGTAGAGAGTGTGCTTGGTGACGATGATCGAGAAGAGCCCGAATCGCAGTGAACTCTTCACCACATACAGAACACTGAAATGTTAAATTTGCGAATTTTCTAGACGAATTCCGATGAAACAAACCTGACATTTCACCTCTGGATCTCCTCCTTTTCTATCCCAATACTTCGCTGATGGTTTTGAAGAAATACTAGCACGAACTGATGTAGACTGTCTTGGTGTAGGCGTGCTTGGTATTGATTCTGTTTCAGCGTCATCGGTGCCTATAGAAGTGTTTCTAAGCAAATGCAGTCGATCTCTTCCATAGTTATTCAATTCGTTTGTACGTCTTATACCGTCAGACTGAAAACAAGCCGGTAGATTTTATTTCCGAAAAGTGTTTTCTTACATCCATTAGCCTTGGACTATAAGTGTATAGGCCGGTAAACGGATTGTATTCCACTCCGGACGCCTTTTCATGTATCACTAGATATTGCTCGTCGGATAATTCCGTCTTTGGTCCTGTTACCGAGCAAGAAGCGGCAAACTCATCAGTGACTTTTGTGGAGACTAAAGGCGCTGCGTTTCTCTGAAATTTCAATTTTCTGTGTTTTAGTTTTTACAGATGCTTGTTTTTCATGTTCATCTCTCTCCCCTGATAGCCATTATAACCTCCCGATTATCTACGTTTCCCTTTTCACCCATTTCAAAATCGCATAAACTCCTAACCAAAGTATGTCGACTCGAAACCTCTGCCAGTAAAATTTCAATATGTTTCGTCAACAGATCATCTGGCATTTCAGCATAAAATTTGACGATGACATCATTTTTGGTCGTATTCGGAACCTAAACCATGGAATATTTATCTAAATCACACGGTGTTAAATACCTCCGAAGGTCCCGGTATCGACATTTCCAGTGAGATTCGATGACTTTTTAATCTGAAAAGATTGGAAATTCACCGGAGAGACATGATATTTCTTTGAGGGAGGAGAAAACCTTCAAAGCAACCTCGATAAATCCTAATCAAAACAACTGGATAGCCCATAGAATGATTCTGAAAGTTTCCCCTATTAAAGGCGCATGGCGTTCCTTGAGGAGCGGGTCCCACCCCGACTTTCGTATTCGAACGAAGTGATGTGCATTGTCATTTTCAAAATTGTCTTTGGAGAATTTACAAGGACATTCCTCGAAAAATAGAACAGAAGTGAACAGAGATAAATTCCGTATAAATTTATTTGCAGCTGATAAATAAAGGCTCCCATATTTATTCATTGTGTTTTCAATGCAAAAAGAAAAAAACTTAGCAATAAAGCGAAAAGGGAACACGAGTTAATTATAGTACATGATAATTATTTATGAGTGGCAGCAGCCATATCGCAAGCCTCGTTGAACTTGGCAACCGCTTGCTTCCAAGCCGATATATCGAATTTTTCGTCCCAGACTCTAGCGAGTTGTTGAACGACATCACTCCAATCGGGAAGGGCATCACATGATGGAATGTTCACGAACTTTTTCACGATTCCGGTGATGGTGTCACGAAGAACGTTGCGTCTCTTGATATCCACATTGAGGTCATAACTTCCAACCTTGTCACCAGTCAGCTGTGCGTACTTTCCGGTTACTACGACAGCAATCGAGGCGGCGAATCCGTAGTAATCGGCTTGATATGTCCATGGGCGTCCGTCAACCATTTCGGGAGAATCGAATCCTTCGGTTCCGGCTCTTCCCTTGAATGATTGGTCCTTCAGTGGCATCATATCAATGGCACGTCCCCAGTCGATGATCTTGATAACAAAGGTATCGTTGCTCATGAGAGCATCTCTTCCCCAATTTGAATCAATTCTGAAAACGAATAATTAGGATTAAAACTTTGAATAAAGATGTTCTTACTTTCTAGTGATCATAAAGTTATCTGGTTTGATATCTCCGTGGATAACCTTGCTAGCATGAACTTCTTTCAGAACACGAGCCATTTGAGTGACGAGGAAACAAGTGATGTGCCAGTTTGGATCCTTCATGTTGTTGGCATACTCGAGTAGTGTTCCGTACTCGTGATATTCGTTGACAAGGAGTGAAGCAGTAGAGAAGACATAAGCATCCATGACTTGCATGATACACATATCAGCAATCTTCACACGTTCCTCTCCTCCATCCTTGATCAATCTGTTGCGCATTTGATCGCAAATGTAGACTTCCCACGCGCAAGATGGCACCTCATACTTCACAGCAACAGTTTTCTTTTCTTCGTTGATGGCACGATAGACTTTTGCATATCCTCCTTGTCCTATAAGCGTCTGAATGTGGAATGTCTCTCCACCGACTTCGCATTCACGATTAGTTTGAAGTTTCGGTGCCCGCTCCTGGAACTCGTGCATGTTGAGTGCAGGGCGAACAAGGCCCATCAGTTTTTTGCGAAGATTCTCATCCCATGGATTGATGTCTCCTTTTTTGATGATCTCACTGCGACGACGGTTCTTGCATCCGGTGATTTCAGCCTCATCGAGGATCAAACTCTGGATTTCGTCAGCTCCAATCGAAAGACGTCTACCAAGATTATCGGAGAGACAATCTATTGACGAATTGGCAGCTTTTAGTGGCTCCTGTTTGATAGTTGGTGGCGCAACTGAAGCTTGTTGCGCGAGGGCTGATGCCGCCTGTGATTTGCGACGTAGCTAAAAAAAACAATAACATGTATTCGATAGAAAGTATGTACTGCATACCATTTTGTTCAGAGTGCTAGAGGATGGAATTACGAACTCCGGCTTGACATCTCTCTCTTCCTCCTCTTGTTCCACTTGTTGCTTGTTGCCAAAATAGTCATCGACGTTGACGAACGGAACATTATGAGCTGGGGTGGAGGTAACAATCATTCCACGTGAAGACTTCATTCCGGCGAGGAAGTCATCTTCGAACACTGAAAAAGTTATTTTGAATTATGTATATTTCTGTGGTAACTTACTATCGTCTCCTTCTAAATCTAAAGTGGGTGGAGTTTGAAGAGATTTCTTTGGAAGACGAGAATGGTCTACTTCTTTTTGCTCCTCCTTAATTTTCACTGGAGCCGCCTGCTTGACAGGCTCAACAATCAGTGGCTCTTCAGCACCCTCAACTACTTGCTCGTCGTAAATCATATTCAATCCAGACGTCTTCTTGGGGCGATCCTGTTGTGGCTCCGTCACAAATGTCGGGTCTGGATCGCAAAGAACCGAGAAATCAGAGGTCGTAGACTGAGTCGGTGCAAGCGATCTAGGCCGCTCAGTAACTGCAACCGAATCGTCGCCAAGAACCATTGTTCTTTCAGACCCAATGTGAACAGTATCCGAGAACATAGCATGAGCCTCCAAATGGTTGTTTTCTGCCACCAAGTCCAATCCACCTCCACTCTTTGCAGTTCGAATAGAAGACGAAGACGATGTGGAGTAGTTGGACGTACGTTCTGAACGCGCAGTACTACTTCTTCCTGCACTCATCATTTTCAGCTTTTCGTTCTCGTTCTGTGAGTCATCATGTTCATTGAAATAGCTGGCATCTTTGGCTGAAGCAGATTTTGTGTCCGACGAAAGAGTGATCGTTGGAATATTCTCGCTGCTGAGCGTTGATGTACGGAGGGGTGGTCTCTGTGCATCTTTCGTTGGTACAACCGGTGAGTAGATTCTGCTACGCTTCTCCTCTTCATCGTCAGCGTTTCCTTCTGTGAGTGGTGACAAATGACGTCTTCTTGGATTGTTGAGATTAGCGGCCATGCGATTCTCCACTTCTTCGCGTGTCCTTCGTTCGTTAGCAGTAGGCTGATAGTTTGGCAGAACCACTCCAGAGTCTCTTCTAGCATGATTATCGACGTCCTCAGCGAATGCATCCTTCCATTGGGCAAAACGGAACTCCTCGATAGATATTCCGAAAGTAGAGGCCGAGTCGACAAACTCGCGACGGATTTTGGTTCTGGCTGCAAAAGTCTTTGTGATCTACTGTCTAACGGCATTTAAAACTTACTTTTCGGTCCAAAAACTGGCAGTTCGACTTGATACTTCGGAGCGATTTGCTGAAGGAAGCACACAGACGACCTTCTCTTTACTCTGGATCCTGGGTTCGCACGGAACAAATTCATTGTGTCATCTGGGCTGGAAAAGAGGTCTCCCGACTCTCCATTGAAGTATTCATCGACAAGATCACGAAATCCAGCTTCGATGGTGGTCATATCGATCCGTGAAGAAAGAGCTCCACGCGCCAAATTTACTAAGACTTTGAATTCATCGAACAGCTTCTGCTTTCCATACTCTTCTGCCCAGAGGAGATAGAATTTGAGGGAGTTGTTGAAATGCCCCTTTTTGTGAAGCTCTTTGAAGATTCCAGTTCCCTTGAGATTGTCACTGTAGGCGATGAGAACTTTATAGAGACGAAGCATAGTCTCGTCTTTCCGAATTTCATCGAACGCATGCTCTCTGAGAATCCTGCTCATATTATCGATAAGTCCGGTTTTCATCTCCTCTCTGGGAAGCATTTTCGACAGTGTTTCGATCTGTCTGTAAAACTCAGCTGTTTTCAACTTCCGAGAAAAAGTAACTTACGTCGTAACACTTTCGAGGGCTTGTGGAGTCGGATTCCGATCCAGTTGCTTGAATGCTTGGTCGATGAGAGACATCTTCGACTGAAAAGTTATAAATGAACACTATTAAACGCACCTTCACGAAAAAAACAAGACAATAAACAACGTGGAATGATTCACTTTTTAAAATGAAGCTGAAACACTAGCAGCGAGTGCACAAGAATGCAATGAACTCAAAACGGACAAACCTACAAATGACGATTCAATTTCTGCTGTTTCGCGGGCGCGGTTCAAAGGTACAGTAGAGCGCACATGCTATTTTCATTTTTCGCCGCGGCGACCGACAAAGACATGTCTGAACTTTTCGAATTTTCTGCTTGAGTTTCTTCCTGTTCTAGAATTGTCACGTTTTCGATGCCTGAAAACTTATGAGTTTTGCCGTCAAACATCCGAAAGCAATAAAAGTGCTCTTAGTTGTAATACGCATCACTCCAAAATCTAATTTACGCCTGACTTCTTTCTTTCTGTTTTTTTCTAACAGTTACAATTCTTCTTGTCATCGTCTTTGCTTCAAAGTGCTAAAGTTAGTGATTTTTCTCACTTCTCACTGGAAAATCTGACGAAACCCCGTTAAATCACTACTAAATGAATGTTTCCTTACATATTCTGTTTTTTCGTCAAAAAGCATCAAATGACATTAGCTTTCAGATGAGTGAATATGTCGAAATTGTGCTTCACGACCGCAGAGGGTTAAAAAGACCGAGTGATACATATTCTTGGGAAACCCATTTACGCGCGTTCGAGCGTCAACCAGACAAACAGTGTAATCCGTTTGTACCAGTAGAAGCATTCAATCAGAATCTTCTCGTAAATTTCAATGATATCGTCAGAGAGGATGTCATAGTAAGTGAAGTCTTGCATTTGACACGTAATATACTTGAATTTTTCAGTGTGAAGTTGTCAATCATGACTACGACAACAACGTCGATAATGTTGAAGTCAGGTGGTTCGTTCGAGTTGAGAAAGTGTGCGGATACAGAGCGTTGGTGCAATTTATAGGAAGTAATTCCAAGTTTTGGATGCATCTCCTCTCCGATGAGGTGTACTCGCTAGCGAAGTAAGAAACTTTTTCCCTAGTCAAAACTCAATATTCAAAAAGTTTCAGCGCTACAATGGCCGATAGAGAAATGTGGAACGTCGCCTATATTCCGCCATTAGATGTGAACGAGGAGTATAGCAAAGATATGCGTAACTTTATTCAGGTTTGTTTTTCAAAACTAGTTCATAAAAGCGGACCAAAGAGCTTTTACAGAACTGCTTCCAATGTTATGTGGAGGGACAGCCAGCGATGAGTCCACGCTACGATGAACATCGTGAAAAACTACATGCGCCACGTTTCCGTGTCGGACAACGTCTCGAACTGCTTAACTATCAAGATTCCATTCAAATACGCGTGGCACGTATTCATGAGATTTGTGGTCGACGAATCAATGTGGCAGTGTCAAAAGTGGACTATCCAAAGAATGTCGCATATCCGAATCGCGATCAAGATCGACAATGTGCTTCTAAAAAGGCACAATATTGGATCGATGAGGACTCATTTTTCATTTTTCCAGTGGGATTTGCGGCAATAAATAAACTTAAGTTGTTGGCAAATGATGAATATAAACTCCATACCAAGCGTATCGCCGAAGCTATCACAGAAGGCAAAATGCCAGAATATCAGAAAGACGACATCACTTTCGATGACCTTAAAAAGGACCCGGTTGACCAGGAGAAATGGAGAAAGTTGAAAATTGGAATGAAGTTTGAGTTGGTTGACCCACTTGCTCAACAGTTCAAAATTTTACACGTGGCATCGATTCTGAAATTCTGTACGACTGACGGTTACATAATCGTTGGAATGGATGGGCCGGATGCCTTTGAAGACAGTTTCCCAATTCATATTAATAATTTGTTCATGTTCCCTGTTGGATATGCGGAAGAGTACCGCCTTGAGCTTGAAGGGCCTGAAAGTAAGAAGGGAGAATTCGTTTGGGCCGATTATCTGAAAGAAGAGAAGGCGGAACCACTCCCAATGCATTTGTTCAGACCGATGCCACCAGCAGAGCGGCTTGATAAGTTTAAGGTAATCATTAGACGAAGTTAGAAACCTATCAATAGTTATTTTTTGTAGGTTGGAATGCGTCTTGAAGCGGCAGACATGTGTGAGAATCATTACATCTGTCCGGCTACGATCAAATCGGTTCACGGACGTCTTATAAACGTCAATTTCGATGGGTGGGAAGCAGAATACGATGAGCTTTATGATATTGAGTACGCTTGAAAATGACCAATGTTTCAATGAAATTATATTTATTTCCAGCTCACACGACATTCTTCCGATTGGCTGGTGCGAGCTGCATAGCTATAAACTTCAAGAACCAAAACCTTATTCATAATCTACTATCGGCTCTATTTTAATAATGTTGTCTTTTTTTTCTTATATTTATTCTTATTTTTGGGTTTTGGATCTCTATAAATTGCAGACTTTACGGTCACTGTTTTACCCCTTCAATCTTTCCATGCATTATTACTTTCCTATTTACCCAGTTCCCGCACACTCCTTTCTGTCTTTGTAACAATCTAATTACCCTTGTGCATCTTCTTTGACAATATCAATAAAAGGTTTGTGTTCTTTTGTTGTTTTCTGTAATTTTTTTGGTTATCACCGTGATTTCTTATCGTTTTACTATTTTTATTACCCAGACAAATTTCGAAATGTCATAATATTTTTGGCAGCCGAAAACACTTCATAAAATCAATTTCCCTTCTAATTTCGAGTTCAGATGGCTTCCGAAGACAAGTTCGAATCGGTGCTCTCAACACGTTACTGCAAAAACAGTCCGCTTGTTTCGATTCTCTCTGAAACGAACAAAGCAACTCTCTGGCGTCAATTATGGATCTGGTTGGCAGAGGCCGAAAAAGAACTCGGGCTAAAACAGATCACACAAGAGGCAATTGATGAAATGAAATCACAAAAAGATACTTTCGATTGGGCATTTATTCGTGCGGAGGAAAGAAAGCTGAAACATGATGTGATGGCTCATAATCATGCTTTCGGAAAGATTTGTCCAACTGCTGCTGGAATTATTCATCTCGGAGCCACTTCTTGTTATGTTCAGGTGAGGAACATGTTTTGGTATTTGTACAATCAGTGAAAAAACGTTTCTCATTCCGTGAAGAAGTTCTCGCAAAAGCTACAGAAAAAAACGTATTACATTGGCTAACGATATTATATTTCCACTATTCTAAAAATCAGACTCCTCAGACTCCCCCAAAAAGGGCAGAAGAATTCCTTTTAAAAAAGCTTCATTCTAATTTCTGTTTCAGGATAATGCTGATCTGATTGCCTATCGTGATTCTATTGATCACATTCTCAAGCGATTTGCCACTGTCATCGATCGCCTTGCCACGTTCTCTCTTCAAAATAAGGAAGTTGTCACCGTCGGACGAACTCACTACCAAACAGCTTCTCTGGTTACTGTAGGGAAACGGGGTGTTCTCTGGGCTCAGGAGCTTCTGATGGCCTTCCAATCTCTTGCCGAGTTCCGTGATAAGATGAGATTCCGTGGAATCAAAGGAGCTACAGGAACTCAAGACTCTTTCTTGACGCTTTTCAATGGAGATGAGCAGAAAGTAGAAGATTTGGATGAATTGGTCACTAAGAAAGCAAACTTCGCCAGACGATTCTTGATCACTGGACAAACATATTCTCGCCAACAAGACTCTCAATTAGTCTTCTCCTTGTCTCTTCTGGGAGCAGCCGCTAAGAAAGTGTGCACTGATATTCGAGTTCTTCAGGCGTTCGGTGAACTTTTAGAGCCATTCGAGAAAGATCAAATCGGATCTTCGGCTATGCCTTATAAGAAAAATCCAATGAAGAGTGAGAGATGCTGTGCTTTGGCTCGTAAGCTTATCAATGCTCCACAAGAGGCATTGACTATTCTGGCTGATCAGGGACTGGAAAGAACATTGGATGATTCTGCCGGAAGAAGAATGCTCATTCCGGATGTTCTACTCACGGCCGAAGCTCTTCTTACCACTCTTCAGGTAGCTCTGTCTGAAAATTTGACTCCCTATTAATAGTATTTTGTTTCAGAACATCTTCGAAGGACTCACTGTCCAGACAGACAATGTCAAGAAGATTGTGGACGATGAAATCGCTTTCCTCGGTTTGGAGAAGGCTATGATGATGTTGACCGAAGAGGGTGTGGATAGACAACAAGCTCACGCAGTTATCCGAAAAACTGCACTGGAGGCGAAACAACTTCAAGCCACACAGAAAGTTGACATTCGACAGACAATGGCTGATCCGTTCTTTGATTCGGTAAGAAAGAACCTTTAGGCAGAGAATGCAAAATCTGAAGATTGTGGAAGTATTCTGATTTTTACAGGTCCGTGATCGTGTAGTTGGTCTTGTTAACAATCCAATCAACTTTACTGGTCGATGCGTTTCACAAACCGAAAACTTCATTGAAAAGGAGCTGAAGCCAACGATTTCCAAGTATTTGGATCATTCCGCCGGAAAAGTTCAATTAGATGTTTGAAATAATTTGTTGAGAATCTTGTGTTATTGTTGCGTAATAGATTAGTTTTTCACACTTCACCCGGTTCACTTGAATAAACCCTTTGCTATATTTTATAGATTCGTTTTTTCTTGACAAATGTGGATGTTTTTCCCTTGATTTGTTTTCCTTTTTTCTTACACCCATTTTATTTTATCTTCTGAAAAAAACTTTAAAACTATTTGTAATTCAGCATAATGATTTCTTCGTCAGCGGATGCACTTTATCAATCATGTTACTGCGAAGAGAATGTGTACAAACTATTGGAAAAAATCACCGAAAATCGGCATAATTTTTATGCAGTTTTCATTTCAAATAGATCGAAAATGATTCCGTTGTGGAAACAGAAATCAGGAAGAAATGCTGTGTAAGTTGGGAAACTAATTGCTCTATGTAAAAAATACTCCAGTTCATTCAATAATGAAATTTTTCAGCGGATTCGTTCTCTGGGATTACCACGTGATTGCAGTTTCAAAAGGAGAAGAATCGGGAAGTTCAAAAGTTTACGATTTGGATTCTTCTCTTGATTGGGGTGTTGATTTTACAACTTATTGGAACGAAACGATGAGAATGGAAGATATGGAACAGTATATGACAAAGTATAGAAGGTTCGACTAGTTCTTAGAGAGTTTTGCCACCATTTTCTGTTTCAGAATGTTCCGAATTATCCCTGCGAACACTTATCTTTCCCTTCTATCTTCTGATCGATCACATATGCTCGGAACTGATGGAAACTACGTGAAACCACCACCGACTTGGCCTACAATCAACTCACACAATCCCTCAAATTTGATGAAAATTGTTGATTTTGAAGAGACTTTTGAGGATACTTTAGTTATGGATGAAATTGAGTTCTTTGAGCATTTTGCATAATTTTTTCAACTTTAGGTATTGAATTTATAGTTGCAATAAAAGTTTAAACTTTTTTATTCATTTTAACGGAGCACCAGGGTTAGTGTATGCCCACCGAGATAAAGTCAACTACAAACCAATCTTTAAAAGAGATAAAGACAAAAGATTTGTTCATAGAAGTGTTTATCCAACCGGAGCACCAGGGTTAGTGTATGCCCACCGGGATAAAGTCAACTACAAACCAATCTTTAACAGGAAATAAGACAAAAGATTTGTTCATAGAAGTGTTTATCCAACCGGAGCACCAGGATTAGTGTATGCCCACCGGGATAAAGTCAACTACAAACCAATCTTTAACAGTGATAAAGACGAAATATATAACTTATAGAAACATTCAACGAAGTAAAAAGAAACAAAAACATACCTGCCTGGAGTGCAAAAACGGACCCGTCCGTCGCTGTGAGAGAAAATCAATAGGGACAGAAAAATATGACGATCGTTCAGTACCATTCAAGTGAACAGAATGACTGTGCAAGACTGTGTACGACTGGACACACAACAAGCGAAGGACACGCCCCGGATAAAGGGGCGTGTTCTTCACTTTAAGATGGGAAGGAGATAACGTGGTCGTAAATGTGCAGGAAAATGTAGAGTACTGTGTGTGTGTTGGACTGTACACATGACAAATGTAACGAAAAAAGGAGAACGAAGATCAAAAAGAGCCGGTATCTTCAAAGAACGAGATTAGAATTTCAGGTTGGAAGGGTGAAGATAGAATTGGAAATACGTCAGAGTGAAATGCTGTAACAAAAAAGAGCCAGTAACATCTCTATGGGAATTTTAATCAAATTTTCGGATATCCGCTATGTGAAAGCTAGATCATGTATGCCTACTAAAAGTGGCCAACGTGAGAACATTGAATTCCAGATGCGGCTCCAAAATATTGTCTGAAACTCGGTTTCTGAGAAAAAAAAAACGTTTGTTTCAAAATCATTTGCGCATCTACTCAAATAAATTCTTTCTCGAATAAAAAAAATTATTCTTCCACAATTGCTATCATCAATACCACTTCTACTAGGACCATTTTTTACCATCCTGATTGTCTCATTCTTTGTTTGTACTTGCGCCATATTTTGAAAAATTGTAATGAATCTCATAAAATTCAAAGCTCTCTTGTAATTTATGAACAGTTTCAAAAATCCAAAAAATTCATACACAATTCATAAAAGAACGTTCTATTCTCCTTTCTTCCGATGACGTCACTCTTCTCTCAAACAGCCTCGGCAATCTTCTTGAGCTCACTGGCCGACATATCAGCACAATTCTCATAGCCATCATCGTTTTCCTATAAATGGAACGTACTTACTTGAAACATTTTTTATCAAAAACCCAACTTTTTTCTCCTCATTATTCGCTCCATTCTTCTTGGATTTCGTCGACTTTTTCGTGGATTTTTTAGATTTCTTGGTGGATTTTTTGGCTGATTTCTCCTTTTCTTTCTTCTCTTCCTCCTTTTTCTCCTCTTTCTTTTCTTCTTTTTTCTCTTCCTTTTCTTTAATTTTCATCACTTCTTCTTTTGGAGCATCTGATACTGGAGCCAGTGATTGTGATGGTTTAACCACTGGTGATTGCTCAACTGGTGTACCTGCTGCCGTGCTTGTTGTCGATGATTCTTTGCTCTTTTCTTTGCTCTTCAACTTCTTTTTTCCACATACAATCATGATAAGAGTGGAGAGAAATATGAGGTTTAAGAGATGAAGGATGAGATGATGGGAAGATGTGTCCAACTGAAAAACGAGCATTGGAAATCCTGCCTCCATTAGAGCGCTTTTGCAACTTACTCTCATTTTGAAATCCTAAACAGTTCCTCAATTCTTAGAGACACTTTAGGTGAAAATAATTGAAAACTGATTTCAACACTCGATAAAATTTACGGGGCGTAACGTCTATATTGAAGTTTTTTCCGAACCAGTTCACGATTATTTTTAAGTGCGGGAACTATTTTCTTAGGTTTCGCATTTTAGACTACTTTTCCTTGGGTGCTACCCGTAATAAGAACTGGACATATCAGAACTGACCCTTAGAAAAACCGACTTCTGAGAACTGTCCCGGATAAGACCCTTTTCATGCTCGTAATTGGAAATTTTTCACATCTTGAAGATCATTTCAGGGAAATAGTGTCAGTTCTGATTTGACCGGTACTTATCAGATCATTTCTGACCCTTCCAGTTCTGGTTAGGATAATTTTTTCATCAGTCTTCTTTCGTCATTTTCATTTTTCACTTCAAACTCACTTTCATTTTGAAATCCAGTTTCTCAGTTTTTAGAGACACTTCCAGTATCAAATGATTTTGAAATGATGGGGGTAATGATGATAAATAATGACTACGTGTGGTTTTTTTTCACATTTTTTTGGTGTATTTATTTGTTTTTTTTAACACTGAAAATGTTTATTGTTTCTCCTTTCTTGCTTTTCAGATCGGGTCCAGACTTGGAAAGTTTAATCTTTGTGATGTAATGCATTCGCGCTCTGTTGACGACCGTATCTTTCGCACGTTTTTTTTTCAAATTTCATTGTTTCTCCTAAAATTGGGGAATTTCTATCGAAATTTCAAGCTGAAAAATTAGTTTCCATCAAAAATTTCTTTTCAAAATACAAAATGAAATAAATGTCTCAATATCAGTTGTGATAATCGCCGAAAAATACATTTTCAGACTCACTTCTTTCAAAGATTGAATTCCAAATTTTCAGTTTGATCTCCCGGCGCCAAAATCGAATTAGAAATCAAAAAAAAACAAGATGAAATTTCTTCGTTTTTCGAAGCAAATCCAACTCACTTCAGTCAGTCTTCGTCGAAATGCGCTTCTCGTTGATCATCGCTCTTCTCCTCATCGGAGGTTGGTTTCATTTAACTTACTTCAATTATTTATTCTATTTTTCAGCCGCTCTCGCTCACCCATCCAACCCGATTCGTGCGAAGCGTGACACCAACGATGACAACTCGCTTGCCACTGACGATGTCAGCGGAGACGGTTCGGGAGATGCATCCGGTGAAGCTTCTGGAGAGGCTTCTGGCGAAACATCAGGCGAATCATCCGGCGAAGCATCAGGCGAATCATCCGGCGAGTTCTCCGGCGAAGGTTCTGGAGAATCATCTGGCGAAGAGGGATCCGGCGAAGAGTCACCAGTAGTTGAGGTCACTCCACTCACTATTCAACAACTCGAGACACTCAACACTTATGCTCAACAAGTTCAAGCCGAATCGCAGAAGCTTATCCATCAAGCTAACTTTGTTATCACTGAAGTATGTTTTATAGCTTTTCAGAATTTCTCAATCAAACTTTCTATTTCCAGATGACCGCTCTTGCCGCCAACGCTCAAAACCTTGGAATCCTCTCCAACGTTGTTCTTACCAACTCACAAGTCGTTCTTGACAGCGCTCGTCTCTCTTTGAACGAGTCTGAAACTGAAACTGGAATAACTGAACCAACTACTGTCGCTACTCCAGGCTCTTGTGTCTCCTCTTCAGTCTGTTACAATGATGCCGGATGTGGAAGTGGAAAGTGTATCGGAGCATTGGCTGGAACTTGTAACTGCAACTCATGTGTCTACGGATGGCCGTAAGTGTTCTTTTTCCCCTGAATCACTCTCGAATTCCATTTTTTAGATGCCAAGAGGACAGCGCTTGCGGAGGATTCGTCGGTGCCTGCAACAGCATTACTGCCACGTGTGACTGCTTCAACGCCTACTCTCAACACAACATGACCCTCACCGAAGCCTTGACCGGATTCTGCAACGTCGCCAAGTGTAACGGAGCCGAGGATAATGTCGAGAACTGCTTCGGTCTTCCATGCAACTACGGATTCTGTGTCTGCTAAGAAGACTTTTTATCACCTTCTCACTTTTTTCTTTTTATCTATTTAATGTATTGCCCGAGATTGCATGTGTACGAAATAAATAAAAATGATGCCAAGTCCATGTTAGCGCGCGGACGTACGCGCAACCTGTTCCCCGGCCGCTAGCCGATTACGACGACTTCGGGAAAATGATAAGGAAAAGCATTGGGCGAGAATTCTTGTTTGATCATTTCGGATTGCTTTTCCTTCTTTTCTCTTCCCAAAGAAAAAAGAAGACGTCAGTTGTGTTTCTCAATCATTTTCTTTCTGTCAATTCGAAATGATTCCTCCTCTCCTTTTTCTATTTTTCACCTTGGCTCCTACAATTTATTCGGAGCCAATGCTCTACATGTTTCCTTCGAATCCCCAATTACATCCACCTGCTATGTATCCAAATCAACAGTTTATGAGGGGAAAAGTTAGAGATTTACCCGATTCTGGAGTAATTTATTTGAATAGAATTAAGCCAATTGGACAGGAATTTCAACAGAAAGAAGCAGTTGCAGAAGTTCAAGTGGAAGTGAAGACTATTCCACGACAGAATGTGAGTTGAAAAAAATTACTTTCGAATGCAAACTCGACTTTATTCCTTGAAATTTAGAAGATAAGAAGTCTAGATTATTCTCACTGCATGAGATCTTTAAATCTTCTCGAGATTTTTTAAACGAAACAATAGATGAGCTTAATCTCCTATCCATATTCAAAATTAGCTGAACTTCCAAAAGAATTAGAATACGTTTTCATCTGCAATTCTGTTCTCCAGAGACCTCCATCCTCATTCGAAAGATATAATTCCGAAGAAGAAAGAGCTCCAACAAGAATTCCATTTACACTTCCTCCAACACTTCCCCCAACTACTACTACTCGTGCTCCTCTTCCACCACTATTCTTCGCTGAAACGGTATGCAAATATGCTCTATTTCCAATCATAAAAACTAGAAATGTTCAGAAAATCGACGATCAAAAACTTCCATTCTACAAGCCTGCTAAACAAGGGCAATTGTCAGTTCCAGAGGAAGCAGAGTTAGACAGACTTTTGGATGATTTATTGAAGAATGATAATATTCCAAAGGTAAATTTCTTATCATTTTTTGATCGTCATGCACATTTTTAGCAAACCCTTCAACTCGCAAAAATCAAAAGAAGTGGATCAAAGCGTCACGTTGGTGCCATCTCTCCGAAAGTAATCTCTTTCGATGGAACCGCCCGTGTTGATAAGCCACGTGCCAGAGCTCATGGTACTCCAGTTTCTGTTAGTCTCCAGCCAAAGAGATTGTATGCATCTGGGTAAGAAGAAGTTTTGATAAGAAGGAAAAGTTAGACCGTGATTTACAGAACTTCTTCCATGAAGAACCAAGGACCTGACTTTGATCCATGGGAGAGAATGGGACAATGAGAATAGGTGCAGAGTCTAATAATATAATAATTTGCTATAATTTTCTCATATTGATCTGAAATAATAAATACAGTTTCTTGGAAAAACGGCTATAAAATACACACACAGAAATATTTATAAAATTATAACGATTCTTAAGTTAATTCAATTTTTATTCAAATATCGTCATGAAATCAAAAAGTTTGTCATTGGAAAAAGTCAGATAAAAGTTATTCAATTCTCTCCACTATCCGTGGCTGTGACTTCTTTTCTCGAATCTCTTGAGTTGAGAAAACGAATGGAGAATTGGCAAGAAGTGGGACGAATTTACCGGATCCAGGTACGGTTTGAAGTTTTCCGTTTGCCCAGACTATGCGGCCTCTGAAGTAGGAACACGATACGTGGATAGTATAGGAAAATGGAAAGAAAATTTCAAAAGTTGGCATTGTGCCAAATAAAGATTACTGTGGAAAGAGATTACGGTACCTTGAAATAGTGATTTCTGCGACTCCATGGCACTTGATTCCTTCGAAAACGTTGAAGTCCAAATTCTAAAAGTTAAAAGGGTTGAAAACTCATTTTCACACAATAAAGCGACGTGCAACAACAATAGAGGAACACCTACATGATGATGTGTATCCTTTGAAATAGTCCGATAAGCATTAGGATTGAAAATCACAATATCAGCATCTGATCCTACTGCGATTCTTCCTTTTTTCGGATAAATATTGAAGATTTTTGCAGCAGTGGCACTTGTAATGGAGACATATCTCATAGGATCAATGATTCCAGAATGAACTCCTTTCTCCCAAACAACAGACATTCGATCCTCAACTCCATTGATTCCATTCGGGATTTTTGTGAAATTTCCTCTGAAGAAAAAATAATTGAGGGTGGAAAATATTTGAATTAACTCACTTCCCCAGAGATTTCTGTCTACAATCATAAGTGCAGTTATCAGTCCCAGTCAAATGAAGTTCTCCTCTATAAAAAAAAGACTCATTTTTTAAGATCTTCGATTCCAGAAACTTACGCAGCCAACAATTTCATCAACAATTCCGGAGTGGTAGGGTCTCTACTTAACGGAGGTGACATCACGTATCTAGCAGCATGAAGCCAGTCTTCATCATAATAGTGGGATCCATCAAGAGCTAAACCTGCAGCGATTGGTTCTCCAAAGACTATTGATCCTTGGGAACGATGATAGGAAATAGCTGCAGCAGCTCCTTTGGTCATTACATGGACAATATAAACAGGGCAGTTGGCTTGAGCAGCAAGGACGCATGCACGGTTGGTGGCTTCTGCTTCGATCTGAAATTTGGTTGAATTGGGTTCTGGTATTTCGAAACTGAGGATCTACATCTACTGGAGTATGTATGCTCTCTTCTCATAGACTCTGTGCTCTTTTCTCATAGAAATGATCCCACCTCTTCCGGTCGACTCTGAGTATGCCCTTCTGGTCCAGTCACTCCTTTCGCCAACAAATCGATTTCCTTTTCTTTGATAACTGATCCATTTTCTGCATGAACTCTTGCCAGAGCTCGAAGTTTTGCACATTCTTGCATTGCTCGATACATTTCATCATCCTTTACCATCAGAGTTCCCTCGTAAGCCATGTAGAATTTGAACGAATTTACTCCTGGAAGAGAAACTATGTTTAAATTTATTCCAATCGTAACTTTGTTCAATCTTCAAAAATATCTTACCAAATTCCGGGCTTGTAATAACAGCCATTTGATCAGCAGTTTCTGGTCTCCACATTGTGATAGCCACTGATAATCCATAGTCACAACACACTTTTGGATCGGCCCACGATCTCCAGCGAGCATATCCAGCCATGAGGGATTCTCCATTTCGATGGTCCGGGCAACAGAAATCAATAATCTGGAAGAAAAATTTCAGATGGTACTGTCGAAGAGGGAATACTGGTCCCTTTTGTTAGGAAATCAGAAAAATCCAAAGATCAAGTTTTCAAATTACTGTTCTTATCTTTCAAAATGTATTAACATTTATAGTCTGTACCGGGAACTTCGTATGACAGGTGTACTTGAAGTTTTTATTTCCTTTTTGGCTTTTTGGAAACTTTTGGAAAGTCACGACAATCATTTCTCGATTTCTTTTCTAATCAAAAGACTTTTAATGGTCAGAAGACGTCAGAATCTAACCATATGAAAATATGACCTTGGAAAACAAAGATCACATTTTTTGTCGTAACGAAAAGAAACGAACCATAGTAGTTCCTCCAGCCACGGCAGCTTCAGTTCCTTTCAAAAAGTCATCTTTCGTTACTTCTCCCATATAAGGCATTTGCATATGTGTATGTGGATCTATTCCTCCAGGTATAACCAAACGATCTGTGGCGTCGATAAGTTCCATATCAGGAAGTGGGGTGATATTTGAGGAGACTTCTCTGAAAATATTGCTAGTCAATTTACAGACAAGTTTGAAAGTTGATTCAGAGCGGGATTTTCGATAGTTTTCGGAAAGTTTCAAAGAAAGAAATTTCTAAATATCTGAGACTTTCCAGATACTTTTTTCTTATCTATTCTCTTATGAACTCCTGCGCGTCCACCATCTGCTAGGTACAAATCTGCTCTTATAATACAGCGACTGTTCCGGATTTCTCATGACTTTCAAAAGTTGGTGACAACATGTTCAATCAGAGAGTTCAAGACTGAATCGAACCACAAAAAATAACTAGAAACTCACACAATAATTCCATTTCTAACGAGTACATCCGCCTTGAACATTCCATCTTCATTTACAACTGTTCCGTTTTTGATGACAAGTGGTGGAGACATTGTTAGGCTGAAAATTTGAATAATGAAGAAGAAATAGAGGCAAAAAGTCTGAAAAGGACTGTTGGACGGTTCTAAATAGACTGGATGAGGCCTAGACTTGAAGTGGCCTAAAAACTAAAAGACTGCCATTTTAATCGTAAAACTACTAGACAGAGAAATTCGGAGAAAAAGCCTAAACTAGCCCGTATTCCGAATGAGACAGTACAAGTCTAAGTCTAGTCTTGACCGCAAAACATCAACAAAAAAGGGAAGAAGAAAGCACCGAGAACATAATAACACAACCAGATTTGGCATGTGTCTTCCTCTTCTTCTTCCCCAATTCCAAAATCAAAGATAATAAAATATAAATCGTTATCACATAATTGATAAGAATTCAAAATCAAAGAGACAACCCCTCCCCATTTCTTTCTGAAGGAGAGAGGACAAGCGTGTGATTGATAAGGAAAAGAAGACGTACCCTGTCAAATGAAGACGTCAAAAAGTCACACGTCTTCTGAATCGGAAGTCATTCTTGGACGTAATTGAACGAAACGATTCGGATGGGATGATTTTCTGAAAATAGGTGTGATTTTGTTGTTACTTTTCCGGAGAATACGTCATGGAATTTCAGATATTTCAGAAGTTCGCTGATATAAATTGGCACGTGGTATGATGTTGTTATTGTCTGAAGATGTTATGGGTGCATGACTGCATGACTTGCACGAAAAAGTACAAAGAAATAAACAGAATCAAAAGTTGACTATGAAATTGGAATTTTGCAATTTGTTGAAATACGAGCATGGGATGAATGATTTCCTTCGACGTTTCCAATTGACAACATAACTGACATTTTTGAAGAATAAAGCGGCAGCCCCTTATAAAACGGCATGTCTATCGACAGGCAGTTGTAATAGAGGTATCCTTCGAACCGAATCATGGACTTGGCACAATTACAACTCTTGATCAAAGACAAAACTTTTTGACCTTTTTTCACTCCTTTCTCTCAACTATGTACAATGCTTTGCTTTTTTTTGATTAGAATCTGTTCCGAAATACGTGCCTTTCTAAAAGAGTAAACTCCCTAATTAGTCCTAACGAACCCCTTACTCCATCCTGCTAATTGCTATTGACATCCCGTAGGAACCATCCCTAAATCCACCAATTCCCCCATTTTTCATGCTTCTCCTCCTACTTCTAATCGTATACATTCTTTCTTTTTCTACTTCAAATTGTTATAAAATAGCTGTGCCCTCTAACCTCATTGATGAAATAAATCCAGTTTTGGAATTTGTCGATTTTCGAGTTCAAGTGATTCCGTATGAAACGAAGCCGTTGTGGCGGATAAAACAGGATAGTGAGAAGGTCAGATGTGTAGTTTGTAGTGAAGAGTGAAATTTCAGTCTGCAATTGTTTGGCTCTCGGAGCATCGGCTATAATTCTTCCGGAGCAGTATGAAGGGCATTTGGCAGCTGCAGCAATCGTTCAGGTGGGCAGCCCTGCCGTTCTAAAAGAGGTTCCGAATTCATAAAAATTTCCTTTCAGAGCATAGCCGATAACACAAATGTCCCCTGTGTTAGTCTTCATTTATCCCCTCCAACTCGTCCATCAACTCATCTTCATCCTCATTTGAATGCTAAATCTTTGGCTGTAGCAGCTTTTATAAAACGAGAAAAATGGAAAGATGTTGTCGTAGTTTTCGAAGAAGCAGATGAATTATTGGAAGTAACTGATATGATAACTGCTGGACATTTTGATCCAGACTCTTTTTCTTCTCAATTGGTTCGATTAAAACATGGAGATGATTATGGAAATGAGTTGAAGCATATTAAGAATAAGTTGGGTGAGTTTCTTTCAATATGAGAAAGTTGAAGAAAAAACTTCAGATCGATATCGTATCGTAATAAATATTCCATTGCCAAGAGCTCTTCATTTTCTGGAGCAAGCTGCGAATATGTCAATGTGTGGGGTTTTGTATCATTATGTGGTTATGGATATGGTAGGTCTAGGCTAAGAAGTTAGGCTTTTTTGATAAAAAGTGTCAGGGAGAGAGCGCAGACATGCAGACAATCTCGTTTCTCTGCGCTCTCTCGCTCTTTTACCTCTTCGGCTCTTTTCAGGATCTCGTAACCATTGATATCGACAGTATGCGTTCCATCGAAGACTGCAACATAACTTCTTTCGGTGTCCATGACGTCCATTCTGAATTCGTAGAAGATATGCGTCAAGAAATAGTCCACAAATCTTCAATTCGTCTTCCCAAAAAGGGAATTCCATACACGACATCCATCTGGATTGATACTTTACGTCTTCTGATTCGTTCAATGAAATCCATTCATATATGGGAAGAACCGAGATGTGGTACAACATGGGCAGCCGGAAGTGATATCAAGAAGAAGTTTTTCGAGACTCCATTGTCTGGAATATCTGGAGATTTGTATTGGGCTCCGTCTGGGGAAAGATCCAATTATACCCTTCATGTTTATAGAAGAAAACTTTGTAAGTTTGGGTTTTGATTTTTGATTTTTTAAGAAAAAAATTTGATTTCAGCATTCCAAAAGTTTGCCGAATGGAGTAGTCGTACCAGGCGAATCGCCTCATCTGAAGCCGTGGTCATTGCCAATTCCAGTGAAAAACTAACTTTAGAGGGGAAACATCTGAAAATATCCGTCTACTTGGAAGCTCCGTTTGTGATGATGACGTCAAATGGATCCTATGAAGGATACTGTATTGACTTGTTGCATGTAAGCTAATGCAAATGCGCTTCAATGAAAAAAAAAGTTTTCAGAAAATCGCAAATATCTTAAAGTTCACTTTTACTATACAAAAAGTTCGAGACAATGCTTATGGATCAAAAGAGTCGAATGGAAAATGGAGTGGAATGGTTGGAGAGTTGCAGAGAGGGGCACGGTAGTTGGAAGAAAAATTACAGTAATCTTTCGCTTTCAGGATGCCGACTTGGCAGTGGCTTCATTGACGATTAGCTATGGTAGAAGCGAGGTTATAGATTTCACTGTTCCCTATATGCATTTGGGTATTTCCATTCTTTTTAAGGTGAGGGCTACTGTAGAATGGATTACTGTAGTTGAGGCCTTGTCTAGCCTTGTCTACCGTATTTTTGACCACAGTAAAACCTGCGGATTACTGTAAATATTTCCAGAAACCCAGAATCACCGATTCCGACTGGTTCAAATTCATGGATCCATTGAGCACTCAAGTTTGGATTATGACATTTGCCAGTTACTTCGTTGTCTCAATTGCAATTTGGATTATTGCAAAGTTAGTTTTTCCTCAGTTTCCCTTTCTCTACCTCATCATTTCTAGAATAAGCCCATACGAACAATTCGAACGAGATGAAGACACTGGACAGTACAAACCAGTGGATAATCAATTTTCTCTTCGAAACTCCTTTTGGTTTACAGTATGCTCTCTTATGCAGCAGGTAAAGTTACCGTACAACTGGTTACTGTATTTCTCATTTTCCAGGGAAGTGAACTTTGTCCTCGGGCGGCTTCTACCCGTCTTTTAACTGCCATTTGGTGGTTTTTTGCTCTTATTCTGATATCTTCATATACTGCAAATTTGGCTGCCGTGTTAACAACTAGAAGAATGGAGACACCAATTGAAAATGCAGATGATTTAGCAGCACAGACAAAGATAAAGTATGGAACACTGGGAAGAGGATCAACAATGTCGTTTTTCAATGTAAGTTGGCCAAGGATAGAGATAGAAGGATGTAGTAAACTAGAAAGGTGTTTACCTCGAAATTTTGTACATTTTGTCAGTTGATCGCTTTTTGATATCTTTTATGCCTCTTGAGTTATATTGCCTTGAAAGTTGATGCAGACCAGAGAGGACGCAGACAAGCATACACTCTCGTTTCTCTAATCCTCTATTACAGGAATCCAAAATCGAAACATATGAAAGAATGTGGCAATTGATGTCAAGTTCTCCCGGTTTATTTGTTCAATCTTCCAAAGAAGGGATCGCAAGGGTGAAGGTATCTCATAAATCTGGGTCAAACTCCCCCAAAATATTTGATTTCCAGAGTTCCGATTACGCCTACCTAATGGAGTCTTCAATGCTGGAATATGCAGTTGAAAGAGATTGTGAATTGATGCAAATCGGAGGATTGATTGATCAGAAAGGTTACGGTATTGGTCTTCCAAAAGGGTCCCCTTATCGAGAATTGATTTCAACAGCTATTTTGAGACTTCAGGAGAAGACAGAGTTAACAGAATTGAAGGAGAAATGGTGGAAGGTTTGTTCATAGTGTGAAAATAGACTACAAACTACAATATTCCAGGACAAAAGTGTGGTTTGTGAGCAACCAAAACGGAAGGATCAAGACGATGGAGAATCGATTGGAGGAATCTTTATTATTCTTGTAGTTGGTCTTGTTTTAACTGCAGTTCTTGTTATTTTTGAAATGATAACCACGAGGAAACCATCACCAGCACAATCACAAGTTATTCGTCATGTCAATGTTATTCCGACTTTTAAATTTGAATTTTTTAAATGAAGAATGTTTTGAAGGAAAGTTATCTTATTTCTAGTTCTCTTCCTCTTTTGGCATCTTGCCAATTTACAGATTTTTTGAAAATTTCGTGAGCTAATGCCACTTTGTGTGTTTCTGAAATGTCTGTAATTTGTTCATAAAAACTTTTTTTTTCAAAAATGCATTTTTATTTCAGCAAGTCAAAATAAAAAATTGGTGTGCACAACGGGTTTCTTTTTCTCAATTTTTTCTTTCGGTTTCCAAGAAGAAATACTCTTAAAATTCAATTATCGAAGAAAATTTGGCAAGCTGCAAACAAAATAAAAAGCTGTCTTTCTTTGTTTCTTCTATACGATTGGATAGAAGAAATGGGCGGAGCCTAGTGGAGGGGAAACCGGACAAAAAAGAATAATGACTAAATAATTTTTAAAACAAAAAAAATCTGAGTATCGTTTTCGGGGGGATTGGGAAGAAAAGGGATGTGAATGCATTGGGGGAAGGGGTTCGGGACATGACTAGAAATTATGAAAAGCTTCAAAAGAAGAAGAAAAAAGTACAAAATCATTGGAAAAGAAGACGTTCCAATGGGACAACTCCATTATTAATCTGTGATGTTGAAGACGTCAAACGGACACATCTGGCAAGTCCTCCACGAGTGGATAGAACTCGTAACTTTTCTCCGTCTGTTAGGGAGAAATTAGCGAGTTGGTAGGCACCCATTATAGAAGCAACACGGATTCTTGTGGATGAAGGTGTCCGTGGGGTGGAGGTCGTTGAGGTGATACTGCTGGTACGACTGGAAATGATTTTGATTAAAGATGAAAAGATATCAAGAAAAGCAGCATTGTTATGTATCAATCTTAAATTATAAGACCTTTTTGTGAGTTTGAGAATATGAAATAGTTTGAAGCGTGATCGTCAACCTTAACTTTTATTTCCGACTAAATTCAGACTGTTCATACTAATCTGATCCCTGTAATAGAAGGGTATACTTTGAAAATGTTTATCTTCATTTGGCTATTGAAAAGTTGCTAGTTGGTGAACTTCTTATCACCTGCGAGCTTATTATGTTAGTTAAAAACTTTTGGATTTCTATGACCACTAGCAAGATCAATAAACTGAAAAGCGCAACGTTTGATGCCTTTCTACTACAGGGTTTTCCGATAACTGAGACGTTTCCGGTTCTCACCTTGTTGACAATGGTATCCTTGACCGTCTAGATGGTGCTGTTGCAAGCCTTGCAGGCACTGAAATACTTTTTGGAACCCTTGAATCCGATGCTATCCTTGATGCTCCTTCCCATTGTTGCATTGATCTCGTATACTGCGTGTTGCTCATTGAATCGGTACGAGCTTCAATAACTGGCAAAAGTGACAAACTATCAACCATTCTCCACAACAATGTTCTGTATTCAGCACTTGCCGAAAGAAGGAATGAATCGTCCGAGTATAATGTTTTCAACACTTTCTCTTTCAGCACAATATAGCACAGCCAGCAGTCCAGGGAATTCTCTCTGAAATTATTTTAAATAGAAACTATAAATGGGTTAATCGGGGAGTCTTACCTGATAAGCTCTTCGAAGAAGATTTCCACTTTGACGTTATCAGTTTTTGAACATTCCTCTAGTTGTTTGACAATGGAATGAACGTCTTTTGTGGCTGGTCCTTTTGAAGTGACTGTTCGGATCATAGTCCAAGCAGAGACACCTTCAAGGAGACCATCTTCGATGAGGCATCTCATGGCACTGAAAAAAGGTAATTTGATAAGGAAGAAGAGAATTGGAGTGGATTCAGACATGAGCTTAAGCTTGACTATAAAGTTTTTTTAAAGTTTCTATTTCCCGGCTTCATCTCCAAAACTCATCAATAATTTCCAATTCATAATACTCACATGACAAGTAAATCACTTCCATCACCCCTTGAAATTGTTGCAACCCCTTCAACAACATTCTCCACAAGTGTCCGTTTTGCCGCATAAATCGGCAATCCGACAATTGAAAGCTCCTTGGCGCGCAATTGATGGCGAGTCGTTGAGCTGAAGAAATGAAAAATGAGGTCTTTAGGAATAGAGAAAAGGAGTGCTGCGCAGGCAGAAAGAAAGATGAATGAGAGGGGTCAAATGGAGAAGGGCTTACGTTGTGGGAGCAAATGAGAAATTGGTGTCAGTTGGAGTGGATGCGCAGTCGCATAGTACTGTTTTCGTTTGTGCAGTTTGAGCCCAAATTGGTGGATGTATCCTGGAAAGAGATGGGGGATTACTGTAGTTCTGAAGGCGCATTACTAACCTCCTTCGAACTCTGTAACATGTCCGACATGCTTCATTCGCTGACGCTGAAATTCCGGGAATCCGACGATGGTCAATGCAATTTGAAGGGGCGTGGTTTGAAGAGCTGGCACTTTGTGGAGCATGTTTCAAAGTGGATGAGGTTAGCAATTGAGTGTTGCTCTTGAAGAATGAGCAAGCTTCTGCGACGTGTCTGAAAATGGGAAGGTTGAAACTGAACTGAAGACAGTGATGAAGCATGCTTGAAAATATCTCTGGATTTCTAAATTGGATTTTCTGGGAATGAGAAAGATAATATATTTCATTCAATTTTCCCCTGAATACATTTCTTTTTTTCCCCAATTTCCGTCCCCCCCAAAAAACGGAAAGAAGTTCTCTCCCCGAACAATCTCTGCGTCTCTCACTTCCCCACACTATTTCCAAGTGCATCAAAAGAATGAGAGACGCGCCAAATAGTCTCGAGATTAACACGGAGAAAAAAAAAAGAAGAGAAATGACTCACTTTGGCAGAAGCACTGAAAGAGATTGCCAATCCTCAATGTGACTCGGACCACTACATCCAAGACCAGAATCTGGAGAATCTTCCTGGAAAAAGAGAGGATTATGAATTATGGAAGAGGTGTGGGAAGAACTTTTGAGGCAGAAGTTTATGAATTCAAAAGTAGTTTTTTGCTCTTCGACTATCTTGATGGATTACGGTAGCTGCAGTACCCAAAACTACAAAAATACAGTAGGCTTAATACAGTCCTTACCTGGAAGAATAGCGGAAAATCGTTTGTCGAAGTGATTGATGGAAGTGGTTCACCCTTTTGCGTTTTGATAATTGCATCCCTGAAGGAGGCGGTAAACGATTCGCAGAGTGATGGCATCTGGAAAATGGATAGGATTAGGGAAATAGTAGAATTTTAATAGAATCAATATTCTGAAAGATTTTGTGGTAAGCCTATGACAGATCCTAAGAAAGAACAGTTTGCCAAACCGTAGATTATCATGGATTCTACAGTAACTCGAAAGTTTCGGAAAGTTCTGAAGAGTGTATTATATTGTGAGCGTGAAGTTCGCGTCAAGTTCGCTCCACGGATAACTTTTCGATATGACCGAGAAATGAAAGCTGGAAGAGTCGGAACTGCAACCATAGTCCGAGGCTTCGACTCTTCCAGCTTTCATTTCTAGGTCATATCGAAAAGTTATCCATGAATCGAACTTGGCGCGAACTTCAAGCTCAAAATACCACTTTTCACTGTTTTGAAATTTTCTAGTTTTGATCCCGGACTTGCTTTCTTAGCTTCACCAACTTGGAAAACCTTGAACTTGATAAAAAAACTGTTCTGAATCTGGAAAGAAGCTTGCATTGAAGATTTCTACAGAACTGTGTGTCTCTTTTTTTCAACAAGAAGCCAAAAAGTTTCAAAAAATTGGAACATAATCGATAATAAAAGTGAATGTAAATGTATAAATGATAAGTGTGTAGTACTAGCCTGTTCCCCTCTCTCTTTTCTTCCCACTTATCGGGTAAGAAAAAGACATTGACACGAAAAAAAGAAACGGTGAAGAAGGAGAAGAACCACGCGGAGACGATAAAACTTATTGGCGGAAGACCAAAAAAGAGATTGGATTATGTAAGAGGAATTTATTCTTTTTCTCAGAAAACAGTTTTTTGGGTAAAAATATCCCGACGGAATACTTTTTTATTAGTGGGGGAACGGTTAAATCGAGGTGTTGTTTTGTTATCTGATTGTAAGAGGTTAGATATTTTTGGAATGTTTTTGATTGGATCTAGAATCTAAATTTGAAGTTCGGAAGTATAGTACTTCCAAATTTCAAGATCAAAGTAGTTTTCAAAACAAGATAAAAAATGGCCCAGTAAATAACTGGAAAAGTTAGGCCATCTTATTGAACTTTGAATAAAAAATAAATTCAGTAAGGATCGTGTACACTAAAAAAAAGTCAGCTTCAATGTCAGAATCAGAATCTAAAAAAAGAAAATGACCTGGTTTGATTTACTGAACCTTTTACTTCTAGTTGTCTTATTTAGTTTTGAAAATGAAGCTGAAGCTATTTCCTATTTTCCAAAAATTTTTCCAACTTTCACTAAATTTTCATATGGTCCATGATATTACTTGAAACAAGAATCTTCAAAATTCCAAACTCCCAAAACATAATGTTTCGCAAAAATGTTCACAAAACTATGAAATCCTTATTCCAAAATTTCGTAATACCCTTTCCAGTTATTCCCTAGAGTATGTATTTTTTCAGAACGTTTTATTTTTCAACAGGGAAAACAAGAACAAAAAGTTTCCGATCAATACAAAAACAAAAGAGAATGATACTCTTTTTTCTTTTCATCGACACCTCTTCTCATGTGGAGAAAACAAACTTCTTGACCACTGTGTTCACCTACGTTTTACACAAAATGAATAAAAATACACACAGATAGATTTGAAAGAAGATAAGGATGAAAATGCGCTCCATGGATAATTCAGAAATTGAGTTAATAGTTTTAGACTAGACTGAAGAGAAAAGAATCAGAAAAACCAGAATAGAAAGAAATAAAATTATTTGAAGTATTCAAAATTTTCCAAAAAAAAAAACATCACAAACCTCGTGGTGCATTGCCAAAAACTCCAATTTGGGTGCCGGCTTCTCTTCAATTTCCCTCGGTGATTCTCCATTTTTCTCCAGAATATCAGCAAATGTTCTTTTTGTTGTCTGACCTCCAGATGATCTTCTTGCAGAATCTTTTCTCCAACGATCTTTTCTGATGATTTCCTCATTTGCCTCTCGAATTTCATTATCATTAACATCAACAAAACGAGTAGCATCTCCAGAAACAAAATTGGCAATTAGAGAATTTGGACGATGAGTTGATCTTGATATTTTGTTATTCCATACATCAGGAGCACTTGCAGTTCTTTCATCCAATGGTTCAGAAGTTCGAATTCTTCCCCACGTCGTCAAATTATCATTGATACCAGATTGCCAATGTCCAGAATCCGCAAATGCCAATTGAAAATCCTCTTTTTTCATCTGACATCTTTCTCGAAACTGTTGAGAATCCAGAGAATCCGTTGACACAGAAGGATCCACAGATTCAAAAAGCATCGAATCCTCACCACAAAAGTTAAGTGCAGCTATCCGAGCATCAATGTCATCAGGCCATTGATCCTCTTCAGGCATCATGTGCAATTCGCACAGTTCCACCATTGTGGAACAAAGAGAATAGTGGTTGAAATCAGAAGACGTAAATCAGAAGAAGACGTGCAGAGGGGGTACAAAGAAAGTGTGCGTCGTTGTGGAGTAAAAAGAAAAAGCCCGGAGGACGCTCCTCGCGCCGCGTCGCCGTCGTCAATCGATGAATCTGCGTCTCTGTCCTTTGCGGAGACGAGAGAGAAAAGCGTCAGCTGTCCTATGTCTACGCCTCCCTGTTTGACATACTATTCCGGAAAAAGTTAATGTCTGCGTCTCTCTATTCTGCAAGATTACATACATTTCGTCGAGAGTTTCTATACACATACTATGACGGAACGAAGGAGAGAGAAAGAGGACCTCCGAATTGAGAAAAAAGAAAAAGGAAAGGGTGAGAAGAAAAGAAAAGAGAGAGAGAGAGATATGTACTTGTGCATGAATTGATGATGATGATGATTGGCTCGCGTTTAACCGGAGAAGAAGAAGGCCATCGTATTATATTACTGTTTGTAGAAAACATAAGAAAAACAAGATGCAAGATGGAGAAGAAGAAATGGAAGGAGAGGGGGAACTTGATACTAGGACTGTGGTGTCTTAAAAATAATGAAGTAGGTGAAAACAAAAACAAAAGAGTATAATTGGAGATTTTGGAAACTTTTGGAATTGACTTTTTGAACAATTTTTAAATTCTAGATTTTCAGTTTTAAAATTTTTCAATCTTCCAATTTTCAATTTGAGAAACTTTTTGAACTGGCTTCACCTAAACTTGTATTTCCTTCTATAGATCCAGATTTCCAAATTTTTATCTCCGAATTTCACAAAACTCTGAAAACTTGAAATAATTGAAAAATGTCAAGAAAAAAGTGTATTCAGATTCAAAACTTTTGAAAAACAGAAGTCTGAAACCTCTCAAATTCGGAAGATTGGCTCTAGGTCTTCAGATTTTTTTCAGAAAAATTAATGAATGAAAAAGTTTTCGAACAAGAAACTTATGAGAAATCTTTTTGGAATTCTAGATCATTTTCTAAATTCTGGACCAACACTTTTGTATAAATCAGAAAACTCTTACAAGTCACTAGTGGCTCAGAGAGGTACAACTAACAAAATAGCTTCTTAGCATCTCCGGAAAAGTCCTCCCCCAAAAATACATAAACTTAATGCCTTATGGTTAGCCTAGGGGACCAACCATAACAATAAAAAATGAGTAAGTGGTCTTGAAAATAAGTTGAAGAAGAACAGCATGATAATTGGTGGGGTACACATAAAATATGTATAGTTGAAGTCAAAATTTTATGATGATTTTACGAGTGATGAAAGCTCAGAGATTTGGGATTTTTCGCTAAAGAAGTTTAGAAAAAAAGTAATCGAAGGGGAAAAAAATGAAACTTCAAAAAAGAGCGGTGGCCTAAAAAAAACCAATCAAGAGAAAACTAGTCCATGAAAGCTTAGGGAGACTTCAAGCCCTTGCTTATTACCAATGAACATTCAAAACTTGAAAACCATATCCATAACTTCCCAAAAAGCCGTATGACCTAGAAAACCTTCTAAACTCTTTCTAGGCCATCGGAATTAACAGGCTAAAAGTTTCTATTAGTGAGCTCTTTACCATACGTTTTTTCTCCGAAAATCAAATGTTTTCTTCTTTTCCCAATTGCTCATTTTGCTCCACCGAATCTCTATTTCCCAAGAGTATATCAGTTGGTTTTGCCATTCATCCATTCTCCATCCTTCTTTTTTATCCATCCTTCTCCGTAAAAGCTACAAACATCACCCTTTTTCTTCCCTATTTTTTTAGTGTCTAAATGGGATGAGGAGGAGATGGGACACTTAAGAAAACGCGTAAAGCTCTCTCCCTTTACCTACTTGACACAATTGATATGAGCAATAGAGAATGAGAGAAAAAGAGAAATAGAGAAAGAGAGTTTTTGTTGAATGACGTGGCAATCAATCATCATTCGGATATCTTTGGGAGAAGAGAGATGGAGGGAGTTAATTAGGAGAAAATATGATGGATTTGTGGTTAGGGGGGAAGCATTAATTAAGGTTTTGGGATAGAGTAATATGCGCCAAATCAAGAAGACTATGAGCAAGAAGAGTGTGAAGGGAGACAGTAGGATTTCTTAGCATACCATAAAACCTGCAATTAAAGGGCCCTAAAACAGCTCAATTTGTGATATTGGATGCCTTCCGATTAGAGGTTTTACACCGAAAAAACTACTGTAAAAGATGAGAGAGTACACTGCAATCTTTTCTCATAGAAATCAACCAGAAAGAACGAAAGAAGAAGCTTGAAGACGTTGAAGACGTTGAAGCAGAAGAAGAGCAAATAGATTTCAAGACTGCGACAGCTCATGAGGAAGGGGAGAACGGAGACAAAATTTAATTAAGTAAAGTGTGCATAGGAAATTGTAATGAGAATCTTTGTTTGCTGTCCTAATTCTACTGTTATTTATATTATGTTTATATGGGTGTCCAGTGAAAGTGTCAATTCGGGAAACTTTATTAAATATGGGAATTGGAGGAAGGGGTACATTTTTAGGTTTTTGACTATGAAGACGTTGAGAAACACTATTGAATTCAAAAACGTTCTCAAAATTAAAACCGCAAGAAGCCATATCAAAAATTCATATAAAAAGGGAGCGAATGGAAAAAAAAGAAAAATGAAGGTTCCTGATTGAAAAAAAATGGGGATGAAGATGGAAGAAAGCTATGATGACGTCAATGAAAAAAGAAAAGCCATTGAATCCAAATGGGCCGTTTCAAGTTTTATCTTACTATTTGATTTCAAAAAGTTTTACTGCTTCTTGTCGGCTTGTTTTATCTTTCTAGAAATGAAGGTCCATATCAGTTAGGGAAGATTGGAAACCCAGAAAGTGCTGTTATATTAGGGGTTCTGATAATTGATAAAAACTGGTGATTGGAATTTCATTAGATGTTTTTTACTAAATAAACAATATTGGTGCCCTTCAATTGCAGGTTAACCTTTTAGACATAACTTCTGGATAATCGAATCGCGCGGGACCATTACGAAAAGTGGGCGGAGCGAGTCACCAGCAAAAGATATACATATAATACAAGAAAAGATAAAATCTCAAAGATCTTATAATAATTGATGATTTTTCTTTTCTCCAATATCACCTGGCCCGTCGCCTTCCAGTCTTCCTTCCGAAACATATTATCTGATATATATCCCTTGAAGAGTACGCAACTGATTATTACACTTTCCCTGGACAACGAATCTTATCGAACAGAGATCAGTGAGAGATAATGGGAAATGAAGAGACGCAGAGATGGGACATGTGGTTCGAGAAAGGAGAGTAATTTGAACTTATTTTGATCAGTTTGAAGTAAAAGTAGAGGCAAGAGGAATGGAGAAGAGTCACAAGAGTTTTAACTACTCGATGTCAGGGTAAACACCGGAGAAGATATACAGTAGCGAGCAAAACTGAGGGCACTTTTGGTTTTTCGGGAATAAAACCACTCAAACATATCCAATCGAGCTGAAAATTGTTTTTTGGACACCTCGGCGTCCCAGGAACACGATCCAAAATTTTTTTCCCGAAAAAAATTTTTCAGTAAAATTTTTTGCGGTGACGACTGATGAAATTTCAGGTGTCATTTTTGAAAACTTTTTTTCGGTCAGCTGGAGATACTGATTTTTCTGACCTAAACTGTTGCCCCCAGTCCATATAAACAATTTCCGTAAAAATATCAGTCATGCCGCCACCGTCCATGACCTTATTTCAGTCAACATGTCTTGAAGGGTGTTTGAACTAGGCATCATAACTCAGCTAAGAGTGTTTCAAATGGGCCGAAAACTTGGGAAAGGATGCTTTTTGAGATTTCAAACAAAATCCAGTCGAGGAATTCAAGTTTTGAAATTTTTCATTTTTCGAGTTTTTAATTGATTTTTGATAATTTTGAAAATCAGTACAAAACTCAAAAAATGAAAGTTTTTAAAACTTTTGATTTTTGATGGAGTTTCGTTCGGGACCTCAAAAGGCATCTCTTCCCAGATTTTCAGCCCGTTCGAAGCAGTTTCAGCCGACATATGATGCTTCGTTTCAGCACCCTTTTCCGAATGTTGACTGAAACAAGGTCATGGACGGTGGCGGCATGACTGATATTTTCACGGAAATTGTTTATATGAACTGGGGGCAACATTTTAGGTCAGAAAAATCAGTATCTCCAGTTGACCGAAAAAAAGTTTTCAAAAATGACACCTGAAATTTCATCAGTCGTCACCGCAAAAAATTTTACTGAAAAATTTTTTTCGGGAAAAAAAATTTGGATCGTGTTCCTGGGACGCCGAGGTGTCCAAAAAACGATTTTCAGCTCAATCGGATATGTTTGAGGGGTTTTATTCACAAAAAACCAAAAGTGCCCTCAGTTTTGCTCGCTACTGTATTGGCTTTGGTTGGAAAAAAACATTCGGAAGATCTGGGAAGTCAGATGTTGTGAGATGAACATGTTCGGGATGAAGATATCAAAAAGTTGATGATAAAAAAAGTTTATCAAAGAGAAAGCTTACAAATTGTTGAAAGCAATTAAAAAAGTTTTAGTTGAACTACAGTTTAAAAACTGCATTAGAAGAGCCCCTTCAATATAAGAGCCTACGGATCACGGCTTGTAAAAATAGAAGAACATGCTCTTCTAATACAGTTCTTAAGGTATGCACATACATTTTTCAGTGATGAGTTCAAATGGAAAATACCTGTGGAATTGGAGACGTACGGATCTCTTCACAAAATGGCAGAAGTTGGCACTGTGCCAAAGAAAAGTTGGAACAATGCCAAGTTTCTTAACACTATAAGGCTGTAGAAATTGAAAAATCTGGCAAGACTAGTGATTCAAATATTGAGCACTTTGAAAACTTCAGAGTTTTTCGGAAAATAAAAATCCATTATTTTGAGATATTTAAAAATTGAAATGTTCAATAATACAGCAAGCCTGTTCAATAGGAAAGCTCTTGGCTCGAGCAATTTCAATGTATCTTCGAATTAAAAGAACGGATTATGATCTTCGATTTTTGCTCCAATCTAACCAAAATATAGTGATTTCTAATCTCCAAAACCAAGCTGATACCAACAACTCAAGTTCTCCTTCTCTTCTCCTCCCAAAAGTTATCCGAACAACAATGTCATCAAAATTCAACAAGAGGATGATGGCGGTTGGGAAAGGTGGACGGGGAAAATCGAATGTGACAAGTTGAAATGTCTTTGTGTACTCGATGATATCCTCCCTCCTCCCGGCGAGGAGAAAAAGTGTTACGCTTCAAATGAATCGGAGGGAATATACGGGGAGGAACATGTCGGAGGGTTTTTTTTTTGACAGGTGGAATGGGAAAGGTGGAATTTCGGAAAAATGAATCGGCGGGAATATCAAGTTCTATCATAAATTGTATAAACACAATTTGTAATTAGAAGAGCCCTTCATGAGAAAAGCCCTCTGTCCACTGTCTGTCCATTGTCTGTCCAGGGTATGTCCATTGTCTGTCCATCCCTGATCAATGAACGTCATCTTGAAAAAAAACCTTAATTTGATAAAATTGAAGCCCGGAAACTTTGTTCATTCCTTTCCAGAAAGCGTCGTTTTGAAAAAACTTTTAGGCTTGATAAACAAAAAAACCGACAAATTGAAAAATGTTAAGAATTTTAGGTTTGGAATTGACTAGACTTGAGCTTATTATTTTTTGTTGTAATTATCTTATTCTTCTTTTTTATATCAATGAATCTTCAAATATTCAATAGCTATTGTTTCAAAAATGTGTTTTCAAAAACATTTTTTAAACTATTTATTAGTCTCCATCACAATTATAATCCACATGTACAAAACATCGTTCCACAAAGTCCAATTTTTGAATATTTTTCTCCAAATCATGTGAAATATCATGAGTGATTTTTAATGGAAGTTTTTCATCAAGAACTATGTGCAGTTCAACTTGAGCATTCAATCCAGTGTAATAAATCATAGAGTGGTCAATGTATCTGAAAAGGAAATAGAGATTTGATGGGAATTTAAAAATGGGAGAATTGTTTTCAGAAGGACATTTCCGTAAAGCAAAAACTCACTTAATCCTCTTATCATGCTTTAATGTTATATTCAGAATCCTTGCCATTTGATCCCTCTCTGCACTAATTCCAACCAATTGTGGGATATTATCAATAGCATGTCTACACCATGAATATGCAATCCAAGTACAAACACAAATAGCTCCAATTGGATCAGCAAACTTCCATACATAATCTCCCAAATATCCACAAATCAATGCCAAACTTCTTGTCATTAAATCATTTCTTAAATCCATTGCAATCACAAGACTTGATGTTGATCCTCTTTTATAGCATAACCACATTATAATCGCTTTGAGAACAGTTTGAATTATCACAATTGCTATTGTTGAATTTGTCATTTTTGGGTCTACAGTATCATTGACTATAGCGTTGATCGATTGCATTATCATTGAGACATTTGCAAACGCCATAATCACAGAGCAGAGAATAACACCGATTAATTCGAGACGATCTCTGCCACGTGGATACTTTTGAGCATCGGTTTTAGAGATAGCAGATAGGCAAACATTCATAACGAAGCTGCAGGCAATATCCATTGAGGAGTCAACGAAGGTACTGAAAAGAGAAAAAAGATGAGGATAATAATTAAAATTTGGGAAAAATTGGGCTATCTCAGCTATCAACTGAACTGGTCAACTATCAGAATTTTCATTTTAAAAATACCTTTAATAGAAGGGCATCGAGTTTCGTCGGCTATTCCTAGCGTTTTGAAAATGGAAGATAACCCTATCGATAGTCTAGATAACTCAAAAAAAAACTAGGCCAGACTCTGTTTTTTAATTGCCTTTCAGTAGTACTTTTCAGACACAGAATCACGCTCTATCGACAACTTTATCCAGCGACCCGCGCTCCCCAAAATATCAAAAGAGCGCATTTTCTTTATCAAGTTTTTTCCAAATAAATTGCAATAAAATTCACAGAATTTCCCAAAACGGGACAACCAAATGTCTCAGTATTCTCCATACCCAATCGCATTTGACGAATCTGCAATTTTCGAACCTTTTCTTTTCCAATTTTTTTTTTTGAATCTATCCTGCAAACACGCTCTATCGCAAGTCAATCTTAGAGCGCACTTACAATCTCATTTTCCTGACTTTCTCCGAAAGTGCAACCTGACCATCATACCTTTTACGTCAACATGACGTCCACAAATATTGTCACATGACTCGGAAATGATTTTATCAAGAACTTTCTCCTTTGCTTATTTTGGTCAGAGGGAGAAATACATAAAAATAGTGATCAAAAAAACAAATGATAAACTGACCTCATGATTGAAAGTGATCCAGAGATGATAGAAGCTGCCAGATTTCCAATCAAACTTCCGATGTTTAGAACAAAAGTGGCTTGAGCAAGCCAACGATCTTCGTATCGTTCATCTTCTTCCTGGAAGATTCAAATAAGATAGAAGTGATGTTTTTCACTGCAATTTTTAGCTCTTTTATTTTCAGAGATATCTCTTTATAGAGTGGACAATGAGAGGGCGCAGAGAAACGATGGTGTCTAGCTTCTCTGCGCTCTTTCCTGGAAATTTTGAAGACGTTAATCTCGGAAAATAGAACAGCTAGAAATCTGCTTCAAGAGCAAAAACTGCTTAGAAATTATAGCTTCATAAAAGTATGAAAAAAACGATCAAAAATATTTTACCTCTGATTTCTGAAGTGGCTTGCTAATTGTCTCCTGATCCTCATCAAACTTTATCATCAATTCCTTTTGATTTTCATAAAATTCGTCAATTTTCTTTTGTACATCTGGAGCCAACGTCTTCTTTGGAAGAACGTGTCCATTTGTTTTCCCATTTTCCTCCGTTTTTCGTTTTCTGGGTGTCATTTTTTTTTCTTTCTAAATTTGTAAATTGATTATTGAAATACCAAAAACAAAACAAATAGATTGTAAAACAAATAAACATTGTAAAAACGAGAAAGAGAAGGGGTAAAAACAGACTGAAAATGCTGCCGAAAAAAAATGGAAAAGATAAGAAAATAATGGTGCACTATTAACTGACAAAGCATAAGACAAAAAAAAGAGGAGGAGGTATTAAAAGATTAATTTGGGAAAATATAAAAGAAAGATAGGGGGAGCAGAAACTAGAAAATGACTACTGGCTATGGTTTCGAGCAGGATCAAGGACACACATCAGGAGCATTTTTGGAAAACCTGTAATAGAACGGCAGAGTTCTCTGTTTTCATTTTCCATCTAGGGGTACCTTTCTATGACAGGGAGCTTCTCTAATCCATAGTTGTCCAAATAAAAAGCTCTCAATTTAGCTCTGCAATTATTTTGAAGTATCTGAATCTGAAAAAAAATAATAATAAAGTTCTAAAAAGACCGGTTCTCATAGGGACCAACATTGCTACGAGCTGTTCCGATTTGACCAGAGTTTTAGTTCCGATAGTTTCAGCTTGAAACAGAATCCCATTTTTCACAATTCTCTACTTTCCCCCTTATTCTTCCCACTAAAACAATTTTTAAAAAAAAGTGCCCTTCTATTAGAGGTTCTCTCCCTCGACCACTCATTTTTTCTTCTCCCCATTCCATGTCATTTCACTTAATCCAAGAGTTCTTCCTCACCCACCCACCCACGGAAAAAAGTTATATCACGTGAACCCTTCCGTCGGTATAACCTGCCACCTTAACACATGCAAGAAAGAGAATATGATTTGACGTTTATCAGGAAAATATCATAGACAAGTGAGAGACGCAGACAAATATTTGCCGATCCTTCCGCCGCGCGGCGCCAAAAAGCTGTCAATTTGACTGAGATCTCGCCGGTTGCTCTTTCTCTCCCCTGCAGGATATCGGAAAGTGATATCTCAAATCTCTATCTTTCTACTTCATTTCATATTATACTTTTATTCATCAAAAGGTCGTGTACGTGAAGGAGTTCGCCTTACTGTAGATCTTACTGTGGTTTTGAAGGCGCAGAGGCAAGCTGGCCACTGTAAAATGAATCGGATTAGAGCGGCGTTGCCGTGGAGAAAGAAGTGAGTTTTTAAAGCATTTATCTAGAGAAGTTTAAGGATTACAGTATCCATGAAATTAGTGCCAGAGTAATCGAAATAACTGTTCTTTCCGTATCTTTGAATCTGTGTTCAAAACTGTAGGTTTATGGTAGGTATGATAAGAGTTACTGTAGCAAACTCAAAATCACTGAATTTATCGAAAAAGATAATACTGAAATTGATTACTGTACTCAACAACTTAGTCCCTACCATCTCCAGAACTTACTACGGTGACTCTGACTCTACTGGGTATTGCTCCTCATCCGATGTTTCTAAAGCCTTATCCGACTCGCAATTCATTCTCCGGCCAAACACAGCTCTGCTTAGCTCTTCCTACTCAAATGGAACTAATTATTATGCGGTAAGAAACTCTACTTTGGAGCTTTACCCGAAATACAAAGATTTTCAGTTAGACTACACTGAAAGCTCTCGAAAACAACGAGACAAAGGGAGTACAATCACATCAAGATCATCCACAATCAGTTCAACTACTTTTAAATCTCATTCTTTGGTAAGGGCAACTAGGGAGTCATTTTGTTTCATAATCCAATTTTCCAGAATACCGCCGCTGATGGTGACGACGAGGGAGATCTAGAAGATGATGAAGCTAGCACAATCCGTGCAAATTCCGTCAAACAAGTGCCCATGATGCCGAAGCTAACCTCCATTAAACACCTGATGACAGAGAGCTCCAGTAGTAGTGAAGAGCTCCCACAACACGAAGAAATAGAAGATGACGTGGCAACTCTTGAAGAAGTTTCAATGGAATATGATGAAGAGGATGACGAAGAGGATGATATTACATTGGATATTGTTCCAAGAAGAGAATATCGAAACTCTAGTTTCCGATCATTTCCATTTTCTTATCAATTAATGGAAAGTGAAATGGATAGACTGTTTGATATGATGCAATTCGATGAACAAATTCCAAGTACATCTCATTCCTCCAATTCGAATGATTCTTCAAATCGCAAAAAGAGATTATTGATAAGAGAACCAACTACAAAGATCTACTATCATGATATCTCTTCATCAGAAGCACCTCCACCACCTCCGAGACCTTCTCTTGCAAGAACTGAAAGTGTTCCTAGATCAATTCTAAAGAATTCTTCATCATTTGCAATTTACGAAGAGATCTACGGGGATCATTTGACACCACCTCCAATTGATATCAGACCACAATTACCGGATCGTCCTATCATGGCTTTTCAACAGTTTCCACCTTGTACAACATTCCAGCCAAGGCTACCACAGAGGTTTGGTTTAGATTCTTCCAATTTTTCAATAACCGTTTGGTGCTCAGAAATTTCAAACGTTTTAGTTCTTTTTGAAAAAAAATTGTAAGAAATTCCAAATATTAAGTTTTTCGAATATTAAAAAAGTTTCACAGTTTGATTTCGGACTCTAAGAAAACTAACTTTTCAGACTTCCATCTGTCCGTCGCCGTAAGAAAATGCCGAGTCTTCATCACTCAACTTCATTTGCCTCATATTTTAGAAGGAGGAAATGATCTATAATTTTAAGTGCAACTCTATTAAAGGTACTACTTAGTGATATTGTGTTACGGATTTATTTTATATCATCTTAAAAGTATTCTTTGAAAAATGAAAGATAAAGAAAAATAAAGTTCGAACAATGATTTATGAAATAATCTGTGCAGAAAAGTATAAAAAGATTATGTGTTATCAGTTGAAAGTTCAATGACGAAAGAGAAGAATTATCAATTCGAAAGTTTCTTTTCTCACGTTTTTTTTTTGCAACTTGGCTTCAATTATTTCTTTGGTTTCAATATGGCCAAAGCCACATCGATTTGAATAACATGAGCAAAATAATCAACAACATGAACAGCCAACGCAAATTGAGCATTTTGATCCGATGAATCTTGTAGACGACTTGCCAAAACTTCATGGACAGTATCTTCCATTGATGAATAAAACAAACGGAGTACGGTTACAGTAATCCAATATCCTTCTCTTAATCTTGCCATTTTTTCATCTACAGAAGCTTCAGTTACTCCACGTGGACCTTCTAAAACTTCTCGAAGTTGACGGGCGGCTACTAGATGCCATTGAGGAATTGCGTGTTTTCTGGATTCATCGAATCGAAGTTTGATTTCTCTTTCAAGAGAAATCCGAAGTTCCACTATGAAATCTTCTGGGAGTGTGGAATAGCGAACTGACGCGGGTTGGACACTTTCGAGAGGTTCTTCGTTGGCAGCGAAAAGGGGCTTCCAAGCAGATACTTTCTGAAAAAAAAGATTGGGAATTATACCAACTTTTTGGGCCTTTAGGGCTCTTTTTCTCAATAAGTTTCAATACTTACCGTCAAATTCATAGAAATCTGTGCAGCCTGATCGTACTCTTGAATATTTGCATAATAATTCTTCGCATCAAATGCTCCATAAATCTTCTCAAGAGCACAATTTGAATCAGTGGCAAAGTAGATATGACCATCCTCCGGATCAATTAAGAACTGTTTTCCATCAAGTTCAGTGAGCACAAATCCAGTTTTTTCACCTCGAGATTCACCTGAAATTATGTGGTTTCTCGTTTTTCTGTTTCTTTCCGAACTTACCCAAGACAATGAAAACGGAAAGTCTAAAATGAAGAAGCCAACATCCTAATAAAACGGCTCTCTCTTCTAATCCTCCACTTGCAGTACTAATCAATTGAAATACATTTCCCCAAATATCGGAATGAGATGTTGCATCGACACGTGGCATTCCAGCAACAATTTTTGCAGATAATCTGACAATCTCCCAAAGATTCGAAGCATTCTCTTGCATTACAATTGTCGGAGGCATAATTGGTTTCAAATATCTTGTGCATATTGTAGAATGAGAATTTAAATCAGTCACTAAAGGACGGAATGATCGTTTTGGGAACTGTTCGTGTAGTTGTTTCTCCAGTTGGGAACACTTTTCCAAAGTTTTTGGAGTTTCAAAACTCGTTGTGCTTTTTGTGTATTCCGTTTGAGACTTCGGATCGATTTGGGTGGAGAAGAGCACTTTGAGGAAACTAGATTCAGGGGAGATGCTGAAAGAATTAGTAGAATTGAAAATAGCAAAAATCTAAGATTCTTCATTTTACCAGAAAGTTTCCAGACTAACCTATAATTCGTAATATAAAGCGGTGTGTGCAACTTTATCGGCGCATTTATCTTCGAAACCGTTGCCAACGTCTCAAATCGAATCTTCTGCGTAGCCAAGAGCCTTGCTGTCAACTGTTCATGAACAATATTCTGAATCCGATCGTCTTTATCCACGTCTTCCACAAGCTGATCATAAACTCTTATCTCAATAAACTCTGCTTCTCGATCCTCCTTTGAAATTATCAGTTTCCCAGAGAATTGCCAATTTGGATGTCTTCCAACTGCTACATCTGTGGTAATCTTCTTTCCAGAATAACTAACGACTACAAATGGTTGAAGTTGTCCAGAATGTCGAACAGGAAGATTGATAGCTGATTGAATGTTAACAACAATAGTACTATCCCACCCTTCCTCTCTAGCTCGTTCTTCTTTTCTCATTGGTTTCAACCGTCTAGATATATCTGCTGGTCCAAATAATTGTGAAAATGCTACTCCTAATGTTGGAATTTGCTCTTCTCTAACTATATCCTCATATCTTCTTTCTTTCCTTTGTCTTCTATCCATTACTTTCTTTCTAGCCAAATTCGCAAACTGAAGTGCATAGATCCTTCTGGAATCAATCGCACTACGATAGGCAAATCGTTTCTGAGCACGATCCTCTTCTCGAAGTTCTTCCAGTCTGGAAACATTTGGATTACAGATTATTGACAAGAAAATTCAGTTACCGTTTCTTGTCATCTTCTTGGCTCAAATTCCCAAGTACCACTTCTTTTGGTATAAGTTCAAAAGTTTGTTTTCGTCGATCTTGCATGGATTCAGCTAAAAGACGGTCATCAGCTATTCGTAGTTCACCGTCCTCAAGCATTGTCCGGCATAGAATTCTTCCAGTTTCACGGCGTTGAGAATCTGATCCAAGGCTTCCACCGACTCTAAAAACGTTCCGGATGCATAATATAAAGCAAGGAACGCAGGAACTTACGGTGTCATAAACTGATCATTCTCAAATACCACTTCGTGAAGAGCAACTTCCAAATCTTCATCCGATGGCAACGGAACATTTCCTTTTCCCAATGTTCTTATCTTCCCATTACACTGCTCCAAAACCATCAATTCCAATGATTTCATCGGAGAATACAATTCCAATTCAAATCTTTTAACAGCAGACATTACATCACAACTCAATGGAATCCATGCAGTTCTACTAACTTCCATATCATTGAAATATAAGACTAGTTGAATGTTGGTTTTTCTCATTAGGACTATTCGCTCTCTGGATGCTTTTGGAATCTTTCCAATTGTGGTTAACTTGGCAGTTTTGGTAACAGATCCATAGGAGCTCCAGTCTTCGATATCCCTAGAAAATTATTATAAACTCGGTCTACAAAGTCAGTTCTGTTACCATGGAGTTTTAGCTGGTGTAAATAAGGAGTTTGTTGCAGTGAAACCTTGAGTTTTTCGAGTCTCGTTCAAAATATCTCCAAGGCGTTCCAACTCCAAACGACCTTTTCGTACTTGCTCTTTCATTCTTGGTTGACGGTCGACATCACTGAAAATGATTAATTATTCGATCAACCGTAGAAATCAGATCATATTCAGACTCAATCGCTGCCCCCTGTGTTATGATTACGTTTGAATATCCCCCTCAACAAGACATGAAGACTACAAAAGATATCACCCGTAGAAGCGGCTTCCCATAAATGAGGGCGTGGCCTGATGAACCTTAACATTGTCTCTTTCTCATCTCTTTGCGCCTTTTGTACCCCGCCCCTTTCCCAAGAAATGAGATGGGGACAAAGAAAATGTGAAGGTCCCGCCCTTTTTTATGGTCCGTTTACATGTTCAGCGTTGTCATTTGGGCTGCGTTTTTTGAAGACAGTCTTACCCAGTCATTCTTTCAATTTGGCATGGTCCTGTGCGGTCGTCTCTCCTTGGACCTCTCGTCTACTTGTTAAAGGTGAGTGTTGATTTTTCAATGCTATTCTTTTGAACGAGCCCCTCTATACTGTTTTTCTTTTCTATTATTCAAATTTAATTTACAGATCACAATCATCACTGTCAGTGACGTTGACTCGAGGATAAAGCCAGAGTGATTTACCGGATGTTTGGACAAACAATGATAAGCGACCGACGAGAGTAGTCCTTAAGACCGGAAGACAATCGAGAACGAGCATGAAGGACAGGATGAGAAGGTGAGTATGTGTGATCTGTGTGATCCATGTTATCTATATATTTGTGTAATCTCTTTTGACCACGTCTTCTACACCTTTTTTCGTCGTCTTATTGTTAAGGATGTGACCTGTAGTTTCCCGACCCTGTTAGTATACAGCCTAACTGTTGCTACATTTGGGAAGCCGCTTCTACGGGTGATATCTTTTGTCGTATTTGTTATCTGTATGGGCATTAGTTTTAGTTTCCCGACCGAGCCCCAGGATGATTTTCAGACGCAATTATACCACAGGGGGAGGAATCTAAAACAGCCGCAACCCCGCCCATAAATATTTATCCGTTTACTGCTGACAACAAGTTCTTGAAAACCTACAGATGATGTTTTTCCATTTGCGCAATTTCATGAACTCTCAATAGCTGAACCATGTATTCATTTCTTAACTCTGCTGACGTCACTTCTTCTTCTGACCATAAATAATGATGATCAAAATGAATGGAGTCAATGAAGACGTCAAGTTGCACATATTTTCGACTTCTAGTCTGACTGATGACGTTATCCATTGGCTCTGGAGCTGTATAGATGCTCACAGAGTCTTCGCTGTATTCCACCTGAAAAGTCTCTAATAACTTTCATTCAGTTGTTATAAAAACTCACTCTCGTTGGTGGTACTGTCGCCCTCTTCAGTATATCTTTCGGAATGATTTCTCCGCAGATGATGTTACTAAAATTAATTTTCGAAATTAGTTAATTTTTGAAAAATGTTTTGTCTTACTTATCCTTCAGCACATATTTCACCAATAAGTCGTGTTGGTAAACCACTTCTTCCACTCTACCATAAACCACTTTCTTAGGCTCTTCCTTCTTTAACCCATCAATGTCTTTGGGCTTCGCCTCGAAAAATTCTTCGATATCTCGTTCAGCGGCATTTGTATTCTCGTTTGCTACCAGGTACTTTTCACCCATCTGGAATGAAGTTTTGAAAAATTTCATCCTTCACCTACAGTAACCCCACCTTGATAGTCCTCTCAACTTGCTCATCAATCGCATACAAATCATTTTCATCCAAATGCTCTTCCATAACTACTGTAGGCCTTCTAGCTAATCGTCTATTCAATTGAACATTTCCACGTGTTCTTTCCACTGCTTTCTGTGCACTTTTCCTGATTCGATTCCTCATTTGCTCTTTTGATTCTTTTTTAGAGACATCCTGTTGGATAGATGATTCACTAGCCTGTTCATCAACCACGTGGACTGATAATTCTTCTTTCGCGTCGCCTTCAGAAGTTTGTGACTGAAAGTTAAATAAATGCATCTCATCTTTTTATATTTTTCTTACCACAAAAGACATACTATTCTGTGATTCATCATTAGTTGCTCCCACTTTCAGAGTCTGTTTCTCTTCCAGAATCTTTCCAGCTTTCGCCTTGAACTTCAATAAATGTTCTTTGATTGATTCTCGTCTATTCTGTTTTTTATCCTTATCATCTTTCGAAGTTGGCCCTGGCGATGGTGATTGTTCTCCATCTCCTGGAGCTAATCCAACAGATGCAGAACGTAGAAATAGCTTTTCAGGTTTGTTTTTTCGAGATGCAAGGATTTGATCACCTTCAGGAGGACGGACTGAAATAGTTTTCTTTAGTTTCTTTCCAATATTGCAATTATTTCCTGAGACAATAATTCTCCCTTGGCTATTTGACTCTTTCATGGGTTCACAAGTTCCAAAAGATTCAAAAGAAAATCTCTGCCATATTTTAAAAAATTCAATCTTTTTTTTCAGAGAAAACTTACTAATTCCTTCTTCAACTGAAACTGAATTTCTTCTCATAGTATCCTTAAAAATAGGGAGTATCGAATTCTATGCTTTCCCACTCCGCGCAGGGTGGCCTTCTCTTATGTTTCCATGGAAACGTCCTAGTTAATAACATGGAGGGATAGAGAGCAAAGAGGGGGTTAAAAGATTTTATTCAAACCGGATAGCAAGTAAAGCATTCACATTATCTATCAATTATAGAAAGCAAGATCAGTAAGAGAAAAGAAGAGAATTAGTGAGATAAAATGAGTTTTCAAGAAAAGAGAAAAATAATTGTACAAAAAATGCCCGTAGAATATTATAATTCAGAATGTTTAGAGCTTCTCGAAGACTTCCTCATATTCACAAGTGGTGCATGTTCGTTTCCACGTATCCTCCTTCACATGAGTCTCTTTTCCGAATTCATGAACATGCGCTTTCCCGAAATCGACACGAACACCAGTGGTTCCTCGAATTTGTTGACGAAGATCTTTGAGCTTTTTCTCGAATCTCTTCTCAGAGCGAACTTCTTTTGATTGCTCGCGGAGCTCCTTCTTCAGTTCCAGATCTTCCCAACTTCCATGAACTTCGAGAACACGGGCTTCAACTTGACATTTCAGATACAATTTCATATCTCCGTATCTTGGATTGTGCGGGTTTTTCTTGGCCCAATAACGAAGTTTTGGTTTGCGTAAATCTAGATCACAATCCTGAAAGCAATATAATATAATATAATTCTGTTAAATGGAAAGCACTCACTTTCAGCAGATAAGTATTCTTAACGTCGGTCCTTGCCAACAGTTTATGCTCTCCTTTATCATCTCGACACGCATCACAAACTGCACAACTGTATCTCTCCCAGAGCCAACTATCCATCAACACTTTGTCGCATTTTTCACAATTATCTGGTGCTTTTAACGAAGAATGAGCGGCGTCAGCACCTGAAAAATGTATATTCTTGCTTATTATTCAACCAGAGTTTTCTTACGCTTCTGTTTCATCTCTGAGATTTGCTCACGTCGCTCCTGAACCTCATCGTCGTCGTCACAAAATCCACCACCAAGGAAATCGGATTCTTGATTTTCTCTGGAATAAATTCAATTCTGGTTAGAAGGTATGAATCTCTTTTGTAACAGAAATATTCACCTGTACAACTTTTCCACAATAGGAACTTTGTCTTCCTCGTTTGCCGATGGATTGTAGCCTCGTTTTGGCATTTTCTATAAAAGAATATACTTATAATTTTTTTTAATTGGTTAGATTGATCAGAAAAACAAAAATGTTCTGGAAAAGAGGATTGTCTCTCGCGAAACAAAAACAAACGAAAAAAATGTCGAAATGCTTTGTTCGAGAGGAGTACACGACCGAAGTTTTGCAAACTCGGTCACAATAGTGAGGAAGCGCCTTGACAGCTACGGTATTTATTTATCGTCGTTCACATGTTTTTTTTTCCATTTATTTTTCAATTTTCTATCCTGCAGAATTCTGGAGGTTCTTCACAAAATAGTCGACTTCTCTGCAATTCCGTACAGATTCCCGCAACAATAAAAAACCGAGAACCAATAAAAATGATAGAAAATGTCAAATCTCCTCTAACTAATTGCCTTTGAAAACCGTTCCGGCGCAAAAAGCGGCGGACAATGCAATGTAAAATAGGCCAGCTATTCCGGCTATCTGCCCTGTTGCCCCTTCGTAATAACTCATTCAGTTTCTCCTCTTCTCTTCCTCTCTCTTTCCCATCTTTTCAATTATCCGTTTGGGTCCTTCTTCTTCTTCCCCTACTTCCTCAGTGTTCCATCATCGATTTTGACACTTTTTTCTATTCTGGCAACCGGAAGGAAATGGAACACACTCATTCTCTCTCTCTCCAGGCAACAGTCGTCAAAATAATATAGTCTGTCTTCTTCTCAACACTATTTTTCGACATTTCTCCTCTTCTCTTCCTTCCCAATACACACACACTGTATTGCCTTTATTTGGGAGTGTGTATGACCGAATGTCTGTGTGTTTGGATAGTGGCGCCAAACAAAACAAAGCAAAAAATCGGAGGTCTCCGCGGTTTTCTACACCCCTGGGCTACTCATCTTCATGTTCCTCCTCATGCTCTTTTCTTTGTTCGAATCTTGAGAATTGATTGGTTTTAAAATGTTGACCAGAGAAAGTTTTTGAATTTTTTTAAAAAAAGTTTTAGAACTTTTTGTTGGAAATGCGAGATATTGACTAGATTCCCCTTTAATCCTAATTGATGTTGGCTCAGTTATTGAAAAGAAAATTAAAAAGAGGTTATTTTACTGGAAGTTATCTAAAAGTTGGGATTTCTTAAATCTCTCTGGTCCGTAGTTTTTCATATAATTTCAATTTCTGGAACATCTTTAATGAAAAGGACTGGAGTTACAGGCTCCAAATGACCGTGTTTTTCTAAGAATCAATGCTAAAATTTTAGAATTTCAGTTTTGTTCGAAATCTCAAAAATTCCAGCATTCTTGTTTAACTTTGATGACACTCAATCATACACAATGTGCAAGTTTTCATCGGAAAGAAGTGAGCCAACTGCAAAGTCACCCCCATATACGTATATATAAATATAAGTATTTACTTTAGAGGGGCGCCCCGGTGTTGGTGCTGGTGGTGCTATCTCTTCTCTTGTTTATACCCCTGACTCAGTTCAATTCAGAGAGAGAAAGAGGAGCCTGTTACTCTTCTATTACTACTTCTGGGTTGATTCATTCAAATTAGTGCTTCTCTTTCTCTCTCACTCTTTTCCTTCAAGAGGCATTGGTGCTCTTCTCTTTTGAACATGCACCAATTGGTGCAATTCGTCCCCCCGTCGTCTGGCGGCGTTCTGTTCTTCCTTGTTCCTTCAATAAAAAGAGCGAGGCATTTGAAGAGGTGCGGGAGATGAGGGAAGAAGGACCACCCGGTCTCTTTCGGAGAAGAACGCTTCTTCTACTTCTGGGCTTCATCTTAGACTCCACTACTACTACCTCGTTTCCTTCTATTATCATGCCTGCTTCGTTGTTGTTTTCCCTCCTCCTTTTCCACTTCTGGCACCGCCAACACAACAACATTTGTCGCTTCTAAGCCTTCAGTAAACCATTGATGGGTTAAGACGCTTGGCGCCAAGTACTTACTTACTTGGAAAGACGGAAGTAGATGGAAAGAATGTTTCTTCTTCTACTAGAAGTGTTATCCGAACCTCCTCAAAACAATTAATTCACAATTAGCATATTCTTTGTCTCCATGGTCCCCCGAGGGAGAGGAGCCATTTATCCTTTTCTGCAAAGTGTCCCTACACAAAGTATCGTAATTCTTCATCTGTCTATGTGTCTCTTTCTCCATTTTTAAGTATAGGGAATAGATGTTTCCCTAATCACAAATTCAATTTTAAGTAGTTGGCTTTCACAAAACTTCCAGATAATAACTTATAGAAAAGTCTGAGTCAAAATTTATTGGGTTGGAAAACTTGCGCCCGCTTTTATTGTACTTAAAAGTTCGAAGATGAATCATTTTCTATTCGTATTTTTGCTCCTTTTTTGAAACAGTTTTACGGCACTACTTCAATCCCCCGGTTCCACAGCACCAAAATAGCCAGAAAACTTCTTTATTTGTCTATCAATGGCCAAAGTAGGTCAGATGAAACTCTGCCAGCTTGTCCCTTCTTCCATGATCAAATATTACGAAACGACTCTGTTTCTCGTAACTTTGGAATGTTCTGTTCTTCTTCTTCTAGCCCTTTGAGACGGTGACTCATTTTATTGTTAAATATGTGTTGGAAGGGCACACATATACACTATTGATTTCGACGATGATCAAGCTGATGGTCGTACTGAAGCTTATTCAATGTGTTCGTATAATAATTCTTCTCAACAATTCTAAAGGTCATACTCTTGAAAACTGACTTGTTTACGTATGCTTGTTTGTCAATAATATAAACAATGGAACGTAATAGATTAACTATAAGCAATGATTGTTCCAGAACTTTTTTGAAATCAAAACAATTTTGTTTTTCTTGCTGTTGATGGTCTTTGATTCTAGCGAACAGTGTGAAATTGGGGCGTGTCCAGTCAGTCAGTTTTGGTCCCTCCAGTTTTCAGTTACCACTTCCAACCTCTTCATTGTTTCCGGATGTTGGTCTTTTTTCCTCCGTCGAAGCAAAACCTATCAAAAGTGCCTATTTACCTGTTGTCTCTATTCACCATCACACAACCACCACATGGGCGCAATGTGGTGGTGGTTAATGATGTAGAGTTTCGTGTTCTTCAACAAAAGGGAACACAAACGTCCTTTCCCAGAGATTAGATTAGATGTGAACGGAAACGGTTCAATTGGTTCTTTGGGATTGCCAACGTTTTGGATAAAACATGCCGTTTTGATAATAGCTTGTCTAGGTAGAAAATCCCGTATCAGTACTGGTCGAGTCAGATCGGAAGCTGATACATGTATATACAGGCTTTGAACATTTATTACTATTTTTTGATTTTGATCCGGTGTAGTTCTGAATTTCACAAAAGCTTGCATCAATCCCAGGCGATTTCCCTCAAATTATGCTCCCCATATCATATCGAAAATGTGCTAGTGTTATCAGTTGGACGGTCAACCGGCGATGGGGTCGGTGGCGTTTCCATCTGTCAATTTGAGGACATAAAGAGAGGGAGAAACACAGAGACAGAGGGTAAAGAGTGAACCCTATTCTTCTGTCTCTGTGTCTCCATTCTCTCATTCTCTTGGTCACTCATTGGGTTTCCCAATTTTCCCTTCATCATCACCACCATCACCTCTCGTTTCTCCCTCAATTTCTCCACTTTTCGCACTTTTTCTCTCAATTTTCTCTCTTGGAATGATCTGGGGGGTGACTCATTCTAGTAAATAATGATAAAACATGAATTCCAGACACACAAAACCGAGGTAGATGACTGTTCCACACTCCTGAATCACTACTAGGATAAGAACTTTATGAACAGCAATGTCAATGTCCAGGAGTACCATCCAGGAGTTGTGTGATTTTGTTCAACGTGAGTTTCTTATTCGGTATTTTAGGCTGAAATTCCAGAAAATTCAATTCTCAAACTTCAATAATTTCAGACAAACCATCACAAATCCTGGGCAACAAGTTCTTCGATTCTCGTATAGTGGTTCAGGTTGATGTGGCTCACAAGGCGGACAAATATGAGCCGCGCATTTTTATCATTTCCAAATTTAGGTTTGTCCTTTCCCCATTTATTCTCAGCTTCATAACCATATCTACTTTCAGAATATTTCTGCTTATGGGTAAAACGACGTCGTCTCTGAAAATCGAAAAATCATTCCACGTATTGACGATCAAAGCGATTCATGTTATAAGTGACGAAGAGGTGGTGATTCATTTGGATGATGGTGTACATAAAAAGAAGATCAATATCAAGTGTTCGATTCATCCGGCGATTCACTTAGCGAAGCAGTGTCTTTCAGCTGTGAAGCACTATTTTCCAGATTTTGGTTGGTTTCGAATTTAAGAAAACAGTGAAAATAATCGCGTTTTCAGGCACATATCTGGCGAGTTCCATCGACTTAAACCCCGCCTCCTTGGGCTCTGTCTCAGAATTCGCTTCCCTGCCTGCAGCTTCTCCTCGCCCGTGTCATTCGTTCCGTCGAACTTACGCGGCTCTTTGTGATTTCTATGATCAACCATATCGAGAAGAAGTCTCTTGGGACGTGGAGAAAATATACACGGCGAACAAGCTGAAAGATTTGAAAATTGATGATTTCTCACATCTTCTTCCAAAAGATTTGTTGCCAATAGTCGGTGTTCTACAGTACTCCTCATATTTTACCGGTTTAATTTGTGATGGCGTCCGGGTATCGTCTGAAGTTATTGACGTCGTGTTGAGTGTGATTCGAAAATCACATTATTTGAAAAAGTTGCAGTTGAGAAGTTGTGCATTGCCAAAGTGAGTTTTTCCTTTTTCTTCATACTGTTAAGATTGGGCTCGTCCCATCATGTTCCGACGTTCTCAAGATCAATTATTTGAGACCTCATTCATTGAAAATTATTAATTTTAGAGAAACTTAATTCCTGAAAAACGATTTATGATTTTCAGAGATTTCGTTACCCTCCTTGCTTCTGCTTTTCACAATAACTCTAATGCTTGTCTGGAACACCTGGATATCTCCCGAAATGCTCTCGACGACAAAAAGGGCTTCACAATATTATCATCCATCCTCCCAAGACTCACTCAACTGAAATACGTAAACGTGTCAGAATGTCAATTGACAGATAAATCCATGAATCTTCTCTGCACTGGATTGTATAAGTAATCATTTCCGACTAGAAAACTTCATCTAATTCTTTTTATTTTCAGCGGAATGGCATCAGGAGGCAGAAGTAACACTAAGAACCCGGAAATGCAATTGAATGAGCTGATCTTGTCATCGAATCCAATGAATCCTAAAGATGATATCTCTGGCCTCATTAATATTGTCTCGATTGGAACTTCCCTTCGAGTCCTCGACCTATCTGACACCGGAATTCACCTCGATAAACTATGGGTTAATCTGAAATTCGGAGGACTGCAAATCGAAAAACTCTTGCTGAATGGATGTGTTTTGGGTGGAAAGAAGTCAGAAGGTGTACAAACAGCTAAAGAATACTTTTCAATGGCTGTTAATCTATCTCATATCTCTTTCAATAACACCTCAATGCCCTCGGATTATTTGAAAGCAGTTCTTCTGGGACTTGCCTCAAACCAACAGCTTCAACCATTCCGTTTGGATTTAGATGCCACGTGTGAGAAGGGTTCAGCCAGTGTACTCGACGCATGTATCGGTGGGATTCGTTGTGAGACTCTCAGCCTTCGAGATAACAATTTGGATGCAGAACTACAAGGAGTTCTTCAGAGTCTTATGATGGTCACGTGTCTTCGAAGATTGGATATCGGAGGATCTAATATGAATCAATTGAAAAAGAATAACAAACAGGCTCATGTTATTAACAAGATTCTGTTAGACGTCGTTAAGTTGTATAGTGAAGAAGGATGCCTTGAAGAACTGAATCTCTCGGAATGTCGTCTTGGAGCCTACCTCAGCGTGCTTCTTAACACCCTCGGAGCCACCACAACGCTCAAAAGTCTGGATATTAGTGGAAATGAAATTGGCAATTTTGGAGCCCGAATTCTCTCGAAAGCTCTTCAAGTCAATGTTTCTCTCCGATCAGTTTCCATTGATAACAATCATATTGGTGCTGATGGATTTGTCGATTTGGCCACGTCAATGAAAATGAATCATACATTGACCCATTTCCCATATCCTGTTCAAGACGCGTTCGATTGTATGCAACGAATTGAAAGACCAAGAGCTGTTGCAGCATTGACTCAAATTCAAAATTGTCTCTATCGAAATCGTACGGCAATTGGAGCAGATGAGGCGAATTGCAAAAGAATGTTCGCTGGAGGAGTCCTCCAACAAATGGAGAAGAGTAATGACGAAGTTGTTGGAGGAATTGTTGACTCAATATCAGCATTTGGTCAAGAGCAGTTCCCACCCAGAATGACTGAAATTATTGAAGAGTTTGTAAACAAGTTCCAAGTAGAAGGAGGTCGTTTAATAGCTGAAAATATCTCGAGAACAATTGGCGGTGACTTGAATGCCACATCGCGAAGAGCGGAGCAACTGGCTGTAGCACGTCTTACAGAAGTTTGTACAGAGCAAGTTAAGCATGTGTTCAGTGAATGGAAATGGAGAGAAATGTGCGAAAATGTGGAATCTGAGTTATCAAGAACGTCGATTGGAGGATCAGGAGACGCTTGTAGCTTGGGGAGAACGTCTTCTGTTGGCACTGGATCTCCGGCGATGTCTTCTCCATTCACCCCGAAACGAACTCAAGCTGGACACCGACCCAGAAGTATGATTGGGGATTTGACGTCATCGACGACGTCATCTGAAACTGTTGGAGGAGGAAGTGAACAGGGAATCGATTTGGATCGTCCACCAAAGCCATCTGGACTGTCCCATTTGCAAAAAGCAAGACCAAGAAAAAGAGGCGGTGCTTCTTCAATCCTCAATAATACTGATGACGTCATGATAACTTCTAAATCAAGTGGAACTCCAGAGAATGGTGATATGGAAGACCTAATTGAGGAAGTCGAGGAAGTGGATGAGCCCAAACGTGTACCCATTGGTGGTCGTGTTGCAATGATTCCAGACACTTCTCTTCTGTCACAAGTACATCTTCGACCATCCGCAGATCGAACTCTGTCTGCCGCTTCATCTGATTTTCAATTATCTCCGAGAGAAGCTTCATCACCAACAACTAATCATAAGATTATGACGACATCTGCTAATATCTCGGATTCTCCCCCACCTCTCCCAATGAGAAACCGGTAAGTCTTGGTTGTCAATAAATTTTCTTTAATGCTCTAATGTTTCAGAGTCGGTCCTGGCGGTGCTCCACCTCCACTCCTTCCACCAAAACCGGAACCTCGCACACGTCTAGCCGGTATTGGATCCCCAACGACTCCGCCAGCCACAGCTGAAGATGATGAAAACGCCAACAGTCGTCGTTCGGTAGCCGATATGGCGAAGATATTCCAAAAATAATTGTTGAAACATGTATTTATCCTCCTTCTCCCCGTGAACATATTTCTTTTGACACAACACGGCTTCTTTTCCTTAATCGCGGTCACATCCACATCGAAACAAAAACAATCAAATTCCTCTAGGTGTTCTTATTAAATTTTTCTAGATTTCCATTCTTTCCTCGTGTAATTTTCCAAACCGTCTGTCCCAATTCTTCTTCATGTATTTCTGACTTTTAACACAGCTTTATCCTAGTTTTGGCATATTATTGGTTTCAAATGAACTGACACCTCGTGACGTCACTCTCATTGGGACCCAAGTTGGAAAACTTTCATGGTAGCTATTTATTTTTTTATCAAGATTTTTTTCAGGCAGTTTTCGCCCGATAATTCACTTCTTCTACCCAAAATAAAATTTTTGAGCAAAAAAAAATATTTTTTGCGTGCGAAACCGGCCTGAAAAAAATCAAAACAAAACTACCATGAAAGTTTTCCAACTTGGGTCCCCATGAGAGTGACGTCACGAGGTGACAGTTCATTTGAAACCAATAATACTCCAACACAAACAAGACATCAACCAAATTGTTATTTTATCTTCCTGTATGTAATGCGTGTATTATGTTTTTCCCTCCAATCACAGCATTTCGTTATTTCCATGTCTTTTTTTTTATCCGAAACTGTTCACTTCTTTGTTAAAATGCACTCAAAACGCGGTTTCTATGTCATTTTTTTAACAGAAAAATGAAACGTATTGATTCTAACATTTCTTTTTTCAATAGTAATTCTGAAAATTAAATCCAAAAATCGGCAATTCACAACGATGTTTGTCAAAATGCCATTGACTGGAAAACGAGAAATCGCATCCCTCACAGTGCCATACTTTATATTCTTGACTCAAATGAAGATAGATATGAGTACGTTTTTGGAATGTTTTATGACAAATACCACAGGTTAACATATCATTTAGAGTGTGCTTGGTGACGATGATCGAGAAGAGCCCGAATCGCAGTGAACTCTTCACCACATACAGAACACTAAAATGTTAAATTTGCAAATTTTCTAGACGAATTCCGATCAAACAAACCTGACATTTCACCTCTGGATCTCCTCCTTTTCTATCCCAATACTTCGCTGATGGTTTTGAAGAAATACTAGCACGAACTGATGTAGACTGTCTTGGTGTAGGCGTGCTTGGTATTGATTCTGTTTCAGCGTCATCGGTGCCTATAGAAGTGTTTCTAAGCAAATGCAGTCGACGTCTTATACCGTCAGACTGAAAACGTTCTCATTTTCAAAATTGTCTTTGGAGAATTTACAAGGACATTCCTCGAAAAATAGAACAGAAGTGAACAGAGATAAATTCCGTATAAATTTATTTGCAGCTGATAAATAAAGGCTCCCATACTTATTCATTGTGTTTTCAATGCAAAAAGAAAAAAAATTTAGCAATAAAGCGAAAAGGGAACACGAGTTAATTATAGTACATGATAATTATTTATGAGTGGCAGCAGCCATATCGCACGCTTCGTTGAACTTGTCAACCGCTTTGCTCCAAGTCAGTTTGTAGAAATTTTCGTTCCAGACATTAGCGAGTTGTTTAATGACATCACTCCAATCGGGAAGGGCATCACATGATGGAATGTTCACGAACTTTTTCACGATTCCGGTGATGGTGTCACGAAGAACGTTGCGTCTCTGGATATTCACATTGAGGTCATAACTTCCAACCTTGTCACCAGTCAGCTGTGCGTACTTTCCGGTTACTACGACAGCAATCGAGGCGGCGAATCCGTAGTAATCGGCTTGATATGTCCATGGGCGTCCGTCAACCATTTCGGGAGAATCGAATCCTTCGGTTCCGGCTCTTCCCTTGAATGATTGGTCCTTCAGTGGCATCATATCAATGGCACGTCCCCAGTCGATGATCTTGATAACAAAGGTATCGTTGCTCATGAGAGCATCTCTTCCCCAATTTGAATCAATTCTGAAAACGAATAATTAGGATTAAAACTTTGAATAAAGATGTTCTTACTTTCTAGTGATCATAAAGTTATCTGGTTTGATATCTCCGTGGATAACCTTGCTAGCATGAACCTCTTTCAGAACACGAGCCATTTGAGTGACGAGGAAACAAGTGATGTCCCAGTTTGGATTCTTCATGTTGTTGGCATACTCGAGTAGTGTTCCGTACTCGTGATATTCGTTGACAAGTAGTGAAGCAGTAGAGAAGACATAAGCATCCATGACTTGCATGATACACATATCAGCGATCTTCACTCGTTCCTCTCCTTCATCCTTGATCAATCTGTTTCGCATTTGATCGCAAATGTAGACTTCCCACGCGCAAGATGGCACCTCATACTTCACAGCAACAGTTTTCTTTTCTTCGTTGATGGCACGATACACTTTTGCATATCCTCCTTGTCCTATAAGCTTCTGAATGTGGAATGTCTCTCCACCGACTTCGCATTCACGATCAGCTTGAAGTTTCGGTGCCCGCTCCTGGAACTCGTGCATGTTGAGTGCAGGGCGAACAAGGCCCATCAGTTTTTTGCGAAGGTTCTCATCCCATGGATTGATGTCTCCTTTTTTGATGATCTCACTGCGGCGACGGTTCTTGCATCCGGTGATTTCAGCCTCATCGAGGATCAAACTCTGGATTTCGTCAGCTCCAATTGAAAGACGTCTACCAAGATTATCGGAGAGACAGTCTGGTGACGAATTGGCAGCTTTTAGTGGCTCCTGTTTGATAGTTGGTGGCGCAACTGAAGCTTGTTGAGCGAGGGCTGATGCCGCCTGTGATTTGCGACGTAGCTAAAAAAAAACAATAACATGTATTTGATAGAAAGTATGTCCTGCATACCATTTTGTTCAGAGTGCTAGAGGATGGAATTACGAACTCCGGCTTGACATCTCTCTCTTCCTCCTCTTGTTCCACTTGTTGCTTGTTGCCAAAATAGTCATCGACGTTGACGAACGGAACATTATGAGCTGGGGTGGAGGTAACAATCATTCCACGTGAAGACTTCATTCCGGCGAGGAAGTCATCTTCGAACACTGAAAAAGTTATTTTGAATTATGTGTATTCCTGTGGTAACTTACTATCGTCTCCTTCTAAATCTAAAGTGGGCGGAGTTTGAAGAGATTTCTTTGGAAGACGAGAATGGTCTACTTCTTTTTGCTCCTCCTTAATTTTCACTGGAGCCGCCTGCTTGACGGGCTCAACAATCAATGGCTCTTCAGCACCCTCAACTACTTGCTCGTCGTAAATCATATTCAATCCAGACGTCTTCTTGGGGCGATCCTGTTGCTCCGTCACAAATGTCGGGTCTGGATCGCAAAGAACCGAGAAATCAGTGGTCGTAGACTGAGTCGGTGCAAGAGATCTAGGCCGCTCAGTAACTGCAACCGAATCGTCGCCAAGAACCATTGTTCTTTCAGACCCAATGTGAACAGTATCCGAGAACATAGCATGAGCCTCCAAATGGTTGTTTTCTGCGACCAAGTCCAATCCACCTCCACTCTTTGCAGTTCTAATAGAAGACGAAGACGATGTCGAGTAGTTGGACGTACGTTCTGAACGGGCAGTACTACTTCTTCCTGCACTCATCATTTTCAGCTTTTCGTTCTCGTTCTGTGAGTCATCATGTTCATTGAAATAGCTGGCATCTTTGGCTGAAGCAGATTTTGTGTCCGACGAAAGAGTGATCGTTGGAATATTCTCGCTGCTGAGCGTTGATGTACGGAGGGGTGGTCTCTGTGCATCTTTCGTTGGTACAACCGGTGAGTAGATTCTGCTACGCTTCTCCTCTTCATCGTCAGCGTTTCCTTCTGTGAGTGGTGACAAATGACGTCTTCTTGGATTGTTGAGATTAGCGGCCATGCGATTCTCCACTTCTTCGCGTGTCCTTCGTTCGTTAGCAGTAGGCTGATAGTTTGGCAGAACCACTCCAGAGTCTCTTCTAGCATGATTATCGACGTCCTCAGCGAATGCATCCTTCCATTGGGCAAAACGGAACTCCTCGATGGATATTCCGAAAGTAGAGGCCGAGTCGACAAACTCGCGACGGATTTTGGTTCTGGCTGCAAAAGTCTTTGTGATCTACTGTCTAACGGCATTTCAAACTTACTTTTCGGTCCAAAAACTGGAAGTTCGACTTGATACTTCGGAGCGATTTGCTGAAGGAAGCACACAGACGACCTTCTCTTTACTCTGGATCCTGGGTTCGCACGGAACAAACTCATTGTGTCATCTGGGCTGGAAAAGAGGTCTCCCGACTCTCCATTGAAGTATTCATCGACAAGATCACGAAATCCAGCTTCGATGGTGGTCATATCGATCCGTGAAGAAAGAGCTCCACGCGCGGAATTTAGTACTTTTTTAAATTCATCGAACAGCTTCTCCTTTCCACACTCTTCTGCCCAGAGGAGATAGAATTTGAGGGAGTTGTTGAAATGCCCCTTTCTTTGAAGCCTTTCGAAGATTCCAGTTTTGAGATGGTCACTGTAGGCGATGAGAACTTTATAGAGACGAAGCATAGTCTCGTCTTTCTGAATTTCCTCGAACGCATGCTCTCTGAGAATCCTGCCCATATTATAGATAAGTCCGGTTTTCATCTCCTCTCTGGGAAGCATTTTCGACAGTGTTTCGATCTGTCTGTAAAACTCAGCTGTTTTCAACTTCCGAGAAAAAGTAACTTACGTCGTAACACTTTCGAGGGCTTGTGGAGTCGGATTCCGATCCAGTTGCTTGAATGCTTGGTCGATGAGAGACATCTTCGACTGAAAAGTTATGAATGAACACTATTAAACGCGCCTTCACGAAAAAAAAAAACAAGACAATAAACTACGTGGAATGATTCACTTTCTAAAATGAAGCTGAAACATTAGCAGCGAGTGCACAAGAATGCAATGAACTCAAAACGGACAAACCAACAAAGGGAACGACAATTCAATTTCTGCTGTTTCGCGCGCGCCGGCGTTAAAATGGGACTGTTGAAAGCGCGCTCTATGGACGACAGGAACGGCGCGAAACGGCTGGTTTTTCAAAGTTGAAACTAGTTGCCTATTTTTCCGTTTTCAGTGAATTAGTTTTCATCCAAAATCGCCTGTTTTTCGCGTTCTTCTCACGTTTTGCATCAGAGATTAGTTAGTTTATAACACAAAAAAAGTATTTTCAGACAGAATGTTCGGTGGTGAACGGAGAAAAACTGGTGGAATGAGTTTGACTGGTAGAGCCTCGCTCGCCATCACTCCAACCAAACGATTCACGGATTTCGGTATTAGTTCTAGTAGAAAGTAATCTGATTTGTTTTTAAACTTGAAAAAATTGCAATAATAATTTCAGAACAACAAACCCCCGTCCGAGTTTGAATATCGGTCCTCGTCAGTCCCTTTTCGGCAGCAAAAGTGCCTCTGTTGCCCCAAGAGATGTTAAATCAATTCAACAGGGAAATGTTCAGAAGATTTATCGTTTCTTTGTCGAAACAGACGGAGATGATGCACCTCCTGAATCTATCATTAGAGCTCCAGGAGGCAAAGCTGATTTCATAACAATCTTCGAACAAATCTATCAACATTTAAGCAAAGACTACGAGTTTCCACAAGGCGCTCGTCTTGAGGATGAAATCGCTCAGATTTTCAAAGGTTTGGGCTATCCTTTCCCACTCAAGAAAAGCTTCTTCCAACCAATGGGATGTGCTCATGGATGGCCGCATCTGTTGGATGCTCTAGGATGGCTTGTGGATCTTGTTAGGGTTGGTAACGATTTGTAGACAACCGAATAATTACGAAGTTTGATGATTTTTCAGATCAGCATTCGCGTAAGCTCTGACACTCAAAACATTTTATTCGGTGACTTCATGGAAGAGTCGAAACTCACTTCAAAGTTTTTGAACTATGCGTGGCATACGAAAGTTTACAAAGATTATACAAACGATCGTAAAGTTATCGATAATCCACATAGTCAGTTTTGGCTTGAAGCAAAGTCTCAGTTGAGGGATCATTTTGAAACAGCTAATGAGTATGACGATTGGATGGACACTGCCAAGAACAATTTGGAGCAGTTGAAGTTCGACTGTGACGAAATCGAGTCTGAGGTAATTTTAGGAGAATGTTTAAAATTTAAAATGAGGATGTTTTTCAGAGAGGCCAAGAGCAACATTTACTCGATGAAATTGCCAAAATGAAGGACGATATCCGCAAGGCCGACGACTATCTTCAACAGACTGCAAATCTGAAAGTTCACAAGGAGACTGCTCTTCAGGAAGTTCAACAAACTCTTCTAGAGAAACAAGGAGAGTTGGAAAAGATACAGAAAGTGGTGAACGAGTTGAAGGAGAGAATTGAGCAACAGAAAGTGAAACATGGATTGAGTGGAAAAGAGGTCCGGCAAATGAACTTGGAGAATCAGAAAGATAAGGAGACGGTGTCAGAGATTCAAGGAGTGTTAGACCAGCTGTCCAAAGAGGCGTGGTCTCTCAAAAATGATGATAGTTTTAAGGAGGTGAGGCTAAGCAGATCTACAATAGAACTAATGTTTCTTGTTTCAGCAAAAAGCGAAATTCGTGCAACTCGCAGAGCACATCACCAAAATCATGAGTGGACTTGACATTGAGATAAATCTTGCTCGTCTCAGTGTTCCATCGGATGAACGGCAGTTGAAAGCAAACTGGGAGACATTGACCAATGTCTGGATGCCAGAAGTCAATCGTCAATTGCATCAGAAAAAGTTGGATTTGGAGACGGAGATTTCACGATTTACCGACAAATTCGCAGCTGCTGAGTAAGCTTTGTTCCATGAGGAATAACTTTTTCATTTATTTTGATCTTGCAGAGAACGAAACAAAATCGAAAGTGAAATGCTTTGCGAGGCAAAGAAGAAAGACGCTCGCGAGGAGCGTCTTTATTTAAATGAGCGTAAAGAATGGCAGGAAGCCCGTCAACAATTGCAGAAACGATGCGATGAGTTGGAGAATGAGAAAGAAGTGTTGAAGAAAGAAATGAAAATGGACGGAAGCCTTGAAAAGGAAATTGAGGAGGAGAAGACCAAAATGGCCAAAGAGGTAAAAGAGTTGAGGGCAAAACAGACCGAATTGGAAGCGGTCCTCCGTCAGAAATTAGATCAAATCGTCGCAGAAGTCACTGATATCCAAAACGAGAAGTTGATGGTTTACAAGGAATTCAACGATCTTGGAATGATTTTCGAATCGAAATTGCCTAACTATTAGATTTTTGTTCTCTAAACCGACTAAAAAATATTTGTGTATATAAATACAATGCTTTTAATTGCTTTTCTTCGGCTCGAAATGAAAATTTCTTCTTTTTATTTAAGCAACTTTCTCTTCAAAGTTAAGGCTAGGAAACAGCCAAAGCACTATTGGAGTAAACGGACGGCCTTCCTTTTTCCGTCTGCGCTCTCTTCTCTCGGGAGTTCTCTCTTCTTGTTTCTTTTTGATATTGTTTCAAGTTTTTTTCTGTTATTCAATCTACAAGATTGTATTTAGAAGGATGCAAATTTGATAAGAAACAATAAAAGAGAAATATGCTGTCGTCGAGGAATACACATGTTTGGAGGGTCGCGGTGAGTGAATTCGGTTACTTTTGATACTTATAAAAATAAATGTTCGGTCCCAAAGTTGACATTTGTTTTGCTTGTGAAGCCGCAGATTTGCTTGGTTCCAGCCTCAATTTTTATATTTTCAGACCCGATCACACTTCACCGCTGATCCGGCTCGTTCTCCACAAACCGAACTAGTCCTTCTTCATGCCGGACAACCTTGGAACGAATTCCATGCTCGGGAATTTCTCAAAAATCAATCAGCGCTTCACTCAAATTTTCGTTTACCCGCCTTCGTGCATAGCACAGTTGCAAATGGAAAAATGATGAATGATAATATTAAAGGATGCATTTCAACATACAAAAATGTGCCGAGTTTGGAATCTCAAGTGGAAAAATTGGCGGAGAGAATCGAGGAATCACTGGATACGGTAGTTCCTGAATATGGACCATTTCGAGTGTCTCGGCTTTTTCAATTCGATGAAATTCCATTTTCAGAAAAGTTGAAAGAGATCAAATCGTAATTTATTAATTTTGTGGATCTAAATTATGAAAAACTGATTCCAGACATCGCTCCCAACGCTACATCTTCATGCCTCTCTACCCACATTTCTCAGGAGCCGATGCTGAAAGTCTTCTCGTAGAATCTGCCAAAATTATTGAACAGACTTCTTGTAAGCTTTACTTTTGAATTATCACTATTTTTTATTAAAATTTCAGCCCCAATGATTCAAGGAAATAGAAGTGTTCCAGGAAGTCGAATCGAACAAAATTCCGATTATTCATATGATGTTCATGCGGTTTGGCGATGGGATAATCACTCTATTCTTGCTGATGTAAGGGAAAAGTTTATACGCTCTCCGACAAAAACAATTTATTTCCAGTACTGGTCCACAAAAATCAAAGAAGTGCCTCCAAAACTTGACGGTGTAGTTTTCGCAGCTCCCCGCAAGTTTTCATGTAATTACGGTCCAGTCTACTCATCATGTGAACGAACAATGAATCAGTTAGGAGACGTTATTCCGTGGCGTCTTGGCTTCTACTCCTCCTGGGATTCGTTCGACCTTCCCGCGTGGAGGGGTGTCGCTTCCCAGGTGCAGAAGTTTCAGAAAACGTCAGAAGCGACGAAGATTGCTGTTGTTCCGATTACAGATGTTATTGAGACTTTCGACACACTTTATACGATTCCCAATAAAGTTGAACATTTGGTAAGATTCTTTTCATTTAGTGTTCAAAGTAAAATCTAATTTCCAGAAAAACGCGTTAGTGCTGCGGCCAGACCAAGAATCGGAAAAATTGGTGCACGGTATCTCGGAAATCATCAAAAATCTGCTATTAGGAAGAAAAGATCGACAATTGGAGGTCGTTTGCTCACCCCGAAAACTGTCGAATCTCAATATATTTTTGAACTGATTTCTATTTAGTTTATGGAAAATCCGAACGTGTTTTTAGAGTGAATGTGAACTGCCTTTAGCAAATAGATTCAATGAAAATATTTCAAACATTTATGAGATCAGTTTGTCAGCAGGGCGCAACTCCATTATTACTTTTTCCATTATTGTTTTTCTGTCACATTTCACTCAAACATGACATCATCATCATTCTCATCATCATCATCATCATCAACACCGGCAAACACACTCACATTACCATGCAAAACAGAAACAATCCAGAAGAGCCGATGCCCTCCACTTCACTGACGCTTTCCACGATTCCTTCCTGTGTCTTCCCGACACTCCCGACCCTTCTACACTATCTCATCGTGTGTCTACGTCACCATACTATTTCCCAACTGGCGTCTAACTTCTTTGGTGGTCTCCACGATGAGTGTTACTCTCTCGCGTCGAAGAATGTCTCGGTCTCCCTGGTCGAGAGAGAGGGCTGTTTCGGCCTGGCCATTCGCCCATTCTCTGCATACCACTTTAAACTAGACTAGTTGACCAGAGCCTTTTTATCTATTCGCCCTTTTCAATAGTCTTTCTTAAATCTTTTTCAATCTGATTTTCTGCTTCAAGACGTTCCCAGAGATACGAATTATCACCTATTTAATTGGGTAACCTTGTCTTTTTTATTGTGGTAGAGGGAATGAGATTCTAGCCTCATTATTGCTTTATTGAATGAGATAATATCGACTAGGTATTTTTTGTGGACTCAGAATTACTGTTGAAAAAATAAAGTTTGGGCAAGGAATTCAAACTTTTATTTTCGCGGGCGGTCCGCCCATTTTCGTCTGCAAGCTAAATTTGAATTTCTACAGTTGCCAGTTGGAGTGGGCGGACCGCCCGCGAAAATAAAAGTTTGAATTCCTTGCCCAAACTTTATTTTTTTGACAGTAGTCATCATGGGTGAGAAATTAAGAAACTGAATGCTTTTTTCCTTCTTTTTCATATTAGAGACTTGACTAGAACATGTAAACTTGATAAATTATCAATAGAGAATCGATGCAAAATTATTTGATTTGATTCTAATTTAGTCATTCGTATCGAAAAAACTGTCCAACAATTTCAGTAAATTTTTGAATTTCAGCTTTTTGAAAAGTAAGTGATCTAAAAATGTTCAAACCAGTTTTCCAATCTCTTCCCGTTCCTCATGCTTCAAAGTTTATCAAGACTCAAAAAATGTGATTAGAGTGCAATGAGCTTTCCAAATTACTTATCTCTACCCTACTTGTTGCAAGTGCTCCAAAAGAAACTCAACTACTGTTGAAAAAATAAAGTTTGGGCAAGGAATTTTCAACTTGGCACCGTGCCAACGACCTCCCCCTGCAAACGCAAGTTGCGGCGTGCCTTTTTGCAACGCCCCCGCACGAAGTTCTGTTTCGAGATTTTTGCTTTTTTTGGTGGAAAGGAGTACTAATTTCAGTTTTTTTGCTGACATATCACGTTGTGTATAAGTGTAGGATTCATCTGTGTCAGCAAAAAGCTGAAATTGGTACCCCTTTCCACCGAAAAAAGCAAAAATCTAGAAACAGAACTTCGTGCGGGGGCGTTGCAAAAAGGCGCGCCGCAACTTGCGTTTGCAGGGGGAGGTCGTTGGCACGGTGCCAAGTTGAAAATTCCTTGCCCAAACTTTATTTTTTCAACAGTAGAACTATGTCCTACTTACCACACTCGTCATTCACAGTAAAAAACTGTCAACTATTAACCCGCTGATAATAGAAAGTTTGCGCTCGGTTCAAGTTTGCACGTTCGCAGCGCGCCAGTCTCCACCAGCAAAAAGTGCTGTGCTCTTGCTCCCGTGTGCAATCTTGATCTCTCCTCTCTCGTTCTGTGTCTTTTGCACATTTTTCACTCCCTGTCAATTATCACATAGAGGGGATCCCGAAGAGAGAGAGAGAGGCTTTTGCCGGGAGCTCCTTCCGTTTAAACAAATATCGTCTTCCTCAACCAAGCCGTTCGTTGTGGCTGGGCGCTGGCTGAATGGCCAAAGAAGAGAAATTGTGAAAAAAAACGGAACAAGAGAGAAGGACATACGGGCGGTGCGCGCGCCATGTTGCATATACATTTTTAATAATAAATTCGGAATCGTTCTTCTCACCTCAACATTACCGGCGCCCCGTTTTCCCTCGCTCATTTTTCGCAAGTTTTTAATGCCAAACGATTTAGGCTTAGACCATAGAACTATTACTGATAAGAGAATTATGCACTTCTTCACCATTTGGACGGGAAGAAAAAGGGGTTTTTGAATGTGTTATGTTCACTGGACTGGAACGTTCTGCCTGGTCCAGAGAATGTGGAGGAAAATGGTTGGGAGGGAATGGGTTTCTTCTGTCCTCCGCTCCCCCCTTCTCCTTGTTTAGTGCGCTCCAAACTCAATAAATTGTTGCCGAGTTGTTCTTCTTTTTCTTTTCGTCCCGTCTGTGACCACTTTCTTGTTTTGCTCGGACTCTATCTTTTTGCAGCGGAAAAATTCGAATCTTGCAAAATTTATTGGAAATTCCTCATTCTTTCATTTAAAAGTTGATTTTTTGCTGGTCAAAATTCTTGGAGCTTTTGCATTCTGGTTTTTGAAAAACATTATGAAAAAACTGCTTTTTGATGAAGAATCCCAACAATGCGACATTTTTGCAAATTTATTAATTGATTTTCAAAACAGAGAACAATTTCAAAACATAAAAACATCTGGATTTCCACTTTGAAATCTTTCATTTATGAGAAAAAGTCTTTGAGGTTGTCGGGAAAATTCGTTTTTAAAATTCAAAATTTGAAGTCCAGCCGAGCATGTTTGCACTATTTCCGACATTTTAGATTTTTCTACTTTTCAACGATTTCTGCGCTGTTTATCTTCACTTTTACGGCTGTTCAATCAAATAATTTATATTAGTTTGCAACAAAAAACGGAAGAGACGAGTTCTTTTTCCATTGCCTTTTTGATGCCCGTATCATCATTTTATATATTTATACGACGAGAAAAACAAGAGATAACACTACATTTTCGGATAATCGCTTCGCAAAGTGTTCACTGATAAATCGTTTTTTACTATACATGTTTTTTTTCGAAAATGAAATCAAAAAATGAAAAATAAAATAGAGGAAAAGTGTAAATTACCTCAACACCAGCTGATCAACTTATCTTTTTAGAGGGTTAAAGAATAAATTGTACTTCTCTTTCTATCACTGAGTTTCTCTCGATCCAATACTCTCTAATCACTTCCCGGGGGTCGACTGACTCATCTGCGTCTCTCATCTCGAGCCCACTATTTTCAGGGCCGATGGGGTCCCGTGAGAAGTGAAAAGAGAGAGGGTAGAAGGGGGGCAAAAACGTATATTGTCATATGGTCTTTTGTTTGGAATTCCCTCCCTCTCCTTCGCGCTCTTCGTTTTTTTTTTTGTTTCTACCTCCCCCTATCTATCCTCTTAACTCGTTTTGACCTTGATTTATCCAAGTTTACCGAGTTTTCCAAGTTTCCCGGTTCAATTTGCTCAATTTTGAATTGCTTCATGTTTTTGAAATACTCTAGAACTTTCAGTTTATCGCCTATCTCTTTCTCGCTATTTCGACATATTATTTACCTTTTCTTCCAGAAATTTCAGAAATATATCGGGGTCGATTGGAAAAGAATCGAATAGAAGAGGAAGAAGAAGAAGAGTCCGGTATCCCCCAACACAACCCCCAATCACCACAATTCTGAAATATATACACACACTCAACGAAAATTATTCAAAAAATCTGGAATTTATATCCAACGAGCCGGGCGACAAACTGGAGCCCCTTTGGCCGATTCTTGTCGGTGAGTCATTGTGTTCTCCTTCTGCTTTTTTTTTTCGAAATGTTGACACCACGGGGGGTGATCATTCTGTCCACTTCTTCTTCTTGTTCTCGATCATGTGTGGTTCGTTGTGATGGCTCATGTGATTTTAGAGGAAAAAGAAAAAGAAGAAGAGCATCACGGAAAAAAGTACTGTAAAAAGACAAATATACTCTGAAATTGACAGTTTGCGGGTTTTATTTCCTAGACATGTTCATTTTATGAAAAAAGTGTATTCATGAACCTATTTACAGTGAGAAAAAACTATAAAATGTTTTATAAAAAAAGCCAGTTTAGAAAACTTATTTTCTGCTACATCTTTTAGGCAAAAAGAGCATTTCTGCTAAAAACCGTGATTCCACGCGAGCAACCTTCAAGTCATTATAGTTCAAAAGTTTCAGAATTGTCCAATTGACCTCCGTCTCGCCCTCATCATTCCTCGAATTTCGATACAGTAATCCCGAAGGATGGTCAGTTCAGGAGAGGAAAGAGCTGCAGCCGGAAAATCGAACATCGGTGACGATGGTGCCAGTGATTCAGATGCTGATGCAGCGGAAGAGGTAAGAATATTTTTTGGTCGAAGTTTGAAGAAAAAAGAGTAAGAAAAAGGCTTCTCGAAATGCTGTTTGTACTCAAAAAGTTTCTGAGTGTCAGAATTACTAAAAACTTTGCTTTTATTTAAATTTCAAATTTCCATTTTCAGATCTTAGAAGAATCACCGGACAAACGATGGTCAAAACGGCGAGAACAAGTGAAGCAGCGTGATGTTCCTGGAATAGACGTCGCCTATCTGGCAATGGATAATGAAACTGGTAACGAGGTCGTCTGGAATGAGGTTCAATTCTCGGAACGAAAAAATTTTCGAGCACAAGAGGAGAAGATCAACGCCGTTTTCGATAATCTCACACAATTAGTTCACACAAATCTAGTCAAATTTCATAAATATTGGACCGATTCGAAATCTGAGAAACCGAGGGTGAGTTGGTTTGTTGAAAGGGAAAATGTGGGAAAAATTGAAATTGAAAAAAATTAACAAAAAATTCAGTGTGAAAATAGTCAAGAAAAAAAAATTAAATTTTTCAAAATGGCCATTACGGAAATGTAAATAAGTTTTTAAATATCTTCATTGTACTGATCAAAATCTGTATCAGAAATTTCAATTATCTCTAACTAATTATAAGAAAATGAACCTGGGCTTTCGATTTTTTGAAAAACTCCGAGTTAAGTTATGAAAAGTGAGTTTGAAAAAAAACATTTTCAACTTTTAAAGTGTTACGCTTTCGGGAATCTCAGAATTTTACATGTTTTTCATAGAATTCATATTAAAATTCATACACAAATTCATATTCAAAACTTAACAAAACCAAAATTTTATATTTAAACCTCAGTACGCATCTTATTTGTTTCAGATAATATTCATTACGGAATACATGTCATCTGGTTCAATGTCGGCATTCCTTCAACGAACACGAAAAGCGGGATCTCCTTTGAGTATTAAGGTAAACCCCTCTTATTCTGTGCCCTCAATCGAATCCCATCCCTCACCGTGAAAACCAGTCATTGCAGGCGTGGAAAAAGTGGACGACACAAATTCTATCGGCTCTCAACTATCTCCACTCATCGGATCCGCCGATTATTCATGGAAATTTGACGTGTAATACGGTGTTTATTCAACAAAATGGTCTCATAAAAATTGGATGTGGTAAGTCTGAAAAAATTTTCATTCAAATCTCAAAATCTTTCTATGTTCTTAGGGCATGTCCATTTTCTACAAACATGATTCTCATATTCCCTCTTGTTATTTGTCTTAACAAGTCATTTTCAACAATTTTCTTTTTGTAAACTTTTTATAGTTCACAAAGAAGTGACTTTCTAATAGGGTTTCTTTATTCATTCATCCTCTACTCCCTTTTTTGTCTTCACATTCATTTTTTCTCATTATAATGTTCAGGTATATCGATGTGTAAAGACGTCAGTGGACAAAACCTTCTTGGTGGGTGTTCCATATCGTAAAAAAACAGTGTTATTCATTTACCACGTGTTTTTCTGAGCTTTCCCTTCTAATATAACCCAATACCCTTATGTGTGTGTGTTGTGATCGTTTCTGTCCTATCCTCTTCTATCTTCTGAAGCTTCTATCTATCCTTGATGCATGCCCTGGTTATTGCTTATTCTTTTTTAATTTCCTGGGGGCTTTGTTACTATATTTCTGATTTTTCAGTTGTAACGATCTTTTTAATAAGTTTGGTAGAAGGAGAACTATGAGAATGCTGATAGCGTTTTTGTGTCTTCAAAATTTAAAAGTTCAATACTTCTACTTAAGGTTCTTTGTGAATATCACCAGACAAATGCAGCGTTTCTTGATTTAGTTGTCACTTATTCTGACAATTTCATAGCTTCTTCAGTTACCTTATCCTACGGTAGCTCCAGATTAGTAATACTGGGACCATCGAAAAGTTCAACACCTTTTGCCGAATTCCGATGAGTCTTGCGGTAGTGAGCAGTTGATCTTGACCTAGTGTTGGAAGCTGAAGCTCTAGTGGTTGCAAAAACCCAATAAAATTCCTCCATTTCAAAACTAATTTGAAAGTGCAAATGGCTTTGATGTTTCAACAATTTTTGGTTTTAAAAGTATCTGAACAGCTGTTTGTAGTTTAACTTTCTCTAAAGCTAGACACGGAATTCCTAAAATAACATGTGAACTAGATCAGCTCACTTACCAATTAGAAAATCTTGACCCCTCTCAAATGTACTTCTTGCAAAATCACCTTTCTTGCAACCCCCGATCATTGCCCTAGTCCTTTTCCTCATTGCGATGGAGATTTGCGTGCTATTTGCGTGCCGCCTTTCCCCTCTCTTCATAAGTTTGTCCATTTTGATGCCAAAACGACCCCGAGATAGGGTGGATACCGCCCGGTGATATGGTACAACTTGTTTGCTGATTAGATGAACTTTTCTCGCGACGAAACGAGATTTCACCACGAATTCAATGATGAAGGGGGAAGAAATAGAAGGGAGAGAAGAGTGGTTTGTTTGTTGATTAACAGCAAACGTGGCGAGAGCCGAAAGAGAGAGTTGTGTTGTGCCGTTCCAATGAGTACCTGGTGCGAGGTGTGGCAATCAGTTTTGAAGAGAATTAGAGAGATAGAAAATATTTGAGAAAAGTGCAAGAATATGAAAAAATGACCTTTATCAGAAGGGCACCATTTCAGGTTCTAGACTATCCAGGAAGAAACTGGAGTACTGTGTCTGCAATGTGTTGTGTAAAGAGCTTTATCTGTCCCCTTTCTTTCCACTAACTGCTGGTTTTCTAAAATAATTCTATCCATTCAAGCCCTAAGTTACTGTAACCCAATTCCCTCTTTTTCAGTGGCACCGGATGCGATAAACCATCACGTGAAGACATGTCGAGAGAATATGCGATACATGCACTACATTGCACCGGAATATGAAAGTAATTGTTTTTTGAATTCTTTTCGAATTTTAGAAGTTTGTAGTCTAATGCTTTTAAGAATTGAACATGATAAACCAACAGACTAATCCCCTCCAAAAGTTTTAGACAATGCTGAACTTACCTCTGCCGCCGATATATACTCATTTGGGATCTGTTCACTAGAGATTGCCGTAATTGGTGGATTATCTGGATGCCAAAATGGAAGTTCAGAGGGTCCTGTCACAGAAGATGTAATTGAAAAAGCAATAAAATCATTAGAAGATCCAATGCAACAAGATTTTATACGACAATGTTTAAGGAAAGATCCAGCTGAAAGGCCCTCGGCTAGAGAGCTTTTATTTCATCAGATTCTTTTTGAGGTATTGTACTGACTACAGTAATATTTCGAAAATGATTTTCCATTTCAGGTACACTCATTAAAACTGCTATCCGCCCATGCAATTGTCGACTCGAAGAAATACGAGGAGGTCGCAGAAAGTGCATTCCGAATAAAAGACAATGAAATGGTAAGTTTACCCCCCTAAACGTTGAAATCTGAACGAAAAGAGACCTTTTTCACGGCTCTCGGCTCTCGGCCACCATCTATATAGAGTCAATATTTGACGTTTGGTCACTTTACGAAAGAAATGGATGGTTTTGGTCTTAGAAGTGTTGCATTGCTCAATGAATCAGAATCTGAAATAACATATTTTCAGGTTGCTGCCACATCAAAACTGCGGGAAATGGCATATTGTCAAGTTGCCGCGTTTCAAGTGGATCTAGAAAAGTTTCTTGACGATGTCCGAAATGGAATCTATCCACTGACGGCGTTCGCTCCACTGGCACATCAACCATCAACAACCCTTCGAGCATATTCGAATGTGAGAATAATCCCGGGACTATAAATGAAGCTATCCCAAATTTAAAGAGTTTTCAGACAAATCCCCTCCCTCTGCTGACAAGTGATGGCTTGTCGGCTCCCAACTCCACACATCCGTCGGCTAATACGACGATAACTGCGGAGACTTCAACAGTGTCAGCACAACTTCAAGGGCAACTTCTGAATACGAGTACTGGAAGCGGGAGTATCAATGGGTCTACCGGATCGTCGATAGGAAAACCCACAGTTGAAACAGACGGAGGCGCCGAGAAAAAGAAGGACGTAACAGCAGAAACAAATGGAACAGAATCAACGACGACACTGAATCAAGAAGCAGAAGTGTCTGGAAGTACAACAGGAGGAGTTGGAGGAACGAATACAGTGGCGTCAGGTGGAGCGGGAGGAGTTCCAGGAGGTTCAGAAGCCGTTGGATCACCAACACCAGAAGAAGAAGGCGGAGAATCAGGAATGACGAATGAGGAGAGAGAGAATAATATGCGACAAGAAAACAGGCATATTCTGGAGATTAATGTGCATATTGAGAATGAGTGAGTTGAAATGCCTCTTTTGGGCTACTTACCAAAATCAGAAGTATTATGTCTCTTATCTTACTCGTCCCCTATACAAGTCTTGCCACAGTAATCCTGATATACTGTCGCAAAGAGATGTACAGGTGCCGAGGAAGGGACACTTTTTCCAGTTAAAGGGGAATAGTAGAAATACCAGCTAACTAATGAATAGGTAGGCGCACACACAGTACATGACACATTTATGCAGCCGACATTTAGCGACTTCCGCCGCCCGCTATGTGACATGTGGGCAGGTGGGCGGAGCCTAGTTTGGCACTAAAGTTGGCTTAGGGGAAAGCTATTGTGTGCGAATAGAGAGATGGGATATACTGGGGATAAACTGGGAAACTCATTTAGAATTAATGAAAAAAGTGCAATTTTTGCAGAGAAATGTCGATTGTACTGTTACTGGAAGATCAAATGCATCGACAGTTGAACACGTCGATTAACAAAACTGACAATCCGGCGTCGCTAACCGAGAATCTGATTACACACGGATTTATGTGTCAGGTAATGCTGGAATAGTCTTTGAGCCAAAGCTAGGCCACTTTGGATTTGACTAAACTAAAATCTTATACCAAAGAAAGAAAAAAAAAGCCGTTCAACCTAGTCTAAACCCCTCAATGTTACCATAATTATAAGAAAAGAGCGAGAGCAAAAAGGATAATCTGTCTCTTTTCTCCTTCTTGACAAATATGGGCTCTGGTAAACAATCGTCCGGTGGAAGAACGTGGCCACTGATGACCTTTCTCTCTTTCTGTTGTTTTTTTTGTGTGTTGCTTATAATGACAAGATGATGCTCTCTTTCCTCTTATCCGCCCGCGAGTGCACGCACACGTTGATTGACTATAGAAGAGCGATGATGGTCATTATCGTCCGAGTGACTCGAGAAAAAGCGTATAGCTAACAAACACGCGCCGGAGAAGAAAAAAAAGTTGCAAACTTGCTCTAATAGTTTATTTTCAGCTTGATTCGGAAAGTGTGGAACGAGCGATTTCAGCGGCATTCGATATTCGAGCTGAGCGGCAAGCCGATGGAAATCAGGATGAGGATAATGATCTATCATTGAGGTACGGGATTTTGAAAACCACAGTAACCACTGGAGTCTAGTTTCAAATAGAAGATGGAAATCGTAAAGATGGCCTAGAATCAAGAAAATAGGCCATGGATCTTCATAAAGCCCGGTGTAAAGCCTAGGATAGCGTAGATCAAAACCAAACTTCACAGGGTCTAGGCCTTCACTTTAGATTCCTAGTCCATCGCGTAATATTCCATTATTCCAGAGAATCAAATCCAGAGTCTGAAGACATCATCACTGTCGTGGAAAATGGAAAACCAAGTTCAACAACGACACCCGCCACCGCCGCCGCTTCAACATCATCCACAACCCCTACCGTAGTCGTTGTGAAAATGACGAATTCAGTAGCCCCACCATCACCCATACAAAATCAGAATCCCCCTCTGACGTCTCCGTCACCTTCAACACAAAGTGTTGCATCTTCAACGCCTTCAACCACCACCACCACCACAACAAGCTAGTCGTATTCTTCCTCATTTTTTACTCTCCTTCCTGTTTTTTTGTGTCTCCTCTTGTTTTTTGTTTCATAATGTTCAACTTCTTCTTTTTTCTCTTATTACCACACATTTTTTCCTCCTTTATCATTAGAGATATTTAGGAGGGTTAATGATGACTGTTAGACCGGACTCTTTTTGGGTATTTAGGCGGTGAGACGAGACCGACGCCCCGAGCGCGCTTAAGTTTATTTACCAAGAATTAAGAGAATCCGCCCAGGAAGTAATATTGAAGGGGGCAGAAAAGGAGGAGGAGGCGGAGCCAGGAGTAGTAAGGTAAAGACAGTAAGAGCTACGACACAGTCTCAGAGACCCCCAAAAGAGATTCTGTGTGCTCACTCTCTGTCTCTCTTTATATTGACTGACTTTCTAAGGAGTTTGTGTATGTGAGAGAGAGAAAGCCAAAGGGATCTATAGTCGTCGGAAAGGTATTTGCGGTCGTGCGAAGAGACGAACGGACACGGTCAAGAGAGAAAGACGTTTCGCTTTTGAGCCCCCCCACCAACCACCTCCCAAAACTCCATCGAGACCAAGAGAAAGACACTTGGGTAAACTCTCACTTCATTTAGACGACCTATTATCTATTATATTCCCCCCATCAGAAGAGAGAGAGCATGCTTAAATTAGCGGCTCTTTTGCTGCTGGCCGCCGGCTGCTCCCAAGTGGCTCAGGCTCAGCATGGAACTGTTGGAAGGCCTTGTGAAGTGTCCACAGACTGTGGAACGGGAAATTATTGTGCTGGAAATAAGCGATGTGCTTGTCTAACCACTTATGTTGAGATTGATTCATATTGTTGGAGAAGTAAGTTTTTTTGAGTGTTTGAAATTAAAAATGCCAACGCGCTCTGAAACAAAAAGAGTCCAAAGTCAAAAAAATCCTCTTAAAAATCTTAACATCCGTAATATTGCTAGCTTCTCGCCCCGTCTCCGTTCTAACGTCTTGTCGTTCGTTTTTTGTTTTTTTTTCTTCTTTTTTTTGCAGCTTTTTCCGGCCATAATTATTCATATTTCCGTAGGCACGTTGATGCAATTGTGCTCCATCCAAAAAGTTGAGAGATAGAGCTCAATTGCATTTTGAAAAAAACCAAAAACCCTTCAAACTTTCACACACCCAAAAATTGTTGTTCACATCGAAAAAAAAGATAAGGAGCTAAAAAATTAACTTTTGTCTGAAGATCTCCAAAAATCTCTTTAACAACGAAAAACATTAGTTCCACGTCTTCCATTTCCCCTCCCGCATATCCTGAATGATTAGACCGTTTTCTTTTTGTTTCATTTTTTCCTTGAGAATATTCAGTTTTTTGAATTCCCGCTTTGCCACCTATACTGAATGAAATGGTAGCCTAACTTTTTCTGAGTTTCTAGGCCGCTATTCCATCCAGTGCTGATCCGTTTTATCCTCTTCTTTTTTCTAGAATACCCCAATAGGTCCTTCTTCTTCCATTTCGTCTCTTGTCAACCATCTAATAGACCCCTTTTTCTTCGATCCATCCGGTTAATTGTTTTTGGGTTACTGTAGCTTTTCAAAAAAGGAACTACAGTAATCCTTCCGTTTTCTTTCTTTCTTTTTTTTGCTGGGTTGTTGTTCTCCACTCTCCTGGCGGGTCTTCTTTTTTTTTCGTCTTCTTCTCCTGATTCTTCTTTAGTTCTTCTTCACCCCGAGTCACACACCAAACGAAATCACCACAAACCAACACTTTCCCTCCCCCTTCTAACACATTTTCGTAATATATTTTCCCTTTTTGCTTCTTCGTTTTTCATACAATTCCCCCCTAATTTTCCCTTTGATGCATAAATAAATTATGAATTGATTTTAAAAATTGGATTTGACGTTTGAGAACTTAAAGCTAAAGCGCTAATTACAGCTACGGATACTCTGACAAATAGACTTTTTGAGAGTCAATCTTTGAAATTTTCATTTTTAGGCATTAGATTTTCAAGTGACTTTCAGCAATACTGAACTAACAAAACCTTTGATGTTCGGCTCAAAATTTTAGGCATTTAGACTGAAAACCAAAGCGAGCTCCTCATATTTCTCTAAACTCTCCATTTCTCGCACCATCTAGAAACAATTTCTTACGAAGAGACACTGCGCTATATACAGAGAGTTTAGATAAAGTTCGATCATCTATCTGGAAAAAAAGCGCGGAACTAACATTAGAAAAACATTCAAACTTCAATGACGTCATCAACCAAATCATTCCATTTCAGAAATCAACCCGGGAGAGTCTGGATGTACCCAAAATCGTCAATGTGAAGCCGTTTGGCCAGGAGCCTATTGTAGATCTGGAGAGTGTCGTTGTGCGAACAATCAACCACCATTCCGTACTCGTGATGGACTTGTCTGCTTGAATTATGGATTCTGTCCATTGAACGGAAACAATCCGAAATTCCGTATTGAGAATCAAGTTCAACAATGTTACGGTGGAGCTGATGCCACGTGTGAGGCCATCGGTGCATTGTCTTATGATTGTATTTGTGATTCGGATGATTGTACAGTCAACAATCCAATTAGTTTCTGTTGTCCATCGAGAGCTTTCGCTTGTATTCAACCACCAAATGAGGGATACACTCCACCAGGTGGTGGCACTACTCTTAACCATTGGTATCATGACCCAATTACTGGAGAGTGTAGAGAATTGAAATATCAAGGATATGGTGGAAATGCAAACAACTTCCAGACTAAGGATCACTGTGAATCTTATTGTAAACAAAGTGAGTTATTATGGGTACAGTAGTCAGGGATACGGTAGTCCAGGACCTAAGGTTTTGGCCGACTTTCGGCTGTATCAATTCAAATTGTATCAAGTGCCTTTCTGAACCAAATTAGACTCCCCCTATCTTCAAGAGATCATCCCAGACCTTATCTGAAATCTTTATTTTCAGCCTGTAACCGTGGTCTCCCACTCTACCGTGACCGTACTACCGGAGTCAAACAAGAGCCAGTCTACTGTCAAGGAAACGACAATGGATGTAACAACCCGAACTATCAATGTACCACCATGGGAACCCTTCAACAATGCTGTCCAACTTACTGTAAGCCCCTCCCAACGTCTTCTTTCAAACCCCATTTCTTTCAGTGTTCATCTGCTCCCGCAACGGAGGTATCCCATCAGAAGTGTACAACACCGCCGGAGGACTTCCAACCGAGTACTTTGACGTCGGAATTCCAGATGGATCAGGAAACACTTCACCAAGATTCTATTATGATTCGAGAGAGGGACGGTGTATTCAATTCTCGTATCTTGGACAGGGAGGAAACTTTAACAATTTCCTTTCACAAGATCATTGCGAGAAGTTCTGCTCCAGAAGTGAGTTGGAGAATAAGTGGGCTATTGACTCGCGTTCAGACTTTCTTGACTTTTTTTTTCAGCTCAAACTTGTTCATTTTAATTTAGCTTTTCCTAGGACTGAAACCATCTTTGTTTGAATCAACTCAGCTTAGTTAAAACTACTCTGAATCATAACTTATACTTCTTGAAGCCTTCTCTTTATTCTTAACTATTTCTTCTTTCAGTTCTCTGCTCTGCCGGTGAACCACTCAAGGACTCGTCTGGCGAACGTAACATGGAATGCTCTCCAACTGGATCCGGTGCAAACTCCTGTCCATCAACCCATTCATGTGAGTCCACTTCTGGATCAACAACATTCGGAGGAGTCTGCTGCCCACGTCCGCAGTACGTGTGCAAATTGCCAAGAGAACAAGGAAACTGTGGAACATATTCCAATCGATGGTGGTTCAATGCTAAGACTGGAAATTGCGAAGAGTTCATCTATTCTGGATGTCAAGGAAATGCCAACAACTTTGAGACATACAAAGAATGCCAGGATTACTGTAGAGATGCTAGAAGTGAACCACAATGTATTCAAGGAACAGCTCTTACTGATTCCAATGGAAATTTTATTATCTGTGGAGGATCATCTGCTGCATCCACTACTTGTCCAGCTAATCATTATTGTTATTATGATGGTACCACTTATGGATGTTGTCCAACTCAAGCCTACACTTGCTCTTTGTCATACAAATCTGGAGCTTCCTGCGGACCTGCAGTAACCAGATGGTATTATGACAGTACTACAAGAACTTGCCAGACTTATTCTTTCAATGGATGTGATGGAAATTCCAATAACTTTGCCACACAACAAGATTGTAAGGATTACTGTAGAGTTGAATCATGCCCAGATGGTGGAGAAGTATGGAAAGAGCAGAATGGAGCCGCCCGTGCTTGCACAACCAACAGACAATGTCCATCAACTCACTACTGTACTCCAGTTACTACATGGACTGGAACTGTCTATCAAACGAAGAGTCTCTGCTGTCCATCTAAGAACTTTGTGTGCTCTCAACCACGTGACGTTGGAGTCCGTTGCTCTTCCACAAGAATTTCCAGATGGTACTTCAATGCTGATTCGAAGACATGCCAAACCTTTGAATACAATGGATGCGAGGGAAATAGAAATAACTTTGCTTCTCAGAAATCATGCCAGAATTATTGTCTCTCTGAAGCTTGTCCACCAGGAACTGTTGTGGCAAAGGATGGCGATGGTTCAAGACTTGTTCAATGTTCGAATCCAGGAGGAAATGGAAGAGTTTCGGGTGGATGTCCAGATGGATACACTTGCTATTCTTCACCACTTTTGGATCAAAACGTGTGCTGCGGAGCTTCGACTGAACTTCAATGTAAGTGAAGATAGCTCGTCCATGTTTAGTACTTCGACAGTAGCTCTACAGTAACGCTATTCTGGTCTTACTGTAGCTACCGTAATCTTACGTTAACCTAGATTTAGGTTGCTCCAAATTTAAAGGTTCCCAATTTTCATATTTTGGATATCCCAATATTCAACATCTTTTTCCAGCCCTCTGCCCAGCTGCTTCCACTCCATTCATCTCTGCTCTCTCCCTTCAACCAATGCAATGTACTCCAAATGTTGACGGTGCATGCCCAGGAAACTTCTTCTGCTGGTTCTCAACCACAACTACCTCCGTCAACGCCTTCTACTGTTGTAGATCTCCAGACAGCGTTGATACTGGATGTGAGTTTTTATCATTCTAGGGTCACTTTCATCCCAACATCTTCCAGATTGTCCACCACAACTTGTCCCAGTGCCAGGAGAGAATGGAGCTCAATACAAGTACTGTTCTCCATCTGCCCCACTCAACGACGCTATCCAAGGATGTGGAGCCAATAGACATTGTCAATTCTCGACTAATTTGGAGAGATACATTTGCTGTGGATTGGAGTCTGATGTTCGGTTGCCGAATGTGTGCCCACCACAACCAGCTAATCTGGTTCCAGTCGAATTGGCTGGAAATTATAGGACGTGCAATCCGTAAGTCGAGGGGTAGTGAGGTCTGAAACGGGAATCTGAAATGATCTTTGACAGTCTGACCTGATTTTGTAGAATCTAAATTTCAATTCTAAGAAGTTCCAACCCTTTTTTATCATTCATTTTTTCAGATATGCTCGCGCCGGAACTCCCCAATCTTGTCCAGACAATTCAGCCTGTCTCTACACTGGAAACGATAATGGATTCATCTGTTGCAGAGTTCAATTGGGATCTGGAAAGATCTAAATTCCTAATCTTATTTCTCTTTTTTTTTCACTTTTTCTCTCTTCAAATTTGTCGCCATCTCATTCCCAAACGTACATGTGTATGTATTCGAAAACCAAAAAAACAAACATTGACCTTGTACGGTTTCTTTTTTATTAATTTCTCTCCCTCCCCTTTCTTCTCTTTCTCAAATGGTTTCCAGAAGTCTGGAAATTTATTAAGATGTCGAAAAAATTGATTCTTTTTTTCGGATGTCAACTCGTATTGCTATTTTTAGCTCTTTTCTTGTTAATGCTTCTTCTTCTCATTTTTGAAATAAAACGAAACTCATAAAGACTACAAAAACTACAATTATTTATTAAAGAAATATCTCAATTTCAGCGAAACTTCCAGTATCTTCTCCGGCATTCGTCAAATGAGCTGTATACTCCACATACACTAATCCATGGGATTTATCAATTGGTTCGAGTGGACGCTCATATTTTCGAACATTTCCATCATCCGTACAATTGTGATAAAACCATCCATAAGGCTCAAATTCTCGACCCATTTCAATGCTCTGATATCCTTGCTGATAGAGAAAAATGTGTTTTCGAGCATGCATTTTGATTCTTTCAGTGGTTTGATCATCTCCACGTGATGTCCACTCTCTATCGTATTCCCAATGAGACATAATGAACCAAAAGTCCTTATCGATTGAGCATTTCACGTCGACACCAAATAAGAATACAGTGGCTGATGATGTGGAGAACAGGAGCACCAGAAACGAGCACAAAATGACTAGTTTTTGCATTTTGGTGACAGAGAGAAATAGTTGGATTTCATGAGAAGAAGGGAGTCGGGGTAACCTGCGGAAAGAGAAGGGGTCACGGGAAAAAAGGTTTTGTTGAAATTATCAGTTTTTTACGGAAACAAATACTAGCTAGAGAATGTTCAAAATGGGGTGTGGGACATGAGAAAACGTGTGTATCCGGGGTAAATCAACTCGATTCGGACTGGAATTTCAGACCGAAATATCTCCATTTGGGAGGGTGTTCTGCAGCTAAAGAAAACTGATTTGAACTATTCTAAAGGTGTACTTTCAACTGATATACTTTTTGTAGCGAAACCCCACACCCCATTTTGACCATTCCCTGGTAAAGCTTGCGATAAAACTTTATTGGGTCCTGTCACGATTCCAGTCGTTCCCAACGGTTATGAACGCTGGAAAATGTATGAAAGATTGTAAAAGCCTCGGGCCCACCTGGTCCAATGCTTTTCCTAGGTCTGAGTTTTGGAGTTTCCATCTTTGAAATTTCCAAAAACTGAATAAAATCTAAACCTTTCTTCGACTTCATTGAAGTAAAAGTAACGTTTCTCTATTCCTAGACAAAGAGAGAAATTCAGACAAGGAAAAAGTCAAAGCCAAGTATGTTTTAGAAAGGGGGTAATTAGTAGGTGAAAGACCTTGAAAGTGTGGAAATTCAAACGAGTTTATGGGGTTTAATTGTATGTACTATACTTTATTTACAGTAATTTTATGACCATGAATTTTGAACTTGAGGTCTGAAAAAATGTGGTGGAATCTATAATAAGGCTAATAGAAGGAGTTTCATATAATGGTTGGAAAAGGTGTAATTTTAAAGAGTCAAAAAGCAGTCAGGAATAGAGTTATTGAAAAATGATCAACTACAAAAATATTGATCATGGATTAATGTACATTTTAATAGTTGGGCATATTTTGATATCTTTTGAACTAGCTGAGATATTCTGATTTTACTTAAAAAATTGTTTTGAAAGTATCTTGTGACAGAAAGCTTGATTCAACATACTTTACTTTCTACTCCTTTGCACAAATAACATTAACCCCTTTTCCTTTGTTTTCTCATTCTTCACTGACACAAAATTTATGTCTTTTTGCTCATCCCAATGCTCTTTTCTCTACTTATTCCCATCAATTCTAATGTGATCTTTTGTTACCGACAAAAAGAATAATCCCAACAAAAAAACCACGTCTTAAGATGAAGAATATCCCATTTGACACTTCTCAATTGGATTTTGTGGTTATGAAAGGGGAAGGAAAGAAGAATAGACAACGAAAAGTTTCGGTTCCGCTGCCCGTAATTTGCAAATGCATTTTCATTTTCATTCGAAAAAAAAGAGGGGAGGAACCAGTTATTTTATGACAAAATGGGTATATAATAAGTAAAGTTAGAAGATGTTATTCTTCAGAAGACTCGGTTCCGGAGACGTCGAATACAGATGATTTGGGAAGTTAAAGCGGTTGCCGCTGTTTCTACAACATGCTCTTTGACTGCTATTATCAGTTGTTTGGTGGTTCTACATGGATTATTTCAAGAAATGGATCAGATGGAAGTTGAGGTATTTTGAATTAGTTTTACTTGTTTCGAAGTTTTTTTTTTCAAAATCCACCGCTGTACTAAATGACCCGTAAAACCAACACCCCATTCTCCAATCCATTTCCTACAATTCCCTTCTTCTAGGTAAATGAATCTATCCGAGTGTTCCAATTCGAAACGGATCCTGCGTGGCATGACATGATGGATGTGCAGTCTTCCGTGGCTCCTCCGTCTAGAGCACCCAGGAATCCATTTGAGAGTCATTTGAAGAAGAAGAGACACACTTATGGTGGACTTCCCGCATGGTGTCAATGTGAACCAACGAAACCGGTTTGTCCTCCAGGACCACCAGGTTAGGAGAGCTTGAATTCTGTGACAGGAGTTTAGGTAGTGTCTTGAGAAGAAACGGGTCGTCTAGTTCCATCGAAATAGAGATAGGTTACATCTTCATAAAGATGAGTTGGGCTCAAAACGGGTCACTTTGAGCAATTGAGCAAACTGTAAGCAAAACCATGATGAACCTCACTGGCAAAGATGCCCAAAATTCACAATCTGGAAGTACCAAAGCCAACTTTCTTATTTTCAGGAGTTCCTGGAAACCCTGGCTCCCCTGGAACCCCTGGATCTCGTGGATCACCTGGAGCTGACAATCAACAAGTCTACGAACCAATCCGATGCCCTCTTCCTGAACGTGATTGTATTCGTTGCCCTGCAGGACTTCCTGGATATCCAGGAAGAGATGGAGCCCCGGGAGAACCAGGTCCGAATGGTAAACCAGGAAATCCAGGATACAGAGGGTCCGATGGAAAACCAGGAAGACCCGGAGAGCCTGGAAATAGTGGATTACCCGGGAGACCAGGAGAAGACGGAAAGCCAGGAATGCCTGGAAGAGATGGAAAGAAAGGAAGGGGACAACCAGGAAGAATGGGTCGAATTGGATTCCCTGGTAAAGAAGGACAACCTGGATTGGATGGAAAACCAGGAAGAATTGGTCTTCCTGGTCCAGCGGGTCCTGAAGGAAAACCTGGATATCCTGGAATTCAAGGACAAGAAGGGATACCAGGAGAGATGGGAAGACCAGGAGGACCAGGGCCAGATGCCGGATACTGTCAATGCCCGAATCGTGGAAATGTTTATCGTAATCCGTATCCATATAGGGCTAAGGCCAGGCTTCATAAGCAATGATTTTGTGAGAGAAATAAAATTTTGGATTTTGATAATTTTTCTGTTTTTCAATTTGAATTTTTAATTGAAATGAGGGGCTGATTAATGAAAGAGAAAAATTTCATTTCTTCAGAACCTGGCTCGGGCTTCTATGCTCGTTCGAAGCTGCGTTAAGCGGCACAGAATGTTCAAGTTTTCAAAGCATTTTCAAACTTTTGAGTTCATTGGAGCCAGATTTGTAGAGCTCCATGAAGCTGGATCCGACTCCATTTTACGTTTTACTTACAGGACCAAAATACTTGATTCTGGTCCTTCCATATCTTTTAGAACCTCTCCAAGATACTTTTTTTCTAAACAGTTTCCCTCATTTTTTCCCACCTCCCACTTCATTTTCTCTCCTTCCCGGTATCTATTAACCAAATCTTTCTCTTCTTCATTTTCTTCATCATTTCTTGTCGAATTGAAATCGCGTGTGGCCCGCGCACGTCTCATCTCTGAACCAAACAAAGCCGCTAATCTCTCGACGTCTCCTTGATTTCAATACTATCTCATTTGAGGTGGCACGCGCCAAATTTGAAATGAAATTCAGTGAAAGAAATTGAGAAGAAGATGAGTGACAGTGATGTGAGGGACACTCTCTTCTCTCCCTCTCCCTCTCTACGGGAGATTTTTTTCTCGGAGTGGCAATGTCTACAGTTCATTTCATTTACCCACATCGTTTTTCTTTTTTTTTCGGTCGATTTTGCACCCAATTTAGTGTGAATTCGTTTGTTGAGGGTGGGGATTACTGTAATGGAGTTTATGATCTTTGAAATACTGTATCTGCAAAAACTCGGTTCACGGAATTCAGAATTCTGTAGAGCTAACGATTAGTTATGTACCTTTAAGTTCCGGTAATTCTGTGATATACAATCAGCGAAAACCTACGTTGTTTCAGTCGTTGGAAAGTCAGTATGAAGTTTTGAGATTTTTTGAAAAAAAAATTGAAAGATTTGAGTCGAAATTGTGAGCCGAATACTGATCTGATCAAGTTGATTCGAAAACTCAAATTTTCTTTAGATATTCTAATCGTTTTCCCGGAAATGGATGACGTCAATTCTTACCAACCCTGCTCTGTTAAGAGCAGTCTGTAACTAGTATTTCACAATAACTCTTCATCGAAAACACCAGATGTTCCATGACTCACCCCACATTTCTATGGCTCGAACATCATACTTCCGAAGATTCGTAACTGTTTTCTGCTCTACAAAAGTTGCTCTACAAGCTCACAGGGCTTCTTCTAATTTCTTCTTCTTCTTCTTAACTCCCTTCAGTTTCAACTCCACAAAAAATCATCGATGCTTCAAACAAGACCCCTTTCAATCTCCTTCTTCTCCTTTTCTCCTCTTTCTCCTTCTCCTCCCCATCGGGGGTCGTTTTTATTCAGACGAATGCCAGATGTGCGGTTCGGAGAGAAGGGAGAAGAAGAAGTCCTCTCTCTGTCGTCTATTCAGATCACATTGAATTTCTGTCACAAAATGGGAAAAAAGAGGTTGAAATAGAGAGGGGAAGGGAAGGAAGGGCGGGAGAAGAGAAGCAATAGGAGAAAGGGACGGTTGAAATTTAGGCAAGATGAAGAAAGAGAGAAAAAGAAAGAGATGGTGGAAGACAGGCAGACATTGTGATTGCTCCGAATTGGTGCTCTTTTCTCATTTGAAATATCTTAACGGATATTGTTATTCTTCTTCTTCATTCCTTGTTTAATGGTCTTAAGCCTCAAAGCTCCGGAACCTGTGGGAGAGCAGAATGGGGGGAGGGGGGGGGCTCCTTCTGAGTAACCTTTCTCCTAAGATATCCGTGAACAAGTCTAGCCATTATCCATTTGACCAATAACTTATGATTTCGTTTGAAAGCGCAAATTGCAATTTCAAATTTCCAAAAAATCTCGCTATTTTCCATTAAAAAATCCCGGCCAACGTTACCGTTTTTCAACTGAATGGTTTCTGACTAGGGTCCTGTGGTTTCTGACTCAAATGGTTTCTGACTAGGGCATTGATATTTCATTCGAAATCCAATTTTTGCTAGGATATTTTTATTTTAAAGTTAATTGGAATGAACATAATGCCGAATCAGAACTTTCTCGAGTCAGAACTGTTCTTAATCAGAACCGTGTTCCGAATCAGAACTATTAATTCCCGTGAAGTAGTTATGATACGGGACAGTTCTGATTTGGGACAGTCCTGGCGTCGGGAAGGTTCTTATTCGGGGGATGGTTCGGATTAGGGGTAGTTCTGATAAGAGACAGTTCTGATTCGGCACAAGCTTCTGGAACGAAACCGGCCAAGCGACTGGGATGAGGATATCAGCTGGGAGCTGTTTTTAGATGAACAAAAGCCCACGAGCTGATTTAAGTTCTCAAAGCTTCTGAAAAATTTTCAAGATACTCTAGACTAAATTTTCAGCACGGCTTAGACCGAAGGTCCTGAGGGATCCGGAGACTCTCAGTCCGGTTTATACAGAGAGATATCCATTTGGGAGAACCTGAATTTCGTTGCAAGTCCCTTGGTTATTAAAACCAGAATTAAAACCTATTAAAACCATTTAAAAAAGAAACCAATCTATCCGAATATGTCTAGAACAATGTTTTCATAACTGTAGACATTCTTGTTTTTTTTACCTTCCAGACCTCAAAACATATCCCTTTTTAGTTTCTCCAAATTCATACCTCCCTCTTCAATTTGACCTTCGTCTTCTTACAACCCTTTCTTCCCTCTGAATAATATTATTACCAATTTCAATTATTTTCTAATCTTCTTATTCTCATTATTTCATCCGAATCCGTGTCGAAAAAGGAATAAATTGAATTGCTCTTCCTCTCTTCATCATCATTCTCTCTTCACAAAATCTATATATTCCCTTCAAAAAGAAGTGTCATTTGCAGAAGAAGAGACAAACTAATTTGTTCATCCCAAAAGAGAGAAAAAGAGAGAATTCTCATTTTGATTTTATTTTAAATAGGAGAAGTTGACTAGAGAGGTATACGGTAGTTGTTTGAATAAAAAAGTCGTCTTCTTCTTCTGCTTCTCCACTTGAATGCAAACAATATATATCTATGTTTGATGAGTCGTCGGCATCTTTTTTTGATCATTTTACCGCATTTTCAAGTTTTTGGTTTTTGTTAGTCAAAGATGGTAAAAAAGAAGGGGTAGCAGGTGTCCAATTGAGCTTTCTGTAAAAGTTCAATTGTACTTTTTACCGTAGATTATAACTCAACAAGATCTGAAAAAAAAACTGAAAAGGTCCATTTATATTTTGAAAGAAGCTCCAATAAAGCTTGTGAACATACTCTTATTGAAAAAGCCCCCTCTCGACTCTGACCTATTTTTGATGCTTATTTTAGGTTTCAATGTAGGCTTCTTTCAAAACAACTTAGAATGATACAAAATCACATTTGAAATCATCCTTTTCTACAGTTTGATAGCCTAGATCACGCTGGCCTAAAAACCGACAAGTTGAGGGATCCTAGATCATCAAGCTCCATATGGGGATGATTTCAAAAACGATTTCATATCATTCCCAGATATTTTTGAGTAGGTAGAAGTAGAATCACCATGGCAAAACATGTCCTAATTTTGAATAAGCTCAATACTTTTACAATATTTCAATACTGAAAAAAAAATCTGCTGTAACTAGCATACGTCCTGAGTTCTTATCGAGAACTCATTTTGATTTTTAAATTTCTAGGTCTATTTTTCTTTCTCAAACATTCCGCAAACTGGCCAAAAGTTCCTGAACAACAAGATCTCTGACGTAAAGGTGAACCTATTAGTAATATGTACTACATAAACCATAACTAGATTTTGTGTTCTTACCTATGTCCGTTTGAATTAGTAGTATATAAGTTGAACTTGTGCCAAAGCTGATTAAATTATCTTTGATATCATACATATTTTGGCACATTGGTTTGGTTTGAGAAATCTAAGAACGTTGTTTTACTTTGCTCCTATCCTTGTTGAGTTCTATTATCTTGAAATCGTATCCGGATTCTCTAGATTTCCTGAAGATTGAATGTTTTTAGTTTAGAATTATTCAACAAGCTATTAAGGTAGTCTTTACCCTGATCTCACAAACCATTTTCGTCTAAATTAGGATGTTTGGATAATTTGTGTGTGTGGGTGTTTATGAAAAAGAGAGTGATCCATTTTTGAGCAAATATTAGGAGGAGAAACAATATTTTTTACGGATTTGAACTTTTTTGGCTAATTTATAATTTGTGGTTTGTCGAAATGTTTTTTGGGAGTTTTTAGATGAAGAAAAGGGGAGTTTTTTGACAAAGTTTCTAGAACTGTGAGATCAGAGATTGTGAAGATCTGGCAGGGATGGATCAATCCTTGAAAAAAAAACTTGAAATCACCTGAGAAGCTCAAAAAATCATGATTCAGAGAGAAGGATTTTTAAGTGATACAAAATCACATTTGAGATCACTCTCTTCTACAGTTTGATAGCCTAGAACCCGCTCGCCTGAACAACAACAAGTTGGGTTCCTAGGTCATAGAGCACAACATCCGGACAATATCAAAAACGATTTCATATCATTTAGAAAGCTATGTAGACTGCCCAGTATGACACGACTCTATGGCCTTTTGCATCTCGAAAACTGAAAAATGAGCAAGACTACCGTAACCCTAACAGCTCCACCCCTTCTTCCTTTCCCCCTAACTTCTTCCAAAACCTCATCCAATTTTATGAACAAATACACACATTCAAGTGCATCATTCTCATCTTCATAGATATATTCTATGTTCCTTATCCCCTCTCATTCTTCCAATATCGAACACGATTATTCTTTTTTTTTCTTCATCTCTCTCTGAATGACGATGCTTCTTTTCCTTCTTCTCTATCTCTATAACATATAATATCATCGTCCCTTCTCCATTCCCTTCCCTTCCAATTCCATTCGCCTGTTAGTTTGTCCAGCTGCGCACCCCTTCCTTTCCGAAAAGTGAGCAGTGAATCTCTTCCGTTAGAGAGCTCCTACTATTTTCTGTCTACTTCTCTTTTACTATCACTCTATAGACGACACAAAAACTCTTCTCTTCTTGATCCGATTTTATGTATGTGTCTTGTTTTCGGTGTGTTTGTCACGGGAAGAGATACGGTAGAAGTTTTTGGGTTACTGTAGATGAGGGTTTCGGTTAGGATCAAGTTTACGGAAGTTTCCAAGAAAGGAGGTTGAAAATGCATATTGCGACTTTTTGATCTTCAATTATGAGCTTGCTAAAAACCTGTGAACCAATACTTCAGAATATTGATCTTCAGAAAACCCGCTGTTTACCTCCAGTTTGTACGCCACTTTTTTCCAGCTTCAGCCACAAAGTTTCGATTTGAAGCTGACAAGTTAAAGTTGATCAGAATTCTGGCCAAGTTCTATTCTGAAGATAATCCTAATGAGCATCAAGTACCATGTTAAGGTTGCTGTAGCCAAGCTTCTGTGTCTTCCTGTAATCATAAGAAACTTCTTCGAGTGATCAACTATTTTGGCTTCACTTTTCAGGTCTGATCAGGCCTGATTTTTTTCTCTTTCCTCCCCAAATCCTCTTTCCATTCTACTTTCCATAGCTTGTTAGTATTACTGTAAGGATACGACCTTCATTGTTCTTCTTTTTCTCCTCTTCCCTTACATATCCATTTTTCCCTCTATTCAACAATTACGTAATTCTGTTGTCGAGAGATCATGCTTCTTGCACCACCCTGCTTGCGTAACAAAACTTTTTTTGTTTTTTTTTCTCCTCAATGCTTAGAAGGTCGTCTGCAGAATAAGGAAAGGCTGTTACGGAGGTGATTCACAATATTTTAGAAGTTGTGGAAAGAGGGAAAAAAGTTACAGTATACCTGTGGAAGTTTTCAAATCTTGAGAAGTTTGAAAATGACAGTAAGGCCTCTGCATTTTTCCGTAAGATCTATGGGCTTCCATAATTTCCCATGAGACTCATTGTCCTAGAGTTTATCATGTCAATCTAATCATGACTGAAACCTAATCCTCCCCTCCTTCTTCTTCTTGTTCCAATAATGCTACCGTTTATCTCATGGAGTGTGCTCTCACTCTCAATTGACTGTCACGTGTTGACATTCCATCAATCATCCACTCAATTCGATTATATATTGTCTTTTGTAAATATCAGAGGCTTATTAGGGAATCATTTTGGGCTTAGCCAGAGTGGTCCATAGTTACTATTAGGAGAAGAATTGGTCTGGAAAAATTTGATGTTCAGTGTTTCAAGCCAGGGAGTTTTGAGGTTGAAAAACAAGAAATTATTTTGAGCTCTAATAATAAAGGACAGATGGATTTGGTGCCGTTCTATTGAAGGTTCGAAAACGAACGGAGATACGGAGAAAAGTGGGTTGGTTATGAAACGGTACTACACCTAATAAGAACTGCCCGGATTAGAGCTGACACAAATTTGCTCCAATAGTCTCCAAGATGTGAAAAATGCTCAAAAATGTGCACTTGAGAGGGTTTTTTGCGGAAAGTTCTTAAACGTTCGGTTCTTATGAGGGCCAGTTCTGATTCGTCAAGTAGGAGTAGCAACACTGGAACAGCTTTTTCAGTCTAAAAAAATTTTTCAGTCTTGGTTCTTATTCGGGGGCCGTTAGTGCCAACCTTATCTGATAGGTCCGATCATCAGAATAGATTATGCCTTTTTAGACCCCTTCAAGCCTATCCCAGCTTCTTTTCCACAAAACTTCTGACCCTTCCGATCCCATACCTACTATAAACCACCAGCCGGCTTCCCCCTTTTCCCTCATCCCCCGGCGGTCTCTTCGACTCAAAAAATGTAAGGGCTCATAAACTTTCGGACATGATGCTTCTCTCTTTTTTCTTCTTTTTTATTTCTTTTGGCCAGGTTGGCAACACGTCGTAAATCATCTATTCATTTCTGTGGTGGCTATTCATTTCCACCACACCATCTGTCCCGACCGGTTCATGGCCTTGGCGGTTCGTGGCGGGATCCTTAGATGCCCTGAACTACTTTTTTTTTGAAAGGTTGGCGGGAGATGGGTGAGTTTCAAATTAAATTAAACCGCCAAACATACGTTTGCCGCCAAAAGGATTTGTGACTATTTATTGTCGTTTGTAAAGAATTCGGAACTTTTGGGTTTCATTTCTTTTTCTCTAATTTTTCAAATCTTTATTAGAAATCTGAGGTTATGCCTGAGGTTCGGACCTATGACTGGAAAAGCCTTTTTCCCCCTTTTGGTCCTCAAGCCTAACCCAGCCTGTTCTCCTCTACTAAAATAACAAATCTACATATTTGACTTGATAAGTGCACGGGATTAGGTAATAATGACTTTTGGTATGCAAATATAAACCCTGGACCATGTGTGATGACTTAGAAAGATTTCGATGAGTATCCATCTTGAAGTGATACGGAGTCTAATCAGATTTCCTCTTCGGTTCTCTCAAGTTCTCACCTCCAAAAAAAATTGGTGACAATTTCAAGTTCCCATGTTTCAAACTGTGAAAAAGAGGTGCTAAGTGTCTCTCCCCTTAAATCCCTCCTGTCACCTCATCATCACCCATTTTCTGTCTCCTAAACTCTTATGCTAATTCCAATGACGGATACATGCTGCGACATCAGGGGGGAGGGAGTGATCGTTCGTATTCACCAATACAATTGCTTAGCCTTAGTCCTCTTAAAAGGATCCATCAGGGAAGAAATAATGATGAGAAGTGAGAGACGTAGAAAATGAGATATGAGGTGGTGGTGACCCGTTTTTAGAAGAGGTGATGGTGAAGAAGACGAAGGGAATGAGGTGGAATGATTGTGCTCGTTTTGAAAAAGGGAAAGGGGTAACAGGTGAAATTTCGAAATCTGGAATCTTCTTGTTTTGCTTTTCGTGTTGGCCTTGTCTTGGCTTCTTTTCTGGATCAGACTCACTCAGGCTTTCTTTATCTATTCCTGATTCTGAACTAGTCCACCCCCCAAACAATCCCAATTTTCGGCTTACTAACACTCGACTTGACCTCCTCATCTCCGCCCGTCGTCTATCACGTAACCAAGATGTCTTCATCAGGTATCCCATCCCCTAGTTACGTAACGTGGCATATAACATCCAAAAGGAGTATATGACAATCTTATCTAGGTAGTGGTGGGTATGTGTTAATCGGTATGTCCCCTGTATTATGTCACCCTTCTTAGCCGGCAAATCTCTTTTTTGGGGCGAAGGTGAGAAGAGATCGGAGGGGACTTTATAGTCACTTACAGTATGCGCGAGTTTAAGTTTTTCACGAGACCAAGGTTCATTTTATTACAATTGAGCACTCAACCTCAAAAAAGACGAGGAGCAGGTGCACTATATCTCGATTTTTCTGTACAAAAAAAAGTTCCAACTTTAAAAAAAGATCCAAATGAAGAGACGAGTAACACCTGCTAAAATGTACTCTTTGTCTCGAGTTTTTTTTATAAAGTGGAACTTATTTTTTATAGTGAAAATATTGTAGAGCCATGTGGAGCGTTTCATAAACTTTTTGGGGTCAAAAACTGGCTCACTAGGCAAAGTTCATTATCAGTTGAGTTTTTGATTCGATTTTGTCTGAACTTCTGTCGAGCTGAAGTCTGGCCAACGTTAGCCTGAATACTGTCTCAGCTAACGGATCATATACCAAAACTTGTACCCACCTTCCACTTCATTTTCCCGCTCTAAGTAACACATGACCAGGGCTCTTAAAGGTGCATGCACTTTTCTGTCCCTTCAATCTCTCTACCGTTCCACAGCCGGGTGGTCCCTCTTCTTGTTCTTGTTTCCTTCTTCCCAAGAGAGCTGACCTCTATTCAATCCCTTCCCCTCTTTCCATCCCCATCTATTCATTCTTCTTTTTCTCCCTCATCACACCCAAAAAAGGAGGGTGGTGGATCGAGGGAGGGATAAAAGAGGACTGTGTTGGTGGTGGGAGGTAGGGTGGGCGTGACCTCTTCCTGAGAGAAGACTTCTCTCTGCGTCTCCACTCTCTTATAAGGGATTAGGACGGTCCCTTTTCCCTTCACTTCGGGAAGCTGATGATCTGCGTCTCTTCCAATTAATAGTACTGTCTCTCTTCTTCTTCTTCTTTGGAACGAAAGAGGGGAAGAGGGAGAGAGAGAGGGCCACAATAGAAAAAAGGAGGAAAGAAGGGGGCTCTCATTTATTCGTGTATGTGTTCGTTTCTATGTGTGTGTGTCCCCCTTTCTTTTCCACCATTCCACTCACCCATTCTTAACCACCCATATAGCCTCTTTTTGCTTGTTTTTTTTTCGTCAAATGGTATGCGCCTTTAAAGTTCCTTGGAAGGGATTACTGTAAAAATTATCTTGAAGTTCAAAATAGAATCTTGAGAGTTGGTGTACGGTAGCTTTTGATAAAACTTTCTCTAAAAACGAAAAAAGATTTTGCATGAATTGGAAATATTGACTTTTGCGTGTTACTGTAGACCTAATTTGCGCAGACCATGTTGATTAGAAAGGGGTATGCGCCTTTAAATTTTCAAGTGATTTTCAAAAATGCTTTTGACAACTTATAAATCTTTATCATAGTCAGTTCCAATTCGATTTCGGATTTATTTTCGACCATTTTCTTGAATCATTTTAGCCTTATCTCCCATAGTTCTCATGGTTTTTTTCCCGGCTGTTACAGTAATTTTCAACTCAACCTTCTGAAAAACTGAATCTCCATATTTCTTCTTTTCTGGTCCATCTTTTTCTATTCCGGTATATCTCATCTCAATTCTCTTCTCCCAATCATAAAACTGTCCATGCTATTTTATTGCTCAATCTATCCCTTTTTGATAACCATCTACAAGTACGCGATAAAATCTCGAGGTTACATCTTCATTACTTTTTGCGGAGGGGGGCAAGAGGGCTCATTATCTGAGACAGTGGAGGAAAGAAAAACATATTGGGATGGATCGGGATCGATCTAGCCTGTCTTAACAAAAGACTGATTATCAGATAACAGTGTTACCAGTTGCGCCAAAAGTACGTGGGAACATATGTTCTACTAATGTCTATAACAATCTGCGTCACATACTCTTTCCACAAAAAATTCTCACTCAAAATTTCCAAAAAAAGCAGACCCACTTTTATGTAATTTTAATGATCTACCTCCTTTTCCCTCTTTTCTTCTACTCACTAAATCGATTTTCTCAATCCCGGGGCACAACGAAATCTTGAAAATCTAATCATGAATATATATATTTACTAACCTAATTTTCACCTGCTTCTCTTCTCCCCGCCTCTCTTTTCCTTCCCAACTTTTCCCATTTCTTCAACACGTAAAAACTCATATTATTTATTCCTTGACTACCAAAACCAAAACTCCTTGACGTCGTTGACTCCTTCTCCCTCTTTCCTTACCCTTTTTCCCCCTTGACATTTTTAATTTCTCACTCTTTATTTCCTTTTTGTGCTGATTAAACAAACCAATTACTTTTTTCTAGAACCACGTCTCGAAATGGCGGACCCGAATAGCCAAATCCCATCGGCATCAACTGTGGCGACGGCGGCGTTGGCTCAACCACAAATTATGCTTACCGGTGGATACGAATATCCGACATATAATTTGGATTCGGTGGCTCCTCTTCAAATGCCACCAGAATATTGGAGTGGTTAGTTATCTTTTATCAGTAGGGCAAAGTTGTTGATAGACAATGATTTTAGTTCAAAATCTCAGTATTCTTAACTTCTCTTACTCGTTTAGTTTTAGCTTAAGTGCATTTATCATTAGAGCGCATTGACTATATTTCAAATTTCAAACTTTCCTTCAAGCCGCCCGTAAGTAAATTTCCAAAATACAAACTGTCAAAATGGTTTACTATAACTAGATTTAGTGTTTATTTGTTTGTGCTCCGACTTATCCTAAGTACTTCATAGCTCTCAAAAAATAAACATTTATTCCAGGATACGGACTCAACGCCTACCAAACAATGCCACCAACAGATATCGACTATTCGGCAGCGTTCCTCCCTCAACAAACATCTCAACCAACCGATACAACAGTACCATCATCAACTTCTGAACCGAAACCAATTGTGACGTCTTCTTCTTCGTCTTCCACGATGAAGACATCACCACCGGCGCCATCATCCACGACTACAAGCGATGTTCTTGAGTTGAAATCATCAACGATTCTCTCGACACCAAATAGTGATAATACGTCTGGCACTGATCTTGTTGTTCCGAATATTCCGAATCCATCAGTGGTTGCCCCACAACCAACAGCACCACTTGATGCAATGTCTTCAATGTATGGAACATGGCCGGCCTATCCTCCATATGATACGAAAGCATCATCATCTGTTCATCCTTACAATATTCCAATTCCTGCCGCTTATCAGTTCAATGCTGATCCAACTACAACTGATCTCTCGTTCTATCAGACACCTGCTGGACAACCTGTGGTGAGTTTTTCGAAATTTCAAACTGTCTGCTGGCCTTACCGCACTCATCTAGGTCTACCACTACCTAGGTTTCAAATGTACGCGTGGCCAAGTGGCTAATAGTTTTGTACCTCACAAGTTCAATTCCACCCAGTGCCAAATTCTTTTTCTCTTCCTTCCGAAACCTTTTTATGACTCCAATTTTACCGCCACCAACATCTTCGGGGCGACACACAAGTTAATCTCGAGGACAAGAGTGCTTTTGTGTCTCTGTTTTATGCATGCATAATCCGTACCTCTTTCTTTTGATCTACAAGCCGCCCTCCAGTCTTCAGATGATTGCTTTTCGAGAAGAAGAAGGCGGTGTTCTTTATCCATTGGACCTCCCCCTCTTCTTCTTCTTGGGTGGCTGGACGGGTGACCTCGAAAAAGTCACTAATGTAAACATAAAAAATGGATGAAGAGACATGCCCTAAGATGGATTAGTTATGTAATTAAGAGGGCTAAGTTTGCAGCGGCGGCGGTGCAACTTGAGAGAGTACTGTTCACTTTAAAGGCGCATGAAGGGGATACTGTAGTGGTTTGGGACCAGCTAGGTGCAGAGGAGGGTACTTACTCACACACAATAGGGGTCACTTTAGAGAAGGGAAATTGACCGTCTCCCCATGATTAAGTGGAGTGTGTTGAGAGACTCTTTAGGATACATTAAAAGAGATCGATGGTTCTTTTTTTTGCTGACTATTTGAATAGTCGAAAATTTTTTCAATGCGCGCTAAATTCGAATTAGTTTTGAGCTCATTTCTTTTTAAACACAAAAATTATGTCGTTTTAGCCTCAACATGGTTTTTTCTTTCAGAATGGTCTTGGCGGTGATACAAATCTTGCTGATTATGGTCATCAATTCCCACCAGCCGGTATGAGTCCACACTTTGATACATCCCTTTATACTGGAATGCCTGGAATGGCTCCAACTGGATCTTCTTCATCATCTGTAGGTGGTGGTGGAACACGTGAAAAGGGTGGATCACGAGCAACAAGCCGACGAAGACAACAAGGTGCTCCACCATCAACTGGAACATTAACACGTCATTCTTCCTCATCGAGACTTTCGGATAATGAATCATTGAGTAATGATGAAAAAGATACGGATCGTCGATCACAGAATAATGCAAGGGAAAGGTAATAGAGGATTACTGTAGTTGCGGGTTACTGTACCAACTACCTATTTTCAGAGTTCGAGTACGTGATATCAATTCGGCGTTCAAAGAGTTGGCTCGAATGTGCACACAACACAATCAGAATTCGGAACGAAATCAGACAAAATTGGGAACTTTGCACAGTGCAGTGCAGGTTATTACACAACTTGAGGAGCAGGTAAGACTTGGAATGGATCTTATAATTATCTTAAATTTTTAAAATTTTCAGGTCCGTCAACGAAACATGAATCCAAAAGCAATGGTTGGAATGAAACGAAAAGTGGAGGTTGATAAAATGGAAGAGAACTCTGCTCAATTTGGACATCCACGGTTTTAAATTATAATCTACCGTAACCTTTTTTCTTTGTTTCTCTCTCCATCTCTTCATTTTTCCATCCATCTCTCTCTCCCACAATCAACACTACGGTCCTGTGATTTCTTTTTTTTTCTTTTCGCTTCTTCTCAAAAACCAACAATTGCATAATATCTCGAGCATATTATAATTTATTAATTGTCTAACCATATTCAACACTTTCTCTCTATTTCTCTAATCCTCTCTCTATATCCCACAGTATTTTCTCAAACAGTTTCTCTTACTCTGTCGAAAAAGTTTGTCCTTCCTCTCTCCGCCCACATCCCATTTTTTCCATTTCATTTCGAATTCTTTTTTTGTGTGATATCAATCAATAAAATTTAGCGAATCTATTTTTTTGTTTTTGGTTTTTCTTTGTAGATTTTTCGTGGGGAATCATCTGAAGATTCAGAGGGGTAAGAGAGTTTTAAAATGGCCAAATCTCTCATTGCAGAGTTCTAAGAAAATAAAATGTTCTGATTTGGCCTAAATTTCTAAAATTATCAAAGAGTTTCCGGGATAACTAAAAGTCAACAAAAAGTTACAGATCAGTAAAACCGTTCTAGAGCAAGCCCAAAGCTAAAAAACGACCGAAGTGCCTTTATTTTTGGAAAAAACTAGCATTTCTGATATTCTAAATCTGACTTTTCATTCTTTCAGAATAATTTTGGCGCTGCTCCGAATCCTCCATATAATGGTCATCAATTCCCACCAGCCACCATTAGTCCACACTTTGATACATCCCTTTATACTGGAATGCCTGGAATGGTTCCAACTGGATCTTCGTCTTCATCTGTGACTGGAGATGGAAGTCAAGTAAAACGTGAAAAGCCTAAAATAAGAGCAAAAAGTCGCCGGCTTCCACAAGGCGCCCCACCGACAACTTCTGATAACGAAGAAATGAGCGAGGATGAAGATGAGAAGAAAACGGATCGGCGGACACTGAATAATGCAAGAGAAAGGTAAAACTGCAGATTACTGTACCCGGTTTCAAATAAATAATTTTCAGACAGCGAATAAATGATATTGGTGTGGCGTTTGCAGAGCTTGGAAGAATATGCAGTGATTTTATTCCGAATGCGGACAGAAAACCATCAAGGCTTGTCGCTTTACAGTATGCAGTACAGGTTATCACACAACTTGAGGAGCAGGTAAGATACAGTAATCGAATTTTGAAAATGTCAACAGATGAAGCTCTGAAATGACCCAACAGTACAACTTTTTTCTCAGGTCCGTCAACGTAACATGAATCCAAAAGCGATGATTGGAACAAAACGAAAAGCTGAAGAGAACAAAACCGAAGAGAACGCAGGTCAATTTAAACATCCATTCAGTTAACTCATTTTGTACTTTAATAGTACTGCATCCCTATTCACGTTTTCTGTCAAATTATTACAAAACTGTCAGCCCTAAACTCATGCTTTTCAATCTCATTCCTATATGTGTTTTATGTGATATTAACTTATAAATTATTGCTCATTCCGGAATCTTGATAGCTTTTTGAGCGAGACAAAGCCAAAAAAGTCTGAAAATGGCTCAATAGTTGACTCCAAAGGTCGTGAAAACAATAAAATTCTTTTGAGAAGAAGTTTAACAATAACCTTCTATTACAGGTTCTCTAACCTCATCTATCTCTTTCATCTCCAGAAACAGCTCAGCCTTCTAATTATCACCGTTTTCTTTTCCCTCCATTTCTATCCTCCCCATTTCCATATTGTCCCATTTTGGTCCATTTCAAAAGTGCTAATTATCTTCTACATTTTCGGATCATTGGAAGGTAAGGAGGTGAAGATAATTGAAGAGAAGAAGACAGTTATATTGGACACTTACTTAACTGCTAATTCAACTGTGAAAAGGAGGAGATGGGCGGTGTTTTTTGAAGAAAGGAATGCAAATTTGAAAAGAAATTTCAAGAAACAAACTTCATATTATACAAAAAAGAATACAACTTTTCATAAAAGTTCGAAAAATACAAATTTTACAAAAAAAAACAAAAACAATTAAATCTCCTGGAAAATAGCTTTTCGAACAAGTTCAATAGCATTTGGATGTTTTAAAATTGCCATATGATCAGCTTGAAATACTTCATGTACAGTAACCTTTTTTCCTCCATTATTTCCAATCCAATTCGTGCATACGGTAGCTGATTTCTTATTTACAGTACCATCACCATCTCCAGATACTTCTGATGGTGGATAATCGGGGAAATATCCGGCATTCCAAATGAACTTCTCCGGTGTTGGAACTCCAGTTCCATAAATACAATGGACTGGAACACCTGGGGCGGTGAGATTTCCATTCAGACGGGCTGATTGTTTATATTGTTCCCATCCGGTCATGTAGTTGATATCTTGGAAGAATTCTTTAATATTTGATACAGTGTAGTTTTTGTCTGGAGTTGAAGCTAAGATTTCATGTGGTTTCCAGGCGACTGGACTTGGGAAAAGGAAGGCTGAGGAGGTGAAGGATCTGAAAGAGATTAGTTTATGATTGTTGGGGGAGTTCTGGGATGAAATGAAAGTTCAGGGAGGGATTTTATTAGAAGCTTGAATTGATACAAGAGCTTCGGAAAAGTCACCCATTCTCTATAAAAAGTTTCATGTAAAGCTCCCAAGCAGCTAAATTGTTCTTAAAGAGCCAATACATTCTGAACCAAAGCTTACCTTTGCATGGCTCTCAAATGACTTGGCGGAAGAATAACTCGATAATAGTTCATATTGTATCCAGAAGCAAACAATCGAACAATTTGCATGGATCCAGCCCATGGAGCAGCCAAACTCACAAAACTATTGATGTACTTATCTTTCCAGGCCTAAAAAAATTATAGAATATATGTGAAGACTTGATTAGGAAAGTTGTTACCTGATCAACATAGTTATTCAAAAAGTACAAGGACATTGGATTCCCCATACTGTGTCCTACAAGAACAATCTTCCGGTTCTCATTCCATCTGTAGGTAGTTTCGACGAGAGTTTTCAGGCGGATAAGGTAATCGTTGAGCTCATCTGAAAAAAGATTAATTTTGTTTTTTGCCCAAGTTTTTCGTTGCTCACTTGGACTTCTTCTCCAATCAAATGGTGCTCCAACAACATCTTTTCCTCTTCTATATCCCCATGATACCATTGAATCAACGATATCAAAGAAGTATCTTCCCTGCGATGCTTTACTTTTATCCAACCATTCCACACTTTCAGATGAACCGAACCCAGCGACACGAATGTCAACTCCAGGCATATTATCAGAAAGACCAGTGGTTTCATTGAAGACTAGTCTGGAAATGTGAACTTGTGGATCATTTTTGACATTTTTTATCAATTCAATCATTGCAAACAAAAAACTCACTGCATATTATCAGTCCAACAATCAATGACCAACGGTGAGAATAATTGAAGATTAAGCCATAGATCAAAGTAATCTGCAGTTTGTTTCGAGCAGACATAATGCACAACTGTTGGTTTTCCTGTCAGATTTGCCTCCAATTGACTTCCTCCGTCTCCCGGTACTAAATGATTTTGTTTGTTTTTGAGATGTTTGGAGTTTTATTAGAAATCTATTGTTTGAGAGTTCATGAGAACTTTGAATTGTGATAAAGCTGATCATGGCGGATGAAGGTTACGTTTTCCAAAACTGGTAATTCTTGTTCTGATTCCAGTTAACTAGACTTTTAAGCTGTATAAACAAGATGTTAGACTGGAACCCTTACCAGAGTTGCACCTCTACTACTATCTAAACAGTTTCTTTCACACTATCTTCTACCTACACATTCCATTTCTTATCCATCGTGTCTAGTACTGGACATCTTCAGGTAAAGCGAATAAAAAGCGGGTTTCAGATTGTTCTAGACAAAAATGGGTCTGTGAGATAAGATTTATGAAAATTTGGAGCTTTGAGATAATGAATCTAAGATTATCTAATAACTTAACTGATTCAATAAACTAACTATCAGATTAGTGAATTTTGCGATGGTCTTTATATCTCAGCTAGAGTTCAAAATATTGAACATCGGATATTAACGATACGGATATGGACATTATTCCGGAAGTTTAACATCAAAACCACTAGGAAATTCTTGAACTCTTATGAAAAAAAAAACAAGTGAAAACTTTGGTACCCGAAACCTAGTGCAAATAGATACCTTAAGCTTTAAAAACAAAAAAAAAACAATAGAAATACTCACCAAGAATAACAGGAAGTCCTTTGGGTTGTTGCCTTCCAAACTTTCCAAACCATCTCTCTTCTGATTCTCCAATCAATGATAAAAAGAGAAAAAGAGACGAAAGGAAATACCTCATCTGAAGGAATGGAACAAAACTGACCAATAGAATGGAATGTGGATGGATAACTGGAGGAAGAGAGCAGGATGAGTCGTCTCAAGAATACGCTCACTTTTTGTCTCAAAGAAAAACGAAAGAGTTCATCTATGTGTCTGTCGTCTCTTCAGAAAACCCTTTTCTCTCTCAAAGACATCCAATAAATCAAAGAAGCAAATGTTCATCACATGGGTCAGGCAAGGTGAAGATAAAGAGACATTGTTTTGTGTGGGAAAATGATGGAGACTACAATAAAATGAAGATTTATTGGACACAATAAAATCAATAATAATCATTGAAGAAAGAAGATTTACGAAGGGGTTTGAAACAAAAAAGGAAACGAACATGGGAAAGAAAAAAAAAGGAAAATCACTTTGGAGTTTTGGCTTTTGGAGTTCCAAGATAGACTTTGGCCGAGTCGGATGGCATCCTTTTTTTCTTGTTACGGTACCTGAAAAATGAGAATTCAACCAGAAAAATCTCTCTATAAACTCACAAAGCACAGGACGAATCAGTGACATCAAGTTCAGGCTCCGTGAGCTTTGAAGACGCTTTGCTCGTAGAGACGTTTGGTGTCGGAGCTTTTGGATCAACCCAATATGGGAAAATTGATGGACGAGAAGCTGGAGAAGACGATTTTGGAGGCGGAGTCGCGTTGTCTGCAAATACATGGATTACTGTGGATAGCCCCTTCGTAACTTACTAGAAGAAAGTGCAGATGTATTCTCTCCGGGTTGTCCATAATATTGACTTGCCACATAACTCTTATTCTCATTCGGATCTCCCTTATCATCCTTTTTGTCTGCTTTTGGATCCTTGGATTCATCTGGAGTGGGACCAGAAGAGCCAGAATCTTTTGGATCAGAAGGTGCAGAGTCATTTCCTGGAGCAGATTTGTCTTCTTTCTTTGGTGGACTACCCTTCTTGCCATCCTTATCGTCAGCACCCGGAGCGGAAGGAACAGAACTTGTCCCAGAACCCGTAGAATCCTTGACTGGTCCAGATGAATCCGTTGGAGTTGTCGTCGAACCAGAAGACGTTGGATCCACTGAAGACGTTCCAGATTCGGAAGCAGTCACATCTTTTGGTGGAGATGGTGGAGCATCACTTTCAATCGATACACGAGTCTCATCTGAAGCCACGTCTGCATGATTCTGACGTGACTTCTTCGCTTCTGTTTGACGACGTCTTTTCATAAAGTTCTCAGATTCTTGCTCATCATAATCATCGATGACGTCGATTCTCTCACCATCTCTTTCATCATATCCAGCAAGCCAATCTTCTGAAGACTGCGGTCCTTTTTGAGATTCTTCGTCGGATCGATCCGATGTTTGAGTTCCCACGGATTCAACCTCGTGTCTTTCAGGATGCAGACCAGATGAACGGGCTTTTCTCACTGGAAAGAAGAAAAAGTTGGTGATTATATATATTTGGATAATAATACCTCTTCCTCCTTTTTTCAACATCTCAACTGGAACCAATACGAATTGTTGCTGGAATTCATCCATTGTATGAATATTTTGTGGATTAACCATTTGGCCCAGCGGTTGTTGGAATTGTTGTTGAGTTGGTTGTCCAACCGGTTCACATGAAACTTCATCATTCGGAATATTCTCATTTACTTGTTGGACTATCAATTCTCGAGAATTCTTCTGAATGATATGATTGCATGGTTTGGTGACAATATGAATATTTCGATGTTTTGTAGTACTTTTCTTCTTCTTCTCCGGATCTGAAAATGGTGAAATTAAACTTTATGGATTTGCACTGCAAACGCGCTCCGTCGCATCGCTCGAAAAGTGCAGTAGAGCGCACAACCCCATCTAAAAACTTACGATCTAATTCCTGTTTCTTCAAATTTATTTCAATCTCTTTTCGTTTTTCCTCTTCTCCCTTGTAGGCTTCAATCATTTCATCAGTTTTCTGACGAAGTCTTCTCTTATAAACCCATCGGACAAACAGACAAGCGTACAGACAAACAGCGAAAAGGAAAAGAGAGAAGACAAAGAAGACGATATTCAGCCAGATGTATTGAAGAGTTGAGAAATATTCTGGAAAAGTTTCAGGGTTTTTCGTCTGAAAAACTAGTTAGCTTTAACTCACCAGATGCCATGTGTCGAGAATCCAAAAACTTCGGCGTAATCAATCAATAAAACTTTTTTCGTACAATAACCAGAGAAAAAGACACTGAGGGACGTGGAAAGGTTAACAAGAAAAAAGTTTTTGAAATCCAGTTCACGCGGGAAAATCGAAAATACTATATTGTTCCAATATCTTTTTTAATGAGAATAATCCACGTGAAATTCTAATTGAAGAATGGTTCTGTGTTGTTGAATGAGCTTGCAAAAACAGTGCACAATAGGCATAGGAAACTTTTATTATCGTCGTTTTCCAGATAATACGAGTGCAACATAAGATCATAATAAAAATATGGAGGTAGTGGTTATAATGACATAAAAGTTAGTTGAGTGAAATTATAGAGCAAATCGATAATTTAAACATCCAAATATCCTGTCCAGTCCAATCCGATGAGCCATTTGGCAAACGATTCCCAATAGGAGTTTTTTTTCTGAAAGGTAATTCAATTAGAAGTTAGAAGCTTCTAGAAGACCCATCAGTCATGAAAGATAATGAGAACGGTTCACTGATAAAATGAGCAACAGCTCACAAAAAACATTATGTGGGGGAGGCCTAAGTCGCACCGTTCTGTCGTGCTTATAACATTAAACTCCCTCATAAACTTTCGACTCCGAGGCCCTGTCAATAACTGGAATTCCAGAGATTGATGATTCAACACATTCGATGTCACAATTTCTAATTGTAGCTCTCTTGACACCCCCAGTAATCGGTTGGATACGAAGACGCATTCCAGTTTCTTTGAAGCTTATTTTGAAAATCTGAAATTCGGTTGATTTTCGATATTAAGCAAGGAGTTATCCTACTCACTTTGTCCAAATGGGGAGGATTCGTAACTCCACCAGTTGCGTCATTTGTTTTTGCAGCAACATTGTCAGAAGAAAACTGATCAGTTGTGGGTGTGTCCGAATCTGCCATTGGTTGGCCTGATGGAGGTATCACAACTCTATCAGCACCACTCACGTCATCCGTTTTTGCAGCAACATTGTCAGAGGAGAACTTATCAGTTGTGGTTGTGGAAATATAAGATCCATCATCCATAACCAACAACACATTTGCAGTAGGATTCGAATGCAGTCCCAACCACTTTGGAAATTGTTCACTCAATTGAAGAGCTTCAATCACAAAACTCAGCTTCACTTTCAGAATCTTATCTTGTGCATTCTCTCTTAAATCGCTGACTTCCCCCACGGCAATTGATACCATCAAATTCATCAAAAGGATTACTGTAACAATCTCGAACACCAGAACAAGAATACTTGGAATCCATTGGTTAGCCTCATTGTTAAGAATCTGATCAGCATCAACTTCACCTATCATCATAGCGGAGGTTTTGGTTATTGCTTGAAGGATAACAAGTGTAGTTTGAAGAAAAGTCATATTTGAAAGTGTAATGTTGCTTTCAAGAGCTGGATGCCATGGTTTAACTCCAGTATCTCTCATGACAAGGAGAAAGGCAAATGCGAAGACAATTAGGGTTGGAATCCAGATTGTGGCTACCTGAAATTACAGGTATTTGATCGATTTATTCTTAGAAAACAAACTAACATGCGCAAAACTTTTCAAAATTTTTGTCATCATGAAAATGTAGATTCCAAATGGAGACTTTCTTATCACATAAAGAAGATTGGCCCATGCAGAAATAAGGGCAATAATTGGAAGAAACCAAATTATCCATTCCTGAATTTGTGGATTTTGTTAGGCCAATGGAGTCCAAAACTCACTTTTGCTTCTTGATGCAAATCGTCATATGAAAAGATATAAGGAGCCAAAATGTAGGCTAAAGTGGCAGTATAGGTTAAACCATTGAAGCAACATCCAATGACAAACCACTTGGTTATCAGTTTTGGAACTCGTGTTCTGATAGTCATTTTTATCAGCAAAAACAAGGAAAACACTGCAGTGAGAATAATGATCAAAATGTCCTTGAACAAGTTTTGGGAGACAATATGGGAAAGCAAAATGATTAAGAGTAAAATGACAGCTGAAACATTATTGACTCGAGAAAATCCTGAGGTTTAAAATGTTACCTAAAACGTGGAAAGTGTAGAAAAGGGCACATTTGAGCAGGATATGATTGATATAATTGAGAATGAATGGATGACGAATGATTCCCCATTTCTGGTCTACTTTCAAATTTCGGAGATTCTTCCAATTCAACACTTCACCTTGCTCTGGAGTATCTCTTAAAAAGTAAGTTTGCAATGTTTGTCATGTAGAAAATAACATACCTCAAATAATTAAAGTTGAAAGTGGTGGAGTCTTCAGATTGGTTCTTTATGATTCTGGATCGATTTTTACACATCTCCAGTGTAACTTCATTAGACTTAGACGTAACTTCACTAGAGTCGTTTGATGGTACAAGTGGTGTGGAAGAATTGGGCTGAAATTCAAAAGTATAATGGAAAACAATGATGAGAACCTACCTCGGTCATCTCAATTCCTCCATGAAAGACTTCTCTTTGAGAAGCTCCGTTTTTAGAGTTGCCCATTGCTCACTCTTAGGCAATTTTTCTGGAAGGGCAATGTTTAGGGTTTCAAAATGTCCTTATCAGCACTACTTTCGTGCTTTTTATAGTAAGAACTAAAGCGTTTTCTAGAGACATTTTTCGAAATTTTATATAAGGAAAGTGTCGAAATTTAGCTTTTAATGAGGAATAAATTGACAATACCCTAGCAATGCTTTTTGATAAGAAAAGAATTTACGACACTCATTGTTTTTTTGCGTAGTTTTGTTTACCTTAATATAACTATTTGTCATGACCATAAATTCTGAGCGAAATTTAGTGTTTCTATTGCTCACTCCTTGTTTTCTATGCCCTATTTCTCTTAAAGTATGTAAATTCATAAAAACGCATGGGGTTTGAAACTTTATTAACTTTTCAAAATGATAATTTGTTTTCAGAAAGCAATACATGAGCAATATGAGATCTTCATAGCGAAAAAGGGTAGTGGTTACAGTAACCCGAGTGGATTCATAAAAGTATTTTATAGTCTAAATATCCAAATATCCAGCCCAATCCAATCCAATGAGCCATTTTGAAAATGATCCCCAGTATGAGTCTTCTTCCTGAAAAATAAAATAATAATGTCAGCAAAATTAGAGTCAAATTAAACTAACTTCATAGACTCTTGAATCTGGAGTACTATCGATAACTGGAATTCCAGATTCTGTTGATTCAATACACTCGATATCACATTTGCTAACTGTAGCTGTCTTGACACGTCCGTTGGTGGTTTTGATACGAAGACGCATTCCGGTTTCCATGAAACTTATTTTGAATGCCTGAAACTCATTGGATGCTTCTGTTACTAGGTACGGAGTTGGTTCACTCACCTCATCTGAAACTGCAACTGGTTGAGCACGTGGAAACTCATCAAAAGTGGAAATATAAGATCCATCATCCAAAATCACCAATACATTTGAAGTCAAATTTGTGTGGAGCCGGAACATACTGTTTGAAAATTGCTCACTCAATTGAAGAGCTTCGATCACGAAATTCACTTTGATCTTCAGAATCTTATCTTGGGCAGTGTTCTTCAAATAGGTGACATCTCCCACGGCAAGTGATACCATCAAATTCATCAGTAGGATTACTGTAATAATCTCGAATACCAGTACAAGAATACTTGGGATCCATTGGTTGGTGTCCAAGATATCATTGGCATCAACTTCTCCGATCATCATTGTGGAGGTTTTAGTGATTGCTTGAAGGATCACAAGCATTGTTTGGACCATTGTCATGTTAGCTGATTGTTGATCGATAAGAGGCCATGGTTTCACTCCAGTGTCTCTCATAATCAAGAGGAAGGCAAAAGAGAAGGCGATGAGGGTAGGGATCCAGATTGTGGCAATCTGAAATTGGAAGAATTTGATTATGATTTAAACAAGGCTAACTAACATGTGCAAAACTTCTCAAGATCCTTGTCATCATGAAAATATAGATTCCAAATGGAGACTTTCTCATTATATAGAGCAGATTTGCCCATGCAGAAATGATGGCAATGATTGGAAGGAACCACGTTATGATTTTCTTCACTTCCATATTTAAATCATCAAATCCGAATACAGTGGGGAGCCAGACATAGGCTAAAGTGGCGGCGTAGGTGAAGATATTGAAGCAGAATGCAATCATAAACCAAGTGGAAACACTTTTTGTCACCCTTGCTTTAATGGTCCCTTTGAGGACCAGAAACATGAAGAATACTCCAGTGAAGATACTGATTAAGAAGTCTTTGAAGAGGTTTCGAGAAAAGACATGCCATGCCAGAAGAAGGAAGAATATAAGGAAGGCTGAAAATATTAGATATCATCAGTTATTCGGATTGCGGTTTTTTGAAAGTCACCGAAGGAAAAAAGTGTCTTGAAATCAAAAAGGTCAAAATACTCACCCAAAATATGCAAACTGTAGAACAAGGCACAATCAATCAATTTCTGATTGACATAATTAAGAATGAATGGATGACGAATGACTCCCCATTTCTTGCCAGCTTTCAATTTCCGAAGTTCTCTCCAATTCAAGACTTCCCCCTCTTCGTTTTCTCTGAAATCAATCAAAAGATAGAAACATGTTCTTTAGAAAGGTTGTTACCTGAGATAATTGAACATGAAAGTGGTGGAGTCTTCTGCCTTATTTCTTCTGATTCTGGATCTTTGATTACAGAAATCAAGTGTGATTTCATCATGATCTCCTCGTTCACGAAGAGGTACCTCTTCGTCTTTTGGAGATCTCATCTGGAAAATGAGGTTGTTTTGAAGTTAAGAAAGTAGAAAAATATGAAAACGGGTTTAGTAAGATGGGTAATAATTGTCCTAAAGTGTCTTAAAATGATAAAATTGATCAAAAAGAATAGTCTGATATGGTTCAAAATCAGGCTAAAACCCGTTTGGGAAAGTCTGAGATAACTAGGTTTCTTCCTGTCTAAAACTGATCAGAATAGTCTAAAATGATCTAGAATGTTCTGAATTTTTGGGAAGCACTCAGAACAAATACTTTTTAAAAAAATCCTATTCAAATTTCGAAATTAAGAACAACATCTCAAAAACGACTCATTCTGACCTCAATATTCAGAATGAATCATGAATAAAAAACCAATATTAATACAAACAAAAAAAAAAAGAATGAAACAATAAAACGATAAGAGTCTCTTTCTCCCCTTCTCTCCCTAACTGTCTACGTCTCCATTTTATGAAATATTTCCATTTCAATGCTCCCTTTTCTTCTATTCTTCAAAAATAATAATGTATCGATTGCATGAGTGTGTGTGAGTCATGAGTGGACGTCCCTTCCTTTTTCTAAAAAGTACTTGAGAAATAGAAATAGAAGAGATGAGGTGTTTACTATCTTTGTTTGTGCCAACCCCCCGACCAAAGAGAGGAAAACGGATAAAAGCAATTCGTCTCTTTGTCTTCTTCACAACCGATGGTTTTACCGGAAATGAGAGAGGGAATTGACACTGTTTCCGTTTTTGTGAAAATAAAAGAGGCGGGGGGGAGGAAATTGGAAATTGGTAACTAGTCAAAATAAGAGTTTGTGATATTTGGAGCTTAAAATAGCTCGAAGTAATCAAGTAAGGTGCTGAAAAGTTGAAAATGGAGAAACAGCTGAAAATTGGGGCTCGGCTTTATCGATCCAGCTCCGTCGGAGAACTCGAAGAAGTACTAATTTCGTTTGGGACGGAATTCAAAGTCTAAACTTTCATAATGAAATCTTTAAAACACTCATTCAGGACCAAAAAGATGGAAGGGGTCGTTTAGCTAAAATGTGCAGAACTAGGACCATATTTGGAAGAATTTCCAGTCTTCTGAAAAGTTTTTCGAGCAATAATAACGAAAAGTAATGATCCGAAATGAAATTACAGTGGGTTTTTATGGCCCGACCCTTACCAGACTCGGTTCCTATACAATCTGTTCTTTTAAGAGCTATTTCTAATTGGACCAGTTTTGAAACGAGTCCTCATGAGGGCAGTTGTCATTGGCTTCGCCTAGAGCTCTGACAAGGACCAGTTCGGAAAAAAGGAGTTATCTTTTGTATGATGTTGTACAATTAAATTGAGTTTAAAACTTGAGTTTTCTCAAAAAAGCTATGTGCCTGTCTTATAAAAAAAAGATCATGATGGCTCCTCAAAGGAGTCGAAAAAGACTTTTCCAAGAATGGCTTACTTTAATTTGCTCCGAAATTTGGACGATAGTCATTTTTTTGTATTTTTGAACACTAAACCTTCAAATTTTGAGACCGATAACGTCTTATAATCTTATTATGATCCTATCAAACTCTTTGTTTTCTAAGTTTCTTTTCAGTCTCATTTTGATGACGGTATAATCTAATCTTGCAAACATTAAAATAAAAAACAATTTCCTCAACAAAAAAAAGTCAAAATGGCAACCAATAATTCGTGTAAAACGACGATTGAAAGCAGTTGCGTAAACATTGTTTTCAAATAGATTTCAAAAAGAAAAATTTGGAGAAAAAAGTGTATTTCGGTTGGGGGAGCTCAAATAGATTAAAACGGGAGAGAGAAGACCCGAAACGACTACTGACCAGTTGATGATGTGACCAGTTTTCATGTTGGGGAGAGAGGGGGAAAAGGCTAAAATTGCATCGAAAATTCCTCTGTCTGTGACCATAATAATATGTATATGTTGTCAATAAAATAGGCTGTGAATTGGTAGAGAAATGGAGAGAGAAAGGAAGGACATGCATGACTGTGTTTGCGGATCATTTTGAAAGGAAAAGAGAACGAATACAATGCACTTATTATTGATATTTATTTACAGTGTGATTGATTGTTTAATTGGAGGGTTTGGGAGCGTGTGGCCTAGAAAACACGGGCTTTCCAAAAGCACAAAAAACGAAATATATTTATTGAAATTGTAATGCCTCTGTCAGGATAAGAATAGCTCATGACGTATTTTTTTTTAGAAATTTGAAAAGTTGGGGGTATTCCAAATCAGAACTCTCCCAAATCAGAGCTGCCTCTAATCTGAACCATGCTTCAGAACTATTGTTTCCCGTGAAGTAGTTCTGATACGGGAGAGTTTCTAATTCGAGACATGGGTCAGTTCGGGTACGTGGCCGTATCAAATGACTCGGAACCAAGAAGAGCAACATTGCCTTGGCACGTTGCCAACTTTTGAAACCCTTGTAGGAGGTTTATTTTTGGACTGCTTTATTATCAAAATAGCTAACATCTGGCTTTTTGCTCCATGAAGGTATGAATGTTGACAATTTGAAAGTTGTGCGGATCTCAAGTTTGTGCATTTGACGGCACGCTTTTTTCTCAAAAATTTTCAAAAGTTTGATTAGAGAAAGGGTCTAAAAGCCTCCAATCGCCACCCAAAAACTAGTGTGAAGTCCTCTCAAAAAGCTACAAAAGCTAAACCAGAGGGTGAACCAGAGGGAGCCTCTTGCTTGTCGCAAAATGCACTTAATTCCAACTAAATCAAACAAAAACTGTTCAACTCCAATCATGAGTAATCTACCTCAACTACACGCCCAAAAAAGTAAAAGTAGCAGAAAAAGTGAAAAATCGAAATTCGCCGCCAAAGGTATTTGTTGCGGTATTGAATGTGTTTGACAACCCCATAAATCGCGTAAAAGAAGGGGTGTGTCAAAGAGAAAAAGGGCCGCCCGTGTAGAGAGAGAAAGAGATCAACACTTTGGAATAATTAAAAAATAGAAGAAGCTTTCAGAAGACTATAGGGAAGAGGTGAGAGAGAAGAAGAAAAGAAGGGATGAGCAGGGAAAAAGCTCAGAGCTCAGAAGAAGAGGAAGAAGCCTCTTATTCTGAATGCATGAGAGGCTTCAGAAGATGAAGGAAGACTAAAAGAATTACAAGATAGAGAGAAAGAACGAGGTGTCATGAGGGAGCCGGAGGGCACGGAAAGGAAAAGGGACCACTACTACTTCCAGGGGTAATTGCATCTAATTTGGCGGAAAATGGGGATGAAAGTTTGGAATTGTGGAGGGAGGGAATGAAGGGATAGAATTACGAAAATAGATGATGAACAAAGTTTTGGGAGTTTTCAAGGGAACTTGAAACGTTCGAGAAGTTCGAAGGAGCAGCATACGATTTTCAGCTGTTCTGTGAAATATCTTGTTCAAAATGCTGAAATTTTGCCAACAGAGCTTGAAAAACGATGATAGTTTGCTCGAAAACGCTAAATGCGACTTGAAATTGGATATCAATTTAACTTTATACCGCAGTGCTTCCTGACGGGATTGGTATCAAAAGAAAGTATCGAATCCTAACGGTTTGAAGTCAAGCTTTACATAAGGCCTTCGAAGATTTTTGATTTTTTGAATATGATTACATAAATCAAGGTTTTGCAGACAAGAATTCCAACCTATTCATTCCTAGCTCATGCATATAAAGTTAAACAGTTCTAAAAATATCATTATAACGTTATACCGCAATGTTATTTAACGGGAATGGTGTCGGAAAAACATATCGCAAAGTAACAATTTTAAGTCAAGCTTTACATAAGGGTTGAAAATAATTGTGGCTTTTTGAGTATAGTTACCCACATAATCAAGGTTTTTCTTGCAAGAATCCAAAGCTACTGATTCCAGCTCCATTTTTGTCTGCACTGATAAATATAAAGGTAAACAGTTCTAAGAACTCAAATATGATCAATAAGCTTACTAAACTTTTAAACTTTTGAAATAAGGTAAAGCTAGATTTTTGAATAACACGTAGAGTTCATTAGAAAGATAGACGGTCAAAAGAATATAGATACTTGAAATGATTGAAAAATAAAGTCGATACGGCCATTCTGCATATAGAAAGATCGAACTACTTGAGAACATGGTCTGAACCTGAGCCAAGCGTCAACGAGCAAGCGGAGCTAAAAGTAGAGCCGCGTTTATTCCAAGCCATCTCAATCAGTTTCCAACGACTCCCACCACTAGCTCGTACCTCAATAGCCTTCCTAAAAGATTTCGAAAGACATAAAAATGAAATGAGTCCTGAACCGAAAAGAAGTATACAGATGGTGAATAATGCGCGAAATCGGCGCCAAAACATCTGTCCCCTTCAACTCCCTCTTTTCAATGAGAGGGACATGTGTTTTGTGGTTGAAACGAAATGAGTGAGAATAAAAGAGGAGGAGAGGAAAACGAAACGGATATTCGAGGGAAAAATTGAAGGGAATTGAAATGGAAAAGGGGGAGGGGCGAAGAAGAAGAATGGGAATGCCTGAATTCAATGTGTATTTGTTTATAAATTCATGAGTTATTCTGAATTGAGTGCTCACTTTTGATGGTCATTTGAAAGAATTGGAAAAGGAGCAAACGGTTTATGGTAGCCACAAAATGAGCACAATCATGATCCCCCAAAATGAGCACAATCGTGAGCTTGATGTCTAACTTGGGTACTTGAAGAACTGTCGGTTTACTCTTTTCCGCTGTAAAATTTGGAACTGACAATTCATTTGGAAAATAGTTTCCTCATGAAAATTGAAGATGAACAGAATCATCGGTATCTTTTAGGTATAAAATTCGAAGAAAGTTGTCGATTTAATTTACGTCTTCAATGTATTTTGGCAAGTCATCTCCAATGAGCCACGGAGATAATTGCTTCCATCTTGCTGAAATTTGAAAAAGTCTAGTTTCACCTTTTTTCAACTTCTAGCGCCTTCAGTTTCAAGTTCTGACCCCAATGCAGCCGGTTTTCACATCGAGAAGTATTTGAAAAGTTATTTTTTAGGACCCATCTTCTTCTTGATTCAAGAAATGTGTTCGTTCGTCGCAGAACTTATTAGTTTATTAGTTCTGATTTTTGGTTTGTGAAATTGAACAAAGCTCATTCAATATTCCTTTTGATTCCAAGGAAATGGTAGTGGGTTTCTTGATGAGTTCATGTGCTACCCCTAATCAGAACTGAACGGATCAGAAATGCACCAAATCAGGACCGGATGAAACAGAACTGGTCGGACAAAAATTAGACGATTCAGAACTTCCTGATTCAGAACTGTACCTTGGTCATATGTGAAAAATGCCCAAATACGAGCATTTGAAAAGTCTTTATACGGGACAGTTCCTAGACGGTAGGTTCTTATAAGGGTCAGTTCTAATTTGTCCAGATTTCTGAATCGTAAAAAGAGTCTGCTGAAAAGTGAGTTAAATTGGCAATTGCGGAAGGATTGATGATAGAGTCATAATTTTCCAACATGAAGCGATTTTTCAGGAACTCGGGAATATTTTACGGTAGAACTGGCTACGTAGAAACAGCACTTACTGTTTTTTAAACCAATTGTTCCAAATCATCAAGCTATTTATCCGAATGTTTTTTTCTCCAAATACGGGTTCATACGTTTTTACTAATTCCAATTCCATTCATTCCCTCATCACACAGTTCAACAATATGAGTGCATGTGTGTGTGTGCTTGTTTCCTCCTTATGTCTCTCCTCCCTTTCTGATATTCAGTTATCAATGGAAAAATCAATCAGCTGAGAGATAGTACATCAAAACAAGAGAGCAATCAGACATTGGAATGGAATGGTACGGGAACCGAAAAGCAAACAAATCGCAATTTGCATACACACAAGACGCCTCTCTCTTTCTCTCTTCTTTCGACCGCACAGTCAAGCACAACAATATAATTTTAGCAGGAGAAGAAGAAGGAGAAGGTGACGACGCATCGGAGAGAAAGAGACTCTTTCCAAACACAAACTGTACACTTTTTCCCGCTTTTACCCGTTTTCGTTTTGATTCTGTTTTCTTTCGAGAAAACGGCACGAGATTTTTTCATGACCCTTCTTCTTTTGTTTATTATTAACATAGATGTTGCGGTTCATAGTCAGTTTTTCGTTTTTTGAGAAGTTGTTTTATAATTGTGGAAGATTTTTCATGGAATAGAATAGGTTTTCTGATTGGGTTTGGCTCGTTTTGGTCCAGTTCTGTTGGGTTGTAATAAGTTCATTGTTAGCAAGAGCACGTCAGTTTTATTCTAGATACGTTCAGATTTTTCGACCTCAGGCAGGGCTCCTTATCCTATTTTAGGATCGCACGGGACTGTTTTTGTTGCGACACGTACAAATATGTACGTTTCAACCCATCTTTCTGAAAAAGTGGTTTCTATCATCTCGTTGCTTTTCGGTTATTTTGAGAGTTTCCGGTTTTTCAACTGTTCTGATCCAAATCACGTGACGTCACACTTGGCCAGCTTTTGGGCCAAAAACTATTTTTGTATCAGTCTGTGAAAAGAAGTAGATCCTGTAAACTTTTCCCTAGTTCTGCAAGTTACAGTAAAAACCTCTGTCACGTGGCATCGAGTTTTATTTGAGAGAAAACTTGAAATTTTCTCCAAACTCGGACATTTTTTTCAAGTTCAACCACGTGGCAAATTATACAAATGCGTGGTCGAAATTTCTTTAAAATCTTCTCCATTTCCCTGATTTTCAATAATGTTTGTGGACGTGGTAAGCAATTTTCTCCAAAAAAGCTAACCCACACTCTCTCAAAACTTTTCAGAGAAGTAGAACACTACTCGAAACATTTACATTTCTCATTGAAGCTCTTGTATTCCTCTTCATTTTTTATTTTTTGAAGTGAGTTTCTATTGCCATAGAGCGTATTTTCAACACTTCCCTTATTTTCTCTTCAGGAAGAGAATCAAGACGAACAAAATCGAGCGTCGATTGCGACTTTTAGAACGCAAACACGAGTGCGAGTGAGTCATATTCCCGAGAGGAAGGAGAGTACCATCTCACCTTTCACATTTACTCATTTCAATATTTCTATCTCTCCATATTCCATTTTAGATGGATCCTTTTGGAGCCGGCTCATGCTCTCAGTAAGCTCAAGGCAATGCAATTCTTCTCCGCAGAACGAGCCGATGAGAATTGAGTGAACTCTTTCTTTTTTTCATTTCATAAATCTTTATCCTCTTGTTTTCATGAAGATCAAGCTCCCGACTTGTCGCAGTTATTTTTTATCCCTTTATCAGCAAGCATCACAAGTTTTCTGTGGCGCAGTGGTTAGTGCACGCATTTGTCATATTTTGCTCCAGGGTTCAATTCCCATCAAATCCGTTTTTCTTCTTTCTTTCCTGATACCAAACCGGATAAATCTGCATTTTGTCGTAATATCTGATGCTCACTGATAAATCATATGCTACTTTCTTGTAATCTTGGTGTTTGTCTGTTTCTTCCCCTTTATTTGTTTTTCGGCTGCTCTTGTTCCTTCGGGCTCGGCTCACCGAAGATTCATTATGGTAGTATATGCAAAAGTTATGTTGTTTGGTGACGTGGCATATCTCTAGTAGTCTCACTCTCTCTTTGTGAAAAAGGGTGATAACGGCCTCCGCATCAGTGATGCGTGACTCACCGGAAAAGTTCCCTATTTTCCCTCTCATTGGTTATTCATGACTAGGAATAGGTTGAATGGAGGAATGGAAAACTGTACCTTGAGAAAGAGAAGATGGTATTTCTTATGAGTAATACTTTTTGAGAATTTGCCTGTTACTGTTTCCGAAGTATTCTGTGCAAGAAACTTTTTCATAGTAAGATTGAGCTTGAGCAGCGTGTTTTGTTCTAGCTTTGTCTTAAATCAGAGAAGTACCAGCGCTAAGTTTTTTGTAATACAGCCCCTCTTATCATAATGGGACATGTTTCTTTACTAAACTTGCAGTCGGCTCTAACCTTACTTTGCTCGAACCAGTTAATTTTGCTCGACAATTGATTCCATGTTTCTTAACCGATTTTTCTGAAGTTGGCAACCCTCTTTTGGGTCTATCCCTGCCTACACCTTGACAAATATGATCAGTGAACTCGGAACGGTTTCCGCTGAACGTTCATAAACTGTTCAACTTTTTTTTTGATGTCATAAAACCATTAGGCTCTATAGAGTTCAGTCATGAAAGAAGTCAGTCAGAAAGCCATCCCTCGAAATTCTCAGGAATACTTCCCAAAACCCGAGGCTTCTTTTTTTTTTTGATCCAATGGCTCATGTAGCATAACATGATCTGTCGACTCTGCCTAACCTTTCCCGATCTCCCTACAAGTCTCAGCCTGTCTTGCCAAGCTCACCATTTCTAAACATCCCGCTCTCTTTCCCTTGAACTTCTTGCCTACATCAATTCCGAAACTGTGCTCATTTTCTTTCTCTCTCATTCCGGTCACGCTCATTTCCTTCTCTCAATTCCCGCTTGAACCTTTCCTTCCTCCTGATCTCTTCTTCTTCTTCTTCGGAGGCTTTGACCTCCTCCTTCTTCCTTCCAATCTTCTCTTCCTTCATAGTCATCTGTGTACCTTTTGTTTGCTTCCAAAACAAATACATGTCCTTCTTCTTCTATCTCTCTGTCTGTCTCTTTCTTTAATATAGGTAGAGAGAGAGCACATATACATGTTCCCTCTCTCTCTCGGCGGTGCTTTTGCCTATATTCCAATCAATAATCGTACACATTTTGAAATTGTTTTCTTCGCCAAAAAAAAAGAAAGAAACTACTCAAATGTTGACTCTCATGAGTCATTCATGGAAGAGTGCTGGACGTGAAAAAAACTTTGTTGATAAGGAGTTTTTTTTCGCTTTTTTTGTGAAAACTGATTTTTTTATTGATTTGATTTTTTTGAACCTAAAACCTTTTTGTTTGTTTGTTCGGATGCCCTTCGTTCCATATAGGGTAGCCGGTTTTACTGATCCTCAAAAGGCGGGCTAACTTTTCCATTTTTGGGTTTCCAGTTCACTTTTTCAATCAATTTTTATCATGACCAGTACTAATAATACTTATTCTATTTTTTCTTAACCCTTCCGTATCTCACTCTCTTTTTTTGTGAAATTTTTTCAGAATTGTAAGCCAGCATTTCGAGCTTTTCAAGGTTTTGCTTTGGTGGCCTAATTTTTCAAAGTTCGGTGACAATTATTTTTTGTGATTCTTTCCAACTTTTGGGAAACCTTTTTTTTAACTTCAAATCCCATAACCAATTTTTTTGAAATCAGGATATTCCAGACCACTTTTTGAAACTGTTGCATTCTAACTGCCTCTCTTTTTCAATCCTTTTGGAACCCAGAATTTCAAACCAATAATAACCGAATCCACTAGATTCAAAGTTAACAATAGAGCACATTTGAACTTTTCTCCCTTCCCCTTCTTTGGTTTACTCCTTCCTTATCTTCTAGCCAAATTTCATTATCAGTTTTCAACATTTTCCTATTTTCGTCCTCAACTTTCTTTCCTTTCATTGATTATTTTAATGTGTATTTCCATTTTCTCTTTTCGGTGGTAATTATAATTTCAATATCATTTCAAATCATTATTTCAGATAGTCTAATAATGGAAATTCGACTAAGGCACTTGGCAATCGCTGCTGTTCTCTGCACAGTTGGTAAGATTTTGAAGTTCGAAAAACGAGTTTATCACAATTTCAAATATCTTTTCTTTGTGGTTATGAGTTCATGAATCTGAATCTCACATCACAAGTAACTTAAACATTGTATTTTCAGTCTACTATGCCGACGCTCAGGGCTTAAACGATCCAATCACACAATATATTGAAGGAAGGCTGGGAAATAGAAGAATTTTTTGGTGTCCATCTGGATATGGTGAGTATTTCTGATTCATCTGATTGGTTAAAATTTTTTAATTCTGAACGAAGTTTCGTAAGTTTTCCAAAGTAATATCATTTCTAGGTAATAGCTGAGTCTAGGGTTAGTTTAAAAATCATATTGTTCCAAGAAGAGAGTTCAAAACTTCAAAAGAGTTTTGATCGTTTCGGAAAGTCAGGGAGTCGCTGATATGCTTTCTGAAAGTTTGAGAAATCATAGAAGCTGGAGATTTTTGGACAAAATTTGTAAAAAGTCTTTCAGGCAGTTCGTTTTTTTTTTCAAATTAAAAAAAAACACATGTGTTGAAAAATATTGGGTCTAGGCGAATCTTGTTAACTAACTTTTCATTTCTTCTATGCAATGAGTTGTTGATTGCATGTGTCAAGTTCAAACTAGTGAAACTTCGAAAGTAGTCCAGAAAACTCAAGCAATCACTGGCCAAACTCTACCATTCCCACTGCTTCAAAAGTTTCGAAAAACTACATTTCATAGCTTAACTTCCCAGTACAAAACTTCTAGGCCAACTTTAAACCTTTGTTATTCCAGGATACTTGGCATTCTGTCCACAACCAACAGATTGGGATAACTACAATTGGTGTTGTACATTCCCTTATATGGGATCATGGAAACCATCTTGCTGTCAATTTGCCATTCCAACTGGAGCTGTTGTTGCCATTATTTTGGCGGCTATTGTATTGCTGTTAGGTGAGTAGAACTATAAACTACACAACCTACAAACTACAAACTACAACCTTCCCACTTTTTTCAGTACTAATCGCCATGTCCTGCTGGTGTTGTTGGTGTTGTCCGCTGTACAAGCAGTTGTACGATTTTGAGGATGAGTAGATCAAAGTCTTCCCGCTTCTTTTTTCAAAATTTGTCTATAATTTTTCAATACTGCCCACTACTATTTATCCGGACCCGTTGTCTCTTTTTTTCTGCCATTATCTTCTCACTTTTTTCTTTTTTTCTCTCTATCTCTCCGTTTGACTTTCGACCCCCTCACCCAAAAAATCCATGATCTTCCATGTTCTCCTATCCTTCACTTTTTCCAAATTTTAGCGTAATTTCATCTATTTTCTTCTAGATAGCTCCGCCCATTAAAAGGGGCGTGGCCTAAGTTTACTGATGATCTGTCGGTGTGTCTGTTTGTCCCTTTTTTCCGTTCCATTAGCTACTCATTCAAATTCTGTGATATTTATATTTTATTAATTATTCAGTTTATTATTGGATCATTCTTTTTCAACTGCTCAAGTTTATAATCTATGTTTTTTTCAAAATTTTATGTATGTTGATTCAACAATAAAAATGTGAAAATTATGTCTGTTTTGTGGGTTAATGTACTCAGGAAATTTTTAGCGTGAATTTGGCAGAAGAGCCGCATTGATCAGGCTATTAGCCGTCGAAACGGCTAATAGCCGTACGATCCGGCTATTAGCCGTCTATTTCGGCAGATAGCCGAAATGGGATGAGTTTGGCATGACTACGGCGTGCAGGCGACGTAGGGCTCTAATGCCAATCTCACGCCTTTTGTTGGGATGAGTTCGGCATCTATACGGCTATTAACCGCGCGGATATGGCGTCTAAATGGCAGGTGATCAGCACCTAAATGGCAAGCGCTTCAAGTATTCAAAAAGTATTCTCCTCTCAATTTCTTCATAATGACCGCGCAAACGATAGTTCATATCAATAGAAACTGGATTCCTTTCTTCTCTCCATCTCTTCTATCATCTTTCTTTTTTCTCCCAATTTCTTCTACTCCATTCATCATCACCCAAACATATCACTTTTTAATCGTCTTCCTATTGATTTTCTATCTATTCATCCATTTTTTGTTGCCTCTAACCACTATCAGATATCAATGAGTGGTGAAGCTGCAGATGGTATTGATGATCGAGATGCTGATAAACAAGAATTCTTAGCACTTGCTTTGAGAGGAAAGAATACGGATATTGAAAAGGTTTGAGAGAATTCTGAAATCAGGAAATTTGAAAAATTGTAAAAGTAGCGAGAATTATTTCAAAAATTGGTAAACTAACAAAAAATTTGGATAAAATTCATCCGCGTTTTTATCTTTAGATTATTTTCTGATAGCTCTGTTCTATTGATAACAATAAAAAGGGATGGAAATCTTCCCCTATTTCTGAAAATAGAATATATGAAAAATTTACAATTTTCCAGATCGAAGAACTAATTCGGGTGAAAAAAGTGCATATCGATTCTGTTGACGATGATCATATCACTGCTCTACATATTGCCGCAGCTATGGGGAACAATAAATTGGTAAGATTTTCGGAGTTATCTGATAAGCTTCTTAGAAGTGTTACTGACATTATTTTCTCACATTTCCGCCCGATTTTCTCAAGAATTTCCCCAAATCCCTCTTTGAACAAAATAAACTTTTTTCCAGCTTATCTACCTTCTGGACCATGGAGCTAATATAAATGCACTCAATCAAATGGGAATGTCTGCTTTCCATTATGCTGCTCGAGAAGGACATCTTGACGTCATCGACACTCTTCTCCAACGTGGAGCTCTAAAGCATCAGAAGACGTTTTTAGGAGTGACTGCATTAACTCTAGCATGTGCTGGAGGTCATGCAGATGTTGTTCGACGATTAATAAAACTTCCAAAAGAGAATCCAAGAACAGAAACAGCAAAAAGATCATTGGCTCCAACACCATTGATTGTGGGGACTTATATAAAATCTCCGTTGATATGTGGGTATTTGGCTGAGTGAGTATTTAAAAAAGGATTACTGTAGAAAGAGTCCGATGATTTCAGTGCTCATGTGAATATGGATGAAACTATTGATATTCTAAAAGGGTTGTCTGCAATGTCAGTGGCTATTATTTGTACTCCCGGGTTATTTATGCTTCGAACATTATTGGATTGTGGAGCAAGTGCCACGAAGAAGACATTGAATCGATTGACTCCAGAAGAGATTGCGGCAAAGTTTTTGAGAAAAGATGTATTGAACTTTTTCAGCGAGAAGAGATCTTATAGAAGTCGTAAGTTTCTGAAATTGTGAATACTCAAACTATGAAAACTACATAAGATTCCAGGAATGAATGCGGACAGTGATTTGAGAAAAGAAGTCAAAAAAGATATGATTATTGAACGAGACCTCGGTCCACCTTCTCAAAATGGATGCACTCTTCTCATGTATGCCGTTACTGTCAGAAGTATAACTTCGGTATTTTTGAAAATGAAAAGCTTTTTTACAAAACAATTTTCAGGCTAAACACTTGGTATTACACCGGGATTCTGATGTGAATATGAGGGATAATTTGAACATTACAACTTTACAAATTGCTAGTCTCCTACGGGTGGATGACATTATTCCACTACTTCTTCAAAGAAGCGCAGATGCCACAGTAGTTAATAAGTTTGGATCAACTGCTTATGACTTATTTTTGATGTCTTGTGGTTAGTGAGTTGTCGAGAAGTACTTCCAGCCCAAAACCTGATTCCAGATTCCGTGGAGCCTGGCCAACTGCGTGCTCAACTTCACTGCCATCGTCCAGGAGATATGAAGTTGAACCTGAGCAATTCTTCATCCAACCTCTACAAAGCTTTTGGCACAAAAAGTCTTCTGAACAAAGTATCATCTCAAATTCTGATGAATCCCCCAAAAACAGAACTGATTGAACCGAAACAGTGGTTGGAGGCAAAAGTGAAATATCAACCTGCAAAAATGAGAAATACTTATAAGTTCGCATCAGTTGAGGATATTCTAAGATCTACAAGGATTGCAAAAAGACCAGAAACTAATGAATATGATAATGAAACAGAAGCAACAAGAGAGTATATTGAGGTAGGCTTGTATTTTGTATTTTTAATAGTTTGTAGCTTCCAGGAATGTCAAAGCTTCTCGGTTACATGCTTCACAGATTTCTACGGTGAACGTGATAAAACTCCGACAACAGATTATTATGATATCGCCCAATTCCACGCAAAAAGATCTGCATTTTTGAGCAAAGAATTTGGAGTTAGAAGAGAAGTCGTACGAGATGAATATGTGGCTCCGAAGCAATTCAATTTGAGACAAAGGAAAAATAGTATTGATAGAGAATATAGGAAACCAAGAAATATGGATTCACCGTCACAAAATCAGATGAGAACGACGCCAAGAATGATTAAAAAGTCAAGAGATGTCAATTCTGCAGAGTACTATTCAGCTCAGGCAGGAAGGGCAAGAGCATCTGCTTCTGCAAATAATGTTCCTACTGTAGTAGTGGCGGCGAGACCAAGACATGTTCCATTACCAGTTACAGATGGTATTCAGATTCTTTGAAGTTGTTTCTTAAAGGTTTGAAATTTCAGAAATGATATGGAACCACTTTGCTCGTCGTGGACGTCTTGACTTGATGCAGGTCCTCAAAGCGGAGGAAATTGATCGACATGTTAGTTGTTTGATTTCTTGAGATTCAAAATTAGGAATCTGAATTGAAAACATTTCAGAGTTTCTTCATGTTGAAGCAAAGGAATTTGGAAGAGTTGAAGATTTATACTCCAGAAAACTTGGCGCTTATTGAGGAAATTCAACAAATGGTTCTGAGTCGATCATTATGATTTTTTTGGTTTTTGTTAAATTATTATCCTTATTTTCCGTACCAGCAACAGCCTCTCGGCCCGGGACGCTGTAAGAGTTGGAACTGTCGATGAGTTATCCGTGGAGCGCACTTGGCGCAATTTTTACGCTCACAATTAACTCTTCAAATTTCCATACATCCGAACTCTCGATAGAATGTACAAGTAGTTTATTAGTATTTCAAACACTCAATGCTTTATCTGGAGATGTAATCGTAGACTTTCGACTTCTCGGAGTCCCATCTCCAGGTGTTCCATCAGTTGATTCAGCTTGTGATCCATCTCTCTGAAACTTCGTCTTGTCTAGAAAATAACTCAGAAATCTGTGACCTACCAATGACTTTTCCTGTTTAATCGAAATCGAAGAATCACGTTTACTTTCATCCTTCTCCTTGATCTCATCTTCGTCATCATCGGCTCCAATTAAATGCCGAACACAGAGAATAATCAAGAAAATGAAGACTTGTAAAATGGCACAAATGACACAGAAAATGACGATGAAGATTAGAATCAGAGGGAGAAGATCTGGAATATTTTTGATAAAAATTTAAAAACAAATCAGTTCTTACACTGCCCGTCTCCTTTTGCCCACGCGTCATACGCATCAGTTGAGTTTCCATCGATCGAATCGTTTGTATTTTTGTCAGGAATCGTCAAAATTGATATCACCTTATCAACGAGTGCCATTTCGAAACGAGAAATAAGTTCATAATGAAAAATACAATAAATTTATTGGTAACGAAGTGCCACGGTCAAATAAATAAGAATTATATGAACATTTTAATTTGAAGAAGAATGATGGCGTGGCAACTCTTGAAAGTCTTCCTTATCCTGGTGGCCATTGAAGTTGACGACCTCCCAAAACGTGAAGATGAAGATGGTAGACGGATTGACATCCATCTTTTCCGTTGTTCACGACCACACGATATCCATCAGCCATTCCGAGTTGTTTGGCAACCTGCAACGGAAAAGTGATTATCAGTCTTTTTTTTTCGAATTGATTACCTTGGAGGCGACGATCATGAGCTTTCCGATAAGCTCCGCATCCGAATCGACAGCGTTTTCGAGCATATCGATACGGCGTTTTGGGATGACCAAGAAATGAATGGGAGCCTGTGGAGAGACATCATGGAAGGCGATAGCCTGAAAAATAAGAAATTTGTTGATAGACAAAAGAGAGAAAGTCTGACATCATCATTCTCCAAAATGATTTTCGCCGGAATCTCCTTTCGAATAATCTTGCCAAATATCGTGTCGTTGGCCTGCACATCCTTTTCGATGGCCGCCTTCTGAGCTTTATCCACTTCAGACATGCTTCTTTTGGTAAACCTGAAAAGCAAGATCAAGTTATATGGAAATTTCTATAGCCTATAGTAACCCCGACCTAATTAGAGCTGGATTACGATAGGCGAAACAGAGAAGTGTGGTTTTAAGAAGCGATGAGGTCATTCTAAAAGCGGAAAAAGCACTGAAATGAAAAGAGAAAAATAGATAATAAGTAATCAAAATCGATAAAAACGTTCTCGAAATCTCCAAAAATGCAAAACAAATATCAAAAATTATAGTTTATAACTTGTTAGAATAACCAGTTTGGATGAGTGAATACACGCGAAAAATGATAAGCGAAGTCATCAAGATACAAGGAGATTATAACATTAACAATGGGAATGAGTGCTTCGTTTGGGAGAACGAATTTCATCAGACAGATGGCACAGTGATGGAATGGCATCAGAAGAACAAGTTGATGATGATGACACGTTTTGGCTGAAAAATTAAGAATTCGGAGATGTTAAAGCTAAGATATCATTACCATCTATCGATCTATAGATACAGGTGGCAACTCCTGAATAGTTTTATCGGTGAATTTCTGATAAGCCTCTCCACTTTTTCCTATGTGAAGTGTGACGTTTCCAATGGCTTTTCGATGAGCAGCCCATGCGTACAAATCAAAGTCCGCAGTCAAATTAGAACGCAACGGTTCAAGCAGACGATTCATTGGAATCGAAACTCGAACTCCATTTGTTGCTTTAAGGAAAAAGAACCATCGATCGTTGTCCGATTTGACCATATCGTCTCTTTCATAATGTCTATCGAGATTACCGGGTTCAGTGAGACGTATTTTTACTCTCATTTCGACAAGACCTCCGAAACAACGAACACTTTTTTGGAAACGTTCGATTTTCTTCTGATATTCTGCAGTGTTCGGCTTCATTCGCACTGAAGAAAACAATCAGTATGATTTGAAAATAGATTCGGAGAAATCTTACCAGCGATATGAGTGTAGAATGCTCTTGGAAGAAGCTCATCTTGTGTCTCTATTCGTCTCGCCGAGATTTCAAAAAATGCCGTTTGTCCCAATCGAAGAGGTTTTTCCAATCCTTCACATTTCTCTTCATACAACAAAACGTTCAAAACATCTCTTTTCGTCGTGTAGAGAATAGCGACACCATCGAACTTTTGGACGACTGTACACATGGCAGTAATATGCTGAAATTTTGAACTAGGGACCTTCTAATAGTAGAAATGCCTACCACATCTTCATTTCTTATTTTCTCGTTTTTCAATCGTTTATAAGTCTTTCCGGAGACTTCTTTCAGGAACTCCTTTTCAGGCATTGCACGTGTTCCAAGTGTTCCTTCGGTATCATCGTCGTCTACGATATCGTCGAAATCATCTGATTCATAGTCTTGAACCGTTTTCTCAGCGGTAAGCGTGGCTTCTCTCAGATTCTTCTCGGAAGTAGACGTTGAAGGAAGGGTCTGGACAGGTGTCAATGTCGCTCTACTTATACTTTTCTCGATTTCCGCTACTTCCGTATCATTATCCGATCTAACCGATGGTGCATTATATGAACTAGTGGAGGTGGAAGGTTGGCTGAAAAATTGAGGATAAGATGGTCAAGAAGTTATCTAGTCTACTCACTTTTGCCCCAAGCTACCCTCATCACGTGTGCGACGTCTTGGTACTAAGAGAATGTCAGGAAACTCATGGATGTAACCATCGCCAGTCATAATAACAGGCAACGGATATCGACAATCTTCCAAGAATTGTGTGTTGAAGTCTGCAAATGCTTCGGAGATCTGAAAAACATTTCAACTCAAATTAGAAACCAGAATGGAATGCGATTTGTGGAATGTGCTTCAAAATCTTTCAAAACCTCTTTAGCGCTATATCAAAAACAATTGGAGTTCGAAATAGAGCACTGTTTTAGAGTCGTGAAGATTCCAAAGCACACTTTCGCAAGGATCGCATACAATTCTTAGGTTTGGGCGGCTTACGGTGTCACAACTGTACATTCGTTGATAGTCTTCGTGAACTTTCAGTACAATCCATCCTCCTAATGATGCTTGGAGCTGAAAGTAACAGTTTAAAGCTGGAAATCCTGCATTTCGGTGTGTACCTCGCAAATAAAACTCCGATTCTCATAAAGGTTATCAGATTCTTTGATTAAATTGTGCCTATCCACAACATGATTAATATCAATGTCGAAGCTTTTGATGTAATTGCGACCGGTCTGATGATCCCGTAAAACCGAAAATCGAGCCATAACCTAGAAATTACGAAATGAAAAACTGACGCTCTTAGTTGTCCTTACCACAAGCTCTCCGAACGATGTGTTCGCTCTTATTGGAAAGAACTTGGCAGCACAATATTGCGGATCCGGATCAACATCGCGATTTTCATAGCCAGCGCTGTTGGTGTAGTCGAGTAGAAATTCACCGTCGAAGTTTTCGGAGAAAACAGTCAATCTGAAAAGAAATGTGGGTTATTTTGAAACGTCGAGTCGAGTAAAGTCGAGTAACAGTATTTGCGGTACTAACCCAATCCATTGTCCAATGAACAAATCCTTGACCTGTCCGCTAATACTAACAACTCCCTGTGAGACAGCAGATGAATAGAGCAGTGTATTATAGTTTCCATCTTTAGTTATTCCGATAATCAATCCATGAATATACGTCTCCGGTCTTCGAGGTGGAATAGGTTCATAATATTGTGGATGCTGTTGATATTGCTGGTATTGGGGTTGGACATACTGCTGATAGTTTTGCTGCTGTGGATAATTATGTTGGTAACTTTGCTGCTGCTGGTACGGTTGTTGTTGCTGATAGTTTTGTTGTTGTTGGTAATTCTGTTGGTAATCCTGCTGCTGTTGGTAAGGTTGTTGTTCATAATACTGCTGCTGTGGCGCCGGCGGATATTGATTTTGAGGTGGTGGGTTACTTTGGTTAGAAGGAGGATAATAACTCTGACTTGATTGTGAAGATTTCTGATTTTGTTGATTATAGCCCGGATACATCTGCAAAAATGAAACTTTGATGAAATGTAGCAAGAGATCGATGAACGGGCATGCGGCGAAGGCGATCAAAGCTTTGAATTCCGCGATATCATCATAACAAAACGGGAATTTCCTTTTTATGGTTTCTTCCAGGTCATTAGTGAAATTTTTGGTAAATAAGCTTCAATCCATTTTATAGTTTGAGCAATTTTTGATTTAGGATAAATCTATTTTAAGCTGAGCAATCAACTCTCCGATATCAAGTGATCAATTGTTATTCACACACATGCTTGAAAATTCTTTAGAACAAAAAAAGGCAAAAAAATCTTTTTTATAGCGCCGGTGACAAAAAAATGGAAAAATAACACAATGAGAAAATCGGAAAAAAATGAAACAAATTTGGGAGGCAAAGTATATGTTTAAAGAAGAAGGCGAATGAGATTCGAAAAGAAAAGAACGAGTAATCGGGTGGAATTATTTTTTCTGTTGAGCTTGTTGAGCCATCATCTGGAACGCCTTTTGCATGTTCAGCACTTTGTCACGTTGTTCTGACGACTTCTTGACGACATCAGCGATACTTGCCTCCACTCTTTTGCTGGAAATAGTTACGTTTTGAAAGGAGCTTGACGAGAGAGGAAAAATCACAGAATGTTTGAAAACTAGTTTTAGACAAGAACTGCTGTTTACCGATAAATAAAAGCAGAGTGTCCGTGTTTGCAACTGATAAAAACAGTGACACGAAATATAGTTCTTTTTACAGATAATACATAACTTTTAGTTTAGAAATCACATTTCCAAGCTCTTACATTTCCGATTCAATGAATTCGAGACGTTTATCAACAGTGGATCGGGCCTCAACTAAATCCTGACGAACGAGAACGGCGCCGATGAGTTTGTAGACTTTTGAGTCGGTATCCATCAAATCGAGCTCCTAAAAATGCTAACTAAATGACTTTTTCCATCAAATTTCAAATACGAACCGCCTTCACATTTTTGCTTTCCGTCAATCTCATTTCCATCTCTTGCCGACTTGAGAAGTATTTCTCGCGGTCTGAAAATCGTAACTTTCTTATATTTTGATGAAAACTTTATTTTTACCTTTCTCGAGTATCTTCAGCTTGTTCACTTCTTCTTCGAATTTCGCCATATCTGCCATTTTATGCTTTTTGAACGGGAATTCGAGAAACGAATGCAGAAAACCAAAAGAAATTCGCGAAAAAACGAGTTACGCGTCAGCAGAACGAGAAGTGCGCCAGGGAACGGGAAGGCGCGAAGCTAGCTTTTGGCGGGCGTTTAAAAGTGAGTTTTCTGAGTAAATTTTTGCAACATGTTGGAAAACGAAAAGAAAAGTAAGAAAGAATTAATTGTTTATTATAAATACGATAACCATAAGTCAATACAAGAACTTCCACAGACGAACATACCAATTTTGCTTCGAATTAATGATATAATCGTCTCGAACCTGGAAAGAGAAGAAGAACTTTTGCCAATGTTGAGCTATTTCTAATATACCTGTTGAGTTTTAGTCAGTTCACTCTCCAGTTTTGACAGCTCAATTTCCGAAAAACGAATTCGATCACTGGCTCTCGAGATGTGCTGGAAATTATGAACTTCCGCTGGATTTTGATTTTTAGATTTCTATCTTCAGTCTGTGATGTGAATGGAATAATTGTTTGATAATCATGGGAATGTGATTCTTTGAAATGCGTGGGTTGCTAGAAATTTCTAAAAAGAATTTTCCAGAACTGTTAGATTCCAGAAACCTCAGATAAATTAAATCTTACCATTTTTTCCAACAGATGAGTTTGTGCAATTTCCGTGGATTCAGTTGTTAATTGAAATTTGATCATATTTTTGGATTCTCTATGTAAGCTCATCACTTCTTCTACCGCTTTTTGACTATTTGCAGCTTCCTTGAGCATCAGTTCGATATCTACAAGATGCTTTTTCACATCCTTCTTTTGTCCTTCCATTTTTCTGGAATAAGAAATTTGAATATGCTCTATAAACCTTGGCATAGTGTTTCTGGACCACAAATTTCTGGAAAGCGAAAAACGAAACGTTGCGGTACCAAAAACCAAAAAATCGAGGAGAATGTTTTTTGCAAAAACAACAAAAACGAATAAAAATTTTCACCTTCGCCTAATTATCATATCAAAATCTCAATATTTTATCACCTGCCCTCCTCCAGAGTGTTTTCCCCAATCTTGATTTTTGCAACAAAACTTTTTGGATAATTTATTCAACAATTTCCTCATTTTGCCTACTGTAATTACTTTTTCTCCGCCTCCTGTTCTCTCTTTTTCTTTCGCCATTTCGTACGTTCTCGTTCACCACGACCACTCACTTCAGAAGATGATGATGATGGCTTTTTTCTGGAATAGAAAAAGATTTCTAGAACTTGAAATTTTGAGTTTTGGTTGAAAATTTCCAGACGAACTTTTGAAAGTTTCGGTGGGAACTTTATAAGTGGCAGACTGGAAATAAGGATTTTTGATATTTTGGTCAAAAGAGAACTGAAGCCAACGTTTTAAGAAAGTTTTTGGAAAGGCTCCAATTTTGAGAATCTGTGGCTTTGATGATATTCTATAGGCTTATTAGATTCAGAGGCTTCAACTGAAAAAGTGTCAGTCCAGTCAAAAAGTGTCTTTCTGCCAAAAAATGGTCCATAAACTAAAATCCAAAACGGAACTCTTCCCTCCACTATTCTTATTTTTTGAAGTAATAATTGGATGGTTTCAATTGAAAACATGGACCATCTGCTCCCCTTTTCTTTGGTTCATCCATCCAGACAATCCCAACAATTATACTGGCGCCGACCTTAGTTAAAAGGGACTCCTCTTCATTCTTCCTCACCTGGTCAGCTCCTCCTTCTTCTTTGCCGATTTTTTGGCTTTTTTCATTGCTGCTGACTTTCCACCGTATGATGATGATGATCCACGTGACATTTTTTGATAGAACTCGTTGTGATTTTAAGAAATATGGAAATGATTAGGAGTATCGTTTGAAGGGAGTTTTCACGTGAGTTTTTGATAGTTGAGAGTTCGCGAAAGAAATAGTGATAATGTTGAATTGCCCGCCATTCTTGTGTGAAGTTTTATCAGATAGTTCAAGCCTCTTTGCATCCAAGCTCAGCTTACAGTTCCCTGCAACTTTGTTATATTTTATTGAACCGAATCTTCTTGTTGCTCAAAAGTTCTTACCTAGAGTACTTTCGAGGCGCATACATACCATTGACATGCATGCGTATGTACTCAATTAATTGTTGATCGACACCTGAAATGAAATGCAACAATTTTTTCAAAAGTTTTCAATCATAACTTTTGAACAGCCAGGAGAGTTGAAAGGTTTTTCACCTGGAAATATTACTGATGATGAATGTGTTTCATTTCGTTTTATGTAAGATTTATGCGTTTTCAAAAATTGAGTTCAGATGTTTCTGAGCAATAGTGCAAGGGGATGACAAGTTGCGCAACTGTTTGTTGGCACTGGGCCAAGTCCTAATTGCAAAGTCTTGCTCATGTTTTGAAAAGCCTTACTGTTCAGAGAAAAGACCTTGCAAAACGTCTCAACATAGTTTGTAAGATACATGGTAGATTTTGATCAAATGATCCCTTTTGAAACCCTTTTCTGCAAATCTTGAAACATATCCCTCCCAATGCAAAATCTGTCCTTCTTTCAACTTCCATTTTCAAACTCCCAGTTTTGAAACGAATCTGTTTGTGGTGTTTCGTGGTTTCAACTGGAAACAACATGTCAAGTCACAAAAGTTTATTTCGACGTGTTTGCACAGCCATCCTGGTTTTGCTTTTTTACTGGTTGTCAACTTTTTTCTGATTGATCACTGGGAAAGTATTCCAGGACAATTATAAATTGAAGTTTTTAGCTCCGCCCATTTTTCAGTCGAAAGAATGGAGGTAAGTTTCAGTTAAGCTGCTGGAGCAATGCGAAGCTCTTGAAGGGGTTTTGGGTCGTTTTGGGCCCCAGTAAGAAACTTTTTTGCTGACAAATACGTTCTTTCCTTCTTCTGCAAGTGAAGATCTCTGCCATTCTTTCTCATTTTTTCTCCAAAAAATATTTCGAAACCAGTATGAGAGGAGAAAGGTAAACTTGAGTTCCAACTCTTTTTCTTTTTTCTCCTAGAAACCACTTTACGTCACATCTATCTCTCTTCTTTATGTTTGTAGGTGAGTCAATATGTACACTGAAACACTGTTAGAGGGAAAGTATAAGAAAAAATGAAGAGAGTTGAGGAAGATTCGAGATGGAAAAAAGAAATCGGTTTGGAACCATATATCAGATAAACACGTCAGTTTGTAGTTAAGTGTGGCACAGATTTCTCAGTTTTTTGAAATGTTTTGAAATGGCCTAGGGTTTCGTGGTGGCCTAGTTTTCCATAGTGACCTACATTTAGTGGTGGGCAGCTTTTTGTGACAGTCTAGGCAGACCAGTTTCACAGTTCTGAGCTCTAATACCATTTCTAGTCACCAAAAGCTCTGACACCTTAAGCTCCGCCCTTGAAATCTAACATTCAGATGACCCAATACTTACCACAAATTCACTCGAACCCAACATCAACCCCTGACCCCAGATCACCACATCGTTGATTTTTGCTCTCAGGAACAACATGATATCACATGAAGAAACCAATGAAACTCTAGATATCACATATGATCACCACCCTCTCTCCAAGAGAGAAAGTGAACCGATGAACTAAGAACAACTGGTGTCTGAGTCATGTATCTAGGAGCCTTGATGTTATTTGGGTCAATCAAACGTTATTTTTGATATTTATCATCATTATTTGATGGTGGTTTTATATAATTTAATAATTCTGTCTGAGTTTGCGTTTCCATTTCAGTATTTACAGTAAACGTTCAAAGTGTACTTTCGGAAGTTTTTCGTACCTGTTATAGAAAGGCACTCTTTTAAAACATAGGATAGGATTCATAGGAAAGACTTTGAAAGTTTTAATGGATTCGAATAATCTATCGAAACTTCTAACCGGACATTAAAGCCTAATTACAGAAATTTTGATTCAAAGTACTGAACTATTGAACTTCTAACAGTAGGATAATTTTTTCTCTGCGTCTCTTCGTCGCTCATACTATCCCTTCAATGTTTTCAAATACCTTATCCAGCCTCGTTAGTTTCCTTCAAACCCCCACAAACCATTCCTTCACCCCTAGGTAAAGTTTGCAAGATGGTAAAAGTTGCACAAAAAGTGCATGCACTTTTTTAAAGTCTTTACTTTTTTTTCGGTTTTTTGCTCAACTCCGTTCCACAAACGGCACGGAGAAAAAAGAGCAACTTACGCAATACCCTCTCGCCCCGTCTCGGCATTTTTCACTCTTTTTTTGTGTGTGCCTGTTACCAAAAAAAAATCGAGTTGGGGGTCGCTGGTGCTGGTAAATATAACGGGACGAGAATAAAAAAACCCGTTTGTGAACCATTTCTAGGAGACTTTGTTTCGGGAAGAGATGGCATATTTGTTTAGAACATATATAATAGTACAGGCTGGTGCCAGGGTCTCCAGTTGCACACTTTTTTCCTCTCTACGAACTTTACCGCGCTTTTTTGCTGTCCTTCTTCTATTCCCGAAGAGAGGAGGGGAAAGTGAGAGTTTTGCTCTCTTGGAGGAAGTTTTTCGGGGCGCCAGCGGCAGAGCAGACTGTGAGACGGTGCCACCCGGTGACCATGCACTTTGTAGACAAATAGAGCCACTGGCGCTTTTTGAGAGCATCGGTTTGTTGCCCTCTATTGAAACCTATGAGGGAAAACGGTTCAGGGAAATAGATAGAGAGAGAGAGTGTGAGAGAAGAAGAGGAATAGAGAAAGGAGCGGGAGAGAATCGGAAATTGATAATGTTGATAAGAAGAACATAAGATGTGTAGTTTTTGAACTCTTGGACATGACACTGTTTTCTGTGGTCAGGAGTAAGAGAAACCTCTGATAAAAGGGCATGAACAGTTAATAGATTTGTGAAACAGTGATTGGGATGGTTAGCCATAGAAAAATATCTTGTGTATCCAGACTGGAAAAAATAAATGTGATGTCGGGGGTTAGCTGCCATACTAGGGTGTACGGTGATTCAAAGATTACTGTAGTTTGACTCACTCAATTAGGATTATTGAAACCCCTGACTCGATTCGGGTTATGGTTACGGTTTCTACGATGAAAGAGGTTGAATAATATAGAGAACTTATTGGTTCCGGTAGCTTACTGAGGTCAGAGATTACTGTAGCCGCCGTTGCAAGTAGTGAAGACCATGTAACAGACAGCCGCATAGGCTATGGTAGCTACAGTAGTTGAGATCAATGTAGGTACGGTAGACTACGATTGTATGAGATAGTACGGATTACTGTAGACTGATAATACAGATTAATGTAGACTACTGTAACGTAAGTGCTCGAGGGATACTGTAGACTGGGTTCTGTTTCGGAAAGTTACACAAAGTCTAGTAAATTGGCAATAACTTCTATCATCTTATATAGGCTATCAATAGCCTAGAAAGTATTTAATTCTGCAAACTACTTCTTGGAACATTCCAGAAAAAAAGTTTGAAAAACAAAATTCAACCGTGCAGTAATCATCAGGAATCCAGAGATTATAGTTTCAGCTCAAAAACCAAATTTTGTCTGAAAAATTTTTAAATGAAAAACTTTTCAAAAAACCTTCAATTTTCTAATTTCTCCAAAAAAACTTCTGTACAATGATACTTGCTCTCTTCTCCTACTCCGATTGACTATAGCAGACAAATCTCAGCCAATCTTCAAAACAGGACCCAATTTCTCCAAAAAAAGTCTCCGTGTCCTTTTCCAGATTCTCGTTGCCATTCTCTTTCTTTCGAACTTGTTGCACACTCAGCATTTCGTTTGATTGCCTCCAAAAAGTGATTATTGTCTTCTGATAAGGCGGAGAAGCAAAAAGGAGAGGAAAGAGAGAGTCTGGCGAACTGGTACCTCCTGGAACCGAGCTGACACGGCGCTTTCCCTCCGGAGCATTTTGGCAAGTGCACTTTTTTAGTTTATCTAAACTATTCCTTGGTTTGGAGAAGATAGTTTCTACTTTTCGTTTTCATTTTTACTTTCATTCTCGTTTCTGTTTACGTGTTGGTTTACTGTACTAGACTCTGTGTAGATTTACGGAGGTGAGCGTTGATGTACAGAGGTTTGAATGATTTCTAGAGTTGCGGTGAGTCAATTTACTATTTAAAAAAATTTACCTGCAATAGAAGGTCACCAGGTTCAAGGTTTTTGGTCATGCCTACCGGTTTATCTTTTACATTACAGTACATTATTACAGTAACTAATTCGTCCTCAGATCTAGGTATCCTTGTCTGCATGGACTGATAGGCCTTGCTTATTCTAGAAATATCTGAAGCTACCGTAACCCAATCCTGATCCTAAGCCAATGAGATCAGCTACCGTAACCTGAAGCCCTGCACCCTCTGATCTTTCCATCCACATCCCTTGCATCCGTTTAATTTTGATCACAAAAGTATTCGATTACTGTCTAAAGCACAACTCAACAACTTCCTTCTACAATATTTTGTCTCCTATGACTCTACTTTCTTTCTCTCTCTCTCTCTCTCTCTCTCTCTCTCTCTCTCTTTCTCACTTCTCGAAAAATGCTTGTCATCATATGTTTGAACTGTACACCCGGGGCGATCGGTCGCAGATGATCGGCCGGCGGCAGTCCACACGTAAAGAGTCCCATTCAGTACCAGGTTGTTCCTATTTGGATTTCTTCGAAGAAGAAGAAGTTGAGAAGAAGAAGAAGAAAGGCGCCAAGAAAAAGAGAAGGCGCTGGCGGTTACGCAAACTGTGTCGACAAGAAGAAGAGGTGAGAGCAAACATTTGTTCATCTGAATTCAATGCGAATTGAAGACGTTTAACGTCTCCCTTTTTCGTCTTCGAGGTCATTCTTGGAATTGAAATTGGGGAAGTTTTTTTTATGGAACAAGGACATACGTTTTGGAGAGCGTTCTAGAAAGTGCGAATTGAGCTAGAGTGAAGGTTACCTAAAGTTGATAGAGGGTGATGGAGGTGGGGTACTGTAGTCACTTTAAGATGGGTTACGGTATTCTGGGTTACCGTAGAATTGCAGGAACTGCGACAAGGTACTGTGGCCTGAAGCTTTTATAGGCTCGTAAAGTCTGACCGATTGCTCTAGAAAGACTTGGGCTTGTGAGTTAACTAGGATCATTTGGGTGGGTTTTAAAGCCTAGTACATATTTACTCATGCTCTTCTAATCAAGTCTAGACAAACTTCAGTTTTGGCTTAACTGATCGTTCTCAGGCATTTAAAAGTCAGTCTAGACTTAATTAGGTAACCTAAATGTGAATAGATTATAGTTCTTCGTCGGGATTTTTTAGCTGATTTTTTCAGCTAGCTGTAAACTTCTAGCGGTAAATGATTCTCTGAATTCTAGACTTTCTTTCATTCAAATTCAGTCGTTCTAATGCTCAAAATGGCAGTCACTGAAGCATACTTCAAAACACACTTCTAACCATTGATGCTAGAAAGACCGTACCTCTAATTGAATGGCCCCCAGTTTGTACATTATAGACTCCCACGTCCTAGTTTTATAACCCCTAGTTTAACTCCAAACTCCCCAGTTGCTCTTCTTTCCATAACAGGTGAGCCAACAATCGGTCAAACTTTTGGTTCATCCCATCCTCTTCCCTCCCCTTTACTCTCTTACATCCCAGATACGGTCATCCGATCTCTCTCTCTTCTCCACGTCATCCAACTATTTCCACGTCGGCTCCCGGAGCAGCAACACAACTGACCTGTCGCCTCCTGTTTGTCCAAGAATCTTGTGTGTGTGTGGCGATATATTTTGTAAAAGAGTAAACTTCCCCCAAGAAGTTTTTTTCTTCTATTTCCAAAAAGTCATCCCCCTCCCCTTTTTAACCCCGGAAGTGGAACAGTTCTCCACCCCATATTTCTCTCTTTGCCCTCTCTCTCCCAATACCATTTCTCCCTCTCTCTTCCTTCTTTTTTTTCCATCTTCCAACAAAACTTGTGTCAACATTAAGTGGTAGGAGCGAAAAGGTACCGGCGCACACGCCCGTGGAGACCGACCCCGCCGCCGCCGGCCCCCTAGAGACATCAACATTCTGCCATATCCATTCCCTTCAGATAGGAGCTTCCTGGTGCAGTGACCTCCCAGAGGTTTCAGATACTTTCTGGATACCAGTAAGGATTTAGGTCAGAGTCTAGGTCCCTTGAGTCTTGACCTAGATCCGAGTGGGTTACAGATTCTAAAGCTAAGTACCCTGATGTTCCAGGATCTTCTGAAGGTAGTTTTAATCTTGGAGCTTTGAATTTAACCAGAGTATATAAGGCTAAGCATCCGGGTACCTTTATAAGGTTGAATCTAGACGCCTTCGACTTATCCCTAAACAACATCTAGGACACTTATATCTAGCTACATAAGGTCTAAAGTTTTTGTACTTCAACTTCATTTTAGACCTAGACTCTATTGGACCAGGAACAATATTCAGGTTGTAGACTTAGTCAATTGGTTACGTAATCATAGAATCTGACTAACAACGTGCTTGATATATTGCTCTTGTTCCAGTCATCATTCCCACCCCCCTTTTTTCTCATTTTGACCACCGCCTCCAGATTCGTTTCCCACCTTTTGCTAGTCATTCCTTTCTTTTCTTCCATTTTTTCCCCTGCTCTTTTGATGGAAATCCCCTTTTTTCTTGTAGAAGTACACTTTCTCATTTTCACACGTTTCTTCATTTGTCTAGATCAGCTCTTGCTCATTTTTTTTCCAACTTTGTCTAGGTTTCCAGTTATCTTGGTCTAGGAAATAGGAACTTTTGAAAAGGGGTGGGTCTCAGATTTTTTTCATAAATAGAACGTCGATATCCAGACTTTCATTCATTCTTGCATTCATTTTTTTCTCATGACATTTTTCTCTTCCGTTTCTCTTCTTTATCTCATTGAGAGCCTTTTCCAACTTTCTCATTCTATTATTTTACAGAAAATAAAACATGAATTGTGACTCTCTCTTATCAGCACTTGACGTCTCCACTCTTCTCTCTTCCCTTGCTTCTCCTGATAAAGAACATCGTCGTAAAAGAAGACGTGGAGAAGTTGCCAATCCTTCCAACACTTTGGATGCTCTTGTCGCCAGAAAAGCCGATGATCAACCATTCGAAAAACGTTATCTGAGTGAGCAAGAAGCCATTGAAGGACCAGATGATGAAATTGAAATGAAGAAAATGGAATTGGATCCAGATGTTTCTACACGAACATGCTCTACTTGTGGATATCAAGGGAAATGGGTTTCCGAAATGATTCGTCATAAAAGAGTTCATACTTCGGAAAGACCATTCAAATGCAGATATTGTTCAAGGACAAGCAAATGGAAGGCTGATTTGATTCGACATGTTGCAAGTGAGTTTGGAATCTTTTGAATGATAATAAGAGGCCTTCAGGTCGCCATACGTTTCTTTTAAAAATCACCTTTGCTATCAAATCGTTTTCCAGAAACCCACGGAATCCGCGTCGTTTCCAAATACAGTCGCTCAAAAGTCTTCGATGCTAACAACACATCAATGGACTCATCATGCTCATCTGACTCCGATCGTTGCATGCTCTCTGAGAAGCGCACCGTTTTCTATCGCTGCCAGTTGTGCTCATTTGAAGACGAGCGAGTTTCTGTCTTGACAAGCCACGTGAATCAAATCCATGCCACGTCTCCATGTGTCTGCAGATGTGGAGCCAAGTTTGAAGAGGTTCAAGGCGCGTTGGCTCATTCTAATGGTCCATGCGGACATGTTGATATGGTTTATAATGTGATGCCAACTTATGAAAAAGGTTAGTTAGAGACTCTGAATGCACTCTGAAAGAAGTTAAACCAAAATATTTTCAGCATCCCCACTATCTCCATGCCGTTCCGAATCATCCTCTGACAGTGGAATACAGACAGATCCAGAAGAAGATGTTCCCTCTTCCCTTCCAACACCTGCACAACTCGGAGCATCTCCTTTACTTTTATCTCCATCTCTTCCAGTGCTTCCTAGCACCCCAACCTTCCTTCCAGACATCCATTCAGCTCTTATGAATCTTCAACCCAATCCTTTGATGTCTCTTTATCTGGCATCTCTTTTACAGTCTTCTCTGATGAGTAGCCCTACTTTAAGCTTCCCTCAGATTGTGCCAACTACCGTATTAACTAATAATATTGACCATCAGGAAGAAATGGTTGATGTTGAAATGTGATTTTTTAATTTCTGAATCCCCAGTTATATTCATCATATATACCAATAATATCTCAGGTCCTTTTTCCACTCACAGCATTCTTTTTTTCCTGTAAGCCCCGCCCTCTTTTTGTGGGCGTGTCTCTCAACCCTACTTAGCCTCCTTCAATGAAACCATCTTAGGTATCTACTCACTTATGAATCTCGCCTCCCGCCCACTTCTCAGCTTCTCCTGGTGAACTTCTTTTTTTTTGATAATTTTATTTTTTATTAGTATATACGAGTCATACTTTTATCATGTTCTTCTTCATTTTTTTGTATGATTCGGGACTTCTTTTTTTATTTATAATTATTTTGTTGGAATCGAAAACACGTACTTATGAAACAAAAAAAGTATTACCAATTGAATCGCATAAAGTCATTTTTTAAAGTTTTTCTCATCAATGAAGTGTACTTGAATGACGAAAAGAGACTCCTGGTGGCACATATGACGTCATCACATCGGCTATCGTTGAATTCACTTTTCGACGGAAAACTTTTTGAATTGCACGACGATATGGGATAATGAAATAGAAAGAAATGAAAGGATCGATAAGAGCAGGGAAGCATGTCATTATGTTTAGAAGGTGTTCTGAAAAGTTGAATTCGTGGACTAGAATTTTTCTGAGAAAAAGTTAAGCCAAGCGATCAGAGCTTCTTGTAATGAAGACAGATGGCCGGGGATGCCGACCTTCTCATTAGAAGAACATGTTTCTTTATAGTTCCGCCTGAGTGCTCTTATATTAACTTACAACTTCATGAAACAATCCTTTGCTCTTATATTAGAAGTACAATAAATCTTACCTGTTATCAAAAACTCTTCCGATGTGAATTGTGTGACCAAATATAAAGTGATGATGGGAAAATATGAGATCAAAGGGAGCAAAACTTGACACGCGAGACCCTGAGAAAGAATAGACTCCACCCCCTAATATATATGCACTTACCTTCATTAATGTCCGAGTATGTCTTTTCGTGTTCTCTGATAATTTTGAATGTGCTTTTGTCATTTTCAGAATTTTCCTGATAATAAAAACAGAAATCAATGGGACGCCATAAGCCCCAATGGCAATTGACCCAGTTACAAATAGAAATAGAAATGAAGTTGTATCCGAAAATCCAGAAAATGGAGTATAAATTGATAAATCATGTGATGGATGCTCTTGAATTGATTGAGCACGAACTGTATCAAAATCCCATTGGGTAGTAAAAGGGATTATCTGAAATTTTTGTAGTTTGTATTCTTTGTGGTTTTTGTAGCTTACCGTCGCAATGAACGGAGCAATATGGCTGCAAATGATCAAAATTCGAAGAGAACTCCGTCTTAATCTCCAATTTTTGATCAAGGAATATCGGAAGAGTACTGTAGCCGAAATAGACAAAGCGACGCTGGAGCTGATTCCCTGAAAAAGACTACAAAGACTACAAAAAGAAGTGAAAACTCCCTTACCACAAAAACATGATAAGTGCCAAAACAGACATCTGGTCCAAACTTTCTACACAAACCATTTGCAAGGACAGCCATAGTTGTGGAATTCGGAAGAGCTCTGAACATAGAAATAATCCCTTTATTAGAAAGGCATAACTACCTGTACTGTATAAAATAGGCGGCCAGAATATTGACAATTTGGCAAAATGTTGTGTTGTAGAGAAACATTTTCAGATCGGATAAATTATTAGGAGACTTTTTGATGATGAGAATAATGAGAAGAAATTGAAAGAAGAGACCAATGACAAAGTAGAAATGGAAATAAATGTTGATGAGAGGAACGAAACGATTCGAGTCCGTGCTGAGAAACAAATCCATTTTTTGTGCTGGAAATTTGAATTTTTGATACAGAATCAATGTAGAGTTTAGCTGAAGCTTTTCGAAAGTATGTCAGGAGAAAAAAAAAGAAACTTAAGAAAAAAGTCATTCAGTGGTTCGGAAATTTAAAAACAAATTTGAAATCGTCACATCTCAAAATGAACTTACAAGACTAAAAAATGTATATGAAAACCGGTGTATTACTACGGTAAAATTTCAAACCATCACTTCATGAAACTAAAAATGAATGAGCAGAAAGTAATGTCTACCCTCCCCCTTTGAGAGCTTCGATTGACGACAATGCTCCTTGTGATTCTGATTAAGCGCTTCTAATTAAGAAGGGATAACGAATCAGGTGCTCTTTCTTTCTCCCTCCCTGGCACATGAAATGGATAAATTTTGAAAATAACTAAAAGAAAAATAAAGAAACAAAGTAGTCTGGAGTCAAAATTGATATTAATTGGAACAAAAGGAAAAGCTAAAGAGAACTTGATATTTTGATTAAAAGAAGTTCATGTGAATCTCACGTATTAGCCATTAGGCGGCTAAAACTCAAATAAGAGGCAAAATCGGTGATCCGTGAATTCAAGGAAATATAAAAATAGAAGATGTCTCGTAAAAAAGAGAAAAAAGTTTTGTTTTGATGAAATTAACATTATCAATGGAATTGATCAATGGTTAAGGTTCATAATGATCATTTACTTCAATCATTGTCTAGATAAATTTCTATATACAATCAAAAGTTTTCAGAGGGTCATCAGACTGAGTTGAGATTATGAAAACGTCAGTTAGACAATGAACGAGAACTATTAAACAGGAAGAGAAAAAATGACTTTAATGAATACAAAAGTGGAGAATTAAGAAAAAAAATTATCTAATGCTGAGCCCAGCCATCCCGATTTGGAAGACCCTCTTGGTAAACTGGAACGTTTTCTTTTTTATTTCGAATTAGTGTCTATCATTCATCGCGAAAATACAATTGAATTTTTAGTATTTGATTGGCCTCAGGAATCCAAATCCAATCTGGATCCCATTGTGACTGCATTTATGAACTATGAATTATGAATTATGAATTATCAAGTGAATCAGCTTCATTTTCAATTTTCACACTACACCAGTAGGGATTCGGGGCAGCGATGAGAACCTGAAGGATGGGAACGGTCACAAAAGTACTTAAAAGACGGAAAAATCGAATTATTTGTTTTCCGATTTTGTGCAAGCCTGAGGAAGAGGAAGGACTATGAGGAAGAAAAGTTCTGAATATGAGAGATGAAGGAGTAATTTCCTTTTGGCTTTCAAGAAAAAAAACTGTTGCTGAATATAAATTAATGCATATTTATTGAACGAAGCATCAGGATTATTAAAATTTACTTGATCTTCTTAATGAGAACAGCTTGCCTTCCGACTTTCAATTCAAGATGGACTTTGAGTTCCGTGGAAGCCGGGCAAATGTATTTGTCAGGGATCATTTGACGTCTTCGGCCTCGCCTCCAGTGGATTTGCCCATTTTCAGTTGCCATCTGAGTCAACGAGAAGTTCAAGTTGGTCGCCTTCAAACGACAACACTGGAAGGTTTTCGAATTGGACAGTATCTGGAAAACAAAGAGACTTAAAGGATGTATATAAAGTGCAACTGTATTAGAGGAGCAATACTAATACAGTTTTCGCGTTAAATGCAACTGCGCCCCATTGGACTCCACTTGAACTTTCCATCAAATTTAATTTTTCCGTGAGGTTTTTTCCATTCACATAAAAACGCCTCTTCTTTTTTTCAGTGAAAAACTCATAAACTCATTCAATGAAAATTACATTTTTTTTCGAAAAGTTAACTGAGCCCCTTGGAGCACGTTTTCCTCATTTCGGAAGGCTAATAATGTCAAAAAGCTCACCGCGAGGAATTGAACGACGTGATCCTTGGCTATCTCATCAGCGCGAACTTCGAATTCCTCAAAAGTTGAAAAGAATTTCGCGTCTTCTGGCTCCAATTCAGCGACTACTGCAATGTTGACAAACTTCAAATGGCTCCACATCGGTAGTTTTGACAAGTCCTCCATATCGATGTAATCATGAGTTGGATCTCTCAAAGATGTCATTTTGATGACCAGTTTTTCAACCAGCCCTGGCTTCACGGACCATAATCGAAGGGCAGAAGGCCATTGAACGACTCTCCCGTATATCTCACTTCTCTCGCATATATTTTAATATTTCGATCGTAGAGAGCATCGAAAACTTCTCGAATGCCGTCAACCATACTTTCCATGGCTCCGAAATCCCATTCCTCCAGATTCAGATGTAGTTTTTGCGCTTTGAATTTCTGATTTTCGAGCGCCAATTTGAGGTCCTGACAAAACACTTTGCGACATCCAGCATCCTTGAGAATTCTTTTGCCGACTTTTTCAGTATCATCCTCCTTGTTTTTGGAGAAAATAACACAGAAATTTTCGGTCCCTTGGTATTCAACTTGTACTTTGTCAAATTCCAATGTCAACCATTGTTTGTTATTACTGATCTTGAAATCATTGTATTCATATTTTTGATCATTGGCAATGCTTCGAAGTACTTTTGACACCCTTCCAATCTTTATCCTGAAAGAAAAAGTTACTCATTTGCTTGCTTGCTATCCAAACTCACTTGCTGATCAAATCCAGATTTCCAATGATTTTATATACGATTTCTATCGACATATCCGGAAGATTGGGTGGAGAGGAGTCCAGAGCTTTGTCGTCATCGTTATTAAATTTATTTGAAATCGACTCGAAATAAAGTTAGGAAAAGTTCCACGTGAATTTTTTCTCACCCTAGTTTACAAATTACTTGAACAAAAAACCACGTACCACGTATCGATTGCACCATCTTCTTGACTGGCGTTACTGTATACGTGGCCCCATTCTCGATTTCAGCAGGAATTGTTTTCAATTGTAAATTTTTTACACTCTGACAGAATCTTATAAACATTGAATAAGACAACAAAGCAAACTGGTTTATTAAACAGAAAAAAAGTTCAATTTTAAAAAGTTTTCTTCCTCGTTTCCCTCCAATTCTTTGCTATCCTACGTGGACTTTGTCGAAGCCAAATTTATTGTTGGCGATGATCCGAAGTTTTTTCGACACCCTTCCAACTTTTATTCTGAATAAATAAGTTACTCATTTGCTTTCTTGCTAACCAAACTCACTTGCTCATCAAGTCCAACTTTCCCATTATTTCATAAACCATTTCTATCGCCATATCCGGAAGATTGGGTGGGGCGGATTCCAAAGGTTTATCATCATTATCGTTTAGCAATTGTTTTTTTGAAACAAGATCTTCGAGTTTTTGCATTTTAAAAGCGAAAATATAGAAATGAATTGTTTTTTTTTCGAAAATGTTTTGATATTTCGAAAATTTAGGATTTTAACGTTGAATTAAAATAAATAAATTATAAAAGGCGGGTCCACGGAGTTCATTGTAGAATAAAAGTATCGTGAAAAAGTACAAAAAAAAAACAAAAAATGCAAAAAAAAAACTGAGAAAAAAAGGCCTGAGGAAGAGGAAGGACTATGAGGAAGAGAAGTTCTGAATATGAGAAATGAAGGAGTAATTTCCTTTTGGCTTCCAAGAAGAAAAACTGTTGCAGAATATAAATAAATGCATATTTATTGAACAAAACATTAGGATTACGAAAGTTCACTTGATTTTCTTAATGAGAACAGCTTGTCTTCCGACTTTCAATTCAAGATGGACTTTGAATTCGTGGATGCCGGGCAAATGTATTTGACAGGGATCATTTGACGTCTTCGGCCTCGCCTCCAGTGAATTCTCCCATTTTCTGTTGCCATTTGAGCCAACGAAAAATTCAAATTAGTCGCCTTCCAACGACAGGACTGGAAGGTTTGCGAATTGGACAGTACCTGGAAAACAAGGAGACTTGAAGGATGTATATAAAGTGCAACTGTATTAGAGGAGCAATACTAATACAACTGCGCCCCATTGGACTTCACTTGAATTTTCCACCGAATTCATTTTTTCCGTGAAATTTTTGTCTTTTACAAAAAAACGCTTCTTCTTTTTTTCAGTGAAAAACTCAAAAACTCATTCGATGAAAATTCCTTTTTTTTTTCAAAAGGTTAACTGAGTCCCGTGGGGCGCGTTTTCCTCATTTTGAAAGGCTAATAATGTCAAAAAGCTTACCGAGAGAAATTGAACGACGCGATCCTTGGCGATCTCATCAGCACGAACTTCGAATTCCACAAAATGCAACAAAAACTTGGCGTCCTCCGCCTCCAAATCATCGATTATTCCAAAATCGACAAACTTCAATTGACTCCACATCGGTAGTCTGCACAAGTCCTCCATATCGATGTAATCATGAGTTGGATCTCTCGAAGATGTCATTTAGATAGCCAGCTTTTCAACCACCCCTAGCTTCACGGACCATAATCGAAGGGCAGAACTCCATTGAATGTGTTTACTGAGCATCTAACTTCTTTCGCATATATTTTAATATTTCGATCGTAGAGAGCATCGAAAACTTCTCGAATGCCGTCGGCCATACTTTCGTTGGCCCCGAAATCACATTCTTCCATGTTTAGATGAAGAAAATTGGCTTTGAACTTCAAATGTTCGAGCGCCAACTTTAGATCCTGACAGAGAAGTTTGCAGTAGCCAGCATCTGTTTCTGGTCATTGACGATGCTTCGAAGTGCCTTTGACATCATCCACCATAATCGAAGGGCAGAATTCGGCCATGTTTTCATTCACGCCGAAATCCCATTCCTCAAGATTCAGATGTAGTTTTTGCGTTTTGAATTTCTGATTTTCGAGCGCCAATTTGAGGTCCTGACAAAACACTTTGCGACATCCAGCATCCTTGATAAGTCTTTTGCCGACTTTTTCAGTATCATCCTCCTTGTTTTTTGAGAAAATAACACAGAAATTTTCGGTCCCTTGGTATTCAACTTGTACTTTGTCAAATTCCAATGTCAACCATTGTTTGTTATTACTGATCTTGAAATCGTTGTATTCCCATTTCTGGTCATTGGCAATGCTTCGAAGTACTTTTGACACCCTTCCAATCTTTATCCTGAAAGAAAAAGTTACTCATTTGCTTGCTTGCTATCCAAACTCACTTGCTGATCAAATCCAGATTTCCAATGATTTTATATACGATTTCTATCGACATATCCGGAAGCTTGGGTGGAGAGGAGTCCAGAGCTTTGTCGTCATCGTTATTAAATTCATTTGAAACAACAGTGTCGAGTTTTGACATTTTTTGGTGGCGAGAATTAGAGGAATGAATTGTTTTTTTTTCGAAAATCATGAGAGATTTCGAAAATTTAGGATTTTGACGTTGAATTAAAATAAATAAATTATAAAAGGGCGTGTCACACGGAGTTTATCATTCTTATGTATACAAACCAGTGGGACTATGTCCGTTCGTTTGTCACAATGTGCGCAGCGTGGATATTCAAATCCCCGTGAACTTCTAATTTTTCCAGAGAATAGTATTTTCTTTGAAATGAGTTTCATTTCTGAAAACTGCGCCGCAGGCGCGCAGCCCCACTGGTTGTAGAATAAAAACATCGTGAAGATTACAAAAAAAAAACAAAACTGCAAATAAATGAGAAAAGAAACAGTTGCTCATGAGAATATGTAACTGATTTCTAATGGACTCTATCTTCTGACTTGTTTCTATGTTAAAGATTTGTTCTGTTTTGATTCTTGTTTGATTTTGAATTGGGATTCTTACGCAGAACATAGAAGCACATGTCGGCTAAGTCTTAATGAAAGTTATCAGCAGGAAAGAGAAGGTAGTCTTTGATATTGTTTCAAGCAGGATTGTGAGAGTTTTGATTACCGTAAAAACTGTATTAGAAGGACACCTTTAATAGAAGGACACCCTCTGATAGAGGGACACCTTTTTATTCTTTTCTTCAGAAGCTTCAAAAAAAGTTTTCGAATTCACAAAGTATGGCTATTATATGAAGTTTTCATTCTGTTTTTCGTGTTTTTCTCACGATTTTCAGTGATTTTTGGTGGGGGAGACCAATTCGAAACCGTCGTTTTTGTTCCAAACTGTTGGCGATTTTTCGTCTGACAGAGCTTCGAAAAATATAAAGACAACCTCTAATAGAAGCACACCTGTAATAGAAGGACATCGAAACAGAAGGGTTGAGAATAAAAGGACACGTCCTTCTATTACAGGTTTTACGGTACTCGGCAAAAACCCGCATCAGGCGCCCAGCATCTAGGCCTTGAGCAGCGGCAAGCGCCAGGTATGCATCACGCATACATCATTTTCAAGTTTATAGCATGTGGGATGCATAACAGAAACACTTAAGCAACAAGTGAATAAGATCACATGAATGGCAACTGTTTAGCAACACGCCAGTAACATCTCGCATGCGCCACCCATTGGAACTCGCAGCATTACCGCAGCAGTTTTCCATTCAATAAGATTAATACAATAAAAGAAAACATAATTATTGAAGCGTACCGAGTTGAATTTCAAGAAGAAAACTATTAAACAGAAAGAGAACAAGCGTCATGACTTATTAATGTGCATAAAATTAAAGAATTAAAACAACAAAACTACTGGTGGACACAGCCATTCCCTGGACGACCTTCGAGATCTTATTCTTCTTCTTTTTCAATCCGAATGAAATTTCCAACTTCTTCACTATTCTCAAACTCGATAGATAACCGTTTATTGGTTCCGGGAAGAGGAATCCAATCGGGTCCGAATTCTCTGAGAATCGCGATATAGTCAGTTTCATCGCCAATGATAATGTGGTATCTTACTTGTAATGCTTCCGAAATGCCTCCCGGGGTTTTCAATGACTATAGTGCAAAAATTAGACCCCTCATAGATAAGAACTTTCCGCTAGTCAAAAATTTGCCAAAACACCTATTTGCGGATTTATCGATCGATAATGATTTTGACAAAAATTTCAGTTATTTGACAGTATCTCACTCATTTTTTGAGATTTTTCAATGGTTCAAAAACCAAATTGTAGAACAAAATGTGGTACAATTTTTAATCAACTGGGTCAAAATAATTGGAAAACGTCTAGATAACGAAAAATGTCCCCAAAGTAAAAGTGAAAAAATCGACTCCTTAAATTCGATATGCGGTTTGCTTCATTCGAACATGAAGTTTGTGACCGAGGGAGCTGAAAAAGTCGGCAAATTTCTCCATCAGTTGATCACTTAATTCCACATAGATTTCGATGGACAGAAGATAACATTTCAATTTTGGTCATTGCAAGCAAACAGCCTTGATTTCCGAATGCTTGTTTCCAGTCTGTCTCGATAAGGAACTTCGATGATGTACTGTAATGTACTGTAACCTCCAACCTAGCGGTTGTGTCATACACAACAAAGTAGACGTCGTTACATTTTTGTTCAAATTTGTGGACGATTTGACGGAATCGTTTGCATACATGAAGGAGATTGATTCTGCAAAAAAGAAGTTGAGCTGTTTGTAGACATTTTCAACAACAGGGATAACCTTACCTCTCACTCAAAAACGATTTTTCGACGATCTTCTTCAAAAGTTCGTTTGGAAGTTCCATTAGTTGGTATGGTTGATTCCAATAATTCGGAATCTTTTTGTGAATATCGAGATCTTCTTTTGGAACAACCTCTTTCTAATCTGCCACCCTTCTCTATAAATTCCGAAAGTATAAAATTCACGCCAATATTACCGTAATCTGTCGCAAAAATGTCGCAAATAATTTGTCGCAAAAATGTGTCTCACGAAATGTTTTTAAAACTTTTACTGATTATATCTCGGCTCAAAATGAAGCTCTTTGGACCGTCTTTTTTGCAAAAAATAGGAAATTCTTGTGCTCTATAGAGATGAAACTTGGCTGACGTCATCCGTTACTTCCCAACTGAAGCATTGAACTTTGCTTTCAAGGACACCTACAAGAATATGATTTCCGGAAGTTCTTTGCTGGAAATCTTGCTTATGGTGGAGCTGCTGGTGCCACTTCTCTCTGTTTCGTCTATCCATTAAACATTGCTCGTACCCGGTTGGCTGCTGATGTCGGAAAGGGTAATAAACAATAGTTCAAAGGACTTGCTGATTGTCTTGTAAAGATTGCAAGATCTGATGGTCCAATTGGTCTCTACAGGTAACCAATTTTGAATAATAAAACCAGAAGATTACTGTAACTTTTACAGAGGCTTCTTTGTAAGATTTTAACTTTACAGCAAGCGGAAATAATTTTCCAGAAGTTTATTCATCATCCGAAACCGAATAATCTATTCGTATTTCAAATTATGAATTTGACTAACCAGAGAAACCAGAGAGTAATCAGAACTGGATTTATTTTTTTTTGGTTTGCATTTTTTTAGCAAATCTCAGTTGAAAAATCAATTTAATTTTTTTCCATTTAAACATTTTATACATTAAAAGAAGACATAATTAGTGAAGCGTATTGAGTTGAATTTCAGGAAAAAACTATTAGACTAAAAGAGATCAAACATGACTTATTAATGAACATAAAATTAAAGAATTTGAAAAAAAAACGAGTCTACTGCTGGACACAGCCATTTCCCGGAAGAACTTCGAGCTCATCTTCTTTTTCAATCCGAATGAAATTTCCACTTTCTTCACTATTCTCAAACTCGATTGATAACATCTGATTGGTTTCCGGAAGAGGGATGTAATCGGTTCCGAATTCTCTGAAGAGTGTTATAATCGGTTTCATCGCCAATGATTATGTGACATCGCAGGAACTCCGGAGAAGTGAGGATAATCTGAAATATGAATAAAAACCGAATAGAATTTGGAAATATGAAAGATGATTAAGGCCAGAAATTTACAGCCAAATCCGATAAACCCAAGGGAACTAAAGTCGAGAAGCTTTTTTTTTGTTTTTGACCGAGTTAAATAAATGAAAGAAACGCTGGTAGATGTTTCTCTTATCAAAATAAACTACTTACATTGTAAAAAATCGTGTACTCCTCAACTGAGATTCGTTGGATTTCAATGACAAAATCATTGACATGATGAAAACTTTCAAAAGGGCACAAAACTCTGCCCGACCACACATCTCTCAAGTATTTCCATTGATCCAATTTCACGACTTCCTCGATACTCAGAAACTCGTTGTGGTCTAGTTCAATCACTTCCAGTACACTTGGCTCCAGATGCGGTAGAAGTGCCATCAATCCGTTGACGTTGGCATCTCCCATAAAGAGCGATTTCACATCAAGTTTGTGATCGAGGGAGCTGAACACGTCGGCAAATTTCTCCATCAGTGAATCACTTAATTCCACATAGATTTCGATGGACAGAAGATAACATTTCAATTTTGGTCATTGCAAGCAAACAGCCTTGATTTCCGAATGCTTGTTTCCAGTCTGTCTCGATAAGGAACTTCGATGATGTACTGTAATGTACTGTAACCTCCAACCTAGCGGTTGTGTCATACACAACAAAGTAGACGTCGTTACATTTTTGTTCAAATTTGTGGACGATTTGACGGAATCGTTTGCATACATGAAGGAGATTGATTCTGCAAAAAAGAAGTTGAGCTGTTTGTAGACATTTTCAACAACAGGGATAACCTTACCTCTCACTCAAAAACGATTTTTCGACAATCTTCTTCAAAATTTCATTCGGAAGGTCCATCATCTGGTGTGGTTGATTCCAATCATTCGAAATCTTTTTGTGAATATCCGGAGCTTCTTTTGGAACATTCTCTTTCCAATCCACATCGTACAACTCGTGTAGTGCGGCATCATAAAGATCCATGGGTACCACTTGGAGAATTCAACTGTTTCTCCAGACTGAACTTGATTTCCATCGTCCGTGAGTTGTGGTCTTTCTTTTCCACGTTTCCTTCTTCGGCTCCAAAAAGTTTGACTGGTTGTGGACGAGCGTAATCGTTGAAGTCTACAGTGGAAGGGACGACTTCAACACGGAGAATTGGCAATGCAAGGAGGATCTCACTGAGCTTGTTGCACGTTTCTTCCGACCAAAGGGGCACATGCTGAAAGAAAAGGGAATGATTTTGTGAGTTTTGAAAACCTTCGTCAACTATTTTAACCAACTGTTGCTTTTGGAGAGCGTATACCTACATTTTCATCATTGACAGCCGGGAAAACCTCACACATGGAAATTTGAATCGCTTGCCACGAGACCGTCATCCAATACGCAGGCAGCTCTCCAATACATCCTCTCTCTCTCCATTATCATTATCCGTCTCCATAATACGGCAACGGCGGTAGATTCGTTCGGAAATGGGAGCCGACCCATAGTTGTCCTTCACAATATTAATCTTTTGCTTCAACTCGAATCTGCAAGAAGAAATACATATTTCAACTTTTGAAAGTTATAAACTTACGGCTCAAAGAACGTCGGAATGGCGTCTGGGTAATGATTTGGAAGACGAACCCAGATTCGAGATGGTGATTCAACGCGGAGGAGTTCGACTGAAGCACATCGATACAACACTGTACGTGAGATCTGGAAGAATGAAGCTTCACTAAATTACTTGCTCAATTTTTGTAAACGTACAACAGTTTTTCCGGTTTTCTTTTCAATTCCGTCCAATAATATCTTTGGATCAGCTGACGAAGGCTCCGAATCATTTGATGTCGGCAAGTTGGCAAGTGCAAAATTGAAATTGAAAAGAGATTTTTCATTTAAAATTTTGAGGGAACTTTCCCGTGAACTGGTTTACAAACATGTTTCCCTTGAGACCTTTCCACGTCATTTACGTGGAAAGGTCACAAAGAACTTTCCACGTCATTTGTAAGAACTGTGTGCCCCTCTCTCTTTAAATATAGAAAGAATAAAAAGATATTGGAACGAAATTGCATTTTTAATATTCCCGCGTGAACTGGATTCCAAAGAGTTTTTTCTTGTAACCTTTCCACGTCCCTTTGTGGATTTCTTGGTTATTGTACGGAAACATTTTATTGATTGATTTTCGCCGACGTTTATCGATTCTCGACAAATGGCATCTGGTAAGTTCAAGCTTCTCTCTTTTCCTTTTCACTGTACGCGTGTCTGACTAAACAGGAATTGGATCGTCAGTTTTTCGAAGAGAAATTGCGCTCAGTTCCAAAAGTTTGTTGAGCTCTGAAAAGGATAAGACAGAGACAGTGAGAGTTTGGATAAAGTGAGATGCAGAGGCGGAAACTTCCGTATACCCTGCGTACTTTAGGAAAAGGGACCAAATACAGCACCTTCATACGGCGAGTCCCATACGTCGCCCGATGGGGCGGCTTCTTTCAGGTGTTTGACTAAGCATGATTCAAAATCTATTCTAAATTTCTATGCTGTAAAGTATGCAGCTGGTGAGAATGAGAGTCGCTGTAGAAAAACAATAAAAAACACGTAAATTGTCACGGCGCCACCTCCGGTGCCACCGTGACCTTTATGCCCTAGAAGATGTATTGCATATCCAGCGAATTATTTGTGCATTGGATTCCCACCAAAGCAACGGAGATATAACAATAATTCTCTGGCTTGCAGCCTTCGAATTATCATCGAAGCAACACAAAGGCGCCCCACTGGACTCCCCGCTAAAGCGCCCCCGCCGGCGGGATGTGGCGCGTCGTTCCAATGTCTGATTCTCTCCGTTCCCCTTACTATTTCCCCCATTCCTTCTAGAATGTTCTCTCGCCTCCTCACAAGTTGTTTACTCGTTCATTCTAATCAGTCTTCACCTTTTTTCCACCAAGACTTAGGTCTTCCCTTATTTTTCTCTGTCCCCCCTTTAATAATATTCAATGAACCACCGCCATAGCACTTGTACAATGTTCTACAAGCAATAAAGCAGTGAAACTATTCAACTGTTTATCGGGCGATAAGCGAAGTGCGCTCAAGCACTGCGTCATGCGAAAGAACGTTGCTAATAGGCTCAACACCTGCAAAATGGCAACGCGACATGAATATTGTTCCATATTTTCGGGCCTTTTCCTAAGTTATTCTGGAAATACGAACTCTCGATACGGATCTCGGTTCTCTGTGAATCAAACAGATCTAGCTTAAAACTGTAGGACTTCTCGTGTCATCTAACTCCACCATTTTCAGATCCAAAAAATGAGAAGACCAAACCATGCAATCATATGATTCAGAAGAATTCTCGAGAATTGATAGTCCGTCAAGTGAATGAGAATATTCCGAATGATGAAGTTTCTTGTGAACCAGTTGGACAACCACAACAACAATTCCAACAACCATTGGGTCAAATGGTTAATCCATATGATATTTGTACTATGGAATTCCAACAACAATTCGTATTCGATCCAGTTGAGTTGTTGAAAAAAAGAGGAATAGGTATGTTGATTCAAATATAATCCTCAACTTTTTCTTTTTTTTTAGTAAGAAAAGCTCGTTCATCTGGTCTGCATCCTGATAGTCACGTGGTTCAATCTGCTGAAATTCAAACATCAGATAGATCAGACGATGAATCTCAAAAAGGAACGGAGCATTCAGATGATTGGCTGCCTGAATATGATGAAAGAGATGCAGAAAGAAGTGACGTCATCTATGATTATGATGAACAAGAATCTGAGAATTTCATGAGAAGACGTCGTCAAACAGAAGCGAAGAAATCACGTCAAAATCATCCGGAAGTGGCTTCAGATGAGATTCGTGTATCGATTGAAAGCGATGCTCCACCATCAAAAGATGTGACTGCTTCAGAATCTGGAACGTCTTCAGTGAATTCATCGTCTTCTGGTTCGCTGACAACTTCAACGGATTTATCTGGATCAGTCAAAGATTCTGTGGATTCTGGAGCAAGTTCAGTAGACTGGCAGCCTGGATATGATGAAAGAGATGCAGAAAGAAGTGACGTCATCGATGATTATGATGAACAAGAATCTGAGAATTTCATGAGAAGACGTCGTCAAACAGAAGCGAAGAAATCACGTCATCCAGAAGTGGCTTCGGATGAGACTCATATCTCGATTGAAAGCGATGCTCCACCATCAAAAGATGTGACTGCTTCAGAATCTGGAACGTCTTCAGTGAATTCATCGTCTTCTGGTTCGCTGACAACTTCAACGGATTTATCTGGATCAGTCAAAGATTCTGTGGATTCTGGAGCAAGTTCAGTAGACTGGCAGCCTGGATATGATGAAAGAGATGCAGAAAGAAGTGACGTCATCGAAGATTATGATGAACAAGAATCTGAGAATTTCATGGAAAGACGTCGTCAAACAGAAGTGAAGAAATCACGTCATCCAGAAGTGGCTTCAGATGAGACTCGTGTATCGATTGAAAGTAATGCTCCACCATCTCCACAAAAAGATATGACTGCTTCTGAATCTGGAACGTCTTCAGTGGATCCAACGTCGACGACAACTCCAACGGATTCATCAGGACCAGTCAGAGATTCTACAGGTTCTGGATCAACTTCTGCTCCTTCTGCTCCTGAATCTAAGAATAAGGACGGCAAGAAGTCTAGTTCACCAAAGGAAGATGACGAAGGAAATTATCCAGGAAAGGTCTCAGCACCTTCTGATCCAAAAAATTCTGGCTCACCGGGTCCAAATACTTCTGGTCCCACTCCAGATGATTCCAAGGATCCAAAAGCAGACAAAAAGACTGAAAAATGTGATCCAACTGATGATAAGAGTTATGTGGCAAGTCAATATTGTGGGCAACCCGGAGAGAATACATCTGCACTTTCTTCGAGTGAGTTTTTTTTTCTATCGATTGAAAGTGATGCTCCACCATCTCCACCAAAAGATATGACTGCTTCAGAATCCGGAACGTCTTCAGTGGATCCAACGTCGATGACAACTCCAACGGATTCATCAGGACCAGTCAAAGATTCTACAGGTTCTGGAACAACTTCTGCTCCTTCTGCTCCTGAATATAAGGACAAGGACGGCAAGAAGTCTAGTTCTCCAAAGAAAGATGACAAAAGAAATGATCCAGGAAATGACTCTTCTGATCCAAAAGATTCTGGCTCCTCGGGTCCCAAGGCTCCCAATAGTCAGCAAATCATCGTTAAATTGGATCAATTGAAACTTCAGAAAGCGCCGTTGAATCGCAATGGAATATTATCAAAATGTTCAAAATGTGAAGACTCGATTATGAATGGAGATATACGTGTTGTTTGCAACAAACGCTTCCAGCACTTCGCATGCTACATAGATGGATTCGAAGGAGTGCAAGGAAACTTGGACAAAATTCTGGAAGAACTTTGTATCGGAGCTCCATACAATTTGTCAGCAAAAATAGCTAAAGATAATCATGGTCTTTGAGATTTATCTCCATTAAATTAAATCAATAAATTCAATGTTTTATTATTTGATCTTCTGTTTTGAAATCTCTTTTTTCAGTTTCACAATTTTCAATACCGTTCGCTTTTTGAAATCTCTTCAGGGCTGTGGGATTTTTAGAAATTGACGTTCGCAATTTACAGAAAAGTTCATAAATTTGTTCTGAAAAAAACATTGACTACAAATTTTACAGAAAGTACGATAACTACAAAAAGTAAAAAAAAATCAAACGTCTTCTGTGGTACTTAAAGTTCTCCTCAAAACAAATTTGAAGAAACGGAAGCAGGAAAAAGATGGCAAAGAAAGAATCAATTTCAAGACGTGTGCCGTCGCTAGCGACGTTTCAGAAGAAGATTTTGTAAGAATAAAATCGGTAGCTGATGACTACAATAGTCTTATTGTCATCAATCTGGAAAGTTTGCATTTGGAGAAGACGCCGACAAACCGAAACGGTAGGCTCTCCAAATGTTCAAATTGCGAGAACCTCATCGAGTACGGCGATCTCAGAGTCCCTTGCAACAAGAGATAACAGCACTTTGGTTGTTTCATCGACCGTTTCGAATCGATTGAGGGTGACTTGGATAAAATTCTGGAAGATCTTGGAATCGGCGCCCCCTTCGATTCCTCTGCAAGACAAGCCAAAGAAGATCACAAATCTTGAGAAGGCACTAATTTTGAATGTAATAAATTTAATGCTTTATAAGTCTTTTGTTTTGAAATTTCTTCTTTCAGCTTCATTATTTTTAATACCGTTCGTTTTTTGAAATCTCTTCAGGGCTGTGGGATTTTCAGAAATTGGGTTTCGCAATTTACACAAAGATTCAAAAATTTGTTTATGAAAGAAACATTGACTACAAATTCTACAGAAAATACAATAACTACAAAAAGTACAAAAACTACACAAACTAAAAAATGAAAAAAACAACTTGCAAAAAAATTTGAAATCGTTTGTGATAGTTCACAATATTTAGTCAGACTGTAATTAAGAACAATTCAAGCAAAATTGAGAGATGATCTACGTCTAAAGAAAAAAGACCAAACTCATCAACTGTCGGAAAATAGGCTACTTTATGTTAAAACTGCCTGAGTTTCGAAGGAGGTAATCACTAAATTTCTAAATTTGAATATTTATTAGCAGTCTCAAAAGAAAAAAATGATCAAAAAATCAGCACCTGGGACTGCTTTTTGTTCGAAAAAAAAATCAAAAACAAAACTTTACGATAATTTTCCGAGCACCCTAATATTCCAACTTTTTTTTAGAACCATTCTAACTTTTGTGGCCCACGTAGTTTTTTGGATATGTAGTTTGCATCTTGTGTAGTTTGTAGTATATTTAGTTTGTAGTATATGTAGTTTGTAGTGTATGTAGCTTGGAGTATATGTGGTTTAGTGGATTGTAGTTTAAAGTCATTAAAGTTTCTAATCTTAATATTGAGCTATTTTCCAAATCCTATTAGCTATTATTGTTCTTCATTTTACTGTCAATGCTTCAGTACTGACTTTCAGGACACCGGATTTATATGATCGAATAGTTTGTTTCAATTTCCGATTTTTCTTATCAAATTTTGAGTGAACTTTCCCGTGAACTGATTTACAAACATGTTTTCCTTGTGATCTTTCCACGTCTTTTTACACAGTTTTCTGGTTTTTTAAGCAAAAAAAAAGACTTTATCGATTGATTACACCGACGTTTTTTGGTTCTCAACACATGTCAATTATAACTTCTGAAAAACTAAACTTCCAGAATATTTCTCAACTCTTCAATACATTTGGCTGAATATCGTCTTTTTTGTCTTCTCTCTTTTCCTCATTCGCCCTTTTTTTAAATCTTCAATTCAAATGGATTCAATTGCTAGAAGTTGTGCCTATCGTCTTCTGATAGAGATATCGAAATGATTGATTCTACCATTTTCAGATTCGTTGAAGAAGAAGAAAAGTTCAACAAAACGCCGAAATATTCATATTGTCACCAAGCCATGCAATCATATCGATCAGAAGAACTCTCGAGAATTGACATTGGTTCCAGTTGAGATATTGAACAACGCGAAAAGAAGTTAAAGCTTTTTCATTGTTTTATACAATTTATTTTGCTGCTCTTATAATGCAGAAATTCGTTTTGATTCTTGAAAATTCTATTTTCACGTGGGAATTTTGCTGTTATCGGGACAGTTCTGATAATACGGGACAGCCCTGACAGAAGGCAGTTCTGCTATGGGACAGTTCTGGCAGGCGATTTGGGCAATATTTCCATTGAAAACTATTCTGACATCAAGTAAATATTGTCTTTGTCTTTGTGGATCCGTGTATTCAAGACGAAGCTTCTTTCCCATCACCTGTGCTACATCGAGCTGTAGGACCACATCATTGGAGACATCAAGTCCAAGCTGGCCCCTTTGGATAAGGCCCTTCTCTATTTCAAAAGTCAGAAATGAGCTCAAACAGAAAGCGAAAACTGGGAACTAGTTTTTGTTTTTTTTGTTTTGTTTTTTCTAATAAAATAAATGTTTTCTGTAGGTTTGTTCTCATAATCAACTTCGAAAATACTAATTTTTACCAAAAACAGATTCACTTAAATTTATGTTTCATTAAACTTTTTGTGGTTGTTAGATACAAGACCAAAGAAATATAATCTCAAGATTTCAATTTGATCAATTTCATGATACAATAAAAGTGATGAATCATGAAGACGTGTGGTATAAGAAAGGGATTTCTTTGAATTTGAAGGACTTGCTGGAATCAACCAAAATAATGATTCATCTCCTTGATTGAAGGATCTTGGCTCAGGAACTTCTGTATAAATATAAGCAGCCAGATTCCCAGTCTTCACAATTTGTGTATCTGTCGTACGAGTAGACATGGAAGGAATGGCCTGGAAATAGAAACACATAAACTATAAACAACAAAAACTACAAACTACAGACCTCAAACTGTGAGTTCTTCGGTGATCCAACGTCACTGTAGATATATGCTCCCATTGGACCTGGAAATCATTATCATTCACAAAATTACTTCGTTGATAATTTTGTGAAAATCGAGAAAAGATTATCAACAGAGCGTATTTCATAACTTGTATTACCTTTCTTTATAAACTGGACATTTTCGAAAGAAGAGGGTCCTAATCTGACGAGACTCGTCACATCCAATTGAGCATTTTTCGGAGCTTTTTTTGGCAAATGCTCTCTTTTTTATTTTTTGAAAATTGATTTCATGAAGAAAGAACCATCCATAAGAGGTAAGGTAACCCTGAAAATGTAATGAGTAGGGCTTTGGTTTTATTAAGTTTCCTCATAAATCAAACAACTATTTGGGTTTCCAAATGGTATTTCTTTGTAAACAGAAGTCCCTAGATAACCTTCTCCCATACGTGTTTAATTAATTAGTTTGTTAAAACGGTTTGTCGTTTGTCATAAATGTAGTTTGTAGTGTACTAACCAATTTCTTAAACTCTTGTTGTTCTGGAATGTACCAAACACTTTCCGAAGCGAGTGCATCCTCTAAAGAAACTGTTGAAAGTGGAACAACTGCATGAACAATTTGTACTCCGAGAGGAGTATCAATCAGATGAACAGCCTCTATTTCAACGAATTCATGATCTCGAAGGCGATGACGTTCGAATGGTTTTGAATTGATTAGAGAGTAGAATGAAAAAGAGACGCAGAGATAAAGAAGAAGTATCATTTTATGTATGAAGGAAAGCTTGATGAAATGTGGGCCGACTTCCTAACAACTCTTCCTCATCTCAGTTTTTATTGTTCAAAGAGAAAGAAGAAAAAAAAAAGATACTTTCGTATCTTATCCATTAAAACTGATTGAAAAGACACTAGAAGTACCTTGAGAGATAGACGTATGAAACCATTATTATTCAAGTTTGGAATTGTCTCATATAACTTTCTAAGCTTTTCTTGATATAGTATTTTTGAAAAAAGGCACTGATTTTGAGCCATTTAGTCCGCTTGCGTCTCCAAAAAATATGTTCGGAAAACAGAGCGGCAGCCTCTAGTTTTACCTCTATTAGACCGGCACCCAGACCGGTATATTGAACCATAGAGCGGCCTGCCACAGGTATGACGGCTTCATTTCGAGCTGAGCAACGATCCTCGTCAAAAATTCTGCAGAGGATAAATTTGAGATAGTGGCCAGATCAGTCAAAAAATGGTTCCAATTGTCCAGAAATAAGAAGCCAAAGCTTCTAGAAATTCTTTGTTTTTTTTATATTTTTTGATGTTTCCAGCCTTTCTTAATTTTCTATAATCTTGTTGTAAGCTTGTTGCCAAAGATTCAAAAAGGTATTTTTATTATTTAATTGACGTGGCCTTGAACGTGTCTGAAAATTGAAAACGGGACGATTAAAAAATACTCGTGGCTCTAATTCTCTCGGTTTCCATTGTTTTCCTAAGATTTCCAGTTAATAGAGTTCTATTTATGTCAGTTTTCTAGGTTTTGTTGTCATCTAACTTTTTTTTTTCAGCTGAGCAAAATGAATTCAACTTTTGAAGGATTATACTCTAACGGTTACGAAGAGTGTGGATACTGCCGTCGGTTCATTCGAAGAGTATGTTCCACTTTTGAAAAAAAAGAAACACTTATCGCATTTTTAACCTAGAATCTTTGATTTTCCAGAACATCTTGGCTGTCAAAGAAATCTCCGATGGGGTGGTGACTTTTCGCCATCAATCGTGCATGGAAAATTGGTTGAAAATCAAAAAAGTGACGACCGAAGGAGGCGCCAGATTGGATCCTTCACAGTTCACCGTTAGCCTAATGATTCGTCCTGAGGAAATCGAACAGCTCAGGATGATGATAATCCGTCACAACGAGGACCCGATGTAGAAGCTGAGTAAAGAACCTGATTGATTTTTATTAAATTTTTTGAATTACTGGTTTTTTTGAATGTTCATTTTACTCTATCGTGTGTAATTGTTTAACTTTTACGATTAGAAAAAAAAAATGAAATTTTAAAAGTTATTTTGCTCCACCATTTCTCGACTTTTCAACAAAAAAATGAGCGGAGTATCGTGGCGCACTTCGTTTAGCAACACATGATCAAATCTCTTGGTGTTTCCGAAACATCGATTCGTTAAGTGGACTGTTCGAAACTTGCTATTTATTTTGTGATTGTAATTTATTTATTCAAATTCAAATGTACAGTGAAATAACAAGTAAGACTTAGAAATCATCCCTCACCAGACTTGTCACGGGCCGGGCCGGAGTTCAGGGAAAAACATGTTTTCTTCAAGTTTTTTTTCGAAAAATTTTTTTTCGCCGTTTTTTTTCCAGTTTTTTGGCCTATGTTTTCAGGAAAGAAATTCTGAACTATTTTTGAGTAAAAAGACCCAGGAAAAGTTTCGAAATAGGGCTGTGAAACGGGAAGAACGTGCTTCTAAATTTAAAAATTTTCAAACCCGGGCCGACCGGGCCGGAGAATTTTTCATCGGCTCGGTCCGGATTTTGACAACTCTGCCCCTCACGAAGCCAATCTAAGAGAAGAAAAAAACGGGTGATAAAACAGAAAAGAGAAAACAGAATCAGACATAAAACCGAGACAAGGAAACGCAACAAAGGAAAGTAAGAACAGTTAGAATAAAATAAGACTTAAGGTAAGGGGATACATAAAGAATTGGAGAAAAAAAAAACAATGTTTTGAAAGGAAGGAAGGACTAGAAACGTTTGATTTGTGAAGTGACATGGTTGTAGCACGTTTCTTCCTCCCCGAATCTGAAAATGTTAGAATGTATAATATTTTGATATGGTTACCTATCTTTCGAAAAAATATCTGTTGGAAACGCTTTGTTTTGAAGCTAGATAAGAGCCGTAAATCATTCCCGGGACAAAATTTCAGACAAAAAGTGGCTTCAATCTATTTCTACAAAGCTCCGCCCCTTTTTAAATTAACGTTTCACGTTTATACTTTTTATATTTAAAGAGAGAGAGAGGGGCAGACAGTTCTTAAAAATGACGTGGAAAGGTCACAAGGGAAACATGTTTGTGAACCGGTTCACGGGAAAGTTCCCTCAAAAGTTTAAATGAAAAAATCTCTATTCAATTTCAATTCTGGACTTGCCAACTTGCCGACATCACATGATTCGGAGCCGTCGTCAGCTGATCCAAAGATGATGTCGGATGGAATTGATAAGAAAACCGGAAAAACTGTTGTACGTTTACAAAAATTGAGCAAGTAATTTAGTGAAGCTTCATTCTTCCAGATCTCACGTACAGTGTTGTATCGGTGCGCTTCAGTCGAACTTCTCCGCGTTGAATCACCATCTCGAATCTGGGTTCGTCTTCCAAACCATTACCCAGACGCCATTCCGACGTTCTGCGAGCCGTAAGTTCATAACTATCAAAAGTTGATATTTTTATCTTCTTCCAGATTCGAGTTGAAGCAAAATATTAATACTGTGAAGGACAACTATGGGTTGGCTCCCATTTCCGAACGAATCTACCGCCGTTGCCGTATTATAAAGACGGATAATGATAATGGATTAATCAAAATTTTCTTTATTGATGATGCTTCTATTGCATGTGTAGAGAGAGGATGTATTGGAGAGCTGCCTGAATTTTGGATGACGGTCCCGTGGCAAGCAATTCAAAAGTTTCCATGTGTGGGGTTTTCCCGGCTGTTAATGATGAAAATGTAGGTATACGCTCTCCAAAAGCAACAGTTGGTTGAAATAGTTGACGAAGGTTTTCAAAACTCACAAAATCATTCCCTTTTCTTTCAGCATGTGCCCCTTTGGTCGGAAGAAACGTGCAACAAGCTCAGTGAGATTCTCCTTGCATTGCCAATTCTCCGTGTTGAAGTCGTTCCTTCCACTGTAGACTTCAACGATTACCCTCGTCCACAACCAGTCAAACTGTTCGGAGCCAAAGAAGGAGACGTGGAGAAGAAAGACCACAACTCACGGACAATGGAAATCAAGTTTATTCTGGAGAAACCGTTGAATTCTCCAAGTGGTACCCATGGATCTTTATGATGACGCACTACACGAGTTGTACGATGTGGATTGGAAAGAGAATGTTCCAAAAGAAGCCCTTGATATTCACAAAAAGATTCCGAATGATTGGAATCAACCACACCAGATGATGGACCTTCCTAATGAATTTTTGATGAAGATTGTCGAAAAATCGTTTTTGAGTGAGAGGTAAGGTTATCCCTGTTGTTGAAAATGTCTACAAACAGCTCAACTTCTTTTTTGCAGAATCAATCTCCTTCATGTATGCAAACGATTCCGTCAAATCGTCCACAAATTTGAACAAAAATGCAACGACGTCTACTTTGTTCTGTATGACACAACCGCTAAGCTGGAGGTCTCCGATTACACTACATCATCGAAGTTCCTTATCGAGACAGACTGGCAACAAGCATTCGGAAATCTAGGCTGTTTGTTTGCAATGGCCGAAATTGAAATGTTATCTTTTGTCAATCGAAATCAATGTGGAATTAAGTGATCAACTGATGGAGAAATTTGCCAACGTGTTCAGCTCCCTCGATCACAAACTTCATGTGAAATCGCTCTTTATGGGAGATGTCAACGTCAATGGATTGATGACAGTTCTACCGCATCTGGAGCCAAGTGTCCTGGAAGTGATCGAATTAGACCACAACGAATTTCTGAATATCGAGGAAGTCGTGAAATTGGATCAATGGAAATACTTGAGAGATGTGTGGTCGGGCAGAGTTTTGTGCCCTTTTGAAAGTTTTCATCATGTCAATGATTTTGTCATTGAAATCCAACGAATCTCAGTTGAGGAGTACACGATTTTTTACAATGTAAGTAGTTTATTTTGATAAGAGAAACATCTACCAGCGTTTCTTTCATTTATTTAACTCGGTCAAAAACAAAAAAAAAGCTTCTCGACTTTAGTTCCCTTGGGTTTATCGGATTTGGCTGTAAATTTCTGGCCTTAATCATCTTTCATATTTCCAAATTCTATTCGGTTTTTATTCATATTTCAGATTATCCTCACTTCTCCGGAGTTCCTGCGATGTCACATAATCATTGGCGATGAAACCGATTATAACACTCTTCAGAGAATTCGGAACCGATTACATCCCTCTTCCGGAAACCAATCAGATGTTATCAATCGAGTTTGAGAATAGTGAAGAAAGTGGAAATTTCATTCGGATTGAAAAAGAAGATGAGCTCGAAGTTCTTCCGGGAAATGGCTGTGTCCAGCAGTAGACTCGTTTTTTTTTCAAATTCTTTAATTTTATGTTCATTAATAAGTCATGTTTGATCTCTTTTAGTCTAATAGTTTTTTCCTGAAATTCAACTCAATACGCTTCACTAATTATGTCTTCTTTTAATGTATAAAATGTTTAAATGGAAAAAAATTAAATTGATTTTTCAACTGAGATTTGCTAAAAAAATGCAAACCAAAAAAAAATAAATCCAGTTCTGATTACTCTCTGGTTTCTCTGGTTAGTCAAATTCATAATTTGAAATACGAATAGATTATTCGGTTTCGGATGATGAATAAACTTCTGGAAAATTATTTCCGCTTGCTGTAAAGTTAAAATCTTACGAAGAAGGCTCTGTAAAAGTTGCAGTAATCTTCTGGTTTTATTATTCAAAATTGATTACCTGTAGAGACCGATTGGACCATCAGATTTAGCAATCTTGACAAGACAATCAGCAAGTCCTTTGAACTATTGTTTATTACCCTTTCCGACATCAGCAGCCAACCGGGTACGAGCAATGTTTAATGGATAGACGAAACAGAGAGAAGTGGCACCAGCAGCTCCACCATAAGCAAGATTTCCAGCAAAGAACTTCCGGAAATCATATTCTTGTAGGTGTCCTTGAAAGCAAAGTTCAATGCTTGAGTTGGGAAGTAACGGATGACGTTAGCCAAGTTTCCTCTCTATAGAGCAGCATATCCTCGCTCTTTTGGCACACGAACAAGCAAATCAACGATTCCCTTGTAGCGTTTATCGGCGGTAATTGTTTTGAGAAGCATCCTGAACTTGCAGAAGAAGCTTGACACGTTCAATTGGAGCAACGGCAGAATTCTCAAGTTGTAACCATAGATCTTCAAGATGCCGCGTTACTTGAATTTTATGATGTGGATTAGGAAGAGATTATTCCAAAAGAAGCTCTTGATATTCACAAAAAGATTCCGAATTATTGGAAACAACCATACCAACTAATGGAACTTCCGAACGAACTTTTGAAGAAGATCGTCGAAAAATCGTTTTTGAGTGAGAAGTAAGGTTATCCCTGTTGTTGAAAATGTCTACAAACAGCTCAACTTCTTTTTTGCAGAATCAAGCTTCTTCATGTATGCAAACGCCTTTGTCAAATAGTCTACAAATCTGAACAAAAATGCAACGACGTCTACTTTGTTGTCTATGACACAACCGCTAAGCTGGAGGTCTCCCATTACACCACATCATCGGTGTTCCTTATTGAGACAGACTGGCAACAAGCCTTCGGGCATTTAGCCGTTTGCTTGCAATGGCCAAAATTGAAACGTTTTCTTTTGTCGATCGAAATAAACGAGGAATTAAGTGATCAACTGATGGAGAAATTTGCCGACTTTTTCAGCTCCCTCGGTCACAAACTTCATGTTCGAATGAAACAAACCACATATCGAATTTAAGGAGTCAATTTTTTTCACTTATACTTTGGGGACATTTTTCGTTATCTAGACGTTTTCCAATTATTTTGACCCAGTTGATTAAAAATTGTACCACATTTTGTTCTACAATTTGGTTTTTGAACCATTGAAAAATCTCAAAAAATGAGTGAGATACTGTCAAATAACTGAAATTTTTGTCAAAATCATTATCGATCGATAAATCCGCAAATAGGTGTTTTGGCAAATTTTTGACTAGCGGAAAGTTCTTATCTATGAGGGGTCTAATTTTTGCACTATAGTCATTGAAAACCCCGGGAGGCATTTCGGAAGCATTACAAGTAAGATACCACATTATCATTGGCGATAAAACTGACTATATCGCGATTCTCAGAGAATTCTGACCCGATTGGATTCCTCTTCCGGAAACCAATCAGATGTTATCAATCGAGTTTGAGAATAGTGAAGAAGTTGGAAATTTCATTCGGATTAAAAAAGAAGAAGAATAAGATCTCGAAGGTCGTCCAGGGAATGGTTGTGTCCAACAGTAGTTTTGTTGTTTTAATTCTTTAATTTTATGCTCATTAATAAGTCATGCCGTTTGACCTCTTTCTGTCTAATAATTTTCTTCTTGAAATTCAACTCGGTACGCTTCAATAATTATTTTTTCTTGGCGTGTTGCTAAACGGTTGCCATTTATGTGATCTCATTCCCTTGTTGCTTAAGTGTTGCTGTTATGCATCCCACATGCTATAAACTTGAAAATGATATATGCGTGATATCTACCGGATGTCTACCGCTTGCCGCTGCTCAAGGCCTAGATGCTGGGCGCCTGATGCGGGTTTTTGCCGAGTACCGTAAAACCTGTAATAGAAGGGCGTGTCCTTTTATTCTCAACCCTTCTGTATGTTTTTCGAAGCTCTTTCAGACAAAAAATCGCCAACAGTTTGGAACAAAAACGACGGTTTCGAATTGGTCTTCCCCACCAAAAATCACTGAAAATCGTGAGAAAAACGCGAAAAACAGAATGAAAACTTCATACAATAGCCATACTTTGTGAATTCGAAAACTTTTTTTGAAGCTTCTGAAGAAAAGAATAAAAAGGTGTCCCTCTATCAGAGGGTGTCCTTCTATTAAAGGTGTGCTTCTATTCAAGGTGTCCTTCTAATACAGTTTTTACAGTAATCAAAATTCTCACAATCCTCCTTGAAACAACCAGAAAGACTACCTTCTTTTTCCTGCTGATAACTTTCATTAAGACTTAGCCGACATGTGCTTCTATGTTCTGCGTAAGGATCCCAATTCAAAATCACCCAAAAATCAAAACAGAACAAATCTTTAACATAGAAACAAGTCAGAAGATATAGTCCATTAGAAATCAGTTACATATTCTCATGAGCAACTGTTTCTTTTCTCATTTATTTGCAGTTTTGTTTTTTTTTTGTTATCTTCACGATGTTTTTATTCTACAATAAACTCAGTGTGACACGCCGTTTTATAATTTATTTATTTTAATTCAACGTCAAAATCCTAAATTTTCGAAATCTCTCATGATTTTCGAAAAAAAAACAATTCATTTCTCTAATTCTGGCCACCAAAAAATGTCAAAACTCGACACTGTTGTTTCAAATCAATTTAATAACGATGATGACAAAGCTCTGGACTCCTCTCCACCCAATCTTCCGGATATGTCGATTGAAGCAGTATATAAAATCATTGGAAAGCTGGATTTGATGAGCAAGTGAGTTTGGATAGCAAGCAAGCAAATTAGTAACTTTTTCTTTCAGGATAAAGATTGGAAGGGTGTCAAAAGTACTTCGAAGCATTGCCAATGACCAGAAATGGGAATACAACGATTTCAAGATCAGTAATAACAAACAATGGTTGACATTGGAATTTGACAAAGTACAAGTTGAATACCAAGGGACCGAAAATTTCTGTGTTATTTTCTCAAAAAACAAGGAGGATGATACTGAAAAAGTCGGCAGAAGACTTATCGAGGATGCTGGATGTCTCAAAGTGATTTTGTCAGGACCTCAAATTCGCGCTCGAAAATCAGAAATTCAAAACGCAAAAACTACATCTGAATCTTGAGGAATGGGATTTCGGCGTGAATGAAAACATGGCCGAATTCTGCCCTTCGATTATGGTGGATGATGTCAAAGGCACTTCGAAGCATCGTCAATGACCAGAAACAGATGCTGGCTACTGCAAACTTCTCTGTCAGGATCTAAAGTTGGCGATCGAACATTTGAAGTTCAAAACCAATTTTCTTCATCGAAACATGGAAGAATGTGATTTCGGGGCCAACGAAAGTATGGCCGACGGCATTCGAGAAGTTTTCGATGCTCTCTACGATCGAAATATTAAAATATATGCGAAAGAAGTTAGATGCTCAGTAAACACATTCAATGGAGTTCTGCCCTTCGATTATGGTCCGTGAAGCTAGGGGTGGTTGAAAAGCTGGCTATCTAAATGACATCTTCGAGAGATCCAACTCATGATTACATCGATATGGAGGACTTGTCCAGACTACCGATGTGGAGTCATTCTTCAAAAAAAAATTTTTGAATAAAAAAGTAAGTAAATAAGATCACGAAAATGTTTCTCTAAACTCTTTTTTTTTTCAGACTGAATGTTGGAAAAGTGTCCAAATCACTACGGATCGACAAGATCCCCGTCGATCACCAAGGGACTAAAAACTTTTGTATCATGTTCTCAAGAAACAACAATGATGATACTGAAGAGATCGGAAAAACACTTCTAAAGGATGCTGGTTGTTGCAAAACTTTCTGCCAGGACCTCAAGTTTGCTCTCGAAAATCAAAAATTCAAAACGCAAAAACTACATCTGAATCTTGAGGAATGGAATTTCGGAGCCATCGAAAGTATGGCTGACGGCATTCGAGAAGTTTTTGATGGTCTCGACAAACGAAATATCAAAATTCATGCAAAAGAGGTGACATGCTCAGTAGAATCTTTCAATGGACTTCTGTCCTTCGATTATGGTCCGTGAATCCTGGATTTGTTGAAAAACATCTTCGCGAAATTCCCTTCATGACTACATCGATTTGAAGGATGCATCAAAACTACCGATGTGGAGTCAATTGAAATATGTCACTATTGGAATAATCGATGATTTGGAGGCGGAGGATGCCAAGGTTTTGTCGCATTTGGTGGGATTCGGAATTCGCGTGGAAGAGAGTGCCAAAAACCATGTTGTTCGTTTCCTTCAGGTAAGATTTTTGACATTATTAGCCTTCCAAAATGAGGAAAACGCGCCCCACGGGACTCAGTTAACTTTTTGAAAAAAAAAATGTAATTTTCATCGAATGAGTTTTTGAGTTTTTCACTGAAAAAAAGGAGAGGCGTTTTCATGTAAAAGACAAAAATTTCACGGAAAAATTAAATTTTATAAAAAGTTCATGTGAAGTCCAATGGGGCGCAGTTGTATTGCTCCTCTAATACAGTTACACTTTATATACATCCTTTAAGTCTCTTTGTTTTCTAGGTGCTATCCACGTCGAAACAGTTCCAGTCATGTCGTTTGTGGGCTGCGAATTGGAATTTTTCGTTGGCTCAAATGGCAACAGAAAATGGGAGAATTCACTGGCGGGGTCGAAGGCGTCGAAAGAGGGCAGTCAAATACATTTGCCCGACCACGGAATCCAATGAACATCTGGAAGTGAAAATTGAAGGACAAGCAGTTCTTATCAAGAAGATCAAGTAAACTTTCATAATCCTAATGCTTTGTTCAATAAATATACATTTATTTATATTCAGCAACAGTTTTTGTTCTTTGAAGCCAAAAGGATATTACTCCTTGATCTCTCATATTGAGAACTTATCTTTCTCATAGTCCTTCCTCTTCCTCAGGCTTGCACAAAATCGGAAAACGAATAATTCTATTTTTCCGACTTTTAAGTTCTTCTGTGACCGTTCCCATCCTTCAGGCTTTCATCTCTGCCCCGAAGTTCTACTGATATGGATATTGAAGATGAAGCTGATTCACTTGATAATTCATAACTGCACTTGATTGGATCTTGATTCCTAACTAGTAAGGCCAATCAAATACAAGAAGTTCAACTCTCTCAGCGATAAATGAGAGACACTAGCTTGAAATACAAAAGAGAACCATTCAGTTTATCAAGAGGGTCTTCCAAATCAGGATGACTGTACTCAGCAGTAGATTCGTATTTTTAGTTCTCCATTTTTGTATTCATTAATGTCCTTTGATTTCTTTCTGTTCAATAGTTTCCTTTCTTTGCTCAACTGACATTTTCATAATCTAAACCCAGACTGATGACCCTCTGAAAACTCTCGATTGCATATATGTATAAATTTATCTAGACAATGATTCAAGTAAAATGATCATTATGAACCTTAACCATTGATCAATTTCACCGATAATGTTCATTCCATCAAAACAAAACTTTTTCTCTCTATTTTACGGGACATCTTCTATTTTTACATTTCCTTGAATTCACGGATCACTGATTTTGCCTCTTCTTTGAGTTTTAGCCGCCTAATGGCTAATACGTGAGATTCACATGAACTTCTTTTAATCAAAATATCAAGTTCTCTTAGCTTTTCCTTTTTGTTCCAATTAATATCAATTTTGACTCCAAACTACCTTTGTTTCCTTATTTTTCTTTTAGTTATTTTCAAAATTCATCCGTTTCATGTGCCGGAGGGGAAGAAAGAAAGAGCACCTGATTCGTTATCCCTTCTTAATTAGAAGCGCTTAATCAGAATCACAAGGAGCATTGTCGTCAATCGAAGCTCCCGAGGGAGGAGAGATAGACAATAGGATTGAGCTCTTTCTGATCATTCATTTTTAGTTTTTTGAAGTGATGGCTTGAAATTCTACCGTAGTAATACTCCGGTTTTCATATGCATTTTTTAGTCTTGTAAATTCATTTTGGGATGTGACGATTTCAAATTTGTTTTTAAATTTCCGAACCACTCAATGACTTTTTTCTTTAGCTTTAGCTAAACTAAACTCTACATTGATTTTGAATCACGTCTTCGGATTTTCAGCCCAAAAAATGGATTTGTTTCTCAGCACGGACTCCAATCGTTTTGTTCCTCTCATCAACATTTATTTCCATTTCTATTTTGTCATTGGTCTCTTTTTTCAATTTCTTCTCATTATTCTTATCATCAAAAAGTCTCCCAGTAATTTATCCGATCTAAAAATGTTTCTCTACAACACAACAGTTTGCCAAATTGTCAATATTCTGGCCGCCTATTTTATACAGTATAGGTAGTGATGCCTTTCTAATAAAGGGATTATTTCTATGTTCAGAGCTCTTCCGAATTCCACAACTATGGCTGTCCTTGCAAATGGTTTGTGTAGAAAGTTTGGACCAGATGTCTGTTTTGGCACTTATCATGTTTTTGTAGTAAGGGAGTTCTTAGTTCTTTTTGTAGCCTTTGTAGTCTTTTTCAGGGAATCAGCTCCAGCGTCGCTTTGTCTATTTCGGCTACTGTCCTTTTCCGATATTCCTTGATCAAAAATTGGAGATTAAGACTGAGTTCTCTTCGAATTTTGATCATTCGCGGCCATATTGAAAAAGAAGAAGAAAAAGTGGCCGAACGTTGTCCACGCTGCCAAATCCAAATATTTCCAAAATTCAACAACTGTATGGCTCAAACTTTGTTGGTTCGGAGCAATTTTTTTATTGAGGCAAGTTATTCCGCCCAATGTTGTTTTACAGAGTTGTTGCAATTGAGTTTTCTTAAATCTACATTTTTATCTACAGAATGATCGGACAACGGATATTGTAGGCGCCTTTTGAACGAAGATATGGATTCTCAAAGTTTACTTGTCGAATATCTCTGAAAAGTGATAATACACATAGGAAGAGGAGAATCATGCGGTTTATTCACCTCAAAAACTATGAAAAAGGTATAATATACTGAAAAACAAAAGATAGACCAAGTTCTTATTTATCAATTTTTCATCAACGTATAGGTATACATGGAAAAATGGGTCAAATTCACAAACTTTGGCTTAAAAGTGCTTTAAGCCACATCGAAACCGACCGAGATATTTTGCATGCGTGTGACCACTACCAAGGGTTATCCAATTTTCACGGTATCTCGTTTGCCAACGTTAAAAAATTTTTCAGGGTGACACTTTTTCTAGGGGTTCCTCTGGAAAAAGTGCAATTTTACCAAAAAAAGACATTTTTCCAAATGAATAAGGGGTTATAGAATTTTCTATTGTGCTCAAAAATGTACAAAAAAGTGGCTTTGATCGATCCCCGATCAGATCTTGTCATTTGCATTCACAGGAAAAGTTTTTAATTTTAGATATTTTATCGATTTTTATTGATCAAAAAGGGGCGGAGCCTAATAAACTTTTTGTGCAAGTATTCAGAAGTCGTGATACTATGTTAGTACAACACCATAGCCCAAGAAAATCACTTTCGAAATTCGTGTGCCACCTTATAACTGACACATGCTCGATTTTTTCATGGAATTTCTGTTAAATGTAAGTTCTTACCTCCTCTAATACATTTGCACGTTATATATTCCATTCTTCAGGCTCTCGCTGCCCCGAATTTTTATTATTGTAATGTGGAAATTGAACATGGAAATTGGTTCACTTCATAATTCGTAATTGAATTTGATTGGATCTTGATTCCTAGCTAGTAAGCAAAAAGTCCAATGGTCCTCCAAATTAGAATCGCTGTGCTCAGCAGTAGGCTCGTTTTTCAAAAATTCAAATTTATATTATTTTATAAGTCATGTCATTTTTTTCATTCATTTTTAGTTTACTCGTAGTTTGTGGTTTCATTGTTTTGAGATGAAGGTTGTGGAGATCACAATTGCCTTGCTTTTGGCTTATTGTAGGGGTTTTAGAGATCCAAGATGGTTTAGGCTATCATCCAGATAGGTTTGATGCCATTCGTTTCCGGTAATACTATGAGGAACTGACAGGTTTAACAGCTACTTGTTGCAAAAATCAGTGTGTTTGTATGTAGGTCCAGTCTAAGAAAAAGTATTTATAACTTTATAATAAATCAAATCCCTTACAAATCTGAAAAGAATCTTTGCTTCCAATCATCTCTTTCCCAGAAATCAGACATTTCTCGTATTTTTGGAAAGCATAGCTTTTGTATACTCTTCCCAACACAGTTACCTGATGTCGTTCTTGAAAGAAGCAACTGCTGGAATAAGGAATGAAGCAGGGTTTTTGAGTGAATTTGGTAAACCAGTTCATTTATTTATTTTTTTGCTCTGAGGAATTTTGCTCAACGCTGCCATGTAATATATTCTTAGAAAAGCAGAAGGTGCGCCAGTTTTTAACACTTACCGTCGGTTTATTTCAGTTGGAAATAAACATCAGTAGGGTTATTAGACTGCCGAGTAAAAAAAAAATAAGTTCAATGATAAAATGTTCCAGGCTCTGAACCTTGAAACAGAAAACTTTAGATCCACAATATTGTCTTGAAGACTGAAGATTGGAACATTGTTTCTAGATTCTCTAAACCATAACTCTCCTATATGTCATTAGAAAAGTTTCAAATAGATTACTGTATGTTATGAACATTTGGGCTGTCTTTATGGTTCCACTATAGCATATTATGCATGTGGCCATACAAGTAAATATACTACAATCTATCAAACTTCGTTGAAGGTGACCGTAAAAAAACCAATTTACTCATCATGGAAAATATGCTATCCTGTTTCAAGTTACTGTAATTCAGATCAAAATGTTTCTTTCGGTATTATACAGAAAAAATCCGAGACCTAAATAAAAAATCTTACCAAGAACAGCGATTCCCAATATTGCATGGAACCTCATCTCTAAATAGGCGAAGAAAGGAATAAAAAAGATGATATGAAAAACTGATGTTCGATAAGAATAAACTTTCTGTATTAATCACTGGGCTGTCTTTTTCTCTTTTTCTGATGATTAAGTGCAAATTGTACCCAATCAAGAGAATGAAGAAGAGTAAGGGGGCGAAAAGATCGTTTGTGATATCAAAAGAATTGTTGTTTTTGTTGGTTAGAAGACACCTAATGATACAGATGATATGCATGTGATCCTTCTTCTTCTATCTCGAACAGTTTCCGTTTTTCGGAGATTCAGCTGACAGAAGTTTTTTGTTCGAAATCTTTCGCAACAACATTGCTTTGATTAGTAGAGGGAAAAAAGAAAAGAAACGTGTTAGGATTCCTCATTTTAGTTATTAATAACTTAGTTATTTTGTTGATACATTCAAAATCAAGTCATGATAGAAAGGAATTTTACGGATTTAGCGGAAGTCCTTGCGAATCGGAAAAACTGCTACTTATTTTTCGGTGATAAGAAACACTATTACCAAAAAAATTTCCCTTTTTCCATAAATTTTGAAGCTTAAGGACCGAAAACAATCTCGTCCCATGTTTTTCTTGCATAAAAACCTGTTAGGAATCCCATATTTGACGGTTAGAAAAAGTGGAAAATTCGCGCCTCACCCTTGCGAAAAACCGTGCGGCAGGTTGCAAAACTGACGTGGTTTGCGACTCTTTTCTGTGAAAACACCCCGGTTGCAATCTTATAAAAACGGCAAGAACTCTGATCGGAAGAAAAGTGTTACTGCTTTATGTCTTTAAAGAAAGGAAGTTTTATTCAAAAAGTCATTTATTTAAGTATTTTATGGTTTCCACTGTGCCGATGATCCTCTCTTTCTGTTATTGCGAAGATTTGCGAACATTTCGCAGAGATTCGGCTGAAAACTAACATATTTGAAAAGTTTGAAAATTATGAAAATTCGTTACCTGTTCAATAGGACCAAAGAATTGCTCAATGTCAATTGGTGGATCATCAATTTGTTGACGAACCTTCTCTTTGACTTTTTTGAAATCTGCCCATTCTGGAATACGTTTACGTGGCTTATCCTCATCATCTGTTTCGTCGTCGCAACTCAAATCATCAATTCCATAATCATTGAGAGAATTCGGAATGAATACTTTATCAGGAGTCATTACATACGAATTCTTGACTTCTTTCAACGGCTCATGGACAACAACTGGTTTTGAAGGCTGAAAATATATTTTTCTTCATTATTCTTTTCAAAATTAAAACATACCGTTACTGGAAAAACAGGCTTTGCAACCACTGGAACCTTCTTCTCTTTCTGCTCAGAAGTATGAATTCTTGTCTTTTTCGCTGGTCTCTGACTTGGAGTCTCCTTCAAATTCGATCTTGAAATAGTTCGTCCAATTCGTGATGGAGACTTGTAACTTTCCGATTTCATCTTCTCTTGAGCTCTTTTTCTCTCCATCACTGCTGCTCTTTTCTCCGATTCCAAACGAGCTTTTTCAGTTTTCTGTTTCAAAAACTTTTGACGAAGAATGCCCGCACGCTTCAATCTATCATTCATTGCAATCTCTTTTTCAGATTTTGGAGTGATCAATCTTCTACGATATCCAGAGTTAGAAGAGACATTTGGAGTACGTGAAGCAGCGTTTGAAGTGATTGAAGTGTGACGAGTTCTTGGAGCCGTTGATGGAATGGGCTTGGATTCAGACACTTTTGGAATCTTGGCTACACTGCCTTCAACCTCTTTTGACATTGTGATAGAAGACGCTTTTTGAGGAGTCACTTTTGGATATGCAGCTACGAAAGTTGGGACCCGTGACACCTTTTTGGCTTCTTTCTTCAAATCATCCGTCTTCTGAACTTCATCTTTCAATGGAGTACTTGAATGAAGTGGTTTCTTGAGCTCCAACTCTTCGGTCATCGACAGTTCATCGAGTAATTTTGAAGTTTCGCTGACTGATTTATCACTTGAATCTTCATTTGAATCCGAAGTACACGTGAAACTTTTCTCGTGGATTACTCTGTTGGCGGCAGCGTTGATTGGAACCTTTTCGAATACTTTGGAGAGTTTATTGATTCCAGTCTCATGTTGTATTCCTTCATCTGATGATGACGTCAACGTGTAACTTTTCTCGTGGAAGATGCTGGCAGTCGTATTGGTACCAGTACTCTTTGGAGCACTGTCCGGAGCCGAGTCAACTTCCATTGGAACAGGATGTGGTGAAGACGGAAGAGCAATCACACTTTCAGTTGTTCGAACACTATCGCTTTCAAGAGTTTCAGTCTTGATTTCCTTTTTTGGAATGAGAAATGCACGTTCTGGAGTTATCTGAAAATGCGGTATTGAAGTTTTGGGAACTAAAACCTTGGGATTTCTTACCTTGAAACAACCATGAAGAACCTGCTTCAAAGATTCTCCTTTTATGTTTTCTGTGGAATGTTTCTCTGCCAAACCATCCAATTTTTCATAGAAGTCAGAAAATACTTCTGAGAAGGCGTCATCGACGTTGTTCATGTTCAGAGCCTGAAGCAATAAATAAAGACTTTGAAACTTTCTTTTTTGCAACTAACCATTTGAAAGAGTGGATTACTTTGAACCATTTCATATTGAAGTGGTGGTAACTCTTTCTTAACAGTCCTTGTTGCTTTGATTCTTCTTGTTACGTTTGTTTTCGGTGGCATTTTTGAAAACGACCGCTTTGAAGGAAAACTTTATCGAAAAATGATTGGAAAACTGGGGGAAAGTTGTAGTTTGGTTTGAAAAACTGACACGTGGAAAATAGTGACGTGGTCACAAGGGCGGTCAGAAAACAAAGGTTCACGTTTTTATTCCTTTCTAAGCAACGTGAGTTTTTCTTTTCTGTAAGGGGCCACAGGATAAACCAGAAATTTTCTCTGATAGTAAATGGTCAAAAGATTCAGATTAAGAGCCAGATATGCAATTGTATTACAGTTATTTCATAATTTTCAAGTTAGTCAACTTTTGTCATTTTCATTTCAGTCCCTCACTTTTCTCAGATCACTCTATAGCTTGAACTGCGTTTCTTTCAGAATTTTTTTTAAAGAATAATAATTTATTTGAGCAATATATAATGAACAATACCAAAACAAGGTTCCACCTGGTAGAGTTCTTGGAGTAGGGCAGTGAAAGCAATCTCCATTTGGTCCCTTTGATCCAATTGGACCTTGTCTCCAGTTTCTACCTTCATTCCAGCTCTTCCCTTTCCAGCTCTTACCGTCCTTGTGACCCTCCGGCTCCTGGTTGTCCTGGTGATCCTGGTGGTCCATTGACTTTAATTACTCTTCCATCATCTATCTTTCTCCCTGGTGGTCCTTGTGTGCCTGGATTTCCTTGTGTTTCAGCTGGTTCAGATTTGCAGATAAACTGATAGATGAAAAGAAGTAGGGCCTTCTTAAAAAAATACTATGTTGCAGTAGTGAGAAATTTTTTCGAATGATTCAAGTTTCAAGGGATTTATTATTTTCATAAACGCCTCTTTCGTCTTTAAACTCCCTAACTAGTGGTTATTCTTCATTTATTTTTTTCACGCAAAATAATCCACGTCTAAAGGAACAAGGGGTCCTAACTCATCCTACACTCGCAAAATAAGCCACTCTATGTTTAGAGCTATATCTAGCGTGTTTCGAATGAGGGAAACCTCAATATTGGATACCCATTAGCAACCTCAAGAGTGTAAAATTAATCAACAAATCAGAACCTGAGAATGCTTATTTTTCGAATAAAATCTGAATAAGAATTGCACAAAAACTTTCTTTCCACTCTAATATAACACAGTTTCTCCAAAAGCTTGTTTTGCCTCAAATTTGGTTAAAAAAAAACTAAACTATTTAAAGCTTAATCAATAAATGGGACATATTTTTTGCATGTTGGCTATGGGAGTTAGTTTTGTGACAAAGCCAATCATTCTTCAATTTATGTCCAAGAATCATCTTACGAAAAGGAATAAGAGGAACAAGTTTTAAGAAAATTTTGTCTCCTTCAAAAAGGAAAAAGTTTTTTGTTTTTGTTTAGTAAGACTACTATTAAACAGAAAAAGAAAAAAAGACTTTTTATTGAATACAAAGTTGAAGAATTGTAAGAAAAAAATTTACTGCTGAGCACAGTCATCCCGATTAGAAGAACCTCCTTGGTAAACTGAAACGTTCTTTTTTATTTCGAAGTAGTGTCTCTCTTCATCGCGAAAAGGGAATTGAATTTCTAGTCGAAATCCATTATGGATCCTATTATGAAGTGTTTCATAATCAGCTTCATCTTCAATATTCACAGTAGAAATTCGGAAGCATCAATGAGAATCTGCGAAAGGATGGAATCTGAGAATCTAAGGGAAAAAGTCGGACAAATCATATGATTTTCATTTCATTTTCATTTTTTGATTTTGAGCAAGCCTGGCTATGAGGAAGAAAAGTTCTGAAAAGAAGAGATGAAGGAGTAATTGCCTTTGACTTCTGAGAAAAAAAGCTGTTGCTGAATTTGAATAAATGCATATTTATTGGACAAAACATTATGATTTCAGAGAGATCAATTAATCTTCTTAATGAAAACAGCTTGTCTTTCCACTTCCATTTCAAGATGTTCATTGGATTCCGAGGGGCAAATGTATTTGACTGCCCTCCTTCGACGCCTTCGATTTCCCCGCCAGTGAAGTGTCCCACTTTCTGTTGTCATTTGAGCCAACGAAAAATTCAAATGTGTCGCCCATAAACGGCAGGACTGGAAGTTGTCCGAATTGGACAACACCTGCGAAACAAAGAGACTTATAGGATGTATATAAAGTTTAACTGTATTAGAGGAGCAAAACTAATACAGTTCTCGCTATAAATGCAACTGCGCCCCATTGGACTTCACTTGAACTTTCCATCAAATTTAATTTTTCCGTGAAATTTTTGCCTTTTACATAAAAACACCTCTTTTTTTTGTCAGTGAAAAACTCAAAAACTCAAAAAATTACTATTTTTTTTCAAAAAAGTTAACTGAGTCCCTTGCGGCGCGTTTTCCTCATTTTGGAAGGCTAATAATGTCAAAAATCTTACCTGAAGGAAACGAACAACATGGTTCTTGGCTACCTCATCCGCGCGTACTTCAAATTCCACCAAATGCGAAAAGAACTTGGCGTCCTCCGCCTCCAAATCATCGATTATTCCAATATTGACGAACTTCAAATGGCTCCACATCGGTAGCTTTCCAACCACTCCTGGCTTCACGGACCATAATCGAAAGGCAGAAGTCCATTGGAAGATTCTACTGAGCATGTCACCTCTTTTGCATGAATTTTGATATTTTGTTTGTCGAGACCATCAAAAACTTTTCGAATGGCGTCGGCCATACTTTCGTTGGCTCCGAAATCACATTCTTCCATGTTTAGATGAAGAACATTGGTTTTGAACTTCAAATGTTCGATCGCCAACTTGAGATCCTGACAGAAAAGTTTGCAGTAGGATGTATATAAAGTGCAACTGTATTAGAGGAGCAATACTAATACAGTACTAATAATACTAATACAGTTCTCGCTATAAATGCAACTGCGCCCCGTTGGACTTCACATGAACTTTTCATAAAATTTAATTTTTCCGTGAAATTTTTGTTTTTTACATAAAAACACCTCTTCTTTTTTTCAGTGAAAAACTCAAAAACTCATTCAATGAAAATTACATTTTTTTTTTCAAAAAGTTAACTGAGTCCCGTGGGGCGCGTTTTCCTCATTTTGGAAGGCTAATAATGTCAAAAATCTCACCTGAAGCTAACGAACAACGTGGTTCTTGGCAATCTCATCCACGCGAACTCCGAATCCCACCAAATGCAACAAAAACTTGGCATTCTCCGCCTCCAATTCATCGATTATTCCAATATTGACATATTTCAAATGGCTCCACATCTGGACAAGTCCTCCATATCGATGTAATCATGAGTTGGATCTCGCGAAGATGTCATTTTGATCACTAGTTTTTCAACAAATCCAGGATTCACGGACCATAATCGAAGGACAGAACTCCATTGAATGTGTTTACTGAGCATCTAACTTCTTCCGCATATATTTTAATATTTCGATCGTAGAGAGCATCGAAAACTTCTCGAATGCCGTCGGCCATACTTTCGTTGGCCCCGAAATCACATTCTTCCATGTTTAGATGAAGAACATTGGTTTTGAACTTCAAATGTTCGAGCGCCAACTTTAGATCCTGACAGAGAAGTTTGCAGTAGCCAGCATCTGTTTCTGGTCATTGACGATGCTTCGAAGTGCCTTTGACATCATCCACCATAATCGAAGGGCAGAATTCGGCCATGTTTTCATTCACGCCGAAATCCCATTCCTCAAGATTCAGATGTAGTTTTTGCGTTTTGAATTTCTGATTTTCGAGCGCCAATTTGAGGTCCTGACAAAACACTTTGTGACATCCAGCATCCTTGATAAGTCTTTTGCCGACTTTTTCAGTTTCATCATCGTTGTCTTTGTAGATCATGACACAGAAGTTTTTATTTCCTTGGTAGTCAACGTTGATATTGTCGAATGCGAGCGTCGACCATTGTTTGTTGTTTGAAATTGTGAATTCGTTGTATTCATATTTCTGGTCATCGGCAATGCTTCGAAGTACCTTTGACACCCTTCAACCACTCCTGGCTTCGCGTACCATAATCGAAGGGCAGAAGTCCATTGAACGTTTCTCCCAAATATCTCACTTCTTTTGCATGGATTTTGATATTTTGAGCGTCAAGATCCTTGACGATCTCATCCACGCGAATTCCGAATCCCACAAAATTCGAGAAAAACTTGGCGTCCTCCGCCTCCAAGTCATCGATTATTCCAATATTGACAAACTTCGATTGACTTCACATCGGTAGTTTTGATGCATCCTCCATATCGATGTAGTCATGAGTTGGATCTCGCGAAGATGTCATCTTGAGCACTAGTTTTTCAACAAATCCAGGATTCACGGACCATAATCGAAGGGCAGAATTCGGCCATGTTTTCATTCATGCCGAAATCCCATTCTTCCATGTTCAAATGAAGAGCATTCGTTTTGAACTTCAAATGTTCGAGCGCCAACTTGAGATTCTGACAGAAAAGCTTGCAGTAGCCAGCATCCTTGAAAACTGTTTTGCTGAGCTTTTCAGTGTCATCATCATTGTCTTTGTAGATCATGACACAGAATACACCATAATCGGAGGGTAGAACCGCGGCGAGAAATTGAACGACGTGATCCTTGGCGATCTCATCAGCACGAACTTCGAATTCCACAAAAGTCGAAAAGAACTTCGCGTCTTCTGGCTCCAAATCAGCGACAATTTCAAAATCGACAAACTTCAATTGATTCCAAATCGGTAGTCTGGACAAGTCCTCCAAATCGATGTAATCATGGGCTGGGTTTCTCGAAGATGACATTTTGATAACCAGTTTTCAACCACCCCTGGCTTCACGGACCATAATCGAAGGGCAGAAGTCCGTTAAAAGACTCTCCCGAGTATCTCACTTCTTTTGCATGATTTTGATATTTCGATCGTAGAGAGCATCTAAAACTTCTCGAATGCCGTCAACCATACTTTCGATGGCTCCGAAATCCCATTCCTCCAGATTCAGATGTAGTTTTTGCGTTTTGAATTTCTGATTTTCGAGCGCCAATTTGAGGTCCTGACAAAACACTTCGAGACACCCAGCATCCTTGAGAAGTCTTCTGCCGACTTTTTCGGTATCATCCTCCCTGTTTTTTGAGAAGTCCCTTGGTAGTCAACTTGCACTTTGTCGAATTCCAATGTCAACCATTGTTTGTTATTACTGATCGTGAAGTCGTTGTATTCATATTTATGGTCATTGGCGATGATCCGAAGTGACTTGGACACTTTTCCAGCATTCAGTCTAGAAAAACGAATTAAAAGAAAAATTTTCGTGATCTTATTTACTTACTTATTTTTCAAACCAAATTTTTGTGGTTTCATTCCAGAAGATTATTTGGGAATTCGAACAATTCATTTTTGGAGAAGTGCATTTCCTGTGAACGATTCTTTGTTCGTGTTAGGAATGAATACGAAAAAAAAAGGTTCAACTTTTAGTAATGAAGGACTCTTCCCTCATTGACAGAAGCTTAAAGGGGGATCGCTCTGATGCGCACAAGAAACGGACAAAATTGCGCGTTACAGATTGGTGGTCACGGCCGTCTGGCTGGCCGATACGTTTGACATGCTAAAATAGAAAAAGAAAATTAAATTTTCGTAACGAAAACATGTGAAATGAACAAAATAAATACGAAAAATATGGAAAAAAAACGGCCCGCGCTGTTGGATTCTCAATCCGACGGTCGCAGCCACCAATCTGTAACGCGCGTTTTTGGGCGCAATTTGTGCGCTTCAGAGCGATTTTTGGGCGAATACTTCATGATAAGTAGAATCAGCATGCAAAAATAAATGAAAAAAAGCAGGTGATCATAGTCTTCCTTTAAATGTGAGGTCGGAAAAAGGGGTTATAGTCATTAAACGGTTTCTTAGTCAAACCCAAGTCAAGAAAAAACTAGGGAAAGAGAGCGGGGTCGAAAGGTAGAGAGTGGATGGGTGTGAAAAAAACAAGTTAAATCGAAAAGGCTCAACTGCCTGGAGCGCCCTTGCATCCTCCCCTTGATAACCCTGCCCCCCTCCCCCAGTATAAACAGTATAAACAGTAGTATAAGTAGTATAAATAGTAGGCTATAACAGACTTATCTTCACTAAATTTCCCCCAAAACCTCTCTCGAATGACCCTTGATGACAAAGTCTATACTCCATCCCCACATTGTCTATACTTAGCCCCCAACATTCTATTCAAGGCTTCAGTAAGCTCCCGGGGACCCTGTCTGAATGTGTCCCTTTTTCCCTGGTACTACGCTTACTTCTAGGTGCAAGCAAGCTCCCGCCAAAAATTAAACTCACTCTTTCGCTGAACGCACCATGGTTAAAGTGAGAAATTATTATGAAAAACAACGCATAAAGGGCATTAGGATCGTCACGTTTTTTCACGTACCGAGGCTTTCGTTAAAGGGAGAGTAAATCATTCCAAAAATTGTATATGTTTTTACAGAATTTCGGGCAAAACAACGAGCATTATAAATACGTTAATTTCCTTCTTGAGCTAGATTTTGACATATTATTGTTCACATGAGACCTATAACTAAAAACCTGAAAAATTTTTTGTGATCTAGATTGTAGTTGAAGAAGTAAGTTTACGTTTAATCTGGATTCGGAAGCACTTTTTGACCATACCATCAACTGGAAAGTTGTTTTGCCCAAAATTCTGCGTCAGTTCATGTGAAAACATACACCCAGCTTTCCTATTGATATTTTTTGCAAGAATATATCTTTTTGCATAATTGGTCGTTCTCTGAACTTTATTTAAAAAATTAGAGAGGTCATATTTTATCAAGTTGAATGTGAATATCTAAAGTTTGAATAACAATATAAATATTAATGTTGCTTTCTTTCTGTTTTCTATAATTTTTCTTTCATCCCATCTCCCACTTCTTGTTCTTTTCTCAATTTATAAGCGTTTCATTCAAACATTGTTTTACTTTCAGCCGAAGAAATACATTGCAGACACAAAAGAGTTCTCTCACACAAGTATCGGTGATGGGGTGTGAAAATGCGCTCCAATGTGCTCGCGCTGAGTATTCCACATTTCCACACTAACGTTGATTGAGTATTCTGTTTTACGGTAAGCAGCGAAATTCGTTTTCCATTATGGCACAATTTCCCACCTCATCCTCGATAGTCATGTGTGCTCTTGCAAAAAAGTGCGAAAACACAGAGCTTTGAATCACAGATTCTTGTAATAAAACGAAGAAAGTAGATAAGTTTATTATAGAAAGGCAAAAACGGAATTATAAATACGAGAAAAAATCTATATGAACAAACAAACATAGAAAAGAATGGAAAAAAAAGTTTCCAAGTTTCGAAGACCAGTCTACCTAATGACTCGCTTCTTTTCGATCCGAATACAGTTTCCCACATCATCGTATGGGTCAAATTCGATAGTCAACTCTTCATCTTTTTCAGGGATCTCAATATATTCGTTTCCAAAGTTGGTACGAAGATTTAGATAGTCTATGTCATTGTCGATTGTGATGTGGCAGCAGATGAAGTCAGGTGAGCCGAGAAGAATCTGAAATACGGAGAAAAATGTAATAGAGTTTGGATAAATCGAAGCTGAATATGAGATCAGAAATTGTGGCTTAAACCCGATATCCCCCCGCCCAAACTAATGTCCAAAAGCCTCATTCTTCACAGTATTGACAGATTTTTTTGGATATTTGGAAATCCTGGTTTTGTGCCTCCTTTATGTTATAGTAGTATGGGTGAATGGAGAAATCCTCCTTGGTTGACCATATGGAGTTGACCATATACACCCCGGTGAAAACCGATTTTTCCAAACTTTCTTGCTTAAACCTTAGTGCATTCAACTCCATATGGTCAACCAAGGAGGATTTCTCCATTCACCCATACTAGTATTGACAGAATTAAATGGAAGAGACAAAAGGGACAATCAAAAATTTTTTTCCATTAAATTTGCGAAACTCACATCTCTGAAGCTCGTGTACTCCTCAACTGAGACTGTTGGAATACTAATGTAGAATTCCTTGAGATGGAAAAACTTTCGAAATGAGCAGATTATTTTTCCCACTCTCGCTTTTTTCAATTGTTTCCATTGTTCGAAGGTTACAATACGAGTGAAATCCAAGTAATCATCGTGAATGATTTCGATCGATTCGAGAGTTCCGGGTTCCATAAACGGTAGAATGCTTTGCAAAAGATTCATGTTGGTGTCGCCGATGTCAACACACTTCACTGGTGTTTGATGACCTCGAATCCTTAGAGACACGTCAACAACTTGAAGCATCTCTCTATCAGTGAATTCCTTGATGTCTATCATCCACGTATCAATTGTAATCTTTGGCCAATTAAAAAATGCCGAAAGAGTATAAATCGCCTTTTTCCATTCGGTCTCCTGTTTATACTCTGGCAATCGATGTCCTTCGGAGAAGTGTATTTCAGTAGATTTCGCATTCACAGCCAAGCTAACTTGCTTGACATTCTGCTTGAATTTGTAGACAAGCAGACGGAAAGCCACCGATACATGAAGAAGATTTATTCTGCAAAAAAGTCATCAAAAATAGAAGTGAAGAGATCAATGGGTTTCTGGGTTAGAGCTCATGTGAAACATGATAGATGACCTTGTGAGGCTTTATAAAAAAACAAGAGGATTCAAAATGAAAACTTTTGAATTAGTTTCCTCTATTGCTTTTCCGATCATTTTATCTGATAACAAATTTAGATCAATATTCCAAAAGATAGAGTGAAACCCTAATCATTTAGGGCTTCACTCAAATTTTTGAATGGAAACAAGAAAGGGGCGTAATTTCATCTGAGCTGGACTCACAATTCGTCTAGATTAGTTTCAGATCAAAACATTCGCGCAACTTCATAATTCTTATTCACTCACTTTTCACTCAGTGCTGATTTCACCACAATCTTTTCCAAAACCTCGTAAGGACAGTCTCCTAGTCCACGTGTTTTGTGGTCCTTGCTTCGATCATAGTCCAAATCCTTACTTCCATTCAAAATCCGATGATACCAGAAATCGAAGTTTTTATATGTGATAGCACTATGACCAAAAACTTCACAAAACGATTGATATCCTTCGAAAGATGATCTTCCGTTTTGAACTTCGTATCCAATACATTTGAGTAGATACTTGTGTTTCTCCGAGATGTTCATTCTCACAGTCGAACGGTTCGGAACGTCAGATGGCTTGTATTTGTTAACCACTCGATCACGCAAGAATTTGAACTCCTTGAATTTAACCACACCCTTGCCAAAGTCATTGCAAAATAGTTTGTATGTTTCAAAAACGGGTATTCCTTCTCGAATTTTTATGTATTTGAGGAGTGTTTTCCAACATTCGTCGTCATCCATTTCCAACTTTGAAAACATCGATCCCAGAACATCGATTGAATTGAATCTATAAAATACTTTTTGCGAATTTTAAAGAAGATAAAGTTATCGCGATCTGAGTTTATTCATTTGAAAAAAAAAAGAAAAGTCAACACAGAAAGCAATATTATTTTTTGCAGTTGGAAGTAAAATTTTTCGAAAATTTTCAAAATAATTTTCTGATAAATTCAATCTTTAATCTTGGTCGTGCGCGCGAACTGAATATATTTATTCACTTACCTTCGCTTCAAAGCTGAACCGTCGATTATTGACTGGAGGGGAAGTCGAATAATTCCAGCGATTCCTTATTTGTTGCAGTTTCATCATCGCCGTAAAACTTCGTTGTTTTCGAGTTTCACGGCAATTTTTTCAAAACGTGGTTAAAATTTTTTTTCTTCCACGCGCTTTTTTTGCTACTTTTGCAACAAATTCACTGAGTAGCGACTCACAATGATGAATACGGTACATAAGTGCAAAAACCGAGTGGTTTTTCACGCCAGAATGCACACGATAAACACTTTGAAACTGTGCCAAGGTGTGTACCGTGTACAATTCATTCGAGCGCATTTGCACTTACGTACGGAAAAATTTACCACGGAGTTTGAATCTACAGTTCTGTGAAAAGTTTCGTTTGTGTTAGACGAGGAACGAAAAAGATTTCCTGATTTTTTTGAAATTTAATACTATTGTATTTAGATTTCTAAGTATTTTAGAAAAAACTATTGTCGCTTTTAGAAATTTGCAACCTCAACTAACCGCGCCTCACCCATTGACAAAATGTGGAAGTTTCGCATATCTGCCGCACAGAAAAACTGTTTTATAGAGAGATGCTTCAAGTTGTTGACGTGTCTCTAAGGATTCGAGATCATCAAACACCAGTGAAGTGTGTTGACATCGGAGACACCAACATGAATCTTTTGCAAAGCATTCTACCGTTTATGGAACCCGGAACTCTCGAATCGATTGAAATCATTCACGATGATTACTTGGATTTCACTCGTATTGTAACCTTCGAACAATGGAAACAATTGAAAAAAGCGAGAGTGGGAAAAATAATCTGCTCATTTCGAAAGTTTTTCCATCTCAAGGAATTTTTTTGGTTGCAAAAATGGCGTGGTTTGCGACTCTGTTATCGAGCTTTTCTGTGCAAACACCGAGGTTGCAATTCAATAAAAGCGACAATATGAGCAAATTCAAGTTTAAAAACTGAGTTTTTAGCCTAAAGTCCTTTGAAATTCTTGATTTCTATTACTCACTATTTAATTAACGACTGAATGTTCAGCAACTCACTCCTATCCCAGTTCGGATACAAATCAAAACGTTCCTTTTTTTACTTTTTTTTTGTTGAGTCCATTTATGGGTTAGTTGTCGTTGTGGCAAGCTGACTCACAATCGAAAAAAAAAATTGACACAAAAAAAGATTCCCGCTGTACGGTGTTCAAAATGGCTTCCATCACGTGGAAAGGTTCGAAGTAATACAAATTCCCCGAACGATTCCCCAAAAATCTCGTGTTCGTCCACCTTTAATGTCAAGACAGTGAATGTTGAGGAAAATATTATTTTAAGAAGCACAAGATTCAAGCATCAGTTGCATCAGAGCAATAGCAAACTGGATAAAAACGCTATCAATTTTCGGTGATCCCGTAGTTTGAAGAATCTCGAAGATCTCCGTTCAGAAGCACAAGAATGAGTTGAAGAATATTTATCAAACTGAATGCAGCTTCAAAAGTGCTCCAGAAACCAGAAATCAAAGTCAAGTCAACAATATGTATTGCTCAAACAAAATTGAGTTTTTTTTCCACCGTTATGAACAATATGTTGGCTCATTATGTGACGTCTTGAATCATACTTGCAAAATGCCCCTCTCCGGGACGACGCGCGCCGGGAGAGGGGCAACTCCGTTCAAAGAAAACGTTTTTGAACTCATCAGTTGTTCAAAATGTAGATCTCGGCGAGTTCTACAACCGCATGTTGTCCGGGCCGGGCGTTGTACCCGGTTATTTTGGACGGGCCCGGGACGAGCAATAATGGTCGGCCGATGTTACCGGACACAAGGCCAACATGAGGTCGTGGAACTCGCCGAGATCACCATTTTGAACAACTGATGAGTTCAAAAATGTTTTCTTTAAACGGAGTTATCACCCGGCCCGCGTCAACCCGGACAGGGTCATTTTGTATGTGTTGAATGGATTGAAATATTCGCGATATGATAGATGCTAAAATGAAATCAAAAATATTTAGAACATTTTAAGTCAAAAACTATTTATGAGAATAACATAGTTTCCACTCTACAAAAAAAAAACACAAATTATCTGTTTAAACAGTTCAATGAAATTCTCTCGAAAACTTTCTGTCTGAAATTCTTATGTAGTATACCTCAAATATTCCATCAGAGAACTAAACAATCAATCAGCAACGAAAAATAGCTTCTGAGATACTTTTTCCATTTCAATCAACTTTGATTAAAAATTTCTTGCTCTTCCAAAAATATTGAATAGGGAATTTGTTTTCATTTTTTCAGAAACTTGCCATTCGAAAAAAGTTGTCAGAATACAAATAACAGTCGGCAATTTCTGAAATTAAAACCAAACAAATAAAGATTTGGTGGTAGTCGTTCGAAAGTTTGCCCAAAAATTTACTACTCCATCCGAACTATTCAAAAATAATCAGAAAGGAAAGAAATGCGAACGTGGTCTGATAGATTTCTTCTCCCATAATATCCAATATGCCCTCAGTGTATAGAATACGCCATAGAGCCTATTCAGAGTAAGAAAAGCCCCAATGAGAAGACAATATTTCATCTATAAAAAATTACCCAATCAAGTTAATTCAAAGAAATTCAAACTAATTTTCTTGGCAACTCCAAAACAAGGGGCGGTCTCAGAACGTGGGATGTATAAACAAATTTATTATATAACATTTTATAAACAAATTTATGAACCTTTTTGTAAACTGCGTGAGGATTCGAAACCCCAAAGCTTTCAGAACACTACCGGTCATGAAATATTGAAACTGAAAGAAGAAATTTTAAAACACAATCCGTCGAGAAATTCGCTTTTGTTCAAAATTTCAAATCAAGTAGTAAACTTTCAAAGCTCATGCTCTTCTTTGGATTTTTTTTGGTTTTCAAATCAAATGGAGCCTGAATCTGCAAATCCTCCAGAAATTTGTTTGGGTTTCCTTGGATCGCTTCAAAACGATCCACGTAATATTTGAAATGTTGAAAAGTTTTGTTGCAGACAGCTCTAAAATATATTAGGGTGGGAAGAAAGTTTCCGACTTTTCCGGACCGGATTAATTTTTTCTTGTTTTCAAATTTTCACCATAAGCTGGCAATTGTCCCAAACATTCAACTAGGTAACTCGAACAGTTCCGGTGAATTGGGAAACGAACAGGTCATTTTTGTTTCCGTAGAGCGTTCGCAAATAGAAAAAATTACATTGATTACTCTGACATACGGAAACGGAACCATTCCCAGAACAAAATCAGTTTCAACATGTTATCAGAAGTTTATTACTTTCCTATCAAACATACTTCCCTCACTCTGCCTAACTCTTATTGGCCGTGATTTTAAATCCGGGACCGTGATTTTAGAACAGTACCAAAAATATTCTCAATGAGCCACATCATAGTACTAATAAATTCGCAAGCTTCAACTTCTATTGGCTGTTTATGTAGATATGAACGTTTGAAATTTCACCAATCAAACAGTCAGAAACTTTCTTTTCAACCTAATACTTCTCGGCTGTTCCTTTTAATCGTTCGAAGATAGCATCCGATATGTCGGGCGCAATCAAGCATCTACGGAATTCAATCTTCGCTCGGCCACCCTTTTCCTTCTTTCTGCTTATCCGATTATTTCTCATACAGCTACAACATTACCTTCCAAACGATAGATGGACTACACGATGCTAGAAAAAAAAGATACAGAAAATAAGGAGAAAAATTAGTTAGAAATTTAGTTCACTTCTGAGGCCTGGATTCGAATTTTTCGATGGCCAAGATCCTCAAAGATATCTCGAATACCGTTGACCATGTTTCCGTTTGAAATCCCATTCTTCAATATTCAAACGGAGAATTTCCGGTTTGATTTTCAAGTTTTTCAGAGCCAACTTCAAATATTGGTGTTTTGGGCACTCTTCGAACATTCAGTTTGAAAAAAAGTGAAAAGGGACGTTACTTTCTTGAGAATTTGAGAATTTTCTATAAAATTTACTTTCCTTCGGTTCGGTTCTGGTTTGAGTGAGAAAAAAAATTGTAGTGTGAAGGACCATAAATCCAATTCAAGACTGTTATTTCGAACTTCATACGTGGTCCAGTACAAAATTTCGGTAAAATTAACGTACATTTTTTTACATGAATCGACGCAGAATTTCAAGACTCTTCCCGCGACCAGCTACCCTCTCAAGGTAACATCGATGAGTTATCCGTGTGGCGCACTCGGCGTAATTTTTACACCCACAATACGCGTAGCACATTAGGAGTCTACGTTTGCCTGAAAAACTGTAATGGAGACGCACCCTTTAATTGAAACACACAGTAATAGTGGCGCATAGGAAAAGTTTCATAACTTTGTGTTTTCGTCAAAAACTTGAAAAAAAACGATCGAAAAATAGTCGAAAGTACTATCTTTTTCTCTTCGTTTTTTTCCAGGGTTTTTCTTCAAAATATGCTTTTTTGGCTCTGTTCCAGATTAGGGCTCTCTAGCTTTTTAAGGGGTAACTGAAAAATTTAAGGGGTCCCTACCAATCCGTCAGAAGTATAAAGTGAAAGGGTCCCTAAACTTTCCAGGGGTCCCTGAAAAATGATGAGGGTCCCTAAATTGAAAAAAACAAACGACTGTTCCGTTCACGCTTAGCCCCTCTGTTAGGCGCTGTTTTCTCAGTTAGCTTTCTTTTTTGACCACAGAAGGTTTTGTTGTTATGAATGATTATTGATACCTTCTAACAGAAAAAAGTCGTTTGTTTTTTCAACTTAAGAACCCTTATAATTTTTCAGGGACCACTGGAAAGTGTCAGGGACCCTTTCACTTCTGAGGGATTGGCAGGGACCCCTCTAATTTTTAGGAACCCATATAATTTTCCAAGGACCCCTATAAAGTGAAGGGACCCCTATTCTGGAACAGAGCCGTTTTTTTCCCTCACACTCTCACATAAATGGCTCGAGGTGAATGTTCCAGTTTGGAGATTGTAGCTTTTCTATAGTAGGAATGAGCACTTTGGGAAAGAACTTCTAAAAGATATTTCACATTTTATTCTAATTCATTTTTTAACCAACTTCAGTTGGTTTCAGTCAATCAGCAAAAACTCAGCAGTGATGCAACGAACGGACGCTTCAATGTACTTTGTCGCTAACTTTAAGTGAGCTTCAAATTGTTTGCTCAATTTACAATCTGAGGTTTCAGACTATTCTCTACAAACAAAAACGAGGAACCACGGCCCTCTGGACGCTCAACTCAGCTATCCTCTACCACACCCCTACAACTAGTTTCTAGTTAAAAAGTGAAAGTTTCAGTACAGAGTGCCGAGCTCTTCGGATACAAATACTTCTGACTCTAATCCAGATGACTCTAAGAATCAATAAGTAGACAATAAAGATGGAAAGAATGATCTAAATGGTGATTGTGAACTGTAAAAATTTCAAACAGATTCCCGGCCTTTTGTCGTCTCATTGGATTTAGAGATTTTTCTGTGTTTGTACGTAACGTTTTCTATCTTTAATCTAATATTGGAAACGTATCTCAAAATCCTGCATGGGAAAGAAAGTGGTACACTCTAATGGAATGGAATCTGAGATACAGCTATGGTCTATTATTACAGTAAACCAGAAAGACAGCAAGCAACGACAACAAATTTGATAAGTTGATTTCATTATTTCAAATAATCATCTGTGAGAAAAAAATCAATCGTCACCTTTGCTTTTATTAAACTAATTGTAATTGTAGATTTCTCAATTGCAGTTTTTGTTTTCACCATTTTTTTCAAAACTGACCAAGAATAGTTTTGAAACTTTTCTCTAGAGAACATCAAATTTCATCAATTTTCGTAGATGTATTCCTTGTGACTTTTCCCACGTCTGTTTGTAAATTTGCCTGGTTTTTAAACGAAAAAATTGTGTTTTATCGATTGATTACGCCAAAATTTTTCGATTCTCAAAACATGCCAACTGGTAAGCTTATAAGATCTGAAAAACAAAATTTACAGAATATTTCTCAACTCTTCAATTCATTTAGCTGAATATCATCTTTTTTGTTTTCTCTCTTTTCATTTTTGCTATTTGTTTGTCAGTTTGTTCGATGGGTTTAGAAGAGAAGACTTCGTCAGAAAACTGATAACCAATGGATAAAATGGTTAATATACAGAATATTCATACTATGAATGAATTCCAATGATAATTTGTATTGTTTCCAGTTGAAATATCGAAAAATGAAAGAAGAGGTATGTTGATTCAAATACATTCATCAACTTTTTTCTTTTTTTCAGAAAGAAAAGTCTGTTCATATTGTATAAACTCTGATAGGCATGAGATTGAATCAGTGGGAACTCAAACATCGGATCGATCAGACGATGAATCTCAAAAAGGACGGGAGCCTTCAGAAGATTGGCTTGCTGGATATGATGAAAGAGATGGAGAAAGAATCGACGTCATCGATGATTATGATGAACAAGAATCTGAGAATTTCATGAAAAGACGTCGTCAAACAGAAGCAAAGAAATCACTTCAGAATCATCCGGAAGTGGCTTCAGATAAGACTCGTGTATCGATTGAAAGCATCAGAATCTGGAACGTTTTCCGCGGATCCAACGTCTTCTGGTTCGACGACAATTCCAACGGATTCATCTGGATCAGTCAAAGATTTGATGGGTTCTGGAACAAGTTCTGTTCCTTCTGCTCCTGAAGCTAATGATAAAGATGCCAAGAAGTCTAGTCCTCAGAAAAAAGATGGATAATCTTCTCCTGGAAATTAATCTGCACATTCTAATTCAAAAGATTCTGGTTCTAATTTAAATGATTCCAAGGATCCGAAAACGGGCCCAAATGATGATAAGAGTTATGTAGAAAATCAATACAATGGGCAAACAGGAGAGAATGAATCCGTACTTTCTTCTAGTGAGTTGAAGGATTTCGGGATATCTCCAGTAATCTACTTTGCAGACAACGCGACTCCGCCTCCAAAATCCTCTTCTCCAGCTTCTCGTCCATCAGTTTTTCTATATTAGGTTGATCCAAAAACTCCGACACCGAATGTCTCCATAAGGAAGGCGTCTTTGAAGCTCACGGAACCTGAACTTGATGTCACTGATTCGTTCTTTGTAAGTTTCCTAAAAGAATTTTCAGATTTTTATGTGTTTACATTTGAATTTTTCTCACTTCAATTCATTAATGCAAATGTGATAACAAGAAGAAAAGGATGCCATCCGACTCTACCGAAATTTACCTTCCAACTCCAAAAGTCAACATTTCAATATTATTTTTTTCTAATTTTCTTTCTTTTACTTTTTTTTTCTCAAAACTCTGCATGGAAAAATAAAGTGGTACTTTCTAATAAAACGGCATCCGAGATACAGCTATGGTCTTTTTTGAACAGTTATAATGCCGTTCTAAAACAGTTTTAAAACAGTGATATATTTGATATGATTTTGGCCGTTCCAGATAGTTTCCATCAGATGTTGATTCTTGAAATTTTCAGAGAACGTAAAATTTAGGAATGAAACAAAAATTAGCATCATTGTTTTTCTTGGTTTCTCTATTCAGATATCAAAACAACTTTTATTTTTAAGGTATTTGATCTTTACAGAAAACTATACAATTTTTAGAGAGAAAAACTGCCAGGTCAAAACTAAATTCTACATCTCTTTTCAGAAAGTATTTCGCCCATCTTTGTTCATTTTCTGAAGAGTTAGAAACTGTCTAATATCTGAAAATGTATGGAAACTCTGCTATTGATACTTCTGTTTTTCTGGAAACAGTTCCCTTTTTCATCATATTCCCGTGGTTCTCCTCTTCTTAGGAAAATGCCTTTCTTAAAAACCGTCTTCAACTATCTGAGGTATGTTTTTTTTACAGTAAAAACATTGCCAACTTCCTTTTTTAAGGGATACGAGCAAGGTGAAGTGTTGAATTGGAAGAACCTCCGGAAGTTGAAAAAAGACAAGAAATGGGGAGTCATTTGTCATCCATTTATTCTCAATTATATCAATCACATCCTGCTCAATTGTGCCCTTTTCTACACTTTCCATGTTTTAGGTAACATTTTTAGTCGTAAGATTTTCTCTAAACAATATTTTCCAGCTGTAATTTTCTTTCTAATTCTTTTGCTGCTCCACATCATCTCTGGAGGCCTGGTCAAGGGTGTTCTGATCGTCTCCTTCACTGCAGTGTTTTCCTTGTTTTTGCTGATAAAAATGACTATCAGAACACGTTAACTTTCACGTTAACGTTCACATTAACTTTTCCTTGTTTTTGCTGGTTTAACCAGCAAAAACACCTGGCTACATTCGCCCACATTTTGGATCCTTGTTGCTTTTCATATGACGATTTGCATCAAGAAGCAAAAGTAAGTAATTGAATCCGTGGGCCTTACGCAATGATAATGTTCAGGAATGGATAATTTGGTTTCTTCCAATTATTGCCCTTGTATCTGCATGGGCCAATCTTCTTTATGTGATAAGGAAGTCTCCATTCGGAATCTATATTTTTATGATGACAAAGATCCTGAAAAGTTTTGCGCATGTAAGTTTGTTTCCTAAGAATAAACCTATCAAATAACTGGAATTTCAGGTAACCACAATCTAATCATTCAAATCCAACTCGCCTACCTTCTATGTGTTCATGTTCAAGTGCTATGTTCTCCCCATCATTGAGTATTGCTCAGTCGTCTATTCCCCGCCTCCCGGTTCTAAACTCTCTCTCAAATTAGAAACTCCCCTTAGATTCTATACCAGAAAAATTATGCAAAGATGCAATCTTTCTTACTCTTCCTATGTAGACCGACTCCACCACCTCGACATGTTTTCGATGCGTCACCGCAGACTAAAAGCACAGCTTCTTCTCCTTTACAAATTAATTACTGGTGCAGCGCATTTCCCTAATTTGTTCAGTTACATTAAGTTCTCCGTATCGTCCCGTAGACCAATGAATCTTGTTTGCTTAACACTCGTTATTTATAACTACTCAATAATCCCTGAAATGCCAATTCACCGGAGCCGAAATGTTTTCCGATTTGGCTCAACCTCTTACAGGCGTTTGTCTAGGGCCAAACTAGTTAAAAAATGCCAAACTCGAGTCTGTATCATTCTTGCTCCAGGAACTGGAGCACATTAAAGAGCCGAAAGTAAACATCGTCGGATTGTCTCCAAAAATGTTTTCTCGACGTTTTTCAATATGGAGATTACTAATTTCACAATTGTTTTACTCGGTATCAATTTCAAAAGGTACCTGTAGTACTAAATGTTCATTTTTTTGTCATTTTTGGACGTTTTTTTTTGTTCCTGAAAAATTTAACACATGAGGTGCGAAAACAAACACCAGAATCGGATTCTACGCCCAAAAATACGTCGATTTCCTTCTGGAAACCAAAAATCGAGATATACATTCATCGAGATAAATCGGCTTTTATCCATTTTCAGAACCTACCCCCCTCCATGGTGAAAAAAGTCATAGTCTCAGATCCAGACAAAAATTTTGTCACATGTTCCCCTATCCAAATGTGACCTGGTCACCAATTTTTAGCTTCTGGAAATTTGATTTGTAGCCGTGGCACCGCTTCAAAAAATCCACCTCCTGATCCTGGATCAAAAAAATCAAAATTTTTAAAATTCGTTTTTTTCGAGCGGAAAGTGTCGGAAAATGTCTAGTAAGTCTTAAATAGCCGTTTTAAAATTAAAATTTTTTGCGAAATCACGTTTGCTTCGTTAGAATATAAAATTTTCAGAAATTTCTTCAAATAATTGCTTTACCACCAAAAATGACTGGAACGTCAGATTTTTGAGCGGATTATTGTCTGAAACGGCTATTTAAGACTAACTGGACACTTTACGACACTTTCCGCTCGAAAAAAAGAAAATTTAAAATTTTGACTTTTTTGATCCAGGATCGGGAGATGGATTTTTTAGAGCCGATTTATCTCGATGAATGTATATCTCAATTTTTGATTTCTTAGAGGAAATCGACGTATTTTAATATGTAGAATTAGAATCTGAAATCGGTTTTTGCACCTCAAGTACAAAATTTTTCAGAAAATTCGAAATATCTCAAAGAAATCGTGTTGGAAAACGTCTGGAAAACATTTTTCAGGAAGATCGGACAAGTTTTTTTTTTGGTCCTTACTTCGTGCTCCGGTGCGCGGAGCAACAACTTTTTGGTCCCGAATTTAACGTTTCTTGACTATTTGGACCCCAGTCCACCCCATTGCAAAGAATTAGCCCAATCGGAAAACATTTCGGCTCCAGTGAATTAGTACTTCGACTAATTATGGAGAGTTAGTGTTAAGCCCCCATATCTCAGATTTCTTTTCCACCACCGTCCCCACATGGAATGCTATTACCATTAATTTTCCTCACTTTCTATGCCCCTCAGAATTCGAAACCCTAATCACTTCCCAAATCACTCGATTCTAGTCCCTCCCGGTTTTTTCTAATTCTTTCTCCCGGTTTTTCTTTCTATTTTCGGTTCTCCTTGATTGTTTTTATCATCCGTTTTTACCTTCCTTAGATTCGCCTCGTGAGGGGTGGTTTCTAAGTCTTGCATGTAATTTCACAGTATATTTGAAAAGAATAAATAAATTACAATTACAATCTGAATTCCAACTCTGATCGTATTCGCATTTGCCTTTCTTCTTGCCATGAGAGATACTGGAGTTAAGCCATGGCATCCAGCTCTTGAAAGTAACATTACTCTCTCAAATATGACTTTTCTCCAAACTACACTTGTTATTCTTCAAGCAATCACTAAAACCTCCGCTATGATGATAGGTGAAGTTGATGCTGATCAGATTCTTAACAATGAGGCTAATCAATGGATTCCAAGTATTCTTGTTCTCGTTTTTGAGATTGTTACAGTAATCCTTTTGATGAATTTGATGGTATCAATTGCCGTAGGAGAAATCAGTGATTTAAGAGAGAATGCACAAGAACAGATTCTGAAAGTGAAGCTGAGTTTTGTGATTGAAGCTCTTCAATTGAGTGAGCAATTCCCAAAAAGGTTGGGGCTGCATTCGAATCCAACTGCAAATGTATTGGTGGTTATGGATGATGGATTTTACATTTCCACAACTGATGAGCTCCCCTCTGAAATGGTTTCAGTGCCACATAAAGTGAGTGATGCTGATGAAGTTGTGATACCTCCATCAGGTCAACCAGTGGCAGATTCGGACAAGGTGAGTTGCATAATTCCTTGCTTAATCTCAAAAATCCCCTGTATTTCAGATTTTCAAAATGAGCTTCAAGGAAACTGGAATGCGTCTTCGTATCCAACCGATTACTGGAGGTGTCAAGAGAGCTACAATAAGCAAGTGTGATATTGAGTGTATTGAATCATCAGTCTCTGGAATTCCAGTAGTTGAAAGTATCTTTAAGTCGAGAGATTACGAGGTGAGTTTTGAATAATACCAACACGACAGAACGGTGCGATTTAGGCCAAGACAGATATTATGTTGCCCGGAAAGAAATGCGCGCTGAACTTTTTTTTAAATCTGTATATCTCGGCTAGAATTAAAGATACAGAAAAGAAATCAATTGATGAAATGTGCAACATTTTATGTTTAACATTTCGTTAGTTGACTACTTTTCGATACCACTTTTTCTAGCTGAGATATCCGAATTCGCGTTAGCCGGCCAACCTAATATAAAATAAAGTGGCAAAGTTTGTAAAGTTTGTTGTGAGCTGGTGATCATTTCATCACTGCACCTTTTTCATTATCTTTTATGACTGATGGGTCAACACGTTCGATTATAAAGCTTCTATCTTCCAGTAGAATTATCTTTCAGAAAAAGGACTCCTATTGGGAATCATTTGCCAAATGGCTCATCGGATTAGACTGGAAAGGATATTTGGATGTTTGAACCATCAAATTCTACTCTAGAATTCTACCCAAATAACACCTACCTCATTGTAACCACTACCTCGATATTCTTATTATGATCTAATGTTGCGCTTTTATTATCTGAAAAACGACGATAATAAAAGTTTCTTGGCATGTCTATTGCGCATTGTTTTTGCAAGCTCATTCAACAATACAGAACTTTTCTCCAATAAGACTTTCACGTTGATTTTTGCATTAAAAAAAAAGATATTGGAACGAAATGGCATTTTTAATATTCCGCGTGAACTGGATTTCAAAGAGTTTTTTCTTGTGACCTTTCCACGTCCCTTTGTGGAGTCCGTCTGGTTATTGTACGAAAAAAGTTTTATTGATTGATTACGCCGAAGTTTTTGGATTCTCGCCACATGGCATCTGGTGAGTTGAAACTGACTAGTTTTTCAGAGATAAACCCCAAAAATGTTCCAGAATATTTCTCAACTTTTCAATACATCTGTCTGAATATCGTCTTTTTTGTCTTCTCTCTTTTCCTTTTCGCTGTTTGTCTATACGTGTGTCTGTTTGTTCGATGGGTTTATAAGAGAAGACTTCGTCAGAAGACTGATGAAATGATTGAAGCCTACAAGGGAGAAGAGGAAAAACGAAAGGAGATTGAATTGAATTTGAAGAAACGGGAATTGGATCGTAAGTTTTTCGATGGGGAAGTGCGCTCAACTGCACTTTTCGAGCGAGAGTGTGTAGAGAAAGTGTGAAGAATCAAGAGAGTTGAAGGAAGTGAGGCGGAGCGCGTTTGCTGTGCAAATTCATTCGGTTTAATTTTACCATTTTCAGATCCGGAGAAGAAGAAGAAAGGCACTACAAAACATCGAAATATTCATATTGTCACCAAACCATGCAATCATATCATTCAGAAGAATTCTCGAGAATTGATAGTCCAACAAGAGAATGAGAATATTCCAAATGATGAAGTTTCATGTGAACCAGTTGGACAACCACAACAATTCCAACAATCAATGAATCAAATGGTTAATCCACAGAATATTCATACAATGGATGAATTCCAACAACAATTTGTATTGGTTCCAGATGAGATGTTGAAAAAAGGAGGAAGAGGTATGTTGATAGGGCTTCTCACTTTCTTCCAGTAATTTTCCTTTAGTTAAAATATAATAATCATCACCCTTTTTCTTATTTTCAGTAAGAGAAGCCCGTTCATCTGGTCTGCATCCTGAAAGACACGAGGTTGAATCCGTTGAAACTCAAACATCGGATCGATCAGATGATGAATCTCAAAAAGGACCGGAGCATTCAGATGATTGGCTTGCTAAATATGATGAAAGAGATGCTGAAAGAATCGACGTATTCGATGAGCAAGAATCTGAAAATTTCAAGAATCTGAAAATTTCAAATAATCTGAAAAAAAATGAAAAATTCTACTCGCATTTAAGAGCTAAATACTCGAATGGTGATGAGATGTGTAAGGGATGCACCTTTAAAATTGCGGAAAAGTCTCAAAAGACAAAAACTGTGAGTAATATTTTTTTGTTTGATTGTAACTTTGTAACTTTTTTCTAGAAAAGAGTGACAATTTTTGATGCTGAAGACACGTATCACGAGGATTGTTTTATAAAGAGATTGAATGCGAGAAAAATGGAAAAGAAAGGAAACGAAAGATTGGAATGGATCCACCCTGTCGATATTGAGCCGGAGCATTTCCTTCGCATCGACAAATCCATCAAGGATTATAACAAGCCAACAATAGTGGATATTTCTCAGCTCAAATTGGAAGTTGCACCGTACAATAGGAACAAGATTAAGTCAAAGTGTGAAACCTGCCGGCAAGGAATAGAGTATGGAGAGTGCCGTGTAAATCTTGGCAAGACGTTTGCTCATTTGGCCTGCTTCTTATCAAAATTCCAACAAGTCGAAGGCTTCCTAGATGAGTGCTTGGAACAATTGCGGAATCTATCTCCCCATTATGCAGCAAAGGCTCAACAGGACGTCTTTAATCATAGAAATTGAACTATGAAACTTGATGTTTAATAAATAAAAGTTCCATTTGAGAGATTTTTTAAAAATCTTTTTTTAAAAGTTTGTGTTACAATCATTTTCATAAAAACAAACTCTTGGGGAACATTTGGTTTTAGAATATTCTTTTGTCAATTGCGCTTTATCGAGACCTTAATTTCCTCCCTTACGAGCTCCTAACAAAAAAACAGAACTAGAAAAACGAGAAAATACTCAAACAGGTTTAGATGATTTATTGAAGACTTTCAATAAAATGGATGAGTGTATCCTAAGCCTTTTCTGAACGTTGGTCATGCTTTTTGAAGTGATGGTAACCTTTTTGGTTCAATAACCTGTTTTGTATAGGAGATGATTCTCCCGTTCATTCTTGGCAATGCCCCGCAAATTCCGGTGATTGTCGCGTTCATTCAAATCGTTTCTCCCACTCATTCTTCATTGTTCTGCTATTGTCAAACAGAGCCAAACTTCGAATGAAATGAGTGCTTGTCGAGTCCTTCCGAGTATTTCGGAGTTTCTATAAAAACTCATTATGTGCTCCTAGCTGAAAAGTTGAACTTGGACGAGTAGAGATATTTTTCAGAAATAGTCGGACGTGTTCAGAAACTTCATGAAGCATTCAAAAAAAAAAAAGATTTCAACCCGTTTTTAGCAATTGAAGCTCCTTAAATATCATGGATCGGATGAACTGCTTAGATTGTGTAGTCATAGTGAAAGAAAAGAATCGGAATTAAAAATTATAAAAGAAATCCAAATTCAGTCTTCCTTTGAGATTGGTCGGTATACAGTGAATAGCTACAGTAAACCCGAAAAACAGCGAGCAACGACAACAAATTTGATAAGTTGATTTCATTATTTCAAATAATCATCTGTGAGAAAAAAATCAATCGTCACCTTTGCTTTTATTAAACTAATTGTAATTGTAGATTTCTCAATTGCAGTTTTTGTTTTCACCATTTTTTTCAAAACTGACCAAGAATAGTTTCGAAACCTTTATCTAGAGAACATCAAATTTCATCTGTTTTCGTTGATGTATTCCTTGTGACCTTTCCCAAGCCTTTTTAAAATTTTCCTGGTTTTTAAACGAAAAAAAAGTATTTTATCGATTGATCACGCCAAAATTTTTCGATTCTCAAAACATGCCAACTGGTAAGCTTATAAGATCTGAAAAACAAAATTTACAGAATATTTCTCAACTCTTCAATTCATTTGGCTGAATATCATCTTTTTTGTTTTCTCTCTTTTCATTTTTGCTATTTGTTTGTCAGTTTGTTCGATGGGTTTAGAAGAGAAGACTTCGTCAGAAAACTGATAACCAATGGATAAAATGGTTAATATACAGAATATTCATACTATGAATGAATTCCAATGATAATTTGTATTGTTTCCAGTTGAAATATCGAAAAATGAAAGAAGAGGTATGTTGATTCAAATACATTCATCAACTTTTTTCTTTTTTTCAGAAAGAAAAGTCTGTTCATATTGTATAAACTCTGATAGGCATGAGATTGAATCAGTGGGAACTCAAACATCGGATCGATCAGACGATGAATCTCAAAAAGGACGGGAGCCTTCAGAAGATTGGCTTGCTGGATATGATGAAAGAGATGGAGAAAGAATCGAAGTCATTGATGATTATGATGAACAAGAATCTGAGAATTTCATGAAAAGACGTCGTCAAACAGAAGCAAAGAAATCATGTCAGAATCATCCGGAAGTGGCTTCAGATGAGACTCGTGTATCGATTGAAAGCATCAGAATCTGGAACGTTTTCCGCGGATCCAACGTCTTCTGGTTCGACGACAATTCCAACGGATTCATCTGGATCAGTCAAAGATTTGATGGGTTCTGGAACAAGTTCTGTTCCTTCTGCTCCTGAAGCTAATGATAAAGATGCCGAGAAGTCTAGTCCTCAGAAAAAAGATGGATAATCTTCTCCTGGAAATTAATCTGCACATTCTAATTCAAAAGATTCTGGTTCCAATTTAAATGATTCCAAGGATCCGAAAACGGGCCCAAATGATGATAAGAGTTATGTAGAAAATCAATACAATGGGCAAACAGGAGAGAATGAATCCGTACTTTCTTCTAGTGAGTGTAAGATTAAAGAGTTAGAGTTACAGTAATCATGGCCAAAACTTGTTTTGTTCTAATTTTCTTTCTTCTCCTTTTTTTCTCAAAATTCTGCATGGAAAAATAAAGTAGTTTCTAATAAAACGGCATCCGAGATACATCTATGGTCTTTTTTGAACAGTTATAATGCCGTTCTAAAACAGTTCTAAAACAGTTCTAAACAGTTCTAACAGGTTGAAAAAGTTTTAAAACAATGATATATTTGATATGATTTTGGGCGTTCCAGATAGTTTCCATCAGATGTTGATTCTTGAAATTTTCAGAGAACGTAACATTTAGGAATGAAACAAAAATTAGCATCATTGTTTTTCTTGGTTTCTCTATCCAGATATCAAGACAACTTTTATTTTTAAGGTATTTGATCTTTACAGAAAACTATACAATTTTTAGAGAGAAAAACTGCCAGGTCAAAACTAAATTCTTCACCTCTTTTCAGAAAGTATTTCGCCCATCTTTGTTCATTTTCTGAAGAGTTGGAAACTGTCTAATATCTGAAAATGTATGAAAACTCTGCTATTGTACCTTCTTTTTATCTGGAAATTGTTCCCCTTATCATATTCCTGTGGTTCTCCTCTTCTTGGGAAAATTCCTTAACAAGTGACAATCTTTTTTTTTTCGAAAATTCTTTTTGATTCGTTGAATTTTGCTATAGTCACATTTATTCCCTATCAAAATGCGTGGACTAACTGCACTTCTCTTCCTGGTCAACACCTCATTACTGCTCTTGATAGATTCTTCTTCGAAATCTCTTTTTAATGTTATCATCGCCAGAGAGATAATTTCAACTACAATGTTCAATTCTTCGAGGAAAACTGTTGGATTTTCAATTCTAACGATGAAATCACTCATCAGATAATAGGTAATGCTCGTCCTGGAGAAGCTCGTCACACAATGTCGGGATTACAAAAAAGAAAAGATAAACCGCAGTCAAATGTTTGTTTATGGTACGACTTCTCAATTTACTTCAATATCAATTTCCCAGGCTGACGAGGTAGTTATGAGCATTTATCATGATTGTATCAGGTATTTCGATAATTAATGCCGTTCTTTTCCAAGGTGGTTTATCCTAGTTTCCAAAAGTGAAATCTTCACGAACTTTATTGCATTATATAGGCTATAACAAATATAGAAAAATACCCAAACTTGGTGTCTTCAGAAACTTTTATCTTGGATTGGCAAGCCATATAAAGTAGACTATTTTTTGATTACTTTTTGCTTTTCGTTTTTCTCAGTGGCGGTACGAGTGAAATTGGTCTTTATTATGTTATTGTAACAATGAGTAACCGTCCTCACTTTCAGAAAACTCCATCTTAGATTCAGATGCTTCACAGCGAAAATTAGCCATTTGGCATATTCACTGAAATGTGGCTTACGGCAGCCTTCCCTAAGAAAAAAAAACGGATCGATGCTCATTTTTTCGATTCTCATTTGGGGGTTATTTTGGTCCTTTCATCGTTTTTTTTTTTGGCTTTAACTGTCAGTTGAGCAAAAAATAAGATCTCATTTTGTTTTACATTTTCGTTTTTCAACTTTGTAAAAATCTTTAAAATTGACCGAGTTACGGTCAAAAACCTCTTTTTTGAAAATCTGAAAAAAAGTCAATAAATCTGGAAATAGACCGCTTTTCAATATAAGAACTTTGCCAAAGTTCTACTCTTCGCGGGGTCTAACTTTTACACCTAGACCCGATGGATTCTGAGGGTGACACTTGTGAAGTAATACATGTAAATAAAATTAATCTGTCAAGTTTGAATTTTTTTTTTCAGCAGTCCTTTTTCTGGTTATTTTTCCGAGAAAGGTTCCACTACAAACAATAATATTCTATTTGATAAAGCATTGTTCTAATAGTAAAATCACGGTCTCGAAAAAAAACCATGTTCTCAGAATAAAAGCATGATCCCAGTTCTAAAACAACGGTCCTAGAGAAAAATTTCAGAAGAATCATCAATGACTTTGATTCATTTCCAGGAGCAGGTTCGTCTTTTTTCTTTGAAGAACCAGACTTTTTTCATCCTCACCAGTAATTCCTGGAACAGAAGATACAGAACTTGTTCCACACTTTGTAAAATCCTAGAGTGATCCTGATAAATCCGTTAGAGTCATCGTCGAACACGTTGGACCTATTGAAAACGTTTCTGATTCTCAAGAAGTCATATATTTTGAAGGAGATGGTGGAGCATCACTTTCAATCGATACACGAGTCTCATCTGAAGCCACTTCCGGATGATTCTGAAGTGATTTCTTTGCTTCTGCTTGACGACGTCTTTTCATGAAATTCTCAGATTTTTGTTCATCATAATCATCGATAACGTCAATTTTCTTTCTATCTCTTTCGTAATATCAAGAGATATCTAATCTTCTGGAGTCTTCAGCCCTTTTTCATATTCAAAATCACAAAATTTATCAAATACTGTCAGACTCCTTTTTTTTGAGAAGCAAAACAAACACTATCGCCAAAAGGAGCAAACTTGCCAAACCGAATTTTTCTGATTTATAGAACGAGAGCACAGCCAGCTACACTATAAGAGCAGCAAAAAAAATATTCTGTGGATTAATCATTTGATCGATTGGTTTTTGTTGTTGCAACTGCTGTGATCGTCCGACTGGTTCACATGAAACTTGGAGTAACTAACTCTGTTCCCGACAAAAAAAAGCCAAATTCTGAACAAATCAATCTGAATTTCGTATTCACCTTCCCATCTTATAATATTTGAGTTAAGATGCTCCATTTTGTCGATGTGAGCTCAAGACAGCAATAACAATCCAATAAAAAAAGAGATTTTTTCAAATCAAATGAAAAGAAACAGGATTGGGATTACAATATATTTACTAAAGAATATGAAAAATATATGGTTAAAAGGTTATCAGATGAACTTGTGAATCTCATCGTAGATGATGAGAACAAGAGCACCTCAAGTACCACGGAAGACATTTGAGAGCGCTCCTTTGAACATGGCTGAAATTCCTTCATTCTTGATAATTTTGACGGCATAATCCAAAGTGATCTTGTAGAGAACGTCTTTGCGACCAGATTGCATCATCATGCGACGACGAACAGTATCCCAAGGATAAGAGAGAATTCCAGATCCAACAGTGACGACTTGAGCAATTGCCCAAGCAGCGAAGAAGTTGAGTTTCTTTCCATCAGAAGTGAATACCATCTTTGCGGTATCGAACATTCTGAAGTATGCAGCACGGTAGATGATGATATCTTGAACGGATACGAAGAAGTCTCTGTAAAAGTTACAGTAATCTTCTGGTTTAATTATTCAAAATTGATTACCTGTAGAGACCGATTGGACCATCAGATTTAGCAATCATGGCAAGACAATCAGCAAGCTCTTTAAGCTCTCGTTCATTACCCTTTCCGACATCAGCAGCCAAACGGGTACGAGCAATGTTTAATGGATAGACTAAACAGAGAGAAGTGCCACCAGAAAGCTCCTCCAGAAGCAAGATTTCCAGCAAAGAACTTCCAGAAATCTTTTTTTAAACATGTTATTATAGTTGTCTTCGAAAGCAAAGTTATACTTGCTCTTTTGGCACACGAACGAGCACATCAACGATTCCCTTGTAGCGTTTATCGGAGGTAATGGTTTGAGAAGCATCCTGAACTTGCAGAAGAAGCTTGACACGTTCAATTGGAGCAACGGCAGTTTTGGAGACAGCAGCACCAGTGCCTCCCGAAGCGAGATCAATCAAGAATTTTCGGGTGTCGAATCCCTTTTTCTCGTCCTTTTTCTTCTCGATTGGCTTTGAATCTCCTCCTGTAGTTAGAAGTTCGAGATGATTCAAAAAGAAACATAAGAGAAACATACCTCCGGACATGTTTGCAGAAGTGCTGTTGAATATCCAAGCGGTTGAAAACCGGAACTGATTTCCCGATTGACGATTTGTCCAATGTTCGAATGTGCTACGTGGGTAATACGTAGAACGCCCTTCTTGATAAAAGGTCACGTAAAAAGTACAGTATACAGAGAATTTTTCGCTTGTCGTTGCCAACAATTTGTTTTTTCTTTTTGTTTAGGTCTTTAGTGACGTTTTTACTATTGTAGTACGTTCTAGTTTGTTTGTTTTTTTTTTCTAAGAAAACATTTTCAAATATTTCAAACTTTTATAAATCATTTAATCGGTTAATTGGTCTTCTTTTGGTTTAATTCTTCAATACTTTTCATTGTTTGCTGTATCACCAGTGGGGAGAAGTCCATCCCAATCAGCAAACTTTCCACTCCGTTGACAATAAATGAATCAAACTTTGTCAATTCACATTTTAAGTGGAATACACCATTAGTCGTCCGAACTCTGGGGCCGCCTTTCTGAATAGGACTCCAACAAGCGATACAGGTGGACCTGTTAGTTGGTGCTTTCTCCAAAGTAAGCATTGAAATAGTTCCGATTCTCGGTTTTTTATAATCATTGATAATTTTCTTGAGATTATTTAAATCTTCAGTTTTCCCTGTGAATGTGACATCAGAATCTTTCGAAGTCCACGAGCGGTCACCACTTTCTTTGAGTGCAGTCAGATGGATGGCTAGACAACTCAAATGGAAGTGCTTCTGATCATTTAGGTTTGATTCACATTTGATAACCGGCTTCCCCTAAAAAAGTTTAAATTTGATGGCTGTGGGGAAAAAATAAACCAACATTGGCAACAATTTTCCTACAACGGAAACATAAGTGACGAGTTGTTGAATAAAAACCAGTAAATCGATATGGCATTTTGTAAATCTGCGTAAGTAGGAAAAGAGATATTAGAAATAAAATCATTTGGTTTCAAAAACATATATTTGCTCAATACGTATAAAAGATCACGCAGAGATTATAAAAAGTACCCAAAATTATAAGGGATTCATGAGTTTTTCTTCGCAGAAAAACCAAGTCGGTATCCAAAAAGAAAGTTTTCATGAAAACACCTAACATGTAAGGACTATCGTCTGTATCACATATTTCAGTTGCGGAAGTTTCAGATATTGGGGTTTTTCCAACACAACTGAAGACAATCCTTATCCTACGTTCCTCTCGAAAATCAGATCAAGAAATTAACAAGAAGAAAAGGATGCCATCCGACACTACCGAAGTTTACCTTGCAACTCCAATAGCCAAAACTCTAAAGTGATTCTTTTCTGATTTTCCTTTTTTCTTTCCTTTTTTCATATTCCTTGGAAACGTATCTCAAAATTCTGCATAGAAAAATAAACTAGTTTCTAATAGAACGGCATCTGATATACACCTATGGTCTTTTTTGAACAGTTATAATGCCGTTCTTAAACAGTTTTAAAACAGTGATATATTTGATATGATTTTGGCCGTTCCAGATAGTTTCCATCAGATGTTGATTCTTGAAATGTTCAGAGAACGTAGGAATGTAACAAAAATTAGCATCATTGTTTTTCTTGGTTTCTCTATCCAGATATCAAAACAACTTTTATTTTTAAGGTATCTGATCTTTACAGAAAACTATACAACTTCCAGAGAGAAAAACTTCAAGCCAAAACTAAATTCTACATCTCTTTTCAGAAAGTATTTGGTTCATTTTTGTTCGTTTTTTTGGAAACTGTCTAACATCTGAAAATGTCTGAAAACTCTGCTATTGATACTTCTGTTTTTCTGGAAACAGTTCCCTTTTTCATCATATTCTAGTGGTTCTCCTCTTCTTAGGAAAATGCCTTTTTTAATAACCGTCTTCAACTATCTGAGGTATGTTTTTTTACAGTAAAAACATTGCCAACTTCCTTTTTTTAAGCGATACGAGCAAGGTGAATTGTTGAATTGGAAGAATCTCCGAAAGTTGAAAAAAGACAAGAAATGGGGAATCATTCGTCATCCATTCATTCTCAATTATATCAATCACATCCTGCTCAATTGTGCCCTTTTCTACACTTTCCATGTTTTAGGTAACATTTTTAGTCGTAAGATTTTCTCTAACCAATATTTTCCAGCTGTCATTTTCTTCCTAATTCTTTTGCTGCTCCACATCATCTCTCGAGGCCCGGTCAAGGGTATTCTGATCGTTTCCTTCACTGCAGTGTTTTCCTTGTTTTTGCTGGTTTAACCTACCTGGCTACATTAGCCTACATTTTGGATCCTTGTTACTTTTCATATGACGATTTGCATCAAGAAGCAAAAGTAAGTAATTGAATCCGTGGGCCTTACGCAATGATAATGTTCAGGAATGGATAATTTGGTTCCTTCCAATCATTGCCCTTGTATCTGCATGGGCCAATCTTCTTTATGTGATAAGGAAGTCTCCATTCGGAATCTATATTTTTATGATGACAAAGATCCTGAAAAGTTTTGCGCATGTAAGTTTGTTTCCTAAGAATAAACCGATCAAATAACTGGAATTTCAGGTAACCACAATCTAATCATTCAAATCCAACTCGCCTACCTTCTATGTGTTCATGTTCAAGTGCTATGTTCTCCCCATCATTGAGTATTGCTCAGTCGTCTATTCCCCGCCTCCCGGTTCTAAACTCTCTATCAAATTAGAAACTCCCCTTAGATTCTATACCAGAAAAATTATGCAAATACGCAACCTTTCTTACTCTTCCTATGTAGACCGACTTGTGATACCTCCATCAGGTCAACCAGTGGCAGATTCGGACAAGGTGAGTTGCATAATTCCTTGCTTAATCTCAAAAATCCCCTGTATTTCAGATTTTCAAAATGAGCTTCAAGGAAACTGGAATGCGTCTTCGTATCCAACCGATTACTGGAGGTGTCAAGAGAGCTACAATAAGCAAGTGTGATATTGAGTGTATTGAATCATCAGTCTCTGGAATTCCAGTAGTTGAAAGTATCTTTAAGTCGAGAGATTACGAGGTGAGTTTTGAATATTACCAACACGACAGAACGGTGCGATTTAGGCCAAGACAGATATTATGTTGCCCGGAAAGAAATGCGCGCTGAACTTTTTTTAAAATCTGTATATCTCGGCTAGAATTAAAAATACAGAAAAGAAATCAATTGATGAAATGTGCAACATTTTATGTTTAACATTTCGTTAGTTGACTACTTTTCGATACCACTTTTTCTAGCTGAGATATCCGAATTCGCGTTAGCCGGCCAACCTAATATAAAATAAAGTGGCAAAGTTTGTAAAGGTTGTTGTGAGCTGGTGATCATTTCATCACTGCACCTTTTTCATTATCTTTTATGACTGATGGGTCAACACGTTCGATTATAAAGCTTCTATCTTCCAATAGAATTATCTTTCAGAAAAAGGACTCCTATTGGGAATCGTTTACTGAATGGTTCATTGGATTAGACTGGAAAGGATATTTGGATGTTTGAACCATCAAATTCTACTCTAGAATTCCACCCAAATAACACCTACCTCATTGTAACAGCTACCTCAATATTTTTATTATGATCTAATGTTGCGCTTTTATTATCTGAAAAACGACGATAATAAAAGTTTCTTGGCATGTCTATTGCGCATTGTTTTTGCAAGCTCATTCAACAATACAGAACTTTTCTCCAATAAGACTTTCACGTTGATTTTTGCATTAAAAAAAAAGATATTGGAACGAAATGGCATTTTGAATATTCCCGCGTGAACTGGATTTCAAAGAGTTTTTTCTTGTGACCTTTCCACGTCCCTTTGTGGAGTCCGTCTGGTTATTGTACGAAAAAAGTTTTATTGATTGATTACGCCGAAGTTTTTGGATTCTCGCCACATGGCATCTGGTGAGTTGAAACTGACTAGTTTTTCAGAGATAAACCCCAAAAATGTTCCAGAATATTTCTCAACTCTTCAATACATCTGGCTGAATATCGTCTTTTTTGTCTTCTCTCTTTTCCTTTTCGCTGTTTGTCTATACGTGTGTCTGTTTGTTCGATGGGTTTATAAGAGAAGACTTCGTCAGAAAACTGATGAAATGATTGAAGCCTACAAGGGAGAGGAGGAAAAACGAAAAGAGATTGAATTGAATTTGAAGAAACAGGAATTTGATCGTAAGTTTTTCGATGGGGAAGTGCGCTCAACTGCACTTTTCGAGCGAGAGTGTGTAGAGAAAGTGTGAAGAATCAAGAGAGTTGAAGGAAGTGAGGCGGAGCGCGTTTGCTGTGCAAATTCATTCGGTTTAATTTTACCATTTTCAGATCCGGAGAAGAAGAAGAAAGGCACTACAAAACATCGAAATATTCATATTGTCACAAAGCCTTGCAACCATATCATTCAGAAGAATTCTCGAGAATTGATAGTCCAACAAGAGAATGAGAACATTCCAAATGATGAAGTTTCATGTGAACCAGTTGGACAGCCAACTCAACAACAATTCCAACAACCATTGGGTCAATTGGTTAACCCACAGAATATTCATACAATGGATGAATTCCAACAACAATTTGTATTGGTTCCAGATGAGATGTTGAAAAAAGGAGGAAGAGGTATGTTGATAGGGCTTCTTACTTTCTTCCAGTAATTTTCCTTTAGTTAAAATATAATAATTATCACCTATTTTTTTTCAGTAAGAGAAGCCCGTTCATCTGGTCTGCATCCTGAAAGACACGAGGTTGAATCCGTTGAAACCCAAACATCGGATCGATCAGACGATGAATCTCAAAAAGGACCGGAGCATTCAGATGATTGGCTTGCTAGATATGATGAAAGAGATGGTGAAAAAATCGACGTCAGTCCTCAGAAGAAATATGGAAAATCTCTCGTTTTAATTAAGTACATTTATGATGAAATCAACTGTGGTACCTGTCACAAACGGATCAATATGACCTCACAAAGAACCAGAAAAGTAAGTTGTATTTTCTTGTTCATCACAGTAATTTATCTTTAACTTTTTAAGCCGAACGTCGTGGTGCTTCTGAATGATGTGCACCATCAAAAAAAAACACTTTGCCGAAACGTAAGAGAGAGAAAAAACAAAAAGAGAAATTGGAAATTCGAAGAGAGGACGAGATTGAAGACGAAGATTTCGCTCGAGTCAAAGCGACAATTGAAGACTACAACAGCACTAGTCAATTGAATCTCGAAGACATCAAGATCGATGTTGCTCCGGAAACCATAAACAAAACGCACTCAAAGTGTCGTGTTTGTGGTAATTATATCGATTGGGGAGAAGTTAGAGTGGTTCTGGACAAGTGCTTCCACCACCTCTACTGTCATCTGAAGAATTTCGACGAAATCAATGGATTCATAGATAATAAACTGGATGCTTTGACGATATCAGTAAAGTACCGAGAGAAAGCACTGAATGATATTTTCAACCTCGGACAGGACTGAGAGTTTTAAATTGTATGGAAGAGGGAACAAAAAGTGCATGGAATAGGAAGTAAAGGGTACTATTCATTTTTAATACAAATAAATAAATTTATTATATCAAACCACGACTTCTGTTTTGCATCTTACTCAAATTTCGTACAGTTTCATTTTAAAAAAAACTCTTGGAATCACTTGGTTTTAGAAGTTTTTTGTCAATTCCGCTCCATTGAAGACTTCATTTCTTAGTTTGTGTACTTCTTTCGGGAAATTATGTTGCCTCCGAAAAGAAGAAAACGAAATTTTATTGGGAGATGGTTGTGGAAGAAATTCAATGAAATTATGGATCGAAGTTGTACAGTTCATACGGTGCCCGTTCCATATGCGCTCTAATGCACTCAGTTGAAAAATGCCTCTGAAATTCTGATTTTGGTCACCAAATTTTTTTTTCAATTTTTGCCGAAAATGTCATAATGTCATTTTAACAATTTTGAAAAATGCATTTTGGCGACGAAAGTGGAAAATATCGAAGTACTGAGTGCAGTAGAGCGCATATGGAGCGGGCACCGTATGAACTGTATAGGTTGGGTCTGAACGCAGTTTTTGCTATGGTACTCCGAGAAAATAGACCAAGAAAATCGGGAAAAATGAAAAAATATGAAAAAATACGCATTTTTCACATTTGGTACTCTCTTTTTCTCATGATATAATCCTAAAAATTATGATTTGATCACAGTAGCTCATTGTTTTTAGTTCGTCGTTTGTAATTTGGAGTGGTTTTCCGTTTAAATTCCATGTTTTAAAAAATGTGTTTCACTACGACTTCACTCAAAAATCATTCTAAACGATTGAAAAAAGCGTTTGTATGTTCGTAAAGCGAAGGTATGTTCGTGTACAGATTGATGGCATAGTAACTTGAAAAAAAGCGCGCACAAACCTCCCACTTCCCGCATTTGGTTATTCTCTCAATCTTTGTTTTGAACCGTCTAGACTAGCAGTAGTTGCAGTATCTCCAATGTAATTTTCATCCCTATTAAGTCAGACTTCTCTTAATTCCGTAGACTACTTTATGAGAAATATTTTCAGACTTGTTTTCTGTTTTCTTGTAATAAATATCATTCGGAAAATCCATTTTGAACAAAACAGTAAATTCTGAAAATTTAATTTTCAAACCACTTTAATGATTGAAAGCGATTTTCGGGTAGGGTGGAAATAACCATTGAAGAGGTCCGAAAATTCAGTTTTCAGTATTTTTCGGGTGTTTCGAATGGAAGTCTTCTCCATGTGGAAGTAACTGACTAGAAGCCAATTTGATCGTATGGTGAATTCAGATGGAGCTCTGCTGTTTTCAAATATTCTTAGAATGTGAGTGAAAAATTATAAAAACGTGCTATAATGATAATTTTTTAGCTTGCCCAGTATTCCCGAAATTAATGTAGATAGGTATCAGAAGCTGTTGGTAACAAAGCTAATAGAATTGCAGGGCACTCCAGAAGAGTATATTCTGATCAATATCATACTTTCCTGCACTCCGAGTAAACGTTTTGTTCTCAATATCAAACAAAAATTTTAACTTAAAGACTTCCCGGCTTGTCTTCCTTGACGTTGACGTTCTTGACGTTGTCTCAGAGGAGCAAAGAAAGTACACGAAAGCTCTCATGAAGTACTGTATGCTGACCTAAAATGTTTTATAATAAAGTTATTTATTAAAGACACTGAAACTTGGCTTGAATCTCGACCATGTTAGCCCAGTACTAATGCAAAATACCATTTAAATTGAGCTTGTCAATTTCTGTTTCTATAATAAATTCAGTAAAGAATAAAAACGCGCATTTCAATTTAGCCAACCTAGTAATATTAGGGGCGAGGGGATATTCTGAAAATAATTTTTTTTTTCGGGAAAACATAATGTAAAAACAAGTCAGGACTTATTGGCAACGGCACCAGTTATACCGTAAAGCCTGTATTAGTATTGCATGCAATGCTATTTTTGAAAGCCAATGCTCAGGGGCAATTCTAATAGAGGGGCAACTGTATTGTTCAACCAGTTTGCAGATAATTTCATTTAATCGTTTTTTTAATTACTTTTTCAGCTTTCATGTATTAGAAAAACACCTTCAATAGGAGCACACCTCTAATAGAAGGGCACCGAAACAGAGGTATTGAGAATAGAAGAACATGTCCCTCAATTTCAGGTTTTACGGTATATTAGATTTTTCCAAGTTTTTTGCTGAGAAGTTCATTCCGCAAGGGCAACTCTATAACAGGGGCAATTCTAATAGAGGGACAACTGTGTTTTTCAAAGATCTTGTTTGATTGCAATCGGGGAAATACTAATACAGGTTTTACGGTATATGCCGAAGCATTTCGTTTTCTGTATTTCTTTAATATCTGTTCAAAATTCCTCAAATGTACATATAAATTTTTTCGGTTTTTATTGATTGAATTCAAAAATAATGAACTGAAGAGAAGAAACAGTGATCTTCTCGATTCCAGAAGATTGTCTCAAATGGAGAGCTTCTTGTGAAGTGTTTTGAAGATGTTCAAGCTCTTGTGAGCCTTCTGGAATCATCTACATTGTCACAACTCGAAAAAGCTGTTTGCGGATACCTCGCATAAGTGATGAATTATTCATATGTGAAGTTTTCAATAAAAACGTTTTAATTCGTACCGAGTTCAAAAGAATCATACTATTTCATACTATTTTAACTCCAAAGTGATTCTTTTCTGATTTTCCTTTTTTCTTTCTTTTTTTCATATTCTTTGGAAACGTATCTCAAAATTCTGCATGGAAAAATAAAGTAGTTTCTAATAAAACGGCATCCAAGATACAGCTATGGTCTTTTTTGAAAAGTTATAATGCCGTTCTAAAACAGTTCTAAAACAGTGATATATTTGATATGATTTTGGGCGTTCCAGATAGTTTCCATCAGATGTTGATTCTTGAAATTTTCAAAGAACGTAACATTTAGGAATGAAACAAAAATTATGTTTTCCTTGGTTTCTCTATTCAGATATCAAAGCAACTTTTATTTTAAGGTATTTGATCTTTACAGAAAACTATACAATTTCCAGAGAGAAAAGCTTCAAGCCAAAGATATATTTATTGATAAAAGGGCAAAAAAAAGGGTAGTTTGAGCAACAGACATCTGCCAATCAAGGCATCGGGCAGCTGAAGTATTAAAATCATTTTGAATGTTAGATGGCTCAGATGAAAAAAGCTTCGAGTCATCAGCATAGAGCAGAAAATCAGATTGAAAGTTATCTGCCCTCCTCTCTCTTGAAAAATAGAAAGTATGACTCATGGGCAATTGCGTGAAAATGTCCTAAAAGTGTGTCCCAAAACTTTTCTCGGCTCAGAAAAGAGCTTTTTACACGCTCTTTTTTTTGTTTTACAGGAAATCTTTTCGAAATGATGTGGAAAATTTTTTAAAGATATCTGACGTCCAGAAGCCAAGCTACAGGCGTTATTATAAAGCCACTTCTAGAATTCACCGTTTTCGCGTTCTCTCTTTTAGTAGGCGTACATCTACGCATGCGTCGTCTAGCTTTAAGGTCTGGAAAAGCTACTCAATTAATCAGTAATTTTAATTGAATAATAATCGATTATTGGAGTCAAGAGTCATTGATAATTATATCATAATTTTATCAATTCAATCCATTTTTCATTGTGATTAAGCATTTTATGGTCTTGTTTGAGATAGAAAATCAAGGATTACTGTGCCTATAAGTTTGGTCTTTTTTCTTTAGACGTAGATCATTTCTCAATTTTGCTTGAATTCTTCTTACTTACAGTCTGACTAAATATTATCAACTATTACAAACTATTTTAAATTCTATTGCAAGCTTTTTTTCATTTTTTAGTTTTTGTAGTTTTTGTAGTTATCGTGTTTTCTGTAGAATGTGTAGTCAATGTTTCTTTCATATATGAATTTACAAACTTTTCTGTGAATTGCGAACACCAATTTCTAAAAATCCCACAGCCCTGAAGAGATTTCAAAATGCGAACGGTATTGAGAATATTGGAACTGAAAGAAAATATTTCAAAACAGAAGATTAAATCATACAACATTTACTTTAATTTTTTCAAAAATATTTTTTCAAAAATTAAAGTGCTATTTCAAATGCCATGGTCTTCTTTGGTTCGTTTTGCCAACAAATCAAATGATGCCCTAATATCCAAATCTTATAGTCAGGCCATGTTCTGTGAAGAATTTGTCGGTTAGATGAAGTCCAATTAAAATGCTTTTTCAGAGATGATAACACACGTTTGAAAACATTTGATACAGCAGACGATTACTTTTTGTAAGAAAAGACACAGTTTGTCAACTATTCGAAAGAAGATAAGATCTCAAAATAATTTTTGGGCTTTGGAAAAAAACCATTGAAGAAGATATTGAAAAAGGAAACGAGTTTATTACAAAAAGAATTCGAAATTTTAACATTAACTATTTCTAACTACTCAAAGTACTGATGCACCGGCGCCGAAATGTTTTCCGATTTGGTTCATTTTTTCCACAAACCTTGCCTAGGGTCCAAATAGTCAAAAAATGTTGAATTCGAGGCTGTAAGATTCTTGCTCCGGGAGCTGGAGCACGAAAAGAGCCCAAAAATAGAAGTTGTCCGATCTGTCTCAAAAATGTTTTCTCGAGGTTTTTCGGGTCGTAGATTACGAATTTCAGCATAAGAACTTTTAAAAACAATTTTTAAGAGTACCTGTAGTACTAATTTTTCGATTTTTGACCATTTTTGGACGTTTATTTTTGATACTGAAAAATTTAACACTGGACTGGAAAAAACAAACTCCAGAATCGAATTCATCACCCAAAAATACGTCGATTTCCTTTAAGAAATCAAAAATCGGAGTGTACACCCTCCGAGATAAATCCACTTTTATGCATTTTCAGAACCTACCCCCCTCCATGATGAAAAAAGTCATAGTCTCAGATCCGTACAAAAAATTTGTGGCATGTTTCTCTATCCAAATGTGACTCGGTCACCAATTTTGAGCTTCTGGAAATTCGATTTGTAGTCGTGGCATCACTTCAAAAAATCCATCTCCCGATCCTGGATCAAAAAAATCAAAATTTTCAAAACTTATTTTTTCGAGTGGAATTTGTTGGATTAATACTCCATAAATCCTAAATAGTCATTTTAGACAAGAATCTTCCCACAAAACCACTTTTTTCTCGTTAAAGCATGAAATTTTCAAAAATTTCTTCAAAAAGTTGCTATGGTCCTTATAACTTACTGGAAAGAGAGAAGTCAGATCAGATTTTTGTCTAAATTGACTATTTAGACCTTATGGAGCAATAATCTAACAAATTTCACTCGAAAAAATAAGTTTTGAAAATTTTGATTTTTTTGATCCAGGATCGGGAGATGGGTTTTTTGAAGTGGTGCTACGACTACAAATCGAATTTCCAGAAGCTCAAAATTGGTGAGCGAGTCACATTTGGATAGGGGAACATGCCACAAATTGTTTGTCCCGATCTGAGACTATGACTTTTTTCACCATGGAGGGGGGTAGGTTCTGAAAATGGATAAAAGTGGATTTATCTCGGAGGGTGTACACTCCGATTTTTGATTTCTTAAAGGAGATCGACGTATTTTTGGGTGGGGAATTCGATTCTGGAGTTTGTTTTTTCCAGTCCAGTGTTAAATTTTTCAGTATCAAAAATAAACGTCCAAAAATGGTCAAAAATCGAAAAATTAGTACTACAGGTACTCTTAAAAATTGTTTTCAAAAGTTCCTATGCTGAAATTCGTAACCTACGACCCGAAAAACTTCGAGAAAACATTTTTGAGACAGATCGGACAACTTCGATTTTGAGCTCTTTTCGTGCTCCAGCTCCCGGAGCAAGAATCTTACAGCCTCGAATTCAACATTTTTTGACTATTTGGACCCTAGGCAAGGTTTGTGGAAAAAATGAACCAAATCGGAAAACATATCGGCGCCGGTGCATCAGTACTTCAGTGGTTGTTGAGCAGTTAGAAATAACGAGTGTTAAACAATTCCAAATGGAAACCTACAGAGTGGCTCATAAGTATGGAGACTTTTGTGCTGGTGAACTTTGGCTTTGTGCCAGCCTGCCAGATAATCAACTCGGGATCTAACAGGAAATTTTCAACATACGGATAATGTAGTAACTGCCGATAACAGTAGAACTAAATTGAAGAACTCATCTCAAAAATATGGGAACATTCTCCTAAAATAAAATTGCAAAAACACAGGTCCTGCAGCGCAAGCCTTTTAACACTGAAATCTCAATAAGGAAAAGTGCCGGGATCAGATCATAAAAAGAGCTAACCGAATATCCGTTTTTGTGGACTGATAAACGCCCCGGCCGTACGTTTTTGAGCATTCACAATGATATGAGACCGCCTCATGAGCTCAGTTTCGAAAACGCTGCCAGAAACTTCAAGCTTCACAAACTTGGTAACAAGGTTTGGGGCTATATTGCGGGCGTCATTATTATCCGGCGGTCTTCTACTTTTGGGTACTTTGAAACTGATGTTCAAACTTACTCGGATTGAATTTTGGAGTCATTTGGTCAGATACATCATCTGCTATACCATGAAGTAGCCATCGAAACCTCCGCCGCAGAGGGGGGTCTCGCGGTTACATGTCAGAAGATTTGGAACGCTGCAGAAACTTCCGATTTCGGAAAACTGTTTTTCTAACTATTGTATAGGCTCGTAGCAATCAGAAAATCATTCTGTTTTTATACTACTACTCTAATTTTCAAAATACAAACAGAAACAAAAGTCTCCATACTTATGAGCCACCCTGTAGTTAACGTTCATACGTCATACTGGTCCCATTTAATCGATATATCTCAGCTATCATTAAGTCGAAATAAATGGTCTAATTGGTAGTTTTTTGCAAAGGCTTGCGCCGCAGTACCTGTGTTTTTGCGGAGAATGTTCTCATATTTTTTTAGGAGAATGTTCCCATATTTTCGAGATGAGTTCTTCAATTTAGTTCTACTGTTATCGGCAGTTACTACATTATCCGTATGTTGAAAATTTCCTGTTAGATCCCGAGTTGATTATCTGGCAGGCTGGCACAAAGCCAAAGTTCACCAGCACAAAAGTCTCCATACTTATGAGCCACTCTGTATACAAGATATCGCTTTTCCCAGGAGACAAGCTGTACACTCCCTATTTGTCTAAATGTTCTGTATTTTCTCAGGACTGTCCCTTAAAAAAATGCCGCGGAGGGGAAGTACACTGCGTACTACCAATTTTTCTTCACCCCACACTACGCTCCTTTTTCTCCGTCTTCAATCAGTTATTCCCTTCGGTTTGGGTAGACGCCAATTAAACAACAACTTCAAACAGCGATTTTGATTTCTAGTCAAACGTTTTTTAAATAACCAAAGTTATGAACCTTCCTGTAAAATGCGTTCACCAATTTCCAAAGATCCCATAGCCCTGAACTTTCAGAACACTAACGGTCTTGAAAATATAAAAGACTAAAATCACATCAAGTGTGATTTTTGTTCAATATCCAAATCTTCCAGAATCGTTTCGAAATCCCCTCAGATTGCTTCAAAACGATCGATGAATCATTTGAAATGTTGCAGCTATTTGTGACACACCACTCTCAGGTGACCGAACAAGATCCATTGTTTTCACTTGGAACACTTGGCGTATTGCTTATTCTTAGTTTCAGGCGCCTTTTCCATACTCAACGTCACCAATTGCACGATAATTTAGCGGTTATACTCTTCGGCGATCGCTTTCAGAAGTTAAAAATCAGTATCCATCACGTCGGGAGCAACCATGCATCTTTGGAAGTTTGAATTCATGATCTCAAAGGCGATGACGTTTGAATGGTTTTTGATTGATTAGAGAATAGAATGAAAAAGAAACGCAGAGATAAAAAAGAAGTATCACCTTATGTTTGAAGGGAAGCTCGATGAAATGTGGGTCCGACTTCCTAACAACTGCTCCTCATCTCAATTTTTATTTTTCAAAATAAAAGAAGAAAATCAGAGAAGATAGTGTCGTATCTCATCCATTAAAACTGATTGAAGGCAATAGAAATGTCTTTGAAGATAGTAATTGCATGTATGTACCGCCTGGAAGTTTCAGTAGTTCAAGGATTTTTTCTTAAAATTATTGGCGGCTTTAAATATTCAATCTCAGTATTTTATAAAACAAGAAGATTGCAACTCACTTTACTTTCCTCAGTACCCACGTATGAAACCATGATTATTCAAGAAGATCTCGGTCTTCACAATCGCATCTATGACACCAAAAAAATGAGATTTCTATAAAAGAAAATGAGGAGGAATACTGGGTTTTTTTGTACAGAGCATCAAAAGTTCAAATAGGTATTATGGAGAGAAAACCAACAAAGCAAAAAAGATGAATTTTGCTTTCGAAACCAGGAAGATCAGAAGAGTTTTGTATAATAGTCATTTGTCCAACATTCTTTTAAGCCTACTACACATTTTGTTTTTATCCTGATAAAAAAAGGAAACAGCTCAGTATCATTGCGTTTAGATCCTTTTCGTAGTCTTTTTCATAAATCGAAACAGAACACAAAAAAAATGAATTTACCATTTTCTTTATTTTAATTTATCTTTTGTAGTTTTTGTAGTAAAAAAGTGTTGTTCAGAGAGCAAAAAAAGTTGAGAAGATTTCAATAGAGCGCAATTGCCAACTTCAGAAAATCGTGGAAAATCGTGGAGTTTGAGAATGTTATTTTTAACTAAGCTATCGATTTTTTGAAGAATGATTCTCAGAAAGCCTCAAAGTTTTATTGGAAACAGAAATGAAGAATTATTATGTATCATAAATAAAGTTCTAATAATCACGGATTTCGAGTATATTTTATGCTGTGGCAGACAATGGAATGGTGACAGTTCCAGCTGGAGTGATGGCAGCAAATGCAGCTTGAGCATCGTTAGCAACAATTCCATATTCCACAGAGATCATATTCTCTTTCGGTGGTCCAACAGTTCTATTGATCGTCAGGATCTTATGACTGAAAGCGAGCACAAGTCCATAAGCGTCATTGATCCGATAATCTTTTATATTCGATGACTTGATTTTGAAGATAATCTTCTCTCCTCCTCCATTGATCAGTTTGATATTGAATGACCCTCCAGTTGCTGGGATATGGAACCTTTTCGGACCAACAGTGACAGCTTCTTTCATTCTTCGAATCACAAAATCATCTATCAACTTTTTAGCATGAACTGTAGATGGAGTTGGACTTGTGATCTTCTCGAATTGTATTCTTATAGCTTCATATCCTTCGAATGTTCCAAATTGATTGAGGTGGCAAATCAGGTGCTCATCTGTCTTTGACAACCTCACCCTCCAATCTCCAAACGAGATTGGCTGATTACAACTACCACATTTCGACATAATACGATTCCGAGGAGTTGGTGCCGGTTCAATTTTGGTGTCGGCGAAATTGATGCAGAACGGTCGGTTGTATTTTAGAAGAAGTCCTTTTAAGTATTGAACTTCCTCTTTCGTCAACTCAGGAGAATATCCACAATTCCGGGCATCAACCTTTTCTTTTTCCTTCTTAATCACATATCTCGCTTTCGAAAGTGCGTCGAAGCAATGAGAATGAAACGTTTGACAAGTTCGATTTTGTTTTGTCTCAACATCTTCTTCTATAAAAAAAATACCGAATACTCATACTAATAAAGCGAAATCAATTACCTTTTTACTCTTTTGATGTACTAGTGCGATCGGTTTATGGCAATAAGAGCATATATCATTATCATTCGAGTATCGTGCAAAGAATTCTCTAACCATGTCTTCCGTACGATTAGAATTAGATTAATATAGATCCAGAAATGACAGATTTGAATATTTAGAAATCAATCAATCGACCCTGGAAACCGCGTGAAAACCACGACGTTTTGATGAGTTTTCTAAATGTAATACAGACAAAAGCCAGGTAATTATGACGATACATTTGCTTCTTCAAATCAATGACTCAGTTTAAAAAAGGAATTTCATGAGTTTTCCGTGTTAGCAGAATTGCAAATAAACAGATAAATTAAAAGAAATAAGATCAAAAAAATAGTAGGTTGCAATCGTGAAAAAATTTATGAATGATTTTCAGGGGATCTATTATTTTCATAAATGATTTGCGCCAATTCGGTTCAGAATCTTATTCGGAAACTTCTTTACACTCAATTTTCCTTTATTTTGCCATCTTTTCTTAGGGACTTGCCATTTGAACCGTTGGAATAGAAGAAGAAATTTCAAATTTCACAGATATAATTTTTCAGTTAAAGAGCTTTTGCGTTATAAGCTCTCTCAAACCTCTCGAGCCGACTTGGAGCTCTCTATTGTTTCTTGTTATAGTTTAACAGTTCTCATTCCTGGTACCATCAGTTGAATAGACTGAAACAACTTTCTGAGTATCTAAAGTCTTTTATTCCCTTCACTATCGAGTTAAAAAATGTGTACGGAGTAGCCTTCTCGTTAGTGTTCTCTTCTTTATTTTGATTAGTGAAACATCATCATCATTCTTTGATCTTCATAAACTGATCCAAAAAAACAAAAATCCAACAATTCGAATTGGAAATCCAATGCATTTGTAATGAAATCAAGAAATCTGAAACAAATTAGATCGGCGAAGAAATGGCTGTTCTGTTCAACTAACCGTCACAAATCAATTGATCCATTTGAAGATAAATAGAAATAATCCACGAATTGCTGTATTGGTAAACAAAATAATTATCCGAATGCCAATCAATTTAATCGAAAAACTTTAAACTGATATTTCTGTTAATTATGAAGAGATGGGCGGCTTCATGACGTGGAATGTTGCCGGGCTAATTAATTATTTTTCACGCGTTTTTAAGAATTTCCTTTTTTTTCGAAAACAGACGTGAAACAATTGAGGAATAATCTTCCAAAAGTATCTGGTTTAATCAACAATATGAAACGGTTTTGTTGTTTCTTAGAAAAGTTTTTGAATATCAAACATTTTGTTACAGACAACCAGCTGAACATGAGACAAATACAAGTAGAAAAGTTTTGAAAATTGGAAAAATATAGAAGGAAAGTATAAAACATTTGGAATGAATTTCAGACTGGAAATATTTCACACTGTAAATATTTTCTATTTGAAAAAGTTCGTAGTAGTTTTACAGAAGCTTTTTTCTTATAATGACTAACTTTTGTGAAAATAACTGAAATTGGGTTTTTTGTCTGCAAACAACAATGTGTATATTATCCTATTAACTGACAAGTAACCTGAAAAGGGAAAAATCCAAACGTGGTTTCAACAAAACCAATGAAAATCTCCAATATCTCGTCTACCTCTAAACAACTTTTCTAATGGAAACAAACGTGGAAATTCAATGAAATATGAGACATCTTTCCGGTTTCTTCTTCTTCTTCATAAGACTAATAATCTTCAGACATTGGCAGCTCTTATTTTAAAATAATTCCAAAAACATCAAAAAATTGATTGTCTTTCATCCAAAACACAATTTATTAAAACGAATCGTTTGAAAACGACTTTTTTTGATCTTCATAAATCCGGCAATTTGAACTGGAAATTCGATTCTTGTGTAATAAATCAAGAAATCTGAAACAAATTAGATCGGCGAAGAAATGGCTGTTCTGTTCAACTAACCGCCACAAATCAATTGATCCATTTGAAGATAAATAGAAATAATCCACGAATTGCTGTATTGGTAAACAAAATAATTATCCAATTGCCAATCAATCGGATCCAAAAACTTCAAACTGATATTTCTGTAAATTATGAAAAGATGGGCGGCTTCATGACGTGGAATGTTACGGGGCTAATTAATTATTTTTCACGCTTTTTTAAATCTTTAATGTTTTGAAAATTTGTTGTTTTTTTTATTTCTTTTTCAGTTAGGAAATTATCAGGCTTCCTTGTTTTTCTGAAGCAAATATGAAAAGTACAGCGCCCAGCTAGCTGAAATTGTGAGCTAGATAACGATGTTTTTTGACTGGAATGATTACAAGAATGCCACAGAAGTTTTCATGGAAATAATTGATCACAATGGCGTAGAATCAAGATGGGGATTCTCTGAAACTATTGATTTTTTCAAATGATACATTTTCTCTATTCAACGAGAACCCAACAGTTTCAGAATGTTATTGATCTTTTGAAGAATAATTTCGAAAAGGCCTGGAGATTTTCTTGATTTCGATTTCGATAAAAAGAAAAATAAAAAGTTTCGTTTCATCATATTTTATTATGCCGTGTCAATTGATGTTCTAATATCTAGAAATGTCAAGTTCAATTTATGCGGTGGCAGACAATGGAATGGGGAAAGTTTCAGCTGGAGTGATGGCATCGAAAGCAGCTCGAGCATCAGTTGCGTTAGACGAAGCCTTTCCAAATTCAATGTATATAGTATCTTCTTGTGGTGGTCCAGCAATACGGAGAACATTGACAATCTTGAAACCACGTGGCTCTATAAATCCATAAACAAAATTGATACGGTAAGCATTGTTGTTTGAAGATTTCGTTTTGAAAACAATTGTGTCGCCTCCTGCGTTGACCAGTTTATGAGTAGATGTTCCACCTGCAGCGGAGATCTTACATTTCGGTGGTTCCACGGTCAGTTGAGAAGCGCGGCGTTTTTTGACTCTATCCAGAAATTTGTTTAATTCGTTTTCAGCAGTTTCAAGTTGACTATTAGTGGTGGCAAGTTCAGCAAGCTTCTGTTTAAAAGAGTCATTGAATTCCTTGAAGGACTGAAGATGACATGATAGGTTATTGAATTTTTTTGGCATCACAACACGAATGGTGCCAAAATCAATTGCCTTTTTACAACAATCAGAAGTGGATTTTGCGCCGTTTCTTGTTTTCGGTGTGACCTCCAGAACCAATTCTCCAAAGTTCAAGCAGATATCCGAATTGTATGCCTCAAAGAGCTCTTTCAACTTTTTGTAATCTTCTTGGCTCAAATGAGGTGATGGCATGCACTTTGCCTTCTCCAATTCTTCCGATCCTTTTTTCTCTTTTTTCTGTACTTAAGCTGGTTCTAGAGACATCTATAATGGTATATCTCCTTGAGAGGGGAATCAGTCCTTACGACGATTAATTGTTTCTGAAAAAAAATGCCGATAACTGTGGTTAGGAATTTATGAAATAGCACTTACTTTTTTAGATCGTTGCTCAATGAGAGCGATTTCTCGCGCACACACATAACAAAACTCATTCCGATTTGCGTATCTTCCTTCAAAACAGCCTTCTATATTTACGATGCGTGGCATCACTGCTTGATGAATTTGGAAATCCGGAAATGATTTTATAGCAGCTTTATCAATCAATTGACAGAGTTGAATTGATTATGACAGTTTCATAAATTTCAGCATTAGCTGAACTATTTCAGGTGTTATCAGACAGTATTCAATTTTCTGATTGTTTTTTTTATTAAAAATGTATATGAAATACAATATGGAATCATCGAATTTTTCCAAATCATTAGGCTGGTCTTACAGAAGGATTTTAAAAAAAGTTTAGTCATTTCAGATTTCAAATCATTAGTTATAGTAATTTAAAAGCAAGCCGAAGTTATTATGAGTTATAAATATGAGGGTCTCTATTCTACTGGAGAATTATGCGGCCAGTGCAAGAGTCTTGCAGCAATGGTTAGTTTTATTGAAAGGATGGAGCTTTGACCATGGCTCCGAAAGAAACAGATGTAATAATGTTTACTTTGGCGAGAGGTTCAGATGTGTTGAATAGGATTATCAGAGATTTCAAGACGTCATCAGTGCTCCATCTATCTTCTCTTGTGCTTCAAAAGAGCCCAAGATGCTCAACTTGTCTCATCTGTGCACAAGAAATTCCTCAAAACTCGCTTCGGATCCCTTCTGAACTCGGGCAGTTTTAACTCGAAACATAAAGTAGCCTATTTTCCGACAGTTGATGAGTTTGGTCTTTTTTCTTTAGACGTAGTTCATTTCTCAATTTTGCTTGAATAGTTCTTACTTACAATCTGACTAAATATTGTGAACTATCACAAACTATTTCAAGTTTTTTAAAAAAAATTTTCATTTTTTAGCTTGTGTAGTTTTTATACTTTTTGTAGTTATCGTATTTTCTGTAGAATTTGTAGTCAATGTTTCTTTCATGAACAAATTTATGAACTTTTCTGTTAATTGCGAACGTCAATTTATAAAAATCCCACAGCCCTGAAGAGATTTCGAAAAGCGAACGGTATTGAAAATAGTGAAACTGAAAGAAGAGATTTCAAAACAGAAGATTAAATTATAAAATATTGAAGTTATTAATTTAAATTATTGAAGTTCATTCGCAAAGGCCATGGTTTTCTTTAGCTATTTTTGCTGATGAATCGTATGGAGCGCCGATTCCAAGATCTTCTAAAATTTTGTCCAAATCACCTTCAATCAATTCGAAACGATGAATGAAACAACCAAAGTGCTGGTATCTCTTGTCGCAAATGACTCTGAGATCGCCGACCTGTATGAACTTTTCGCAATTTGAACATTTGGAGAGCCTACCGTTTCGGTTTTTCGGCGTCTTCTCCAAATGCAAACTTTCCAGATTGATGACAATAAGACTATTGTAGTCATCAGCTACCGATTTGATTCTTACAAAATCTTCTTCTGAAACGTCGCTAGCGACGGCACACGTCTTGAAATTGATTCTTTCTTTGCCATCTTTTTCCTGCTTCCGTTTCTTCAAATTTGTTTTGAGGAGAACTTTAAGTACCACAGAAGACGTTTGATTTTTTTTACTTTTTGTAGTTATCGTACTTTCTGTAAAATTTGTAGTCAATGTTTCTTTCAGAACAAATTTATGAACTTTTCTGTGAATTGCGAACGTCAATTTCTAAAAATCCCACAGCCCTGAAGAGATTTCAAAAAGCGAACGGTATTGAAAATTGTGAAACTAAAAAAAGAGATTTCAAAACAGAAGATCAAATAATAAAACATTGAATTTATTGATTTAATTTAATGGAGATAAATCTCAAAGACCATGATTGTCTTTAGCTATTTTCGCTGACAAATTGAATGGAGCTCCGATACAAAGTTCTTCCAGAATTTTGTCCAAGTTTCCTTGCACTCCTTCGAATCCATCTATGTAGCATGCGAAGTGCTGGAAGCGTTTGTTGCAAACAACACGTATATCTCCATTCATAATCGAGTCTTCACATTTTGAACATTTTGATAATATTCCATTGCGATTCAACGGCGTTTTCTGAAGTTTCAATTGATCCAATTTAACGATGATTTGCTGACTATTGGGAGCCTTGGGACCCGAGGAGCCAGAATCTTTTGGATCAGAAGAGTCATTTCCTGAAGCAGGTTTGTCATCTTTCTTCGGTGGGCTAGACTTCTTGCCGTCCTTGTCCTTATATTCAGGAGCAGAAGGAACAAAACTTGATCCAGAACCCGTAGAATCTTTGACTGGTCCTGATGAATTCGTTGGAGTTTTCTTCGAGCCAGAAGACGTTGGATTCACTGAAGACGTTCCGGATTCAGAAGCAGTCATATCTTTTTGTGGAGATGGTGGAGCATTACTTTCAATCGATACACGAGTCTCATCTGAAGCCACTTCTGACGTGATTTCTTCGCTTCTGTTTGACGACGTCTTTCCATGAAATTCTCCGATTCCTGCTCATCATAATCATCGATGACGTCACTTCTTTCGGCATCTCTTTCATCATATCCAGGCAGCCAGTCTACTGAACTTGCTCCAGAATCCACAGAATCCTTGACTGATCCAGATAAATCCGTTGAAGTTGTCAGCGGACCAGAAGACGATGAATTCACTGAAGACGTTCCAGATTCTGAAGCAGTCACATCTTTTGATGGTGGAGCATCGCTTTCAATCGAGATATGAGTCTCATCCGAAGCCACTTCTGGATGACGTGATTTCTTCGCTTCTGTTTGACGACGTCTTTTCATGATATTCTCAGATTCCTGCTCATCATAATCATCGATGACGTCACTTCTTTCGGCATCTCTTTCATCGTATCCAGGCAGCCAGTCTACTGAAGAATCCGCTTCTTTTTCAGATTCATCGTCTGATCTATCCGATGTTTGGGTTTCAGCAGATTCAACCTCGTGTCTTTCAGGATGCAGACCAGACGAACGAGTTTTTTTCACTGAAAAAAAGAAAAAAGATGACGATTATATTTGAATCAACATACCTCTTCCTCCTTTTTTCAACATCTCAACTGGATTCAATACGAATTGTTGTTGGAATTCAATAGTAAGAACATCCTGTGGATTAACCATTGATTGTTGGAATTGTTGTGGTTGTCCAACTGGTTCACATGAAACTTCATCATTTGGAGTATTCTCATTCACTTGTTGAACTATGTCGCGGTGTTCGGTTGAACTTTTCTTCTTATTATTCGGATCTGAAAATAGTGGAATTAGACGACACGATAAGTCCTACAGTTTTAAGCTAGATCCGTTTGATTCATAAAGAACCGAGCTCCGTATCGAGAGTTCGTATTTCCAGAATACCCTAGGAAAAGGCCAAAAAGTATGAAACAATATTTACGTGTTTTTTATAGTTTTTCCACAGCGACTCTCATTCTCACCAGCCGCATACTTCACAGCATAGAAATTTAGAATAGATTTTGAATCAGGCTTAGGCAAACACCTATAAGAAGCCAACGGGCGGCGTAGGGGACTCGCCTTATGAAGGTGCTGAACTTGGGCCCTTTTCTAAAGTACTCTCTGTATACGGAAGTCTCCGCCTCCGCATCTCACTTTATCTAAACTCTCACTGTCTCTGTCTTATCCTCTTCAGGGCTCAACAAACTTTTGGAACTGAGCGCAATTTCTTTTCGAAAAACTGACGATCCAATTTCTGTTTCTTCAAATTCAACACATTCTCTTTTCGTTTTTCCTGCTCTCCTAGGCTCTCTATTTCTCTAGTCTTTTCTCTAATCTTTAGTAGGCTTCAATCATTTAATCTGTTTTCTGACAAATTCTTCTCTTATAAACCCATCGGACAAACAGACATGCGTACAGTGAAAAGGAAAAAAGAGAAGCTTCAACTTACCAGATGCCATTGTCGAGAATTGATAAGCGTCGTTGCCGAGGATTGTTAAATATTGATCAGCGAAAATCAATCAATAAAATTTTTTCCGGGCCATAACCAGACGAAATCCACAAAGGAACGTGGAAAGGTTACAAGAAAAAACTCTTTGAAATCCAGTCCACGGGGAATATTAAAAATGCTTTATTGTTCCAATATCTTTTTTAATGAGACAATCAACGTGAAATTCTAATTGAAGAAAAGTTCTGTTTTGCTGAATGAGCTTGCAAAAACAGTGACGTACGTCTTTATAAGAAACGTTTATTATCGTCGTTTTTCAGACAATACAAGAGCAACATTAGAGCATGATAAGAATAATGAGATAGTGGCTACAATGAGATAGATGGGTAGAATTCTAAAAAAAATCTGGTAAGAGTTATCAGATAAACTTCTGAATCTCATCGTAGATGGCGAGAACAAGATCACCTCAAGTACCACGGATGAAGTTTGTTTCCCTTGAACATGGCTGAAATTCCTTCCTTCTTGATTATCTTGACCGCACAATCCAAAGTGTTCTCATAGAATAACGTCTTTGCGACCAGATTGCATCATCATGCGACGAAGAACTGTATCCCAGGATGCAAACTACATATCCGAAAAACTACGTGAGCCACAAAAGTTAGAGTGGTTCTAAAAAAAAGTTGGAATATTTGGGTGATCGGAAAGTTATCGTAAAGTTTTGTTTTCGATTTTTTCTTTCGAACAAAAAGCAGTCCCAGGTGTTGATTTTTTGATCTTTTTTTTTCTTTTGAGACTGCTAATAGATATTCAAATTTAGAAATTTAGTGATTCAATCCTTCGGTACTAGAAACATAAAGTAGCCTATTTATCGACTGCTAGATGAGTTTGGTCTCTTTTCTTTAGACGTAGATCATTTCTTAATTTTGCATGAATTCTTCTTACTTACAGTCTGACTAAATATCATGAACTATTACAAACTATTTCAAATTCTATTGCAAATTTTTTTTGTTATTTAGCTTGTGTAGTTTTTATACTTTTTGTAGTTATCGTATTTTCTGTAGAATTTGTAGTCAATGTTTCTTTCATGAACAAATTTATGAACTTTTCTGTAAATTGCGAACACCAATTTCTGAAGATCCCACAGCCCTGAAGAGATTTCAAAAAGCGAACGGTATTGAAAATTGTGAAACTGAAAGAAGAAATTCCAAAACAGAAGGCTTAGTTACAAAAAATTGAATTTATTGATTTCAAACATGGAAAATATTCTCCAGATGCATGGCCTTCTTTGGCTTTTTTGCAGACGAATCGAAGGGGGCGGTGATGTCCAGATTCTTCAAATATTTGTCCAGATCACCTTGAATCACTTCAAATCACATAATGAAGCATTTGAAGTGCTGGAATCTTTTGTTGCAAACAACACGCAAATCCCCGTTGAAAATGGGCTGTTCACAATTTGAACATTTGGAGAGCCTTCCATTTCGATTTGTCGGCGTCTTCTGAAGCTTCAATTGATCCAAATTAATGACAATTGGCCGATTGTAGTGATTTGCCATTGCTTTCATTCTTTCGAAAACTTCATCTGGCACATCTCGAGCGACTGAACATTTCTTGAAGTCCACTTTCTCTTTTCCATCCTTTTCTCGTTTTCTGCTATTCAGATTTTTTTTTGAGACACGATTCGTGATAGTGTGTCACATTGGCTCCCTCCAGACGAGTACTGGTGAGCCGGCGCTGAAAGAAAAAAAACATAAAGAAAAGAAGGAGTGAAATCAGAAATGTTGATTCATTTGAGTAATTTTGTGATGATAACCCCTATTTCACAACTTCATGCAATTAGTCGAAAATTGGGGCGACACGCACAAAACTGAAGCATAAAACCACCGATTTTATATCGATGACATTATTTTATTGGCCACAAAAAAAATAGAATTTTGCTTTGGACTACTCTCGTATAAACCGATTTCTGCGAGCCTCAGTTTTTAAATTTTTCAGTTCAGAATTAGAAATATACTTCATGAAACTGTCGGAATGCTGTACAAAAAACGCTGAACACTGTGGCTTGAAAAATCGATTGTTGGCGAGTGATACACTACAAGTTTCTTCTCTTTTCCACGGTTATCAAATGACTCTGCCAACAGGATAAAACTTTGGATTATCTACGCGGATTAATGCATTTCTTTACATTAACATGGCTGAGCATCACAGAATGTTTCGAAAAAAAACAATGAGCAATTCCTACTTCATCATTCCTTCTTTTCAAAAAATTAAGTCGACACAAAACTCACGTTCTTTTTTTGATCCAGCAGGATTATTGGCTTGTTGCATGCCGTGCACTTGTCATCTTGTTTACAGTAACTTGATAGTTTATCGTAGTTTCTGAAGTGGAACCAGAAGTATTCAGACCAGAAGAGCCAGAATCTTTTGAACCAGAAGGCGGAGAGTCATTTCCTGGAGCACATTTGTCATCTATCTTCGGAGGACTAGACTTCTTGCCATCCTTATCATCAGCTCGTGGAATAGAATGAACAGAACTTGTAGCAGAACCCGCGGAATCTTTGATTTGTTCAGAAGAATCCGTTGGAGTTGTCGTCAAACGAGAAGACGTCGGATCCACTGAAGACGTTCCAGATTCTGAAGCAGTTACATCTTTTGGTGGTGATGGTGCAGCCATCAGTTCGTCTTCCTTCCAGATACGCATTGATCCACCAACAATCTCACCGACTCCTGGCATCAAAAGATCCACAGATTCAGTCAACGCGTTGTCATCGGCACAACGTGGCATGTAGAAAGCTTTAATTCCGGCTGGGAAGCGGTTGAGAAGGATTGGTTCAAATAACATAATTTTTTAATGATTAATTTTTTGTAAAAGCACTTACCACTCCAGCAGTATCCGTCATTTTTCGCTCAGCAGCTTCAGCAATATCTTCTCCATACACAAATTTATCACCGTTCTCGTTGCGAACATCGTTCTCTTGAAGCCATGAGACAGTTTCTTTGTAGGACATTCTTTTGAATGGACGAGCTGGTGGCTTGTATACAGGGTTGACGAATTCGATCAATCCCTTAGCAACAGGATCAGCAAGAAGCCGGTCGACTGTATCACAGACAAGAGCTTCGATGCATATAAGAAGCTGAAAGATGCCGGGTTCAGGATAGTTGTCAGCATAATTAGCGAGAGGTTTTGATGCGCTGTGAAGAATTTACATGTTTTTGACCAATAAATGAATATTGTTCGCAAAGGTTTTTTTTAATGCCGATCAATGCAGAATCAGTTAGTTTTTCGCTATTTCTTTCCACTACGGTTTTTTTTGTTATTCATAAAAACAAGTGTCGTGGAAATAATGCTTACACTATTATTTCCACAACCTTTTAACACCTATCTCGTAGGTTTTCATAGTTCCAATCGGGAATTATTAAAACACAAAAGCATTCGTGACTGTGCCGGAAATTCATCGCCCTCACCGACCTTTGGTCTAACCCATGATGAACTCTTCTACGTGGCAAGGTCGATGATGGCCTTCGATTCCACTACAATCATTGTGCAGTGCAGTGACAACCGGACGAGGAACAACAACAACCGCCACAGTGCAACTACCAACGTCAACATATTGGCACCGGTAGATCCGGCACTCTCCAATGCCCTCTAAAGGAATCGTTGATTCCTATGTATTGGTTAATAAACTCTTTTTATTAATCTGTCTTTCTAAGTTCTGTCTCTCTCATCCAATGAGTCTGTTCGGGTTCACCTACCCAAGGAACATTCTCAACAGCAAGGTTGTTCAAGCATAAAAAAAATCAATCAAAAAAAAAGAAAATGAAGACGATCCAGCGCATAGAATGAAATGACTGTGTATTGTCAAATTAATAAATGTTGTGCAAGGAATAAAAATTTTTATTTTTGCTGGCGGTCCGCCTTTTTTGATCTCCAAGCTATTTTGATCTCCAAGCGAGAAAATGGAGCAGAAGTGAAGTGATAATAGCTGATATATCTATTCGAATGCGTTATTGAATCAGCCTTGCCACGGGCCGGGCCGCTGGAGAAATTTCTACCGGCCCGGTCGGCCCGGGGTTCAGGCCGGGGTTCGTCCAGGTAAAAACTTTTTTTTTTGAAAAATTTTTTATTCGCGGTTTTTCATTTACTAACTTGGTCTGATTTGGTCTATAAGTTTCAAAATTGGGCTGAAAAAAGCAAAAATTGTAAAACTCGGGCTAGAGAATTTTTCATCGGCCCGGCCCGGATTTTGACAAGTTTGAACTGACCGCTGAATTCTCTTTCTTTCCTATCCTGGCAAATTTTGACAAGGTCTATCAGTTAAGCGACAATTTTCTAGAATTGAAAAGTGGAAATGAGACAAATGGTTTGAAAAGGAAAACAACTACATAATTATTAGACAGAATGAATAGAGATTATTTGAAAAAAAGAGTTATTGATCCATTAGCAATCTGCAATCTTTGCATATGTGAAGGTACAGGAGAAGGGGGCGGAACCTAAAATACCGTATGACAGTGTCCTGTGGCCCTTAGAATTCAGTTATGCTTCTAATCATGAAGACGTCTAGCCTCTTCTGTTTCCTTATCCCATCTCAATATAAAATTAATACCAGGCACATATTGTCTTCTTTATTTGACGTCATCTAAATAGTCTGAAACTGCACGTCTTCGAGCTTATGAAACACGATCAATTGATATTCCAACAACTACTGATTCTTTTAAATTATTATCGATTGATTTTCAACTTCTTCATTATTTTACTGGGAAAACTCTTTCTAATTCAATTAATCAGAAATTTTAATTGAGTAATAATCGATTATTGGAGTCAAAAGTCATTGATAATTATATCATAACTTTATCAATTCAATCCATTTTTCATTGTGATTAAGCATTTTATGGTTTTGTTTGTGGTAGAAAATCAAGGATTACTGTGCCTATAAGTTTGGTCCATTTTCTTTAGACGTAGATCATTTCTCAATTTTGCTTGAATTCTTCTTACTTACAGTCTGACTAAATATTATCAACTATTACAAACTATTTCAAATTCTATTGCAATTTTTTTTTTAATTTTTTAGTTTTTGTATTTTTTGTAGTTATCGTGTTTTCTGTAGAATTTGTAGTCAATGTTTCTTTCATATATGAATTTATGAACCTTTCTGTGAATTGCGAACACCAATTTCTAAAAATCCCACAGCCCTGAAGAAATTTCAAAAAGCGAACGGTGTTGAAAATATTGGAACGGAAAGAAAATATTTCAAAACAGAAGATTAAATCATACAACATTTACTTTATTATGTTCAAAAATTAAAGTGCTATTTCAAATGCCATGGTCTTCTTTGGTTCGTTTTGCCAACAAATCAAATGATGCCCTAATATCCAAATCTTATAGTCAGGCCATGTTCTGTGAAGAATTTGCCGGTTAGATGAAGTCCAATTAAAATTCTATTTCAGAAATGATAACACAAGTTTGAAAACATTTGATACAGCAGACGATTACTTTTTGTAAGAAAAGACACAGTTTGTCAACTATTCGAAAGAAGATAATATCTCAAAATAACTCTTGGACTTTGGAAAAAGAAACATTGGAGAAGACATTGAAGAAGGAAACGAGTTTATTACAAAAAGAAATTGAAATTTTAAACAATTTCTAATGGAAACCTAATGAGACAGGATACTTTTAAAACTCCACTTCTTCGACAGTTCCTTCCTTCTCAAAATTTCTTGAATTCAAAGTAGTTTCCTTCCTCATATTCCACAAATTTAACTTTGAACTGCTTATTCGTTTCCGAGATAGTAATTTGCAGGAAACCATACTCTTCTAAAAGTGTTTCGAAGTCATCGTCGTCATCAATTGTGACAATACAACGATCGAAAGTTGGAGAAGCAAACGCCGCCTGAAAGTGGAAAAGTGAAAGGATTAGAATTGAAATGGTGCTCAAGTTTTTAAAATTTCCTAATCGAAATTCCGTTAATTCTCTCAAATTTTTGATTATGGGGTCTTAATTCAAAAAAAGTTAATTATTATCGAAGGAATCGTAACACAGGCTACACTCCAGAGGTTTTTGATTTGAGAACAATTGAAATTTTATGAGTCTCGCTTCTTTTTTGTTTTTTTTTGTTTTTTGATTATTTAAACTCACATCTTTCATTCTGAGAAAGTCTTCGATTGACATTCGTCTAACCTGGATCATATAGAAATCTAGGTGCAAAAAACTATCAATTAGACCATTTATTTCCACCTTTCCAATACTTGCTTCTTTCGCCTTTTTCCATTGCTCTGTTTCCACAATTTGCTGAATTTGAATATAGTCTTCGTTAATAAAAGCAATTGATTTCAATTTTCCTGGTTGGAGACGTGAAAGAATAAAATGAATACATTCAGGAGGCAATCCATCCGTCTGAACGAATTCTGTTGAAATTAGCTCAGAAAGTGAGCTCAGCGTATTCCTAATCCTCTCAACAGCTTCACCCAAGGTGTCTCCATTGGCTAATTCGTAACACCAAAAGCAGAGACTTTCAAGGCTCATGTGGGGGACCTTTTCAGTGACCACCGTATAGTTAAAGTAGCCTTAAAAGTTGGAAAAAACGTACAAAAAGAATTCAAAACCATTCAACTATTCCAAAAAGCTGACTACGACCTCATCAATTACTTTTTGAGCAGAGTTGACTGGGATATCCGATTTTCCACACTTTCAGTTGATGAAAAATATGGTCTTTTCCTGGATATAACCCACCAACTAATCGACAGATTTATCCCTATCAAAAAAGTTAACCCTTCTGCTAAAGTTCACTCCCCTGACATTGTTAAACTCCAAAGACAAAAACTTAAAATCTGGAGAAGTGAAGGCAACTCCATAAACTACAAAACAATTTCCAATGAACTCAAAGATCTACTTTTCAAAGAGGAAAGAACCACAACCGAACGTCATCTCACTAATGGCTCTCAAAAGGACTTTTTTCGATTTATCAATAGTCGCTTTAAAGATAATCATGACATTGGAGTTCTCAAAGATTCAACTAATGTACCAATCTATGACAACCGTCAAAAGGCTGAACTTTTTTCTGATTGTTTCTCTAAAGTATTCACATCTGATAACAAATACAGACCTAAATTCAATCACCGAACTCAATCAGTCATTGATCATGTTCGCTTCGATCCAGCCGTTGTTGAACTTTTCCTTTCAAAATTATCTCCAAAAAGAAACACTACTCCAGATAAATTACCAGCAATTTTTCTCAAAAAAGTTTGCACATCTGTAGCACTTCCTCTTTCTATTATTTTCAACGAATCTATTCGTACATCAGAAATTCCATCACTTTGGAAAAGAGCAGTCGTTGTTCCTATTCACAAAAAAGGCTCTCGCACTGACCCCTCAAACTATCGACCTATTTCTTTAACTTCCTCTGTTGGTAAAGTCATGGAAAAAATAGTAAGAAAAGACTTAACATCTTATCTCATCGCAAACAGATTACTTTCTAAAAGCCAATACGGGTTCCGATCAAAAATGGGAACAGAATGCCAACTCCTGTCCTATCAAGCATCTCTTCTTTCTCACAAATCTACTAACACTACATTCAGTACCTACATTGACTTTAAAAAAGCTTTTGATACCGTCTCTTTGCCCAAGTTAACAATTAAACTTGAATGTTATGGAATTTGTGGGAAGCTTCTCGCTTGGTTGTCTTGCTTCTTGTCTAATCGTAGACAACGAGTATGCGTAAATGGATCCTTCTCTGAAGAATCAGAAGTTTTGTCAGGGGTTCCCCAAGGATCTGTTCTTGGTCCTTTACTTTTCTTGCTTTTCATTAATGATATTGGTGATAACTTCTGCTCAGACTTCTTACTCTACGCAGATGATCTGAAACTTTTTTCCACTAACAAATCCTTCATTCACAATGATCTTAACAATCTTTCTGAATGGTGTAAAACGTGGCAAATGGCCGTGGCACCAAACAAGTGTGAAGTTATTAAGTTTGCACAGACTAAGCGTGCTCCTCATGCTAACACTAACTTTACCATAAATGGCGTAATTGTTCCCAAAACTACTAGAATCCGAGACTTGGGTGTAATCTTCCAATCTGACCTTACATTCTCTCATAACATCGACAATATTATTCGGAAGGCTCATCAACGAGTTAATATATTTTTCAATGTTCTCCGTCACGCCGACCTCGAAGTTTTCCTAAAATGCTACACAATTTACATCCGACCTTTATTGGAATACGGTTCCGTTGTTTTTTCCCCTGTCAGCAAAGAACACATTAAGGCCCTCGAATCAGTACAAAAATCATTTCTTTTCCGTTGTTTTAAAAAATTCAATATAGTTTACACGTCTTATTTTGACACTCTCCAATATTGTTCACTCCAATCTCTTGAACTTAGAAGACTTTTAACCGACCTTGTTCTCATGTACAAATATGTTGTCAGTAGAGAAACTATTATTAATCACCCTATATTTGTCAATCCTTCCCCTTTCCCCTCTTTACGCAGACACCCCCATTATATCCGCTGTACCCTGAAACCAACTTCTAAAATTCAATCCCAGTTTTTTTCTAACCGTATTGTAAAGTGCTGGAACAGCCTCCCCTCCTCCCTATTTCCTGCTATACCCTCTTCAATTGTATTTCGGAGTACACTAGAACTTTTTAACTTAAGCAAATTTCTTTACCTTAATCAACATAATTATTAATTCTCTTATTTTTTGTGAAATTGTAAGTGGCTATTGTCCTTTTTTCGATAAATCATCATCATCATCATCATCATCTCATTTTTGGCCAATTGAGCAACATATGCAGGTTTATGAAGGAGTTATCCCAGTTCGCTTCGTTGTAGATCGACATTGAATCATCAAAAACTTTCAGTTGGATAGACTCTTCGTGCATAGAGATATTGAAGTTTCTAATGTGTGATTTGGAGTTGTGTACCAGTTCACGCATTGTGTGGCAAACATTTCGAAGAACCAATCTGCAAAAAAATATGGGGGTTAATACAGACAGAAACAAAATATAAGAGGAAAGTCCTTGAAAGAAGTTTCAGGTTAAACGGACTTCTTCAGATGAAAATTCAGCAAAAAAAGTGGCTTACTTGTCTATCAAAACGGTCTTCTCTAGAATCTTCTTGAGGACATCGTAAGGACAATCTCCTAATCCACGCATTTTTGTGGATTTTGGAGGTGGAGTCGTGTTGCCTGAAAAAACATGATTATTGTTACTCTTACTCTATAATCTCTCTACTCACTCGAAGAAAGTGCAAATGTATTCTCTCCGGGTTGCCCATAATATTGAATTGCCACATAACTTTTATCATCAATTAGATCACCTTTTTCAGCCTTTTCGTCTGCTTTTGGATCCTTGAAATCATCTGGAATGGGACCAGAAGTATTTGGACCCGAAGAGCCAGAATCTTTTGGATCAGAAGGTGCAGAGTCGTTTCCTGGATCATTTCCTTTGTCATCTTTCTTCGGAGAACTAGACTTCTTGCGGTCCTTGTCCTTATATTCAGGAGCAGAAGGAAGAGAAGTTGTTCCAGAACCTGTAGAATCTTTGACTGGTCCTGATGAATCCGTTGAAGTTGTCATCGACGTTGGATCCACTGAAGACGTTCCAGATTCAGTCACGTCTTCTTGCGGAGACGGTGGAGCATCACTTTCAATCGATACACGAGTCTCATCTGAAGCTACGTCTGCATGATTCTGACGTGATTTCTTTGCTTCTGTTTGACGACGTCTTTTCATGAAATTCTCAGATTCTTGTTCATCATAATCATCGATAACGTCGATTCTCTCTCCATCTTTTTCATCATATCCAGCAAGCCAATCATCTGAAGGCTCCGGTCCTTTTTGAGATTCATCGTCTGATCGATCCGATGTTTGAGTTTCAGCAGAGTCAATCTCGTGACTATCAGGGTGCAGACCAGATGAACGAGCTTTTTTCACTGGAAAAAAGAAAAAAGTTGACGGTTATATTTGAATCAACATACCTATTTCTCCTTTTTTCAACGTCTCAACTGGATCCAATACAAATTGTTGCTGGAATTCATCCATTGTATGAATATTCTGTGGTTTAATCATTTGGCCTATTGGTTGTTGAAATTTTTGTGGTTGTCCAACTGGTTCACATGAAACTTTATCATTTGGAATATTCTCATTCACTTGTTGAACTATCAATTCTTGAGAATTCTTCTGAATGATATGATTGCATGATTTGGTGACAATATGAATATCGGAGTGTTCTGTTGAACTGTTATTCTCCTTCTCCGGTTCTGAAAATAGTGGAATTAGACGACACGAGAAATCCTACAGTTTTAAGCTAGATCTGTTTGATTCATAAAGAACCAAGCTCCGCATCTCACATTATCTAAACTCTCTTTAACCTCTTCACTGTCTCTGTCTTATCCTTTTCAGAGTTCGACAAACTCTTGGAACTGAGCGCAATTTCTCTTCGAAAAACTGACGATCCAATTTCTGTTTCTTCAAATTCAACACGTTCTCTTTTCGTTTTTCCTGCTCTCCTAGGCTCTCTATTTCTCTAGTCTTTTCTCTAATCTTTAGTAGGCTTTAATCATTTAATCTGTTTTCTGACAAATTCTTCTCTTATAAACCCATCGGACAAACAGACACGCGTACAGTGAAAAGGAAAAAAGAGAAGCTTCAACTTACCAGATGCCATTTGTCGAGAATCGAAAGAAGTCGGCTTAATCAATCAATAAAATCTAATTTTTTTTCTAAAAATCAGACAATTCTGTGAAAAATCGTGGAAAAAGACGTTTTTGAAATCCAGTTCACGAAGGAATATATTCAATTTTTTTAAATAAAAACTTCTTTATGAGAGAAATGATTGAACATGTTCAAGCATACGGTATTTCATTTTGTGGACAAATTGAACTATTTTTTCGTAATATGAGAGATCAAATCTTTCGGAATATGAGTCTGTAGGTTCTGAATTCTTTCGACGAGAGGAAGAAGAATATTTTTAACAAATTTGGAAAAAGACGAAATTAACTTTGTAGGGAATGCTTTTTTCCGTGATTGATGGGGAAGTTTTCCGATTAATTCAACCCAAAGTTCAAATTCAATATACGGCAGGACTTTTACTTTTTGTTTGAAGACACACACAAACTCGAATAAGCTCTCAATCTGTTTTTTTAAAAAAAGCTTAAGCTTTGAGCTGATATATTGAAAAATTTGATACGCGGGGCTCTCTAAGAAACTGTTCAACTGTTAGCGCCCACCAAAAACAATTTCATTATTTGAACGGCGAATTCTTCTTTGCATTTTTTGTGAAGAATAAAGTTCATGTGGTTTTTGAAAGTAGTCAATTCCATAATGAAGCAACGCCATGTTTTCATGCTTTTATTAAACCATTGCAGCGAGTAATTGGGGGTTTTTCAGCCAAAAATGACAATGGAAAAGTCCGGTAACGTTAAAGCTTTTCAGAAGGTACCAGAGTTTGCTCCTTTTGGCGATTGTGTTTTTTTCTTGCTCCTTAAAAAAAGGAGTCTGACAGTTTATGATAAATTTTGTGATTTTGAATATGATAAAGAGTAAAAGCCTTCAAAAAATTAGATTTCTGGATATGATAAAAGAGATGGAGAGAGAATCGACGTCATCGATGATTATGATGAACAAGAATCTAAGGATTTCATTGAAAGACGTCCTCAAACAGAAGCAAAGAAATCACGTCAGAATCATCCGGAAGTGGCTTCAGATGAGACTCGTGTATTGACTGAATATGGTGCTCCACCATATTCACCAAAAGATACAGTAGCTTCAGAATCTGGAACGTCTTCTGGTTCGAAGAAATCTCCAACGGATACATCTGAAGTAGCCAAAGATTCTACAAAGTCTGAAACATATTCTTTATCTTTTGATTCTGGAATTACTGATAAGGATAGCAAAAGTGTAGTCACCGATAACATTTATAAATTACAGAGAATGCAGAGGGCCCAGGACAGAGCCTTGAGGGACACCTGATAAGACCTGTTTTCTGTAGATAGAACAGAATCATCAATGCAAACTTATTGTGTTCGAATAGTTAGAAACGTGTGAAGCCAATTAAGAAGATTACCACGTATGCCATAAGACAAATGTTTCAATTTCAGTTTTGGTAGAGCTACCGTATCAAAGGCTTTTCTGAGGTCATACTGTGAATGAGATAATAAGCTATTAAAGTTAAGAAAACAAGTGATATGATTTTGAATAATTTTCTCAAATACCTTGGCATCTGAAAAAGCCAATGGAACTGGGAGGTAGTTGTTCGGATAACTTCTTTAAAAAATTTTATTTTTCTTCTTTAAAAAAGGTTCAACAATTGCACGCGTCAGGAACCTTTGCGGTACAAATTCTTTATTAATAGCATTCTCATTACTGTCCTTAATAGCTGCTACTTCGTTAATTTTTTATATCTAGAGTTGACAAATCTGAAGAAGTCCTTCCGAAAGCCATTAAGAAGAATTTTCTCGTGATTGGCCCTTTCATCTTGGAGCAATTTTATTCGAAGTGAACTGGATAGCTGTTTGTACTCCGAAGAGTTCTTCTCTTCGCGTCGTTGTCTTAGCTTTTCTCTTTGAAGTTTGATTACTGGGGAATGTGACTTGGAAGAAAGGGGTTTGGAAATGTTTCCATTGTGAGTCAAAAGCAGAAGAGCCGAATATGAATCATGTTGAAATCTCCAACGATGACGACAATTTTGTTTAATCGGAAGTGAGAATATTATTGTCAAGTTTAGAGTTATTATTTGGATGATATGCAACAATCACTCTGAAGGTATTACCCTTGATCATCACATCAATACCAGAAAGTTTACAAAAGCTAAGAGATGAGAGCTTTTCTACTGGGAGAAGTTTAATATTTTTACGAATTAGAATTGCAACACCTCCTCTATTTTTGTTTCTATCGTTTCTAACAATTAAATAATTATCACCCAGAATAGTTATAACCCGTTGTTCCCCTTATCGTCTTATTCTTGTACTTCCCCTCTTATTAAGAAAACGTTTTTTATAGCAATCCTTTTTTTTTGACCAATATACAATGAATTCAGATTATCTGACACTTGTTCGATTCCAAATCTTAACAGCCAGTAGATAGGTGCTGAGGCTTGAGATTTGACCATGTGATAATACTATGATGTGGCTCAACAAAAAAATATACTTTGAGAATAGATTTAATGATTCATCTTGTTCAAGAAAAAATAACTTCTAATCACATGGTACAAATACTCCGGCTAGGGCTGGATAATGATCATGAACACGAATGATCATTGTAAAACATATTCGATTTCAGTAATCCTATCAATATGACTAATGCCAGTTTGATAAGTGATTGCTATGAAGAATCTTATAATACATTCCATTCCCCAAATGGGAACCATAAAACGTTGTCTCTAGGACCAGAGAGATGTTATGTAAGTTATCATTTGACTAAAAATTACAGCAAGAGCAGATTATAATTTCAGGTTTCAAGCCATGAAACTGGCTGTTAAAATAGTATAAAAATATATGATATCCCTCATCAAACCAAAAACCTTTTCAAAACCTTGAATTTTAATTTTTGCAATTGAGGAGATTATATGAAATACAGTTCTGTTTTATAGAACTGAATCTTTAAATCAGTGATATTATGATATTTTCTGAAAGATGTTTCTATTCTGTTATCAGTAAGTTTGTGCCAGATCTCATTAGAGCAGTAAGAATATCCGGGAATCACTGATTAATGTAGCTGCTTTTCAAGTTTCCCAGAAAAGTGATTTTAGGTGTAGGTTTTATAGTCAGTCAGTTCGATAGACAGATCAAATTGAACATCTGAAAAATCGAAAAATTTTAAAATAAATCACGTGAGCTTTTTGCTAATCAAATCTCAATGATCATTTAATTGTCTTCAAATCAGTCATTTCCTATATACTCACTTTTTTTTGCTAATTATACCTCTAAAATGGCACTTGCTGTCAAAGTTTATTATTCTACGAAAAATGATCATTGTACTTGCACAAGAATGATGCGCCGTGTTTGTTCATATTTTGGTATTATTTTTCCAATTAATTGTTTTTTCAGGGGGTGCTTTTTGTTAGAATTTCGGAAAACCAACAAACTTGCACAATACACGCATCGTGCTTTTTCAGCAAACTTGCTGAAAGAAAGTTTTCAAAACGAGGCCTGGAACAGATAACGGACACTCAAATTGAATATGATCCTTTGGTCTCTGAAGATGATAAAAATAAAGTAAGGGCTGCTGTAGAGAAATACAATCTTCCGCTGGTTCTGGATCTATCGGAAGTAGTGGTCCGAGTCATCACACGCCCCCGGTTAAGATGCTCGGACTGCTCTCTCCCCTTCCTAGTAGGACAAGTTGAAGGCGCTTACAATAACAGACTTTCCCACTTCGATTGCGTCTTGAAAAAGTTCGATAAAGTCAAAGGAATGTTAGGGAGAAGTTTCGACAAGCTGCCGGACGAGAAGAAAAAGGAGCTGGCACTCAAACTTAAGAAGATTTTCGGAAAGGACCAATGAATATTTAATGAAAGAGTTTTTGAGAAACCAGTGATTACAAAGAATGGAAAAATGCAAAAGATTTTAATCCGAACTTGTGTTTTCAGAATCGTCTCACCTTTTTCAGAGCACATTGAGTTTTATTTTGTACTGTTTGCACTGAAGAACATTTGGTTCAAAAAGAAGAAGTTTTAGATACTCAGTGCACAATTTATGGGTATTTTGCAACAGGGAAAATAAATGATTTTTCTCACAGTAAACGCATAATTTCACAAAGAAAAATAGAAGAAATAAGTGAATGCGTTACTGCAAAATCTTCTGAAACTGTCTCTGTCGAAAAACTTTTCTATTAGAGGGACTTCTCAAAAAGATTTCTTGGTAGACAAATGCCAAGATCATAATCATTGACGCATAAAAGAAACCATCAATATCATTTGGGAAATTTGAAGTTTCTCAAGGTATCAAAGGAATTTTTATATTTCAGGTCCATCACTTAAAATTCCTTCAATCATGCTCATTTTATAGATGAGAGAAGAAAATATCTTCTCTTTTTCATTTTATCAAAGAAGCAATTGAGATAAGGAACAGTTGTCTGGCATTCCGCTTTCTTTACATCAATATTTTCCTTCAATTATATTATGACTCTTCTTTTCTATCTCTGCGTCTCTTTTTTATTCTACTCTCTAATCAATTCAAAACCATTCGAACGTCATCGTCTTCGAAATCATGAATTCGTTGAAATAGAAGCTGTTCATCTGATTGATACTCCTCTCGGAGTACAAATTGTTCATGCAGTTGTTCCACTTTCAACAGTTTCTTTAGAGGATGCACTCGCTTCGGAAAGTGTTTGGTACATTCCAGAACAACAAGAGTTTCCGAAATTGGTTAGTATACTACAAACTACAATTATCACAAATAATAGATAAGTAATAACCTGGGGACAAAACCACAAAATTAATTTTTTGATTACATTTTCAGGGTTACCTTACCTCTTATGGATGGTTCTTCCTACACGAAAACAATTTCAAAAAAATAAAAAAGAGAGCATTTGCCAAAAAAGCTCCGAAGAATGCTCAATTGGATGTGACGAGTCTCGTCAGATTGGTTCCTTCTTCATTTCAAAATGTTCAGTTTATAAAGAAAGGTAATATGAATTAGAAAATGTGCTCTATTGATAATTTTTCTTATTTTTAAAAAATTATCTATGGGGCGTGTTTGATGATTATGATTTTCAGGTCCAATGGGAGCGTATATCTACAGTGATAGTGGGTCATTAAAGAACTCACAATTTGAGGTATGTAGTTTGTAGTTTATGTTGTTTATAGTCTAAGCGTTTCTATTTCCAGACCATTCCTTCCATGGCCATTCCTTCTATGTCTACTCGTACGACAGATACACAAATTGTGAAAACTGGAAATCTGGCTGCTTACATTTATACAGAAGTTCCTGAGCCACTATCGTTCAACCAAGGAGATGAATCATTGTATTGGTTGATTCCAGCAGTTTCTTTAGAGTCAAAGAAATCCTTTTCTTATACCACACGTCTTCATGATTCATCACTTTTATTGTATTATGGAATGCCTAGATTAATCAAATTGAAAACTTGAAATTCTTTTATGTTTTTTGGTCAGATATTGATGAAAAGTAATATCAAAAATAAGCTCAGCGACCGCTATAATGATATTGAAAGCATTTTTTTGAAGTTTGTAAATAAGAAGGTTAGAGAGAATGAGAAATATTGTTTGTAGGAATAAGTTCGTCACTTCTTGCAGGTCATTTACTTATGCTGGTAATTTGTCATTTTCTTTGAGTCTGGAAGTTTTATGATACCCCAATTTTGAAATCATACCATCGTGAAAATATATAACTACTCTTTTCAATTGGAAAGTTTGAGTTTACCGCGCAAGTTGAGGCAGTTGAAACCGCTCTCAAACATGTCCAAAAAATGGATGTTACCCATTTGTAACACACCAGCGAATGGTAGCTCCTCTAGTCACGGTAGGCCACGTGTTGCTTGGATCGTTTCGAGTAAAATTATGTTGAAGTGAAAACAGTTATTTGTAATTTTCAGCTTTCAACTCATTTTAGCAATGACGATAGAATATTGTCTTTTCATGCAATTTGCTCACAATTCACCACATTTCACTTTGAAACATGTCTGTCAAATTCTTCTATTAAGGGACTTTTCTTCATAGAAAAGGTGCTTATTTAGCTTTTTTATAAAATCGTCGTGGTGACCTTATCGATTCTATTCATTCGAAAGGAAATGCGTTTTCATATTCATTTTCTTGTCAACCTACGCATTTGCTTTAAACTTCTGTCTTATAATAATGCAGTTCAGTGGTTCTTACTCGGAAGGTATTCACACTTGTATTCAGTGCAACAGTCACATTGCTCAAGTTTGTTCTATTTCTCAACAAACTTCATTTCATTTATTATTTACAGAATAAACCATTGGTCCACGTGATATTTAACAATGAAAATATGAAATTCCATCTACTTTGTCTGAAAAGGTTCTTGAAAAATGAGAAGTTCAATATGAGTAGAGAAGTAAGACAAGTGGATGAGAATAATATTCAATTCGAAGACGGTCGGCCAAGTGATGTGCAAAAACTGAAGGAAATTGTAGACGAATTTCAAAAACCAACAATAATTAAGCTGGGAGATTTGAATTTTGAAGCATCAACGCGGGTCTCCACTTGCGCTATGTGCAGAGGAAATATCATGCCACACACAGTCCGGATCCGAATCGGAAACAATTGGCGCCATCTGAGTTGTTTGATGTCATCATATGAAGAAGTTTGCTTGACTGGCTTTGGCGATAAATTGAGGGCATTGGACATCACGCCAGATGAATACGAGAAACAGATGAACCTAGTTAAATTAACAAAAACTAAGTTTGACTGATAGAATAAAGTGAAGTATGGCCAATTATTGTGTTTTTTTGAAAATCACAACATTTCGAATCTAGAACAGTACAAAGACTAGCTCTTCCGGACCTCCGGTTTTGACGCGTTTTCCAGATGGATTAGCAAAAGGTATTACATCTTTCCGAAAGCTGGAAAATCACCGAAACGTCGTACTTTCCCCTGAACATTCTAGTTGGATCATTATATTTCAGCTACCATGTAAAGGGTAAAGCATGCGATTGCTGAGATAACACGGTGTGTGCAGTGTTGACGATATTGGAAGAGGAAAACAACATTTTTCCGTCCCTCGTCTTAACTTGAAAATTTGTTCTGCATCCCGACACAAACATTACTCGTTCTTATTGTTTTTTCTTCAACTTAAATATAAATCTCAGAATTGGTTCGGCCTATCTTTTTGCGGTATTTGTAACACTCCCAGGTAAATAAAACAATGAGCCCTGTTTGAACAATAGTTTTAGGTCATCCGGGAGGTTTTAAGAAACATTGTTTAAACCGGAAAATCAACAGACGAAACATATTACATACGTGTTGTTGAGGAATCATTTTTTGAAAACCTAAAATAATTGCTATGAGAGAGATAGTAATACATTTTTAGATTTTGTCGACTTTTTTGCTAAATCTCGGCTGAGATTCTTGCAGAGAATCTGGATTTTCTTAAGCAATATGGGTTGACACATTTAACTTCGTTTCATACTTTGGGCCGCGCCCCCAATCAACGTTTGCATACCGTGTAATGGCTGATTTTACGAACTGAAATAGTGTGTTTTTATGAATTGTAATTCTTCAGATTCGTCTTTTTTGTCTTCTCTCTTTTCATTTTCGCTGTTTGTCTATACGCTTGTCTGTTTGATTTATGGGTTTATAAGAGAAGAAATTGTCAGAAGACTGATGAAATGATTAAAGATCCTACTAGCCTCTCGACTTTCGACCTCTCTATGTAAGCCTCCTCAACGCGATGGTTCAGTGGTAGTTGGATTTATTTGGATAAAAGAATAAAAGATAAGACAAGTGAAGCAGTTGGTAAAATGAGGTGGAAATCTGAAATACAAGATGGAAATGAAAACAAAAACGTATACAGGAACAGTATACAGAAACTTATAGCAGTCACAGTGATAGAAAAACGTAAAGACAACCGTTCAGAGGGGTTCTTTTTTACTGCGTTCTTAACCAGTCCGAAAGTGATAACTGCATTCCGATCTGTTTGTTCGAAGTTAGAACGACCTTCGATTAGGTGACGAGAAAAGAAAAGAAGGAAGGAAAAACGAGGTTTCGATAGAATTCTGAAATTCCAACTTGGAAGTTGAAACAGAAAAAGGATGAAGATAAGAGAGTGGAATACAGGAAAAGGGAGGGAAAGAATTAAACGAATGACAGTGCTTTTTGCCGTCATCCTCCGGCGCCCACGCTTTCAGCGAGCGGAATAAAATAGTTCTTGTTTTTCCATTATTATTTTTCTTTTTTCAAGATGAAATCTATAACTTTTCTTTTCTTCTTAGCAATCTCTATGGAGAGTACTGTTATTCCCAGATGGGTGCTATTGTCAGATTGTGGGGAGTGTCCCTATTGTTTATCATTACAAGGGCAATTGGAAATTGGTATAATTTTGGGTCTAATTTTGGTTCATTTTAGATATCCTCGTCCCTATTTTCGTATTATGCAATTTGCGCAACCTTGAGTAGAAGTGGAACCGTTTTGATTACATTCCTTTTTGATGTTTAATCGCGAGTAATTGGTCGCGATAATGATTGAAGCTTACAAGAGAGAGGAGGAAAAACAAAAAGAGATTGAATTGGTTTTGAAGAAACAGGAATTCGGTCGTAAGTTTTTTGAATAGGAAATGCGCTCTACTGCTGTGAAGCGCATAATCTTCAACTCAAATGCAATCAGTTGCTTATCATTTTCTGATGGAGATATCAAAATAATTGATTCCAACATTTTCAGATCCGGAGAAGAAGAAAAGTGCTACGAAGCATCGCAATATTCATACTATCATCAAACCATGCAATCATATAATCCGAAAAACCCTCGAGAATTGATAGTTCAACAAGTGAATGAGAATATTCCGAATGATATCTCTCTCTCTCTCTCTCTTTCGATTTTCGCTGTTTGTCTATACGTGTGTATGTTTGTTCGATGGGTTTTGAAGAGAAGACTTCGTCAGAAAACAGAATATTCATACAATGAATGAATTCCAACAATAATTGGTATTGGTTCCAGTTGAGATATCGAAAAAAGAAGGAGCCGACTCATCAACTACTTTTTTTCACTGAAAATGTCCTGTTCATCTGGTCGGAACCCAACAACATGGATCATCTTCTGGAACATGGATTCAATAAAATGGATCATTTTCCAACAACATGAATCATCTTCTAGAGGAACTGGGCTCCCTGCTGAATACGGATCACAAGTGCATTATTGCTGGCGACTACAACTCTCCTCATATTAATTGGCAGCTTATGAATGCAGTGGATTCCCTATGCAAATCACTTTTGAACTTCTCTATAAACAAGGGATTGGAGCAGCATGCTCTCACGCCAACTCGTTTCAACCCTGACAACATTCTTGATCTGGTTTTTTTCCAAGTCTGACTATGTGCGTGAAGTTAATGTAGGCCCATTGTTCGGTGACCATTGCATAATTATGGTTTCTCTTTCCATTCGTTTCAAATCGAAAAAACATAAAAGGGCCGTTCAATTATTCAATAAAGCAGACTTCAATGCTATCAATTTGATTGGGATCTCCGTTTCTCCACGTCCACGGCTGAATAGGCACTTGAAAGTCTTATTTCATTTATCAAACAATTGATCGCCATCTAAGTTCCAACTAAAGTCTTCCCAGTTAATGCTACTGTCCACTCCTCTGAAGTCATTTTTCTACTTAAGAAGAAGCTGTTTTTATGGCGAACGGAAGGTAATTCGTCCAAATAAAAATTGATCCGCGAGGAGTTCAAGTCATTGTTACGAAAGGAGAAGTTGTCACGCACAACAAAACATCTCACTTCTTGCAAAGCCAAAGATTTCTTCAAGTTTATTCGCTCCAAAAGCAAGGATTCTGATGACATCGGAACGCTTGTCCACCCAAACGGATCTCAAGCGATTGATAACTACTCCAAAGCAGAAATCTTTGCTGAAAGCTTCTCTAAAGTATTTACTGTGGACGATGGAATTCTTCCTGATTTGGAAAGATTTGTTGCCGGGTCGATGTCGGATCTATGCTTCAGTCCACAAATTGTCGAACGTCAACTTTCAAAGCTGAAGCCAAGAATCACATTTGGACAATTACCTTTCGTCTAGGAAACTGACCAGCAGTTTGGATTCAGAAGCCGGAGAAGCACGAAGCCCAATTCGTGACTTGTCACTTTGATCTAATCAAAAACTCCATGAACTGTACAGATAACTACAGCTTATACATCGACTTCCGGGAGGCATTCGATACCGTAACCATGAAAAAACTGATATGTAAACTCGAAATGTTTGACTCTCGTTAAGGATGATTCGATGGCTCCGCTCCTTCCTATCTTCCCGCTCATTCCGAGTATTGCAAAATGGATCAATGTCGAACCCCAGAGCGGTTATTTCAGGTGTTCCTCAAGGAAGTGTTCTCGGACCTCTTTTTATTTTTGCTTTACATCAACGACATTGGTAACAAGCTGGAATCGGAATACCTACTGTTTGCGGATGATCTCAAGCTGTTTTCTAAAAAAAAACAGAATAAAAAACTATAGAAAATGAGTGATTTACAGTAACGTCAAAAAAATATGGATTTTTTTCGGGACGACCTAATATCATCCACGTTGTCACAACTCGAAAAAGCTGTTTGCGGATAGCTCGCATAAGTGATGAATTATTCATATGTGAAGTGTACAATAAAAACGTTTTCATTCGTACCGAGTTCAAAAGAATCATACTATTTTGTCTTCTTTTCCGAGTTTGCAGTCTTTGGAAGTTCATCGGTCGTATCACTGCTGGAGATTGTCTTCTTGAGGGCTCGTCCACGAGAGTTTCCAGGCGTGTTGGAAGCCTCGTGTTTTTCATTGTTTTCCGGAACGACTGGAAAAAGGCATAAGGGTTAGGAGAACAGCCTAGTTTAGAATTATGAAGCATTGTGCTTTATCGGTTAAATTCAGTTGAGTTTACCGGAACATTTATTGGAAAAAAATACCGGAAACATTCCCGGAAAAGGTTCGGTGAATTTATCGAACTTTCCCGGTAAATTTTCAAACTTTTCCAGTAGCTTTTGGTGTGAAATTGAAAAGAAAACCAAGCAACGATGCTCCAAAATTACGCTAAGGCGCATTATTTATCGGGTTTTCCGGAAAATTTTCAGATAAACCAAAGAATCATCGGAATATTCTTTTTTTTCCCGATATTTTTCCGGTGACTTTTCCCAGTGAATTTGTCGGTAATGTATCGAATCACCTGTTTACCGGAAAAAATTTTTCTGTAAGACACACTTATAAGAGGAACTCTGAATTTAGAGCATACTGAATTTGGAGCATAAGGCTCTATGATTAGATTGATAGGACCATAAGATTGGCCCTCTAAATAGAATTTATGAACTTTGGAAACAAATATTAGGGTCTTGAAAGTTAAGTTTACATTTAAAAAAAACCAGATTCTAAAATTCTGGATAGAGGTTCTAAGGCTTTGAGGTCAGATTTTGGAAAAAAAATTTGAAAACTAAAATTCTAGGGCCTACGACTTGGATTTCCGAAACTTTGGTTCAAGGTCTTTGAGCCTATAATTGAGCTTTTAAGGCTTCAAAGTTAAGGACAGTGAGATCATGTTTAGATCATCGGAATTCCTTTTTCTGAGGCCACAGGTCTGAGATTCTACGATTTCAAAATTTATGCTTCTAGAAGTGTCTTCCCGTTTCTTCGCGGAAACTACGGATTTGGACTCTTAAAAGTTAGGCTCTAGGACTTTCCGCCCCTTCTCCTATTCAACTCACCATCTCCATCCTTATTCAAAAACACATTCTGCTCAACCGTATGTCTTCTACACTCAAACATTGGCTTTGCCTTCCCATCAAAAGTACACGACAAATGAAGAATATTCTCAATATCTTTTCCTTTTCCGTTCTCATTCCAAACCGTTCTTGTTCTGGAAGAAGAGAACTCGTCTTCCTTTATCCAAGCGACTGATTTCTCATCGATTGGAATGTGATAAATGGAGTAGATCCAGCAATAATCAGATGGGATTCGGTGACATTTGGCTTTGAAAGTGAAGAAAAGTGTCATCGATTTTCCAGGTTCAATCATTCCGACATGTGGTTTAACGAAGAAAACCGGAGATTGAGGTGTGCGGATATTGAAGAGAAATGTCTGGAATTATACCTTAGGCTCTTTTATTAGAGGTAATCCTTACTTTCTCCGTTGGATTCTCTAAATCCATATGAACACAAGCACGATCTCCGGATGTCAGTTCTTGAAATCCGCAAAAAACTAGGAATCTCGATTCGGTTCTGAGAACCGGATTTCCAAGTTCGTGGAGTTTATCGAACTCCTGCTTCACTTTACCCTCTTGAATCACAAATGGTGGTTCTGAAATTTTTTGTCTGAAAATGTGAAAATCTGAGTACAAAAACCCACTTGGCAGCTCAGGTTTTGCAATGTGGCTTATATTGAATGCTCCATTGAATCGCTCCATATTTTGTACGAAGAATGAATACTTTTCCGAAAAAAAATTATTTGACCTTTTCCTTTTTTCTCCTTGACACGCACACAATAAATTTTCCGGCCCGGGACAGAGGGTCACGTCGTCAAGAAACTCGTCGGAAATGCATACGAATGTGAGAATGAGATGAACCGACAGAAAAAAGGAAGGGAGGCGAAAGAATATTGGGAAAAGACAGATAAATAATCGGGAGTAGTAGACGAAGCTTCAAGAAACGGATGTATAATGAAGAAAAATAGGACTTTTGAACTTTTCTTTTGCTTTGTTCCTGGTTCTAATATTTTAAAAAAGTTCTCATTTTTTTCATTTAATCTGATAGGTTCTATTAGGTTGGAACATAAGTTCTGCACCTTGACCAAAATTAATACCACGAAGTTTCAAGAATTCCTCGGATATTTTTTGTTTCATATACTAGTACTATATTATATGGGCTTTAATCAGAAAATTTTTGCGGGTCCTGCCTCTGCCTGATTTTCAGCAGTGGGACTTCCTAGTAATTTTGTCAGAAAATCTCACTGGAACAACCTTCAATAAGGGACTGTTTCCCAGGCATTGATAAGACCAGTTTTCTTAAGTTTTTCTTGTCAATGCTACTGGGTCATGTGCAAAAATAAAACAAAAGAGATCTATTGAATTCCTTGTGAAAGAACGGTATGGTGAAATAAATACTGAGATTTTCACTAGAAGATGACTTCACTCTGTTCCTGGTTGGAAGAGAGAGGAAGATGGTTCCAGGAATTTTTATCATTAGTTTGCTACTGATATTTACTCCATTCAATCATAGAAATTAGCCAACTCAATCGGATAGAAATGGCAAAAATTAGAGATAATCATTTTGTAATATGTGATTTTTTGACTTCCCATGGAAGTTTTCGCTTATACAAACCTACGGAATGGACTCGAAGTTCATACTTTTTTTGTTGGATTATTCGATTATATCCTCTCATACAATAACATTATCTTAGCACAAAAAGCTCTTCCCGCCGAAAAAAAGTTAGATGATTATCATCGACTAAGAATTGTCACCTTATTTTCTGCGACGAGTAATTACGGTAGTTTTAGATGCTCGGTGATATAAATTTGTTGGATCATTGCACAACTATTTAGAGTACTTATAGTAAAAATAAAGAAAATCTGAGTTTGTTTTGAATGGAGTTAAAACATAATTTCGACACTTGTCGCTTAGGTGCAAGACTTATGTTCCAACCTAATATTTGGTTTCAAAGGTTTTGTCAACAAGAACTACACGAGTTAGTTCAACCATGTAGTCCATTTGGACATTTTTCCTGGATTTTTCTTATTTCTAGTACAATTGCTCTACAATATAGGCTAGGGTTTGTAATCCTCGTGGGCAATACCAATTTTTCAGTTTTTCCTTTTTTTTAAACATATTCTGCTTGCAAACCATTTTGAATTGTAAAGATGTGAAAACGAACTTGAAATACGGATTAGCTTTTCTGGATCTCCGGTCCGTTAAAGCTAGAGAGGTGTAAGCCTACTAAAATTGAAAAAAAACGCAAAGTTGCTGTATTCCGGAAGTGACTTCAGAATAACCCCTAAAACTTGGTTGTATGGAAATCCGATTGCTTAAATTGTTTGCCGCCTCATCTCGAAAAGATTTCCTGTCGAACAAAAAAAAGATCATGTACAAAGCTCTTCTCTGAGCCGAGAAACTTTTTGGGACACATTTCGTTGGATATTTTGACGGGTTATGGTAACATTTGCCCGTGAGTCATACTTTCTGATTTTCAAGAGAGAGGAGGGAAGATGATACTTGACTCATGGCCGGTTTTATGGAGGACATTGTGCCTCACAATACTAACAACAGACATAAAGCTGCTCAGTTGAAAAATTTTGAGATATCGATGAAAGAACAAAAACTACTGTTTTGCCATAGTAATAGCTACAGAAAGAGGATCGATTTCATTTTTTCAGTGAAATGTCACAAGCAATAATACCTACTTATAGCAATGTTAAAATCTTCCAGAACGATTTTGGAGGGACTAAAAAATAAAATCCAAACCAAAAGTTCACAAAAACTTTCCGATCACCCTAATAGTTTACCTAAACCATAACTCTTTTATTGCTAGCGTAAGCCTCTGATTATTCGCTCTACTGCAACCCCGTAAAAATAGTTCTCCTTTTGGAGAAAAAACTGTTAACAACTTCTATTAGAAATGCAATTTCGGACGAAAACTTTAAGAAAAAACTGTTGGTAACTTCCATTGGAAATGCAATTTTGGACAAAATTTTGGATTACTAATTTTGACCGCAATAATGCCAGTAGTTAGCTGGTAGTATCACCTACTATCCACTCAAGCTGATATCCCTTTCTCTCCAGCTAAAAGAGTAACAAGTTCTTTCCGCAACAATGCTAGCAGTTACTTGGTAGTAACACTTACTATCCCTCTAGTGGATACTCCAGACTTTACATTTTTTGACTAACTTTTCCGGACCTCCTCTCGATTAAAGCCGTAGGTGTAAGCCTACTTAAAGTGAGAAAAACGCGAAAAGGGTGAATTCCAGAAGCGGCTTCAGTGTAATGCTTATAGCTTGGCTTCTGGAATTCCCATTGCCTGAAACAGAGCATGTAATATGCTCCACTGAGACCAGAATCAATGTACAGTCTTCCTTTGAGATGGGTCGGTACACAGTGAATAGCTACAGTAAACCCGAAAAACAGCGAGCAACGACAACAAATTTGATAAGTTGATTTCATTATTTCAAATAATCATCTGTAAGAAAAGAATCAATCGTCACCTTTGCTTTCATTAAACTAATTGTAATTGTAGATTTCTCAATTGCAGTTTTTGTTTTCACCATTTTTTTCAAAACTGACCAAGAATAGTTTTGAAACCTTTATCTAGAGAACATCAAATTTCATCGATTTTCATAGATGTATTCCTTGTGACCTTTCCAAAGCCTTTTTTTTTAATTTTCCTGGTTTTTAAACGAAAAAAAAAAGTATTTTATCGATTGATCACGCCAAAATTTTTCTATTCTCAAAACATGCCAACTGGTAAGCTTATAAGCTCTGAAAAACAAAATTTACAGAATCTTTCTCAACTCTTCAATACATTTGGCTGAATATCGTCTTTTTTGTTACCTCTCGTTCCATTTTTGCTGTTTGTTTGTCAGTTTGTTCGATGGGTTTAGAAGAGAAGACTTCGTCAGAAAACTGATAAAATGATTGAAGCCTACAAAGGAGAAGAGAAAAAACAAAAAGAGATTGAATTGAATTTGAAGAAACAGGAATTTGATCGTAAGTTTTTTGACGAGGAAATGCGCTCTAGTGCTGAAAGATTGTCAAACCCTATAAATAAGAAAATAGAGACAGTGTGGAAGATGAAGAGAGTTTAGAGAGAGGGAGATAGTGCAGTGGAGCGCATTATCTTCAACTCAAATGCACTCAATTGTCAAAAGTTGTGCTTATCATTTCTGATTTAGATATAAGAAGGATGGAATTTCAAAACTTTCAATTTTTGGATCGAAAGTTTAAAGAATGTTGATATTATCAAATTATCAAATTATCAATATTATCAAAATAATTGATTCCAACATTTTCAGATCCGGAGAAGAAGGAAAGTGCTACAAAACATCGCAGTATTCATATTTTCATCAAACAATGCAATCATATAATCCGAAAAACCCTCGAGAATTGATAGTTCAACAAGTGAATGAGAATATTCCAAATGATAAAGTTTCATGTGGACAACTACTGCAAGTCCAGCAGCAATAACCAATGGATCAAATGATTAATCCATAGAATATTCATACTATGGATGAATTCCAATGATAATTTGTATTGTTTCCAGTTGAAATATCTAAAAATGAAAGAAGAGGTATGTTGATTCCAATATATTCATCAACTCTTTTCTTTTTTTCAGAAAGAAAAGTCTGTTCATCTTGTCTAAACTCTGATAGGCATGAGATTGAATCAGTGGGAAAATGATGAATCTCAAAAAGGACGGGAGCATTCAGATGATTGGCTTGCTGGATATGATGAAAGAGATGGTGAGAGAATCGACGTCATTAATGATTATGATGAACAAGAATCTGAGAATTTCATGAAAAGACGTCGTCAAACAGAAGCAAAGAAGTCACGTCATCCGGAAGTGGCTTCAGATGAGACTCGTGTATCGATTGAAAGCATCAGAATCTGGAACGTTTTCCGCGGATCCAACGTCTTCTGATTCGACGACAACTCCAACGGATTCATCTGGATCAGTCAAAGATTTGATGGGTTCTGGAACAAGTTCTGTTCCTTCTTTTCCTGAAGCTAATGATAAGAATACAATGCGACTCCGCCTCCAAAATCCTCTTCTCCAGCTTCTCGTCCATCAGTTTTTCTATATTAGGTTGATCCAAAAACTCCGACACCGAATGTCTCCATAAGGAAGGCGTCTTTGAAGCTCACGGAACCTAAACTTGATGTCACTGATTCGTTCTTTGTAAGTTTCCTAAAAGAATTTTCAGATTTTTATGTGTTTACATTTGAACTTTTCTCACTTCAATCCAATAATGCAAAAATGGTAACAAGAAGAAAAGGATTCCATCCGACTCTACCGAAATTTACCTTGCAACTCCAAAAGTCAAAATTTCAATATTATTTTGTTCTAATTTTCTTTCTTTTCCTTTTTTTCTCAATATTCAGCATGGAAAAATAAAGTAGTTTCTAATAAAACGGCATCTGAGATACAGCTATGGTCTTTTTTGAACAGTTATAATGCCGTTCTTAAATAGTTTTAAAACAGTGATATATTTGATATGATCTTGGGCGTTCCAGATAGTTTCCATCAGATGTTGATTCTTGAAATTTTCAAAGAACGTAACATTTAGGAGCGAAACAAAAATTATGTTTTCTTTGGTTTCTCTATTCAGATATCAAAACAACATTTATTTTTAAGGTATTTGATCTTTACAGAAAACTATGCAATTTTCAGAGAGAAAAACTTCCAGGCCAAAACTAATATTTACATCTCTTATCAGAAAGTATTTCGTCCATCTTTGTTTGTTGTTTTTTTTTTTGAGGGTTGGAAACTGTCTAGATATACTTATTGATAAAAGGGCAAATGCCACTGATAGTATGAAAAGATTAACAAGTGTTACAATCGATATAAATGTGATACAATACAAGGTTTGAACGTAAAAAAAAGGGGGAAGTGGAGAGCAACTAGTTGGTAAGGAATACCGACAGTTCAAAACATTATCACTAAAAAAGTGGGAGAGGGGTTTGAATGAATTTACTAGACTATAACGAATGTAAAAAGGGTGACGAGGTCAAATGGAGACTGAAGGGAAAAATAAAACTCTTTGATCAAATATGACAACTTCTTCAGATACAATTATTTAAATAAAAAGTTAAGATCGGCTAACAATATACGAATTTTTAAAATTTCTAATTTACAATATATGTAGAAGTGAGTCAATAGGTAGCATGAATAATGTTGAATTTTTTTAGACACGAAAAACAAAAGATTTTTTACAGACTCAATGCGTTTGTTAGAGTTTAGATGGGATGAAAAAAAATGATCAGATTAAAATATAACACCTAAGTCTCGAATCTTGTTTGATCTTGTAATGTGTTGGTCGTTTATAGAAAAGACAGCACTTCTGTCGTCAATGAGTGATTTTTAAAGTTATGGTTTCACACTTAGTTTGAGCAACAGACATCTGCCAATCAAGGCATCGGGCAGCTGAAGTATTAAAATCACATTGAATGTTAGATGGCTCAGATGAAAAAAGCTTGAAGTCATTAGCATAGAGCAGAAAATCAGATTGAAAGTTATCACCGATATCATTTATAAATTACAGAGAATGCAGAGGGCCTAGGTCAGAGCCTTGGGGGACACCTGATAAGACCTGTTTTCTGTAGATAGAACAGAATCATCAATGCAAACTTATTGTGTTCGAATAGTTAGAAACGTGTGAAGCCAATTAAGAAGATTACCACGTATGCCATAAGACAAATGCTTTAATTTCAGTTTTGGTAGAGCTACCGTATCAAAGGCTTTTCTGAAGTCATACTGTGAATGAGATAATAAGTTGTTAAAGTTAAGAAAAAATGTGATATGGTTTCGAACAATTTTCTCAAATACTTTGGCATCTGAAAAAGCCAATGAAACTGGGAGGTAGTTGTTCGGATACGAGTGAAAACTCTTCTTTAAAAAAGGTTCAACAATTGCACGCGCCAGGAACCTTTGCGGTACGAATTCTTTATTAATATCATTCTCATTACTGTCCTTAATAGCTGCTACTTTGTTAATTTTTTTTATATCTAGAGTTGACAAATCTGAAGAAGTCCTTCCGAAAGCCATTAAGAAGAATTTTCTCGTGATTGGCCCTTCCATCTTGGAGCAATTTTATTCGAAGTGAACTGGATAGCTGTTTGTACTCCGAAGAGTTCTTCTCTTCGCGTCGTTGTCTTAGCTTTTCTCTTTGAAGTTTGATTACTGGGGAATGTGACTTGGAAGAAAGGGGTTTGGATTTCTTTAGTTGGTACAAAGAAAGCAATCAGATCATTTACAATTTTAGTGATACAGTTTAACGCTCCACCAGAAGAACATAGCATGCCAATCGAGATTAATTAATGAGTAATTCATACTGTTCTAATCTGCCCTCCTGTAAAGTTTAACGAGTTTGCAACTTCTGTTATTATTTTATTTTTGTTAATGATAAGTTTACGTAAATAAGTCTGTGATCACTAAAAGCTCCCCACCCTCGTATTTCTAAGAAATTTCCAAGATTGTGGCATGTTGCCGACAAGAAATTCTGAGTTAAACCATTTTAAATATGAATGTAAGGGAATGTTTCCATTGTGAGTCAAAAGCAGAAGAGCTGAATATGAATCATGTTGAAATCTCCAACGATGACGACAATTTTGTTTAATCGGAAGTGAGAACATTATTTTCAAGTTTAGAGTTATGATTTGGATGATATGCAACAATCACTTTGAAGGTATTACCCTTGATCATCACATCAATACCAGAAAGTTCACAAAAGCTAAGAGATGAGAGCTTTTCTACTGGAAGAAGTTTAATATTTTTACGAATTAGAATTGCAACACCTCCTCTATTTTTATTTCTATCGTTTCTAACAACTAAATAGTTATCACCCAGAATAGTTATAACCCATTGTTCCCCTTATCGTCATATTCTTGTACTTCCCCTCTTATTAAGAAAACGTTTTTTTATAGCAATCCTTTTCTTTCGACCAATATACAATGAATTCAGATTATCTGACACTTGTTCGAATCCAAATCTCAACTGCCAGTAGATAGGTGCTGAGGCTTGAGATTTGACCATGTGATAATACTATGATGTGGCTCAACAAAAAAAAATATACTTTGAGAATAGATTTAATGATTCGTCTTGTTCAAGAAAAAAATAACCTCTAATCAAATGGTACAAATACTCCGGCTAGGGCTGAATAACGATCATGAACACGAATGATCATTGTAAAACATATTCGATTTCAGTAATCCTATCAATATGACTAATGCCAGTTTGATAAGTGATTGCTATGAAGAATCTTATAATACATTCCTTTCCCCAAATGGGAACCATAAAACGTTGTCTCTAGGACAAGAGAGATGTTATGTAAGTTATCATTTGACTAAAAATTACAGCAAGCGCAGATTATAATTTCAGGTTTCAAGCCATGAAACTGGCTGTTAAAATAGTATAAAAATATATGATATCCCTCATCAAACCAAAAACCTTTTCAAAACCTTGAATTTTAATTTTTGCAATTGAGGAGATTATATGAAATACAGTTCTGTTTGATAGAACTGAATCTTTAAATCAGTGATATTATGATATTTTCTTCTTTTTTTCTGTTTTTTTTTTCTGTTATCAGTAAGTTTGTTCCAGATCTCATCAGAGCATTAAGAATATCCGGGAATCTCTGATTAAGGTAGCAGCTCAAAATTTCAAAATTTCCCAGAAATGTGATTTTAGGTGTAGATTTGATAGTCAGTCTGTTTGATAGACAGATTACATTGAACATCTGAAAAATCGGAACGTTTTAAAATAAATCACGTGAAAATTTTGCTAATCAAATCTCAATGATCATTTAATTGTCTTCAAATCAGTCATTTCCTATAAACTCACATTCTTTCTCCAAATATAACAAAAATGGCACTTTTTATAAAATTCTATTATGCATCCAGGGATGATCGATGTTCTTGCAATAGAATCATGGTTCCGGTTTGTTCATATTTTGGTATTATTTTTCCAATTAATTGTTTTTTCAGGGTGTTTTTTTCACGAAAATCTCGGAAAACGGAAAAACGTTCCGGATGCACACATCTTGTTTTTTCAAAAAACTAACCGAAAGAAAATTTTCCAAAAGAGGCGAGGAACAGATATGCGACTCACAACTCGAATATGATTTAAAAGTTACGGAAGAAGACAGAAGTAAAGTAAGGGCTGCAATCGAGAAGTATAATCTTCCGCTGGTTTTGGATCTTGGGGAAGTAGTGGTCCGAGTCATCACACGCCCCCGGTTAAGATGCTCGGACTGCTCTCTCCCCTTCCTAGTAGGACAAGTTGAAGCCGCTTACAATAACAGACTTTCCCACTTCGATTGCGTCTTGAAAAAGTTTGATAAAGTCAAAGGAATGTTAGGGAGAAGTTTCGACAAGCTGCCGGACGAGAAGAAAAAGGAGCTGGCACTCAAACTTAAGAAGATTTTCGGAAAGGACCAATGAATATTTAATGAAAGAGTTTTATTCTGATAGTGAGAAGATACAAAATAGAACATTAGCTCTAACGTAAATATCCAACAATAACTGGCATCGTGCAAGCGCGCTCCACTGAACACCCTCCGTGAACTCCACGTGGACAATGTCCACAAAGCGGAGATCGCACTCATTTCCCAATGCGTTTTCATGTTTATTTGAGTTTAATTTTTAAACATTGTTTTAAAAAAAGTTCATATAATTAAAGCTTCGTAAAATAAAAGACAACAAAAACAAAAATAAACGTTGAGAGGATTTTCCTATCCGTCACTCTCATCCGTATCCAATTCCTCCATATAATCATCAGGATACAACTCGAAAGAAGAATTCTCTGACAAGAGACGTTATTTTAGATAGTCTTTGAGAATTTTCTATAAAATTCACCATAGACTAAATTGGCCCGTGTGAGAACGAAAATTATAGTGCGAAGGGCCACGAATCCCGTTTAAGCCCGTTATTCTGAATTTCAGACGTCGTCCAGTAAAAAATTTCGCTAAAACATGAATTTTTGAAACTTCTAGGACGTTTTAGGGGGTTCCAGAGAAACCAAGGGCATTTCAGAAATGGAGAAACAGATTTTGATATTTTTTAGAAAAAAAAATTTTTCTTGAAAAAATTTGCATAATGAGTTCCAAAATCCAAATTTCGGAAAATTTTTCAGAATTGCCTGAAAATTTTTTCTGGTGTTATCAGGGGGGTTTAGCAATGCATGCTCACAATTTTTCTCGCACCACAATCCAGTTTCAGAGGAGATATTACGATTTTTCTGAAAATCAGCTATTTTTTGACATCTGCGAATTTTGTAAAAAGAGCCTTCAAAATCAAAAAACTTTTGAAAGTCGCCTATGATGTGTTCAGGACACTTACTGGGAGGTCCAAAATCACGTTTTTGGTGGAAAATCAGAGCTCCCATTTTTCGTCTGAAATTTTCAGACCAAAAAATGAAAATTTTTTAACGGGATTTGTCGCGATTCTAATGTTGATTTTTGTTCACAGGGGGTCAAAATTAGTCTCTCTGCAAATTTTCTCAAAATTCCCAAAGACTATCTAAAGTAACGTCCATTGTGAGCATTGACATTTTTTGTTGTGACTCCTGTTCTTTTTTCTCTCGGGCGCTTCTAAACTTGTGAATTGTTTCTTTCTTGTTTTTAAACTTCAGACTTGTCAAAATCCGGGCCAGCCGGGCCGATGAAAAATTCTCCGGCCTCCTTTTTTCCCGGGAAACGAACTCCTGGGAAAATGGGCGGAGCCTAAATTGCAAGTTGCCGCATGGTTTAACTTTTTTAAATTTTGAGGTTAATAAAAAGTAGGTAGGGTGTAATCGGACGCCTAACCCAAGCCAGTCCGTAAGGGGCAGGAATAGCGCTTCGCATTATTTCAAAAGAACTAGAAAGCCGGTAAGTCACAATATGTAAATGCAGCATTTAACAGTTTCTATATACGCCCTCGTGATCAGTTAGTGCTAGCCTTTTCGATTATTCGACAGGTTAGCCTTACTGATTGTGCTAGGAGTTTAGAACGCTGGCTGCTTTTTTTCCATTTTGAGAAATTCCGAATTGTTTAAAACACTGTCAGAAAAGCTTTCATAATCACAGTCTAACAGTCTCGAAGCCTAAGCATAGGCCAAAAAACTATTGTCAAAGTAAAAAAGTTGCGACGCGTGAACCTCACAAAGCTGTGAAAAAATCTCTCAAATAAGCTCCACCTTTTTTTGCAAGAGTGCCGCGCACTTTTCAGATTTACTGAATACAATGGATTCCTTGCGCCAGTCTCGAATTAACTAAATGAAAAGTTGAGTATTTGATTAAAAAAGCAATAAAATATCCCTAACATCATATATTCCCGTCGTGAAAAAATTTTTTTCGAAAAATATCTCGAAGAAAACATGTTTTGCCCTGAACCCCGGGCCGGTAGAAATTTCTCCAGCGGCCCGGTCCGGCCCGTGACAAGTCTCTCATTAGAAATCTGTTCTCTTTGTATGCTTTCACCTAATGTCTCTTTTTTTCAAATCTCTAAAAAATTTTTCAGGTTTCTTCTCTTTCTGTTGCTCTCTTCACTTCATCTTCTTCTTATTTTTTCCCCTGTAAGTCTGTCTCGAGTATTGTTCCATACTTTTTGCATGTTGGGTTTTCAATGATTTTTTTCAGAATACAGGCTTCATGAAACGTCTACTCTGCATTTATCTATTCCAGGTAAGCCAGTCTATAGTGTTGTTCCGTAATGTCTTCGGCCGTTTGGTTTTTTAATTAGTTCAGTTACAGGTACCTTCAAACGTCTCCTCACGCTACCCTCTCGCGTCAAAATTCGTGGTTGGCGCACTTTGGCGATATCGGCAAGTGCGCCAATGAAAGAGTTGTGAGCTTTAGGTGATAACAATTTTGAACTTTTTTAATACTGAACTTTTCATATCACGTGGAATAAATAAATTGTTGTTGTTTTGAATCAATTTTTGTTACCTGTTTTCCAAAGTATGAGTCTTTATCTTCCAAAAAATGCTTAAAACGCAAAGAATGGTTGCGTTTTCGCGATGGAGTAGGCTTTTGAAATGTGGTCGCTTAGCAAAACCTAATTAAATAATGTTTCTAGGCTTCTGTCGTTTTTCGTTTTACTTCTCCAATTTCAGAAGAGTATTAATCCTTGCAGAATCAACTTCGGGTACATATTGGGTTGTGTGTTTTTGAGGGTCAAGAAATAATAATAAACCCGGAAGGTTAATATAGTGGAATTAATGGGAATGGCGTTGGAGGGAGCCTGAAGGAAAAGATCATTACATATTGAACAATTACAGAAAAGAGCACAAGAGTACAAAGTCATCACAATAGTCTTTCAAACACTTCATTAGGCTATAAGGTTAGAAAAAAAAGAAAGACATAAAACCAAGAACAAACATTACAGACAATGCCACCTACACCAAAGGCACGACGTGCATCAAGAGAAAACGGTGATAAAAATGCACAGATAAGTCACGAAAAAATCACAAAAAGGTTATCTGATGAACTTGCTGAGAAGTCAAGGAAGTTGGAAGTTGTTGAATCTGAAAACAAAACATTACATCAGTCAGTAAACGGGTATAAAAGCGAGAACGATACGTTGAAAGAAGAAGTCGACGTGAGAAAAAAAAATTCTACATATTGACAAACAAACTGACTGCGAGAGAAATAAAAATTAGCCAACTGAATCAAAAAATCGCTACACTTGAAAAAGAGATTGAGAATATGAAAGAAACGGAGATGTTGAACCAAGAATATCATGCCACCAATGAGAAGAACATCGAAATTGAGAAACTCAAAATGCAGCATAAAAGGGACATCGAAAAAGCTGTCTACCAGCAAATCAAACAATCCGATAGGTTTCACAACTTGAGAGTGAGAGAGCTTAGGAAACAAATGGTTCGATTGATGTCTGGAATGCCTTTTGGTGCCCGTAAGATGAAGAAATATCATTATACGCTTCCACTCAACACGAGACAAGCTCCGTCAACTGTTATCTTGGTTGAAAGGACACATGGGTGACCAATATAATAACTTCATATCCGAGAAGCTGCCAACGATCCTGGAACCAGATTCTCCACAACTTTCTCAGATATTGATAGTTTTTCGCTGTTATCAAATACAAAATGTCTGATAAGTTTCTGAAAGAAATTAAAGCATAAATGATGTCAAAACTGGGCTTCGATGTGTTAGCTTCGCGTGTCACTATCGATAAGTTAAAGAAGAAGTACAGCGGAATCGATAACTACAAGGTTTCTGTCAATACAGTAACCCGTAAGCAAGGAACAAGAGAAGTAGAGATACCGCTGTCATTGAAGCTGTAAACCTTCAATTGATGATCCGAGAACGACTGGAAAGACTTCATAACAATGGGCAATTAAAGTTGAATGGTTCCGATGATGGTATACTCATAGGAGTGGGAGGCGATAAAGGTGGTCAGCACACCAAAATAGTAATTGCATTTGGATATGTTGAGAAGCCGAATAATCCACACAGCCTTCTTCTCATCGGCATGTACGAAGGATCAGATGATTACACTTCATTAGGAAACCACATGACCAACGTCTTCAAAATGGTCAATGAGCTCGAATACATTACGTATAATAAAAGAGCAATTGAAGTGACTCGTCCCGTCATGAAAGTACCGATTGGAGATTGTAAATTTCTTTCTGCTCTTCTCGGACATGCATTCCAAAGCTGCTCAATACCTTGCTTTCTTTGCAAACGATCATGGTCTTCTCATGGAGCTGCTGCCGCTCATCTCGACTCATTCGGCCCAGCAGTGATCGGAGATCCTTATCTCCAACGTGAATTGTAAGATGCTCTTCTCAAGTTTTCGCCCGACTCAGTTTTCCCACCATCCTTGCGTACCATTTTGAGCATTGTTCAGAAATATGTGCTTGATTTCTTCGTTGGTTTATGTAACAAAATGGATTTCATAGATGACGAGCTTCCCGAAAACCTCAGTGAGCAAATGAAGGTCTTGAAAAATTTGGCTCAAGAAGAGGAATACTATGAAACTCGAACGAGCTCCTGTAGACAATCTTCCGATTTAATTGACCAACTTCTCAAAGTCATCAAAAATTCTATGCGATCTGGAAGAAAAACAATAAGTTCAGTGCCACCTTGTGGAGCGAATTTCTGTTTGTTCGCATCTTTCAAGAAGAAAATTACGGCTGATAGAGCTATGTTTCACTACAATGCTTGCTCAACCTCCATTGATCACGTGTGCTCATTCCATCTGGACATGGATTATGATGTTGAGAGATTGGAAAAGTGTTTGGACTGCCAGAAAAAAGTTGACTCGTTAGACAAGCGCAGATCCATTCTTCTCCGAATCCAAAACAACTACATAGAGAGATTTTCCGGTGATGAAGAAGTATTAGAAGACGTCAGGAACGAACGGCTCCGTCTTGAGGGTACCCTGAAACGACAAAGTGGAGAGCAAAGAAAAAAGTTAGACGAGGTTCTCAGATCAATCGGATGCGACCTCAGAACCTGGTACCAGGAGCTCACTGGTAACCAGGCCCGCACACACCTCCGTCCGGAAAATATTTCTATTTCTCATTTTCATTAATAACTTACTTTTTAAAATTGCCAAAGTTCTCTTTCCCCATGCTGTGGCCTTTGCTGATGATATCAAGCTATACTCACACAACTCCTCCTCTCTCCAAAAAGACATCAATATTGTAGAAAAATGGGCCTCCGACAATTCTCTCCCCCTAGCCCATTCTAAAACTGCTTTGTTACGGCTTGGTTCACTTAACCCTCATCAACCTTACACCAAAGTGTGCTCTCTTATCTCCACCTCCCAATCCGTTAAAGACTTAGGTCTCCTTACTGACCCTAAACGTAACTTTAAATCCCACATCAACAAGACCGTTGCCCTCGCCATACTCCGTTCTAAAAAACTTTCAAAGTCTTTCAAGTCCAATTCTCCTCCTTTCTACATAATTCTATTTAATACCTATTTTCTTCCCATAAGCGAATACTGTTCCGCCATCTATTCTCCTCCTCCATCTTCCACCCTTGCCCGCAAGCTTGAATCCCCTCTCCGTTTCTTCAATAGGAAAATCCTCCAGCGCTGTAAAATTTCCCCTTAGTTTCCATCCATCTTAAACCTATTCTCTATCCGCCACCGTAGACTTATATCTCACTATCAGCTCACTTTTCTTTATTTCCTGATCTTTATAACCATGTCAGATTTTAATTATCTCCCCGTCGTCCTATGGATCCAGTTTGCCTTCATCCCCTTATGATGATTTCTTTTCAATGACTATCCCTATTTGAAATGCTATCACTGCTCATGTACCTTGTTTTCTAAGCTCCTCTGAGTTTTCTACTCTCCTCACCAACAATATATCCCGATTTTAACTATGTTTAATCTTATCTTACTTCTCCTCTCCCTGCCACTCTCCCTTCTAATTTGGTGCTCTTCTTGCCCCACTTTAATGCATTATTCTCAATTTTCACTTCAATTGTTTCCGTTGATCTTTCTCCCGGTACCTTTTCCTAATACGGTTTACTATTGTTCCAGTTTCTTTTCTTTTCCTTAGATCGGTCTCGTGAGGGACACTTTCTAAGCCTATTTGTTGTTTTGCTTGTAACTTCTTTTGAATCGATTAATATAAATATAAACACTTTGGAAATTCGATTGAAAAATACATTTAAAATACTCATAGTCCTGCTGTTAATCCAATTTCAACAGCAAGTTTGATTCGTGGATAAAAGTTCCTAAATTTACTTGCAGAAACAAAATTCTGTTATGCCATGTCTGTTACTTCATAAATGAACTGATCATTCAAACTCTTCTGTTCTATCGCTTTTGCGCATAGAAGGGAAAATGTGAAGATGGAATCTATGTAACCATGCAATTTGTTAGTTTATACAACTTCTTTAACGCATTCTACAGTCTCAAAGCATATCTTCCTAACTAAAAAAAGGTGCATCTCTCATCAATGCTACTTCATTAATTTCCATGAACCCATAAATGTGAGCAAAGACACATGAAATGGAATCGTGTCTTGTTCAAAATCTGAAATGCTTGGTTTGCGAGTTCTCACATATTTGATTAATTTGAACCTACAAAACCTGTTCGTGGCTCATTGTGCATAGAAATTTGTTCGTACAACTGATTTACACAACATTTTACTGTTTAAAACATCCAAGACATTGAAAACTTTTTTCAACAAATTTTTTTTTGAATTTTTTCCCGTGACATATCCCCTCCCGTCAGTCGTTCGCCGCCCTACATTTTTCTTATAAAAGGAAATGAAAACAGAAAAAAAGAGTCATTGCTGAGTTTTCGAAGAAGGAAATCGACAACACCTTCCCGGGAGTTGGCAACAACGTTGGCTGCCTCCCGTGCTCCAGAAGCTCCCAGAAGGCCACGGCAGGAATCGGATTGGCTCCAGATAGGCTCCTGGGGACAAGGCCGCTGTGCTTCACAGAAAAGCTTGGAGCTTCCCTATACGTTGTCTGAGTTGTAAAGATGAGTTTTCAGTCCAGTGAGCAAAAATTTATCGCAATTTTTAGAGAATAGTTTATTCTGGTGTAACTCCAAATGCCACTTTTTGGCTCCGACGTCTTCTCCAGAAATTTGTAATGGTAGATGTTGGGCGCCAGGAGGAAGCTTATGGTACCAGAATTTAGAGCCTTATCAGTCAGAATAGCGTCAGACGCTTCAAGGGGACCAAAGAAGGATCAAGATATATTCCAGTCGACGACGAAGGGTATGGGTAGATCCGGAAGTTGCCTGGAGCGCCGTTGTACATTTGCGAAAGAGCTTGGATGAAGATTTTTTATCTCCAGGCGAACCCACAAGAAATACGAGGACTTGAAAGTTTTCACTAGAGCCTACCAAAATTCTTTCTGCCCTTAACCTTGGTTTCTAATAACGGGACGGATCCTAACTCTTTGAAGATAAGTTTTTTCATCATCTACAGCTCTTTCAAACTAAAAATCAAAAATTTCAGAACAATTTCTGAAGGCCGCCACCAGACAGTATCAACACCGGCTCCAGGAATGCTCCAATTGGCCTACAGAGAAACCAGAGAGCTTTGGAAGTTGGATGTAGAATGGTTCGGAGAGCTTCAAGGATGTGAACTGAGCTCGAGAAGGAACCGCTTGCTGACTCATCCAGTCCTTTCCAGTCACATTTTTAAAAGGTCCAGACGTCATCTGCATTGGCTTCTCAATTTTCGGAAGATTCCGAAAGTCGAACAAGAAATGATGGATCCATATGAAATCCATCATTTCTGTATCTGAAGTTCTGGCTATCTTCTTACCGCTTAAAGATGAGTATTCTATTGTTTCTTTTTCAATGCTAATTAATAAAACTTTCAGAGGAAACCCCATGCTGAAGTGGCCCCATTGACTCCTACCGTCGTTTTTGGGCAACAACCACTTGTTCACTGTGTCCCAGCTCCAGACACAAGAAGATGGACAATCCCTGAGGTTAGATGGCTTCAGAAGCTCCCGAAATACTTGGCAAAGATCCAGATATGCTTCAGAAGAAGCGGATTCAAAATCGTGGTTCGGAGAGCTTTGAGCTTGAGGAGGGACCACCTTCTGGGTTTTCGGATTGAATGATCATACACTCTGGCTTCTGGAGTAAGAATAGCGCAAAAAGATTAATATTCCTCTCATTCTGTTTGGTTTCAAATAAAAATTCATATATCATGTTGTTTTCTATACTCACAGCAAAATTCTCCTTTTTCGGCTTCCCATTATGCGCATGGTCTTTCATTGAATACGTCTCTCAGTGAGAAATTTTTCAAACTGCTCGTTAGTGCTCAACATTACGAGTTCTGATGCCAGAAACATCTAGCCATAATTTCCACACATGGTAACAGAATACGGAGAGCACCGGACAGTGTTTTGTTACCAATGTTTCGAAATAGAGAGGTAACTAAAATTTGCAGACGTTGCAAAAAAGAAATAGGTCATTTTTCTAGCAAATATTTGCCTAATATCAAGAAGAGTTGCTAACAAATGTTCAGAGATATCGAAAAACTGCTTGTCACGGCATAAAAAATTATTTTCAAATGGTAACACAAACGTAACGGGAAGTTTTCGGTTCAAACAAATTTTAAATGAATTTTTATTTCCTACAATTATATTCAAACATCTCGACAAATCAATCAATGAGCTCAAAGATTTCATCATTTGTAGCAATTTACTCGTTTTTCGGAGACGTCTGTAATAGGTGTAAACAGACTATTATTAACGTTTGTTTTATTTCTATCAAAACCTTCTCATACTGGTTTTTCAGGGCAAAGTTGTCGTCTATGTTCATTTTGCCAATCATTCTCAACGTCAGAAATATCATATTGGGTGTCTTCCGTTGTTTCTCAGACACCAAAAGAAAGAACAAGGTTACGAAAGCCGACAAGTTGCTACGATTAATGCAGAAGAATTAAACGATGGCGAAAATGGAGATATTCATTCGGAGAACCTTAAAAGTGCTGTCATCGACTGGAAAAAGCCGAATACAGTCAAACCAGCGGAGCTGCAACTCCAACTGTCGGGCAGAAAATCCCGTTGTTTCGCATGCAGTGAATGTATCCCTGCAAAATCGATCAGAATTCAAACTGGGAACCGTTGGAGACATGTGGATTGTCTCACCAAACAATACGAAGAAGTCGATTTAACCGGATTTTTTGAGATATTAGTGGATATCGGCGCCAGTGTTGAACAAATGGAGGAAGTGAGAAAACTGGTAGGAGAGAAAAAAGTGAAGAGAGATTGAACGTTTGATGAGAGTAATTTCTAATAAAAGTTTTATCTATAAACACGAAGCATCTACATATAAATACGAACAGTAAAAGGCTAAAACGCTACAGAAACCACAAAGACGGCAAAAAGGAAACGAGAATAACACATTTGACAAAACAATATACAAAATTATCTTTAGGATAGGAAAGTTGGTTAAAACGTAATTTTGGTGCGGAAAACTTTTGAAAAAAAAGTGAGTGAAATGTCCTAAAAACGTTGAGTGAAAATAAATTGGTTGAAAATTGCGAAGAACTCGTTTGAAAATAGTGAAATACATTGGCAGACAGTATCTGTAGCTCTTTGAAAAATCCATCGATTTCTATTAAAACTGTATTTTTGACATCTGGACGTACATTTCAATGTTATCAAATAATTTCTACTGATCTGAACAAACAATAATTGATGTTAAATCTCAAGTTTACTGATTTGAAAAATTGGGGTCATTTTTCAATTTTTTTTGTGATTTTGACAAAATTTCAGACTTTTTCCTACTAGAAATATCCAAAAATTTCTCTAGAAAACCATTCCCACAGTTATCAAAAAGAAAGACAAAAAATTGTTCAATTGAAGGAGATAATTTGAAATGCAGTTCTGTTTGATAGAACTGAATCTGTAAATCAGTGATATTATGATATTTTCTGAAAGATGTTTCTATTCTGTTATCAGTAAGTTTGTGCCAGATCTCATTAGAGCAGTAAGAATATCCGGGAATCACTGATTAATGTAGCTGCTTTTCAAATTTCCCAGAGATGTGATTTTAGTTGTGGATTGGATAGTTAGTCAGTTTTATAGTCAGAGTTTGATAGACTTTAAAGAATGCCGCTACTTTTTGAATGTTTTTGCTACAGAAAGGATGATAGGTGTGACCACTGCTAACGTCCAGTCCGACGAGTTTGCTTATATTTCGTATTAATTTTCCATATTTTCTCTTTCTTCAGGGACATTTGTTCGTGGCTGTGACTGATGGAGGGATATATGAATTCCACATCTAATGTTTCCAAGAGAAAATGAGGGAACGAAAGTCTTGGAAGCGTGGAGCTGAAAAAATATCAGATTTCGAATTAGATATGAACGTACGGTTGCTAGTGAAAGATCGTGACAGATTCAAAGATTGTATTGAGGCCTACAATCGATCAACCACATTGGATTTGTCAAGTCAGTCTGAAATGTTCTGGGTGCAAAACGAAATTTATGACAAATGATTTAGAATTTGCATATGAGCACAAGTTGTGGCATTTTCAATGCGTTTTAGATTTTTTTTTTGGCTCTATCACTGGAACATTGGCAAATCAGATGAAAAACTTGAAGTGTAAAGAGGAATTCAAGAAGGAAGTGGCCCAGAAATTGAAACAAGTCATTGGAAAAGACTTGTAACGTGATAGTGGTGAACAAAAACATTTTATTCATCATTCTTTGAGAAACCAGTGATTACAAAGAATGGAAAACTGCAAAAGATTTTAATCCGAACTTGTGTTTTCAGAATCGTCTCACCTTTTTCAGAGCACATTGAGTTTTATTTTGTACTGTTTGCATTGAAGAACATTTGGTTCAAAAAGAAGAAGTTTCGGATACTCAATGCACAATTTATGGGTGTTTTGCAACAGGGAAAATAAATGATTTTCCTCACAGTAAACGCATAATTTCACAAAGAAAAATAGAAGAAATAAGTGAATGAGTTGCTGCAAAATCTTTTGAAACTGTCTCTGTCGAAAAACTTTTCTATTAGAGGGACTTCTCGAAAAGATTTATTGGTAGACAAATGCCAAGATCATAATCATTGACGCATAAAAGAAACCATCAATGTCATATGGGAAATTTGAAGTTTCTCAAGGTATCAAAGGAATTTTTATATTTCAGGTCCATCACTTAAAATTCCTTCAATCATGCTCATTTTATAGATGAGAGAAGAAAATATCTTCTCTTTTTCATTTTATCAAAGAATCAATTGAGATAAGGAACAGTTGTCATTCCGCTTTCTTTACATCAATATTTTCCTTCAATTATAATATGACTCTTCTTTTCTATCTCTGCGTCTCTTTTTTATTCTACTCTCTAATCAATTCAAAACCATTCGAACGTCATCGTCTTCGAAATCATGAATTCGTTGAAATAGAAGCTGTTCATCTCATTGCTACTCCTCTCGGAGTACAAATTGTTCATGCAGTTGTTCCACTTTCAACAGTTTCTTTAGAGGATGCACTCGCTTCGGAAAGTGTTTGGTACATTCCAGAACAACAAGAGTTTCCGAAATTGGTTAGTATACTACAAACTACAATTATCACAAATAATAGATAAGTAATAACCTGGGGACAAAACCACAAAATTAATTTTTTGATTACATTTTCAGGGTTACCTTACCTCTTATGGATGGTTCTTCCTATACGAAAACAATTTCAAAAAAATAAAAAAGAGAGCATTTGCCAAAAAAGCTCCGAAGAATGCTCAATTGGATGTGACGAGTCTCGTCAGATTGGTTCCTTCTTCTTTCGAAAATGTTCAGTTTATAAAGAAAGGTAATATGAATTAGAAAATGTGCTCTATTGATAATTTTTCATATTTTCAAAAAATTATCTATGGAGCGTGTTTGATGATTATGATTTTCAGGTCCAATGGGAGCGTATATCTACAGTGATAGTGGGTCATTAAAGAACTCACAATTTGAGGTATGTAGTTTGTAGTTTATGTTGTTTATAGTCTAAGCGTTTCTATTTCCAGGCCATTCCTTCTATGTCTACTCGTACGACAGATACACAAATTGTTAAAACTGGAAATCTGGCTGCTTATATTTATACAGAAGTTCCTGAGCCAAGATCCTTCATTCAGGAAGATGAATCATTATTTTGGTTGATTCCAGCAGTTTCTTCAGAGTCAAAGAAATCCTTTTCATATACCACACGTCTTCATGATTCATCACTTTTATTGTATTATGGAATTCCTAGATTAATCAAATTGAAAACTTGAAATTCTTTTATGTTTTTTGGTCAGATATCGATGAAAAGTAATATTAAAAATAAGCGCAGCGACCGCTATAATGATATTGAAAGCATTTTTTTGAAGTTTGAAAATAAGAAGGTTAGAGAGAATGAAAAAATTGTTTGTAGGAATAAGTTCGTCACTTCTTGCAGATCATTAACTTATGCTGGTAATTTGTCATTTTCTTTGAGTCTGGAAGTTTTATGATACCCCAATTTTGAAATCATACCATCGTGAAAATATATAACTACTCTTTTCAATTTGAAAGTTTGAGTTTACCGCGCAAGTTGAGGCAGTTGAAACCGCTCTCAAACTTGTCCAAAAAATAGAGCCTACCCTTTTGTAACACACCAGCGAATGGTGGCTCCTCTGGTCACGGTAGGCAACGAGTTGCATGTTACTTCGTCAGAAAACTGACAACCAATGGATAAAATGGTTAATCCACATACATACAATGGATGAATTCCAACAATAATTGGTATTGGTTCAGTTGAGATATCGAAAAAAAGAAAGAGCCGACTCATCAACTACTTTTTTACACTGAAAAAGTCCCGTTCAACTGGTCGGAACCCTGATACACACGAGGTTAAATCCGTGGGAACTCAAACATCGGATCGATCCGATGATCAATCTCAGAAATCGCGAATTTCTTTTTCATTGATTGATTGTTGATTTTCGTTCTTTCCTTATTTCTTTGGAACAGTTTAAATTGAACATCAAATAACCAAAAATCCTAAAAATACGACTAGACATCCATCTGAATTCATTTGAAGCCTCCTTGTTTCATCCAAAATTTGAAAAAAAAAGCTTCAAATTAATTATTTTTTGGAAGTTGTAAAAAGATGGGCGGTAATATTACGTAGAATGTCACGGGGTCAGGTTAATAGAGTTTTGCAAACCTTTCTGAATTTTTTAGGAGAGAAGTGGATGAAAAAAGAAAAAATTTTCTGAAGATTAAATGTTTCTATGCTATAGAAAAATAGTAATCTATATTTGCTTTTTCTAAAAATAAGAAAATTAGAAAATAATCTATTTATTTAAAAAAAGCCATTTTATTCTTGCTTTCAGATTATTTTCTTATACTTATCGAGAATAACTTTTTTGTACTTCTCATGGCCCTTCATTTTGGCGAGAGCATTGGTGAGGCTTCCTTTCAGTACTGGATGTTTGATTAATTCACATTCAATATGAACAAAGAGCCCAGTAATGATCGTCACGATTTCGTCGCCATTGAAAGTATTCCCGCATTCGATACATGATACAAGATCATTCTTAATCATTGTCAACTTCAGTTTACCCATATCCAACTCCACCGGCTCATTGTACAAACAAATCCACAATTCGAATTTCTTTTTATCCTCATCGAGAAGGCGAGAATGGAATTCCAATTGACTGGGAAGAATCTTCTCATTCCCACTTTTTTGCCTTACGGTCTTTCAGAAACTTTTGGAAACATTTGCTATGAAGATGCTTTTCTTTGCTATTTTCTTTTACAAAAACGAACGGAGAACCCTGAAGTTAAAGCCAATCATAAAAAATAGTTATAGATGCATTAAAAATTATTTCAAAACCTCAACAAACCCTGAGCACTGTCTTATTGGGACAGAAAGAACAAGTATCACCTCGACGGAAATTAAAAAAATTCAATTTTTAGTTCCATTTAAACTAAATTAGAATATTTTTTATCATCGATAGCTTGATATTTGTGAAGTTCAAAGAACATTTTGAAAGAATAGTGTTCCGAAAAGATATGAACATATCAATAGGTTGTTTAGGTTAACAGTAGGTTATTTTGGTAATTTAAAATTTGATACGGAAGCATTTTTTATACAATTAGGGAAGACATGGAGTAGATGTGAAAAAATGAGCAATGAACTTCTGAAACTGTAACGGCGGAGTTAAAAATACTTGTCTAGTAGCATACAGTGGCGAGCAATGGTAAGTGTACCTCTGAACTTTCGTTAATAAATATCCCAAAAGTGCTCAGATTAATCTGAAAATTTTTCTTCGGGGATTCCTGATGTTTTTTGAAAGAATTTAATTTCTCCGATTCTGAAGTTTCTCCACGAATTCTGAAATCGAAAAATCCAGAATAAAAACATTTGTTGTCTTTTCAGAACTTTTTATGATTGTGTTCAAAACGTGGCTAGAGATGGCTAGAGAGATGAACAATTTTTGGCGTTTATTTTGTGATTCCGACGTCAGGGCTCCAGATGCCTGAATAGTGAGCTTCACCCGGGACAGCATAAATTCAGTCCCATATAGGCCTTAAGGCCCTTAACAAAACGAAAAAGGTTTTGAAAGTTTTAGAGAGAATAATTTTCTGTCTTTTTTGAGATTTTATGATTTCAGTAGAAGTTGGATTAAAAGTAAGAAAACTATTTTCTTCCTTTTTGTATCGTGTTCTAGTACTTTACAGCATATATAGGCTTCAAGCAGATAAGTTTGAGGGGTCGTGCTTCTGCCTGATTGTCAGCAGTGATTTTGTCAGAAAACCTCAAATATCATTAGTTTGATTGTCCCCCCAGACATTGATAAAATGGGAAGAGAGAGGAAGATGGTTCCGGCAACTTTTATCATCAGTTAGCAGTTAATATTTACTCATTTCAATAATAGAAATTAGCCAACTCAATCGAATAGTAATGGGGAAAATTTACGGTAATCATTTTGCATCATATGATTATTTGACCTACCTTGGAAGTTGGCATGTGTACAAACCATACACCAAAAGCACAAAAGCACATGCACCAAAAGCTCTTACCACCAAAAAAAAGTTGGGTGATTATTATCGACTGACGACGGCTATCCTATTTTCTGCGACAAGTAGTTACGGTAGTTTTATACGCTTGATGCCATAAATTTGTGGTATCATTGCACAATCGCTTAGAGTACTTATAGTGAGAATACATAAGTTGAGTGGAGCTAAAAAAATAATTTCGACACTAGTCACTTAGGTGCAAGACTGATGTTTTAACATATTTATATATTTAATAATAAGTTGACTTTTTTCAAAACCGAAAACGGGTGTAAAAGTTTTTTGGGGGAACAAATCAACCACAAGAAAAATTTCGTCTATCAGCCACAAGCCGAAATGACTTATAAACAAGCGTTTTGGCTATTATAATAGCACAACATTAAGTGAGTACTTTTTGATATTTTAAAATGTTTTTCGAGTATTATCTATCTTTGAACTGACATCATGAAGCTATGTAAGAATTCAGATGTGGATAGGAGCACTTCGAAGTGAAGACATCTTTTGACTAATTTCGAACCTTTTGGATACGTCGAATAGTTTTATGAAAGCACTGAGTGAATAAAGCTTTCTTATGAAGTTTTGTTACTCATAAATGCTCAACTTTACATGAGCTCAACGGAAGTTTTCGAACGCAACGATTTTGAAGTTTTATTGTTTTTATCTCACGTTTTTATTAAAAAAAAAAGGTTTGAAAATCTATTAACCTGACCCCGTGACATTTCACGTTCGAAAACCGCCCATCTTTTCTCAACTTCGAAAAATGTATCAATTCTTGATGTTTTCGTTTTTTTATTGGAATGGAGATGGATTTTGGAGATGAGTTTCAACTTAAAGCTATGGTACATTGGATTTTCGATGTTTTTTGGACTTATTTGGCTGTTGCTTGGCGGTTAGTTGAATAGAACAGCTAGTTCTTCGCCGCCCTCGTTCATTTCAGATTTATTCCATTCAAATTCCGGGGTTTCAATTCAATGATATGGTGGATATTATGAAGAATTTTCTCATCGATTCAACTGACTTGATTATCCAGGAATTCACGGGAAATTCTGATGAAAACTATCGATATCAACCCTTTGGATCTTTTCAATAGATATTTCTCTCAAAATATTATATGTACAAGAAGAATTACTTTATTTTTTTTATCTACGATTTGAACTGAAACCAGCCAAGCGGTAAATGAATTTACAGCTATTTTCTTTTTTTGTGAAGAGAAACTTTTTTGGAACAATCGAAATACGGATAGACGTCTTCTCAAACTATATGTAAGAAAGATTTCCGGAAAGATTATATTCTCTTGAAGTTTCCATCTATCTTCAGTATTGCATCGATCAACATACGGAATGATAATTTTAATTTTCACATTTGAGTTTTTGAATTTCATGGATTCATCGATATCGGGGCGTTGACTAGAAAATAGATTTTTCTGCACAATCTTTTTCTGATTTTTGCACTTTTTTTTCTAATACGGTGCAACAGTTTCAGTTCTTGATATCATACCATGTATTTCTTGAACAGAGCACCACAATTTAGGAATACCGAATTTAAATTCAATAGTTTTGTTTTGCTGTTGGTTCTTTTTTTGCCGTTGCCAGGTTTTGTTTTTGTGTGATTTCATATTAAAATTGCATTCGAATAAGCTAAATATTTCTACCTGGAAACATTTCCAATGTGAGTTCATATATATTTTAAAGTTTAAAAACGTAATTTTTCATTTGTTCAATCATCTCCTTTTCTCCGACGTTAAAGTTGTCCAATACAGAAGTAAACAAACCTTTTGTATATGGATAACATTGAAGTAGGCATTCGAGATGCGTATGCGCTCCGAATCTGAATACTTTTTATGGAATATGTTCCAATCAACAAAACAAAACGAAAAACTATAGAATTTTTTTTCTCACGCTCAGTTATTCTTTGAAAAAGTTTCCATAACCAAAGCAAAAACACGAACTGAACCTTTTTATTTATAATTTAATAAAAACTCTTCAAAGGCATTGAGATCACTTATAAATTCAGACGATTCTTTTTTCGATTGTGGTGGAAGGTTTTTTTTTCTAGTAGTGCTCAACAAGAAGCCTAATCGTTGAGGGCAGGAAATTGATATTCCGATTCCATTGACATTTGATTGACCGGCATGAATGCTCCATAATTATTGTAGTTGTGCTGTGGTGCAACTTGATTGACTGGCTCGGCAGCAATACTTTCAGCAACAATCGGATCAGTGGACTGGATTGGAGTTTGGGCATTCTGAAATGGATTCAAATAGATTTATTTTCTTGTGTTCTTATTAATTCTTACCCGAATCAATCCTCTGAATCTCGAAGTGACTGCTGGAGACTCCGGAACTTGAGTGATGTTTTCGATAGTCATTCCGTTTTCCTGTTGGTCCTGAGCCTTTATCGGAGCAACTGGAGCCGAGTTGACCATCGTGTACGAGTTATTCTGGGTGTACGATGCCGGGAGAGCCTGCTGAGCATCGTAGATGAACTTGTTGTCGTTGGCCATTCCAATGTACTCAGATGGCTGAAATGAGGAAATTAGAAACACATTTCAGAAGATTCTGTCAATAACTTACCTCACAGACAACTGGCTGAGCACGTGCCGGGGAAGTGGTACTGTAGTTGAGAAGGTAGGACTGTGGAATGTCCGTTGGTCCACCACCATAATAATTCGAATGGACTTGTGGCCTCTCTGGGACTTCTTGGGCCAAACAACGAACCGGTGATGATGGAGCAGAATTGGAGGAGAGCACCGAACGATAGATGCGGATCGCCTCTTGAATTTGTGCCGGAGTCAATGGATCCTCGGCAATTGGATCCTTCCTTTTCTGCATTTTTTTAAAGTTCTCCCATCCGGTCCACCTCGGACGAGATGGACCGGAAGGAGAACTTTTCTTCAACAAAAAATTGGTCATTGCAAGCAAAAATGGCATATAATCGCCCTCTTCAATAGTCATTCCGTTTTCCTCTTGTTCCTGAGCCTTTATCGGTGCAACTGGAGCCGAGTTGACCATCGTGTACGAGTTATTCTGGGTGTACGAAGCCGGGAGAGCCTGCTGAGCATCGTAGATGAACTTGTTGTCGTTGGCCATTCCAATATACTCAGATGTCTGAAATGAGGAAATCAGAAATACACTTCAGAAGATTCTGTCAATAACTTACCACAGAGACAAATTCCGAGGAGTTGTTGGCCACTGGAGCCGAGTAGTTTGCTTGTTGGACCGGAGCCTTTGTTGGAGTTGCCACGTGGGCTTCCGGAATCTCCTCTTGCTCCTCTTCTTTATCCTTACGAGCGAAGCAGTATCCGGACTCTTCGTCATCGTACATCTTTTGAAGCACGGGAGCTTTCTTCTGAAACGCTTTCTTCGGTGCTTCATGGACTGGCTCCGGAGTTGGAGCAGCTTGTTGGAGCTGAAGCGCTTGAAGCTTTTCCATCAATTGTTGCTCAGTGTACATCTGCTCTGGAGCTTGCGTAGTTGGAGCCGAGACTGGCTGAGCACGTGCCGGGGAAGTGGTACTGTAGTTGAGAAGATAGGACTGTGGAATGTCCGTTGGTCCTCCACCATAGTAGTTCGAGTGAACTTGTGGCTTCTCTGGGACTTCTTGGACCGGACGACGAACCGGTGATGATGGAGCAGAATTGGAGGAGAGCACCGAACGATAGATGCGGATCGCCTCTTGAATTTGTGCCGGAGTCAATGAATCCTCGGCAATTGGAGTGGTCGCTGGGATGGCGGCGGAAGCTGAAAATTAGAATTTTATATTCCGACATTTTCAGTTTCAATTCAACTCACCAACACTATCCGATTGTTGTTGTGGTTGTTGTTCAACCTTCTTCTGGTCGGCGTAAAAGCTCTTGGCAAACGACATTTCAGTAGTTGCAAGGCGGAGGCGAAAGTCAACAAACTTTTGGAGTTGTTCGATTTCGAAGCACTGATTGTTCGATCGATTCTTTCTCTGTGGCAGGACATACGTGGAAGAAAAAAGAGGAAAAGGAATTAGAGGGTCACGTGAAAAATAAATATGGGATTAATAAAATTAAGAAAGAATTGACTTCTGCTCGAACCAAAATGTATACACGGGTATACTACGAATTGGTCATCATATTTGTCTAGCACAGACACAGAAGGTGGTTTGATTTTTTTTTTTCGATGTTGTGAGGTTTTTGGTTTATTTAAGACTCTTATCCGAATCGATCCACTTGATCTCGAAATGACTACTCCGGAAATTGAGTGAGACTCTGGTTAATTTTTTTTATTGTTTACCAAGTTTGAAGAAAATAATGAACACAATTTCTAATTTAAATCATGTGTTATACCGTTGAGCCTGTCAAGCCTTCATTACCAATGTTCAAACAAATGAGTTGATTGGAAGGTTGTCAAAAACAGCCACAAAAACTTTATGCGCTTGGAGTCCTTTTTTTGGATTTCTTGTCTTCTGAAGTTCCACGTGTAGAGACACTGATATTGTTGGATCTTCAGCGAGTGCTACGAGTACATCGAATTCCTATTAAAGTCTTCAAGAGGCTCTTTAGTTCTGGCTATTCCCTTGTTTTCAATTGCGAAATGTTTTCAGAACTTCCCCTCTCTTTCTCTCTTGACCTTGGAAAGTTTTTGCCTCCACGTCTACATCTCTAACTTTATCTGGATATTTTTCGGATTCTGTTCTTTATGTTACAGATGAAACAAGTTTTCCACCAGAATCATTCACCTATAACGGAAATCTGAAGTCGGAAAACGGAAGTTAATTTTTCTGAACGGAAGTCGGAAGTTTAAAAAATCGGCGGAAGGCGGAAGGTAGAAGTAGGAAGATGGAATCCGAGAGCGAAAATTAGTCTAATTGATCGAAGATCTAATTCACACTTCGGACCACGCCTGCGCAATTGTTTTCGACACAAACAATTTGTTTCGTCAAACATTATTTGAAAATTTTTCCAAACAATTTATTTGTCCAAATAATGTTTTCATATTTCAATTCCAACAAATTGTTTGACCAAATATTGTTTGAAGAATTAAAACCAAACAATCAAACATATTCAAACAATATTTTAAAGCTCCAAGTTTCTGAAAAATATTAGAAAATGGGTTTGCATTCAGTGTTCTTAACTTTGAACTCTCTTCAGAAGCTGTTTAACATAAAATACAGCTTCTGTTAATTTTTACGAAAAAATATGACCAATTTTTTTTAGATTTTTCACTCAAAAATCGCAAAATCTACGAGATTTCTGTTTTCCAAAAATGTTTGAAAAATTTCAAACAATTTATTCCAAGCAATTTGTTTGACCCCAAAAAGCCAAACAATATTTTCAAACAATTTTGTTTGGTTCAAAAATTCCAAACAATTATTTCAAACAAAATTGTTTGGTTTATCACCAAATAACAAACAATTCAAACAATCAAGCAAACAATTTGCTCAGCCCTGCTTCGGACTTCCGCCAGAATTACGGTCCCAAAACAGAAGTCTGAAGTGAAACTTCTTAGATGGAAGTGAGAAAAACAGGCTGAAGCCGGAAGTCAGAAGTCGGGATTCCGCCCAGCTCTGATGAGCAAACTGATTCAATAAAAGAAAAGTTGGAAGCTAGAAAACACAAATAAAGGAAGACAGCAACTTTTCAAAAACTCCTCAATTACAACTTTGCCCGATCCTCATCTAAAATTCTCGATATCATTTCACACTGAGCATCACAAATCTGTTCAGAACCTCCAAACTTTTTCTTTCGAATCGTCATAAGAGACTTGAAAAATGAGAAATGCAAATCGAAGATTCCATTATCGATAACACAAACATACAATTCACCCGGAAAATTCAATTCATCAGCAAATTATACAATTTGAAGATTACTTTAACGAACCCTTAGTGTACTTTTCTTACAACAATCGACAGAACGACTATAAAATAGTTCAAAATGTGGAATCATCATAACGATAATTTCAACAAGTTCCAAGTGATTTCGAGCTGTCGAACTAGAAATGGCTAAATTTCCAAAATCCTACTCTGTGATACAATCATAAAGTTTACTTGATATATTTCAAATGCTCGATTTTTATCGATTTTTGATTGGAATGGTCATGACTACGAAATCTAACACTAAAAAATCAACAAAATAATTCCATAATTTGTAAATGTGACGACCAAATCAGAAATTCTCTTCTAGAGGAAATCTAAACTACTACCGCATTTTCATGAATCATTCATCTTCATATAGAAATCATTCGTTGACCGTTTGAATTTTCGCTTTTAAGTATTTGCTGGGTTGGAAAAAAACGCCTTTTGATTGATTTATTTATTTATTCTTTGAGGGTAATAACCGCTAACACAAAACTATACAAAAATGGGGGTGACTAGATAAGATTACACAACAAAGAAAGGAGAGATTTTAGAAGGAAAAACATGGAAAGGTAAAGAGTTCCAGCATTAACGATTCGATTGGCAAAACATTGTAGGTGATTCTTCGAATTTGAACTGATGAAAGAAGACCGCAGATAATATTGATGACGACGCAATCATTTCCGGTTATTAAATGGTGCAAAGATAGGCTTGTGTAGAACCACATCTCCCGATATGACCAGCTTGTATTAGGTTGTTAGGTTGAAAATGTCTTTTTTTTTTTGCTAGTTTTTGTGAGGATTTATCTCCGTGGAAACGAAACATTTTCTCACAAACTAAAAATCGTTGAAACTATCATATACGTGGCTCAAATAACCAACGCAGTCCAAAAACCAAAATTAAAAATCCGAAGGAAAAATTGGCATTAATTGAAAAACGACGGAATTTTTATTGTTGAGTTTGATGGATCGCTGCTCTGCGAGAAAGGGGACTAGGCCTTCAGAATTTTCCCAGTAGAGAATTTTCCCAGTAGAATTTTCCCAGTAAAACGCATTCTGAAAAAAGCTCGTCGCTGAATTTCCGCATTCAAAATGCGAACGGTACTCCGAAATCAACTGTAAATTTTTTGTACTCGAAGCCTTCAAATCGTTTTCAGCTCTTCCTTTCACTTTCAAATTAGGCTTAAGCGCATGGAATAAGTACCCTGAAAGGCCAAATACTGATTTTTGAGAAAATCCGCAGATTCGGTTTCATTTCCGCTCTGCCAAAGGACCACTGGACGAAAAAACTTTCGATGGGCTTTTTTGAATAGAAAAAGGCGCTAGGAAATCAGTTTGTGTATCAATTTGTATGACTTCCTGGTACTGAATAACCATAAAAAAACCTAATCTCCGTAGTTGTTCTGCGTAGATATGGCCAGAATAAAAAAGTACCCAAAAGCTATGCAACATCAATGATCAGTTAATCTCGAATGAAATGCCTCGAAATCAGTTGAATTACTGGGATATTTTATGTTGATAGTGGTCTACAAATAAAAAAAAATTCTCAAAAATTCGAGTATCTAGAAAAAAGTTATTGATCCTTGGAAAAAAAACGACATTTTCAACCGAACAACCTGATAGTAAGTCTTTCATTATTCTTTTTTCAATTTGATACTGCCGAAACCTCGGAATTAACAAGTTGAATTTTTCCAGAATAACGATCTTCAATTGATTTCAATGAGGAAGGTTCGTTTATTTGATCACTCTTCAATCTTCAGTTTTTAGAATCATTCTTTGCAATAAATAATCAAAATCCAGATGATGTTGAGGAAATAACTGAAACTGAAGGCAGAGAAGAAATTGTGGAAGTTTCAGTCTAATTGCACAAGTATGTAGATTCAATTGAAAAGATCTTGGGACACGTAAAATATTTGAAACCAATACAAGCAAATATGGTTCTGTTTCCAATTTGATCAAAACAGAAAAAACACTTCAATTTATTTTTTTTGAAGTTGTGATAAGATGGGATGTTTGGATTTCCATGGGGATTGGTAAAAACTTCCCTCTTGATTCAAAAATTTTTCGTTTTTTCATTGAAATCATTCAGTTGCTTTCAACCAATCTAATCATAATCAAAATAACACATAAATTGATTATTTTTTCTGAAAGTTGTGGAAAGATGGGCGGTTTGAAATGTAACGGGAACAGAATGTCACAAGCGTTGCTTTTATTGGTTGACCGAATTAGGAAAACAGGAAGAGCCAATATTCAATGAATTCTCGATTGCAATCAAAATAAAAGCGGTCGCAAGTCCTGATTTGTCAATTATTTACAGTGGCGAGCAGAGGTGAGGGTCCCTCGATGTTTTCGTTCATAACTAATTTTAAACTACCCTGATTGGTCTATAAATTTTTTTGGGGACTCCTGAAAGAACCTGGAGTACTCCCAGATGTTTTTTGAACAAGTAAGTTTTCTTCGGATTCTGAAGTTTTTCGACGAATTCTGAATTCGGAAAATCCAGAATAAAAATATTTTTTGGCTCTTTCAGAAGTTTTTCTAGTTGTGTCTGAAACAATGCTAGAGACACATAGAAACAATTTTTGACGTTAGATCGCAATTTGTTTTTCTGATTCCGGCGTCAGAACTCCAGAAGTCCAAATTGTGATCTTCGCCCGGGACATCATAACATGGCTGGTAGTGATCGGAAAAATTTTGTACTGAGGAACTCTATTATTGGTTTCAAATGAGCTGACACCTCGTGACGTCACTCTCATTGAGACCCAAGTTGGAAAACTTTCATGGTAGCTATTTATTTTTTTTGCGGGATTTTTTTCAGGCAGTTTTCGCCCGTACATTCAATTCTTCTACCCAAACTAAAATTTTTGAGCAAAAAAATAATTTTTTCCGTGCGGAACCTGCCTTTAAAAAATCAAAATAAAACTACCATGAAAGGTTTCAAACTTGGGTCCCCATGGGAGTGACGTCACGAGGTGTCAGTTCATTTGAAATCAATAATATACCTGTTATGGGTTTTTAAGAGACAATGTCCTCTATAAAACCCACCATCAGTCAAGGAACATCGGCAAATTAGAAGTGAGAAATCAAGGAAAATGTTAGAGCATGTTGTAGGTCCTCTGAACTTGACCCTAGTGTTCACAGGACAAAAGCAAGCTGATGGTCTCTATACCAGATGCCTTGACTTTCTTTATGCCTTTTGCCGTTAACCTTTTGTCAATACTCCTTGCCTTTCTCAAATGGGAGAAAAATCAAAAATGCACAAAAACTTTCCGGCCAACCTAATAATTAAGCATAGTTTCAAAATATCTATGTGATTAATTCATCAGAAGTTTTTATTAAATTCAGTGCTCATTTTATGTTTTCAATCATTCTTCTTTCTTCTGGTTTTTGATTTGAATCCCTTGAAGTACAATTGCCATCTCCTCATATTCGATTCCCAATCGAACCATCGTCTCTGCTATTTCGGGTCCATCAAACGCATCACATCTAACTAATTTACACATAAAATGACTATATCCCGTTGTTGTTTTGATCCGGAGCGAATTTTTTGCAATTTCTTCAGCACAAATGATGCAATTTGAGACTCTCGGGCTCTTTTGTAGTACCAGAGACGAAAGAATGAGAACAGACGGCTTTTTGTATTCTCGGAGAATCTGATTCAACGAGTCTGAATCTCTCGCCAGAGTAAACGTAGTAACATCTGCTTCTTTTGGTGCCATGCTCAAATCACCTTCTTTTTTCTTCTTTATTAAAACATTTTTTAGGCACAGGAGGTGATAGAATTTAATATCATCTGGTCCTGTCACCTTCACCAGAGCTCTTCCCTAGAAAAACTTAAATTTAATGCTTTTTGGGGGAAATAAAACGAACCATCGTGGCAAGGCTCTTACACTGGCCACATAACTCTCCACTTGAATATATACCCTCATATTTATATGACATAGCTTCGAATTGCCCTTGAATTGCAATAACAAGTGATTTGAAATCAGAAATGATTAAACTTTTTCATTTTGAAAACTATTGTTGTTTGATAAACAGAAAAGGTGCACGCCAAAAGCAGCAAGAATATCCATAATTAGTTTTCATGAGGTTTTTTTTTGAAATATGAATTCGGTATCCGAAAAGAAAATATCCACGAAAACCTCTTAATAATGACTTGAGGCTTTTCAAATATTTCCAAAAATTTCAGTCATCTACAAGATATTTGAGTGAACAATGGAGATATTATTGATTTCAAATGAACTATCACCTGGTGACGTCTCACTACCCGGGTTCACAACTGGAAAAGTTTTATGCTACTTTATTTGTTATGGTTTCAAAAAAACAGGAATTTTTTCGAGTTGTTATGGCGCACAAGTTTTGCTTTTCAGGGGGTTAGAAGCCAAAAAAAAGCTTGATTTGTGGATAAAAACTGAACTTGAGAAATGCTTGAAAGAAAAACTCCCGCTTTTCAAAAAACCAAAATGAATAAAGTATGTTTTTTCCAGTTGTGAAACCGGGTAGTGTGGCGTCCGTCACAAGGTGACAGTTCATTTGGAAACAATAATAACTACAATTTATTTTTTTCTCTGAAGAAAACCTCGCTTTCATTTCCTCTTTATTCAACTAGTTATCGAAATCTAAACCTATTCTGTGGATTACTGTAGCTCGTCAAAATTTCTCTAAATAAGCACTGGAAAAAACCGGAAGCCGCAGCTTCAGGAATAATTTTGCAGGAATTTCGATGACTTCGATAAGAGATTTTGTAGATCCAATGGAGAATATCTTGGGAAAAACAAAACAATTCGGAATCGATAAGTGGTTAGAATAGGTCTAGAGATTTCCATTGCCAGAGAATAAATAAACTTGTCAAGTGTTTCCCATCTGATCGAAACCAAAAAACACTTCAGTATTTTAATTTTCAGAAGTTGTCTATATTTAATGAGTTCTGTGAAGGTTTGGAGAAAATCTGAAAATATGTAGAACAAAAAAATCATCTATCTTCTTTAATATTCCTGCTCCAAATTAGTCGTCACTATAAAATTTCAAACTGATTTTTAATCGAAACTAGTAAGAAGATGGGCGGTTCCATTCTCCAGCGGTTCCAACGTGGAACGTCACAAGGTCAGGTTGATAACTTTTCCATGTTTTCCTAATTTTAATGAATAAAACGTGAGATGAAGACTGGCAAGATTGAGATTATTTTGTAGTATTCTTTACTTAGTTAAGATTTTTTACAAATTAAACTTTATTTTTTCAAAAAAATCAGTCATTTTTCTTCGAGTTCAGCTGTTTCACAGCGTCGAGAATGATTTTAACTTCCGTATCCGGCAGCGCGAGAGCCCTCATAGCAGTGCTGATGTCTCCTTTGAACTCATCAAATTTAACAAGTTCACAATTAAAATGATAGTATCCCTTGTTCTTCTTAATTCTGAGCGTACCTTTTGGAATTGTTTGCCAACAATCAACGCATTTCGCCAGACTACTTGGTGCCTTCTCCAATTTTATCGCTTCCAATTTCAGAACTTCTTTCTTTTTATAATTCATAATAATCGACTTCAATTTATCATTATCCGCTTTTGTCCCACTTAATTTAACATTTGAATCTGAAGGTCCCCAGCTTCTATCACCACGGCTTTTCAATGTTTTCAAATGGCTTTTCAAGCATATCAAATGAAAAAACCGCTCAGTTCCTTGATCCAGCACAACTTTTGCGGTTGCTTTTCCCTGGAAAGGTTCAACATCATTTTTTTCGGGAAAAAATAAAACAAACCGTCACTGTCACATTTTGACACTTATTGCAAATCCGACCTCCAGTGTACACTAGTTCATAAGTGATAGCCATTAGAAATATAATAAATATTTTTATAATCGATAATCTGTCGAGAAATGACTCATATACTTTTTTTTGAAAAATCATATTGTCTTGATAAAACGATCACGTAAAAAAATATTTACAGTTGGTATTCCTGATCTTCCCTTTTTGAAAGATCAATTCGGTATCCGAAAAGAAAACCTTCCAAAAACCTGTACAAAAATACTTGACGGTTTTCACATATTTCCAGAAATCTCTCCAACATCTGTAAAATATAATACAACTCCGAAAACCTCAGATTTCCCATTGCTATTTTAAAATTCTTTTGGAAATCAGATCAAGAAATAAACTTCGAGGTGAGATATCTAATGTTATAAAACATCCCATCTTTACACAATTTCCGATTAAACTGAAATGCTTTTCGTGATTTTTATTGATTGGCAGAAGGAAAACTGTAGAAGAGTTTTGATTCAAAATGGTATTGTTTAAGATAGTCGATGCTCAGTTTTTCTCTTACCTTTAGATTGGGACAACGTTTCTGAGTTTTTCGATATTCGAGATTCAATCGGTCAAATCTCAACAATCACTACATTGAAGTTATTGAAATTAAAGTATGTAATAATGGTAGCCAAACGGTTTCCAGTGTCACCCCCCAACGATGCAAATTATTCTGAGCCGAATGATTGAGCTTGAATGACCAAATGTAACAGACGTTTGGCTTCACGATGATGAGATTGATCGAAAGTTCATAAAAAGGCTGGATTAGGAAAGGCCTGGAAGCTTCTGAATTTGAGGTGAGTTCAAAGTGAAATTTCCGAAAAAGACAAATCACTCTTCTTCTCCTTTCAAACACTGCTTGCGTTATCTCTTCTCTATTCTGCGTTCATTACGTTTCTGGTGGGTTTTCCAGGCCATTATCCTTCCTTTCTCTATTTCAAATATGTCTATTTTGTTTTCCTGTCACGCTGAACGCAGTCTAAATTATGTATCTTCTGGAAAACATGAAACTGGAACGCTTATATTATAATTTATCTCCCTCCAAACAATTACATGTGTATGCAATAAGGCTATAAAGGAAACTGTTTGGCTCAAAGTCGAACATTTGTGATGCAAATCGAAAAATAGAAAATGATCTAGTCAAACGGAATAAATTATTCAAGAACTCAAGAACATAAACAGCATACAATGTTTATATAATTTTTCGAAGAATGCACTGGTAAAGTTGAACATTTTCGCCATTTTCATCATTAAGACAGCTTTGTATCTCGATGGATGCCAGTTTATTAGGGATGACGGTGTATTAGAAGGAAATTTATAAAATTATAATAATTTTATAAATAATTTTATATAAACACCGTAAAACCTGCCTTATTCGAAAAACTATAAAAACATTGTATGCTTTGGGTGTGCAGCGCTTTGGCTTTTCAGAGACGGGACCGCCGGCTGGCTTTATCATTACATTTGCGGAGCATCAGTAACGGATCACAGACGGACACTACTAAAATTCTTATATCAACCGCACGCAAACGGCGAAGAACTCCCCGTAACGGATTGTTTGCGAACGACATGTGAAGCAGTTTTTAACCCACAGGTATTTCCTTCGGAGGCAAATAATTCATTTTCTGATACAACATGTCTTCATCATTAATCAATTTTATTGTATCATGGAATTAATAGATTTATTAAGTTGAAAACTTGAGATTCTTTTGCATTTTTGTTTGAAATAGTTATTAGAAAAGTCTATCTTGAACAATTTTCGAATAAAGAAAAATCTAAACATGACACTCGTCATTCAGTGCAAAATCGGAATTCTCTGCATAATGAATATTGATTATTTTGCCATCCCTTGTCGAGTGATACTCTCCCACACTATTCCAACAACTTGTTTTATGACTTGAAATCTGAAAAAAAAATGTCTGGACTGGTTATACAGGGTGCGGCCAAATTATTGCAACAACGAAATGACGTTTTTGACGCCAGATGGCAGGTGTTGGGACATTAATTATGACCTCAACTTTTTTAAAAAGTTTTACCGACCTATTGAGCATCATGCCCCTGAATTTTCTAAGCTTTATCTTCATTTTAACAAGATTTGTGGTTGATCTGCCAAAAGAGACACTGCCCTCATTTTCAGTTTTTGGCACGTCCTAGAGACATGGAAGAAGATCGTAAGTTTGGTGTTAGTTGTTCGATAACTGAGACATTTATCTACTCCTATGTTCTTCTGAAGTTTTTTCTTAGATTTTGAGATACAAATGAAATAGTTAGAACGCCCAAAAAAGTATCAGGAGTGTCTTTAATCACAGGAATTAGCAACGTTGCATTACTGGAACAAATCGATCTGTTTTTCCAAATCTGAGGCATGAAAGTCATTCGAAAGCATTTTTTTTGAGCGCGTATTATCTCTATCTGTTCGTGATAAATGTATTAATCAGTTATTTTCAATCTACCGAAAAATTTGTTTTCTCTACCATCAAAACATGTCCATTTCAAAGTCGATATTTACGGTTTGGGAAGTTGTTTTTAAGGATGTTCCTTGTTACGATGAAAATTTTTACCGACTTTTCAGAAATAAAACCTTTCAGTTGGATGTATAAACTAATCACAAAACAATTGTGAAGTCTCCAGAGAAATTTTGAAACAAGTTGTAATACGGGGAAAGTGAAAAATACCTCTGTGCCGCGTACAAGGCCTACTTTGTGGCACATGAGAATGGTATCGAAAAATCGTGATTGAATACCTATATTGTTTTTGTTCTCTGTGTCATTTCAGCTAACTTGTGTCAAATTTCCAGCCTGACCGGACTAGTTTCGGAGATATCATGACTTAAGGAACTTGTTGCAATAATTTGGCCTGTAGTATGTAGTGTTTGTAATCAGATAAAAAATTACATCACATCTTTCTGGTCCTGGACACAACATTCCATGATTCTCATTTGCCGAATGGAATGTATAATAAGATTCTTTATAGCAATCACTTATCAAACTGCCATAAGTCATATTGATAGGCAAATTCCTCAAATGACGGCGAACAGATGACTTCCAGCTCATTCTTAAAACTTCATTAAGAGTGTGAATCAGCAAGATAGAGAAAAGAGTTTACCTGTTAAAATCCTTTTCGATCATTTTAATGTTCTTGTTAGATATCAATGGTTTTTCATCATCATGTTCATTGGAAGGATTGTACTGCGGAACACGCTCATGATCGACGCCCATTCCATCAAGCTGAAGTATAGGAAATGACTACAAACTACTATGAAAAAGTTCTTTGCTCAATATAAGCACCGACAAAAAATGCAGCCACGATTAGGAGCATATTGTTTGTTCAAGTTGCAACGTGTAAATAAGAACTAAAATCGTACCATATCCACATGTTTCAAATGAGTGATCGAATTAAATTCCGATGAAACTTCCATTTTTTTCAGAGTTTTATGAGGCCAATGTATCCACGTGTTGTTCACTTTCGACGGAATCGCAATCATTTTTCCTGTCTCTGTTGCCTGCTCAAATTGAACACTTCGAAGGACATGCTCCACGGAGAAAACGTTTGCACGTTTGTCTGAAAGTTTCTAGTTCATAGTCTTTGTAGTTTGTTTTCTGAATCAAAAACTCACAAGCTCGTGTCCTTGTGTTTTCTTTCGTGTATGTGAAGTAGGCTACCGTAGGATGTTCAGAGGCCAAAAAACGAAATTCATTGAGATAATTGTTAGCCTGCCGGGGAATGATAAGGTCATCAAGATCAACGAAAGCAACAAATTCAGAAGCTTCCTGAAATCATATCCGTTAAAAAAGATCATTCTACGGCCTAAACAAACCTTATATCTCAACAAACAATCCGTTTGTGAAGCTGCTTGACTTCTGAACTCCACATTCAAGTTTGGATTGAAATCCCTTTCATCTCGATTAAGAAGGTTAATTCGATTCCATGGTTTTAATGTAACATACTTCTCCTCTTCATAAACGCGTAGAATCTCAAGCATTGGTGATACAACACTTCGAATATATAGATGCATATGAGCTCCAAATCTCTTGTAGACATGGAGAGAAACTATGAGATTTTGCCAGTTTTCCGCAGCGAATAGAGGTGAAATACACATGACAACGGGCTTAGGGTCGGTGGAGATTACTTCGAATGGGATCTGCAGGTTTTCATGAGTTAAAAAATGGCAAGACAAGATTTTTCTCTATATTTAAACTTGTGTGCATTCTATTATAATTTTGAACTAATGAGGTGTACTCAATAAACACATCAATCGGCAATCGGATCCTCTGAATATAATCTCTGAATCATAGAGTGAAGAGACCATTATAAAAACATACTATTTACTATGTTGTTCAAATTTCGAATTACTCTTCATACAACCTTAATACGTAGTTTTTGAATTTCTTCCAAATAATGTGAAGAATTGAAGAAACACCAAAGGAAAACTAACCACGCCCCGTGGTCTAGAAATTTCACCTGAGATTTCTATACTCTGCTTGCTCTCTCGAATTAAACAGTGGATTTCTAGGCCAGGAACCCACGGTCATTAGGGGTTGTTAATATTTCGTGCGTCCGGTTTAAAACGATTTTCAATGAAAGCCGCTAAGAAAAAGAACATCGTAGAACTAAATGTTTAATTTATTCCATAATCAGTATGTTTTAGTTATCAGAACTTTCAGAAATGCTAATTCAGCTTCTAGCATGGGTAACCGGATTTGATTGATATAAAATTGAATAAAAACTTCTTACCGGTGCATGATTTTTTTCTCCAAGAGACACAAACAAAAGGGAAGGATTTTGGACAATTTGGGTAGTAGCAGTCATTGCAATCCACTTACACGCATCGTGAATCGTCACCCTGAAACTTATAATTCCAGACACAATTCGATAAAAATAAATAAAATTAAGCTATTTTTTCGTTACCTTTCTAACTCAGCTACTGCCATCACTCGATTTGTTTCGTTAATCGCTAACAGTTCCATTTTTCTTACATTTTCCAGCAATTCGAAATCTGCAGTCATCAGAATGACGGCTGATGAATCTCCCAAACTTTTTGATCTATTGAAATAAAATGCGGAGTAAATGAAAGCGTCGTATGGAGCTGAATGAAATACATCCTCATTATCCAAGTCAGAGGAGTCGAAATGACTGAAAATGAAAATGAAGGAAGGTTTTTGGAAACAAGAATAATCATAATTCTAAAAAAGATATTCTTTCTAGTGGTTTCCGCCAGAGGAGAAAGTCGTTAGTAGTTTCCTAAGTTCACTTATCACTCTTTGCAACTGATTAATGACGGTATACGGTTTTGGTAACTGAAAACGTTTTAATGTAGCTTTTTTCAATTTTTGTTCAAACAAAAATGATCCAAGCAGAAAACAGTTTGCATATCTGTTGATGAGCGTCAGCTTAAGTACCTTATTACCCATTTGGAGCCAAAGTTGTGAAATTACTGATTTTAGAATTGATTTTACTAATAATTTATCCATGAACGGAAAACCGAATAAACAACTCACACAAATTGCAAAAGAAGTGCGGCTACAAAAAACAAGAAAGAAAAAAGAAAAACGACGGAAAGTATGGATGGAATAATTCGTGGAAGCATTGTGTGTGTGGGAAGATGAATTCAAAAGAAGTGCGTACCTACATCTTCTCTCCGCCGCCACAGTGTCACACGTATGTATCCTTCTATATCGGTACATTTGATCTGAACTTGATGAGGTTCCGATTAAATGAGAAGAAAAGAGGAAAAAAGATGAAAAAGAGATGTTGTTGGCAACGAATCAATGTAAAAACAAAGTTAGGAAAAGATTAATCTTGTCTTCATGTTTCACAAATCAGAGATATCATGAAAACAGGGACTGCTATTTTGGCTACGCGCATAGATAATGAGGAGCAAAGACAAAAAACCAAGAATAATTACTGAACGATAAAAAAAAAGTAGATTCAAGAAGACGGGCACACACTGTCAAAATCCCTGTTAAATTTTAGACTGAATAATTCAAAAACCTGAAAATTTGAAATAAATCAAGTGAACTCTTTTCTTATCACATTTTAATAATCACTTTCTTTTCTTCAAATCAGTCATTTCTCATCTAAGACTATACTAGAAGTTTAACTGACACATTAACTAGCATTATGAAGATTGAAGTTTTTTACTCGCGGTCTGGAGACAAATGTGATGGGTGTACACGAAAAGTGCTAAGAGTATGTTTATATTTTTATACAATTTTTCATATTTTTGTTTCTTTGTTTAGGGCCAGTTGTTTCTTGCGGTGACTGAAGGTGGCATCTACGAGTTCCACCATCGCTGTTTTGCTATGAAAATGAAAGAGAGAAAAGTGTGGAAGAGAGGAACGGAGCAAATCGACGAGAAGAAAATCGATTGGAACCCAAGACTATTGCCTGAAGACAAAGAGAAGATTGAGTTGTTGATCAGGGAATACAACTCACCTATGTTCTTGGACTTGTCCACCGTTCCCATCAGATGCATTAAGAAACAGTCGAACATTCAATGCACTGTTTGTCAACAGAAGTTAGGTCTTGGTGATATTGAAGCGGCTTACGATGGTAGACTCTGGCACCTTAGTTGCCTGCTGAAGCAGTATCCAGAGACGAAGGGTAGTCTTTCGAAATCCCTCCAAAAGTTCACAGACCAAAAGAAAAAGGCCGAAGTTGAGGACATGTTAAAGAAATTTTTGCGAAAGGATCTCTGATTCATTTCAATTAATAAATAGTCCCGAAAACCATAAATAGATATATTTTGAAAAAAAAAGAGAACTGCAAAAGCTTTAAATCTGAGTTTTTTCTTTCCTTTTTCAGAACACATTGCGTCTTCCGGTCATCATTCCACGTTTCTTTCAAAAAAACAAAAAGTGAAAATTTGTGAAGTTCTATTAACCTGATCGCGTGAAATTCCACGTTATCAAACCGCCCATCTAATCAGAATTTCGAAAAATAAACAATTTGAAGTTTTTTTGATACGATTGATTCGAAGCAAAGATGAAAACATAGATAATATTCGATTCGGAAGGATGAAGTTTCGGCTACTCAATGCATAATTTTCAAACCCGCTTAAAAAATGGAATTTTTCACTGAAGGGGCTCTTCAATTAGAGGGTGCCCTTTTATTGTTCGATGTGTTTTCTGAAAGTTGAAAACATTTTCTCTGCAAACAACAATATTCAAGCAGATTAAATACCTTTTTATTTGTGTTTGACTTTGACACATCATTGAGGAAGTAAAAACGTTTTTTATTACAGGAATAATTCTAATGAAACTCTTCTTCTGTTACATATTTTACAGTATATTGACTTCAATTGATTAGCAAATGGAAAAAAACAGATACTTTGAGATATAAAGGATTGAGACCCTCCACAACTTCTTTTCAATTAAAACTGTTTCCTTATCGTCATTCTTTTGTGAATATTTCCAGTTGGAACTTTATTTGTGGTAAAGCTGCCTATAATTTCAGATACACCTTCGATGATTTTTGAATTTTTGTGTTCTGCGTCTAACTTCTGCGAGTGGCTTTCAGAATTTTTCGTCTTTAAAAACTCAAAGATATCAGTAGCCCTAATCAACCCACTAATGCTCATAGAATTTGAGGACTTAAGAAGAAACCCGATGAAACAGAAAGAAAAGTTTTTTTGAGGAAATTACAGATGCTTCTTTTATTGATTTCAAAGCATGTGCACTTTTTTAATACCAGATTGTAGAACTGATAAAATTTTCACTTCCGGGAAGATCATAATGCAAATTGATTATTTTTGAAAAACATCCCTTTTTGTTTAACTGGAATGTTTTCTAGTATATAAAGACTCTTCCGTCATTATTTTAATGAATTTTTGGTTTCCTGGTATGTTACTTTCACCACCGAGGAGCCAGTATATACTTTTGTAGACCCCTGGAAAAACAAATAGCTGAAATAGATTTTTTCAAACTTCTGAAAATCTAGCCGTTGCTATATTTTATTTTGCAAGACAATTCATCTACACGGCGGTACCACAAAACAGAACCGTGGGGATCGGAGAACGCCACAAAAAGGAGTTCAATGTGAAATATAGGAGCAGAAGCATCCGGCTCGCGAAAATCGAAGAACGAGTGAGATGATCAAGATTTCGGCCCAATTCATGAAGATTGAGCATTGAAATAGAACTACTAGTCTTCGCCCATTTTCACCAAAGTCTTGAACGATCTTCAAACTCCAGATAAAACACACTTATGCCTTCTATTTTTTCTTGTAACAATACAGTACTTTTGTAGTATATTTGCCCAAGTTTTGAATATTATCCAGACAGTGCTCTCTGCGATGAACCCTAGGTAACGGAGTATGGTCGTTTTTGGGTAGTGACGGAAAATTCAGTATACTTCCGGAACCTGAGGTTTTCTTTCCAAACTTTTTTTTTGTGCACGTAAAAAGGAATGTTAATACTACAAACCAGACAAAACAGAACAATCATATTGTTTTTGAAACTATAGATATGACTTGTTCTTTCCAAAACAGTTACTCATGAGACTTGATTTCCTTTGAGAGAAATGAATGGTAATATTCTTTCAAAACTCTAGATGGAATGGAAGTCGACAATTTTTTGGAAATGATAGGTTGAACAACCATTGCTATGGATAAAAAAGATCAAGATCAGGTGAAGGTTGAACATTCTTAGTTTTTGCTAGACCATTTCAAACTTTGACATCATGAAATCATTATGATCACTTTAAATTTATGATCCTTGAGGATGATGCAAGTAGGAGTCGTGTGTTTTTCATGTTAAGATACACATATCTGTATACTATATCCGAGAAAAAAAAACACTCCCGGTGCAATTTCCGGTATAGTTTCAGATCTGAACATCATAACATGAGACATGAACATGAACATAAAATTGAGTCTCTCTTATATGATCACAAATCAGGAAATTACCTATGCTGCTTGAAAGCATTGTATCTCCTCTAATAAAAAGAAGAGCCCAGTGCCAAATGTTTTTCTTCGAAGTCGATAAGTGTCCCTATATATTGATTGAAGGTCAGACTGAACCTTCACAAAACAAATTTTTCCACAAAAATGCTACTGAAAATGGCCAAGGACTTATGAAACAATTTAATAGAATGGTCATCCCCTGTTGCACTAGAAGTAAGATCTCCCAGTTTGTCCAATACAGCCCGAAGTGGAAGGGAAAACATGTTTCGATCTAAGTCGTGGATGCTTTTGAGACAACCAAAAGCCTCCATTTTCAACCAACGAGATTTAAGCGCTTTATTATAAAAATAGCTGTGAATTCAAAACGTTAGCAAAGGGGACATGTTCTTCGTGCTACTGCATTCTCTGAGAAGAGTAGGCCTGGAAGTTTTCGAGAAAATACTAACTCGAAAATAAGTTTTCTGATTTTATGAACACTTGGAAGAATCTGGAAAAAATTATTATTTTCAGTATTTCTCTTATCTCCCGGACGAAAGTCGTCAGTTTGGGTACTGACTTCAGAATCAAAAAAAAACCACGTGCGTCACATATGTTTCATTTGAAGGTCTTGTCATTATTTTCACACATTGGAACAGAATATGGAAAAAAACGAACAGTTTATTTTCAGGCTTTCAGAATTAACAATTAGCCTAAAATGATCAGAACTCAAAAAAAAATTCAATAAGCATTGGTTCATTATTCCAGAACATCATCTTCGTCTAATTTCAATAAGAGTTGCAAGCAAAAATTTAGAGACATTCGAAATATTGCTCCTCACAGTAGATAGAAATATTTTCATCTGTTAAATGAGCAACGAAGTGTCGTGAACTTTTCGATTCAACGGAAGGCTAAACGAAATGTTATTTGAAACAAGTTATTTCTCATCAATTCCATATTCAAATTCGCATATCAAAATGAATGCTATTGTTGCCCTTAAAGCCACATTTGAATCAAGCAATACACTTTGCGAGAAATGCATACAAGCTGTTCGTGAGGTTTGTTGTGTTTCTGACGAGATGTTTCAATATTTATTTTTCAGCAGCGAGCTGTCGTTCAAATCACTTTCCGTGACATTCAAGAGCCAAGGAACTACCATGTTGGCTGCGCTATAGACTACTTGAAAAGAATCCAAAAGTTCCAATCTTTCCACTCCAGACAAGAAGTGGAAATCGATTTGTCGGAGATTCGTGGAGGCGCTGTTCATCAAATATTGAACACATTTTTATTCAATTGGAGAAAGCCGGCGATTACTAAATTGGTCGATGTAAGATTCCTAGTGTCGATTAGGAATACTCAATGCAATCAATGCGGAAGTGAAATTGAAAGAATGAAGTTGAGAATTAAGAACAGAAACGCTTTTCAACACGTGGAATGTTTTGTTCAGAGATGCGAAGTCGTTGATTCAAACGGATTAAGAGAATCTCTCGAGGCGTTGGGTGTTACTAATGGACAAATTGAGGCGGTAGAGGAGATTATCAAGAAGAGCAAGGCAAAATTCGAATAATCAAGGATGTTGGAATTCTAAATTCTTTGAATTTTATATTTTTCAATTGAATCGGATTACTTGCTATGTATATCACTTTTTTTCATAAAATTTCATCTCCAAATCAGTGATTCGATGATATTTGCTGTTAATCTTTTTACTGTCAACATCAAACCTATGCCACCTGCTGAAGGAGTTAGTATCCGGAGGAAGCTCTGAAAAGGGTGGCTGCTTTAAAAATTTTCCAGAAGTTTGAGCTTCAGATGGAACAAATTCTTACATAATTAATTATCTTTACTGCATCCTTTCCTGATTACTATCCAACATTGCTTTCTAGCCGGCGAATATTCTGAAAACGAAATTGAAGTCTGGAATCTTTCTGCCCGTCTATTAGAGGTTGTACGGAGAAACCTCTATCATACCGACATGCCTCTAACTACTTGCTTAAGTGTCGAGGTACCGGAATAATAGTGTTTCTCTATTGGAACAACCTTTTCCAAAAACTACTGTTCTATTATCCAGAATGACACCACCCTTGGCAATCTCAATTTCTGGGCTGGTTAACCCTTCGACTAATGACGTCATTTGGAGTTTTTTAAAATGAACCCTGGTTTTCAAAGAGTTCAAAAAGGGGTATAACATGTGCTTGGACACTTTAAAACTCAAAAAAATGTTTAAGAAAAACAAAGAAAATACGTTAGGTTTAATTAGATATATAGTATATAGACCACGTTACAGACCAGTGTTGGAAATTTGGACAAAAATTGAAAAAGGATCAAATTATTTTCCATAGCAACCGAAACCGAGGAGCAAGTTGCGTCGAGTGAAATGTAGGCCAATCACAGATGTGTGTTTAGTTGGACAAGAGCCGTTTCATGTTCACTCTGGAATATTTAATACAGTAATCATGAATATGCCATACTCTGAAAAAAAGTTTGATGGTATTACTGTAATCCTATTCAATTCTAGAGCCATAACACATACAGTAGTCCTACGCCCGGTAACAATAGTACCGCAACCTAGACAAAGGGCGTAATCCCTAAAGTAAAGATTACATTGAACAATTCGAAACTCTCAAAACTTGAAACAAACTGAGTGAGTTTTTTCTTATCACATCTCAAATGCACGATACACAGCAGGAAAACCTCATTAGAATCTTATTCGCTATGATAAGAGCGCACCGAAAGAGAGTTCAATGCGTAGTCAGTATCCTATATTTATAATTTGTACGTTTTCTCTGGAGCCATTCCATAACTTTCGTGGCCCTGAAATTTCATCCGAGCCACTGGAGCCGAGGAAACTCCAAAAAACGAATTACTCTATAATTATGACGAGCAGTGTACTTCTCGGATGGAATTCAGTGGATCCTCAGCAAATGGAGTGGTGGCAGGGATGGCTGCAGAATCTGAAAACCAGACAGAAAAGAATTTTTCATCGATCTGTATAAGTTTTACAAAAAAATTCAGTAAAAAAGTCTGGAGAACCCGCGACACACGGTTAGATATCTTGGTAAAATTTTGATTGAATCATTCAAAACCCTGAAAATTTGAAATAAATCAAGTGAACTCTTTTCTTATCACATTTTAATAATCACTTTCTTTTCTTCAAATCAGTCATTTTTCACCAAAGATATTTACTAGAGATTTAACTTACTAACCCAATGCTACTCGAAGTGTTCTATTCTCGCAAAGGAGACCGTTGCGATGGCTGTACGAAAAAAGTTTTACGAGTATGTTTATGTTTTGATACAATTTTTCATATTTTTCCTTTCTTCAGGGACAACTGTTCATCGCGGTCACGGACGGTGGAATTTATGAGTTTCACTTTTCGTGTTTCTCCAAAAAACTAAAAGAGCGAAAACTTTGGAAGAACGGAAAAGAGCAAATCAACGACTCCCAAATCTCGTACAATTCGAGATTGTTAATTGAAGACAAATCCAAAATCCAAGAATTGATCGCCAATTACAATTTGCCTATAGTTCTCGATTTGTCTCATGTACCGTTGAGAGTAAGAAAGTGCTCGGGTATTCCTTGTTCAAGTTGTGGTGTTCAATTGATGAAAGAGGACGTTGAAGCAGCGTATGAGAACCGATTGTGGCACTTTTCTTGTCTGCTTAGATGTTTTGGACAAACAAAAGGTTCCCCCTCGCTGGTCCATATTAAAGAAGAGAAAAAAAAAGCAGAAGTGCTTTCCATGTTAAAAACTTCTCTCGGGAAAGAACTCTGATGAATGCCTTTAATTAATAAATATACATAAAAAACAAAAAAATAAATTCTGAGTCCGATTTTTTAGAATTACCACACCTTTTTCAGAACACATTGCGTCTTCCGGTTATCATTCCACGTTTCTTTGAAAAAAACAAAAAGTGAAAATTTGTGAAGTTCTATTAACCTGATCGCGTGAAATTCCACGTTATCAAACCGCCCATCTAATCAGAATTTCGAAAAATAAACAATTTTAAGTTTTTTTGATACGATTGATTCGAAGCTAAGATGAAAACATGGTTAATATTCGATTCGGAAGGATGAAGTTTCGGCTACTCAATGCATAATTTTCAAACCCGCTTGAAAATGGAATTTTTCACTGAAGGGGCCCTTCAATTAGAGGGTGCCCTTTCGTTGATCGATGTGTTTTCTGAAAGTTGAAAACATTTTCTCTGCAAACAACAATATTCAAGCAGATTCAATACCTTTTTATTTGTGTTTGACTTCGACACATCATTGAGGAAGTAAAAACGTTTTTTTATTACAGGAATAATTCTAATGAAACTCTTCTTCTGTTACATATTTTACAGTATATTGACTTCAATGGATTAGCAAATGGAAAAAAAACATATACTTTGAGATATAAAGGATTGAGACCCTCAACAACTTTTTTTTCAATAAAACTGTTTCCTTATCTTCATTTTTCCATGAATGTTTTCAGTTGGAACTTCATTTGTGGTAAGGCTGCCTATAATTTCAGATACACCTTCGATGTTTTCTAAATTTTTGTGATCTGCATCTAACTTCTGCGAGTGGCTTTCAGAATTTTTTATCTTTAAAAACTTGAATTTTTGAAAATTCATTGATACCATAGAATAGTGATCAGATTATCAAGAAGATGAGTTTGAACAACAGATCATTTAGTTCAGAATCCGAAATACTCTCTTCGTGATTTGCGTTCAATTTTATCTTTCCGCTTATTGTGTTATTTGTTATTGTTACTTACTTGTTATTCACCATGTACTCTGTATTAGAAGAGCATGCTCTTCTATTTTTTCAGCTTTTTCAATAAAGCAGAATATGATTTCGTTTCGAGCACAATGTATGTGGTTCTTGCAACACGAATTAAAATTGTATTGTGATTATTCGAAGCAGATCCATTAAAGGAAATTGAGAGTATTCGGCTTAAATGGTCGGGGTTTCAGATACTCAATGCACAATTTTCAACAAACTTGAAGTTTCCTATTAAATTTGCTCTTCAATTAAAGGTTTTCTTTTTATTGTGTTTTTGGGGAGTTATGCATCGTTTTCTCTCTCCAAAGAATGGTTTCGAGCAGAAAAATTGACATTTCCTTGTGTTTGAAATCATTGAACAGTTGGTGTGGTAAAAATTTCGTCTTTAAAAAACGTTTTTTGTAAACTCAATAGAAAATATCTATGTCAAAAATCTCGAAAAGAGTATATTCTGCAAATTTCAGAAGGTTAATTTCTAAATTCATTCGTTTTGTATCTCAACATGTCACCTATTGTTTCACCTTCTCCGTAGTGCTAAACTAGAGAAATGAATCTGTCCGGCCGGTTAAAGAATCCACTCAGTTAACTATTTTGAACCTATATTAGCTGTGGCTTAAGTTGTAGAGTTCTTTTGTTTTCAGAACTTACTTGTTATTTAGCGTGAATGCTGTACTGAAAAAGTTCAAAGCACAATCTTCCTGAATAAAGTTGTTGCGAAATCTTCGGAAACTTAGGGTTTCCATTCAGGGCGGGCGAAAACGGGCGCCCGTCGCCCGCCCTCACCCTCGCCCGCCCTCGCCCGCCCGCTTCGCCCGCGCACGGTAGACAGCAGTTGTGTACTCCGTTCTCACCATGTTTTTCTCTTTTTTCAAAAGAAAAATTTTAATATCTTGTTAATTTGTTCCCTTTTCTTTAATTGTTGTTGAAATTAATAATGAGAACATTCAGAAAATTAAGTTAGCAAGCGGGCGAAAGCGGGCGAAAGCGGGCGAAAACGGGTAAGGGCGGGCGAGGGCGGGCGCGGGCGGGCGAGGGCGGGCGAATATCGCCTGCCATGGAAACCCTACGGAAACTGTATTAGTCAAAACGCTTCAGAGAAACCCTTCACATGAAAGTTTCGGCTCTGTTTAAGATATCAGGGTTATAGGAAAATAAAAAGGTTATAGGAAATCGCAGGGTTATAGAATTCTATAACCCTTTTTTTACTTTTGGGAAAAAAAGGGTTTTTGGAAACAAAAGGGTTATAGATTTAAAAAAAGGGTTATTGAGGATATGTGTATAGAAAACACTCTAGAATGTGTAACAGACGGTTTTCGAAGTTTCTCTATTCATTTTCAGCACTAGCTGTGTTTATTTCTTTGTTTATGACTGCTTGATTATGAGTCTGTTGACTTGGAATCCTGGCGATTGTTTTGAGTTGAAGACCTTCGTATATATGTAAGTTCATGTAGAGAGCGTAAAAAAGTTTGAGGATAAGAACAATGAGAGAATGACTGAGAGAAGGAGCTAACAGGCAAGTATTTTGACAAACTATTCTATCCGGATAGATGTGAATAGTTTGAAAACACTTCCCATGAGAGCTTACATATAAACGAAGGTCTTCAACTAAAAACAATCGCCAGGATTCCAATTCAACAGACTCATAATCAAGCAGTCATAAACAAAGAAATAAGCACAGTTAGTGCTAAAAATGAACAGAGAAACTTCGAAAACCGTCTGTTACACATTCTAGAGTGTTTTCTATACACATATCCTCAATAACCCTTTGTTTAATCTATAACCCTTTTGTTTCCTAAAACCCTTTTTTCCCAAAAGTAAAAAGAGGGTTATAGAATTCTATAACCCTGCGATTTCCTATAACCCTTTTATTTTCCTATAACCCTGATATCTTAAACAGAGCCAAAGTTTCTTGATAGACAAACGCCTTTAAGTCTCATCCACTTTCTGATTCTGACAGACGAAATTAATTATCAGTGTCACAACAAAATTATGTAGTTTTCATGGCATTACAGAAATTATTAGTGACCCATGTTTCAATCACAACTCCGTTTCTGTCAATTTTTCTACAACCCCATTTTTGAATAACCCTTGATTTCTCGAAAAATCCCAAAAAAAAACAACATAACCGAAACAGAGGGATCATTCTATTTTCGGCTCTTTAGAAAGTCACAACTTTTTAGAGTTTTGTGAAGCCAGACGGTTCGTTTATTGGCGCCAATAAACGTCTGAGTTTTAAAACTCTGAAATGTTCTTTTTTTAAATTCAGATACAATATATAAGAGAAAACGTTATGCTCCTCACTGTAGATAAAGTTTTTTTTTCAAATATTAAATGAAAAGTGACGTGAACCTTTTGGGGCAACCAGAGGTTAAATGAAATATTTTATTTAAAAAAAAAACTATTTCTGAAAAAATTCGAAAATCTTTCTCGTTTAACAAGATGCTGGAGGCCACGATTATGTCAATTAAGGGAACAAAGGCGACCGATGGAAAAGTGTGCGGAATGTGCACACAAAGCATTTCAATTGTTTGTTTTATTTCTAACAATACTTTCTTATAATTGGTTTTCAGAATAAACCAATGGTTATTATGGAGGCTCCAAATTCGGTGGAATTTCACGTTGGATGCGTGCGTCGTGTTCTGGAATTCCAAAAGAAGTTCCAGTCTCACGCCGATCGTCAAATGACACTTGTAGATCTCAGCGATTTGAAAAAAATGAAAAATGGAGCGACACTTGTTGAGAAGTTGGATGTGGAGATTCGTCAATGGAAGTTGCCTCATGTGTTAAACTTGGCGGAGAAAGCTGTGGAAATCTCAACGAGAAGATCCACATGCTCAAAGTGCATGAATTGGATACCCGCCGGACGGGTTCGCATCAAGATCGGTCATTCATTGAGTCACGTCGAATGTTTGTTCATCGAGTATGAAGATATGGACAATGACGGACTTGAAGAAATTATTGAAAAATTGAAGCCGAGTCAAGAAGAAAAAGTACGTCTGAGGCAACTGTGCCAAAAAGAAAAGGAAAAGGAGAAGGTGGAATGATTGCAGTTTTTAAATGCAAAGAATGCTCTCCTATGGTTTTAAATAAAGTAATTTTTGTGATACAAAGTTTAAGAATACTACAACACTACAGAAACTACAGACACAGCAAAAAAAAAACTAGGGCATAACCTCTGACAAAACAAAATCATATTTGCAATAAAACTTAAAACAGAAAAATTGAAAGTAAAAAAACGTAAACACAGGAAGATACAATGGCAAACTACTTATAGAGTTTACTGGATTTTCGAATTTCAGAACTTGTTAAAATAATTTCAGAGTACAGAAAAAAACTTCATTCAGATAACTACAAATAAAGGAAACACTGAAGAAAAATCATCGTTCAGTTGCAAAGTTGTTAGGTGGAATTCTGATTTTTCAAGATAAACCATTCATCGAGACAAAATTTACCTAGCTTCACTTATTCCGTTATCAACCACTCTTCTTTCAAAAATCAGAAACATTAACACTTGTGATAGTCTATTAAATTGCTCTGTGACATAAAACATTTTAAAACAGGAGGCAAAGGAGCAACTTCATCATAGGATTTTATTTTCATATTCCTTCAATGTCTTCTGAATTTGAATGATTCATGTGTGAAAGGGTAGTAACAGACTCTATTTAAATGAGCCTGGTTACCTTCATTTTACATGTCTCCCATAGATGGCGCTCTCTCCCCTAGATCACTGAGAATGACTCCGCCACTAACAATTCTGGACGGGACGGAGCCCTTCTCATTCAGTTCTGGCAGGAGCGAGGTCCTCTTATGTGACCGTGGAAGCCCATTCCTAGAGAACCCCCACTCTAGGTCTAGATCTTCCCGCTCCAACATTATTCATGCTTTATCATTTAACCCTGTACGTTTTATCTTACTATAATAAACCTCTAAATATCCAAGAATCAGATAAAGATTGAGATTTACAAAGAGTCCGGGAGCAAACCCCTTCGCATTTGGTTCAATTCAATGAATCAATGATGCATGGCTCTTTTTTTTTTTAGAAAAATGATGACCTGAATAAGGGGCGGGCGGAAACGCAAACTTTCGGTAATTCGGCAATTGCCGACTCAATAAACCGTTAAATTTCTGTAATTTACGGCAACGTTCAGCAATTTATTTCATCGCGTTTTGAGTCAAGTTTTCTGTTGAAAAAATCACGTTCCAAGATAAAAGGCCACACAAAACAACTCGAGTAAAAATTTTTTTGAAGCTGCTTTGCGATGGTTACTCGAAAAACATACTCGAATTTTTGGTTTTTTTTTTTTGAGAAAATGCGCAAAAAAAAACTGTTCCAACTCAAAAATATTTGTCAAAGCTCTTCAGAAAGCAGTGCCGAAAAAAAGGTCGACAATCCGGTAAAGGTCTGAAAGCTCGGCAATTTCAGCAATTCGGTAACGCGGCAATCCCATTGCCGATCACCCCTGACCTGAATGTATCTGAATACCACCAGACAACTTTCCATAGTCAGTATCACCTGTTTGAATGATATTCAAAAAGATTGAATTTAGAATGGTATGCTTCGTGACTATTACTTACAATTCGATCTTAATATCATAAAATATCAATTTTATTCTCCAAGTTTCTGTTTTTCTTTGAGGCTGGTAAGTCCTGAGGATGGTATGATACACGTTAGCTTTCTTTGAAGGCGGCTTCTTCAACTGGCGTTTATTTCCAAATTTGTTTTCGCCCTCTGAAAAAGAGTCTCTCAAAGGTCAGTTTGATATAAACTCTGACCTTGTTTATTTCATTTTCCGTTGAGAAAACTATGTAAACAAAATTAGCACGAAGCTCTACTCGGAAATGTGTTCTCTTTACCATTGTGAAACTTTTGAATTCCAGCTTCATAACGGAGGTTATAACGGAGATTGTTTCGAGATCCAGCAGACGCCTGGCGAACGGTTGTGCAACGCGGACGAGCTAGGACGCCCTCAGAAGATTCTTTTTGGCTCCAGGCTCTCCCACAAGGAACACAAGGACTTGAAGCTGCTCATAATAGCCTAACAATACTTTTTTACTCTATACCTTGGTTTCTGACATCAGGACGCATCCTAACTCCTTGAAGAGAAGTTTTCCATCATTTACAACTCTTTCAAATTAAAAATCAAACTTTTCATTAAAAAAATTAACTTTGGGGCCACAGGACAATACCAATACCATCTCCAAACGTGCTACAAATGGGCTTTCCAGCCTACCTGCATTTTTAGAAAGTCCAGACGTCATTCGCTTTTGCTGCCAGAGCTTCAGAAAGCTTCGAAAGTCGATCAACATCAATATGGAGTCTACAAATACGGGTTTTGAAGTTCTGGCCATCTTCTTTGCTTGAAGATGAGTTTTTTTTTTGATAAAACCTTCAAAGAAACCGTCATTTTTGGGCAACAAACACTTGTTCACTGTGTCCCGGCTCCAGACACAGTTCCAGATATGCTTCAAAGAAGCGACACGAAAACATCATTATCTTTACTATTATGGCTCTACTGGAGAAGACGGGTCCCGTGGGGGCAGAAAGGTCCCATGGGGGCAAAAAGGTCCTGTGGGAGCAAAAAGGTCCCGTGCGGGCAAAAGGGTCCCATAGAACTGAAATTGCTGAAATTCTTATCTAATGTTATTCTGAACATTTCTGTAGCCTCCAGACTTCTTTTTTTGAGGTGATAACTCATCCCGATAACTAGAGTATGTCTGCCACGTCATAAATTTTCACGATTTTCAGTGAAGCTATATGCTTGAACATTCTTACATTTTGCTTGAAAATCAGTTATGAGGCCTGGGCATCGTCTAAAATATAGTAAGCGTATTGCTTCTTACGACTTTGTGTGTGTTTTTCAGAATTTTTTTTTTCAACAAACTAAAATTTTAGTTAGCTATATGCAAAATTAGCAAGACCTTATATGAGTACTCCAGAAATTTCAGTTCTATGGGACCTTTTTGCCCGCACGGGACCTTTTTACTCCCACAGGACCTTTTTGCCCCCATGGGACCTTTCTGCCCCCACGGGACCCGTCTTCTCCAGTAGAGCCACTATTATTACCATAAAGATTCTGTGTGTCTGTTTGTCCGTCCGGCGCTGGCCCTAGCGAGGCTCCTACTAAACCGATTTTCATAAAATTTTTACTGATCGATAGAGAATGGTGACGGGATGGTGCCCGTCCATTCAGTTTTCTGATAAGATCACTGATAAGCTCTGTGCTATCTATGCACATGGTCAAAATCGCGCTCCTCAGCGGATGCCAGGCGGTTGAGGCGCGAAGCGCCGGAAACCGTCTGGTATATTCAATTATCCAATTAAATAATCTGAAAATTTAGAAATAAATCAAGTGAACTCTTTCTGTCTTCATAACCATTCGTTCTTCAAATAAACCATTTCCAATAGCCCATATTTGATTCGATTAGTTTCTCCCACCTAATAGTAAATGTCCCTCTTAATTGAAGTTTATTACTCACGTAGCACTGATGAATGTGACAACTGTCGCCGTAAAGTTTTAAGAGTTTGTTCATATTTTAACATAATTTGCATGTTTTTAATATTTTTTCAGGGTGTGCTCTTTGTAACCATTGACGAGCATGGCAAGAAGTATAATCTGCACTTTCACTGTTTCCAAGCGAAAATGAAAGAAAGGAAAGTGTTTATGAATGGAGCAGAGTTAATCCAAGATGCTCAAATCACCTTATGGCCAAATTATGGCCAAATTTCAATCTGTGATTTCGGATTACAACGCGCCTTCAATCTTGGATCTTTCTCAGCTTCCTCTGCAAGTTATAAAAAGGTCGTCACAGAAATGCAGTAATTGCAAGCAGGAATTTGTGAAAAATGATATAGGAACTGCATTTAATCACAAATTTTTCCATGTGAGTTGTCTTCTGAAGATGTTCCCAAAAACAACCGGCACTTTCGTCAACGCCCGATCGAAGATGAAATGTGATGAGAAAACGAAGGTGGAAGTTTCTGCAAAACTCAAAAAATATTTAAGAAAAGACTTATAGAAAATGAAAGGCAATAATAAATTATTTCATAAATCCGTTCTTTTTTTTGAGAAACCAGTGATTACAAAGAATGGAAAACTGCAAAAGATTTTAATCCGAATTTGTGTTTTCAGAATCGCCTCACCCTTTTCAGAACATATTGAGTTTTATTTTGTACTGTTACCACTCTACGTTTAAAAAAAAAAGCGGAGAAATTAAAACGCGTGGAAATCTAAAATTAATGTTCCCGTGGAATTCCACGTTATGAAACCGCCCTTCTTTTTTTCAGATTTTCAAAGGAAAATCAGTTTGAAATTATATTTCTTTGAAACAGGAATATCGAGAAACTGTGAAGAAAAGTCGGTTCAAAAAGAAGAAGTTTAAAACTTATGAAAAATGAAACTTATGAAAAATGATTTAGAAGTTGCATATGAGCACAAGTTGTGGCATTTTCAATGCGTTTTAAATTTTTTTTTTGGCTCTATCACTGGAACATTGGCAAATCAGATGAAAAACTTGAAGTGTAAAGAGGAATTCAAGAAGGAAGTGGCCCAGAAATTGAAACAAGTCATTGGAAAAGACTTGTAACGCGATAGTGGTGAACAATAACATTATATTCATCATTCTTTGAGAAACCAGTGATTACAAAGAATGGAAAAATGCAAAAGATTTTAATCCGAACTTGTGTTTTCAGAATCGTCTCACCTTTTTCAGAGCACATTGAGTTTTATTTTGTACTGTTTGCATTGAAAGATATTTGGTTCAAAAAGAAAAAGTTTTAGATACTCAGTGCACAATTTATGGGTGTTTTGCAACAGGGAAAATAAATGATTTTCCTCACAGTAAACGCATAATTTCACAAAGAAAAATAGAAGAAATAAGTGAATGAGTTGCTGCAAAATCTTCTGAAACTGTCTCTGTCGAAAAACTTTTCTATTAGAGGGACTTCTCGAAAAGATTTCTTGGTAGACAAATGCCAAGATCATAATCATTGACGCATAAAAGAAACCATCAATGTCATATGGGAAATTTGAAGTTTCTCAAGGTATCAAAGGAATTTTTATATTTCAGGTCCATCACTTAAAATTCCTTCAATCATGCTCATTTTATAGATGAGAGAAGAAAATATCTTCTCTTTTTCATTTTATCAAAGAAGCAATTGAGATAAGGAACAGTTGTCATTCCGCTTTCTTTACATCAATATTTTCCTTCAATTATATTATGACTCTTCTTTTCTATCTCTGCGTCTCTTTTTTATTCTACTCTCTAACCAATTCAAAACCATTTGAACGTCATCGTCTTCGAAATCATGAATTCGTTGAAATAGAAGCTGTTCATCTGATTGATACTCCTCTCGGAGTACAAATTGTTCATGCAGTTGTTCCACTTTCAACAGTTTCTTTAGAGGATGCACTCGCTTCGGAAAGTGTTTGGTACATTCCAGAACAACAAGAATTTCCGAAATTGGTTAGTACACTACAAACTACAATTATCACAAATAATATCATAACAATTTGAATACAGAGATAAGTAATAACCTGGGGAAACTAATCTCTAGAAATTTTATTAAAGAAGATAAACCGGTACAATCAAAATTAAAAATAGTTTTCAGATATATTCATAACGGATTCAACAAAACCACAAAATTAATTTTTTGATTACATTTTCAGGGTTACCTTACCTCTTATGGATGGTTCTTCCTACACGAAAACAATTTCAAAAAAATAAAAAAGAGAGCATTTGCCAAAATAGCTCCGAAGAATGCTCAATTGGATGTGACAAGTCTCGTCAGATTGGTTCCTTCTTCATTTCAAAATGTTCAGTTTATAAAGAAAGGTAATATGAATTAGAAAATGTGCTCTATTGATAATTTTTCGTATTTTTTTAAAAATTATCTATGGAGCGTGTTTGATGATTATGATTTTCAGGTCCAATGGGAGCGTATATCTACAATGATAGTGGGTCATTAAAGAACTCACAGTTTGAGGTTTGTAGTTTGTAGTTTATGTTGTTTATAGTCTAAGCGTTTCTATTTCCAGGCCATTCCTTCCATGTCTACTCGTACGACAGACTCCCAAATTGTGAAAACTGGAAATCTGGCTGCTTATATTTATACAGAAGTTCCTGAGCCAAGATCCTTCATTCAGGAAGATGAATCATTATTTTGGTTGATTCCAGCAGTTTCTTCAGAATCAAAAAAATCCTTTTCATATACCACACGTCTTCATGATTCATCACTTTTATTGTATTATGGAATGCCTAGATTAATCAAATTAAAAACTTGAATTTCTTTTATGTTTTTTGTTCAGATATTGATGAAAAGTAATATCAAAAATAAGCTCGGCGACCGCTATAATGATATTTAAAACGTTTTCTGAGTGGAATTCAATGCAAATTTTTATTTTTCAGCCAAATGAACACTGATTATTTTGTCATTTCTTGTCTAATGATATTAGGTTGGAGCATAAGTCTTGCACATACAGTGCGCCCAATAAGTTTAGGACACTCCCTAGTTTTGGACGTCCAGACAAAACTAGAAATGATATCAAAAATGTGTAAGTACCATTCAATTCCAAAAGTAAAATAACCCCCGGGCACATATTTTCATGCTCCTACCTTTTCCGTACTCCAGCAGCACTAAAAATTCATTTTTTTTAAGCCGCCCAACAAGTTTAGGACACCCTGAAAATAATGGTGGATCCATGATTTTTTCGAAGTTACAATACTTCAAAATGATTTATTTTCCCTTGTTTTTGGACGTTTTATGAAGTTTCTGGGCCGACCATATCAGACAAATATCTCAACTCGTCAAAACTCAACTTTTCCACTAATTTACTCTATTTTGGGTTAAAGTCGCTGTTCCGGTACAACATCAGCCGTTCTTGGAACATAACGATCTTGACCGATTGAAAACCAACTACTGATAAGGTTTGCATTATGTCCAGCTCTTATCAAAACTTGGAAGCAAATATCAGCGATCATACATTCAGATTTATAAACTTTAACCCAACATAGAGTAAATTAGTGGAAAAGTTGAGTTTTGACGAGTTGAGATATTTGTCTGATATGGTCGGAATTGTCCAGAGACTTCATAAAACGTCCAAAAAAAAAAGGAAAAAAAATCATTTTAAAGTATTGAAACTTCGAAAAAGGTAGGAGCATGAAAATATGTGCCCGGGGGTCATTTTACATTTGGAATTGAATGGCACTTACAGACTTTCGATATCATTCCTAGTTTAGTCTGGTCGTCCAAAACTAGGGAGTGTCCTAAACCTATTGGGCGCACGGCTCTGTTCGATTATAATGGTCCAATGGAGAACGAATGGTCCAATGACAGAATAAGTGGTCCAAAAGCAGAACGAATGGTCCAAATGAGATTGAGTGGTCCGAATACAGAATGAGTGGTCCACGATGAGATTGAGTGGTCCAAACGCAGAAAGAATGGTCCAAGCCATTGATTGAGTGGTCCAAACACAGATTGAGTGGTCCAAACGCAAAATTTATTGCAGCACGAATAGAAAACCTGAATATTGAGTGGTCCAAACACAGAATAAGTGGTCCAAACAAAAAAATATTATGCTGAACGAATATTCAACCTGAGTATTGAATGGTCCAAACACAGATTGAGTGGTCCAAGCGCAAACAGTAAAAAGTCTCTGAATTACGTTTTAAAATTTAGGCTTAGGTTTGCGGAGCGCAGCGGACTGACCTTAAGCTCAATAACTCATTTTTGCTCAAGCTCAGCCTAAAAATGTCTATTTCAGCATGAATGTAATAAAATCTAACCTAAGCCTCAGATGTAGCCGACAGTTCAATTTTTCATGAGGACATCAAACAAAAAACTGGCGAAGCTGTCTCTTCTACTGTGTATTTAAGAGTTTCACCAGACCTTTTTAACTGAATTACAGTGCGAAAAACATGATACATGGGCTTTTTACTGTTTTCGTTTGGACCACTCTATCTGTGTTTGGACCATTCAATACTCAGGTTGAATATTCGTTCAGCATAATATTTTTTGTTTGGACCACTTATTCTGTGTTTGGACCACTCAATATTCAGGTTTTTTATTCGTTCTGCAATAAATTTTGCGTTTGGACCACTCAATCTGTGTTTGGACCACTTAATCTGTGTTTGGACCACTCAATCAATGGATTGGACCATTCTTTCTGCGTTTGGACCACTCAATCTCATCGTGGACCACTCATTCTGTATTCGGACCACTCAATCTCATTTGGACCATTCGTTCTGCTTTTGGACCACTCAATCTCGTTTGGACCATTCGTTCTCCATTGGACCATTATAATCGAACAGAGCCGGGCGCACTGTATGCGACTAGTGCCGAAATTATAATATGTGTTTTTTTCCATTCAAAACAAACACTGATTCTCTTTATTTTTACTTTAAGTACCCTACACAGTTCTGCAATGATCCCACAAATTAATGATACCAATAATATAAAACCACTATAACTACTTGTCGCAAAAAATAGGATAGCGATTTTTCGTCGATAATAATCACTCCACCACAGCGTTCCTCAGCAAGGTGTTCAATTGCACGCTTCTGTTCTACAGTGCTCCACAAAAGTTTAACCTCGCCCCCATGTTTTCCAGTATCTCGAGAACGGTAAGAGTTACGGGAACCCTTCCACCTGACAAAATGCTCCGAATGTTAAGTTATCATGATCCGCAAAAACTCAGGGGATGAAAATAAAAACTTGGAAAAATATTGAATTTTTCTGAAAAAAACAATTTTAGCGATCCACAAAAGATTAACTTCACCCTGAAAAAACGATGAAAAATAGGGAGTCTTGTGAAACTTGACACATAACTTGGTTCACAAATGTTTTGGTAAAAAATTTTCAATTACAAAGTAATCAAAAAGTGTTTAACTGAAAAAATGTTCTTTGGACACTGTTTCATCACATCCAACCAATTCTGAACCTGAAAAATTGAGAACGGCACCCCTAAGAGAACGGTACCCCTAAGAAAACGGTACCCCTAAGAGAACGGCACCCCTAAGACAACGGCACCCCTAAGAGACGGGCACCCCTATGAGAACGGCACCCGTAAGAGACGGGCACCCCTAAGAGAACGGCACCCGTAAGAGAACGGCACCCCTAAGAGAACGGCACCCCTATGGGAACGGCACCCCTAAGAAAACGGCACCCCTAAGAAAACGGCACCCCTAAGAGACAGCCACCCCTAAGAGAAGGGCACCCCTATAAGAACGGCACCCCTAAGAGAAAAGCACCCCTAAAAGAACGGCACCCTTATGAGGACGGCACCTCTTTGGGGAGAAACAGTCACAAGGAGCTACGTGAACATAATAAACCCCATAAAACTTTTTATTTTTTTCATTTCTAAAAAGAGTTTTGTGAAGCCAGACGGTTTGAAACGCGGAGCGCTAATAAACGTCTGAGTTTTAAAACCCTGAAATGTTGTTTTTTTAGTTCAGATACAAGATAGAAGAGAAAACGTTATGCTCCTCACTGTAGAAAAAGTTTTTTTTTTCAAATATTAAATGAAAAGTGACGTGAACCTTTTGGGGCAACCAGAGGTTAAATGAAATAATTTATTTGAAAAAAAACTATTTCTGAATAATAAAAAATCGGTTTTTTGTTTACCTACTCGTTTAACATGCTTGAGAGTAATATTAGTTTAATCAAAACCACAATTGCTCCTGCTGGTAAATGGTGTACTATGTGTCATCAAACTGTGAATGCGGTTTGTTTTATTTTCAACAAGACTTTCTTATAATTGTTTTTCAGAGTAAAAGTGTTTGTATTTTGGTGACTCCGGATGAAGATTCAGGAGAGGTTTATGTCCATATCGGATGTACATCACGTGTTTTGAAATACCAAAAAAAATTTCAAGCCTTTCCACAACGTCAAGGAGTGATGTTAATTCAGACGGACATCCTCAATCAAAAAACAGAAGAGAAGGCGATGAAAAAAATGGAAGATATCGTTTGTGCCTGGAAGCAACCTTTACTGTTAAAACTGACTCAAACAAATTGCGCAATATCGAAAAGGGATTCAACGTGTAAAGACTGTGGTAATTGGATAAGTGGGGGAACGCTACGAGTTAAATATGGTCATTCGTGGCTCCACTTGGAATGCATCGCAAAAGGTTATGAAGGAATTGACGATAGGGGTTTCAAAGAGGTTTTAGTGAGATTAGGAGCGAGTGAAGAGGAGAAGAACCGTTTGAAGAAGACCATCAAGAAAGAAAAAGTAAAAATTGAATAAACTTTATATCATGATTTGGTCCTGAATAAAGTGATATTTTTTGTGATACAAAGTTTAAGAATACTACAACACTACAGAAACTACAGACACTGCAAAAAAAAAGATTTTTCTGGATTTTCGATTTTGAGAACTTGTTAAAATGATTTCAGAGTACAGAAAAAAACTTCAAGCAGATAACTACAAATAAAGGAAACACTGAAGAAAAATCATCGTTCAGTTGCAAAGTTGTTAGGTGGAATTCTGATTTTTCAAGATAAACCATTCATCGAGACAAAATTTACCTAGCTTCAATTTCTCCGTTATCATCCACTCTTCTTTCAAAAACCAGAAACATTAACAATTGGGATAGTCTATTAAATTGCTCTGTGACATAAAACATTTTAAAACAGGAGGCAAAGGAGCAACTTCATCATAGGATTTTATTTTCATATTCCTTCAATGTCTTCTGAATTTGAATGATTCATGTGTGAAAGGGTAGTAACAGACTCTATTTAAATGAGCCTGGTTACCTTCATTTTACATGTCTCCCATAGATGGCGCTCTCTCCCCTAGATCACTGAGAATGACTCCGCCACTAACAATTCTGGACGGGACGGAGCCCTTCTCATTCAGTTCTGGCAGGAGCGAGGTCCTCTTATGTGACCGTGGAAGCCCATTCCTAGAGAACCCCCACTCTAGGTCTAGATCTTCCCGCTCCAACATTATTCATACTTTATCATTTAACACTGTATGCTTTATCCTACTATAATAAACCTCTAAATATCCAAGAATCAGATAAAGATTGAGATTTACAAAGAGTCCGGGAGCAAACCCCTTCGCATTTGGTTCAATTCAATGAATCAATGATGCATGGCTCTTTTTTTTTTTTTAGAAAAATGATGACCTGAATAAGGGGCGGGCGGAAACGCAAACTGTCGGCAATTCAGCAATTGCCGATTCGATTTTAATATCATAAAATATCAATTTTATTCTCCAAGTTTCTGTTTTTCTTTGAAACTGGCAAGTCCTGAGGCTGGTATGATACACGTTAGCTTTCTTTGAAGGCGGGTTCTTCAACTGGCGTTTATTTCCAAATTTGTTCAATTTTTATGGGTTTGGGCTAAAAAAAAACAGAACTGTCGGGGACTGTCCATATATGAGTAGATTAAGAAAAGAAGGTTCCTTGTTTGAATAATAGAAGCGGTTGCAAGCATTTTCGCGACCTGTTGAACGGTCTGCTTTACAAGTCTGAAAGATTTTGTACTCTTCTCAGAATCGGAACAAGCTAAAGTCGTCAAAATTTAATAATAAACAAACAGGACAATGTCAACAAACAAGAGAAGGACTACAAAAAAGCGTGGTCTATTCTACTTAAGAGATCTCCATATAATCATTTCTCCTTTTGACCGGGCACAGGCTTGACGTGTCTTCCAGGGTTCTGTTGACTTCTCTCCCAATCGACGACGTGCTTATCGGCAAACTTGACAACTCGCGGGAAGTTCGCCCGTTCTTCTGGTGTATACTCATCACTTCTTTTTACTACTTCTTGCACTTGTCTCAGCTGGCTTCCCACGTTTTGACGTACGAAATCGGGCATTTCAGAGTCGGGGAAGAGATGAAGACGTTGGATTAGACGACGTCGGAGTAGATTGTTACCAAGAGACTAAAATAATAGAGAAATTTAGCTGTTTGTTTACAGACTGACATAAGATTTGTTTTTCAGAAAAACCAGGTTTCTATTAATAGCATAGAGCCCAACGTGTCGTCTGTTCTTTTTATTACATTGGTCTTATTCTTCCCATCTCCTTACCCTATAAACCGACAAAAATGCAATACGACATGGATCGTATTCGTGAATTTGCCATGCTGGAATGTCGGCTTTGCTCTTCGGATATTCCATATTGAACTTGTATATCGTATGCTTCCAATCGAAAGCGTGCATTGCGATATCCTTACAATTTGTAACCACTACATGGTCACCACAATCGGTTTCCGGATGATAGATTGGTTTGTGTTTGCCGGCCAAATATCGAGCTACTTTTTCCCCAAGAAGTTCGGCGTCCTGAAATAAACCCTTCTCTATTATTGAAAAAAAGTATTTAGTGCTTGTTTTATTTTTTTGAAAAAAAAACATCATGTTTAAATTCTCGTCAGAAACTAAATAAACAAAAAGTAGGGTTTTCCATAATAAACACCTGTTGATTTGCGTCGATCACGTGCCATTGTCTCGAAAATTGTAGCCATTGGTTGACACGATCAAAACGGGAAACGACCCTTCGATAGGACATCTAGAGGTGATAAAAAAACAGTAGGATTAACTTTCAACGGGAGAAGATAACGGGAGTGGTTGCGAGAGCCATGAAAACACGAATTAATAGCAAAAAAACTGATTATTTATACTCGAAAATGAGAATGAAGATTGAAGGCAAAAACCAGGAGGAGACAGTGGTGTCAAGAGAAAGAAGGTACAAATCTAAAAAAACAGAAGAAAGAATGAGGAAGAACGTTCATAGAACAAAAGATAAAATGAATTTCTAAGAAGAAATTTGCAGAGGAGAATAGAATAAGAGAAGAGTGATATGATGATCACATAAACACAAAATTTACAATTTTGAACACAAAACAAAAGATGAGAAGAATCTAATCAAAAGAACTAACTTTAGTTTGCGTATTGCATTCTAGAGTGAAGATGTGGATGAAAGTATAGATACACGTGTAAGCAATAAAAAGTTATAATTAAATCACCAGACGATCTTGTTCTTGAACTCGGGTAGCACTGAGAATCGTTTGACACTTTCGTAGGCGAGCATCACAAGACTTGAGTAGAGAGCGTTGTTCACCATTCGAGGAGCGAGACCCTGCAATAAATCCAGAATTAACAGATGCTAAGGTTAAAAACTCACTTTTGTGAATACTTGCGTTTTTTCATACTTCCACAATCTTACGATTGTCTCCCGGTACGTTGTTCGGTGAACCTAGAAATAACAGTAGTTGGTAGTTTAAAAAATTACAGTGAGATCCAACCTGTAACCGGATTCTGAGCATTTCCAAAGGATTTGTAACCATCGCACTCGCAACTCCTCCTATTGATCCGCTCACAGCCTGATCAAGGAATAGATTGCGATCGTCTACTTCTGCTGGAGATGTTGGCTTTACACCGTATTCGAGTTCAGTAACTTTCTCCCGAATCATTCTGAAAACCGCCAGCGAGTTGTAATAGGTTGACCAGAAGACCATTGTCGATGGAATGTACAACATGATTGCGGAGAGAAATCCTCTATAAAACCCAGAGATTCCGTCCACTTTATAAACTGCTCGAATAACTCGTAGCCCTAACGTCCGCTTTCCTTCTAGGCCGTCTTTTCGGATTGCGTCAGCAACTGGTATGTTCTTTTTGCCCCCTGAAATCATTCACAATTAATATTAAACGCGGAATAAGACATACCTCCAAAAGCTTCTGGATTATTATGAACCATCATATGTTGAGCAACAATGTCTGTGGGTACAAAAATGAGTTGAGCACACGGCGAGGCGATTCCTCCCGCTAGAGCAGACACTACTGAGTGATTAGTGATATGAAGATGTGTTTGGAGCAGGTCTCGAACACGTTCATACGCTGATGAGTAGAGGAATGAAGCGGATAATTGGGGTAGTGTCATCCAGAAACCCTAAAATAATTAGATGAGCCAGATAGAAGAAAAAAAAAAGAAAATAGGATGTTTTAGGCTTCAAAATTTCGTATTTCCCAACTACTTTTGGAGTAGGTGTGATTTTAAAACTGTCTAGAAATGTAAGTCAGAGTGAATTCGATTTCTTCTATGCGAAATTACATCGTAAGCTTACTTTGTACAATGCTCCAATTCCTTCTTGTCGAATTATTTTCACAAACGCATCCCTCATTCCATTATAAACATTGTTCTGTCGTTGTAACTGTAGTCGACTTTTGACAACAGACATCGGATATAGCATACATCGGATTGTCCAAGAACTACACAATGCCATCGGATAGAATTTGTACAGATTAAGATGTTCCCATTGAATAACTAGCAGTTTGTCTTTTTGTATTTGGCTCAGCGGAGATACTTTCGAGCTTAATGGGGATGTGGCTATTGACCGAGCCTCAATGGCAGTGTCCATTTCCGAAGAGACCATCTGCAACATCTTACGGTCGGTGTTAGGAAATAATCAAAAAATGATACCTTTTTTGTTGATTATTCTCTGATTTATTATAGAAGAATACGAATACAATTGGTCTTTCAAGGCAGAAACGAGCAAAGTGTGAGAATCGGCTTCGTACTGAGCATCGGCTGGTTTTGAGGTCGATTTTCGAGGATTTTTCAACAAAAGCCTAGAAAATTAACAGAGTATGATAAAAAATAATAGGAAAACATGGAAAAACAATCGATGAGTCAGCGAAATATTAGCGTTTGAAAACGTTCACCATTAAAAGAAGGGCACAACACAAAATAGCGAAAAGAGCGTTGAAATCGAGGAAACGCAGCGCCGTAATTCCGGAGTGTTGTTGTGCGCGGTGTTTATTCTTCGGAAGTTTCAAATTTTTTCCAGCTTTGTCTGGAATTTTTAGAGGTGTTTGTGTTTTCTAATAGATCGCTTTAGCGGTCTTCTATGTTTTCACAAAGTGCATCTTCAACTTTTTGTGTTATCTTCAAAAATTATCCCAATTTTCACCTTTACAGGTGATTATGCAGTATCAATATGACGTGTCAATAATTATTCCGGCAAAAAACGCCGAGAAGTTTTTACGGGAGACATTGAACGGGCTGCTAGCACAAACAGCGGTGGAAAGTGCAAAAATTGAGGTAAAAGAATCATCAAACCTCTAGAGGTGCGACATTAAAATCACATGATTCCTATTCTCGATTTTTCAGTAAGACAAAGGGATTTGTTTCGTTTCAGATCTGTCTTGCCGATGATGGAAGCGTTGACGACACTGTGAGAATTATGGAAAACGCCAGAATCGAGTTTGAGGAACTGGGAATGAAAGTTGTAGTCTCCCATGTCTCACAGCCCGGAGGCGTCGGAGCGGCGAAGGATTGTGCAGTACGATCGTCTAAAGGCAGATACTTATGTTTTAATGACGCAGACGATGTCAGTGCACCGAATCGGATAAGAAGTCAACTGGAGTTGGCTAGAAAACTCTCCCGATCTGAAGACGATTTCATTTTTGTAGGTGATTGACACCACTGATGATCTCATCTTAAGAGTTCTTTCTAGGAGGTCAATTTCATAGACTCCCGGAGGGTTCAACAACCAGATATGCAAAATGGGCCAACTCTATGAGTGGAGAGACTATTCGAAAACAAGTTTATACTTCTCATGGGCCCACTCTGGTTGCTCCTACTTGGTTTATCAGTAGAGCACTTTTCGATAAAGTTGGCGGGTTTCGAACTGATGTGGCCAGTGGTTTCCCAGAAGACTTAGATTTCTTCTACAAGTGCCTAGACATTCAAGAATGTATTTTTGATAAGGTTTCCATCATCTCGCTTTCTCACTGATGCTTCAACATATGGTTAAGGTATCCGAAGATATCGTTATGTATCGCTACCATCAAAACTGTGCATCTCACAGTGTCACCGATCAAACGATCTGGAATTTCCGACTTCAGAGACTCAGAGAGCAATACATAAACAAATGGGATAGGTTCACGATTTGGAGTGCGGGAAAGCAAGGAAAACGATTCTTCAAGTAAGGGTTCGATTCAGTTCAAGTACCCTCGTCCATTTTTGCAGATGTCTGAATGAGGACGAGAAGATGAAAGTGAGAGAGTTCTGTGATATTGACGAATCGAAAATTGGCAGAGGAATGCACGAAGAATTCGATGAAAATCTGCGAAAAGTGACCCATAAAGTGCCGATTGTTAACATTGAGTGCGTAGTGAAAACACAGTTTCCGTTGTTACCAACGCTTCAATTGTTTTCTTTACTCTTTACTCTTCTGCAATGTGTTTTCTTCCAGGAATGCCAAACCACCGCTTGTGGTTTGCGTCAAATTAGACTTGACGCGCGGCGACTTGGAGCGTATAATCGAGCGGAAAGGATGGAGAGAGCACATCGATTTAGTTTACTTCGGCTAGGCTCATTTGTTTGAAATGGACTCTAAAAAAGAGGCGGAGCCGTGGGCGTTATTTGATACTTTTGATAGTATAAAATAAACTAATTTATTGCATTAATTCATTTCTTTCATTCCTTTTTGGTTCGACGCCACTATGTACTTTGTGTTGCAATATTTATGTGTCATTTCGGTTTCTCTCCCGCATTCTACCTCCCATCATTATCATTTCGCTAACATAACAGAACATGGGAAGAGATTACTCGCTGTGTCTGCGTCTCTTGGCGTCATTTCTTGTTTCTTTCAGTTTTATTTTCTGCTCCCTCTCAGCTCTTCTCTATTCTTTAAAGAGTCTTCCCCGTCACCTAATTCGTTGCTATTTTTTGTGCTTTTCCTTTCCATTTCAAGCCCATTAATGTTCTTTTTGTTTCGCCTTTTCTTTTCACCTTCATACTGCTTTACTCTCCCTTTTTATTACTCTATTTATTCCAGATGGTGTTCGAACCGATTCACGAGGAGGAGCAAATTTTCGTCGACTACGCTATTGAGCTAGTCAAAAAAGCTGGAACGGTAGGTGTTGCAAATAATGATTTTTAAAAACAATGGGACCGATAATAAGAAAGAAAATGTGCTGAGAATATTTCTTCTCACGGACTCTGAGAAAAGCTTTGACTCACTAACACTTACCATTAGTTCTACAATGATTTACCGCAAAGCTATATATTAACCCCATGGTTTCTCAAACGTTCAATAGAAATAATATCGGTTCAACAATTAGATACCTTACAAAACAATTCTGAAGCACTACTTTTTTATATTCAGCTCGTTCGCACTGCCTTCGATTCTGCCGAGAGTAAAGTGGAGACGAAGTTGTCGAATACGGACTTGGTAACTGAGACCGATCAGGCTGTAGAGAAGCTTCTCATCGCTGGTCTCTCCGAAAGATTCAAGGGACACAGGTGAGCCCTCTTTTTCTCTTTCGTAGGAAAACTGCTGTCACCATGGTGACAAGTGGGAATGAGGATTTTTGAAGTCCATCATTTATTTGTCGTTGTTCATTTTCCATGAAAACTCTTTCTCAGATTCATTGGAGAGGAGTCGGTAGCTGGTGGAGCCAAAATTGAGTGGACTGATGCGCCCACTTGGATTATTGACCCGATTGATGGAACCACTAATTTTGTGCATAGGTAAGAACAATAAAACACATTGTTGTGTGATCATAGAAAAGAGATAAGCGCCCTATCTGATTTATAGAATTCCGATGATTGCCATCTGCGTCGGCTTGGCCATCAAGAAGCAACTGCGAGCCGGCATTGTCTTCAATCCGATTACCAATGAGCTCTACATGGCTCAAGTGGGAAAGGGTGCTTTCAAAAATGGTTTCCCAATTCGGGCATCTAAGAATCAGTGTACGTATTCATTCACTTCCAATTATGTGCCTAAAAGAGAGCACATTCATTTTGTTTTGCCATTATGTGTTGTGTGTTTTATTTCATGATTTGTCTTCCCCTTCGCACCATTTCTCTTTTTTTTTATTGAAGTGATGACGAAGGCCGTCTTGTGTCAATCACTCGGTCTCCATAATCGTGTTCAATTCGGCGATCGTTGGCTCGACATTGCACAGGGAAACATGCGAAATCAAGTGTTGGCCGGTGTGCGAGGGTTTGTTTTCATGTGAAACATTCAATTATTTGAAGTTCAAATGCTTTTTTCGGTGGAGAAAAGAACTCTCAGTTTCTGAAAAGTATCATTTCCCCGAATTTTTCAATTTTGCCAAAAACGTTCTTGCTTACCCGACACACTTTCCGCACACACTGGATTTTGCACGTCTCTTACTCGCTTTTTCTATTTTTTTCTTTATATTGAAAGCCTCGAATTGAATCACAATTCTGTAAAGACTTAGTTTCTCGCTATAACTATGACGTATGCAAGATTTTCCAGCGATTGCGGAAAGTGTTCTAATCCTACAACTTGGCTCCATACGAACGCCTGTCATGCAAAACTCGTTTGTTGATTCCTATAAGACCGTCATGTTCGATAAACAGTGCCACGGGTAATTGATGGGAAATTTCGATTCAAATTAAAAAAAACGAAAAAGGGCGAGAACGTTTTTGGCAGAATTCGAATGGAAACAAAGAATTGATATAAAATGTAAATTGCCCAGTGAAAAATGTTTTTCAGGCATCGTTCGTTTGGATCTGCCGCCATCAATATGGTAATGGTTGCTCAGGGAAGTTGCGATGGATATGTTGAGTACGGAATTCATGCGTGGGACGTCGCAGCTCCAGCCGTTATCGTTCTCGAAGCCGGTGGTGTGGTCACTGATCCTACTGGCGCTCCGTTTGATGTCATGTCAAGAAAGGTTTTGTGTGCCGGAACTGCCGAACTCGGAAGAGATTTGTCCGCATGCCTGACTCACGTGGATTTCGAGCCGGAAGCATAAAAAAATTCGACACTTAAGAGATTGTTTAAATCTTTTTCATAACTCTGTAAAGTTTAATTGTGACCATAAATTCATCCATTCCACAAACTTATCCACTAACGTACCCATTACTTTTAAGATTGGAATTAAACAATTTTATTTCCACCTTTTATTTTCCCCGTTTAGAACGCCAGTTTTCTCTCTTTTCTAGTCCTTACTACTATTTATTTATGTATCCTTCACTTAATATTGTTTGTATTCTCCCGTTTCCAGGAGGCAAATCTATTGAAATCGGTGATTTCTATTCAATTATCTTTACTGTATTCTGTTTTTAGTCTCCATCCGTCGCGATTCGGATCAAGATTTATTTCATATTTTCCGAGCGTATATATTAGTTAATTTTTTGCTCTTTTTGTAGTACTGACAGGTTCAACACCATGGCGTTGCCCGAAGAGGATGTCCACATGATCATCAAGCAGGTTTGTTGGGCGTTTAAGACATACATTTTGCGACAAAGAAGGTTTTTTCTGTGGACTCAGCTTCATTGAGTAAGAAAGCTGCTAAACCTTCACTTTTTTAACATAAATGATATGAATCAAAAGTTGTTTGAAAAGCTATGCTCATCAGAATTCACCAAGTTACTTAAAGATAACTGAAGGAAGGCTGACTCTCCGCTCCCTTATTGCGCATACTCTTATATATTCAAACCGATAAGAAGACTTAAAAAAAAACAAGCTAATCAATGTTTCCTAAAAAGCCATGAAAAACCAGGCTTCGGTAAAATACTGTTTATTAATTTCAGGTTCTTGACGAGGTTGTCGGTGCGAACGCCACTTATACACACAAAGATAGTGTACAATGGAATCAGAAGGCCGTCGAACAGATCACGAAGAAGCTAGTTGCCGCGGGAAAACCCTACAAATACGTCGTCACATCCTCGTTCCTTCAGATTTCGAGTGGTTCAGGGCTCAATGTGAGCACTATTTCTTATTGGAACAAGGTTACGGATTGTAAGTTTCCCACGAAAATATTTGTCTCCTGTCACATCTCACTCACGCACTCTCTGAAGGGAGACAATAGTGAAGTTTCAAAGAATGTTATGATTATATACAAAAGATTGACGATATAATTGAACTCTTTTTTTGCTTTCAGCCTCGTATATGTACCGATGGGAGGCGAAAACAATGCTGGCGATTGTCTACGTGTTCGCCATCGCAATTTAAGGATGCAGCTCATCTCACTCTTTTCCGCGTGTTTCTGTCTCTCGTCTTATCGCTAATTTCTGATCAATTCATTTGTTTCTCAAGAAAAACCCATATACTATTCAATATCCCCTAAATTTATTCATTTTCTATCTCCTTTTTTGAGAGTTTAATTTATGGTTTCGCCATCCGGAGCACTCAACTTACAGATCTTACTTTCGCTCCCTGTTGGCGCTTAGCCTTTCCCCCTGAATTCATCCCGACACCCTTTACCAATCCTGTTTCGTTTTCATCTTTTTGAGTGTTTTGTCTATCAATATACACCTTTTTCTTTATATGAAAGCAACCTGTGCCGGTTTCTGCGAGATTTCTTCCTTTTTACGTTCTGATATTCATATGGACAAGTTTTCAAAACATCCGAGAGTCGTGAAACAAATGAGTCTCCTTAGCAACTGTGCTACCAACTGCTTCAATCGTTCGATTTATTTCGAAACATTCAGGGCACCATCACGTTTACTTCCACTCAAACGTTTTGTTTTATTGGAAGAGAAACCTGTATAATCTTTCATGAACACAGGTCTCATCTTGAGAACTTTGATCGGGCACTCGAGTGAGTGGTGAAACTGATATGAACTGTAAGTTGGATGAAATCACAAGGTGAATATGTGCGGGTGAAGAATGTTCGTGCGATTTTACTTCGCGCACTAAACGCTATTGGCTATTGCGCTTATTGGACCTGCATTGAAGCTGGTTCTGTGATCATTTGGTAGTCAGTTTTCACTAAATTTCTTTATTAAAACGAATTACAACAAAAGCAAAAATGAATACGAATACAATACGAGTTAATTAATTGAGCGGCTCTGTCTATATTCGGCCTTGGTTTCAGCCGCATCGACTACCGGATCCGAAAGGTTCACCTTTTGCCATAGTCCATTCAGGTCTCCAGTGACATCTGCGTGCTCCGCAAGCCAACAATTGAAATGTGAGTACTTGTTGCCATGTAGGACTCTCATCTCAACGTCGATCTTCCCGGAGCAAACCAAACAAGTTGAGGCCCTGTTGGCAACGTCCAAACGGCACTTCGTCAGATCCAACAAGTACTTCTGGTTGTGAGCTTCAACCAACGACTGGAGCTCTTTGAAGTCTTCTCGGCGAACATTGGGGGCGAAACACAGTGATAGCCTTATCGGGATCTTTCCACGTGTACGTTTCTTGATGTCTCCCATCCACATGAAGCACATGAAGCAGTGGGAGCGATCCGACCTGGCCTTCCCGACCCTAATATTCTTTAGATCCAGACTGTAGGCGGAGTTGTGATCCATCACCAAATTTCTCAGCTTATTGTAGTCGCCGTCAGTGATACCATCTGGGCGGCAGTTGGACAGATCGATCTTCTCACCTCCTCTGCTGGCCTCTTTTCGTCGATGGAGCTCCTTTTCGGCGCAAGCAAAGTGATAACACGTTTCTTGTGAGCCGAACCTCTCACGAACCGCGAGAACATTCTGGAAAACAAGGAATTAAATTAATGATATGGAACCTAATTGGACAAACCTCTCGAATTCGCTGCTTGCACCAGCCACATTCAATAGTTCCATTCGAGTAGAATCCGATATACAAGGACATTTTGAAAATTGCAGTTGGCTATGATCAACAAGAGTATATATTTTTGGCAGAAACTAAGAAAAATTTTTTGACTCTTCGAGGGTATCGCAAGCCACGTGAAATCGCGTGAATTCCACGTGAATTCCGATTTTTTCTAAGAGGTTCATCAATGTGAGTGAAAGTCTCCGTAGATACGAAAAAAAAGAAGCAATTTTCGAAACTTTTGGCAATAATAATAATAAGGCAATAAAGTTCAGAAAGAACAGATCACGAAGAAGCTAGTTGCCGCGGGAAAACCCTACAAATACGTCGTCACATCCTCGTTCCTTCAGATTTCGAGTGGTTCAGGGCTTAATTTGAGCACTATTTCCTATTGGAACAAGGTTACGGATTGTAAGTTTCCCACGAAAATATTTGTCTCCTGTCACATCTCACTCACGCACTCTCTGAAGGGAGACTATAGTGAATGTGTGAATCGCAGTTTAAGGATGCAGCTCATCTCACTCTTCTTCGCGTGTTTCTGTCTCTCGTCTTATCGCTAATTTCTGATCAATTCATTTGTTTCTCAAGCTTTCTCCTGAATTTCTCCTAACCCTTCATCAATCACTGTTTCTTATTTGTCGTTCTAAAAGTGACTTGTCGAAAAATACATCTTTACCGTTTTTATGCTTCATGTGCAACCTCTTTGATTTGCTCAAAACTTCATTTGCTTGAACGTTGAGGGGTTTTTTTCGAAAGGAGTTTTTCTAGAGCGCTCATCCGTAATCCTGCTGATTGAGTGACTTAATTTTGACCTGAAGATTTGTGCGTTTTGAAAGAGAATTAATAGAAAAACAATTTATTACTTGAATCACAGGTCAACTATCTATGAGTTTCGAGAATTGAGAAACGTTTGCAAATCAGCCTCAGCCTTCTCTTCGAACTCTTCCTCAACGTCGCATCTCTTCCAAACGTCCTGCAGGGTGCCCTCAACCGACTCGTAATCGTTTAACTTGCAGGCCAGGTGACAGTATTTATTATTATATAGACATCTCAATTCTCCCTTTGACAGCTTCATTCCACACATGTAACACGTAGAGCCGTTTGATTTGGAAACATCGACACGAATCTTCTTCAGGTCGAGTGAAAATGGTGCATTGTGATCCTCGACAATCTTTTTTAGTTTTTCATAATCCTCTGGTCTTAGTGGCTCCCGCGGCGTGCACAGAGAGAGGCGAACTTTTGCTCCGCCCAACGTTTCCGTCTTCCGATTTTTCAGCTCACGTGTCATGCAGTAGGCGTGCCGGTTATCGCTGATGCTCCCCAACGATTCGCATACGGTGAGAACACCCTGGAAAACAAGAGGTTCAATAAAAAATACGAGAGACAAATTGAACAAACCTTACGGATTTTTTTGTCCACACCATTTACAATTGATTTCGCCATCAGAGTAGAATGCAGCGAATGAAGACATTTGCTAGGTACAAAGGCAGTTGTAGTAGAAGTGAAGGAAAAAAAAAGTTGAAACTCCTAGGGTATCGTAAGCCACGTGAAATCTCACACGTTTAAAAAATTTTCCCAGTGAGGGAAGCAAAGCGCGCTCTATTGCTAAATTGATGGTTTCGCTGCGTATATCATCTTTGGGCTTTTTTAAACTTTTTAAACTGTATTTTAGGGAACTGGTGCGAAACTGAGTATTTAACTGTTTTAGCATAAGGGCGCGCTTTCCTACCCCCGCTAGGAACCCGTGTAAAATCCCGATTTTTCTAAGAAGTTCATCAATGTGGAACATACGTGAAAGTCTCCGTAGATACAAAGAAAAAAGAAGGAAATTTTGAAACTGTTGGCAATAATACTATAAAGTTCAGAAAGAGGAAGACTAGAAAATCAAGGAGGAGGGTTGTTGTATTCAGACGACAAGTCTGGAATCTCGATTTGGGGAAGAAGCTGGAATCGGAGAATGTTGTGGAGCTGAACAAAACATAATAAAGCATTCAAAATTTTGAAACTTTCAGACATCTCTATAACCTACATTAAAATTTCATTTTTTTAAGAGCAGGTTGCTTTATGACAGCCAAACTCAAGTTTACAGTTTGCACGGTATGCTGTTTGTGGAGTAATGCAAACGCGCTTTGTTGACAAAATATGTTTTGAAATCCTAAAACAATTATTTTGAGGTGAAGTGTAATACATTTTTTAATTTTTGTCGACTTTTCTGACAAATCTCGCCTGATTCTCTGACAGAAAATCTGGATTCTCTTTTAAAAAAATCCTAAAAGCATTAAATTTCGCTTCCTAAATTAGGCCACGCCCCCAATCAATGGAGCGCGTTTGCACCCCTCCACAAACAGCATACCGTGAGTTTGAGGAGGACATTCAAGCGACAACCAAATATAAGCATCCGAGTTTTATATAAAGAACGACTGAACGACTAAAGAACGACTACTTTTTTTGCATACTTTTCATAAGTTAACCATATTTCTTTGTTTCCAGTGTGTACTTGGTAACCTAACTTATCTACATGACCAACTCATTTCTTCAATTCTACTCAACCAACAAGTTCCTGGGACATATTGGTTCCATATTGGGAAATGAGAATTTTGGATAATAATTTGCATGGCTAGAGCGTTATTGCCCAATCAATGGCAGTTTAGCATAATGAAGTATTTTCCGAACATTGAGATAAACAGATAGTCTTTCACCCTCTCCACCCCCGCTTGTGACATCCATTTTTTCTTCCGAGAGGTGAGGGTAATAATCCGGCGCGAACTCCTCTCCACTACACTATTTGCCCTCTTGCCTTTTGCTCCTTCTTCTTGTATCACACTCGCCCATATCACTGTCATTTGTGTATTTTAGTGATTGACTTGGCTGCTACTACTGCTACTGGGGAGAGAAAAGCCTCTCGAGAAACATAGAACGAAATTATTATAGAAGAAGAAGGTTTTCCTCTTCTATAGTTCAACTATCATCTAGATAGAATCCCTGAAAAGAGGCAACCCGCACGTGCGAAGGGCACTACATCGATCGGAGGCAACATGAATATGCTAGGGAGCATGTTTTCGATGGTCAAACCGAGATTGGATGATCTCGGGACTGACCGTCTTAACTATTATTATTCCACTCTAATTATTATGGGAATGTCGTTGACTATTACGGCAAGACAGTATGTCGGTTCACCTTTGCAATGTTGGGTTCCGGCTCAGGTAAGATAGTGGGGCGCAGTTCCTCTTTCAATTTTCTTTAAAAATCAAATTTTCATAAAAAACCTATTCAATAATATGGCCTGATTCAAAGCAATTAAAATTCTAATCTTTGGGATTCTATTATTTTTGTGAAGATTCTACTTCTTTACGGTTCCATACTTTCTGGGAATCTCGATTAATTGCATTATCAAAATTATTGTTTGTCAAAAAATTAGGGTCTTACAACTATTTCGATAGCATTGAGAAATATCACGTAGCTGACCACTTCACTCTGTATAACCACTTCGAAAGGCTACTGTAGTTTGCGAGTGCAAAACCTCTCTGTGATTTTGTGAAATCTTTGAAAGTTTTGATCAAAAACAGCTAAAGAAGATGGCCCATACAGTCAGGAAAGAGATATCTGAATAAGAAATTGCTTCAGATAACTATTTATATTTTTTGAAAATCGTTTCCAAAGTTTTAGCTCCAGTTCTAGAATATTGGAACCTGATCTTGCTCAATCTTTTTATTATTTCTTTAGTTTTCAGTTTTAGACAAGAAGATGAGAAGTTGCATACTAATCCGATACCTCAATTCATCATAATTTTATACATTTTCAGTTCACAAAAGCATGGGAACAATATGCAGAAGACTATTGTTTTGTTTACAATACGTATTGGGTCAAACCCAATGATAAAGTACCTCTAACAGTGGAGGAACGTGTCTCCCAACAACTTATTTATTATCAATGGGCACCTTTTATTATGGCAATTGAAGCTGCATTTTTCTATTTACCTGTCATTTTTTGGAGTATGTTATCAACGAAATCAGGAATCAATATCATCAAATTAGTGGAGACTGCACAGAAGGCAGAAGGAGCAGAGGTGGGTGGTTTTTAGTTGAATTTACTGTTTTAAATAAGAAGATTTGCAGTCGGAAGATCGAAAAAAGCAAATCGACATCATCTGTCGTCACATTTCCAATAATCTCAGGAAACGAAGAAATGAAGAGGAAACCACAAAAATGGCAAAAATTCAAAGGATTTTTGGAATGCAACATGGAAAGTTTATTACAAAGTGGGTACTTTTTTTGCATTCTTATCGCAATTTGAAAACATTTCTCAATTTCCAGTGTGTACTTGGTAACCAAACTGATCTACATGACCAACTCATTTCTTCAATTCTACTCAACCAACAAGTTTTTGGGACAAAATGATCCATATTGGGGAATGAGAATTTTGGATGATATATTGCATGGAACTGATTGGGAACATTCTGGAAACTTTCCACGTATTGCAATGTGTGATTTTCAGGTGAATCAGGAGTTATGGAGGTTTTCAGAAGAGTAGCTTAAACTGGACTGGCCTTGAACGTTCTCTGGGGACTTTTTGAGAGAGTTAGTTCATGATAGTTTTTGATAAAAATGACAAAAACTTTCAGAGTTTTCTTTCTAAAAATGTTTCGTATCTCAAATAAGACAATGAGAAACCTTTGGTTTCGAAGTGTTTTCAAAAAAATACTTTTAACTTTAAAAAAACAAATTATTATTGTTCCTTCTTTGGAATTTTGTTATCTGTTGAAAAGAAACAAACTTTTAGAATTAGCTATTTCAATCTGAAACCTCATTTTCGTTCTAGAACACCTCAGCATACTCACCCTCCCTCCAATACGTCAGCAAGTGTGCCGTATTTGTTTGGCCTCGTTCGGACATTCTTTGACTTTTCGATTAAATTTTTTTGAAATTAATCAAGAGAAAAAAGAAGAAAGTACAAAAAAACTGTGATCTGTGTTTTTTATAGGTCAGAGTACTTGGAAACCTTCAAAGGCACTCGATTCAATGTGTGCTCTCATTGAATATGTTCAACGAGAAGATCTTTTTGTTCTTATATCTTTGGTAAGTCTAGTAGACTAATTTTCTTCGTCATCATCATTATCTTTTCCAGGTTTCTTCTAGTCTTTTTTGTCACTTTATTCGATTCTATTTTCCTGATCTACAACATGTTTAGCAGTCACAAAATTGTAGAATTCCTGCAACAGTAAGCATAATTTCTCTTCTTCTTTCGATTATAAACACTTTGTATCAGATTCCTCGACAATCAAGAGCAAGATGAACAAGAAGAGAAAAAGTCAGAAGATGAAAAGAAGAAAGTATATCGAAAAGAACAACACGCGATTCTGCTCTCCGAGTTTTGTCTTCACAAATTCACACCGGATATTATTATTGTGAGTTTTCAACCAAATTAGTATGGAATTATTCTCTATAACTTCAGCTTTTGAAAATGATCAATAATCACACTGGAGATATTGTATGTACGGAGATTGTTGGAAGAATGTGGAATGATTTTTTGTGAGTGTGGAATGATTTTTTGTGACCTTCTACACTGTCTTCGAGAAACTGAAAATTTGGACCTTTTGCTGGGCTAACTATCTTATTTTCAGAAAAAGAGATGCCAAGTTAGTTCTGCAACGGTTCGTTGACAATGATCACAATATGGAAACAAAATCGTCAAGTCTCAAATCAGTGCAATTATTCGAAGAGCAACGGAGTTTCATCTAATCAGTTTTATATGGGTTTTACAGTTTTCTCTTGTTATTTTGAAATGTTTTTGAAACTTTTCTAGTGAAATGAATTGTTTGAGATTGTCCGATTTTCTACCTCATTTTATGAAGTTTAGGCTAGATTATTCTCAATTTAGACTCCAAAACAACACTTCCCATTCCCATAAGTATATCTTAGATTGTGAACTATGTCTTCTCTTTCACTGTTTTCAAGTAGGGCACGCCCCTTTACAAATTGGATTCGGTGTCTTTTATCTCGAGCTGTACACTTTCCCAGACCCCACTACCAAGTTGGTACATATCATCTGAAAGACTACGCTCCAACTACATTTGCAGAAGGCTCCGCCCCTTCTCGTATCGGTTGTTGTGCGTCCCGATGGGTATAAAAGGACCACACATCCCCTGACAAATCATTATTCATTTCTGAATATCTCGAGTGCTGTTAGTATGCCATCCCACACCGTCTCCTCTTCCTCCACTTCTTGTGAGGCTGCTTTCAAAGTTCCACGTGGAATTCCACGAAACCATACAAAGTGTATTGCCACCAAGTTCGCAGCTGGTTCTGTTTTCAAGGTGCCACAAGGCATTCCAAGGAAAGAGAGGAAGTGCATAATGACCAACTATGTTGCCACTTATGTATTCAAAGTGCCACGTGGAATTCCAGTATACAAAAAGCGAAAGATTAACACAGAATGTGTTTCTTCGTCTACTTTCTCCACTACAAAAGTGAACACGTCAAGCAACATTTCATTGGAGAATTCCTCACAAACTGTTCCTGTCTTCAAAGTACCACGTCTCCCGAGCCGCAAGAGATACAATGCTTTCATCGATAGTCGCCGATGTCTTCAATCAGTCAGAAGCCAGATAAAAATGCATGATGAGCGTTTTCCGAAAGATCTTCTGAAGAGCAAGCCTGTTCGAAAAGAAGAGTTTGAGGTTACATCTCCAAACAAATTATGGCCGATTTCTGAGGAGTCTGATAAGGAAAACGCAGCAGATTCTGTTTAATCTTCATTGGAATCAACATCTCTGCTGTCAACATTTTTCTTCATTATCTCTACTTTCCCTTCAATTAATAATTTAGATTCACTCTTTTTTTAGTGCCTTCTCATTTCGCGTTTGTTTAAATCAATAAATCAAATATCTTGAAACCTATCATTCTTTTTCATTCTTTCAACAGCTAACAAAAACAACCCAAAAGATTTATTATGAAGCAAGAGAATACTAATTACACAAAATGTACAAGCTTTAAAAGTGAATTTCAAGTGAAATAGAATACATGTTTTTAAATGAACATCTCAAATATATTTGAGGAATTGGAGAAGGAATGCAGAAAAGGCAATAGCGAGGAGTCCCAAAATGAAAATAGCGCGATCTCGAGTGATGAATGGGCGATTCTCGGTGAGAATGTGCCCATTGAAACCGATCAACTCCGGGCTCAAAGATCGATAGTTGATGAGGACAGCGTCTGGATCCAAAAGTAGCTCTTGCTTGAAGAAATCACAGATTGAAACTGTGTATTCTTCGGTGAGAATTGGAGTGAGCACTGTAGACGTGGTGACTTCGAGAACAGCGAGTGGATCTGTGAGTTGGCCTCTTGTCATTCGCGGATTTGTTTCTACCTGAAAAGCGGGGGATTTCAGTGAAAACTTATAGAAGCAACGCTTACCGATACGAAAATTTGACTCTCCGGTCGTTTCATCACTTTCGCCATGTGGACTGCTAAGCGAACCTAGAAAATGTTTTCTGTTTATTTGACTTAATTTTAAATAGCTTACTTCAAACTGATCCGACACTTTTTTGTGATTCGTTAGCACTTTGATGACGGGCATTCTGAGAAAATGGCGCTTATTTTTTTTATTGCTTATTTTCTTGGCTATCTAAAATCAAAAAGTATCCAATGAATTATATTATCACCTCATAACAAAGAAAACACACTTCTATGGGTTCATTAATATTTATTCTAAACTCAGAGAAAAAAGAAACCAACAAGTAATAGAAAAAAAGGAAAATTTAGAGACCACAAAGAGATCGCAATGCTTCACGAACATCTCCGTTTGTTTCGATCAACTTGGCGCGGACAGTCGCTTCTGGAAGCTCTAATTCGTTCATTATCAGCTGAAGGTCCTCCTTTTTAATGTTGATTTTCGGCCGAGCCGGTGCTGACGAGTTGAACAAGTTGCCGAGGGCATCCGTATTGAGTTTCAGATCATCCTTCTCCTCTCGAGTGTCAGAAACCTGTAATAAATCGAATTTGTAATTTAATTGTTGAATGTAGTCTTCTCTTTGATTATTTCTCAAAATGTGTGATTTTAGTATCTTCGCAATTGTTATTTTCGCTAACAAAAATTACTCTCACGGACGACAATCTATAGTTTTCAAAGCTCATACTTCTGGGATGTAATGCTCGTCGAAATCGCTTTCTTCGCCACTGGAAGGCATCTTTAATAAGAAGAATCAGATTGAAATGACCGAGAATATTCTACTGAGAGGCCAAGAGAGAAAACGTGGCCCTGCGGGGGCAATTGTTACACCTCTTCCCGGAGGTGAGAGGAGCGAGAGCAAGATGCATTTATTTGCCCTCTTGGCAATGGGTTCAGACTGTCAGACGAACTTTTGCTACATGATCGCGCATCCTCGTTTTTTATTGTATTGTGAAACTCACTTTTGACAATTCCTCGCTTCCCCAGTTGTGCTTGTCCACTTGTTGTTTCTCGTCTTCCTCGCCCATTGTTCTGGAAATTATTATTATTATGAGAAGGCTTATTAAGATCAAGAAATTTTTTTAAAAGATTTCAAAGATAGCTTGTAAAGGAAAAAGTTGAAGAATGGTACAGTTTCCAAAGAGAACTTTCCACGAAAAAATTGTTATTTTACCAACGACGCTCCGATATCACGTGGCGTGCGTTGTTTATGGCCAGCGCGGGAGTTCAAATGGCCGTTTCGGAGGCGCTAAACCTCTCTCATGCGTAAAATCGGAGCATCGTTGGACACCTTTCGATTTTCGCCACGGAGTACCAGAGCGTTCAATTTAAGCAAGCGCGCCCTAAAGATAATTCGAGCTACTTTTAGCGGATATTCAAAAAATAGTTTCTCACTGAGTTCGAACATTGCAAATTTTTGAGCTTTTCCATGCTCACAGGTGCTTTAAAACTTGAAACAAAAAATTAGAACAACTAAAAATTTATTTAGATCAATTTTTATTCACTAAAAAGCCTGAAAAATGGATTGATTGTTTTGGTAAAATAAAGTTACATTTTTTGCAATTTTTGCACTAATAATACTTGTATCCATCAAAAAACCACAAAACTTCATCGAAAAACCCCAGAAATCGCGTTATTTCAATCATCGAATTATATTTAACTCCGTATCGCGATTTTCGATTTTAACATTGGAGCGCAGCGAATACGAAAAAACTACAATTTGAATTCCCACTACTTTAGCACGATTTCGGTGGAGCGCACTTGCTTAAATTGAACGCTCTGGTACTCCGTGTTTCGCTGGTCCCTTCATTCTGAACGTTTTCTGTTCATTTCCTATCTTATTTGACCGACTTTTCAGCATGTTTCTGTTGTGTTTTGAGAGTATTGTTGACCTCATTAAATTTGCATTCGGATGTCGTCGAAAAGCGCTGAAAACGTAATTCTTCGGCACAAAATTCTTTTCGATGACAAATACCCGCTTTGACAGGATTCGTCATTTTTATTGTATCACCAGCCTGCTTTTCGCGCCTCCGGCGCTCCAACAGGCTGGTCTTTACTGTTCGTCGCTGCGCTCCTCACTTTTTTCACTGGTCGCGGCTTCAGAAACTGAAACCCGTCGACACCTGTAGGCAAACAGGCCACCTCATTTTTCGTGGTCCGGTGGCGCAGTGGGTGAGCGCGCGGCTGTCGTTCGCATGGGGTGGGGTTCAAACCCTTTTGGGGCAAACCCCCTTTCTTTCGTCTTGCCCAAAAAGTGCGAACATCCGGACGTACAGACATACCCCTCTGGCTTTTTATATATAAGAATGATTTTGTTATGTTTCGCATCTCCTTTTATGCAGGCTTTCTGCTTTGTTTCTTACGTATTTATGCTTTCGTCAAGATACTTCTTTCCACATGCTAACAGTGTTTGAACGAATGATCCCAATGAAATTGTGATGAAATGCTCGGCTCTTTACAAAGATTAAAAGCCAAGGCTCCTCTTTTTTTTGCTCATCTTAACATTCTATCCAATCCGCTCAAGTTTTCATCAATGTTATCTGCGGATAAACGCAAACTATACTGTCACAATGTTTTCTATCCCAAGCCGCAACTCTCATTTCGTTTCTGCCGTAAATTTTCAAATCACTTTCTCTTCTGTATCATGCAACAGTGAAAATATCGCCGAAATTTCAAAACCCACTCGACTTTCCCCCTCGAAACATCCCACTTATAGGTGTAATGATGAGTCAGTCTGCATCAAAATTCACCTCCTTTTCTCCTTCTCACCCCAGTCCGTTTCATCTGAATCCTCCTTCTAAATCGATTCGAATCGTTCGTCTGGCCTGCCATGACCAGTTGGTTGCCTAATATGATGCGATAGGACAGGCTCTTGTGTGGGTTATTCCACCATTCGATCGTCCTCGTTGTCTTCGTCCGCTTCAGTCTTTGGTGTCCCACTGCGGTTTTAGCGCGTTTTTCGTTCTTTTCTCATCGCGACGAAGCCCGTCTGCCCACTATCAAAGTACCAAAAACCACATGTTCTTTCGTTATTGTCTTTGTTTCACTTCAAATTTTTATATCAGAATGTTCCGAAGCGTGTGTTGAGTTTACAAAAGTCAATGTCATGATATAAACTTTATTAAAATGGTTGCTGCTTCCAAGCAGTCTAACGGAAACGTCTTCGCTCTTAAATTTCACAAACTTCTCACCGAACATTTTAGTACATTTTCCGTTTAATCCGCGAACATATGTTCATCCCTTCGCCCATAAAACAAGATACGCCATTTCCGACCCATCTGGTTGGCTATTCTTTTCTATCCGTGTCGAAACCACCAGTCTCTTTGTTTATTGAAACTCATCATCATTTTTCATTCTAACAATCAATAGTCAACTCCCCACATTAGCCATTCTCCCACGTCAAGGACGTTCTTCTCCCCTCTCACACTCTCTACTCTTTTATCAATGCCGACCTTCTTTCCTCACTTTTTACGGTCCCCTCAACACATCGATTGGTCCGTAAACATCTGTGTGGATGTCTGCGCATCGTGTTCACTTTACAAAAAACGGAGTAACTGTGTGATACCCTTTTGATAGAGACAACCAATGTTTGTCCATTTATTTTTCCTTCCTCCTCCTTACTCTCCGCCACAATAACCATTACGAACCTTTCGAATCAATATGTTCGGCAGTTTTTGGGTGTGCCCTCAATTTCGGTTTTCTAATGTCTTTTCCGTTGAAAAGAAAAAAGACAAAGTCATATCTTGATTTTGTCTGGGCCACCAGTCAATTCTGCGGTCAAAAACGTTTGTTATTGACACGGCAGAGAATAAAAAGTTCGTCAGTTATGCATCAGCAGGATGACATGGTGGCGGTGTAGTTTTCTTTTTTTTTTCATGGTGGGCGAAAATTTTAGGTTCTGGCTCTCATTGTCTTGGTTCCTAAAGAAGAAAATAGCGTAGTATGGACTGAAAACCAAACCATGGAAATTAATAAGTGCTCTTTCAATTTCTTCAAACTTCATCAAAAAGCAGTTGGGCTTCCAAAAAGTATTCTAGTAGCCAATAACTGTTCTTGTCTAGGGAACCTCCAGTTTTATTCAACAGGCTCGAAAACGGATTTCTAGCCTCTCTTTTTAAATTTAATTCTCAAATCCTCGAAAGAAGTTATTTTATGATCAGGCTGAAAGTGAAATTTCAAACGATTTTCACTCGAACCCGCGTATCACCTGGAGAAGAATGGGTGATTAGCCATTTTCATTCCTCGTGTTTCCTTTGTGGAAAGAAAATGATGTCGATTTTCGGGTCAGCAGCCCTTTCAATCATGTCACCTTTCGCTTTCCTTGATGATAACCTCTATTTGGTTCTGGTTGAAGAAAGAAAAAGAATCGTGAAGCAGCTGTGGCTTTACCTCCTCTTCTCCAATTCCGTCCTTCTTATTCGACGGAAATTGAGAGGAGAAGGAGAAAAAGATCGGCCGGTCATCCGTCACGGCTTCTTCTTCTCCTTTTTCGTGTCGTCGTTTCATTCTCCATTCTTTCCGCCTTATTTGCATTTATTACACTCCTACTGACTGTTCGACTCTTTCTCTCCTTTTACACAATTAGATCTATACTTAACTACAACTGTTTTATAATACATATTTATTTGGCCAGAGGCGTTTAAAATTTATTTTTTCTTCATGCTCGATACTTTCAATGATTTTCAGAATAAGCATCTCAGATATTATCATGTTTTTGAAATCTCGATGCCATGAATATCGTCATCCAGATTCTTGAGCGATTCACTACAAAAAGTGGATGAAATTAACTTTTTTCTTAGGTTCCTATCGCCACTTTCTCCCATTCCGCTAAATCCGTTTTTTCGTTTCGTTTTCATCAAGCTGATCGTCGCCTTGATTTAGCTAATAGCTATTGTTTTCCTTCTCCATCTCTTCTCCAAAACTAGCAATCAATTTCGACTTACCTTTGTGTGTCTCTTTCCCAAAAACGGTCATCATGGGTTTGACCTTCTCTCAGTTTGACCGTCAACCAGTCACTTTCTTCTTTCCCTTCTTTGTAAATGTTTTGTTGAAATCAAACCAACCGAATTTGTACACATTTGGTTTCCCATTTTGGAGAATGTTTGAGTTTCGAATTTTTCGCGGTTTTGATTTCCGAAGTGTACTTTAGCTTCGAGAGTTAAGTAGAAAGGTTCAGGATTCAATTGCAATATAAAGCCAACAATTTTTAGCTTTCATTTTTGAAAACATATATCAGAAGACTAGTTTTAAAATTCTTCTGATGCTTCTGAATAATTCAATAAGCCTACTTGAAAGTCAGGAAGAGAACCCTTCACGTTTAAAGTTTCGTTTTAAAAACACGAGCTTTGGCCGAAAGTTGATTGGTGTTGATTAACTTCCGGCTGTATTTTTGATCAGTGCAATATGTCTAGAGGTCTCCGGAATTTGATTCTTCACATTTGGCTGTTTTTTGCCAAAAACTCTTGTACCATGGTTTTGTTTTTTTTTTTGGATAATTGATTCGTGGCATAACCATTATGGCTTTTAACCTTCTCTCCGATCAACCCGGAACGTCACTCCCATTAGTACATTCATCCGTGTTGCATAACAGTAAATCATAATCCTACCATTCTTTACGCGAAAACCTGTTGTTACAAAAGAGAAATAATTGCGGAACTGCGACGGTGGCGTCGATCGAATTTGACATGCCAAAAGGAGAAGAAGTAGCTAAACTCTTTTCCGTTATTCCATCTTACTTACTACTCTCTGTATCTTCGCATTTTTCTTGCATATACTTCGGGAGGAAGAAGGCCAGTTTCGTAATCGGATTCCATTTCCCGTCTACTCATCCTTAGCAGGTCTACCTCTTCTTTTTTGGAGTCTTTCCTTCCTTTTCAATGTCTTCAATTCTTTTTTAAAAGCCTACATTTAAAGAAATACTTAATGTTTTACTTCAAAATACTCGTCTGTCTCTCGTATTTATCTAAATTATCTTTTATCTTTTCAGAGATGGCCTCCTACACTCTCCCACTTGCCCTCTTCGCCCTCGCCCTTTTCGCGTGTGCTCCAACAGTCTCCGCCGAAGGAGATGATCTCATCGAGTACGTCAAATCGATCGAACCACTGACGATCAGAAGAAGTCCATTGGCGTGCCCACTTCCAGTCGTCGGATCTGCTTGCCCAGAGGAGAACGTTTTCTGGTACTTCAAGTGTTGTGGACAGATTGCCGATCAGTGTTGTTTCCGTCTTCAGGTAAGAGAAATTGAGAAATACCGATTGAGTTTCTAATCCATATTCTTTCAGGACTGGGTCACCGTTCTTCTCTTGTTCCTCGCTGTCTGCACCATCCTCTCGATCATCATCAACTGCGTCAGATGCTTCTGCTGCGCCTAAATGACCCCTCACATCTTCTTAACTCTTTTCTTCACTTCATCAAATTCTTCGGGGCAACAGTTTTATCCATGCATTTTCTTTAAACAATTGCATTTCTTTTCATCTTGTTTCATACACTTTTGTAACATGAGGGCCTTCTTCTATGTCCTATGATCCTTCTTCTTCTTTGCCATACGTTGCTCATTTCGTTCGTCCTCCCCCATTATATGTATTTTTTCCAATCACAGTATTCCTTCTTGCCTTTTTTATTTTATGTATTCATTTTTGGGAGGAGAGAAATCTCTATTTACAAAATAATTTTCTGTTGCAATGAACGAGTACTTTTCGATTCGTTTTGTGACTAGAGAGAAAGGAGAGAGATGGTGACAATAGATTAGGAAATAGCGAGAGAGAGACGGAAGTGACATAAAGCTCAAAAATTATTATGATTCTTATGAAAATGAGAAGTTAAGCCCAAATCCGAATTGTGCAATCCCAACTGGCAGAACAAACGGCAGTTCCATCTGGAGATGTTCGAAGACAACTGATACGATTCTCATGACCATAAAGAACCGAATGACGAACACATTTCAATGAATCCCAGACACCGACACGATAGTCACCGTATCCAGCGAAAAGAATACGACCTGGAAGAGAATTTTGGGATTGGTGGCCGAAGTTTTCAGAGGCTTTGCTAAGCCTTTTCACTTACCACTCAAACTAAAATCAACTCCATTAACTGGGAAAAGAATAGATTCCTTCTCATAAACACATACTTGACGATCAGCACGGAGATCGAAAAGACGACACTGGAATTGTTCTTTTTGATAAACTTTGAAAGAATGGCTTGAAACCTACCGTAGCATCATCAGAACCAGTTGCAAATGCATCACCATTTGGATGAAATCGAACTGTATTAATATCTGCTTCATGTCCTTCGAAAGATTGAACACATTGTCCCGAACGAATGTCCCAGACGAGAGAGTGTTTGTCAGCTCCAGCAGAAATAAATGTGTTTCCAGTGTCACATTTTGGAACGTCAATTGCGAAGACGTCGCCAGTGTGACCATGGAAGTTCTGGAAGCAAATAAGGGATAGTTTATGGCAGAGTATGGTAGTTAAGCCTGAGCTAGTCCATAAAAGTTTGAAAAATGGAAAATGATATCTGAGCTCACCTGAATCAGCTGTCCACTTTCCACATCCCAAATAGCACACGTGGAATCTCCACTTCCAGTCAAAATAAGATTATCAGATCGTAAAAATGTGCAACATGACATATAAGAAGTATGAGTGGCAACTTGACGTTTCTTTTGAATAATGTCATCCTCAAATGACAATGGAACAACACTGCATTTGTTGTCAAGTCCACTGAAAATAAAAAGAAACTAGAGTGGGGAAAATTGGTAATGAGAAGCAAGCAAAAAAAGCTTCTAATAATCAGATTCATAAGGTTTCTAGAAGAGTCTAGAATAGTTTGGGAGTCTAAAAGTCTGAACAACTTACCCGCAAGCAATCATCTGACTGGACGGCGAGAATGCACAAGCCATAACCCATGTAGTTGGCATCGTCAATGCATGCTCCTTGTTTGTCGTGAACCCATCCCAAACAATCACTTTTCCATCCTAAACCAAAAATCTCATATTGACAATGGAGCACTTTTGCAGACATACCTGAGAAGAGGAAACGATATGTCTCTTATCCAACGACCAGTCCATGCATAGCACTTTTCCAACATGTCCCTTCAGAATTCGTCGTTGTTTCACTCCTAGGGCGCCCATCACGTCAAGACGTTCAGCGGCTTGTTGGACTGAAAATATGAACAGATTTATGGAGATATTGTGTGCCATTAAGATAAACAGAGATGCTGGACTAGAACTCCCACAATGCTTTTTCTAGGTCACTTACTTGGAATATCATTAAGCTTATGTCTCTCTTGATCCAATTTCTTCCTAAGCTCCTCAGCTTCATTCGCCAATTGTTCGAGATACTCGGACCTAGAAAAAAGTTAATTGAAAATCTTTTTTCCCCTTAAAAGTTCCCCATTCCAACTCACCCTTTTTCCGTAGTAGTCGGTTGAGAATTGTCTGGCATTTTGGAAGAAGAAGACGATTCGCCGGCGTTTGCACTCATTTTTTTTTATTTAGTTGAGATCGTTGGGGGTTGGTTTTTTGTTGAGAAAGGTTGAGAAAAGGGAAAATGGATTATGCAAAGAAAAAGAAAAATGAGTCGAAAGGGGAGGAGTCGAGAAGAGATGAAGACGTCCGGGAGGGTTGAAGATGTTCAGAGGCTCATTCCCCTGAAATACATTGATTTTTGTTGTTGTGGGAGGAGAAAAAGAGGAAAAACGAGGTATGGGAAATTGAGAAGCAAGGAGCAAGAAAAAAGATGATTCGGAAAGTTGGGAAACGTTGTTAAAGATCATTTTCAGAAACGTAGGATTCAATTAAAACTTTTTGGAACTTTTCAGATTTCTTATAGTTTTGGCAAGTTATTCGAAACGTATGAAAAGTTATTTTAGAAATCCGTTTCAATGGAAAGATTGAAAAAATTTTAAAACGAAGAAAAGGTTTCAAAAAAACCTCCTATAAAAGAGCATCCACATAGAATCAGTATATTACAATTTGGATTTAATAACTTTTTTGAAAACGAAAAAACTCAAACCGGACTACATTCATAATTGATAAAAGCTTTGATCAAAAAATATGAAAGCTTCAAAGTTTTATATTTTTGTGAATCTTTTTTTGGTCTGAAAGTTCCAGAAAAACAACATTTCTCTAGAAAATATGCCAAATCTATTTCAATGTTTGACTAAAAAAATTGTTCACAACTTCTCGCAATGTTGCAAAAACTTGATGTTTCAGAAGTTGCAGAATTACAAAAAAATTGTGAAAGTAATAATTTAAAGAGTTTCTTCAAATATTCAAAAAGTGTAAAATAACTAGAAAAATCAGAAAGCTGTGAAGCTTTTGAGAAGACTCCGAAAGTTTTTTTTTTGAAAATTAGCTCATAACTAAACTAATCTACAGCTTCCCTTGTATTTTTCTACTAAGAGGGGCACCAACAATTCAAGCAACTTTCTCAATTACGCGAAAAACCATCTAACCCTATATAAATATCAAAAAGAAAACAAAAAAGTGAGGCTCTTCTCCGAAAAGAGGCTCTTTTTCATCCATCGACTTCTTCTTCTTCTTCTATTTGTGTGCTTTTTCTTCCTCGTTTCTCTTTTCATTTCTCTATTCCCTCTCATCTTTCTCTTCTTTTCTTCCTATTTCTCCATTTCTCTCTTTTTCCCTTTTTCCCTTTGAGCGTCGACCGGGCGTAGGGAGAGGGGGCCCATTGCCAAGTACTCTATGTTGTGGATGTATTTGCGTCGGCAGCGTCGGCGGTCGCGTCGCGGTCTTTTTGGATGAAAGAATTGAAAAGAAATGAGAGAGATGTGAGCTATTCAATGAGCAAAAAAAGAAAGATGCTCGTGCATACGCTCATTCTTAATTATAGACCTTTTCGGGGTTAGAAAATGTCATATTACATACGGGAAGAAATCGGAGAAAAAAGAAGATTTTACGAGAAAAGGAGTCATGAGAAAAATAAATGAGGCTACTTGAGCTTATGGTAAGAATAGTTGGGAATAGTGAGATAAGCAGAAAAGGGTTTTCAAAGAAAGATGAATCTTGGGATGAAGTTGAGTAGAAATCAGACGAGGCTGACTAGAGAATGGTCAGAGCTCAAGGGGAGCTTTTGTGACGTGTGATAGCTCATTTAAGAACTTTTTTTATTCAAAAACTTTCCCAAAAGTTTTGAGGTGCTAGGGAATGCTTAGTTCTCCATTTTGACACAATTTGAGGACTCTACCATCACTGGAAAATGCTCAAAAGCTGCTCCAAATTAGTGATTTTGACAAAAAATTACCAGAATCGAGGTCAAAGCTCCTTTCTGAAGGGTCTGAAGCCAAAACAGAATTCAGATTCGTGATCAGTGTGCTCTTAGCGTTAAAGTGAACTATCACACATCCCAAAAGCTTACCTTAATTTCTGACCATTCCCTCGTGAATCCCAACTTTCAGACGAAACTATCTCTAACTCGTTTTATAGTAGCTCGAGTAATTTCAGACTTTCTCTCCACATTGCTTAAGACCGATTGGTATCGGAAACTATCAAGCATTATTTGAGGAAATCTTTGTCTAAATTCGACTTTTTAGATTTCCTCTCATAACTTCATAAAAAAAACAGCCATCGTTGAAAAGTTTATTGCGTGATATACAAGCAAAAAGGGAAAAGAATGAAAGACGTTTCAAAGAAAATAATACTAATAACGAGAGACATTATATCCACCAGGTCGGTGATTAGGCGCCGGAGCCGTCGACGATGTATAATATCGATCTTCGGCAGAGAAGATAACCTGATCACCGGGTACCATGACACGAGAAATTTCAGAATCTCTTGGAGAAGAATCGACGTGAATGACTTGACGAGGTTGTTGGGATTGTTGACGATATTGAGTATTTGGAATATAATTAGCATTACCAGGCATATCATAATTAGCATTAGGTGGGGGAATGGGAGCAGGCGGTGATTGGGCAATGATTGGTGAGGAGACTAAACTGTAATATGGTTTGTTGATTCTGGAAACAACTATTTTTTTGGATAAAGTTTGTTGCTTTTCGTAGGAGGGTACCGTTAGAGTTCAAAAAAGGTAGTGTAGGCCTACAGAGTTTTTCGGCGAGACTTTTCTAAAACAGTCGCATAGGAATACTGTAAGACAATTTACCGTAAGACCACGTTATAGCTTGCTTAAAGTGATCAGAATCACTTCCCCAGACAATACAATAAAAGCAACTAAATCCTACAGTAACCTCCATACCGTTCCCATCAAATAAAATCCCTACCTTGCTGTACATTCTTTTTCTGATTTCGATTTCTCAATCCGAACCATCCTGCAAACCAAATTCCAGCAATACAAACACATGGAAGACAGCAACAACACAATAATAAACATATTCCAACAATGAGTCCAATGATTCTTCCTGCATACCAGTAGTCATCACTGCAACAAGAAGAACCACTACAGTAGAATGATTTGCCAGGGTTTGGAGGGAAAAAAGGACGGCATTTTTTGGTTTCACTAGAATGTTTGTGCTCAGTTTCGAGCTCGCAATGAAAGCAATTTGGAACAGAAAGCAGTTTTCAACTTTTTCAGAAGCATCTGGGTGGTATTAAAGTCTCTTAATGCTCCCAGTAAAACCAAAAAATGCCGTAGGTCAAACTCACCCATACATATCATAACCTCCATAATAACTTCTCTTCGATCTCTGAACAACATCTTCTTTTTCTTCTTCAGCTAATTGACAATTCATCATTGCCACCAACACAGAAATCAGTAGAATGATAGAAAAGAATGAAGAAGGTTTCAGACGCCACATGATTTTCTGAAAATGAATATTCAGAATATTTCAGAGAGAGAGAGAGAGGTGAGGTGTCAAAAATGAATTATTTGTTCCTTTTTATAGCTTTTGATAATCGAAAGGTGTGGTTCTTCTGAGTGTCAACATTAGGAAGACGTACGCTCAATTGCGTTTTAAAAGAAGGTTTTTTTTGCTTTGGGGTGAGTAAAATAAGTTAAAATGAGGCGGAAGGGACAGGTCATGTCAGGTGACCGCCACGTCATTATTATTGGGCGAATGGTTTTGGGTCATTGAGTTGCTTAGATAACCTCTAATAAAAGGGCATGACTAGGTTACACAAAACAGAAGCTGCACAAAAACTGATTACGCCAAAACTACAACGTAAAACAGAAGAACATTTTGCAACATCGAACTCACCGTTTCTCAAAAAAGATCTGAATAATGAGTCGAAATGTAGAAATGTTTCGATTTTCCTGCTTCTTGCTTCAGAAGGCGTGTCCTACCGTAAAAATGAAATCCGGCTGCTCCGAGGAGAATGTTTGCACCTTCCATTTTCAAAAAAAGACAGGCTTTCAACTTGGAAAAGTAGAAGACGATACAATGGGGGTACGGAGACAAGTGCTCCACTTGAGCATTTCTGCCGGCGGCTCCCCGGGTATTGGGGTGTTGTCTATTCAATTCAGAATACAGAGAGGTTGATGAAGGTGATGACGTGTGAAAGTGAAGTGGTTGAGAGAAGGAAGGTGGAAGACACGTGGAAATATTATGCAGATGGCGAAGTCAAAATGTGGAACTTTTGATCAAAAGCATCATGCGACCATGGACTGAAATTGAAGCTACCGTAATCCAGAAGCTTCTGATACGTCTTAACCTAAAATTACGTTAGATTGAAGGAGTGATGAAAATAAAATACATATTTATTAAACAATGGAATTTAAAAGAGATTGAAGATTTTTCAAATTCTCGTTCAGTGTACTGATATATTCCTCCAGCATATCAGTGGGACTCTCCCGAAGTTGCCCCATCTTGAAATCATTTTCAAGGCTTTTAAGAATACTTTCATCTGGATCAAACTGCACACGAGCCAAGTCAATATTCTTCGAGAGATCCCATTTGTCCAAGTACTTCTTTGCGAGCTTCAACCAGGATTTTTTGTCATACTGATTTCTGACTTCATTAAATTCTTTTCTCCAACATTTATGTGGAATCATATCCACCATTGTGCTTTCAATACTTCCGTAACTATAAGGGATAAAATCCTCTGTGGGAGCAAAATCAACAATCGCAACATCATTTTCATCATTCCACCTTCCTAAAATCAATTTTATTCAAATTAGTGTTGAGACTCTGAAACAAACCGCAGTTTTCTTCATGCAAATCCGCAATGAACAAAAGCACTTTCAGCGTTATTAACTGAATGCATAAATCAACAGAAAGGTCTTTATCTACGAAGGTTTCGAGTAGCTGCAGTCTATCATCCCATTGTGATGCAATATAGCTGAAATATACAAAAATCTTTTCTATTAACAATCATCAAATTCTGTCCGTCTGTTTGTGTGTCGCCGATACTACAGCCTTTCCTACTGAACCGATTTTAATGGGACCTGGACAGGTCGGTACAGAATTCCCCCGCGATGATGCCCGTCTATTTCAAATTTTGAAAATAAGAAAAATGAGGTCACCAGGTTTAAAAAACCACGTTTTCAGGCATTTTTTCAAACTTCCATGAAGGAAAGGGGCACACAGGGTGTCACGTGAATATAATAAACCCCGTGAAACTTTTCGCAGTATTTCATTTATAAAAAAAGTGAAGCCAGGCGGTAGGAGGCGCGGAGCGCCGATGACCGACTGGTGTATGATTGAACGGAAACTTGTAAAATCCTTACGTGCTTGTTTTTGCTCCTGTTGATTTTCTCGGAGGAATAATATACACTTTGGGACCGACTCCAATTAATTCCAACAACTTGTAGGTGTACAATTCGGTGATATCGGGCATCTTGCCCGAACTCGTGCCTTTCGGACCATAATGGTGGCATCTAAACAATTTAGAAATGAACTTTGAATGAGTGAATAGAAAACATACTTAACGTAGTACTTTTTTACCGCATCTTCTCCATGAATTCGAACAAATGCAAAAATGCTTGTTGACTCGCCTCCTAATTCTTCGTCTCGTTTATAAAAATCACAAATAAATTCAGAATCTTCGTTTCCTCTTCTCTGATTATGAAGTTTGAGAAAGAAGTCTTTTGTTGCATTTAGAATTAAATCAATATTGTCATCGGCCCAATAAGCAACTTTGTAATGATGTTCCCCATGAAAATGCGAGAATTTGGGGTAGACGGTAAAGAAACCACTATTCGTCAAAAGATCATGATGTTGGACCACTTTTTTTGCAATTTCCACTTTGTTCAAGGCATCCTTCTCTTTTAAGACTTTTAAGACATATTCTTTGTAGTCAAGCCACAATGGAAGGGATGCATGCTTCTAAAAATAAGTTGAGAGCAATTTTACAAAATTCATGATCTGTAAAAATTCAACTTACCACAATAATTTTTGTGAATTCATCGATTGATGCAAGTGGATGAAGAGGATCGGGAAGATTATCCCTACCAATATTGATTTGTTGAAAATCGGGTGGTATAGCCGTTAAATATTTGATCTTCTCCTTCAGGCCTTCAGAATGAATCTGAAATTAACACAAAATCATCAATTATCAACCGAAAAAGTAAAAACCTTTGAATCTATTTCAATATGTGTGAACAGTTGAGACTTATCTCCGCCTTCCAACTGTATCGTCACTAATACCATTCTAAAACCAAAAATTTAAAGCAATGGTAACCACAGATACAAAAAAATCAGGCAAAAAAAGTGTGTCTGAATTTTTTTCCGTTCATTTAAAATGTAAAACTTGTTGAAAGTTGGAAATTGGTAACAAAAACATGGAGAATGAAAGAGAAGAATGCTTCAAAATATTGAAAAAAGGCTGTCGGATTCTCGACCGTGCGGCCGCGGCCACCAATGGTAGGAAGGCGTTTTCGCATGACAATAATTTGACGGAAGTTCAAAAGAGGATCTCATTTATGGAAGGAATAAACGAGGAAACCATGGGGTGTTTATGAAAACACTAGATCAGAGTAAAGACTCTAGTCAGGAGTACCATAGCCGGTTACTGTAAGAACAGTGTCTGCGTATCTTCGCCTTCATCCTAACTAGACTCGTTTCTGACGAGCAGCTGCTCTGTGGCAAGTGTTCTCCCTTCTTCTTGTCACGGACCATGCCATCTGCCACCGACCATTTTTTCAATAGGGACCACGTAGATCGAAGAGACGTAGACATTGAAGGTGACCTCGCTCTACCGAAAACCCCTGCATACCTCCCGCCAAAATCACTCGTTTGGATGTTATAAGGCCCACTGTGGCTACTAGACGTTTTTGTATTCTGTAGAACCTAACCTCTTTCCAACAGTTATTTTTCAGACTTTTTTGGATTCGATGAAAGTCTGAACAAAACAAAATGAAAGTGAAATTATTTGACGTCGAATCAGCGTATGGTTCGGATGCAGCCTCCATTTCTACTAACGCTTCACTATTGAAGAAAGAAACATTTTCTTTTTCTGAACCAAATAAAAAACCAAAAACATGGTAAGTACTATTTTGGTTCCATAATGTCAACTGTGGCTTTGTTCAAGGTTCCAAAAAATGTCACATCGAATTCGTGAGTATCTGATTCTGGAAGCTTTCTTCATGATCGTTTCGATTCTGCTTCTTGTTTGGTGCTATCGTATTTCTTCTCAAAATCAAGAAACCCATGCGATGGTAATCCAATTTCTGAATTTTTTTATTCAACTTAGCAATTTCAGATGATTGATTTGAAATCTCATCTTGAAGTTATCCAAAAGCTCAAACCTGCTGGAACGACTCCAACTCCAAATGCTCCTAACGAAGAATTTGATAAGAAGAAAATTAAAGAAATCGTGAAAGAAGTTCTGAAAGAAGTTAAAGCCGAGCAAGTTGAATTGGCTGATCTCAACCAAGAAATGAAGAAAACGGAGGAGAAACTGGAAGCTGTTAAAAAAGTTGAGGAGATTTTATCAACTCTACCACCAGCTCAGGCTCCCATTCAACCTAATTCTTCCCCAAAAAATGTTTCCTATCTCATCAATGCAGCTAGTTTCATCGACGGCGCTTACGTGGATACTAGTAGATCTTCTAGTTCGGAAAATACTCCATTCATCGGAAGAGATCAAAGTGGATACGTGTTACTTGATAGACCGAATCCACCAGTGGACAGAGCCTGGTGTTCAGATGAGAAAGAGCCTGTGTTAACGGTTAACCTGGCTAAATATATTAGACCAACTGCAGTGTCTTATCAACATGCTAGATTGAATGGAAGTGTGATTCCGGAAGGAGCGCCAAAGATTTTTGATGTTGTGGTGAGTTTGAAACTTTGAATTGCTTTGAAATCTCTACTTTTTCCAGGCATGCCTCGATTTCTATTGCGAGAAATCCATTCCAATGCTCTCTTCATGTGAATACACCATTTTTGGAAATCAAACTCAAATCTACAACATTCCCAAGATCCCTAATCTCCCCTCCGTCGGAAAAGTTCAATTCAAATTCCGTAAAAACTATGGAAACGTTGAGAAGACATGTGTTAATCTCGTGAGAGTTTATGGAGAATCTGAAGAAGTTCCAAAGATTAAAAAAAGGACATTAAGTGATGCGGAGACATGTTCTGACTTGACTTATAGCTATCACAATCGCCCGGTTTGGTATCAATTGGTGAGTTATCACAAGTAAAAATGGGATTAGTGGGTGGCCGAGAATTCTTAGGGTTCAGTTATGAAAGTGTGTGTTTCCAGAAATGGAAGAATTGCACAGTACTCTACGAAAATGAATGCTATAAAGAATGTCCAGAGTGCTGTTCGGAATGTTTAATGAGTGATGTGAACGGATTAACTATAGTTTTAGGATTTTTTGTTACCTTTCTTTTCATAGTGACTTTCCCGGCATGGGGCGGAGCTCTAGCTTTGATTTGTTTTGGTTTCTTTGGACTGTATCTTCTTCTGAAAATGATTTACAAGTCATTGCTCTCACTTTGTGACTAAAACTGTGTAATCAAGTTTTATCAACAATGAGCTATAGCTCTTGGCTGTCATGCTTTTAACTGTGTTTTCTATGGTTCCTTCCCCCTCTTGAAATATGTCTTAAAATTGTGCAACTGAATCAAGAATAAAATTGTAACCTGCTAACACAAGTTTGTCTATCAGTATGGAGAGAAGTTCTAATTCTTTTTCTCAAACATAGAAACTAGATCGCTCTAGAGCCTCTAACTTGAGAAGATGTCAAGTTACTTCATTAAAATTGGAATCTTGTAAGGGGTGTCCAGAGCGATTTATTTCGAAATAACATTTCAAATAGCTTTCTTATGTTTTTCCCTCTCTCTCTCTCTCTCGCTCGAAAAATCGATGGCTCTGCCGTAAATTAATGAAGTGTTTCCAGAGAATGAAGGATTGTGGATTACTTCATGAAAAAGAATGTTGTACCGTTTGTCCAGAGTGTTGTTCGGAATGTCTAATGAGTGATTTTCACGGTGGATGGATCATTTTAGGAATTCTTTTAGTTTTGTTGTCTCCTATCTGGGGAGCAGCTATATGCTTAGTATGTTTTGGTATTTTTGGCATTTTGTTCCTTCTTCTTGAAATGATTAACAAGTCATTGCGCTCATTGTGTGACTGAAACTGTTTAATAAAATGAATACTTTCTAATTATTGTCTTAAGATTTTCTGATTTCGGTGAAAAATGAGTTCTAAGAATATGTGTTTGCAGAGCACAAAGAATTGTAAGTTACTTCATGAAAAGGAGTGCTGTACTGAATGTCCAGAATGCTGTTCGAGTTGTCTAATGAATGACATTAATGAAGATGAAATAAGTTTCTTAATTCTTACCTCACCGTTTTGGTTGCCAGTTCTAGGTCTTACTTGTTTCGGTATTGTCTTCCTTCTTCTTGAGATAATTCACAAGCTCTCGCGTTTATTTTTTAGTTAAATTAATAATAAAACAGCTGTTTCTTAAAACGATATGTTTTTTTTTAATAATTTCTTACAATGCCACTCTTTGTTGGTACCGAAAGTTAATTCAGAATCTTTTGGTTGGATATCAGCTAGAATTGAATGTCAAAGCGATAATTTGTTATTCTCATTATTCCGGTTCCAATAGGTTGAAATATGTGTTTCCAGAGCCAGAAGAATTGCACAGTACTCTACGAAAAAGAATGCTATAAAGAATGTCCAGAGTGCTGTTCGGAGTGTTTAATGAGTGATATTAATGGACTTAAGATAGCTAGAGGATTTGGACTAACATTGTTTATTATTGCTACTTCTCCAGTATGGGGCCTTAGTTTAGCCTTGGTTTGTTATGGTATCTACGGCATTTTCTATGGATTGTTTCTACTTTTGAAGATGCTTGTCAAGCTCCTGCGTTCATTGTGTGAATAATATGATAATGAAGAAGTAAAGAATCTTGATTTCAAGACCTGCTATCTACCGTTTTGAACCTTCTTTTGAATATTGTTTTTCACAAGTTCCTTGTGTAAGTGAAGTGATAGAAAAGTAGCTTTGATTTTATATCTAGATTAATATCACTCATCAAACACTCTGAACAACACACTCTGGGCATGGTTCACAAAAATTATTTTTCAATGATGATCTAAGATTTTCATCGATCAACAAAATAGGTTTCAAATGGGTGTTTTCAGAGCAATAAGAATTGCACATTACTCTACGAAAAAGAATGCTATAAAGAATGTCCAGAGTGCTGTTCGGAATGTCTAATGAGCGACGTGAATGGAGATAAAATAGCTATAGGATTTGCGTTGACTTTATTGTCCTTAGTTTTGATCCCATTTGTGTTTATTGCCGTCGTTTTCATTGTTGGTGGTATTCTTGGTATTTTCTATGGTATTTTATATGGACTCTACCTTCTTCTGAAGATAATTTACAAGTTTCTACGTTCATTATGTAACTGAATTAAAAGCACCACTTGATAGCCTCTATTTGTTTCGGTATCTATGGCATTTTTTATGCTCCTTCTGAAGATTTTTGTCAAGTTCCTGCGTTCATTGTGTGCAGGGCTGGGCAAATTGTCTGTTTGATTGTTTGAATTGTTTGTTATTTGGTGGTAAACCAAACAATTTCGTTTGAAATAATTGTTTGGAGTTTTTAAACCAAACAAGATTGTTTGAAAATATTGTTTGACTTTTTGGGGTCAAACAAATTGTTTGAAATAAATTGTTTGGTAATTTTCCACTATTTGCGGAAGGCAGAAAAAAATTTTGCAATTTTTGGGTGAAAAAACTGAAAATATTGGTCGAATTTTCTCGAAAAAACTGACAGGAGCTATGCTTTTTACCGAACTTGTTCTGGAACAAATTTATAGTTAAGAACACTGAACTTGAACCCATTTTTTGTTAATTTTCGGTAAATTGAAGCTTGAAAAACTTGTTTGAATATGTTTGATTGTTTGGTTTAATTCTTCAAACAATATTTGGTCAAACAATTTGTTTGGATTGAAATATCAAACATTATTTGACCAAATAAATTGTTTGAAAAATTTTTTCAAATAATGTTTGACCAAACAAATTGTTTGAGTTGAAAACAGTTGCCCAGCCCTGATTGTGTGAACGAAATGATAATGAATAAGTAACAAATCTTGATTTCAAGACCTGTTTTCTCTTCTTATCTAAGATTCCCATCGACCAACAAAATATGTTCAAATGGGTGTTTCCAGAGCAAGAAGAATTGCACATTACTCTACGAGAAAGAATGCTGTAAAGAATGTCCAGAGTGTTGTTCGGAATGTTTAATGAGTGATATTAATGGAGAAAAGATAGAATTTGGTATTTTCATATCTACAATTTTCTTAATCGTAGGCCCATTTGCGATTGCTGGTGCTGTTCTCTTAATTGGTGGTATTCTTGTTATTCTTTGTGGTATTTTCTATGGGTTGTACCTTCTTCTGGAGATAGTTTTCGAGTTTTTACGTTCATTGTGTAACTGAACTAGAAGCACCACCACTTGATATAGCCTTTATTTGTTTTGGTATTTTTGGCATTTTCTATGGATTTTTCCTCCTTTTGAAGATTTTTGTCAAGTTCCTGCGTTCATTGTGTGAATGAAATGATAATGAAGAAGTAAATAATATTGATTTCAAGAACTGTTAGCTACCGTTTCAATTCATCGTCTTCAATTCTGTTCTCACTGAAAATTGTGATATTAGATCGCATACTGTTCATCCATACCCTGAACCGGTACTTCCTTTCGAATATTGTTATTCGCAAGTTCCTTGTGTAAGTAAAGTGATAAAAAAGTAGCCTTGATCTGATATATTGAGAACTGCTTTACAAAATATAATTTTTCTCTGGTGATCTAAGATTCCCATCGATCAACAAAATAGGTTCAAATGTATGTTTCCAGAGTATGAAGAGTTGCGGTTTTTTTCATGAAAATGAATGTTGTACGGAGTGTCCGGAATGCTGTTCAAATTGTCTAATGAGTGATATTAATGGGTTTAAGATTGTTCTTTGGACAGTCCTTTTCATATTTTCTTCCCCATTCTGGGCATTACCTTTACTCCTCGTATGTTTTTGTTCTTACGGTCTTTTATATGGATTGTATTATCTTTTGAAGGATGTTTTGGGTACGTTTTGTAATTGAAGTGATAATGAAGGAAAAGTTCTTAACTTGATAGCTTGAATGTTACGATTTGGAATATATTGTTTTATTTTTGATTCTTGATCACCGTAATTTCTCCGCATATTCCAAAGTATTTTAAAATGCGTGTTTCCAGAGCAAGAAGAATTGCACATTACTCTACGAAAAAGAATGCTATAAAGAATGTCCAGAGTGCTGTTCGGAATGTTTGATGAGTGATATTAATGGAGAAAAAATAATAATAGGATCTTCGATAACTATAATTTCCTTGTCGTTGGCCCCAATTTTGATTATTGTCTTCGTTTTAATTGTTGGTGGTGTTCTTGGTATTTTCTATGGTATTTTCTATGGATTGTACCTTATTCTGAAGATGGTTTTCAAGTATCTACGTTCATTGTGTAACTGAATTGAGAGCACTATCACTTGATAAGGTTTTGGCAACTGATTTTTCTGCTTATTTTTTTGCTTCGAAGTAAATAAATAATATTGATATTGGCATGAGGTTATTGAACTTGAACACTACCAAATAAAAACTAATTTTTTATTTACCTAAAATCAGAAATATTGTTTTCAGAAAGTGAAGGATTGTGTGTCATTGTATGAACAAGATTGTTGTGTCGAATGCCCAGAGTGCTGTTCAGAATGTGTGATAAACGGTTTCAATTGGACGTGGATACCAAAAGGAATTATCCTAACATGCTTTTTCATAATGCTCACTCCAGTTTGGTTGATTGGTTTAGCCTTAGTTTGCAGTCCTATCTGTTTGCTATTTCTTCTCCTGAATTGCATCTTTAACTACTTGTTTCCTGCTAAAAATCGTTGAAATAAATTGAATAATTTTTTAACGTTTTCCCAATGAAAAACATGCTTTCTAAATAAACCAAAAACATCTAAAAACCATTTTTCCAGAAAACAAAAGATTGTGAAACACTCTACACAAATGACTGCTGTTCCCGATGCCCAGAATGTTGTTCGGAATGTTTAATGAGCGATTTCAACGGAGAAAAACTCTTTTTCGGAATCATAATTCTATTGTTTTTCTTGCCTATATTAGCGGTTCCTTTTGTATTCATTGGTATGATTATTGGTGGTATTTTATGGAGTGCTTACAAGTTTAGCGAGTTGTTTTATTATAGACATATTTTGAGAATCTATTATAGATGTGTTAGAAGACGTGGAAGACGTGCAAGGTATTGATAAACTTGTTGTAATTTTTGGTTTTAAGAAATAAAGTCATATACATAAAAACTGTGTTTATTGACGTTGAGAGCTTTTGAAGAAAACTTCTCCACGGTTGCTTCAGTCTCCGGAAACGACATACGGGGATTCCTGGATCTAGAACGGAAAGATTCTGAAGCAGAAATCATCGGAGATTCGAGCTTAAGTAGCAATTGTACTGAAAAAGGTTGTTTTATAATCGAAAAAAAACAATGAAGCTTGATTTTGAAAGGAAACATACACTCCCGCCTTATACCTTCTCTTAATAGAATAAGAAAAAAAAATCGGAAGTTATAATTGAAAGGATCAGATGAGGTGGCTTTTTTCCTTGTTCTGGTCATACATTTTCGAAATTTCAGCAGCCCCCCCCCCCCCCCCCCCCGCTCCACTCGACCCGGTTGACCCGGTTGACCCGGTTTTCAGAGAAGGTACCAGACAAATGGCTATATTTCGAAATCAGGTCCACGACAATGCTTGCCCTTGAACTTAGCTGATGTTTTGAACACTTTACGAACTGTTCCAAGCTTTTTTTCTTATAGAAATCAAAATTTTTTTAGTTCAAAAACTTCAAACATTTTCCAAAACTTCAAAATGAGGGTTGACCGTGGCGGCATTTTTGGTTTTTCGGGTGTCTTCTAAAGACCTTCTGAATTCCTCTTCTTGTCCTACAGCCTAGTCCCAGGACTTGCCCAACTCGTTCCAACAAGTCTTAAACCAAAACACATTTTTCTCTTTTCTTCCTTTCATTCATTTTCTAAGAAAACCAAAACTAATAAACTCCATTTGTGTGAATCTTGGAGAGTATCTAGTTTGAATGAGAAGAAGAGACTTTTGGAAGAATCTTCCTCTTTTTTTTGAATCTAAATTCAATTTATCTCTTTCTTTTCCATCCCTTTTTTTGTCCAAGAATAGTGGGTCCTCCTCTCTTCCCCTTTTTTTCTAGAGACCCGATGACTGATCGAAAAGTTTCATGCACTTTGAATGACGTCTTCTCTGTCTTCTGGTAGTAGAATTGAGATCTTTTGGGAATTCAGAACTCTCAGAGAGCATTGCCATGTGCTTTTTCTTCAGAAACGCCTCCCGACCAAACCTGTATCATATTTCCATTCGTTCTTCTTTTCTCCCTCACATTCTCACTTTTTTTTTTCTGAAAAATGATACAAGATCCCTGGAATTTTGTTGTGAGAAATGAAGAGCATATGACTTTGTTTTTCGGTTTTTTTTAGAAAACTGAATTTCTTGAAAACATTCTTTTTGTTTTGATATTCGGATATTGTTAGTTAGAAGACACTTTTTGAACCCTCTTGAGAAAAAAAAACAATTTTTTGAGAATGTTTTTCGAAGCAGTTCATCTCTTTCAAAAATAAATAGAAGTGAGGCTTGATTGACACTTCATTTCTCTTATTTTCGCTTTTTTTTTTCTTCACAATTCAGCCATTTTTTTGCATTTGGAGGTTCATTTTCTTCTTGGATTTACTGGCATTCATAGCTGAATATTCGCTTTTCAGCCAAGATTTTTCGAACTGGAACCGATTTTTTACCTCTTGGAAAACTTATGAAGACGTTTTTGGTTCTTTTAAAAGAGAAACAAGCAAATTGGGTGCTTGAATACTGGCTAATTATGACATGATATCAAAAAGTTTGTGTCAATAGAGCGCTTTTGCATAGTTTTGTTCGAAGTTCGAATTTCCACGTGGAATACACCACGACTTCTGTGACTTTCGGATTCATTGGAACTTTGAAGACTGACGGAATTCTTCAATTTTTCCTCGCTTTCTCGTAGACTTCATATATAGAGTACAAAAAGTGTCAGACGTATTTGGACTATATTTTATCATCATAGAGTACTATTCAAGTCAGAAGTAACGTCAAGCCTGAGTCTTATTTTGGTCCTTTAAAATATTAGATTTGATTTTTCCTCATTCAGTTTGTTAAGAACTATTTAAATCAAACTAATATCAGGATAAAGACTCCGGCAAACAAAACACAAACAGTTTTGAAATTTTTGTTTGACTTCTGGTTTTTATTCCTTCATCACTCAGAAACTTCTTTTCTAGTTTGTATCCCCCAATTCTGACGTATGTAAAAGCCCATTTTTCTAAGTTGTCTGTCTATGTGTTGACCTAGTCTAACCCATCTTCTAAATTGGAAACGTCTTCTCTTTTTTTCTCCTCTCACCATCTAAAGAATTCACTTCCTTCTTTTTCATTCAGATGAATGTTTTCCACGTCTTCTTGATTTTTGAAACACTTTCTACTTCTTCTTTTTCCTCTTGTTCCGTGCAAAAAGTTCTTTGTTCCCTCTCCGAAGCTCCGCCCCATTTTTCATGAGTTTCTTTATTCCTTTCTTCTGAAACAATGCATATTGTTCAGGTTTTTGTGCATTTTTTTGGATTTTCTGTATAAAAGTTTTGTTCACCACCTTCTGGAAATTAGACAAACCATTTCTATTTCATAGATCAAAATAATAAAAACAACGTAAATGAGTTTGAAGTGCTCTTCCTATATTTTTCATAAATTTTAAATGAATTGAAGACCTCAAAAACCATGAGATATTCTAGAAAACTTGTAAGGATAAACAATAATATTCATTTTCTCTCTTTTCTCAGTTTCAAGTTCTTTTTTCTTTCTCTCGGACCAATAACCACACATTTCACTTTCAGGATTATCCTAGAAAAGTGGTCCCTAGAATAGATCCTTGAAAGTTTTTGCACTTTTTTTTTGGTTTCTGAAAGTTCAGAAACTAGAGATGAGCCTTCCAGTTTCAAATTGTTCTAGATGCTAGTCAGGACCGATCTGAATATTGAAGTTACATCATCCATTAGTTTAGGCCGGCTCAACTTATATCATATTTGTATACAAGAGTTTTCCGATGTGAAGCTTAATTTCTAGATGATTCTTGGAGAAACTGATTCTAGACGGAACTTTTAGTCATTCGGTCTGATGTAGTCTATTGTGTATTCAAAAACCTTTGCGGAACTTTTTTACGTCTTAAAAGATGAATATTTTATTCGTTCAGAAAAACGTGAAAATTTTCAAAGCCGTTTTCAACTGATTTCAGTGCAAATTGGTATTGAGGATTTTCACGTTTTTCCGAACGAATAAAATATTCATCTTTTGAAACGTAAGAAAGTTCCGCAAAGGTTTTTGGATACACAATACAAAATAATTGAACAACTTTCTTAACCCATTGTCAAGCTAGGTTAACGTTAACTGATACTGACCGAAATTAGCCTGTCTCGTATTTAGATTGATATTTGGAAAGATACGTACTTGACCCAGTCTAAATCAAGTAAAGTTTAAGAAAGCCTATATTCAGACATACTGACATTAGGCCTAGAACACCCTAGTAGAGACCAGCCCATACGACATCATACAAGTCTGGTTCATTCTGGATCATTCTTTTTGGTCGAGACTTCCCGAGCTCCTATGCTATAGTGACCTAACTCCTCCCACCCACCCTCACTTTTCTACTTCCTCTCCTTTCCCCACTTTTCTTCGTTCCAACTCACTTCGAAGAAAACAATGCAATAAACGGGTCACAATCACCCCCTCCTACAACCCTTTGAACGAACCCAATGATGTGTCAGCTGCTGTTTCGTTTCGCTATTTTCCAATTTCTGAGCAAAATAAGAATAAAAACATGTGCTCTTTGCGGAGAGTTTTTCTTCCAATTTTTTTCGTTTGATTGACGCAAATTTCGGTGGGAAACTCATGAGGGAAATTCATGAAGAACGAAGTGGAGGAACTAATATTCCGTCAGGAAAAAGTGTGAGAATCATGTGCACTTTGGAAACAGATTTTGGCCCAGACCATTTCGGACTGGATTTTCTAAACGGGGTTTTCAGCGGGTCTAGGTTGAACTAACATTATATCTGATAATAGTTATGATCCAAATTGGTTAGAATTAAGCCTTAGACCAGCCAATTAGGAACCTGAACTGACTAGAAATGTATGGAAAAGCCTAGCATCCAAATTATGGTTGACGTTATTCAAAGATTCTTATTCTATTTCAAAATATCCTTGGAACACCCCATAACTAATATCCAATATCTTCTAGATCATTCTCCATAGTTCTCCAGAATATTCTGATCCCATTTCTTCAAAACTCTCTCTTTCTTCGGATCAATCAAACCTGAAAGATCAAAACGTTACTCAATCAAATTTGCAATTCCTGCTATACAAAATGTCTCGTGGAGCGTAGAAGAAAGGCTCTGATTATTAATCGTTTGGCCTCCAATTCCACACTACTCCTGACGACAAATAATTGAATAACTGAATTCTGATTTGTTTTGTGTTGCCGGTTTGAGAGAGGGTGGTCGTGATTTATATAAATTGGGTAGAGTGAGGTGGAGTTGTAGTTTTTTTTTACAATTTTGGTAAAGTTGTACACTTTTTTAGCACAGCCAAGGAATCTAGGTTTTCTAAATTTTGATAACTCAAGAGTCCTGAAAGCTAGGCCATCAAAACACAGAAAGTTAGGCCATCGATAACTTCCTTGTCTACTTCCTAGATCTTTAGAATAACCAGAATCTGACTTCCAAATTGAATTGATCTAGATTCCTAATCAATGTCACGAGCTTGTGCAGATAATCTGATAGCGAAGACCACATGTCTGTAGGTCTTTTTTGCTATATAAGCCTAACGAGAAGGCCAGTTTCTAGGTTTTTCTCCCATCAAAATTATTACATTTCATTCTTAATACAAGATACCAAAAAGCGATCTACTAATAAAATGTTTACGGTTTAATGATCGACATAATATTATAGTTGACCACTTCTTGATACTTCAATTTTAATTGTTTTATACCACTTTTTTAAAAGTTATAACCTGCCAAAAAAACAAAAGTTCAAACGTTTCTCCTGATTAAGTAATTGATTTTTGGTCCTTCCTTCCCTCTACCCACTTTCTATAATGGAAGTATGTGTCTCTACAGATTTATTCATCAGTCCAAAGTGACTTTTCTCCCCTTTTTTTAGACCTTACTTTCTTATTCTTCTGTGGTAATGACAAAGTGAATCCGTTTGATTATTCTGAGTTTTGATGTAGAGTCTAGGCTTAAAACTATACATTGGCTGCGTCCATTTTCTGTAGCAACCGTAACCCATCGTGTTTTTCATATTTTGCAGTAATCCTATATGAAATCTTTGTCCTTCGTTGTATCAAAAAAGTTGTCTCCGAGCCAAGCCTCACCTCCAAAGTTTAACACCACTTCTCACCTCAAAACATGCCTTCTAGGCTGGGAGGCGGAGCTTGGTCAGGTGCCAGCATCTTTCTTTTCAAATATCCATTCAAATTGACTTTTAATTTACCAGTTGGAAAACATTCAACTCGTTCCTTCATTTTCAGAAAATGAAGAAAAACACTCTTGTTTTCTGTTTTTTTTTGTTGCATTCCATTTCTTGCATTTCTGCGCGTTCCACTGATGAGTTTGACTGGAAATTAGGTTCTTAAAAAGAGAACGAGAAAAAAAAGAATTCAAAGAAGATTATGGTAGTCTTTGATGGGTCATTTAAATGGATTTTAGTCGAAGAGTGCTTAATGAACTCCGGTTGTAAATGACTGTTCAAATGTTCAAAAGCGTTCTAGCTCTGGCTCCGCCCACTTTTGCACTGCTCTGCTTGCTCTTTAATAGCTGTACAAAATCAATTCAAATTCTTTCGAAATAAGTTGCCACGTTATCAAATATTGCCCTAGAACTATCCAGAACCTTCAAGAAATGGCTGTCAGTTGACTGGAATATCTAGTCATTGATCTAATTGTGCCTTTATCACTTCTTGATATTATATTGTTTTCTTTTTTCTCTTTGGCTATAGTCAGACTATAGTTCCTAACCTAATTTCCACTATATTTGAGTTTTTGTGTTCTGGTTAACAATATAGGTTATGATCTTACTATTCATTTTTCCTTGAACTGGATACTAGGAATATAACATCACAACTTATGGAATAATTCCTAAACATGCTCTTATATAAGAGATCGGGCTCTGTTCGATTATAATGGTCCAATGGAGAACGAATGGTCCAAACGAGATTGAGTGGTCCAAAAGCAGAACGAATGGTCCAAACGAGATTGAGTGGTCCGAATACAGAATGAGTGGTCCACGATGAGATTGAGTGGTCCAAACTCAGAATGAGTGGTCCAATCCATTGATTGAGTGGTCCAAACACAGAATGAGTGGTCCAAACGCCAAATTTATGGCAGCACGAAAAGTAAACCTGAATATTGAGTGGTCCAAACGCAAACAGTAAAAAGCCTATGAATCTCATTTTAAAATATAGGCTTAGGTTCGCGGGGCGCAGCGGTCTGACCTTAAGCTCAATAACTCATTTTTGCTCGAGCTCAGCCTAAAAATGTCTATTTCAGCATGAATGTAATAAAATCTAACCTAAGCCTCAGATGTAGCCGACAGTTCAATTTTTCAGGAGGACATCAAACAAAAAACTGGCGAAGCTGTCTCGTCTGCTGTGTATTTTCGAAACTCTCCAGACCTTTTTTTAACTTAATTACAGTGCGAAAAATATGATTCATATACTTTTTACTGTTTGCGTTTGGACCACTCAATCAGTGTTTGGACCACTCAATACTCAGGTTGAATAATCGTGCTGCAGTATATTTTTTTGTTTGGACCATTCATTTTGTGTTTGGACCACTCAATCAATGGATTGGATCACTCATTCTGCGTTTGGACCACTCAATCAATGGATTGGACCACTCATTCTGCGTTTGGACCACTCAATCTCATCGTGGACCACTCATTCTGTATTCGGACCACTCAATCTCGTTTGGACCATTCGTTCTGCTTTTGGACCACTCAATCTCGTTTGGACCATTCGTTCTCCATTGGACCATTATAATCGAACAGAGCCAGAGATCGTCTGGCTCTAGACACATTCATTTCCAATCCTTAGTCTAGATGAAAACTTTAGTCTCCGTCTGCTAGTTTCGAATAAAGATTTTCGGAAATATTTAATGAGATTCTCATGCACACGGAATGAATTTTTAATGATTCAGACATAACAGATCATTTGTAGTGGCCAGATTCTTTTCTGAAATTGTCTGAAATCCTTGAACTTCGTCATGTTGAAAAGTGACTTTTTACTGCTGAACCTGTTCTAGATAATCTCAAAAAGTGATAAGTTTTCAGATAAGTTTCCCACCCTTTTGTCATGTTTTCTTGACATTTCTTAGCCGATAATTAGCTGTTTTTTCTATTTCAGAAGTTTAAAATATTTTCCAAAAAATCAAAGTTTCACCTGTCTTTTCTCAAATTCCGCGTCATTATACCCTCCCATTCTTTGTAAAGTTTCTTATATACATGATATTCTGAACCTCCAGTGCTCTTTTTCCTCTTTTTCCTCAATTAATAAGTACCGTATCTCTCTCATTCAAAGTTTCACATGCACTACATAACCTTCTGAACTTTCCAGCTCATTTTGCTACTCTAGCTTCTCTCTTGAATTCTACCGTATCCCCTCATTCATCCCCCTATTAATCGTTGATAGATCTCATTTTGCTCTAATGGATTCTCACTTGCAAAGTGTCTACAAAGTGGCTTCATTCCATCGTCTCATCAATTCTTTCGAAGAATCCATCTTCTAGAATCGTCGTCGTTAACCCCTTCTTCGTCCTTTTGTGTGTTTTCATTTCGATGGAAATTCTCTGTGTGCAAAGTTTTTGCAAAGTTTAGTCTTTGCGGAAGAGGAAGGCGGAAGCCTTTTTTGAAACTTTTCGAGTTAGGGGAAGTTAAGGTCAGATAGATGGATTACCTCGAAGGCATGCTCTTACGCAATGCTTTTTTTGAAAATAACTGAGCGATTCTCATAAATCTCAATTTATATTTGGTTCTGTGAACGATATCAAAAAGTGGTCAACTAGTAAAGTATCCGCCACTTTACAATAAACATTTTGTTAGTTGATCACTTCATGAGATCTCTAATCCTAATTGATTTATCCCGTTCTGGATTGTGACAACACCTTTCAAAGATTTCTGATTTACACCAAACTATTTCGGAACCTTTTTATTGTTACTAGGAACCGTCTAGTAAAAGACATGCATGAAAACAAAAAGGTCATCTAATAAGTTCCTTTTTCTGTACTTCTTGTCTGGGCCACCCACCCAAATAGACGCTTTTTAGAAGATCGTTATTTTTTGGACTAGATTGTGTTTTCGTTTATTTTCAGACTTTTTTTTTCATAATTGTGCTGAACAAACCAAAAAGATGGTATGAAAGCTTAAAGCTATCTACTTGTACTAGAAGACAGTTTAGAATTCGATCTTTTTGTAAAAACTGGTTTCTGTGAAATTGACCTAGTTTTTTAACCACGATTTTTGTTTCTTAACCGTGGCCTAGTTTTTCATGTCATGGCCTAATTATCTTTCGCTTTACTCAACTATTCAAACAGTTCTTCTCTACGTGAGAAGCTCCTAAAATTTTGCGGATGAATCAGAAGAAATCAGAATGTTCATTGAGGCTTAACAAAACGTGTCGTCTCTTCTTCAATAATAGAATAAGATGAGGGGGTATTCATTATGAAAGTAGACATCAAATACAATTTTTAAAGAATGAGGGGGAGGAGAAAGATAATGTTGACGACGGGAACGGAATAGAGATTAAAAATCGGAGCCAATGGGAAAATAACCATATTGTTTTGGGTTTTGAGTTCGAAAAGTGGCGGAATCAGGTACACGTATCCAGTTTACTATTTTTCTCAACTGCAGACACTTACTAAAATTGAATCAACTAGATAAAAGATCACGCCCTTTAAAAAAAAGGTTAATGATTATTCTCTGACGTTTCTCCGCTAGTTTTTCGACTGGTCTTATGGCATGGAAATTCCTGAGATAGTGGGAACTTCTTTTATAATTGCACGCCTCTTCCCCAGTTGCAAACTTCAAACCTCTAATAGAAGTGCAGGAGAATATTCTCATTTTACAGAAGTACCTAACTTGACTCTCTTTGATTTCTTGATTTTTTTTCTATCTGAAAAACAGACAAGAACATTTTTGCTTCAATGATAATCTTCATACTTGACTGATTTCTATTTTTCCCATCTATCTCATCATCATCTTTTCCTCCTCATTCTTCATTCACAAGAACACCTTCAGAAATTCCCCCATGTCCTCATCCTCATCTCCTTCTATTTTCTCAAATTGGTCTTGGAAATCGGTACCTCGGGAGCTTCAATTTCAAAAAAGAAGATGTTTTTTTCAGCCGTTCAATTCACTCAACCAAATTGGAAGTTCGCAAAAAATGGTGTCTCCAATGGATTCTGAAGAGCCAAGAAGACGTCGTGGATGTGCAAGACTTTTGTGCTGCTGGTTAGTTTATATGGTTTGAGAATGAGATTTTCGGGTTTGGGCTTATAGAATTTAACCTAGGCTTATGGTTTTGAGCTTTAAGATCATAACTTTGTGAAATTTGGCATTCTGAAGTTGTTTTTCAGAGTTTTGAGAGCTTTTAAATCTCAGGAAACGCCTCCTGAATCCAATGAGACATGCTTCTGTTACAATTCCTGCTTTCAAATTCTGCTCAATTCACTATTTTTACATATTAGTTCATCTAATTCTTTTGACTTGAAATTTTCTCCGAATAATAATGCACGCGTGAGATTTCTAAGAATTTCTAACTTCTTCCTGTTTTCTTCTTACTCTGTTTTTTCGCTTTTTTTTTGGGTTCTCACATGAATCAGAATAATATCTTGATCTTTATGCTCGTATGATCTGATGAAGAATAGTTTATAGTCTGGGCTTTGAGAAAGTCTGAAACGCTTGAAATGACTTGAAGAACTGGAAAAGGTCAAATCAGCCCGAGTTATACGGCCTAGACTACATTGAAAAATTCAAAGTAACAAAAAAGTTGATAAAGATCTCTTAGATTCCCACGACGGATTAACACAATTCAAAACGTTCTAGTCTACGTCTGCAAAACTTCTTAATCCTCCCAATTTTCATAGTTTATATATGTATCACCAGAGATCTCTTCGCCTGTTCCAAATTGCTCATTTTGAAGTTTTTGATTGAATCAGAATTCTCAGAACTAAAATGTATTGATATAAACTACGATTTTTGAATGGGAAGGTGCTCATTTCTTGATTTTAATGAAAATCGTAAGCATCTGAATGTTCCACTTTCTTTAAAACTTATTTCAAAAATGTGTTTGTTCTCGTAGACATGAAAAGTTAAGCATTGTCCTTTGTCCTTCCTCCTACACCATTATTCTCCATCTTTTAATAGTTTTTTCCTCCGCTTTTTTCTCTGCGTCTCCTGGACCCCAACGATCTCTATTTTTCAACCGGAAGACAATAAAAAGAGTCCTTTTTGGTCCCAAAAGGAACTGGGAATTAGAAGGCTTAGGGAAAGCAAGAGTAGAGGAAGTGGAAGTCAAGTAGGAGGACAAACCAAAAGGACCAATGAAGTCCAGAGAGAAAGCAGAAGGGCAAATAGAGAATATGGGTTTTGAGGATCAAAAGGTGACCTAAATTTTAAAAGAAGTATTCTAACCTTCCGGGTTGGTGGCCTAGCTTTTCCGAAACTATGGCCTAACAGTTCATAACTTGACCTCTTGAAATTTAAAATGTTATGGTACCTTTTGGCCTTATTTTTCGGACTGTTTTTCTATCCTTTTGACTTATATCCTAATTTACTCATCTTTCTCCATGTGGCCTAACTTTCCACAACAGTGACCTAGAATTCTCAAACCTCGATCTTCCACCTCATCTAATTATACTTCATCTCCTCCCCCTCCCACACACGTCTTCTGAATCTTCATCTGAATCCTTTTTCCTTCGTTCCTTCCTCTTCTTCTCCATCTCCAACTAACCATCCGTCCATGTCAACTATTTCTTTCTAATTCCGGGGTCTAAACTGGCACAGAAAAAGGAGCAGTTAGAAGAGAGAAGCGGGAAAAGTGGGCGTGGCCTATTCTCTCCGCTCCAGATGAATAGCGAGAGTGAGAGAAAAGAGACGTAGAGAAAAGATTCCAAGCGTTTCTCTCTTCTATTTTCTATAGATTCCCTAACACAGAGAGAAAAAGAGAGACCAATTCAATTTCGGACCCCTTCACTTTTTTTCTCTTCATCCACCATATATCCCCTAGTATTTACCTTTTATTCCGAACTCGTTTTTTTTGGCCTGAAAAAGTCTAAAAATGAACGGGAGTGTGGTCCATGAAAAGGATTCGAGTCCAAACGAAAATAGGCCAGAAGAGAATGGACCAGGACCAGGGCCATCAATTCATGCAGCTTTTGTGTTTGATCAGTTTGCAACTGGTGTCGAAATGATGTAAGTGTTTTGAAAATTGGGTTAGGTGATGGCCAAACTTTTGTGTAGTGGTCTAACATTTTCAAATAAGTTTCTTGAGAAATATTTGAGAAAGTTGTTGATCCGTGTACTCCTCTCGAACTATATCTTTTCAAACTTTTGAAAACCTTTATAACAAAGAGTCGAGAAATGTCAAAACAAAATTTATCAAATAAAAAACTCTGAAAACCCCAACTTTGTGAAGCCTAGCACCATTCCAAAAGAAAACAATTCCGAAATTTGAGACATGTCAGATCTTAACTTTCCGCTAGTTATCATCCATTTTCAAGAAGGTAGCAGTTCCGTTTAAAGGCGCATGGTCAAATGTCCAAGATATCTCGCCACGCTTATACGGAAAGTTACTGTAAAAGTTTGTAGTCGTGCATTTAAACGGGACTGTCACTTTTCGCGAATAATTTTAGCCAATGATACATGGGAAACATTGTCCATAGGGTTCATCAGTTAGTAGGCCTCCCTAGGGAATGTATCAGGACAGTTTTCAAATTGATTTCAAATCAGAAAGTTCAAGTTTCCAAAAAATGTAAAAATAGAAAAGACACTTGAAGATTAATGTACATCTTAATATCAAACACCACGGTCTCATCTCAACCAAAAAAGTTCAAAAAGTTCAAAATTTTGAAATGATTTCATTAATCTGAAAATCTTTTGGCTGCGATCAGTCGCTGCAAATTTTCCAAACCTGAACCAAAAATACCCCAACTCGGAAACCCAACTCCAGATGTTTTCCACCCACTTTTCGCCCAATCCAAATTAGATTACCTCCGAATAAAATCTAACTTTTTTTTCTAAGAACTCTTTTCTATTCTGAAGAACCTGAAGTTTGAACAACTTTCCCTCTCTCTCTCTCTCCCTTCATATATTCGAGCATCAGTCCACCGGAACGAATTCTAAATCCAAAACTTTTCTTTTCTTTTTACCTTAGAGAGAGAAAAAATCTATTTGCAATCTCTTTTTGGAAGATTCTTCTACTTTTCAAATTTTGCGTGCAGATCTAAGCATTTTTACTTATAAATGAGAGCAAAAAGTAGGGAGAGAGAATGAGCAACAGGAAAGTAATAATGATTCGAAGTTTGAGTGAGTGAGTATGTTTGGGAGTTGCAACAAAATTATTTGTTTTATTTCATTCTTTGGTTTTCCTTCCAACGTTTTTCTTGAGTTCTACATTTCTGGATAAGATTAGTCATGGAAAATCAGATTTCCGGTTTTTTCTCAAGCTTTTTTCTAAGTTACCTTCTTAAAGCTGTTCATATTTAGGTAGACAAGACTCTATAAGACTCAGCTGGTTAAGTCCTTATGGCCTAGCTTTCTCTAGGCCAACTTATACTATCCTGTGCAGCTTTGTTAGGTTCTTTCCTAGACTCTTACAAATTGAAAATCACTCACTTTTCAGACTGGTTGTTTTCAAAAGTTATCATAATTTATCGGAATTCCTGACAGCTGAAAATTAGATTCCAAAAATCATGTTTTTCTAAAAACACAACCACCACTTCTTCTTACTTTTTGCTGGATAACTATACTTTTCTGAGTTTTTCCAGACGAGCCTTATCTTCATTTCCCGAAAAAATTTTCTCGAATTTTCTCAATTTCTTGTTAATAAAAATCTCAACATTTTGGATAGTATGACGCAAAAATTCAGAACTTTATGATCATTTTGAACCGTTTTGTAACCCAAAAAAGATTCGGCTCTTCCGCAAGGCGCTAAAAATTCAAAACTGTTTTTTGGCTTAAAACGAACGTCACCCGATTCCAGAAGTAACAAAATTTAAGACGTTATTCTGCACTCGTTCTGCTCAAAAAATGCAATTTAGCTTCTACCAAAATACATCAAGAATCCATGAAAATGTCAAATTCTGCTTCCTTATCTAGAACTAAAATCAGATCATCAAAAGATACTCTTTTTGGACTCCACCCCACTCTCTCCAGGGATACTCATTTCACTCCAAAAACTTCTTCTTCTTTTGCAACATCCTCTTCTTTTCCTTCTACTGAATCTCCAAAAAGTGTTTCTGACGCCTTCTGAAGTCGTCGTCGTCAGAAGCCGTGTCAGAAATGAATGGCGCCCCGACGACGACGACAACCAATAGAACCATAAATTGAATCAACGTATGCTTCAACGCTTACACTTTTAACTTTGAGTTTTCTCTTTTTGGTATTTTTCTTTTTTGACGAAGAAGACGAAAGTTTCCAATTTTATGGGGGGAGAAGATGTGTTTTTTAAAAGAGAAATGTCGTTTGGATTTTTCCTTGGTTTTGCATAAAACATCAGAAAGCATTTGATTCTTTTTTGTTCTGTTGTTGACGTACTTTTTCAGATTTATTGAATTTTTGAAGTGTCTTGGGTTTCAAGGGTCACTCAAAATATGAAATTATTTGTCTACTTTGAAAAAAACCCCAGAATTTCAGACTGTTTTTTTTTCTAAATTCAAATTATGAAAAGGTCTCTGCTCGACTTTACTAGTCAGCTTTCAAAGTTTCAGAACGCTGCGAGAATTTCAAGCCGAGTTATAGGCATTTAAAGTTTTCAGACGCGGCGCGGTCGCGTCGCGGCAGCATGGAATTTCTGAAGGAGCGTAACTCGGTTCAAAATGAACCTACATCTCTGAACTTTTTTTTCCACTACAGAAAAAAACACTAAATAATCGCCTTTTCCCAACAATTCCATAGATCTATTCCTTTCCTTTTCTCCATTTATTCTTCGTCATCAATCGGTCTCTTGTCTTCCTCAAAGACCCCCCTATGGTCTATGTCCATCTCTCTTCTTTGTACCAGTGTCTTCCTCCTCTTCTTTTTATAATTATGGCAATTTGATTGCCTCTATCTCTCTTTATTCTCTCTTTTTTTTCTGTTTCGGAAGGAGGACGAAATAAGAATGCTCCTCCGACTGCATTAAATATGCTTGAAATCCGATTCCATCATTATTATATTCAAAGGAATTCTCATTCATAAAATTTTAATTTATTGAGGGTTCCAGAGGGAGAGAGATTTTTAGAAATTGTCTAGCTTAAGCCATAGTCATAGGCAGAATAAACATTTTTATCTCCGAAGGTTGAGCCAAATCATGTCTAGACGCCCTTAACTAATAAGTTATTCTGGGGGAGGAGTGTTTCCAAGTCTATTGAAGGTTATGTGTCGATTTTTTGACTTGTGCAGCTTTGATCGGTCTTTTTCCGAGCTCTTTTTGGCTCCCTTGACGGTCATAGATGAGCCACATTTTTCCTGTCCTTATTTGTTAAAATCCACTTTGTGTAACCCAGCTTTTTCCAGAAAATATCAGAAAAACAAATATCAGGATAGCAACCCAAACCACGAAGAAATCTGAACACTTCTTTTTTTTTTGTTATTCTTCTTTTCTTTAACTTTTTTCTCATTGACACAATTAGTGATGGTGTTAGCTCTAATTCCTACTTGAAATGCGAAGAAAAAGCATGGAGAATAGACAAATAGATCTTTGCTTTTTTTTCTTTTTTATTCATTCCTGATTACTTTTCGTCTGGATCTTCAGTTTTTATAAGGTAAAAAGTTGACTCATAATCACCTAAAGCTTGGAAATGGATTAGAAAGTTCGGATTCATTCTGGATTTTTCGAGCTCATCGTTGCTATAATTCTAGCTGTCATCGGTTTAGAACACCATTCATTTGTTTTTTTGGTTTTTTTTTGTCAAGATAATCAGCCGTAATTATCTGCAATTTTGGAGTTTTGCCTAGAAAAAGAAATACCTGAACTTTAATTTAGAATATTCAAGCACTGGGCTTCAATGATAGATTTGAACGAACAAAAATAGCACAAACTGGTCTAGCATTTTCAGAGAAGTTCTGTTATCAAACCCGGTGTTCAGCCTATTTTCAAGTTAAAAGTCTCTAAATTGAAATGTTTCTCACCAGAGTGGACTACTTGTAATTGTTCTTTGTCTTATTCTGAAAGTCTAAAATTGAGGCTAATAAAAATTTTTAGTTTTCGAAAAACCCCTTTCTTTTTTTAAAGATTGGTGTAGTTTCGGATAAATTGCTAAAGTTTTCGGAAAAAAAACTTTAATAAAAATGCCAGACATAAAAAGCGCTATGAACTTTCATCTAAACCTGTATCCCGTGGTTCAAAACAAAGAAAAAAAACTGAAAAGTCTAGAAAAGTCTGCACAGTTGTATTATGAAAACTTTTTTGCTGATTGTCTCTTTAATATCGAACATTCTAGATCAACCTCATAAGAATCTTATAAAAAGATTCATAAAATGTGAAAATCACCAAACCTCCAAGCTTCATTTATTGGATTTTCACTGCTTTTGTTCACTTTGAAAGATATTTCAAACTGCCTCAATCCGAAAAGCATTTTTTCGAATCCTGATGACCCGAATCTGTTTTCTGTAATTGTTCTAATACTTTCGGTCAAATTTACCTAAAACAAATGCTCATATAATACTTAAGATCTTCACTAGGATTACACCTAGACCAACCCATCCGACTGGTTTGCTAGGAACACTTTCTCTTTCCTCCCATCAGTACTGACTCATTTTCCTTTCCAACCACGTGCTGGTATCTATTCTTTTTTCTCTCTTTAAATGACTTCTATTCATTCTTTCTTCTTCCATTCCCGACCAGTAATTGTTTCCGTTTCCATTTCCATTTAAATATCCTCCTCCTTCTTCTTTTCCTCCAAACAACAAAATGTGCTCAAGTACCACCATGCTCAATAACCTATTTAAATACCCCATTCGTCATATTTATTATTAGTTTTTCAAAAGTTAAAATTACTAAAATAAACGTCATTTATGCAGTTTGCAGCCTAGTCTAGTGAGCGCTACTTTATATTGTTCTAGAGCGACAAACGAGTCTTTCGGACACAAAAAAGTTCTCACGAATGACTCAATTGACACGTTTTTGCTCTGAAACTTTTTTGGTGAAAGATTAGAAAAAAAGTGAATTAGTAGAGAAACACTTGCTTTCTGCAAGGGGTACCTTGATCAAAATTGATTCCACTATATATGTTAGATGACGTTTATTTCTGAAATTAGAAACTTTCATGTTACCAAAAAAAAGTTTTGTCTTGAAAAATTAAGTAATTCGTTTTTTATTGTATACATACCCTGCCGAAAGTAGAGAGATTTCAAAGTTACAGTTTTTGCCGAAGCAACAAAAAAATCAGAATCTAAAAAATAGGTCATGCGATGCGGTTGCGTCGCTGTTTCCGAAACTTTGAGGGACCACAACTCTGCTTAAAATGATGACAAACTTTCCTCAAATTTTGACAGTATAAACTCTTCTCTAAAAAAGGACTTTTGTAAACTTGAGACCATCAATTTCTCACAACCTCCATTTTGCAAACACGTTCCACTGATAACTTTTCCTAAACAGATTGTTACGATGATCCATAGACTTTGCCAAGCTTCTTGCACTCATCCCTAAACAGATTTCCTTCTGATCAAGCTTTTTTATGTTTTCTGCAACAGGGAACCAGCTGTTTTACTCTTCCATCTTGTATATATGAATGAGACATCTTGGGAGTATATTATATTCTATAAAATATTCCCACGTTTCTCTTCACCCACATGGTGGGTTGCCTCTGCACTCACACTCATTTTCTATTCCGACATCCTAGGTTCTTTTCTTTCCTTCCTTTTTTCTTGTTTTTGGAAAAACTAGTTTTTAAAAAATGAAGTGCAAAAGATGAAACATCTCATTCTGACTTTTCAAAATTTTTATTATATTTTCAGGCGTTGCTCCATGCCATCTCTAACAAAAATGCCGTCGGCTGCTCGTCAACTTGTATCCAATATGCTATCGTTCTTATCATCACCATCTCCACAAACCAGGTTAGTCCATGGCCTAAGTTTCCGAGGAAGTTCATCGAAGAAAAGTTAGGCCACCGGAAATTCTAAAGAGCATTTCCAAAAAAGGATATCAGTTTACAAGTCTAAAAGCTCTTCCAACTTCCGTCTAGAGTACTTCAATTACAATTACATACATCATTTGGATTTGGTTTTTTGACTCAGGGATCATTTTTAGAAGAATTTTAAGGACTGGGGATCTCTAGATTACAGGGAAAAAACTCAAATTCTGAAAACTTTCCTAAAAGGACCAATTTGCTAATAATGTTAACAAGATCAGGCCCAATCCGCATCAATTTGTGAATACAAAAATGAAAAATTTTATTTATTTAAATTTTTGGAATAGGATTGAGCAGAATTGAAAAGGTTATTCGAAAGAATCTTTCAGATAATTTCCTGCAAAAAAATGAAAAGGTTATGAATCACTTGTTTTTCTATTCCCATGACGCACCTTGGGAATACTGCGGGAGTTTTTTAGGTTAAGGATTAGGATAACTTTTTAGCTCTTAGACTACAGTGTAACAGAGAACAGTTTTTAAGAGGTTGGGAATCTTAAATTTTTTCAAAAACGTTGAAAATAGGTATCGTACTTTTTTAAATGCCCTTCTATTAGAGGTGTGCTTCCGCTTTTTCCAGATTTTCTAGACTACAAATAGGGATTATTTTCGGATTCATAATCCATCGAAAACCTAGGAAAAACGGCTTTTGAACCTTTCAAAGTTCTTGTCCGAAATTTCAAATAAAAGTAGAAAAGGATGTTCTATTGGAGGCTGGACTTTTATGAAATGTGCCCTTCTATTACAGGTTTTTTTAAAAGATTGAATTCTGAATATTGTTTTGCTAATTTTTAAAGATTTTGAGCCACTGATCCTTTAATTTCCAAAAGTCATTCATGTTTCCTGTGTCGTAATTTCTTTCCACTAATCGAATTGATGTCTTAGATTTGCCATCTTTGAAGATCGCCCTTCGAACCCATCGAAATCCAAAAAATCACAATATTTCGTACTCAGCCAGATGTTATTACACTTGTTATGCTCAATGTCCATTTTGAATGAAAATCCAATTTCCTCTCCCTTCTCAATACACTTCCCTATTTTATGAATGAATTTGTGACCCCCTGAATAAAAACCCACACAATAGTTCAAAATACAAATAGAAAAGTTGTGATTTCTGTGTATTATTTTTATCCCCCAAGAGACGTTTCTTTTTCCTTTTGCATAGGAAGAGTGTACTTGTTCTTTGTCTTTAAGAGCCGGTACAAAATTGGGGCTAATAATAAGGAATACGTCAAAAGATTGGCATAGTTTTAGACTTTTTTTTTATCGAATGGAGTTTTTTTTTAAATATAGGAAAAATATTTCATGTCGTGCTGACCTAGAAATAAGGTTTATGGATTTCTAGGCCACCTTCTAGGCCAAAAATATTTCCATCTCGTTCCAAATTGGAAATTTTCCATTCACAACTGTCTGAATTGTGAAAAAAAGCCCATATCATAATCTCAGTTATAAGATTAATCAAGGTTTTTCATGGCCTACAGTACACCTGAGCCAATTTGAGAGCCTTTTGATTTTCCCTCTATTTATAAGGCATGCCCAGAGTCACCCTCTTTTCCCTTTTTTGGACAGTTTCTCTATAGTTCTCGCCCATTTGCCCTCAAAATTTTCCCTATGATTTCTGGTCATCATACCAACAAAAAAAGAAGTTAGTCGGCAAAAAAAGTAAGTCCATAGAGCCGGAAAGTAGAGCGGGAGGTCCTAGAGAAACGGCGGCGGGGGGACCCTCTCAAATTTCGAATGCAAAGATTTTTTCTTTTTTTTTGCTTTTTCCTTTTTGCATTTTCCTCTCTTGCTGCTCTGTGAATGAATGAAGGAAAAACTGGCAAGAAAAAAAAGCGGAGCGAAAAAAAAACAAACATTTTGTTTCCTTTTCTCCTTTTCCTCTCCATTTCACGCCTTTTTCGAAAAAAGAAATAAATTCTCTTGGGAGATATTACAAGTTCTTTCCTCTCTTATTCTCCATTTTCTTGTCTTCTGAAGGTCTCCTTCTTCAACGTCTTCTGATGCTCCAGCCCACTCAATGTTTGCTTTGCGCACGCCTTTACCTCCTTCAGAATCTCTATCGTTGGTGACGTGGAATATATTCTCCCATCCAATTATTTTTTGGGTTTTTTTTCTTCCAGTCTACATCTTTTTTTCTCTTAAGTTAACCACGTCAAATGATAACTCCCTCCAAGGACTTTTTAGTTATGTTTCATCAGAAAAAAAATAAGGAAAAGACGATCGGAAGTTGGAAAGCATCACTTCCGATTCTAGGCAAGAAAGCTTCTTTGGGAAGTTTTTTAAATCTTTGAACTTCAAATGTTTATTCTGACGCGATTAGAAGAAAAAAAGGAAGAAAGAAAAGAAAAACAGTTTGTCTGCGCCCGCCTAGATGAACCGTATGGCGTGGTCAGTGAACCTTTTTTGCTGAATTTCTGGAAAAACTCAATTCTTGAGATTTTTGTCAAATGATTAAAAGCCGGTATGATCAGCTGATCAGTTTTAGTTGTTCAAAAACTTGACAATTTTTCTTGTTAACCCTTAGGTTAGCTGAAAGTTTGAGAACAGCAGTTTAGCTTCTTTTTTCATAGATTCCAAAATAAAGTTTTTTTCTTCCAAAATTTTCGAGTGACTTCATTTCTTTAACTATTCTAAAACTTGGCTTAAAATTCTCTGGAACTTCTCTGCAATTTCAGAAGATGTCTCAACATTTTTGTTTTGACCTGATTCAGGAATTCGAAAGAATTTACTTTCATTTGAAATCAGCTCCCAAATTTCGCATGGGCTATCAAAATGTAACATACAATTTTTTCAAAATTCTGTACTTCTCCCTTCAAAACACATATTTTTAGCCTAGCTTTATACAGACTGCAGTCAGAATTCAATCCCTAGAAATTGAATAAAATGCAATTATCTAATGCCCTTTTCCTCCTCCCCTCTTCGATTTCGGAACCCGACGGAAATTTGGAAATTGCTGCGAAATCCGCTTCCAATTCTAGAAATTACTTCCAGAAATTGATTTTTCAGATCCCTTTGAGTTCACATTTTCTGGCTGGGATTCTCTAACGAAAGTCTGATTTTTCTGCCCTCATGAGGTCAAAAACATTACGTTTTTCATTTATTCCCGAGAAAAAAATCTGACATGAGAAGAAAAATGACTCGTCTATTTTTCAATTTCCCTTTCCGATTTTCGATGACAGGAAATTGAAAGGAAAAAATAAACATTTATTTTCTCCGATTCTGAAAAAAAGTGAAAGTCTTCAGACTTCTTTTTCGCAATTCATACATTGTGGTCCCTTTATCTTGTTTCTGACTCATTCTTTGCAAAATCCTTCTACTTTTTTTTGTAATTAAATCCTAGTTAAAGCACCAGGCACCAGAGATTGATGAAGAGAAGAGGGGAGGGGGAAAATGTTTACCTAAACCAATGGACCAACTTTATATGGATTTGGAGATTAGCATAGTTTTTCTCAATAGATTTTAAGGGTAATTAATTTTGCGGTGGAATTTAGCTATGGAAAAGTCTAAGGAAACGTGGCTTTAATTGTCAGTAAGTATGTGAATTTACCTAGAACCCTCTATTAGAATTGCATGCAAAACTATCTTTCAATATCTTCAGCATTACTAATTTGACTTTCTCAAATGAGACTTTGAGCAGCACGGAGCATTCTATCATAAGGGCAATCCTATGAAAAGTGCGACTTTGATTTTCAAAGCCCCGGTTTAGTTGCAGTTGTATTAGAGGGACGGTACAAGAACATGTTTTTTCTTTCAAAAAGTTCCGAAGTACCTGAAGGATCTTTTTACTTTTTTTTCCAGTTTCTGTGAAAGTTGTACATATTTGGCTAGAAACTTTTTAATTCTTATCGACTCTCAAGATGACTTTTTTCTTTTAAAAATCCGGAAAATGGAAAGCTGGACTTATCCTTGGTCTTCCTAACTTTTCCGGAACCATTGCACCAACCTACCAACAGATGACGTGATCATTCCTTCAGAATTCTGAATGACATCTAAAATTCTCTTCATTTTCCTTCTTCTCCAGAATCCCACTAAAAGGGGGTTAACTAACTCATTGACTATTCTCATTCCTCCTCCTTTTGTTGCCACAATACAACAACAACAAAATGTCCCCAGAAGAAGAAGAGAAGGATAAAACAACGAAGAAGTCTCACGAGTTTCCGCAGCAGAAAAAAAAAGAAAGATTTCTCTCCCTTTTTCCTTTTTCTCTCAATCTGATAACGTCTTCCTATTCACTCTCAATCCAATCCATTAGAAAGAGTAACAGGGATAGAGGGGGACACAAAATGGGCGGAGCCTGAGCCAGTTTGATTCGAATTAAAGGAAGAGCCTGAGGGAGGAGGAGAAGGAGGACGGCCTCACCTCATTTTACTATTTTCTACTGCTTTAGGAAAATAATGTTGAAAACGACGCGACTATTTCGTCAAAGGTCTCATTCTACTTCAAGGTATGGTTTTTGAAAAATTGGGAATTAAGATTGGTTTGAATTTTTATAATTCGGACAAAATAGATTTTGTCAAAAAGTACTCAACCAACGAAATGTTCAAGAAGTTGTGAAAATCTTTGTGGTGGAACCACTTTTTCGTATTGCGACCGAAATAAAAAGGAGCATATTTCTCGTTGAGGGAAATACTATTGCCAAGAAAAAAAGATCTCGACTTTGTTCTATTAAGAATTACCGAAAGAAAAAGATGCAGCTCTCTCGTTCGTTCCAGAACTAATTTCAAAAGAAAGGGGTGGGGTCCGCCTTGAGAATGAACAAAAAAGTAGTAGATTTCCTTTTTATTGTATTTTGAGAAGAAGATTTGTGACTTGGCTACCCTACTGGTATACCAAGTTTCGGTAGTTGTGGCTTGATTTTATTGGCTCAAAAGTTCCCAATGTGTAGTGTTTCTGACCCCCTCACAATGTTCAAATTGTTCACAGAATCATAATTCTGGAAACTTCCAGAACTTCAAGAATCTTCTTTTATCCTAAACAGATTCTTGAGACCTCCCAAAAGAAGTCAAGAAAAAAAAATAAATTTCGAGCTTTTGACAAATTTAAACTTACATCAGGTTCCTATCACTCCCATGATCCTATATCCTTTACCTAGAAACTCTCTCTCTCCAGATTCCCATACCAACCTCACAGTTCTAATCCCACTCTCCCAATTTAAGAGTTTTTGGAATGTTCCAGAATTTCTTTCTCCTACGTGTAAATCTTTCTCTCCTCAATACTTCTGAAGTCCTCCCATCATGTGATTATGATGAGAGAGGAATGGAAAAAAAAATAGAAGACGTCATGAGAAAAAAAAGTAGAGAAAGAGAAAAGGAGTATTAGGTCAACAAGAAAAGGTCCTTGGGGATTTTTTGTGTTCTGTTCCACGGAGAAAAAACTACAGAGATCTATCTTATAAGGGTTCCGCCGTCAATCATTTCTTGAGAGAAAGAGAAAAAAAGAACGCAGAGATTTGGGATATAGCAATAAAAAACTAACTGATATAGGAATGTGGTTTGAAATAAAATGAAAGAATTAAAAATATTTTGTAAACGGTCGAAAACTATCTAAATATTATCAGTTCATTTGATGGCAGAATGACTCTTCCAGAACTTTCTGAACCCATTTTGTTTAGTGTTGAAGACCTTCATATTTCTGATAATAATCCAAAAAGCAAGAAAACAAAAAAACAATAATAAAGATAATAAATATTTTCTGATCCCCCGTCTTCTTGTAATATCCATCCAAACCACATAATTAATTCTTGTTCCCCACTTTATTTTTTGGGCTTTGCCATCCTATTTTCTGTTGTTTTTCTGTGTTTTTAGATGAACCACCACCACACTAATCCACTTCACACATTCGAAAGAAGCAAATTATAATATTCCCTGACCAACGAAAAGAAAAATACAGAAAAAGAGTCTTAAGAAGAACACGAATAGAGGCGTGTCAACTGCATCAAATTGACTCGTTAACCACTGAAATGAGAAGACATTAGCCATTCCATTCAACCCCTCTTCTTCTTCTTCTCATCCTTTTTTTTCCATTCATACATTACTCAAAAGTTGAATATTACTGCTATATTCGTGCATTTTTGAAACTATGATTCTGTTAAGATGGTCAGTTTTTGCAGCTTTTTGCACTGGGAATACGGTGATAGTTTGAGCCTAGTTCAGTCTGTTTAGACTGTAATGGTCTGGGCTAACTTTTAACGACGGACTGTATGAAAAATGGTCTCATATTCATCTAAGAATATGTGGCATTTCACCAGTTCTTACCTTCGATGTACCAATTCATTTGGCCTATTCTGGCCACCTTCTAACCAACGAAACCTTTGACTTACACTCTTTTTCAACAAAACACTCTGGTTTGAATCTCCAGATAACAAGCTCAATTAGCTAAAAAGAATACAATGCTCTCAAGACCTTTCATATTCCGACTCCATACATTAATTCCTCTTTTTTTCAGTGTCTCCGAGAAAGGCGCCTCATTCAGTACACCGCAGGCGAATCGAAAGAACAAGGTGAATGGAAGCAGAAGGATGAGTGATTCGAATAATGTGGCCTACAGTCAGAGTTCCAAGGTACTGTCTTCCTTTTTGTTGCTGAAAAATTTAAAATTATTTCAGAAAGTCTTCGAGGGAAATATTGAGAAATGGGAGCCAAATGTATATGAGAAAGAGCTTCTTCGAAGGACATGGTCGGATGAATTCGATAATTTGTACGAATTGGGATCAGCAATCTATTGTTACATTTTCGATCACAATCCGAATTGCAAACAGTTATTCCCATTCATTTCAAAATATCAAGGGGATGAGTGGAAGGAGTCGAAAGAATTCCGATCACAGGCATTGAAATTTGTTCAGGTAAGATTTTGAAGTTTCTATTAGAAGAGCACTGCAGCATTTGGAAGAAAAAGGGAACAACATCGGAATAATTATGAATTTAGAAATCTGGAAATTGTGGAAATTTATTTACAATATTGATACATTAGAGTCCAAACAAGTTCTGATCTTCCCGCTAAAGCATTTTCTAGACATTCAGATATTTCTAATTCATATTCTCAGAAATCCATTTTCTAAAAATCTGAAATTTCCAGACGCTGGCTCAAGTGGTCAAGAACATTTATCACATGGAACGAACGGAATCCTTCTTGTACATGGTTGGCCAAAAACATTGTAAATTCGCGGATCGAGGATTCAAGCACGAGTATTGGGACATTTTCCAGGTAAGACCTATGTCTCTTGACTTTTCTATTCTTAAAAGACTTGGCATGGTGCCAATTTCGAGATGCTCATTAATTCCCAATTCTCAATCTTTATAATTTTCCAGGATGCTATGGAATTCGCCTTGGAGCATCGTCTCAGCATTATGACAGATCTTGATGATAATCAGAAAAAGGACGCAGTTACAGTATGGAGAACATTGGCCCTTTATACTACAGTACACATGAGAAACGGGTTTATCGATGGCCTCAAAGGTGTTAACCGATTTCCACCTTTGATTTAAAATGAATTCCTAACTTTTTCAATTTCTGTGTAAATGCCTCTTTCTCTCTGTGATGCAATTTTCTTCAAACAATGTTTGCAAAATCAGCTTCTTAACTTATAGTCAGGGATATTTGAATTTTCTCGTATTGTCTCATCTTCATCATTTTCTTTTTGAAATCACTCACCTCAGTAATTGTAAATAGAAAAAAAGCTTTTCTTATATTAATGCTCTATTTTATAAATAAATAATTCTATGAATACCAGTATTTACTAGAGAAAATTGTTAGAACTATATTAAATACAAAACATTTAACAAAAAGATTTAGTGAGCGGCCTCCTCTTCCTTCTTGAATTGGTCATATTGTTGCTCATTGAGCAACTTGCTCAGCTCATCCTCCGACTTCACTTTCAACTTGTACAACCATCCCTTTTCGAATGGGCTCTTATTAATAAGTCCGGCTTCCTCCTCCAATTTTACATTCTTCTCGGTAACTGTTCCGGAGATGGGAGCATAAATATCCGAGGCGGCTTTTACACTTTCGACGGCACCCGTTGAATCGCCCTTCGAAATTTCAGTTCCCTCGTCTGGTAGCTCGATGAAGACAACATCGCCGAGTTGTTCCTAAAAACTTAATGAAATGAAAAGACTAAGATTCGGTTGAAGCTTACAGTGGCAAAATCGGTGATTCCGACGGTTCCGACTCCGTTCTCAACAACTACCCATTCGTGTTTCTTCGTGTAGAGACGGCCTGAAAATATAATGAGTTGAATGAAAAGGTAATATAATAGTTAGCATAGTGCTAGCAGCTTATTTTCGAGCTACTGGGGATGCACTTTCTGACAAAAAGAACTCACCAGAAGAGGCAAATCTGACGGCAGAACGGAGGGAAGAAACGGCACCACGACAAAGAAGGCTCATACCTGAAAAATTCAAAATCAATCGATAAGAAAATGTAAGAAACAACGAAAAAGGAAGGGGGAAATGTAGCAAAAACGGAGACTGGGGGTTGCTGCGAGTGGCTGAAGAAGTCAGTCGTTATCAGCAAAGAAAGAAGAGATAAAGGCAATATAAACCACCGCAAAACAAAACAGATACGGGTCGAATTTTAGTGATCGAAGGACACCTTTATAGGCGCGAACATGACATTTTTAAATGTTTTGAATATTCGAATTTTTGGAAAACCAACAAAGCTTCAGGCGCAATGTGACTTCTTCGGCACAAGTTCATAAAGGGAGAATGGTGTTCTCCTTCTTCAAAATGTTCAGGGTTTCATGACCTTCAAGATGTTATTGATGATGATTGTCTGCCGTCTGTCTTTCTACGCTCTCTGCCAAAAAATGTTCCTGGAAAACGAAAACAACAAGCAAGTTGTTATTTTTCACTTCTCCATCTTCTTCGCTCCTTTTCCACAGAGCAGAATAAGCTTTCCTGAATCAGCGCATTCTCATTTTTACCACCTACGTTTTTTAACGGTTCAGTGGTGTTTTTTGAGGTTTTTGGAGTTTTCAGAAATTTCAAAGTTCACATTGCCTTTATCTTCATTTCCACTATCATCCCTTTCTCCACGCTTTACAGCTCGAAATCGACAACTCACTTGTTTTAGAATCGAACAATTTTACTTTATCACTCTTCCGAAACGAAAAATGACTGTTCGCCTGTCAATGAGCTCGAAAATGGACATTTGCTCCGCGGAGGAAAACACGTGAAAATCGCCCGAAAAGCCAAGAAATGTGCGAACACCAACACGCAACGCCACGTCGGATGTGCGGGACCTGACGACCAAATAACCGAAATTTTTCTCAATTTTTCCTCGATTAAAAAGTGACCTTTATGTAAGTTCTTTGCATGCTTTTTAAAAATAATTTGGTATAAAATGAATAAAAGAAAATCTTTTTCAAAAATTTATTAACACAAGTTGAGAAAAACCGAGCAATATCGGTAAGAACCGGGATTACAAAACTACAACACAATAAACAAATAAGCAATAAGAATATTGGGTTTCGTTTGTGCTTTGTTATTTTCTAAAACAAAAATCAAGTCAATCATCGAATCAATTCAAAATCTCATTAAAAAAAAGAATATTCTGAGTAACTTTTGATTTCCAAGAAAAAAAGCTGCTCTGAAACTGATTTTTTGAAACTGAAAATGAAACAGAAAACTGATTTTTCCCAGACAAAAAATTTTCAATTCGGTCGAACAAATGAATAAAGCATAGAAATATATCAAATTCCAATATAATAAACGCTCCTGCCCACAATCAACAAAAGCGATCCATTCTGTCTCTCCCCATACCTATTGTGTTTATTATTTCCGATTCGTTCAAAAACATTTTATCATTCATGCTGTAAAGCACACACACAGACAGAACTATTTGCTCTATTTTATTCTTCTAAACTAAAATTATCAGAAATTACTAATCAAAAAAGAAACGATGAGCGGGGGTGAGCAAAAAATAAAAACCAGTCAGTTCTACATAATCCTCTATGAAGGCCGGATTAAAAACTACAAAAAAGAACGAAAAATCTCTCACTAAAGTTTTGAAATTCACAAAAATGCTTTCAGAAAGTTGGAGTTCTCGGAAACTATCATTGGGTGTCACTCCACGTGCCCTATCTCGAATCGACGCCACATCGACTCCGTCTCTAGACGTCTCTCAAAAGGTAGGCTTGGCTTTTTTGGAGCGTCATGATTGCCTCTTTTAATATCCACAAACTAAGTTTTTTGTACACAAATAAAAACATAAAAGGAGGGGATGGGAACGATATATTCTGTTCCATTTTCAATCTTTTGCTCTTTTTATTCAAATCTAGATTCAAATTTCTAAGCCAAGATGCATAGAAATCTACAGAACTTGCAGAAGAAGGTAACATAATGAAGCGGTTGAAATCTATAGAAAACTAATTCAAAAAACAACTTTAAACCATTTTCAGAACACAAACCGTCGATTCTCCCTTGCCGCCACATTTCTCGACGCAACAAAGTCGAATAGGAAGACATCGCTTTGTGTTGGTTCGTTAAGAAATTTCAAAAAGAAAAAAATCCGAAAAAAAGAGAAAGATAACATCGCAAAGTTTCCAAAATAAAGAGTGAGAATTGGTGGACTCAAGTACTGGTTTCTTGTTTGTTTTTTATGGTTTTTGGTTCTAGGAAAACATCAGAATTGATTTTCATATTTGTAGAACCACGAATCGCCAGTTTTTAAGTTTTACCGAAAGAGTTTTCAAAATGTAGAAATAGCAAAAAAACGTGACAAGACTAGGTAAAATATGGCACTTTTGAAACTGAATATTTTACCCCACCATCTGTGCCACGTCATCCTTCTAAATCAAACACTGCTTATCAATTTTATGAGTTTCCCTGTCCTCTCCTCCCAAAATGTATCATCATCTCCACCTTTAAGCACTTCTTATCGTCACTTTTTACTTATTCATCTAATTGAACCTATATTCTGCTACTCTGAAATTTCGGTCCAAATCATTCATGTCTCTCAGAATGACTAACGTAAAAATCCGTCAAACAGTGTCCATGAAATTCAAAACAAAGCCTGAGAAGTATCGAAAAGCAGCTCCAATATCTCAGTCAATGGCTGCACTGAATTTGGAAGAAGCTTATCCAAATTGGAGACGAGATATGAGTGTGGATGAAGAGAATGGTGCATTTCAAAAAGCAAAAAAAATAGCTTAGAATTCAAAAATAACTTCTATATTATCCCCATAATGCTTCCATCTTTTTCCAGAAAAGGACTATCTCAACCATCCACGTCTACGTCATCCACCATCAGATTCTGACCTAAATCGTCCGTTGTTCGTTGAACGTCCATCAGAAGACAAAGGTTCAATTCGTGCCGTTCGAAGCGATTCAATCAAACCACCGGCGAGAAGCCGGCGAATGGGGAGAGCGATGAGGGTGATTGTAGTTGGTGGAAAGAAAGTCGGAAAGACTGCAATTCTAAGACAAGTCGCCTGTGTTGAGGATATCACTAATAAGGTGGGTTTGAACTACTAGGAGTACTGTAGTACCTACAGTAATCTCAACAAATTTATTTCAGCCATACGAAGCAACAATTGAAGACACATATCAAGTGTTATTAGAAGAACCAGACAAAGCACGGGAAATTCTTATATTGCACGATACCGCGGGAGTTTCAAATTTCGGACCAGTCGAACTCAAAAAAGCATATGTGCAGGCGGCGGATGCATTTGTTTTAGTATACTCATCTGCCGACTATGAATCGTTTAATCGCGTGGATTTGTTGAAGAAATGGATTGATCGACAGTTTGGAAAGGATAAGAAAGAAGTAAGTTACTGGTCTGCATATCACTGATCCAACTTTTCTTATGTTTCAGGTCCCAATCGTAGTACTTGCCAACATGCGAGATCGACCGGCTACTGTAGACAGTGCATTTGCACACAGTTGGGCGGCACGAGAGAAAGTGAAACTGTTTGAAGTAACTGCAAAAGATCGACAAAGTCTTGTGGATTTCATTCATTATGTTGGACATCGACATTTCCATCCCACTAGTGAGTCTCTCAATAAAGGGTATATTTCCATTCTTTAATTTTTCAGAAGAATCAAAGTTCTCGTTGTCAAAGAAGCTCAAGTCAGAAAAATCATCGAATCCGGCGATTCTGATGGACTTTTGACCCCACTCAATGACGTCAAGTCTCCCTCATTTTGTGATATTTTTCTTGAAAATACTGTGATTTCACCATCTCTTTGGCCATAATAACATTGCTATCCCACTCTCGTTCTGTGCCTTCTCTTCTACCATTTCACTCGTTTCCTATGTAATCCCCGTTTTCTGATGAAGACGTGGTAAGTGTTTGTGATATCATTGCATAATTCGTTATTTTTTTAATAGGCACCCATTTCATTAACGCTATAATTGTATCAGTATTCGGCCACCTCCCTTAAAACCAAAAACCCCCATTTCTAGCAAGCGAGCTCTCATGAAAACCTGTAGAGCACCCTTACTAGAGAACTCGAAAGAGTAAAAGCAGAAAAATCAGGTCCAGATATATATTTGCAAATGATAATAATAAAGAGGAATTCAATAAAACAATTGTATCTATATCGTAAAGAGTGGAGTTGCATTCGAGGTAATGGAATAACAATTAGAAGTGATTATGGTTCAGAAACAGTCGAGAAAAATGTAATGGAATAGAACAGTGTGAGTGGAAAGAATAAAAAGAAAAGGAAGCTATTCAAATCTTGTGTCGTGGCTCGAATCCGTAGTTGACTTCTGAAAATTCAAATAGGAATGAAATCGAAAAAAAAGTTAGAAAACGCACCAGAATAGTCTCCATTTCTTTGTGATCTGTTTGAGATTGATGGGGCAGTCTGTAACTATTCTCAACGGTTGCTTCATTCGATTCAACTAAATACGAACCGGCAAAACAGCAGCTTCAGAGACATATTTTTTGAATAACGCGGCGATCACCTCTTCAGTCTTCAAGAATCCATTTGTATCCATCATGAAATAGATGAGCAATATTCCATCGGCACACAGATAATGATGAACGAAATTGTAGCGATAATCCTTTATTTTACTCTCAATCGGCTCGTCTTCTAATGTTTTCTTTATCAAACTGTACACCATTCGTTCGTTCATTTGGCGACTTTTAATACGAAGAATCCATTTGACAGTGCCGATAATGGAAAGAGCAGCGAGCTGAAATCATGACTGTTGAGAAAATAAGAAGTCAAAACATAACTAACCACAAGAAGCCAGAAATAGATTCCAATGAAAATTTTCTCGTTAATCACATTCATCGGAATAATACATTGTGTTTTGTGTGTAACGAATTTATCAACTGATTCTTGCAACTGATATTCACATCCGACAAGAATCGGAAAATATTGTGATCGATTGAAATTGCCGTCGGCGAGAATTTCAGCAAACTTTTGCTTATCCGAGAATGAATAAAAGTCGACTGCACGAGGAGCTGGGTTCATGAACTTGGTGACAAGCTGAAAACAATGATGAGCTTATTTTATTATTTCCTTCTAACTCACATCAAAACCCCAAGTCCACGATTCAACGTCGAGGAACTTGCAGACAAGATTGATTTGAATAATCACATTGGCTATGAAAAGAAGCTTTGTTAGACTATAAAGAGCACTGGGGAACGCTGAATTGAAAGTGATCCACGAGAAATAACCCATCTTGTGAGCACGACGGTATTTAAAATGGTCATGCATATAAGAGACAACTCGATCAACTTTCTCTTTTGTTTTCTCTAACGTTTTCTCTTTGTTGATTTTTCCGGCGTAGTCGACGATGAAAGCCATGTCTATATCTAAAAGATATTGGGTTCGAATTTAAAGAGCAGAGCGGTTTTTATACAAATAAGCTTTTGCATGTACGACCAACACCAGAAGGGAAGAAGAAAACAGCAGACTTGGAAAGCGAGAAAGAATGGAACCCATTGATAATAATTGACAGAATCATCCTCTGAATAAGTTCCGAATTTCGATGTCTGATTGTTTAACTCGTAGCGAAATGTTCCGTAGAAGAGACAGAAGTTGTGAATGTACTCTTTCCATGATTTCAGCTCTGGAATACATCGATTTTCAATAGCATAACTTTAGAAGCAGAGATTGAGCTTAACGAAGTCTAAGTAAGCTTTTCAAACATTTTTCACGCTTTGACTGCTATAACCAATCATTTTATTCTCTCTATTTAATGAAGTTCAATCCAATTCTTCCTCATATTTTTTATAGATTCCCCGTCAAACTACTAACCATCATGTTGCTTCGGGAGCATGCAATCAATCGGATTTCCGAAATGTTGTTTGGCGCCAGTGAGTAGAACAAAAAATCCAAGCAGATAGACGGTGAAAAGATGAAGGCGATCGTAGAATTCATAAAGTTTCGCCGCTTTGAACGGCTTTGTTATGAAATCACCAATTATCGGAATTTCCCAAATCATTTGGCTAAGAAAACTGCAAAAATGATATTCAGCTTTTAATGAGTGCACAGGAAAACGTACTGCCTGCAATAAAAGCGCGAATTCTAAATGGAAAAGTGAGTAGAGCTGCCGAAGAAAGTGTGTCAGAAAAAACTTCCCGCTACAGTACCTCGATAACGTTAAAGGCGCATCAAGTGGAAGAAAAGCTGGTCTCGACACGATGTAGGAAATGCAAAATGAAAATGGAAATGCTTGCAGAAAAGATTCATTACTAGAAAAATGAATTGAAGAATTAAAAGAAATGAATTTAGTAGCGTGCACGACGACGAACAGCGGCACTTCCACTGTAAGTTCCCTTGGCTCCATCAGCAGCAGCTCCGGCAGCGGCACCATTTCCAGAATATCCAGCAGCAGCTGATCCAGCATCAGCTCCAGCGGCTGGAGCAGTGGCTCCGGCATCTGGGGCGGCAACTGGCTCCTCTGCCAATCCTGGAGTTCTTGGTGGGCATGGGCAATAAGCGGCATCGGCTCCTGGGGCTCCATCAGTTCCTGGTCCTCCTGGTGTTCCTGGGGCTCCTGGTCCTCCATCCTTTCCTGGTGGTCCTGGTGGTCCTGCTGGTCCAGGTGGTGAGACTGGTGCGGCAGCATCTTCTCCAGCTGGTCCGGGTGGTCCGGGTGGTCCTTCTGGTCCTGGAGGTCCTGGTTGGTTGGTGCTAGTGGTTCCAGCGGCTCCAGGTTGTCCGTCAGGTCCAGGTGCTCCTGGTTGTCCATCTGGTCCGGCTGGTCCTGGCTCTCCTGGTGGTCCTGCGAGTCCTGGTCCAGCAGCTTCTCCATCTGGTCCAGCAGGTCCGGCAGGTCCTTCAGGTCCAGCATTTCCATCTGGTCCTGGTGGTCCTGGTGGTCCTTCTGGACATTTGATACAGTTTCCTTCGGCTCCAAGGAATGAGTCAGCGACTCCAGCAGATCCATTCTCTCCGTCTTTTCCAGCTTCTCCATCTTCTCCTGGAGCTCCATCCTTTCCTGGTGGTCCTGGTGGTCCTGCTGGGCATCCAGTTGATTGAGCAGCACAATTACATTGAGCAGAATCTCCAGTTGCATAACCAGCAGCTCTCTTTGCCAAAATCAATTTTCCAAAGGATGGAGATGTTTGTTGATTTCCTTGAGCTCCTTTAACCATTCTATCCCAAACATCATTGGCTCGAGTCTTGAAATGAATCATATCACTATTGATATCCATTTCAAATTGTTGAATATCCAAAGAAATGGAATAAAGAGTGAGCAATGAGGCAACAACGATCAGAGAGCATCCGATCGTTGAGGAAAGTATGAAATAGTAGGAAGTACTGTAAGACATGATGGGAAAAGTGAAGAATCATGGGAAGGGTTCGGGGTTTTATACTAGTAAAAGAGATCTTAATCAGTTGTTGTGTTCCAATAGATATTCATCTTTTTACAAAAAACATGAACTGTTTGTCTAATTTGAATTGGAATGTCTGTATACCAGTTTTTTTAGCGAAATGGAACTAGAGTACATTTATTGAATTCATATTTATAAAAGAGGCCTTCTACGAAGAAATTATTGCAATACTGGCACTTTGTAGATCTTTGCATTAGCATAAATGGCGATTGACTTGCTATTTGGATCATATTGAACATTTCCTATTGGTTGAGATAAACCTGAACTTTTTAAAACTTTTCAAAAATAGAGTCATCAAATACTAGCCTTCCCAAACAGTTTTCCTTCCTTGAATGTAAGTATGACTGTAAAAGTCATATACTGGAGTAGCTGTACCATCACACTCGACAGAATACAAAATTGCGCATCTAACAAAAGAATTGCACATTGTAGAAGTGTCAATCGAAGGTAGTGTCCAGTTAGAAACGATCTGAAAAAAAACTAAAAAAACAAAAAGTCAAGCCACCTAGGGGACTCGAACCCCTGACCTTAAGATTAAAACACAGGTAGTTCGCAAACTATCCGTTACGGATGCACCAGACGGTCGCAAACTGCTGGGATCGGTAAAGGATCCGAGTCTTATTACTGATCCGTAACCCACCCGTATGCGAACTCTTGAAAATAGGATGAACGAATCTTGTAGGATGCGATTCTTGATATGGGCGCGTTACGAGACCGTTTGCAAAGACTAAGTTCATAGCAAACGGATATTTTGCGACCTTTCAGGAAAGTTGCTCTAGCTTAGTATTATGCATGTTGATTCGTTCAAATATTAGTAACTATTCATTAATACACTGAATAGGGGTAACAACAAGATGGTCATTGTAAGTAAAACAAGGTAACTAGAGAAATTGCTACGGAAAATTTAGTTTGGAATAAGAAAAAAAGTTATTTTCGAAGCTTATAAATGATATTTAAGAGATTTGAAATTGAGGTGGACGGGGTGCTTGTTGAAATCGATTTCTTCATATTCTAAATCGGTGCCGGCTTGTCCGATGAAATTGTGAAGTTTATCAGCCAACTTTTTAACTGACATATCCGGTATGCTGTTTAATTCCTTGCGAAAGCGATCCCTAAAGTTATGTTTGTATGGAAGTTAATGTAAGATAAACTCACAATAGATAATTTAGCACTTCCTGTGCCATTCCAATGCATTTTGATTCGATTTCTAAAGAAAAGTGCTGCTTGAATCCACCGTAAACAAACTCTGAATAATCATCTTATCAATGTATTTTTATTTGCAACAACATACTAGCCACTTTTTTGTAGAAAACTGATCCGAGAGGAAAATAACCGGATGTCGAATAGTCCAACGGGCTATAGCAAGCGAAGAATTCGTCGTGCATTGCAAGCTGGAAAACTACAGTAAAATATTTAGTTTGATAGAGTCCCAACCTTTTTGAAAGCCACGCGAAACAATGACTTTGAGTTTTCTTCGAATTTCGAAGATGTCCATTTTGATGCTTGCTGTGAAGACACAAGGCTAGACATTTTGAACTTTTTTCCACTTGGAAGCTCAATCCAATCTTCTTCTTGCTTAGCAGCATCCAAACTAAATCCGATTCCATCAACGACTGCTAACTGAAAAGTAGAAAGAAGGTTAGTTTTCGTGGATTCCCTCAAAACCTCTGCTCCCGAATTGGCTGAAAGTTGCTTTCTCAGCTTCGCAATGACTTGATTCTGCTGGAAAAAAGGTTGTTCTTATTTTTCTTGCTTTTTCAATAAGTACCACGATGGTTGTGAATGCTAATCCGAAAGCCAATTTTTGTGAATCACGGCTTATATTGTGCGAATTCTCTGCTAATTCCAGGAAAGGATAATAATCGACTTCTCTAATATTCTTCGACAACTTTTTGATTGCTTCCTGCAACAGAGAATAAACTATTGAATGAATTTCGTGACATTTATTTCACCTCGCACTGGTCACGTGATAGTGGGATGCCTCTTTCCATATCGAACATGTTGTTTTCAACGAAAGCAATTGGGTTCCACTTCCCAGCAGTGGTGTCGCCTCTCTTTTCTGTATTTTTCTGAATTGGGAGAGAGTTCTCAATTGATGCATCTTCGCTTGGAGGAATAAATGTTTCAAAGCGAGAAGGCTCTTCATAATCATACAGAGCATCAAATTGTGAACTTGGTCCAGCACCGAAACTATCCCCCTCGAATGCACTCTCCATTTTTAAATTGTTGCGCATCGATACTTTTGGTGGAATTCTTCTGTTATAATTGTAAGTTTCCTTCACTTCATTATTTGTCGCATGTTCGAAAAAATTGACATTTTTCATTTCTTCGTATACTTTTTGATGCGGAGAAGAGCCATCCATGATTGCTGACACAAGTGAATTATTGAGATCCGGTTCCTTATTATTGTCTTCTTTTTTCACCACTAGTCGGGCTCTATCCGAATGAACAGTTGGCTTCGGGGTACTTTTGATAACGGTCAGTTTGTGAGTTGGCTCAGAGCTGTTTCCCTTAATAGTATCTTGAGAAGCTATGTAATTTGCGGTCTCCTGAAAACAAATAAGTCCGATTTTGGTTGTACTCATAACTCACGTTAGGCTTTCCATTGGATGATATGTAATGTGAAGACGGCATTTCGAGACTTTTCCGATCGATTTGCTTACTAGAACCTTTTTTCAAGGACTCCGGATTTGTCTTGATCGGTACCTCGGATCCTCCTTCAGAAGCCTTTCTCTTTTGATTGGCTGTCGAGCTTCTCAAGTTTCTTCTTGTTGTAGTTTTATCGAACATTGTTCTGGAAAAATGCTTCGCCTAATCCTTTGAGCTAAACAAAAATTATTATTTCGAATACAACAATGTTGAAGTACAGAGATGCTTCAAAACATGATGGAGTAAGTAATAATTTGCATATAATTAGAAAAATTTATTAATTTCATTAGTTGTGAATCGGAGTGCCATTAACAGAGATCACACAAAACGCATTCTCACAGTTCACATAACATGCAATTGACTTGATAGCTCTGTGTGAGATTCGCTTTCTTTCGCCTGACAGTCTACAGTAGCGTACACCTCCAAATTCAATCAATGTCTTCAAAATTTCTCTTCCATAGTATAAATCGGTACCAGATAGTCCTTCGATCGCTGTGCGAATGGAAATGAACTGCTCTTCGACTCGAATATCAATTAGTTCTTCAGCCAGGACGAAACTGTTGCTATCACCGACAAAAAATCCAATGAATCTATAGCAATGCACAATATCTGTTTCTTCCGTGAAGAAAACATCGTCAGTAGTTTTTGAGTTGAAGTACACCGATCGTATCCTCCCAGATGACAAACTGAGGACCGAGTAGCCTTTCATTCGAATATTTTCACCCAGAAAAAGAGAGTCCTCTGCATACAACTCAGCGATTTCTTCTTCGTAACATGATTGCATCGAACTGATTCCTTTGCATGATGCTAAAAACAACCGGAAGCGTTTCGTGATATTTTCACTTTCTGCTCTTCTCACGATTTCTCTTCTTACTGAATTATGGAGTAATACTCTAAAAAAGGAACATGAGATGGAAAATTATGCAAGAATAACAAAAAACCTTGAGGAGGCAGTCTCACAGAAGTTTCTCGTCATTCTCGAGCTGTATCCCATGAAAGAGTACTGGTAAGAAGATTCGAACGAAAATGTTGACAGTGGAGCAACACTCCCGAATAGGCGATTGGTTTGTGGAAGGTGATACAAGATCTCCTATAAAAGTATGGTGAGGTTCTCTTTCTAATCTTCAAAAACTTACGTGACATTTTGTTGTTAGATAAGCTTCATTAGCTTCCTTCAAAAACCAGGATCCCGCTCCACATAGAATATCATCAAATAAAATTGAGCTTTCTTGAAATCCATACATTTTATTTGCTAGTAGTGATATGGCAATGATAACTAATCTCCCTTTGGCAGAAATGATACTGTTTTGAATTGCAATGGAGCATACCACAAGACGGAAGTACTGAAAATATTTGATAAAAATTTGTTTCTAATGGCGTATCTTGTCTCACGTTAATACGGTCAGTTCCATTCCTACAGTTTTTCATGTTTGATAACGAGGATGGCACAACAACTTCTCCAATGCACTTATCGAACTCCGTCACGTTAACATTGAAAAAATCAGATTTCCGATTTGCCGATACTGACAACAATTCTGAAGAGGAAGTCATAGGCAATAAGGGTGTAAAAAGAGTACCGTTCAAAATGACGGCGAAAATTCCTTCACCGAGGTTGTGAAGGATATCTACTGGAGTTTCATATGGCAAAATAGATTGAATAATTTGTGAATGAACTCCTGTAAATCCATTCTGACCTCTTCTTGAATCTTCGATTGTCAGCAATCGTGGTCGCGCTTCTCTTCTTGCTGAATAAAGGAAAACGTCTGGGAAGTTTGTTCTGTGAATTGATACCTTCTCCACTTGTTTTATAGAACGTTCCTCTCGATAAGCAATAAAAACAAGATAATGAAGACTGATGAGCTTTCATACCGAAAAGCGCTCGCTTTGCCTAAAGAAAAAATATAACTACGAAAGTTTTTTTTGGGAATCTGTACAGGCTGATCGGAATTTGTAGTAACGATCTTGAGTCTCATAACGTGGTTATTCACACGTCTTGTAGAGCTTTCACAGTCAGTTTGAATGGAAGGATAAACAGCATTCCAAAAAGCTGTAGATGGATTTGATGTACATTCGGCAATTCCTTCTAACAGAATATTGCAGCTCTTTTGCATTTCGCATGTCGGCAAATCAATGAGCATGACAGAAACAGGCCACAGTTTTCTGAAAGAATTTGAAATTGATGATGCAATTCGGTGTGGAACCCGCTTTTTATTTCCGGGAATACAAATTCCATCGATGGATAAGAGGCCCGATAAAAGGAGTTCATCGTTTTTTTCATTTTCCCATCTGCTTTTGAAGAATGGAGCTGATAAATTATGCTTCACTTTATCTCCTCTTTTCAATTTTCGTCGAAGGTCTAAAATGTTTGTGTAGTAATGAGCCACTACGTCTTGCATTTGAGTGAGAACACCAACTCGAACGAATTTTACGTTTGGCCCACAACTGAAAAATCACTACTTTAAAACGATACTTTTCACGAGAGTCAGTTCACCATGTTTTTTCTCTATAAGACTTCGCACCGCATCTGTTACAATAATAGACCACAGTATACAAATTCCTTCTTCTGTTCCAAATATTGAAGACCATATTCTCGAATTCTTGAGTGTGAGCCGATAAAAATCGCATGTGCTCTGAAACATTTGAATTATTTCTGAGTGCACTAGTAGAACTGTGTAGCCTTGTTGAGAAAGTCTTGAAAGACAAGAAGCAGCCATAAACTGTATGATATCATCTGGTGCAGAGCGTAAGTCATGCAATAACCCTGAAACGAAACTTCACGGTGAAAATAGAACCGCTTTATCAAAAAACAAAATTTCCACCTTCATAATTGTTCTCGTCTCCATCGGTATCCTCAAAGTTCTGTGACGGATTAATGTCATTGAAATCTTCAATAATTTGTATATCTTCTTGCAACCTTGTTTCATCATTTCGAGAAAAATCAGCATCGTTTGAAACTAGAGCTTCATTAGATGAATTCACTGAAAAACAAACTAATCTGGTCAGTTCACATTAACAAGCTTACCTCTTTTGAGCATCTTCTTTCTACAAAAATCTTTGGAAATGCATCGTGGCATTTCGGCGAAAAAATGAGTATTAAAAATATCGAAATAAACTCTTGAATACAGAAAACGCCAACAAAAAACAAATTCGAGTAAGTAAATCAACTGTGGAAGAGTTGAAAAACAGATTCGGCCACCTAGACTCCAGCTAGGTCAGGCATCCGTATACCATCCGTTTGCGAACTGATCTGACTGCCTGTGTGGGGCGTCGTATCCCACCCGCGCGCCAACCAACTACACCTCCATTTCGAGTCTAACTTCCTGGATAACTAAAGATAAGGTTCCCAAGACTTGGAGAAAAGACAAAGGGTAAAGAATTATACCGTTTATGACATATATTCTGATACTTCTCATTTTCCATGATTTAAGTCAGACTAGTTCTTTTTTCCTTCCTTTTCTTGAACCTGTTTCCCCTGTTTCTATGCCCCCTTCTTTTTTGCGCTAAGTTAGAAGCAGTTTCTGTTAAAAAATAATTCTAAATCTATGATTTTCAATACAAATATCCGATCTGGATTCTTTCAAGATTACGGAAACTCATAATCAATTTCTTAGCAGGGAGCTTGGCAATCAAAAGCTGAACCAAATCAACGTTGATCTTGAATCAAAAAGTTTGAAATTTGTGGTTTAGAAAAGAAGCATTCAAAGTTCACTCTTTTTTCATTCATCCTATTGATTCTTCAGCAAGAGATAGAACCTAAGTATATACCACACATATACTACCAGGTTTGCGAAGTCTCCTACTAGTCGTTTGCTAACTACTATCCATATTCCACATGACCGCGAGCATTGTATTTCACCCGCGGGCGAAAGTAATGCTTGAAATTCATTGCGTAAGCTAGAGCCGCATCCCATCCGTATGCGACTAAAAAGTGCCAGCCGTTTGCGAACCCATTTTCGCGAAAAAGGTTGTAATGGCTCAAATACGACCTAGCATACGATTCGTATCCTAAACGCGTAGACCCGCGAATGACCTGTGAAGTCTCACGCTCTACCAACTGAGCTAAGGAGGCCCCGAGAGAAGACAGGAGAGAGGCGCGTCACATTATTGCGTAAGAGGAGACGGGGAAGGCAGAGAACACTCACTTGCAAGTTGTGTACATTCACTCTGCTGACGGATAGGATATTCTCGTCACGTCTTCTATAAAGTACCCAGATTCCGTGTTCTTCAGCTTGAACGTCAAGACGTGATGTGGAATTTGCATAGAGGGGATCCTAAAAAAATAAATATCGTTTTAGAAAGAATATATGGCTCACCAATGAAGTCCTCAAATGAATCGAATTGGATTTTTCAGTTTTAAAATTATAGGCGATCAGACGATCATGTTCGCTGTAGTACATAGTGTTGTTATAGACCATATTATCGGTTCCTGATAACGAATTAAATGTGAAACAAAACCAAGTTTAGGTCAGACCTACCATCAAAAGGATACGGTAGAAACTGTACCGCCCGTGTTTCTGAACTGTTGAGCCTTCGATTTCCTTTGAAAGATAACATTGTATATCCATGTGACATTTCACAAACATGCCAATGACCTCCATCTAAATATGCACATCCATCTGGATTCTTACGTTCTCCAATAAGAACTGGCTGTCCGAAAGATACTTCTGCCGAACATTCTAAAACTTTTTATTCAAGATCGGAGTAAATGGAAATGACTAACTTCTCTTTAACTCTTTCACAACTGCAGATGATTTAACAGGCTCTTTCTTTTCCAATTCTCGATAATGTTTGAATGAGTGAAAGTGTTCCATACAAACTTTTCGGATGTGTTTTTTCTGAAGATTTTCGATGAGTTGATTTCGTTCTTTTTGGGAGCTCACGGAAACTTGTGCATAGATTGGCATGAAAATAGTGGTATCATCATCAGATTTTGGAAGCCAATTTGAGTTGAGTTCTCGTTTATGTCTACTGGCCTGAAACTATTGGATGGTCTTGCAAACCTAAGGTAACCCCATAGGAAAACACTACCTGTAGCTCATTAATCTGCACATTTTGCCAACAAATCCATCCAACTGAAATCAACAAAAAAGCCCATGGCGCTCCATATTTGAGCATATCAAGAGCCAGCTTCATATTTCTATATATTCATCAGAGTGAAAACCTAAAAAAGTGAAAAAGTTGGGGTGTGGATGGATAGGAAGAAAGGAAAAAGTAGAAGCCATAAAAGTGAAGAAGTAGTAAATAGAGTCGTCGAAAAAAAAAGACAATTAGTTTTTTTTTTCTTCGCGCCGTTGTCGTTTTTTCTGTACATCATAATTTTGGCTCTGGCTTCGAAAAAAAAAGGAGAAGGGTGGAAGTTAAAAATATGCAGATGTATGGAGCTGTGTGCTATTTTTGTGGCAGTTTTTGTCTAAACGTTGGGGATAATTTTGAAGTTCTGGATTAGAATGGTTTTGGGCTCTCTAAGGTTGAAAAATTAATTCAAAAATAAAGAATCTTTTTGACCACTCAATCAAAATTCAAAGCAAGGCAAGCCCACAAAACGAGCTTCATGTAAAATGTTGGTTCTAACAAGCCGAGAGCCAGAACCTGGTAGCCCAAAATTTTCAAATTTCTACAGTAAACCAATTGGGAACCTGCAGCAAACTACGGTAATCCTTCCGTCCCAAAAACTACATAAATATTACACAACTAAATCCAAAAACAAGCATAAACAAACACAAGAACACGAGTTCTTCTCAATGACCCTTTGCTCTCTTCTCATGATATCGTAATCTAGGGACCATATGGTCATCTTTGGAGCATGGAAGAGGGGTGGGTCAAGATGATTTAGAGTACCCGGTGAAGGGATAACACCATTAATGGTGAATTAGAAGAAGAGGCCGCCCTTCACACATAAACAAATTAGATAGGGTCAAATGAATGAGATGAGAAGAAGCTTTTCCTCATTTTGACATTCGACACCCCTCCAAAAGAATGGTAAAGGAGATGAGTAGTTGTTGTAGAAGTAGTTACTCATGTGTGCATCATTCCCATTAACTAGTTTGGAGAAGAAAAAGGAAATTGATATGTCTTTAAGACGGAAAAGGATTATCTAAGAAACTTAGAGACATTTTAATGAACGGAGAAATTACAAGAGTTCCTGTTTGAAACATTTCTACTGTAGAACCTCCATTTTCCAACATTGGCATCCATAATTTCCACTAACTATAATTTTTCTTTTCAAGGATTTTCAGTCCCTGCTTTCATACTCTGAGAATTATCTGACATTTTCGAAATTGAAATCAAATTTGAAATATCAAATGCTCTCATAAAAATCGTATAGCTCATTAACTTTTTTCGGTGAGTGGTGGCAGACATTTTCGAAATGAAATTGACATTTTTATTCGACTGTAGTCGTAGGCGTGACATTATACGAATCTCGATTCTAAAGGTTCAGGGCCAGCTAAAAATGACTTGAAATGACAAAAAGGACTTGTGTGAGAGGTAGAAATCAGGCGAGATTGATTGGATAAGTTTGAGAAGTTTATGGAACTGATGCAAAATTGATAAGAAGACAGACCCCCATTTGAAGAGAGCAGGTGTATACAAACAACTTATTAAAAGCCATTACAGCTCCATGCATTTATCTGAAACGGTGCTACCCCTAATCAGAACTGGACGGATCAGAACTGCCTCGAATCAAAACTCTGGGCAAATCAGAACCAAACGAGTCAGAACCGGTCGGATAAGAACTGGGCGAGTCAGAACCACATGTATCAAAACTGTACAACCTTATCAGACCTGCCCGGATGAGAACTGAAACTACTTTGCTGCAATGTCATGCAAGATGAGAAAAGTGCCCAAATGCGTGTAGTTGAAAAGTTCTTGTCCGGGGCAGTTCTTAAACAGACGGTTCTTATTAAGGTCAGTTCTAAGTCATCCAGTTTTTAACAGGCCAGTTCTGGTTCGTCCGGTTCTGATCCATCTAGAGTTCTGATTCAGGACAATTCTGATTCTTCAACTTTTGTTTAGGGATAGCCCTTCTGAAACTGCCCAAAATAGTCTCAAAACTAGACAGACCCCTCTCAAAACACTTTTATCTTCCTGTCCTTTTTTTTGATAATACACTTTTTGTTTATAGGTCTATCCTCCTATTTTTTCCCTTTTCCCACCCTTCGATTATTCTGAAAACATTCAGAATTGCACGTATTCTGCACCTTTGTTTAAGAACTTGTTCAATTCTCCCAGAGGAACTCATGAGAAAACGTGTTTTCGTGCCCAATATATATGTTTGTTTTTCTAGTTTCTAGATTTTTTAGTTTTCAGTGTTGTTATTGCAGGAAATTGAGAAAAGTTAGTGACCTAATTTCCTGTTTTTAGTTTGAGAAAACGGAGTTAGTCTAGGTTTGGAATAACAGTTCAAGACACAAGAAACTCTAGAAAGATACTGTAGGATTACTGTAAAAATGGAAAAGAAATTCAGAAATGAGAAAAGATTCATAGCTTGATAAGGAATTTCGAAAAAACAATATAGTTCGATATGGCACAATTCGAAAAATGAATGAATGAACGAAATTAAATAAAGCCAGCCACACACAACGTATATCAATGAAATGGATAAGAGTTTTTCGGATGAATTTCGGTTTTTTTTCTCTGTTTTGGCACTGTTCCAAGGTTGGTCTCATCGGGGGAAAATGGAAGAGGGGATTGGATTTTAATTGGCTAAAAAGGTGAGAAAATGGAAGGTAAAAGATTAATCGTTTTACACAAAATGACAGGGAGAAAAGTCCTGAGAAAGATGGAAGAATTTGGAAGATTGGATAATTAGTAGGGGGAGAAAGAGATGAGATCACAATAGTTTTGAAATGAAAAAAGATTGAATTAGAATAGGGAATGTTTCAATTAGTCCTCATCGTCGGCTGCCACGTCGTCATTCGCTTCTGCCACGTGGACTGGTGGAGTTGTTTGAGGAGCTTTCAGAGTATGGTTTCCCTGAGAAATGAGAAGTTTGGAAAGGTTTTTGGATTTACATGGATTGTCTGGTAAACAAGAAAAACAGTTACATATTTTGTACTAATCTCGGACTATTCCATCTTCCAATTTCAAAACTCTGCTAGAGAGAATTCTTCAGCCATATTACTCCTTACCTTGTACTCTTTTCCCAAGTGCTCTGTGGTTCCTTTCCACTGATCTATCTCCGACTTGTCCACAGCTCCAACACCAAGATAAGCACATCCAATCGTGTCGTCTCCGGTGCATGTTCTACAAAATTTTCGTTTAAAAATCCGCATTTTCAGCACGAACTAACCTCTGAGCATCATGCACTGAAATCACAATCGCTGTCTGTGCCAAATCATTTTTCGAAGTTCCACAAAGGAACATGACAGCTTCATTGTACACAGCAGAACAGGTACCTAAATGTTACTGTTTATAGAAAGTTCCAGATGATTTTCCCACTCACTTTTGATAATTCTGGACGATTTGGTCTGTGTCTTGGCACCCTGAGTCAACGTGATTTTGACGCAAACATCTGCAAAAAAAGTTGATGAGTTATTCAGTTTTTTCAAGGGGTTTTTAACACATTTTTAATTCAGAAGACTCTAGATGACGTTCTCTTCTGTGACGTTGAACGTCTTCTAAACATTCTTGTTTTTTGTTTTTGTTGTTCAATGGTTCGTGTTCCTAAGCGATTCTGATCGAAGGGAGGACTAGCCTAGGAAACGGAAGAAGAAGAGGGGGATTAATGCTGGTGTCGTTTTGATGATGACGTCTCCTTCCGGTGGTTTACATCTCACAGAACTCATTCTGATGAGTTGGAAACAAGAAACACTACTATACAACAGAGAAAATAGGCTAGAAGACAAGGAATTAAGCTAAAAGAAGACCGAAAAACAACTCAACATTTGTCTGATATGATCGAAACTAACTGATGAATTTCAACTGTTCTCAGGTACCGCTAATGATAATTCAATTTGAATCAAGTAGGACATATAATGTCTCGTGATCAGGAATTTGAAAAAAGCTGTCTGAACCGGATCAAGAATTTTTGCCTGGGGCAGATCTGATCTATGAAATCCAAGACCTAAACTCAAGCCTACAGTAACCATGAGCCAACTTCTGCTCCCCTCTTTTTGTCTAGTTTGACCTAGTCCCTTCTACCCCTCTAGAAACTCTTCCCTATTATAGTTTTCCCCCTATCCGCTCCGCAACGATTAAGATAATATCCACAGCCAGCGCCAGATTCATTTTTTATTTACGACCTTCCTTCTCCTCCTCCCTTACTTCTTCAGAATAAATTTCTCATTTTCTATACAAAGTAAATAATTGTTAGCCAAAAGAGATACAACTTTCGAGTGGGAGGGTTGGTTGAAGGGAGACCTTTGAGACGTCACCTTTCCGATCCGACGACTCCTGATTTAGTATTCATTAGGTCCACCGATTCTCAAAATAAAAGCTCTTTATAACCCAGATTTTGCAGCAGATTGAGAAATGATCTACTTTGAAAGTTTGATCTTGTGTGGCGCTTGATCAAAGAAACATAAGTCGTGACAAATGGAAAAGTTGGTACGCTTCGATGGATGAAAGGAAATTAAATATTGTTAAAAGAGTTTTGATGTGGAAAGATCAGGATGCGTTCTTGATTTGGATGATCTGATCAGAACACAGGTTCAATGGAAGATTACATGAGCTTGAATTTGAAAAACTAGAAAGTCCCTGATATGATCCTACAGTTTGCACAGAAAGTTCTGTAGATCCCAGAATAGTCATGACATTTTTGAACTTTCCAAAACAAGCCTAAGTCCCTCGTCCCCTTCATCCATTCGTCACTCTCATTTAGTACGTCCCCCACTAAAAAAAAGGGCGATAACTCTTCTCTTTTTTTATTTCTATTGTCCACATTTGGCTACTTCTTGTCCCTTGGTCTTTTTTCTCTCAGAAAATAGAATATAAATTGCCGCCCCTGTCGTCTTCAATTCCTGTCATTGAGTCGTCGAATGAATGAATACGCTCTCTTCCTATTGTCATTACACTTCCTTCCTTTTCTCCGCCATTCTATTTTTTCCTTTTTTTTCCATTTATTCACAAAAGTGAGCCAAAGAAGGATATAATGTCAATCTATCTCATTAAAAAATGAAATAAAGGTCCTCCTTTTTTTAAGAGGGGTTAATGGACTATACGATTTTTTATGGGGGAGAAGACGTTTTTGATGAAAATGTCAAAAGACGAACCTGGAGCACCAATCAGACCACACTTTGGAAGAGCATCCACTTTTTTCAGATTGATTGTCAGACGTTTTGAATCTTTTTCGATGACAGATGATGTGTAGATTTTGCCGAGTTTCTGAAAAAGAGAAAGTTTAGAGCAGTTCAGTATGAATGGAGAGTTTGGGGAGGTAATGTAAAAGCTGGCACTGTGCCCACTTTCGTGAAATGAGGCTTTTCTGTAAGAATTTGACAGTTATCATAGGAAAGAAACCCTGAGATTACTGTAGGCAATCATATAAACTTTAAGACTAGAGTTGGCAAAAAGAAATACAGAAGTTCCATGGTTTTTTTTCAATATATGAAAAACTTCTACAGGTTCCCGTAGCTGTATTTTCAGCAATAAAGCAATCAAATTTTCAGCCTATTCTGCTTAATTTTAGAATACTCACCTTTGGAACCAACGCCTTGATTTCCTCAATAAACTTGATTTCTTTCTTCGTATTCATCTCTCGAATATCTCGCAATGGCACAGATGCTTCACCTACAAAAATGAGATTCTTGTTTTTCCTTCTTCTCACAGATTTTCGACCTCTTCTTCTTTTCTCTTTCTTTCACAATACACATACCTATCACAATATCTTTTCCCTTAATTCCGCCTCCTGCGTGACATGCTGTAATTAGGACAATCTTCGTGTCGAGCTCCTCGTGTGTCACATTGTCGAAGAAGAATTCCTGAACGAAAAAATATGTATATATGCAAATAGGAGAGAAAGAAAAAGGAAAGAAGAAGAGCTATTAGAGGTGCTAATTGTTCTTCTGAAAATGAGTCATTGGGGGCGAAAAGGTTCTAGAATATATTTCCAGAATTAGAGATCCAAGGGTGTTTAAAAAAGGGGACAAGCCAACTGGGAACTTTTTGATTTCAAAATCTCGAATATTTGGTTCAGATACGGGACAAAATTCTGAATCAGGCGGACTTTGACAATGTAGTTTCTCTAGTCTAAAAACCGTAATCCTAGCTTTTTTCCTCTTTATTCTTCCAGGTTTTCAGACTCTTCTTTTCAGTTTTCTCTCCCTCTTAATCTAGATTCCTCATTATCTAAGTCTAGACCTTTCTTCCCTCCTATTTCCAGATTTCCCTTTTCTTGATCTTTCGATAAAAGTCCCCTCATCTCCTTTTATTTTTTCTATTTAACGTCATCTTTCTTTTCTGCTGCCCCCGTTTCATTGCACTCGAAAATTGTAATTTAGTGATGATGATGATGATGCAACACGCTAAAATAGAATGTGAAATGTGTTGAGATTTATGCTCTTTTCCTTTTTTTGCTCAAAAAAGGAAAGGACCACCACTTGAAGTGGGCAAAGAGATGGACCGAAATAGATTCGCATTTGCAAGGTGTGAGGATCTATGAATGTTGAGAAGATTGGGAAATTTTGGCGTTTGGTACGGTATTCCAGAAACAGTTTTTTTTCAGATTTTGACCTCAAGCATGAAGCTTCTTCGGACAAACTTACATGATTAAACATTGGATCCCTTCCTCTTTTTGTCTCCGACGTTTGCTCTTTTGCTCCTTTCAATCCCGGTATACTGACTTTGCACAGTGCATGAATCTCCATTTCTGGTTTCAGTTCTCCGGCCAATGCTGAAAAAAAAGGAGAAAATTAGATGATCTTCTTGCTCTGGGATCCCTCTCTTTAAGGGGTAATCTGATTGTGCCGCCAATCTCTCTTTTGGAGCATATGAAAGTGAGCAAAAACCAGAGTCCCCCGCCTGCTAATTTTCTATTCATATTTTTCTGTTAAAGGGGAGTCTTATGCCTCCTTTTTTTCTTTTTCTCAATATCCAATTGCATGTTAATTCGAACCGGAACAACGTCTCCATCTTCGTCTTTTTTATGAGGTCAAATTGAAGGGAAAAATATGGAAAGGTATGGAGGGAGAAGAGGTCACGTGTGGAGGGAGAAACGGGAAAAAATAAAAGGTCAGACTGGAAATTGAAGATGAGGATAGCTAAGAAGCTTGTTCATTATAGGTCTAGGTACTCTGCCTTTGAAAATTTCGAACCTTAAGCTTCTGTATGGCGTGATCAAAATCTGGATTGTTTTAGAACAGAAAACTGCCTGTAATAGGAGGGCATTGCTTTGTATTCACATCTTAAAAGGTAGCTATACCATTCGATCAAGATACATGTTTTTAAAGTGAGACTTTTGGGTGTCCTTCTATTACAGATGAGAGCCGCTGACCGAGCGAGCTTAGGGAGCTTCGACTCGGCTTGACAGCTTTCAGTTTTGGCTCACAGAATTCTGGCTCGATCCCCCGAATTCCTTCTCTTTGGCTCTATCCAATGACGGATTCATTGAACCAAAGTACCTTGCCCTGGACTCCAAAAGATTCCCTTCAAATGCACCGAAGATCGGGTTTTTTCCCCTCCTAGCCATCTAATTAGAAATGCACATGCTCTTTGATGATGGGACCTTGCCTTCAACCCCTTTTTGATGACACAAAATATTTTGGTTTTTGGCTTCAACTTGTCTCTCTTGTCCCCTGTCTTGTCCTGCCAACTTCAACCCAACTTACTCATCCATTACTATTTGTGCACTTCCTAGTTTTTCCAGAAGCATGCACACATCGACGCGTATGTGTGAGATGTCCATAAAAACCCGTTACATAGTCAATTTGTGATGCGTCAAGGGACTTTCCAAACCGCGGGTCCTTTCTCTCTTTTGTTTTTTTTGTGGTACAACTATATGACTGGGTGGGTGGGGCGCCCATGTGACTTTTTGAAACCTAGTTTAGTTGAAACATGAGTTATGGTTCTAGACACAAGGAACTATACACTTTTTGATTTATTGTCTTCAGAATCCTTCTAGCTTAAGGCTGAAATTCAGAAGGTTCACGGTCAAAATCCCCTCAAAAAGGCCAAGGCCACGTGGGAAATGAGTATGAAAATAAAAAGTATTGGAGAAGAAGAAAAGCTGTTTGGTCGGTGGGAAAGTCATACGTCTTTTTGTGCCTGCCATTGATTTATGATAGAATTCCTCTCTTCAGAATAGAATAAGAAGGCAGGGACAGAACTAGTTGATGGATTGTTAAAAGGAGGAAAAGAGCCGCTTAAACATTTTTTGATTTATGGAAAATGGCATTTGGGTTTTTTTTCCCATTTTTGGATCGGTTGGAGCTTTCGGGCTAGAACAAAAATGTGAATTTTGGCTTACAACTTTCCCTCTTAAGCCAAAATAAGTCCATCAAGGTCTGAAAGTACAAGATCCCCCATATATAGAAACTGAAATCCCTCTCTACAACATCCAATTTGGCTAATTCCCCTCCTCCTTCTGCTATTTCTAAGTTTTCTGCAAATTCCAAGAGATTACGTGCAAGAATTCATGAGAAACAAAATGTTGTTTTACAAGTACCCTCGCCTCCTTCGTTTCCCGAAAACGTTTGGTTGTTTTCCTTTTTTTAATTCACTTGCTTCCCTCCTTTTTTAAATTATTCCAATCCCTATGAAACAAAGAGATGCAAGATTTCGAAGGGGCCAAAATGTCCTGGGTACTTGGTCCCGTGGGATTCTAATCTGAGCCTTTTTAGGGGGGGAAATGTTTCTTCTTAGGCCCTTTGCTTTTGGTTTTCGACGTGTTTTTTGTTTAGCCCTCCTCCCTTCTCACAAAAAGTTTCAAAAGAAGTGAGAGGAGGAGGAGATTTAGACAGTTAGTTGATCTCATCTAGAGCACATACTTCAAAAAGTCTAGGTTTTTTGAATGAGAAAGAGGGGGAGAATAATTGGCCAAAAGAGGTCCTTGGTTAGACGGCAGGGGAGGCCGGAAACAAGGAAGGAGAAATCAGTCGGACCACATTCGGATGGAAATTGTTCGGACTTTATGATCTTTCGTTCTGGTTGGCTCGGTAGATGGCCTAGAACCTGTGAATCTCAAAACACATCGAAGATCATTGTTCTTATAATGCTCTTCTATTAGAGTTCTTCACTGAGGATCTTTTGTCGGATGAATCACTTTAAAAGTTCTGAAAAAACCTTATCCGAAATGAACAGGGAAGCCATTTTCAACTCCATCTAAATCTATTTTTAGTCCATCACCCCCGTCTTCCTCCCTCATCCTTCCTGTGCACTGATTTCCGTGTTCTTAAGATTAGATAACGGCTTGAAGCAAAGGGGATCATGTTGCAAAACCTCTCCTTCTTGAACTTTTCGAAAAGAATGAGGGATGTCTTTTTAAAGAGGGACAACGGACGACACGTCATTTGCATGCTCCTCCAACAACTATTGTGATGCCAGAAGGGAGAGGCGCATCGCGTCATTCAATTTAAAAAAGAAAAAAAAAAGAGATTTAGGAATTGAGAGGTCAAGGTTTTGCGATCAAAGGATTACTCACCTTCAATCTTTGTCACAGTCACTCTTAATCGTTTTCGAACTGCAAAATACAGTAATGAGCAATGGAGGAGTCCAAGACCTCGTGGTTGTTGTGGAGTTGGACTGGAGCTAGATGTGACGCTCTGGAAATTTTCAAATTAAGGCTCCAAGAGCTTCCAAATGCTCCAAGAACCTACCGATTTATGTACTGTCGTGTTGTTATTCTCAATAATAATCGGTGCATTTGGAGAGTACAAAGATGGATCCAGGCCATGAGCAATCGGATCTTCGGTGTCGGAACTTAATTTGCTCGTTATCTGGAAAAAAATGTTTATTCATTTTATTCATTAAATGAGGTTGATCTCTCATCTTTTAATGTTTATCCCCACACATCTAATCCTATAATATACCCCCTTAAAATATCAGAAATCAAGAATGCACTTGACTAGAGACCCCTTCACTCTTTTTGTAAATAGCGTGCTCCTCCTTAACCACCCAAATAGAAGAGAGAGAGCAGGAAAAAGGAAAGAAGAGGGTGGATGGAGAAAACCCGAAAAACAACTGCAGAAAAGAAAAAACAAGTAGCCGGGGATTGCATGTCTAGGAGACGGGAAAACGAGGAGAAGAACGCGTGAATTATACACACCGACCATTTTTGGAGTGTAATGATGATGAAGGAAGAGGAAGTTTTTTTTTTGATAAGGAAATGGGTTTGCACTTTTTATTGACGGGAGCTGAGGACAGGTGCATGGCTTTTTCAGAAAGGGTTACGAAGCAAGGTTCTTACAGAACTGGCTTCAGAATGATCTGGAGCTTGATCTATCTTTGAAACTCTCTCCTGGAACAAGCTTGACCAGACCCTGAAGCCTGATCATCTGAACTTTGCGTTGCCAGGTCAAGAGTTGTACGGAATTCTGGATTTCGTATTCCGTATTCCGGGGTTTTTTGATTCCATTTTCCGAATTCCGGATTCCGAAAGATTAGACTTTATTCCGAATTCCGGATTTCGTAGTTTCGAAAGTCATTCCGGATTCCGGAAAAGTTCCGGAAAAAATACATTCCGTACAACTCTGCACGGCATAACCTGAGCTCTGGATAAGCAAACTTCTTGAGCATGATTCCATCATTTTCAGCTATCGGAGCCAGCAGTCCAGAGAGTTCCAGAGAGTTTTTACAGCAGATTACCCTTATCCTATATAACCTAGGATCAGAGTGGCCTAACTCTACATGATCTATTCATCGACCCTCAGCCCAAACCCTAAATCACAAAGCCTAGCTTTTCAATCCCCTCAATCCATCCCCTGGTTCCTGTCGGTCCTTGGTCCTTTCTACAATGTTATCCTTTTTACCACGTGACGTGACAACATGACACCCCTTCCCAAATTCAATTTTGTGCCATACCAGATTCTTTCTGGTTCTTTTCTAACAATCCCCCCAAACACCAACACCGACAGAAGTTTATAGACCAGACATTATCTAATTTCCCCTTTCATTGTTTTCGTTTCTCTAAATATCATAAGCTACAGTAATCTCCTGTGAAGGTATCTCATAACAAATAAAACAAAAATTGAATCAGTCAGTGGTCGGCGGGGCTCGTTAGGCCAGTTGTTCCTTTTTTCTTTTTTCTTATAATTCTTCTGGGTGAAAATTCAATTTTTGTGTGTGACGCGTTGAAAACAAAGCCGTCGCCCCGGCCCGTTATCGTCGTCGTCGTCGCCCCGTCATCACGTCTCCAGGAGCAGAGGAAGAATTCAGAAGACGTCGCACACATGGAGGCGGATTCGATTCAAAATTTGATTTAGAAGCCCCGGCAGTTTTTCTTTGCTTTTTTCCTTCGAAGATTTCTTTTGGAAAAGAGAGAGAGAAATGCAAAATCCACCGAAATTCCAAAAGGATATCTCTCTCCCTTTCTATGAATAAGAAATTGGAACAAAAAATGACGAAGTTTTTTGGGTTTTGGAACAGGATCTATGACAAATTACACTAGGTCATTCGACCCTCGGATGAATGATGTCAAAAAGGAAAAGAAGGGGGGGGGGGGGTGTCGAAGGGTTCGTTGGTCAGTCTCAGTCTAGAGAGAATGGAGATGGAGATAATCATCTATGAATGGGACAAAAAACACAACACAAAAAGAGAATAGACAGGAAATTGGAGAAATGAGCCAAGGGCGTCGTTGGCGTCAAGAGCAGAAGGAAAGAGAATCTGGCCATGCACTTTTGACCCGGAGGTGTACTTTGGTATATCGAGGAATCTGAAGATATCTGAAGAAGTCTAGACTGGTGCCAGCTCATTCTGCCAATCAAAAGTGAAGGTTACTGTAGTTTTTGCAGGGAGCTTGAGGAGCCAGAAAGCTTCTGATACCTTGAAAATCAGATTTTCGGCTGAACGACAGTCAAGCTAAGATGTAGCCTAGATTCAACATTCTGAAACTTCTGGACCTCTGGGCTCTAATCTACTGGGATTGATGAGCCTTCCTCAAGTTTCTCGGACTTTCAGACTTCCATGGCCTAGGCTACATCTTCTTGGATTCCTAGGCCACTCTCTCTCTGGCTATCAGGAAACCAAGAAATTTTGGTTCCTGTTTCTCGAAAGTTGTTGTATAAAAGACTTTGCATACTTCTTCTTCTTCCTCTATTTCTTCTATTCCTTCTCACATAGAGCCAAGCACCTCAAAATTACCCGCTTCCTGGCCAAGAGAGCTCCGGCTCATTTGGCTCTCCTCTCTTTCTTTTTTCTTTCAAAGAGAGAGCAAGGCTCTACTACGCGCATAAAACTCGAATTAATTTTCCTCCCCTTCTTCGTTTTTTTTCGAAAAAAGGGGGAAAGAAGAGTTGTTGTTGTGAGAGGGAGAAGAAGCAGCACAAGCACTTTGGCTCATCATCGGTTGATTGCCCCTCCCCTCTCTCTCTCTCCTCTCTTTTTCCTTTTTGAATGTGTCACGTGCTTTAGCACCTCTTCTGAATAATGACGACGGCGATGGATGGAATTCAGAAGGATAGAAAAAAGAAGAATCGGCCTTTTGAAATATGAGAGGTTCTTCCCTTGACGCTAAAGCCGTTAGGAAAGAGAAGAGCACTCAACCAGATCAAATGGTTTTTCGACACCCCAAAAAGGAATTCGTTGTCGTCAATGCTTCTGCCAAAAGGGTGTTCTTAGTGTGAGAATCTCTTTAACACACTTGAATGCATTTTTAGAATAGTCGGAAGAGAGAGAGAGAGAGAGAAGCTCATCAGAAATGAGTTCATAGTTCAAAGTTGAGGAAGGAAGCCATTGAGCTTTTGTGTTTTGGTGGAATCCTTAGTAGGATAACTAGCCCAGGATAGTTCTTGAATTGAAAAGAGAGCACGTGGGGACAAGAGACGCAGTGAAAAGTTTACTCTGCGTCTCTCCACCTCCCACACTCTCTAGCCCTCCCTTTGCCACCGCTTCCCTTGAAACTACGTGCAAACTCAGCATGGTGGTCCTTTTTGGACAACAAAAAGAAACGAAAGAGCGTTCTTAGAAAATCTCGGCTTTAAGAAAATCGGAAAAAAAAGTAATTGAGTTTCTCGTGTCTGCCTTTTCCCCACCGCCAACAGGTGCCACTGATACTTTGAATTTACATAAATCGAATTATTTTTTCGCCCGTTCCATAGAAAACGAAAAGGAAATGGAAAGATATGTTTTTGAGAAAAGTCCTGCTGAAATCTGGAGACAGGTGATTTTCGATGGAACGTGAGAAGTTCTGAACATGAATGAATTCTGATTACTCGGATGTGTTCTGTGCCTCACCCATGTTTCTATAAAACAGGCAATTCCAGTCAAATCCATTTGAGATCAAGCCCAACTAATTCTAGACTTTTTGAACCCAGTCAACCCAATTTATTTTCCCCCCGCCACCTCCACAAAGTTCGAAGCGGAAGTCCAATTGATAAATGATTATATCAACTTCCCCCACTTTTCTAACCCTGACTCATACTTCTGAAGTTCACATGGACACGAAACGGACCGTGGGGAGAAGGGAGAGAAAAGGATTAAAACGGGCACTTCTCTGGACATTGAGGATTATTTTAAGAATCCCTTCTTGTGTATTATATATTGGCAACTATTTCTCTCTTTTGGTATCTTTCCAAAACAATCCATTCCCACGTGCACTCTTTTTCCCTCTTTTGATACTACTCATAAAACCAAAAAAGCGGAAAAGCCCAAAAGTTTGACGCCTGATAAACAAAGTGACGTTGTGTGGTGAAATCGACGAAGACGTGGTGCGAACGCCTTCTGAAAAGTTTAGCACTTCTTCTAAAAAGTTAGTGAGAGAAAAAGAGAAGATATGTTTGGTGGTCGACGGAAGTGACTCTCAACATCCGGTCTATTCGCACCCAAAAGAGCCCAAATCTCCTTTAAATACCTCTTTTTTTGTCGGTTTGCTATATATATAGCCAAAAGCCAAAAAGGGTTTAGATTTCCTGTTTTGTGTATATCTTTCATCTGTTCAGAATAATAATTATCTATTCATTTCCGTTGGATCGGAAAGCGAACACGAAAGGAAATTGAAAAAAATACAAAGAAGTAAATCTGAAGATATTTTCAGATAGAATGGCATTCAATCAGAATGGTCTTTTGGATGTGCTTTCCCAAAAATAATATGATTTTCTAGAAATGTCGAAAATACGCTCTATTGAGAATAAAGTCAAAGACTAATGTCTGCGTCTCCCCTCCCTACACACTGTCTCGAAGTTTCCATGGAGCACACTTCAGACAATGTCTCCTTACCCTAATGGTTTTTTTTTTTCAAAAAACACAAAAATAATAAAGCGAATCCACACATAAATCTAGATGTGTTCAGTCTCCCTGAACTACGAAATGAGCACAAAAAAGCCAGAATAGCACCCTTCTTTTCCCTTTCCCTCCCTCTCTTAATGCACACTAATTGGCTTAGACACTTCACTTCAGAAGAACCAAACCACCACTACACTAACCTGCTCTATCGATGGAGAATGCACAGAGAATTTCGACATTCGACGTGGTTGGGGTGGTGGAGCAATCAGAATTTCTGGAGAAATCCTTCGAACTTCTTCTGGTGGTGTCACGACGACAGGAAATGGTTCTTCATACACTTCTTCTTCCTCTTCCTCCTCTTCTTGAGTATATTCTTCTTCCACATCTTCAACTTCTTCTTCTTCTTCCTCTTCATAGAATTCTGGCTCATCTGGAGTTGGATCTGGTGTCAGTGATACTGGTGATATGGAGCATCTTGATGTGTTTCCTGGAGCATTTTGAGCCAAACTTGTCAAATTATTCAATTCTGCAGTCGGAGGTCTCGGGAGTTGTCTTCCAGAAGGCCTTCTCTCTAAATGAGGTGCTGCACTTGGACATCTGTATTCTGGAGACAACGGAGGTGGTGTTGGAAGTATCCTTGGTGATGAACTTCTTCTTAAATGTGTATCTGGTGGCATCGGGAGACGTCGTCGACATGTTGGCTCCAGAAGTGCCGGATAGGCAGAAAGATGACGTTGCTGCGGTTGTTGCATTGGCGGCGTGATCGCTGGCGATCGCGTCGACGAATCCGGGGTTTGAGGTAGAGAACGGATTTTGGGAAATTGTGGCTGCAAAAATGAATGAGTAAAATACCAGGAAGACTTTGATTTAGGAATAAAAAAGAAAAGAGAAATAAAAAAAACAGGAAAAGTTAAAGCGGATCTCAAAAACAAACTAAGACCGGATAAGCCAAATAAAACCACAATTAAATGGTGGCATGTCTAAAAACTTAAGAACACATCAGCCAAAAAAAAACATCCGGGATTTAAAATTCTTTGAGTTTTTTTTTCTAAGCTCAAGAAAAATATGATTTTGGTATATTTTCAATCTGACATCCCACCTCTTCTTTTTCTTAGGATTATATGGATTAAGGACAATAGGGTTTGATCTCAGAATGTTCTACGTAACATAAAAAGACGCCCACTTAGACAATCGAATCATTACTTCTGGATTCAGAAGACGTGGAACTTCTCGAAGATGTCACGTGTCAAAGACAGAAAAGTAGTAAAAAGAGCGAGAGAGAGGCAGAAGGAAATGATGGCAAAACAAAACAAAAAGTGACCAAAACTTGTAAAGTGGCTCTGAAAAATAAAAGGCGGAGCACAGCAGCAGAACCCATACAGCCACCAGACAAAAAGGGAAGACACAAGATAAAGGGGCGTCGAAAGGAGGGGTGAAGACGTGGAAAATAGAGAAGAAAGTAGTCGAAGGGAAGGGGAGCTCCCTGTTGCCTCTCTATGCCCTGCCCCTCCCCCTTCCATACACAGGGAGAGACGACGGAGATTGTCGAGTGTCAGAGCAAAGAGAGAAAAAACGAAACGAGTCTGAGCACAGAAAATGGGCGGAGCTTCATTGCTTCGTAGAAGGAATTGAAAGTGGGCGGAGCTTCAGAAGATAGTGGGAAGGGAGACTCTGGGAGAAGGGAAGAGGGAGGAGGGGGATGTGTTTGCAGAACTGGAACATGATCAATGATTAGAATCATATGAGGTGGAATGATGCGTGGGATAGGTATTGGCTTGAAGATTAGTCGACAGGAAAACCTTCATTAGAGGGGCAGAAGGAACTCGAAGTTTCGAAAATTGAAGATTCGTGAATTGTCGGTTTTTTTATAGCTGGCTGAGAAGATCCTCAAACTTAAGTGGATGAATTTTTTCAGCATGGGAGGGATTGTAAAATGACAGGAAGGAAACAGAACACGTGCCGCTTTATTAGAGGTGTCGGGGGTTAAATGGCAGATTTAGAAACTCAGCTGAAGTGATCAAGCCCAGGGATTGTCTTACGTAACCCTTGTGGCAGCCTTGACCTGAACTTGTGAGGCGCACGGTTGCCATGTTTCCTCTGAGAATTGAAAAGTACGAAAAAGCATAGATAAGGTTTAAGCCAGTTATATTTTGGATAAGATTTTGATTAGATATTTTCACCACAGCAAGTCCTAGCTACAACCAATTGGGTCTAGAAGCTTATAGCCAACCCTCGGAGTTATTTAGTTATTGAACATGAAAATCGTAGAATATAGCCTACTTTTTGGAGTCCCTAGTTCTGTGAGGAAACACTTCAACTAAACTTTTACGAGTTATTACTTATTTGGCCTGACACCTCGGTTTAAAGGCGCAGCGACAAATGTTCATCGAGTTTTGTCACGTTTACAGTTATATTAAACGGAGAATTACTGTAATCGTGACAGGACCCTGGGAAAATTTCACGCTGCGCTTTTAAACCGATATGTCAGGCTTTTGCAAATAAGTAATACAAGTTTTCGGTTTCAAAAAGTCTTGTGCAAGAAAGATACGATCGAGTCGAACGTTTCAGATAATATGGCCTTTGTGTTTGAGTGGTTTTTCAACAAATCGTTTCCCAATCTCCACCCACTCATCTTCTGATAAAAATCTGAATATTTCTGATAAAAATTACTCATTTTGTCTAGTCTAATTATCTACCGGATGGTATGACTAAACCTTTACTCAATTTTTCTAGACATCCTTTCTGAACTTTATTATAGAAAAAAGTAATTCAAAAGAACATCAAGTAAAAAAGAAAAAAGAGAATAAAAAATGGGTGAGCGGCACAAAAAAAAAGAGGAAATGAGAGAATGATTCATTTGGTATGCAACGCCACCAATATATACAACTCTACTACTTTTTACTCTTTTAATATCCCCCCAAACCAAAAAATATTAAGTTTCATTTGAAGACCAACCACGGGACCAATAACTCTATGACCTTATAATAGAGGTTTTTGATGTGTACAGAGATCAAGAAAACGAGAATTTCGAAAGTTTTACGAAACGTAATGGCCATTGTTATGAAATTTGAGAGAAAAGGGAGAGCAGGGTAACCATAGATAATTTATAGGTATACTTGAGATTTTGAAATGGCAGATGACATTCGAATTCGATCTCAAATCGTATTATGAATTTCGCTATTTTTAGTAAACCATGGGAATGTCTCTGAGTTCTTTCCGAAAAATGATTTAACGAAAATTAGTTTAATCAAATAGTCTGTAATGTACATTATCAGATTAGGAGATAATTTGGGTTCAAGACCAAAAATGGAAAATTATGTTGAACTTCATACAAGGTTTAGGTTTTTCGGGAAAGAGATGGCTATTTTTAGAGGAAGGCAGAGAGAATTATGAGATATTTGATTTGATAGAAACAATCTAGAAGTTTTTGAACTTTTTGCTCAAAACGGTTTTTCCATAACCTGGCTGAGATCAGTTTTCCAATAGTTTGAAAAATTGGAATTTCAACTGATCATCACTATGGTGGTTACAGAAACCCATGAATTCTGTAATCAATGTGGAGAGCGAGTGCAAGCAAGAGACGCAGACAAACTATTTTCTCTGCGCTTCTTGATCGGCTACAGTCTCTAGAGTTTGTTTTGAACAAAACTTCAAACTTGGAGGTTTAAATAAAAGCCCAATTTATTTGAAATCTTCTGGTTTAAATCATGTCACTGTACAGTAAAATCTACAAGAAAATGGTACTTTTCAGGTTCTGATTCTAGCCAAACGATTGATCATGAAAATAAAAGATTTTTGATGCCAAACACGTATTCTTTTGTTTTCTACCCACCAAATTCATGATAACAAGATAATCTTTCAAGATCACCTCTTTCTCTCTCCATTGTTCCCCTACCACTCTCTATTCAAAAAGGGCATCTCAATATAATCCATGAATTTCAAAATCTCAAAGAAAACAATAGAAAATAGAGTTCCCAGAATGACAAAACAAGAAGAGAAGAAGGTCAAAAAGCAAGTTATACATGTCTCATAACATGAATTCGGAAGTGCACTTCTAGAAAGTTCTCTTTTTTCTTTCCTTCTTCTTTTTATATTCTGATATAGAGATGCATGACTTCTCCTTTTTCTCATTTATTTCGTTTTCTGAATAAGACGTTTCTGAATTTTATTAGTACACGCTAGGAACTTACTAGAGTGAGATGGGTGTCTAGAAGGGCGATTAGTTTTGAACTTGAAATGAGTATAGAGGTCAGTACGCAATCTGTCGTAAGTTAAGATGCATGAGATACCTCCTGGTACAGTAACCAGGAACTATTTCACTGTTGCCAAACGCTTTGACTCATTTTGACCTATACGAACTTTTATGTTACAAAAAGTGACAACTTTTTAAACCTAGCCCTAGGGCTTACTCTCCAGACGTCCTGAATCAAAGTATCAGAGTCTGCAAAAGAAATAAAACCTAAGATCTTCTTTCATATCTTCATATTTCAAAAGTGCTTACTCATCGTCTACACATTAGTCAACCAAAACCTGAAACCTCCAAAACCTTCTCTCATTCGAAATGAAACTTTAACACACCGATGAGCACAACTCCGTCATTCCCTTCCCCTCAGGCCATCATCATTTTCTGCATCACCGGTGAATTTCATTTCGATAAAAGAAAGTTTTGATTACATATTTTTGATTTTCTTAGAAGAAGAGGGAAAAACTTTTCTTGTTTTTCAAACTTGATGAAAATGGGAAAAATGGATGTGACGAAAAACTGATAAATATAGAGAAGAAGAAGGAGCGATAAACAAATTAGATGACTAAAACTTTTCTGAATATAAAGATAGGTGGGTTTCTGATCTTTGGAAATAAAGGAAAATAGGGAAAAAGATAGTCGATTAAGAGGGGAAGTCATTAGGTTCAGGAAGATCATAGGAAGCTCAACTTCTGAAGATTCTCTTCTGATCTTTGACTACGTCTTCTAAAGTCTTTTTTACTTCGATACATGGAAATAACGGTCTAAAGATGCAGAGTTATCGTGAATCCTGTAATAGAAGGGCACCCTATCTCAACTGAAAATGAAGTTATCGAAATGTGATTAATCAGCTGTGAACCTCTAGAGATGGGTTCAAGTCATAGCAACTGGGTTTGCACCTTATTACGGGTTCATGGGTCTTGCCACGACTACAGTAACCTTCAAGTGAAAAATTGAGTCGTGGTGGGACCCAATGGACATTTCGAGCTAATTTCTTAAATGGAAGCGTGACAGACCAACAACATAGGATGCATCAGATTTCTAGAAGGTTCCAACAACCCCTGTAGAGCACTTTCATCTGAACAAGGAACCTCTTTTAAAAGAGCACTAAGCTCGGGAAAAATCAATCAACAACATGATAAACAACATGCAGGAAGCAAGCGATTCTTTCATGATCTTTCCCTTCAAAAGGGCCCATACTCTCGACCTTAGCCCTTTTTTTCCCCCTTTTTCTTCTTGTCCTAAATGAATTTCCGTTTGTCGTCTATTTCCGGGAAATCGGAGGGTATATTTTTGATGAAAAACACACATGTGCACTCTCTCTTATTTCTCTGTTACTCACCCAGAGAGATTTGATTCAATTAACCAGAGATTGTCAGAGTTGAATTCATAAAGAGACGCAGAAAGACACGATTGTTTTCTTTTTTTTCATCATTTTCAGTTTAGAAACCTTTTTTTCTAGTCGACCGAAAAGCGGAGAATCGGTTGTCATTATTGAAATGAAACACATACACATACACTCACCGATGATCAAATAAGGGACGGGTAGAAGAGGGAGGGAGGAGGAGATAATGAATGCCTTGAGGCTATTTATTCAATTTTTCGATTCAGAGAATTAAACATCACTTGTCTGTTAGGTATATACTGAAATTAGGAAATTGCAGAAATTCGTATTCGAGTAAATTGTGGAAAAAATAAGATACATAATTCTAGAGGATCAAGATGGGAGTTCACTCTATCTTAGAAAAGCTCAGGTGTTTTTGAGGCAGTTTTGACAGGAAATAAACGGTATTCTAGGTATTGGGAATATAGAAATTCCACCAAGATCGCTCCAATGTGAATGTTATCGAGAGGGCTCGCTCAGCGGAGAATGCTCGGACATGCTCCCAAAAGGGAGTGAAGGTTGCCGCGACCGATCTTTCTCAGCTTAACGAGCCCTCTCGACAACATTTGCATTAGAGCGAACTTGATGGGATTTCTATCCTCCCAATAGCCCTAATAGATTCGGAGAACCTTTAATTTTTAAACTTGATTCCGATTTTCTCAGAATATCAATTCAAGCTGATGAATTCTGGTCTAGACTTTCTTTTGGCTAGTTTCTGTGAAGGATTTCAGAGCTCTTGAGATTATGTCCATTTTCATTTTCCAAATCCTATTTTCTTCGTAATGATGGAAAGTTTTGAAAGCTACTAATTCGTTTTGAGGCGAGGGCTTTGTGACGTTTCCCTACATGCATTTCTATTACAGGTATTGAAGGTTTGATGCTCTTCTATTCCAGGTTATTGGTAAGAAACTAGTATAATCAAACTATAAGAAAATTTGTTTATCCAAAAGCAATGACACTAAAATCTGCGTAGAGCAACCTGCAGCTTACAACTGGCAAAATCATGCCTTATTATTGCAGGTTGAAAAAGATGCACTTCAAGATAAGCAACGTCTCCTGAATCTTTTCTGACGTCATCTGAATACTCTTCTTCTAGCTTCTATGGAAGTTGATTCCGCATGTAAACAACAACAAAAATCCTCTCAACAATCCATAGAACATTCAACATATATACGTGACAATATGGAGTGTGACTTATGGGAAATCTTTGCAGCAACTCTTCTATTTTTCCAAGAAAAAGAGACTCCCATGAGTTCAGAAAAGGCCAGACTCAAAACTCTAAAAATTCCATGAAAAATACCCTGATTTGTTTTTCTTAGAACATATTATTATTTCAGAAAGTTCAGCCAACCAAAAATGTGTTTTTTCACATAAAAAAAATAAAAATTGGAAACCAATGAGCAGAAATTTCAGCGAATTCTAATTTGCTTCTGAAAAATTTTAATAACTGTTTTTCGTTTTTCGCAAAGATCTTTGAATTTTCAAATTGAAAATATGACCTAGGTTTCCAGTAAGGTTTCTCTTCCATTTTTTGTTTTTTATTAGAGCTAAAAATTGGGTCACGTAGTATAGAATAGTAGCTTTTCCGAGCCACAATTAAATGTGTTCCGAAGGACAAATGTCGTAAACAACAAACGGGGAAATAAAAAAAGAGAAGGGTTTTCCAGAAATATTTTTATTATTTAATAGAAGGGATATTCTGAAAATATAATAATTCACTTCGGAAAAAATAATGTAGGAACAAGTCAGGGATCGTTGGCAATGGCACCATTCATACCGTAGAGCCTGTATTAGTGTTGCAGGCAATTCTATTTTTCAAAGCCATAGCTCAAGGGCAATTCTAATAGAGGGGCAATTCTTCAATCTTTTTTTTCAATTACTTTTTCAGCTTTCCAAAGATTTCAGACTTCTGACTTTATGAAACAGAATCAGAAACTCTTTTTTTTCTGCTTAAAAAGCTTTAGTAAAATGAAACTATATTAGTTTTGTGTTCAATTTTTTGCTGAAAAGTGTATTCCGCAAGTGCAACTCTATAAGAGGGGCAATTCTATTAAAGGGGCAACTATGTTTTTCAAAGATCTGGGCTGGCAATTGGGGCAATACTAATACAGGTTTTACGGTATTTGACGAAGATTTTCGTTATCCGTATTTGTTCAATATCTGCTCAACATTCCTCAAATGTACAAATATATTTTTTCGGTTTTTTATTGATTGAATTCGAAAATAATGAACTGAAGAGAAGAAAGCAAAAAAAAAAGAACGGGGGTTTGACGATAGTCATCAATAAAAAACAAAAAATTATCATCTAGGCGGAAGAGAGAAAAGGATATGGGAAGAGAAAGAAAGAAGTTTAAAGGCGCATGCATCACTTTTGCTTTTGAATTCTACCGTATCCCTCATTTTCCCCTGGGTTGCGGTATGCATCATCTCGTCTGCAAAAGGGTTAGAACTCGTCAAGTAATTTGTCTTTCAATTCTTTCAAAAAATCGAAAATATCAAAACATTTTTATTGACGACGATTTCTTATGCAACCAGGGACTCGGGTGTGGTCTTGGATTGAAAAAAAAAAAAACATATAAAAAAACGGATTTTTTGATGGAAGAATTTTTGTGTGGTGGGACAAGGAAAGGGTCGCTCGAGATTGACCTAATTGTTCGTTGGAAAAGGGGGGCGGGGCCAGTCAGCATTTTTAGATGGTAAAAGGGGAGGGGGATAAAAAGGAGGGACACGAGAAAAAAGGGGAACAAAAAGATAAAAAGTCGAGAAGATGGTTTTTTTTTTGAAGGGCAGATAGATTTAAAAGCAGCGATGGGAGGCGAAAGAAAAGTCGATTTTTTTTATAGAAAGAAAAAGAGAAAGAAGAAGAGAAAAAAGAGAATAAAACAATTATACACATCTTATTAGAACATTTATTTTTTGGATGTTGTGTGGCGGGATGAGAGATAAGGTGAAGGGGGGAAGATGTTTAATAATCGTCTTCCGTGACGAAAATCTGAAAGAAATTGATGTTTTATATTAAGTTGATGGTGGTTCTCGATGAAAACAAGTGATATTGAGCCATAATTAAATAGTGTCTTGATAAATTCTAAGCTATCATGTTATCATTATTTTAGTTGGTAACTTATCCAAAGCTATTAGTTTTATGAAGGTGGGTTTGTGACTACTAGAAGCCGGAAATAAGTGGGTCAGCTGTAGAGGTTGTGAGAATTACAACTTGTCTAATTTTGGAAATTTCTAGATAGCAAAACCCTAGATCCGCTAAACGAAATAAGACCCCTCAAAACAGAGCTGGACCAATCCATAACCTAGATTTTCTTGAATCTCAACAAAAAAAACTCATTTTGCACTATTCCCCCTTCATCAGCTATCAAATTTCCCCACTAACCTTGGATGAGGATTTTCCGGTGACAACAGATGAACGATGCTTGGCACGGATGAGGTGAAGGGAGCTCTCGGCTTGATCGGCTCTACCCTCAGCATCCTCAAGCTCGTGTTGGTATCTGCGGACTCTTTGCAAGTTTTGCATTGTCACGGACTCGGCTTCAGCAAGTTGTCTCTTCTGGATGTTAAGCTTCTCGGCCAAACGATCGGCGGTATCTTGAGCCATAACAAAGTTCTTGTGCTCCTCGTCGACGAGTTGTTGGACCTCCTTGATGCGACGATCCTTCTTTCTCAAAGCATTTTGGGTCTCCTTGTGTCTTCTGGTTTCCTCATCCAAAGCGGTCTCAAGATCACGAATTCTGGTCTCCAACTTGGCGATGACTCTCTTTCCTCCGAGAAGAGCAGCGGCCTCAGCTTCTTGGATTTGGACTTGGAGTTGCTTGACTTGTTCCTCAAGGGACTTTCTCAAGGCATCAATCTTCATCGAGTGCTCTTGTTCCTCATGAAGTTGCTCAATAGCGCGGGCGGCATCAGCAAGAGCACGGTTGGCGCGCTCATCAGCGGCATGGAGTTCCTTGGTGACCTCATCCAAATCGGCTTGAGCGGTGGAGAGCTCAGTCTCGAGCTTGTTCTTGATGGAAGTGAGGTTGTTGTTGATGGAGATAAGATCAGAGATACGTCCATTGGCCTCTTCGAGGTCAACTTCGGCTTGCTTGCGGGCGCGGATGGCGTTGTCGAGGGCGGTCTTGGCCTCCTCGAGTTCGGCGGAGAGAGCAGCGACCTAGAAATTTATTGGGTTTTAGAAGTTCAAAAACGAATAAAACTAACCTTGCGTTGGGCAAGGGCGTATTGGTCCAAAACTTGTTGCAACTGACGTTGAGTATCCTCCAAAGCAGCTTGGAGAACCTTGAGTTGCTCCGATTGCTTCTTAATGGTCTTCTGGGCTTCAATGTTGGCTCTGCAAATTTTTTTTGTTTTAGATTTTCTTAAATTACGATTTACCTGTTGAGGTTATCAACGGTCATCTCAAGCTCAGCAATCTCAGCCTGGTACTTCTTTTTCAGTCTCGAGATCTCGGCCTTCATGCGGGCCTCGGCATCAGCCAAAGCAGCAATAAGTCTGTCGATTTCGAATTGGAGATTCTTGCGGAGAGCCTCCATCTCTTCTTCCTTCTCTTGAAGACGGCGTTCCATTTCGATGCGGAGAGCTTGAAGCTCAGCAAGAGCACGTTGAGCGCGGTTCTCAGCGTCACGGCGTTGAGCATCAGCCTCCTTAAGAGCGGTCTGGAGCTCACGGATTTCTCCGGCAAGACGGGCGTTTTCGAGGTCGAGCTCGTGGAGCTTGCGGTTGGCATCGGCAAGAGCCTCCTTGGCTTCGTGGAGTTCGTCGTGGAGCTTCTTGTTCTCGCGAGCAAGAGCCTCCTTCTGTTCGACGGCCTTCTCGTACAAGTGCTTCATCTTCTGGAGCTCGGCATTGGCGGCACGGAGCTCACGTTGAGCAGCCTCAAGTTCGACATTGAGCTCATCGATGCGAACCTTGAGCTCTCCGACTTGTCTCTCGAGTTGTTCCTTGGCACGTTCCAAGATGGCGATGGTGTTTTGGGCCTTCTCAAGGTCAACAATAAGAACTTCAACTTCGGATTGAAGACGAGACTTGGCCTTCTCGAGTTGAGAGATCTTCTGGAGCATGATCTCGATTTGTTCCTCATACTCAGCTTGCTTCTGGAGCATCTTCTTGCGGAGATCCTCAACTTCTTCGTGATGAAGAGCAACCTCAGCATCGAACTTGCTCTTCCACTGAGTAATCTCAGTGTTGGCAAGGTTGAGCTTGTGCTCGGCATCCGAACGAGCAATCGATTCCTCATCGAGAGCGGTGCGGACGGAGTCAAGCTCAAGTTGAACTTGGTGGAGTTGAGATTGGAGTTGGGAGCGCTCCTGAAATAACAGATGACGTCAAATATTTCCAAAAAAGGAAACTTACGCGTTCAGCATCCTCAAGACGACGTCTAGCCTCCTCGAGTTGTTGGGCGAGGGTGTACTTGACGTGTTGAAGGTTGTCGAGTTGAACCTTCTGGTCGTGGACCTCCTGAAATCAATTTCTCATCAATCCCTGATCCGTTAACTGAACACTATTGCAAATGAATGCTCAGTAAGAAGGAAGAATGGGGGAGAGCCCCATCTTTATCTCGAGTACTCTATTTGCACACACACTCTGGCGCTTACTGCCTTTTTTTTAGTTGCGGCGTTTAAAATATAAAAAAATAGAACTAAAAAAAAAAGAACTCAAGAAAGAGGAAATGATCAGGGTGATAGAAACCACATGATAAAGAGATGATACGTTCAAGTGAGCCCTGAACCTAACTACAAACTACATATCTTTTTCACAAACCTTAAGAAGATCATTGTTCTCAGCCTGAAGGCGTTGACGTTGTTGGGCGAGATCATTGACGTGCTTGTTCAAGTCTTCGACCTTGTTGGCGAGCTCGTTAGCTTGAGCTTCGAAACGTTCGGCGGCCTTCTCGGCGGTGTGCTTATCCTTCTGAAGTTGATCAATGGTGGCGGTCAACTCGATTACCTCGTGTTGGACACGTTGACGTTCACGATCGATTCTGAAAAAGAAATATTGAATTGCGGGGGTGTCTTTGATAAAAGAGGGAGGAAGTTCGTTTGCCAAATCTCCCCAAGTGTCAACAATATGTTTGATGATGTCAGAACGTAGGTCGGCAATACTAAGGGGAGAAGCAGGTGGAAATAAAGATAGAAACAAAAACAGAGACAAGTTTTTGATCTACGTCACAACTAGAAACTACTGTTTTTAGACTAGTTCAAGGTAATGGGAATAGTTTGAAAATAGGTTCAAGGGACCGAGATTAGTAAGTTTTGAAATGTAAAGAAAAAGGATCTAGGCTAGATGTATCAAGTTTCTGAATACCATTTTAACATGATAGAATCGAAATTGTTTACATAAAATACCGAGAAACATTAAGTGCTATCCTGAATATTTTTCTAAAAGATCATTTTGAACCTGAAATCTAACAAGAAGCATGGAATCTATAATAGTCGGATTAGCTCTAGCAAGGTCTAGTCTAGTCTATAAATCTATTTGTTTTTCTTTTTTGTTACCGTAACCCAGGATACTATGAGCTATTGAAAGTTCAAGTCATTCTACCTTCCTAGTCCAAACTAGGTCAAACTACCGTATCCCTACTTCTGCAAACAAAAAATGAACTCTGATCCTTCCCCTATCATCAAAACCCAATTCAAAAATATTCATGACAAGTTCTCATGTTCCATCTTTTTTCTTCATCTTCCCTTGTTCCATTCCCTTCTCCTTCTTCCCATTTTCTCTTCCATCTCAAAACTTAATCTCATTATTTTTTACCACCAGCGTGTGGTGGTGTGTTTCACGGGAACATTGCGAGATGCTACAGCAGCAGCTTCCCCCCTTCCCGAAGAGATCAAGAAACATCATAAAGATCAGAGAGACGATAGAGAAAACTATGCCTTCACTCATCTACTCTCTTCCTGGAAGGCGAAACAAACACACACACGGGGATGGGATAAGAGAAGATGAAGAAGAAACGAAACGTTTGTTATTTTACACTGCTCTCGTCCCGGGAGCCGCCAACTCCTCCGCTGATGATGATGCCAACGGAGAAGAAGAGAAGGACCCCGAAGGCAAAAGAGATGAAGCCCAAGAGGACTCACTTGGCGTTCTTCTTCTGAAGTTGCTCAATCTGATCTTGGTAGTCAAGGCAAGCATCTTGATGCTTCTTGCGGAGAACGTTCATGGCATCCTCGGATTCGAGTTGAGACTCTTCGAGGAGCTTGCGAAGCTTAAGGAGCTCTCCCTCACGCTTGCGGTTCGATTCGATCTGAAATTAGTTACAGATTTATAGGTTTCTCAACATGACTGGAAAGCGTCCTGTATTCAGTCGAAGCGCTCGATTCCTACAAACTATAGAAAAGAGAACAAAGCTAGGGCAAATCTGAACTTGAAAATCACTAAGTTGACAAAACGATTTTAGGATTTCAGAATGTCAATCGAACTACATGAATTTCAGCTCAGTTTCTGTGTCAGTTTCTTATCATCTTTTCAAAATTCTCAAGTACCCCTCTTTGACCCAAACACCGTACTCACTTGGCTGTCGGTGGTTCCCTCGGCATCCTCGAGTCTGTCAGTCAAAGCGATAAGTTGGACGGAGAGATCGGCACGCTCACGCTCAATCTGAAACAAACATCTCGTTAAGATCTCATCTTAAAACCTTCTAGTACTTACTCTGTTGCGGAGCTCGCGCTCGGACTCCAAATCCTCCTGAAGAAGGCGGATCTTGTCCTGAAAAATATCAAATTTTTAATGTTCAAAGTGTCTGAAAATAATCTGAAAATGGTATCTGAAACCCATTCTGCATCTTCTCTCTCTCTCTCTCTTCAACTTTACACTATAAGCGTGGGAGAGCTCTTCCTCACTCTCTTCTCGCGGGAACGAGAGAAATAGTGTATAAGAAGAAGAGACGGAGAGAAAACGGGTCGTGGAAAAGAGAGATATACACAATATGTTTCAAGGGATATTTTGATATTGATACTACATTCCACACCTCTAGAAAAAAAAGGGAATGAAAACAATTATTGATTTTTTTGAGGTTACTGTAACTACTGTAACTTGAAAAAAAGATTGTCAAGAATGTTTTAAATCTACTTATTCCTATCAATCATAGATCTATCATAGATCTCACTACTGGGCAAAGTCTGGTAACCGATAAGTTAAACAAAAGAGTTAGAGCAGCTCAGTTACACACAAAACTAGTTGTCTATGAGGTTGCGATTTAGGATCGGCTAACGCGTTTTCCGTTTTCTCTTTGTACTTGATATCAAATAGGTTTTGTAGTTTGAATATTAGAATTTGGATATGGAAAGAATCAGGAATCTTTTTCGGAAGATGGCTTAAATGGAGAAAATTAAATGAAAAATGCTCCAGAATTGGGTTTGAATGATGCCAAAACCTAGAAGAAGCTGGTACAAGAAGTGAAAAGGTGTGAAAACGTCCATGTAGGCTTAAGGTTACGGTGCCTGAGTAGGCTTGTTGTGGATGCTAAAGCTGAGGATCATATTTCAAAATAAATGCCTCATTTCACAGCTAAGACTTAAAAAAAAGCTTTTGGACCGTTTTCAGAAAATAATATCAATGTATCAAATAAATGCCAAACCCTCTGGCTAGCAAAAAATAGGAAGTTTTAGGTATCATGTTCAATGATTCGAGATAAAAAAGATTTCAAGAAAGGAAATTCCAAATAAAGTAAATCTCCAAAAAAAAACGCCTACCTCGAGTCTGGTGAGTGATCCAAGATCGGCAACAGACATGCTACCGAATGGAGCGCCGAACGCGGCTTGCGACGGGCTCTTCAGAAGAGCAGCGGATGGCGAACGGTACAATGACATGGTGAATAATAAAGAGAGTTATTCAAAATGGATCTTGCCCCTTGTGGTGTGTCTGTGTGGCTGCTGGCTGGCTGGCTGCGCTTCGAGACTGACTGATTTGTGCGTTGAGGGAGCTCAGGAGGCAGAGGAGGTTGCCTGCCGTCGGCGGGAATAGAGAGAGAGGGAGAGATAGAAAGAGAAAGAGAGATATAGAGACATCCCGCGCCTCATCTCTCTCATCTCGACTCTCTTTATCTTCCATTATCTCTTATATCTAAGGTAGTGCCGCATGGGGAGCCGAGAGGCGCTCCAGTGTAATCCTGACTCTTCTTCCCTTTCGATCCACCCTCCCACTCGACGCTGCGTATCTGATAAATGCCATTGTGTTTTTGGCAGTCCAACGAGTTGGCGGGGCATACGATCTCGGATGAAGAGTATTGAGAGGATAATAGACGCAGGATGGGTGACAAGAGTGAGATAGCAAAGGGGTTTTAAACATTCGATTCGAGGAGGAGATAGATATTGGTTTGGTTCGGGGGACAACGAAGAAGAAGATGAAGCCATCAGAGAGAAAGGGATGAGCTTTCTGAAGGGAGAGAGAGAGATGGCCCTTTCAAAACTTGCCCTTCGTAGTGTCAAGGTGCGAAGAACTTTTGGGAATGTTTTTAATGATGAACACGAAAGAGAAGAGATACAAAGGGATAAGTGGAACAAAACAAGTGATAATTGAAACCAAATGCAAATTGAGTTGGTATAATCGGTTCCAGGGTTTAAGGATCGAAGAACTTTGACTCCATGGCTACAGTACCAACAAGATCTGCAGATTGAAGGACACTTTGCGTTGAGTTTTCACATCTTTGGTAGTTTTAAGCTTTACTGTTTCTAGGCAAAAGTTTGCAATGTAGAACTGTAATTATGGTCTCAGATTCCACCTATTCTGCTGGCTGTACTTGTTCAGAACTCGGTTCAGAAGGCGTTAACAGCATGATGTTAACTGATAAGTGTTTCCATATTCGAACTAGCACTTTAACGTTCAGATTTTGATTCCAATGTCCTCTTTAGACTCCCGAAAGTTTTCTAGTTATTCCAGACATCTGCGATTTTGAAAACTTGGTGCATATCGAGTGACTAGCTGTGACGTCATCAGTAAAAGTTGCTCATTCTTTTTGCTCTACTGAAGGAAGGTTTATCTGAAAACTGTGAACGTTTTCTTTCGTTTTTTTAATACCAATCCTGCGAGCTTCTGTTTTCTGACTTCTCAGTGATTTTTAACTTTCATTCCAGAACTTCAGGCCAAGTTTGGCAGCTTCCAAACCGACTAGTTGCCGACACCTCCTATTACTTTTTCAATACCATCTTTCATCTACCATTTTCAGTCCACTTCCATCAAGAACAATAATAATTTCCGGAGGGGGAAAGAATAAGAATGATCAGTTGCATGATCTCATCACTAAAAAGATGTAGATGTGTAATAGTTGAGTGCCATCGAATGTCCTGAAGAATGTGTATGTGAGTGGAGATCTGTGTGTGTGTGTGTAGAAAACGAGTGTGGGGGTGGCAAATGGTTCTAATTGTGAAATAGGGGATGCAAATTAACTGAAAATTTAGAAATTGGACTTCGAAATTCAGTTCGTTTCATTCGACGTAAACTTGACTTCAGATTCTTTGCGCAAGCTAGCAAAGATGCCTGTAATAAAAGAGCACACCTGTTATGAGGAGTATTCCTAAAAATAATCGAATACCACAGCTCAAATCTAATAATTTTCTGAATTTTCGACAAATATTTTTAATTCCAGAATTTTCTTCCTCTATATTTCAACCACTACTAATTGGTATCTCAGGGTCATTTGCCAACAATTCCCTTCCGTCTGTCAGCTGTTTCTAACTCTTTGTGACACCCATTTTGTTTTGTTGTCTAGATGAGTTAGTTCCATCCGGTTGTGTGTCGTAATATAACAAGTCACGATCTGAAAAATCCAGCGGAGGAGTCGGAGGATTTCGAAATCGTTTTGAAATCTGAAGTCCTGTGATTCATCGGGAATGTTCAGTTGGAAGTTGTACCTTTTTCTGGGGGAGTTCTTGTTTTGGAAATAGTTGTTTGAGGTTCTTCTGGAAGATCCTCGAAGGACCTCAATAATACTGCGGTTGGATTTATTCTTCTTCTGCGAAAAATGTTGTTCAGCACCGACGAACTCACTACTAACTACCGGTCAAAAAGGGATCAGAAGCTTATGGTCTCTAATCGAAGTTCAGTATCGTTCTCGGCTTAAACTGACAACTTTAGGCCAAAAACTTCTAAAATCTCATCGGAAGCTGCTTCATAAATTATACCAAACGGAGAATTTTCCAAGTTTACGTCAAGTATTTCACAAATCTCGGACAGATTGCATTCAACACCTGTGGATAGTTTGATCTAAAGTGATTGGCTTTGACTGGTTGGTCTCTTTGCAAGTAATAAGATTTCAGAATAAACAATTCCAAATGCTTTCATTTCCAAAGAATCGATAAATAATCCTAATTTCCATTTCTTGTCCATCTACTCATACGTTTTTTCTGCTTTTTCTCCACTGATCATCATTACAAAATCTCTTCTATCCATTTTTTTTCTCCAATAGATCAGTCCCTTCCAAACCGCCCATGCTCTCTCTTTTCCCTCTTCTTCTGAACTCTTTTCTATCTCACCACTCTTCTTCTGCCAACTACTACACATGCTTCTTCCTTCTTCTTTTTTTTTCTTCTTCTTCGTTGAAATGGCACCAACGGGAGCAGGAGCAGAGCAGAAAAGAAGCTGCTCGGGAGCAAAAGACACTCCCGAGAAATGAAGAAGAAGCTTTCGGAGGCATTATATTGTTTTAAAGTGAGAAGAGATGAAAATGAAGAAAAAAAAGAGAAAGAGGGGAAGAGTTTCGAAAGAGAGAGAAACTCCAACAAAATATCTATTAGAACAGAAAAAAAATATACTGAGGGTACGAAATAATTTTTTGTAGAAGTATTGATTTTTTGGGTTTGTCTATTCAATCAAAGTTTATGAGTTGTTGAATTGTTGTAGAATTTTTGATCATTTTCCTAATAATGAATCTTTTCTGGCAGAAACTTATTTTTCTATCAAAACTTGTTTCCTATTTTGTTTAACATGTGACTCGAAAACTATAGATCAACTCATTCATAAAATTGACCCTGAATATCAGGAATACGAAGTCCCTGGGTACAGTAATATGTAGGATGGCTAAAGTAAGATAAAGTTACGATAGACTATGGTAGTTACAGAAAATCTAGAGTCTCGGATTACTGTACATACCGTAATAAAACTTGACACGATTACTGTAGCCGTACTCCGTTTGTTGAGTCGCCGTTTCTCCAGGTAATGGTTTTCTACTGTTAATGTCTGATCACAAAAAAAGATAATTTTCAAAATCAAAAACTTTATACAAAAACAATAACAGTTTCATTTACATCCTCCTCAATCCTCCATTCTGATTTGTGTTGTACGAAGACGATGAAGACGTTGATGATAACCAATTAGTAGTTCTTTCCAAAAAACTACTTCTTCCCGCCGGACGTATTATTGATTTACCACCTTTTCTGAGTTGTAGGAAAACCAGAACAGCTATCAAAAAGAGCCCGAAGCCAAGTGCCACAAATTGAAGAACTGTCATTAATCGAGGCACCAAAACGAATCCAAGCCAGACTTGATTGAAAATAAATTGATGATAAATGGGCGTGGCCTCTTGCCAGAATAATGGAATCATTACATTGGGCATATTTTGACTGCTTCTGAAATATTTCAGATTTTCTTCAATCTCAAAACTTCGGATTGAAAAAAAAACATACGGAACATCATGAGATCTGATAACAGGCATATTAACTTGAAGACGATTTGTCACTTTTAACGTGGTTCCACTGTACTGAAATTATAGAAAATAACGAGTTATCATTGACAGTATTCCGAACCGTTTCATGATAATAAATCATTGGTTCATGCTTCTCGGCATCCGGTGCCATTCCAACTACAGTATTCCGGACTTCATCTGGTGAGAAAAGGAAATGAGGAGGGGAATAGACGACGGCAAATGGAGTGGGTTGAAGACGTCCTGGATAACAGACAAGAGGGAACATTCCAGGTGGAAGAAGATATGTTCCATTGTAAAATGATCCATGGCAACATGCATGACAGAAGTTGATGGATTTGGAGCAGTCGATAGAGCCTGTTTGGTGGCATGGGCCTCTTCTGAAAACGGGAAAATATGACAACGGTAATGAATGGTTTGAACTCGTGGCCTAGTTTTAACGTGGTAGCCCAGCTTTTTGAAAACGTAAAATAGTTTCTCAAAATAGGTCACCGTATGCCTTTATAAGTCGGCAATAACATGTATTGTAGAATAGGCAGCGTAACGATGGCTTACTTTATATTCAGGGGAGTTAGATTATATTTTGGTGGCCTAGTTTTTATATGACAATCGCATTATTTATCGACCAGTTTGTCATAGACCAGAAAGAATAAAAACAAGAAATCTCCCCAATTCTCAGAAAACGAAACTCACGGTGGACACTGTGGCCATTCCGGAAAATAGTTTCTCTTTTCAACATTTCGATAACGGAAGCCCACATTTTTATCAGATGTTGTGTCCCATTCGTCATACCCAATATGATAACTGTAAAGAGGATTAAATGAGAGAAGAGAAGAGATGGGTGTGTACTAACCCCATTGTAGGAATTGACTCCACTGTTTCTTTTCTGTAGAATGTCTTTGTGAATGATCTACACATAAATGAGAAAAACATGTCAGCTGTTGATGACTCGTCCAAATGCATTTGTGTGAAACTTCCCGTATCTGAAAATAAGAGCCTAACAGATTTAGAGATGTCCAAGAACTGACCACTTCCTCGAATACTTCTTGCATCTGGTGTTGTCCACCATGACTCTGGTAACTCTGAAATTCCAGCCCATTTTTTAACTTGACCAATTTGATTTATATCCGATTTTCCAGTTTCCACCCAATACTCCTCATCTCTTGAATTGTTGTACTGTAACGATACTACTGTATATAAAAATACTGTAGCCTTTTGATTACCCCTTGAAAATATCCAAACTTTGGCATTTGTGGGATTGGAATTGGAACAATACTGCCTCCTTCTCCTTTGAAAATACCAGAGAGAATTGTGACAATCTGAAAATTTTTATTTTGATTTAGAAGCAGATTTTCAGTGAGCTTTTACCCCCGAATGTGCAGCAGACAAAAGGGCATCTTCATAACCATCGAATAAAACTTCGCGGACTTTATGGGATCTGAAAATCTTCTGATAAAGCTACAGTAATCCTACAGTAACCCACACAAAAGGATATTCTCCAAGAATCATCAAAGCAGTGGCTATAATTGTTCTTCCGGTACGTGTAATTTGGAATTGTGGGTCAATCATTGAACCAACTGCTCCCTGGAAAAACTTCCCTAATGACTACAGTAATCCAAAATCTCTTACCAATCCAGGTGGATTCGGAAACACAAGATTTCTATCCCAATCGCATTCGTCACAAGAATATTCTTTCGATAAAATATATTTTTTATAATTTTGATAAAACATTTGCGTCTTGTCACCATTAAAATCAATGTACTTTTTCTGTTCGCTTTCTCTGAAAACAAAAACTTATTTCCAAGATTTCAAAAATAAAAACTAACACAACAGCGAACGGTCCAATTTCAACCAAGTTTGGGGCAGCTGAATAATATTTGACTTCATCCGGATTTGTTACATTAAAGAAATAAAATTTCATAATGTTTGTCACTTGGGGATTCGTGTATTGAAATGCAGAATATCCAAGACTTGTGTCAGTGTTTATGGACAGTTGAAGATTCTGAAATTTTGATGAAATTAAATAAGTTCTGAAAGTAGTCGTGTTTTATGATCCTCATACCGTAAAAACTGTATTAGTAGTGCCCCTTTAATAGAATCGCCCCTCTAATAGTGGTGATCTCCTACGAGCATTTTGAAAAATAGTGGTGCATGCACTACTAATTCAGTTTTTACCGTAGTTTTAGTTTGCGAGAAGTCGCTACCAAGACATCTTCAATATTCATCTTCTAAGATATTTTTTAAAGTTGCTGTTTTTTCCAATTACGGAAACATTTTGAGGGAAAATTTAGACCCCAAAAGTTCAGATCCGGTCTTCATTTAAAACTGGGATTCAAATTGAACCGTATAATAGTGACCTCTAGATCTGGTTCTGCAATTCTTTTAGGCTTTAGGCCTGTTCAGAGCCCAACCACAGTCTTTCAGTTTGCTCCATTTTCTCAAAACTATTCAATTCATAGTTCAAGCAACTCCTCTTTGCTCTTTGTTCTCTTAAAAATTCTCTATCTCTATCACAAACCTTTATGACTAATGTACTGTAAATAGAAGAGAATGCCGCCCAAGTGACCACCCCAAAAACAATACAAATGATAGCAGCAATGAATACAAATACATCCAATTTCCCTATCCGGCCCATTGTTTGAAACTTCCTGAAGGTTGAAATTAAATAAAAAAATCGAAAATCAATCAAATAAAATAGAAATGTGGAGGCACATAAACTTAAATATGCTGCCTATATGGTTGTTGGTGGCTCCTTATCACACAAATTTCTCTTATTATCAGCAGCTAACTATATTGTCGTACACGACGAAACCATCGAAATTATCACTTTTTGAATCATTCAGGCGCTGGTAAGGGTGAGAGAGAGTTTGCAATGATCGTGTGGGTCGAACTATACTCGAAAAGTTTTTTAGGGATTGGGAACTGAATTTTTCGGATTTTTTGAAGCTTCAAGAAATTCCTGTTATTTAAAATATACCGCAAAAAAAAACATTTGGAGTGCCACCCAAATAGAAATTTCCCTTTAATAGTAGTGCCCCTAAATTAGTACTGCTCCTTCAACAGTGGTGCCTGATTTTCAACATGTTTCCTACTTCAAATTTTTGACTTTTCGACTTCAAATTCAAGAATATTTGACTGAAAACGGTCCTAAACTTGAGAAAAGTTTATGAAAACTAAAGAACAGATTGAATTTTCTCAATTTTTGTTCTACATTTTCGAGAAAATCGCCAGTGATAACTCAAAATTTCGAAAAATAATGTTACCTCTCTAGTAGTAGTGCCTCTCTAATAGTGGTGCATGCACTAATAACTGAGTTTTTACGGTAAATGAAATTTATACTATATTTTCAACTCTCCAGCTTTCCTAAAACGACCTTAAACTTTCTTAACTGTTCCCTTCTCTACTATTAGCTTCTTCTCCTCCTTTTTCCTCCTCTCATATCTCCTTCTTCTTATAATGTTCGAATACATAAAAAGAGGGCATGAACTATATGCGCATAAAACCCATAAAATGGCGTTCGGTTGATGAGTTGAAATGGCTCCCGTGACGATCATACGGGCGGTGTCTACGAATAAGTCTACGGTATGATGAAGAGAGAAGGAGGGCTTCGGATCAAATGTCAATATGTAAATGGGCCCCGCGAGAGGAGCCAAAAAAAAGTCGGAGATGATAGAAATGTTAGAGGTTTGGATGAGAAGAAATTGCGCTCCATTGAGAATTCAGTTTTTGAATTTCTTGGGTAAATAAAGTCAAAAAGAGCTATGATAATTGCTTTATTGACATGACGGAAACGTATTCAAGAATAGATTTTGAAAAATAAAAATAAACTGAAGCTCAAAAAAAAAATAGAAAATCTAAAAGAAATGACTAGAAAATCAGATAATCATCGGGATGTGTTTCGGTCACAAATGGAAATGTAAAACTAGAATTTTTTGTCAATTATTTCAAAGGAAATGGAGGGAAAAGTGGTAATGTTGGTGGCGGTGGAGGTGGAGAATTTAGAAGATCCGAAAGAATTGATTCCAATGGAGTTGATCCCAGAAGACGTGAGAAGAAAAGACGAGATATTGGAAGAGATGATGTGGATTTCAGAAGTTGAAGACATCCACATAGTTGATTGTATCTCTGGAAGAAAAAGTTAAAACTAATAAACTTTTCAAAAATCTCACCTCATTTCTCTTATTCATTTTACAATATTCATCAATTGCCGACGTCAATTTCTCCACAATTTCATCAATTTTGATCTTTTCTTCCAACGATTCTTCATCTAAAAATATCATCATTTCTTTCAAAATCTCTTCTTTTTGACACACTAAAACATAAGGAACACCAAAAGAAAAGAAAGGAGAAAGTGCGAATGGCAGATGACATGTCGGTTGGGATTAAGAAGACGTCGGAAGAAAAAGAAGACGTGCCCGACGGCGCCCTGGCGTACTAATCCCCTCTTGGATTGCTCTCTATCTGCCTTCTGGAGTGCCCCACCTCATCAAGACTTCAGACGAGAGGGGGTTACGGTAGTTTGGGTCACTACTTTGATATATAAGAGAGGAAAGAAAGGGAGAGAGAGCGGGTAGAAGAGAAGAAAAGAAAAAGAGAAAAAGGATTACGGTAGGGAGTGCTTACCGCAACTGAATAGAAGTACTGCGCGAAGTGATTGAATTTCAACTGGATCCAGATGATAGTCACGGATTTTGTCAAGAGTTGTCTGGAAGGTCATAAAGTTTGAACAGCTTAGAAAAGCTTAATTGAAGAAAAATAAACTTTGGGGAAATCTAAGCAAGGTCAATAAGGACCGAAACTTGTCTAATAGGTATAAACGATCTCAGGCCTCAACAAGCCTAAGCTGACCTAAGATTTTCTAGATTAGCCTAAAACATTCTCACCTGAAACCCTCTAAACGGTGGTTCATCCAACAAACTTTCCACAACTTCTGTCTTCACATCAACCATTTTTTCATCTTCTGATTTCGATCCAGACGATGAAGACGATGAAGAAGATTCACTTTTTGATGACGTCACTGATAAATGATTTGCCAGATTGTGTGAGAAATTCGAATGAGCCAAAGCAAAAACGAAGATTGGCGTCCAGCTGTGACGGAGAAGTATCAAATGATCAGACTTTGGCAGATTGCTCATTGATGTTCTGGCCCAATGAACAGTTGTGAAGATTGTTTGGGCGGCAAATTCAAATATTGATTCTAAAAAAATGTTATTAGAGAAGGTCCCCCACTTCATATGATACCTTTTACAGAAGGTTTTGCAAACTGAGCAGCTGCCATCAAAGGATTGAATGGGGTGGGAAGAAATGGAAATGGAGATCTCAAAAATGGATTCGGAGAGAAGAAATTTGGGATTTGAACCGGCAGACGACCTCGTTGAACTGCTGAAACTGCGGTCTGAGTCTCATTGGATCTTCTTCCTGCATATCATATTCCACTTTCGTATCAAATCAATTCAGTTCATAAATGGAGTTCTTTGTGTTTTGAAATTGGACTGTCTTCGAAAGATTTTGAAACCTCTGATAGAAGAGCAGAATGTGGAAACTCAAATACAAATACATTAACAGAGACAGCTGAATGAGGGTCTCAATGGAAATACAGTGACCCAACAATACTCCCAATACAGTCCAACTTCAAAACCCAATTTCTCCATCTCCACTCTAATTCATTATCTTCTACATTGCTCACCTTCTTTTCTCATTCCCATTCTAATGCATTTTGTCAATCGACAATATTGACACTGGTTACGGTGTTGCACGTCAATTGCACAATTTTTCGTGGCCCGACACGTGTACGATAATGACCGACGAATTGATCTGAAGAAAAAAAAAAGAAAATGAAGGGGAAGGAAAATAAATCATTTCGATATTTATTTATTGGATTTCTGTCGATACGCCATTCCCGGAAACAATTTAGAAGGCCGAATGTCTAGTGAGTTTAAGAGAAAGGGGTTTTTAAGCAAGAAAAGAATGTTTTCAGCTAAACTTCTCCTCCTCTTTATTGTCTTGTGTGCCACTCAATTGAAGAGTTCTGTTCATGGGTACGCCCCTTTTTTGTTAAAGAATCCAACGCTATAGTTTCATTTTCAGTCAAAAAACGCATCTAACCGGACACTCTGTCGGTTTCGAAACGAACGTCGGCCGCCCTTATAATGGAGTGAGAGGATCGGCAAGACATATGGATGAAATACCCGAATATGAGAAGGAAAAGGGAACGTAAGTTTATCTTTTCACGAGATTTCGAAACCATCTTCAAAATTTCAGATTGGTTCGTAACAAAAGAGCAGCAGCACCGGCCACTGCGACTAAACCAACTCCAGGTGCAAAACCAAAGGGATCAACACCAATGGATAAAGCTACGTTGGAATTGATTGGAAAAAGAGTGTTAGTTCTCCATCATAAAAGCTAAGCCACTAAAAAAAAAGACTAATTCAGAGCAGGATTCATAACAGTTTTTGGAGCTCTAACCGGTGCTCTCGTCTTCCTCTGCTTCGTCAACATTGGCCTATTCGTTTGGCTTTCGATGGTTCTCAAGAAGCTCAAAAAGCCGTGAACAACAACCCTCTCAACTCGTCCGTACCTTTTAAAGAAACTTTTGCATCCTTCACAACTGAATTGTCCATAATGTTTTCCACTTGATTTATCACCACATACAACACAATCTGTCGCGTCGGAAGCTGTGTCGGGGAGACCGGCAGAGACTGATTCGATCTGAAAATGAGTATGATTAAGATAATGATTTTAAAGTGAGGTTAGGAAAGGATGAATCAGAAAAGAGCGCGTTTGCAACCCGTGGCGATTTATAAACCCAAAACTAGACGTAAAGAGGTTTTTATTGAGTTTAGAAAAGCAGTTCAGAATCCTAGAACTACTCTAAAGAAAATCCTATTCGAGAGTCATAGAGTAAGCTATTGAAGAATCTATTTTATAAGGGCATCTTCGATACTAGATTCAAATTCTGTAAGTGACAAATTTGGCTACCATTGCGACTCTAATGAGATCGTCAACTTCAGAGCCTTGAACCGTTTGCCTGCCCTTCTATTAAAGGAACAACGCATTTGGTAACTCAAAACTAAAAAAAAATAAAAACATCGAAAATCCTAATACTGTATCTGAAGATGTCAAAAATGATTCATCTATGTGCTCACTTATACATATAATTACAAAATGTCGGCATCGTTTTCGAAAAATGAAATGACAGGTTGCGTCGTCGTTTTCGTATTGACAGGGCATCAATGGACATGTGCTTCTTGTTCGGAAGAAGAAGAAGACCCCTGCTGAGAACAATCCACACTTCTTCTTTCTTTTTCATCGCCGAAAGAGAAGGAAGGAAGGATGAAGACCCTCATCATTTTATGATCATTATCTCGTCGAATAATTCGGAGGTTGTTCTCTTTCGAAGGGGGAGGGGGAGTCGCGCCAAGGGGGAAGGCGTCAGAGGTTTTATTAACATTTGACGGACGGGGATGAGTTATAGTTCTTGTGGTTGATGGAAAAAAAAAGAAGAAGAGTGGGACGAGAATAATAAAGTTTTTTTGGGTGCAGCACATTCGGGAATTTAGAAGTTTAGAAGAAAGGAAAGAGAAGGGGTTTAGGAGGTGAGAAAATGGGATCGGATGAAGAAAAGACAGATGTGGCAGAAAGGCAGCTTAAGGAGGTGACGTGGCAAAGGTTTTCGAGAAAAAAGTCAATGGAGCAAAAGTTCATAAAGTGTACTGTAGTTTTTACCTTAACGTGTCTGACGTCCCAGTCTGATTTCTCTAGTGCTATTCGAAAATTCAACTGAATTTCGGGATTTTAATTCACAGCTTTTGGAACCTGTAAGGCATTTCCGCGTCATCAAAGCTCTTGTCTGAAGGTGGATCTACCGTAGTTCCTCGAGAGAATTCATTCACGAAAACAGAAATTCCCCCGTGTTTGATACTTTGATTTGCTTCCCTACACTCAAATTTGCAGCCACAGAGCAGACCAAAGTTGAAATCTTCCGATATTCTCTTCAGAATCTTCTAGATTTCCAAATTTTTTGATCAGATTTTCTAGAAACGACATCAGTTTGGAAGCAATGAATTCCAAAACTTCTCTCAGAAACTTCTCGATCTATCACATGTTTTCTCAAAGTTTTCTCAAAGGCCTCCACATGATTCATAAGTGTCTAATCCCATCATTAGGTATAACTCTAATAGTATACTCACACCTCCGCAAGAGCATAATTGCTGTTTTTACACCAATTCAAAGAATTCACACCTTTACAAACCTTTAATTTGGAATACTCTCGAAAACGAGTCAAGAGATCAAGTTTTGCAGAAAAAAAGAGACTAGAAAGTAGAAGAAAACCTTTAATAGAAGAGCTTCTAGTGATGAATGATAACTAAAACTGAGGATCAAGATCCCGACTTTAAGAAGAGGAAGTTGCTGAGATAAAAATAAAATGTTACGGGCTTTGAGAGCTTCTGATCGTAAGATCAGAAACTCAAACCTTTTTAAAATAGACATTCGATGCTTCTAAACTCACCTCTTTCTTCATACTCGCCGCCAGAATCTGATGCCATCCGTTTGCATCAATTGACGATGGTGGTCTCCATGGGAATGAATTGACTGTAGCAGCCGCAGCAGCCGCCGCCAACCATGGAAAATTCGGAATCGGAAGCATCATCGTCAACAAAAACGAGAAAATATATTCTCTCTGTTCCGGATGTTGCGAATCTCGAAGAGGTCTCCGTCGAAGACGAATTGTGCCCGTGAGGCTCTTCTCAGAGGGGTTGGGCCAGATGGGTTCAAAAGATAGAAAGAAGAAGTGTCCAATTGGAGAAGAAGCCCCCCACCAAAAAGTGGGCGTGTCACTACGGTAGTCTTCGGGAGCAAGAGCCCCCTCCAAGAGCAGCAGATGCCCCACTCTTCGTCTTCTCGGCTCGTTAAAAATGTGCCGACTTGTCGTTCTTTTCTCTTTCTATTTTTCCAGGGGGAGGGGCGCCCCTGGGTCTGTCGAGATGGTTACCCGATAACCAGTATACATTTATCATATTGCCGGATGGGTACGTTAAATGGATCAGAGGACCTCCGAAGAAGAAGAAGATGAGGATGAAGAAAACCACATTTAACTACTCGATTAGCAGCCCATTTTGTATTTTCCAAATGGGCTTTTTCGGTCTCCGAGGAGCTGTTTGAAAGGATGATCGAAGACTTTTTCAGTTTTCTGAGGACTTTAGTTTATTGGATTTCAGGAGAAGAGATTCGGTGAAAAAAGTAGGTTCATAGGAGCATAATAAAAACGTTTCTGGTAGTTCTGTAGGTGAGAAAAGCGAAGCATTCAGGGTAACGTTTGCAAGAACTAGATAAGGAACTTATGACCTTTACCGTTTGTAGATGCTCTTATATTGAAGCTTTTATCTTCTAGAAGTCTAGCCACGTTTTCATATTAGTCTGAAAGTTGTTAAGAACTCACTTTGAGATGATAGTGCTCCATATGAGAATAATTTTTAGATTGCATTCAAGTTTTCCCATTATTAGGTTCTCCCAGACTACAGTAACCATAAGATCTGCTTATTCAAATCTAGATTTAGATCAGTTTCTCTTTCAAAAAAATAGTTTGCAAAATCGAGAGACACACATATTTTTTCCCTGCGCTTCTCACTTTCGCATACTATTTTTTTTTGAGCTCTTTCTCGAGCTTTAGCCCCAACTAAGGTTATCTCTAACCTCACCTACAGTATCCCGGAATATCTCATACTCAAAACTCAAAATATTATTATTCAATTCAATATTTGGGTGAGTCTCGGGCTCCTCTTTGTGCATTGTGTCGGCCCGCGGGGGCCTACCGTAATCCCAAATCAACTCGATTATTTCTTTTTCTGCTTTTGGTTGGATATGTTCAAGTGGGCGCCCTTTATTGGCGCCACCACTTGAGATGAGTCTTGTCTAATTGCACCACCCTAATATGATTTTCACAAAGAAGAAGAAGAAGCTGTCAGAAAAGAGAGACAGGGGAACAACAGAAAATCGCTTTATGATGAATAATTTTGTAAGAAACGAATTGGGATTGTATGTGTGGTACGTGTGTGTGTGTGCATGAAAAATGTAAAAAAAAGAGAACCCGCTAGAATGAGCAGAGAGAAGTTTTTGTAAGGAGAGAAAGAAAGATGTGGTAAAGAAAGGGGGTTAGATGTAAAGCAAATGGGAGAACAGTTAAAGAAAAGGAACGACGATGAATCATTCGGATGAAGGAAAAAATTAAACCTGGATGTCAAAATGATGGGTTTTTTGGAAAGGGAAATGGAAACGGGGGCCAAGAGACTAGACTATCACAAACAATGAATTATAAAGAAAAGAAGAAAGATAACAAACAAATTATTATGTTAAAAACTCTAGAAAGATGATAAATTGTGCATTAGAAGTGGAAGAAGAGAGTGACCAGTTACAACAAGAACAAGATAATGAATGAGATAAACGATGGGAAAATAATTGAAAGAATAGGAGGAGATGAAGAAGCCACAACGAGTTTCTTGTATTCATCCATTTTCTCCACAGGGGTCCGGACAGATGGTGTCGGAAGAGGACGAGAAGGAGGTAGACGAGGTGATGATGGCTTCGGAGTATACATTATAACATCCTCATCATCTGATGGTGGCTCGACACGTGGCATCTAGAAATTTAATATTTGGAAAAATGGAGTCTTGATTCCAAATTAATTATGGATCGACTACTTCGTTTCTCAAAATACCTGTCTCAAGTAATGCCCTTCAAATAGAGTGAATCTCACCTCAATCATTTTCCTCTCTGATGGATTCAATACAACTCCATCATCTTCATCATCTGACATTGGAAGACTGTACGCCCTTTCAGTTGACGTCGTGACTGGAGCTCTAGTTGTTGTCGACGTTGTCGTTGTAGTTGTGGTCAACGGTGATGGAGGAGGCTTCGATGCTTTTCTGAATCCGGGCGGAGGATAAATGATGGGTGGTGTAGTTGTAGTTGGTGAAGGTTCTGTTGTAGTAGTTGTAGAAGTAGTAGAAGAAGCCTTGGTAGCTTTGACAAACTGCTTTGGTGGATACACGATTGCACTAACAGTGGCGATAGTGATCTGGAAAAAAGTGTTTTGAAACCTTCAATATAAGGGCATAGTTTTACCTGTGGTGCATTCAAATCGAGAGGGCGAATGTGTGATCGTTGATATCCCTTATAATAACGTGAAGAATCACTTTTAGTCTCCTTCTTTTCAGCATACACAGCTTTTCCAACAATTGGCAACAATCTGAGCGGACTTGATGTAGTGGTGGTGGTAGTTGGAGGAGGAGGTGGTCTAGTAGTCGTTGTAGTAGTTGTAGTGCTTGTAGTAGTAGTTGGTGGTAATGTAGTTGTTGTAGTGATTGTTGTAGTGGTAGTAGTAGTAGATGTAGTTGGAACAGGAACCGCCACAGGAACCGGATACAGTCTTCTCTCCTCTTCAAACTTCTTTCTAGCTTCATATTGCAACTCAATTTGCCTTCTCTCTTCAAGACGCTGCCTTTCTTGCTCAGCTCGTTTTCTCATTTCGATTTCTCTCTCCAATTCCATTTGACGACGTTTCTCCTCGTACTGTCTTCGGTGTTCTTCATAACTCATTGTGGTGGTAGTTGTTGGAGGACGAGTTGTCGTAGTTGTAGTAGTAGTGGTTGTAGTGGTAGGTGGAACGATTGGAGCTTGTCCAGGCATTGGTGGAATGGCAGGAGGTGGCAAGCCTCCAGTTCTTTTCCAAGGTGGAAGAGCTCTGTAAATCAGGAAACATTAAGAAAGGTTTGGATAAAAGTTTTTTGATGTTTTTAGATCTTAGATTAATGTTTTTGCTCGTAGCTTCTTTGCACCGTTTTTTTTTCAGAATTCTCCAGCTTTCCTAACTGGAATTCCAATCTTTCGATATGTGACGTGCTCTTACAAAAACAATAACATTTATCACGCAAAACTGTATGAATCTTGATGCGCTTGTAATACGAAGCTAAATGATTTTTCGTCATCTTTCTCCGTATCTACAGCAATTTCTTTGGGCTGAAAACTCACGCTTCTTCTGCACTAATCTCCGTCCTTCTTGTCTCATCAGGCTTTCTCATATCCACCGCATCCACTGAATCCACATATTCTGGAACTTGACTCCGTGCTTCTACTCCAAACCCGGCAGGCTCTTCACTATCAATATTATTGTTATTCTCATTAAATTCTGTATTTGTTTCCACAGTGAAATCACTATCTTCTTCTTCCGAGTCTTCATCCGATACTCGTTTATCTCGAATACGATCAACCAAATCCAGATTACAGTAGTCACCAGCAGTGCACCAACATTTCGACTGAAATCATTATTTTAATATCAAACCCATCTTCTTTTATAAATGTAAGGAAAAGTGCTGCATGGAAGGGTGCTTCTAAAGGTGTGTATGCATGTTACACCAACATTTGATACCATACCACCGAAATATGTGCAAATATTATGTATGGTGACTATTCACCCTCACCACCTGCTAATTGCTACGCTGTTAAAAGCAAAGCAATACGAAATGGCGAGAAGAAGGAGGAGAAACCCAGCGTTCGTAAACATTATATTGGTTTTATGGGAGGTCAGATGAATTGTAACTGTACATTTTGTGATTGTCTCTATTAGAAAAGCGTTTTAGGAACATGGAGCTTAGAAGCGGTTTGTATTTATGTTATGAAAAAACGGTTTCAAAGCGTGTGTGTGCCTTTCTGATAGAGGTTGTAAAAAGGAACTTGAAAATAGTGTAATTATCGTAAGAAAGTTTCCTCTACTGGCGTATGTGGAAAACTGTAATAGAAGGGCATGTTTTTAGCGTTGTAGTGTTTTTCATACTGTTCGTTTTGTTATGGACCTTTTTCAAAATTATTCTTCATTACCAGCCTGATTTCTGCGCCTGCGGCGCATCAACAGGCTTCTCTATACTGTTCGTCGCTGCGCTCCTCACTTTTTTCACTGGTCGCGGCTACGCCGCTCCATAGGGCTGACAGCCCTCGACAGCTGTAGACAAACAGTCCCTCTAATTTTTCGTGGTCCGGTGGCGCAGTGCGTGAGCGCGCGGCGGTCGTTCGCAAGGGGGCGGGTTCGAACTCTTTTGGGGCAAAATCTCTTTCTTTCTTCTTGCCCGAAAAGTGCGAACATCCTGACGTACAGACATAGCCCCCTAGCGTTTTATATATAAGAATGATTACTTACCGCACTACGTTTTGTATCATAGGAACAGTATCCGTCATCTTGTCTTTCCGAAACTCGAGCACATGCCATATATTGTGTTGTTCTACCCGTCACCGGATTCTCTTGCTTGACGACAGCACATGCTGCATGCTGAAAAATCATTTCCCTTTTTGAAATCTTTGAACTTCTGTTAATTGTTTCCCCTCTCCTAACGTATCCCTTCTTGATCTGTTTGCAGTGTTCTTTTCGTTTCTTTTCAACTTTGAGATGAGAAGAAAAGAAAGAAAATGATTTGAAAAAAGCCGAAAAGTGCACACAAATAGAGATACCAGCTGCTGATCGTGGTGCTTCGCGCACTTTTCGTCAGTACACATTCCAAAAAACTCAAGAGAGAAGAGATAGTTTTTTTTTCATAAAATCCTCTTGAATGCCACCTGGATATGGTTCTAGCCCCAGACAATCAATCTCTCACAGCTGCATGAGAATCAGAAATCCTTTTTTTATCCCGCTAGAGGATGCACTTTAAATGAGCTAATAAAAGTAACAGTTTTTCGTAACAAGGAGAGGGTCGAAAGTAAAAAACGAAAATGGGATTATAAAATGATAATTGACAGATCTATTGAACTCTATTAAAATTAGAAGAAAGGGTAGTGGTTTTATCATCTTAGTTTTTGAGATATTGAATTTAACTTCTCAACTCTTTTCATGCCCAAGTAAAAATAAATTGGTTTTGATTCACATTAATCAACTCCAAAATTTTCCAACTATTATTCAAAAATTTCCTATTGGAATGCTCCACTCAACATAAAAACACTTTGGATGTCTGTTTCCCATAGCTAAGTGATTGAGCTTCTGATCCCAACCAAGTGATGGCAAACAGTCTATCACCCCGCGAACATCACTGATTCACACGCTGTAGTCATGATCATGAAAACATTCAAAGCTTACATGTGTTCCATTACTGCGGACTTCACACCAATCTCCATGACACGGTACGCCGCCTCGATCTGTAGAGCATTGACATCTGAAAACAATATCTCATTTTATTCATTTTCTTCAACACTTCCGTTTCTGTATCCCGCTGTCAACAGATGTTCAAAAACTTTGATCAATGAGGCATGTTTTAACAAGTCGACAGGACTAGACTAACTGCCTCTATGTTACGAAATGGTACCATACGGCCTTTTTGTGGGTGAAAAAGAGAAAGAGAGAGACGTTCTTTCCTTCTCTTTGTCCTGTTTGTTTTTAGAGAGAGTCCCGGTGTGGGAAGGAACTGCTGATGATGATGATGATGATGCTCATAGTCACTGCGGGAGCAGCACAATGAGAAGAAAAAGAAACACACCGGAACGCATGAAAAGCTTATAGGCCGAAATGTCAAACAGGCGGTGGGAGAGAGATGATGCGCGGGAAGGGAAGCGCCTTGAATTTCATATTTCGACCCCCATCGGTGGTCAATTATTATAATGATGCTTGCATTTCCGAGGCAAGGTACACAAACATTAAAAATGGCTCGGAAGACGAAGAGATCATATTCTTAAGAATGATCAGCATGACTCATCATGGAAACAGTGGAACATTTCGTTTCGAAATGTTCCACTTTTCTGGGACCATGCCAAGTCGAGAGTCAAGAAGAGTCGAAAATTTTTAAAAGAACGAGATAAGAATAGAGAAAATAGTTCCTTTTTGTCAAAAGAAAGCCGATTATGTTTTGTCTAGAAGCCGAAATGACCTTCAGTAGTGACATACACACTTCTTGTCACAATGGTGTGCGCGCGATACCCTTTTGATTGTAAAACTGTCCGATATCTCATCATCGCTTTTTTGATTTATTTGAATGTTCGTTCGCGCACACACATCTTGATTCGGATCTAGAGGTGTCCTAATGCATAACAAAGTTGGTTTTGAAAGCTTGAAGAAACGAAAGAAAAAGAGGAAAAGAAAGAGAAAGGGAAAAATTTAAAAACTTAAATTGATAAGAAAAGAACGGCTAGAAATTTAGTTGCGTAAAGGAAATGATAAAGCGATTGCTAACAGTTTTTGACACAAAACGCGCCGCGGCATTGTTTTAGTTTTGATAAAGAGAGCACGTTAGGCGTACACATAAACTTTTAAGGGTATATTACTGGTTTCAAATGAACTGACACCTCGTGACGTCACACTGCCCGGGACCCAAGTTGGAAAACTTTCATGGTAGTTTTATTTTGATTTTTTTCAGGCCGGTTTCGCACTCAAAAATTATTTTTTTTTGCTCAAAAATTTTATCTTGAGTAGAAGAATTGAATGTGCGGGCGAAAACTGCCTGAAAAAAATCCCGAAAAAAAAATAAATCGCTACCATGAAAGTTTTCCAACTTGGGTCCCCATGAGAGTGACGTCACGAGGTGTCAGTTCATTTGAAATCAATAATAGTTGAAGTTTCGAAAGTTTCAAGAAAGAGAAAGAAGGAAGACAGGAAGGAAGTGGAAGAGACCCGATTTGGATGAGGATTTAGCTTTATTCTTATAACACAGATTCGAATTTTGAATAAAGAAAAGGGCAATAAATTAAACTAAAAAAACATACCTGATAGAGGTAGGTGGTCTTTGAGGAATGGAATGCACAGAATCGGGTAGAAGAAGGGAGGCGATTACAGGGACAATAAGCGGAAAGACGCGCATTAGATAGCGCCTTCGCTGACCAACGGTGGATTGATCAGCACTTGCACACTATCCTCTTGATCTTTACGGATCGTTGTCACTGATTCAGATGACAATGCTCCGATTGAATAGATGACAGAGGGCGCCAAACTAGAGGAGGAGGGTGGCGATGGCGAGGAAAGGGACGGGGTTGCTGTTGCCGCAGAAAGAGGCGATGGAAGATGGGCGGGGTCACAAATAAATGGGGCGGGAGAAAGAGAGGAACACGGAGCGGCGAGACGACGGATTGCGGAGCTTCGACTGATGATCACTGATGATGGACTTGTTGTGTCCAGGATTGTCATGCCAAAGGCGCTGAAATATAAATATATTTATTGAATTCTTTAAAACTATGGATAATAGCGTGGGAGTGGAGAGAAATTCAAATGATAGTGTAGGTAGATAGAGATGCTGACTCAGAATACAAGAATGATGCTTCGCGTTGGTTTATGTTTTGAAAAGAAAAAAAAACGTTTAATTGAATGCCCAGATAGTTTTAGACTGGCAACTAGATTAGCAGAAGGGGAAAGTTTTACAGATTAGAGTGACAGCTTATAACTAGTAAGCAGTGATTGGCAACTGATAAGAATGCAATTAGAAGTCTAGCCACAGATATTTGAGAGAGGAGGGCGGAGTGTTAAGACACTTCGACTTATTCTTTGATCCATACAAGATCAAAGTTTTTTGATAATACACGTGGGATCTAAAGCTAATAAAAGCAGGTTCATTTCAAAAATGTGGTCATTTTGATACTTCATCTGATACTCTTCATCATCTTGCAGATACTTTCCTATTAAGTAGAAGAAACCTTTATAGATTTGACCTATTTCTAGAGAGTTGGTTGAATTGGATCAGAAAAAATATCTTCCCCACTAACTAATAAGGTGATGAGAATAAATAGGAGAAAAAGAAAGGAAGTTATTTTTCTAGACATATATTCCGAAATATTCTCGGGATCTAGGATCTTGGATCTACTACTAGCTATGATGTCGTTATTCTATTTTAAAAACGACCAGAAAAAAAGACATTCAAAAACCAAAACCACAAAATTTCGCCCTCGTTTCTCATTTTCTTTCCCGCCTTCCTCTCCCCCCTATCCGTTCAGTACACATAATTTCATTTGTTTCTCCACCCGTTGTATTCGCCGCCTCGAAACACATTTTGCATGTTGCCGATGAGCAACATCATGCAAAAAAGTGCTCCTCCTCCCTCATCGGCATGAATAAACATAATCGAAAACAACGGGCAGTGTACATCCCTGGAACCTCTCGTCCGGTGGATATTTACAAAATGCTCAAAACATTCGAATTAGTAGAGGGGAAATAAATAGGTCCCGCCTGGTCATTCTCTCTATTACGTTTTCACTCACTATTACTATTTGTATATTTGGCAAGAGAGACTTCTTCTTTAGTTCTCGCGCAGCAGCACAAGAAACCACTGAAATCCGATCTCTACTACTACCAAGCCATTTCATGGGATCCGCCTTCACTCAACGATCGCAAGACGTTCTCGAGATTTTCTTTGGCTTTCTTTGAACTCAAAAAGTAAACTAAAAGGGCACACACGTGCCTAAAACTACTTTTCAACCTATAAACGAAAAAAGTGTGAAGTGATTGTATAAAAATGAGATCGAAAACATTAGACAAATGCGTAGCTAGTATCCCGCGGAGAAGAAGAAGTCATTTACATATCACTTTCTTTTCGATAACACATTAATTCAATTGGAGACGTTGGGCGGAAAAAAAAAAGAGAAGAAAGATCGCCGGCACAGGTCAGTTCTTCTTTGCCACCATCATAAAAACAGGAGAAAAGTGGGAGGGAAAAGATGAAGAAGAAGAAGCGTTGAGTAAACAAATAACAGTCTCGGGAGACAGGTGAGTATGTGAATTTCTCTTTATTTTGACCTGGAGTCAGACTCATCTAGGAACTTTTCGAAGAAAACAAAACAAGAACTTGTGTTTTAGTTCTTGGATACACACACGACGACGCTACATTGTGATTACACTAGAAAGAACAGCTTGTTCGAATAAGAGGGTTTTAGAGTAGGACTAATAACATTCAAGAACTTGGTATTATATGATAAGAAAAAAGAGGGGGAAAATGGGAGTTAATGGATCAAACCAGAAATTTTTCGAAAGACTGCTTTTAACTTTAAAAATTTTTTGTAGGCACACTGATAATAATAAAGCAGATTATTGAAGAAACAAGTTTTTCAGATAATAAAAGTTTAGAAAATTTGCCTGGGGTTGAGATAAAATAACGAAATTTCAGAAAATCGAGTTTCAAAATATTTTTCATTAAAATAAAGTACAGTAAATTTAAAGGTGCGTCGCATTTTGCAAGGCGAGGTCTTGCAACAGTATTCACTGGTTTCGTAAACTCTTTTTTCATTATGAAATTCGAGCACAAAAAAAACTGAAAAAAATAACAACAAATTCCCACCGGATGTTGTTGGTTCAAACTGCGCAACATCTTGCGCAAGTTAGACAGTTTAGTGTGTCGTAAAGTTTGAAAGTGTCGCGTACCTCAAGGCCACGCCTTCTGCTCTAGCTTGATCACATTCTCAATGTTCAATAGTGCACTACTATAGTGGGAGGATATATTCTCGATAGAAAAAAGAAAAGAAAATAAAAAGTACCTCTGAATACTAGACAACTCCAACTTGACCAATTTCTCTTTTGGCACCGTGCCAAAAACCACATCACTCATCAGAAGACGCCTCTCACTCGATTTACTTGACATTAACGAGGCGAGTCGCACTGAAATTAACTATTTTGTTGTCTATGTACTTCTTTTCTTTTCGGAAAATTTCATGCTCCTCTTTTCATTTTCTCGCTTTCTTCCTCTTTTTTGCCTCGTCTTATTCTTCACAGCCGTTTTGTGTACCAACAATAGCCAAACAATAATAATGCATGGAATATGAGTCACAGTAACCACCACCCTACCAAAAACTGCCATAGAATAAACCAAAACCGATGATATTGAAGATGGCGAAGAAAATAAAGAAGAGGAAGAAGGAGGAGGAAGAATTCGGGGAGCAACGTTACCTGCTAATCCAGACAGCTCATCTCTTTCGTACAGTTCGTTTTCTTGACTGTCAGTGGATGGGGATTTGAAGAAAGCACACGATTCAGCATCCAGGTATTTCTGAGTCTCTTCATCAGGCTCAGGAAAAGCACACGATTCGCCTGAAACAAAACAATCTCAACGTTTTCTATAAAACACAACCTTGCCTATCACCCCTCCACAAGTCTCAACATCAATTGCATATTCTCGAAAGACAATTGCAGTTTGTAAATGAGCTCCACAACTTTCATCAATCAGATGCTCTTTTCTCCACGGCTCTTCTGGCTCCACAAATCTCAAGCTTTTCTTCACTGCCTTCACTTCTTCAGATTCGAAAAACTTGAATCTTACACTTCGTTTATCTGGTGACTCTTCAATTATGTGGCTTTTCATAGGTGACAAATCTAAGTCTTTGGCTTCTTGAGCTTCTTCTTCTAATTCTTCTTCACCCAGAGACATACTTTCTCCATGAATATTCACTGGATCCTCTGCTTCATCGAATAGATCTGGTGATTCTTTATCTTCATTAATCCTCTGCTCCATAATTGACTGAGTTTCTTCGAATTGTGTGAATTGTGCTTCATATCCAGTAATGAAATCAAGTGAGAATTTCGTCGATTTTTGAGGTGAGTCTGGTTGATTTTTAATCGGAGAAAACGAATCAAAGACGTTTGAAATTTCAGAATCTTCTGACCCTTGATCGTCTACTTCTTCTTCTTCCTTTTCTTCAGGATTTGAATTCTCTTGCAGATCAAATAGATATTCTTCATCGTCGTTATCTTTCCTCCGTTTTGCAGGTTTTACAACTTCTAAAGAGGATCTTCGTTTCGGGGTTAGAGCTGCGAAAAGTTGTTCTGGACTCTGCCTCATTTGTATAACAGGTGGCGAAAAACCAATAGATCTTCGTAAAAAAGATGCTGAAAAAATTAACTTTGATTCATAATAGAGCTAATGAATTTACCAGTTTTTGGTATTACAGGAGAGATTATTTTGATTTTTGGTTCGTAATTCAAAACATCTTCGTCATCGGCTTCCTCGATTTCAAAATTCGAATTGTTCTTATTTTGTAGAAAAGGCGTTGAGCGGTCAGTGTTTATTCGTGTAGAAGACGCTGATTTAGGTATAGCTGGAGAGACGATTCGTATCCTTCTCATCCCAGAAATCGGAGTTTTCGCTTCAGAAGTTGATACGAAATTTAAAATATCCACGTCATCTGCCTCCTCGATATTCATGGGCGTCTTCTTGGCAGTAGTTGTCTTTACAGTAACCCGTGGAACGACTACAGTCAACTTTTTCCTTTTCGGCTTCCGCTCATCTGACTTTTGAAGTATTTCCGTTCGATTCGGTTGATAAGTGGATGAGCAAAGCCATTCATCACTCTCCTTTCGTTCCAGTCGCGGTCCGCCTTTCTTCATTCTGAACCATTTTCCAGTACTGAACACGTTATCAATAATGATGAAAGTATCAGAAGATGAGATTGTAATCTGGAATATCAGAAACAATAAAAACATTTTTGTATAATTTGTGATTTATTGAAAGCAACCGAAAACAAACAAAAAAGTATGCAATAAATAATTATAGACACCAGCAGTTCGAAAACACAAAACTCGACCAGATCGAACCCATATATTTAGAAAAAAAATCTACAAAAAAAAACCTAATATTCATTGCCTAATTCTTTCTTCTCTTCATCATTCCAGTGTTCTCTTCAGGATTGGAAAAGTAAGATGAGAATCCTCCCGATCCATTCAATGGAGCAGCTGGTTCAGGGGTTACTGTAGCTCTATGCATCTTCTCGGCTCTCACTCGAACGGCTTCTTTCAGAGAATCGGGGACTTCTGGAGTGTTTTCAAGGAGTAGAACAGCTCGATCCAGGTATGCAATCTCATCGTCTCTCTGAAAAAGAAAACGTTTATTTTGAACTTTTAAACTTTTTACAGTAATCCTACACTTCCTTTCTACAGTAATCCCACAATATGTTTTCAAGGTTCGCTTTCTCTTTAGGCTATTTTTAGAATCTATTGATTACTTTTTCGCATACACAGTAAGAGTAGTTAACGCATCAAAGGGATACGCAGATTAGTACGCTCCTTTTCTGGTGTGCATAGATGCTGTGCGCGCGTCCTCCCTTTAAAAGGGCCAGATATCGACTAGAACCATCATTCTCATCTGAATATCTTCTTGACTGCTCTAAACACGTCTACTCCCTTCTACGATGGCCCCACACTCTTCAACCCGCAATGTCTTCATCTCTGCTGCCCCAGTCCCTAAAATTCAAAACAAGAAAATCAGTGTTACTGAGTATGTTACAAAGTACACTGAATATCTTGTTCTTGGATACAAGCAAGACTATGCTCTTCGACTTCTTCTGGAAGTCGTTTGCCCTTTCAATGTGTTTAATGAGTGCCGGACTCAACAGGTTTTGAAGAAGCATTGCTTTGGAAAAATCGAAATCCAGTACGCAGCCATTCTACTCAACCAAAAAATCGACGGACTCCGCGAGAAGGAGCAAGTCCGATCTCAAAAACAAATTGAGAAATCAAGAGAAGAAAATGACATTTACCGTATGGAAGTTGTGCATGACCGTCAACGGCAAGCATCGGTGATGGATCAAAAAACTATCAATAAGATGTTCTCCGACGCGATTCGATCAGTAAGCCAAGGGAAATAATTTGTCAAACCCCGGATTCACATTGACGAGTTGCTAACACCGATGTCTATTACCGATTACTATAGGAATTTATTTTAACATTTCTTATCTCTTCATCCCATATCTTCCTTGCTTTTTTCTTGTATACATGTTTAATACATTGTGTAATAAACCTTATATAATTCAATTTTTCTATAGTTTTTCACCCCACAGTAATAATCGAAAACTCACAGATTTCTTATTGGAAATCAGTTCCAAAAATTCTTCGGTATTGCTCTTCATCAACAAGTAGATAATAAATGGATTGGCGGGAGGTCTTGTTTCATTCCCATCCAATAAAAACTCGGCGGACATTTCACACGCTTTTGGCCCAACATTCGGAATTAGAAGAATTGAACTGATGAATGATCGTAACTTTTTATCCGGAATAGTGCATAACTTTGACGAAAGATGACGAGCATCAGTCCACATGCGGATGGCTTCAGCACTTTTGATTTTTGAAACAATCTCTTTGATAGTCTCTGCCACCTTTTTCTCAGGTTCTGTATCAGCGAACAATGACGTGTAGGCCAAGAATTGTTCATTTGTTTCCAAAGTTGGAAGGACCATAGTTCGAAGTCTTGAATGGAATTCTTCTGGCTTTGTTCGTAGATTTGAGAGATGCTTCCGACTTTTCATAATTTGCTTCACATTAGCCATAGATACATTATAAGATGGGTCCAACAGATATTCCAATGATGTCATATGCAACTGCCATTCATCGATTCCATACTTTCCAGCCAATTCGATAGCATCAGCAAAGATTTGTTCATTCTCAGTTCCCGCTAATCCTATGATTGTTTCTGTTCGATATTCTTTGTCACCAATGAATCGTCTTTTATCGCAACCGTAATCCTCAATTCTATCAATGGCAGTGATAGATGCGTCTCCTCTATTGGCTTCTTTGATAATAGATGATGCGGGTACAGTGATAAGATCAGAAAGAGGTACACGCTCCGCAAAGAATCTCAGACCACGTTCATAACGTCTTAACTTGTCATTCGTTGTCCAGCTGAGCTCTCCTGTTTCCAAGTTTTCTGCAGGTTGGAACAGTGAAAAGTACAGAGCCAGTGTAGAGGATTCATGAGCATATATCCGTTTCTTAAAATCCAATCCTTCTCTTTTACAATTATTTTCGAAGTCTGTTAACTTTTTCTTCATATCTTCACTGATTTCTTTCCGTGTATTATAGAGACGCATCGGTGTGTACATAGGATCTCCAACAACACTTTCAGACACTGGAATATCCTCTTTACGCATTACTTTTGTTCGAGCCTCCTTCAACCGTCTTTCACTTTCAGCAATTGCAGTCATCGTTTGCAGAAGGTTTTCCTCACTGGAATTGTTGATTGCACACGAGTATACATCTTCCATGTTAGTATCAGGGGGGAAATGTGGAGAGTTCATGATTTGCATACAAAGTTGATGAACTACGGGAAGTTCCTTCACCTTCATAACTCCTCCAATATACTTGCTCAAGTAGACAGCGTCATTTGAGTTTAGAGCAGCAAGGGCACAATAGGAGATAGCAGTGGCTTTCGGGGTATCAATGTTGAGTTGTTGTGCAAAACTCACAATCTTAATTCCCTTTTTATAGTTTGATCCAAGACGTACCACATCACGAAGAAGTGTGTCATGATCTGATAACTTGATTGCAATTGGCATCATTGTGCATCCCAACTCTAAAGCGGTATCGATAGCATCAAGCCAATCCAACTTTTCCTTTGCCTTTTTGGGTGATATTGGTCTTGCAGCAACTGCGAAGAACTTTGATTTTCCCAACAATGGATCATTTCTCTGTGTTGCCTCTGACATCAATTCATCACTTTTCGAAAGAAGAACCTCTGCGCTTTTTGCCACACTCAACTTTTTCGGATTCTGATGTTGTTCTCGAGGATTCAATGTTAATACAAGTTCCATTAGTTCTGGATGACTCCCTATACGTTCATCTTCTAGAATTTCTCCGGCAACTAGTTCAAGAGCTTCTTCAGTTGTAACCAAGTCTCCGTAAATTCCATTGGCCATATCATAGACATCATCGCGCAATGAAGTCCAATCTTCCATTGATGAACAGTTACCAGAGCGGGATAGTTTGATTAGAACACGTCTTGCACCGTCACTGGAAAAAAACCATTTTTAATTCAAAAGTCTTTTTGCAAAGATAGAACTCACGGCTCTTTCATGCTCTCAAATATCGATTTGAAAGTCATTTTGACACCTCTGGACATCAATGATCCTAATGAAGAAGTTACATTTGAGTATTTATCAACTGGAAGGTCTCCAAGAGATTTCATAAGATCAGCTCCAGTTGATGTGATATTGAGAAGAACTTCAAGAATAACATGATCATCCACTATATCTGGCCGTTCATTCCGATATGCTACTAGTACTTTCGTAGTTCTTTCATTTGTAGCTTTCATTAGATCAGTGATCGCTTTCCGAAGACGTTCTTCATTACTCTCTTCACTTTCTGTCGTGTTCACTTTCCATTCAATCAATGATACAATCTCTGCAGCATGTTCAATATGTTCTTTTTCCAAAAGATGAGAGAATCGATCAGTGAATGATTTCACTGTAGAATCTTGGAATGAAGTGATGCTTTCATTAACAGAAGAGCAAATACGGATATATCTTGCGTATGGTTTCCAAGTTTCCATGTCCTGAACCAGATCTTTGTATCCTCTTTCAATTGATATTTGAAGCAGATTCACACAGATATCAGTGAGTCCACACTCGAAATCAATCTTCGGGAGAGTTTCCCGAACCCATGCAACAAAATCGAAGGTGTCTTCATCTTCTATATTTCCAACATTAATGTTTCTGATCAGTGATTCTGCATCTGGATGTTCGATTAGAATCTGATTCAATCGTTCACAAACACCATCGTTCTGCTCTTCCAACTCCCATTTTTCTTCTTCTCCATCGTCGATTCGTGGCATCAATATTTCATACTTCGTTGGAGAAGTGCAACTTGGAATCGCAGATAGAATTCGTTTTTGATGTGGTTTCATAACAACCATATTCGATTCGATTATTCGGGTCAACGAATCAATGTCTCCATTATGTGCGAAAGAGAGAGCCGCGTCAAGGCAACTTCCTTTTCTTGAAATCATGTAGGCATCAACGTCTCCTTTGATTCGACACACTTCCAACATTCTCCAATGGTGAAGCAACCGAATTTGCCACGTCACACTCGATTCTCCAAGTGACAATCCAAGATCAATAAGTGCTTTGTGAACTTCAAAATCATCGGAATCCGCGCTAGCACACTGTTCGGCTACCCATTCCGAGTCGCCAATTCTTTTCAGAATATCCTCCACATCCTCTACAGTAACCTTGTTTTTCGAGCATTTATCAACCCATTCTGATTTGAGAACCACGTCGATATCAATGCTATCATATGTTTCCGCCAACTCTCTAGCACGCGTATAATCATGCTCAACAAGCTGAAAATTAGACGAAGTTAGATTAATGAAGCATGAAGCGGTATTTGAATCTTCACCGTTCTATTGAAGAGCTCTTGTAAAGTTCTAGTCGGTGAGTGGATCAATGCAAACTCAAATTTAGCCATATGAGTAGCCATCTGCAATTGCTCCGCTGGTTCTCCCATTGCCATCCCAAGAAGCTTTTTAAATGAGTTCCAAACAGTGTAGAACCAGAGTTGGCCAGCCAACTGAACTCGTTTATGAGCAGCTTCTCGGAGCACTGAGTTATCACCATCAGCAGTCAACAAGAATATTTCACGTTGAGCTGGGGATACCATGATAGTATGTTCACTGTAGATATCCTTGTGATCTGGCTCTTCATCAAGTTGCTTTTTCGATTTAACTTTCATCGAGTACATCCTTTCTTCTAGATCTTCAATAGTGCATCTGAGCAAATATCCATTGTCATAAATAACAGCGATTTCCTTAAATGAAAGTGGGATTATGAGAGAATCAGCTTCCAACAACTCACATCGCTATCAACGAAACAAGCTTCCACAGGACGGGGTCCACTGATAAAATTGAATGAAAACTTGACATGAAGCGAGGGAATTTCGAAGAGATATAAAGATCCTGACGTGGCAACAGATACCAGAAGTTGAGAGTCAAAAGACAACGAAAGTTTGGGTAGATACGACATAAAAGAAGTAGAGAAGGGTAGTCGAGAGAAGAATCCACCTGAAGACTCTATAGACGGTAATGAGTCACGTTATCTCGCAAGAAACTAACCATCAGGTGTGGATATTCTAATTGGTTCAACATAGGGATCCATATCCATCATTCGAAAAGAGCATAATCCAGCTGGAGGGGTCACTGACGCAGATTCTTTATGATGTGAAGAAACAAGAAGTAGATTATATTGTGGAAGGACCAGAAATGATCCAGTCTGTCCGATATCCAATTGCACCGACCACATTTTCTTATATTTAGACAGTCGTCCTAATTTAAAAGCAGAAAACACTCCGGAATATTGCAGAACATAAAGATTCTCTATAAACTTGTCACTTGACATTGAGTTATTTGGTACTGTCTGCATTCCACAAATCGCTGTATTTACATCAAAGATTCCTTCGTGTGCTTCTAATGGAATATCGTATAAATACGCTCCCATATTATCAAAAACGTCAATATGTGGTGTACTTCTTGATGAGAGAAGAAGTGTAGAGGAAGATGAAAATTGGAGAAGACAATATTCTGGAGACATTTCTTCGAGTACTTGTACACTTGATTCGTGCTCCAAAATTTCTCCGCTGATTTGATAAATATCCAGCTGTCGAGCATAACTCATCACAGCTACTCGGTCACATTTTCTAAAAAGTTTGTAACTTTGAGTATTTAATACAAAATTTCAAACAACTTACGGTGAAACAGCTAATTTACAAGTCGGTAGAGACTCTACATAATTAGCAATTTGTACAGGAATCAACAAATTCGGAGTACGCATCTCCACATTTGTTAACCATTTTAGAAGCTCGTATCTGAAAATTAATGTTGAAATACAGAGGGTGAAAACTGAAATTACCGTTCTTTCAATAATATCTTGGAGTTCTCATTTTCCAGTTGTGATTTTTCATGATTGGTCCCTCTTATATGAGCCATTCTGAAACTAATTTTTTGAAAAATTTGTAATTGTATTAAAATAAGTATATTTCTATTAAAAAACCGAAAACCAGCATCCATCAGTTGGACATCCGCGTAAATCGACAACGCTGCATTACTGCAAACACCTCCACGTCTATTCGCGGACGAGTTTTGGCAGTCAAAACTGCGGGAGTTTGAAATATGCTTTGCTTCTGATAACAATGAACATTTTTTCGACAATTTCGATACTTTCATTCTGTATTCATATCAGGAATTCATTAACGTTAGTAGAATAAGAGTACAGAGAAGTTTGCAATAATAGTTGGTGTTCTCAAAAATAATTGAAAACACACAAACCTTATTTCATTCGACATTGTCAACTCGGCAATAAAATTTAAAAGATCTGCACATGGGGGGAATTATGTCAGATGGAGGTTATAGAAATTACTTGTGACATTCTCTCCGTTTAAAATTCTTCTACCGGGAAGCGGTAAATACAAATACATAAGGGGCTAAAGGGAGGGGCGTGATGAAGAAAAGAGAAGTCACAAGTTATATTGTGCGGAAAATAACACGGTAAATACTATTAAAGCGGAGAATTCAAAATAGGAATAATTGGTCAGGGGAGGAAGGAGCACAATCATGGTCTAAAAACATGTGGGGAATGAAAAAGAAATACAGGTCGATGGGTTCATTGAAAAGAAAAATTGGAATGAGAGTTTAGTTGCGAACAGAGTCACGATCCTCGTCGGTGTTTCCAAGCTGAGAACCAGTTCCTGATGTCAATCGAGAAGCTGGACGCTCCGATGGAGACATTTCATTGGTCAGGGTGGATCCACGGAATTCATCTGAAATGGGAAACTATAAGAACAAGTATCTTAGAATATTATGTAAAACCTCTGGCAAGACTCGTGTTGCTTCCGAATCTTCTGGATTCTCGGTGTCCCATCAATCCAGGAGTTCTGCGAGCTGCCGTCTCTCGTTGTCTCATAAGAGAAACATCTTTGGTAAGGGTCTCATTGAGATCAGAAACCTCGTTGGCTCTTCTGCGTTCCTCTTTCAACTTGTTATTCAAACGGTCTCGCTCTGCCTCGGTATCTTCCAACTGTGTTCGAAGCTGACGAATTCTGGCATTCTGACGATCAACAGCCTGACGATTGCTTTCGCTCTGTCTCTTCTCCTCTTCAAGCTGTTGTGACAGTTCAGCCATTTTCGTCTCCATCCGTCTCAAAGTTCTGCCCTGTCTCATCTTATCCTGTTCTTCCAGTGAAAGTTGTTGCTCTAAGTTCAACACCTTTGCCTCGGCAACATTTATTTGAGTACGGAGACGAGCCACAGCAGTGTCTGTAATTTTCAAGTACAGACTAATGCTTCATTTCTATAAAACTTACTCTCAGCATCAAGCAGTTGTTGTTTCAAATCACGATTCGCTCGTTCTAATGCAATTCGATCCGATTCGTTCCTCTCACAAACACTACGTTCCATTGACAGATCGGCGGTCATCTGTTCCAACTGTTGCTGTGCTTTTCGAACCTTCTCTTGAGCCAATTCGTTGGCAGAAGCCTCTTCATCAACTTGATCTTCCAGGTCAATAATCTTAGCCTCTAAACGTCTCTTTTCTTCGTTACTGAATGAAGAGGCACGGAGAACAGCGACTTCCTCACTGAGTTCATCTCGTTCGGCTTCTGCCTTCCGTTTTGAAGAGGTGATCGCCTGAATATCAGCATTGAGACTTCTAATCTCGTCTTCCGAGGCTCGAGCTCTCTTCTCAGCATCACGTTGCGCAGCCAATGCGTCCTCCATTGCAGCACGAGCTTCTGATGCATCCAACTGGACATCTTTGACACTCAATTGAGCCTTACGAAGTTGACGAGTAAGATCTTCGATCTGACGGAACGCTGCTTCGTTCTTTTCGGTCAGTTCGCTAATCTGCAACTCAATCTTCTTCTTACTGGCAACTGCAGCTTGTCTCGCGCGTTGTTCCGATTCGAGTTCATCCGTGAGATTACGAATTTTGGAAGCGAGTCCTTTCTTGCGGTCGTCTTCGTCTTCATCTCTGGCAGCCAATTGTCTTTCGAACTCAGATCTCATTGCTTGCGCATTGACTTGTTCTCTGCTTCTGGCGTCTTCGGACATTTGAAGGGCATCCTCCAAATCAATGATTTGTTGTTCAGCACGACTGAGTTCTTCATCGAGACGACGTTTGGTCTTCTCCAGCTCATAAACGTTCTTTCCAGCATCGTCTTTCGTGGAAGCCTACAGAAGTACGTCTTATAAGAGTACAAAATTAACGATAATTCTTACCAAGTTGTCGATTTCCAATTTCAAAGTTCTCTTCTCCTTCTCCAATTGGTCAACAATGTCTTTTTTCTCGGATAACTCATTCATCAACAAAAGCGCCTTGGTTTCTGCGTCACGTAGCATTTGTTGAGCCATATCTCTTTCTTGCTGAGCCAGCAAAGTGTTGTTCTTCTCATCGGCTAGCGATTGTTCGAACTTCCGTCTGGTTCTATCCATGTCTCTTATCTGTACAGACATATCAGCGTGCTCTTTCTGAATATCTTCGGCTTCTTGGATAGCCTTCTTCTTGGCACGTTCAGCCTTGTCTCTTGCCTGTTCAGCAGCATCAGCTCTTTCTTTTTCGGCTAGCAACTCCTTTTCTTTTTTCTTACGAATCTCCTCCATCGCCTCTCTGTTCTCTTCGTCTAACTTTTTGCGAGCTTCTGCCAATTGAGACTTGAGATCTTTGGCTTCTTTATTGAGCTTCTCCTTCTCAACAAGTGCATCATCCTTCAATTCAATGGCAACAGCAAGTTCTTCTTCGAGCTGACGGATCTTGTTACTCAAGTTGGTCCGAGTGCGACGATCTTCTTCGGAGGCTTCCGTAAGTTCCGATAATTGCATATCAAGGGAGGCGTTCTTTTTGAGGAGATTAGAGTTCAGAGTTTCCTCTGCACTCTTCGCTTTCTGGATGTTTTCCAACTCATTATTCATCTGAAAACATGGGCTTTGTATACATTTTGAACAACAGGTAATCACTTACCTTGGACAATTTGGCCATAAGATCTTCGAGGTTCGACTGCATCTCACGCATCTTGTGCTCTTTCTCCATCAAAGTCGCCTCAGCCGTCTTCCGCTTCTTCTCTGCCTCTAGACGAGCCGATGCCACGTTGGAGAGCTCGGCACGGATGTTTTCGTTGTCTGACTCCGCAGATGATTTCGCTTTATCTGCCTACAAAAATGAGCATTGATAAGGGAACAAATAAAAACAATGCAGATGGATCAATATATGACCTAATTGTCGCCCTAAAACTATGTGAAAGGAGAGGGGATCGCGATCAAACAAAAGGGTCGGCATCAACACAAAACAGTGTGCTAATCACTGTAGTCGCGCGCGGGCGCTTCGACGGCAACCATTACCGGACGGACATGGCCGTTGCAACAAGCGGAAAAAGGGAATCGGGACAATTTAGTGGTAATTCGAGCATGAAGCTCCGCAAGAGTCTTCCTCATAACTCCTCCTCCTTCTTCCACGGTGAGTAAATAGGTAATAAGACAAAAAGCAAATACCGAAATTTTCTGACGTTTCAACTGATCAATCGTCTCATTCAGTTCCTCAATCTTCTTTTGGGCTTGTGCTTTCATATCTTCAACAGCTTCATCCGAAGACTTAATAGTCTCTTCAAGTTGCTTCTGAAATATAATTCTTGTTGATTTTGATATCAAATAGGTTACAGTATACCTGAAGATGTGCGTATTCCTCGTCTCGTTTTGCTTTCAGCTGTGAGTGAAGTGCGGTCTTGTCATTAGATTCCTCCAACTCTTGCTTGTAAGATTCTAACTCTTCAGCCATGTCTCTACGAGCTTTTTCTGCCTTTTGACGCGCAGCCTTCTCCTTGTTCGCCTCCTCTACAGCATCATCACACTGTGCACGAATTTCACGAATCTCGCGTTCCAGTTGCTGACGAGCTGCCAACTCTTCGTCATTCCTGTTAAGGAAACCGTCAACTCTAGAGTCATAAAATTGATCACTCACTTCATGCTTATTTGTGTCAACTCGGACTCCTTGCGCATCAACTGATTCGTGAGCTCTTCAGCTTTGCGAGTTCTTTCAAGGCATGCTTCTTGCTCCTCACGAAGTTGATTCTCAGCTGCACGACGACCGTTTTCAGCCTGCTGACGCTGTTGTTTCTCTCTGAAGACGATTATAGATGTTTCTAAGATTTAGATTCTAGTACGGATTTCATAGAGAATATGCTTGTCAACATTTTAAAACATACTTCTCAAGCTCATCGGTGATCTCGGCAACATTGGCTTCCAAACGAGTCTTCGTCTTCATCAGTTGCTTTGAACGTTCAGTTTCGTCGATTAGACGAGAAGAAAGATCTTCACACCGCTCCTCCAAACTTTTCTTCTCTTTGGTCAACTGAAATAAAAAAGCGTTTCGAAATGAATTACGAATTTTTGAACCTTAATTCCAGAATCTTCCAACATCATTCCTTGTGCCTCCAACTCCTTCAGTCTAGATTCGACCTTGTTCTTTTCGATCAGAAGATTTTGACGACTTCTCTCTTCGTCTTGCAGATTTTCTTCAAGATGCTTCACCATCTCAGTCATTCTGCGAGTTTCAGATTCCGCCTTCTTCGCCTTTTGCTCTTCAGACTCCAATCGTTTTGAAACCTCATTGAGCATTCCTTCAAGCTCCACCTTACGAGCAGCAATTCTGGAACGTTCTTCAAAGATTTCAGCTCTTTCAGATGATTCTGCATCTAATCGTGTCTTGAGAACTAATCTCTCCTCATCCAGCTTCTCCATTTGTTGTTTGAAATCAGCGATATGGACTTCAGAACGACGAAGCCTCTCCGATGTAACTTTCAGCTCTTGCTCTTTTTCCGCAATCAGCTCATCCTTGTTCGTGACTTCAAGAAGTGGTTTCACCTTTGTCAGCAGTCTCCACCATTGCCACTCTCTCAGTCTCATCCATGCAAGTCCGTTCCGTTGAATAATCTTGATAGCCACTTCCTGTTCACGTCTGCGAACCATCACACGACGACCAAGCCATCCACGGCACTGAGCTTGGAACGATTCAATGAGAGCAGAAAGCTTCTGATCGCGCATCTCTTCGAATTCTGCAACAACTCCAGCACGGAAGAAGATCTTGGATTGACCGATACGGAATAGATTTTCATCGACTTCGAGGAACTGAGCGATACGTTTCACAGCTTCTTTTCCATCCATAAAACCAGCTGGATTAACATCTGGAGCCAGAAGCTTCTCATAACGATGACGGAATTCTTGGAATGGAAGACGAGTTGGGAAACCTTGGCGACATATACGGATTCCTTCGAGTACTCCATTGCATCTTAATTGATCAAGAACAAGATGTGCATTGAGAACACCATGCTTCTTCTCATGATTGGGAATGATACAACGAACAAAGTGAGGATTGGTATTATTGAGCGTACTCATGAGACGAGTAAGTTGTTCTTTGTAGAGCTGAGAAACTGTACGGAACATTCCCTTCTTTGGCATTCTTGATCCGAAAACTCCAGAATCGGAAGCACTATCAGCTGCGGAGAGACTGCACACATCGGCAACATCTTTCCACATATCCACAATCAAGGATTCCTTGGCAAGTTTGAGTATGTCGAGTACATTCTCGTTCAATGGGTCCATATTCTTCACACGCCATCCCTCCGATTGATAGTCGACTCTTCCGGCATAGTGAACCACGGCAAAGTCGCTTCTTGAACGAATTTCCGGAACAACATACTTTGGATGGTGTGAATGAGTATCGTTAAGACGTTGAACGAACGAATGATCGTTTCCTTGTGGGAAAAGGCAAACATCGTCAAGCGTTGACATGATTCCCATTGGCTTGTCGATCAGATCAATTGTGGGTTGAAGATTGAGACCGAAATCCACGAACTTCCATTCGAGACCCTCATCAAGATATTCTTGTTGCTCACGAACGAACATGGTGTTGTTGAACAATTGTTGCAGTTTCTCATTGGTGTAGTTAATGCACAATTGTTCGAATGAGTTCGTATCAAAAATTTCAAATCCAGCAATATCAAGAATACCAATGAAGCTGACAGATTGTTGACGAGTACGATCGAGTGATTTGTTGAGACGGTGCACAAGCCATCTGAAGAGACGTTCGTAGGACGCCTTTGCAATCGCTCCAACAGCGAATTTGACTTGTTCAACACTCTGTGACCGATGAACAAGATCACGTTGAACCTTGATCTTTGGTCGCAAGAAAGCACGCATCAATTCGGTGACATTAACTCCGAGCAGAGAAGCAATCTTTTGAGCAACGGCATCATTGAGAAGAACTGCCTGATCATTGTTCTTATTCTCTTGAGAGAATTCAAGATTTCCGAACAACATGACAGCAGAAACAACTCGCAGAATTCCAGCGATCTCATCATCGTTCAATCCCATAATTGACATGGCATTCAACGTTTCCTTCATCTCAGCACCATCATCAACGCCAGCGAGTTTACTGTCACCATTAGAGATGAAATTGTATTTGGATAAACTGTCTTCAAGTAAGAATTGCTCTGAAAACACTATTGAGATGAACATGTCTGATTATAGGAATTCTACCTCTCTGTGACTTTGACAGTCCTTTCAATAATTGATAGAAAATGTGGAAGGATCGCTCATTCTTGGCTTGCTTGAGAACGCGTGATTTTTCAAGGAGATAGAATTCAATGTTTGCTCCAGAAATACAACCAGTGCCATCGAAATGAACGCGGATGAACTTTCCCTAAAAATTGTTCAATTAGATGTTGAAGTTCTACACTAGCAACATACGAATCTACTGGAGTTATCGTTCTTGACAGTCTTGCTGTTTCCGAAAGCTTCAAGAATTGGATTGGCTTGTAAGAGTTGCTCTTCAAGCTGTCCCATAACTCGATTTGTCGACGTATCAAGATCAACTGACGTCTTCCGGTTTTTCACCATTGACCGGTTGGCCACGTATGCTAAGTACTGAATGACTTTTTTGGTATTCTCAGTCTTTCCGGCTCCAGATTCTCCACTGAAAGAAAAGGAAAAATTCTAACGAAACTAAACCTTTAAAACTAACGTGCAGAGAATAGACTGATCATCTCGTTCCTGTAACATACTACGGTAGGCTTCGTCGGCAACGGCGAAAATATGTGGTGGCATCTCCTTTCTCTTCTTACATTTGAACTGTTCAGCAATTGTGTCCGTGTAAATTGGAATGCGTTTGTATGGATTGATCACGACACAGAAGAGGCCAGAATATGTCTGAAAACATTTTGAAATAGAGTCTCTCGATGAAAAAGTTTGGGGTTTGTATTGACATGAATGTTGCCGAGGGTATTGATGTCTCACATCTATGACAACGACGAAGACTATCCAAATACCGTTCTGCCATTCATATCCCTCGCCGATGATAGGCGATTGAACTACAAGAAATTGAACGAACAGTAGAACAGAACTTTCTCCGGGAATTTGTCACGAGAACGCGGTCCTTTCTCAAAGTTTTGTACACTATCCGCCCCCTTGCAATTCAAGCCGGTTCCGCCATAAAGTTGTATTTTTTGGTCCAAACGGCACATAGGTCCAAAAAATAAGGCTTAGGCTTATAAACGCTATTCAGTCTCCCAAACAACGACAACCAGCCTGACGAGGGTTTAGATAACGCGAATGGAAACAAAGTTACTCAAAAAAAACTAACGTAATAAAGATTTGAGAAGTAACGTTGTTTGAGATTGTGAAGGACTGAAGCTTCGTTGAGACACGTCAACATTGCCATGTCCTCACACTTGTCGTATTTTGGAGGATTCGGCTTCTGACAGTCATCCGATGAGACACGTTGTCGTTCACCTGTCTCCATCAGTTCAATATCAATTGTTCCGTCTGAGTGTGGGTTTCCGATGACAGCGCCGAGCGCGAACCCGTCTTTCTCACTTGGCACCCACATTAACTTCTTCTTCGCCCAATCCGCCGAAATTGACGGGTTGAGAAAATCTGTTTTGGCCTGAAAATGCTTCATGTGAGCTTGATAAAGTTGAGGAAAAAGCTCACTCTCAACTGGTCAATCTCATCGTTTTTCGTTCGAGATGTCATTATTACCTATCGAGCAGTTGCTATATACAATTTGCTGAAAATGAAAAATCATTAGTGTGAATCAGTAAAAAAAAAGAAGATTGAAAAGGGAGGAGAAACCTTTGCAAGAGGCAACTTTTCAAAACAAGTTTTATGTTTGATGCGCAGGTACAGAGGTACAGTAATGAGGTCCGATAAGCTGATAGAATAGCACTAAACAATCAAGTTCATGAATGGCGGAAAGTGTACAGACGAAAGTATAAAGAAGGGTTTCAATGGGATTTCTATTCTAAAGTATCCGTCTAATTCGATTATGAACTCGAATCTCACCGTCGTCACCAACTTTTGTCTGAACAAAAGCTGGGCGGGGAAGGCGAGCATGGTTTATCGGAATTCGCTCTACGCTCCCAAAGCATCCGGTCACAAGATGTCTCATTTTTCGATTTCCGCCCACATCAATTAAAAAGTTGTGAAAAAGTATGGTTTCCTACCTTGTTGTATTTTATTCCAACAAACAAGTAGCATGTGTTTTTCAAAACTGTTTACGGAACAGAGAAAAGCTGACACGATGGGAAACATGCTTATCACGAGAGGTCACGAAAAGTAAGATGAACGGCCCGTTGAGAAAAGAAAGATAGAATGGTTTTTAAAGATATTCCCGTGATAGTCACATAGATCATGTCACTTTAAAAAAGTAGGTTTGAAAGAGAACCCATTCTTATGAGACGAGACAGATGGACAGGCACTCGCCATAGTTGAAATGAATGGAAAAACGAATGGAAGCGCAGCTGTGCCGGTTTTCCAGCTGTCTTTTCTGTGAGACTGACCCTTTCCTTTTTATTTTCTTCCTTCTCTACGTGCCGTTCACTCTCCCGCTTTTGCATTGATAATGCGATGGGAGACGCGCTTGTGAATCTGCATCGACCGAATGAACTGTTCCGTGGGAATCGACCAATTTCGGTACCGATTTGCAAATTTCGCAATTTCTTAGCATGAGGTGTAAAAGGAAGATACGCTGGGCGACAAGAGGTAAACGAAATGCAAACGAATACCCATTCAGAAAACAAGTGTGCGGCGAGAATAAACGGGTCGAAAAGGGTGAGAAGTAGCGAAGGGAACCTGTGCGATTGGTCACAAAAAAGTGCCGCTATTGTTGACTCATAGTTACGCGCGCAAAAAGTGTACCTATTTTTGCGATATTGTGAAGTTTTCGCGCCACGGAACAGAAGACAATGGGATTGGCGGCCGGATTCGAAACTGGCGCGCACAGCGGGCGAGAGGAGAGTGTCCGCATTTGCGCGTGAGCGTGTACCATTTGAATTGTGCACGGAGGCGCGAGATTGCAGACTTCGTCACTCGTGCTTTTTCGGGCCGAAAATTTCGGCGCTTTTTCCTCCTCAAAAACTTGTACTTTACCAACTACATAGTCAAAAACAAAATGGAAAATAAAGAAGACGGAAATGCTCCTGCCCCAGTTTTGGATGTGACAATAGAAGCACGACCAGAAGCTGCTCCACCGAAAGCAGAAGGTTCATTGTTTTAATTTTAGTAAAAAAAAACACGAACTTGAATTTTTACAGATGGTGTTGTTTCTGTCGAGGAAATTGTTCGAGGCTTAGACAGAATGGAAGAGCTGGAAGAAACTGCTGAGTTACTGTTTGCCACACAAGACCCGTCCGTTTGCACATACCCAGAGGTTTCAAATAGATTCACTCTATCATAAACTTATCAATTTTCTAGGGTTATAAACCGCGGCAAACCGTATTCGCATGTCTCACGTGCACTCCAGCACCACAAATGGCTGGAGTATGCTACGGATGCTCTCTTCATTGTCATGAAAATCATGAAATTGTAGAGTTGTACACGAAAAGAAAGTTCAAGTGTGATTGTGGTAACTCCAAGTTCGGCGACAAGAAATGCACATTATATGAAGAGAAAGATGCGGTGAATGAGTACAATCTCTACAATCATAATTACCAAGGAAAGTTCTGCACTTGTGAAGTATACTATCCGGAAGATGATCAGTTACGAGAACTCACCATGTGCGACATGTGCGAAGATTGGTTCCATAATGAGGTATTCATAAATAATGATAGTTTTCATACGTAAAACGATTTTAGCATATGGCAATCAAGTCTGTTGATCTAGAAAATGCTTCTGACGAAAATGCAGCTAATATCGCATCTATGGTATGTATATTTTATAAAAAACGTATCCGTATTATCCATTTTCAGATATGCTCACAATGTGTCAAGAAGTTTCCGTTTGTCAGACACGTTAAACCTGGGCAGGAGATCGTGTGTTATTCCAAACTGACTCTGGAACAAAAAGCTTCAGTAGAGGAATCAGAGCCACAAGCCTTAATGATCTCGAATTTCCGTCAGTTTTTATGCAAATGTACAGATTGTGTCCGAGTTTACGAAATGGCCGATTGTGAATTCTTGTTGGATAATGAGGATGACATGGCAACTTTCGAGAAGGAATCGAAAGAGAAGGCTGCTCAAATTCCTAAACCAACTGCAGAAGACGAAATGAGAGAGTTGGTAAAAGAAGTGGGTATGGAAGGTGCTCAAGTTTTTTATGCAGGTAACGGAATTAGTCTTATAGTTCAAGAAACAATGAATTCATTCAGGAGTTGAACATTACAAAAGAAAACTTGCTGAATTTGTCATGAACGCAGGAAAAGACGGAAGAACGATTAGCGAGGAAGACGTCAAAAAGTTTTCAGCAGAAATGCTCAACAGTGTTAAACGGAGACGGCTTGAAGAATAGACCTAGTCGTCATCTTCGTCCTCCTTTGTCTCTCTTGATCCTTGAACATGTAAACCTCTTGAATATCCTGTAAAAATCACATCCTCTCATTCTACGTAATTCCCAGAATCTCACCGAATCTAAGTTGATCCACGACAAATGAAACAAGAACAGTAGCTGCTCGTAGGCTTTCCCTGTGTATTTTCCATCCTTGATATTCTCGAATCGTCTCCGTGATTGCTTCTCCCAACTTGTCCCAGTAATCAATCTATGTTTCATTCTTGTTCTTTTTATTTTCATTACAACGTATCTCCTCACCTTCATTCCTTTTGTACGTCTGTATTTTGCGTGCTTTTGCCCAATCTCTTGACACATTTTTGATATTTTGTCCGGCTCATCCAAATTTTGCATAACTGAAAAAAGGACGCTTAGTTTCTAGTATCGCAACCTGAATCTATCCCACCTTTCTGTAAAAATTCGACAATCTGAATGTTATGATAATCGAGAGTTGATCTGTCGAGGACCTCACCAATTGTACTCTTCCTAGCCATCATTCTTCTCGTTATCGTACTGCCACAATTGGACGGCCCCTTCTGACTCATATGTCTCCATGCGTTTCGAACGATTACTTTCTGATTGTGAAATAAAAACATTTTTAAATGATTCGTTCTTTTCGATTTCTAACACATCCTGGGTTTCTATCATCTCACACTTACCTGATAAGAATTTAAAATCTGATTATCGGCTTTCCTTGTCTCGGGCTTCTTCTTCGCAACAGGCGGGGGAGTCGGGGAAGAAGTAGACGAGCCCATCTGGGAATGAGCACGAGTTGTGAAGACTCGACTGAATATATATCGAAATCTGCTTCTCATTGGAAAATTTTTCAGGAAGCACACATGGCAGAGGGCGGAAAATTACAAACAAATCAAGGGTCATCGCTTTTCAGTTTATTGTGAGTTTTTCTTGTGGAAAAGATTAACAACAAAAAAGGAATAAAAATAAATGATGAGCTCTTTCAAGATTCCCCATTTCCGCAGCGATCGCGGTTCGATCAGTGGTTGCCGCATATTCTGATTTTTTCGATGAACGCGTCGAATTCACATCGCCTGTGTATTCGTTTGAACGCCTGAAAGATGGAGTTGCAATGCTGGAAGATGGGTTAGACCCTTTTGAAGCGAAGAATATGCATTTTGTAAGCTTTAAAAAAGTTATAAACCTCTACTGTGCATTTTCAGCCGCCACTGACTCTCCATCTGTTTCGATTCCTTCTGAATACTGCACCTTCAATATTGCTTCCTTTTTGGATTCTCCTGGATGTAGGCACTGCGTACATGACAGCTAAAGCAGCAGAAACAGTCTGGAGAAGATCTCACGGAGATGAAGAATCTCAGAATATGGGAAACCTCATTTTCAGTCTCTATGCTTTCAACCCAATCACTATCATCTCCATTGGAATTCTTTCATTGACTGTGTTACAGAACGCCATTTTTGCTGCGATCTTTCTGTTTTTTGTGACAGATCGTCCAAAAATCTGTGCGATTCTTATTGGTGCATGGTCGTCATTCACCATTTACCCATTTATTTTAATATCTTGTCTCGCTTTTGGATCAAATGTTTCTAGTAAACCTGCTGAGGTGAAATCAAAGAAATCTGAACCCTCACCATCAAGCCTACCGGTTCAAAAGTCCATCACGCAGTTTCTGTCACTAGTATTCCTCTCTGTATTCAGTGCCACTATTTTAATTGGAATCAATTTTCTTCTGAATAGAAGTAGCTTGAACTTCATCGAGCCTGTTTATATGTCAATGTAAGTTTTAAAAAACTCTCATGCTAAAGATCTTGATATCTTTTTCAGTTTGCAATTCTCGAATATCCAGCCGAATGTCGGTCTCTACTGGTACTTCTTCGTTCAAATCTTCGAACATTTCCGGTCGTTTTACACCAGATCGTTTGTTATATTGTACTTCTTCATGCCGATTCCAATTACTTTGATGATTCGGCGTGACTCTGTACTTCATTTCACTATTATCGGACTTCTTGTATCCATTTTCTTCCCATATCCGACTCTCAATCAGGTCTCACTTGTTCTTGCGATTTTACCACTTCATCGGGCTTATAAGAAACGTGAGCAAAACTGAAACAAATATCGATTCGTAGTTCAACTTATCTTCAGATTTCCGTTACACAATTCTCATTGCCGGAACCATCGTCTCTACTATCGCTTTGATGCCTGTGATGTGGCATATGTGGATGGTCAGTTCTAGTGGAAATGCGAACTTCTTCTTCGGTGCCACAATTGTCTACAACGTTGCTTTGATCAATATGGTGATGGATATGATTTTTGTCTATTCGCGACAACAAATCGATCTCAATTATAGTGATACACTGAAACAGAAGACGAAAATGGATTTCGCAGTCTATTGATCTCGAGTAATCAACTTGTTTTTTTGTTTGAAATTTTATCCGAAATGTTACTTAGTTTATGAAAATATTTATTGTACAGATAATAATAATAATGACAAAATGTGATTGTATGTGATCTTATGCCACTGTCGATATGACCAAAGGTCTTGGACGAGTTTTGAAGACGAGCTTCTTTCTGATTATAGCCTTCACCACGGCGTTTTTCTCCCCATCATCCCGTTGTTCAGTTTTTTGAATCACCAGCAATGGTCGATCGGTTTTCATTATCTACAAGTAGGCTTTTAGAAAAATAAGCGACGCGACGAGTCAATAAATATTTACCTTTCCTTCAAGTGTTTGATTCCCAATAATCATGTAAACGTTGTTGTTGTCTCCCCAACAAATCGTACCTGAACAGCATTTGTATTTTGATAAGGTACATGAAAAGTTAATAACGAACCCAATGTTTTTCCATCGAAACTGCCCTCTTGTGGAGCAATGTATCCGTGTAACTCAATAGCCATCCATTCTTGATTTCCTTCTCTAAAAATTTTATCTAATAAGAATTTATATAAATTGTATTAAAACTTACGGGTTTGGGATCAATTTGATTTGCATATTTGGAAAGGAAGCTTGAAGTCTGAAGAGAACAAAAAATTTTTTCAATTCGAGATTTATTCAAAATTGCCGCAAAATGCAATGGGGCGCACATGCCATCGCGCTCGATTGTTTGATTTTTGCAAGCGGCCACTTGTTCCTCCCAGTGTTTTTTATCGAAAGTCTCTTTTGAAGTGGGCAAGAACTGGTTAATATATCATAAAATCAATATTTCTTATCAGGTTCCGAATGGACGACATATTCAGTGATGATGACGAGTTTGAAGCCTTCCGGGATCAGCTCTTTGAAGGGAAAAATGACGAACAGGTGTTGTAGCCATGTTATTGCATTCCATTATGAATAATATTTTTCAGGATGAGAAGCTGGTTCCAATGTTTGGATTGTATGCTATCCATACAACTTCAAATCAGCAGAAACCCAGACAAGATATGTTTTTGAGAGGATTGGAAGCGCCTTCTAACGATTTAGATCCCTATAAGGATGTAATTTTCGACCATAAGCAGCCGGATTTCAAGGTTTTTTTCAACCAAATGAGTTACCGGTGGAGTTGATTTTCAGAAAAAGAACAACTGCGGAAACTTCTCATTCTTCGGAATGAAGCAAGACAAGTTCAAAATGGAAACTTCGGGATTTTCGATCCAGGATCAAATCGCCGAACGGAATAAACTATTGGAGAAAGTGAGAAGAATGGAAAAAGAATCACAAAATGACATAAACGAAGATGGGAAATATATAAAGTAATTTTTCATTCCGAAACTTCAAACAACTTTTTTTTCCAGAGAATCTCCCAGACCGAAACCATTGCAAGCTCGGAAGGTGAATGTCGATACTCCGAGGCCAGCTATGCGGAAAAGATCCCGAAGAATCGTTGTGAGCAGCGACGAGGATTCTGATTCAGAAGTAGAGATCAACCGTTCACCACGAAAGAAGAGAGTTTCTCCAGAATACAATTAAATTGCCTCATTCACTCACCTCGTGTCAAATTAACGTGTACTAGACCTCGATCTCTTATTCTCAAATTTTTAGTCATCTTTGTAGAATTATGGAAAGCATAAACATTCTGTCAGTTCGTTTTCAAAATTCTCGAAATATGTGTTTTTGTTTCGGCGTTTCACTCGCACCACCAACCATAATTACCTTTTCTTCGCAGTGAAGGCCGAGGGGGCCAATGAGCGAGTATGTCTGTCCTCCTGCCTGTCCCATTCAACAAAATACACTACTCCGTTCTCCTTCAGCCAGCGCCTCCGACGATTTACAACGAGAGCCCGCCGAATCTCTTTCCGTGAAGAGACATCGAAACACACTGTGTGAATCGTGGAGAGTTAGAGAAAACGAGAGTCGATCGAGCAGGAAGAGAGAGACAGAGGCTTTCGAGAAGCATCCTCTTTTCGAGTAGCACTATATCTCGTTTATCTCTGATTTGATTTCACACTTTTTGGCACTTTTCGGAATAACAATGGGAAAGAACTTTGGTGAGTTAATTATTCTATAACTTGTGGCTGTAATTTACTCATGTTTCAGATGAAACCACGTTGCTAAAGTCATTGGAAGGCATATCCGATGCGGAGAAAGTCCAGAAATTGATCAAGAAGCTTGCGGATTCTGAGAAACAGAATGCCGAGTTGAAGGCAAAAGTTGTTGATGTATGTTTCAATTTATATGAATTTGTGCTTTAAAATTGTTGTTTTCAGTTCGACAAAGTTGTGAAAGTCAAGGATCTGACTGAAAAAAAGCTGGAGAGGAATAATCAGGTATTGATTTTTCAAAAAGAATAAATTCCATACAGCAAAAAACTGAGACAGTCTAGCTTCTTCAAAATCCAATACTAAAATAAAATAATATGTTTTCAAAAATCTCCAAAAGTCTTCATAAAACCATATACCATACAGTTTTAACTTTTAAAACTAATATTAATAGAGATTTAAAGTAATTTTGAAATTTTCACACTTTTTGGATCTTTTCTGAGATTCGGAACTAGTTTTTCTCTCAAATTTTTCCTTATGAAAAAGTTCCATTTTAATTCCAACACAGAAAAATAGTTATACATTTCTTTTTGGTGTTTCAGAATCTCAGCCTATAAATATAAACAATCTGCAATTTCCAAAACTACTTCATCCCCACACTATTAGAAGACTTCTAAACCTTCTCTCCTCAGAGTCATAAAATTGCGATCACGAAAATTCCAAGCATTTTTCTCCTCAAAATGATAGCAGGTGTCTCTCATCAAGCACTCCGGAAGAGCTCAAAGAATGTCTCAAATATCTTTTCTGTTTTAATAGAAGAGCCCCACCCCCACTTTCTATCTTCTTTTTTTTTCTCATTGATCTTTGTGAAAAATCAAACTGTTAATTTCAGGTTCTTCTCCGAACAGAAGAGGCTAAAAGTAAACTGGAAGAGTTATGCAGATCACTCCATAAGGCCAATCAACAGACCCGAGATGAGTCAATTGCCAAGATGAAAAAGCTCGAAGTGGAAAGAGCACAGGCTGTTGAGCAACTCAAAGTTACTCTGAAAGATATTGAGAAGACGATGGCCGAGGGAAGATCAAAATCTGATTCATTAGCAGAGGATAACAAGAAGCTTAGTGAAAAATTCACAGAAATAGGACAACAGTATCAGGAAAGAATGAATGTCATTGATCAGCAAATGCAAAAGAAGGAGAAGTATTGGGAAGAATTCGGAAAAGCCAAGGATCTTGAGATTAAACTCCTTCAAGCCAAACTCGACGCTTCTTCAATTCAAGTCAGAAAAGCTGGAATTGAGAAGGATGAGCTGGCGAAGATTGTTCTGGAAGAGACCGCCCGTGTTGGTGGAGCTTTGCAAACAGAGAAAGCTCTTCGTGATCAAGTTCAAGAATATTCTTCAAAGTATTCTGAATTGACGAGTTGTCTATCGAAGAGTAATGAGGCATTCGATAAGTTCAAGAAAGAAATTGAGAGAGTGAACACGAAATGTACTCAAATTGAGAAAGAGGGATTGACTTTCAAAAAGAAGTGTGATCAGGCTAATCAGTAAGTTTTTTTTTGTTGAAAACCTGTAATTACATTGTTGCACTCCTCATCAATGTGAAACACTCATGATTTTCAGAAAAGTATTGGTATTGACAATGACAAATCAAGAATATGCTGAGAAGATTGCATCATCAGAGAAGAAGATTCAAATGCTCGAGAATCTTTGTCGTGCTCTTCGAAAAGGCGAGGAACCTACCTCTTCCACCACCACTGCCACAGAACCGGCGACCGCCACGAACTGATGTTTCACTTTTGAGAAATAAATCTCCTGCTGGTCCCGGATCTCGTGTAAATAATAATCCTCCTCAATCATAATTGTTGACTACTTCTTACTGTATTCTTAATCTCTATGTCTTTTTTTGTTTGGTTTATAAGTCTCTCAGAATCCCCTTCTTTCTATATTGCACCATATGCATTCGTGTAATTTATTGGTCCCATCATAAATATTTTCCACAAAATATATATTTGTGAGGTTTTTTTGTTTAGAAAAAAATTTTTGAGGCGAAGGAGCGGAGAGGGGTGGGACCCTTCAGAGCAAATGAGCTCCTTCCACTCCTCCTCCTCCTACTCCACAAGCAAACAATGTGTCTCACTACTCACTCTCCTTCCGAAGATTCTTTCCGGCAGCTTAGAACTTTACTGCCACGTGATGAAAGCCAGATGAATGGCAGAAGCAAGAAGAAGAAGCACACACACGGCTAATGGATACGAAGTTCTATTTTCTTTTTTTTTGTTTGTTTTTCTGAAGTTTTCGGAGCTGATCTTCTGATTCTTTTATGGTCTCAGGCCTGATCAGGAAATACGGTATTCTCATGTTTTTCTGTATGAATTCTACAGATTATTTCTTAGAATCTAGAATTCAGTTTCGAAGTGAATTTTAATCCAAAAGTTATCATGCAGTTTAAAACGATTCAATTTCTTAATTATGGTAGAAGCGAAAATACATCATCCTTTGGAGTAACTTCTTAGAATCTTTATCAGTTATTAATTCTCATCATCCATTCTCACCTTTTCCTACTTCACTTATGAACATTCCATTTGATCTAAACTTTTTCGAATAAAAAATTTTTCTAAATAGAACTCTGAACTAACCAGCAACGATCTCGTGATAAGTGAAAAAATGAGAAAATGTCCAATCAGAACTGCTTTAAATATAGCATGTTTGAGCCCCATCCACATTCCACAGGTAATTGCAGCATTCGATGTTAATTCTGAGCCTGACCGTTCTGATAAAGTACAGTTCTCGTCAGACCAGTTCTTATTTTTCCGAAGCTCTGATTAGGGTGTAGAACTATTGTGTTCTCTAAGTTTAGTTCAGAGATTCCTTTTACCAGATGATCAGGTTCAGAAAAATGCAGTAACTCATAATCTTCAAATTTGCATTCGCTTCTTTTGAATTCAGAATTCAACTTTTCTTTCTGAAAATAGTATCGTTTCATGAGTAGGTATTTTTGAAGAACACCATTCCGAGCTTTATAAGGCATTTTTTGATCCCATTCACGAATTACTCCATCTCAATATCTGATGTTTTTGATCAGATACTGTTAGACCTCGAAGTTCAGTTGGTTCCTAAAATCTTCCCAAATGTTGAAGCTGTTTATCTTGAACCATAAATCTTAACCACCATTCAAGTTGTTCTGATCAGCTCTCTATAGGTTGTAGTCCGGAATCTGGATGTAATCTGGATAGTTTTTCGCTCGAGTTCAAGTTTCTAATTGTGACAAAAATAGAAACTCTTCTCATTTAGGAAACTCATAGCTTTGTATTATGTTTTTCGAATTGTTTTCACTGTGATAGATAATTCCAGAACGATGTCTCTTTTCAGAGCTTTCTTGCAAATGAGCTGTTTTTTGTATCAGAACTGTCGACGGTATCAGAACTGCAGAGGGGCAGATCTGAACATGTTTTTTTGGAAACGGCAAAGTTCCAAAACTGCATATTGCTTTCTCAAAAACCTCGTTAAATGTATCAGGAGCCATAAACTTCCCTGTCTCATATACCCAAAGTTTCTGAAATTAAAAACTGTTCCCTCGTCGTTTCCATTTTCTTACAAAAGAAAAATTTTCAACTTCCGTTCAGATTACTCGTTCTTTGTTTTCTTCTTCAACTTCAAAAAAAAAGTTTTCTCACTTCTTCTTCTTATTCTTCTTCCTGTTTCCTTTATATCCGATGTCCATCATCTTCTCTCTGTTGGTGCAAAAGAATCGGAAAAGAGAGGCAGTCCGGAAGGGAGAGAAAAAGAAAGAGAAACAAAACTTTTTGAAGGCATCTGAGAAGACGAAGAAGCAAAGAAAAAAAAACGAAACGAAACGAGGCGACGTCAAAAAGTGATATGAATAGTGTAATTGTGTATGGAGAAAAGAGAGAAGAAGAAGCGCCTTCTCACTATGTGTGTGTGTGCCATCAGATCCAGAGAGATTAGGAAAAGGGAAGAAGAAGAAAACTCTTTTTTTTTCTCACAGCTCATTTTTTTTTCTCTCTCGGATCTCTCTTTCTCTCTTGGAGCACCCCCCCCCCCCACTGGAGCAGAAAAACGCGCCTCTCCTTTGCTTATTCACTCCAAGAAAAAGAAGAAAAAAGAAGAGGGACCGCCGTCTTCTTCTTCTTCTTCTTCGTACACACACACACACACACATTTTTTGTGCTGCTCGCGGAGCAAAGCAACGGCGTCACGGATGAGGTGATTCTATTTTGCCCCCCTCTCTCTCTTCCACCTTCAACGTCTTCTTCTTTTTATTCTGAATCCTTTTTCCTCCTCTCAACACCCCCTCAATCTTCACCAACTTTATGGATCACTAATCATTTGGTTAATCCATAAATTGTTGTTTTTTTTCCAAAATCTTTCAAATCTAGAAAATAATCGCTTTGTTCAATAGGGTTTAGTTTAATTGAATGTTCAATACTTTGGAAAGTGCTTGTAAACAAAGAAAGTATCTAATTACAAAGGTTTCAATTAGGCGAGATATTTTCGAAACTTTTTTTTTCGGTTTTGAAAAGTTTTTTGGTCTAATGGAATTTGATCAAGTTGGGTTACAAACAATTTTTGAAAAACCAAAATAACTCAGAAAAAAACTACAAAATCGTTGAGCTAATTGATATTTTTGAAGTATGTGTTTCCAGTATTCCTAGATGGTAGTTCACATTTGTTCTGATTTTGGATCAAGTTTGGCCCCCTCTACTTGGAACTGAGTTTTATGATAAAACTTTTGTCCAAATAAAAAAAAGAGGTTTACCAAAGCTTCAAACATTTTAAGACATCTATCTGTAACTTTGAGATTGTTGGACTTGGATTTGCAATTTCAATTTTTGTTTTTCTACTTTTGAAGACAAGACACTTCTGAATGCAGTTATTATGATGCATCTTTTTACTATTTTCGTACAGAAATTGAGAAACATTGAAATCTGTTTTCGATTCGAACGCCGTTCAAATTTTGAGTTCCAATGATATTTCAAATCTTGATTTCCTTGAAGCTTTTCGTGCTCTTTTTTATAAGACCAAGATCTTGGAAAGGGAGAAAAATTTTCATTTGTTTTCCTGAAAGTCCAAAGTGAAACCTTTTTGAAGGATCCAAAAAAATGAACGTTCTTATTATGTTTTCGGTGTCGTATGTCACCTTTCTCGACAAAACTTTTTTCGATTTTGAACTGATTGAGACCTAGATTAATCTATATTGGCAACCAATATTCCTAATTCACAATCTGAAAACCCTTGGAACCAAAAGTTTTAGAACTCCAACCAAATGTTTTTGGTTAATAACTATTTCATAACCATCTCCTCAGTCACTATATTCCCAATAAATCTCCCAAAATCTTTTCCAAAATCCCCCAAACTGATACCATTTCGTAACAAAAGCCCAAAGCCGCCGCCTGTCTGACTCACTGTCTGCGTCTCTTCATCTTATCCAATCTCTCTTCATCTTAACTCTGCAACTCATTTTTTGAGATAACTTGACAATTTGTTCTGTTGCCTATAATAATAATGATGATGATGATGATGACAAACAATATCTAAAGATATATATCTCGCAAGTAGAAAAAGAAGGAAAAAAAGTAGAGAAAAAGGAAAAAAAAGGGGGAGGAGAGGATATGTGTGAGCAAATAAAGCCGCGCAGAGCACCAGCAGCAGCTCCTGGTGATGGAAAAGAGAGAAACCATCCCCGAGAGCTCATTTTCTTTTCCCTCCAATCCGCTGCTCTTACTTCTTATTTATTCATTTTTACTTTTCTTCTTCATCTTCTTCCACTCTAATCTTTTTTTCCGATCCTTTTCTCCCTTTCCATCATCATTTTTATCCGAAAAGACTTCACAAAACTCTTTTTCACCCATCCACCGGCCGCCCTCTACTTCGGCGGCGGCGGCTTCAGTTCAGTTCGGTAGCGGCGGCGGCGGCGGCTCCCGCTCCGAAGCTCTCAAGTACCTCCTCCTCCTTGCTTCTTCTTCTTCTTCTGTTTTGTGAGAGTGTGAGCCTTCTTCTTCTTCTTCTTCCTTTGCTTCTTCTCTTCACGACGGGACTCCTTTCGGTGAGAGGAGTAGTTGGGGAGGCTTTCTCTCTGTGCAACTGACTGACTTTAAACAAAATCGGGAAACAGAGAGAGAGAGAGAGAGGGAAAAGGGAGGCCATTCCCTCTCCTTTTGCTTCGCCCAGGTTCACATTGCCCCCCGAGAGCCGCCATCTTGCACATTGAATCCGGAGGAGACTCTTCATCAACTCCCTCCGAAGTGAAGAAGAAGACTCTCTATTTCTCTTTTCTCTTTGTTTTCTTTTCTCCCCCCACCCATCCGATCCACTCCCTCCCACCCCCTTTTTGAACTCTTCACCTTTTCTCTTTCTCTCTCTCGCTTTTCCCTTTGATTTCTCTTTTTTGTTGCAACCTTTTAACCGAAACTCTCATTTAACGAGCCGCCCGAAATTGGGTCTTGATCCGAACTGATGTTCGGAGACGGTATTTTTTGCTTTGAGTTTTAGGACCAGGTCTTAGAGGGTCCTATTTTCAAGATTGAGTTCGAAGGTTACAAAAGGACCAATAATCCCAAACAGTTTTAAACTTCATTACCGTTTGAGACCAGACCTTTGTGACCGGAGACTGGAGCTCCAATTCAGATCCAAAATCTAAATTCTCAAACAATCTAAGCGTTCAACTATTGCCTAGTCTATTTCAATTCGAGCTCACCTTGTCCACTTTTAGATTTTCACACCTGGAAGACTAGAAAATAGACGAGGGAATAGACTTGTTCTGAAATTAAACATCTTACAAAGTGTTTTCTTTTTAACTTTTTGCATTTTTTTGTATATAGACTTACTAATGCCGTAGTCCCTATTTGGTCCTTACCACGACATCAGCTAGATCCGTCTCATGCCTAGATTTAAACATTTCTAGATCTACTAAAATCCAAAAAGTCTTCTTATCTTGAACATAGAACCAAATGGACCTACCTTCCAGTCACCATGGTCTTAAAACCAATCCCCTGTTTCTTTTTAGAGTTTCTGCCTGATCTAAAAACCAAAAGAACCATATCCTTTGGTCAGCTGAGATAGGAAAACCCCCATAAATCTAAAGGATCTTGATCGACCAATTCCATAAATCCATCATCTCAAAATTTTTTTAATTTCGCAATATTGCTTTTTATCCAAATCTTCTTCTATCCTCATTTTCCAATTTATCAATCACTTGTTCCTCCAAATATATCCCCCGATTCCAATAAACGCTGACCTCTTGAATGTGTATTTGTGACACCCCTTTAGAATATATTTGTAAGAAGGAGGAGAAGGAGGAGAAAAGGGGGAGAAAAAAGGAAAGATTCGACGGGCGAAAAAAAATTGAATTCCGCCCTCGCTTCTCCTCTTCTTTTTTAGAGAGAGAGAGGCTCCTTGTAAGGGCACCTGCTGGCTGGAAAGGAAGAAGAAAGACTCTTTCCGAATGTCTCTTTTTTTTTGCTTCTTCTTCTTCTATCAAAGAAGAAGAAAGAAGAGACAGAGAGAAGGGAGCAGTCAAGCGACTACACACGTCTTTCACTCAATGAGTGAGTGTATTTGTGCTCTTCGTCGTCCGTCGTCGTCCCGAGGAAACCAGGGGACAAGGCAGTAGACTCTCTCTCTCTCTCTTCCACCAGAAAGAGGGAAAAGCTGAGAGAGAGCTGTGGCTCGGTGAGAGCTCAGGCCACACTACTCCCTCCTCTCTCTCTCTCTCTCTCTCTCTCTCTCTCTCTCTCTCTCTCTCTCTCTCTCTCTCTCTCTCTCTCTCTCTCTCTCTCTCTCTCTCTCTCTCTCTCTCTCTCTCTCTCTCTCTCTCTCTCTTCGTTTTTCCACTACTCTACGTCTATTTCAGTCTATTGATCCATCCTCTCGTCTTATACTAATACTTCTCATTTCCTTTTTGATTTGTTATCATTTCTCATTTTCATTTCACGTCACTTTTATCTTCTCTTTTCCTCATCTTAACCATATTTTTTCAGGTCAAAATTCGCTTAGAGACGTAGGATTTGCGTGTGTGTGTGGGGGGTCATCATCATTATCAGTGGCACATCTCGCGCAGAAACAACAAAACAAAAGTAACGGCAAATGGGAAATGAATGGAGGCAGATTTGACTTTGACGATGGTGGAACCTATGTAGGCGGATGGGAAGAAGGAAAAGCTCATGGTCATGGTGTATGTACTGGTCCACAGGCGAAAGGAGAATATGCTGGTGCATGGCATTATGGATTTGAAGTGTCTGGTGTATACACGTGGCCATCGGGTAATACTTATCAAGGACAATGGCAGAATGGAAAACGGCATGGATTGGGTGTGGAACAGAGAGGAAGATGGTTATATAAGTAAGTTTGAATGAGGGGTACTGTAGGGCCAAATTTTCGAAATTTCGAAAAATTTCATGATAGTTTAGAAAAAAAGTTTTTGAAAATTATGGAAAGTTTGGATTTGAAATTATTCGAAAATTTCTATTTTTTCCACTTTTGAAAAGCTAGATTTTGAGCTTTCCGGTCTTTTTTGTTGGATTTTCCTCTTGGCGAACAACTTTTCCATTTCTGAAATTTTTGTAAATTAAAGATTTTCCAAACAAATCCCCAAAACAAATTCCTTCATTTCAGAGGAGAATGGACACAAGGTTACAAAGGAAGATATGGAGTCCGACAGTCGGCAAATTCACAGGCCAGGTATCAGGGAACCTGGTCTGCTGGATTTCATGATGGATATGGAACGGAAATTTATGTGGATACAGGAAGTTATCAAGGACAATGGCTACGTGGAATGAGACATGGATACGGTATTCGAAAGAGTACAACGTATGCCAACGCAGCCAAATTTCGATCAAAATCACAAACGCATGCTTCGTTGACGAGTTTGAGAAGTGGAAGAGTTGAAGAAGAAAATGCAGAGGAGCATAGGCATAGTAAGATTTTTTATGAAAATTGAAAAGTTTTCCAATAAAAAACTGTTTCAGAAGAAGGACTATCTGGACGTGGAGGTTTTGTGCTCCGTGCCAACTCAGCGGCTCCTCAAAGAAGAAGAAGATCACTTTCAGAAAGAAGTTTAGCTGTAAAAAGAACTCTTCTATCCGGACTTCGAATCAAAAAACAACACTCAACCGGAGACATTCATCAAAGAGTTGCATCAATGACCGGAAGCCTTCGTTCAAGTGGTTCGACGATGAGTTGCACTTCAGAAGACTCACTACATCATCACGGATTGCAACAACCAGAAGAAGAAGCCGTTGAGGAGAGCTCTATAGAAATATACATGGGCGAGTGGAAGAACGACATGCGTAGTGGTTTTGGAGTGTGTGAAAGAAGTGATGGCTTAAAGTGAGTTATTATTTTTTGGAATAAAGAAAAACGAAATAATTCGTAGATACCACGGCGAATGGGCAAACAATGCAAAGTGTGGATTCGGAGTGACAACATTCAAAGATGGAACTAAAGAAGAAGGAAGATACAAGAATAATATCCTAATTGCATCTTCTAGAAGGAAAGGAGTCATCTTTATGAGAGCTTCGAAATTCCGGGAAAAGTTGGAACAAGCAATGGGAACAGCTCAAAGAGCCGCGAGTATTGCTCAACAAAAAGCTGATATCGCTGCGAGTAGAACTTCAACGGCAAGAGAAAGAAGTGAACAAGCAATGTTCATCTCAAGACAAGCCAATGAGGATTCTGAAGTTGCTAGAATTCATGCAAAACAGTTTGATCCAAGTTTTAAACAACCTGGAACTCGTCGTTTGTTAAAAGAGAATAATGGAGGAGAATCATTTGGAACTGATCTTTCGGATGCGTTATCCTATTCAAGACATCTTTCACAGACACATAGTAAACAACATTCTTTTGAGCAGGTGAGCAATTTTATTTTGAGTTTGGGAATATTTTTTAAAAAACGAAAAAAATTTATCGTTTACAACTTTGAAGTTCAAATTTGAACTGCAACTAGTTTAGTGGCACAACTAGGTTCAACTCGATGAATACTTTCTCAAAGTCAAGCTTAATCATTCTGACGTTCTAATATGACCAATCCAAAAGGAAGTCTTAAATTTGACTTTTCAAACTTCCTTCATAACTCTTTCCATCTTTCAGAATCTCTCCGTTGATATGGCTGATGATATGACACCTCCATCCCGTGCCTATCAGAATCATGTTTCTGCCAACACAAATCACGTCAACTTCATGCCCCAATACGGCTACTCAAATGATCCAAATTCCCAACTTCAGACACCCATTATTAATTCTCAAGATCTCCTTCAACCCCACCACAACATTCCTCCCAATATCGATCCATCAATTCCATCAGTGTCCGTTGTTCATGAAGAGGAGAAGCCGTTGATTCTTCAACCCCAATCAAATTTAAATCAACCAGGACCTTCGAATCTGAATACACAGGCACCGAATGTAATGTCTTCAAGATTCTCATTGAGGTGAGTATTGACACATCTGGAACATCTTTTCGAAAAAATCCAATTAACTTTTTTTAGTGACGATCATTACGATCAATATGTAATGGCTGGAGGAAGTCAGCAACAGCAAAAGCTTCGACGCAATCGTCCATCGCTCATGAGACAGGCGGATGTCAACGAATCGAGTGTAAGTTTCTTCTTCTCTCTTCATTTGAAAAGAGGATTTGAGACAAAGTAGTATAGAAAGGGGGAAGGGAAAGAGTGTTCTATCTATCCACTCTCAATTCCTCCCTCACATATTAGTTGTTGTAAAGTAGAAGAGATTTCATTTCTATCTAATAGAGAAAACCGACGAAGAAAAATCGATTTCTTGCAGGCTGCGGGAGCATCCGGAGGGCTCAATCGAAGGTCGACTCTTGCTTCGGCACGAGATCGAAACGGTGATGTTAACCATCCAACAGGGGCAATAGGAGCATCTCATGCTGCAAAATTAACAGCAGCAAGTGGTGTAGATGGAGAGAATATGGGAAGTCTTCCGAATATTGCAGAACTTGAAAATCATGGGGTATGATGAGGAAAAGGAATGGAAAAAGATTTAAAAGAATGACTTTTAGGTTCGATTGCGAAGAGAAGAAGCTGCTCGTCTCGCTGGGCAACGTCGTCAAGAAGTGCTCCGAGAGCATGAAGAGGCTGCTTTGCTTAGAGCGAATCCACTCCGACATTTGTTACAACCGGCTTTTAGAGTGAGTATGGTTTATATGAAAATTGGGGAGAATCTGAAATGAAGCTTTTTGGAAAATTGGCCCTTCAATAGAACGGCATCTAGGGCAGTTTGTGACGAATCTGTTTTAAATAAATGTGGTATTAATTGGAGCATTTCATGAAATCCACAACTATTCTAATTACTTGAAAATTTTTGAAAACTTGATTTGAAGACCTGGAAATTATTTTTTCAAAAATCTGTTTTTAAGCAGGAAAAAGTATTACTCTAACACCTCTCAATTCAAAAAACTTTTTTCTAAAAATTTTTTTTCTAAACTTTTCCAAAAAGTTCTTTGCTCATTTATTCCATCCTCCCACATGTCTTAACTAAAAGTCCAGATTGTAAATTAATCCCATCTGGCTCTTTCTCTTCCGAATCTTCTCAATTTCTCAAAAAGTTTTTATGTGCATTGGATATCCCTTCTTTTCTTTTCCATTATTTCATCGTGGACTAGTTTTTCCTAGGGGGGATTTCTAGTCCATCAATTCAAAAACGATTCTTGTTTCTTTCAGGCATGGCTGGTTCGATGGCGTATTCCAATTCTATTGGCAATTGCGAACATCTCATTATTAATGCTCTTTTATCATTTGCTCACTTACGAAAAGAAGAAGAAGTCTTCTTCGTAGGCAACATAAACTTCACACAACACAATCGCTCAATTTTTTTCATGTATTAGGGGTAAAATACTTTTTTTTTATTTTTCAATTGTATAGAATTTTGAAATTTTGAAACCTAAAAAACATTGAAAAAACTTCAAAAAAATCTGGAAAATTTTATTTGAAGGAAAAGTTTTTTTCTCTTCAAATAACCTCAAAAACTTCTCTAAAAAAACAAAACAAAAAACGTCACTTTCATCCTTTTTCTTTCTTTCTTTCGGCTACGTATAATTTTGAGCGGGATTATGTGATTTTTTGTGTAAAACAAAACTTCACAATTTTTACTTGGTGCTCCTTTTATTTTTCAATTTTCCCTTCATTTGTTTCTTTTCTTTTTTCAAATAATTACGAACGATTTATTGTCTTTTTCTTGATTTTTATCATATGTTATGTACCCATTTATGTGTGTTTTTCATTCGAATTTTTGGATTCCCTGACCAAAAATTTTGATGTTCACACACATTTTATTCTAATTTAAATATATATTTGGTTTTCAAACGTTGTTTTCTCAACATGGATCAACAGAATGCACTTGCGCTCCATTAGAATTCCAGAGATCAAAAAAAAAAGTTCAATAGGGCGCTGTTGCATAAGTAGATCAAAGTTACCGACGGACACATTCTTTATTAATACTAAAAATCGAGAATTCAAGTTAAAAAAGTTCTCGTCTCATTTGATATCTTTGCTCCTTTCCCTCCATTTCAATCAGTTTCTCATGAAGAGCAAGCTTTTACCGAGCTGAAACCAAATTTTCTTAACAAAGTAATCGCGCTCCACCGATAATTACCTTTTTGAAAATACTCTCTTCCTGGTGGTTATCAATATCCTGATCAATATTCAAAATACAAGAGTCATCACGTCCTCCATCTTTTCTGCTTGATTTTCTAGAAGCCTTCGATTTTCCAGACTTTTCCTTATTTCCTCCTTGATCATCTGGATCCTCAGTTTTTGGTTTCTCATCATGATTATCATCAATTGGTTCTTTCGATGACTTCTTTGTCGATTTCATTGATTTTCCAGACTTTTTGGAGGATTTCGTCGATTTTTTGGATCGAACACTCTTGAAACTTTTAGCAAGAGATTCGGCTTCAGACAATGCTCCCACTTTTTTGCAATGCTTTTCAGATTTTTGAGTTGCCGTCTTATCTGGTTTCTCTTCTCCATCTTTTGTGATGATTGTACGAGATTCATAGACTGGATGATTGCATGGTTTTTCTTCTGAAAGAATAAAACCTCTATTAGAAGAGCGCCTATAATCTAACTTCTCAATCTATACATTGCACAGAAGAACCAGACAGCACAACTGATTGTACAGAATGTGAAACCAACGGCAATGACGACCCAAAACCACTGAAAACTTGTTTTCTTTTCTTCCGAAATCTCCAATTCAAAACGATACCATTGGATAATAAACATAATTGACGAGCTTAATCTCAACATCATCTCCCATTCGTAGAATACGTGTTGCTGTTGGAAGATCACTCGATGGCGTTGTTGGCATCTCGAACTTTTTTATTGTAGATGGTAAAAAGTCAGAAATAACTGAATTGAAAGTTTGAGAAAAGACGGAAGGTTTTTTTTTATTTTTTAGAGTGCCAGTTTATTAACATAAAAGTTCACGTGAAAACTTTCAAAATGGAAATATGATGAAGAGAAATGAAACAGTAGTATACACAAATTTTCGTGGGAATAAGAATTTGTAAAGTTGTTGTTTTGGGAATAGTTGATGGCAGAATAGGATGGCAATATTTACATTTTTGCTAAACATTTGACCAACTTTAAAAACAATTCCTATCTGAATTTTTTGTTTGAAATATTCAAAAATTAAATTTTTCATTAAAATTTTTTGGTCAAATTTTTATTCAAATATTCTGTTCCAGTCTTTTGTTTCAAATTTTTCGAATTCAAATTCAAATCTTTCTCTCATAGACCCCTTTAATCTTTTATTACCTTCTCCTTCTTTGATGAGTCTCTTGGTACATCTCTCTGTACCACTTAGACCGCCGCCTGTTACATATGGTTTTTTTTTTTTTTTTTTTGCCGCCTTCTTATTATTCAAAATCTACCAAATTTCTTGACGTAGCCTTCCCATGAGACGACGCTTATCTGTAGCCCCGCCCACAAGTAGCTCCGCCCCCGCCGAATACGACGCGTTTTTTCCTTCATTTCAGCGTACATTCTCTCCCGTCTATTCAACTAATTCATTCAATTCATTCAGTCTCCTCGGATCTTCTCCTCTTTTTTATTCTTCCATCTTCTTCCCTCTGCTGGCCAGCATTCTCCTTTTTTGTTTAAAATGATCTTCCCTCTTCCCTATGGACTTTCAACCTTCGATCTAAACATGGACTTGGCCTAATTTAGGCTTAATTTGGACTGGAATGGGTTCAACTTGGACTTGAATGGGCCTTCCAATTCCTCCATACTCGAAAAAAATTCCATTTCCAAAAAATAACTTTTTTGGGAAAACTTGCGTATTGGCCTCAACGTCAAACCCATTTCATCGCCCCCATTTCTGCCCCTATAAAAGCTCTAAAATGGCTAGAAATCGTCAGTTCTCGGTATTCGAGCGATGGCCGACCTCCTCCTCCTGGTCCCTTCTGGCTCCTCCTGGTCCCTTCTGGCTCCTCCTGGTCCCTTCTGGCTCCTCCTGGTCCCTTCTGGCTCCTCCTGGTCCCTTCTGGCTCCTCTTGGCAACGCCTTCAACGCACCGTCCAAAAAGGTACTTTCTTCGAATTCCAGAGTGTTTTTCGAAGGCTTTTTTCCCGATAAGACTGCCCTCCCTCCTTTAAAAAGCGGTCTCCTATTCAAAGAAATTTTCGCGCGCACGTTCCGTGACGTCACAAGGTGACAGTTAACCAAGAAATCAATAATCCACGTTTTGTGCGCATTCTCCCGCCTCTTCCATGAGAACACGTGTCCCATTTTTCAATCAATACACAAGGGTATGACCTCCCATGAGACGACGCTCATGTTTAGCCCCGCCCACCTGTAGTCCCGCCCACTAAACACGCAGCGTCCTCTTCTCATTCTTTCTCATTCATTCTGCATTTGTCTCCTCCTCCAATCTTCTTTTTTTCATCCCGTCTTCCCTCTGGTCCAGATTTGGGCCGTCTTCCTCCTATATCGTCTTCCATTCCCCCCGACCCTTCTCTTATCTTTCCTTCCGTCTTCCTTATGGTTTTCTCTTTCTAATTAACTTTGGACTTGGGCTTAAGTTCGCGTGGACTTGAATCGGTACTCTATTTGGACTTTAATGGGCTTAAAGGGCTTTGGACTGCCCTAATTTGTGCTTTGGATTTGCTTATTTTGGGCTTGAATGGGCCTTGGACTGAATTAGTTCAACGCGGTATGAGATTAGGGCTGGACTAAAAAAATATGCAGAGCTCGAGTGGGTAGAGAGCTGAAACTTTATTGTGAGCCTATGCTGGATTAAGGGACTATAATCCCTTCCCTATGGACTTTCCTCCTTCTATCTACGCTTGGACTTGGGTTTGAATGAGCCTAAATTGGGCTTGAATGGGCCTATTTAGGACTTGAATGGGGCTAAAGTGGACTTGAATGGGCTTAATTTGGGCTTGAATAGGCCTAATTTGGGCTTGAATGTGCCCAAAATTGGGCTTGAATGTGCCCAAAATTGGGCTTGAGTGGGCACTTAGACTCATTAGACTGGACTGGAATCATGGACTTTATTTTGAAATTTTACTCTCTTTCTCTGACTCTCTCTCGTTCTCTCGTTCTCTGACTCTCTTCTCTCACCCCCTTTTCCGATTTTAATTGCTTTTTTTTCAGGTTCGACGACAACTCCGATCCAACTCCATGTCAACGTCAGTTCAACGTCAACTTCATTGTCAACTCCTGAATCGTGATGCCTACACGTGCGGGTCTCGCCGGTCCCCAATAGTTTGCTCCGAGAGCCCGTTCCACCTGTGGGAACGAAGCTCTGCGGAGGGCCAGAACCTCGATTCCGGTGGGAGTCGGGGCGCTCTGTGCAGATGGTCAACCAGGAGATTCGACTCTCCTGTCAACCCCGCCCCCTTTTTTTGGGGTTGCCGGGGGGATCGAACCTTCTGGTTCGATCATTTGCACCAGAGCACCTCGAAGCCCATCGGGAATCGGGGTTCTGGTTCTCTGCGGAGCCTAGTTCCCCAGCTGGAACAGGTTAGCGGAGCCAACTATTGGGGATCGGCGGGGCGGGTTTTGGGTTAGAGGGACCGTACGTGTAGGGTGTTGTTGGTGGAGGATGCTGGATGGATCGATTTATCGATTGATTTGATCGATCGATTGGATGGATGCATCAATGGATCAATGGATCAATGGATCAATGGATCAATGGAGCTGCTCCCCCCGGATTCATTTGGAATGGCACTACCGGATTCGAATGCTCCTGGCTTCTCCTGGCTCCTGGTTCGATTTTCAGTGGCTCCCCGGATCAAAAATTGGTGAGTTTATTGCCCTCTCCTACCAAAAAATTCCCCACCACCGGCTCTCCCGATTTGTAGGTCAATGGCTACCCGGTTGCTGCTCCTCTCGGATTCATTTGGCACTGGCTTAGGCTCTGGCACTGGCAACAACTGCAAAATTGGCTCCACGGATTCAAAATTGGTCAGTTTACCTCCCCCAAAAAAGTTTTGGAATTCTTCTCCTTCCAAAAAATTCTGAAATTCCGGAAAATCCCCCCCCCTCCCCCTTCCCCAAAAATTCTGAAATTCCGGAAATTCCCCCCCCCCCCCTTTCCCAAAATTCTGAAATTCCGGAAATTCCCCACCCCCCCCCCCTTCCCCAAAATTCTGAAATTCCGGAAAATCCCCCTCCCCCAAAAATTCTGAAATTCCGGATATTCCCCTCCCCCCCTTCCCCAAAATTCTGAAATTCCGGAAATTCCCCCCCCCCCCTTCCCCAAAATTCTGAAATTCCGGAAAATCCCCCTCCCCCAAAAATTCTGAAATTCCGGAAAATCCCCCTTCCCCAAAAATTCTGAAATTCCGGAAATTCCCCCCCCCCCCCCCCTTTCCCAAAATTCTGAAATTCCGGAAATTCCCCACCCCCCCCTTCCCCAAAATTCTGAAATTCCGGAAAATCCCCCTCCTCCAAAAATTCTGAAATTCCGGATATTCCCCCCCCCCTTCCCCAAAATTCTGAAATTCCGGAAATTCCCCCCCCCCCCCCCCTTCCCCAAAATTCTGAAATTCCGAGAAATTCCCTCCCCCCCCCCCTCCCCCAAAAATTCTGAAATTCCGGAAATTCCCCCCCCCCCTTCCCCAAAATTCTGAAATTCCGAGAAATTCCCCCCCCCCCCAAAAATTCTGAAATTCCGGAAATTCCCCCCCCCCCCTCCCCCAAAAAATTCTGAAATTTCAGAAAATTTTGGAATTTCCCTCCCCTAGAAAGTTCCGAAATTACTATTCATATGCTTTTAAACAGTTTTAAATTACGCCCTCGTGATCAGTTAGTGCTAATCTTTTTCGAATATTCGATAGATTAGCCTTTCTGATTGTGATGGGAGTTTTGAATACTGTCTGCCTTTTTTTTGTACGGTTTTTAGAAGGTCCGTTTTTTCAGAAGGTCCGTTTTTTTCAGAAGGTCTGTTTTTTTCCAGAAGGTCCGATTTTTCAGAAGGTCCGTTTTTTTCAGAAGGTGTGTTTTTTTCAGAAGGTCCGTTTTTTCAGAAGGTCCGTTTTTTTCAGAAGGTGTGTTTTTTTCAGAAGGTCCGTTTTTTCAGAAGATCCGTTTTTTTCAGAAGATCCGTTTTTTTCAGAAGGTGTGTTTTTTTCAGAAGGTGTGTTTTTTTCAGAAGGTGTGTTTTTTTCAGAAGGTCCGTTCTTTCAGAAGGTCCGTTTTTTTCAGAAGGTGTGTTTTTTTCAGAAGGTCCGTTTTTTCCAGAAAGTGTGTTTTTTTCAGAAAGTCCGTTTTTTCAGAAGGTGTGTTTTTTTTCAGAAGGTCCGTTTTTTTCAGAAGGTCTGTTTTTTTTTCAGAAGGTCCGTTTTTTCAGAAGGTCCGTTTTTTTCAGAAGGTGTGTTTTTTTCAGAAGGTCCGTTTTTTCCAGAAAGTGTGTTTTTTTCAGAAAGTCCGTTTTTTCAGAAGGTGTGTTTTTTTTCAGAAGGTCCGTTTTTTTCAGAAGGTCTGTTTTTTTTTCAGAAGGTCCGTTTTTTCAGAAGGTCCGTTTTTTTCAGAAGGTGTGTTTTTTTCAGAAGGTCTGTTTTTTTTTCAGAAGGTCCGATTTTTTCAGAAGGTCCGATTTTTTCACAAAGTCCGTTTTTTCCAGAAGGTCCGTTTTTTTCGAAAAGTCCGTTTTTTCAGAAGGTCCGTTTTTTTCAGAAAGTCTGTTTTTTCAAAAGGTCTGTTTTTTCAGAGTGTTTTTTTTCAGAAAGTCCCTTTTTTTCAGAAAGTCCGTTTTTTCAGAAGGTCCGTTTTTTTCAGAAAGTGTGTTTTTTTTCAGAAGGCCCGTTTTTTCAGAAGGTCCGTTTTTTTCAGAAGGTGTGTTTTTTTCAGAAGGTCTGTTTTTTTTTAAAAAAGTCCGTTTTTTCAGAAGGTCCGTTTTTTTCAGAAGGTCCGTTTTTTTCAGAGTGTTTTTTTTCAGAAAGTCCGTTTTTTTCAGAAAATCCGTTTTTTTTTCAGAAGGTCCGTTTTTTCAGAAGGTGTGTTTTTTTCAGAAGGTGTGTTTTTTTCAGAAGGTCCGTTTTTTCAGAAGGTCCGTTTTTTTCAGAAGGTGTGTTTTTTCAGAAGGTCCGTTTTTTTCAGAAGGTGTGTTTTTTTCAGAAGGTCTGTTTTTTTTCAGAAGGTCCGATTTTTTCAGAAGGTCCGATTTTTTCAGAAGGTCCGATTTTTTCACAAAGTCCGTTTTTTCGAGAAGGTCCGTTTTTTTTGAAAAGTCCGTTTTTTCAGAAGGTCCGTTTTTTTCAGAAGGTCCGTTTTTTCAGAAGGTCCGTTTTTTTCAGAAAGTCCGTTTTTTTCAGAAGGTCCGTTTTTCCAGAAGGTCCGATTTTTTCAGAAAGTCCGTTTTTTCAGAAGGTCCGTTTTTTTCAGAAGGTCCGTTTTTTTCAGAAGGTCTGTTTTTTCAAAAAGGTCTGTTTTTTCAGAGTGTTTTTTTCAAGAAGGTGTGTTTTTTTCAGAAGGTCTGTTTTTTTAAAAAAGTCCGTTTTTTCAGAAGGTCCGTTTTTTTCAGAAGGTCCGTTTTTTTCAGAGTGTTTTTTTTTCAGAAAGTCCGTTTTTTTCAGAAGGTCCGTTTTTTTTTCAGAAGGTCCGTTTTTTCAGAAGGTGTGTTTTTTTCAGAAGGTGTGTTTTTTTCAGAAGGTCCGTTTTTTCAGAAGGTCCGTTTTTTTCAGAAGGTGTGTTTTTTTCAGAAGGTCCGTTTTTTCCAGAAGGTCCGTTTTTTCCAGAAGGTCCGTTTTTTTCAAAAAATCCGTTTTTTCAGAAGGTCTGTTTTTTTCAGAGTGTTTTTTTTACAGAGAGTCCCTTTTTTTCAGAAAGTCTGTTTTTTTCAGAAGGTCTGTTTTTTTCAGAGTGTTTTTTTTTCAGAAAGTCCCTTTTTTTCAGAAGGTCTGTTTTTTTTCAGAAGGTCGGTTTTTTTCAGAAGGTCCATTTTTTTCAGAAGGTCCAATTTTTTCAGAAAGTCCGTTTTTTTCAGAAGGTCTGTTTTTTTCAGAAGGTCTGTTTTTTTCAGAAGGTCTGTTTTTTTCAGAAAGTCCGTTTTTTCAGAAGGTCCGTTTTTTTTCAGGTGGTCCGTTTTTTTTAGAAGGTCCATTTTTTTAAAAAAGTCCGTTTTTTCAGAAGGTCCGTTTTTTTCAGAAGGTCCGATTTTTTCAAAAAGTCCGTTTTTTTCAGAAGGTCCGTTTTTTTTCAGAAGGGCCGTTTTTTTAGAAGGTTCTTTTTTTTTTAAAAAGTCCGTTTTTTCAGAAGGTCCGGTTTTTCCATTTTTTGGTTCAATTTTCTGGTTTTTGGTTTTCTTTTGGTTTTTTTTGGTCAATTTTTTGGTTTTTTTGGTTTTTTTTGGTAATTTTTTTGGTTTTTTTTGTCAATTTTTTGGTTTTTTTTTGGCCTTTTTTTTTGGCCAATTTTTGGTTTTTTTTCTGGTAATTTTTTGATTTTTTTTGGTCAATTTTTTGGTTTTTTTTGGTAATTTTTTTGGTTTTTTTGGTAATTTTTTTGGTATTTTTTGGTCAATTTTTTGGTTTTTTTCTTGGTCAATTTTTTGGTTTTTTTGGCCAATTTTTTAGTTTTGTTTTTGGCTTTTTTTAACCAAAAACTTTTTTAACGGATCGACTTTTTTAACGAATCGACCTTTTTAACGAATCGACCTTTTTAACAAATCGACCTTTTTAACAAATCGACCTTTTTAACAAATCAACCTTTTTAACGAATCAACCTTTTTAACGAATCGACTTTTTTAACAAAACAAAGCGACTTTTTTAACAAATCGACCTTTTTGACAAAACAAAGCGACTTTTTTAACAAATCGACCTTTTTGACAAATCGGCCTTTTTGACAAATCGACCTTTTTAACGAATCGACCTTTTTAACGAATCGACCTTTTTAACGAATCGACCTTTTTAACGAATCGACCTTTTTAACGAATCGACCTTTTTAACGAATCGACCTTCTTAACGAATCGACCTTTTTAACAAAACAAAGCGACTTTTTTAACAAATCGACCTTTTTAACAAAACAAATCCCCCTTTTTAACAAAACAAATCGACCTTTTTAACAAAACAAATCCACCTTTTTAACAAAACAAATCGACCTTTTTAACGAATCGACCTTTTTAACAAATCGACCTTTTTAACGAATCGACCTTTTTAACGAATCGACCTTTTTAACGAATCGACCTTTTTAACAAAACAAATCCACCTTTTTAACAAAACAAAGCGACTTTTTTAACAAATCGACCTTTTTAACAAAACAAATCCACATTTTTAACAAAACAAATCGACCTTTTTAACAAAACAAATCCACCTTTTTAACAAAACAAATCGACCTTTTTAACGAATCGACCTTTTTAACGAATCGACCTTTTTAACGAATCGACCTTTTTAACAAAACAAATCCACCTTTTTAACAAAACAAATCCACCTTTTTAACAAAACAAATCGACCTTTTTAACGAATCGACCTTTTTAACGAATCGACCTTTTTAACGAATCGACCTTTTTAACGAATCGACCTTTTTAACGAATCGACCTTTTTAACAAAACAAATCCACCTTTTTAACAAAACAAATCGACCTTTGTAACAAATCGACTTTTTTATCGAATCGACCTTTCTAACAAAACAAATCGACTCACGTTTCTTTAGAATTCCAGAGATTCAAAAAAGTTCAGTAGGGCGCTGTTGCATGAGTAGATCAAAGTTACCGACGGACACATTTTTTATTAATACTAAAAATCGAGAATTCAAATTAGAAAAAGTTCTTGTCTCATTTGATATTCTTCCTCCTTTCCCTCCATTTCAATCAATTTCTCATGAAGAGGAAGCTTTTACCGAGCTGAAATTAAATTTTTCGAACACCAAAGTAATCGCGCTCCACTGATAATCACCTTTTTGAAAATACTCTCTTCCTGGTGGTTATCATTATCCTCATCAATATTCAAAATACAAGAGTCATCACGTCCTCCATCTTTTCTGCTTGATTTTCTAGAAGCTTTCGATTTTCCAGACTTTTCCTTATTTCCTCCTTGATCATCTGGATCCTCAGTTTTTGGTTTTTCATCATGATTATCATCAACAGGTTCTTTCGATGACTTCTTTGTCGATTTCATTGATTTTCCAGACTTTTTGGAGGATTTCGTTGATTTTTTGGATCTGACGCTCTTGAAACTTTTAGCAAGAGATTCGGCTTCAGACAATGCTCCCACTTTTTTGCAATGCTTTTCAGATTTTTGAGTTGCCGTCTTATCTGGTTTCTCTTCTCCATCTTTTGTGATGATTGTACGAGATTCATAGACTGGATGATTGCATGGCTTTTCTTCTGAAAGAGTAAAACCTCTATTAGAAGAGCGCCTATAATCTAACTTCTCAATCTATACATTGCACAGAAGAACCAGACAGCACAACTGATTGTACAGAATGTGAAACCAACGGCAATGACGACCCAAAACCACTGAAAACTTGTTTTTCTTTTCTCCCAAATTTCTATCCAATTCAAAACGATACCATTGGATAATAAACATAATTGACGAGCTTAATCTCAACATCATCTCCCATTCGTAGAATACGTGTTGCTGTTGGAAGATCACTCGATGGCGTTGTTGGCATCTCGAACTTTTATATTGTAGATGGTAAAAAGTCAGAAATAACTGAATTGAAAGTTCGAGAAAAGGTGGAAGATTTTTTATTTTTTAGAGTGTCAGTTTATTACCATAAAAGTTCACGGAAATACTATCGAAATGCAATTATGACGAAAAACAAATAAAGCAGTAATATACACGAATTTTTGTCGAAATATGTGAAGTTGTTGTTGTTTTGAGAATATGTGATGGTAGAATAGGATGGCGGCCAAATGAAGTTGAGATTTCTGAAAACTGACATATACAGTACTGTTCATAAAGAATGCGCGTTTTTATTGTTTTCGTGGTAAATCGTTATTTTTTGTCTTTTTCGTGAGCTTGTCACGAAGAGAAGAATTGACACCGGTTTTCAACGCAAAATATGTGATTTTTGTCCCTATTTTTCATTGACGGTCCCTAAAAAGTGTTGATCATGTTGATGATCCAGAAAACTCATGAACTACAAAAGTGAAGCTCTTGAGTGGTAGAATACTGTTAACAGATTTTGGAGCTGTGTGTCAGTCACACGCTCTGTAGCATGATCTCAAAAATGACCATTTTCAACTGAAAACAAGCAAACGCGCAATCTTTATGGCCAGTACTGTAAGATAGAGCGATCTATCCAATAGCAACCTACCGGCAAACTTTGAACTCATCTCAGTGAGTGGCTTTTCTTCGCATAATTTCCATAAATGAGCATTCTTCTCTTCCTTCGTCAAAACAAAAGTTCTCTGTTGTGATTGAGTCTTTCTTCAGTTTGTTTCGAATGAAACAGAAAAAGCCGATGCATAAAAGAACCATAAAAAGAATTGTGATAATCATACAAGCTGCTTGTGCAGTGGGCGCATTTCGACTCGAAGAGGAGTTGGTAGTTGCATTTTTTGAGTAGCCTGGGCGACACTCGTTTTTCTGAAAGATTACGATAAGTATGTGTTATTCTTAATCTCTAATTCTGATTTCCCAGTTGACCTCATCGGATCCATCTAACTCTAGGCAAAAGCTTACATTCTGAGGGAGGGGAGGCGCTTCTGTGGTTTGCGAACGATCAGTACGTGTTGCATAGTAGAATTCACAATGTTGCTCATCACTTCCATCCCCACAGTCATCATCACCGTCGCATTTGAATTCGATTGCCACACACATTCCCGTTTTACATAGGAGATAACCGCTTCCACAGTGATGAATGTATGTGCATCCAACCTCTTCATTCCCATTCTCACAATCATTAATATTGTCGCAGACCCATTCCTCTGGAATACATCGAAGTTTTCCGGATCCACAGTCAAATTCCCTCTATAGATCGCATGTAGTATTGACAGGATGTGCTGTTGAGTTCTGGAAAAAAAAGGTGAAAAAGACCCAAGAGATTTTGAAATTACCTCAAAAAGAAGGAGTAGAGTGAGCAGTGTGGAAATCAACATCACAGCCATGGTAGGTTTAAGTCTGAAACGTTTCCTCTCGAGATTTTACTTGTTAAAATGAAGAAGAACGGGAAAAATGTGAGCCGATAGAATGAAATGGCACGCAAGACAAGGAAGAGATGGTCGGCTCTCAAACGTTTTCTATTGAACTGTAATACAAAGAGATTGAGAGAAAAGAAAGAAGCTCGTGATGTTAATCATCCGTCCTGTGTTCTAAATGCCACACCCAATGGATGCTCTATAATAAAAGTGTATTGAGAAAGTGGAGAACACAAAGTTGTGCTCTTGCTCTTCTGACGAGCTATGGATGTTTTGTTGAATATAAAGTGAGGAATAGGAAAATCAGATCAAAGTTTCAAACGAATCAACAAATATACCATAGGACGCGTTTCAAATCGAGTAACTCACCTAAAAAGATGTCTCCTTTCTCTGACAGATAGAACGATATAATAATGGGCCGGGAGTGGGAGAGAACGATGAGGTCCCGCAACGATTTGTTGCTAATTATTCGACCTGTTATCCCATAGGCAAATTATTGGAAGGTTTTTCCGTGGACGTGAGAAAGGATCAATAATTCGAATCTTTATGAATTCAGATATATTCAAAATGAATTTTTGGGGACCCTTAAAAAATTTTCTTATGATCCTCATCTGATGAGACCATCAGCAAGTTTAGATGAGTCACTTGACTGCGCAAACTACACACTAATCAATTCCATTACCATTTGGTTGTGTGTCATCCTATAACCCTACTGTAGAATTACTGAAATACATCGGAACCGATTCTTATCCAGTATCAGGATTAGGGCTTCAATCTTTGTATTTGAAATGACTTTGATCAACGAATGTGAATTTTTATGTTCCTATTAGATTCGTTCCAATGCCATCCAATCAGTAATCATAAATCGCATTTTTCAAGAAAGTAGAAGTAGGCAATACTATCATATATCAGAAACTGAGAAGCTGAAGGAGATCACGCCTAGTGCGAGGTGTTGACTCGATTCCTTTTAGATGGTGGCTCCGTGACCGACGGCTCTCGCCCATGCCGGACAGCGTAAGTGCTTGTGGGGGAGAAGGGGCCTCAATCTTCAGATCAGACATGATCTCAAGGAAAAGTCAAGATATATTCCAAATGGAATAGCAATGATTTCTCATCGAAATCTAATGTAAAAGTAAAAGATAAACTACTGAGGCCGTATTCATGAACATTAGTCAGGAAAACATGTTCCCTTTCGAGAATGACAAGTTAAAAAACTCCATTATCAACATGAAACCTTTACTATCACCTCCGTTCATTCTACCTTTTATAATGAGAACTATCAAGAAACCATTTGAAATGTGCTCGTCTGGCGATACCGTCAGCGAGTTTGACATTTAGCAGTGATTCCAGATTCAGACTTTAGAACTACAATACATAACCATGGACAATCCAATTCATGGCATGGATTTAATGAAGGCTCAATCTGTTGAAGTGAGTCATTTATAGCAATACTATAAGGATGTGACACCTCTTGAGCCATGACACTAATATGACGCTTGAAAGAAATATTTTAACATCTAATGTGAAGGAAATAATGCCTCACATTTCAGACCAGTAAAGGAACCCGTTCGAGTAAACCGAGCGTAAAGGTATATGCTCAAAATCCTGTGGGAATACTGCATGACTTTCTTTCTTATCAATGTTGATTCGTTTGATCATACATATTACTAGCGTCATCATTGAATTTGGAATCAAATTCCACTCGTATCGGATTAAGCTTCAATGTTCAAGAAATGAGAAAAAGAAACATGAAGGGCTATTTTTACGTTTCTTAGAAATGTTTTGAGCTCCTGTCCGTGAAATTTTCAAGTTGCTTTCAAGCTATGGCAATCAGCTCCGCAGTGCCAATTTGGGTTTTACACCTTCTGCATAGTGCATAGAGAACAAAAATTTGAATTGAGGGTATTTCTTCAAATACTTAATAAACAGATCATTTTTTACTAATTAGTCAAGTTTTTCCCATATCTTCAGTTTCTCAAAAATGTAGCAAAATCAAAATGTGCGAAACTGTAACTTTTAATGGTTGTTGGTGAATTTATGCAATTTTAACCCCATGTGAATTGAGCTCAACTGCAATTCACTTTGCTGTTACGTTTCTTTTATTCTACTACCGTGTTGTTTATTCAATATTTTATTGGAATAATGAGACTGCATTCATCGTTTCTCTATGAGAGAAACAGAGAAAAGGATGCATTTTCTGCTTTCCACACATCTGGAGACACACAGAAAGGGGCCCCCACTCAAGCTCTATCGATTTCTCTCCCCACAGCTTCATTCCAACCTTACGAAAAGAATGGTTCAATGTGCGCCATTTTTCTTTTTTTCTACTTATTTTTCCTCAGCGACCACCTTCCTTTTAGCACGTATTATAGCAAGTAAAACAACTTGTTTGGAAGAATATATGCATTACGGAATGATTCATTTTTTCGGAGGATTCGGTTTGATAGTCTATATTTTGGGGAAATTGCAAATAAATGAAGAAAAGCGTTTGAAAATGTCTGTAAAACATAAATTAGTTAGGATGATAATTGGGTTATGTGGATTCACGGTTTGTCAGATCATACTCCAATATATTTCATATTTATTGTTATACTCCACGTGCAAGTCAAAGGATTGCGACGAACTGGTGAGTTTATCGGAAAAATTTTCGACCGAATTTTCATTTAGCAAATGTTCGTTCTTCGTAAACACCATAATTGCCGCGGGACGGGGCGGGTCGGGGAAGGTAAATTCTCGAAATTTTGTCGATTTTCGCGAAAGCGCTTGACCTTGATCTTACTTGCTGTTTTTAATAGAACTACTTTAGAACTACCCGAGCTTTTTCTTCTCCAGAAATCAAAATATCCGCGTCGCCCTGCCTCGCTCCGGCCCGGGGCAATAATTCACAAGTGTGGAAAAAGTGGACGCATAGTCTTATTGTAAATTCATACGGAATGTCACCTACAGTAATTAGAAAAATAGTGCAGCAAGCAGATTTTAAAACACGCCCCAAACTGAGAGAAGCCTTGAAAGCCTCAACTTTAACTTTCACCCAGTTGGGGGCGTGTCTGAAATTTAAGTGAGCAGACCTACGGGCCCACCTCGAATACGGTGATCGCACTCCCCGTATAAACTGTCAATATTACTCATTTGCAATTAGCTTTTCACGACCTCCGATCCGTTAAAGCTAGTAATTCCCGTTGTGTGACCCAGATGAATTAGATTATTTTGGCCAATCGGTGGAAGTTTCAATATATTCGTGGGGTACGTTTTTGAGAGAGGTTACGGTAATATTGGCGTAGTTTTATACACTCGGAATTTATAGAGAAAGGGGGCAGACAAAGTGGCTGTTCCATTTAAAGGCGCAACGGCAAACGTTCACGTTATCTCGTAACGATTACAGTTGAATCACACTAGAAAATACTGTAAGCGTGACAAGATACCGTGAAAATTCGCCGTTGCGCCTTTAAACGGAACCACCACTTTTTCGCAAATTAGTAATGTTTGTTCATGGGTGATACTTCTCTGAATCAGTTTCTTTATCTGAACTTCGTCTTTGAGAGAGATCAAGTACATCACTCGAACAGAACTAGTCCTAGGTCCACGATTTTTCACTTTTTGCAAGGTTCTCGACACGTGATTTTTTTTTCTTTCGGTTCGTGATTCAACGGAACCCAATGTTTCAGAAATCATCTTTATTAAATGTCCAAAGAATGACCTATTACATTGCAGTTTCTCTTCCGTATTTTAATGGGAGTTAGCATTTTCTCGTTTGTATTCCTATATCAAATTGGCGTCGGTTCAAACAACTTTTTCCATTGCTCTGACCTTTTAAACATCTATTGCATGTTTGGTATGATCGGTTTATGGATATATTTCATTTCGACTGGATTCGTGGTAAGCGATTTTAAAAGTTCTTCCAAACATTCAAACGTTTGTTTTCAGGCAGAAGATGCAATAATGCTAGCCTTCGTCTGTATGAATTTTTTCTCAATTAAGGCTATTATAGAATTTTTGGTTTGGCCTTCTGGAGGCTTTTTTATCGATGAAGAACATATTGTTATTTGCACTTCATGGACAGGAAGGCAAATTAGAGGTCGTATTCAAAGCTATGTCCCAGGTTTTGTTATTATGTTAGAAAATGTCGAAACTAATAGGAATGGATCAATGGTGAAAACTCCAAATCAATCATTTTGGTAAAACTTCAATAGAGAAAAACTTCAATTATTTAAATTTTCCAGCTATCTCCAGTTAATGTCAATCAAGCCGTATTCGAAGACAATTTAGTAACGTCGTCACTCGAGTTCAATTGAAAAAATTTTTTGCTTGTGTTGTGCTTATGACCTTGTGCTTATGACCCTCGTATGGCGATACCGTCAGCGAGTATGCATGAGTCACTTGATAGTATCATCTGAATTGAGTTAAAATATAACCGGCGGGCAAAAGTTCAGGCGAATATTCAAAAGTTCTTCATTGGAGTCATTTCACAGAAGATGCAAAATGATGACCTTGAAACAAATTAGATTTTGTCATAAAAAATGCATGAAAAGTATAGGCTCGAGAGAAGTTGAATTACAACGAATTGACATCATCCTCAAAACGAATGGTGCTCGAGAAAGAAGCAGTCGAAGATGTAATTGAAGGGGTTTCATCAAATGATGGATTATTGAAGGATGTCTGAAAATGAATATTTCTGATCAAATGCATGTTTTTCCAGCTACTTACCGGTAAACTTTCCATTCTAATTTTTCCCCCTTTTACAAAGTTCACTTTGGATGATTGTTCTTGTTCTTTGCCGATAATTTTTCTCAACTTGTTAACCAATTGAGATGAAGCATTTCTTGCCTTCGTATTCATGTCATCGATAAGACCACGGGGTGTTGAAGCGAACTTAATCTTTCTTTTAGCAAACTTCACGAAGAACCCACATCCAACAATCGAAAGAACCAGAACGGCAATGAAAACAATTGCTGATAAACTGAACTGAGTCTTAAATTCCTTCAATGCAGCATGCATTTCTGGATTAATTCTCTCACAATACAGTCCGTCATATGGTATTTTACAATCACAAACGATTCTACTTTGATTGAAAATTTGACGACAAGTTCCTCCATTTTTACAAGCGACACCAGTCTTGCAATACTCGGACATTAATTCAAATCCGATATGTGAATAGTTTTGAAGAATTTCCATTTCTTTTAGAGGTGAAGGTGGAATACAAGTGTCACCAGAGGGAGTATAACCATCCGGGCAAAGACATTTTGCAGTGATTCCAGATTTAGACTTTGGAACTACAATACATAACCATGGACAATCCAGTTGTTCGCATGGATTTGATGAAGGTTCAATCTGTTGAAGTGAGTCATTTATAGCAAGACCAAGAGGTAGAAGTGAATTGAACTTGTGTATAACATGTGGGCTTGATTGGTTGTGTGCCAACTCTTGAACCATGAGACTATTTCGATGCCTGAAATAAATATTTTAACATTTGATATGAATGAAATCGTTCCTCACAAATGAGACCAGTAAAGGAACCCGTTTGAGTAAACCGTATTGAAGGTTTCGTGCTCAAAATCATATGGGAAGATGGAATGCCTTTCCTTCGTATCAATGTTGATTCGTTCGACCATACCACTGGTGTCAACAAAGAAGTAGACATCATTTTTAACATGGTCGATGGCAAGAAAAGGTGGTCTTCTCATTAGTTCCACGCTTCTCTTGCTCTCTACTAGAGAACGAACCTCAAAAACGTTTCATTTTTGGAACTTTTACATATAATTTACTTACTTCAGACCCGTCCATATTTGACATCATGATATGGCGAATTTCATTATTAAGGTCAATCCAAAAAATGAATCCGCGCGTTGGATGAACTACAAGGTCAGAATACAATTGATCTGTAGAATTCCCTTCAAAAATTCTGCGACAAAAAAACCCATTCGTGGTGCAAACAAAAATTTCAGGAAAAGAGGATCGAAAATTCTGTGTGAAAAACATATTTTTCCCAATCCAGTCAACAGAAATGTGAAAACATCCATAGACGTTTTCACGAAGGGTTTTTAACCGTCCGTTACTCAAAACTGCTAATTCTCCCGAATGTCGTGTTTTATTATAAACTATTGCCATGAATATTTCATCGTTCTGGCGCATGTAGTCGATGTCATTAATTCGACGTTCAGAATGGTGTACATCAGTATACTTTCTGTCGTGATGAAAATCAGACAATGAAACTTGATGAATTTCTGAACCAAAACTCGCGAGAAGGTAACCTGCAGAATCTATATCATTTTCGTATTTACACGAATGACCATCTGATTCTAGCTTATATCCTTCAGCACAACCACAGACAAAGGTTCCAGGACGATCTTCGCAAAAGTGTTGACATTTGTGCTCTTGTATGGCACATCCTTTGAAATCTTCACAGTTATTTTCATCATCACCCAATGGACATTCTTTTATCCCATTGCATGTAGAGTTTTGCGGAAGGCATACTTTTTGCTCATTTTCTTTCGTTGTTTTACAAACAAAAGAATCAGAAGCAGAACAGGAATACGTTGTTCTGCTTTCTTTACAGTTTAGTTCTTCCGAACCATCATAACAGTCTTCTTCGCCATCACAGATGAAACTATTAGGAACGCAAATCGACTCGTTGGAACACTGTGAGTATCCTGATCGACACTGAAATGTAGAAACAGGTAATTATAACTATCAACGTGAGGCGAGTTCTTACCACTGGAATCGTGCAGTTGCTTTCATCCTCTTCGTTAGCACAATCAGCAATTCCATCACAAATACGTTCTTTTGGAATACACTCTCCACTTAAACATTTCTTTTTTGGTGATTCACATTGTGTCGTCTTGCTCACTGGAGCTGAAACTGTTGTCTGGAAAAGAGAAAAAACTATTGAGAAGAACGTCAAGTTTCTAACTTACCTCTATTAGTAGATGAAGAAACAGGACGAGAATCCATACAAAACGCATTTCTCAACCAATATCTTCTTCTTCTGTCGTTGAGAAGACAGCGAAAGAAGAATGAATCGTTTCCAGACTGAAGAATTCTACGAGTCGACGTTGAGATGTGTCCTCGCAGAGTGGTAATCTGGAGATTCTCAAAAATCATCGTTCCATATTTTCTCTCACACTTGTCTGGAAATCCAATCCATCTGCGAAACCTGAAGAAAGATCGCACAGATACAGATGTCTTTCTTTCTTATACTGCTATAACAATAAACAGCTGTCACAGATGGTAATCCTTGTGAAGGTATAAATCACTATTATGAGTGATTTGTATGTCTACAATTGAATGGATGGGTCATTTCAGTAAATGAAAAACGGTTGAAAAAAGTGTCAGGTTAGATCAGACTCATCGTTAGTAATCAAATCACTTTCTTGCGTGTATAAATTGGTTTATCACGCTGTTCCACAAAAGTTAATAAAAAATAATTAGAAATGTTTATTTTGTAATCAAACTAAAATGACGGCGGATGGTGTTGCTCCAAAACCAAAGGAAAAAGGACCGGCCTGCAAGTTAGCGACAATTATAAATGGACAGTTTCTGGTACACGAGATCAGCCTAGATTCAGAATAATCTAATTCTGTTTCAGACGGTTCAAATGATTGGTAAAGGTGGATACGGAGTAGTCTATGAGGTTATTCGTCTCAACTCTCCAACAACCCGTTTCGCTTGTAAAGCAGAATTGGCTCTTGCACATAATAATCTGAAAACTGAATGGGATTTGATGACATTACTGAAGGATAACAAAGCAAAACACAATATAATCGGAGTTGAATTGGGCAGTGAACGAAATTTCAATTATATCATAATGCATCTAGTAGGACCATCGTTAGCCGATTTGAGAAAATTAATCCCGACTAAAGTGCGGTTAATCAACACTTTTTATGATGAATCATCAATTTTCAGACATTTTCAATGTACACAACAGCTGTTTGTGGAATTCAATGCTATGATTCATTAGTGGAAATTCAGAAACTTGGATACATCCATCGAGATGTAAAACCATCAAATTTTGCAATTGGAGTATTGGGAACAGAAGAAGAAAAAGTGATTCATGTTCTTGATTTTGGATTGTGCAGAAATATGTTTGTATGTTCTTAAGTGTTTGAAGATTCTAATGCCAACTTTCCGTTTTTTTCAGAACAAAAACAAAGAGCTACGAAAGCCACGTATGAAGGCTCCATTCCGTGGAACTATTCCATATTGTTCCTTAAATATCCATCAAAGAATGGAACCAGGACGACATGATGATTTTTGGTCCCTTCTTTATATGATGATTGAATTTCTTCTATCAGATCTTCCATGGGATAACATGGCAAAAGATATTACAAAAAAGGAAAAAGAAACGAAAATTGACTCACTTTTAGCCAGATGCCCACCCGAATTTCAGATGATTAGATGCTATCTTTTGACATTGACATACTCCCGGGAACCTGGTTTGTGTAAAAGAAATAAGAAAGAAAAACGTGCTTTTTTTCAGATTACGTGAAGCTTCGTGGTGTCTTTTGTCAGATTCTGACATCCAAGAAGTTCACTCCAGATATGCCCTTGGACTGGCAAATTGGTGGGCCCCATGAGAATATCTTCAAGCCAATGGCTTTGTGAGTTTTCCAATTATTAAAAATAATATTTTCATATTATTTGTCTTTAGGGCCTTGAGACACAAGGGAAGTAAGAAGAAAGTGAATCTAGCCGAGCTTCTGGATCTTCCAAAGCCAGATTCAAAAGTCTATTTAAAAAGTGAATTTCCGGATCCTGGAATGGAGGAACCACAACGAGATGAATCTGTTTCAAAAAGTGATGATACAATTATCGAAAAAGAGGGACCACCACCAGCTCCTAAACCAATATCAAGACCAAGTACTGTTCCACCAATCCCTCGTAGTTCTGGAGAACATCATCATAAACAAGGAACAACTATCAGTGCTAAACCACTCCCACCACGCAATGCAGCAGAACAGCATAATAGTTTGAAAGGTGTTTCATTGATACCTGGAGGTGTTCGTTCTCCAACTGGACATCATCAGAAGCAAGTCACAAAAGGTACAACTGAACGTCAAAGTGTGAGAAGAGGGGCAGTTACTAATCGTCAAAAGTCTGATAATGATCATGATTCTATGAAGCCTGTGACTATTCAAAAGCATGCAACAACGACGATGACTATGAAGGCTCCTGCACCAATACATCCAGTTCCAGTACCTCAAGGATCTATGGCTGCACCGGCCATTTCTGTTTTGCCGCCACCGAAATAATCAACCAAAGTGAACATATTGAAATGCGTTTTATGATTAATGAATCATTTGTACTTTTAGCTTTCTGTTTTCTCATTCCGTGCAGCTAAATTGCAATTCCCGCAAAAAAGCGATATATACGAATCGACGTTGGGATGTGTCCTCGCAGAGTGGTAATCTGGAGATTCTCAAACATCATCGGTCCAATATATATCGATATTCTTGGTACTATAGTAATCTCGCTCCAGTGCACCTCTTTCTCTACATCTCTTTCTCTACATCTCTTTCTTTCGCCTTATGTCTCGCGCATCATAAGATTGCTAAAAGAAAAATTACACTAATATTTCATCGCTAAAACACGGTATAATTTCAGAAATAGCATGAAATGTCGGTGGCACCTGTAAATCTGGAAGCTTATTGTGCTGTAAGCGATGAAGTTGCGAAGCAAGTCAAAAAGTTTCTGCTCGGAGATTTTGTCGAAGAATGTAAGAATCGTGTTGATCGAATAGAAAAAAAAACAAAAATGCATTTAATTTCAGCAAGATTCCAGAGAAAAAACTCTGATAGCTCTGACGGAAGCGAAACACAATTCTGTAGAACAACAGAGAAAAAAGAAAATGTAGAAGAGTGGGATGATTGGGGAGATAAGGATGAAGCAGCGGAAAATACGCTCGAATCAGATGAATCTATAAGGAATTGGCTGTTTCGATGTGATTTGAAAACGTATTGCGATGCTGAATACCTTTTAGTAACTTGGGAGTCAAGATTCGTAGTGCTTCGAAAGCCTCCAGATGGTTTGTTTTGATTTCTTCAATAAGGAAAAAATAATGAAACGTTTTCAGAAAAGTTCTATAAAATAGTCTGTAAGCAATATATAGAAGGTGACCCTGTGAGTAATGAAATTACGGCTTCTTGTTTATTCGGACTTTCGAATGTTCGACATATTGATCTTCTCGATTCTATAATAGTCGCATTAGGAACACTCGATGGACATGTTTATTTTTTCACTGAGCAAGGAACAATGCTCTATTACGATCGGTTTTCAATTTTCGAGCCGGTTAATAGTGTCCAGTTTGACGTTGTTAAAGTGAGTTTTCTGAATTTCGAAGCTTGAAATAAATTCAATTTCAGACCGGTCAAACATTCATTGTCGTATTTACAAAAGGTTTCTTCATGATTAATCCTATTTCTCTAAAATCTGTACTTTATCAAGCAAAAGTTCTGATAGCAAAAGGAGAAAAAACTGTCAAACAGATATCCGAATCTATCGAACTTGAATCGGAACTGCTTGCTCCGGATATCAAAGGAAATATAATCCACGTCATATTCACTGGTCTTCAAAAGCCATCAACTTTCGATCAATACGTGTCAGCTTCTTATGACTCATTTTATGCGAAAGTAGAGAAACCCTCTCTACCTTTATATTCCACGTTTATGGTGACAACTGAAAAAGAGTTTGCCGTATTTGTATGGCATGATCGAGAAGAACAAGAGAAGTTAATAGATGACGTTATAAAATACGGAAAATCTCTCGTCCCATCTTTTGGTATTCGAAAATTTTTCGGAATTTCCACAGAGCCAGCGAGAATAGCATCGCATATGAGATCAGCAGTTCACGCGCCAACGAGAAGTTTGATTCTGGAAATGAGGATAGCACAAAGTGTATCAAGATCACCAGATAGTAATTTCGTTGCTGTGACTGATCGAATGGCAAGAGTTATCGTTATTGATGTGAGTTTTTGTTTTGAAAAATGGAAAATAAAACCTAATATTTTTCAGATAATAAATCGCCAAGTTGTTCTTATCTTTAAAGGATACCGAGATGCTTCTGTATCATGGGTTTCAGCCACGGAAGACGATCGGGTTGCTCAGTTTCTAACCATTTTCGCACCCAGACGATCACTTTTAGAAGTTTGGACTGTTCTAGTCAGTTTTCCTTTTCTTTTGAATTTTTTTTAAAGCACTTTCATTTTTTTTCAGGGTAATGTCAGAGTGTGTGCTCAACATGTTCCATCATCTGAATGTAACGTGGTTTCCGGTGGAGAAACTAAGATGTTGTGTGGCCGATGTCATATTCATTCTGAAACCAATTCCTTTTTTATCGATGAAAAAGGGGAATTCCATCGAATCGCATTGCCATTTCATCTTGCATTAACAAGTAGAGCTCGTCAAGATCAACACGATCATATTCGTTTGAAAGAATTGGAACAAAGAATAGTTGGAAGTGATGAATGGTTTGAGACATTTTCCGATTTGAGAATGGCAACATCTCGTAAAACAACCTTTCAAAATGCCCTTCATGGCTTGTCAACAGCTGAAGAATCCCATAACTTTATTGCAAGAATACGAAGTCTTCCATCAGCTGGTTCTCTTGGAGATCTTCCAATTATCGCTGAAAAATCAGTGGCATTCTATTCAAGAATAGTGTCAGAATCGAAACCAGCAGTTGGAGAATACGAAAAACAATCAAAACATGGGTTGGATTCAATTGTTGAACGAATCCTGGAATGTCATATGGATATGTTTGGAGAACGATCTGATATGGAAAATGACGTTTTAAAAGTGGGAGAATGGTTGAAATACGTGGATTTAGCTCAAGAGGATATCGATGTGTTTTCAGAGTTCGTTTTTGTTTTTATCTTCAATTTTATTAACTTTTCGATTTCAGTCACTGGCCTGAACATCGTCGAATTCTTCTTGCCAATCTTCTCTTTGCTCCTCTCTTTGGAACATTCGAAATTGATGAATATTATGATACAGTACTAGAAAAACTTCCCGTAAAACGTCAAAGCATTGTGAAGCTCTTCTATTTGAAACTAGAGAAAACTACGAACCGAATCGATTGGAGAGCATTCACCAGAACAGTCGAGATATTCGTGAATCTGGAAAAGTCTGAAACTGGAGTTCTGGAACAAATCGATCAAATGGCGATGAACTCAAAGAATGTGACACTTGGAATGCTTCTTTTGGCTGTCTGTTGGTGTGCTAGAAAAGAGATGAGAAGTCTGAAAGAAGCAGAGAAACAAGAAGACGTCAAGAGTGAAGAAACAGATGGGGATGATGAAGCTTTGAATGATGAAGATCCAAAGAATGAGACACTAGAAGAATGGGATGCAGTAGTTCCAGAAGTGGAGCATTTGGACAGTATTATGATGTGTCTCCATTGTGTTTCTCTTTCTCAGTCACTTCTAGAAGACGGTTCAGATGACGTTAGAATTGCCGACGTGGCAAAAAGAATCGATTCGTATATCAGAGAAAATGTAAGTCTGGATTTCCGGAATAACAGAAAATAAACTATTTTCAGGTAGCAAAATGGATTGTCAATGACTCTATAGATCAAGAAACCATCGATAAACTATTTCCACAAGATCCAACAGAAAACCTCGCAGAAGAAGGAGACGAAGAAGACCGTCGCAATCAGATGATTATCGACTTTCCAGAAGATAAAGAAGACGTCGTTCAGAGAATGCATCAAATAATTCCAAGAGTTTTCGAGCATGATCTGGTGGTTGCTGGTAAGTTTTCATCATTTGTGAAAAACCTGTAGTTTGAAAAAAACAAGAAATAATTTATTAATTTGTACTTGAAAGGGACGAATCGTAGGTTTTGTATTATCACAATAATTACAATTAGAATCACATAATAATCTAGCCGATATGCAATGATTGACTTCGATACCCGTTTCCATTTACTCGTCAGTTTGATTTTGAACTAATTGGCTAGAAAATATAGTGGAAAGCATCTTAGTAAAAGCTTCCGGGGACACTGAAAATATTCAATTTTAATCTTTTCTCAAATTTAATAAAAGCTTACCTTGACTCTGATCCGTGGGACCTGTAGAAGTCTCTCCAACAGAAGTTTCTCTACTTTCACTTCTTGAAGATCCCTCTTTTACTGATGAACTCTTCAGTCTCTCTCGATATCTTCTATTATAAATCCGATGAGCGGCCAACTTTTGCTCTACGGACATATTTGAATTATTCCAGTCTGGAAGTGGTGTAATTCCCTCTTCAGACTCATCATTTGGTGTTCTTTTAATCGGAGCTGGATCCCATTGCATCTCCAGTTTCCCAGTTGAAATAAACTTTTGCTTTGCTCTATACATTCTTTTCCTCATTCTCTCCCTTTCTCGACGCTCTTCTGCGGAATTACACCGCTGCCATGGTTTCTTTTCTTGAAATGGATACATATCTTGAATAGATGGGGTGATTGGTGATGAAGACGTGGATTCTTCTGATGTCTCTCCTGATGTTTTCTGTCTTATTTCAAGCACTGGTGATCCATCAGATCCGCTTGAAGGTGTTGTCATTCCGAGCACTAATCCCATCTCTTCCAACTGTGCCATAAACTGTGAAGCATCAAAATATTCTGATGCTTCACTTTCTGAATTTTCCTCATACGCGTCTTCCATCACCACTTCATTGTCTTCTTCAACATCATCATAATCTTCCTCGAACTCCTCGTCTTTCCTTGCTGTTGAATTTCCTTGCTCTGGACTCTGAACTTGATTCAAATCTATTTGAAGATCCTCGATCTTTTCTTGGAATCCTGAATTCATTTATTCAAAAACAATATTCCGGTTGCCTTAATACTCACTTTGCTTCATAATGTCTTCTGGAGTGTATCCAACGAGTTTCAAACCCCTATCCTTCTTTCTCTGCCTTTCTCGACGCTTTCGAATCCGATCTTTCTCACGTCGAATCTCGGTTTGTCGATTCTTTTCATCACTTGCCGCCTGTAGAATTATACGTTGGACCAAGTTCACAGGGTCTTCTGAAGTAGCATCTAAGTTCAAGATTTCCGGAGGAAATGGAATCTGAGCAATAGGTTTCTGAATTGTTCCTATCTGTGGGAGTAATTCTTCTCCAAGTATTTCACCCCGTCGTCTAGCTCTGAATCTTTGTTGACGAATTCGATTGGTTTCTCGAATTTGATCTGCAGTTTTCTTCGGAACAGAATACACTCGTTCCTTCTGCTTTTCTACAGTACCCGTGATGATTTGTAGAACACGTGCTTCTTCTGAAATTTTTGTTCTTTGTTGGATCCTATTAGTCTATCAAGTATACCTTTCTTCTTTGCGCGAAATCGTCTCTGTCGAAGTTTATCCGACTCTCGCCGTTCCGCCAAAGTTCGTTTTTTGCGGACAGCACTGTCCATATTCTGCAAGAATTGAAACGGTTAAAGTAGGAATTTTGGGGGAAAAAGAAAGATGAGTAACGTATAACGGACAGTACGTCGGAGAGAAGAGGACGGGGGATGTTGTCCTAGTACTGTGTCAACAAACAGTTCAGCCCCATGAGGGACACGAATCGATTGTCGTCGGGAGGAGCGTATAAATGTTAGGTGGCCGGTCGCGTGTGTCTCTATGTGTGTGTGTGTGTGTCAATGTGTATGTTGGTCTTCTCCACCTCCTTCTCCACACATTTATCGCGGGAAGAACCTTCTTCTCTTCCTCTTCAGTCCGTCACGTTACCAAGGACATAACACGAGCGTCGAGAGAAACTGACGGCGGCCAGCGAGAAAAAAGTAGGAGACAAACACATAAACACACAAGAAGAAAGAGAGAGAGAGAGAGAGAGAATGGAGATATGAACCCGGGTAGAAGAAGGAAATACGGAGACGGAAAAGAGAACAAGAGACACCTGCATTCATTCCCGGCAATATAGCCGTAAGAGGTTATTTAGTCTCGATGGAGAGGGAGTCGTGGAGAATGACGGCGACATTTTTAGAATTAGAGAACGCAACATAGATGAAAAGAAGCAGAAAACGGAAGACTGGACCCGAAATGAAACGAAACGAACGGACAAAACGGACAGGGAGTGGACATAACACGGATGTCGGTGAAGAGGAAAAGAGAGGAAAGAATGACGGGACAGCCAGCAACAGAAGCACCTCCCATTCGGGAAAAACGGGAGAGTTTTGTCTCTTTGTGTGTATGTGACAGACATTGAGCACTGCACAAACAGTGTGTGCTTCGCTTTCGTGGGGCTCCGCGCTCCCATTCCGATCGTTTTGTCCGAAATAACGGATGAACGGACGGGTAGTAGCATATGAATGAATTTTTGAAAGGAATCAAGAGATGAAGGGTGGAACTCGATGGGTGGGGTTTGGTGATTTCCAAGAAAATTGATCTACTAAGTACCCGCGGAGGTGAACAAAAAGTGCGATGGTTAAGATTATGATCTCTGCATAAAGTTCACCAAGAAAGACGCTGTATTAATTCGGAAAGATCCAATGAATTCATCAAACCATTGGCTATCTATAACCTACAGTATCTCGAGCAAAGTAGACATACCGTAACCTTTAAGAAATCTGAAGTGGTTTTCCTTTTGTCCCAGGAGAATCATCTAAATGTTGCCATCTAAAAACATTCTTATCACTGAATTTTGCAAATTTTATCAGCTCACCGCTTTTTGATGCGTTCACTGACCATCAGAAAATGCTGTTTCAGCTCTAGGAACTTGATAATGATGATTTTGGAACATAAAGCCTAAAATCCCAATTTTCAGATGTGTGCTGGGAGATGATGTCGAGATGGTTCCGTGAAAAGGATCAGTGTTTCGATCTTATCAGTGTAAGTTACTCTCTTCTCAGAATAACCCTAATTTCTTGTTTCTATGGTTGTAGAAATGCACATCCCTCCTTCCAAAATCCCTTGTCGACCCACGTCTTCGTCACGGAATAGCTCGTCTAATATGGGATAACTTTGTTGGAAGTGCCTTCCAATCTATTGTACAAATGGTCGAAAAGACAGGAAGACGACCAAAAGATAGAGAGTCTCGAAAAGAAATTGGAATGGGAGAAGTACGATTGGAAGAGTTTTTGATTGAATGCGAAAAGTTTCTGGATATTCTAATGGTCGCCGTGAGAGATATGCCAGCTCCAATCGATTTCAAACAGGATTTGTTAGTTGAGGTAAGAGTGCAGCCTCTAATAGAAGGGCATGCCTTAGAAACTTCATTTTTAGAAAATCAAGTCGTAGCTTCTAACTTTCGTGTTTTCTAGATGGCCTACTCCTCATTTGCTTCACATCTTCACCAATCAAAAAGTGCTCCCCGTCAAGATCAACTATCAACTCTTGCCGCTCGTCAACCTCTTGTCAATTTCGCTCTGATCCTTCACCATCAACACCTTGCATTGGCTCTACGTCTTCAATTAACCACAGGTCTTCGATTTCATCCACTTCGAAATCTCTTCTGTGTCACTGGAAATCGAGCATTCTTTGCTCCACTTGATTCACATCCTTTGATTCCATTGGACCGAGTTGACGATGCTATTCTAGAGAAAAGACACGCATTCTTGGTGAAAGTGGCCGAGCAGGGAAGTATGGAAGAGAGGAGATTGGCGAGGAATCTGGAGATGGAATGGAAGTTAACAGTCAATGAAATATCATTTATGCAAGCTTTGGCATCATTCCGACATGGAAACGATCATCAAGGAGCTCTGGAGCTGGCTTCTTGTGTCCGTGACGATCGATCAGCAGTTGCATTGGCACGTGTTTTAGCTGGAAGACTGCTCCAATTGGCAACTGAAGCCAACAAACGATACAGTACATCTCATTCTCAATACTTGTGTGCTCTTGCCGGTGAAGAAGCAGCTCGTGTAGAACTCTATGATTCATCTGAAGACGATACATTGAATAATCCAAAGACGTGGAAAGAAGCGGTGACGTCACTCGGAAGAGCAGGAAACTCGGTGCCACAATCGGCGCAGGCCGCCATCCCATTCGTTCGAATGAATGATATTGCAAAACTCTATTTTGGAGCGCAATGGGTCAATAATTAGTCTTTTATGTGTAGATTTTAAAAAGAATGTGCATAGTTTTTTTTTACTTTTTTTTGTCCCCTTGAGAGTATGGGTTTCAGTTTGCTGGAAATTGTGATATTGAAAAGTGCCTTTTTATTGCTTCATAATAAATCCTGAAATTTGAAATTTCTGAATTTCCACAAAAATTCTATTAGGACAATTGGGAATTGATAAAATAAAGTTTTTAAGGGCCAAATCCAAGTGTGGAATATTTTCGAATTCTTTGGAAGTTTCAAGGCTCCATGGGACGGATTCAAAGAAAGAAACGATGTTTTTAGGTTCGATATAAAAGCCGGCATATGTGAATTTCGATGGTTTTCCGGTGGTTAAAGATTTCTGAAAAATTTGCATTTGAATAAGAAAAATAAGCTTTTGGAAAAACCTTTAACAATTCCACAATATTTTCTTTTGATAATTTGCTTGTTTTATTGATAATCTCATTTCCTTCCAATTCCATCGATTGCTCAAAAGTTATTTGAAGTGAACTTGCCAACTTCTTTGCTGTTTTCAAATGTTTGGAATCTCCCAAAAGCGAAACAATACTCAAATCTTTGTTGGTAACCCAAATATTCAAATAATCAATTTCCGGTTTCACAAATCTCACGATTCGATTTGTCATTTCATTTGAACTATCTCCACTAACTTCTAGATTCTTAACAGATACAGTATCCTCTGGAAGATTTGGAATAATTCTCTCTGGTTCTTTCCATACTCCAGACCAATCGAAACTTGCAATAAATGATAAATTCAAGCTTTCAATTTCATTATTTTGAGACTTGAGCATATTTCGGAAACTTCTCCATGCAACAGTTTGGAAATCATCATTGACGTGGAAACTTGTGAAAGGGAGGAAATTTTTGGATCTGAAATAATGGATCAAAATAACGGATACCTGAAAAGAAACATACCTTCGGACTACTGTAGAGTCATTTTCTCTTTCAAAATGATCCTCAAATTCTTCATCGTATCTAATGGAGATAAACTGAAAATAAATCAGATTTTCAGATCTCAGGTTATGTTCTTATTCATTCTCCAGTAATCACCATATCCATTTCCCCTCCTCCTCCCGGCTTCTCCCTCTCATAAAATGATCTCTTCTCAGAGTTGTAAATTATTCAGACTGTACACAGGTGATTCGCGATTTATACATTGTACGTAAGTACGTATATTGAGCCCTATTTTCTATGAATCGCGATTGAAAAGGTACGTTATGCATAAATCGCGAAATAGAGATTGCAGTTTTCGCGATGCGTGTATAATTTACATACAGCCAACATATCGGCGAACGATGTCAGCATGGGGTTTATTTCCGTTTCAGTGTTTTCAATTTTCTCTTTTTGAATTATGTTTTTCCTATTTCAAGTAACCGTGGATCGAATACAGGATTTTCAGCCATAATCAAAGCAACAGTCGGACTCAACAACTCGTTCTTTATCTTCATACCCGGATTGACCACGTGAGTTATAAAAATTCAAACATATTTGTAATATTGAGTTTTTAGAGTGCTGTCATAAAAACGGATCTCGCTTCCTACAACTTTTCCGGATTGGCATTTCTGAGGTAAGAAACCGAAAGTTTTGGCATGAAGGCATGACCCGAAAACCTGACGATTGCCAGACAAAATTAAGCTATCTGCATTCGAGAGAATTTTATGAAATTGCGAAAGATTTCTCAAGATTTAGATTTTTAAAGAACTTTATTTCGAGAAATGTATGAAAACTAACTGTTCAAAAATGTGTGTTCTTTCTGTTTTGCAAATATCAGATGCTTGGATCTGTGTGTCCCAAAAACCTAAAAAATAACTCTGGATTTTCCAATCAGAATAGTTTGTTTTATAGTTCAGATAACAACTTGTTCCAGAACTTCATATGATGCTAAAAGACTTTGTTCAGTTCTCAGTAAAACTGTCAGAACAGCTTTATCGAAAACAGTACTTCTCGCAAGAACTCTTATTTTCCACAGATCTTACGGCTTACTAAATCAACCGAAACTCTGGGAAACATCTTTATTTTTCCTTCTTCACTTCAAATTATCTCAATCTCACTTCCATCATCATCAACATATCCATTTCACCCTCCCCTCCCAGCTTCTCCCTCTCATAAGTTGATCTCTTCTCAGAGTTGTAAATTATTCAGACTGTATGCCCCGATGGCCGAGTGGTCGAAGGCGTGAGACTTATGATCTCATTGGGTGATACCAGTCGCGGGTTCGAATCCCGCTCGGGGCAATTATTGTTTTTTTCTTTGGTTTTGCTAGAAATTGCCAATTTTGATAACACTCACCCCTCGATGAGCAATAAAATTGATTTCCCGAATCGGTTTCGAAATCGAGTCAATAAATAATTTGTCGCTCCACGAGCACTGTCTCAAAACTGCTCTGAAAATAATAATTATTTTTCAACTTTTAAAAAGTTTCACTGACTTCTCAAGCCTGTTTAATGGTCCAACAATTATTCGTTTTACATCTTCTGGAAGATTCGTCCAAGAGGCTGACATTGAAAGAAAAAGAGAAAAAGAATAGAAGAAATTTATGATTTTCTTATCAATTTTTTCAAAAGGTTGAATATGAGAAGATGACGAGTCATAAGGTGAAGAAAGGTGTGTTAAGTCTTTATAATCTTCCCGGTGAAAAGTTTTTTTCAGAGAAAAAAGAAAAGTTCAAATGTTTATTCCTCCAGAATACATCCAAAAACATCTTGACGTCCATTACAAAACTCCATGATTAGTTTTCTAGAGTAACTAGGCAGAGAAACCAAATAATATTGACATCCTGGAATCATTTCGATGTTGTACTTCTCCTTCAATTCTTCCGTCCACGGTAAAGATTCGAAGTTTTTTAGGACGCCTTCTGGATTCTTTCCTCCACGAAATACACGAAATCTTTTAGGGTTTCCAGTTTCAATGCTTTTCTGAAATTGAAGATTTTGATGATGATAATCTTGGATTCAAACTTTGTATTTATCAAAGTCAAAAAGTCTGAATCTTGTTGAAGTTTTCCATTCATATCAACATTCAGCAATTTCAAAATTTGGAATTGGTGGCCTAGGAATATAAAAGCTAGTCCACCATCATTCGGTCATAAAATCAAGCTCACCTTCATCAATTCTGCCACAAAGCTTTGATTGAAATACAATGGATCAATACTGATATCTGCTCCTTTTAATTCCAGAACTTGTTCTTTTTTCATTGCAACTGTACAAAACAATTTTTCGGCAGTTTTCACTTGAATCAATTTCCCAAATCCAGTTGAAAGATTATGAGAATATCCAATTTGATCAATGTAAAGATAAGGAGTTTTGGGTGTGACGGAGTGAAGAATCCCATATGTAAGCCATGGACAAGAGCTTCCTGTGATTTTTAGATGTTGACATTTGATAATTTGAGATGGAAATGATGGAAAAAGATTTAGAAGTTGTTCTGAACTTAGTCGCAATTTCAGAAGACCTTGGCGAACCAACTTACGATTTTCAGCAACTTTGAACTCAAAAATCAAAGAATCTATTGTATAATTCTGTTTTTCTAAAAGATTTCGCCATCGATCCCATGCTGCTTTTTGACAGTTACCTTCTATTTGACAAGTTTCATAAATCTGATCCTCTTTGGATTTTTCGATTTTTGTAGGGTTATCCCAAAACGAATCATTTTCTCCATCTGATATGAAAACTTCTTTGAAACCATTACCAAAAGAAATTTCGAATTCTCTCTGATTAACAAGAATGAAAATTATTTGAGAAAGTGGAGATTTTCTGAAAACTGTAAGTCTTTTTCAGAGAAAATTAGTGGAAAAAACCTGATTGCAACATCTTCTGAATCGCTTCTTTTTCGTTTCTCCATTGGAAAGTTTTGAATTGATGATCAAAAAGTTGTATTGTGTTATCAGTTGAATAAACAAGAAAGAAAACCTCACATAGACATAAAGGAGGTGGTTTCAAGAAGTGTAGAAATGTTATGAAATCGGGAAAGAAGTTCATTTCATTTCTATTTATATTTTTAGCCGTCAGGATAAATGAAGAAAAAGTTAAGATTATGAAAAATTTATTAGAAATCGAGATTATTTCACAAATTATTAAAACAAGTCAATACAAAGAAACACGGTAGAAATCGGTAAAAGACATCAGATAAAAATGTGGTCCAAATTGTTTCAGATCTTTTGACTATTTCGAACTTTGACGGTTACATTGTTCATTTATGATCGAACCTCATTGATCGAATTGCATCGGAGAACATCTTGTTGACTGTTTCTTGATCCATCATTGATGCTTGTCGTTGAAAATGATAGACGGCTTCCATACTGAACCTTTCTGTTTCTTTTCTTGACTTCTCTAGTTGCTTTTGAGCTCGGACTTGTTCCTTCTCGCGGAGTTTGTTCAATTTTTTGGTTGAGTAGAATGGCGGCATACTGGACCTCAATCTTTCCCAAGCAATGTTTCTTGAGGACTTGTTGAGCCCGGCACTTATCGAATACGTTGAGAGGACAATTGACTTCCAGAAGAAGTCGAAGGGCGTATTCCTGTTTATAGCCTATAATGAGGTATTCAGTGTACTTACTCAGAGAATTTTTGGCAATCAAAAGGCAACTTGCTGGCCCATCGGCAAGTTGCCATGCTAAAGGGCAAGTTGCTAGGTGAAATGGCAAGTTGCTGTGATTATTGGCAACTTGCCACTGCTTGCCACCCAATTTGTTCATACGAAAACTGCAGCAAGTTGCCGTTAGCGTGGTATTATATTAGCAAGCTGCCGTCTGCTTGCCACCAATACGGCAAGTTGCCACCTGCTTGCTACTTCTTCGGCAAGTTGCCGTTTGCTTGCCGCCCACTGTTGACCCATAAAGCGTGATGGCGTCTTTTTTGAATTTTAATTTTATTAATTTCATATTTTTCAAGTGTTTTCCTTCACTATTATAATTTCATTCGTCTAGTTTATTTATCAATGGAACGTCCGAAAAGAAAAAGATTGACCAAATGTATGTTTTCAACTGTATCCTCTCATAAATGAAACTAAAGTTTTCAGCTCTAGATGTTAATCTTTTCCACGATTTTCACCAGGAAGACGAACTGTTACCTAACGCTTGTGAAGAGTCTAACTTAGAAGAGAGTACAGTGAACAATGCGAGTTGTGGTTATGAAGCAGGTAAGGTTTTGCTAATGAGATTTGCATAGTGATCTCATTTTTAGTATGGAATCTCGAAGAGTCCTCAGATGAAGAATCGATGATTACCGGAAATCGTGATGATGATGATGTTGAGTATGGTCTCCTAATGAATGAAGAAGAAAATAGCGTTTCGCCTGTTGAGTTAGGAAAAGAGAATTCAACGGAAGAGGATTATAGACTGACAGCATATGTCAATTTCGTGCTCTCGGAAGGTTTATCAGAGAAAACACTATCCCGGTTAGACCATCTCATGGCTGTTTTGTATGGGGAAATGCCTCCTTTTACAGTAAGTAAGTTACGATCTAACATGCTCAAAGTGTGGAGTCTTTTTCAGAAAACCGATGTCATGAAGGCCATTAACAACATTGAGTCTAATGTTATCAATAGGACATTTTACTACTGTATCAAATGTGCTTCAGTAAAAAGGGACAAGTATTCGATTTGTGAAAAATGCGAAAGGTGAGAAGAGGATTAATGCATATGATGCGATTCTGAAGTTTTCACTTTAGTTTTTCAACGAAACTGCCGGAAACTGTCACTTTTGTCTTATGCGATGTGGATTATCAATTTGAGAGACTGTTCATGGCAAAAGGAGAGGAAATCTTAACCGCTCATGCTATGATTCATGCTAAGAAAGTTCTGATACTACTGTCATTCCGAGGAAAATGTTTGCTTTTTAGGAGAATTTCCATATTCACGATATTAGAAGATTCCCAGGATATCAAAAAATGATGGAATCAGAGCAGGAGTTTAGAAAAGGGATTGTGCACGTTCCATGTACTGTTTCCTCAGATGGAGCACGTTTCAAACGAGTTTCTAGGTGAGTTTACTGAAAAGAACTGAACCCATGAATAACCAAGGAATCATCAGTTTAGAAGGGAAGTTACGCCAATGCTTGTTCGAGTAGAAGGAGTCAACATGGGTAGCAAAAAAGGAGGGGGAACAATGATAGTTTGCTCACTTGGATTTTCGGATGGTGGAATCAAAACAAATCTCATCGACGAATTTGTGAATAAGTATGAAAAAATCGTCATGATTTAGAAAGCTGATTCGTTTTAGAAGTCTCCACCTGATGAGCCATAAAGAGTTCAAAATCGTACTGAATAATCGAACGTTCCTTTTCAAACCAGTCGTGATGTCTTATTTGGCAGATATGAAAGTGATTTCAATAATATGCGGTGTAAATAATGGACGTTTTTTGTTCAGGAGCAATTGGCACTTAGCGGGTTACCAAATTGGCATAGCATCAACGGTTGTTCAAAGTGCTATACTACTGGTACAAAGAAGAGTAATGGTAAAGTAAGCTTCGAAAGCTACAAAAACGCCCCTCTTCGCAGTGATGACTCTTTACGAGTAGATACTGCTACAGGTTCCAACGGAATGCCCGGAGAAAGAGGTGAGTCGGAATGGGAGCGAAACTTTTGAGCATTGCCCGAATGCTTCCAGTGCCGGCGATTTTTTGTTTCATTTCACCGACGAAGATTTCTGTCGACCCTTTTCACGTCCGTGGAATGGGGGTTTGCAAGTTTTCAATCGAAGGTTGGTAAAAATCAGCGTTTGAAAATATGAACTATTGATATATTCTTTTAGAGCTCCACAAACCAACTCGTTGGACCAAAGCAAAGCTGAAAAGAGGCATTTTCGAGAAATTGGCGAAATCTGTCGAGGAAGTTCAGATGTACACGTACGACCCTGTGAGATTGATTTCTCCTAGAAAATTAGGAAAAGCAACAGGACGGGAGTTGGACAAAGTTTTAAATTGAGTAAATTACTGATTTACATGAGAACTGATTTCAGATCTCCCAATATATGGCCGCATTGGTGGGATGGAACCATGGATGTGAATCTCCAGAAATGAGCATTTTCTACTTAGGTTTTTATCATTGCTTGACATTCCTTGGATCTTTTCTGGGAGATTCTGCTTCACTGACGGCGCTGCTGGACAAGTGTTACCATCTTCTCTCTGAACTAGAGGGTAGTTCCGTTACGATCAAATGGCATGTAAGAGCGTCAAATCCTCGGAGCTTGAGAAAACCTGTGTACTTCCTAGGTTTTTTTCAAGCACTGTCAACAGCACGAAGAGCAGTTTGGAATTCTGCAAACGACGGAACCGTTCGAACGAGAACATAAAGTGTTCATGACGTCAGTTAACTTCCAAACAACAAACTCAGAAAAAGTTCTTGTGACAAGGTGAGTTTCAAGAATAAAAATGTTAATACTGGTTTGTTTCATTCAGATACATCGCAAGTCAGATCTACACTCAAAAAATTGGACATGCAATTGAAGCTCTACCTTCAGAACCAAGAGAAAACTTGAGGAAAAGCACAAAAAATCAAATCGCAATGTTGGTCTCCATTCTCTTCAAATCTGAAGAATAAATGTGTTTACAGAATTCCACAGCCTTGCGGAAACGCAAATTTTGTTCGTTCAGTTAATATTACTGATTATCATCGACAGCTCATCAACTCTATGATGTTAAACGAAACCGATGTAGTCTTGTTGTAAGTTGAAACCTAAGTTGTCAATAAAACCATTATAATCTTACAGAAAACGTGTATACATTGAGACCCGCTCAGGAAGCTTTGTTTTTTCGTCTCCGAGCTACTGGAAAACGAAGATTACCACAAGTTCTATCGTTACGTTCATAGACCCACAAAATGGCGATATAAAATTTGGAGATATTGAAATTATCATGTCTACAAATGGCTCTACCTGTTTAATATTGAATGAGTACCACGTTGAAGGATTATCAGAAATTATTACCACTTATGAGAATTTAACAAACTGTAATATTGCTAAAGCTGTTTTAAATAATTGTAGAAGATTCCCGAAAACGTTCGGTCGAATTACTGGTTCCCACTTAACGGTTGTCCCACTTAACTGCGTGCTCTCTCCGGCTACTATCATTTCCCACTGTTCCCGAAACTTTGTAAAAATGTATCGATAAATGTGGTTCATTTTCAGTATTTTCATTCATGGTTTTTCCATACCTTTCATCTTTCTTCATTTCATGATCTGCTTATTACTAAACATTTACAGATGAGTGGCCGAAAATCGGAATATAACATTGAAAATCTTCATCTCTTGCAAACTTACAAACATTCTGGTAAATCAAAACAATTTATAACAGCCTAATTGACATTGATTTTTTCAGAACAACACGACGAAGCATATCTCAACGATTCGTTTGGCCGTTCCTTTCAGAAATATTCAGATGACCATGAACGAGAAAATCAAATTGGAAATTCCAGTCAAGACATGTACTCAGATGTTCAACAAAGTCCAGTGGCATCAAAAATAGAACCTACAACTCCTATCAGTAAGAAGGAAACCAATAATTCAAAGCCTTCGTTACTCAGTACGAGCTCATTTTTATTGAAAATAAGTGAATTCGTATTTTCAGAAGATCTCGAAAACAGTGTTTATGGAAATGAATTAGACATTTTGAAAGCTGGAACAGCAGTAGTTGACGCCTATGAAAGAAAAGAAAAGGACATCCAGCAAAGCATTTTGACGTTTGTGCGAAAATATTGGCGCCAGATTACTGTCCCAAAGATGCCGGACACCTTGGACGTCTACACTCAAAGCTTCATCCTTCACCACGGATATGGAATCTTAGTAGTTACTACATGTGCATACATAGTATTTTTTCGAGTTTTCAGAGCCAAATGGCAGTTGTCGGAAACTCCTACAAATCAAATATTTCGAACTTCGAATCTGAGGATTTCCCAAAACTTTCCGGTACCCGTTTGAACATCACTAAAAGATACTACTATCCATCAGAGGCACCGTTCACCGTAAGTTTTCAGCTTCACATCTTCCAATTTCATACAATTTTTAGGGACAGTTGATTGAACTGAGGACACTGCCGACTTCAAATCAAAAAGCACATATCAAATTGAAACATGCCCTGATTCACGTGTTGCGAAACTCTTGTTCTAACGTCACAGATATCAAATTCACTGATTGGTCGTTTCCTGGTGACAAATGCTCGAAGCATATAAATCCTCATCAATTTCCAGCAAAGTTTTACGACGATTTGAAAGGTAAGCTAACCGTTCCAATCATCCCTCAAACCTATTTATGGTCAGAGATGTTCGCCGAGTACTTTAACATTTCGCACGAAGAGTTGGACACTCCATGGATTGATAGTTACGAAAGTCTAATTCTTCTGGAACCTCATCCAAATCTTCAGGCAAAAAAAGCAGCTTTTAAACAGCTAGCTGCTGCAAGAAATGCTTATCTTACGAAGACATTCCACGAAGAGTTTCGATCGGCAATGTAAGTCCTCCACTAATGCAATAATCACTCATTATTTTTATTTAGGACTGAAATTCGTCACTCGACATACTGTGAGGTCACTGAAACTTGGACAAATAGAAAGGTGAGGATTTATAGCTCAAATCTCCTATTCAAACTCTGCTGTTTTCAGAGAGGATTTGCCCGAAAAGCCATTGATATGATGCGACCCACTCTGATCAAAAAGCCATCTGCTGAATATCTCCAAGAAAACGAGACTTCACCATCATCACCACCTAATCATAATCGTATTTTGAAGAAGAAAAATGTTGAAGAAGGAACGATTGAGAAGGAGAATCATGAGGAGAAGCACTTACAATCGGGCCCTTCTACTCGATTAAGAAAGAATAGGAAGGTCGAGTAACAAGTTCGAGAAAGCGGAACACATTTGCCTCTTCTTTTCATTTTGTTTTCAATTGTTTTTTTTTTATTCTGTCTTGTTAGCATATGTTGGTTGCGAATAAATTCGGTTCTTCATTTAGTTTCGACTTCCAATTTGCATATAGGGATAATAAGCATGCTTGCCAACGAAAGCCAGCGTTCTTGCCGAACGAAATAGCAAGCTTGCCGCACAAATCCGTCTTCTTGCCGTCCAAAACGGCACTTTGCCATGCAATAAAAAGTGCTTGCCGATTGTCAGCGGCAAGCATTTTTTTTTGCAACGCAACTTGCCAGTTTTGGACGGCAAGAATGCCAAAAATTCTCTGAGTAGTTACGTATTCAATAACACTGATTTTCCTGTTTTGGACCTTCGGAATTGGAGCAGCCGAGACGGAGAAAACAGTACGGGTTGAGGAATGTGGGGCCATCTTAAAATAATTTGGACTAGTTGAGAGTAGTCAAGGCGATATTCAGATGAGAATGAAGATTCCAGTCTACCTCTCGCCCTTATATAGGGGTAGAAGACGCGCTCACAGTGCACAACGCAAAACGAGCGTACTAAAAAGTTCTACAAGGATACGCAGATAAGTACGCTCCTTTTGTGTGGAGTGTCCTACACCAAAGGGCAAGAGATTAAGAAGAACCTTCATTGGGATCTGAATATCGCCTTGACTTTTCTCACAAGTCGATCTTATTCTACGATGGTTCCACACTCTTCAATCCGCACAGCTTGCTTTTCGACTTCTTCAGGAAGTCACCTGCCCTTTCACAATTATCGATAAATTCAGTTCTCAAAATGTTTTGTTTCTTGTAAAATGATCTTTTTGTATAATAAACCGTATATAATCTCAATTTGTGTTATAGTACTTTCGCTTCCAGTGATAATCTTATTGGAAATCAACTAATTAGAAATCTTTCAGAAAGTTTTTTTCTTACTGAAACTAACGATAGCTTTTGGTTCTCTGATACTGCATGGAGTTGCGAATTCGGAAACCTTCTGCGGACGACTGTTATTAAAACACTTCGAAATGCCACGATGCCAAAGAGTGCCTGTATTGCTGCTCAATCCCTAATTATAGACATACAAATCACTCATAAAAGTGATAGATATTTTCACATGGATTACTATCTGTTTCTTGTTATAGCGGTAAACAACAGAGAGATGTCTTCATGTGATTGATCTTCCTTCAGATTAAGTAGATGGATCTTTTTTTTTGACAGATGTTACCACTTTGTGAGGACACATTTAAACGGTCCATCTAGTATTCGTTCTCTCCAGAGGAAGACGTTCATTCACCAAGAGAGCCATGCTATTTGTATGGTTACTGTTCCTTCCTTTACTATCCGGAGTAAGTTCACTCAATGCTATTTTTACCTTTTTTCCTTTTCTCTAGAGCACATCACAAGCTTCAGTGAGCAACTCTATTTGCGATCTGACAACAGAGTTTGATTGTGGAGTCGAAAGAATTTCTCGTTGCATTCCAGTTGAATGGAAATGTGATAATATCGAGGATTGTGATAATGGAAATGACGAATCTGAATGCTCGTATGGATCAAAATGTCTCAAAGACTTCATGCTCTGTAAGAATAAAAAATGTGTAGCAAGCCATTATAAATGTGATGGAAACGATGATTGTGGAGATGGAAGTGATGAGAAGCATTGTGATTACAATAACGGAACAATGTCAGAATGTCAAGAACCAAGTATGCAATGTCCAAATGGAAAATGTATTTCTCCAGGAAGTATTTGTGATGGGATTAATGATTGTTCAAATTGGGAGGACGAAATGGACTGCAGGGCAGCGGTAAGAGTTTAGCTGATTTCTGTTGCACTAGTTTCTCAACATTTCAGAAAGAAAGATGTCCTCTGGGATATACAACGTGTGCCAATGAAGAAAATTACGTTCCTAATAGTTTCCTTTGTGATGGGGAATGGGATTGTTCCGATGGTTCAGACGAGGTTAACTGTGAAGCTCATCAATCAGATTATTCATAATCTGCGCTTGATTCTTATGTTTGCGTTAATAAAGAGAATGAAAAGGCAATATGCCTTCCGCAAAACTCTACATGCAATGGGATAAAAGAATGTCCATTGGGTGATGATGAAAAAAACTGTGAAGATTTTGAAGGATGTGCCATACAAGAGCACAAATGTCAACACTTTTGCGAAGATCGTCCTGGAACCTTTGTCTGTGGTTGTTCTGAAGGATATAAGCTAGAATCAGATGGTCATTCGTGTAAATACGAAAATGATATAGATTCTGCAGGTTACCTCCTCGCGAGTTATGGTCGAGAAATTCATCAATTTTCATTGGCTAATGTTCGAAAAAACTCCACTATGATACACAAATTCGAACGTGGAATGATTATGTCTATGGACTATATATTCATGATGCTTTCGATCCTGGAATCTTCACGTTCTAGGGGAGAATTAGCAGTTTTGAGTAATGGACGGATGAAAATTCTTCGTGAAAACATCGATGGAAGGTTCATTGCTGTTGATTGGATTGGGAAAAACGTATTCTTCAAAGAGTATTTCGTACCTTTTGATGTTGGAATTTCTGCATGTTCTATGAATGGGTTTTTTTGTCGTCGAATCATTAAAAAAAATATGCATCCTCGCGGCCTTGTTGTTCATCCAATGCGTGGACTCATTATTTGGATTGATTATCATGAATTCTTGCACCATATAATGATGTCAAATATGGATGGGTCTGAAGTAAGTGAATTACTTGTAAATGTTCCTAAAAACAAAATGTTTTTAAGGTACGTTTTCTCGTAGAGAGCAAGAGTAACGTGAAAAGAATGACAAGTCCATCTTTCATTGCTATTGATCATGTAAAAAATGATGTCTACTTCATTGATGATGCTATGGTCGAACGAATCAACATTGATACGAAGGAAAGGCATGCCATCTTCCCATATGATTTTATGCATCATTCTTTTGGAACGGTTTACTCGAACGGGTTCCTTTACTGGTCTGATTAGTAAGTCACAATTTCTTTTAAATCAAAAGTAAAAATATATCTTTCAGTCATCATTTAAGTGTCAAAGTTCAAGAGGTGGCACATAATCATTCAAGTCCACACGTTGCTCACAAATTCAATTCAATGGAACCTTCTGGTATTGCTATAAATGACTCACTTCAACAGATTGAACCTTCATCAAATCCATGTCATGAATTGGATTGTCCATGGTTATGTATTGTAGTTCCAAAGTCTAAATCTGGAATCACTGCTAAATGTCTTTGCCCAGATGGTTATACTCCCTCCAATGACACTTGTATTCCACCTTCACCTCTAAAAGAAATGGAAATTCTCAAAAATTATTCACATATCGGATTTGAATTGATGTCAGAATATTGCAAGACTGGTGTCGCTTGTAAAAATGGAGGAACTTGTCGTAAACTTTTTAATCAAAGTAGAATCGTTTGTGATTGTAAAATACCATATGACGGACTGTATTGTGAGAGAATTAACCCAGAAATGCATGCTGCATTGAAAGAATTTAAGACGCAGTTCAGTGTATCAGCAATTGTTTACATTTCCGTTCTGGTTCTTTCGATTGTTGGATGTGGGTTATTAGTGAAGTTTGCCAAAAGAAAGCTCAATGCCAGCTCATCGCCCCATGATGACATGACAAAAAATCCTAAATTTTCATTAGTCAACACAGTGAGAAAACTTTTCGGCAAAGAACAAGAAACGTCATCCAGAGTGAACTTTGTGAAAAGGGAGATTGTTAAAATGGAAAGTTTACCGGTGAGTAGCTGGAAAAACATGTAATTGATCAGAAATATTCATTTTCAGACATCCTTCAATAATCCATCATTTGATGAAACTCCGAATGTGCCATCTGCTTTAACCACCACTTCATCCGCATCATCCAACACGACCTTCCAATTTGGGGATGTACTGTAATTCAATGTATCTACAGAAACCGTTTTATAAGTCTGGATATCTTGTATTCCTGTTGCCTTGTTTAAAAATATCCATGTCCTTCTTTTTGCATTTTTTGTAAAATTGCTTCAATAAATTATACTTTGAAGAAGAGTTGGTTCGAGTCAATCTTAGCCTAATCTCGTACTGACTACGCAAAAGAATTGTCTAGTCTGAAACTTTCAATATACTCTGGTTCTTTGAAACCTCGGCCATTATAACTACCTATTATTTGTGGTGCAATAGCAGACCAGAATTGAAAACTTTATGTTCCCTGTCATCGAGTCAGTTCAAAAGAAACATTCTGATCCCAATGGATCTTTCACATAAAAACCAAAAGTATTCCGAGAATCAATTAATTTATTCAATTTCTCAAATAATTCATTCTTTTTTCGCATTTTCCTTTAGAATCGTTTGAAGTTTTCCTTCATAAATAGCCGTTTTCTCAAGTGGAACTGAATCCATCACATATTCAATCGTCTTTGTTTTCTTACACCACGTCAAAATGGGTTTATGTCCTTTATCAACTCTTTCCTTTGGTATTCCCTTCCGTTCGGCACTCGATTCAATAATTGATCTCAATGTATTTCCAATAATCAGTTTTCTGAAATTAAGAAGACGTTTAGTGGGAGGTTTCTCAGAATCTTGATATTACTTATTCTGAAAATGGCTCATTTGATTCCATAGTTGAGGAGTTGGTCCCCAAATGAAAAACTTTTCACGTTCAGCAGCATTATGAATGAATTGAGAGCCTTCCATATTGGCAGTGTACTGAAAAAAAATGTGAATTGGCTGAGAGCAAATTGAGTTGAAACACTTACATTATTGAGCATTTCAGCATCGACATACGCCTCCTCTTCATCTTCCGGTACCACTCTGAACTGATAAATGTGAGAATTTCGTGTCATTTTCATTTTGAATCTGGAAACCCAAATCAAAAAGAAACTAACGGATCTCCAACGAGCCAGAAAGGCTTATTCTCGACGATGGCATTCAAATTGTACTTATTTTTCACATCGAGTTCTTCTTTTGGAAGATATTGACGAGCTTCCGCAAGTCGTTTTTGATCAATTTCTGGAAGGAAAAATGTTTTATATATGGTCACCTGGATTAAAAGAGCAAGAGGAACACTCCCTCTATTAGAAGCACCCCCTTCAATACAAGATCCTTCAGATGAGCCTATTCTATATCCTTACCATCTTCCTCAACATCAGCTTGTTGAATCAATGCCTTCTTCACAGCTTTATCATAATTCTTCACCACTTTTTTCGTCGGAGTCAAATCCTTTGATTGTTTTGTTGTGACTCCAGCAGCTACTGCCATTTTTTGCATCAATCCAGTTTTTCCTTCAGCTCCAGGTACCTTCGTTTTCTTCTTTTTATTCGCTGGTTTCCCTTGCCACGTGGCAAATCTTCCATCTGGACGAAGTGTCAAATATTTGTGCATCAATTCACCAAACTCCATATTTGCCTCTTTCTTCTTATTTGGTTTCGGAAAGGCGTCATCAAACTTTTTAAGATTGAATGCTTTTGTTTTTGGTTTAATGTCATGGAGAATCTCCATTTTACGATAATCCACATAGTTCTTGTCTTGCAGTTTTGCCTGTCGTCTTCAATTATCAATAGAGCATGAATGCATTCAGAGATGAACTATTACTTTTCCTCTTTTATATCTGCCATTGTTGCTCGAAAAAAGTGAAATATTATAGAAAACGAAGCGAGGACGATTGGGGCGTCGAAAAGGTACGAAAATGATTGTTGGAAGGTGTTGGAAGGTGGTCGAAAAGTGTGAAAACGTGGAAAGATTAACAAGGGGGGAAAATGATTCGGAGCAAGTTCACGGTTTGAATTCTAGAAATTTGTTTTTTCAAGGCTTCAAAAAAGTTGCCGGAAACGGGGGTCTGTCGTTCCATAACCGTGTCCCTATTCAGAACTGTCCCATACCAGAACTGTCCTGTAACTACTTCCCGTAAAATAAAGGGCAGTTCTGATTCGGGAAAGTTCTGATTCGGCATACCCCCGCCGGAAACAGTTAAGATCCTCGATCATCTTTAACTTAGTTCTGAGATGCTACCCCTAATCAGAACAGGACGAATCAGAACCAGACTAATCAAAACTGATCGAATAAGAATTAGACAAGTCAGAACTGTACCTTATCGGAACTGCCCGGATGAGAACTGACGCATTTGCTACAATGGCCTGCAAGCAGCGAAAAATGCCCAAATACGAGCATTTGAAAAGTCCTTATCCGGGGCAGTTCTCAAACGGTCAGTTCTTATAAGGGTCAGTTCTGACTTTTCCAGTTTTTATTCGACCAGTTCTGATTTGTTTGGTTCTGGTTAGGGTTAGCACCAGTCCAGAATGAACCAGGTAACTTTAAAACATGAAATTTTTATCCAGATTCATAGGCTTGATTCTGAACTTAGTCTTAAGCCCAAAAATCTGTTCAGCATCGTTTCTTTCTATCAACTTTGAATCCTACCTTGAAGAACTTCAAAAGAATGCCCATTCCAAAACTTTCTTTTCCCCCCATTTTCAACCCCCTTTTTTGTATTACTGATCAGTTTCACATTCTCTCTCTTCTCTATCTTGATTGACCTCGAAATGTTTCATGGGTAAACATGTGTACATTCCCCCTTTTCTCTCTTTTTTAATCGTTATCAGTTGATAGGCGCATCGAATAAAATTCCTCTTTTTTCAATTTTTCTCTCTCCGAAACATTTTTCGAATGTTTCCATAATCAGTTGGTGTATTACATTGTCAGCAAGTTTTGAAAGGTTACCGAGTTAAGGAGGGTTTGGATGAAAGAGGTATTACTCATGTGGAAAGAAGATTATTGGAAGAGTTGGAAAACCTGTAAAAGAATTGCATTCATGATTTCAGTATTCTTCTATTTCGACTTGGAAAATTTAGAAAACCTTCAGTATAAGGGCTTCAAATAGCAGCGGAATTGACTGAAATCCAAATAATGTTATCAGTATAGCGGTGTTGCATGCAGTCTAGATATCAAAACTCCTCACGCGGTTTCAATGAATATGCCCTACAATTAGAGGAACCAAATATTATTCTCCGATGTCCCCGGAAACTCCCTCTATCAGAAAGGCATGTTCAAAGCGTTCGGACCTCGACGGTTTTCAACAGAAAAATGTGAAATATTCGGACAATTCTCTTGGATTCTGTCAACATTTCTGGTGTCAAAACTAACCTAAAATGTTCTAAAGAAACTGTTTACCCCTCTTTCTTTTTCTCCTTCTTTTCCATATAGTTTGTCTGCCCCGAAACACAACCATTTTATATATAACCACTAGCGGAAACAGAAAGATAGAAAGAGGAAGAAAGGGAGGGCAAAGTTTTGTTTGTCAAATGACATTCAATTCCTTTTTTTTTCGTTCAAAAAACGAGATAGAATTGAAAATTGAGAGAAAGAGACGGAGAAAGAAAAATGACTGTAGAGAGAGAGAAAGGGGAAAAAGAGAAGAGAAGTGAAACCTGTTGCCAAAAGGGCGCCACCTTTAGAGTGTGAGAGTGTTGATGAGGCTAAAATGAATTGATGATCATCATCTATTTTAGACAGTTATAGGACTGTTTTAGTCGTTCCAGAATTCTTTTTCTGGTTTTTTATAGATGAAAAATAGATTAATTCTCAGAGGTAGCCTTCTATTTTGGGTTTGGAAAACAAAATTCCAATAACTTTCAAAATTTGGTTTTAAAAAAATTACGTCCAAGTTAAAGAATGAGAAACTTTTGAATACTCTATTACAAGAGCATATGGAAAATCTCTCTTTTATATGCCCTTATAATAGAGTTCACATCGACATTTTCCCTGTTTCTGATTGTTGATACTTTTCTACTATTTTTTTTTACTATTTGAAGCCAATTTTTCATGAAATATTTGTTCAGCTTCAATAGATTTTACTATTTGTAACTCTGCTTTTTATATGATCATTTGTATATATTTCTAGCTGGGCAAAAACTAGAAACAGTCCAAAACTCCACTGTTTTTTTCTCTCTTTCCCAACATAATCCATTTTATTCCACATTTTGTATCAGACATCAAAAGGAAGCATTCTATTTGACACTGTTCTCTAGTTAACTTTCAACTATTTGTCCTTCACTCTCTCTCTCTCTCTCTCTCTCTCTCTCTCTCTCTCTCTCTCTCTCTCTCTCTCTCTCTCTCTCTCTCTCTCTCTCTCTCTCTCTCTCTCTCTCTCTCTCTCTCTCTCTCTCTTCCTTTTTTCATTTAACTTTTCTTGTGACAACCTCCTGACCGAACAAAACTCACCTTCACAGTTTTTTGTTGTCTAGATCAGCTGCTCCTTGTAGTGGAGCTTCTTTAATTAGTGGTCTTTTGATTGAGGTTGATAGAAGGATAGTTTATCATGTTATGTTTTTCGGTAATCGACTTGTGGGAAATGTGATCCCAAAGTTTTGGGAGCTTTAGCCCAAAAACTGGTAGAACTGGGTTGAACTTTTTTCTTTTTTATATCCCAAACTTGGAGTTTTTTCAAGCTTAGATAAATCTTCAAATTCGAACTGACCTGGATTCTCATAGTTCTTTCAAATCTGAAGTTTAGGAGAAGTAGTGTGTGCTACAGAGAGACGCAGAGAAAATCTTCGAAGTCTCTTTGCCCTTCAATATCCCACTTTATGCACTTTCGATCCGATTAAATTTCCCTGCTAAATCTAAAAGTTTACATTTTCTGCAAAATGTCCAAATCTCTCTCCAAAAATAGTCTAATTACGTTCCCATTTACGTCACACAAATCATAACTAATCTCGTCATTCACTCTTCTCTTTTCTCTCATTCCCCAAATAAGTTCAAAATCAGAGAGAGAGTCTAGACCAATTTAACCCCTTCTGTCCACTTGACGAACATTTCATCTCTCTCTCTTTCTCTCATTTGCTTTTAGAATGAGTCATTCGCCTTACCTAAATCTCTAACCATTAGAACATATACTTTCACTTATGATTCATATCCACATATCTTGCTTCTTCTCTCTTTTTCTCTTCATTTTCTCTTGTTTATTCGCCAAGGAAATGAAGAAGAAGACGTCGACAAATTCTGAATTTCCTCGTTTTGTTGTTTTCTTTTTTTCCCATTTTTTTTTCTGTGGCTGATCTTTCATTTTTGGATTAGAGGAATATTTGAGAAGCTCATGAGAACATTCGAAGGATTGGATGATTTTTGAAGTTTGGAGCTATTGAAACGGAGATTTTTATATGGGAATTGAATCGAACAAGAAGTGGAAATAAACTTTTGGGCTATAAAATTTTGAGGGAAATCGGATGAGCTTTTGGTTTTTGAATCATATTTTCTAAGACTTGCACCATCTAACAAACATGTTGAGAGCTCCGGTAAGAACTAACCAAGAGTGCCAAGGATCCTGTTGGAATACGGTAGGCACAGTGACCGGAGTAAGATTTTCAAAAAAACCTTTACCGATCTCACAGTGCCATGGTCCTAAAATGCTGACATCTGAAAACCTCACATTAGACCTAATAACTTTTATGATAATCTCGAAATCAACTTACGGGTTACTGTAGATTTCTCTTGGGATCCGGTATTATCGGTAAAGTTGAGAGGTTCTTATTCTGAATGAATTTGAACTGCTCCAGTTTCCTGTTTCTCAGCTTTTCATCTAATTCTTTTCGGCTCAAAGCTCGGGAAATTGAAAAACGAGAAAACTACTGTAGTTACTGTAGGATTACACTAGCCACTCCCACTCAAAATGATTTTAATCAATATGCAAGATCCTTTATAATGGATTCGAGAAATAAGATTTTAAATTAAAACAAATTCTGACTCATCCCTCCACCCCCAACAATCTCCATTTTCAATAAAAATTTGAAATTCATGCGTCCTTCTTCCTCCTCCTATTTTTTCGATCTTCTATGAATTCTGAATTCTTTCCGTTTTTCCTTTTTTCTCTAAAAATTCCTTCTCTTCGTTGCACAATCGTAATTACTCCTGCTCCCTCCAAATCTCTGCGTCTCTTCAATAATTCGATCTCTCTAATTCTTCTTTTTTCATCTCGTTTCTCTTTTTTTTTTTCAAAACGGGGGGACCGCAGCAGCAAAAAAAAAGAGAAAAAATGGAGATGGCGACGACATACACACAAACACATTTTCATGGTTATATATCAAAAAAAAAGTTATTAGTATCTTTCAATTTTTTCACCTCTTCTGCAAAATGTAAAATTATTTGATTCACATTAAAGTTTTGTAGGATAATCCCATTAATGTCTGAAACTTTTTACGTAATGGCTGGCTACGTAACAGATGTTAAACTTGGTCTTTTTATATGCAAATGTGAAACCCCACCCCCTTCTTCACTACATCCCACTTTCGAGGTCATTTTACTTTTTGTGTCCTTCTCTCCATTTGTGCCTTTTGTGCCCTCCTTCCCTAAACACTTCAACAATGATCTGTGTATTGTCAGATCAAAACTTGATCCCGCCCATCTCGATTTTCCAAAGAAAACCCAGCTGTGCCATCTGTGCATCATCTAATACTTCCATTTCTATCCATCTCTTCTCCCCCATTTTTTGATGATAATTGTTAATCGAGCATAGAGATCATTGAAACAAATAAAAACAAAAAAGAAAATGTTCAGAAGCAAAAAATGTTTTGTTTAGAAAAAAACATACATACATACACTTAATCTTTGATGTTTTCGAGAGATAGGTTTTTTCATTTTGGGTTTTTTATCCACTTACTCTTTGACCACTTTTTTCTTGATTCTGCATTATCAAAGAAGTTGATTTTTGAACAGAAATTGATTAAGAGTTGTTCTGAGGGTTAGCTCATTTATCGAATTCTAGAAATATTCTTTAATCCTTCATGAAACTACAAACCACGTTTTTCAATTAATTCTCATCATTCTCTTTTGTGCTCCTCCTCACCTTTTCTTTTTTCTTCATTATCACAAATGCAAATAATGTCTGAATATGACAGGAACTGGGACTCATAGACCTAAAAACTTTGAGTTCATCTTTCGTTTTGTTTTCTGGAAATATTACTTCGAATATGGAAAAAGACGTTAATCTGTGCATAACATGCAAAATTTGTACACTCGTTGATCTACTTATATCAAGAAACAGATTAGACCACTTTTTCTTTTTCCAAGTTATTCCATATGCTTTTCTCTAGTCTCGTTTTCATTTTGGAAGGTTATAAAGTATTGAGAATTCAGATTCCAAGATAATAAAACAAGTTCAGAAGGATAAGCTTATAACGATCAGATGATTAGATTAGATTAGGATAATTGAAATCTTCTGATAGATTGGTTTATAAGCTCGAATATTCCTACGGTGATAATTAGAACTCGGTGAAAATACAACATTTTCTTGTCCTTTATAGTTTTAAGAGCTAGCTTTCCCGCAGTTTCTGCCCTAAAACTCCTGCCACGATATCCAAAATTTATAGCAAGTTTGTCAGAGAGTTTTAATAGTTTCCGAGCACTGAAATAGTGCAAAACTGTAGGATAAGAAAATTTCAGTCAAAGTATTTGTACTTTTGATAACGGCTCTGACTGTGCCAACAACTGAAATTATATGGATAACATACTGGAAGCATGTTCCACCATTTACGAGAACACCTCTTATAAAGCGGCATACCGTTTAGACTTCCGGAGTGCAAAGCTCCTCGAAACATAGTACAACTTTCGTGTTTTCCATAATTTAAAGATCATCAATCCATAAATAGAAGCTTGCCACTAACGCGTTTCCGTTTGAATTAGAAACACCAATTTCGTTCCCATTTCAATTTTATGCAATGACGCTCTATCGATAATGAACTGTTCTTTAAGGTCCCAAGACATCCGTAGAACAGCCCAGAAGATCACAAGAATGATTTCATTTATCAGTTGAATCTAGCAAGAAAGTAAACAAATAACAATGATAATTTCCGAAACATTTTGACCCTTCTTCCTCATTTTATTCCTTACTTCCTCTCATTTCTTCCTTTTCTGATTAGTTCAGTTTAGATTAGTATTTACACATCTTCCACCCATTTTTTCTCACAACAAGGTATCACACATTCTCTAGTTATTCTATATTCTCATTTCCTGTTTATTCTGTCTTTCTCTCTGAAATTCCTCGATGACTTGTCATAATATTCTACTTCCTCTCTTCATACCACCCCAACTTGTGTTCGTCCGTTCCTCTTTCTCTCTTCTTTGGCTCCTGCTCCTTGAGCAACAGCAAAAGCAGCAGCAGCAAAGAGAAGAAACGGCAGAGAGCAAAAGCAAATGCAACACAAAAAGAGAAGCAAACGGGAGGAAAACACATGGCATCTTTTTCACTTCCTCTCTCTTTTTTCTGCCACTTTTTCTTCTACTTCTTCTACTTCGCCTTCTTCTTCATCTTCTTTTTTTTTCTTTTGCTTATGGCTCAGCTCATGACACCACTCTCATGCTCCGGTGTTTTCATGAAAAAAAGTCTTGATCTCTATATCAATAAGTTATAGAAAAAATACTTTGGCTCCACTTGGGAATCGAACCTTACCCCTTCAGATTTTGAGCCAAAATTGTAATCTATTGCGCTAGATTACAAGCCGTATAGAACAGTGTTCTCCCTAAAGGGTCCGAAGAGAAGGTGACTCAAAAGATCCAGAGCAAAAAAAAAAGAAAAATTTCCATTTTGTTTTCTATCTCTCTTTCTTCTCCTTTTCTGTGTGCTCCGTTGTTTCTTCTATTCTTCTTCTTTCTTCCTCGAAAAGCGGTAATGGATTTCTTTTCATTTCCCTCTTTTTCTTCAAAAAAGGATCAGATTCAAAGTCTAGATTACTAACGAGAGAAAGAGTATTTCGTAAGTATGGGATCCTTGAGTTTTTCTTGTGATGATGAGTTATTGTGAAATGTTTTTTCACTTTTGTCATCAATTTGGACTATGTACTTTCCGTTTTTTTTCCATTCTCAAGTGGTCCAGGATGTTTTCTTTTCCTTCATTTTCACCAAAATCAGACTTTGAAAACTTGGAAAAGTTCACGTTTTTCTATAGAAAAGTCTTGGTTACTTACGTCCACAATTGCTTCGAAAAAAGGCTGAGCCGGGATCTAATATTTTTCTAGACCAATAAATATGATTGTCCATAGATTGCGTGTTCTCGAAAAAGCAGTAAGCGTGTCTAGAACTCCCCTACACCAAAGACCCCATCTTCCAAATGTCAGTGTCCAAATGAAAACTGATACTTGGCAAAATGCCAACTTTCTGATACAAGAGAAAAATTCCAACTCTCCATTTTTAGATTTTCTATATTTCTCAAAGTTTGCACTTATATTTTCTTCTAAAAATATTTCCTTGCAAAATGTTAGCCTTCCAAAGAGCAAGCCTAATAATACGTGTTTCTCTTCTGCTCCAGCTGCAAATAAAACAATTCCAGATTGAATTTCCTCTCGCTTCTTCCTTTTCTTTCTTTTCTAATTATTTTCGAAAGTAAAAACATTATTATTTTTTCAGGTGATTAGACCCGAACAAGAAAAAAAACGAAGAAGAAGAAGAAGAGGTAACTCTTCATAAATAAGAAATACGAAATGGAGGATTTAATGATGCCAGAAGGAGAAAAAGTCTCCATGGAGAACTTTGCACTTCTTCGTGTTCTTGGAAAGGGGGCATATGGAAAAGTATTCTTGGTGAGAAAAGTTGGAGGAAAGGATCACAATACGATATATGCTATGAAAGTTCTCAGAAAGACTAGGGTGAGTTTTTTTTTGGTTGAACCTTTATTATAAGGGCACCTCAAGTGGCCTGATGAAAACTGCCGGGATCGAAATAAAAAAGCTCTTAACTGAACGATATTTCAGGTGATGACAAAACAAAAAACTCTTGAACACACAATGGCCGAACGTCAAGTATTGGAACGTCTTCGTGGTGTTCCATTCCTCGTTAATCTCTACTACGCCTTTCAAACTGATACAAAATTACACATTGTAATGGAATATGTTAGAGGAGGAGAACTATTCACTCATTTATGTTCAAGAGGACATTTTGATTTGGAGGCAGCAAGATTTGTGATTGCTGAGCTGGTTGTTGCAATCGATAGTCTTCATCAGAGAAAAGTGATTTATCGAGATTTGAAACTCGAAAATATTCTATTGGATGAGGAAGGGCACGTCAAATTGACTGATTTTGGATTGAGCAAATTGTTCTTGCCCGGAGAGTTGGATAGAGCAAATTCATATTGTGGAACTATCGAGTACATGTGAGTCTGCCAGTCCATTTGCTAGAAAATTTTTCAGTAGAAACTTTGAGCAAAGCCAAAATGCTCAAAGAACCAAAACCTTTCAAAGTTTAATGAGAGGTCCTTTTTGAAAAGTTTCACGGAATTCGCCAACTTTCAAATATAATTATTGCTCTTAAGAATTTCAATAATCTTACAGTAACCCCTATTTTTCAGGTCCCCCGAAGTAATCAATCGCCCTGAGGGTGGTTACAGCGATGTAGTTGATTGGTGGTCTCTGGGTGTTATCTCATTCGAACTTCTCACCGGATGCTCTCCATTTACTGTCGATGGAGGCCAAAATTCTAGCAAAGATATTGCAAAGTAAGTTTTCACTCTTCTTATTATACCTCTCCATTTTTGACTTTCAGGAGAATTCTCACCAAAAAAGTACCATTCCCAAAGACGATGGACGCAGATGCTCGAGATTTCATTGGAAATCTGTTAGAGAAGAAATTGGAAAAACGTTTGGGTTACGGTGGAGTTGATGAGATTAAAACCCATAAGTTTATGGCTAATATTGATTGGGCAGCTGCAGAGAAAAGGACATTGAAACCAGTAATTGTTCCAAGAATTGGACATGATTTGGATACACAATTCTTCTCAGCAGAGTTTACCTCTCAACCTCCATTGTATTCACCTGCAGAGTCTCCATTGAATGCTAATACTCTATTTAGAGTGAGTTTGGTCTCTTTATTCACAGTAATCGTAGTAGACTCTGACCAACCTAAAAGCCTTTTGGAGCATCTCCATTCTGACCGTCAACGAAAATAATATATGTTTTTCAGGGATATTCATATGTCTCCCCATCAGTTATATTTGCCAATGATAACGTAATCGGTGAGGAATTAATGGCCGAAGACGTTAATGCTCTTCTTGCCAGTTCCTCATTCTTTGCCAAGTACAAATTAGACAAGTCAGAAGATGGACTTTTAGGAAAAGGAGCTTTTTCTGTTGTCAGGTTTGTTCCGAAAGCAGAACATACATAATTTTTTTTTCTCTTTTTTTCAGAAGATGCGAACGAGTAGCCGACGGAGCACAGTTTGCCGTCAAAATAGTTTCTCAACGATTCGCCAGTCAAGCACAAAGAGAGGCCAGAATTCTGGAAATGGTTCAAGGACATCCGAATATTGTCCAATTGAATGATGTCCATTCTGATCCCCTTCACTTTTATTTAGTGATGGAGTTGTTGACTGGAAATGAGCTGTTGGAAAGAATCAGAAAGCTAGAACGGTTCACAGAGGTAAGAATTCATAATAGGGAAAAGAGATAAAAGTAAATCATTTTCAGAGTGAAGCCGCGGACATCATGAGACAATTGGTCTCAGCTGTAAAATATCTCCATGATAAGCGAATTGTACATCGTGATTTGAAACCAGAGGTAGGTTTACATGACTACAGTAGGATTACGGTACCGGTTATTGTAATAACACGGTGGATAGTCTTTTAATAAACAGAAGCATCGTTGTTACTAAGATTACTGTAAATAGTCAGAAAGCCTTTTTCATCCCCTCACAACTCAAATCTTTCAGAACATTCTCTTCGAAAGCACTGATTCAAACGCCCGCCTTCGTCTCGTCGATTTCGGTTTCGCCCGTCTTCTTCCAAATCCAATGGAGCAACAACTGAAGTCTGTTCAAGTTCTTCGCAAGATGTACGGTTTTTCATCGCTCCGCCCATCCGATACTCTTCCATCTCCACCCTGCAGGAGTAACCTAGATACTAGTCAAAAGTCATTGTGTTTTGTCTTCTTTTTTCGGTTTTTTCGTTCCGTAACTCTTTTTGAAGGGCACAAGGAATGCAATTATTCGATGATTCTATTTCACTGTTCATAAATGGGTACTTTTTCTGGTAGAAAGAGAGGAAGACGGTGGTGGTGGTGTGATGTTTCGTGCATTCTTGTTGAAGAATTTTACTTCTTTTCTATCTATCTTTATTCTAAAACCTCTGTCTGTCTAATCATCTTTCTCTCACATCTTCTTCTTCTTTCTCTATCCCTAAATTTTTGGCTGCAAGTCCACCGTAATATTCGTTTCAGGACCCCATGTTTCACACTACAATATGCGGCTCCCGAAGTTTTGGATGTTGGAGATTCTCAACCAGAATACAATGAACAGTGCGATTTATGGTCACTAGGAGTTGTGCTGGTAAGTGGAAGGGTGATATGAATTCAAAAAATCAAGAATTTGTGATACCTCTATCTGTACGGCATGTCCTAACTCATCTCTATTTGACTCCACCCACTCCATAATACCAATTTCAGTTCACAATGTTATCGGGTCAAGTACCATTCCACGCTCGTTCTCGCCAAGAATCTGCTACCGAAATTATGCAAAGAATCTGCCGTGCCGAGTTCTCCTTCGAAGGAGATGCATGGACAAATGTCTCTTCTGATGCTAAAAATCTAATTACTGGACTTCTCACTGTTGACCCAAAAAAACGTCTTTCAATGCAAGAGCTAACTGCTCATATGTGGCTTAAATCTTCGGCTGGAATGGATACACCTCTTCAAACTCCAAGTATTCTCCCATCATCTGCTGGTAAGATTCGTTTTATTTAGTTTCAGATAAAATGTTTTGATTTTCAGATGAAACTTTCAATGAGACTCTCCGTGCATTCCTTCATGCTAACCGGGATGGATTCCATCTTCTTGACGTGGCTGCTGCTCCGTTGATGAAGAGACGTGGAATTAAAAGGCAATCTGCAGATAAAGACTCTGCTGGGAATTCAAAAAGGTATTGAGTATAACTCATTCATTTCTTCATCTATATCGTTTTCAGCTCTCGAGTCACTCAATTCGAGTGTCTTCCAGAAGAACAAGAAATGGAGATGACGTCATCAACATCACGTCCAAGTAACTTGGGAATGATGAACTATCGCGAGCCAAACTCTGGAACAATCCGTGAGACTCGCGGTTCAGACTCCTCCTGATCATCCATTCTCTCTGATCTTTTCTCCTTTTTGTTTCTGATTCTCTCCTCTATTTGCGTTGTGATTTTGCGACATAGAAACACTTCTTAGTCTATTGCCTCCTCCTTTTCTCTTGTCACCTGACTGACACTTGTGGCATTTTTCATTAATTTTTGAAAGATGCGATTTTAAACAGATTGTTCATTGAACCCAAGTTTGTAGATTATAGTTTCTCTTTTTGACGCATTTCTAGTCATTCTTCATTCTTCACATCTTCTGTTTATTGTGATTTGTGCATTTCATTTCTCTAGTCTCTCATGTATAAATATCCTTATCATTCTGTTGTTAGAATCATACACATATCCCCTCAACACTGTAATTTTCTATCTTTTCTTTCTGCGTCTCTTTTTTTTTCTCTCTCCCTCTGTCTCTTTGTTTCCAGTGACTCTCTCTCTCTCCCTCTCATCACCATTTCCTGAAATGTTTTCTCCTGTTTCATTTGAGCATAAACGGCTTGCCAATTTATTTCAATTTTAAAAGATTATTAATCAGATTATCAAAACATTTTGATTCAAAATATAAACATTTTATTTGGTTCTCCCTGCTTTCTGATTCATTGAGTTGCAATATTCCGGAGGTTCGGAACGTCCAAAATATCGAAGTTTTCGAGGCGAATATAAGGAAAAAAGAAAAGATAAAACAACGTGAAAAGACGTGGAATGTATGATAAAAATTAAAGAATATTCTTTGCGATAAGAGCCTGGTGAAGACGGTGAAGTGGCAATCCGACCACATTCGGCATACATCCCTCGATTCCTTTGACAAAGACGGCGCCGAATTCACCAATTCCGTACGATCCAGCTTTCTTCCTGTGAAATATCGATAAAGACTAGGTTTGTTTCGTTCGGCGGTTTTATTTCAATAAGAAAGAAGTTAATATTTTAGTGTTGTCGTAACTATTGCTAAAGATAAGGTTAGGGTCGAACTCCACTGCGAAATTTCAAAACAACAATCAAAAATACTCACAATGGCTCTCCACTTTTTACATATTCCTCAATAATTCTGTCGGGAATATCTCCGAAATGGACAACAGTTTTTTCGATCAGCTCTTCGTATTGATCGATGTCATGATAGTGTAGAGCCATTCCAGTGTAAACATTGTGCGTGTTGTTTCGAAGTCTGAAAATTTTTATTTTATTTTGGAATTGATTTTAACTTTGACTCTATACCTTTTCAATGTCTCAACAGCGTCGGTCGCATCACTCGGTTTTCCAATAATTTCTCCATTGAACTCGATTACGGTGTCACATGCGATAATCACGGAGTAGGGCTCCTAAAAGTTTCCTGTTTAATTTATCTGCGAACTTTCCAAAATTACCTCATTCTTTTTCATTTCTTCCACAATTGTCGCCAACTTTCCTTTCGCAGTTTCAATTACAAATTGTTTGACTGGAAGTGTTTTTGGCAAATTCTCCTCGAAATTCGACACCTTCACAATCACATTTTTCAGACCCTTAACTTTTGAATCATTTCAGACTCGATCTCTCATCGACTCACAATTTGCTGCAACAACTTGAGTCGATTCGGCGACTGACTAGCCAACACAATAATGACCTCCTTCATTCCAACTTTACCGTCCGTGGCGAGGCACGTGGATCTGAAATTTCGATCAGCTTTGGTTCTCAGTCAGTTATTCACTAAAAGTTGGGGACATCCGGACGTCCTTAAACAGTATGAGTGTTTTTTAAAATAGATTTTTGATCATAATTTTATTTTAGAATGGCAAAATATCGACGAGAAGTAATGTCAAAGAGGCTAGTAATGAATTATGTTAAAGAGCTGAATCCGAAGATTGATGTTGTTAAAGTAAGTTCTGCAAAAGTTGTTCTAGAATCATATCATTTTTTTCAGAAAGTGACAAAGAATGGTGTGACATCCTACGAAGGTTTTTTCACAAGTCCTCATGCGATGATCTTCCCAGAACAGATGCCGGGAAACGTAGGACGTGCTCATTTTCGAGCATATCTTCCTGAAAAACCAAGCCCAGTATGCATTCATTTGGCAGGAACTGGAGATCATTCATATTTCAGGTTGCTTGATAAAATTAGTTTGCAGAAGATTATTTTGTAGTTTCAGAAGGCATTACCTACTAGTCGAGGATATGCTCAAAGATGGTGTCGGGTCAATTCTGGTTCAAAATCCATTCTATGGAGATCGAAAACCACCGAACCAATTCCGATCTTCACTTGAAAATGTTACTGATCTTTTCGTTATGGGTGCTTCTTTAATTGCTGAATGTAATCATCTTTTCAATTGGTCGGAGTCTCTTGGATACGGTCCATTTGCCATTTCTGGTGTCTCGATGGGTGGTTTTATGGCACAACTCGCTGGTTCCAATTCTACACGTCCTATTTCAATCATTCCTATTCTTTCATGGACAACTGCATCACCATCTTATACAGAAGGAGCTATTGCGCCAGCAGTCAATTACAAACAGCTACAGAAGCAACTGGAAGATCCACATTATACGGATAAAATTCGGAGAATCCCCGATCAAAACTGGTTAGACAAAATGCACGAGATGACAGCGAAGAATGGCGATACGGACGCAAAGAATATGATGCGAATTCTTATGGATGATTTCACAAGCTTAGAATTCTATCCAACTCCGCTTGATACTTCACTTTGTCATGTGTTCCTTGCTGATCAGGATCAATATGTGTTACGGAATCAAGGAACTCCAACTTATGAACAACTATGGCCTAATGTAACTGTTGAAATGATGCCAGGATACGGTCATGTAACAGCATACTTATTGAAACATGATATTTGGAGGAAAAGAATCAATGAGCTCCTTAAAAGACAGCAACAACGATTGGTCAAAACGTGATACCATTCTATTTAGGACTTTGATACTTTCTCGATACTAGAACACTTTCGATTAGAATTTGAGATTTGATTTTTACACTACCGGTTTTCTTTCTCTCAGTGTGCCTTTGGATTAAATAGAACTATGTCGGGAATAAAAATATTCAACCAAAATGTTTCTACATTCTATTTATCTATAATTTAAAACTTTATTTTTTTCTACGATAGCAACTTTGTAGTTTTACCATCATTAATTTTATTGGAAAAGAAAATAAGGTATGAAAAAAGTGGATACAGGGGCGAAACGATAAAGAACTTTCCTACAAAAAGAAATCTTCTGAAAAGCTACGATGTGTCGAAGAGATGTGCACTTTTTAGTGTAAAAAAGATTTAGGGTCTTTCAACAACAGCGGCAGTTTTTAGAAGTGAAAAAAAAAATACTCATACTAAAACTCTCCATTTTATTCTCACAATTAACAAACAACGGCGACAACTAATTTTTTCTAAACGGCCCACACCGCCTTTACCGATGATGAATTACGGTAAAGACGACGTTCGGATCGAGGAAGAGCGCGTTCTTTTTAGGGGATGTAGGCAAAAAGGTGAACTAGGAGAGAAAGATGTGAACGCACATATACTCGCAATTTCATTAAATTTACATTAGTTAATTTTCTCACAATATTCGATGAAATTGCGAGCAAGTGTTCGCAGATGAAAAGTGCGGACGAATGAAGAGAAAAATTAGAAATTCTTGAATATTTGCCAATTACTGAGACTTTGGTGGCTCTCTTCCCTTGACAGTCTTGAACAAGAATTTCTGTGATTTCGTGAATGACCAGATATTTCTCTTTCCATAGATCAGAACAACAGCCACGAATGGGATAAGGGCGGCGATCTGTAATATTCACCAGTATTTTCGAATATTCTGTTTATTAAATTTACCTTGAGAGCCCACTTCTTTCTGGTATCATGGAATGGCTCAGCAGCCCAGTGCATGAAAGCGGAAACATCCTTAGCTTGTTGGGACATCGTAGCTGGTGTTCCGTCCTTGTACTCAATTCCTTCGTCGAACAATTGTTGTGGCATAGAGATGATACCTCCTGGGAAGTATGGGTTGTAAGCCTTTCCGTCGTCAACCTGAAGTTAATTTACAGATTAATAAACTGTTTTGAATGTTAATATGCTTACCTTCACTCCTGCTGGTGCCTCGAGATAACCGGTAAGAAGAGAGAAGACGTAGTCATCTCCTCCGTGTCTAGCGAGAGCCATCAAAGACAAATCCGGTGGAGCAGCTCCGTTGTTGGCAGCAGCAGCAGCCTTCTTGTTTGGATATGGATTTGGCAATTTGTCGGTGAGAATTCCTGGCCGTTGAATAGCGGCTCCCTTGTCGTCAACGTCGTTGATGAGAGCATCAGCGGCTTCTGCTTTAGCTTCATCCTGAAAAGCAATCAGTATTGAAAATGATCCAAAATTTAATTATCCTATACCTCAGTCATAATCGTGTCGACGAAATGACGGTAATGCAAGAATTTCATTGAGTGGCAAGCGGCACAAACTTGCTTGTAGACCTCATATCCCCGCCGAACACTGTAAAGTTCAAAATTATATGACCAATATAAGAAAATAACACTTACGAAGCAATATCAAAAGAGGAGAATGGACCACTGTGAGGCCATGGCAAAGCGTACGGGTGCACATTGTCTCCGCTGGCGCTGACCGAGTTCTCCAAAGCGTATACGAGCCCTGCTCCGGAAGCAGCTGTGACTCCGGCGAGGACCGCCAAACCGCGCTGAAAATTCTGATTTTGTAGAAGACGATCATTATTAATTTAGCTTTGGGATATTTGATGAACTTTTGAAGTTCAAATCAATATCGTTCGCATCGTTTTTCAAATTGTGTCCAACAGAGCTTAAAACTCACTTTAGATCCTTGAACTACGGCACGCTGCATCACGCACCACGTCGATTACCTGAAAAATTTTAGATGTTTTGATAAAACTGAAGAAAATTTAAATTTAAAGGTGTGAAACAATTCAGACAGACTTTTCCTAAAATCGTCTTGCTTCGGCGAAGAAAATTAATGAAAAAGTGTCATAAAAATACAGAAAACATTCTGATTTTATAAAAAGTATGATAAAGCTTCGTTTTCTTATAAAAAATCACAGGGTTAATAAGAAAAGCTCAAAACAATTGGGTGAAATAGAAATTTTGTACAGCACGGTCATCTAGAAACGCGCCAACTAACTGTTGGCGCGAGTTGCGTAAAGCCTGCGCTTCCACTCTCTATACGCTCTCTAGATGATATCGAAACGAAGAGCGTTGAGCTCCGTGCTTGACAAAATGCTCACTGAGTTCGTACAAAAAATTTTATTCAGAAAAGTTATAATTCAAAATCAACGACACCTCTTTTGTCATTGAGAAGTATTTGTTAACTGGGAAAGTAACACATGAAACCGTTATGAAAAAGAGATCTCTCATGATATATAATTACTGATTTATGAATTCGAGGATTCGGTCTTCGGCATTCTTGTAGGTGCAGGTCAAGATCGAAAAGTAGCTAGATCCAAGGTTCTTCTGTTCCAAAATCATTTTTTCTTCGTCACTTGTTGCTTTGTTGGATTCTACATTTTTCAACTTGACAAAATCAACGATTTGCTGATGCATTGGCTTTAAAATCTGCTCATAAACAGCTCTACATAATTCTTTTTTGACACGGAACACAGCTTGTGCCTGTGCCAATGCGAACACAGATGAATAGAATACAGTGGAATAGTATACGTCATCGTATTTCATTTTCAGACACATCGTCCAGAATTCGCCGAGTTCCTCATATAGCTCAGGAGATTGTGCTTTGAAAATTGTTCGTTGGAATGTCGTAATAACTGTTGCCACAATTTGAGGTTCCATTCCATTAGTGGGGTCTTTCTAAAAACATGATTTAAAGATGGGAAGCCCGATGAGTTTATACCTTCTCAGAAAGCTTTCTCAAGAAATGCTTCAGAAATAGAGGCTGCCGTTTCAAAACAAATCTTGATGTTGTTCGTTCAATGAGTTTTGCTGCTTCTTGAATATCATCCATACCAATTCCGTGTCCATCATATACACAGATAGCAGCGTGCCAGAAGTCCACAATATTATCGATTTCCTCACTTTCCAATTGATCTATAACATCCATTCGTTTACAAATTCCTCGGAAAACTCCTAGAAGTGAACGAGCATGTTCTTTTTGATATGTGGAAAGCGGATCAACATATTTTGTGAATTCGGCGACTTCCAATCGAAAACGATATTCGTTAGAGAACACGTGTGGAACCAGAAAAATATCCGAACTGGGTTTCAAATCTTCGATTACTAAAAACAAGATTGACTTTGATTTGGTTTTTGTTGAGCTTACCGGCAAGTGGATGAAAAGGAGCAACAATGGCAAGCTCATTCAAAAACTGTCTCGGAAGACTGTATCGAATATTACTTGACCGCTCCAAGCCGTTGAGAAGCAGTTTCGATAAGAATCTGTATGGTGTTCCAGACACTCTAAGAATTGTGGAGTCTGCAGTGATTCTGCTCAAATACTCGTCGATTCCTCTCTCGTTAACATGTTCGCAGTCTTTCTTTGCTTCAATACTCTTCCAAACTTCTCTACAGTCTTCATGGCTCAATGTCATGTTTTCTCTGAAATATGTTGTGTGATAAGCTAGAAAATTTTGTTTTCACTACCCAATCATTGTTTCAACAGCAATTTGAACTGCAACTGGAGTCTGATTCATGAGAATAGTTTCACAAATACTCTTCAATGTCTCCTTTTTGTTGAGAAGACACATAAGATGTCTAACAACATTCTCAGAAATATTTTTTGATTCTGTGAGATTCCAGGATATGATTTCTTGGAGAAAAGTCAGAAAAGAACTTTCGCATTCTTCAAGATGGAGACTGTCATCGAGGCTTTGAAGAGCTAACAGTACATCTCCGATGTTTTTAGAGTCTATTGCTTTTGCCAACCTTCCAAGCGCCACCATTATCCGTGACATGAATCTATTGAACTAATTTCCGAATGATTGCCAGGTGATAAAATTGGACTAAGAAGTATTCTTGTAACTTAAACAATTCCCAACTTTGTAAATATGAGCCGATTTTATTCGAAAACTATGCGGATTTTATTTGAAAACGAGTACAGAGAACTTTAGGTAAACTTCTGAAGGAAGATGAGAAGAAAAGGAACATATGATAGGAATAAATACTAACAAGGACAGAAAACAATGAAACGGGAAATTTTTAGAAATACCAACCCATAAACAGCCGGCTAAGAACCGAATAGAAATATGAATTTTTACTTTCCAGCCGTAGCTTCCGTAGCACGACGAATAGCTGCACGCTTTCCGACAACGGCCTTGAATCCGCTCTTAATCGCCGCCACTGAGCATCTTGAGCCGCAGTTGTTACATTGGAGGAAGAAAAGACGAGTATCTTTGGTGAGTTGAGTTTCCGGGGATTTGCATGTATGGCACATCACATATTCCTCTGTAAGTACAAAATTTCTAGTCACGAAATAGAGAAAAATTCTTACTAATGTACTTTCGAAGCACACTTTCGAAATGTTTCTGTTGCCATCTTCCTTTCACAATCAAGCAGTTACTTCCATCAATAGAACCAGTAGTTCCCAACTCGGCGAGCAAGAACTGAAGTACGTGTTTGTCTTGTCTCTTCATAAGTCGGCAAATTTCAAGGAAGTTAGAGAAAGCTGTCTTTTTGGATCCAGCTCTTCCTACTTCTGGAAGCTTGATAGCGAACTTTTTCTTGTCACCAGCAAAGTCGGGGTTCTTATCCTTCATAACTTGAAAAACGAGAGTGAGAGCTTCTTCATAAGTGTAATCTGGCCACAGTCCTTTTGCGTCAATCAAGTTTTGAGCCCCGATTCCGATATCTATAAGTTCCAATACACTTTTGATCAAATAAACTTTGATCTTACCAAGAGTTGGGATCTTTTCTTCGACTACTTCCTCAGCAGCTTTTGGTGCCTTCTTCTTCTTTTTAGTTCCGAGGTTGAGCTCTTCTGAAAATTATCCGATAGGATTGCTTGAAAAAAAAATCAATAATTACCCATTCCATCGGCAGCGGCTTCAGGTCCAGCCTCTGATGGGGCAGCTTCCTCGTCATCGAGCTTGATCACCTGCTTTGTCTTCTTCTTCTTTTTTCCAAGATCAAGTCCCTGAATATTAAAATTATCAACTGGTTATTGGTGAAAACTTGACTTACAAGATCGTCAGCCATGATTGCTTTGTTGTAAATTGAAAATGTAGTTTCTGAAATTTGAATTAGTCAATTAAAAAATGGACAGCTTTGTCATGAACGGCTAGAATGAAATCTACGGAAAACAGTGAATATGGATATTTCGAAACAACCGGTTAACCTTAAATTATCTCTCAAGCAAGTCTAAATGGCGAAATAGGGTTGCGAAATAAGAAAAATTGTGTTTGAATGCTAAAGGCACAGAGAGGAGAGGGCGCTGCCTGGTCTCGCCACGCTTTGTATTGAGGTTGGGGTAGATTTACGGGGAATGGATATTTTTTCAACGTGCAATCTTTTCTTGTATAGAACTCCTGTTCGAGGTTTAAACTTTTTTTACTTGTGTTTCAGTATTTTAAAAAACACATTTGAGAACGATAGGAAGTTTTTCTTACCTAATTCTTGGCGATTGAGAAAATCTTCCAAGTTCTTTGTTTTTGTTTTGATATTTTCACTTTCTGTGGATGTGATTAACTATTTTTTTGCCTAAGACTGTTTCCAATTAAAACCTGTCATATTAATTTCTATTGCTTCTTGGTTCTCCTTGCATTTTATCTGAATTAACCATATTTGGAGCTGCATCCGTCATAACTGTTTCGCTGCAACTCTCTCCTCATTGAATCTCTACCTTCCTTTAAATGATAGTTTCTCACGAAGGCGTGACTCTCAAGGAATCCCTGCAAACGGAAGTGAGTTGCTACTGAATTATTCCCATGCAAATCCATATATGTGCCCTTGGCGGTGTCATCTGATATAGAGTTATTTCTTTTTCTATTCTCATTGAGAGAACGTGCTCTCTATCAGTATCAATGTCAGAAAACAACGAAATCCATCGTTGTTGAGGCAAATCCGACTAGTTCATGACGTTGTCTTGTCGCCTCGCATCTCGCCTTGCTCTCCAATTTTTAGATTTTAGGAGAGAGTGGGAGGGTTACGCGCTTGACGAACAATCAGCTTCATTATGACATCCTTTTGAATGCTCACAAGCTATGCATCAACGAAAAATGAGAAACCTGAGCGCAGCTTTATGTGGTCAGCGGAAGAAAGCGACGAAGTTGCCTGCACGTCTTAGAAGAAAAGAAGAAGGCGGTCTTTCTTAGTGTTGCGAGATTGGCAGCTCGAGACTCGTTGGCTCAGCCAGGCATATCGCCAACGAATTGCTGCTCTCGGGTCGCCGGTGTCGTCTGTGCTCTCCACTTTCCTGCGGCGCCGCTGACCCTCTCTCATTTTCTCTACGACCGCGCATAACAGCACATTCTCATTTTGTACTCCACAGCTTTTCCCCGTTCTTTCCTCTTTGATTAGTGTACCTCTCCAGACCTCCACGGAAATTAAATGAGGTGCCCAAGTACCCCGATAGTCATAAATTTCGAAGACTTCTTCAGTTCGGCCTTCTTTTGTACCCTATTCATTTCTTTCTCTTCACATTTAGTATATACAAACTGTCTTGGTCTATTTATTTCAGGCTATCCGATTTTCTCCAAAAAAAAAACGAACGAAGCCGTCTCGTAATACAAAACGTTTTTTGATAAAAACAAGCAGGCAAAACTTTGCAAAACAAAACATAGTGACGACGTCCCTCTTGAGGTTTTGTTTCGTTTTTTCGTGCCATTGTCCATCTTTTTGAAACGCGGAAACAGTTCGTTTTTTTCTTATCTCCTTTTCTGTTTTTTATGTCAGGAATGGTAAGACGGCAGTTATTTTGAGCGGTTACCTAATGATAGAAGTTGAGTTTTCTTGTTCTCGCTAGTTTAAGCTCTTTTTTTGGAAGTGATTTATCATTCAACATTTTCATGCTCTTTATACATCATTTGACTTAGTTGAAACACAAGCGAAAAACCGGAAAACAGAAGCCAATTTAGCTCGAGATTGTTCGTACTTTCCTTTCCCGTTAGTACCCCGGGGAATACAATTTTGAGCGGATGGAGGTCTTCATTACAAAGAGAGCAGGATTTTTTTGTTGAGTCTTAGACGACCAGTTCTTGAAATTCCTCCCAAAGTGTATTTTCTAATCTGAATGCCTTGCTTCTAACGAATTTTTGTCCTAAGTAGCTTCATTCCTAAAGACAGAAGCGATGGCTTCATTGCAAGCCCCTATTAGAGTATTCGGTCGTCAAAGCTCGCGCACTTTTCGACTTCCTTTCCTGTCGGAACAATGATAAGACTCGGACAAATATGTATAATAAGGTAGCCTCGGGCGTCTCTTTCGCTCCTCCGTCAAACAAAACATTCTTCGGCTGATTCAGCATGGTTATGGGCTCCTCACGGGGCTCCTAGCTCCCAAATTTATTTCTCATTTTGTGTTTCTTCCTTCGCCTTCTCACAATTTTTTGTTAAAGGCAAAAAGAAGAGAAATTGAAAAATTGGGAAACGGATCGGTGAGTGACGGATGCATTTCAGCATCCAATTTCCCTCCAGCACCATGCACTACCAACCATTCCTATGTGCCGTATAAAAGGAAGAAAGACACGTTTTATGTGTGTCTATGTGCATCTACGAAATTAAACATCGGGCTCTTCTTTCTCTTTCTTCATCTCGTTTTTTTTTCATATAAGATAAGGTCAGTTGTACGTACGCCTCCTCCAATGATTGCAAACGACTTCTTCATTTTCTTTCTCATTTTCTCATTTTGTTTTGTACAAACTACGCCTACGCTTGATTTTTTGAAGATGGGGAATATCTTTTATAACAGGTAGTCGATTATCTTGATTAAATCAAATTAGTGGTTACAACTACTCTATTTTTTCCCTTTTCGATATTTGATTTTGTAACTTAATCGATTATTTTGAAGCTTATGTTTAAGGTTCAAAATGATTTTTTGAAAGAAATACTGAATTCTATGCCATCTTGGGATCATGAATTATTACTCTTCATCAGTTTCTGACGCAAGAAGTTAAGTTAAAAGTTTTGTTCTTTGAATTCTAAGAAGTTCGTTACTATGAAAATTTCTCTATAGTAACCACAGTGTTCTCTTTTCTCTCTCGAGCCCAACAGTCATAATTTTCACTGCTTAACTCTATTCTCTTCCTATTTTCTTCTTTCTCTTGCTATTTTTCCCACCCCTCTCTTACGCTCCTCCCTTACTCACGAGTCTCCTCACATCTTCTTATTTGATTTCAGATTGGCCATTCGAGCCACTCAGATGTCGTCGGGAGCACCGTCGGGTTCATCGATGTCGAGTACTCCCGGATCACCACCACCACGCGCCGGCGGACCAAATAGCGTGTCTTTCAAGTAAGTGTATTCCTCTAATAACTATTTTCATTTAAACTGAAGTTTAAGCCACTAACTTGCAGAGATTTATGCTGCCTCTTCTGTTGTCCTCCTTTTCCATCATCGATCGTCTCAAAGCTAGCATTTATGCCTCCAGAGCCGAGTTACACAATCTCGGAGAACAACAAGTTGGTCCTAATTGAGGGCCGAGCCGCGTGGCCACATGAGAACGTTTACCTGGATAGTTGTGTAGAGATGCGAGTGGCAAGAACAAGACGGCGTAATAGGGTAGCGTGCACTATGATTCGTGCCGTTCCCGACGCTCACTTCACATTGCTCTTTTCCCACGGAAACGCTGTTGACTTGGGGCAAATGTCCTCGTTTTTATATGGGCTCGGCTACCATCTTCAGTGCAATGTGTTCAGTTACGACTACTCGGGTTATGGGTGCTCGACAGGAAAACCATCGGAAAAGAACCTTTATGCGGATATCACGGCGGCATTTGAGCTACTTAAGACTGAATTTGGTTAGTAATTGAAACTTCTAGATGGTTTCTAAATGATTGCATTTACAGGAGTGCCGAAAGAGAAGATCATTCTTTACGGACAATCTATTGGAACAGTTCCAAGTGTTGATCTGGCTAGTCGTGAAGATTTGGCTGCTCTTATTCTACATTCTCCTTTGATGTCTGGAATGCGTGTTGCATTCCCAGGTACAACAACGACCTGGTGCTGTGATGCATTTCCTTCAATCGAAAAAGTGCCACGAGTCAAATGTCCAACTCTTGTTATCCACGGGACAGACGACGAAGTTATCGACTTCTCACACGGTGTCTCCATTTACGAGAGATGCCCGGCCTCAGTTGAGCCACTCTGGGTTCCAGGTACAATATAATTTATTGTAGTTTTTGAGTGTTCTTGATTCAAAAAGACCTTATTGTTCAGAAAAAAGACAAATTTTACATAAAATACATTTCAGGAGCCGGACATAATGATGTGGAACTTCACGCCGCTTATCTGGAACGTTTACGGAGTTTCATAGATCTTGAAGCATCAGCGATTCGAGTCACAGCTCCAATTACAAATCGGGCGCCTGTTAACAGTGTGAACTCAACAGCTTCCAATGGCACAGCTTCCTAGTATTGAACTCACTCCTCTTATATTTCTCTAATACAATTTCTGTAAATTTTAGAGTCTAAACTTTTCCCAGTTTATCATTCATCGCTATTCCCGGCTAACGATCTTCTATTTCTTACCAAAAGCTTCAACCCTCATTTTTGTATTTTTTACTTACTGAATCTTGTAAGTCAAAGACTAAGGTTTCACCACTTTCAAAGCGCGTGTTATGTTTTTTGTACGTGTAACACATATCCTCTCGCTCCTGTCTTCTGATGTTTGGAAGAAATTCCAAGTCATTTTGAACACTAGGCATTCTGAAGAGCTAGTGGCAACACATTTTCTCATTTACCTTAAATTCCATACACATTTTCATCTAATTCACGGGATTCTTGTTTTTCTTTTTTTCATAGTTTTTCCCTGTTCCTATATTTGGCATAATTACTAGTCTCACTAAAATCGCCTCAATGAATACTACCAAGCTCCTTGTCTGCTCACCGATTCCTACTGTCAAATTAATAATAGTTGTGCAAGGAATTCAAATTTTTCTTTTCGCGGGTGGTCCTCCCACTTTCAATTCACACTGCGTAAAACCAAAAATAGCTTGATCAAAAAAGGCGGACCACCCGCGAAAATAAAAATTTGAATTCCTTGCACAACTATTATTAATTTGACAATAATTGTTTTCTTCACCGAACCAACCTCATCTGTAATATTTTTTGAACCAACGAATCAAACTCATTTTGCATCTTTCAACTGTTCGGCTATGTTTGTTGCAAACTTTTTGAAACACTTCTTGTACGGAATTTAATTTATAAAGTTTTGAAAAATTAACAATCATTAAAAACAAAACAAATCAGTTTTAACAAGAATAAGGAAACAAAAACAAAAACAGGATCATGCATTAGAAGTACGACCAGCTTTGAAATCATCGTAAATCTCGAGAAGATAGGCTTCAGTTCTGGATACGACGGCGGTGAGAGCCTCTTCAAAATGTTTCCATTGAACAACACTCGCTTCAATACTTTCTCTCATTGCAAACATTGCAGCAGTTCGACAAACTGCAACAAGCTCTGCTCCAGAATATCCAGAAGTTTTTTCAACTAATTTTTGAATCGTCGAATTCGGATCATCAAATTTCATTTTACGAGTTCTCATTTCAAGAATCGCTCTCCTCGTTACTTCGCAAGGCAGTCCAACGTAGATTGCACGATCCAAGCGACCTGGAACAATATAATTTTGGAAGAGAATGTACTCGAAACCTTCTAATAGAATCGCAGAAATCTTACCAGGTCTTAGAAGAGCACTGTCTAGTTGATCTGGTCTATTAGTTGCAGCCAACAGAATCACTCTACTCGATTTCTCCAATCCATCCAATTCAGTGAGTAGTTGAGCCAATACTCTATCTGATACACCAGAACTTTTCTCCGATCCTCTTGACGATCCAACTGCATCGATTTCATCAAAGAATACGATGGTCGGAGCGACTTGTCTTGCTCTTGAGAATAAATCTCGGATAGCTTTTTCAGAATCTCCAACCCATTTACTGAACAATTCTGGTCCTTTTACAGCTAAGAAATTCATCTTTGCTTCGTTGGCCAATGCACGTGCGATTAGTGTTTTACTGCATCCAGGAGGTCCATAGAGAAGAATACCAGCTGGTGGATCGATTCCAAATCTTTCGAAAGCTTCTGGATGTTTTTGGGGCCAAATAACTGCTTGTTGAATTTCCATTTTCAACTCCTCATTTCCACCGATATCATTCCATGAAACATTTGGAACTTCTAGAATGAATTGACGGATTCCAGTCGGTCTGATTCTTTTTCTAGCATCATTGACTCTGTCTAAAGATGTTGTTCCCCGTGCAAACTTTGAAGCTTTAAGAAGTGAGCATAGATCTCCACCAGTGAAACCATGAGTGTGACGAGCCACTTCCAGATGGTATTCAGACGGGAAATCGAATTGAGAAGAGATTTTTGATAGAATTTCAAGCCGTTCATCTTGAGTTGGAACAGTAATCTCAGCTTCAACAGGAAACCGAACACGATATCCGAGGTCAAGACTTTCAGAAGATCGAACAGATAAAACTACGCATGTCTTTTCATCTGATAACAATTTACTCAAAGCTCGGTTCACTTTTGAATTCTCTTTCTCTACTTCATTCACATCTACAATCACTACAGCTGCAGAAGTTTCTCCGTTGTTTTCCACAAGTTCTTCACAACTTCCAATGTAGGTCACAGATCCGGAGAGTACAAGCGCCAATTCTTTCAAGAGAAGTGTCTTTCCACTTCCTGGGAGCCCCCAAATTAACACAGAGCATGGAGGTTCTTTTCGACGAATCGGACCAATCACATAATCTTCGAGAATTTGTTTCGCCGCAAATGATCCACCAACATTTGATAAATCTGTTGGAATATTCTTGGTTTCTTTTTGTGAATTTTCCGTTGAAGAGTTCAAAATTTGAATTTTGTAGTTGACAGCTGTGGAGATTACGGTAGGTGATTGATCGCTTAGTGCCAATCGCGCCATATTCTTTTCGATTGGCTCTTCTGGAGTTATTTTGATATGTTGTCCAAGATATTTCAGAGATACAGAAAGTCCATATTGTAGGAAAGAGTGGCTAAGATATGCTTCAAGGAATCCAGTAAGAGCTGAAGTCGGCGCTACGGTAGTTTCGATGGTAACTCCAAGCCGATGAACACTTTCAACTTTTCCACATGACTCTAAAGTAATCATTCGTTCACGTGGAACTCTCGTTGAAATAATTGAAATTTTGAGAAGAGCAACTTCTTTACATGGCCACACGATTCCAATGAAAACTTCCTCTGCGTGAATAATTCTGACTGGTTGACGAGCAAGAACTCCTAGACTTTCCATAGTTTGTTGATTCATTAGAATTGAATGCTCCTGTAAAAAAACGTAACAGAGAACTATACAAATGAATGAACACTTACTTTTTCCCATCCGACAGCATCTGGAGGGAGATAACTTTCTGCCTTGTCAACTGCTACATTGAATCCACGTAGAGTTCCATTGCGAGCACACGAGATTTCAGATTCTTCAGCGGATTTTCCACAAAAATCTTGATGCCGTGTGGAGTCTTTTGTTAGAACAACTGCATCACACTGTGGACACGTCACCAGAATTGGCTTTTTCTTTGCACTTGACATCTGGAATCAGTGAGATTGCGTGAGATCAAAAGAGTTCTACGAGAAGTGTCAAAGGAAAGTGGAAAAATTATAAATACTCGTGAACTCAGATTTGATATAAAAGTTCATAATGAAATTGCAGTTCTAGAACAATTATTTTATTTCCTCAACTCACACGCAGCCTCTTCATTTTCACATCGTATAAATAAAGAAGACGTCTCGTTGCAATAAGAAAACGAGACCAACACCAGAGAATGGGCTGTACTCATAGCAAAAACTCAAAGTCCAAACCAGGTGTATCAAAGAGTGAGCAGCCATTGGAACAACGAGCGAATCAACGGGTTGCACACTTTGACGAGACGTGAGTGTCATTTGAGATCAATTTAAACACGAAAAAGGTTTTTGTTGCTAGGCAACCAAACACTCCATCGACAAGTGTTGATGAATCTGAAGAGCATCAGCCACAACAGATGAACCATTACACTAAGAATTTGTTGAACGAGACTAGAGAATCGACGTATCAGAAGACGTCTGGTCACAATAAAAGTTCCAAAAAGCTAGAAGTTCAAGCAACTACAGTAGTGGATCAGCACATCTCAAACCCTACTCAAAATAAGAAGTAAGTTTCTTTCTTCTTTTTGAATTATGAAATCTTTCAAAATTTAGTCAATCATCTGAACTTCCAATCGAAAAAATGGAATCAATTCCGCACACAGCCGTTCCTCCTACTTATCATCAAAAACAGTATGCCGCTTCCACTTACTATCCAATGCCAACAATCGGAGAAAAACAGAAATCGCCAGAGAAAAAGAAGACGAGAAAAGTTGAAGAGGAAAAGAAGAAAAAGAAGGAACAACCAGCACGTGAAAAGTCTATGATGATTGGTAAATTTAAAGACAGTTTCAAGTAAATATTGGTTTCTTTTCAGGACCAAATTATCGACCTCAATTGAGTCAAGAGGATTTGGATTATATCAAACGTTCGGTTCAACAGAGAAATGAAAGGTTTGTGAGAAAAATAATTTATCGAACAAGCATAAACATTTGGGGAGAAATACAAATAATAATTTAGGGCAATTACACAAAACTTTTACAGACGTGCATATATGATGGCGCATCGAAACGAGACGGACGACACGTTGTACGAGTTGGAGGTGCGGATGCCAGAGAAGGACTACACAAATCGTATTGAGGTGACACAGAACTCTCGCGCCTATTGAGCAACTTGAGAGTAAAATAAAGTTTTTTGGAATGAGCTACTTGGCAATCTGGTTACTGAGGAATGTCTTTACATCACGCATTTCCTGAAAACCCATATATCTACTTTGTAAACTTTCCATTCATTTTTCAAACCTCTCCAGAACTGGAATGTCCCATTCCATTGTAGACGTGCATTTGAACATTAGGATTGAACTTTTTAATCAGCATCTCTGACATTTGCCCAATCTGAAGAGGCACCAATGGATCAGCATTTCCGTGTCCGAGGAAAATATGTGTTCCATTGTTGGCTGTGTAGTTCTACAAATAAAATTAGTAATAGGGTCTTGAACAGTTAGTACTTACTCCAGGGAACTTGTTTCTTTGCAAGAAGAATGAGCTGAGTCCGATGATTCCTCCCAACTTTTGTGGATAAGTAAGACCGGCATAAATGGCAAGAGCTCCACCCATTGAGAATCCACCGACAGCGATTCGGGCAGCTGGAATTCCGGCAGCGATTTCAGCATCGATCAGTTGATGAACGTATTGAGCGGCAGCTTGGATTCCAGCTTCATCTTCTTGGGAATTGGCGGACAGTCCGTATAGGTCATACCAAGCTGGCATGCGCATTCCCATGTTGAGCGTTACAGAACGGTCAGCACTGAAAAAGAATCAAAAAGTTAAGTTTGACATCGAGTTTCTAAGTACCTATGAGGGCAGATCGTCTTAATGTTGTCGTTTCTTGCTTCAGTTTTGAATGCATCTGCCCATCCGTGTCCTTGATCTCCGAGACCGTGTAGGAAAATGAGAGTTCCTTTGTGCTCACCACGTGGCTGTACAACTGACGGATTTCCTTGTGAAACTGCAGACATTCTTGTTGAGTCTTCTTCGTCAGACGGTGGGCCTCCAAGTGAGCAGAGAAGACGGGAGGATAGTGATGACCCTGCAAGAAAAAGCGTTTGTCATGAATTTTTGATTTCTCAAAGACAAATAATTTAGAGATCTTCCATTTTTTGTCTAGCGCATTGCTTTCAATCACTTGCGGTTAGTACTTAACAGAAACGTCAAACACAAATCACACAGACAACAAACCTATTATTGAAGCTAGAAATGTTTTCTGTGAAGATGAAGAGCTGGATGATGAGAAGGGTTGGACAGTCTGCGAGGAGACGGCAGACGTTATGAGAACTCTTGTGAAGAGGCCTGCAAAGGGAAAGAACTCAGAGAATTTTCGGCAAGCGAACAGCAAGTTGCTGGGTCTTTGGCAAGATGCCGTGCAATTCGGCAACTTGCTAGCGAAATAGGCAAGTTGCTAGGCAATACGGCAGGATGCCGCTGCTTGCCGCCACGATTTTCGGCTTTCAGTCACCGGCAACTTGCCGTCTGGTAGGCAAGTTGCCAATGACTTGCTACTCTAATAACTACTTGCCGTCTGCTTGCTTGTCAAATAGCATGTTGCCGTTCACTTGCCGCCCATTATTGACCCCTCAAATGTGAAGGCGCATTTTCAGACTACTTGTTTTTTCTTTTTTTCTGTTTTCAAGTTTATTTGTTTCTTTAATATCAACATGGATTCATGAAGTTTCAGGCTAATGAGGCAGAGTATGCTGTAAGTTTCTGGTTGCATCACAGGCTATGGTAAACGTTTCATTTTCAGGTCAAAAGTTCACGGTGTCTTCGAAAAAGACGCAAAATTGGCTTTGATGGGTAGTTGATCAGGTAAAGCATACCTTATACTTTGTTCAATATTTCTTAATTTTATGCTTTTCAGGACCAAAGGCACAAAAAGTGGAGATATCATTGACGGGACTTTCGCCATCGAACAAGGAAACCATGCCAAGCTGATACAACTCAAGAGGATCAATTAAACTCATGTTCTTATTTTTTTTAACAGTAAATATAATAAAAATGTCTAAGTTTTATTTCGAACTAATGAAGTGTACAGCATGCAAACGGCAAATTGCCAGGCGGGAATGAGCAAGCTTGCGTTACAAATCGGCAAGTTGCCGTCAAAATTGGCAAGTTGCGATGCAAAAAAAAGTGCTTGCCGATTGTCAGCGGCAAGGAGTTTTTTCTGCAACGCAACTTGCCAATTTCTGGCGGCAAGGATGCCAAAAATTCTCTGAGAAGGAATACTTTTAGGAGAGGAGTCAACTTATTAGGTTCATCGAGAAAATATACATATAAGAAGATTGTGTAGACGTGGGACAGAATCAACATGCAGGTAATTATAGACGATGTTAGCTGTTAGTGTCTAGGTTAGGCGAAGGATGATAGGGTTATCGAAAAAAGATATTCAATAATATTCGACTTTGTGACAAGAAGTTCCAGTTCTTGTCTAGTTTTTGGAAGTTTTTTGATTTTCGAACAGGTGCAGGTGGTTTTGCAAAGAAAAAGGGTGTCTAGAAACACCAGCCCACCTCACTCATTTTGTTGGTAATTCGCTTTTAGTTGAAATCAGATTTCCAAAAAAGGAAGCTAATCATAAAACTGAATATACCCGTAATGGTTTGAAGAGTATTAGAAATAGTTTTGGGATTGATGTCAAAACTTATACAGCATAGAATATGGGTTAGAGAAAATATATAGGAAGTGTTCAGGGAAAAACAATTATCACACAGGGGCACATCAGAAAACGACGAAACCTGATAAAAAGACGCAACGGCTAGTGGAAATGGCGCTTCTAGACACGCTGCGGAACATCCAACGGCGATCTGATACATTCTCATTGTACATTTTTGAATCATTTTTTTTTGTTAAAAGATAATTGCAACAAATATTGATAAATTGGTAAACATACCAAGAACAAAATAATAGAAGAACAACATTTGGAAATAATATAATGGTTTATTACTTTTAATTCTCACGGTAAAAGAGATGATTGGTCGATGTGGAATTTCCTGAACGAGTCGCTCTGTCGCCATTCTCTCACTATTTCCTCTGCTTCTTTCTGCAAAATTATGTGTTAAAAATAGTTTTTATTTTGAACAAACTTCAAATCCACTTATATCCATTACACCAATAACTCCGACGTATGGAAATTTGTTCATGACTCTGGACAATTCCTTTCTTGTCAAAGCTTCAATCATTGGAATGCCTCCTGTCGGGCAGATTCTTTGAAGAAGGTGAAAATTTGAAGCAGCTGAAATATGGTAGATTGAGCTTTATTATAGTGTATTTACTTACCTCTCACATTATTCTCGTCAAGGTTTTTAGCATAGAAAACGAGTTGAGTTTTTCCACGTTGAACAAACTTCAGTGTTTCATGAGCTCCGCACACAATTCGACGCTTTTGTAGGTTCTAAAAAATTCAAAATCAAATTAAGAAGATTACGAAATCTCTAACCTTTTCCTGTGCATTCTGAGCATGTTTCTTTCCTTGCTGCTCTTTGAGTTTCTGGAGTAACTCTGAAACAAGAGTGTCGGTTTTAGACCGCTCATTATTTGGCGTTGTAATTTTCTGAAAACAAACTATAAGTTAAGTATCAGATTTTATAAACTGAAAAGATAATGTTGAAAATTGGGTTCAAGCGTGAATTTCGATCTCCGTCAAAAAACTTTCTCTACCGTCTCTCATCTCTAACGCGTAGCGAAAGAGCGTGCTTCCCACTTTTTCGTTTTGCCAAAATTTCTCGCTTGCCATAATCACGGTGAATTTTCGAGTACCGGTTAGTTGAACGCGTTTTGAGGAGTTAGTCCATCGAAAAAGGCGGGTTCAGCCAATAATCAGCGGAGAGGGGCGAGCGCTGATTAGTAACCTAGCAAAAAAAATTAAAGTTAGTCCGCCACGGCCACGGCCCCGCCGCCTTTTTCAGTTCAAAATTAAGGCGGCCCCCGGTCGAACTCTATGGAAACTTAGGCCGCCGTTTTTATGTACCAATTTTAAGTATGTAGGTACCATTTTTACGTTACAATTTTTTTACCACATATTCTTGAAGGAATTATCTAAAAATTGTAGGAAGCGAAAAAAAAATTCTAGGCACCGTTTTTAAGAAAAACGTCGTCAAAGTTGAAAAGCGAAATTTTCAGTGTTAAAAACTAGACCGCGGGTCGCTGGCCTTGGAAGAGTTAGCGCGCCTACCGGTACTGAGAAAATCACCGTGCATAATACAGTTTAACTACCAATAATTATAAAAATTATTCAATTTTCTTAAAAGTTTCCTTTCTAGAATGTCAGACGGGCAGTATGGACCAATTTCAGCTGGTATAATCAGGTCTATAACCGACAAATCTTATGAAAGAAGAAAAGCTGCAGCACTCGATGTTGAAAAGTTAGTAGAAACAGAAACAAAATGATTTCACTTATTATTCTTCAGGCTCGTTCGTGATTTGTTCAACAACAATCAGCTTTCCCAGCTAGATAGATGTCTGTCGGTGCTTGCAGAGTTGATCAATTCCGGAACTTCCAATCAAAGAAAAGGAGGTCTTATTGGAATGGCAGCAGCTTCAATTGCTCTTGGAAATAAGAATGCTCCACCATATACTTCAAAACTAGTTGAACCTATTATTCCATGCTTTCTTGATGCTGACCTTCAAATTCGTTACTATGCATGCGAATCGCTCTACAATATTGCGAAGATCTGTAAGACAGCAGTACTCGAACATTTTGGAGACATTTTCGATTGTCTTTGGAGGGTAACAGCGGATTCTGACCAGAATGTGAGAGGAGGAGCCGAACTATTGAACAGACTCATTACTGAAATAGTTTTATCTAAAGAAGATTTTGATATTGCAATTCTGATGGCACTTATCCGAGATAGAATCTATACTCAAACGACATCTAATCGTAGATTCATTCTGGAATGGTTGAACACGATCAATTCGACACCATTCTTTTCAATTTGTAACTTCATCGCAGAAATTTCCGATGGATTGTTCAAAATGCTCGGCGAGCAAGCTCCAGCAGTCCGTGACCTCTGTGAAACTGTTCTCGGAAACTTCCTCACTGCAATCAAGTTCAAACCGGAATCACTTAGCCACGAAGATAAGATCCAGATGATCAACGTACTTGTAGTGCATACTCATGAAAATGAACCATTTCTCGCTCGGAAGCTTTCTCTCGTCTGGCTTGAGGAGTTTGTGAAGTTGTACAAAGAAGAGCTTTTGGTGATGATGTCCACATTCCTTGTTGGAATTCTGCCATCAATTGTGGAGCACGAATTGAGAGCTGATGCTGTGAACCGTCTCCTTATGACTCTTGTTGGAGAAAATAAGCTGGAACAGGATATTCTGGACAAAACTATTGGTTTGTAATAAGGAACATACGATATATATGAATAATGCTTATTTTCAGAAGTTTTACTGAAATACATCAAGTACGATGTCGTGGAGACTCGAGTCACTGTTCTCAACTGGATTCGTCATTTGCACAGTGCAATGCCAGGGCAACTCTTCGTTCACATGCACTTGATCTTTCCCGTCCTTCTCAACACTCTTTCGGATACATCAGACGAAGTTCTTCTTCTCGATCTTTTCTTAATTTCGAATATATGTCAATCGGAATCTGCACCTGATCAAGTAGATGTTTCTAGTTTTGGATTAGACGAGAACGCATTAAAACAAGTATCCCATATTTCACCATTCCTCATAAAGTTTGCATTGAGTCTACTCGAAATGTTCCGTACGGAACCAACCCTGCTGAGAGAGCGAGGTGTTCTCATTATAAGACAACTCTGCTTACTATTGGAACCCGCTCACATCTACCGGGTGATATGTGTTCTTCTGGAAAGAGAATCAAAGCACAACTTTGCTCAGGAAATGGTATCTACCCTTCATGGAGTTCTGCTGACTGCCACTGAACTATTCATACTTCGAGACGAATTACGTGCACTTTCCAATGAATCCTCTCGTTCTCTGTTTGAATGCATCTTCCGTGTATGGTCAAATCGTCCAATTGCTCTTCTCGGACTTTGCCTCCTTTCCCAACATTATCAGCAAGCTGCTGACGTGGCACTTCTTCTTTCACAAGTCGATATTACTGTAGATGTTCTTCTAGAAATCGATAAACTTGTGAACTTGGTCGAGAGTCCTGTACTTGCATGTGAGTTTTTAATAATCTTCAAAAAATTTGCTATTTCATTTCAGATGTTCGTATGGATCTTCTATCATCCGTCCATCGTCCTCCACTTTGTACAGTTCTCTCTGCTCTTCTGATGCTTCTCCCACAGTCTGAAGCATTTGTAACTCTTCACAAACGCCTTCAAGCAGTACCATCTCTTGTATCAATAGAGTAAGCTTTTACTTTGCACAAACATATCGTAATTTTCTTACTTTTCAGCAACTCACCGTATGCACCAAAAGTTCCACCATGCCGAATTGACTTCCCACCACTTATGCAACACTTCAAAGCAGCTCTGGCTCGTCGTCAAACAGAAGTCCGCTCTCGTCACCGAGATCTATTATCAGGGGTTGTAACCCAAATGAGAAGCTTGAAACCTTGAATTTAACCCGTTTACTTATCTAACTTATTGTGATACTTTTTATGTGATAACCTGGCAACTTGTATTATAAGAGGGTAAATATATGTTATATATGCATACAGATACACACTCGCCAAGTATTTGACTAATAAAACATGCTCAATAGATCGAAAGATCGTTCTTGTTCCACTTATGACAAGTAATCAACAATCAACTTGTCACTTCGATGAAAGCTCTCTAGTTTTTTCTCCACTTGTTCTCTCTGTACGCCTGTAACCGATCCGGTGTTAACTTTTGTTTGTGCTAGTCTATCCCGATCTCTACACATGTGTTTGTTCGTATCGAATCGAACATTTCAAATAGTTTCTCAATTCAATTTGTTCTCCTCCCTCGATCTTTTTGACACTCGCATATGATTCAAATCCAAGTCCGGATTTGATCAACACTGTTGATTTTCAAGCCGACGGCAGATTTTGTTGTTTTCGGATTCGATTTTTCTGCCGCGCATGAGCCTTCTCAATTATTGCCTTCGTCACTCTTCCACCATAGGATTGCTCTATTCAATGGCTATAGCCATGGAGAAAGGTAGAAAATTGCCAGGAAGACACAAGTACAGTAATCTCAATTTCAGGATACTCTGATCATAGTTTCGATTGGTGGGATCGCTTTCGACACGATCTACTATCGGATGGTAAAACTCAACAGAAATTAGAAATTATCTTGAAGTAAGCTTTCGTTGTCCAATTCGTTCAGTTTTCCAACCTGATTCTATTTCAGAATGTGCATAATTGGAACAACTTTCGTCTGCGGTACAGCTATAATTTGTATGTTTTTGTTAGCATGTCGGAAGATTTTCAATTATGTTTCTGATTCAAAAACTGTAGTAGTTCGATGCTATCCATAAATTATTGTTTTTCATGATTTGTTGAAATTTTTACCAATATTCGAACATTGATCTCTTGCATCTGCAACAGTTTACAACGAATACTAAGCTCTCCAATTTCTCAGTTTCTTCTCGATTCTCTCCATATCACACACTATTTCTGAGTCGAGTGCAACTGACAAGTAACCAATTGATGTAATAATGCACACGGATTGACTCACAAAGTTTTGATGTCTTACTGCGTTTCATTTTAGTTGCTAATTTCAATATTTATGAACTAGGTTGTTAAAGAGAGCAACTTTCTACTGAAGTAATGATTTTTGGGCTAAACTAAATGGGAAATTGATGAATTATTTTTGTAGGTTTTGAAGGCGCAAGGTTCATTCTCTGAATTGGTCCTGCCGCGAAAAGATAAACAGTTTTGATTGCATTCAATTTCATTTTATTTTTACGCTGCAAATTTATCTTTCATTGACCTAGAAATCAGAAGCAGCCGAATTCTTTCGCTGCATCTGTTCTAACTTTTTTTTTCGTTTAGTTTTCTTTTAGCTGAATTTTATCATCCGTTCCAAAACATAGTTTTTATTGCCTCTTCGGTCAATTTCTTCGGAATCGTTGCGTTCTCCTTTTAACAACTTTTAAACAAAACACCGCCAAATAGATTTTCAAATCGATCACTTTCTTCCATATCTGATCATCATTTCGGCTTTCGGCAATACACAAGTAAATGAATCAATCAGGTAACAACATTTGTGAGGCGTTGAATAAGAAGTGAAAGATGCTATCTAATTGTGTGGTCCGCGTGGTCATCATACAATGCACTCCAATGCACTGTACAGAGAAATTAACGCCCCAGACACCCGGCAGCTGTTCAGCGAGGAAGATGGTGGTCCATCTGGACACTGTTTGTTATGGTTCATTCACACCACTTCAAAGATTGTATCCCTTTTTTTCTGTAGTTCTTTTTTGCGAATTCAAAAGTTCTCACGCCACCATGTCTCTACAACAAAAAACTTCAAAAAGCGCGCCGAAATTAGTGCAAAATAGTAGGAAGAAGGAAGAGAAGGGATGAATGTATTGAGGGTATTGCGTGTGTCTTTTGTCCTCCTATTTTCTCATCCACCACCATTTTTCGAATTGACCCCCGTATCGTCTTGCACGCTCATACAATGGAAGCTGCCCAATTCTCATTCTAATTCCTTATTCATGCTCCTTCAATTATTTATAACCTTCCTTCGATATATAGTCTTCTTAGGTAGTGAATAGTCAAGAGATTTGAATCTTGTATTCGAAAATAAATGCCACCACCTGTTTGCTACTGTCACCTCCGGCCGGCAAACATGGCATTAGAAGGTGCTCCATCAAGTTCACACATTTGCCGCATTTAGGCGGCAAATGTGGGAGAATTGCGTATTGGTTGTGGGAAGAAAAGACACATGCGGGTGGCTAATCTTTCGGTAATCTCCTATAAATATTTATCTATTGAATGTGCGTGTGTGTGTGTGCCACTGGTATCTCTTCTATGGAACTTATGTACCTTTTTTTTGCTTCTTTCAATCTGCTCGTTTTAGTACTACACTATCAAGCATTCTTAGTTTCAGACTCATGTCATTTGATAGCTTTGAAAAGTTGACAGTTGTATAGTTGTTATCGTAATCCCATTTTTTGGTCCGTTGGTAATCTTATCAAACCTTAATTGGTACCTTCCTAATCCATCTTAGACGCGCATTTCAGCCAATCTGAAAGGTACCAGATGTGAGATGGTGTGGTGAGACAAGAAGACGCAGACACTTCAAGTGTACAGTCCTTCTTTGATGAATTACCGACAGTGCACACACATACACACAAACACAGAGAGACAGAGACAGACACAAAAAGACGCACACAACAAGAGAGAAGGAGTGCACGGTCATTCGTCTTGAGCATTCCGTGTTCTCGATGGTCCATCTTACCCTCTTCTCACCCCTTATTTGCCTGTACTTCTTTCCGGTCTTCCCCTTCTTATCCGCTCCTTCCGGTGTCATGTTTGGATTAGGAAGCGATCTCTTTTATCTAGGTTATCTTATTTAGTTGCCGCTCAAGGTGCTTCTGAGGCACTTCTGAGACTATTCTCTGGTTGTTGTTTACAACCAAACAAATTTGAATTTGAATTCCCCAATTCCCAGAAAACATCATACGCTTTTTGTGGTCCCAGAGCCCAGAAGCATTGGTGGCTCTGAAGCGATGCAAAAACGAGATTATACCCGAATAGAAGAAAACTTTCTATGTTGTCCTCTTTGTGCTCCTCACCACCCACCCCCAACCAACTGCGGGTTCTCTTTTGATGATGAAGTGGGTCCCCTTCTCTCTTTTCTTCTCCCCCACTGGTAGGACTCATCTTTGCCCCTATGGCTCTCGAGAGCCATCTCACCACAACATTTATCTTGTACCCGAATAGCCATGTTTTTGACTGGGTGAGAGAAGACGAAAAAAAGAGAGCGAGATGTGGAAAGAAAAAAGATGGAAAAAAAAGAAGAAACATTGCTCCATAGCAAGGCCATCTATGTCATAAAATAGTATTTTCTATTCATTCCGCAAGTCTATAAAACCACAGGGGTCATCTACCAAACACTACCACCCGAATGCCTACAATTAATACTTAAGCGGAGCCAATCAACTGCTGTCTGTGCCTGTCTTTGTGAGCATGTGTGGCCACTGGCCAGAACCAAAAACATGTGCGTCCCGTCCCTTTTCACGACCAACAGGGAAATTTCAAAGTGTTTGGTACTTAAACTTTTCGTGGAAGATGAGAGGCTCCATCTCATCATCCTCCTTTCCTTTTCACTGATTTACATAATTCCTTCAGCTAGCCCTCCTCCCCTTTCTAACTAATGTCATTTTGATGTGCGACCCTCTGTGCCGACGACGCCGCGCGCAAGGCACAATTTATATGTCTCTATTTCTCCCTGCTTCTGCTACTGAAGACTGAGAAATAGACGGCGAAGCTTTTTTCCGGTTTTTATGCTACCAGAAAAGCTCGGTGATTCTTTTATAGTACTGGTTTCGTTCCATGAAATTAATGCCGACAAAGTAACATCAAGCAATAAAAAAGATGTACGGTTATTCGCAATAATTTTTTAGAACTGTACCGCTTGTCTATTTTATTTATTATTGTACGCTTCTTGTCACTAAACAATAGAGAAAACAAAATGAGTAATGAGTCATCTTTTCGTTTCATCACACTCTCCTTTAATTGGAAATTGGCTCTTGTGAAATACCTCCACCAGTTTGGCTCATCATGTTTAGATATGCCCGATAGGTTTCGAGGAGTTGGGCATCGTAGAATTCGGTAACGTCTTCTTTTATTGCTATCGGTCTTTCTATTTTCGGTTTTTCCTCATCTTCACTTATTATCGGCGGTGTCAGTTTCCCAAGCTCTTCATGACTTCGTGGCTGAAAATTATTTATTTTCTTTTCTGATGAAAATCTCATTTTCTCACTTTCAATTCCACACTATAACGTCTCTTAAATCTATATAGCCAGTTGGCATCGAAGAACTTATCAATGTCAGGTGTTTGTGAGTGCAATTCGGTAGCTATTGCTTGTGCATATTCTCTGATCCATGGGTTTGTTAGTCGTTCCCCTTTTGACTGTCTTCTAACTATTTCCGCATGGACACGTGAATCGACATCTTCATATTCTTTTCGATTTGTTCTCAAAATTCGTCTTTCTAGAAAAATGATGATCAGATAACATTCTTCTCTTCTCCATCAAATTAACTGACCCTTTAAAAAGTTTGACGTCTTTACCTTTGAGGTATCTAATGCCGCCAACGGTATCAACTTGTTCACTTTGTCGGCGTGGCGACGGCCACTGAAGTATCTAAAAAAAAACGAAAGAAAGAGAAACATAATTAGGGGATGGATGATGAAGATATCTAGGTCAAAATGGGGTGGATAAAGAAGTTCTCACCGAATTCCATGTTTCCTTCGGAATATCTTAATCCATCTATCAGAGACATCGAAACCACAGATTCTTCGAATCTCACGTCTCATCCATTCATCTCCTATAATTGACAAAATTATGAATACCTCAGTTAAATTCAATAGAAGCTGTCACTCCAAATTTTTTTCACACCTCGTTAATTGCTTTATCCTTCCTTCTTATTCTTTCAAAAAACTCGCATTGTGGGACCATGCACACTCATACTGTTTGCTGTCAACACAAATACCCTTGACAAGTGGTAGTGGGGACTATTGCGTGGTGCGCTGTCGTCGCGCAATCCTCTTTCTTCTCCTTCTCAACCAAATTGGTTCTGTTGGTGTGGAGGGGATACTAACAATCTCTCAGTTTTCGCCGCGAAATTTGAATTCATAGCGAATAAGACTAATCACTTTTATTTAAAAATCAGAAGTTATGGTAGACTATCTATTCAGTAAACTAGGTTATATAAAGATCAACCCGTATGGTCAATACCATTAACACCATTCCTATATATTCAACGAATCGTCACATCCGTTTCACGTTTCACACACCCCCTATTCCCACCTCTATTGGATCAAAAGAATTTCTCACCTATATGCTGAGTGCTCTGTCCTTGTCCATCACAAGTCTTCACTTCTTCACTGTAGACATCCAATAGTTTCTGCTCCAGCTCACCTTCATCAACTCTTGACCTCAGTAGGCTTTTAGAAGTAGATGGACTTGAAGAATTTTGGTTCGGAGTGGTTGCCATCCTATTTCGAATCTCATACGAAGTGAACTATTCTTCCCTTGTCTTCGCAACATCACCTCTTCTGTTTTCTAATTCTTCTTTTTATTCTCCAACCTCTTCTTGTTCTCCGTTCAAACCGCCTCTTTCTCCCCTCCCGTTCCGTCTTCCCTTCTGCAAAACCATTTTTTGCTTTCGCTGCGCCGGTTTAGGAACCGACGAACACAGTGTACTGCGACGGAAGAGAGAGAAAGAGATGGGCGCCCAACGTATAGTTATACACATCACCACATATTTACATTGCCCCATCACACCGTATGTGTGGAATTCTGAAGGTCAAACCGATTGACTTCTTCTACTTCTTCTGGGCTTCGGGTTGGGTTGGGTCGGTTCGGCCTTCGAGTACTTTCGAACCGCATAGTTTTCGTTGTTTTTATGGCCTTGAGGGTAAAAAGAATAGAAAAAGTCAAGCGTGACTCCGCCCCTTTTCTTGTATGTCCGCTCATTGTAAACACCTGTTCTCCGTTGAATGATTGAAGATTGAAGAACAATGACAGTTTGAATCAAGATATCTTTTTTTGCAGATGAGCTCTAGTAGTAGTGATGAGAACGATACAACGATACACAGATCTTCAAATGCAGGTGGTAGTGGAATCTACTCACAACCAAAGGCTGGATCATCAAAAAGATCGAATGTGAGGCATGATGTCAGTGATGCAGAAGATGATGAAGAACCTTATGCAAGATTCCATAAAGATATGGTAAGAATTGGACCCTTCTATTGAAGGTTTCATATAAAAAAGTTCCGAAATGGACGTTTTTTACAGGATGTGGAAATAGATGAACGTATAACTGCTCTTCTCGCTTCTCTTCATTTCGAACAAAAACGAGGTATCGTTCCTACTGATGACGATGATAATAAACTACGGGAAATCCATGAAAAAATATTCGCATTAATCACAAATGAGCCCGATATCCACAGGTATTACCAATTTTCCTCTTTCGTTCCTTAACCCCTGTGTATTACAGAAGGAGACGTCTGAAAAAAGCGCTACCAGCTTCGAATTGTGTTCGAGAGCAAGTGTATTATCTCCGAAGAAAACCGGTCACACCTCCTGCATCATATTATCAAAAATTGAATAACGCTTTACACGCAATTGTAAAGGAGTCATTTGGAGAGGAATATCGAAAAGTGGCGACTGTTCTTGGACTTGTTGAAGCTCTCGCTGAGGTTCTAATTCTTGAAGTTCACGCATTCGGAATTCCGGAGAATAACTCTGGAGAGCATAGGAATATTCGGAAACTTGTTGCCAACGCTTTAACCAATTTAACCTATGGTCAGATCCTCTCAAAACGGAGATTATGCTCTTATGATGGATTCGTTAGATGTGTAGTTCGGATTATAATTGAATCACCAAGTATCACTCAAGTGTACGCCGGTCTCATTCGAAATCTATCGTGGAATGCTGATTCTGGAATGAGTGAAGCTCTTCAGCCTACGGTTCATGCTCTTTCAGTAGCAGCTGTACATGCTCATACACATCGTTTAGACGTAACTGCAACTCTTTCTGCTCTCTGGAATCTGGCTGGTCATTCAGTAGAAAACAAAAGAACGATTTGTGACACACCAAATTGCTTGAAAGTTTTGGCGAGTATTCTTTCTCCGGATGCCCGATTCACATCTCTTGTGGATTCGGCAACTGGAATCTTGAAATATGTTTCACAATACCTGGCTACCAATTCCACACATCTTGAGGTTTGCTTTTACTTTTTCATTCCTAAATAAAATTTTCATAGTTTCAGCTAAGAAGTCTTCTCATCACACGAATGTTGACTCTCCTCAAAAGTGCATCATTCACTTGTGTTACAAATACTCTCGGTGCAATTGCTCATTTAATTGTCAAAGATCCTCATATGCAACAAATGATCCGACAGGATAGTGCTGCAGTTCAACAATTGAATGTTCTTAGGAACTCGAATCGAGATGATATTCGGAAAGCAGTCAAAGAAGTACTCAATACGTTAAATCAACCGTGTAGCCATCGTTATGGAGATATGTCTCACTCTGTTGGAGGAGCCAGTGGAATTCAGATGCTCTCGGAGCCACAACTTCAGATGCAGACATCGCATCATGCTTATCATGGAACAGCCTCACCGAGGCTTTTGTCATTGCGAGCAACAAGAGCTTCACCTGGAAAGTATGTTCCTCAGCAGCAAATGCAAGTTCCTGTAGTCGATCAACGATCAAGCAGTTTGCCACGACACTTTGCAATGCAACGTGGCGGATTCATGATGGCACAGTCGTATAATCAACAAATGGATCAGCAGCAGATGATGTATCAAATGCATCAACAACAATTGATTCTTCAAACTGATGATCAAATGGATCAACACCAGCAAATGATGTACCTGCAGCAGCAACAACAGCAGCAACAATACCATCAAATGCAACAACATCAACAGCAACAGCAGAAACAACAACATCAACAAATGCAACAAGTTCAAGCAGTTCCACCAGTCGATGATGACCTAGAAATTCCCACATCAACAGTAATGGGAACTCGTAGTAACAGTGAAAGAAGTCTTGGATCCATGAATCCTGGAAGTGTGATGACGAACGGCGGATGGAATTCTACCCTAGATACCGCTGCCAATAGCTCTCGAGCTCTTTCTCCAGTGTCATTCAGCGATATTCCCGCCTCTCCAACTATGTGTGCACAAGTATTCAATTTACCGACCAACACTGAACAACCGATGACGTCACAACAGAGTAATTGTGCCCAGAATACCACTCACTACAGTAGCGACTCAGCGAACACAATGACCCGAAGTGATGGAGCAACTACTGTACCAATGGATAACCTGATCACACCCACTTATGCAACTTTGAATCCAACTGAAGTTCAAGAGCAGACACCTCAAGTGACACGGAAAACTCCAGAAGAGTTGGAAAGTCCAGACGATGTTCTACCTGGACCATCATTAGATGATGAAGAAGGAGATTATGCTATTATTGGAGGAGCCGCCCAGAAAACTGATGATGAACTGCTGACAAGATCTATTCAATCTGAAATGCCAACTACTTCATCACCACCAAAAATGAAAGTGTCGCCACGTCTGAATGGATTCTTCTCTCCCACTCCAAAAACAACAGCTTCGCCTGCGTGGTCACATCCGGATACGTCTCCGATTCTGAAGTCAACTCAACATAGGTCCCAACCAAGTCATCATCAGGAAGCTACCGATGCTGATCGCCTCCTAATGGAATCGATAATGTCAGAGATGCCAAGAAGTCGTATCATTTCTCCACGACAAGTCTCCGGAGCACCACAGTATCTGGATCCAGAGCCAGAACGACGAAGAAGAAGTCATTCAAAAAACGAGGAAGCCGATCGCCGCGACGCATACATCGCATCGCATGAGCCACGCGATCAAGCAGGCAATGATGTGGTAAATGGCTCAGAATGGTCTCCACAATTGCATAGAATGGAGTCGTTGGAAAGTCAGCCAAGCAGTGAAGATAGTTTTGGATTAAATGCAGAATATGATGAACAAAATACATCTTCATCTGTTGCACATACTATGAGAATCGAAGACGGAATCGATGCATCTCTTCCAATGGATTGTGAAGATTACGATTACACTGAGGATCATTCAGATGAATATGATTATGAGGATGATTCGAATGTAACTCAATATGATGAAGGAACAAGTGGACATTTAACAATTGACTGTTCAATGATATCAAGTGGAAGTGGAAGTGGTTCATCTCTCCCGAAGAATGAAACGTCAAGAGATTCAGGAGCATTAGCCACGTCTACACCAAAAGGATCTGCTTCATCACTTCCAGGAGTGAGGAGGGCAACTAGAGTGGCAACTAATGGAAAAACGAGACTGCCAGTTCCTAAGGCGAATGGATCTTCAGTTAAGGAGGTAATCTTGTATTCTTCTATTTCTTTTATCAATAAAGATTCTTTTCAGAAACCAGCATCCGCTTCAAATCGTCCTCGACTTCCACCAAAACCATCCGTTCTGAAAGATAAACACTATCCACAAGAGGACTTGATAGAGAATCAGACACGAGACGACACGATTTATGTGAACGCTCCGATCGTGGAAGCTGAAGAACAAGAGCGGATATATATGAATGCTCTGAAGCAAAATCAAATGAAGAAGAAAGATGAGTTGTCGTCGGCAACGTCTTCTCCTGCAAGATCTGCTATCGTGACGCCCTATAATTATCAGAAGCCACCAATCACAGTGAGTTCATTCTTTCAACTACAATCCTCGACGTATAATTTTTACAGGGCCGAAGTAACAACGAAATGAGCAATGAGAAAAATGTGACTCCGAATCCCAAGCAAATGCTCGTTACAATAGTCTGATTTCTCCTTCCATAATACTCCACCACTCCATGCTTCATCCCAGTCATCTCTAGTCGTTCTATCCCAGTTTCTAGTCTTCTCATGTAGTTTGTGCATATCGTTATTTATAAACTTCTTCTAACCGGATATCATCTCAAACATTGTCTAATGAATCCCAATTCCTTGTTCTGTATAATCATATTTCTAGTATTTACAGCAATTTCTTCATTTTATTTTTCAGTGTATTATTCTTCTTGTGATTGTGTTTTCCTTCTCTCGTTGTGGTCAGTTGACCCAATTCTCTTGCTATTCGTTTCAATTTGTACGAGTCTTTTTCCATTTTGTCACCTCACTGTTTTCTTGTTCTCTGTCTTCTTTTCTTTGTTCTATGAAAACATTACTATAAATAATTCGAATATTTATCAAGTTCACTAGTAGTTCATTATCCCCTTTAATCCTCCTCACTCGATCCTGAATCCTTTTCAGATTCCGAATCTCCGAATCGTGGATGTTTTGGTTTATCATTCAAATGTCCAACCCATCCTCCTTTTGCTCTCAATTGCTTCTCTGTAACTCCTTCAGATACAGCGATTTCAACCAAAGAATTGGCAATAAAGCTATAACTTGGAGTGGATTGGAATTTAAGAGTATCCAAATATCCGAGAATTGACTTCATTCCACGTGGCACTTCGCATTTTGAATGGGGAACTGAAATTGAAATTAGAGCGAATTTGCATCCCTATTGGAAAACAAACATTTGCCAGAAAAGAATGCCTCTTTCGCGGCAACAATCTTATCTCTTCCTTTAACATCTTTCCAGAAAAGTCCATTTTTTGGATCAAAAATATCATAAACCATATACATCCAACACTCCAAATCCTCTTTTCTTCCTTGATCCAAAGATTTCATACATGCTCTCGAAGCATAACGAAGAGTTCCAAGGAATTTTACAGATTTCCGTGGAGCCTGAAAATAGTTGGGTGAAAGAATACAGTCTTCATTTAGAGTTCGTTTGGATAGCAAGACTAACCCTGTGTTGTTTGGTAGTTGGATCCAGAAAACTTCTTCCGATTCCGAAATCAAGCATAAAGATTGTTGGCTCCGCTGGTCCAAATCCAACGGCAAAATTGGCTGGTTTAATGTCACGATGAAGATAGCCGAGATGATGAAGATCAGCGACTGCCTGAAAATGGATAAAGCCTGCTCAAGTATTTAGGAAGAGGTTACAGCTTGATAAGGATACGGTAGCTATGCAAAGAAAAGACTATTGTAGTCATAGTCAATTTTTCAGAAACTACTGTATGATCACTAGAACAATTATAACGAAAAATTTGGACGTCAAAAGAGTCCTTCCATTACGAACTACTACAGGCATCGGAAGATCTCTAATCATATTATCAGAAATATGGTGTTCATAATAAAGAGATCCAGAGAAATCTTTTATCTACGTCTCCCAACTTTTGAAACTACATATTTCTTCCTCCCAAAACTCACTTCTAAACTCTGCAAAGAAATGATATACGGAGAATTTCCTTCATCCAATTTCACTCCAAACTTCTTTCGAATATCATCCAACGACGGTCCAACTAAACTCATGACAATGAATTTACACTTCAAATCCTCATTTTTTCCACGATCCACAAATTCAACAAAATGATTATTTGCATCTCTTTTCGTCTCTTCTCCAATCGTTCGAGGTGTTTTTCGATCTTCTTGAATTGCCATTAACACTTGCATTTCCACTTTCAAACGAAGCATTGCTTTATTTCCACCATCTGATTCTGTTTTTAATGCATAATGTTTTCCATTCTTCTCTTTTACATTATGCACTTTGTAGACATCACCAAATCCACCACTTCCCAAAAGATTCACAACTTTCCACGTATATTGTCCATTTTTGATGATATCATCTGGATTCATTTTTTTACGAATTGGCTTCACTTTTTTAATGAATCTGGAATCATTTGCATTGCGGGTGCCCTTCAATTAGAAACACAAACTCAAAATCATCATTTCCAGAGCATCGATTTCCTGTCGACTTATCATTTGCCTGTTTTATTCCTTTCAACATCAACGGCAAATTCAATTTTCCCGCCCAATCACAGAATGTCATGTCTAGATTTTTTGATTTTCCAGTGCTTACGACAATCTCTTTCAAGGCTCTGAAATGGATAAAATTCAGAGGAAAAATGGAGGAGAGAAAGACTAACGGATAATCAGGGACACTTTCGTATGTCATCGCAGCCACCATATCCACAAGTTTCTTGAAGTCGGTTGGCACTTTTTGATATGTGTTGGCTTAAATTTACTTGTCTTTTAGAAGTTTGGAACTCATCTCTCAGAATCTTGAGAACGTCGAAACGTAACCAGAATCTAGTTAACGCCATCATTTTACTTTGAATCAAACTTACGTAGAAGATGTACTTTGAAGTTTTCCTTCTCTTTTATCATCATATTACATCTTGGAATCCTCTTCCAACTCAATCCTTGTTCTGGATCCAATAACTCATAAATCATATAAATCCATGATTCCAAATCATCTTTCCTTCCTTGTTCTTGTTCTTTTAATGCAGCAATTGATGCATATCGAGATGTTCCACCGTATTTAACCTGCGGACGGGCGGTTCGAAGCTTTTTCAAATTGGATCCAGGCTCAAAATGTGCTCTACAGAGACGAAAGTCTGTGAGCATTATCTTTGTTTCCTGATCATTTAGTCCAATGCTGAATGTTGCTGGTTTTATGTTTCTATGAACGTAACCGGCTTGATGAATGTATTGGATGGCCTGGAAATTGATATGATGGCCTAGAAAATCTAATTAGGTCACATCACATACATCAAGAGTTTGCAATGCAATATTTAAAGAGCATCCTGGAGTGAAAACGAAACCGGCAAGTTTCCAAAGTTCATAGATTTGAAGGGAATATGCACTTAGCAAAAGATACTGAAATATTGATGGATTGAAAAAAGTGGGCGTGGCCTATTTTACATTCGATCCAAGCTTTTCACTGGTTCCAAATTCAACTGACTTTAGAACTGGAAACTTGTCACTTCCAGTGAATTGCTTGGCTGTTTCTACGATAATTTCATTTGTGAATTGAAGTTTTCCACGTTTTACAGGCTCTAGACGAAGGACGAATCTCTGGAAAATGAGAATTTGTCTAAACTCTCTCCATTTCCCAAACTATTCCCAAAAAGGCCTACCGTCTGTTGCTCATCTTCCACAAAAAACTCTCCATACTGTGCCGGATTTCTCAAATGTTCCACCATTTTCATTTTAAGTTTCCCATTTATTTCGAATCCATTTTTTGGAATTTCTTTTTTCGGCTTCTTTTTTGGCTCTTCTTCCTCATCGTCTTCATCATTTTTTGATGGAGTTTCCATTTTTGATGCTCCAGATGGCCTTTTCTTCAAATCCAATGACTTTTTTCCTCTTTTAGAACGTTTTGAACGGGGGTTTGATTTTCCGGCGGCAGTGGATACGCTCAACTGAAACAATAAAAGTTGGGATGCCCTTCTATTAGAGATAATTTACAGCTTGACTTGTATTATTTTTCGATGGCCCTGCAGTGGACATCTGTGAGACTCCGGACATTTTCGATGCTTCTCTTGTCGTCGGCTCTTTTGTTCCAGGCTTTTTTCGACCACTTCTCGGCGGAACTTTTCTCTGAGTACCTTCTGAAACACCATAATGCAAATAAGCTCTACAGAAATCTTCTTACTTTTGTTTCCAGGATTACTCATTTTCTCTTTTCGTGTCGTATGTCAAATTGATGAAGTTGGACCAATTGAATGTGGTTTTCGTTAACTTTACACCAATAGTAAATAGAAATGATTGTGGTGAGGAGGATATTAAAGTGACCTTTGGGATGAAAATTCATTTGTTTCAAATTGGACAGAGGATATCACGTTTTTAATCGCAATTGTTTGTGCCAGGAGAAATGGGCGGAGCAAAGATTACGGTAGCTACTGTATCAATTAGACCTCCTCGGATCGAAACTCGAAAGATTCGAAGTTTAATCTTTTTTAAGCCTTCTTCATTTTCTCTCGACGTGAATAGCTCGAATCCATCTGGTCTGCGACGTTTCATAAGACAGACCGACAGACAGATGACTTTTTGGGCCTGCTCAATCTTACCTCTTCCCAAGAAGACGTCCATTTGCGCACCAAGTGACAAAAAATCAATAGAAAAAAAAACATTTTTATTTCTCTTCTTTGCATTTTAACATTTCCACGCTTTATCGTTTAAATACTATAATTACAATCATAATAATTCTGGTTTACTAATATATACCGATCATTGCGCATTTTTCATCTAGGGTTAATAATCTTTGGCAGAATGAGTGTACATTCAAAAGAATCAATTAATTTCACATTTCCATTAATGAAACTTCCTTTTCTACCATTGGAACTGATTGTTAAATTAATGAATATAGAAGATATGTAAGTGATAGTTACAATTTTGATTCAATTTCATATCTTTTCAGAATCAGACTTACAATGACTTCAAAATGTTTAAAACAGCTCATCATAATAATGAAATTAGACGTTCCCTCATTTCATGTTCACTTCAAAAAGGGCAGCCACACATTGGAAATTAATAGGACAAAAGATGATTTTTGTGATGTTATTTTTGGTGGAAATGAAGAAAATGAGGTGATAGGAACATATGATCCAGCTAAATGGTAATTGAGATTTGACAAATAGTCTTCTCCCGTCAACCTTTATTATTTCAGGCTAAAATTCTCTGAACCCTCGAACGTCCTGCACTTTTTCTCGACAGATTTTATTGATGACGTTCTTGCAGTTTCAAATTGTCTCAGGTCTTACTTTACAATTTATTTTTCCTCATGGAAGCTTTATCCAGAAAAATTGAAATCGATGGATGTGAAAGAGTTAATATCGAAGCTAGATTTTGAAAGCAGAAATCGATTTTGGGTTTTGGGAGGGAGCATTGAAACAGAACCACTTTCTTATTTAATGGACAAAATTGGTTCGAAAATGAAACTAAAAATCACTTCAAATGTCAAGTCAGATTTCAGTCATAAAAAGGTAATTTTACTTTAGAATCAGCCATCAAAAGATCACTTTAATTAATTGTTATTATTTAGGCATTTTCCTTCTCTGAAATGGAATACCATGATGCAAAATGGATTACTCTTGATGATTTAAAATCTCTGAAAAATATCAATTCACTATCTCTTAAAAGCACTAGTTTTGATAATGAAGACATTAATAAATTGCTTCATCACTGGTCGGATTCCAATGATGACATGTTCAAAAAGCTTGAAGTGAAATTAAAAGAAGGCATTACGGTTAACAAAACTGTGGTTCTTAATAATTTCCTAAGCTTTTTGAGCGATGAAAAGCCTGAAAACGATGTCTCTTATATGTGAGTACAATGTTATAAGTAAAGGAAATAGTCTTATAATGATATAATTCAAAGTAATGCTCCATCTCCTTTTTGCCTAATAATTGCATATTTCAGCCTTGCCACTCAAAGGTCCAAAAATCGTTCTCTTGCCCGATTAGTTTCCTTGGATACAACTATTCAAATAGAAATGCTTTCATCTGATGGCCGGCGAGCCACATCAATCCTTGAGCTTCAACATCGAAAACGTCAGCTCAGTTTGAGATATTCTGCAATTTCCAAAGAAGAAATAGCGTGGCTTAATGAAGTTTGCAAAATGAACAACGATTCTTTGGAGAAAAGAGAGTTGAATGAAAAAATCCAAGAAGCTAAAAATGAGAAGAAGACACTTCAGAAAGAGTTTGATAAAGTGGTTAAGGATCTCGAAGCACTTGATGTAGAAAACTTCATTTCATCAATCGATGAATTTCATTAACTGTGTGAGAACTACACTAATTGATTATTTGTTTATCTGTAAAACCTATGTGACAATGTGTTGATATGTTCTCATGGAAAGATATGCTTTTAAAGAAGCTGATTGATAATTCCACAGATAGTTAGCGTTTCAGAATTCGATAAAGGATAATAAATTACTCATTCATTTTGAATTTTTTTTTGTTTAATTTGTTTCAGTTTCTATTTCAGACATTTCATTCTAGATGCACTTTCCATTCAATCCAATAACAATTTAAGAGACTCCACCAGAAATTTCTCTGATCATCTAAACGTCCTGACGTATATGTCCACCCTATATTTAGGTATTGCAGTTTACGTGTTATGAGCATTTCGAAAAGGAAAAAGAACATCACACATCTCCATGGAAACTCCGAGATTTCTATGCGTGAGGGGAAATTGAAAGAAGATACAACTTTTCGAATTGTCTAGGCCATTCTTTTTTTTCGATAAAAGCTTTTGATATTAGAACTTAGGTCTTTTGCAATTAGTAACTCTGAAGACAATAAAGAAGATAAGAAAGTTCTTATCTTGAAGAACTGGTAAAAAAAGAAGACTGGTAGTTTCTAGAGCACCCTGATTTACCATAGGAACCCATAAAATGTTTGTTTTTTAGAAACTTTCCGACGCAATTCTACTATTTCGACCCATCACATCCTATATAGGAACTCATAAAAAACGCTCCTAATCATATACACTTTTCAATGTCTTTTATTCCCAAATGTTCCTTATTAATTTTCTTTTCCAATCTCTTTCCCTCCTTACCTTCCTATTCTTGATTTCCCATCTAAATCCCACACACATCAGGTTGTGAGAGCCTCAAAGAGTCGTTCATGTGAATACGTACTCCCAAATGATATATAGTAGATTATGTTTCTCATGAACAAAAACCTATGATTAGTCCTTTCTCTTTCTCTCTTTTACCCTCTCTCTCTCTTTCATACCTCTCACATGCTCTTTTTCCCCCCATTTAGACTTCGAAAAGGTAGTAGACAACAAAAAGAGAATATAGTGATGATGTTGATGAAATGTGTCTGCTTCATTTCCATTTTGATATCATAAATCTCTTTTTTTTTCTCGAGTACATTTTTCTGACATTATTGTTTGTTCTTTTGAGTGGAAACAAAAGAATTGTAGCGTATAATTTAATCAGGAGACTTTCAGAAAGCGTGAAAATCAGAAGGTATAATGGCATTAGTATTATGACTTAGTTTTTGCAGAGCTATTTTTGAAGCGATCAGGTTTTGAATGCTTCTAGTTAAAAAATTGAAATTTATTTGCAAAATTGATTTGGATCCGCTCACTTTCAGTAAGTTTTTTTGTACTATCCCATCCATTTCCAAAAAATATCCAAGACTTGAAATGGGATGGTGATACTGTAGCGTTCCCTAACCTAAGTTCATTCAAGCTCTACTAGTGTATTTTGTCGTAAAATCAAGTGTATACACTAATTCTTCATTTTCGAAAGTTTCATATGTTTACATAAAGTTTACATATGGATTTATAGATTAGACAGGTTCCTTTTTCTTTTTCAATTTCTAGCAATCAGACATCGTCCACTAAATCCTTCATCTAAAAGCTTTCAAAAATACCCAAAACCTTATCAAAATCTTCTTCCATTCATCTCCAATCTCTATCGTTTTTCCTTCCGTTTTCTACTTTCACTAATCTCTATTTGCCTTTACTAATCTCCTTTTTGCTCCTTTTCTCTCTTTCTGTTTCATATCTATTCTTCTTCTCTTTTCCACTAATCACATCACCTTTCAAATGTTTCAAATTCAAGGGATATTTCAACAATAATTTGATATTTGCAATCTGTTTACCCTTGGTAAAAATAGCAGAAAAAGTATTTTTTGTTTTCAAATCTCCCAGACAGGACCACCTGCCATTTCAACATTTCACACCTGTCTGTTCGATGTTTACCACTTTTTATTATTCATCATTACCGTATTTCTAAAGACAATCTTCTCTCTAAGCTTTCACTCTAATACAAGGGCAGTTCAATTAATGAAAAGTAGTATCGAGAAGAACGCATCCAAAATCAAAAAAGAAGGAAGTTAATCTTCTGAAAGATGATGTGTAGTACTGAAATCCGCTTTTCTTTTAGATTAATTCCCATTTTGCACCAAGTATAGAGATTCTCCCTTTTTTCTCTTTTTCTTCAATGCTCGTGTTCTCTGATGTCGTTTTTCATTTTTTGAGAAGAACGAAAGCACTTATGGTTGCCACGTGGCAACAAAAGTGGAAGAGAAGAAGACGTGGCAAAAGTTTCCGAAGCTTTTTTTAGTTGTCTTTTTTTAAAGCCTCTTTTCTTCGTCAATCAATTCGAAGGTGCCCGTTTATTACAGGTTACTGACTTTTTTCAGTTTCCGAAATGGCGTGAGACCAAGTGTAATCCACTCAATTTCTGTAATTTATAGGTAAAGTTAAGACTAGAACTTGAGAATGCGCTCCAATCGTAATTCTCGAAATTGTGTAAAAAATGGAGAAGCCCAGGTAAAATTACCTCTGCGTCTCTCAGTTTTATACAGTTTTATTTCAGAGATGCGATTGAAGCTCATTCTGACTAATGAATTTTCAGGACTGAAAAAATAATGATTTCTCAAAGTAGTGCACAACTCATCTGAAGGGGATGAGCGTGCTTTCAGCTTCCAAGTAACCTTAAAAACTCTTCAAAAGCTCACCGTAATTCTGACCCATGGTCTGACTCTAACTACAGTAACTCTAACTACTTCACGTGTCTCTAGAACATTCGAAAACTTCACGTCATCATTTTCTCTCTTCCGCTTTGGGAAAAGACGGGCGGCACATTTAATTAAGCACCACCTCAAAAATAGAACCCGAAATCTCCGATTCCTCGTTCATAGTGCGTTTCCTTCTCCTTTTCTTCTTCTTCTTCCCCATTTCCTTCTACTCATTCCCTTTTTGTCGTTTCATTCTTCATCCAATTCTTCATTCTTTTTCTTCTTAACCAGCTTGACATCGTCCTTCTCATCACTTTTTTCAGTTACACTCTTCTTCAAGATCTCCAAAAAAAAAAAACGAAAAAAATGAACGTGTGTGAGTGAAAATATACTAATATACGTAGACACATACACTGCTTCTTCTATCCATCTGGCTCTCCTTTTTTTGGAGAAAACGAAGAGATCATAGAGAAAAAAAGAAAATGGAAAAAAAGACAACAACACCTCCCCCTCTTTTTAATAGAGAATTAGCACTTTGAATTGGATATTTGATTAACATTTTTGACGCTCTTTTTTTGAAAGAATTTTGATGGAATTGGAGTTTTTGTAAAAAAGTGTGATATTACTGCAACTACAGTAATATCATGTTGAAAATTTGCAAACTTGTAAGGCTGTTATCCATTGGCGAAAGTGCGCAAGTTGTTTTTAAAGGCGCGGCGAGAAAAGTCCTTGTAATGACAGTAACGTGATTACAGGAACTTACAGTCTGTCTAAGGAACTGTAAGTTCGATCATAATGGATTAACATTCATCGTGACAAAAAGCGAACGCTTTGGCGAATCGAGAAAACACTATCTGATGATAATCATTCCAGAAATTTATGAATGTTTCTAGTTCGGAATTTCAGTTTTCACAGGTGGTCAGCCTCTTTGCTTTCAGACGTACAACTTTGAGTTTCTTGGACAAATTGCATTGTTTTGAAAATATATTACTGAAATACCTAAATTTCTGTTATTCAAAATCTAATCATAGTTTTCTACTTCAAACTTTCCTTGAAAATCTTCCAGACGTGCCAAATTTAGAAAACATTTTTTCTCAGAAGTTACACACATTTGAGCTTTTAGATTTTTGAAAAGAGTTTCCTGATAGGGATACCATACTGTAGCTTCACATGCTTTACTATTACTTATTTGCGAAAACTTGACACCTCGGTCTAAAAGCGCAGAGACAAATGTTTATGGGTCTCGCCACTATTACAGTATTTCTCAGTTGAAAATAACACGACCCGATGGACATTTATCTTTGCGCCTTTGAATTGAGGTGTCCGGCTTTCGCAAATAAGTGATAAAAGTTGAGCATTCTTCTTCAATTTTTTGGCTGTGAGCCGCAATACTTAATTACCAAATCGATGTCTCCAAGGAGAATATAAACATGTGTATCACTTTTGATATCACCCTCATTCAACCTTTTTCAAACCCAATATATTTGAAACTACAAGTCATCAGAATGCATTTGTTTCTTGGCTGCAACCATATAAACTAGAAAAATGGTATTTCTCCGCTTTTCTGAAAAGTTTTTGCGTCACTCAAATACCAAACTTTCTAAAAACCCAAAGGATCTTATAGCCAACAAAACTTTGAGTCTTCCAGATTACGGTATCTCCTGACAGCTTCATCCTTTCCCACATCACTATTCTTGTCTTTCTGTTTCACCCTTCCGCTCGTGTTTCCCATTCAATTTCTTTTACAAACCATTTCAACACTTCTGTACATTTACACATACACATATTCCCACATATTCCATTCCCATTTCCCTCTCTTTCCCAATTTTTTGTCATATTTATCACAATCTTTCCCTCCCTCTCTTTATTCTCTTTATTCTCATTTTTCTTTTCTTTTTTTTCCACTTCCCAATTTCCTCGTTTTCCTCCTCTCCCGTGTATGTGTATGTGTGTGGTTGAATGGTGTTTCTCTCTTCATCTTACCCCCTCTGCTGCTTCATAAAAATGCGAACGAAATGCCTTTTTGTATTCCATTTTTCTTTCTTTTCCCTCATTTCGAAGACGATTGATGACACGTGGCAAATTGAGAGAGCCGGAGAGAGATGCGTCATGGTGAGTGATGGGGATTCAGATTGAAATTGGATGAGATCTAGACAAATGAGAAAGGGATTTTTCAAAAAGGAAGATTGGTAATTCTGAAATGTTACGAAGACATTTATTTTATTTCTTTCGTTTGTCATAAACTACAGTAGTCCTTTATGAAAGCAGATGAGCAGAAGGTGGGATTATGTTTGGATTACTGTAAATACCGTGATCATATAGTACCTTACCATTTTTAGATTCGTATAGAACGCACTCCTTTAAAGTCCCATAGTTTTGTGATCAGTTGACGCCCTAGAACACGTAGTTTCTCCAAACGATTTTTCAATAACTGTAGCTACCGTAATCCAAGCTCTCATAGACACTCATAAACTCTTTTATACAACGGACTTTTTGAATCCACCTAAACTCGTTTTGATATTATCCACTTGAAAAGTTCATCAGACCTGCTGGAGCTTCCAAACGAGAGTTACTGTATCTACCGTAATGCTACAGTAACCCAGCACAGCTCTCAGAACTTTCTCATGAGGATTTTGGACCACATAAAAACTATATGAGACGAAAATTTTAGACGAAAATTTATGCTTGTTTTTCAAAGGAATTATTTTTTTATTACAACCTTTCTCAAGGGATACTGTAGTATGAACAACTTTTTGATAGTTTTTAAATTGAACTACAACGAGCGTTATCCCTAACATTTTATATCGTCGAAAACTATTATTTTCTATATTTTTATGACGTCCTCATATAATTCCCTTTCCCTTCGTCTTCGGAGAGCAAATTACCGATTACGATTTCCGATGTTGAATGTCAAGTATATATTATATTTTTCATCTTTTTATATCTACTCTCCCTCATTTTATTGTTCAGACAGTTTACTGCTTTTTGTTTTTGAGTTTTATTCAAAAAACGAAAAATAAGCAATAACAAAAAAATTATCTCAACTCTTCTCTCTAATTATGATTCATCTGATATTATCTTCTCGTGATTTCCACTTCTTTTTCTCTCTTGAGAGATTCTTATCATCTCCCTTCTCTAATTATTTTTGTCTGGTGCATATCACTTCATAAAGTGGGCGGAGCTTCCTTTTGACGGACGTCATTAGGCGGAAGATAACGTTTTGAAGGTTATATGAGCTTTGACGTTTTAGATGAGAATGGAGGGAAGTTTTGCAAAGGTGAAGGACGAAGTGTAGAATGGGATTGTGGGTGAAATTGTAGGTAAAAAGTTTGGAGATTGGAGCCTGAAACGGAGAAGCTCCAAACCAAAGGTTCTGAACTTCCGATCTAGAAGAACAGAAGACGTGAGCCATGTTTTTTGAGCCGACGGGTTGAAATATGAAAAATTGGCTTCCAGTATAATTTCATCAGTTCTTTAATGGTCAGTTCTTACTAGTCTTCAAGCTTTGAGCCTGGAAGTGACTGCTCCTACAGTAATCCAAAAGAAACCCACGATTCCCAATTTGGCACCCACAGCAAACTAGACACTATAAAAAAAACCTGTGCTTTTTCCAATTTTTGTAAAATATCATTTACGAATCGTTTCTCCGTTCAAATTCTTCCCCCTTCTTCTCCTCTTTTTTTTTCAATTTACAATCACATGACATCCATTGTTTTTCTTCAAATTTCCGGTCAACGTTTTCCACTTTTTTCCTCGAAAGCTTTTGTTCTATCCAAAATTTATAACATGTCATACAATTCATCTATATATCACAATTGACCTCTCTCTTGCTCTATTCCAAATAGTTTATAGTTTATAATCGAAGCGGTCATTCCTTCCATCATCAGAAAGGGGTCAGCTCTCAAAGAAAAGGAAGAACACAGCTGGACATGCTCTTCTTCCGACACTTTTGCCGTCCGCGGTCAACGCTTTTATCGTCTCATTTTCTCGCCTTGTAATCGATTAATGTAAACATTCGGAGAAGCAAGAACACAAGAAAATGGATGGAAGGCAAAAAGTGATGCATTTGTATCTGAAGGTTACTTTGAACGTTATGGAAATAGGTTAGGTCTAGTGAGCTCCACTGCCACGTTGGCTTTTTTACGAAGAGTTTTTGAAGCCTTTTTTCAATAAGAGGCTCTTTTTGTTTAAAGATATTTTGGCTATAAACTCTGCTTGGCCAAGGTGTCTCAAAGTAGATTTCGATTCATTTAGTTTCTGGTTTCTGTTGAAAATTGTTTCACTTTTCTATAAGCTTTTTTTCTGATAATCTTGATTTTCATCATATCATTTCCGCTCGAAAAAGTTTGGCTACCTAAGAGCAACGAGTTGATGCTCAGTCAACTGTTTCTGCTTTTTGTCAAAAACAAAATCTTTGAGCCAAATTGTTAATTTTTTCTTTAGCTTTATTTCGACTCCAACACAAACTCTCTATTTATAGACATAACTCTCCAAGTCAGCATATTCTTCTCTTCCAATTAAAATGTGACATCTTAATTCAAATTTCCCTCTTTTTTTCTTTTTCGTCGGAAAGGTTAAAATGTCACTCATGTACATACATGCAATCCACGTCATCCCCTCCCAAGAGTCATATCACGTCATGTTCAAATTAGAAGAAGAAAAAGGAACGGAAAGTGAGAAAGGGAAACGAAATCAGGATTGATTGTTTGCTTTTATTTATGGCCTTGAGATAAAAAATCAGTTTCTAAGCTCTTATTTTGAAACTATTCTGATCGTAACCGTCTCATATCAAACTGAAAGTCCCTTGAACCTGAAAGTTTTGACAAGTAAGATCCATTACATCATTACCTTTTTTATTGAAAAGCTCTTGCTCTTGGCTCAATTAGATTTTAGTCCATCGACTCATTTCGGGAACTTCGATGACTTTCCGCAAAACCTTAGAAAGTTCTTAGCGCAAACCTATTTCCCATTTGGCGTATTGTCAGGATCCTGACTTACCTTCCAAATGGAATCCAAAACTAGGATACCAAAAAAAAGGGTATTGAATCTGACTCCTCTATAATTTCGTTCTTCGTTTCCAAAATGTTTTTGGGCAGTGCTTCAGATATTTTGTAGCTCTTACATATGTCATCCTCACTTCTCATTTCCAAGTGGCTTCACTTCAAATTTCCATGAGAACATGTCACTTCTTACCTACAATCCACGTCATGTCTGCTCTCCTGGAACTCCCAAGATACCACGTCATCTATTTTACCGTTCATTTCTTCTTCTTTTTCTCCTAATCATCCTTTTTGTCTTCTGATTCTAACAGGCTCCTACCCAACCCAAAAAGTATCTTTTGCTTCTCTCTCTCTCTCTCTCTCATGATACTCTCTACGTCTCTCATCATCCCATACTATTTCTCTTTTGGGCACTGTTCCCCTCTCTCTCTCTTTTCTCCTTTTGTGTCGTCGATATGATTGGAAAGAGAATGGGCGGTCTTCGTATGTGCCCCTTTCTCCTCTGTGCCCTCCCCCTCTTACACTCGGAAAACAACTCTCCGATTATGGCCACGCCCCCTTTTTTTATTCTGCCCTTCTCATTTCATCTCCTTCGTCGTCGTCGCCTCACTGTGAGCATTATTCTCTTTTTTAAGAAGAAATGGGTCAGAAGGAGTCGTCAGTCAAGAATTCGCCAAGAGCAAATGGAATAGATTGTCCACCGCCGACTGTGAGTTTTTTTAAGTTTTGATGGGTGGGAAGAATGAGAGAGGACCTAGAGGGATAGCATAGTTTCAGCAGATTTTAGGCCAATTTTGGATTTCTTGATTGATTATCATTAAAGCGCTTTTTCCTTATCTCCATCATCTGTAGAAGTACACATGTGCCTGTAGAGAATGGGTCAAAGGACACATGACAACAAGAAACAGTTGTCGGAAGCTTGTACAGAGAAAGAAGAGAAAGTATGATGACTCATTATAAGATTTGTTTGTCCGGTCAACTGGGTCACTACTCAGCCAATGCGCTCTATCGAATTATAATTTTGAAATTTATGTTATTTCTTTTCTTTCTGTCCCAAGTGCCTGCATGCCCATTAGCCCCCACACACTGTAACTGATCAACATGTTTTCGAAGAATCTCAAAATTATAGAAGGAAATACAAATTGTTTTCACTTTGTTCTCCTAGTCCCTTCGCGCCTCTTCTACATAATTTTGTATCATAAAACACACCTGCTCCATTCATTATGTCTCATAAGGAGAAGAGATTCAGACACATCGTCAACTTTCCGATATTGATCGATTTGGTTTGGACCGGGTGAGAGGGCGCTCATATCTGTCAGCTTGCGTGTTTTCCTTAAGACAGGTTGCTTGGGTTGTTGGTTTTTGATTCATTAGAAATAACTTTAGAAAAGTTGTTCGAGCTACCGTAATTGCTACAGTAACCAGATGGTTTCGGAAGGAGTTAGCATTGACAAACGACCCGATTTTCAAAAAGATAATAAACAAAATAAGGCTCTTTCTTTCACACGTTTCAATAAGAACTCACTATGAACCATACCACCTGATAGAGCTTAAGGAATACAAATCAGACTCCCCCGGTGTAGTCAGACATCTGCCAATTGTATTTAGTCTCTTAACCGGAACAACGCCCACTAGGTTAGGACCAGCGGCTGACAATTGTAGTCAAAGCCAATTTCCTTTGAATGGCAGCAAGAGTTTCACTCACTGTAGTTGATTGTATTCTTAGTGTTTTAAGCTTCATTGGCGGGAAAATAATATCTTCTAAAAAATGTTCAGAGCAATTTCTAAAATAATAAAAAGTAACTGGAAGTTATGAATGTTCCAAAATAACTCTCGTTTCTCAGGGCTCGTTCCCAAGTTTCCCATCTGACATTTCTGAACTTTAATGATGTTATTGACACTTACTTTCATACTGATACCACTTCTTGAGCAAGCAAAACAACTGATTCATTTAAGATTTTGCAACTCTTTTGTGCAAAATTGAAAACATTTTGCTCATTAGCACCTGACTTGCTAATGAACTCAAAATACTTCATCAGATCTTTCGAACTCTTATTCATTCATACTTTTCCTTCATGAATACATAGAAACAAACGTCCCCTCTCTCTTCCCATATTCCGGTCCCCCATTAAAAGGTAGAACAAAGAGTGAATACGATCATAATATTACCATTAATCTCATTACAGCCAAACGGCTCTCCACCGCCTCAAAGATTAATGAAACAACAATTGGAAGTACAATCAATTCCATTTAATGATGTCGTTGAAATGTTTCTAGCTGTTTTTGATGAAAAACAATTGAAGAAAATTGATTTTTCTGAAATAAAATCAATCACAGAAAGTGAATTATCTCTTTCGACAGTAGCTCATAGAATTCTGATGTCGTTGGATAAAAATGGATTATTTGAAGAAAAGAGGAAACTTGTGGAAGTTCTCACTTCATTTTTAACTCAACTTCATACAACTCTTCCTGCTCTTTATGCTGATAAAGTAGATGATTATATTGCAAATTGTGCACGTTATACAAAACGGTAGGGGTGCTCTTATATAAGAGGTTACGTATTATTCTTTCCAGTATTGTTGAGTATCGAACAAAAGTCAATGAAGAAATCTATCGAAGATTTTACAATCAGCAAGCTGAAATGACATTGGTCGAGTCAAAAGATAAAATTGATGCATTGAAAGCTGAAAATAACAAGTGAGTAGTATGAGAAAACGAAAAATTCTATACGAAAATATAATTTCCAGACTCAAAAAAGATGCAAAAGAACTGAAACAAAAAACGTCTGCGACTCTTGACAATATGACCCAAAAAGTTCAACAACTACAATCTGAAAATGATCAATTGAATCAGGAATTGATTACTATTAAAACTGGAAATACGATGAATGAAGTCCAGGAAAGCAAAAGATTTCTGAAAGAATCATTAAAGAAGTAGGAATTTGATTACACTTGAGCAACTATAAAGAGATTATTCAGAGCCACTTATAAAGCAACAAAACTGGAAGAAGAGTTGGCTTCGCTGAAGAAGACAATGGTAACTCAAGATCAAGAGAAAAAGAATATTCAAATGCATTTGGACGCTGAAATTGAGAGATAAGTTTTGATTTACAGTAATCCAAGGTCATGACGTCATAATGGGAATTTCCCTTCAAAACTTGAAAAACAACACTTGCCGCGTAACCTTCAGACCAATGCTTACATTCCCTTTTTGTTGTTTGAACGGCAGTTCGGTAGAGCGCATTTTAAGAAAATAAGCTTCAGCACTACTTTATCTCTTGTTTTACGTCTTCCAGACTGGAAAAAGCTATTCAAGATGGCAATCTTGCCTTCAAAAAAGCCCAAGAAGACTTCCAATTGCAATTCACAACCAATACCACTGATAAAGAAAAAAAGGCTATTTCTTCCCTTGCACAAGAGAAAATATCTCGAATGATGCTAATGGATTACATCAGGACAATTTGGTCTCTTCAAGTCAGAAGAGAACTTGATAAATGTCATTGTTTTGTAAAAATGGTAGTGATGTTAACCGATTCGGAACGGAATACGGAAATAGAAGAAGCTAAGAAGAAATTAGAAGAAATCAGGCCTTGCATCGATTCATTCCTGGCTGAACAGATCACCGTCAACATTCGGGAGAGCAGATATGAAAAGAAAGATTATGAATCTCTTATCAAAGAGATAATCAAAGGAATTTCTACAAATTCAAATTATCAAATTCCAAATACAATGCCAACTCATGCTCCATATCTTCCTGTTGTTCGAGAGGAATTCGAACAAATTTTTGATTTGTATTTAAAGGAGAGTACTTAATACTCTGAAGCTGTATGTATTATAAAGGGGAGAACTACCGTATTCCACTACAGTAGTCCACTTCACAGCTAATCTAGATTGACATTTATCGTAGTCTAACTCCTAATAATTCGAAAAGATCTCTGTTTCTAATTCTCACAACTGACAAATGCTTAGTTTAATCCTAGTTCCAACACTAATAAAACTACAGTAATCCACCGTAACCCTCTCTCCATTTTCAGATCCCTCAACCTACTCATCTCAACTGTACCAATGCCATTCAATGCGCCGCCGTGTCATTCGCTTTTTTGAATTTTGGATTTTCATTTTTTACACTGATTTTTTAACCATCTCTTTTCCCAATTTGCTTTTTTTGCCCTCTTTTTCTCTCTCTCTCTCCCGATGCTCTTTTTAACTTCACTTTGCTTTTCGTTTTTCACTGCTTTGGTAATAACAATAAAATGAAATTTCAGGATGAAAGAGTGGAAACTCGATTATCCGGCATTCAATCTTCGGTACAAATGGAACCAATGCGAGATCAACTTGATGATGGCAGAGCTTCCATTCGTAAGCTTAACATTCCCTCTAATAGAAGGACACGTTCCTTTTTCCAGGCCTTACGGGAATTTGCGGATGATGGACAATTAGCCCATGCATTGAATCTCTTACCAGATAAAGAAAAAGAAAAATATGAAAAAGAACGACAAAGAAAGTTTCTTGAACATTGTTGTAAACACATGTCAAGACTCGAAGTTTTTGGACATGTTGTGAGTTTATTAAAAGTGATTGTAACCTAAATCAGATTGGATAATTTCAGGAGTTTATGAAAGGGTTTGTGCAACCAGGAGAACTCACGACTCGCTACGAGATTAGCTTGGGAATTATGAGCATTGTTTACAAGTATTTGGTAAGAAAAAAAAACACTTTGAAACTCGTAAAACTTTTTTGTTTTTCAGTCAGAACAAGCTCAGAGACCAGTACCGGTTCGTGGTGGAGACTATACTATATTTATCATGCCATTCTTTGATATTATTGTAATGCCAGATGTGGATTTCGAGAAGGAGATTAAAGCTAAAATGGATCAAAGAGTAAGTGGTGAATTTGTAAGAATGAAACTATGAAAAATTTAGAAATATGATCCATCAAAACATGAAACATATATTAAATGGCTCTACACTCATCTTCCTCCTAACATTCAATTTGTATTCGATATCAAAGAAATTTCTCCGGTAATTATTCTTCACGAGTACTGTAATTGAAATTAATAGCTTTTCAGATTCCAAAATTTAAGCTTGTAAAGCCATTCCTTCGTGTCATTCGCCGTGTTGGATACACTAATAAAGATCCGGATCTTGACTATGTTTTTGTAGATGACGTCAAATTGGTAATCAGTCGTCTTGAGACTGATCCGAAGCTGACAGGTAAGCTGGGATGAATATTGAGAAGCAAAAATTGTTGAAATTTTAGATAAACACGGGAAACCAAGACACCAGTTTCATTATTTTCCGTTCAAATACTTGGATTATGCCTTGGGCTTATATGGATTCAATCGGGATCAAATTGAGGTAAGGAGAATTTCTGGTGCTCATGACCATTCCCTACAATGATAACGAATTTCACAGATTGTTCCGATAGCTGTCGGTCAACGTGAACCTAACAATTATTGTTGCACTCAAGGACCATCTGGTGAAAATGTGGTTCCCGCAGAGAACTGTTTCTTCCGTCTTCTCAAAGATTTGGGAAAATACAATCCAAGAACAGAAGGCAATGAAATGATGGATATCTTCAATTCGTATGAGATTGTTTTGGCCAACAATCATATTCTACCGTATATGTGTAGATATTATTCATCTGATAAATTGAATCAAGCATCATATCCAGCATCAATGAGAGAATATCAGGCACGTCGCAGACCGTCAAAGTTCTCAATAAGAACCAAAACTGCTTTGGTTAAGCCAAAACCACAAATTAAACCTGAGGATTTGGTTTCGTGGGATGATGTCAAATTAGACAATCTACCGTTAGAAGCATTGACAAAGGTTCCAGGAGAGATTAAAGGTTTTGTTGTGAAGTTCATGGCTCGCAATAATCAAGTGAGTTTTTTTGGTTGGCTCCGCCCCTCCATCCCACTCCACGCTCATCCAGCATTCCCTTAAAATAGAGTAACTTTTTCAGTATGCTCTTCTTCTTCATGAACAAGGATTTTGTATTCCTGGAAAGTTCTGCTATGCTGCTCATATGAAGGTGGAGGAAGTTGGATTGAAATGTGAAGAAAATGAGGAACTAATGAAGAAAAGAATCAAAACTGCCATGACTAAAGATCCGTAAGTCTTTTATTCCCCCAGCTGATTTGATTCATTTCACATTTATTACAGAAGATCTCCTGAAATTTGGAACGCATTCATCGCTCAAAACCGTGAATATAAGACTAACTTCTACATTCCACCGCCAACAGTTACGGAAAAGCAGTCGAAAAAAATCGAAGCCAGCACGAAGTACTTCAACTCAAAAACTTCTGATATGGAGCCATCTACATTGAGCATGTTCGATGGAGAAGATGATGAATTGATTGTGGGAAAAAGCTCAGAGGAAGAGGATAAGAAGTCGGATTGCTCGTGAGTTGATGTAGAGATGTGATGTACACGATTCATGTCGTTTCAGATGTTCAACTACATCTGAAAACACTACAACAACTTCGTCAATGTCAGCCTGCTATTCAGATGTTCATCCAGATGGAACTGAGACAAGCAAATTAGAAGACGATGAGTGAGTTTGGACGGCCAATAACAAACAAAAGTCACAAATTTTCAGCAAACAAAGTCAAATTGAAGAGCCAGTGAGCCGAGATGATCGTGCTCAATATGAGAAAATGATCAAAACAATTGAACAAGAAAACGATCAAAATGTTGCTAAGCTCAACAAACGAATAGCGGCTGGACAGAAGAAAAATGAAGAGGATCGAGCGACGATTGAGAAGCAAAGACAGGAAATTAAAGAGTTCGTTTTCTTTAAATCATTGAAGCTTCAAATCATTCATAGCTTTCAGACTCAAAAAGAAACTTGAAATGGCAGCAAATGAGAAGAAGGAAATGCAAACTGGTTTGGAAGGTGATATCAAGAGAATCTCTGCTGAGAAGTTGAAGCTTGAGGAGAATTTTGAGAGCTTCAAGACCCAGAAAGCTCTAGATGATCCTTGCAGTCGTATGGCAGAATATAAAAAGATTATGGAGAGAATGTCAGGGTTAGTTTGAACTCAGCTATCTTTTTATCTAATCACCCTATTGTTATTTTTTTTTCAGGGAGACAATGGAACAAAAAAATATTGTGAAATCGAAGGATCAAACTATCAAAGTTATCCAACAAGCCCTTGACAATGCCCACCGGGAAAATGAAAAACTCCGAGAGGATAACGAATCTTTGAAAAATAGTATAACCACAAATGAACAAGTTGTCAATCTCCGTTTGGCGAACAAAGATTTGGAAAATAAGCTCAAATTGTCTGAAGCAGAATGCGCCCATAAAGAAGAAAAGCTTCGTCTCGTTTCGAAGAGTTTGCAGAAGTCTGAAGCCTTTCATTATTCACTCAAGAATCGTGCGATGAAGCTTGAAGACGTTCAGAAGAAGAATGAGAATCTTCAAGAAATGTTTATGATTTTGGAAAGCTATGCAACGCCATCAGTCAGAGCAGCTGTCAATAGAATTGAACAACTTTCTAAACTTCTCGATGATTCTAAGAATGATGAAGCTAATTTCAATCATGCATTCAAGAAGCTTCAAGCCTATGAAGCAGTGGAGGATGCGACAAATTATCAATTGGTTCTGGATGCACATAAGGAATATGATACTGCTCGTGCTGCAAAGATTGTCTACGAGAGTGATTTGGTTGCATCAATTGAGGAAATTAAGGAGAATCCACCACAATACTTCATGATGGAGAATTGTTTCACAAATCCAAAGAAGATTAGTCCATTCTCACCAAAGACTATGAAGAGAATGTCAGAGCTTCGCGAATTGATTGACGCGGTGAGTTACTGTTGATTCTTGAGGTAGACTTTTAGGATTATAGTCGTTGTAAAGGTTACAATAGGATTACGGTAGCAATGAAGAATCTATAGTATGTTATCAGTAATTAGTTAGCTCAAGTCACTTTCCAGGGCGACAGTAAAACCTAGGAATGTATACTTCGGAGCCAATAAATACTTTACGTTATGCTTAGATGTTTCAATCTAGAATGAAGAAAAACGTTTTTATCAATAGAGCAATTTTGCACACTCACTACGTTTAAATTTCAAGTTAGGTACCAGCTTTCCTTTGTTTTTTTGCTCCCCATTTTTCGTTGCGCCTGATGCGCGCCAGCCAATGAAACTTCTCAACTTTTCCAATTGAATAGTACTAATAAATCCTGCAACATTTGCCAACAATAATCTGGGTTTTAGTCATACAACATTTTTGAGCATAGCACACATTCCTTATCTCTCCATTCAAACACTCTATTCACATGATGTACATACACATCTCTATTGAGGCCAGGCTCTGGGTGCATAAGTCAAGATAAGATAAGGTTAAATATGTAGATAAGGCTAATCGATACGTTTCAAAATCTTTGCTTTTCTATTGATTTTGGCGTATATTTATATATTTTAATGATGAATATTTCAGAAAATGCGAGACGAAGTGATGTTGAATCATCATCATCATCATAATCATAACAATCGACACACTCATAAACACAAGTGATTGGATTTGAAGATGAATTTCAATTTTATTAATTATATACTCTTCATTTTGTAAAACTTCGAAAAACAGAATTTTGTTCTTTTCGATGAAAAAGTTTTCAGTCGAAGAAAATCGATTTGGAGACTGAATATAAATATTCGCCGCATGGTGAATTTGATTATCATAATCATAAATCCTATTTAATCCTCACTCGATATTCCATATATTTTGTACTAAATGTCATTTATTGATATCCTCAGAATATCAAATTTTGGCATACATTTTGATTTTGGGAGCTTTTGTTTTTTCAAACATTGATTTTCCCCCATGATTTTTCCCCCCGTTGATTCGATTTAAACTTCCCCCTGCAACCTTTGGCTAAAATTCCTTTTCAAAATTCCCCCCCCCCCCCCCCCCCCCGATTTCATTTTTCCCGATTTTTTCTTTAAAAATCTTCCACCGATTGATCCCCTCCCTTGCTTATTAACATGATTGCCCCATCCTTTTTTCTTTTTTCCCCACCCCGATTTTTTCTGTAATTAATTCTGATCCCTCAAAAATGTTCTGATCTTGAAAATCGATTCTGAAAATTGAATATTCGATTCTGATTTGTATATTTGAATTCAAATGGAACTTGTAATGAATATGACCCCCACATTCCTTCACGAATATTTGTTTATTTTTTTCATATTTTTTCGTTTTCTGATTCTTTCTGTTTCCACTTTCCAGTTGGTTCAGTTTTGATATTGTGATGATTTTGTTTTTTTGATTTGCTTGCTAATTTTGTTTCAGTTATTTCAGGTTTTCTTCAATTTCAGTATTTTCTAACAAAAAGGCATAATGAAACCGCCAAAAAAGAAGTAAGTTTTTATAGGAATTATCTAATAGTTTAATTTATTCTGGTATCTCTTTTTGAAAAGTTTTGAAATGGGTAAAAGTTAACCGGAAATTAAAAAAAACTCATAATTCAGATTTTCAGAATTTTCAAAAACTGATCTGATTTAACTAAAATTGATAAATTGAAAACATCACGAGTTTTTGAATCCCAACTTTGTTTAAGTGTCAAAAATAATATTTTGGTTCCCTCTCAAAGCTTGGCACTGTTTCAAACTCTAAATTCGTAGTTCAGTAGACTAAAAAGAGGAAAACATTTCAATTTTCAAAATGATTTCTACTTTTCTAAATATATGAACGTGGTTTTCCAATTATTGGAATATTGTTAACAATGTCATAAGCCAGAAAAAAGCTTCCAAATAGTCTCCTCCAGTCGATAATATAACTGTCATGTTCATCAAATTCTGAATTTGATGGAAGAGGCTTAAAAAACGATTGTTGATGATACGATTTCGAACTTTCTAAAGTATATTCGAGACATTTTACAGACCAATTGTTAAAAAATGCGTGCGCAGAGCAGCTCAAATCGGATTGCTCAAGCATGTCTTTGCCGAATTGTACACACCAACTGTAAGTCTATATAATCCTCCATCTTCAACTCCCATCATTCTTCATTTTCAGCAACTGACACAAATCAAATTCGATGCTAGAGTGGATTACGGTATGGATAGAGAAATCATTGACTTCTTCATAAAAACGCATAACAAATTTGGAAGACTTGTCGGAAGAGAACCATTTGAATTTGAAATTTTTAAATTGATTCTACTCTACATTTTGACTCCGGATATTCGTGGAATTGTGGGAAATATTGAAATTCTTGATTTCGATAAGCATCATCGTCTCGAGTTGTCAAAAGTTGAGAAAATTCGTCGAGAAATCTACGACTACAAACATCGTCCAAGACATCCAGCAGAGCCTCACGTTGCAAATCTTCTTGATTTTATTTTCAAGAAAATTGAGCCAACTTACAAATACACAGAAATTGTTTATTTCTCAATTGATAGCTGTAATTTGGATAGTATTCTTGATGTATTGTGTGATGCCGCACCGAAAAAAGTAAGGTTTTGAATGATAGGAGATGGATTCAACTTATGTTTTCAGGAGCAATTCAGTGAGAGACCAGAGCCTTTGGATCATATTGTTTTCTTCAAAAAACTCGCTTGGCCAGATCGTGGATATGTGATTTCCCCGGATATTTATAAGACGTTTCCAGAGTTAGAAGCGTTCTTTGATTCTCGAGAAGGAATGGAATTTTATAAGAATTATATGATGTATATAGCGGTAAGTAGAACTGTATGAACCAGTTCTACTAGAGAACCAATTTTCCTTTCCTCCGACCATCTTACAGTTTCTCATTTTCAGAACAAATGGCCAAGTATGCAACACTCTATCCTTGACTACGTCAATGCTTTCACCAACCAATACTTCAAATGGATCGTTGAAATGATCTCTTTTCCAGCTAACTTGCCACCTGAAATGCGTTGGAAATATGAACCATTAGGGGTACTGTACTTAATTAAATTACTCTGTAAACCGAAAATTATTTTTAGACTCCTTGCAAAGTCGGAGAGGTTCCACAATCAACTACAAAGATTCTTCTACGTGTAATCGAATATTTTTCCAATGGAAAATCGAAAAAGAAATATGTATTTATTCATGATATTCGGGTTATTTTCATGAAATTGAAGATGTTAGGTGTGCCGTTTTTGCCTGGTGGAGGTATGTTATTACTAGATGTTCAAAAGTTTAAAGACAGTTTCAGAGCCATTAATGCCAGAAGAAAAAGCTCCACTTGTACATGAAATTGTTGAATTCACAAACCAATTAGGTATTATCAAATTCCTTCAAGTCCTTGTTCCGAATATATATGATTACGTGGATACTGTAGAAACACCATTGCATTCATTATCACTTATCAATGATTATTGTCTTCCAATAGTCTCTTCATACAATACACATTGTATTCCGGATGTTCAAGGAATGGAAAGAATTGCTCAGATTTTGATTGATGAAGCACAGATTGGAAGAAGAATTCCATTGAATTTTAGATGTTTGGAAGTTTTGATTAAGAAAATGGATACTCTTTTCACTGGACATGAGCCATACAAGACATTGGTTGATCGTCAAACAGTTCAGGGAATGATTGCAGAGGCAACTGAACTAATGGACAAATATAATGGGAAACTTACTGCTCCTAGTTATAACTTCGCAAATTTGAACCAATTTTCTACCTGGGAGCAAAAGATGGACGCATTTTTGAATGAATATCCACAGGTACAAAAACAGTTTTTCTTGTTTCTGGAATTCTAAATTTTTCATTTTTCAGTACAAAGAACTCAGTCCAAAATGGCGTGCTATTGAATGCCCGATTCCGCCAGACTACAAACGAAAGACACCTCCAGGAGCAGTTCCAGTTAGCCAAATTTTGGATCTCATTTGGAAACGAGACAAGAAATTGTAAACTTACTTTCTATTCGTTATCTGTATTTAGATGTTCCCGTTACTAGATTATCTCATTTTGGTCTCCATTGAACTCCTCGGTTGTTAGGCTTTTCATCACTCTACTCTGTCATCTTTTCATTATTTTGTCATACATTTTAATGTTCCTACCTCACATTATTATCACTATTTTGACCCCAGACCTCAGTTAACTCTGTGCAATACCTCAACTGCGACCTGTGGGTGCTATGTTGATATGTTGACGATCCTGTTAATTTTGTCTGTTTTCTTTATTTTTTTGTTATTTTTTTTCTCATGGTTTGCAATTATGTATTTGTCACATTTTTCTCGTTCAATTAGTTTACACTGGAATTAATAAATTGTGAACTCAAGATTTGTGTCTTTCATCAACAAGAAATAAACTGGAAAATAAAATCTTTCTTTCTTCGGTTTTTCTAAAATATTGCAGAGTCGTTCAGTACGACTTGAATGGTATACCTTTTTTCTTTTCGCACAGCGACTTGTCAAATTATTTGCATTTTTTCTCTCTGACCACTTCTGGTACTGTATTCGTGGCGAGAACCTCGCCGTTTTCGCTCATGTTCCTTTAATGTTTTCTCTCAAAACTTTCTTCAAAAATAAAACCAGCATTTGTTTTCAGAGTTTGCTCACACAATTCTCGAACGTTGATGTAAAATTTGCGATATTCTGCCAAGCACTTTAATCATTTTGTTATATTTAGTGTAAGAAAACAACACATTTTCGAAAACAACACAATCTTGCTCACTTTTTTAGACACAATCATTCATATAATCTCGCTTCTACTCGACCCGCTTTAATCGAAAAATGGGAAATGTTTCGGACAGTGAGTTTGGCCTTTTCGCTTTCAGTCTACTTTTTGCCGGGAATTCGGTTTTTTCGCGGGCGATGCAAGCCACGATTTCTGACTTTTTGATCTGTACAATATTTATCGATTGGCTTCAATGTTTCTTTTCAAGCCAATCTCTAATTTGATACAGAAATTTCAGACAAACGGGCGACCCCTTCTCGAATGGACCGATTGTCGGGAAGCTCATCAACACCACGCTTCGGATCTTCTCCTATGCCCACCAATCCCGATCAATCTTCGTCGTCGCTCGAGTGGTTCGATGCTTCGGAGAGCATAAACACTTCATCACCCTCTGGATCCGTGCTGGTCGCGGTGAAAGTGATGTCTAAGGGTGAAATAGACGACTTTTTAAAAGAGAAGTTAGTAGATTTATTGCGGTTTGAGTTCTTATCCACATAGAAACCGCTTTGTTGTCATGCAATAAGTCTATTTTTTGTTACAGAGAAACGCATTTCGAGCCCGCGAAATTCCCGGAAATGGTGTCGAGACCTCCTACATCTCGTTTTCTTAACACGAAAGAGTACTGGAAAAATTATATGAGAAGGTAATACCAACCAACTCATTGAACGGGATTTTTCCGGGTGGATAAGATGACGTATTCTTGCTCTATTCTGCTATTAAGCTTATTCACGACAATTGCTCTTTTCCTTCTTCTTTTTCTTTTTTTTGAAGGGCTCATCTCGTTTCCTTCTTCTTCGTCTCCCACAAAAAAGAAATATAGAAACGAATATGCAAATTTACATGAAAAGAGACGAGATGTACGTTCTCTTTTTTTAACCCAATCTACCTCTGACATTTTCGTTTCGATGTACAATTTTTAATTTAAAACTGAATCCCCGAGATTTGACATGACATTTTTCTTCGTATTTCGTATAAGCAAAGAGGACGAGAGCCATCCAATTATCCCACACAGCACCCTTTTTCTTATGTTCGTGATTTATATGTATATGAGTTGAGCCACACGAAACAAGCTCTTCCCTTTCTCACCTGCTGTCTCCTCCAACTCATCTGCAACAACGCCAGTTACCTCTTTCTCGTTTCAGATCACTCCCTCGCTCTCACACGAACGAACAAACGCTAATTTTGAAAGCGGCCACGTCGCCGCCGCTCCCTCTGCCACCAGTGACAAAAAACGAAGAGGAAGAAGAAAAAGAACAGAAAGAGCAAACGAGTGAGGCGGAGGACATGAAACGGGTGGTGGAAAAACAAGATGAAGAACATCAAGAGGAAGCCAACGTGGAAAAGGAGGCCGAAGAGGAAGAAGTCGAGCTTGTGGTGGTTAAGCTCAAAGATGAAGAAGAGGAAGAAGTAGAAGACGAAACAGAAAGCAACGTGGATTCGGAGAGTGTCCCTGAAGAGAAGGAAGCCGGGTAAGTAAAAAATATTGAAAACGTGACCCCTCATTAATAAAGATAAATTTGCGTATGTGTGCCCTAATTACACGTTTCCATCCCTGCGGACCCAAATTTACAATGTTTTTCTGTTTAGTGCAACTCGATATTCAACTAGACAGGTAATTGTTTTTTCACGTGATCGTTCGCTTCTGTATAAATGCTAAATTTCAAACAAATTGCCTAAAATCAGACCTTGGGGGCAGCGAAATATCTAATCGTTTTGAACACTTTTTTGTATGATTTTCGGCAGGAAATTAGCCAACGTTGAAAGAAGGTAATAAACTTTATTGTATGTTCTCTTTTATTTGCCCCCTTTCGGCTCTTTTCTTGAGGTTTTTTTCACAAGCACACACACACACACAAATGAATCTATCACCCCAAAAAGGGTACGCCTGCGTTGTTCCCTTAATAAATCTTTTTATGCTTTCAGACCGTCGTCCTCGCTTTCATTATCTTCAAACACTCCCGACGTCCTTTCCGACATTCCATCGGACATTCGTCTCGATTCGACTCCTACTCCGCCCCCGCCAACTAGCTCTCCGTCACCGACATTCGACGACGAGGACTCCACCGAAGCCACGCCTCCTATTCTCACTGATGCTGACATGAAACGACAAAAAAAGAGAGAAAGAAAGAAGGCTCGTCAACTCACCAAGGAGCAACAGTTGAAGCGACAACGTGTTCGTTATTTTTCCTTACCTATTAATTTCCTTTTTCTCTCCTTTTATCTATAGTAGTTTTCTGTTTTCAGCTTCAACGAGCCGAAGCGATCAAGAGCCGAGAAGAGAGAATGGAGCGAGAGAAACAACAGCTTGCCGAGTATGCGGCGGCGGTCGCCAGGCCGACGGTGGTCTCTACAGACTCACCGCCCGTGTTGCAGCCAAAACAGCAACAAGAAGAAGAAAAAGAAAAAGAGGAGACAGAGAAGAACGTTTCCGTGGTGAACATCATATTGCATCAAGAAGAGACGACTTCATCCGCTTCTTTTCCATTCGAAACACTCTTGCCTCAAGACTTTCCGTATTCTCCCTCTTCCGTTTCTAACGAAGATCCACCGACTTCTGCTGAAAACAGCACTTTGAATGTCACTTATCAGGAAATACCAATAATTTCGGATGGCGTTGAAATGGTAATACGAGTGCCAGCTAGAGAATCGACAAGTGAGCAACTTGATGTGGACGGTGAGCAAGTTGTTCAAGTTGAGGAGTCAGACACTTTTGAAGTTTTGGTATGTGGAGAACGTCGTAAGGTGACAGCGTTTGTGCCACGGAGCAAACAAAATTCAATATCAACAACATCTAATAATGAAGAGGAGGCTAATCAAAACTCTCCCGATAGTCCGTCTTCTGATTCAGCATTCGATATACCTGAACATCCACCAGTCACTGTTCCATTCCGTGATGCCCCGATCGTAACAACAAGTCAACATCAAAATCAGCCAATGCGTGTTCCACCACCACAGTTCATGGCTGTTCAAATCCCATTCAATCCACAATCACAGCCGATGCTCGTTGGACCACCAATGATCAATTCATATGGACCTGGCCCACCAAGATTTGTTCAGATGCCGCCACCAAACTTTGGACCACATCAATTTCCGCCAGTTGGAATGGTTCCTGTTTCTATGTCACGTATTCCCATGCAAAGAATGGCTCCTGTACCTGTGATGGTTAATAGACCACAAATGTTCATTCCTCCACATCCAGGTCCGGTGAGAATGATGCCTGCAATGCCTTTACCACCATCAGGACCACCTCCACCGCCACAGATGTCAATGCCTCCTCCACAACAAGTACAGCAACCAGTGCCGCAACGTCCACCAATGCAGCCAACACCACCACCATCACACATGGTTGTCCACCAAGTATACCCAAGTCAACGCCCACTTGTTCGCCCAACTCGAAATCCACTTGCCATAACAGCTCCTCCATTGGAACCAGTTGTTCACAAAAAGAAAGTTACAGAGAAATCTGTCAAGCAGGAACCTAAGAAGAAGACTACTGTGGAAAAATCGAGAAAAGTTCAAAAATATGTTGAACATTTCAAGAAAGAAAGCAAGAGCGTGCCGAGTACATCCACAGAGTCTACTGTATCTGAAAACAAACCGATCGTTGTTGCTGAGGTGTCAGCCAGTCTTGAAAAGCTTGCCATAGAAGAAAAGCCAGTCACCGAAGAGCAACAAGCGGAGAGCTCACCAATACAAGCAGGAGTTTCCGAAGTTTTCGTACAATCAATTGAGGGAGGATTGAAGCCAGAAAAGCCGGGACCAAAAGAATTCAGAAGAAGCTCCAGTGCTGAAATGAATACAGATCTCATTACATCTGGAGTTGCCGCAGTTTTAGACGATTCTGATGACGAATTTCCGCCTATTACATCTTCTTCAACTTCTTCACCTGAAAATCCACCGCTAATGCCTACATCTGTGGAACAACAAGCAGCTCTAGACCGTGTTCTTGAACTGACCAAGAAAGCCGAAGCACCAAGTTTCGATATTTGGGCGGGGTTTCACCATGAAATGCCAGCATCACCGAAGCCACCACCGGGGTTTGAATTGGGGTTTCGGAGCATTTTCGAGGACGATGAAAAAAGAGAAGACGGAGTACAACTCGCAGAAAGTCCAATAAGCGATGATGAAGAAGAATACGAAGATGAAAACACGAAGTTGACGTTGATCTCAATTTGTAAGAAGTTGGAGCCGTATTTCAAGTGAGTTTTTGTCTTGTGCATTTCTGACTGAGAGTATCTATTCCAGAACTCGCGGTGCTCAATGGGTAGGAGCCACTATCGACAGCGAACAACTTCGTGGAATCTTTGTCGAAGCATACAACGGCAAGATGCCGCGTGAACATTGGAGTATTCTCGAGAAGGTGTGCTCATTCCAACCAGGCTACTTTCACGTTTTCGATGTTCTCATCGGAAGAGTATTGGAATTGACCTACAAGTTCATGTCGACACCGGAATTCAAACAAGATCAAAGCACTGATAGCTTGTATAGTCTCTATCAGTCATTGCCGCCCGTTGAAGGTGTTGAGAAGTTTTTCAAACGATTCGAGGAGACCATTCTTCCGTGAGTTTTATTTATCGAGGTCATTTTTTTTTCACGTGAACCGTACTGTTTTGTGAAAAACGTGGCTTCACTTCTTGGACACAGTTGTTTAGTTTAAAGCATGTTATTTTCACCCTGCGTTGCATGTTCTTTTGATTTTTGACTCAAAGAAAGAATTTTAGAATTATTACACTCACTCACCAAACATTTCCTGGAACTTGTTTCATAAGTGATAATAGTATTAAAGGCTCACCTATTTTTGTTGGTCTCGCCACGAGTTCGGAATAAACAGGTCTACTGTAGCAAGAGCTAAAATTATTTTGAATGGAATACTTTTGCTCCCAATTGGTGGCTATTTAAAATGTATTAAGAATGTTCTGAGCAAGAATTTTTTTGTTTGACAAGTGCGCTCCATGAACATTTCAACTTTCTCAGCGTCAACGTGAACTTGCACATAAACTGATATGAGTGATTGATGCTTGCGAGTGTTTTCGGTCTTTCTTATCACAACGTATTATTGTCACTAGCGCACTTTTAAGAATTAGAATGAACTTTTGTTGAGAGAATTTTCACTAATTGAAAAACCAAATTTTCTTTCTCTCATTTCTCACAAACGCTAGTTTCACCCATTCACCCATCTTGATTGTTAATATACGTTTGCATGTTTTAATTTAAAACTTTTATGACATGCAACTATATTACAGGGGCAGTTTTAAATCGGGGGCTGTTCAATCACTGCGTCCTCGGTAAAATTGTTTACCTTTCAAACCGAAAACTGATTTTTCAGAGATCTCCTACAGTTTATCTCCAATCGATTCGTGTCCATCCGTACATTCGTTGCCATTAGTGAGGTGGTCAAAGACACCGATTTAACGGTGTCTGACCTCTACTATTTGGCGGCGCTTGTCTTCGGAGCCCACCAATTCTACACAATGTTCAACGGGAGGATTAAACAACTTAATATTATTGAAACTGGTGGAAAACGTTGGATTCGACAGACGATGATGGACGAGCTTCGAGTAAAACCACCATTTGTTCCTGGAAATGAGAAACGTATGAGCTGTGTTGCCGATTTTCTTTCTCGACTCAGACCACACATTGATGATATTCTTCAAATTCTTCCCGATACGGTTGTTAATGACGACGAATTCTATAAAGCTGCAAAATTGGTTTGTGGATGGAGCGGAGAAGACGAGGAAAAGATTTGGAAATCGGTAAATAGTTTTCATCATTCTCTTTTTCACTAAAATACCCTTTCCAGATTGTCAATGATCGTGCCAAGTTTCAAGAGTTCCATGAAGCATATCGTCCGTTTTTGCGAAGTGAAATACGAATGGGATCAGTCTATCTTCTAAAACTGACGTATGAAGATGATGACGACGTTAATGAAGCAAATGGAGAGTCAGTGAATGTGGTAACAGCTCCACAAGACTCAAACCTGATAAGTGCTTTCAAATCCGATGATATCAATCGTAAAGAAAAGAAAAAGGGTGTCTCGTATGCTGCTGAAATTGAACTAGAAATACCAGATGCTCCTACTTCGGGAAATCGTTCAACTCAAACGGATAATATGAATATGGATCAGATGTGGGATCTTGAACGAGAAGTTATTCGACTTCTGAAAAGAGATAACATTCCATTTGCTGAATTCATTCAATCGGAGGATGCTCGTGAAATGTAACTGCTGTAGATAACGTAATTATATCAACATAGTGTAGGTTTAGGTATCAATTTCTCATCGATACATTCAAGCAGAAGAATCTCCGTCGCTTTGCATTCATTCTTGAAAAGACGCTTATCGAGACACGAGAAGAAGCATGGAAAGAAGTGACTCAATTGAGAGAAGCTGCAGAAGAAGCAAGAAAACTGTTGGATGTGACTCGTGAACATCATCGAAAAGAGTTCGGAGATTTACGTACTCGTTTGGAGACTATCGGTCGTTTTGAAGCTCTTGAAGTACAAGCAGATGCAGAAAATCGAATTGAATTATTGAAAGAACGTATTCAAGAATTGACTCGTGATCGAGAAGTTATTCTGAGAGAGGAGGTGAAAGAAGAGAGAGCCAGATTGCAAAGACAGCTGAAAGAAATGAAGGAGAAACATGTCGAAGAGAAAAGGTAATAGATGATTTATGAATAGAAATATTCAGAGATCTTGAATGAAATGTTCTTTCTCGGCAATAATAAAACTCATCGATTTTGCAGACTCTACGTCAACGAAATCACTCGTTTGAGAGAGGAGAACTCACGATTGGCTGCAGATAGAGAAGAATTGAATCAACTTCGTAAAGAACGAGACGAAATGACAGCACGATGCCAGAGTCAAATGAATAAGGCCAAATCGATGTGTGAAAACTCGTCGAGACTTCTCATAGAGAGTCAACGGGAAATAGAAGCTCTTCGAAACAATACTGCATCTGTCAGCAAAATGGGACGTGGCTCTCTTCCCAATACTCCAGATTCTGAATCTGATTCAGCATCTTCTACTCCAGAACCTCTTCAAGAATTCCTTCCAGAAGGCCCATGTACTTCTAATGATCATCGCTATCCATCTACATCTTCCACAACTGCTCCACTTTCCCCAATTGAAATGTCGTCTGAAGCACGTCGTCAGATGAAGATTATGGAGAAGTATGCTATTGAGTTCAACGCAGACGAACTCCGTAAATTCGCCAGAGATCTCATGGAGTTTTACAATACAACCAAAGCAAATCACAAAGAACGCAAAACTGCTGAGAAGCAATTGAAGGAGTATGAAGCTGCTTTGGATTCAGTTGAGAATGCTATCAAGGAGAATATGGAGATGATAAAGCTGAATGTCGTCGATGGATTGGACGTCATTCCAGAAATCCCTCAACCATTTTCGGAGACAGTGCTCAAGAAGATGTACTCATTTGCAGACGAAGAGGAAGAGCTCCCAGGAGCAGAACATTCGGTAAGTTCTTAGAGTTACCATTATATTATTTCAAGTGAACGTTTCCAGATTTCGATTGTTGAAGAGGAAGAAGACGGATGTCTGATTTGTACGGAAGTCGTCGAAGAAACATCGGAAACCATCACTTGCCATACGTGCACCAAAGAATACCATTATCACTGTATCAGCACGTGGTTGAAGATCAATTCGGTGTGTCCAGCGTGCTCTCGAGCTCTAAAAGATCCAAATGAGTACCCGATGCTCGGATAATTATCTTGTCGTTTTTCAATGTTTCCACCCATTTTTCAATAATTATCCCCTATCCATCCCGCTAGAAATTACTTCCCCGTTAGATTTACCATTCTTATCATTCTGTCATCCATGTGTGACAGGTTTTATATTATACATGCTAGTTCATATTATTATCCCTTCTCTGAAGTATTATTCATCCCAAAACCCATATATACAAACTTGTACACACGTTATGCATACCTAGACCCACAACCCGTTTCACCTGCTCTTTGATTTCTCATTCCCCTTTGTAGTTTTCGTTCAAAGTTTCGTAATCATAAGCATTTTCCCCCAATTTCCCACAGTATTATCCCCGTCATAAGTAGATACATTTCTACAACAGCATTGTCTAAATATATGAGCTTCCTTTCCAAAAATGAATCCTTTTGTTCCCTGAATAAATGACGACTACAGATTCATTACATTTTCTTTTTTTTTCTCGCACCACCACTTCACATTTTCTCATTATTCTCCAGTCTAGTGCTCACTTTTCCAGTCATTTCTTTATTTCTTCTATTCGTGACACGAAGAAGAAAAATGAAATGAAATAGAAGGCGTTTGTTTGATTGCCTCTTCTATTCTTCTTCTTCTTGCTCTACGTCCTTTTCTTGTGTCGAGACTACCAAATCTGAACCGGAAATTCCAGGGAAAAAAAAGCAAGAAGAAGGGCTCCATTCTCTTCTTCTTCTTCTCCGCCCCTTTTTTCTCTAATTGCTTCTTGTCTCTGCGTCTCTATCTCTTCCATACTATTTCTTCTTTGTCGCCTTTTGGGGTCGTCGTGTCTCCGGATGACACATTTAGAAAAAGAAGAAGAAGGAGGGGTGACATGCATTTATCATTGCCCCCATAGAGAGCCTTTCCGTTTTTTTCCGTTTTTTTTTCTGAAGAGGATCTGTTAGGAAAAAGTGGAAAAGAAGACTGAAGAAGGGAAAATAAGGAGCACTTCTTTTGTTTTTTTTCTATTTTTCATTGCTTTTTGATGTCTACTATATGTTGTGACCAACGCAGATGGATTTATTAGTTTTTTGACGAAAAATAATAATTTTTCAGTTTTGAATCTGAAGGTTACGGTAGCAATGTGGGTGGGATCTGTAGGCGAATTGTTTTAGGTGACTAGTTTATCAATTACTTTCAAACTTAGGCCAACAATGGAAGTTGTTGCCATTCTATTAGAGGTCAATCTTCAGAAAGTCATCAGAAAGGGAAATAATGTTATTTTGGTCCATCTGCTCATTTCTTTTGTATTTTTAGAAGCAGCCATGAATAGGATTTGAAAAATATTCTAAATCTTTTGTTCATTCATCTGAATTATTCTTTAATTTTTCAGCAAACTTTATGTATTATTCAAAACTTGTGACTATAGTAGACCACATGGAGCTCAGCTTAGAATCGCCTAGTTTTCAAAACAGCGAAGCTCAGACCAAAAGTTTCATTATTGAGTTTGGGTGCCTTTATATTACAGGTTCCATCTTTTCTCCAAATCAACACTCGTAGTTTTTAGAGTTTCATAAAATCATAAATCTTTATTTTCAACTAGACATGTCTAGACCACCGAAACATTATAAATCTTGTGTACTTTTCTTCAAATATCTTCACTTTTATGTTGAAAAACCCATAAATCATGCAGATTTTTACGGGGGTTTCGGGTTTCTCATGTTTCAGTTATGTGAGATTTTGAATAGGAAATAAGTGGAAACTTGAGTTTTAGGGACGAGAAGAGTTCAAATGGGAAGGGCAAGAATTATATCTTTAAAGTTGGTTATTTTGGATTTTAGGGTATGATTATCGAGGACTATGGATATCAGAATAATTCTGAGATTCGATGAAACTGTCTACATGGATGTCACTATAAAATCTCTATTATAACTGCATGCCATTTCATCTCTCAAAAATCTATTTTTCAAAATAATACTATTCTAGAATCTTGAGACTGGTATCCCACAGAAACCCCTGATGAAGTATAGAACGTTTTTTTCTCAGAAAGATTAGTTATTTCAAAATCTTTTCTTTTCAAAGAAATCTCAATTTCACTTTTTCAATGAATATTCAACATCATCTAATCCCTCCTTTTTCTCTGCTCATTATCATCTTCTCATATCTCTTCTCTTCTCTCTCTCTCTCTCTCTCTGCTAGAACTCTCCATCTTTTCAGAATATTCTTCTAATCCAATTTTCTCATTTTTTTTTTCTAATCCGAATCCATTTTTTTGTTTCATATTTTACCTTCATATTCTTTCTTGAAATGCTCATCTGTAAGAAAAAAGAGCAGGAAACTCAATTAAATTTCTCTTGTGTTGTGCACATTTAATTTCCGGTTCATTGCGTTCTATTCCCTTTCTAATATCCGGTCGTATTGAAAAAAAGAGGCGTGACATAAAAAAAAAAGAGAAATGGCAACAAAACGTTTCAGACGACACTTTTTGTTCAATTCATCCGGTTACAGATGACTTTGAGTCTAGGAAATTGTCAATAATTACTTTTCTATTTATTCATTATGCTAACCATTCGACCTCCGGCTTCTAGAGGTAATCAACCATCAAATATTTGTATCCTCACATAAGCATGGCCTAGAAAACTCTGAGGAGTTTTCTAGGCCATCCGAGTTTTGACTTACTGGATTTTTATTTGTGAAGAATCAGTTGAGAATTGGTTAAGAATTTGCGACTCTCTATGGCAGAAATCCGAAATTCGAGCCTGAAAATATCAGACCAAACATTCCGCGCTCATGTTTTTCTGAGAACAGAAGCTCTACCTTGCTATGACGAAGATTTCTGATTCCTGATTGATTATGAGGATTCTAACCAAATGGAAGCCATTTTCCAAAACCCCTGATGTTCTTTCCAATTTCCCATAGAACGTGATCCCTTTTGAATGGATACGTGACATCCTCGACGTCGTCATCTAGAAATCTAGAAGACGTCAATCTGAAGCGTACGGAAATTAATTTCAAATTAATTCTTTCTTTTTTCTCCCTAGAGACTCATTTTGTCTGGAACTCTTTGTTCATTGTCTTCCTCTTCTTTTTATTCATCTTTTCACAAATTTTCAGATGTGAAAAGACTTTTCAAGATGCATCTCCAAAGACCATCTTCTTCATCATTTCATTCTTCAACTGCTGCAAAACCAGATGTTGCATGGTCATCGTTTTTGATGGTTTATTCGTAAGTTTTCTTTATGCACTTCTATTGAAGGTTTACGATAGTCCTGAAATAATGTCCCATTCTTTTCAGAATCCCATTCATTTTGGTTCTCACTGTGGCGTGTATTATCAAATGGCGACCAATTCGAGAGTTTCCAAACATTCGAAGTTTTTTGAGGTCAGCTTAGACACCGGAAGTTTTTCTATTTCTGAATTGATTCGATTATGAATTCCACGACATCAGAATAATGTCCGAGAGTTCATTTCGATCAGAATTCAAATATAGGAGTACTTCTTTATTGATATGATGGTAATCATTGAATTATGATTTTTCAGTTGGTACTGTTCATGTTCGGCGAAAAAAGTGATTCAAGAGCTGGAACAACCAGATCGAACACATATGATTATGTCAATTGATGCACAGGTATGCAGTTCTATTAGAGGTTGTTGAGACTTTTTCGAGGTTTTTAGACTAGCTTGCTCTCCCAATCTCAAAATCACAGATCCTGGACTTTTCTAGGCCATATAATTTCTAACCTTTCATATTCCAGAGCCTTGCTTCCATGTCATCCGTCATCGATTCTCCTCTTCTAGTTCGTCAAAATGAAGAAGAAAATCGTCGATTCGAATCCACAGCAATTCCATGATAATGAATTCTCAAATACCAAAAAAAACAAAACCTCAAAACATCTCTCTTTGTCATTCTGTGATTCTCTATAAAACAATTTTGAAGAATAGTTTATTATAATATACAATTGTGTGCTTTAAATCTTGAACCCGTCTCTAAAATTGAAAATTGGACTCGAAATCAGAAATGATATAAACAAGAAAAGAATTGGTCTAAAAGAAGGAGGCTATCGGGGGATGTTTGGCGGAGGTGGAAGTGGTAAATCTATTCCATTTCCACCACTTTCTCCTCGAATTGGAATCGGAGGAGGAGGTGCTGGTCGATCGGGTAAACGTTCGTAGACACTTTCTGCAAAATATTACTTGAAAGACGGTTTGAGAGCTTCTCGGATTCAAGGGTACGACAGTCCTTTCAAACAGCCTATGGCTTCATTAGTTATTTCAGAAAAGGAAGAGAAAAAACACACAATCTGGATGATTCTTTTGGAAACTTTTGACACTAAATCTTTCAATAAAGCCACGAAATACCAACGGTGATCCAGAAGTAAACACCACTACTTCTAATTTCATTCTCATTTTATTCTGAAACCTTATCGACCCCCAAATCCTATTTATTGTCTTCAACACATCCAGAACCATATCTCACTCCTATCGTAATCACCATATCCACTTCCCCCTCTCCTCCCGGCTTCTCCCCCCTCATAAGTTGATCTCTTCTCAAAGTTGTAAATTATTCAGACTGTATGCCCCGATGGCCGAGTGGTCGAAGGCGTGAGACTTATGATCTCATTGGGTAATACCAGTCGCGGGTTCGAATCCCGCTCGGGGCAATTAATCTTTTTTTTGTTTTTGGTTTATTTTTATTGAAAATCGAAAGAAGGAAAACTCATGTTTTGAAAAATTTTAATATATGAAATAAAAAAAGTTTTGTTGGAAGCTAATTGATTTTGCAATTTTTAGCCGCATGGCGATGAGGAAAACGTTTGCGGATTCATGGAGCACCGGCAAGCTATGCCAATCATTTCCCAAGTAGTTTTCGAAAAATTCGACATTATTTTTTCATTTAAATATCAGACCCTTCTTTTTTCCATGTTCTTTCATTAAACTTTCGAAAAACATTTTAAAAAAAGAATAATTGCCCCGAGCGGGATTCGAACCCGCGACTGGTATTACCCAATGAGATCATAAGTCTCACGCCTTCGACCACTCGGCCATCGGGGCATACAGTCTGAATGATTTACAACTCTGAGAAGAGATCAATTTATGAGGGGAAGAAGCTGGGAGGAGAGAGGGAAATGGATATGGTGATCACGATTAAATTGGTATTGGAAAGATTAAAGTTTGAATCTGTAAGAGAACAGGTGAATGGAAATACAGATCTTCAGATTCGGAAAGTTGATGACAAACTTCGGTCATTACTCGTTCAATAAAAACTAACCTTCTTACACAAAACCTTTTGTTTTTCAAAACTCATTCTTATTTTCAGTTGTCTTTCATACACTTCCATTAGAAACTAACCTGCTTGATACATGACTGTATCAGGTGGCGTGTCATAAATCGGTTCGTGGTCGAATGAATACAAAATTTGAGATGGTGTAGGTGATGGAGGAGGCATTGAAGAGTTAAAAAGCATTGATGATGGAAGAGAAGGCCGACCCATTTGACGACCAATTGGTAGAGTTACATGAATATTACCATTTGGTAGTTGTTGAAGTTGTAGAAGATGTGGTGGAACCTAATTTCAAAAGTGAAGTAGTTTTCAAATTCAAAGGTTAGTTACCTCCATATGAGCTACAGTTGGCGCATAATAAATCACTGAATCCGGTCTCTGTGGTGGAATTGAAGGTGTTGCATAGATTGCTGCATTTGATGCATTCAATTTGTCTCGAGATATTGATAAATCTCCATTTGAATGTGTTGATGATTTCGCAAATTTCGTGATTCCATAACAGAGAATTGCAACAATAACAGAGGCGAGTACAGCCATCAGAATAGTACTATCAGAGCTCCCGCCGTTTGGTTGTTCATGGGATGTTGATCCTTTTATTTCTTGAAGTGTTGCAACGTCTGAAACTTCCAGGTTATTAAAACTTTTTATACTTGAAAGACTCACCATAACAAAATGGTGTCGCAGGTTGCCATTCTCCTCGATCTCCACACATAAGAGATTCAGGTCCAATTAATCGGAAACCTTGATGACACGTATAATTTGCAGCAGATTCATATGTTGTTGATTCCACATCAACTCTTCCATTTGCAATTAGTGGTGGTCTACCACAATCAACTAATTCACATGTTGGTTCTGAACTACTCCATGATCCATCGGATTGACAGATTCGGCGAAGGGATCGATATGATGGAGAGGGAGAATTGGAGAGATGCCAACCATTGGAACATTCATATTCAACCTGAAAATAATGAAAGAATCGTGTCTGGTTTGATATAAGATTCCGTAAATACTGTATTATAACGGCACCTGAAAGGACACCCTCAGGCCTCTTTTTGTATTTCTGATACGGTATTTGAAATACATCTTAATTCGAAATCAATTTCTACGATTTTTCATTTTTTCTCAAGTTTTCCGAAAATTGCATATCGGATTTCTCAAATCCCGAAAGCTTATTCCAAGCAAACATTTACCCGATTCAACTTCTGATTTTTATAAATACATTATATCTTACGAAAAAAAAGGACAAACTAGATTCCAAAATAATTCAAACAAAAAAACTCACTTCACTTTCAAAAAGAGTAGTTTTATTCAATAATTTGATCCTTCCAAATTTCCATTGCCGAACAGCTCCACATGATTTTCCTGAATAACTTTGAGCTCATTCTTTTCTAAAAAACTAGAACATACGATAACAATTAGGAATACTTCCAGTCCATCTACCATTCTCAGCACATTCTCTTTGCCTTATTCCATGTAGATCATATCCGGCATCACATGAATAAAAACATAATGTTCCAATTGCATATGAATGAGAAGAAAATGACACTTTTGTGGCTTCTCCTACTCCTGGAGACGTACAAAACTTTGGTTTCGATTGACAGAGAAATGAATTCCATGCGGTTTGAGAAGCGGGAACCCATTTCCAATCGAGAGGACGTGCCAAAAGAACAGCTTCAGATGCAGATGGAATTGGTGATGGTTGACCAGGCCAATCAGCACTATCACCAACACCTTCACCATCAACCCATCTCCATTCGGTCATTGAAGATGATGCTCCAATCCAATAAAAGGCTTTTGCAGAGGATGAAGCTGATAGAGATGAACGAAGACCTCTTCTTGTAGAATCATCTATTCGGAGAGGGAGGGTGGATCCTCTATAATATTATGAGGATACGAAACGTATGAAAATTGAAGACATACCTATCAAGACACTTTCTCTGTGCTCCTAGCCAATCGGTTTGTTCATCTCGACTCGCTGCATAACACATTCCACCAAATACTCCAACAACTTCCATTTGGCTTTGAGCACATTGCCATGGGGATACTGTAATAAGGAAAGAGGTCTCTGGAGAGGGGAAGGGCCTGATAATACGCAGATGAGGTCGTTTTTGGTCTCTCTACAACTAGATGCTTCTCAGAAGTGGCTTCAAATCATCTTTTGAAGGTGTTCTTTTTTTTGCGAAATGAAGTTCAAAAGGTTCTATAAGGTACTTCAATAAGTTCAGAAGTCTAAAATTGACTCAAGGAACATATTTTTGGCATAAGGAATGCATTTTTTCGGAATCAAACTTTTCCTTGAATTTTGTCTACAAAATCTTCTACAGTTTGAAAAAACTATAGACGAGCTTATACTAGTTTTTCTTCCATTGTCTTTTCTTTTTATCTTTCGGATTCCTTTCTTCTCCCTATTGAATAATACAATTCAATCTTTTTTTTCCCAATCAATCTATTCTTCAAAAAGAGAAAGAGAAGTGCGATAATCCGTCATGTTCAGTGTCAAACCCTCTTTCTCTCTCTTTTTCTTTTTCTTTTTCTCTCTTTCTCTTTCACAAATAAACAAAACTGACTGAGAGATTCGACAATGCTTTTTTGTTGACTAGAAGGAGAGAGCCAATTATGGCATATGAATTCGAGAAACAAATATAGCATAGGAACAAGAATAGACGCAGATCATATAAAAACACGTGTTTTGAGAGCACTTTTGGGGGAGAAAGCATCTTGAGAGCCAAGGAACTTGCTCTTTCTTTTCACTTTTGAATCTTACCGGCATTCACAGCATAAACATTCACTTGGCACAAATGAAGACGGCGAGTTGCTGTGATACGTAGACGTGAGATTAAATCATATGAACAACTTATTGATGTTGTTTGATTTATTGTGAATAATGATGAGTCTACTATGCATTGCTGAAAATTAACATGGTTGAGGAAGGACTTTTTAAATAATTTTTCAAATAGTTTCAGATAAAGTTGAGGTGGTCTTGTGTCGTTATCATAGCCTAAATATGAAAAAGTTTCAGAGAAGTTTGGTCCGAAAAAAAATTGGTGTGAAAACTCTCGAAAGACCATGCCACTCTATTAGAGGTGTCGGTATAATAGAGGCTTTGCGATAAAAGTTTAGACTTGATATAAAACGTTGAAAGATAGGAAAAACTACTGAAGTTAACAGAATCTGAATAATATAGGCAAGGCAATGAACAACTTTTATCCCGATAATTCAAATTTTCATTTCAAAAAAAAACTTACATGAACTGCTCCACCCGTCTCAATTGCTTCAACTGACACAATTGGAGATGATTTTGTTCCTAATCTCATCGATATCGATCGAATTGAATAATCTCCCAGCAGATCCACTTCCCTGTAACATTTCCAGTTAACAAGAACAAGCTCCGAGAAAAACGAACCAAAATGATTTCGACTCATCATTAGTCATTGTACACATATTGCCACCAAGTGCAATTGCCACATTACCGGATGATTGAGTCACTGGCTTATTGAATGCAACGTCAATTGCACAAATTGGTGGTTCATCTGACCACGAACCATCTGATAGACATGTTCGTTCTTCTGAACCAATTAGATCAAATCCCAATGCGCAACTGAAAATGGAGATGGTAAATGTGGAGGTGGAAAGTTGATGTGTAGAGAGGTTACCTGTATTTGAAGGGCATGTTTTGAGAGACTACATTTAAGGTCTAAACTTTTTTCGTTTCGAATGTTTTAGGATGGTTTTCAATATGATTCTAGACTAAAGAGATGACAGTCAACAAATCAATATTGTCCCTGCCCTTCTATTAGGAACATCCATTTCTAACCTTCCGATCTTTCGAACTATCAATCTCCCATATTCCTTTCCTTTTCTTTGTAAAAGAGTTCTCATGAAAACCTTCCTCATCATCTCTCAAAACCGGGAATCACATTTCATATACGTCAAGAAAAAAAGACGACGATAAAATAATTTTTGTCAATTCGGTGGCACATACACATACAACCAACCAATCCGAGCAACGTGTTCTCTTCTCGCGTAGTTGGGACGACGGAAAAGAGGTGCGCAAATCAGGTCGGTAAATACGGAGAAAGAAATATGTGTGTGTGTGTGTGTGTGAAAAAGAGAGAAATACGGTTTGGAAATTGAGAGTTATTCGGAAAAGGAAGGAAATTGATACATTAAAGGTTTTTGGGAGGTAATAGTTGAAATTTATGAAAATTTGCTCTATGGGAGACCTTTTGGGTTTAGCGGAATTTCAAAAAGTAGGCTTAAAAAGAGATGATGAAATCCAGAAAGTTTTGTAAAGTTAAGATTTCATCATGATCGATAAAGCCGGACTAAACCGGGCAACTCCTAAAAAACAAGAAAAGCCTGAAAAGGACTAATCAAGCAAGATCAAGCTTGGCAATCCCGTAAATTGAAAAAAATTCACTAGGTTTTCAAAATTGAAAAAAAGAGAATGTTGAAATACGAAATAAATTGGAAACTCTAAAGAATACAAAATCAAATGTTCTAATTCTAAATATTTTACAAGAAATTTCAATCCAATCTTGACTATTGAAAAAAAACCATTTTAGTCTGGAAAAGCTTGACGAAACCAAACCGAACAGCGAACTTTGAAAGTCATTACCAATAAACTAAACATTTTCTTTTGCCTTCACTTCCCTTCCTCTCACAACATGCCCTTCTAATACAGGTAACCTTTTCTTCTACTTATCCATATATTCACCTGTACTTGGCTACAGTATCCCTTGCATATGGTCCGGGCTCATTGAATATCACATGAGCATTTTCAGGAACAAACGGTTGAAGACAAAAGATTTGTGAAGCAATTTGAGAATTTGATGAAGGTGGAAATGTGATAAGAGCTACTCTTCGGAAGAAGAGTAGAAATATAAATGGGAAGAGGACCATGGAAAGAAATAATAATAATCAAATGAGAAAAGTGGGAAAATGAACAAGTGTTGTGTTATGTATTGTATGTGTTTTGTATGAGATATAACCGGGAGAGGAAAGAGAGGGGAAACAAGAACGATGAAGAGAATGTATCTACATACACCTGAGGGGGGTGCTCTCTCTCTCTCTCTTGGATGGAAAAAGAGAGAGCAAGAATGAGTTCGGAAAGGGAAATAGACCGGAGGGAGAGACTTGAGGAGCCGCGCGCGCGCCGGACGGACGAAGGAGGAGGAGGTAAATACAATAGAATGTGTCTGGATGTACAGAGAGGGCGAAAGGAGAAAAAGAATGGGATGGGATCACAGTTGATTTCGATGGACAATCTCTAAGAGAGAGAGAGAGAAAAGGCCTTGTGATGACTGCTCTGCCGATCGGATAGGGAGCGGTGCAAGCAAAAAACGGATTTACAGGGGGCATTTCGGGATGAGAGGAGAGAGAGGATACAAAGAGAGCATGAAGGGAGCGCTTGACATATAAGGGAGCACAAGATCTTGTTAGGGAATGGGACAGGATAGTGTTAGAAAATTACAGAGAAACATTTAAATGATCCCTGTGTTTTGATTTCGACCAGGTCAAGTATGAAAAGTGATTGTGGTTTCGTAGGTCTTTGCAACTTCCCGTAAAATGATCGGTTACATACCGTAACCCTACAGTAATACATGAACAAAAAAGTGGTAAGACGAATAGCAAGTTAAGTCAACCAGTTGAACTATTGACAGGTTCTTTACTGATCTGAGCGTCGAGATTATTTTAGCAGCCAGACCTAAATTGCTCATCATTAAACTTACCGTAGTCATACAGTAAAACGAGTTTTAAATTCAAGCTACGGTTTTCATAATGATAGTCGACGTCTTTCATCATGATCTCTGAAGATCTCCCCAAATCAACATCCTGAATTACTTCTGCAATCAACTTTCAGAAATTCCGAATTCCTTTCTATCTGAAAAACATGTTACTCCGAGACCTGTAACGCCTGAACTCCCAGACTATGTACGGATAATTTAAGCACCATTGAGCTTCATTCGGACTCTAGAACTCTTTTGTTCAGAAAACAAATTAAAACACAAATAAACTTTTTATTTTCCGAGATTTTCCAAGATGTAAGATCTATTTCATTCAATTGTTGAAATAAAAAATCTCGAAAAAACAAACAAAAACTTGATCGGATTGTTCCTTTTCTACAAGAGTAGACCCCAAGTAATTGGATATATTGTTGTCTCTTTGCAAAGATGCACTGTATGCACATTCTTTCTTTATTTTCTCCTCCTCTCGACTCTTGAAAAGTGACAAGTGCATGCATGCACATGGTTGAAATCGGATAGGTAGTCAAGCTTTTCGTCTCTATGAGCATAAATCAACCTATCATTTCTCATTTTTCGAACGAAAAAAAAAAGAGTGAAAAGTGAGCAAACGGCACGTCCGGAAGTGTGTGCGGAAGAAGAGGCGCGAAGAAGAAGAAATGCGGATTAACAAATTAAAACTTTGAGAAATGAGAAGGAGAAAGAGGAAAAAAGGGACGGAAAAAAGAAAGAAAAACAATTGGATGGGAACGGATTGAAAAATGAAGAATACAAAGAATTCGAACTGCATAGAGAGATTTTTGCAGTAATCCAAGTTTTGAAGAACATCCTAGTTTTGGATTATTTTATATTTTGTTTCCGTCCTTTTTTCTTCTTATTTTTTTTTCTCACTAAAATGAGAAGAAGTATTACCTTTAGAGAGAGAATCCAGAGCGTTCATTATCCAGACCTAGGATGGTAATGACACCTTTAATTCTTGTTTTCATTGTGGTTGGGCTGGTGATCCTTCTCCTTTTTGAGATCCTGTATTAAAGTGGCATGTTTCTAGTTTTTGTTTTGCTTTATGGTTGTCTTTCTCGAATCGTGACCTCATTTAGAATTGTTCGCTTTAATTGGCAAGAAGTTGGATCGTTTGTTCTATAAATACAACTCATTTCCATCCGCATACCTTTCTTTCCAGAAGAACACTATGACACGTGTAACCCGTCCTTTTTCAATCAATAACCAGTGACGTCAGACTCCGTCCACTCGGTCGGTGCAAAGAGGGGCCACACATTGTCTCGTTTGGTTTAGGGACTCATCTCGTTTCCGTGATCGTTTCTTTTCTTTTTTCCCCTACCTACTACTCTTCTACGATTCCTTGAAATTCTTCGGATCTCGATAGAAGAATAGCCGATCTTCCCTTTTTAAACTTGAGAACCTGAGCATAGTGACAAACTCAAAAACTGTGAATATTCTAGAAAAAAAAAACTCAATCCGCCATCAGAAGTCAGATATCCGTTTTGTGAAGAAAGCTCAATGTCTGACTGTTTCTCATGGGTCAGAAATTGCCTACACTTCTTTTTTTGAAACTTTCGAGAGTACTGGATTATCCTCCAGCTCCAACCGCCTCAGGATTTTCTAAAGTTCAATGCAAGATTCCAAATTTCGTACTTAGTCAACTTTTCTTAATAGACAAGAAGTTAAATCGTTTGTTATGTAAATACAACTCATTTCAATCCGCACACCTTTCTTCCCAGGAGAACACTATGACACGTGTAACCTGTTCCTTTTCAATCACCAGTGACTTCAGACTCCGGTCACTCATTTTATTGATTGTCTCGTTTGGTTTAGTGACTCATCTCGTTTCCGTTTTCGTTTCTTTTCTCTTTTTTCCCCTATCTTTTACCGTTCCAGCTAAAAAAGTAACAAGTTTTGACTGCAGAAATGTCAGCAGTTACTTGGTAGTACCACCTACTATCCACTCTAATCTGATCTCTGTTTATCTTGATTCTCTCTCTCTCTCCCTCTCTCTCTGTTTATCTTTTATTCTCCAGTGATCAATTTTTGAAATTATATTTTCCTTTGAATCTTTAGTCTCGTTCAAGTACACTCTGAATTCCATAAAATCTGCGAAAACTAAAAATAATTTCGATATGTCTAGCTGGTTCTCTATGAGTTCATTTACCGTATTTTTGCAATAATCCAAGTTTTGAAGAACATCCTAGTTTTGGATTATTTTATATTTTGTTTCCGTCCTTTCTTCTTCCTATTCTTTTTCGACGTCTATGTCTTTTTTATCTCTTCATTTCCCAGACCGATCCAGACACATTATTTTTTTTCCAGGCAGACAAACCAGGTCAATTTGCTCAACCACACCTTGGTCTACTCAAAAGGGATATTAAAAGAGATACAAGACTAGAAATGGTGAGTTTAATGCTTTTCCCATCGTTTTCGAGAAACTGGAAACTAACAGCCTCTTTTCTTTAATGGCACACCTCTAGTAGAACGGCACCCTTTTGGAGCTAGTCTATTTCAAATAATGCCTTTATAATAGGGGTGATGACTGAAGATTCTATTCTCATATCAAGCAAAATTTGGTAAAAGAAATCAATATGTTTCTTTTTTCAGGTTCTTGACAAGTCATTTGTTCTACGAGGCCGTACCTTCCCAGTCAACTCGGCAACCTACAACCACTTCAAAATGTTCATCAAAAAGGCAACTCACAAGGGACAAATATCATACAGTCAAGGAAAGTTCGAGTGGGATAGGGATCCTGTCCTCTTGGAGCAGCTCCTCCTTCTTCTTCAAAATGGAAAAGTTCCGTTTTCCTGTGAAAATCGCCGCCTTCTGATAAATGAAGCCTATCACTACAAGTTGAAAACGTGCGTTCAAAAGATACAACAGCAAATGGATGAGAGGAAGAAACTAATAGATGTGAGTTTTCACACTTTATTTCTCAAAACCAAAGGAATTTGATCACAAAAGCTAAAGTTGCTGGAGAATTTTTGGATCTTATCTTCACAATAACTGGGAAATTTCCAGTGGGACTCGACTTTTTTTAATATCTAAATATGACTAACTTCATTTCCTTTCAGGAGTATGCGGACAAAATAGAAGTACTATTCCACATTGGAAGAAACGAGATTGCCACCTACTCCATCCCAAAGGACCTTGTCCTCACCAAACCCACTCTCTTCCAGGAGATCTTCTATGAAGTGAGATTCAATTTTAAAAAAAGTAAATTCATACGATCATCCATTTTCAGAACGTCAAGGACTCGTCGGGCACACTCACAATCAAGTTTCGAAATGACAATATGAACACTATCCTGAACTTCTTCAGCCATGGCGATCTTACTCTTCCGAACAGTATCCAGGAATGTCAAGAAATTAAGGCAGACGCTTCATTCTTCAGGATTAATTCCCTTGTGAAACTCTGTCAAGACAAGATTACGATTCTTGAAGAGCGAAGTGGAGAAGAGCTGAGAAAGACAATGGAAAATCAAAAGAAAAAAGAAGAACAAGAGAAACAAAGAAAAGCCAAGGAGGATGAGCAGGCAGCAAAAGTGGCTAAAGAGCAAGACATGGCTAAAAAGAAGAAGGAAGAGGAAGATAGGAAAAAGGCCGAAGATGAGAGGAAGAAGATTGAGGAGGCAAAGAAGGTACGAGAAGCAGAGGATAGAAAGAAGGCCGAGAGAGCGGAACAAGAAGAAAGAGAAAGGAAGGAAAGAGAAAGACTCAAGGAAGAGGAGCGAAAAAAGGCACATGAAGAAATGATAAAGGCAGAAGCTGAAGCCAAAAAGAGAATGGAAGAAGATGCAAAGAAGGCTGAAGAGGAGAAGAAGAAAGAGGAGAGAAAGAAGGCCGAGAGAGTTGAAGAGGAAGAAAGAGAAAAGAAGAAGAGAGAAAAAGAGGAAAAGGAGAAGGAGGAAAATGAAAAAGAGGAAAGAAAGCGTGCGGAAGGAGTGAAGAAGAAGGATGAAGCTGATGCCAGAAAGAAGGCGGAAGAGAAGGAGAAATGGGCTCAAATATTGAAAAATAGAAGAAAAGCCCCAATCTATCTCGGCCGGCACGTTCACGACGACACAGAAATCGCCGAGTCCCAAAAGCCACTGAACGCTCCGGTCCATCTTGTTTCTCTCGAAAAGGACAGAGAACAAAGAGAAAAGAGGAAACAAGATTGGACCCAAAACGACATGCAAAAGGTTAGTAATATAATGATAGTGATCTAGTCTTAGTATCTAAATAATATTAATTCCAGGACGCCCAACAAACAGTAATCTTCATCACCGAAAACGGCAAGGAGTGTCGCTTAAGCCGTCGCATCCTCTTCATTCAAGGATCCGACACGATGACAAAGTTCTTCGGCCTCCCCAAGGATATGGACGGACGCTACAAGTTCGGAGACAAGGACACTGTCTTCGAACTTCTGACCACATTCATGTGCCAGCTCGATGGGTTTGAGCCGCCCAAAAACGTGCCTCTTCTCCGGAAGCTCAAGAACTGGGCCAACTACTTCCGCATGCACCTCCTGGAAGAAATGTGCCTGCAGAAGAACCCTGCTCTCCGAGTACGTTCCTTTCTCAACGATAGTTTTCAAATCATTTAACTTTTTCAGGGGGAAACCCAAATCAAGAATGTAGGAGGGATGGGCGTCGTCAAGTCGCGGGAAGACGTCTACATTTCTCAACTGGCGGGACCTCTGGCTGTACATGACCTCAACACAAGCTCCATGTACACGGAGAAACAGCCAGAGGTCGTCCTCATCGTCGCGCCGGTAAGAAATGTTTTTAAAACTTGTCCTCATTTATCCAGAAACTCAATTTTGAGAACCTGAAGTTTCTTTTCCCCCTAACCAGCTTGCTAATACTCCAAACTAATCCAATCCAAAATTATAGGGCGAGCAAGCGCCAACCACGACAAGACGCAATCTGCCACGTGGGGCGACACAACACCAAGGAGCTGCTGATGGGACGTCTAAGGTAAGAATTGGTTCAGATTTCACATTGGATACATCCTTAAGACTAACTCAAGCCACGAACTTCACCGGGAAAATGACTTTGAAAGGCCCCTCTAATACAAGAGCCCCCAAAAGCGTGTTTGAAACAATGGAAGGCCCTCTATTAGAAGTGCACCCTCTATTAGGAAAGTCCCTCTATTAGAAGATCCTCTCTATTAGACGAGCCCTGCAACATGTGTTTTTTGCTGAAAAATAGTCAAAGTTTTGTACAGTATTTTCCGAAAAGTTTTTCTCGGATAAATAGAAGAACCCTCTAATATAAGAGCTCTCAAAATACTGCTCAAACAATAAAAGAGCATTATCTTCAAATACAATTCTTACGGCAGTATCACAGGATAAATGCGTTGGTTTTTCAGATCAAGCCAGCTCTCAAGAAGACGGACCAGCCAGCTCCTCTCCCCCCACATGGCAGGTACAACCTTCGGCGTGGAAGAGATCCATCCGTCACGGAGCCGCCGTCGAAAAGAAATCGTGTGCAAAGCTGGCACGGGGCATGAGCCTCCCTCTACCATCACCATCGGCGATTCGAGCCAGTCAATCATTGCTTTATAATCTTTTTTATTCCGCCTCTTTTTACCAGTTTCACATGTAATATAGATAGATTTTTGGCTTCTTGGATCGTATGATCGATCCGACGAGTGATTGTATGATATTTATTTAAGTTTGGATTTTATTGAATTTTAAGACATGAATGAATTGCAGTTTTCAGACTCTTATTTTGAATCTAGAATAAAAACAAAAATCTGTTAAAATCAGATTTATTATTAGATGGGGAAACAAAAAAAATTGAATTCAAAATTAATCATCTCGAGTATTTTCAGTCGTCTCTCCTCGGTGGATGTTCTCCTCGCCTTCAATTTAATTTTTATTTTTGCATCTCCCGTGTCTCTTTATGTTTTGATTTTATCATTCTTATATATACAAACCAGTGGGACCATGTCTTGTCACAATGTGCGCAGCGTGGATATTCAAAACTCAGTGAACTTCTAATTTCTCTAGAGGATAATATTTTCTTTAAAATGACTTTCTTTCCTTAAAACTGCGCTGCAGGCGCACAGCCACGCTGGTTCAAATATAGTCTATCTATTATCCTGTTGTTATTTTTGTTTACAAAATCTGTTTTGTTAAAAACGTGGCTCTTTTCGTAGAGTTTTTCCAATCGAACAAAAGATGTTATGTAAACAAGTGGAATCGCTAGGCTCCGCCCACCGTGTGCAAAGTTCCCGCACGTTGTTTCAATCCCTGTAAGGCTTCGCTTGTAACCAATGATGACAATAACAGTGCGCGGCACTCTTGCACGCGGTGGGCGGGGCTTAGCGACCTCATTTCGCTGATTAAATTCGCGTGCTCAAAACAATAGTTTTTTTGACAATAGTCACCTGCGGTTTGTATATATAAGAATGAATAAACTCTCAAAAACTCACAGTATGTCATGTGCCAATACTTTGAAATTCCCAGAGGGTCCGCCTTAAAACCAAACAACTTTTGATTAGCCTCAATGCATCGCATTTCTTGATCTTCCCATTCGAGAAAAGTTTGATGAATGCTTCCCGATTTTACGATATTCTCCATGTATTTAATCATTGGAAGCTTTCGAAGAGCCAATACAAGTATCTCTTCGCCAGAGTCGTACACGGTGAAGATGTACGGATGATTCTCGAGAAGTTGTACAAATGAATCACAATCGTTTGCAACAAAAAATCGGTTACGTTCAGGGATAGATGTGTCATTTTGGAAGTATTCAAATAATTCACTGACAGTAGCGCAGCCAGAATAATGATGGAGAAGATGGTTAGAGATGCTTCTGATCACGTAGTAGATTGATGGATTTTGAAGTGCAATCGAATCTTCACTGGGCTCTTTGAACATGTACCCACGACGTCGAATGAACAAACGAACATTTCTCCTTAGCGATGCCAATGTAGTCGCACAGATCATTTCTCTTTTCCGGGAGTGAAGAGAACCATTTAAACAAGCTGAAAAAATATGATAGATACAAGAAAGTTCATATTTGTGCTTACCTTTTCTTTACTTATCACATGTTTTGACTGATACCGAAAACAGCGAAAAATCGCATAAAAAGTCCTGTGCTCCATTTTGTCAAAATATGAATCATTCATGTTGTTGCGTGGCGCGGACATAATCTCCGACGTTGATTCCAACACGTCGTGGGCCTTTCCAGAAAAGATTGCCCAGTCACTCACTGGCCAGGTACAAGACACTTTTGAATACAACACAAGCAGAGCTGATTCTTTCTGTTTTTCAGTCAACCTTTTAATGATCTCGTAAATCTTTTGTCCCTTGGCATCCAACACACAATCTGATAGTTCTTTATTCGTTTCATCGAAAATTCTCAGTTTTTTATTCTCTAGCTTCGTCATTTTTGTGATTTTCACTTGAGCTTCAATAGTCACTTTATTATCAATCACATAATCTTTTTTCATGTCTTCCCACTTGATGAATTCGGGATATCCCCAGTGATCCAGTGTCGTTTTCTCACTTTCCGCTTTCAACCAGAAAGTTTGTGTTGTACTTTGACTCAATTTTTTGCCATTAGCTGACATCAATCTTAATTCGATTTCCACATCCATCGACCATTCTTCCGTATTGCAATCGGTTGAGTGAAGGTATAAAACAACATACCCATCCTTTTCTTTTATGCTCATTTTCCTGAAGTTATAGTTTGAAGTTCTCGAATTTGTAGGTAAAGAGTTACCAAGAAACCCCAAAGTACTCTTCGATTTCAGTATCATGAGTACCTCCAGCGTTTAGTGTTGAAATGTCCTTGACGACGTGACTCAGCACGGATTCTTTGCTGGTACGGACATTTTTCTTTTTCAGGCCTGAAACAAAAGTCCTTTTTTAACGAACTATGCGGAAATTGGCAAGTCAGAATGAGCATGTGGGAGCAACCCGACCGCAAGAACAAAACGTTTGAGGAACTTCTTAGATTTTTGACCAGGAAAAACATTTTCATACTATGCGAGTTAAAAACATGAAATTGGCATCGATAAAACAAGTTTACATTAATCTCAAACTTTTGAACAAAACCGATTACTGCATGAAACTTGAACCTGAAAAAAGAAATAAGGTAATTTTTTACAAGGTTACGGTAGTCAATTATTGGAAACTACGGTATACGCGAAGTGTTTGCGGAATCACAAAAATAATCATTTTTGGGCTTTTCTCCAACATTTTTCCAATTTTTGAATTTTTCTCCATAGAAATCCCCACTCTTCAGTTTTCTAAGTACCTAACCGTTCAAGAAATGCCGACTCCCATGAAAACGAAGACACCTACTGAAGCGCCGGCGCCTCCCTTAATAGCACCGACTGCTTTTAAAAAGTCGACTATTCTAAAACTAATTTCGCTCAAGAAAACGTTCGAAAATGTTTTACACACAGACGCAGAAGATCATTTTGTCATTAAAGAGGAACACTTTGCCGTTCTTTGGTAAATAGACAATTTTACCCGAAAAAAGAAATTTAATTTTTCCCAATTTCAGGAAAATTTTCATCACTCGAGATCGCGGAAGCCTTTGTCTGGAATGTACGAACCTGCTGGGAAATGAGAAATGCTGGTGATAAGACGCAACAGTTTCAAGCCACCTTTGGCCCAGCGGACACGACTCACGATTGTGTGAAATGGGTCGATTGGGGAGGATTGAAAAAAGAATATTTGAAGGACGGCAATTTGGATGTTGAAGTTTGTGTCATAATCAAAAAGATGACTGGATTTTATGGACCAAGTTCTCAGGAGGCAAAGATTTCACGCATTGTGAATTCTCTCAAGAAAAATGAAGAAAAGAACGAACAGGTTCGTTGTTATAGAATATTTGAGGTTTCATCTCTAGGATCTTGGATGAGAACAACGTTTGCGCGCGATTGACTGCTGCGCTCGAGTCATCTTTCTCTGACAAGATTTAGTGATACGCTAGCGCCGCTCAAAATCATCTCTTAGTACTACTACTGATATAATAAAAGCTTCCGTGAGATTCGAATATATTATTGTTATTATTGAAATTCGATTTTCCAGAATCCGATGCCAGAGAACACATTCAATACAGCTGCAATAAATGATTTTGTGATCACCTTCGGTACACAGAAACTCAATGTTTCGGAAAAGGTAAAACTATATAATAAGAGTTCGAAAAAGTATTTTGTTATAGTATCTTGCTCCTCACGCACGAATGTTGGAACAGCTTATGAAAGCAAACAGTGTTCACAAAAAATTCACGTTGGATAACATTGATGCAGATGATTTCCGGAAGTTTCTGGGAGCTGTAAACAATCCTTCTTATATTGATGGTAATGCATTTGCAACTTATACAACTAAATCAGTAGCAATATACGTCGCTCATTCAGAAACCACTGTCGAGGCGATTCTTCTCATCTCAAACTAAGCAGGGGCGCAAATTGTGAAAAACCAGTGTGAAGAATTTCTCAGGAACGAATCGGAGAAGTCAATCTGGAAAAAGGCTCAAATGGCTGATCGTTATGGATTGAAACTAAAGCAGGGTAAAACACTCAGATTGATTGAACTTTCGGTATAATTCTCTTTCAGAGTTATTGGGTCCAAATTCTTATTCTCGGCCGCCTTCATAATCGTGCCGCCGAACACACAGCTCGTGAAAAATTAAGATTACTCGGAATCTAATCTAACTATTTCTTGATTGTTTTATGTTGTATCTTTATTCTTATTGCGGTTGTTGCATCTTCATGTCCCATACAACATTCGTTCTCGACTTATAAAGAGATCCTAGCTTTATGGCTTTTATTGAAGGGAAAGATTTGTGAATGTTAATGAATGGCGTGTTGAGGTAGGATTCAATAAGAAAAGGAGAAGCACAGAGTAAAGTATTGCAGGATATGGCAAAAGACTTAGAGTCGAAAAGCAGAAAAATGATCATGCATGGATCGAAAAAGCCGGAAAGCTCGTTTTTGATTTTAGGAGGAAGGGAAATTGAGGCAAATGGTGAACTTTAGGTAATAAGCACAGCATAATCCAACCCTTATTTTCAGATCGAAACGTTGAGAAATTTCTGATTATGGCCGGTCGCCGTCGTGATTACTCCGCAATCTGTCAAATCGAGAAGTTCCTTATGACCAAAACTAGAAAGTCGAATGAAAATTTGTTACAATTGGCTGATAAACATGGATTGGAGAATCTACTGTGGGAATCGATTCAAAATCTGGATTCCATGGACAAGATAAGGGCTTTGAAGATGTCACCGATTTGGAATGGTCTTGCTGAGCCTACGAAGAGAATGGTTTTTGATAGATACGTTTTATTGCTTTAAGAATGTTTCGTTTTTAATAAAGTTTTTGTTTGACAAAACAGATTTATTGAAACCTGAAACAACATAACAACAGGTAAAACTTTTACTCATCAACTGATTCCAGCTTGATGCTCTTACAGTGGCGGGCAATGGTGAGTGTACCTCTGAATTTTCGTCAATAGCTCATCAGAAACAACTCCGATTGGTTTAAAAAATTTTTTGGGGACTCCTGAGTAACCCTGAAGTACTCCCAGATGTTTTTTGAAAAAATAAATTTTCTTCGGATTCTGGAGTTTTTCGACGAATTCTGAATTCGAAAAATCCAGAATAAAAATATTTTTTGGCTCTTTCAGAATTTTTTCTAGTTGTGTCCAAAACATTGCTAGGGACACAGAAGAACAATTTTTGACGTTAGGTCGCAAGTTGATTTTGTGATTCCGACGTCAGAACTCCAGAAGTCCGAATGTTGATCTTCACTCGGGACATCATAACGTAGCTGGTAGTGTTCGGATCGAGATTAAAAATCAATCCCAAACAGTTTTTAAGTTGTTTAACAAAATGCAATCAAGTTTGAAAGTTTTGGAAAAAATTATTTTTCCGCTTTTTACCAAGATTCGTCATTTCAAGAGAAGTTAGTAAAATGTGGAAAATTAATTATCCCCAAAACTTTCAAATTTGATAGCATTTTGTTAAACAACTTAAAAGCTGTATAGGAATGTTTTTTATCTCGATCCGATCACTGCCAGCCACGTTATGATGTCCCGAGTGAAGATCAACATTCGGACTTCTGGAGTTCTGACGTCGGAATCACAAAATCAACTTGCGATCTAACGCCAAAAATTGTTCTTTTGTGTCCCTAGCAATGTTTTGGACACAACTAGAAAAAATTCTGAAAGAGCCAAAAAATATTTTTATTCTGGATTTTTCGAATTCAGAATTCGTCGAAAAACTCCAGAATCCGAAGAAAATTTATTTTTTCAAAAAACATCTGGGAGTACTTCAGGGTTACTCAGGAGTCCCCAAAAAATTTTTTAAACCAATCGGAGTTGTTTCTGATGAGCTATTGACGAAAATTCAGAGGTACACTCACCATTGCCCGCCACTGTATATTCATTATTACTTTCCGCATTTCCTGATTCATTTTTCGGAATAATCGAGTCTTCAATAGCCTCTAATTTGATGTCATCTGGCATGATTTCTGATAATGCTGATAATGTTTCACGCGATGTCTCCATATGAATCATCCAATGCCTCCAGCTTGATGTATTCATCTTCAAAGCTAGACGGTGTTTCAGCGACTTTAGAAGATACCAGTTGTTTGACGTCTTCCGATGACTTCTTAGCCTTCTTAACTTTCTTCGAACGTCTCTCCGTCTCCAAACTCCACTCTTCATCCGATGACTCTGGTTTTGGCTTTTTCTTGGACTTCGGCTTCAGTTTTAGCCATGCGAACTTGTCAGTTTTCTTTTCTCGGCTGTGAGTTCGAGAAACATATCATTCAACTTTTCTTTCAACGAGAGTTATTCAAACCCTCTGTAACAGCTTTCTCGAATCGAACTGACAAACTTTACCTACTCTTTAAAAACAATTTTTCGAATAGTTTTAAAATCGATACATAATTCTTTTGGTTTTCCCAGAAGCATTTTCCTACATCTTGTATACGTCAGATTGGGTCTGCAATCTACCTTCACATAAATGTAGACTTCTTCACCTTCATTCTTTGTCCCGCTCTTCTAGTTGAAGAACCTTTCTTATCTTTCCATCTTTCTCGCCAAAATGAGATGAAGTATTACCTTTAGAGAGACTCCAGAGCGTTCATAATCCAGACCTAGGATGGTAATGAACACCTTTAATTCTTATTTTCATTGTGGTTGAGCTGGTGATCCGTCTCCTTTTTGAGATCCTGTATTAAAGTGACACTTTTTTGAAAACTGCTTGTATGATTGCTTTCTTTCTCGAATCGTGACCTCATTTAAAATTATTCGCTTTAATAGACAAAAAGTTGAATCGTTTGTTCGCTAGATACGATTCCTTCCAACCCGCAATCCTTTCTTCCCAGGGGAATCCGCTGAACCGTGCAACCCGTCCCTTCTCAATCAATAACCAGTGACGTCAGACTCCGTCCACTCGGTCGGTGCACAGATTGGTCACTCATTTCACTCATTGCCTCATTTGGTTTGGTGACTCACCTCGTTTCCGTGATCGTTTCTTTTCTCTTTTTCCCGATCTCTTTTTCCTTCTCTTATTTCTCCCCCTTCAGCTAAAAGAGTAAAGAGTTCTGACCGCAGCAATGCGTGCAGTTACTTGGTAGTATCACCTACTATCCACTCGGCTGATATTTCTCCCCTTTCAGCTAAAAGAGTAAAGAGTTCTGACCGCAGCAATGCGTGCAGTTACTTGGTAGTATCACCTACTATCCACTCGGCTGATATTCCTTCCCCTTCAGCTAAAAGAGTAAAGAGTTCTGACCGCAGCAATGCGTGCAGTTACTTGGTAGTATCACCTACTATCCACTCGGCTGATATTTCTCCCCCTTCAGCTAAAAGAGTAAAGAGTTCTGACCGCAGCAATGCGTGCAGTTACTTGGTAGTATCACCTACTATCCACTCGGCTGATATTCCTCCCCCTTCAGCTAAAAGAGTAAAGAGTTCTGACCGCAGCAATGCGTGCAGTTACTTGGTAGTATCACCTACTATCCACTCGGCTGATATTTCTCCCCCTTCAGCTAAAAGAGTAAAGAGTTCTGACCGCAGCAATGCGTGCAGTTACTTGGTAGTATCACCTACTATCCACTCGGCTGATATTCCGCAATCTTCAGCTAAAAGAGTAAAGAGTTCTGACCGCAGCAATGCGTGCAGTTACTTGGTAGTATCACCTACTATCCACTCGGCTGATAATCCTTCCCCTTCAGCTAAAAGAGTAAAGAGTTCTGACCGCAGCAATGCGTGCAGTTACTTGGTAGTATCACCTACTATCCACTCGGCTGATAATCCTTCCCCTTCAGCTAAAAGAGTAAAGAGTTCTGACCGCAGCAATGCGTGCAGTTACTTGGTAGTATCACCTACTATCCACTCGGCTGATATTTCTCCCCCTTCAGCTAAAAGAGTAAAGAGTTCTGACCGCAGCAATGCGTGCAGTTACTTGGTAGTATCACCTACTATCCACTCGGCTGATATTTCTCCCCCTTCAGCTAAAAGAGTAAAGAGTTCTGACCGCAGCAATGCGTGCAGTTACTTGGTAGTATCACCTACTATCCACTCGGCTGATATTCCTCCCCCTTCAGCTAAAAGAGTAAAGAGTTCTGACCGCAGCAATGCGTGCTGTTACTTGGTAGTATCACCTACTATCCACTCGGCTGATATTCCGCAATCTTCAGCTAAAAGAGTAAAGAGTTCTGACCGCAGCAATGCGTGCAGTTACTTGGTAGTATCACCTACTATCCACTCGGCTGATAATCCTTCCCCTTCAGCTAAAAGAGTAAAGAGTTCTGACCGCAGCAATGCGTGCAGTTACTTGGTAGTATCACCTACTATCCACTCGGCTGATATTCCTCAGTCTTCAGCTAAAAGAGTAAAGAGTTCTGACCGCAGCAATGCGTGCAGTTACTTGGTAGTATCACCTACTATCCACTCGGCTGATAATCCTTCCCCTTCAGCTAAAAGAGTAAAGAGTTCTGACCGCAGCAATGCGTGCAGTTACTTGGTAGTATCACCTACTATCCACTCGGCTGATATTTCTCCCCCTTCAGCTACAAGAGTGAAGAGTTCTGACCGCAGCAATGCGTGCAGTTACTTGGTAGTATCACCTACTATCCACTCGGCTGATAATCTTTCCCCTTCAGCTAAAAGAGTAAAGAGTTCTGACCGCAGCAATGCGTGCAGTTACTTGGTAGTATCACCTACTATCCACTCGGCTGATAATCCTTCCCCTTCAGCTAAAAGAGTAAAGAGTTCTGACCGCAGCAATGCGTGCAGTTACTTGGTAGTATCACCTACTATCCACTCGGCTGTTATTTCTCCCCCTTCAGCTAAAAGAGTAAAGAGTTCTGACCGCAGCAATGCGTGCAGTTACTTGGTAGTATCACCTACTATCCACTCGGCTGATAATCCTTCCCCTTCAGCTAAAAGAGTAAAGAGTTCTGACCGCAGCAATGCGTGCAGTTACTTGGTAGTATCACCTACTATCCACTCGGCTGATATTCCTCAGTCTTCAGCTAAAAGAGTAAAGAGTTCTGACCGCAGCAATGCGTGCAGTTACTTGGTAGTATCACCTACTATCCACTCGGCTGATAATCCTTCCCCTTCAGCTAAAAGAGTAAAGAGTTCTGACCGCAGCAATGCGTGCAGTTACTTGGTAGTATCACCTACTATCCACTCGGCTGATAATCCTTCCCCTTCAGCTAAAAGAGTAAAGAGTTCTGACCGCAGCAATGCGTGCAGTTACTTGGTAGTATCACCTACTATCCACTCGGCTGATATTTCTCCCCCTTCAGCTAAAAGAGTAAAGAGTTCTGACCGCAGCAATGCGTGCAGTTACTTGGTAGTATCACCTACTATCCACTCGGCTGATAATCCTTCCCCTTCAGCTAAAAGAGTACAGAGTTCTGACCGCAGCAATGCGTGCAGTTACTTGGTAGTATCACTTACTATCCACTCGGCTGATAATCCTTCCCCTTCAGCTAAAAGAGTAAAGAGTTCTGACCGCAGCAATGCGTGCAGTTACTTGGTAGTATCACCTACTATCCACTCGGCTGATAATCCTTCCCCTTCAGCTAAAAGAGTAAAGAGTTCTGACCGCAGAAATGCGTGCAGTTACTTGGTAGTATCACCTACTATCCACTCGGCTGATAATCCTTCCCCTTCAGCTAAAAGAGTAAAGAGTTCTGACCGCAGAAATGCGTGCAGTTACTTGGTAGTATCACCTACTATCCACTCGGCTGATAATCCTTCCCCTTCAGCTAAAAGAGTAAAGAGTTCTGACCGCAGCAATGCGTGCAGTTACTTGGTAGTATCACCTACTATCCACTCGGCTGATATTCCTCAGTCTTCAGCTAAAAGAGTAAAGAGTTCTGACCGCAGCAATGCGTGCAGTTACTTGGTAGTATCACCTACTATCCACTCGGCTGATAATCCTTCCCCTTCAGCTAAAAGAGTAAAGAGTTCTGACCGCAGCAATGCGTGCAGTTACTTGGTAGTATCACCTACTATCCACTCGGCTGATATTTCTCCCCCTTCAGCTAAAAGAGTAAAGAGTTCTGACCGCAGCAATGCGTGCAGTTACTTGGTAGTATCACCTACTATCCACTCGGCTGATAATCCTTCCCCTTCAGCTAAAAGAGTAAAGAGTTCTGACCGCAGCAATGCGTGCAGTTACTTGGTAGTATCACCTACTATCCACTCGGCTGATATTTCTCCCCCTTCAGCTAAAAGAGTAAAGAGTTCTGACCGCAGCAATGCGTGCAGTTACTTGGTAGTATCACCTACTATCCACTCGGCTGATATTTCTCCCCCTTCAGCTAAAAGAGTAAAGAGTTCTGACCGCAGCAATGCGTGCAGTTACTTGGTAGTATCACCTACTATCCACTCGGCTGATAATCCTTCCCCTTCAGCTAAAAGAGTAAAGAGTTCTGACCGCAGCAATGCGTGCAGTTACTTGGTAGTATCACCTACTATCCACTCGGCTGATAATCCTTCCCCTTCAGCTAAAAGAGTAAAGAGTTCTGACCGCAGCAATGCGTGCAGTTACTTGGTAGTATCACCTACTATCCACTCGGCTGATATTCCTCAGTCTTCAGCTAAAAGAGTAAAGAGTTCTGACCGCAGCAATGCGTGCAGTTACTTGGTAGTATCACCTACTATCCACTCGGCTGATAATCCTTCCCCTTCAGCTAAAAGAGTAAAGAGTTCTGACCGCAGCAATGCGTGCAGTTACTTGGTAGTATCACCTACTATCCACTCGGCTGATATTTCTCCCCCTTCAGCTAAAAGAGTAAAGAGTTCTGACCGCAGCAATGCGTGCAGTTACTTGGTAGTATCACCTACTATCCACTCGGCTGATATTTCTCCCCCTTCAGCTAAAAGAGTAAAGAGTTCTGACCGCAGCAATGCGTGCAGTTACTTGGTAGTATCACCTACTATCCACTCGGCTGATAATCCTTCCCCTTCAGCTAAAAGAGTAAAGAGTTCTGACCGCAGCAATGCGTGCAGTTACTTGGTAGTATCACCTACTATCCACTCGGCTGATATTTCTCCCCCTTCAGCTAAAAGAGTAAAGAGTTCTGACCGCAGCAATGCGTGCAGTTACTTGGTAGTATCACCTACTATCCACTCGGCTGATAATCCTTCCCCTTCAGCTAAAAGAGTAAAGAGTTCTGACCGCAGCAATGCGTGCAGTTACTTGGTAGTATCACCTACTATCCACTCGGCTGATATTCCTCCCCCTTCAGCTAAAAGAGTAAAGAGTTCTGACCGCAGCAATGCGTGCAGTTACTTGGTAGTATCACCTACTATCCACTCGGCTGATAATCCTTCCCCTTCAGCTAAAAGAGTAAAAAGTTCTGACCGCAGCAATGCGTGCAGTTACTTAGTAGTATCGCCTACTATCCACTCGGCTGATAATCCTTCCCCTTCAGCTAAAAGAGTAAAGAGTTCTGACCGCAGCAATGCGTGCAGTTACTTGGTAGTATCACCTACTATCCACTCGGCTGATATTTCTCCCCCTTCAGCTAAAAGAGTAAAGAGTTCTGACCGCAGCAATGCGTGCAGTTACTTGGTAGTATCACCTACTATCCACTCGGCTGATAATCCTTCCCCTTCAGCTAAAAGAGTAAAAAGTTCTGACCGCAGCAATGCGTGCAGTTACTTGGTAGTATCACCTACTATCCACTCGGCTGATATTTCTCCCCCTTCAGCTAAAAGAGTAAAGAGTTCTGACCGCAGCAATGCGTGCAGTTACTTGGTAGTATCACCTACTATCCACTCGGCTGATATTCCTCAGTCTTCAGCTAAAAGAGTAAAGAGTTCTGACCGCAGCAATGCGTGCAGTTACTTGGTAGTATCACCTACTATCCACTCGGCTGATATTCCTTCCCCTTCAGCTAAAAGAGTAAAGAGTTCTGACCGCAGCAATGCGTGCAGTTACTTGGTAGTATCACCTACTATCCACTCGGCTGATATTCCTCCGCCTTCAGCTAAAAGAGTAAAGAGTTCTGACCGCAGCAATGCGTGCAGTTACTTGGTAGTATCACCTACTATCCACTCGGCTGATATTCCTTCCCCTTCAGCTAAAAGAGTAAAGAGTTCTGACCGCAGCAATGCGTGCAGTTACTTGGTAGTATCACCTACTATCCACTCGGCTGATATTCCTTCCCCTTCAGCTAAAAGAGTAAAGAGTTCTGACCGCAGCAATGCGTGCAGTTACTTGGTAGTATCACCTACTATCCACTCGGCTGATATTTCTCCCCCTTCAGCTAAAAGAGTAAAGAGTTCTGACCGCAGCAATGCGTGCAGTTACTTGGTAGTATCACCTACTATCCACTCGGCTGATATTCCTTCCCCTTCAGCTAAAAGAGTAAAGAGTTCTGACCGCAGCAATGCGTGCAGTTACTTGGTAGTATCACCTACTATCCACTCGGCTGATATTCCGCAATCTTCAGCTAAAAGAGTAAAGAGTTCTGACCGCAGCAATGCGTGCAGTTACTTGGTAGTATCACCTACTATCCACTCGGCTGATATTCCGCAATCTTCAGCTAAAAGAGTAAAGAGTTCTGACCGCAGCAATGCGTGCAGTTACTTGGTAGTATCACCTACTATCCACTCGGCTGATAATCCTTCCCCTTCAGCTAAAAGAGTAAAGAGTTCTGACCGCAGCAATGCGTGCAGTTACTTGGTAGTATCACCTACTATCCACTCGGCTGATATTCCGCAATCTTCAGCTAAAAGAGTAAAGAGTTCTGACCGCAGCAATGCGTGCAGTTACTTGGTAGTATCACCTACTATCCACTCGGCTGATATTCCGCAATCTTCAGCTAAAAGAGTAAAGAGTTCTGACCGCAGCAATGCGTGCAGTTACTTGGTAGTATCACCTACTATCCACTCGGCTGATATTCCGCAATCTTCAGCTAAAAGAGTAAAGAGTTCTGACCGCAGCAATGCGTGCAGTTACTTGGTAGTATCACCTACTATCCACTCGGCTGATATTCCTCAGTCTTCAGCTAAAAGAGTAAAGAGTTCTGACCGCAGCAATGCGTGCAGTTACTTGGTAGAATCACCTACTATCCACTCGGCTGATATTCCGCAATCTTCAGCTAAAAGAGTAAAGAGTTCTGACCGCAGCAATGCGTGCAGTTACTTGGTAGTATCACCTACTATCCACTCGGCTGATAATCCTTCCCCTTCAGCTAAAAGAGTAAAGAGTTCTGACCGCAGCAATGCGTGCAGTTACTTGGTAGTATCACCTACTATCCACTCGGCTGATATTCCGCAATCTTCAGCTAAAAGAGTAAAGAGTTCTGACCGCAGCAATGCGTGCAGTTACTTGGTAGTATCACCTACTATCCACTCGGCTGATAATCCTTCCCCTTCAGCTAAAAGAGTAAAGAGTTCTGACCGCAGCAATGCGTGCAGTTACTTGGTAGTATCACCTACTATCCACTCGGCTGATATTCCGCAATCTTCAGCTAAAAGAGTAAAGAGTTCTGACCGCAGCAATGCGTGCAGTTACTTGGTAGTATCACCTACTATCCACTCGGCTGATAATCCTTCCCCTTCAGCTAAAAGAGTAAAGAGTTCTGACCGCAGCAATGCGTGCAGTTACTTGGTAGTATCACCTACTATCCACTCGGCTGATATTTCTCCCCCTTCAGCTAAAAGAGTAAAGAGTTCTGACCGCAGTAATGCGTGCAGTTACTTGGTAGTATCACCTACTATCCACTCGGCTGATATTCCTTCCCCTTCAGCTAAAAGAGTAAAGAGTTCTGACCGCAGCAATGCGTGCAGTTGCTTGGTAGTATCACCTACTATCCACTCGGCTGATATTCCTTCCCCTTCAGCTAAAAGAGTAAAGAGTTCTGACCGCAGTAATGCGTGCAGTTACTTGGTAGTATCACCTACTATCCACTCGGCTGATATTCCGCAATCTTCAGCTAAAAGAGTAAAGAGTTCTGACCGCAGCAATGCGTGCAGTTACTTGGTAGTATCACCTACTATCCACTCGGCTGATATTCTTTCCCCTTCAGCTAAAAGAGTAAAGAGTTCTGACCGCAGCAATGCGTGCAGTTACTTGGTAGTATCACCTACTATCCACTCGGCTGATATTTCTCCCCCTTCAGCTAAAAGAGTAAAGAGTTCTGACCGCAGCAATGCGTGCAGTTACTTGGTAGTATCACCTACTATCCACTCGGCTGATATTCCTTCCCCTTCAGCTAAAAGAGTAAAGAGTTCTGACCGCAGCAATGCGTGCAGTTACTTGGTAGTATCACCTACTATTCACTCGGCTGATATTCCGCAATCTTCAGCTAAAAGAGTAAAGAGTTCTGACCGCAGTAATGCGTGCAGTTACTTGGTAGTATCACCTACTATCCACTCGGCTGATATTCCTCAGTCTTCAGCTAAAAGAGTAAAGAGTTCTGACCGCAGCAATGCGTGCAGTTACTTGGTAGTATCACCTACTATCCACTCGGCTGATATTGCGCAATCTTCAGCTAAAAGAGTAAAGAGTTCTGACCGCAGCAATGCGTGCAGTTACTTGGTAGTATCACCTACTATCCACTCGGCTGATATTGCGCAATCTTCAGCTAAAAGAGTAAAGAGTTCTGACCGCAGCAATGCGTGCAGTTACTTGGTAGTATCACCTACTATCCACTCGGCTGATATTGCGCAATCTTCAGCTAAAAGAGTAAAGAGTTCTGACCGCAGCAATGCGTGCAGTTACTTGGTAGTATCACCTACTATCCACTCGGCTGATATTGCGCAATCTTCAGCTAAAAGAGTAAAGCGTTCTGACCGCAGCAATGCGTGCAGTTACTTGGTAGTATCACCTACTATCCACTCGGCTGATCTTCCTCAGTCTTCATCTAAAAGAGTTAAGAGTTCTGACCGCAGCAATGCGTGCAGTTACTTGGTAGTCTCACCTACTATCCACTCGGCTGATATTCCTTCCCCTTCAGCTAAAAGAGTAAAGAGTTCTGACCGCAGCAATGCGTGCAGTTACTTGGTAGTATCACCTACTATCCACTCGGCAGATATTTCTCCGCCTTCAGCTAAAAGAGTAAAGAGTTCTGACCGCAGCAATGCGTGCAGTTACTTGGTAGTATCACCTACTATCCACTCGGCTGATATTCCTTCCCCTTCAGCTAAAAGAGTAAAGAGTTCTGACCGCAGCAATGCGTGCAGTTACTTGGTAGTATCACCTACTATCCACTCGGCTGATAATCCTTCCCCTTCAGCTAAAAGAGTAAAGAGTTCTGACCGCAGCAATGCGTGCAGTTACTTGGTAGTATCACCTACTATCCACTCGGCTGATATTCCTTCCCCTTCAGCTAAAAGAGTAAAGAGTTCTGACCGCAGCAATGCGTGCAGTTACTTGGTAGTATCACCTACTATCCACTCGGCTGATATTGCGCAATCTTCAGCTAAAAGAGTAAAGAGTTCTGACCGCAGCAATGCGTGCAGTTACTTGGTAGTATCACCTACTATCCACTTGGCTGATATTCCTTCCCCTTCAGCTAAAAGAGTAAAGAGTTCTGACCGCAGCAATGCGTGCAGTTACTTGGTAGTATCACCTACTATCCACTCGGCTGATATTCCTTCCCCTTCAGCTAAAAGAGTAAAGAGTTCTGACCGCAGCAATGCGTGCAGTTACTTGGTAGTATCACCTACTATCCACTTGGCTGATATTCCTTCCCCTTCAGCTAAAAGAGTAAAGAGTTCTGACCGCAGCAATGCGTGCAGTTACTTGGTAGTATCACCTACTATCCACTCGGCTGATATTGCGCAATCTTCAGCTAAAAGAGTAAAGAGTTCTGACCGCAGCAATGCGTGCAGTTACTTGGTAGTATCACCTACTATCCACTCGGCTGATATTGCGCAATCTTCAGCTAAAAGAGTAAAGCGTTCTGACCGCAGCAATGCGTGCAGTTACTTGGTAGTATCACCTACTATCCACTCGGCTGATCTTCCTCAGTCTTCATCTAAAAGAGTTAAGAGTTCTGACCGCAGCAATGCGTGCAGTTACTTGGTAGTCTCACCTACTATCCACTCGGCTGATATTCCTTCCCCTTCAGCTAAAAGAGTAAAGAGTTCTGACCGCAGCAATGCGTGCAGTTACTTGGTAGTATCACCTACTATCCACTCGGCAGATATTTCTCCGCCTTCAGCTAAAAGAGTAAAGAGTTCTGACCGCAGCAATGCGTGCAGTTACTTGGTAGTATCACCTACTATCCACTCGGCTGATATTCCTTCCCCTTCAGCTAAAAGAGTAAAGAGTTCTGACCGCAGCAATGCGTGCAGTTACTTGGTAGTATCACCTACTATCCACTCGGCTGATATTCCTTCCCCTTCAGCTAAAAGAGTAAAGAGTTCTGACCGCAGCAATGCGTGCAGTTACTTGGTAGTATCACCTACTATCCACTCGGCTGATATTCCTTCCCCTTCAGCTAAAAGAGTAAAGAGTTCTGACCGCAGCAATGCGTGCAGTTACTTGGTAGTATCACCTACTATCCACTCGGCTGATATTCCTTCCCCTTCAGCTAAAAGAGTAAAGAGTTCTGACCGCAGCAATGCGTGCAGTTACTTGGTAGTATCACCTACTATCCACTTGGCTGATATTCCTTCCCCTTCAGCTAAAAGAGTAAAGAGTTCTGACCGCAGCAATGCGTGCAGTTACTTGGTAGTATCACCTACTATCCACTTGGCTGATATTCCTTCCCCTTCAGCTAAAAGAGTAAAGAGTTCTGACCGCAGCAATGCGTGCAGTTACTTGGTAGTATCACCTACTATCCACTTGGCTGATATTCCTTCCCCTTCAGCTAAAAGAGTAAAGAGTTCTGACCGCAGCAATGCGTGCAGTTACTTGGTAGTATCACCTACTATCCACTCGGCTGATATTTCTCCCCCTTCAGCTAAAAGAGTAAAGAGTTCTGACCGCAGCAATGCGTGCAGTTACTTGGTAGTATCACCTACTATCCACTTGGCTGATATTCCTTCCCCTTCAGCTAAAAGAGTAAAGAGTTCTGACCGCAGCAATGCGTGCAGTTACTTGGTAGTATCACCTACTATCCACTCGGCTGATATTTCTCCCCCTTCAGCTAAAAGAGTAAAGAGTTCTGACCGCAGCAATGCGTGCAGTTACTTGGTAGTATCACCTACTATCCACTTGGCTGATATTCCTTCCCCTTCAGCTAAAAGAGTAAAGAGTTCTGACCGCAGCAATGCGTGCAGTTACTTGGTAGTATCACCTACTATCCACTTGGCTGATATTCCTTCCCCTTCAGCTAAAAGAGTAAAGAGTTCTGACCGCAGCAATGCGTGCAGTTACTTGGTAGTATCACCTACTATCCACTTGGCTGATATTCCTTCCCCTTCAGCTAAAAGAGTAAAGAGTTCTGACCGCAGCAATGCGTGCAGTTACTTGGTAGTATCACCTACTATCCACTCGGCTGATATTGCGCAATCTTCAGCTAAAAGAGTAAAGCGTTCTGACCGCAGCAATGCGTGCAGTTACTTGGTAGTATCACCTACTATCCACTCGGCTGATCTTCCTCAGTCTTCATCTAAAAGAGTTAAGAGTTCTGACCGCAGCAATGCGTGCAGTTACTTGGTAGTCTCACCTACTATCCACTCGGCTGATATTCCTTCCCCTTCAGCTAAAAGAGTAAAGAGTTCTGACCGCAGCAATGCGTGCAGTTACTTGGTAGTATCACCTACTATCCACTCGGCAGATATTTCTCCGCCTTCAGCTAAAAGAGTAAAGAGTTCTGACCGCAGCAATGCGTGCAGTTACTTGGTAGTATCACCTACTATCCACTCGGCTGATATTCCTTCCCCTTCAGCTAAAAGAGTAAAGAGTTCTGACCGCAGCAATGCGTGCAGTTACTTGGTAGTATCACCTACTATCCACTCGGCTGATATTCCTTCCCCTTCAGCTAAAAGAGTAAAGAGTTCTGACCGCAGCAATGCGTGCAGTTACTTGGTAGTATCACCTACTATACACTCGGCAGATATTTCTCCGCCTTCAGCTAAAAGAGTAAAGAGTTCTGACCGCAGCAATGCGTGCAGTTACTTGGTAGTATCACCTACTATCCACTCGGCTGATATTCCTTCCCCTTCAGCTAAAAGAGTAAAGAGTTCTGACCGCAGCAATGCGTTCAGTTACTTGGTAGTATCACCTACTATCCACTCGGCAGATATTTCTCCGCCTTCAGCTAAAAGAGTAAAGAGTTCTGACCGCAGCAATGCGTGCAGTTACTTGGTAGTATCACCTACTATCCACTCGGCTGATATTTCTCCCCCTTCAGCTAAAAGAGTAAAGAGTTCTGACCGCAGCAATGCGTGCAGTTACTTGGTAGTATCACCTACTATCCACTCGGCTGATATTCCTTCCCCTTCAGCTAAAAGAGTAAAGAGTTCTGACCGCAGCAATGCGTGCAGTTACTTGGTAGTATCACCTACTATCCACTCGGCTGATATTCCTTCCCCTTCAGCTAAAAGAGTAAAGAGTTCTGACCGCAGCAATGCGTGCAGTTACTTGGTAGTATCACCTACTATCCACTCGGCTGATATTCCTTCCCCTTCAGCTAAAAGAATAAAGAGTTCTGACCGCAGTAATGCGTTCAGTTACTTGGTAGTATCACCTACTATCCACTCGGCTGATATTCCTTCCCCTTCAGCTGAAAGAGTAAAGAGTTCTGACCGCAGCAATGCGTGCAGTTACTTGGTAGTATCACCTACTATCCACTCGGCTGATATTCCTTCCCCTTCAGCTAAAAGAATAAAGAGTTCTGACCGCAGTAATGCGTTCAGTTACTTGGTAGTATCACCTACTATCCACTTGGCTGATATTCCTTCCCCTTCAGCTGAAAGAGTAAAGAGTTCTGACCGCAGCAATGCGTGCAGTTACTTGGTAGTATCACCTACTATCCACTCGGCTGATATTCCTCAGTCTTCAGCTAAAAGAGTAAAGAGTTCTGACCGCAGCAATGCGTGCAGTTACTTGGTAGTATCACCTACTATCCACTCGGCTGATATTCCTTCCCCTTCAGCTAAAAGAGTAAAGAGTTCTGACCGCAGCAATGCGTGCAGTTACTTGGTAGTATCACCTACTATCCACTCGGCTGATATTCCTTCCCCTTCAGCTAAAAGAGTAAAGAGTTCTGACCGCAGCAATGCGTGCAGTTACTTGGTAGTATCACCTACTATCCACTCGGCTGATATTCCTCAGTCTTCAGCTAAAAGAGTAAAGAGTTCTGACCGCAGCAATGCGTGCAGTTACTTGGTAGTATCACCTACTATCCACTCGGCTGATATTCCTCAGTCTTCAGCTAAAAGAGTAAAGAGTTCTGACCGCAGCAATGCGTGCAGTTACTTGGTAGTATCACCTACTATCCACTCGGCTGATATTTCTCCCCCTTCAGCTAAAAGAGTAAAGAGTTCTGACCGCAGCAATGCGTGCAGTTACTTGGTAGTATCACCTACTATCCACTCGGCTGATATTCCTCAGTCTTCAGCTAAAAGAGTAAAGAGTTCTGACCGCAGTAATGCGTGCAGTTACTTGGTAGTATCACCTACTATCCACTCGGCTGATATTTCTCCCCCTTCAGCTAAAAGAGTAAAGAGTTCTGACCGCAGCAATGCGTGCAGTTACTTGGTAGTATCACCTACTATCCACTCGGCTGATATTCCTCAGTCTTCAGCTAAAAGAGTAAAGAGTTCTGACCGCAGCAATGCGTGCAGTTACTTGGTAGTATCACCTACTATCCACTCGGCTGATATTCCTCAGTCTTCAGCTAAAAGAGTAAAGAGTTCTGACCGCAGTAATGCGTGCAGTTACTTGGTAGTATCACCTACTATCCACTCGGCTGATATTTCTCCCCCTTCAGCTAAAAGAGTAAAGAGTTCTGACCGCAGCAATGCGTGCAGTTACTTGGTAGTATCACCTACTATCCACTCGGCTGATATTCCTCAGTCTTCAGCTAAAAGAGTAAAGAGTTCTGACCGCAGCAATGCGTGCAGTTACTTGGTAGTATCACCTACTATCCACTCGGCTGATATTCCTTCCCCTTCAGCTAAAAGAGTAAAGAGTTCTGACCGCAGCAATGCGTTCAGTTACTTGGTAGTATCACCTACTATCCACTCGGCAGATATTTCTCCGCCTTCAGCTAAAAGAGTAAAGAGTTCTGACCGCAGCAATGCGTGCAGTTACTTGGTAGTATCACCTACTATCCACTCGGCTGATATTCCTTCCCCTTCAGCTAAAAGAGTAAAGAGTTCTGACCGCAGCAATGCGTGCAGTTACTTGGTAGTATCACCTACTATCCACTTGGCTGATATTCCTTCCCCTTCAGCTGAAAGAGTAAAGAGTTCTGACCGCAGCAATGCGTGCAGTTACTTGGTAGTATCACCTACTATCCACTCGGCTGATATTCCTCAGTCTTCAGCTAAAAGAGTAAAGAGTTCTGACCGCAGCAATGCGTGCAGTTACTTGGTAGTATCACCTACTATCCACTCGGCTGATATTCCTCAGTCTTCAGCTAAAAGAGTAAAGAGTTCTGACCGCAGCAATGCGTGCAGTTACTTGGTAGTATCACCTACTATCCACTCGGCTGATATTCCTTCCCCTTCAGCTAAAAGAGTAAAGAGTTCTGACCGCAGCAATGCGTGCAGTTACTTGGTAGTATCACCTACTATCCACTCGGCTGATATTTCTCCCCCTTCAGCTAAAAGAGTAAAGAGTTCTGACCGCAGCAATGCGTGCAGTTACTTGGTAGTATCACCTACTATCCACTCGGCAGATATTTCTCCGCCTTCAGCTAAAAGAGTAAAGAGTTCTGACCGCAGCAATGCGTGCAGTTACTTGGTAGTATCACCTACTATCCACTCGGCAGATATTTCTCCGCCTTCAGCTAAAAGAGTAAAGAGTTCTGACCGCAGCAATGCGTGCAGTTACTTGGTAGTATCACCTACTATCCACTCGGCTGATATTCCTTCCCCTTCAGCTAAAAGAATAAAGAGTTCTGACCGCAGTAATGCGTTCAGTTACTTGGTAGTATCACCTACTATCCACTTGGCTGATATTCCTTCCCCTTCAGCTGAAAGAGTAAAGAGTTCTGACCGCAGCAATGCGTGCAGTTACTTGGTAGTATCACCTACTATCCACTCGGCTGATATTCCTCAGTCTTCAGCTAAAAGAGTAAAGAGTTCTGACCGCAGCAATGCGTGCAGTTACTTGGTAGTATCACCTACTATCCACTCGGCTGATATTCCTCAGTCTTCAGCTAAAAGAGTAAAGAGTTCTGACCGCAGCAATGCGTGCAGTTACTTGGTAGTATCACCTACTATCCACTCGGCTGATATTTCTCCCCCTTCAGCTAAAAGAGTAAAGAGTTCTGACCGCAGCAATGCGTGCAGTTACTTGGTAGTATCACCTACTATCCACTCGGCAGATATTCCTCAGTCTTCAGCTAAAAGAGTAAAGAGTTCTGACCGCAGCAATGCGTGCAGTTACTTGGTAGTATCACCTACTATCCACTCGGCTGATATTCCTTCCCCTTCAGCTAAAAGAGTAAAGAGTTCTGACCGCAGCAATGCGTGCAGTTACTTGGTAGTATCACCTACTATCCACTCGGCTGATATTTCTCCCCCTTCAGCTAAAAGAGTAAAGAGTTCTGACCGCAGCAATGCGTGCAGTTACTTGGTAGTATCACCTACTATCCACTCGGCAGATATTTCTCCGCCTTCAGCTAAAAGAGTAAAGAGTTCTGACCGCAGCAATGCGTGCAGTTACTTGGTAGTATCACCTACTATCCACTCGGCAGATATTTCTCCGCCTTCAGCTAAAAGAGTAAAGAGTTCTGACCGCAGCAATGCGTGCAGTTACTTGGTAGTATCACCTACTATCCACTCGGCTGATATTCCTTCCCCTTCAGCTAAAAGAATAAAGAGTTCTGACCGCAGTAATGCGTTCAGTTACTTGGTAGTATCACCTACTATCCACTTGGCTGATATTCCTTCCCCTTCAGCTGAAAGAGTAAAGAGTTCTGACCGCAGCAATGCGTGCAGTTACTTGGTAGTATCACCTACTATCCACTCGGCTGATATTCCTCAGTCTTCAGCTAAAAGAGTAAAGAGTTCTGACCGCAGCAATGCGTGCAGTTACTTGGTAGTATCACCTACTATCCACTCGGCTGATATTCCTTCCCCTTCAGCTAAAAGAGTAAAGAGTTCTGACCGCAGCAATGCGTGCAGTTACTTGGTAGTATCACCTACTATCCACTCGGCTGATATTTCTCCCCCTTCAGCTAAAAGAGTAAAGAGTTCTGACCGCAGCAATGCGTGCAGTTACTTGGTAGTATCACCTACTATCCACTCGGCAGATATTTCTCCGCCTTCAGCTAAAAGAGTAAAGAGTTCTGACCGCAGCAATGCGTGCAGTTACTTGGTAGTATCACCTACTATCCACTCGGCAGATATTTCTCCGCCTTCAGCTAAAAGAGTAAAGAGTTCTGACCGCAGCAATGCGTGCAGTTACTTGGTAGTATCACCTACTATCCACTTGGCTGATATTCCTTCCCCTTCAGCTGAAAGAGTAAAGAGTTCTGACCGCAGCAATGCGTGCAGTTACTTGGTAGTATCACCTACTATCCACTCGGCTGATATTCCTCAGTCTTCAGCTAAAAGAGTAAAGAGTTCTGACCGCAGCAATGCGTGCAGTTACTTGGTAGTATCACCTACTATCCACTCGGCTGATATTCCTCAGTCTTCAGCTAAAAGAGTAAAGAGTTCTGACCGCAGCAATGCGTGCAGTTACTTGGTAGTATCACCTACTATCCACTCGGCTGATATTCCTTCCCCTTCAGCTAAAAGAGTAAAGAGTTCTGACCGCAGCAATGCGTGCAGTTACTTGGTAGTATCACCTACTATCCACTCGGCTGATATTTCTCCCCCTTCAGCTAAAAGAGTAAAGAGTTCTGACCGCAGCAATGCGTGCAGTTACTTGGTAGTATCACCTACTATCCACTCGGCTGATATTCCTTCCCCTTCAGCTAAAAGAGTAAAGAGTTCTGACCGCAGCAATGCGTGCAGTTACTTGGTAGTATCACCTACTATCCACTCGGCAGATATTTCTCCGCCTTCAGCTAAAAGAGTAAAGAGTTCTGACCGCAGCAATGCGTGCAGTTACTTGGTAGTATCACCTACTATCCACTTGGCTGATATTCCTTTCCCTTCAGCTAAAAGAGTAAAGAGTTCTGACCGCAGCAATGCGTGCAGTTACTTGGTAGTATCACCTACTATCCACTCGGCAGATATTTCTCCGCCTTCAGCTAAAAGAGTAAAGAGTTCTGACCGCAGCAATGCGTGCAGTTACTTGGTAGTATCACCTACTATCCACTCGGCTGATATTCCTTCCCCTTCAGCTAAAAGAGTAAAGAGTTCTGACCGCAGCAATGCGTGCAGTTACTTGGTAGTATCACCTACTATCCACTCGGCTGATATTCCTCAGTCTTCAGCTAAAAGAGTAAAGAGTTCTGACCGCAGTAATGCGTGCAGTTACTTGGTAGTATCACCTACTATCCACTCGGCTGATATTTCTCCCCCTTCAGCTAAAAGAGTAAAGAGTTCTGACCGCAGCAATGCGTGCAGTTACTTGGTAGTATCACCTACTATCCACTCGGCTGATATTCCTCAGTCTTCAGCTAAAAGAGTAAAGAGTTCTGACCGCAGCAATGCGTGCAGTTACTTGGTAGTATCACCTACTATCCACTCGGCTGATATTCCTTCCCCTTCAGCTAAAAGAGTAAAGAGTTCTGACCGCAGCAATGCGTGCAGTTACTTGGTAGTATCACCTACTATCCACTCGGCAGATATTTCTCCGCCTTCAGCTAAAAGAGTAAAGAGTTCTGACCGCAGCAATGCGTTCAGTTACTTGGTAGTATCACCTACTATCCACTCGGCTGATATTCCTTCCCCTTCAGCTAAAAGAGTAAAGAGTTCTGACCGCAGCAATGCGTGCAGTTACTTGGTAGTATCACCTACTATCCACTCGGCTGATATTCCTTCCCCTTCAGCTAAAAGAATAAAGAGTTCTGACCGCAGTAATGCGTTCAGTTACTTGGTAGTATCACCTACTATCCACTTGGCTGATATTCCTTCCCCTTCAGCTGAAAGAGTAAAGAGTTCTGACCGCAGCAATGCGTGCAGTTACTTGGTAGTATCACCTACTATCCACTCGGCTGATATTCCTCAGTCTTCAGCTAAAAGAGTAAAGAGTTCTGACCGCAGCAATGCGTGCAGTTACTTGGTAGTATCACCTACTATCCACTCGGCTGATATTCCTCAGTCTTCAGCTAAAAGAGTAAAGAGTTCTGACCGCAGCAATGCGTGCAGTTACTTGGTAGTATCACCTACTATCCACTCGGCTGATATTCCTTCCCCTTCAGCTAAAAGAGTAAAGAGTTCTGACCGCAGCAATGCGTTCAGTTACTTGGTAGTATCACCTACTATCCACTCGGCAGATATTTCTCCGCCTTCAGCTAAAAGAGTAAAGAGTTCTGACCGCAGCAATGCGTGCAGTTACTTGGTAGTATCACCTACTATCCACTCGGCTGATATTCCTTCCCCTTCAGCTAAAAGAGTAAAGAGTTCTGACCGCAGCAATGCGTGCAGTTACTTGGTAGTATCACCTACTATCCACTCGGCTGATATTTCTCCCCCTTCAGCTAAAAGAGTAAAGAGTTCTGACCGCAGCAATGCGTGCAGTTACTTGGTAGTATCACCTACTATCCACTCGGCTGATATTCCTTCCCCTTCAGCTAAAAGAGTAAAGAGTTCTGACCGCAGCAATGCGTGCAGTTACTTGGTAGTATCACCTACTATCCACTCGGCTGATATTCCTTCCCCTTCAGCTAAAAGAATAAAGAGTTCTGACCGCAGCAATGCGTGCAGTTACTTGGTAGTATCACCTACTATCCACTCGGCTGATATTCCTTCCCCTTCAGCTAAAAGAGTAAAGAGTTCTGACCGCAGCAATGCGTGCAGTTACTTGGTAGTATCACCTACTATCCACTCGGCAGATATTTCTCCGCCTTCAGCTAAAAGAGTAAAGAGTTCTGACCGCAGCAATGCGTGCAGTTACTTGGTAGTATCACCTACTATCCACTTGGCTGATATTCCTTTCCCTTCAGCTAAAAGAGTAAAGAGTTCTGACCGCAGCAATGCGTGCAGTTACTTGGTAGTATCACCTACTATCCACTCGGCAGATATTTCTCCGCCTTCAGCTAAAAGAGTAAAGAGTTCTGACCGCAGCAATGCGTGCAGTTACTTGGTAGTATCACCTACTATCCACTCGGCTGATATTCCTTCCCCTTCAGCTAAAAGAGTAAAGAGTTCTGACCGCAGCAATGCGTTCAGTTACTTGGTAGTATCACCTACTATCCACTCGGCAGATATTTCTCCGCCTTCAGCTAAAAGAGTAAAGAGTTCTGACCGCAGCAATGCGTGCAGTTACTTGGTAGTATCACCTACTATCCACTCGGCTGATATTCCTCAGTCTTCAGCTAAAAGAGTAAAGAGTTCTGACCGCAGCAATGCGTGCAGTTACTTGGTAGTATCACCTACTATCCACTCGGCTGATATTCCTTCCCCTTCAGCTAAAAGAGTAAAGAGTTCTGACCGCAGCAATGCGTGCAGTTACTTGGTAGTATCACCTACTATCCACTTGGCTGATATTCCTTCCCCTTCAGCTAAAAGAGTAAAGAGTTCTGACCGCAGCAATGCGTGCAGTTACTTGGTAGTATCACCTACTATCCACTTGGCTGATATTCCTTCCCCTTCAGCTAAAAGAGTAAAGAGTTCTGACCGCAGCAATGCGTGCAGTTACTTGGTAGTATCACCTACTATCCACTTGGCTGATATTCCTTCCCCTTCAGCTAAAAGAGTAAAGAGTTCTGACCGCAGCAATGCGTGCAGTTACTTGGTAGTATCACCTACTATCCACTCGGCAGATATTTCTCCGCCTTCAGCTAAAAGAGTAAAGAGTTCTGACCGCAGCAATGCGTGCAGTTACTTGGTAGTATCACCTACTATCCACTCGGCAGATATTTCTCCGCCTTCAGCTAAAAGAGTAAAGAGTTCTGACCGCAGCAATGCGTGCAGTTACTTGGTAGTATCACCTACTATCCACTTGGCTGATATTCCTTCCCCTTCAGCTAAAAGAGTAAAGAGTTCTGACCGCAGCAATGCGTGCAGTTACTTGGTAGTATCACCTACTATCCACTTGGCTGATATTCCTTCCCCTTCAGCTAAAAGAGTAAAGAGTTCTGACCGCAGCAATGCGTGCAGTTACTTGGTAGTATCACCTACTATCCACTTGGCTGATATTCCTTCCCCTTCAGCTAAAAGAGTAAAGAGTTCTGACCGCAGCAATGCGTGCAGTTACTTGGTAGTATCACCTACTATCCACTCGGCAGATATTTCTCCGCCTTCAGCTAAAAGAGTAAAGAGTTCTGACCGCAGCAATGCGTGCAGTTACTTGGTAGTATCACCTACTATCCACTCGGCAGATATTTCTCCGCCTTCAGCTAAAAGAGTAAAGAGTTCTGACCGCAGCAATGCGTGCAGTTACTTGGTAGTATCACCTACTATCCACTTGGCTGATATTCCTTCCCCTTCAGCTAAAAGAGTAAAGAGTTCTGACCGCAGCAATGCGTGCAGTTACTTGGTAGTATCACCTACTATCCACTTGGCTGATATTCCTTCCCCTTCAGCTAAAAGAGTAAAGAGTTCTGACCGCAGCAATGCGTGCAGTTACTTGGTAGTATCACCTACTATCCACTTGGCTGATATTCCTTCCCCTTCAGCTAAAAGAGTAAAGAGTTCTGACCGCAGCAATGCGTGCAGTTACTTGGTAGTATCACCTACTATACACTCGGCAGATATTTCTCCGCCTTCAGCTAAAAGAGTAAAGAGTTCTGACCGCAGCAATGCGTGCAGTTACTTGGTAGTATCACCTACTATCCACTCGGCTGATATTCCTTCCCCTTCAGCTAAAAGAGTAAAGAGTTCTGACCGCAGCAATGCGTTCAGTTACTTGGTAGTATCACCTACTATCCACTCGGCAGATATTTCTCCGCCTTCAGCTAAAAGAGTAAAGAGTTCTGACCGCAGCAATGCGTGCAGTTACTTGGTAGTATCACCTACTATCCACTCGGCTGATATTTCTCCCCCTTCAGCTAAAAGAGTAAAGAGTTCTGACCGCAGCAATGCGTGCAGTTACTTGGTAGTATCACCTACTATCCACTCGGCTGATATTCCTTCCCCTTCAGCTAAAAGAGTAAAGAGTTCTGACCGCAGCAATGCGTGCAGTTACTTGGTAGTATCACCTACTATCCACTCGGCTGATATTCCTTCCCCTTCAGCTAAAAGAGTAAAGAGTTCTGACCGCAGCAATGCGTGCAGTTACTTGGTAGTATCACCTACTATCCACTCGGCTGATATTCCTTCCCCTTCAGCTAAAAGAATAAAGAGTTCTGACCGCAGTAATGCGTTCAGTTACTTGGTAGTATCACCTACTATCCACTCGGCTGATATTCCTTCCCCTTCAGCTGAAAGAGTAAAGAGTTCTGACCGCAGCAATGCGTGCAGTTACTTGGTAGTATCACCTACTATCCACTCGGCTGATATTCCTTCCCCTTCAGCTAAAAGAGTAAAGAGTTCTGACCGCAGCAATGCGTGCAGTTACTTGGTAGTATCACCTACTATCCACTCGGCTGATATTCCTTCCCCTTCAGCTAAAAGAGTAAAGAGTTCTGACCGCAGCAATGCGTGCAGTTACTTGGTAGTATCACCTACTATCCACTCGGCTGATATTCCTTCCCCTTCAGCTAAAAGAATAAAGAGTTCTGACCGCAGTAATGCGTTCAGTTACTTGGTAGTATCACCTACTATCCACTTGGCTGATATTCCTTCCCCTTCAGCTGAAAGAGTAAAGAGTTCTGACCGCAGCAATGCGTGCAGTTACTTGGTAGTATCACCTACTATCCACTCGGCTGATATTCCTCAGTCTTCAGCTAAAAGAGTAAAGAGTTCTGACCGCAGCAATGCGTGCAGTTACTTGGTAGTATCACCTACTATCCACTCGGCTGATATTCCTTCCCCTTCAGCTAAAAGAGTAAAGAGTTCTGACCGCAGCAATGCGTGCAGTTACTTGGTAGTATCACCTACTATCCACTCGGCTGATATTCCTTCCCCTTCAGCTAAAAGAGTAAAGAGTTCTGACCGCAGCAATGCGTGCAGTTACTTGGTAGTATCACCTACTATCCACTCGGCTGATATTCCTCAGTCTTCAGCTAAAAGAGTAAAGAGTTCTGACCGCAGCAATGCGTGCAGTTACTTGGTAGTATCACCTACTATCCACTCGGCTGATATTCCTCAGTCTTCAGCTAAAAGAGTAAAGAGTTCTGACCGCAGCAATGCGTGCAGTTACTTGGTAGTATCACCTACTATCCACTCGGCTGATATTCCTCAGTCTTCAGCTAAAAGAGTAAAGAGTTCTGACCGCAGTAATGCGTGCAGTTACTTGGTAGTATCACCTACTATCCACTCGGCTGATATTCCTCAGTCTTCAGCTAAAAGAGTAAAGAGTTCTGACCGCAGTAATGCGTGCAGTTACTTGGTAGTATCACCTACTATCCACTCGGCTGATATTTCTCCCCTTTCAGCTAAAAGAGTAAAGAGTTCTGACCGCAGCAATGCGTGCAGTTACTTGGTAGTATCACCTACTATCCACTCGGCTGATATTCCTCAGTCTTCAGCTAAAAGAGTAAAGAGTTCTGACCGCAGCAATGCGTGCAGTTACTTGGTAGTATCACCTACTATCCACTCGGCTGATATTCCTTCCCCTTCAGCTAAAAGAGTAAAGAGTTCTGACCGCAGCAATGCGTGCAGTTACTTGGTAGTATCACCTACTATCCACTCGGCAGATATTTCTCCGCCTTCAGCTAAAAGAGTAAAGAGTTCTGACCGCAGCAATGCGTTCAGTTACTTGGTAGTATCACCTACTATCCACTCGGCAGATATTTCTCCGCCTTCAGCTAAAAGAGTAAAGAGTTCTGACCGCAGCAATGCGTGCAGTTACTTGGTAGTATCACCTACTATCCACTCGGCTGATATTCCTTCCCCTTCAGCTAAAAGAGTAAAGAGTTCTGACCGCAGCAATGCGTGCAGTTACTTGGTAGTATCACCTACTATCCACTCGGCTGATATTCCTTCCCCTTCAGCTAAAAGAATAAAGAGTTCTGACCGCAGTAATGCGTTCAGTTACTTGGTAGTATCACCTACTATCCACTTGGCTGATATTCCTTCCCCTTCAGCTGAAAGAGTAAAGAGTTCTGACCGCAGCAATGCGTGCAGTTACTTGGTAGTATCACCTACTATCCACTCGGCTGATATTCCTCAGTCTTCAGCTAAAAGAGTAAAGAGTTCTGACCGCAGCAATGCGTGCAGTTACTTGGTAGTATCACCTACTATCCACTCGGCTGATATTCCTCAGTCTTCAGCTAAAAGAGTAAAGAGTTCTGACCGCAGCAATGCGTGCAGTTACTTGGTAGTATCACCTACTATCCACTCGGCTGATATTCCTTCCCCTTCAGCTAAAAGAGTAAAGAGTTCTGACCGCAGCAATGCGTTCAGTTACTTGGTAGTATCACCTACTATCCACTCGGCAGATATTTCTCCGCCTTCAGCTAAAAGAGTAAAGAGTTCTGACCGCAGCAATGCGTGCAGTTACTTGGTAGTATCACCTACTATCCACTCGGCTGATATTCCTTCCCCTTCAGCTAAAAGAGTAAAGAGTTCTGACCGCAGCAATGCGTGCAGTTACTTGGTAGTATCACCTACTATCCACTCGGCTGATATTTCTCCCCCTTCAGCTAAAAGAGTAAAGAGTTCTGACCGCAGCAATGCGTGCAGTTACTTGGTAGTATCACCTACTATCCACTCGGCTGATATTCCTTCCCCTTCAGCTAAAAGAGTAAAGAGTTCTGACCGCAGCAATGCGTGCAGTTACTTGGTAGTATCACCTACTATCCACTCGGCTGATATTCCTTCCCCTTCAGCTAAAAGAATAAAGAGTTCTGACCGCAGTAATGCGTGCAGTTACTTGGTAGTATCACCTACTATCCACTCGGCTGATATTCCTTTCCCTTCAGCTAAAAGAGTAAAGAGTTCTGACCGCAGCAATGCGTGCAGTTACTTGGTAGTATCACCTACTATCCACTCGGCAGATATTTCTCCGCCTTCAGCTAAAAGAGTAAAGAGTTCTGACCGCAGCAATGCGTGCAGTTACTTGGTAGTATCACCTACTATCCACTCGGCTGATATTCCTTCCCCTTCAGCTAAAAGAGTAAAGAGTTCTGACCGCAGCAATGCGTTCAGTTACTTGGTAGTATCACCTACTATCCACTCGGCAGATATTTCTCCGCCTTCAGCTAAAAGAGTAAAGAGTTCTGACCGCAGCAATGCGTGCAGTTACTTGGTAGTATCACCTACTATCCACTCGGCTGATATTCCTTCCCCTTCAGCTAAAAGAGTAAAGAGTTCTGACCGCAGCAATGCGTGCAGTTACTTGGTAGTATCACCTACTATCCACTCGGCTGATATTTCTCCCCCTTCAGCTAAAAGAGTAAAGAGTTCTGACCGCAGCAATGCGTGCAGTTACTTGGTAGTATCACCTACTATCCACTTGGCTGATATTCCTTCCCCTTCAGCTGAAAGAGTAAAGAGTTCTGACCGCAGTAATGCGTTCAGTTACTTGGTAGTATCACCTACTATCCACTCGGCTGATATTCCTTCCCCTTCAGCTAAAAGAGTAAAGAGTTCTGACCGCAGTAATGCGTTCAGTTACTTGGTAGTATCACCTACTATCCACTTGGCTGATATTCCTTCCCCTTCAGCTAAAAGAGTAAAGAGTTCTGACCGCAGCAATGCGTGCAGTTACTTGGTAGTATCACCTACTATCCACTCGGCTGATATTCCTTCCCCTTCAGCTAAAAGAATAAAGAGTTCTGACCGCAGCAATGCGTGCAGTTACTTGGTAGTATCACCTACTATCCACTCGGCTGATATTCCTTCCCCTTCAGCTAAAAGAGTAAAGAGTTCTGACCGCAGCAATGCGTTCAGTTACTTGGTAGTATCACCTACTATCCACTTGGCTGATATTTCTTCCCCTTCAGCTGAAAGAGTAAAGAGTTCTGACCGCAGTAATGCGTTCAGTTACTTGGTAGTATCACCTACTATCCACTTGGCTGATATTCCTTCCCCTTCAGCTGAAAGAGTAAAGAGTTCTGACCGCAGTAATGCGTTCAGTTACTTGGTAGTATCACCTACTATCCACTTGGCTGATATTCCTTCCCCTTCAGCTGAAAGAGTAAAGAGTTCTGACCGCAGTAATGCGTTCAGTTACTTGGTAGTATCACCTACTATCCACTTGGCTGATATTCCTTCCCCTTCAGCTGAAAGAGTAAAGAGTTCTGACCGCAGTAATGCGTTCAGTTACTTGGTAGTATCACCTACTATCCACTTGGCTGATATTCCTTCCCCTTCAGCTGAAAGAGTAAAGAGTTCTGACCGCAGTAATGCGTTCAGTTACTTGGTAGTATCACCTACTATCCACTTGGCTGATATTCCTTCCCCTTCAGCTGAAAGAGTAAAGAGTTCTGACCGCAGTAATGCGTTCAGTTACTTGGTAGTATCACCTACTATCCACTTGGCTGATATTCCTTCCCCTTCAGCTGAAAGAGTGAAGAGTTCTGACCGCAGTAATGCGTTCAGTTACTTGGTAGTATCACCTACTATCCACTTGGCTGATATTCCTTCCCCTTCAGCTGAAAGAGTAAAGAGTTCTGACCGCAGTAATGCGTTCAGTTACTTGGTAGTATCACCTACTATCCACTTGGCTGATATTCCTTCCCCTTCAGCTGAAAGAGTAAAGAGTTCTGACCGCAGTAATGCGTTCAGTTACTTGGTAGTATCACCTACTATCCACTCGGCTGATATTCTTTCCCCTTCAGCTGAAAGAGTAAAGAGTTCTGACCGCAGCAATGCAGGCAGTTACTTGGTAGTATCACCTACTATCCACTCGGCTGATATTCCTTCCCCTTCAGCTAAAAGAGTAAAGAGTTCTGACCGCAGCAATGCGTGCAGTTACTTGGTAGTATCACCTACTATCCACTCGGCTGATAATCCTTCCCCTTCAGCTAAAAGAGTAAAGAGTTCTGACCGCAGCAATGCGTGCAGTTACTTGGTAGTATCACCTACTATCCACTCGGCTGATATTCCGCAATCTTCAGCTAAAAGAGTAAAGAGTTCTGACCGCAGCAATGCGTGCAGTTACTTGGTAGTATCACCTACTATCCACTCGGCTGATATTTCTCCCCCTTCAGCTAAAAGAGTAAAGAGTTCTGACCGCAGCAATGCGTGCAGTTACTTGGTAGTATCACCTACTATCCACTCGGCTGATATTTCTCCCCCTTCAGCTAAAAGAGTAAAGAGTTCTGACCGCAGCAATGCGTGCAGTTACTTGGTAGTATCACCTACTATCCACTCGGCTGATATTCCTCAGTCTTCAGCTAAAAGAGTAAAGAGTTCTGACCGCAGCAATGCGTGCAGTTACTTGGTAGTATCACCTACTATCCACTCGGCTGATATTCCGCAATCTTCAGCTAAAAGAGTAAAGAGTTCTGACCGCAGCAATGCGTGCAGTTACTTGGTAGTATCACCTACTATCCACTCGGCTGATATTTCTCCCCCTTCAGCTAAAAGAGTAAAGAGTTCTGACCGCAGCAATGCGTGCAGTTACTTGGTAGTATCACCTACTATCCACTCGGCTGATATTTCTCCCCCTTCAGCTAAAAGAGTAAAGAGTTCTGACCGCAGCAATGCGTGCAGTTACTTGGTAGTATCACCTACTATCCACTCGGCTGATATTCCTCAGTCTTCAGCTAAAAGAGTAAAGAGTTCTGACCGCAGCAATGCGTGCAGTTACTTGGTAGTATCACCTACTATCCACTCGGCTGATAATCCTTCCCCTTCAGCTAAAAGAGTAAAGAGTTCTGACCGCAGCAATGCGTGCAGTTACTTGGTAGTATCACCTACTATCCACTCGGCTGATAATCCTTCCCCTTCAGCTAAAAGAGTAAAGAGTTCTGACCGCAGCAATGCGTGCAGTTACTTGGTAGTATCACCTACTATCCACTCGGCTGATAATCCTTCCCCTTCAGCTAAAAGAGTAAAGAGTTCTGACCGCAGCAATGCGTGCAGTTACTTGGTAGTATCACCTACTATCCACTCGGCTGATATTCCGCAATCTTCAGCTAAAAGAGTAAAGAGTTCTGACCGCAGCAATGCGTGCAGTTACTTGGTAGTATCACCTACTATCCACTCGGCTGATAATCCTTCCCCTTCAGCTAAAAGAGTAAAGAGTTCTGACCGCAGCAATGCGTGCAGTTACTTGGTAGTATCACCTACTATCCACTCGGCTGATATTTCTCCCCCTTCAGCTAAAAGAGTAAAGAGTTCTGACCGCAGTAATGCGTGCAGTTACTTGGTAGTATCACCTACTATCCACTCGGCTGATATTTCTCCCCCTTCAGCTAAAAGAGTAAAGAGTTCTGACCGCAGCAATGCGTGCAGTTACTTGGTAGTATCACCTACTATCCACTCGGCTGATATTCCTCAGTCTTCAGCTAAAAGAGTAAAGAGTTCTGACCGCAGCAATGCGTGCAGTTACTTGGTAGTATCACCTACTATCCACTCGGCTGATATTTCTCCCCCTTCAGCTAAAAGAGTAAAGAGTTCTGACCGCAGCAATGCGTGCAGTTACTTGGTAGTATCACCTACTATCCACTCGGCTGATATTCCTCAGTCTTCAGCTAAAAGAGAAAAGAGTTCTGACCGCAGCAATGCGTGCAGTTACTTGGTAGTATCACCTACTATCCACTCGGCTGATATTTCTCCCCCTTCAGCTAAAAGAGTAAAGAGTTCTGACCGCAGCAATGCGTGCAGTTACTTGGTAGTATCACCTACTATCCACTCGGCTGATATTTCTCCCCCTTCAGCTAAAAGAGTAAAGAGTTCTGACCGCAGCAATGCGTGCAGTTACTTGGTAGTATCACCTACTATCCACTCGGCTGATATTCCTCAGTCTTCAGCTAAAAGAGTAAAGAGTTCTGACCGCAGCAATGCGTGCAGTTACTTGGTAGTATCACCTACTATCCACTCGGCTGATATTTCTCCCCCTTCAGCTAAAAGAGTAAAGAGTTCTGACCGCAGCAATGCGTGCAGTTACTTGGTAGTATCACCTACTATCCACTCGGCTGATATTCCTCAGTCTTCAGCTAAAAGAGTAAAGAGTTCTGACCGCAGCAATGCGTGCAGTTACTTGGTAGTATCACCTACTATCCACTCGGCTGATAATCCTTCCCCTTCAGCTAAAAGAGTAAAGAGTTCTGACCGCAGCAATGCGTGCAGTTACTTGGTAGTATCACCTACTATCCACTCGGCTGATAATCCTTCCCCTTCAGCTAAAAGAGTAAAGAGTTCTGACCGCAGCAATGCGTGCAGTTACTTGGTAGTATCACCTACTATCCACTCGGCTGATAATCCTTCCCCTTCAGCTAAAAGAGTAAAGAGTTCTGACCGCAGCAATGCGTGCAGTTACTTGGTAGTATCACCTACTATCCACTCGGCTGATATTCCGCAATCTTCAGCTAAAAGAGTAAAGAGTTCTGACCGCAGCAATGCGTGCAGTTACTTGGTAGTATCACCTACTATCCACTCGGCTGATATTCCTTCCCCTTCAGCTAAAAGAGTAAAGAGTTCTGACCGCAGCAATGCGTGCAGTTACTTGGTAGTATCACCTACTATCCACTCGGCTGATATTCCTTCCCCTTCAGCTAAAAGAGTAAAGAGTTCTGACCGCAGCAATGCGTTCAGTTACTTGGTAGTATCACCTACTATCCACTCGGCTGATATTCCGCAATCTTCAGCTAAAAGAGTAAAGAGTTCTGACCGCAGCAATGCGTGCAGTTACTTGGTAGTATCACCTACTATCCACTCGGCTGATATTGCGCAATCTTCAGCTAAAAGAGTAAAGAGTTCTGACCGCAGCAATGCGTGCAGTTACTTGGTAGTATCACCTACTATCCACTCGGCTGATATTGCGCAATCTTCAGCTAAAAGAGTAAAGAGTTCTGACCGCAGCAATGCGTGCAGTTACTTGGTAGTATCACCTACTATCCACTCGGCTGATATTGCGCAATCTTCAGCTAAAAGAGTAAAGAGTTCTGACCGCAGTAATGCGTGCAGTTACTTGGTAGTATCACCTACTATCCACTCGGCTGATATTCCTTCCCCTTCAGCTAAAAGAGTAAAGAGTTCTGACCGCAGCAATGCGTGCAGTTGCTTGGTAGTATCACCTACTATCCACTCGGCTGATATTCCTTCCCCTTCAGCTAAAAGAGTAAAGAGTTCTGACCGCAGTAATGCGTGCAGTTACTTGGTAGTATCACCTACTATCCACTCGGCTGATATTCCGCAATCTTCAGCTAAAAGAGTAAAGAGTTCTGACCGCAGCAATGCGTGCAGTTACTTGGTAGTATCACCTACTATCCACTCGGCTGATATTCCTTCCCCTTCAGCTAAAAGAGTAAAGAGTTCTGACCGCAGCAATGCGTGCAGTTACTTGGTAGTATCACCTACTATCCACTCGGCTGATATTTCTTCCCCTTCAGCTAAAAGAGTAAAGAGTTCTGACCGCAGCAATGCGTGCAGTTACTTGGTAGTATCACCTACTATCCACTCGGCTGATATTCCTTCCCCTTCAGCTAAAAGAGTAAAGAGTTCTGACCGCAGCAATGCGTGCAGTTACTTGGTAGTATCACCTACTATCCACTCGGCTGATATTCCGCAATCTTCAGCTAAAAGAGTAAAGAGTTCTGACCGCAGCAATGCGTGCAGTTACTTGGTAGTATCACCTACTATCCACTTGGCTGATATTCCTTCCCCTTCAGCTGAAAGAGTAAAGAGTTCTGACCGCAGTAATGCGTTCAGTTACTTGGTAGTATCACCTACTATCCACTCGGCTGATATTCCTTCCCCTTCAGCTAAAAGAGTAAAGAGTTCTGACCGCAGCAATGCGTGCAGTTACTTGGTAGTATCACCTACTATCCACTCGGCTGATATTCCTTCCCCTTCAGCTAAAAGAATAAAGAGTTCTGACCGCAGCAATGCGTGCAGTTACTTGGTAGTATCACCTACTATCCACTCGGCTGATATTCCTTCCCCTTCAGCTAAAAGAGTAAAGAGTTCTGACCGCAGCAATGCGTTCAGTTACTTGGTAGTATCACCTACTATCCACTTGGCTGATATTTCTTCCCCTTCAGCTGAAAGAGTAAAGAGTTCTGACCGCAGTAATGCGTTCAGTTACTTGGTAGTATCACCTACTATCCACTTGGCTGATATTCCTTCCCCTTCAGCTGAAAGAGTAAAGAGTTCTGACCGCAGTAATGCGTTCAGTTACTTGGTAGTATCACCTACTATCCACTTGGCTGATATTCCTTCCCCTTCAGCTGAAAGAGTAAAGAGTTCTGACCGCAGTAATGCGTTCAGTTACTTGGTAGTATCACCTACTATCCACTTGGCTGATATTCCTTCCCCTTCAGCTGAAAGAGTAAAGAGTTCTGACCGCAGTAATGCGTTCAGTTACTTGGTAGTATCACCTACTATCCACTTGGCTGATATTCCTTCCCCTTCAGCTGAAAGAGTAAAGAGTTCTGACCGCAGTAATGCGTTCAGTTACTTGGTAGTATCACCTACTATCCACTTGGCTGATATTCCTTCCCCTTCAGCTGAAAGAGTAAAGAGTTCTGACCGCAGTAATGCGTTCAGTTACTTGGTAGTATCACCTACTATCCACTTGGCTGATATTCCTTCCCCTTCAGCTGAAAGAGTGAAGAGTTCTGACCGCAGTAATGCGTTCAGTTACTTGGTAGTATCACCTACTATCCACTTGGCTGATATTCCTTCCCCTTCAGCTGAAAGAGTAAAGAGTTCTGACCGCAGTAATGCGTTCAGTTACTTGGTAGTATCACCTACTATCCACTTGGCTGATATTCCTTCCCCTTCAGCTGAAAGAGTAAAGAGTTCTGACCGCAGTAATGCGTTCAGTTACTTGGTAGTATCACCTACTATCCACTCGGCTGATATTCTTTCCCCTTCAGCTGAAAGAGTAAAGAGTTCTGACCGCAGCAATGCAGGCAGTTACTTGGTAGTATCACCTACTATCCACTCGGCTGATATTCCTTCCCCTTCAGCTAAAAGAGTAAAGAGTTCTGACCGCAGCAATGCGTGCAGTTACTTGGTAGTATCACCTACTATCCACTCGGCTGATAATCCTTCCCCTTCAGCTAAAAGAGTAAAGAGTTCTGACCGCAGCAATGCGTGCAGTTACTTGGTAGTATCACCTACTATCCACTCGGCTGATATTCCGCAATCTTCAGCTAAAAGAGTAAAGAGTTCTGACCGCAGCAATGCGTGCAGTTACTTGGTAGTATCACCTACTATCCACTCGGCTGATATTTCTCCCCCTTCAGCTAAAAGAGTAAAGAGTTCTGACCGCAGCAATGCGTGCAGTTACTTGGTAGTATCACCTACTATCCACTCGGCTGATATTTCTCCCCCTTCAGCTAAAAGAGTAAAGAGTTCTGACCGCAGCAATGCGTGCAGTTACTTGGTAGTATCACCTACTATCCACTCGGCTGATATTCCTCAGTCTTCAGCTAAAAGAGTAAAGAGTTCTGACCGCAGCAATGCGTGCAGTTACTTGGTAGTATCACCTACTATCCACTCGGCTGATATTCCGCAATCTTCAGCTAAAAGAGTAAAGAGTTCTGACCGCAGCAATGCGTGCAGTTACTTGGTAGTATCACCTACTATCCACTCGGCTGATATTTCTCCCCCTTCAGCTAAAAGAGTAAAGAGTTCTGACCGCAGCAATGCGTGCAGTTACTTGGTAGTATCACCTACTATCCACTCGGCTGATATTTCTCCCCCTTCAGCTAAAAGAGTAAAGAGTTCTGACCGCAGCAATGCGTGCAGTTACTTGGTAGTATCACCTACTATCCACTCGGCTGATATTCCTCAGTCTTCAGCTAAAAGAGTAAAGAGTTCTGACCGCAGCAATGCGTGCAGTTACTTGGTAGTATCACCTACTATCCACTCGGCTGATAATCCTTCCCCTTCAGCTAAAAGAGTAAAGAGTTCTGACCGCAGCAATGCGTGCAGTTACTTGGTAGTATCACCTACTATCCACTCGGCTGATAATCCTTCCCCTTCAGCTAAAAGAGTAAAGAGTTCTGACCGCAGCAATGCGTGCAGTTACTTGGTAGTATCACCTACTATCCACTCGGCTGATAATCCTTCCCCTTCAGCTAAAAGAGTAAAGAGTTCTGACCGCAGCAATGCGTGCAGTTACTTGGTAGTATCACCTACTATCCACTCGGCTGATATTCCGCAATCTTCAGCTAAAAGAGTAAAGAGTTCTGACCGCAGCAATGCGTGCAGTTACTTGGTAGTATCACCTACTATCCACTCGGCTGATAATCCTTCCCCTTCAGCTAAAAGAGTAAAGAGTTCTGACCGCAGCAATGCGTGCAGTTACTTGGTAGTATCACCTACTATCCACTCGGCTGATATTTCTCCCCCTTCAGCTAAAAGAGTAAAGAGTTCTGACCGCAGTAATGCGTGCAGTTACTTGGTAGTATCACCTACTATCCACTCGGCTGATATTTCTCCCCCTTCAGCTAAAAGAGTAAAGAGTTCTGACCGCAGCAATGCGTGCAGTTACTTGGTAGTATCACCTACTATCCACTCGGCTGATATTCCTCAGTCTTCAGCTAAAAGAGTAAAGAGTTCTGACCGCAGCAATGCGTGCAGTTACTTGGTAGTATCACCTACTATCCACTCGGCTGATATTTCTCCCCCTTCAGCTAAAAGAGTAAAGAGTTCTGACCGCAGCAATGCGTGCAGTTACTTGGTAGTATCACCTACTATCCACTCGGCTGATATTCCTCAGTCTTCAGCTAAAAGAGAAAAGAGTTCTGACCGCAGCAATGCGTGCAGTTACTTGGTAGTATCACCTACTATCCACTCGGCTGATATTTCTCCCCCTTCAGCTAAAAGAGTAAAGAGTTCTGACCGCAGCAATGCGTGCAGTTACTTGGTAGTATCACCTACTATCCACTCGGCTGATATTTCTCCCCCTTCAGCTAAAAGAGTAAAGAGTTCTGACCGCAGCAATGCGTGCAGTTACTTGGTAGTATCACCTACTATCCACTCGGCTGATATTCCTCAGTCTTCAGCTAAAAGAGTAAAGAGTTCTGACCGCAGCAATGCGTGCAGTTACTTGGTAGTATCACCTACTATCCACTCGGCTGATATTTCTCCCCCTTCAGCTAAAAGAGTAAAGAGTTCTGACCGCAGCAATGCGTGCAGTTACTTGGTAGTATCACCTACTATCCACTCGGCTGATATTCCTCAGTCTTCAGCTAAAAGAGTAAAGAGTTCTGACCGCAGCAATGCGTGCAGTTACTTGGTAGTATCACCTACTATCCACTCGGCTGATAATCCTTCCCCTTCAGCTAAAAGAGTAAAGAGTTCTGACCGCAGCAATGCGTGCAGTTACTTGGTAGTATCACCTACTATCCACTCGGCTGATAATCCTTCCCCTTCAGCTAAAAGAGTAAAGAGTTCTGACCGCAGCAATGCGTGCAGTTACTTGGTAGTATCACCTACTATCCACTCGGCTGATAATCCTTCCCCTTCAGCTAAAAGAGTAAAGAGTTCTGACCGCAGCAATGCGTGCAGTTACTTGGTAGTATCACCTACTATCCACTCGGCTGATATTCCGCAATCTTCAGCTAAAAGAGTAAAGAGTTCTGACCGCAGCAATGCGTGCAGTTACTTGGTAGTATCACCTACTATCCACTCGGCTGATATTCCTTCCCCTTCAGCTAAAAGAGTAAAGAGTTCTGACCGCAGCAATGCGTGCAGTTACTTGGTAGTATCACCTACTATCCACTCGGCTGATATTCCTTCCCCTTCAGCTAAAAGAGTAAAGAGTTCTGACCGCAGCAATGCGTTCAGTTACTTGGTAGTATCACCTACTATCCACTCGGCTGATATTCCGCAATCTTCAGCTAAAAGAGTAAAGAGTTCTGACCGCAGCAATGCGTGCAGTTACTTGGTAGTATCACCTACTATCCACTCGGCTGATATTGCGCAATCTTCAGCTAAAAGAGTAAAGAGTTCTGACCGCAGCAATGCGTGCAGTTACTTGGTAGTATCACCTACTATCCACTCGGCTGATATTGCGCAATCTTCAGCTAAAAGAGTAAAGAGTTCTGACCGCAGCAATGCGTGCAGTTACTTGGTAGTATCACCTACTATCCACTCGGCTGATATTGCGCAATCTTCAGCTAAAAGAGTAAAGAGTTCTGACCGCAGTAATGCGTGCAGTTACTTGGTAGTATCACCTACTATCCACTCGGCTGATATTCCTTCCCCTTCAGCTAAAAGAGTAAAGAGTTCTGACCGCAGCAATGCGTGCAGTTGCTTGGTAGTATCACCTACTATCCACTCGGCTGATATTCCTTCCCCTTCAGCTAAAAGAGTAAAGAGTTCTGACCGCAGTAATGCGTGCAGTTACTTGGTAGTATCACCTACTATCCACTCGGCTGATATTCCGCAATCTTCAGCTAAAAGAGTAAAGAGTTCTGACCGCAGCAATGCGTGCAGTTACTTGGTAGTATCACCTACTATCCACTCGGCTGATATTCCTTCCCCTTCAGCTAAAAGAGTAAAGAGTTCTGACCGCAGCAATGCGTGCAGTTACTTGGTAGTATCACCTACTATCCACTCGGCTGATATTTCTTCCCCTTCAGCTAAAAGAGTAAAGAGTTCTGACCGCAGCAATGCGTGCAGTTACTTGGTAGTATCACCTACTATCCACTCGGCTGATATTCCTTCCCCTTCAGCTAAAAGAGTAAAGAGTTCTGACCGCAGCAATGCGTGCAGTTACTTGGTAGTATCACCTACTATCCACTCGGCTGATATTCCGCAATCTTCAGCTAAAAGAGTAAAGAGTTCTGACCGCAGCAATGCGTGCAGTTACTTGGTAGTATCACCTACTATCCACTCGGCTGATATTTCTTCCCCTTCAGCTAAAAGAGTAAAGAGTTCTGACCGCAGCAATGCGTTCAGTTACTTGGTAGTATCACCTACTATCCACTCGGCTGATATTGCGCAATCTTCAGCTAAAAGAGTAAAGAGTTCTGACCGCAGCAATGCGTGCAGTTACTTGGTAGTATCACCTACTATCCACTCGGCTGATATTGCGCAATCTTCAGCTAAAAGAGTAAAGAGTTCTGACCGCAGCAATGCGTGCAGTTACTTGGTAGTATCACCTACTATCCACTCGGCTGATATTCCTTCCCCTTCAGCTAAAAGAGTAAAGAGTTCTGACCGCAGCAATGCGTGCAGTTACTTGGTAGTATCACCTACTATCCACTCGGCTGATATTGCGCAATCTTCAGCTAAAAGAGTAAAGAGTTCTGACCGCAGCAATGCGTGCAGTTACTTGGTAGTATCACCTACTATCCACTCGGCTGATATTGCGCAATCTTCAGCTAAAAGAGTAAAGAGTTCTGACCGCAGCAATGCGTGCAGTTACTTGGTAGTATCACCTACTATCCACTCGGCTGATATTGCGCAATCTTCAGCTAAAAGAGTAAAGAGTTCTGACCGCAGCAATGCGTGCAGTTACTTGGTAGTATCACCTACTATCCACTCGGCTGATCTTCCTCAGTCTTCATCTAAAAGAGTTAAGAGTTCTGACCGCAGCAATGCGTGCAGTTACTTGGTAGTCTCACCTACTATCCACTCGGCTGATATTCCTTCCCCTTCAGCTAAAAGAGTAAAGAGTTCTGACCGCAGCAATGCGTGCAGTTACTTGGTAGTATCACCTACTATCCACTCGGCTGATATTTCTCCCCCTTCAGCTAAAAGAGTAAAGAGTTCTGACCGCAGCAATGCGTGCAGTTACTTGGTAGTATCACCTACTATCCACTCGGCTGATATTTCTCCGCCTTCAGCTAAAAGAGTAAAGAGTTCTGACCGCAGCAATGCGTGCAGTTACTTGGTAGTATCACCTACTATCCACTCGGCAGATATTTCTCCGCCTTCAGCTAAAAGAGTAAAGAGTTCTGACCGCAGCAATGCGTGCAGTTACTTGGTAGTATCACCTACTATCCACTCGGCTGATATTTCTCCGCCTTCAGCTAAAAGAGTAAAGAGTTCTGACCGCAGCAATGCGTGCAGTTACTTGGTAGTATCACCTACTATCCACTCGGCAGATATTTCTCCGCCTTCAGCTAAAAGAGTAAAGAGTTCTGACCGCAGCAATGCGTGCAGTTACTTGGTAGTATCACCTACTATCCACTCGGCGGATATTCCTTCCCCTTCAGCTAAAAGAGTAAAGAGTTCTGACCGCAGCAATGCGTGCAGTTACTTGGTAGTATCACCTACTATCCACTCGGCTGATATTCCTTCCCCTTCAGCTAAAAGAGTAAAGAGTTCTGACCGCAGCAATGCGTGCAGTTACTTGGTAGTATCACCTACTATCCACTCGGCTGATATTGCGCAATCTTCAGCTAAAAGAGTAAAGAGTTCTGACCGCAGCAATGCGTGCAGTTACTTGGTAGTATCACCTACTATCCACTCGGCTGATATTCCGCAATCTTCAGCTAAAAGAGTAAAGAGTTCTGACCGCAGCAATGCGTGCAGTTACTTGGTAGTATCACCTACTATCCACTCGGCTGATATTTCTTCCCCTTCAGCTAAAAGAGTAAAGAGTTCTGACCGCAGCAATGCGTTCAGTTACTTGGTAGTATCACCTACTATCCACTCGGCTGATATTGCGCAATCTTCAGCTAAAAGAGTAAAGAGTTCTGACCGCAGCAATGCGTGCAGTTACTTGGTAGTATCACCTACTATCCACTCGGCTGATATTGCGCAATCTTCAGCTAAAAGAGTAAAGAGTTCTGACCGCAGCAATGCGTGCAGTTACTTGGTAGTATCACCTACTATCCACTCGGCTGATATTCCTTCCCCTTCAGCTAAAAGAGTAAAGAGTTCTGACCGCAGCAATGCGTGCAGTTACTTGGTAGTATCACCTACTATCCACTCGGCTGATATTGCGCAATCTTCAGCTAAAAGAGTAAAGAGTTCTGACCGCAGCAATGCGTGCAGTTACTTGGTAGTATCACCTACTATCCACTCGGCTGATATTGCGCAATCTTCAGCTAAAAGAGTAAAGAGTTCTGACCGCAGCAATGCGTGCAGTTACTTGGTAGTATCACCTACTATCCACTCGGCTGATATTGCGCAATCTTCAGCTAAAAGAGTAAAGAGTTCTGACCGCAGCAATGCGTGCAGTTACTTGGTAGTATCACCTACTATCCACTCGGCTGATCTTCCTCAGTCTTCATCTAAAAGAGTTAAGAGTTCTGACCGCAGCAATGCGTGCAGTTACTTGGTAGTCTCACCTACTATCCACTCGGCTGATATTCCTTCCCCTTCAGCTAAAAGAGTAAAGAGTTCTGACCGCAGCAATGCGTGCAGTTACTTGGTAGTATCACCTACTATCCACTCGGCTGATATTTCTCCCCCTTCAGCTAAAAGAGTAAAGAGTTCTGACCGCAGCAATGCGTGCAGTTACTTGGTAGTATCACCTACTATCCACTCGGCTGATATTTCTCCGCCTTCAGCTAAAAGAGTAAAGAGTTCTGACCGCAGCAATGCGTGCAGTTACTTGGTAGTATCACCTACTATCCACTCGGCAGATATTTCTCCGCCTTCAGCTAAAAGAGTAAAGAGTTCTGACCGCAGCAATGCGTGCAGTTACTTGGTAGTATCACCTACTATCCACTCGGCGGATATTCCTTCCCCTTCAGCTAAAAGAGTAAAGAGTTCTGACCGCAGCAATGCGTGCAGTTACTTGGTAGTATCACCTACTATCCACTCGGCTGATATTCCTTCCCCTTCAGCTAAAAGAGTAAAGAGTTCTGACCGCAGCAATGCGTGCAGTTACTTGGTAGTATCACCTACTATCCACTCGGCTGATATTCCTTCCCCTTCAGCTAAAAGAGTAAAGAGTTCTGACCGCAGCAATGCGTGCAGTTACTTGGTAGTATCACCTACTATCCACTCGGCTGATCTTCCTCAGTCTTCATCTAAAAGAGTTAAGAGTTCTGACCGCAGCAATGCGTGCAGTTACTTGGTAGTATCACCTACTATCCACTCGGCGGATATTCCTTCCCCTTCAGCTAAAAGAATAAAGAGTTCTGACCGCAGCAATGCGTTCAGTTACTTGGTAGTATCACCTACTATCCACTCGGCTGATATTTCTTCCCCTTCAGCTAAAAGAGTAAAGAGTTCTGACCGCAGCAATGCGTGCAGTTACTTGGTAGTATCACCTACTATCCACTCGGCTGATATTCCTTCCCCTTCAGCTAAAAGAGTAAAGAGTTCTGACCGCAGCAATGCGTGCAGTTACTTGGTAGTATCACCTACTATCCACTCGGCTGATATTCCTTCCCCTTCAGCTAAAAGAGTAAAGAGTTCTGACCGCAGCAATGCGTGCAGTTACTTGGTAGTTTCACCTACTATCCACTCGGCTGATATTCCTTCCCCTTCAGCTAAAAGAGTAAAGAGTTCTGACCGCAGCAATGCGTGCAGTTACTTGGTAGTTTCACCTACTATCCACTCGGCTGATATTCCTTCCCCTTCAGCTAAAAGAGTAAAGAGTTCTGACCGCAGCAATGCGTGCAGTTACTTGGTAGTATCACCTACTATCCACTCGGCTGATATTTCTCCGCCTTCAGCTAAAAGAGTAAAGAGTTCTGACCGCAGCAATGCGTGCAGTTACTTGGTAGTATCACCTACTATCCACTCTATTTGTCCGCCTTCAGCTAAAAGAGTAAAGAGTTCTGACCGCAGCAATGCGTGCAGTTACTTGGTAGTATCACCTACTATCCACTCGGCTGATATTCCTTCCCCTTCAGCTAAAAGAGTAAAGAGTTCTGACCGCAGCAATGCGTGCAGTTACTTGGTAGTATCACCTACTATCCACTCTATTTCTCCGCCTTCAGCTAAAAGAGTAAAGAGTTCTGACCGCAGCAATGCGTGCAGTTACTTGGTAGTATCACCCACTATCCACTCGGCTGATATTCCTCCGCCTTCAGCTAAAAGAGTAAAGAGTTCTGACCGCAGCAATGCGTTCAGTTACTTGGTAGTATCACCTACTATCCACTCTATTTCTCCGCCTTCAGCTAAAAGAGTAAAGAGTTCTGACCGCAGCAATGCGTTCAGTTACTTGGTAGTATCACCTACTATCCACTCGGCTGATATTCCTCAGTCTTCAGCTAAAAGAGTAAAGAGTTCTGACCGCAGCAATGCGTGCAGTTACTTGGTAGTATCACCTACTATCCACTCTATTTCTCCGCCTTCAGCTAAAAGAGTAAAGAGTTCTGACCGCAGCAATGCGTTCAGTTACTTGGTAGTATCACCTACTATCCACTCGGCTGATATTCCTCAGTCTTCAGCTAAAAGAGTAAAGAGTTCTGACCTTATTATTCGAAAAGCGGCGAACTTCGATTGGAGCCTGAATTTAAAAAAAAAGTTAATTATCTTGAATAGATACCGTTTTACCAACCGGAGCATATAGAACAGCGTTCTGTTGCGATTGTATGTTCTCACCATTCTGAAGATCTCGAATCAATTAAAGGCGAACGATTCCATTATTCTGTAAAATTAATATCTATTTAAATAACGTTATTTTCCGTGCTAAAATTTCAGAAATTAATTTTCTAAAGTTAAAACTTCTGAAATATACCGTGTTACCGACTCTTTGGATTGAAAGTTTATAAACTTACTTGTCCAGATGAATTTTGAGCGGCACGCATCGAATTGTTACGCATCCAATTGTTAAGCATCGAATTGTTACGCATCCAATTGTTATTGTTAAGCATCGAATTGTTACGCATCGGCTGAAATTGCATTGGAACGGCATGCATCGGCTGGTCTTGCATTGGAACGGCATGCATCGGTTGTGCTTGCATCGAATAGGCACGCATAAGTTCGGCTCGCATTGAATCGGCATTCATCGAATGCGCACGCATTATTTCGGCTCGCATTAAATCGGCATGCATCGGCTGGACTTGCATCGAATGGGCACGCATTGAATCGGCATGCATCGGCTGAGCTTGCATTGGAACGGCATGCATCGGCTGGGCTTGCATTGGAACGGCACGCATCGGCTGGTTTTGCATTGAAACAGCATGCATCGGCTGAGCTTGCATCGGAACGGCATGCATCGGCTGGGCTTGCATTGGACGGGCCGACGTGGCAACTGGCTCTGGAGAGGCGAACGGCGGCATTGGTGTTGGAATGTATGCCGGCCGTTCGCCGAGATCGCGAAATTCCTCGGTGACATTTGTACCTAGCAAATATGCTAGGTACGATGAACCCCGTATCCTGGAGCTGACCACAAATTTATGAGTCGATTGTTCCAGCAAGGAAGATATCCGTAAGGCACATAAGATTGACCTCGAATCATGACATTGCATCTCATCGCTCTACATGCTCTTTTCACTGCCTGTTTGCCGAAGTAATCACTTTCACTGTCTGAAAAACTAATTCCGTTTTCAAGCTCGTATTAGCTTGTGGTTTACTTGGGTTCGGTCTATTCATTCTAACTTGATTGGATGGTTGATTGAAAATAATATGCCGTTCAACAGAATTCAAGTTTTCCTGTGTAACTGGTCGGAACAAATGATGAATGTGCCCTTTTTCTCGAACCATCGGAGAGAATCCACTATAAACAGCGAGAATAGATTTTCCAATGATTGCGGCGAATGGAATGTGAGAGCACATTCGTTTGATACACGACTGTACAGCACGAGTAATGACTGGATGAAGACGTTGAGACATTCGGAATGGAGAGGTTTCTAAATGCAGCGTTCTTATGAATGTTCAGGAAGGATAAAGGTAGTTAAGGAGTCTCTAAATTCTCCAACTTTTCAATGCGTTTTCAAAAATTACACTTCATTTTCATACTCTTACATGGGTTTTAAGACTCTGGACTATCTCTCGAATCCCCTCACATACCTTCAGACAACTCCTTTTTCATCTAGTCAGATGATTCTTTTCGAAACATTCGCGCTCCCTTGAATTTAGAGACTTTCTGACCTGATGACTAAATGCAGCGTTCTTATGAATGTTCAGGAAGGATAAAGGTAGTTAAGGAGTCTCTAAATTCTCCAACTTTCCAATGCGTTTTCAAGAATTACACTTCATTTTCATTCTCTTACATGGGTTTTAAGACTCTGGACTATCTCTTAATTTCTCTCACATACCTTCAGACAACTCCTTAATCATCTAAATAGATGATTCTTTTTTAAACATTCGCGCTCCCTTGAATTTAGAGACTTTCTGACCTGACGACTAAATGCAGCGTTCTTATGAATGTTCAGGAGGGATAAAGGTAGTTAAGGAGTCTCTAAATTCTCCAACTTTTCAATGCGTTTTCAAGAATTACACTTCATTTTCATACTCTTACATGGGTTTTAAGACTCTGGACTATCTCTTAATTTCTCTCACATACCTTCAGACAACTCCTTAATCATCTAAATAGATGATTCTTTTTTAAACATTCGCGCTCCCTTGAATTTAGAGACTTTCTGACCTGATGACTAAATGCAGCGTTCTTATGAATGTTCAGGCGGGATAAAGGTAGTTAAGGAGTCTCTAAATTCTCCAAATTCATATTTTTGTTGCGTTTTCTGAAATTGGGTCCGTAAATCAAATAGCCTGCTAACTATTCAACCACTTCTCTTCCGCCTGATCATATGATTTTTTTTCGAATCTCCGCGTTGTGTTATTTTTTAGCACTCCATATAGCTGCGTACCCCTCATCACGGTTCTCATGCTACTTTTGAATCTGTGAAGTTTTCTAGCGAAATACTGAGAAATAATTCAGTTTTTTCCATTCAAGTTATCAACTCCCTATTCACTTTCTTATCACACTTTTTTGTCTTCTTCAAATAAATAATTTTTTGTCTATTGTCTTGTTTCTCTTTTCTTCTTTTTCTTTCTCGCATATAAATATGTTCCTTTGGCCTTGACAATGCATAGAAAACATTCTTTCTGATTGTATATCCTCCCTCCCTTTAGATATTTTGTACAATTGTACTGTCCACACATGTTTGTTCAAGTACAATCATAAAATTTTTGGAGTTTTGAATAGCTAAAGTAAACGAAGACTTTCAGGAAGAAATAGATTCGATAAGAGGTGTGGTTTATATGAAGAAAAAAGGGATGGTCATTTTGATGAGAGAAATAGAAAAAAATACAAAGAGACGCAGTGATTATCGATAGATGAGAACCGTCTTTGGGTGTGGTCATCTTCTTCATTCTTTTTCTGCTTTTTCCATCTATTCTTCTTCCACGCGTTTTGTATTTCTTTCCCTCTCTTTTTGGGGTTTTTATCGAATTGTTTACTTTTTCTGTTATAATTTGCTTTTTGATAGAATACCCTATTACAGTGGCATCCATAACCTTTTTTGTTTTAATAATATTCACAATTTTTTCAGTTAAAAGAAACTACTTAAAGAGAATATCAAACTTTCGAGCCACACCCAACATGCGTTTGGCGTGTGATCGGTCCTTTTTCCCATCCATTTTTCTGTCTTTTCCCCTTGATTTTGATCAAATTGAATTTAATTCAGTTCATACTTATAGGCGCATCTTACTTGTTCCATTAAGAAAAGTGTTAACTTAACTGAATTTTTAGAGCAAAAAATGGGTTTCCGTTTGAATGGTTTTATGTTAATATCTCCGATCCAGAGACCAGAGTGTCTGTTACTTTCAAACGAAAAAAATCGAATTTTCAAAACTAAACTGGGAAGTTTCGTTTTCAAACATCGATTTTGATTTTACAGAAATAAAATCAACAGAACCTTGACCAAGCAACCTAGAAATAACATACATTATGAATTTTTTCAGCTTTTGGATCCACAAACATTTTGGAAGTAAATGAGGTTTCGACATTTTTTCACTTTCAAATTATGTTCACATTTGTACTATAAATCGTTTTTTAAAGTTTCTGATAATCGATACCCGTCTTCTTCCCACCATTATAATAATGATTTCATTTATCTCTTTTCCAATTCTCATCTTTTTTCACACCAATCATGATTCAAATCGTTTGATAATCATTCATCCATGAAATTACTTTTTATACATTCTTCTTTTTTCTCACTTTACCACATTTTGCGTTCATTTCTGTAAAGCATCGATTTCAGATAGAAAATGGAACGACGGGAAGTTTATACAACACAACAACCAGATGGTACTTATGTTACTACTACTACAAGGTATTTTGGAATAAATTGCTCATTGAAAACTTGCTCTATTGAGAACTGTACTTGATTAAATATAGAAGTTAATAGCTGTATAGGTTTTCATGGTAGTTACAGAAAGTAAGAAGGTGTGAAAGTCTCCAGAAACTCTCATACTTTTGATGGCATAGAACATACCTAAGAAATCCAATTTCCAAAAGAAAATAACCCAATTTCCGATTCGAGCAACAATTAAACAATTTTTTATTTCAGAGAACAAACAAAATACAAAGAACAAAGTGTTTGGTCATGTGCTCGTGGTCCAACTGACAAGAACTACTGTATGGGACCATTGGGACTTTTGAGGATTTCACAGATTGTGAGTATTCTTCTTAAATTCAAAAGTAGGTCCAGAAACCCAATAAAGTTGCAATTTTAAGTTCCTATGCGTCGTCATCGTGTGTCTTATCACATCAGTCTTTGGTCCAGGACCATTTAAAGGAGTTCTCTTCGGTCAAACCATTCTCTTAACAGCTGCCAGTGTCGCAATGCTTCTCACATTCATCTTCCTAATGGCTTATTTCTTTACTCTTCACCTAAATCATCTTGATTTCTTCTGTTGGAGAGAGGCTGATTTGACTTTCAATGGCATTTGTACGGTCCTTTTCTTGGTCCTTTCGATTGTGGAAGCTTACTACTCAACTGGAAGTTGGTCTAACAATTGTAATGATATTGGTTCCGATGGAATTATTCACAATGGGTGTAGAATTATCTACGAATGGGCTTTTGCTTCAGTGAGTTAAAAATAAAGTAAAACCAAAACGTTGGAACTTTTAAGATGCTCACATTCGTTCTTGCCATCCTCTATGCAATTTCTGCCTGGCTCTCCAACCGAAACCGTCATTCTCTACATGTCAGATCAAGAGAAGATTTATATTAAATGACATTTCAATCCAGCCATTTTTGCATAATTCATACAGATTCTCTTTACTTTTTACTGCCTTTCTGTTTAATAAACTTTTTTCCTAGTCGTACTTTTTTTCTCAGGTTCGCGAGATGTTGGCATCTAGAAATTTCACAATCATTTCGAAACTTTCTGTAGTTTCGGGGTTTTTTTTTCAAAAACCTGAACACTTCTTTTTTTAAATACGAAATTTTGTAGGAAATACCCAAATGCTCAGCTGAAAGTTCATGGAGTGTTTAAAATCATGCTTCTTTTCCTCCTCTTTTCTCACGCCAGCAAGTTTGAATACGAATTTTGGCGCGCTCTTCGAGGAAGAGAAAAAGAGGCGCCAGCCAAAAACTTTTTGCGGGTCTAATAGCCATCGACGGGTGATAAGAAAGGCTGGAAACAACTATTTATTCAACACAAATCTGCTGGTTTTTTAAAGTGAGTATATTTTGATTTCGAAATATACGACATTGATGTTTTATTTGTTTTCGATGATGAAATAACCCAAATTTTGAAATTCTCTGATTTTTTGAAATCTTGATTTTTGTGCCGTTTTTTGTTCAGAAAAATGAACTTAACTTTTAAGCTTGCAAGCTTAAAGTTGAAGTCGCATGAGCCTTCGAACTACAGTAATATGGTTTCGTCGCGAGACCAGACTTATTCCGCGGCGCGAAAACTAAACTTTCAATTTTGAACATGAAAGGAGCTTCATTTTCTATTTTCTCGCATCGATAATCGCTAAGTTTTTACTAAAACTCGAAAGAAACGCTTTTGAAGTACCAATTTCGCTGTGCTATTAGTAAGATTCTCTTTTTTACAGGATGGACACCTCGTCCGTCTTCAAACCATATCGGGACTACCACCATGTTCGTGGAGATAAGCAGAAGATGATCAGCAACTCGATCGGACGTCAACTTCCATACTTGGTCAATTTTCAAAAAAATATATGTCAAATTTTCGATATAGAGCTTGAATTAATAACACATGCGTTTGAGTTTCCCGATGGTTCCGAGCTAATTGATGTCGATTACTTTCCAACGGAAGGTAGGTTTTTTGATTATAAATGTCGTTGCAATTTACTTTTTGGTTTTCAGATGAGAAATTCGGTATCATAGTTGGCGTAGAAGACGGAAAGAAGACATGGGGAGCTGAGCATTTCATTCTAGCTCTCACACCTGATGCAAAAACTCCCACAATGAGTATCACGAATGCGTTGGAGGTTCCCGAAAAAGTTACTGTCGTCAAGACTCTCTATACGAGTAGCGATCTAGCAGAAGGACGTCAGCTTGAAAATTTGAGGCTATTCCCGAAATTGCTTCAGTGGCCTCATATTGTAGCTGTTGGATGCAAAAGGTCGAGATGTTTCTTGACAAGTCTTCCAGAAGTTGACAAAGAGACAGAAGTGCAGATTCGCAAGTCAAAAAACAGTGTCGACTTAATGGGTTAGTGTTTCAAAACTAAATTGTTCTGAAAAATGTTTTTGAATAGCCTCGTTTGCAGTAAATCAATTCTCTTTTCAGCTTGCTATGTGGAAGATGACGTCTTCAAATACAGTAATGATGACGTCTTCATTGATTATCCAGTCAACGGCGTCTATGTGTCCTCATTGGCTTTAATGCCAAGAAGTCGAACGCTTCTCATTGGATTGTCTATGGGCGGTATTATTTCAGCCGCGTTGAACCCATCGAATCAGATGACGATGCTGGAGTTGAGACACGAGAGACTTATTCATGCATTGGCACCGTTGGAACCAGAAGACGATCCGGACAAATTCGAGTACTTTATCGCAGCTGTCGATCGATCCTCACGACATCCGATCATGCTCACAATGTATCGTGGCGCATTCCAAAAAGAGGGAGACCCGAGTGGAGCGAAGTACGATACTCCAATGTACGGTGCATGTGTGGAGCACAAAATAATGTTCGGAGAGCGCTGGATTTCGGTGAAACCGATCATACAGGAGAGGAGTATGGAGCTGGCTCAACGTCGTCGAAATGATAGTTCAATGGACTCTTTAGTGCTGAACACTTCTCAATTGTTTGGATGTTCTGTCAATCGAAGCAACGTCTTCTTGGCATACGAAAGAAAGACTGTGGAACCAACAGCCTCGGGCAGTCTCGTTGTCGAAGCTGCTATTTTCGATATAGATGCATGGTACTACACTAGGGTACCTTCTAGAATAACAGCAGACACGACGATCTTCCGGCAGTGTCCTTTTATGTCCTGCATCAAGTCGGACATTCCTTCAAGTCGGGTCAATGAAATAGGAATTCTCACTCTGGACTCTACAAATATGTACCGGTTCTCGAGTTTGATTTCGGATGCCGATCAACTTTTCTATCCGTCTTCTACGTCATACGAACGAGTGTTTGTGATTCATAACAACCAGGTTCAGTGGATGAAGATTCAGAGCATTCAAGAGACGGTTAGTTTCGTATTTTAAGCTGTTTCATAACTCAACGTTGAAATTTCAGATTCTTCAAAAATGCGCCGCGAAGCTTCCTTCGATAGTTCGATCCCCTGAAATTATGGCTGGAAACATAATTGCTGCTGGCCTGGTTCGAAAGAATATTCTGACAGGATCTCCCAATTCCAGTGCAGCTGAAGTTATGGAAGAAGAACATCAGTTGTCTCTAAATCTCCGTGTCGTTCTGAATGCAATGATTTACTACGGAAAGATCGATGCATTTTGCAGTCTAACCGCTCGTGAAGAGTTGAGCAATCGTATCAAAGTAGATATTGCTGATTGGTCGTTTCTTGAGGCAGTGGAATATAAAAGAATCGTATCCGACCGAGTTGTCTCTATATTTCAAGGAAGCACATCCGCATTATCTCCATTAGCTGAAGACACACTCCATCAGGGAATCAAATTATTCCGAGTTGTCCACGAGTATCTTCGAGGATGCAGTGTACGTGTGAAGGAGGGTAATACTCACTTGCCGAACTATGCACGTTCAACAAAGTGTATGTTCAGTCATACTAAACTTGTTCGACAGTTCGTCAATGTTAACATTGTGCCGCTCAATCATCAAGTAGAAATAGAAATGCAGCGTATGCATGAAAAGAGAAAACTGACTGCTTCGAAAAATAAGTGAGTGTATTAACGCATATTTTACGCATTCAATCCCTTTTCCATTTCAGAACAGCACTCCCAGTTCAAATCGCGATTCGCAACATGCATCGTCTTGCTCCAAACGCTCAATTTTGGAACGATATGCCACACGATCAATGGTATCCGCCAACTCCTTTAGATCTTCTAGAACCAATCCTTAACATCTCGATTTCGGAACGTCTAAAACGTGACATAATCGTTCAATACGCTTTGGATTATGTTCGAGCTGCTCAACCAGAAAGTAACGATTTCACGGATGAAAAATTAGCTCTTGAGGTCATCAAAATAATGACTAATCAAATGCTCGATGTGGACTTGGAGAAGATTCGTTATGTTTTAGAACAAGAAAGAGAGGCGATGGAGCGAAGTGCAGTGGTAATTGAAGATGATAAGACTGTCAAAAAGGTTTTCTCAATCGAAACCGATGAGCTCACTTATGAGGAATTATGGAGTGGAAATGTCTGTTTGGGTCCCACAATTAAGCAGACTGACCTCGAGAAGTTCAGACAACGGATGAAGAATCAGGAGGAAAATGGGGAGAATAAGAAGAAATGTAAAGTTATCACCTATCCTGAGTTCGATCTTTTCATCAATTTTTTTAGGGCCTGTGTTTGATTCCGCAACGGAGAAACTCTACCAAGTGTTCTTATGTGAAAACCAAAAGTACCATCTAATGTCTTCGGAAGCTATTGAATCGAATCACCTGCTCAAGATGTTCTATCCAAAAGCTTTTCAAGATGATCGAAGCCAAAAGAAACCACTACCTCCGAAGAGCGCGAAAGAGCTAGAAATTGAGAAGTCGGTCAAGGAAATGTTCCAGAAGCAGTATGAAAGAGATCAGTTGAAAAAGCAAACGGTATTTGCGACGATGGGAAGCGAGAACGCCGAAGAATCAAATGGAGAAGTTAGAAGGAAACGAAGATCAGAAATTTTAGATGGGGAACAAAGCACGAGTCCAACAATTTTTGTTCCGCCGGTCAGTTCAATTCAGAATGAAATTCTATTGTCGGAACCAAAGTGGTTTACATGAATATCAAGTTTACAGACAGCAAAGAGGATCCTAACACGTCGCGGCGCGCCAGAAGAAGCCCCAGCAGAAGCCATGGATGCAGAACCGGTTCGGCACGAGGATGATCATCTGAATCAATTGATTGCCACTCCAGCTCGCTACTACAAACGCCCCGCTCCACGTGTCGATATGACGTCTCCCACACATCTTCAGCAGCCCCCGCCAGTTCCAAAACAGAACAGTATTCTGAAAACAGCAAAAGCACTCCAATCACCGGGGCGCGGTCGCATTCGTTTCCATGCAAGTGTTCGGAAAGGGCCGAATGAAAGTATCGACTCGGCTCCTGGAGACGATCAGGGAGAAGAAGAAGAGATTGTTGATCCAAAGAAGATTAACTTTGCAATTCTTGAAGATGAAGAAGACGATCAACCGACCTACATAAGAAGATCCAGAAGTAACTCAAAGACTCAAGAGAATGCAGAAACTCCAAAACCTCAAGATGGATCATTCGAGGTGTTGGAGGATATTGAGGAGACCACGTTCGAACTTCAAGATGAAGATGAAAACGTCAAGACTCTGGACGAGAATGCGACATACGAGGAGTGTCAGACAATGGAAACTGACGCAGAAAACGCAGAAGAGCAGAAACCAGAGGATTCTCAGGAGACAGTTGATATTGAAATGCAGATAGAAACTAATGAAGAGGAGGAGTCGGGGAAGCCGAAAGAAGCGACCGCCACAGAATCCACCGACATGTACGAAGAACCTGAATGGGACGGAATTGAGCGCAGTTTTGAACATCAAGCAGACGCCGATTGTGAGCCAGTTTCAAATCAGGAAGAGCCTGTATTCAAAGCTCCAAGTCCGCCAACTCTAGCTGTTCCACACGTCCAACAGGAAGAAGACGAAGAGGCAGATGACGTCGACAATGAAATAGCTGAAGACGTTCCATTGGATCGTACGTTCGAGGTTCAAGACGAAGAAGACGAACCGAAACCTCGCGGTGACGCAGAGATGGGAGCTCTGACAACATCTAGCACCTTCACTGTGGAACCACCAAAGCAGACGAAGCAGAAAAAGAATGTATCCACTCCGACAGCAGCTGACGCTTCGAATCATTCCGCTATCAGCAGACCGCCATCAGTGAGCTTCTAAAATTTATTTTTAGATGTTGACAAGCTCAATTAAAATTTCCAGGCTAATACTCGATCGAGATCTCGGAATGCAGATGGTTCCCGATCAGCTACTCCGGAAGAGAATGCTAAACCGAATGACACAACTACAACATCTATCACAACTGCTCAGCCAGCTCGGGCAACACGCGCAGCTTCAGTCCAGAAGTTATCCAACGTTCCTGAGGAAGAATCAGGCACCAAACCTCAGAATGAAGAAGCCGAAGGTCCCGGAAAGAGAACACGTCGGGCTTCTGCTTCAAGAGAAGCAAAACAAGTTACGCCCGAACCCGTGGAAACTGAAGATAATGTTCCTAAGCGCTCTGGTTCAAGAACCCGTGCAACTCGCGCAGCTTCAGTTCAGAAGCTGTCGAATATTGCGGCAGAAGAAACAAGCACCAAAGATCAGAGTGAAGAAGCCGAAGCTCCCGCGAAGAGAACACGTCGAGCTTCTGCATCAAGAGACACTCAACAAGTTACCCCCGAACCCGTGGAAACTGGAGAGAATGTTCCTAAACGCTCTGCTTCAAGAGCTCGTGCAACACGCGCAGCTTCAGTCCAAAAGTTGTCCAACGTTGCTGAAGAGGAAACAAGCGCTAAAGCTCAGAGCGAAGAAGTCGAGACTCCTGCGAAAAGAACTCGCCGTGCTTCTGCATCAAGAACTGCTAGTCAAGTCACACCAGAACCCGTGGAAGCTGAAGAAAATGCTCCTAAACGGCCTGCTTCAAGAGCTCGTGCAACACGTGCTGCTTCAGCTCAAAATGTCCCAGACGTTGTACAAGAAGATGATGAAGCCGCCCGACCAGCTTCTCGTGGAAAACGCGCTCCTCCAGTAAAGAAAGTAACAACTAGAAGCCGTGTGAATTCTGAAACAGTCGTTACGGAACCAGAAAAAGAGATTGAAGCCACACCAACCACACGTACTCGTGGCTCAAGAGCCGCTTCTCGGAATCAGACCCCTTCTAGAACTGTTGATGATGCGGCTCCTGCAGAATCTACAACTCGGAGAGGACGAAAAGCATCGGAGCGGCAGGTGACGCCTGACGATGACGATGCACCCGCAAGCATAGATGTCACAGGATCCGCACTTAGCAGACGTCTCAGTACTAGAGTTTCGGTGAGAATTTCTTGATTCGTGTTCAATTTATACTCATGGTCATTATGATTCCAGGTTCGTTCTTCATCCGTTCAATCAGAAGTCGACACACCAGCTAAGGCAGCTACAGCTTCTGCGAAGAAAACAACAGCACGTGCAAACGTTACTTCAGCCCCTTCAACACCAAGACGCGGACGTCAAAAGAAGTCGGAGTCGGAAGAGGTCGTAGTACCAACTAGTGGATTACGAGGGGCTTCGGTAGGGAGATAATGATCAATAAACAAGTTTCCAATATAACAGTTTCAGAAGCGTAAAAATACTCCAGGACCAGAGGAAGACACTCCACGCACAGAACCAGTGAAAAAAGCAGCTAAAGGAGGGCGCGGGAAAACGACCTCATTGGTTCCAATTCCAGAAGCTGGTGAAACAAATGAGAAAGAGCCAGATATCAAGCCAACTGATACTCCTAAAAGAGGACGATCCAGAACAAACAGCACTTCGTCATCGGCCTCCGCTCCATCCACACCAAAACGTGGAAGAAAAGGTGCAGCAGTTGCCACATCATTGGATGCCGTCGTTGAAGAAGATGCTCCAGAATCATCATCAGTTCGTAGATCGGCACGTCGTCTGCAGCAGAAGCCGTAAAATGGAGGCACGGATAAGGCGTGGAAAAGAAACAGCTTTACTAACATCACCTATCCCACCTTCATAATTTTTTTCTCAAGTTTTCCTTTATCTGTCACATGGTGTTTTCTTTCAGTCTCTCTTAAAGAGACTAGTTTTATTGTATTTTAACAATTTTGAAATGATTATTTTCATTCTCCTGTGGTCAATAAATGGATATGAATTCTTTGTTTTATGCTCTATCCTTTCACAAAAGATCCCTGAGATCTTCTCTTATTCTCATCGAAACGTTCCCATAAACACCTCTCATAAGTCTCCCGGTCATCAATCAAAACACCTTATGAGATCAGTTATTAACATCTGTCATTATTATTCTTATTCCTTGACCAGACTCCATCTGTTAAAGTGTTTGTTGATACTGTCTTTTTCTCTCTTCATTACGTCACTTCTTTTATCCCACCGGTCTCCCCTTATATCACTTTCTTCTTCCGATCGTTTACGCAATACCGTTTATCTTAAGGGAAAGTGAGTACCGACATATTATGACTACTGGTTAACCGACAATAGAGAGAGACAGTAAATTAAATGATGATTGGATAATAATCTTGATTGCGTGACAAAGTTTGGATAACCAATTACAGTAGTCAATGGGAAATTGTTTGAGTAAACATTTGAAAAAGATTAGAGACACAAGCAAAACTCGAACTCTCGTGAATTGGATTGGTAAAAGATCGCATATCCACCTGCGCTTCAGTCTCAAAAGCTTAAAACCCAGAATCCTGGAAGTACTGTATCAATAAAAACACACGTGTCAATTGAGAGCCGTCTGCCACGTTGCGTAATCATAAGAATGTCTGACTTCAGATGAGAACACCTGTCTCCTCTCTTTTTGAACAGCTTATACTGGTAAAGTCATTGAATATAGTTGCGCAAGCGTGTTGTAAATAATCAGGAAGTGGCATTGAAATAAAAGTGTAAAATTGAAGACAAGTTGATTGATGAACGTGTCATATCCGGGCGTATATCAGTAGGTACAATTGGAGCAGTTGATGGAAAAGTTATGAAGGTGTAAAGTTCAGGAAATGTTCAATATTTGGGATTCCGGTAGTTTTCTGTTACTCACTACAGTAACCCACAATTATTTACTGTAATAGATTACAGCACGATTCTCGGAATAAAGCTCAATAAGAAATAAAGCTGATATATGAAGAACAAGTTGCCTAGATTATAATTGTAGTTCTTCTCCATGGCATTTCTGAGGTCCGGAATTTTAGGAAAGCAGGTGCTTCAGTATAATTTCAGTATCTCTGACTTCGATTATCCAAAAGTTTATAAAGATACAGTAGACTAGATTATGATTTTCCATACCTACAGTAACCCAAAGATTTACAAAAGTTTCCGACTTTCAGAAACATAATTTTCAGATCCCTTCTTTTCCAGTTCTCAAACTTTTCAAAAAAGTTTTCCATTTTCCTAATCGACCTTCTTCTTCTTCTTCTCTCAACTCCATTTCCCTTCATGTCATTTTCTACATAATCACTGGTTACACTTTCCAAATTTATGTTCATTTTCCTTCTTTTTCCCTCTCCTATTCAATTTCACTAAAAAAAGCAATAAATCAGTCCCTTTTTCTCTTTTTGGATTCAACTATCTGTGAAGGAATTGTTTGCAAATAAAGTATTATAACTGTCGAGCATAGAGGTCACCTCCCTCTTAACTTTTAGCCGCTATTACATAATGCAACAAATAGGACGAAAAAGGGCGGCATGGATCGAGTTACACGTGGAAATAGACAGACAAATCACAGATTATCCCTTACAAATAGTTATGCGAACATCCGGATAAAAGAGCCGAAAAGGAAGAATGAGGACGAAATGATAATATAAACAATAATGGCCCATTCCGGAAACGTCTTCCAGAAACTGTACTTGTCTCAAATTCTGAAGAATAGTACAATAAACCAAAAAAATAAGATGAGGAAGACACGTTTCAACAGGACTTTCATGAACAAATGAAAAAAAATAACCGACACGATCCTGTTTGTAATCGAAGCCTAATGGAGTTTTTCTTTCAAAACTGCTTGTTAACTTTCTAATCTGAAACTCTGATTCCATAGTTTTATTTATCTGTTAACATAAATCCAAGATTCAACCTTTCCTATTTCAATTGCATCGTAATCAACATATCCATTTCCCTCTCTCCTCCGGCTTCTCCCTCTTATAAATTGATCTCTTCTCAGAGTTGTAAATTATTCAGACTGTATGCCCCGATGGCCGAGTGGTCGAAGGCGTGAGACTTATGATCTCATTGGGTAATACCAGTCGCGGGTTCGAATCCCGCTCGTGGCAATTAATCTTTTTTTACTTTGTTTTTGGTTTCAAAAAGTTTTCACAAGATTTCCAAAGTTTAGGTTCCGATTTTGATTTAAGGAATTTTTTATCATTTTGAATGACATGTTCCCTGATATCCTTCATCTCTCCAAAATCGTTCAAAAGAACCTCTTCAGTGTGTGATGTTTTATCATAATCGAAATAACTTAATGATCCGTAAGAAGAATAACTGACGGCGGATTCTGAAGGATGACATCATAAAGGGTTACTGTAGCTGTTTGTATCAGAAAGCAGATGTCAAACTTTGATTGATAGCTTGATAGCTCCTCAACAAGAAGGTGCGAAACATAGATAGTTGGCTGAAATATAATACATTTCACAATATGTGTATAATCTTCGCTGACATTAAAGCCAAAAACTGAAATTCATAAAATTCTCACGTAGATCTTTTAATAAATATAGGAAAGTTTCATACATTTTGTGAACTTTCAAAAGACCACAGTTTTCAAGAAAGTCCCTAATCCCCCTAACAATTCCTATAGATATAAAACAATAAAATATATCAAATCAAGGTCAAAACGTATGTAAAACAAAATTCCGTAACACCCATTTGGCGCCTTTCCATCTGTCATCCGAGATAAGAATCAGAATCATCGTCACCTCCGATCATAAAATATCTACACAACACCATAACGGCCAGGTGTGGAAATATTTAGATTTGCATCTCTTTTCGTTTCCCTTTCCTGTCAAATGACTGTTAACCCCTAACGAAGATGAATCGTCTGTTCCTTTCGAAAACATCTTGCACACGATTCAATTCACATATGTGAACAAAATAAAGAGCAGAGAAAAAGAAAATAGAGAGTAAAAAAGTAGATGGAATAATAGGTTTTGGGCTTACAAAAACTGACGTGATGAATGTGGAGCAATTCCCTTTCAACTCACCGAAAGAGAATTTCCATCAATCAATCGATTTCTTTTCTGTTGCATTCACTCCTTTTTTCGTTTAGGAATTGATCTCCGGAAATTGATCCAATGTACTAACAAGGATTATCCAAATTGTAGTTATATGTGAGAAAGAAATGATATATTTGAGTAAATAATCTAATCCTTGTCCTGTATTGCTCTCGTTAATCTTTGAACGTAATAATTGTTCGATAGTTGTTTCAATCTACAAAAATAGTTATGCAAATACCGTAACCTTTCATATCAAAACTATTTTCGATAAAAATCAGTTACACATCGTGATTATCTGACTCAATTTTAATCTGAAAAGGATGTACTGTTCCTACTAGGAGACATTCTTTTTTATCGCATTGTACAGAATCAACAGTACCTCTATTACAACGGCATGGGAAAGTATTCCTGTTTCACTTAACCATTTGATTTTAGAAGGGAGCAACTACAATGATCTGTTTAAACATATTTTCCTGCCCTAGATGCGATTTCAGTTCATTTTCTGGATAAGTTCAGAAGAATCTGACAGAGTTTCAGAGAATCTCAAAGTTCACAAAAGTTCCAACGCATAGCCTATCTGGAAATGGTCTCATGTTATCCCTATGTTGAGAAATCTAAATCAAAACTGTGTTGGTATCATCTATCTAAATTCGTACTTCCAATCTTCTAGCTTGATCTGGATTGACTTGATCAGTTCAAGCACACGAGTGCTGTTCTAATTGATCATACATGCACAGGCTCATTCAGAATATAAGGGGGAATCATTCGCCAAGTCCAGGAGCATAAACTGGTGCACTTTTATTGCAGGTTCCAAACTCAACTTCAACCAAACTCATTGGTCCCTCTCTACTCTTCTCAAATTCTCACACTTCATCCCATAAAATAATTTTCCTCGTGCTCCCCATCGAATGTTCTCCCTGTTAACCAATTCGTACAACCTCCAATCAAACACTTTTTGTTTTACCCATTCAACCATCTTGTCATGTCTTGTTGCCTTCAGAGCAGCCGTCTTTTTCTTCCTTTCAAGATGGTATCCACTGATAACACTCCCAAAAACCTCAACAACTGTCTTCATTTGAAAAGGGGACCAGAGGAGCCCACCACCATTCGAATGTAAACGACCGATGTAAACACGAGACAAGGCATTTTTACACTTTTTTCACTTCCTCTCAAAACTCTCCAGAATCTTACTGTAGGTTTTTAAATTGGTAAATGAACAATGGAGAATGCTTTGAAAATGAATAATTGTGCTCTTTTTCGGGTGCTCTTTTAATCGAAAATGAAACGGAAATGAGGAAAAGAGAAAGAAACATTCATCAAGTTGAAAATGAAGATGTGCGGTCGAAAAAAAGAGACAGAAGGATGTGTTGAAATTGATTGATTTCACTGTGAGCTTTTCATTGGGGAAAATCCCGGAGTTAGAGTTTTCTGAAACAATTTATAGACACTCAATAAAAATGAAAATAAACCAAAAACAAAAAGATTAATTGCCCCGAGCGGGATTCGAACCCGCGACTGGTATTACCCAATGAGATCATAAGTCTCACGCCTTCGACCACTCGGCCACCAGGGCATACAGTCTGAATAATTTACAACTTTGGGAAGAGATCAATTTATGAGAGGGAGAAGCTGGAGGAGAGGGAAAAATGGATATGGTGATGATGATGGAAGTGAGATTGAGATGATTTGGAGTGGAGAAGGAAAAATAAAGATGTTTCCCAGAGTTTCGGCTGATTTAGTAAGCCGTAAGATCTGTGGAGAATAAGAGTTCTTGCGAGAAGTGCTGTTTTCGATAAAGCTGTTTTGACAGTTTTACTGAGAACTGAACAAAGTCTTTTAGCATCATACGAAGTTCTGGTACAAGTTGTTATCTGAACTATAAAACAAACTATTCTGATTTGAAAATCCAGAGTTATTGAAATTTCAGATTCGAATGACGCAGCTTCGAAAACATTCTCTGAAAGTATTGCAATTCTACATAATGGTTTTCATACATTACTTTATCTATTCAGCTATTCAGGTTCCATCAGAATTTGAATGTCTAGAATTTCAGAGCATTTCCAATCAATCTGAAAACTCTGTAAATATTCCATGTAATACCGTACCTTACTCTGAAATTTCTTTTCCTTTTGTTAACATCATTCCCGCACATAGTTAGTCCCCTGTTTATCCCTTTTCTATGCTCTTTCCCAAATCCTTCCGGTGTTAAACATCACTCAAATCCCCTCTTTTCTTTCCCATCAATGCCGACTCAAAACAAAGCCAAACAAGTCCAAACATAAAGAGAGAAAAGAGACAGTAATCAATGTGTATGTGATGACTCGAATGAGTGCATCCGGTGTGTTTACACGAAGAAGAGGATCGCTTTGATTGCCTCGGAAAGGAAAGAGAGAGAGATGAGCGATTACCTGTCGATGACTTCTTCTTCTTCCAAATGTGTCGGTGTGCTTTACAGTGCTTACGGGTCACTTCATTCTCGTTCGTCGCCTTCTCTTTCAATCAAAAACAACACTCCCTCTCTCCGCGCACTAATATGTCGGAGGAGGCTAATGATACGGCAGATGGTAATGCATGCACCTTTTGTGCGAAATTAATACTATATTGACACCTGTTGTTCTTTCAATGTTCAAAAATTTATTTATACACGAGTTTCAATAAAATTTATGATTTCGAGCCGCCTGACCCGAATCTCTTTAAAAGAGGTAAATCGAGAAGTGATTGCTTCCATGAGCTTCGTTTTGCGTCTCGTTTCAGTTCGTGTCGTTCATTTTCAGACATCATTGAGTTATCAGGAGTTGATGATGGGCGGATCGGACGACGATAAGAAGAGGCAGAGGTTGAAGATGGTGATGATTCGACAAATGAGTGAGATTTGGCACGGGACTTTGGTTTACCTGAAATTATAGATTGTTTGGTGTCGCAAGGGAGACAATTGATAGTTTGACTTTGGCTCTATTAACAGCAATCAATCATTAACTGCCCTTCTATTACAGATTTTACAGTAGGCTCTGACAGGCTCTGACTCTAGATCTAAACGTCATGTTACTATATCCTAAACTGTATATTCAGCTGTCCCATTACTCGATGATCCCTTGGATTCTCCTAGAAGTACCCAACAAGATATCATAAAGCTGCTCTCTACCTCAATCCTACACCTGTCAACGCCTGTGTATACACACATACACATTCGAATTCACACACACACAGGAGCGCCTGATAAGTTCCGATCAAAATCTCGATTTGACACCAAACATATAGAGTGAGGAAGTGTATGTGTGTGAGTAGGAGGGAGGGAAGAAACAAACATTTAACGTGTGTTTAAAATGTAAATGCACTGATCGAGACAGACAGGATCACCCCACGAGAAGTGAAGAAAAAAGAAAGCTGCCAACCACTTTCTTTTGACAGCTGTAAATATACGTCGACAGGAAGAGAGTACTGTATGACTTGTTGAAAACTTTTTTATATTTTTATCGAAAAAGCAAACACACTCGCCTCAAAAATAGAACTTTCAACTTACCATAAACAAACTCTTCAGCTGCCGACTGATCCTTCTCACTCCATTGATCGTAATCTGTGATGTGCCATCCATCTGGGTCTATGAGTTCCATGTTGGCACCTGAAATTAGAGAAAATGACGTCAGTTGCTATGATATGAGAAGAGATGGAGTTACGCAATCAGTTACAATAGCTCTTACTCATCTGGATATCGTTATATCGTTTAACGTGACAGTCGCGTGGGGAGGAATGTTATTGTTACAATCGAGGTCCTGTCAGGCAACTGTCTTTTTTTCAAGTGTTGGCATAAGGCGTTAGTAATGGTTAGATAACTCTAGTAGATTCAATGCCTAGATATTTATATCCCTTCTTCTGAACATTTGACTTGTCTGAAAGTCTACACACAAACTAGAAGCAGTTTGCTATGAACAACAGTAATTTCCAGATTTCAACAGAACTTTTGCCTTCACCTATTGTTCTGTGGTAGAATTGAAGCTTCCCAAACTTGAGAAAATACAGGAACGTTTTCTGAACTTTGAGTTCCACGTCTTCTGTTTTACATGACTTCTGACAAACCCCCGTTTATTTACAATATCTGATTTACCAAGATGGCGTTAATGAGTGTCATCATCATCACGCTGATCGTTTTCTTCTTCATTGCCAAGGCGAGAAAAACCGTGGTGATGGATGAGGTGGCGGAAGAAGAAGGCCGTATTGTTACTCAACACACGCGACAGATGCTCCTTTTATGTCGGGAAAGAGAGACTATTCTCGATTTCCGACCACAACGATTGACACATTTGAAACACAGAAAAAAAAGAGAAAAAGGAAATTGAATAAATCTGTTTGCAAGCATATGTGTCTACACCTTCTTCTTATTCCTCTATTCCAATTAGTCAATTACAGTGTATCTGCCTTTCTTTACGGTAAAAGGTGACGATTTTCATTGTAGGACGGCATCGGAGCGTGCCTTAACCATTTATAATGTACTCTGGATGAGATGGATAGGTGTATAGAGGGAGAGGCATCGCTTTCACAATCCGCAAGCCATTTCACACATAATCTATCGGCATGGTGGTGGTGTGTCTATGTGGTAGATTGACGGACGCCGCGACAGAAGGAAAAAAAACGAACCTCTGCGGACCGCCCTTTCTTCTACTCTTCTACTTTTTTCACTTTTTCATCCGGCTTTTCGCGCCTTTTTCAATTTACTTCTTTTCCATCTAAAGGCATCCGTTCAATGGGATTGTTTTATAGTTTGTGACGAGTGAAGTTCCGTCTACTTTTGATTCTCGTTACTTTGAGAAAGTGCTCAGGAACTAGAATTCATTTTTAGGTAATGTGGAGTAAAAAAGCTTTCAGAGTTTATAGACTTTACTGCATTTGGAATATAATTCAAGGTTTCGTCTACTCAAAAATCTTTGTGAATTCACTTTTATGGTATACTAACAGAACTTATTTCCAGATGTACTACTGTATAACTCTTCACACCATTTTTATTAGGCCTTATTTAGTATTTTGAAAATTGAACGATGTTATGAATATGTATACTAAGCTCTTTAAAAAATTCTAACTTCTCATACTTCTCAGTAAGAGGGCTCTAAACTGCCTCTTCTGAAAACTGCTGTATGGCACTACCCGTGTGATCTTTTCCTAATTCTGTTCAACATCTGCCCTTCCTACAGTAAGCCAACGTTTTCACCCAGATTGAAGTTGGTCCCTCTCCACCTATCTTCCTATTCAATTTCCTACTTCCTGTGAACAAATCGTATCATTTCTCGTTCTTTTCCTTCTTCATCGGGTGGTGGTTCCACACCTGTGCAATACAACTTCTCAAGTGCATCATCATCAATTCTTCTGCGATACGGAGTGCGATAATCAGCACTTGATCACAATTAATCAGACAAATAAACGGGTGTGGGGGGCTCGAACTCCTTTCTTTTTGCGCGAGAAATATCAGTGAAAAAGAAGCAGCATCATCATCTCTCTTCCTTTCTGTTAATCTGTGTAATCAAGTCGGTGCTCTCTTCAATTGGTAAAATAGTAAGCTTTTGATGAGAGGAATCAGACACGATTCACACCATTCCAAAACTACCGTACTCAATTGATATATAGTCGAGTCTCGTCACTTGAGGAGCAGCGAGCCAACGATTCTCTCACTTGTTAAGTGCTATGATAAACATCATATCGAGTCGGTGTTGAGTGTGATCATCAACAGTAGAAGGAGACGATGAAAAAGCTGCTACCGTAACCCTCTGCCCACCCACCTATAACATATACCTATACTCTTCATCCTACACACACAAAATGATGGTATTGAAAACAGATGTCTTTTTCTTATTCTATTTGGCTCACCGTGCGAGATCAGAAAGTGGGCCATTGATTGCTTGCCGAGTCGAATTGCCAGCTGAAGACTCGTGTAACCTGCCTGAAGAAGCCGATAGTTATTTGGGAATAGAAGGAGATTCTCACCGCATCCCTTGCATTCACATCCGCACCTTTAGCTACCAACAACTTTATGATTGATCGATCGGATCGAACGGTGGCCACGTGAATTGCCAGTGGACCATAATTGGGAGCATAGTTTGCTAGTTCTGGCTGAAAACTGTTTTATATCTAGAAATGTGTTTTGGATATTCCAACCTTTTCCTCCAGCATCTTCTTAACTGCCGTCGCCTCTCCAAGACGGACTGCGCGAATCCAGCGGCAGCCGATTGTCCGGTAGAACTCTTTTGGATCAGATAGGGTCAAACGGGATGAGTGGAGGCTTCTCTGAAAATTAGAACAGGATTAAGAAATGTTTTCGTAAAATATGTGTACTCTGAATGTATTCAGTTCACATGTTCAAATAGTTCAAATTCCTTTCGAAAAACCCGGAACATATCCCGTAAATCAATACGGGACAACCCGACCATTAGTTCCAAATTTCCACCTTTTACCCTCCATTATCCTCTCCCTGTGTGTGTGATGATGTTCACCTTAATTTCGACAGCTGTAATTCACTCCCAAACAAAAACTAGATCACTCTCTGTCTATGTCAACTCTTCTTTCATGTCATATACTTTCCCCTCCAGAAATCGAAATATTTCCCATCGGCTACCGTAATCCTGGCGTGTTACGCGCACTTGTCATTTTCCGATTCGACGGCTTGTCCGACAACTTTTTTCGGCGCCTGACACGACACTCTTCATACAAACTTGTGGTGCGCATCTTCTACAGTAACCCCTCCATACATGCCAATTATCATGTAAAACTAACACAAGAATCTATTCAAAAAAGTACAGTATGGGAATGTTGATTTTATATTGGAATTAACAGAGTAACTCGATCCCTATAGCGACGACACGGATGATAGAAAGGAAGGGCGGCCTAACATGCTACAGCTCTTTTTTTTTAAATTCTTTGCATCGTCGTCGTCGTTGATATTTGTCGAATCAGATCAAATTTATTTGCTCTACCACACTTGTGATTGGGCATCTCTTAACACTTATCACACACACTTTGAGGGAAAGTCGACTAAATGATTTTATATTAAAGTCAATATTAGTGGAGCCGCTGCTTCTGGCGTGTCAAAGAGCCCCCCCCCGTTTTGATACTTATAACTTCGTTTTTCATTTGTAGTTTCGGTTACTGTAGTTGAGGTAAACCGGCGATAAGGAAAAGGAAGGATAGATCGAGATTTGCGTACTTTATTTATTACGCAATTGGTACAGTAACAGTGTCATCATTCTGTAGAGAGGGAGAGAAGGGAACTTCATTGTCAGATTAATCGGAGGATAATATTTAGTTGTTTTATGATGCAAGACTGTTGTTTATGATGATTATGATGGTACTATAACAATATTGTCACGATTAAGACACCTTTAACCCTGATTAGTATCTATGGACATTTCTGATGAGTTTGGCAAATAAGATTCGAACAAGTTCCCAAAATATACTGTAGTTTTTGAATTGTGCAATTAAGTCTTGCACAAATATTCTCAAGGAATCTTTCTAAAGACATAGACTTCATTGACTTGTCCAAAGGTCCCTTTCTAATAGAGAAGTGAATTAAAAGAGCTTCTGGCACACCCGATCCGCTTATCGGTTCCCTCTAATACGGTTTCCTGCTTAGCACACACAAACAGTCTCCTTTCATGTATCGGAAGCGCCGCGCACACACATATTAACGGTCTCTTTCCTCATAACAATTAAGACACATGTGAAACCTCAATCTGCTCTCCCATATTATTCGTTTCCTTCTTCGGAAATCATCTAATCTGTTGTGACACCTCAAAACACGATACCGCGGTCCCGATTACATCTTCTTCAAGCGAATCGAAAATGAGAATGAGAAGGAAGATGACGGACCCCCTGTTGTGACTCCTCAAAAAGAAAGTAAAGTCCTCAGTCTTCTGAATCATGCTGAATCCGTCTAATCTGGTCACAAATTCTTCCAATATACGGAGAAGAAATATGGAAGAATAGAGAGGAATCGGAGGACGATATCCCGTTTCCTTCTTCCTTTCCACCCTGGTTCGACACGAGTTGTGAAGGATCGTGGGAAGATTTACATATTTAAGAAGAAGACGACGACTTCTTCTTCGCAAGGCAATCTATAGTAGTCACTCTTGAGATGAAGTAGGAGAAAAGAAAGGAATTTGTGTGTGTGTGTGCCCGAGAACTCATTTCAATAGGATCATCCCAGCATTCTCTCCATCTCAATCCGAATAAGACACAACAACTTTTTTCCATTCTTTTTGTGGATTTGGAATCTGTGACCAAAACAGAGGATTCTCGGAGAGAAGATCAGGTGTAAATGAGATTGACAAATCCATATGACTATGGGATACCGAGATAAGTCATAATATTCAGCATCTAAACTAGGCGATGTCCTACTTGTTGGATTACAGTAAACTGTATATGTCATACCGTATTGAAAATCCCCTCCACAGTTTCAGCCGCGTTGGGCCAGATTTTATGGCTTCATGAAGATCCCTCCCATAATTTGTATTCAGGATCTTCTTTTTCCTGACTAAATTGCTTCCGTATTGACCTCGGTCTATAACTCTTCATGCTCACCGCGAAAGACAATAAATCGTTCCGTTTACAAAAAACCGCTGTCTCCTCTTCTTTTCTCCATACAAGGACGTCGTTCCCTTCAGGTTCACACTCATTTTTCAATGCGCATCTCCTCAATTTCTTAATAATAGGCGCAAGCAGTGCAACCGGTCAAAAGACACACCGACATCTGATCATTTACTATTCTTCTTCTTTTTTTTCTTCTTATTCTTTAGTTTTTCGGCCCCCCATGTGCGTTCCGTGTGTGCGCCGCGCGCCATTACAAAAAACACACATCCGAACATACATAGACTAGTACGGTAATCGTTTTTCGGATTTCCATATAATTGGTTTCAATAGATATAATATATCCAATTGTAAACCCGAAATTGTTTCGATTGGTCTATGTCGGTTCTATGTCCATCTAGTGCATTTCCTTCTTTTTCTCATCCAGCTTCGAAGAGTGGTCAGTGCCATAAATCAAAAAACCAATACTTCATCTAATTGCTCGTATTGGGAGGTTGTGTGAGTGAGTGCAGGTAGGTAGTTTGAATAGACCATCATCATACTCATCTTCTTGCCACATTTATCAAATTTCTTTCATTTTCAATTCTTTTCACCCCCCTTCGTTTTCTAAGCTGCTCCACTTATTCGCACATTGTAACCATATGGCTTGGTTAATGACAAAACCAATACAAACATCCCCCTTCTCACCATCAACACTTTATGAAGAAGCGAGGCTGAGCACATTATATTATTAGCGAATGATGATGGCTCCGGAGGCTTGTGGTTTCGCCACCAATACATTCACACAAACAGCACTTGACTCCGAGGAGGAGGTGAATAGATACTGTTGTTAAATGAATTGAGCTAGTCAATTAGGAGAGTCACTTTTCAATCCTATTCTCAACAAGATCATCATCATCATATCGAAGCGTCATGTGTTCTTCTTGTCACTCATATCGCCACCTTGGATACATCACAACAAATCATCGCCATGCAGTCAGGAAACAGAACAAACGTTTTAGTGTGTGGAATAGAGATCGAAAAGTATGTGTGTGGTATACTGTAGTCGCGGCGACGACGATGAGATGAATAGCAGTTGTTTATGTTTACATCTGTCTCTGGCGAGAGAATATCAAGTCGCACATGCAATTCGACACGCTATCCCGACAGGTCAACCGTGGTTAATGATTGACAAGCTCTGATATCAGTGATACTTCTCATTTTAACACATACTTCTAAGTCCATCACATTCTAGGACTCCTTGATCACTCCTGATCCCGATAGATCTAGATACATGCACTAAGATCACATTATCAACTCGTCAATTGGTCTCATTTATCTTGCCTGATGACGATGAAAAGAAAACTGTGTTCTTCTTCCCTGCTCCTCACAAAAACGAGGCGACGATCAATCAGGCCAAGTGTGCTTACCGATAGAAAAACACGAACATGTGGTTGAGAACACAGACACCTATCGCGGGAGTTTTGTCGAGAGGAGTCGATTTAATACGAGAAGCCTTCTCACACACACACCGGATAGATTAGTTGCAAGATGTGTTAGTGTTGTGAGTGAAAAAGATAGGTGTGCAGTTGTCCTGAGTGCCACACATTCCCGCATCATTGTACACATCAATCATCTTCTCGCCACCAACCACGCTTCTTCGATTCTCGAATCAAATTCAATCGAAAAGAATCTCAGAGCAAGCGGAAAATGATAAAAGAAATCGTCATGTCGTTAATCTTGTGAAACTGTGAAATACAGTAAATGATACCGCTTATGGCGGCGGCTTCCCACGTGTATTGTTTTGTGCGCGAATTCAGAGAATGCCGAGAAATTCTCAGGGCTTACTGATTGCCGCCTATAGGGTTTCCGGGTCTCATCCATAAAAGTTGGAACCAAATAGCTATACAGTTCTTTTGTAGATGTTTTGTAAACTCTGATATTCCTAGAAGAAGTTCTGCACAACGCCTTCTTAGAATCAGCCGGGTGTCAATAGTGTTCCGACATTAGATGAGGTGGTCATAATACTCGACACACTCTAAAACGGCTCACTCCACCACTTCTCTCATATTCACTAAACACTTCAGAATTTTGGAACATTCCTTGCCCAGGGGCGATTTTCGATACTTCATCTTTCTAGGAGGAGCTCTCTTTCAACCCCCTACTTGTGACAACACGGCTTCCTCGTTTCCCGTGACATGTTAATTTATACAATATCAGTCGATTTTCTCGCTGTTGTTAAATGTCAATTCTAGAGTATTCCCAAAGGGCAGAGTGTCAGGGCATCAATGTAATTATGTTTCAGTTAATTATCAAAGATACATATGCAACGATGGGAATTATAAGCCTGCTCTTTTCTCTATTCGTTCCCTCTCTTTTTCTTTTTATTTCCAATTCGTTTATGAAAGTCATCTTCTTATTATTATTAAGTAGTTGAACAACGATTAGTAAGGTATCTAGTACCGTACACCGTCCGTCTAGTCCTTGGAACCAGTCGGTGGGACGAAGAGGACGACAGAAGAAGACATGAGTATTCATTGCGCATTACAAATGTGTGTGTGTCTCCTGGCGCCAATGAAAAGAATTCATCTACTACTTCTTCTTCATTTTCATCTACCGTATACCTTGTTTATTCAACTAGCTCTTCTTGTGTTTCACACGCCGTCAGTAGAAGAGAAGATGAAGATGGAAGAAAGAAGGACCAAGAAAAGAAGCAAAAGAGAAGAATTAAGCATATTTTTGCTCATCGTGTGTCATCATCATCGTCGTTGGAAATTCGATCCGCGATAATGGATTCACGATTCTTTGGTAGTAGATTCAAAGAAAATGATTCAAAAAGCAATCCTCTTTCTTATATCCTCAACAACTTCTTCTTCGTCTTCTAGTCTAACAAAACGCTCATATAAAACCCGAGCTGCTCGAAAACACATGTCCGACGAAAGAAAAACGGCAACATTTGGGACGAATTTCTAAAAGATTCGTGTTTTTCGATTCTAGATTAATTCTGTTCCAATTTCGTGTATCTCTTGAATCTACATTCTATTGACAGCCTATTGTACCTACGACTTCCAGACCAACATCCTTTAAAGTAAGTTAAGACGTCATTAAGCTCCTAGCAACTCACTCCGCCAGGTGCTTCTGACCTGTCAGTGAGTCTAAGTGGACAAGCCATATCTCTTCCCAAAACAAATGATAACCAATGTCCAACACATTTTCGCTCCCCTCAATCCTATCCCGACCTAGCTATTAACAAGATTTACGAGGTGCTTGGCTCCCCCCCCCCCCCCCCCCCCCCCCCCCTTCCGCCCTTCCTCTCCCTTTTCTCATTCCACTCATTCTGACTTCTTGTGCTCATTTGCCATTATCATTAATCTCGTGTACTCAACCTTCCACCCCGACACCACTCATTTCTCGTTGTTCTTCTTCTCCCGAAGACCAACCCAACAGGAAAATGACACGGAAAGTGTGATTATTCGCAGCTCACTTGTTACTCCTGCTTCTGCAGGCCTAAAGGAATCATCTCTAGATCGGGTGGTTCTTTTGCCTGTTAACTAAAGGCGCGAAAAATGGTGTCCGATTTCAGTGGGGGGAAGCTCTGGGACGACATGATATGACACCCTCCCAGGCGAGAAGAAGCATCCATATCACATCTATTTCTTGCCTGCTAGACACATGTTCTCGCTGGTTTTTCTACGGATCAAATTTCCCCAGGATTACTGTAACTGGTTCTACTAGATCTCTGACTTGTTACAACTTTATCGAGACACCTCCAACATCTAAATTAGGTCATTACCTTGCTACAAGTAGATATTGTAGTACTATCCAGGAAGCTTGTTCCTTTCTGCATTGAATGATGTTGTGGTTGTTGAAGATTGAAGACGTGTCGATCTAGAAAAAAAAACCAAATTTCTCTCTTTTCCAATTTTATTGTTTTATTTCATTGTCAAAGGTGCGGCGGCATCGTCGTTTGGGAACCAAGACCCTATTATTATAAAACATCGATAAATTCCCTACTCACGATCAGTGTTTGTGTTCTCGCCGCCTTCGAACACCTCCATTTTTTGCTTTTCCTCCTGAGAATGTATTATTGTTTCGTTGATATTTTTTGGATTGTTTCCTACCACTCCTGAAGTACACTTCTTCGTCTCCAGAATCGCTTTGAGCACGTTCTCCGACAGACCATCGGCGTTGGACCGTCTCGGGGCGCGCAAACTCATCTTTCACCTGTCAATCATTTAAAATTCATTGCAAAATGAGTGAATTAGCATGACTTGAAATCCCCTTTTTATTCTTTCATCCCATTTCACATTATTATATAGAACATTATGTTTGAAATGTGGGTGACAACTATCTTCTCTATCCCACACACAAGAAACTTTTTCCATGAAATTCTGCTCTCACGCGACCTTTTCTAGTTAACTACCTATTTCTTCCCACGACCTTTAATGCTAATTTTAAAAATGGGAATTCTTGAATTCCATCAAATCTAAGTTCACTTCTGTTTTCTCTAATACCTTCGTCATTAATAATACAAGAAGCTCAACAAGTGACTCTTTTCTATTCCACTTATTCTTTCTACACACGTGTCAACTCTCAACAGCTGATATTGCCACCTTTCGATCGTATATCAATCGAATCTCATTTATTCTCAGGTAGTACTACTAGGCAGTAAGGCACCACAACTAGTTAGAAATATCCGGAAACAAATCATCACTTGTTGGGTTCGCTTCTTCTCTTAGGAAAAGCTTCTTATGTTTTGACAGAGAAGCAAGAAAAGTTGTAAATTATAAATCTGTGGGAGGTCTTCTAACCCAACACGTTTTTTGTGATGGCCCCACATGTTCTTCGGAATAAATGTCACCTCGGTCCAATAATCGACCATAAGCTGTAAATTACCGTCAGGCATACACACGAGCTAAGACATATGGTCGGCTCGGTTTAAGGAGCATCAGGAGACAACGAAGGATCTGGGGTTATGATCCGGTTATTCGAGAGTGTCAATGTCAATTATACCCAGATTGGCAAAACGTTTCGTATTTCTGATGAATTTGCTCTCAAACTTCGTCCCAAATAGAGAAAAGGTCAACATTGTCCTACTCTATATTCCAGGTGTCATAACAAAGTGATCTCGCTTATCCTCTGGTTTATGAGACTCATTTCCACATGACCTCACAAAAGGATTAACGATGAGCTCTCCAACAAATACATAACAGTTCCCGAGTTGCGTAATGCAATAAATTGCGTATTGATGATGTGTTGATGGACTTGAGAGTCGAAAACGATATATAGAAATGCTCTCATTCAATCCACACACATAATACACTCATCACATGCCTTCTCGCCTTTTGTTTGCAAGCCATTTAAAACAACAGAGGGTCCGTCGTCAGTAATAGATAGCCATCCACAAGGCATAGCAGGTGTAGAGACACTGTGTTCACACGCCCGAGTGTGTTGTGTCTTTTCCCTATATGTTGACATCGCTTAACTGGATAATGAAGTGTTTTCGTTCGGTTTCAATATACCCTTTCCATGTCTTATAGCCTCCGGGAAGTGAAGAGTGGTAGGAAAAGAAGATGTCAACGAGTAGTTTTGGGGTCAATCAAAAGTGTTGCGCAAGGCTGTCTATCAAAACTCTTCGCTATTACAGCAGATCTTGCCAGATGATTGGACCACGATTACGAAACGCTACGCGTGTTTCGGACCCCCGTCTTCCTCTCTTTAGATTGACCTTTAGAGTTGTGGAGTAGTGGTAATTGGAGAGTGAAGAATTGAAACTGATGACAATGATTATGTATTGGATTGGTTCTCATTGGTGTACAATGTCAAAATCAGAGGAGTTAAATAAACAAACATTCAGTCTCTTCTCGGGGATTATAAACAATCTCTCACACATCTTTTGGTCCCATTCACATTTCTCAAAAACACTAACACGTCGACATGAAACGACCTGCAATTTATCAATTACGACACGTCGTTTCGGTCGCGGGGCGTGGCGATTTCGAGGAGAGAGGCGCCCCTCAAGTTGTTGTACATCGCTCCTCCAGACCATGTTGTTACGTCGCCACCAGTGTGGAGACACCTGACACCTGAGAATATTATCACTTTCATCCACAAACACGCATCAAAACTTTTGAGTGTTCGGAATCGAGAAAGAGAGGCGTCATGAGCCATTTGGCAACAACAACGAAGACATTGTTAATGGGATGACGAGACTAATAATGATAACATTTACACGTGTTCCATTGGGAATGGGGTACTTCGGAGAAACTTTACATGTTTTTTATCTACTTCTGCATCTCTTTTTTTCTTCTGATTGGCATACTCGGAAATGAGCATTGAACAGTTGATCGACTTTTTTTGGACTTTGCTAACAATTCGAGGGTATTTTGAGAGCTTTTGATTCTCCTGATACCACGAAAACCGGAAAAGGCTATGTCACTATGTTTGAATGTTTCGAAGTGAATCCAAAATTACTTTCGACTCTCTGATACCTCTTGTATCTCAATTCAAGAGCTCAAAAGTGATTACTCAAGCTTCCGGTAAAAATCAGGAAGCACTCTTTTATCATATTCGTATTCTATCCAAAACTTCCATCTAGATTACCATCACCATCATTAAACTTCTCACCCTCATGTCAACACAACTTGTGGGGTAATTAGGAAACAAGACAAATCTTTGATCGAAATTGCAGATAAGACTGTGTGTCGTACGCCACCAATGTCAAAATATTCCCAATTTCATTCTCCTTCCATAGCAATATATTATGTCTTCCTAATTAGGTGTCCAGGTATCTTCTGAAGAGGATTTATCCGCAACTCTCAACCCTGACCTTTCAAAAGAGAGAGATTCAAATGAACACTTGTTGCCTCTGTGTTCGGAATACTCGGAATAAGACGTCGTTGTCCCGTCTAATCGCTTAATTATAACACTAGTGTCACCTACCGGACGACCTATCGATACCTACTACTCGCCGCCTGCTAATTAACGAGATTTGTGTGTATATGTGCACACTCGTAGAGGATAAACAGGTAATACTGTCTCTGTTACAGACAGGTGTTGACCTCACAACCGCACCTAAATTTTGAAGCAGCGCATACAAATATACCGGCGAAAGAGCCAAGAGGAGACGGTACAATAATCAAAAGGAGATATCGGCATCTAAGGAAAAGTGGATAAATATAACATCGAGTGTGAGCGATCATTTACTTCACACCACTCCATCTTTTTCTCTTTGCTTCTGTTTCGAAACCACTTGTAATCGAGCTCAACCTCCCCTTCGGTTTTCCACTTTCCAGCACAGCACCCTACCACCGAATATTTGCGCATTTTGAAGCAATTTCCTTCTTTGAGGGCATATGTTTTCTCAAATTAATGTGTTCTCATTTGCATTTTCGCCACTGCTAGGCTAGGCGGCGCATCATGTTCAACATGTTGGAGCGACATGCTCATGTCCGGCTGGTGTCCTTCTTTCTCACTGCTTTTTAATAGATGTGAATCGACTTACAATGTTTTAAATTCTGATTAATCCTGCCGATTTTAAATGGTGCAGATGCAGCGAAAATTGTCGAGTGAGCCGATTTAGTCTGAAAACTACTTGTTGTCATAAGAATAAGTAAGAAACCAACAATTAAGAAAATAAATATAAAATTTTAATGCCTCTCGTATTTGCACCTATCTCTTCTTTTCGAAACCTGATAACTTTTGTGGGCATGCGCCTTTAAAGCTACAGTTCCCTTTTCGATCAATTCCTGGGAACTTTCGTGTTGAAAATGATGTCTCTGAACGGGAAACCTAGAAAAAATCGGAAGAGCGATGATAAATTTTCGTAAAATATCAGCTATCACTTTTTTCGGAAGTTGAATCCAATTACCCGAAAATACGCTCTATAACACTTCCTGCTCATAGCCGGAAACACGTATTTTTGCAAGTGCAAGCTTCCTGAAAGCTGCGTCAAACGACTCAATTATTCAAACTTTTCCGGTTTGTTCTAGTGTGTGTGACATCAATTGATATGAGATCCGATTCATTTTCGAGCTGACCTGCAGAAAAATTCAGAAGATACCATAAAGAGTTACTGTAGTTTGATCAACTAAAAATACAACAAGTTCGGTGCCAAACGGCGCGCGCGAACGATGTAATGCTCACTTTCCCACTCTGTTAAGCGTCGATAATCTGAGACAAACATATCGTTAACACGGATTGTCAAGTGTTTGAACATTTCACTCCCCTCCCATCGTGTACGGGCACACAGGAAACATACACAAAACACACACAATTTTTCGCGGCTTCATATCATTTTTCTAATATTGCACACAGTCCAACGGCAAAAAAGCTTGTAGTACATGGAGGTCATATACCGTATTATATCGTCCCGCGTATCACTTCTTATCTCAAGATGTTAACAGTAGTGTTACTCAGTTCCTGTCATTACCTATCCCTCTCTCACCATACATGACATAAATATATAAAATAGATATATCTGGACCACTAATCTCTGGAATAACTATACTCCTGACTAACAGTACATGACCCTTTTAGTAGACACGTGGTGACGTATTATGGTGATAGATATGTTTTGGATCGAGGTAAGGTGTCAATTTTTAGTAAACTGAGTAACATATGGGCATGTTTAGTACAGTTTATTATGGTATCTTGGGAAGGTTTTTGTGGCTGAAGAGATCCTTCTGGGATAAATAAGATTTGGTGTACGGTGGTTTATTCCTATCCTAGGATAGGCTAGTCAACGTTTCAATAGGAATATTTCTAAAAGATTAGGAAGCTTTGAAAGACAAAGCTGATACTCAAAAGTTTTAAAAACTCCGAATTTAGCACCAAAACTATTTATAAAGATCACCCAAAAACCGAAAATAGTTGATCAAAATCTAAAAAAAGAAAAGCTTGAATTGCACGCATTGCTCTTCTCTTTCTCTCATTCCATTTTGCAGAATGAACTTCTCTTCAGCTCTTTTTTTGGACCTGAACGTCGTTTCCTTTAATTACCCGACCTACCGTAGTCCTAACACTTCCAACTCCATCAATGTAATTCCTATTGTTTTTACAAAAAACACACGTCTCTTTTCTGAAGACTTCTCCAGAACGGAAGCCTTCTGAAGTGAGAGACAAGTGAGAAAAAAAGGAGGGGACGGCGCCAGAAACCCATTAACTGCTCCTTCTTGCTCTGTAAAGCCTTCGTTTCTACCAGTGCTCCTCATAAATTGTTCCGACCTCATGTCTACACACTCTTTTCCTTCTCCCTCCACACCGTCCCTCCTCGCTCGGCGGTCTTCTTAGGCTCCGCCCCTCTCTAGGGAGACTCCTCCTACTCTGCTTCCTCATCATCGTTTTGACATCAATCCCTACCGCTAGTAGTACCATACACACCTTTTTGTGTTCTTTTTTACTTCTTTTGGCTCCCAACTTCTTCCACTTATCATTCTTTTTCCTTTTTTGCAACTACTATGTTGTTGTGACATGACTTTTTCAGAGGTTGTAATAATGACCCATAGAAGAGACATGTTAACACAAAAATGACACACAATAGTAAATGCATTACACTGTATATTGCCTTTACCTGGTGTCTTCTTTTTTTCTGTCCTTTCTACATCATCATCATCATCTTCTTGCCGCGCTTCGGCCACTTACTCTTGGGGCGTTGTGTTGGCGCCTACACTTCTTTACACTCGTCTCTTCGGACAACAAAACGAGACATGCCATTTTAAACTTCTTCTGTCGTCTTCCGACGAACTAACCGTTCTGACCATTACCTAATTGCTTCTTCTTTCTCTTAAAATGTATCATTCTTGACTTATTCTTTGGGTTCGCGCATCAGAGAAGAGGCAGAAGCTTCTTTGTTCTTCTGATGATGGCTTTGTGTTCGGGTCACTTGTTTTAACTGATAGTTTCATTATTCTTTTTTAGATTTTTTCTTGAAGTGGACACTTGTTTTCTATTGTTTCCTTTTACTATTTACTACAATCTTATAGACTTTAACTTTTGGTCATCTGCATACTAGGGTTATGGAAGAGTATTAGGAACTGAAGAGCTAGGATCAGGGCTCATATACGCACTGCTATCAAGACTTTTCCAACTTTCTAAAATCATCCAAAGGTCCTCTAGGAATAAGTTTTTGCTTAGAAAACCAAAAGTTATGTTCATAATTTTCTAGAACTCATTCCACCATAGCATTTAGATGACCCAGTTTTTGCAAAACTCGAACAATATTCAACTTGATCTGAATGAGCTAGGTTAACTTTTGGACCAACTTGGAACCCTCATTTCAGTTCTAGACAAATCCCAAGTTTCTTTTTTCCAAAGACCCATCGTTTCATTTGTCAATTCTCCTTCATTTCATTTCAATCTATTCCTACTTAAAGCAGGCAAATTTACAACTTGTTTGCTCTGCTTTTGGGTCTCCTCCTTCTTCTTCTTCTGCTTCCTTAACGGACGTCTTCTACTTTTCTCCGATTTCATCAGATTCTTCCCTTTTTTATCAAATTTGCTTTCTCGACTTTCCATTTCTTTTCCTTTTGCTGGAACGGTTAATTGTTTATCTTTCTTTCTCTTTTTTCTCTTCTTCTTCTACTCCACGCCACTATCATCTTCATCTACATCATTATCTTCTCATCAATTTGTTCTTTTTTCTTCCGTTCTATCCCTTATTTAGGTTCACTGTGGGTTTCCATGTTATCTTCGTGTCAAAATCTAAAATTCTACGTGTTCCCGCACGTGTTCTACGTTAACTCTTCGTTTTCCTTTCCCCTCTGCAGCATAAGCCCCGCCTCCATTGCTTGCTTCCGCGTCTATTGGTAGATGGGCGGGGCTTAGGGCAAAGAGAGAGAGGCCTCCACTGCTGGCGGGCATCTCTGCAGAAGATCGAGATTGCTCAACAAGTTGTTGAACATAAGGTCCCCCCCCCCCCCTTTTCCTCAACTTCTTCTCACTTTTCGTCTCGAATTATCAATCAAACTTTTTTCCCCTTCATTTCCCTTTGGTTTCTCCTCTCTTGTCAACTCTTATCACTTTTTTTGGGGGCTCCTCCTTCATGCTCCGTTTCGTCGTCGTCTAGTTCTGGAGCAATCCTCCGAACAAAAAAAAACTGCTATGAAGCACACTGATAAGTATTGATGGTTTCAGATCATAAATAATCGTGTTTATTATCAACTACTCTGCACAGTCATATATTGAGATCATCTAACATCACCACAAATAATGTTGCCTCAGGTCAGTTTTAGGGTGTGATCTAAGATAGTGAGAACAGTGCAGATCAAGACCAATTACCACTTTTTAGGTCTTGATAATAAGAATCAAAAGTTCCTAACTGAAAACTTCTAGACTTTCAAAATTCTAGAAATATAAGTACACTAGACTAGAGAAGCATACTTTTTTTGGAAATTTGAAAAAAAGGAAAATACAACACTTGAAAACATCTTGACATGTGCACTTGAGAAAAGCAAAAAGAGCTAGACTTTCAAATTCTCCAAAATTCTAAAATTTCAATTTCAGAAAGATAGCATCAAAGAAGAATCCTCCACCCCTTCTAACAATTCAACTCCAATTCCACAAATTGCTGATTCTCTTCGCGGAATGATTCCTCCAAACATCTTATCTCAATTCCAAGTTCATCCAGCTGCCATGACCCAATTCCTTCAAGCTCAAGCTCAAGCGGCCGCTGTTCAACAACAAGGACTTGTGTTTCCAACGGTTGGAATGTTTCCACCTGGAATTCCAGGAGATTTTAAACCAGAACTTTTGATGGCTGGTGGTGGTCCACATATTCCATTTCTTGCTCATCAACTCTATCATCCTTATGCAATGGATGGAATGAAGAAAAGGAATGCAACTCGGGAAGCAACAGCTCCATTAAAACATTGGCTTCATGCTCATAAAAAGAATCCATATCCATCAAAAGGAGACAAGGTTCAACTAGCCGTAATGACACAAATGACACTTACACAGGTATGTTTTCCACAATTAATTACTCCACAATGTTTGCTCTTTTTATTAGCTCTTTTTCCATTATCCCCCTTCCTAATAGATTCATCCACTACCACCACCATTTACAAAAATTATTGTTTCCTATGTAGACACACAGTTTCCCTTTCTCTCTCTCTCCCGCAGTGTGTTATTGTAACATTAGCCAGAGACCTCTCTCTGAATGTATCTGACCGATGCCAAAAAGAGGGGCGCAAAAAAACGGAGAAAAAAGATGTTAGAATGCGATAAGGCGATGATGATGACACCTTCTCGTAGTTAATTAATGTGTTTCTCAGAGAAAGACAATACGAGAAATGTTTCAAAACCAATACTATTTAGTACTTGTTTGATTTGGTATTAAGTACGCAACCTTGGCGCCAAAAACTTAGTTGTTAGATAGTTTCAAAAATCTGAAGATCAATTGAATATTTCCAGGTTTCCACATGGTTTGCCAATGCTCGACGACGACTGAAGAAGGAGAACAAGATGACGTGGTCTCCACAAAACCGAAGAGGTGATGGATGTGAAGAAGATGAGGAAGATGATTTTGATGATGACATGAACCGACCATCAAGCTCTACTTCAATCAATTCTGATAGAAAACTAGAGTCGTTATTTGGAAAAGGTCATCTTGCATCTCCAACGCCTTCAGGTGGATCCGGAGGTTCTGATGAACTTTTGACGACACCAAAGAAAGAGCAATTATCTCCAATTCCAACTGATGATTCTGAAAGTCCAAAAAGGAAACCAAAAATGTGGTCGATTGCCGATGTCACTTCAGACGACGATTCATCAAAGAAGGTGAGAAAGAAAACGAAAGAAGAATTGTATAGATTTTATGAGTTTCTAAAACTTTCTGACGAAATTGACTTAAAAACGAGTATAAATGTGTTTTAGTATTGAAAATGCGATGAGGGGGGAACAAATAAAGCGACCTCTTGTTGTAGTGCACATTTTATAGAGATGTAAACCAGTATGAATCATTTGTGTGAGCGCAAACTTTTGTGAGAGGTGAAGCCGACAAAATACCGCTTTAACAACAAACATTATGAATAGTTTTATACATCTCCTCTTCATAAACTATTATATGAAAAATAATAGTTCAAGAGGGAACATCATCTCCTTAAAATCAAAATTGCAGGATTCACCTCCATCATCCGATGAGAATCAACTATCAACAGGAGACTTATCATTGCAATCAACATTGAAAAAACAAATGGAAATGTTTGCCCGATTTAATCCATTTATGCTCCAAATGTTAGCTCAACAAGCAGCTCAAACTCATCAACTTTCCCTGCTGGTACCTCAAACAACGTCTCCAATCGAAGCAGGTGAGCAGGTGAAGGTGAGCAGGTATATTATACTTTCTCTTATTTCAAACAAATTGCCATCTTCTTCTTCTTATCATTTCCCATTCTTTTTTCTAGGGCATTCCCTCTTCCATTTGATTGACAGCCGTATGAACACCGTGCGTGCTTGTACATGAACAACGTAATCCGCTTAATTTTTTTCAAGTTGTTATCCAACAAAAGTGGTGCTCTCTTCTCTCCACTTTCTTGAATGTTTTTTGATTGAAAAGGACAAAGTATTATTATTTGTTTGATGGCTCCTTCTGTGTAGGACCAACCTTTCTCTTTCAAAAAGGACCAACAACTTCCTGTGTAATGTAACTTTGTTCGAAACAAACGTCTACCTAACAGTGACTAGCAGAAGGCTTAAAGAATGTCAGTGACCCCGCGGATTAGTTGTGTGCTCATTCTCTTTCTTTCAACTCCACAAAAAGCGCGTGTTCTTCTCTCCTCTTTTGGGCGCTGCTCCTGGAGTCACAGAATGATAAATGGGCGATTTGATCCGTTCGTATAGTTGATGGGAAACATTTTTTAGGAAATGAGGGTTGAAGTAGAAAAGAAAAGAACATCTAGTTATGAAATATATGGGGTTTAGGTTGTCAGGGGAAACATTCGATAAGCTTTAACCCGAAAAAAGAGAAATAAGTTTTGGAGACTCGAACTTAAATTTTTTAAAAAGTAGAAAATATCCTTATTTTTCTTTTCTTTCAGGTCTGAATTCACAAGCGGAGACGTCGACACCCTCTCCGGTATCTTCCCCCACATCGTCCCCTCGGTCGAGAGAGTAGAAACTCCAGTCTGCTGAATCCCAATATTTTTAAATTTTTATACATTTTCTGCGGGTCTTTGAATTTCATTTTTCAATTTTTCGATTATTTGGTCTCTCTCTCTCTTGTTTTTACATCCTCTTCCCTGCTAAACCATCAACAGAATGTACAGTATTTTCTCTCTTTCTCTCTCTCTATCCCATCAGAATTCCATTCGGTTACTGTAGCACAATAGGCTCTCTTTTTGATATTTTTTCCCAAATTCATTTCCTTTTTTCCCCATTATTTCATTTCATCACTTCTCAATTCTCTTCAATTTTCCCACAGGATTCATCTAGTTTTTGAGCTTATGATCGGTTCTCTTCGCTTTTCTTTTTTCTGTTCTTTTCCCGCCAATAATTGGAAGTACTTTAGAACGTTTTTTCCCATATTCTTATGCTTTTTCTTCCCTTTTTTGCTTTGAAATCTCTCTTTTTACTGACTCTTCTCTTTCTCATCTCATTTTGACAGTTTTTGTGAATGAAAACACACATAAGTACAGCTACAGTACGCCGCATAATTTAGAAAATAAACAAGTTTTAATTTATGAAAAAGTGTGTTCTTGAACAAGACATTATACTTCCGGCTATGGTTTACTGTTTACAAGGGGTGTTGAGGCCTGTAATACAAGGGCAATCACACAATGGGTCAACTGATTCACATGTATTCCAAAAGTCTCTATCTCGTATGGTATTCTAGAATCAAAGTGCCCTTTTATGATGCCATTTGACACTGTAAGAGACTCTTGGATTGATCTCTTAAATTAGAGTCACATCTGGTGTCATATAGTCTCTTTCCTCTCTCAACAACCACATCAACAAATGCATGATTGAGAGGGACCAAAAAAGGGTGTAGTAGGCCTTGTTGGGTTTTTAAAGATAATTTTTTTAGAAAGTCAGTAATTTGTTTTTTAAAAAAGTAGTTTCGAATTTAGAAGCTGTTTCACACGATTCTGAATTCTCACTAAACAGTCAACTATCTAGAAGGGAGCTGTAAAGTTTTACTAATAGAGTCGAATTCAATAATAGATTCTAAAATTTGGTTGAAATTTTGGATGTGCCTGAGCTTCTGAAATTGCTTTTGCTGAAACACCTTTATCTATGAAATGAAACCAGGCCGGCTATCAAATAAAATTTGTCCTGTATTTTCCAGTGTACGAGTCTGACAGGAACATTTCCAGAACTTTCCAAACAAGCACCTATACTCATGAAAGTTGTTCACATCTCATCTGTACGATTGAACACCTTCTAACTATAAATAATTCTGAAAATAAACAAGCATTTCTCATCGTTCGCTTTTTTCTTGTCAAATGAAAAATCTAAACGAAGAAAAAGATTCTCAAAAAAAAAAAACACTTCTTTTATTTTCATTCATTTACACCACCACAATCTTCTGAAAACAAGAGAAAATACATGCAATCTTCCTCCCTCTTTTTGCTCGCCGGTGACCCATGTAAACGCCTAATTGAAAAAAGTGAGACAACGACATCTAAACAAACAGAAGACGTTGACTCCCTCTTCTACACGTTTTTTGACGCCTTCGACGTCTTCCGAATACGAAAAGAGAAGAAGGAAAAGAAGAACAACTGATTTACAACGAGTTGGTGAACTAGATACTCAAAAAAACAGGGAGGATATTTGAAAAAAGAAGTGAGCGTTTCATAAAATCCATCTGAAAATCGTGAAGGAAATGAGCTGAATCTTTGAAGTTTGAAGTCTAAGTTTGAACAACAACTTTGAATTAAGATCCAGTTTTGAATTCAAAGTTTCTGGCCTTACTGTATCTGAAAGTTATACTCGGAAACTCTAATAAAGGGCATATCCAGGTCCCTCTTTTCACCTTGTCATCCAAACATTTTTCATTTCATAATTCATGACTATACAACTCCAAAGAGCCTCCTTCTTGAAAAGTGAATGGTCACTATAGAAACGTTCGCATAAAATATTTTTCCGACGAATAGCCATCGCCATTTTCATTCATTTTCTTTTTTTGCCATCCTCCAACTAACTCTACGAAGAATGTCTCACGTTGATCGTTATGTAAGTTTTTTATAACCTCTAATAGAAGGTCAAGCTTTACTTCAGAGCGCTGGAGAAATAGAAAAAGATCGTAAGAGATCTCGAAGCAGAAAGGCTCCATCAACTGGAAATCGTTCGACAATTGATAATCGTCCACCGTGGAATAATGATACGTATATTGAGGGATATGAAGATGTTGATGAGCATGGAAAGTTCCGAAAACGTGGAGGTGGTATGCCAAAAAGTAATGATAGACAGGTAAGTTTTGGGCTTACTCTAATATAAAGGCAGCGAGCGTAAAAATGGAATTTGAAAGGACCTTATGCTTTTCAGTGGTACTTTGGTGTTTCATAAACTTTTAGATTTTGGTTACCTATGCTCGTCTATTAGAGGTTCGCAATTTTTGCACCTTCCCGACTGTGTCATTGTTTTCATACAATACGATGTTATCGTAACCTCCAAGATTAAGATATATCTCACCTGACTGTCTAAAAGTTCATGTCTCATTCATTCAAGACACATGTTGATGTTTTTGGATTGATGGATTTGTTATGGGTATTGAGAGGGAGAAACAATGACACCAGGTGTTCGATATTCTGTAATCCGAGAATCTTTTATAATATCTTATGAACATGATTATGACATTTAGGGGATGTGTTGGAAATTGCTCTTAGGAAGAAAAGTATTGAATGGTAGAGTATAGCAATTAGTTTTGGTTTGGGTTTACTAGAAACGTACACATTTATTTCTCCATTAGGGATGGAAAAGGATCGAATCAGTAGGAAGTTTATTCAAAGTTATTTTGCTAGGAGGTCTTTTTAAAAGTGTCCAGAACCAACAGCACAGAAGACAAGTTATAAAAACGTTGCGCGCAAAAAAGAAATTTGAATTATTGCAGCAAGAAGAAATGACGAAAAACTGGACGGAATCTCTCCGAGAGAAGCATCACCAACCACAAAAATGAAGAATTGAAACAAATGATGATAAATTGAAAGATGTTTCTATAAAGTTTGTTCCAAATAAAGTCTCTTTATATTCGTACTTCTACGCGTTTGATTCAGATGTACCAGAATCCGAAATGGATAGGATAGAAGTCCTCAAATTTTCCATTCTTTTTCTTTTTCCAAACTAGGCTATATCTAGCTCTACAATTCATTGGTTCGGCACTTCAAAGCTTCTTCCTTCTTTGGTTTCTCATCATCGCTTTCAGATCAAAGACGGGAAACAGTTACTGTTCCCAAGACCGATTTCTTTAAAAACCTTCCCCACTTCTATCAGTTTCACCAAAATCTCTGAACTATGAAGTCTATCTTTCTCTCCACTGCTCTCCTTCTTGTCATCTTTGTCTCTGTAAGTTTATTTCCAAGCTGAATTAAACTCTCCATATTCTTCTTCCAGGTGACATCAGCCGACAGCGCATTGTGCCAGATCTGTGCCCCATACTTCATCATTCCACCCACTTGGGAAGATGCTCAATTCTTCTTAAAAATGGGATGTGATCAGTTGACACACGGAGCCGCTACTCCATGCAAAGGATTGGTTAATGCAGCCGATTTGACTTCATCCTGGCCAAATATGTATCCTCATTTGGTCAATCTTAAGAACATCGGATGCAAGAAACTATGCCCTTCTTTTGGTCATTGATATGTGTCTATGATAAGAGATGATTGAATAAATATGTTAACTTTGCGATTGTTTTGAAAATGGATGTGTACGGGAAAAGCCCGTATGGAAGCAAAAGAAATCTGGAAAGAAAGCCTTGTGAACAAAAAAAAATTCATTACAAGTGATGTCATTGACTTAATTCTTGTCGATTCACAGTTGAATGAAAGCTATTGAAAGTTACGGAATTCGTGGTTGGATTTTTTGTACTGGACATGGTTATAAACATTAGAAGCAACAAATGCACATTTCGGATAGATCGTATAAGCCTGCTCTACACAATCTTTCAGCTCTGAAAATAATATAATGAAAATAACTTTCTTGAGAGATTTCGAATGAAACCAAACTGTAATTTTGAGTGGGTGTCGACTCCTTTCGGCACTTCAAAGCCATCCTTTTTTCGAAGTTCTCATCGTCGGTGTCAGGTAAAAGATGGGAAACATCCAATGATTCCCATGAAGAAAAAATTCTTTTTTTTTTCTTCATTTTTTACTGATTTCTAACAATCATGAAGCTCTTTTCCATTCTTCTTGTTCTCTTATTCTCGGTAAGTTTCCACCTTATTCTTCTCAACAACAACCTGACTTTTCAGCCACCAACCTTGGCTAATTATCCATTCTGTAATGCTTGTTCTGTCTTCTTCAAATTGCCAAAAACCTGGGAAGAAGCTCAACCAGAAATGATGGAAGCCTGTCGTAACCTTCTTCCAGACATCGCTGTATACACATGCCAGAGAATCGTCGAAAATTCTGATCTTACCGAATCCTTTCCATGTCTGGTGCCGCATATGCAGCAGATTAGGGATTACGGATGCAAACATTTCTGTTAGTCGATATTCGAAATATGAAATCAAATGAAGATGTTGTATTGTGAATGCATTTCGATAAGTTTACACTGTGGAACTATATTTTTCTAAGCAAATAAAACGCCGTTCTCCAGATTGGTAATGATAGAAGAGTATCACAATAAACATTCAAAACATAGAGTTTGAAGCACGTAGCCCGATTTTAATTCCTTGTGGTTTCTTTTATATTTTTTATAAGTCTTTAAAACAAACATGGATTCCGATCACAGATTTCGAAAATGTAAACCTTTTCAAAAAGTTGTCTTTGAGAAAAAAACATTGAATAACTGAAACTACAGTTTGAAGTTGCCAAGTACTGTAGATTCACTCGTAACTAAATCTCGCAACACTCATCTTCTTTCTTCCTTTTTCCTACTTCCAAAGAGCCATAAAATGTCTCTCCTCTCATCGTTACGAAAAAAGACACATGTTTCGAAGAAAACACATAAAAAGTATGTCAGACGATTATTGAGGGATGATTACTGTATTAAGAGTTGTAAACACTCAGAGAGACATTTCTTTATTTCGATTGTTTAGGTGCCTAGAAGATTGGTTACTTCTGAGATTAAATGGAAATTTTCTTGTTTTAAAGGGTGATGAAAATGATGATGAAGATGTTGATGATGATGAAGACTAGGGACTGAATAATCACCAAAATGATGGATTTGTGGATGCGGTGCTATCTGAAATTAAACTGTTTTGAGATTGGAAAGCCAGTTTTCTTTGTTTTTGAATTTAGATTTGATATTCAATTATGAAGTAATGTTTGTGAGCTTACCATAAACCATTCCCTAAAGGAATACATATAAATATTCTGATAGATAAACTAGATTATAATAACTATATTGAAAAAGGATAAGTATATAATCATTTTTACAATGATAATAAAGTATAACCAGCCACCGGATAAATTGGAATTGGCTAGAATCTGCAATTTTACCTCTTCATTTTTGAATTCTTACCTTTTGGATTTCAGGGCCAAATCCATGAGGAATAGATGACATTTGCATGTGTAAATCTGAAAAAAAAACAGGTTTTGATAAAGGAAAACACTCCCAATTAAGAAACAATGTCAAAGGTGGCCTAGAAGTTTCTAAAATATTTCAGGCCAAGATAATCATTTTCAAGGAAATTCATATCGCATTTATTTTCTGAAAACTCTTACCATTCTGTTGCCATGCCGTATAATCAATACTCGGAACAGGAACTTCTGGATATCCAACAACTGGAGGTAGCGGAGCCGGAGGATAAGCTGGCGGATAGTGATAAACATCATGTGACCATGGAACCCCATTATTCCATGACGGATCAAACATTTGCATTTCAAAATGAGGAGGTGGTTGTTGTGATGGTGGTGGAGCAGGAGGTACAACAACAGCATCCTGAGTCTCTTTCCTTCTTCGAGAAGTTTTTGGAGGCGGAGCAACTGGTGGAATTGAAAGAGTTGGAAATAACGCAGTCGATGTCGAGGGTTCCATTCTGAAATCACTTGAATTAATGGGCCTCCCATAGTACAGTAACATCTTTTTTTCGCTAATTTTCACACATGTTGTACTCTAAAGCTGAACAATCAAATCAACACATTGTGTGATTTTCTGCATTTTTTTTGCGGGAAATTGAACATTTGAAAGTAAATATAAGACAACGTCAGTCATCTGACCATGATACTGTATACAAATATGTACACAATTAAATGTAAAACGTTAACAATCAACCATTGTTTTACACAATTCGGAAAGGGATTCTCTTATAAAAGGGCAGTTTTAAAGAAAAAGAGTTTCTGTCATAACTATCTTCATGAGCTAGAAATAAAGAAGTTTGAAACCTGACTAACCCGTCCATTTCTTCCTTCAATGCAGCTGGAAGTGGAAGAGCAGCAGTTGATTGTAAATTCCTTGGTGATTGTAGAAATGAGTCATCAAATGATAATAGTTTTGCTTTTAATGAACTTCTCTTTTCCAATAACATTGTTCCTTCGACCTCACTGAAAAAGTTTTTTTTTTCGAATTTCCAGCAATCAAATTTTCAGCTCACTTCAAAAGTCGATGAGTGACTCCAATCGATTCTGGTTTACTATTTTTATAAAACAATCTACACGAACTTTGTACAAAATAAACGCGATGAGTTTTTGCACTGACTAGACGATAGATTAGAAGACCAGATGACCCGTTTTTGATGACTTCTTTGTGTGCTTCAGCCATACAAATAGCATCTTCCACGTGGATTATATTATAGAGAGGCATTGGAAGATCAGATTCATCAATTTCAAGCATCTCATACACTCTGAAATAGAAGATTCAGGTGGTGAGTGAAGCTGAAACTTACTTTGGATCCATAGAAACAAGAGCTCCATCAAGTTGGTGTTTCGTTTTCAAAATCATATCTTCTGATGCCAAATCGGAAGGAGATGGTGGGACGAATGGACTGAAATAAAAAGAGTTTGATTATGTTCGGATGAACTGGAACTAATATAGAGAAAATAGAAAAACTAACGTGCAAACACAAATCATTCCTAAAACTGGACCAGAAGTACTTCTTCCCAACACGTATGACGATGGAAGTCCATGAAGAGACATTAGTTTTCCACGCATATCAATTCTCTTAAAGTTAATTGTTGGTAAAGTTTCAGAAAAGTTCTCAAATTAAAAAATTTACCAAAAATCCACATGTATTATCCAGAAGACATCGATAGCGAGCGTTTACATTTCTTTCCAGATATTTTGAATTTTCTGAAAAATCCTCTCATTTTAATTTCCAAAAATCAGATTTCCAACTTACGCGGTGCAAAAATATCAAAAGAAGTTGAGGAAGATGAAGCTGATGACGTTGGAATATGAAAATTTGAATCGAGTTGTTGGCGTATATCCTCTCGATCTTCGGAATGAATGAGATCATAAACTGGTTGATGTAGAATATCGGATTGATGAAATCCTAAATATCCTTCTACATTCTCTGATGCATAATAAATTTCTCCATTGTCATTCAAAACAAGAATGAATCCTCCTAAAGATTTCAGAGCAATCTCTTCGAAATTTGCTTCTTCAGGATCTAACATCGGAGTTCCGATTCGTGGATCGTAAATTGTTGGAACTTTGTTAGAAAATGGCATTGGAGGATGTGGTTGATAAGTATAAGAGTGGGTAGACATTGGGAATCCAGATGAGAGATATTGATTATTGTGGAGACATGCTGAAAGAAATAATTTTTTATTGGGTTCGTGTAATTGCTCAATGCTTAAAGTTCTTTGATTTGCACAAAACACATCTTTCCTACTTTTCTCAATTTTCATTTCCACATCCTTAGTCCCTTTTTCTTTTTCCAACTTTCTTAAGATCTTCAACTACTGGTCCCCTAGTCTTCTTTCCCTTATTCTCCTTTTTTCCATTTTCTTCCTCTGCTCTCATCATCATCATCATCACGCATTCAATCGAGATGTCCAATTTATCACTTGAGAGACATAACATACATGAAAAAGAGGGAGAAAAGAGGAGCAAGCAGAGCATCTTTCCCTTCTTCTAATTGCCGCCTCTACCGTATTCTTCCAAGTGAAAGAGACGGACGCCCTCTTGAATTGCAATGATATTTCCGTTTGAAGATGCATCTGTTGGCAGAAGAACCGAAAAAGAACGACGTGAATAATGTAGGCGTGACGGAGGGGATGAAAATGACATAGTCTTGGTACTAAACGACTACTCATTTCGATAAATAACATGCTTTTGCTTTTGCTTGGCGCATTGATCTTCAAAGATGGTTTGGAAATTGGTCAATGTGAAGAGAGGGCTGCCATAAAGAAAATCTGAACAGTCTTCGAGCTGTTCCAATATGCCCTTCTAATAAAAGTTCTCATCCAATCAAAACATCCCCAGACTTCAGAATTTAAAATCTAATGAACAGGTTGTGGATATATCAAATATCAAGAAGATGTCAAGATGGTTATGATACACCTATCCTTATATAAACACCCGACAAGAGACTATTCAAGATGAAGAGACGCAGAGAATGTCAAGGATACGATCATCAAGTGGTTACGGAACGGAATGAGACAGCTTGCACTGGAAGAACAAGTAATTGGCACCTTCTACCCCAAACTGTCAATATTACATCAGAAGAGACTTCTGAGAACGGACAGAGGCGGTGAGTTCTTTGGGAAATAGGTGATTCTTTGTGACATAATCTAGTGTATTGTAACGTATTGGTGTATGTATTTGGATACCTTGAAAGTGAGCTTTGCATTGAAGAAAACTGACAGCAAGCCGGAGAACGGAAAGTTTGTCAAGTCGGCTGATGGTGGACCCATCGTATGGGAGGAGCATTGCAACGGTTTCAAGTTCTCCGTTCAGTCTGAAAATGTTATCAAAACATTCGGAATATTATATTTCTTCAGATAAGAACTTTTAGAATCAAAGAATCCAGGTCCCTTACCTTTCTCGATGCCTTTTTGATGGATTGCTATTTGTCAACTGCTTTGGCGGATCCCGAACCCTGAAACCTCATATATAATTGCATGTCTCATTTCTTTGCTTTTTTTTCAACATCATCTCCAGGTGTCACCTCTCGATTTTAAACACATATCATTAGGGTTCCAATTCTACTTTTTTTTCTTGAAAGAGATCCCTGTTTTTCTGGATGATTTTAATCGTCATGCACACACACACACATATATACACCTGGCTCCGTCTTCTGACATGCAAAACACTCAAAAATTCTATGAAAGATGACATTTAAGGAGGAAGAAGAAGAGGTGGAGAAGGAGGAGAAGGGACGTACAGCAATTAATTCTCGAGGATGAGATTTCTCGTATGGTCTCCTCTCGTTTCAGGAATGAATCTTCGAAGAATTTGTATGTGTGTTTATCGCCTGTTGTAATTGTGCACCATATGGTGGAAAAGAGATTCGGAAGGAGGAGAAGAGGAGCAACAGATGATGATAGGAAAGAATCTGTTTTAGAATAGAGAAGGATGAGTCTATGGGACAACTCTAATATACCGGCACCACAAATAGAGGGCTTCGTTTGTGTCTCTGATAAGTTATAAGTTGGAAACAAAACAACTCTAAAATTGTTCAGTCATATTCCAATTTAAACTGCCGAAAAGAAAAAGAGAGATTCATGTGGATTTCTATTCGCGAAAAAATTCAACTATAGAACGGCATGCCGCTATGAAAGAGATGTCAAGTCTAAAGAATAGATAACCGCCTAAAAGCTGCACAGTAGTAATCGCAATTCTTATTTTCAATATCAGAACTCATTTTACCATATTGTGAGGTTCTTCTGAATAAAGCAGTGTTAGTACTGTATGACTTGCGTCGGGAAAAATCACGGAATATTGCTTACAAAATGCAGAAAAATCTACCTCAATCAACAGCTTTCTATCAGACCCAATGAGACAGAGTCAACAAAATAATAACTGACTGACTCAAAAAAAAAGGCGTCTAGGGTTGGGTTTTCAATATAAACTGGCGTGCGTTTTGGTAGTTTTGCGTGCTTCATCTTCTGGTTCGAATCATCATCATCATCCAGTCATCGTCACCCTCCGGGACCTCTTTTCGAAGTCTTCATTGTCACGATATGGCGAATTCAGAAAGAGAAAAAGAGAAAGAGTTGATGATTCCATGACACTCAGACAGTCGAATTGAATGAGCCATCGTTGTGATGTTAGAGAGAGAGAGAGAAGAGTCTACCTCACGCACAGTTTCCGTGTCACACGCACATCTGAGCGCATGGCACGAACATCGCGATAGAAGCCAGATGAAGAAGAAGGCAGTCTAGATGCATGATCGTGTCCAAGGACGACGATTCGATTCTTTTCTCTCGACGTTTTGTGACTGTTTAAAAATTGAGAGCTTAGTTATAGATATGAATTCATGTTAATCTAATGTCTATAGTCGGTGATTCCTAAAAACACCAGTGCTTGAAAAGCATTACTTTCTCCTCAAAAGTGGAGATATACAATCCTCTCAGTTTATAAGAAAACTATAATAATGTCATTCAGCCGATTCCAACTTTTCCAGTTATCATTTGAGTTCTTGTGATTTACAGAGTCTCGAAGTTTTCAAAGATTGGATGATAAACAAGTTAGTTTCCCAATTATCACTGCATCTTTCACTACATGTTCTTCTGATATTTATAAAACTGATGCTTTGACATACTCCTATGACAGTGTTTAAAGGAGGACTGAACTCGGGTTTTTTTATTTCAAATTCTGATGCAATTTTTCATTCTGAACATTTTCTTTCACTACGACTACACTCGAAAATCACTCTAAGCGGGCGAAAAAGGCGTTTGAAGGCATGGCCGCAGACAGGTTCACGGCCTAGGAATTCGAAAAATAGCGCGCGCAAGGCGCAAACTTGTCGGATCCTAGGCCATCACTCTGTATTGCGTGCTTCTTTCAAACGCCTTTTTCTACCGTTTAGAGTGATTTTTGACTGTAGTCGTAGTGAAAGAAAATGATTAGAATAAAAAACTGCATCAGAACTTGAAATAAAAAAACCCGAGTTCAGTCCTCCTTTAATCTGATTGGTTTCCCACTAGCTTCTGAAATAATCTGTAACTCAGCTGTTAAAGTTATTTGTATCCCTTTGTGCTTAGGACGTCTTCAACTCATCCGCTTTTCTTCGTGTTTCGTTATGTATACTTACTTCAGACACTATTTCAAAAACTTCTCTCTCACTCTCTTTTTTGTTATGAAAGTGAAAGCTATGTTGTTATTTCTGTTGTACGATATATCCCTTATAACTTTCCTCTTTCTCTCTATCTCTCTCCTTTTTACAAAACCAAAAAATTGCAACACGAATCAGAAAACAAATATATATTTTCCGACAGATTCTCTGGTTTCAAAGAAGTGAGGAAAAAGGCAGACAAGAATTCCAAATGAATTACGAGAGAAGGGAAAGAGAGTGAAATGGAAATGGAAGTGAAAAGGGAGGATTACGGTAGGTGTGATGATGAGATAACTGACCTCTTGAAATTCCGTTGACGACGTTTGCTGGCATACATTGAGAATATAGATTAATTGGAACAGACTAGAAATGACTACCACCAGCTGAAAATAGGAATTTTTAAGATTGCAATCTTGAAACTTTATTATGCAATTGGATAAAAGTTGAAGGGTGAAAGGAAAATAACACAGTTTCCAAATAAAAAAAAAAGACAAAACTCGAATTAAAGAAACCTTACAAAAATAGACTAAACGATTCAGACGAACTATCCAGCTCTATTCTATGAAAGTTTGAGACTATTCAAGTTGTGTAAGGCTGCTGAAACTAAACACATGTTTGTTAATTCAAGGCTTAGGCGAGTGGCTCAGGCTGAAACTTACTTCTGTCGATCAGGCTACGTTTCAGGCTTTTACAGGCTTCTTCGGAATACCGTATGTTAGTCTAGAGTAGTGGCAAACTTCATACCTAAGTATAATAAAAACGAATCTACTCTATCACGGCCTGATGATACGGGGCCAACAATCAAACTAAAGATATAAGAGTTCAATGAAGAGATAATATAAGCTGAGTAATAAGTGTCAATTAGACAGTCCCAATGGGTAGGAAGTGCCTCAAGGTCATGAACCCGTTTTGTTTTCTTTATAATCAAAACATTTTTGTGTCCACTTCTCGATCTCCCTCGCTCCCTCTAACAAGCTGTTCTTAAGGATTTTTCAAAATCTAACTTTTGAGAATCCCATATTTTGAAATCATAAACGTTCCATAACATAAAACAAAAAAGCATTCTTGTGGATATACAAACCGGTTGTTCGGGATTGGAGGAGGTGATGATGGTCGACTCCCTCCTAATTTGGTAGTCATTTGATGGGCGGAGTCTATTTGGGCGGTTCCAAGACGCCCGATTCGTTGCTCTCTCCTTCTTTCGCTTTTTCTTTTCCCACTCGGCTCTTACGGATATAACAAAGTTGATTAAAAGTCGTTTGACACTTTTTTTCATAGCATTTTATGTAAGTGGGTATGAGTTTAAAAAAAAGTTTCGGAATGGGTTAGTATAGTAGATTAAAACAAGTATCGCAATATACAAAAATTGGCTACACGAAAAAGGTGATATTAAAAGACGCTAAAATGTACAGTGAAATTTGTAGCAGAAAATGGGAAGCCGTAATATCTTTGAAATGAAAAAATGATTGAAATCTCAATCTAAATAGATACATCCTTCTGCCTCTTCTTTTTTTCGTAGCTCGATTTGGGCTGCTGCTTTTTTCTCCTGTCTTTTCCTCTCAGACACTGGAATGTATACCTCCTTGTCCCATTGACTGTGTTCGATATTATCAAGGTGTTGAAAGCAGCGCACAAACTGAAAATTAGATATGCGGCAAGAAATCCGGATTCTCACAAATACCTCATCACAACTTAATTTATTGAACTTGTTGTAATCTTTTCCATTGGGACACACGAATGAAGCACATTCACACTTTCCATTCAGATGTTGTTCGATGTAGTTGGCTCCATAATCGCATGTTAGCTGAAATATTAAGTCTTTTTCATCAGATTTTTGTAAACTGACCGGTGTTCCTGGATAAATATCGAGCAAAGAAATGAAAATCAGACGAACGTGAGCTGGAGAGAGACTTTTTTGAAAGATTCGAACAACTTCCATATTGGCATTGCAACTGTGACAGAAGAATCTTCCCACGTTAGCATGATTTTTCAGGTCGATATATATCTTTCGAGAGAAGAATGATTCCAGAAGTTCCTTATAATCATTCGTGAATGGCATATCATTAACAATTTGTCGAATATCCTCGTCATCTTCATATGCAATTTGAAACGCGTAATCAGTACTCGAATGATCTAATGACTCTCCCACAATTTCTCCAGTAAATTCCACGATAGGTGTTCCAGCTGGGATCATAACTGGAGAACGAACACTGAATCCCATTTTCTCGTTGTTTCGAAACACTTCCAACGGAAAGATGTTTTTGTCAATAATCATCGTAACGTTGTTGGTGCAATTTCCTTTGCATCCACACAAATTGGAACATGCGTAGCCGAAATGCCAACCAAATGAATCCTCATTTTTGTTGAAAAGAACTGGATCAAACGATCTCTGAACGAATTCAGTGCTTGTTTGTATTAGTTAATAAAACTTACAAACTTTGTTGTAAAAGGTTTACCCATTTTTCCTTGACGGTCCTGCATTTTTTTGTTTAAAACGTAGCAAGGACAGCTTGCATTTTCATAACAAGGAACGACATTTTCTTCCGAAGAGCAGTTGCATTGAATCTAAATAGTTCATGTTCAACATTTGAAACTCTTGTAGAACCATTACCGTGTTTTCCCGTTCATGAGACATTTCGATAGCTTTTGCCAGTTTTATCTCTGTACATTTATTAACGAAATTAATTTCTGTATAATCGAATAGAAGGTTGTCCGGGATACTCACAGTATCCACAGTTTCATTCGGTAACTCGGAGAAAACAGGGATGACGTTTTCTAGATTGAACGTGAGATTGTTCATTAATCGAATCTTGTTTTCTTTCACTTTGTGTCCTGGTAAATATGACTCTAGGAATCTGAAATTATCAACTTGAATTATTCTTTTAACAAGCAAGAGAAACTCATACGTCTGACTAATAAATCCTGCAGAATTCTTCTCGTTCTCTTGTTCTCTTCTTCCCTGAGTTGTTAGTGCTCGTTTAGCTAATACTGCGTAAATTGAAGGTGCTTTGTCAGCAATTGGAACAATTTCAAAATTAGTGAGCAATTGTAAATCGTTTCGAATTAGTTTTTCAGCTGTGTAATGTGCCTGACATCGGTGCTCTTTTTCAATTCTGATCTCTTGCCTCGATGAATTTCTGATAATATTCCGTCGTTCTTCGAACGTTGCGCGAATATATTCTTTGTAGTTGCCATCTACCCTGAATTTTGGTTCCTGAAACAAATGTTTCTTTGAAACAAGCTGTGTGATGTGGCTATCAAACCTCAAAAACTGATGATTTTGAGATGAGCATTTCAGAAGTTTTACCGGCACACATCTTCTGCCATTTTTGTTTGATAGCAGCACTCTTTGGTGCCATCTTCGAGGTTGCCTGAAATTAGAAGACAGGTATTTTAAATTTAAAAATTTTGTTTTTGCAACGACACTCCGAAATTTCGGCCCCCGTCCGCTGGCCTAAGAACCCAAACCGTATTTTGGGTTCGAATTTTTTTTCGTAAATCTTCTTCAACGTTTGGTACTATATTGGTAAGTATTTCTTTCGCACGGAAAACAAGAGCATAAAAGCGAGCAAGGACGTTTTAAAATTTTCATTACTTCAAATCTCTCCGTAGTTCAAGTTACTATTTTCAGGAAATGGAGGATTCTACATTAATGTCGCTCACTCCACAAGAAGTGTACATTCCTCAAAAGCTGAAAGCTTACATGGCCGGTACTGAAATTTCATCGATTAAATACCAAGAAATGTTCTGATTTCCAGAACCACACGGATCCACACTGGTGGCAGCTCTGGAAAGACAGTTTAACTGCACAATAAGTGTCATCAACGACACGCTCAAAGTTCAGAGCGCCGTTGCCGGAACCCAACCAGATGTCAACAAAATTGAGAAGATGCTTCGCGATATGTGGCAAAAGCGAGATATTCAACTGTATATTTTATAGTTTTTAGGTTCGGTGCATTTTTAAATTTTCAGCATGATCCGAGAAGCGGCGCTCAATGCGTCTTGTACACACGTTTGTCAGATGATCCTCCCACGTGCCTACTGCGCGGTGGTATTCTTTTTCTCTTCCGACTTTCAGAGAAGGTCCCGTTGCAACGATATAATTGTGAGATTTTCAAACTGTTATAAAATCGAATCATGATCTCTTGCAGATCGATCAATTCACCGGAAAAGTAACACTGTATGGAACGGAGCCAGCTGTCAATAAGGCAAGAGAAGTGATGATTGAGTGTCTGACCGAACACTTCGGACTTTTGGAGCTCGATATACCAAATGTACGGAGAGCGACAAGAGTCGGATATGGTTTGTCAACTCGAAGAAACTCCTTAATATTAATATTGGTGTCTCAGGGATGTCAACCGGTTTGTTCAATCCTGAAGTGCCACCTCCATCAGTACCGTTGACGACTACACCGTTCCTCAACAATATCTTCTCGGTGCGAAAACTAGTCTCTAAAGTGTACTTGAAACTATATTCTTGCAGATGGGCGAGCCAAACGCGATTCTGACATCGACACCATCTCCACACAAGTCCAATGAACATCACATTTCGTCCAATTTCGATAACCATCTGCTGTTCCCATCTGAGTTTCATGCTCCCCCACCTCAGCTGCCACCAGTTCAAACGACGAACAACGTCGAAAAAGTCAAACAATGGGTATGATCTAAGATTCCTCAATCAATTTTTACTAAATATCTTTTAGATTCCCACCGCTGAAGTCGGAAAGATTCTCGGGAATCGTGCATCGATGAAGAAGCAAATTGAGGGGCAATTCAATTGCGTCATAACAGTACACACCGAAGTTTACTCTCAGTTTGGAATGACGGCGGTAGAGATAATGGCTCAAAACAAGCATCAATGTCGAGGGGCTCAAAATGCCGTCCTCGCATTGATGCAATCGCACCAAGACCAGTCAGCATCCACTCTTCCATCCGCGGACTCTGGGTTCAACAGCCCATCATCTGCGATGGCGGAGAGTCCCGCGACCACACCAGAGAAACGTGGTCAGAGACAGTATCACCGGAGCGGGTTTCGCGACCAGCCAAAGGTGATGCTGGCTCTGACACCACGCAAATCATCCCCCTCCGATGAATGATCCCCCCCCCCCTTTCAGATTTCCCCGTTCTCTTTTTTTCTTTTCGAATCATAAAGTTATTTCTTCCAAATACTTCTATATATCCTGCACCCTATCAATTCCCATTCCCTGTCTTTCTGAAATATAGCCTTTCGTGTGAATGCTCTCCTCTGTAACATTCCCATCGCGTTCTTCTTGATTTCTACATGTATTTTGTTGAGAATTCATTAATCCTGTGATAATTAATTCCTTTCTTTTCTTAAACGCCTGCCTTTTTAGTGTGAATTGTTGTTGGTCGTCCTTGTTTGTGTGTTATTAATAAAACGATTTTTTTCAAGCGGAACTACTCACAATCAGTTGCCAATACTTGTCTTTACATCAAGTATCATTTCCTATCGTTTTTCTCATTTTCAGGAAAACATTCTTTATTTTGCTGTTTGTCCTCCATCCTGCTTTGTTTACGAGCTGCTTTATTTTCTTCATCTCGAAAACTAAAATTTCTTTCGGTCTGCCTGTCATCCTAGAGATTTGATCACTAGTATCTTTTGCGAATTTCGGCTACTATTCACTGGAAATTCTTCGATCAGACTATGTCCAAAGAACATCGTAGTGAATTCGAACGTGGATGGACTCAAGTTCAACTTCCACACTCCGACGCTCAGGATGCATACAGAGGTCATTAAGTTGCCCCAGTGTTCTTAAATTTAGCTTGGCTAATTTTAAAAGAAATTTGACTTAATCTGTTTTTAAGTGTGGCATATAGTTTGTTAATCCAAAGTTTCTTAGCAATACTAATCATCTGAACGAATCGCGCACTATAACACCTATCCTGTGATCTACGTTCTTTTTTGTTGTGACCGCCCGCCTGATCGGCAGTCATTCTCTCACACGCTCTTAACAACTGTCAACAACAGCCGGTGAAACTTTATCAACACATTAGTTCTGTTACTTTATACAGGCGTGCTTTTTCTGTGCTGAACTTTTTTAAAACTTCAAATCTCACAGAGCAGTATGAAAGTATGAAAGCTCTAAGTCTCTTTCAAAATCGATCCGCGACGCCATTGCATGTTTACTCGTTTGGTCGCCTCGTCGATGCCCTTTTCTCTTGCGCACTCCACCACACGCCACACTCTTTCTTTACATTTTGTTGTTATTTTCTTGGCGCCTCTGTCATTCTGAACAAGTCGTCTGGTCACCAGTCGCCAGGACCCTGTGTGAATTTCGATGTTACTCTTTTTCGGTGTTGTTTTCTTACTATTTATCATCGGAAAGTTTCTTCCTTCGATAAAGAGAAAGAAATGATGCAAGACGCAACTGTTCAGCCAGTTTGTTGCGTGGATTCCTAGAGATAACGAGAAAGTTCTTCTGTTTTTATTTGCTTTTGTGTGCACGTTCAACTTTTTTCTTTCGCCCAAACGGACTTATCTACTTACAGAGTTTGTTGACAAAGAGCATTGCCAGCTCGCCGCGTACGAAACAATGCCATTCTGGACCACTCAAGTAAGAATAACAGTATATCTACTTTTTGAAACGTAAAATTGTTTAGGACACTCGTAATGCTGTCATTTCCTCGTTGATCCCAGCTGGAGCTGCTGTGGCGGCGTTCGCCTCTTTCGCCAAAGATCAAGCAGTCGCTGATTGGTGGTCGGTAAGTTTTGTATCGAAGTCAGAATGTTTAGAACATACTTTTAAAACTTTTCTTCTTACAGGCATTGAAGAAGCCAAATTGGGCGCCAAAAGACGTGCGCCTCTACTCGGCCGTAGACTTGGTCACACTCTCTCCACTCGGATACGCATCGTATCTAGTCTACAAAAATGGCGGTGGATTCGACTACAACGACACGAAGTTGGCTTTAGGGCTTTATGGAACTAGCGTTGCCTTGGCCGTTGCCACAATTCCAATCGTCAAGAAGAGAGAGCTCGGATGTTTGTGGAAGAACACGACTGTTGTCAGCTTGACAGCTACCGGAGCCGCTTATGCTTTCTACAAGGTAAATGACATATGTGCAAGCTGCATTTCAAGTTTATGATTTCAGATTGACAAGAAGGCCGGTTTCCTCCTCATTCCATTTGCTCTCTGGACTGCCTTCTACGCCTACCTCGCCTATTCCATCAAGAAGGAGAATGACGTTATCAAGGACTTGTAAAACAACAACTACAGGATATATTCTTCAAAATCTCAAGTTTAGATTCTTCTAAATGATTAACTTTTGCTTCTCTCTCTCATTCACTCTTTCGTCCGTTTGTCCCCTTTTTCCCACCTCTTGTAAATAAATGAACAACCAAAAATAATTTGATACATTATTTGCACATATGATGAGGGTTTTTACAACTTTAGTTTATGCATTCATTGAAGTATTTGTTGCCGGTTAACTTATAAAGGGGCGGGATCATTGCAGCAGCGCTGGCACTATTTTCTCGCAATTCTGCCGCATGCATTTCTCGTTTCGAATACTTTTCGAATACTTTTCGTCTTCAAAAATGGCAAACTTGTGGTCAGCTAATGTAAGTGTTCTGTAAAATTCAGTTAATAATATAACCTGAAAATAATGCTCCAGAGCGGAATGGATGTTGAAAATGTCTGGGATGACACGGCTCTCATCGAAATGTACGATCAGGCACTACAAGAAACTAAGCGTTCAATTGGAATAAGAGAAAAAGAATACGTATCAGATGATGGAACAAAATACACGGTATGTATCTCAAAAACATTTTAACTTGTAATTAAAAAAAATAACATCTTGATAAATTTAAGTGGAAAGTTGGTGGAAAATGCATGGCTCCATTCGAGGAGAAAGGCGAAACGAGTTATTACGCAGCAACCATCGACTCAATTGGTGGAAAAGATAATCTGGAAGTCGGAGTTACATTCTTATATTACGGAAATCAAACTGTTGCTCATATGAAAGATCTATGGATCGATGAGAAAGCTATAGCTGAGGCAATCGCGTCGGAACAAGAAGAAGCGGGTAGAATAAAAAAAGAAGTAACTAGTGAGTCTAATATTTTTTAGATTTTAGAAGTTCCATTATCTTTCAGATACAAGTTCTACTAGCGTTTCCAATTCCTCAAACAAAAACTCATCAGTTCCACTCCCTGCCTTTGCTCCACCAGTTCCTCCAAGTATAATCGCAATGGCACCAGCAGATCAAAAAGAGGCGATGAACAGCATGCTCATGAGCTGGTATATGAGTGGATATCACACTGGATACTATCAAGCGATGGCTGATCAGAAAGCAAAAAAATAATTTATTTTTTTCCTAAATTTTTCTCATTTTTCAATTCATATTAAATTCGGGTTATCATAAATTTTTGACTTGAGCAAACCTTTTGTTTCACCTTCCTAATACAAAATGCGCTGAGACAGATAGTGTACCAGTCGTCTTCTGGCCATAAAATGACTGCTCATATTGATTCATACACACACAGCCCTCTCATCGATTCAGTTCCACCTTTCCCTAAACTTTTCTCACACTCAAAATGAGCATCAACTTCTCGAATTTTCCTTTTTTGGTGAAAATAGAGATAATTCAGAATTTTCTGTTATGTGATGTGTTCTCTCTATCTTTAACTTCATCAAAAATGGCTGAACTGATCCAATATACCAAATGGAATATTCAAGAAATAAAATACTCATTATTTGAGGGTGTAACAAGAGTTTATGTGAAAAGATTGGGAAGCCAAGGTGAAGCACTACTGGCAGAATTTGAAAGTTATAAGCCCTTCTTAGAAACCGACGACACTTCAATCATTCAAATGGGATCAATCGATCTGGATGTCAGGTAAATCGTTGTGTTTTTCAGTCCGCTTCTAAACCGCGCAATTACAGTATACGTCCTCTTGAAGACGAAGCAGATACATACTTCAAACTGTGGTACCTTGAAACACTTCGAGATAGCGTTCACGATGAACTTAAAAATCATGTGAACTGTATTTTCAACTATCGAAAAAAAGTACAACTTCAAGTCAGCACAGACTATGAGCCAGATTCTTTACCTACTTTCATCGACGTGAAAGACATTTTTATGGCGAAGAAGTTGAAGCAAAATATTTAGAAAAACTTTTCTCGAGATACCCTCTTCTTGAAAGTGCATTTATCAGGCCTGTAATAAAAGGTAGATTTAAGAAGAACTCAAATATATTCAAAGTGAATAACTTGCATCTGGGACAAGCCCACCATATACCGTCTCATGTACTTCAAAACTTTCAAGGACGAAATGTTTATTTCAATAAAGTCAGATGTTCAACTGATGAGACAATTGTCTTTATGAAGTGTATTGTCTAGACAATACACTTCATAAAGAGCTGGAAGTCTAATAAGGCATGCCAAGATGTAGAATGTGTCGAGTTTGTATTAGATGAGGATTGGATACATTTTTTTAATACTCAAAAAATAAGGAATGCTTTCGATTTTAAGATTTGGGATCCAACCAGAAGACCTCAATTTTACCATTTCCAACGAGAGTGAGTAATCTTGGATGCCCTTATAGTCGTTTAAATTTGCTCCTATTATTTTCAGAACTATAGACATAGAAGTCCGGATACCAATCGTAGATTCTGAAACAAAGCTCATGCCTCGATATTGAAAGAGACAACGACAATAAATTAGCTACAATATGGAGTTCGTTTGCGAGATTCAGAATTATTGTATGGAATTGAGTTCATATTCTTCTCTTCGTTCAAACTTTCACTTCAATATTTTCGTTTTTCTGTTTTCCAACTGCTCAGCCAATCCCCAATTTTCCTTCATTGAGCTAGCTTTTTAATGTTCGAACAAATAAAACATCAGCTTAAGTCCTTCATGTATTTCACTTCACCAATAGAAAAAATATGCATTTAAAATACTTCTGTAATTGAAGTTTGGTAGAAAACAGTGAACAAGACATTGAAACGCTATCAAAAGATGTTTCTCGATTGAGAAAAAACCGAAACCAACAGATAAATTAAAGAGGAATACATATAAAAAAAAGAGATCCAGAGGACAGGTGGGATGAATAACAGGGAACAAAGGCTAGAATGGCAAATAAGCGAAGGCTATAATGAAGAAAACTAGTGTTAAAGTAATCAACAGTGAGCATAAACATGATAAAATGTAACGATATAAAGTATTTAACATGTTAATCAATGGGCTAAAGCTGTGTCGACGAATCCGCGTTCTGGAGCTCGATCTCCTGTTTCTTCAGTCTGGTTAGATGATGGCGTAAACGTTTGAGCAATAAGAATCAGAGGCTGAAAAAATGGGAAATTGGATTTGATTCACACTTTCAACTTACATTATCGTTGTTATTTGGTGAGATTCTCAAGTCGAATAACGTCTTCTGATTATTGCTCACATCGAAATGCTCTCCACCAACTGTTCGATATAACAATTGATCATTCGGTAATTGATGTGTCTTATCGTATAATTGAACCTTCAACTCCAGTAGTTTATTCGATGAAGACATCTTGAATGTGTAGAGATTCTTGGCACGCCCTCTTCTTGACTTCCCGTTTGCTTTCGAAACATCTTCTTCATCAGCCGGGTTCACAACCTTCACATATATGTTCTCGTTTTCAAACATATACTTTTGTTCTTCGGTGAACTTCATATGTTGGTCGTAGCACTTCTCGCACAAGTCCTTTATCTGACCATTCTCGATTAGAATTGGTCGAGGCTCAATGTATCCAGTGTGCTCGTCTCCAGCCTCCTCAAGATTCCGAACTTCAACGACGAAAGTGTTCCATTCCTCTTCAGTGAGTGGGACGACATGAGACTCTTTTTGATTATCCTGAAAAACAAAAGTCGAACAATTGTAACTCTGTTATACAACTAACTTCATTCAGAAATCCTTTGAATGGCTGCTGATGCTTACAGAGAAGACATTCTTGACAAATTGTAGGAGGACTTGTAGACTGCCGATTGGTCAGCTTTTTAAGCTTGTCCAGGAAAACGCTGCAGATTCCATATTTGACGTTCTCATCTTCTCCTGACTTATTTTCAGCTCTTGCTTCAACTGTTTTCAATGTATCATTGATTCTCTTCCGCATCTCTCTGACCAGTTGACGCATGTTATCTGTTCCATTCTGTGCATCCACTTCCATCTGCCGGCACTCCTCACATACGTTTTCGGTGCATTTCACTTCGAAACACTTGTCAAAATACTTTCGCAAAATGGTCCATTCTTCCAGAGAAACGGAATGTCTGAATTGACTGAAATTGATCCCGCCATGAGAGCAACGGAGTTCGGAATTGAATTCGATGTCCTCGGCAGGCTGGAAGAAGTCTGGATCCATCGTATCAACCGGCCTCGTGAGAGTGCGCTCATCAGGAGAAGACATAACCATTGCGCTCGAATCTTCCTCATCTTCCACTATCGAATTGTTTGCTGTATCTGTTAGGTCACCGTCCATCTTAGGAATTTTTTCAGGAACTTCTGAAAATGATGTGCGGTTCTTCGCTCTCGCTCTCTTCAACGAAGCAGACATTGGGTAGTTTGAATCGCCTTTTTGCTGTAATTGAATTTAACTTAGATTTGAATGTGTTGACTGACTTTACCGTAGAGATAGAATCAATATGAAGAGTTCCTTTCATTTTATGTGACTCTGCCAACTTGTTCTCTCGTACGGTCAGGGCCGACTTTCTGAAGTTTGAAAGAGCGAACTTCGCCACGTAAACGTGTCCCTCTGGTCTTTCAGTCGGGCACTTCACTGAGCATCTTTGCTTCTCCTCTTTCAAAATCTTGCGAACAACTCGATCATCTTCATCTAGTTGCTTGTTGAAAATGCCTTCTTGGCGCATCTCTTTGATACAGTCCATGCAAATGTCTTCTCTGAAACAGATTTTAATTGAGAAATGATGACAGCTCAACCGCGAATTAAACTTACGCAGTGAATATGTACACTTCACGGTCCTTCTCAGGTGTTGGATACACTTTTCCCCCGTGGTCATAAACCATCTTGACCCGATAGTCATACTCCCGTAACATTGATATTGCAGGTGCTCTCGCAACTGCTTTCACATCTCCGAAAAGAATAGGATCGATCGACATTTTTCCATGACCACAAATAGGGACTTCGTGAGAATCGAGCAGAGCGGCGACACGTGTCGATACTGGTTGTTTTTGAGGACTAGTACCTGGTGTACCAGTGACGCTTTTCCTAGGAGATCGAGTTGAGTAAACGTATTTTACATCTCCGTTTTGTTGTCTAGTTCTCTTCTTCTCAGGCTGTGTCGCTTCAACAGTAGGAAGTGAAGACTCCTCCATAGCTATAGCCAGAATATCGAGTTCTTTAGTTGGCGGAGATTCGACACGATCTTCTATCAATTCTTCTGCGTCGAGTGATACATCTGCAGCGGAATGTAAATGATTTGGAGTTTCGCTTTCTGCAAGTTCCTCTTCATCATCGTTATCATCTCCAGCTTCTGTGGCGGCGGATGTTGACGGTTCAGATGAAGCTTTTTCCCGTTGATCAGCTTTAGAAGCAGCAATAGCTGCAGCAAGATCTTCATCCTCTGTATTCTTTGGTTTTTCTTCACTTTCAGACTTTTCTTTCTTCTTTTTCTTCTTCTCTCCTTTCGCCACCTCGTATTCTTGAGCTAATACGTCCGCTAGTAAAGCAGTCGGAAGGAACGCGACTTCGTTCGGCTCATCATACTTGTCGATATGAGTTTCCAGTTTTGCATATGTCGTCTTCAGCTTATTGATCCGTCTTTCAAGATCATACAACCGCTTCTCACTTTTCTCGATCTTCTTCTTTGTCAGCCCTTCGAACATTTCTTCGATTTCGTTTTTAGAATTGATAATTAGTTCCTCGGGTGGTAATGTTGGATGTCTGGGTGGGATCGGCGGGTCTCGGCGTCGGTAGAGAAGTCCGTAGCATGCCTTCTGATCGGTTGGGTACTTCTCTTTGTCCTTCTTACGAGACTTGTCAGTTTTGGCACTTGTCGGCTTATCGGTCCCTGGTGGTTTAGCCATTGCTTCTACGGTCTGAAAACATCGAAATTTTTGTTTTTTTTTTCAACTAAAAGGGACGTACTTCATCATTATATCGGCACCATTTTTGATTCAGTGGGGACTTAATGAGGTCGTAATAATGACCACATTCTGCATTGCTTCCTTCGTGAATAGTAACAGCAAACAAGTCATACATCTTTGCAGGAGGCGGATTGGCTTGATTGATTCTTTGGAAAGCCATTGCTGGAATTTCTCTAGGGTACGCCATCGGCGTTTTCAGTTTTTGACGCCCTTTTGCTGTGTACTTATATCGGTTCAGCTGTATTACGATAACTGGAGGAAGTTTGATATAATCACATTGCTTGGAAACATCGCCAGTTTTCTTGCATGCCGAGCACTTGTAGTCATCCAGACTGAAATATTTTATAGAATTTTATCAGTTATGCTTTGACTCACTGTTCGTCGCCGAAATAACCATCTAGAGCATCGAGTAAGGTTGTGTGTCCTTCAATGTTGAGAGTCAATGAGATCGCAGTCTCCTCTCTTTCTGATTTTTGACCACATTTACAAACGATTCTCGTGCAAATCTCCCCTGTGAACAAGTCCTTCAATCTTTTCAGCGTCTCTTTCCCATTTGGATGATCAGGAAGACACCGTTCAAGAGCATTGAAAAATTTTAGTCCAAATTCTTGAGAATCCTGTTGCTCTGAGTTCAGTCTCAAGAGCTTCACAAGGTTGGCCGTTTTATCGGTTTCATTCTGAAAATCTTATGTTTGGAAAGATACTCTATCACGATCACTAGATATCACTCAATCACGCGATACTCACGAAGGGTGTTGTTTGAAGTGTGTAGAAAATGTCTTGAAGAGCCAGCATTGTCGATTGAACATCCATCCGAGGAGCTTGAGGCCTGAAATTTCTAGATATTCACAGCAGAATAGACAAGGACTAACGGTTCGAAGTCAGTAGACGGTCTGAAGTCATAGACAAGCTGCCGAAACTCTGGAACATTGAACCAGACTTGAAGGAAACTGTTAACGTAACAGAAATTTCCTCCATTCACAAGTCCAGCTGGCTGATCATTCAAATCTCTGCGTTTCTGATCTTTCTTTGCCTCCTCTTTCGTTTCTTGCTCCAATGCGATTAGCTTCTCAAACTTTTCTAATCCCAAACGATTGATGCAGAATGGATTATCACGGCAATTCGAAGACCTGAAAGTTCTAGCCAACCAGTTTAACCTGTTCATTATGAAAGTTAAACGTACTTTGGATTGTGTGAGGTATCATGTAGAGTGCACTTTTGACAGTCTAATTTTGCTACTTCCATTGCCTTGACAAAAGTGACTTCCTCCTCATTCTCGATCTTCATTAGCGAGTCAATCGCCTCATTCCGGAATGCCAGCTTCCTCTGATTGGGCCGTTCCCTCGGCTTTTTATCATTTTCTTTTGTCATACTGTGCTTATGAGCTTCTGAAACGCCAAAATTATAAGACTTAGTCGAGAAAATCGATTTTCAAAAAACAAGAATCGTCAGTGAAAAGACTGTTTTAGTATGCTTGAGAAAACTATTTCGAAAATATTTTCTCTTAAGCACTTCAAGAACAATGCTGAATGATAATTCAGATAAATTGTCAAAAGCTGAAAGCTTCTCTTCCAGAACCACACTTCTAAACGTAATCAAAACATAACACTTAGATTTTTCCGAGACATGACCACGAAATTGAAAAAATGTTTGATTGAGAAAAATTAATTTGAATGCGCCATGCACAGTGCCCTTTCATGTTTTGCGCGTGAGCTTAAATGTTTCGCGCGTGCGCGCACGATCAAACAACTCTGCGGACTCTTGCGAATTTCGGTGTTTTTCAACTTTATATTTCAAGTCTAATAATAATGTTTAGAGTTATTGATAATCAGACAATTCGTACTATTTAATCGAAAATTATAATTTCAGAACATGGGTAAACGTCTGAAATCAAACGCCCGAAAGAGCGCCGTTAACAAGCTCGTCAAAAAGACCGATAGCAGAATGTGAGTTGCTATCCTTCCGAACCTTCAATTATTCTTTGTTTTTTATCAGAAAAGAAGAGCAACGAGTGATTCGAACACCAAAGGAAGATGAACAGGCACTCAAACTGGTTCATGCGTGAGTGAGATGTCTGCTTTCAACTCATAAATGGTGTAAATTCAGACCAAAGATCTCATCTGCTATGTTCATGAAGTACAACACACAGCTTGGACCACCATTCCACGTAATTGTCGATACAAATTTTGTGAATTTCGCAGTGAAAAATCGGATCGATATGTTCCAGGGACTGATGGATTGCTTATACGCCAAGAGTTAGCTGAATACATTTGTCACTTTTAAAGTTAATATTTCAGCGATCGTATATGCAACAGATTGTGTTTTGGCTGAATTGGAGAAAGTTCGGAAATTCAAAATCGCTCTGAAGGTTCTGAAAGATCCACGAGTGCAAAGACTGAAGTGTGAACATAAAGGAACATATGCTGACGACTGCTTGGTTCAAAGGGTTACCCAGGTTTGTCAGTTTTTCGATGTTGGAGTATGTTTAATTCAGAAAAAAAAACATTCATTTGAATGACACAGTAAACTCTAACAAATTAATTTCCATAAAAGTCTAGTATGACGAGAAAAGGCAGTGGGAGGAATGCTGTATTGCTGCAGTCTTTCAATTTGGCAAACTTGAACAGATAACGAATCTGAAAATATAATTTATCATTTTTCAGCATAAATGCTATATTGTTGCCACTTGCGATCGTGACTTGAAACGTCGAATTCGCAAGATTCCTGGAGTTCCTATCATGTATATCGTAAATCACCGATTCTCTATCGAGCGAATGCCGGATGCCTACGGTGCACCAATGAACTAACCTTTTGATGTCTCACGCGTACAATCCCAGTCGATACACTTTGGTGGCGAGAAATGAATGTAGAATGAACACGACTGGCTTTGCCGAATTCAGAAGGTCCAATTCCTGTATTCACATTTTATTCGTTTTTTTGAATGTTACTTGTTTTGTTGTTTCAATCTATTGTTTTCTTTTTTACAACTGTTCTCCTATTTTCGCTAAAGAATAAAATCGGTCGTTACCTGTTCACCATGAGGTGGTCCAAAATCAACCCAAAGAAAACGGCCACCATCGTCTCCAGTGGCGCGAATCGTCTCAAACGAATGTTGCCACAGTATCTGAAATTCATAGCTTGTCACATAGTAGTTTCTCGTTTTACTGTTTACCTCTCCCGAAGACGAAAGAAGTGATATTCCATTATCGAGATTAACAATAAGCTCACACGATTCTCCCCTCCATAGGCAAGGTGCTGAAACTTGTGAAGTTGCTAGACACGCTTCATAGCCTCCAATCACAACTGCTCGAACCCATCGAGCCAGTTCTGCATGTGTTTCAACACGAATAGTATGTGTTCGAACACCTTGTTGAGTACCAGTTCTCATTCGAAATGAGATCACATCTGTGAGACCTTTGATGACTGGAGCAGTCCTTGAACTAGTCTGTACTACTCTTGTTGCTACTAAAGGACGAACTAATCGAGGCTCCGCCCATTCTGCTTTTAATTGTGGAACTGCTTCGTAGAATAGAATCTCACTGTTCGTTAGAGTCATAAATTTCGGTTTCCACATCGAAATTCCATTTTCTGATATTTGTTCGGCTACCCAACCCATGTGCCTCACTTGTGGATTGTTTCCGAGCATTATATTCACCTGAGCCAATGCTTGAGTCAGAAGACACGTGGTGCATGCGTGTAAAGCTTCGAACCACCCGTCAGCTTCTTCACTACTTGAGCATCTCATTGCTAAAGAATATCTTCCCGATGGACTCCTCATCTCTAATATTCGTCCTTCTGCATCTGCATCTACTCCGGCTCTTGCCACGTAGGCGAGTTTCAGTCCAATAGTTCGTACTCTTTCTCTGATATCATCATCCCATTCTACATTCTCTACAATATTCTCTCGATGCATCATATCTTCCCTTCGATATTGAACTTGGAGATCTACCACTCGTCCAGCTCGTTTCAAAGCTCTGACCGCTTCTTCGTGAGAAGCATCTAGAAGACTTTCACCATTGACCGAAATGATTACGTCATCTAGAAAAAGCTCTCCTGTTTGATCCGCTGCCATTCCTTTGAAAATTTTGCTGAAATAGAGATCAATTTACGCTAGGGGTTTCGAAATGACGTAAGGTGATGATATTATCCCTACCTGATCACAATCGGCATATTGTTGTCTCTACCTCCTTTGATCGAAATTCCTAATCCATTACCATCATACTTGACTACACGAACAGTCCGTTTTTCTGCTTCTACTTCATTCTGTTCCATCGTCTGTAAGACTTTCGATGACTTATCCTTTTTTCGAAACGCTCTCTTCTCTTTCTCGTGACAGCTTAAACCCATTACCCTTTTCACTGGATACCCTCTATGCTTTCCATAAATCACGCTCTACTCCCACACATGTTAGTCTACAATCTAAATTGGATCCCGAAACAATTTCGCACATCATAATGAAATTGAAACCAAATGGAATGAGACAGAGACATTTTCCTACCAATTTCCCAAAAGTCGAAAGAGGGCAAGGCACACAAGCAGAAGATGAAATTTTTGAAGACGTCTCCGTTGTGACGAATTCTTTTTTGATGAGCAGTCGTCTTTTTTCGTTTTCTGTTCTGACATTGTCACTCGGACTGTCATACCAAAGATGTGCCAAGTAGGAAAGCAAAATAGCACAACACATAGAAGATTGCTTGATGAAATTAAAGATATATACCCTAGTTGTTTCTTCTATAGCGTGTGGAGATCAAGCAGATAATTTTTTGTAGTCGTACTAACCCTACCCTTTTTGCAATTATTTGTATGCTTCCATTGTCTAGAACTTTCTTCTTGTTTTTTGAAGAATTCGTCTAACAAGCTTCGTTCTGTTTTTGGATGAGTTTCCTACCCAGAATGACTAATAAGTCACATAGTGTCAGCTTTAACTAAAGCTCTGCCTTCTTCTGCTCTTCTCCTACGGCTTCAATTGAAAAATGAGACGAAAGTGGCGAAATACGTATCGAGCATGGACTATTTGAAATATGAGCTTCCATTTTTTTTTTTTTGATGAGCTTTCGCGCAGGAACGTGGAAAGAAAATAGAAACTTCCAGTACTGATTCCGTACTTCCAAGACTATAGAAAGCCATCTTCAAGTGTTAAAAAATAGTAGGTACAGTATCGGAGTACTGTAGATTCAACGTAGAATATTCCCAATTCTCGGAGAGTTTTTCCAAAAAAAAAGACTACCTGAAGTGTGATGGCAGTTGGATCGAGAGTAGCTAGAACTCGATGCCATTGTCCCTGCACGAAGATGTCGACGAGGCCGGATCGAACGGCGGCCATCGAGACGACGCCGATCCAATTGGAAAACTACTTCAAAACTGAGCAGATTGTACTCTGTAAGGAAGCAATGAATACAATGACCAATAAATGGAAAACGTAGTGTAGTCTCTGAGAATGAATTCAACGGATTTGTAGCGGAATGAAGGAAGCAGTGAAAAAAAAACCGAAGAAGAAGAAGTAGAAGAGAAAGAGGCGAAGAAACAGAAAGAAAGAAGGGGCAATAATAGAATATTTGGGCTGTGGGAGCAGCGGAGTCCTCTTCTCTTCTATTTCCCCTCGTTTTTCTCCTTCTCTCCTCCTGCTGCTCTCCGTCGGAAGGAGCCGGAGAGCCCCGAGACGACTCAAGCGGTCCTCTCGTTTCTCTACAAACTCTCTCATTGGCTCTATTGCGCACTCCGTTGTATCTATGACTGCCTCTCACTCTCTCCTCAGCTTTTGGTGCCTTGAATTTATATCGGTTATGATTCTGTTGGGCGAATCATCTCTCTTAGTGTCTCCCGTTGGCTTCCCGCCAAGAGGAGGAACACACTTACACACTACGTGACGAACGTTGTTGTATTGTGAATAGAGTGGAGAGGAAAACAGAAAAGAAGCGAGAGTTGATCCTTCATTCCTTTCTTTACTTTGTGTTTCTCTTGTGGTTTTAGTGTCAATCAGAAGTATTACACATTTCACAATTACTATTCTCATTTCTATAGTATTAGTCTGAAAGTGTTCAAATTCGACGCCTTGAGAAAACATCTCATCTTGTTTCCTGATCTACTCTTTTTTCTCATTTGGACCTATCAAATTTCTTTTTTTCTTTCTTACTCCCCCATGTTTATCGTGAATTCTATGAAATGTGAAACCTAGTCATTATCCAGAAGGTGATGATAAATCTCACCTGATCTACATGGCACGTCGTGGTAGTCCAAAACTCAAACTCAATCACACTCTGCTGTTTTTTCATCATGACCCCAATAATGATTCTTTTAACCTGTCGTGTCAAACGAACCCGTCAGTTGTCGAGCTCTCCAGCGGGTTCATTCCGACAATTTCGTGTTCCTCTCTCTCTCTCATTCCACTCGATTTTCGAAGATCACACCACTATTTTGGGTACGCCTGAAGTCCACATTGTGACGATCTGTTTCGAGTAAACCGATTTACTACTTTTGGTTTCTGTCTGTACTTTTTGTTTCACATTAAAATCGTTTGACTGACAGTAATCTATTGTGACAGTTTTCGTGTTCTCAGTCCTTTCGAAGTGAAGCGTTGTTCAGAATGATATCAGTGTAGTCCAAAAGCTGAACATTTTGGAATTGAAAGTTTATTTTCTAGACCCCGTATCTTCAAGTACTAGTGACCTTTTGGAAGGATTTTTAACCAAATATTAGGTCATTCCACTCATTTCAAAAATCAAACCTTCAAGATGTAGGATTGACAATTTTCCATGAAAAAATCTAGGTCACGTTTTCGCGTGCCCTAAAACAAACTGCCACGTAGTTTTTTTTTGGAATAATGAATTACGTGTAGCTCCCTCACATTATGAATACTTCCAACCCACTTATAAAGCCTCTCTTAAGGTTTCCATATTGCCACAATAGCGGGTTCCCTATAAATCCATTTCCTCTTTTTGATGAATCTTCTAAAACTTCTCATTATGAAATTCCTATGACACACTTTGCACACACTCCTCTATTTCACGGAGGAGTGCACAAAAAGTTGTAAGATCCAATCCGTTTTACCCATCCCTCTGCTCTTTGCATGCTGATCACGAGTAAGTACCACAAGAGTGTGTGCCCTTGGAACGCACTTCCTTATCGAATTTCTTCTCTCTCCTCCTACCCACTTTTTTTATTCCTTTCTATTCCCTAGCGTGAATCTCAAGTTCTTTTTCTCCTTTTCTTGCATCTGCAATTCACTTCTAATCCCTCTTCTCTTTCTTGGCTCGTAAGATATCTAGATCCGTGTGCAAATTATTTCCGTAAAAAGGAGAACGCATTCTTCCTTCTTTAAGCTTCCTGTTTCTTTGCCATATAACTACTATGTTTGTATGCTTCCTCTGAACTAAACAGAGAACAAAAAAAAAGCGAAAATAACAGAGAATCTTTTTCCACTTCTCTTTTTTGTTAACAACCCGCACAGACAAAAACAACTTTTGCGCACATTGCCCAATCTGTCAATCTTTCGAGCTTTCGGGCTCTTTCTTCTTTCTCTGCCCTCCGTAGTAGTAGACAAAAATAGGATTTAAAGGAAGAGACATGACGTGGCAAAATGACGGAAGAAAGCCATTGTGTGTGTTTTTCTTTGTGTCTCCCTTTGAAAGAAAAGACCAATTGAGGTACTGAATTAGAGAGACAGAGTGAATTTGTTTTTGAACGACAGATTAACGATTAGTCAGACAATCAGTCGCCATCATCACTATGTTCTTCCGCTTTTTGTGTGGCTTCTGACTTTTTCATGAGAATATTGTTTAGCCAACTTAATAACCGAAAACTGTGCATTGAGAGACTAAAGTAAAGTTTTCGAATTTTGGTCACTTTGAAATTAGACTAGTTTGGTCTGGAAGATGTACCCATAATATTTAATTATCAATCGTCAAGAAAGATGTAATTTGTAAAACCAGTTAGAGGGCGTCTCTCTTCAATGTCCTCGAATTCTGATTTTTAGTTTTTGTGGTTTTTTTTCTGCTGATTCTTTCAAAAACTGTTCTCCCAAGAGTATGGATGTCTCTCAACTACCGTAGTACTCGATTACTGTAGTTTGAATAAAACCTTGTTCTCTGAAAAAGCAAAGCTTCCTCTTACTACTCATTATCCAACATAATCCCAGCTTTATTTTTCAATATTTGTCGAGTCTTCTTCATTTCATTTCATTCATGGAACTCCGCCCTCTTTTCTGTGTGTGAACGTCATCAATCATCATCCCATCACCTTGATAAACGATCATAAACTATTTCTCTCTCGAAAAACATTCCCATTTGTTCTGGTTAATATTAATGTGAAACTGAAAATGCTCACTGCCACGCCTTCCCCTTTTGGCTCACGGAGCCCGGGGAATAATCTAGAAGATGTGAGACGCAGACATCATTTCCGTCCTTCTTCTTCTTTCGTTTTTCTTTCCTTTTCGTTTCACTTTCTCGATGTTTTCTTCCCCTTTTCTATTCCCCGCGCCAATTATTACCTTTTTTCAGAACTTCTTCCTGAAGACTACTCATCTACGATCTCATTTAGCTTCAATTTATCATGGAATTAACCGCATTTCGCCATCAGGTATATTCATTTCTTCTATATCTAGATATCTCATCACTATATTTTCAGGTAGGAGGTCATTTTGGAATACTGTCATGCAACGGTCACGTGGCGAAGCCTTCAAATCTTCGAGAAATGGCATTCTATAAAGTGATGAATTCAGAATTAAAGCACTTTTCACCGGCTTTTTGCAGTATGTTCTCTAATCTAGATGATTCTTCAAAACTTGAAACATTATTTTCAGAAGAAGTAGATGTTCGAGCATCTGTGAATGCAGCAACAGGGCAAATTGTAGTGGAAACTGTAGAAAAACTGGATTGTCACAAGAAAAAGTCATCAAGTAAACATGAGCGTTCATCAACAGGATTCCGCCAAACAACCGATGGACGCGTTACTGTGGATACAGAAAAACAATGGAATCCATGGGCAAGTGAATGCCAATGCAAAGTTGTTGAGAGAATGCTCAAGCAAACAGACCCAACACCATTCCTTCTTCTCGAGAATGTCGTTGCTCACTACACCCGTCCTTGTGTTCTAGATCTCAAAATCGGAACAAGGCAGCATGGAGATGATGCGAGTGAATCAAAACGACACAGACAACTGATGAAATGCAGACATTCTACATCAGCAACCCTTGGAGTTCGAGTTGTTGGAATGCAGTTGTACGAGGCTGAAACCAAGAGTTATTCATACGTTGAGAAGCAAGAAGGAAGAAGGATAGATGCAGCTGGATTCCGAGGTTATGTCAAACGATTCATTAAGTGTTGTGGAAGATCCAGGGCATCAAGAATCCGACAGAAGCTATCAAAACTTCGATCTCTTCTTGCTGAATTCGAAGGATACCGTTTTTTCTCTGCTTCTATTCTGATTGCTTTTGACGCTGAAGCTGCTGACTCGTCGAGTGATGACGCAGTTAAAGTTTGCATAATCGACTTCGCTCATTCCACGTTTTCCGGTTTCTTCGAGGTTTGTTTATCTGTTCAATTAGGAAATTCCTATAATCAATTTTTAGGATCTCGCATACTCCGGAGCTGATGAAGGATGTCTTCTCGGACTCGATAGTATAGTGGAAGCAATGGAACCGAGTATTCCGGTAAAACCATAGAAAAACAACTTTTCATAATTTTTTGGTCAAGTTTCAGAAAGATCCAATCACCCAAATGTCGTCATACGAAAAGAAGGTGTAATTGTTGTTCTCGTTTATTTTTTCACCAACTTCCATCCATCCGATGTAAAATTCCTGTAAACCATTCCCACCTCTCACCTGATCCCCGTCACTTTTCTTCCACATCATACCCATCTTTCATCTTCTTTTTTTCTCCACGTCGTTCCGTTCTCCCCCAAGCCAAATGGGTCTCACTCTTTTTTTTTAGAAATTTTTGTTTGAAAGCGTTGCCAAAAACAAAAACAAAGAAATTTCTGACTGTGTTACAGTGCCAATTATTACTGGAATATACATGTTTTCAATAATAAATCGTTTGTCTAGAGTTTTTGTGTTGGATAGCAGGCGACAATAAATATCTTCATTTTACAATAAATAGAACTCTTTTCTCTACATCGACTGAAATAAATACAAAAGTAGGGGAGAAGAAATTTTGATACTTGAGCTGATTGGCTTTCAAATAAATAGATCTAGTCAAGCTTCAGTTTAGGAGTGTTGACGAATTCCTCACCGTTCATGTAGATGAACATCATGCAGACGAAGAAAATTATCATCCAAACAATTGTGGCGGTGGTGTTGTCTGAAAATACTAGCAACTTATTAGTATTAGGGGAATCGTAATCTAGAAAATAAACTCACCGGCTACAAGAATGCAAAGCATAGTCATTGACATAGCAATCAATGCTGCAATGAATGCGAATCCATTCTGATTAGTTGAAAATAGAGAAGTTTCAAGTGAAGATGGGAGATCTGATGAATCAACTTGGAAATTTCCCAGGAACAAATCGATAGCATCCTGCCGATAGCCATCACCAAAGTTATTCCGGAAATATCGAGAAATCGCGTTGACCCCGTCGTTCATTGCTCCGATATAAGTACGTTTTCCAAGACGAGTGAAATCTGCTTTAAGAGCGCCAGTTCCTGCATACTGACGACTGCATTCGTCTCCGTTGTCAGCCCATACTGAAAAATAAAAAGTGATTCTGAAACTGAACCGAAATGATTACTCACAATGTTTAAAGAATTGTTCAAGAAGGGGAATGTCTTGAACTTTTTCTCCTGCATGTAAAACACCAAGCATTATTAGTTGTTCTGTCAGAGATTCACGAGCTAACATCGACTGAACCACATTGGTACGATCCAAACAGTCCATGCAGTTGGTTCGGAAAAATCCACGTTGGAATCGATTCGTCTCAATGTTATTTGGGGAAAGATAGAAGAATCCAAAGTATGAAATTTCTTGGCTCAATTGCTCTCGGAGGAGATCAATTTTATGCCATTGCATTGCATGACACTCTTTATGAAAATCAAACTGATGATACCGAACGAATTCGATATTGGCTTGTCTTGCGATTCTCTCTAATTCTCCACCAACTTTCTTCTCTCTTCCTTTTTGATTCACGAGATTTACAATAACATGTTGACCACCATAGTGTTGTTTGTGCCATCCGAATGTTCGATTGAATGCTGCCAATTGGTCGTCTGTTGGCTTCATTGTCGGAGTCGGTTGCCACCGGAGATTTGGTTTTTGGGCCCAAAGAAGAGGAATCGAACCACGAAGTTGAACGAATGATGTCAGATGTTTGTCATATTCAACTATCTGTTCAGTCTCCACGAAATTAGCCGCATGTCCTTCTGCATCGACTCCACGCTTATAGAATCGAACACCAGCACTGAAAAAGGAACAAATATATGAAGAATTGATTTAAGAAGTTCTACCGATAAATGCTCCTTCTTGAGATAATAGTGAGTTGAACTTCTTTTCCATTCACCGACACTTTATTCTGACCAATGAATCCATGAATAACTGGAAGTGTATATCTCTCAGCACCCGGAACCTGACGTATTTGTGATAGAAGATGTCCATTCCACACAAATCTTTCGCTCGCTCTGTCTATCATACTACGAGTTTTGAATAAAGGAACTGCATTTTCTTGAAGCCATTGGAATGTTCGAGATATATCAAGAGTGTTCGAGTAGTAGAAACCACCCATAGAAAGCACATGAGTCAGCATTTCAGTGAACATTCTGTCGTACTTAATCTGCTTTTCAGTCAAGTGCAGAGTTGTTTTTTTGTATGGAATGATTTCAGCGTCTCGGATAATGTGGATATTATGATTATTAACTTGACCGACAAGTGATGCTCTTTTGATGACGATAAGTGCATGACCAGAAACAAGTTTAATGGTTCCTAGTATTCCATATATAAACTTGATATCCGTGTCGGCTATGGGAACGCGATATTTTCGGGAGTCTGAAAACTAATAAAATAAACTAAATTTCTTATTCAACAACTCGCCAATAATTCTCATAACATTGGTATGTCTGTCGATTTCCAAATAATGTTTCGAAACCGATGTGCCTCCAACATCAGTGGGCTCCAAGTAGAACTTCTCTGGGTGCGAGTAGAAATTGAAACTCTCGTATATGTCCATACTTAACAGACTATCCACCATTTTGAGAGCTGTAAAGAAAGAAAAACTGTTGCGTTTGTTTTCTTTCAAATGGAACAGAATTGAAAAGCGAATGACGAAAAAAAGAAACAACAATAGTTCTAGAAAACTGTATAGGCTCTTTCTTTCAGCTATTGTTAATCATTTCTTTATAATAGAATTTATTATATACATTTCCGTTAGTCAGGATTACGAATATACTGAATTATCAAACGACTGTTCTAAATTTAGAAGATGATAAAACCAAAGTTCAACTAAAAAATTCAGTATCACTTACTCTCTGAAACGATCAGAGAAACACAGGAAACTTTTTGTCGTTTTATAGATATAAGATATGAAAAGATGCATAGAAAGTCAGACGGCTCAAAAAAAGAGCAAAATTGTGAATAAGTGTCGTACGTCGAAATTTCATTGAAAAAATATTGCAACGACACTCCGGAATTGCGCTGTGACAATTCTATCTCCGTAAATCTACACAAACCGGTAAACAAAAAAGCAAAAACTCAAGTCAGTTTGACGGCTTGATTTTTTAGATAGATTCAGAATATATTCTATCAGAATAGCTGGAATACATCTAAATGTAGTCGTGGAATTTAGATGACCGAATTCCAATCCTGACTTCGGTCGCGGCCATGACGAAATAACTTTGCCTCCCTAAGCACCACCTCCTTTTGCTTTAGCTCTCTCTATTCTTTCGAAACCTCATTACATCATGATTTTACAGAGAATGGCTCTCGCTAACCGATTTCTTCTAAATTCAAATTCTATCCTACTGAGGTAAATGTATTCAAGCAATCAATCTACATCAATATAGGTTAACATTGGAATTTAGGAACTCAGCTCTTCCTCTGGCCGTAACGTCTTCTCGACAAGCACATGCAGCTCACAACACAATCATCAATTTCGTGCCACAACAAGAAGCCTGGGTTGTGGAAAGAATGGGAAAGTTCTACAAGATTCTCGAACCAGTAAGCTAGATATTGAATGTGCAGAAACCGAAAATAGTAATTACAGGGACTCAACTTCTTGCTTCCAGTTATAGACAGAATTAAGTTCGTGCAGAATCTCCGAGAAATCGCTATCGAAATTCCCGAGCAAGGAGCTATCACAATTGACAACGTACAACTTCGACTAGACGGAGTTCTCTACTTGCGTGTTTTCGATCCCTACAAGGTACGTCGGCTGTTGACACTAAGTGAAAGTTGTATATTTTCGTACATTTCAGGCCTCTTATGGTGTTGACGACCCCGAATTTGCAGTCACTCAACTGGCCCAGACTACTATGCGAAGTGAAGTTGGAAAGATCAATTTGGATACAGTTTTCAAAGAGAGAGAACAGCTCAACGAGAATATTGTGTACGCTATCAACAAAGCCTCAGCACCATGGGGAATTCAATGCATGCGATACGAAATCAGAGACATGCACATGCCTTCAAAGATTCAAGAAGCAATGCAGATGCAAGTGGAGGCTGAAAGAAAAAAGAGAGCTGCTATTTTAGAGTCTGAAGGAATTCGTGAAGCTGCTATTAACAGGTTCGCCTTCACAAGATGTACCGTAAAACATACATATCTTTTTAAGAGCCGAAGGAGAGAAAAAATCAGCAATCCTGGCATCAGAAGCTATTCAAGCAGAACGAGTTAATGTGGCCAGAGGAGAAGCAGAAGCTGTTCTGCTCAAAGCTGAATCTCGAGCAAAAGCAATTGAACGAATTGCAACTGCATTGGAGAAAGATGGAGGACAAAATGCTGCTGGGTTGACAGTTGCCGAGCAATACGTTGGAGCATTCGGAAATCTTGCCAAAGAATCGAACACTGTTGTTCTTCCCGCAAATCTCAGTGATCCAGGAAGCATGGTCTCACAGGCCCTTGCCGTTTACGACTCATTGAGCAAGAAGAAGTAAAACATGTGCTCACTATTTTTTCCACCGGTATTAGTTTCCCTGTAATTTTTATTTTCACATCTCGTTTATATAAAAATCTCTTCATTTTTATAAATCAATTCTGTAGTTATTAAAACAACCGATTGAACAAAAGAAAACAGTCTTCGAGTTTTGGCAAACTAAGAGATATGCAAAGCAGGCTCTAGGAGTTAGCAATGGAAGTTTTTCTTATCATAAGTCCCACTTATGTTCATTTGCATCTCTTTGAATTGTGGAAATCTTTCAGAGAGCCACTCAGCAGTTGGAATACTTCCCGTTTTATTCCTTTTCATCATTTCTCTAGTACAGATTATAGTTCCAAAATCGAAAGATTCCACTACTTTGTTAGCTGAAATATAGTTTAAAAATATGAATTAAACTACATGAACCTTACCAATGATCATCGGACTCTCTGCAATTTCCTGTAAGTACTCGACTCCAAACAGACACATCGAATGTCTCAACCATTTCGATTTGCAGTCCGGATAGTATCCATCAGATTGTTCCAAGTGCCAATATGTTATTCCGGATATTCACTTTTATAAAAGGATAGAATATTTTTGACTAACCTGGTTAATCTGTCCTCTTGTTCCTCGGTGCAATTCGATTCCATTTGCCCTTCCAATCCCAGATAATTCTCATAAAGTGTCATCACCATCATTTCATCTATTCCAAATAACTGAAGTGTGCAATTTGACAAATTATTCGAAGTTTAATTGCTATAAACGAAAAAACTCACATTTGGATTGTCAAACCTATCGATAATCTTGTCCAGATTGACATTTTCATAAAGAGATTTCACAAAAACTTTTGATAAAATGACTTGATTCAAACTTTTTCGAATGACAAGTTTTTTGTGAAGAATATCTTTAGGAACTTTGCTTTCTGGAATTAAAAGTTGCTGATCATACATGCCTTCATATTTGAGGTATTACCATCCTTGAACAGTTTCATTCCAGCTGGTGTCCAATCAGCATTACTATCATATCTATCTGTTAGACCATAATCTGAACCCATAATACTCGTTGAGTTGAGAATTTCAGAAAGTTCGGAAAGCTGTTCAGGTGTTTTGATGATCAAATCAAAGTTCTGAAGTTTTATTAACTTCAAACTACACATGAATTGCAAACCTGCAGGGTGATCACATGACTCCAATCCTTATGCAGAAACCTTTCCATACAATCAAAATGAGCTCTATCCTGATTATGACCTGCTCTATCCATAAGGTATTCTTTATCCAAAACCAATACATTGTCAAAGCATTTAGCCAGGGTTCTCATTGACTTTTTGAGTTTTTCACTACTTTTCGAATCGATTGCATAGCAGTAAAAGTGATTTGGGTGATATGACATTGATAGGAAAACCTCTTGTAGTTCATATAACCCATAAATATTTCTCACGAATAACAACGATTTCTTCAGCTGCTTGAAAGGGGATAAATCTCCGAAAAGACGTTTTCGGATCAAAAAACAGTCCATGGATAAATCGAGAAGTTTTTCTTTATCTAGTCGAATTCTTCCAAAAGTTACATATTCATTTATGGCATCTTGACTTCCATTAATCAGTTCTGGACACTTCAAATATTGACTTTCTTCTCTAAAAATTGTTGTTTTTTTTGGTCTTTTTGCTTGCTATAAGACTCACTTAGTAAAATAGTAGTCTTGAAAACTTGTAATATTTCTCCTCTGTTTAAAACTATTAGCTAGTTTTTGTATGATCAAAGGCTTTCCCCTAGATTGAACTCTCTGGAAACAATTTCATCTCTCTTTTATTAATTAATTGTTACCAAATTTCCATTGAAATAGTATACAAAAGCAACTGATAGCACCATTAGAAAAAGTATGAAAAGAAGACTTTTAGTAGACCAAATGGATGATTTAATATTATTTAATTCATGTGGATGTTCTTCGACAACCTGAAAAGAATTAGTATTGGAAAGTGGATCATTCTCTATTTTTTTGGTCATATTTTGATATTTGAATTTCAAAAGACTATTTTCATTCCAATAAGTTGGTTTATTTTTCTTTCGATACTTCACATATCTGATCTTCTCTGCTTACCTGTTCTAGTTTCGCATATTGAATATGCCGCATGTTAAAAGTTGAGCATGCAGGGTTTAGGATACAAAAAACGTTTTCGATAGATATTGAACATTTTAATAATCGAGCTGAGCCAGTGCAAAATGAAGCTGATCTGCACTTCTATTCATAGAGAGTGCATTGTATACTTCATCGCTTTTTCCTTTTGTGTTTTGCTATTTTGCTTCATTCCAGTTTTCATTAGAAGCTCTTTTTTTTTATATATTACCGTAGGAGGAATTTTTCTCACCTCCCAAAAATCAAAAATGACTCATTGTCAACTTTGTTCGCCTATTCTGTTATTGTAGACCAAATTTCTATGCCAGGAAATCAGTTAAAAAGAAACTTTTGGCATTATTTTTTATCAAAATGAAATTCTTTCTCATTCTCTTCTTCTTCACAATTTGTTTCTTCTCGAAGGTAACCAAAACACACACAGAAATTCTTAGTTATTGATAATTCTCAGCCTTGTTCATCAATTGGAATCAAAGATGCTTGTTTAATCTGTGATTTTTTGACAGTTCCTGAGACTTGGGATGATGCTTCTACTCTCATCAAATTGGGATGTTCTAAACTTGGAGAAGCAAAAACGGCATGTGTGGGAATAGTGAATAATGCAGATTTGGAATCTTCCTATCCTAACATGTATCCTCATATTGTAAAACTTAAAGAAATTGTTTGCAGGAAATACTGTTCTAAGAATTAAACAGTTGACTGAAGAATAAAGATCTTAAAATTCTGAACGATCAGTTAAAGTGAACAGAAAAATCACATTCTGAATCATTATGGTTTCTGATGCCATTATTGCCATTCGTTCAAAGAATTTCGTCTTAGATTTGAAAAATGAAAATTCACAGTCTCATCTTTTTCATATTCTTTTTTGCTCACTCGGTAACATCAATATCTTGAAAATCCACCATCTAACGTTCTTGCAGACCAATTCCCAATTCCACCAGATCTGTAAATTCTGTTCTGGTCAACTAGAAGTTCCTCAGACATGGGATGAATGCCAAGTTTTACTCCGCAGCGTATGCAGTTGGCTCATCACATCCCCAGAAGAATGCACAGAGATCGTGAATAAAGCTGACTTGAATTCTTCCTATTCAGATGTTTATCCCTATCTGATACAATTGAAAAACATTGCTTGTGGTCGGTATAAGAAAACATTTTGTGAGCTCGAATGAATGTTAGACACAAACAATTGTATTCGGTAATCATGAAACTCCTTGAAAGAATAAGGCTGATGACAAGCTCTTCTGACCGGGAGGATTAGATCAAATATGTTTTCTGTGATAATCAGAATGAACAAGTATTTCTAAAGAGTCTCTGAAAGAACTAAATTCTAGTCGGGAAAGTCAAAAACTATAAATTCGATTCAGTTCTCATGTCGGAATATTTCAAAGATGTGATCCCTCTCGAGGTTCCCATGAATTTTTTTTATAAAATGGAAGGGGTTCTAAGAAAATTCTTCACTATCAAAACTGTATCCGACTTCGTCTCACGTCAATAATGAAAGCCTTCTTCGCACTTCTTCTCCTCGCCATTTTCGTAGTAAGTTGGCAGGTTTATGGGTGTTCTAAACAATAGTTTATACTGGGGCATTGATAATTTTCCGAAGATGTTCTATTTTGAACTCTCTCCCTCTCTCAAATAAACATATTTCCAGACCAACACCCAAGCTCAGCTAGACATGTGCTTCGTCTGTTTTGAAGGAGTTCCAAAATCCTGGGAAGCAGCGAGAGGATATCTCGCAAGAGGATGCGGCCGTCTTGGAGAAGCGAAGAGTTCCTGTGTAAACCTTCTTCTTGAAGCTGATTTGACTAAATCCTACGATAACATGTATCCATTCATCGTTCAATTGAAGGACATCGGATGTAAATACTATTGTCGTGTTCAGTACTGATTCGTTTTCTTGCATTTCAAAGAATGAAAGTGTTGCATTCTAAAATGACTCAACGAATAAAAAATTCTGGTTGAATGCTTCCAAAGGTTTCAATTTAATTTCATTTGGGAGTGAAACGTAGAGGAGAACTATTCAAGCGGAATAAGAAAAATGCGTTTACGTAGCTTTTCAGGACTTTTCAATCAACCTAAGACTAGTACATTTCCGGTTGGTATCTAGAGTCTTGATCTTCTTGGAAGGAGGGTTTGATCCTTGGTTTCAGAAAGATCTTGTTGCATTCACCGAGCATTCAATTCTTCAATTTCTTCTCTCTGTCTTTCATTGAAGCCGAATTATACGCCTAAATGTATCTAACATTACAGATACGAACTTTGAAGCCTTCAAACTTGCGTGGAGCCCATTCATTTTATTCTAGATCAACTCCCACATCATATAGTCTCGTTTTCCATAGGTGCTGGTATATTAGAGGTTAAGCAGCTGAAACATTTCAAAGCGTTGCCTGAATGAACAGAATCTATTTGAAAAACTATGGAGAGGTTTTTTGATAGCCGGATCTTCTTAAAGCTGTTATCGTCATCCCCACATTCTGGCAGATCCTACTTTCAATCTAGATCCTCGCTTACCCATGGAGCATACTTGCAACAGGATCAGTTTCTCAAAATGAATGCTCCACTAAACAAATAGATTCTCAGGGACCCTTTATATCTGTTATACCTGTCTACATCTGTTTTCTCTCTCTCTCTCTCTCCTGTCTGCTTCACCCGTCATTCCGATCACATCTGCGTCTTTTGCATCTCTTGAAGGCTTCTCCCATTTCTACACATCCCTCTTGGTCCTTTTCTCTCTCTCTTTCTTCTTTTCCCCCGTGGTCCCAGTGCCTTTCCTTCTCCCGTCTAATGTTACACCATTTCAATCGTCTCCTCATTCTCAATACTATTTGTTGATTTGTCTGCCACCCCAAACCCATTCTCATTTCCTCCTCGATTTCCGTGGGGCCGCCGTCGAAGAAGCAGAAAGAAGACGAAGAAAATGGGGGGCTCACCGAACAAAACTTTATTTATAACACCCCTTTTCTTCTTCGAGACAATGTCTTTTTTCTCATTTACATAACTTTTTTTTCTAATTTATCCTATTGTTTTATTATTTTTTTGCAGATCAAATGGGCAACAACGCTAGCTCGTTGTCCGAATTGAATCTCTTCTCAAAAGGAGGAGTTTTTACAAGAGAACAGTTGGATGAATATCAGGTTTGTGATTTTAATTTGATAGTTGGTAATCTGATAGAAGTCGTTAGAAGTTTTGACTTCCAAAAATTTTTATTCTCTAAAAAATGAAAAATGTCATACATTACAGAAAAACATAGTTAGGTATATAAATTGGGTTGAAGTTAACATTTGCTAATTGAGGTTCCTAATGATTTCCATAATTTTCATGAAAAGAGAGTGTTCTGCTATAAGGCGCTTCTGATAAAAACCGAATATTTCTTTGAACTTTCTTGTAAATATCAAAAGCAATTATTTGAGAGAATTCAAAAATAACGTCTTTGAACCATCAAGCTCTCCAAAATAATTATTTTTCTCTGTGTGTAATCTCGCTGTGTCTTTAGGACCTCAGACCTTTTCATTAACTGATTAGCATTCGAAAAAAAACTCCATTTAAAACCAATTTAAAACTCCATTACCACCCTCTTCTTCCCCTCGTTAGAATAGTCCAAACATCCTCCATTTGCACTTTTCTTCAACTCTCTCCAGTCTAAAATCAAGATAAGAACCTCGTTGAAAGCGTTTTATTTTCTCTTCTTTCAAACATCTCTCCAAAATCCCATCGTCCCAAAAAAAAAAGAAGTGTATTCGGGTGCGAAGTGAAGTGGCATAGGCATAAATCAAAAAGAAGCAAGTTTGACATGAATCCCCGTTTCTTTCAGGATTGCACATTTTTCACAAGAAAGGACATTATTCGGCTCTACAAACGATTTTATGCTTTAAATCCACACAAAGTTCCAACGAATATGCAAGGGAATCGACCTGCAATTACAACATTAACATTTGAAGAAGTCGAGAAAATGCCAGAGTTAAAAGTGAGTTTGAATGTTTCTTCTGATGTAGTTTGAGAAAAGATGTTGAGGTATCTATTAGTTAAGAAAGAAATAATCAAGTTATCCCATTTCCATCAGGATCAAAAAAAATTCTGACGTTTGTTACTCAAAATCAAAATACAATTTCATCAGCATTTTTCATTCTTTTAGTTCCGAACGAAACCTTTAGATTACCGTAGAATGTCGCACAATTGTTAGATGAAGCATATCAGATACTGTGAGATGAATTAACTTTTTGTAGTTTTCATTTGAGTTTTTGAAAGTTTCGGGCCTCAATAGTTCATCATCATTATACCTTCAATCTCAGTCTAGCTAAAATTCGTGATCTCTAATAAAGCTGAACTGTAACCAAAACATATGGAAGCCCGGGTTTTTGTAGGTGTTATCTTTTGCCCAGACATCGCATACCTTGAGATTTTGTATGTTCGTTAAAAATTCCAATCAGACAATCCCATGAGAGATATATATGAAGTTGTATATTATATAACGAACGAGAAGAGATTAATACGAACCCTCAGTCACCTGATATCCACAAATTCCCACGCAAGTCATTTGATAATCAGAAATCATAACCTCACTTTTCTCAGATCTCAACTGAACAAAAATCCGTGAATAACTGGCTTTCGAACACGTAATTCTCTAACCAGTAATCATTTCGTCCAAAGTGATAGCAAAATTTCGAAATCATTAATGATCTAAATCTCATCAGCAGATTCTGAAACCCCTCTCTGAACATTTGATATCAAAAGACTAAATTTCATTCCGTTTCCTTTTTTTTCAAAAAAATCTGAACCTGAACAAATAATAAAAATGCGTTATCAACCCCTCAAACCTTCCTCGCTTTCAATCCAAAAACGAGTGTTTGAGTGTGATGATGACACGTCATTTCTTGCGAGGCCATTTCTCAATGTATTGCAATGTATTGATAAAAAAGTGAAATGTCAGGAAATGTATTATGACGTTATTCAAATAGTTTTTGCTGACTGTGAATTCTGTAGAAGAAATAGCAGTTAATGATCACAAACACAGATACAAATTAACAATATTTACATCCTATTTTTTCCAGGAGAATCCATTTAAACGTCGAATTTGTGAAGTGTTCTCAGAAGATGGACGAGGAAATCTTTCATTCGACGACTTTTTGGATATGTTCTCCGTTTTCTCTGAAATGGCTCCGCTTCAACTGAAACTCAAATACGCTTTTAGAATATACGGTAACCAAGAATAATCTGAAATAAAGTAAACAATGGGGTAGTTGCAGATTATGATGGGGATGAACTTCTCGGACACGACGATTTGAGTAAAATGATCCGAAGTTTGACAAGAGACGAACTAAGTGATGTTGAAGTGGAATTCATTATCGAAAGAATAATTGAAGAGGCTGATTTGGATGGCGACTCTAGTATCAACTTTGCGGAATTTGAGCACGTCGTCTCCAGATCGCCCGATTTCATTAGAACGTTTCATATCAGAATTTAAATGCACACGGGTTTTTTTTTCATAAATTGTTTGCTTTTTTGTTCTGGTTTTAATATTAACTTCATTAAACGCATCGGCGTACGAGTACAACAACCGCTGGTGTTCAATGAAAGGATTGGGAGAAGTTAAGAGAAAGGGGTTCGGTAAAAAAAAAAGGAAGAATTACATTTGTGAATGGCCGTTTATTTAATTATCTGTTCAAAAAGCCAAGTGTATCAGGTGGCCAGAAGGACCACTGTAAAGTTAGAGAAAGAGACCATTGAAGCAAATAAAAGGGGGAGCTGTTCGGTGGGAAGGAAATGTCGGATGAAGATGTGAGAATGGTGAAATAAGAAAACTTTTAGTCCTCGCACCAGGCATTCTCTTTGCGGATTTGCTCCTCCTCTTCTGGAGTGAAGTCGTTCTTGATATTGAAAGTACGACGGATCTCTTCTGGTGATTTTCCCTTGATCATGTTGGCAACAGTTTTGCAAGTGACATCAAGAAGTCCCTTGATGTCCAAGTAGTTAGCGGCCTGTAACAGTGATTTGTTTTTATTCGGTATGACCACTGAAAAGGAACTTACCAAGATGAGTTCGAAAAGAGTTCCTTGGTCAACTTTGAGGAACTCAACATCCCAGCTGGCGATGTCGTCAGTTCTCTTCTCACGGTTGTCCGCATCGTCGGTTGGAACAGTATCTTGGTAGTGATATTGACACCAGGCGATGACCTTCTTCAAGATTGGAGCAGTGACGTTTTGAACTGGAATTGGATCTGTGTTGAGTGCATCTTCGTCATCGAGTCCAAGATCCTGGAGAAGAGTGTTGATCGTGGTCGAAAGACGGATAACACTACGTGGAACCTGAAAAGAGACAATTCAATCAAAAGGACTTTGTGGCATATGGCTTCATAAAGTCATCGAGTTTTATTGATTCAAACTCTGACTTCAATTCGCAAAAATCAACAGTTGTTTCACTGAAGCGTGTTCAACTCACCGTGAAGATCTCGTTGTCCGAAGACATGATTTGAATGTTGCGGTCGGGGTTCTTAGTTTCCTCAGTCATGTTAAGAAGTTGGCTGAAAGAATGCTCATAAAAGGATGAAAAAAAACGAAACGAAAAGGAAAAAACAGAGGGAGAATGAAATGGTTGTCAATGGAGACGTTGGTGACACTGCTAAGCAACCCAGCTCTCGAATAGAGAAGGCGAACGTTGTGTAAGAGAAGGGAATGAAGAAAACTGGCTGAACTGAATTTGTGCGTGTCGAGTCGTGTGATGGCAGAGAAAAAGAGTACGACGCGACGCGCACGCACTGCAAGAGACGCAGAGACCGCCCCTCCATCGATCGCTATGTGAGCTGACAGAGAACATGCATAAGAGAAAAACTGCTGGGCTAGAACCCAAAGAAAACGATCGATTTTTTTCGCTTGGACAGATAAGAAATTGAAGGAAAAAACATATTGTTGGAAACAATCGAAAAAAGGCATGAGACGAACTGTTTCGAATTCTAGATTTCTTTCTCGCTAGCAGCTAAATTAGAGCTTAACTGACAACAGTTCAGTATATACAGTGTAAACTATTTTATAAGTTAGGAAATCAAGGAGTTAAGCTGAAAAGAGGAATGAAGGAAGAGAAACTTTATCAATGATAAGAACAATGACGCATACGTTTTATTTGAGACTGAAGACACCGCCCTATTTCCCTCTTCAGGGAACGAAGAAAGATGTAAAGTTAGAATGAGCAAAGCAAAATGCTTTTTATATAAAGGGTGGGCGCATGTTATCGGAATGAAAGCAGTTGTGAAATATTTCGAAATATCGCGCTGGAAACCATATTTGATTTTACAAGTTTGTTAGCAAGTCATTATTTCTGAGCGGTTTTTTGAATTCGAAACAGTTATTAGATGAGTGGCGTAGCCAGGGGCTTTTCCAATTGATTACACGTCATAAACCGGTGAGCAGATGTTATGAAACAACCACGCGCTGATTTAGTACGATCAGTCTTCGAGATAATGAAAATAGGGTCAAGGCTATGACATTTGGCCACCACTAATTATGAAGATTGTCAAACAGAACCTCGCGTTTCTTTTCCGTACGTAAATTGCCATGAACGGTCTGTTCATCCGAGCAAGAGCTCTCATACTTGGTCAGAAAATGAAGAAAACGGCGATACATAAAAATACTTGCTTATTTTCGAAAAATTCTGTTCACAAAAGCTAGCGGGAAACTCAGCTTAGTCTGACGTCTTGGTATATAGCTTCTAATTGCAAGGAAAAAGAGAAATAACTAGACTGAAACTGGAATCCACAAAAAACGACGGTATTTTCGCAAAACTTGGAAACTCCAACCGGTGGGGGGAGAGCGAATTGGGCGCGAATAATCGAGAACAAATTTTAACGGTGAGAAATTACGCAAAACCGTGTGCGGTGTTTGCGGTGCTGTGTACCGTAAACCGCAAAAAAATACGGCGTCGAAATTCAAGGCTTGAAGATGTTCAAGTGTTCAGAAAGAAACATAATTTCATTCTTGCTTCTTTTCTTCGATGTAACTCGAATTCTAACTGTTAGAAAAAAAGGAGCACTGGAAAGAAAGTTTAAGAATACATTTATTCACACGAAAAGAATAGTAACCCGAAAAATTGAAATAAAAGAAGTTAACTAAAAGTAATAATACTAACGAAAAGATATAGAGACAATACACATTACACTAAAAAGCTAAAAAAATTACTTTTAAAAACTGTTACAGAAAAATTTTAAAAAAGGAGAGAGAGCTGGATAAGGGAAGCCTCTCTCCCAAACTGGTGGGATGGTGAGTCCAGAATGTGATAGGAGGGAAGTGAACCGAAGTGTGGATGAAGAGCAGGGAAAGATTCGACGTGTTGGCGGGCATCAACCACGTTGCAGACGTTCACGCTGTTGCTGTTCGCGTTCTTGACGTCCACGCTGTTGACGTTCGCGTTCTTCTCGTTCACGTTGACGTTGAAGCTTTCTCTGAAGGCTTCTGTACAACGGGCACAAGCATGGCAAAGCGAGGATCCATCCAATCAAGTGTCCGACGGCTAAGGTGCCCAGCAATTTGACCCAATCTATTCTGAAAATATAACTTGCGGTAAGAAGAGCAAAGAAAATAGATGAAACTCACGGGTCCTCTGGCCTGTAGATGATCTCCAAGAATGTTCGGTTCTTTTTGGCCTCTTCTCTCTGCTTTTTCTCCTCGTTCCATGCGATGAAGTCCGGGTGATACTGAGCGCGCTTCTTTGCTGTAAAAAAATGATTGATTTGTTGGTCTTTCAGGATTTAGAAACTTACGTTTTTCAAAGAATAGCTTCATCGCCTTAGCCACGTCTTCCATATACAGCGGGGTTTTTCCGAATCGAGCTCCGACCCATCTCCAATCCACCGTCAGCGGTTCTTTGAGCTCCATCATCAGTCTTCGAAGGGTGGCGATCTTCTTGTCGGATTGATTGAAAAAACGAAGAGTTTCGATCTTCTCTCCGAAGTTGAAGATGGCGTGGTGGTTGCTCGACTTGGTGTACTTCATGTAGGCCACTTCAAGGTACTTCCTCCCGATTTCCTTGACAGACAATTCCGTTGTGGTCTGAAACAATTGAAAAGTTATGTAAAATGTTTTAAAAGATCTAGTTAACTTACGTTGAACAAAAGGTTAACCTTCCTAGCGTTGCTTGAAATCACTAGGAAATTGTACTTTTCCTCATCCCATTTCTTCCAAACCTCCCGAAGCTGCTTCCGATGTCCTCTGTGCTCAACGGTGTCAATCAGGCTGACGACGTAATCTCCATTATCCAAGAGTGTGTCCTCATCAGCATAGTGCTCGTAGATCACATTGAGCTTGTGGAGAGTTCTGAAGATGTTCCCGATCTGCATGAGTCCATCGTCTCTTTGGTGAGGCAATGTTTCACGGCGGATGAAGAGCTCGCGGGCGTGTCCGTTGATGTTGGCAGTTGGCATTTGGATTACGGCGTTCTTCAGATGTTTCAGCTCTTGAGCAAGATCCTCGCATTCCATGTAAAGATTGCGCAAGTTGACGATGACACCGGACTTCACACGTTGGAGTGTTTTGGGGAAGGCGTTGAATCTCTGCAAGATAATTGAATTTCAGAATAAGTTCCTATTTGAATATGAAAAACCATAAGAATCGGTTGAACTTTAATTTTCAGCATAAAGATTCAAAGTCTCATCAGATTGTGATCGATTTTTATGATTTTTTTAAACCATAAACTGATTGAAACTCACCGAAAAGTAGTCAATGTCCATTGGTTCCCACGATTTGCATGACTCCTCATCCAAACTTATTGTCGATTTCAAGATGTCCAATCCTTCTTTAGTACTTTTAATAACATTGATAGATTCCGTCACAGAGTAGTTGATTAAGTTCTCGAATATCGATTCAACATCTTGTAGAGCGGATACCAACTTATTGAGCTCAGGTGAACCATTCTCGAAAATGTTTTGACTTTCTTCTGACTGTGTCGAGAATCTATTAAAAACTTCCTCCAATGTGGAATTGTTCTGGATATTCTCGATGGCTGCGGACATGTTGTGAAGAGCTGCGTAGTAGTAGGCCAAATGATGATCCAATTTTCGAAGCTGTCTCAGTTTATGCAAATTGAAACCTTGCTCGAATTGAACACAGTTCGCCATCTTCCCGGTGTTCACAGCAAGCCATTGGAGAGCCTTCATATCCTCGCCAAAGTCCACTAGATAGTCCAAATGAAGTTGAGCATTCTTATGATTTGCTACACGATCCAATTGGTAGTCAACGTTGGCAAATTGCTTGAAGAAAGGACGGTTTTTGACGAGCAATTTTCGGAGAAACTGAAAAGAAGACATGATTCGAAGATACTATAAATCGGCTATGGTATAACCTTAATTATTCCATATTTTCAGACTCACCTCCAAACTCTTCCCATCGTTAAGCATTTTCTTGACAAATGGATCTTCGAGCAACTTGTAGACCCCATCCAATGATTGATCGTTGAAAGAAGCTCCGTAGTGAATTAGTCCAGGTGGATTCGAGAAGGTTCTGAACCACATTCGGAAGTATGTTGCATCTTCGAGGACCTCTTCTGTGGAAAATCCTTTTAGATACTTCGTCATAGTGGAATCTTTGGAGTAAGCTTTCTGAATGATGTCGAAATCTGATCGATTGGCAATGAGCTGTGAGCCGTATTCGAAGAGACGTTTCAGTTTGTCGACGAGTTCCTGAGGTATAACTTCATTCTTCAAGCTGATCAGAACACTTTGACAGTCGGAAAGTCTTGAGTTGAATAAGGCGAGAGCTTTCTTCACTTTCAAAGCTTTGATAGGTCCTGATTTGATCTCTATGAGAAGCTTTTTGATGGGTTTGGCCACTTTCCACTTGAGCTGGCGCAACTCGAACTTATCGAGATGGGAAACAGCTGATTCGATTCGTCCAGGAAGACTGGTATCAAGAAGAATCGATCGAATCCAACCGAAAATGGTGGCATTGAATCCTTTGGTAGACTTGAGGCTCTTCTCGAGTTCATTCAATTTATAACTATCATCGTCTGTCGGGATTTTCGGAAGCTCCAATTCCAACTGCTTGAGAAGTGGCATGGCGTACTTGGTGTCAAAGGCGGCAAGAGCAAACAGAGCATTCGGTTTTAAATGTCCCCAGATATTCGAAACCACGTGGAAGGAGCTGAGCTTCTGTTCGTACAGCTTTCGATAGATATCCAAAGCATCCAATACACGACCCATCTTCAGGTGATTTTCCGTCATTTGTTGAATGGTCACTGGTTGGTCGGATGGAGAGGGCGCTGAAATAGGAACAAGTTTAATACGTGGAGAGGTTCAAAAAAGGCCAAAAACACTATCCGTAAAAACTGAATTAGTAGTGCATGCAGCACTATTTTTCAGCCTCTTCATCCGGATGGCACTACTATTAGAATTTTTAGATACTATGATCTGATTTTACTGGCGATCATTTCGATATCTCGCCACGCTTACAATATTAGAATTTATGGTAATAATTTTAAACTCACTATTTTTTTTGCTCCGTGGATTGTTCGCAGTTTTGCCATCAGACGAATCGGCAGTTGAAACGATGGAGTGAGCCAAGACGGCAAGAGAAAACAAGAAGATTGAGCGCATTTCTGGAAAGTAAAGTTTGAAGGGCTTGCTTTTACAGGGTAAGGAAAACGAAATGTCGGAGAGACAAGAAGAATAAAGATGAGACAAAGAAACCGAACCTGGTTAGGCTTAAAACTGAAAACTGAAAACTGGAAGACTTGACGAACTGCGAAGATTGAACACGTGGAACTGATCTTTGTTTACGCATACGTGGATTTTCAAAGTGCAGTGTCAGGGGAGGTCACGTTAAATAGGGCAGTTCACGCCACAATATTAACTTTTTTTTACTTTTTTCTATGTGTTTCATAGGGGTCACGTAAATTTATAGACGACGTTTTAAAAATTTCAAACAATTTTCAAATTATTTATCAACGAATTTTTTAATTGGAGCATCGGATGGCGCGGTTGAGAAGTTGATTTGGCAAATCGTTTCGGCGGAATATGTAGGACTCTGAAAAAAAAATCAAATAATGAATTGATGAGAAAAATAAGCAATTTCACCATGGTACAATCAGTTTCTTGATCCAAAGTTGCAACATAATCGTCTCCAGAACTTTCAAATTCCTCTACTAGTTCATAAAGTTTTTTCATATCGTCGGAGTATTTTGGATAGTTGTTTTCGAAGCTTCTGATATCTATCAAAAACTTGAGGATTTCTTTTTTTCGACCTCCTGTATACTTTGACTCTATGAAGCTCATGATGGAATCGAATGGAAGAGCTGAAGAGAATGAAAGCGTTGTCAGAAGTTTTTGGGTGTCTTGATTTGTATCTGAATGATCCAAGTTTTCCAAGAAATTTCCCACAGAATATATAACTTTTTCGAAAGGGTTTTCTATATTTTGCCAATCAAAATTGTCAAAATTTTCAAGTGTTTCCCAATTTCCAAGTATATTTTTTATGGTTTTTAGAGAATCGACTCCATTATTCACTTCATTGAAACTGCCTTTATCAAGTGCGTAACTTTTCCGAGCATTTCGAGAATCCGTTTTCCAATTTCTCACTGCTTCATAAAACTTGTAAGCTCCTCCGAATAATTTAATTGTCTCTACAGTATTCTCCAGTACTTTCCAATCTTCTGAAACTCCCTCTCCATTTGATAGATCCATCATCTTCATTTCCGGCAAATAATCACGGATTTTGGAGTAACATAAAATATTCTGTTGCAGTTTATCATGGAAGGAAACTATGAAATCTGAAGTGCTCTTCTGATCGAGTGATTTCAATGTGTTTTGTATAATCAACGTTTCACTTTCATAGTAGCTCATTGCTCTCTCCGGATCTGCCTCACGTCCTTTTCTGCTTTCTAGTTGATCACAATGTTTCAGAATTAATGGATGGTCAATAAGACCTACTGTTTTCCTGAGAGAAGCTGCCATATCACTTTTAAACTGTCCAAATTCGAACACATCGGTGCAAACTTTATATATTGTGTCATCACCGTAAACGTTTAAAGAGTGGAGAGCGTTTGCCAAATCAGTCATTGACTTTTGAACTTTATTTAAGCTAGTTTTAATTTCATCCCAACGTGATTTCTCTGCAGAAATGTCGAAATTACATTCCGCTTCAAATCGTGATTTGAAATTTTCGAAACTAATATATAACTCTCCAGAAGGTAATCCGGAGCGGAAGGTGTTCAACTTTTTGAGATAAGCACTTACAAAAGGTAATGTTCTCAAAATCGAAATTGATTTCACTTCAATCTCTTTCATCTTTAGGTTCATACTGTCGATCAAATTTGTAATCGAATTCAGTTTATTAATTTCTTCAGAATGAGTTCGCGAAAGTGCCATAGGTTTTTGGCTAATCTCTTGAATTGTATTTTGTAACTGAATTTTTAGCTTTTCAACATAAGCTGGTTGTTTGGTTTCTCGTAACTGAACCAACGCCTTCATATATTCAATTGATGACTCTAAGTTACTCTTTAATCCCTCGGCATCTTTCTGCTGAAATTTGTCTTCAGCTTCATTGATTCCGCCGGCCCAAAGATCGACAGGCTTCAGATTCCGGAATGTAGTATAAAAGGAAACGTTTGCAACGTTGCGTATGATGTTCCTGCATCCCCAACTCGAGGCAATGAACATATGATAATTTTCCTCGTTTACTCTTCCATAAATAGGCCTTAGAGCGTCTATTTGTTGTTGAGTAAGAGGAGCATCGAGATCAGGTACAATAGCGCGTACTGAACTAACGAAATTTTTTATAAGAGCTAGACGGCCATATGTTAATTCAAATCTTCTGGGGTCGTTATACAAGGTGCCTGCTCCCACAAAGTACTCATTTATATCGAAGATTGCGTTTTCTTTGGCCTCCGTAGTTTTCTGTTTTAAGTCATAAGTTTCCAAATCTTCAATTGCTTTGATCCCTTCTCGAATCCCTTTTCTTATTTCATCAGTTATCTCCGTTTCTCTCACTTTTTCAATTAATCCCAATAACTCATTTTGTTCTTTCAACCCTTCAGATATATCAATCTTACTGTATTCCTGCAGAATATCTTCCTTGATTTCTCGATTCAAAATTTGTTTTGCCCAGTCCAGAGAAGTGATATTTCCATTCAGAACACTCGTTTCCAGATATTCCTTTTTCAATGGTTCAAATATCGAAGATATCCTTTGATGAGCTTCTTCAAATCGGAACTTTCCAGACTGATCTAATCGAAATATTTATACTTCAAGCTTCTTATGATTTTGAATACCTCCAAAGCAGTTTACGGCGGCAATTAGGAGTGATATCCGTAAAAATTGCATATTGAAAATGAAAAGTTCTTCTGATGTCGAGAAGAAGGAAACTTCCAAATCTAGTTTGAGCACGGCGGGTGCTTTTATTTAATTAATGTGCACACAATCACAAACCGAAAACAACAATTGAAAAGAGCGTTTTGTTCACTACAATTATGTTCAAATGTTCATTTAAACCAGAAAGAAATGAAAGTAAAAGTTCAAAAAAAATTATGTATCTGTAGATAGATCTGATGTTAACGTTGTTGTTATTTCAGATGCATTCATCACTCCATCCCGGCGAGCCAGATCTGAAGAATCTAAAAGGAGATTTATTACAAAAGCACAATTTTTTTATATAAAAATTACCAGTGGAATCATCAAATCTTAGTTGCATTGATCTCCTTGGAGGCATTGGAGACAATCGAGAAGACGTCGTTTGTGATTTATCTGCAGCTGTTTCAGAATCAGATGTATCATCAATTTCCGATATCATTGGTTCATCCTCAAAGTGTACTGAATACTTTTTTGGCCTGATATCAGTAAGATCGTCTTCTGAATCCACGAAAAGTGGGAATTGACCATCCTGAAAAATTTTGAAATTTGTAACTGTAATATATATATGGGATTATCTCACTTTCATGAACAATGGAACAAGTTCCGGAGGCCATATTCCCTCAACAATCATATGTGTCTGAGGAACTCTTGAAAGTCTTCCCAATTTTACTTGAATCGCAGTTTTCACCAATGTATCTATATCTATATCAGCTATCACATTTTGATCAATTCCAATATTTTGTCCAACTGCAGTGATAAGTTCTCTTACTTCCAAACTAAAAATAATGAATAAAGAACAATTCTCGAAGAAATCCCTCACTTTCTAGCACCAAACCAAATACGAATGTTGGCAATATTTTTGATTTTCTTGCCAATAAAATGCAGCTTTCTGACATAAATTGATCCAATATCTGAAATTAAATCTATTGTTTTTGAATTCCTTAGAATGTTTTATGACAGTTTTGTGGTGTTCAGGTTCACTTGTGACATGGAAAAACAAGTCGGTTTTTTATTAAAACATTTTCTAAAGAAAAGTGGAAAACGAATAGTTCAAAAAACAAAGAAACCAGTTTTGTATTTTTATAAAAGAAGATGTATTACTTCCGTTTTTTGATATGAATGTGTTGATAAGAAATCAAAAAAATATTGTGTTTTGTATCTGGTTTCAAGACTTTGGTTTCTTTTTTGAGGGACCATAATTCATTTGCGATTTCAGTTTTCAATAAACTTATAGTCTCTTCAGATTGAACGCTCAACTAGTTTTCCTGGTTGAAAAACTTTCAAAATAAGGTAATAGAATCTATTAGGGTTCCAAATAATCACCGTCGAACCTTCATTAAAGGCATGGCATATTAATTATTTTTAACTGTAAAGTTGAAGAGAGAATCAATTCTCCTGTTGTATATTCTTCCCGAGCAAACCCCTTTTGATTTGCAAATACTCTACATAATTGAAAATTTGATTTTCAAAATTAAAAATTCTTCCAAAAGTTCTTTCAGTCTTTAAAATTCCGCCACTCCATAGTTGCCAAGTGACTTCCAAAAGATTCGTTGCCATGACTACCAATTTCTTTTAAAGGTATTCCATGACAACCGGGAGTTGTTGTCAAGGAGAGCCGTTACTAAGACATTAGCCATCTTATGTCTTCAAGAGCAAGAGAAGTGTCTAAGGAATTGGTATCCAGGAAACATCTTCCATAGTAACCAGGTTTCTAAGACACTACTTTCATGCCAACGAAGAAGTCTTCATTCAGTTTTCTATAGCAACTTGGACCAATTGGTTACTAAGGATCCCCCGTAGAGGTTGCTAAGACATTAATCTCTAAGATACCTCTCCCATAGCTACGAGGTATCTAAGAGACGATTTATCTAGGCAGCGGGATCCAGGAAATGGTTGTCAAGGTACTTCAGGTTGGATACAAACTCACCTAAAGCAATAGTTGATATGGCAAGCCCCGTACACATATAAAAGACACTGATCGGCAGGAACCAATTGCTGAAAATAATTGATTTTGATCAAAGTTCTTTTTTGGATTAGAAATTTACTTTTGTGGAATGATATCTCCATATTCGATAGCTGTCAAACAAATAAACGCATAATAGATTCCGTTGAAAAAGTCAAATTGGCCACTCATCAATGGAATTGTTACAGCACCAACAATCAAATAAACGAGAACAATGAAAAAGAGTGTACTTCCAGAAACATTCTCTTCTTCATCTTCTCGACGTCTTCTACAACTGAGAAGTCTTCTGAATCTTGTTGCCATAGCTTCAAGATATCTTCCAAAATTTGTGAGAAGAATGACAGTTAGAGGGATTCCAAAGAAACCATAGATTACTGTAGAAATGCGTCCATTAATGGTTTGTGGCTCGATTTTTCCGTAACCTGAATATGAAATTATATAGGATTTTTAAAGATTGGGTACGTGTTCCACATAACTTCTGTCCCCCGTTTATTTTTAGAGATGCTTAAGCTATGAGCCAAAAAAAACTAGGCTAATTCTGGTAATCCCGGTCAAACACCACTCGTACTTTTTGATTCTTTATTGAGCTTCTCAGTTGTCTCAACTCTCAAATCGTTCCAATTCCTTCTCCTAGTGCTCCTTTTCCTCATGTTTATATACAAATTCAAAACTCGGCGACGACAAGGATTACGCCAAGATCCCTTTTTTCCCGCCAACATAAAAAAAGTTTTGTTTTGACAAGTGTCTCGAAACTTGATTCCTTTTTCTGTCCACTTGAAAAAAGAAAATGAAGCTTTCTTTTTTCTTTTTTTCAACCCAAACTCAAAAAAAAGGGAGGGTTTGATCCTCAAGTACATTTGCATTTTGGCCTTCTCATTTCCCTCCGGAGGAACCATTTGTCCGAGTCATCACTCAGTCAAAAGATGGCAAAAAGGGTAGTGTGTGTGACCGCTTCCTTTCAACTCCCACCCAAAAACAGAGTGTTGCCCTTGTTTCTTTTTTGGAAGAGAAAAGTTACTTACCCAAAGTTGTTAGAATTCCCAAAGAATAGAGGGCTGCTGATTTGAATGACCATTGCATTCGATCGTCTTTTACCTGAAATAAAAGAATAGAATATGGTAGAGAATATGAAGGGGCGGGAGGCTTACTGATACGATTCTTGGAAAATTGCTGAACAATCTTTTCATGATTTGGGCCTAGATGGGTTTTTAGGCAAAGGACAAAACATTTCGATATGGAAACGAACGAACATCTTCCTATCAAGATCTGAAGCTGAGGATCCTGACAATCTTTTGATTGGGACAAAATATGACTGCCATCGAGCTTTACTGTTTTCGTTGGGTGAGGTATCAAACGACAATTCCCGTAATCCTCGAAAAATTGAACACAATTTTCATCGATTTCATCAAGACCATCTGAGGCTACCAGAAGAGACAAAGTCTGGCTGCCAGCTTGGTACCACAGAGTTGGTACGACTGAGGCCGGCAGGGATCAACCCATTTCTAACTATACCATCGAAAAACAAGCTATTCAGTTAGACACCCTGATAATTCTCCAATTTAGAAAGCCCATAGTTAGCTCTGATCCTTCAATTTCAGCATGTTTTTCCTATTCTCACTCACCTTCTCTGTCAGACATCTTTCCGCAATTGCTGCAGCTACATCAGACGCTCTTGTTAACCTCAACCGGTTATCTCGATTCAGAAGTGATTCGATGCAAAGTCTCTTTTCTAACGTCGCATTCTGTTTCATATATTGTTGATATTCAAATTCGAAATTTAGAAATATGAATCCTCCGATTGTTGTGTAGACTATAAGAAAGACAATGATGAATCCATTGACAGCGATGGCTCTTCGATTGTGTTGAAGGCACTGAAAATAAAGAAAAGATTTCAGAAGTTTTTGAAATAAATAAATGTTTTTTTTTTGAGGATACCTCCCATATAGAATCATAATGTTGAGAATTAAAGTCTTCTTCTAGAAAAGCCTTCAGAATATCCTCTTCACACTTTTTAACTTCTTCATCATCTTCGTCAAGTCTCATCGTGCCGAACGTCTTCAGCTTCTTCTACCGTCTAGACATCATTTTGCCAACAAAAGAAACAGGGAAAGGAAACTCAGAAAGAAGAAGAATAGAAGGAGTAGAAAATGAATTTGTATATACAAGTGGAAACAGAGGGAAAGGAGGCGGAGAGTAAAATGGAAAGAGTGACAAGTCTGTCCAACAAGTCGTCATGCAAAAATCACTTGCAGCTCAACTCTCGAAATCTCTGAAGAAAAAAGAGGAGCGGATACGTTGCGGATGGACGGACGCTCCCGAGATTTTTTAAGGGGTTGATGGACTGGACTCCGTCTGATGACGTGAAAAAAGAATGAATGAGAGAATGGGTTAAATAGAGAAACGGAGAGAAGAATAACACGACACGTGGCTCTTGGATTCGGGTCATTGACCGATCTGAATGGTCATGAGAAAGCTTGGAAGATGATGGAAATGAAGAGCATATGTGCTCAATGAAGTGTTTCGGAATAAGCTTGGAGATAGACCGATTGTCCTTGAAATGAAGAGAATTAACTATTTTTATTAGCGACAAACTTCAGAAGATTGTTTTGAGTTCAACAGAGAAAGTATTCTTTCTTCTTCCCGCATTGTCCTTCTGAATATATTTTTTTCCAAATATCCTCGTCTATTCATTGCTACTTTTTTCAGCTTCTTCATCGAAACTTTTCAAAAGATCTATAGAAAGTTTCCCAATAAACTGCAGAAGGTCTAGGGAGGCTTAAAAGGCCGGTGGAAAAAGCGTTCTACTCGGTTTCCTGGAAGATCTTTATTTTAGACACTTCCACCTCCTGGTCACTTCGAACCGAACTCGACAACTCTATACATGTGCAAGTTACCTTTCCGAAAAAAACTGTAGGAATGATCTTGACAATTCTGTAGTAATCAACCTCAACCACTAAGGTCTGACTATTTAGCACCAGAATATCTCACGAAAACGATCTGGACACTTTTAACTTTCTCTGGTTATCTGCTGATTCCATAGTCATTTGAAAATTCCAGATCATCCGTTTCAAAATTCTTTAGAATCTGGAAAATGACTCAGCCGTTCGGTACGACATGCACTCAGCATGTACTTGACAGTGTGACCACGAAGAGCAGATGATAGAATCAAAGTTTTGACATTTTAAGTAAGGAAGATCCCTTTTGAGCTGTCACACTATTGAAGTAGGTTAAGCTTCACTAGGTTAAATGTACAGAAGTGAAGAATAGAGGGACAGTTGGGACTGCTTTCCAGTTTCGTAAGCTCCAGATCTGAATGATTCCAGAAAACTGGGATTTCAACAAGTATAATTTCAGTTTGGTGTCAACCTTCTTACTATCTTTCTAGTATAATTTCAAACCTTCAAACCTGAATTCAAAAACTTTGAGGTTTGAAAAAAAACTCACTCGTCCAAGTCCAAAGAACAGAAGAAGTGACATCCTAAATGGTGGTGCAACAGTCCTTGAAGCCAGTTTGCTTCTGAGTTTTTTCAGCTCCTCTTACAGATGACGTCGTTCAAAAACATTCTTCTTCGTAATCTGAAAATAAAAACTTTTATAAAAACGACAACCAAAAAAAGAAACGGAAGTGATGGTGGCCTTTTCCAATGCAAATGCAGTGACTTTTGGCGTATGATTCACGAGCTCGGGGCGAGCCGAAAACCTCTAAAGATGACTCCCAAGAGACATTTAGAAAAGAATATGAGAAACATTTTCAGATATGGAGAAAAAAAAACAGAGTTGGAACAAATAACGAATTGAATGAATTAAATTCAAAAACAGAGAGAGAGAGTTGTAGAGAGGACTCAGTGCCAAAAAACAAATAAAAAAATGTTCTTCTCTCCTATTGGTCTGACATGCGTTCATGAGAGGAGGAGGGAGGACCCCAGGCGCCATTAACTAGCACCAAATCAGATTCGAAGCATCTCTGCGTATCTCGGATTTCTGTACTATTTCTATGGAAAAGAATAGAAGCAAAAAAGAGGGATGAGTGACAAAAATGGAAGACCGAATACATCCATAGAGTGCGAATGATTTGTTTGGTGTGAGAAAAAGATTCTGAATAAAAAAGAATTTCGAGAAAAGAAAAAGGAAATTCGAAACTCAGTGTTTAAGTAATTGGAAAATTGGTTTGTGGGTGGGGGTGGAGAAAAGAAGTAAACTGAGATTTGTTGTAGTTTGATGGTCCAAAAAGACTAAGCTTCAAGAACTGGAACGATTTGGTGCTCTAGAAGAAGGAAGAGATCAGAATGGTTTTCTATAAAAGAGAATGGGTGGAACGGTACTTGATGGTTGTCGTAACCTATTTTCTGGACTATAACGTCGTAACCGGAAAAATCCAAGAAGCAAACAAAGATTAGTCTTAAAAGAGAAAGAAGAAAAACTTTAATTGAGGCTTTCAGATACATCTTTTTATAAAGTTTTCCTAGAAATGGAGCTCAGAATAGCAGAAAATCAGAAACCTAAGTAGTTTTCTAAAAAAAAAACAATTATTTAGCCTCGATAAAGTTCAGAAAGAGGAGGGAAAAGCTCAAAGAAAAACGCTTTTTTAAAATTGAACAACTTCATTCCAAAGTAGGAATTATACTTTCTCATGCTTCAAAGTAAAAACTCAAAATTGACCGTTCATGGGAACATCAAAATCTTGAATTTTCCATCACCAATTTTATCAATCTTGTAGAAAACTCAAATTTTTTTTCTTATCTAGTTTCTTTCAAAACACAACTTTCCCATCAAAATACAGTCTATCAAAGTTCAATGCACTCTTCAATAGTCAAAATCAAATCGAAAAACTCCCTGACGCATGATCATCGTCTGTATTCAATTCAAAAACATGTGAGAAATTGAATTGAGACTCCCAGAAGAAGACGAAGAATTAGAAGGGAAAAAAACGAGGATGAACGATAGACGAACAACCAGAAATCATGGAGGAACTCCAATGGGTCAGATGGCTCCAAAAACAAGAAACACAGAATAAATAGAAGAAGGAAGAAAAGCCAGAAAACAGAATAGAAAACAATGAAATTAAAGTTCCTCGTTGACAAGAAATCCTCTATTAGAAGGGCAGTATGCACTTTCTCAAAATATTCTCTAGTGGGAAAAGAACTTCTCAAAACTTCAAAAAACTTGGAAAGAGCTGCAAAAGAATGTGCACAATGAGATGGAAACTTTCGATGATCCTTGAAATATGTGCTCTTCCTTCTTCTTTTTTTTTCGTTTATCACTAATTCACAACTGAGAACAAAAGAACTTTTCTGGAGTTTTCCAACGAGTTCAGTGAGGCGGAAAGAGAAGATGAGCAAGATTCGGAGAGCAAAAAGATACCGTATATTGAAAATTCAAAAAAAAACTGTGGAGAGAGTTTTTGTGGGAAAGAAGTATACAACTTCTGGAACCCGTCCATAAAATGTAGCAGTGCATTGGGAATCCAGCTGCGCCACGCGACCATCAGAATCAGGTTCAAGTTATCTGAAATCGGGGGCAGCTCTATTACAGGTTTTGGAGCAACTAGCTGATGAGTTTGAACAAAAAGTGTATCCAAACTATTATTTTCAAAAGTCCTTCTTTAAAAATCAAAACATCAGAGTCCAGTTGAAATTCCCAAAACGAAAGGGAAGAAGATAAGAATAACGGAAGGAAAAGACGAAGAAAAAAAGAACGGCTGTTTTTTTAGTAGAAAAGGAAGAAGAAAATGTCCAATAATATGTAGAAAAATGATATCGGATTGAGGAGGAGAGTACCCTTGAGACTCTTTCTTTTTCTTCCACCGGACAAAAAAACTCTTCGAAATGGAAGTGAAATCGAAAACATAACGAATCAGTACTCTTTCTTGGAAGCATCATCATCATACAAAATACTCCTCCTTCTACTCCTCCTTCTCCTTCTACTACTACTACTCCAGTTTCCTTCGTCTCTTTTTTCCATCTGAATCGCTTTCTAATTTCTTCTTCTTCTTTGCTCTTTTTTGGGTCATCTGCTCCAACTTTTTCGCGTCATTTTTGCTGCTTACGATTGGCACGGAAATGTGTGAGAAAACCCCGAAGAAGATGGGGAAAAAGAGGAGACCAAGTTTTAAGGGAGAGAATGGGTGAATGTGACAAATGTACTTGGGAAACTGAAACTCTGGAGAGTGAGAAAAAAGAAAGAAAAAGAAAGAGAAATGGTGATTTAAAACGGGACACGAAATGTATATGAATGGGAACTTTTTTTTTGAGGAAGAGACGAAATGAAGAAAACTTCAGGGAATTGAAACTGGGAGGCTCCGAGAAGACCATTTCACATCCTCTATTTGAAGAGCAGGATTCTGAAATACGAAGGTTCAAGTGGCGAAAATACATTTGACAAAGCGGCTGGGGATAGATTTTGAAAAATTTTGGAAATAGTGGCCAATAAATTCACCTAGTTTTATTTTATAGCTCCGTGTAACATTATTAGGAGACCTTATGCATTGCCGAACGGTTATCAACCAAAAACTAAGAAGCCGTGATCTATCTGAAATTGACCTTTTCTAACAGATACAGTAAAGCTGAATGACAGAGGATGATTCCTCTCAATGGAGAACCTTTAGTTCTGGTGAAGTGGGTTTCTGGTAATTGGTATGATTGTGATACGGAGCTGATCTGAGAAAGGACACGGTTCTGAAACGTCCTACTGCCTTAAGTTTCACCCGGTCAAACCCCTTGTCGCATCTGGGTAAAGAAAACATATTTTCAATTTTTTTCTTTGCCCTATCATTTTGCTTTTCAGAAGCTTTCTGTAACCTACTCTGAAGCGGAAAAGAAAAATTTCAGACACATTATTCAATCGAAAATACGGACGACAAATGCAATAATTCCATGAATTTCCACACCTTTTTTGACCTTCAAACCTGTAATCCCTCAATCTCAACCACACAAAATGAATTGCATCCTATTTCTCAACCTTTTGTCGTCGCTTGAAGCATTGCCCTTCCCATTTATTTTCTTTCTTTCTCCTCTTATCAATGACATCTAAAAGAGAGCTTATGAATCATTCTGTCACCTCCTTTTTCTGCAGTTTTTACCCTCTTATTTTCAATTTCTCCACCTACTAAACAAACATTTCCTTCTTTTGATTTTGGTGACCATATTTTGATTTGGGTCTTGTGCACATTTCATGCATTCACTACTTTTGAATTTCTGGTTTTTAAGAGTTTCTGATTTGGCCAGGTTTTTTTAAAAAGGGTAACTGACTATTCTGAATTCAAATTTCACAAAAAATTTCTCGCAAAGTTGAGTTTTTGAAACCTTTTTGAAAACAAAATCTCAAAATCAGCGCATAGAAAATTTTTTGTGTTGTTTCTATATGACACCTACTTCTTATTCTCAATGTCTAACTCATGGTTCAGAAGCTTATATAACGTTTCAAATCGAAAATTCCAACTTTTTCAAGGGCTTTCAATCAGAACATGTAGACCGGAAACCATATTCTCTTCTAATACTTTCTCCTTAAAGTATTCATTTTCCGTGTCGATCATTGACTGACATACAACACACATAGACTGCCCTGCTCCCCACTTTCTCTTATTGTTAGTTTTTGGGCTTATGGCCTCTTTCCGCTGCTTTCTGCCCAACGACTACGGACACTCTATTTGTTGTGTTCTGAAAATTGTCTTCTTTTTCTGCCGTCTCGTTTTCTTCTTCTTCTTCTTCCTCCTCTCCCTTTTTATTTCAATATTCTTGCTCCAAGTCTATTGTCTTTTTGTCAGACAATGATTATCTTCTTAAAAAGGCGAGAAGGCTTGAGGAGAGTTTCCATTGGTTTTTGAAGTTTTGCTGTGAGCTACAAACGTCTGGAAATGGGTTGTTTCCATGATAACTTGTATTCTCAATGGAGCACAATTTATAGATAACTTTAGTACTCCCTAGTTTCGAAAAAAGAATAGCAACTATGGTGGAAGTTGTCGTAAGATCAAATGCATCAATACTGATAACGCTACATAATTTTCGAAAGCTTCCACTCGGCAAAAAACCGTGTCAATTCTAAAATACTCTCATTATTTCAAAGAAATTATTCTAGTTTAAACTTAGCCAAAATTAATTAATGAACTCTAGCTTTTCAATTCTTCTTTTTCATAATTAATCCTCTCCTTTCTCTGTCTGTTTCTCTTCTTTCTCAATTCAATCTCATTTCTTCCTTCTTCCTTAATCGTTTCTTTTCTTTGTAGTTTATGGATGGCAAAAAGATAAAAGAATGAGATAAATGAAATGAAGGGGTCATCTGGATAAAAGGAAACGAACGAAGATCTTGATAGTAGTAGATAACTAGTACTCGGGAAGAAGAAGAAGAAACAAGGAAGATGAACACTTTCTCTCTCTCATCACTCTTTTCTCTTTTCTCTTTTTTTTTTGATTGATTTCAATTTATTGGTGGCTGAAGAGAGCCAAGAGTTTACACACCTCGGACCTCAACATGTCACAATAATTGGCTGACTTCTCGTTTTTTTACGGCTTTTCTTCAAGAATATTTGCAAAGTTTTTGTCTGTAGAATGTTCCTTTTTCTGAAACTCTATTCTATAAGTATTGATAAGGTCGTTCTTCCGTGTGGCCGATAGCTTAGAGACGAGTAGTTGAGAGTACAAAACAAGTGGCCTAACTTTATCGGAGAAAGTTCGGCCATTCTCCAACTAAACTTTGAATTTTTGCTGACCTGTTCCTGATAATTTAAAAGGAGTTTCGCCACAGATCAAATGAAATAAACGGAAGATGATCCTCAAGGTTAGTAATTTTAAGAGCTTCCATACGGTGGCCGAACTTTCTCCAACTCGGCCAGGAATAAAACCTCCAGTCTACCTTTCAAATGTACGATTCCTAACTTGTTCCATTCATATCCTTCTCCCCTTTCTCCTAATTCCCATCAATTCATCTCCTTTTTCTAAGTTTCAAACCGTCCATTTTCTTTTTCTTTCATTTCGTGTCTCTCTGGATCCAATTTCTATAGTATTCGTAATTAGATTGCAACGTGTCTTGACGCCTCAAATCCCGTTTTCATCCCCACCACATTCAATTCAATTTCTTCATATTATTATTATTATTGTTCAAGTAATCTGCCGAGATACAAGAAATCGGAAAGAGAGGATAACGCCTTCATATCACTTTTTCGTTTCTTTTCACTCTGGACAATTTCGTTTTGTTTTGTAATTCTGAAAAGAGAAAAAGAAATCTCATGCATTTCTTTTCTGAAGCTAAAGTTTTCTTGATCAAAATTTTACGGAATTTCTTATTAGTGATTGGCTAGGAGAAAACGGAAAATTGGAAAACAAAAAAATTAGTTTTGGAGCTAACTTTTTTCAAATGATTGGAAACCTACTTTTCCCAGACTAGCTTACAAAATGCAATAATAGAAAACCCTCTAATAAAATGGCACAATGGTTTATTCTCACAGTATCCACCTGAAGATTGTACAACCATGATCTCCGATTTTTAATGACAAGAGACTTCGTAAAAGCAATTTTCTCAATGAATCTATTTCTGACAAGTTCCAAATATGCTCTTCTATTAGAGTTCAAATCCTCCAATTCTCTCAATAACATCTTCAATTTGTCTCTTCCAAGAAACTCGAAAACTCGTCCCAAAATTAATTTCTTGGTCGGTTTGGGAATTCAGAATTAGTAATCCAGACGAAGATCCCCTTCTTCTCTCATCTTCAACGTCTTCTATTTCTATCCACATCTTCTTCGTTTCTTTCGTCTTTTTACGCCCAAAAACGTTCAAAAATGTATGAACAAGAGCGATTATTATAAATAATAAAGTAGGACGTCTTCTCATACATACTTGATATCGTCCTTCTCGCTCTTCTTCCAATGCTCCACGACTTTTTCTTTTTCTTTCTTTTTCCATTTTTGGTCCCCTCCAATTGCCCCTTTCTGTCAATTTGTCTGTACTTTTTAGATTAAGATGTGATGGCCACTTAAAAACAACAAAAAGACGACTAATTTGAGTGTTTTCTTATTCTTTAAGCGGTTAACTTTTTGATGATGAGGAAGAAGAATAAGATGATGACATTATTATTATTAAAACAAAAAATTGAAAGGATTCCTTACTTTTTGGCTTCTTTTTTCTTCTTCTCCTCCATGATGAAGACCACCGAAAACATCGTAAAATTGAGTATTATGGGAATGGAAACTGAAGGAAAATGAACGGGGAAAGAGAAGGGAAAAAAAGAGCAACAACACACGTTCCCTTTATACTTCTCATCTTCCCAATACCAATTTTTAGTTTAGAAGTTCTTGGAAGGTTTTATATAGATAAGTCTAACATTTTGTTCTTTGTAATCTTTTTGTATTTGTTATTAGAAGCTTTCTGAGATTCGGAGCCAACTTTATTGTTGAAAATGTGAAGAAGTTCCATACTTTCAATATGAATACAAACTCGGCAAAAACCCGCATCAGGCACGCGGCATTGACATACCAGGCGCGCGTAGAGTGCTGATCAGATACGGAAGAGTTGCGTTACTGTAGCGCAAGAGCATTCTTATTGATGCGGAACTGTTGCCTAAGTGTTGCGTGAGTGATGCCAATCATACCGCTTCAGGTTGAATTATCGATTTTTGTTCATTGCTTTAGATAGCCTATACAGAAAGAAACAACAGTATTTATTTAAAAGTTAATAGAAAACAACAAAAATGAGGGTTAAGGGTAACAAGTAAGGGTAACAAGTGACATAACAACGAAGCGGGAAATAATTTTACTTCTTCGGCTTGTTATGCTTTGGTTGCGAGGTTTGTGATGATGATGATTGCATTGGTGGAGGTTGCTCGGAAGATTTGGCGGCAGACTGTTTGATGCTGCAAATTAGTATGGTTGAAAAAACTTTTGATAAAACCACAACTCACTGTTCAACGATTTCGGAAACATCATAAACATCAGGATCGACTTTGTAATGACGAAGACTTTCTCTGAGCGACTTGAGATGCTCCCATTTTATATGTGTAGAACAGTTCCCACGACTTGTACAGTTCATAAGTTCCCCCGACGAGACATCAAAATGATAATTGCGTAGGGTTCGAAGGGCTTGCCACAAAGAAAGGCCAATGACTCTTAGCACTGATTGACGCCTCAATCTTCTTTTATCGATTTCCGTCATAGCGCCCGAGCCAAATCTCTCCAAAAATTCATGATCGAAAGGTACAGGTCCAACAAGAATCTCATCGGGAAGATACGAAGAGGTCACATCGAGGCAAAAATCTTGTAGTTTTTGTAAGAAAAAGGGTGGAAGTTTTTTGAAGTTGATGTCCACGGTTTTTCCACTTTTAGGGTAGAATGCGTACTTCCAGATACTCAAAACTGGTTTTGTTGCATTTCGGAGAACTTGTACAAGCAAGTGAGTTATCTGGACTGATGGCGTATCTCCGAGAAGATGATGGTTCATGTAAAAACGATTCAAATCAAATTCATTGAAATCGCCCTGAGCTTGAATCCTGTGAATGCTGTCAAGAGGACGATGCTCCAGCGTTTTCATTCCTGAACCAGCTTTTACGGTATGAGAAAGCGAGTTTATGTTGCATTGTAGCTGGTTGAACTCCTTTTCATATGCTGGGGGCAAACTTTCCTGAAAGCGTTTAATTGAGGGAGAAAGCTTTGTAGAGAAACTAACAAGGAAGAGTAAGCCAGCATTAAGAGACTTTATTCCTTCAAAATCAGCATTTTCGTTGGCAATGAGAGCTGAATAGAGCGGAATTTTCGGTCGTTGAGAAACCGCAGCAATTTCCTGTAGACATAAAAAAGTATGTTTATGTATGTTCATATAGGTTTAGTCACCTCAAGTTGAACTTCTCCCAGTTCTCCTGAACGAATTCCGTTTCTTATCGATTTTCCTAGTTCCATCACATTCCCTTCGGACAAAGCCGTACGAATTTTATCTGAAAAAAGAAGTCTGAATCGTAAGAATAATTGAAAGGGAAAACCAACCTATATGTGTCGATGTAAACACTGAATCCTCATCGTGAAACTCCTTTGAGATGCTGAAGTTCTCAGTTTTGATGTGTCTCGGAGGATGCTCATTTCCAGTTTTTTCGTATCTATTAGACGTTCCGGAATCCGAGTCAGATGATTCATCGTAGTAGTTTCGTCCCAAATTTTCAGTCTCAAATTGCGAGCTCGTGCCTTCGTCATATCTCCTTTTATAAGTGTTCTCCGAGCTTTCAGCATATTGACGCGAAGAACGGACAGCCGGGTTTATTTGGTGAAAAGAAGGTCTTGATAAAGGAGTTCTTCCTTGATTTGAGTCGATTTTTTGCTGTTTGATGGGAGAAAAGTATTGAAGCTGGACATCTGGAAGGTTTTGGATAGTCTTCATAGGAACTGACTTTCGTTGTAGTGGTTTCGGCGTGGCCTTTCTTCTGTTTTTCTCGTTTGGTTCAACGAGATCTTGATCTCGAGGCTCCTGCTTAGTACTTCTCGTAACCCTTGCCATTCTTCTAGCCGAAAGTTTTTAATTGGAACTGAAATAATGCAGCTTAGGGTAGGGGGAAAGCCGAGTAGCGTACAATGGAAAAAAATTCAAATAGCAAATTATCATAAAAAAGCAATAATTTGCAAATATGAAAAAGTTAATTTTCGAAAGTAAATTCACATTGGAGCACATTAGCTCATTAAGGTGAGAGATGTAGAGATGTTGCTGATGTGCTGCTGATGTGTTGCGGATGTGTAGTGGTCGTGTTGCTGCTGTGTTGCGTGGATTGATCAATGCGGGCGTGAACGCCATATGTTTTTGAGAAAATAATGACATGGCAATCGCATTTTAGTTTATTCACGGAATCAAAATCGAGAAACATAAGACTTAGAACCGTATTCAAGTACAACACAATAACCTAATAACCGAGAAGTTTCCGTAGTACAGTACTCCATTCCAACAACTTTCTTGAAATAGCTATTTGCTTTTTCGCACAGACTGAACGCTCTGCTGAGTTCAGGGAATTCTGTACTCCAGTTTTTTAGATGTTCGAATGAGCACGCCGTCTTGAACTGTTTAACGAGTGCTTCTTCTGTTCCATTTCTTGTGAATATTCTCTCAATGCTTCCAAACTGCACGTGATTCTCAAGATCCAAAAAAACAATGAAGTGATTGTGCTGTACTGCTCCTTCTCCAATGTTTCTCGTACTAAACACTTGATTTCTCACTCGAGTACGTTGTCTGCAAACGTAAAATCTAGATTTGCGAGAGTTAAACTATATACCTAAATTGTTTAATGTTAGGGTCTAAGTTTCTCAAAAATTCCATCTCGTTTCGTGTCAGTGGGAACTCATCAAGTTTGTCTGGAGGACCAATTTCATTGTCTTCAAAAGCCATCATAGACTTTGGAAAGGAAACTGGGCTGTTTTCTCTCTGAACAGCACTGCTGCAGTGAGATACTGCTTTTTGAAGAGCAATGAATCTCCGGCACATATTTAGAAGCGTTCTTGTTGTATGTGCTCCCGTTGAACGTCCTAAAACCTGGTTTAGTCTTTCGAAAGGACCAGCGCTGGATAGAAGAGGGCTCCCGTCGTTAGGAAGACGGTCGATCATGTGGTCAAGCACGAACTGAAAACGATTACCGTCTTCCTTGACATATATTGTGACTTACGTGCTGTTTCATTGTATAAAACTGTGGGAAATGGGTTCCCAAGACACCACGCAAAATCGGACTAAGTTCTTGTAAATAATCACAGTGATTTATGGAGAAAATGGGGTCGACGATCAGCCGTGTAACCATCCACTGCAGATGTAAGCAGCAAATCCATAGATTAGGCGTATTGTGGACAACTATTAGCGTCGGAACAGAAACGTTGAACAGCTGCAATTAACAATTCATAAGTGGAGAACAGGTTTCGATTTACTTACTTGCTGAACTTCTACTCCAGTTCTAGTTGAAAGCTGGATAGGGTCAAGAAGCATGTTGCTCGATGCTCCTTTTGGGTTCTTTGCTCCATTCAAAAAATTCTGAAAAAAAGAGGTCGTTGAAAAGTTCCTTACAAAATTCCAGCTTACAGCCCATTCCAACCTTTTTGATTGAGTGATTCTAGTGTTATACTTCTGAGCACCACCTAATAAATCTTTCATAACATCTCTAGATGTTCCTTCATATAATAAGTGTAAGCAGTCGAAGCCTTCTTCCCAAGGTGGAGGTAAGCATGTTCTTTTCAATGCTGAATAGAAATGATCATATTTTGACAAGTTTGTCTAACGAAACCTTCAGGAATGTTTCGGGAGTTGTATTCAGTGATATGTCCTTCCGGTACCCAAACAATTTTGGAACCTTTTCTTGTATTCACTCGTTTTCCTGTGATTGAACATCTTGAACATGAATTGTAGGCTTGCCAAATTGGCAAACCGTGAATTTTCTTTGAAGCCTGCACAGATAATCTTTAATGGAGATTCGTTAGTTTTACTTACATCCAAGTCTAACACGGTTTGATAGATTTCAAGCCTTATTTTATGAACTTCTCCGTCAAGGTGAATTTTGATTGGATTTGCTTGAGTTTCTTCAATTTCCAATCTTAATCTTTCAAAAGCCGAATTAAAGTCAGCTCTTTCTAGTTTTTTCGAAGTATGAATCACAGAGGATAACATCACGACCTCTGGGCGATATTCCGAAAATGCACTTTTCCTATCACTCAAGTCGTTGGCAGCTACATACAAAGGCCAGAACTCTCCTCTGCAAAGAAAACTTTAATTTGAAACTTATCATTGCCTTACCTTGCTAATCCCCGCTTTCTAAACCCATCCATGTTTAATGTAAGGAACATCGTAATGACATTAGGATGCTCTCTTGTTGCTTTTTCAAGGCGAGCAATGTATTTCGGTGTTTTTGAAAGCCGCTGAAATAATGAAGGTCGACTTGTGTCTCGCTCCTGAAAGACAAGTTTCAGTATTCGATATAGTTTTCCAATTGCAAACCAGTATCTCGGAGTTATAGTTTCCAGTCTCCAGTATCTCCTTCAGTTGTCGCTTTAGAGAGAACGTTACAATCCTTGTACATCCAGCCATGTTTGTCTGACGCTTGGAGTATCTATCACATGTCCTATTTGTACAAATTGTCGAGTTTCTCAGGAGATTATGACAGGATGCACAAGTTGTATAACATCTATTTTCCTGATCGGACCATAACTCCATTTTTTTGATTACTTCTGTAAGCTATAAAAAGGATTCAAGCATTTGTCTAAAAGCCGTGCTCACCGAAATAGAAGTAAACTTCCTCAATGTCTTTGCGATAGCGAAAATATCCTTGCATAGTGCAATTGAAACATTGTTATACAGTAAAATGGAGGCGATGAAACTAACAGCATCGGTTCGACCTGCAACCATTTTGAGCACTGTCCATTCATTGAAGCACTCACTGAAATCAGCTGTTTCACTTCTACCTTCTTCAACTGCTTCTGAATCAAATTCCATTTCACATTCATGGTTAGAGTCTCCATAATCATCGTCGTCTAATCCGTTCATCTCTTCTTCATCGTTTTCATTCAGCTCTTCAGAACCTGATGTCTTTTCAATTCGCTCCCAAACCTCTTCTACAAACAACTAGTTTTTACTCTACCGAATCGTATTCAAACTCACTTTTTTTCTGTTTGGTTTGATAATATCGGGCGAATCGTTGTTCTTCACTACTCCAGTCTACGTAGTTTCGGTTCATATTGCAACGGATATCGTAGTTTGTCAGTTCCCAGTAGTGAAATACGAAAAAAAAACAAAGAAACTCTAATTAAAAAAATCTCGGTAGAGCGTATTTTCATTCGGAGAAGTTGCCGTTTATCTGATGCTGATATGACGTTGCTCTGCTGCCGTTCTGGTTCACGCAAGGCAATCTAGTATTGCAATTATCTACTGTTGCTGCAGTGTTGCTGATCTGCTGCGCAATCAATCTTGTAATTAGTAATGACTTCATTTGTTGCGCAGCAGCTGCTGACTTGATTACAATTTCCAATTAATCCATAGATGCTGCGCGCTTGCTTCTTTTGTGCTGATCACTTGCTGCTTGAGGTGTTCTTGCTGCGTGCCTGATGCGGGTTTTTGCCGAGAAATTACAGAAGTTAAGTTTACAGGCGTTTTACAAAAGCTGACATTTGGAATAGTCTCCTTCAAGTAGCCCTGCATTCCTTTCTCAGAATCGTTTCAAATTCCATGCTTCAATTTCTCTCTTCAACATCTATATTTACCCATATTCTTTCCTAGACAATTACAGCCTTTTCTGAAATAATCAGACATTTCCCTTGATTCTATTGACGTCAATGTATGACCAAGTGAACTTTAGCTTCAAATATCAAATTAGATTTTTGAAATATCAAGTCTATTGGGATCCTCTGAAACTCCCTTCTAATTCTGGTTCAAAAGATTTCTTCTACCTGTTTAAAAATTTCTAAATTCGTATATTCTTCCACCCGTCACAACAAATTGTCTCTTCTTTTTTTTGAATCGGTTTGGATTCAAATCACTAAATGTTTAATTCAATGTGGCACGTAGTTTCATTTGAATTAATATTAAAAAGAGAACTGAGTAAATGGAAAAAGATTTTGATGGATATTTAGGTAGACAGATATAAATAAATCTTGGAATCGGTTTCAAAGGAATGGATAACTCTCACAACATTTGGAAACTTTTCAGAACTTCCAATAGTTGTTTTTCAAAAACAAAACAAGAACCAAAGAAACACAGATCATCATTATTTCAATTCCCCTCTTTCTCTATACAGTAACTAACCTCTTCTATTAATACTTCTCTCCTCATTCAAAGAATCATTTTCAAACACCAGCATAAATGCAATGTCATACATTCGTCACAAAGTTTGACCCGAAAAGTGCCATGATTCATAAGACAAACCCTTCTTCACAAAACCATCCCTTTTATGATTCTGTGTCCGTAAAACTTGGCCTTCTTCTATTTTTCCGATTTCATCAGTCATCATTTTTCCGAAGATTTCTTCGGGAGCCAATTGTTTAATAATGAGCTCTCTGAATACACGACAAATGAATGAATATTCTTGTTTCCATTAGCGACGTCTTCTTCCGCATAAGAATACAAAAGAGAAGTGTATGGAGTGTTTTGCTGGTTCCCATTTGTACTTTTGGCTTCCTTCGGGTGCTTGAAAAAAAGAAAAGACACGTCAATTCTGGATCACTATTCCTCTCATAGATGCCCTTCTAATAAAGTTGTTTTTTCACAAATCACCAAACACCATTCGATTTCTCTAAGACCTTTTGACCTACTCTTGGCCTCCCATAAAGAAAAAAAAACAAGAAGATGTTCAGAATTTATTCGTATCTAAAGTTGAGATCTTTTTCCTCTTTTCATTACTCGGAGAATCCTCTTCTTCTTGTTTTCATTTGATTGGTACTACTGACCTAAAAGATTTCAGAAGAGCTTTCTAAAGTAACTAGGTCGTAGGACCAAACCAGTTTTTGGTGTATTTCAAATGTCTTGCCCCTTTTGTTTCTTTTTTTCTCAAATTCATGCATTCTTTTACCAAAAAATTCTTCAAAATTTCAGGATAATCCGTCTTCATCTTCTTCTCCATCGCCTTCATCTTTTCCCACTTCCTTCCATCACTTTTTTGTTCCTCACAAAAGGTGACAATGCTCTCACTTTGATCGTCTGAATCTCTTCTATTACCTATACTATCTCTCATTTTTTACCTTCCCTTTCTTCCCCCTTTCAACACCAACCCGACCGCCTGCTGTGCTCAACTCTGGCTCCGGAGGGAGCCCATCAACTTGCTCTCTCTCTCTCTCTTTTCACACCTCAATTGTTTGGTTGAAATGGAAGAATAGAAGAGAAGAAGAAGAAGAAGAAGTATGTCTGGTTGTTTATGTGTGTACCTTATATACCACCAATCCCACAAAATGTGTTCTTCCGGAAACCCCACAAAGACAAGTTCTCATTCTTCTTCTTCTTTTGGCCCAGTTCTTTTTTCCTTTTCATTGAATCAGGCACATTCCATCCTTTACTTTTTCATTCTAGACAGTTTTTCATAGGGAAATGTGCTTTTCTTCTCAAAAATCTGTAGAAAAAGACCACCCAGTGTAAATACTCAAAGCTTGTATTTTCACAGTGTTAGGGAAGCTAGTGGTTGGTTATTACATGCCTTTGTCGATTTCTTTGTAACAAATGCGCCCTTTTGATAATTTAGATAAGATTACGGTTTTTGTACCAAATCCACTGAGCACGAGCGTTTTCAGATCAGCCTGATTTCGATGGGGCATTTCAGATTTCCACATTTTCGCTCTGGTCTCTCCATTTCGAAGGTATTTCGATATAATATTTCAGTTAAGTTTTGTTATCTACAGATTCAATAGAGCGCGTTTTCGTAACTCGTTTGTCCGAAGTTCACATTATCCTTACCTTTCTATTCTTAGCTGTAAAAATTCTTATTTCATCCCGTTTATCCATGGGAACGATATAAATTGCATTAGAAAAATTCAAAGTTTGAAAACCCTCCGAGCTTTTCTCACCAAAACTCACTCACCATTCAAACAACAAATCTCAACCTTTTCAACATAAAAAAGCCCCACTTGTTCCCATTCTTTCTCTCTCTCTTTTCCATGGAAATGAGTCAGGCATTCGCATTTTCCTTTTTGGTTATTGGTACCAATTGGTAAATATTTGAGACCTCCCTTCTTCGATAGAAAAAGAGAACACAGAGACTGTTGAGAGAGAGAGAGAAAGAGAAAACGAAAAAGAGAACAAACTTTTATATGGAAGTGCTTCTCGACTCTTTCTCTTTTCATTCTCTCTCCCCTTTCCTACCCGTGCTCAAGTGATAGAAAAGAGTGTGAAGTAAGTGGGTACGTACTTCACTTTTATCTTGTTATCTTGTCTTCGTGTCTTCGGGTATCTTGACTCTTCAACTCTCTTTTCTCTTTCTCTCTTTATGCTCTATTCGAACAGTTTTGAGTTCTACAACAAAAGATCAGATTAGATTCCAATCTGTCACTTTTTATATATTACAATTACTCATTTATCTTCTCCCATGTTGTTTTATGGAGTTTGGGAATAGGTCAACACCTATTTCTGTGACGATTTGTGTTTTGTTCATGGGAATGATGCCACTCTAATAGAGGGGCAGTGTGGTTCCTCCCTAGTCGCAGTAGACTTCTCATGATTCTTTCATACAGTAACTGACCTCTATTATACTAAATCCTCTTATTTTCTTTAGAAATCTAGCCTTTACCAAATCGTTTTTTTTCTAGATCGCCTGTATAAATTACTCTTTTCCTCTTCTTCTTTTCTCTTGATGACCAATCCAAAACAGAAAATTGCCTAGTTTGCATAAATTGTTGCATTTTCGTCTTGCGCGGGTCTTTTTGAAACACAAAAGACCTCCCCCCGATGGATGACTTTCCGAATAGTCAAAACTTGGGAGTGGTCGTGGGTGGGAAACAGACCAAACATCTTCATGGATTTAACAGAAGAAAAGAAAAAGGTGTTTCGGTTTGTATAGGAAAACTGTTTTATCACATGTCTGAAGGAAAATGAGGGGATACGGTAGAAGTTTTTAAAAGTGCATTTGTGATTATGATGATGTCGGAAGGGGGAAAACCGAATGAGAACTGTTTCAGACTATAGTTTCTGAGGTTTCACATGGAATGATTTTGATGTGGGACTCATTTCTGAAGCCACATACACTCTGGAGCTCCATATCTTTGGGTTCCAAGATCCTAGTAGTTGCAAAACTGGTTCCGGGCAAAACTCGGAGCTCAGGTTCTTTCTCCGACGAAACTGGACTCAAAAACTCGCTTCTTGATTTTGACCCTATAATAATCTTATTCTAGTTTAGTAGCGCACAGTCCTAGTTGGAGTAATCTAAAATGTGGTTTTAAAGAGTTTTTGACTTCCAAATTCTTAAAAAAAAGACTATCTTTGAAAGACTATTTTTCTCGTGAAGAACTTTACATCCTCAGTTCGTACTCTACTGATGATTTCCCAAATCTTGACCTAGACATCCTCGGAATTCTTTCCGACTCTTGAACTCCGGGGGGACACTTCAAAAAGGATTCCACTAGGTCAAGTATACAGTGAATCCAGAATAACACGTGCCTGTCTCCTCCCCCTTTTTCTCTTCCGATTCTCTTTTTCCTCTTGAATGAATGTATCTAAATCTCAAATCATCTCCCATCCGTACCGTCGTCAAACTTGCCCTCTTCTTCTCACTACCTATGCGTGTTCAAAAGAAACACACACATACAAATAGACACATAAAACCTTTCTCTCTCTCGGCCTTTTCTTGTTTCTAATGCCGAGAGGCCCAACCCCCATTTTCCACTTGAGAAATACCACCTTGTATGGTAGTTAGTAGTACAGGTAACAACCGCCTTTCGGACCCCCTGTATTATTGATGTGAGAAGAAGAAGAAAAAAGGATTCTTTGAAGGAAAAAGAAAAGGTGCGTTCTGCCTTTCTTTGCCTGTTCTGCGCTCACGTAATGTGTACCTTTGAGGTATTTGAATGGAAAAAGGAGTGAACAAGTTCTTCTTCTTCTTCGTTTTCCCGCATTATTATTATATTGTAACTCTCATCTTTTCTTCATGAATAGTCTTTTCTGTGTTCAAGTGACCGGTAATTGAGAATATAAGAGTGGAAAAAGAATACGGTAGACAGGATTCCTTGAGTTGAAGTGTAGGCCAAAGTTTGCTTTTTACCTGGTCTACTTTTTGATTCAAAATGATTCGATAACTAGGTCATTGCTAATCCATTCTTTTTTAAAATGACATCCGGCGTTAGAGAATCGGAACATCAGTTTTTGAACGATAGTCAGAGTTATGCCACTGTAATAGAATTTTAAGGAGAGTTATCCTTTCTTATCTAGATTCATACCTCTTTCATTTTGAATTCCTGTTTCCGAAGTCTTCACATCATCTAATCATAACCTTCTGGACTTTAAAATTGATTTGTCTATCCTCTTCGAAACTTGAGGACACCTAGAATTATATCCAAAGTTTATACACCCACCAATTCATACTTTCTTTCCATTTCCGGCTGAACTTTTTAAAAGGAAAACTTTCCCCACTTTTTTCATTTTTTACTTTTTTCGACCTATGGGCAAAAGTCATTTTTGAGGTGGAACACGGCTTCATTTTGAGAAGTTTCGCAATGCAAAAGCTCTTCTAAAAGGGATCCAGTTTTTGGTGTGAACTATGATTTGTAAATGACGTTTACCGGTTCTGTTTGCACAACATCCGATCACGGAGACAGATTAACATCGTTCGAGTGCCATACATCGAGACGACAGAGTCTAGGTCAGAATAACCCAATTTTGAAACAGGAGACACTGTAGATTTTAAAAAGTTTTGAAGCTTGAACTTAATTAGAATGTTTTAGGGTTTAGATTGTGTCAGTAGCGCCCTAGTATAAGAGGGTATAGTAGTCTATGAAAGGTCTTGAAGTTTCTCGGCTTCAATTGGGCCTAAGATGCTTATCTAGGTCAGATCATAATCCGAAACTTGCTCAGTCAATTACCAATTGTGGTAGGACTCGATAGAAACGTATTCATGCGTCTTTCGGCATAGGTGTCAGCCAATTGCAAATTGTTTCCAAAAAAAACGATCTGAACCAGATCCCTCATCCAAATAAAATTCAGAATCCAGAATCTTTTACAATCCCTACTATGACTAACAACTTTTGTTGATCCATTCATCCATCTTCGGAATGCCTAGACACATTCCATCTTCACTGTACTATATATCATTCGCTTTCTTTCTTTCTTCTATTTCTTCTTCAACACATATTCAGAATATATACATGTATATATCTATCGGATCGTCTCTCTTTTGTCTTTTCTCTCACCCATATACATATATAAGAATGGCATCAGAACAACCTTGAGGCAGTCCGTTTGAATGGAAGAAAAAGAGAGAGAGAACCAAAAGGGACTGTCCTTTTCCGATGACTCTTTTCCCTCGTTTTGGCCTACCTGACGGCCTTTTACGTCGTCTGGGGAGGAGATGTATTTGGCCACATTCACTCACACAACGACCCCGCCTTTCCCCTTCTTCTGCCTCCTTCACTCATCCATCCATTCTCATCCATTTGACAATCCTTTTCTCTCTCTCTCTCTTTCTCTCTTTCTCTATTATCCCATCATCTCTCTCTGTGTTACCTGGTTTTTTGAAGGATTAACTATGATCATTCTGAACGTTCATCCATTGTTTTTTTCTATTGGAAAACTTCAAAAAATTCCAAAATCCCATAACAAAACATGGACTTTTTGTCCAAATCATCAGTGAACAGATTATCCTTCTAACACTTCCTCCTCCTCTCTCTTCTCGTCATGATTCTCTGTAAATATATTGAACAAGAACGTCTTCTTCTTTCCCATACAACCAAACCAATTGATTTATTTTTCTTGTTTCTTCGCTTCGATTCGATTCGATTCGCAACGTTGATGTACATGGTATTCTGTGGGTGGAGGGAGGACCAATTAGTTCCAGTTAAATGAATCTCAAAAAAAAGGGCACGAGAACTATTTTTTTCGTGTGTTGAATCAATCAGTATCTTTACGGATGTTTTCGCTTTTTTTGTGGGGATAAAGTTTGTAAATTGATGTTTTAGGTTAAGAAAAAGACTACAGTATTGATCGAGGTAGAGCTGATTATGAGTTTTTGTTTTAGTTTTCGAAAGATCTATAGTGAGTTTTGATATTTTGAAATTGTTTTGAAAAGTCTGAAAGTGCAGAATAAAAGTTAATTCATATATAAAAACAATTGAGGTTTTATAAAAGTTGAGCTTAAGCGAAATATTTTAATTGACTCTGTCCTTTTAGACACATCCATTCCACTTGAAATTCAACGAGCCAATGCGAATTCAATTAAACTTTTATTCCAAATAATTCTCATTTTCTTTTCCTATTATAAAAGAATAGAAATAGTAATCAATAAGAAACCACAAAAACTCTTCGTTTTTTATCAAAGAAATTTTTTTGTCTTATCAATTTGCACACATTTTCTCACTTTCTAAAACAAACTTTGTTTGATAAGAACGCATTTCTTTTTTCGAGTAAATAGTTTACTCTTTTTCTTTTTGAATACTCAAATTTCTTCTCTCTTTTTCTGTGCAAAAATAAAAAGGGGATGCTCTGGTTGAAATGCAATTCTTTTTTCCTTTCCTCTCTTCCCTCTCTCTCTTCTCTTTCTATTTATGACATTTGCCACCCGCCCCCCGTGAGCTCTCGGAGCTTCACTCATCCATTCCCGTGGCCTAACTTTTTCAAGGCCATCCAACTAGTTTTATAAAGGTAAATTACTGTTTGAAGATGGAGAATCTTAGAGTGTTTTAATCAAGAACTAAATATCTATGGTTTAGCATAATCTGGAAGTGGAGTTTGGCTATTGAAAATTTTGATTTTCAATTGATTTTAAAATTAATTTATCTTTGTATTTTTGCTTTATAATCTAGTTGGCTTTGTTTTTTAGCAGTTCTTATTTTATTTTTCTTGCCTCAAAAGCTCAAATTCTTTGTCAAAACTCGGAAATAACCCATTTCCTTTCATACCGGAGAAACTAAAAAAGGGAAAAGGAACTAGAAAAAAAAGGGAAATTTTCTACCAATTAACTGATGGAACATGTCTATCTCAAATGAGAAAAAGAGAAGTTAAATAGAGGAGGTAAGAAGAGAAAAAAGGCTTCTCGTTTTTCACTTTTTCTCTCTCTCTCTCTCTCTTTTCCCTTTTTTCCCTTTTTTATACTCTTCTTTTTTCTTTATTCGAAGGTCACTAGTTTCCCTTTTTTATTCCAATCAAGGTGGCATTTTAACTTCTTTTTTTTCTTCTTTATCATTCATCAGCCTAATCACTTTTCTTCCATTATTTCTCCTCCATTATCTTCTTGTTTCCCATCATCAATTTGGCTGTGTTTTTTTCATCTTTTTTTTTTCTTTATTCTTATCACTTCCCACCCACTTTTTTTCTTCTCCTTTTTCTGTCCCTTCATTAGTATCCAGCGGCCAATTGTTTTTTTTTCTGGTGGTCTTTTTTCTCTTTTTCTTGTCTTCATCATCATGTTCATTTTCTTTTCTTATTTCTTCTCGTCTTTAGTAATAGACCAAAAAAGTCGTGTTTCGTGTATTTAGAAGAAAAGTAGTCGTGTATTTAGAAGAAAAGGGAACGGTGAGAAAATGAAGAAAGTTTTGTACAAATTAGGAGGTTTTTTTTTCTTTTGAAAGGAATTTTGAAAAATGTCTGGTAGCAAACATGCTCCAATCTCACTCGTAGGGATAAGTTATGTAAACTATCCTTGAAACGTTTTCCGGTGATACCTTTAATAGAAGAGCATATTTTGATTCTGAATAATCCAAGAGCCGTTTCCTGATTGTCCTATTATCATTTTTTTTATTCTAAAACGTTTTCTGAAACAAAATTTGGCAAGAAACCAAAAATTTACTATACTTTCTGCTTTCTACCCTTCCAGAAATTTCCTGGTATCATTCGTAGCAACCTCTCTCAGTTTAAATTATATTCTAGCTCCCATTTTGGCGCGAAACTTTAAAATCCTTATATATTTCATCACACACTGGCTCATTTTGGACCTTAAGCCCACCCCTCCGTTCCTCGAATCCCTTATATATTCCTGCTCGCAAGTTGTAGGCCCTTATTTTGATGTTCTTCTCCATAAAAGCCGCCGTACCTGTCCGACGACTTTTGATTAATTATGTCTAAAAGGGGGGAGTAAAAGGGGTTGTCATGTCACATCTCCATCTTTTCCACAACGTCTTCCGCTTTCCCTTCTTCCTACCACTTGGCTCTTTTTCCCGTCTCTTTTTGGCACACGCCATTTCTTGGTTGCTAGGCACCTCCTCCTTCTCTCTTTTTCTTCTCGACGTCTTCCGCTCAATTTGTGTCCTCCTCCTCCTTCTTCTCTTACTTCTTCTATTCCCGACATACAACAACATTCGACATCTTCTTCTTCGTTTTTTCATGATGATTCTCGTCAGAATACATCTTCTTAGCACCTCCTTCCCTCTCTCCTCCTCTTCACACATATTTCCTGTCTTCTTCCCATTCCACATTACATTTATTCTCATCTTATTCCAATTTCTTCTAAACTTCCTTTCCTCAGAAACTTTTCAATTTTTCAGCCATAACGATTGAAATCAGCCGCAAACGGAAGATGGACGGCCCGAAGCCGAACCTGGCGCCGGCCGTTTCCATGGAATCGTTGAACAGTGTCTCTTCTGAAGCAACGAATCCATCACAGGTCCGCACTCTGTTCGTTTCGGGTCTTCCAATGGATGCAAAACCACGTGAATTGTATCTTTTATTCCGTGGATGTCGTGGATACGAAGGAGCACTTCTGAAGATGACGTCGAAGAATGGGAAACCGACGTCTCCGGTTGGATTCGTCACGTTTTTGACACAACAAGATGCACAGGACGCAAGGAAGTTGCTACAAGGTAAGAGGGGGTTTCGGATACTGTTTCTATGTGAGAGATAGTGTAGATGGCAGAGAGACGCAGGAAAATTCTCTGGCTTTCTGGAGTGATGTGTCTTCATGATGCGATTAGGGCGTGATAGATCATATATTTGGAGAGGGTATAAGCTGGAAGCAACTAGATTCACGCTTGGGTTCTAAAACCTCTAATAGAAGAGCACCATGTGCTCTTTTCATATAAAGGCTAACTATAAGACATGCTCCCATCGAACTTTTCAACTATCACATTTTTGATTCATCACAAACACCTCTCAAAAAGTTTCGTCACTTTTCACGGTATGCTTTGCCACTTTACATCTATACGAAATCAATTACTGAATCCAATTCCAACTTCCCACCATTTCAATCCATTCCCACCCTAAAAAATAGTTAGAATAAAAACCCTTTTCTCTCACAAAACCAATCTATTCCAGGCGTTCGATTTGATCCGGAATGCGCTCAAGTCCTTCGATTAGAACTTGCGAAATCGAACACAAAAGTGGCAAGACCTAAACAATCTCCACCACCACAACAATCAGCACTATCAGCTGCTGGTGTTCCACAATTCTTGGCACCAATGCAACCATCGGATCTTCTTCTTGATCCACAATCAGCTGCTCTCTTGAATGAGCATCAACTTTTGGCTCTTTCACTTCCACATTTCCAAGCTGCACAGGCACTTCAAGCCGCCTATATGCCAGCTTCTCTTCAACAATTCAGTCAACCATTATATGCAGCACAATTACATCCAGCCGCAGCAGCAGCAGGTAGGAATATATATTGATTAATTGATTAACCAGATGATTATCCAATGAGCTACAGTAACCCCAAAAAAAGAGCACTTATCACATTTCACTTTTTTCGTTGTATTCGCTATATTCACCAACACTATCACCTACACACACACATTCAATTCTATCAATCATTTTTCCACATTTTCAATATCCACATTTCATTTTCACATTTCCATTTTGATATATTTATATCAAACTTTCATCAAAAAAAAAAGAAAAAAAAACTCTAGAGCCAACAGGTATTTTGCAGCCAGCCTCGGTGCTCAACACTCTTCTCATCAATCTTCTCAAGCTTCTACTTCTGCGTGCTCCACTCTTTTCGTTGCCAATCTATCGGCTGAAGTGAATGAAGATCAACTCCGTTCAGTATTCAAAGCATTCTCCGGATTCACACGTCTTCGTCTTCATAATAAAAATGGGTCGTGTGTTGCGTTTGTTGAATATTCGGACCTTCAGAAGGCCACACAGGCAATGTTATCACTTCAAGGATTCCAAGTTTCTGCAAATGATCGTGGTGGTCTTCGTATAGAATACGCACGAAACAAAATGGCTGATGTGAATGGATAAAAAAAGAAGAATATTGGTTTCTTCTTCTATTTGTATGTTGTACTTATCTTTTTTTTTTGACTTGAAACCAATTACCCCTTTTATTCAATATTCTGGCGCACTATTTACTCTCTTTTTCTCTACTTTTTCCATCCACAATCACCTTTTTGCATCATATATTGTGATCTTTTTGTGTATGTGACACTTAACACGTACGCACCTAACAGGTATAGAAATATCTTAGATTTTGAGACAAATATCATTGGAAAATGATTGGAAACTCAGGTGGCTCCACCTCTTGAACATAAAACTTCGGATCTTTTTTCTTTTGCCACCATGAACTTCCCAATCATTTTCCATTGACACGTAGAAACACACCGCTTTGAAAACGAGTTATCCCATTAATTTCCAACTGTGATGCCTTGGCCGTGATAAAAACGAAATACCCACTAAATCTGTGATATAATAATAATAATTGTAATAATTAATTCCCCTAACCAAAAGTCTTTCCTCTCTTCCCCCCTTCCAAACTTTATTCCAACAAACGGGTCAAGCAACAATTCCAGAAATTTCAGTTTGGGAAGCTCACCACCAACACTATCCATCACAACTGCACAATCAGCATCACAACACATCTACTTCTACTTCTACTTCTTCTACTTCTTGTGCACAACCACAACCACCACCTCCACCAACGTACACCCGCTCTCATTACACCTAAAAAAAACGTTCAGAAGTGCATTTCTTAGAATTCATTTTTTTTGTCGTCCCTTCCTCTTTTTGTCATGTTTACATCACCTTTCTTTCTTTTGTTTTTCCCCTTGAAAAACCACCAAAAATCCATACGGATCTCCTTTATTCTCGGCATATTATTTCTTATTTTCTCTCCCTTAAAATCCTCATATCTTTTGGTTTTTTTTCACGTTTTGAAGAAGCTTCTTTCCCCGCCCACTTTTGTAAATAAACATGATCATGAGAGTCCGTCCCAACCTGAAATTTCTGTGATTTTTCGTTTTTAGTTTCCCCAATTTTCCCTTACCTACCAAACCACCCAGAAAACGTTCTTTTACATTCCAAACAATCCCTTTTCTTTTCTTTGAATACAATAAATACATACAAATTTTATTGGGGGTTTTCGTTGTTATTATCATAATAATCGTATCAACATCAAAGAGTCATAATCAGGAAGCCGTAAGCGAGAGAGAAAAGCGAGTGAGTTGTTTTTTGTTTTGGAATGAAGTAGAAATTATGGAGGAGAAAAAGGAAGAGACATTGGGAGTGTGGGTGGGAACGAAAAGCTCGGAAATATGTTACAGATGTGTATTTGTGAAAGAAAATAAAAAAGGAATAAAACATTTGCGGAATGTGATTAAAAACATTATGCATAAGAATTCTAATCGGTTTGAGACTTTCTGAGAATTCATAATATCCAGAAAACAGACGCCATTAGAAAGAAGCCCGAATCGACTAGAATTCTCAAATTAGCACCTAACAAATTCATATTATGACGTGGATGTAGATCGTGTTGAAGAGGCATCAGTCTGAGATAACTCCATTTCCTGTAACGTCTTCTGTAGATATTCGATTCGTTTGTCCTTCCAGTCGACCTCGAATCGAAGGCTGTCGATGTCACGCTGCAACAAGAAATGATTCCTTTTAAAACTGGTCAAAAAGGAAGTGTCCTCTCTATTGGAAAGGGACACGTATATGCAAATAATCCGATCCTTCTTCTTCTTCTCCTTCTATCCACACACTCCGGAAATGCGTCGGAGGAGGCCATCTCAATATTTGTGCATGACTTTAGATGGAAAGAAAGATGGTTGTTGGTGGAGAAAAGAGTAAGAGTGAATGGAAGAAGGAGAAGAAGAGGGATCTTTTCCAAAAATTGGTGTTTTATTCGGTCGGTGTCAACTCTCAATGAACCATACAATAATCGGAAAAAGAGAGGAGAGGAAGTTATGTATTTGTGTCGACACTTTCGAGGAAAAAAGAAGGGAAGGAATAAAGTTATGAATTCAATGAGGTATGAATTCTGAGGGACTTTGAAGTTGTTCAACATTTTCAATGTGTAATAGTACTTTCCAGAGAAATCTGTATAAAAAATCTACAATCATATTCTACTGGATGATCCCAATCGTGTTGAGATATTTGTGCCCTTAAACTGGAGTTTCAGTTCGGTCAACTGATAGTATAATTATCCGCTTGTTATTGTGCTAAGATGCTCTTCTATTACAGGCACCCAAAACTTCTTTCTGAGATTACACCGAAACCGGAAGTTCTGATCATGCCCATAACACATTCCATAAAACGTACTGTATACGATTTTCGACCTTCTCTTTTTTCTTCCCATAACACTTGGCGCCGTCCTTCAAAAGTATTTAAATGCAAACACATTTTTGATTCGAACATGGTAATAAATAAACTGTCTTCTTTCCTTTTCCTCTATTCATGAAAATGTGTCTATTTGCAAATAGTGATGTTGAGCATTTGTCGGCGGAATGGGAAGAGAAAAAAGAGAAGAACGTATCGAAAATCATTCGTGTGTTCTTACACACAGAAGAAGAAAGATCATTAGGTACCAAGTACCTGTGCTTAGAATAGAGACATTGTTGGCTCATCCACTTCACGGTAGAGAAACCATTTGTATTACGAACGAAAACGACACAGATTTCGACAACTTATAGAAATTTGTACCTGATAAGTGAGGGGTTTACGAGGGGAATATAAGAAAATCCATGGATCTAACGAGTGAAGAACTTTTTCAGACTATCAAGTTTGTGTGACGGGATTCGACTTGTCCTAGATTTAGAGCTCCTACATAAGGTGCACAGTAGTCGAAACTGCATACTTTTTTCAACACGATGATGTTCCAAAAAAAATCTAGGTCTTCTGGTTCAATAACTTCCGTTGCTTACTTTTTTGTTCAAAAAAGTTTCTCATACAACTTTTCGTTTCGTCTTCATTTTCTACAACACATCCATTCCTTCATTTCTAGGTCATCCTTGAGGGGTAATTAGACGGCAAAGGTATGTTTGTATGTGTATGTGCAAACTTATATTGCCACCCATTCTATTGTAAATCCTACTTCTTCTCTTTTTTTCGTGTCTCCCGCCTACCACTTTCAATTGTTCGAAGGGTCATGGGCCACTTTACTAGAGGCAATATAACGTTTTTCATCTTCGAGGTGATTTCGACTTTTGAACTATTGGAAGGGGACAAATTACCTGTTGGAATTCGCAAATCTTTTCAAGGCGGGAACAACGGACGTCCGTTTTTCGAAGTTGTTTTTGGAGTTGAAGGAGGGATTGTTGAAGAACACCTTCATCCGCTGAAGATGGTTGAGCTGCGTCGTCTGAAGATTGTTCTTCGTCTTCTGGGTTTATGGAGAATCTGAAAACGTTAGAGATAGGAAAAGGTATCAGAAAAATAGGGTTTATTTTAAATTTGTATGCTAAATAGTGAGAGCCCGGAACAAACTGACTTTGACATTGGAAGAAAATCATATTCACTATGGTTTTAAATACCGCAATCGCGGTGTCTTTTAGGTTAAACTAGAGACTCAAGAAAGTAACCTCCACTTACTCTGCTCTCCTTGGCGTAGAACAGTCGGCTTCGACTTCATAATGAAGTGGTAAACTTGTTGGTTTTTCCATCTTTTCTCGTTTACTACCATTCCAGCCGAAAACCATTGGATCGGAAACAGCGGCGATCTGAACATTTTGGGATTAGGGAGTAAGAATAAAAGCGAAGGGCCGAAGTGAAAACTTCAGAAGCTGTCAAAAGATGACTGGAAATTCGAGATGGCTCAAAACGGAAGCAATGCACGACGGGAGCATAGTAAACATTCACTACTACGGACCACCGGGGGTGTGCAATTTAATTGGTTTTCGGAGAGCTCATGGATAAATAAAACTGGAAAAAGTGTGTGAGCAACGACGGAAAACTGCAAAACGTCTTCTGAAGGAGAGAAAAAATCACAAGATTCGGGGCACGAGATAAACCCGGAAAACTGGGGAGAGAAGAGAAGGATGCTCAGCTGTATATAGGGTCCCATCTATCATGTGTTTTACTCTCTCTCTCTCACTTGTCAAAAAGAACAAAAGAAAGAAAAGAAGAAAACTATGAAAAACTAAATAGTTGGTGGTGGTTCGAGCTAGGGTGGTGCCACAAGTGAAAGGAGTGACCTAATGTGGGAAAGTTTGTGATTTTTGAAGTGTTATTTTTGAAAAAGGCAATGCTCATAAACACTCATTTTCCTGTCTTAAGTAAGCTGGTTGTTGAAAATATTGAAAGTGGAAAAACAAGCCCTAGTTTCTCAAGGTTCTAAGTACTTCTACAGTTGATTTTTCTTGAAAAATGCTTATTATCATCTTGTATTTTCACTAACTGGCCTTTTTTAAAATCGTTTTAGGCAACTAGTTAAGATGTATATTCGAACAGTTCATCATTCCAAATACTGTTCGAAAAGCTCTTTAGTTAAAGGTAATCGAGAACTTCGACCGCCTTCAAGACTATATAGGTATTCTTCACAGAAGTTCACGTCACCAAAAAGCACACCAAAAGCATGGTTCAAAGAGAGAATTACTGTAAACGAGAAAAAGAACGCTTTAAAAAATTTAATTTTTAAATTCTAATCGTTGAATGCCAATGATGTAATGTTTTCTTAGGAAATATGCTCTGCGTTTTTTCTTAAAAAAAGAAATGTGCCAACAAGTGTGTGACCCCTGTCTGGTATCCTATTTCATTCCTTTTTTCGATAAGTGCTGGAAATCGAAATTCGATATTGTGATCACAAGGCTAGCCTCTCTTTTCATTCTTATCCCAACTTCTTTAAAATAAAATTCTTCGAAAATCTTCTAACCTGTCTCTTGACATCATCATCAATATCTTCATCATCCATTTCTTCATTTTCTGTTTCCGTTTCCGTTTCTGTTTCATCGTCATCTGTCTCTTCAACTGTATCATATACTCGATGAAGAACTGCTTTTCGTGGTTCACCGTATGATTCTGTCATTTTTCGAATCTCTTCTGCTTCTTTTTCTTCCTCTGGAGACATTTTAAATGGATTTGATAGTTCCGGAGCACTTTCAACCATTCTAATGAAATCATGTGGTGGTTCAAGCTTTTGACTAGGAGGTTCCGATTCCAATTTTAGTTCTTCTTCTATTTCTTCTTTTTGTGGGATAGAATCGGCTTTAGAATCATTGTCATTTTCAACTATTATTTCCACAATTTCCACCTCTTCATTATCAACTATTTCTGACGTCTTCATGTTATCATCCTCGTCAATCGCTTCTTTTTCCACGTCTTCTATTTCTTCCCGAAGAGTTGTGTCTGCTTCTGTATCTTCTTCTCGATTCTCTTTCTCATCTGAATGATTGATATCGTCGAAGTCAGTGAATGTTCTCCGTGGTGAAAGCACTGGCTCGGATTTACTGAAAATCATTAAATATTTATTTCTCAGAAGAAAAATATGTCTCACATTTCAAGATCATCGAGCATTTCTTCATCTTCTGGAGTGGCGATTGGTGCTCCAAACTCTCGGAAAATGATTGTTTCAGTACCATTTGATTTTATTGGGATTGTTACGGGAGTTGATGGAACAGATGATTGCGAAGTGGCGGCTGATGTGGGAAGACTACGGTAGTCAGGGCGAGTTATCTGAAATTCAGAAAGGTTTTGATGAGGTTTTGGAATTTTTCAATAGAATTGGATTAGTTTCAATTCGGACAGTAGAATTGGATTAGTTTCAATTCGGGCAGTTCAGTTTTGAATTGAAGACACATAGATTCATTTTTTTGATTACCTGATTCAGAAATGCGAATTTCCTATCATTGATAGTTGCTTTTCTACGTGCTCCATTGATAGGATCTGCCGACGCCGAGTCTCCACGTGCCTCACGCATCGCCGTCATCTTCGTCGTCGTCGGAAAATCCGAAGACGTTCGAAGCAACGTGCGACCCAATGACGACGGCACGATTTTCTGTAACAAATAAAGTATTGACTAACTGCTCTCGGGAGTCAAAAAGGGAGCAAGAAGAAGTGAAACAAAAAAGGAGAGTGGCACAATTTGGGTGTCCGGACGGAAACGAAACGGCGGATGGGAGGAAAAGGAAAGGAGACACGGCAAATGGAGGAAGAACAATGGTGAAGGTGAGAAATAGTGGGTGAAGAGAGGAGAATTAGAGAAGAAATGAGGAGTCATGTGTGAGTGAGTCATAAGATATTTATATTGGACACCAATAAATACATTCTACCATTGGAATCGGAAAGAGAGGCTATGATCAATTGCGGATGGAAATGGGTGAGTATTACTGATGATGATAGTCGTATGACGAGGATCGTCGTCTTCATTTTTTAATAGAGTTATAGAAGAAGAAGACGTCAAGAATGATGAACCTAATTATGTATGAAGTAATTGTGGTATCGAAAACCAGTATGAGGAATTGGAAAAATTGATTCTTAGATTATTTTAATGACTTCTTAGAAGTGCCGCTATAAAAGAAGATTTGAAATCTCAGAAATCCAAAATTCTTGAAAGATGAAACATGAATCAAGTAACGACTCCTCCAGCAAGAGATTCATCATTTTTAATGTATTTTAGAATCATATTGAAATGCAATATTTTGAAAAAATGAACTTGAAAATACAGGCCAATAACTTTAAATATATTTTCACACCATCTAATAAAAAACTCGTGCCAATTTTGAATCGAATTTTTATGACTTCTCGCCAAAAAAAGTATTCTATGAACTGAAAATCAAACCACAGAGAAAGCCAGTTTTCTCTAACGACCTGATCTACAACATCATTCAGAAGTTTCACTTTCGAATGATACTCGAGATGAAGAAAAAAGGTTTAAGTATATTTCTAATGTGATCACCAACGTTAGTCGGTGGCAAACGACACATGGAAACCAAAGGATAGGTACTGTATATTCAGACGATTCTGAAAATTACATGCTAATCTGAGAGCTTCTTATTCTCTGAAAATTTCTTTCTTAGAACACTCCACACAACTATTCATCGTATAATCATGCCAATCCCATAGAAAGCAGTGAATTTGAACGACAACGACAGTAGCATAGAGGCGATGAAATTCCCAGATATTCGATAATGAGTCAGCCACATTGTTCGTGTTCTTCGAAGTAGCTGTTTGACGTTTTAAGATTTATTTTATTCGAAGAATATAAATGTGGAAAAAAAAAGGAAAAGAAGACAAAAAAAATGAGAAAATGTATAAAATGGGTTTGCGATAAAAACGGGTGGTGGTGGGATGGGGTGGGTGGTACTGGTTTTCTGACAGTTTAGGTATTTAAAGAAGGGGAAGTGCGAAATTGGAAAGCAATATGCGAGGGAAAAAGAAGAAAATGTTCATAAATCTTTCGAATGATTTGCTTTATCCTAGAAAGATAGTGTGGGAGAAAAACGAGAAATCTTTTCAGCGGGGAAGAGAGGAGGAGATAATGGGATTGGGTAAGGGATTCTCGTGAAAAATTCGAGAAGGGCACACAGTCAAACGCATGTTTCAAAAGGAAAATGCTGGAAATGGGTAGTGAAAAATGAATGGATCGCGGCTTTTGTTTTCTGAGATTTGAAATTTGACAAGTGGAATATATTGAACAAATTGTATAATTTATATTCCAATTGACAAATGTGAAAAACTCATAAAAGTATAATAAAACAATTAAAAAATTATAATGGAATATAGCGGCTGAGGAGAAGGCGGGTCACTCAAAACGATACAAATGCTCCGCGCCTTCTGTCCACACCGAACCTATTCAAAAAAAAAACTGGAAACAAAGTAAATCAAGAGACCTGCCTCGTCGGAGAGAAAATAATGACTAAACACTGAACCATATTGTTTGAGTTTTGAAGCAATTTAGAAGACGGTTATTCAAGAATAACATTTGCTTCAAAACTAAAACAATTCGAACCCCAGCTGAGCCACTGGAAAGTGGTTAAATGATGAGACAATATTTGAAGACGAACAACTAAGTGGATGGGTGATCATTATTAAGCAATAGGGAAATACACAGATTATTATCGAATCCTCAAAAACTCAGAGAACTAACTTCAAAAACGAAGAAATGATTCAAGACTAAGAAAACTGAATAGAAGAAACAAAAAATGAGCATTCCTGCAAGAAAAATAACATTCCAAAAAAGAAAGAAAAGTAGCTGCTGTCGAGGTGTATTGAGATATCTTTCGAACTACAGAAGCTAATAAGGTCTACTATGAGAGAAGTTTCGGGAAACAAAAAATAATATATTATAGAGGCACTTGAATCCTAGCGTTTTGTACACTCAGAAGATGGCGACTCTACAACTCTTTCTTCTCTGCAACCTTCTTGTCCTCTACCATAACTTCGAAATAAACCATTCCGAGGCGAGAAGAGATGTCGTGCTCGATGTTGAGAGCATAGGCACGGCATTCTACGATAACGAGCTTGTTACGTGGAATGGTATCGAACTTGACCATGGCGATTGGTTGTTGGTATCCCTGAATATACTATTATTATTGATGTTGACTCTCCCAGTATTTATTCGAATCAATTTTGAAAGTTCGTTATATCTTCACTATAGAAACTTTCCGATTTTGATAATATTGCATTAGGTGCTTCATACTATTTCAACAAAAACCGTAGTGTACACTTTTCGTCTCCACCTTCTTTTCTCTCTCACCGCCTACAGTTTTAACAGCGCTGTAAAATTCCGCGGAGCCTTCTCATAAAAAGCAACGGAAATAGTTTTTTGTTTCATATTCAAGCACGATATTGGATCGTAAAATTTTTAAAAATAGAAAGTTACTAACCTTGGTGAAAACGTATGGGTAGAATTTTCCATCGATTCCATTTGGTGGCATGTAATTAATCTTTCCGATGTGCTCTTGGTCGACGTTGGTGGCCCCACGGCAGTTAATGGCAATGGATCCAGTCTTGTAACGATCCTTGACCTCTTCTGGGACAGAGTTAACTGGGAAATCAGTTGGACGCCATCCGATCAGACGATTCAACGAAATGATGACACATGGTTTTCCACTCTTGAATCCATATTCGGACTTTTCACTGCATCCTTTGTCGAAGACATTGAGATCAAAGCGACATGGAAGAGCATCCTGAAGAGCAACGTAAACTTTCTATGACATAAATAAACAGAAACAAAGTGGTAGAAATTCCAATCAAAAACTTACTGGGTTCTTCTCAAGATCATCGTTGCTTTCTCCAGCTCCACATTCCCGAGTTTCTGTGGCATTCGAGTCATACTTATCGAGGTATGTCTTCATTTGTTCCACATATGGCTTCCATGATGATGGGTCTTGAAGATTGTATTGAATCAATGTCGAATCTGGTCTCTCCTTCAACCATGGCTGATATCCGACACCAGGATTGACACCAATGATGGTTCCCTTTCCGTAGAATCTTGGTACCTTTGGGTCAAGTGTCCTCAAGAAGATTGTTAGACAAGCCAACCAAAAGGCTGCCAACAAGGCGTAGAAGATGATGTAGAAGACGATAATCTACAATAATTTTCGTTATTACTTCCACATAAACATTCAATCTCACCTGGAACCAAGACTTTCCGTTTCTACCCAGCACGGTTCCGTTCTTCTTGTTGTAAAGGAACTGCATGAATGTTTCCGGTACATCGTCACGGGCTGGAGCAGCGGTTTCCACCCCGTTCATGAGGGTGGCATTTTCGTCGGCCTTCTTCATTTCTGGAATTGAAAAAATGACGTTTTAGGTTCTAAAACATAAAAACTTACTGGTTTAGTGTGAGTTCGGAAGACTGTCGACAGCAGCACCCAGCGAGAGAACTGAAAATTGTTAGTTTCAGACTAGAAAACTGAATGAATTTGAAAGATAAGATAAGAAAATTGCAACTTTGCAGATATTGTCACGGTTTTCAGAACCAATGTACGAAAAAAAAAAGACAACGAGTCAAAGAAGTGTGTGAATAAATTGTTTGCGTAGAGAAATTGAAATCGAAAATAAAACTAACAACAATAATTTAAAGGCTTAATGTCACAACCTCTTCAACGAGGCAAAAAATCGTGTAGGTTGGGGATAAAAAGTGGGGGGTTATCAGATCAGGACGGGTGGTGGGGGTAAAGTTTGCAAGAGATCTACAAATAAAATCGAGCCACTACTGTCGGTGCGGCTGTGGCTCCGAGGATGGATGGAAGGAAGGCAAAATTGGACGAATTTCGAAGCGACGCGGCGGTGATGATGGTGGCGGAGAAAAATGAAAGAAGCAGCACAAAAAGAGAGGAAGAGAAAGAAAAAGAGAAGACGACAAGTAAATGGAAAAAAAGAAATTGAGAGAAGAGCTACTGAGTGGGATGAGCAGCAAGAGACGAAGAAGCTCAAGAAGACGAAAAGGGGGGAGCCGATATGTACAAGAACAAACAATGCGAATGAAAAAATTGAAAAAAGGGCGTTTCGAAGTTTTTGATTTAATGTGCTGCCTTCATAACAGAAGACGCCGTCACAGCCACTGTGGAAGAAACTTTCTGTGGAGTGACGATAGATCCAGATGTGATTGCTCCAGGTACAGTTTTATGTGTTCGTGGAGAAATCGGTGGGGTCGGAAGTGCCTTGAGACTGCTCAAGTAGGACGTTATCTGAAACAAACACTGTTCACTGTTCACTGTTGTGGATTTTATTTTTATTTATGAGCTTTGATGGAAAGACCTCACTTCAGGTTTTTTAAAAATGTTGTCTATTCAGCTCCTTTTAAAGTAATCATCATCCAGACTTACCTCCTCATTCCCCCGTAAGGTCCGTAGATGCTTGTGGTATTTATCCCGGATCACTTTGAAAGCGTAGGCAGATGAGTAAGGAAGATTGGTGATTGGATCCCGGTATTTTGCTGGACGACCAGTGACAGCACACACGTTCCGATCTCGAGGTCGTTCGCATTTGAACGTCTGCAAAAGAAAAATCGAAGGTATTGATTAGATACTTTTAGAGATAAAACAATCAAGTGAGAGAACCAAAAGATGATGAAAAGTATCGAACAAAGTTCTTGGTAGGTTTTCTGCCTGCGCGAACTGCCATTTATCACTAATGAGAAGCGAATGGGAACGAGAGAGCTAGAAGAGAATAGGAAACGCAGACAAGGTGATAACGAATTGCGGGATGGAGTACGAGTTTTGAAGCATCCATCTGTCCGCGTCTGCCCGTCCGCTTCGTCTGTGTCGGCTCCGCGTTGATGTTGGTGGTGGTGGCGAGCGGTCAGTATTAAAGCAAGAGTGAGGAGTGCGCAAAGAAAAAAGGGTGTCTGGGGAGCAGATAGAAGCTACCCGGGCGGCAATAGAGTTGATGGAATGAAAGGAGAAAGAGAGATGTAGAGAGCACTCAACTACTGATACATTTCAAAGTAAGTGATTCAGTTGGAAAGATGGAGAGAGAAAATGGATACCAAAGCTACTCGCAAAGTTAGAAAATGAACATTTCAAAAAACTTACATGGGAACTATGCAGTCATTCGAAACCCATTGTTTATGAAAACTTATGATAAACTGTATCAATTTTTTGAAGATTTATATATAGGTGTGTGTGCCATTGCTGATGTTTCAACAGATAAAGATCAGACACTCAGAAATCTCAAGCATATTTACAGCTTTGCGATTCCAGAAGATTATGAAAACTCTCGGAGGCGTGCTCAACGGACAAACATCTTAAACTGCCAAAAAATGTAGAGACTGCCACCTTTTCTACTAAAATATTGATAGAACGGAATGTGAGGGGAGATGCTTTTCTAAGAATGAAAACGGAAAAACTATCAGTGGAAACTTCTGCAAGACTGGAATCTTTCCTCTATCGATAGAAATGAGAGGAGGCGGGACCGGAAACATGAAATTATGGTAAGTGGAGAGGGAAAGAGGGAAAAAGCGGTCAAAACATAAGTTGATAGATTGTTGAAGGATCATTGATCGGTCAAAGGTAGACGAGAGCAGTGACGATGGTTTAACAAGGGGAAGGGAGGGAAGAAGAATGGCTTTTTACGGTTTACATGATAATCAGGCACACGACTGACCATAATAATCAACAACCCAGGGAAACGGAATGATTACGGGCTCTAACAAAAATGCGAACGAGCTCGACTAACAACAGCTGATTCATTTCAACTGAACTTATGTACTTTGATGAAATCATGAAATACTAGAGACTCAGATGGATGAAGAAATAAGCAAATCCATTGAGCTTCCGCACATTTTGATTTGTGGACAAGTGACGTCAGTGCGGGACATTGCAGTGATCTTTCGAAAAGCAAATATGCAAGAAAGAGGGGGGAAGGGTGAGAGAGCGAACTTTGGGGTGAAACAACAGCAACAGTAATGAAAGCAAAAAGTAACGAAACATTGATATAGAGAGGGAGAAGTCATTGATTGTAGAATGTATTGAAGAAGAGAAAACGAAAAGAGAGAAGAAACTCTTCGAGTACGCAGGTTCAATCACTATGACGTATGTCCTATAAATAGATTTCTGTATTTATAATTATACATTTAGTTCTTATTGTTGTCTGAAGACAAGAAGATAATGAGAATCGGAAGTGAAGATCAAGAGGGTTGAAAAGATTGAATGATATCACGAAGCTGGTTTTATATTTTAAAGGGCATCATTTTTATTGCCAACGAAATCATTCAAAAAATATGATTTCGACTTTACCCATTCAGAAAGAGTTCTGAGCTGTCAAAAAGAATATCATTCCGAACCGGAATCATGAATTAATTCCAAAAATGGAATTGTTGGAAAAAATTAATCGGCTTATGATGAGATTAGTCAATCAACTTTATATACGAATCACATGATAAGGAAATCAGAGTTCCTGGAAAACAACTTTCTGAGAAAAAAAAAGGCAATTTTCGATGAATACTACTATTTTACTGCCGGAAACGCCAACTGAGCAGACCGCCCGTCTCTAATCTAATTTGATAAAAGGCAAGAGATAACACGGGGTAAATGAGAAATTGAGAGGGTGTGTTTGCGGGGAAGAAGAATGATAGAAATCAACAAACACTTGGCCATTAAAGTGCAGTTGATAGTGACTTTTATTTCTATTCAATTACTACCGTCACAGTCATCAAACTGACACAGAATGAGCATGAAACGATTTGGGTTGTGGCTTGTTTCAACCAAATTTTAATAAAAAACCAGCGACAAACGAATATGAACCAGTTTTGTTCTTTGAAGATCAGTAGGAAGAGATTCTTTAGATTGGGCACGTCTCTACTTACCTATATACCTACACATTTTGAAAATGAGCGGAAGAGAATAGAAAGTGGATGGCGGAAATGGAAACCAACCAAAAACAGACATCGAGAGATAGAACGAGAGAAATTGGGGGACACTCTCAAAAAACATGAAATTGGACGACTGAAAGCGAAAGTTTGGGGTCCATGCGAGGAGCGACCAATGAGAAAAATGTAGAAGAGACGGGTAAAATCTATTGAATCGGAAAAAATGAATTTTTTTTTTGAAACAGAAACGAAGGTAACTGGGCAACAGAGAACAAATCACAAAGAGGAAATAAACAAGAAGATGGAATCGGTTGCAAATCGATGCCATCTGGATAAAAACATTATTCAATCTGTTTCCAGGGGTGGGAGACAACACTCTAGACTCGAGAAGAGATGAAAAAAGCAGTCGGCTCCTCATTCGACCTTTAATCTGCGGCACGCGCGAACAGAGATCATTTCGAGCAATTTCGGTGTGAGCATTACGCTCAAAATGCTCAGACTACACATGGATTAACGGGGGAACCTTTTTCGAAAGTTGAGGACGGAAAGACGAGCAAAGGCAGAGCAGGAGCACACGGGAGGGCAAAATGGTCAAACACGTGAAATTCGAGACGTCGCGACCCGCAGTCAGTTACACACACAGACGGGCGGTGCGCGCTTCTTCTCCTTCTTCCATTCTTTTCCAACAATTTGTGTGCACCACAAGCAAGAAGTAAACGAGCAAGCAAAAAAAAAAAGAAGAATACAATACCTCCCACAATGAATTCGGCAACACTAAATAGATGAAACGAATTGACAAACGAAGAAGTTTCAAAGTTAAAGGAGTTGTGCAGACGCATTTTCGGGTTGCGCTCGGGGTTTGGGGGAGAAGAAAAAAGAAGCTGAAGCTAAGAAAGAAGCAATGAAAAAGGAAAAAGAAGGCGGAGGAGTAGGAAAGAAGAAGAAGGCGACAAGATGGAAGAAGCGAAGAAAAAGAAGACGTGTTGTGGGAGCAGAGGGCTCTCCCCACATAAGAGTGGTCTCTCCAAATGTACACTTTGTCCTCCCAGTTTGACAACTTTCACGCTGCCATTGTCACAAAAGGTTGGAGCAAAGATACTTTTTGAAGAGAAAAGTGGAAGGGGAGGACACCAAGTTTTTTTTTCGACATTTTTTTGAAACATTTAAAAGCGAGGTTGGTATGAAGAGAGGATATGAAACGCAAACAAGTACTGACAAGCAAGCGAGAGACTGTGTTACTACCGACAACGACAGCAGGGCCCTCCGAATACACTAATCGCTTCTCGCAACTAACTGTAGCTACACCGCAAACATTGTCACCTAACAGACGACGATCATGGTGCCGTCAGTACCTGACACGAAAATGACAGAAGAATTCAGTTAACTGGATAGGGGGAGAGGGAGAACTTCAAATTGCATTTCATCGAAAAACCTTGAAAAAGGTTATTTTTCGCGATGCGATACTATCGTTTCTGCTGGCGAAAAATAGAATAGTATTGTTCAGTTTTCCCAAAGTTCACTACAAAAAAACCCGTACATATCCTGAAATGAAGAAATACAGGAGGCTACCATTTTTTTCTTAGCTTCTTGGAACAGAAAGAATCTTTTGTTCAGACAAATTACAATGTGATGTTGTCAATGTCAGAAGCTATGTGTCCTTGGCTATTTTCTGTTCTCACGTCAAGATGAAAATAATGCGTAAATTCGATGGGAACTTTAAAAAATGACTTTTGACCTTGAACCTTTTAAAAAACCACAAAGTGGGGAGCCTTTTCATGAAAAATTTGTGAATAGAAGACAGCAAAGGTGAAGGCGTTTATAACAGCTTCCTGTCTTACATAATTTCACAACTTTCGAATCCAAGTTCGCTCCAATGAACTCATGCAGAAGCACCCTTCTAGTCCTGACGTCACAAGAGCGGAAACCGACTGGATCCCACAAGAAGGAGCAGAGACACAGGCTGTAAAAGCGAGCTGTGGGGGAGCCCGAAGTGAGCAACATGCTGTTGATTTTTGAAAATCATGTTCTTCAGAAGAAACACCTTTTACTAGAAGTCATGCATCTCCAAGTTTGTTTTATTTTTAAGTACGGCGTTCTTGAGGAGTTTTAGAATGATTTTTTTTTTGAAAATTGAAACGACGCTGGGTTTTGGAGGACTCTTGTAGACTTTAAAGAAAAATAGTGAGAGTGGCTGGATAGAAACGCAGAGAACAGAAGATTATAGAGAGGAAGTGCAAAACTCTGCTTTGAAAGTGACAGAGACAGAGGGCCAAGACTAGGCGGCGACGGCGGCATTGAGAATAGGCATTCAGAGAAGAAGAAAGTGGAGAAAAGAGGTCCAGGAAAAGTGAAAGGAGCACGCGTTGTTTGGAGAGATGGGAGCTTTTCGTTTAGAAGAAGACGGGAAGGAAGACGCAGCAAGAGCAGGAGCAACCAGTGGCAGAGCGCCACACAACCAACCCCAACTGCCTACTACTACTGACTGGTGAGAGCTGCAAAGGGGGAGAGCACCAGAAGCTCCAGGCGTCGTTGTGTGCACGGCGCTGGGCTCCATCAGCCTTTTTGAGGGAAGAGACATCGGCTGGTAGAGTTGTTGGCGTTAGCTGACTGCCTTCTTCACTGTTTCTCGTCTTCCCGGGTTTTCTCTCCGTGGCGAAACTAACCCAAAACTCTCGGAACATTTTGGTTGGAATTTCGTCTTCTTTTTTGGCAATGAAAAAGGCGGTCTTTTTTTTCGTTTCTCTTAAGCGAGTACTCTGCTAAAATGAGATGCAATTTTGACGAGCCCCCACGAAAGAAAGTTTGTGACGGAGAAAATGTAGGAAAAGGAAAAATAGAAGAACATGGAATCAGATAAACATACGGAGAGCAGTATCTGCCCGGGTGGAGAGCGTCCGTGCTACAAACAGAACCGTGAAAAGCAGGCAAAAGGGATTAGTAGCTCGAAAGAAAATTGATGCCACGTTCATAGTAAGAACATGAATTTTAGATGAAAGACAAATAAAAAACAGAATGGGGATTGCTGCTGAATTCTCTAAACAAAGTGAGAATAGAGCGAAATACTCAAGGACATACACAACGGGGCCCTTCTGCCAGCAGAGCGGTCGTCGATTATCCAACGAAATCCCTAGAAAATGGGCATTTCCCGCCTCTTCTTTCACTCCCTTTTTCCTTTAGCTTCTCCTTTCTTTTGCCTCGTCAAAAGGGGCAGCGCATCAATAAAATATGTCTTGTCATTGGAATGGAATGAAAGGAAACGATGAAAAGAGCTAAACGTTCGAGAAACAGGAGGATAAGTGAAGGAGTATACCGTGGGAAGAGCCCTAATAGCTTGATGTCATAGCAACCAAGTTAAAGGAGCCAGTTGAAAGGATTCACTTTCTAGAGACGACTTCGTGCTTTTATGAGATTGTCAGTAGAGTGTTTTGAGGGAAAAAAACTTTGAAGATAAAACGCACCTTAACATCCGATACTGTCACAGTTGTTCCATTTACTGTCATTTTAATTTGCTCTCTTGGTCCTGGAGGGAATACTCGAACTGTGTTTTTTTCTCGCTTTTTCTTCTTTTCGAGTTCAAATGCTTCATATCTGAAATTGGTTGGTTTCTTGAATGAAACTGATTTCGAAAGTGTTACTTCTTGAGTGATTCAACATTAATCTTTTCAGTCTTTTCAGCTTCTTTCAGCATTTCCATCTGAGTTTTATCGTCTACTGTGTTGGGTGCCACTTGTTTACCATTCAACCGCGCCATCGCCCATTTTTTGTTTTTTGCCAGGATATCGTCTGCAGTCAATCCTCGCTTCGGTTCCTATAACTTTCAGATGAATTTGAAAAATTTTTTTCATATGAAATAATATATGAAATGAACTCACATTGAATTTCCTCTTCTTCTTTCTGGGTCGTCCATCATCTTCACCACCACTAACAGGTTCATCTTCTTCCTCTTCTTTGTCGAAATCAGAGTCGACTTCATCATCGTCGGAATGTACAGGAGATTTGAACTCTCGGTCCACTTCGTTGTTCTGAAAACGAAACTTAAGTATTCTGTTAACTGCTCATAAAAATATGCTAAGCTGTTTGATTTCATTTATATTGATGTGAGAAACAGTATTTGAAAGTGGTTTAGATATATACCTCTTCAAAACCTCCGTATGCGGTTTTGTAGAATTCATCTTCTTGATCAGCTGAAGCTAGTAAAGCTGCCATTTTGTTACCCGCCGTTGCTCTTTTAGCACGTTCTGTTACATTCAGCACCACCTGTAATACTACTGCAAATAGACGAGCAGATCAACCCTGAGAATTACCGGTTCGGCGTCCTCATCACTACTTGTATCATCGTTTTCGTCTTGTTCGTCGCTCACATCACTCGACTCGTCTTCACTCTCATCTTCTTCTTTAGGATCTTTCGATGTCTCACCACCATTCTCATTATTTTCTTCACTGGATTCGCTTCTGAAACTGATGATTCGTGCCGAGGATTATTCGAAAACTGTTATAAGTGATTCTCTACATATTGACAGGCTTTAACCTACCTGGCATCACTGGAGAGCTCGTCGTTCGGAGATTCTTCGTCATCAGCTTGTTTGCTTTTTGTTGTTGCTCGTGAACTTCTTCGTCTCGCTGCCATTTCCGACTGCTGAAAAAAAAACAAAAAATTTTGATTTGTCCAATTAGTGATTCAGCCTAATTACTCAAAAAGGCTTAAAATTTAAAAATTAAGACTTGGAGGGGAAAAAATTAATTTAGCACTAAAACTGAAAATGCAAGTACGCTCTACTCGGAACTGCCGCGCGGTCTCGCAGCGATTGTTTCTCAGCGTCTCTACTCTAGTGCACGCTGCCTCGTTGTCTCTCCCCCTTTCAACCTTTTTTAGTGTTTCGAACGTGTAGATGAACGAAAAATTAAATCCATACTCTTTTGAGCTCTGTTACGTGTTTTCAATTAGACCAATTCGATATATCAGTAACAGAGACATTTTTTCTCCTCGTTTCACTGATCTGACCTCAACGACACTTAATTTTTTTTGGTTTTCGTTTCGCAAGTATTCGTCGTCTTTTTGGCTTTGTTACCAGATTGCTAGTTTTTTTTTTCAAAATAGTCTCGTTTCAGTGTTTCTTCCACTCCTACACAGAATGAGCGACGACAACAACACGATCGACGATGATGTTTTGAACATCGATGATATTACAGAAGACGATGCGGTAAGAACAATACTCTTCTTCAGTTCTAAGTTTTCTATTATTGATTTTCTACAGGATCTTTCTGCCATTGAAGGTGATTTGAATGAGATCGAAGAGGAACAGAAGAAGTTGAAAGCAATTCAAAGTGAGATGGTCGGACACATGAATTTGAATACGAGTACCCAGAGCAACTCATCACAATCACTGCTGACGCCAGAAGAAAAAGCGGAAGCTGACGCTAAATCTGTGTATGTGGGAAATGTCGATTATGGTGCAACAGCTGAGGAGATAGAGCAGCACTTCCACGGATGCGGACCAGTAGCTCGCGTCACAATTCAATGTGACAAATTCAGCGGGCACCCAAAAGGGTAAGTTTTAGTTTTGAAACCTCGTGTTGTCTCAATACAGTGAATTAATTTATTTTCAATTTTTTCCAGATTTGCTTATGTCGAATTCACTGAGAAAGATGGAATGCAAAACGCATTAGCAATGACTGACAGTCTTCTTCGTGGCCGACAGATAAAAGTTGATCCAAAACGAACAAATCGGCCAGGACTTTCGACGACAAATAGACCTCCATTCCGTGGTCGTGGTGGTCGTGGACGTGGAAACGTCATTGTAAAGTATGTCTACTCCGGTGGCTTCCGACCAAGAGGCCGTGGAACCAGAAGACGTCCTGGATTTGCTCCATATTAAGAACTCATGAGAAGGAAGACACGAAGAAGTTCAAACTTGAATAATTATGACTTTTATCTGTATTTTCGGCGCTAAACTGCCCGCTCCTTTTCCAGCACTTACCTGTTTCTTTTCAGAGATCTTCTCAATTTTTCTCACACACTTTTATTCCTTGGTTTTTCTTGTCTTCTTATGTCCGCCTATTTTCCTCCAAGAGTACCTTTGTTTCATTCATTAATTTATACTTCCCTGCATTATCTATTGTCTCTCGCTCATTCTATAATAGACATGGGCAGTGCAGTTTTTTTGTCGACAATTTTTTTTTTCATTTTTTAATAAGTAATGTTTAATTAAATTTTTTGTTATTCTTCCATAATGGTTCCAGCCCACCCGCTTTGTACAATTTATATGGATAACATAGTAAACATCCAGACAATTAATAGATGGACTCGAATAGTCAGTATGCACGAATGGACTACTGGGATGAAAGATTTCAAACCGAGAAGAGCTTCGAATGGCTAACTGGGCTGGAAGCATTTCAACATATCGTCACACCATTAATCTCTAAAACATCTAGGTTTCTAATTTACAACGTTACCGACTAATATAAAGCAATCTGTTCAGAATTGCCCACATTGGCTGTGGATCGAGTCAAGTTTCGATGCAACTCTGGGACTTAGGATACAAAAATATCACAAACATCGACTACTCACAAGTAAAATTTAGCTGAAGGCAAAACAAAAAACAACAGTTTTGTTAAGGTGCTTATCGAAAATGGAAAACGAGAGCATCCTCACATGGATTGGGCTGTCGATGATATCACGACGCTCAGTAATTGCGAGTCCAATTCTTTCGACGTTGTTTTCGAAAAAGCAACTATTGAGGCGATATTGGTGAATGAAAAAAGTGCGTGGGAACCATCTGACTCTGCTCTTCATAATTTAGAAAACATTTTTTCGTCGGTTTGTCGTGTGCTGAAACCAAATGGAATCTTTATTTCGGTTTCTTTCACTCAACCACATTTCCGTATTCCGGCTCTGTTACGAGAGAAGAGCTGGTCAGTGGAAATGTTTGAATTCGGAGAAACATTCCATTATTATGTTTACGTGTGCAGAAAAGGAATGACAACAGAGAGACAGTTTTCAGAAAAATATAGTTCCATTGCAAAGTCATGGCTTCGACCGCTTTAGATTATTGCTTGTTTTTTTTTAATTGTTGATTTATTCTGTTGTTAATTACAAATAATAATTGGAAACATAAACTTTTTATTAAGAATCAACAAATTACATTTTTAAAACATAAGACAGAAAATTAAATAGTACAGCTGGGCGGCAACTTTATCCACAGAACTCGTTGCTCCAGTTTTAGTGAAGAATACAGTGATCAAGAGTATGAGAAGAAGCTCGATAATGACTGGAACGAAACGAAGCATCAGAAACGGATGTTCCTTACTGAGTCTTTCCAGCCGTTCTTCCCAGTGGTCTCGTTTCATTCCCTCAATCGTTTGATTCTTCGTAATTCTGAAATTAAAATACTGAATTATGACCACTTAATTGAATATGTTCACATTTCGGGCTCCAACTCGTATTCTGGTTCGTAAAATGCAGTGTTCATCAGATCGTCATTCTGTAATGACCAACTTTTTGAAAAAGAAAAACAGCCGAATGAAAAGCTTACGTTGGTACAGGCGCTCGTTTTTCTTTTTTTCAGTCTGATTCCAATGCTCGGCAAAATAGTTGGTGAAACTTCAGTTGGAAGAACCATTCTCAGATGTGCACCGTTTCCACTTCGTACTTGCTTCCGGCACTCACATTCGAAAAAGCGTCGAGACCCACTTCGGAAAGAAGAAGCGCCTTTAAATTCTACAGTAATCTGAATGTCGCGCGCTTCAAGTGAGGCTGTTTTGATGAATTTTCCGCTTAAGTTTTGCGATTTTCAATAGATTTGATTGATTTTATGAAAAAGAATTAATTTCTAGGGAAACAGAAAAATATTATCTTTTCTTGTTGTATTGTATTTCGAATGAACATGTTTGCAGATCGGGGTCATGGAGGACTACAACACATCGCTGGGTCCGGCAGTTTGTCGGATCTGCATGTGTGGTGAGACTTCAATCCCGTATCTCGGAAAACAAGCTGGCGAGCCACTCATTTCTCCCTGCAGATGTTCTGGAACAATGGGATTGTTTCATCGTAGTTGCCTGGAACATTGGCTGACAATGACGAGAACAACAAACTGCGAAATCTGTAAATTCTCATTCAAAATTAAACAGTGAGCTTTTTAGCCGTTCGAATCTAATTTCTAATCGTTATAGAAAATCAAGAAATTTCATCGACTATATTCGTCAGAAGGGATATAAAAAAGTTCGAACCGATCCAGATAATCGAAATCCATTTGTTGATATTTCATTCATTCTTGTCATTACTCCACTCGCTTGCGTTGCACTGTATCTGTGCGTTCGAGGAGCCGCCCTTGCAGGGCAAAAGTATCATTTTGCGTTTGAAAACAGAGACAATGATGAAAACGGTCGCAATCTGGAAATTCGAAACGAAACTTCAATGGGTTATTCAAGGTTTTCGAAGAATTCAATAACTATCTTTTTGCAGAATTCGCTCTGTTTGTGTTTGTTGCCGTCGTTCTTTTCTTTTCCTACATGGTTTTTTTGATCGTCACGTTGGGGAATCATATTGTCCAGTACAAGAAATGGCAAGCGAAGAATATGATCATGTTCGTCGTGGACCAACTTGATGCCGAGCAATCGATGCATTACAATCCGCAGTGGAATAAGCACAACTTAAGCTGGAGAACGAGAATATCACATGCGTGGCGAAAAATTCGAGGAAAGCCGATAAGAGTTCTCTATCCAGAAGTTGCTCGGAATGCGGTGAGTGTGCTCACCTTCTAAGCATAGTCAGAACGCTTTTTTTTTCACAGATTCCCATCGAACCGATTGTTGGAATATCTCCAGTTCTTGTCGCTCACTTCAACCAAACTTCTCGGGACAGTGATAATACACATAATCATGATGCTTCTCGTAATGCAATTCCATTCAGTGTTAGAAGTCCAGACCAAGGAGTAAGTTGAAAGCAAACTATTCACACTGTCATAACAGTATCTAGCTGCAGATAGGTATGTCATCAACACCCCAGATGTATGCCGAAAAGCCGGAAAATTTGACACTTTCCCCGATCGGTCTTGATGATCTGTTCGCTAGCTCAGTGTCTCCGAGGAGAATTGCTTCCGCCTCTTCTTCCCGTGTTGATATGCGAAGTAAGCATCTGTTGATTTGGAAATATCAAAAGTCAGTCATTTCAGAATCGCAATCAGTCTACTCGGTGTGCTCTTCATTTGGCACGGGTGTTATGTCATGCTCGACTCCAGTTGTTTTGCAAAATGCTCGCACACTCACGCCATCGTCAAATTCTGTTTCAACATTCAAAAACAACTGTTCCACCGAAGATATTTTGACAGTATGCCATGATGAATACGAGGAAACTCTCACAGCCGAATCTCAAAGAGGACGTTTCCACGTCGAGAAGCTGGATACGCCGCGCTTTGACTCTCAGTTTTAAACAATTGTTCATAACTCCCATTCACCCTCACTAACTTTCTCCTGTATCATATAATTAGTGTACATAGACAAGAATCTAGGCTTCCGTCAGTTTGTCTCAAAATTTGAACTTGTGAATAAATCGAAGACTGTACATTTTATACGCTTTATTGGAATTCAATACATTCGTTGAATATATATGATCACAAAATATGTATAGGAAAACCTGAGACAACAAAAGGTATGGACTTGGATGAAAAGAGGGTTCCTGAGTTTGATTTTGATTGAGAACATTTTTTAAACATAGTATGAACAAATTGTACATTGATTAACAACATTTACATGAACTCTGTTTCATCGATTGGCTCGAATGAGCTGTCAGAGCTGTAGTCGATGTCAACGGAGGCATCTTCTTGATCTTCATCAGCAGCAGAATCATCTGCTTCGTCTTGATTCACTTCTTCATCATCATCAGACGGGAGCTCTTCAACACCAAGATTCTGAACTTTCCTAATCAATTCCTTGATTTCATCTTGAAGTTGCATATTCTTCTCCAATTGAGCAACAAGTTTATTCTGAGAAACCACGACTTCATTGCAGTGAGCCTTCTCAGAGTCATTTAGTTTTTTGATAGTTTCCAAATGAACATTGAGTTGTTCTTGGAATGCCTGAAATTGGAATACATTTGAATTTTCTTTTATTGCTTTTTTTTCATACCTTTTTCATCTGTTTCTTCTCTTCACAAGCTGAGTAGACAGTGTAATGATTTGCAGATTCCAGAGAACGCAACTCGTCTGTCATCTCCTTAATCTTCGTCATTTGAGCTGCTTCCAATTTTTCCACTTTTGCCTGTTGTGTCATCTGGAGATCCACGATAGTCTTCTGAAGTTTTGATACTTCCAATGCTTTTTCTTCAATCCTTTTGCTTGATTTCTTAGTCTCTTCAGAGAATCTTAGCAAGGCTTGATTCTTTTCAGTCTTTTCAATGTCCAATTTTTCCGCAAAATCAGCTTTGATTTTTCGAATCTCAGCTGTCAATTGCCTGCACCGAAGCTCATTGAAATCAGAGGACTTTTTGAATTCCTCAGTTTTTCTTTCAGCTATCGAGACCCGTGCATTCATTTCATCCATCTCAATACTTCTGTGATTGATCAACTCATTGTACTGAGATTCCATGAATTGCAAGTGTGCTTCAGTTTTCAGAAGATCCGTGTGTACCTGACGAAGTTCTCGAGCATTTTGAACTGCATTGAAATGAGCGAGAATTTCTTCGTCATCGTCTTCGCTTTCAAGATCGCTGTCACTGTCATCACTATCGACTTCTACTTCTTCTTCCTCGTCTTCATAATCAGATGAATCCTCATCATCCTCATCCTCGTCTTCTTCCTCTGTGTCTTCCCTCAACATTTCCTCCTTTTCATCCAACAACTTGGTGATCTCCTCCTTATAATAATCATTCGATTTCTGAAGATCTTCTAACTGTTTCATCAGACGATCAATGTCTTCATTCTTCCCCACCAGTTCAGCTTTCAACTCTTTTTCAGCACGAAGGAAGTTTGATAAAGCGTCGTCTTGCTCTTTTTTCTCTTTCTTCAAATCAGCTATTTCTTTTTCGTAGAAACAATTGGGTCCTTTGGATTGAGCTAGTTTAAGAGCTTCATGTTGAGTGGTAAGAGCACGGAATGCCTAGAATTCACAATTTTTTGTTTTAGAATATCTAAAGAGAGAAACTTACTCGATCCAAGTTTTGGTATCTGTAGTTGATGTTCACCATGTTTTTGTCCAGTCTCTCCACTTTTTCTTCCAAGACACTCTCATTTTTGTACTTTTCCTTAACCCATCTGGTGACACGTTCAACGTCAACAGCATCTGGAATCCCGCTGATCATGGCCAAGACATCAAAGAATGATGGAAGAGAAGGCGGCATTGTTACCATCTGAAAACTTTTAGAATTGAATTCAGAATTTCCAAAAAGTGAGATATGTGCTCATTTAACAAGAAATGACCTAGTATGGCGAACGAAGAGACAAATAGAGGATGAATCGATACGTGGAAAGGGGTGGAGGGCAGAGGAGACTCCTATGGAGAGAGAGAGAGGAAGAGAAAGAGTAGATGCTGAAGTAGAGATGAGGAAATGAAGGATGGAATATGCGGAATAGAGAGAATCAAAGATAAAAAGAGTAGAAGAGGGAGAGGGAGAGAGACCTCCAATCTACATATGAATAAAGACAAGAGAGGCCGTCTTCCACGTGTTATCAGTTTTAATGAAAAGGAGAAAACAGTAGAAGATGTAGCCAGTTTGGAGGACTAGAAAGAAAAATCTAGGTACATCTCTAATAGAAGGGCATGTGAACTCAGTTCCATTGAGGTACTTCTTATAGAAGAGCTTGTAGATATACACACTTTATGGAGTCTACTATTTCATAATAAGAACGTTTTAAGAATACAAATACCTGAAGACATAACGCTTTTGATAATGAAACCGGAATATTTATAAAGTTAACTCCATCGTTTCAGAACAGGAATTCCTTATGGCAAATGTCTCCTGATAAAAAGAAACAAGAACATTGCTAGCTCTTAGTGTCTTATCAAATGTAGCAATCCACTGTTATTGCTAACAAATATTTTCACATAGGAATCCGAAAAAAAAAACAGAAACCAAATACCAAAAACTACAGTAAGAATGTTAGAGACGTCAACAGGATCAACTTCTAATCTACGACAAAGACGGGTTCTGAGTACGGCCCCAATGACGTCATATATCTATTACCGTAGTTTTTGCAGTCCGGCAATGTCAAGGCTATCAAATCTTCGTAGCCCCAAATTAATTTCTAAATCTCAAACTCGAAAAAGCTTATGAACACTCATTTTTTTGAAAAATACCTCCGAAACTTTTCCCAGAATCCGAATCTTGATTGTTTTCTTTTTCCCATGTTCACACTGTTTTTATGACACTTTTTCTCTCTATTCTCTTTATTGTGACCAGTTCCTCCGCTGACCGACGAACACCCTATTATCCGTCCCGCCGAACGGCAGAGCTCGTGAGATTGTAATCGGTTGTTTGGACAAAGAGAAAGAGAGATAGACGACAGAAAATGACGTCATTTCGTATGTGCGAACAACAGAAATGAATCATTGATTTACGATTTATTAGAAAAATAATAGGCGATAAATGGAGATTGGAATGAGCAGAGAAAACAAGAGGAAATATGAGATCGATGATTGATTATTTATGAAAACCTTGATGTGAAAAAGAGACAATGATATGGGAAACTGGGGGACTGAAAAAGATATGGATAAGACAAACAATATTGTGAAAAATATAAAATATGAGGAGAATATTTGAAGATGTTCAAGTTATTGAGATCATTATGAAAGGCATGAAAACCTCTAACATAAGAGCACAGTTTTTAAGCACCAGCAGTCTACGACATTGTTGATATTTCTATCATTCAAAAGAAATAATCAATCCAATTACGAGGACTTTCATTATGCCCAAATTCAGCTCGATCGTCTCCAGAATAATGACCGTCCTTATCGACAGCTTCTGAATTCACCTCTTCCTTCTCATCGTGATCGTCACTCCATGAATCAGCTCCACAGCATCTATTTCCAGAAGATGGTCCTTCCGGAACCAGCAGACACATTACTTTGTTATTGAGAATGGAGTTTTGCTTAAAAGAAAAGAAATCACGTTATGAAAGTCTTTACATTGCCACAAACCTTTCTGAGAAACTCATTCTCCTTTTCGATTCTTTCAAATACTTCCGTTTTTATGTCCATCTTCTGAAGACGTTCTTCTAACTCTTCATTTCTTTTGATCAACTTCATTCGTTCTCCAACTCTTTGGCTCATATACCTCTCAAAAGTGTCGATTCTGGTCGTTTTACTCTCCAATTCCTTTTTGGTCTTCTTCAAATCTTTTTCAAGACTCTCAATGTGTCGATGGCATGTTTCAACTTCTTCGTCTAACTCTGAGATTTTTTCCTCTCTGTCTTCCTTTTCAAAACGACCCTTTAGTTTGATCATTTCCTTCTCTCTTTCCATGTCGTCAACCATAATCTGGAACTTCATTTTGTCTTTGTAGGCCTCTTCCAAAAGAGATTCTAGACGCCGGACTTTGGTGACCAATTTGAATTCATTTTCTCCTTTTTGTATCTCAAAAATCTTCTTTTGAAGAGTCAGTTCTTGTTTGTAAAACTCTTTTTCTCTTCTCAGTTGGAGAAGTTCCTCTTGCATCGATGCAAAGTTTGGGGCAGCCATTTCGATATGGATTTCGACTGAAATGAAGAAAAAAAATAAGATAAATGAGAAATCGGACTCGTAAAGGTGTGTAATAATGACGAATGAGTGGCGAATGAGACTCCCTCTAATTAAAGAGTCAACAATCAATACTGTAGACGAACCGTGGGATAGAGCTTTCCTTATGTCATTTCATTCTCACCTGTCGCTCATAGATGGTGTAGATTAGAGTGACAACCGATCATCCTTTGACGTTATGTCTATATTAGTAAAGATACATTAGTATGTTCTTAGAGGTAATTAGTGTACTTTCCCGCAGTTGATCGATGTGGATAGAGATGACGGTTATGGTAGTCTCCAATTTGTTCAATAGATTCTGTGAAAGGATAAAAATCTGTCGAGGTGAACCAATACACTAACAGTGATAGGAAGGTGTTATCACTTAGAAGGTTTTCACAGACAGAACATGTCTCAGATTTATTCCTTAATTGATGTCTTATAACGACTTGCAGCGGTGCCACAATTACAATACATAATTTAACGTCAGGGTTTATTGAGAATTAGCTCAAACATCCAAGGAATGGTCAATTTCAGGGATGGATAGTTTGGGTTGAAATATCTGGAATGCGAATCTGAGAGTGGTTGATAAGATGAGAGAAATGTGGAACAAGGTGAAAAGGGGAAAGGTAGATTAGAAAAAGTCAATCGCTGGAGAGAATTCAGGGAAATCGAGGTTGAAAATAGAAAATTATGAAAGTAATTCAGGTTCGTATGAACATGTTGTGATGGTAGTTCAGTTGTCAATCTGAGTCTCGACCATTTCGAAAGATGTATCCTGTTCCCCTTCTTCAGAATCCTCATTTTCCGGGTGCGCAACCTCATCATTGTCCGAAAGCTCTTCGTCTCCTGCTTCCTCTTGAGTGAACTCTGGAAGTTCATGTTCATATTCACCTCTAGCAGCCATTTGCTCTTCGGCCGACTCCTGATCATTCTGAATTTTTTTGCCCTGAAAACAAAAATCTCAGGGTATCAAGCAGATTTTCAGCAAACGTTCTCCCCAAACTTACACATCCAGGACAGTTCAAAAAACGATCGCGTCTTTCTACTTGTGCAGTCTCCTCATCATCTTCGTCATCGTTTTCCTCATCGTGTTCCTCAGATTCCCCCTCGCTCTCCTCATCCTTCACAGACTCATCACACTTGGCTTGATCTAGCTCCTCACGGATTCTTTTGTCCTGAAAAGTGCATTTTATAAAATCAGAGCTATGTTATTCGAACTCACCAAATCAGGACAAGCCAAGAGTTGTTCCAGAGTTCGATGCTGTTCAGGACAAGAGCATCCAACTTCCTTCTCCTCACCATTTCCATATTTAGGAGAAGTTTGAATCGAAGATAAATTTTCATCGAAGACTCCATAGTTGACTTCTTGATGAATAACATCTTTCATTGATTCTTTCGATTTCAGATGAATAGTTCTCTCTAATCTTGACATGTTCTCCAAAAGAGATTCCATTTGTTGGCGAGTCTTCTCAAACTCCTCGTGGAAATGAACATTCTGCTTTCTATCATCCGAGATTGTGTTCACTAGTTTGAAGAGAACATCTTTTGGTAGAACCTCTTCTTTAACTTCCGAGTTTTCGAAAGCATCTTTAACCAGTTGTTCTTCATTCTTCTTTCTCAAATAGTTATTCTCCTTGCGAAGATCCATGTTATCCTCACTCAACTTCTTCATCTCAGAACGATAGAATCTTGAAACCTTCATTTTCTCATTGATACATTCATCCCGATCTTTGTAGATGATATCCAGAAGACGTTCATTCTCCAGACATGCAACGTGCTTCTCCTGAAGCTTCTTCATCAATTTTTCGTTTTCATCTCTGATACGACAGGATTCACGAGTCAAGAAGGAGTTGTCTTTCTCAAGCCAAGCCTTCTCTTGCTCCAAACTTTTGATTTTAATGATGAGTTTAGCCCGATCCTCTTCGTTGATTATAACTTCTTTTCGTAGCTGCTCAATGTGAGTCATCTTATCTTTTGTATGAGCCAGAAAAGCATCACATGCAGAGCAGTTAGAAGGAGAAGAAGCCATTTGATGTAGTTGTTACCTAGATTAGAAAAAGAGTTATAATCAAGATATTAGAACAAGCATGAAGCAGAAGGTGGGTAGAGAAGAAAGAATAAACAAGATAACGCTAAACTGAGATTCTAATTGGAGAGCAAAAACTCAAGAAGTGATAGAATTTTCCAGTAACCGGCATCCCAGGGGATTTTTTTGACATTCAAATGTTGTAATCAGACTCAAATGTTATTTTCACAATGAATCCGTTCATGATATTTCCCATTTTGATTTCTTGACGTCAACGCCCTTTATCTCTACAGGATTCTACTCGGGAGAATGTAGTAATAACCAGTTCAAGTTTCAAGAAGTCATCAATTTTGAACCAAAACAAAATGAGCATGGTTTTAAATGACGTGATTTGTAGCATCTTTTGTAGTTCTGTCCACAAGTACAAAAAAAAGGAAAAACCTAAAATGATGAGTACCCGACTCAAAAATCTAATTTGTAGGCGTGTTGCCAACGGAAACCGCATCCAAAGAAAGAAGGGAGAGTGTGAGTGTGTGACGAGAGCTCTCAGGTAGGCGTGGCTGCTCTTCGGGTCAATGAGAGAGAGAGAGAGAAGCACCAATTATATGATTAGAATATGAAGGAAGAGGAGAAGGACCAGGTGCATGGACATATCGAAAACAAGCTGTTCTGGGTGAAATTAGAAATGAGCTAAATGAGATTGAATAGTGTAAATGGAGGCGGAAATTAGTTTCTGGAGTTGGAGAAAATATGTGAGAAGGGCAGAAGGGAATGCATATTTTACAATTTGAAACCGAAAATTCTGAAGACGTTGTAAAATCCAATAAAATTTGCTAAACATGAAATTTCAAAAACCTAGAATATCGTCAAAAGTTTCATACTATAATCACGCAACTTCCTATAATTGAAACAAATTCTAACCAAAAACTTTTTGGCTGAAATTCAGTAAAAACTGCCCGAATCGATCAAAGCCACATGAGCCGTAAACACCTATTTTCTGAAACCGATATAATGGCAGCGTTCTCCATCTGAGACCACCATGCTTTTCTAGAACGCCCAGCTAGGTGGGTATCGATCTTCGTTGTTAGAAGCAGAGACAAATTCTAGTCTAGACCCTGTTTTTCACGAGTTTTGTATGAGAGATGTGATGGCTTCGAGATATCTAAAGGGAATCTTGTTTTCAGAATTGGGCAGTGAGTTTTTAGAAGTATTAATGAGATGGTTTGTTGGATATGCTCAATAACAAAGAAATGAGATAATCGTATGTTGAGAAAATGTCTCATTTGTGAATATAATAGCTGAAAAATTCTCGAATATACATTTTTATACCATGTGGGCGGACAGAAAGAGACTAGTCTGTCTTCTGACCTTTATTCGAGAACGAAAAGAGATCAAAAACTCAAATATCTTTGATAGTTTTGTATCCAGCATCAGCTTGCAAAGTTATTGCACTTATATTGAAATCTCAGAACACTCCAAATGGTTTTTTCATTCAATCTCAAATACAAAAAAAAAAAGTATTCTGATTGAGCAAAACTAAACATCAAAAGGGCATTCTCAAAAGAGGAAAACATTAACTGAGACGAGACTGATGAGTAGACGTCAATGCTATACGAAATTATCACGCTTAATGAGTTCAAGATTATGATTTCTGATGGGGATAAAAATAACAATGTCATGTGATCAGTGGAGCACACTTTTTTGCAGAAGGACTATGAGAAGAGCTTGTGTGCAAGAGAGTAGGGAGCAAATAACAATCTGGGGGAAGGTTGAAAAGAAAACAAAGGAAGATGATTCGAAACTTTGAATACGGTAATCACAAATAGATCGAATTCAGACAGAGATTTCTGATAGAAGGTTCCAATTTTTCAAGTTTAAAATAATCGAAATACGTGAACGTGGAAGACTAACGAAAGCTCCACGATGATCCACGAGGAATGCAATTCAACTACTCAGAAACTATCTGAATAAGTTTTACTTTCGTTGAAAAGAAATGAACAATGAGCAATGAAACCGGTGATGATGTCGTCTCATTAGCCGGTAATTACAGTTTCGGTAAAATTCAAAATACTGCACAAGTGAGACAGTGATATCTTTCGATTCTAGTCATAGTCATTTCTTTAGGTAGTATTTATAAATTATTTTGGATCATTTCCCACTGAATCATATCCACATAAAACTGATGGTCCAACAATTGAAATTCCACCAGATGAACGGTATTTGTTGGTGAGTTATTCAGAAAACCGGAAAAAATAATGCAAAATTTTGTTTTCAGCCAGCCTACATGACCTATTTGATTTATATTATTCTTGGATCTTTAACTCTTCTTATCATTCTCCATCTTCTCCGACGTCGTCCAATTGATCATTTTGAAGGGCATCACAAGTTCTTCTATGATCGTGACGAAGAAACAGAATTATCAAATTTTCGAAAATCTAGACAAGTGGAAGAATCCAAACTATTTTATTATCAGAAACGAACAAACCACGTGGCAACTTCTCATAAACTTCGATCAACTTTTGCAAGAGATTTTGATATTAATGGAATGAGTGATGATGAGTATGCACAGGTTAAAAATGATAGATTATGTTAAGAAAAAACAACTGAAAAGTTTGATTTCAGAGAGAAAATGTGTTGATCGAGAAGGTTCGATTGAGAAGAGGACCACTTGATGATGAGGAAGAAATCTAGATGGGATATATTCAGACTTTTTTGATTTATTGTTTTCAACTTTAGAATCAATGAAGCTCTCAAAGAATTTTAACTGAACCCTTGTTCTTAAATTTCCATTTTCTGACTAGTAGAGAAAACAAATTCGATTCCATTCAATAAAAAATGTTTTCTGAATGTTGGAAATTAATATGAAAAGAGCATTTTCAGATAAGGAAAAGATCGAAAAGGCGGGGCTTTAAACGTAGACAATGACTGAATCAATGCTCGAAGGCCCTTGGGATTTTGTCTTATGGAAAAGCATAAGGGCGTTGCACTTTCTGCTTTAAAAGTAGTGAGAAGAACATTTCAGTTCCACTGAGAAAAAAGGTCCAATAACCTTCAATATAAGAGCACCTGTTGAAATTTTGTTGATAGAATATATATCATTATACTTGTTCTCGCCTTCTATAGAAATAGTCATCTTCTTTCTTATTCTTGTAAAAGTATCAACTTTTTAGCTTACAAAATTTATTCAAAAAAGTATGAAAATGGGGAAAAACGTAACAAAAACCCAATACATAAAAACAACAATTAAACATGAGACGATTTGCTTGTTCCAGGAGCACTGATGGTTTCTTCGACTGCGTAGAATGTGACATTGGTCCTTTCGTTCTCCTTGTTTGGCTTCTCCGCGACTTTCTCCACGTAGAAACTGCCATCCTCTTCATCACTTGCAGCTGCTTCAGCTGCATTCTCAAGTTGTTCAATGATCTCATCCTTTTCCATATTTGATTTCTTCAAACGATGAACTTCTCTTTTGAGTCGATCAATAGTGCTTCGTTGAGTGATATCTCTCTCCTTGTATGCATGCAAATCGGCCTTTACTCTCAATGCATAATCTTCCAAAGTGTCGTATTTTTCAGACCAATCCTCCTCAAATCCTTGTTTCCATTCATCAAATGGAAGAGCGGGTGAGACTTCTTTAGTCTTTTGAAGTTCCACAGTTAGCCTTCTGTTGATTTCCATCAATTCTTTCATACGATCATCTACTGCTTCCGGTGTATCTGTCTTTGAAAGCATCGTCTTCATCATTCCTTTCTGTGTTCTCTCAATCTCTAACTTTCTCTCCAATTCACGGATTCGAGTCATCATATGGGCTTTTTCAGTTTGTTGGTTGACGTCGGCAATGTACATTTCTCTGTACATGCTATTCACTTTTCGAATCTGACGATTGCATCCATCACAGTAGTATTGATTTGAGGTAGTAGGTGGATTGTAACGTTGCATTTTGAGATACAAATCTGTAATATGGATTAATGAGATGCATAGGGGAAGGATAAAAAACGGTCTTCCGAATTAAAGGTATCGTCAGGGAGAAGAACATCTGTTTAATGAATAATGAGAAATAGGTTTCCGTAGACTTGAAAGCCCATCAGTGTTTTAACTAAAAAGGAGTTAAGCTTTCGATGATAAGCATTTTATTATGGGGGAGACAAGGATCTTTCGCAGGGAGGAAGAGGGTAAGAATCAAGAAAAGGGGAGATGCTGAAAAATAGGGGAGAGCAGATCAAAAAAATGGCAAAAAGGTTGATGACGAAAAAAAAAACAATCAATACACCATAGGACGTCTCTCATTTGAATCGAACAGCTCACCTCAAGAAGATGTCACCTGTCTCTGACAGACAGAATGAGGCGAATAAACGAGATAATAATGGACAAGAATGGGCGGGGAGGATGAGGTCCCGCAACGATACGCTGCTAATGAGTCGACATATTATCCCATAGGCAAATTATTTGAAGGTTCTTCTGTAGATGTGAGAAAGGATCAATAATTCGAATCTTATGTAGAAAATCAGTATTGATTATAGAAACGAAAACCAGAATGATAGCATTAGAAGATCAGAACATGTCATCAGAATGAGAAAAGAGAAAAATTTGGTTACATGAGGAATGGTTCATAAAGGAAATAAGGCAGTTTTTCTCTTACTTTTACTCGTCCCAAGAAAAAGACTGGCTCTGAAAAATCCTAGATTTTGAAAGTTAGCACAACGAAAAAAGTGTTCCAAATAAAAACTTTATCAAAAAAGACTGGACACAAAGAACTGAATAAGAGTACTCCAAATACAAAAAAAGTGTGAGACAACATTAAGATTAGGTATGACATTTCAATATGAAACCGAGACATTTATGTCAAGTATCATGTATTAGGTTGTTTGGTTGAAAATTTCGTTCTAAAAACCGTGGAAACCGTCATATTATTGGTTTCAAATGAACTGACACCTCGTGACGTCACACTGCCCGGGACCCAAGTTGGAAAACTTTCATGGTAGTTTTATTTTGATTTTTTTCAGGCAGGTTCCGCACGCAAAAATTATTTTTTTCTGCTCCAAAATTTTATTTTGGGTAGAAGAATTGAATGTGCGGGCGAAAACTGCCTGATAAAAATCCCGAAAAAAAAATAAATACACTGCGTCCAATAAGGATAGGACCCCCCTCAAATTTACGGGTCCAGCCAAATCTAAAAACTTTATGAAAAATCTGTAAATGCCATTTGATTCCAAATACAAAATAACCCCCGGCTACAATTTTTTATGATCCTATCACTTTCCATACTCAGATAGTAGAAAAAACTCATTTTTTCAGCTGTCCAATAAGGATAGGACCCCCTGTCAATTGGGGTGAATCCATGATTTTTTCGAAGTTTTCATACTTCAAAATGATTTATTTTCACATTTTCGGACGTTTTATGAAACTTCTGAATACTTCCGACCGTTTCTGAGAAATATCACAACTCGATGAAATCCCACTTTTTAGAAGGTTTACATGTTTTTTGCTCTAATTTTATTAAATGGAAGGTATGATGGTTAGGGTTTTCAGGAAATCTCTGGAAATGCTGAACCATGATGAAAATTATAACAGATACTGATTTCTGACCCATCTGGGTCATCCCGTGCCAAGAATCTACATATTTGTGAAATTAGAGCAAAAAACATGTAAACCTTCTAAAAAGTGGGATTTCATCGAGTTGTGATATTTCTCAGAAACGGTCGGAAGTATTCAGAAATTTCATAAAACGTCCGAAAATGTGAAAATAAATCATTTTGAAGTATCGAAAATTCGAAAAAATCAAGGATTCACCCCAATTTCCAGGGGGTCCTATCCTTATTGGACAGCTGAAAAAATGAGTTTTTTCTACTATCTGAGTATGGAAAGTGATAGGACCATAAAAAATTGTACCCGGGGGTTATTTTGTATTTGGAATCGAATGGCATTCACAGATTTTTCATAAAGTTTTTAGTTTTGGCTGGACCCGAAAATTTGAGGGGGGTTCTATCCTTATTGGACGCAGTGTAGCTACCATGAAAGTTTTCCAACTTGGGTCCCCATGAGAGTGACGTCACGAGGTGTCAGTTCATTTGAAACCAATAATATACGTGGCTTAAATCGCCAACGTAGTTCAACAACCGAACTGTAAAATCTGAAGGAAAATTTGGCGCTCATTAAAAAAAGACGGTATTTTCATTGTTGTGTCTGATGGAGCAATGCTCTGTGAGAAAGACGACTAGATCTTCAGAATTTTTCCATTGAAGAGTTAGGCTGTCCGACAACTTGAAAACGCAAACCGCATCTCGAAAAAAACCTGTAGCTGAAATTCCGCATTCAAAATGCGAACGGTACTCCGAAACCAGAGGTAAATTTTTCAGTGTTTTTTGTACTGGGAGCCTTCAAATCGTTTCCAGCTCTTTCTCCAATATTTAAATTGAACCCAAGTGCATTGAATGAGTACTATGAAGAGCCAAATACTGGTTTTTGAGCAAATCCTCAGATTCGGTTTTACTTCCGCTCTTAGAAAGGTGCTCAATGAAAAAAACTTTCATGGTCTTTTTCCAATAGCAAGAGGCGCTAGACTAAAATTAGTTTGTGTATCAATAATTATGTCTTCCTGGTACTAAACTATCGCAGAAAGACCTGATCTCCGTATTATGCGTACACGTAGTGGTGAAGGTTCGGTTAAAGGCGCATCGAATTTTCTCAAGGTGTTCCCCGCAACGATTACAGTAATAAAACCGTAGTTTGCAGTTCTTTTACCATAAACTTTTTTTCGCGGCGCTGAAAATAAATTAAAGTCGTGGCGAGGGACTCATTGAGAAAATTCGATGCGCCTTTAACCGAACCTTCACCACTACGTGTACGCATAATAGTTGTTTCGCGGAGATATGGCCAGAATAAAAAATACCCAAAAACTATGCAATTTCAATAATCAGTTAATCTCGAATGAAATGCTTCGGAGAAAGTTGAATAGCTAGGATATTTTGTATTGATAGTGGTCTATAAAATGTAGAAAAAATCTCAATAGTCAATATCAAGAACTCGAGTATTTAGAAAAACGTTTTTGAGCCTTTAAAAAAACGACATTTTCAACCGAACAACCTAATATATTCAATCTATAACCAAGCAAAACACGAACATACTGGAACATCTGATATTTTGAAGTGCTCTTATTTGTAGTTACCCTCCTCTCTTGAAAAGCAGAAGGCATGATATCCGGGAAAATCTTACGGTAAATCGTAAAATTGACAAAACTTTTGAATAACTGCCTTCCAAAACGCTTTTCGGGTTAGAGATGAGATTTTTACATGCTCTTCATTCAGTAATCTCTTTGCGCAGAAATGCGCGAAATGGACACTCAGAAACGGCGTTACAGTTATTATGAAGATACTTCTGGAATTCACCATTTTCGCGTAAAACATGGATACAGGATTAAAATATAGACGGTCTTTATGACCAAACAAATAACATGAATAAGAAAGATCAGATTCCGAAAACAAACATCAGCTCAACCAAAACTTGATCACTCTTCCGACCTATGTAAAATATTCTGAAAGGGATGATATCTGAAAGCGCCTGTTATTCGTCCTGTGGTTGATCATAAACTTGTCTTTCGACTTGGAACCTAGGCAATACTGTATCAAGTATCACGTAAATTCAATCTACAATCAACCAGATTACGAATGCTTTCCCTACTTCACAATTTGTTCTGCCGCACCGCCTCATTACCGTTACCTTGATGCTCCCGACTGTCCCTTTTGCATGCAGACCAAGCCATTGATTTGATCGATCGAAGAATCGAGAACTGATCGTTCCGGAACAATATGCATTCTTATATAGTGAGAAAAGTAGGGTAAAGGTCAACACGGGAACAAATATTTTTGAGTAGAGGGCGTTCATTTTTTCGTAAAAAAGTTCATTTTTCAACCATTTTCTTTTTTTCGTTGACCTTTGACCTTTACCCTACTTTTTTCACTATATAAGAATGAAAATTATCTCGAAACGATCAGTTCTCGTTGGTTGGATCGAACAAAAGGACGACTTGGTCTGCATGCAAACGGGACAGTCGGGAGCATCAAGGTAACGGTAATTAGGCGGTGCGGCAAAACAAATTGATGTTTCCATTAGTTTTTAGTGAAGTAGGGAAACCATTCGTAATCTGGTTGGTTGTGGATTGAATTTACGTGATACTTGATACAGTATTGCCTAGGTTCCAAGTCGAAAGACAAGTTTATGATCAACCACGGGACGAATAACAGGCGCTTTAAGATATCATCCCTTTCAGAATATTTTTCATAGGTCGGAAGAGTGATCAAGTTTTGGTTGAGCCGATGTTTGTTTTCGGAATCTGATATTTCTTATTCATATTATTTGTTTGGTCATAAAGACCTTTTATATTTTCATCATTTATCTATGTTTTACGCGAAAACGGTGAATTCCGGAAGTGTCTTCATAATAACGTCTGTATTTCGGTTTCTGAGTGTCCGTTTAGATCGAAGTTTTCGGCGCATCCGCCCGAATAGGTTAAATGTCGTGCAAAAAAACACTTACCCGTACCTTCTGTTTTTCAAGAAAAAAGAGGGCTGACGAGAATTAAAATTCGCTGAAATAATCTTTGCAATTTGGCGAAAAAAATCTCGTCATCTGAAGAGACTACTTAAAGATGTTTGATGGTTTGACGCCTGCTATGAGATGGATGTGTTGGAAGAAGGCAAAAATATTTAACTGTAATAAGAGTGTTGGTGTTTCGACATCTACTTGAAGATCATCGTTTTATGGGCATTTGGTTTCCTGAGCTCTTCTATGTTCAACGGAGCTTTTGGAAGTGGAAAAATTGATAATTCTGTGATTGTGACCATAATCTAGTATACTAGAAACTAGACAAAAACGCTCAACATCCCTGTTAAACGAAAACGAAAGCGAAAAGACGAGACATTCTTGTTGAAAGTCAGAAAAGAGCATCAGAGGAATAAATGAACTGGACATCTGGAAAACAACTCTTTGGAAGCACTTTCGACTTGTGTAGTTGCCCGATTTTATCGTTTTTCTGTCAAGTAACTGAGAAACATCGAGTTGAATCGTGTTGACAAGTGCGAGATGTGCCTAAAATTTCTTTCTGTTTCTGCGTCTCTTCCTTCTTCTCTCTCTCTCCTTCGTCGCCATAATCACTAGGCGATTCTCGTTGGTTTCCGTGGTTCTGGAGGATGTAAAACCTGTAGATTCGTGTGTTCGAAGCAAGGATATAAGAAACGAACACGTTACAGGTATTTTTATCTTTCAAACTGAAAAATCCTGTAGAAAGTTTTGAAAAGTTGTAGAAACTGAATAGCCAAAAAAGATATTGAGTAGAATTAGTAACATTTCTGAGAAAATTTGAAAGAAATTCGAGTAAGCTTCGTGTTAGCGGAGCTTTTATAACGAGAAGTGCTGAGAATCGGGGGAAAATTGATAGAAATTATCGACTATTCTTCGAAAAAGAAGATAAATTTTTTGTACCTTTCATTAATTTCTCGTCTTCTCACCTAATACACGTCGACAGTGATACGAAATCGTATCAAACTGCTGAAAAAAGTGAAATTGAAGTGATTTTCATTCATTAAATCGTTCGTTTTTTGCTGAAAAAGCAACGACGTCGATGAGATGAAAAAGGAAAGACAACGAATCGAACGGAAGAGGGAGAGGTAAGTAAGAAGCCAGAAGGGATGAGCCAGGTGGTCGAGATCGTGGTAGATGCTCCACGTGTAGCATCTATCCGTCTTGATTGCTCGGCGAACCCGCACGGTGATTTTCTTTTATTTCTTCGTGTCTAAAAATCATGGAACTTGAAAAGTGAACGAACACTCAGAAACCGAGTTACAGATGTTATTCTCAAGGCAGACCTCGAATACACCGTTTTCGCGTAAAACATAGATAAATGATGAAAATAGAAAAGGTCTTTATGACCAAACAAAAAATATGAATAAGAAATATCAGATTCCGACAACAAACATCAGCTCAACCAAAACTTGATCACTCTTCCGACCTATGAAAAATATTCTGAAAGGGATGATGTCTTAAAGCGCCTGTTATTCGTCCCGTGGTTGATCATAAACTTGTCTTTCGACTGGGAATCCAGGCAATACTGTATCAAGTATCACGTAAATTCAATCTACAGTCAACCAGATTACGAACATTCTAAAATTCTAATATCTTAAAGCGCCTGTTATTCGTCCCATGGTTGATCATAGATTTGTCTTTCGACTTGGAACCTAGGCAATACTGTATCAAGTATCACGTAAATTCAATCTACAATCAACCAGATTACGAACATTCTAAAATTCTAATATCTAAAAGCGCCTGTTATTCGTCCCATGGTTGATCATAGATTTGTCTTTCGACTTGGAACCTAGGCAATACTGTATCAAGTATCACGTAAATTCAATCTACAATCAACCAGATTACGAACATTCTAAAATTCTAATATCTAAAAGCGCCTGTTATTCGTCCCATGGTTGATCATAGATTTGTCTTTCGACTGGGAATCCAAGCAATACTGTATTAAGTATCACGTAAATTCAATCTACAATCAACCAGATTACGAATGGTTTCCCTACTTCACTAAAAACTGATGGAAACATCACTTTCTTCTGCCGCGCCGCCTCATTACCGTTACCTTGATGCTCCCGACTGTCCCGTTTGCATGCAGCCCAAGCCATTGATTTGATCGATCGAGCCATCGAGAACTGATCGTTCCGGAAAAAATTCATTCTTATATAGTGAGAAAAGTAGGGTAAAGGTCAACACGGGAACAAATATTTTTGAGTAGAGGGCGGTAAAAAAGTTCTTTTTTTTTCAACCATTTTTTTTCATAGTTCACACGGCGGTTTTCAGATTCAAAAACTCTTTTCTCTGGAAATTCATCACGGCTGTTGTAGATCAGTTTTTTATAGTCCAGTTCTTATTCCCATCGAATAAACGCCCAAAAAACACATTCCTTCAAAAATTTTCCACGTGATCCTCCATCGAAATAGAAACTTTTGGAACTGAAAGATCTTTCGATAAGATAAACATTTTTATCCAAAAAAGTAGATTCTCTCAATTTAGTATTTCATATTTTGAAAAATACGAAAAGCATCTGATCAACATTGCGATCAACTAAAAATGGCCACAACAGCAAGTGCAGTGGTTCCGGATCTTTCGAAAGTCGTTTTCAATCCATCGAAATCTGTGACTTTTGTACCAGTTGCAAAGAAACAATGTGTTAATGTGGAGGTTACGAATAACTCTCCAACTGATGTGGCCATTAAATTCAAGAATACTGGACCCACTATTTATAAGACAAATCCACCACAAGCAAAAATTGGAGTTGGAGAAAAGAAGACGTTCCAATGCATTTTCAAAGGACAACCAAAGGAAAAGTGCAAGACTAACGATAGGTTCAGTGCTCTTCTATTAGAGTAGTTATGAACGAAAAATTCCAGATTCACTGTCGTTGCCATTGCTGCATCGAAGAACGTTGTGATTGAGAAAGCGTGGAAGAATGCACACAAAACAGCAACTCTTAAACATAAGATTGCAATTTTGTTTCAAGGAGTTAATGATCAACAAGAGAAAGATACACAACAAGCAACAAATAATGAAGAGGAAGATGATAAGGATCGTCAGGGACAAATGCGTTCAAAGAAAGTGGTGGAGACTACGAAACAGAAGAAGGTTTGTTTAGATTACTGTACTTTTATAGGTACAATAAGATCTGCATTAGCGTCGTTTAGTGATAGTTTTGTTGTGAATTCTTCATTGTTACAAGTCGTACGATATTCTGATTTTCAGGCAACCGTGGTGATGTTTATGAGAAAAGAAGGAGATTCGATATCAGATGAAGATGATGAAGAATGTCAAGGAACTGCTCCAGCTGCTGATGCTCCTGGTGATGATATGATGACTACTCGTCCGGCTGGAAATTTCACTGGTCAAGTCACTACGAATGAATCAACTGGATCTGGAAATCCGAAAAGCGAGTTTCGTACCACTCGTCCTGCCGGAGCATTCACTGGTCAAGTTGCTTCGAATCCAACTCCCGGAGCACCAATTGATCCAAAAAGCAATGGACTCAAAACAACTCGCCCTGCTGGAACATACAATAATCAGGTTACTCCCAATGCTGCTTCTGGAGAGAATGCCGAGTTCAAGACGACGAAACCTGCTGGAAATTATGATAATCCACAACAGAATAACAACAAATGATAAAGAGAACTTTGATGGATTGAAATGAATTTAGATTGATTTTGTTTCATTGTTTTTCAATAGTTTGATTATATCATTTTCTGGGTTTTTAAGTTGTAGGTGTTCACAACTTTTGAAGATTTGATTTAAATTTTCGGCTCGTCAGAATAGCTCAACTGAGATTGAACTGGTCGGATTGACAGTTAGTGAAGGTGATTATAAGTTTTTATAAGTATCGGAAGTTACTGAAATTTTTGTTCCTACAGATATAGGAGAATACCGAGCCAAAATGAAGATCCACTCCACATAGACCATCTACAAGCTTTTCTGGACTGTTATATTCTCCTCAATAATCAGAGCGATTCAGAAATATTACAGGTTCGGTAGAACGTTCGGCACTCTATTCCAAATAAAATTTCAGGCTACAAATTCTAAACTTTAAAGTACAGTAAAAGATTCGATTCCCCTTTTCCAAATGATTCCCCGATGCTTCTATTTTCCACCCTTCATTCAGAACTGGTTCGTTCATTGGATTATTTTGCAGATTCTTCACTTCGAAGCAAAATAAAATCAAAACAAAACCATATGTAGAAAAAACAGGAAGCAGCTCTTCTGTGAATAAAAAAAACCTCTTTTTTGTTCTACTCTTTCCCATTTTTTTCACCCCAATCTTCTCTATTTCTCATAGTGTGTCCGACCGGAAAACAGGAATAAAATGAGTGTCTTCTTCTTCTTTTCTTTCTTCTCTCCACCTCTTCTTCTTCAGAATGACTCCATCTGTGTCTTCTTTTTTTTCCGAAAACGAAGGACCGCCCGTATGTTGTTGACTCCGCCCACTTTGTCTTCTTCTTCTTCTCTCGGGAGCACCTGCCCCTTGTCGAGTCATTTCATATCCTCTTCTTCAGAGAGTCCCTCTTCAGAATGTATCTATTCGCACTTCTTTGTGGTGTATTGTTAGTTTTTAAGCAGGGTAAGTCGAGAGTAGTCTTCAGAAGTTTCGACGTCTTCAGAGAAGGGAGGAAAAAGAAGAAAATGACAAATCAAATTTAGTGAGAAGAAGAAGAAGCTCGGAGGGATATTATTAGTTAACAATAAGTTCGTAACGAGTCATCTCTCTTTCTTCAATTCACAACATTTCTCATCTAAAAAGTGTTTCATTCTTGTAACATCATGGAGACTTCTTCTGCTCCGACGTCGTCTTCTATTTTAGTATTGCCCACTATTTTGTGTCACCTTTTTGATGGTCAGTTACAAATTGCAATTTTTTGAAACGAAATTGAACTAGTTTTTTTTTGGATTTACTTTTATAAAGAATAGCTTGGTCAGCTGACCTAGAAGAGAGTAAATAGAGAACGTGAGAACCAAATTTTCGGGGGGAGTCCAGTTGGTTTTTGAGTATTAGAAGAGAAGGTCCCAAACTTCTGAACCTGGTGAAAACCTTATTTAAGCAAAGCAAACTGAATGCTTTCGCTGAAAAACTAGGTTTAAAAAATTGGTCTAGAGTTCCCTCAACTTCCAATCTGTGTAATTCTATGGTTATTGTTCAAAACGTCACCAAATCTGCAAATAGTTTTCAATCAAATCCTTCAAAAGAATATACAACTTTTCAGTATAATATGTCTATTAGAATTTTTGTCAAACACCGTTTCCGAATCCTCCCAATTTTTTTGTTTTGTTTTGTTCTGTCAAAAGATAGATGACATATTATGTCTCCTCCCACAATCGGAGACTTCTGAACGATGATGAATGATTCAAAGGTGTCTTATTCTTATTGAAACGAGAAGAAGATGAAAAAACAAAATGAATTGATACCCATGAGAATTTATGTACAAAAATAGGTAGATTGACTTTCATTGTTTTGAGAAGATCTCTTTTACAAGAGCATTGACTGGTCTGTAACTAGGTCATCATAGAGTAATGAACCAGTGAGATTATCCTATTGTTCACATTATAACTGCTATGGCTGGTCAACAAAACAATATGAAAACATTCATCGTGAAAAAGTTTCACTTTCAGCATGTTCACGTGGAGCTCCTCCCACAATTCAACAACCTTCAATGTCAAGTGCAGTGGCTCTTTTGGGTCAAGATGTCGACTTTACGTGTATTGTTAATGATCTTGGAAGTCATATGGTTAGTGATATGAGCAATTTGAGCAAAAGAAGAAGAAGCCGCGCACGTCTTTTGACACGAAAAAACCGATCCATTATAGGTAGCATTTGTCAAAGCGGACTCGCCTCCACGATTGCTTTCTTTCGATGAAAAAGTGTTTCGACGAAGGGATAAGTACGAATTGAAACCACGAATTGGAGATCTTCATAATGAATGGGTGCTCACTATTAAAAATGTTCAGGTTTGTTATGGACCTTTTAATGGAATATTGAAATGAAAGTTTGTGGCTGGTAGAGCTGACGTTTATACTTTGAGATCTGAAAATGAGCCCCGGTGTTTTGGAAAGTCTACAGAGTGTCTTCAAGCCCTTCAATTTCTTCCCATTTTCATAAAATATTTTTCCAGGAATCCGATCGAGGCAACTATTCATGTCAAATCAACACTGAACCAATAATCTTATCCACTGGAGAGCTTGATGTAAAAGGTACGTTCGTATAGTTTCTTAAATGAGTTCCTTCTTCTTCTTTGCTCTTCCCTTTGCCTTCTTTCATTTCACTTACTAAATCCTAATCCGTTTGCCTCTTCCTTTTCATTTCCCAACCCAAGATAAAGTGCGAGAAGAGCAAAGTGTGAAAATAGATTTGTATGCAAATGAGAATCCTTTTTCCTCCCCGCCAATTCAGTTTTTTTGCGTGCTCCTGGGAGCTCGGGAGAAAATCTAAGACATATTGTTTGGGAACACGAAGGGGAACACCTTTCAATTATCTTTCTTTCGGAAGACGGAATTAAACGGAAGTCCCCACCAAAAGGGTAATTAAAGAGAAGGTGACAAGCCATATTCAGAAGACAATGGGTGGAACGGAAAGGGTTGAAGGTTATTAAATAATTAGGTTGTTGAAATGGAAAAGGAGGAAGTTCTTAACGGATTCGAATTACATGAATTCAAAAGAAAACAGTAGATAATAGGTCAAAATGTTTACATAAGAAACTTTTGGTTATGAATTAGAAATCTTGAAGTAGTGTTATGGGGATAGAAAATGGGAAATCTGATATCTAGTTATTGAAATAAAAAGTAAACATTGAAAAAAACCTGAATAAAAAGATTTAGGTTTGCGTTAAAAATATGACAAAACCAGTTTGCTCATCTGAAATTTTTGAGAACAGCCTTGAAATTTATCTCATTTTGTCCCTATGTCTATCATTATGAAAGTTACTTTCCATCAAATTATTTCCATTTTCCCCAAACACAGACTTTTTCATCTTTTGATTTCTATTTTTTTTCATTGCAGTTCCACCAATCGTTTCTCGTAGCACACCGGCTGCTGTTGAAGTTCGTGAAGGAAATAATGTGAGTCTGACGTGCAAAGCAGACGGAAATCCGACTCCAACAGTCATCTGGAGACGACAGGATCGTCAAATAATCCGATACAACGGTGCAACTGGATTCGGAGGTTTGTGTTGTCCTTTTTGAAGGGAAAAAGAATGAGTCATTTGATATCCACAGAGCACTCTTTCTCACACCAACTTTACAAATTTCGATGAAAATTTCGAAATATATGTTTGAACAACATCAAAGAATTGTGTATCAGATAAAGGGGTTTCCCTGTATTAGAAGAGCAAATGCATTTGTTTTAGAAACTCCGATATATTTCAAATTGTATTCTTCCTCAAACTTCTCAGAATCCATATATTTCTAACTTTTCCTTTCTCCCCTTCTCATTTGCACATAATCAAATCTTTGTCTGCTCATATACTATTTCGAAGGGTTTCACTTGATTAGTCCTTCTATGTGTCCTCCTTTGAGTAATTAGGCGGACAACAATTAAAAGTGCCGAAAGGATGGAATAGAGAGCAAAAAAAAAGAGAAAGAAAAGAGCAACAATATTTCCGCTTTTGATGTCTCAAAAGCATCTGGAGACAGACAGTCCGTATTGTGAGAGGAAGCTGTAGAAAAAAAGAAACATCTGTTTGGATAGAAAACAATAGGAGGAGGAAAAGGTTACCTGTTTAGGGTTGATTGCGCAATTGAACTAATTGATATACCAGTTCGAATGAGGTAGATATTGAGAAACTGTTATGCGAATTAGCCTACCGAACTTCTACTGAATCCATAGAGAAGCTTTTTTTTAATGGCTAACTCCAGACAACATGACTTGAACCAATCTCGAAGTTTTTTAATCGTTCTGATACTTTCAAAACTGTTCATAATTAAAAATACTTCCGAATATTCAAAGCTTTTTTTTCAATAAGCAACAGTTTCACAAGTTACAACTCCACACTTCCTGTGAAAGTATCATGCCTTTTTAATAGAGACTTCTTCCCCCATATCTTGAACATCTTGTTCAAACACATTGCCTAATAAATAAGAATAATAATAACGAAGAATCAAATGCGCGAAGAGTGCTAATTGAGTGGATAAAAGATGGAGTATCTAGTAGTAGTAGTTGACCTCATTGAGTACTTCTTCTCTAATGGGATTGAGCATATGGTATGGGAAAGAGAGCTCATGCGAAAATGAAGAAGAAGAAGTCAGAATAACTACGAAAATGGGTAATTAGATGGATGTTCAGATGAAGAAGAAGATGGAAATGTCTCTCATAATAATTTTGTTAATGTGCATAACTGAAGGGACTTAGAATTAGGATTAGCGAATTGAACGACATTGTTTTTCACTCATGATTTTCAAATCCTCTTTTGAAAGTGCAGAATATAAATTCCAAATTTCAGCCAGTGTATTCCATGGACCAGTTCTTCATTTGACCAAAGTATCCAGAAAGCATATGAGTGAATATGTTTGTGTGGCAAGTAATGGAATTCCACCAGATGAATCATGGACCGTCAAACTTTTGGTCACGTGTAAGTTTTCACTTTTTACAGATGTTTCTGATATCAAAACTTGAACTAGACTTCTCCAAAAACAATACATAGCAATTTTTGCTTTTCAAGTTTTCCCGAACTTGAATGATCTTATCTGATTACTGTATCCATACTGTAGCTAATGGGAGCAATCTGTTTAGAAAGCCTTCTGGAACTGCAGAACGTCAATTTTTATAGTACATTTAAAATCCTATACAGAGTGAAATTCCAACTTTCCGAACCTGCATTTTTGAGCTCTTTTTCGATTTTGAAATCTGAACTTCATTTTGTCTCAAAAGATCCTTACCCAAACAACAAGATTTTCAATTTAAATAACTGACTCATACACTTTTCTTCTCAACTTATTTCCAACTTTCGTAACAAACATTGTTTATTTTTTGTTTCCATCTCTGAAGTCTACTTTCTATTTCTTTTTCTCTTTTTTTTCCAATTTCAAATCGAGCACACTCTCATCATTTTATCCCTTTAGAAAGAGATGAACAAACTTTAGAAAAGGATAGAAAAAGAAGTGTTTGTCGTCGTTGTGTATTTTCACTATTCTCACAAATTTTATTCATGAAATTCAAAATTGAGGAGAAAAGGGAGGAAGAGATAAAAAAAGGAGTTTGAGAAAGTATACCTTCATTTTCAGTCCCTCCATTGGTTCAAGCACAATCTGAAACAGTTCAAGCAAGTGTTGGTTCAATGGCAAGAATGGTTTGTACGACAGAAGCATGGCCAAGACCTGAAATGGGATGGGAAAAAGATGGAGAACCAATTTATGAAAGTAATAATGTTGCAATGGTGAGTTTTAATATGAAAGAAGGTACACTGACTGAACTCTTTTTTTGTTGAAAACCATTTTTGAAGTTAATTGTAGTATTCAGTTGTCTTGAAATTGAGAGTACAGTAACAGGATTGAGCCTTATTGAGATCATTGACTTTATTGAGCTCGAAACGGTCCCAGTTGGTACTCCGGATGGAATATCGTTTTCAGTTTTCTCATTTCTCAGCTTTATCACTTTCATTTCCAGACCCACACCGTCTCTGGTCAATACCATAGTGTTCATATTCTTGAAATTCGAAATGTTCAATCATCGCATTTCGGAGTTTATCGATGTGTTGCAAAGAATGATAATGGAATTCATCATTCTCAAGTCACTCTTACTCGTAAGCCTTTCTTTAAATCGTATCGTATTCAACAAATAATTTCAGAAACTTCTCACAATCATTTCACTCATTCAAATCTCATTCCTGAAGGTAAGCTCCGCCTCTTTTTCCTTTCATATTTTGAGTGTCTTTTTGTAGTTTATAGTCCCACAAGTTTTCTGCTTTTTCTTCTTTTTTTTTCTACGTGTCTCTCTTGTTTTGCTTGCTCTTTTTCTTGCACTTTCACCATTTCAGGATCTGGAATGGATATACCACGTGGATATTCTGAAGATGATGAAGGCGATGATGAAGAGGAGGAAATCGACAATGAAGCAGATGAAGAAGAAAATGGAAATGGTCCTTTTTTGTGTTCTTTTTTGCACTTTTCATACTCACTTTTGCTTGTTTTCTTTCTTTCTCGAAGAAGCGAGTGCTAAGAGATTCTATTGGTTACGATGGAGCACGTTTTCTGACTGAATAATAACCAAATTAATAAGGGCTGTCTTATCAAAAAACACAAAAATCTCTTATATAAGGGCATCCAAAATGTAATAGAGTAGAAAAATTTGATATTGCTTCTGAGCCTGAGATTGACAGAAATTCTTGTTTTTTATTGGAAAATTCAGAAATATTTGAAACATACTTCGAAAAAGCTCGCTCTATCTCACAAAATTTTATTTCCAGTAAATTTCGATACTAACTATTTAGCATGTTGTTCAATGTATAATTTCAGATTCTCGTGAACTTCCATCATCACCTCCAGAGCTGGAATTCTATTCACAAGCAAGACGACATGAATATCGAAATGCTCCGACCACACATTCAGGCATGATAACACGTCACTCTTTCTCTTTTTTATTCTTTTTGTGGAATCAAAAAAGCAAAATGCAGAGAACTTATAGAATTAATTAATGCCTCGAACCTTTCTAGACCGTGAGAATATACTTCACTGACCAATTACACTAGATAAATAGAAAAGAGATTCAGAGGGATTTTTGTTATAATTCAGATTTTATATCTTTTTTTTTCAGAGCTTCGAGCAATTCAAGTCGATTCATCCAGTCTACCTTCACTTCTCATTTCAATAATTGTTTTCGTCGTTTTCTACGGGTTTTAATTCAAAATTTTCACTTTCTGATTTCTAAATTGCCTCTGTATTCTATGGTATTATACAATGTGTATAAAATTATTATATGAACTATTTTCTGGAAATGGTAACAGGAAAAACTGAATTAGAACTGTATTTATTAGAATTTATCAGATGTAGGAATATCATTTTCTTTTCTTATCAGCTCCAAAAACATCACCTCCGACTGCAGCCAATGTCTGATAATTAGGATCGAATGTGGCTGCTTTTGCATTCTGAATTTTGAAAAAATTAGTAAGGGTACCGCTCTTCCAGCGAGCTTGCTGTGAAATAAACGCCAAAAATGTAACACCTTATTAGCAGGTTGAATAGGTCTTTTGTCTGCCCCTCCAGGCTTCTTATCCGCACCAAAAACATCACCGGCCACAGCAGCCAACGTCTGGTAATTTGGATCCATCGTTGCCGCTTTTTGATTCTGAAATATGGAATCAGATGACCTAGAATTCCAAAAGCACCATACCTTATTAGCTGGTTGAATAGGTTTTTTATCCCCTCCACCACCTCCTGCAGCCTTCTTATCAGCTCCAAAAACATCTCCACCAACTGCTGCCAATGTTTGATAATTTGGATCCATAGTTGCAGCCTTTTTATTTTTATCAGCTGGTTGAATGGGTTTTTTGTCTCCGCCCCCTCCAGCAGCTCCTCCTCCATCTTTCTTATCAAATACATTATTATTGAGACCAGCCAATGTCTGATAATTTGGATCATGTGTTGCTGCTTTTGCATTCTGATCTGCTGGAGCAGCTGGTCCTCCTCCTGCTGCAGGAGCACCGCCTTCTTTCTTTGCAAACACATTATTATCCAATCCGGCCAGAGTTTGATAATTCGGGTCATGAGTTGCCGCCATTCCAGGTTTAGCCCCAGGTGCCGGAGCAGCTGGAGCCAACCCTCCTTTCATTTCAAAAACATTGTTATTAAGTCCGGCGAGAGTTTGGTAATTCGGATCGTACGTAGCTGGAAAAAAATTTTGGATTCTCTTCAAACAAACTTTTGAATATTACCAGCCATTGCAGGTTTAGCAGGGGCAACTGGAGTGGCTGCTGCTGGAGCCAAAGGAGTCGGAGCAGCTGGACTTTTCCCGTCTGTTGAACTCTCTGTAGCCGTTGTTCGTGTATCTTTCGTGCTTTTCTCAGATTGTTCCAGCTTCTGGCCACATTCTTTTTTCTTCTGAAATCATGACAGTTTGTGGTTTTATTAAAATTAAGACTAAATACCTTTGAACATATAAAAAGAAGATGAATCGTGGCAAACAAAGAGATGAAAACGTAGAAAAGAGATGACATCATCAGAATCATCTTCTTCTGAATAAGAAGAAAAAAGTTTCCAAATAATGAAAAAAAGAAATGGAAAATATAGTGTCAATCAATCAAAGTTTTACCAAGCTGGTCACGGTTTCATCTTTTTTTTGAAGATTCTTCCAGAATTATGCAGTTTTCGGAGAACAATTAACTCGAAATATTCAAGATTTATTATCAAGTTGGTCAGACAAGAAAACACATAAATTTTTGAATACTTCGATTCCTTTGTCATCATAGTCCCCTGTGTCGTCTGTCAAAAATCAATTTTCAGCAAAGTTTACAAGTGGTTGCACAATAAGCCATTCTTTGAGCTGTAGTATAGAAGGTTTTTGTACAGAATCCATTGGCAGCCCAATCAGCACAAGCAGAACTAGAATCAGCAGCATATGAAGAACAAGAACTGGAAGATCCAGATGATGTCGTGGTGGAAGATGCACAACGATCACAAGTATATTGACAGTATTCCTTCAAAAAACAATTGTATTACAAAGAGATAACTCAGGGTAGAAGAAGCTCACATTAACAAAATCTTGCATTCCAACTGTAGTACAAATTGATGGATCATTTGCACAATCAACAACTGCATCAACACATCCATTTGATCCACAGAGACCACAAGCAGATGGACAGTCTTGAGCGATGATGGTACGCCACGTGGCAGATAAACATTGAGCACTCGTGATGGTGGAGCAATCGAGACGTGGATCTAAAAGATGAATAATGGATTGCAAGATTTGGTTGACAAGAGCTTTGAAACTAGTTTGGCTGGGAAGGAAACAGATCTGAAAAACAGAAGAAAAAGGCGCTTAGACTTACAAGCAACATTAGCGCAATCATAAGCCGCCGTTTCACAACAATATCCACAAGTTGCTGGACAATCATCAATTGCAGCAGTCTTCATATCCTGAACAATTGCAGCTGGAGTTGCCGATGCCGTTGTATAACAGGTTAATGGACGTTGATTATCAGTTCCAGGAGAGACGGCACCAGCAGTTGTTGCTGGATAGAGAACTGCACAAGCAGCATCACTGATCACATTAGCACAGATTGTTGCAGTATTTGAATAGACAAATGCAGTTCCATTATAAGTTGTACAGTTCAAATCAGACCCAATTGTGGCTTCCACGTGGAATTCTGGAGAAAGCCACATGGCAATTGTGATAGAGAAAATGGTTGAAAACATGATTTAGTAGGGGACGAACCGAAAAGTGAAGATAAAAGAGAAGGATGTCGCTTTTATACGGGTAATGGGAAAAGTTAGTTCAGGTGTCTTTTTCAATTGATACTGATATTTCAATGGATCTATTGCTTTGAAGTAAAAATGACTCATGGGTTGTTTCAGTGATTGTTGAAGCTCTATTAAACAGATGTTTCCTTTTATTTGAACAACTGAAAGGATTTTGAACCCGAGAGAAGACGGAAAGAAATAGAAAATAGTGTGTTAATATGATCAATTACAAAAAGTAGTTGACACATTTTGGTACCAATTCTGGATAATGTTTACTTTTTTATATTATTGAAACAAAGGTCATGAATCAGGGTTGACCTAGAGAATATCTTGAAAGCTCTTTCTGAACTCTTTTCATTTTCATTTTCTCACAGCACGTGTTTCATTTAAAACTCTTGATTTCAAAAGTTCTTATCATTTCACGTCATCTTTCCAAATCATTCCCCTTTCTTTTTTCTTCTTTTTAATTCATTCCCATATTTCGTCCACTATTCGATTCGGTCGTCGAAAAAGTGTGTGCACTCTCAAAACGCAACCATTTGAACACTCAATCAGGAGCAAGTCAAATTGAAGTTCGCCGACTTTCGACGCTATCTATGGACGTTCAAGATATCATTGGAATTGCTTTGAACTTGGCAACAGCGGGTACTGCTGTCACTGCTGCTGCTGCCTTTTTTGTTTTGCCAGGATGTGGAGGTGTAAGTTTAGTTGGTTTTTTTCAGATCTTATTACGCTCTGGATTTCAGAAAAAGGCTAAACCAAAGGAAGATTCTGGAAACAGCAACAAAGGAGAAGGATCATCAAAGGCTGATGATAAAGACAAAGACAATTCTGCTGCACCAAGTGGTGCTGGAGCTCCATCGGGAGCTGGTGAATCTCCAGCTGCTCCACCACCGGCAGCTCCTGCACCAGCTCCAGCCGCCGCAGCAGGTGGACCAAAAGCTGGAGGACCTGGAATGGCAGCAACTCATGATCCCAATTACCAAACTTTAGCTGGAATCGGAAATGATTGCTTCGAGAAGAAAGGAGGTCCGGCTCCTGGTGGTGCTGCTCCTGCACCTGGGGCTAAACCCGGAATGGCGGCAACTCATGACCCGAATTATCAAACCTTAGCTGGATTGGATAATAATGTGTTTGCAAAGAAAGAAGGCGGGGCTCCGGCAGCAGGAGGAGGACCAGCTGCTCCAGCAGATCAGAATGCAAAAGCAGCAACACATGATCCAAATTATCAGACATTGGCTGGTCTCAATAATAATGTATTTGATAAGAAAGATGGAGGAGGAGCTGCTGGAGGGGGCGGAGACAAAAAACCCATTCAACCAGCTGATAAAAATAAAAAGGCTGCAACTATGGATCCAAATTATCAAACATTGGCAGCAGTTGGTGGAGATGTTTTTGGAGCTGATAAGAAGGCTGCAGGAGGTGGTGGAGGGGATAAAAAACCTATTCAACCAGCTAATAAGGTATGAGGTTTTCTGAAGCTGCACGTCATCTGATTTCCTACTTCAGAATCAAAAAGCGGCAACGATGGATCCAAACTACCAGACGTTGGCTGCCGTCGGAGGCGATGTTTTCGGTGCTGACAAGAAGAAAAAATAGCAAATTTAGACACTTCCAAGCAATCTGATCCGCCAATATCAATGAATTTTTCGAATGAAATGATACTGTTGATTGTGTTATAAATCTGGAAAAATGAGTTATAGGGTGTGGAAGGCATGTAGAAATCTTCCATCTAGTAACAAACATGTAATTAGTCTTTGAAAGGTTATCATAGGATGTTTCTTGGCCTCCATATTTTCACGGTTCTGATTGAAACGCTTCTGATTATTTACTCTTCCGCTTGGAATGTATTAACATCACAAGCTTTTTCTTTCTCAGACTATGTGGGAGTCATGCTTGGAAGTCAGGTCGGAGTTTCAAGGGTTTGGTTAGTTTCCATTTGATGTTATAGTTTTTAAAAAACCTTTTTTTTATCGGTTTTCCCTTACGATAAAGCATCAGAAGAAATCAATAGTAATGTCAACTTCTTGGAGTCAACTCCAACTAGAGGATTTTCCTGAACTTTTATTATTAGAACTTGTGTCTTATTCTCATTGAAGTTCTTTTCAAAAGATTCTCATAGTTTCAGAAGAGAATCTAAGAATGTAGATTGACTGCAGATTCCAATACAAAAGGATATTTTTCATGTGATCAAAAGACTCTCGGAAACTCTTGCCCAACTTCGAATAGACAGGTGTGCCTATGTCATCACACTCTCTTCTTCATTAGCCTTTTCTCTTTTCGTTCCACCAATTATACGATTAGCTCTCTCTCCCTCCTCTTCTTCCTTTTACCACGTCTCCTGGCCAACCTACCGCCCTTCTTACCCCGTTCATTTTATCGAGCAGATGGATATGCTCGCAACCTCTCTCTCTCTCTCTTCCTCTTCCCTTTCTCCTCCGCTCACTTGTTTCTTCTTTCCTGTTTTTTACACGATTGTTATTACCGTTTTGTCATATCAAAGTTTCCACTTTTCAGATCATGCATAATGTCTCGAAAATCCAGCGAGAAATCGACATGCACAAGAAACGAGCAGATCACTATGAAGAACTCTTCCGTATGCAGGAATTCCATCATCAGAGAAAAGTTGAAGACGTGAAAAAGAAGCTAGAAGAGAAGACAGAAGAGAACGAGAAGCTGAAGGCAGAGGTGGAAAAATTGAAGGAGGAGCTGGAAATGGAGAAGATGAAACTATCAAAAAGAGACAGAAACGACGAAGAATGGGAAGATTTATCTTAATACTCACCTTGGTTTAAAGTTCGAAAACGAGAAAATAAAAAAACTTTGAACCGCTATTTGACATTGAAAAATACAGTAAAATAAAGAAATCAAGAGAGACTAATACATAATATAGTAGAGATCAAAGAATGAAATGGATTTAATTCTGATTGTGACTAGGGTTCTAAAGAGACAAGAGAAAAAACACTGAAAATATACAAAAACCTAATATTATATTACACTTTCGAAGAGTAAAATTTGGGTAAAATACTTCAAAATTGTATTATTTTGGGGTTTTGGGTGTCCGACCACCAGCTGCTCGGCGATTTGTAACATAAGGGTAGATGCTTTCGGGAAGATTATCTTCGGTAATAAGACGAATTCCTTCCAGCTTTAATGTGGCGAGAGCTCTGAAATCCAAAAGTTAAAGAAGCAGAAGTGATAACTTGAGTTGTTACCTATCTAATAAAAACGTTCCGTATTCCGCTTTCGTGATGCTATCCCATGATTTCGTGCTTCCATGAAACTCTCCAGACTTTTTGTTTCTCAGATTCGCAAGTTTGACAGCTTCGATGATGCTGGCTTCACGCACGAACGCTTCTTCGTCAGATACTCCATGTGCTAAAATGTTACAGTTACTGTGAATTTATACTCTTTCTAGTAACTTACAAATTTCATGTCGTGGAATTCCGAATCCAAGAGTCCACAACTCATCAATTGTTTTTAATTTTTCGCATGTTTTCAACTTTGCTGACTGTTCTCTTCTTTCATTACGCGCATCTATGAAATGTGCCAGTGGACGATTCTTAGAGCCTTTTCCCACGTAGAATATCGATCGAACGAATGTTTCAAGTGTTAACGTTTCGACTTTACTTCCGAGAACTCGTGGATCCATGATGAGGTAGCAGAAGGCATTATAGCCGAATCCGTTGCCACTGAACTCCGTTCGAACATTCTCATCACATCTACGAGCTCTGGCTGCAAACTCGGCTGGCAGGAATCCATTTCGAAGAACGAGTTCTAATTGTGGAGAGTTTCTCTGAAAATAAATGATTTGAATCGATCGTTGAGAAACTAGAACCTTCTCAAATTTAGCTAGTTTAGGAAATCTCTTGATTCCAGGTTTTAGAAAAGAATCGAGTATTCTAGTCGTAAAAAACACCATATCAGTTTCTCAAATATCTGAAAATGAAATGACAAGAAAATACTTACACACGTAACAACATCTGCATCTGGAGAATATCCACGACTTGTAATTTTTCGTCTTTCGATTAGCAACTTTTTCTCGTAAAGCTTTCTCGTTCGTGTATCCAATGGCCCAGCTGGAGAAATTCCGTACTTTTTCAGTTCGCATTTCAATTCTCCATCACGTAGTCTCTTGATTTTTCTCATTTCTCCATCGTCCACAGTGGTTGGTGTTAAAACTTCCACTTCTTTTTCGTCTTCAGCAGATGAAGAAGATGAAGACGTTGAAGGTTTTGTAGGTGTCTTCATTGATTTCTTCGCTGCCTTGGAACCCAAATTGAGCTTTTTCATGTCGTTACCAAGAAGTTCAAGTGATTCGTCAGCAGTGAAGTATGCTGTCGCATTAGCTGGACTTTTGCTCCGAGATTTAACAGCTCTTGGAGTTTTCGGAGTTTTCACAACTGGAGTCACTAGTTCAGGAGAAAGTGGAGGAGCAGAAGGAGCCGGTCTGAGACCTGCATTTCTTGCTCGTGCATTATCGTAATACGCCATTGGATTTTGTGTTGGCATCACAACCAGTTTCGTTTCTTGACTTTTAGATCTTTTTGGGCGCCCTGAGGGTGTTTCTTTTGGCCTATTATTCAGAATAGCTTCGGGAGTTTTCGACCTTCCGGCTACTCTTCCTTTATTAACTGGAGACCTTTGTGTCTTTCGATCTTCATCTTGAATATCTTTCCGTTGAGGAATTCTTGTGAGATCAGACACCGACATTGATCGTTTTGCAGACACCACTGGCTTGGAAGCTGTCCTACTTGGAGTTGTCACTGTTCGATATCCTTCAGAAGTCATTACAACATCTTGCAGAGTTGCGGTGCTATTAGATCGGCTTCGGCGGATTGCGTGAAATGTCTGCCGAATTTTCTTCTTAGCATTACGATACGATTTCGTGATAGCATTTCCTCGATTGAAAGAAATTGAAGCAGCATCAGCAAGTGCTGTTGGATGAAGAGGTGCTACTTCCTGATTGTTACGAACAATGAAGAATGTGTCGTTTCGAGTATGACAAGCGAAGAATCGACGGAAGAACCCAAGGCGCTGTTGTCCATTACTTTTCTTGTAACGACGAAGGAATCTAAATAATAACACACATATATCAGATATGTGATCTACGAAAGTCTTACCGTAAAGTATTTCCTTTGGCGATACTATAGGCTGTTCTACCCAGTTTGTCTGCACTCATTGGATCAGCTCCGAATGTGAGAAAAAGCTGAGCCATCGCCACGTTATCATGAACACATGCATAATGAAGAGGTGTTGCTCCTTCTCGATCAATTGCATTCACATTTGCTCCACGTTCTGTAAAACGAAAAACATAGTGTTTTAAACCTATATTAAGAGTTTATGTACCTAGAAGCGCTCTCGCTGCATCGACTGATGTGGTTGAAGAACTCGAAGCCAGATAATGAAGGGTTTCTTTTTTCGGGCGTGACTTTCCAGAAGTCGGAGTGGTTGGTGGCATTCGACTACGAGGTGTTGTTGCAATCGAACCGTTTGGGGGCATCTGAAAGTCGAAATGTTTAATATTGCTCCATTTGCTTTTATATAATGAGGTGTATCAGACAGAAAAACAAAGAGCAAACGCGATAAAAAAGTGAAAAGTGGAAGAGATGGAGAAGAAACAGATGATGAGTCATTCGGGAGATACTGGCAAGAGATTTTTATCTTGAAGTACGTTTTTTTTCTGGTATCTGTTCACCACGTACGATTGCGAAATTGATATCGTACAGAAGCTAAACAAGACAAACTTATATTTTAAGAAAATCCAAGAGTATTGTGCAAAGAAACCGAACGCAAACAATACACGAAGAATCGATGAAACAATGCACACACAGAGAGACACAAAGAAAAGGAGAACAAATTCAAATTACCCCGAAAAGAGGGACACCAGCGCAAGAGGCGGCAGTTTGAACATGTTTTGTTTTTTTGTCAAGATTATTTAAAATTCGATCATACAGATAATTTAATTGCTTATGACAATATTTTTCTATTCATCAGACTCTGTTTCCGTTATTGGAACTTTATTCAAATGCAAAAAGATCGAGTAATATGGTAAAACAACAACAAAAACAGTAACAACAGTGTAAAAATTAATTTTTGACTTATGCGGGTTGGAGAATGACTTTTCCATCTTTGAACTTGTCGCGAAGGTTTGAATAGAAGAGGTGGGTGTGATAGCTGGCGACGAGAAGAATGCGAAGAATAGTGACTGCAATTAGAAAATTGACAGATTAAAAAAAAATTAATAATGCTTTTACGCATTCCAAAGAAGATTCCGAAAAGTCCCATAGTTTTGACATCAAGGGTAGGGATGATGGCTGCGAGGTCAGTACGGGTTCCATTTGTGTCTGAAAATGAACAAATGTTAAATTATTCAATCCAAAACTTACCTGGGAGGAAGGCGAGAATAGTGATGAATGTTCCAAAAGCCAGCTGAACAGCCTGAAAAATTTCCTCGTTAGTCTATGCAACAGGGTTTCGAGATTATTACCAAGTAAACTAGCTGAATGCGAAGAACCGAGACGTGTTCTTTGGCGTACAATGTAAGGAAGAGCACCTCGATTGGAATCTAAAAATCAGACTATTTGAGATAGTTATTCGACCATAATCGGAAATACCAATGCAAGATATCCGATTTTGAAGAAATAAGCCATAAGTCCGTACAGAGCGATCTGTGCAGCAATCGTGAGAATACAGAAGAGTCCTTTTTCTGTTTTCTTGTTAAATTTTGGAATGTAAACGAGAGCCGGAAAAAAGTCGCAATTTTCGGTAGAGACTGTCAGCTCCCGGTCGACAGTTTCCTCGGTGGGCTCGTTAACGATCAGAAACTGGCCTTTCTTCATTATTCTGTCTGAAAAAAATTGAATTACTCCACAATTATTCTTGAAAACAAAAGCAGAGCAGAGTTGTTGTTTATGAAATTCAAATGTTGAAAGCGTTAAAGGCGCAGCGTGTACCTGCAAGCAGACTGTCTCAGCGCGATTCCACAGTACTGTAATCACTGTATTCGATATGTTCCTTTAAACTTATTTAACGAGTTGGGATCTCCACATATCAACGAAAAAAGTGATTTATAACTCAAAAAGACATGAAACGAACGATAAAAATTGTCAGACAATAGCAAGTGGGCGACTGCGATTGGAGAGAACGCGGCTCATTCGGAGACGGTCGTAATGACTATGTTGAATTACAGTCAAAACATAACGGACGGCCAATACTGAAAATACAATTTTGGCTAGGAATACTGTTAAAATTGTTTACCCAATGTAAGACTGACCAAAGCGACAGTTGTTCTTCCTGATTCATCGCTCCACTGCAACGAGTTGGTAGATATCATTGAGCAAATCAGGAGAATTACTCCTTCTACAACGATTGAAACAGAATGAGTAGAAACGAAGAATGGGTGGTCATATGGGGTGTCAGGAATTGGTAATGCTGCACAACGGAAGAAGAATGGGATAAACTGAAACTTTCATGAAATACTAATTCAACACTTGTTACACTTACAAAGAGGAAACAGAACGGATTCCACACAAGACAGATTACGGCGACAGTTGTGATCAACTCGAACACCGAGAAGATAATCGCAGTTCTTTCGACTAATCTCAGCAGTTCTAAGTCAGGCTTTCTAACATTAACAGCTACATTATAAGTGTTGAATTTTTCCTGGGGAAGCTTCAATAGACGATCACCAACTTTCAATGACCCCAAAGCAATCATTTTAGAAGGAATAGGGAGTTGAAAATGGGGGGGAACTGTGAGCTTTTAATTTAGCAAGAAGGCGGAGAAACAAAGAATTGATAAAAGAATGGAATCCAATAATGATAAGAATTCAATTTCAGCGTGTTTATGAAGTTTTCACATAGCAGGTATTGGAATTGACTTTGGGATGATTCACGGTTCTAAATAACAGCAGAACGAACTGTCCAATCAAAAGAGAAAGTGAAAATGGGTTACTGTAGGATTGGAAAATGAGAAAAATATGTGGTCATTATAGTCGGCGCAAGCGTTTGCATATGCGCTCTATTCTAGTTACGCCCACTATTGCATATAGAGTGCGCGAATGAGGAAACGCAGAAAACTATGCGTGTCTGGCGCTCTCTCGGGCATGAGAACTATTTCGTCAAAAGTGGGCGTAACTAGAATAGAGCGCATATGCAAACGCTTGCGCCGACTATACTAAAAAAACCGCTATTCATCACGAAACTCCATATCATCACGCTCATAATTGGTATGTTTCAATATAAGAATATATTGACAAATACGCGTTCCAAACTAAACAAACGTTATTATCTTAGAAAGAGTTGAGAAAGTTTACAGAGAAACATCCGAAGCAAGAAATTCGATGATCCTCAAGTCTATTTTCAAAATTTTTTGTTCGAGTTGCCTGTTCCATTTTAAATTCTTCCGATCTAGCTTTTTGTAATCCTCTACTCAGATTCTTCTTTACAACTTCAAACCCGTTTTTTGCTATTTCAATTCTAAGAGCCTAATTTGTGGAAAACCCCCACCTTTCCAAATAGCACCATTGTCCCGCAGTGTCTACCGTATTCTTTAGGATTCTTCACGTGTTCTAGACTATTCACTATGCTGACGTGTCACCAGACTACAAACACGACGTCACACTGCCCAGTGACAGAGCGCAGGTATTGATTGGGTCACCCTCATAAACCATATAGAAAGGGAAAATTCCCACAGTTGTCCCCGCCCACAATGTGAAGAAAATAAGAAAAGGACGCTGCGTTTGCGTTACTATCTGCACAGTCCATCCATTTCTTTAGCGTTCTCCTCAGTCATTTTATTCTCTTATTCGTCTTGAGTGGTCGGCATCTCCAAGTCGGCAAAACACCATCGATGTAAATGACCTGAGACAACTACGCTAAAGTCCCCCCGATGTACCAGATGATTGGACCAACAATGACGAGATTGAATCGGAACAGGAGGTGAGTTTAGAGTTGAATTTCCAAAAACTGAAATCATTTCGAGATACATGTTCCAGTTTGGAGGTGACGGTCACTGAATAAGGGGGGCTTCCATTCTCGAAACGTATTTCCAAAAGACAATTTTTGATCATTTCAAGAACTTCCAAGAACTTTTGAACAATTTCAATTTCAAAAAACAAAATTCTTTTCGAGATACATGTTCCAGTTTGGAGGTGACGGTCCCTGAATAAGGGGGGCTTCCATTCTGGAAACGTATTTCCAAAAGACAATTTTTGATCATTTCAAGAACTTCCAAGAACTTTTGAACAATTTCAATTTCCAAAAAGTGAAATCTTTTCGAGATACATGTTCCAGTTTGGAGGTGACGGTCCCTGAATAAGGGGGGCTTCCATTCTGGAAACGTATTTCCAAAAGACAATTTTTGATCTTTTCAAGAACTTCCAACAACTTTTGAACAATTTCAATTTCCAAAAAGTGAATTCTTTTCGAGATACATGTTCCAGTTTGGAGGTGACGGTCCCTGAATAAGGGGGGCTTCCATTCTGGAAATGTATTTCCAAAAGACAATTTTTGATCTTTTCAAGAACTTCCAACAACTTTTGAACAATTTCAATTTCCAAAAAGTGAATTCTTTTCGAGATACATGTTCCAGTTTGGAGGTGACGGTCCCTGAATAAGGGGGGCTTCCATTCTGGAAACGTATTTCCAAAAGACAATTTTTGATCATTTCAAGAACTTCCAAGAACTTTTGAACAATTTCAATTTCCAAAAAGTGAAATCTTTTCGAGATACATGTTCCAGTTTGGAGGTGACGGTCCCTGAATAAGGGGGGCTTCCATTCTGGAAACGTATTTCCAAAAGACAATTTTTGATCTTTTCAAGAACTTCCAACAACTTTTGAACAATTTCAATTTCCAAAAAGTGAATTCTTTTCGAGATACATGTTCCAGTTTGGAGGTGACGGTCCCTGAATAAGGGGGGCTTCCATTCTGGAAATGTATTTCCAAAAGACAATTTTTGATCTTTTCAAGAACTTCCAACAACTTTTGAACAATTTCAATTTCCAAAAAGTGAATTCTTTTCGAGATACATGTTCCAGTTTGGAGGTGACGGTCCCTGAATAAGGGGGGCTTCCATTCTGGAAACGTATTTCCAAAAGACAATTTTTGATCTTTTCAAGAACTTCCAACAACTTTTGAACAATTTCAATTTCCAAAAAGTGAATTCTTTTCGAGATACATGTTCCAGTTTGGAGGTGACGGTCCCTGAATAAGGGGGGCTTCCATTCTGGAAACGTATTTCCAAAAGACAATTTTTGATCTTTTCAAGAACTTCCAACAACTTTTGAACAATTTCAATTTCCAAAAAGTGAATTCTTTTCGAGATACATGTTCCAGTTTGGAGGTGACGGTCCCTGAATAAGGGGGGCTTCCATTCTGGAAACGTATTTCCAAAAGACAATTTTTGATCATTTCAAGAACTTCCAAGAACTTTTGAACAATTTCAATTTCCAAAAAGTGAATTCTTTTCGAGATACATGTTCCAGTTTGGAGGTGACGGTCCCTGAATAAGGGGGGCTTCCATTCTGGAAACGTATTTCCAAAAGACAATTTTTGATCTCTTCAAGAACTTCCAAGAACTTTTGAACAATTTCAATTTCAAAAAACAAAATTCTTTTCGAGATACATGTTCCAGTTTGGAGGTGACGGTCCCTGAGTAAGGGGGGCTTCCATTCTCGAAACGTATTTCCAAAAGACAATTTTTGATCATTTCAAGAACTTCCAAGAACTTTTGAACAATTTCAATTTCAAAAAACAAAATTCTTTTCGAGATACATGTTCCAGTTTGGAGGTGACGGTCCCTGAGTAAGGGGGGCTTCCATTCTGGAAACGTATTTCCAAAAGACAATTTTTGATCTCTTCAAGAACTTCCAAGAACTTTTGAACAATTTCAATTTCCAAAAAGTGAAATCTTTTCGAGATACATGTTCCAGTTTGGAGGTGACGGTCCCTGAATAAGGGGGGCTTCCATTCTGGAAACGTATTTCCAAAAGACAATTTTTGATCATTTCAAGAACTTCCAACAACTTTTGAACAATTTCAATTTCAAAAAACAAAATTCTTTTCGAGATACATGTTCCAGTTTGGAGGTGACGGTCCCTGAATAAGGGGGGCTTCCATTCTGGAAACGTATTTCCAAAAGACAATTTTTGATCTCTTCAAGAACTTCCAAGAACTTTTGAACAATTTCAATTTCAAAAAACAAAATTCTTTTCGAGATACATGTTCCAGTTTGGAGGTGACGGTCCCTGAGTAAGGGGGGCTTCCATTCTCGAAACGTATTTCCAAAAGACAATTTTTGATCTCTTCAAGAACTTCCAAGAACTTTTGAACAATTTCAATTTCAAAAAACAAAATTCTTTTCGAGATACATGTTCCAGTTTGGAGGTGACGGTCCCTGAGTAAGGGGGGCTTCCATTCTGGAAACGTATTTCCACAAGACAATTTTTGATCTTTTCAAGAACTTCCCAGAACTTTTGAACTTAGATGTTTTCGTGGTATCTGCTCCAGTTTGAAGGTGACGACCTTCTGAATTCTGAGTTATGCAACTTCAGAAGTACGTGACATTGGAATGCTCAAAGTTTTTCACGAATCTTATCGTAAACAAATGAAATCAGAATAATAAGTGTGGCTTATCTCGCATCTCGCATACATTATGGCAGACATAGACATTCAGTAGAATTTTTTAGTTCCCCTCCAATAACCAACCCAAAAAATTTGAAATTAATACGAGAATAAAACGGAAAGTAATACATGGCAATTCTCGATTCCTAACTATTAGTTAAGCTTTTTTCATCAGTTGATTTGAGTCGTTGACTCACAGTTTCCAGCCAATTTCTTTTTAAAATTTCCGCTGTCGCATGTGGAATATTCTATCAAATAGTTTTTTACTTCAACCTTAACTAATTCTTATGCTTAATATTATTGATTTCAAATGAACTGACACCTCGTGACGTCACACTGCCCGGGACCCAAGTTGGAAAACTTTCATGGTAGTTTTATTTTGATTTTTTTCAGGCCGGTTTCGCACTCAAAAATTATTCTTTTTTGCTCAAAAATTTTATTTTGAATAGAAGAATTGAATGTGCGGTCGAAAACTGCCTGAAAAAATTCCCGAAAAAAAAATAAATAGCTACCATGAAAGTTTTCCAACTTGGGTCCCAATGAGAGTGACGTCACGAGGTGTCAGTTCATTTGAAACCAATAATATACGAGGAGTATCAAAATCTGTCTTCTCCGGTGTTTTTTTTTCGAATGTGAAATATTTTTTTAACTGCGAAAAAGAAGCGCGCTCTATGGAACAGTACAAAACGCGCGAAAACGTACATTTCAAGTGGAGGCGCGTGCGCAGCACTCATTAATTTTCAAACTTTGTCGGACATCGTGTTGCTATCAATATGATGTTTGAACTCGTTCAACTTGATTATTCTTACTTTAAACATATTCTCAATGTCATCAATTTCAGAAGAATGACTGTCGCTGTTCTTGATCGTGCTGTCGAGTCGAACACTGAAATGTCGAAAGTCGAGCAACAGGTCTCATCCGGTTCTCGCCTTACTATCAAATTCACAGAGCTCAGCGGAGAGGCTCGAATGCCAACCTACGGATCGACTTCGGCTGCCGGAGCCGACTTGTATAGTGCCGAAGACGTCGTTGTTCCAGCCAAAGGAAGGTTATGTGTTTCGACGGGACTAAAGCTAGAACTTCCGGTCGGATACTACGGAAGAGTTGCCCCTCGATCTGGACTTGCGGCAAAGCACTTCATCGACGTCGGAGCCGGAGTTATTGATAGCGACTATCGCGGTGAAGTTAAGGTTCTCCTTTTCAACTTCAACGACATAGATTTTGAGGTTGGAGATCGATAAAACAGTGTCTGCTTCGACCCTAATAATTTTCAGGTGAAGAAAGGTGACCGAGTTGCACAACTGATCTGCGAAAAAATCGGAAATGGCAAATATGAAGAAGTAATCAGTCTCGAGTCGACTGAGCGAGGAGCTGGAGGATTCGAATCAACGGGAGAGTAAGTAGACCATAGAAATAATTGTTAAACAACATATTCTATTACAGATCCACTATGGTCAGCGAAGCGGTTGCAAAACCAGCTGCAGACCACGATGAACGCATCACCGTCCGATTCACTCAACTCAACGAAAACGCCCAATCACCGACATATGGCTCTGGAGAGGCAGCCGGAGCGGATTTGTACAGTGCGGAAGATGTGGTTGTGCCAGCCAATGGGAAACTGTGCGTCTCGACTGGAATTCAAATGGAACTTCCATTTGGATACTACGGAAGAGTTGCTCCACGATCTGGTCTTGCCGCAAAGCATTTCATCGATGTCGGAGCTGGAGTAGTCGACAGTGACTATCGAGGAGAAGTTAAAGTTCTCCTCTTCAACTTTAACACCACCGGCTTTGAGGTATTTTTTGCAAATATTTTAATCGTCGTGATGAAAAATCTTCAGGTCAAAAAAGGAGATAGAATTGCACAAATGGTTTGCGAAAAGATCGGTCATTGTGTCTACGAAGCGGCAGCTGATCTGGAGAACACTGATCGTGGCACTGGCGGTTTCGGATCTACAGGACAGTGAGTAATTGATTGGTCTTTGATCGTAGGATATTTTGATTTTTCAGAAGTATTATGGAAAACGAGCCAGTTGTCAAGAAAGCGAAAACTGAGCACGAAGGAGCTACATCCGTCGTCATTCAATTCACAAAGAGCAACGAAAACGCTCAAATGCCATCATATGGATCATCTGATGCTGCTGGAGCTGACTTGTACAGTGCTGAAGATGTAGTCGTTCCGACGAGAGGCAAACTCTGTGTCTCGACCGGAATTCATATGAAATTGCCATTCGGATACTACGGCAGAGTCGCCCCTCGGTCTGGACTCGCTGCCAAGCACTTCATTGATGTCGGAGCCGGTGTCATCGATAGCGATTATCGTGGTGAAGTGAAGGTACTTCTCTTCAACTTCAATGACACGGACTTCGAAGTCAAAAAGGGAGATCGAATCGCGCAGCTCATTTGCGAACAAATCGCTCTTTGCAACTACGAGAAAGTGGACTCTCTCGAAGAGACGGATCGTGGAGCTGGCGGATTCGGCTCAACTGGGAAATAAGAACTAAAATCAATTTATCGGCTACTAATTTTACATTATTGCTGTACCATATATGATCTCTTATTTATGTTTTTATCATTTTGCAAATGCATCTCGATTGAAAAATTTAATTCATGTTGATTTCTACTACACGATTTCTTATTTCAGAAAGATTGAATGGGTCGGGAATAATATAATCGTTTGGATCTCGCTTCGAACCTGCTTCGACCAGTTGATAATTGCTCGCGAGGATCTCATTGAAAGGGAATACGTTCAGAGTCCTATAAACATGATAAGAATAAGAAATTGATAAGGTTATCAACAACTCACGTGCTCTTTCCTTGATAACCAATAATTGCAATTTCACTGGGGTCGGCTACAGACTCTCTTGTCTCGATAAAGCCATTTTCTTCTTGCTTCTCGACAAATCCACACTGTAAATGTGATTACTTTTAGATTTTGCACTTTGAAATGAATAAGACTTACTGCTAACAACCAGTGAGCGGAGTTTCCTTTCACGTAAACTGGTTGGTAGTTTGGACCACAATCATAGGCGATCAAAATATGTTTTCCATCACAAATGGCTTGAGTAAACTCTTTAGCATTGGGCATATCTCTTGCTTTGGAGCTGTTTGGTAGAAAATGATTGGTAAGAGCAGCAAGATAGTCAACTAAAAAACAACTCGTCTCGATATAAAAACTAATACTACAAACCAGAATACATTTCTCCTTGTTTCGTAAACCCCATAGATTTGGCTTTCTCAAGGATCGTATCTGCGCTTGTCTTCACTCCAAAGTGTTCCAGACACATGGACAGTGCAACCAATCCGCATCTGAATGTTGAACTTGTTTCTGTGTTCTTTTAATAATTCTCACGTTGGTCCTTTTTGTTGCTGTGGAGTAATTTTACTCGTATTCAAACACACCCGACCACCAAACTCTCCAGTAAAACTTTTTAACCGAATTTGGGTTATCAGAGGAAGTGATTCGAAGTCAAAAGATACATTATCCATCCTAAACTATATTTCTACTCAATTAATTGATTGACTTGGCGTAATTCTATTTTAACTTTACACTGTGACTTCTGAGACACTCAATTGCTAAGTGTGGCCGAAGAAAACCTAGGCCAATAGAGGGTAAGACCGCGGGAATGAAGGCGTATTCAATGTGAAAAAGAGAACGGGGTCAGAATACATTTACTAAAAAAAATATTTAAAAATATGGTAAAAGGGTTATCAGATGAACTTCTGAATCTCATCGTAGATGGCGAGAACAAGAGCACCTCCAGTACCACGGAAGACGTTCGAGAGGGCTCCCTTGAACATGGCTGACATTCCTTCATTCTTGATGATCTTGACGGCACAATCCAAAGTGTTCTTGTAAAGAACGTCTTTGCGACCAGATTGCATCATCATGCGACGACGAACAGTATCCCAAGGATAAGAGAGAATTCCAGATCCAACAGTGACGACTTGAGCAATCGCCCAAGCAGCAAAGAAGTTGAGTTTCTTTCCATCAGAAGTGAACACCATCTTTGCGGTGTCGAACATTCCAAAGTATGCAGCACGGTAGATGATGATACCTTGAACGGATACGAAGAAACCTCTGCAAAAGTTACGGTAATCTTCTGGTTTTATTATTTAAAAATGATTACCTGTAGAGACCAATTGGACCATCAGATTTAGCAATCTTGACAAGACAATCAGCAAGTCCTTTGAACTCTCGTTCATTACCTTTTCCGACATCAGCAGCCAAACGGGTACGAGCGAAGTCTAATGGATAGACGAAGCAGAGAGAAGTGGCACCAGCAGCTCCTCCAGAAGCAAGATTTCCAGCAAAAAACTTCCAGAAATCCTTCTTCTTGTCCAATCCTTTTTGGAACATGTTCTTGTAGGTGTCCTTGAAAGCAAAGTTCAATGCTTGAGTTGGGAAGTAACGGATGACGTTGGCCAAGTTTCCTCTCCACAGAGCAGCATATCCTTGCTCTTTTGGCACACGAACAAGCACATCAACGATTCCCTTGTAGCGTTTATCGGCGGTAATGGTTTGAGAAGCATCCTGAACTTGCAGAAGAAGCTTGACACGTTCAATTGGAGCAACGGCAGTTTTGGAGACAGCAGCAGCAGTACCTCCCGAAGCGAGATCAATCAAGAATTTTCGGGTGTCGAATCCCTTTTTCTCGTCCTTTTTCTTCTCGATTGGCTTTGAATCTCCTCCTGAAATTAAAAATTCAATATGTTTCAAGAAGAAGAACAAGCGAACCCTACCTCCGGACATGTTTGCAGAAGTGCTGTTGGATATCCAAGCGGTTAAAAACCGGAACTGATTGTCCGATTGACGATTTGTCCGATCATCGACTGTGCCACGTAGGTGACACGTAGAACGCCCATCTTGATGAAAGTTCACGTAAAAAAACAAAGTGTCGGTCACGTGAAAGAAAAACAATGTCGCCTGTATACTTTAATTTTTACGTGACCTTTTATCAAGATGGGCGCTTTACGTGTTACCTACGTGGCACAGTCGACAATCGGACTATTCGAAACCAATCTTTTTCTTCTCATTTGATCTAAAAAAAAATGTGTTCTATTTTCGTTAGCATGCCTCGAGTTCACTTCGACCAGTTCAGCATCTATTGAAAAATTAAAATACGATAATCAGACTGATTTAAATAGCAGTACAACAAGCGAAAATAGTTTTTTGAAAGTTTATTAATTATCCGAACAGTCTATTCGTATTTCAATTTAGCTGTATAAACTTCGCTTCCATGCAAATCCTTGATATCCTTTGAAATCGTATAGTGACAAGTACCATTTCCAATTGTACAAACTGGAATGATGAAAAGATTCACTTCGGCTTCACTTCGGTACTCGGTACAATCATGGTAAATACGCATAACCACTTCGTAAGCCTGGAAAATTGAAATTGGTATTAATTGATAACGGATGTAAAAAACAAACATTTGACTGCGCCTCGTCTCCGTTCTGTGATCCAGACATTGTGAAATGAGCTTCTCCAGGACGAGCATTACCTATTCTCTGATGAGTGATTTCATCGTTAGAATTGAAAATCCAAAAGTCTTTCTCGAAGAATTGAACATTATAGTTGAAATTGTCTCTCTGATGATAACCACATTGAAAAGAGATTTCGAAGAAGAATCTATCAAGAGCAGAGATAACGAATGAGGTGTTGATCAGGAAGAGAAAAGCAGTTAGTCCACGCATTCTGACAGGGAATAAGTATGACTATAGGGAATTTTGACGTGGAAGAAGAAAGTTTCATGAGTGTCACGGGATAAAATAATATTTTTATTGTTTTTAAAAGTATGAGAGAAGATTACAAGTAAACCAAATTTGCATAATTAGTAACTTCTCCTTCTGTATCCGTAATATCTCTTAAAATTTTGAAGTGACAAATCCCTTTCCCAATTTCACAATGGGGTTTTATGTACATGTAGACGTCAACTTTCTTATGGTTTCGAGTGCATTGATGGGATAACAACATTCGGACATCATATCCTTCAGAAGTGACTTCATCTCCATTCAGCATTCCAACCAGCATCAAGTTCAAATCTCCTGGAGCAGCTTCACCACTTCTTTTTCTTGTGATGACGTCATCTCCATTGAAACTGAATAGTTTATTTTGCATTAAAATGAAGATAACAAAATAACTCACAGCCACCAGTCCCACTCAATAAACTGTATTTTGTATTCATATTTTTCCTTATGTCGACAAGTCAAAGTTACATTGAATACAAATTGATCCGGAGATGCAATTGATAAGGAGACATTGATCAGAATAATGAAGATAGTTGATATTAACATTTCCAGAAGAAACAATGATTATGGATTTCATGAGAAATCGAAGAACTATTATCACGTGATTATTACTGTTGCTTTGTGATGGAATTCAAAAATTCGATAACACTCAACCATTTTATTTGCAAACGCTGGGAATAAGTTATAGAAATTGAGATTAGTACTATTCAATTATTTTGTTTTCTTCCTCCTCTCATTTCTCTCATCTCCTTCAGTTGCTTTCTTTTATTTTCCTCAGCTTCAGGTCCCCAAACTTTGCAATCACGGAAAGGAACACATCGGCCAGTTCCCTGAAAATACATTTATAGATTATTAGAAACTGTCTGATATAGGGTTATAGGGTTTAATTGAACAAACTCTTCCAAATACGAAAATTTCATCGAATCTAAGAAGTCTTGAAATTGGCAAATGCCGTTGTGTTAGAGGTATATCGAAGCTTCAAGGTAAAATGTTTCTAACCTGATTGTCTCGGAATCGTCCTTTGATGCAGCTACAAACATGTGGAATACATGGACGTTTGCAATTCTGGAATAAAATTGAATAAAGCTAGAATACTCAAAAGCTTTTACCTTTAGTGTTGGTTGATTTGGATTAGTGCAACTTCTCTCGCATCCCGTTCCACATTTCCACCATTTTTCGTATCGTGGACAGTAAGAGACTTTTTCTAGAATATGAAAACTTTGAAATTTCCAAAACATTTTCAAAACAAACCAGTTTCATAAGCGTCATCATCAATGTGTCTATCTCTTGCTTCGATGATAACTGGAAGCATGAGAAGAATAGAAAAAACAGTCTGAAAATTCAATTTTAGAAATTAAAGTCTCAAAAATGCATAAACTTACAAAAATCGTCAACTGCATATTTATCAGAAAATCGCAGTCAGATTGATATGAACGTTGCTCTTTGAGCCAGAGAGGTACTTTTAAAGTGTCATCTTTTATAAAAACATTTTATTTTTATTTGATTGAATTCGTCATTTTTAATAACATTTTCCTTTTTTCTATTCAATCGATTCATATTCTTATCAAAAGAACAAAAAAGCTCAGAAACAAAAAAAAGAAATGTTTTTATTTTCCATTGAGAAGTTGTGTTGAATGAATGTGGGTGGGAAAACCTAGAAAAAATGTGAGAAGATGGACCAGGGCCACTTTCTAGAATTTTTGTAGTCGTGGCACGCATTAGAAAAAGAGAACAATGAACCAGTATGCATAATGCTGAAAATGCTTGTCACGTCGGAGAATTAGAGCCAAACTTGATTAAAATTTCATCTACAGATCGAAATTTTACCTAAACCTGTCGTAATGCGATCCGATCATACCCAAACTCAGCTATTGAATATGGTTTTTACTCACCTTGTCTACAACAAATTCAATTTTTTCAGACATCACTTTGATACATCCTATCTAATGGTTTCCGGAAGCATATTCACTTCCTGATCTTATACTTGATTTCTCTGTAATCTTCGATCTCTCAATCTGGCTTTTGATCATTTTGTGACTTTTATCACTTTTCATGGAAATAATATTTAACAATATCATTTTTGTTTATTTCTTCCCAAAATTCAAATACAATTGAAACAGATTGGGTAGATGATGGGGAAAAAGAAAGAAACAAAAAAAGTCACGAACGTACAAATCTCCTAAGAAATGGAATTCTGGATGATACAATTCCGAAAGAAATCATGAATATCCCATTTGAATTGTTTTTTTGGAAGAGAAGGCATTGATTTGAAAGCAAAATGGTCTATTATTTTGACAAGAAAAGTGAAGGAAAAAGAGACTATGAAGTGATTAGGAAGACTAGAATATCATTGATTTGAAAAAAAAAAACTAAGTAACCGGAATAATTGAAAATCGGATGAAAGAAAGTGCAGTGGGAAGAGTAAGTTGGAACTATGAACAACACAAAATGGGTGAAAATATCAAAATATGGGAAAATTATTGCTAATTTTGGAAGAATAAAAGATCTCAAGACAGGAGAGGAGGTAGTTCGGAGAATATCGGAATAAAAAACGTTTTTTTTTGTCTAAACTCTCTTCATTTCTCATGCTATTTTCCAGGTCTCAAATTGAGACATTTTGAGAAATTTAGAGAGTTTTAACAGAGTGAAATGGAGCAAGAACAAAAAAGATATACAACTCAAGACGCATGATAAATATATAGAATCTTTGTGAACTTGCAAACAAAGCCAGATTACGAGACGCTAAAAACTTTCAAATATATATTGTGAGTCCTTAAAAATCCAAAAATTTCAGCCAAATCACTTTTTCTATTGTTTCCGGGCTTTCAACGCATGTTTCAGCGTCGTTGACCAAGAGAACATATTCCGCTTTTCAACTGTTTTTCATGAATTTTCAGAACCCAAAATGATATTTTGAAATGTTTTGAGAAGTCAAGAATCTGGAATTCGGCAAAGAAAACAAGCTCTACAATTCCCCAAGCGACCAACAATTCAAAATAGGAACAAGAAACAAATGGAAACTATTGAAATTGCATGGCTTGCAAAAAAGTATAACTTTGATAATTTTTTGCAAGAGAACACAATTAGGTCACCAACTGACCAGATACAATTGACAAATACAACTGAAGGGTGCGGACCATTGAAGCCGCTGAGGTAGATTGTTGCATATCGTAGATGGATTTGAAGAGAAAAGAAAGAGAAAGGTACATAAAACCATTCAAATATTCGCATATCAATTTGGAGGTAGAAGAGAAAAAAAAAGAGAGATGAAGAGATTACTTGTATCTATCAATTCGAGATTCTAGAAATGGTCAGGAGGTAGAAAGAGAAATGAGAAATAACTTGGAGCAATTGAGTTGAAGAAAAGCAACAAAAAGTGATTATTCGCAGAATGAGGGAGTGCGTGCCACGTGGCAAGTTTTTATGTCACGAACGAGATGAAATTTTGATATTCCACATGATTGACACGTCATTTGTTCATTGATTGTGGCGTAGTTACCCTAAAAATATGAATGGTTATAAATATGAAATGACTCAAATGATTGTTGCATTCCAAATTAGTCTTGGTTATCAACAGAGCGCATTTTCATTTAATTTCACTTACATTTAACAGTTGAGTAGCAAGTTGATCACGAACTCCGAGTGGTTGTTTGCATGTTTGACAGACAGTTGGGCAGCAACGACCAGCAGATACTGAAAGAAAAATACTACGGTAATCCCAAAAGATTTGTTTTTCTATTTGTTCCGTATAAATGTTTTCCAGAAAGAGACATCTAGAATCGTAATAAATCCCTCGTGCAAAATGAAAAACAAACTTTCAGCTTGTTTTTGTTTACTCTTTGACTCTCCAGAAAAACTCATTCTTTGAGAGAAAAAAGCTTTGGAAAACTTACCAATATCATAATAATAAAGAGTGCCCAACACGAAAGATTTTCCATCAAACCATTCATCTTTTCCACAATTTTTACACGACCAATCAGACCAAAGGCATCTTGCACACAGTTGTTGAAGATAGAAACGACGTCCATCCAATGCAATTTCAGTTTTTGGTCCGAATTGAGAAACTGGAGAGATGTAGAAGACACCGTCAATCAGTGGGTACTTATCGTATACCTGGAAATACTTTTATGAGGAAAAAGGTGTCTTCTTGATAAGTGCGACGAAAGCATTGAAAGCTTCTCAGTCAAATTTATCACCTTCAATTCATCCTTGCACTGAACACATGGAATACTTCTGAGATTATGAGCACCCAAAGATTTCAGAAGACACAGACGAACATCATCTCCTCCTTGTGGACAATCATCCTCCATTTTGATATGAATTCCATTAAATTTTGATTTTGGAATAACTGACATCAAGTTGTCGTAATCATGTCTTTTATGAAATACACTCCCATTTACTCGGACGGTCTCATCTTCAAAATAGTATTGACGATCGACGTTGATTCGAAGAATCTTAAAATGATGAAAGTTCTAAATAAGTCTCGATTGAGTTACCTCTGGATCAATGCAACATCTTAATTCAAACTGTGGACCCATATCCCTCTTTGGCCAACGTTTATCCGATCGATTCGACAGAAGTGTGTTTGATCTCTTCCGGTATTCATCTGAATCTGAAACGTTGCGTTCACTGTCGACAACGTTTTGAGAGAGGAAAGAGAGGACCCTAGACTTGCTTGCCACGTCACAGACTATTAAGGATTACTAGGAAGAGAAGACGTGGGATGACGTCATAATCCACAGAATTCTTTTCTAATCTTGAAATTTCGAGAATGGCGTTCAGAAATGAGTTCGAATGAAGAAAAACACCGAGGAGCATGAATTCTGAGAAATAAGACTGATCTTGTAAAGTTCGAGTTTCAAAGAATAGGAATATGTTCCCTCTAATAAAAGGGCAGAATGGATTAGGAAGATATTATGGTCTGAAAGTGCTATCCCAGAGCATCTGAACTTTTGTTTACGACTCAGAAAACAAAGATCTTCCCAGGCTACTGTAGCTTCCTGAAGCTTCAGTTTCGAACTTTTTCTAGGTTTTCCTCAATGATTTCCACAGAACAAGATGTGTAATCATATTTGGCAAAAAAGAAGAAAACAACGAAAGCTTCTAGATTCTTGTTTTATAAAGAGGAATGGGTCGGTGGTTGTGTTTTAGACTGGTGATGCAGGGAAAACAGGGAATTGTGTTCGATGGGTCTCGTGATGAATTCCAGCGGTTAATAGGTTTCATAGAGCAAGAGAATTTGTGATAGTTATGGAGAAACTAAGTTCTGTGAGAACATACTAGTTTCGCAATTCTAGCTTCAGGAACCTGAACATAGTGTCTTCTGAGCAGATTTCTAGTTCTTAAACTTCTTGAAACTAGATCGCACTCATTAACTTAACAGGAAATTAGAAGAGCTTATCCCAAAAGACTACGGTATTTCCTAATGCCAATACAATACATTCATTTATAAAATCTTACAGTTCTGTTGTTGATTGGCGGCGGTGGCAGCTGCAAGTAGTGTTGGTTTTAGAAGCATCAGCTGAGAGTCGTCGTCGGGGTGTTCTGGTCTTTCGAACACATCAACATGCTTTCTCTCCTCCCCCTTTTCCTCTACCCCCAGTTCCCATTTTCTATTCCCAGAGAGACAAATGGGCGGAGCCAGACAGCTTCAGAAGAGAGACCCCCAGACGAACATGCAGACACTAGTAGTTGAGGGTGGTGGTCAAACAAAAAAATCAAGTTGAACCAGGAGGGAGTCATTTCATGAGAGAGTATTGGAATTCAAGAGATTCCAGAGAAAATGACAATTGTTTACGTAAACAACTCAGGAACGTGCCGCGCCGCGCCGTTCCCATTGGCGGGTGCCGCGCGGCGCCAAGCGGCACGGTGCGGACAAACAAGTAAACAATTTCTAGACGGGAAAATTGATGATGATGATGGCAGCTGTATAATATTTCGAAACTTTTGGAAAAGGAGAAGAAAGCGGAAGTTTTAGATAACAAAACTCAGCTGTTCGATAAGAGAAACTGTCTGCAGAATCTATTTTTAGAAGAAGAAGCAAACAAATCATCTTTTAAAATCACTTTTCTTCTAAAAACTTATATGAACAAAATGCAAAAAAGGAAGAAGGAATAACAAGAAATATGACTCAGAATAATGAGGTTTTTTGTGCTGAATAACAGTTCTAATCATGTGTAATCTGAAAAATTTTCTCTTTTCAGACGAAAACTCTGATTATGGGAAATCTGATTTTCAGATAATAACAAAAAAAATTGGATGTCGGAAAACAAAAAGGGGAAGAATAGTACCTTCTTAGAAGAACTTTTATCCACATGTGACCTTTTCATTTGAAGAAGAAAGTTCAAATTTAAAAATCTGGCCTAAAAAGTTTCTGTTCGGGTTTCCGGTATAAGCCAGTTCCCATCAGAGTTTAAAGAAATTTGTCAGCTTGAAACTTCTTCCTTATACGTTTCTTCTTTCATTTCTGCAGTTTTTTCTGGAAGGATCTCCCATGGAAATGCCCTTCTATAAGAGTTCAAATGGGTTGCTTCAAAACTCCTTCCTTCTCTTCGAAATTCTTTCAAATTCACATTTTCCGGATAATATTATCCGCCTTTTCAAAAAATATATGACATTTATTAATCTGTTTTTGCCCATTATCCTTATCCGTTCTCTCCGTTCGTTTCTTGTTTTCGATCTTTTGGAGCTTCATCTCTCTAGCTCCTCTATGGGAAAGATGAGTAATCATTCATTCAAAAAATAGAAGAGGAACTTCTTCTACGAGAAGTAAATGCATGGTTAGAAGAGAGAGGCAAAAACTTGTTTTTTTTTTCTCTTCTGTGTGTCCGTATTCGTATATCCGCGAACACCCTCAACTTGAATATAGAGAGAGAATGAGAGGGAATGGATGGAACACCCAACAAACAACAACATTTAAAAAGGGAAATTTACTGGGAGAGGAGAACAAGATGAACAAGAAAAAGAAAGAGAAGATGAGAGTTACAATTTCTTGTTTTTAGGGGAAGAAACAAGTTTGGGTTCAAGAGAAAGGTGTCAGAGTTGAGAAATTAGGAGCCAAGAAGGAAAATGTGGAAAGTAGCTGCGCCCTTACGTTAGAGATTGCATGACAAACCCCAGGAGATATAGGATTTTACTTTTCCTTTTCGTGAATTTCTTACTTATATAGCTCTTTTGAGAAAGCTCCTAGTACTAACTGTGTCGTGGCAAGCTTTACTTTTTTTCAACAATTTTCCGAATTCTTTTTTTAATACCCTGTTAGCTGTATCAACCAAACTTCTCTAACAAATGCTAGTCATGCTCTAAGGCAAAGCAATCTAAAGGTTTTCAGCTGTTCTCTACTGAAAATCAAGAAAAAAAAACAAGATGAATAATCTGTAAATGATAACCTGTATGATAATGATGATGTGGATGATGGTGATGTCGATAGTAGTATGCTGGAGTATATGAAGCTCTTGGAGCAGTCTGATAGTAATTTGTGGATGTCATCTGGCACTCTGTCATATAACTTTGTTGTGTTGGCGTTGTGGCTCCAGACCGTGTAGGCGTCGAGCAAAGCGATGAGTCGGTTGTTGTGGATTCTAGGATGACGTGGCAGATGAACGGTTCGAAGAGAGAAGAGAGAAATAGAGAAAGAGAGAACGACGAAACGACGACGATGAGTGATACCTGACATAACGGAGCTAGGTCCTGGATGATGTAGATGATGAAAACGAGCAAAAGCAGGAAGACGTCCACTATGAGAAGATGAGGATGAAGAAGAAGAAGTAGGGGATGTTGAAGGAGGTGTACCTAATAAATTATACGAGAAAACTGTTTCTATAGCAATCAGATAGAAGTGGAAAAAAGAAGAAAATTATAAGAAACAAAGAGAGAAAGCATGCAATTTAAGGATAGACCCCAGTCTTTTTTACTGATTAGTGAGTTGAAAATTAAAAGAAATATGACCCACCACATGATTTTTTTCGATCTCTAAATGAATACATTTGATGTCCCATAGGTGGATGATGGGTTGACCCATTTCCATTTCCTCCGTTAATACATTGCGATTCCATTAACATTTTTGATTAAATTATATTATCTGAAAAGAATATTCATCAAATTTTTGAGTATTTTTTCGGCAAAGTTTTCCAAAATAGTGATAATTAGAAGATTTAAAGTACCTTTTTATGAGGTCATCTCCTTCGGAGCTATTGCACTTTTGACAGTTAATCATGCTCCAAACTCAAACCTCTCAGAAAAAAGCATCCCACCAAAAACCTCTAATACAAGGGTTCTCCTATTCTTTTCACTTCCCTTGTTTTCTTCTTTCATTTCCTTTTTCATGCCAAAAATACCCTGCCTAGAGCAGGAACACCCCTCTCTCCCAGTAAATATTTTGATCGTCAGTCATCGCGAAAAGCAAACAAAACAAAAAAAAAAGAAAAAAACTCACCTATTCGTTGCGTAAAACCGAAAAATAGAAGAAAAAACGGGACTTTGAGATACTCCGATGAAGATTCTGGAAGAAATTGAATATTAGTACGTTCTGATATGTTGAAACAGAAATTAAGGCAACATTAAAAAATGGGGACATTGAATGTTTAAAGAATGAAGTATGTTGTAATCTTCTAAAAATCTTTCAAAAATCAAAAATCCGGGGTGTTTTGAATTAGGAAGGTAATACTAGAGTATCAGTTGAGCTGAACTTTTGGGCAGATAACCCGTAATGCATGGTTTAGAGAAAGTTCATGGTCTAATGATTTTATCCATTTTATGATCACAAAAAAGCAAAATCTAAGAATTTAGGTCAGTTCCACTTTGAAAGTAACATAATCTGGTCTAGACCTGAAGCTTTAGTAAGATTTACGTACTACTAGAAACACCTATTAATTAGCATTGATGTGACGTAGAACAAAAAGTAGTAATCAAGAATCAAAAGTCAGATTAAACGGATGATCTCTAAGAGAAAAAAGCTGTTTAAGAGGATTTAGAAAAGATTCAAAATTGAAGAAAAGGTTTTTAGAAAGAGAAACATGACGCCAATTTATACTCTTCTGATTCTCTTGATCTACTGATGACGTGTAAACATAAAGTGATAATCGTTTTGGAGAGAAAAGAGCATGAAGCTTAGAAGTGAGACTTTGAAGCTGAACAGCAAGAGAATATAGAAGACGAAGAGACGCAGATTGAAAAAAAAGGGCTGCAGGAGATGTTGAGAGCAGCTCACTGAGCAATGAAAAAAAAAGCGATGAAGAAGAAGGAAAGAAAAAAAAAGAGAGATATATGCACTTTAGAATGAATCAAGTGGAAGAGAAGAGGAATTCGATAATGATGATGAAAAAGTCTGAAAGTTTAATGCACAAAAAAGTTAGGAAGATGTAAAGTGCGTGATAATGGAACCAACAAGCCTATTACATACTGTGTAGAATTGAACATTTTGAACGTTTTTTTGGAAGCTTTAGAAAAAACCTTCATTAGAAGAGCCTTTCGTTCAAAAGTTTCAAATGGTCAGGAAACACAAAAGTGCACCTTTGAGAACCAGCGTTTCTTAAACGAATAGCCATCAAAAAGTTCAATTTTTATAGTCTCCTCTGATTTACAATCTCTTCCTAGAAAAAGCGTGATGACTACAAATCATTTCTAGACTCATAATTATTATATAGAGTCTGGAAATATTTCCGTCGTGTTTCTAGAAATAGAAACAAAGTTCCAAACCGGAAAAATGGGATGGACTAGAAGTACCATTCTGAAGAATTAGTCCCTTACTCACAACTGACATCAGCCATCAAGGAAATCCAAGAGATTACTGTAGCTCCAGATGGTCTTCACATTGAAAAACAAAGAGAACACCAATAATGTTCAAAAAATGCAAAAAAGTTTGGCGGCGTCCCCGGGCAAAAAGTCAAGGAATTGGCTCTCTCTGTGTGTGCATGTGGCGGAAATCGAAACAAAAATGGGGGTGAAGAGGGCGACGAGAAAAAAGAAGAGAAGCAGAAGATGTGAGTGTGAAGAGTGCACTTTTTTAAGAGAAAGAGATGCAAAGGTATAATCAAGACATCTTTTTTTTTGTCCATAGAGCTCCTCCAATTCCCAACTCTGACGGCTTCTGCTTCTTCTCTTCTCCTCTTCATCATCATCATCATTTTCAATGAATAATGAGAAGAAAAGAGGAGCAGGATCTCAAAGATATGCTCGCTTTTTCTCTTTTTTTTAGTCATTCATTCATTCAATTCAATCAGTTGAGACATAAAAAAATAGCATTGAAAATGAAGAGAATTGATTAGAGAAAAATACATTTCTCCTTATATATGTGCCATGTAATCCGTCTTTCTTGATGAGCTCTCTCTCTCGTTTTTTTTTCATTTGAAAGCCTGATATCAATATAAGAAATGTTGTGGAATTGGTTTGAAGGAAGATGAAAAATGGAGAGAGGATTAACTCTTTTTTCATCTTTTTTTTCAAATTGATTTCTTTCCTTTTTCAGTAAAAGTACAATTACGCTCTAGGGATAAAGCTTTTTCTGATCTATTATTCTCATAATTCATTATCGTCTAATTTTTAAAAAATTACATGGCGCAGCTCACTCTAATGAGCACGGATTTCCAGGGATTCGAAATCTAATTTTCGTATTTTTATATCTAAAAAAAAAATCTTCACGATAATCATCAACGGAGCGTACTTCCTAGTTTCCAATAAAAATTGAAATCTGAATGAAAAAGGAAGAGAAGAATGAAAATAACATGTTGACAGTTTTCATTTCGACCCTACTATAGTAGCTCCGCCCACATCAAACACAATGTCTCTAACAGGTGTGATGACATAGTACTCCTTGAGTGTATTTAACTTTTAAAAAAGAGAACTGAATAAGAAAAAAAAGACGTCAGCTTTAAAAAAAAGCATTAAAAATTTGAAAAGAAATTGGAATGAAGAAAAAGGTTTCAGGAGAAAAAAAGGCGTCAGTGAAGAGGAAATTCCAGAAGACATTTCTAAAGATTTCAGATTGAAAAGTTCAATGAACATTTTAAAGAAGCTAACACTTGAACTACATCGAACTAATAGGGGAATTCCGAAATTTAGAGATTTCCAAATGTAAAATCATAGAACAGTTCCTAGACCTACTTCCTGGTGGTAAGTAGTACCGTAGTCTATTGAATCAACAAATGACTTGTTTCGACTAGACTAGGAATGGAGAGAAGAAGGAGTAGACTGATAGTATTTTATACTGTATTTGGTTTGTTTTTGGGCGGCTCCATAAGGCTAGTGTATGAAAAGAGACTGTAAGAAATTCAAATGGCTAGATGTGATAGTCATTTCCATCCAAAATGTGCAACACTTAGAGCCCAGGTTTTCTAAAAGTTATCCCTAATTTTGCGAATTCCGATCTTCTAGTAATGAACATGGAACTTTGCAGAATGGTAACCTGGTTCTACATAAAGAATGAAGTACCATTTGAAAACATCAGCTCTTCAAAAAGTGCAGGATGACAAATTTTTAACAAGGAGCTACGTTTCCCCGGCTTTTCTTGTAGTTTCAAGAAAAACTTGATTATCTTTATATCCTAAAACATCAGAAACATTCGAATCCATCATTTTCAAAACCATTTCCTCTTTCTTTTCTGTTCTCTGTTATTATTATTTTCAGCCACCTTTTCTTTGACAGGGGGTCATTGAAAAGGGAAAGTGTGTCTCTTTTTTTTTGCAGTATCTTTCAGTCTTTTTCTCTTTTTGCTTGCTTTTCATTCTGTTTTTCCCTTCACCACCCTCACTCCCAGCAAAAAAAAAAGAGAAAAAAAAGAAAGAAGGAAATGGAACGTTGTGACGAAAAAAAAACAAGTAGAGGCAGTGTAGAAGGTGAAGAGATGTTAGACAGGGAAATAGAGGAGCAATCAGCTGTTTTGGCAAAGAACAGAGAAATATTATAGGGAAGAAGGAAACGCAGAGAAATGAAAAGATTCAACACAGGCAGTATTTTCAGACCCTTTTTTTCAGATGAAAAAAGGGACTAAAAGGAAAAGCTAGAGTCCTTGAACATATAAGGAATATTGGGAAACATTGGATATCCGGATTACTGTAGAAGTTTGGAGTTTATGATACTATTAACCTTGTTCAAAGTTGAAAACTAATAGCAATTACGGTTTTGAAGTTTGAACAAATTATTCAAACTTCATTATTTCGAATTTCGCAAAGTGGAGTGCTTGAAAGTGGAAAACATCGATAACTTTGGCAAATAGAACTATCTTCAGCATGCTACTGTTTTCCAATTCACTGGAAACCCCTATTAAACTGGCAGTCGTAGCTCTTTTGGAACCCCAGTATAACTAAAATTGAATAAAAACGAAAACGGTTAAAACCAAAACCCATTTCAAAAAAGGCAATTTCACGACTTCACACTAAATAATGGAAAAAAGGAAATGACAGAGATCCGGGAATCAAAAGTAAAGTGAGCAATTCACTTTTTGCACTTTTCAATCCAAATCAATACATTTGATAAGATTAGAAAAGGAGAGTTCAGGTTACTTGATAACAAAAAAAAAAGAAATGTGGGAAGGGTTACTTTTAAAAATGGGTCGAATTGAAAAATTGATTGGTAAATATTACGAAATGAAAGTATCAGGTGAGCTGATGAACTATGTTTCAGAAAGAGCTTTCTAGTAGATTAGAGGTTCTTTAGAACTTTAAAAAATAGCCAGTTTCCATTCCGGAAGTGTTGGAGAAATTTCGAAATTCTCCAATAAATCATTCTCTACCTTCTCATTCTATCAGCACATCAGGTCAAAACACAAAAAGAGCGACAAAAACACGTAAAATGAACGTAAGAGTGGGAATTTTCGAGACTCTTCTTTTTCTCTTTTTCTTTCACTCTTTCGATTGGGGAATGCCCTTCTTGTTTATCTCATCGTTGGGTATCCAAGTACTGCCGTGGTGGTCGAAAAGTGCATTCTGGTCAACAAGTTTTCTGACGTGGCAATACTTGGAAAAGTGGATAGAAAAATAGCATAGAATATGACAGGAATCGTCAGGGATAGCTCTAGGTCTCTGAACAACGTAGGGATTACTGTAATTTCCAGATGAATTCAGTGGAATTCAGCTCCCTGCTTATTCCACTGCTAAAATACTGCAATACTGCTCGAAATTTGGAGAAAGTATTTCATGCAATCGACCTTGGACTTTCCATTTTCTGGCACAAGCCCTTCTGCTTACTCGTTTGATGCAACAGACCGCTAGACGCCTGCCCTTTCTCTTTTCCTATCTCTCCTTCTCCCGCAAACACCGCACACTATTGAAGGACACTAGTAAAGAAGAAATGTCGTGCAGCGATGTCCGAGTGGTTAAGGAGTTGGACTTGAAATCCAATGGGCTATGCCCGCGTAGGTTCGAACCCTGCTCGCTGCGAAGTTTTTTTTTTTTTTTTTCCAGATGTTAACATTCTTATCAAACCAACTGCAGCAGTCTTTGCTCTCTATTCCTCTTCATGTGAACAATAAATTGATGTAAGTGTGTTATTTTATCCCTCTTTCTCGTCGCCATTTTCTTGTTCACTCGCTCATGAAATTTAACGATGAATGAGAATTGAACTCGGATTTCTGCTTCCTGCCAGGTAGAGAGAGAAAGACATAGTCTGAGAGAGAAAGAAAACAAAAATGAAATTGAGAAAGAGTGAAAAGATATCTTTGCGGAGTCCCGGGTAAAAGAGCACATCACACTGATTTTTTTCTGTTTGAGTTGAGCCGCCCGGTTGACTTTTATTTTTTTAAATTTCAAAGTAACTTCCAAATGTTTCAGTGAAAATGAGAATTTGGGTGGCTTCTCTGATATTCTACGGGTCTGTATTTGCAATTTGTGAACTTTTTCGATTCTTAGTCATCAAGTCATTTGATAATCCAAAACGGTTATCTGCTCTTCTTATATTAGAGGTAATAAGAACCAGATGACGTCATTAGATTCTTCTAGAGTATAAAATCAAATTTCAGTTTATTGGAACATTGCAAATATGTGTTCCAATGTTCGATGTAGGAACTGTTTTGGATAATTATGGTTTGCTAGGAGTTTTCGTCGAGATTACTGTAATTGAGCTGGCAAATTGTTACTTCCAAAGAGACGCCGTTGCTCATCCATGTCCATTGGTAAGTGGTAATCTGAGACTCTTATTTAAATATTTAAGCTATAAAAATAGATTCGGATAAGCCTCCAAATTGAATGAACTACAGTATTCGTCAATCTAGACTTCCCCCACATAAATCAAGCTTTCAGGTAACAAATTGCTATAGAAAAAGTAAAGCAATTCGTCGAGGCATTTACGTTTTCTTCGTTCAACTGGCTGCTGGTAATTCTTGCTCTATTTCTAAATGAACCTCTTTTTGTACTTCCAGCTTATTTATCCTATTTTGTTGCAAGGCTCTTCTGGAGCTTCGGAGTTCATCCAATTCATCTGGAACTTTTGAACCAAGATTCTTGCACCTCTGATCTATCTGTAAGTTTCTTTGTTTTACAATTGTATTCCATTCGCAACTTTGTAGGTCGCCATTACAACTGGATGTATAATTGAAGGAGCCGCTACTTTTCTGGCAAAATGGTTCGAGAAGTTTGTAGACCAAAGATATGATGGAGATGTCAAGTTGTGCTCCGTTGCCAACTGCGTTTTCTCTGGTCTTTTATGTGCTATTGGTAATATTATCAGTAATTCTTAATAGCTGATATTTCATTCAGGTATCAATTACACTGGTATGTACGCAAATCCAATTGTTGCCTGGGCATGTACATTCAACTGTTTGGGAGTTTCTCATGCTGGACATCTCTTTGTTTATTGGCTTAGTCCACTAATTGCTTGGTTTGTATATAAAAATAAGAAATAATCAAGAATTCGGAATTTTCAGGTACTTTGCTGAAATTGTATTCGGAGCTGAAGATGTCATTGAAGAGGAGGAAGGCGCTGAGTCAGAAAAGGATGCAAAGAAAACTGATTAAAGCGATTTTGACAGTTTTTAAAAGTCAATTATTTTCAAATTTTCTAGTTTACCAAGTGTATATAAATTTCTAATAATAATAATAATAATGCAAGAGATCGTAACTTCATAATATCGAAATGTACACACAAAAATAACAAATTCAGTGATTAAAAACTTTTCGTCCAGTATCGAATTGCTTTTGATCAAGGCGTTTATTCATTCCGGGACGTCCTGCCTGTACACCTCTCATACATCGACGAATTGCGGCCAATGGATGCACTTGATGTTCGAAGTGAACAAATCTGAATCTTCTATTCTAGATTGAATTTTTGCCTTTGGTTACCTGATATGCTTTCCCATAACATAATAACTGGGCTCTTCCGATTTTTTCGCATCTCTAATAACAGTGACATTTTGAAGTCGTAAATTTAGATTTGAATCACAACTTTCGAGAACTCCTGCAGATTAGTTGAGAACTTAGTTTATATCAATTCAAGCTTTACCAATGACATAGTTTTCGCCACGAAGCTCCACAAACACCTTCTTTCCAACCATTCCTTGCAGAACAGCCCCACATCCTGACTCGAGTCGCTTTTTTTCATTGTCTGGGTGATCCATTGGTCAATAATTTATTCGATCTATTATCTACAAGCATCACATCAAGAAGTGAATTCTTTTCAATGAAAGATATCGTATACACAACCATCGAATGCACCATCAAAATACCATAGGAGTCGAAGGATAACGGGGAATCTCATGAAAAAGAAATAAAAACAAAGGGAGATTGTATTATTTACCGAGGAGTTTCTATTTTTAAAAAAAGTTCGTTGTTAGTTCGCAAAAGAATGCCGTAAAAACCGATGTGTTGAGTTCAAAACATCACATTTGACGACAGATTCAAACGTGGGAAAGACATTGTTATTGTGTTAAGAATGCAATAATTTAGTAGAATTTGGCCTTGTCTTGCTTGCTTCGTACAAAGACGACGGCAATGATGATGACTGATTGAACAAGAATAATAAGAGTAAAAATGGTTGAGGAGACGCATGAAACATTCGGACAGTTGGCAGAAGCTCCTGGTCCACTCTGAAAATTATAAGAATATAAATATTGTTATAATGTACTTTCTTACCGTTTGGACCTGTGTCGCTCTAACCGTTCGAAGTTCGTTGAGCAGCGAATCAACTTTCTGGTGCATGCTGCTGTCTACACCGCCTCCACCGGCGCCTACTTGCTGGAAAAAAAACTAATTATATTAATTTTGGTTTTAAATTTACTTACCATAATTTTTTGATCAATATTGTATGTTTTAGTGAATATTTCATTGACATACTGTTTCATATCACGTACAGACTGTGTCAAGTCTCTCAGTGATGTGATAACTTCATTCTTTTCATGTTGCTGGAAGCTTGCACCTCCTGCAACAGCCGCTGGAGCTGCTCCTCCTGTCTGTGGTACTGCAGCGCCTGCTCCAGATAATTGAGATTGCTGAATTTGTGCCAATCTTTGGTCCATGTTTTGCATTACTTGGTGAATAGCGTTTTGAGACTCATAGATAAGTCTAAGCTCGCGAGCAGTAGCATCCTCGTAGTACTTGTTTGGATCATATTCATCGTCTTCTTTTACTTTATCTGGATGTTGCTCCTTAAATTTGGCTCTCTCCTGCTCGTATTCCTTCATTTGTCTTTCAAACTCTTCATCGTATTTTTGTTTCTCTTGTTGTGGAATTTGCTCAGCAACTGGGACTGGCTTTTGTTGTTCGTTGAATAGAGAGAACACGGAGAAATCGAGAATGTCGTGATCATCAGCAAGTCCTCCGGTAGCAGCGGAAACTCCGAAGTATCCATTTCTTGGCAAGAAAATGTTTTCGGCACGCATACAAAGCTCGTAACGTGGAGTTGGTTGCATTCCATCGTCAATATGAACGGTGAGAACATTTTTCATATACTCAATCCTGATGCGAACTGGATATGGCTTATTACGGAAATCACGTTGGCAGCCTGAAAAATAATGAATGTAATATAATTAACAGTTGTTGAAATACTTACTGGACAAGATTTGTTGAGATCCATCGGTATGATGGTCATAAGATCTGGTTCCATCGTTCAGCATCAAGGAAACTTGTGGGTTATTTTTCTGACCATCGTTATCGAAGGAATCAAGGAAAAGGCCCATTCCAGTCCAAAAATCATTTGCTCCGAAAACTGGTCCGAGTGCTCCAAGCTGTGAAGTGTACCAGATTCCGAGTCCGTCAGCTCCAACACGTCCTTGTCCTCCAATTTTGAGAGCGATATCAACCTAAAGAAACAACTACAGTTTTGGAGCAAGCTAGTGGAATTAACTCACTTGGAAGTTCTCACTTTCAACGAATGCTCTTTTGTTCCATGCAATACCTTTTCTACTTCTCATTGATGGAGCCAATCGAAGTTGTTCACCAGAAGCTATGGCGTCACCGCTTACCTGGAAAATTAGTATGGAGTTGATGACATCAACTGTTTTAGCTTACAATCCAAAAAGGAATAGATCCATCACGTTGGGAGAGGTTTGGAGCACGGAAAGAATGTTTGTACTCGAATCTGAAATTATTGTATTGTTTATTCATTCTAGTGTTGGGTAAGTATATCAAAACTCACTTTTTGAAAACTGGATTGTTCTGTGCTCTAATAGCAATAATTGCTGCCAACAGCACGAGTAGCACCCGTGTTGAGGTCATCTCTGGAAATCAATTGTTTATTTAAATAAAAGTATGTAAATTTTGTGGGAAAATTGAAGAAGAATCAAAAGGAACTGTATGAGAAGCCTGAACAGGCAACCAACCGTACACGTCAACGTCCGGTGTCTGCGCACATTGGAATCGACGCGCTCTTGCGGACTTCGGATTTTTTGCAAAATTTGTTTATTGCAAGTACTTATTTATTGCAAGTACTGAAAAATCGATAAGAAACGATGAAAATGTTGATTATAACAGCTTCTTCATTTTTATTACTGTATGAATGATTTGCGACTAGTCTTTTATTAAGCGTTTGGAAAAGAAATGTTTAGGCGAAGAAAATATAAGAAATAGAAGATAATAAACCGGAAGTATAGAACCAAGTGTAAATTAATACAAATCAAAAAGTCAGCATAAAATATTAATTAAGTTCCTTGAAGAAGTACACAGATTGGACGTCAGGACCGACAAGGTCAGCAATTACTCGAGCTCTTTGGAGAAGTTGTTCATTTCCAGCAGCAAGAGGAAACTGTTCTAGAGCTTCGCCAAACGTTAAAACAGACCCTCGAGAGAAAACGGTTAGTTCCTCAATAGGCCTAGCAACAGGACGAGGAGAGTCTGGGCTGAATTCCGTAAAACCATTGGCATATGTTGATTTATCAAGTAGATTCCGACAAGATTCAAAATCAACCCATCGAAAAGATTGATCACATAGAAGATCACTCGGACGGAACTTCGCCTTGTATCGCATTTTAGGACAAGAGTGAATGTAATAACCCATATAATAGTACTTAAGATCATGGTTGACTTGTTCGAGACGTCGAGTTTGTTCAATTTCTCTGTAATTAACTGTTGATCATTAGAGCCGAAAAACATGTTCTTACCGTAAAGCCGTATAAGTACCCATAGAAAGAAATGAGTAATCTGGATCGTAGTACATATATTTAGCTGACAGGCATTTAGGAAGTATATCAAGAACGGATACAGCAATCAGCTTTCCATCAAGGATGAACCACATGTGAAACGAGCCAAGTTCAACTCTGGATAAAAAATCTTGGGTTTTTTGATTTTCACTATTAAATTTACTAACCCTCTTCGAATCTCTTTAGATAGCGGGGAATCACATAAGAATCTTCTAAACCCAGAAAGTCTACAATTTTCATCTTTATGAATAGCTTGTTGATATTTCTTATACAACTCGAAAGATTCTTGGTCTCTTGCTCCGAATTCTTCCGTACCTTGAGTTACCAATTTCACTTCCAGTTTATGTTTCCATTCTGGGCGGGCCTCTTCAATATATGATTGAACTGTTCTTTGACGTGACGCATCCTTTTCGCGACGCTCCGCACGAATAGTATCAGGATCAAGGTTCTTTTGACGACATTTTTCTTCAAACCGTTTGTTCCGCATTTCTTTTTTGGTTAAGACAGGCCTATTCGGATCTTTCTCCTTCTTTTGTAGTTGTTTTACTTGTGTAGTAGCGTCTATCTCGCTAGTTGATTCAGACGTAGTCTTTGGTGCTTGAGGTTTCTGAACAATAAATTTTACAGAACATAAGCCGGTTTAGTCCTACCGGCGCAGTAAACGAATCTTCTTCCTTGACCCCACAAACAGGCCGTTTCCCAGTTGCTAGAAACTCATTCATCTGTCGCATTGCACGTTTTTGACTACGAGACATTTTGAATTTGGTGACATCAAGTCGGATAGTAAACTGTGGACAACAGGTGACCCGATTGTGCGGTTTGTAGAGATATCGACCAGATCTGGAAACATTTTATGAATAGAAGTTCGTTGTGTACAACGAAAGCGAAGCAACCCCACCTTCTCCAGCCCATATCCAGAAGCCCTGCATAGTCGTTGGAACGCAAACTGTGAGCCCACACTCCAGCTGCAAGCATAAGTAATTATGTTAACTTCATAACATAAAACTTTTGAATTTCCCAAAATGATAATCCTACATTAAAAAAGCACATCTATTCAGGCAATTCAGAGATGGCTTCGGCTGTGAGAAGAGCTGGAGAAGGGGTCGGTTGAGAGTTATTGGGAGGAAATTCTTATTTAAGCTTACGTGCTCCACCCAGCCTCCAATAGAAACATGAAATTGTCGATTGGAGTTGTTCGATGAATAGCTAGTGCTGAAGAATAGAAACTAGTACGATAATAAAAAGTTGACCTAGCAGAACAATATTCCTCTCTTCCCAATAAATTAATTCAAAATTCGAAAAAGCGTACCAGTTGTCACCGACGAGTCCCTGTATTTCACCGATTCTTCTCCACCTTTGGCGCTCGAATTGCCTGTTTCATCATCTGTTTAAAATTTACTATCACGATTCTCAGAACGGGGAATGACTTTATTCGTAACCCTAGAAGACATTCAAAAAAAAGTTAACCTTTCACTGATGTTCCTTGGGATCTCTCTCCTCTTTCGTTCTTACAGTAACCACAACTTGATCGCTCATTGGAACTGAGGAACTCCAGCAGTGTTTGATTCATAAGCTGATAAAATTATTTCAAATTAGTTAATATTTCGCTGAAATAAGTAGAATGGAGTGAGAACCATAAATTATTAACGAATTGAAGAGTTGGATAAATTTCGTTTTATTCTGAAGAAAGAAACAATTTTGTGTCAACAAGAGAACATATTACTAAACTAGAAATTCTACAAAACAAATAGTTGATTTCAAATCTCAAAACGAGATCATGATGATCTGATCATCCCTGAACATTTTCCGCATATCTTTTCTTTTGAATTTCGTCTCTTTTGGCCATTTTCGCTGCTTTTTTCTCTTCCGCTTCTTTTTGTTGCAACATGACCTCAAATCGTGGATCTTTCGGATCCATCCAATAACCAAAGTATTCTTGGATGTCACGAATTCGCTTTTCAAGAGCTAGTTCTTTTTCATCTTTCTCTCGTTCTTGTTTTACTAGAGATGCCTCGTATTTAGCAAGAGCAGCTGGATACTTTTTGAGGTTCTTTTCCAATTCAATCAGTCTGAAATTAGGAGAAGAAAATCTAGAAACATTGAGTGCGAAAATGAAAATTTCCTGCCAAAACCTTGACAATTCTTGACTGCTTCGCAAGCAATAGATTAAAATTTTTTTGATGAATTACCTTGATGCTTCTGCTTCCTTCTTTTTCTTTTGTAGTGCATTATATTCTTTTTTAACTTCATTGAATTCTCTATACAACCCGATTGCTTGTTCTTCTTCGATTTCTTCAGCAGTTGGAAACAGTTCTTCGACAGGAACTCCACTGGCTAATCCATATCTTCCAAATCTTTCTCGTCGGGCAGATCGCTCTCTTTCCGAATCGAATTCGATTCGTGGCATACCACCAGAAGCAATTATTCTATGCCGGGGACGGAGACTGGAAAAATAAAATAAATATAAATTCGCATAAATGATACTCACAAGCTGATATCAACCTTTGGAGCTGTTCCTTCACTAGCACTTGAGAAGTTTTTTGCAAGAACTCTCCAGTTTCTCAACATTTTGCTGTAATACTATTTTTAATTTTTTTAAAATGGTTTCAAATGAACAATTTCAAAGATGAAGAGCAATATGAAATGACCCAGCGGTTAGAAAACACGCTCTATTGAAATATATAAAACGGTGAAGAACCTGGGGAAGTCACGAAGCCCTTGCTAGAAGAAGTATGGTTTATAGAGCGGAATTTAAGTGAATTTTGATGAATAAAGATCACGGGTGAGAAATTCAATGAGATTTGACAAAATACAATTAATTATTTTCCGCCTCCGATGTTTCCGGTGCTATAATGTCGGATGAAACTTCCCAAACCTTCAAATATTATACTTGATTTACAAAAAATGTTAATTATTTGATACCTGTAATTTATTGAACTCGTCACTACTGCAAACAGTCCATGGACGATTTGGGTTCCAGGAGAAGTCGGCTACTTTTCCTGAATGACCAGCGTGTACAAACAGCACTTCGGGTGGAGGGGAGTCCGTTTTCAATAATGAAGATGATAATGAAGGATCTTGAATTTTTGACACATCCCACACAATGACACGGCTGAATTTCAAGGATAAAAAATGTTGTTACGCTTAGCAAAACTAACTCGTCAGATCCACTGCTAGCAAGTACAGTCTCAAAATGAGGGCTGAACTGAACTTGAAAGATTTCATTTTCATGATGATTAAGAGTGTACATTTTCTTTCTCATATTTCTGACATCCCATAAAGCAACAGTCTTGTCTGCAGAGCCCGTAGCCATAATATATTCTGAGTGAGGATTGAAAGAGATGCAGTTAACTTCAGCAGTGTGGCCGATTGCCGAAAGTTGCGGTTTCGGTTGTCGAAGATCCCAGATGTTTCTGAGAAGCCACAATTTGAAACCTAACTAATTTTCAAAACTTACAATTTACGATCGTCGCCAACTGAAGCAAAAACGTTTTCATGAAGTGAATGGAATGAAACATCTTCTACATTCGAAGTATGTCCTTTGTACTTGCTTTCTGGGGAAATTTGACCAGCAATTTTCTGGTTTGAATTGATATCCCAATGACAAATCTGAAAAACAAAAACGTTCTGATAAAATCTTCTTTCGCAAAGAATCGAACCATTCCATCGTCACCGGCAGTCAGCAAATGACCTTCTCTAATGTTGCTCCATGAAATTCCATATCCTTCCCCTTCGTGTCCTCTTAAGCGCAACTGCGGACGGAATTTGTTATCATGTGGTTCAGATGGATGTTTCGTGTAGTCGAAAATATAAACATCGTCACTGGGGCCTCTACTAGCAATAATAATAGGATTCTGAGGCATGTAGCGGGCCCGATGAACCTCTCCTAAATGGTTGATTCGAATTTCATGTTCCAGTTTTGCTTGGCTTCCAGCACCGTAACCACCGAACTCTTCTCGCTCTGGATCCCACTTCGCATCATCAAACTCAGGGGCGTCAGTGGTGGTAATTGAAAACTTTGAGATCATCAAGTGGTTTTGAACATCCAGAGATGTGTGAGTTCCAAGAAGCATTCGATGGACAGATGTATCCGAACTTTCTGTCTGCATATACTTAGACTAGAAATCGTTTTCGATACAAAAAGCTTACTTTTGTTACATCTGGCATCCACTGAACTGTTAAAGAAGGCCACTCAAGCTCTTTAGTGACAACGGTATCATACAGATAAGGTACATTTTTCTTCCAAACTCTCTGCTCCCTGCTAATTTCTTCGACAGAACCTGCTTCGCTCATAATGTTCTGCAAACCAAATAAAATGCGCTCACAAGCGAATAAAGCGAAAGTACCAAAATATATGCTATCTCAACATTCAAATTCATGACGACATAACAAAAATGAAGTTGACAAATATAAGATTTATTTCGGTTCAAACTTCAGTGATAGAAAGATACGAAACAAATTGAAAATTTACAGGCTCAAAAGTAAAAATATGCGATTCAATTGTTAGGGTGGGGGTGACAATAGTTCAGACGAGATGCGAAAAATAAAATACGAATAATTTAGACAGTTTTTGGTTTTAAAGTGGTCTTTCCACGGCTTCAGCAGCTGGTTCTTCCTCCACTTCATTGTAGATGTTGTCAGCCATCTGCCAAACTTGCAAAATATTGTCTTCGGAGACACTACACACAACCCAAGGTTCATTCGGGTTCCACGAGAAGTCACTGATTTTGGCAGTATGTCCTCCGTGAATGAATAACAACTCTGGTGGTCCATCCTCCGCATCATCAGCAGTTTGGTCTTCTCCAATCTTCGATAAATCCCAAACATGAAGGCGTTTGTCAGTTCCACTGGAAGCTAAGATAGTTTCATTGTGTGGGCTCCATTGAACTTGGAAAATCTCGTCGCGATGAGATTCAAATGAGTGAAGTTTAAGACGAAGGTTGCGGAGATCCCAGAGAGCAACTGTTTTATCAGCAGATCCAGTAGCCAATATGAACTCGGAATATGGGTTGAACGCAAGACAGTTAACCTCTGCAGTGTGAGCGTCGATAGAATGGCCTGGTGTGTTTGTCCGAACATCCCAAATGAGCCTGCCAAAATATTACTTTGTATAGTTGTTTCTTCTTTACTCTAAACTCACAATTTCTTATCATCTCCGACCGATCCGAAAACTCCGTCATGCAACACATGCCAAGCAACATCTTCAACAACCGACTCGTGACCTCTGAAAACATCCTTGGCCTGTAGCTCACCAGCGACGTTCTGGTGCGCATTGATATCCCAATGACAAACAGTTTGGTCATCGGATGCCGATAAGATGAGACCTTCTCGGTTGGGGTTCCACGATAAACCATATCCTTCTTTTGTGTGTCCTTTAAGCTTAATCAACGGATTGAAAGTGTTGTCGCGTGGAACAGATGGGTGTTTTGTATAGTCGAAAATGTAAACATCAGCCGATGGAGATTTCGTGGCAATTACGGTCGACTTTTGAGGCATGTATCGTGCGCGGTTAACCTCCCCTTCGTGGTTGATTTTAATGTCAGGTTCGACCTTTCCATTCACTGCTCCGAATCCACCAAATTCGCTGCGCTCGGTATCGTAACGAGACGCGTCGAATTGAGCTTCATCAGTTGGCATGGAAATCTTGGAAATCAATAAATGATTCTGCTCATCAGAAGTGTGAGTTCCAAGAATTAATCGATGGACGGAATGATCGCTGCTTTCCTGAAAAATCTTTGGTTGCTTCGCCATAAATTAATTGATTACCTTGGTGATATCAGGGAGCCACTGCACCGTTAACGACGGCCATTCGAGAGCATGGGTCATGACAAGATCATAAAGAAATGGTGTATTTTTCTTCCAAATTTTGTATTCATCGTTGGCAACGCGGTCTTCAGAAGTGCCATCTTCCAAAGTGGCCATCTTCTGTAAATTCAGCATTAATCATCATAATAAAGTCGAAGGGATACTTAAAGAATAATAAAGAAAGGTATGAGTTGTTTTTAGAAAAATCAAACAAAACGAAGAGTCAGTCGTATTGATCAATTTCAAACTGAGACCGGGGGCTTTGAAATGCGGGAAACACGCTATAGTCACTGAATGGCCACTGGAAACCCCCCACTTTGAATGAGTGCTGGTCGCGGTTTTTCGCGGGTATGCAGCAGGTCTCACCGCGATTTGCCGTCACCAGTGGGGCGAGGTACGGTTCACGACGGCGGCTCATTTGAACTCCTCTCGGACAACTCTAGGCTCACTTAATGCAGAACCAAGTACGTCATCAATGATTCCGCCTATTCATGTTGTTTTGCGTTTTATTCAGGCACGTACCGTGCGCAAAGTCAGAATTTCCAAAAAAAAAAAAGCAAAAACCTCCCATTTTTTCGTTTTCGTTCCTTCAACGTTTTGTTATACGGTATAAACCAAAAAATGTTGCCTTATAATTTTCAGATGCAAGAAGAAATCATAGATTTCTTTCGGAATCCGGCTTTAGTGTTCTACATGACGCTGATGTTGACCGTTTGCGTGGTGAGCAGAATTTTCAAAAATTAAATCCAATATTTACAAAATGAGGTTTAGGTAAACGGATCGAATCAGGTGGGAGATGTTGTTGAAACCGAATTTCACGCATATCGTCTTCAACAGTACGAAATTAGTGGAAATATGTACGGAAGCAGAAATCATCGAGTGTCATACGAAGCCGTGTCTTTAGGGTCTCGTGCTCTTCGGAGGTTGGAGCTTTTCGGAGGTTGTGTCTTTTAATATTAGATTCGTTATTCAGAACAATGATCACTACTTGGCGGGAGGTTCTCACAAATGACGTCGACGATATGTGGGCGCTTTCTACTGGCGCGGTACTTGTATTCATTCCGGATAATATTGATGACTTGAATGATGTTGACAGAAAAGTGAGTTTTCATTCGTTAATCATTATTAGTAATCAGAACAGAAAAACATTATTTTTTCAGGCTTTCCTTGATTTTGAAACCAAATTATTGGATGTTAAAACCGACTTGGCAGTATACGTTGCCCCATACAACGAAGATGCTGCATCGATTCTAAGCGACGTGAATACCAGAGCGGAGAAAGCACCAAGTGCCGTTCAGCATTTACTTCAGTCGCTTTCTGGAAACACCATTAGTATTACTTCGTCTGACCAGATTCCAGAGCTAACAGATAGTTACAAACCACTTAACATTGTGGTAAGCAAAGTTGCGTTTTCACTCTGACTATTTTTCTATTCAGGGTCGTCTGAGCAGTGGAGACCGTGCCTCTTTAACTATTGCATTTGTTGCTCATTACGATACGGCATCAGCAATTCCAGGAGTTTCTCCAGGATCAGACTCAAATGGATCTGGGGTCGTTGCTCTTCTCGAGCTTCTCGCCGTTCTCTCAAAGTTCTATGACAGCCCTAGCACGCGGCCACCATACAACCTTCTGTTCATGTGGACCGCAGGAGGAAAAGTAAATTACCAAGGAACACGTCATTGGATTGATGAGTTTCAAAAAGGAATCGAAGGCGCCGATTTCTTAGATTCTGGTCTCAATCGTAAAGGTGGGATGTCTGCATTCCTAAAAAAAAACATTCAAAACATTTCAGATGATCGTATCGACTTGGCCATTTGCATTGAATCTATCGGAAGAAAAACAGGAGGATTATACATGCATGCTGGAAAAACTCCAGCGGAAAATTCGGCGGCTGCTCAACTTTTCCGAAGACTGAAGTATGGTTTCTATCCAAGGCACTTCAGTTTACTAACAAAATGTCAGATTTTTCAGTAACATCGCGCCCAAGAAAAAGGTTGAGCTAATAACCAAGAAAATCTCTCTGACTACAGCCAGTGCTTGGGAACACGAGAAGTTCAATATCAAGCGAATGCCAGCGGTGACTCTCTCCACTTTGCCATCCCCAACGGACCCTGCCCGCAATTCAATTCTTGATCTTCCATCCACTCTTGACGAAGAAGAGCTGATTGATAATATTCGCTTGATTGCTGAATCTGTTCTCGGGTATATTCTGGGTCTTCCGGAGACGGGTCCATCATCAGATTCTCGCATCAAGTCCGAAGTGAGCATGTTGTCCAAAGATGCTGTTGACAAACAACGCGTGCACCACTTCATTCGTCAATTCGCATCAAGACCTCGTCCAATTGGAGACAAAAGAGCAACGGAAAGTATCACATCAAATTTGGCTTCCGCTGCCGCAGGCTACGGCCAAGTTTTCAAATCCGCGGTGACAATCACCGATGCTAAAGTTTTTGGAATAACTCAAAATCGTCTGGTCGCAGAACGCGTCAAGCCAGCAGTTTTTGAGCTTGTTATTGCTGCTGGTGTTATCGGTTATCTTTCAGTGTTTTACTACGTAAGTCTTATATCGATAAATGAGACCTACAATTATTTCTCAGATTGCTGCTCACTCCCAAAAGTCAGTTGAAGGTGCTGTATCCTCTATCCGCAAATCGATCTTCTAAATTATCAATTTACTCGATATTGTTTGTTGTTGATGCTTGTCTTAATTGAGATCTAAAAACATGCTTTCCCCCTTTGTGCTCATTTCTCATATTTTCATAGGATCCCTGTTTAATTTATTGAGATAATAAAGAACTATATTCAATGATACAAGTTAAGACATTTCCCCACGTCGTTGAAATCGAGAACATAATCCGAAGATTCTTTGCGATAGTTTGGCGCCTGATACCTGTTCTTGGAGCATTCGAAACATTTCATATGTTCTTCTCGTTTAAAAAGAGTAGTTTTACTTCGCTCTTCAAATAATTTTTTGACCGTTTTCTTTTTCCGATAAAAACTTTCTGGCCTATACGCGCAGGAAAGCTGGCGAGTTGCGCTGAAGTGAGGTCTTGAAATAGGAAGTAGCAATCCCGAAGCAAAAAACCTATATAATTCCTCGAAACTAAGAATACAATAATTCACGATAGTTTCACATATCACGAGATCAATAAGATCCAGCAAATTAAAAGTGGAAGTTTGCAAACTTGAATCTAACACCTACTACCGATGGGCAGAGCTTTTAGTTGTCTTTTTTGCAGTGTTATTATAATGTTTCCGATACTGAACAGGGATTTTTATAACAACAACGTTTATAACACAAACAACGAGTGTTTAGGCTTGTTGTCCCGAGGATCTGAGGCTGGTGGCGATTCTGTCCAAATCCTTGCGTCCCTGAAAATTTCGAAACGTTATTCTTTAACATTATTAAGATTTAGAATTGTTTGCAGAAAAAAATCCTCAAACTGATTCTTATATGCGACATTTGATCTTACCTGCTTGGAGAGAATTCTTCCCTTGCCGTCTGGGTGCTTCTCGACCCACTTAATCTTCTCGAGCTGTTGAACAGCCTTTCTGAGGCAGTTTCCGGCCGATGTTTGGAAGTGGTTTGGGGCAACTCCGCGTCTCTTGTTTCCTCCATATACCTTCTTGAAAGCTCCGATTCCTGTTATAGATTTTGTTCAATAAAAGATACGAGGTTAGAAACCTTACCGGCTGGGCGGAAATAGAGATGACGAGCAAGACTGGCAGCGCGAGTGTAGAACCAATCTGGGTCGACTGGAGCAAGCTCCTTGTTGACTCCGAGCTTGACAAGATCAGACCATTCTGGGACCTTAACCTTTCCGCTCTTCTTCAAGAAATGAGCGATCGATTTGGTGGCCTCGTGCTGGTCGACGTCCTTGATGGAGGTCGCTCTTGTCATTTTACCTGCAACGTTGAAGAAGTTATCGAATATGCTCATAAGCTTTTCAAAAATTAACGATTTTCTACTGGTTTGAGGCCACCTACGAACAACTTGAGCAAAGAATTTATATTAGCATCAGTAAATAAACGAATAGAAATTTTTTTCGAAAAAAAATTGTCAAAATTACTCAATATCCGAGCGGAAAATTCAAAAAAAAGTGTAGGAAAAAGAAAAATGAAGCGAAAAACACAAAATTCGACGGGTGCCACCTGCATACCAATTGGCTGAGTAGCGACTCAACGCGACACGCGCCGCATTGGAAAGAGAGGAGAGAACGCAGACAATGATGGGAGCGGGCGTTTGAATTGTGTTTTCGAGTGAATATTCCCTTGAATTTATTGGTTTCTCACATTTTATTGAAACTTTTGATCTTATATATCCAACAAGAAAAATAGTGACATTACAGAACGCTCAACTCCTAGAAGAACAGGATGGAAAGTACCAACAACATAGGTATTATTTTTGAAAGATGTGGAAAGAATCGATCATTGAAAATCTCATTTTATATAGCAAAAATGTTTTTTTTTTTAAACAATACTGTCAAGAATAGGCAAGAAATTGCTCAATGTACTGATTATTGCGAAACATGTGAAATTACGGCATTCAGCTAAACAATCTACGTATATTCTTCATATGTTTCCCTTGTAACGATGAAAATTTTTTTCGCAGGTTTTTCGTACGCCGAAACGCCAGAAGTTTAAATACTATCTCGTTTTCAAACGTTTTTTTTCAGACCTAGACAATGGTAATTCAACTGAAAAACAGGAGAGGTTTGTTCGAACATTATGATAATGAGAGTTTTAGACGTTTTTATTTTTAGCCTTCCAACCACTACTTCTGTGCTGGACAAAAGTAGGAGCCTTTTTGGAAACCCAACAGCGGCCCGCTCTGTATGTATCTGCTTATTGTTGCTTCAAGTTATTGATTTTTATTTGTAGACTCCCGTCCAAGAACAAGCCCCTGATGCAAGTGAGAAAGAACCAGCCATCAAGTCATCCGTTTCCATGGAAACCGACGAGATTGCAGTGTCAAATGAGAGAGGAGAGGGTAAAACGCCAGAAGCCTCACCGGCGGAAGTAACAGAAACAGCGGAGACTCAGAAATCACAACTCGTTGAAATGCCTGAATCCTCTGAGCAAAATGAAGAAACTTTCGAGAAAAAGCTTGTTTCAATGGATACAAGTAAAGCAAGCTCAGCCTCACCAGAAACAGCAGCGGAAGCTATGGAGTTGGATGAGAAGGATGAAAAAAGTGGTTCGAAAATCAATATTGATGACGTTCAGGAGGAAGAAGACAACGAAGACGAGGAAGAGGAAGAAATTCCCAAGAAAAAAGCAAAAGTAAGTTGTAATTTTTAGATTATAAAAATAGTTTATTTTGAAGAGGACTGCTTCCACTTCGGACGATGATGACGTTGAAGATTTGCAAATCGACGAATCCCCTGCTTCTGGTGAAACTGAGGAATCTGAGTCCGGTGAAAAGATGGATGAAAGTGAGGTGGCTGGAGAAGAAAAAGCTATTGATTCAGCAGAAGTAGAAAAAGAGATTGAGTCTGCAGAAGGAAACGACAATGCTGAGTCTCTAGAAGATAGCGATACTGTAGAGGCGGCGGAAGTTGACAAGCAGGTTAAGTCTGCGGAAGATACGAAGAATGATGAATCTGCCGAAGATAAAATCACAGAGGCGACTGGAGAATGTTCCGAGCATCCCCAAAGCAGCACACCAGTTTCGGATACGTTAGGTGAAAACAGTTCTCCATCTGCAACTAACAACACTACAGCCGAGAGTGAACCGAATGATGGTGAAGAAACTACCAGTAATACCTCTTCCATCGACAAAGAAGCGTCTGAACAGCTAATTGAAAAGAAAGAATCTCCAGCGGAGAATGGGACAGGAGAAGAATCAAGGGAAGCCGATGAAACAGGAGAGGACAATGCAGCAGCAGAAGTTGACAAAGTCACCACAGAAGATGAAGCAGATATTGAAACTGCTGGAAATGATGTTGGCGACATAGAAGAACAACAAACACCGGAGCAAGTCCAAGAGCCCAAGTCTTCCAACCGAAGCAGCCGCGGCCGTAAAGCGCAATCTGCCGTAGCGACACCATCTACTTCGGACACTCCGAAACGTGGTCGCGGACGTCAATCCAATGTAGGGGGAGAAGACGGTTCCTCTAGCACTAAAGTTGAAACACCAAGAAGAGGCCGATCAACTCGAGCAGCACAAAATAAGGAAGTAACTGATGACATCCCGGAACATGCAGAAGACGATTCTATGGTTGCTGAAAAAAGAGGAGCTAGACGTTCAGTAGTCACCAAGAATAAACAAGAAGACGTTGCAGATGTAATTGAAAATTCACCAGCTCCTGAAGAGACTTCTGAAGAACCAACTGAAGAAGCTCCCAAAAGAGGGGGGCGTGGAAGACGTTCTGTTGCCGCTTCTTCTGTAGCTACAACCCCTCGTTCTGCCAGAGGCAGAGCTAAAAAGTCCCAACTCAATGAAGACGTTGATCAAGGGCAAGAAGATACACATGAAGAAGTTGGAGAGAGCTCAACAAAAAAACGAAGCCGTACTCCTCGAACACGGAAATCCTCATCGAAAACCGAAGTTGTAGACGAAGCAAATGGCGATGTTCAAATCGAAGAAAGTTCTGCACCAAACTCCTCTCGGAGATCAACGAGAACTAAAATTGCTACCAATTCGACGCCTGCTGTCGTTGAGACCAAGCGAACTCCTGCTCGTGGGAGAAAGAAGAATGTTTCGATCAGTGAAGAAGCTGCCGAAGATTCGGCGGAAACGCCGGTCACTAGAAAGGGACGCGGTCCTACAAAAAATGTTCCCTCATCAAGCAAAAAAAACGATGAATTCGATCCATACGATATGGATACAGAAATGGAGCATCACCCAGAGCCGCTAAAAAATATTCATGTTAGTAGTTTCTCTGCATTTTTTTAAAAACTAATTCACGTTATATTTTAGATGGAAGTTCAAAATTTTGGTGCTGTGAAATATGCGAAGTCCGGCCAATCCGAATCAAAATATTCAATGACTGAGAAGGCTGCCGAATCAAGAATTGCTGAATTACAAAGTAAATTTGAAAATTCTCACTACGCATCATCCTAATTTTGCAGCTTCTCCAACTTCAAAGAACAAGCGTTCATTGGCTGATATGACACCGGGAAGAGAGAAACAGAAGCAAAGAGCGTCAACTGGCACTGGGAGACGTCCAAGAGCAAAGAAAGAAGAAAATGTGAACGATGTTGATATGCAAGATGTGTCTCGGGATGGTTCCTCGGAAGCTCCATCTTCCACGAACCGCGGACGCAAAAGGAAAAGTGAAGGATCACAGATGACATCTCCTCTGGCCAAACGAGAGCCCCAAGTTACCCTAAAGTCACTTTCTTCGGAAGAACAACTCCTCGCGGATCACCCACAAGACGACAATGACTCGCACGCTCCGGGTGCTCGAGTTTACGCCCAGTTTGACAAGATTTTCTATCCAGCCGTCATCCTCAATGAACGGGATGGTCTCGGACGATACAAACTTCAGTTCACCACTGACAAAGTGGTAAAGGCTGTTCCGAATTCCGGCATCATTCCCCTTCGCGTCTTGACTGCCGGTAAAACTGCTATTTATGAAGAACAGGATGCTCGTTTGGACGTTTGTCCAAACGACATCAGTGCTGAAGAATGGGCTAAGGGAAGATGTACTATTACACTTCTAGATGATGACGGTGAACCAACCGAAAATACTAAAGTTGTTGATTGGAATGAACTATCATTCGATACCAACGAATTTCGTGATTACGTCAAGAGCCTAAATCAAAGTGCAACTGCTGTTGTAACTTCTAACATTACATCAGTATCTCAAGGTTCTCGTTCTCGAAAAGTGTTATACACTACGGAACAGAGGAAACCAGCCAATCGCAGAAAGCAGGGAACCAATTCGAGGTCATCACGAGCCGTTTCAGAAAGCTTGGCAGATGATGATGATGACAAGATCCTTCCTATGAAGGAAGAGGCTATCGGAAAAAACATTTTTTCGGGCAAATTGTTCATGCTCACATCTGCAAATCGCACAAACTCCGTAAATGTGCCATCAATGCTTAAGAAAAAAAATCTCATCGAATTCATTATTCAAAACGGCGGAACCGTGACAGAGAATCACAATGTAAGTACTTTTGCAAGTAAACAATTGAATAGTGCTTTTATAGATCATCCCTAAATCAGCGAATATGCCAATTCTCGTTTCGGACACTTACTATCGCACACACAAGTATCTGGCAGCTTTGGCTCAAGGAATTCCATGTGTTAGAAACATATGGTTGCAAGCCTGTGGAGAGAAAGGAGAATTTGTTGACTACGAGGAGTTCATTCTTCCCGCTGGCGCTTCGATTTTCGATAATGAAGACATGCCAGCGTGAGTTTGCGAAGTATAAAACATGCAGCAAAAAAATTTGTTACAGTCCCAAAAATCCATCAGAGCTTCTGAAAGGAAAGACAATCTACATACATTCAACTCATTCTGCTCGTGAAATAACGCAAACAGGACCAGGGGGGACTTTCATCGAGATTTGGAGACCAATTCTGGAACTTTTGGGTGCTAATGTAATTGAAGGCTTCTGGGAGACCATTATCAGCGATGAAACCAAATTTGATGTTGCCTTAGTTGATGGATCGTTCCGTGAAGAAGTCATGGCCTATTCGGACAAAATCAAGGCAAGCAAGGTCACTTCAGAATGGGTCATTCAGGTATCGTATACATTGAGGGACGTTTTAAAATATTCAATTTTCAGACTATAATCTTGGGAAGAGCTCCAGAACCGACAGCCCATAACAAGTTCGACCCATACCGATTGCACCATCGTACCCGTCATTAAGCATCTTGACTATTAATTTAAACTTCTAACTTTATCTTAGCCCCCAATATCATCATCACCTAAGCCCCATCCGCTAAATGTTTCGATCTCTACAACTCGATTTAGTTCGAGCCCTTCTGAATGTCCCGATTTGACTCTATCCCCGATTTTATTAGTGTCGAAATCCGTCACCCGTGGCTATTGCTGGCCATCAAGCCACGCGGTAAGTTATTATAAACATCAACTATTTATGTCTTTTCCAAATTCCACACCGGAAAAATCTTTAAGTATTGTATTTTTCAATTTGGGATTGCAGAGTTCTTAGAATCGATTAATTTTCGAAAGTTTCCTCACCCTTTTCGATCAGCAAAAAGAACTCTTCTCTTCCCAAATTTGATCTTATTTATTATTGCACACCATTCCAGTCATTTTATTCCAGCACATTAACTCTACCAATACTTCCACCTTTCATCTACTTGATGTTATTTTTTCCACAGATCTATGTCTCTTACAAACCAACCATGTTCTTCTAACATTTCATCACTGATGAATCATCATTATTTTTTTCCTCCTAAACCAAGCCGTCAATAAACTGTACTATAATGTCTGAATTCGTTGTCCTTTTTTGTTAGAAACAATGATGAATACTTGGACGAGTAATAATAAGTTGCCTCTTTTTTCAAAATCAATGAATTGATTGATCGAAAAATGGTGATGCGCTTCTCTAACCGTCAATGCAGAAGCGTACACCTGTTTGAAAACATTTTTATTATAACAACTAATGGACGTTTTTAACAGGAAATGTCCAATTCGTTCAGAGGTAACAGTCGTGGTGGAGGTGGACGACCAAGAGGTAATGGAGGAAGAAGAAGTGGAGCTAGAGGTGGTCATCGTGACAATTCAATTGATAGAAGGTAGACTTATTGATCAATTTTGCTCATTCAGGTGGATGACTTTGTTTTTGATTTGCAGATCGGTGCAGAATGAGCAATATTCGCATCGTTTCGACAACTATCGGCAGCCGCCAGGACACCATAGCCGCAGTAACTCCCCACCACCAAATCGTATGCCACAAGATGTTAGGAATCAATACGATCGATCTGCAAGTCGACGTAAGCTTATATTATAGCTTAACTTTATAAAAGTCCAGTTTCAGCTGGAAATGATCGCGATCGCGAAGATCGGCGGACTCATTCACCAGACACTCGGATGATGAGACAAGAGGATCGTAGATTCGACGGAAGCGTAACAAGAAATGAGCCTCTTTCGGAACAATCGAGTTCCGTTAGAGAAGTAATCGACAACGACGGTGTGGTCAGAAAAGTTACGGATAAGATGGAAGCGAGAACATGGAAGTTGAGAATTGGTCAGTTTTTCTTCGAGGTTTTTATCGACAAAACTATAATTATTTTGCAGCGGATGCCGAAGAAGAGGTTCGTCGTGCGGAGTTCGCATTGCATCGTGCTAAAATAGATCAAGATGCTTTGATGGAGGCATATAAGGAATACACGGAGACAACTATCGTATGCTCATCAATCGCTCAAACTTAACTGTTTTGTTATATTTTTCAGCCACAACAACTTTTGAGAAAGAATTCAAACTGGTGAAACCTTCTCGCGTACTACACATATTCCTGTTCAATGCTTCCCTTGGATTCATCAGAATAATCTAAGTTGCCATCATTCAAAAAAGATTCGTTTTATTCCTGGCATTATTTTCATATATCCTACTTTTGCTGTATTTTTGTTTTCGTTGAAGCATGGAACATGCTAAACGGTTCTTGATGTAATGAAATACTATTCCTCCTAACAGATAAATCACTCAAAAACAGAACGAATGAACACACTCATTGACTATTCATAACAGTTTATGAGCAGCAAAGAGGAAGGCAGTAATAAAATCAGCGATAGTAATAGCAATTTATTATCCGCAAACATATAAAAAACCGAATTTCTTCTTCACTTTTTTGTTCAAATGGGATACTTTTGACCAGTATTATTCGTTTTTAATGAAGTGTCACCCAGTACGACACTCCGCCGGGGACCCATATTGAATAAGTTTACTTCCTACTGTAATTTATTTTTTGATCGGAAGCCGCGAAACTATTTTTTGGCTGTTTTCGCGCTCATTTGTGTTGGTTTTGCTGATATTCGAACAAAAAATCGATTTTTGGCTTGAAAATATTTAGTTTGCCCGCGAAAACAGCCAAAAAATAGTTTCGCGGCTTCCGATCAAAAAATAAATTACAGTAGGAAGTAAACTTATTCAATATGGGTCCCGGCGGAGTGTCGTACTGGGTGACACTACATTAAAAACGAATAATACTAGATGTTGTAAACTGATAAAACACCAAAAGCAAAACCTCAATTTTCTTATTTTCTTTGCTCATTCTAATTTTTTTCAATTCAATCATTGGTCTGTAAATAAAAGGACGTGAACGTTCGGGAATTATGTGGAAGGGAAAGTATGCTCTCCTTCTCTTAACTCTGAACTGCAAGATGCAGCGAAATTTCATGGGAATATGTGAAAAAAAGAACTAGTGCTCAGTTTCCCGTTTTCATTTTTGCGTTGATAGCCACTAGATTTCTCTTTTCGTCTGTTAACAGAGTCATGTAAGAGTTACCGTAGCACCTCCATTATAACAACATGCCGCTCTATTACAGAAACATGAAGCTTTGAAAATCCTTGTGAATATTTTCTCCTTTCTGAATAAAAGTTTCAAAAGTAAGAAGTTATGATCCAATGAAAGTTGTTAGCAGTTTAAATAAATCTAGTACGGCATTCAAATAAACGTTGAATGAAACGAGAGAGGAACCGGGTGCCGTTATATTAGGAATGCAGTACCAGTGGCAATCGAGTTTTCTTAAAAGTATTTTATTGCGAATCTTAGGCAATATTACCCCCAGATTTTCAGACTCTTGGAATCCACTTTATCCACTCCATTGTAATCAGTATTAAGGTTCAGCCTAGTTCTATTCAGTAAGACTGGCTCAGTCTAGACTATCATGGTCATTTCCTCTTGCGAAACAAATTTCATAATGATTAATACCAGGATAATATAGCCCGTCTCTTCTCTCAACAATTTTTCTTTGTTCAACCCCCAATGGACCAAAAAAAAAAGAAGAAAGAAATATGTTTTTCACGAAAAAGAATCCCCAACTAGCCACTTCACCGCTCAATCTCGACCCAAAAATGTTCTTCTTCTTCTTCTCTTTTAATGCACTTTTTTACGAACTGGCTTCGTCACTGAACGCACTTTTTCTTCTTCTTTGCCTTCTGCTCCGTTCAAAAAATGCCATTCATTCAGTCAAAAAGAGGAAGAAGTAGACGGAGCAAGGAAAAATAAATGAACAACGGCGCCATTCTCTCTTCGTCTCATGCTTTCCCTCATTCGTTTAGTCGAACGTCGCCAATTTATTCATAGTACATGTGCACTTTTTGGCATCAAGGATTCATTTTGATTCACCTTTTTATATGTCTATACACTTTTTTGCCACCAAAAAGATTTCCAAATCCTCTGACTCCATTATAAAGGTGTTGTTGAAATATGATCCCTTCATGAAGCTGCAACTCTCTTTTGATGACACATAACTTCTTAACGTGAAATAACGTGAATGTAGTAAAGGTTTACTATGCTTTCAGAGAGAAAGTTGAGAGATTTTATTCAATATTAAGCGTGCCAGAGTGCTTTCAAAAAAAAGTTCATTCTTATCTTCATTATCCTAATTATCTTAGTTTAACTTTTCTAATTTGCTCCGTGCATAACAGAATTGTTTCAAAGAAATTCTCAGAAGAAACTGGCTTCTGAAAAGAGTTTGACGTTGTCGATGTAGTTCACGTACATATCTTCAGCCCATTCTTGTTAGTCTGCTTCTACAACTACCGTTTGCACACGCTGATTTTACAATACGTTTTGTTCTCTTTCTCAGAAATCAAATAATTTCCCGAATTTTCACACACTGACAGTTTACTTTATACCTCAAGATTCTGATCTTAAGCTCTTCGTTCAACAATCTACGATCTCTAACTGATCATGTCTTCCAACAATTCTTCATCTCCATCTGGATTCTCCCTTAATGATGATTTTCCATCTCTTTCCTCTTCTGCTTCTACCGTAACTGCTCCTAAACCATCTCGTGGAGCATGGGGAAGAAAAGGGAAGAAGGCATCCGCTAAGCAAGGTAAGTCTGATGATTAGATATTTGATCAAACATCCCTGTTTTTAGATATTCCAGTTGCGACAAACGAGGTCCCATCTATGGAAGCTGCTGACTATTCTGCTGTCGAACCCACTTCAGATGAAACTCAAGTTCAAGGTAAGGCTCTGCGAAACAATTTTCGAAAAATGTCATCCAAAAACAAAATATTTAGAAGCGGCAATCAATGTGGATTCTACTAGTGTAATTGGTGTTGCTTCATCTGTTGCGTTCGATGTGGACCATGCTGAAGGTATGCTCCAAGTAGATTTCTGAAAACATTCTGTCTTCAGAACTGTTCTCGAAACTCCAAATCAAAAGTTCTGATAACTCTTCTTGTCTTCCAACCTCATCTGATTTCTCTTCTCATCCATCTGATTCTTGTGCTGCCTCACCATTTGGTTTCTTTTCTGCGACCCACATTCCGGCTTCTTCCACAGGTAATCTATATTCCATTTGTTGTTTTCTTATCAGTTCGCTGATTTAAGTTTGGAATCATTCATCTACCTCCTTCAATTCTCCGTACTTTTCATCTGCGAGTTCCGGTAAAAATAGAGATTAGGATAACTCTCGAGCCATTCACTTATTTAGACTCTACCCCTCTTTTCCCTTCAATAATTGAAAACATACCACCTACCAGTTCTTCAAAAGATATCATCAAAGGTATTATGAATTTATCGGAAGTTTTCATAATACTGGCTTTAGATTTCGAACAATTTGTTGCCAATCCTGTCTCGTCTATCTCGCCCGTAGTGGGTTCATTTGAAGTAGCTGAGTCATCCTCCAATGCTCCTTCCCTTCTTCCATCCATTGCGAGCACAGGTTTGTACTTCTCAACTGTTTGCTAGAAGTTTTAGCTATATTTATTTTGAGCTTTTCACAGACCAAAATCATTCAAATTTTCAGCAGAAATTTCTGTTCCGGATGATACTGATCTTGATTTTCCATCGCTTTCAACTACCTCTTCTACCAGTCTTCCAGTTTGGGGACCTTCCTTGAAGCGTTCTTTAATTCGTCCTGATGTTTCGGAAGCTTCAGGATCAGGACCATCTGAAGAGATTCCATTTGAAGAGCCAAAACTGGAAAACAGTCGACAAATGTCACGACTATCAAAAGGAACCAATATTACTCTCGTGTCAAATTGTTATCACATTTTCATCGATAGCATTACTATCTACTGCTTCAAAGTTGAAATTGTGAAGTTATTTAAAACGAATTCAAATGCAACAAATACAAGAGAGGAGAGAAAAATGGTCTTAACTGGAGCCAAAGGAAACACTTTCCGTACAAAAGCTCAACTTTCAAAAGTTCTTGAGATTGTATTCAAGAAGGCTGGTCTAAAAGATGTTCCTTACGCCTATGATGGAGCCAGAAGTCTTTATCTGACTTCTACATTAAAACAGTATGTAAAGAAAAACGTTCTGAAGAAATCACTGTCCCACCACGACTTACCGACAACTCTCAAAGATGCTCTTTTTGGAGAATCTTTCGGCACTCTTGAGGTTACCATTGAGCCAAGTGAAGGAGGCAAAACACTGGAGCTTGCTGATATCCTCAAAGAAGATGTGACAAACCCTGTCAACTCAGTCAGGACAATGGTTCAAATTTCCCTAATTCAGAAGGCGGTCAACGGGGACAAATTTGTGGCGTTGGAAAAAAACGTCCTATTTGAGACTGTGAAATCTGAAGAAAGTGCAGAAAAAAAGACGAAGAAGCAGAAGCCAAATGAGCCATTCGATAAGAAAAAGCTGGAAAGGATTGGATTAGGATTGGGAATTAAAATTGGAGAAGGAGAAGATGGAAATGCGAATGTGTTGTTGTGTCTCGATCGTTAGTGACCTTTTCTTCAATATGCAATTTAACTATATGTATGATTTTCAGACAAAAAATCCAATTTTTTTATTGCGGGTCCTCTCGTTGACGTGAAAGATTATCTTCCGGTCAATTTCACCGATCACAGAACTTGCCGGAAAGTATTGAAAGGATTGGAAGTGAAGCCGTGTTATTCTAATCGATTAATGAATCTGGAGACCTTCTCGATGACTTCAATTGGAGGAATCACATTCAAAAAAGATAATGAGACTCAATCGATTTTGGAGAGTGCTGCTAATCTAGCTAGAAAGAGAGTTGAAGAATACAATAAAGAATTCGTGGCTGTTCAAAAACAACAAGGAAAGATATTGTATTCTTTCCCAATTGAAAATCTGAATGTTGTGGAGAACCAGCGAATGGGACAACAACACGGGAATCCAGTTAGTTCAAAGTACATAATTTGAAATATTAACAAGAGAGTTTTTCAGCCACCACCATCTCCTCCACAGGAAAGATTCGAAGAAACAAGACGATTGGGAGAAAAAGCGAATGTTTTGAAAGCCAATTCAGTACTGGAATCCTTCAAAATTGAAATCAACCCTACTCCAATTGAAGTAGTAGGGAAGACACTTACACCTCCACAAATTCTTTATTCGAAAAGAGACGGATTTATCTCAGTTCCAATCGAAAATGTGAGTTCTGTCGTAGCTTCTCATTCAATTTCAATAAAACAATAAATGATTTTCAGGCATCATGGAAACCGACTGGAGATTTTGTCGTTCGTTCTGATATCAGAAGTGTCCTCATTCTTTATTACAATGATGACAAGGCTGAGGATATTTCACATCATGTCCGGGCGTTCAAAAAGGATTTGATAGCCGCCAGCGTGGTTCTCAAGCACCCACTGGCCGAGGGATCTGTAAGAATCGAGAATATGAAGATTGAAGCCAAAGGCCAATCACCGGAGAAGAATTTGGAGAACGTGAGTTCAAATTATTAAAAGATCATCTCAATCAAAATGATTTCAGAGATTGATAAAAATGAAGCAGGCAAGTGACAACTCATTCGTCATCTATATAGATAAGAAGAGAAACAACCCGAGCCACGGATTCGTCAAGCTCCAGGAAAGGTTGAACGAGAGAATCGTTCAACACGTGGCATCAGATGAAGCCCTCAAAAGGACGTTAGTTATTTCGATATTGATTCACTTTTAGAATAAAACCATCATTTCAGTGGACGTGGAAGTAATGTAATTAATTTTATTTTGATGAAGATGAATGTAAAGTGCGGAGGGATGAATCATCGACTGATGGTAGACCAGTCCATGTAAGTTTCTTTTTTTGAAACGATAATTCTTCTTTTCATTCTTTTCTATTTTCAGTGGGCGCTTGTGGGGTGAAAGATCGAACACCCTCGTAATCTCATATGACGTTTGCCACGCTTCCGGAACTCACACCTATAAAAAAGGGCAAAAATCATTAGAACCAAGTGTTGTTGGGGTGAGTTTTTTTCTACTTTTCTTTCATATTAAATATGGGAATCTTTTAGTTCGGTTTCAATGGTGCCCGTCATCCTGAGCAAGTCATCGGAGACTTCCACATTCAAGAAAGAGGGAAGGAAGAAGTCTCTCATGATATTCTAGTGGAAAAGACTATTTGGATGTTGGAGACTTATTTCGACTCTCGGAGGAAATGCCCAGAGAATATTGTCGTTTTAAGGGATGGAGTGTCAGCTGGACAGTATCCAATGGCTAAGTTCAATGAATTGAAAGCCATTACAGAAGGAGTTCATAAATTCATGAACAAGAGAGGGTCGTTGAAGAGACCCAACATTTCATTTATTATTGCCACAAAGAGACATGCAAATCGACTTGTAGTGAAAAGTGAAGGTTTGTGTTTTCAGTTTGAAATCCCGTTACAGTTACGAGTTTTTACAGATGGTTTAATACAAAATGTTCCTCCACTAACTGCAGTTGATAGAAAAATTGTTCGGAAAAATGGGAATGAAATAATCTTCATCTCCCACTGTCCTCTCACCGGAACTGCCCAGCCAGTCATGCTCAACACTCTATTCAATGAAGTATTCCGAAGCCATGATGAGCTCATCAATCTTGTATCTGCACTCTGTTGTGCTCATCAGAGATGCACCAGCATCATTTCTCTTCCAGAGACTATCTTTGTGGCTGATGCCTATGCAAAAAGAGGCGCCGATATGTATGAGGCTTACAAGAAGAGGTGAGTTTTAAAAATGTTAATAATTCTGAGTATTTACGAAATCATTTCTTTCAGAATCATCAGCGGCGAGAAAGGAGATCTGTCACTGAAAAATCGAACGGTGGAAGATTATGAAAGAATCACAAAGATTTTATCCTACAAAGAGAGTAAGATGTTCCACGGTCGATGCATGATTTGAATATTGCTTGTACTTTTATGAAGCGTCCATTCCAAACACCTTCACACTTCAGTCATTTATTCCCTTTTCAATCGTTTTTTTTCTTCCCTACCCATTTAATCCTGTTATTTTCTCTTCATTTCGGGTTATACAAACGGATTTATCTACATGACTTCTCCCAAATGTTTTTAATAATTTCTTAATGATTTATTAAAAATATCTCTGCTTATATTTCGGTAGAATAAACTAATTTTTTTCTTCTTGCTCTATGATTACAAACTATACGAAAAACAGTCTTAGAAAGTACATTTACTTCAGTTGATAGCAAGTCACTAATGTTGGAGTTCTGAAAAAGAGACTCGTCATCTGAAGAGACTATCATAAGATGATTGAAGGTTTGACGCCTGGATGTTCCGGAAGAAGGAAAAAAACAAATGTTTCAATTTTTAAATTTTTTTAAAATTCTGTGCTTGTGACCCTAATCTAGTATACTTGAAACTAGACAAAAACGCTTAGCATCCCTGTTAAAGTGATCGCTGGCAAAGAAGTTCAGGCTTCGAAAAAAAATTCTTTCAGTTTCTGCGTCTCTTCCTTCTGCTCTCTCTCTCCTTCGTCTCCACCCGTCATAATCACTAGGCGATTTTCGTTGGTTTTCGTGGTGCTGGAGGATGTAAAATTTGTAAAACCTGTAGATTCGTGTGTTCGAAGCAAGGATATAAGAAACGAACACGTTACAGGTATTTTTATTTTTCAAATTGAAAAATCCTGTAGAAAATTTCAAACAGTTGTAGAAACTGAATAGCCAAAAAAGATATCGAGTAGAATCAGTAAAATTTCTGTCGGCAGTGATACGAAATCGTATCAAACCGCTGAAAAAAGTGAAATTGAAGTGATTTTCATTCATTAAATCGTTTTTTTTTTTGCAGAAGAAGCAGCGGCGTCGATGAGATGAAAAAGGAAAGACAACGAATCGAACGGAAGAGGGAGAGGTAAGTAAGAAGCCAGACGGGATGAGCCAGGTGATCGAGATTGTGGTAGATGCTCCACGTGTAGCATCTATCCTTCTTGATTGCTCGGCGAACCCAAACGGCGATTTTCTTTTATTTCTTCGTGTCTAAAAATCATGGCACTTGAAAAGTGAACGAACACTCAGAAACCGAGTTACAGATGTTATTCTCAAGGCAGACCTCGAATACACCGTTTTCGCGTAAAACATAGATAAATGATGAAAATAGAAAAGGTCTTTATGACCAAACAAAAAATATGAATCAGACATATCAGATTACGAAAACAAACATCAGCTCAACCAAAACTTGATCACTCTTCCGACCTATGAAAAATATTCTGAAAGGGATGATATCTGAAAGCGCCTGTTATTCGTCCTGTGGTTGATCATAGATTTGTCTTTCGACTGGGAATCCAGGCAATACTGCATCGAGTATCACGTAAATTCCATCTACAACCAACCAGATTACGAACATTCTTAAATTCTAATATCTTAAAGCGCCTGTTATTCGTCCTGTGGCTGATCATAGATTTGTCTTTCGACTGGGAACCCAGGCAATACTGTATCAAGTATCACGTAAATTCCATCCACAATCAACCAGATTACGAACATTCTAGAATTCTAATATCTTAAAGCGCCTGTTATTCGTCCTGTGGCTGATCATAGATTTGTCTTTCGACTGGGAATCCAGGCAATACTGTATCAAGTACCACGTAAATTCCATCTACAACCAACCAGATTACGAACATTCTTAAATTCTAATATCTTAAAGCGCCTGTTATTCGTCCTGTGGTTGATCATAGATTTGTCTTTCGACTGGGAATCCAGGCAATACTGTATCAAGTATCACGTAAATTCCATCCACAATCAACCAGATTACGAACATTCTAGAATTCTAATATCTTAAAGCGCCTGTTATTCGTCCTGTGGCTGATCATAGATTTGTCTTTCGACTGGGAACCCAGGCAATACTGTATCAAGTATCACGTAAATTCAATCTATAACCAACCAGATTACGAACATTCTAGAATTCTAATATCTTAAAGCGCCTGTTATTCGTCCTGTGGCTGATCATAGATTTGTCTTTCGACTGGGAACCCAGGCAATACTGTATCAAGTACCACGTGAATTCCATCTACAGCCAACCAGATTACGAACATTCTAGAATTCTAATATCTTAAAGCGCCTGTTATTCGTCCTGTGGCTGATCATAGATTTGTCTTTCGACTGGGAACCCAGGCAATACTGTATCAAGTATCACGTAAATTCAATCTATAACCAACCAGATTACGAACATTCTAGAATTCTAATATCTTAAAGCGCCTGTTATTCGTCCTGTGGCTGATCATAGATTTGTCTTTCGACTGGGAACCCAGGCAATACTGTATCAAGTATCACGTAAATTCAATCTATAACCAACCAGATTACGAACATTCTAGAATTCTAATATCTTAAGCGCCTGTTATTCGTCCTGTGGTTGATCATAGATTTGTCTTTCGACTGGGAATCCAGGCAATACTGTATCAAGTATCACGTAAATTCCATCCACAATCAACCAGATTACGAATACTTTCCCTACTTCACTAAAAACTAATGGAAGCATCAATTTGTTCTGCCGCACCGCCTCATTATCGTTACCTTGATACTCCCGACTGTCCCGTTTGCATGCAGACCAAGCCATTGATTTGTTCGATCCAACCAACGAGAACTGATCGTTTCGGAACAATATGCATTCTTATATAGTGAGAAGAGTAGGGTAAAGGTCAACACGGGAACAAAAATTTTCGAGTAGAGGGCAGTAAAAAAGTTCATTATAAACCATTTTCTTTTTTTCGTATTGACCTTTACCCTACTTTTCTCACTATATAAGAATGAAAATTATCCCGAAACGATCAGTTCTCGATTCTTCGATCGATCAAATCAATGGCTTGGGCTGCATGCAAACGAGACAGTTGGAAGCATCAAGGTAACGATAATGAGGCAGTGCGACAGAACAAATTGATGTTTCCATTAGTTTTTAGTGAAGTAGGGAAAGAATTCGTAATCTGGTTGGTTGTAGATGGAATTTACGTGATACTTGATACAGTATTGCCTGGGTTCCCAGTCAAAAGACAAATCTATGATCAACCACAGGACAAATAGGCGCTTTAAGATATTAGAATTCTAGAATGTTCGTAATCTGGTTGATTGTGGATGGAATTTACGTGATACTTGATACAGTATTGCCTGGATTCCCAGTCAAAAGACAAATCTATGATCAACCACAGGACAAATAGGCGCTTTAAGATATTAGAATTCTAGAATGTTCGTAATCTGGTTGATTGTGGATGGAATTTACGTGATACTTGATACAGTATTGCCTGGATTCCCAGTCAAAAGACAAATCTATGATCAACCACAGGACAAATAGGCGCTTTAAGATATTAGAATTCTAGAATGTTCGTAATCTGGTTGATTGTGGATGGAATTTACGTGATACTTGATACAGTATTGCCTGGATTCCCAGTCGAAAGACAAATCTATGATCAACCACAGGACGAATAACAGGCGCTTTAAGATATTAGAATTCTAGAATGTTCGTAATCTGGTTGATTGTGGATGGAATTTACGTGATACTTGATACAGTATTGCCTGGATTCCCAGTCGAAAGACAAATCTATGATCAACCACAGGACGAATAACAGGCGCTTAAGATATTAGAATTCTAGAATGTTCGTAATCTGGTTGATTGTGGATGGAATTTACGTGATACTTGATACAGTATTGCCTGGATTCCCAGTCGAAAGACAAATCTATGATCAACCACAGGACGAATAACAGGCGCTTTAAGATATTAGAATTCTAGAATGTTCGTAATCTGGTTGGTTATAGATTGAATTTACGTGATACTTGATACAGTATTGCCTGGATTCCCAGTCGAAAGACAAATCTATGATCAACCACAGGACGAATAACAGGCGCTTTCAGATATCATCCCTTTCAGAATATTTTTCATAGGTCGGAAGAGTGATCAAGTTTTGGTTGAGCTGATGTTTGTTTTCGTAATCTGATATGTCTGATTCATATTTTTTGTTTGGTCATAAAGACCTTTTCTATTTTCATCATTTATCTATGTTTTACGCGAAAACGGTGTATTCGAGGTCTGCCTTGAGAATAACATCTGTAACTCGGTTTCTGAGTGTTCGTTCACTTTTCAAGTGCCATGATTTTTAGACACGAAGAAATAAAAGAAAATCGCCGTTTGGGTTCGCCGAGCAATCAAGAAGGATAGATGCTACACGTGGAGCATCTACCACAATCTCGATCACCTGGCTCATCCCGTCTGGCTTCTTACTTACCTCTCCCTCTTCCGTTCGATTCGTTGTCTTTCCTTTTTCATCTCATCGACGCCGCTGCTTCTTCTGCAAAAAAAAAAACGATTTAATGAATGAAAATCACTTCAATTTCACTTTTTTCAGCGGTTTGATACGATTTCGTATCACTGCCGACAGAAATTTTACTGATTCTACTCGATATCTTTTTTGGCTATTCAGTTTCTACAACTGTTTGAAATTTTCTACAGGATTTTTCAATTTGAAAAATAAAAATACCTGTAACGTGTTCGTTTCTTATATCCTTGCTTCGAACACACGAATCTACAGGTTTTACAAATTTTACATCCTCCAGCACCACGAAAACCAACGAAAATCGCCTAGTGATTATGACGGGTGGCGACGAAGGAGAGAGAGAGCAGAAGGAAGAGACGCAGAAACTGAAAGAATTTTTTTTCGAAGCCTGAACTTCTTTGCCAGTGATCACTTTAACATGGATGCTAAGCGTTTTTGTCTAGTTTCAAGTATACTAGATTAGGGTCACAAGCACAGAATTTTGAAAAATTTAAAAATTGAAACACCAACACCCTTATTACAGTTTATTTGTTTTTTTCCTTCTTCCGGAACATCCAGGCGTCAAACCTTCAATCATCTTATGGTAGTCTCTTCAGATGACGAGTCTCATTTTCAGAACTTCAACTTTGGTGACTTGCTATCAACTGAAGTAAATGTACTTTCTAAGACTGTTTTTCGTATAGTTTGTAATCATAGAGCAAGAAGAAAAAAATTAGTTTATTCTACCGAAATATAAGCAGAGATATTTTTAATGGATCATTAAGAAATTATTAAAAACATTTGGGAGAAGACATGTAGATAAATCCGTTTGTATAACTCGAAATGAAAAATCCGAGAGCGGTAACTGTGGAGAAAGAGCCAGGAACTGTTAAAGGTCCCATTTTCCAATTGTTATTACCTAAAGGTGATGGAATTCTTCGAATCGTTTTCTGTTCTCCTCCTGTAGAACTCATACCAAAGTTTAAGGAATTTATGCTGAATATCGAAGGAGTCGAATATCATTGTCGGTATGTTTCGAAAATTTTAGTAATACGGGAATTATTTATTCCCGGCTTACTTAATGCCGCCAAGAATCACTTTCCACCGTGTAAAACTGTTTGAGATGTTTTAAATATGTTGACTTTCCATTCATTCGTTGTACTATTTCTGTTATAGTCCTATTTTCCAGATGGACAGAAGAACCGAGTATAAATAAAAATATACGCCTTCTGACTCATATCAATCCGATTGGGCATAACAAAGAATTCAAATTGATCAATTACATATTAGAGCTGTTTCGAACTAAATTTGACCAAATAATTGCCGATTTAAATGAGATTGCGGACATTAAAAGCTTTTACATGGAGCCATGTATTCTGAAAGCTCGAACAATCTATTTGACAGGGGGAACAATTTCGGCGGATCAAGTTTATACAACATTTAATGGCTTTGATAAACCATTACCAAGAGTGCAAATTGATGCAAATGTTGAAGGAGTTGTCAATACGAGCTGCAAAATATTTCAAGCAAATCTTCTGATTGTTCATAATTCTTCATGACTAACCAGAGAGCATCTTCTGAGCTTTAACGCACAGAATGTCTTTTTAACTAAATCATCTAATCTTGTAACGGATGACGTCATTATGTTTATCAGACAATGGCTGAATGGAAACAATACTAGAATCCATTCTGTCCTGCTCCACAATCAGACTTCATATGATAGGAATAAAATTCTCAGAGAGTTCGAAACAAACGATTGGGATCCTATAAAAAGAGCTGCAGAATATGACTACCAAGGACCGTAAGTTATGAACAATTTTTACCAGCATAAATGGATGTTATCCAATCTTGATGGTCATGAACAGTTTCAGACTTAGCGAAGGTTGTGATCCAATGGTCGATTGCTCGAACTCAAGAGACATCGAAAGAGGCGATGGTCTACTTGCAACACTTCGATTCTCTCCTTTAAATCAATCATTCTTTTTCCTTGTTTGGCATGAACGATTTCCTGACAATCGGTCTAACAGAGGATCTAAGCTTCCATAGCTCCAAATGTTATATTTATTTACTTTCTCTACACATTTTCCAAAAAAATAACTTTTATGCTTAGCCAACCTGCATTCTATAAAAAGTTTGAAGTCTGAAATCTCCGGCGAAGTGTGAAATATTATGAAAAGTATCATTGCATTGTAGGAATTGCAGATTATCAGCGCTCAAGCTTTCGGCTTTTGAAAGCGTACTTGCAGGTGTATTTGGTGCAAGTCTTGCTTCCCTCAGAAACAGCTTGCTTGGCCCACTCTTCTAGAAGAATCAAATGAACGACATTTCGAAGCTGCCAACAATGTCCGGACGAGGAAAGAGAGGAAAAACCCTTGGAAAAGGAGAAGCCTTCGTTCTTCGTCGAAGTTCTTCGTGATAACATCCAAGGAATCACTAAGCCAGCAATCCGCCGTATTGCCAGACGGGTGGAGTCAAGCGTATCTCTGGACTCATCTACGAAGAAAAACCCGTGGAGTTCTCAAAGTTTTCCTTGAGAACGTCATCCGAGATGCCGTCACCTACTGCGAGCACGCCAAAAGAAAGACTGTCACCGCCATGGGTGTCGTCTACGTCTTGAAACGCAAAAGAAGAACCCTCTACGGATTCGGAGGATAATCTTTATTATCCTTTCGTCTCGAAACTATAAACCGAACCCAACGGCCTTCCTTAGGAGGCGGCACCGTTTTCGCTCAAAACATAGATATATGACGAGAATAGAAAAGGTCTTTATGACCAAACAAAAAATATGAATCAGACATATCAGATTCCGAAAACAAACATCAGTTCAACCAAAACTTGATCACTCTTCCGACCTATGAAAAATATTCTGAAAGGGATGATATCTGAAAGCGCCTGTTATTCGTCCTGTGGTTGATCATAGATTTGTCTTTCGACTGGGAATCCAGGCAATACTGCATCGAGTATCACGTAAATTCAATCTATAACCAACCAGATTACGAACATTCTAGAATTCTAATATCTTAAGCGCCTGTTATTCGTCCTGTGGTTGATCATAGATTTGTCTTTCGACTGGGAATCCAGGCAATACTGCATCGAGTATCACGTAAATTCAATCCACAATCAACCAGATTACGAACATTCTAGAATTCTAATATCTTAAGCGCCTGTTATTCGTCCTGTGGTTGATCATAGATTTGTCTTTCGACTGGGAATCCAGGCAATACTGTATCAAGTATCACGTAAATTCAATCTATAACCAACCAGATTACGAACATTCTAGAATTCTAATATCTTAAAGCGCCTGTTATTCGTCCTGTGGCTGATCATAGATTTGTCTTTCGACTGGGAATCCAGGCAATACTGTATTAAGTATCACGTAAATTCAATCCACAATCAACCAGATTACGAACATTCTAGAATTCTAATATCTTAAAGCGCCTGTTATTCGTCCTGTGGTTGATCATAGATTTGTCTTTCGACTGGGAATCCAGGCAATACTGTATCAAGTATCACGTAAATTCAATCTATAACCAACCAGATTACGAACATTCTTAAATTCTAATATCTTAAGCGCCTGTTATTCGTCCTGTGGCTGATCATAGATTTGTCTTTCGACTGGGAATCCAGGCAATACTGTATCAAGTATCACGTAAATTCAATCTATAACCAACCAGATTACGAACATTCTAGAATTCTAATATCTTAAAGCGCCTGTTATTCGTCCTGTGGCTGATCATAGATTTGTCTTTCGACTGGGAATCCAGGCAATACTGTATTAAGTATCACGTAAATTCAATCCACAATCAACCAGATTACGAACATTCTAGAATTCTAATATCTTAGGCGCCTGTTATTCGTCCTGTGGCTGATCATAGATTTGTCTTTCGACTGGGAATCCAGGCAATACTGTATCAAGTATCACGTAAATTCAATCTATAACCAACCAGATTACGAACATTCTTAAATTCTAATATCTTAAGCGCCTGTTATTCGTCCTGTGGCTGATCATAGATTTGTCTTTCGACTGGGAATCCAGGCAATACTGTATCAAGTATCACGTAAATTCAATCTATAACCAACCAGACTACGAACATTCTAGAATTCTAATATCTTAAAGCGCCTGTTATTCGTCCTGTGGCTGATCATAGATTTGTCTTTCGACTGGGAATCCAGGCAATACTGTATTAAGTATCACGTAAATTCAATCCACAATCAACCAGATTACGAACATTCTAGAATTCTAATATCTTAGGCGCCTGTTATTCGTCCTGTGGCTGATCATAGATTTGTCTTTCGACTGGGAATCCAGGCAATACTGTATCAAGTATCACGTAAATTCAATCTATAACCAACCAGATTACGAACATTCTTAAATTCTAATATCTTAAGCGCCTGTTATTCGTCCTGTGGCTGATCATAGATTTGTCTTTCGACTGGGAATCCAGGCAATACTGTATCAAGTATCACGTAAATTCAATCTATAACCAACCAGATTACGAACATTCTAGAATTCTAATATCTTAAAGCGCCTGTTATTCGTCCTGTGGCTGATCATAGATTTGTCTTTCGACTGGGAATCCAGGCAATACTGTATTAAGTATCACGTAAATTCAATCCACAATCAACCAGATTACGAACATTCTAGAATTCTAATATCTTAAAGCGCCTGTTATTCGTCCTGTGGTTGATCATAGATTTGTCTTTCGACTGGGAATCCAGGCAATACTGTATCAAGTATCACGTAAATTCAATCTATAACCAACCAGATTACGAACATTCTAGAATTCTAATATCTTAAGCGCCTGTTATTCGTCCTGTGGCTGATCATAGATTTGTCTTTCGACTGGGAATCCAGGCAATACTGTATTAAGTATCACGTAAATTCAATCTATAACCAACCAGATTACGAACATTCTTAAATTCTAATATCTTAAGCGCCTGTTATTCGTCCTGTGGCTGATCATAGATTTGTCTTTCGACTGGGAATCCAGGCAATACTGTATCAAGTATCACGTAAATTCAATCTATAACCAACCAGATTACGAACATTCTTAAATTCTAATATCTTAAGCGCCTGTTATTCGTCCTGTGGTTGATCATAGATTTGTCTTTCGACTGGGAATCCAGGCAATACTGTATCAAGTATCACGTAAATTCAATCTATAACCAACCAGATTACGAACATTCTAGAATTCTAATATCTTAAAGCGCCTGTTATTCGTCCTGTGGCTGATCATAGATTTGTCTTTCGACTGGGAATCCAGGCAATACTGTATTAAGTATCACGTAAATTCAATCCACAATCAACCAGATTACGAACATTCTAGAATTCTAATATCTTAAAGCGCCTGTTATTCGTCCTGTGGCTGATCATAGATTTGTCTTTCGACTGGGAATCCAGGCAATACTGTATTAAGTATCACGTAAATTCAATCTATAACCAACCAGATTACGAACATTCTTAAATTCTAATATCTTAAGCGCCTGTTATTCGTCCTGTGGCTGATCATAGATTTGTCTTTCGACTGGGAATCCAGGCAATACTGTATTAAGTATCACGTAAATTCAATCTATAACCAACCAGATTACGAACATTCTTAAATTCTAATATCTTAAGCGCCTGTTATTCGTCCTGTGGTTGATCATAGATTTGTCTTTCGACTGGGAATCCAGGCAATACTGTATCAAGTATCACGTAAATTCAATCTATAACCAACCAGATTACGAACATTCTAGAATTCTAATATCTTAAAGCGCCTGTTATTCGTCCTGTGGCTGATCATAGATTTGTCTTTCGACTGGGAATCCAGGCAATACTGTATTAAGTATCACGTAAATTCAATCCACAATCAACCAGATTACGAACATTCTAGAATTCTAATATCTTAAAGCGCCTGTTATTCGTCCTGTGGTTGATCATAGATTTGTCTTTCGACTGGGAATCCAGGCAATACTGTATCAAGTATCACCTAAATTCAATCTATAACCAACCAGATTACGAACATTCTAGAATTCTAATATCTTAAGCGCCTGTTATTCGTCCTGTGGTTGATCATAGATTTGTCTTTCGACTGGGAATCCAGGCAATACTGTATCAAGTATCACGTAAATTCAATCTATAACCAACCAGATTACGAACATTCTAGAATTCTAATATCTTAAAGCGCCTGTTATTCGTCCTGTGGCTGATCATAGATTTGTCTTTCGACTGGGAATCCAGGCAATACTGTATCAAGTATCACGTAAATTCCATCCACAACCAACCAGATTACGAACATTCTAGAATTCTAATATCTTAAAGCGCCTGTTATTCGTCCTGTGGCTGATCATAGATTTGTCTTTCGACTGGGAATCCAGGCAATACTGTATTAAGTATCACGTAAATTCAATCTACAATCAACCAGATTACGAACATTCTAAAATTCTAATATCTTAAAGCGCCTGTTATTCGTCCTGTGGTTGATCATAGATTTGTCTTTCGACTGGGAATCCAGGCAATACTGTATCAAGTATCACGTAAATTCCATCCACAACCAACCAGATTACGAACATTCTAGAATTCTAATATCTTAAAGCGCCTGTTATTCGTCCTGTGGCTGATCATAGATTTGTCTTTCGACTGGGAATCCAGGCAATACTGTATTAAGTATCACGTAAATTCAATCTACAATCAACCAGATTACGAACATTCTAAAATTCTAATATCTTAAAGCGCCTGTTATTCGTCCTGTGGCTGATCATAGATTTGTCTTTCGACTGGGAATCCAGGCAATACTGTATCAAGTATCACGTAAATTCAATCTCCAATCAACCAGATTACGAATACTTTCCCTACTTCACTAAAAACTAATGGAAGCATCAATTTGTTCTGCCGCACCGCCTCATTATCGTTACCTTGATGGTCCCGACTGTCCCGTTTGCATGCAGACCAAGCCATTGATTTGTTCGATCCAACCAACGAGAACTGATCGTTTCGGGATGATTTTCATTCTTATATAGTGAGAAAAGTAGGGTAAAGGTTAAAGGTCAATACGAAAAAACGAAAATGGTTTAAAAATGAACTTTTTTACTGCCCTCTACTCGAAAATTTTTGTTCCCGTGTTGACCTTTACCCTACTCTTCTCACTATATAAGAATGCATATTGTTCCGAAACGATCAGTTCTCGTTGGTTGGATCGAACAAAAGGGCGACTTGGTCTGCATGCAAACGGGACAGTCGGGACCATCAAGGTAACGATAATGAGGCGGTGCGGCAGAACAAATTGATGCTTCCATTAGTTTTTAGTGAAGTAGGGAAAGTATTCGTAATCTGGTTGATTGTGGATGGAATTTACGTGATACTTGATACAGTATTGCCTGGATTCCCAGTCGAAAGACAAATCTATGATCAACCACAGGACGAATAACAGGCGCTTAAGATATTAGAATTCTAGAATGTTCGTAATCTGGTTGATTGTGGATTGAATTTACGTGATACTCGATGCAGTATTGCCTGGATTCCCAGTCGAAAGACAAATCTATGATCAACCACAGGACGAATAACAGGCGCTTAAGATATTAGAATTCTAGAATGTTCGTAACCTGGTTGATTGTGGATTGAATTTACGTGATACTCGATGCAGTATTGCCTGGATTCCCAGTCGAAAGACAAATCTATGATCAACCACAGGACGAATAACAGGCGCTTTAAGATATTAGAATTTAAGAATGTTCGTAATCTGGTTGGTTGTGGATTGAATTTACGTGATACTTGATACAGTATTGCCTGGATTCCCAGTCGAAAGACAAATCTATGATCAGCCACAGGACGAATAACAGGCGCTTAAGATATTAGAATTCTAGAATGTTCGTAATCTGGTTGGTTATAGATTGAATTTACGTGATACTTAATACAGTATTGCCTGGATTCCCAGTCGAAAGACAAATCTATGATCAGCCACAGGACGAATAACAGGCGCTTTAAGATATTAGAATTTAAGAATGTTCGTAATCTGGTTGGTTGTGGATTGAATTTACGTGATACTTGATACAGTATTGCCTGGATTCCCAGTCGAAAGACAAATCTATGATCAGCCACAGGACGAATAACAGGCGCTTTAAGATATTAGAATTCTAGAATGTTCGTAATCTGGTTGGTTATAGATTGAATTTACGTGATACTTAATACAGTATTGCCTGGATTCCCAGTCGAAAGACAAATCTATGATCAGCCACAGGACGAATAACAGGCGCTTTAAGATATTAGAATTCTAGAATGTTCGTAATCTGGTTGGTTGTGGATGGAATTTACGTGATACTTGATACAGTATTGCCTGGATTCCCAGTCGAAAGACAAATCTATGATCAACCACAGGACGAATAACAGGCGCTTAAGATATTAGAATTCTAGAATGTTCGTAATCTGGTTGATTGTGGATTGAATTTACGTGATACTCGATGCAGTATTGCCTGGATTCCCAGTCGAAAGACAAATCTATGATCAACCACAGGACGAATAACAGGCGCTTAAGATATTAGAATTCTAGAATGTTCGTAATCTGGTTGATTGTGGATTGAATTTACGTGATACTCGATGCAGTATTGCCTGGATTCCCAGTCGAAAGACAAATCTATGATCAACCACAGGACGAATAACAGGCGCTTTAAGATATTAGAATTAAAGAATGTTCGTAATCTGGTTGGTTGTGGATGGAATTTACGTGATACTTGATACAGTATTGCCTGGATTCCCAGTCGAAAGACAAATCTATGATCAACCACAGGACGAATAACAGGCGCTTAAGATATTAGAATTCTAGAATGTTCGTAATCTGGTTGGTTGTGGATGGAATTTACGTGATACTTGATACAGTATTGCCTGGATTCCCAGTCGAAAGACAAATCTATGATCAACCACAGGACGAATAACAGGCGCTTAAGATATTAGAATTCTAGAATGTTCGTAATCTGGTTGATTGTGGATTGAATTTACGTGATACTTGATACAGTATTGCCTGGATTCCCAGTCGAAAGACAAATCTATGATCAACCACAGGACGAATAACAGGCGCTTAAGATATTAGAATTCTAGAATGTTCGTAATCTGGTTGATTGTGGATGGAATTTACGTGATACTTGATACAGTATTGCCTGGATTCCCAGTCGAAAGACAAATCTATGATCAACCACAGGACGAATAACAGGCGCTTAAGATATTAGAATTCTAGAATGTTCGTAATCTGGTTGATTGTGGATTGAATTTACGTGATACTCGATGCAGTATTGCCTGGATTCCCAGTCGAAAGACAAATCTATGATCAACCACAGGACGAATAACAGGCGCTTTAAGATATTAGAATTAAAGAATGTTCGTAATCTGGTTGGTTGTGGATGGAATTTACGTGATACTTGATACAGTATTGCCTGGATTCCCAGTCGAAAGACAAATCTATGATCAACCACAGGACGAATAACAGGCGCTTAAGATATTAGAATTCTAGAATGTTCGTAATCTGGTTGGTTGTGGATGGAATTTACGTGATACTTGATACAGTATTGCCTGGATTCCCAGTCGAAAGACAAATCTATGATCAACCACAGGACGAATAACAGGCGCTTAAGATATTAGAATTCTAGAATGTTCGTAATCTGGTTGATTGTGGATTGAATTTACGTGATACTTGATACAGTATTGCCTGGATTCCCAGTCGAAAGACAAATCTATGATCAACCACAGGACGAATAACAGGCGCTTAAGATATTAGAATTCTAGAATGTTCGTAATCTGGTTGATTGTGGATGGAATTTACGTGATACTTGATACAGTATTGCCTGGATTCCCAGTCGAAAGACAAATCTATGATCAACCACAGGACGAATAACAGGCGCTTAAGATATTAGAATTCTAGAATGTTCGTAATCTGGTTGATTGTGGATGGAATTTACGTGATACTTGATACAGTATTGCCTGGATTCCCAGTCGAAAGACAAATCTATGATCAACCACAGGACGAATAACAGGCGCTTAAGATATTAGAATTCTAGAATGTTCGTAATCTGGTTGATTGTGGATGGAATTTACGTGATACTTGATACAGTATTGCCTGGATTCCCAGTCGAAAGACAAATCTATGATCAACCACAGGACGAATAACAGGCGCTTTAAGATATTAGAATTCTAGAATGTTCGTAATCTGGTTGATTGTGGATTGAATTTACGTGATACTTGATACAGTATTGCCTGGATTCCCAGTCGAAAGACAAATCTATGATCAACCACAGGACGAATAACAGGCGCTTAAGATATTAGAATTCTAGAATGTTCGTAATCTGGTTGGTTATAGATTGAATTTACGTGATACTCGATGCAGTATTGCCTGGATTCCCAGTCGAAAGACAAATCTATGATCAACCACAGGACGAATAACAGGCGCTTTCAGATATCATCCCTTTCAGAATATTTTTCATAGGTCGGAAGAGTGATCAAGTTTTGGTTGAACTGATGTTTGTTTTCGGAATCTGATATGTCTGATTCATATTTTTTGTTTGGTCATAAAGACCTTTTCTATTCTCGTCATATATCTATGTTTTGAGCGAAAACGGTGCCGCCTCCTAAGGAAGGCCGTTGGGTTCGGTTATAGTTTCGAGACGAAAGGATAATAAAGATTATCCTCCGAATCCGTAGAGGGTTCTTCTTTTGCGTTTCAAGACGTAGACGACACCCATGGCGGTGACAGTCTTTCTTTTGGCGTGCTCGCAGTAGGTGACGGCATCTCGGATGACGTTCTCAAGGAAAACTTTGAGAACTCCACGGGTTTTTCTTCGTAGATGAGTCCAGAGATACGCTTGACTCCACCCGTCTGGCAATACGGCGGATTGCTGGCTTAGTGATTCCTTGGATGTTATCACGAAGAACTTCGACGAAGAACGAAGGCTTCTCCTTTTCCAAGGGTTTTTCCTCTCTTTCCTCGTCCGGACATTGTTGGCAGCTTCGAAATGTCGTTCATTTGATTCTTCTAGAAGAGTGGGCCAAGCAAGCTGTTTCTGAGGGAAGCAAGACTTGCACCAAATACACCAGCAAGTACGCTTTCAAAAGCCGAAAGCTTGAGCGCTGATAATCTGCAATTCCTACAATGCAATGATACTTTTCATAATATTTCACACTTCGCCGGAGATTTCAGACTTCAAACTTTTTATAGAATGCAGGTGGGCTAAGCATAAAAGTTATTTTTTTGGAAAATGTGTAGAGAAAGTAAATAAATATAACATTTGGAGCTATGGAAGCTTAGATCCTCTGTTAGACCGATTGTCAGGAAATCGTTCATGCCAAACAAGGAAAAAGAATGATTGATTTAAAGGAGAGAATCGAAGTGTTGCAAGTAGACCATCGCCTCTTTCGATGTCTCTTGAGTTCGAGCAATCGACCATTGGATCACAACCTTCGCTAAGTCTGAAACTGTTCATGACCATCAAGATTGGATAACATCCATTTATGCTGGTAAAAATTGTTCATAACTTACGGTCCTTGGTAGTCATATTCTGCAGCTCTTTTTATAGGATCCCAATCGTTTGTTTCGAACTCTCTGAGAATTTTATTCCTATCATATGAAGTCTGATTGTGGAGCAGGACAGAATGGATTCTAGTATTGTTTCCATTCAGCCATTGTCTGATAAACATAATGACGTCATCCGTTACAAGATTAGATGATTTAGTTAAAAAGACATTCTGTGCGTTAAAGCTCAGAAGATGCTCTCTGGTTAGTCATGAAGAATTATGAACAATCAGAAGATTTGCTTGAAATATTTTGCAGCTCGTATTGACAACTCCTTCAACATTTGCATCAATTTGCACTCTTGGTAATGGTTTATCAAAGCCATTAAATGTTGTATAAACTTGATCCGCCGAAATTGTTCCCCCTGTCAAATAGATTGTTCGAGCTTTCAGAATACATGGCTCCATGTAAAAGCTTTTAATGTCCGCAATCTCATTTAAATCGGCAATTATTTGGTCAAATTTAGTTCGAAACAGCTCTAATATGTAATTGATCAATTTGAATTCTTTGTTATGCCCAATCGGATTGATATGAGTCAGAAGGCGTATATTTTTATTTATACTCGGTTCTTCTGTCCATCTGGAAAATAGGACTATAACAGAAATAGTACAACGAATGAATGGAAAGTCAACATATTTAAAACATCTCAAACAGTTTTACACGGTGGAAAGTGATTCTTGGCGGCATTAAGTAAGCCGGGAATAAATAATTCCCGTATTACTACAATTTTCGAAACATACCGACAATGATATTCGACTCCTTCGATATTCAGCATCAATTCCTTAAACTTTGGTATGAGTTCTACAGGAGGAGAACAGAAAACGATTCGAAGAATTCCATCACCTTTAGGTAACAACAATTGGAAAATGGGACCTTTAACAGTTCCTGGCTCTTTCTCCACAGTTACCGCTCTCGGATTAAAAAATTGTTTTTTGATATATTCTTTAGTTTTCTTCGATGTTGATGATAGTGATATCACTGTCATAGGATCCATGGAAAAGATAATCTGGTCCGTGACAATATAAGGAAATGAGAATAACTTCATCGTTCGGAAAGACAAAATGAGTGAATTAAAGAGAGTAGGAATTTGAAGAACGGGTGACTAATATTGATTCAAAGGCGTTCAAATTGGGTGCACTAGTACTTGAAGATTGAGTACGTTGGCAGATGTTCATTTCAGAATCTGGACCCAGAACAAGGAGACATCAGATGTTTTCTTCTCAAGAGTAGAAACGCGTATATTTTACTTCCTTGGGTTGGATCTTGAGTCCATCAGTCAAATCAGAGAATCCGCTTCAAAAATCATCAAATATCATCAGAGTCTCTCATATCAATTTTTTTCTCCTGCAAAAACATTCGAAAACAAGAAATTCAAATGTGGTTTTGATAAACATTTCAGTTGTAAAATTGTTATCATTGGGGTAATAAAAGTGTACAAATATGTCTTTTTGCCTCTGGTTTCGCCTTCATTTCATCATGATAACTGGTGCAAATTGATTCATTTCAAAAATGTTTACACTATTATTCGTTTTTAATGAAGTGTCACCCAGTACGACACTCCGCCGGGGACCCATATTGAATAAGTTTACTTCCTACTGTAATTTATTTTTTGATCGGAAGCCGCGAAACTATTTTTTGGCTGTTTTCGCGCTCATTTGTGTTGGTTTTGCTGATATTCGAACAAAAAATCGATTTTTGGCTTGAAAATATTTAGTTTGCCCGCGAAAACAGCCAAAAAATAGTTTCGCGGCTTCCGATCAAAAAATAAATTACAGTAGGAAGTAAACTTATTCAATATGGGTCCCGGCGGAGTGTCGTACTGGGTGACACTACATTAAAAACGAATAATATACAAAAGTCTATTTGAATGAATTGACGTTCTAACTTTTTTAATTTCGATTGCAAGTACTTGTTCCTCAAATTCTGAAAACGAAAAACATTTCCCAATAATGAAAATTGATAACTTCCAAAACGGCTCATAGACCGAGAAGGGTATATCAAGCCAATTCGTTTGACATCTGAAATATAAACATATCTTCTGAAAAATAAAAACCATACGAAAGGGGAATATGAAGATATCTGGAAAGGATGAGATGCTTTCAAGCTGAATAACAAAGCAAATTGAGACTATCATTAGAAGGATCATTGAACCCTTCATGAGAAAATAACCTCCGGTTAAAAAAATGCTGAAAAAGAATTCTACATTCAGATGCAAAAAAAGAAAATCCGAAGAGGTGAAAGAAATAGTTGAATGATTGTAACCTTAATAAACGGGCATACCTGATAAAAAGTTGAGCTCCGATAAAGTTTCAATAAAGAACAATATAAACAACATAGACAGGAAAAAAGTCAATCAAACATTGGAACAGAATTTAGAAAATACAACTTTTTCCGAGAATCCTAAGTCCACCTCCGTTCTTCCAATCAAGAGTCAAAAGCTCTCAAACACAAAAATAATTCAATTTTTCAGTCTTTTTTTTAGATTTGTAACTAACGGGTTATTTGTCGCCGGGCAAACATGAAACTTGCCAAACAGACAGAAAGATTTCAATTCTTGCCTTTTTCATCCACATTTTCCGCGTCTTTTACACCTGGACTGGTTTCTTTCTAAATTGAAAGTGAAAATAGCATATTGAAAAAGATTAATTATTCGAGAACCTCTTATAGAATTGCAGGGCTTTTGAACACCGCATGTTTCTATTAAAGTTATGAGTCATACTACTTTCCCATACATCCTCGAAAAACCCATACAAGTTCCTATTTTTCTTTCTTCTGTTAGCTGCTAGCAGGATGAAGAACCATGTTGCGTTGCTCATGTTTACTGACAGCATTTTTTTCATAAGCAAAATGGTTTAGTTTTTGTAATATTACAGCTTCTATTCAATGTTCGCAAAGCATATTTTCGTACTGTTAGATGTCATTTTGATTCACATTTTTTAATTTTGAGGTTTTCCATCTGTAGAATCCAATTTTTCGGTTCTCTACAGGTAGATGGTTTTCTGCCGAACCATCTCTTAACATGACCCATAACGCCTTTTTGTTCAATTTTCCTTATCAACAACAATCTCTCGTTAATTTTCTCAACGTCAATATATCCTGATCCCTTTCCTTTCTCAATTATATTGACTTCATTGCTACTTCTAATTCTCAATTTCGAAATGATGTTCTTGTATCGTTTCTCCCTTTTTCTCTCCAAGTTCCATGTTCTTTTTTAAAGTGAGCAAGGGAACAAAAAACTATCTTCATGTTAAGGCAACGTCAGTTGATTAGAGACTATTGAAAAAGAAGAGAGAATAAGAGAAAGAGAGAAGAAATGAGGGGAGAAAGAACGTTCTGGATGAAGAGGGGCGGCACCAGGAGGTTTGGGTTTGAAGAAAAAAAGGAGAGGGAGGAGCGGAAAAATGACTGGAATTGGCCATTTTGAACAGTTCTTTTGTAGAAAGAATTATTTATATTGAGTTTTTTGTTAGAGTTCATTGATAGAAACGTAACTGCTAGTGCGAAATTTCGAAACCTTCGACACTAAACCAATTTTAGCGTTCAGATTAAAGTTTTTTTTCATGGAAAAGGTTTTCTCCGAACTATTTTGACTATCTACTGAGTGCATTTTGGGTAGGGGATACTTTCAAAATTCTCGACCTTCGGAATAAAAACTACTCCACGAGAGTATCTTCTCTGAATAAATTAGAAGGATAAAGATGCATCCGTTAATCTGGAGTTTATCCGTATTAGTCTATGAGTTCAATGCAACTTTCGAAAATAGGTCATGAACTCTGTTTGTGAGAAGAACAAATAAAAAGGAAGAAAGCAAACAAATGAAAACGTATCTGCCACAAAAAAATGTGTGAAAGATTTGAGACGTAAATGATATCTGAAGACGTGCATATTTTCACCATCTGATACTGGGAACGTCCAAACAGAGAGAAGTGTTTAGGAGTTACGATTACTCAAAAAACATTCCCATTTGATCCTCGTTGTTATTGTTAGATCTTTGGAGTACTTTAGTTTCTTTTTATCACAACCAAAATGCTTTTGATAGAAAAACATGGCAATGAATTCGTCAATGAAATCGTTTCATAATCAAATCTCTATCTTTCCTGACATTCCCCACTTTCAACATGATTGTTTTTTTCCTCCGCAACATTGAAAGCACATTCCAATAGGATCTCTATTGTCTCTCTTGTTGCATGTCTCTGTGTACAGTTTCATCGGCTTTTTAGTTTCGTAACCTTCGTTCTTATGTTCTTTCAGTACTTCATAACTCTCTAAAAATGATTTTTCTTCATACATTTTCCCTTTTTTTCAGATTCCGTTCGAAGCATTCAAAGATCAAGATGCCGTCTAAGAATAACAAGAAAAAAGCAGCCGCCGAAAGATCCGCTAGATTGGCAGCTGAAGCTGCTGATGCTAATCCTGATGACCAATCAACCGATACTCCAGGTAATACTTATCAATGTCTTCATACACCATGTAAACTAATGATACTTTTCAGGAGAAAATCCGGTCACCGCCGTCACAACTGGGTTGTCCACTTTGTCTGTTTCTCCCAAAAATGCTGCATTGGCTCCAACTTTGACTCAAGAAGAACAAGAAAAAATAACCCTGAAAGAAATTGATAGCTTCAAAAGGCCATATAAGACTCCAGCCCCATTGGAGAAACTTGCAATTGTTAAACCAATTCAAGTAACTACTAATTCATATCAGATGGCTATTACAAGTGTTACTGTCTATCGTCATATCGTCACGGTTTCAAAGTATATAGATGGGAAGGAAATTACGCTTGCGGGAGCCAAAGGAGCTGATAGACACCAACAAACTGCTCTTTACAATATTATGGAGGACATAATCAAGCAGGAAAAACTGAAGAATGAATACATTGCATATGACGGTGCAACTACTCTTTATTCGGTCGGAGATCTTCAAATGAAGAATAAGAACTTCTTCTTCGAAGCAAATCAGCTGTCACAGAACCTTCGAAACGCTTTTTTTCCAAGAAATGCAAATGGATCATTGACAGTCACAATTGCTCCAAATGAAGCCCAATTCACACTCAACACCAAAGACGTTTTGAACGAAAATCTAAATTTGAAATCATCTCCAGTTACTCAAATGCTTCAAATCGCGTTGGTTCAAGAGGCGAAAAGGAATAAGTTCTCCCATGTTGATGGTGATTTATTTCAAAAGGGTGTCCCATCAGAAACCAAAAAAGGAGTAGTTGAAATGAATGGAGTGGGAGCAGGACTTAAAATTGCAGAGGGACTCAAAGGAGATGGTTGTGCTCATTTGGTTATTGAATGTAAGTTTGGTTTTATGAGTTCTGATATCTGAAAATGTTTTTTTTTTCAGACAAAAAGAAACAATTCTTCATGTCTGAACCTCTTCAAAAGTTAGGCATTGACTTTAATGACAGAGTACGCGCTCTTCAGTTCTTGAAAGGAATTAAAGTTGGAACCGTCTATTCGAATCAGACTTTCGTGATCCAAACTCTATCCGATTGTCCAATGGTTGACATCACTTACGATGGAGGATCTGTTCTGAAGGACGGTGCAAAAAAGGCTGGTCGAGATGAGAAATCGTACAATAAAACTTGGCCTGCCGTTCAAACCAAGTTGTTTCATAAACAACTTCAGAAGTGGATAACTTACAGTTTTCCTATTGAAAACTTGAAAATCATACCGAACCAAAAGCTAACTCCGAAACATGGGAATCCACCAAAGTGTGCAGTACCGAAAGATAGATTTGAGAAAACAAAAATTGTCGGAGAGAGTGCAAATCTTTTATCTCCCAATGAAACTCTCAAAGCTTTCGGTGCTAAAATTGATCCCAGTCCTATAAAAGTTAATGCTGTGACAGTTTCAACTCCAGTCATATCCTACAATAAGACAACTACTGTTCCAAATTTGGAAAAACAAGTGAGTTTTTTAAGAGAGTTTAGTTTTCAAATCCTTCTATCTTCCAGGCGAAATGGGAAGCGAGAGGAACTTTCGTTGAACCTGTGAACATTCCGGAAATTTTGATGCTATACAACACTTCCTCGTGTCGATCAGAAACGGAGGGATACGCTGTTTCAGATAAAGTTCATTCTTTGAAAGAGCCATTAAAAACTACCGCAAGAAGTCTCGGAGTTACTATGGGTAACATTTCTTCGGAAGATTTGGCTCGCACCTATCCACATGATACAGTTGTAGAAGCAATTAAGAAGGTGAGATTTAGCCATTTTATGTTCTCATATATTTGAGAATTTTATAGAAAATGGAATCCCTCAAGAACTTATCGAAGAAGCCTGTTGTGGTTTACATCGACGACAGTTCTCAACAAACTCATGGAATGTTGAAACTCCAGGAACGATTGTGTGATGTTGTCACTCAACAAATGTCACTTGACAAGTCTCTCAAGAGAACACCGTAAGTTAATATTTCTAGATGAATCTTCTAATGTTTTTTTTTATTCAGAGGAAAAAGTACCTTGACTAATTTCGTCCTCAAATTGAACGTGAAATCTGGTGGGCTCAACCACAAAGTCGTTCCGGATCCGATGATGTAAGTATTCTTATAATATATTACAAATAACCATAAAATACTTCCAGTTCTCATTTATGGGGTGATAACTCAAAAACTCTCATCATTTCTTATGATGTCTGTCACTCATCGGGAAGAGTTTACAAGAAAGACGAAGTTTGTGACGAGCCAAGTTGTGTCGGAGTGAGTCCTATATATAATCGACATTCTTAAATTTATACCATTTCAGATAACGTTCAATGGGAATAAACAGCCAGAGTCTATAATTGGAGATTTCAACTTCCAAGACCCACGCACGGAACAAGTTGATAAGCTCATCTTGTACAGCAGATCGAAACTGATATTGAGTTATTATGTGGCTGCTCGAGGAAAGCTTCCAGAGAACATCGTCATCTTGAGAGATGGAGTTTCCGAAGGACAGCATCAAATCGTTTTTGAAGAGGAGTTTCCAGCAATCAAAGCTGGAGTCGTTTCATATTTGAAAGGAGCAAAGAAGGATATTGTCAAGGATCTTCCATCATTCGCCCTTTTCGTTGTTACAAAACAACACTCCAATCGACTCTATCTTCAACGTGATAAGGGTAAGATACATATTGATTTTGATTGTCATTTCTCAGTCAAAAATGTTATGAAGATGCTTTTTGACAATATTAAATCTTTCAGATATCCTCAATGTTCCACCACTCACTGCAATTGACAGAGTTATAGTGAAGAAAGCAGGCAATGAGTTGATATTCGTCTCCCATTGCCCATTGAATGGAACAGCTCAACCAATCGTTATCAATATGCTCCATAATGAAAAAGTTTTCAAGAAGAATGACGAGTTGGTACGATTCATGGCCGCACTTTGCTGCTCCCACCAATCGTCAACTACCATAGTCTCTCTCCCCGAGACTATCTATGCCGCAGATGAGTATGCGAAGAGAGGGGCTGATATGTTCCAGGTCTACAAACAGTGAGTTTCAATATGTTTCATAGACAGTTCTAATCTATTTCAACTTCCAGACAACTAGCGGAAAGTAAAACTGAACTTCCAAAAGTTACTCGGGATGGAAAGGAGCAAATCGATTGGGACGCTGTTTCCCGAAGCCTGTGCTACCACTTCTCGTCGTTCAAAAGAACTAGAATTGCTTAAATCGAGAGCATGTATTTATCATGGAAACATTATTGTATACTCTTCATTTATTGTAGTTCCATTTGGTCTTTGATTTTGATTTTTATGTAAATTAATTGAGAGCTAGTCTCTATCAACCTGATACGTTTCTTTGTAAAATAAATTCACACACCGAGAGCAAAATTTTCTATTCACAAAGTCACAAGATTTTTGTTTATCGAAGTTTGGAAAAGATCAGAATTGTTTCAAAGTACTGTAGTAAGTAAGTTTGGTATCTCATTCTCTTTGGAGGATTTCTCGGGAAGCTAATCACTACTTAGGTATATGTTCACCAAGTTATAAAGAGAAATAAATCTCAGTTTCAATAAACAATGAAATGAAAAACAAACTCACTTCTCATTCTACCGAATGGATAAGATTTCATCACTATTCGTACCTTGACGAAAGATTTTTCCACCGCATTTTTAATGGTATAAAATAATGCCAATTTTTGAATGAGGTTCCGTTTTATTTTCTCTCTTTCTCAATCAGAACAATACGTTGTGTCAATTGAAATGATACATGTACATCCTACTCTTGCTTTGAAAAAATTTTCAATAACTTTTTCTTTCGCTTTTTCTGTTCAAGCGCCAAAAATACATAGAGATCAAATGTTTGGTTCAACTTTTTTAAAGTATGAGAAAACAATTCTCTTTCCAAAATTCCTTCTTCTTTGCTTTTTTTCAGTCCCTTTCCCTTCAATTTCAATTTTTTAAACCGTGTTTCTCTTTCCGATTTCTTGCAAACCAATGTGAAATGTAGAAGACACCCGTATCGGTCAAAAAGCAAAAAATCAAGGGAAAACATACGTCGACCCCCCGACACCATGAGTGTGAGAAAGTGATAAGATTGGTTCCTCCTTCCTTGGAATTTCACTGATTTTTCACCTTTCCGTGTCCTCATCAGTCATCCCCTTTCGTTTCACTATTCATATCAACCACGTGACTTTATAATAAGTGTACATTTAGTTTGTTGCAATACACTGTTTCGTCATTATCGGAACCCCGCAAGCACTATTAATTATAGCTTAACACACGAAGTTTGTTCTTTTCGTTCAATACGTTTCATCTCACAACAATAGAAACTTTTGTTTCTTTCCGATATAACAATTAGTAAGTCACACATACGTGCTAACGAGAAAAGAAGAAGACCTTTAATGGTTGTCCACCTCCTCCTTCAGTGATATTTTTATCACTGAGAAAAAAGAAAAGAGAATCAGCAAGTGGTTGAGATTGGAATTCGTTTCTCTTTTTATAGTCTAGTTAAACGATACTATTCGGAGAAACAATGTGGGAAACAATATCAATGTAAGGCATGAAATGAATGTTTGAAGAGAGAAACGGGAAAGGACATTTTTGCTCTGCATTATTTTTTCAACTGATTCCCACACTGCGACTGTTCGAAGTGACGTAGCGATAACATAAAAATATCACTATCTCTTCTTGTTGCTGCTTCTTCTTTTCATGTCCTACTGATACAAAAAGCCACGCGGTCGGCGACGTCGTCTCCGATATCCTCTACTATGAAGATGTTCATTGTGTGTATGTATGTCTATGTCTATTTCATTGAAATTAACTACATCATCCTTCAACCCCTCCCATTTTTTCCTCTCCTCTTTTCCATTTTCTTCCTGATACCTCTACTATCAGTGGAACTCGCAAATGAAACCGAAATGAATGATTTTCAGGATATGTTGGCATTGGCAGAACGGCGACGGCGGCGCAATCATCCCGAGCCAAGAAACGGTGCTCATCAGTTTATGTGAGTGAATCCAATAAGCTTCATCGAAAAACTTTTGTTCAGGCAAAACTTACGGGGAGCCGACACGAACACACTTTTCATCGCATACACAATTAATCATGGAACTGTGGATCCGCAGACGCCCGGCATTTACAACAATCCGAGCACAGCTGTGGTATGAAACTTGCTTTGTTTTACATTCTTTTATGCTTTTATTTTTAGTTCACTTTCAACGGCACGACAATTGCTGAACACTTCACCGAATACTTCCACTTCCAAAAAGCCACTCTCCCACACATTGATCCAGTTATAATCAGACGAGTTGCTCGATGGATGATAGAAGACTTTCGAGCTCAGAGAGGAATCCTTCCGAATTTCATCGTCGTGCTTCGCGACCATGTGCGAGAGGAAATGCAAAACACGGTAACTTGAAAAATGTCTCGTAAAAGCTTTAACTTGGGAGTGTGATTTTGGTTCTGGTCATGACCTTGATTTTTTTTTCCAATGACCGATTAAGTCATTTAGAAGTAACACTGCCGATAAGCAGTTTCTCATTGTATGCCAAACACAATTTCGTAAATCCGAGTGTATTCACAAAAGTAAGCAGGGGAAAACAAATAACAAATAACAAAAATTAAAAAGTGAAACTGGCAACTTAATTGGTCTCCATGGCTTCTGTGGTTTTCTTCTCTTTTGTGGCTGCCCTTGTTTTGATTCCTTCTCTGTTGGCCACTGGAGCACGGATAAGATGCATTTTCTTGTCGACCTTTGCAAGAAGTCCCTTCTTCTGTACAATTTTTCCCGGCTGCAAGCGTTTTCTGATCAAGTTTCCATATCTGAAAGTAAAAATGTAAAACTTTTCAAATGAGACACGCTTTACCTCTTCGTTTTCAATGCGGAAATAGTTTTGGCAGCTTCAACGGTTTTTTGGAACAGCGCTCGCTCATATTTGACTGGCTCATCTCTGCGTTGTTCAAGAAGCTGTGTGGCGTCGTTGATAAGCTCTTTTCCGCGAGCACGACGCGATGCCTTTGTGAAGCGAAGCTTTCTTGGGTTCTTCTTCTTTTTGAACAGTTTGTTACATCTCGATCGACAGAATTTGAACACCTGTAAGCCTTACTCTTGGAAAAAATTATCTTTCGCAATTAAAGAAAAAAGCAGTACTTACTGTGCTATCGTTTCTGACAAACTGAATTCCGTGTCCCGGGTAGATCGGAGAAGAACAGAAATAGCATTTTTCAATGCGCATTTTTACCTAAAAGTGGTTATGTAATTTTTGAGATGAATATTTGTAAATAGTGGAGGGAGAAAAGGAGGAAAATTAACGGTTGATTGAAAAAATATGCCGAAAATTATTTTCAATCACGTGGTGCGCCAGCATCAGGTAACGCGCCACTCGCCGCCTCTGCGTCTTTTCCCGATATAAAAGTGCGGCAGTTCAAAAACCAATGTTGAAATTTCTGGTTTTTAGATAGAAGATCAAGAGTTCGTCGCGTTCCGAGAATCACTAAATGAGTACGTGGACGAAGCTAATAATCTTGACGGATGGGTACCACGATTTGCATTTGGAATTGCTCCGTGGCGACCGGAAAATACGGAACCACTCGTATATTTGTATCAGAACGACGACGTTTTTGCTGCGAACGAAGAATTCCAGCAGTTAATTGTCAGCATGTTTATTCCAATTCGTATTCACACTTTTCGATATTCGGTACTCGAACCTCTTTGGGCAGCTGAACACACTGCTAGTCTCTGGACAAAACTGTTTCCTACATACGCCGCGTAAGTTTAAACTATAAGATAGTTTGACAAGTGATTGCTTGCAAATATACTTGTTTCAGATTCACAGCAGCACAAAACAACCCACTTCCACGAATCGCTGACACTTCCCAATATGACTTCGACACAATATCTCTACAATTCCACCTGGATCCATGATAAACAACGGGACTATCTTATACCTCTGTTTATTTACAACTATTACCTCGTCATTATCATTGATATTTTTTAACTAAATTCAGCAAGCTGTTGCAGCATTAAAACTAATAAACTTTGAAAAGGGGAAAACGTTCATTATTCAGCTTCGGAAGACAGGAAGATTTTAAAAATCAGGAGAATTTGTTTAAGATTTAAATAAAAACCGTAGTAATATTTGTAATCTGAAAGAACATTGAGAGACATATCTGAGTAGACGGCAACATGGATTTTTTTTTTACATTTTCATGGAGTAACAATTTTAGCGGTAAATGGGCACGAAAAATATTCAGACTCTCTGTCGTTTTGCATCTTGATGAGCTTCTATTTGTTGGTGACGCTTTCTATCCAATACTCGAAGCGCATGGTTAATATAACTGAAAATCAAGTTCGTACTTGACAGCAATAACCTAGAAAAGAAACTGACTCTAGCAGGTACTTTTCCGTTACGGGATTCATCATTGTTTCAAACACATTTCGTGCAGTTCGTAATCCATTTGGAAGAGATTTGTCGGTTCGTTCTCGCATGAACTCCCATCCAAGGGCCTGAAAAAGATGATTTGCTACTTTATGCTTAGCGTAGTTTTGTTTTAATACCTGTCCTCTGTCACTCACTAACAGACGGCATTCGATAATCTTGTTGTCATATTTCTTCAGGGCAGCATTTACTTTCATTCTCCCAAATGGTTCTCTCTGGTTTTGAACATATAGATTTCCGATATATTCGGGGACCAATCCTTGCCCGCAAATTCTGGAGTAAAAGATAATAAAGGATAATGTGTATCACGAAAAAATCCTCACCTTTCAACTTTCAATAGGAAATCAACAGAGTTGTGTGATGGAGGTTTCCATTTGAGAACTTTATCGCATCTTCCAGTTTCGTAAGGCTAGAAACATAATTTTGGTATTCAGATCAAGGTATTTTTTGCTTATTACCCTATATTTAGGTTGGAAGATGAGACCGTCAATTTCGTGTCCGACGTGTTGCACGAATTTTGGCTCAAATAATTTTGCTGTGGCTTCCAGGAAAAAGAAATCTTTCCTTCTAACTGACATTGCTTGTTTGTCTTGCCGAATCTTGCCATTTTTGAAAGCTGCTTTTCTCTTATCAATAATTTCTGTTTGAATGATATCAAATCGTTTGTTGAATGGCTCTTTCATAACATTGACACCCTAGGATAAAACTGAGTTATTGGGTTTTCTTGTTTCCTCAAACATACCCTATGCCGCATAATGTCATATATTAGCATTCTCGGTTGATCCTGCATTATTCCATTCACTTCGACCTGATAATGAAAATTGTTGAATGTGTTTCAAACTTTTTTTGAAACCTTATCAATGATAACTTCAGTATCAACAAGTGTGCAGTTCAGTGGTGACCCATCATGCCCAACAAAATCCAGATTAGCTATTTCGAATACTTCGTTGTCACGATCAAATGCGTAAACTTCTCCGTCATTTATGTACACAATATATCTGAAATGCACCAATAAAAACTAAGATAATTTAAATAATAAAACCTCATGCCATCTGCCTTCCAAGAAACCATGTATGACTCTTCTTCAAGTAGCTTTATGTTGTCACGACTTAAAGACACTGGCTGAAGACCGGGGAATTCTGACTTTTTGTACTTGCATAGTTCTTGGATCTATAAATTTAATTCGATGAGCTATGTATTCAAAACTATCAGAAACCTTCGATTGAAGCATTGCCTTCTTTCCTGGGTCATCACAAACTGTTACCCCAGGCACAAGTCCATCCATGAACTGTTTTGAACTAGATCCGCCTCCGTTTTCATGAGAGCTGCCTGTAACTGAATTTTGTATGAGATTTCAGACAACAATGAGCAAATTTTTAACCATTTGGTTGGGCAATATTCTGACTGCTGGATGGAGCTCCACTGCCGTTCTGATGCGATCCGGATCCATTAGCCTGCTCACGCTCCCAGTCTGGCTTTTCCGGGGCGATAAGCCTATCATCTTCCAATGGATCGTAACGTGTATATAAATCATCAAAGTAATCCTGCTTGTAAATTCCTCCCTGTCGGTTCACTGCAAACTCTCCAATCGCTGCATCGAGACCATATTCCTTAAAAAATTTTTTAATAAAGCTTTTCAAACACTGTTGTTACTTCTACTTCGAATAGATAGGCAGCGATTAGGAATCCAGTTCTATTGAAACCGTGGGTACAATGGATTCCAATCACTTGATCGGGCTTTTCTGCTCGGAATTTCTGTACAATTTCAATAAACTTTGCTGTCTCTTCCTTGGTCGGTGACATTCCCCGTCCAGCCATTGCAATTTTTTTGTAGATACATCCTTTCTCAGTAACCTGTAAAAAATTGTTCTCCGAGTCTATTCTTTCAAATATTTTTTTTACTTCTTCAGGGAAATAATATCGATCAGTGTTGGTGAGATCAATCCATAAACCGATTCTCTTGCCGGTTAAGAGCGGGCTTGAGAAAACATCAGCCGGATGAAATCTATGCCGATTCTCGGCGATGTATGCGTCATACATTTTAGCAAGCGGTGTTTTGAACGGGAAAAAGAGGTTGTTCACGAGCTGAAATTCAGAGAACGTGATCAAGCAACAAGTTACAATTTTCCACGAACCGTTCCGGTTTTCGGACAATGTAGCCATCTATCAGGCAGCCCCATTTTCGCTTTATCGAGAGTTGGTCCTTTGGGAGCCATTCGAGTTAATTTCAGAAGAAGAAATCAACAGAAATCGGAGAATCGATGAATCCAAGGAGGTCTTACGAAACGTTTCGTCTGATGATGCTTGCGCGTTTCTCGTTTTGATGCTGGCGCTTTTGAGGTCACTTAGCGCACTTTTCAAATTCGTTTTTTTTCTGTTTTCTGCTGATTGCCTTAAGATGCTGGAATATTGTTCGAATTCGAATTAGCCACATGGAATACAAGTTTATTCATAACAGTTTCAAATATCATTTTTCACTTGGTCTTCAGCCCCTTCTTTATCATCGGCTTCGTCATCTTGCTTTTCGTCTTTAGTAGTTTTGGTTTCTTTCGTTTTTTCGTCCTGTTTTCCTCGACCTTTTTTTTCCTTTTTCATCTCATCTCTTTGTTTTTTCATTTGCTCTTTGGCTTCGGAAGCCTTCAAAAACTTTGATATTATGACCAATTGCAAGTTATATTAACTGACCATTCCTTCTAACATTTCGATCTCATCCAAAGCAGCTTCCCAAAGTTCAGATCTATTCCGTAACTCTTGCTTCAACATGAGCATTCCTCTTTTGAAGTGCATCAACTTGATTTTTAATTCTCCTAATAGTTTGTTATTGTCAACCGGTACCGTAGGCTTAGCAACCGGTGCGCCTCCTCCTTCTGCCATCGCTCGACCTTTTCTTCTACTCGAAATGATACAATTCTATTCCAGGAATGTCAACCGATGAATTGGCACAGGACGTGTCACAGGTCAACGACTTTCATTTTCACACGTGTAGAAAATTTCGATTGTTCTCAGCTAAACCTGGAAGTTCATCTGATGCCGCCATCGTACGCAATCGCCTCACAAGTTCTTCGCAACTAGGAGTAACTTTTGCCTTGGTTACTTTGAACCAGGTAAAAAAAATTCGAAAACTCTCCTACGGTGTAGTTTTCAGCTGTCATGCTTCCCGACGAAAAGTTTACTCGGATACAAAATTACAAGAGAAAACATGAATGTGGAAGTTACGGATCTATCGGTTAAAAACATAAATCTAGCTGGAGTAGAATCGATCAACGACATGGGTATCAATTCGGATGGAACTCTTCTCGCAGTTCTTCATACGCGGAATAATGATGTATCTGTTGACGTTTTTGACATCAAAACGTTATGCTCTTCAGAAGTTTCCGAGCCATTCAAGTCACTTTGCTCAACCAGAGTTGGCACAGAGCAGACGAACCAGGGAACTTGTCTCGAGTGGAATCCTGCCTTTCCTGATACTTTCGCTGCTGCATCAACAGATAGGAGTATTATGGTTGCGAAGATTAATCCTCAGGAACCAACCAGTCAGAAACTAATTGGAATAGGAAAGCTTGGAGCAATCACTACAGCAATTAGCTGGAGTCCCAAAGGAAAACAGCTGACAGTCGGTGATTCATGTGGAAAAATTGTTCAATTGAAACCAGAATTGGATGTTGTTCGTAGTCAATTCGGGCCGGATCACACTCCTGCTTATGGAAAAGTTACTGGTCTTTGTTGGCTTGCAACCACGGAATGGCTTGTTTCATTCGAAAGAGGAACAGATCATGACGCATATCTGATGAGATGTAAAAAGGATAAACCAACTGAGTGGATGCAATATCACGAACTTTCTTATTCATCTTCAAAATGGCAACTCCCTCCACAACTTTTCCCAGCTACTTCTTTACTCGTGGATTGGAATGTTGTTATTGTTGGCAACTCGAAAACAAGTGAAATATCAACTGTTGGAAAAAGAGATGATTGGAAAACATGGGTTCCTGTAGAAGGAGAAAGTATTTATCTCCCAACAACTTCTGGTGGAAAAGATACAGTTCCAATCGGAGTTACAATCGACCGTTCCATGACGGAAGAAGTCTCATTAAGTGAGTCTTTTTACCTAATTTACATTATGTTTCAATTTATTAGTTACAGAACCAGACGGATCCCAAAAACATCGTCCTTCCCCCTTGGTGATGTGCTTGACCAATGATGGCATTCTCACTGCTCATCATGTCATCAGCACGTTCGGACCTCACAACGTCTGTCAAATGTAAGATAAGTCAAAGTTTCATCGAATAAATTGTTGCTTTTTTCAGAGCCAGTCAAAACCTTGCAATAACAGGATTGTCAAAACTACAATTGGAGGCAGCCAAAGTCCAGCCTATCACACAAACAACTCTTTTTTCAAATTCCCAACAAGTTCCGGTCGCCAAACCTTCGACTATTTTTGAACCAAAAACATCGTCCGAGTCAGTGACTTCTACACCAAAGTTAGGACTTCCTGCGGCTTCATTAAATCCAAACCCTGTTTCTTCGTCATTCGTAAAAACTCCAGTAGTTTCCACTCAACCAGAAACGAAGAAGACATCTTCTTCATCAATTCCAGCTACATCTCAACCTGCAACAGTTCCTGCAATTTCAACACCAACGGCGGCAAAAGTTACATCCCTCGAAGAAGCTCGTACTCCTGAAGAAAAGAAAGCGGAACAGCTTTCAGCCAAAAAGAAAATTCTCATCGATCGAATTGGCCAGATCAACAAAACAGTTACATCAACAAAGGACTCCGTCATGAAAATGTCTTTCGCTGTTGGAAAAGTGAAAGCTGCTGTGGTGGAATGTGCAGAAGTAGTCAAACTATCCTTAGGAGATTCAAAAGAAGTTATGGATGAACTCAAAAGTTTAATTTCCTCTATTGAAAGAATGTCCGAAAGGACACAGCACACTGCAAAAGAAATGGATTTTGAAATCGATCAGAAAATGGAGTTGGTTGCAAGTGTTGACGATGAAGAATCGGTCCTTGAGAAGCTCAGAAGTATGTCTGAAAACGAGAAAATGTTGCGGTTTAACAAGTTGGAAACTTCTGCCGATTTGTTGAAAGAAAAATTCGAAGAGTGTTGCGAAAAGATGAAGAAACTGAAATTGAACTTGAATGAAAAGGTTTGTGGCACCTAAATATGAATATACTGCTACAATATCTTTATTTTTAGGAATCCCTCCGTAAACAAGCTATTCTATCTCCTCTTCGACACAACTCCAATCTAAATCAAATTCGATCTGGTGTGGAAATAGAAGTGGCTCTTAAAGTTATGCGCAATGTCTCCAAAATCATCGTAGATACACGTGAACGAATTCAGCGAACGGAATTGGAGTTTGTTCGACTCCAAAGAGATTTTGCGAACGGATCAAACAAAAACTCAAAAACTAAAAATTCATCTATGCAACAAGCGATGGAAATGAGTATTCTAGAAGGAGAAGCTCCGCAACGAGTAAATTTGACAGACGCACAAATTGTGAAAGCCAGGCAAGCTCTAGTAGCTCGCATCCAAAAACGAGGGCCTGTTAAGACAAGGAACGTGATCGTAGAGTCTTACAAGACCGTCTCTGATGTTCGAAAGAAAAGAGAAGATCCCATCGATACATCTAATCTTTCCAACGCGATTCTGAAGCTGAGCATGACTCCCAGACGAGTCATGAACACTTCCTCATTAATTAATTCACTTGATTCTGCATCCAAAAAATCAGATGCCGCGACTCAAGCGGATGAACCACCTGTTATCAAGACTGTCGTAGTCACTGTGGAATCTCCTGCAAAACCGACGATGACTGCTCCTGTAGTGTCAACGCCTGTTATGAGACCAACTGCCACTTCATCTACAACGCCGCTTACAACATCGAAAGTTACTATGAAAGAGGAAGTCAAAGAACAAAAAGAGACAGCCGTGCAAAAAGAACAGAAGCCAAGTACTCCAGTTTCAGTTTCTTCTTCCATCTTCTCAAAAAGCCCGTTCGGAGGAACTGCGCAACTTCCTAAGTCTTCACCTGGAACCTCCCTTTTTGGTCTCGGAAAGCCGTCAGTTGTTGGATCTTCCGTGAGCATGAGTCCTCCAGAAATTGAGAAAGCAGAGCCAAAATCTGATCTTGAAACGCAACAATCGAAGCCCAAAATCGTTGAAGAAGTAAAAGAGAAGCCGAAAGAACCAGAAGAGTCAAAGGAGATTGTTAAAGATAACTCCAAACCAACGAGTGAGCCAGTTAAGGCAGAAGAAAAACTAAATGAAAAAGAACAGAAAGTGACTCAAGATTCTATAACTCCGGCCCCGACCGCTGTACAGAGTTCAGTTCAAGAGGTTAAGAAAGAGGAACCTAGACCGAAAACTGCCAGTTTCTGTGAGTTTTCAAAGCGAATTTTCGTATTTTTATTTATTTTTGTTTAAGCATTCAACACGAGCGCAACTCCAAGTTCAAATACATCCACACCATCCATCTTTGGAGGAGGTCTCAAATCACAGACACCAAGTTCTGCGAACACGTCAAGTGTTTTTGGAGGCGCTGCCAAAACAACTCCTGTTGCTGCCACGAACACCTCGAGTATTTTTGGCGGGGGTGCTAAGCCTACCAGTTCTCCATTCGGAAGTTTTGGGCAGAGCGCTGCACAAACCACACAAGCCCAGAATCCGGCGTCAGCGGTTTCTTTCTCATTCAATACAGGAGCACCAGCTGCTCCAACTAAATCGACTGGCTTTGGATCTTTTGGGGCAAGTAGTGCTCCTGCTAAACCATCTTCTGTCTTCGGTGGCGCTGTAACTGCTCCAACCGTTCCCAACGTGGATGACGGCATGGAAGATGATTCGATTAGTGGTGGAGGACCAGGTGGCTTCATGACTGGTCTAGGAAACTCAGGAGCATCAAATACTCCGAGTGGAAACAATCCATTCGCTCCGAAAACTGCAACTGGATCAACATCTAATAGCTCTTGGCTTTTCGGCGGCGGGGCCTCACAACAACAGCAGCAGCAGACACAACAACAAAAGGTTTAACTTTCGTATATACTTTCTATCGTCATTCCAATTATTTTAAGCCTTCATTCTCATTCGCCAACGCTGGTTCAAGTCAACCATCAGCTCCCTCGTCGACTAGCACCACATCAGTTTTTGGAGGTGGTCCGAAGTTCGGAACGCAACCAGTTTTTGGAGGATCGAAAACATTTGGAAGTGGAGCTGCTCCTGCTGGTAGTGGATTGAGCAAGAGTGCTTCGATTTTTGGAGGAGCTGTGTCATCAACACCCAATGCTCCTGCAGGTGGTGGATTCGCACAATTTGCAACTACTCAGAAGACGTCATCATTGTTTGGAGGAGGAGCAGCACCACAACAAACGAATACTTCAATCTTTGGTGGTGGAGCACAAACGCCTGCAGCTCCAACTTCTTCGATTTTCGGAGGAGGGGCGTCTGGTAACGCCAACAAGCCATCCTCTTTCACATCCTGGCGATGAATTTTCCCATGTTTAACATATCAATTAACCTCAATTTTATTGTAGATTATTTATCAAATTTCTTTCCGTAAAGTCGTTACACCTGTTTTATTTATTCTCTCGGTCATGCTGGTTTCTTGTTGAGTATCACCAATTTTATTGTATGAATTTTGTCCGTTTCTTCATTCAGAGGGTCATAGTTCAGATAAAGCTGCTAAGCTTAAACATTAATCAAGGTGTTAGTTCACAATACTTGTTGAAATTCAATCTTGGCAACCACTTCGAAAGTTGCCGCCAAATATTATTTAATTCGACCTCCGCGGGAAACTGTCAATATCTCCTTTGCAGATTAGAATGCTACACTCATTTTTGAATTCCATTTTGCCGATTCCTTACGATTTATACTCGAAAAATGGTGAGCCATAAAAATCGTACTCGACCACTTTGGATTACGAAGATTCATAAACGTCTCAGGTAATTTTTTTTATCTTAGTCTCTGATTCTGAATCAGTTCATTTTTCAGTATTAACGTATTCAAACGTGTTGCAAAGGATCTCGCTGAAAATCATGAAGATGACATTGTTTGGGTTCTTAAGGGGAAGCCAACGAAATATGCCTATGAGGTATACTAGACTATCGTTCCCTTAGTATCCTAAATAATATGTTTTGAGGTTACCGTAGAGACTTGGGGAAACTGCGAATTTAACACTGGAGAGAGAAAGATTTGGGTGCCCGAAGAGCTTGCAAAGGCCACCGGCGAAAACTTGAACAGATTTGAGGAGAAGAACGGAGAGGTTTGTTTAATATTTACTATCTCATTGTCCATCTTTCGGTTATTCTCAGGAATCCGAATACACTGATGAAAACAACACGATTTCTTCCAGTCAACAACAAGAAGAACAAGAAAAGATTGACAAAGAGTTCGAGGAGATGCGTGCCAATGAATCATTCGATCCTTATACTTTTGAAGAGGAAGACGACAACGAAGACGATATCTTCGATAAGTTTTTGGATGAAACGATGAACAACGAGCCAGCTGATGCTCAAGTGTGAATCACCGACTGTTTTATCATTCATTAACTAACTGATTGTGAATAGTTTTGTGCCATGAATTTTTAAACTTATGACACTATAGATAAATATTGATAGATTGAATCCTCTCTGTGGGCGGTTAACACTTACACAAATAATAATGCTCAAATTGGAAATCAAGAAGAGCCTGATATTACCTCTGGAATTGACCTTCTATTGATAAGCTCTGAACCGAATGTTTATTGAACATGGTAAACCAACAGAACTAAAATCAAAGATTTACATGGACTTCCATTCGTTAACCAATCTTTCTGGATACTGACAATTCATAACTTGACTTCGTCCATCCTTTGTTAGAATTGCTCCATTTGGTTTCACAATAATTAAAGTAGGAATTGACGTCACTCCTATACTATTCGAAAGATGCTCTCCTTGATATGATTGAAATGGTAAATGATACCAATCTCCATGCATTTCTCTCATATATTGATTCATTTCTTGTTCATTATTGTCCGATGAAATGAATAAAACATCGAAAGAATCTTTAACTTGGGCATGAAAATTTCGAAGAACTGGTGTAAAATCTTTTGACGGTGGGCACCAGTATCCTGAGAAATACAATCCAATAATTTTTCCATCAAAAACATCTTGTTGAGATTGAAGATTTGGTAGAAAATGTTTGTATAAAATGGTTTCTTTAAGGAAAGTACAACGATTATTCCTTCTGTACGCTGCATGTGCCATTTGCTTATTCTGAAGAATTCGAATTGCTTCCTCTTGAGCTGCTCTCTCAGTTTCCATTTGAGCAATTCTTTGAGCATTTTCTTCCATTCTTTTTCTATGAGTTTCTTGAATTTTCTCCAAATGAGCTCTTTGATTTTCGTTTTCTTGTACCATTTGAGCATTTTCTTCCGCTTCTTTTCTTTTCCTTTCTTCTTCTTTATTTCTCAGTTCTTCTTGAATTCGTATTCTCGCCAATCTATCTAATTCTTCTCGATTTATTTGAGAATGAATTTCCATCTGATCGGGATCAACTTCCATACTTGGATACTCAATAACAGTCATATGCCTCATTTTAACACGAGTGTTGCTTGTTGCTGTAGGAATTGAAGTTGAACGGAGTGGTGTACGAATGGAACGGAATCGCATTAATTGAGTGACTCGGACTTGTTGAGATCTGGAAATATCTTTTTGGTTTTCGAACTCAAAGAAGCTTCAGAATTGAATTTATGAGTGCTGATAATATAAAAAAATCCCGAGACGAAATGCTTTGAATTGGAACTGATATGAATGCTAAATGGTATAGGAATTACTGAGAACTTTTTAATGATCGTTTCTGATAATTGTTCATTGTCATTCGGATAATTATCATTTCTTGTTGAATACTTTCCAGTAAGGGAATACCCCTGAAACACTACCTTTCAAGTATATTAGTTTTTGATTCGAATAATGAAAATACTTGATCGAATTTCTCGAGAATTGCTCTTAATTTCTCTCCAACTGTTTCAAATATCTCGATAATTCCAATCAAATGATTCACTTCCAATTCATTATTCTTCAATGTTTTTATCATCAACTGACAGATATTCTGACCGATTTTCTCATAGTAAACCTGATCTGCCTGAATAAAAGAAATTAACTTTTTGAAACTGGGAAAATATATTCATACCACACTGAGTTTGATGAATAGAGCTGCCAATACTTTAACATTCCAAACGTGATTTTCGATTTTCTGATTTTCAACTGAACAAACTTGTTCCAAATTCAGGTACACGTGTTTCTTCGATTCTTCCTTCTCAAATAAGCTGTTCACCAATGTCATCAACTGGCTATCAGAATCAGAATCAGAATACCAACTAGTCTACAAAAATTAACGATTTGTTTATATTCTAGCTGCACTGTTACCATTTCAACAATTATTCCAAAAGCAACCTCTTTCTCTCTTTCATTACCCAATTTTTCAATCAAATTCACAACTTCAGTTATCCAAAATGATGCTTCCATTGTCAAAGATACTTTCAGTAACTTTTCACATATCATTTTGATTTTTTGAAGAGTTATCGAATTGCTCAAATAGGATATCCATGATTCATTCTTGACTTTGTAAGAAGAATCAACTGTCGGTGCTCTTATTTTTAGATGTTCAAAACCAGAACTAAAATAATTGTATGTTTTTTGTTCTCTTCTTCCGAGATTTTCCTTCTTCTTTTTCAGTTGAATCAACTTTGTATTAGCTTCAGTTCTTGCTCTTTCTCTTTCTTCTAAAGTCAGTTGAAGAACTGGAAGCTCCTCCAAATCATTATGATTGTTGAAATGACCTCGATCTTCAGTAAATAGATCAACATATCTGGAAAAACAATCAGAAACTTATTTCTGAGTTATCTTCTCATTTAACTAACTTCTGGTAAAATTCAAGCTCTCGATCGTTTATGAATTGTTGAAGTTCAATTGAATCCAGAAGCTTCTTTTTGGCGAATTCAATCAAATATTCCTGGATTCCAGTCACAACAGGTATCAGTACATTTTCAGAATTATCCAAAACTTGATTTAGATAATCTTCCTTCACAAATATTAGATTATTACGAGTCTTTTCATGACAATTCGAAAAATAACTCACTTCAGAAACCAATTCAATAACCTTTTGAGTTGTTTCATTCTGCTCACTCATTATTAACAAACTATAAAAATAGGGAAGAGTCGATGCAAAAGTGCCAAGTTATCAGCTCTTTTGTTTCAAAAAGTTATCATAATGTAACAATGTCATAAAGGCAAAGAAAAAAGATAGTAAACAATTCTAAATTACGATTGGAAGAAGAAACTGATTGCGTTGGAAACGTCCACTTTAACTATTCGGTTGGCTACAAAGTTTCTGTGCATTTTTGAATTATCTCCTATTAGAGAACTACTGAGAGCTTTGACAAAAAGGCAAAATGGTAGTGTATATAGAGTGTCCAGACATCCGGCAGTGATACTCAATCCATTTGGGCACCCCTACTTTGAGAGTACTATGTCTCCGTTCTAAGCCTATTCAACATGACTTTCTTTGTCAAATAATTTTTTTTTGTCTGATTGAATATTTATTTTTGGCACCTAGTGGGCGATGTTTAGGGCAAAGTACCGCATGAAATCACAGAAAGACATGAAGTTCCTCAGTTCAAAATTTTCGAGTTTTCAGTCCGTGAAGTTTTCGGACGGAAATGAATCATTTGCATTCAGGAGTAGCTAATGGATGAGGAACGGAGTCAATTTTGTTGGAAAAGGTTTCTTAGAGACTACCTATACCCCAATTGAAAACGTCTTGGCCAAACTTGGAGAGAATAAAAAAATATCCCATGGATAATCATGCACAGAAACTTAGTAGCCAATCTAATATAAGCAGTTCGTAGAACCTCAATAATGGTGAAACACAAAACCTCTAATAAAAGGTCTTCATCGACCTTGCCACAAGACTTCGAATTTTTTGAAATTTCTTTGATTTGCTTCTGGGTTTTTTGTAGAATAAGAACTGAATGTAGCGATTTTCCACTAGTTTAATTGCGGAAAGAATTCCTGACGTTTCTGGTTTCTGCTCTGGAAATCCTAATGTTTTAGAGTGGCTCTGAAAGTGCATTCCTTTTAAATAGGGTCCTTGAATGCCATTCTGCGTTATTTCATTATACATTCCTATTATTTTGAGATGAAGTTTTGTATATTCTGAAACGAACTGATGAAAAATAATGGAAACTTTTGAAATAATTTCGAACTTTTAGAAAAAGATTCCAGATCTTCTGGAAATAATGTTTGTTCAAAAGATGACTCGACAAGATGTGGTTCAGAAAAGAATTAAATGCGCTACAACTATTCCCTCTATTCCTGATTTTTTATGTGGATCATTTTATTCAAAATTTTACCAGTAGAACCTATTGTCCGGGTGCCGAAATTTTTAATATCTGTTCTGTAATCTGTACCCTCGAGTGTACAATTATTCTATTATTTTTTCCTTATTTGCCACACAATTCCTTTCAAACTGATGTTTGATTGATTCTTTTTTCCAAACATTTTTCCCTTATTCTTTTTCCTTTTATCAGTTTACTTTTTGTTCCATAAACTTTTCTTTTTCTCTACGTATCTTATCTCTCTTTCAATGTCAATTGATACCATCTTATATAGGTTTACTTTCGTCTATTCTCCACAATTATTCTACTTCTCTTCTTGAATCATGACACTAGATATTATTAGAGAAACAATCTGTCTTTTACTGAATATTATTCGGATCAGTATCATCTCTTTATCAAAATATATTCTCCCATATTCGTTGCTTCCAAAAAAGAATCTAAATAAGCAGAAAGTGTTGATAACAGGAGCTGGTAGTGGACTCGGAAAGCTTTTGACTCAGAAGTTTGCAGCTCACGGAGCAGTTTTAATTCTTTGGGATGTTAATTTGAAGTCAGTGGATTATTTGAAAGATGAAATAAGAGGAAACGGAGGAGAGGTAACTAATAAAATTTAATATTTTTTGTTTTTTACTATTTTGATGCTCTCAGGCTCATTCCTATCAAGTTGATCTGTGTAATCCAAGAAGAATATGGGAAGTTGCTCAACAAGTTTTAAACGATATTGGAAAGGTTGACATTTTGGTTAATAATGCGGGTGTGGCTACTGGTAAATATTGAGGTTATGTTCAACGAATATAATATGTAATTTCAGCAAAAATGATATTAGATAGTACTGAAAGAGACATCGGAACTTCGTTTGATGTGAACGTTAAAGCACACTTTTATGTAAGTTCATTTCATTTGTACAATGTCTGGAATATTAGTTTTTATATGAACTTTACCTTGTTTTCGAAGAAATGTTTTGAGCAAAAACATATTTTTAGACAGTTCAACAGTTTTTGCCATCAATGTTGGAAGAGAACAACGGACACATCGTCACTATTGCTTCTGTTGCGGGCAAAATGGGATCCGCTGGACTTGTGAGTTTCTCTTTCCTTCATCAAATTAACAAAATGCTTCCGTTTTTAGGCAGACTACACCTCCACAAAACACGCTGTCATTGGATTCCATGATTCTCTTGTCGCAGAAATAATGACCAGTGGAAAAGAAGGAATCAAAACAACTCTTGTTTGCCCATATTACACTCATACATCAATGTTTGATGCCACTGGAGCCACTACAAGATTCCCTTCAATCTTTCCTATTTTGGAAACTGATTATGTTGTTCAGAAGATATTTGAAGCGATTGAAACTGAGCAAGAATATCTTGTTACCCCGAGCATTTTCTATTGGGTTTTGCCAGGAACACAGTATGTTTAATTTCAAAAACAATGTTAGAAATTGGTCGTTCGTTTCAGAATTCTTCCTTACAAAGCTCAGAAAGCAGTTGCTCAATATTTTGGACTGATTCAAAGTTTGGATAGATTCCATAAATAATTTATATTTTAGGCATCAAGTAAAATTATAAAAATAAAAATGACATATTTCACTCATCCTCATCATTTTCCTCTCCTTCTTCCATCTGCTTAAACTCGTATTCATCCAAACTGACTAATTGTTTTGGATCTGGTCTTAATGTTGAAATTGGATGACGATCATGCCAAACAACGAAATGAAAGCTTTGTTCTCTTCTCCAATATGATGCCAAAAGTCCATCTTTCCTCTGAATATCCATCACAAACTCACAATTGAACCAATCAGATTCTGGTTTTCCAAGCAAATCTCTGAAAAGTTCTTTTCTTTCTTTGTGTCACGTCTTCTGGAAAACTACTCACGGATAATGACTATCTCTTTGCTCTGGATCCAAATCTTTCACTTCCAATCCACTATTATCAAATGATTCCCAATTTCCATCAAAAGAAATTTCTAGAATCTTAAGTCTTGTATCATCAGTCATTAACCATTTTAACATAAAAGCTTTAAAAGCCCGACAATCCAAATTTGTCTCATTTAATTGAGCACATTCACAGTCTAATTTCGTTAATAAATCATTTGTAGTGAACCATTCCGAAGGCCAAGAGATCAATTTATCCAATTTTAAAACTTTCGAATTACTCCAATCATCTGGAAGTGGGCATCTTAAATCGAGTCTTTTCAATCCTGTTGCCAAATCCAACACTTGATTTATCATTTCTTTTGATGAAATTCCATTTTCAAACATCATCACATTTTCACATTCTTGAATTTGATTTATGTGGAATACATCTACTAAAAAATGAGAAATCTCTGAATTTGGCTTAGTTCCAGTGAGAAATGTCGAATCGAGGATAGGTCCCGAAAAGACTTCGAAAAGAGATTTCAGAATGGAAATTGAAGCAGACAAGCGATTTTCATGATAAAGTTCCAATTGTGTTTCTTGTCGTTCTCTAAAAGGTACAAATTGATGGAAACCGCCCTTATATTACAGGAATCCAAAACTCACGAATGTGGGAATACAGTATCTCCAATTATCATTCGTTCCATATCTTCTTCAGCTTCTTCGCAATCATCTAAATCTCTAATCGACCATCCAGAATATTCTTTCTCTTTTATTGCAATGCTGATGTGGGTAAAATCACAATAATTTTCTATCAAAAGATTAGAAATGGGAACAGAGCTGTTCGAAATTGAAACTTTGATTTCAACTGATTCTTGAGATTTTTCAAACCTAAAAAGAAAAATGTTTTGTTAGTTATGTCCTGAAGTTTTTCAATAAACAAACATATCAAGAACTGTCATCTCATCTTGAAGCTTGAATGCCATCGTTTGAATATTAAATGGGTAAAAGTTGTAAGGTTTCAATAAAGTTTGTGAATGATAAATCAAATGTCAAACAGAGACTTTATAAGTAGTTTTTATTCGGAAATATGTGCGTAGTGTGAAGGGGAATAAGATGATAAGAAATAGAAAAGAAAGGAAAAATAATGATGTCATTGAAAGATGGGAAAGGGTATATGATGATTATGAGTCAAAATGAGACTTCTATCCTAAAGAAAGTCAATTCATTTTCCGGTAATTGCGGCTGAGTGAGGAAGGAATTTGAGCGTTTTCGAAAAAAACCGAACTAGAAGTTGTGTATACATACAGCTGACATTTTAAAAATTATTTCCCAAAAATATACAATTTTGGGATGAAATAAACACTAAAAGAAATGGAGAGAAATGGCATAAAGCAGACATTTTAAAAGAAGGATTTCAAAGTCATTCTTATTGATCCTGTTTGTTGCTCATTTAATAGAGAATAGCTTCATACCTTCATACCTTCAATGTGTCCTTAAATAGGGCTTACAACTGTGTAGTTATAATATTTCCAGAACTACCATTTCACAAAAAGAAACCTATACTTCACCTTGACTTTTATAAAACTTCATCCCTCCCCTTCATTCGAATTTCCGTTTCCGCCATCCATCCGAAAAAATTTTGCAAAATTTTGACAAAATGAAAAACGTAAAGTGGTCCTCTTCTGCTTCGTTGCTATGCATTTTTGTCTCTTCTTTTCACATGTCTCCTTTTTTTCGTTTTTTGGAACACTTTCTCATATTCCTTTTTTGTTTTTAGCGTTTTCTATTGGAAGACTCTGAAGATGCCAGATTATGAGGTTTGTTTCACGAGAATTAAAACCACATTTCAGATTGAAAAATTTAGAAAGAATTGAATAAGTATGAGAAAAGTGTAGAGGAACATGTGAAAAAAGTCAGCCAGCAGTTAGATGAAGAACTTGCCAATATTGTAAGTATTATAATATGAAAAGTATTCTGAATTTTATATTGCAGAGTAAGAAATACAAGGAAAAGGTGGAAATGATGAGGAAAATGGAGGCAGAAAATAAGAGAATGATAGAGGAAAACGAGAGGATGAGAATGAAAATGGAAACGAAGAAAAAGGTTTGGTTATTAGAGTCACTTCAGAACTATTCACTTTGTAGTATATGTATTTCCTCCCGATTAATTTAGAAACTTTAAACCAAAGAGATCAATTCTAAAAAGTTTATTGCGAAATCATTACGGAATGAGTAGAACTCTTTGGGAACACAATAATTTATGGAAACACTTGTCTTATGGAGACTCTTCGGACTTCTTTGTTTTCTTCTCTTTCTTCTCTTTTTCCTGCTTCTTCTCACTTTTTGCTGGTTTCTCTGGTTTAGCATTTTTCTCTTTTTGAGCTTTGGCTGGAGAATTGACTGGAGCAACAGCTGGAACTGGGGGGACTTCAGTTGTTCCAGGGATTCCCATTTTCTTCTTCAAAGATTCAGGCATTTGAGGTGGTGGTGGACGAGGAAGATTCATAGCAACCTGGAAGAATCGAGTTTGTATTAGTTTCATTGAATTGGAAAGATTACCTTGAACGAATCATAAATGAACCATTGAAGTGCAGTTAATGTTCCAACCATAATGATTCTTGGTCCAAGTCCTCCCCAAAGTCCCTTGAATCCAAGCTTTTTAACGAGAGATCCAACACTTGCATTTGCATCTTGATTCAGTTTTGAAACAAGAACATCTGGAGGATGGGAGACAACGGCACAGAATACTCCAGCAATGTATCCAGCAGTGAACGTCACTGCCAATTGCTCAGCTTTCGAACATTCAGCTCTTGGTTTTGGTACAACATATTGATAGAGCAACTCAACAGTTTTCTCGAAACAAGTGAACTTCATCATAGTATATGGAATCTGACGAGTCCAAAGAGGTGGAAGTCCCTTGAAGAATCCAGTGAGCCCTTCAGTTTTGTAAATCATTGGAGCACATGCACGAAGAGTTGGAGGAGCAGTTGGAGATGTTTGCATACGGACTTTCACAGCTTCCATTGGAGCCAAGAAGATATCAGCGAAGAACTCAGCAGAAGCAGATGCAGCCAAATAGACAGAAGTTCTCCAGATGTATGCATTTTCTTCTCCAAGAGCAGAGCTATAAATATTCTTGAAAACTTCATAGAACCCAAATTTCCCAAGTCCTTGAGCTGAATATCCAATAAAAGTTGGAGCCCATCCACGAGCAAGACCACGCATTCCATCCTCAGCAACTGTTACTTTGAAACCTTGAACCATGCTTCCATACTTTTCTTTATTGACCTGAAGGTTAATAATTTGAAATTCTGGCTCAACAATTATTCTAAATATACCTGAATACGACATTTGACGATATCCAATGGAGTGATTGCAAAATGGGTCAATCCACAAGAAAGAGATCCTCCAAGAGCACATAATGCATAGAATTTAGACGTTCCAAATTCAACTGGAGCATCAACGGAAGCAGAGGAAGATGAGCATTTGGCAGTGCGAACAACAGAAGTTGCCGATGGAATCATAATTCCATTCTTTTGGGCGGCGTCGCAAACATCGTGAAACAGTCCCATTTTCCTGAAAAAGTTGATTGAGGTACAGAAGAATGAATTGATAACAAACCTTCAAACTTATTCCGTTGATCCGATTCGGTGACAGATGTCAGAAGTGAACAAAAATATGGGCGGGATTGATAATCATATGAAAATACACGTCATCAGAGAGCGTGGCAAAAAAAGTTGAAAAAAATCAGGGCTACGTGAAAATTAATTCAGAATAATTTCACGTGAACATTCTATCTATATCAAGACAGTACAAAACTGCTCTGATAGTGAGATTCTCATATAGAATAGATATTTGCCGGAAAACTAGTATAACTTTATATTTTCAGAAGATATCTCAATTTGAAAAACAAACTGTCAAAAACAAAGATAATCTGTTGACGTATGAAGCCACTATCTCAGATATTCAAGACAAACTTCCTCAGAGAAGAAAACAAAGTAAGTCGTTTTAATAGATTATCAATTATCAGATTAGTTTGTTTCAGTCGATGAAATCATGAAAGCATTGAATGAAAAACGTCGTCAAGTCCTTCAAAAACAGAATGAAATATCTGGATTTCGTCTGAATAGAACGGAAAACTCTATGAAAGTCAAATTGGAAAAGACAAAGAAAAAGCTGGATGAAATGAAGAAAAAGAAGATGGTTCAGGATAAAAAGATTGCTCGTCTTCGAGCAGATATTGCAAAAAGTGAAAAGAGTTTTGATAAAGTTGAGAGAGATATTCATATAGAAATACAGTGAGATTCTAGATTTTATAAATTTAATGATATACTTATTCAGACGTCAGATGGAAAATGAATCCAAGAAAGAAGAGATTGAACGAAGAATAAAAATATTTGAAGTGGAGAATTCCGGAATTTCAGACGAGTTTCAGAAACTTTTGGTCAGTTTGAAAGAAGATTCAGAGGGGTGAGTAATTATGGATAAAGGGAGTTCAATTGGATAATAGGTCAGCAAATGTGGAAGATCTTCAACATTTTATTCCAGACGCGATAAAACAAACGAAAAACGAATTGGAGAACTGGAAGTTTTGGTTTCAAAAGGTTCGAAGTATCTAGAGAAATTGGATGAGAAAATCAAGAACCTTAGAAACATGAAAATGGAAAAAGAGCGAGTTCAGGGATTGGTATTTGTGAATCGTGAACTTTATTATTTGAATGATAAATTTAAGATATTGCCAGTTCCATCTACAAAAGTTTCTTCAGTTCCTTCAAACAGAAGATCTAAATCTCATGATCCAATCAAATCAAAAAAGAATTGGAATCGCTTAGAAGACTTCAAGAAACAAATTATTCAGCTGAAAAGAGAATCTGAAGCTCTAATTATGAATAAATCCAGATTGATTGAAGAAGTCCGTTTTCAAATCTGTTCAGAATTCTGCATATAATACTTACAGAAAGAATCTCTCCGGAAGACTGCAGATGAATACCAACGAGAGGCAGACAGAGCTGCCCAACATCTGCGAAATGCTGAAAATCTCCGTATATCTGAACTCAATAGACGTATGTGGTACTTTTGATAAATGTTGTGATTAAAAGTTCAGAATTCATCTTATTATATTTTCAGAAGAACGAAAACTTCAGCCATCAGTATTTGTTGAATCGAAAGATGAAAAACGTGAAAAAGAATACATTGAGAAGAAAGAAAAGTTAGTTGAGAAAGTTAGGCAGCTTGAGAAGTCAACAGATGAACAAAAGGAAGAACTGCAAAGAATTCGGTATCTTCATTTTTATGAAGAAAATAAATATCATGACTTTTTCAGGAAACGTTCAGAATTTCTGAAACGACAATTGAAATCGTACAGTGAACTGGATTTAGTTCGTTTTGAGAATGAAAAAACAGAAAAAGGGGCAGAAGTTCGTGGTTTGAAAAAGCAATGGCACGAAAATGTTATGACACTGAACTCGTTGAATAAGGTTTGTATATTTCCAATGGGTCATCACTGACACACAACAATTAATCAATCCAGAAACTTCAACAAAGTGTTCTACAACGGGAAGCAGTAATGACAAAAGCGAATAGTGTTGTGCATTTATCAACCAACGTGAGAGATGAAAGGAACAGGGAAATAGACGAGTTGAAAAAAGAACTTGCGCAAACAAAGATGAAATTGTGAAATTCTATCATTTACAATTAGTTTTTGCTCAGATGGCCTGTTTGTCTGAAAATGTATAGTACAAAAACATTATCGAGCAAACGTTTTATTGCGCATCGAGCGATGAGAATACGTAAAAACAGTTATGTTTTGAAACTAAGTTTACAATAAATGATGTTAGAGAAATAAAATATTTAAAACTAGAGAAAAGCAATAAGCGCTATTCAAAAACAAAAAACTATTCAACAAGGCTTGTGCAATAATTTTAGAAGTTGCTACTTCCGCGGAATCCACCACGATTTCCTCCACGGTCTCCACCTCCGTAGCCGCCTCGTTGTCCGCCATAACCGCCACGGTCGCCTCCTCCATAGCCGCCACGATCACCGCCTCCGTAACCTCCGCGTCCACCACGATCACCTCCGCGACCGCCACCGAAGCTTCCACGACCTCCACGATCACCTGATCCATATCCTCCGCCGCGGCCACCGTAACTTCCGCCGCCTCCTCCTCCGAATCCACCGCCGGTGCTTCCCATCTGTCCGAAACCCTTGGCTAAGGCAGCTCCTCCAAAACCACTGACTTTAAATGAGTTAGTTGGTGGAGCAAGCGGCAAAGGAGTAGTGTCTCCATTTCCCCATGCGGTGTTAGCTCTTCCCTCAGGCGAACTTGGAGAAGTGACTTTGTGAAACGCTTCGTCTTGTGGAGGAGTTGGTGTCGTTTCTTCCGATCCAGTGCTGTCTTCCTGTTGAAGCGACGGTTCTTCTTCAATCTTGATCAACTCCTATAATACAAAAAGTAATAAAGAACATCTACGAGATTTTTTTTACCGCTGGAAGAGCCACAGATTTTGTTGGAGAATCCTCCCATCCGTCAGCCGAAAATTTTCCATCAATAGGAGATGGTTCGTTTGGCGTGTCTTGGACCTTGATAAGCTGGGCTGTATCCGCCAATTGAGGCAATAGTTTCTCCTTCTGTGGTTCGACAAATGAACTGAGGGCTTTCACAGTAACACCCTGCCCGATATCCTTAGCGTTGTCAATAGTGGCAGAATCAGTCTCATCGACTGCAACTTCTTCACAACTTGTCGATTTATTTGTTCCGGCAATTAAACCAGCTGCATCGGAGTTGGTGAGACCATGAAGAACTTGGGCCTTTGTACCTTCAACACTTGTCTTCTGATGGGTCTTTATTTCCTCTCTGGTGTAGCTCATATCATTGGGCTTTGACACTTGCGAAGTAGATGGCTCTGCATGAACACTGATGGCACTCGTTGCAGACGCGGCCTCCACTTCGTGGAACTTTTCCAAGGATTGGATGATACGAAGAACATGATCTTTCGAGTCAATTCCTTGAACAAACTCTGGAAACGTTACGTTTATATCAAAACTCATCTACCGTAACTCACTCTTGAAACTGTCAAGAAGGAGATTCTTCGAAGACTGATCGAGGAAGGCGAGTTCTTTCACAGACTTTGGTTCTTGCTCAGAACCGTAAAACTCCGTGATCCATGCGGCGAAACGCAAAGCATTGGCTACCTTTTCAACGACACTGGTGTTGTCGTCTTGATTTTGTGGAAGCTGAAAACCAAGATGAAATTCAAATAAAGCTGCTATCAGTACCAATGGAATATCCACATCGAAACATTGTTCGGTCACAGAGACACGGAACTTTTTCAGAAGCTCAGCAATTGCATGTCTTCTCCAAACGCATCCCAGATCCGTGGCGAGCCCAATGAAAGACCAATCTTCAAAAGCTTTCTTGGCTGAAAAACAAAATGTAAAGTGTGAACTTAATTAGAAAACTTACAGCCCAGGAAAACTTGAATTATGTGACTAGCCAAAAACACGGAGCTCTTGTAGACGCTTCTTTGCAAACCAGGGAACGCTTCGACACGAATGTTTCTCGGAACCAGTGTCTGAATCTTCTTAGACAGGTCACGCTGTCCAGCAGCGAGCGTACGGGATACCAGGAAATAGATTTGGTATGCCAGTTGCGATCGGAGGACAAGCGATGCATCTGCTTCGTCCGCCAGAGCCGCAGTGTACTTTGCGACGATATCCTCGACGATATTGGTGAGAGATTCTTCTTCGAGAGGAGCGAGAAGTAGTTCGGTGAACTTATCAACCGGAGCAACTTTTGGTCCATCGAGCCTGAAACACGAATAGGTAAATTACAACATAACAAAACATTCGTTTTACATCAATTGCTTCAAGGTTGGTGCAGATTTCGCGAAGACGTTGATAATATTTTCACGTATAATTTCGACTTCTCCCTCGTACTCTTCGTCTTCGATTCCAAGCACCTTGAGAAGAGCATATGCATCGAAGTCCAAGTCGAATGAAGAACACAACCCAGCGATATACTCGAATTTCTCCTCCTCTTTTTTCGCTTGGAGAATGCTGATGATGTTTTGAAGAAGCCTTGCCTCTGCAGTCTTTTTGAGTTTCGTTTTGCGGCAGAGAGATCCGAACTGTTTTTCGTCATCAACAATGAGGAGATCATGACTGACGTTGAGCTTGGCTAAGCGCTCACCTGCTGCGTGGACATGTTTACGCTGAAGAGAAAAATAGGAACACTGACTGATATCTGAAACCTACGAATTTTTCTCCAAGCAGAACGCAAACGTCAATTCCAGCTGAAAGAACAGCGGCACTCGCGTCGTTTGGAACGATCATCGCCAAAATGTCTTCCTCGCTTGGCTTCACGTCGACAGCCCCGAAAACATAGGCAGCAAAGCTGTTCGCTTGTTTTGGATTATTCATAAGAATCTCTTGATTTTTCATGGCATATTGAACTAAGTTCGAGAAGAGGTAGGATTTGATCCCATCGTGATCAACGATTTCTCGCTTGTTGCCCTCCATGCGTGACACTGTTTTCTTTCGCTCTTCTGAAAAGAAACAACTAATAACGAGTAACGAAAAGTTTTGAAGAAAGAAGGGCGAAATTGCCAAGGAGAATGCGACATCATTCGCAAACAAAACAGAACGACTGGTTGTCAAAACAACCTAAAAATGAAGATGTTTACAAAATCCTAAAACACGCGCCCATGGGTTACTGTAGAAGGTTAAAGCGTGGCAGGACCCGAACGTTTCAAACCGAAATGCTCCTTCAAAGAATTCGACATTAATCTTTAATGTCGAAAATTTAACTGTTTCAAGCACAGAGCCCGTTCTCGATTCATTATTTGGCAACGTGATTTTGACCATTTTTTCAAACATTGAAAATTTCCCATACTATTCGATAATTTTGTAATTCTGAAAAAAAAGCTGTTTTGAATAGTATTTGTAAAAATGAGTAAAACCATGAGAGAAGATATTTATTCACAAGCACATGCTGAAAACAGAGAAACAAGACATGGAAGAAATCAGACGAACTAGAGCGTTTTAGAGTTGGAGTAATATGGGAAGAATTTTTGAGACCTGCTCCAGAGTTGAGCAGTTTGAATTGCGGAAAAAAGCTTTTCTAGGCGGAAAGTTTGCTCTTTGCTAGCAAAATGGTGGGTGGGCAAAAATCAAAGAAAAATGCGAGGAGGATATATGCGTAAGAACTCGCGGAAAGATGGTACGTTGATCTTCTTGGAAAAAAAAAACTTTTTGGAAAGGTAATGTGGAACCTGGCGAAATTTTTTGCCAGGCTTCAAAACTTCTGGCGGTAATCAGATGGCAGAGCTCTCTTTGGATGCGTCAGAAGCGGAAAAATGACGTGGAATGGGCAGACGTAGTGTCTGGAGCGGGAAAAGAGTACATCAGATATGGCGGCGATCATAATTTAGATTGGATAAAGCACGCGATGTAGTTTTCCCAGAATCGTCTTCTCTTTAGGAAAGGCAAAACATGGCGGAATTTCAAAATTTCTGGCGGAAGGCGGGAGGCGGAGCGATTTTCTTTTGGAGCAAAAAAAAACTGGAAAGGACAGGATAATTTCTGATGGGGGGGAAAACGGGTATATTAGGAAATACAGAGCGGTAGACATAATTCAGACTATAAAGAGCATGGGAAAACGATGAAAAGCTGGTTTTCTTGAAAGAATAACTTTCTAAAACTTGGCGGGATTTCGAAACTTCTGGTGGAGAATGAAAATCAGAGCAATTCTCTTTTGGATGCGTTAGAAGCGGAAAATTTGCGTGAAATGAATAATTGGCATAATCTCAGAAGCGAAAAAGGGTACATCAGCTGAAATATGGCTGAAATTTAAAAAATTTTAAAAGCACGGGATGTAGTTAACGCGATGTTTTTTCACAGGACATTTTTTTTCACAGGTTCTCCTTTCTTAGAAGGGCAGTGTCGAAAATGTCGAAAATGGCGAAATTTTAAATTTTATGGCAAAAAGCGGAAAGCGGAGCGATTTTCTTTTGGAAGCGAAAAAGTGACTGGGAAAGGACAGGCATAATTTCTGATGGGAGAAAACGGGAATTTTAGCTAAAAGTTAGATTCAAGAGCGCGGGAAATTAGATGTTACGCTGGTTTTCTTGGTCACTTTTTAAAAAGGCACTTGGAAATTGGCGGGATTTCAAAACTTCTGGTGGGAAATGGAAGATGAAGCGATTATCCTTTGAAAGCGAAAAAGACGGGAAGTGTACGGCGCAGTTCTGCTCAGCTCAACTCTGGTTGGTAAAAAAATTGAAAGAAAAATAAAAAAGCTTTTACAAATAAAACTAACGACGGGAACGCTTTGAAGACGGTGGCACAAGGTTTTGGTCAAATCCGAATGGTATTTGAGGAGCCACGATTTGACGGAACAGCTGTCGACTCCCAACATTTCGCTGAATATAAAGGGTTTCATTTTAAAACTGATTCTTCAATTATAAATTTAAATTCACAAATTTCCTGTTCTTTCCCGTTCAAAATTATTTTTAATGTAAAAAGTGCGTCTACTATAGTAAATTGTGAATTCCATACCGAGCAGCAGAAGAATATTCCCTATTCACCGTTTCCACTCCTTAGTTTACTGCTAGACTGTTTAAACAATTCATTTGCCTCTTTGTAAGAATTTCTCCCAAAAGACGGCTTCGAAAAATAGTGTTGCATGAAATACTATTACAGAACATACGGTAAACTTTCTGAACACTAAAATAGGAAAAAATTGTTAGAACTGTGAAGATTGACTTTTATGTAATCTTGAATAACCTCATTCCCGAAGAAACTTTTTCGGAGGGAAATGGGCGGAGTCTAAATTGCAATTCCTCCGCACGTTCTTTATTTTTAGCGTTTCGTGTGAAGACGAAAATGTAGTGAAGAAAATATCCAACATATTGCAAATTAGGCAGGCCCCGTCTATTATGCCCCGCCCATTTCCTCTAAAAATGGTTTCCTCGGAATCGGTGGGATCTCGTTCTGGCAACGATGCTCCGCAATTTCGCTATTGTGCAATGAATACGATCAAACTATTTTTCCTACTTCATAAAACGTTATTTAGTTGTTTTTTTCATTTCTTTCATCACTCATAGTTCAAAATAAATCACGGCTAGGAAAAGTTTCAAATTTTTTGGAAGAAAGTTTTAAAATAAATCTACTCCTGCAGGAGTACCCTGTAATTTGAGAACTTCCTTTAAAGAAAGTTAAAATTTTGGTCCGTAATTTATTTTCGAATTAATTGTTTTGAAGGAAACAATATCTAGTTATAAAGTTATAAAGCAATATAAAGTTGGACGGTAATTTAAGTATAATCAGACAGTTTCAAACAGCTTTCATTTAACTAACCGCATTTTGGTTGGGAACTGAGGCTGTGGCAGGTGGAGGGGGCGGAGCCACAGGCAAAGAGGATGGAGCGACTGTTGGAGGTACTGCTGAAGATGAAGACGTCGTCGATGTTGCAGTGGCGAGTGGGACAGGAGGAGTCGGAGACTGAAAAGAAAGAAAAGATCAGAATACTGTGATTCTTGGAAAATCAAATTTACCGTGTTGCCTCCTCCTGTTGGCGTATTGCTTGTATTCGTTGCTGGATTTTGATGCGTTGTTGCGGAAGCTACCAGCTGAGAAGTACCCGCCCCTACTGGCTGAAAAAAAATTAGTACTCAACTTTTCAATGTTTTTTTTGTTACTAAATGTGAAATTTGAACATAGGACATCTAGAAGATAATGATTGACTGTTAAAGTAAGTTCATTCATCATTCTAACCTGTGCTTTATTGATTTGAACTCTGCATCTCTTTATCAACGACTGGAGCTTCAAACGTTTTCCGTCTTCCAACAGTTCATTCCAGTTTTCCAAAGTGTCCACATCTGCCAAACATACTCTATTCATATGACATGCAACGGAAAGGGGATTTGCGAGTAGAATTCCTACACAAATATCTCCAGAAGTGTTTCGAGGAGCCTGAAAAGCATTTATGTTTGAAGAACCCGATGTGCTAAGACTCACATCGTCTTGGAATATTAGGTCCTGTAAAATTGAATATTCATTCATTAATCGATCCTTCCTCACACTTAACTTATACCCGGTAAATTCAAAACTAACTTGATCTGGGAGCGCCTGAAACGGATATTTGTTTGTGAGTTTTTCTTTCAAGTGTATACCTTCATTCTATCATGACGTTCTTCTTGCTCTTTTTTTATCAGATTGAAAATTTCTTCTAGTTGATATTCTTCACTTTTTTTTAGCAGCTTCATTATTTGATTTTCACATCGCGGAATCACTCTAATCCCAAATCTATGTATTTCCATAAGCTGATCAAAGCCGTCCACATTGCAATTCATTTGGATTACCCGTCCTTCCACGCTCAAAGTCCCCATTCGTCGTCTTTCCAATAGATATGAATCCAATAAAGAGGTTTCACTTGCGGTCAAGTCGATTTTTCCATCCAAAAACTCCAACACGTCCGAGTACTCAATTTTTCCATCAATGAGGACTGCATCCAGACGTGTTTCCACATATCCAATAGCAGCTGGGAAAATTTCTACTAATGAATCGTAGGAGTGGATGAGTCCAAGGATAAGCGGAGTTTCCTGGCAACCTAGAAATGGAAGTTTGAATTGTAGGAAACATAGATAGATTTGAACATCGAAAGTTGTATTGAAGATTACAGATGACTTAGATAATAAAAGAGTGGCTCAGAAGTTCAAGATGATCAGTAAATATATGGAATGATATGAAGTCTCAGAAAATGGCTTAGAAAATAGAATGCTTGCTTAGGCAACTCCAGATGGTCAACTCATCCACATGTGGCCGTTAAAATCAAAAAGGGACCTGGGAAGGAAAGCTACTAAGCAGACTAAAAAACTCAGATATCCCAGTAAAGTCCATATTGCTCAAAAGAACAGGATCGCTAGAAAAACTAAAGACTGGACCAACAAACTTGGAAGCGACCTGGAATACTCCATATTCCCAAATAAAACTACTGATGGCTTGGAAAACCAGCCATGAGTCTCAAAAACTTCAAATGACCTAGAAGCTAGAATAAAGCCTAGAAAGCTGCCAACAGTCATTTTCTAAAGAATTTCAGATTGTCCTAAGTTTTTGAAGGCCTAGAAAGTTTCGGTTGATCATTTACCTCGTTTCCAATACATCACTTCTTGAGCAATGTGCTTAAAGGAATGGTCCGGTCTTAGGCAAAGCTCACATTCCAGAAGAACCAACTGACTGAAATCTTCAAGCTCAATTATATTATTATCCAGGTTGCACATGAACTTTGAAGGGCTAGTCAATACAACCTAAAAATATACTCGTTTCTTTTGTTTGAAGATTATCTTACTTACATTGAATTCTCTGGAATAGGTTTGCCACTTATCTCTCGTGTCTAGTTTGTTCCAGACAGATCGGAAAATCCGTCCAATTTTCAAATCATTGTTGTTCGTTTCCAGGTCGTTCAAATATGTCTCCAGCGTACAATGTGTCGTCTCTGAAATGAATGAGAATATAGAACTTGCATTATCTAGCTTTAGTATTGAAAGGAATTTTTTTTCTAGGGGTCTCCGAATTCGAAAAAACGTTATTTAGCCTGAGAAAGTAAAAGTAGAAACTCACGTTCATCCAATAAAATACAGATACGTTTGTTCTTGTCTTTTGATGTGTGGTGTTCCGAAAGTTTGCCCAGAAACTTGACCAAGTCATCACCAATCAACAGAGAGTTGGACTTCGTAATCAGGTGGAAGGTTCGAAGATTGAAGTCACCTAAGAATGGTTGCGCAGCTGCGATCATCTAGAAAGAAGTGGGCGATTACACAAACTTCCGAAAGTGAATGGAAAAGGGAGAAGAAAGAAGGCGTGTGAAAAATTGGAAAGTTTTCACATAATATAGTGAAGTTTTTGATGTCACGAAACTGTAACCTCTGCCACGTTTTTCACGTTTTCACGTTTTTCACTTTTTCACATTCACGTTTTTTTTTTGAATTACAATCACTTACTTGTGAGGAAAAAAGTCTCCTAGACCTTTCTTACAGGATTCTTATTTTATACTTGTTCACTCGAAGAATTGAGTCTTTCAAGTGAAACTTCACTTTCAATTTCAACAGATCTCTAAAACCCATATCTCTGAAATCCATGTGAAAAACAGTAAATGATGATTGATATGAATATGATTCGTAGTAGTGCACCAATACTTATCTTTGTTGCTTTTCATAATTATTGTCTTGTGATGCATATGACTATTATAACACAAAGCAACCAACTTGAAGGCGAAACTCATTTTGATTTCCAATTTGAACCGTTGAAAGTGGGCGGAGCATACAGTAACGTAAAAGATGGTGAAGGGCGGAACCCGGCAGGTGTCGGCTGCTTCGTTCAATCACAAGCGCTCACCTCAAAAGCCCAATTCTTTTTTTGCTTACTCTCAACAGCAAACACAGAACAGACGTCCTGATGGTAGAACAATTCGAAATATGCCTCATTGTGAAAACTGTATTAGTAGTGCACCTTTAATAGAAGAGTCCCTATAATAGTGGCGCGAGCAATTCGAAAAACTTCCACTGTGACGCCCGTTTTTAGCACGATTCCTTCTTCAGATTTTCGACTTGTCGACTATAAATTTTAGAATATTGGGCTGAAAATTGTCCTAAACTCGAAAAAAAGTTTATGAAAACTGGAGCACATATCGAAATATCTCAGTTATTTCCGTCATTTTTCATAAAATGTAAAACCAGATCATAATCCACCAAAACTTCGAAAAGAAAAGATAGAAAAATAATTGTGGCCCTCTAATAGTGATGCACTCCGGATAAAGAGGTTAAAAATTAGTTGTGCATGCACTACTAATGCGATTTTACGGTAATCAAAAATTGCATCTTCATTCTTGAACTACTTGACCCGAATTGAGTCGTTATAATCAAACCATAACTGAAGTAGAAACCAACCGAAAACTGCTACAAATTTTACGCAACAAGTTATGCTCAAACAACAGCTTGGAATCAAAAGTGAAGCCACAATTTGGCCTGAACTTCTCGACAACTGCCAAGGAAGTTCTGAACCGGAGGAGATTTATTGTAAGTTGGTCTAAACAGGTGAGCATCAGGGCAGTTCTTAGCCAATGTAAAAAGGTTTTGAACATGACAGGTGTCAACCATAATTGCTGTCAACCTAGGAGTTCTTTAATCACGAAGGATGCGGAGAGCAGAAAGCTTCAAAAAGTAAAGAACCGACCTGAGAAATAAATGACAACCTACAGACATCAATTTACGTTCAAAAATAAAAAAGTCTCTGGAAACATTTTTTAATTTAAAAATATTCGGAGCGAGTTTCAAGTCTTATACACCAAAACCCATACAAATGGGTAGGAAACCGGTAAGACATTGACAAGGAGGTCTAAAATTAAATGTAGGTTTTGAGAATTTTTGTTTTGATGGAAATACTGTACTGTCAGTTAACCACTCGAAACACATCCCAATGAGAAGAATTTTTCGGTATAAAAATTTCCTATATAGTATTCTAGTTTTTATCGGAAATGCACGAACAACTTTAGAGCAGATTGATTTGATCACTAACAACTAAAAGGTGGCATTCATGCTAATCTTCTTTGCTGGAAAATCAGTGTTTAAATAATTCCCTAGTAAACTAATTTACCCGTCGGAACTCTCATATTTAAGAAAGAATTATTTCAAGAATTACGACTCAAATAACAAATTATAATTAGAGATGTTTAAAATGCATTCCTACAGTGTGATTGGAAAATATAAAATCCTAAATTCTAAAGGATTTGTTTTTGAAGTTTTCTAATTACTTTTCTTTGAGCTGTTAGGTAGATGATCTTATTCGAAAGAAGAAACATTAAGAATTAGTCTCGAACTAATAGTACAATCGAACTCTCGTTCAAAGTTTTTAATTGAAATAATTTGATAAATGTGGCAGACCGGGTGGAATACAAAAAAAGTTCTAGTGCAAGAGGCAATGAGACCAAAACTCCCACAGTTTCACGCTTTTCTGGGAATATTACAAAAATTTTGAGAAATGAGTTTCTTCACGGCAATCACGTGCCCTACATTCCACTCCTATATAAGGAAGGAATTGTGGTGAATAAATTTAGTTTTCAATTTTGACGACGTCGTGGCATGCCGCTCCCAATGCCAATGTGGAATGGAAGGAGAAACGATGATGATCACTTTGCGACGACGACAATCAACCGGATGAAATATTCATGTAATGGCTTTCGCAGCTAACTAATGTACTAGACGATGAGTCCTGGAGAAAACTGCAATCATTTTTTAGATAATTTTACTGATTTAGGGGAAGGGACGGTCGAATACGCCTGTCATTATCCTTCAAATAAGCTTCAGCTCAATTATTTCTTAAATAATCTTACTGATTTAGGGGAAGGGACGGTCGAATACGCCTGTCATTATCCTTCAATTAAGCTTCAGCTCAATTATTTCTTAAATAATCTTACTGATTTAGGGGAAGGGACGGTCGAATACGCCTGTCATTATCCTTCAATTAAGCTCCAGCTCAATCATTTCATAGATAATCTTACTGATTTAGGGGAAGGGACGGTCGAATACGCCTGTCATTATCCTTCAATTAAGCTTCAGCGCAATCATTTCTTAGATAATCTTACTGATTTAGGGGAAGGGACGGTCGAATACGCCTGTCATTATCCTTCAATTAAGCTTCAGCGCAATCATTTCTTAGATAATCTTACTGATTTAGGGGAAGGGACGGTCGAATACGCCTGTCATTATCCTTCAATTAAGCTTCAGCGCAATCATTTCTTAGATAATCTTACTGATTTAGGGGAAGGGACGGTCGAATACGCCTGTCATTATCCTTCAATTAAGCTTCAGCGCAATCATTTCTTAGATAATCTTACTGATTTAGGGGAAGGGACGGTCGAATACGCCTGTCATTATCCTTCAATTAAGCTTCAGCTCAATCATTTCTTAGATAATCTTACTGATTTAGGGGAAGGGACGGTCGAATACGCCTGTCATTATCCTTCAAATAAGCTCCAGCTCAATCATTTCTTAGATAATCTTACTGATTTAGGGGAAGGGACGGTCGAATACGCCTGTCATTATCCTTCAATTAAGCTTCAGCGCAATCATTTCTTAGATAATCTTACTGATTTAGGGGAAGGGACGGTCGAATACGCCTGTCATTATCCTTCAATTAAGCTTCAGCGCAATCATTTCTTAGATAATCTTACTGATTTAGGGGAAGGGACGGTCGAATACGCCTGTCATTATCCTTCAATTAAGCTTCAGCGCAATCATTTCTTAGATAATCTTACTGATTTAGGGGAAGGGACGGTCGAATACGCCTGTCATTATCCTTCAAATAAGCTCCAGCTCAATCATTTCATAGATAATCTTACTGATTTAGGGGAAGGGACGGTCGAATACGCCTGTCATTATCCTTCAAATAAGCTCCAGCTCAATCATTTCATAGATAATCTTACTGATTTAAGGGAAGGGACGGTCGAATACGCCTGTTATTATCCTTCAAATAAGCTTCAGCTCAATCATTTCTTAGATAATCTTACTGATTTAGGGGAAGGGACGGTCGAATACGCCTGTTATTATCCTTCAAATAAGCTCCAGCTCAATCATTTCATAGATAATCTTACTGATTTAGGGGAAGGGACGGTCGAATACGCCTGTCATTATCCTTCAATTAAGCTTCAGCTCAATTATTTCTTAGATAATTCAATAATATTCAATTTACTTCTGCTGCATCCATTTGTACAGTTGGAGAGGCCGGCCGCGCAAGCTTTTTTCCTATTTGTCTCTCGTCCTTTTCCTTTTTGAAGTTCACTGATTCACAAGCTTTACAACCATCAAAAAAACAACTTTACAGGAAAGAAAGACTCGGGTGATTGCTAACAAAATTCAGAATAATGAGTTTAAAATAGTACCATTATTTTTGGGGTTTATATACGGTTTGCGACAAGCTAGATTGAAAGTTTGCCGTTTTCCGTTTCCGTTCTCCCTTCGTTCTAGTGGAAACAATAATTAAAAAAAGTGAACATGTAGAATCTTTACTATTATTACTGGACAAATTCCGTCTGTCGGGAAGTGTGTCGCCGACTCTACAGCCCTTCGTACTGCACCAATTTTTATCAAACTTAGACAGAATGATAGAGAATTCTTTCGAGATGATGCCCGTCTATTTCAAATTTTGAAACTAAGTAAAATGAGGTCACCAGGTTCAAAAAACAACGTTTTCAGGCCTTTTCGGAAATTCCCATTGGAGAGGGAGACACTCAGGGGGCCACGTGAATATAATAAACTCCGTAAAACTTTTCACAATTTTTTCATTTTTAAAAAAGTATTGTGAAGCCAGGCGGTAGGAGGCGCGGAGCGCCGATGACCGACTGGTAAGAAATTATTATTATTATTATTCACATGTCTCTATGTTATTATTATTCCCAGTAGGAAGTTCTGAATGAGGAGTGTCACGCGCAGACGAATTTTGCATTGTTAAAAGCTACAAGCTAATCACTGGATTATTGGAGTAATAAACTCTCTCAATAACAATACGAATGAGTTGTTGAACTTCTCGGAAAAAAATATTATTTCAGGGCGACAACAAATATATTCTTCAGGCTCCTTCGGTTTCTGGAAAAATGGTTCCTGAAAAAAGTAAATTCAAATACAGAATAGCATAAAAGTTAGTTCCAGGCTCACAACAACCTTAAGAAGTAGGCTTCAGAAAGAGTTCGAACATCTCCATTGTAGCATCATGTGTCTGTCCACCTTGCTTTCTTTCTCTTCATCTTTACTATTATTATAATATTAGGTTGGCCGGAATGAAATGCGCGCTAAACCTTCACGCGTACTTGCATATCTCAGCTAGAATGAGTGATATCAAAAAGGGATTAACTAACAAAATGTTTATCATAAAATTCAGCACATTTTACCTGTTGACCACTTTTTGTATCTTCAATTCCAGCCGAGATATACAGATTTGAAGAAAAAAAATTCAGCGCGCATTTCTGTCCGGCCAACATAATATTACTGAACCAATTCCATGTGTCGCCGATCCAACAGCTTTTCCTACTGAACCGATTTTTTTGAAACGTATATAGATTAATAGAGATTTTTCCCGAGATGATTCCTGTCTGTTTTAAGTTTCGGTAACTCCAAAACTGAGGTCATCAGGTTCGAAAAACGTGTTTTTATGTCGTTTTGACACACAGGTGGTCACGTAAATATCATAAAAACCATAAAACTTTCCATTCCAAAGAAAGTATTGTAGCCAGGTGGCTAAAGCGCCAAGCGCTGAAAACCGTCTGGTATATTATTATTTGGATATAGAACATTGTAGATTATATGCATCCGTTTTTAATTCTGCAAACTAGGTAGTCAGTGTAAAGTGTTCTGCATCTTACAAGGAAAGTTACTTCTGGTCCCTCTTGAGAATTTTCTAAAAATTTGCAGAGAGACTAGTTTCGATCCCCTTAAACCAAAAATCATAACGATAAATCCCACAAATTCAAAATCAAAGCGTTTTTTTTGGTCTGAACATTTTCAGACAAAAATTTCGAACTGCTAATTTCATCCGGAAACCTGATTTTGTAACTGCCAAAGTGTCCTAAACACATAAACACATTTTCAAAGTTTTTTAAGGTGTGAAACTTATTCTACGAAAATTCCTAGAAGTCAGAAAAATCGCTATTTCTCTTTTCAAAATTACTTATGATGCGAGAAAATTTGCCAGGATACAAATCTGAACTTCCTGTTGACCCCAAAATTATTGGACGATTCTGAATAATTTTCCAAAACTTGGGTTTTGAAATCGACCAAAAAAGTGGGTTCCCATTTTTCAAGACAACTTTTCAAAAATTATTTTCTTAAACTATCAGAATCGGTTTCTCCATGTCTGAAATGTCCATATTTTCATTCTGACTGTATAAAACGACCTACAAGCTTCGAAAATTCATGTTTCAAGTGAATTTCTGAACTGGGCGACATCTGAAAGTCAGAATATTGTTCTTGAACGGAGATTTGTGAAACTTCTCACTATGATTTTCGTTCTCACCCGAGTAGAATTGGTCTGTGGTGAAATTTAAAGAAATTTCTCAAGAAGTATGGAAAGTAACGTTCTTTGTAAGAAGAAAATGAATATCTCTCGCTCTCATCTCAACTTCAGATTTCCAAACCTATTTGATGCAAAAAGTAGATCCATCAAAGTTTAGCGTAGTTTTTATGCTGATATTAGTATACTTAATGTAAAACCTGTATTGGATTGCGTTTTTTATAAAATTGCTCTTCTTATATTACTTCTCCCACATCAGATTTTTGATAAAATACAGTTGCCCCTGGGAAACACTAATATAAATTGATTTTACTGAAAATATCCATGAGAAAAAGCCGGAAAAATTAGTTTCTGGTCTTTTTATGAAAGGTAGGTGTCTGGAGTCTATCTGGAAAAATCTGGAATATCTGGAAAAGCAATTATTATAAAGATTGGTTAAACTATCTGCGAACAAGTTGAGCAATGCAATTTGCCGACTAATAATATTGCTGAAATGAAAGTTAATGACAGAAGGATAGGTAAATTGAAGGATAATGACAGGCGTATTCGACCGTCCCTTCCCCTAAATCAGTAAAATTATCTAAAAAATGATTGAGCTGAAGCTTATTTGAAGGATAATGACAGGCGTATTCGACCGTCCCTTCCCCTAAATCAGTAAGATTATCTAAGAAATGATTGAGCTGAAGCTTATTTGAAGGATAATGACAGGCGTATTCGACCGTCCCTTCCCCTAAATCAGTAAGATTATCTATGAAATGATTGAGCTGAAGCTTATTTGAAGGATAATGACAGGCGTATTCGACCGTCCCTTCCCCTAAATCAGTAAGATTATCTATGAAATGATTGAGCTGGAGCTTATTTGAAGGATAATGACAGGCGTATTCGACCGTCCCTTCCCCTAAATCAGTAAGATTATCTATGAAATGATTGAGCTGGAGCTTATTTGAAGGATAATGACAGGCGTATTCGACCGTCCCTTCCCCTAAATCAGTAAGATTATCTATGAAATGATTGAGCTGGAGCTTATTTGAAGGATAATGACAGGCGTATTCGACCGTCCCTTCCCCTAAATCAGTAAGATTATCTAAGAAATGATTGAGCTGAAGCTTATTTGAAGGATAATGACAGGCGTATTCGACCGTCCCTTCCCCTAAATCAGTAAGATTATCTATGAAATGATTGAGCTGAAGCTTATTTGAAGGATAATGACAGGCGTATTCGACCGTCCCTTCCCCTAAATCAGTAAGATTATCTAAGAAATGATTGAGCTGAAGCTTATTTGAAGGATAATGACAGGCGTATTCGACCGTCCCTTCCCCTAAATCAGTAAGATTATCTATGAAATGATTGAGCTGAAGCTTATTTGAAGGATAATGACAGGCGTATTCGACCGTCCCTTCCCCTAAATCAGTAAGATTATCTAAGAAATGATTGAGCTGAAGCTTATTTGAAGGATAATGACAGGCGTATTCGACCGTCCCTTCCCCTAAATCAGTAAGATTATCTATGAAATGATTGAGCTGAAGCTTATTTGAAGGATAATGACAGGCGTATTCGACCGTCCCTTCCCCTAAATCAGTAAGATTATCTATGAAATGATTGAGCTGGAGCTTATTTGAAGGATAATGACAGGCGTATTCGACCGTCCCTTCCCCTAAATCAGTAAGATTATCTATGAAATGATTGAGCTGGAGCTTATTTGAAGGATAATAACAGGCGTATTCGACCGTCCCTTCCCCTAAATCAGTAAGATTATCTAAGAAATGATTGAGCTGAAGCTTATTTGAAGGATAATGACAGGCGTATTCGACCGTCCCTTCCCCTAAATCAGTAAGATTATCTATGAAATGATTGAGCTGGAGCTTATTTGAAGGATAATGACAGGCGTATTCGACCGTCCCTTCCCCTAAATCAGTAAGATTATCTATGAAATGATTGAGCTGGAGCTTATTTGAAGGATAATGACAGGCGTATTCGACCGTCCCTTCCCCTAAATCAGTAAGATTATCTAAGAAATGATTGAGCTGAAGCTTATTTGAAGGATAATGACAGGCGTATTCGACCGTCCCTTCCCCTAAATCAGTAAGATTATCTATGAAATGATTGAGCTGGAGCTTATTTGAAGGATAATAACAGGCGTATTCGACCGTCCCTTCCCCTAAATCAGTAAGATTATCTAAGAAATGATTGAGCTGAAGCTTATTTGAAGGATAATAACAGGCGTATTCGACCGTCCCTTCCCTTAAATCAGTAAGATTATCTATGAAATGATTGAGCTGGAGCTTATTTGAAGGATAATGACAGGCGTATTCGACCGTCCCTTCCCCTAAATCAGTAAGATTATCTATGAAATGATTGAGCTGGAGCTTATTTGAAGGATAATGACAGGCGTATTCGACCGTCCCTTCCCCTAAATCAGTAAGATTATCTAAGAAATGATTGAGCTGAAGCTTATTTGAAGGATAATGACAGGCGTATTCGACCGTCCCTTCCCCTAAATCAGTAAGATTATCTATGAAATGATTGAGCTGGAGCTTATTTGAAGGATAATGACAGGCGTATTCGACCGTCCCTTCCCCTAAATCAGTAAGATTATCTAAGAAATGATTGAGCTGAAGCTTATTTGAAGGATAATAACAGGCGTATTCGACCGTCCCTTCCCCTAAATCAGTAAGATTATCTATGAAATGATTGAGCTGAAGCTTAATTGAAGGATAATAACAGGCGTATTCGACCGTCCCTTCCCCTAAATCAGTAAGATTATCTATGAAATGATTGAGCTGGAGCTTATTTGAAGGATAATGACAGGCGTATTCGACCGTCCCTTCCCCTAAATCAGTAAGATTATCTAAGAAATGATTGCGCTGAAGCTTAATTGAAGGATAATGACAGGCGTATTCGACCGTCCCTTCCCCTAAATCAGTAAGATTATCTAAGAAATGATTGCGCTGAAGCTTAATTGAAGGATAATGACAGGCGTATTCGACCGTCCCTTCCCCTAAATCAGTAAGATTATCTAAGAAATGATTGCGCTGAAGCTTAATTGAAGGATAATGACAGGCGTATTCGACCGTCCCTTCCCCTAAATCAGTAAGATTATCTAAGAAATGATTGCGCTGAAGCTTAATTGAAGGATAATGACAGGCGTATTCGACCGTCCCTTCCCCTAAATCAGTAAGATTATCTAAGAAATGATTGAGCTGGAGCTTATTTGAAGGATAATGACAGGCGTATTCGACCGTCCCTTCCCCTAAATCAGTAAGATTATCTAAGAAATGATTGAGCTGAAGCTTAATTGAAGGATAATGACAGGCGTATTCGACCGTCCCTTCCCCTAAATCAGTAAGATTATCTAAGAAATGATTGCGCTGAAGCTTAATTGAAGGATAATGACAGGCGTATTCGACCGTCCCTTCCCCTAAATCAGTAAGATTATCTAAGAAATGATTGCGCTGAAGCTTAATTGAAGGATAATGACAGGCGTATTCGACCGTCCCTTCCCCTAAATCAGTAAGATTATCTAAGAAATGATTGCGCTGAAGCTTATTTGAAGGATAATGACAGGCGTATTCGACCGTCCCTTCCCCTAAATCAGTAAGATTATCTATGAAATGATTGAGCTGAAGCTTATTTGAAGGATAATGACAGGCGTATTCGACCGTCCCTTCCCCTAAATCAGTAAGATTATCTATGAAATGATTGAGCTGGAGCTTATTTGAAGGATAATGACAGGCGTATTCGACCGTCCCTTCCCCTAAATCAGTAAGATTATCTATGAAATGATTGAGCTGGAGCTTATTTGAAGGATAATGACAGGCGTATTCGACCGTCCCTTCCCCTAAATCAGTAAGATTATCTATGAAATGATTGAGCTGAAGCTTATTTGAAGGATAATGACAGGCGTATTCGACCGTCCCTTCCCCTAAATCAGTAAGATTATCTAAGAAATGATTGCGCTGAAGCTTAATTGAAGGATAATGACAGGCGTATTCGACCGTCCCTTCCCCTAAATCAGTAAGATTATCTAAGAAATGATTGCGCTGAAGCTTAATTGAAGGATAATGACAGGCGTATTCGACCGTCCCTTCCCCTAAATCAGTAAGATTATCTAAGAAATGATTGCGCTGAAGCTTATTTGAAGGATAATGACAGGCGTATTCGACCGTCCCTTCCCCTAAATCAGTAAGATTATCTATGAAATGATTGAGCTGAAGCTTATTTGAAGGATAATGACAGGCGTATTCGACCGTCCCTTCCCCTAAATCAGTAAGATTATCTATGAAATGATTGAGCTGGAGCTTATTTGAAGGATAATGACAGGCGTATTCGACCGTCCCTTCCCCTAAATCAGTAAGATTATCTATGAAATGATTGAGCTGGAGCTTATTTGAAGGATAATGACAGGCGTATTCGACCGTCCCTTCCCCTAAATCAGTAAGATTATCTATGAAATGATTGAGCTGGAGCTTATTTGAAGGATAATGACAGGCGTATTCGACCGTCCCTTCCCCTAAATCAGTAAGATTATCTAAGAAATGATTGAGCTGAAGCTTATTTGAAGGATAATGACAGGCGTATTCGACCGTCCCTTCCCCTAAATCAGTAAGATTATCTATGAAATGATTGAGCTGAAGCTTATTTGAAGGATAATGACAGGCGTATTCGACCGTCCCTTCCCCTAAATCAGTAAGATTATCTATGAAATGATTGAGCTGGAGCTTATTTGAAGGATAATGACAGGCGTATTCGACCGTCCCTTCCCCTAAATCAGTAAGATTATCTATGAAATGATTGAGCTGGAGCTTATTTGAAGGATAATGACAGGCGTATTCGACCGTCCCTTCCCCTAAATCAGTAAGATTATCTAAGAAATGATTGAGCTGAAGCTTATTTGAAGGATAATGACAGGCGTATTCGACCGTCCCTTCCCCTAAATCAGTAAGATTATCTAAGAAATGATTGAGCTGAAGCTTATTTGAAGGATAATGACAGGCGTATTCGACCGTCCCTTCCCCTAAATCAGTAAGATTATCTAAGAAATGATTGAGCTGAAGCTTATTTGAAGGATAATGACAGGCGTATTCGACCGTCCCTTCCCCTAAATCAGTAAGATTATCTATGAAATGATTGAGCTGAAGCTTATTTGAAGGATAATGACAGGCGTATTCGACCGTCCCTTCCCCTAAATCAGTAAGATTACCTAAGAAATGATTGAGCTGAAGCTTATTTGAAGGATAATGACAGGCGTATTCGACCGTCCCTTCCCCTAAATCAGTAAGATTATCTATGAAATGATTGAGCTGAAGCTTATTTGAAGGATAATGACAGGCGTATTCGACCGTCCCTTCCCCTAAATCAGTAAGATTATCTAAGAAATGATTGAGCTGAAGCTTATTTGAAGGATAATGACAGGCGTATTCGACCGTCCCTTCCCCTAAATCAGTAAGATTATCTATGAAATGATTGAGCTGAAGCTTATTTGAAGGATAATGACAGGCGTATTCGACCGTCCCTTCCCCTAAATCAGTAAGATTATCTATGAAATGATTGAGCTGGAGCTTATTTGAAGGATAATGACAGGCGTATTCGACCGTCCCTTCCCCTAAATCAGTAAGATTATCTATGAAATGATTGAGCTGGAGCTTATTTGAAGGATAATAACAGGCGTATTCGACCGTCCCTTCCCCTAAATCAGTAAGATTATCTAAGAAATGATTGAGCTGAAGCTTATTTGAAGGATAATAACAGGCGTATTCGACCGTCCCTTCCCTTAAATCAGTAAGATTATCTATGAAATGATTGAGCTGGAGCTTATTTGAAGGATAATGACAGGCGTATTCGACCGTCCCTTCCCCTAAATCAGTAAGATTATCTATGAAATGATTGAGCTGGAGCTTATTTGAAGGATAATGACAGGCGTATTCGACCGTCCCTTCCCCTAAATCAGTAAGATTATCTATGAAATGATTGAGCTGGAGCTTATTTGAAGGATAATAACAGGCGTATTCGACCGTCCCTTCCCCTAAATCAGTAAGATTATCTAAGAAATGATTGAGCTGAAGCTTATTTGAAGGATAATAACAGGCGTATTCGACCGTCCCTTCCCCTAAATCAGTAAGATTATCTAAGAAATGATTGAGCTGAAGCTTATTTGAAGGATAATGACAAGCGTATTCGACTGTCCCTTCCCCTAAATCAGTAAGATTATCTATGAAATGATTGAGCTGGAGCTTATTTGAAGGATAATGACAGGCGTATTCGACCGTCCCTTCCCCTAAATCAGTAAGATTATCTAAGAAATGATTGAGCTGAAGCTTATTTGAAGGATAATAACAGGCGTATTCGACCGTCCCTTCCCCTAAATCAGTAAGATTATCTATGAAATGATTGAGCTGAAGCTTAATTGAAGGATAATAACAGGCGTATTCGACCGTCCCTTCCCCTAAATCAGTAAGATTATCTATGAAATGATTGAGCTGGAGCTTATTTGAAGGATAATGACAGGCGTATTCGACCGTCCCTTCCCCTAAATCAGTAAGATTATCTAAGAAATGATTGCGCTGAAGCTTAATTGAAGGATAATGACAGGCGTATTCGACCGTCCCTTCCCCTAAATCAGTAAGATTATCTAAGAAATGATTGCGCTGAAGCTTAATTGAAGGATAATGACAGGCGTATTCGACCGTCCCTTCCCCTAAATCAGTAAGATTATCTAAGAAATGATTGCGCTGAAGCTTAATTGAAGGATAATGACAGGCGTATTCGACCGTCCCTTCCCCTAAATCAGTAAGATTATCTAAGAAATGATTGCGCTGAAGCTTAATTGAAGGATAATGACAGGCGTATTCGACCGTCCCTTCCCCTAAATCAGTAAGATTATCTAAGAAATGATTGAGCTGGAGCTTATTTGAAGGATAATGACAGGCGTATTCGACCGTCCCTTCCCCTAAATCAGTAAGATTATCTAAGAAATGATTGAGCTGAAGCTTAATTGAAGGATAATGACAGGCGTATTCGACCGTCCCTTCCCCTAAATCAGTAAGATTATCTAAGAAATGATTGCGCTGAAGCTTAATTGAAGGATAATGACAGGCGTATTCGACCGTCCCTTCCCCTAAATCAGTAAGATTATCTAAGAAATGATTGCGCTGAAGCTTAATTGAAGGATAATGACAGGCGTATTCGACCGTCCCTTCCCCTAAATCAGTAAGATTATCTAAGAAATGATTGCGCTGAAGCTTAATTGAAGGATAATGACAGGCGTATTCGACCGTCCCTTCCCCTAAATCAGTAAGATTATCTAAGAAATGATTGCGCTGAAGCTTAATTGAAGGATAATGACAGGCGTATTCGACCGTCCCTTCCCCTAAATCAGTAAGATTATCTATGAAATGATTGAGCTGGAGCTTAATTGAAGGATAATGACAGGCGTATTCGACCGTCCCTTCCCCTAAATCAGTAAGATTATTTAAGAAATAATTGAGCTGAAGCTTAATTGAAGGATAATGACAGGCGTATTCGACCGTCCCTTCCCCTAAATCAGTAAGATTATTTAAGAAATAATTGAGCTGAAGCTTATTTGAAGGATAATGACAGGCGTATTCGACCGTCCCTTCCCCTAAATCAGTAAAATTATCTAAAAAATGATTGCAGTTTTCTCCAGGACTCATCGTCTAGTACATTAGTTAGCTGCGAAAGCCATTACATGAATATTTCATCCGGTTGATTGTCGTCGTCGCAAAGTGATCATCATCGTTTCTCCTTCCATTCCACATTGGCATTGGGAGCGGCATGCCACGACGTCGTCAAAATTGAAAACTAAATTTATTCACCACAATTCCTTCCTTATATAGGAGTGGAATGTAGGGCACGTGATTGCCGTGAAGAAACTCATTTCTCAAAATTTTTGTAATATTCCCAGAAAAGCGTGAAACTGTGGGAGTTTTGGTCTCATTGCCTCTTGCACTAGAACTTTTTTTGTATTCCACCCGGTCTGCCACATTTATCAAATTATTTCAATTAAAAACTTTGAACGAGAGTTCGATTGTACTATTAGTTCGAGACTAATTCTTAATGTTTCTTCTTTCGAATAAGATCATCTACCTAACAGCTCAAAGAAAAGTAATTAGAAAACTTCAAAAACAAATCCTTTAGAATTTAGGATTTTATATTTTCCAATCACACTGTAGGAATGCATTTTAAACATCTCTAATTATAATTTGTTATTTGAGTCGTAATTCATGAAATAATTCTTTCTTAAATATGGGAGTTCCGACAGGTAACTTTAATGCTTTCATCTCAAATTAGATCTTCCAAACATCTTCTCAACAGGTTGATAATTAACTTGTTTGGGTTCTTGTGTACAATAATTTAAACTCGCTTCAACCAGTTCCTAGTTTCAAAAAACAATTTTCTTACAGAAATCTTCTTTTTTTTCAACTTGAATTGATGTCACACATGTTGCTCATTTCGAACACATCATATTTTTCTATCTCTATTTCTCTTTAAACTACTCAATATTTTAATTCATCTCATCAGATTGTCATGAGATTGTCCTCGCGATTTCCTCCGGTCGACCAAGTCCTTGAACCCAAAGATCGTCGGAGCAATGTGTAAGTCTAAGAGACGCAGATGATTCCTAGTTTACACACAATCGAGCAGGCGGTCGGAGGAGAAGCTTTCTCACGAGAGCCACTATTCAATATCCATTCGTTCTTTTGATTTTGATTATTGATTTTAACAATTTCTCAAGAATGCCATCAGCTGATGAAAATGGTATTCATGAAGAAGAAAATGGTCTATTGAAATCTAAATCAGATACAAGTGTAAGTTATTTTATGTAGATCAGTATGAAGAAGATTTGGAAACCATGATATGAAAGTCAAAAATATTCTCTTTCATAATACAAATACTACTGACGACACCTATAAATAACATGCCAGTTCAGATAACCGCTCCACCATCATCAATTCACAAATCTTCAAGTCAGCATCGTCGGCTCTTCATAGAAGATATTTCAACTTGCGAAGCATCTGCTGGTGATCGAGTTTGGGCCACGTGTTCTGGAGCTGGTAAATTATATTTCGTATAGAAAAGAATCAAAAAATCATTTTTTGCAGGCACCGTTTCTGAAGTTGTTAACATTCATTTTCTAGGAGAAAATTTTGAGGAAGCGGCTGTGGATGTCGTTATGAAACAATCCGTAAGAAACACTTGTTCAGAATATAAATTCAAGTTATGTTTCAGTTAATCATGTTCACAGTTCCTTCTTTGAAACTCGAGTCTGAGATTGAATTGGAACTTCGCTTTTCAACATCCGACGACAATGTCACAACAATCCCATTCAAGTATCTTCCAAGAATTCAAAGATCTAGCACTCAAGAGATTAATCTTTTTGACAATTTACTGGAGTTTGCAACAAATGGTGACACAATTTCATTACTACAACCATTTGTTTCTCAAATTTCGAAACAAGATATAGAAGGAAATACGTAAGCCTTTTCTTGTGAAACTTCATTCCAATAATCTTTTCAGCGTTTTTCATGTGGCGGCCAAGAATGGTCAAAGCTTTTCACTAAAACTTCTACTCTCTGTTTTACCATCTGGTCTCAAAGACGGTAAGTTTTTTTAAAATTTAAAATTTGAAAAAATTATTTTTCAGAAGTAATAAATATTCAAAATAATCATGGGCTGACAGCTCTGCACAGTGCAATAAGAGCTGGAGATCCGGATTCTGTTCACTATTTGATGAATCATGGAGCTAAAATTAATATAGCAGATCATCATGGGAGCACAGTAAGAACTTCATGTTCTGGAGTTATCTCCCTAATAAGATATTTCCAGGCACTTCATTATCTTGGGGATGCATACAATGAATCAATCTTCAAAGAAGTGCTTGAACCCACAAGAGGTCAACGATTTGATGTAAACCAACTGAACTCTGAAGGATTCGCACCGATCCACGTGGCAGTTAGGAGGTTAAAATTATCTCTAATCGAAATGTTGTTGGAAGCTGGAGCTTTAATCGACTTATTAGATACAGAAAAAAAGAGAAACGCATTAATGCATGCTATAGAGATGAACGATTTCGAAACAATTCAGTTACTTGTTGAGGTGATTTAATTTAGATCCAATTAGTCAATCAATTTCATTCTATTCTAGAGAGGATCTTCCACGAACATTGAAGATGAGTGTGGAGAAACTGCATTGAGCTTGGCCGTGAAAAATGTGAATTATCCAGTTGTTGGCCTTTTGTTAGATAATGGAGCAGATCCAAATCGGCAAAACTCCAAGGTTAGTTCCATAAGTTGATTGATCTTTCAATCTTGCATTTTCAGGGAATCTGTTTAGCTGACAGTGAAGATGGTACTATTCAAAACATCATCAACGGAGATAGACCTGAGTTACCGAAAAAAGAAGCGTTTGGAGTTCCCAATGACTTAGCTATATCCAGGTCCCCATTGTTCGGGAGGTCTCATCCGGATCAAACACCTACCGAAGAATCGGGACGAAATAGAGTTGTGAAAAGGTCTAGAGAAGAAATACTTAATGGTGATTGTCAAAACATGATTTTTCATAATCCCAATATCTTGTTTCAGATGCCCAGAATATTTTAAACGAGACTGATTCAATGGTCCCCCGTCTTACGAGAATTTCTATATCTGAGTCGGAAGATGAACAACCGGGACCATCAACATCATCGGGAGTTTCTCGGAGACGTCGAACAGAGTGGGATAAAAACCCAAAACTCAGCGATTCTGTATGTAACTTGGACTACTTGACGCGTATTCGTGTTTCAAAGATTTTCGATGACCAATGCAAATGGCAGCGGTTAGCACAGGTATATGAAGCACTTGCTTCCCATTTTAAATTTATAATTTTTTTTAGCAACTCGACTGTGACCACATGATTGAGTTGATTTCTATTTGTTCGTCTGGCGATGATTCTAGTCCTACAATGATACTTCTGGACCAATTTGAGCAACTTGACGATTCGTCTATTTCCAGGCTACGAGAAGCAATGAACAGAATGGAGGAAGAAGACGCTGTTAAATTAATCGACTCTCGTTATGTGTATTAATTATAACTGTATCTATATCGTTGTCCGCATGTATGTTTCCACACTTCTATATTTCTGCGTTGCATTGACTTATAATATAAATAAATCTCTCAATTAAAAAACGGTTAAGATTTTTGTTTCGAAATACTAAAAGCGACTGGATCAACATTTGCGGTCATCGCAGATATTTCAACCGATACATCCCTGGGAGGGAATAAGAAGTTGAGATACAAGATGAACTTTGGAGCTAATCATATTTAAATGATAGCAACTGATATCGGAGATCAGTGGAATATATAGTGAAATACTAGCAGAACTATGAGAATTGTATCATATTTGTATGATATTAACTGATACGGAGATCAGGGTGATAGTTTTTAGGCTATCAGTTCTCAGATATTTCAACCGATACATCCCTGGGAGGGAATAAGAAGTTGAGATACATGATGAACTTTGGAGCTAATCATATTTAAATGATAGCAACTGATATCGGAGATCAGTGGAATATATAGTGAAATACTAGCAGAACTATGAGAATTGTATCATATTTGTATGATATTAACTGATACGGAGATCAGGGTGATAGTTTTTAGGCTATCAGTTCTCAGATATTTCAACCGATACATCCCTGGGAGGGAATAAGAAGTTGAGATACATGATGAACTTTGGAGCTAATCATATTTAAATGATAGCAACTGATATCGGAGATCAGTGGAATATATAGTGAAATACTAGCAGAACTATGATATTTATATCATATTTGTATGATATTAACTGATACGGAGATCAGGGTGATAGTTTTTAGGCTATCAGTTCTCAGATATTTCAACCGATACATCCCTGGGAGGGAATAAGAAGTTGAGATACATGATGAACTTTGGAGCTAATCATATTTAAATGATAGCAACTGATATCGGAGATCAGTGGAATATATAGTGAAATACTAGCAGAACTATGATATTTATATCATATTTGTATGATATTAACTGATACGGAGATCAGGGTGATAGTTTTTAGGCTATCAGTTCTCAGATATTTCAACCGATACATCCCTGGGAGGGAATAAGAAGTTGAGATACATGATGAACTTTGGAGCTAATCATATTTAAATGATAGCAACTGATATCGGAGATCAGTGGAATATATAGTGAAATACTAGCAGAACTATGATATTTATATCATATTTGTATGATATTAACTGATACGGAGATCAGGGTGATAGTTTTTAGGCTATCAGTTCTCAGATATTTCAACCGATACATCCCTGGGAGGGAATAAGAAGTTGAGATACATGATGAACTTTGGAGCTAATCATATTTAAATGATAGCAACTGATATCGGAGATCAGTGGAATATATAGTGAAATACTAGCAGAACTATGATATTTATATCATATTTGTATGATATTAACTGATACGGAGATCAGGGTGATAGTTTTTAGGCTATCAGTTCTCAGATATTTCAACCGATACATCCCTGGGAGGGAATAAGAAGTTGAGATACATGATGAACTTTGGAGCTAATCATATTTAAATGATAGCAACTGATATCGGAGATCAGTGGAATATATAGTGAAATACTAGCAGAACTATGATATTTATATCATATTTGTATGATATTAACTGATACGGAGATCAGGGTGATAGTTTTTAGGCTATCAGTTCTCAGATATTTCAACCGATACATCCCTGGGAGGGAATAAGAAGTTGAGATACATGATGAACTTTGGAGCTAATCATATTTAAATGATAGCAACTGATATCGGAGATCAGTGGAATATATAGTGAAATACTAGCAGAACTATGAGAATTGTATCATATTTGTATGATATTAACTGATACGGAGATCAGGGTGATAGTTTTTAGGCTATCAGTTCTCAGATATTTCAACCGATACATCCCTGGGAGGGAATAAGAAGTTGAGATACATGATGAACTTTGGAGCTAATCATATTTAAATGATAGCAACTGATATCGGAGATCAGTGGAATATATAGTGAAATACTAGCAGAACTATGATATTTATATCATATTTGTATGATATTAACTGATACGGAGATCAGGGTGATAGTTTTTAGGCTATCAGTTCTCAGATATTTCAACCGATACATCCCTGGGAGGGAATAAGAAGTTGAGATACATGATGAACTTTGGAGCTAATCATATTTAAATGATAGCAACTGATATCGGAGATCAGTGGAATATATAGTGAAATACTAGCAGAACTATGATATTTATATCATATTTGTATGATATTAACTGATACGGAGATCAGGGTGATAGTTTTTAGGCTATCAGTTCTCAGATATTTCAACCGATACATCCCTGGGAGGGAATAAGAAGTTGAGATACATGATGAACTTTGGAGCTAATCATATTTAAATGATAGCAACTGATATCGGAGATCAGTGGAATATATAGTGAAATACTAGCAGAACTATGAGAATTGTATCATATTTGTATGATATTAACTGATACGGAGATCAGGGTGATAGTTTTTAGGCTATCAGTTCTCAGATATTTCAACCGATACATCCCTGGGAGGGAATAAGAAGTTGAGATACATGATGAACTTTGGAGCTAATCATATTTAAATGATAGCAACTGATATCGGAGATCAGTGGAATATATAGTGAAATACTAGCAGAACTATGATATTTATATCATATTTGTATGATATTAACTGATACGGAGATCAGGGTGATAGTTTTTAGGCTATCAGTTCTCAGATATTTCAACCGATACATCCCTGGGAGGGAATAAGAAGTTGAGATACATGATGAACTTTGGAGCTAATCATATTTAAATGATAGCAACTGATATCGGAGATCAGTGGAATATATAGTGAAATACTAGCAGAACTATGATATTTATATCATATTTGTATGATATTAACTGATACGGAGATCAGGGTGATAGTTTTTAGGCTATCAGTTCTCAGATATTTCAACCGATACATCCCTGGGAGGGAATAAGAAGTTGAGATACATGATGAACTTTGGAGCTAATCATATTTAAATGATAGCAACTGATATCGGAGATCAGTGGAATATATAGTGAAATACTAGCAGAACTATGATATTTATATCATATTTGTATGATATTAACTGATACGGAGATCAGGGTGATAGTTTTTAGGCTATCAGTTCTCAGATATTTCAACCGATACATCCCTGGGAGGGAATAAGAAGTTGAGATACATGATGAACTTTGGAGCTAATCATATTTAAATGACAGCAACTGATATCGGAGATCAGTGGAATATATAGTGAAATACTAGCAGAACTATGATATTTATATCATATTTGTATGATATTAACTGATACGGAGATCAGGGTGATAGTTTTTAGGCTATCAGTTCTCAGATATTTCAACCGATACATCCCTGGGAGGGAATAAGAAGTTGAGATACATGATGAACTTTGGAGCTAATCATATTTAAATGATAGCAACTGATATCGGAGATCAGTGGTATATATAGTGAAATACTAGCAGAACTATGAGAATTTTATCATATTTGTATGATATTAACTGAGATCAGGGTGATAGTTGGTTTTACTGCTGCTATATTGCAAAGAAGTGATAGTAGGTGATATTTACTTTTCATACTTTGTTTCTATTGAGACGTCCCGGAGGAATTAAGCAAGTACAAACCGAATTTTTCCCATAGATAAACCAGAAAAAATAGTTACTCGAAACCCAAAAAAGAAATCAGTGATAAAAAAAAAGTAGCTCGCAGCGGGATTTCGTGGGCAGCCGAGTTTTCTCCGCTCTCGGCCGCAATATAAGTATTTTCGCCCGCGCAAAGATCGCGTCTGTTCAGTAATATTAGTGATTGATGGTACGATTGTGTCTTCTTGCTCTCTGATTGCGGCCGAGAGATTCTGGAATGTGATCTTGCTCTTCGACCTATTTGGACTTTCTCTCTTCATCTCATAACTGATTATCATTCGCTCCTTATCATCCAGTGTCGTCCGTCTCCAACCACTGGCTCTCATCTGAAATCGTTCCACCAGCCGGCTTTGTCAGGCAAATTTGAATTTATCGATTTTCGAATAACTGCAATAGAAGTAACCCAATAGGAGAGGAGAGGAGATGGGTCACCAAAAAGAAGAGAGGGATGGATGAAAGTGTTTTGGGGTAGTTCTCTGTTCTAGTCTAAGTGGGCGGAGTCTCTAAGTGAGCGTAAGTCAGCGTCTTTTCGTGGGAAGATTGGAAGATTAAGATTGCGCGTTGTGAATAACAAAGGAGACACGGGTCAATAAAGACAGCTACGTGAAGATAGAGTCAGTCCAGTTGTCAACAGTTTTGTGTATCGGTCTTTTGAGAAAAAGCTAGACAAAAGATGTGTGGCCGTTTGAATCTGACATGATAGTATGCCCATAGGAAAGTATAAATCAATTTGTTTCTAGAAAAAATTTGAATACGGTGGAAAAAAGGAGATTCTCGAAAGTTTTCGATGGACATACCAAAGAATTGATTCCGATGGCTGTTGTTTCGACGTTTTTGAAAACACATATTAGGTCGTCCCGAAAGAAATCATAGTTTTTCGAACTTCTTTTTCCACGAATCTTTTCGAACATAACAACAGACCGGGACTTGTTACTTTCTGTCCGTTGTGGTCGTGGTGGCACTCCTCTAGCAGTATGATGCATGAGCCTAGGAATCAATCTTAAGCTACCTTCGTTGGTACTCAAAATATTTAGGATAGTCAGATATTAGTTCGCTCCTATCAGATGAGCGCCTTCTACAGAAGAGTCGCGAATAACCAGAATCAAACTTGTTTTAGCTAATTATATTATATTACTAATTATATTATTACTAATTATATTATATTATTACTAATTATATTATGAAGCACTTGCTTCCCATTTTAAATTTATAATTTTTTTAGCAACTCGACTGTGACCACATGATTGAGTTGATTTCTATTTGTTCGTCTGGCGATGATTCTAGTCCTACAATGATACTTCTGGACCAATTTGAGCAACTTGACGATTCGTCTATTTCCAGGCTACGAGAAGCAATGAACAGAATGGAGGAAGAAGACGCTGTTAAATTAATCGACTCTCGTTATGTGTATTAATTATAACTGTATCTATATCGTTGTCGGCATGTATGTTTCCACACTTCTATATTTCTGCGTTGCATTGACTTATAATATAAATAAACCAGTCGGTCATCGGCGCTGCGCGCCTCCTACCGCCTGGCTTCATTTTTCTTAGGAATGAAAAATTTGTGAAAAGGTTTACGGGATTTATTATATTCACGTGGCCCCCTATGTGTCCCTCTCCCCCAAGGAAGCTTAAGAAAAGGCCTGAAAACGTGGTTTTTTGAACCTGGTGACCTTATTCTTTATCATTTTGGAAATTGAAATAGACGGGCATCATCGCGAAAAAATTCTACGTCCAGCTGTCTAAGTTTCAGAAAAATCGGTTCAGTACAAATCTCGCTGAGGCCGGCGACACACACACAGACGGACACACACACACACACAGAAGTTCTTGATTGTTATTAGTAAAGATCTCTCAATTAAAAAACGGTTAAGATTTTTGTTTCGAAATACTAAAAGCGACTGGATCAACATTCTGATTGCTGATTATCACTCCAATTATTCAAGTTTCATATCAGAAGAATAAATTCGATGGCATTGAATTCGAGGTTCTTTCCGCCAAAAAAATAGCGAAAAACCGCGCCGCACGCTTGCGGTCATCGCCCCGCCCTCCACGGGTCCCGCCACGAAATCACTCACAGTATTACGCCTGCGCCACTCTTTTCTATTTTTTCCCAAATTTTCCTCTTTTTTAGCGTTTTTTCGCCAATTTTTGACAAGTTTCGACTAAAAAATATTTTCAAAATTAGATATCTCTTCCACCTATCGATTGAGTGCCTGCAACATACTTTTAGTCGTTAATTTTTGATTTTTAGAGAAGTTGCTCCAATTTTATAATATTTCCTCTCTTTCATTGCGAACGTTGTATGACTACAAGTTCATAATTCATTTTTTTACAGGAAACATGGTCTTCAACCGTGTAGTTCAAATTGGGCGCGTCGTCTTCATCGCCTCCGGAAACGACCAAGGCAAGCTTGCCACTATCGTCAACGTCATCGATGGAAACAGAGTAAGTTTTTTATTTCACCAACTGTTTTCGTTTTCCTTTATTCTGCACAAATCAATCACCCATTTTCAGGTCCAAATCGACGGACCATCCTCCGGAGTTGGCCGCACCGTCAGAAACTTGAAGGACCTCCACCTCACCAAGTTCGTTCTCAAGATCCGTGTTGGACAACGCACCAAGGGAGTTCAAACAGCTTTCGATGCTGCTAAGGTCACCGAAAACTTCCAAAAGACTCAATGGGCCAAGAAGATCGCTCAAAGAGCTATCGTAAGTTATTTCGTGGTCTTTAAATTTCATATGTAATTTCTGTATTAGAATGAGATTTAAAAAAAAAGAGGATTGAATGATAACTTTCTATTTTTCAGAGAGCTAAGCTTACCGATTTCGAGAGATACAAGCTCATGAAGGCCAAGCAGATGAGAAACAGAATCGTCCGAGTCGAGCTTGCTAAGCTGAAGAAGGCTCAAAAGTAAATCGTTGTTTTGTTTTCAATGAAATGTTGTTTAAAAGCTGTTCTTCTTCATGTATTCTATACAATTTATTCAAAAATATTAAAACGATAAAATTAAAAAAGTGATTAGGAATGCGATAGACGATTGGACTGAAATGAGCGATCCGTGATTAGAAAAGTTTCCACTGCTGCAGCAAACGTCTTCTTCTTTTCCTTGAGCATCTGTGCGAGCAAAACAGTCATCTCCATACTCTTTACATTCTCCTGCGTGTTCACATCGTCCAGATATGAACGGTTGGTTCCCGTTCAAACTGTTTCCTGTTATTTTTACGCAGTATTCGGATCTCGAATGACACCGTGGCTGCAAAAAAGAAAGTTAAGCCGAGAACAGTTGGTGAGAACTCACGTTTCTTTCTGCTTTGAGTATTGGCTGCCCTTGTGCAACTCGGTAGTTGAGACATTCGATCGTTCCGTCAGAGACTGGAAGAGAAGCAAGAAGGAAAAATGTGATGAAGTATAGGTAGTTCATCTGAAATGATGATGCTGTAGTGCCGGAACGAGAAAGTTGTGCAGATCTTCAAGGATGTTGTAGAGTCAAGAACATATGAGTGAAACATTTAGAGAGGAAAAGCTGTAGAATGTGAACTCTGGATATCATTAGAGTCAGAGTCATGAAAAAAAGAGCAAAAAAGAAAAAGCGAGCGAAGATTCAACGGAAGTGAGAAGCAAGGGATCAAAATTTGTCCCGTTTTTGAAGGACGGATGGGTGTTAACTCTTTTCTCCGTATGCTTTTTATTCTTCCCTTCTTTTGAGCTGCTTTCTTCATCGAAATTTCTCAAAATGCTTCTTGTTTGGTGGCAATGAAAGATTGCGGTTTTCCGGACGAAGAAGGGCTCTTTTCTCCGTCATTTCCTCCTTCAAACATTCACTTTCTCTCTCCATTTTCTCCTCGTAACTTTTTATTATTATTCAGGTGGGGAGTGCAGTAGGGCACGCCACCCTGATCAGGGAATGTTACCAAGAAGAGATTGACGCATCTGTGGTGCAAGATCGGCAAGCGCGCAAAGCTACCGTAACCAAAAAAAACTTTTCAAGTCTAGAAAGTGCTTTAATTTCGTGAAACTGAGACGTAAAGCATTGTAACGGCAGAATCAAGCAATCTGAATAGAAAAAACAATAATTAGAAACAAAAAAACATAATTTTGAGAAATTTTTCCAAAAATTAATTTTTTGTTTTTATCGAAAATTAGGTCTAGAACTGTTTAAATATGATCAAAAACACTCGACAAATAATAGAGAAATGAATATCTTTGATGGAAATCTGATAAAAATCCATTCTACAAGCATTTTCGAGTACCGTCACATCTTTCGTTACCTTCAAGTGGTCTCAACTTTTTCAATTTTTGATCAAATCTCGATATTTTGCGTTTTTTTCGTCGGAAATCATTAAATCTTTAATCTGTATTAGGCTTTTTCGATAAAATTGGATATTACAATTTTTATAATTAATAATATGAAATCTTCAGTAGTAAATTTCAAAAAAGCTTCATCACGGGAAACACGCACAAAACGAACTATGGCGCTTTTCCGGTGTCACCACTTTTGCGCAATAGCGCCTTTTCCCGAGGCAGGGTGGCGTGTAGGGACACAAAAAATGTAGGTGTTGCTCCCATTTATTTCACACATTTTTTGACGCTCGTCTAGAGTCACGTGGAATGTACCAAACAATTCCAAGTTGTTTGCTGATGCTTCCGTTTATTTTTTCTAGTATGATCGAAATGTTTGAGAAAATGAACGGAACGAAGAAATGATACTTTTAACAATATTTCCATGGTTCAAAATGGAAGAAACAAAAAGGAACTATTCTGAATCCAAGACTTCATGATGCAAACCAAAAGCTCTAGAAAAATGGAACATCAGACAAGTAGGTTGGGTGGCACTCAAATATAGAAGAAAGAGTTTAGAAAACGAAAAAGTCACTTAGCATAAATCAAAAATTCAGAAGACCCCCACCACACAGACGACACATCTTCTCAACATCTCCACTATTTCATTTTCCAACGAAAGAGAGCTCTTTTCTGTATGTATTTTCCAACCAAAACCTGCTGTTCCATTTATAATTCGATAATTGTCGGTGAGAGGAAATGAAAGGGGGCGGACGGACAACCACGACTACAAACTGCCACCGCCCCGGAAACAGAATATTTCGAAAAAGGGCAAAAGAAGTCAAAGTGTACTCGGGCAATGCATTGTAAATTATGGGATTCTGGAGAGCATTGACGAAAAAAAGACAGACAAATTGTGACAGAGATATCATCAGAATTTGTAAAGAAGTCATAGATATTTGAAAAATCTTCTGATTCGATGAAGGATTACTGTAGCTCTGACAAACACTTTTTTAAATTCCAAAGACTAGAGGTTCTGTAATTGTAAAGTTCCAAACTAGATATGACAGATTCGTTGTTCCCACTTTTAGAAAAGGAAAAAAAATCAAATAAAATTGACAACTAAACTTCTTCCGTCTTCTCTAAAACGACCTTTGAGAACAGTGACAATTATACACTTTCGTAAATAACAATAACTCTCATGACCTGGAAAAAACATTAAATTGACGAAAATTGTTCAGAATTCAAACAACAATTCTGGAGTTTATAGAAGACCAAAAAACAAAAAAGGGCAAAAATTATGAGATTGAACTACGTGAAACTTTCAACTCCCGAATCAAGATGAATGGACGTCAAAACAAACTTCTAGAAGACGTTTTTCCAGTTACTGGAACCCATAATAACTTCGTTTCGAAATATTATAATTTTCATTTCCATTTTTTCCCGAATCATAATGAAATTGCTCCTATTTTTATCAATTGTTTTTCAATTTCAATCACTATCAGAAGCTAATATGAAATCAGGTATGGTTAAGAAATACTGATCGGCTAACAGAGATATCATTTTAAGACAAAAATCGAATAGGAACTATCACAATCTATTCGACAAGTGCTTTGTTCATTCTCTCAATTATCACTTTCATATTTTCATTGATTAGTTTTTTGAAGAATCGAAAAATGCGAAAATTCAAACTCTCGGAACCACAGGTAAGACTTCGAGCTTTTCAATGTGAAAACCTTATTGAAAAATGTATATTTAAGACCCATATCTACTATAAAGACAAAGAAAAAGCGCCAAAGTTGAGAAGAAAAGTGTTGGAAGCAATGGATAAGGGTGGATCAGTTTATAAGAAAAAGAAGAGTGAAATTAGTGAATTATCAAAGACAAAAAGTGTCAATACGGAGAGTCAATCAACATTGAACTTGCCTGCTTCTACAGAAAGGCTTTGAATTAATAAAATTATTGACTTTTACTGAATGATAGAATTGAAACAATGAATCAGGCGCATTCAGTGTAAGAGAATTCGATTATAGATATTGAAAGGAATGCTCTTAACTTTTACACTATTATCAAATCAACAGTGAGTCATAGCTGGGAAGATGCTTAGTCTAACATTGGCCAATAGCTACCACTTCTATATGAAAATGAAGGGGTCAGATGGACCTTTGCTATGAGCAGAAGAGAGTTTGTATCTGAATAAAGCAGACACAAAAATGGCTAAGAGATGATGCCATCGTTTCATTCTCAATCATACATCTTCCAGATCACAGATATTTTCTCAAATCCTGAGTTTTTAAACCTTATGACACACGTAGAAAAAAACCCAATAGAAATTATCCACGTGTACTGATTTTATTTTTTTTTCCCAAAACATTTTTGAGAAAACAACAAGCGATTATACTTTATTATCTACTAGATGCAAGAAACTGAATTAACAACTCGGAACGCAATGAATCGTGAGCAGGTCGAGACAGTATGTTTATTTCTACTTCTTTCTCTTTCTGAGTCTCTTTTTTTCAGGCTTTTGCAAAGACAATGGAACATATATTAGAAGTCGTCGGAAATACGACAGCCGACTATCTCCCAATTCTTGGAGGAAAATCGATTGAATTGACGATTTCGAGTTTGGAAGAATATCTGAAATTGATGAAAGAACTACAACAAGACTATGAGAAAACAACGACAAATTATTCGTGTATGTCTCCAATGTTGAATGATTCCATGCTTGTTCATCGCAGTCGATTGTCAAGAACATCGAAATCTCGTCTTACTGTATTCCGCACTTCTCCAGAAGGTGTTCGTTCCAATGGATCTCCAATGGAAGTTGATCGTCAGAATCTCTCAATGACACATATTGGATCAATTGCAGAAGAATCAACTCTTATTGATCCAACTATTATGATGGATGAAACTACTGTGAGTACAAAATATTCTCTGTCTATTAATAATGTTTTTCAGCATCAACGTGGATTTCTGGCAGATGTTAGTGATATGAATGGAACCGTTCGTTCTCGTCTTCCAAGCTTCTCCTTCAATTATATTTCTCCGGTTCCATCTGAGAAAACATTACGTCGTTCATCAGTTGTTGCTACTCATAATACTGTAAGAACGTCTTCTATTGATTTTGACGCGGACGTCTCCTCATTAGTGGAGTCAACTCGAACGATTTCTATCAGAAAACCACGAGTAAATGCTGATGAAGATGGGAATGTTTCAGTTGTTGATGTGACTAACGATGAATTGCGTACACCGTTAGTTTTGAAATCTTTTTCATTTGAATCATCAAGAATTTCAGACGTGCACAAAATGCGACAATTGATCTGACAGATTCTGATACGACACCGATTAGTTTGAATCTTTGGAATGTGAAACTTCGTCCAGGTAGTAACCGAAAAGTGAGATTTCATTTTCTAATTCATCAACTTCTCTTAAATATTTTCAGATTGACAATGAGATAAGGAAGGAAATCCAAAGACAACTGGCTCGTGAATCTTCCCCATCAGATCAGTGATTTTCCTAAAATAAACATTTCATACTGATTCGGTTTTTTTCAAAAAGATTTTATTGGAATCATTGTTAAAATAAGGAAAATTGTGACAGAAAGCGAGAAAAGAAAAAGGGGAAAATATGTTGATTTTTGTGTTTTTGTTGTAAGAATAATCAACCCGTTAGCCACTTTTTTTCGCGATAAAAACGGAATTTTGAATCTTTTTTTTGTTGCGGAAACTACTTCAAACGTTAAGGAAAGCTTTTTGTGTAATAAGTAGTGGTCATTTTGGGAAAAAAATATGATACAAAATATATAAAAAATGGGTAGAATTATATTAGAATGCTGAGAAAAAGTTATGACGTGGAGATGTAGAATACATTGAAAAAAGGCTTTGACGTGGTTTTCTTGTTGGTGCTGGTGAGAAAAGATTATATGAAGTAGTAAGAGCAAGACTAGAAGCTGGAAGAGATGATGGACTGTAGGCACGACGAAGAGATGATGAGGCAAGAGATGAACTCACTGATGGACGGTATGTACTGAAATAAGAACATATATGTAGAAAAGGATTTCTTTCTAGCGCTCTTATGAAATGATGCCCCTCTATTAGAGTTCTTATTACCTTGCTGAAAAAGCTCTCTGTTTAGTTGAAGATGGTTGTGAAGAAGGTAATGAATGTCTTGTAATCTCTCGATTTATCTGCATTCTTCTTAAATCATCTGCATAAACATCTGGAATTGGCATATCACATTCTGGTGTTTGAATCATTTTAATTGATGCAGTTCCACGAAGACGTTTCTCATAGTCAACCATTTGTTTCCAAAATCCGATATTTGGACGAATGATTGGACGAGCTGCTTTTACATAATGATATGCTTGTCGAAGAGTCATATGCTCATGTTTAACCAAATAAATCATAACCAAAGAAGCTGATCGAGAAACTCCAGCCATACAATGAACTAGTGTTTTTCCTCCTCTTTCCTGAAAATAGACAAATTTCGAATTCTAATTCTCAGTTGATTTCTTTTTTCCCTCCGTTCCCCACAATTGTATGTGGACATTACGATTTGTAGAAGAGGGAAGAGGGGGAAAAAAAAACGAAAAACCAGTTGTTTGTAATTACTCTCGAGGGCCGTTCTACACTGAATTTATGAGGGTATTGGTGGTGGTCGAAAGGGAAAAAATGAACATTTTTACGAGTGAAACGGGAAGAAAAAAAGAATGAAGAGGAAGAGGAACGGGTATTTATTACAAAGAATTCGAAAATTGTATTGAAGTTCAATTGACAGGAAATGACAAAATTTTAGTTTTTTAACTGAAAAGTTCAACTTTCTTTAGGAAGCTGAAATTGTAGATGCTCCTTCTCTATTCCTGGCCTACTGGACAATCACTCAAAATTTAAAAAAAACGAATATTGTTCCATAAGAAAAAATCTAGTCCTCCTACAAGATAAATACGACCAACTAACCTTAACATTACGGATTTTGTCAGCAACAACGTCGAAATGCTCACTGAGTCTTGCATATGGATGATCCTCAATACGAATTTTCATTGTGTCGACTCCTGAAACTTTTTGATTTAATATCTCCATCTCTTAACTACAAACTACAAACCTTGCATATAAGTAGATGGTTCTTCTGTAGTTGCATTAACAATCATATTAATTTTCCTTTGTTTTATCTTCTCTGGCTTCAAAACTCCGGCTCCAGATAGATATAAATGATCATTGATTTCTGACATTTGACCGAGAACTCCAACATTTCTCGACATCTTTTTATTTTGAAGTTTAGAGAATCGAAAAAAGATCTGAAAATAAGTTGAAATGAAGATTAGAAAGGGAAAAGAAGGACGTTTAAAAAGAACGAAAAATCCATTAGAATCCAAAAAAAGTTGGTTCGAAAAATTGGATAATTAGAAACCGGAAATAGTTTTGAGAGGGTCAAAAAAAGAAGAGGAAACGAGTAAGAATTACTGTTTCGATGGGCATTAGTGATGACATTCTAAATGGCATTTTGTATTTCGTTGAACGAAGACAAATTGGTTTTTGATGATTTATGAGAAAAAAAAAGAGAAGAGAAGAAAATAAACGGAAATTGGGAGAAATTTTTTGAATTCCAAGATTGCTAATTTGTTGTAATTTGGACGAGAAAAAGGTTTATAATAAGTGAAAAAAAAAACTTTTTGAAAGACTAGAAGTATTACCGGACAGATAATTCTCGGAACAAACATTGCCGAACACATTCAGTTGTGTACAGGTTAATCTCTAATTACGACGAAAAGTTCCTCTATATTTTATTATTCTTTTTTGTGATTTTTTTGCAAAGGAAAGAAAACCTACTCACAATAAAAATTTCAACTTTTGAAATGTTTCCCATGGAATAAAGAGAGCTTTTATTTTCGGTAAATAACTTTTGCGCAGACAGACAGATAGACAAAGAAAATAATATATTTACTTTGAGTAATCTGGCTCTTGAGATGAGCAATTATGTTTCTGACTTATGACAATTTAAACCTAATTTTTTCACACTTCTTCCTCTGAAATTCTTTAATCTATGTGTCGCAAATTTGAGAATCGGAAGTAGAAAACCAGTTTCTTCGAATCAGCTGACCATATTTCAGTACAATGAACTCGTTTAAAACAAAATGGTATCGGTTTCGAAATAATATGTTATCCGTTTGACAAACATCTGGATCTCGTGACACTACATAAAAGAGAAAAAGAAAAGGAGGAGGAGTCTCATTCCCACTCATTTCCTGGATTTTACTCTGGTATTACTCAGTCAAAATGATATCATAAATATGGAGGAAAAACAGGTGGATTTATTCAGAATATATACAAGACCACCTGAGAAAGGATTTATAGAGAAAGGCGTAGGCTATAAATAAAAAAGAAGAGCACATCCAGCTTAGGTGACCTTATATTAAAGGGAATGTGGGGTTTCGCCTCTCAAATTCAGGAGGGCTGATTCAAAGGAATACCTCTAATATAAATGCATTAGAACCACAGAAAATGAGCTTTCCTCTCAATTTTCGACCTAAAACCATACCACAATCTCTAAACTCCTACACAGAATAAGTTGTTTCGTTTCCACTTGAAAAGTATCAGTATCAACAAGTTTTGAAGAGTGAGAAATAGATAGAAAAGAGAAAGAGAGAGAGGTTGTGATCATCATCACCTGGTTCCTCTTCTCGACCTCTTGTTCCCCTTTTCTTTTTTTCCCTTACAACCCTTCCTAACTTTTATCGTATTTGCTCAACAGGGAAGAGAGAGAGGAGAGAACTGGTGGCAAGAAATGACGTGGCAAAAATTGGGAACAATGAGTAAATAGTAGTACGTTCTGTCTTTCACTTCTTCTGTCACCCCAAAACGATATACGATTAAAAAGTAAAAGTTTTCTAGGCAAAAGGAGAAAGAAGAAGAATAACAGAGAAGGGCAAAAAGGGGAAAAGGAAGAAGAAGAACATTTTGGTTTTTTTGTTTAAGAAGACTTAGTTTTGAGATGGTCAAGAATAAATTGGCAAACTTGTTCTATCGAAGAAGCTGTGTAGGTGGCCCATTGCAAATACGCCCCATTGAGAAAGCAAGACTCTAACGGAATCAACTAGCATGCCGTTGTATTAGAGGATTTACTGCTCTATGCATTCTGTATGTCGCAAACTACAAACTACTCGAAGAAAAAGCACAAAAGTTTTCCAGTGGAACCTTCTCACGAGAGCATAATTTCTGACCTACTAAATACTACTAATCTTTCTGTCTCAGACGACGGACGAATGTGTGGAAGAAGTGGTTGAGTACGCATGTACCAAAGGACACAAGGTGTAATCCTGAAAATAAAATAGTATTGAACTTGAAGAGAGTGAGCAGAGAAATAAAGGAAATTGATACAACTAAAGAGCTCAAGCAACGGTGGAAAGTGATGAAGATAATAGAGAAAAGAAGTAGTGTAGGTTGAAGAAAAAAGGGATAAAAATAGAAGAAGAAGAAGAGAATGAATAAAACGATTCAAAGAATCCGTATTGAAAAATTTCTTCTCGAGCTTAGAATACTCATGAAAACTGCGATAGTAAAACTTAGAAGTTTTTAAGATGGTGCTCTTAAATCCAGATACTTCTTTGAAAATTCCTCGGAAAGCTCTGAGTCTCTGTTTGGCAGAGATCTTCTTCAAACTTCATCATTAATCGTATTTGATTCGCACAAAGTTTCCTCTTCAACGCATTCTGATTTACATATATACACATTGAGCTCATCAAGAGAATCTATACACTTCCTCTATTACAAATTAATTCTGCTCTTTGAAGGGAAAATCCAATTACAGTATTCAAAGATGCTGAAAGACTTGTTAGAAGAAAGATTGAAATCACAAGAAAAGGCATAAGTAGGAAGAAAAATAAATATTTTTCTGTATTTGACCTAATTCTTTTCAGAGAATTGAGGAAGAGGGTAACGAGAATATGAGAACGTAATAGTGCAAAATAAGAATTCTAGGAAAATGATGAGTAATCTTTCCGATTATAACTTTAGGATAGGAGTCAAAACGATGATCTTCTCTTATTTCTACCGTAAAAACAATAAAATCAATCAGTTCATAAATCAAAAACTCTTATTTTTCTTCAATCGGAAATGAGTTGATTTTGCCCCCATCCTTTCTTCCTACTAACAACTGAATCATCGATCACTAACATTCAAAAAAAGACGCAGACATTTCAAAGATCGGGATCTAGAAATCAGCTGGAATTGAGATGAAATGAGAAAGAGGAAGCGAATATTACACTGAGAATGGATGCCCCCAAGTCAACGACTCTCCCGATGATAACTTCTTTTTCCGATTTGTGTTAAGTTGCATTTAGTTTATGTTATTGGATTGAAATATGTGTAAGAGTGAAAAGATATTTGATACAATCATTAAATTTAGGAATTTAGAGAGAAGAGCACGAAAGTGATGTGAATGTGTTAATGGAAAAAAAGCTGTGAAAATGAACCAAATAGAATAAAATTAGGAGTTTTTCATGAAGTTTTCAGGGCTTTCATTTCTGTAATTTCGGTCTTAATGTCAAAGATTTAAACTTTCAGAAGCAATCTTGATGGTTACACATCCAAAATGACACATCTAAAATATCTATAAAATAGATTCCGCCTGAACTTCAGTCAAAAATGTCCAAGTTCTTCAGAATTATAATGATAACAAAAAGCACCAAAGCTGAAAGAAGAAGAAGAAGAATTGAAAGAAACGAACAACAAGTTGTTGATCGAAAGACAAAATATGTCCTTCGTTCTTTTTTTTCCTGTCGGTGAGTCGTCCGTCGTCACTCATTCACAATGAACAAAGAGCACAATTCAGAAGGCGTTAAGGAGAAGAAAAGAAGGCGTTGAAGCGGCAAACAAAGACACGTTTCTCTCCTTTTCTTTCCTTAATTTTACCGCCTTTTCCTTCTGAACTTTCTGACGAAGGAATTGTAGTAACGTTTGGAATAAGAAATTGAAAAAAATAGAAGAAATGGGGGGAGCTTTGAATGCAGATCTTCTTTCCGAATTTGTCGATGGATTAAGGGAGAAAAAGGGATTAGAAGAGAGAATCAAAACGATAGAAATAAAAAGAGATTTTATGAGAAAAATGAGCAAGAAATGTGTATAGATGGAAAGAAGTTTTCATCGAAAATCAGGAAATGAGACGGAAATAAAATGAGAAAGCTGGCTCAAACATCCAAGAAATCATAAATTGATTCCCATTTTTTAAATTCCAAATGGATTCAATTCATCAAAATACAAAAAGACCAAGCATATGGGATCTTGTCCTCTTCTTCCAACTCTATGAGAATCTCTCAAATAGATTCTTTTCGTTCCACTCACTCAGATGTGCAGTCAAGGAAAGCTCCACCCCTTTTTTGCTGTGGATACTTAACCGGAGGGTTATGAAATCCTATGGTAGATGAACTTTAAATTCAGAAAAAGAGGTGCATTTAAAACAGGGGACTAAGAGAGAAAAAAGGAATTAATGGGTGAAAATGAAACAATTGTGTCACATGTTGGAAAGGAACCTGGTAAAAAAAAAGAAAATATTTCCATCTCTCGGCAAAATGATTGCGGTAGCGGCAAACAACAAAAAAGGTACTTTGATTTGAAAAGAGACGTAGATGGACATAACAAGTTTGAAGAAGAAATAGAAGAACAGATTATATTGAAGGTCATTGGTCAATGTGTTTAGTAAACGGAAAAAAAAGATGGGAGTGTTAAATTTCAGATGAAAGAAAACATCTGGAAAATGGCTGAGTGCAAATTTTGAATAGATTTCTGACTGTTAACTGTAGTTGGGATCGGAAAAGAACATTCACCGAAATATGTTCTAATCAAAGACTCGGGATCACTGTATCTATCTGTTTCATTCTCTTCAAACCGTTCGGAACTTCGAAATGCTTCCATCTTCTTATTTTTGAGTCTCAATTCGTTCAATATAATGTTCTCCTATTCGTACAACATCATATTCTGAATATATCCAGACAAAAAAGAAATCAGCTGAAGACCTCCCTTTAATTCGTTTCCTATCGTCACTCCTCTTCTTGCTCCTTTTCCCCTCTTATTCATCCCCGAATCGTCTGATACTTCCCCTTGTGCCAGAAATCACGAGCTTCTTTTTTCTCTTTTTTACTGACTAATCTCCGGAAATTGGTACGAGAAAAGAAGGAAAGGGAAGAAAAAGAAAAAAAAGATATTGAAGGGAAGGAAAGGTGACGTGGATGAGAAAAACACAAGAAATCAATTGACTGGAAGAGGAAATGGGAAATGAGAAGTATTTAGTACAAGGCGGAGTGATATGACAGGTGCAATCGGAAATGTTCGAGAAGTTTTTTATGAGTCCTGTCAGAATATGGAATAAAGTGGCAGGACTACGGTAATTTCAAGAGGGTTCTTATCTGTTGATGAGAGAAGTTGGTGCCAAACAAAAACATGAAATCTAACATAATCTGAATAGCAAAACTTTTGAGAATGATTTCAAGAAATGGATGATAGTTACCATGAAACCTTTATTAGAACGGCGCGTCTAATATATACCAACCCCCTATTAAGACATGCCGCACTAATAGAGAAGTTACGATAATTCAAGAGCAGTTTCACCATGCAAACATGAAGATAAGTTAGTTCAGAAAACGAAACAGGAATGAAAAAGTACAGAAACAATTTATGTTATTCTTTCTGTATTCGTTCTTTCTTTCTGCTGATACATTTGTTCTCAAGGGAATATACAGAGAAGAAGTCAATCTTTCATTTCGAGATACAAATCTCTGCAAAACCACCCAGTTTTCGTTTTTTTTATCGCATTCCTCACTTTGACATACTTTTTTTCGTTCAAATTCTTGTTGGAATAGTTTCAGAAGAATTGACGAGAAATGACGTGGAACACATAACAATAATAAAAAAGTGAATTCAGGAGAAAAGGAAAAGCGAGGAATAAACAACATTATCGAATAGATTCCGTAACAATAAAATGAGAATGAATAGGTCATTTTGTGTCTGAATATGAACATAAAAGCAGAAGAATAAGCAAAGGAAAAAAATAAGAAAAACAAGAAGATTTCGAGTTTTTAAGACAAGATCTAGTGACAAATGAGTTAGAAAGATTTGAAGTGGGGTATGTATTCCCGAAGGAGAAAACACTTTGAAAGAAAAAAGAAGAATGAGTGATGACGTGGAAATGATGAATCACTCTTTTATTCTTGAATTACTTGAGATAGAAACTCAAGAGTAAGTCTAGACAATTTTTGAATCCAGAACATCTTTAGACTAGAGTGCCCTTCTATTTAGAAATACTATACTGCAATTGAACTTCTAAACTTAAAATAAAATCTAACAGATGATCAATGCTCAAAAAAGTAATTTCCTTGAAAGTTCCTCTTGAATTTTCAATCATCTTAACCAAAAAAAAAGGAAAAAAGTAAAAAAGAAAACTGACGTCAAAGTTTAATTCCTTTCAAGGGGAGAGCATCAATCATCAACTAGGATCATCCATCTCAAATTTCAATTGATTTCAAAAATAATCTTTCATGAGAACACAATTCGAATAGATTCTTTCTCTTCTAAAATCTAGGAAAAACAGCTTGAAGATCATTTTTCAACAGTGGAAAACTGACACTTTACTTCCCTATTCTGCAATTATTCCAATTCCTTGAGAGCAAAAGAATTTTAGTCAAAATAACCAAATAGAGTTTTTTAAAAAAATAATCTATAAATTCGAAATTGTTTATCCATTTTGCCAGTGATAACATTTGCTTGCGTAAACTGAGCAGATTTCTTGCCAGGATAAAACCGGATTGGAATGAGATTAGATGAACAAAAATAGGTGATAATATACGTTTAATGACGTGGCAGATGAAAATAGAAGAGGAGATATTGAAGAAACATGAGAATAGCGAAAAGCATTGTGAAAGGAGGGCGAAACCTCTAATAGAAGGGCGTTGAATTCCGAAAGATAACAGTACAATTTGATAAACAAGGAATGATTTTTTTTAAATGTATGAGTTATAAACTCCAAAGCTACCCATAAGCTTGACTTTTTCATCAAGAAACTCAAATTATCCAAAACTTTTTCCCTTTCATTTATCATGTATCTATTTCCATTCCTATCCATTTCCCGTATCTTCTCTCCCAATTTATTTCATCAATTCAATTTATTTTCTCATGTTCTTCATCTTCTATTTATATGAATCAGTTATACACGTCATTCTTTCTTCTTTGCTCTTTTTTTAAGCAAAGAAAATGATTAGTTTCTTTTTGCAGAAAAACGAAGCGAGAAGTCATGTAGGACATTGCATCTACAGAACAAAAAAGTAGTTTAAATAATCCTCAGGATTAGACAAATGTGCAGATTCTGGAGTTGTCTTACTGAAAAGTATGCACCTACAGTATGAATTGCTTCTAGAAGTAACTGAGTTGTTGTAGAAAACCAGAACTACAGTAATACTGTTTAACATTTGGTTTTCTAAACTTTCTCTTTTTGAACACATTTAAGAAAGTGAGTTTTAACTCGGATTCTAAATTCCATAAAGTTCAGATGTTCTTCTTGTGTTCCTAGATCTTTAGATGTTTTATAGAGGTCACTAAACTGCAGACGTCATTTGGGAATTCAGAAGAAAAACAAAAAAAATAAGTTCGTCTCTGGGCTAATACAAGGTAAAACATTTGGAAAACATGTCTCCATGATGGGAGAGAAAATGAAGAGTAGGAATGCGCGGGAGAGACCAAACATATAGTGGTTTGCAGTCTTCTTTCCTTTTTTCTCTTCATTTTCATTCTTCTCTCCTCTCCCACTTTCCTCCCATTTTTTTTGCTCCGATTATTGGGGACAGCTCACGGAGAGCAAGAGATGCACACATACATACACAACAAGTTGACACTGAAAAAAAAAGAAAATAGTGTTCGAGAACCAAAAAAAGAATGAGAATACTTTTTTTTGGAAAAGAAGAATGAAAAGAAACCCATGATTCTATTTGAAGAGAAAAAGAAAAAGAAGAAGAAGAAGACGACCAAAAAAGGAAGATGGAGGAGCTCATTTAGAGACGAATGACCACTTCTAAAGTGTTCAAATTGAAGTACTATTTGGGAGCAAAAATACTTTTAGCTCCAGTTTGAACTTTTCTTTCATGGTTAGTTAAAATATTTTTGAATGGACATCTGAATGTGGAAAAACGAGACTCGAGCAAGTTTCGTGATTCCCTAGAAACTTTGATTTTTCGCAATTGACTTCACGGCTAGGTAAATCTATGGTGATTTCCCACGACAAACCAGTCCACAAAAAAACACCCGAAATTCACGAATAGCTATGGTTTTAACAATCTATATTATTACTTGGAACATTGAAATAGAACACCTTTTCTTCAAATAGACGAACGAGACAGAATATGATATTTCCGTGTGTGCTCATATTTTTTGTCACAATATTGACAGGGACGAAATAAGGTGAACAACGAATGTGCGAAATGTATTTGAAAATAGACAGGCAAATGTTTTGTTGAGGCGCACAAGCAGTGCTTTGCGAATTGAGCAATGTGCTCAATAAAAAAGCATTGCGGATCAACAGACGGTTTGGGTGCAAACAAATATGTTGAAACGAGAGCGAAGTTGTGATATTGGCATTCACAATTGGTGTCAATTGTCTCTATGTAAAAAATGATGAGAACATCTGAGAACAGTTTAAATATGATGATGTGATCTTTATTCAAATAAGCTGGACTATTCTGGTTTGTGGCCCTAAAGAGGGCCGTTGATTTTGATTATATTATGGAGACAAAGAGATAAGAGAAATAAAAATTATCCTCTGAATCCGTAGAGGATTCTTCCTTTGCGCTTCAAGACGTAGGCGACGTCATGGCCAAAACCAGCTCTTTGCGCTAAAGTTTATGCTTTTTAGTCCCCGGTCATTATTACTCTTTTCGATTAAACAACCAAATAAGGAAAGTTGCATAAAATGTTTTCAGAGTTTTAATTCTCGTCAGCCCTGCTTTCTATTGAAAAGTGAACAAACACTCAAAACCGAGTTACAAACGTTATTCTGAATACACCGTATTCGCGTAAAATATGGATACATGATGAAAATAGAAAAGGTCTGCCCCTCTCTCTTTAAATATAGAAGGTATAAACGTGAAACCTTAATTTGAAAAGGGGCGGAGTTTTGTAGAAATAAATTGAAGCCAATTTTTGTCCGAAATTTTGTCCCGGGAATGATTTACGGCTCATATCTCGCTTCATAATGAAGCTTTTTGGACGGTTTTTTTTTCAAAAGATAGGTGACACACGTCAAGAGCTACTACTAGCTTTAACGGACCGGAGGTCCGGAAAAGCTAGTCTTTATGACCAAACAAAAAATGTGAAACAGACATCTCACATTGCGAAAACAAACATCAACCAAAACTTGATCACTCTTCCGACCTATGAAAAATATTCTGAAAGGGATGATATCTTAAAGCGCCTTTTATTCGTCCTGTGGTTGATCATAAATTTGTCTTTTGACTGGGAATCCAGGCAATACTGTATTAAGTATCACGTAAATTCCATCCACAACCAACCAGATTACGAACATTCTAAAATTCTAATATCTTAAAGCGCCTTTTATTCGTCCTGTGGTTGATCATAGATTTGTCATTTCGACTGGGAACCCAGGCAATACTGTATTAAGTATCACGTAAATTCCATCCACAACCAACCAGATTACGAACATTCTAAAATTCTAATATCTTAAAGCGCCTTTTATTCGTCCTGTGGTTGATCATAGATGTGTCTTTCGACTTGGAACCCAGGCAATACTGTATTAAGTATCACGTAATCTCCATCCACAACCAACCAGATTACGAACATTCTAAAATTCTAATATCTTAAAGCGCCTTTTATTCGTCCTGTGGTTGATCATAGATGTGTCTTTCGACTTGGAACCCAGGCAATACTGTATTAAGTATCACGTAATCTCCATCCACAACCAACCAGATTACGAACATTCTAAAATTCTAATATCTTAAAGCGCCTTTTATTCGTCCTGTGGTTGATCATAGATTTGTCTTTCGACTTGGAACCCAGGCAATACTGTATTAAGTATCACGTAAATTCCATCCACAATCAACCAGATTACGAACATTCTTTAATTCTAATATCTTAAAGCGCCTGTTATTCGTCCTGTGGTTGATCATAGATGTGTCTTTCGACTGGGAATCCAGGCAATACTGTATTAAGTATCACGTAAATTCCATCCACAATCAACCAGATTACGAACATTCTTTAATTCTAATATCTTAAAGCGCCTGTTATTCGTCCTGTGGTTGATCATAGATTTGTCTTTCGACTGGGAATCCAGGCAATACTGTATTAAGTATCACGTAAATTCCATCCACAACCAACCAGATTACGAACATTCTAAAATTCTAATATCTTAAAGCGCCTGTTATTCGTCCTGTGGTTGATCATAGATTTGTCTTTCGACTGGGAATCCAGGCAATACTGTATAAAGTATCACGTAAATTCCATCCACAATCAACCAGATTACGAACACTCTCCCTACTTCTAAAAACTAATGGAAACATCAATTAGTTCTGCCGCACCGCCTCACTATCGTTACCTTGATGCTCCCAATTGTCCCTTCTGCATGCAGTCCAAGCCATTGATTTGATCGATCGAAGAATCGAGAACTGATCGTTTTGGGATAACTTTCATTCTTATATAGTGAGAAAATTAGGGTAAAGGTCAAAGGTCAACGAAAAAAAGAAAATGGTTGAAAAATGGACGCCCTCTACTCAAAAATGTTTGTTCCCGTGTTGACCTTTACTCTACTTTTTTCACTATATAAGAATGCATATTGTTCTGAAACGATCAGTTCTCGTTGGTTGGATCGAACAAAACGGCGACTTGGTCTGCATGCAAACGGGACAATTGGGAGCATCAAGGTAACGATAGTGAGGCAGGGCGGCAAAACAAATTGATGCTTCCATTAGTTTTTAGAAGTAGGGGAAGTATTCGTAATCTGGTTGATTGTAGATGGAATTTACGTGATACTTGATACAGTATTGCCTGGATTCCCAGTCGAAAGACAAATCTATGATCAACCACAGGACGAATAAAAGGCGCTTTAAGATATTAGAAATTTAGAATGTTCGTAATCTGGTTGGTTGTGGATGGAATTTACGTGATACTTAATACAGTATTGCCTGGATTCCCAGTCAAAAGACAAATCTATGATCAACCACAGGACGAATAACATGCGCTTTAAGATATTAGAATTTTAGAATGTTCGTAATCTGGTTGATTGTAGATGGAATTTACGTGATACTTTATACAGTATTGCCTGGATTCTTAGTCGAAAGACAAATCTATGATCAACCACAGGACGAATAACATGCGCTTTAAGATATTAGAATTTTAGAATGTTCGTAATCTGGTTGATTGTAGATGGAATTTACGTGATACTTTATACAGTATTGCCTGGATTCCCAGTCGAAAGACAAATCTATGATCAACCACAGGACGAATAAAAGGCGCTTTAAGATATTAGAATTAAAGAATGTTCGTAATCTGGTTGATTGTAGATGGAATTTACGTGATACTTTATACAGTATTGCCTGGATTCCCAGTCGAAAGACAAATCTATGATCAACCACAGGACGAATAAAAGGCGCTTTAAGATATTAGAATTTTAGAATGTTCGTAATCTGGTTGATTGTAGATGGAATTTACGTGATACTTTATACAGTATTGCCTGGATTCCCAGTCGAAAGACAAATCTATGATCAACCACAGGACGAATAAAAGGCGCTTTAAGATATTAGAATTAAAGAATGTTCGTAATCTGGTTGATTGTGGATGGAATTTACGTGATACTTGATACAGTATTGCCTGGATTCCCAGTCGAAAGACAAATCTATGATCAACCACAGGACGAATAAAAGGCGCTTTAAGATATTAGAAATTTAGAATGTTCGTAATCTGGTTGGTTGTGGATGGAATTTACGTGATACTTAATACAGTATTGCCTGGATTCCCAGTCAAAAGACAAATCTATGATCAACCACAGGACGAATAACATGCGCTTTAAGATATTAGAATTAAAGAATGTTCGTAATCTGGTTGATTGTAGATGGAATTTACGTGATACTTTATACAGTATTGCCTGGATTCCCAGTCGAAAGACAAATCTATGATCAACCACAGGACGAATAAAAGGCGCTTTAAGATATCATCCCTTTCAGAATATTTTTCATAGGTCGAAAGAGTGATCAAGTTTTGGTTGAACTGATGTTTGTTTTCGGAATCTGATATTTCTGTTTCATATTATTTGTTTGGTCATAAAGACCTTTTATATTTTTATCCTGTATCCATGTTTTGCGCGAAAACGGTGAATTCCGGAAGTGTCTTCATAATAACGTCTGTATTTCGGTTTCTGAGTGTCCGTTTAGATCGAAGTTTTCGGCGCATCCGCCCGAATAGGTTTAATGTCGTGCAAAAAAAATCACTTACTCGTAAGCCATACCTTCTGTTTTTCAAGAAAAAAGAGGGCTGACGAGAATTGAAATTCGCTGAAATTAGTCTTTGCAATTTGACACAAAGAGTTGCTTTTAAAGTCGATACCATCTATAAAACTTTAACCACTTTATTGTCGGTAAGGTAAGGGTACTGTAGAAAAAGTTATCGACTATTCCTCGAAAAAGAAGAGAAATGTTTTGTATCCCATTAATTTCTCGTCTTCTCACCTTATACAAGTCAACAATGATACGAAATCGTATCAAACCGCTGAAAAAAGTGAAATTGGAGTGATTTTCATTCATTAAATCGTTCGTTTTTTGCAGAAAAAGCAACGACGTCGATGAGATGAAAATGGAAAGACAACGAATCGATCGGAAGAGGGAGAGGTAAGTAAGAAGCCAGAAGGGATGAGCCAGGTGATCGAGATCGTGGTAGATGCTCCACGTGTAGCATCTATCCGTCTTGATTGCTCGGCGAACCCAAACGGCGATTTTCTTTTATTTCTTCGTGTCTAAAAATCATGGCACTTGAAAAGTGAACGAACACTCAGAAATCGAGTTACAGATGTTATTCTCGAGACACAGCTTTAATACACCGTTTTCGCGTAAAACATAGATAAATGATGAAAATAGAAAAGGTCTTTATGACCAAACAAAAAATATGAATAAGAAATATCAGATTCCGAAAACAAACATCAGCTCAACCAAAACTTGATCACTCTTCCGACCTATGAAAAATATTCTGAAAGGGATGATATCTTAAAGCGCATGTTATTCGTCCTGTGGTTGATCATAGATTTGTCTTTCGACTGAGAATCCAGGCAATACTGTATAAAGAATCACGTAAATTCCATCCACAATCAACCAGATTACGAACATTCTAAATTTCTAATATCTTAAAGCGCCTTTTATTCGTCCTGTGGTTGATCATAGTTTTGTCTTTCGACTGAGAATCCAGGCAATACTGTATTAAGTATCACGTAAATTCCATCCACAATCAACCAGATTACGAACATTCTAAATTTCTAATATCTTAAAGCGCCTTTTATTCGTCCTGTGGTTGATCATAGTTTTGTCTTTCGACTGAGAATCCAGGCAATACTGTATTAAGTATCACGTAAATTCCATCCACAATCAACCAGATTACGAACATTCTAATTTTCTAATATCTTAAAGCGCCTTTTATTCGTCCTGTGGTTGATCATAGTTTTGTCTTTCGACTGAGAATCCAGGCAATACTGTATTAAGTATCACGTAAATTCCATCCACAATCAACCAGATTACGAACATTCTAAATTTCTAATATCTTAAAGCGCCTTTTATTCGTCCTGTGGTTGATCATAGTTTTGTCTTTCGACTGAGAATCCAGGCAATACTGTATTAAGTATCACGTAAATTCCATCCACAATCAACCAGATTACGAACATTCTAAATTTCTAATATCTTAAAGCGCCTTTTATTCGTCCTGTGGTTGATCATAGTTTTGTCTTTCGACTGAGAATCCAGGCAATACTGTATTAAGTATCACGTAAATTCCATCCACAATCAACCAGATTACGAACATTCTAAATTTCTAATATCTTAAAGCGCCTTTTATTCGTTCTGTGGTTGATCATAGATTTGTCTTTTGACTGGGAATCCAGGCAATACTGTATTAAGTATCACGTAAATTCCATCCACAATCAACCAGATTACGAACATTCTAAATTTCTAATATCTTAAAGCGCCTTTTATTCGTCCTGTGGTTGATCATAGATTTGTCTTTTGACTGGGAATCCAGGCAATACTGTATTAAGTATCACGTAAATTCCATCCACAATCAACCAGATTACGAACATTCTAAAATTCTAATATCTTAAAGCGCCTTTTATTCGTCCTGTGGTTGATCATAGATTTGTCTTTCGACTGGGAATCCAGGCAATACTGTATTAAGTATCACGTAAATTCCATCCACAATCAACCAGATTACGAACATTCTAAAATTCTAATATCTTAAAGCGCCTGTTATTCGTCCTGTGGTTGATCATAGATTTGTCTTTCGACTGGGAATCCAGGCAATACTGTATAAAGTATCACGTAAATTCCATCCACAATCAACCAGATTACGAATACTTTCCCTACTTCTAAAAACTAATGGAAGCATCAATTTGTTTTGCCGCACCGCCTCACTATCGTTACCTTGATGCTCCCAATTGTCCCTTCTGCATGCAGTCCAAGCCATTGATTTGATCGATCGAAGAATCGAGAACTGATCGTTTTGGGATAACTTTCATTCTTATATAGTGAGAAAATTAGGGTAAAGGTCAAAGGTCAACGAAAAAAAGAAAATGGTTGAAAAATGGACGCCCTCTACTCAAAAATGTTTGTTCCCGTGTTGACCTTTACTCTACTTTTTTCACTATATAAGAATGCATATTGTTCTGAAACGATCAGTTCTCGTTGGTTGGATCGAACAAAACGGCGACTTGGTCTGCATGCAAACGGGACAATTGGGAGCATCAAGGTAACGATAGTGAGGCAGGGCGGCAAAACAAATTGATGCTTCCATTAGTTTTTAGAAGTAGGGGAAGTATTCGTAATCTGGTTGATTGTAGATGGAATTTACGTGATACTTGATACAGTATTGCCTGGATTCCCAGTCGAAAGACAAATCTATGATCAACCACAGGACGAATAAAAGGCGCTTTAAGATATTAGAAATTTAGAATGTTCGTAATCTGGTTGATTGTGGATGGAATTTACGTGATACTTAATACAGTATTGCCTGGATTCCCAGTCGAAAGACAAATCTATGATCAACCACAGGACGAATAACATGCGCTTTAAGATATTAGAATTAAAGAATGTTCGTAATCTGGTTGATTGTGGATGGAATTTACGTGATACTTAATACAGTATTGCCTGGATTCCCAGTCGAAAGACAAATCTATGATCAACCACAGGACGAATAACAGGCGCTTTAAGATATTAGAAATTTAGAATGTTCGTAATCTGGTTGATTGTGGATGGAATTTACGTGATACTTAATACAGTATTGCCTGGATTCCCAGTCGAAAGACAAATCTATGATCAACCACAGGACGAATAAAAGGCGCTTTAAGATATTAGAAATTTAGAATGTTCGTAATCTGGTTGATTGTGGATGGAATTTACGTGATACTTTATACAGTATTGCCTGGATTCCCAGTCGAAAGACAAATCTATGATCAACCACAGGACGAATAACATGCGCTTTAAGATATTAGAATTTTAGAATGTTCGTAATCTGGTTGATTGTGGATGGAATTTACGTGATTCTTTATACAGTATTGCCTGGATTCCTTAGTCGAAAGACAAATCTATGATCAACCACAGGACGAATAACATGCGCTTTAAGATATCATCCCTTTCAGAATATTTTTCATAGGTCGGAAGAGTGATCAAGTTTTGGTTGAGCTGATGTTTGTTTTCGGAATCTGATATTTCTTATTCATATTTTTTGTTTGGTCATAAAGACCTTTTCTATTTTCATCATTTATCTATGTTTTACGCGAAAACGGTGTATTAAAGCTGTGTCTCGAGAATAACATCTGTAACTCGATTTCTGAGTGTTCGTTCACTTTTCAAGTGCCATGATTTTTAGACACGAAGAAATAAAAGAAAATCGCCGTTTGGGTTCGCCGAGCAATCAAGACGGATAGATGCTACACGTGGAGCATCTACCACGATCTCGATCACCTGGCTCATCCCTTCTGGCTTCTTACTTACCTCTCCCTCTTCCGATCGATTCGTTGTCTTTCCATTTTCATCTCATCGACGTCGTTGCTTTTTCTGCAAAAAACGAACGATTTAATGAATGAAAATCACTCCAATTTCACTTTTTTCAGCGGTTTGATACGATTTCGTATCATTGTTGACTTGTATAAGGTGAGAAGACGAGAAATTAATGGGATACAAAACATTTCTCTTCTTTTTCGAGGAATAGTCGATAACTTTTTCTACAGTACCCTTACCTTACCGACAATAAAGTGGTTAAAGTTTTATAGATGGTATCGACTTTAAAAGCAACTCTTTGTGTCAAATTGCAAAGACTAATTTCAGCGAATTTCAATTCTCGTCAGCCCTCTTTTTTCTTGAAAAACAGAAGGTATGGCTTACGAGTAAGTGATTTTTTTTGCACGACATTAAACCTATTCGGGCGGATGCGCCGAAAACTTCGATCTAAACGGACACTCAGAAACCGAAATACAGACGTTATTATGAAGACACTTCCGGAATTCACTGTTTTCGCGCAAAACATGGATACAGGATAAAAATATAAAAGGTCTTTATGACCAAACAAATAATATGAATAAGAAATATCAGATTCCGAAAACAAACATCAGTTCAACCAAAACTTGATCACTCTTTCGACCTATGAAAAATATTCTGAAAGGGATGATATCTTAAAGCGCCTTTTATTCGTCCTGTGGTTGATCATAGATTTGTCTTTCGACTGGGAATCCAGGCAATACTGTATAAAGTATCACGTAAATTCCATCCACAATCAACCAGATTACGAACATTCTTTAATTCTAATATCTTAAAGCGCCTTTTATTCGTCCTGTGGTTGATCATAGATTTGTCTTTCGACTGGGAATCCAGGCAATACTGTATAAAGTATCACGTAAATTCCATCCACAACCAACCAGATTACGAACATTCTAAAATTCTAATATCTTAAAGCGCCTTTCATTCGTCCTGTGGTTGATCATAGATTTGTCTTTCGACTGGGAATCCAGGCAATACTGTATTAAGTATCACGTAAATTCCATCCACAACCAACCAGATTACGAACATTCTTTAATTCTAATATCTTAAAGCGCCTTTCATTCGTCCTGTGGTTGAACATAGATTTGTCTTTCGACTGGGAATCCAGGCAATACTGTATTAAGTATCACGTAAATTCCATCCACAACCAACCAGATTACGAACATTCTTTAATTCTAATATCTTAAAGCGCCTTTTATTCGTCCTGTGGTTGAACATAGATTTGTCTTTCGACTGGGAATCCAGGCAATACTGTATAAAGTATCACGTAAATTCCATCCACAATCAACCAGATTACGAACATTCTAAAATTCTAATATCTTAAAGCGCCTTTCATTCGTCCTGTGGTTGATCATAGATTTGTCTTTCGACTGGGAATCCAGGCAATACTGTATTAAGTATCACGTAAATTCCATCCACAACCAACCAGATTACGAACATTCTAAAATTCTAATATCTTAAAGCGCCTTTCATTCGTCCTGTGGTTGAACATAGATTTGTCTTTCGACTGGGAATCCAGGCAATACTGTATTAAGTATCACGTAAATTCCATCCACAACCAACCAGATTACGAACATTCTTTAATTCTAATATCTTAAAGCGCCTTTCATTCGTCCTGTGGTTGATCATAGATTTGTCTTTCGACTGGGAATCCAGGCAATACTGTATAAAGTATCACGTAAATTCCATCCACAATCAACCAGATTACGAACATTCTTTAATTCTAATATCTTAAAGCGCCTTTTATTCGTCCTGTGGTTGATCATAGATTTGTCTTTCGACTGGGAATCCAGGCAATACTGTATAAAGTATCACGTAAATTCCATCCACAACCAACCAGATTACGAACATTCTAAAATTCTAATATCTTAAAGCGCCTTTCATTCGTCCTGTGGTTGATCATAGATTTGTCTTTCGACTGGGAATCCAGGCAATACTGTATAAAGTATCACGTAAATTCCATCCACAATCAACCAGATTACGAATACTTTCCCTACTTCTAAAAACTAATGGAAACATCAATTTGTTTTGCCGCCCTGCCTCACTATCGTTACCTTGATGCTCCCAATTGTCCCGTTTGCATGCAGACCAAGTCGCCGTTTTGTTCGATCCAACCAACGAGAACTGATCGTTTCGGGATGATTTTCATTCTTATATAGTGAGGAAAGTAGGGTAAAGGTCAATACGAAAAACAGGAAATCTCTGAAAGATAAGATATTACGTGAAGCTCACGCCAAGAACAACGAATTTCATATCTGACACCATGATCTCTATGTGATATCAATCTTTGTTCTTAAATCATTACTGCTCCCAGTATATGCGTTTCTTAGAAGAAGATAATCAATGGATTCGATAAATGTCATTTTGCTTCCAACAGTTGCATTGCTTGTTGTAAGATGAAGATTTGAGATTTCAAAAAACAAGAATATTTAGATGTGTGGAGGGAAGAAGAAGAACAAATATAAGAAGGGAGGTGCTATTACAGTTCCCTCGAAAGAGGGCAAGGATATCCCATCCCCTTCTGAAGATGCTCAGAAGACAAAAAATGATGATGAAGTGGTAAAAGAGAAGACGAAGTCGGCAAAATTAGAAAAGGTTTCCTACAGTAAATGATTGACTGAGACTGTTTGTTTTCAGAAGAGCTCTGAAATAAAAACGAAATCTGGAGATAAAGAGAAACAAAAAGGTGATAAAACAACTGAAGTTGAGAAAGGAGGAAAAGCTTCTGAGAAGGATAAAAAGACAGATGAAAGGGAAAAGGAAGATGAAAAAGGGGAGAAAAAGGAAGAAGAAATTGATAAAAAGAAGGAAGAACCGAAGAATAGTGGAAACCCTGACGAAAAGGTACAACAGTTCATAACCTCCTTCACAGTATCTCCTATTTTCAGCAAGCAGTTATCAGTGATCCAATCGTTACACCAGAAACAGATGAGTATCCAACATTGGAAGATGAAGCTGAAAAAACAAAGAAAGAAAAAGAGAAAACGGACAAGGGGAAGAATTGATAACAGAATGAAGGCTTATGTGTCAATGAAATTGTTTTCAGAAATGTTTATTGAGCATAGAAGAGATATTCATAAATGCGGTGAACATGCAAATATCACATACAAAAAATAAATAAAAAGCAATTTGGCATTAGTATCATTATAGAATAAATTGATTTCTTTGGCCAGTAGATTAACGGAGAGAATAGTTATTGACTCTTTGTCTGGTAGGCCCTAACGGCAGCAACTCTCTCAACAACGGGCGGATGAGTGTGAACACACCAGGAATATAGCGAATCGTTGATTGGCATCGAAAGATTGTCTACTCCAAGCTTTGTCAGTGCACCAATCAGATTGTCTCCATGACCAAGTTTAGCAGCAAACTCGTCGGCTGCGAATTCGGCAGAACGAGAATGAACAACTTGAGCGGTGTGGGCTATCTGGTTGTAGAGAGCAAGAACAAATTGGAACACCAGCATCATTCCAATGATTGGTGGAGTGTCTTTGTATCCGAATCCTTGGTATAAAGCATCCCACTTGTAGAAGTAAGCGAAAACGGCAAAACAGAAGAATAGATTGACTTCAGCTAGAAAAAATCAAGATTGTTGTTTGATAGTTTTCAAAATCACTCACTGATAACTAGGTTGATGAGTGTGTGCCAGAGAGCCCAGTGCCCAAGTTCGTGTCCCAATACAGCCACCACTTCATCGTTGTTCATCCCTCTTTTTTTGTCGTTCTCAGTTTCTTCAATTTTCTCACCAGCTTCTTCATATAACTTGTGCACCTTCTCCTTTTCATTTCCGCTCAGCAAAGTATCATAGAGTACGATACGCTTATTCTTCCAGAATCCGTACATATAAGCATTGGAGTGAGCAGAACGTTTGGAGCCATTTACAACGTAGAGCTTGGTAAGAGGATAGCTGAGGGAGGCAGCCAATTGCTCGATTTTTGTTTTAAGATCCCCGTCTGGCAGTGGGAAGTATTTATCGAACAGCGGAGCAATGAATGTTGGATAAATGGTCATCAATAGCAAAACGATGACAGAAAGGAACAACCAAATGTAGACGAAGAAGTATGGTCCTCCATTGACAACAATCCATTCAATACCGTAAACAATTGGTACAGTGAGTGCAAATCCGACAAGCATCTTCTTGATTTTATCGACGAAATAGAATCCGACAGTCTGCTTGTTGAATCCGTGAGCTTGTTCGATGACAAATGTGGAGTAGAGATCCCACGGAAGATCAATTATAGTCTCGATAATTGAATTGATACCAAGAAATATAGCTACATGAAATGGATATTGCGAAGTAGAATACCAGAGGAAGGGGTAATAACCACCGATCAACTGAGCCTGGAATTATTTGATCTATATAATCGAAAATATCTTCAGATAACTGTACTGTCAAAAGAAACTGGTTGAACCAACTGTGGAAAAAACCGAACTGGTGATTGTCAATCTTGTAGTCTCTTGCTTTCTTATAGTCTTCCTCCCCAATAAGTTCCTTCACCTCTTCTGGCCGTTTTTCAGCATCTTGATGTACTCTGTGAGTGGTGGCATAAGGAGATATTCATGAAAACATTCGAAAACTTACTTGTACTGACGGTAGGTGATATATTGGTCCCATAAGAAAAGGGCCCAATTTGTTGCTAACAGTGTTTTGAATAGACAACTAGCGTCCATTCTGAAAGATGTGAACTGGTTAGTAGGTGCGGGATAGAATAGAGGAAAATAAACTGTTAGATTCGAGTGAAACGAACAAGAATGACGAACTTTAATAAACATTGAAATATATCGCGAAGGATTCATTCAAATTACAGATAGACATCGGGAGAGATTATCGTTGAAACGGTTATTTACAATTTTACACGGAATTTTTTCCCTGTAGGGATGAAGTGAAGTGAATATGGGAAACAAGCAATAGTCATTATAAAAAAACGACCTTAGAACAATTATTCAGCATTAAGAAGCTCCTGAATTTCAGCTTCCCATGCGTCCTCGTCTTTTCCTCCTGTTTTCTCGACAACGTCTTCGTAGTCGTTCAAATCGGCAAGAATTTCTTTCTCCCATTCCTCATCTGAAATAGAATGCAACTCTTTCATTTGAACTTCTATTCAAAAACGTTTCACAAAAAAGCTGATAACATACCGACACTTGTCAAAGTTTGTTCTCCTGGAGCTGCGGGTTGTTCACAAACAGTTTCTTTAATTTCTTCCTCGTCTTCTTCACTACTCTCGGCTTTCGTATTGTTTTCTTCAACTAGTTTCACTTCTAATTTTTCTGTTTCAAGTTTTTTCTCTGCAATTGGCTCTTCTACTTTGACTTCTGGTTTATCGGATACTTCCGGAACAGAAACAGATAATTCTTCCATTTTCTGAATATCGTCTGATTTCTTTTCATCTGCGGTTGCCACGCTTGCAATAGGCGTTGGAGTAGTTCTTCCAGCTCCCTGTGCCAGCATAGACTGCCGAATGAGTCCGATGCGGTAGAAATAGTTTTGCCAGAACTGATTTTCCTTCACTCTAAATTTTTTTTCTCATGAACCTGATTTTCTAGTAAATCTATACTTACTGTTTTGGTACAAGTTGGAATCGAACATTAGCCAGATTTGGATCTTCTTTGAGCAACAAAGCTGCCATTGCTTGTTGTTGTTCGTAGGTATACTCGCTGTTTGCCGCCGAGTCACGAAGAAAGTTTCTCGTATCGGTTGATAGTGACATCATCTGCTTTTTGGCAAGAACCTCATCTGGGAGTCCCTGCCATGGTAAGTCAATGTTTTTCAGCTTTTCTCGCTCTTCTTGTAATTGCTTCTCAAAATCGTCCTGCTCTTTGTTCAGATCTCCAAGCATTGTCTGAAAATAATTCCCGTCATCGGTAGGATATATTCTAAAGACAAAAATTTAAATAAATCGCATCTCTTTGAAAAAAAAACCAATAACTAACATTCTCAATAACTGCGTTTTTGACTTCTCCGAGCTTCTTTCCCGCATCTTTCGCATACTCAAATAGTTTGCTGGATGCAACTCCACTGCCAGTTTTTATTCCACCGAAAAGAGCAGCCATCGACTTCTTGGCTGTTTCAGTTGCCGATTCTTGAGGGGTCGACGATTCTTGAGTATTCCCTGCATCAATACTTTGACTAGTTTCCACTGACTCTTCAATTTTATTCGGATTCTCTTTGATATCCTCGTTTGACCCGTTTCCGGATTCTGAAGGATTGGGACTTTCAGCGACTTGCTTAAAACTTTGCTCGATTGTCGATTTTGCATCGTTCATTTTTTTCTTCATATCTGCCAGAAGCCAGGACATGTTGTGTTACTGTAAAACATATATTAAATTCGATATTAGATTATTTGAAGAATTAAAAAAAAACATCTCACCGAAATCGGAGTAGGAGAGAATTTCAGAAGAAACAAAACGAGGTAGCTCTTTTATGGCTTATGCAATAAAGGATTTCGGGGAGTTTGTTTTTGAACAGGGATCAGATAAAAAGTATCACAATGAATAAGAACGAACCATATGGCAAACAACATCAAAGAATACTTGTAAAGTGAAGAATGGCCTAAAATTTAGAAAATGGGAAAACAAATTGAAACTTAAATTCAATAAAATAGTTAACAACGAAAAGGCGACATATGGACCCGTTTAGTAATGTTAGAATTTTGAAAATCCACATAGAATTAGTTTTGGTAGTTTCATGAAAGAGCACATATGTATCTTCCCGTAAGAAAAGAACATTTTGGTTCGATATCTTCAAAGTTTCAAAACTTTTCATCCAAGAGAAACATCAGGAGCGTAGTCACACATCGTTTGTAGAACAGTCGCATAAAGTCCAGACGTTTTTTCTTCCGTAACATCATGTCGGAATAAAACAGTGGCCCAAATCGATAATTGTCCTGAGATTGGTAAATGACAAAAGCTTAAAAGCTTTTTCTCACCTTTAAGTTCGTATTTCTGGCTGAAGAACTCGCGAAGCATCAGACAAACGAGTTCAAGAACAGCTTGATTCGGTTTGGGAAGACTGGAACGAACAACAGTCCACAATCTGAACGAAGTTCAGTTATACATAGTATTAGGTTTTAAAAACCAACTGTCTGGCGTCAGTTCTGTATTTGATCATTTCTTTATGGATAATCTGGAACATTCCCTCGAGAATGATCGGCTCATCAAGTGAATCGAGGAGTCGAATCAAGGCACTGTACAGCATGAAAGATGACGCGATTTGGCCTGTTTGAACGATTTTTTCCATGATAGTTAGTAATTTGCACTTACTCAAATCATCTGGCTGACCAGTTTCTAGTGCCGATCGAATTCTATTGAACACTTCATTATCTAGTTCTTCTTCAATATCCAATTGTCTTGCTCCTCGAACTCTGAGAGCAATAATAAGACGATAAATTACTCGCGGAACATCAGGAGGACAGTCATCGGATGGTAAGTTATCGGCGAAGTCATCCTAAAACACATTTTTTATATCTGAGCTTTCTACAAAAAAACTAACGAAATCGATGAGATTTTTCTCTTTCTTCGGTCTGGTTGCGAGAAGCTTTTCTAAAGTGCTTCCAAAGCAAGAGTTATTATATATGGCAGTGACCGGAATGAAGTAATCACGTCCATTTTCCAAATGTAAGACAAGTATTTCTTGTAGTTGACCGTTTCGCAATATATCTTGAATCCTGCGGACAATATCGGTGCTAATTGACACAGTTAGATTTATCTGAAAATTGTAATAAGATTGGAACACCGGGAAAAATAGTTTACCTCCATAGAACTTCCTTGTGGAATTTGATAATGAGTTGGTGTCACCTGAACAGAAAGTCATTGGTATTTCTCGAATGAATACTCTCTTGAAAGGGATGGGGAAGATGATGCCAAAAAGAGAAAGAAAGAGAAGCTTCAGATTCTTATCTCCAACCGGAATACTGTCTCGCTTTTTCTTTGTCATTCTCCTCATTGTCTTTCAGTTATTCAACTCTTTATGAAAAAGATCGAACATGCAGTACACTCATTTAGATAGGAATCTACCAATGTCCTTCATTCAAAAAAAGCTAATTAAACTTACCATAAGCCATTTCTCGCAAATCTCTTGATTATTCTTCGCATTCGGTCGGACTTTGAAAGAGAATCGCACCTGAAAAACAATCTCTATCGCTTTTTGATTGGAATAGGGGATTCTGTTGACACAAAAGGAGGTCATATGATGAGGAACATATATTGAATTGATCATTTTGAATAAACAACGATTTCAGTGTCAATACGTCGAGGGATTTGGACGGAGAACTATATACGATTGGGTATATGCATGATGAGAATGGGAAACTAGTCGATTATGACTAGGAAAATATAGATTTACGACATTCAGCAACTTTATATATACTATATATATACTGCCGGAACTTTTATAAAAAATATCATGTATTTCCCAAATCTCACCTTTGATTTTCCCACATTCTGCACTATGACACTACGAGTTTTTGGTTCCAAATAATTGACGATTCCAAAATCGACTTCACTCAAACTCAATTGTACTTGTGGCAACTCTTCATTTGCTCGTCGATCAGCTTCCCGTATTGCTTCCTCGTACACATTGTTCGCCCCACTTTCGTTGATCTTTTTCACTTTCAAATTGAAAATAGCTCGCACTGGCTTATGGTCCGAAATCGTGATTGAATCGATACTTTCCATCGGCCGTCTACAACACATTTTTTGATCAATTTCCGAGAAAAAATGTTAACTACATTAGTTCTAATCCCACTTGTGGATACTTTTTGAATGTCAAAATACGATCAGTCCATGCCGGAACTCTTCCTTTTTCACTTGTATCCCAAATACTGGTTCCACAATCATACTTGTATGTTGGTCGGAATGGAAGTTTAGATGGTTCTTCGAAGTCTTTGAATACGGTTCCACGTGACATTTGCTCACGAAGCTGAAATTTTGAATTTTTAAATGAATAATCCCAGCGTTAATAGATCACCCACTTGACAATACTGCAGTAAATCTGGAAATTTCTCACTCGAAGCTATTCGTCGTACTTCATCATTCGAGATTCCATAAATATCAGTATTTAGTCGATAGTTCAAATCACCAAACCAAAATACAACATCATGATCGTAAAGGCACATTACTGGAACTTCAAGAGGGCGATCTCGCTGAAACTAATCCAAATGAAGATGGGAAAGAAGTCACAGTGAAAACTTACATATCCTTCTTGTTGACTCCTAGGATAAAAAACCATATCATTGTAAATGTCTCGAAAATCTTGATTCCTCCTTTCTAGTTCGTTGTTTCCAGCTGCGAAATGTGCATTCACGAAGCAAACCCAAGTGTCATTCATTCGCATCGAAATTGCCGTTCCTCCTTTGTTGCCTAATTTATTAACAAGAACAGAGATTCCAGTTGCCACATACTTCACATTCACATCACTGACACGTACTTTACTATGAACCGATTGGAAAACGATGACGAAGATTCCCACGAGTCGCATCGAACCAACCTGCATTTTTTTTAGAATGAAATCTTGAAAAAAGTAGGTTCAACTATTAAAATATAATTATCAAAAAAAAATACTTACAACATTATAATTAGTTCGTCCGCCTGGTAGAGATTGATGAATAGCATCAACCCATCCTTCCATTTTCTTGGTATTGTCGATAATATAGGTTCCAACGGAAAGGTCCATTTCTTGCAGCCTGAAAACTGTGTGATTTGTAAAATTCTAGAAGTCAGCTTCTATGATTCTACCTAGTTCAACACTCACCATTATTTGTGAATTCTTCACTGTAAACTCTCAGCAAAACAGAAAAATCTTATCATTTTCTGAAGCTTATCTTTTTTTTCTAATTTTCAGTGCATAAACAAACGTGCTGATTATTTTTGTTTAATCAGCAAAAATACTCACCCAACTGCATAGAACTCCGCGATATCTTCGCGTTTTTGAGAGAACCATGATGAGAACGATGATAATGGACTTTTTCCATTTACGTTGAATGTTGATACACAAATTTTGACGTCTTGAAATGTGCAGAACCTGTAATTTTACAAATTAAAAATAAAGTCTGGACTAAAACTGAGCATAATGTATCATTTTTTAAATAATCATATTCAGATGGTGTTTTTACAGTAATTACTTACTTATGCATCCATTCTCTCATAACCTCATCAACTTTAGCATCTCGTCCTTCAATCCAATTGCACCGTTGCTTCGTGTAAAACATCGTCGTCGCCATTTTGCTTCGGAAGAGACGGGACACGTCGCTGGCGACGCTTCTCTTCCGGTTTTCCCTGCAATACACGGGCCTTAGTTTCTCGATTTGGAAATTTTCAAAGTGTGCTTGGTAAAAACAAGGTTTTATGAGTTAAACTAGGCTGATAGCAATGGCCCTCAGATGAAACGTGATGAACAAACACAGAAAATACTATTTCTTTGTATGCTTCTCTTTTTCCCTCCATCGTCAGTTCTCTCTCGAGTTTCGGGTACGTAAGTGTGCGGAGAGACGAATGAAGAATTATTTCAATGTGCAAACACTACAAGGAACACCGTATTCCTCTTTAAACGAATGATACCATTTTCCCAGTTCTCACAAAGTTTATGAAGTTGTTTATATACAAAGTTCTCTTCTTTCGTTTAGAATCATTCTCCCATTTTTGATGATACTGAAAGATGAGAACAACTAGCGGTGTAGAGAGACGAAACTCATGAAACTAGAATGATGACGTGTGAAGAAGAGTTCTTTTCGAAAGTTGAGAGTTGAGAAGAAGGAACGATGAAATGAAGGATTGAGTCAACAAGGTGCGGATCGGGAGAAATCGAATCAATTGCACTTGATCTTTTTAATAGCATTTGTCACGATAATAACTAAGTTTAGATCGAAGTTGAATATCTGAAGCCTGGAAAGTTCTTTATTTTTTCTTTTCGAATTCCATAACCCTGATGAAGAACTGAATTACCAGTATGACATGCAACGCACACTATCGTACAGTAATCCTGAGAAAAATATCAACAGATAATTTCCAGACTGTCCCTGAAACAGTTTTTTTTTTCGAAAAACGTCTTTCAAAAATGTAATTCCTGTTGTAGAAGATCTTTCAACAATTGGAATTGTGAATAATGAGCCCATCTCTCTCATCTCTTTTCCGTTTTTTCACCACAGAAGCTGGAAGGAAGCGTAGAAAGCAGTAGTATCCTTCGTCTACCACCACTACCAAAAAGCAACACACCCATAAATGAAAAAAGAGACTGAGACGAAGAAGGGAAGAAGCTCATCGTCGTCGTCGAAACGGGCCGCACATCGAAATTGAATAAAAGGGAGAAGAAGCTGAGAAGAGACGCAGAAAGAGAGGAAACCTAACAGACTGGCTGCTTCTGCTGATTGTCACAAAGCGAGACGACGAGATCGATTCGCGAAGTGAAAAAAAGGAGAAGCAGCAGTAGCAGTAGACTCGCACACTCGCTCACACATCTCTGGCATACAGAGGCTTTCGAAGCTCTCTTAGAGCCATAGAGTGAAATAGAGAATGAGAGGCAGCAGACTGCTCGATTATCGGAAATCATTGGGCTGCAGGGGACCCGGCGACTGGGTAGGGCGCCTCTCTCGTCGCCTGCGCTGTTGACTTTGTCCGTCTGCGTGTCAATTCTGGAAGAAGGCTTCGTCCTATGTCTCGTATTCCCGCTCAACAGCCCCACATAGGCACACACATACACTCATTCGCTCACTCTCCACACTCGCTCACATATACACACATAAGCACCCCTCTCCGCCCACCACGCACCCAGCAGCCCTCATCCTCGGAGGAGAAAGAAATAGGGAGCGAGAGAGTCAGAGAACTAGAGATCCGAGCATTTCGGCCTTACTATTTTATTATTTTTCATTTCTATCATCATCATAGCCATCTGATCTCATGCCACGTGATATATACTTGATCGAGACTCTATAGTCCTTTTACAGAACCTCAACATTGATTTGAAGGAAGGACAAGAGAAGCGGTCGAGTTGGTTGAGACACGCCGCTCTCAAACCCCGCATTTTGCATGATGCCACCGTTGACCAAGGTAAAACTACTACCGTACATAGGGTTACTGTATGTCGAAGATTCAGATCGAGGTGCTCGCGAAGCGAGTGATGGAAGGTGCGCAGCTCAAAACGCACAAGTACTTCCGAATCGCCGTGCCTCACGCCATCACCGGTCAACAATTAATAGCTCTCGTTCTGGAACGAGTAAGTTTACTTTTCATCTGATCACAATGAACTATTTCGATATATTGAAGGGTGCCCCGGATGATGAGGCTGAAGCGAGTCACCTGGCGAGTTTACTTCTTCATCATGGTTACATGTTTCCAGTTATTGAGCATGTTTGTTTTAACATTTCTAGATAATACAGTAGCCAATAATCATGGTTTAGGGACAACCATTCAAAGATGACGGAACCCTGTACAGGCTTCAAAGGCCGTACTTTTGGCCATCACAAGCCGAACTTGTACCTGATGTAGAATACGGTTAGTGATGAAATTCATTAATTCTCTCATAGAAAGCATAAAAACGTTTTAAGAACCAATCAGCCGAGACATTTTTCGAATTTTTGTGATTTAATTACTTTCGTGTATGACAGGAAAAAACTGTATTTTTCAGCTATCTACCTCAATAAACGATTACTCAGGAACGAGCAAAAACACGGGCTAGAAGAGGATGAGGTCGAATCTTTCAATAGGTAAGCATTCCAAACTTTTAATCAAAAATGATACTGACTTGACATTGCGAGAATCTATGCCGTTAGAATAAACCTGCTTATAAAAACAGCAAAGATGTTGAAATCTGGCATATCAAGCATGTTTTATTGAATCCAACCAAACACACTTTTCAACCGAATCTTACTGTAGCCAATCTCTATTCTTCGGAAGAATAGAATAATAATAACTATATCCAGTCATTGGGATTATGAATTCGTACATTTTTTACGAGCTGTACGACTACAGATTTGCCATTTTGTAAATTGAAAAAAAAACGACATAAACTGAAAACTGACACGAAACAAATCCCCGTAATTTCCAGCTACATCGAACCTCTGATGGTATCTAATTTTCAGACTCGCTGATGTCCTCGCTCACATGTGGGCATTCATAGTACAACAATCAGAACTTCAATTGAAACAACAAAAAGAGAAAAAGAAAGTGGACAAAGTAGTTTTTGATTCTGAAGAACGAGCCTTTTGGAAAATACGGAAGCCTAGTCGAGGTGGTCCGAACTTTCTGGAAGATCCTTATATGAAAACAGAAAAGAAAATACGAAGGCAGAATGCACAAGGTTATAGATGTTTGATGGATAGACTACGATTTGCAATTAAGACGAAGCCATGGCTGAAAGCACTAAAAGCCTCTGATACGTAAGTGACACCATCTAGTTGAAAATATCATTTGACTATTAAAAAACGTAGTTTAAACCGAATGTCATTTCAATGAAAACAAAAGCTATAATTTTCAAAAAATTTCCCAATTATAGAATGGTCACATGGGTAGATCAACGAGCAGATTTCGATCCTTTCCTACATCCTCCACAACCTTCCAACCCTTGGATAAGTGATGAAGCATCTTATTGGAACCAGCCTACTGATACGTAAGAATCTTTTCTAGGAAATTCGTGATTATATATATTCTCAGATCGAGTGCTGAGATTCCTACTGAAAAACGGGTAAAACGATGGGGTCTCTCCGTGCAAGAACTAGTGAAAGACCCCATAGGAAGACAGGTTCTTGAAACATTCCTAGAATCTGAATTCTCTTCTGAAAACATACGATTCTGGATAGCGATACAAGATTTGAAATATGCACCGAACGAACAAATATATCAGAAAGCAGAAAGGATACGAGAAGAATTTTTGGCTCAGGGAGCACCTGCACAAGTTAATGTAGATTCTCGAACTCTCGATCAAACATTAGATTGTATCTCAAAAGCAAAAGATGCTTCTCAGATGAGATTCGCTTTTTATCATTCTGAAGAGCACGTCTTCACACTGATGGCCAAAGATTCATACCCGAGATTCGTAAGATCACAAATCTACAAAGCGGTTTTGACGGCAGCTCAACAACACGGAACGAAACGGTTGGGATGGCGCAATTTCGTCTTCAATATGGGTACTACTAAAAAACCAACTTCCAGTAAACCAGCAAAGGCAAGATTTTCCAGGGTGATTATGTATGAAAACTTTGATTCTCTTCAGCCGCAAGATTCAATTGGAACAAGTCAAGCGCTTCCCAAACAACTATCTTCTGATTCTTTACCGGTTCGACAAGCTCACGGTGTCAAGTGAGTATCTCATTGCTTGAAAAAATATGAGACAACGTTTTTTCCAATTTCTTCGACCAACGTTTTGGGACTCCAAGTCTGACAAAAAACCCATCAAGCCCTAAACCCATGACCTACTCTTCAACCCGTTTTTTCTTTGCAGGCCGGATCCCGAATGACGTCATTCTTTTCTCACTGCTCCTTCTCTTTCTTATGCGTGTATGTACGTGTCTGCGTCTCTCTGTACATTTTATTCTTCGTTTTCACCCAGCTCTTTCTCAGCAACCAAATCAAATAACGGCCATCAAAAAAGGAAATGCTCTATCACTACCGTAACCCGACTATTATAATCAACATGTTGAAGCGAACATTTGTCATGTGTAACATCAAAAACACCTCAAAACAGAAATCTCGAAGAGTTCCCCCGATTGCATATTTTGAAACCAATCTTTACCTTTCCAAATCGATCGATAGTACATGTAATTCCAGTGTCTCTCCCATTCTACTAGTCCATAATCCACACCCACCCCTGCCAGTTTCCCAGATCATAATATAGTCATTTCTAATCCTTTTCTCATCAATGCGTGTACAAGATGTTATATTTTTAATAATCCTACAAAAATCAGTTTTCTTTCCCTTATAGTTGAATGTTCTCCTGCTTTCTGGCACTTTTTTCTTTTTTTTTGTTTTTAAAAGTATCTGTAAGGTACCGCTAGCGTATTTAGGTGTTTCAGCCTAACCCCCATTTAACAACCTCTTATTTAATTTCAAAAAGATAAAAACTTTTCAAAAGTTTCTTTCATTTGCGCAAACCGGCGATATCAAACGTCAGTTTTACGATCATTTCAAATCATTCTTTCTATTTTTCTCTCATTCTACCTGGTGTCGTTGGCTCGAAGAATCAATCTTATGAGTTAACTAATGGAATTGTTACGTAATATATTAATGTGTCTGTAGATGATTATTTTCAGCTTTTTGTAGGCGTTGATGATTAATGAACTTATTTATTCTTACTTCTTTCGAATCTTCAAACTGAGAACAATGAAAGTTCGCTCCGCGAAAATAAGAGGGTTTGTAATAAACCCTCATCGACTCAAAATATGTAGTGGAAAAATATATAACTATGAAACTTGTTTGAACAAGTAAGGGTGTCATCGTTTCTCAAATCGGTGGTAATTCTTACTAGAAAATTAGTAGAAACAGGCTCATAATGGCCTCAATTATTCGACGTGATAAGATGGTACACCATGAGCTTCCAGCTTCGTGTTTAGACAATCAAACAACCCGGAGAACCAATCAAAACTAGGCGCTGCACAAAACTCTTCGAAACTGTAGAATTATAATATATGACACTGAGAAAACAGCTCTCAACTGCATCCAAACCAGAAACATGATGTGAATGTTTGTACAAACAACTGACTCCTCGCAGCATCTGCCTATTTCAGATTTCGAGTACACCTTCAGTAGTATACAGAATTCATAAGGGTCAAATTGTATATGAACCTTTTTACATTAATTGTATGTGTCCAGGCATCAAATATCCTACATATTCTGTAAGCCAACTTAATGAGTCAATCCAGATTGCTCTTATGTTTCTATTCAAAGTTGGCTCTCTTTCTCACCCCTTCATAAATTGAATACAATGGACAATACGTTAGATTGCACTGCAATTACTGCTGACAGCCTGCTAGTTCCCACCCACTTTCAAGTATCATCCTGTGTACCATATGTTGCTCCTGAGACATCACTCTACTTTTAAACACTACAACATTTTCGTTTTGACTCTAAAATGTCTTCCTCTTCTGATGATGCCGCCTTCATTCGAATCATTCGGATCAAGAGCGCAAATGGTTCTACGAAAATGCTAGAAATCCCGGCTAAACTCGACTTGGAAAGACCGAAAAGACCAAGGACGGTGTTCACTGACGAACAACTCGAGGTTAGTTTCAAAAAATTGTTTTTGCCTAGCATTCGAAATTCAGAAGCTCGAAAAATCATTCAATGATTCTGGATACTTAAATGGAGCTACACGTGCGAAATTGGCCGAATCACTGGGCTTGAGTGACAATCAGGTGAAGGTGTGGTTTCAGAACAGAAGAACAAAACAAAAGAAGATTGAATCGAAGTGAGAGAAATGGGACCTTTCCTAACAAAACCTGCCATAATTCTAGAGAACCAGTGAAATCAACACCCGAATCTACTAACGCCACAGAAAACTATGCGAAATACTACCAAAACTACTGGACTGCCTCCGCCTTTCTATCGAACAATTTCGTTTCGTCATAATCATTCCAAGTCATTGAGTCTTTCTACTTTTTGATAAAAGGACAATGGAAACTCACCTCTTACTGATAATTTTCTTCTTTTGTTGCCTTGAATCGGCTCAGTCTCCTCTCACTTTTACGTCTCCTTTGAAGTGTTGTCCAGCCTTCTGAAATGTTACTCATTTTGAATAATAAAACTCATAATCTTTTGTTTTATGTAAGCATAGAGAGTCATTTAAGGTAGGCAGTTTAATAATGGAAAAAGAAGATTAGAAAAACTGCTCTGTTTGATGTATTAGTTGGTGAGCACTGCAAGAATGTTCGATACCCTTGACTACGTGGCATTAAAGCCAAGAGATTTCTAACTTTTGGCTTATTATTGTGATGGACTACGCGTTTTGGTTTATAATCAGCAATAGTATTGAAACATTGACGTCACTAACTTATCTAATAATGGAATGAAAACGTAGAATGCATAAAATTGGAAGCTTGTCGAGTGACAAATTTCAATTTCACTTTCAATACTCTCTACCGTTCTTAAAGGCGCATGCCCTTACTCAGGGTTGGGTTTCGAAACGATTTCCATTCCTTCCTCCTGTGCTTTTTTTCTTTTTCTGAAAAGCTTTTATTTTTTTATTTTTTTTGCTTCGCGTTCTATTATTTGATACAAAATCGTATCATATGTGGTTTTAACTTAAAAAAAAGTGACACCACTGTACGAATGCAGACCGCCGATCATGTTTTGTCAAAAGAAAAATAAAACAGCAATGTTCGCCTTCTCACCTCTGTTTTCTTGTAGACCTTGTAGTTCCATTTTGAAGTTACGTCTTCTTTTCTAGTCAAATTTGTAAGAACCGATGTTGTTTTAAACAACGAGTGAAAAATACGTTGTATGTCCGATGTAACTTTGGCTGTGGATGTTGAAGCAAACGCCGTTTTCAGTTTCCGAGCGACAGCGAGATCTGCTGCTATTTCCATGGTAAATCTCCAAAAGGCCTTTCACAATCTTTCTTTCTTTCTTTACAAATTCGTCATTCGATTCAAAAGTAGTTCTACCACTTCAACGGTCCTTGAAAACATACTCTTGATCCGTTTCTCTTCTGTACAGGTAATCGGTTTTGTTCCACCTCTGCTACAAATTCCGAAGCTATCAAGTGTATATTGCATAAATTATATACTATTTATGACAGTTGGAAGAACTGTTATTTCCAGGACCTTCGTCACTTGTTTCGAATGAGTCATCGGTAGTTGTCGCCTTCCGAACTGTTGTATCTACTTATTCAATGTCTCTGCGCTTATAAATTCTTCTCACTCTTTTCACATGTTCGATTACTTTCTCAATCGGCCTCCCAAGAGGGTCGCGTCTCGTACGGGAGACTCAAGAGATGGTGACTGTGCGCATCGAAGAGAAAGCAGACCAAAGAGACTCCTTGCCTTACGGTGCCGGCGGCCCGACTACTCACCTTTTCGTACCAGAGGACTGTCTCCTCGTTCTCTTCGTCTCTTGGATTTTCAATAGTCTATACAGTTTTCGCAATGACGAGTCAAACCAAATAGCCATGGGCGATTCGCGCAATTTTCTCCTCTACTTACTCTTTTCCTGTTCTCTAAACTTTCTAGTGTTGGTGTTTCCACGTGGAATCTCTTTTGCATATGACGAGATGAACATTTTCATCTCGTTTTTACAGTTCAGCCAGGATGATCCTCCGAAAAACCTAATTTGCGTTGTCTCTATTACTTCTTTTTCTTATTTCTTTCATCTATTTTTCAATGGTAAACAAGTGAAGCGTGTCAATTATGGGATGGCTTTCACATACACACAAACACTGAAAATAGAAAAAAAAAGAGATATAGATATTCCATCCAAATATATAGACACTGCGATCATCGCCAACATCATCGTCAACTTTGTCCTATGTCTACTGTTATTACGCATCTCCTATTTGATAGATTGCTTCTACAACTACAACTATTATAGTTGTCTACTATTGTATTGAGTTTCCAATCGGTGACACGGTTTTCGACATAGTTTTATACTTCTATTGACACATAATACCCAATTGGAGGGTCGTTAGATGTTGTTGAGGTGTAGTAGAATTTCTCGTTGTTTTCATTTTTCTAAATAAAAAAAGAATCATGTTCACTCTCGTTTCTTCAATATTTTTATTTACGTACATTGGTCTTTCACAACCGGTTCGGGTTCGGAAATCCTTTCTTCGATTCATTCTATACAAGTTTTTCCCACGTAATCCCAATTACTTTGATGATTCCCACTTTGAGGACTAAGAAAACCACCTCTGCTATGGTCGGATTCTCTTTTGACGTTGTTGTCAGAGAAAAGTGAAAACAATCAAATTAAATGAAAAAAGAATTTTGGGATGGTCTTAATTCAGTTTTGAGAAACTGAAACCTTCGGATTCGTCTGACTTCCTTGATTAGCAACTGTAGCGCCCTCTGAATTGCTTGTCTGCCATCAAACTCGGAAGCCCACTTCTGAATGTTTTGCTCCACTTACAAGTCCTGACGAACACTATGTTCATTTATATTAGACTTTGAAGGTGATGTGAATATGCCTGCGTCTCCTCATGAATAGTGTTCTTTCTAGTTCTTGCTTCTCCTAAAGCTCCATCCGTCCGTCCGTCCATCGACAGGGACACAATTCATTCACTTATTCGCTTCCACACACATACACAACAAACCTAACCTCGTCTTCGTCACTGCCTTCTTTTTTTGGCTTACCCGTTTAGGCTTTTTCTATCTGCGTCTCGTCCTTATCAAGTGTTATTTTATCCCAGCGAAAAAAGGCAAAGCAAAGCATGTCAACAATTATGAAAAATGAACAAAAACCTCTCAGAGAAAAGAGATATTCGGCAGAAAATGACAGGATGTCTAACCATCCATTTTCGTAAAGGATATCTTTAACTTTGCGCACCCCTCTTTATCTATGTCCTCCGTAGAATGCGATATTTATGAACAATATCTATTTCATCCTTCGCCGACTTAGTTTGTTCCGTTCTTCTTCCGTTCAAATACAATTTTATTTATTTTAATTTGAGTAGACGAAAATACCAAAAACAGCGTCTACAAAACGCTTGAATCCTATTATTTGATCCATGAATTATTCATTCACTCGAAAATAATCTTTCCGAATCAAAACCAAAAAGCTTATGAAAGATCTTTCACTCGTTCTGTCTCCTTTTCCTATTCTCGTTCCCCTTTTTTCATGCTTTTCAGCTGTTCCACACCCCCACATTGAATGTTATTCGCTAGTTTGGTGCCCTTTTCGGGAAGATGCGTTTCTTTCTTCTGTCCGGATTATCCGCCCACCGACAACAATTTGGTTTCTTGCAAATCTCATTTTTCACTGATTTCGAGATTTGAGAAATCTACAAACTAGCATCTCTCTTGCAAAACAACCTATTTTGACTGGAGTAATAGACTCTGACTCTATACAAACTAGCAGAACAATCATGTGTTTTATATACTGTTTTTTTGTGTTCAAAACTATTCGAATCTCTTAAGAAAAATATCATTAATTAAGTTCGCCTTCTAACACTAATTCTGTTAATTCTGACAGTGCGGTAGATCATCATTAAATCGATATCTTTTGTTGTTTGCGATTCTTCTTATAAACACGTTCTACCTACGTTCGAACAGCCGAACCGATTCGCTTCATTTTGAACAACGGAGGGAGTGTGCGCTCGCTCAGAAGCCGAATAGGTCGGTTGAAACAGCGCAGGTAAGGAGGAGAGCACCACACAGATTTGATTGTTTGTTTGTATTGACAGGGTGGGATGGAAACGAGACTGCATACGCTAAATTTTAGAGCTTCTGGGTGCACGTTTTAGCGGAGTCAATTTTCAGTTGTTTATATTTGACAACAGTTAGCTTTATCGTTTTCCTTTTTGTTCCCGAGTCTATTCTTCATAATTTTCCTAACAAAACACTGGTTTCGATCTTTTGCATGATCGTATTTTTGTTCAACGACTAATCCGAGCTCAAGTAGTTTCTTTTCTTCTTCTTGTACTGTGTTTGCCATTGAAGCGAGCACGCTTTGGAATTTTTGTGTTGCGTTTTTCATTTTGCTCTGCGCGATCGGGGGCACTCCTGCCCGCTTCTCTTCCACTTCCACAGGAGGAAAGGTCGCCAAGAGAGAAGAGAATACAACTCAACAGACGCAGACTGATCAATCATTGACTGCCGGGTGTCTCTGACGACAGACCACCTCCACCACCACCGGTCGCTAATTATTATGCTTCCGGTATCTGGTGGCCCACGGGGTGAGAGAAAGAACACACGTTGTTTCTCGTTCGTTTGTTTCTATCCGATCGGATCTACCTGTTCAAAGCAATAATAACTTTTTCCAATAACCTCCATGCTATAGACGATCCTCCTCAAAAATATTATAGTCTAATCTGAGATTCTAAAGATACTCTTGATTTGAGTTAGTCTAAGAACATCTCTTGTACCATAACACCTCATTTTCATATAATAAGTTCTCTCCAGAGGCTTTCCTGTTATTCAAGATGTGATATAAACTAGAAGACAGGTGATGTCAGAAAGTTCCACCTGTTTTTGTTGTCATCGATGTTTTCTATTTTTGATATCTATGGTTGAAAGGAATCGATTTGATCGTGATATTTTGAAACAAACCATAAAGTTAGTTTTAATCTTTCAACTAAGTTCCTACTTCTTATGTGTTCATCATATTGTTAGCTTGACAATAGATCCTTGACAACGTGTAAAAGGAGCGTTGTTTTGTATCTACGGAGTTGAAAGAAACTAACGGGGGTGGCTCTCTCGAGTTTTTTCTTCCCTTTTTCCTCCCAGCGCAATTGCACTTGCACATTTTTTTCTGCCGAAATTCCATTGACAAAAGAGCAAGAAGCTGTGCTGCTCCTGATGAGAAACGCAGTTGCGATGGATGGTTTTAATTAAAAAGGAACCCTTTCTTTCCTGCTTTTCTGCTTCTTTCACTTCTCCACATAAATTTGTCTCTTGTCTTCTGGAGCTCCAAAAGAGCGTTGGAGCACAAGTGGCTCTGAGACGATGATGCTCAGTCGGATAATGAAATAGTGTTTCTCATGTGCCACGAGGTCTCCATTTTTTGTCTGCCGCTCCATCAATCTAACATTCAATTATTCGTAGTTTTCCCATTCCTTATATATTCTGTTCTGAAAAAACGTTTTTTGTTCTTCCGGTAATGTTGAATACTCAATGACTCATCGTCACTCTTGGTTTCAGCAAATTTTACTAGAAATAGGAAGAATTTGATGAGAATCTTAATGAGAACTTTGCCTGAAAAGTGACATGAATAGCGGCTAGAGCATGTTTTGCACATTTCGGAAATGTGGAAAACAAGAATCGCGTGTGCTTCGGTGTCGAATATCCGTGTAGAAATTCGGATTGAAAATTGCGAATTTTAAATTTGGATTTCAAAAGTGTAAATGCATTTTTGGTTCATTAAAGATAGGCTTCCTTTTTCAGGATACATTTATTACTTTGTTCAATTTCTCCTACTTTTCTTCTCCCATAACGTTAGTCATTATTGTTTGTCACTACGTTTTGGTCCTTCCAATGCTCTCTGAGTCAACTCACCTCTCAAGGTGGGCGCTTGCTCGTTTTATCACACTTGTGCAATGATAAAAAAAACAGTTCTGAAACGGACGTTTTCTTTTTATTCTTTTCCTCATTCACTACTGGATCCTCCTGGTTTTCCGAAAATATAGTGGTTCTTTTGTTCTGAAAAGAGTAAGAGATCCATCAAAAAGTTCATGAATATTCAATAAAAAGATACCAATACCGAGCACGTACTAGTTGGTATTCTTTAGGAAAATTCTGAACCTCTGTCTTCTCATATGTAAATTAGAAGAATTTATACTAGTAGATCATCTTATTGAAATAATTATCTTTTTTCATTACAAAATTGCAATCTCCATTTATAGCTACTCATTCTTATCAGTTCACTCTCTTTATACTCTCTTTCTTTAACTCTCTCAATATGATCAATCTCTGACTTCCTGTCAAAAAATGAAAGAAGATCCCTTCCAATCTTTCATGATCGCCCCGCTTCTTCTCATGTTATCACGTGCCTTCTGATGTTCCATGTCTTGTTCTTCAACCAGTCATTCTAGTCCTTCGCTATCAAAACTTTCCCCACCCAATAACAAAGGTCAATCTCGTGGCGTCGACCTCGTTCTTTTTGCCCCCATTTTTTCTTCCAGTCAGTTTTTTTCTTTTCCTTCTTCGTTTCCCTTTTTGATTGTTTTTGCAAACAAGAAACGCGTGTTCGTCTCAAGAGCCACCAATACCGCCGCTAAGGGAGCTCCCAGAGCATCCTTTTTTCTCCCATCAGCAACAACTTACACCGGTTGAAAGCTCTTTTTCCTGTGGCTCGAGTAGAACAATTGTTTGCCCTAATACTGAATTTCGTTCCAATATTATTCATCATTTTGTTTCGCAATACGGTTTTTCATCCATCTGCTCTATTTTTTCCACTTCTCTGCGTCTCTTCTTGATACCGTTGATCTCTTGAAATTTGCCTAGAATAGGAATAGTGAATAAGAGAGGAATCATCCATCGGCGTCGGTCGAGTCGTCTCAAATTTCCGGAGGAAAAGGCCACCTTTTGATATAAACTCTTACTCTTTTCCTCATTTTATTTCTTCTCCTTTTTGCTTTTTTATACTTCTCCGTCTTCATTTTTGCCCTATTTTCACTCTGTGTCTCTATTAGTTTAAATGATGAAAAGATGATGAGACCTCATTAAAAATTGACCGCTTGCTTCTTTATGAAAATTTTTGCCGTTTCAAGATTTCTTTCTAAAAATTTGAAAGTTTGAATCATTTCTGATTTATTTCTAGGTTGGCTTTTGGAGACATCGGGGTCGTACCAGGAGCGAGGAAACTTGTAACTGTAAGTGTTTATTCATAAATTCTTCTAAAAAAGATTCCGCTTCATTCGCACCAGAAATTTTCGGTAGACTCTAATTCTCTTTTGACTTTCTCATTCTTCTCTTTCACCAAACAAGGAATGAGAGAAATGCGGTTTTGATTGTATCGATGAAAAGAAATGGAAGAAGACGATGATAAGACAGTCTGACATGATGATAGTGACTATGGTCGATAGATGGACATACAGAAAAAGAGAGCGAGAAAGAGAAAATCACACGCCCTCGTTTCTCATAGAATTGATTAATCAATGAGTTTGTAAATCGAATGTGAGTATGTATTTGAGATGAAAAACGTCTGTGTTTTTCTCATTTTCCCACTTTTCGTAGAGCCGAACTTTTAAAAGTAGTTTCTGTTTTTCATTCAACGTTTCAAGTTATTTTAATTGAAAGCTTGACTTTTCCGAACGTCAATACTCTTTAATTAGTTTTCAAACTTCAATATAGACTGGTAAATGAAAAGATTAGTTTTCTTATGTAATCTTACCTCCAGCTTTTTTCATCCATCTTTCAAACTCACTCAGCTGGTCTGTTGTGAGCTGTGATCGGCTGTGGCACGTAGACGTAGCCACCGTCACCGATCGACCAATGTGTGATAGTGGCCCCTCAGAAGTGTTGCATTGAATGCAAAATAAGAGATAGAGAATGGATGGCAAGTGTGTTTTGCGATGAAAAGTGACTTGGGGATCCTAAGAAAATCATTGGAGAGATAGAGACGTGTGGAAAAGAAGATCCGAGTGGTTTTTTGCACGTCCGGTGGCAGGCATTCCTCCGGGGTCTCAGTTGTTTTTTTAGTAATAAAAATGACGTTTCTAACGATTTCAAAATATCCAGCGACTCTTCGAATTCTTTAATCTCTTTTGCCACATTCGGTCATTTTCTTTTCAGTTTCCGCTCCCATGATTTCCGGTCATTTTGATCGAAACAAGAAACCCCTCCACTTTTGTTCTCTCCAGTTTCCTTCTCATATTGTGTATATTTCGGATTGAAATGTACTCTTTTCCCTCCCTCTCCATCTCTAAGTTCAGCTCATTGACTTCCTTTCTGTCTGATTCAATGTGCGCTATGTGCTCTGTTCTTCTCAGGGATTTCGATAAATTAATATTTATATTTCAGAAACACCATCTTAACCAATGAATCTTCTCTGGTCCGGCTGATCATTCTATAATAGTCTTCGCCTCATTTGTCAAATTAGAACTGTATTCCTCGTTGAGGCTTATCGTAAGTTATTAATTTTATAAAATCAATGTTAACAAAAAGCTTTTCCAGAACAAAAACAAAATATAAAATGGATCACTCGGAGCTCATCGCCGAGCTGCCCGAGATCGAAAAGATGACGGCCCAGCAGAGAATATCGCTGGCCAGGTATGCTTAGTTTCTCGTTTCTTCAATAAATTCCATTTTTCAGAGATCGGAGGCGGAAACAACTTCAGTGGAATGAAGAAAGAGAACGAGCTCTGCCACCTCCTCGACCTCGGCGTCAACGACTTCATTTCGCTCCAGAAGTTGAACTGTTAGAAGCCACGTGTCGAGCTGATTACGCCGAAGTGGAAAGGCTATTAAACGAGAACGCTAATCCGAATCTTCACAATGATGATGGATTGACACCTCTCCATCAGTGTGCGATTGATGATAATCAACAAATCATGTTGCTTTTACTCGAAAGAGGAGCCAACGTGAACGCACAAGACACAGAACAGTGGACGCCGTTGCATGCGGCTGCTTGTTGTGCTCACATTAATATTGTTAGGATTCTTATTCAAGCTGGTGCTAACTTATTAGCCGTCAATGCAGAAGGCAACATGCCGTACGATATCTGTGATCATGAAGAAACTCTGGATGTAATCGAGAGTGAAATGGCACAAAGAGGAATTACACAAGCGTATATTGATGAAATGAGAGGCGCTCCTGAGAAAGCCATGTTAGATGAAATGAAGATGCTTCATCAACAAGGAAGAGAACTTGATGTTCGAGCGCCGGACGGATCTACTTATGTAAGTTGGTTTTCCCCATTTAATTAAATGCAAAGCTGGCATAAGGTATGGTCAAGGTTTCGCAATGTAATTTTTCAGTTACACGTGGCATCAGCGAATGGCTATTACGACGTAGCTGCTTTCCTCCTCACTTGTTCCGTCTCGCCATTGATTCGTGATAACGACTTTTGGCAGCCAGTACACGCTGCTGCTTGTTGGGCACAACCTGATCTCATCGAACTTCTTTGTCAATATGGAGGTGACATTCATGCGAAAACTAAAAATGGAGAAACGCCGATGGATCTATGCGAGGATATGTCAACAAAACAAGTAATAACGACACTGGTTCAGTCAGAAGCACGACGTAGAAGATTGGCATTTGGAGTTCGTGATTCAAGACGACAAAGTAAGAAAAGGAAGAAGTTCGAATCTCCACAACAAGGAGCAACTACTGGAGACAATCCATTCTCGGCTCGAGGTGCTATCCGTCGTCAATCTCTTCGTGATAGAAGTGGCCTAACACCAGCCAGAATTGAAGCACAAAAAGAAGGAGCTGATATTCTACGAACATGGTCTAAAGAAGATGTTTCAGCAGATGTACATTCCTCACAAGCAGGTTCCCTTCAGCACCAAAGAGAATCACCAAGTAAACGGGTTCTCAAGGTACCTCGAACGATAGAGCAGAGGATATAATTTTTCAAAATCTAACTTTCAGAGTTCGCAGCACAAACAAGCAAAGCCAATGTCACCAGATGAGTGGTTACGGAAACTTGAAACGAATGGAACGGCTGATGATGATTTAGATACAACACCGAAAAGAGGAGGAAGTACAAGAAGAAGGCAGAAAAAGGGTAAGCTTTTCATTTGAAAAAAAAAGCTCATTAAAAATATGAAAAATTATGGGTGTATGTTTTCTTGCACCTTGTATTCATAAGTTTTTCAGTTCCAGGAGACATGTCGGATTCGAGAAACGGTGATGGCAGAAGACAGAAATCCACATGCTGCTGCGTGATATGCTGAAACCTTCCTTCTCTAAAACTAGGTCCCAGATTGTTCCCTATCCCTCCTTACTCGCACCCCGATTACACTATTATCTCCGAATGATTGGGTACTAAGTACCTTACATGTTGACGCAAATTTTCAAAACATATCTGTCTTTTTAAAGTCAGAAAATCACTAACAACAACAAATGGATTTCAATTACGGTTACGCTCTTTCTCTGTATCTAGTACCTTCGAAACCACTTTTCTTTTCTCTTGTTTCCTGTTTCTAGCCTCTGTATTTTTTGTCACTTTTTCATGTTCTATATGCATTTAAAACCTATCATTTCTCTACTGTGATCGCCGTCTTCTCCGCTCCGTTTTCTCTCATTTTCAACCCCATTTAGTCATAAATCCCATTTATCATTTATATATCTCCGATTATTCAAATCTAATGTTATCTATTTTCTGCTGATAATTCTGAAACGGTTGTGAACTGTCTTATTGCTTCTCTCAAAGAATCCAAAATTTTCTCTAAATCATCGTTCCTCTTTCGAAAAAAACTTGCACTTGACTAGATGTATTTGTTTTCAAAATGTTCTTTTTTTTTCGAAAAGTCTGTTTCATATGTGGATTGATATAGACTTATACATCTAAAGAAGATCTATAAATATTTATTCAAAACTTTAAATCTTACAAAATGTATTTGTCAAAAAACGTGGTCCCAGATCAATTTTCATAAAACGAGTTTGAAAAGGTTACTGTCATTTTCTAATTTTCAAAGTTAGTTTTACTTTCGAAGATGGTAAGATTATGGGTTCAAACTGTTTATTTTGGAACAAAAAAACTTTCAGGAGGACTTCCTGCAACTTATTGTGAAATGTTTTCCGATGGCAACGTTTATCCTAGTCGCGGCTTCATGTGTAATACAGTCAGGTTACTGTAGCTACAGTAATCCATTTGAAATTTCAGACGAACAAACCAAAAGAACCTTATAGAACTTCTGGAAGAAAACTCACAATGTCAACGTCTTCAATGACTTCAGAAGAAGAAGAACAACACGATGTAAAAAATGAGAATAAAACGGAAGAAGTGACAGAAGAAAAAGAAGAGGATAAATCATTGAATGAAGATGAGAGAAAAGTTGCATGTGGAAATAAGAAAGATCCAAAAGAGAAATCAGAAGAAACTCCAGAAAATAATAAGAAAAAAGAGGAGAATAAAGGAGAACAAGAGATTATACTCGATGAAACTAATCCACATTTCTTTTTCCTTCTTGGCGGTGAAAATCGCGATCTTCAACAATCAGTTTTTCATACAAGAATTTCTATTGAACAGACGAATGCATTTCAATGGACGATGAAAAAGAGATTGTCATTTGATGAAGGTTGTTGGAAACAATTGAGTCGCAGAATTTCCGCTATTCGGGCTGAAGTGAAACCTCGAATATAAGTGCATAGTCTGAAAATATTTCATTTCAGGGATTCGATTGTCGTGTGAACACTCGGAGAGCAAAGGAAAATAAGCAAACGTGTGTAATTACTAAAAAGTATTGTCATAGTATATTTTGAATTTCAAAATTATTCAGGGCGGATCGTGAAACAAAACTCGATATAATATTTGCTAAATGGGCAGCTGGAAAACCGAAGAAGAAGGGAGGAGAATAGTTCTTGATATGAATTTAATAAAGCGTTTTATTCAGTACTTTATCTCTGTATGAAAATTGAAATTAGTTTTATAAATTCATCGATTCTGAGCTCTACATTCATCAGTGATTCGTCCAGCTGTTGGATAAATACTTCCGATGTAGACCTGAAATTTTAATCTTATTTTGATATGACGTTCTGATCTCTACCTTATTTTGTTGCATAATCTCAAAACTTGTAATCTGAAGTGGGCATCCATCTAATTCAATATCACATGTTTCTCTTCCTCTTCTGGATAAGAAACACATTGTGTAGAGAGCCATATCGAATTCTGGAGATGTTCCAATTAGAATTGAACCTGCTCTTTTCAGAAGACCATCCCACGTGAATTTGAGAGCTGCCATGATGTTCTGAAAAACAGTTTCATTAACTACAGTAGTCCGATTACTGTAATATTTGACACATTTTTTCAAGTGTTAAGACACGTGGAAACCTCGAAATTTAATTAAAACTTACGAATCTCTTCACTGTGAATCCTTTATAATCAAATATCTCTGTTCGATTATTCTCCAATGCATAAAATCTGAGCCAATTGTGCATTCCAGAAATCTCACCATTTTTAGCCTAAATCACATTCTCTTCGAATAAAAGTAATAATACTAACCTCTCCAATAAAAACATGTTCAAATCCAGAAGTATCTGGACGACCAAGAGCTCGAGAATAATGAGAAAACCAAAGTTGGCCAATCCAGAAACGGAAAACTTGTGGATTTGTGGCAATTGGATGTCCTTTTACTTTGAACCAGTTATACAATTCTTTCATTGGATTTGTCTCCAAAACAAAATCCAAAAACTTTCCAACTTCGTTTTTTTCTTCAGATTGACTAACACGTGGTTCAATAATTCCAGTTTGTCGATTGAAATTATCCATAAGATTTAAATAGAGCTCATAAGAGGGTTTACGTAAAAGAGAAGTATCAACTTTTGAGAAAAGTTTTGATGGAGCTGCATCACTATCATCTCGGGTTACTGTATGCTTTTGATAGTTCAATTTAATTTGATCAGGACGAGCACGATTTGTGTCAACTTGACGAAGTTTTCTGGCCATGGCAAGTAAATCAGCATTGGATACATCAAATCCTGAAGCATACAAGAATGGTAATATTTAGGTGAATTCGACCTACGTGGAATCTTTTGACACCATGTCACAGCCGCCAAGATCGAGAGCAAAACGAGCAAAGAGCGCATTTTGTCTCTGGAAAAAGAGAGGAAGTGACCGATCTCAATTGAAAAACATTTGTTGTAAAGGAAAAAGAGAAGGAGAGAGATAGAGAAATAGAGGACAAAACATATATACGAATGATTTATAATTTTATCTTGTGGATTCAATCAATAAATACAGATAAAATGTTTCTTCAGCATTAATTTGAGCATTGTAGAATATAATTTATGCGAAAATCTAAAAAAAAAAAAGAAAAATATCAAAAAATTGAACAAGAGGAAAAAAAAGGGGGTCTTTTTTTCATCTTTTGTGTAACATTTCACAGAGATGTCTTGACAAATAAAAGAGGAATTGGGGGAAGAGAGAAGAAAAAAAATGAATTGAAAGTTTCAACACAAGACAACTTGGTTTTTATGGGAATTTAATGAGTCAGTGAGTCAATTGGATTTACTCTTATAGAAGAGTTTCTAATGAGAATTCTTTGAAAAGCCAAACAATTCAAATGTGTCGTTAAAAACTCGTAGTTCTCTGAATGGATTTTGATGGTGAAATTGATCCAAAATTCCTCATATATCCCTGCTTTGGGGGTAAATATGAGTAGTGACGTATATTCTTATCAACTTATAGTCGCCAACTAAAGTAACTGAGGTCATCTTCGATAATCTTAGAACTTAAAATTTCATAAACCTGTAATAAAAGGGCAATTGTTTATGCCAAATGGAACATGAGAAAGCAGTTTAACACTTTTTCATATGAAACGTTTTTCAAAAATATTGATAGTCGAAATCGATTCAATTCAATAATGAATAATCCAATTTATTACAAACAATGAAGTTTCGAATTTTTAGGAACAAAGTTGTTCTCTCTGACAAATTCGATACGAAGACATTCCGTTCTGAAGCTGTACTAATATATCCGCAGAGTCCTTATCCACTAATTTACGACATTGCTCATCTGTATATCCGTTCATGTTCAAATCACATTGTCTGGAAAAAGGAACTGATTGTTTGTGGTTGTGTTGGTGGCGGGAGAAATTGATGGTTGACTGATTGTCATATAAATTTATAGATAAAATGAGACGGAACTTTGATAAGATGGATCAATTTACATATGAGTCTAAAATTGGAAAAGAAGAAGAAGAATTAAACAAAGTTTGAATGAATTATCAGGTCACAATAGAACAAACAGAAAATATACTTACTGATCGAGAGATTGACTTAGTTGTTCAACACTCACATTGGTGAAGTTATTATGGTATTCATATCGAACATTGTTCAGAATTACCTGAATTTTGAAAACTTTATTTTGAAAAAAACAAACTAAAACATTTTTATTCTTAATCAAAGTGAAATTTCAAACAGGCTAGGAAATGTTTATCAAAATATCAGTACAAATAAAAAGTTTACCTCGCACATATGACAATTTGGTCCGGTAAAAACATCAATAGTTGGTAGTGGAACAGTCGGAACACCTCGAGTTATTACAAGAACGAATAAAGCAGAAACAAGAAGAACAAACTGCATTGAAAATGTCAAATGATTGAAGAAACTGTCAGTAGCTCCTCTCGACTCACGTTTCTTGTTGACGTCATCAATTTTATCATTGAACTGTAAATGAGCTGTAAACTCACTAGACTTCTAGACCGTTTTCGTGTATCTGCTGATTCATTTTTTCCGGTGAAAATATTGGGAGGAAACAGATTAAGGAATGAAGTATATATAGAAACAGAACTGCACAGAAAAACAGTCAATATAAAGAGAAAAGTATTGTTGAAAACAAACAAGAAGTAAAAGGGAAGGTACAAAATACATAATTAATTGTAGTAGTGTTAAATATAAGACGTCTCTAAATTGAAATTGAGATAAAAATGCTGTACATAAACGGATGTAGTTTGAAATCAGGCAAGTGATAGTGATAGAGTATGAGGCACAGGTATTCGGGGAATAATATCTTTGCATTTTCAACAAGAAGAGATGGAAACGTTTATTCTTTTATACGATGGACTCGGAATTCTATGAATATATCTAGAAGTCAATCAAAAGGTAAAAGAGAATAACTGCTTTTTCAAGCGACAACAAGAACGGAACAAGAATGTGCTAGGTGGTACGAACCACAGATTTTGCACAAGTTTCAAACACAAACACGCTATTGAAAACCAATATATACAAAATTTTTTGAGCGAACGTAACTGTCTTTCAATAGAAAAAGTGAAAAAGTTCAAAGTAGTTATCTTCACGAAAAGAGTCCCATCTGATTGTGAAAAGTTTTTTTTAAGGGTCGACAAGGGGGTCACTTTATTTTACTCTTCATTATTTCTCACCGACTATTCTTCCATTTCTCTGATACAAGGAAAGAAGAAAGTTTTCAAAGAAAAATAGAGAAAATTCCAATCCACTGTCAACTTCTTCGCCTTTTTCTTTTCCATGAATCGAGTTTGGAAGGCTCTTAATGACCCTGGAAAGTCATTTGCGACAAGGGATGGACCGAGTACGGCGGACCCTTTCTTAAAAGTGAGCATGAGCGAGCAACAGAAGATTCTGATCTTCTTGGACCTTATATGCAGTTGCGACAAGGGATGGACCGAGTACGGCGGACCCTTCTTAAAAGTGAGCATGAGCGAGCAACAGAAGATTCTGATCTTCTTGGACCTTATTGGCAGTTGCGACAAGGGATGGACCGAGTACGGCGGACTCTTCTTAAAAGTGAGCATGAGCGAGCAACAGAAGATTCTGATCTTCTTGGACCTTATTGGCAGTTGCGACAAGGGATGGACCGAGTACGGCGGACCCTTCTTAAAAGTGAGCATGAGCGAGCAACAGAAGATTCTGAAATTGTATCTTCTTGGACCTTATATGCAGTTGCGACAAGGGATGGACCGAGTACGGCGGACCCTTCTTAAAAGTGAGCATGAGCGAGCAACAGAAGATTCTGAAATTGTATCTTCTTGGACCTTATATGCAGTTGCGACAAGGGATGGACCGAGTACGGCGGACCCTTCTTAAAAGTGAGCATGAGCGAGCAACAGAAGATTCTGATCTTCTTGGACCTTATATGCAGTTGCGACAAGGGATGGACCGAGTACGGCGGACCCTTCTTAAAAGTGAGCATGAGCGAGCAACAGAAGATTCTGAAATTGTATCTTCTTGGACCTTATATGCAGTTGCGACAAGGGATGGACCGAGTACGGCGGACCCTTCTTAAAAGTGAGCATGAGCGAGCAACAGAAGATTCTGATCTTCTTGGACCTTATTGGCAGTTGCGACAAGGGATGGACCGAGTACGGCGGACCCTTCTTAAAAGTGAGCATGAGCGAGCAACAGAAGATTCTGAAATTGTATCTTCTTGGACCTTATATGCAGTTGCGACAAGGGATGGACCGAGTACGGCGGACCCTTCTTAAAAGTGAGCATGAGCGAGCAACAGAAGATTCTGAAATTGTATCTTCTTGGACCTTATATGCAGTTGCGACAAGGGATGGACCGAGTACGGCGGACCCTTCTTAAAAGTGAGCATGAGCGAGCAACAGAAGATTCTGATCTTCTTGGACCTTATATGCAGTTGCGACAAGGGATGGACCGAGTACGGCGGACCCTTCTTAAAAGTGAGCATGAGCGAGCAACAGAAGATTCTGAAATTGTATCTTCTTGGACCTTATATGCAGTTGCGACAAGGGATGGACCGAGTACGGCGGACCCTTCTTAAAAGTGAGCATGAGCGAGCAACAGAAGATTCTGAAATTGTATCTTCTTGGACCTTATTGGCAGTTGCGACAAGGGATGGACCGAGTACGGCGGACCCTTCTTAGAAGTGAGCATGAGCGAGCAACAGAAGATTCTGATCTTCTTGGACCTTATTGGCAGTTGCGACAAGGGATGGACCGAGTACGGCGGACCCTTCTTAAAAGTGAGCATGAGCGAGCAACAGAAGATTCTGATCTTCTTGGACCTTATTGGCAGTTGCGACAAGGGATGGACCGAGTACGGCGGACCCTTCTTAGAAGTGAGCATGAGCGAGCAACAGAAGATTCTGATCTTCTTGGACCTTATATGCAGTTGCGACAAGGGATGGACCGAGTACGGCGGACCCTTCTTAGAAGTGAGCATGAGCGAGCAACAGAAGATTCTGATCTTCTTGGACCTTATATGCAGTTGCGACAAGGGATGGACCGAGTACGGCGGACCCTTCTTAGAAGTGAGCATGAGCGAGCAACAGAAGATTCTGATCTTCTTGGACCTTATATGCAGTTGCGACAAGGGATGGACCGAGTACGGCGGACCCTTCTTAGAAGTGAGCATGAGCGAGCAACTGAAGATTCTGATCTTCTTGGACCTTATTGGCAGTTGCGACAAGGGATGGACCGAGTACGGCGGACCCTTCTTAAAAGTGAGCATGAGCGAGCAACAGAAGATTCTGAAATTGTATCTTCTTGGACCTTATATGCAGTTGCGACAAGGGATGGACCGAGTACGGCGGACCCTTCTTAAAAGTGAGCATGAGCGAGCAACAGAAGATTCTGATCTTCTTGGACCTTATATGCAGTTGCGACAAGGGATGGACCGAGTACGGCGGACCCTTCTTAAAAGTGAGCATGAGCGAGCAACAGAAGATTCTGAAATTGTATCTTCTTGGACCTTATATGCAGTTGCGACAAGGGATGGACCGAGTACGGCGGACCCTTCTTAAAAGTGAGCATGAGCGAGCAACAGAAGATTCTGAAATTGTATCTTCTTGGACCTTATATGCAGTTGCGACAAGGGATGGACCGAGTACGGCGGACCCTTCTTAAAAGTGAGCATGAGCGAGCAACAGAAGATTCTGAAATTGTATCTTCTTGGACCTTTTATGCAGTTGCGACAAGGGATGGACCGAGTACGGCGGACCCTTCTTAAAAGTGAGCATGAGCGAGCAACAGAAGATTCTGAAATTGTATCTTCTTGGACCTTATATGCAGTTGCGACAAGGGATGGACCGAGTACGGCGGACCCTTCTTAAAAGTGAGCATGAGCGAGCAACAGAAGATTCTGAAATTGTATCTTCTTGGACCTTATATGCAGTTGCGACAAGGGATGGACCGAGTACGGCGGACCCTTCTTAAAAGTGAGCATGAGCGAGCAACAGAAGATTCTGAAATTGTATCTTCTTGGACCTTTTATGCAGTTGCGACAAGGGATGGACCGAGTACGGCGGACCCTTCTTAGAAGTGAGCATGAGCGAGCAACAGAAGATTCTGAAATTGTATCTTCTTGGACCTTATATGCAGTTGCGACAAGGGATGGACCGAGTACGGCGGACCCTTCTTAAAAGTGAGCATGAGCGAGCAACAGAAGATTCTGATCTTCTTGGACCTTATATGCAGTTGCGACAAGGGATGGACCGAGTACGGCGGACCCTTCTTAGAAGTGAGCATGAGCGAGCAACAGAAGATTCTGATCTTCTTGGACCTTATATGCAGTTGCGACAAGGGATGGACCGAGTACGGCGGACCCTTCTTAAAAGTGAGCATGAGCGAGCAACAGAAGATTCTGATCTTCTTGGACCTTATATGCAGTTGCGACAAGGGATGGACCGAGTACGGCGGACCCTTCTTAAAAGTGAGCATGAGCGAGCAACAGAAGATTCTGAAATTGTATCTTCTTGGACCTTTTATGCAGTTGCGACAAGGGATGGACCGAGTACGGCGGACCCTTCTTAGAAGTGAGCATGAGCGAGCAACAGAAGATTCTGATCTTCTTGGACCTTATATGCAGTTGCGACAAGGGATGGACCGAGTACGGCGGACCCTTCTTAAAAGTGAGCATGAGCGAGCAACAGAAGATTCTGAAATTGTATCTTCTTGGACCTTATATGCAGTTGCGACAAGGGATGGACCGAGTACGGCGGACCCTTCTTAAAAGTGAGCATGAGCGAGCAACAGAAGATTCTGATCTTCTTGGACCTTATATGCAGTTGCGACAAGGGATGGACCGAGTACGGCGGACCCTTCTTAAAAGTGAGCATGAGCGAGCAACAGAAGATTCTGATCTTCTTGGACCTTATATGCAGTTGCGACAAGGGATGGACCGAGTACGGCGGACCCTTCTTAAAAGTGAGCATGAGCGAGCAACAGAAGATTCTGATCTTCTTGGACCTTATATGCAGTTGCGACAAGGGATGGACCGAGTACGGCGGACCCTTCTTAAAAGTGAGCATGAGCGAGCAACAGAAGATTCTGATCTTCTTGGACCTTATTGGCAGTTGCGACAAGGGATGGACCGAGTACGGCGGACCCTTCTTAAAAGTGAGCATGAGCGAGCAACAGAAGATTCTGAAATTGTATCTTCTTGGACCTTTTATGCAGTTGCGACAAGGGATGGACCGAGTACGGCGGACCCTTCTTAAAAGTGAGCATCAGCGAGCAACAGAAGATTCTGAAATTGTATCTTCTTGGACCTTTTATGCAGTTGCGACAAGGGATGGACCGAGTACGGCGGACCCTTCTTAAAAGTGAGCATGAGCGAGCAACAGAAGATTCTGATCTTCTTGGACCTTATATGCAGTTGCGACAAGGGATGGACCGAGTACGGCGGACCCTTCTTAAAAGTGAGCATGAGCGAGCAACAGAAGATTCTGATCTTCTTGGACCTTATATGCAGTTGCGACAAGGGATGGACCGAGTACGGCGGACCCTTCTTAAAAGTGAGCATGAGCGAGCAACAGAAGATTCTGATCTTCTTGGACCTTATTGGCAGTTGCGACAAGGGATGGACCGAGTACGGCGGACCCTTCTTAAAAGTGAGCATGAGCGAGCAACAGAAGATTCTGAAATTGTATCTTCTTGGACCTTTTATGCAGTTGCGACAAGGGATGGACCGAGTACGGCGGACCCTTCTTAAAAGTGAGCATGAGCGAGCAACAGAAGATTCTGAAATTGTATCTTCTTGGACCTTTTATGCAGTTGCGACAAGGGATGGACCGAGTACGGCGGACCCTTCTTAAAAGTGAGCATGAGCGAGCAACAGAAGATTCTGATCTTCTTGGACCTTTTATGCAGTTGCGACAAGGGATGGACCGAGTACGGCGGACCCTTCTTAAAAGTGAGCATGAGCGAGCAACAGAAGATTCTGATCTTCTTGGACCTTTTATGCAGTTGCGACAAGGGATGGACCGAGTACGGCGGACCCTTCTTAAAAGTGAGCATGAGCGAGCAACAGAAGATTCTGATCTTCTTGGACCTTTTATGCAGTTGCGACAAGGGATGGACCGAGTACGGCGGACCCTTCTTAAAAGTGAGCATGAGCGAGCAACAGAAGATTCTGATCTTCTTGGACCTTATTGGCAGTTGCGACAAGGGATGGACCGAGTACGGCGGACCCTTCTTAAAAGTGAGCATGAGCGAGCAACAGAAGATTCTGATCTTCTTGGACCTTATTGGCAGTTGCGACAAGGGATGGACCGAGTACGGTGAGCCCTTCCTACAAGTGAACAAAGCGGTTGTAAATGCGCAGTACCTCCATTGTCTGAGGGCTTCTCGTTTTCCCTCATTCCATTTCGCGGATCCTTGTGAAGCTTCCAGTGGGCACACCAAGGAGAGAGAATGTAGAATTGAAAACTAAACTATTTTGTCGAAAACTAAAGCTTTATATGCACAGATGAGGCATGGAACTAGAGCAAGGGCCCACGTGAAACGAAGTTTTTCATTCAGGGGTTTTCCGTTTTTGTGAAGGTACTGTTTCATATCAAACTAATTATCGATAAACCTATTCACTTTCTTATCACGAGTTTCCGTTTCCTCCAAGTAATTAGTTTTTTGTCTACGCACTCCGCCTCACAAGTGTTATATTTTGTTGAGTTCTAAAAGCGAGTACCATCATAGTTACTTCTCCCCATATTGCAATTTGTTCTCAATCTTTAGTGTACGAAATTGCAGTCATTGATCTCAGCTTGTGTTTTTGCAACTTTATTCACTCTGCAATAGACATTTCTATTGCTTTTTTAGACTGAAACTGGTAACCCTTTCTGATCTACGGTCAACATTAATAGTTAGGCGCTCTTCTGCAAACACTTCTTGCACGGCGACGCGCAATTGCACAGTCGGCATTTTGAACTAAATTTTGATTTTCGCGCGTTCATTTCTCATCTGTTGGCTGGCAGTTTCGGGTTCTTCATTGGTTTTATTTGTTGTTTATGCCTTTGTTCGCCTCCTATCACATTTAGAAAAACTGAAATGCTTAGCTATTAAAAATTTTCACAACTTTGTCCGCAAAAAAATGGCTGGTAAACAGGTCTCGATGGAACGAAGGCGGTAATGAGAGTCAAGTACTTGAAGTACATACTCTCAAGTGGCGAGCTATCGATTGAGGAAAAGGTGTGCTCAAGAAGCTCATTGTTCTTGTCGTTCGATTTGATCCGGAGAATTGAGTAGTCGTGTGGTTTCATTAACAGATGATTCTTCAAATTCTCCTATCCTTTTTTGTGAAAAGAAAATCAAATGCAACGTCCTGCCTGCGTTTCTTGTATCGCCCTGTGAGCCAAGATATTTTCTGTCTTTACTCTTCTAGTTGCATATCGCTCGCCTTTTCCTGCAGACGTCTCTTATAATTATTCATGTGGAGAGATAGAGAGGTAGTGGTAATTGAGCGACGGCATTAGCGTAGAGTAAAACAACTTGAGCTTTTAGTGAGACACAAATATTATATATGTTTTTGAGTGAAGCGCAAGATCAACTTCACGGACAACCGCCTCTATTCCGCCACTTTTCAGAATTTTCCATGAAATACTCTCAATCAAATAGTTCTTTTTGGGAAACTAAAATCCAGAAACACCTGCTACCCAGTTATAAATCAAGTTCTTGTAACTATCTGAAAACTAGAATACTATCGTTCCCATTTTTCCAATTTGCTTTTGGAAAATTGTTTACAACAAGCCATTTTATCTCTGTGTCTTCTGGCGAGTCTTGCCAAAAGCAATTTTCCTTTCCGCAAAAAAAAGAGATGCCTAACTCATTACTCTTGTGGAACACTAATAGACTCTTCTCTCTTCGTCAATTTTTCTCCTATCAATTGTTTTTCAAACTGAAAAAAATAAAACAAGTCATGTGTTTCTACTATTTTCGAAGGTAGAAAGTGAGCTATTCCTGATCGTTGGAATGACATTCAACCGCACTGTTTCATTGTGTTCCATCATCGAGACGTCTGCGTTACTGGTTTAGGTACGCTGTCTCTTGTTTTGTACTCTGCGTCCCCCATTTTTGCCGCTCGGGTCGTCGCCGGCGCCATAGCCAATCGATTATTTGGTTCGTTGTCCATCCTGAGGCAGTAGTAGCCGCCATCTTTCCTTGCCTCCTTCTCGCGCTCCTTCGGAAGAACACTGATATCTCTTCTCGCTCCTTCTCGACGTCTTCTTTTCCTCCCCCACCATGTCTTCTGCTTCTCCATCGGCTGATGCTGTCGTCGCCTCACGCTGCGCACGTCGTTGACACTCGCGGGCCCGCACACATGAAGGGTGGCTCCAGCCCTTCTTTTCGCCGCTTAGAATATGAATGTATATTGTTTTTTAATCCATCCGCTTTGCTTCCTTCTTCATTTTTAATTTATTTTTTTTCCACTGAAATTTCACTCCAAACTTTTTTGATTAATACATATATTCTCCCCTTTGTCTATCAAAACTCTATTTTCCCTTCCTTGCAAACTTCTGAAATAATCATATGATTTCTGAAACACGAAAGCTTCTTTGTTTCGGGTCATCATCCACGTTTTTCTGTGTTTGGTTTCTCTCAACTGGACAGCTGATAGCCTTGTTGTTCCTTCACATGTAGTCATGAGTAGTCATCACTGATTGTTTCCGTCTCTGTCATCTCGCAACCCTCAACTCAATCGTGTCAAGTTCTTTTTGTGTTATCGCATTTACTGACACTTTTTCAGTCATTTTCTCGATGAAATGACTCATCCGGTTGCCTCCGATCGATCGATTGGTTACCTGGCATACGGAAAAGAAAAAAAGTATTGAGTTTTTAATCTGATTTCACGCCTCGCACCGCTCATTATTATTCGGCGCACATACCGACACTTTTTTCTCTGTCCCTCTTTTTTTCTGTCCCATGCTCCTCATTCGGTTAGCTGAAATTGGAAAAGGTGAGGGAGAGGATTAAGACGGAACTTGAATAGAAAAGAAAAAGAAATAGCCGAATTGAGATGATTAGAGAATGCAAGCGTCCTCCAAGTATCTATCTCTGCTTGCGTGCTTCATGTCCAACCAATATGGATAGTATTAACATAATGAGATGATAGAGAGACACAGAAGACATGACGGTTGCGCTCCTGACGGAGGATCTCGAATTAATCTCGCGCATTTGCTCTGCCAACGGATTAGGAGACCCTAGGCCGAGTGGCTGGATTCCGGCAACCACCTTCTAGTTATTTTCCTCTCCCAAAGCCATTTACTCTGGGTGGGCTTTTTTGTTGAAATAATTTACTTGTTTTTGAATTTCTCCGGATTTTATGTCTTATACTTTATCATGCGATAATCTAGATAATTTATTTGAATTGTACCCGTAACTTTCAACACACTTAGAACCTGTATACCCCTTCAGTTGCAAGTGCGCCCTGTTGCATAATTCTTTATACTTCCGTTGTATCATGCAAATAGCGCCAAAGTTTCTATTGCTGTACCGAAAAAAAAAACAGTCGATTCTTCATCAACTTGACGGTGATGATTCTCGGTCGTTTTTGTGATCGCTCCATATGCCCACAAACAATGTTCTTTGTCTTTTTTTCTACACACTCTCTTTCTCTACTACTTTTTCTCAGTGTTCCTGCCTTTTTCTTTTTCATTTTGTACACTCTGCTTGAGCGAGATTGAACTATTTTTGGTGATTTCTGAAAGTATATTTTCTGTGATAAACGGGAGAGAAAATGTTGGTCTCTTCTCCAAAAGATTTGCTGCTTAGCAACGTGGCTAAGGGGATTTGTCCTATGTTTCTTCTCTTTCTCTCATTTTCGTTGTGCTTCTTAATCCAATTTAGCATCTGTGACTCTTAAGCACAAATTTTCAGACGCATTGTACACTAGTCAAGATCCCCAAGTCTTAAACATTGCAATATTCTTCGTCACGTCCTGTGATTGAGAAGGGAAGAAAACCGAAAATTTTTGAGAATAAAAAGCCATAATTGAATATGGTGATGGAGGTAGACGAGCCAGCAGTTGCAGCAACTACGTCTCAAAATGAGCAGCAGGATAACTCCAATGATATCGAAATGGATACCTCTGAGGGCCCGATTGAGCACGATGAATCTTTTGAACCAGTAGACCAAATTAATTGGAAGTTCAACCAAGTGAAAGGAAACATAGATGCCGACGTGCACACTGAAGGTAGTTTCAACGTTTTCTAGTTTAGCATAGACTTGTCTTTACTTTCAGCCGACGTTATTTCATGTGTGGAATTTTCCCACGACGGTGAATATTTGGCCACAGGTGACAAAGGAGGGCGTGTAGTAATTTTCCAAAGAGATCAGAGCGTAAGTGGCACAGTTTTGCTGTTTTGTTTTGAAATTCTGGTTTTCAGGGAAAGTACGTGAAAGGAGTTCGATCAAGGGAGTATAATGTGTACTCCACATTTCAATCTCATGAGCCAGAATTCGACTATTTGAAATCACTAGAAATCGACGAAAAGATTAATCAAATTCGATGGCTGAAGAAGAAAAATGCTGCTAACTTTATTCTCTCAACAAATGACAAAACGATCAAGCTTTGGAAAATTAGTGAACGAGAGCGTAAAATTGGAGAAGATGCTTGGAACCTGCCTAGAACGAACAGAGTAAAGTAAGTTACCCACACCAAAGTGTGTAATTCATGTCTATTTTTTTAGCACTACTTCTTTCAAGGGAAAGCTGCAAATTCCATCGATTGTACCAATGGAGTTGATAGTAGAAGCCAGTCCACGACGAGTTTACGGAAACGCCCACACTTATCATGTCAACAGTATTTCGGTGAACTCTGACCAGGTAAGTAATTGCTATTCATTTATTGTGTGAAAATGAGCCGAAGTTTTTAAATATTCCATCTTTTTCAGGAGACATTCCTATCTGCTGATGATCTACGAGTTAACCTCTGGAACCTAGAAATCACCAACGAGTCTTTCAGTGAGTTTCATTCTTCCTTGGAATCGACCACATGTATTATTTGTAGATATTGTTGATATAAAGCCTGCCAATATGGAAGAGCTGACGGAAGTTATTACTGCCGCTGAGTTTCATCCAACCCAATGCAACTGGTTTGTATATTCATCCTCCAAGGGATCCATCCGATTGTGTGATATGAGAGATCGTGCTCTTTGCGATGCTTACGCTAAAAGTGAGTTGGAATGAACTTTCAATCCCACAGTTATGTTTCAGTATTCGAAGAGCCAGAAGACCCACAATCAAGGTCTTTCTTCTCGGAGATTATAGCCTCGGTTAGTGACGTGAAATTCTCACACAATGGAAGATATCTGCTCACAAGAGATTATTTGACAGTAAAAGTAAGATTGATTCGTTGGAAAACAGCCAGAAAGATATATTTTCCAGGTTTGGGATTTAAATATGGAGTCGCAGCCCGTCGAGACATACCCAGTTCACAACTATCTCCGAACAAAGCTTTGCGCGCTTTATGAAAACGACTCGATATTTGATAAATTCGAGTGCGATTGGAGTGGTGATGACAAGTGAGTGTTCCAGTGTTTTTCTGGTCTTAAATGTTCTTAAACTTTTCAGACACATTCTCACCGGTTCCTACCACAATTTGTTCCGATCCTATGCTCGTGGAAACAACCAAGCTGATGCCAAAACATGGGAGGCTCGACCCCAAGAGCCGCATGCACAGCTCCGGTCTCGATTTGTTGTACCGTCAGCCAAGAGGAAGAGGAATAATTTGTCGTCCAGCGGGGAAACGGTAAGCATTAAGATCGAAAAATTACTCGCTGACAAAGACAGCTTCTCGGATTGATATGACTACGTTTCAGACAGAAGAAGATCTTTCATCAGATCAACTTCAGTTCGATCGTAAAATATTGCACACTGCCTGGCATCCGAAGGATAATATCATTGCACTTGCTGCTACTAACAACCTATACATCTTCTCAGATGTTTAAGCTCTATTTTCGATTGAACTTGATTCATTTCATTCAAAAACTATTTCTCAAATTTCACTATATGTCTTCTTCTTTCTCAAAATATCACAATCATATAACTCTAAATATTTTCTCATATTTTTTTCATATTTGTGTCTGACATCCGTCTTTTCTCCCCCGTTTAATTTTCCCATTTCCTTCTTTTCTTAGTCTTCTTGTCTACTTATGTCCAAAAAGAAACTTCGTCGTGTGTTCAATTTTCTTGTTTTCCTTTTCGTATTCATCATCATCACGTTTGGAAGTAAAACAGAAATATCGTTTCCTTTTAAGTTTTCATTAATGACAACTATTTAGGTATCCTCTGCTCCCGGTTTTGAATAGAGTTGTGTTTCTATCCTCGTACTCTCAAATTTCTCTTCTCTCTGTCCTCTCATATCATTCTTGAATTACGTGGCCCCGTCTATCTTCTTTTTCTCTTCTCTTTCTCTCCCTCTCTGACTCCAGTGTTCTCTTTGTCTTGTCCCCAACTTTACAAAACTACTGTAGGTCCCCATCCATCGTATCCGTGAATTCTTTCCCCGGGTATTTCTCCCTCCCCCAACCATCGGATGGTATTCCTGTTAGATTCATCAAATCTTCTCTTGTTTGAAAGCGTGTGAAGGTACTATTCTCACCTTGTTAGTTTTCCACTTTGTAATTTCAAATAGTAAAATCGTCTAAAGTTTTTGAATTTTAATTATTGTCTTCCCATTCATTTTCTGTCACAAGAACCACAAAAATTCTGACATAAAATCTTGTACCACTACTATCACTGTCCTCATTCAATGCTCTTCATTCTTTTAGTTTTTTGAAATTGTGAAATCTTGTGTGGGTGTTTCTTCCGTCTTCTCTTTCCGTCTTCCCTACATAAATTTGTAAGCAATATCGCGTTTAAACTACAAATTTATTTATTAAATGGAAACAGTCGACAAATGTACAGAAACAATAAGAAAAGTGTCAAGTTTGTGACGATGAGAATTGCAGTTGCGTGGCGACGATATGTTTGACGGACTAGCACTTGGGCATCATAAGAAACTTTGTAAACTGAAAAAAAAACGATGAAAACTAGAAAACATTTGCACTTTGATGCTTCATTCCTAGATCCTTTGCTCCGAAAATGTCATCTATACGGAAAATAATAATCCTCTGATGGCTTTTTCTTCTCTATTTTCTCTCGATTTCTATATTGTTATAATCAGAATCTCACTCAAACAAACTATTGGATTGAAGATGTCGAACAAAAATAAGATAATCCCTTTGATAAAATGAAAATATATAACACGTCAACTAGTACACTTTTTGAAGAAGAAAGAGAAGAATATCTTTTGAGAGGATTCTCAGAGTGAAGATAAAAGAAACAACTAAATTCTAGAATTTTTAAAAGAGATGGCTCCTGAAGGATATTTTCTTTAAAATAGAATAGCACCTCTGATTTAAAGAAGCACACTACAATGCTAAGGTTTTATTATCAGAATGATAAACTTCTCAGTCAGAAATGAAGCGTAAAACTCAAGAAGTGAAGACAATAAAGATGCCTGCAGCAGTAATAGTGGTCCAAAAAGATTGGAAGGCTCCCATAGTCATTCTATTCAGATCTTTAGTGAAATGATGAAAAAGTATTTGCAATCAACGGAAAACTTCCTCTTTCCTTCTAAAAACTAAAAGACTTACTGTATCTTTTCGTTTTCTGAAGACGTGTTCCAGTTGCTTCTTCACGCCATTCATTGGCTACTCCTCGTGAAATTGTTGTCGTCCAGAGAGTATTTGATTCTTGTTGTTTTTCAACAATACCATCCAACATCTGAAATTTTGAATTGAATGAATAAAAAAAAAGAAAAAGAAACTCACACGTCGTCCATCGCTATTGTAGGTGACTTGTGGTTTTCGCTTTTTCTGGAAGAAAAAGATAATTTTCTTGTTACAATGTAGAGTAATCTATTGGTTTTCTCAATATTTTTTCGCTAATATATATATATAAGATTTATGATAGAGTATATAATTTCAAATTTACTAATTTTTCCAATTCGAAAGTTCCAAGGCACAATGATCAGACACATTTCATTCCGATATCAGTCCCATTGATTCAGCAAAGAACAATTCTCATTTTTGCAAAGATTAATTGATAAAAAGATCAATGTCTATGGCGTCAAATGAGAATTAAAAATGGGTTGATTTGATTTGGAAAACGAATCGAAAATGATCTAGATTGGTTTCGTTTTTTTGGTAGAATCAATAGAGAAATATATGAGGAATAATTGATGTTTGAGACACAAACTTGATGATTAATGAATTAACCCCTGATAAACAAAAATGGAACATTTAGGTTATGGAAAAGTAAGAAAAAGAGGGATTTTGAATGAGAATTTTATGAATTGTTTCTTAACTTTTAATTACTACTGATAGTATCAACGAAACAATAAAACACCGCTACAGTTAAGTTATTTCAAGCTATGCCCATAGTTTGGGCAAAAAACCTAAAATGAAATAGGTCATTTCGGGGTTTATTTAATTACAGAATGTATACCTGGAATCAGAAAACCTTAGAAAACATATTTCAGTTTTGGAAATGGGAAAAACATCTAGATACTACCAGATAAATGTATCGTTTATTCAAGTTAAAATGTTCTTTTGGATTCCAATTGAATATCTATTTCTTGAAAATGATAGATTTGGAAATTTCTCATTAAACTCAATACTTCGTATATGAGGCTTACTGTAAATTTATTGAATTCAAACGGATCCTTCAAGTTCTCATCTTTTTTGCGAATCAAATAATGATCAGAGAATTAATCTGTTGTATGTTATGGATCAATCTACAAACAGGAATAAAGGAGGAAGTTATATATTAAGATCAAAGATACAGAAACTGTCTTCTAGAACATCAGAAGTTTCTTACCACATCAAATATCTTTTCATCTCCATCATCAACTTGTTTCCCTTGTGCAAATTCATCCAATTGTGATGGATCAATTGGTGAATTGAAGATATTAATCATAATCTGAAAAAGTGTTCAAAATGTGAAAACAATCCGACAAAAAGGAGCGAAAAATAAGTGATGAAAAGAAGAAAAGATGAAGAAAATGGGCGGTCTGAATCGATTCCAATCTTTCTCTCTTGTTTCTCTCAACGTCTCCACTCTTAAAATTATCACTGATCGCCGCCAAAAACGGTGTCATATCAAATTAACATTCTATTGGGAGGGATAATTTGTCATCGAAGAGAAGACAAGAGAAAAAAATAAAGAAATGGATGGGTTTCAAGTAGAAATGAGTCAGATCTAAATAGAGACAATACGTGGAATTGAGATGGAGCAGAGAAACGACATTTGATCTACCTGTTGATATGAGAAGTAGGCGTTAACCATGTGATTGGTAAGAGATCGATTTGGTTTTGAACTGGTATGAATTACCTCTAATAAAAGGGCAAGTGTCAGGCATTTAGAACTCTATTATAAGAGCATGCAACTTCAAATAAGATTGGATTGAAGTTGCCCTTTCATCCCAGAGAATAAGAGCAGTCTATTCATGAAATTCTAAGATCTGGGATATGATCTTCTATTGAAGGTATTTTTTCGAAGATAAATTGCAAACCGTCTTCATTAAACAGATGTTTTCAATACGGGCGGTCTCTTTTTATTTCTCTCTGTCTCGTAATGTTTCTGAAACAAATGAACAAGTTACTGATTAAGGTCATGTTCAGTTAATCACATTGACGTAGTTATTTACTAGATTATCAATTGATTAGATTTAGACCTTTATCAAAAGGGCATGCCTGATATTTACTCGAATGTTGCGAAATGGATTGGCAAAATGATTACCGTGGACTAAAAATGGGGTATAAAGACTACAGAACAGACTACTAATCTGGACTACAGCACGGTCGGGTTACCCAGTTTTTGATAGTGTGGAAGCGCATGTTTTCTCTTTTTGAAAGCAGCGAGGTCCTCCGAGCATATAGATGTTTGGTGCCCGAGAGTCTCACAACTTCCTAAAAGAGAAAACATGCGCTTCCACAATAGCATTGGTAACCAAGAGAAGTGTTATATGTATATCTTAGCCATGGAAACTACTGTCAGAGCTCTGCTTTCTTATAAATTTTTCTGCAAATAAACAAAGTAAGCGTCAAATATTCATAAAAAGTTTAAAGATCCGAAATTAACCCAATTCAAACAGTTTCAAGTATTTATAGAAGTCCATCTGAAACTCGTGCTCCCTGTTTTCCAATTTCTTCCTCTCTCCCAAATAAAACGTAAACAACTAATAAGAAAAGAAAAAGCCACGAGTTTTCTAAATTAATTTTTTTTTCTGAAAGAAGTAAAGAAACCTAAAGAAGAAATGAATACCATTTGAATGAATCATCTCTCAAAGAATTCTTTCGTCTCCCTCTCTTTTTTATTTTTTTCGAAATGGAAAGGAAAGGGTGTGGTCTTTTGAAAGAGAGAGAGAGAAACTGTATCAAAGGTGTCAATGGTTTTTTTTCCTCAATCACTTGTAATTAAAAAATGGAAAGTTTATATCAGAATTATAAATTGTCAAAAAGCAATTTTATTAGGTGAAATTGGAGCAAAAAGAGGCGGGAAAAATGAAAAAATGAGAATTGAGATTTGACAACCCTGCGTGATGGCAGTGAGATTATTATAGAAAGATTGGACTGGGAGAGAAAAAAGAATAAGAAAACAACTGGAAAATGAGAGGAAAATTTTATAATGACCTAGATTTTTTTATTTGAACATTTTCCTGAATCGACGAAGTTTTCTCATTTTGAATCGTCGTCGTCGTTTTGATCCTTTGCCCCAAGCTCCTGAAAAAGTTGAAATAAGTACATTGAAATGCCACGTGGCAGTCACTTACCAATCACAAAACTCTCAATTTCACAATGATTTTCTCCTCTCAAAATCTTAAAATATCCATCCTCTCCCCATTGAGTCCCCCACGAATTGGCACAGAGCCAATATTTGATTGGTCTTCCTGTTGAATGATCAACTCCCCATCTAAAATATTCTTAGTTTATAGGAAGGAATACTGTCTAAGCTAACCCCAAAACTCTAACTGAATGATATCCCTCAGCAACGGAAGAAGCTCCTTTTTGAGCAGCAAGGTCAGAATGTTGATAGACACCTCCAGAATACATAAAGAAGTCCTCGTGAACTACAAATGTTGCTTGAACTGGTCCATTTGTCATTAATTCTGTTTGAATATCTTCTTCACGACTCGATACTTTATAAGGAGGAGTCATTTTGAAGGCAGTACTGTCTTGTGATCCACTTGGGCATCGAAGTCCTCGACGGTCACTGGAAAGTTTATGAAATGAGAGTTTGGAAATGGCAATTTAAAGAATTGCTAGAAAACCTTTATTATAGTGGCACCTCTTACTCGTATTCTTCCTTTTCAGAAAAGCTAGGAAAATTGTTTGGGAGATTTATATTCAGAACCCAAAAATTTAAAACCGCCAAGATTGGGGACCAATATAAGTACATTCTTAATAAGTTCTAAAACCTTTTCTCAAACATATAAACTTACGTATAATCTCTTTTTGGAATCAAGCAATGACCTGGTTCCCGGCTCTGTCCAGAAACGTATGGATAACAATGATCTCCAACAACTCTGAAAAAATCTCCATCTTTGCTTATTCATCATGTTCTAAGCATATCCAAACTCACCCTAATTTCCTAATATACCACCATGCTCTATCCAAATATCCTCCTTCACATCCTTTTTGTCTGTGTTGATTACAGGATAAGAGTTGTTGAGATGATAAAGATGCATTGATTCGACCTTCAGAAATGATTGAGAGACTGAAAATCTAATGATTTTGGCAAACGCTTCAGAAATATTCAAGTACCGATCAGAAGAGATTCCGGTTGTTGAAACGGCCCAACTGCTTCCACAATCTCCTTGATCTGCGATTGGATGAATAAGATGACCCCATCTGAAAATATTCAGAAATATTCAGAATACGTCGAGTGTCTTCTGTAGTAGGAGAAAAGCGGGGACTCGTTGTTTTATGGGATTTCAATGAGTTGCACTGGCTTATGGGTTTAGGAAACACTCATTTCCGGAGTAGTAATGTTGTTCCAAACGTCTTGCAGTTTCTAACGATTTCCAGTTTCTAATTTCAATATTGTAGTTATATTTTTTTTCCAATTCATGCCCCTTTATTAGAGTTACTCAATCTTTCCAGTTTCCCCTCAAGAACTCACTTATCTCTGGCATCAAAATGCTCTGGAAGCTCTCTTGGTTTAATCAGAATTTCATTCATATTTTGAACACTTCTTTCTGGGAAAAGTGTTCCCAATCGATATTTAATTCCATCACTCAAACTTCGACCCCAAAATGCCGAATAGTTGCGGGCAGTCCATCTGGAAGGGAAAGAATTGAAAGTGATAATGATTAGGATAAGAAATGGGTGATAATTGAGAATAAGACGTCGGGGATATTATGTAATGGAGACCGCGTCAGGAAGAAGTGTGTCAAAGATGTCCATTTGATAATAATTGAGTGATAAAGGACAAATTCAAGAGATTCAGATATATTGAGATTTTGAAATGAAAGAACACAAAGAGAGATTATTGGTGAATTAGAATCACTTTTCATATTTATGATCGATAAAATTGAGAAGAAAAGATAAGAAGAAGCTTACGAGAATCTGCCAGTGTGAAGCTTTTCGAGAATATCTGGTTGAATGAGACAAGCTGTTCCATCACATTTCCAAAGACCATTTTGGCATGTGCTGAAATAAAAAGAAGTATTATAAATACATTTGTAGAATATATTTTATCTTTTTTTTCTCCTTTATTGAAACGTTTCAAATGTAAAACAAAATCCCCCTAGCGACCAATTAGCGATGAAAACCTACGAATGGTTTCGGTGGAATCAATGGTCTATAACAGCCCTCTTATGAATTTTTCTACTTTTTTCTTCTTTCATTTTCATTAGTTGATGGGAAAACAAATGTTTCGAATTATAAGTTAGTTGTTGGATATAGTTTCAACGATTTGGGAATAACGGTGCACTAATATTAGAGGTGCAGAAAGATGATGAATAAACATCTAGAAACTTATCATTACTTGCTTGTTTGCAATGCCTGACAATATTGTGGATAGATTTCAATCTAATATATGCACTTATATAAAAAAAACAGCTGATCATTAAAACTCATCCGACATATTTTATACAAAAGCAGTATTTTTCAATTCCTAATTCATCAGAATTCCATTCACTACACTCACCATTTCTCACAATTCTTTTCTTTAGTTTCTCCATCCATCGAGCAACCTTTAAAAAAACAATTAGTAATACGTATTATATAATGCCCGAATCATATAAAACTTTCGAAAAACTTACTTTCTCCGTCGATCCTCTGATCGTTTTGAATGTCTTTTCCGCGGCAAGTGGCCTCAAAATCCGGACAACAATCGTTTCCTGAAACAAGAAATAGTTGGTTATGAATGAAAGAAATAACTTACCTCCGTCTGGACCACGATCACAAAACATGTCACAATAACATAGATGATCTCCAAGGATTGGAACTGTACAATCATCATCACGACTCTCACAACATGTAGGCGTTCGAGTGGAACAATAATCACCTGGAAAAATAGATAATCAGAGATGGAGTGGCCTAGAATTATTGTACGAGAATCCTAAGTTTCTTTTGTATTTCTGCTTTTTACTTCATCAAGTTTATAAGTTGACCTTTTTTTTCAAAAACCGATCAATCAATAGTAGTTTTATAAACAAAATCAAGTTATCACCAAGACCCATTCAAGGTTATTTATTTCTTTTCTCTCCTCGTTTTTTTTAACTTTTCGTACTACTCAATACAGTTTCTCTTGTTTCTTCTACCGTTTTGACATTTTCATTGGAATTCTTGAAGGAAATTCGAGGAGAAATAGAAATCATTGTGATGGAATAGTTTAGAAGAAAAAAGAAGAGGAAACAAATGAAAGAAAAGAAATGAAAAAGGACATAGGATAAGGATTGTTTTGAATGAAAGAGTAGATATTATATGGTTCTAGTTTTTTTGTTTATAGAAGTTCTAAAGGAAAGAAACGATTTTCAGATTTCAGATAAAATGGAGATGACACAACGAGAATTCAGCTGAAAGCTTTAAGACCACCGTAAACATTCAAAATTGATATTGAAAATTGAACAACTTTATACTTTCCTCATTATTAGAGAAAAATAATCAAACTTGAATTATGTTGGCAAAGTCTTCATTGAGATCTCAAGATATTTGAGTAATCAAAACTGTACGAAAGTAAAGACTTCTAGCTCTATGTTTTCAAGATTAGTTCTGCTTTTAGTACTTGCTTCATGCTTTTTTCGAGTTATTGAGAAGCACATTGAATTAATTGGCTTCCTTCTTTTCCTACAAAATGATTTTGATGATGCTCTTTTATTACAGTTTGATCTTCATATGGCTATCCCTCCATGGCTAAAATGTTATCTACAAAATCCCATTACTACGTTTTCCGCCATTTCTTTCCAAAATATTCAAATTCTCCATCTAAAACTTGTCATATATTCTAGTTATCATACTTTGACATCTTCGTTTTTGTTTACTTTTTTGCTCTTCCCTTCGAAAAACTCGAAAAGATAAACAGAACGACAAGTTGAAGCACCTAAATCAAGCACTCATCCATCAAAACTCAACGTCTCCAGGGAAGAGACCCAAGAAGAAGAGGAAAAAGAACTTTTGACTATTTCAACGATCAGCTGAGTTTTGGAATGAAAACAGAGAAAAAAAAGGAAATGACCTACCTGGAATTCCAAAAAATCCTCTAGAATCAACAGTTCCACATAATATTAATAATAGAAAAAGTATCGAATTGGGTAACATTTTTTCTAATTTTCACACCGATCTACTCCACACTTTTGTCGTCGTAGGGGTCAGAGAGAAAAAGAGAAACCGAACCCGACGTGGTGAAGAGAAGAGAGAAAAGTCGACGTCTTCTTTTCTCTTCTTCCATAAGCTCCGCCCATATTTCGTGTTGTCTCTAGTTCTCTTTTTCCAAAATGATATACACTATTCTGTGTCTGTGTCCGATATCATCATAATCATATCACATAGGAATGAAAGAAGGATTTCAAATCAACACAGAAAAGAAACAAAATTGAATCTATCTATGGATTCGACGGAAATCCCCAAAACGCCACACCAAAATGCGACAATTTCCGTTCTTTTAATTGAATTCTTTTCCGGTTTTTGGCTCTGTATGACACATTCTGTAAAGAGAATATATTTTGGGAAAAGTTATATGAACTCAGCTGATCTTCCAAGAGTTGGAGAAAAACTCTCTTTTATAAGGGCATATCTGTAATGAATACCTATGTCGGGAAATGTAAAACACTAGAGAATGCACTTCTAATAGAGGTTCTTTCTAAAAACGCTTATCCAAGTGATATCAAGTATCCGTCTTGCGTCTTTATTGAGGTGTAAATGATGAAAAGAAAGGGAGTAGATGATTCTGTTACACCTGACTTCATCATAGAAGCAACACGTCTCCAGATGATTTATGTGAATTCGATCGACAATTTGGAAGAAGAAAAAGAAGCAGGGCGATTAGTTGCAACAAAAAATGATTGGATTTGAAGATGTGCGGTTTAAATGATATTCTTACAATTACAAAAAGTGATCACTCAGGTTTCCAAAACTTCGGAATTTGAGACACGGATTACTGTAACTTTTAATGAAATCCTGCAAAAAATTAATCTCTGTTCGCCTAGTTTTGTCTCCTCCCCCAAGTAACAAACTAGCACTTTCAATTCAATTACACCATTTCTCGTCTTTTTTTTTCACTGATTGTTTCAACTATTCACACCATTTGGCACAAGAAAATTGAATTTATTTGAATCAACTTTTCCGTTTTCTACAAATTCTTTTTTCTTCTCAAACGGCTGCTCCGATTCCAACCAATCTATTGGCGATTCCATTCCAAGTTGGCAATGGACTAGTGAGATCTTTGTATCTGAAAGAATTGAGGAGGATTATATTGATGAGAAAATGAAAAATCCAACAGACTTTTTGCAAAGTTGAACAAAAGAAGCTCTTGTTTCAGCTGGTTCGAAACACATTTCCATCACTTTTGTATCTTCATCAGGCATATCATTCGGAGGTTTCAGGCGGAGATTTTCATGAGCAACTTTACGACGGAGCTCTTTTAGAACCTGGAAGAATACAGAATGAAGATTGAAAGCAGTGCCCCTTTAATAGAGGCTCCTTACCTTGACTTCTGCATACGGATATTCTCTACTAAACACTTCAAACATGACGACTCCAAAACTCCAAACATCAGTTTTCGATGAATAAATCCCTTTGAGAAGTGTCTCTGGAGCCAACCATCTAATCGGAACTTTCATTAGTTTCTGCTCTTTGTGCAGTTTTCCAAAAAGAGAAAGACCGAAATCACTAATTTTGCAGTTGTCTGATTTGTCAAGAAGAACGTTTCGAGCTGCCAAATCCCTATGAATGACCTGCTTCTTTTCCAGATAACGCATCCCTTTTGCAATCTGTTTACAATATTTTCTTTTCATTGAAACAGTCATTTCTTGATCTTTCTTTTCGATTCGACCTTTCAAACTACCGCCAGAACATAATTCCATTACAATCATGATTGGTTCTTGTTGAGTTGCTACTCCATATAAACGAACAACGTACTTGTGATTCAATTTTAGCATCAGATTTGCTTCACGAAGGAATGTGATTCTGAATTATCAAATGTTATTCGAATATCTTCTTACTAACCTGTCATCAGCTGTCACTTTATTCCCCTTCATAGTTTTCACTGCAACTTCAATGTCATTTGTGAAAATTCCAACTGAGAGCAACCCTTGAAACACTTCTCCAAACTCTCCATTTCCCAACTTTTTACCCAAATTTATCTAAAATTTTCAATTTTAACATTATTCTAGTCAACTACAGTAACCTGCTCATGATACAATTGCCATTCCTCTCTGACAACCCAACTAAACAATTTGATTCCTGTTTTATAGACAGATGTACGCGTTTGATGATGATAACGAACTAGATCACTTATGTTCTGAAATTGTGGAATAGTGAAAAGAAAATGAGATAAAACTCACTTCAAAACAGAATTCTTTCAGATAAAACAGTCCGTTATTCGCTTTTTCGACAACCAAATGATGTGAAGATTCATCCCAAAAAACAGAAAGAACAACAACTTCTCCTCTTTTCGTTAATTCAGTTTTTCGAAGAAGAAATTCTCCTTGATTTCTGACTAATTTATCAGATTCTTCACGTGACATATATCCATGATAGAATGGCTCATCGTCCAAATGTGCACCACTACATCCACTCCAATTTGTGATCTGAAAAGAGAACTTCTAGATATTTTTACGCCATTAGAAATCAACTTTTTTGAGTTTAATCTTAAGAACTTGATGACTTCTAACCAAAGATTGCGAACTTTTCTCTTTTGTTCCACCAGTATCTTCAACTGATTTCGTCAAAGAAGTGGATCCACCGTCACTAGATGTCTGGAAAAGTTTTGGATTCTTTTTGTTTTCTGAAAATCAACTGAGCCTACTTCGTCAGTAGCCTTTAGAAGAAGATCGGGTCCTCTGCATAACGTTTCTACTTCCGATTTTTCTTTACGTCGTCTGGTGCCTCTACTAGCACTCTGAACACTTTAAATTCAGATTATTCCAAATCTCAAAGAATATTACCAGCATTATGAAGTTAAATGTTCGTTTGGAAATGTAGAAATGGAATTATTTACTAAAAATGTGAAATGAACGTGATAAACATGAAAAGTAACAAATAAAAACTGGATAACAATAAATTGGCAACAAAAAACAACGGGAATGATACCAGAAACAAAAGAAATAATGGTTCTAAAATCATGATGTCGGCAATCCGGTGGCCCATCTTGCTGCCAGATTTGCCCATTTAGCTTGTTCTTCCTGTAGTTCTGCTATTTTTTTTCTATCCTCTTCAATTGTTGAATCTTCTTCTCGCATATCAACTTCTTGTACATTTCCAACTTGCACTGCTTCTTTAGCTTTTTCATTCAATGTACTCCAACTCATTGAGCCAACTAAATTGTGCTTAACATTTCCAAGATGGTAAAGTGAGTTTTCGAAAGAAGAAGGAGCTAGTCCGAAGGTGGAGGGTGTTTGTTGTTGACCAGCAGATGGGTCAATCTCCAGTAGGACGGTTCCTTGCTGTTTCCCGACTGTTGGTTTTGAAGTGATATCAATGGAATGTCCTCCAACTTGCAATATAAGTCGTCCTTTATGAGTAACTTGAAGCTTTCCGATCCGACGACCTTGAGGAAGACCAGATGGTGGTGCCGGAGCCGATGGTGTTTCGATGGGAACTTCGTTGTCTGGGTTATCCACCTCCATTGGTATCTCTCCATTTGCTTCACAGCTATTGCATAATGCTGCAACAACTGAAGGTAGTTGAAGATGAAGAAGATCGTTCGTAGAGTCTTCCAACATTTTAATAATTTGTGCAGGTGTTTTTCTTTCTTGTTTTGTCGTAGTTTCGCTAGGAGTAGGTTTTTTCTCTTCTAAGTCAATTTGATCATCTTCTTCAAGTGAAAGACGAGCACTCTTATTAATAACATTCAAGAACTGTGACTGATCATCTAGTGGAAGAACAACTGGCATCACGTTTCCTCTTCGTAAATCACTGACAAACTGAAATTAAAACCGCTTGTATTACAAGATTTGATACTGTGTTTTTTTAAACTTACACCTTTCGGATGCAATGCTCTCAGAGCTTCTTCATCTCCTTCATCGTCACTACGCCACAATGCATCCCATCCTTCGAAAGAGGCCTTCCCTTCTACTTTGACAATTTCTTTCTTCTGTTCTTTTTTATCATCAGCATTAGATGATGATGGACCTCCTATTCCACTTGGTCGTTTTGAATAGGAAAACTCTGTGAAGATAAGAGAATAGGTGTTTTTCGAAAACTATGAAACTGCTTACGCGAAGAATCAGAATCTTTGTCTTTTTTTCTAGATGGGAAATCGCCTCCCAAACCCTCGGAGAACACTCCACCAGTTTGAATGAGCTCTTGTCTTGGTCGTGGCCCTGCACCTCTTCCCCGTCCACCACCGCGCCTAAAAATATTGGCAAATTTTCGTGATGTTCATATTAAATTTACCCTCTTCCGGCTCCTCTATTTGATGCATTCTCACCTCTACTTTGTTTCTGTTGTGATGGAGCTTCACGTTTCCCAGCTAATGCTAGATTTGGGCGACCACCTGGTTTAGACATAGTTGCTGAAAAATGATTGCAAAAATTTTTTTTCAAAAAACCAATTAATTGTGAAATTTTGTACAATATTTTGAACGAGAATTTGTGAAAGCGATAAAAATTCAGCAAAAATTTAGAAAAGCAATTGCGCTCCAATGTTCAAAAAAAGCACGCGACGCAGGGACCGCGTCGCAAGCAAAATTGTCGTTTTCCCCGGACTGCCCAACTTTTGTGCACTATTTCTAAAGCTGAAACAATCGTTTTATTAAAAAATTTCAATCCAGTTCACTAAACTCATCCCTGTCAATGTTACTCAAGCTTTGTTTCATGGATGAGCTGACCAATTTTCCAGATTTCACGTTTCTGACACTTCCTTCGTTTTTCTTTCAAGTTACTAATATGTTACAACTAACTTTGGTGTTTCAGCAGATTGGATGTATCAATTGATAGTTTTCCGTATTGAGTCATTCTTAAGATCTTATGAATTTTTTACAATCGTTTCATTTTTAGCAGGATGTTGAGCCGTCAAGTTATCCGCCCAATTGTCCAGGCCGCCAGAAAGGGCCACAGCAGTCACTCACCATCGGCCGTCACCTACACCGGACAAGGACCAAACACTTTCGTTAATGATGGATGGGCATCTGCTGTAAGTCGTTTTCGATTTTTTTTTGTTAAAAAAAATGCTTCTGGCGATAATCAGATTCTTTTCTCTCCTAAGAGATCAAACTCGATTATTATCCGTTTTTGCTGAAGTTCATGTTCGTGTTATCGCGAACTGGACGATTTGTTTATGTAGAACGTCGATATAATTAATTTAATTTTCTAGAACCCGTATTTGCCTCTGTTCTAACTGAGTGAATTGATGAGTCAAAAATCAAATGGTATTTTTTTAACGAGAAATATTAACGGAAAGTCAATACTGTTGACGGTTCGAGGCTGTCACACCGGCTTTTTTTGTCAACTTTTTTTTAGATGAATTATCAATTGAACAAGTAATCATAACATAATTTTTCAGCGTCTTCCATTCCACGTCACCAACAAGTGGGGATTCGCTGCTAAGGCCGTCACCTTCCTTGCCGTTGGATTCTGGGCTCCATTCATCGTCGTCGAGTACCAACTCAGAAAGGCCAACCAATAAATTAATTAGCTCAACTAAATTTGTCCTCCGAATTTATTTTGTATAGTGTTGTTGCTGCTAATCTGTACTGTTTTCCTGTGTCAAACGGAATGATAGTACGGTTTTTGACAGAATAAATAGACGACCTGTTCGGATGATGTTTTTGTCTTCTAAAGGTACCGGGGTTGTGTAAGGGGAGAAGCACCTCCGTTCTGTTTGTATCGCCTCTGTCATATGCTAATGAAGCAGACGGAACCCAGGTAATCTAAAGTCTCGTTCCGTTCAGCACTCTTTCTCTTGATCAAACAAACCGTCTACCGCCCATGTTCTTCCTCCCACGAGCCGTAAGCGAAGGTTGAGTCACTTGCATATTGATCGTTTTTACTATTGCTTACTTCTTCATGTAACCAAAATGCCTCCCTTATTATTTTTAACTCTTTTATTTACCCCTATCAAAGCGGATTTATGGGCGGAAACCGAACGAATGCCAGATCTTCAACAAGTAGGCGTTTTTAATTAATCGACGGATGATCTGAATTAGAAATAATATTCTGAATCAAACTGGAAAAAAAAACTAAGCTTATCTGAATTTTAGTGGCGAGCTCTTTGTGGATATTATGCAGTTGCAACGGCCTATATGAAAGACAGTAATGCTCGGATTACGGTATTTGCCCCAGTCGACGATGTCTTCACATATAATCCTGACATTAGAGCACTGGATCAAAAAGAAACATTATCTCATATCGGTATAATCGAAAAGATATTTTGATTGAAAACTAATTATAATTTTAGTTGATTCACAAGTTGTCGACTTGACCATGAATAAGCTTTGGGATAAACAGACGTTGATTCGATCAACTATAAATTCAGGTTACACTTATATCACACAATTCGAGAATAATCCTGGAAACTATGTAAGATTTTAAATCTTGTTAAAATAACAAAAAAAAAGAGTTCCAGTCATATTTTGCAAATGCTGGAATGCTCTGTAATCATGCATCAAATCAATGGGGAATAATTTCTGGAGAACAATATCTTTTCAAAGTAATCATTATTTAGTTGATAAGACTATCAATAGAAAAATTCAGATTTGTACTCCAATGGGTCATCGTCCCTATCCTGGAACTGCTCTTTCTTTTATTCGAGAACACGATGTGACAGTTTTTGAAGAGAGACAGTATAATAATAGAGATTTGTCGTAAGTTTTTGAAACTTCCTCTCCAATTTTATGAGCAGTATCATCAAAATGTTTCTGAGCCTCAAGAAATCTTTCTTAATAAAAATTTCAGCCAAATTCGAGATATTTTGGATCGTACTCCTGATATTGCTCTTGTAATTTATGGATCATCAGCTTGGAATGGGTTCCATACATTTTTCATTCCAAATGATGCAGCATTTGCCAGAGTTGTTGATCGTAATCGTGTGGATCGAGAAGTTCTTTTGGCTCATGTTACAAGTACAAATCGAGTTTTATTCACGTGGCCATGGCTTTATGATGGTGGACAACACTATTATCCATCTGTCAGATTCTCTGCGAATATTATTGAGGACAATTTCAAATTGAAACTAGTTATGAGAAATATTACGGATAGAAGAACTGGAAAATGGGATCGTGAGTTGGAATCAGTTTGATGTAATTTATTATAAAAGAATCAATTTCAGTTTACGCAGTTTCTGAAGTCTACGAAAGATATTCACAGTTCAGAAGAGGTGCTGTTTGGGCAAAGATATTGGTGCCAAATATTCCAACTCAAAATGGAGTTGTTCATATTATCGATAATGTATTGGGAATTGTATCAGAGACAATTGATATGATGATTTATAGAAATGAGAAGACAACTACATTGATGAGATATATTAATACAATTGGTGAGTTATCTTTTTTTTTCAACTTTTGGTCATTGAGATTGTACAAGAGGTTCTCAAGTAGTCTCTTTGTGCTTTTTGAAAAGCCTGCAAACGGTGATCCGTTTTTTAAAGATCACATAAAAGCTTTCAAAATACTTGTAGCTACCGTAGTCTACCGTAATCTTTCAGGTCAAATTGTTCGAAACTATTTTTCTGCCACTGGAGGACTTGTGACATTCTTTGCTCCTTGGAATGAAGCATTTGATCGTATTCCGGAACAAATCGAACGTCGTCTTCTTCGTGATCGAATTTGGCTTGAACAAATTCTGAAATTGCATATCGTTCCAGCAAAAGAGTTGACTTCAGATGAAATTACAAATGAAACAATTGTAAATACAATTGATAATATGAGGCAATTGTATTTTATTAAAGGAGAGTGGCCTGCTAATAACGTCAGTGAGTAATCTCTAGATTCCTAGAATTGAATCTATTTTTCCCTTTTTCTCAGCTTATTATGTGATCGGAGGTGGTATCAAAACTGCAATTATGATGGATAACGTGGCAGCCACTAACGGAATCGTTCATTATATTGAAAGAGTTTTGGGTGTTCCTTATCAAACACTTTGGGAAATTATGAGAAATGAAAGTAGATTACAGTAAGATCGAAAATGAAATCAGGGTGAATTAAAGAGAAACGATTTCAGACAATCATTTCATATGATGAGTAATTTACAATTACGATATTCAATGGATCCGTGGCAAGTATTGACTCCAGAACAGAATTTCACATTCTTTGTTCCAACTAATGAAGCATGGTATAAAGTGAGTTTCATCTCTATTCTGCTTTTCTTTTAAACATTTTTTTTCTTTAGCAACCTCCTTCCCTCGTCGCACGAATGAATGATGGAAATCATTGGCAAGCTCTACAGTATGTCTACAAACGACATATTCTTCAAGGACAGGTACAGTAATCCTGATGAAATCCAAAAATCATTTTGAAACCTTTCAGGCTCTCATGTACACGGATCTTCGTGAAAGAACGTATGTAATGATGAATGATGAGAAAGTTGTAATTACGAGAAGAGGAAGATGTAAGTATTTGTTTAAAGTTCTTCAAAAGTTCAAAAGATTATTCATAATTTGTGAAGCTTTTTCACAAATAGTGCGCACTTTCTTCTGTTTCACGCATCTTCTATTATGTTCATTATTTGCAGTTTTCGAGCTCTACTGGCCTCGTGGAAATCGTCGAGCAAGAGTGATAGAAGGTGGTGAAATAGCTGGAATCAATGGATATATGCATATGATTGATAATGTTCTTATATATGAACCAGATCTTCGTGCTCAAGCATGCACAACTGAACCCGTATTCTTCCAATTACTTATAGTTTCATTGGTTCTTGTTTGGCGACCCGGATGGATTTCTCATTTATATACTGTATTCTTCTATAGATGATTTGATTTCAGTAGTCTTGAAACTTGACATTTTTCACCGAAACGGGTCGATTTCGTTATGCATTTTAGATATCATATTTCATTCTATTGTTGAGAAAAAGCATTCATATCTCGGTTCTTCAAATGATCTGCATTGTTTGTTTCAGAGGTTTTTTTCTAAATTGTCCAAAACTGTCAGGGAAAGTGCATAAATAATTGCAATTTATTATTTGTTACGTGAAATGACACGGTGGGTTTTTAACTTTTAAATATCGTGTCAGATATATCCTAACGTCGAAATGTGCGGAGGAAGATCAAGAAGTCCCTCACCTACTGGATCTCCGCCGTCATCACCAATGTGAGCGTGAAAAAAACCTATAGACAATTGCCAGAAAGCTTTCTATAGAGTTGCACTGTCTATATTTTGAGATTTTCGTATGTGAACTTTTAAAAACTTTATCCATAAATGAAAACAGCTAAATATTGTTTTGATGATCTATTCAGGTACTTCTATGTCCAGTACAGATCACACTTTTAGAGCAAAAAATAAAAATGAAACACACTTTTATATGAAAAAAGTTTGGGTAACCCTACCCTTCCTACTACATTTTGTCACGAACACTACATCGTAGCCTCTCTTTTCCTTCCAAAAGTTGTCATCAGACATTCGTGTTCTCTGCCCTCGTTTAGTTGCTCTGAATTGTCATCATTTGATTTGTAATTCTGCTACTTTTTCATCTTCATTTAAAAGCCAAACCTTACTTCATTTTTTGTATTCAGAATGTCTTCTATCTACGATTTCACTGTGAAAAACGCCAATGGTGATGATGTGAAACTGTCCGATTACAAGTGAGTGTTTCATAGATTTCTTTTTCAAAATGTTTCTTCTAGAGGAAAAGTGCTTATTGTGGTCAACGTGGCTTCTCAATGTGGTCTCACTAACAAGAATTATACTCAACTAAAAGAGCTTCTTGATGTGTAAGTGTCAAAAGAGAAATCAGATTCTTAATCTGTAATAACTTTTCAGATACAAAAAAGATGGATTGGAAGTATTGGCCTTCCCTTGCAACCAATTTGCTGGTCAGGAACCGTCTTGTGAAGTCGATATCCTTGCTTTCGTCGCTGATAAATTCAAATTTGAGCCAACACTTTTCCAGAAGATTGATGTGAATGGAGACAAAGCGTCACCACTATTCAAGTTTTTGAAAAACGAGAAAGGAGGATTCATGTTCGATGCAATTAAATGGAATTTCACAAAATTCTTGGTTGGACGAGATGGGAATGTTATCAAGAGGTTCGGACCAACAACAGATCCTAAAGACATGAAAAAAGATATTGAGGAAGCTCTCGGGGAAAGAATGTAATTAAAATAAATAAATGTATTTATAATACAAATTCCAAACATAAAAAAGTCAAAAAATATCACAATTTAAAAGAAATCACTGGTTATTACGGCGATGACGGCGACGCTTTTCCTGTAATTACTCCAAAAAAATTTGAAAACGGATCCTGAACAAATCAAACTTACGAACTGATTCTTCGTTTTCATACTTGACATGGACTTTGATTCCAACTCAGCTAACGCGAGTTCTGCTGCTTTTAACTCGGCTTTATGAACATTTGGCCCTGCAGCTGTTGACAGTCGTTTACCCCTGAAACCTCATTTTAAAAAGAACAAACTAATTCGAAAAGAACCTAAAATATACTCCGATTTTGAAAACTCTATTATTGGTAGGTCCTTCGATTCCAAGTACGCGATATTCTGGCATTGCTGGATCTTCATTTCTCGATGCTCGCATCGCAAGACACCACTGCTGAAGATGTGATTTTGCATCATTCCACTGCTCACTTTCAATGAAGTGCTGAAAGTATAAAGTAGGATTAGATTCAATCGTCCTTATTCACCTTCAATCTGGGACAAAATACGACGCGAACAAAACAACGACAATGTTCTATTCCACTGTCAACATATAGAGCTCCAATGAATGCTTCTACTAGATCAGCTTTATCTTTTACTTTCAGCGGTGGAACTTGATGTGGAGGTTTGATAACGAACTCCGTGAATCCGAGATCATCACAAACAATTGCTTGAGTCTGATTACTAACAAGACTAGTTCTCAGTAGAGACATATGACCTTCATGATGATTTGGATAGTTTCGATAGAGATAATCCGAAATTAACAATTGAAGAACAGAATCACCCAGCCATTCGAGCCGTTGATTATGTCCTTTTGTTAAATCATTATTCGGTACATTCCTCCTCGTGAATGCTTTAGCCAAAAGTCGAATATTGTTGAACTGGATTCCAATTTGCTTTTCGAGTTTATGGAAATTAGCGAGAGCTGGTGTTATATTTGACAAATCTCTATCTCCAAGTGGATCTTCTCTTTTCAGCTCATGCTCATTATGATGATCCCAAATATTTCTCATATTCGGTTGACTATTGTACATTGCTCTCGAAAATATTTCATCACATGGACCGAGTCCTCCATCTAAGTAAACTGCAGCCATCACAGCTTCAAATGCATTAGCTAGGGCGTGCTTGAAATCAGCCTCATTGACAAGATCAGCTCCGTGAGCATATTGGAGCATCTCATCCATACGACAATTCATTGCTAATTGAGCCAAGTTTCGATTCTGGACAAGAGCTGTTCTATAAGTGGCGAGACCTCCTTCGAAGTGATGTGTCAGCATGAAGAAGAGGTGGTGAGATACAATCAGCTCAACCACTGCGTCACCAAGGTATTCCAAGCGTTCATTGTGTAGAATAGGCTCTCCACCAGCATCTCCACCCATAATATTGAAGAGACTAACAATTCCTGAAACTTTAGAAGGGTTATTTTCTATCAATATCAATGGCTCCTTACCTTTCTTCTTTTCACGTTTCTCCTCATTTCCATATTTCCGTCGATATCCACAATTGGTAACTATGTTTTTTATATGGTCGATAGGTGTTCCATAGTTAGATCGGAATGAGGGATGGATCAATGCCAACTCGATAACTCTTCTATCATTGAACTGATATTGGATGGTCTCTTCAAGAACGCTAATTGAAAAATTGTAACGGATATGATGACATGCCAGAGTGACCATTGGAATATGTGCGACGACGTCCGGCTTCAATCCAGTGTCTATGTATCCACGCACAGATTCACGGATCTTGAGATTTCTAGCATCACGAACTTCTTTTTTCGCTTTCATCAATTCAGTTTTCAATGCGTCATACTCTGGGTTACAAACTCCTTTAGTTTTCCTTTCTTGTTTCATCTTATTCATATTGTTCTCAAGAACAGCTACTCTAGCTACCGCGGCTGATGGATAATTGGAGCTTCGAGTCGCATTGTGACAAAAATACATCTTTCGCTTCTCAATATCCCGGTCGAACCAATCTGCTCGTAATGTCGACGGTTTTCGGTGTGGGTTAACAAGAAGAGCTTGTTTAAGTCTACTCATGCCTCGAATAAAACTTTCATCATCAGTTTGACTATTACTTTCTATTTCCTCCGGGCTAAATAGGTTCACAGTGTCTCCTTTGTACAGAAAATATCCCAAAACAGTTTTCGTGGACCATAGATGAACAGCTCCATTTTTCAAAATTTCAAAACGTGGCATTATATGAATCATTGGACAGGACACAATTCCATCTGGCAGATGTTTCGGTCTAAGTTCGAAATTGAATAGTTCGAAAATTTCGTGGAAGATAAATTCAGAGAGTACATCACAATCTTCAGCATCGAAGCACTGAAAATTTAATGTAAGAATAAATGCTTAATTTCAGCATCTTACTCCTTCTGGCATGAACTCCTCGACTAGCTGAAACTCGTAATTGATTCCATACTTACAAATGGGACGTCTTGTCATGCATTCCGGTAATGGAGCATGTGTGACTAGCGAAAACCCTTCGAACGTGAATAAGTCTCCATTAATCTGCATAGTTGTCTTGAAATATTGCTCTTCATTTGGGTTAGGATCAACTCGAAGGGTATAGTAATGAAGATTTGCTCCGCCTCTAAACTTTTTGTTTGCTTTTGACTTCTCTATCAGCCCTTCTAACTCACGTTCGGGAACAGTCCACCACTTTGTTTTCACCGGCATAGTATCCATGTTTCAGTCCACATTTTTTGATTGAAGGTGGACATCTGCATTCAGGACCATCATTTCCTAAGTTCTTCTCGTTGAATGAAATATCTGGGTTGATTCCATTCGGATGAGTTTTTTTTCTTTCTACACCCAACTTCAACAAATTGGCTTGTCTCTCTTTCTCCTCTAATTTCTTCCTTATTGACGCTCTACAAATATAAAAATTATATTCCGTGCCTATCACTAATCCTTACTTTCGCCGGTCGTTACGCTTCTTGCTTTTTGACACTGCTTCTCTGGATGCATCTTCGTTCAGTTCTGAATCAGATATGCCAGATGCAGAATCAGAACTTGTGTCCGATGACATTCCGGATGCTTCAAACGCTTCTTCACCATTCTCGTCGTCGTTCCCTTGTTTTGCGTCTCGTTTTTTGAACGAGTGAAATGGAAATTCGACATATGGAACATTGGTTTGAAGATTTCGTTTTGCTTTGAGTGGATTCAGAATTCTTGCACGAAACTCTTCAAGTACATTCGCAACTGTACTTCCCGTTCGTCCCTATACACTATACGAATAAAAATGATGGAAAAGACCAATAAGTTATTACCATGATATAAATTTCAGCTTCTTCTGCTTTTGCCACAATTCGATCTGAACGAATAATTTCTGCAGAATGAGTGGATACGACTACTGGATCAATCATATAATTTACTTCATAATCCTCTTCGGTTAGCCTAGGTGGTGCACCGAAAGTTGTCGTTGTTTCCGAAGGTAGGGGTATTTCTCCCACATTTGTCGGTGAGCCAGTTGATGTTGATGGTTGATTATGGAACCTCCGCCCTAACTGTTGAATTACTTGTTCGTGTTTCCTTTCTTGTTTGTTCTGTTTGTATTTTCTACGACTCCGTTTATGTTTAGGATTGAAATCCATTGTTTCCTTTTCTTCAGCCATCTGTACATTGATTGTCGTTAAACTCATGTTGTGTGGATAAACTGTGAATAAAAATAACTTCTTCGAAATAATTTATCGCGAATGGTAGAAAGCGTGGAGATTACATACAAACGCATTGGAATTACTTTTATTTAAAACGAAAGATAAGTTAGAGAAGCGATTCAAGCAGGAATGAGAACGAGTTATATTGGATGTATTATGCACATTGCGTTGCGTGTAGGCGCCAAGTTTAATACTCCTCTCCTTCTTCTTCGTTTCCTCCCTCGTTGGAGTCAGCTCCGACCTCCTCGTAGTCTTTCTCGAGGGCAGCCAAGTCTTCACGAGCCTCGGTGAACTCGCCTTCCTCCATTCCTTCTCCGACATACCAGTGAACGAAGGCGCGCTTGGCATACATGAGATCGAACTTGTAGTCCAAACGAGACCAGGCCTCAGCAATGGCAGTGGTATTGGACAGCATGCAAACGGCGCGTGGCACCTTAGCGAGATCTCCTCCTGGAACGACGGTTGGTGGCTGGTAATTGATTCCAACCTTAAATCCAGTTGGGCACCAATCGACGAATTGAATGGTTCTCTTGGTCTTAATCGCAGCGATGGCGGTGTTGACATCCTTTGGCACAACATCACCTCTGTACAGTAGACAAACAGCCATATACTTTCCGTGACGTGGATCACACTTCACCATTTGATTGGCTGGCTCGAAACAGCTGTTGGTGATATCATTGACGGATAGTGCCTCGTGGTATGCCTAAAAAAACGGCTCGAACTGAATTATATGAATGTATTCAACCAACCTTGTCTGCCGAAATAAGTGGGGTGTAAGCAGCCAATGGGAAATGAATTCTTGGGTACGGAACCAAGTTGGTTTGGAATTCATTAAGATCGACATTGAGAGCTCCATCGAAACGAAGAGAAGCAGTGATTGAAGAAACAACTTGCGAGATGATGCGGTTAAGGTTGGTGTAGCTTGGACGATCAACGCTGAGGTTTCTACGGCAAATATCATAGATAGCCTCATTGTCAACCATGAAGGCGCAGTCAGAATGCTCAAGAGTGGTGTGAGTTGTGAGAATAGAATTGTATGGCTCAACAACAGCGGTGGAAACTTGAGGAGCTGGGTAGATGGAGAATTCGAGCTTAGACTTCTTTCCGTAGTCGACTGATAGACGCTCCATAAGAAGAGAAGTGAATCCAGATCCAGTTCCTCCTCCGAAGGAGTGGAAGACAAAGAATCCTTGGAGTCCGCTGCAGTTATCAGCAAGACGGCGGATTCTGTCGAGAACAGTATCAATTAATTCTTTTCCAACGGTGTAATGACCACGAGCGTAATTGTTGGCGGCATCTTCCTTTCCGGTGATCATTTGTTCTGGGTGGAAAAGCTGCTTGTATGTTCCTGTGCGGATCTCGTCTAAATTTTTGAATACTATGATAGTTTATTTGATGTAAAAACTGACCAACGACAGTTGGTTCAAGATCAACGAAGATCGATCTTGGAACATATCTTCCGTTTCCGGTGTCCGAGAAGAAGGTGGTGAAGGACTCTCCATCGGCTTGTTGATCTGATGGCATGGTTCCATCAGGCTGAATTCCATGCTCGAGACAATAAAGCTCCCAGCAAGCATTTCCGATTTGAACTCCGGCTTGTCCGACGTGGATAGAGATGACCTCACGCATGTTGAAGGCTGAAAATAAAGCTGAGTAAAGAAGAAACAGCTGAAGTGAGATGAACTATATAAAATGAGTGGAACCGTTTAACTGACAGAGTAATGAAAAAAGAGAACTACGGCATGCATGAAAGTAGATTACTGGATGAGGTCACATCGCAATTATTATCCGATCGAACGCGTTTGTATTACGAAGCAGCGAAGAGAATGAAAAAACTTTTCGATGCGACCAACTTTGTAAACAAATTTAAATGAAAACTCAGTTAGACAAATTGGCCAAACAGCTATAAAATTTATGGGATCGAATGAAACCTATCCAATTGCATACATATGAAATGGAAGGCGAAAAGTCTCAAGAGGGTTGCGAAATAACAAAAAAGGAGCGGTCGCAGACAAAGAGCAATTACGGCTAGAGGGTTGAAGGCTCAGCAGCACCCTATTGGACGCTATTCATCGAGTCAAATGAGAAATGAGAAAGAGAAGAAATTGAGACAAACTGGGAGGCAGGGCAGCTCTACACAATTAAATATGCTACTGAAGGGAAAAACCAGGAAAATTTGGATTGTGAGAGTAAAGACGAAGACAACAATCTGCTTTGTCTTGGTCCACACATCTGTCACATTGATGCGACTGACCGGAGGGCAGTGCCAGTCGGGCCAGTGAGAGAAATGAGCGATGCTTGCTGGGTCGCCCTCAAGGACGGAGGCGACGCTATCCTACGGAATACTCGTTTAGTAGTACCCAGTACATGTATATTGCGAAATAGGATAGAGCGGTGAAAACGAATCCATTACTGAATGGAAGAATAAAAAAGATTATTAAGGAGCGGATTATCAAAGGATTGTTGCCCCCTTGCAAATAACTTTGTTCCTAAAATGTGAACAACGAATAAATTCTGAATTAAACCACTATTGGTAACCTAGGAAAGCTTCGCAACGAACGCTTCAAAGAATGACAACGATTTAGAACTACAAATAACTTCCTACCGTGAAAAGTAAAGTTTTTTGAAGCTTTTCCATCTATCTAGAATCCACCGTAAGACGGCGAGTGTGTGTCATTCAATGAAATCTAAAGAACGACGGATCAATAGAGGCGATCGATACAACCGATCAGGGAGAAACGACAAAGAATGACGAAGAATCGCCTTCTTTCAATCCTATTGTCGTTTGTTTCGCGCCACAAAAAAGTGAAAATTTGCCGGGCGCGCCGACAACCGGAGACAATTCAAATCCACTGTCCTACTGTATATTGCATTGCGGAGCGTTTTGTGCGTCGCCTCATGAGCGTGGAGTGTCGGACAAGTGTACGCCCGTCGCAGGCTCCGTAAATCGTGCCAAGTACTTTTTGGCCCGTTTTAGCTATTGTTTCGATTTTCAAGTGTGTGATCAAGTGTTAATGGTAACTGAACGAAGTATATTATATTTTAAATGTAATAAGTATTGATTTGACTTTTAACTAATCAAAATTTTATGATACTTCCATTTTATTGATTTTTATTTTCAGTCTTTTCTTTAGGAAAAGAAACATGAAATCTGTTATTTGGAAAAAAATATCAATTGTCGTTTATTACAGATGGCTCAGCTTGCTAAAACGGCCGTTGCCGCTCTTTCAAAGAGGCTTGTCGCCCCAGCTGCCGTGGCTCGCCGTACTATGGCCACGGAAGCTTCACCAGAAGACTACGGATACTACCCAGATCCACTTGAACACGCCACTGGACGTGAAAAGAAGATGCTTCTTGCTCGTCTTGCTGGAGATGACGTGAGTTTTGTTTTATCTACTCCCAAAATTAAATTTTAAAGCTGAAAATAAAGAAAGTGAAGAATTTTTTATCTAGCGGTTTTAGTCATTTGACTGTTTTTCCCGATGATGTCAAAACTTAGCTAATTGTGAGTCATCCCTGTTCTAAGAAAACCTTAGAATTGAGTGTGCCACTGAACGAACATTTGTCGAAGCTTTTCTGAGGGAGAAGGTAAATTGATAATTATGTACTACTAGCAAAAAAAAAAAATAAAAGAAAATCTTTATCTTCGCCAGCTGGTTAATAAGTTGATTATTCCAGCGTTACGAGCCAAAGGTCTACTATCGTGCTGAGGCTTCCACCAAACAGAAGCCGAATTTGGTTCCATCTCACTACGATTTCAGAATCATTGGATGCATGTGTAAGTTTTAAAATTATTTTTTAAAAGTTAGTCTTTGTAATTTTTTAGGCGAACAGGATTCCGGTCACGTCAACTTCATGACTATCCAAAAGGGAGAACCAAAGAGATGCGAGTGCGGTCATTGGTTCAAGGGAGTCGACGCTGATCCAGAATCCATCTAAACAATTTTCAGTGTAGATTATTGTTCCGACTTATTTTAGAACGCATCAGTGAAAATAAAACGCTGGTTTGACAACAAACCATTCTGTTTTTGCATTTGTCTGAACTTTCTGTGTTTTGCATCAAAGTAATTTCTTATTTCTGTAATATATATTCAAATTCTTGCTGATTGAGAATTCATGAATCAGGTCGTTGAGTTCTATTTTGAAAGCTGGTTTTTCTTTGAAGTTGTTCAATTTACAACTTTTCGTTCATCGTTAAAAACGTCAACCGGGTTGGCTGTGTTTGTTGTTAACCTCGATCACATCAATTTGATAACATTCTGAGTCGAAGCGTCTCACTTCCCAGTTTTTGTTGTTATTCACCATATCACGTGGGGAAGTTGCCCGGCACTACTAATTTCTTCTACAAAAAGTCACAAATTTCCCATTTTTAAGAATCATTTAATTTCCCTGAAAAAATCGCTCTTTTCTGAATTTTTGACCTTGAGGGGTGACATTTTTGTCAATCTTCGTTTCTAGCTACTTTTTAAAGTTTTCGGTTTCTAACTTGAAACAAGTTTCAGTACTGTTTTCGTAGTAACTTTTAAATTTCTTACAACTACAAAATGGTGACTAGAAATGTAATTTTGTTTTTCTCTCGGTCTAATGTTCACCTGTCCTTTTTTATTGATCTGTCTGTTTTTCCACTTTTCTTAAATACTGCATTTACTGATAACATTTACTGAAAACTGTCGGGATAGAGGGTACTCGTGTGACTTTCTGTTATTGAAAATTTTCAGTGAAAGAGTTTTTGAAAAATTAATCCCGTTCTAAAAGGCATGATGTGCTTTTTTCCAAAGCGACTGTTTTCATATCAACTTCTATCGATAGTATTGTTTTCGCTGCAAAACATATCTTCAAAAATAGAGATTTCTGGAAAATCTTTTCAACCGAAAACAATAATGGACCCGGCCGTATAAGTATGTTCTGCCCTATCCTTTTATTTCTCTTTATTGTCTTGAAAATGAAAAAAATTGGAGAGACAAGTTCGAAACTAGTAGCAACTCGCTTGCCGTATGTCATTTCTCTTCTCATTGACGGCCTTCTCGCATGTGTGTATGCGCATCTTTTCGTCTCTTTCTCGTCAAAATCAATATTCTCTGGGTGTGTTAGTATTGAGAGTGCTAGAGAGGCTAGAAAGCCCCTGCGGCTCCTGCGTTTTTCACTCGAATGTCAATCCGAACCTCCCGAACCCTTTACACTTCTTGAACTAATCCGCACAACTTGGTACCGTGTCGAATGAAAGATCTAATCAATAGTTGTTATGCTGATTAGGGTGTAGACATGTACATCTGATATGCTTGTAACTCTTGTTAGACATACTTGGTCCACGTGACGTCAATTTGCCGTTTTGTTTTTCACAATCTCACTATTCTGACAACGAAATCCCCAAGAGAGACGCCGAGAAAAATACAAACTTTTTGTTTCACTAACTCGCCTTTTATTGTCAAAAAAATATGGTTCCGACCCCGCGAATTTAATTAGATGTAAACAATTGGGGTCGCTAGGCTCCTCCCATCGTGTGCAAAGTTCCCGCACGTTGTTTCAATCCCTGTAAGGCTTTGCTTGTAGCCAATGATTAAAAAAACAGTGCGCGGCAAGATTGCACACAATGGGAGGAGCCTAGCGACCCCACTTGTTTACATCTAATTGAATTCGCGGGGTCGGAACAATAATTTTTTGACAATACTTCTTTCTTTACGTTTTCCGTTTTCCAAAACGGAAATCTCAGATAATCGGCTATTTCGATGAACATTTTCAAAAACGACCGATTAGAAGTTGGTCAAGTTATAGATCACCGTTGACTCACTATTTTTTTTGGAATTTCTCAGCACATTCACGATGAATAGAAAATTGCCTTTTCGCACTCTTTTGAGATCCAACTCCGTTCTATTTATTCGCAATACACTTTTTCCGATGAGAGCTCTTTTCTCGAGACTGCCGCTATTCATTTCATTTAATTTCTCTAAACATCTGATTGACGTCATCAGATACTTTCAGTTCTGAGATCTTCCCATTGAGCATTTGCATAATCCGATCGGAAATACATGCCAGATAATTAACGGAAATTGAAGAAAAAAAAATAGACAGAAAATGCTGAGAAGTAACATATTGCTTTTTTCGTAGGAGATGAACCAAATTCGTCATTTCCATCTTGTTTCTCCAAATTTCCCTTTCTCATTTATCTTCTCACTAGTCAGCTCACTTTTTCATGACTGTTTTCTGAATAAATCTTTTTGAAAATGCGGAATGGAGATCAGGCGAAAGGACAAAAGATATATTTCTCAGCGAGTCGGCTGGAATATATAACTAACTTATTACCACCATTTGGTGCATTTTTCCAAACTTGAAAAAAAAAACTTGCTTGCCTGTTTTTATTGATTCAACTTTAAAAATTTTTTTTTGCCTACCTCTTTCCTTTTAATAAACTTTTCCTTCAAATGAGCCTAGTTCTAAAACTTCAACGTTTTTCAGAGCAATGAATACGGGGAGCCCTGACGCTCGTCGTCACAATCAAGCACCTATGGGAATCGTCAATGTTCTCTCCCGTACACCATTTCCATCTGTAGAATCATATCTGGCACTTTCATTATGTGTTGCCGTCATAGCTTCAGCCACAGTATTCACAACGTTCCGTTCTCAACCCGAGCTTCAAAAAATTCTCGAAGAGGAGCTTCGGAACAACACACGCCTATCCACAGCGTATGGGATCAACATTGAAGCGTTATCTGGAAATACACTGTTTCAAATTGCTCATTATCTTTTATCTGATACATCACTCATCTGGGTAAGAAATAACGTTTTTCTTTCTGATCAATTTTGGATAATTACAGGTTGCCATCAACTCTTACTTTGCAATACTAGCCATGTGTACGAAACTAATAATCAAATTAACCTTCAAGGAACTTTCACGACAAGAGGAGACTGTTGCTCGCCAAGCGTTCTTCTCATACATTCTACTTACGTAAGTAGGTTTAATTTTTTCAAGTATATAGATGAACGTTTTACAGTGTCGTGTATTTGTCGGTTGTGTCAGGACCACAGAAAGGCTATCGTGTGTTACCATGGATGCTATGGGCTGGTATTTGCGGGTTTCTTTCACATCTACAGTTTGTCACTTGTCAAAGGCTGAAATATGTATGTTTCTTTAAAATTTTTGAAGAAGCCCTTATATACTATTCATTTTAGTCAATAACTGTGAAAAACAACTTTTAGACATCTCCATCATGTGATCGTGGAAGTCAGAAAGTTTCATTCCTCTCCCTGTTCCTTTTCTTCGTCTCCATCGCCATGTCCTTTTTGGTTTCGCGTTTCCAGAATCATTTGGAATGGCAGCCGGCTGTTCTTCTCTATTTTGATGTAAGCAAGAATAGTTGATATTTCACAAGTAGGATTGAAACGTTTCAGTGCCTTCTTGCCGTGTTTCGATCCACTTACATATTATTGCGCTGCATCTCTTCTTCTCGGGTGTTCTCTTTCAATCCGGATTCTGTTCGCCATTTCAACTATTGGCTCGAACTTAGCATCAACTTCGTCTGCGAGCTGATTCAAATGCTGAGTTATGCTCAGCTTTTCATCGTTTCACCCGGACTCAATCTGACTAGCATCTTCTTTTTGTACCACATGAAGCTCACTTACAACTGCATGAGAGAACAACTCAGCCGTCATCGTACCCATAAGAAGATATTCGAGCATATCGAGAGTGCTTATCCAAGTGTTAAGGCTGCCATGAGCGACGACAGATGTGTGGTTTGCTGGGAGTTACTTGGATCTTCTCGTCGACTTCCATGCTCCCACCAGTTCCACGATTGGTGTCTTATGTGGTGGCTTGCTCAAGACTCTTCTTGCCCAACGTGTCGCTGCACAATTCCATCACCACAAGAAGAATTGAGACAAGCACCGAATGAAGTTACCAGCAATACAAGACTTCGATTCAATGGAGGACAAATCGGATTCATCAGTGTTCCACCATTCACAGTTGAGCTTGGAGCGAATCTTGGACACTTTTTTGGAAGAACTGCCGAGCCAACAGAAGAACAACTACAAATGATGCATGAGCAAGTCAGAGAAATGTTCCCGCAGATGTCTACAGAAGCTATCATTAATGATCTTCGACAGTCGGGATCCGCGCAATCGACAATCGAAAATATCCTCGAAGGACGCATTGGGTTGAATGCCTCTTTCATGCCTGCATTGGATGATGAACTCTCAGATGAGGTTAGTAACACACAGTGTGATTCCTTTTCACACGATTTTTATCCAGAGTGACAATGAAATCGAGTACGAAGAACCTGTTGAAGCTGTTCAAGAACCAGACAGCGTCCGGCAACGAACTTGGACTAAATTCAGCTCATCATCAAGCGATGAAGGTCTTTCTTATTATGAAGTTCAACGAAAAAAGATGATCGAAACCTACCGGAGCAAATACTTGGCTTCCGATAAGGCTGTAGATTTGCGAGCGAAAGGAATCATCGAATAACTTTTTTTCTGTGATCTCCTCTGTTACCTTAGGATGTTCTTGTAACAGCTACCACGTAGCTTCTCGATTCGTGGTGTTGTAAGTAGTTTTTGTTGTATATTTTGTATCAATAAGATGGGAGTCTCTGAGATTTCCATTTTTCGTTCATAGCATAGTCTCTTTCCTATTTTCATGACCCTCTATTGTCGCGTATGGGTATGACCTTCATACAAACTATCAATTTTCCTTGTATCTTTTACCGAGATTCTGAATCTCGCCTTGTTTTTTTCTTCCGTGTTTTCCTCTGAAATCTCGTCCTCTTTCTAATCCTTTACCTTTTTCATCCCGGTTTGCACTGAGCCAGTCTGTATATTTTTCACCCGATTTTCTATTGTCACAATGAAGACTTTAGACCTTTTTCTATTCTTGATGATGCTACGAAACACACTTAATTCTTCTAACTTATGACTCATAAAGGTAGGTCCGAAAATAATTCCTAAAACTCCCGATTTCGCACCTGGAGCACGTTTTTCTTAGTTTGGAATTGCACGGTCCGTTCCGGTTCCAGCTGATTCTGGCTCTAGAGGTAAGAGGTGAACTTAAAAAATTGACTTCTTGAAATACAATCAAAGCTCATTCGAAGGGAATGTTCTGAGCCTCAGGTTTCTTGCGAATGTTCTGATAATGACGGAAACTACAAGCTCTAATAGACATCAGTGCCCTCATCACATAATCTTGAAGTTGGTTCTGAAGCTGTACCCAATTGTCCTGGAATAAATGTAGCAAAACAACAACGAGAAATTATCAACGTTCATGCAATAAATAAACGAAAATAAATATACTTTACAGATATATAAATTAGTTTCGGTGCAGAAATTACAACAAGCTGTTGTCGTCCTCGAAACGAATGATGCCGGCGAATGGTGCGGATGTGGACACATCGGGGATCTCGTCGTACAACGGGTTACCGTAGGATGACTGAAAAATTAAATAAATGGTAAAATTAATTTTGATTGCATATTTTACCGGCGATGTTTGCATTCGAACCCTTCTCTCCGCAGCCGTCTCATCGGTAACGAAATTCACATTTGTTGCTGAGCACCCTACTCTTGGTGATGTGCTTTTTTGTTTATCAGCAACTTTTCTCAACTTGTCGACAATTGGAGCTGCAGCATCTTCTGCCTTTCTGGCCATCTTATCAACATGAACACGAGCGGTGGATATGACATCGTTTGTCAGTTCTCTCTGAGCGAACCAGAAGAATGCGCCACATCCAACAATCACAAGGATTAGAATAGATATAAGGAGCAGAGCTATGAGTCCGGCAGGTGTCTGCTCTTCCTCCATGGCAGCAAGCATTTCTGGGTTCAGTCGTTCGCAGAACTGTCCGTCATAGGGCTGCTCACAGTCGCAGACGATCCGGTGAGCTCTACCATGCTCGTTTTGAAGTTCACGACAAGCTCCTCCATTCAAACAAGCAACACCTGCCTCACAGTATTCAGACATCAACGCAGAGCCGACATGGGATAGTTTCTCGAGTTTCTTCTCTTCTTCGATGGTTGTTGGTGGAATGCACGTGTTATCGAAGATGGAACGAGTGTAACCATCTGGGCACACACATTTGGCAGTCGTCACGAAATCGGACTTTGGAACGAGAATGCACAACCAGGGGCAGTCGAGTTCTAGGCATGGATTTGATGGTGGACCAGTCTGGTAGAGCGAGTGATTGATAGCAATGCCATAAGGGAAACGGTTGAAAGTGTGAATGACATGAGGGCTCGAGTGATGATGGGTCATCTCTTGAACTTGCAGAGTTTCACTTCCCCTGAAGATATTGTAATTAAAAAATCGAAATCTTAAAACTGTCTCTTACCAGTCAGACCAGTAGAGGAATCCGTTGAAGTAAGCCATGTCGAACGGATGGCTCACTCCATTTGAGATGACTACGCGCCTCTCCTTTGTGTCAATGTTGACTCGTTCAATCAAACGACGCTCGACGTCACCGAAATAGACATCATGACGAACGTAGTCGATGGTAAGAGCAGATGGAACTTCTAATTTGTTGTCCAGGAGAATACGTGCCTGAAAAACTTTTTGTTCAAACTTCTAGAAACTATTAGCCTACTTGAGAGCCATCCATATGGGACATCATGATTCGGTGCGAAGCTTGATAAGTGTCAATCCAAATGATGAGCCCTCGCATCGGATGAACAGCGAGACCGCGGTATGTCTGACTACGAGGCTTGCCTTCAATGATTCGGCGACAGAAGAGCCCGTTCATTGTGCAAACAGAGATTCCTACGCTTGGAGATGGCGATTTTTGCGTGAAGAACAAGTTTCCACCGATCCAGTCGACAGCAACGTTTCCAACTCCAATGACGTTTTCACGAAGAATTCTCAAAAGTCCGTCGTCTGACATGGCCAATTCTCCGGTCGGCTCGCCTTGATCGTCGGAAATCGACATGAACATTTTACCGTTCCGATGCATGTAGTCGATTGATCGGATAGTTCCATGTCCTACGTGTTTTTGGATGGGAGCGTAGTGTGATCCACCCTCAAAATCAGCCAAAGGCATTTGTCGTACTTCTCCCCCAAGACTGATGAAGAGATATCCTTCTGAAGTTGTCGTAGTTTCGTATTTGCACGAATGACCATCTTCCTGAAGCTGGTATCCGATAGCACATGTGCAGATGTAGGATCCAAGACGGTCTTCGCATAAATGTTGGCATCTATGTCCATGAGTCGCACACTCGTCTTCATCTTCGCAGGTGAGTCCATCAGAGGCTAGACGATACCCTTCTTGGCAGATGCATCTCGCTCCATGCGGCGTATTCATGCACGTGTGGTCGCAACGCTTTCTGGCACATTCAGAACACTGCTTTGATTCGTCATCGCCAAATGGGCACTCCAGGATTCCGTTACATGTAGCGTTCATTGGAAGGCATACAGTCTTCTCAGCTCCTTTTGTTTCACAGGCGAACTTCCCAGCTGCAGAGCACAAGTGCATTTGATCGGCTTGCCCAGAAAGAAATTGCTCCTCAGTTGGTGCGCTTTCGCAGTCGAGCTCATCCGAGCCATCGTCACAATCGTTTTCGCCATCACAGAAGAAGCTGTTTGGAACGCATATTTCTTCGTTGGAACACATCGAGTAACCTTGACGACACGATTCCTTCTGAAAAGTTACAGTTAGAATTCACTATTTGTGTTTCCAACTTACATCGTATACATCGTGAGTGAAGAAAGTCGGATCTGCGAGGGGAACATCATCGTGAGATGGAATTTTCTTCACGTCTTCGATCTTTCCTCTCGTGCAGTTCACTTCGTCATCTCCTCCAGTGCAATCATGATGACCATCACAGATCAATTCTGCGACAATGCACTGTCCCGATCGGCATCGCATTCTCGGTGCTTGACATTCCGGACCATTATGACCGACGAAAGTGTTTGGTGGAGAGGCAATAGATGAATGATCAGAGCGTTTTCTACCATTATTGTATTCGCAGTGTTGCTCGTCACTTCCATCTCCACAATCGTCTTCTCCATCGCACTTGAATTCGGCTGACACGCACGTTCCGATTTTACACAGGTGATAACCGCTGCCGCAGTGATGAGCGTATGTGCATCCCGCCTCGTCCTTCCCACTGTCGCAATCGGCTACGTTGTCGCATTGCCATTCTGCTGGAATGCATCGAAGACTTCCGGCACCACAGTCGAACTCTTTCGCCAGGTCGCATGTTGTGTTGTTGACTGGAGCTTGTAATGTGTTCTGAACGAATAAACTGTTGGAAAATGTTGTAAAATAAACAAATTACCTGAATTAGTAGGTGAATAAAAAGGGTGAGAAACCAGGCAAACCGCATGGCTCTCGTGGTGAGTTGGGTTATGAAAAGAGCGAACACGAATTCGCATTTTGAAACGAAATGCTTTGCCTAAAATTAATACGAAAACGCCCGCTCCCGCCGTAGATCATTGTTGTAAGACGCACACTGTTTTCTGGTTTTTAGGTCTCGCCACGATGGTATTTTTTCGTTACAGTATTTTCAGAGTGCTTGCTTTTAAGGTTGCACAAAATATAACTCGCTACAAAATTGAACTGCTACAAAAGTCAGGGTACGTTTTGTAGGAAAAACGGAACACTCGAGAACCAAATGTTCTTCAAGAATCTTATGATATAAAGCATTTCGTTTTCATAAATATAAGTCACGGTTTCACTTTTATTATATATTAGAAACAGATTTCGAATCGGTTTATTAGGCGATGAAAAATATTACACCCCTGTTCAGAACACGGAAAATAAGAAGACGCGGAAAGCAAAAACACAGAAAATTAGACGGAAAGAACATCTGGAAGTGATTCAATAGGCAGAGAGCATAAGATGTGCCGAATGACGACACGATGGAAGTAGGTCGATAAATTGTGGAGACCAGTAGATTCTCTGATATCGACGATCCTCATGACGTGAATAGTCTTCACGGCGTAGGAATGGTGCTACATAGTCAAGACCAAGTGCCCGACCATTCCAGTACAAATATTGGTTTTGATGCCTGAAGAAAGAGAAAATTCAGAACGAGGGTACAGTAGACACGCAAACCTACCGCATAGTATCAGTCGGAACAGTGAATGTACGACGAGTCAGTGGTGGCAAACTGAGATCGGAAGCGCTCTTTGAATGAATAATATTGCGAGGCCCACGAACTCTGGAAATAAGATGAGAGAATTGGATCTCAAGATTTGAGGTCTTGCCTGTATTTCTTGTCTTTCTCAAGAAGCCACTCTGACTGACGTGGGTTGTAAGCCTTGTGAGGAGCCAAGTCGTACTCGATGGCTCGGTTTCTGAAATTTAGAGTTCAAGTTTTTTTTTGAAACGCGATAAAATAAAATACGAACGGTCTATTGATGCACAAACTAGGAGCAATCGAAGTGTAATTGTGTCGTTCGCGGAAAGATCCAAGGTACGGAGTATACATTTCATCGTATTTTGAGTGACGAGCAAAGTTCATTGTGTTTGTCGCATCTTCGAAACTAAACATTTGTTAAGCTGAATTCTTTAAAAATCTTAATTAACTTACGCAGTAGAGACAATATCCACGTATGTGCTTGATGGACTTCCAGCAACGAATCCTTTGTATGGAGATGAAGTCCATTTAGAATCGGACGCCACTTGGGCTTTAACCTAAAACTTGTATCTTTGTATAGGATTTGTATTCATCAGTAATTCCAGTGAAACCTCTGATAAAAAGACATTGAAAAAGTATAATCCAGGACAAAAGCTAAAATTAAGGTTACAGTAACCTGAAGTCTTTCGTAAAAAATAGTTTTCAACATTGACACCTGAACCCACGTTATTTTGTGCTAGTTTGGATCAAAACAACAACAGTAAAGATGAAAACTCACACGATCGAAAGCGCCCATGTTTTTGTTGTCTCGATGTAAAAATAAGAAGAAGAGACTGAACTGGTGAGTTGAGGCAAGAAGAGAGCAAAATGGGCGGGACAACGAAGTAGAAAGCGAAGGAGACAACAAAACAGCTGATGTATCGGCAATGGGGGCGGAAAGAATCGGGAAAGAGAATGAAAAGAGACTCAAGAGAAGAGTATTGAGAAAGTAGAAGAAGATGAAAAAGTCAGTGATTAATGAAAACCACTCTTTGAGAGAAAGTGAAAAAGAAAAAGCATGCGGATGTTGCCAGAAGGTTTTTGGCAGATTTTGATGGGGAAAAGAAAACCAAAATATACTCTGAAAGTTATAAATTTTTCACTCTAGTTATACGAATAATTTATTTAAATATATCTAACACCATAAGGAGTTGTAATAGCAGTTCCATAATACATTGGTTGAGCAACGACTGTAGTTGTAACGACTGGAGTAGCTACAACTGGAGCAGCGACAACAGCCGGAGTGGCAACGACCATTGGAGAAGTGACTACGGCAGGAGTGACCACTGGAACCACTGATGGAACATACTACAAAGAAATTTAGTTCTGAACTTTCGTAGATTGTTTGAGAGAAAGTTACCGGTTGATAGACGTTTCCAGCCCACATGAAGATGAGTAGAATGATTGAGGAGGTTAGTTAAGAGTTAGTAAAGTTAGAACTGATTAGATGAAAAACGGATGTCAGCAAATTGAATATTTAGTAGTAGATAACATCTATTTGGAACTACGAAGCAAAGGCCGGCACGTTTTAAGCTTGGAAAACGTTTTTCGATTTATGGGGCTATTCAAGGATGTTAAAATATAGTAAAATACACATTTTATTCTATTCAAAAAATTGGAAATTTGCAATTAATTACCGTAGTAAAAGTGACGTGAAAATAAGGTTTGTCATCATTTGTTTCATTCCTGAGTTTTGAAAATGATTCGGAGAAGCTAAGAAAGCTGAATAGGGACTTATTTCTGTTTTAGAATAACACAGTTGCTACTGTAGATAACATGATACACAAAATGAGCTGAACTCATCTATTTTCAGCTTTGTAGCTCATATTATAATGAACATACAACATGTTTTCCAAACTGAGTAATGAATATAATGATGACAAAAAACTTTTTTCACGCGGCGTTCCCAGTAAAAATAAAATGTGTTTGTGAATAGGATAAAATGTGTATTTTACTACATTTTATCATCCTTGAATAGCCCCATTAACACACAGGAAATAATTTGAGATAAACTCACGTGACATTTAAATGTTCGAAATACTCCTGTTTTCAAAAATTGAAATGATGTTTCAATCAATACTCGATATCAAACTTGCAACGGATCGAATCACTTCGACTCAATTGACTGCTTCACTCGATGGCACCGCCTATTCAAAAGAATAATCGTAATGATGTTTGTAATACTACATCTCATTGTTTCAGTTATCACTTTTTCAGGCTGTAAGTGACACGTCATCTAACTTGTCAACTGGAACAGACATCACCTACGACGGTGGCTCTGAATCTTCTAACACTTCCCTTGATTCCATTCTTTCTCCAAGTCGTCGTTCTCGTATTGATTCATATCTCTCTTCTACTGGATCATCTGCATCTCAAAAAAGTTTGAGAAGACGTCCACTTTCATCTGGGTCTCGTAGTGGCTCATCTCTTCGTTCTACAATGAGTGATGGATCTGGATCCAGTTTAAAGAGTATTCTGAAGAAAAAGAGAAGTACTCCAAGAAAGAGACGTTCGTTGGCAAAGAAATCAAAATCTCCGGGTAAGAAGTCAAAATCTCCGGTGAAAAGAACGGATGTTCGCACAATGGAATCTTTCTCCATGATCAAAAATCCAGTTATCCGTCACCAGGGTGAATAATTATTAACTGTAATTGAAGGGCACTAATTTCTTAGTTTCAGTTCGTGGATTTGTTTCCGAATACGCGAAAGATCCAGATTTCGAAGCATTCTCTTTTACTGTCGATAGTATTCCATTCGTTGCTCTTTCTCTGGTGAATGCTGATATAGAACTTCAAGTGAAAATGAGAAAAGCTCAGCCACCTACTCCAATGAAGAAACATGCTCCAGGTATGAAAACTGAGCTCTCTAATCCCACCCAAAGTTTTATTTCAGGCACTAACAGTCCTCGTAAACGTATTCTTGATCGTCATGTCAGACCAAGATCCTCTTCTGCCAATTCGAAATGTGTTCGTTTCACCGATGAGGGAGCATCTCCGAAGAAGGCAAAACTGTCAGCAGAAGATGAAGAAGAGATTCGAGAACTTGGGGAAACAGTTTCAGATGCTATGAGTTAGTTTCAGATCATTCTTTTATTTCATATACTTGTTTCGTTTTTCAGTTGAAACCGATCGTCAGTATCATGATTTGTGGAATGATCGTGTGAACAGTGTCGAGAAATGATGAAAGCTTTTGGATGAACTGATTGAATATTGATTTGAATGGAGAATAAATTATGATCAGAATATAGTTTTACTCGATTACAATATTACCCTAAAACTTGTATCTTTGGTATATATCAACAAGTATTAGGGGAGTAGGCAAATTGTTCTCCGATTCAAAGTTTTTTGAGACCATTCCTAACTCCTGTCTGAATTGTTTACAGTATTATCCTTCAGCTGATAAGCTTTGTCAATATAGTTTATTTCAATGGGGAACTTTTTAGTGCAATTGAATCTTATTCAACCGGAGCAATCCATTCGGTCATAAAATGTAACATATGTTCGAATGAGGTAAGAATCAAGCAATCAAGAGAAACAGTAATTTCTATTCTCTTCGTCTCCTTTTGTTTCTTTCTGTACCATTTACAAAACTCTATTTATTTGGAGCTTTCCCTTTCTCTCTTGCTTTTTCTCAATAGGAGGTTGCAGCAGAAAAGCAAAATAGTTCAAACATATATACATATAACACAAACAGGGAATAGAGAAGAGAGTAGGGAGAAGGAAGAGAAAAAGAAAGAGCTCCTCCGAACGGCCATCTGTGTATTGGAACAGAAAGAGGTGCTCTATGATGGAGAAGAAGGAGGAAAGGGGGTCAACTGTTCTATTCCCGCCTGTTCTTATTGTCTTTAGAAAGCAAAAGAAAACTGATTATCATATTTGAGACTTTGTTTGTTTCGGGTTATCACGAATCATTCTTTTAAACCTATTTCGGATTTTTCTATCGCTCCATTCAATTGGAATACTCGTTGTCATTAGGTCCATTTGGTCACTTTATAATCAATAATCTCATTGTTAAATCTGTTATAATCTCCTCGACTGGTTCATGGTTGTAGAGCCATTAAAAAATTAAAGTACTTCCTCTAATAACGAAGCTTAGGTATGAAAATTCAAAGTCCTGAATTTGTATTACTAGGGAAGTGTTTGACGAGACCCACTTAGAATCGGCTGAAATCATGTCTATAGGGTATATCGACCCTCCTGAATCCATTTCTGAAGTTAGTTTGGTCCGACCGGCATTATGAAGCACACTTTACTAGACACCTATTAGCTAAACTTGACTTAATTTTCGTTTTTAAAAGTTATTCTGAACCCAGTGAGCTTTGAAACAAAGTTAAAACACTATTCTGATCATCCTTTATCACTTCCGACAAGTTTGGGAACTTTTTTCGAAAAAATTTTTTCGGATCAAAAATTTTTTACAAGTCCACAATAGTCCACAAGGCCAAACAATCGACAATTTTCGGAACAAAATTTTTAAACAAAAATGTGACTTTTTGTTTGAGACGAGTTTACTGATAGGGTTGGAAACCAAAAATTGACATTTCTGAAGACGTTACATCTTCTGGAATATCGTGTGAAAAAATTCTAAAAAAGTTTTGGATAGGGTGGGATCGAACCCACGTCCCTATTTTCAATGAGCAAGACTGTTGCCACTGCGCCGAATTGCCACATTTTACCACTCTGCCGGAGGGCGTATATAAATTCAATGCAACGTGAGACTGCAAAGGCCTGAGAAAGCCTGAAAACTTCGAAGAAATGAAAAGGCCGAACGGACCAAACTGACTTCAGAAATGGATTCAGGGGGGTCAGTATAGTGTGTTCACAAATTTTCAGCCCATTCTAAGTGGGTCTCGTCAAACACTTCCCTAGTTAGGACAGTCTTTCACTGAAAATTTATGCAAAATCTAATGAGTTCAGTTCTTCCCTAAAATGTATTTGCCCTTCTATTAGAGCACGTAATATTTTTTTTCATTTTTCGATTTCTTTTCTCCTTCTAATTCCAGTTGTCAACCGATCGTTTACTTTCTCCCTCCTACCGTCCGCTTCCTTTCCCCAATGATTTCATTTTTACTTCATTCGTCATTTTTGAACTCTTCTTTGTCTTTCGTACTTTTCTTTCATCCTTTTGGTTTTTAATTATTTAGAAATTCTGACAAATTGTATTCTCTTCTTTCGCCTCCCGGAATGACACATTTGGGTAAACATTTTGAGGAAAAAGAGAGAATAAAAGAATAGGAGAGCAAGAGAGAAAATGAGAAGACAATAGGCTAATAACATATAAATGATGATGATGAACATGTTCACTGTTTCTATATTGCTCAGGCTCATCAGCTTTATTCGTTGAAGTGTTTATATTAGTATCAGGATTTAGCTGATGCTCTTTTATTAGAGGATTTGATAACAACCAACACAAACTCATTTCATGCTGTTTCCACAATTTCAAATTCGTGAAAACTTTAGCTCCTTTCCTTCCAACTCAACTCTAATCCAGAAACTTGTGATCTTTATCCAGTATGTTTACTTCTCTTTTTTCTTGTCTCTTCATTCATTTTTCTTGTGTTCATCATCCGAAAATTTTCAAGTACATACTTCATGCAACCAGTAGTATATCCTTGTCAAACATTCACTAAAGACCTCCTTCTTCTCTGCTTCTTCTTCTCATTTTCTCTCCATGACGTTTTTTTTGTTTCGTTTTTCCACTACGGCAAAAAAAACAGTATGTTGACTAGGCGGAAAGACAAGATTCCCTCTCTCTTGCTCCGAAAACTTAGGCGGTGCGGAGACTTTCCGTTGGCTAATTAGTCGGAAAAAAAAGAAAAGAAAAGGATTTATTTTTCTTCCGCTCGTTTTTTTGACCGTATTATTCTTTTGAGTTAAAAATAGAATGTGTTTGTAAGTGTTGATGTTAGCATGTTTCAATTAGTCTCTTTTCTCCGAATGTTGCCTTTTTCCAAAAGTCTTCAGCTCTGTTGATAGTTTTGCATAATTCTTCTATTCGGCACGTTTTGATGAACTCGAAGGGTAGAACACAAAATTCTGTGAGATTAGTTGTTAGCTAAACTATAGTGCCTTTCTGTCCAAGATAATTTCTAGAAAGCCGTACTGAGTGAAAGTTTCTGAAATTTCTGTCTTTAATTCAGATAAATGCGCTATAAAATGAACTCTTTCTCATATCGAACTTTCGGATACTGTAGGTGAATTCTCTTTTTCAAAAAGTTCATATTTTCTCATAAAGCAATAATCTGATTCAAAAACCATTCAAATATAAAATTTCTCGTTCTTTCCCATTCAACTTCCGTTCTACCTCAATGAAAAGAAGATTACTGTACTCTTTATTCATATTTATAAGCTTGGTCATTTTTCATTCGATCACTGAGTCACAATAAATCGAAATGAATAGAGAGAGAAAGAGGAATAGGTTGTAGAGTGTTATGTCGGTAATACCCAAAAGAGAAAGAGAGAGAGAGAGAGAGAGAGAGAGAGAGAGAGAGAGAGAGAGAGAGAGAGAGAGAGAGAGAGAGAGAGAGAGGTATTATGAATAAATTGTACATTTATATCTGTACGCATCGGTCCGAAACATATGGATTGCAACAACAACACTTCAAATACACGTATTCTCGATATCTCTCTTTCAGAGAATACTTTTCAAGGTCTTTAGGTTTTTCGTTCTTCTTCTTTCTCTTCTTTTCCTCTTCCGTATTGTTTGTCAACATATCCTTTTCTTCTGTTCAATTCCCCCTCATATCATCGCACGCAATTCTCGCAAATCCGTCTAATATCCTCCTGATTTCGAAATGCAATGCGTTCGTTCGTTCGTTGTCAGTACTATACGTAAATACGTACAAACACTGAAAAGAGAGTGTGAGAGACCACAAATCTCTCTTATCACTTCTTTTCTTTCTCTATTTCTTTCCTTTTTCTCATATATTCTTAATATTTGTCTTCTTTCGGTTTGTGAGAGCTCATGGTCAAGTGAGATTTGGATAATGTGATGATGATGATGGTGATTGGCGGTGATTGAAACGATCAGGTTTTATATTTTTTGCGATTGAATGATGTATCCGGCAAGAGCAATGCCGACTCTTGAGATAGTTCCGTGTACCTCTTTTAGAAGGGCTTTTGAGGAAAGATAACTTATGATCATGATAATCTCTCATCTCTAGTACATTGAAAAACTTTTAAGTAAGTGAAATGCCCTTCAATATTCACATTATTTCCCATTGGAAGCGATACCACTTTTTTGCATTTTAAAATAGAAGTTGAGATATAGTGCTTGAATTTAACTTTATGTAGACCACCATGGGAGCCCCTTTGTCATATCAGTTTCTTCCATTTTTATGAATTCTTTCAGATACTGAATTAATTTCAACTTCCCTCCAGTTTCATTCGAAACTTCTCCACCAAAAAAAGTAGCTTTATCCTTCTTATTCAAAACAACACTCCCTTTCCAAGCACATGTTCTTCTCTTTTTCTCATTTCACTTTATCTTGATTTTTGTTTATAGATTTCATGTTCGGATAACTGAAAAAAGGAGTGAAAACTGACGGAAAGATGTAATGAAAAAGTGAGGGAAAGTTTTGACATCTTTTTGACATAATAATCCTTTTCCTAAGAATATCATCATTCGATTTTTAAACTATGGAATATCGAATTTCGTTTTTGAATAAGATTTTCACTTTGTTTTCTGCTTGAAAATTTGTTTTCTATTTTGAAGTCTTGAGAAAGCCAAATTAAATAAAAGTATCCATTTTCTTGAAACAATGGAAATCCACCAGAAAGTTTAGTGGTCCCAAGGGGAAAAGAAAGAAAGCTTCCTTACGTTTTATTGTTTTTTGTTGCAACGACAAACAAGTTCATTTCTTTAGTTTCAAATTACTTCAAAATAAAGAAGAAAAGGGTGCTCTTGTATTAGAGGGAGTTTCAAACACATGCCTTTGAGGTCCCATAATTCTCGTATATGGACGGTTAATCTTGAAGTCCTACTTCTAATAAAAGTGCATGCGAACACTCGAGCCTCAAACAATCATTTCTGAACATTTTTTTCTATAAAAATTTTACGAAGTTTTGAAAATCCTTTTATTCTTTCCACAGTATCACCATCCATAAATCGTCTTGATATGTCAAATGTTTTACAATAAAGTTGATATATTCAAAAAACATCTGTTCATGTCAAAATTCTTCGATCCATTATCCTCATTTCCTTAGTTACAAAGTACCTCATTCCCTCTTTTTCTTCAGGTATCTTTCTCTCTTTTCTTCTTCTTCATATCTCCAGATGTTATCTTCAAAGGGTCAACTGTTATTCTCTAAACTCTCTCATCTTTTCATTATCTCTCTCTTTTTTCTTTCTAGGAACACCCGTTCTTTCTCGTTTTTCTACACACCAACTTGTTATCCCTTCCGGATTTCTTCTTGGTCACTTTGTCATATCTTTTATTCTTCTTTTTTTTCGCTTTTCTCACTTTCGAAAAAAAGAGACTACTGTACAAGAAAGAATACTTTCTTCCCGAGAATACGGGGGAGATGGGAATAAAGAGAGAATTGAAGGTATATAATTATATTTGCATCGCTTTTTTTTCTGCAAAAAACCGTCCCTACTGTGTTCTTCATCGAGACACTTTTCCATCGAAACATACATAATTTATCAGCATCACAAGTGTATTGTTATATACCCGTAGAGGCCGTAAAACAACCACATCCTGCCGGAATCTGACACCTTTCCCTCTCTCTCTCTTCGATCATCATTATTATTCGTGTTATTTCTATTGTCAATGCGAAAATTTGAATGCTCTCTTTTCTCGAAATATACTTCTTTTTTTTCAATAATTTTTTTGAGAAGCGGATTCTTCTCAAAATCTATGTCGTTTTATTAAAGGTTTTTGTTCGAAAACCCTCCTAACCAACTCATTTTCTCCCTTATTTCTCTGAAATTTCTTCAGCAAATAAAGTTTGAATTTTATCCGATCCACTCCCAATTTTCCTTTAATTACCCGATTTCTGATAGTGACTCATTCATTGTTTTTCTCTTTGATTTCTCAGAGAAAAGAAGAGGCGTTTTTAATTTTTTGAATTTCGTAATGTCATGGGAACATAAAGAAAGATGGAGAGAAACATTATCAATGATGTAGGCCTATGGGAAAGAAAAAGTTTCAATATCTTTTTATACTGGAAATGAAGCCTGTTCGATTTGAGATTCAGTTAAAGTTGAACCGTATCCCCTATGCTGGAATCCTTTCTATGAGACATTACCTCTATTAGAAGGGCATACCACTGTCCTATAAACAATCATTTATACTTACAGAATGTTTTCAAAGAAATGGTTTTTTGGAGATTCCGGTAAAAATTGCTCAGCATTGTGTCTTGAACTTTTAGTTTGAAAAAGTCGTTCTATTAGATTTTTTTTAATTCCAAATTTTGAAGTTCAATAAAATCTTCTAATTTTTCACATGATACTTTATCACCAACTGGTCCTTCATTGCACTTCATTCTAACTCTTCCTTCTTCATCTTTTCTCGTCCGTTTTTATCGAGAAGAACGTCTATTTATCTCTAAGTTTCTCTATCTTTCCTTATCACTCATCAACTATCTTCTCTTCTTTTTCTTCTTCAAATTGTTTCGGCGGTCCTTCTTCTCCATTTTCTTCTCGACATGTTCCTCACATAAAGTTCTTCTTTTCCGTTTCCTTTTACTGTTTTCCTTCCTTTTCTGTTACGAATTTCTTCGTTTTTTTCTTCCAATCAAAACTTCCGATTGTTGACTGTTTTGTTATTAAAATAGGACATTCAAAACAATATAATAAAACATATTTTTATTGATAAAAATCAGGAGAAAAAACTGATAAAATTGAATTGGTTTTCTGTTTTTTTCCCATCTCATCTTATCAATTCCTTTTTTTTTCTAAACCAATTACTTCCTTTTTTCTCATCATTTTTTCGAGAGAAATCTTCATTTTTTCTGTCTTCAGATAACCGTATCTACATGAGAATTGGGTGGACATACCAATCGGTTTCCCTCATTAATTGACTTTTTTGATGATACGAATCTAACTATTTTGAGAAATTCGAGATTTGGAAAAGGTTATCAAGTCTAGTTCAGAGACTAATAGATACTGTTTTTGGCATTCGATTGCTTTTCAAATAGTCAGCTTTTTTCAGTTGAATTTATCTGTTCTGATCGTAATCTATTTGGATTTCATCAGTTCAGATTTTAGTTTTTTTAATAACAAATCTCATTTTGGTCCTTTTTTTTCTAAATTTTTGAACTGTCAGGTTTTTCGTCAAAACAGAATACTCTTAAACACTTATTAGGTTTATTATGTCACAACAATAACATCTGTTTGCACCTTATTAACTCAAACCGTGAAAATGTGAAGTTGTTCGAATTGGCTTGATGATTAGGTTTATGGATGACCTCTCGAACCAAGGTGTGAAAGGTCCAATTCTTTCCCTCATTTCGTCCTTGTCTCACAGTGCATCCGAATATGTCTTATATAAAAAGGAATCCCAGAAATATTTGAATTTTATATTCCTCCATTAAATACTAAAGTAAAAGCTATATAGCATAGGATACCTGGTCAGTTATGTTCTTTCTCTCCTCTTCTATTCCTCTTTTTTCTCCTTCAATTCTTCATAAAAAGAGTAAAAGTGGCTCATAAATCTTTCGTCAACCGCCAAGAGTGAGAGTGAAACGGCTCGGGAGAGACACCAATTGAACACTAAATTGCGGTCAAAAGAAAGAAGTGAAATGGTTCATAAAACCAACGGAAAAAGACCAAAAGTGGACCCCAACAGAGTGTCCAAAACTCGTTCATTTTCATGGAATTTTGTATAAACTCCCTTCTTACTTTTCTTGATATTTTCCCACACTCCTTTTCATGCTTTCTTGACATTTTTTCAGTTTGATTTCAACCGAAACACTTTTCAAAAATGTTTAATTTTCAGACCACATCCATGACAAAAACTGGAAAAAGATGAACGATTGTAAGCGGTTCGAAGCGAATATTTTCAATAATGGAAAATGTAAAATTTGCTACAAATCAAAACAGAATCACTCATCAGAGTCCATCGAGAATGCAAAGGTATGTTTGAGTTCAACATTTTGAATAAGAAACTCCATGGTTATTCATTACCATTAAGAATCATTCAGAGTATTTATAGTCTTCCATTCTGACCTCAACTTGTTTGGTTTTGATCATAATTAGTCCTATATAATCCAAACTGTTTTTTAGAAGGTATTTTTCTTATTTTGTGAACAAGAAACTACTCGATGAGAATATCAGCTCACCTTGTGGAAGATGCCCTTCTATTGAAGTAACTCACTATCACGGTTGATTCCAGACCTCTCATGTTTCTATTCTACGTATCACTCGACTCTCTTTCAATGTTCCTTTTATTACCGTAACTTTATTCAAAACTTCTATTTTTATAGGTCAACCTCTACAAATATTATTTGTTAACATGTAAGCAATACTACAACTTGTAAAGGTGAAAAGTAATAGAAAGAGCCAAAAAGAATGTTCTTCTTCTCTACGTCTCTCACTTTTTTCATTATCTCTCCATTTCCTTTTTTGTTGATAACAAGTCAGTTTTTGCATTGAGAAGAAGACAAGAAGATATCAGTTTGGTTTTTTATTAATTTCTATTTCCCATTCTTCTCATTCGATATTTTGAGCCGAAATAAAATACGATCATTTAAGAGATTTCATTCTATTTTCGAAACTTTTCTTCAATGATTTTACGAGAGCAGGAAATGACGTTTTTGGGCAATGGAAAAATGTGTAATTGATACCATTTGTGCACATTTCTATGGAAAGTGTGGCACAAAAAACTTTAGGATTTTAGAAGTTCGAGAAGCTATTCAGTTCTTTTATTTTTGATTTTGAAGTGCGCTTATAATAGAGTGAGAATGTTAGAATGCTAGAATTTTGATTGGTGCTTTTATTGTGAGCAAACGTAATGTGGCTTCGAATTTTATTTCTAACTAATATTGAGCTGTTTCCACATTCATTTTTGAGCATACTTGGAAATTCAAAAAGTGAGGAAACTTGAGAATTGGTTATGTGAATATGATGTGTCTTTTTTCATAGAAATTCGTTTAATTTTTTTCTACGAAAATGAGTTTGAGGCTTTGTAGTTTTTTTTTTCAAAGCAGGATGAAGGGCTAAATTTTGATTTTTTGTTTAAAAAGCTTCTTTTCATAATTACTTCAATTTAAGGTAACCGAATCGTTCTGAAAATGATTCTGTAAACTTTCTGTAAATGTTTAGAGCCTTGTTATGCTTTTTTTTCTTTAGATTTTCACAATTCTTTTAGTAACTTACAATTCAATTGATTTTCCTGCAGCTTATTTTTTTATCAATTTGCAAAACAAAACAACTTCTTATCAAGTTTTCATTGCAATTTGAGCCTTCAAACTTTCAAAAAACGTTCGAAAGAAATCGAACATGATACCCATAAAAAGGAATGAATTGTTTAGTTCCACCAATCGGTTCCACTTCAGAATCTTTTTCTTTTTTTTTTCATCGTTTCGCATCAGTTCCTCTTCTTTCTCTCTTCTATACCAAATCTCTTCAAATCACACCTCGGCCCATTTCCTCCTTATCCAAGTGTTTTTTTTTGTTTCGAATAAAAGAAGACGTTCTTTTTTCTCTTTCTTCTGCCGAGCAATTATCCTTCATTTCTCTAAAGAACTCTCTTCATTTCTAACACTATTTTCATTCATAAAACTGCGCACTTTCGGATGAACATTCAGCACCAGAAAGCATTGATTCTTCCTCTTCTTCTCTTCCTATTTCTCTCTTCTTTTTTTCCCTTTTTCATCCGTTGTTTATTTATTCAGCAGTCATACTTTCTTCTCTTTTCATGTCAATTTTCTTCGTTTTTAGCCACTTATTCTTCATTTTTCTCGAATTTTCTTATGACCCTTTTTTATTCGATTAATTAACTTCAATTTTTAACACTCTTCAAATCGTTTGAAGATTTTTTTTGTCGTCTATTCAGGAGATGATGAGAAGACGTCCCGCGTTCTTGAAACTCTCAAGAGATTTTTTATTTCGAGATTTTATGATTAAAAAAGCTGCTTCGGATTTTGCATTGCTTCGGAGAAAGTTGAAACAAACTAGTAGTAAACATAGTTTTAAATATTACTTTTATGATTCAAGAACTTTTTTTTGAAAACTTTAATTTAAGTTAAGCTAGTTCAGTGGAGTTTAAGTTCAGTTCAACTATGATTTTTCTCGAGACAGGAGGCTAACGATATAATCACAGTACCTTTTTTCCATTTTTGAAATATACCGTAACCCAATTTCTTTTCCACAATGCACCACAGACCATTTTCCACTAATTTTCCACCATACCTAATCCCGTCTTTTTTCAATTTTCTTCCATTTATTATTATTATTATTTGGTTGTCCTTCCATTCTATCTAATCACGCTTCTTCCACTTCTTCTTCTTCTTCTTATCATTTGATTACATCCCTCCGCACGAATCTCTTTTATTTTCACACACACACACACACATACAGGCATATGAAACCTCTTCTAAACAAGAAGATTCTGGCGTGAGGCCAAGTTTTGAACGCATTCAGAATCCCCTTCTCTTCATCATCATCATCATCTCCTTCTTCTTCTTCTTCTCGATATCGTGTTCACTTTTCCATCCCTTTTTCCATTCCAATGACCTGCTTTCATTCTAACTTCTTCTTCTTCTCCTTGTTTTCAACATCTTCTTCTTCTCCTTGTTTTCAACATCTTCTTCTTCTTTTTATTCCCAACACCTCTTCATCCTCCTAATTTCCTATTTTCGGTTCGTTGTCTAGATGTGTAGGTAATGACTGACTGACTGTGAATGAATGAGTGAAAAGAAATAAGAAAAAGTAGAAAAACCATTTCTCCTTTTTTTCCTGTGGATACATTTCTTTCCGTTTCAACTACATTTTTCCATTTTCTTTCGTTATTTTTTTGTAATTCTTTCGAGTTCATGGCCTGGAAACCTTTTTTCCTGAGCGAGAATAATGAAAACTCGGGTAGATTTTATTGTTCGTTTTGATAATTTCATAGTTTGAATTAATTCTTAAACTGACCTCATTTTTATTTGAATCTTGAAAAGTGTGAAAGCCAAAAAACTACAGTTTGCCAAATTTTCTGAAACTCTGTTCCATGACGACGCAGATAGTTTTTAAAAAAATTTAATTAGAGGTTTTTTTTAAAGAAATTACCACATGATTTTCTATGGATACACTGCCTGGAAATGTCCAAAAAATAAGAACCATTTTATTTTGAGCTCCTGTCCAATTTCAAACATGCTTCAGTCTCCACAAAACTCTCAAACATTATGAGCATGCGCTTATAATAGAGGAACCAAACCGTTTTTTTTTCCATTTCTCCTCCAAATGTTTTTTCTTTCGTAGACACCGGAAGACTTTTTTTTCCTGTTTTTGTCCATCTCTCCATGAATGACCACCTGTATTTTGTTGTGTTTTCGTTTGCGGTAAACATGAAAAACGACGATAGGAATACACTGAATCTTCCGCAAGAAACGACAGAAAAAAAAACAAAAGAAACTAATCCTATTTCATTTCTGTCTATTTCTCTTTCTCTCTTTTTATGGAATCAAGAGGAAATCATCCAGTTGTTTGGAATGGATAGTTTTCTTTTTCTCCATCTCCATCTCTCTTTTTGAATGTTTAGTTGTTTGTCCATTCGTTTCCAATGCTCAATTCGATAGACTGTCTCTCGTCATAAAATCCATCACCTGAATTTGTTTGTTTTGACTTTTGAAAAGAAAAGGCGAATAAGAAGGAAAAAGGAGAAGAATATTTAGAATGGAAAGGTGAAAAGAGGCGATATTTACATCAATATTTCCATTTGGAAAGTATAGAAATCGAAATACTTTTTAGTTCGGAAATTTTTATAACCAATAGTTCTTATATCGCCTTTTTGAAAATGGACAGCTTTCAAAACTAGTTCATGTTCTCAAAATGATGAAGCTACAGATCCTCGTGGTCATTTAATGATTGTGCTCTTCTATTAGGGATCTTATAAAGTAGAACTTTAACTCCTAATAAAACAGCTCTCTTTCTAGTTTTCCTGGAATAGTCTTATATTTTTATGCTTTCGAAAACCATGCCCTTCTGATAGAGGATCCCCTAGGTGAATCTCACCTTCAATGAACAGTATATCTTAATTCAAGTCCAATTTCATTCAATTTCTTGTTCATCTTCTTTCAATTTTTATTACTCCATTCAGCTATTCCATCATCATCATCATCCACATAATAATAATAATCTTTGTACAGAGAGGAAAAGAGGCGCCAATGCATATCCGTATAATAACAGTTTGTCCTCTCTCTCTCTCTTTTCAATCCAATCGGTCTCTCTTTCTCTTTGATATATTATAAAACGATCGAAGAACTAGTTCTTCTTTCTCTCTCTCTCTCCAATCTTTTTCTGTTATGCTTCCTCTTCGCGGATTTTCATCTGGAGAACAGAAGATTCTCGGATGATTACAAAAACTAAAAACTGACCAACTTATACTTTTTTATTCGTTCAATTCTTTATGATTCCCTTATTTCAGATGAATCGAAAAGTGACAGCATGCGGATTTTTGTATGTTGCTCCTCCAAATCTTGACTTCTCTATGCAAAGCCATTCAGCAAAAAGATGGCAAAGAAGATGGTTTACTCTCTTCGATTCTGGAGATTTAACATATGCAATTGATAATAGTGTAAGTCCTCTATTATAAGTGCACCCTTCCAAATAATTCTTTCAGATGGATACTCTCCCTCAATTGAGTATTGATATGTCCTTGTGCTATAGAGTATGTGAAGCTCATGCAATCACTGCAAATCCTCATTCAATTCTTTTGGCTTTTAATAAAACACGTGAAGATCAACCATCAATTATTTATATCAAAGCAGATACAACTGAAGAAATTCGATGGTGGCAAAATGGGTTAAGCAAATATGCAAATTCACAGAATGTGACGATAAGACCACCAAGAAGAGGAATTAATGAATTGCCCATGGTTCGTTCTTTTTTCCCAATATGTTCAAATTTTTATGTTCTTTTTTTTTAACTTCTCTGAGTTTGGTTGGTTGTGATGCTCAATTTAACTATGCTGGATATAATTTCAAAATCATTTATTTTTTAGAGTGAAGATACAATGAAAGATGTTCCATCATGTGCTTCTTCAAGATGTTCATCACCTGTAGAACGATTAGAAGTTGATAGAATGATTGAAGGAAAAGAACTACGTGGATCAGTTCGAAGTGTTAAACAGAGAAGTATTCGAGATGAGAAAAAGGATTCAGAAGATGGATCAATTCCATCTCCATCAGTTGTTCCAGCTACCTCAAATGTTGTTATAAATGTTCCAGTGAATACATGTAGTCCAACATCTCAACCAACAAGTACAACAACATCTCCAACGACTCCAACTATTTCAACAACTCCAACACAAAAATTGAATATTGATATATCAAATGTACATACATTAAGAAAAGGATGGCTCATGTTAAGAGGGAAATCAGATAATGATTGGTGTAAACATTGGGTTGTATTGGCTGGACTTCAATTGAAATTATATAAAGATGTTTGGGCAGAAGATTCAACTGAACCTCTATTAACTGTTGATTTGTCACAATGTGAAAATGTTTACCCATCGGCTAGTGCAAGAAATTATGGAATTGAAATCAAAGTGAGTTTAGATTTTCAAAAATTTCTTCCTATTTCAATAATTTTAGTGTCGTCGTACTCGATATGTTCTTTCTGCAATGACCCCTGGAATTCGTGATTCTTGGGTATCTGCTCTTCAACAGAATCGTCATCATCCATCTCCAACATTCACTGAAACATTTTCAAATGATGCAAATAGTTTGGCAGATAGTTCTGATATCCTTGGACTTCCAGTTGTAAGATTTTTTGTTTCTTGACTCATTTCACCATCGTTGAAATTCCAGAAAAAGAAGCACATTGCCTACGTGGCTCCAGAATCTCATCATTCAAATTCAATGATGGATGAGCATAGCTCAACAGAATTAGAAGATGAAGATCATAATACAAATACAGCGCGAAGAAGAAGAAGCCGTCGAATGGGAAGTCGAAATTCTGAAAGTGCAGATCCACGTGGAAGAGGTCGAGGAGAGAGTTTATCACCGTCAGTTAGAAGAAGTCCAGTAGCCAGAGTGAAAGAAAGAAGAGGTGATATGAGGCAGAGGTAAGATAAAATCATTCTAGGAACCTCTTTTGGAATCTTTTTTTCGTCGTATCTTTCTCAAAAACGTTTACTTTTGTTTCAGACATGCTTCCAATTCATCTGCTGCTTCACATCAAGACAAACCAAGCAGAGATGAACTACAGGTAATTTGAATGCCCTTCAATTAGGGTTTTGAAAAAATTAGGGAAAAAAAGCAGATATATTTCAAACGTTTCTGTTTGTGAATACTCATCTGCAGATGCTTTCTTTTCTCTATTCTTCACACGTGTTTCGCATTCTCATTTTCTTCTTTCCCGTCGTATTCTTTTTTCTCTTCTTTTACCCAATTGTCATCATCATTGTTTCGAAGAGTCAGAGCTCCCGGGAAAAACTTTATTTTTCCCATCCTCATCTTATTCTTCTCCAATTTCTCCCCGTCCTTTGTATTCAAAAATTGAAAAATATGAAACTAAATTCACATCATAATGACGAAGCATTTGATCGTGTCATTCGAAATTTGGAACTCATCAGTCAACCATTACAGAGACATATTGGAACTGCAAGTAGAATATCAAGTGATGAGACAAGATTAAGATCTTTGGAACAACAGGTAATGAAAATAATAAGATAATCAGTTGAAATTAATTTTTTTCGTAGGTTGAAAACCTGAGAACTCAATTGGATGAAGCTAAAGATGATTCAACGAGAAGGAAAAGAGATGCAGTTAACCAAGAAATCAAAGAATTGAGAATTACGTTAAAGTCTTCAGAAGATGAACTTTCAAGATATCGAAAAGAAGTTGACTTATTGCGAAGACAAATCAATCAGAATACACAAACGTATGTTTTTTAATTGTTTTTTTTTTAATTTTGTGAAAAAAGAAACCTGTAATATAGTGGCACATAAAATATATTTCAGAGTAACCCTTCAATGTGCCATTCTTTCCACTCTTCGTACTCAATTATCCGCTCTTTCATCACTTCTCCGTTCGAGTCTTTTCCTCGGAGCCACTGATCTTTTTGATTCACTTGATAATATTTTGGATCGAATTTCAGTTGATTTGAGTTTAGAAGAGACAGAAGATGTTCTTCATCAAACAACAGATCTTTTTGAAAAAGTATCATCAGCAGTTACGATTCCATATCTTTCTGATTCATGGACGATGACAGAACAAGATAAAGAACCAAGAGAAAAGAATTCAGAAGAAGATATTGAAGAAACAATTCGAGAGATTCGAAGAAATCATACATCAGAAGTTGATTCAATTAAATCACAATGTGAACAAAGACTTGCCGTTTTGAAAGAAAGAGCTGAAAGAGAGGAAGGAAGAAGAAAGAAATTACAAGAACAACTTGTTATGGCAACAACAAGAAGTGATGAATCAATTAGTTCTGTTAAAACTTCATTCTCACAAATGCTCGCTGAACAACGAAAAACATTTGATGAAGAATTGGAAGTTGTCAAAAAGGAACATGAAGAGAGATTAATGGAAGAAAAACATGCGACAAGATTAGCATTAGAAGCTGTTAGAAGAGCACATGAAGAAGAATTAAAGAATGTTTCAGAGAAGAGCAAAAATGGAGAAGGAAGTAATATTGGAAGACAGAGGTTCGTTTTGCTTATTATGTTGAACTTGAGATTGACTAGGATTACGGTAGTTATAAGTGACTTAAGCAGAATTTGAACTCTAAGATTATGGCAATGAGCGACAGTAACTACAGTAAACCATCTCATTTTACAGTGAAATCTTCGACGAAATGCGAGAAGAATTAATAAATGTATGTGCTCTTTACTCTGCAAAATGTCTCGAAAACTCTCAACTCGACGAACAATTAGCCAATTTGATTAGTGAAAAAGAAGCATCTGTGTAAGTTCTCATTTATTCGAATCCCCAATGCTTCTACTGTTCTCTTCTAACGTTTTTTTTTTTTTGCTTTCTTAATGCTTTTTTTGCTTTTTTAGAGAATTATCGATTGAAAATGAAAAACTTCGTTCGGAAATTGACAGAAAATCAAAAGAAATCAACGATTTGCAAAGGAAGATGAACAATTATGAGAAGTTGAGCCAATCGAGAACAGGTAATTCTTTTGAAAAATCAACCCAAAAATACCAAATAATGTTTCAATTTAATTTCAATTCACAGTCATTTTCCCTTCAAAAAATCACAAAATTAAGTTGACTTCTCTCAACATTTTTCACCAATATTACAGGTTCATGTAGTAGCATTTCGATGCCACGGTGAGTATGAAATGAATCTTCAAACAAAAAATGGGGCGGGGCTTTCCTGCATTTCTTTCCTTTATTTCCCGCATGTTTCATTCATTTTTCTTAACTCTTTTTTCCTTTTCTTTCGCTCTATTAATTTTCTAAAATGAAACCTCTAATAGAAGGAAGTGCCCTTTTATTAGAAGTAACCTTCCTCTTTCCCTTTCGGTTCTGATTTCTTTGGTCGTTGTTTGAAAGAATGTATGATTTATTGGAATTCGTTCTGATAGATCATACTTTCATTTGTTTTGTGGCTGTGATAGCAATTACCTTTGTGCAGGAATCCTTTTTTTTCGGGTGGCTTCAAGAGATAGTCTCTCAATGAATTGCTTCATTTCCCTTTCTTTTTGTATGCTGTGAATGTAGATATGGATAGACAATCAACCAACCAATTAATACCGATTTGAAGGAGTTTAAGCATGAATAATTTGCTTCTTTTTTTCAGACCCCGAAGTGTTAGCCGGTACGACAGTCTCGCGCGCTCGTCGAGAAAAACAGAAGAAACGAAATCGTCGTCATGGTTCGTTTTTTGAACTTTTTCTACCAGATTACTGTAACCCAATTGTTTTACGACACTTCCCGGTTCTAAATCTATTTTTTCAGATGTTCGATTCCATAGTAATCCAATAGAAGTTCCTCAACATCTCATTGAAGATGCTCGTCGTTCTCTTGATGTTCCAGTCTCTGAACGTCGGAAATTCTTTGAACATATTGCAGAGTACAGTACTCCTTTTTAGACATCTTTTAGTTTAAAATTTTCAAATTTCTTTCTCCGATCAAATCGTGTCTCTTACTATTGTAGTCACTCTTTTTCTATTCTTTTCAACTATTTTCTCATCCGGCTAACCATAATTTATCTGTGATATTTCGTTTGTCTTCTTATTTTTCTAGAATTTTTTTTTCTGTGTGTTTGTGGTGCTCATATGAAACGATCGAGTACAAACGTTTTAAAATTTTATGCAATCAAATATTTAATTTATTGTACATGATAGAGATTAGAAGATAATTAGTTAGAACTGTTTCAAAATAAGACTAGCATTGGTGGCACCGAATCCGAAAGAATTGCAAATTGAAATTTTAGTTTCACTTGTTGGCTCCACCCATTTCTGATTCTCACGAAGAATATTCAATCCACAATCTTCTTCAGTCTCTTCTAAATTACGATTCGCTGGTAGAACATTATCATTCATTGCACAAACAGTTGCAATTGCTTCAACTGATCCAGCTGCTCCGAGTAAATGTCCGATGTGTCCTTTGATACTGCTCACAGCAATATTCTGGTCTGGAAACACTTTTCTCACAGCTTCTGCTTCAACACTATCGCCATTTGGTGTGGATGTTGCATGAGCATTCACGTATCTAAAAGAATATTCAATCAAATCCCAGTAAAATAGAATAAACTTGTAGACTTACCCTATTTGAATTGGATCAATATTCGCATTGCCAATAGCTCTTCTCATAGAAAGAATTGCTCCAATTGCCGATGGATCAGGAGTTGAAATATGATAACAATCCGATGAGATTCCATATCCTAATACTTCCGCAAGAATCTGTGCTCCACGTGCCTGAGCATCTTCCAATCGTTCCATAAATACGATTCCAACGCCTTCACTCATCACAAATCCTGCTCTTTTCTTATCAAATGGTCTACTGATTGTGGGTTGATCTCCTCTTGCCAATGCTCTCATTCTATCAAAACCAGCCAGCGCAATTGGATTCAATGCACATTCAACTGCTCCTGCCAGTGCACGACGAGAATGACCATATTGAATTGATTGAAATGCATTTCCGATGCAATGAAGACCTGTTGCACAAGCAGTTGATGTAGATTCTACTCCTCCTCGCATTTTGTATCTAAAAGTTGGAATTATATTTACAGTATGCAAGTGAATAGGCTATAACCAACTTCATTGCAACATATCCAGCTGGAAGATTATTCAGAATTCTTGGAACGAAATAAGGGGAAACCCGTCGTGACTGTCCTTCTGCAACTTTTTGTGCAGTTTCTCCAATATGCTCGAGATCAGACATACACGTCCCAATATTCACAATAGTCTCTTCATGATCAATTGACTCTGCTTTGGCTTGTGATAACGCCTGAAATATACTTTAATTGTTATATTAATAAATCGAAAATTCAGAATACCTCTCCAGAAGCAACCAACGTAAACATGCTGGCTTTACTCATTTCTCTTTGTTGTCCTGCTGTCCATCGATCTTCAACTCTTTCTCCCGACACTGAACCAACTACGAATTTCAGAACTTCGTCGTATTTTAGACCACTTCTTCCCTCATTTAAACCATTTCGTAGGGCGTTGACTGTAACTCCAAAAGGAGAAATCGCACCCATCCCTGTTATCACCACCCGGTGCATCTGAATTCGAATCATTGAATTGATATCGCAATGTGTTTTGAAATAGTAATGAAAATCTGAATCTTTGTACCGAGTATCAAGTATAGCTTCAAAAATACTATTTATTCAAAATGCTAAATATAATGAACAAAATTCACAACATTCAAACAACATGGAAGGTAAACGAGAGGGAAAGAAAACAAGTGAATTATAAATAATCTAAGCCAACTTTGCCTTAACTTTCTCGGCGAGGTCCATGAAGGATTTGGCGAGTGTCGAACTAGGATTGGTCTCAAAGAAATCTTCTCCATTATCGAGTGCTTTCGCAAGAGCAGGCTCCAATGGAAGTTGTGCAAGTAGCTCCAGGTTCGAGTCTTGGCACATCTTTTCGGCACCACCAGTGGAAGTTGGGAATAGAAGCGTGGTGTGAGCACAGTTTGGACAAACGAAACGAGCCATGTTTTCAACAACTCCAAGAATTGGAACCTTGGTTTTAATACAGAAGCTGACCTAAACGATCATTGCTTATAATGAATTCGAACGATGTGTAATCTCACCTCTTTTCTGACATCAAGAAGAGAAACTTCTTGCGGAGTGCTGACGATAAGTGCACCATCCAATGGGCCGGCTTGAAGCAAGAATTGAACTAATGAGATATGCTCATCAGAAGTTCCTGGTGGGGTGTCGATTAGCAAATAATCAACATCTCCCCAATCAACATCTTTCAAGAATTGCTTGATCATGCCGTTCTTGCGAGCTCCTCGCCAGATGACAGCATCGTTTTTATCACCGAGCAAGAATGCAATGCTCATAAGAGTCAAATTAGGTTGAATTCCGACTGGTGTCCATCCGTCAGCGCTGGCATGAACCGCTTCATCTTCAACTCCCATCATTCTCGGCTGAGAAGGTCCACAAATATCCACATCGAGAATAGCAACCTGTTTGTTTGGATCGGAAGCAAGAGCTCGGGCAAGATTCGAGGTAAGAGTACTCTTTCCAACTCCACCTTTTCCACTCAAAATCAAGATCTGGAAATTGTTTTTATAGACAAAAAAACATTCTTAAAAACACACCTTGTGCTTGATTCTACTGAATCTGTCTTGAATCTTTGGCACGTCCGCGTCTGGTGGGGGACCCTGGCCGCTTGCACACGATCCCTAAAGTTTTATACATATTTTGTTCAGTAAAATAGAGTAAAACGACTAACCTGGTTTGGGCATCCAGCACATCCTGAGGCTTTTCCAGCTCCTGCACTTCCTGTTCCTGGGCACCCCGCGTTTGCATCTTCCGGTACATCAGACATTTCTGCTAAAATTGAGTTTCGATAGTTTCACATCGTAAAAAAATTGATTCGATTAAACGCGAAATATCGATAGAAAATGTATGTCGTTGAAAGTTCACAAATATCTTTTTAGATAACTGGAATTGATAGCATTGAAGATAGATGAGAGATTTAGATGAACACATATTATGACAAGAGGATACAGAGAACAAAATTAATAATCTTTGATTTCTTACTCTACAATCTAATTCACATGTTCAAGGCAAAAAAAAAGAAAGTTACGAAATATGAGTACAAAGACTGTATTTCAAACAATCTTAGTCATTAGGCGAAATAACAGTATGAAGGAATGAATGTAAGTTCTTTGCTTTGATCGGCCCAACGCCAGGACAAGCTGAAATTGCTGTTTCCGTAGCGGTTGATATTGCTTGAAGAGTCCCAAAGTGAAAGAGAAGACTGAAAAAGAGTTATCCGAGAGGAGTACACTGGTTCTATTTTTGATACGCATTGGAGCGATGTTGCACCATAATTGCTAAATCAAAATTGAAGGGAAATTCGAAGGAACAGAATCTGTTCAACAGATAGGGAAATATGATTAGAAGTGATTAAAAAAACAACGGTTATGAAACTGTGGTTTCTAAGATGATTCATTTCAGTTTGATCGGTTAGACCTTTATCCATGATAAGTGTGATCTACTGAATTCAAGAAGAACTATCAGATTTCACATGTGTTTTGAAGTTTTTTGTGTCTCATTCTTACCGATCAGCATCAGTTTTTGTGATACTTCTCGCGGCGGTCAAGAACCCAATAGCTGCCTCACGATTCCGTCGTCGTTCATCACTCATTGAGCTGTCACTGCCATCATCGATCGCTTTCTTCCTGAAAATTATAGTTTATATATTCATTCACTTGTCTTCAGTGTTATTTCGTTTGCTTCCAGACAATATCAGAGTTTCGAGCGCTTTCTATAAATATCAACCGTATTTTATATGTCACGAGAAGTGTCGGATTACTGTAGCATACAGCCCTCAATTTTGCTGCTCCTGTTCTCATAAGTTTTCAAACTTCGCTGAACTGACAATCTTTCTTTATTCCTTGCCTGTTTATCGTCACTTTACTCTCCCTTTTCTCGTTTTCGTCTATTTTCCAACACCCATAAAATTATCCCAAAGTGCTTCCTTCGCCCGCAAATTGCTGTTGCTCCCAACACACGACACAAATGCTTGTTGAAAATGAAAAGGGACGGACAGACCGGGGACGTCCGACTGCGAAGAAGACGAACAAAAAAGTTGTGGGGTAAAATATGCAGAGCAGATGTTGTCTCTTCCGTCATTTCTTATGCTTCTTTCTTTTTTTCGACGTGTTGTTGAATGTGTTCATTCTAGCAGTTCCCCCAAACATTTATCATCTGCTCTTCTTTTTTGTTCTCTTTTCGCCCACCCCCCAATATTCGACATCTTCGAAGATATTACACTCTCACACCAAATTCCAAAAGCTCCGCCCACTTTTTTCGCAGAATGAAAATAAAGGCGTCAAAATTTGAGACTTTCTCTTTTTGTTCCGCCCAAATTATCATGAGCATCATCACGCTTTGTCGCTAGAGTTTTTTTGAACAATGGCTGGCTCGCTTGATCGAGTCTACAACGAAAAGGAATAAAGATATTAAGCGAAAAGAAAGAATCTTGTAATTTCCGATTTCGGTATTGTGAAAGAAACGAAGGGAGTTTCGTCATCTCTAAAAAGAAAAAGAAGAAGATATGCCGAAACTTACTTGATCGTGATTTCCTTTTTCTGTGTCGTCTTGAAAAGCTCAATGTACTCAGCCGCCTCCTCGACCTGTCAAATTGAATTTTTCGATTTAGCATAGACATCATGATGTTCATTCGGATTTTTGAGACTTGACTTTTTTATCGGATGAATGACGATGGTGAATCAGAATGTCTAAAGATCTATAGATTAACGATATGAGTATACTCTTCAAATTCTAATAGTTTTGCTAAGTGAAGCTGAAAAGTTAGAACGCATGGCCTTTTTTTTATTCATTTACTTTTCTTCAACTCATACAGTCTTCGTGTGGGAACCATTTCTCACTCCCTCTCAAACGTTTTACCGTGTAAACAACAACAAAAGTCCACGCTTCGCGGAAACAAATCATATTGAGCTCCCGAAGCACATGCCGTGGCTCCTCCATGTTGCAATAGCCAAGCAGCACCTAAACGACGGCAATTATCTTTTCTTCTATTGTTTCTTCTCTTCCTTTCTCCCACCTTGTTTCTATACCGATTCTCCGCTTTTCCATTGATTCTCGAGTACACATACTCCGGATGTTGTTTGTGGTACTGAAAAGGTGGTAATGTCATTCAACACAAAAGAAGGTAAGCGTTGCTAAGTTCAAAAGTCAGAATGATTCTATGTGGTTTATAAACTAGTGGTGGACATTCACTCTGTTCCGTAGAAATCTTTTGATCAAACAAAGATTCTGGAGAAAGAACGAGAAAGAGATGAAAAGGAAAGACAGCCTGTTTACTGTCTGTTTGTGCGCCGTTTTCTTCAATTTCCACACGATTTCTCATTTTTCTCACTTCCCTTTTCTAGTTTCTCAGTCCCTATTTGACTCATGGGAAGTTCTGGGCTTATGTTACTTTAGTAGGAATTCGTCATAATACAGTCCTTTTTGAGAAATTCAACTGGAACCAAATATTTATCTACAGTACTCTTTTCATATCTATCGTTCTTCTGTACATTTGTGTTCTCTTCTCGTTTACCTTGAAACTGAGATAGACGACGCCAAACGAGGGTCCGCACTCGAAATCAGGTCCGATGTCACCCCACTCATAGCGCACGTTTCGCACGTACTTGAGCACCGGGTTGCCTTCTTGTCGTCGTCGATTTACCACAAGTGCACCACTTCCTCCTCCTACTCCGGCTAGATCCGAAGATGATGATGATGGGAATTGAGTCGTCGTCGTCGTCTTCATGTCCTTCACCTCATCTTCTCCTCCTGCAACAAGTTCATTAATGATACTACTACTACTTGTGTGAAATAGGACGGAGAAACTGGGAATTGAAGAATTTTTTGAGAAGATGTAGTAACGAGAGTTTCGGTAATATAGATGAGCGCAGTGGTAATCCCTTCACAACAAACTAAGAAGATGTATAGATCTCTATAACATACAATATTTCAGTACTTTCTGGAAAACTTTATTTCTTTCAGTAGATCTGCATTGCTTCAATGTAGGAATAGATCGAAAGCCAATATAGTGGTAACGCCTTCTACACAAATTTCTCTTATTATCCACAGAACATACAAATTTGAACTTTCGTAGTCTAACCCACACTGATTCACTAGGATTATACTCGATTTGTACACACTTGAAAAGTGTTGACGTAAGCTCCAGTTAATCTAGATTCGGACTAGTCCACAAGATGATCAGTGAACTCACAGAACACGAGCCCTTTAGGATCTATTAATTTCATCCTGTATTCCTCTATTCTTATATTCAAAACCCCTCCTTCAGTTGTGATAGTCTTGTTCTGGTTAAATCAACTCCAGTTAAAAAGAAGAGACATGATGGGGAAAAAGAAGAAAGTGGTCAGAGTCCTCGTCCACTCAACTTCGCAGAACCCAACTCCCCATATCTTTTCTTTCGCAACTCTTCCCGAAATGGTGTGTGTATGGCGTGTGCTGGCCGATGGCTCTTCCGTCCTCTTCCATTCATTTTCTTCACTCACATCCACACACACATACATATACACAAAACTTTCCCGCATTCATCCACCATTGTTTGTGGTGCTTGTCACACACAACTTGACGAGCACACCACCAACCGAACCACCAGAACCACCAGAATCGTCTGAAGAGAAAAGAAGGCGCTTTTTTTCTTGGGTGCTTCTTGCTCTTCTCTCTGTACCGCCTCTTTTTTCTCCTTCCACATACGTGTACATCTTCATGTTGTTTCTCACATGACAACTTGTCTCCTCCCGCGCCACTCCTCCTCTTCTTCTTCTTCTTCCTATTCTAAATTCAATCATGTCGCCGCGTCGAGGAGTCGTCGACTTCTTCTCCCGTGTGCAGTCGTCTCCTTTCTCCTTTATTTGATTCGGCTCCTCCTACTTCTCAGGAGCCTCGAACTCGTCTCTCTTTCCTTTTGTCATTTCCAAATTGACTTTATCGTGTTCGGAACAACTGTTCTATACCCACCCCATCTCTTTCTCCTACTTTCAATTCGATGCAATTCCAAATTGTTTATGGGCCGTTTCTTCGTGTCATCGTTGCTTCCGTCACATTTTGAGAGGAGGCGCTCTAATGATGTTTTATGAGATGCCCAATCATACCCTCTTCCGCCTACAACCACCATCCTCCATTTGTACTTTGTCTTTGGCATTCGCCTATTGAACCCCAACAGTCGTTTCTTTAATTGACAACGTTCTGTTTTATTTGCGGTTCCCTCGACCCTCCACTTCAACACGACTAGACTGGCTCCCAGAGGAGCTTAGCTAACAGAAAAAAGATGAATGGAAGTGATAAGGTGATGAGTATGACAGCTTGCCACTCTCAACTCCTACTTCCAGTACGTGAGTTTGAGTGTCTGATAATTTAAGAGACAACTTTTTCAAGCTCATTCCGCTCTGTCAGGTGAAATAGAACGGAATGAATAGAGATTCGAAACAGGTGAACCGTGTTTCAATCATGTCGTCATGAATAATTGCCACGTCATACTATTCGAAAAATCAAAAGTCCTGAGAAAGATGGTAGAAATAAAATTCAACTGCGAACGTCAGAAATATATCTTGTTTCCGCATAATACATTGGCTCGATTGACATAATCTTTCATCTTTTTGATCCGTTCCCTCTTCCTTCTCCTTCTCTACGTCAAGACAATTCATCCGATCATCTCTTCCTCTCTTTTTCTATTTCATCTAAGCCTTAGGAAAAGATGATGAAGATGTGAAGATGAACATGTGAAAAATCCAGAGTATGACTAATCCGTTAAGCACCTGTAGATCAGAAATCCAGATAGCGTTGTGCCACATCCGAATACAATTTGCTGGAATCTTAGAAACTCTGAAGATGGTCCTATTCCTTTTCTCATTTCTAGATCTTCTTTCCCAATATCACAATTAGAATATACCTCTCGAATTACTATTTGCTCGTGTACTCACTTGTGAATTTCTCATTTTCAATTTTGCTTCCATGTGGGAAAGCTAAGAATTGAAATAGAAAGTTCGTGGGAAACCACCAAAAAAGGAAAAACTCGTCGATCGGGTGACTACTGACTGACGGAAATTGGATTAGTGTGCTTTCTTCCACAAGGGATCAACTTGTTGATGATGTAATGTATGGTGATGTTCGGGAGTCTAGACTAGAACAATAATTACTGTATTTGTTCATTCAAAATCCGAGCGAAGCCATAATTCGTACATATAAATTGAAGGTTCGGTGGGTGGACAGATGGTAAAAAACAGAGTGGCTCGATGAAAACAAGACTAAATTTGTAGCTGTGGCCGACTACTCAGCAAATTTGGTATTTCTTTTTATCATTCAAAAAAAAACAAGGAGAAGTTACTGTGGGATACTGTAGAAATTTGAACAGAGATCTCTTGACAGAACTGTATATCTGTATACTCCGCTACCGTATCTTTCTTTAATTGTCCTTATTCCTATTTTCAATTCTTCTAGTCCCACCTACTAATCCCCACGGCTATCATAGTCAGAATTGGTGGCGTTTTCACTACTGGTAGGAAAAGTAAGCGAAGACTCGACGGAAGCTAGAGCAGGTGAAAAAACAATCTATCTGGGCAGATTGTATGTATGTGTATGTAGAGAGAAAGCGTGCGCGAGAAGCTCTTTCTCTCTCATCTCGGCATCAAGACTGGATCATCCCCCTTTTTTCTGATAACACTTTATATGACTGCCGTGATAACATTGCATTTTCGGCGAATTCTAATAAGCCGATGGCAGAAGAGAACCATGAGATTCTCGTTCCCTATTTTTCTTTTTGTTTTTGGGGTTCGAAAGTGAATTATGGTGACAGGGAGAAGCGCAGAAGTGAACAAAAAGAAAGATCGTTTTTCATTTCTATCCTCTCCCATATTCATTCATCGACACTTTAGACGTCTTTTGGAAATACTCGTGAAGAAATGGTGGCCGTCTGTTTCTCATTCCAAAATCATTTTGCTCCACAGACATAAAAAGCAAGAAAAAAGAGGAAAGAAAAAGGGGCGAGTCAGAAAAAGGTCCCACCCCTTCTCCTCTTCTAGGCGGCCCTTCTCTTCCATAACAACTCTATTTTGCCAGTAACGGAGGCAGAAGACGTCAGGCCTTCTCTTTCTCTTCTATCTGCCTGACTTGCTCGAGCAGAACCAGCAGTAGAAGCATCAGAGTCATAGGCGGAGCTCCTTCTTTTTATTTCTCTTGTCGTCTCTCCTCTGTCGCTGACACTGCCCATTCTCTCTAGTGTCACACTGGAAAGTGACTGACTACGTCCAGCGGGGGCAAAAGAGGCCTCCGGGCTGTCGCATTCTCTCTCTCCTGAAGCTCATGCTCTGTGCTCCGTTGCTCAATCCTTCTCTCGTCTCCTCCTTCTCCTCCAGAGGCTCTAGGAGCACTGCCACTGCTCCGTAGCGCACTCCGCCCCCAATTTTCCATTCCATTGCGCGCTTTACATCGTTTTCCATTTACTTCACACGGAAAAGGAGTCCCTCAACACCACCATTACCACATTTTTCATTGTGAGACCCTACTAGGTGTAGGTAAATAGGTATTTTCATAATAAATGATCACTTCTTTCGCCCAAACTGACTCTATTTGCCACTAGTTTCCAAAAATCATGGAGCAAAAGTTGGCTAAATTTTATGTTTGCTAGTAAACCACTTTTTCAAAAGGTTCCTTCTGCTAGACAGTAAACATGTATTTTATTATTCTTTTCTCTTTTTAGTTTTCTGTCACCTATGGAAACCAAGAAACCACTAGGGTACAGAGGTAGACCAAATAAAAAATGCGTTTTATGGTCACATGCCCCGCATTTTTCATCTGTTTTCCTGTGCAATGACGGAGAGAAAGAGCGATGGAGAGAATCGCAGCATAACACACCGTTGGTCGACGTCGTTGCTTTTTTGGAATGAATTCGTCATGGTGTAGCGGCCCGCTTTTGAAGTTTTATGGATTCTCTGTGAAGTTTAATGAGCAAACAGTCAGACACTTCAAATGTTTTTAAGGTTTCAGGCATTTGATTTGATTTCTATAGTCTCATGACTCTTCTTCTTCACTCGTTTTTCAAAAGCGACCACATTTTTTACTGCCATTAACATCATACTAATTATTACAGTACTCCTACATGCAAAAATCATGTTGCGTCAATTTCTGAAATTTTTTCACTTCTACCGCGGAGAAAACGTTCGTAAAATATAATCAAGACGCAGAGCAAGTATAAATAATTTCCACATCACTAGCGGAGTGATAATAGTTAACAAGATTGTCCCCTCATCTCTAACGTTCTTATCAATCTCTTTTCATAGTCGAAACACTCGCCCTCGTCTGCTATCGGAAAACGGCAAGAACATAATAATGCATTTTTCCATTTTCCGGTATGATGATGATGATTGAGCGGAGCGAGTGAGTCGGGTAGAGCAGGAGCCTAGTAGGTCATAAGACCCCTCTCTTCCCGGCCATTGCGAGTTCAAGTGAGCCATAGGTCCATTAACCCCGGGACTCTTCCTTCTACTTCTTCTTCTATTCCTCTTGTGGAAAACAGGCAATAGGCTATTTTCTTCACTCAGTTTCCAGTCCTTTCTTCTCGCCTCTTCGATCAAATTTCGTCTTGTTTACACCCGCCTCCTCCCCCGCCACGTTGTGTTGTCCTCCTGGGGCCACACACATTTCCAAACATTTTCGGACCTCAAGAGAGATTCCTTAGACTCCGTTTTCCCATATTTCCCTGCGTGTTTTCTTTTTTCCGGGTTTTGAAGGGAAAATGAGGAAGAGGTCAAGATCTTATAGTCTCGAGTTGATCATTGTGCGATATCAAGAGCAAAAGAAATTATGTCTGGAACTACAATTGCCCATGGTCTTTCAAGTTTGATGCCTTCCAATAGGATTATTTGCTGTTCCTTCTGCATAACTTTCTACATTATTATCTCGGTTTTGAATTATTTGAACCAGTGTTTAAACTAGTCAATTCTGTTCCGGAAGTTCAATACTTTTCTAATTTCTTTTCTTTCTCTCTGAGTATCTTGTTGAGTTTGTCTTCTTATCACACCTCTCAACACCAACACTTAATGTGTCTTTTTTGCCAACGTGGCCGTAGTCCGATCGTTGTCTTCCGTAGTTTTGCATGCGTCATCGAGCAGTGCCAGAAAATGAGAGATAGATTGATGCAAGGACACCGCGCCGAAAGTGGCGCTTATTAGCAATTCTGGTGTGTGTATGTACGTATTTTTGTGTGTGTACATATATGAAGTACTCGTTGTAGTAATAACCTATGATTGTGCTGCTCATCAGAATATCAAAAATGTATAGAATCCATTTTCTTTTCGAACGGTTCTTTTTTTTTTTGAAGATGAGTGCCTACGAATGATTCGAAGCCTAGGGTGTCAAGTTCACACTGCTATTTTTGTTGCTATATTCGGAAGACTCTAGTTGCATGCATGCTCATATTACACGGTGATGCATAGCTGATGCTGTCTAATTTCCAGTATGAATGGTACGAGAGAAAACCTTTGTGAAATCGCAAACTTTTCACAATTTTCTCAGTGCAATATTTGCTCGCCGAGCTGGCGTCATCGGGTATTGATAAGGAAGACGAAATATGGAAAAAACCAAGTCAAGTCACTTTTCGAACTAACGCGACTAACCCGGGAGCTGTAGTTTCCTTCTCGCTTTTGAATTTCAGCTCATTCCTAGAAATTTGCACATTAATAGGGCCGAATACTTTGAAGTATGATGTGATGAAGTCTCTTTACTAAGATCTATAAGAAGTCTCGCTTTCCGGCATGATTTCTGTAGATGCCCGATTGATTACTGTAGGAAACCGGTATGATTACTGTAGATTCAAAGATTTAGTCCTCTCAAGTTGTCTGTCCCGCGTTCTCGATTTGTTGAACAGATAAAACCATTTTTCATAGATTCTGATTCATATAATCAAGATTAGATTCTCTGGATACTGAAATACAGTTATCCGCTTCTTATCCATTTTCTACTGCGTCTCGTCTTCTCGAATGATTTCTCTCATGCACTCATCCGTCACTCACAACACACGCGCTCACGCACGCATACACCATCATCGATTTGTAGGCTTTCATGAGCGGGAGAGACAGAAGACAGTGAGACGGCAGCGAGCGGGCGCGTCTGACGGCGCCGTTTAGTGCATATAACATGCTCCTCATCATATTCCTCCTCTCCATATCAATTCAGGGCGCCTCCCTTCCCTTTTTCGCGCTCCTCGTTATTTTTTATTATTCATTCATTTCCTCGCTGCCGCCTTTCTTATTTTTCTTTCCTCCTATCTCCCTTCCCTTTATTCTTTTTTTTTCAGTGTATAATCTTCTTATCAATTATCTTATAAATGATATATTTTCTACTAATTCTTTGCAGCCATACACTTAGAAGACGAATAAGCACAAACCATGGGAATCAAGGGTTCCAAGCCGAAACTATCCAAAGAGGATTTGGAGTTTTTGAAAAAGAACACAAATTTTACCGAGGAACAGATTAAGGAGTGGTATAAAGGATTTGTGGTGAGTATTTCAAAGGTTCTAAAAACTAAAAAAAAGGAAATTTTACAGCAAGACTGTCCTAAAGGTCATTTGACAAAAGAACAGTTCATAAAAGTTTACAAAGACTTCTTCCCGTCAGGCTCAGCAGAAGGATTTTGTGAGCATGTATTCCGCACATTCGATACGGATAATTCGGGTTTTATCGACTTCAAAGAGTTTTTATTGGCAATTAATGTAACGAGTTCTGGAACGCCTGAGCAGAAGCTTGAATGGGCATTCCGTATGTACGATATCGATGGAAATGGAACGATAGATGAAAAGGAAATGATCAAGATTATTGAGGTGAGTTTTTGAATCTCAAAAAAAAAAGGCAATTTGAGATTATGGTTTTTACTTTTATAGGCCATTTATGAAATGCTCGGCCCAGAAGTAACTAAATCCGCTGATGACTCTCCAAGAAAGAGGGCCAAGATGATTTTCGAAAAAATGGATGTTAACAATGATAAGGAATTGACACTGAAAGAATTCGTTGACGGCTGCCTCGCTGATAAGGAACTTTTCCAAATTTTGACCAACGAAGTCAAGAAGTAAACGAACTTTCCATTTCCATGCCCTTCTCTCATTTCTCTCAACTAAATTCTCTCACAATTTGCTGTGATTCCTTCCTGAAGTTCGTCCTCCCCCAATCTCTCCGCGAAGCATTCCAGCCGTATTCCCATAATCCCGGAAAGTTTATTATTTCTCCTCTTCGTTGCCATTTCATTTTTGCTCTATACTTACCAGCCTGTAGTAGTGTTTATTTTATGATGACCGCTTTTTCTTCCCTTTCTCATCTATTTTTTCTTTTTTCCAACCAAGAGACACACACTCAAAAAATAATCACTAATCCATTACTAGACGACGGATTAGAGTCTCCTCTTTTGCCTTTCAAATCCTTCACCCACTCTATACTATTCCTCCTTTTTTTTCTTCTAACCAACTCCCAATCCCTTCATTATTTCCTTCATCGATCGATAAGTGAGTGATTAGATACCGTAACCCACATAGCTTTTGCCTTCTCACTCAATTTTCCTTAAACAGCTCGGTTTCAACTCAAGCTCTTGCACTTTTTTCCGTGTTTTTTTTTCATGCTAAACCCAATTATTATTATTATTTGAATTATTGAAAATAAAGAATAATATAAGTTGTATGCGGTAAATTATTGTCTTTTCTCTTTTGTCTTGTCTCCCTTCCACCCCCACCTTGTCTCACCTCTCTCTTGCGCCCTTCACACAATGTTTTTGACTTCATTTGTCTTCTTCTCAGTTTTCACTCATATATAATTTCATATAAAATCTGTGTAAATTCTAAAAACTTTAATTCTCATCCACACGCCACAAATACACTGGGAACCCAAAAAATCCGAGAAAGGAAAAGAAGACGAGCCGTGGTAACCTATTTGCCGAGTCTCAAATGGCCACATAGGTAATTCAATCCAATTTTCCCTGGGAAGCATACTCGCTTCACGTCGCGTCGTCCGCGTGTGCTCATCATCGTCCTTCAAATCCGATTACGTGATGGCAACAACTAGAAGAAGAATAAGGAAAAAGAAGACGAGAAGCTTCACATGATGATCGTTTTGTGTTTCGAAACATGCACATGCTCGCCCAAGTCAGGACCGATTTGTCAGGGTCGACTTCTCCTTGATACAAAAAAAGTGCCAACATCATAAATACCGAATGCGAAGTGAAAGTGTCTCTCTGCCTTTCTCTCACTCGACCTCTATTTAGTCTTGTGGTCGTTCATGTTTCATTTATCAGCTAGTTTCCTCCACTTCACCACTTTTTGATGTTGTTTCTGCTGCTGCTCAAGACCTACACCATCACATGTTTTGAAGACGGAAATAATAAGTAGAGTTTAGAATACGAAGATAGAGAGAGAGAGAGAGAGAGAGAGAGAGGAGAGAGAGAGAGAGAGAGAGAGAGAGAGAGAGAGAGAGAGAGAGAGAGAGAGAGAGAGAAGGGGGTAAAAATGATGATACGGTGGGAGCATAGAGATGATAAGAAAAGCCGCTGTTTTCTGCTTCTTGGATCAAAAATAGAACTGAATGAAACTGAATTTCGAGGGACATTTACAATCTTCGTATGACAAAAATACAGTTCTCACGACGACCTATCACTGACACATAATCTGAGATCTCATTCGAGAGTAGATGAAACTAAGATTTTCCTTTATGGCGAAATAACCCGTTCCAATGATGTATCGGTGCAGTCGTCTCTGCGGCTACTCATCAGAATTTTAGAATGAACGAAAAATATAAACGAATGTGAGATTATGCATCATCATTCTCATCGTCTTTTTCCGGAAATCTCTCATTACAGTAACCCGTAGTCATTACAACAAATGTCATTCTAGATCATCATCATCATCATCATTTTACTTGATATGTGACTACATTATTCCGTACAATTGCCGACAAAGCGACGAGCCTCGTAAATCATTGTGTTCTTTCCATTGATAATTGCCTATTTTAATGGTGGCTCTCCACAAAACGTAACGTTTTTTGTCTGAAGATGGTGGCATGACGGGAACCTTAGTCCGGAATGATGCATTAATCTCGTCACCATCATTCTACTTCTAGAGACCCCGCACCATTAAACGCCTTCTTTTCGGGCCCTTTTTCTTCTTCTTTTTCATCTTTTTCCGGTTTAACATCTCACTATGCGTCTCGCAGTATTTCTCGAGGGACCCATCAAAAATGGTTTCTTTTTTGAGAAAAAAAAAGAAAGCGCAAAAGCTGGAAGAGAATAGGAGCTCGAGAAAAAATGTGGAAGCGAAATCTGGGATACCCGAAGATGAGATGGCAGAAGAAAGAGAAAAGAAGATGGGGATAAATGTGGGTGGAATGTATTCTCAAATATTGAACAGCGACCAGTCCTTCGGGGGGTGAAGATGGTAAACATTTACGAACAGAAAACATATTCTCGGTTTTGAAAATGGGTGGACACTAACAAATAAGAGGGATACTGAGGCTAGGGATTTCGAAGTTAGCAGTAGACTACCTATATTCGATTCTAACTAATAACGAATTCTATGGAATACAAACCGTCAAAACAGAGTACTCTAGTCACCAGGGGACATTGTTTGTTCCTGCCTCGTCTACACACCTTTCTATTCTTCTTTTTAACTCTTTTTCTTGTCGGGTAACAAGTCTTTTGTCCGCTTCAACGCGTCCTAAATCAAATTTTTCGGCCGACCGACGAGCTTCTGTTGCGGCAGAAGAAGGAAAGGGACCACGTAAATTTTGGCTCTTTGAGTATATTTCCGTAACGGGGATCACAAACCTGCTTTTCGGCTCTCTGCTGTCGCCGTCTTCGGTGGCTCGGCTCGCTTCATCCTAATCCAATCTATGCGCGGCTCTGTCAAGGATTTTCTTCTTTTTTGTCCACTTGACATGAAAGGTACATGATGCGACTGACAACAACCATCATCATAAGAAAAGAGATGAGAAAATATGAGGGACCTTTTATTGCATATCCAAAAATAAAAAAAAGAACAGGGACACACATTTGCATTACAGTGTAAACATTATTCTAGCCATGAACCTTATCTTCACGTTTTTTCGACAACAATAATGAGATTCTGAACTGATGGGAAATTGAAAAAAAACAAGTCGTAAGGATAATTAGGGAGAAGAGTTGCAAAATTAATGGTGAATAAAATAAAAATGAAAATACACTCAATTAGATCAAAACTCATTTCTTTGGAGCCCGTGGCTTCATGTCATCGACGCACTTGTGAATGACGATCTTCGAGCCAGGTTGAGTATTTCCCTCGTGTCCCTGAAAATAAAATTTTTTCCAACTTTTGGATAGAGTGTTAACTAAATTATTTCATTACTCACCCGACTCCAATCATATCCTAATGCATAGACGAGGAATGCTCCTGAGCTGTGTACATCACAGCAAGTCAGTGGCATTGGATGAGGCTCCGATGTCTTCAGCTTCGTTCGTGCATCTTTGTCCCACATCGAATAGCGGCCGTCAGAACCGATGGTGACCAAAGTTCCGTGCTGTGGGTGGAAGCATATATCGTTAACCGCATAGATCTCTTGATAGCCATTTACTAGTTCTGCGGATCTGTGACACTTGAAAGTGAAGTTGTCTTTGGGGTTCGAAGCTTCGACATATTGCACAGCTACACGACCTTCGATGGATCCTAGGGCGAAACCAGCTGGATTTTGATTCGTTTTATCTCGGAAGATAGAGATGCATCTGATCTGGAATTTAAGTTGGCTTTCGATATCCTTTACTTCTGTTGGTCCATTTTCTAGGTTATACACTTTGATGCGTTTATTAGCCAACGCAACTACAGCCATTGGATACTGAACATCTGCAGCATACACTCTTTCTGGCAACGAAATGGAAGCCATTTGTGTCTGATTGGGAAGGTTTTTCATATCCCAAAACCGAAGGGTCTTGTCAAATGATCCAGTCATAAGACACTGGTAATTGTTTCCATTGATCCAGTGACAAGTTTTCACAGGCCCATCGTGAGTTCCGACTACTGCTACTTGGTTCGAAGCAAGATCCCAAAGACGTGCTTCCTTGTCTGCACAAGCAATGAAAATCTTAGACGCATCTTCGGTCCAACAAATGTCAAGAATAGGAGCTGGAATATTTTGTTGTGCCTTTCCTTCAAAGGTGTTTGCATCGTTCAACATCCATACACGTAGTGTCTGAAAAGGAGTTAAATTCGAAAAAGTAGTCAAAAATCAGCTTGAATAATTTCAGGAATAAAGCTCAACATACGCCGTCCCATGCTCCGCATGCAATCATTGGCTTATCTTGTGGCTGGGGACTGAACTTAATAACTTGGATCGTATCTTCTGGGGCGCCATCAACCTGAACAATGAATGAGTTGTCGCACCATTGCGTTGGAGAAACAAACCAAAAAGTCTTGATCTTGTGCAGCGTTTCCAGTAGTGCTAGATGCTGCCATATTTGTTCCTCCGCCGAACAAGGACTTGTTTCCGAATCCCGATGATCCAAACATTCTGAAAAACAGTCTAAGAAAAGAATGCGAGAAAAGCCAGAGATAATGGAAACGTCGACGAGAACAGCGATCAGAAAAATGTAATTAACAGGTTCAATATAGAATTTTATGAAATGATTAAGTACAAAATGTGCAAAGTAAGGCAATGGGGCGAACATCACAGAAGACAAAAAAACTACAGGGAATGGAGGCGAGAGTTTGCATAAGAAGTTAATTTTCTATACACATTCAGGAACGGCAGTAGTACAAAACTGCGACAGCAACGATCGCAACTCCAACGGCAGCAGGAGCTTGCCAGCCATACGTTTGCGCACCAGGCAGCCAGTGCCAGAATTTACGCCGATTCTCTGCTTCGCGACTCTTTTTCAACATTCTCTCGATTTCTGCTCGTCTAAAATAGGCATGGTTCATAAAATATAGTTGATAAGAAGAAATCGCAAGAGGAAAACCGTTCTTTTCGGTTTCTTCGAACGGAGACTAATTTTCTGAGCTAGTTTTAATAATGAGAATCGGCTAACCTTGCTTCGTTCACCATGATGAACACTTTGAAACTTTCCGAACGCGGAAATTACGAAAATGACCCAAGTTTGGAAAGAAAACGATGAAATTTTGGCTTTTCGCTGCGAAATTTTGAAGACATGCAATGGAGCGCAGTTGCATTTCGCAGGATTGCTCGAGCGCTCATGCAATCGAAAATCGAATATGTCTGTAACTTAGACATAAAAAACTAAACGTTTTTTTCAAATGTTAATTCAAAATTACCATATCTTTGTAACAAATTGCTATTAATACTTTATTCACTTCAGCATAGTGAAATTGTTTATCAGGACTGTGTCTATAATTGCTTCTGAAGCAATCGTATTCGCTCCCAGGCATTAATTTTGAATAAACTTAAAAGAAGGCTTCGAATTAAACAACTGGAAATCATCCAGAACGTGAAAAAATATTGAAGTAGGTTTATGGATTACTGTAGCTGCATGAATTGTCAGTGACAATGTAAGGCTGGTACTTGAGAATTGCCTGCAAATAGACTATGAAAAGATTTAAAACATAATAGCCTAAACCTTCGCTGGTTCTGTTGAGGTGGCAAGAAGAGCTATCCTATGTGCTTGACTTCTCGCAAGATACAAGTCTCTTTTTTTGTTGTCTATGAACCATTCCTTTGGGTGAATGTAGCTTATAAAAATATCTTCGTTGCCAGCTTGAGGGTGTTGAATAGTTGCCACAAAGTTTTCCAAATGAGAATTCAACCCATAAAGTTCTGGATACTGCTGAAGAAGTGAATGTAATATACTTTCATACAGGTCAATGACAGTTCCTGTGGCCACGTGAATATCCAGTCTCTGTCTTTTCAGTTTTAGAATCATATATTCTAAGGAATAGTGACTTTTCATTTGTACTTCAGACATTTTTATAATAGCATCATAGATAATGAATGCTGCAGACCGAGAGAAGTGATTTCCTTCTTGAAAAACAAGAGCATTTGAAGGAGGAGATCGAGATTTATTTTTGAAGAAGGGAAAACGGAAGTTTTTCTGCGACTTCGAATTGAAAACGTTGTCCGCTGCAAATAGAATTCATAAAAAAATATAGACCAAATTAGAACATGCCAATGAGCAACTTGTGTAGTTCTGCAAATAAATCAGCTGGCATTTCTTCCACAAATGATTGTTCCGAAATGGCGTAATGGATTAGGTCATGATAGTAATCTGTTTCTTCAGCTCTATGGATAACGAGATATCTCCGTGTCGTGAAATACTTCGAATGCTCCACAGAATTGCAATATATTTTATGATCAGGAAACTGCAAGCGGGCTTTTTCGATTGGATAGTATGAACTTTGGGCTCGTGTCATGTTTTCAGCACAAGAGCTGAGAGTAATTATCGCTGGAACTTTCTGCTCTACAACCAACTGCCAAAAATATTCGCCTTCTGATTCGGGGATTTCTCCAACCAAGAAGTATTTTCTATCAATTTTCGGCAGTGATATGGATGATGCATCTATATATCCGTCAGGGTTTGTTGATGACGTGGTTAACTGAACACGGTTGAAATCGTCTGTAACAAGCATTGAAGATAAGGATAACAACTTCCAGACTTACATGGAGTACAATTCTGTGATGCGCTTCTAGAGGGATTTCTTTTGGCTATATCGGATGAACGAAGATGATTTAGAGCATGTCTTTCAGACATTATGCCTATTACCTACAAATCACAGTAGTTTTAAACTGCATCTAATAATAACTAACATAATTAACTCGGTTCCAGAGAGAGCTTGTATCCAATAGACATTTTTTCACATACAGGAATTGGTATACTTGCTCCGCAGTATGAGTTTTTCCTTTCCTAATAATATTTCGGGTTCGAAGTGGCATCTTCAACAGGCTAGCGATTATAGAAAGTATACTTGAAGCCAAAAAGAATACAGTAATCGTCCAAACAGATCCTATAATATATTAGATGATCTTGGTTTTATTCAAAACTGAGAAAAGTCATAGTCACACAAAACAAGAAGGAATGAATACTCCTACAGTATACTACAGTACATAACTGAATGGTAAACAAACTGTGAGATGGTTGGGATGAATAACAACAATTAGGGGCAACTACAGTACACTGGATTGTTGTTTTCGGCAAGTACAGTGTTTGTTACAAATTAGAGATTTCAACAGCTTGGTAATAATATACTTATGCTCCAATATTTGAAGAATGTAATAAACAGAAGACATTTTCAAAATGCGTTTTATTTCAAACAACCAAAGCAAGATCAATGTTGATTTGCCGCATCATCTTTTATGTTCTGTTGGGTTTTTGCTTCGACTTCTATTTTTTCTGGAAACAGTCATTTCCGATCCCTGCCAACGTTTGATAATTCGGATCATGAGTTGCAGCCATTCCAGGACCACCTGGCTTTGGAGCTGCCGGGGCCGCTGCTCCACCGGCCGGTTTTGCACCATCCTTCTTTTCAAAGCAGTCGTTTCCGATTCCAGCAAGAGTTTGATAGTTCGGATCATGAGTTGCTACAAATAAAATTGTTCTACTTAATATTTCACAGAGTCATAAAATCCGCTCACCAGCCATTCCAGGTCCTCCTGCTTTTGGGGCTCCAGCTGCCGGGGCAGCTCCACCAGCTGCAGGAGCAGCAGCAGCACCGCCTTTCTCTTGAAATACGTTGCCATCTACACCAGCAAGAGTTTGATAATTTGGATCATGTGTACCAGCCACAGCATTTTTATCAGTTGGCGCTTTCGGACCATTAGCTTCGGACGCTTTTTCAGCTGGCTTCTCTTCTTCTTTCTTGTCACTTTTCGTTGAAGCTCCACCAGCACCACCTCCTGTTTTCTCATCATTCTTTGCTCCACCTCCTCCACCAGATGGCGTTGCCTTCTTTTTCTTTCCACCACATTGAGTAATAGCGTATCCGGCGAGCACGATAGGGGTAAGAATACTGTAGCCGACCTGGGCGAGTTGTAGAAGTGTGTCACTGTTCTCCGCCATGTTTCTTTCTATAATTGCTCTTTTAAAACAAGGCAGTACTAACGAACTCGTAGCTTACCGAATACACTAAATCGCAGAATACAACTCAGAATGAAAACGAAAAGAGGACAATCTTATCTCATTCTAAAATCACTGGAAAGTTCACGGTTTACATGTTTTGTTCAGATTTGTGGCCAGTTAAAGATGCCATGTTTCAATATTTATTATCTTTATTCGTTTCTTTCTTTATCCGGTTTGTAAAATATAGTACAGTCTTCGAGGTACTGTACTTTCTTATGCTAATTGAAAAACGGGTTTTGTAAAGGCGCTTGTCATGAATCTTAGTTTTAGCTCGAAGCGCCGAATTATTAGCCCGCCAGCGCGCTCTTTTTCCTTTTTTTGTTGTATTAAATAACTGAAAGTACGACTTTCATTTTTGCTTCGCACGGCTTGATTTCGCAACTCTTTTTTTTTCACTTCGCTCCCAACTGTTTGCGCTCCACCGCACGCTACGTTTTTAGGCGCGTAACACGTCATTTCGAAGTTCGCTTTTCTGTGTTTTTTTTTCTATCAGCAGCTTTTCAAGTCTTCATCAATCACATATTTTGTGAATTGTTCATTTGATTAGTCATCCGAATATTTCAGAATGGGTCGCTTGGGTGAAACAAAAGAGATAGGCGACATCGACGCCGAAACGTCTACAGTCGGGCTATATGATGTGTGCAATGTTGCACGTATTTCACCTTGTAAGTTCAAAAAAAGCGATAGTTGAAGAGGGAATAATTGAATTTCATCTTGCAGTAATCGATCAGACACCTATCGACGAGTCATCGCCAGAGTGGAGACTGAAGCCCAAGAGCAACGAACGTTTTCTGGTTCTTGCGTCATGCTCTGATTTAGCAGTGTTCGCTCTTGGTGAACGAACGGAATATCTGTTCAACACGGGGCTAGATGGTATTGAAAACTTGTCCTGCTAATTTGAAACTACATAACATCGTTCAGGAACTATTACCGACTTCGAGATTCTCGGGAGCTCAGCATTCTTTGTCGGGATTATCGAGAAACGACGAATCGTTATTCTCTCACTGGAAAAGCAGGAAATGTATTTCAATGAGCCTGCTCCTCATGAAATTGACTTCGTCTTCTGCAATCCTACTCCGACCGTTTGCTATTTAACATTCGGAAGTCGCACTGGTCACTGGCACACTGTTATGCTCAAAGGAGATGTCGCTGCATCCAAAGAGAGCAATCGTGTTGAAAACTGGCAAAGAGAACAAATTCAAGAGTATTTTCAAGAGGTACTCTTTCCAATTAGCTTTTCTTTTTATAATATCTTTAGGCTGTACAAAAAACAACATCCAGAGCTGTTGTCATGGAAAATGTTCTTGGAGATATCACATCGGTTTCGAATGGACCTTTGCAATCATATGCTTCGGTTGACAAACATCGTGGGCTTCATTGGTGCGGGCTAGCAGAGTCTCAGTTTTCTGTCATTGGAGCTGAGAAACAGTTCATTCGAGTCAGAGACGGCGGAAGATTCTCTCTTCATCTTGATGCAGATGGTTGGATTCATGTCTTCGACCCATTGGCATATTCGTTCTGGCACGAGTTTGACGTTAAGCTATCCGGAGGAGATCAGATTCTTGATTTCGTGGTTATTGACAAAAACGATTTTGATGTTCCAAAGCTTTTCGCAATCATTTCAACTGATGCAAAGAGCGGTACTACGCAAGTAAGTCATAAAAATCTCGTAAATTCCTTAAGATTTTTTTTCAGATGATCATCTATGATCGTACAAAACGAGAAAATTGCTTCTGTCTTCCAACTGGCATTTCAACCACTTTGTTCGCTTATGGAGGTAGTGATCGAGTTTTGATGGCCGTTGAGGAACTTGAGAGCGGAAGCGAAGATAGAGCAGAGTCAAGCAAGATCACAGTCCGCCAAGTTTCACAATCCCGTCCGGAAATGCGCTTTGAGTCGCTTCTCAAAAACAATAGATTTGAAGAAGCTGAGAAGTTCGCTGTAGCGTTTAAACTTGATATTCAAAAAGTTTACAAGGGACATGTAAACTATTTGATGGACTCCTGTGACGAAAATGATGAATCATTCGAAACATTGATGCGTAAGATGATGGAAATCCAAGATCATAATATGGTTGCGGAAACCTTCTTTACTCTGGTTGGTATGAGTCACCGATGTGATCGAATTCGAACATATTTGACCCATGCAAAAAAACGCAAAATCAGTGACATGGAAGTTCTGAAAATGATTGAGGCTCTTTGTTATACGTGGGGAACATACCGAATTATTATTGGACCTGGAGACAATGAAACAAACCCACAAGTCAACGAAACCATCTGGAATCTGTTTGTAGACGCACTTCATGACGGTAATCCATGGATTGAGATGTACAATGAGTTCATTTCAAATTCTCAGTTTGCTGTAAGCTGTCCATGTTATGGACCGGTGATCCAATTTTCACAATTTACAGCAAGCTCGTGTCATTTTCAGTCGACACGGAAAGACTATCATTGATTATTTGTGTGTTGAAGAAGACAGCTCAGCTCTCCGTTTAGAAGGTCTTTTCCGCATGCTCGTGGATGCTATTTCCTCGGACACAAAAGACTGGAGCACAGTGATTGAACATGTCACGCTGGATATCGCTCCGGCTTGCGTTATTATCATGGAACAGGTCAATTTTGTATATGAAAGTCAAATTAACGAAAACAATTATTTTCAGCTTGCCCCACACCTGGAGAATCTACTGGCAACCCTTATTCCACTGCTTGAGTGTCGTGACTCTGCAAATTGGCCAGAGAATGCCATAAAAGCAGCAAGCAGCTACGAGACAATGGCTAAAGTACTTGTCAGCAATGGAAACACACCAGCAACTCAATGTCTCTTTCTTCTTTGTTGTTCCAAGTTAAGCTCTTCTCCGACTGGAGAAACAACGTCGATGTCACGGGTCAAAAAGATTTTTTACGACTTGGTTGAGCTCAAACATCTAAAAGAAGTCTACGAGTGCTCTATCAGCTTTTCCGTCTTCCAAGGAATGACATCCGAAGAAATCTGCCATAAAATTCTTCAAAACGCTCTCACCAATCCCAACACAACCCATGCAAAAATCGAGAAGTTTGTGGTACCATTCATGAACGAGCGCAACTTGGATCAAGAACAAACCATTGTGAACTACATTCAGAAGATGTCAGGAGCCGCTGTTTCGAAGGCCCATGCCTTTGGATGGGAGAAACAATGCGTCCAATTATGTGCTAGTCTCAGAGATGAAACTAGACGTTGCTGTTCAATCATTTCTATTGCATCAACCGCTAAAATTCCTTGGCCAACCGAATTGAATGAGGCTGTGGACAAAATTTTGGCCAGTCGCACACTTTTAAGATCGGAAATTGAGGAAATGGATATGGTCTGCAAACGTACTGAGCTTTTCAAGATGTTATCGTCGTATGGATATGGTCGACACGATATCGAGTTGCTCACACTTCCTGATTCTAACATGGACATTATCATGACTATTCGGTGTATGCTCGCCCAACGTGAAAAGACTTCAAGATTCATTGATATCATCAAGCTTCTTGACTTGCTGAAAGCTATGCGAGGAACGAAAGTAGCTCGAAATGTGAAAATTGAATATGTTCAGTCGTTTGCCATCATTCACATGATGAACCATGAAGAGATTACAACTTCAATTATCAACTACGTCGACAGCCTTGGTGATCGCGAGCGTGTGAAGACAATATCTCTAATATTCTCGTTCATCGAATGTGTTGCGGACACTCCTGCAACAGGTGACAATGTATCGGAAAGAGCGAAAGTGCTTGGGCTCGGAGAAGAACTTCTATCCTATTATGTATGTCGTGACAATGAGTTTGACGATCCAGAGCGACGACTGAAAGACAATCTTGTCCTTCTCCGAGAAGTGCAGAAAGATGAGTCATGTGCAGTTTTATTGTCAGACTTCAAAGACGACGAATGGAAGAAACGGTTCCTCGAAAAGCTGATTGATCTTAACACCTCTCTTAATGTGGTATACAAAAAAGGCTCTTTTTACTCAGGTAATTGCTCTATCATTTCAGAAACTCAATAAATGCAGTTATATGGGAATCCCAACAGAGTATCTGATGGATTTGATACTAGCAAAGGCAACGGCTGAGACCGATGTGGATAAAATCATTGATAGTATCAGTGGATATGCAGAATTCATAAACCCCTGGACTGAAGCGACTCGAGAAATGCTTGATATAATAGTTCAAGCTCTTAGTTGGCTAACGTTTCGTCTTCCGGATCTCTTACCACACGAAACTGAAGTGACACGTGCTGACTATGTAAGGAAACTGTTTTCATACTGACTTCGTTTAAATTATTATTTACAGATCGCTTTTATCATCAAACGTCTTGGTCGTGTCGTTCGTGAAACAATTCGTCGTTTTCCTTTCGATGTCATCTGTGATGATTTGGCTTATCTTCTGCAGCTAGAAGCTTTTTTCAATTTCGGCGAGCACATTATAAAACAGTCACTTCGTGGACAGGAAAACGAACAAGAAAAACAGGAAATGTTCCGTGCTGATGATATTTCAGGCCTTCCAACAGCTTCTTCCGAATCGTCCACTGATAACTCTTCTGTGGCAAAACTACGCTTCTTCGATTTCAAAAAACCACTAGGAACTTACGATTTCTCGTGTGATCCAGCACTGTTTGAAGGAGTCCAAGGTGTCATCGCCCTCGCTCACGTTGCTAAATCAGTTGCTCGTCCATACGAGTCTAATATCTCAGCAGAAGAGGCTAATGACTTCCGGTCGAATTGGGAACAACTGAATATGTTCCTCGCTATGCATTCGCAAGATCTTCTTGATATTTCAGCTCGCGTATACGCAGGATCACTCAGTAAGAGTCCCCTTTCGCATTCATTTCGAGTTCTTTATTTCAGAATGCTGGGCAGGAGAGTACCTACAAGGTATCGTGAACATCGAACAACCGGTAATGTCTGTAGTCGAACGAATGCTCCAACAGAAGAAGTTCGACTTTTGGCATGCTGTCACACTTTTCAGTGGAATCCCTGCCGATCATATAGATAAGGCCGTTTCTGATCTTATGAAGAAACCAGGTGTTAGAAGCTCAACGAAGGCAATGCTCCAATATCTTCAACTAGCTTTCGTGATGAGCTTGTTGACTCAAAATATGGAGAAAGTTTCTCTGATCATCACGTATTATGAACAAAAGTACATGGTGAAGAAGCTTGCTGAAGAAGGAATTAGGGTGTCCGTTAATTCTGATTTTCCCGACAAGGTATTGCAACAAGCAGTCGAGTTGCGGCAACCACTTTCTCCACTGAAACTTTATGAGTAAGTTGTATCCTTGATGAGTTGTAGAACACAATATCATTTCAGTTATGTGAAGAAATACGTAGAAAAGTTGGCAAAGAACTCAAAAACAAAAGTGCCAGAATACATGGTCCGATATGCCACTTTGCTTATTCGGAAAGCATCTGCGGCAGGAAGATTGATCGACGAAGAGATTCGCAGTGAAGAGATAGAGAAGTACATTGAAATGGCTAGACTTGCACTGAGAGTCAGTTTATGCTTCCACAAATTCCACAATGCAAACGAATACCCTTTTCAGCTCGCCGTTGAAGAAGGAGCAACTTGCATTTGCAACTACCTGCATTGTCTTCTTTATATTGTTTGCCCATACAATTACGAAGTTATTCAGTTCATTGTGACATCGTTCGGACAATATGCTACAGAGGATAATGAAATGGCGTTCGATAAGAACTTGAAAGCTGTAAGCATATACTCTGAATAAAGAACGTGATAAATTGATTCCAGATAATGACGTTCTTGTGGTCTTACCGACGTACGAATCACATCAGCAAAGAAGAATCTATTTGGTTCACGAAAAGAGAAAGTGTTTTGGTTAAGGATGAGAAAGAGTTCGAGAAAACGGGACGGTTCCTCGAGCCGTTCGGTCATTCTCTTCGGCTTGTTTATGAGGACGATGGAAACGGAATGTCTGACACGTTTAGTTCAGACTCGTCTTATCCGACAGATGCTATGGTATACGAGAGGAACAGTGTCATCATTAGTGACATGCCAAAGTTGGTTAGTACAGCTTCCGCTACTATTTCCATAGAATTTTGATCTCATTCCAGGCAATGCAAAATCTTCCATTCCACACATTCCTACTTCGCAAGAAAGAAGAAATTGATCAAACTGTTATGGGAATAGTCAAAGCCGAGCTGTCGATTTTCAATGTTCCTGTTTGGCAAGCGTTCTTACGCGAGGTTACATGGCTTGGAGCTCGCTTCTCACGATCTCAGCTGCTCTCATCCGCCATTTTTGCGCATGCCAACAAATACGCAATGTTTGGAAAAAGCTTACCAGAAGGAGAGCGAAACACAATCTTCCATCTTCTCAACTCGGCTTCACAGCGCGGTGTTGTCGTCTCGACAATTGCTCTCCTGTTCAAGAAAATCATCCTCAGTGATGTAAAAATTGAACTTCTTCAAATGGGTGTTGACATTTCCGAAAAGTGGAGAAAAGGGTTGGCTGGAGAAGAGCACGATGAAATGGAAGAACAGAGTGAGAGACTCAAGGACGGAATCGCCAAGTTCTTTACTGAACTTGAACTTAAAAAGAATGGCCTGTACAATGAAAAGACTGCGGACAACATTGAGAATGTACAGGAGTTGTGCACCTCGATTTATAACGACTTGATCCAATGGGACAATTCTACAGACGTTGCCAAAAAATGCCGTGTTGTCGAACGAATCGCCGAAGCAAATGGACTCAACTTGGCTGCTTTACACGAACAGCTTGTATTTGCGTGGGTTGAGGACACTGAAACTACAATTCCATTTAGTCATGTTGATATGAATGAGGTAGATCTCACTGTTAGTTTTTTTGTTTGAATTAATATGATTTCAGTCGATCGGTGGAACTTCATTCACAGACCAGAGAGAAGAGTCGGATGATCAAAATGAGCTTCGAATGCCGCTGTTCGACGTTGTTCTCGACAAGATTGTCACACTCTGTAAGAGTCTAGACAAAAAACGACTCATGCATAGACTCGGAACCATGCTCATCAAAGGAGGTCAAAAAGTCAATGGAGGTTTCACCGCAGTCATTCGTGCCACATGCATTATTCTCCGAGTATTCACAGATGAGGATGTTAACGAGTTTTCTCCAAATGTCGACATGGCCACGTTGTGGTATGCCGTTGTTTCAAAACTTATCACTTCAATAATAATAATCGTTTTCAGTAGTGCAGTTGAAATCCAACTTTATCATCGATTATTCGAGAAAGCTGAAATGAAGTTCGATTCGAAGGCTGATAAAGCTCAACTGATCAAAACTCTTCTCCAATGCCCTTCTCGTACTCAAGCTATGACTGCCCTCATAGCCTCTCTTATTATTGATCACGAATACAACGATGCGAAGAGCATCGATCAAGTAATGACCCGTCTGCAAATAACAAAACAGTGGAACTCTCTTCGCGGTTTGCTCAATCACGTTCGTGCCAATCAAATGGATTCATTGGTTCGTTCATTCTCGCTTCTCTGGTTCCGTGTTTATGAGAACGCGTTGTTCGAACTGAATGGAGGACCAATTATGAATCCAAACTGGAGCTATGAGCAATGTGTGATGCTTCGTAAATGGACACTCTGGGCAATGAGCAGCAATGTAGAAGGAGGACGTTTGCCGAACATTTCTCGATTCTTACGTGATATCAATTGTCCTGTCAGTGCGTCCATCATGTCGGTTCTTTCAAGCTGGACCATCGATGTGAGTGTTAAAGCCTGGACAAATTCTCATATACAGTCTCAATACTCATATTTTCAGAAAATGGACGATGTTGACATCAGCAAAATGAATGCTTCTCGTGACTTATCTCTTGGATGGAATGTCTCAGGAGAATCTGGAAGTGCAAACGTTTCGAACGCCTAAATACACTTTCCAATTGTATCATTTGTTTTATCATGTGAACTAACGAAGATCTCAACTAGTGAGACTATCACACTTTTATTTTTCTTTCATCTTTTCTCCTCTTATTCTTGTAAATATCATCAATAGAGGTTCATTAAAAAGTAATCACTTTTTACAATAAATGTTTGAGGATTATTCAGATCTTGACTTCTTTATCAACTTTTCAATATAAAATTCGCCAGGACGTGATATGAGAAAGGAAAGATATTGAAAATCTTCCCGATTCGGAAAGTATCCTTTTTCATTCTTCCCATTTCAGAGTTTCTTGTTTTCTTCTGTGAATGATCAAATTGGTTAATGACTTCATTCGAGAACATCTCAAATTCGAGGAATCGTTTTTCGTTTCTTTTTTCAAACAATTCATAAAGAAAAATGAATCCAGAATAGAAGAATGAACATGGAATTTGTAAATAGTTAAAAGGAGGAGACAATTGAAATTTGAGGAATTTCCAATGAATTTCAGATATTTCGAGCCATCAGATTTTGTTTGAAGTTCAAAAAATCGGCTTTTTTCTGCAAACATTAAAGATAATTTTATTTTTTTCAAAAATAAAATTCGAGTTGTTTTTCAATAATACACTTTTAGTTCATTGTTATTCAATTATATTTTGTGGCGAATGCAGTTGTACTTTTCTTCTTGTTACAGTCAGTGTTCGAATATTCGTACCATTCATTCTTCTTTTCACTTATAGGAAACTTTTTATGAATAACCCTTTATTTTCAACCAAAAGGCTTCGTGGACTCTGTTTTAGACTCAAGTCTAATTCGGAAGGATTTTTTTTAGAGTCTTTCGAATCTGTTTCCATTTTATCAAAACTTGAATTTTGCTATGCTGTTCAAAGAAAATAATAGCGATCGACTGATTATACATCTGAAGATCAGTAGCACCTCTTACAGAACTGCACCCCCAATAGAGCGACATTCATAAATTCATCCACAGATCCATTTTCCAGATGCCAGATGTGTGAAATGTTTATCAAATCAGCAAGTTTTTCGATACCCAATCAAAAAACGAAAAACAAAATAAATAATTGATTTCCAAACATTGGGTTTTTGAATAATAGAGCTTTATGTTTTTATGAAGTGATTGGATGATTACTGGAGTACAGTAACCTTGTAATCAGGGAGTACGTTAGACTCATAATGCTTCGTAAAAGTCACAATCTCCATTAGAATCAGCTAGATTAATTTTAAACTTATATCACTTTTATATGTTTTTGGAAGTGTTCCCTCTTTCGAATAGATCGGAACTCTCTTTTTGCTCTGCAACAAAATCATCTTCTCATTTTCACAAAATGACGAACTCTCTTTGCTGGAATAGTATAAGAGAATGAGAGGAATAGAGAAAAGAAAAAGAGACAGGCGGTCCCGAAGTGAAGTAATATTTCTGATATGATGAGAGCACCCACATGCGATCATCATGATAAGAAGGGCGATGAAGGAGATGATGATGATGATGATGATGAGCCACACATTGATTGATAAATATGAAGGATATGAGATCAAATTTCAACGAAGGACGCCTGGCTTTTCGCTTTCTCTTCTTCATTCCACTCAAACTCAAACAACGTTTTTTTATATCCAACTCTTCAATCTTGTATTCTTTTCTAGGTATTTCATCTTAGTCTGAACCTAAAAAGTATAAGTTTTGAATATGAAAATAGAAAGTAGGTGGAAGAAGTTCAGAAGATTCTGAAAGATGACCAGCTGAGGACCAGATCCTCGATACTTGGGTTACTGTACCAAAAGTATTTCAGGTTTTAGTAAAGCTTAATTAAAAAAGTTTCCGCCTATTGTTTCATCTAAAAATCTCTTTTTGGTATGAAATGTAAAAGTATCTGCTCTTCTATTAGAGTTCTCTACGTTACAAATATACTTTACCCTAGCTTTTCTTCCTTCCATTTTCTCATCATTAACCACTTGAAATTTCATTGACTCATCATCTGAATTCGACCCATTATCCCTTGTCCTTTCCTCTTTTTCTCTACAAATTTTGTCCACATTTCACTCCATTTTTCTGTGGGGTTCAACCATTGCCAGAAGAAGGAAAAAAAAATAAATTGAAATGAAATGGACCGAATTGAATGCAATTCTCACCCCCTTATTCTTCCCCTTTTTTCTTCTTCTTATTCTGATTTCGATCCTTATTTGGAAGGGAAGAGTAAAGGGCACAGCTTCTTCCATTCCAACAAGATTTCTTTTTTTTTTTGAGAGCATCGAAATTAAATGGATTGAAATGAGGGGAAGAATTGAAAAAGAATGCATTTTCTTTTTCATTTATGCCCTTTTTTTGAGTTTTCTGATTTTTAAGGGATATATTGAGGATTATAGCTTCTGAGGTTCTTTGAATATAACTTGAATTGGCCATATGAATGTTTAACTCTATTAGAAGAGCGCATCCCATGCAGTTCTGTTGACTCTAAATGAAAACTTGAGATTCAGACCCTTTTTGAGCCAGAACAGGTGAGCGACACATTTGAACTTCAGAATCTGAAAAATCATGGTCGTCATATACGAAAATTATCCACAAGTTCTCAGTACGAAATGAAAGTTCCGATGTGGAAGGATCATTGAAAATGTAACATTCCAACAAAAATCTGTTGTATCAGTTGGCTTTTAGGACAGTAATGGCGACTGTAAACAATGAGAACTGTCTCTATGAAAAGAGCACTTTCCATTTAAATCCACTAAAAAATTGGTGGTCATGACAACGTGGCAACAGATAAATGAAGTAGACTGAGAATTACTGTCTTGTTCCCTTTCCCTCCTAGACATGATTCTTTAGAGTCGAGAGTCGGATGATCTTCATCATAACCCTCATAAAAGCATTACGGTCAGCCAACATCATCTACAGTAACCCATTCTTGCCAATTGGTTCCACAAACTTTTGTGTTGTCTAAATAAAAATAAAAACTGAGTTTGTTGTGGAAAGTAGTTTGGTAACCCGAACGAAATACATCATCTTTCATATTCTCTTATTCGTCTTCTTTCCTTCTCATCCTTCCATTCCACCCGGGTTTACTTCTTCTTTTTCTACGTTTGTCCCAAATATATAGTTGGTGCCAAAAAGAGGGGGGAGAAAATGGAACGAAGAAGAAAAGAAAGAGGCCCAAAACGACACAGAGCCCCAAAAACGAAGACCGGGTTATGGGAAGAAAGAAGAAAGAAGAAGGGGCAGGAGGGCGGAAAGAAAAGCAAATTCAGCAGATTTGAGCCTCATATGATAAATTACATCTAGAGTCGCATATTTGTGGTGGTCCCTCTCTCTCTCTCTTCTTTCTACAAACCAGAGGAGTTTTAACTTTTTCTTCTATTCCCTCTTTCGGACACGTCCCTTCTTCTCTTTTGTCTTTTATTTTCTCTCTACTCTCTATCTATATTCAAAAAGATTCGTCTTGTCGATGCCCCCGGTGGACCTTCTGACACCGAGAGCCACACCCCTCTTTCGTGGTGGTGGTGGAGCCACCCCATTCTTTATCACTTTTATATTTTTTCTATGTGCACAGATTCTTCCACCAAGAGACTCTTCTCTCTTTCTTTTAGTTTCTCTACTTTCCCTATTATTATTGGACGATGCTGTCTAGGATCGGGTTACTGTAGAAGTAGAAAGATTTGATAGTTATTTGGGACAGGTAAAGCTACTGAGAGCTGGAAGCTAGATTCTAAGTTAGAGGGACTTCTTTTAGAAAACCCCTAATAGTGTTGCCCTATCCGGTTGTGTTGAAACTTATTTTTTGAAGTGAGCAACAATATTACAGGTTCAGAGGTATGATATTAATGATATTAGAGACTATTTTCATTGGAACCGATGCTTTACCTTTGTAACGTTTGGAGCTTACAAACTTACATTTGAGGCTGGTTTGACCCCGATCGAGAATGAAGATTTCTAAGCTTAAGCCTTGTATATTTGTCTATGACAAGTTTTGAGACGGCCTCACCCGTTCATTGAGTATGAATCTCTGAATGAAATATCTGAATGATTAGGGAAACCAAGAGGTTTTGAGCCCACAACCTTGACCTAAATTACAGGACATCAGGTCTGGTTTCAGAGGTTATTAAAACTGGGGCAGTTGAGAAACTATTTTCAAGCTTCAGAATCCAAATCCTCGATTTTTTGTTGAAAAATCTTTTCCAATCCAAGCTTCTTTGGTGATCGGTTAAGATCCAGTCCAACCAGGTTCCCTGGCATTGAATTCTTGTTCACTTTTCCCCTATTCCTTCCATTCCTATTCCTAACTTTCCTCTCTATTCTCAAAAGAAGAAGAAGTATTTGTATTATGTCGAAATTAAATGTTTATAAATGAATCGTTGCTTCTGTTGCCGACAAAACAGACGGCTCCACTGTCTTCGTCCTTCGGGATTATTTTGATGATGTTGGCAAAAGAAAGAGAGAGGCAAATTATTATTCTCTCTCTCAAAATATTTACATTCTTCTACAAAAAGACCAATTGAATTGAAGAAATTCGAAAAAAGAAGTTTTGTATCTTTTTCTCTGGTTCATTACCAGAATACAAAACCTATGAATGAGATACAGATCTATTTGAATGCCCTTCTTCTTATTGAGAAAAAGAAAAAGAAATGTCTGTCAAATGTTTCAATTTTAATTGCTTATCCGATTCTTTGTTTCTCTGTCAAACTCTCCAAAATTTATATAATATCTAGAATCAAAGAGCGATGGAATTGATGAAAAGGTGACAGGAAATAAGAGGGAAGAAGAAGGTGATGACACTTAAGAAGAAGAAGAAGAAGACTCAAAGAGAGAAAAAGATACTCACACTTTGATTTATTACTTCTTGTCCTCTTTCTCTTTTTCCTTGTTATTTTGATTAATTACCATTTAATGATGATGAAGATGCGGGAAGATAAAACGTTCAGTTTTCAGAGATTTGGAAATGTTTCGGAATTTCTAGATTTCTGATAATCATTTCCAGATAGTGGATCTTGAATTGAAGCTTAAATGTTCTTGTTTCAAAACTTCAATATCTTTGAACTAGCTCTTTCTATTTCGGAACCAAGAAAAACTTTCAGGAATGCTCTTGTATTAGAGAAGGAATAGAAAAGTCTTCAACCTCGTAAAAATGACACAATGTTCACACTTGAAACTCGGTGGTTTCCGATCTAGGCTTTTCGTATACCCTGCCTTTCTATTAGAGTAATTCTTCAATTTCTAAGATCTTTCATTCTTTCGATGAAATTCGATATCTGATCTTGATTCCAATCACAGAGACGATTGCTCTTTCCGATTGATACTTTTTCGAATTCATCGAAGAAGGCAATAGTTTTGAGTGAAGAGAGAGAGAAACAGTTGAACAAGTAATTGTTGATTTGTGCGCAACCTCGAGATCGTCTTACCATCTCCTCCTGCTTCTTCTTCTAACTTTTCCTATTTGCTCAGTTATAATCAACAGCGAGAAGAACATCGTCAATAAATAGTGCACCAAGAGAAGGATGTAGTAACAAGGGAGGAGGAGGTAAAAGAGACCAGATTTATTGATGAGACTTTCCTTTCTGTTCCCTTTTTCCTTTTCTTTCAACCGTTCTTCATAATAACCTTTTCAAGAATACTCGTTAAACTTACTTATTTTTTCCTTCTTATCATCACAGTTTGGTCCTTTTTTTAATTGGTTCGTTTCGGTCATTTTCTCATTTTATTACCTAAAATGACTTTATTTTTCTCTTTGATATTACCGACGACAGTAGTTGGAAAAATATGACTGAAGACCTGAAAATCTAAAAAAAAATAAAGGAAATTCAAATAAAGAATTAGTTTCAAATAATGGATGGACCACATTCGGCAGACTGGTTTTAAGAAAGAAGTGGAACTAATCATGGAAATTATTGATAAACTATTTTGGTTTAGATTCAGAGTTTTTATGGGAACAAGTGGCTTTAGACTAAAGGGACCATAGTTTTTTTTAGATTGAAACTGTGGCCTTAAAATATTTCGAGGGTTGTAACAATGGTGGCCTAAATGCGTGGAAAGTTTGGCCTGGAACTAATAGGTTTCAGCCAAAGAGATGGTTGTCTAGAACTCGAAAACTACGCAATACATTGTAGTTTTTCAAATAATCACCGTAAAGAGTCCAGTATAAATGAAATAAGAGCTGCACTTCTATTAGAGGTATGGCACACAATAGTCCCAACTACTAAGGGCATGAGCTCTACTACTATAATTGCTCTGAAAACCTTTCCAGCTTTTCAGAAATTCCCGGTTTGCTTCCCCAATTCTTGTATCACTTTTCATAAAAACAGTTTTAAACTTCCCAATTTGTCTCTATTGTTACCTCTTCTTCCAATCATTTTCAAAAACCCCAATTGATGATCTTTATCATCTTAATTCTTGAACTTTTTCTTCTTTTTTTTTCGGTTTACCTCATTCTTCTTTTAACGTATTCTTTGCCTCTTCGTTTTCATAATAAAACAATTAATGGGGCGATCGTCGTTTTTCCTCCTCTTTCTTTACTTTTTCTTTTACAAAACGGGTCAAAATGATGATTTCATCACTATGTCCAATTATAGACATACGAGTAAAAGAAGACACATTTTAATAACTTTACCTCTTCCTTTTTCTTCCTTTTTTCTTTTCCAAATACCAATAAGAAGGTAATCCATTACATATACCAGTTTCTTTTGAAGTTTCGGGTCTTTTAACGAAACGAACACCGATTAAAGTGTCATACAGTAATCGTCTCTTTTTCCGCTAATTTTGATGTCATCTTTCTCCATTTTTCCCTCTAACAACATCCAAAATGATTCCTTCTTCCATCAATACATACTTCCATTATTTTGTCTTGAAGAAGAAAAACGAAAAAGAAATGTTGGTGTAATAAGAAGAAATGAGAAGATGAAGGTATTTATGATGAGCTCCCTTTTCTGCAAATGAAGAGGTTATGAAGATGTTAGAGAGTGTGGTGAAATGAGAGAGTGCAGAGAAATATTGATGAGTGATGAGTGATTAGAGAAAAGAAATGAGTTAGTTTAGAAGAAAAGGGGAGGCAATGGATATGACACGCAAAATTGATAAATGACGTGGAAAGGTGTTAGAGGTTGATACCACTAAAAGTCCTTTAGTCTTTTCAGTTTCAATTGACAGTCAAAAAGATTCAATGATTCAGATAAGGCTTACTCATTAATAGGTCACTCTTTTTATTATCAATATTATCACTTCTTTAATCGTTAACCACATTCTTCAATCGCTTCAATAGATCAATTAGATTCCACACTAGTTCGTTTATGTTTTCTGAATTGCGTCGGAATCAAAGCTATAACTTTTTGAAATCACAGATTCTTAGTTGAATTCGGTTGTAGGTATATTTCAAAACTTCCTACTAGAAAGTGAGCATGTTTATGTAGAGAAGATCAAAATAGTTTATAGAAGAGTTTTCTTATGATACCAGAGGAGATTTCATTAAAAAAAATTGAAGTCTACAGTACTAAATTTGAAGTCTACAGTATATCTCGGAAGTGACTTTGAAAGGTAGATGCAAATTAAAAGATCGTTCAGTTTTGGATTACTAGAATATGAATCTTACCCTGCTATACCACATTTCGGAATAAGCCTGGTGAAGATCTTCATCTAGTCCTATCCGAAAACCTTCCCGAAAACCCTAGTTACTATCTCAACCAAGTATCCTAACAATTTTAATCAGTTAACATCTACAGTACCCCTCTGATACTTTAATATTTCCTCTCTCTTTTCCTAAAATTTCCTTTTTCTCATCACAAATGTTGCCTTTTTGCTCATTGGCGGGTACCCTAATTGGTATTTCTTTCTCTCTCTCTTTTTGTGCTCATCTCTCTCTGAATTGAACAATACGAGAGAGAGAGGGGGGACACTTCTTTTTCTTTCATTCTTCAGTAGTCCAGGCAGCTGACTTATGCTCTATAACAACATACTAATTACCCGTGTCCTCCTCCTCCTTTTCAATTGTATTCACTTTCGTTTTCTCTCACGAAACAATATTTTGTTTTATTGATTAATTTATGAAGTGCTCTTCTCGTCCTCCTCTGGAGTCAGTCAGGAGTCACCCACTCAATTATCTTTAGAAGTAGATTGAGAAGAAGAAGAAGAAGAAGAAGAAAGGAATACGGTAGAAGTTGATGAGTGTATTCTGAAGAATCCATGGGAAGATGAAGATGAAGATGATGGAAAAAAGAAGAAAGAAAGTTGAGAAGAAGTGTAGAAAGAAGAAGAAGAGGATGCTTGCACTCTTATGACTTTCAAATTGTTTTTGCAACGAATTTTAAACGAGATTTCCATTTGCAAAAGGGTAGAATACAAAATTATGAGACTAATGGATTCAGAATTTAACGTTTAGGCAGAAAGTACTGTAATATGAGAACTCCTTCGATCAAAGATCTGGTATCAGGCAGCGGTAGAAGGTCACATCATGAGGATCCACATAATCAAACAATCGAATTTTTTCGTTTTGGTGTGGTTTCAAATGAACATCAGAAACTGGAAATTTCGAAAATGAAATGTGCCAGTACAGGATACCTTTTGAGCATAGCTGTTTTTTGAAGTTCTTGAAGATTACCTCTAATACAAGAGCATCATAAAGTGTCTAGAGCTGAGTTTCTAAGTCTAAATCTCCATACCTTGAATCTACCGTAATCCTTCTAATCCTTCATAAATCATATTTAATTCATTTGACTGTTGTGAATATACAAGCTTCTCCTCCCCCTTCCCTACTATTCCCTCTAATAACATCTTCTGTTCTGTTTTACTCCAATTATGTCCATCAGCACCTGTCGATCTTCGTTGTTCATTTTCCGAAACAACAACAACATGATGGTCCTGTCTTTCTCTTTCTTTTTTCTATCTATTCTCATTTCACCACAAAACATTTGGCTACTCTAAGGGACCCCCGTTCATTGCCCATTTTCTCTCTGGATCTCTCTTTCGAATCATTTTCTTCGTTTGACACCACTTTGTCAATTCTCTCATTTTTCTTCTTTTTGGTTGCGGCTCCTGTCACGACCACACCTCAAGGTGTTACCTCTTTTTGCACTTTTCTCATTATCCTGGAGGATCTCGGAAGGTTCAGAAGGGACTAGGATGGTTTAGGATCGTTTGGAAAGTTTCAAAACTTTTATCATGTTCTTTTTGTTTCGGTCGCCATTTCGTCCAAGGGCGGGATTACTATTAGGATTTGTACATGAAGGAAAAGTTTATTTGCAAGAGTCCACTCCGATCTAGGGAAAATAGAAACGACAACAAAGCTTTATCTGAACCATTTCCAACAGATATTATTGCATACTTAGCTACCGTAACCTTGTTGCAACAATCTACCTCCTGCAAATCAAAATAAATAGATCAGCTGGTCTAGTCCGCACCTACATACATAGAAAACCAAATGAGAAACCATTGAAATTGAAGAAGATTCTAGATCTTCGAAGTTCTGATTCATTAAAAAGTGTGATATAACTTCTATCCATCCATTTCCTCCTCTTTCCAAACAATCAAATGAATGTCAATCAATCTTGTTCTTCTTTTTTCTCAATATACAAAGAATCCCATTTCCATTTCCCACACACCGCCATCATCATCATCACCATCACCACCATCTCAATCAATCGTTATATATATTTATCGAAGCGAGTCATCTTTTTTCCTCGTTGGCTCTCTCTTTTTTCCCGTTTCATCATCAAGTCTTGTCTTCCCTCCTCCCCTCGTCAACTAAGCGGATCGAAAAAAGATAAGTGATAAATGATATCTAGAGAAAAGAGCAAAAAGAGGAGATTGAATGGAGAAGAATGAGAGAAAGAGTGTTCGGACATATCTCGTGTCAGGTCGATCTCTTCTCGGCCGGCTCCCCGACGGACAAAAAAAATGGAATGAATAAATGAGAAAAAGGTCGAAATGAGCTGATGAAGAAAGGAAACTCTTGAAAGAGTTCTGCAGTTTTCAGAATAATCGAGACCTGATACCTTCAGATTTTCATAAATGGAAGATTTTAATAGTTTATGTAGAACGAATAAGCAGATCTAAAACATATTTGCAGTGTTAACATCGAGATCCTTTGAGATTCAAACACTCTCTGTTTAAACCGATTCCTTGTTAGTTCATCTGAAAATTCAGCCTTTCAACTTCACTTGAATAGGCATGACTCCCTTTTTGTTTAGTCTTGTAATGTTCCTTATTTCTCACTTTTCTTGTTTACTCTAACAAATATTCCCTAGTTTCTAGTGTGACTATTAGCTAAGCTAGAAGAAATGGAATGACTTTGAAACTTGCATCTAAATTTGAACTCTCGGAAGATTCTAAATCCAAATATCGAACAATCAGAAAGGGAATGAACTTTTATTTTCAGACCCCCTTTGGAAACATTAATCGTTAAATTTTTCCAGACCATTGTTAGCTTTTGAAACTTTCCACTTCAAAACTGCCAACCTCTCTTTCAATTCCTCCAACGTCTTCATAATTCTTCGCTCCGCCCCATTTCTATCGTAATCGTCGTTTCAATTCCATGTCACCCTCTCTTCTTCCTTTATTCTTTTCTCATTCTCCTCTCATTTCTCTATTTCCTCTCTTCGTCTTCCACAAAACTTCCATCTTGAGAGAAGCCAGGCTGCTTTCCCTCAAAAAGGGGCGGGGCCTTAATGTGTGGCTTGATTGGTCAGCCCTCCTCTTCCATTCAACTCTATTCTTCCTTATTATTTAAAACTTTTCATTTTTATATTTCGGTTTGACTCCTCCCCCTTATTTCTGGGTGAACTTTTTCTTTATTTGATTCGAAAAGGTTTCCTTTTGTGGGTTGATTTCCTTACTTTAAACTACAGCTATGAAAGTTAAGGTAACTCTTTTTGTACTAGATTCAGTGATAACGTTGTGAGTAATTAGACTAATTAGTAAGAAGAACATAATTTTATCAAATACGCTAATATCTATATTTGCCACATGAGATTAGCTTAACTTTATTTTGTTGATGATCATATTGAAATTTAGAATTTAGTCAGATTTTGGAAGTTTTGGCCAGTTCAGATCGGCTACCAATGCTCTAACTCTTTTTTCTTTATTCTCATTCTTGCTTTTCTATACTTTGATCTAGAATCAAAAGGAAAACTTTATCAAATCCTTTTGTTCCACTTTGTAAACTAAGAACTCAATTAAGAGTGACATACAATTTGTATTAGAAGGGGAGAGAAGATGATTCGAATTGTTTGTCAAGTGGAGAGGAAGATACGACACAAAATCATTGACGACTGATTACCGTATTGCTTAACAAGATGAAGAGAGAAAAGAGCAATCCAAGTGGGCGCAAAATATCATCCCCTCCCTTCTTCATTCATTTTCTCTCTTCTTTCTAAATGTTTGCCTCAAATTGCGCATCTCTCACTCACTTCTCGCTCAATTGACAACGAAAAGACACTGTTTGAAACACACAAAAATCGACTGCCCGGACGTGTGAGAGTGTCTACGTCTCTTCATCTCATACACTATTTCATCCTCTTTGGAGGCGGAGCCTTCCTTCCTTCCCCCCTTTGAGTTTGTCTAATTGATATAGCGCAAAGTTCAGAACGGATTACGGTAATTGATGTAATCTGGTCTTGTGCTCTCTCATTCCACCACTCTAAATCATTGTTTAACTTTGTTTGGTTTTTGATAGTTTTTATGATAACTTTATCTTGTTGTTTGATTATTAATTGGAATCTCAATTGATATGCATTTTTATTCATTTTGATTCGATCATCTATTCGTTGCAGTGTTTCTGATTCAGGATAAATAGAGATCATGGGATTGAGTTCTATAAGTTCTAAAAAGGTTCTTGTTCTGTCTATTTCGGTATAGCTCACACTTTTCACTTCATCTCTGGAGATAGTGTTGACAAACGAGGGACGAAAGATAAAGTTGTCTCTGCGTCTCCCTATTGTGCTCACTGTTTATAGTATCTTAATTACAGTTCGATGAGGTACTCACCGTATGCAGTTTCCAAACAATTATTCCAATTCCTTTAGAATATTTTCAAATTCTTCGCTGTTCCGTTTTTACATTTTTCTCCCTTCTTTTCTCATCTCAGTTTGCCCACAAAAAATGCAGTTTTCTCTCCACAAATCGGTTCGTGTCAATCTCGATTAGACCCCCATAAAATTGCACTTGGTCCGTCCCCTCAGTTGTGCTCTCTGTGCGGCGGACTACTTCTCATCAGTCGACATAGATTCCGATGTAAATCATTTGAAGATCCTCGATCGTTCATTTTCTTTTTCTCGATTCTTCTCTTAAAAAACTTCTTCTTCCTCTTCTTCAAACAGTTGTCCTTCTATTCTCTATTTCTCTTTCTACTCTCGCTAATTGATGCGATATGAAACTATAATGGCCGCCCATTCCCTTCCAAGAGAACACAAAAAAAAGAGTTCATTTTTTCTCCGAATCTTTTTTCTTCTTTTCCTCTCATTTATCCATCCCCTTTCCTACCACTACTAACACGAACAAACATGTGTTACCCATTAGATTTCAAAAAGAGCAAGATATCATTCTGGCTGTGTGGCCTCTCTCCCACCTACTTTTCTCGCTTCTTTTGATGACCGTGATGATTATGATGAAAAACCAGAAAAAAGCTGAAGAGAAAAAAAAGATTTTTTCAGAAAGGCAGATGTCGGTGAGGATCGACGAACCTCAATTATTTGTGAGTATGTCAAAAGAGGCGACACAAGAAACTGTTAGTGTTGGAGGAAATGATGAAACAAGTAGTAATTGTGATGAAAGACAAGATGATAATGCTGATGAGGTTTGTTTTTTGATAGATTTTGTGTCTTGATATAGAAGATTTGAACTTGTTAGACCTTGAATCCTTAACCTGTAATACTGTTGCCCTGGTTCTTTTCTTTTAGAACCGTTCCAATTGAAACCTAGAATAAACAGTGTTTCCAGAAACATCCACCAATTTCGTCCTCTTTTCAGCAAAAATCCCCTCCAGCGTCACCTGATTTGGCTGCAAACCTGAACGTTTTCGATTTGGAATCCCGTCAAAAAGTAGTCCAGCGGCTTCTAAACTCTCAACTTAACCTATCAAATCTACGGACACCTCTTAACCTCCCACCAATATTTCAAGCTCTCCAAGGACCTTTTAGTATTCAGGTATGCACTGAAAATGATTATCATCTTTAAATTTCAAAATTATGTTTTCAGCAACAATTATTAGGTCTTGCATCTGGTCTGACAGCTATTTCCCCTGGACTTGATGATTATGATGAAGATAACACGAATCAAGGAGAACCAGAAGATTTGACGTTAGGAGGCTTCAGAAAAGAAACATCAGTAAAATCAGAAGAACAATCAGAATCTGGAATTAATGCGTCAGGGCCAGCGTGGTCATACGAAGAACAATTCAAGCAGGTTAGTCATTTTCGTTCGTCAGAATATGAAACTTTTTCGCTTCTCTTCTTCTCATTTCTCAATTTAATATTCATCTCAAATTACCATAGTGACTAAGAAACGAAAAGATTATTTAATTATTTCTCTTCTTTTTATTCTTCCCCTCTTAACGTCTTCTTCCACCTACCGTAATCTTTCGAAGCATAGATGATGAAGCATTGTATTCACACATTTACAAATTCTATTGTTCACACCTCATGCCGAATCACTAATTCGGTTAGAAGAGAGAAAAAGAGAAGGAGGGAGAGGGAGTTATTTGTCAACTATTCCAGAGAATAAGTGTCAAATAAGAGAGAAAGAAGTTACCTGTGACTGATCAATTATGGGTTAGATATACAAATAGAAGGGCATCCTTTGGAAGAATTCTGAATATGAAAATAGTATATGGAAAGGCGCGCTCTAATATACCCTAAGAAGTAGTATTTGAAATTGAAAGAAAAAAAAATGATGAGATCAGAGAATAGATCCCTTTCGCTCAACTTTGGAAATATCCCAACCCTGAGTTTTTCTGCTCGATCAACGATAGGCTCATTTTCAATCTACCGTACACTTTTCAAACAATTCTTTCGATTCTCTCACAAACGCTTTATCTTTTCTTCACCTTCCTCTCTATCACTTTATATCAATAAAACATATCGATTCGATATATTTCTGCGACACAAATTGCGCGAGAAGTACTCCCTTTCTCCCTTGCCTGCTCACTCGGAGAGCATTGTTTACCAAGCCGATTGGCTCGAATGGATTAATAATGTAAGAAAAGAGGAAAGAAACATGTACGATTATGCTATTTCTCTCTTTCTTTTGTGTTCACTTTTTGTCATCAGCTGATTGGGAGAAGTAGAAAAGTTTTGGATTGTTTCGGAATGGAAGGGGTATTGGAAGAAATTGAAATGTACCTGTAATAGAAGGGCAAGAATTGATCTGTAATCTAGATAGATACTTTTTTCAATAATATTCTGTCCCTCTCTACAGAGTTATCTTCAAAAATGCCCAAATTTAGATGAAACTAGAGAATTGGCCAATTACAGAATACACCAAATTCACCATCAAATCAAGGGGGAGCATTCTGGGAAAAGTTTGGAAGTATCGATAAACTTTCCGAGGTTTGTCATCGTGTGTGAATATTTTGAAGATAATAATAATTTTGTTGTTTCAAAAACTAAAAAGAATTTTTCTCTCACACGATGACTAAAGTGCCTTGGCTCAGTTTTTGAAATGTTTGCTTCTTCGTCCATTGGACAGCGATAAAATAAACCAAAAACTAATAATAATAATCATAATAATCATAATAAATAAATAAAAATAATGATAGTTAAAATGGAGAGAATATAATGAGAAACGAACGAATTGAGAAGATTTTACAACATGTAATAATAGAAGAAAGAGAGGAAGAAGCAATCATTTGCCATCCGGGGGAAGAACAGAAGGAAATGGATGGAGAAGAGGATTAGAAATGATTTATGACTTTTGAATGAGTTTCGTCAAAATGAATTCGATTTTTTGGGGGAAAAAAGGTTTGAATTAAACAATAAAATTATTTAGGTCAACTTATACTTTGCTTGGCTTTGAATGCTGCAAAAATACTGTAGACTGGAATCACTTTCTTTAATATAAGAGCATCTATCCTTTGCCATTTTGCGGTTTTCTTATCTCTTGTTCTGTTAACTTTGCTAGGTACTAGACTATTGTAATCCTTGATGCCTTCGTCTCATTGGAAAAGATATTGACTCCAATTTCATATCTTTCTCCATCAATTATCTTCCTTCTTTTTTTCAAAGAAAACTAATTGAGTGGTTCGTCTTCTTCATCTTTTTCTCCTTCTTCTACTTTTGAAGTCGAACGAATATTTAATTATGAGAAAAAGAAAGTCGAAATGGAGTCATCATGAGTATTACTCTTCACTTATTACACTTATTAGTCATTACATGGAATGGTAATGATGGGGGAGAAAAAGGAGAAACGAAATGAGCATGTTTTGATGAGGGACTTTTTTTCAAGTTGAAAGAGATGATTATTTCTGTTATTTTCAGTTGTACGAATTGTCAGACGACGCAAAAAGGAAGGAATGGTTGGATGATTGGCTCAATTTCATGCATAGAATAGGTATGGTTTTCTATCTCATAATCATTCCAAAAACTGAGACCGTAAAAACTCATTTTCAACGCGTGATATGAAGGAGGTAGCGTTTAATGAGCTGGAATTCTTATGAGCATTGAGAATAACTAAATGTGCCCTTCTATTAGAGGTCAAACCGTTTAATAAACTTGAACTGGGTTTCAGATTGAAAATGAGTGTCTGATAACACTTTACTGTCAATTTTGGATACAATCCTAATGTATCAATTTTCTGATCTTCTATTAGTCTTAAAATAGTAAAAATTGTGATTTTCAGTCATGATATTTATCTGAGTTACAGATTGAATTTCACACTTTCAAATGCGAATAATTTCAGGAAAACCGGTAACTCGAATTCCAATAATGGCAAAACAAGTACTTGATCTCTACGAATTATACCGACTTGTTGTTCAACACGGGGGACTTGTCGAAATAATTAATAAAAAATTATGGAGAGAAATCACAAAAGGACTAAACCTTCCATCTTCGATCACATCTGCAGCATTCACTCTCCGAACACAATATCAAAAATATTTATATGATTATGAATGTGAAAAAGAGAAATTATCAAATCAATCAGATTTACAACAAGCAATTGATGGTAATAGACGAGAAGCACCGGGTAGAAGGACTGGACCCTCATTCCCATTACCATTTCCACTTCCTCATGCAGCTAATGCAGCAGCAAGTATGCTCAATAAGCAGTTAAATGGATTAGGAATGAGAAATGGTTTGTGTTTTTCGAATTTTGCTTTTTTTAAAGAAAATGGGTTGATGAAATTGGAAGAAATTCATATTATAACAAAACATTTACAGACCTTCTTGATGATGAAAACACTTTGAATCTACAAGCAAGTGGACTTTTCGGAGCTGGTTATGGAGCGGAACACATGGCAATTCTAGAAGTTCATCAAAGAAATCTTGAGAGAGCACAAAGAGCAGCTGAACAAGTAGCACGACAAAGTTTAGGACTTACAGTATGCTCAAATGGAAATGGAGGGAATCATCATAGTTCTGGAAGAGAATCCACGTCTAGTAATGATTCTGATATTCCAAGTAAGATTATTCGATTGAGACAGATTTTCAATTTTTTTAAAACATTTTAGTGAAGCGACCGAAATTGGAGAATGATAACAAATCAAATGGTACAAATAGTTTGCGAATCAGTACAAAGAATTCCGGTGAGTAGTAAATTTACTCTACTGATAATACTCTGTCTAATTCAGAAGATTCAAAAAACTCAATGTCAGTTTCAATGGAAATTAATGGTATTACCTATCAAGGAGTATTATTCGCCCTAGAGGAAGCTGCTTCCGAATCTTAATTAATGTGTAATATCTTTCTATTTTCTTAATATTAATAATGCATTGATGCTCTATCAAACAATTAGTTAGAGCACACTTTTCTTCGATTCGCGAGCTTTTATGACAAAAGTTAAAACGAGCTTTCTTCTTCCTCTTCCCATCTAGAATCTTCCACCAAAAACCCTGTCTCCTCTCGAAATGAAAACCCCAAAATCTCTAGTTGTGAGCTTATTTCAAGGTGAAATTTCTTCTTTTTCTTCATTTTCATTGTTTATAACTTAATTTCAAACACGCCGTTCCCATTTTTTTCTGTTTATTATCATAATTATTCTGAAAACCGCTGCTTAGCACGCACAATAAAAATCTCACAATTTCATGACTATGTGGAAACAAGAAGAAGGAGATGAGGGAAAAGAGAAAACGCCAATATTGACGAACAAGAATGTGTCGAAAATGCATAAATGGGTACAACGTATAACAATAAAACTCAAAACTACAAGAAATAACAAATGTGAAACTACTGACTATTTGGGTTAAATTGACTTAGATTCTAGGGAGACTTAGAAGTAAAGTGAGAGTGTAAATGTGAGAAAAGCTTGGAGAGTGAGTTGATGGCATTATGAAGTGAGTTTTTTAGGTGAATATCATGCCATCCGAACGAGCTTTCTCCTGGAACAAATCGAAATCGAACTTCTCGTCAGCCATCAATATTTTGGCTCTTTGAGCAACCAGTTTCGCATAATAAACTGGTGATGGAATGGAGACGCTTCTTGTGCAACGAGATTGAGTATGGCATAACTGTAAAAACAATGCTTTTCTAGAGGAAATGTATCCAAACTAACCTGATAAGTCATTTCGTGAACCTCATCTGGAGGAATATCGTTATCGTCCCACATAACTATATACTTTGTTGGCCGAGATGTTCCTTGAATACCGGCGTGTGAGACAAGATAGAATTCGAAGAGATTGTTGACCGTTATTCCAGTTTCAACAAGTGTTCCAGCAGGTACGTTCTTACTATTACCAACTTGATCCTAAAAGAGAACAATTTTTAAATATACATAATGCTAACATTTTTAACTCACCATGTTGTTAGCGGCAAAAAGTCTAGTATGGTGAGTGACATCTAATCCGATAAAAGTGAAACCAGGTTGATAATTGTATTCGATCATTGTACAAGCTTCTCGAACAGCTCGAAGCTCTGATTGGAGAATCTCGTCTACTATTCCATCCGAAACTCCAGCTCGATAGATAACGATCTTGTGAGGTTTGAAGCCAGTGGCTCGACTGAAGTTCAAAATAGCTTCCTTCATCATATCGCGCATATAAACGATTGTATTGATATGCCGGGGTTGTATACGAAAAACCGGTGCAAAACGAGTTGGATGGCCATCCATTGAGCCAACGAGACAAGCTATAGATGTATCAGAATGAGAAGCTGACGAAGCACAATCGGAGACTGGAGCCGCGGCATTTCGAGATAAGTGACATCCGACGAACAGGACTGGCAACTCAGTTACTGATGGCGGCGGAGAAGAAATGATGACGTTAGTTCCACCGAGTTTCGAGTTAATTTTCATACAAAGGTTAGAAAGTGTATGAGGAGAGTTTTTGGATACATTTTGAGTGCGGATACATTGTGTTGTAATGCCATGATAATCTCCTTTCCGTTTCAAATCGCCATAAACAGTTGATTTTCCTGGCACTATGCATAATATGAGCTGGAGATCAGGAAACTCTTCACGTAAGTAGTCGAGTAGACTGATCGCCTGATCAGATTGAGTGTATCTGAGAAGCCAAAAACTTTGGAGGAAAAACTCAATATTTCCTACCTGCAAAAACAATAGTCAGCTACAAATGGCATTCCAATTTCTCGAGCAACTTTACATAAATTTGTAATGAATGATTGGATCTTTTCTGAAGGAACGACAGATGGTTCTGCAAAGCAAACGACTGCCCATTTCTGAAATGAAAAAAAAAGCCAATAAAACCATTATACATTTGTTGAAAACTTACTCGAACTTCTACTCCTAAATAAAAATTCTTTCCTCTCATATCCCATGTTCCATTATTCGGAGTTGTCACACAGTTTTGTCTTTTGGAATTTGGATAACAATAAAGAAGACGTGGAGCTGGGAGCACTCTTCCATCCAGTTTCATTAGTTGATCTTCAACTTTCAATCCAAACTGTGAAGCAAGTGGATCATCACCAATTTTTAATCGTTCATGTAAACTCAAAACTGCACTCTTTCTCTCTGTCGCATTCCGACTTGTTGCTCGGATAAGGTTGGCAATTTGCTGTTCATTCAACTTTTTGATGCACCTTTGCCCACTAACAATATAACAAAGTTCTAATGGTAGAATACATTCTCGGCTTCTTCCGCTTTCAATGCATGGAAGATGTTTATTTTTCAATTCGATGCCATAACGAGTTTTGAAGTAATCGACCATGGAAATCGAAACAGATTCTTGAGAATCGTCTAGAATATTCAGCTTGAGACTTTCCATTGGTTTCCACGTGCATCTTGCCACCCGAAATCTTCGAGGAGAACCACAGTGCCTTGTTTCTACTTTTAATCCGGTAATTTCACGATTAAACTTCTTCTTCTGAGCTTCACTAAGCGCACGTCCATCCGTTACTGTAGCCAGTGGTACTTCAAGAACTTCAGCTAAAAACTCTACAAGAGCAATCGGACGATAGAACGTTGTAGTTGCAACATCGAGATTCATTGAGATCAAATCAAAACTTTCAACAACATTCTGATAGAAGCCGTAGCACACTTCTCGTCCGAGACCCAAGTTAACAGTTCCCCATCCTAAACTATGTGATGGCCCTTCTTGCATATGAGGTGTGATGGAAAAGAAAGACTGAAGCACAACATGAAAGTTTCCGGATGATGTTTGACGGAAAATCGTATCGATAGCTTGCATCATACGCATTTTTTCGATTGGATCCGTGTTTCCAGGCAAACTGAAGTTTCCGCAATTTACTACATGTTTCCAAAAGCAACACTTACATTTTTGTATCCAACTGAAAGCTGTCGACAAATGAGAAAGAAATAGTGAATTGATTCGGCGACTCTTTGGTATTTACGATTCCTTTGACATCAACATCGACCTTATTCATTTTCTCAACATTGATTGGCTTGGTTGTGTAGACAGTATTGGTCCCATCGTAAGCAATATTTAGCTCATTGAGTTCCGGAAATTGCTCTTTCAGAGATTGCAAAATCTTTCTGTTCAGCTTTTTAGATAGAATAAATGGGTTAATGTACATGCGATACTGATAAACGATGGCTCCGGTACATTTGATTTGGAAGTGATTAGCAAGAAGAGGGATGTAACGGCCGAAGCTACTCGTTCGTGGCTTGCAAGCCAGTTGAAATCGCTCTCTAAAACTTCGATGTTAATTCAAATTACTATGTTCAAACTGTCTCACTTTGGCTCTTCTATCACGGGCATATAGAAGTCATCGAAAATTTTAGACTCAGAAGAGATGCTCATTATCTAAAAAAAACACATCTCCGTTTTTCACACCTCGTAAGGAAACCTCATGTTCAATACTGGACAAATTAAATGATGTATTTCTTGATGCTGTTGCTCTCCTCTCCCGTATTTTCTCGACCAGGTCATCATCGTAAATGGCCGACAGCAGCCATTGGTCTTCCATACCCTGTCTGAAGCTTCAATTCAAAACTACTTTGGAAAGAGTACAACGTTTTCATAGGTTTCGGGTAACTCCGCTCTCGAATGTTCGTCTCCACGAACTCAAATTGGGTGATAAAAAGCTGAAACTGGTGAATTCTCCAGTAATGTGAGTAACAAAACAAACAACATTAAAGACACTTTATTCATTTAAAGGTAGGATTTGCGGATTGTGGCCCTAAAGAGGGCCGTTGGGTTCGGTGTTTAGCTTTCAGCTTTAGAAGCTTACTTGCTGGAGGTGTACTTGGTGACAGCCTTGGTTCCTTCAGAAACAGCGTGCTTGGCCAACTCTCCTGGAAGAATCAAACGTACGGCGGTTTGAATTTCGCGAGATGAGATGGTTGAGCGTTTGTTGTAGTGGGCAAGACGAGAAGCCTCAGCAGCAATTCGTTCGAAGACGTCGTTGACGAAGGAGTTCATGATAGACATGGCCTTGGAGGAGACTCCGGTGTCTGGGTGGACTTGTTTCAAGACACGGTAGATGTAGACAGAGTACGACTCCTTACGGGCGTGCTTTCTCTTCTTTCCATCCTTTGGCTTCGTGACGATCTTAGCGGCTTTCTTTGCTCCCTTGGCGGAGGGCTTTGGTGGGGCCATTTCGATTGATTTGACTGGTCGTTTGGACAAGTGTGAAGAAAGGGTTGTTCGGCTTACTATTTATATGAAAACTGCGGTGGCTGGGCGGAGTCTGGGCGTTACCACCCTGCGGGGACACATCTCACCTTTGTGTTTGCATGCCGAATAACGTTGATGTCTGCTAAGCCCCGCCTACTCACCGCACAGTAAAGTATATAAAGGGCGCTCGTTCTTTTCTTGCCAGATAGTTCTTCGTACTACCAACTACAACCAATTGTCATCATGTCTGGAAGAGGAAAGGGAGGAAAAGCCAAGACAGGAGGAAAGGCCAAGTCACGCTCATCGAGAGCCGGACTTCAATTCCCAGTCGGACGTCTTCATCGTATTCTCCGCAAGGGAAACTACGCTCAACGTGTCGGAGCTGGAGCCCCAGTCTACTTGGCCGCTGTTCTCGAATACCTTGCTGCTGAAGTTCTCGAATTGGCTGGAAACGCTGCCCGTGACAACAAAAAGACCCGTATTGCTCCAAGACATCTTCAACTCGCCGTCCGTAATGACGAAGAGCTCAACAAACTGTTGGCTGGAGTGACCATCGCTCAAGGAGGAGTTCTTCCGAACATTCAAGCAGTTCTTCTTCCAAAGAAGACTGGTGGAGATAAGGAATAAGAACCTTCTTCGAAAAATTTTTGACCGAACCCAACGGCCCTCTTTAGGGCCACAAATACTTAATCCTAATTCCGTCCTTGTGTGAATAAAGCTCAATATTTCAAATTGCATAAACTTCTATTTTAATGATTTATTTGGCTTGCAGGAAATAATGAAGCTTCGAAGTACTTTGCGAAGTGGTGTTAGGTTGTCAATCTCAAAGATTATCTTGAGAACCTTTCACGATGATCTTCTGTGGAGACTCGCCATAAAATTTCATTGACGAGACCTGGTTCTGAAAACAAGGAATTTATTTGAAACATGGATACGTATCCTTGAGCAAACAATTTCTTACCACTTTTTCAATGTTCTTGCTCAAAGTTTGTGGTTTTTCTACTGCTTTTTCGCCATCTTCTTTCTCAGACATCGGTTGAGTTTTATCAATTTCTAATGGGATTTTCTTCTCGCTTTTCTCGGATTTTTCCCTCTTCCCACTCTTTTCATCAGATTTTGTCTTACTGTCTACTTTATTTTCACTTTTCTTCTGTTTCTTTTGCTCTTCCATCTCTAACATTTCCAGGACTAATTCACTTTCATCCTCTCTTTGAGTTATGTCCATTTGTACAATATCATTTGAAAAAGTAGATTTTGCATCGGTTGATTGTGTCACAACTGGGCTGATTGGAGTGACAACAGCGGGCTGTTCAACTTCTTTTTTCTTCTTTTTGCAATTTATTTGAACAAAGACGACAGAAGACAACCCGATGAAAGATAACGCCCACAGAATCATTTCTTTAACAAGAATCTGAATCCTACAGTCTTCACCACGATTTCAAAAATGTCTTACCGGTTATTGTTATAAGTCTTTTTTGTGAGACGTGGAACTTCCAAAATAGTTAAAAATGAATTAATCCATTTTCAAACAGATGAGAGTAAGCATTAAAAATGTTATTTTACGAAGGTCAAGGTGTAAAATTCATATAATTTCAGAGTCGCTGAAATGGAAAACTTTGACTCGAATGAAAGTCAGTTCTATCTCCATTCGATGTCAAAATATAACGTTTCCCCCAAGTGGAATCAAATCATTAACATTTTTGCGAACAACGCTTAGCACGCCAAGAGAAAGACTATCATCACCACTGACGTCGTCTAAGCCTTGAAGCTCCAAGGAAGAACCCTCTACGGATTCGGAGGATAGTTTGTATTATCCTTTCATCTCCTAACAATAAACCGCCGAACCAAACTGTTCTTTTTAAGGCCACTAGTCTTAATCCTATCTATCAGATATTTATAAAGATATTTATATATTGTTTTCAATTCAGCTTCTTCCTGAGCAGTCTTTCTTTTTTTTTTTAGAACCATTGAAATCGACTCTTAGAACATGCACAGAGTGCTTGTTGTTGTGAATGTTATGTGTTATTGCTCAATGCGGTTTCGCAGCAAACTTCTAATTCTGACTATGTTATTGTAAACAGTCAAATGAGTCTCGCTAGTCAGAAAAAAACCATTCATAAAATCAAATTTCATTACTAAACGATCTTCAGTTGATTCATGTTCAGGTTTTCGAGTTCATTTCGTCGAGTTTATTGAGAGGATGATTGCTCTTTTTCTCCGGTCTTCTTGCTCTTTGACTTACTGCGCTCTAAATTTAAAAATGTATTATTGAAAGAAATTAAAATACTCACTCTTCTTCTTACGGTTCTTCTTGCTCTGTTTGGAAACAGTGCTGGCGGCAGTCTGTAATATCTCGTGAAATAGCTAAAAGAAAAATTTCAAAACACTCACCGAAACATTGGATTCGATTGAATCGTTTGATTCACTCTTTGGCTCTCCGCCAAGCTCCGTTGCCGTCTTCACTCCAGATTCTGGAGCATCGCCGTCCACTTGCTGGGCTGTCTTCACATCACTTTCAGGAGTATCATTCTTTGCCTCAGTTGCAGTTTTAACGCCAGATTCGGGAGCATCGTTCTTCTCTTCTGCAGCTGTTTTAACTCCAGACTCTGGAATATCGTTCTTCTCCTCCGTGGCAGTCTTCACTCCAGATTCTGGTGCATCATTCTTGACTTCATTAGCAGTTTTAACTCCAGACTCTGGAATGTCGTTTTTTTCCTCTGCAGCGGTTTTCACTCCTGATTCTGGATCATCGTTCTTTGCTTCAGCAGCAGTTTTGACGTCAGGTTCTGGTGCATCTTGAGCTGGTGAGCGAATTGACATGGCAGTGTTGACGTTGGATTCTGGAGCGTCATTACGAAGTTCACTGGCAGTTTGCACTCCAGTTTCCGGTTGAGTAGGTGTTTGCGGAGCAGAAGATGTGCTCTTTGCCTTGCTCTTCTTCTTCTTTTTCTTGTTTTTTGTCGAAGTATTCGCAGACTCTGAAAATTTCAAATTATGAAACAAAATAGATTCGAAATAATACTCTTCTTATCCTTGGATTTCGACTTCTTGTTCTTCTTTTTTGATTTCTTCGACTTCTTCGACTTATCATTCGCAGAGGTCACTGGAAGATGAGACGAAGTTGGACCACCCGGTAGTGGAGTTTGTGCTCCATCATTGGTTTTTGGAGCGAGCAAAACAGAATCGACTGCACCAGACGGAGCAGAAGAAAGAGCAGGTGCAGAAGGAGTAGCATCTTGACTTGGACCAACATCAGGAGCTAATCTTTCAGACTTTCCACCAATTCCCCCAGAGAAGTTATCTTTCGGAGCCAACATTACAGAATTACCACCGATCGGTGGGCGAATCGGAGAGCTTAATGGATCAATTGGCGGTTGTTGTTGTTCAGGAAGTGGAGCAGGTTGTTGGGCTGACTCAGGAGTTGGAATCGGAACAGAAGCTGGAGGCGGAATAGGAGCAGACTGTTGAACTTCCGGAGCAGGGATGCATGATTGAGGTTCTGGAGCAGCCGCTGCTGAAGGGTGTACTAACTGCGGAGGCGGAACAGGAAGAGGTTGTTGAGTGAAAACGGCTTCCTTTTTAGGAGAAGTTCTCTTCTGTGAACGAGTACTTCTTGTACTTTTAATAGCACTCGTGGCATCGTTTTTATTCGCTCCGTTTTGAAAGAAATAGTAGGCGATGGCGGCGATGATAGCCAGAAGAACGTACACGATCATGGTGTCGGGCGATGACTTTTCGTTGATTTCGACCTGCAATTTCAGTTGAGCTTCAACCGATTGTGACTTTAACTTACCCTGTCAACGACACGTGTCTGTAATTGAAAAGGAAGAAATCGACTTTTCGAATATCCAAAACTGAAGTGACGTGCAGAGAGTTTTTCTTTTTTTTTGGCATATTGAACTCTCGGAAAGTTCACGTGTTTATTCTTTTATTTTGAAATTTTAATGAATCTGATTAACTTGGTTTCCTATCTTTTATTCGCATTCTATGCATTTGCATGCTTGTTCTTGTTCACTTTGTTTCAGAAACAAGATTAAAATGAGTAACCAATACAGTTAAAGCTGTATCCACTTTAAACTCTGTTGCCATCTATAAAAATTGACATCAAATGAATGAATTATGTAATTTACTCAACAAGAGAATATTTCTTGTCTATTTGGACCACAACTATTCTGTTCTCTGTGAACTGAGCGTGAAACCAATTGAGCCTCGCGGTTTTGCTTGTATTCGATGAGAACAGATTCTTGATTATTTTCGATTATTTTAAAGATTATTTTCGGTTTCTTCTAAGGATACATAATTTTTTTCGAAATTGAATCTCAATTATTAAATGGCTACATTTAAACACATCACTACACACTTATTGAAGAAGAGAAAACATTTCTTTTTTCAGACTATAATTATGCTGAAATTATATGTGAATCTGGTGGGGCGCGCAATATTACTGATGAACATTTACAGTAATTTGGATTACTTTGTTATTCAGTTCTGTAGAATACTGTATTATCATGAGCTGTTTATGTTTGATTACGGTATATGTGAATTTGAAAACAACACTTCTAAAAAATAATTTGAAAAAAAAAACCATTTTGAAAAATCGAAATGAAAGATATATTCAAATGAGACGTATATTTTCCGTGACCTATCCCTTTCAAAGATTGTTATCTGCCCCAAATTTTTCTTATATAAGCTCAGAAAGTTCCTGAAAAAGCTTCAGTACCCACCAAGGGCAGAGCCACCATACTCTGCTTCAGTGTGGTATGCATGCACGTACAGTACCCACCAAGGGCAGAGCCACCATACTCTGCTTCAGTGTGGTATGCATGCACGTACAATACCCACCAAGAGCAGAGCCACCATACTCTGCTTCAGTGTGGTATGCATGCACGTACAATACCCACCAAGAGCAGAGCCACCATACTCTGCTTCAGTGTGGTATGCATGCACGTACAATACCCACCAAGAGCAGAGCCACCATACTCTGCTTCAGTGTGGTATGCATGCACGTACAGTACCCACCAAGAGCAGAGCCACCATACTCTGCTTCAGTGTGGTATGCATGCACGTACAATACCCACCAAGGGCAGAGCCACCATACTCTGCTTCAGTGTGGTATGCATGCACGTACAGTACCCACCAAGAGCAGAGCCACCATACTCTGCTTCAGTGTGGTATGCATGCACGTACAGTACCCACCAAGAGCAGAGCCACCATACTCTGCTTCAGTGTGGTATGCATGCACGTACAATACCCACCAAGAGCAGAGCCACCATACTCTGCTTCAGTGTGGTATGCATGCACGTACAATACCCACCAAGAGCAGAGCCACCATACTCTGCTTCAGTGTGGTATGCATGCACGTACAGTACCCACCAAGGGCAGAGCCACCATACTCTGCTTCAGTGTGGTATGCATGCACGTACAATACCCACCAAGAGCAGAGCCACCATACTCTGCTTCAGTGTGGTATGCATGCACGTACAATACCCACCAAGAGCAGAGCCACCATACTCTGCTTCAGTGTGGTATGCATGCACGTACAATACCCACCAAGAGCAGAGCCACCATACTCTGCTTCAGTGTGGTATGCATGCACGTACAATACCCACCAAGGGCAGAGCCACCATACTCTGCTTCAGTGTGGTATGCATGCACGTACAATACCCACCAAGAGCAGAGCCACCATACTCTGCTTCAGTGTGGTATGCATGCACGTACAATACCCACCAAGGGCAGAGCCACCATACTCTGCTTCAGTGTGGTATGCATGCACGTACAGTACCCACCAAGAGCAGAGCCACCATACTCTGCTTCAGTGTGGTATGCATGCACGTACAATACCCACCAAGAGCAGAGCCACCATACTCTGCTTCAGTGTGGTATGCATGCACGTACAATACCCACCAAGGGCAGAGCCACCATACTCTGCTTCAGTGTGGTATGCATGCACGTACAATACCCACCAAGAGCAGAGCCACCATACTCTGCTTCAGTGTGGTATGCATGCACGTACAATACCCACCAAGGGCAGAGCCACCATACTCTGCTTCAGTGTGGTATGCATGCACGTACAGTACCCACCAAGAGCAGAGCCACCATACTCTGCTTCAGTGTGGTATGCATGCACGTACAGTACCCACCAAGAGCAGAGCCACCATACTCTGCTTCAGTGTGGTATGCATGCACGTACAATACCCACCAAGAGCAGAGCCACCATACTCTGCTTCAGTGTGGTATGCATGCACGTACAGTACCCACCAAGGGCAGAGCCACCATACTCTGCTTCAGTGTGGTATGCATGCACGTACAGTACCCACCAAGGGCAGAGCCACCATACTCTGCTTCAGTGTGGTATGCATGCACGTACAATACCCACCAAGAGCAGAGCCACCATACTCTGCTTCAGTGTGGTATGCATGCACGTACAATACCCACCAAGAGCAGAGCCACCATACTCTGCTTCAGTGTGGTATGCATGCACGTACAGTACCCACCAAGAGCAGAGCCACCATACTCTGCTTCAGTGTGGTATGCATGCACGTACAATACCCACCAAGAGCAGAGCCACCATACTCTGCTTCAGTGTGGTATGCATGCACGTACAATACCCACCAAGAGCAGAGCCACCATACTCTGCTTCAGTGTGGTATGCATGCACGTACAATACCCACCAAGAGCAGAGCCACCATACTCTGCTTCAGTGTGGTATGTACAATACCCACCAAGGGCAAAAAATGATGGACTTGGAGTTCCTAATATTTTAGAAGGCGTAAAAACATTTTTGAATAATTGATCTTTTTATTTGTTTGAACTTTTGAAAATAAATGAATGAAAAGATATCGTTGAAATGAAGGAAAAACTTTTGAATATTGTTGAACAATTATTTTATGACTACTTCGAGATTAGGTTAGGTTTTCAGAAAATTTATCGATTTCAGAATCCTCTGTTTTCCAAGTTTGTGGCTCTTTTTCGAAACGATTGCGAAGAGACTTGCGGGAAATGTTGTCCGTATAGCAAACATCAACATTTCATTCTGTTGTCTGCAAATTTTTTTAGAGTAATCTGGAATTTGAGCTAATTATATATCTTCCGTCAAAAAAGTTCGCTAGGAAATCTGCATATATTTCCAACAGAAACAAAACGAAAAGTGAAATGTTTCTCGGGGGTGAACTCAAATGGAACACGCGGAAAATCATAAATTAAAATCTCTTCCCAAATTGTATTCATTTCCTGCTTATCAAGAAAACAAAGATGACGCTTATTCACAATTTGATTTTCCTCATCTTCGCCATTCTACTGAACTCTGACGTCTTCTGTCTGAATGTTAATGATGACTTGCTCAAAGCCCATGGTGTCACAAAGGTTGAACATTTGGGTAAGTGCGCTCGACTGATTATTTCAAAGTCATGATGTTATGAGGTAAATCTACAGTAACCGAGCTACAGTAACTGCTATCGTAACACGGGTTTTCCCCTACAGTTATCATTGTTTTACCGTGACTGTAACAGAATTCTCAGTTTGACCTTATCAACTGCGCTACATAAATCTTACTACTGCCACAACCTTGTATGTGTACCTACCGTAACCTGATTGTTTCAGCTCACAAACACCAACCAACTTTCGCTCCATGCAAATATGGAGTAGTGATGGCATTCGATCAACCACACTTCGTTACTGATCGGAATGATAAGTTCCAAACAGAATTCGAGTGTTGTTCAATCTGTGAAACCCTGCACATCAAACTACCAAATACTGTCATTCCTGCAAAAATGTGCTGTAAACCGGAGATGGCATTGAAACACGGTCCTTTTGCTTTGACTTTTGCTCAAAATAAAAAGTGAGTTTTTAGTTTGTAGTTTTTATAACTTCTTCTATTTTTAGTACAAAAGAAATCGAACCAAAACTGATCCATCCTCTAGACGTTGTATTCGATTTTATTGCTCCAGCCGAAATGAATGACGACCAAAATCGAAAATGGAATAATGTAATAACTCCACATCTTGGAGCCGGTGCCTATGCATACATATTTATTGGAGGAGCCTTTGCTCAGATTATAATTTGTATTCTTGTTGGTATCTTTTGGCATATAACAAAAGAAAGGATTGTATTGGAATGTGTACCGGATTGTGATTATCAATTCGAACAGACTGTGAAAAAGTTTAATCCATCGAAAAGTGCAATGATGTCAGAGAATATGAATTCGGATTTGATGTCAATGTCTCAAGCAGCTATGTAGAACTGTTGTGCTTTGAATGAAAACTTTTATTTGAAAACTGTTTTATTTTAGCAAGTGAATACTATACAGAGAGACTTATCTATCATAATTATTGAATTGGGCAATCAGTTTTTGAACTAGAAGACTGGAACTTTGATCTTCGAGCTTTTCTCAATCCTTTAAATACAAACTGTACATTTTTATACTTTTAGTTTTCCATTTTTACGTGACATTTTCATATTTATTTCAAAGGAATTAACGTGACGCCATGAACTGATAAGATCTCCCTAGTTTGGTTCAGTTTTCAAAGTTTGCAAATTTAAAGAGTGATTATTTCTGAGTTCCGATTCTTCCGGATATAGAATGGCCACATCATTTTGGCTAGTTGTGAGTTCCAATAATTTGGTTAAGTTTTTTGAAATCTGATTTTCAGGTGAATTGGAACCATATGGTACTCCACATATGGTTTCTGATTGGACTTGTATGCCTTACAATGACTTTGTTCATCTGTAAAAAGTCAAAAAAGACTTCAACAGCGTCGTCTCCTGGTAATCAATTACCTTCATCTGCTGAAAGTCCTCTTCCACCACCACCTCCAAAGGCACCCGAACCTCCCAAACCTGCAGATCCTCCAGTACCTCCAGCAGAAGAGACAAAGCCAAAGGAAGAGGAAAAGGTAAAGATTAGGAAATTGACCTGTTATACAAGCACTAGTTTTAGAAGCCAGATGACAACAAAACCAAATCGAAAAAGAGTGAAAAGGAGAAGTCAAAGAAGGATGGTAGTAAGAAGTCAAATAAGGACAAATCAAAAAAGTCGGAAGGCAAGAAATCTAAAAAGGATGTTGGTGAAAAAGGAGAAGAAAAAAAGAAGGAGGATGTCAAAGGGAAAGATGCATTCAAGAAACCAGAAGATGAGAATGCAGTGGCTGCAAAGAAGGATCCTAATTATCAGGTATCTTTTTGAAGCTCCATCTCTTCGATAATATTGCTTTCAGACCCTTTGTGGCCTTAACAACGATCTCTTTGGACCTGATAAAAACCCCAAAAAGCAATTCAAGGCTCCAGCAAAAGTGGAAAAAGCGGACGTGAAAGATCCTCAATATGAAACTTTGAATGGTCTTGGAGAAGATTTATTCAAGGAAGATAAGAAGGATGATGATGGAAAGAAGAAAGAATTCAAACCACCAGAGAAGGTTGTAAAGGCGGATGCAAAAGATCCACAGTATGAAACATTGAATGAAGTCGATAAGGGAATCTTCAATAATGATGAGAAGCCAAGTGATAAGAAGGATGGAGAGAAGAAGGATGAAGAGAAGAAGGATGAAGAGAAAAAGGAGAAGACAAAAAGTGAGAAGAAGTGAATGTTGAATATTCTTTCTTTGAGCGGAATGAAAGAGTTCTTGTTATTCTGTTCTCATTGTTTGGTGTAGTTCAAAAATTGAGGATTACTCAATTTTCTTTAGACATCGTTAAATCTGCCGATAGACTTTCACCAGTACAGTATCCTATGATCTTTTATCATAACCTGTGACTTGTTTAAAATTTGAATTGAAATTTCTCATAATTCCTGAACACGTCATCTTTTGTTCAAACAATTTTGTTCACCTAGTGCAACTTTCACTTTCTATCTCTCCATCTTTTTTCAAATTCCCATCACTAAAGATTGCCCACCGTTTTCTCATGGTTATGAGGTGATCGTTGTCATCATTTTTCATTTGTTTTTTTCTATTCTTGGTTCGTTTTGGGTGGAAAAAGAATCTGGAGTAGTTCATTCAAAAAACATTAGACTTCCAATCTTGTCAATTTTGGATTTCTAGTATTTGAAGAGCGAGAGAAACAAAAGGAAAAGAAGAGAAGATCGCGTGGAAAATACCAATCATCGAATTTCTTCAACGGAAAAAAAACCCATATTTTTCGAAACCAAATTCACTTTTTGGCTCACTCAAGATTTATGGACCAATTTCCAATTTTATGCAGAAGCCCAGTACTGAAGAAGAAAAATAAGACAGATGAAAGAATGCGGGAGTATTTAAATGACTTTTTCTTTTTATTCAACATCCAAATATACTCCTTCTTTCTCATTTTTCTCTCTCGAAAACAATGAGAATGTCCCGATCTCTTTCTCCTTTTTTTGACTGTAGAAGAACAATGAATTATACCCTTTCTCTTTTTCTTTTTACCCATCTGTTCATGCTCCAAGTGCTTATAAGGACACTAGAGGTAACAGTAATTATCTCGAGAGAAAAAAAGAGAGTAGGGAGAGAAATTTGAATATGAAAAAAGATTTTTATAAAAAGAGAAAAGAATAAAAGGAAATTTTGATTTATTTTCTCAGGATATTTGACAAGATATGAGTGATTTATATGAACATAAATATATATCCCTTCGTTGTTTTGAAATGTTTTATTACCGTCTTTTAGTCGGAAAAAACCAAGGAGAAAGGGGATTTCCAATACTTCTCATTTTGACAGAGCATTCAACAGATAGTGAGGAAATAACCTAAAGAAATAAGTAGGGCTCTTGTAAGAGAGGGCAACGATTCCCTTACCCTTTCTATTTCTCATTTTGGAGTACTACCAGGTGTATTATTTGATAACCCACTTGTAATTCTAGTACTACCTTATGGTCCCTTATGTCACATTGTTTGTCAAAAACCCCTCTATTTAAATAGCAGAGATTTCCGCGGTGGCCGGATGTGCACTGATTATTGACGAAATTTTCAATTTATATTCCAGCTTCTATTTCAAACTATCATGCAACTCTCTTCTGTTAATTCATCTCTTTTTCCGAATATCGTCAGAATCTTGATCTTCTTCTAGTTGCACCCACTCGATCAGAGCGATAGTATCTTGATGAAACTAGCAGCCAGTTGGTGACAACCGTGGGAGGAATATGAGAATGATTATATCGTAACAGGCAATTAACCCCTAATTATGGTAGTTCATTGACATTATATTTGGCAAAACGAAGAATTTTAGTTGCTAGACCGCACAATTCATTGAAGGTTTTGTCTCATTCGGTTTCATAATTAAAGTTACCGCAATCTTGATCTCAATTTTTAAAGCAATAAAACGAGAAGTGGGTATTTAGGTCATCAGCTCTCATTCACCCATATTTCACCCTTCTTACATGACAACTTCTCTGATTCTCTTCCAATCAGACAACCTCTCCTTTTCTTCTCTTTGTCTATTCTTCTTACTCGTTATTTCTTCTCTCTGACCCTCAGCAAGTGTCCCCAAACAGTCTGTCTTCGATTGTCCACCATCTTCTCTTGTGTCCCACACCCCGTACACGCATACACGCGTATACTCTCCGTCGGTTAGACAACGAGAGTGTCAGCGTGAGAGAGCATAAGGAAGGAAGAGGGGTGAGACATGGAAAATGGTGGGTAACACAAGAATTCAAATGTGGAAGTGAACCTGCAGAAGAGACAACCTCGTTTTCGTTGTGTTCACTTCCGTGTCGCGTCATTATTTATCACTTTCAGCTTCTCTGATAATTAAACTTTTGTGACCTTCAACCGACGCCTTCCCCCTAGAGTCTATAGCTATTGATTTTCAGGTGAACTTATCGATTGAACGTAACCTGTAAAACTGAATTCGTCGTTGTATTTTAATGCATCCTTCCGCGACGCCTCACATGGGGCCTGCCGGTCCTTATCATCAACCAATGCCTCCACAGATGCCGTACCATGGAGATCAGGTACGATATGAGCCAATCGTTTCACGATACGGTTTGGAAAAAATAAATTTCGCCAGTTTTTCGTTCACACTCTTTTTTATTTTGAAAAGAAACGAGAAGTCGGTAAAGATTGATTTGCTAATTCCATCTCTGAATTTTTAATGCGGTGTTTTGCCAGCTTGTAGAAGTTTCTAAACTAAGTCTCATGCTTTTGATAGGAGAACTTCAGAACTTTAAATTTTTGTTCAAAAATACTCGTAGCTCTATTACAATACACTTCTAATGTTTCTAGGTTCCGACAACATCGCACCCTTCTTGGCATCATCCTGCGTATTCTGGCCTCCCAACACCTCCGTATCACCAGTTCCCTGCACAACAACATCCCCAACAGTCTCAACTTCCTAATTATCCACCAATGACTCCACATCCTTCTCAACAGCATCATCAGCAGCATCCACAGATGACTCCACAAGCATTGACGCAACAGCAGCAGGTTCAACAACAACAGCAAAGGTGAGTATTCCATTCAATAGAAAGATGATTATCTGAGAGACACACCTCATATTGATTGGTGGCTGCGCCTTGAGTTATGTCTGGCGTGACAGGTGGAATTAAAAGTTGGATGGGTGTGGGAGGGCAAGGAAGAGAAACGGCGGAAATGGGAGGGAACGAAATGGAAAATAAAAAGGAATAGACGCAGAAAAATGAGGGTAACGAGCGTTTTCTTCATGTGAGGTTCTACAAAAAACCATTGAGATTTCGCCTTCAATGACAAATGTTCCCTGGCATACTCATCTTCCTTTTATTCGAATGCGGTCATCAATCCTTCAGAATTCGACGATAAAATCTTTTTTTTTCTTGAAGTTTTTTTTTTACAGATCTGCGTATTCATCACCTTCACCTTCTCTAGGGCCTACAGCTCCTGCTCAGAATCAGAAAGTCCGAACAGAACAATGGCTGCAACCTTTTCCGTATGCCCAGTCTCCAGGACCATCAGTCGCCCCTTCAGTTATGTCTTATCATCAAAATGACGATCGTATGTCGATGCTCAGTGTGAACACTTCAATAACCAATCAATATCCTGAAACTCAACGATGCTTCTCCTCAAATGGGTCGACATGTGAAAATGTTAACCCTGAAATGGCTCAAGCGAATTGGGCTCCAGGTGCAGAACAGGCAATGAGGGTTTGTTAATTGAAATATATTTTTCTTGCAACCATATTCAGTTCCAGGAATGGTTCAACACTCCCGATCTGCATAGAAAGTTAAATATGGCTGCTACAATACGAGCATGGGTGAAAGCTGACAAATTTTCAAATGTTGACCCAAGTTTTCTCAGGGTGAGTGTAATTGAGACTAATTTAGAAAGATCATTGAAAAAAATGTGAACTCTGGAATTCGTAAAAAAAAATATAGTTTCTCTCAATGTATATAAGTTTTTGGATTTATAGGAATACATCCAACGGATTCTAAACATAATTTATGATGGCATGAAGATACCACGATCACAAACTCACCCGACGTTCTTTGTAAGTATTGATACGTACTACAATTGTCATATTCTCTATTTTCAGGCCCAAATTCACTATTATCTCCTTGATACTCTTTTACGGATAACCTATTACCGAAACACATTGCCCCACATGGATTTAGTCATTCAAATGTTCATCCCGAGAGAAAATAGCGCTCCGGAATTCCGATTTCTTTTTTGTGATTTACTTCGACTCGGTTATCAACAAGACGAGCATCTACGGCATTGCACGAACCAGGCATTTCAAATTCTCGAGCACATCATTCAATACCTGAACAACCCGAAACATGAAAAAATGAGAATGGAGTTTGCTCGAGCTATAAAGTTTCCCGGACTTTTCGATGCACTTCTAGAATACTTTGTATCACCGGTACCACCGCTCCTTATTCATCCAGCTATTATGATGATACTTCGATTCGTTATCAGCAAGGATGCACCATTGAAAGATAATTTGATTTGGAGAGGAGATTCCGGCCGAGAAAAAGTTCCATCGGGTAGCATTTTACTGCTGTTGATTTCAATTCTAGTGAGATCGAACCAAGAAATCGACCGATTTGCCCCTGATCCCGAAAAGAAAAATCCGGAATCGTAAGTTTTGATATCTTCTTAAACTGTCATAGTCCGTATTTAGAACAAGACTCACCTATCTAGTGACACGCACATTTGATCTTCTGAACCTGTTAATGCATGATCCAAACTCTATTGATGGATTCGTCAAAGCAGAAGGAGTGAATTTTATTTGTCTCGTTGTGAGTCAACGTGGTACAGATGTAGTCCGCTCCGGTTTCAAACTTTTACTCCACGTGTCTGATGCCAAAGCTTTATCACTCATAGACCTCACGAAAATTTTGCCATTTGTAAGTTGTTTTATTGCTTCAGATCTTATAGAAAAACAAGTTTCAGATTCTTAATAGAGTTCGGCAAAGTCTGAGAAACAAAGAATTGAGAAAGAATGAAGAAGATGATGTCGTGTATTGTGGAACTGGATTTCTTAGTAACGTTGTAGCTCACAAGCAGCATGTTAAAGAGTTGGCAATCGAACATGACGCGTTCGGTCTACTGTATGAAGTAATGCTGAGATATATACCATTGCAAGACCTGAAAGAGACACTCAGACGAAATCTTGTTTGTGGAACCATCTGTAATTGTATACGGACGTTGAACAATTTTTTGATGACGTGGATTCCTATGCAGAATGGACAAACAACGGAAGCCACGTCAATTGTCCAGCATCAGGTCTGCAGGTTTATTGAGATTGTAAGTCGTAGTAATAAATCCAGTAATCTATCAAAGTTTCTTTGTAGGATATTCTGAAAAAGCTGATGGTATGCTTGTCTATCGAAGAAGTCGATACTTTTCAAATGATGGAACTTAGAAGTACTATCGTTCGATTATTTTTGTTATTACTGAGAACTCCGTTTATTCCAAAAGATGGTCTACTAAATGTCATAGATGATATGCGAAAGAAGAATTTAGTTGCTCATATTTGCTCGACTTTTTCATGGGCGATGGCACAGCCGACCAACGATAAAACCCGGTCTACAAAGAAGACTCTAATAGAACGTGTTTTCAACTTATTGGTTCGACTGATAGAACAATGTGGAGCTGCAAATGAAGTGGCTCTTTCGTTTTATGGAGTCAATTGTCCTTTGAGCTTACTCAATTGCAATGATATAAAACCGCCGTTTGTGCTAAATGTCCTTATTGTATGTGATCAAATTCTGAAACATAATCCGTCTGTAGCGAACGTTTGGTCTGTTGATCGGCCCATGTTGGAAGTTCTCAAAAACCACTCTAATTCGGATATTGGTATGCTTCGAAAACTTGCTTCTAAGTAATTTATTATTTTTCAGAAAGAGCTGCCAGTTCTCTGCTAAGCAAGCTACCTGATACCGACCCACTTGCTGTGATTCTTTCTAATTGTTAGCCCATACCATACGTCTTCAGACGTTTCTGAAGATTCAGCTATCTAGTTTTATGTTCAAATGCCATCGACTTTCTAGTTGAAAGTGCTTATTTGCAGCACGCACTTAGTTCATTCCTGTATCATTGTTTTTCCAAACTGCTACCGGTCAAATTTCTTTTTTTTTACCAATCGCTTTATAATGAGTGTCTTCTCAGATCTGATTTTCTCATTTTATTGCAAATCTCCTATTCATCTGCACTCGGTTCTTCTTTATCTCTATGTTCGCATAATATGTGTATTTTTTTTTTGAGATATTTTTGTAAAATTGCTTATGTCAAAATTTTCTTTCATAAAGTTATATTCATCTTCATTCTATCTACCATAAGCAAGCACGAAGACAGATTCTGGATTCTCGAAAGAAATATACCGTAGTCCTCAAAGGGCCATGCCATGTTTGCATTATCTGGTCTCGCAGTGGTTCATAAGAAACGATGGAACACGAGTTTTCTTCGTGTGTGGTCTGCTTGGGTGGTTGTGTAGGATTACGGTTACGGTTGGCCTGAGCTGAATTTGTCGGTCGATAAATCAATTTCTCTGGAAATGTTCGCAATGAATCCGAAAGAAAAAGGGACTGAGCTTCCTATTAGTGATCCTATCAAGTTCAGGTAACTTTTAGTAATACCGTTTGCCACGCGGAAAATTATGTTGCAGAGATTACCTCATTTTTTCCAAACGTATGAGAGACATGAACACTAAAAGCCTTCCACATAAAGAAGCAAGAAAAACAATGCAGAAAAAGTCGTGGCTCTATGATTTCGAAGTGGATACTATTGAGAGGGAGATAAAGTAGGTTCTTCATGTCATTAAGTTATATTAAAAAACTTGCCTTCAGTCTTGACAATCTACGCGCACAAGTGTCCAAGATAAAGCCTGATGAAGATAAGAGCAGTCTTCTTTCGAATCAGTTTGTGAAGATAGAAAACTTATTCAGACAAAGCATCCCATACAAAATGAATGCTCTTCGATCTTTGCGTTATAATCCCATCGAAGCAAAACGATTGTCCAGATCTTCACCTTTCTACTATGGTGCGTTCTAGTATCTACCTACTAAAAATAGAAAAGAAAATTGTTATTACGAAATTTTGAAGATTCTTCAAATAACCTGAGTATGTCAAGTGGATGGAACCCTCAGAGTAGTGCTGGACAAGAGGAAGAAGTTGACTATGCAAGTTGAAAATCTCATATTTTCATGATTCAGAATAACTGTTTTCAGAAGGATTTGATTGTTTCTGTCTCAGTCTTTTATGGCTACACAGTCAACGAGTTAGATGCTGAACTTCGGATTGGTCGTGTTCCACAGGCCACAGATCGAATCGAGCTGACTGGCGATCATACTTTCAAAGATCTACAAAATTCAATATCGTGTCCAGTTGACTTCCTTTCTTATTCTTTCAAAGATCCACCACCGGACTCCATTTTCTTTGTCGATAGTTCAGATGAAAACTCAAATCTGAAAGGAAGTCTTCCTGAAAGTTTGAAGTATGTTAAAAACTTGACTTTTTCAAAACTATTATAACTTAATTGCAGACTAGGAGACCTCACTGCTCGTCTCGGACAACCGTACGTTTTCATACATCAGAATGGTTGTGAGCACATCATCATGTTCAATGATCTCTCACTTCACGACGAAATGCACAATAACGCCATTTTTCCACGTTACCATATTCAGAAGAACTTTGCTAAAATTGACTGTTCCTGCTGTCACAACGAGATAGCAACGAAAGCTATTTTTGATTCTCAATTATCGCTACCTACATCAAATGTGTGTGATGACTGCTATAATATTCACTTTTTTGATGAGAAAGGATCGAAACTCTATGATTTCAAAGATTTTAGCCTCCTGAAACTGAAAAATACTGACGAATTTTGAACTTTTACACCTTGTTTCATCTGCAATATCATCTCTGGTCACCTATTAATCGTTTAAAGACTGCTTTTCATTCATCTGTAAAATAAAACTTTTACTTTTATTGAAATTCGCTGAATTCAGTTTCCCTGCGTAGGAATATAGATTTGAATAATGTTTTAATATTGGGTTAAATATTTTAGTTTTTACCTTTTTTATTCAAATAACCGCGCAAAAATTCATGAAACGCGTCAGAAAGGGTTTGGCGCATTTGCCGATAGTCGCGAAATGCGCAAACGGTCCTGAAACGATTTCACAAGTTTTCAGGGGGCTGTTGGGATTAGCTTTTACTTCTCAGGTCCCATTTCTTATATTTTACTGTCGAATTCCACGAAATTCGAAAAATCGAGAGCGCTAAGTAATATTTAGACAGCCATCTTTTTTATTTCGGACTCATGATTTTCAATTTTTGGGATTTTGACTTCAATCATTTCAGGGATGTCACGTTTCTTCCATGCTAAAGGAGATTCCGACTCCGAGACTGATTCCAGCGAGGATGAGGTTGAGGAGCAGAGACCTAACAAAAGCGCGAAATTCCGGTGAGTTTTAATTAATTTGGTTACTTCAAAATTATTATTTCTTCATTGCTTAGAACAAACTATGTTCATTGATTATTCAGAGATGACCTCGATTTTATGGCTGGACCCGAGGAAGATGAGAAGCGCGTTGTCCGCGCCCAAAAAGACAAAAAGTTTGATGAACTGAAAAATATCATCAAGCAGAACCGAGATGCGAAAAGCAACAAAGATTTAAGCAGACTCTTGACGGGATTTGATTCTCTTGCTAAAGCTTATGATAAATCGAAGACCATTTTCCAAAGGCAGAGTGTTACAACTCCACGCTTCTACATCAGGTAATTGTTTAAGCAAATTCGTACGTTAAACTGCTCTATCTCAGGTCGTTGGTTGAAGTTGATGATTACGTCAATAAGCTTTGGGAAGATAAAGAAGCAAAGGCAGCGCTTTCAAAAAACAATGCTAAAGCTCTCCCCTCTCTCCGTCAAAGACTAAAAAGATACATCAAAGATCAAAATCTTGGTGATTTGGTCAATGAATACCGTTCGAGCCCTGATGAGGATGGTTATGAAACACCTGAAGATGAAGATGATGACGATTTCGAGGAGGTTCCAGAAGCCAAGGCTGAGAAGTCCCCAGGAAAACCATCTGACAAAGCGGCTGAAAGTGACAGCGACAGTGATGATGATGATTCTTCCAGTTGGTCTTCCGAACCAGACACTAATTCTTCGGATGACGAGGACAGTGTTACCAAAATGGAGCAGCTTCGTAGATACTTCTTGAAGAAAGAGTTCCGTGATACAAGCAAAGATGACAAAAAAGGAGACAAGAGAAAGAGAGTTATTAAGGTTAAGGAAGTTGTTGAAGAAGACGATGATGCTGACTGGACACCGGTCAGCCGTGAGAAATCTGTTGTACATTTCGACCCCAAGGAAGAGGTAACACACGATGTCATGATCAAAAAACTCAATGAAGTGATGTCTGCGCGTGGAAAGAGAACAACCGATCGCAATCAACACGTTGCAAACCTTCAAAAGCTGCTGGAGGTGTCCGAAGAGAAAAATCTCGGCCTTGGAGTTAATGTCAAGATTAGCTTCTGCATCATCTCAGCTCTCTTCGAACTCAACGCAAAAATAAGTGACTACATGGAATACGAAACTTTCATGAATACTCTTCAAACTGTGAACAAGCTCCTCGATCTCTTGATCTCTACTGATCGTGTCAAGTTGTCGGTTACATATGCTGAAGAAGATGAAAATCTTAAGGTAACACACTACTTTCGTATCATAGTCTAAAGTTCCTTATTTCAGGATGAAACCCAAGAATATCGCATTCAAGGAAGTATTTTGATTGCCGTGCAAAGATTAGATGGTGAATTGGCAAAAATTCTTCAAAACGCTGACTGCCACTCAAATGACTACATCGAGAAGCTGAAGGCAGAAAAGGATATGTGCCAGCTCATTGAAAAGGCTGAAAGCTATGTAGAACTTCGCAACCATCTTAAAATCTTTGATGAGCATGAGGTCTGCAAAGTATACATGATGAGAATCGAGCACACCTACTATAAGTATCAAGATCAAAATGAAGGTGAAGTAGCAAAAACAATGGATTTCTTGTGCAACAAAATCTATACATTGGATAAGGAGAAACGTTTAAGACAACGTGCCATGCTCTGCCACGTCTATTGGCTAGCTGTTCACGATCGTTGGCATCGCGCTAGAGATCTCCTACTCATGAGTCACATGCAAGCTATCGTCGATCATTCGGATGTTGATACTCAAATTCTTTACAATAGAACAATTTGCCAACTCGGTCTCTGTGCCTTCCGTCATGGTTTCATCCGTGAAGCTCATCAAGGTCTCTCCGAGATCCAGAACACTCAACGTGCCAAGGAATTGCTGGCACAAGCTGTCGGAACACGTCAACACGAAAAGACCGCAGAGCAAGAGAAAATTGATCGATCCCGTCAAGTACCATACCATATGCATATCAATGTTGAACTCATGGAGTGTGTCTACTTGATCTGCTCAATGCTTCTCGAAATCCCGCATATGGCTAGCTGTGAGTTTGAAATGCGTCGCCGTATGCTAAGCCGCAGCTTCCACTATCAACTCAAACAAAGCGAAAAGGCTTCTTTGACTGGACCGCCAGAAAACACTCGTGAACATGTAGTTGCTGCATCGAAGGCTATGCTCAACGGAGACTGGAAAAAGTGTAAAGACTACATTGTAAACGAGAAGATGAATCAAAAAGTCTGGAATTTGTTCCACAATGCTGAGCCCGTTAAAGAGATGGTTGTTAGACGCATCCAGGAAGAATCTCTCCGAACCTACTTGCTCACATACTCAACTGTTTATGCTACCGTGTCTCTTAAGAAATTGTCTTCCCTGTTCGAGCTTTCCAAAAAAGATGTCCACAGTATTATCAGGTATTATATCTTAAACTTATTCAGGTGATCGCACGATTTTATTTTTTTCAGCAAAATGATCATTCAAGAAGAGCTTTCTGCCACTCTCGACGAGCCCACAGATTGCTTGATTATGCACCGTGTCGAGCCATCCCGACTTCAAATGCTCGCCCTCAACTTATCTGATAAGCTTCAAACACTTGCTGAAAACAACGAGCAAATTCTTGAACCAAGAACCGGCCGTGGTGGATATCAAGGACCCGGATCGTGGTTTCCAGGCAGGAACGAGCGGCAAGGAGACAAGCAGAAGGGATCTGGTGGATTCCAGGGAGACCGACGCGGAGGATCTGGACAAGACGGAAAACGAGGAAACTGGGGATCTCAAGGCGGTCAACAACGCCGCCATCCTCAGAAGCCACGTGCCTTCTAATTATTTATTATTCAATCGTCTCTCCCGTTTGTGGAACCCGCTCACATGCCTTTCATGGCGCCTGCAAATGTCCTTCACAGATATTTGCAGGCGCCAATACTTGATGAACTGTTTGTTGAATTAATTAGTTCATTAATATCACACATCTAAATATCCCTATCCCTTTTCTTTTTGTTCAATCTGAACGTAAGCCCCTGTCCGTTTCCGGTTGGTAACCTTTAAGTTATATTCTTCTCTTTGTTTTGTTTTCATTAATTATTTTTTCTGGGTTGCCTGGTTCTTTTTCAATAAATCTGAAGTATGCAGTTTACTATTCTTATTGAATTCGTTACAATTTTGTGGTGTTGGTCCAAATTGTATTTTTCTCAAACTAATCACTATCATAAAGAAATAATCTGTTCCTTTTTAGTCTAGGTTACTGGAAACAAATTTCGCTAAGCGGAAATGGGTAAGAAGAAGGCGTTTATCAATAAGAAGTCTAGTCAAAGCTTCCGATTGGTGCCAGATAATAGAGAAAAGAGTGAACGTTTCAAACCAACCGCAGAACATTTGGAAGAACAACAAAAATATGGAGTTTACTACGATGACGACTATGATTATTTGCAGCACATGAGAGCTATCAATGAGGTAAGCTTTCCAGTATTTATTTGCTAGATTTTTTTTTCAGCCAATGAAGCTGGCGAATGTTCATGAAGAGGTTGAGAAAACAACAATCAGAACGTCTGGCCCACCAGCATTCCCCCCAGCTCCTCCGATGTTTGGCCTTGTTGGAGCATTGAAGAAGCCAGAGTTTTTCGACGAAGATGTTGCAAATGCTCTGGAGGACGTCACTGAAAGATCCGGTGGTGAACTCGAGGATAACTTCATCTCATTAGCAGGTGGAGTTCTTGATGAGCGAACCACTTTTTTCCGTGAAGCCAGACGAGGAGAAGATTCGGATGAGGATGATGAGGAAGACGAAGACGATCAAATGTATGATGATTACGATGACGATGAATTGTTCGGAGAAGAAGCAGTCGGAGAAATCAGACCAGAAAGAACCGAACAGAGAGTTATCGATAATGCTTTTGATGAGCTTATGGATAGAGAGTATAACACAGAGCAGGTAACTTTTTTAGTTCTGACTGGTCTTATTTGAGAAATTAAAGATTGGAGAATTGGACGGAGACGATTATGAGGTTGGAGGTGCACTTGAGCCGAACGCCGGACGTCTTCACAAACTCATCAATGATAAAGGGCCTTCGAATGCAGAGTATGATGAAGAGGTACTACTTTTAATTCACTTCAGCTATAAAAGCCATTCTTGCAAAGTTTATTTCATTCTTCTCTATTGTAGCTTGCTAAACACTATGTTCGTGAACGCATGCGTCTCATCGAAGAAGGAGTCATCAAAGACAAAGAAGAGTACGAGATTGTAGAAGTGGACGAGGGCACAAACAAGAAAATGAAGTGGGATTGTGAATCGTTCGCCACTCAATATACAAACATCTACAATCATCCGACACTTATCAAAGAGCCACGTGGACTGTCTAGAAAAGCACTGAAACGATTTGATAAAGCTGTCGAAGAAATGGAAATTGCCGAGGAAGATGAGGACGAAGATGAGGATGAGGATATGGAAGATGATGATAAAGAAAGCGTTTTCTCTACTGTTTCAACATTCCGTCCAAAAGGCGAAACTTCAGAGCAGAGGAATTTGCGGAAGAAAGCTGTAAAAGAAGCTAGAAAACTAAGACGAGTAGAGAAGAAAGCCAACAAAACTATGTTTGCAGAGGAGAAGCGAAAGGTAATATAATTCGTTAGCTTTCAACTAATATTGTTTTAATTTTCAGCTTGCCAAAGGTCGTATCGGACAAATCAAGGCTCGTCCAATCTAGTCGATGTCAACTGTGCTCCAGAGATTTTTTTGTTGCTTACATTTTTGTTTCTGTTTGACCAAGAGTCAATTGTTCATTATATAGTCTCCTTCATGTTATTTCCAAATGTTATTGTTTTCCTCGCTTCCACCCTTCACTCCCAATTCTTGTGTTGTCTTGAATTTTTTGTGATGAATTTGAGCCGCAAACTTTGAGATTTTATCGCCGCGGGCGCCCTCCAGAGGGGGGCGTCTTGCTTCCAACAAAAATTCTTCTCTCTTCTATCTTCAGAATATTCCTTATATTCCCCAAAGCTAGCCGCTGACTCAAGAGAGAAGGAGATGAAGAAGCGATGCAAGAAGAAGAAGTATCAACTGCTTCGACACCCGAAATGGGCGGAGTTCGGAGCATCCGCCCCTTCCCGTCGACGACTCAATTGTGTTGTCGCCTCTCTTCTTGCTTTTCTTCTCATTCTTGTTTCCTTCCAACTGACGTCTTCTTTTTCTACTTCTCCATACAAGTTGTTCGTCGACGTCTTCAATGACACCGTGATAACAAATCATGGTCGAAGGAGGCGTCACAATTGTAAAGTATCTGCTATTCCTTGCAAATCTAGTGTTATGGGTACGGTAGTTCGGGAAACGGATTTCGGAGTAGAACAGTCGTATTTATAGGTCGGTGGTCTCTCACTTATCATTGTTGGATCAATATTACAACTGAAGTTTGATAATGTATTAGACATATTAGGTGATGAAAGGTAAGTGGTAAAAATAGTCGAAAAACTCAATGAGATCTAAGGATTCACCAGTCTCCCTAGATGTAAATAGGTTCAAACTCTCGAATTCAGGTTAGCCACGCCCATAATACTGTTAGTGATTGGATCACTGTGTACTCTTCTCGGATTCCTTGGATGTTGTGGAGCTATCCGAGAGAATTATTGTCTAACCGTTTCATTTGCAGTGCTTCTTGCACTTTTGATTGTGAGTAATGACATCGATACGATGAAGTTGTTTACTTCTAGTAGTGTAATTACCTCTAATAAAACGGCATCTATCATTTTGAAGCTGAAAGTTCTCTTCTTACTGAAGAGAACTGAAGACATTCAAACAGGAATGATCAGAATTCTTTCACTTTTTCATTGAACAGTGCCCTTCAATTAGAGAGCTTACATCTCATTTTGTAGACCTGCGAAATTGCGGCGGTTATCATTGGATATGCACTTCATGACAGTTTTCGACTCGGTATTTCTAATCAACTTCAGGTATTCAAACTCATCCAGATGTATATTTTAAGTTGAAAATTAATATTCAGACGGGTATGGTACGTTATCACGAAAGTCGAGGAGTCGAAAGTGCATGGGATAAGACACATCAGGTTAGTGAATGGTTTGGACGGGGAAAAAAGAAAGATAATCCATTGGATGGAAAGGGTAGGATTATTATAATTAATGACTCTTTCTCTGTTTTCTTTTCTTACGAAAAAAAAGAGTGAAATATGACCAGATTTTTGGTTGAGAATTGCGAGAAGTATTTCACAATTCGTCTTCGAGAGAACCCTAGAAAATAGATGTAGAAATGCGTAGCATAACCATCAGGAAGACCTAAGTTGAGAGTTTTTTTCAGAGACCCTTGGTATTGAAAGACAAATTTGTTTTGATTATCTGCGAAACCAGAATGACCGTATCCCCTGTTAATGCTTTTTGTTGATTATGAGAATTCAAGTTTCTTCAAGATCTTTCTAGATCTTAACAATTAATCTTTTTTAAATCTAGTTTCCAATCCATAAACTTTGCAGTTATTCGAATGTTGTGGAGTCACAAACTCATCCGATTGGCTCACTTTCACCACAATTCCTGATTCATGTTGCATTGAAGAAATGGAAGGATGTGCTCGAGAGAATGCTCCACTTTTTGAGCCCGGATGCATTCACAGTGTCGAACGTTAGTCTTTATTCTTCAAAAAAAAGATATCAAAGTGCGCTCTGTTGCACTCTTTCAATAGAGAATAATTGTGACCGGAAAAATTGGCAAATCCAATTGAGAAATTTCAGAATGGGTTATGAAAAATGGAGCAATGGTTGGTGGAATTTGTGCTGTTTTGGCGGCTATTCAATTGGTTGGAGTCTGTTTTGCTTGTTGTCTTTCAAAATCAATTCTCAAGGATTTCCATGATTTTTATTATTAGTTACATCTCTTCTTTCTCATCATTTTTCATTTCTCACATTATTCATTTCTTTCATTCTCCTGATTGTCTTCTTTAGGTTTTTCCAATCATTTTCTTTTTTCTCGCGATCCCGAAAATAATGCATAATTCATATACGATGAAAAATAAGAAGAAAACACAATTATGTGAGCAATATTTAATTGTCGAATTTTATTCAAAGTTTGAAGGAAAAATACAAATAGACGAAAAGACTGGGATGAAAGTAGGTTTACCCTGATTGGAGTGCTCAAAGTGTGTGAAAATAGGACCTTGTGTGAGAGCATTTTGACAACAGAACAGAACATGAGTAAACGAGATACAGGAAAATGGCAGCGAGATGATTGAAAAACTGATCTACAGTAACCTGAATTTGCTTTTCGATTTGAAAAACTTCTCCATCTCAAAACTTCTTTTAGCTCAACATCAAAATCTCTCATTCTACCAAAAATATCATTTTTCCCCATCTCCCCGAGTCTCTTGTGGTGTTATGTGGCGAGCGCATCTTTTTGGGAGCAGCTTCTCAGAAATGTGCTCGTCGCAACTCAAATCAGGAAGCGGCGAAGAGACAATTGTAGACGAGGAGAGTGTAGACAAAAAGATGGATCATGCTCTTGGGAATGATTCTTTGGGACGATGGGAGTTGAGCAAAAGAGGAGACAAGACAGAGAAAAGTCACAAAGAAAAGCGGTTGAGAAGTTTGGGTTCGAAAAAAATTGGATGGGGAGAACGAGAATCAAATATTGAGAATGAAAAGATAGTAGTACAAGATTAAAAGATTATAATGATACAACTTTCACCTCATATTGACTTGATCAACATGAGCAGGTACTGCAGGTGACCTTGATGAAAGTGCCAGGTAAGCTTTGTGATAGCTTGACAGCGTTTTTGAAGAAACAACCCAAATTGCACAGGTAATACCAACAACTAATTGAGATACATATCTGAAAAAAACAGAAAATTTAATTCTTTAGTTCTGGAAGATTCGCTTACTTTAAGAGAAAAACAATAATTTCTGGAGCAGCAACTTTTGGATCCATCGGACATTCATCGATAGGATATGTGAAGCCGAAGACTTCTCGATCTTGGAGCCTAATACATCTATGATGAAGCCATCCTTCAAGCCATGCTGGCATATTTACAGCTTGATACCACATGATAGCTGCGTTCATTGCAGTTGGAAGTGAATACATTATGGCAAACGCTCCAATTCTGAAAATTAAAGCGTTATTTCAATCCCCAAATATTCCTATTATTCACCTTAACATCAACTTTTCCAACTTGCTGATATTTCTCTCTACATCAGCGTGTTGCAGTTTTATGTAACTTCGAATTCGGATCATTGACCAAATTCCGCATATGAGAAGAACTGCTCCGAGAGCTGCAAAATAGAGTTTTCTAGGGAAAGAAAAACGAAGATAAATAGCGATGGAACGCAGCCGAATTAGATTTGGAATTCTGGGAACCACCGCTCTTTTTGTCTACATGATAGATCGAAAAGAACTTACCCAACGAGACAACAATTGGAGTGAAGAAGAAGTAGACAAGAGTAGAGGGATTGAGATTTCCAACAGAGCAGATCCCAGTGAAAACGTCCCCATCGACTGAATTTGTTACGAGGACAGTAACTGACAATACTGCTGGGACTCCCCAACACATTGCATGAAAGTATGGAGATAATGCGGCAATTGACTCTGCTCCCCACTTCAAATTAGCAGCTAGGAACCATGCAAGACAAAGGACAAGCCACCTGGAATCGAGTTATAAAAAATCTCAAAATAGATGAGGAAAACTTACCAGGCACAACTAGACATGAAGAAAAAGTAGTGAACGACTGCAAGAGCGCTGCAACCAACATTTTCTCCTCCTTGTGTGACAAGGATAGTTGGAGTAGACCCATAGGTGCCACATGCGAATCCATCCTCTCCCACCACTCCTAGAATAAGTCAAATGTCAAGTTTTAATCTCGAAACAAACTCACCAATCATATAAACTAAAGAAATCGCCAAATAACAGAATGCTAAATACAAAATAGGTCGGACAGGATACGCGAATCGTGACAAATCGACAAGGAATGTGACAAGTGTGAAGAGTGAGCACACGAAACATGCCACAGACCAAGCTGCGGTCCAAATTCGAAGAATTCGTCGGATACGACCATCAAACATCATCGGCACTTGATTATCAGCTTCACACGTCAATGAACATTCCGGAAGACGTCCACTGAGAAGAGGCAATGAGAAGTGTGATCCACTTGTGGTGTGCATCACATGAGGGCACTTTTTCGGTGATAGAACAACTTCGTTGGCAATAGTGGAGACTCCAAAAGTGACATCACTACTACTTCTGTAATTTGGACTATAAAACAATAAGATTGTTCGTGAGAAAGTTGTTTAACTATGGATACTATTTCGAACTCACTTTTTGGAGCTGCTGGATTCGCTCGAATTCTTTCCCACGCATAAATCTGTAACTGGAAACTTGTTGCAATCCAATTGATCCGGCCATTGGAACCCAAATTTCTTCATCAGAGATTCACATCCATTTTTCGCTGATAAACACAATTCTCGACAAGGCTGAATTGGTTTTTCAAGTACAGTACAAACAGGCGCGTAGACTGTGCACAAAAACAGCCTAATGTCTTCTGAACATTTCACTTTGATAAGTGGATTGAACTGCGAAATGGCTGGATTAGCTTCGGATTGAGTGGTATGACCAAGAAGATTAGGGAACACTGTTTGATTGTAATCAAGATTTTTGCACATTGGAATTGTAATAAGTTCGCATTTTCGTGTCGATGAGAATCCATTCATAGACGAAATTGATGTGGAAGAAAGCCGCTGATCAGCATACGGACATCCGAATAAGATCGATAATAGTATAAGTAGTTTTTGATACATTATGAATGATACTTGAAGACAGATAGATTAATCGGTGTTAGTTCATAGCAGTGCTCGTCTGAAAAACAGATTTATGAAAAAAATATTGACAACTTTTGAAACGTAAAGAAGAAGCAACTATAATTCGTGATTTCAATAAGAAATTTTGAGTCTTTGAACACTTTCAAAATGAATTTACAGTGAAGCGATAACGAAAAAATCCGATTATAAGTAGTGTGCATTCAATCGATTTTCCACATTCATTCGATAAGAATAGAGATGTCCTTCGTTTGAAAATCGAAAAAATAAGTATACGGTTCAATTGAGGATGAAGGATTCAATGTTGACATTAATTTCGAAGCAATGAATCGTAAAGTTATTGTGGGAAATGAAAACTACGGATTTTCAATCGAAAAAAGAAAATAAATCGATAGGTGGAAAATATCAACAATCGAGGTCTTGAAGACATTATCTCCCTCTTATCTAATCTTAGGATTTCTGTGCAACACTACATTCCTCCAATTGCACGATTTTGAAAAGCAGAGAGCATAAGAGGGCCTCTAAGAATAATTACGACAGAATTCGAGAGTAATTAGCTATGGTGATGACTATCATCATGAAGAACGAATAGGGAAACAGTACACATAAACGAGGAGACTTAGAAGTCACTGAAGGACCATCTGCTATTTTCTGTGATTTGTCAAATGAGAAATGAACATGCAAAGCGAAACGAATAACCAGAAGAAGCTAGATGAATTGAAACGATGAATCATTTGGGAAATATTCTCGGTATTTTTTATTGAAGAGGAAAACATGAGAAATAGATTGGAATCGAAAAAGAGAGAATACGATCGATTTGTGTGAACGATAAGAGCAATGACCTAAGAAGTTGAAAAGTTGAAACTATGAAATGTAAAAAGGTTTTTGTGGCATTGAATCGCACCAGGTTATTTTCATAATCATAGTTTTGTTCATAATTCAGTAGGTTTCAGAAGTTTTGTTCCAATTGCTTGCACGTTATTCTTTTTTGAAACTGAATACAGTAGGCAGAATCTTATTCAAAAACTTGTTGAATTTCTAAATAAGCTTTGTCTCATAAACTGTGAAAAAGGGCACAAGTTTCGCAATCCGAAGCGTAAGCGCCATGGACAGATGGATGTCAAATTCAATTCCGGAATCAAATCAAACGGACCACTGGGGACGCTCGTTTTGATGAAAAAGTACTGAGAGAAAGCACAACTGGGAGCTTGTGACCAGGAGAGAATGAAGCAAGCGGAGTGATTTGTGATTGATAAAGGAAATGAAAAATGGACGAGGAACGATAGAGAGCATAGGAGAATGAAGAAACATAGGAAAACAGTGATAAGAAGAGTGGAAGGTGAAAAAGTTCGGGATGGAGCAGTCTTAATTATTGCGAATTAGAAAAAAGGTGGTGAAAACTTGAAAATATTCATAAAATAAGACATGTCTTCTTAGGCTGTTTTTTTTTCAGATCTTAGCAGATCTTTTTAGATTTCAGCAAGCGTTTGCAATTCGTACGGATCTAGAAGATCTATATAGAACAACGGATTATGACCTTAAATGTACTGGGAATAGAGCAATCCGATGCAACAAACGCAATGATTTTATGACGAAGAAATGAATGAGACGATGATGGTGATGAACACAGATGTTTCCCACCTGCTTGATGGGAAAAAAACTGAAGAAAGGCGAAACTGATGAGCGGTCAGATGGAAAATGTTATGGTTTTAAAAAGTCTAATAAATGTTATTAGAAGAACACTGAACAACGTGGAGAGCAATTAGAGATGATTTTATTATCTAGGATACGGAAGAAGCAGACGATGTTCTCTTGAAAAGAATAGCATTTACAACCGACCCGACTGCCTCTATAAATCAATCGAGTGCCACTAATTACAAAAAAAATAACAGCCATTGATGAAGACTCATTGAGTGCCATAAAACACATAAAACACCCGCGAAAAGCAATAACGTATCTGTCTATTCTCCTCGGGAGTTTTCCCTTGGAGTCTCTGTGGGTGGGGCGGCGCCATAAATCAAGGTGAATGGGGTGTTTGCAACAAGAGGAAAAGAGGAAAGAAGAGGGACGATGGGGTGGGTTGGAACGAAGAAGAACAAAAAGTAATCAATGAGGGAAGAAGAAAGGGAGGGACTGACGGGAGAAGAAGGGAGCGAGGTGTTAGATGGATCGGTTTTGTGTTGTTTCGAGGAGGACTGGCCGAATGATGGAGTGCTTCGATGTCTCTTGAGCCCTTCTCAAATGTGTGGTAGTAGAGGCCTAATTCGGAGACGATAGACAGATGAAGAGGAGAGGAAGGAGTCTCCTTTCTATTTATTCATGAACAATTGCGAATTAGCACTTCCCGAAATTCGAATAAAGAGGAATATGGTACTTGTTTCATTCTTCATCCCACAAAAATAAGTACATTTTCATTGCACATCATGGAGCTTCATTCACTCATCGCGAACAAACGATCTCATCGATCATACCCTGGCGATATCGCGAGGGAAAACTGAGTTTCTGATTCATTGATCGTTCCAATGAACGAGTAGCGTCACTAAAAACTGGTTTGGAACGAATGTTTCTTATTCAATAATTTTATCTCACACATATGACCTATGACAAGCGTTAGAGCCGTTTTCTACTGGATATTTGTGTAGTGTCATGTCGAAAACTATCTTCTGACAAGTCCCACTGGGACAACTTACTCGGAAATTTACGAAAAGTGGGCAAGAAAAAAGAGGGGTGGAAAAAGAAGAGAAAACATGAGTTGACCTTGAAGCAGTCGGGACTCTCGAAAATTAAACGCGGTGAACACTCCCGCCGGTACGCAATGCGACGTCTGGTCAGGTGTCTGCAGAATTCTCGAAGTTGGGAAAATTATTTCTTCGGGTTCGAAAAAGCTTGACTACAGATAGTCAGAAAGCTGAATTAAACCAAAAAGTCTTTTTAGATCCATTATTTTTTACTATAAGTAGCTACAGAAATTGAGTTGGAAACCTTCAAAAAAAATTTACAGATGACAAAAAGAAAACCACTACGAATCTGCCTGCCCTTCTCAGCAATCTCTAAAAAAAGTAATAGTTATCTCATAAGATTTTCGTAAATCAATGTCTTTTAGCCGACTTTTTACTTGGAGCGTTTTTTTCATGTGTTCACGTGGTCCTGACAACAATTGTTTATCACTATGTTCCAGAGCCATATATGGATGAATTTTTTCACATTTGTAAGAATAGTAACCCAAGTACACTAGAACATGTTTCTTGACAGCTCAAACCAGATCGTATTGTTCTGGAAACTATACATGGAACCCACTGATTACTACCCCTCCGGCTCTGTATGTTCTATCAATGCCTCTTTGTGGAGGGTATGAAAGATATGCGAATTCCATTCTATTATTCTTTGCTATCCCAGCCTTTTGTCGATTTCGAAGAATTTTTGCGAGAGTAAGTTAAAACCACTGAAAGCATACGTTAAATAGAATCATTCCAGGATGATGTTTGGTTAACAGTTTCCTGCGTGGTGTTGCTACCCATCTTGATATCATCTTCAGTCATCTTCTACACAGACCTGCTGTCATTAGCTGCAGTAGTTTGGGGTTTTACTATTGGGTGAGAGAAATTTTGATTTTCAGCAAAATCTAATCTACTTTTAGAAATCCGCTGACTTCTTCTCTTTTCTTCCTTCTATCAATTGCCACTCGTCAAACCAATATTGTTTGGGCGGCAGTATATGCTTTTTCCGTTTTGGCTTCCAGAATCGATACATCACGATCAAAGTTCGATAATTTCAAGGCCCTCGTGTTCACTGCTTTTTCACTGTGGCCATTTATAGGACTTGCCATTGGATTTTTAATCTTCCTGTACTTCAATAACTTCCAAGTAGTACTAGGAGACGCAAAAGCGCACCAACCAAAGTTTCACGTTGCCCAGTTTTTCTACATGATAGCATTTTCCGCTGCCCACACTTGGCCTCAAATACTTCCAAGTTTATTCTCCCATCTTCGTCATCTTACTGATTCGAAATCCCTAATTTCGCAAGCGGTTGTTGCAATTCTTGTCTACTACTTTTCATATGATCATCCGTATCTACTTGCTGATAACCGACACTTCACATTTTATATCTGGAAAAGGTTCCTATCCAATCCTGCGATGAGGGCCACTGTGGCGCCTCTGTACGTATTTTCTGCCAGGTTCATGACAGTTACGACACCAAATGTTCATATATTTCACAAAATTCTCTTCATTTCTGCTTCTTTGATGGTATTGATTCCTGCGCATCTGTTTGAAATGCGATACTACATCATCCCTTATGTAGTTTGGAGGTTATCTATTACTAATCACAGAAACAAATTTTTATTGTACATGGAATTATGTTCACAGTTGGCGATATTCTCCATAATTTTCTATCTGTTTCTATTCAGAACTTTTGAATGGCCTAATGAACCAGGTGTGAAGCAAAGATTCATGTTCTAATCATTATTTACTGGTTATTTATAAGCGCTTTTATGTTCGAAAACGGGAGCCCAAATTGTCTTGTTTCATTCTATTTAAATATGTATTTTCATTCTAAGGAGATTTCAAATAAATATGTAAAATAAGTAGCTGATATTAATTGTTAAAAACCATTTTTTTCTGTTTAAACAGATGAAAAAAATAGCAATTGTTTAAGAGAATTTATGAAAAAATCAGAAAGAAAGTCATAATTCTACCAGTTTCTCAATAATTTTTGCTTATTATTGATGAAAACACGAAGAGATTGAGCTTCCTTCTTCGTGCCGCTATTACGATGCGCTTTAAATAAAGGGTGCGCTTTAATTTCTCGATATTCGCGATTTGGTGCGCTTCTATTACAGGTGCGTTTCAAATACAAGTGCGCCTCAATTACAGTTTTTATGGAAATTCCCTTTTCTACCGTAACTCAATTTTCTTTAAAGGTGCATGCAGCTATCTTTCCTTTCCGCTTGAGACCTGAACAGCTATCGCGCGAAATTTTCGAATTGTTCTTTTTCTAGTGTTCATCATTTTTAGCGTGCTCATTTCGGAATCAACTTGCGAATCTACTGGTAGTTTTTACTCGTACAGCATGGCACCCTCTCGCAGAAGAACTCGAGTATCAATGAATTTCACTCTCTCGGCGGTTGACATAGAACAGCAGCTGTAAGGAAATGAATATTATTTAAACTGAATAGACTGATATTTTTAGGATCGAAATGAAGCGCTACGAACAAGAAATGGCAGATCGCAATATGGCTCAAAACATGCAGAATGCCGAGCGTCAGCGGCCTCAAGAAGCTGAAGCCGTTCCTGCTCCGGTACTCCTTCCACCTCCCACTGTAAATCCTACCCCCACACCAGTGCAAGCTCACACCAGTTCGATACCGATAGTTCCAAACATCAACGAACCACCACCAAGCCCGATGTTGGCAGGCGCCCCTCAAATCTCTCGACGTCTGTACACCATTCCAGCTGGCCGAGTTCCTTCTCAACCAGCTCCACGTTCGGTTCGGCAAACCGCTAGAAGAAGTTTTCGACCTGCTGCTAGCTCTACACCTCTGAGGACGAATGCTCGGGTTACGACTGCGACCTCATCTTCTGCACAACAACAGACTAGGTAGTTTCCAAGAAACTATTCCTGTTAATTCATTTTTTAGACCGGCCGCCCAGCATGTCGTGATCAGCAGTAGTAGTAGCGATGATAGTGATGGTGAAGTCGAGATACTTGGCTTCAACAGCAGCAACAACACGAACATCACTAGCAGCACCAACAACACGAATATCACTGACGGCTCCAATAGAATCAGAGATTCGGATAACTCGAGCAGCTTTGGCAACTCCAGTGGTTCTAGCGTGATGAGCATCTCCTCAGGCCAAAGAAATACCCAGAACAGGAGTGTTACAATCTCGCGCCCAATCATCACCGTGACTGTTGTTCAAGCGCAACGTAATGTTGCAGTCCAAGAATACGAGCCGATCGATAATCAACCCGGTACATCAGGCATCTCGGTGCCAGCATCTAGACGAGGAACTCCTGACGATACTTGGGGTGATTGCACTATGTGCTTTGAAACTCCAATTCAGCCGCAAGGGTGTAATGGTTGCTTCCAGGTTATTGGATGTAAAACGTGAGTTATATGAACTGGGTTTGATTTAGTTTCATTGATAACTTTTCAGGTGTGTTGAAAATTGGCATAAATCAGCACAGTGTCCTTCATGCCCTTTGTGTCGCCGCAAGTGGGGTCGGAAACCTGCAGTAGCAAGCATGTCCGCAATTGATGCTCGTCGTCGGGCAGCACGCCGTGATCGTCGTTCAATGCGCAATCAACCTGTTTCGGCCGAGTGATTAAATGAGATCCCAATCGTTGTGAAACTATTTTTTACTAATGCCACTCGCCCCACTCATTTTCTACTAGCTGAGTCTTTTTGCATGTATCATTTTTTCGTGTGAATAGCCCCCGCCTAGCTTATCGCTGTCATGATAGTCCCTCTATTTTGATTATGTATTAAATGTGAAAAGCATTTTAAAATCACATAAATCTCCATGATTTATTTCATTCTTTCGAAATTTTACTTAAAATGTATTTGTACTCGCATTCTAACACTCGTTATTTCGTTTCAAGAGTTCGTAAGGTTCAATGCACGGCCGCAGGGACGTGGACTAGATTATGCAGAAGGGTGCACCTCGATACTCCCTTACGCAGCCACATTCAAACCAACAGCTTAGAACAAAACATGTCACTTTGAATTGTTTTTTTAACCGCATAGCCTTCTATCTTTCAGTATACTTAACTGTATTTTAAAAACGCCTTTCAGTTACTAGGTTCGAATAGGGCTAAATCGGACGATGGCGTCCACCAGATCCGTCATCGACGAAGTCGATATCGAAGAGCAACGGTAAGCATTTCGAAATAATGCGGAAAAGAAATCAATAATCGATTCAGCCGTCTACAAATACGTATTGAACAAGAAAGAAAAGATCGCGAATATGCAGAGAGACTCTACAGAGAACAATTTGAAACGCCTCCACGTCCTATTGTTGTGAATCGTCGGGGAAGAACAGAAGCGATCCGAGGGCGTGGTGGCGGAAGACGAACAGCTACACCAAGACGAAGAGGAAGTAACGGAAATGTTCAAGCAGCAGGAAACAACCCGCGAGCTGCTTCGGGGGCCAGAGCTCTTACCTCCTCGTCTACCGGGCCAATCAGACGCGGTGCTACAAGAGTATTACGTGGGGGTCCAACTTCTACAAGAGGACGTCAAACGACGCGCGCAAGAAGAGCGGAGTCAGCTAATGGTGAGAAATGTTCGCGTTTGAATGTTGATTTTTTCCACGCTTATCCGAGCGTTATCAAAAATATATCTGGTTAACTATGCCGAATCCCTCTCTTTTTGAAAAAAGCTATGTAATATTCAGCATTTCATTTTAATGGAGATCGACTTCAAGCACGAAGAGGGAACGAGATTGTGGATATAACGTTTGTTATCTTAGAAAAGCGACAGAAATAATTATTTTTTTCAGAGCCGAAGCATATTTTCCAGATGATGAAGACGATACTGACTATATTGAAAGCGATGGTGATCCGGATGATGAGATAATAGTACTTTCATCTCCCGCGTCGAGCTCAGACGTGGATACTGACCCTGAGCCACAGCCCCGTCGTCGTAATGGACAGATGAGAATGTTGGACAGACGGTTCTTGCTCAACGCTGATCTTGCCCCAGACAATGTCCGAAACGATCCTCTTTTTGAAGAATCTGAGTCAGATGATAGCGATGGAGAAAATGAGGTTGATTCCGACGGATCAGATGAAGATTCCGATGATGATGATATCATAATTGATGAATTCGGACCAATTAGAGCCGAACCGAATCACATAAATCAGCCAATTTTTGACGAGGATCGTCAAATGTACAATCGTGAACTCGATTTGTACCATGATGATGATGAATACCAAGTTCCTCCAGCTAGTATTCCAATGAACAAAGGGAAAGCAATTGAACCGTTAGTTTGATCGTTGTACGGACAGTTTCAACTGTTTATTTTCAGAGATTCCACATGGGGAGATTGCACAATGTGTTCGAATCCACCTGTAAAACCACAAGGATGCAGGAAATGTTTACAATTCCTCGGTTGTGCAGAGTGAGTTTTCTGTTCTACAACTTGAATCGATGAATCTTTAAATTTTCAGTTGCGTTCGACGCTGGCACGCAGCTCGACAAGGATCTTATGAGAAGCCAAACTGTCCATTGTGCCGTGCTCCGTGGAATGGTCATAGTCCCGGCGTTCAACTGATGCCAACCATTGAGAAACATCGCCTGAAAAATCAAAACAAACCGTCCTCTTCATCCGGTCCCTCAACTTCGTCAGCTTCATAATCAAATTTCTCTGCCAAATACTGATCTTATCATCTGACAAAATGTACACGATTCTCAGTGAACTCTATGCCCGAAGTATTCTCCCCAAGCCCGTCCGTGTATATTCAAATTTACTAGACTCACAATTTACTAGACTTCTTTATATTCAAAAGCCGCCACCCCTCTCTCTGTGTGAATGAAGATACTTGAAAGATTACAATTATTTATTTCGAGAAAGCACTGAATGTTGCCTGTATTATGAGAGGCGGCGAGAAACATGGCAACAGGAAACAAAAAATCGAGAAATGTGTAAAGCTAGCAACAATCAAAGATTCCGGAAAAAGATTAGTTACAAATTGGGAGTGAGGGTTTAAAGCAAACAAATCAATGATGGATTTTAAGTGAAAACTGACGAAAACTGAACAATGAAAGGCTGAGCTTTGGGGAGACAATTACTCGTTTCAAATTTGGGATTGAACTGAAAATTATATTATTTGACATGAAATGGATCAACTGAAACTATTCTTTAATTTCAAAAAAATCTGAACAGGCAAGTTTTCAGTTTCTTCTGAATAATGGCAAATTGAGAAGTAATGTAACAAGAATAAAACAAACCGGGAAACAAAGAAATTTAAATATGGATGCAATAGATGGTGAAAGTGAGCACGAAGTCCAAAGTGGAGAGATGAGAAAGAGGCTCGGATTGGCATGAGTACCCGGATGAAAATTAAAAACAACCGTATTCAAGAAAACGGAAAAGGAGTTTGAGAAAGTGGAACGGGATGAGGAAAAACAAGAGAGGATCATGTGTACTGGGCAATTTGTTCAACAAGGGTATCGATGGAAGCAAGACTGGCAGCTTTCGAACCATGACACATATCTTTTTGAGCTGTTGGCATACTCTCATCGCAATGAATTGGATGATAAATATGAACAAGCCCTGGCTCAGGAGACCGAATCACTCGAAGACGACCATTTTTGATAGCCTGAAAAATAATTGCTCATAAAAAAGGGATCGGAAATCATTCTGATTACCTTTTCAAACAAATCGACGTCTTCTTTACCCCATCCTTCAATCTTGGTATCAAATCCTCCGATATCCATAAGATCTGCCTGCAATTCTCAATTTTTAGCTATACAAGATTTTAAAGTAATCTTACCTTGTACATGGCTGCGAGACCATAGCCGAAATGTCTGAAGTACCCTCTTCCACGTCCATAATGGAATGCATCGGCCAACAGCTTGTCATTTTCAGACCAACTTTCATGTGAGAATTCGGAAAAAACGATTGGGAAATAGATTTGAGCATTGAGAATCGTGTTCGACTTGATACGTTTTAAGGCATCGCATGTGAACAACATGTCAACGTCAGTGAAGAATAACAGAGCGTTGGCTGGAAGAGTTTCAGCACCACGCATGAGAGCAATTCCACGAGAGAATGCAACGTCGCCCATTTCGATGACAGAAACTGGGATCGCGCTGGCTCGGAGCATCTCGATGGTTTCTCTAGAACGAAAATTATTGAAAAGGAACAAAGGGAAGTAAAACTAAATACCTATTTTCCATTTCGTCATCACTTGAGTAAAGTACAATTGTTAAAGAAACAGCTAAGTCATCTCCTCCTCTAGCACAAATACTCTTCAAATGCTGAGCAAATCTAGCAAAAATAGCTGCTCTCCCACGCAATGGCATTATCATATGCAATGTGGGGTCTTCGATTAGTGTGGAGTTAGCGCGCATATTCGATCGGAAAACTCCTTCAGCCAGACTTCGCAACTTTCCGAACGTCTGCTGAACGTACGCGTGACGTCGGACAGAAATAGTAGTTCGGTTTGGTGGACGGAACTTCTTGAACCAGAGCAACATATCTAGAACATAGTCCACTCCTTTGGTTGGTTCAACACGCATGTATCCATATTGAAGGCTTTGGAACTGGAGTACACGACCACGTTGACGAGCGTTTGTGTTGAACTCATCGAAGAGCTGGAATAATAATTACATGTTAAAAAAAAACAAAGGGAAACAAAAAATTCACCTGAGTTATAGTATCGGCCATCTCAGTTCTGATGCTCAGATCTACTGTGTGTCGGGGACAATTCACTCTATCTGCACAGAATAGAATCTTATTGTTATTGATGTAGTCCCATGGAGTCAAGTCGATGGTTCGGTTTGGTGTCATTCTCACCAAAGTCTGTGCTTTAGCAGTGCTCAACTCGGAACTGAGAAGAATTCTTTTGGCACGAGCAACTCTCAACTTGATTTCTTGATTGCGTAGATGTACTTTTCTCATTACAGCTGGATCTTTTATTGGATGAAGAGTGATTGCGTCCTTCAGTTCTTTCATGTTTTTCGCATACGACTCTTTTATTGCACTCTGGTTGTTGTGGAATAATTTTTGCATTTCATAGTTCCACGTACAGGCAACACCAACATGTTTCCGAATGCACCTCCCCAGTTCTACATCTTCATGGGAAGTGAGCATATGTTGAAGACATGATTCGAGATGTGGAGATACTTTTCTAAAAATGATTGGCATTTTAATCAAACAAATTTAGATGAAAAGAACCTACAATAGCGTGTCTCGACTCATAACAATGCCAGGTCCACCCATACAATAGTTATCAGTAGATCCGAGTGCAAGTAAACCGTATTCCGCACTGTTACCCAGACCTGCCTGGCCAATCACATGAGCCTTTGACGAATCAACAGATCTGAGAAATGCAGCGAGTTCTTCTCCTCTGATGTAGAGGTCGTCATCGGCTCTCAAGAACCAATCATACTCATCAGCCATATTCTCTGCCAACCACTTCACCATCGCAAAACTCTTCTTCTGTGGTGGATATGTATCATCGACTCCTTTCAACCGAATTAGTGGCATATCTTCATGAATAGATTCAGTTCCTTCTGCCACAAATATAAGAACTCGTCCTGGAATATGCTGCGCCCACGTCTTCCAAACATTGTAAGCTCGAGTGTCTACATATTTGGCAGCAGTCATGATAGCAACCAGAATAAGACCTCGTCGATGCCCAGGAAAATGCTGGGATCTTGTGAACACGTCAGCATCGGCTCTCAGATTTATGATATCGAGTTCTTCAGATCCGGCAATTTGTCGTTCTGGATCACATATTACAGGATTAGTCAGTGATTTCAGGGCTGTCAGATAGTAAGTTGCCGAAAAACCAAACAAGATGCCGAGAAAGATGGAGAAGGCGGCTCGGGAGAGCGGCATCCTGCATCCGCTTCGCTGAAAACGAGATCAATTGGAATTAAGATCAGCAGCTTGAATGTTTTCTAATTTAGGAACCGAAATATAGCAGAAAATGTCGGCGACAAAACAAAACCATGGAAGATGTTTTTGAAAGAAGTAGGTTCAGTGAACTCAGCCCGCGAAAATAATTCTACAGTATTTTTGGTAGTAGATCAAACTTGAATTATGCCTTACCGAATCGATAGAAAGCCGATTCGACTAAACAAAAGCCATTAGAAAAACGCCGAGAAAAAAACATGACGATAACTACCGTAAATCGTCTTTCGAAACAGAGAACAACCTGGTGACACATTTTCATTAAAAACGCGGCATATTGTTTACGATATTTACGTTTGTGGTTCAGAACCATTTTGTTTTTGGGTGCATTACCAAATTCTGACTCACCACTCGCATATTCTCTGTGTCTCGATTACCGGATGATTCGTCGAGCAAGAGTATCTGCGTCTCCTCGTCCACCGCCTTCTCTCCTCCGATCCGATACCGATTGATGCTGCTGATGGCTCTCGTTGCGAATATTGTTTTTGTTGCTTTTATTTTTATTTTTATTAATATCTGTTGGGTTGTTAGGTGTGTTCGTCAGGTGTGTCGCTGGTGGTCGTAGTGGGATAGTGAACTTCTCGCGGGTTTGATGATGAAGATGATTAACACTGAGAAGATGAGCAGGTGGCGACATATAATTGCGCGTCAGATGGCACTCTGATTCATCGATTTGCGTCGCGTTTTGCACCGCCGCCGCTCTTTATGTTGAAACTTTGAGCAGAAAGCTGAAACGAAATGTAAATTAATAATATAACCAGGAAATCAAACTAAGTGAATGTTGAAAAAATCGAGGTACAGTAACTGAAAAGATGAATGTAGTGTCGGAGGAAAACGTAAAAAGAGCACAGAATACGTTGAAATTGCAGTCAATCAGAAGCGGTTTTTGCAGAAAGAGAATCTACGGAACAAAAGAAGAAAGAAAATAAGGCTAGTAACGGATGGAAAACAGTGACTTAGCACTTGAAAGATCGTAGGAAGAAGAAACATAGAGACCCAACAATTAAAGTGGTGTGGCGCGGCGGTACGGGAAAATTCATGGAATTTCGAACGAATAATGAAACTTCCCTTCCTTCCCTTTCGGTTATGAATGATTGCGACATTTACGATCATAGAGAGAGAAAGAGACAGAATGATCGTCAATCTTCCTTTTTTCTACGAGAAAAAACACAGAAGTATCGGAACACAGAAGCATAAACACTCGAGATGTTTATTTCAACTAGATTGTATTCTAAAAATGAAATTTTCACTTGAAATTTTTCTAACCAAGCTAATTTTAATTTTTTTACCGAAACCTCTTCAAACACTGAAAATCAAACAGGTTAACAACTGCCACCGAAAGAAGTTTCTTTGACGAAAAGTCGCGCCGCATGAGGAACAAAATGTAAAAATTCACTTGTTTCTAGTCGAAAAGAAATGTTCGTGACTGATGGTTACTTCAAGATGAGAGGCGGAACGAAATGGAAAAATGATCACAAGGTGGGAATGTACCTACAGACTAACGCCCGACACATACCGAGCAATCCATCAATTCTTGATTGAAAAACAAAACAAAAACATATCAAATACACACCCAGACAGATAGAGAAATTATCTTTTGAACTGCGAAAAAATGTGTGAAATTTGCATCCTTCTCTCCTTTATTATCGGCCCATAAAATCACACATTGGAGGTATTATTGAGGTTGAGAGAGATCGAGAAGGAAACATATGATGTTACTCGGGAAGAAAAACCCGAACATGGTTTACGGAAGATCCGATTGAGTTCAATACTAGGTTAGGTTCGAACTTTCGATTTTTCGTATTCGGTGGGTCTAAAACTGATGTCAAACACATCCAAGTAACTACGAAGTTTGATTCATGAATTCAATAAAATGTGTAATTTAGAAATAATCAAAACTGGATTAAAATAGATATAGCAGAGATAAAGCGTAAATCAGTGATAGCCGAGACACAATGAGAAAAATCGAAAGAAATCGGAGAATAATTGTGTCAGACCGCTCTCGAACGAGAAAAAGAAAGAGTAAGAGGAAGAGAATCACACACTGTCGAGAAAAGCAACATGTTGCAACCACCGACTGACAAGAAGTAGAAGACTACGACAGCGTCTTTTTTTTTTCTTGCCTTACGACACTATTGTATTAACAAAACTATATCAAAAGATTGATAAGCATTCGCATAGGAGAAGACGGGTGGTGCCGAATGATTGGAGTGAGTGACAACATGAAAACTACCAGATGTTTTATTTCTACTCAATTTGGAAGCGAACAAGCGAACAAAGTCACCTGCAATTGACCTGAATGACTCAAAAAGCGTGAGGATCGGTAACTATTTAACTATATTTTCACCTCGTGATTCAGGAATTCAGAAGAGATAACATCGTTCTATTATAAACCTTCACAAGAACAGAGTGGGTGCTTTCTCTTTTTTAATTGGCCTTATGACGATTTTTATTTATTGGAAAGAGAGACAGGGAGGAAATTCGGAGGTTAGGGCGAACAATTTTCGATTCACTCTTTTTGAAAAAAAAATTAGTCGCTTTACTATTTTGGCAAATTAATTTCGGAGGATGATGGAAGACATAAAACGAGCGAGAAGACAGCTGAGAAACAGGTGTGACCTCGTTCTCGACACTTTTCTTAAAGTACACTAGTGAAATTTTTTTCGAACTAGCAGTTTTCTGGTATATTATATCTAAATGGCGGAAACTATTCGACCATGAGCATGTGGAAAAAGTTTACATAATACAGTAGGCAAATATGTTGGTAAACATGGTTTGAATCGCGATTCTGTTTGCTTTTTTTGCAAGATTTTTGGGAACTAAAAATATTTTTTTTGAAAAGTAAAAATGAGGTACATATATGGAAGCTTGGATAGTCAATTACAATATCGGAGAACAAATAAATTGTTGCAGAAACTGTCAAATCTCTGGTCAACAAGCTCAAAGAAACAACTACAAAGCAGAACAAAAGAAATCGAAAACCTCTCATGAACCATCACTTAAGGTACTTCAGAGTCTTGTGACATATTCATACTGCTAGCTCGAATAAAAAAAAACGGAAATCAGAGTTTTGAAACTATCAAGTGCAAACATACTCTTCAGAAGATGAACATCTAACAAAGTTGAATACAAGCACCGATTACCAATTTAATCTATCACTTCGTCGATTTTTATTCACCTTTAACGTGCAATTATCTCAATAGATGAGTAATGTTCGGACTAATTGCTAAGAGAAACGAAACGAAAGGTCATCTAGAGCACCACGGTAGACATGGGAAAACGGTCACACAGCCAACAACAGCAATTATAGCACATTACTAAAAAAAAAGAAGGGGAAGGTAAGAAGAGGAGATGAACACTTTTCGCCGGTCCGTTATACGAGAAGTTTTTTGCACTTTCAACCAGCAAACGGTTGCAGGGTGGAGAAAGATTAGTAGACGAAGAGACGCAGGGATCAGAGGTCGGAAAAAAGAAATGAAATAGTGGCAAGTGGTACGTAGACTGGTGCAACAGAAAGTGATTGGAGGAGCTAGATGAATGAGAGTGAAAGAGACTTAGACACATATGTCACTTGTAAACAATTCATCGCAGTTCTCTTGGGCTTTTGGTGGTTATGATGGTGGTAGTAGTTGGTGTCCAATCGAAATTGAAGATGTGAAAGATGGGTGTGTGACGAGAAATCGTTTTTATAATAATTTATATAATAAACACATTTGTTGAGGCTCCCAGTTTCAACATTGGATTGAAACGGGGGCGAGATCCTCATGGAGAAAAACATTTTAAACTTGATCAACTTTTTCATGGGTGATTACCGGAATAGAAAAGGGAACTGATACTGCGATAAGTGTAATATGTTAGAGAGGGAAAGTAATCTGAAATGATCTATACAAATAAAATGATAGTCGATCCTCTACTGACTATGGTGAACTTGAATCTGACCTCTCTATCTCTCTCACGCACATTATATGCGCCTTCTAACACTCATAATCCAAGATTCTCCAAAGATAAGTACATATGATAGTTCTGAAGAAAGAAGATGATGAAGCAGAAGCGGTTCGGCGTGCAAACAGTCTATCTTTGACCGCATCGGCTGAACCGAACTTGAAAAGAGAAAGCAATAAAAAATCTTTTCGCAACATTTTTTGGGTACGTACTTAATGGGAAACAATTCTATTGGAGGAACAGGATAATATGACAGGTCATTCAAAAAAGAAAACAAAAGTCTAGAAAACGTTGATAAGAAGCTAGTTAAGAAGGAAAGTGAGAACCACGTTCAATTCAATTCTAGATGAATAGGTTCAGGTTGCAAGAGAAAAAAACCGGGTCGAAAACGAAGAATTCTTTTTACGCATATTCGTCTACCCTTTTTCTGTAGAGGTCGATGAAAAGACGGCAAAGATAAGCATCACGGTCGGGGTCGGCTGATGCTACTACTTCTACCTACTATTCTTTTATTTTGTACAAAAATACCACGGAAAATCGATCTAGATATAAATATACGAAGAGAAGATTTATGGTCGATATCACGCTCTTTTGCTCATTTCAACCGTGTCCACAAATAGCAAATATTAAGAAAAACTATGCGTTACGTCTACTTTCATGACGATATATTTATGTCGAACAAAAAAGGATTGTCATCCATGAGAACATAATGTAGGACAAGGATGCTTATTTGCCGATGAACTAGCATCATAGCTACGGACAAAACGACACGCTTCTTCATCTCTATCGGCTTCCACTACCAATAGAAATGGGTCCGAAAGGAGAGAAACGAGCCGCGGCGCCACTGTTCAAACAGATTCACACGAGTGGGAATGAGGAGAGATTGAGTGGGGAACAGTTCTGGAGACAGCAAAAAAACCATCCGCTCTTTACAATTTTTTTAAACGTTCGGTTATCTTGTTTTCACACCCTGACCTTACTCAATATATCCCAGAGTTCTTACTTCATATGTTGGCATTAAAGAAAATTCGAACATCTAGATACGAACTAGTGAAAAAAGATTTTAGCCATCGGCGGCGGAGTTCCAAAAGTGTTTGCGGTCAGCGTGTTCAAACAGCCTTTATTCCGCGTTCGTTGACCTTTATTTTTATTTTGAGAGGAGACGGGGTAGGGGCGGGATTTTAGTAGAATCCGAATATCGGCAGAGGTGTTATTAGGCAAGACAAAAGAATAGAATTAGAAGAAACTGTCAGCGTTTCGGATAATGAGAAACTAAAGATGGCCTAGATTTAAATGAAGAAGTTTTACTTTGTCCTATATCATGGAAAATAAGCATGTAATTAACATTATAGGAAGGATCATCAGCAAGCCATAGTAGCCGTACTGGCCTCATGCCAAATTGATACAGTCATTTTTAGCAATGCAGGTGTACAAACATTTTATTGTTGCATGTAAGAACTGAAACCTATTTTTGAGATTCTTTAGAAAAAGCGTTGTAATTTTTGCCCTGAGATCTCATTTTGAATTTTCTTCAATGTTTGTTGAAGATTTTTTGGTGAATGTTGAAAGAACATAATGAAGCTAGATCAAAGACTCGTTTCAAATGATAACAATGTGATTGCGATGATATCGTATTTTATATTTTCTCTTCTTATCACAACATTTTTACAAGGGGTAAGAAGAATAATACTGGAGGTGCGAAATGTAACAAAACAAATTAAGTGCAAACAGAACAGAATGGTCGAAAATGAAACAATGCGACGGACGATGGATGTCAAGTAGGAAAAGGTACGGTTCAATAGGTAATAAGAACAATGAATGTTTTGTCCGTCATCTTAGATGCTCTCTGGCATTCCTATAGGAATTATTAATTGTATGAAAGAAAGATGTAAAAGAAAAGAGACGGCATAGTATTATAAATGAATTGGTTTGGAGGCCCATCACGGCTCAATCTCCCCTGACCGCAGTCGACCGCAGAAGAGGTGATTACGTGGAGAGAGGAAGAAAGAAGGAAGAATGCGACACCGAACTGCGCAACATCTGTGTGCGTGAACCTTCTGCGCAACACCGCATACGAGATGAGGAGGCGGAGTGAACAAGGATGACAGAATTCGATTCCAACATGGATAGTGTGCAAAAGGTATAACTACGCTCAGAACTTTTTGAGATAAAATGAGAGTATTGCATTGTGTGGCCTGATCATGTAGTAATCAGATTGATGCACAACCGGTAAGAGTAGATTGCAAGTCTTTAGCAGTTCAATTAGAATTGGAGGCATAAATTTCAACAAAAAAAAACTATTCCATCTAACACATTACCGTATAGAATTTTACGGTATTTTGTCGGAAAAGTGTGGCTAGATTGAAATAAAAGCGATGTCGTCTACAGTAAGCTTCTATAGAGATTATTAGTATTAACGATCGTATAACGAGATCTTTGATGAATTGAATCAAAAATCTTTTCGAAACAACGATTCGCTGGCATTTTGCCAGACAGACGAAGGAAAGGATAGATGTACTTTTAAGAGCGCATTCCTAATTCATTCAAGTTTTTTGCGGTCTTCGCAATTAATGTGACGGATAAGAGTAAAATGACAGAGAATACTAGTCTGACGTTTCAGTGAGCCGTTAGATTACAGTAACAAATCATGTCGTGCTCATTAGAAACGTGTGCACACTGTTAGATACATTCTGGAAACTGGGATAAAATTCGGACTAGTTGTATTTTACTGTTCAGTAAAAAGTAACATGGAAAGATCGTTCGATGTGGTATGTCTTTTCCTTTTTTGAGTGACACACGAAGACGTGGCAAAAAGCGTGTAGGCGTGTAGGAACCAAGGTCGGACAGGAACGGAGAAGGAAACATATCGTTTTCTCGTCGTACAGATGCACTTTAGCTAGGCCCAACACACAAATCTCATTTGATTACCAAACTGGGCATGTACACATACACAAACCGACACGTCCTCGGATCCGAAACGAATGCGAGGTGAAGAAGAAGAAGAAGAGATGAACGATGAAAAACGAATGAAACTAAGCAAGACAAGGAGTCAAGTCGATTTGAAAACGAAACGAACGGAATTGCCAACGATGTGAGCGCCGGACACAAAGTTGTGGCATCAGAAACGATGGGAATGGCTTCTGGCGCAATCATTTCTAGAAAAGGAGGCAACTACAAATGATGACGTCGTGGATGAGTGAGAAGAGAAAGGAATGGGGAGGACATAGTTAATGTAGAAACGAGAATGACTGGCGCTTTTCGTTAGTGTTTTTTTTTGAAATCAAACTAATTCTCCCTCTTTTCATAGACACCGGATCGCATTTAGCCGCAAGGCTTCTCAGGTGCGACGATTGATAAGGTGTATTCTCGACAATTCAAGTAGACGCTTTCTGGCGACAAAAAGGCTAAGAAAAAGTGTGGGAGGAAATTTAGAAGAAGCAGCAAACATCTGGAGAACACAAAAATTGCCCGCAATTTTGAAATAGTTGCAGCTGTAGAAAACCTTGGAACAGGGCGGTTGCAGTTCAACCAAGTTCAAATAGTGACAAGCCTGGTTGGCACTTTGTTCATTGAATGTGAGTTCTGGAGCTTAACTTGCGAAACGATCACGAGTACTTTGATCATCGAAACGGTAATATGAGAACTTGTTGATTTGTAAACATCAAATGTTTAAATGTTCACACTTTTCGAATAATTGAGTTTGGTGAACAATGGAAGGCTCGGAACCAATTCAATCATTTTATAACTTTTATTAAAGTTTCATTCTTTCAATTCACTGATCACCAAATCCCTAATAAGTATAACGGGACGAACATTTCGAGTAGTCAGATAGTCTAGGTCTTCGAGTAATCCAGATATGGAAAATCTCTGCCATTCCAATGATATATTCAATTATTTATTTGTTTATTTTTGCACATTATATTCAGATTGCGTCATTCTGAATAATAGATTCTCAATAATCTCATAAACATTTCGATTACGATCACACCCTTTCCGAATACATTCGCTCTCTATAATCCATTGTCCCAAACACACTGATAAGCCAGAAACAGTGACGCTTCAATTTACTGTTACCAAACTGAAGTCATCAAAACTCTGGCGATGTGTTTCTGATAAGATTCAATCAACCATTTATTGATGGAGTCCTTGTGCGCAACGAATACGCCAGTGCTGTAGGGCAGACGTCTTTCTCGTGACCCTCACTGGGTTCGTTTACTCAGCAGATGGGAGAGCCCTCACTGCGGGGCTATGTTAAGCTGCTTCTGTTGGACGGGGAGTACACACGAATTCATTTCGATTGGTCCTCGCTCGTTTCTTTTTTCTCTTCTAAAAACTTCTTTCCGTCTCTTTTGTGCCCGCATATGGCATGTCTCCCACTTTCCAGGTAACTTGCCTCAAAACTTGTCTTCTTTTTCGCTTCTTCGACTGCCCCATTCTTTATACACTTCCCGTAATGTAATGGTTATTCGGGAGAATCAGAAGCAGACGGAAAGGAAGAAGAAAAGTCATCGGCTTCCAACATTAAAACGGAATGGCTGTTTCCTCAATGAACGAAACGCAGAAACCGAAGAAGAGAGTCGAAGTGTTGGCAAGAGCATGCCATAATTTTGAGCACCTTTCGGAAAAGCTCAGAATGGCAACAATTCTGGAGGATTTCGATATTTTGTACGACATGGGCAACTACCAATTGGTCGTTGATGGACAGAAGACCCTAGATGAGGCAATTAAAGTAATTTTGAACACGAAGCGTAAAGAACGGAAAACCAATTAGTTATTTTCCAGCACAATGGCAAAAAACTAGTCGTCGAGTTTTTGCTACAAAAATGTGAGGAAGAAGCGAGTTATCCAGTGAAATCAGGGAAATTCGAGAAAGTGGCTGATCCGGATGAAGAAGTACTAGTTACAAGTTTAACGGTGAGGACAAAAAAAAACAATTACAATAACGGAATGTCAGAAACCAAAAAAAAATTGAAAAAAAAAACTTTAAAAATGCCTTGAGTTACCGTAGTATATTTTTTAATTTTGTTTTTCGCTGCAGGACCCAACGTCCTGTCCAGTTACCCCTTTAAACATCTACGGTATCATTAAACACTAAATTTTTCTTATCAAATCATTTTTTTAAAATTTAAAAACAAAGCAAAGCAAAACCTCAAATTGGTTTCGAATTCAGGTTGGTCGCATGAGTAATGCTGGATCACTTGCTGGAAAGTCGTATGGATTACAAAGTCAGACTAGTAGATACTCCGAAAAAGTGCGTAACATTCCAGGGAGGTACAATCTTGGACGGTAAATCAAATAATTGTTGCTCGGGAAATAATAAAAGTTAAATTCAGAAAAATTGGCGAAGGCTCACTCGGATCTGTTTACATAGCGGAATCAAAAAAAGGTGGAACATATGCGGTAAAAATCGTAGCCAAGCATGGTAGACATCTTCCCCAAGAAGCTGATGTTGATTATCTAAGTGCGTTTGCATTGAAGTTGAATATTAATTAGCTAGATTTTCAGAAATGCTACGACACGAAAGGATTGTGGAATATATGTATATCATCGAGCCATCAGGATCAAACGATATACATATCTTAATGGAGTATATGCATTCTGGATCTTTGAAAGAGTACATTGAAAGAAATGGACCTCTTCATCATGAACTGGTGAAAGCTTACACAAAACAGGTAAATTAATAGTTTTGTTTGAACGTTGTGAGTTATTATTTAAATAGTTCCAGATTCTCGAAGGTCTTGATTTTCTGCATTCCAAAAACATCATCCATCAAGACTTGAAGCCAGCGAATCTTCTTTTAAAAAATACCCACCGAGAAAGATTAATAAAAATTGCTGATTTCGGATCCAGTCGATTCGCTTCTCTCAGGAAACAACGATCTGGACAACAAGGGAGAACGCCAAAGTACACTGATCCCGGTGTTTCACTCGGAAGAGACATTCCGGGAAAGAGATCTGACATTTGGAGTCTTGGAGTGATTGTCATAGAAATGTACACGAGAGTTTATCCATGGGATATCGAAGGAGAGCATCCAATCACTGTACCGAGAATCCTAGATGAAAGTCCGCCGCGAATTTTGGTTAGTCAATTGTTCTCAAATTCAAAAACAGCGAATCTCGGGCACGAGTATAAATAATTTTTCAGACATCCGATAAAGTAGACGAAAATTTGGTACAAATGGCGAAACTGATGCTCCTGCCAGTGATCCAACGTCCGTATGCGTCTACTCTCCTAGATCTTCCGGTGTTACAAGAATCTTCGCAGAACGATGACCCTCATTCGGAATCGGACGACGATTACTTCTAGTTGTTTTCTTCTAGTTTTTATCTTCATATTTCGCTTACATAACACGAGTGTTTCCTGATTCTAGTCACAACAATTTATGTACATAAAAAGAATTTTTTAATATTGTTCTGAAATTAGTTCAATCTGACTGGTATTCACCATTTTTTCTATCTGTTGTTTTTCGTTTTCAGAAGGAATTCAATAATAATTAAAAACTTTCAGTCATTATGGATATGCTGAACACATTAAGAGACACCCTTAGCAATGTGCAAGCTGAGCTAAGCACAGGAGTGGAAAAGTTGCGAATGAACGTGACGGCGAATATGGCTGCTCAACAAAAGTAAGTGTTCAAAGTACGATTAATTCACCATGTACCCACGTAATAATAGTCACCTAAATTTGCATAATTCATATGTTAACCTCTTTTCGCTACATGTCGCGTTTTATACATTTCATTTCGTAAAGTTTCACAAGTTTCAAAATTGACCAAAGTTTTCAAATTAAGAATGTATTTTTGGAGCACTGAGCAAGTTTATCATTCAGAATATTCCAAGAAAATTTTAACTTTCAGAATATCAACTGAATCTATCAACGAAATTCTAAACACTTCTGCTGGAAATGAATTACTTCAAAAGTGAGCTGTGCAACTTTCCCAAATTTTCACATAGATTTTATATTTCAGTTTTCAAAATTTGATGACTGAGCTGGAAGAAAGCGGTGCAGAAGGTGGCCGACTTGCCAATCTCTGCAGTACTCGTATGGGACGATGTCAACAAATGTGCAAAGAAAAAGCTGACGCTGTTATGGAAATCGACGAATTTTTGAGAAACTCTGCGGAATTTGATAAGAAAATCCGCGAAATGAGCGGTCAGATCACAAAGTTATCCCGATTCTGTAACCAAACTGAACAAGCTATGACTTACTTGGAGGCTCTTTGCGAAGTGGCTCATACCGAAGGAGAAGTTGACTTGATTCGTCAACAAGCTAGGTCAGCTGCTACGATTGTACAAATTGAATGTGACTCACCTAGTGTTTTAACATGTAAGTATCCAACTTTGTGTTTGAATACTCTCAACTAGTTATATTTCAGCCGCACTTCGTTCTCGCCCAGAAGATGCAGCGAAAGCACAGCAGGAAGAAGTAATGTTGGAAGAATTCTTGTCTTCAAAGAGCATGCAAATTTCATAAATTATCTCCTATGGAGACAACTAAAATTTAACTGTGATCCCGATTGAATTCCATGTTGGTTGAACCAATTTCTTTTCCTTCTGTAGGTACTATCTTAATGCCGATCTTTCAACTATCTTTCCCATGCAATACTCTCATTTCATATTGAACGCAAGGCATATTAGAGCAATATTAGCTTTATTTTTGTTTTATAACTTGAAGTCGTCTCGAAAACCATGTACCTTCCTTGTATTTATCGTTATTTCGGATACACACATTTGTTAATTTTTCCTAATTGAATAAAATAAATATAACAATGGATGATTTCAAGAAAACATTTAGCTTTGACAGGTTGCTTGCTCCAATATTGATAAATTTAGTTGTGAAATCTCGCTTGTGTAGTCACCAGTACGCGCAAACACACTCTTGCCCAGTAAATTCACGCGCGTGATCAGGAAAAATACTAGTTCAAAATTGATTGTATTCTACACCTGAAGACGTGCAGATCATTGTTTTGAAAAAAAGTCAGAACATAATACATTTTCAAATGTTTTTTCACTAACCTTTTTTGATAATTCTTATTTAGTAAGTAGAAGCAGAGCTTTTCTTATGTTTTAGATCTTAAAATTTATAAGTTCTTAAAAAGTGTTTGAAAAGAAATTTCAAATTTAATTTGAACCTTCTTCAGACGTCGACAGCGGACATTCGCCGTCAACGGAAATAGATCAATAAATGAATGGATAGTCTGCGAGCAGTTGAGAGCAAGTCATCTCCAGTAGTTTTGCATAGAATACGCAGGCATTCACATACGGTGGCAGGAGTACCCATTCCTGGTGAGACCCTTTCTTTATCCCAAAATTGCCTCTTCAGTAGTTTTATTATATAGATAATAGCCAATAAACTAACTATATTATTTGTAATTTCCTCAATAAATGTGAATATGAAAACGACAATAACCCCGTTGTTGTCAGGAATCGCAGCGGATGGCATCGGCTCGCCGACAGACCACGCTCACACTCCGCCTGGTGTGCTGACTAAAATCGATACGATTCAGACGAAGAAATCGTCTGTTGGCAGCAGTGGCAGCGTCTTATCGGCGCAATTCAGGTTCGAGCGGCTCTAAATGTAGTGACTCCATTCCTTAGTATCGATTTATAATAGCCCCCTATTTTCCCAGTCGGACTAGGTTCTGAAATATTTCTTATTTTTCTTCTTACAAAATAATTCGACTTTTGATTTTCAGCGCTATTAACCCAAGGAGAATGATATGCAAAAATTGTAATAAGAAGATCAATTGTTTATGTAAAAAATGTACGTTAGAGAAACTGAAACTCTACTCACGACGGGAGAATATCACTCAACGATTTGAAGAAAAAGAACGACTTCAAGCAGAAATACTTGCATTTATAGATCCAACGGTAGATTTCATAAGGGTTATATTGATCTAATTGTATTTTTTATTTAAGGAATCTCTGAAAGAGCGGATAACAATGAAAGAAGACAAGCTGATGAAGCTGAGAGTGGCAGTTGAAAATGCAAAAATGAGAATCGCCATGAAACAGAACGAAGTTAACAAATTAGATTCAACTCCCCAAGCTAAACCATCTCAGTTCGAAAATGTTTTTTCTTCTCAATCAAAGTATTTGGAGAGGGCGGCTATAAAAAAACAAGAAAGAGCAATAGCTTTGGCGAAACTAGAAGAAAATGTTGCCCAGAGACGTCTTCAGTACTGTGTTTCTGCTTGCCGTATTTTCCCAGTTCAAGTTTACGATGTGAATGTGGAAAGTGTAGCTCTCAAGTCAAAAAATTCTAAAAACTGGGCCATGGTGAATGATTCTGAGTTACAAACGGGACTTCGAATTTCTGTGAGTGAAAAATATTCTCATAGTTTTTAGAATTCATACTTTTCAGATTCGGAACTCATATATAAATGACAAGTTACGTGCTAAACTTGCTAATCAGTTATCGAATGGAACTATCAGTCTCCCGTTGGAACTTCATCCTGCATTCGCCGCATTCACAAACACTCTCCAATTAGTTCATCTGCTGAGCGTTATTTTCAATTTTCGTCCACCAGAAACTCTTTCTCATCATGACCTTTGCATTCGTGAACGATGGACCAAAGATTCACTTAATCGTGATTGGTCAAATCTTTGTGATGCTGTGATCTACCTTTGCGTCTTTATTGGAATGCCTCCGGCTAAACTGAAGTACGTGGATCCACATCATAACCTAATCGCTCTCGCTTCTTTCGTGGTCAATGATGTCAAAAACATTAATCGGATTGGAGTAAGATTTTTAAATAAAAAAGTACATGCTAAACAGTTAATGTTCCAGAGTCGCCCAACTTGTGATTTATCAGAAGTTCATAAGCTTATTGAAGCTCAAAAACCGGAGGACTGCTCTAAGAAAGAAGAGCTTGACGAGTCATGGACATTTGTAGACTAATAACCCGTTTTCACCTTGTATCATGTTTGTATATTTTCCAGTGCTCTGTTCATAATTTTCTGTTTTTTTTTCTTCCTGAAATCATGTATCGCATTTTTCACTCCCCCTTCCCCTTTTTATGCATTTCCATATATAACAATTTTAAAACCTAATTCTCTTTATTCATCATTTTTAAGGGTTTTCTCGTTTTAGACATGTTCAAGCAGAAGATCCTGCGTCACAGTATGCATCGAAGCCAGTCTTCATATCAACTGCAATCTGGGTCAACAGTTCACATCCGACCTTATTAAACTTTGCCAAGGTACCCTTCGCTTCTTCGAGAAGCTTTTTCAAACTTGTCTCTGCGGCATCGACTAGAACTTGATCTGGATTTTTCTTCGATTTCTTGTTGGCGTAGTCTTTTTGAGCCTTCTTCAGCTGAGTCATCTGCTGATCACAATCTTTGCATTCAATATCCTTGAAGCTGATTAGTTTGGCGAGAATCTTTCCATTGATGTGATCTTGCAAGCTACTGCAAGCAGCGTATAGTTTGTCAAACTGATCACCAGAACGAGTGAAAGCGCTTGCAGAATTCTTCATCTACAAAGACAAAACAGTTGTTTCTATCTTTTCCAACCAATGAAAACTAACTCCTCCACCATATGTTTTGGCAGCATACGATCCTTTTCCATATGGATGCTTCTTCTCCTGCTCTCCGACGCTACTCGAAAAATTCTTCATACTTTTGAGAAGGTCTCCTGTATTCTCGAATATAATACTAGCATCGTCTGCGAGAGCAAGAATTTCTTCATCGAATTCAGCTCGATCTCTGAATGTTCAATCTAAGTTGGGATATTCGAATGCTTACATCATCTACTGACTTCAACCACTTATTTCCCTCGCCGGACTTTGATTTTCCCATTTCGTCGACAACTTTTCCGAATAATGAAGCGAACAAGAACGAATTGTTCAACTGATCTCACTTTTTGTTTGAGCCTTGTAAACGTGTGTTTGGAATGAAAAGTTTCGATAGGTTCACGTACAACATTTCTTCAATGGAACTGTTTTATTAAGCGTTAATATTAACTAGTACAAGTAAGGCACATTATTTGATTGACACATCTAAGAGAAACCGGCAAGCAATAGTTATCATGAATCGTTTTCGTCCCGCTTCGCTTTCAAATCATGGAAATGGCGCCGATTGGTGACAGTATCCATTAACATGATCTTTCCAATAACTTGGTTTACTATCATTTTTGGCAGAAATCCTTTCAAATCAGCGAGCATTACGACGTCAGTCAGTGTAGTTTCTGGATTAGCTGGATTTGGACGGAAACGTGCACCAGCCAAATGAAGATGAGCCCTATACATCATAAAATACGTGCATGGTTTAGAAAAATTTCGAATTTTGCTATTTATAACAAAAACTCACCGAACTTTTCCCTTATGCTTTGACTTGAAAGATGGGACAGCAACGCTCCGAGAAGCCAAAATGTAACCATCTTCTACTTTTCTCCAAATCCTTGCTGATACGAATTCTCGACCACTTACAACCAGAACGTCATTATTCCCATACTGAAAAATGTGCATTTTTATTATTTTCCAGGGATTGGGTTTTACCGTAACAATATCGAAGTTTGGAGTTGGTGAAGCGATAACTGAAGCGAAATTGATATTTTGATTCCATTGTGGCAACGTCTCCATTCCATCCCATGTCTCTCGCATAACAAAGTCTGCTGGCATCGGGAGTTCAGTTGAAATTGTTACCATTCGTCCATGACGAGTATCTTTTGCAAAAACAATATCTCCATCATTATTTGATTCATCTTTGAACCATCCAGTCCGACTTTCGTACTTTTCATCATTGAAAATAGCTTCGACTTCTGCAAACACGTCTCCTGCTGTTTGAAGGGCTTTTGAGTACTAAAGTTCATAATTAAGTAAAAACACAAAAACAATTTTGAAACTCACTTGTTCATCGTCTTCTCCCAGAGTATCCGTTACACCATATAAAGTCAATGAATTTTCATCACTCATCGCTGAAAAATCGAACTGTTTTGGTTGAAATTTCACCTGTATTTTGTTCTGATTTGTTTAAACAGCAGATGTTTGAGTCGCACAAGTCAGACATCAAGTCTACAAATTAGTAAACAAAAAACAAAAAAAAAAGGATTAGGGTTCAGAGTCCGCACTTTCGCGTCAATGTGTTCACAGAACTTGGATTTTTTCATAACTTCGGAACATTTTCACTGGTTGAAAAATCTGGATTGAAAAGGAAAACACATTTATTTTCTCAATAAAATTACAAACAAAGAAGAACAATTGATTCTTTTGAAACATACCCGACCCTAATAATAATAAGCATAGAAAAGCGAAGCGTAACCGAGTCATCTTGTTCGGAAGAACTGAGGAAGCTGCATCAAAGAATGTAGAGAAGGGGATGACCGACGGACAGCTGGTTCAAAGGAGAGTTTTTTGATTTATGGGGAGCACGATTGGAAGAAAAGGTGGAGAGTTCAACAGCTGCTCAGTTTCACATCAAGGCTTTCTGGAATGTTGGAAAAAGTTCATGTGTTTTGACCCCTTTATTCAATGTCGTAGAACAAATGAATGTAATTTGTTATACGACAGACTTTTTTTAGATTATTTAAAAGTTGGAGAACTCACCATGAAGGAAGAAACTCTCAGTTTGGTCAGAAACTCTTGTGTCTTTGGAACAATGACTTCATAATCTCCAGCTATTTGATTGGTACACGTCAGGAACTATAAAGAAAGTATATGATCGAACCAATATAGATTACTAACCCCGTTTCCAATGTAATTTTCAATCAGTTTGCAATCCGCAAAATGTTTACTGAAGCTGTCTCTGACTATTGCATAACTGTCAGGATTGGCACGATGATTGTAGAGATTGAATGTTGTCATTCCTGAAAGCATAATTATTGTTATAGATTCAAAACACAGTGAACTAAACCTTTTAACCCGATAACTTTCGAAAGACTATCCAAGAATTCTGGAGTTCTTGCTTTTTCTACCGGACAGAAAATGCCATCAGCAGGCTCATTGTTATGACAGGCATCTATTAGAACTGCATCCGAAGTTTCATCTTGAACGTGAGACTGTAGCTAGGGACATTAAAGCAATAAATACCTCTTTCAGCCATCTTTATAATATAATCAGCACCATCCCCAATCAAAATTTTCGAGTTATTCTTATCTTTGTATCCAAACCATTTCTTTGCCAGATATCCAGACTGTGGGTCAATATCAATTCCAGTTACATTCATCTGAAGACAATTATAATTGGACTATTATGTTTATCGAGAATTACATTTTTGAAGTGATGTCCCAAAAACGAAATTAATCCACCTGTACCAACCCCGAGACAAGTGATGTTAGCTCTGGTATCAAGATCAACAGGGAAGTGTCCACTGGTGAAAAGAGTAGCTGGAAAAAGTAGTTAACTGTCGGTTTTGATAACTGAAATATGTACTGAATTCGACTGCATTTGGAGTGTGTATATCCATCGTTCCAATATCAACAAGCCAAATCGAAGTGTCAGCAGTACTTTTGCTTTTGAAAACTGGTTGTACTAGTTTCGAAACTGATAGAAATCCTTTAGTAAGAGAAGCTACAGGTGTCAAGAATCTGGCAACAAACCATGATCTGAAATTAAAATTAATGCAAGTGAGAACACTTTTTCATAAATTACCCATCTCTCAAATATCCCATTCGATCGACAATATAAAGACACGTGGAATTATCTCTTGGGTTTTCACATTCAAGAGCTCTGAAATGTGTAAAATTTGAATGTTGAAGTTCCCAACTGGACTTACATCACTCTTTGTGGTTTTTCGCCTTTGAAATATTCCTGAACCTCATCAAAAAACTCATCATCCGTCAATTCTTTCCCTTTCAGACAATAATTAGCTGCTTGAATGACCTAAAATTCCAGATAAGTTTCCAAGTCATAAACTTCAAACTTACAAAAAACAAGCAAACGAGAATACAAACAGTCTTGATCATAGTTCTTCCCTTCTGGAAATGATGGTTCCATTAGAGTTGAAATCAACAAAATGATGACAATTAACTCATGTTTTGTTGTGCATCTACGTGGAATAACAAGAGAGTAGAGTTCTCACTAAAATATACTCCGAATTGATTCGGATAGTTCAAATTAAAGTTCAACAAACGATCTTTACAGGTTTCCATGTCAAACTTCCTCTTTGGAAAGGATTAACAACTCTATAAATAGTGGGGAGACATGATCAAACGAGAAATAAATCTTTTTGAATGTACTACTGATTTTTTTTTAAAAGGAATCAAATGGAAACGCTTTCTATTATGGGTTAAAAAAAATCATATACTATTCTCACCCTCATCGGAATGTACATCATGTTTATTTTAAATTGCTGCTAAAGTAAACTTTACAACTCTTGAAAGTTTCTTCTCTAAGTGCAAACCACGTGGATGCGCCGTGCTCCACTTTGTTCAACAATAGTTTTTTTCACTGTTCCAACAAATAATATAAGAGACCGAGTGAAATATTTTCATGAATCAAACTTACTTTTCTTGGAACTGTTTTTGTGAGTTTTGCAAAACGAACCATATTCCAGTCAAGTCGAAAAAAAACTGGAATCGAAATATGAAGAATGAGAAAGATTCTCGCTATTCCGATCATTTAATTTCTCATATATTCCCATCCCTTCCCGTCCGTTTACGATGATTTTGGTTTCTTTTATAGTCGCAGTATATTTTCATGGGAACCTTATGCGGCTCTCGATGATTGGCTTTTTCGTTCTTTTTATTCCCTGAACGGTCAAAAAGAGAAATTTTTAGGTAAGAAATGATGTTTTATAGTTTGATTACTGTATCTGAAATTTAATATCAAACAATGTAAATTTGGATTTAAAGAATAATGTTTCGTTGAAAGTGTAGTAGGTGATAATGAAATAAATTAGATCTTCAATTTTAAACTTCAATAATATCTAATAATACATATTTATTTTCAAAATCTGAAAATCATTCCCAAATGACTCTGAGTTTCACTTCTCCCTGTGGTGGTCCATAATGTTCAGCCCATGCTCCTTCGCAAGTACATCCCTCTGGAGCCGGAATATGATAAACTCCAAAATGATGTCTCTCTTCCGATGGAAGCTTCTCTAGACCACCACGATAAATGAGCACAATGGTCAATGTCTGATTATAATCGAGTACTCCAGTCGCCGGTTTGATACGAAACAAATCATTTCGAGTGCATTTCACTTTGAATGCCTGCTTCATTTCACTTTTATTCGTTATCTTCAGATACGTTTTCTGCTCTTCTTGCGGATCAGCTCGAAATTTGACCTGTAATTCAGAAAAAAGATATTAGAGATGAATGAAACATTTACTTGCCTTATCAGCTGGCTCTGTGGAAATGTATTGTTTTTTCTCAGCCATTTTTACGAATTGACCTTACGAATTGGTTAATTGAGAAGTGATTTTCAAATGAGTTTTTTTTTTAATTTTGGGAACAATTTTTTATTGAAAGAACAGCAAGCGTGGTCAACACGTTGTCAAAAAAGCCTCGAAAATGAATGTTTCTTTCAAGTTTCTACAAACTGCCCTTCTATTACAGGTCTCGCGGTCGTTCTTATAATCCCCTCGTTCTACTTCAATACTGTTTGCTCGTCTTGTTTTAATTCCAATTATCTTCCACCCGACGTAATACAAAATTGTTGCGTCTATACTAGATAAGATCTCTATTTTGACACCGGAAATGCGATATTCTGTTGTTCTTTTGTTTCGAAAAAACAACATGTGGAGTCCGAGAGAGTATCACAGATAATTATGGCTCGACAGTAGCCATAGAGTCCCTTTTCTCGCCTCATCTGACATCAAATAACAAAAGAAGAATGTTTGTTTCTGTGGAAGAAAAAGGAAGGAAGGAAGACGAGAAGACGCTTGAAAAGGCAATATCGACATGAGAAAAACCGGAAAGTGCCACTTTGAAATGGGTCACATTTATATATTGGATGGAAGTGTCAGAAGTATCGGAAGAGATTCGGAAGAGCAAAGAGTTCCGAATGATGGATATAAAATAGAGGAGAAAACAGGAAACAATCGACAGAGAGCAGTTCAAGATTACTGTAGTTTTCTGAGAAGTTTCGTAGAAAACCACACAGCAGATGATTCATCTACAGGGTGGCCCATAATTACGGGCACTACTTCAAGTTACTATTACTCCAAAACTAAAAATTCAAATTAGCTGAAATCATGCAAAACGATTAATAGATGTCTAAAGATAAGACATCAAAAAAAATTTTCCGAATCCGTCACTTTTCGTTTTCGGGAGACCGTGACGACTTCATATGTGGACATCAGCTGTGGCACGCGCATAAATGCGGGAAAGTTGCACTCGTCGCAGAGCCATTTGCACTTTTTACAAGCTCAATTTTGTTCTGTATTATGCTTAGACCATCCTCTTGAAGTTTCCAAAGGGAAAAGTCCATGGGATAACATTTAGCTGAGAGAGGATGCAATATGTCCACACAAAAAATATGGCTTTACACCACCAATAAACCGATTTTTTGAAAATAAACCACGATTGGTCACAGAATGACCCCGAATCGTGTCCAAATCAATAAATGTAGTTTCCAAAAACAAAATATTTACATCTTATTTCTCAATTTGCTGCTCTCTGATAGAGTTTCTGATGGATTCATCGATTTTTCAGTATTTTTTGATATTTCAACAAATGATGTTACGCTGGTATTTTGAGCTGCTCGAGAAAGTAAATGCTTACTTCAAATATTAGTTTGATGACTCTGAATAACTACTTCAGAGATTTGGAAGTCATACTAACTGTTAGCCGAAAACTATCCTATGTTGAAAGCCGTTCTCTTAAAATGCCTCGCCATGCGTGCCATTCAGAGGATTTTAGAGGGAAAATTTCCGGATACTATCTAATGCCAGTGCCTTCAAACATGTCCTATTGAGCTGAAACTTTCAGAAATATTAAATAACAATCCAAATATCAGATTTTTAAAGTATAGAGCCATCAGAAATTTGGAGACAGATTACACCATCACTATCTGTCTAGTGCCCGTAATTATGGGCCACCCTGTAATGATTGCAGAGTATATCAAGAGAGGATTAATCAAAAATACCAAAAAAAGTTGATAATATTTACAAGTGTTCATTAATTTTCCATAGAACACAATCACAAATAAAAGTTCATAGTCTCTTTGCATCCGGAATTCCTTAAAGAATCACACAACATCCAGTCGTTTTTTGTTTCTCTCCAGTTGCTTTTGCTGGAGTATTACCAATTGGTTGAGGAGGTGCTGCTGGTGTCAGTTTACTTTTGATATGCTCCGATTGCTGAACATCTCCAGATCCTGTCACTGGTCCTGTTGCGGCTTGAATAGGCTCTTCCTTTTTCACTTTCTTGCTCTGTTCCTCTTGTTTCTTCTGCTTACGGCTTACAGTCTTCGGTTTGACTTCCTTTTCTTTCACTTCTTTTTCTTTAACTTCATCACTGAGAGATTGAGTTTTTTGAGTCATCTGAAAATTAAATGATAGTAAAACTATTCATATTCCTTCCTTACAAGTTTCTTTTTCTCCTGTGCTTCCTCTTCTTTACTCGTCTCTTTGCTCTCTTTACTCTTACTCTCTGTACTACTTTTCTTCTCTTTTATCTTCGTTTTCTTCTTTTCTTTTACCGGATCATCGTCTTCACTCAAACTCAATTCCACATTATCGTAGCCTTTTCGCTGTACTACAGCAGTCGCCATATTTTCGTTTTTTGCGAGCTGAAATATAGAAGGCGTCAAATGATGAATATGCTAATATAACAATACCTTGCCGTAATCGTCAATTTAGTTTTCCAAATAACAGAAAAATGATTGAAAGGAAAGTGAGAAGACTCGAGTATTGGAAAAGGTCACTTGGTATTCAGAGTTCACGAAGAAAGTTTTAGGAAAGGTCTCAATAATCACCACGTGAGCATAATGGATCATGTGATTATTAGGATGAAATCCAAAATCTCGAGGTGTGAGAAATGACCCAATAAAACTGAACAGATCAGGATAGAGCTGGCCGAGTAAGATCTTTCAAATCCTTTTATTTGAGTTTCTTTCATCGGACTTTTCAGACACTTAATAACCTAACTTCACCAGCCTGAAACTTGATCTAAAAAGATTCAGTGCTTCACTTAGTCCCTTTTTGTTTCTACTTCTGAAATTCTGAATTTTCTTTCAACCCAATTCTACAGTAGTTACTTCCTTTCTACTAGTACCCATCTCTTTACTGCAATTTCCTCTCATCAAGTGTCTCATTTGTCACTTTCCGGTACTCTTGTCTTTTCCTAAAAGTGTTCCTATCAGAATTTTCAATTCTCTTTCCTTTTCTCTCAAGATCCCTTCTTTTCTTCCTGAAACATGTGTTGTAGATTCCGTAACTTTTAGTTCTTCTTCTTCTAGTTTCAATTTACTTTTAATTCCTATTCTTTTTCTTTTCCATTTTGAAAGGAGCCTCGTTGCCTTCTTCTTTTGACGCGATAAAAGTTGGACCGGTGAGACGATGAATAGAGAAATAGTATGGGAAGATGAAGAGACGCAGAGTATCCCTGGAGAAAAAAGCTCAATTAGTTAAGAGAGTGTTGCCGAAGAAAATGAATCAAAAGCCGAAGAAGTGTGAAAAGAAGAAGTAAATGTAGAAGTAAAGTTGGAAAGATGACGTGGCAAGATAACAATGGAAAACGCATAGTAGAAATCATGAAGTTAGGATGTGAAGGAAAGAACTATCATCAGTAAGGATACTGTAGAGAGGTTGGGCTAGGAGAGTCGACTGATAGGTCAGGATCTATTCTACCGTAACCTAGAAAAACTAAAAATTTAATTAAATTTTAAGATATTGAATTCATAAAGTTAATCTCTATTACTTTAGCATTTCGAAGGTCCTGAAAGTCGTCTTACTGTAGGAAATTCAAGTAATCCATCTGATATTTCTTCTCAAATGTCGTTTCAAACAATCCCTTTTGCTCTTTCTACTCATTATTTTCAAATGCTTCCTTCAAAAAGTAATAGTATCTAATAAGAGATTTGTGTGCTTTCTCTTTTCCCGATTCATTCAATTCTTGCGTAGTCCTCCATACAACACAGAAGCCATCAAAAAGGCACTCGAGCATCTGTCAAATGTCTCGCATCTCTTCATATCACACACTATTTCGTCTATACGGTAGTCAGAAAAGAGGAAAAAAGACACCTGGAGGCAAGGATGCCGATTAAGGGCACGTCCTTTCGACTTGCCGACGCTTGTCTTCTTTTTCTCGACCCTCAAAAGCTTCTCGGATTTATGGCACTTTTTATGAGCGGATTGAATCGAGAAAAGGGAGGAAGAGTTTGGAATGGATGAACACCTGCACCAATTGATAGGGGCTTAAGCATGGGATGGAAAAAGCAAAGAAATATACGATAATTACAAGATTAACCTCAAAAGAGAATAGGTGGGGGAAAACAAAACGGTTTTTGGAGCATTTGAATTTTGAAAAAAAATGGAAGAGGTGGGAAAAGGACGGTAAAGATCATTACTAGACAGTAACACTTTTTTTTTAAAAATGGGAAGAGTTGGCAAGGACTGGAGCAGCGAACCAGGAAAAGATTATTCTCAAATTATGAAGTTTCAACTAGGTACACGATGATAGGATAATGATTTTCAGTATTCAGAAAACTTTGAAAGCAGAAGAATGTTCCAAATAATAACAATGGCATCAGAATTGGAATTAGAGGATATTTTTAAACAAGTTTCGTCAATTCAATTCTGAAGTCCCTTACCATCTAGCTTTTTTATCAGAACAACTCAACTTCTCTCTCGTTCAATTTCAGCAAATCCTGCAGAATGTTCCCTTTTCAATGCTCCTTTTTATTCTATACAAACCAATTGCATTTTGTACAAACAAATGTTTTTATTTTCTCAGTTTCCATCATCACTAACATCATTCCCTTCTTTTCTTTTCTTTTCTTTTCGACATGTTGTACAAACAAAGATTACCGTGAAAAAAGAGAAGAAACTAGAAGCTAATCCGGAGTATTTCTTGACTCTCAATTCCAAAATCCAATTCCTTTTCGTTCGTTTTCTTGCTTCTTTCCTTTCCATCCACCTAATCCCTTTCCCTTTTTCATTAATTTTTTGTGTGTCGTCCATCAAAAAAAATACAATTGCATTGGTGGTTTACTACTATTGATGGGTCTCGAGAATGTTTTATTGCGTAACTTCTTGCTGAGAAAGAGCAGATGTTTTTCATCGGATTATGACTTTTTCTAAACAAGAGAAGACGATACGGTAGTTATGGTCATTTGAACAATACTAAACTATTCCCGTCCTTCAAACCATATGGAAACATTTGTTGCCTTCTTCATCTTCTACGTCTTCAGATGAATGATCGTTTATACGTTCCCTCTTATTATGTAGTCGACACGGATCCCTTTCAACACCCCTTGACGCCGCTTTGTCTCTCATTTAAAATGACAGTATTTTTGGGAGAAGAAATGAAGAAGGAAAAGATATATAGAGTCATTTACTAAATACACAATTAGGAAGAATGAATGATTTCGTTTCTTTTAGATCCAGATTGTTCTCAGGAATAGGAACTGAATGATGCGGCTATGAGCAACCAATGGAGATTGGGATGAAATATATTGTTCTGAAAACTGTTAAATTTTTGGACCTTTCTTGGGATGCCGTTCTATTAGAGGGGATACTCCAAAAAATTCGTAGATCAAGAAAAGTTTCTAGCCAATTCAGATTTGTTTACAGATATTTTTCAATCATCTGGATTACCGAATCCGGACCATCTCCATTTGAATCCCCCAACTCCAATCCAGCAACTTCTTCATTTTTCATTCGAAACATTCAACATAATGTCAAATTTGAAAAGTAAGGAGACCTTGGAAAACGGGGCTCCGAAACTTGATAACTATGTATGTATTTGGCAGTGACTTTCTTCTCAAAAGTATCGAAGCTTTTGACGTCTTTAAGTGGCAACACACAGATCAGGTTTCCAACTTCTTCATGTCTTCTTCTTCTTCTTCTTCTTTTCTCTTCAATTCTATTCCATCAGAAAGAGTGAGAAGATGAAGAGGTCCCAAAAACTACCGTAGTATTCAAAAACTAAAAAAGAAAAAAAAGGGGTCCGGATGTTAGTTAGTTAGAGTTGTTGTTGTTCAATTGGTAAGTGAGTATGTGTGGTTCGTGACATAAAAAGAGTCAACTGGGGGGGAAATGGAAAAAGAATCGAATAATAAAAGCGATAAAAGTGAGTAAGTTGGGTTGAGGGCAATGACTCTTTCTGTCTTTCCTCTTCTCCCATTCCAACACCGTCGTCGTGTTTTGTTCATTTTGTGGTGTCTTTCCATGTCTACTCAATTAAACACGCATTTAGACGATTAAGTTGGGTGAAGAAGAGAAGAGTAGAAGTGAAAATATATTGGAATAAAGAGAAGAGTAGAATAAGGACCAAATAGAAAGAAGAAGTAACAATGACCATTTTGGGTGATTGAAATATGTTTCAACTTGGATAATGAGTATTCATTTGGTTTGTGTGGTAAAAGGTTTGAATTTGAATTCATTTATAGTTAGGCAAATGCGTCATCAAGTATGCTCAACATCACTTCCTGGAATAGTGGTCATAATGAAGAGATTTTCCTAATAGATCTGAAAGTGGTAAGATCTGGATCTGGAAGAATAGATCTGAAAAAAAATGAGCTGCAAACGAGAATTTCAGCCTTTAGGTTTACAGTGATGCTATGAAGTTTAGATATAATGAAAGCGAAAGGCAACTAACCATATTTCTACAGGTCTTTGAAATGTCTACATTCACAAGATACCATATTGACTTTCTTGTTTCCATGCCCACACTTCTACATATACTCTCTTCCAAAATCAACAATAAAATCTTTTACACCATCAATTCATCTTCATAAAATCACAAAACCAAAACTAAATCTCTTCTTCTTGTCAAACAAATATCATCCATTTTTCAACGCAATCACTCAAAAATAACCATCAATCAGGCGCCCCTATTCCCTCCTTCTCATTCTTCTCACTACTCATTCTTATATGTTGCCAGTAACGGATTTCCGTACTTGATAACCATCTGCTTTTGGGTTGAAGCTCATATTATCGACAAGAGAAAGCACCGTAGTTCTCGGAGAAGAAGGAGAGGCGGAGGAGAAGCAGAAGTTTAGAGAGAGACTGACTCCGCCCACAAAACTTGACGACGTCGAAAACTTTGGATTGGTTGAAAGGCGGAGGGACACGAGAGAGGGGATAAAAGTAATGATTGGGGTAGAGACAGATTCTGGCATGATGAAATGAAGATTCTGAAAATGAGATCTGAAATTTATATATTTTGAAAACTAGATCAGTTCGAACAGGAAATTGATTCTATTGAAAAAAATCAGGTTCAAAGCAGTCTTCCCATAGATATATAAGAAGATTCCCCTCAGCAAACTTCACGGAAACTACTGTATCAAACTTTCAAAGTTTTTCTAAATGTCTACACAAAACCATCAAACAAACGATAAAACAAAGGATGCACATTTCGAATGTTATTTTTATTTTCAAGAATTTTCCAATCTTCCATCAGAAAAATCAAGATTTTTTGTTCTCTTTTTTCTTCCCATAAATTGCAATCCTATATCTTTCTTCTTTTGTGGCTCTTGTCTCCTTGACTTTCAAATATTCTGAACCCATTTCGGCACACATCAAAAAAAAGGAGAAAACGAAGGCGTTTGGTTGTGTTCTTCAGAAGAGTCGAGACACCTACTCGTTACATACACATTCGTCTTCTGGAGACTTTTCAGAATACTATGATCCAATCGAGAAACGCAGAGATACGTGGCAAAAAGAACAGAGGCAGATATCTGTGTCTCATTGTTGTTTTCCAATTTATGGGGCACCTCCTTCCTCCTACTCTGTCCCTTCTCCCATTCATTCCAAAAATGGGCGGAGCTTCAAGGTTCCAAGTGGGGGGAGAAGCTCTGCTCACTTTGCCTTCTGAAGTGTCAAACAATCTCTTTTGTCTTCTTTTCTCCCTATTCTCATTTCAATTGAATTCAACTTCAAGGATTACGGTAGGTTTGAATTCATTTCGAACAACAAAAAAAACTATCTGTCTCATTGACTTTTCAACTTACTTCTATTTCTACCAATCCATCACCTCATAAAAGAAAAAGGGACACGCATTTCGCGCCCTTTTTGGATGTAGAAGAGGAAGAAGTGAATCACATTAAAATGCAAATTTGGTCCATTTCGAAAAGTGTTGAGATGGTTGAAAAGGCAACCAGTTGCAACATGTCTCAAAAAGGACAGATGTTTCCAAAAAGGATTTTGATTTGGGCGCCAGGAGGCATTCTACTACTAATACCATTTGAATGTGATTTGAGTTTAGAAATCTGGAGTAAAAATGAGAAAGTGATGATGCACCTGCTGTGCCACTGAAATTTGATTCAAGTGGTGAAGTTAAGTGGAAGGTTCTGATTGAGAGGATCTGACGTAATAGATTATGAGAATGACATGAAGAAACAAAACGATTTTGCAGAAAATGTATTCTGTATGTTTGATATGTTTGAACTTTCGACTCATAGAGTTAACATTTCAAAAGAAATTAGAAAGTAAAAACACCCAATTTCTTTTCACATTCTTCATAAATTATTCACAATTGAAGATGGACAATGGTGCCCCAAATTACGAATATTGGTGGCCAGAAAAAGTTAATGGAGCCAGGAAACGAATCGATTTTATTTCAAAAACGAGTTTCAAACTAGTAACTTCCACTTTGAAAGCACTTGGACCGTTCTCGAACCTCTATTAGAAGGGCTGTAGGGCTGACTTGATAAGCTGTTATTGAACACGAAACACTTGATTGTTACAGTCTTCTGCTTTAAATCATATTACAAAAGCAAACTGCTCTTATAATAGAGTAGTTGCCTTTTTGAGAGTTGGTCCTTTCTTTCCTCAGTAAATGTCTATTGCATGAACTGTTTAACCGTTTAGACTTTTCCCATCATACTTGTTTCGTAATTTCATAATACAAGAGAAAAACTTGTGATAAAAACTTGCGGAAATACAATAATGTTTATGCGGAATTTAACATTTGAAGAAAAAAAAATCGCGTGACATTTTGAAATGAGATTGAATCATCAGCTTCCTGATCACTTTCTCTGTGGTTGGCTGATAAAAATAACTATTGATTTCACTGATTGTTTTAAATGTTTTCATAATAGTTGAGCAAAATTACCAGTTTCATGTGTGGGAAAATGAAAAATATCTTGCATCCAAAGTTTCTTGGATCGTTCGCTCGATAAATTAGTTACTTTTCTGTGGCGATGAAATCTCTGAGAGTTCTCATATTATAGTTTCGAAATTCCTCTCAAACCTAGCAAAACTTTCGAAAACCTAAACCAAGTTTGTCTTCATATTTATATATTCTAGACTCAATTTCCTGTAACTTGAAATTTGATCTACCTCTTTTGACCAACTCAACCTCTTCTTATTTTGAAACTCACTTCAAACTAAAGTTGTTATTTTAGTTATAAAAGTTTTGCCACTGAACCAAAAACCAAACAAAAAAGTTGGTCATTTTCTCTTCATTTTTATTCCAAAACTGCTCTCGTCATTCATCTTGGCGCCCTCTCTTTCCTTCTTTTTCCTCGTCTTCTTCAGAACCATATTAATTCAATTTTCTATAGATATATCGCATTCTACTCTCTACCACTTTCTTTGTTTTATTCTACTTTTCTCTCTTCTTCTTCATCATTTTAATTCCCATAAGCGACCCCCCAATAATCTAACTTTTTCTTACAAAACTATTAAGATTATGATGAAGAGAAAAGAGAGGAGCAGCTGGCTGTGTACTTTCCAACTTTTATTACATTTCAATGCACTCTTTTCTTTTTGAAATTTCTCTGAAAAAGTTGCAGATATGACCTAGATTCAACATAGATTTAATAGTTGTAACCTCCTTCTTTTTTTCGTCTCTTAGGCTCCGCCCATTTTCCAACTATTGGCTAAGAGAAGTGAGGAAGGGTTTGGAGGCGTGAGCTCGCCGTCTTTCATCAACTTTCCTCTTTGTTTTTTTTTTCAAAGATAAATGAGAGCTGTCTCTGATTTTTGTTCTTTTATTCTATGTTGCACGTTTTTTTAAAAGACGTTTCAGTTGTTTCTTCTCCAAACCTATATTTTTGGATACACATCTTCTAGATCTTTAGAATCATCTTTCAGAATAGTTTTTGCGTTGCTAGGGTACTTTCCCAAATAACTATCGATCGAGATATGACGTTAGTTTGTCAACAGTAGAACTCTCTTCCCACAGAAGGTGCAGATAACTTTGATGTGAAGAAAACTTGAAGAGAGTTCTAGCGTACAACTCCATACAGTCCTCGCACAACGTCTTCTCAGACTCATTCGTTCACAGTTAGTTAGTATTCATTCTACTTCTAGCTAACGCTCCGAACCGTCTTCTCGTCCTTATTTTCAACGATTACTTTTGAACTTCTTTCGTTTATTATTGATCCTCAAACTATAACCCCTTCATCCAACTCTTATAGCCTTTTCAAATTCCCCCATCTTCCCTAGTACAAAGTTTTACTCTCAATCACAAATACAGTATCCTTTTGCATTGTTTACATAACCTATTCTCACTATCTGCCACGTCATCATCCCCCTTCAAAAACTTTGATCTAAAGAGTGCACTTGACCGCCATAAGGTCCATAAAAGTGAACGTCTGCTAATTTATTGCCTCTTTATAGTGTGTGCCGAGTTAAGTTATTCAAAATGTTTGGGTAAGAAGTTTTTGAGATCTAGTTGACACTTTAGTGAGATTCCCTTACACTCAAGGTGAAACTGTAGAAATATTCGGTCGTGGGTATGTTATTCAAAGTTATGAGCACATAAAGAGACAATGACACATAAGTGAACATAAAAGTTGAAGATGTGGAGAAAACTTCATTGTTGTGCATTGGAGAAATTGAATCGATATAGAGACTAAGGTTTCTAGGTCAAGAGTTGTAACCATTCGAGCGTAGTGCAGGTTTGAGCAGTAACTTCCAAGAACATTCTTTCATTCAGCCCACAACGTTGGTGGACACAACAAGAGTTCTCTAAACCCCGCCCCTTATCATATTCAACTTCTTCTCTCTCTCCTTCCATCCTCATCCTGAACCACTTAAACCAATTGTTATTCTTACAAGTGCATCCCAGGTGTCTCATTACCAAAAAGATTCTTGTCTCCGGTCTTCTAATATGATTGACGCAACACACGCAATTCATACAGTTATGGATAATGCTCAACTTTTCTTTTCCTCTAATCCCCCTCTCCTTCATAATTCATTTCTTTCAATCATTGCACACCTGTCTCTCTGCTCAATAAGAATACTTTGAGAAGCAAGAAAAGGAGGGGGTTAAGTTGAGAAGAAGGTCCTCGATGCAACCTCCATTACTGTCCAAAAGTAGGCGGAGTTATATGAACGCGCGCGCGCAATGCATGATGCCAGGTGCACCATCACTACGCCGCCAAGCAGATGGTGTGTCCCAGCATTCTTCCTCTTCTTCTTCGGTTTCTTCCCGCCCACCCATACTTTCTTTTCTCTGATGAAGACTGTCATTCTTTTGCTCTCTTCACCTACTTTTTCTTATTCTTTCCTTTGTTTTCTAAACTTTTTTCTTCAATCTCTCCTTTTTCAGGAATCTTCTTCCCAACTTTTTGTACAATAATGTCAATGGAAAGTCAGTTCGAACCGTCTGTCGTCAATTTGATGTCTATTCTGATGAAGTCTGCAAATTCACTTCCAACGCCTCCAGATACTCATACTGATGGATCCATTTCACCAGATTCCACTGCTTCAAATTGTTCAGAAAATGGAGTCGGAGGACCATCAGCAAAGAGACGCCGAAAGCCAGAAAGTAAGTGAGAATCGAAGTGTTACTCACTTTTGTAGTTCTTTTATGATCTAATTAGCTGAATAGAGTGAAAGTTTTCTCGTGGGATAACTCCACTTTCCCACACTAAAAACCCCTTTCAAATCTTCTTTGTTTGACTTGAAAGTTGTGTGTGAATGAGTCGAGTCTGCAAGAAAACACATACACCTGGGGGTGTCATCTGATTCCTCACTTCTCTTCTGACATCACCCATAATCTTCTGTTTTTTCAACTCTTTTAACTACAACCCGTTGATCTACTTGCTCGTCTTCTTCTTCGTTTCATTCGCCACGTCAAATCGCATTATGTTGTAGTCAAAAGTCAGAGAATTGGGAGGGGAACATGAGAGCACTTTCAAAGTCAGAAACTTCATTCTCTCCTCATTTTTTCATTTGATTCAGTTTGACTTGAAGACCTGGTCAGAGCCCTCAACTAGGGCTCTCTCTTTTTGAAAAAATAGGGAAAACTAGTCGTAGAAAGCTGTACTATTTACAAAAGTAGTACTACTATGGTCATCATGAAAATCTAAATATGGCCACCACTACCATTTCTAACAGTCTAGAGACTAGGGACAGCTGCTCAAACAGGTCGACCACCCCTCCTAGTAGTACTTTCCATTGGTCAGGAGCTCTCTTTTCTGACCATTATGTACATGAAAAGTTTAAACAGCCGCCACACGCTTTTCTCATCATGATTCCGCCAATTCGTGACCTTTTCCCATTTCATCACTTTTGACACAATCCCAAAAAATCCAAGTTCTTGTTCTCTTACCCAAAGTACCACCATCACTCCATCTGTCGCCAGATGTTCGTCATTTCTTTCTTGACTTTTTGCCGGCAGACCGCCCGTGATGGAATAAAGACAAGACCGCGCTTTGTTAGAATGGCAAAAAGTGGAAAAAAAAGTTTTGAAATTTTGAAATTTATAACATCTCGAAAGAAGTGAGACTTGAACAGCTACAGTAACATAAATCTAGTTTATCAAAAGTTCAAACTTTGATTTGGTATCTACACCAATTTCTCATTTTTATTTCTCTCACTTCTTCTGAAGTTTCTTCTTCATTTTTTTTACACCGCTTGCAGCAGAACCTTTTTCAAGAATCTTATCTTTCATCTCATTCCCCCCTCCACTTTTCACCCCTTTTTTTGACTATTTTTTCTCGGTTAGGCGACAAATTGATCAGGAATTGATTCGTTCTTCCTATGCAAATAGTTCATTTCTGCATTAACACCAAAAAGAGCAGACCGACTGAGAGAAGTGGTAACTTCCTTTCGTTTTTCTTCCTGTCAATAATTGAACCAATTGTGTTTTTCTTTTTGGAAAGAGATGATGTTACATCACTGCCAATCACATACAAACATACACGGGCGGTCTTTCATCAAAAAGAGAGGCGAATATAGTGGTGCTTCGGCTCATTGGTTACTTCCTCTACCCCCCATTTTTCTCCAATCAAAAGCTTCCTCCCTTTTCTCTCTATTGTAGTTTTTTACCGCAAGTGATCAGTGGAGACTTGCCTCATTAATTATGCATTCATTGCGTTCTCTTTTTGGAGAAAAATGACCGCCCATGGAACCAAGAAAGGTTGTGATTTACAAGGCATATGGTATGGATTAGGAAAGAAAAAGAGTTTGGAAGGTGTTGAAAGAATGACTGACAAATGGGGGATTGAAAGAGTGGAATGTAGTAGGTGTGGATTACTGTACTTGACACTCTGAGTGACAGATATCTAGGTCACGTGGAATAGATGAGGTGTCTTTTCAAAACTTGCAAAAATCTTTCTGAAAATACAAATCCCCCAACCAGCAGTGTTTGTATTCTGATGTTTAGATCATTTTATCATAGAATCAAAATCATTTGACCTAGTTTCGAAAGTCGAAAAGTACTTAGCTAATGTATGTTCTTCTCAGATATCAGAAAGTGTACTATCTATCTCTTTATCTGACCTCTGGCAGATGTTTTTCTTCTTTTTACTTTTCTTTTCCTGTACATCTCCATTTTGTGTCTACCTATTAATTATAACTCTTAGTCCCGCTAATCCGTTTCCTTTTTTGCAGCTAAAGACATTGTTCGTGTCTCGGAAGAATCAGAAGCACAGTGCTCCTCATCGATTCCATCGTCATCAGAATCCGTGCATTCTGACACTGAAACTCCAAATAAGGAAAATAAAGAAGAAGAGGAACAGATGACTTGTGATACAACAACGACTACATCCTGCACAACTACACAAAAGACAACTGAGCAGGTGAGAGAGATTTACTCTCTTTTTTTATTGCAAAAGAAGGAATAGATTGGGATAACAATCTCGTATTAAATTACACTCGACACTGTTCGTTTTGAAATCTTTTCCTCCAAATCGACAATTAAAATTGCGTGGTTTGTCCTTGATAGAAAACAAGGGAGTACCGGTCCAAAAAAGGATATAGAAAAGACAGCTGACATCGAGCACCTGTTCCATCGTCGTTCCGAACTATTACCTAACAACTTTTAATGTCCGAACATGTGCCTATACATCTGTCTATTTCCTTTGAGATAACAATCTCCTTCTTCTTCTTCTTCATCTTCATTCTTTCAACTATTATATTTCAGACGGCCGCATCGGCAGATGTCGTCACCTCATCGGTATTACCTAATGGCCTCGAAGGAGTTCCATCGTTCCTTTATTCACAATTTATGACACCTTCTTTCCAAAAACAACTTGAAATCTTGACATCTGGAAATTTGATTGGAGCAGCACACTCAGACACGTCACCATCTGATGTCGACTCGTTGACATCTTCTGATGGCGTTGTGGCAGTTCAGACGTCGTCAAAGGTAGGTGTGAAAAGCAGAAGTGAGATGAGTAGAGGGAGAAAATGAGTAGAAGAAACAGAATTTGCATTTTGAGTGAGAAACTGAAGAATTGACATATATAGAGACGACACACGGTAAAGTGACTTCCTGTTGCATATTTATGAATTCAAAAAGACATTTGAAAATGGCAACTTCTCTTGTTATTTGAAATTTGAAATTGAAGAGAAAAAATGAGAGAGAAGGGATTTGAAAAGCACAAGTTTCTATTAGAAGGGCACATACTACTTTCAACTTGACACGCAAACAACCCCCAACTTTAATTATATGGATAGAGAATATAGACAGACAAAACACCTTGTTCCAACTACTACTCATAACGGCCAGAAGGCAAAAGAAGATGATGGCATTGCGTGACCAATGACACCACCGATTGTTCCTAGTAGGGGTAGTAGTAATCGGAAAAAGACGTGGATGAAAAAAAAGAAAAAATGAGGGGGACAGCTATTTTATTCCAACTTTGATGGATTACTATTATTGTTTTTTCACTTTACACAAAACTGTTTTTGTCTTATTTTCAGAGCTCAATGGACATGATGCTTCCACTTGACACTACTCCAAAATCACCAATTTCGGCTTCAAGCCCGCCACATTCAGGATCAGAGCCAGGATCTCGGGTTATGTCACCAATTACTCAGGTATGTTTCAAAGATCTATGTCCTTCTATTAGAGCTCGAGCCGCAAATTTTCTTGCAAGTCTGAGCAAAGTACTTGAAGTCTTAAATAGCCCTCACTAAACTTCTAATTGGCCTCAGTTAAAATTATTTCAGACTAACATCAGCGATGAACTTTCGATTTCTACAACTCCAACATTGGGTTTCACTCCAAATGGATCAATTCCATCACCAGGAACCGGTTATTCGTGGAGCATCAGACGTGGTAGGTTCTTTCTTTTTTTTGAGAAAGTTGGGACATTTAAAAAAATGAATTTGAATTTTGAGATAAAAACTGAAAAAATGGGAAGTTTTGATGGACTACTAACTCTCCAAGAACTAAACAAAACTACTAATAGAATTGGGTGGTGGTAATCTGAGAATTTGGGAAAAAGAAGGAGAAAAAGTTGACATCTTCTTCGTCATAATATTCTCTAATTCCATTAAGTTTCTTCCCTTTTTACTCACCCAATCCCCCTCAAATACACTTCTCCTTCTTTTCACCGAAAAGTAATCCATTCGGAAAAAAGAAAAAGAGAGCCCACTCGCACTCACGATATTCAATTTTTGAATCAAAAACTAACAACACGAGATACATTAACTAATCCCCCCAGATAACCCCACTAATGTATTCTTTATTCAAAAAAAGAAGAACACTCGCACCCATAAAAAAACTTCCATCATCTCAGTTCTCTTGATCACTTCTTAGTCCCAACTTTCAGAAGGCAAACTGGCTTGTCCAACTCCAGGATGCGATGGATCAGGACATCAAACAGGCCTCTACACTCATCATAGATCACTCTCCGGATGTCCACGTAGACCAGACAAGACTGTGATTCAAAGTAAGTAAAGAAAAGGGAATGAAAAGTGGACAAAAGATAAATGAGATCTCATGCATTTCATACTTAAAGAAGTAGAAGAAATGGCAAGTAGTAGGAGTAGCAAGAAACAAGATTAATGATCTATTCCACTTTCTTCTTTTGCAGTGCTTGCTCTCCGTCAAGACACCGTTCTTCGATGCACCACAGCAGGTTGCTCTGGAAAGGGACATGTCAATGGAAATAGAACTTCACACCGTAGTTTGTCCGGATGTCCAATTGCTCATCAAGAGAAATTGGCTAGAAGATCTCTTAAAGCCACTCCACAACGGACTAAAACTCCACCAAAGGGAATCGGAATGGGAGATGAAAGTCCACTTGATTTGACTCTTACTGGACTTCCAGCTGGATTGTCAACACAACAATTGATTGCTGCTGCGCAAGCTGGACTCATTCCATCTGGGTAAGCTGAAAAAGTTTTGATTTCAGAATTTTTAATTTTTATTTTCAGACAAATGATGGATGTTATTCTTCAACAACTTTCTCAGGGTCAACCACTTGGAACCTTGGAAGAAGAATCAAAGAAGGAAAATGAAATGGAAATCGACGTTGAAAGTACATCTGATGAGATTCCAGTTCTTGTCAAAGAGGAAGCTAAGTGTGAATCTCCAGTTGCCGTTACTCCAGTTCAATCCACTCCAACTAAAGTTGCACCAAATCCAGTTGAGAAAACCTCTCCATCGTCACTCCTCCAGATGCCAGCTTTCTCTGACGCTCTTCTTAAAATGGCTGCTCCAACGCCTGCTCCATTCCCACAGTATTCGCCACAAGCGGCTCTTTTTGGAAATCAAAATGCTCTTCTTGCTCAACTAATGTTGGCACAGTTCCAAGTTCAACAAGGATTCTAGTCGCCTATTCACTTATTTATATGTTTTCCACTATTCAAATAGTTTTTATTTCTTTCTTACCCTTGTAAAACTGATTTTTCTCACCGTCTCTTAGTTTTGTCCAGTGTCTCATCCGCCCGGTGGTCATCATCATCAATCAAGTCCATGTACAGAGAGACGGATGGATGAGGATAGAGACCGTATTAAGAAGTGGCAGATGTCGCCAGATTGCACCGTTTGCACCATCAGAGTTTGGGCAGTTACTTTTCGGTCATTGACCTTTCCTCTTCTTCATCCTCAAGTGAATTGGACAATATGGTTCTTTTGCTTGATGATGAGAAGAGCCTTTAGTTTATTTATTATGGTGCAATTGACATTTTTTGAGGGATGGGATTCCTAGAATTCAAAGGCATTGATCGTAAATTTCTATCTATACTTTTTCAAAAAGAAAATTCAAATTTCCCTTTTCCGAGATATAACCTTCAATTTCTAAGAAGCCTATGATTTCAAAAGTATCAATATGCAATTGGTTTTGACACGTGCAACTCATTCGTTCGATCGTAATGAGCCACCTGCATTTCTTTTCTAGCCCTCTCCCATTTCTTTACACTATTTCCTTTCCACTTTTCTCAAATCTTTGCAGTACAAGGCTTTCCTTGAATCGGTGCCCCGTCCGAAAACATCTGCTCCCCTCCCACTTTCTTCCCTTCTCATATTCACCCTACATCTAATCAATCAGATGGGGAGTGAAATTCGAAACGTGTGTCAATATTAGAACTTTAAGTTAAGAGAACTCTCTTCATTGATATCCTGACCCTGTGTTTATAATTTATCATTTCATTCCATTTGAACCACTCTCTCTCTCTCTCTCTCTCTCTCTCTCTCTAATCCAGCTTTACCATTCAAACATTCCCAACAATGTCTTTTCGTCTTACCCTGCTTTGGTTGTGCTTTAATTGTGTCTTTTTCCTCCCTCTCTCTCTATTGAACTATAATTGTAATAACCGAAGGTTTGCCATTTTTCTTATCAAATGAGTAATAAACTTATTCCAAATTTATTGTCAAAATGCAAGATTAAAAATTAACAATGAGTATCGGGGAACAGTGGAATGACACGGGGTGGAATGGGTTCAGATAAAGCTTTCACGATAAGAGTGATGGGGATATTTTAGGGACGATCAAGTCAGCTGGGACCTCGGCGAACATGCTATAACATATCTGTGAAAAGTCGACATCAGGGGTGCTCTAAAAACAGCTGATTGAAGAAAACGTTGTCAATCAACAAAACTCACAGCATCAATTTCGTTACATTGCAGCATCAACTGAACACGACTATGGTAACTGTTATGTTGATTGAACATATTAACGTCGGCGAAGATACGCATACATTTCTGGAAAAAGAAAAGGAGGTTCCCACTCGTTTAGTTGAAGAAAACGTACGAAACAATAGTGTGATTGCTCCATATCCTCGTACTTCTTTCCGTGAGAAGCGAACATGTGCATCTCGCATTCTTCTCTTCCGCCACACGGGCACTTGCACAGTGGACATTTGAAGCTGGAAACAAAATTCATTTTGAACTCTCACATTTAAAAAATACTCACATCTCAAATTCAAGCGATCTTACGTTCTCCAACACATCCGCGTAGGTTTGATCTCCAGCCAATCTCATGCTGGCACGGAGCATTTTTTCGTTGAAGGGAGATGTTGGAACTAGTTGATTTTGAAGAATCATGTCTATCCATTTCGACGGATCTTTTCCTAGGTGCAGCTTTTGAGCTACTCTACGTCTATCTGGATAAAGGTAAGGCATTGGTGCTCCTCGAATGACGAGAGCGTTCTCAGGGATCATAGTACTTTGTCGCCGATTACTGGATCAAAAAAATTCATTTTTTTGGGGCGATAAAATTATATTTCTTCACCTGGAGTATGGTCTATATGCGGCTTCAAGTTCTTCCTTATTGCGAACATGAACTCGCATATGCTTTTTCATATTTCCTTTCAACCGGAACTGCTTTCCACAAAATGGACATAAGTGCGGAGTGTAGCCAGTATGAACGGTACGATGTTCGAACATGTTCGATTTGAAACGGAAGCCACGTCCACATACATCACAAACATACGGTTTCGTGTCGGTATGGATGACGGAATGCTGTTGCAATCCTGAAAAAACAAATCTCAGTGACATTTGCTGACCTTCACCAGTCTCTCTGTGCTCACCTTTGAAACTCATAAAAATCTTATTACACACATTACATTGATGAACAGCAAATGGAGCTAATTCTTCGGTGGAAAACGGTCCGTACTGAAAAGCCGAAATGATATTTAGTCCCTACCCGGATCTCCAACCTACATTTACAGGTATATTCTCACCGTAATCTTCTCCTGCGTATGACTCTTCTCGAGAGTCATCGAGAAGAGACATCTGAAAAGCCATCGTACCACTAAACCCGAACAATGAAAAAATGGATTCAAAAATCTGAGCTCTTGGCTGTTTATTCCAGTTGAAGTCCTAGGGAACTCAACTTTAAAAAATGAAAAAAAAAACCGTATAAATTTTTAGGATTACCATTTTTCCAGAGTCGTGGTGAGACCCACATGATTAAACTGAAAGCGCCTTTAATTACAGTCTCCATTTTTCTGAAAATTCAAATTCTTCAAATATTGAACCATTTATCCTTGGTTTTTGAGACAGAAATATATTGATAAAACCGTTAGTATTAAAAAATACGAGTAGACAATGTTTTATCAGAAACAGATATCGGTTCTCTGAAATCTCTCTTGCTCCAACGATACAAAAATTGTTTTTCAAGCATTTGACAACTCAATTTTCACATTCAATTTGTATCCTGTCTGCTCAACAAAAATGTTTTAGTTTTCAGAATACCACAGTAACTTCATTACTTTCCACCGATCTTCATTGCTTATCAGATCTCGAATTTTTGCAATCCGTCCTTCCCGTTCTGCGTCGTTTTTAGTCTGCAGTCTCTCTTCAACCAGTGTTCTCTATCAATTCCACTATCCCACTGCGAAACGGGCGAGAGAAAAGAGTACACACACATACACACAACACATGCCATTTGTCGGCGGTCGTCGTCTATTGCCAATTTTTTCACGGTTTTGGCTCTGAAATGGACACTTCAACGCATAGTAAACCGTCCAGTAGCACGGCAAGTCAGTCGAGTCATTCACCAAGTCCGGCGTCTATTGTGAGTTTTTATAATTGAATTTTCAAAAAAAAAATGCGACTCAATATCGAAGATTTAAAAATAAGTTGAGTTATGTTATCAGTTTTAAATAGCGTGGAAGCTGCACACGTCATGCATAAGTTTCAGATAAATTGTTAGTGTTTGAATACTCACTATATTCTTTATAAAGATGCCGTTTTGAACCACTTGATTTTTTACAGGCTACACGAAAAACACGGGATTCTGGATTATGTATGACAAGTGAAATTATAGAAATTCCCGCTCATTGTATCGATAACCTCAACAGTCACCAACTCGGAAAGGGTACTTACGGTATTGTCGAGAAGACAAGATACCGAAAATCAAAAAATCATGACTATAGGTGAGGTTTTATATATGGAAGCTAAAATTAAGCTGTTTTTATTGGAAATTCACTAAAAAAAGGGAAAGCTTCATAATAATTGAAGCGATTCATTGTTCCGAGATTCTACCCATTTTTCCTTCTTTTTGTACGAATTGTGATTTCAGACCAGCAGCAATAAAATATTCTTCGCCAATTCATCTTCCCACTCTTATTCGAGAAGCGAAGGTAATGTGGGCGTTCAGGGATCATCCGAATATTATTAGGTAAGGTTTTAATAATAATTTTACTCAGGAAACATATGTTTTGTTTCAGGATTTACGGGTTGTATCGATGTCCACGTCACGGTCAAGGTGTAGTCATGGAGTATATGGATTGCGGAAGCATGGCTGATTGTCAGTTCTAAATTTTTTAGTCGGCCATAAAAAATCTTATGCTCATGAAACTCAACGGTTTATTCCGAAACTAAATATTCTTATTTTTCAGTGGTCTACGAAAGAAAAAGTATCGACTACACTATCGATCATGCGGCGTCGTGGCTTTTTCAACTAGCTTCAGCAGTTCACACCTTTCATAAGAACGATCAAGTTCATCGAGATTTGAAACTTCAAAAGTAAGTCAATCAAAGTAGTGTATCTCACCTTATCATAGTTAATTCAGTATGCTCTTGTGTGATCGCTACCGGACAATGAAGCTATGTGACTTTGGAACTTTCACCGCAATGCATCAATCAATGACATCAAATCGTGGAACTCCAATTACTATGGCACCAGAAGTGTTTCGATGTGAAGAATATAATACGAAATCCGATATCTATAGTATTGGAATTATCATGTGGCAAATCATCGCTCGAAGCCATCCATACAATAGAAATCTATCAGTACCTGGATTATTGTACAATGTCGCGACAGCACATTTAAGACCACACGATCTGCAATGTAATGAAATTTTGTCTGATTTCTATAAGCAATGCTGGCATGAGAAAGCTGAAGAACGGCCTACGTCCGCACAATGTCTCGAATATTTTCGACTATTGAAAGAGGTGAGTTATAAACTTCAAAATATAAAATTACTCTCGAAAAAAAACAGGATTTTGTTTTCATTGATTTTAAAAATGTCATATTGCATGTTCATCCAAAGATAAACATATGAAAGTTGAACCGAATCAGGTTACCTCATTGTTATAGGAATATCCGAATGGAAATGTTCCTCTATCCGATGCGAATACTAATGGACCTGCTGCAACTCCGCCACCTCGTGCTCATCGGCCTTCTGCTCTTGGATCAGCTTCTGGAAGTGGATTGGGTACTAATGGAAGAACTCCCACGGCATCTAACCATTTGAATCCACCATTAGCTGTGAATACTCATAGAAGAAATAAGAGTGAAACAATGGTTATTCAGGTACCTAATTTTTTGATAAATTGGTAATATAATTGAATATTACAGGGACAACCATCGTATCCAGTTGGGCCTGAAGCAGCGTCGAGCGGTAACGTTTTCCGAGGTGCAAGGTCTCAAAGTGAGGCAAAGAGCTTACAAGATGCATCAAGAGCAAGAAGTAGACAAAGGTATGAGAACAAAAAGAGACATATAGAGACGAAGGATTTCGAAATATTAGTGTCGCATGGTATATTGCGAAATAACTAATCCTTTTTTGCAGAGAGCCACACAGAGAAGCGCCACTACCTCCATCTCAGCACCGTAGAGAGAGCAATGATGAGGAGACGAATGCTGTTTTTTCGCAGCTTTGCGAAGATCCAACAACAAGAGTAATCAGTTTATCCGTGTAGAAAATACCTAAAATTATATCTTTTCAGCCTGTGGATCCAGACTCTCGAGATCAACAATCTTTGAATATTTTCTATGAGCACAATAACACTAACAAAGAGCTTGCCGCTGTTCGTGTTCTGAAACAAGAAGTGATGAGAGCAAAGTAAGTTTTATCCTGTGTTGAAATGTGCTTAAAAGGAGAAATATTATCTGATAATAAGAAGTTGTATTATGTAACCATCAAAACATTTCCAATTTTCAATTCAAAACATTTCCAAGTTCTATTATCTGTTTGATTTCAGACACGAGAAGATGAGTCGATGGCCACAACACGATCGACACGTTGAATTACTCGAAAGAAAGAATTACCTCGAGCAAGAAATCGCAAAATACGAGTGGAACAGCAGACAAGATAACTCAAGAATATATACTGAAAGAATGTAATTATTTCCCCTTAAAACTACCCACTTTCATTTTCTACATTATCTACTTATTACCGTTTGAATGTGAATTACTCACTTCTTCTGTTATATTCTGATTATATCATTTTAAACTTTCCTTTCTTCCTGTTTCCTATTTCTTTCATTTTCTTTTCCCTGTCAAACTTCTCCTCCTTCCCTCAATACGCTGGTTGCTGCCGTCTCTGAATTTCCATGTAATTGTTATTACCTTTGAATGTGTGTATTTAGTGTCTAGCCATGATTATGACTGTTATTTTATGACAAGAAGAGACGTTTTGTGGATTAAATGAACGAATTCATGCCCACCGACAATTGAACGTATCACCGTGTTATGCCAACGTGCATATAAAGACGGCAGGAAGAAGAAAAGAAAGCCAAACAGATTGCCAACATGGGTTACGGTACTCATGTAGCGTCTGGGATTACTGTCATTTGTGCCGCTTTTCTTATTCCAATGCTAACATGTACTGTTTCTTTATTCTATGAAGTAGCTCAAATGCATATGAATGCAATGGACGGAATGGACGAATTCAAGGTTTGTCGATAGATTAACACATTCTTATGAGGGCAATATATTCGAATATTGAAAAAGAATAATTGTATTCCACTCAAAATGATTTAGTTCCGATGTTTTAAATTGTTCATCTGATTTCTAGCTGTATGCAAATGGAGCATGGGAAGACATGCTTCCAGCTACTCGTCTTCCACGTGAAGCCCCATCAATCCCAAAAAAGGATCCCTGTAATTGTGATACAGGACCAGCTATGAATTGTCCTGTAGGACCACACGGACCACGTGGAAGACCTGGTCGAAAAGGATCAGATGGACCACATGGACAACAAGGAAGAAAAGGACCAGATGGAATGGATGTTTTCAAAGAAATGATTGGACCAGTTGAATGTATTCCATGTACTGCTGGAGAACCAGGACCACCCGGAGAGGATGGTCCAGCTGGAGAAAAAGGAGAAGATGGACAACCTGGAAGTCCTGGAAAACCAGGAAACGATGGGGAACCAGGAACTGATGGAGAGCCAGGGTATGAATATGGTTTGTTCAAATAATATCGAAACGTATTTTTCCAGATTCATTGGTTTCCCTGGATTCCCTGGACCACCTGGAGAAGATGGAAAACAAGGAAATAATGGAACTCGTGGAGTTGGAATTCCAGGGCCAGCAGGTCCACCAGGACCTCCAGGAGAAGTTGGAATGCCAGGAGTCACAGGAGAACCAGGAGAAGAAGGTCAAGATGGACCAGAAGGACCAGAGGGACCACCAGGAAATGCAGGAGATCGAGCTGAGGAGGGTCCAGATGGTATTCCAGGAGAACAAGGAGTTCCTGGTTTTGATTCAGGTAACGTTTCCTATTGTATCTTTAGAATTTTAATAGGGTAACTTCAGGATACTGTCCATGTCCTCGTCGTTCGAGTTCTCGTGTTTCTCCAAATGGAACTCCACTCACTGACACTTTTGTTCCATCGCCAACTATTTTCCCTCTGACGTCATCTTCAATTCCTCCAACTATTTCTCCATCAATTCCAACACTTCTGCCAACTCGTTCACCTAAATCTCGAGAGGATCTACCTCAACAACAACAACATCCGGAACCTCATCAAGTCCCTCCGACGTCATCTGAGAATCCAGAAACTGGAGAATCAGCTAATTCTCAAAACTTTGGAGGTTATCGTAAAGTTTGATAATCTCAGAATAAACGATTGGAATGAGTTTTTATATGAAAGTCTATTGAAATTGATCAATGAAATCAAAAAAATCCATGTGATTGGAGAGAGAGAGTAACAGCTGTGGTTTGCCGATTTATTGGGTCAATTGGCGTGATTGACCTTTTTGATTTGACTCGATTTTCTATTTTCTTTTGATTCAGTATAGTTTGTTCAAATGATTCGGTTCATTCAATTAATAATTGTTCATATCATTATGAGAACCGAACCTATGAAATGGCGTGGAGATGTCTTTAAGCTCATTTTTTTTCTTAGAAGTAAAATGAACCGGTGATTCGAAATAAGGTAGATAAAAATCGTATGGTGGCTTTTATATTGATGAATATCATTTGAACTTATAATTCTGCAAAATGTAACAGATAACCAATTTATGCTACTTAGAACAAAAAGTGAATCCAACCAGTTCATTGAAATAATTTGAACGGATTCATTACGCCTTCGTTTTGTTCCACGACAATGTGTCGCCACTTTCCCCCGAGATTCCAAGATATAGTTCAGAAGTTTATGAAGTTTTCATTCCAATCATGAACCTACTTTTGGGTTCTATCTTCAAAATAACTCACTATAATAACTTGTTCGGAACTTCTGATTGTGAAAAACTGTCGAGATACTGTTCAATATTCAACCCAAGAATTCCCTTTTTTTCCACGATTTCTTTTTTTCATAAGAAACCACAAAGATTCCTTTGGGTGCAAATTCTTATTTTCATAATCCACTTGACATTTGAAGTTATTCAAATATCACTTCAACTTTTCCTTCTTTTTTTTTCCTTCATCTCAATTTCCAATCATCTTCCTCTAACACTTCACAAAATCCCATCCTTTTATTCTATTTTTCTTTCATTCGTTTTTTTTTCTAAATCCGAGATTTGGATAATTCTCTACTGATATCTATGAGGAAAATGTCATTCCAGGCAATGGTAAGTTGATTTCAAAAAATTGAATTGATCTCCTTTTTTCTCCTTTCTTATCATATTAAAAGTTCCCATTTATTTCCAATTATTGCCAGACCCCTAAACTTTGACTTTCTCCTCTTTTTGTGTTGTTAATTAGAAGAAAAAGGTTTTATTGGTTCTTTTAATTTCTTTTTCTTTGTTTTTCAAATCTCTCTTTTTCAGGATACTTTTGCTGAAATCAGTCAACATATTCTAATGTCTGCTACAAAACCTCCAGATTTTGATTATGTTCTTGAACAAGTTGGAGATTATGGAACTTATCAACTTGTTTTCTTTTTCATTATTTGTCTTCCTGCCAGTTTACCATCCGCTTTTTCAGGTAATTATGTATGAAATCGGATAGAGTAGTGTCATAACGAAAATATGCCGTTTTATTAGAGGAGATTTTCTGAAATTCCAGCGTTCAACATCCCATTTGTTGTCGGAAATCCTCCTCATACATGTCATATTCCAGCTGGAAAAGAATACTTGAGACCATTGACAAATGATACTGTAAGTTATTTTTGACCTCTAATATAAGAGCTATAGGTTTCATCAAAGTTCGATGAAAGCTAAATAAAAAAAATCACAAGAAATAGATTTGATGGAAACATGAATCTATCTTTTCTATTGAATCAACTACAGATCAAAATTAGCTTTTTTTAAAACTGAATTGATCATTTTTCAGCAAATTTTGTCTTGCAAACAGTACAATGAAACCCAAATAAACGTATTTCGAGCGTTTACTTCTGCTCCAGTTGATACATACAGGTGAGCCCTTCTATTAGAGGTATTAGATAAAAACGAAAACTTTTGTTTTCAGTGATCGAATTGATTTGGTTCCGTGTCAGAATGGATGGGATTATGACAATTCAACGTATTTGGACAGTCTAGTCACCGAGGTTTCTTTTTTTTTCCAATTCCATTTCTTAATCCTTTATTTTCAGTTCAATTTGGTATGTGATCAACAATCTTGGGTTGAAATATCCACAACTTCATTCTATGTTGGAAGTTTTATTGGAAATTGTCTCTTTGGATATATTGCCGATAAATTCGGAAGAAGACGTTCATTTTTTGTGATTTTGATTGTTTTGGTTGTGTGTGGAACTGCAAATTCATTCGCGAAAGATATCGAATCATTTATTATTCTTCGATTTTTCACCGGATTAGCATTTCCAGCATTATTCCAGATTCCTTTTATTATTTGTGAGTTTTTGATTGGATAAACAAAATGATTCATCTGTATTACAGGTATGGAATTTATGGGGAATTCAGGAAGAATATTCTCTGGTCTCATGATTTCTTTATTTTTTGGAGCAGCTATGGCACTTTTGGGAGTTGTTGCAATGTTCATCAGAAGGTTCTCAGGATATAAAAATATTATTGAAATTTTGTATTCTTTCAGATGGCGTCAACTAACATTCTTCTGTAATGCTCCATTTGTTGTTCTCTTTTGTTATTTCTTTTTTCTTCCGGAATCTCCTAGATGGTCTGTTTCAGTTGGAAAATGGTCACAAGCAAAGGAACAACTTAAGAAAATAGCAAAAATGAATGGAAAAAAAGAAGTAGATGTTGATGAACTTGTTGATAGTGTGAGTTGGAAAAGGGGTTATTAGTAAACATTAAATTAGAATTTAAGATAAAAAATCATCAAAATGCATCAGAAGAAGAGGAAAGGAAGAGAAGTCACAATGTAACAGACTTGTTCAAAACGCCAAACTTGAGAAAGAAAACGTTGATTGTGACCTATATTTGGTGAGATTTTCTATTCGAGGACTTTTTAAATCAGAAAAAATTTTTAAAAAACAAAATCTCGATTTCAGGGTAATGAATGCAATTATTTACAATGGTCTCACTCTGAACGTTTCCAATCTTCCAGTTGATGATTATTGGAGTTTTATTATAAACGGAGCTGTTGAACTTCCTGGATATTTTGTTGTTTGGCCTCTTCTTCAATGTGCTGGACGTCGTTGGACACTTGCAGCAACAATGATTGTTTGTGGTATTGGTTGTGTTTCTGCAATGTTTGTACCTGATGGATATCCATGGCTTGTTGCAAGTGCTTCTTTTATTGGAAAATTTGGAGTTGGATCTGGATTTGCTGTTATTTATATATTTGCCGGAGAATTATATCCTACCGTTGTAAGAGCAATTGGAATGGGAATGAGTTCTATGGTAGCTGGATCTGGTCTTTTATTGGCTCCTCATATTGTTAACTTGGTAGGCATTTTTAACACCATTAAAACCATTTTTTCATTACATTACAGGGAAAAATAGTGAAAATTCTTCCACTATTAATAATGGGCCTGATGGCGTTATCTGCTGGTATTTTGACGTTTTTCTTGCCGGAAACTCTCGGAGCTCCATTACCAATGACAATCGAAGATGCTGAAAACTTTGGTGAGCATTTCTTTAAGTTCAGACTTTGAATTTCATTTTTTCAGGTAAAAAACCAGATCCAGATAGTGGAATGTTTACTCAAGCAATAAAGAAAAGAGAATCACAACCACTCCTTGAGCTACATACTCCGATGGATAGAAGAAGAAGAAGTAGTCGGCTCATGAATATTTAGACTTTTAAAATTTTGTTCATAGAACATTTTTTAACTTTTCTATTCTACTTTTTCCACTGATCTCGATATATACGATACGAATCATTTGTCTTCATCTCTCAACAATCTATCCCGTTTTAAATAAGAAGATCCCTAATTTTGGTCATCAAGCAGTAGTCTTGAGATTATGATATTAACAAGTTTTTGCAAAATTTATACAAACATTGAAAACTGATAAATTAATTGAAAGTGTCCAAAAAGTCGTATCACTGGAAAATTGATTTGATTCTTTGCCATAATGAAGTATCAGAAGGCGTTGCAGTTGTTGTTGTTGTAGTCGTTGGAGCAGAACATGAAGAACAACAAAATGTAGACATCACTTTACAATTAAGCATATCTCTTGATTTCAGCATTGGACAGATACCCAAACGATCAGTGCAATCAGAATCTCCTTGTTGAGCTGGTGCATTTGTTATAACCGGATTACGGAGATCAATATTATCTCTGATAACCAATTGATCAAAGTTTTGATTCATACATTTCGGACAGTGATAAATGGCACACACTTTCTTGTAATCGTTGGAAGAAGCGTCTCGAGGATGGCCAATTACTTTCTGAAGGTGAATGTATTAGCAGTTTGATATTGGAAAAAAGATCAATTTTAAACATCCTGACCAAGTTTGGGTGAATGATTAAAAAAACTGTTTTGTTGGTTGGCCCAAAAAAAGAGAGACAGATGTTGTATTCTTTAAAAAAAACATTTCGGAAAATCCAAAGTTATTGAATTGTTCTGTTGGTTCGAAGAACAGATCGTGTGACAAAAGTTCATTAATAGTCGATCTGAGCTACAATTGTTTCCGATTTTGAAAGTTCTAATCATAAAGAGATACTCTTAAGGCATTTTAAGTTTAGCATTTGATAAGCATGCTTAATTTCGCAAAGGAAATCTCATGAACATTACCTGAAATTTCGAATCCTTTGTCATCATGCTGATTTTTCCTGATTTAGCAAAAGCAGTTTCATCATAGTGCATAACTGATTTATAGTCATAAGGTACATTGTAAGTGGTCGCATCTCTTGAAGACAGTTTCTCGAATTGTGGATATTGGGCTGCAAATTAAATTAACTTCTTGATTGTATTTAAAAGCATTATACCAGGTTCAATGTTTTTATAAAGCACATTAATAAATTCATCTCTATCTGCTCTCATATGCTCATGCCATAATCCAATTACATGAAATAACTCGTGGATTACTGTATCTTCTTGTATACATCTGAAAATAAGAAATGGTTCTATTCAAATCTATCAGTAGATGACACGTGGCAAAGAACCAATAGAAATGAGCCCTACGATTGATCGTCATTACTCTCCAACATAACCACATTCTTGCCAGGAAATCGTCCAATACTTGCGTAGCATCTGAATGAAATAATCAGAAACTACTGGAGGAATTCAACAAAAATTTCAAACCCTTGACCCTTTTTGTTCAGAATTTCTGCATAATCAGGTTGATTTGTTCGAGGAATTAAACGAATACATGTATTTTCAGCAATCTTTTCCATCGCTTTCTTTATAATATTTCTCTCTAATGCATCTGAAAATGAATGAAGTTGCAAAGATTCCAAAATTGAAAGATTACCATAATTTCCAGTTATAACAAAAGGAATAAGAAAGTTTCCATCAGCATCTTGCATTTTACTCCATTTTAACGGAGAATTTGATAAAAGGGCATTTCGTAGTGTTGGTCGTCTGGAAGAGACAGATTGGTAAGCTTGAAAACATTTGAGCTGTGACTAATAGTTTGTACAGCTTTAGAAAGTATTGAATGGTTTTGCAAGTCAATCAACACTTTCTTAAATTAGGAATGAGTTCATTAATAGGCTACATAACTCCAAAAAAGTCTTCTAAGATTTGGAAATTCACTCAAATTGTCCCTTATTTTTTTTCCATACTAACCTCGCTTGAACCGGTGAATTAAAAACCAACGGAGGTACTTCAGAAGTTCCCCGTAGTTGTAGAATATCACTATGCCCATTTTCAGCTCCATATATATTGATCCTTCGCCCCTGAAATATTTCTCTCATTTCATAGCTACAGTATCCTCTACAGTAACCTACCCGTCCGTCGGTCATCGAAACAGTTAGAATAACAGTTAACAAAACATGCTTGATGTCCATCTGTAAGTCAGAAAAATATAAAGAGAAGAAAAGGTTACGAAAAATGGGAATATATGGTGAAGAGAGACAGAAAACCAGCTGTTCAGACACAAAACAACTTATTCCCACATTGAATCGACAGTGATGTGTTAGTCAAAAAAAGAGTTCCGGGAAGAAGTGAGGAAGAATTTTTTAGGAGGATATGACGGCTCATTATGAAATATCAAGGGTTTTCTTTTTGATCCTATTTTCAGAGAAAAAATTAAAACTTCGTTCTGATTTCACAACTCGCTTCGGTTTCTCTCATCCACAATTAGACTTTAAAAAATCACTACATGCGGTTTAAACTTCATATTAAAGCTATTTTAGAAGAAATGTATTGCAATGAATGCCAAAATGTCGAATCAGTTTTTCAAAAGCCATCAGAAAATGAGGGCACAAGGAAGAGTAAAAATGCAGTAAGCGCCGCAAATAGTTGGTTCCAATTTATAGGTTGTTCATTCTGAAAATTGTCAATTTTGATGATGGGAGCGCCCGTCTGTTCGATGTTTCTCTCTATCCAATTTTCTCTTTTTTCGTGTTTAAAGTTTGCACAGTTGGGATCGTTTCCTGCCATCCATTTCTCCAAACTGTTTGTTGTCAATTCTTCTTTTTTTTCTGTATTCATCCCATTATCAATTGTGCCCCCATTCAAACAGATGTCATGAACCTGGAAAAGAAGGAGGAGAAATGAATGAATTCAATACTGTCTATGTATGCTTTTTCCTCTTCTGACTCACTTTCTATAATGGGATCGTTCTGATTTTTGAAAAAAAGATACGACGAGAAATTCTAGAAACTTTCTATGAGAAAGTTTGCGAAAATTATGAGTCAGGCTCCCATGTTGCCATCATCATTTCTTGAGCAATCAAGTTGTTTATGTAAATTCCAAATCTTGGAACACTGTAAGCGAATCTACAACAATATCAGTGATCTTGTACAACAGCCATCGATCCTCTAATATAAGAGCATTATATTTTGAGCAGGAAAAGATTTTATGTTGCATTATGGAATCTTATCTGTTCCATCATCTCGTCACATCATTATTTCTTTTTTTTTCCCATCATCTCCGTTCGTTCTCCTGACTCACATGCCAACCAACCAATCGATCTATGAGCGGGACCTCTCTATTCTTCAAGGTTGTAAACCAGATGAAATCATTCACTGGGTGGCAACTCAGCTAGACGCAGACCACCAGACATCCGAACGAACTTTTGTTTTTCACTCATCGCCTCTTTCTTTTCTCAACCCAACTTTTTCTAAGCATCAGATGGCATTGCAACTTCTTTTTGTGGATAAAATTTTTGAAAAAGTAGACTTCCCATGCCGGGAATCGAACCCGGGCCGCGTGGGTGAAAACCACGAATCCTAACCACTAGACCACATGGGAGCGGCGGAAATGCTTTCCTCTCATGCCGTTAAAACATGTCTGCTCGCTCTCTGAACCAGGTCGTTCGACCAAATGAGGAGAGACAAGACTACACAGTATCATAGTAAACGGTTATGATAAAACTGATCAATAAATGAATCGTATCATCAACTGTTCTATTTCATTCTTTTCTGTTGATGATCAACATCAATTTCGACTGTTCTTTTTGTGATCTTTGAAACTTAAAGGAAAGAAAACTTAGCAATTCGAATAACATATTGTACGTACAGGTTTCTTCTTCCCAAAAAAAAACATATCAGGTGACTTATTTTTTTATATTTAAAAAATGTCGCGTGTTTTTTTTTTCAGTGAAGAAAATTTAATCGATTTCTTAGCTTGTTTATTATGTTTATTTCAAATGATTATAATGTTGTTTCATACAACGTTTCTTCAGATTATAGTAGGAGAATCTTGATAGAAATTTCAAACAAAGACTTTCTGTTTCGAAAAGTTGGGTGGTTTCTTCCATTATCTTCTCGAAATCAAATTCTAGAAGTACGTTGTTTCCAGTTGGTAGTTGTCAATCTGGGAATATAATGGCTCTAATAAGGTCATGGACATTAAAAAAAAAACCAGAAGAACCTCGGGCAATCATCAATCTCAAAACTTCATTTTAATTATCCACATATTAACTCTGTCCATCTAAACAGTAATGTCTCTCACCCAAATAAACAGTGATAACGATTAATACGTGGCTAAATAACAATTGATTAGTGGCTCCATAACCCAGCCATTCTTGTTACTTTGTATTCTACTGATAAAACCAAAAAGTCAATGTCTCTCTCGTTTCAATGATATCGAAAAAGGTAAAGGAGAAGTATGATTTTTGTATGAGAATTCCAGAAATTAGTTTCCCTTCTCTTCCCCTCTTACTGTGTTAACGATCTCTGCAAGACATCCTTATCAGTCCCTTCATTTTTTTTCTCTTCGTCTTCTCAATTGTTCTTCATTTTCCTTTTTTTTCTTTCTTCTCAACCCTTCTTCCACATGTTTGTCACTTCTTCGCCTCCGCCATTCTTATCAAACATACATCAGCACGCGCGACTGTCTTTTCTCTATCCTTTTCCTGCTTCTTCTTCTTCTTCTTTGACTCTCTTCTCACAATATTCTGGCACAATTATCTATGATCACTCAATAGAATTTAAGAATCAAAAAGATCAACTTTAATTTTTCAATTTTAAAATTTCACTTTTTCAAAGATCAAGTTTTCCGTTCTTGTCCTAAAAGGTTTTTTTTCTTTTTCTGACGATTTTCCTGGTACAATTCAGAGCCATACCGATTCTATTTCCAGAACAGAAAATTTCAAAAATGGTTGAAGAAATATGTCACATTTGTAACGACAAATCAACTGGTAAACACTATGGAGCAATCAGTTGTGATGGATGTAAAGGATTCTTCCGAAGGAGTATCAGAAAAAGATATCATTATCAATGCAGATTTGATCAGAATTGTGATGTTACAAGAAGTACGTTGTATTGTTTTGTTCTTTTCAGCACCTTCAAACCATTTTTTAAAATTTCAGATAAACGAAATGCTTGCCGTGCCTGTAGACTTCAGAAATGTGTAAAAGCTGGAATGAAGAGTAATGGTTAGTTTTCAGTTCTAAAATCATTCATTATTCGTTTTTATTTCAGCTATACAAAATGAAAGAGATGCAATTGGGAAACGAAAAAAAGCAGCAACCGTTGAAAAAGAGGATCTAATTGATCAATTGATAAACGCAGAAGCTATGTGCCAACAATTAAGATCAAGTGTTATTCGGAATACACATTCACTTGTCAGTTTTTGATCATTCTTATCTCCTCCTCTTCAAATCCACGTGTCTTTCAGGCTCCATATGATTGTGGAAAAGTGAAATGGAATTATGACGATGCGAGAGCAGCGACTTTGGATGATATTGGAAAATCCATTCATCAACAATTGGTTCTTTTTATTGAATGGGCCAAATCGCTTCCACAGTTTTCTATTCTCGCACAAGCAGATCAGGTAAGGTTACTGTAGATTACTGTAACTAAAAAGCTATAGAAAGTTTTCGAAAAGAAAATGGTGGAAGGAAAAATTCATGTCTAGTTTGGATCTTACTTTCCATTAGAGTTGGAAAGTGAACCAAGCTCAATATGTTGAAAATAAAATCATTTTTATTTTACCAAACTAAAAAACGTTCAGGCAGCTCTATTAAAAGGTGGCGCAGCATCAATAATCGTTTTGGGAGTGGCATATCGATCAATCATTCTGACAGTTGAGAACACAATTTGTCTTGCAAATGACACTTTACTAGGGAAAGAACATGCAACACAAGTTGGAGATATCAAGTGAGAAACCGTTTATCTGTTGGTCCATATAAAATTGATACAGTCATTTCAGTTGTGTTGTTGGACGAATTATTGATGAAATAGTGAATCCAATGAGACGATTAAATATGGATTTAATTGAATATGTCGCATTAAAAGCGATCCTTTTCTTTAATCCAGTTGTCAGAGAAATTAATGATCAAGCTCCAGTTGAAACGGCAAGATACTCATTTTTGAGGGCTATTCAGAAAAGGTTTATTTTGTATTTAGTCTTTTAAAAAATAATGAAAATATTTTAGATGTACTGACAGAGCTCTTGAGAACATGGAAGATGAATCGATGGATTGTCGAACTGGAAAATTACTTCTATTGTTACCTTCTCTTCAAGCAATTGCACAACAACTGGTGAGAAATTTTCACTTTGAAAGCTTAGATTATGTTTTTCAAAAGAAAAAACAGAACGATTTTAGGTAGAAGATGTCCAACTCGCTCGTCTGTTTGGTCTGGTAAATGTGGATTCTTTAATGGAAGAGCTCATTTTAAATGATTTGAAGCCTTCAGATCCTCAGGTTGGTTTTTATCCTATTGGAGTTGAATAAATACTGTAGTTAGGATAATAAAAAGGGAGGAACTTCTCAAAAAAAGGGTTTACAGTATTTCTGATTTGAATTTTTCGATGCTTTCAGATATTACAAACGAGTCTCGCTTCCCCAGTGAATACTTCAATAAAAGCAGAAGTGGAAGTTGAAGAATAATTTCATTTAGTTTCAGATTTCATTGTTATTTCATTGCATTGTCCATAATCTCATCTTGCCCCTTTCTCTCATTTATTATTATTATTTTCCTCTTTATTTATATACCATTTTCTACATTTTCTCTTTATAGAATTCGGGTCCAAACGGACACATATACTTGCTCAAACCACCTCAAACTTTGAAACTATTTTCTCCTTTGAAAACATTTTTAATCTTTCATTTTTCAAGAAAAAAAAAGATGAAATTGTAAAACAACATGAACGAAACAAATTATACATTAGCAGCCGGAGTCATTCGACTACTCGGAGGTCGAAGATATTGAGGTGTTGGAGTTGTTGGAGATTGTTCCACATTTAGATCTTCTCGACTCATTAATGGTACTAACACTGAAGTTTTTCTTCGAATTCCTGGATCAATCGATAATCCACCAGCTGATGCTGACCTGTCATAATCATCTCCATAGCTCTTATCTTCTAATATTTCTCGAATCACTTCATGACCTAAAACCTTTTGATTTTGTATAAACTAGAATCCGAAACCTCATACCTGATTCTTGTAAGAACTGATCCCACATAGTATCAACGATATCAGTGCACATCAGAATTCCAGAATGAATTGTTATCATTCGAAGAACAAAAATACCATCAATTTTGATATAATCTCGTACGAATTCATCCAATTCCTGCCTATACCTACTTTTTTCGAAATTCACGTCTGCCAATTCAAGTCTTCTGGCAATGAATTGACGACGTTGATTGAATGGAATCGAAGCGAAAATCCAAGAAAGAATTGATCCGAATGAGATTAATGAGAGGACTGTATACCAGAGCCAAAGGATGAAAAATATCTGAATTTTTATGTTTTGTGATAAATCATTCTACATTTTATTACCTTTTCCGTAAAAATATTGATAACAAGAACACATTGAACAGTATGCCTTTGAACGTGTCCCAATATTCGGATCTGCATATCACAATACGTTACAACTGGAAAATTCGATGATTCTTTCCATCCTCTTCCCATTATTAAATCATAAAATATTCCATATCCATAGTAACGATGGGAATCTAGTTCCAAGAATCGACTCATAAAATACATCTGAAATTCAAAGAGATTTTCATGCTGAGAATAATATTTTAAGCTACCTGAGTGAGCACATTCATCAAGAATAAGCATTTGATTGCAAGATACAAATATGTCAAATATGATTCGTAGTAACGGACATTAAAGATTTTGAACACTCTGAAATGATGAATTTCGATAAAAGCACCCTTGTCGCTTAAAAAACAAACTTATGATGATATGGATGTTTCTCTCCAATTCTAAATCTATGCTTGAAAACAGATGACAAATGAGCAGACAATCCACGAATATTAGCAGTTCTCTGCGCAGGAACAACATTCGCTTTATCATTTGCAAAACTCATAATATCTTTCAATCGAATTCCAGATTTATCATAAAAAAGACGCCATATTAAACATGGTGCATAGAAACTGAATGCCACGTAGACAAGAAAAAATGGGACCCATTGATAATAGGATACCTGGAATTACAGAATAGAAGATAAGTTTATTTTTGATACGTTACCATTGTATATTCTCTATTGACAACTTCTGGAAGATTATCATCTTCAAAAGCAGTGACATAAGTGTTCCGTGCCCAACAATACATTTCTGTATAATCTTCCCAACTGCTTTTGTATTCTGCTGGAAGCCAACATTCAATAGGACGACCTCCGAACATTTTCAGGGATATCAAAACCTGAAATGAGATTTGAAAAATGGAAAATGGAGGATGAACTCACAGCAGTTAATAAGAGAAATGTTGTAGTGTAGTAGTAATGTAGTCTGTCAAATATGTCATCATCTGCTTGTGGTTGAAGAAATGAAAGAGTTCCCACTATTTCAGCGAAAACCATTCTGAAAAAGGCTAAGTTGTTGAGAAAGATAATTAGAAATGTGACGAATGGAAAGTTTTGATTCTCAAGTTATCTAAATGTTGTTGGTCGCAAAAATAGTTTAAAACGTTACCTAGTTTTCGGTTTCTGAAAAGTTCATCCAGAAGAAAAGCTAAGAAAAATGTCTTTTTGATGCTAGGGAGTTATCTACTATGCTTCGCAACTTCTGAGGTTTATACGACCTTTTATTAGAGTTTTTTTCTAAAACTTTGACTAGACTCGAAAATACCTTGGAACACGAGCCCCAGGTGAGCCCCCTGGTTTATTGGAAGAAGAGGAATTATGAGGAACTGTCTGTGCATCCATATTCCTTCTTCTCTCTTCAATAGAAAAGACAAACTTTTATTCCATAATAGGGAGCCGAATAGAGACAGAATATGATACTTTTATACAGTATTCAATTACAATATTCCACTGTTTCACTCTCTTTTCGTCGACAACTGTACTTTTCGACAAAAGACAGTTTTAACAGTAGAAATGTTTGAGAATAGTTGGCAGATATGACAAAAAATGATCGAAAAGTGAGTGGATTTTCCCACCGTTTTGTAGTGAAATGGCACTGTTTGACGTACGTTGCATTACGATTTTCAAGTTGGAAAAAAAGAAGAATTCGCAAGAGAGAGAGACAGTTTTTTGATCTTATTGAAATGAAAAAAAAACTGACTGGAGATATTTTAAAATTGAAATGGAATATCAACTATAGTTTAGTTGGAATTGCAGAGTTTTCATTAAGACGAAAAATTTAACTTGTAGAGAGTCAACTGAATATTATCCCTCCCATAGCTTTGCTTCGTTTATAGAAGACTATTCTTTATTTGATAAAACGTCATAGACCAAAAAAAAGTTCCTCTCCATTTTTGGAGTCTTTAGATGGCAGTACAGTAAGATGAGTCAATTCAAATATTAAGTATATAGACAAACTTTGTTTTTCTAAATTTTCTTTCAGAGCATTGAGCAATCATGATATGTCATACCAAATGGTGATTTCAGATAACCGAAAATGTCGTCATTTTATAAATAAGAAAGAAGTGGCGGAATCTGAGTGTTGAGATAAGATACGGTACTTTCGTCTTCAAATTATTAAGCTTTTCACCAAAAAATTCCCGGTAAACTTTTGTTTGAAGTAGTATTGAAGTGGTACGGTATCTGCAGAATTATGGTGGTCTCGAAACAAAATTTGTTTTTTTTCCCCAAAACTCATGGCTTACTATCAGGGGACTGTAAGATGAAAGTATTGAACTTGCAGAAAAGCCAAAATCATTATATCAAAACTATTTTTTAAAATTCAAAAATTCGAAACCCGAAGAGACTTTTTCTCCAAAACTGGCTTGAAAGAGGTGGGCCGTCTCTCCAAGGTGTGAATCACAAGAAAGTACTCTTTTAATCCTCAATGTCCACATATAAACACCTCTCTCTATCATCATTTTTCTATATCTCTCAACCTTATGCAAACTGTTCGGATGATTGAAAAGCAGCTTCAAGTGTCTTGGGAAATGGTCATATCATCATTTACTCATCAATCGTGTCAATTGAAATCAAAACAAAAACGGAAAATAGGAAGAGACAAAAAATGAAAAAAAAAACGTATTGTGATTTCCGAGTCTCAGTGTCAAATCGAGGCAACTCCCTCCAGGTGCTCAAACATCTTTTGAAGATTGTGTCAACTTACGGTCTGCGTGGTGGAGGTATTGGTGGCCGTGGCATCAAATTCTGAAGTCACTGTTTCGAATCGAAACTGTTCTATGATGACTCAGTTCTTGTTTATTCGAGGTGCGAATCATAAAAGAAAGTATATTAGCTTTAAATATATAATAAAAATCTTTTAGATGATTTGGTGTCAAACTTGAATGAAAACTTTTGAGGAGAGGAAAAAAACAAAATGCCAGAAAGAAAAGTAACAGGATAAACTCAAGGAAGGAGGTGTGGATCACAAGAATAAACGAGAGCCAGCCCGGTGGGGTATAATGAAGACAGATGAACAACCTGACATGATATAGAGATGGCCTAGACAAGGTTTCAGAAATGAAACAACTATTCACAGATTGTAATGGAAGGGGGAGCGGCTGACAAAAGAATTTCTCGAAGTTATGTACATTCTAGGTTCGAATCATGACTACTTTGGGTGGAAAGAATAATCGTAAACGATAATAATATCTGGAAGATCACAGTTTTGGAATAGAACAGGAGATTGAGATGGGTCGAGGGAGAAGAATATTAAAAGAGAGATAAGAAATGGATCATTCAATTGTTGGCTTCTGTTCCGCGCCATTCAGGAGTAAATTTCCGTTTAAAATGGAATCTTGTGATTGCAATGGATGAATTGCCAATGGAGCTGCTAGTGTCGCCGAGAGCATGCTGATTGGTGTAATTCCAGAGACCACAGATGAGACACTGCTGCCCACGGAACCAGAAGGATTCAACGGTGACACCTGAAAATCCTTACAAATTTTTAGTCGGGTCTATTGAAAAATGTTCTAAACTACTTGCTTGTCCAATAAAAAAGCTTTTTTCAGACCAAAATCATGAATTGAGAACAAATCTTACCCCATTAGTTGGTAACGTAGTTGGCGATGAAAGGTGTTGCTGTAGGGAAACTGGGGCTGTTGAATGATCATTGATATCATCAAGAATAAACTCGGAAAGCAATGAATCCACCTGAATATTGTATCTTATTGAATGATGTTCTTTAAAATTATAATCACCTCTGCCAATCCGAAAAACTTCGTAAGTGTCATATTTTCAATTAGCAATTGAGTGAGAGCCTTCAAAGCAGGAGCTAACAATAGAATGTTTCCGTATCTGGTTGGTGCCTCATCTGGCATTTGTTCAAGAATAAAAGCATAAAGAGCCTTCAACACACGATTCCGAGCGTCACGAATCATAACTTGTGACGCATTTGAAAGTCCCTTCGCTTCTGGATGCAAAAATGCGAGAGCTTTCAGACATACAAACTCTTGTTCTCTCATTTGAAGCTGCCTCATCGGCCATACAATTTCATCGAGTACTCTAGGCGTGATGTTACTTGTTTTGAACGCTGCGAAACCATTGAGATCCGTGTTGTTGTCTCGTGTCATATATGTATTATTGAATAAGCATACACGTGTAGTATCAGGACTTCTGAATGCAGGCATCAAAATGAGATGTTGTGGGGCATAGTTTTTCAGCAAAATAATTTTATCCTCCATAGTCAAATCCATAAATGGAGAGATTGTTTTTGCCCATTCAACCATCAGAAGAAGTGTCGTCCTCGAGATTTCATTAAGATCCTGTAAATAATTTTATCTGAACTCTTATATTCTGGACCGCCAAACCCACTACCTCGGTTGTGCAGGGCCGGTTTGGAGGGGCAAATGCAGAACTTCCATCAGATCCACCGTTTGCTTGTTGAATTGTGATATCGGCATTTTCAGTAGAACCATTTCCATTTACAAATATTTGTGATCGTCTGTATCGATTGCACATTTCTTGATTAACACGAGCTTCCATTTCCATAAGAGCATCAATGACGCTACTTGGCTGTGGGGCACGCATGTTTTCTTGTCCAACACCACCGTTCGATCCAACACTATTACCGTTTCCGTTCTCGTATCCTGGACTTCTGTCTTTTTTGAATGGTGTTCCGTTGAGACTGTTTCCAGAAGTAGGAGATCCCACTGGATCACGCTCGAATTGTATAGCTGAAAGATAGCCATTAGTTGAAAAATAGGAAACGTATGTATAGTATGCTAAGACCTAGTCAAAATCATAGTTTTTCTTGCGAATCAATATCTCAGATCGGAATCTTGTTCGCAGAGAGGAGCGGAAGGAGGTCAGCCGATTCGAGATAATCTCCCAATTTTAATTTTGAAAAAATTCGAACCTTCTCGCTTCATTCCAACTTGCACACATTTTTGGAAACGACAGTAACGGCAAGCGCATCGGAAGTTTTTGTCGATCACACAACGTTTGTTGAAACGACACGTGAACTTCTGATCGCGAAGAACAGTTCGACGAAAGAATCCCTGAAAAAGGGACAAGTTTCAAGATGTAATCGAAGAATACGGAGTGACACGGGCAACTTCGAAGCGAATGTGTTTTGCTTCCCGAAATTTGAATAGAAAAATGAATGATGTACATAATCATAAGGTCCAGCTTTTTTGGTTGAAGCTCTGAATATCTTCAAGGAAGAAGTTCCTTTTTTTATTGACAATAAATCGTATTAGATTCACATCTTCTTTTTCAATAATTAAAACAAAGTTTACCTTACAACCATTACAGGAAATAACTCCATAATGCGTTCCAGTCGATTTATCGCCACAAACAGCACAGGGCTCCGCAAGCGGATCCACCAAGTCCATAACTGCAAAAATCAAAAATATTTAGAATACGAACACAACACGAAGCCATAAAAACAGACATAATAATAGTTGGAAATATGGGAAAGTAGCGAGTTGGGGTGTGTCATTTGTTCATAGAAGCGATGAGATAGCTGCGAATTGGAGAGACAGAAACACAAAAGAAAAATCTGTTGGTTGGTGGACTTTTACACATGATGGACGTATAGAAGAAGAAATGGCATGGCTTTAAAATATCACTAATAATTAGTGACTTAAGATAAGCAATGAGTGATAGAGAACGTTCTAAATTTGGGTCAGACGATTTGCAGACGGATGAAGCGTAATGAATCAATTGCAGCTGGGTGAAAATGACCATGACGTCATCTTGTTTCAATGATCTTACGAGAACATATATAGAAGAAAGGATAGACCGGGTTGTCTAAATAATAAAGGACCGGCAACAGCACACAATTGGTAGGAAGATGGATACGCACGCAGGAGTGAAGTAGGATTAATTTATGGAGAACTAAAATTTGTTGTTGATGTCGTCGAGGACGAGGTGTTCCACCTCTATGTAATTTGAAATCTGGTTGCTAGGCTCCTACAAAATCATTGTTTGCACAAACTACATTTTATTTGCGAAAATAGGAATGAAATCATAGAAGAGTTTTGGGTTATTGAGAGATAATTGTCCCTTTAAAAAATTACAAGATGATATTGAGAAAAAGTGCTAAAGAAAACTGATACTAGGAAAAACTACTAATCTAGTCTATCAGAAAAGAATTTTTGAGCCATGCTATTTTTTCTGTTTCAAGAAATATTGGCCTAACGAAATGTTTCAAATTCAGCCAGCAATACATATTGAGAACCTTCAAATACATTTAGTGATGTACAAAAAAGTGTTGCTGAATGATGAGGAGAAAATAAGGACAACATTCGTCTCGAGCAAACAAAAGGAACATTTCGGGCATCCGAAAGAAACGCAAAGATCAGAAAAAGTTCTTCGAATGACGCGAGAACTTAGCGTTTTCAAAATAATTATCAAAATTTAGAATTATTGAAAACAAAATGTTTCAAAAAAAAAATTTGAATGTTCACGGAACCTGGATCCATAAAATCTGAAGTCTTCTTGATCATTTTGAATGGATCGAATAAGATGGACAGTGCGTGGGTAGAGTGTCCAACGCTTTTTGCCTTTTCTTTCTCCTGACGTCGGCGATCTATATCTATCATGGAGTGAGTGACGAATGAGTAAAAGAGAAGAACAGTGGTGGATTCAGGTAACCCTCGGTTTCTGCGTATCTAGAGTGTGGCAGAATCATTGAGTAAAAAGTGCATGAAGTTTTGATTTCTTCTAAGAAAGGAAAGGTGAACTCTTTGATCTAGTCTGATTTATCAAAACAGGAGAACGATATGTCGTTTCAGGACAAACCCATGAAACACGTTCTACACCAAAGCTCGCTGCATTTTCAAAGCAAGAAACACGGAGCTTGTAAATTTTAGATGAGTAAAGCTACGCGGTTTTTTTTTTCACACAGAGAGTGAGAAGAAAAGGTACGACTCACAATCATCTATTTCCATTTCTTCGTCCAATTCTTTTTGTCTAGCCAAGTTTGGCGCGTCAGAAAGTATTGAGTCGTAGTCCATAACGAAGTAGAATAGGTAAACTAACTGACTTATTGTATTCGGAATAAAAGTGTCTTATGAGTTGCAACATCACCCCATCTGAAAAAGTAAGCAAGGAGGCTACACGGTGTAGTTCGAACTTGTTCGATGTCCCCGCTTTATTCTCCTAGCGCGTACTTTGTTCTCAAAGCTAATTGGGACTTGTGTCATTAAAAAGAATCTATGAACTTTTGATTGTGAAACAGAAAGGACTGACAAACAAATTTTAGGAGAAAAGGAGAGAAAAGCGCAAAATGGTGATGATGATGATGAAGAAGAAGCTGGAGTTGGCAGGCAGTCAGTCAGAAGGACAAAAAAAGAGAAACGAGACAGTGGTTGGTCAAACATGACAAGAAATATGAAAAAGTAGAAAGAGAGAAGCGAGAAAATTGGAAGGCAACGGAAAGAGAGACGACACGACGACAGCCAGCCGTAGCACGCTGACAATCGATAACAGAAGAAACGCAGACTAACAGAGATATGGATGAAGAGAGCGTCGAGAATCTCTCTCGCGCCTCTCTTACTTGCTACACTATACCCGTGGTCGCCAACGGCGCTACGCGTAAATAAAACAGCTCGATGGTTTAGAGACGTTTCTGGTATACAGAATGTCCATGTGACAATGCATCTTTTATGGAGCACGTTTCTTCAAAGGTAAAATAAATGAAAAAATTTTATTCTCGATAACAATGTTAAAACAACGAACAAAAAACAGTCAACAAGGTTAAACAAATGAAACCGGATATTTCTGTTGGAAAGAAAGCGAATTCAACTATTCAAATTATTTATTTTTCTTTAAATTTCTCTGTTTTTCTGCTGACTCCACAATCAAATCTTCCGTTGGGAGTCCCTTCCGCCGTCTGACTGCATCCATGTAACCTCTTGCATGGTTCGGACTATCTCCTTTCAATCCAAACTCTTCGATTTCTTCTAATGTGGAAGGTGTCCAGTATGGATCTTCATCAATGACTTGCCAATGAGAAAACTGAAGTTGTGCTGATGCCATTCCAGATGTGTACTTCCGAAGTTGGTCACAGAATGAAAATGATTCAACGACAGGCATCAACGAGACTACTTCGAAGAGATTTGTTGCTTCGTTAATGTCTTCTGAGAGTACCTGTAAATATAATGCTCAGAATTCTATCGAATTTTCACTTTTTTGAGTTCAGTTATAGTTTACAATACTATCTTTTCCTCTTATTTATTATGTTTATACAGGTGCCACAACTATGTAAAAAGTAAATAGAGATGATTTCGATGAATAATGATTTAAATCGTAGCTAATGAGTGGGCTAATCCCGTGTTTGCTATCAGATATATTGGTGAAGATCTCTTCCCATTTCGAACGTATGAAAGGAAACCCAAAAATATACCTTAGATTTTCTCTGCGACAACACTGCATGAACTTTTCCTAATGCTTGACTAGCAGTCGTTACAGTACATCTGTACATAGCAGCCACTAGCCGGAGAGCTAGCTTTTTGGCAGCAGCTGAACATGTTGCTTTCATTGCTGACATCATTTGCCCACCAATTGCTCCATCTTCTTCATCCACTGTCCAACTTTCAACTATTACCGCTATTCCATGCATGATCTCATTGCATAATGGTCCGGAATTACAGAACAATTCGAATCCTCCCACTAGTGCTTGATCGTAACGTCTAACACCGAATTCAGTTCTTCTCCAAACAAGATCTCTATCGTAGCTCTCAACATTATTGAACAAGATATTGGATCTGGCTCGTTCTGGTCCAAAAGCCCAAACTCTTTCAACCATACTTTCAATCAATTCTTTTGGCTTGCGGTACCACCATGATCCTTTAAGACCAGGTAGATTTTCAGTACATACTGTAGTCAACTTCTTCTGGAAATCATCAATTTCCTCCTGATCAGCTTCACCTCGTCGAATTGTGGAAATTATGGATGCATTTTTGTCAAGAAACTGAATAATTGAACTTCACATTATCTTGATTATATAAAACTCACTTCAACGACAGCGTCTCCTAAGGGTACAACGCGTAATTTGATGTGCAGAGCTTCTCTAATTCGGCACTCTGTCTCTTGTTCTGTGATTTGAGGAGCGGAGAGAAGCGGATCTTCTATAACAGTTTCCATGAATGGTACAATTGGCTCAGAAACATCGAGATCGACAAGTCCCAAATCATTTAAATCTTTGATACATTTTTGTAAATGCACTTCTCCTGCGGTGACCATTGCCAGTTCTCCGTTTTCCAATTCCATTACTTTCAAACTAGTATCCAAAAGCGCGAGTAGTTTCAATTTCTCTCTCAAATCGTCCATATCATCCAACTGTTGAGTGCTAATCGAAACCCTCACAAGTGCTTCACCAGTTTGGGAACCAATTTTAAAGCATGGGAAGTCTGGTTTACCACAGAGAGTGGTGTTTTGCAATAGAATCTCCGCATCGATTGCACACACCATTCCACAGGTTACTGTATCAGTTGGGATAGAGTCACGGCCACGAAGAATAGAAATGCGATCCACTGTTGTTGAAGTTACCTCACTGCTCCCCTAAATTTATTAATTCTATAATTCTCGTTTGAACCTATTTTTGGAAGACCACCAAGATTATGAACGAACTCACTTGCTGTTGGAGAACGTACAAATTGTCACCTTTACGAAGCGTCCCACTGAGAACACGGCAAATTGCTCTTCGTGAAGACAAACTTTTGTCTTCAGTCTGTAGAAGTTTCACTACGAAAACGATTGTCATAGCTTCCGGACTGCATTCGAGAACAAACTGTCTCAAAGGATGATCAATTCGATTTCCAGTTAAGTGGTCGAGACGATGCTTCGCTTCAAAAGTCGATCGAACATTCGGAGCCCTTGCAACTGCTCTGAAGCTTGCTCTAGGAAGAGGTAACCAACTGCGCATCAATTCGTCAAATGCCTCATTTGCTCTTCGAGACTTCAGTGTGAATCCGAGCTTCTTAGCAGCGTCAGAGAGCTTTGTGACATCATTTTCTACTAAACCAAGATCGTGGAGCTTCCACAATGGATCCAGAACGATTCTTTCAAACAAAGTAGCTTTGCTTTTGACCGAAGCTCCATCTCTAATACTTCCTGTGGAATCAATCCAAAAGTCTCCAAACATTGCCGGAAGTAGTAATGATTTCTCTACTTTCATCTTTTCCGCAGCTAATGTGGCAAAGTCTTCACAACCAAAAGCATACGAATGGAGAGCAGATGAGAAGATGACATTGCCTTTTGAGGGGTCGAAATGAAGTTTAGACTCTACTTCTTCAATATTTCCCCACGTATCATCTTCGAGCACGATACCGCTGAGAACTTGACTGATGCAACTGTTAACGCCTTCAATCAGACGAGCCATGTGTTGATAAGCTTCGCTTGATGACATTTTTAGCTCAACTCTTAACCGATCTATCTTATTGATAACCAAAATCATCACTTGTCCATTTCTAATAACTTGTCGAATAAGTGCTTCTGTTTGGGAGCAAATTCCTTCAATTACGTCAACCAAAAGAAGTGCAATATCTGAGAGAATCAGAGCAGATGAGACTTCCCCAGAAAAATCCACGTGTCCGGGACTATCAATCAGATTGATAAGGAGTGGTTCACATAGCAAACTGATTCCACTTGATTTCATTGTGATTCCGCGTGTCTGTTCATCTTCTCTACTATCCATATAACGTAGTTTACCCGCCATTCGACCTAAAAGTTAATGTTTCCATGAAAAAAGAGACAGGATCTGGCTTACTAGAAATAACTGCATTGGCTGAAACTAGAGAGTCTGCAAAACTGGTTTTTCCATGGTCTACATGTGCAACTAAACAAACGTTTCGCACGTGCTCAGCTGGTTTCTGAAATTTTCATCAAAATGCTGGAATCGCAAACGGTTATCATCCTTACCGTAGCCGCTGCTTTTTTCAAAGCTATTTCAAGACTTTCCATTTTGGAATCTGAAATGTTTTCTTTTTTTTCAACTCGACATCTGAAAAGAAAATAGGCGAGAATGCATGATACTCCAGGAATCCAGAGCATAATAGTAAAAACTGAGAATTATTATTTTTTATTTGATTTTTAGTATATTTTTGATCATTGTGAGCATCAGTACTTTTGATTCACTAATGCATTCTCACATTTCAATTTGAAAATAATGAGGAAATACAGTTTTGAGAGAGAACTGGGAGGGGCATGCCAATTGAGTCAAAATGTACATAACGTTGAAAATAGGATAAAAATGAGAAGTAGTACCCGATGCATCAAAAGCCGTGTGTTACCGTACCAGCATAGCCGGCACCATAAATCGGGACGGGGGTACAAGAGAGTGTTTGGTGGATATTTTACAGTGACGGGGAGAGAGAACCTGAAGTGTGTGAGAATTTTGAGGAGACGGAGTATGTCAAGTAACATCTAGACTTCGAAACGGTCTGATTGATTGATGCTCAGTTCAAACGGAACATTTCTCAATCTAGATATTGAATTTTCCAAGCTCCAGCGATTCTTGAGAAACGAGATCGAATGACTGGAACATGGAAAAGGAAACCAATATGCAGATTAGAGGTATCATAATAAAACAGTGAGAACATTGTAGAATAAGTGAACATTAAATTATAAGTCTTCGAATATAATACTACAAAGATCGGAGCCCGTTTTTCTAGCGTTTTGTATACAATTAATCGAGTGAAACAGAGATGAAAAGGGGAGTAGAGGGAAGGGGTGAGAGAGGTAGACAGTGTGGAGTGGAACAGAGAGAAAACAGACATAATGACAAAAATTGTGAAATGTTTCACAGCATTTCGTTTGTTTTCTATCCGCCATACAAATTATGGGAAAGGAGGGTGGGGTGCGAGGTATTTGGTTCTGAAAAATGTGTACTCGATAGGGATATTAAAGATAGGTCATCATCAAAATTAACGGAGCCCGCGATTCGGTTTCAAAACGAGAGGTACAGATGCGTAAACGAGAAGAGACATAACAATGGGGATGAAAGTAACATGGTGGACAAAAATAAAGAAACGAAACTTAAAGTAAGATAAAACACACACAACAGCAAGAGAACTCAAAAGGGAAGACTAAACGAAGAAATAAAAAAAAACTGTGAGGGGATCAGAATCAAACTGGGAGATGAGGAGTAATTATATACATAAGAATGGCATAGCAAATTTCATTTTGGCGCTTTTTTGCCTAAGTCATCGACACATACAGAAACTGAGATTTGTGGCAAACTGCTGTGATTCTCAAAATGAGCAATTCACAGCTCTAGGCGTCAGGCCTTTGGGTCAACTGGGTGCGCTGACGTGGAAGAAGACGCTGAAGATGTCGATGAGGATGAGCACGACGTCGACGTTCTGAAACAAGAAGCGTCACGAATCTACCATTTTATCATTATACGAATCATTTATAAAATTTAATCCGTAAGTAAATTCCTAATGAGTGAGTCACCCTAGATTCAAATCGAAGTTCAAAACATCAAAATGTGTTTAGTGTAATCCACCAAATCATACGACTTTGAGCTCTTTGGGGGATACTAATCATGGCTGTTTTCGTTCAAAGCGCAAATACTGATACTAATTCCGAATGTTTTCGTATCCAACCTTACCCTTCGCCGTGATGATCATCCTCGTTGATCTCTTCTACCGTATTCAACGATCCATTTGTCATGTGATGAGGATGGTGGTGGTGATGATGATGAAGATGGTGAATTGGGGTATGTTTGTGATTGCCATCCGACACTCCATTGCTTTTCAGTAGTTGTTCTTGATCAATCAGAGGGACTAAAACAAAAATTATGGTCACATGAATGGTATATTCAAAACACACACCTCTGGTCAACTCGATCATATCAACGATTGCCTCAGACTCAACTAATGGCATCTTTTCGTGATCCCTCGCATTCTCTGTAATATTCTTGACAACAAGGCCGTCGGGATTGTGTGGCTCATCATCGTGTTCAACTTCCTCAACTTCGTCTAGATCTTCTTCTGTTCCAAGCTCATCAATCATCATATCACCTCGAATCTGGCGTCGCATCCGCATCAAATGATCTTTCAAGTCGACAATGTCAAGCTTCTGAAAAACATTAGTCGATTTAATCTTGAGCAGATCAGTCTGAAACTTACGTCTTCTGCACCTTTCTCAGCCATGGAAATCAAATGAGCAGCCGTACGGATAGTAACAAGATGAAGATTCATCTCGTTTAATGGCTTCTGGATTTCTGCCTTGTTCTTTTCATCGAGAAGTGTGTATGGCAGATACAATGACCAACAAACAGTTCCTAACGATAAAGCTCTCGCCTCCAGAAGTCGCATATCAATTGGCTGAGCAGCGATACTTTCGACAAGGTCGTCGAATCGTGGATAGATGTTCCGCATAGCCATGTTTATAGCGTCATGGAATGGTGATGGAGTTGTTGGAAGTTGGACCTCAACCAACTTTTCAGTGACGCTCTTTGTGAGAGTAAGAATAGCGACAACATGTTGCATGATTCCACGAGCTTCGAACAACCACTCGTTTTTGTCGAGAAGTTCTTCTAGTAGATCGTGAAGCTGCTCCATCGTTTCAATTTCACTGACACTGTCCACGGCAGTTGCGTTTCGAGAAAAGCGATTTGGAGGAGATTCAAATGGTACAAGTATCTGAAGGAGTAGATATATTATTGCTTATTTTCAAATTTTAATTATTTTTACCTTTGATTTGGCACGAGAATTCCGTCTCCGTTGGCATGTGATCACGAGGACAATAAGTGATAGAATGAAGACGAAGGCTAGCACAACTAGTGCTAGAACCACTACTATGTCCATCTGTAAAAAAGGGTGAATTGAAGCTATATGAAAATGTCTAATATTCAGGCACAATTCAAAATATCACGAATGATTTGAGAGAAATGTATTCAGTTTCTAATACATATATTCTTCATAACAACTAATTAGAAGCACGCGCTTTGATATAGCAAGTGGGAAGAAGAATGGGTTGATGGAAAACTAAATGAGCTGTTATGTCTCTTTGGCTCTAGGCTCTCACATTCATACGCTTTCATACATGCACAACTCAATCTCACGTGGTTGTTGGCTAGCGTGAGAAAATATGTACCTCTCCGGAGATTTGAAAACTAACTGAAACCCAATTCAACTTAAGGACAACGACAGCCACTCATTCAAAGTATAAAACGAATGATGTGATGTGCTCGAGATAGAAATGACCCCTTAGGGAAAGGGCAGACGGCCGGGTGTTCTACACCTGCTACTAGCTCGATGTGGGCGGAGATGAAAGTGCAAACTGTTTGAAATTTCTAAAAGCTCTTTCACGCAACTTTCTAACTTCTCTAGTTTCTCTACGGTTGAGTTTAAACAAGTAATTAGTCACGTTCTCACCCTAGTGCCGTTCAGTCTCATATTGTAAAGTTAAGCACTGAGGAAATTAGTTGAATGAAGACAAAAACTATTGACAAGAGCCTAGAATTTTAGCTTTCTGTCTGTTGCCGTCTATTGCACATACAAATCGAGTAAATCGCGCGACAGAGATCCAGAAGATTATTGAAGATTTTGTGCTACGACAAATCAGTGGGTACCGCTAATCGGTTTGTTTGACAGAGAAAAGACGATTTTGAAAGGAAAGTGTGCACTCGATGAGAATAAGAATGCTGACGTCTTCGATAATCACAAGATTCTGATATGCTCGCAGTAGATAGATTTTGAAAAATAATGAAAACTTGGGGGAAAGTATATTTGTAGTATGATCTACAATCTTCGGAATTTCTCTCATTCTCGAATTTATGATTCAGTTTACAAGGCCCTAACCCTAAAATTCTGCACATGTTCGAGTATTTTTGATGCCCTTTCGCAAGTGACAAAACTCGTTTTTTCATCTTTTTGTTCCAATTGACTATCGCCTATTGAAATGATTCACGGAATCAACTCATTCACATATTTAATGTATCTTTAGAAGGAAAGAAAAATTCGGTATGGAACTCACCTCAAAAATAGTTCAACCAATTTCACCGAGTTTTGGACAATAATGGCGCATAGGCGAAGACGTGTTTGTTACTCGAATCTGAATCAAGAAAAAAATAAAACGTGTTTGATTTATGGGTTCGTAGAATACGAGGGAGAAAAATGGTAAAGGAGATGAAGAGAGATAGATTTTCAAAAAAGAAACAGCAGAGAATGAAAAATCACAAGTGGTCCAGAGAGATGAGAGACAAAGAGAGAATAAAAAGAGAACAAAACAAAGGAAATTAGAAGTTCTATACGAAAATGAGGATTCTCAAATTAAAAGTTAGTATTAAGCAGACTGACTTAACTCTTTTTTTTTCCGTCACTATTCCACCTATTGGTCACCGACGGACGATGACGACGGCGTATAACAACCTCAAGGACATTTCAGGTTATCGACACCACCTCCCAGCGCGTCGCCGACCCCTACGCACGGTAAGGAGCGACACCACCAACAGCAGCACTACTAGTAGCAATCGAAGAGAAGGAAGAAGAATAGAAGAGAAGAAGAAGACGGTAACGGTCGGTGGCACTGAGTAGCGGTTGAAAAAGAATAAAGAAGATAAGAGTATAAGAGGAAGGCAGAGTGTTGTGGACAGTAAGAAAACAACGGAGTAAGTTAGGAGCGAGAGATTGAAGAGGTACATATACTACGAGTGGCACGGCTACTCGGCATCAATGAGATGACTTTTTGGCAACAGTAAAAACAGAATAGAGGAACAAAGAGGGACCAATGATACCAAAATTAGTATGATAGCATTCTCCCAAGCCTCATATACAATTTTTCATGCTATACAAGATAAGATGACCGAAGCACCAATCATTCTCAAAGTGCAAGTTTCTCTTTTTTTATCTCACCGCTCGAGTTATTTTTCTATTTTCTTGTGTATCCAATCTCTTCAGATCGATTTTTCTTCGCACGTTTTGGAACACTAACTCTCTCCCAAGCAAGCACGCTGTTGCTTTCATCAGTTGTCTCCAGAAAAAAAGCAAGAGAAAGTGTGATGTGCCATGATGTCGAACAGAGAGTTGGTGGCCCCCCGTGAAACATGCAAAAAGAGCAACAATCAAGCACAATCAGCGTAGCTGCGATGGCCGCTCCCTTCAGTTCAATTTCAATAGAAAAACGAACGAAATGTGGACAGATAGATGGTAGCGGGATCGGGAGCTGAGAGAAAGAGGCGTAGAAAGGAACCAAGTAGGAAGTGCGAAGAGAAAAGAAAAAAGAGAGGACACCAAAGATTGGAAGTAAATATGAAGAGCGGATCAAACTCAGCTTCCTAACTGCCAACTATAAAATCTTTTGAGCTTTAAAGTGTGAGATTAATTTCGGCCACTTTTAAAAGTTGTTGAACAGAAAAAGTATCATTGAAGCAACGGAAATGACGATGAGAATAAAAAAATTGTCGTAAAGAATCAAGAAACAGGTGTAAAAGATCGAACGAGGTAGCCAAGGAGCCAGGAAAAGTAGTTTTTATCCCTTTAGCTCACGATGTTTTAGCTCACTCTCGCGATAGTGAATGTGTAACGAGCTAGAGAAAATTGAAAACAATATTTGAATTATCATGAACACACTGACAACTACATTCGCGGACTCAAAATTATAGTACAGCTTGTTATATAGAAAGAATTAGAAAATGAAAGAATAATTGTATTTTTTTCGGATGAAATGGGAGGTGACAGTTTTTATATTTGAGACAAAAATTTGTCAATATTTGGAGCGAAGTTTCAAGAAACTTCCACACAAGCTCGGCCCATGGTAGATATTTCTTGCCTTCGTGCTATGAAGACCTCTCCCATGAGTTTCTCTGTCTCATGGCGAACCATTAATTGAATGAGAAGTGTACGTTCCAACACTACGCGCCAGAAGCATTCTACTCTGTGTTTTTCGAAACTCTTCGAAAATCGGAACCGATGAAGGACACCGTCCCAGTGTACTTTGGAATATTACATACCTTACAACTGAGAAGTGTGGGAGCTATGTGATTGGTCACACTCTCCTACACAAAAAAGGCGATAGAATGGAGCTCGCATTACCTGCCGCCAAGTGCAGAGGGTCCTGATATTTGTCTCTCTTTCTCTATTTCCTAAATAGAAAAGACTCACACGGCTCCATGCCACCTATTCTTCACTCTATTCAGCATGTGATATAGGTACGCTTTCCCTTTCATACTACTGCCAAAAGTGCAAACTATACAGTAATCTGCGCGCCAAAGCGCCAGATGTTTTCTCGACGAAAGGAAAAAAAGGCGCCAGATGTTGTTTGGTGGAGTGCAAGAAAAAGACACAAAAAAGGCGGGAAAGTGACACGAAAGGGCGTCTTTTTAATGGAGAAGACGTTGAAATTGAATGGAGATAGAATGGCCCCTCTCAGAAGACAGGAGTGGGGACACAAAAACGACGGAAACATGCAAATTTCGGAAGCAGCAACCAACCATCGTCATAAATATTGGAGTAAGTGGTCATTGTGGTAGAGACGAACAAGAAAAAAAAAAAGAGAAGAAGACAAGGATGAAGAAAGAAGGTGATGGACAAATGGGTAGAATAGGAAAAAAAGGGTAAAAATGCAAGCACGATAATGAAAAAGGGGCGATTTGCAAGAGTTCGAGATGTGATGCGCTTCTTGTTTACATCTTTCTTTCCGTGGGGATATAGAAATCTTTATCTTAAAATGAATTAGGAAAACAGAAAGAGAGAAACATGGCGCAGTAACGAGAGCAGAGACGTCGTCCACCGCCAACGCATCAAACTATTTACATGTGGATTAGAGAAGAGCAATAGCGGACAAAAAGAAAGAAGCAAAAGCAGAAGAAAAAAGGAGACGTCGAAATGGAATCCGTCACGAGGAGCAGGGAGGCCGGAGAGCCGATTGGAGCGGAAGGGCAAAAGTAGAGGAAAAAGATGCTCTGCTCTTTGATAGTTTGCCATAAGAAACAGAGTATGAAGGAACAAATAAACGAAACGGAAAAGTGAAACGAAGATCCACCTAAAAGTTCATAGGATTCAAAGCACAGCTAACTTTTCAAAAGCTCATATAAAAAAATCCAGTTAGAAACCTCACAGGGATCTTTTAAAAAAGAAGCTATATAATTTTTTAAAAAGTGGAATTCAGAGATTTCTAATCCTATAATAGCAAGAAAAAATTGATGAAGTATTATAAAACATGCTTTAAATTAATTTTCGTCTGGCAAAAGTCTGGCAAGAGATTATTGGTGATAGAAAATTTTTTGCAAACTGCTCATGCTCCAGAAATGAATGAGAAGAAGCAGCTGTGAGCTACAGTAATGCCACAGAGCATATAAGAAAGATGAAATTTGAAAATTTTTTATTTTGTAATTCACGTTTTAAATTTCCAAAATTTCTGTCATTTCACGCCTTTTTCTGTCTTTGACAGAGTTGTGCCGCGGCACAACTCTGTCAAAAAAACAGAAATTTGAAGAAATGAAAACGTGAATTACAAAATAAAAAATTTTCAAATTTCATCTTTCTTATATGTCAAGATTTATGTAAAAAAGAAGAGAACCGATGACTAGAGGCACGGTAGAATAATGACTGTAGGAGTGAAAAAATGAGCATCTTCCACCTGATTAACTGGCGGGTGACAACGCGTTTTTTTTGTCATTGGCAGTCAGCTGAAGAAGCGGGGTGCACAATTTGAACCTAAACAAAAAACCAACAAATCGCTTCTTTTTTGGGATTGGTGACATGCGAATAGCACACGCACAGAAGACATTCCTTCGTTCTGTGTGCGTATGTCTATGGGTCTTGGGGTTGTATGTGTGTACTGATGGTAGAGTGAGTGTGGTGGTAGAGTGCGCAGTGTGTTGCGCGAAGAACTGCGCAAGAGCGCAAGCCGGCAAGGACACACAGTCAGACAGACATGTCCCAACCAATACAGGAGGACATCGATGGGAAGAAGGAAACGAAGAAAGGCAGGCAATCGAGGAATCGACAGGAAGGGCGGGTCGGGTGGGGGAGCGGGCGCTTGCGCACAGAAGAAAAACTTCCGATGTGTTGCGCAACTTGAAGGAAAAAACACACATACGAGAGGTCGACTGCATCCCATGGTAGCCATACCGTCTCTTTTCCCCCCTTTCGTTTCATTCTTCGGCATTTCGAAGAGGGCAATGTTGTCCCTGCTGTGTAAACTGGAGAACCGGAGGAGGTATGACGGAAGAGGAGAATCACAATGATTTTGGCGATGACGAACGTAAAAAAGGACACTTAATGGGCGGAGCAATCGAATAAATTTCTAGTTATGTATATAATTATTAGTTTGTGGCTCTCCGACTAATTGTCACGAACAATGATTCCATTACTATAAACTTAATACAAAGTTTCAATCCTGGATTTGAATGCACATCAGAGGAAAATGATTTCGAATACCAAAGAAAAATGAGCGTATTACGAAAACAAAAAAAAACTCTACTCGAAATGATAACGACTTTAGATGTTTGTTTTGAATCAAATTATCTTATTTTTGGAGAAAACGCATATTATCAACTATTTTATCTGTTAAAAAACTTGCAACCTTTCAAAAATGAAACTTGCATAAATTGTTTTCTAAATATTAAAAAACTACTTTGACCACGGGAGGGTTTGAAATATCTCACTAGTCCGATTGTCATGGCGACCAGGGCACGTGTCCTCTTATGCGAAACGAAAAATTTTCACATGACCAAAGACGAAGTAAACAAAAGTCGTAGAATCGTAGGATATATTATTTGTGACTAGAAATAGAAAAATCAAATTATTTTTTCTTTTCCCATTCATCGTGGGAGTGGTATCTTCGTATATCACGTCATCGTTGGTCATTACAGGAAGACAAAAACATACGCTGAAGGTCATTTAAACCCCACTTTGCTAGGTAGATAAATAAATGAGAACTAATGAATAATGGAACACGAACTTTGACTCAAGAAAGCCGGTAAAAGAAAAGATGAAGCTTAGTGTTTGCGTACTTTTATGCAAAGATTCCCTAGAGCATATGTAGTTTTCAATAAGTTGATAAACCAAAGCTGACACAAGTTAAATCGAAGTAGAAGGAGAATAAAAAGAATGAGAAACAAAGAAATCAAAGTGCAACACAAGGAAAATTAGAAGCACACAGGCACCGAAAACTCGCTGGTGTTGGATAGAGGGGCGGCCTGGGAGGCTGATGTGAGATGAGAGAAGCGACGAGATGCGGAGAACACAGAGAAAAAGAGCAATTGCAATGACACTCACACAAAAAAACGCAAAAAAGAGGGGAGGCCGATCGGCCAGGGGAGAGTACCAGAGAGTAAAGGAAGAATTTCAGTGTATTTGGCCGGTGTGTATATGTTGTCTTTTTCTCTTTTCTTTCTCCACCCCCTTGGGGACCGGCTGGCCGCCGTGTCGACTCAATTCGGTCGGCCGGACGGTCGCTTGACGGCCACCGCGCCTTCCATCTCCCTCGGCCCTCTGGCGTTCTTTTAATGTCTTTACGAAGTGAAGCAAGCATGTCTGCGCATGTTTCAAAGTAAATGCTTCTTCTACTGCTAGTTATCTCTCTCCGTCAAATTCTCTTTCTATCTCGCTCTTTTCGCACCGGGTCTAGGCGAGGACGGAGTGCCTGCGCCATGCCGTTCGATACTAAACATGACACATGAATCAATACTTTTTGTTTTCGAGGATTTAAAGAAGATAGCTTTCAAAAAAAACCAATTAATTTTTTTTTGACTTGAAAGTTTTTGTTCGTAACAGTCTATCGTCGTTTCCTAGCTTTAATTCAAACGAATTACCTTTTTCAAAATTTGTATGCTTCCTCGTTCCTGTCTCTTAGATGTTGTTTTGTTTTCTGTCCCGACAATATCTAAAAATACCGATTGTGGATTCTTTGAAAGAAAGAGAATTGCAATCAATTAAAAAAAAAGAAGGCAAGCATCATTTCCGGTAGAATCGATTTTATCGTAAAAATTCAATGTCAGATTTTAAAGGCGCATAACGCATTACAGTATTTCGCGAGTTCTCGATGACTAACCGTGCCAAGACCACGCGCAGTGCTCTGTTGTTGAAATTCAATTTCTGATCAACTTCTGCTCATAGTTGAAGCCAGTTTCGTGGGAATTCCCTCAATTTCTTTTTCATAATCAGGCTTTACTTACTATTAGTATAAAAAAGTCTTTTTTATCAATCGATAATCATTCGTTTGTCAATTATTTCTTTTCTCCCACGTGCACGTGCTTGAAGTCGAACTCTTGAGGCATCGAGTGCAAACAACTCTTTTCCCCTTCTCTTCCCAGTCGATATCCTAATCGTTTATCGATAGCAAAGACTGGCGATTTGGTAATGACGTTCGTGTTGCAGTTTTTCTTCTTAATTCTTTTCTCAAAATGCCAATTTTCCAATAGAACATAAATTGTTCTGAGTCATCTTCTTTTTTTCTGTTCCCCCCTTGGGCTCTCAGTATGCTCAGCATTGATATCCAGATGAGATTACATTGAACATCTACGATATAATCCTTGTTTGAGACGTGACAATCTTGGAGCAAAGACTCGATGCGGGCGTCTCCCTGCCCCAAGCTCATTTGCTTCTTTTCCTCATTATCGAACCGGGGCAGGCGCCGTCGCACGCACACATGTCCATACATGCTTCTCTGGCTATGTGTCCCTCCTTTTCTGGCTTTCTCGCCCCGAGCAACAACCTTCTCCGTCTTCTTTTTTCCATAAAGAAAGTGTGGCTGCTTGCCACTTCGTGGATTTATCCATCTTTCCTCTTTATTCCCATTGACGTCAGTGCATAGGATTAGATGCTATGGAAACCGTCGTGACCCACGGCAAAACCCCTGCGCTCTTCGCTTTCCGGCCATTTCAACACAATAATATCGCATGACTCGATGACACTCATAATTCTTTTATATTTTGAAGAAACTTGTCGCGTCTATACAGCCAGCCTTATCACCAGAGTGTGCAATCATTCTTAACTGATCAGTCGCTCAAACTGTACATTGTTTTCCTCCTACATTGATTTTCTTCCGTTCTCTTTCGTTTAGTTAGCCGTAAAAAAACCAAAAAAAAGCAGAATAGAATTATTAATGAATTACTTACTTTTTTCTCCTTTTTAAATCGGGTTTTGTTCTATTGTCACATGCTGGTTGTAATGATTATAGCGACGAAGTGAGAAAATCTTGGTACAAAACTGAATTTTGAGAGGATTGAAGCTTGTATACGTTCTTCTTGATTTTGCCACAATAATTGAAATTGTGTTTCATTCGATTCTTCGTCAAAAATGACAACAGCGTCAATGTAGTGTCCGTCTGTGACACCGTGTTTTTTGTTTTGAATTCCCCTATTCTACTTACTGACAGCCTTCTTTTCCCACATAATACACCGATGATCGGCAGCAATACAAATTCATTTTATTTTCAACATCGTTCTCCCGACGTCATTCTCTCTATTTTTTTCGATTTAAAACTGTCTCGGAATTGAGTACTTTCAATTGAGTGGGTGTTTATTTAGTTGATCCCGTTCAGATATATTGCTAGAAGTCTTTGTTTCGCATTTATTTCGTCATAGATTATTTCTTTAATTCATCTGTTTAATTTCTTTATTTCAGGACTCGGGTCGAGCAACAACACTCAAGCGTTTTTTTTTCTCATACGCTGTTTTCAGCAGTGCTCTAACAAAAACAGAAAGACAAAATGCGCGGAGAAGCAGGAGAGTTAGCAGTGAGCAGTGGAGAGATCGCCACTGGAGCCTTGTCGCCGGAAAAGCAACAAGAGCAAGAACTGATGGGCAAATTGGCAGCAACTGGAAAACTTCCCGCTCGTCCAGCCAGCTCTTTCCTCCAAAAGAAACTACAGCAAAGGGTAAGTATTCGTTCCGGTTTTGTTTTGAACTTACAAGTCATAGCTATCGTACGACATTAGGACTGTCTACTAGATGCGCATTTATAATCAACCTCGAAGAAACGTATTTTCAGAAGTTTTTCGATTCCGGAGATTATGCAATGGACAAGTCGAAAGCCGGAACTGGGCTTGGATCGAAGCCGCACCCACTTGCTGGCGGTCCTCCACCAGCTGCACCGCCTCCAGCTGTTGTGCAGAAGAGCCCTGCTCCGGCAACGTCGCCATCTCCATCGGCTTCTCCGATCTCTCAACAGACAAATCGTCCAAGTGCTGAAAGAAGCAGTGACGACGACAACTTGCAGGTAGACTTTCTGTTTCAGTATGTTAAATGACAGAACATTTCAGATTCCACGTCCTGATACTGTTCCACAGCGGAAAGCGTCGATAATCAATCCGAGCGTGCACTGCAAACTGAGCCCAGCTCCGCATGTGCAGGTGAGAAAATGGGAGATATTAGGAAAGCAAATATTGAAAGGATTCACGCAATTTACGCGTTGGCACATTTTTGGCGTTGCTCGTGCCGTTAAAATTGAGACACAGAAAAACCAATCAGACTGATTGGCGCAGTGGTAGACTTAATCAGTTGAGAGAGGAACAAAGTATTAGAACGGTGCTCAGAAAAAAAGTGCGGTTTGAGACAACGTCTGGTTTGTGTGCTCACTGACAGAAAGGGCATCCAAAGGCTGGGTTGTGTAAAGATAAACATTGAGGAAAAACTGATAATTGGGACTGTCAATAGTTTTTTTTTCTTCGGCAGTTTTATCAGGGATTTTTCAGCATCATGATGCCGCTTCGCCAACAACTACTACAAACGAATAAGGTTTGATGTATCAAAGAAGAGAAGACTACTGTATACAATTAACACATCAAAACTTTTAATTCATGCTACCATCACCTCTCCATGTTTTTATCTTTTACATATTGTGCACAGTATTTTATCAACCAACTTGAAATTCAAAAGTAATCCTTTTCTAATCAGTTTTATTCATTTTATCAAATACCCAAAACCAATCATAATCATCATCATGAAATGGCTGTTTCTTGCTTAAACCTTCGCCCACCAAGTCACATTGAAACCACATTTTCCATTCGCAAAAAAATTTCCCATTCATTTCTGTTCCCCCTCTTCCTATCAGTTGCTGTCTGCTATCGTTTTCAAACAGGTATTCAATATACATACTGTTCTGTCGATCCGCACAACAATTTTCTCGATTCCACAGTTTTACAAAAATGCTCCGAACACTGAAAATGTTCTGTAGATGATAGTTTCTTTCATTTCTTTCCCTTTCCCGATTTCTCTTTTTCTGGTCTGTCTCATTCTCATTCTTTTTAAGAACACCGAATTCAACGTCACTATGCTTTCTTATTGTATTTATCGAACCATTTAACATGAAAAAAACATAAAAATGCAGAGGCAAAAATAAGGCGTCTTGAGGTAACAATATGAAATTTAGGAAGAGCAAAACTAAAAAATGAAAAGAGAAGTAGGAAGACTGAGTTTACACCGTAAAGTTGGGTGAAAAAGAATGAGCAAGAAGTTTTAGGCCTAAACATGAGAGGTTGGTCGACTATCAGGTCACTTTAAATTTAGTTTTTAGAAGCATCTGCCTTCTTGGTACGCCATTCGCAGAAAACAATGATAAGAACCAAGAGAAGAAGAGTTCCAATAATGATAGCAAGTGGATACACCCATTCGAACTCACCTGAAATATTATTTGATGAACAGAATAATTGAATATAGGAAATCTTTCTTCAAACTCACTTCGCACAGAAACCATTTTATTAACAACCAACAACATTTTGCTTGTTTTTCCATTCAACGTGTATTCATTAATAGCTTCACACGAATAGATTCCAGCGTCTGTGTAGTTGGCATTTGATACGATTACGGTACTTCCTTCCATTGTTACAGATTTGCTCAATGCTGGAAAACAGTTGTTGTAATGCTCTCGTGATAAGGATAATCCTGCGTCTATTTTCAGTTTGAAACTTACCAAGTGGAGCGCCATCTTTCGTCCATTTGACAACTGGTTTCGGATATCCAAGGACAGGGCAGGTCAATGTAACAGTGTCTCCAGTCTGAGAAAAAAGTTCTAGTTATATATTCCTGAATTTCTTTGAATATTGATATAGAATTACTGTATCAGAAACGAGATTGAACAGAAGTGGAATAGTAACGAATAGGTAATTCAAATTCAGGTTAGATCCACAAAAAATAGGGATTTAAAACTATGTGACCTCTTATTAGTTTTCAAATAAGTTTTCGAATCCAGATGAACTGCCATGATCTGAACATGCAAAGAAAGCACTAAGATAGTTCAATAGGTAGGATATGTATTTTTTTTTATTTCGGATTTTTCTTTAAAAAATCGATTTTGAAGAGTAGTTCTAATAAGAGGTACCATTCTTGTTATACAGAGACAGAGCTCTGTCTCTGCAGAGTTTAACCAACATTTGAAACCTTTTTCAATTTTGAAAAGCGTTTGATAAAGCTTCTTACTTACTACTGTACTTTCAAATTTTCAAATTATCTACGAGAATGGAATTCAGAATATTATTTTCTTGCAACCTATCCACCCACCTCAATAGTATTTCCAGTGCTCTCCAAATGAAATTCACGCCCTTCGTGCTCAGTGAAATGTTCATGTGAATGCACAACAGGTCTCGCTGTAATTCCTCATTTCCTCTCTCATCACATTCCCCTTTACTCCAGGGGTCACCTGACCTCCTAACGCTTTACCCCCCTCCCCACAAATATCACATCCGTTTTCTCTTTTTGTTACTCACAATAAATGAAGACTCTGTGGGTGATCTTTCCGTTTGGTGGCACGTCCAACTCGCATTTGTACTCGCCGGCGTCTGCAAAACAAAAAGGGATGGTGTTGGGAAAAAGAAGACACATGTGTTATCTAGGAACAACTCATCACTTTTACTCAACTCCAGATGTTCTGGTGAATAAGGTTCTATTTTTATGGGAGATGGTGTTGGGTAGATAGTGTCCAGCATAAAAAACTAGATACTGAGATTAGAACTTGAACACTGAGTGCTTCATGTTTCAGACAAACTTAGAATGGCGGAACTCTAAATAGTCAATAGTTGATCTTTCACATTTCAGAAGGTCCAAAAGGAAAAAAAACTCTAAACTGATGAATTAAGAAATCATTTCTTCAAACTTTTAGGATTTTGAATTACCCTCTTTCATAATTGGAATTTTTCCCAATTGGAACAAACTGACCTTTGACAGAAGGAGATCCAAATGTATACGTGGCATTCTTTTTGGTTGGATTCAACGTCGCTTCTAACTTCTTCTCATCTGATGAACGAATGAAATGTGCAGATTTGATGACAACTTGTGGATTGTCTGGAGCACACCAAATAGTGATTGGATCAGTAGCGTGAAGTGGATGAAGTTCCGAGGAACGAGCTGCAATCAATGCCAAAGCGGATTTTGACCCTGGAATGTATTTAAATTCATTGGAGAAAAAGAGAATTCAAGTACCTCTTCCGGCAAGCGCTGACACTGTGCCCACCAGGACAAATGTGATTAGAAGTAGGTTTTTCATACTGAAAGCAAAACGGGAAGTTTTAGTAAATCCATAGAAACAAATTAGGTTTCTTTAAGAATATCTGAATCATCATAATGGGTTCAAAAAGGAAATTCGTTTCAGTTTGTAAGAAATTCAATCTGACCTACTGAAAATTTTGTAATGATGTTTGAGAAGAATCTCGAATTTCAGATTTTCATTGAAATCCGAATCTTGAGAAGCCCAACTATCTAGAACTATGTTCTTCTTGTAGAACTTTTCTCTAGAACTTTCAACTGAGAATCTATTCGTTCCATAGAGAAAATTAGGATTATCTTTTTTGACCGTATAAGAAAAATGCCGTATTTGTGAACAACACCGAAAGAGCAAGATGATGTTCTTGTTAATTTCGAATTCGATTCGACAAAACGAGAAAAACAAGAGAAAAAACTGGGGGAAAATGAGAACCAGTGGTCAGAACAAACGGAAAAACAAGTATCAGTTTAGCTGTAATTGAAGACTTGTGTAGTGGGATTTTGAGAAGAAAAACGAATAGGAAAACGGGGGAAAGAAAGAAGAGAAAAAATGGGAAGGTAAATAAGAAACAAATGTTTCTCAAAGTGGATAAGAAGATGTCTTCTTTGTGCTCTTTTCCTCCCCCTTTTCAATTCAAATTAGGAAGGATAGGTGTGCAATGAAATAGAAAAATAAAGGGAGAGAGAGAGCAGAATGAAGACACTTTTTTCCACATCCTTTCGTATTTCTTTCCGTTGCCTCGAGGCGAAAATTGGTGGAGAGTAAAAGAGAGGGTTGAAGAGAGAGAAAGAAGAGGAGAGGGGGATCTCTTGAAGAGCAAGAAGAAGTAAGAGGAAGAGAAAGAGGAAGAAGAGCAAGAAGAAGAAGAGACAACCCGCTTGACTTCTGGGAGCTATTAGAGAATAGAGTTTAAGTGGAGGGAAGATAGGAGAAAAGAGAAATAGAAGAAGAGGAGTTAAGAGGATTCTTCCCTTGAGACTTATTCTCATTTTACCATACTTCCCTCCATTCCCCCGTTTTTTTTTTGTTTCTTTGTTCGTTGATTTTCGATGAGATTCAGGATTACAGGCAATGCATTTCTTGAAAGTTCCTCATACAAATTTGTTGGTCAGGTTTCGTTTTTGAAAATAACTTGAAAAGAGATAAAGTTCTAGAGAGTTTTCCCTTGCCATTAAGAAGTAGGATACCATCATGGCACTGATCCCCATTCACAGAACCATAGAGAAAGTCGAGGTTTTCTCTGCTTTGTAGATTTGGAGCATCGATTTTGTTAAGATAAAACTAACTGATAACACAGATAAGTATCAGTTCAAGCCAAGTCGGTACTTTTTACTTGGCCTTTACAGATTTAACAAAAAGATTAAGTATATTATCTCCATCAAAGTATGGTTTATTTGAAAAAATTTATTGAAAACTAGAAAAATTGTTATCCCTGCACGTAATATGCATGTGGATAGGAATCGTGAAAAATTGCAAAACAAATTATAAAGTCTCTATGAAATTCACTAAATTGGAGGAGCAGTGCCAAGAATCTAGTTATGAATATTATGCAAGATCTTCTGACCCTTTGTATAGGTTGTCTTCCAACTTCATTTGCGAAGCTCCAATCTGTTTAGAAACAAGACAAAATTGGAGAGCACACCACTGCCAGGAAGACACTCATTACGAGTGCTCCCCTTGCTAAAAGGTAGATGATGCCGTTTCAAATTGCGTTAGGATCAAAAGAAATGTCAAGTGTCTGTTGTATTGAAATGACAACAAAAGAGTGTGAATTCAGTCTTGAATCCTTTAGATTCTTTCGTTTAATTCACGGAAAAATCTAGTCATGAATAACCTTGAGAACCCTCCTTCTCCTCCTCCTTTCTGGTTGCTCATTCACAATTCGGCGTTTCCCATTTCTCTCAATTCTCTTCGTCTTTCACACTATTTCTAGAGATGTCACATAACTTATGCAAACCAAAGACAGCAACATGTCACAGTGTGAAGGAAAACGCAAAAAACTCGACAAATTGGGAGAAGAAAAGTCAAAACGGACTGCAAGAAAGAGCAAAAAATGTGCTCCAAGGAGGGAGAACTAAACCAGAAAAAAAGCAGAAAAAGAGAGAGCGAAAGTTGTGTAGGTCCGTTGATTTCCGGTTGGAAGAAGAAGAAGGAGAAGAAGACGTTGTGGGGGAGAAAATGGAAGGATATATGGAGAATGAAGAAGAAGAAGAAAAAAGGGAAATGTCATGACAACCTTCTTGTTTTCTTTTTCACTTTACAATTGGTCGTATTCCTAGTTTTATTCTCACAAAACTCTTTATTTTGTGCTCCGTTTCAAGGGAGGATCACTTTGAGAATGGAAAACAAAACAGAGAAATAGAACAATAAAATGATAATAGCAGCAAATTTAGGATTACTTTTTGAGCAGATAGAAATAGGAAAATCGTACAGATTCGACTGAAAATACGCAATTGTCTATAGTTTTGCAAGTTTCTTGCGAGTTCTGAGTTCCAATCAAGAGATGCGAGAAGAGGGTGTATTGACAGTTTTTAAGAAAACTGTCGCGAAAGTAATAGATAGAGGTTGGCGAGACCCCTGATTCCTTTCGTGCCTGAGTAGATTGACGCGATGTTATTTCGTCGTGGAGCTATTGTTTCCCAATTTCCCGAAGAGAATGAATTGTTTTCCATTAGTTTTATTCCAACGAGACGAACGTCTCCGCACGACAAAGTTGATACAATGAAGATTGGGTGGTTCAGTGGTAAGTAGAAAGTAAACTAGGGTTGGAAAGATAGGGCTCTAGGGCAAGCTTATAAAGCTGCCTTTCGAGGAATAAATAGCGACTAGGGTGAGCGAATGATTATCTTAATCGATAATCATCGCGGGATGAGACGATAAAGGGGGACGAGTGTTCACGAACACGTAAACACGTCGAAGTGATTACAATTAAACCTAAAAGTAAACAAAACAACGCGAAGGAATGTTCTAGAAGGAAAAGTGGGGAGAGATAATGCAAAGGGGAGAGAATTAGACAACTAGGGGGTGAGAGAGTAAACAAAGGGGAGAGAATTATACAATCGTTACGGCGCGCCGGCGCGTAACGTTTAGCGGCGTCCACCAGAGCGCAATTGCATTATCCATCGAAAAGAGGCAGGTCTAGGGCGATCGTTGAGCTTCTTCCGGGGAATGATGAGCATGCAATGCGAATACATCTTGTACACAGGTTGTAGAGAATGACTTATTCAATAGTAGAAAAGGTCGCGTGATAACCCAGGAGTTATCCGCGCGACACTCCCGAGGCGGAATGATCTCCTTTTCGAGTGTAATGAGAAAATGGAGATGTCCTTAACTTGGGTCCTTTTCCGATTGAGAGGATCCTCGGTTTGGTGTGTCGATGAAGGTAGACTCTAGACCTTCCGTTCTGGTTGGACCCGCTGGCTGACAGAGCCTTCGCGTCTTCACCTCCCGGGGGTTTTCGAGACTTGAGCAATGGAGATGTGCTTTTGAGAGTTGCACTTCTGGATACTGGCTTCGTCGTAGCAGCTGTCGTAGACTTCTTTGGTCGTCCACGTTTTTTCTTGATTGGAACTGGTGCGGTGTCCGGTTGACTTGTGGACTGCTGATTACTAGGGTCTTGGTTCGGCTTCTTTTCGGGTGGAAGGACGACTGGTATTTCTGATGTCGTAGGCTTGGGAGTTGAAAGTTTTCCCTCGCTCTGTCCTTCTCCGGGGTCTTCCAGTGGAATAAGCTGGTTGACTGACTTCTCCAAGACCTTATTTCCGCATCTTACCATTACCGATCTAGGGTGACCTTGTGATGTTCGCGAAATTTCGACGATCCTCCCTAATGGCCAATAGTGTCTTTGTGGGATTTTCGCTGTTTCAACGAGAACGATCATCCCAGGCTTCGGTTCCAATGATGAATGTGCAGCTGACTTGCTTCTGAGCTCCTTGAGTGTATGAAAGTAGCTTTCGGCAAATTGCTCCCAGAGTTCCTCCTTGGCTTTTCCAAGTCCCTCTAAGAGCTGACGAGAAAGTGATCCGGTGTCTCCTTGCTTGATGACGTCGAATACGGAATCGGTTTTCTCCGGTAGGGCCAGGCAGATTCTAGGGTTCAGGAAATCCGCTGGACGAATTGCAGGGAAATCGTCCTCTCCTTTCTTGTTCGGAGTTATTGGCCGTTGATTGAGAATTCCTTCCGCTTCGATAACTAGGGTTTCCATTTCCAGAAAGGGTCTTAACTCTTTCTGAAGCACTTTGGAAAGCATAGTTTTGACGAGTCCGACGAGGCGCTCATACGCTCCACCTTGCCATGGGCTTAGCGGAGTGATGAGCTTTATTTTGATCTCGTTTTGAGCAAGAAATGAAGTGAGAATCTCGCTCTTATTGGCCAACGTCCTTAAATCTTCGTTCACTAGGGAGTATCCAAGCTTGAAACATGGGGCGTTATCGCTGAGAATCTCCTTAGGGGTTCCTCTTCTACTAATGAATCTCTTCAATCCGAGTACAAAGTTGACTGTTGTATTGTCGGGAACGATCTCCAGGTGGATCGCTCGGGTCACTAAGCAGCATACTAGAAGTATCCAAAACTTTCCTTGTCCGTCGTTGCGTTTGTAGTGAAGTGGTCCGATGTAGTCCAATCCTATGTGTTGAAACGGGGCGATCATTGTTGTTCGGCTTTCGGGTAACATCCTCGTGTAATCGTATCGAAACGGTCTTGCATGTTTCCTTTGGCATACGAAACATCTAGCACGTATTTTTTGTACTAGGGTTCCGATGGTGTCGATCCAATAACGCTTGTGAACTTCGTTGATCACGTCTTGGATTCCTTGGTGATTCAGTCTTTCGTGGGCTTCATAGATTATAAGTTTGGCCAAGGGATGGTTCTTGATGATAATCGTTGGGAATTTCATCTCTTGGGTTAGCCTACTATCCGTTGCTTGGCTGAATCTTGTAGGGTATCTCCATGATCCGTCTTTGTGTAACATCAATTGGAGTTTCTTTGGTGGAAATTCATTGAGTCTTTCCTCCGCATCTTTGTAGTGGTGTCTTATGATTAGCCTCCTGGCAAGAGTCCTTTTGAGGGCAACGTCTTGAGCTTCGAATGCTAAACTAAAACGTCTCCACGTTTCGTCCTTGAACTCAATCTGCTTGTCTGGGTATCTTTTGTTCCTCGTTTTGATGAGTTGGCATATCCAGTCTGCAGCGCGAGTTATCCAGATAGTCAGCTTCTCCAGGGAGTTTGTCCGTTCGTAGGGAATACACGACTTGTTTTCTAGGGATATCATAGCTGTCATCACATTACGCTGAATGACAGATTCAGGTGCTGTGGGACCTGCTAAGATACCCATAGAGGTGGCGTATTCTCGAAAGGTGTGTGGGTCTGCAGCTGTGTTGTCCAATTTCTTTGGCCAGTTTTCCTCCGATTGTCGTAGAAATTCCGGACCAAAGTGCCATAATTGGTTTTGTTGAAGTTCTTCTAGGGAGCATCCTCGTGAAGCGATGTCCGCTGGATTCTCATGTGTTGGTACATATCTGACTGTAGGGTTAAGTGTTGCTTCTTGTAGTCGTTGTAGGTTCTGGTGAATCTTCTTGACTCTGTTGGCAACCCATATTGATCCTAATTCGTTGTTGACTTTGCTCAATATCCAATAAAGGCAACAGGTGCTGTCCGAGAACAGTACCACGTCCTTGATTTTCATGTGGAGCTCGTTGTGTAGGTTGACGGCGGCGTTCGAGGCAATCTCAAACGCCAAAAGCTCCATCCTCGGGATAGTATATTCCGGTCCAGATCCACTAGGGCGAACTCTGGACTTTGCGTAAATTAATCCTGTGGTGTAGCTGTTGTCGTCGTATCCGTATCGTAGATATGCAGTTGTAGCAAAATGATCCTTCGAGGCGTCCGAGAAGATTATCAATTGTGCAGTTGTGTAGTTGTACTCTAGGGTTATCTGTCGGGGGATGGTGTAGACGGTGTTGTTGAATTGAGATGCAATCTCTTTCCATGTTGGCACCATGTCTAGGGGAATTTTGTCGTTCCATTTCAAGTCCTTTGTCCATAATGTTGAGATGAAGTGTTTGAGTTGAACAGTGATTGGGGCGATCATGCCGCTGGGATCGTAGTTTTGTGCATTGAAGGCTACTACTTCTCTTTTCGTAGGGATTCCTTCTGGTGGTGTTGCAACTTTGATCGAAATTGTGTCGGCAATACTGTCCCAATTGTGCCCAAGCAATTTGCAAACTGACTTTGGATGTTTGTCCTCCTCTGTTATGGTTTCCATGACGTCGGAGTGGTTGCAAAGATATTCTCTCAAGTTCATGGACATCTTGTTGAAGCAATTTTTTGACTTTTCGTAGCACGATTTGATGTCCACTAGGGTGTTTGACGTGAACATGACATTGTCCACATACAAGTTTTCCTTGATCCGTTCGTTGATGTCTTGAACGTCAAGATCTAGGTACCGAAGAATGGTGACAGCTAGGAGAAATGGTGAGCAGGAGACTCCGAAGGGCAATCTTGTGAAGCGATAAGCCATGAGGTTGTCTTCTGAGTATCCTTCACTAGGGTTCTTGAGCCAAAGAAACTTTGTCACGTTGCGAAAAGCTTCTTGAATTCGTACCTGATGGAAGGCTTTCTCTATGTCGGCCACCATCAGGTACTTTGTGAGTCTGCACCTTAGAAGAATTCCCAATATTGATTGAAGAATCGATGGGCCAGGCCATAAACAATCGTTGAGCGAGAGTTCGAATCGAGTGTGAGAGGAGGCGTCCAGAACTATACGTAGTTTAGTCGTATTTGAGTCCTCTTTCACCACGACTCCATGTGGAATGAAGTATTCCGGGCCTTTATCTAGGGCTTCCAATGGAGCTCTTTCGATGATCCCTGATTCTTCTTGCTTCTTGATGATTTCATGATAAGTCATCTTATCTTCAAGTTTGCTGAGCTTCCTCTCCAGAAGTGATTCCAGTCTCTTCTTGCAAAGTGATAGGTTTCTTTTGAGGTCCTTTTCTCTGCCATTGAATGGTAAAGCAACGTAGATGATGTTGTCTTTGTCCATTGTTGCTGACTTCTTGAACTCATTGATGAGATCCAAGTTTAGCGACTCTTTGGATTCCTGGAGGCACGGAGGTGACAGACCGAGTGATTCCAGGTTCCAAAGGCGTTCTACTTGTCTCTCGAGTTTCTTCAGGGCGACGTTATTCGATTTCGAGGGACCATCCGAAGCGATCGAGTGTATCCACATCTGTCTCATGTTGTCCGAAACGGTCAGCGGCTTATTCTCGTCGATCGGCACAAGAATGTCATCCAGGACTGGTGGGTGGTTTACGTATCCAACGATGAGCTCCTCTACCGCTCTTCCACTTGGTAAGGGGAAGTGCACTGGTCTCTTTATGTTCTTGATTTTGTTGAGAACATTGTTTCCGAGAATCATATCGGTCTTTTGGCCGTCTAGGGATTGTAAACCGGTTATTCCTTCCCGATGTAGTCCATTTGCGTGGAGATAAGTTAAGTCTTCACTGGAATGGTCTGGAGGGCGGAATATTGTGTTCATCCTGTCGAAACTGGGTAAACACATGGACCAAGTCTTGCCATGAATGTCGACTAAATCCAAGCGATAGAAAACACACCAAGAGTGTTCAGTCTCTGCTACGAATCCGGCGTATGACATCATCCGTCTTCCGACTGCTGGTAGTTGAAGTCTTTGGGCGGCTTCTGTCGAGATGACTGATATTTGTGCACCGGAATCCACTAGGGCTATCAGTGATTGTCCGTTTTGTGCTTTTAGTTGTATGAACGGTAGCTGAGATTGGACGTCTGTGATTCTATTTATCTGGACTTGTATGGGCGTTGATTGTACGTCGTCTTCTTGATTCTCTAGGGTAAGCATTTCCTTCGAGAAGTCTTCGGTTTTGATGAAGTGATTGCAGAGCACGGATGAAGGTAGAATACCGATGGCATCTAGTTCTTCTGACAGAGAAGTACTGGAATGTCTCGAATAAGCCCCTTCAACTCGTGTCCCACTCTCTGAAGCTTCACCTCCTTGTTGTTGGTTCGCTAGGGTCCAGCCATCCTTTGAGCATTGTGCAATGTCGGTCCTTGTCCTGTCTGGTGGTATTGGTCCTTTGTTGTACTGATACTCTGGGGTTGTCGGGATCCTTGATGAGTCGTTGCAGTTTGCAGTTGCAGGATGAATACTGTTCCCACTCCATTCATCTGACAGAGATGTTTGGGTGTGGTTCTGGTAAGCTCTTACACACTGCTCACTGCTTGACGGTTGTTGATCTTCGTTGAATTGAAGGTCTACTAGGGTTGACCTTGTGGCGGGGTTTGGGTAGGGTGATCCATCATCTGATGAATTAGAACTCGGGGGTTTCAGCCCCTGGCTCATGAAACAACTGGTGTTCCAGTTCCTCGTCGAAGTCACCGTAGAGTATGTCCAAGTTCTTGATTTGGACTTTTCCTCGGGTCTTCATGTTCGGGCAATGTCCTGTGAAGTGACGTTTATGGCAGCTGAAGCAGTTGAATCTGGATTTGCATTCCAGGACGTTGTGGGTGTCTGCAAGGCAGTTGTAGCACAATCCGTGCTTTCTCAAGGCTTCATTCTTCTTTTCCAGCGTTAGATTGCACTCCATGGCGTTGTGATCTTCGCTCTGACAATATGCGCAAGGGTAAGCTTTGGCTGGTCCTATGAAGACTTGTTTTCCGCCGTTGGGCCTGGCTTGGGCTTGTCTTTGTCGACCATTTTGGCGATAATTGACCGCGTTGACTTGCATTGTGTTGGCGTATGCTTCGTCGTATCCCATTGCTTGTCTTATCTGGCCATTTGTGAATCCTTGGTAGATTGCCACGTTATCATGGATCTCGTTGACAATCTCATTGAGCGTGCAATGCCCCTGTTGAGCTTTCTTGTGCGCGTTGAAACGGATTCTAGGGGGCAGTTTGGCGATCATCCGCGCAATGAAGTACTGATCGTCTGGGTTAACTCCGAAGGACTGCAACTTGCTGGCAGTTGTGGCGTAGGTGTTCAAGGCGCTGATGAGTTTCTTGTAGTCGTCTGGAGGGAAGACAATCTCCTCCAGTTGTTGCATCATCAGGTTCATCTGTGTTCTCTGCCTGTTGAATTGCCTGTCGAGGTTGGTTCTGATCTTCCAGTAGTTGAGTTCCGAGACCACTGTGGTTTGGTGTTCTCGTGCCAGGTCTGGGGGAAGGAGAGACGTCAATACAGTTTGCTTGGTTGGTGTATCCAAGAAAGCGTTGTTGTGACACATGGAGTCGAAGAGAGCCATGAAGGAAGGGAAATCATGGGCTTCGCCGGAGAATGGCTTAACTGCTGCGAGCACCGACGTAACAATTGCAGCCCTCATTTGTTCCATCATCACTGCTCTCTGAATTTCTTGGTCCGACATGTTCTGATGTTGCTGAGCCATCATTTGTTGCTGTTGTTGATGGGCAATTGGGTTGGCGTGTGTATTGAGCATTGTCGGATTCATCATAGGTCCTGTATGTCCTTCCAATGAGCTGGTGGTGACGAACGGCATCGAATTGTTACTAGGGTATCTCTGCTGGATGTTGACTCTAGGGTGGACATTCTGAGGTTGAGCACTTTGAGTACTAGGGGGACTCGCATGCCTTGTCGACTGATCCACGCTTTTTGTCACGAGCGTTGTGAGATGATCCAGCTTGCCTACCATGCTTCTTTCGTTCCTTTTGGCGCGATCGTCAGCACGGTTGACATTGTCGTTGATGGCCTTGACTATCCCTCTCAAGTCCCTTTGGGCTCGTTCCACGTCTTCCAAGCGGTCATATAGGTCCGCACTAGGGTGTCCTCCGTGGTTGGGCTTGTCCGTGTGTCTTGAGTCTCTTTGGAACGTCTCCGTATTGATGGGTACAGTTCCAATGACCACCTCTTGCATTGGGCCTAGGTCTTCGTTGTCCCAAGCGTATCCGTTGGGTGACGGGCTTCTTGAGCGCTGTCTTCTAGGGTTATCGTTCTTGTCGATACCGATGGTTCCAGCAGATGGAGCTGCCCCAGCGTGACAGACGCGGTTACGCTCCTCCACTTGGGCCACTCGGTCTTCGATTTGAACGATGACGTCCGTGATTTGCACGATCTTCTCGATGTGGCGATTTTGCTCCAACGTGCGCGAGATGTCATCTCTCAGCATTTGTTTTTCCTCCGGAGAGAATTCCTGATCGTCGTCGAGCATCTCGTCCATGTCGGCTTCGAGGCTCTCTAGGGTTAACTTGTCTTCGGCCAGGTCTCTTTTCTTGTTGTTCAGGTTGTTGGCTGAGACGTCGTTGTCGTCAAGTGCGAGAAGAACCGTTGCTTGTTCCAGGTGCTCTTCGGCCTTCTTGCAAGAAGATGTCACTTTCCTCTTGAAGTTGGTCGCTTTTTGCATGATGGTAAACTAGGGATTCGTTTATTCCTGAAATCAAAGTACATTAGTAAGTTTGTGTGGGTGGGGACAACGATTATTGAACGTAAAATTCAACAAAGGTAAATGGGGAAGACTATGATGTGGGGCGCTAGGCAAAACGCATTGTAGTCTAGGGGGAGCGATTTTTAGAGCGGCTAATCGGAAGCACTTTCCCTCTCCTAAAGGGTTAGGTGGAGAGGGCCTATTGATTTTTAGAGCGGCCAAATCGGAGGCACTTTTTCTCTTCGTCGGTGAAGAGAACCATTGATTTTTCGAGCGGCCAAATCGGAGGCACTTTTTCTCTTCGTCGGTGAAGAGAACCATTGATTTTTCGAGCGGCCAAATCGAAGGCACTTTCTCTATCCTTGGGTGGATAGAGCCATTGTCAGTTTTAGATTGAAGGTTTACTGACGAAACTACGGTATCAGGCAACGGAGTCGATTACAGCTCCCTGGTGAGCTTTCCGTCTCCACACCTCTCATCGCGTCGGTGCGATGTCCCGTCACACCCAAGTGTGTGTCGCCGACGGGATCCTAACTCGGACTCTAAACGCTGAAGTACCTGAATGTTTTAGTGGTTTAGGGTCTTTGCCAAGGGGTGTGAATTCACCTATACAGCGCGCCTGACACCAGTCGGTTGGTGCCAGAATTGCGACGTGGGAACGCTGATAGGGTAGTTGTTATTATATCCCATCATTTTGGTTGGGAGTACTTACTTGGTAGAACTAATATGGTAAGAATTATGCTATACCCACTTAAATAGTATGAGGGTGAATGGATACCTAGGGCTTAAGCGCAGTAAAGTTGATCAGACTAACTGATCCTAAGACTAGATTGATACTAATAAGGGGAAGATAATTAATCGGGGCGCCTCGCCACACTGTCTTCCACCTGTCCATGGCTTCTGACAATGCAGTCCGACTACCCGATGAGCAATGCTCACTAAACCTATTAAATTAAACTAGAAGTACTAGAATAGGGCCAGTGTTAGAATCGCTGCTACCTCTTCTGAAATTGATTAGAAAGAAAACAAACATAGAAGAGGGTCACATGAAAGTATAACTGAGTCTTCGAACTCGTAGCGGTGCTTTTTTAGTCAATCAATGGCAACATTATCTTTTATTAACTGATAAAAGATATACAAAAACTAGGGTTTCTTCTTGTATACTAGGGATTCCATCCTTCCGTTCGTCCCAATCACTCCATTGCTGGTCCTTCCTTCTCTCCTCCTTCCTTCTTTCCGGCGGCGTCGCGGCTTGCATCCTTCTCGCGAAGCTTCAGAACTGCTTCGGCGCTTGCGTGGATGAAGCAAATTTCCCGACGGTGTTCTGGGTAAGCTCCGCAATTGCACAGGAAGACTTTCTTGTTGGTGCAGATGTTGCCGTCGTCGTGCTTTTCAAAGCAGCGGAAGCATTTTTGATCGTGGGTGAGCAAGTCTCTTCTTGTTTCCGCATTTGTGAATTGATAACAAAACTTTGCGGCGTGCTTGTCCGATGAGCAGAAGGCGCATCCTCTGGGCAATGGGTTTCTTTTCTTTTGAGCTTCTAGGGCATCCGTACGAATCTTCTTCAATTGTGCAACGAGTTCATCGTATCCTTGTGAGATGTCCTCCAGAGCTGTCGCCATTTCGGACATCTGTTCTGTGTGGTCCTTGATATCCTTGATGTGACGTGCTCTGGTTTGCTCTAGGGATTCCTGTTGAGCGAAGATGACCTGTCCGAGCGAACTGACTAGAAGTTCTTTCGGTGTTGCGTTGAAGTCGATGGCTTTCCACAATGCTTCCATGTCCTTTTTGTTCTGAATTGCTGTTTCGTGGATGGCTCTTTCGAAGGATTGAATTTCCTTTACGTAGTTTTCCTCCCGATGGGCTACCATTGTGGCCAATTTTTGGATTTTGGCTTCCTCCGATTGGTTTGATTTTGCGATATCCATAGCGGCTGGCTCTTCGAGTACTAGGGCAACACCGTCATTCGTAGTGACAGACTTCGAATCACGATGTACCGTATCTAGGCCTCTTCGAGTTTCACCTTCTGGAGCATCCATTTCGATCGATTGTCGTTAGCAGGCGATCCTGTAAGCATCTTGTGTCCCGCGAATCGAGCGATTAAACGATAATTGAACGAGAAGAAGATTGACGGTAATCGATCGATATGTAAGAGAGAGAGAGAGAGAGGGGAGATTGAGACTTTTTGTGCCTTTTCGACACAAATTTTTTGCCAAAGATAACATATTAAGCACTTGCGAGAACTAAAAACAGTTACACTAACGACCTAACACTTTTTGAAACCTAGGGACGCGCGCTTAAACTTCCTGCGATAGCCCCGGAGTGATTGCCTTCCACTCCCCCGGCCTTCGTTGGCGCTTTCTATCGAGGTTGATTTCGCTGGGCTTCTTGCGTCCTTCTAGTGGAGTGAACATCCATGTTTCGTGCCAATTTTGCATCAAGTTGCCACGATCCCGCGTTCACTCGGAAATGATGACTGCTGGGTTCCACAGCTTGACGTCCTTGGGCTTTTCGGCGTCAACCGTTTCCACGTTTTGATCGTTTTCGACGAATGCTTCTCTCCTATTTGAATACTAGGGCTTCCGACATTCTCCAGGTTATTGTCATCCATTGCCGACGCGACAACTCCTTCACAGCGACGATGACGTGTCGCTTGCCCGAAAAATCAATAATGACGCAATCGAGCGTGTTCCGGTTTCCTTTCGCTATCAGCAATCACTAGGGTATAAACATTTGGTCGAAAACGTGGACATCAATCGGTAGATCCCTTTGCTGCGTCGCCGCGCAGCCCCGAGTATTGCTGCTCGTATGACAGATACAGCTGGCAACACTCTCAGCCACTCGCCGACACAGCTTCGTTGGTATTAAGCATCCCGTTGCTTTTCGGCCGTTTGCTCGTATGACAGATACGAGCTGACGACTTTCCGGCAGGGGGTAGCTCACCGTCTTCGCTATCGCTAGCTCCTTTGTGCATCAATCCGCCATTGGTTCTTCTTGAAAAAAAAAAAAAAAAAATCCGAATTTTGCCTTCGTTCGAATCCTTTTTTATTTCCGGTCGGTAGCACCATGTCGCGAAAGTAATAGATAGAGGTTGGCGAGACCCCTGATTCCTTTCGTGCCTGAGTAGATTGACGCGATGTTATTTCGTCGTGGAGCTATTGTTTCCCAATTTCCCGAAGAGAATGAATTGTTTTCCATTAGTTTTATTCCAACGAGACGAACGTCTCCGCACGACAAAGTTGATACAATGAAGATTGGGTGGTTCAGTGGTAAGTAGAAAGTAAACTAGGGTTGGAAAGATAGGGCTCTAGGGCAAGCTTATAAAGCTGCCTTTCGAGGAATAAATAGCGACTAGGGTGAGCGAATGATTATCTTAATCGATAATCATCGCGGGATGAGACGATAAAGGGGGACGAGTGTTCACGAACACGTAAACACGTCGAAGTGATTACAATTAAACCTAAAAGTAAACAAAACAACGCGAAGGAATGTTCTAGAAGGAAAAGTGGGGAGAGATAATGCAAAGGGGAGAGAATTAGACAACTAGGGGGTGAGAGAGTAAACAAAGGGGAGAGAATTATACAATCGTTACGGCGCGCCGGCGCGTAACGTTTAGCGGCGTCCACCAGAGCGCAATTGCATTATCCATCGAAAAGAGGCAGGTCTAGGGCGATCGTTGAGCTTCTTCCGGGGAATGATGAGCATGCAATGCGAATACATCTTGTACACAGGTTGTAGAGAATGACTTATTCAATAGTAGAAAAGGTCGCGTGATAACCCAGGAGTTATCCGCGCGACAAAAACCATTGTCTTTATTATTATTATTATCAACAAACACAAACAAAAAAAAGTAACAAACTATTATTTCCTCGCTATAAATCATCTGAAATTTACCCGACAAGTGTTGGATTTGCTTTGTTTTGCACAAGTTGATCGACAATCTGAAACTCTGATTAAGGATCAATTGAACTTCTTAACGTACCTTATCTCGATCAATGTTATGAACATTAAGGTTGGGAATAATGTGAGCCATATTGAGATCAATATCATTAATTCGTTCGAAGAAGTGAGCTTTAAATGGAAACCGTTGATTTGTTGTGGGAATTGGGAAATTCATTCGAGTATGGTAAATGTCTGTTAGTTCTTCATCATGCTTTTCAAGAGTTTCTTCTTGAAAATCAAACATCTGGAAGTTTAAGTATTGGAATTTGGTTTTGAAGAGGAACTGGAAAAAACCTCATTGATTCCAGGAAGTGGAATATCCAGAGCTACAGCATGACTTGTAAATTTTGATGAATCAATTTCAGCACCGACGATAAATGAATTCTGAAGATAGCGTTCATCGGAAACAAGATCAGTCATGGTCGCCTATCAGTTACCTGAAATGGTTGATGTTGACCATCTGTGAACAAATGAGGCATGTTGGCATATTGTCGATAGTTTTTGCGTAAATTCAAATCTGAAGATCTTTTTTTTTCATTACAAAATCCAAATAAATGTTTCTACTCACCTAAAAAGTTGACACCCTGAAGAGCATATGCGGCTCCCCAGGAATCACCGAAATCATTGTTAGTCGCGACGGCAGCCATGTGAGTAAATGGATTTAACTGGGCATGCCCGGAGAAATGTTTCTCTTGTCCCGGTAATGAAACATCAGGAACTGGTTGTGTTTTATGGTAAAGCTTGTTTCCAGCAATATATAAATTTGGAAGATATGGTCCAGAACGATGATCAGATACTCCTGAAAAGACAATTTTGAGATAAACATTGTACAGACACTTTGAAGACCCAATAATCAAAATTTAGAAATTACACCATGTTTAGCTTGCAGAGTTAGAAATCAGATGTAGTTTTCACCCTTTTAGTACCTCACTTTCTATGAGGTCACATCAAAGAAAGTACAAAAACTGTAAAATAGTTTTGTTTTTTTCAAACTTCCACTTACCGAAAGGAAGTCGGATCAGTCCGATTCCACGTGGACGCAGTCCTTCAACACGTATCGTGATTACTAGAAAAACCGCCAATAATCGAAGAGAAAGAGTCGTCAGTTTTTTCGACTCCATCACACATTATATCAGAGTAGATATCAAGAATACTTTGATCATTTGGAAGAGAGGGAAAATAGAGTTAAAAAGAAAAAGGGAAACGAAGAAAAGAGGCTAGTTGAAATCTCTCTTTTTCCCTTTTCGAGACGAGAAGAAGCTGTGATAACGGGAATCAGTCGGTTCGTGTTTTGCGGATTATTGTCATGATCAGATGAGTGTCTGCCACTGCGAATTTTTGGCGTCACTACCACAAAAAACCTGAAAAACCTCCGAAGTTGAAACATGAGTTGGACAATCTTCTGCGTTAAAGTTTTGTTAGTTTTGAAATTTTAATATTGAAAGTTCTATGATTGACATTTTTAGTTGGCCAATTTCAAAATATTACCTCAAGTTTCCGTGGGGTTTCATATAAATCTCTGGTAGTTTGTAGAATCTTCTTCTTAAGCTCGTAAATCTCTAAATAAAAAGCTCGAGTTTTTATAGCTTTATTTTACAACTTCTCCAATTTAATTTCTAAAAACATGAGCTGATCTTTCGATATCTCCCCAAAAACTTCTGATAACCACTAATCATTTAATCATTTAATTGATAGCTAATGACTGTCTGTCTTATTTCCCTTTCCCCTCCAACAATTCCCATTATTCTCATCAATTGACCTATTGTTGTTATCTCCTGGCGATCATCCACGAAAATGTTCATTGTAGCGCAAAATGGAACAAAATAATGGGAAGGAAGGAAGAGAAACGGGTTTCCAGGAGAAAAGGAGAATGTTTTTGCACGTGAAGTCAGTAGATCAAAATATGATGTTCATTTCGTAATCGGTTTTTGTTTTTGATTCATCCGGAATAAGGAGGAGGAAGAGATTCTGAAAGTGTCTGTAGACAATGGAAAATGAACAATGATCACGAAGAGTCTAGTAGAGAAAAGTGGTTACCTACATCTAAACTTCACAGATTACAATGATTCTTCGAGTGTTCCATTGGGATGGGCATGATGTCAAATCTCTACATGCAGACTAAACTTATGTTATTTTTGGTAATCTTAAGAATGAAAATAAATGAAAAATCAGCACATCAAACTTTCGAAACGCAATGTGGGCGGTGTAATCAAAAAGCTAACCGAAAAAGTTCCATGACTTCAATCAGGGTTCTGGAAGCCGAAAGAAAGAAACCAATCGATGGAAGGCAGGGTCGAAGAAACTAATGTATTATAATTTGAACTAATTAATAAAGACTTTCAGAAGAGAGCAGGTAGAAGCAGACCGAAAGAAACTTCGATTTCTGATGATCTGAAATTGTCTCGGCAAACTCACTTTTGTTTTTCAAAATTACCTTTTTTCTTCTATCAAGAACTTTTTGTTGTCTGACTTGTCTGTTGTTTTGATGCTGCGGAAATAGTCTAGTCTTTCAATTTTCCACTGTTCTTGATCTGTTGTAGAAACAAAAGAGTCATGAACAGTCGTGTAGTGAATCAGATAGAATGTGCACTTTCAGGCTCAATTATTGGTTCTTCGTAAGCTGAAAACTAGCTACTTGGGACTAGATGAGTTGTTATAAAGCAGCTTTTGATCGTTTGTCTGGAGCTAGAAGTCTTGAAACCAGAAAATACAATATAAGGAAAAACCCGAGTCCCAATGCAACTTTGACAACAATAATTGAACCTTTCTGCCGACTTTCTTGACTTTGGACATTTTTAGATCAGAATTCCCATCGTCTGAATCCCAACTCTGTTTTTCGCAGCATTCGGTACTTAAGAATGTTCTGAATTCTTATTGTCTCCAGTTTTGAAACATAAACAAATCACATCATTTTTCGGATTCACTCTCCAATAGTTCACTCCAGAAGACTTCAAGGTCATCTGAGTGAGTCGAGTACACAACAAATGATTATATTGTGTCATTTGAATTGAAAATGACGATAAACCCCTCGTATTCCATCTGTGATGAAGAACAAGTTAAGAGCATCAGAACAACAACTTTTATTCCGAAAGAATAAGGACAGATGAAAAAGAAAAGACGTCATTTATTCAAAGCGGCCTCCTGCTGAAAAAAAACGGAAGGTGACCGAAAATTGGGGGGGAAAAAAGGAAAGAGTGGAGTGTTCTATGTTTTCGTCCGCTCCGTTCAGTTTACATGTCCTTTGTGTTTTCCACTTTTCAGTCAGTCACAGTGCACGATCATCTCCACTTCTGCGTCTCAAACTCATCGTTCCTCTTCTCCGGGTGTCCCAAATGGCCTCTCTCGTTCCTTTTTTTCCTTTCGTTGATGTCTTGTTTTTGCTCCAAGGGGAAAGGGGGAGGAATGCTCCAAAGAGAATTCGAAGACCAACTGCCTTTTCTTTCTCATTTCTGTACTTTTAGTTCTTACGTCTTCTGGAATGTTATGCGTTATTCAGGACATTCCCATTCAATCTTCTGTCTCTCCATCTTTTCTTTTTTCCAACATGTTCCGAGTACAGACTCCTTTATTTTTCCATGTTGTAAAAGCATGTTGTTCTTCACATTCAACTATAAATAATGGGATTTGATTTTCCCATTTCTTGCAAATCCTTTTATGCTTCTTTTAGAATTTAATAGGATTCTATGAAGGAAAGATGTAGATATTGCTTCAATCATTCGTGACAAAAGTAAGGAAATTTTCCTTTGATTTTTTATGGAGCTGTGGCGAGGCCAATCACTTTCTCATTCTTGGTCTCAAGTGTTCAGCTTCGGCTTCACCTGTCCTGTCGGGATTTCAGATTAACGAAAGTTTCGGAACACTTTCATCTCCACAAGAACACTCCACAAGAACACCATAAACTAAGAAACGGTTTTTTCGAAACCTTCCATCACATACGCTCTCAGCCCCCAACAGCAGTCATAAACTTCCTGGTACGTTCTGTTCAAACGATTGAACTTTCTTAAAATATGTTCTTGATTCTTCCCCCATCTCACTCTCCAGAAATCACATGCTAAAAATATATTTCACAACAATCTTTCAAACATACACAGACGGACACTTTTTTGTTTGACATAGAGACTCTAGATCAGCTGGTATTTTTGTGAGTGATGATGATGATTCAAGACTTTTTCTTTTTATATTTTCATAACCTCTTTTGTATACTCAAGACTTTTTAGAGTAACTATTGATATTTGAATCTGTAAAAGGGGTGGTGGAATGTTTAAAGATTCAGCGGAAATTTGACCTGATTGTTTACGAGAGAAAAAAGAAAGAGTGAGCTGCTTTTTTCATAGATCTTGTTTCAGTTTTGTGTCAGGAGGTGTTGCAATATTTTTTATGCTTTTCGAGCCCACTCTAAGATCTTCTGATAAAGGTGCGAATTTCAATTCATGCAGTATGATTATTTGAAATACATTTGGTTTATTTTTTCGTGCTCAGTTCCAGAACCATCACCAATGAATTTTCGAGAACATCATCTAGACGATTATAGCATTAGCATTTAGAAATCCTTTTAAAGATATTACTACTTCAATTTTTATCTCTCTGTAGGAATTTCATCATTGTTTACTGAACTTTTCCTTTATGAAGTACCGTACTCCAACCAGTTTCTTTCGCCCACAAAGAACATTCAAGCAACTTGTTTTTCTTATTTCTTGAGCCAATCAACCCATCGGCCAAAAAGTACAAATCAGTCACCCTTATTTTTTCATTTTTCCGTCGAATACCGTAGTCTTTTTCTTTCTAACCCCTGTCTCTCATTTTATTACTTTCTCTTTTTTTCCAACAGAATTACTTTCCGATTCGGTGCAAAAAGCAAGCAGTTGTTTACCATATCGGAGACACACTATTTTCCTGCAAAATCCATCCTTTCTCAATCATGTACTTTCTATTCTGCACACAAAAAATAGAGTTCATTCGACACAAATACGGCATTTTCTGGAATTTTCAGTTTTCAGGATGAAGAGAGGTGAAGAGGGAGTCTAGGAAAAAGCTGTTTTCCGATAATTTAATTCCCTCGTAGCTTGAGATAGAATAGACAATTTTTAGGGAAAATGAGATGAATCTAGAACTTATTTGTTTGGAAAAAATAGATATGAAGGCTTTCCGATTCTTGAAGTTCCCTCAACATTTGATCCCAAATGATACTGAATTAATCAATAGCTGTTTTTCGTTGGTTTACATGTACTTTTTTTCAAAGGTAAACGAGTGTTTTTTGAAAGAAGATCGTTGAATCTTTTTACATTTTTAAGTTAGAAAAAGGCAATTCTCTGATTAAAAACTAATAAAATCTCATCCTAATGATCTTCAGATCTTCTTCAATTTTGCAAAAACAAAAACTAAAGCTAATATCAAAATAATTACCTTCGTCGGAGTGAGATGTGTCATCTTTTGTATATTTGTCATTATTATTTCTTTTTTTTTCACTTACTTCTTCGATGGTAAGTAAACCCGAAGTGATCATCTCGCCTACTAAAATAAATCCTACTAAAATAACTCAATGAGGGTTACTGTAGATTCTCCTTCTAATTCCATTCATCATAACAAATAACGTGCCCAATAGTATCAGAATCAGTAGTTCCAATGCTCTTTCTCATGTACTTGAATTATTCAAAAATGTCCGTTCCGATTGAAAGAGATCAAGCACCATTTCTCTATTCCAGGAAACCCCTTTTTTCTTCCCAGTCGAATGCTTTTTGGTGCCCTCATTCAGAGTCTCTCTTATTCTCCCTCATTTCATTTCCTGAATATGTACCCGGATTTCTTCTTTTTTTATTTGTTTTTTTTTGAAATCCTCGTGTTCTTCTTTTTTATTCGGCTCAATTTCCTTTTGAACATTGTTCTTTTCTAATGGAAAACAACCATTGAAAAACAGAGATTTGCAATGAAATATGAATGAAATTAGAGGACATTTTAGGTTTAATAGGAATGAGCTCTTAAGATAAAGTTCAATATGGATCTAGTTCAATCAGGGTTTATATAAGAAAAACAACAAAAAAAGGGAAGGAGCTTCCAAGATCTTACACGGAGTTCGATAAGTATAACGCCTTTTCGTTCAGACAAATGTTCATTTCGAGCTATTCTGGAAGAACTTTGGTAGTATTTTGAATCCTCACCAACGTGTCATTTTGATCACGGTAGAGCTGAGAAAACGATTTGGATGAAATAGAAATCCTCACAAATCTTTAAGAAATATACAGTAACCCTTCTGCACTCATCTTCAAGAACGTGGAATAACACTAAGATTCCCACATTCATGAACCTCCACTTTTGTTTTTTCTCTCTTCTGCTAATATGATGTTTCGGACAAAACACAAAATTTTCCTGCAAAAAAAAAGAAGAAAACTTGTGACATCCATGTTTAATAAGTTCCCACGAACTCAAGTTTTCAATGACGGAGAAAAGTGAAAAAAGGCATTTTTGATACTGGAAGATTTCATTTGTAGCAATATTCGATTGGCAAATTTTGATTTTTTGATCTTTTAGGTGTTTCCGTTTAAAGTTTTTCCATGTTTCTAAAATCAAAGCAAATCAAGATCCGCGGAGAAGAATGACTAGTTAGATAGCTATCTGAATGCATTTCGTTCATGACTCTTTGATCTTTGAAAGACTTTAATGAAATGAAATGGAAGGTAAATAAAGCGCTCTATTAAAAGGGCACATAAAGACAAACGGTTCCCATCGATTTTGAAGGGGCGGGGGTTTGAGCTGTCCAGAAATACTTGTATTAGATGGTCACTGAGTTTCGAAATTCAGCGATTATGTATTCCAAAAGAAACAGAACGGGATTCAAAATCTCTTCATAATCTAAAAATACAAATCCAATTTCACTAAAATACACCTACAGTAATCTCTTTATATCTTTAAAGATCTCTCTTTTTTTTCGTTTTCTCCATTTCTTTTTTCTCCTTTTTAGCTTCTGAACATTGATGTTGTTTCTTCTGTCTATTGCTCCCTCCTTTTCTATGTGTCATTCCGGACCGCTGAAAGTTCTGAAAGCGTGTCAAAAACATGCTCCACTCCTTCTTCTTCTTTTTTTTTCAACGTTCTTCTTCTTGTCTTCTTTTTTTTTCAGAATCTGTGCACCGCGCATCTTTTTTCTCTGCGCATCTTCGTCTTATATACTGTCTAAGTGCAAGAGATTCTTTAAAGAAAAAAAAAGGAGTAGAAAAAGAAGAGGAAGATTGCACACAAACACGGACTGAAATCCGTCGATGTTTTTCCTTTTTTCTCTCTTTTTCTTTTCCTTTTTTTTTGTTGTTGCTTCATTCCATTTTTCTGCTGTCCGGGACCTTTTCCGACCGCCGTTCAATTGGATCGTGAACAGAAAATGATGTGTAGAAGAGAAGGAAAAAAGAGAAAAAAGGGCGGAGAAAAATGAAAAAGAGTCGTCGGTTTTTGGTTAGTTTCCTCATATTCAAGAGCAAGAAAGGAAAGTAAAAGGGTGAATCTTTCGGATTCTTGTTATTCTGATCTTTCATTTTCAGCCAGAAGCCTTTCTTCTATACTTTTTTGAACAGCGTTCTCTTTTTCCTTTAAATGAATTTCAATTTCGTTTGAAAAGTAGAATTAACTTCATGAGAGTAATAGGTTCCTATTTGGACAATCTCACTACCGTCTTTTGATATTTTTTATTCAACTTTGTTCTGAACCTTCACCATACATTGAGCGCTCTTTTAATATAGGTATTTTTGAGAAACATTATGTGAGCGTCATTAAAAATCAAACCGAAGATGCTGATCACGTTTATGTACTTGAGACAACACTACATAAATTGTTTTGAATCTTCAAACTACAAGCTACAGTACACCAGTCGTCTACAATTATTTGTCTTCTCATCCATTCCAAGTTCTTTTCTTTTTTTCTACTTTCCCCCCTCCACCTCTGATATTATTATTAGTTGATCGACGATCGGCACTTTCAATCCTGAAGAATTCATCTAAAAAATCAGTTTATTCTTGATGTTTCCACGTCAAAAATGGATTAGGATAAGTTGATTGGAATAAGGGAAAAGGGAGGGAGGGTTGACATTTATGAAAGGATTCACTGAGCTTTTAAGTGGTTAAGAAAGAAAAGTCTATGTAATATTTCATGAAAGATTAGGATATAAATGTGGATTAGGGATAGAAATAGTTATAGGGAAAATGTTTCAGTTATAAATGAAAAAAGGAAGGAAAGAAGTTAAGATTATGCAGATAATATTAGTTTTCTAAATGCTAAACTTCCAGATATACTTTCATGTTTCGTCTTATTCGGTGAAGTTGTCAAATGCATAATTCATATTTTTCCATTTTTGATCTTCTGGGTGTTCCGTCCTTAACTAGGCTAGAACTTCACCTGTTTCTTTTTTTTAACGTCACAAAATTTCAGATCCGAAGTTCTTTCGGAACACACGTTGATTTCGTTTCAATTGATCTCGAGAACTTATAATTCACCTGTTTAGTCTACTTCAGATCACTGACGCCTTCTCAGAAATCTCTTCAAAAAGTTCATTGATTTGAAAGAATACGGTAGCTCAATCAGAAGAAATCCTTTGTCATAATCTTCGTAACTATTTTTGATTCTGATCTATAAAGAGCTTTTTTCCGCTCTCTCTCTCTTCCAAAAAAAACTTTGTACCCTCGATCGTCGAACTCTGTTTTCTATTAGTGATTATCCATGATTATATTTTATTATCCTTTCAAAGGGTCTCGCCTTCATAGATATCTACGTAACACGGCCACATATATGTATATATTATAGCCTTGTAGTCATGTCTCATTTCAATCTAGTTTTGATTAAAAAAGAAATCATTGAACCGAAGAATGACAAGAAAGAAAAAGGTGTAGATTAATAGATATGCGAGACTTGTTATGAGATCATAACACGGCTATTAGGTTTCGTTTCGCCGAGCAACTATGATCAAGAACTTTATTTTTGTGTCCAGTAAATATGTAGGAAAATGATACGGTGTGTAATTGTATATTGTGATAAAGCCTAGATTTTGAAGGCGTACGAAATGATCAACTGAAAATACGCTTGAAACTGAGCTTTTCGACTGGAGAAGCTCATTTAGTCATAAATTACTTCAAAATTTACGGAAAAGTAGAATAGGTTTTTAATGTGATATAATCAAACCCTCAACGATTTCTGATATGTTTATGAGAAAATTACGGTAGACCCGGTCTGGTTATTAAAAACTAACTAAAACATTTCGAAACATTTCGATCTATCAATGTACTATTAGAAGTGATATGAAACTGTAGGTTCTTTGGAAGTGATCTATGTTATAAATTGCATTGTCGTTTCTCATTTTGATTCCTCCGCTCACCTATATAGATCTCATCTTATAAGATAAATATCATCATTTTCTGGAGATATTGATCGTCTGGAACTCCTAAAACTACATACTTTTTCGAGACTGCGATTGGTTTTTTCAACAGTTTTGCAAACTTTTTTCGAAATTTGAATAAATTTCCATTCTGTTCAGTGTCAGAAATACCAGTTTTTGGATGTACTTTGACAGTGGGAGAAGTTCATTTTAAGTGAAAGAGAGAAAAAGAATGATAGAAACCACAAAGTTGGTGGTGTAGGTGTTTAGTTCTGTAAACACTGGAAAAATCATGTATTACTTTTTTACTGACGGCTTTAGGTCTGAAAAAAGGAAGCATAAGCTAAAGAATCGGGGTAGAGGTATCTAGCAAAATTTAGCAAAGTCTAGCAGGAGGAAAATAGACGATGAACCTTCTATCTCTACTAATATTACCATAGGTTTTCCGTGTGTCTGTTTGTTCGTTTGTCTGATGCCGTAGCGTGGCTGTCAGTGAACTGATTTTCATAGAATTTTGACTGATCGATAGAGAATGCTGACGGGATGATGCCCGTCTTTTCCGTTTTCTGATGAGATCACTGATAAGCTCTGTGCTATCTATGCACATAGTCAAAATCGCCTTCTTTGTATGAGTTCAGGGAAACGGTCGTCTTCTAAAAAAACTTGTAGGAGGATTTCTCTACTATTTCAGCGTTTTCTGTATTATTTTGTCTATTCTTTTTCCCCTGACGTCAATGAAAAACCATTTGCGAAACAACATGAACGTCACTATGATTCATTGTATTCTAGTTTTCGACTGTTTTATTCCAAAACTTTTTGACCATTTTCCATTTGGAATAATTCCCGGAAGATGGCGAATTAGATAAGTTTACAGTGAATTTACGATTGTTTTGTTGACCAGTATTTTGTTATGTTCAATGTATCTAACCATCTCTTCCAATTATGTATCTCTGTTATTCAAATTGTTGCAATAGATCGGACCCAGGACTCCAGACATGCATACAAACTATGAAAGATTCGAGAGAAACGATAAAAGTTCTTCTTATTCGAACGGAGATCACGTAGAAATTTAGATGAAAATGGAGGATTAGGTACGAGATGAGAACATTTTAGACGCTATTGTCTCAATGACTTCAATGATCCGTTCCAAAACTTTCTTTTTTCAGAATTGAGAGAAGAAAAACATCATTGCTCTATTTAGAGAAACAGTCGTTTCTGATTAGCTTCTATTATAGTTTTAATGTTTCATCCTGTGACAGTCACAAAACACAAAGCAATCTGGAAAATAACCATTTTGGAAACTGCCAGATTCTTGTTCAATTATATTTCCGAGATGTGATTTTTCAGATTGGAAATTCTGAATTAATACTGAAAATAAGAGTATAGAATAGCCATTCAGCTTCAGACTCGAACTCAAAAAAGAAAAGATCCTGTTTGTGAAAATTTCAAATAAGTTTGCTTATTTTAAAACTCAATTTCTCTATGGCAGATGTCATTTTATCATGAAAAAAACTTATAAGAGTTATTTTCGATGACTTCTCCTTTCATTTTCGTTTTTCTACTAAATTTTCGTGAAACAACTTTTACAGAAATAAATAACTATGCTCTTCTAATAGAGAGATTGAACTCATTTTCATTCTTTTTTTCATTTCTTTTACTATCATTTTCCTGACTCATCTCTCCAACTATTCAAACCATGTATCATTCTTTCATTCATTCATATCAGAATCTTTTCGATCTCCTAATCCTGCCTCTTTTCTTGCCCCATATCATCTTTCTCTTTCTCTTTCCTTCTATTACTGTCAATTTCTTGTCTACACGACACAATGAATTTTCGAATTTGGAAGCGGAGGACACAAACTACGTGTCTCTTCCATTCACTCTCTTCTGCTTTCTTTCTTTTTCTTTTTATTTCTTGTTGACTTTTGACGGAAACTGTTGAGCATGATGTTACATCAACTACAAACTACAATGCTAGTAGGAAGGAGATTTCCAGGCCAAAATGTTCTCTGAACTTGAATGTGATCTCAATTGTGCCAAGTGTGTTATGATTTGTGGTTTATAAAATGTGTCATCTTTTATTCAATAATCCGTTTGTTTCGTATTTCGTAAGCTGGCACAAGAATATATTGTATCTCGGCCTCTCTATTCTCTTGCGCAGAGTACTTTTTGTCATCATATGTGTTGTATAAGAGACTGTGGATTGTGATCGTAGTTTACGATGAACACAAAGAAGGAGAGAGAGGAAGAGAGAGTCAGATAATCACAAGATACAAGATTCGGATAGAGGAAAATGATGATAAAACTACAGTAATCCGGATGGAGATACTGATTGTAGTGAAATTGATTTTATTTTCTTGACAAGAATCTGAGAATAGGAAACCATCGAACATCAATTTATTTCAAAACTATCTGGAATTAAGTGGGCATTTTCGAAACTTGCTATAAAAGGGCACAAGCAATTTCATCCAGAACCGAGGGGACTAAAGAATCTAGTTAACAGTTTTTTGTAAATAAACCTGCCGAACTTTCGATTGTCCAATAGGACTAGTATTATATGCATTTTATGCTAACAATACTCAAAATAGCATCTGCTAAAAAGCTTTTTTAAACTCATACTAACATTCGTCTTTTTGATTACCTCCATGAAAACCGACGTGGGTTTTATGGTACCGGAGCCACTTATTTTAAAGAAAGGGTACGACCGGAGCAGATTCAAGTACACAGCCAGACTTTTTTATCAATGAAATCATTGATTTTATGGTCAGATCTCTGATTTTGTAACATAAAAACTATCTTTCATATCAATTCAAATTTCCATAATTCGCCTAAAAAACATCATCTTTTACCTCTGTCACACAGTCTCAATAATCATCATAAAAGGAGTTGAATAAATAAAACTTTTGATCGTTTGGCCCTTTTTTACCTCTTCAAATGAATGAAAACTCAAAATCCGAATGATACTAAAAATGCAAATATTGATATGAGGGACGCGCCTTTTTAACATTTTGAGCCATTGATAAGGTCATTTATTGATGATTTTATTGGAGAGAAAGAATGATGTTTTCTTTATACAAAAAGGTTGAATTATTAGAAAAATTACTCAAATTTTAGAAAATGATGACACTTTTCCAGACTTCATTTGGGCGAGGCTTACGATCAAGTGTTAGAGTCCAACTGATAAAAAGTGCTTTGTAACAAAATTCTGATAAACCCCTCAAATAGAAGAGCCCCTTTCTTTCTAGACTTTTATTCGGTCACAACTAGATTTCAATGTTTTCAGCTGAATCATTTTGATTGAATTTCCTAAAATAAAATTCAATTCCGCCTTCATTCCAGCGAACTCTAATCAGTTTTATTTTGAAAACCCCGCTTTTATTTCCTGTAACTCTTCGAATATTTGCTCCAATGATGTTTCTTTCAGACACATCTTGAAATGGAAAACAACCTGATTCTATGAAAAAATATGGTTGCTGATGTGTGCGTAGTGTTTGTAGTCTAAAGACTAGACTACACCCTTGATTAGTTCCTCTTTCCGAAATATCATTAACGTCTTCTGAATTTTCACGTCATCGACTTTTTATTAGTCATCTTCTTCTTCTATTATCCTGAATGACCATCGAAACAGGTGTGCTCTCTCTCTTTTCGGACACAACAGTGCTCCACACGGAGTTCATTGTTTCTTCCGTTTCTATGTCTGCGTCTCTGTTTATGTATTTGCATAGTTTTCGAAAAGGCTACAAAATCCTTTCTCTCGCACAGTTTTCAATTGAATTTGACATGAGACGCAGATAGAGAAACAAAATAGAACTCTGGTCACACAACACTGATCTTCTTCTCTTGATTCTGTGCCTGTGGGCTACGATCCACTTCTAAATGACGATCAAAATGTTGCTCCTTCTTCTTTTTTCTCCACCTTCTTCTTCCTTCTGAAGCTCCGCCCCTTTTGTCTATTTCCTATCTTGACTTCTCTAATTCTCTTCAGGTATTCTACAATGTTTTCTACTCTTTCACCAAGCACCATTGACGATATTCTACGCCACGCTGTCCATTTTAGTCAAGGAACAGCAGCAATTGCCCCGAGTCCTGTTAGCTTTATCAGTACAACTCAACAATCAGGCAACAATTATCCTGTATTTGATACACCTAATCCTGCTCTACATCATTATTCATTGCCAGTTAATATGCATACTGGTCCTACCTCTACGACAGCTCCAACAGGTTCGTTTCATGAATTTGTAGATAAAACCTGAAAAGCACCCAGATTTCTGTTATCTTCCAGACAGGAAAAATGTGAATTAGAGCCATCGAAAAACCGTGAAAACCGAAACAAGTTAGGAGAGCATCTCCTTCAGAAGCTGATTTCTCTTGCTCTTTTTTTCTATATTGACAACAAAACCTAAATGAGAAGTCTATATAACTCAAAAAGTGGAATTATGTGCTTCTCTAGTCTTTTTTACATGAAGTACCGTATATCATAGCATAATCGAGTCTCTTTTTCAAAATTACCTACATAGTATACCATTATGGATCTTGCCAAACATCAGTTTCAAGCACTTATTAACCGATGACTTCTGGTAAAAGTTTTCAATTTTTGAGTTTCCTCCCTATCTATACCAATTCAAAACCATGAAGTCCAATTTATTCCTCACTTTTATTACCATTTTGTTGTTTTACAACTCTGATGCCAATCCAAAACCAAATCCATTATTGTCCCTGATCTTTATTTCAAACTGACCTTTTTGAACCCCCTTCGATATTCCTGATTCGTCATTTTGAATGAATACTGTATCATTAGTACAGTAATCCGATTTTCATATAGAATCAGATTTTTCACTCACTAATACGTGTGGGAATCGGAATCAGAAACACGAATATAGTCTAGAATGAATTAGAGAAAATCAAAAGTTCAAACTACTAAACTATTTGATTTTTGAAAATTGCGGTAAGAGAGAAGTCGTATTTTGTGTTATCATGAAACTTTTGGCATAATTCAATTTGAAGAATGAAACATTTTAAGAAATGACGTACTTTTATGAAGAGGTCATTAGACCAATCAAACAACTAGACTCTTGTTCAAAGTTCGAACTGCAAAAGTTCAAAAATTATTTGCATTTTTTCAAGCTCACAATACTATTGAAATAAAAGTAGTACTGTATCGAGAAGCTGAGCTACCGTAACCGTAGTATTACAATTGCCCTCTAATAAATTCCCTTAGCTTTAAGCAACTTCTAAAGCTCATTCCCCTCTCCAAACTTCATCTGAATTTCAGGACACGGAAGAGGTCGCCGGAAGAATTCAACAATAAATCTGATATGTGTCGTTTGCGGAGATCAAGCATTTGGAAAACATTACGGAGTGAACGCTTGTAATGGATGCAAAGGGTTCTTCCGAAGAAGGTATTCTGATTTTTTGATCTTTTGATTTTTGGATTTTCTTTTGGAAAAGAGAAAGAGAGAGGGGAAGACTTTTAAAAGAGAAACAAAGGTTGAAAAGAGAGAAAGAAAGAGAGAGTATGTATACAAATATATTCATGAAAAGGAGAAGAAAGAAGAGGGGAAGAAAGGTTAAACGATCAAAGGATCGAACATATTGTTTTTGATAAGATCAGATCAGTGATTGAAAATAATTGATCAAATTGAAAAGATAACAAAGGAACTAGAAAAAATAAATAGAATGGGACTTACTAGAGTATTGAGAAATGGATATGTCGAGGAATTTTAAAGAAGAGGCTAAGAAGCTAGAAGATATTTTTTTAAAGCTTAGGACTTTTGTGAGATGTTTATTCGTAACCCTTTATTAGAAGAACACGCGCCCTTTTTTTCCTAAACTTTATGCCTTCTGAGATTCTCAACCTTGCTTTCCGCTCCCAGTTGCCTTTTTTGTAGCATAATCCACTTGGTTCATTTCGGTTTATACTCTCATCCAACCTAGACAGGCATAAGCCAACTATAAAACACGGTTCAAAAAGTGTGTATATGTTTTGTGTCATTTCCTTTCTGCTAGTTAATGGTTACAACTTCGATCACACAAAAATCGTGTTTTTCATTCATATATGGTATTTGAAGTTTGTAGTCTATGACAGTTTCCTTGCACATGTTCTTTTGGAGGTACTGACGTCAAATAGGAAAAAGAGTATGTGAGTTTTGGAAGGAAAATATCAAGAAATTCAAAAATCAATTTGCAAAATGGAAGCTATAAGTCATTGATTATGATACTTTTTCACAGGGATGCCAGTAGAAGCATCCAGAAACCATGCTCTTTTATTAGGATACACGTCATATTTCCTGCACCATTTTCTACGAAAAAAAAACAAGTTTTTTACTCTCCGATCGCAAATGAAATAGTCTCTTGCAAATCACGAATCATTGACTACAGTTCACAACAAAACACAAACAGACCTCCACTGCTTTTTCTTTCTTCATTTTGCCGTAAAGTTCAATTTGATCACCCATAGAATTCCTCTTCTTCTTCTTCTTCCTAATTCGATTTGAAATGATATTATTATCCTTATCTCTTTCTCTTTCTACACTTTTCCTCTTCGCTACGTGAGTTTTCTTAATAAAGAGAGACCGAAATGTGTTAATATGTCTTTACTTCTCTAGTTCTCTATTTCCCGATCATATGATCTTTTGTATCAATGATGCATCCTCACCCCCTTTTTCGGAAAAATAAAATAAGATGTTTATAATTGCAGTGTTTGGAACAATCGTCAGTACTTATGTCGATTTGAGGGACGATGCGCCATTGCGAAAGGTGAGGAAATATAGTCTGAAGAGGGAGAAGTATCAAGGAAGTACCAAGACTTGCATGCTCTTATATTAGAGAATGGGAACAAATACATGACAATCACAAAATAATGTGCTTCATTGTGTGCGGAACAGACAACTCTTTGAACTTGTTTGCCTACAAAAAAAACTCGTAGTGTTTGTAGTTCAAAATGTGTCACGTTTATGTTTAGTTGTGCAAAAAGAAAAAGAAACTGATTTAGGCAAATGGAAAGAATAGAGGACGATACTCGAAAAAAACCAATCAAGGTTCAAAACTTTAATTATTTCAGAACATCGAAATGTGTGCCGAGCGTGTCGTTTGAAACAATGCTTTGTCGCTGGAATGAATCCGAGAGCTGTTCAATCAGAAAGAGAACAAAAAGGATCCCCATCTCAAGATGTTGAAGAGGATGAATATAATAATTTCTCATCTCCAGATACATGTTCAGTTGAAATTCAAACAGATGTTGATGATCAGAAGACATCAGATCAGAATACAGTTCCACTTCCAAGTATGGAAACAGAAATGGCAAAGTTCTCAGAGCAATTGGTTGAAATGCATAGAGCAGTATGTTCATATGTAGATCCAATTGTGAAGAAAGAAGAACCAGAAATTAAAATGGAAACAGAAGGATCATCAGCAACAAAAGTAGTATTTATGAATGCATTCTTTAATCCTGGAATGATGTCTCCAAGGACTCCACTTCGTATAACTGGAGAGAGAATAGCCACTGTTCAAGATGTTATGGATGAATGGAGAAGGAACTTTGTACTCTTTTCTGATTGGCTTCGTGCTCTTCCAGAATTTAATCAACTCGCAATTGAAGATCAAATCGTTTTGGCAAAAAATAGATACGGACCATTCCATTGGTGGTTATGTGCGAATTGGACAGTTCAAGCCGGATGTGACGGCGTCTGTTATTCGAATGGAGCGTATTTTCCACGTCACACAGAAGCTCAATGCATTCCAGATGTAAAAGGATCAAGTAGTCGAATGTTCGATTCATTGAGTATTCCAATAAAAGAACTAAAATTAGATGAAACAGAAGTCGTTCTCATGCTTGCAGTCATTTTATTCAGTGATGGTGAGTATTGCTTTTAGAGCTTCTAGCTTTTAGATGCTAGTCGTAGTATAGTTATATTTGAATCATCTATTTCAGAGGTTACAGAACTTGCTGATCTATCACAAGCAGGGAAAGATCATGTACGAGTTGTCGGTAATCGATTTGTTCGAATGCTTCATCATCATGTTAATTCAAAAGATTATGGAGATCAACCAATGGAAAGTGGAGATGATGCACAGAACGTTACGGAAAATCAAGCAGCTGTCCGAATTGCAAAAATGATGATTCTTCTATCAGCGACTACGGTAAGCCAGAGAGGGTTATTGTATACCATAATCTATTTTTTTCCTTCAGAATCTCGTCTACCTCACCTCTGATAACATTCAGTTAATGGAAGTACTACACGTGGTTCCAAGTGAATATCTGTGTCATGAAGTTCAATTAATCCATGATTCTTATGAGACACTCTAACTTATTTTATTCCAAGAGATTTTCAAGTTCGATTCGGGTCAATAATTATTTTTTGTTGTCTTTAAGTATTTTGTCGTTTCTCTCCCATTCTTAAAGTGCTCCTTTCTATGAAATGTGCTCACGAATAGCCGATTTGTATAAACATTTTGCAGCTTAAAGGAGGACTGAACTCAGGTTTTTTTTATTTTAAATTCTGATCATTTTCTTTCACTACGACTATATTCAAAAATCACTCTAAACGGGTGAAAAAGGCGCTTGAAAGAAGCACGCAATACAGAGTGATGGCCTAGGATCCGACAAAAATGCGCCTTGCGCGCGCTTTTTTTTCAAATTCCTAGGCCGTCAAACTGTACGCGGCCATGCTTTCAAACGCGTTTTTCTACCGTTTAGAGGGATTTTTGAGTGTAGTCGTAGTGAAAGAAAATGATCAGAATAAAAAACTGCATCAGAATTTAAACTAAAAAAACCCGAGTTCAGTCCTCCTTTAATGTCTTGACAAAAAAAACAAATGGAAGAATAAACATGTATTTCTCATCGATCAAAAAAAAGAGAAAATCTTCCACATCTACATTCCTGATGGCATTTTCGCAACACGTTGTTTCGCCGGTTTATTCTTGCGAACATGAGATTTGTTTGTCAAATTGTTCATCATCATCAATTCCTTTTTGATCTGAGCCTCCAATTGTGCAAAATCTGGACGAGTGATTCCAGTGAGACGTTGAAGTTCAGATGCAACTTCACTCATTGATGGACGTTCATGTTCACTTTCAGCCCAGCATCTTCCCTAAAAATATGTACTTGTTTTCGATGAAAATTAATATGAACTAACAATAAGCGCTTTGATTTCTGGATGAAGTTCATTTGGCAAATCCATACGATATCCACTGATAACCCTCTGAGCCACTTCAGGTACCATCATTCCGGGATATGGTTCAGTTCCATTGTTATAAATCTCCCAAGACATAACTGCATATGCCCAGACGTCAGTTTTCAAGGAAAAAATACGTTGACGAATTACTTCTGTGGCAAGCCAACGGATCGGAGCTTTCTTGTTTGGATCCGCCTGGAAATCAGAAGATGAGGTTTATCTTTTAGCAACGGAGCTTGATTGCTATTCTAGATTTCCAAAAAAAGAAGTTCTTCCCCAGTATTCGCATTCCCTTACCTGATAAGTGAGACCATTTCGAGTCAATCCAAAATCAGAAATCTTAACACGATTATCCCCGTACAAACAATTTCTGGCAGCAATATCTCGATGCATAACAGGCTTGCTGTGTAGATATTCGAGTCCCCATGCAGCTTGAAGAATCATTTCATTCTTTTTTTCAATCGACAAATCCGAATTCTTTTTCAAATAACTGTCAAGTGCTCCATTCGTTGCCAATTCCATAACCATATAAAGTGGTTCAGTTGTTGCAGCAACACCATAAAAACGAACGACATGAGGATGACAGAATTGTCTCATAACACGTGCTTCTCCCATAAATTCTTTGATTTGATCCTTTGTCAGATTTGCTAATTTTGCCTGTTTAATTGCCACGGGTACTGATTTTCCACCTTTTCGAAACTTTAATTTTCCCATCATAACTTCTCCAAACGCTCCTTCACCAAGTTTTCTCAAAATCTCAATGTTTTCGTGATCAAGTTCCCATGCTTGACGTGGAAGTGGCTTCAGAAGACAGACGTCATCTCTCACTGAATCTTTTGTTTTTAAATGATAATCAACCATTTCTTGAATTGTTGGGAACGCATTCTTCTCAATGAAAAACTTGTTGTCTTGAAATTTGATCACGAAATGTTTGATCTGAAAAAGGTGCTCTTCTAATAAAGGATCATGTCTCTCATAATTACCCAAGTTTCTTCGTCGAGATTTGGGGGATTATTGTGCATGACACTCAAAATGTAAGATCTCGCTTCCCCTTTTCTTGGCTCAGAAATACGAATCAAAAACTCTCCATTACTTTTCAACACTGTCTTCACATCTTCTCGTGGCAAGAATCCATGGTAGAATGTCTCTTTTTCGATAGGACCGATGAGGGGTCGTTGTCTGAAATTTCCCTTTTTTCATGGAAATTTCATCAATTCCAGAACTCACACAGCACAGCTTCCACTTCCACTTGCCATTTTTCGATGAACAATTTGCTATGACTTCCTGATGATTCTTCTTAGAATCCTGTTTACTTTGTGAAATAAAAATCCGAATGTTCGAAATCTCTGGAGTGGATAGAAAAGGGGCGGAGCCACGTGAACTGTAAACTGGAGTAAAGATCGTGAAGTGATGAATATTTGTTGAATATTTGTGGATAATTTTGACATTTTTGAGTATAATATTTTGAGTATATTATACTTAGTTTATTTTATTCCAATCCCATCAAAAAACAAAAAATCTGGTCTGCATCAACGGGTGAAAACGTTTTTCAACAAACACAAATTTCCTAGTGACTTAAACTGATTATTTCTCTCATCATTTGTATATAATGTTTTAAAATCATCATTTATTTTTTGATTCAACAATTCTGTATTCTTCAAAAATCATTAATTTGGAAATTAGATCATTGGAATGTCAACTTCTTCTCCTAATTCAGAAGTATTATTTAAAGATTTGACTTCTGGTTCAGATGCTTCAGTTGTTGGATCAGTGGTCTCTGATTTACTAAAGCGAGCAGCTCTTGAGGAACTTCCATGTGGATGATCTTCATCTAATTCAGCAGAATCAAAACGACTTTGAACTTCTTCTTTGTTTAAATTGGTCAATTGATGTTCTGGTTCCGCATTCCAACCACCAGAGTTTTGAGATCTAAAAAAATTGAATAAGGTTCAAATGTTCAAAAAGCAGAAGAAAAAATTACATTTATTTTGAGCTTGGCTCAATTATGTAAGCTCAAGTCATACTCAAATGAACAGAAATCTCTCTATTGTTCGAAATTTGAGTTAGAGGACCAAAAACTGGCACTGTTCCAGAATTGGGGACCGAGTGTCGAAATCGGAAACCGAAAAGTCGGAAGACCCAAAAATCATGGACCAAAAAATGGAAGAGCGAAAAATCGGGGACCGGGAAAAAATCAACATCTTTTTTGAACTTATGGTAAAAACTGTAGAACTGTACCCGAAGGTTTTTCCGAGTCCACAACCCCACTTAATTCACGTTATTCGAATTTTTCGAGGACAGCACTGTACAGTTTCGAGTCAAACTGGTCCGTATACCTTCTTATGGTGTATGGTGAACACCCTAGGACTTCTAAGACATATGACACATGTTTCATCAGGCTCCGCCCCCTACCTACAGTAACCCTATGAAAAAACAATTTTTTTTGCCTGAAGAGATAATAACGAATTTCAAGCGGGAATCGATTGGCGCCACTATTTGAATATTTTTCGAGCACAAAACAAAATTCTGACTTCTCTCCATCAAAGAAAAAAATTGGAAATTTTTCAAAAAGTGTCGATTTATTCAGTTTTCTCACTCTAGCTCCTCAGAGAAGGCCAAGTCCCACGAGATCTTAACGGATTCGTAATCCTCGTAAAATTTGCCTTCAAATACTTCTATTCAGAAAGAAATACAGGGACACAATGTCCGAGATAATTTTGGTTTTTTATAAAATTTCATGAAAATTTAACGTATAGGGATACATGATGAAAAACTCAAAGTCTCAAATTTTTCCCATATTTGTTTTGTGAGATGTACTGATCCTTAATATACCATTAACAGAGTTTTAGCTCATCCTGGATACAATTAACAGAACTAAGACCTCAGAAAAATTTACACATCTGTGAGTTTTAAAAGTTTTGCCACGGCTTCAGTTCTATTCGAGATATAGCTAAAACTCTGTTAATGGTATATTAAGGATCAGTACATCTCACAAAACAAATATGGGAAAAATTTGAGACTTTGAGTTTTTCATCATGTATCCCTATACTTTAAATTTTCATGAAATTTTATAAAAAACCAAAATTATCTCGGACATTGTGTCCCTGTATTTCTTTCTGAATAGAAGTATTTGAAGGCAAATTTTACGAGGATTACGAATCCGTTAAGATCTCGTGGGACTTGGCCTTCTCTGAGGAGCTAGAGTGAGAAAACTGAATAAATCGACACTTTTTGAAAAATTTCCAATTTTTTTCTTTGATGGAGAGAAGTCAGAATTTTGTTTTGTGCTCGAAAAATATTCAAATAGTGGCGCCAATCGATTCCCGCTTGAAATTCGTTATTATCTCTTCAGGCAAAAAAAATTGTTTTTTCATAGGGTTACTGTAGGTAGGGGGCGGAGCCTGATGAAACATGTGTCATATGTCTTAGAAGTCCAAGGGTGTTCACCATACACCATAAGAAGGTATACGGACCAGTTTGACTCGAAACTGTACAGTGCTCAACAGGCCACACCACGCGTTGAACAGAGAGTTTGAATTAACTCCTCAAAAACTAGAATCAGAAGTCTCAACGAGCTAGTTTAAAAAACTTTTGAGTCTTATCAGTAATTTGTGATTGAAGATAACTAAGCCTAAAGCTCAGGCTGATACTATCGCAAGCTCCAATGAGTTTCCGGACTTTCAGTAAAGGATTAAGTAACGTTTAGAACATTTCTTGTCTCATACTGCACTGCTACGACTACATGGAATGATATCATAACAGATGAGTAAATCTTTGTTTGATTCATTACAAACTAGTGTCCCGTCTTACTATATCAATAAACCTTTTTTGCTCTCATTCTATAACTGGGCTCATAGTTTGAACAACTTTGACAAACATTTGATTATCCTTTTTATTTCGGTCCCCGATTTTTTGGTCCCCGGTTTTGACACTCGGTCCCCGATTCTGGAACAGTGCCCAAAAACTTACTGAATAGCTCCTTCGCCTCCAGCATTGCACAATGGAGTATTACAGCAACACAAAGAAATCGGGATGTTTTGGAACGTCGTTCCAATGCATTTATTTTGAGCAAACTGAAATATTTGGATTGTTTGGGAAAGCTTTAGCTGATGAGCGCTATGCTTGTTCAATTTCAACTTTAGTTACAACATCACCAGAATTCATGAAGTCTGTTCATTGGAAAATTTGTAACTTTGAGCATGATCCGTAGATAAGATTAACGATACATGGTTCCAAAGCAAAGACCTCTTTGAAGATACACTTACCATACATCTCCACATACTGCATCCAGCTTTTGTTACTTCAATTAAAGCAGCAGCTGATGCTGTCATATTATAACAGTATGCAGCAGAATTATCACAATTAACAGTTGCAGTTCCAACTGAAGTTCCTTTGATAAATTTCAAACCCGTATGACATTGGATGGCAATAGTTCCAGAAATAGTTAAAGCAATTGAAATAAAAATGAAACGAAACATCTGAAAATGAAAGAATAAATGAACGAGTAAAGTTAAAGATGAAGAATGAGGAAGGAATAGAAAAAGAAGAGAAAGAAAACGTACTACAAATGAAAAATAGTCTCTCTTCTATTGACCTTGTTCTTTCTCTTTTTGTGTGAAGTGATTGTATAGTTGAATGAAATGACGAATCGGTCAGTTTATTATCAATTGGATACGCAGAGAGAAAATATCAATTTGGTAATATGATGCTAATGTTTATATGATTCCCAATGTAAACTCCCAAAGTTTTTTGTTCTTCATCACGGAAAATGAGTCATCAGAAAGCCCTGGAAAAAAATCTCATGAATCAATGAGCTATTCATCATTCCTCTAATACACTGCTCGACATAATTATAGGTCCACTTGAATTTTCGCGATTTTTCAAAAAGGGCTTTCAGAAAATTTCTCCAATATCAAAAAAAAAACACCCTCCGGGCGTGCCAAAATGTGCAATTGATTTTATTTGAATAACTACTTTCATATGAAAAATGTTAGAAAATTCGAAAAATAGGGTCGCGGCAATTGGGTATAATTATAGGTCCACCTCTAAAACGAGGAAATTTAGTGAATTTCTTCCCGGAATTAAATTCCATCAAGCGTGTTCTTCATTATTTAGATCACCTCAAGTATCCTTGGAAGTATCCCAAAAAGAATATGTCGAAAAAAAACTGTTTTTTCAACATATGCACGATTTCAATGGTTTTTTCGAAATAGCGCACATTTTCGCTTTGCCCATTATGGAAATTGGTGGTATTCTGCTTTCTGAGATATTTATGAGCGTTTTTTTATATTTTCAGAATGTTTTTGCCAGCAGGAAAATTGATATTCTGTTCTGAAATATATGATGCGTGGAGAGTTACCAGCAGCCTGGAAACAATCCATTGTTATTCCCCTCAATAAATGCACTAAACCAAAAAAACCAAATGATTTCAGACCGATAAGCTTAACTTCACACTTATGTAGGATTTATGAACGGTGCCTCCTAAGCAAAATTTCGCCTTACTTAACTGAGATAAACTTCTGGAGCCCAAACCAGCACGGATTCAGAGCCAGAAAATCCACTACAACAAACATGTTAGAGAGTACAAATGACTGGACTTACTATTTAGACAAAGGGTCTCAGATAGACATAATTTACCTAGACTTTGCCAAGGCATTTGATCGAATTCCACACGATCTATTAATTAATAAACTAATAGAACTCAGGCTTAACAAAAACCTCGTGGTATGGATCAATGAATTCTTAACAAATAGAACATTCAGAGTAAAAATAGGTGACGTCTTTTCAAAAATATGTAGATCTCCATGCGGTGTTCCACAGGGCTCTGTCATTTCCCCGGTCCTTTTTGGCATATTTGTAAATGATCTATCTTCAGTTTTACCTAAAGGGGTAGTCTGCAAACAGTTTGCTGACGACACGAAAATCTATACGGCCACAAACAAAAAACAATCAACAAATAATTTACAAGAAGCCATAAACTCAGTTTCTGTATGGGCCCAGTCATCCAAGCTAGCTCTTAACGATTCCAAAACTGTGCATTTAACTATTGGTAAAAACACTCACAATTTCCAGTACAATATTAACAACCTTCCGATAAGAAAAGAAAAGATAACACGAGACCTAGGATTTCTCATTTCAGATCGACTTGATTTTTCCAGCCACTGGAAAAAAGCTGTTCATAGTTCTAAGTTTGCTCTATCCCAGCTATTCACTCTTTTTAATAGTCATAAAACCCGACTAATGATCTTACTCTATAAAACTTTTATCAGGCCTAAACTAGAGTATGGAACTGTAGTAAGCTCACCAACTACAAAGAAAGATGTAAAGATGATAGAATCTGTTCAAAACGCCTTTACCCGTAGGCTATACAGTAGACAAAAAAAAAGATACATAACACCTACGGATCCAGACTACAAATCTGCGCTTGAAAGAAACATCTTCTTCGAACTAGAATCATTAGAAGATAGACGTAATTCTCTAGATAAAAAATTCTTAGGTAAAATGTTAGCAGGCAAGGTGGACATTAATAATGACGATTTTTTTAAAGTCATCTCAAACACTAGAACCCGTTCAAAAGTCAGGTATTCTTGGAGCAAATGTAAAACTAAGAGACGCAGCCAATTTTTCGTAAATCGTGTATTCAATCTAACCACCTAACTCCGCCGATCTGATTTGCACACTTTTCCAGTCCCATTTGCCCCTCTCCCATCATTTTTCTTTTCTATGTATTTCACTCGACTAGCATTCTATTGTACTGCACTACCCCTCACCTACTCTTTTTGTACATTATTCTATTTTTTCTCTTTTTTTTTATCCTCACGATCTAGACGATCGTAAATAAACATTTAAACATTTAAACATTTAAAATAGTGTTATCCTCTTCACAACACACTAAACATTTACTTCACTTCTTCCTAGTGTTTTAAATTCCCTTTTTTTTGCACTTTTTTTCATTTTCTACCAACATTATATTCACTTTTCGCGACAATCCTTCCACCTCACACACACACAGAATCTGTTCAGTAATAATAGTAAAGATTTCACTACATTTTATAAAATGATAAATTAATTATGATAATTGTTAATTGTGATAATCATTTTTATGATAATCTTTACGATAATTGTATTAGGTTGTTTCATAAGTCTTTGACACTTTTCACAAAAATGTTGAACGATGTTCCACAACAAGATGAGAAGGAGTTATGCACCTCTAGTTTTTGTATAACAATACACTACTATTGTAGTATATCCCCCCAAGTTTTCGATATTATCCAGGCAGTGCTCTCTGAAATACACCCTAGAGAATGAGTTATTCTCGGATTTGAGTAGCGTCGGAAAATTCAGTGTATTTCCGGAACCTAATGTTTTCTTTGTAAGCTTTTTTGCGCATATAAATAGGAATGATGAGGCTACAAATAAATCGAAACAAAACAATAATTTTGTTTCTCAAACTTTAGATATGACCCGATCTTTCCAAAACGTTGCTTTTGAGCCTTGATTTCAGTGGCGTAATTTTGTGAAAAAACACTGATCATATCATTTTTGAATTTTTAACTGGAATGGAAGTCAATAGTTACTTTAAAGTAATAGGTTGAACAACCATTATTATGGGCAAAAAAATGATCAAGGTCAAGGGAAGATTGGCCATCGCCAGTTGTTGCTAGGCCATCTCAAACTTTGGCACCATGAAATCATGGTGATCACTTTCGGGTGTAGTTTCAGATCTGAACATAATATGATCCCCAATCACAAAAATAACTATGTTCATTGAAAGCTTTGTATCTCCTCTGATAGAGAGAGGGGCCCAACGCCAAAATATTTCTTTGAAGACAATAAGTGTCCCTATATATTGGTTCAAGACCAGAATGAATCCTCTGCACAAAGCGAAAATTCAGGTTCCTCAAAAATCCTACTGAAAAGTGTCAAAGACTTATGAAACAACCTAATAATAAATCATCGTCATCATTCTTATATATACAAACCGCCGGTGACTATGTCCGTTCGTCTGTCACGATTTGCGCAGCGTGGATATTCAAATACCCGTGAACTTCTACTTTTACTAAATAATATGTTTTCCTTAAAATGAAATTCATATTGACACATTCTGATCAAATCAAGTGTTCTAATTTTTGAAATGAATCCGGTGAAGACGCCTGAAAAATACAGTTAATGGGAGACTCAATGATCCGAATAGAATGATTGTCGAATGCAACTATTGAAATATCCATTTCAAATAGGTCCGATAGCCATGCCAATAATATCGGAAAGCCAATTACTTGATCCTCAGTCTACATTGCTCTTTTGTTGTCATACAAATCCCTACGAGATGTCCCAATACTTCTACTTTCTCACAGAACTCAATTTCGAAAGTCCATTTTCAGATCACTATTTGCCTGTTGTCATCCACGCACACACATAAAATAATAACCAATCGATTCTGAATGTTGGAAAAGGGATTTTCCTTGAGACGAAATCGTCTTTTTCCCAGGAGCAAGGACGCTGTGTTGGAACTGTCTGATGAGTATAAAGGGGGAGGAACCAACACAGAAATCCTCATTTCTTCATTCCATCTCTTTTTTCTTCTCCCTATTCGGTCGTCTGTCCCTCCCCAGTCTTGCATAGGGTTATTGATTAATTTGGTACGATCCTCTTTCCCTTTACATCATTAACCCTCACTGACGTGGTTTTCTCTTTACTTTTGCAGAGAATATCTAATTTTTCGTACTGTTTCTTTCCAATCTTTTGAATATCTGATTATCACCTGAAATATTTCATTCTATCAAAGTTCTAGGTTCCCCAGTCATTTCTCTTTTCTATACTTTCGAATCGATTTTTAGTACTAAACAACAACTTCCCCTTAATTTATCGATTTTTCTTATGAATGGTCTATTTCTCGAGACGGATCCATTCTTCCCAGAAGCAGACGCGCTCCGTCTGTTCGCGCGCGGATGCACCGTTCAAATCCAGGAAGGGAATACATAAACAGATATTCTCATTCTATTGATTCCATTAGATGGTCTCCCGTTTCCCTTCTTTTGCACAGACCGTTTCATTTGAACGTCTTACGAAGACTATTGATTATTTCATACCGTCTTCTTCAATAGAAGAACCGTCTTCATCTTTCAAAATCATATTTCAACCGTCTTTATCTTTACTATGACACCTTCCTACTCAATATTTCCATTCCATATTTAATCCTCTGTACATTTTCAGATCAGCTACAACCGTAACGACCTCTATGGCTATGGAATCAAGAAGGTTACAACAATAGTGGATCTTTACACGGATCAGATGTCTCAGATGTGATGGAGTATGTCTCCCACTCGATCGATTGAAATGATTTCTTTAATGGCACAATGATTGGAGAGTAGCAGTATGATTAGGAACAAATCTTATGCAGGTATGTCCAATAGGAATATTGAGCTCAGCATAACCTTTTGAACGCGTTCATTTCTTTCTGATATTTACGGTGGTGCCACCTGATTAAGATCATAAAACCAGAGAGTTGATATCTGCTAATGATAATGTTCCGCATGTGAGCGAGCATTTTCTGTTGTAGTGAGCGACTACTGGTTTGTAGGTATTCAGAATAAAAACATTCTGAAGTTGGAAAGCGTGCGGAATTTTGGATCAAGAGAATAAGAACCAGAGAGTGGATATCTGCTAATGATAATGTTTTGCATGTGAGCGAGCATTTTCTGTTGTAGTGAGCAACTACTGGTTTGTAGGTATTCAGAATAAAACCATTCTGAAGTTCAAAAACGTATTTTGCGGAATTTTGGATCAAGAGAATAAGAACCAGAGAGTGGATATCTGCTAATGATAATGTTTTGCATGTGAGCGAGCATTTTCTGTTGTAGTGAGCAACTACTGGTTTGTAGGTATTCAGAATAAAAACATTCTGAAGTTGGAAAGCGTGCGGAATTTTGGATCAAGAGATAAAGAACCAGAGAGTGGATATCTGCTAATGATAATGTTTTGCATGTGAGCGAGCATTTTCTGTTGTAGTGAGCAACTACTGGTTTGTAGGTATTCAGAATAAAAACATTCTGAAGTTGGAAAGCGTGCGGAATTTTGGATCAAGAGAATAAGAACCAGAGAGTGGATATCTGCTAATGATAATGTTTTGCATGTGAGCGAGCATTTTCTGTTGTAGTGAGCGACTACTGGTTTGTAGGTATTCAGAATAAAAACATTCTGAAGGTGGAAAGCGTGCGGAATTTTGGATCAAGAGAATAAGAACCAGAGAGTGGATATCTGCTAATGATAATGTTTTGCATGTGAGCGAGCATTTTCTGTTGTAGTGAGCGACTACTGGTTTGTAGGTATTCAGAATAAAAACATTCTGAAGGTGGAAAGCGTGCGGAATTTTGGATCAAGAGAATAAGAACCAGAGAGTGGATATCTGCTAATGATAATGTTTTGCATGTGAGCGAGCATTTTCTGTTGTAGTGAGCAACTACTGGTTTGTAGGTATTCAGAATAAAAACATTCTGAAGTTGGAAAGCGTGCGGAATTTTGGATCAAGAGATTAAGAACCAGAGAGTGGATATCTGCTAATGATAATGTTTTGCATGTGAGCGAGCATTTTCTGTTGTAGTGAGCAACTACTGGTTTGTAGGTATTCAGAATAAAAACATTCTGAAGTTGGAAAGCGTGCGGAATTTCGGATCAAGAGATAAAGAACCAGAGAGTGGATATCTGCTAATGATAATGTTTTGCATGTGAGCGAGCATTTTCTGTTGTAGTGAGCAACTACTGGTTTGTAGGTATTCAGAATAAAAACATTCTGAAGTTGGAAAGCGTGCGGAATTTCGGATCAAGAGATAAAGAACCAGAGAGTGGATATCTGCTAATGATAATGTTTTGCATGTGAGCGAGCATTTTCTGTTGTAGTGAGCAACTACTGGTTTGTAGGTATTCAGAATAAAACCATTCTGAAGTTCAAAAACGTATTTTGCGAAATTTTGGATCAAGAGAATAAGAACCAGAGAGTGGATATCTGCTAATGATAATGTTTTGCATGTGAGCGAGCATTTTCTGTTGTAGTGAGCGACTACTGATTTGTAGGTATTCAGAATAAAAACATTCTGAAGTTGGAAAGCGTGCGGAATTTCGGATCAAGAGATAAAGAACCAGAGAGTGGATATCTGCTAATGATAATGTTTTGCATGTGAGCGAGCATTTTCTGTTGTAGTGAGCAACTACTGGTTTGTAGGTATTCAGAATAAAACCATTCTGAAGTTCAAAAACGTATTTTGCGGAATTTTGGATGAAGAGAATAAGAACCAGAGAGTGGATATCTGCTAATGATAATGTTTTGCATGTGAGCGAGCATATTCTGTTGTAGTGAGCGACTACTGGTTTGTAGGTATTCAGAATAAAACCATTCTGAAGTTCAAAAACGTATTTTGCGAAATTTTGGATCAAGAGAATAAGAACCAGAGAGTGGATATCTGCTAATGATAATGTTTTGCATGTGAGCGAGCATTTTCTGTTGTAGTGAGCGACTACTGGTTTGTAGGTATTCAGAATAAAAACATTCTGAAGTTGGAAAGCGTGCGGAATTTCGGATCAAGAGATAAAGAACCAGAGAGTGGATATCTGCTAATGATAATGTTTTGCATGTGAGCGAGCATTTTCTGTTGTAGTGAGCAACTACTGGTTTGTAGGTATTCAGAATAAAACCATTCTGAAGTTCAAAAACGTATTTTGCGGAATTTTGGATGAAGAGAATAAGAACCAGAGAGTGGATATCTGCTAATGATAATGTTTTGCATGTGAGCGAGCATTTTCTGTTGTAGTGAGCGACTACTGGTTTGTAAGTATTCAGAATAAAACCATTCTGAAGTTCAAAAACGTATTTTGCGAAATTTTGGATCAAGAGATTAAGAACCAGAGAGTGGATATCTGCTAATGATAATGTTTTGCATGTGAGCGAGCATTTTCTGTTGTAGTGAGCGACTACTGGTTTGTAGGTATTCAGAATAAAAACATTCTGAAGTTGGAAAGCGTGCGGAATTTTGGATCAAGAGAATAAGAACCAGAGAGTGGATATCTGCTAATGATAATGTTTTGCATGTGAGCGAGCATTTTCTGTTGTAGTGAGCGACTACTGGTTTGTAGGTATTCAGAATAAAAACATTCTGAAGGTGGAAAGCGTGCGGAATTTTGGATCAAGAGAATAAGAACCAGAGAGTGGATATCTGCTAATGATAATGTTTTGCATGTGAGCGAGCATTTTCTGTTGTAGTGAGCGACTACTGGTTTGTAGGTATTCAGAATAAAAACATTCTGAAGGTGGAAAGCGTGCGGAATTTTGGATCAAGAGATAAAGAACCAGAGAGTGGATATCTGCTAATGATAATGTTTTGCATGTGAGCGAGCATTTTCTGTTGTAGTGAGCAACTACTGGTTTGTAGGTATTCAGAATAAAAACATTCTGAAGGTGGAAAGCGTGCGGAATTTTGGATCAAGAGATTAAGAACCAGAGAGTGGATATCTGCTAATGATAATGTTTTGCATGTGAGCGAGCATTTTCTGTTGTAGTGAGCGACTACTGGTTTGTAGGTATTCAGAATAAAACCATTCTGAAGTTCAAAAACGTATTTTGCGAAATTTTGGATCAAGAGATTAAGAACCAGAGAGTGGATATCTGCTAATGATAATGTTTTGCATGTGAGCGAGCATTTTCTGTTGTAGTGAGCGACTACTGGTTTGTAGGTATTCAGAATAAAAACATTCTGAAGGTGGAAAGCGTGCGGAATTTTGGATCAAGAGAATAAGAACCAGAGAGTGGATATCTGCTAATGATAATGTTTTGCATGTGAGCGAGCATTTTCTGTTGTAGTGAGCAACTACTGGTTTGTAGGTATTCAGAATAAAAACATTCTGAAGTTGGAAAGCGTGCGGAATTTTGGATCAAGAGATTAAGAACCAGAGAGTGGATATCTGCTAATGATAATGTTTTGCATGTGAGCGAGCATTTTCTGTTGTAGTGAGCAACTACTGGTTTGTAGGTATTCAGAATAAAAACATTCTGAAGTTGGAAAGCGTGCAGAATTTTGGATCAAGAGAATAAGAACCAGAGAGTGGATATCTGCTAATGATAATGTTTTGCATGTGAGCGAGCATTTTCTGTTGTAGTGAGCGACTACTGGTTTGTAGGTATTCAGAATAAAAACATTCTGAAGGTGGAAAGCGTGCGGAATTTTGGATCAAGAGAATAAGAACCAGAGAGTGGATATCTGCTAATGATAATGTTTTGCATGTGAGCGAGCATTTTCTGTTGTAGTGAGCAACTACTGGTTTGTAGGTATTCAGAATAAAAACATTCTGAAGTTGGAAAGCGTGCGGAATTTTGGATCAAGAGATTAAGAACCAGAGAGTGGATATCTGCTAATGATAATGTTTTGCATGTGAGCGAGCATTTTCTGTTGTAGTGAGCAACTACTGGTTTGTAGGTATTCAGAATAAAACCATTCTGAAGTTCAAAAACGTATTTTGCGGAATTTTGGATGAAGAGAATAAGAACCAGAGAGTGGATATCTGCTAATGATAATGTTTTGCATGTGAGCGAGCATATTCTGTTGTAGTGAGCGACTACTGGTTTGTAAGTATTCAGAATAAAACCATTCTGAAGTTCAAAAACGTATTTTGCGAAATTTTGGATCAAGAGATTAAGAACCAGAGAGTGGATATCTGCTAATGATAATGTTTTGCATGTGAGCGAGCATTTTCTGTTGTAGTGAGCAACTACTGGTTTGTAGGTATTCAGAATAAAAACATTCTGAAGTTCAAAAACGTATTTTGCGGAATTTTGGATCAAGAGAATAAGAACCAGAGAGTGGATATCTGCTAATGATAATGTTTTGCATGTGAGCGAGCATTTTCTGTTGTAGTGAGCAACTACTGGTTTGTAGGTATTCAGAATAAAACCATTCTGAAGTTCAAAAACGTATTTTGCGAAATTTTGGATCAAGAGAATAAGAACCAGAGAGTGGATATCTGCTAATGATAATGTTTTGCATGTGAGCGAGCATTTTCTGTTGTAGTGAGCGACTACTGATTTGTAGGTATTCAGAATAAAAACATTCTGAAGTTGGAAAGCGTGCGGAATTTCGGATCAAGAGATAAAGAACCAGAGAGTGGATATCTGCTAATGATAATGTTTTGCATGTGAGCGAGCATTTTCTGTTGTAGTGAGCAACTACTGGTTTGTAGGTATTCAGAATAAAAACATTCTGAAGTTGGAAAGCGTGCGGAATTTTGGATCAAGAGAATAAGAACCAGAGAGTGGATATCTGCTAATGATAATGTTTTGCATGTGAGCGAGCATTTTCTGTTGTAGTGAGCGACTACTGGTTTGTAGGTATTCAGAATAAAAACATTCTGAAGTTGGAAAGCGTGCGGAATTTTGGATCAAGAGATTAAGAACCAGAGAGTGGATATCTGCTAATGATAATGTTTTGCATGTGAGCGAGCATTTTCTGTTGTAGTGAGCGACTACTGGTTTGTAGGTATTCAGAATAAAAACATTCTGAAGTTGGAAAGCGTGCGGAATTTTGGATCAAGAGAATAAGAACCAGAGAGTGGATATCTGCTAATGATAATGTTTTGCATGTGAGCGAGCATTTTCTGTTGTAGTGAGCAACTACTGGTTTGTAGGTATTCAGAATAAAACCATTCTGAAGTTCAAAAACGTATTTTGCGGAATTTTGGATCAAGAGAATAAGAACCAGAGAGTGGATATCTGCTAATGATAATGTTTTGCATGTGAGCGAGCATTTTCTGTTGTAGTGAGCAACTACTGGTTTGTAGGTATTCAGAATAAAACCATTCTGAAGTTCAAAAACGTATTTTGCGAAATTTTGGATCAAGAGAATAAGAACCAGAGAGTGGATATCTGCTAATGATAATGTTTTGCATGTGAGCGAGCATTTTCTGTTGTAGTGAGCGACTACTGATTTGTAGGTATTCAGAATAAAAACATTCTGAAGTTGGAAAGCGTGCGGAATTTTGGATCAAGAGATAAAGAACCAGAGAGTGGATATCTGCTAATGATAATGTTTTGCATGTGAGCGAGCATTTTCTGTTGTAGTGAGCAACTACTGGTTTGTAGGTATTCAGAATAAAACCATTCTGAAGTTCAAAAACGTATTTTGCGGAATTTTGGATGAAGAGAATAAGAACCAGAGAGTGGATATCTGCTAATGATAATGTTTTGCATGTGAGCGAGCATATTCTGTTGTAGTGAGCGACTACTGGTTTGTAAGTATTCAGAATAAAACCATTCTGAAGTTCAAAAACGTATTTTGCGAAATTTTGGATCAAGAGATTAAGAACCAGAGAGTGGATATCTGCTAATGATAATGTTTTGCATGTGAGCGAGCATATTCTGTTGTAGTGAGCAACTACTGGTTTGTAGGTATTCAGAATAAAACCATTCTGAAGTTCAAAAACGTATTTTGCGGAATTTTGGATCAAGAGAATAAGAACCAGAGAGTGGATATCTGCTAATGATAATGTTTTGCATGTGAGCGAGCATTTTCTGTTGTAGTGAGCAACTACTGGTTTGTAGGTATTCAGAATAAAAACATTCTGAAGTTGGAAAGCGTGCGGAATTTTGGATCAAAAGATAAAGAACCAGAGAGTGGATATCTGCTAATGATAATGTTTTGCATGTGAGCGAGCATTTTCTGTTGTAGTGAGCAACTACTGGTTTGTAGGTATTCAGAATAAAAACATTCTGAAGTTGGAAAGCGTGCGGAATTTTGGATCAAGAGATTAAGAACCAGAGAGTGGATATCTGCTAATGATAATGTTTTGCATGTGAGCGAGCATTTTCTGTTGTAGTGAGCAACTACTGGTTTGTAGGTATTCAGAATAAAAACATTCTGAAGTTGGAAAGCGTGCGGAATTTTGGATCAAGAGATTAAGAACCAGAGAGTGGATATCTGCTAATGATAATGTTTTGCATGTGAGCGAGCATTTTCTGTTGTAGTGAGCGACTACTGATTTGTAGGTATTCAGAATAAAAACATTCTGAAGTTGGAAAGCGTGCGGAATTTTGGATCAAGAGATAAAGAACCAGAGAGTGGATATCTGCTAATGATAATGTTTTGCATGTGAGCGAGCATTTTCTGTTGTAGTGAGCAACTACTGGTTTGTAGGTATTCAGAATAAAACCATTCTGAAGTTCAAAAACGTATTTTGCGGAATTTTGGATCAAGAGAATAAGAACCAGAGAGTGGATATCTGCTAATGATAATGTTTTGCATGTGAGCGAGCATATTCTGTTGTAGTGAGCGACTACTGGTTTGTAGGTATTCAGAATAAAACCATTCTGAAGTTCAAAAACGTATTTTGCGAAATTTTGGATCAAGAGATTAAGAACCAGAGAGTGGATATCTGCTAATGATAATGTTTTGCATGTGAGCGAGCATATTCTGTTGTAGTGAGCAACTACTGGTTTGTAGGTATTCAGAATAAAAACATTCTGAAGTTCAAAAACGTATTTTGCGGAATTTTGGATCAAGAGAATAAGAACCAGAGAGTGGATATCTGCTAATGATAATGTTTTGCATGTGAGCGAGCATTTTCTGTTGTAGTGAGCAACTACTGGTTTGTAGGTATTCAGAATAAAAACATTCTGAAGTTGGAAAGCGTGCGGAATTTTGGATCAAGAGATAAAGAACCAGAGAGTGGATATCTGCTAATGATAATGTTTTGCATGTGAGCGAGCATTTTCTGTTGTAGTGAGCGACTACTGGTTTGTAGGTATTCAGAATAAAAACATTCTGAAGTTGGAAAGCGTGCGGAATTTTGGATCAAAAGATAAAGAACCAGAGAGTGGATATTTGCTAATGATAATGTTTTGCATGTGAGCGAGCATTTTCTGTTGTAGTGAGCAACTACTGGTTTGTAGGTATTCAGAATAAAAACATTCTGAAGTTGGAAAGCGTGCGGAATTTTGGATCAAAAGATAAAGAACCAGAGAGTGGATATCTGCTAATGATAATGTTTTGCATGTGAGCGAGCATTTTCTGTTGTAGTGAGCAACTACTGGTTTGTAGGTATTCAGAATAAAAACATTCTGAAGTTGGAAAGCGTGCGGAATTTTGGATCAAAAGATAAAGAACCAGAGAGTGGATATCTGCTAATGATAATGTTTTGCATGTGAGCGAGCATATTCTGTTGTAATGAGCCACTACTGGTTTGTAGGTATTCAGAATAAAAACATTCTGACCAGCTTTTTGGGCCTAACGGCCCGTAAAGCTAGGCTACTGGCTCGCTGCGCTCGCCTAATTAACGGCTCTTAAGTTATTGGCTCGCTGCGCTCGCAACCGAGGCAAAGTGATACCCCCAGTACTTCAAAATAAGTTTTTCACGATTTTCTCCCGAATTTCAATAGAAACCTATAATGAATTTTATATCAGGTTGTAGGGAAATTTTTTCTCTACAAAACTTCATATCAACATCTACAAATTACTCGAAATAATTGACCCCCAAAGGTCAAAATAAGTAGTAGCGGAAAAATGGGGAACGACCGTTTTTTCGCATTTTTTAAACTTTTGTGTGAAAAAAACAGACTGGAAAAGTACAAAACCAACAAAAATATCTTGTTCAGAATCAAAAACTGTAGCGGGAGGCCAAGTATCAGACAAATCGGTTCGGTAGGAGCCGAGATATGAGAGGCAGAGAGAAAAAAGTGAGAAAAACGCGAAAACAGTGAATTCCAGAAGTGGCCTCAGAATAATGCGTATAGCTTGGCTCCTGGACGTCAGATTGCTTCAAAAATTTTGCCGCCTCATTTCGAAAAGATTTCCTGCCGAACAAAAAAAGATCATGTAAAAAGCTCTTCTTTGAGCCGAGAAACTTTTTGGGACACATTTCGTTGGACATTTTCCCGGGTTACGGTAACATTGTTTTTCAAGAGAGAGGAGGGCAGAAATAGCGCACATTTTCGCTTTGCCCATTATGGAAATTGATGGTATTCTGCTTTTTGAGATATTTATGAGCATTTTTTTTTATATTTTCAGAATGTTTTTGCCAGAAGGAAAATTGAGATTCTGTTCTGAAGTAGTGTTATCCTCTTCACAGCACACTAAACATTTACTTCACTTCTTCCTAGTGTTTTTAATTTCTTTTTTTTTCACTTTTTTTCATTTTCTACCAACATTATATTCACTTTTCGCGACAATCCTTCCACCTCATACACACACAGAATCTGTTCAGTAATAATAGTAAAGATTTCACTACATTAAAAAAAAAGATAAATTAATTATGATAATTGTTAATTGTGATAATCATCTTTATGATAATCTTTACGATAATTATAATAAATCAACATCATCATTCTTATATATTGAAACCACCGGTGACTATATCCGTTCGTCTGTCACGATGTGCGCAGCGTGGATATTCAAATACCCGTGAACTTCTATTTTTACTAAAGAATATTTTTTCCTTAAAAATGAAATTCGTTTCAAAAAAGCCATTTCTGAGTTTTAGTTTTTTACTAAAGTCAAATTAATTAATTATGTCACGTTCGAGTTCAACCTCGCATAATCGTCGAAACCGAGATAACAAAAAAACGAAAGGTAAGCATGAGGGTTAAAAGAAGTTCTACATCTGCGCGAAAAAGATTTGGTGTTCTATGATCAATGAAAATACCAGGAAACTGTTGGGGTGTGAAACTTTCCTTTTCAAACATCTGATAGTACCGTTATTCCTGTCAACTTCCCGCCCTTTCTGCAACGTGTGGGTGCACTTTTAAGTAGAGTCGATTTCCATCCTTTTTTCCCCTAACTCCTATTTTTCTGATCACCACTGTTCTCTCGCTTTTCATCCAATTTTTTTCGCCCTAGAATCCAAAAAAGGCGTTGTCCTCATCACATTCAAAACCACATCCTCTTACTAATACATTGCCCACTATGAAGAATAAAATGTATCGACTCGAACACTTTATTCTCCTAACAGCTTCTACTGTACTATTTCCAGTCTATTGGAACTTTTTCTTCAATCATACAAATAATGGGAACTCTGGTCCTAATTTTATCTCCAATCTGTCAAAACCCAAATTGTTCCACCAAAATGCAGAACTTTGTGCTTTCAAAACAGAAAAAACGAATCCCATAAACCAATGATTCAAAAATTAATGAAATGATAAAATTATCCTCATGAATATGAAAATTGTCTTTTTATAGCAGGAGTAGAGAAGATGTTAAGGCTGCTAATCTTGCAATCATCCCAAAGTTTGAGCCCCATTAGCTTGAGCCAAGACATACTGCCGAAGCTGCTCGAAGGGAATTTTGTGAGCTTAAACTTGAAATTGAGAAAGGAGAAAGCAGAGGATGAAGTACACAATCGGCTGTATTACTTGTGAGAGCCACTATTTGCTATTCACAAATGAGGAACGTTTCAGTTATCGAGAGATTAAAAAAAATGATAACGCCGGCAGATTTGGATATTCGAACAAGTCTTCGTATTCTGACAATTGTAGAGACTGCGGTCCCCCGGAAACTGCAAAAACTGTTAGTAAAAGGACAATAATTCATTCAATTCGATGAACACCGTTTTTTTGTGCTGCAGAAATAGCAGTTTTTGATAAAAATGCGGTGAAATCCGTGGACGGCATTCCTTTTTTCGGCCGTGTCGGCGGAATGGAGAAAGCGAGAAAGTTTTGGAAGTCAAAAAGTAAAGAAAATGGTACGGATGAAAGACATTTGGCAAGGGTATCACACTTTCTCATAAAAACCCGATATATGAGAAAATGACAAAACTTCGCAAATGGGAACGAAAACAAAAAGTCGTTGCGGCTCTTAGTCTGTAAATCGATTATTGCCACCTACCAGAATAATTTAGTTGAATAACTTTGAGAAATTTGTTTTCAATCTACTCAACTTCGAGTCAGAGTAGCCAGAAACAGATGTTTCTCAAATGGAGACTGGTCCAAAAGAGTATTAATTGATAATGACAAAAAACTAAGCGTATCATTTTACAGAAATCAAGTTGGCAAAAAAGGAGGCTCCGGATTCTGAGATTGGCTTATCTGATGGTAATCTTTTGAAACCCGTTTGTTCCTATTTTCTTCACTTTTCAGAAGAAACTGATACTATGATTCTTGACTTGCACAAGTCCTTCCAAATGGTTAACCTATGGCAATGTCTCGAATCGTTTCTCAAACTTGCGAACAAAATGGCAGAAGGGAGTGAGAAAGAAAACGTCGTGAAAACGTTGAACGAGCAGAAAAAGTTCTCAACGATATGTGATGTAAGTAATAGAGAGAGAGACAGAGAGAAAAAGAGAGAGAGAGTAATTTTTAATATGTTTAGGTAATTGATAATGCTCACTACAATTCATCCATTGAGCGTTTACTGCATGAAACCATGACTTCCTATGCGAAAAGAAGCAAAGCCGAGGGAAAAGAGTCGACTTCTCGTGTGATCATCATGAACGCTCTGGAAGTGTCATCCCAAACGAATCAATCCGTTCCGTACTTATCTCTCTTTTCACTACGAAAAGAATCCCGCCTCTTCGCCCACACTAATCTTGGTCTACTGGATATTAATGTACTGAATACTTAGATATGAGAATATGAATATTTAGATATGAGAAATTTAGATATTAAAGTCAAAAATTTCAATTTTCGAATAAAAATCTTATAAAAGGTGTAATTTCTGGCAATCTGCAGAAAAACTGTCCCGGCTGAAATTTCTTTCATTCGCTGGCAAAAATATTTCTATTTGCCGAAAAAATTCCCGTCTCTGATAGCATCATTCAAAACTCCTTCATTCGCAACCTTCTCTGCACTTCTTTGTTTTGCCAAAAAGAATGCCGACTTTATTTTGGCAAAACAGTTCCCATTTATTGTGAATTAGAAAGTTCATCACATGAATAAAAGAGAAGTTTATTAAATGAACAAAAAGGAAAATTGACAGAAAAAAGTCAGACTTATTTTTGGCAAGAAGGATGAATGTGAATCAAATGTTGTTTTTGCGAGAATAAGTTCAGAGGTGGTTTTGTCAGAACGACATAAATACCATGGAATCCATCGCTTGATTTTGCAAACAGATTTTCTCAATTACAAGCATCATAACCAACGAAAAATCGAGGAATCAAACCTGGAAAATTGTATATATTGATGGAAACGTTTTACCTTTTTCAATTCTAGAATCGAGTTCGCTCTGGTAATCTTCATTCATCCTGATATATTTCCAAAAAGTGATCAAAAAGAAACGAAAAATTGACTGATAATTTGAGGAAATGAAAACTTCCACGTGTTCAAAACTATTTTTTTTCCTCAAGCGAGACAGAATTTGTTTTCTTTTTGACCACTTTTTGGAAATATATCAGGATGAATGAAGATTACTAGAGCGTTGGGGTGTAATAGTTTACATTGTTAACTACTTCAGATGGTATCATTTTCATACAATATTTTATGTCATTTTTTTCGAATTTTTGAAAACTGGAATTATGATCTGAATGCTTCTATATAAACTAGCTGATCTTACCTGTTTTTTGCTAGTTTTTTTTTAGTTCCAAAGTTTCTATTTTATAATTTAACAAAAACCTTTTGAACCATGACCATGAGAATTTTCTGAAAATGATGAATGATGCTTCAGATGATTTTTAATATTTACTATTTTGTCATATTCATTCATGAAAACCTCTGTTGTGTAGCCTAAAACTCAATAGAGCTTAAGATGCCTTTCTAATACAGGCAACCACTTTCAAACGATCTCCACTGTGTTCTTTAAAGGCCAATAAATACATTTTTATTGCCATCATAACTGCCTATTTCACCTCCACATGTCACTTTCCCATCTTATAACGAGAAGGTCGCGCACACTTTAAAGGTTTTTTTCCTAAAGGCAATCAATCAATATACACTTTCTCTACCAATTTGGTGCGTCCTTTTGAAGACAGTCTTGCACAGTCATTCTTTCTATTTTATTGATCATGTGTGGTCGTCTTATACTGAGCTCTGCTTTCTTTCTCTTTCAACGGTTTTTTTCGTCTTCTTTTCTTTTCTTTATCGATTTTTACTTCCTTTTCTTGACTGTAATTTTTGGTATTCAAGTGCCTGTTGATATGCGGAAATAGAGGAGAATCATCGGCGGATGAGAGACTCAGCGTTATTCCGGATTCAGCTCATCAACTAACGGTTCTTTTCAGCACAGTAAGAGATAAGTTTGATGAAACTTATGCATGTAACTACTACCACTCAAACCAGTCTTAGTACCGATTGTTTTCTCTTATAGTCACTTCATTTCAAAACTACTATCATCACTACTTTTATCACTTCTTTTATCACTTTATCACTTCTTTTATCACTTATATCACTTATTTAGAACTAAATTTCGGATTTTTAATATGACCAACCCATTTCAAACCCTAGGATTCTCCAGGAAACGGTCCAAAGTCTGAACTCCTAAACCAGAGGCTAACTGAGGGCTGACACACACAGGGAGTCATTTCTTACTTCAAAATTACCGGTATTTCTCTTATGGTCACTTCCTTTCAAAACTACTATCATCACTACTATCATCACTACTTTTATCACTTCTTATATCACTTATTTAGGTCTGAATTTCGGATTTTTAATATGACCAACCCATTTCAAACCCTAGGATTCCCAGGAAACGGTCCAAAGTCTGAACTCCTAAACCAGAGGCTAACTGAGGGCTGACACACACAGGGAGTCATTTCTTACTTCAAAATTACCGGTATTTCTCTTATGGTCACTTCATTTCAAAACTACTATCATCACTACTATCATCACTACTTTTATCACTTCTTATATCACTTATTTAGGACTGAATTTCGGATTTTTAATATGACCAACCCATTTCAAACCCTAGGATTCCCAGGAAACGGTCCAAAGTCTGAACTCCTAAACCAGAGGCTAACTGAGGGCTGACACACACAAGGAGTCATTTCTTACTTCAAAATTACCGGTATTTCTCTTATGGTCACTTCCTTTCAAAACTAATTCCAAAACTACTTTCATCACTACTTTTATCACTTCTTATATGCCTAATTTACTACTGAATTTCGGATTTTTAATATGACCAACCCATTTCAAACCCTAGGATTCCCAGGAAACGGTCCAAAGTCTGAACTCCTAAACCAGAGGCTAACTGAGGGCTGACACACACAGGGAGTCATTTCTTACTTCAAAATTACCGGTATTTCTCTTATGGTCACTTCCTTTCAAAACTAATTCCAAAACTACTTTCATCACTACTTTTATCACTTCTTATATGCCTAATTTACTACTGAATTTCGGATTTTTAATATGACCAACCCATTTCAAACCCTAGGATTCCCAGGAAACGGTCCAAAGTCTGAACTCCTAAACCAGAGGCTAACTGAGGGCTGACACACACAGGGAGTCATTTCTTACTTCAAAATTACCGGTATTTCTCTTATGGTCACTTCCTTTCAAAACTAATTCCAAAACTACTTTCATCACTACTTTTATCACTTCTTATATGCCTAATTTACTACTGAATTTCGGATTTTTAATATGACCAACCCATTTCAAACCCTAGGATTCCCAGGAAACGGTCCAAAGTCTGAACTCCTAAACCAGAGGCTAACTGAGGGCTGACACACACAGGGAGTCATTTCTTACTTCAAAATTACCGGTATTTCTCTTATGGTCACTTCCTTTCAAAACTACTATCATCACTACTATCATCACTACTTTTATCACTTCTTATATCACTTATTTAGGTCTGAATTTCGGATTTTTAATATGACCAACCCATTTCAAACCCTAGGATTCCCAGGAAACGGTCCAAAGTCTGAACTCCTAAACCAGAGGCTAACTGAGGGCTGACACACACAGGGAGTCATTTCTTACTTCAAAATTACCGGTATTTCTCTTATGGTCACTTCATTTCAAAACTACTATCATCACTACTATCATCACTACTTTTATCACTTCTTATATCACTTATTTAGGACTGAATTTCGGATTTTTAATATGACCAACCCATTTCAAACCCTAGGATTCCCAGGAAACGGTCCAAAGTCTGAACTCCTAAACCAGAGGCTAACTGAGGGCTGACACACACAGGGAGTCATTTCTTACTTCAAAATTACCGGTATTTCTCTTATGGTCACTTCCTTTCAAAACTAATTCCAAAACTACTTTCATCACTACTTTTATCACTTCTTATATGCCTAATTTACTACTGAATTTCGGATTTTTAATATGACCAACCCATTTCAAACCCTAGGATTCCCAGGAAACGGTCCAAAGTCTGAACTCCTAAACCAGAGGCTAACTGAGGGCTGACACACACAGGGAGTCATTTCTTACTTCAAAATTACCGGTATTTCTCTTATGGTCACTTCCTTTCAAAACTAATTCCAAAACTACTTTCATCACTACTTTTATCACTTCTTATATGCCTAATTTACTACTGAATTTCGGATTTTTAATATGACCAACCCATTTCAAACCCTAGGATTCCCAGGAAACGGTCCAAAGTCTGAACTCCTAAACCAGAGGCTAACTGAGGGCTGACACACACAGGGAGTCATTTCTTACTTCAAAATTACCGGTATTTCTCTTATGGTCACTTCCTTTCAAAACTAATTCCAAAACTACTTTCATCACTACTTTTATCACTTCTTATATGCCTAATTTACTACTGAATTTCGGATTTTTAGTATGACCAACCCATTTCAAACCCTAGGATTCCCAGGAAACGGTCCAAAGTCTGAACTCCTAAACCAGAGGCTAACTGAGGGCTGACACACACAAGGAGTCATTTCTTACTTCAAAATTACCGGTATTTCTCTTATGGTCACTTCATTTCAAAACTAATTCCAAAACTAATTCCAAAACTACTTTCATCACTACTTTTATCACTTCTTATATCACTTATTTAGGACTGAATTTCGGATTTTTAATATGACCAACCCATTTCAAACCCTAGGATTCTCCAGGAAACGGTCCAAAGTCTGAACTCCTAAACCAGAGGCTAACTGAGGGCTGACACACACAGGGAGTCATTTCTTACTTCAAAATTACCGGTATTTCTCTTATGGTCACTTCCTTTCAAAACTAATTCCAAAACTAATTCCAAAACTACTTTCATCACTACTTTTATCACTTCTTATATGCCTAATTTACTACTGAATTTCGGATTTTTAGTATGACCAACCCATTTCAAACCCTAGGATTCCCAGGAAACGGTCCAAAGTCTGAACTCCTAAACCAGAGGCTAACTGAGGGCTGACACACACAAGGAGTCATTTCTTACTTCAAAATTACCGGTATTTCTCTTATGGTCACTTCATTTCAAAACTAATTCCAAAACTAATTCCAAAACTACTTTCATCACTACTTTTATCACTTCTTATATCACTTATTTAGGACTGAATTTCGGATTTTTAATATGACCAACCCATTTCAAACCCTAGGATTCTCCAGGAAACGGTCCAAAGTCTGAACTCCTAAACCAGAGGCTAACTGAGGGCTGACACACACAGGGAGTCATTTCTTACTTCAAAATTACCGGTATTTCTCTTATGGTCACTTCATTTCAAAACTAATTCCAAAACTAATTCCAAAACTACTTTCATCACTACTTTTATCACTTCTTATATCACTTATTTAGGACTGAATTTCGGATTTTTAATATGACCAACCCATTTCAAACCCTAGGATTCTCCAGGAAACGGTCCAAAGTCTGAACTCCTAAACCAGAGGCTAACTGAGGGCTGACACACACAGGGAGTCATTTCTTACTTCAAAATTACCGGTATTTCTCTTATGGTCACTTTCTTTCAAAACTAATTCCAAAACTACTTTCATCACTACTTTTATCACTTCTTATATGCCTAATTTACTACTGAATTTCGGATTTTTAGTATGACCAACCCATTTCAAACCCTAGGATTCCCAGGAAACGGTCCAAAGTCTGAACTCCTAAACCAGAGGCTAACTGAGGGCTGACACACACAAGGAGTCATTTCTTACTTCAAAATTACCGGTATTTCTCTTATGGTCACTTCCTTTCAAAACTAATTCCAAAACTAATTCCAAAACTACTTTCATCACTACTTTTATCACTTCTTATATGCCTAATTTACTACTGAATTTCGGATTTTTAATATGACCAACCCATTTCAAACCCTAGGATTCCCAGGAAACGGTCCAAAGTCTGAACTCCTAAACCAGAGGCTAACTGAGGGCTGACACACACAGGGAGTCATTTCTTACTTCAAAATTACCGGTATTTCCCTTATGGTCACTTCCTTTCAAAACTACTATCATCACTACTATCATCACTACTTTTATCACTTCTTATATCACTTATTTAGGTCTGAATTTCGGATTTTTAATATGACCAACCCATTTCAAACCCTAGGATTCCCAGGAAACGGTCCAAAGTCTGAACTCCTAAACCAGAGGCTAACTGAGGGCTGACACACACAGGGAGTCATTTCTTACTTCAAAATTACCGGTATTTCTCTTATGGTCACTTCCTTTCAAAACTAATTCCAAAACTACTTTCATCACTACTTTTATCACTTCTTATATGCCTAATTTACTACTGAATTTCGGATTTTTAGTATGACCAACCCATTTCAAACCCTAGGATTCCCAGGAAACGGTCCAAAGTCTGAACTCCTGAACCAGAGGCTAACTGAGGGCTGACACACACAAGGAGTCATTTCTTACTTCAAAATTACCGGTATTTCTCTTATGGTCACTTCCTTTCAAAACTAATTCCAAAACTAATTCCAAAACTACTTTCATCACTACTTTTATCACTTCTTATATGCCTAATTTACTACTGAATTTCGGATTTTTAGTATGACCAACCCATTTCAAACCCTAGGATTCCCAGGAAACGGTCCAAAGTCTGAACTCCTAAACCAGAGGCTAACTGAGGGCTGACACACACAGGGAGTCATTTCTTACTTCAAAATTACCGGTATTTCTCTTATGGTCACTTCCTTTCAAAACTAATTCCAAAACTACTTTCATCACTACTTTCATCACTTCTTATATCACTTATTTAGGTCTGAATTTCGGATTTTTAATATGACCAACCCATTTCAAACCCTAGGATTCCCAGGAAACGGTCCAAAGTCTGAACTCCTAAACCAGAGGCTAACTGAGGGCTGAGACACACAGGGAGTCATTTCTTACTTCAAAATTACCGGTATTTCTCTTATGGTCACTTCCTTTCAAAACTAATTCCAAAACTAATTCCAAAACTACTTTCATCACTACTTTTATCACTTCTTATATGCCTAATTTACTACTGAATTTCGGATTTTTAATATGACCAACCCATTTCAAACCCTAGGATTCCCAGGAAACGGTCCAAAGTCTGAACTCCTAAACCAGAGGCTAACTGAGGGCTGACACACACAAGGAGTCATTTCTTACTTCAAAATTACCGGTATTTCTCTTATGGTCACTTCCTTTCAAAACTAATTCCAAAACTACTTTCATCACTACTTTTATCACTTCTTATATGCCTAATTTACTACTGAATTTCGGATTTTTAATATGACCAACCCATTTCAAACCCTAGGATTCCCAGGAAACGGTCCAAAGTCTGAACTCCTAAACCAGAGGCTAACTGAGGGCTGACACACACAGGGAGTCATTTCTTACTTCAAAATTACCGGTATTTCTCTTATGGTCACTTCCTTTCAAAACTACTATCATCACTACTATCATCACTACTTTTATCACTTCTTATATCACTTATTTAGGTCTGAATTTCGGATTTTTAATATGACCAACCCATTTCAAACCCTAGGATTCCCAGGAAACGGTCCAAAGTCTGAACTCCTAAACCAGAGGCTAACTGAGGGCTGACACACACAGGGAGTCATTTCTTACTTCAAAATTACCGGTATTTCTCTTATGGTCACTTCCTTTCAAAACTAATTCCAAAACTAATTCCAAAACTACTTTCATCACTACTTTTATCACTTCTTATATGCCTAATTTACTACTGAATTTCGGATTTTTAGTATGACCAACCCATTTCAAACCCTAGGATTCTCCAGGAAACGGTCCAAAGTCTGAACTCCTAAACCAGAGGCTAACTGAGGGCTGACACACACAGGGAGTCATTTCTTACTTCAAAATTACCGGTATTTCTCTTATGGTCACTTCCTTTCAAAACTAATTCCAAAACTACTTTCATCACTACTTTTATCACTTCTTATATGCCTAATTTACTACTGAATTTCGGATTTTTAGTATGACCAACCCATTTCAAACCCTAGGATTCCCAGGAAACGGTCCAAAGTCTGAACTCCTAAACCAGAGGCTAACTGAGGGCTGACACACACAAGGAGTCATTTCTTACTTCAAAATTACCGGTATTTCTCTTATGGTCACTTCCTTTCAAAACTAATTCCAAAACTAATTCCAAAACTACTTTCATCACTACTTTTATCACTTCTTATATGCCTAATTTACTACTGAATTTCGGATTTTTAATATGACCAACCCATTTCAAACCCTAGGATTCCCAGGAAACGGTCCAAAGTCTGAACTCCTAAACCAGAGGCTAACTGAGGGCTGACACACACAGGGAGTCATTTCTTACTTCAAAATTACCGGTATTTCTCTTATGGTCACTTCCTTTCAAAACTACTATCATCACTACTATCATCACTACTTTTATCACTTCTTATATCACTTATTTAGGTCTGAATTTCGGATTTTTAATATGACCAACCCATTTCAAACCCTAGGATTCCCAGGAAACGGTCCAAAGTCTGAACTCCTAAACCAGAGGCTAACTGAGGGCTGACACACACAGGGAGTCATTTCTTACTTCAAAATTACCGGTATTTCTCTTATGGTCACTTCCTTTCAAAACTAATTCCAAAACTACTTTCATCACTACTTTTATCACTTCTTATATGCCTAATTTACTACTGAATTTCGGATTTTTAATATGACCAACCCATTTCAAACCCTAGGATTCTCCAGGAAACGGTCCAAAGTCTGAACTCCTAAACCAGAGGCTAACTGAGGGCTGACACACACAGGGAGTCATTTCTTACTTCAAAATTACCGGTATTTCTCTTATGGTCACTTCCTTTCAAAACTAATTCCAAAACTACTTTCATCACTACTTTTATCACTTCTTATATGCCTAATTTACTACTGAATTTCGGATTTTTAGTATGACCAACCCATTTCAAACCCTAGGATTCCCAGGAAACGGTCCAAAGTCTGAACTCCTAAACCAGAGGCTAACTGAGGGCTGACACACACAAGGAGTCATTTCTTACTTCAAAATTACCGGTATTTCTCTTATGGTCACTTCCTTTCAAAACTACTTTCATCACTACTTTTATCACTTCTTATATGCCTAATTTACTACTGAATTTCGGATTTTTAGTATGACCAACCCATTTCAAACCCTAGGATTCCCAGGAAACGGTCCAAAGTCTGAACTCCTAAACCAGAGGCTAACTGAGGGCTGACACACACAGGGAGTCATTTCTTACTTCAAAATTACCGGTATTTCTCTTATGGTCACTTCCTTTCAAAACTACTTTCATCACTACTTTTATCACTTCTTATATGCCTAATTTACTACTGAATTTCGGATTTTTAGTATGACCAACCCATTTCAAACCCTAGGATTCCCAGGAAACGGTCCAAAGTCTGAACTCCTAAACCAGAGGCTAACTGAGGGCTGACACACACAGGGAGTCATTTCTTACTTCAAAATTACCGGTATTTCTCTTATGGTCACTTCCTTTCAAAACTAATTCCAAAACTACTTTCATCACTACTTTCATCACTTCTTATATCACTTATTTAGGTCTGAATTTCGGATTTTTAATATGACCAACCCATTTCAAACCCTAGGATTCCCAGGAAACGGTCCAAAGTCTGAACTCCTAAACCAGAGGCTAACTGAGGGCTGACACACACAAGGAGTCATTTCTTACTTCAAAATTACCGGTATTTCTCTTATGGTCACTTCATTTCAAAACTACTATCATCACTACTATCATCACTACTTTCATCACTTCTTATATCACTTATTTAGGACTGAATTTCGGATTTTTAATATGACCAACCCATTTCAAACCCTAGGATTCTCCAGGAAACGGTCCAAAGTCTGAACTTCTAAACCAGAGGCTAACTGAGGGCTGACACACACAAGGAGTCATTTCTTACTTCAAAATTACCGGTATTTCTCTTATGGTCACTTCCTTTCAAAACTAATTCCAAAACTAATTCCAAAACTACTTTCATCACTACTTTTATCACTTCTTATATGCCTAATTTACTACTGAATTTCGGATTTTTAGTATGACCAACCCATTTCAAACCCTAGGATTCCCAAGAAACGGTCCAAAGTCTGAACTCCTAAACCAGAGGCTAACTGAGGGCTGACACACACAAGGAGTCATTTCTTACTTCAAAATTACCGGTATTTCTCTTATGGTCACTTCCTTTCAAAACTAATTCCAAAACTAATTCCAAAACTACTTTCATCACTACTTTTATCACTTCTTATATGCCTAATTTACTACTGAATTTCGGATTTTTAATATGACCAACCCATTTCAAACCCTAGGATTCCCAGGAAACGGTCCAAAGTCTTAACTCCTAAACCAGAGGCTAACTGAGGGCTGACACACACAGGGAGTCATTTCTTACTTCAAAATTACCGGTATTTCTCTTATGGTCACTTCCTTTCAAAACTACTATCATCACTACTATCATCACTACTTTCATCACTTCTTATATCACTTATTTAGGACTGAATTTCGGATTTTTAATATGACCAACCCATTTCAAACCCTAGGATTCTCCAGGAAACGGTCCAAAGTCTGAACTCCTAAACCAGAGGCTAACTGAGGGCTGACACACACAGGGAGTCATTTCTTACTTCAAAATTACCGGTATTTCTCTTATGGTCACTTCATTTCAAAACTACTATCATCACTACTTTTATCACTTCTTTCATCACTAATTTACGACTGATTTTCTTATTATTAGTATGACCAACTCATTTCAAAATTAGGATTCTCAACGAATTTGAACTTATTCTAGACAAAGAAGAAGTTCAAAGTCGTTTTGATTCTGCTGAATTAGATGAAGATCATCCACATGGAAGTTCCTCAAGAGCTGTTCGCTTTAGTAAATCAGAGACCACTGATCCATCAATTGAAGCATCTGAACTAGAATTCAAATCTTTAAATAATACTTCTGAATTAGGAGAAGAAGTTGATATTCCAATGATCTAATTTCCAAATTAATGATTTATTGAAGAATACAGAATTGTTGACATTCAATCAAAAAATAAATGATGATTTTAAAACATTATATACAAATGATGAGAGAAAAATATGTGATAATCAGTTTAAGTCACTAGGAAATTTGTGTTTGTTGAAAAACGTTTTCACCCGTTGTTGCAGACCAAATTGTTTGTTTTTTGATGGGATTGGAATAAAATAAAAGAAAACTAAATATATACTCAAAAATGTCAAAATTATCCACAAATATTCAACGGGCAAATCAGTTTATTCGTTTCTAAAGCGACTGAGAAAACGCAGAAAAAGATGTAGGAGACGATCATCAAAATTCCGAATATCTGAAAAAATTCTGATTAGAAGGGCATCCTAGTTTCAAACTAACCTTATTCATTTTCCATCCCGATAAGAAAATAGCGAAAACTAATACGATGAGCATAACGAAGAGCATTCCAACAGAGCACAGTAATCCCTTTGAACTAACAGAAATTGGATTTAGAGGCTCATTTGGATTTTTGATATATTCCATTAAAAAGTAGAGGAGCCATGGAACTGGAAGACCAACACAAACATCGAAAATATTTGATCCAACTGAACTTGAAACTGCCATATCTCCAAGTCCTTTTCGAGCAACGATAACACTGAAATTAAAATGAATTGAAATTTCTCAAATTTTCTAGAAATTTACCTAGTAATAAGATCAGGAATACTTGTTCCAGCTGCCAAAATAGTTAATCCAATAATTTCGGTTGGAATCACGAATGTCTCTCCAATTGTATTTGCCCACCAAACCATCAAATAAGAGAAGAATGCAATCCATAAAATTGAAATAATAAATGTTGCTGGATACCATTGACGATTATGCTGAAAAAAAATAATAGGACAATTCTTATGTTTAGTCCTTTTTCAAATTCTTACTGGTCTTCGAACATCTGGAATTGTGACCCACATTGGGACAACAACTGGAGCCAAAAGAACATAAGTCAATCGTTTTGTCCAGGTCTCTGGCCATGTCATATCAAGTGGTTTCTCTTCTTCTTCTTCCAAAAGTGACTTCTGAAAACAAAAGAAAACATCTTCTTTTCTTTCTTTTTTCGGTGAGAAGATTGACACTTACAATCTCTTCAATCTGTGACGAACGTCGATCAGGAATACTTTGATTGACATTTAGACGATGCATGTCATGAGATTCTACGTTCACATTGCTCCGACTTCTTGAGCTGTCATCCTCTTCTGAATCTGAAGAAGAAGAAGACGTGAGTACTCTTCTTTTTGATGACTTCCGATTGAGGGAACAACAAACTACTTTTTATACGAAAAGATGAGAAAAACATGGATTATTTTGAAGCGTTTGGATTCGCACAAAGATGTGGGATTACTGTAGTTTTCAGAGATCCCAGTGCTTTTCAAACTTAAAACAGAGTTTATAAGAATCCCCAGTTCAAAATCTCTGTTTACGTTCTTCGATTTGCTACTTTTTCCTCAAATCAATTTTATCCTTTCGCTCTTTCTTTTTTTTTTATTATGAACCACCACTAGAAAACTTTCAAGTGTATCCCAATAAGCACTTTTTCGTTGCACCAAAGAGAAAGAAAAAAAAGAGAAAAGAGGTGCTCAAAAATCAGAAGGCCATATAAAATTTATAGTTTCTCCCCATAAAAAAAACCACTTATATACCTTCAGGTAATTGCTCCAAAGTATGATTCATTAATTGCATGATTCCATTTCTGAACATTGTTCCCGAATGAAGAATTGGAACTGATTGACGACGTGCCGATGAACGACGTCGTAGATCATTTCCTTCTAATTGAGTCTGAAATGAACGGACAATTGTTTTCTTTTTTAAATAAAAGAGAAGAAGAGAGAAGGAACTCATTCTCATTAAAAACTAACCACATCATTATTATTATTGTTGTGCGGAACGTCAGCTGCCAATTTCTGTGTCTCATGAGCAGAAGCTTCTTCTGAATCCGATCCACATTTTACGAGTTGTTCCAATTGAACATTGAATTTCATTACAGTACAATAAAGTATGTAAACAAGGAACATTGCAAGGGCTTCTCGGAATGTTATCTGAAAATCAAACTAGTTAGAAACCTCTAATAGAAGAGCACACAAACCATTTCATCCATAAAGAAGAAAACAAGCATTGCAAGAGCCAACATGTAAATAGAGACATCACGGAAGAGAGGCCACCAGGTTAAATCCAGAATTGATTTGGAGAAGAGCGTACAAAAGGCAAGAACACAGAGAATGTTGAAGGTGGCGGATCCTGGAAATTAAAATAATAGTTGAGAATCCGAAATATTGTTCATAATTGAGGCAAATAGAAAGAGTTAACTTACCAACAATCGTTCCGATTCCAACATTATTCTGGGCAATGAATACGCCAATAACCGACGTAAAGAATTCTGGAGCTGATCCTCCTGCAGCCATGAAAGTAGCGCCTGCCACATCATCTGATAGTGATAACTTTTCTGTTAAAACATCCAAAGAAGGAACAAAGAATTCATCACAAACGATTGCAAGAGAAACAAACATATAGATAAGACCACACATGTGGAGAATCACTGAAATTTGATGATAAGAAAAAGAAGAATAAACTGATTCGATTTACCAAATCCATTTTGTCTTTGTTGTAGAGAGAATGGATCCGGTGGAAATTGTCCATCATCATTCACTTCTGCAGCTGGTGGAGCAAGAGATCTAAAAAAATGACCTTATAATAGAGGTATCCCTCTAACTTTTACATTCGATGTGGAAAAAAAATCTTCCCTTTTTTCTGCAAACCTCATCTATGTTCTATGAAAAGAATAAAAGACTACAGATCGGAGGTTCTTACAAAAAGAAGCTTAAACTACTTCCGGTTTTTCGTCCGGAGCTTAAGAAAAGTACCCACGAGTTTAAAGAGAAAAGTAGTGGTAAGAAATGGGAGGAACAAAGGAAATTTCAGAAGTCGCCTCAAAATTGAGCTTTTTGTCCAGATTAGTCAAGGAAGTAGTGCTCAAAAATGTGAATTTTAGGTTGTAGTATGCTTCAGAACATTCAAAAGATAACCACTAAGCTTCGATTCACAACTTCTTTGGTAACTTAAAACAAACCTGTTGCAAGTTGGTAGTATTGCTTTCCAGAATGGTTTAGAAACATTTCCAGATGGTATTCCAGGCATTGTCGTCATCATCTCAGGATCCCTTTCGATACTTCTTCGTTCTTTCATCAGATGAGCTGCTCCAATCAAAGCCACAAGGGCTATAGGAAGCAGAATCAACCGACGAACGACCCGCGCTTTGGTACGACTTCGGACGGTTGAACCGACACGCATCTAAAACAAAAGAGTGAGTAAGGTGCTTTTTTAAACAAAAAGTCACAGAAAAATTTAAAAAAGAAATGAGAAAAGAACCAGAAGACAACAAGAAAAGTGACAATGGAAAAAGACGTTAGAAGAGGAGAAAAATGAAGAAACGACAATGAAAAATTCAGTATTTTTTGAGACTGAAAACTTTTTAGAATTTGAAGAAGAAGGAAAATAAAGGAACACTTGTTTTGAGTAGTTTGTAGTCTGAAACTAATATTCTCACATGAAAAAAGATGGAACATCTTCTGTTTACAACTTGATAATATTCATGGTTTATTAATGTTTTTTCTCGCGTTTATACAGTACTGGCCATAAAGAATGCGCGTTTGCCTGTTTTCAGTTGAAAATGATCATTTTTGAAATCATGCTATAGAGCGTGTGATTGGCACAGGGCTCCAAAATTTTTTGAGGGTATTCTACCACTCAAGAGTTCCGCTTTTGTAGTTCATGACTTTTCTGGATAATCAACTTGAATATTTTTTGCGGACGGTCAAAGAAAAAAAGCGCAAAAATCGCATATTTTGCACTGAAAACCTCGTTTTTTCTGGTGTTTTTTCTTCGACGGTCCGTGAAAACTATTTAACTTGATTATCCAGAAAAGTCATGAACTACAAAAATGGAGCTCTAAAGTGGTAGAATACCCTCAATAAATTTTGGAGCCCTATGTCAATGCCTCTTTTCGTGACATGCTCTCGAAAAAGGCGAAAAATCACGATTTACCACTGAAAAAATGAAAACGCGCATTCTTTATGGCCAGTACTGTATCTCCAAAAAACGGATGATTCATACCAGAAATTTAAGATTCGGAAATGAGAAATTGAGGGTGTGAAGATGAATAAGAGAGAAAAAGAAAAAAAAAGAAGATTTAGTAGATCAACATTTCATTTCTCTGACTAGTCAAAAAAGATTAGAAAACAGCATAACATCCGCCTTTTACAGCTTGGCGGTCTGAATGGAAAGGAGATTCAGACAGGTGTCTAGAGCTCAAAACTCTAATAGAAGGGCATAGAGGAATTTATGTGAGAAATGTCCTTCAATTAGAGGTTATCTGGATTTTCCATGGTTATCTGTTTTCGCGCTTTCAGTTTTAAATTTTTTAAAGTTGTGAATTTTAAAATAAACAATTCTACAGTAAGAAGTACTAAGTCATCAAACTTATTCTTTATGACTAATCATCTTTATTTCATTCCATCTCATCTCAATATATGGCTTCAGATGATGTACCATTTATGATAGACAGGATCTTAAAAACGATTTGAAAATGATATTCGTCTGTTATAAAACTTCCAAAAAATCAAAACAGTTTGAGCCGATCATAGCTCAAAACTAAAAAAAAAATAACATATATCTCGGAGAATGAATCTAAAAAAGACTTTTTTGTGAAGAAGAAGTGAAAATCTTTGCAGATGATCTTCTCTTTTCCTCTACTTTTCACTAGTTTTTTTTCTGGTTTTCGGAACAAAATGATGTGGACAACTGATATCAGAAAAAGAGCCATTTTCGAAAACGTTAAGCTTCTTTTTCTCTTCAAAATGGGATAATCTTTTTTCGAACACAAAAATAAAATGATGATGAGAAAGAATAACAGAAAGAGAAAGAGAGAAAGAGTGAAAAAAGTAGTGAATTGACTCTTCTATGAATGGATAAAATGGAATAAAATGGGAGGGAAAAACGAAAAATAGAAAAATGGAAAAGTGTGAAAATTGTGAGGTGTTGGTGGTGGTGGCAAAATTGCTCCGACGTTTAATGGGAGTTCCGCCCGGCAGATTTTACGAAAAATGGGGACCTTTCTTCCTTTTTTTCTTTTTTCTTTCTTCAAAAAGCAAAAAAAAAGAAAATAGAATCTTTGGGAGCCCGAAGGACAAATAAAGAAGGAATGCACTCGTAAGCTGATACTTGAGACTGGATTATGACGTGCCATCTCCTTCTTTCTTCATTGTTGCTACAGATTCTTCTTCTTTTCTTCTTCTTCCTTCTGAAGGCGTAACAGAAGAAGAAGAAGACGTCGATGGCAGTGGTAGTGATGGTGAGTGGGTAAATAAGAAGAAGACGACGACGACTACGGGTGCACGGATTTTCGTGGAAGGATTACGAAGACCGTAAAGGATTTAGGAAGGAAAAAGCTTAGAGAAGTAGTTTTTATGAATAACAAAGATCTGAAAATCATAATAAGATGAGCTAAAAATGCCTCATCACGATCAGAACGCAGATTGATTCAAACGAATTCAACGAGGGATGACTTATAGACGTTCAGATCCACCTCTAATTAAACGGCACTTTTCCAAGAAATTTTAGATATTAGAATCTCCCGTTTATGAATCTTCATTACATATTTCCATGAGAAGATGAGCGTGAGAATCTTGAATTTTCTCCTAGATCTAATAGAATAAATACATGAATATCTAAATTGAGTTTTTCAGAGGCATTGAGAATTTCTCTACGGCTCAGTTTATACCGGCTCATAACTTGTGGAAAGATTGTGAGAAACTCTTTTATTGGAGGTACCATCAGCTAGCCGTATCTTATATTTTAGAGAAGTAAAACAGTGGGAACATAATTCAGCTATGCCCTTAATAAAAGTATGACATTTCTTGGCAACGTAACTGGATTAATTTGTTTCAATGACGACTGAAATCCTCTAGAGATTATTGCATTATGATATCCAAGAAGACACTTTTCATATCGTTCAACTCAAGAAAAAAAGAAGGTCTCTCGGATCAAAGTTTTCGGGTTAAAGATCAACGAAAATTCAGAAGATACATTGCACTCAACTTCTATGGTTTGTCCCCACGGCTATCCGATTCTTCTCTCCGTGACTTTCGGAAGCTTTTTTCAAAAGCAGGATGTTGCGATTTGGAGGGAAATTCTGTGAGAAAACGGAAAAAGAAAAAGTCATAATTCTGATGTGAATGATGGAAAAATGTCAGGTGTGTCTTGTTTAACAGATGTTCAACGAGGAGGTGTCGATGATATCAATGAAAGCTCTATTACAAGGGCACGTTCCGGATTTTTGATTTACTAGAAATCGAGAGCCATTCAAACTTAATCAGACAGTTAACAAGTTGATATGACTATCATTGAACTTTACTCTCATGTCAAAAGATAGAAGCAATGCAGGATAAATCAAAGTTTTCTGATCATTTGATCTTTCGGAAACATTGCTGAATTCTCAGCTAATGTTTTGGAAATCTTAAGAGGAAGTGTGAAAATCTGGAGCCATGTCTCCTATTTGACGTGATTCATGATTTGAAAAAAAGGCAGTATAATAAGGAACAATGCCTTTCCAATTTCCTCATCATTTTCAGATTTCTGATCATTCGTCTTCTGCTCTTGCTCCTCCTTCCCCAAATGATCATCATCGAATACAAACAGAATCAGATAGATCCCACGCTTTCCCACGATTCTTTTCGAACGACAATCAGTTTAGAAAACAAACAGAAGATGGAAAACGGAAAAGCAAAAGGAATAGAAGATTCAAAGTTTTGAGAAGACGTCGGACAAAGAAGGTGAAGACTAAGATTGGGAACCCGAGGATTAAAATGGAAGAAAAAAAAGCAAAAGTTGTGCTTTTTCGCCTTTTCAAGTCGACGACTACTCGAGCGGAACATTCACATAAAGAGAAAAGAAGTAGTAGAAAGGGGGGCACCTCAAAAAAGAGTAAAAGTGGGCGGAGAGTAAAGAAGCAGAAAAAGAAGAAGAAGCTTTGACGAAGCCTTCTTCTTCAGGTAATCGTTTTGGTTGGTGGGAGGTACGTCAACAATACTTCAAAAGAATGGGAATAAAAAAGAACGAAAAAGGAAAGTTTTTACGGGTCCAGGAGCCATGGAAAACCTGAAAATTGATTATGCGAGCAGACGACCAGAAAGAAAAAGGAAAAAAAAAGAAAGGTTCATATTGAACTCAAAGAATGGAATCACCTAATGAAAAAAAAAGAAAAAAGGAGGTGAAAATTGGTTGTCTAGGTCATAAGAACAAGGATGACTAATTTTGGGAAAATGTCAAATGAATTCCCAATGGTAGACTATTTTCGTAGTTTCTAAGAAGAACGAAGAAAAACGGTTCAGATCTGAAGCAGATTTTCAAAGTAAAATTGCAAGGTTGGTTGGTTTTGAACTATGAATAATTCTAATATTTCAGTTAGTTTGTTTTCAAACATAGATCGGGGAAGCACATAACTGTCTATCTTTTCTACTTGCTAAACCAGTTAGTGTTAACGAAAGCTGTGAACTTTAGGTGAAACATCGAGAATAGTTAGATAGGTGGGAACTAATCTACAGATTACACAGAAGAACCCTCTAATAAAGATGCATAGGTGTGATCTAACTGAATCTAGAAGTGAAGAGAACCTTTTCAAAGGTATAGCCACCTTACGTAGACATTAACAAATGCATAAAATACAGTGAAGATATAACATGAGAAAGGCGACTCGCGCTACTACGGAAACCTACCCTAACGGAACTCATAATTTGGAGAGTATCACTTTAAAATACAAAACGTAGGCTAATTACTTCACAGCTACTGGATCCATGTCGAAAAAAGGGAGAGACAGTTCAGTTCCATTGTAAAACTATCAAGATTGTCAGTTTTTTTTTCAAACTAATACATCAGCCTTTGATCTACATTGGCATTGATATCAGGAACAAATAATTTACACTTTATTGTCATCTCAGTTTCTAAATTCCTAGAGCTTGAAACAATAGAAGGCTTTCAGAATAACTAACTTACTAGTTAGATACTGTTGGATACAGTACTCCACGCTTCCTCAACCTAAAAGCCTTTCCAACGAGGCATAACAACATTCATATCATTCCAACAATTTAAAAACAAAAAGAGAAAAACGAAAAGTGGTAAAGTGGACAAGTTGGAAACCGCCTACTGTAGTCTTCGTGGCAGACGAAGGCCGAACGCGAAAGTCAATTTCCCAGGAAAAAAACAACAAATAATCGAAAAGTTGAGTGAGGTCTTCGAGTTGAAATCGAGTTTTAGAAAAGAATGGAAAGGGGAGGAAAAGAAGTGACTAAAAGGAGAGGAAGGAAAAAAGGAAAAAAAAGAAAAGAAGGGGCGGCAAAAACAAAAGAGTACTTGATTGAATTGCGAATGGAAAAGAATGAAGAAGGGGCATGAAAAGGGACATGAAACAGGGGGGGGGGGATAAGAAAAGAACGAAACGGAAGATTTTGGTGTGCTCAATTGAGCATGTTATTGTGTTTAATTGGACAGAAAGAACGGTAGAAATGTCAAATAAATCAGTGTGGGAAGGCTGGAAATTAGAAAAAAAGTATTTTTGGAATGATTCTAGAGATATTGGATTTTGAATGTGATCCTTTATGAGATCATTCTATGAGAATCTCAGAGTGATATTGGTATTTGGGAAAGGACGAAATGAATTCTGGAATTGACATGACAAATTTAGAAGAACGCATATTGTTTGGCAAAGGCTTAGAGGGTGAGGGAGATTGATCAGAAAGGAAAACATATATTGGATGTCTCTCTAATAGAAAGGCATATCAGATTCAGGTATTCTTCGAAACAGTTTCAGACAGAAGTAGAGAATCTATATATTCGTTCCTGATAGAGTAAGAAGAAAAGGCAAGTCCAATTGGATTCAAGCCTTGAAACTGTATATGACACATTTCTAATAGTATTTATGTGAGAGTCGTATTGTACCTCTTATACAAGGGCATTCCAAAAAAGATATCTATGAGAGTCTACTGGGTTAGTGAGCACCTTCTTATGCAATACAAAACAATCATTTTATGGGGGTTCATCTTCTGATTGATGTTCGTGTTTTGAACCTTTTTTCCATCGAGAAAACAAACTAAAACTTTGGTATTTCGCTTACTTAGAAACGATTTCTAGAGTACTCGAAACAGTCTCATGTGTCACGTCTTCACTAATCCCCTCACGTCTTCTTCTTCTTCCTTTTTCCCATCTTATTCTACATAATACACACTTTTCCTACGACACTTTTGAAACCATCACTCTTCGTTTTGACATACTTCTCTTCCACCGTTGATTCTAGTTTCCACGTCTTCTAAACAAAAGAAAGTGGGCTCTAAGCCTTTTGAGAGCTAGAAAACTTTGTCTTTCCTTTCTGACGAAGAGTCATAATCTTGAAGGGAAAAGAAAAGAGTTTTGAATTTCAAAAAACACTGCACATGGTGGGCGGTTTTTGTTTTTTTTTGAAGGAGGGTCCCATGGGATGGGATTTCACTTTTTTTTGATTTGATGTATGAATGAAATCCATGGATGAATAATAAAAATTATGTTAACTCTAATAGAAGGGCAGGGCTTTGGAATGTGGAAAGGAAAGATTGAAAGAGCACGATTTAGAAAGCAAAAGGAGAAGAAATGTATCTTGTAATAGCTGATTCAAAAGAAACAGGCTCAGAAACGATCGATTGATCTGATTGAACAAAAATGTTGACATAGAAAAACTCGTTCAGCTCAAATCAGAGAAAAATTAACGACGATGAAATGAAAAGAAGAAGAAGAAGAAGAAGAAGACGTCCTCTTGTACCAATTAGCTCCAAAGGTTTTAAATAGAAAGAAGAATTGGAAAAGATCAGAACTCAATTGAATTATTGAGACAACAATTGATTTTCGATTTCTTGTTGAAGAAAGAATCATCAAACAATAAGAGAGGATAAATAAGATTTTACTCGTTTTTTGAACAAGTTTGCATAATATTTAGATTTGAAGATGGTAAACTCGAGAAAAAAAATGATGAGGAAAATCTAAATGTACATTCCCAGAAATGCGAAAGATAGTCGGAATGCTAGCAAGATAATAAATCATGCTGCTTTCTGTATTAAAAGATAGTTCAAAAACCTGCAGATTTCACTGGAGCTTATGGTGGCCTAGAAAGATTCTTGAGTTCTCGTCCATTTTCCAAAGTTTTCAAAAATGTTTATTTTTCAAAAAACAATTATTTTTCACACCCTGAAGCATAGGGAAAGACAAGGAGGAAGCGAAATTCAACACATTTCAGCAAGCCAAAAATTTTGAAAAATAAACAGAACACATCAAAATCAGATGACAAAATAAGAGGGTCTTGCTGTTCTTGTCTTTTTGAAAATTGAGACATTATCCAAAAATAAAGAGAATGATGGGTGGGGGTCGCCCCGATGTTTCTGTCATCTAAAATGAGATGAGCTGTCGTCGAAAAGCTTCTTCTTCTTTCGTTTTTGACACACACACATAGAGAAGCCTTCACAATTCAATTCAACTGGTCCGGTTTCCGTTTTGTGGGTCCGGGGAGGGAGGGGCTCTCCCGAGGAGCACACAAGATAATGGGCGGAGTTTCAAGAAAAAGAAGACGAGAAATCGAAGAAAAAAAAATAGAAGAAGAGGGGCAGAAGCGAAATGAAAAATGACAACAAACTAATACGGGTTGTGGGTGTTCGTATTGCTAGACAACTTTTTTTGGGTTTGGGTTCTTTTTTGGGAAAAAAAATGGTGAAAAAGAAATATAGATGCGAGAAGATTTTGGAGCAAGAGATGAGATCATAAAAAGGGTGTGGGAAAAGAAGGAAAAGAAGAAGACGTTGATCCATAATTCATCCAAAAAAAAAAGATGTTGTACTTTGACAGAAAAACATATTCACAGAAAAGGGTGCTATAATGATTAGTTTTGGGAATATGATGAAGAACATCATGAAATTATTAAATGAGAATGGTCTATAAGAAAATTGAGAAATTAGTTACTGTAGCCTACCATAATTCATATCTGTTCATGATTCCTTTTGTGAAACGTTATCAAAGGGTTTATACAAAGATCCATATATCAGAACAATGATAAAAGAATTTCAGGATAATGCCACTTTTTATTTCCCTCTTCTTACTGCCTACTGTAGGAAGGAATTCAGCTCGAATCAGTCGAAGAAAATTTACTCGAAAGCTATTGAAAACTTCTAAGCTTTTACTAGAAAGTACAAAACTTTCATTGAAACTGTAATCCGACGGACATTAATTTTCAGGGAGCACCCTTATGGATAGTCTGTGCTTCAATTCTTGCTCTGAATATTTTGATAACCGTTTCGAGTAAGTTCATCAGAGAATAATCACACAATTCTCAATTTCATTCATCTCTTTTCTTCTTTTCTGAGACCACCAGACTTTGAAAAAGTTTCATCTTATCTTTCATCACTTGTCTCTTTTTTTTCACTTTTTGTCATTTCTTTGTTTCATCTCCTTCTCTTCCCCGTGGGAATCCATCATTTCAAAGCACAAAATAAAACGATGCCAACAGAAATGAGAAACCAAACTACGCCCCTTTTTTCTTTTGTCTTTTCTTCTTCGTTTTCTTCTTAAATTCGATTTTCTACATGTGTATTACACAGTGAAATGCTCCAATGAAATTGTCGAAATTCTGTGGAAAACGAAAGAGAAAACTCAGAGTATTTAATGATGGCAAATTATGATATAAAAGGTGGATTTGGATCGTAAATTTAAAAGTATTTTGATGAAGAAAAACAATTGAAAACATTGAGGGAAAAAGAAGAGAAGAAGGGAAGAAGAAGAAGAAGATATGTGGGTCGAAAGGAATACCGAACGAACCATGTAATTTTGTGTGCAGATCGAGATTTATTGTCTTGTTTTTTGGAAGAAAAAATGGGATTGGAAGGAGGAGGAATGAGATGCAAAATAAAAAGAAAAAGTAGGGAAATGTGTATACAAAGGGAATCAAGTTGTGACGGATAAATAGATGGCAGAAAACAGACCGATCCTCAAATATTATGGATTCAGATCAGAAAATGAAATTAGAATGAATCTTCAGAGAGGTGGAGCTTGTTGGAGTTCAATAATGAATCTCCAGAAGACCTCAAAGCTTCAGAAGTTCCAGAAAACGGAACGTATATGTTCAAATCTGAGAAAGAGTAGAACTGTAGTTTATACGAACATCGGTTCTATTATTGGGACTTGACACGATAAAGTTAAAATTAATATATTAGGTTGAACACTAATTTTCTTTAATTTTAAATGTTGCCACTTTGACCAACTGTCGTGAGACGATAAATTTATGAAATGTCATGAATTTTTGGGTTAAAATAGTCTCTCATAGACTCTCTTCATATGCCCGATAACAGCTCTCATCAACATTCCAGTCTCGAGATTTTCACATTCTAACTAGACGTATTGAAACAATGTTTGGGAGCAGATTTTTCTTTCATTTTTTTAAACTATCAGATGGGGATAAATTTTGACGGTGAATAGCCTAAAGTGACATACTATTTCTCCAAACATTACATGCAAAACCACTCGGTCCCCAAAGCAAGTAGAAAGGAGTGGCAGAGGCAGCTACAACTGACAGCAGTTTTCAGTGATGTCACATTAGGTGGGATATCACAACTTTGAGAATGGACTTAGTTGAAAGTTATATTATGTGTTAGTAACGGCAGTTATTGAACTGTATTATACAAACAATAAACCAAAACCAAACTCTTTTAAAATCGGAAAATATAATAAACAATCATTAATCACTTTTTGGCATAATCCTAGAAGTGCGTTATAGTGAACAAGTAGCCGATAGTGTCCGTTATCTTGAGAATAGGAATCATCCAATTTTAAGCGTTTTTGTAGATGGCATGTGTACTCATATGTCTACAATATACTAGAATCCCTAGTATATTATACACGTGTATTCGGTGATAATCGCCCATAATGATGATTTTCGCATATCTTGTGCTTTGAGCTTTTTTCCACAAAACGCAAAAGAGTGAATAGGGATCTTTCTTTATGGTATTATTGACGCATTCCTATACTGTAAAATAGCTAAGACTCATGACCCTTATCCTCCTTGAGTAGCGAAACTGAGTTCATCAAACGAAAAATGCAAACTGCTGAAAATTTTCCTATGGAATCGAATAAATATTATTTTTCTGGGGGAAGATAAAAATGATCAAATTTGATATAAATGAAGTTTGATTAGTGGTTTATGTAAGCAACAACATTACCAACAGAATTCAAAAGTTTTACGGTTCGATAAATTGGAGCGAAGTTGGTATACCAAAAATGATGCACTAAGAGTAAGTATCTCTAAATTTCTCTAAACTGCAAGCACCGACTAGTGAGTTAGTGGTAACAATGGTATATCTTTGCCATAAACCAACAGCAAAAATACCAGTTCCTGCTATCTATATTCTCGGAGATTTTTGATATCGAAATCAACACCAAAAATTAAAGAAAATTAGTGTTCAACCTAATATCTGGGTCTTTGAGCTGAGGTGATAAGATCTTGTAAACAGCAATATTTGGAAATCCATTTTAAGGTTATTTTCTGGAATCGATTACGATAGAGAATCGATTAAGAAAGCTTCATCACTGACTACCTCAAACTTATAGTTTGGACAATACTATACATGTTCTACACCTTCATAACAGTTTATGCACACTGATTCTTCCTAGAATTAGAAATTAGAACTTCCTACAATTTCCGTGACTTCAGAAGTATAAAAACGTACGTCACATTCGTATTTTTGAAGAAGGACCACCGGGTATTATAGAAATGGAACGAGGAAGAAAATAAGGCGAGAGGATTCATAAATAAGAAAGAAGAGGGGGAATTCCTAAAGCATCCGAAAATGGGAAAATGTGAGCGGAAGGAGGATGACATTTCACACTACACTTTTCATTTGGACCAGAAATTCTTAAGAAATGAAGAGTTGAGAAAAAAAAGTAGAAGAGGGTCCTAATCGAATTGACTGATGACAGATCAGCTATCTACAGTAATCATAGAACAAAGATAAATATTGTTCATATGCTCACATTATACAAGCTTTCAGATTTTATCCGAACAAGAAAATTATGAATGGAATTTCCTCATTTAGGAGAGAATTTCAACTTAAAATATCAATCTTCTTTCACAAATGACGCCTTGATGACGTTCAACGCCTGGAATAACTAGAATTTGGAAGATATGAAGACGTCTATATGTTTTTGATCGGAAATAATTCATGAATTGGTAGAAGAGGTTTGCCTTCTTCTTCTTCAGTTCTTACTTTTTTTTATTGCAAAAATGATGACGTTAAGAAGAAATGAATTCTAAGAGATACTGAAATATGCACTTGTTCTTTGTGAAAAGAAAGGAAGTAGTTGTTTCAAATGCGAAAAAATAAAAGATCAAGAAAGTGCAAAGTTGAGAAATTGCGTTTAAATAAGGCAGGAAATAAAGAAAGATGAAAACAAAAAGTCATAAATGGGATAATCTTCGAAGAGAAAAGCAACATTGAAACATCTAGAAGAAGAAAAGAAGATGATCTAAATGTATGAAAAAGTAGAAGAAAAAGTGATGAAGAAGTAGAAGAAAAGAAGAAGAAAAAGACACAAAAAAAGAAGAAGAAGCCGTCGTTTAAAAGTTTTTGGACACATCGGCAGAGCTCTTCTTTCTTCGTTTTTTTTCGCATCTTTTCGGCTTTCGCCCAATTGGCCGCCGCTGAGATTTGAGAAGTAGAAAAACGATGGAGAATAAGAGGGAATAAGAAGATGGAAAAGGCGATGAAAAGGTCAATTCAGAGAAGGCGAGAAGCTTCGGTATACTCAGAAAAGTATGTTCGATTTTTATTGGTTACTGTAGGTGAAGAGTATCATCAGGGACTTCAGTCTGATCTACATTGCTGAGGAATGAGTGTTCATCATTGCTAAGTTTAGATCGAGTAGCGGTCGAATTCCATTTTCACAGCTATTTCTTGAGTTTCAGATTCTTTCGCACGAGGGAATGTTGACGTAATCTCAAACTATTAGTTCCAGAGAAACCACCTCTTCCTTTGCAGTTTTTATGTGGAGAATTTCCTTTGCAGCCGGAAGATTCGTTTGCAAAACTATTTCTATATATCATTTTCTAAAAGTGATTCTAAAATTGACGTTTCGAAAAAGCCGGAAGCACTAGAAAACTAAAGACTCCCTCTGGCGAACTGATTATCCTTTGAAGAGAAGAAATTCAGAAGAGAAATAAGAACCTCTTTTCCAAAAGGAGAACTTCTCAGAAAGTAAAGAAAATAAAAAATAAAACAAAGAATGCTTTGACGGGAGCGTTGTCGGGTTTTGTTCGTGTCGATCCGTCAATAAACATCTCGAGAATGCATGAGGAAACAGAAGAGAAATGCGGAAGGAACAACGCCGAGAGTCGAGTGCGATTTCCATATTTTCGAGTTTTTTGAGTAGACAGACCTCATCTTTAAAAGTTTTGAAAACATTTTCAATTTTTAAAAGGTTCGGGGACCGTTCCAAAGCTTATTTCAGAGCGTTCCAAAGCTGCCACCTTTGATTCAACGGATCTTATAATATCGTTCTAAACTGTTCCTGTAGTCCGTGTGAATTTTATTGCGGTGCAGCTTCGCCTTCGCGGCCGCGTTTTAACAAAGTCTTTCCTCCGCCGTTTCACCGGAACAAGATGAGCACAAGCAAACGATCTATTACAAGCGCCAATTTTGCGCCGTAAAACATGTTTATGGGCGTACATTTATTATGCGTACAAAAAGTGGTGAAGATTCGGTTAAAGGCGCATCGAATTTTTTCAATGTGTTCCCCGCAACGATTACAGTAATAAAACCGTAGTTTGCAGTTCTTTTATCATAAATTTTTTTTCGCGGCGCTGAAAATAATTTAAAGTCGTGGGGAGGGACTCATCGAAAAAATTCGATGCGCCTTTAACCGACCTCCTACCGTAGACCGGTAAACATTTTATGAACGAAACGTTTTCAGTTTTACAAAAATTCTCATTCATTTTTATATATTTTTGTTGTCTAACTTATTTACTAACCATTTTCAGCCCTGCTCTTCTTAATAATGTTATAATTCTCTGTCAATCCGGGCTTTCTCACTTCTGAAGTATTTTTTCAGAGAAAAAAAAACGAGATTGCTCAGTTTATAGCTGCGTAATAAATTTCAATCCGACGTTGCGAGCTTAATCGGAGCCGTTATTTTTTAACTTAAATTATAGTTTCTTCTTTTGTAAATTTTTTTGGTTTACGGGATCGCAAGGCAATGCATTCCGTTTCCTTCTTCTCGAGAAATTGACAGCAAAGCAAATTGAGAGGCGCAGACTAGTAGGCAGTGTTGCCGCCAAAAAAGCGTCCCAGTCCGACGCGAGGTGAATCAATGTAAACGCGATATATTTCAATGTTTGCACACCTACTTTTTTGTCAATTCTTTTTTGATAGCAATATCGCTTGGTTATCTCCGATCACAGCACCGTTGTTTCTCTATCTTGCACACCTGCGTCTTTCCGGTCTTTCCCTTTTCAACTGCTTCTATATAAGAAAAACTTCAGATAATGGCGAATGACGAGGACTACCCGGCTGATTTCGACTTGTCTACCGATGAAATCAATGGTGGTTCTCCGATTTCTGGAGAGGTGTTAGGTCCTGCCCCTGACAGTTCGAACGATGAAGAGTATCAAGATAATTCAATAGACGAAGTCGAACCGTTGGGAGTTTTGGAAGTTAACTGGAACGGCAATGATGAATATGATAGCGGAGACGATGATTTTGATGTAGATGAGTACTACGGGGGCGACTATGTAAGTTTGTGATAACAAAATCGATTTTCCTCGTTCTCATTAATTTGTTGGTAGGTTTCAAGAAAAAGCTTATCAGGACTCATTTTTAATTCAGTTAACATTTTTGGTTATATTGTTAATTGAGTCGCGTACAATGTTCTCAGTCATTAAAATACGATCGTTCAAGTATTCAGTGAAGCATTCATGATTTTCTAGGGAGGTATGGACAACATCAGTATTATCGACCCGGCAAGCCTCCACGTTGCTAATGAGCAAGAAATCAGTAACGTTCAAGACGATGAGCCATTTGATAAGACGATGGAAGATTTTCTCAAGGTAATAACCCAATCTTAATTCTGAAAAAAAATTCTTTTTAAGGTTCTGCTTCCATCAGCAATGTCTGCACGTCCCGATTTGCTAAAAGACGGGTTCGAACCGGACCAAATCGAAAAGTGCTTGAATGATGTAGGATATGGAATTCAATCTATAACTAGATTGTATCTTGGAGAAGAGTTCGAGAAGATTCAGAGCAAGGCTCCGGTTATTAACCATTACTTCCAATAGCTCGAATGATTCGAATCCATTTCAGGTAGAGTACTGTCATGCTCTTGTAAATGCTGGTTGGCTGCAGCACGATAACCGAAAGTTTTTCCCAATCGTTCCTGAAAGCCAAAGAAATCATTTTGAAGCTCTTATCGAAGGTTCAGATAACTTGTGAGTTGGAAAACTTTCAATATCGATTTGATGAAACTCATTTAGAACGAGATTCACAGAGAAAAAGAAGAAGGATATGGAGACATTCAAATCTGAGCAAGATGAGCTTCGAGCTCTCCACACCTTCAATATGATTTGTCGTCTCCTTCACGCTGTCCGGGATGAACTAAAACAGAGTCGAGTCGGATATTCTTCATTGAGCAATGCATTCGGTCACATGGTTAAAGGAGAGAAATTCAAAAAGATTCATGACGATTATGCCAAACTTCTGTCACTCGATCCGAATAAGTTGTGGAACCCCGCTTGGTTCAATGCGTATGTCAATAGATCGAGCCTACAAAAATTTATCCAAATGGCTCGCTTCTCGGAAATCAAGATCACAAACACACAGCCGACCTACTTGTATTTCAGAGCCGACGACGAAGGAGGCCGTAAGATTCATCTTATTTTTTTTTAATTGTTATCATTTTTAAGGACCTGTAAAGATGTTTACTCAAAAAGACTTCAAAGAAGTGAAGGAAAAATGGAGAACTGGAAACCAAGGAAACCGAAACTTTGGCAAAAATTATGGTCGTGAAGGCCAAGGAGGTAGTCATAAAGATAGCTTTCAATTAAATTACATGGAAACTGCAGGTTTACCAAAACAGCCACAGCAAAATCAGCCGAGAAGACAGATCGAAGAAGATCCGAACTACAGGCCTGCCAACCTTGATAGTGGAAGTACAACTGATGATGAATCTCAGGTAATTTTGAAATTTAAAATTTTCATTTGAAGTTGATCTTTCTAGCAGCCATCAACATCGAACCATCGACCACGTCAAAGAAACCCGTCACCAATCCGAAATCGATCACCTTCGCCACGTCGTGATGAAAGAAAATCGGATACGGATCTGCAAGTTCCACGATCAGAAACACCGGAGAGTGAGAAATCAAGTGGCTCCCAGAGAAACTTTCCCGTTGATCCGTTTTCGGGACGTCCAGCTCAACAGCGAGATGAAACGAATCGTGAAAATAGAGGAGGCGAGAAAAGTCGTGGTTATCATGGAGGTTCTAGAGGTGCTGAACAAAAAAGAGATGTTGCTCGAGTTCAAGATTACGGTGCTTCAACATCGGAAGATGACTATACGTCTGACGGATCGTATTCTGATGAAAGTCCAGAAGATAAAGAAAGGAAGCGAGTAAAGCGTTTACAGAGCAAAAAAAAGAAAGAAGAAAAAGAATTGTCAAGACGGAAAAGGCATGAGGACGAGAGAAACAGGCCATCTGGTGAGAAACTCGGAATATGAATATCCTTAGAACATGAAAATATTCAGATTCGAATGATTAATATATTACTCTTCAAATTCCGTATAATAGAGATTTTTTTTCAGTTCCCACGCGATTCAATAGATACTATGCTACCGAACAAACTACTCGACCAGAGTCGCCTACTCCTGCAACTTCTGCAGAAAACGGCCCTTCAGCGCCAGCTCAGTCACAACCGACAGCTTCTTCTGCTCAACAACCTTTGTCAGATGATGAAGAAATATTACCTCCAACTGGAGAATTGAAAACTACCAAAGCTGTTGCAGTAGTATCCAACTCATCGCACAACGAGCAAAGGTCTCAATCTCAGCTTCCCTACCGCCCTGCCGATGGTGTTCTTGAAAAGAAAAAAGCCGAAAGAGATCGGCTTATGCTGCATGAACAATTATCGGAAATTCGGAAAGAAGAAACATCAAATCGTCAAGCCAGTGTTTCTAGCCGAAACGGGAATGTTGATTCATTATCGGAGAATCAGGGAGATTTCCGAGAGCCGGAACTTTCGGGTGGATTTGGTGCTATTAGAAGGTGATCATTTTAAAAAGATGATATTCCGTTTAAAAAAAAGCATATTAATCCTTTGGAACTATTTGAATTTCAGTTTCCCTGTACAACAGAATCAATCAGCCCCTCCACAACAGTCAGCATTCAATCAACAAGGACCACCTGTGGATACAGTGAGTTCGATTAAGTTTTTAAAAAAATATAATTTCCAAGCGAATGTCTTCAATCTCATTAAATACAACTTTTCCAGTATCAGGGAAGAAATCGACAGAGGAATCCACCACTATCTGGCCCTGTAAACCCAATTCCTTATCAACAACAGCAGCCAAATTATCAGCAGCAATATCCCTCACAATGTCAGAATCCACCTGTGCAACAACATCCAATGCAATCACCTTCGATGCAACCACCTCCAATGCAGCCACCTTATCAGTGAGTTTGAAAAACAAACGATTGAAAAATGTTCTATTTTCTCATAAATTTATTGTAGACAAGGCTCATCTACACGTCATCCAACCCGCAGTCCCGAGTATCAAATGAACAATGTGCCAGACTATCAGCGGTTTTCGCAACAACCGAATACTCAACAAATGAACCACAATTCGATTAACGCCCCATCAATGAATACCTCAAGAATGTGTTCCCCAGAATTGAATGGCCAACAAATGAACGGCAATCAAAACGGTTATCAGCAAATTGATTATAATCGAGGCAACGGATATCATAACAACGGTCAACCAATGAATTATAATGGTCCGACAAGAAACCAAAATATGGAACAGAACCAAAGTTCATATCCCGGAATTTATTCCAACCAGCCACAAAACTTTGCGCAACAACAACAACAGCCTACGCGTCACCAAGACTATTATACAAATGCCAGTAACCCTCAGCAGTTCAACCAACAACACCAAAGAACTCCGTCAGGCGGACAAGGGTGGAATGTGTATGAGGCCAGAAATGCCCAATTTAATCCACCGTCGAATCTAAATCAGAACTACCGCTCCTTCGATAACGAAGATTCGATTTCTGTCATACGCTGTAATCCACGAACCGAAAACCACGACACCATGTATACGGGCATTATCATGTCGGTCTTGTATGAACATAGTTGCAGAAGTTCGTATTTACCTGTAAGTGGAGGGGACTGTAACTTCCCACTAAGTATTTCTCTTTTAGGTACATGAATTGAGACACGCAGTTGAAGTTAAGGGTATTCCGCCTTACGTTGATCCGGTTATGTTTATACATCGCGAATTAAGAGGAAAAGCCGAATACAATCCTGAAACAGGATTCTTCAGAATCTTCTAATCATGTTAGTAATTTACCGTTTTATAACTAATTCATGTTCATTTCTTACCTTCACTTTAGTGTTCCAAAACTTATCAGCATTTTTATTTATTCGAATCGACCAGCTATTTCATGTCTTATTCTATAAAAAATCTTCTGTCGTGTTTCTAACAGTGAATGAATTTTGTTTTGAGTTTTCTTTTAAAGTTTTATAAAATTGGAAATCCGAAACCGGGGGACAACATATAGTAATACTGAGGGAATAATGTTGGTTGGGGTCAAAGTAAAAAAAAACACGGGACATATTTTTTAACGGGAACAGTTTTATAGATGCGTGTCTCGGGGGGAAGGGATTCGGGAAACTCGGGTTGAAAAATGGAACGAAGGCACTGGCGGGAGGGATGCACGTCTTTAGAATTTTGAGGGATTGCTTCGGAACAGTACAATGTGGGAACAGAGTTTGAAAACTTGATTTTTGATTGGAACCAACAGTATAACAACCGGAAAACCAAATGTTCAACTCCTAAAAAGGCTCATATTTACAGCTTTTTTGTTCTAAAGGAGCGACAAAAAAAGTAACTTCAAATAAACTTGTAGTAAAAAGGCACCAAACAACTCTTCAGACTGTAGTGCTTCCGTTGTAAGGATGCTCTTCTATTACAAATTTTGTGTAATTACGGACTACAAGAAACAAAATGACAAGAACTGCTATGATTTTAAGAAAAAAGGGATAGGGTTAAAAACAATTGAACAACTTAGAAAATTTATAAAAATGGTAAAAAAAAAACGACTACTGCTTTGAAACTAACACGATGACTCGAATGGTTCAGGCAATTTTTGATTTAGGAAGATCACAATTCGAATGAAAATGATGATGAGGAAGGAAGAGTTGAAGACTATTTTGGGAAAAAAGGAACAGAAAAAAAGAGAAGGGCAAGTGGTACAAGAGAATTAAGAAATCTGAGAGAAGTTCGGGCGAAATGGGGGATCCTGAGAGGATATGTATATTCAAATCAAACTGGGAAACTTGTGTGCGGAGCAAAGTAGGCAATGTTTTTGATAGTTTTCTTTTCTTTGTAGAACAAGTATAGCAAATAATATATGTAGTTGGTCAGCAGGAACAATGATTTAGAAGCTCTGAATTTGGTCCTTCTTCAGGGCGGTACAAATCGTATATGCTTGAGAACTGAAATAGTATATATTTAAAATCATTTGGATGAATGATATTTTATTTTTTCCATAATAAAAGTAATCAAAAAGACTAACCCCATTTAAATGCTCTAATGACGGTAAAATATCCAAGAGCTCTGTGTCAGCTGGATCGTCGAACCATGTTGTGACGGGTACCTGCAAAACAGAAAGATTGAAAGTCGTTGGAAGTCACAATAGCGTACCGCATTTTCTGGATGGAATGCATAACTAGCTGGGGAGTTGTCGATGATTAATGTCTGATTCAGATTTCTTCCCAGGCGACTCAAGTCTGAAAAATATCCATAAGAAATCTCTAAGAAACTTTTATCTTCAACTAACCTTTCACATAATTACCCTTATGGAATACACATGCTTCACGGAAAAGTCTACCTCTGAACACTTTTTTCTTGTCCAGCAAATCAGCGACTGGATCGGCATACTATAAAAAAAATTATCCACCTTTTTTAAAATTTCAATTCTGGTACCTTTGCAAGTGATGCAGTGAACAGAATACATTCAAAATGTTCGCCAACTTTGGCGAGAAACTCGTCCACGTACGGCCGTTTCAGTACATAAACTTGATGTTCGACACCATCAATCTCGACGGGAATCACAAAGTCAGGATTCTTCACGGGCTGAAAGGAAGTAAGTTAAAAGTGTGATAATTTCAAGACAGCTGTTCGCTAATACGTCAACACATTCCGAGTTTGTTATTGTTTGAAAATGGAGTTCAAATTCTTACCTTGAACGAAGAATGGACGAGTGTCTCATCGAGATCGATCACCAAACACTTTTTATTGCTATCATGTGGTAACAAAGGAGGTAGAAGTGGTTTTTCGTTGATTGATCCCTGAAAAAATACCTTGTCGACAGTAAGACAATTTTGTTGAATTATACTGGGAACTGTTTAAAATTAAATAAGAATAAAATAAATTCAAAACCTTTTTACAATGAAGAAGTCCTAATTCGATAATTTCTGATGCTGATGGTGTCCTTCCCGGTTTCCATTCGATTAATTGACGATAATTTAACCGATAATCAAACTCATCTTGGAACATTAATTGTCTCCGTTTTACATTTTGAGGTTCCCGCATTGTTTCTAACAATTTGAAAATTTAAGAAACCATTCGGATTTAGAAAGTACAAAAGAAGTTTAGAAACAAATTGAGTTCAACTGAGCGAAGCACAGAAATTGTGTCAAAAAGTGGATGAGGTTAAGAAAGATGAGGCAGGTTGAACCGCTGACTTGCCGATAAAAAATGTGCTCCGGAAAGAGGAAAACCGAAGAAAAAAGATAAAGGTATTACACATCTCGAACTCCCTGCACTTCTTTCTCGCTTTCATTTTCTTCTTCTTTTCCAAAAGATGAAACAAAACTGTTATGAGTGTCGGGGGGCAAAGCACACCTGTGAGAGTGAGCTCCGCCTGCCAGCCTAGGCCTTTTCAATTGTTTTCGAGAGATAGTTTGCAGAAAGAATGTGAGTTGGCGGATGAAGGACAAAGGTCGAAGAGTGAGTTCAAAGGCAGAAGCCATTAAAATTCTTTTGTGACGATACAGAGACGAGCTTTTTGAAACTAAAGTGATATTCATCAAGAAGTCCCATTTCAATGCATAAATAGCTATCTTCAACTTTTAAAAGATTCCAATATACATTCAAAAAAAGTTCCCAAAATAATTAAACATAAAGTATGCGAACTAACCACGGAATCATTTGCAACTTTATCATAGACTGTTGGTCCATCACCACTTCCGTTTTGCTGAGCGATTTGACCTGTCGTTGGCAGACCAGTTACCGTTCCATCCCGATGAACCTACAAGTTCGGATTCAATTGGAACGCCTTTTGCGGCTTTGTATCTACCTGTGTGATAAGTTGAATAGGTGGTCCGGCGTTCGTCGGCGTCGATGGTCTTCCATTTTGATGATTGTTATTGGTACTGTTCGTTCGCTGGTTTGATTGGATCTTCTCTGAAATACCTTCCCATTTAATCAAGTTTTCTATCATCTTGCAACATAGATCCCATAATTTTGTGTCACATGTGATCAATGAGCAATATGGAAAAGAGAATCAAGCCAACTGCTCACAACTCTTGTAAAACAACCGGAAGAATCATTCAATTTTAATGTTTCTCCCCGCAAAAACATTTCGAAAGTTAGCAAAAAGATGTACATTGGCTTATGAATCAGAGTTCGTTGGTTCTTTGGATGGTCCCAGGAACCGGGTGGCACCATCTGTTTCGAAAATCAAAAAGATGAAATCCTCCCAAGTGCGGGGGTTCTTCCCTATGAAACTTGAGTCGAAGATACTCTTGATGAATGATATATTTGTGAGAAGAAAGGGAAAATATCTTCAGAGGTTTGAGTTTTGAAAAGTTTTTTTTTGAAAAATCAGTCGAAAATTTGACAGAGAAAAGTTTTGTAGAAAATGACCGGTCGGGAGTGATCATTTAAAGGGAGATTCCAGGTAAGAATATTCGCTCAAACGTTTCTAACCTTGTTTATTTCTCACATTTTAGATCCACAAAACTATCTCGAATGCTTTATATTCACCAGAATTTCGGAATTTCAAATTTCTCTTTCATGTGCAAATATCGTCAGTTCAAAATGTTGCGCGTGAGCCGCATTTGTGTGGTTGTGACACATCGCCTGAGGGGGAACAAGTAAAGGCGAGACGATTATTTGCAAATCAATCAAAACCAGCTGCCCTCACTTTTTTTTTCGGAAAGGGCGCCGTCCCACCCGGCTGAACTCACTTTGCCGCCTTTCGACAAGTTGAGCCGCCGCGTTCGTGAATCGGAAAATATTGACAAACGGTTGAGTATGGTATATAATAAAGAAGTTGATCGGAATGAGAAATTTAAAAATGATTCTTCGGGTGGGAGTTCCGAATGATGATGAGGTTCAGAGACTTTGATTGAGAATGAAAGAGAGATCCAGATGAAAAAGAGAGTGGTGTAATAACTGGAACACTGGAGGAGTATGATAGGAAAAAAAGAGACAAGAGAAGATGAAAACACTTCTCTCGTCCTCAAAGAGAGTATGTGCTTATCCGATCAGAATAATTATTTTGAAGGTGCTTAGGGTTATGAAGATTCAAAAGTTCTAAGAAAGAGAAAAAAATAACTTTTTGAAAGAGCGAAGCATTGTTCATTTATAAATTTCTCATGAAATTGTTGAAAAAAGGGAAACTATCATCCTGCAAATAACTAAAACTTGTTCATCCAGACCTGATAATCCCATTTGAAAACTCACCAATCTCTCTGGGTGGAGTCACACAACAGAAGAGCGTCTGAAAGCAACGCGCCCATCTCGGTTTCCTTCTTGCGGTTGATCTTTTCTTCTCAGTTGCGGCTGTAACTGATAAATTGATTAGTAACATAACACGAATATCCCAAAAATCTTATATTTTCGAACGAATTTCCGGGTATTTTCAATGAGACTAACCATTTGCTGAATAAGGATTTAAAGGAGTAATTGCGGAAGTGGCTCCAACATCATCATCTCTTCTTGATGCTCCACCCCAAACAACATTTTTCGGAGTAACTCCACCTTCTTCCATCCGAGGCTTTCCATTTTTATCGTCTTTTGATAGTTTTGCACGTGGCATTGCTGGCACATTCCGATAGATTCCAACTGGTGGACTCATTACAGATTCTGGTGTATTCTGAGGAAATGGAGGGTATCGAACAGCCCCATTCCCATTTTGACCAGATGATGTAGATGGAAATCCATTCATCGTAGGCCGACCAGGTGTCTGTTTCATACGATTTATCTGTTTTTGTGTAGGAAACTGAATGTTATGACGACTGTAGTAACACGTTATCCCAGACTTTTCGTCTTCCGATTTACTCCAATAATCTAGACTGTTTGTACCATTTTTCGGTTGGAGAGGTTGCGGAGCGGACCCTTTCCGAACATCTTTAGACATGGAAGGACCAATTGGAGTACGTGGTGGGGGCACAATCGACGAATAGACGACGGCGGATCGAGTCGATTCAGCGTAGGTCATCCGCAGAGAAGGAGTTACCGATACGATGGGAGAAGATGTCAGGAAGGAAGAACTTCTTGAAAGGTCAAGATTAAAGTTATTTACGAAAACTGTACGAAGCAAAAAGAATGGAAGTAGTTATTGAGAAACTGATTGCTGGGATAAGAAACATACGAGTATTATACTTTTCTTGATGAATTCAAGAAACTAAAATTTTCGGAAGAGGTAACTGCGAAAACATATATTTACAGTATTTCAAAAAGAATGGCAAAAATGTTATTGGTGTACACTCTTCCAAAAAAACAATTGAGCAAATTATAGAAGAAACACAGAATAACAAGTAGGACCTACTAGTTATTCAGGAGTTTGTGTGCAAAAATGAGTGGTTGGCAAAGAAATAGTGTGTTTTGATGGAGAAACGATATGATGAAGGAAAATCTGTTCTAGGTGAACTGATACATGTACATTGCCTGTTTGCTCACACGAGCAAATTTTCTCGAGAAGGGGAAACCCAAAATGTATCCAATTTCAATTGGTTTGTTTCTTCGTTTTGGGAATAATGGCATTTACAAAGGTGGAAGGGCAGAGAACAAAGGAGAACTAGATGCTTTTGAAACAGAAAATTAGCTATCCCCAACCGAGGGCAGAGGTGAAGTGCTTGTTGAAATGAGCACGGAAACTACTCTCGGTATGTTTCTTTTTCTTCATCTTCTTCTATCATCTGTCCTAGGAGCACAGTCAGGTTATCGCAGAGAACGCAACGGCGGCGCCTACCCTGCGCTGCCAAAATGTGCAAGAGTGCTTGACAAAGAGCAAATAAGCGCTGCCGTGTCGCGTGGGGTAAACGGCTGAGGCGCGACGTGTGTCTCTTTCCGTGTGTGTGTGTGTGTGCTATAAGTAATATAGCTTTTGCTCTTAGGTACTTGCTCACCGATTAGTGGCGACTCATGGAGGGCGCGGAAATAAGGTGGCAGCTCTATGGTTGGCAATGTGCCAATCACCTTGAGCTTTTAAAATGTACTACCCTTTCTATAAAAGCTCTCCCTCCAAAAAGCTAAATATAAAAATAGATCGGTTGGTTGTCGACGAGGGTGTATGAGGACGTCAATCATCATAATAAGTGTATTTGTATATACACAAGAAAAAAGGTCTCCGAAGAAGAAAGAGTGGAAGTAAGAGCTTAAAAAAGAGCAAAAGCGTCACTCTCACGGCGACTTTCTTCACGCTTCAAATGACTCTACTGATGGCTTCCTAAAAGGAAATATTCAGAGGTTATAGGTCAACCTTCTAACGTTTAATTCTAGTATAAACTTTTCATCATCAATTGTTTGCATTTTTTGAAAAAAAAATACCTGAAAAAATTGCAAAATGAAGTATGAACTAGATTTTAAAGGGTACTGAAAAATATAATATTATTCCACTTTTTCGTATAACTAGAATAATAATAATTATGAATGCCTATTGAGAAGAGAAAATTCGTTGTTCATGTGGTTGCCACGGTTACAGGAGTATTAACGAAGCGGAAGGTTTTAGAGTCAAAGTGAAGAGGGACAATGCTTTTCAAATATTTGACTTTTGTGGGAGAGTTAACTTCAAAACTCGTGAGCTTTTCGGTGTCACACTATAACGGAAGAAAAACAGATTTCTGAAATGTCAGATCTAGAGAAGCGATAAAACATACGAGATTTCTTTTGTGTGCAGAGCAAAAGTTTTTTTTCAATACTGCCGAAGAAAGAGCTCCACACAACAGCTTCAAGAAAAAAAAGAAGAAAAACAAAATGAACACTTTGTTGGTGGTTTTTGCTAGAGAATAAGAACAGAAGAAAAATAGAAGAACCTTTTTGCTCGGCAATTTTATTACCTTAATTGATTCATGTTCGTTGAAAGGAAGCAGACAACCAAAAACAGATTATTTGTTGGTGGGCGGCATGCTAATGTTTGGCTATGGACATGGCAAAAATCAAAATAGATTATAGATCACATTTTCTTTTTTTTTTTTGAGAAAGTAGATGATGTTCGAAAGATTTATAAATTACGTATGCATCTTCTTGTTCTCAACTTGAGAAGTAAATTATGAGTTTTAAAGCGCTACTCTGTCCCTAAGCAGCTTAGGACGCGATATTCGTCTTCTGATGACGACGATTGAGACGTCCATGAGATGAAGTATGGATGAAAAAAAAAGAGGCCGAGTGTGAGAAGTGAAATCGGAACCTTTTTTGGGGCACGAATTGCTGTGGTAAACAAGAAAAAATAGTTGTCTGCGTGTATGTGTGCTCGTATGTGCAATTGAGAAGAGAGGGGTGTTACGAGGAAGGAGTTGTCCATAATGATGGGTCCAAAAAATGACGAGGAGACGGTGTGAGACGCAACAGAAATGGAAAACGTAGAGGAACAAGAAGAAGGATGATGATGAAAAATGAAGGAGAAGACGGAGAAAGAGAGATGGAAACGAAGAAGAACAAAACAACCGGGGCGGTGTGTTGGTTGTGAAAAAAAGAGCCTTGCCCATCAGATGGGAGGGGAGCCGCAACGGAAACAGTGTGTCAGATGAAGAGAGGGAGATAGAAAGTGACGGGGGACACGAGATGATGGTGTGGGCGCAAGCATAGGAGAGCCGTTTGACACTGAGAGCAAGCTCGATTTCTCGCTTTTTTTGGCAAAAAAGAACGTATAAGAGAACGAATAAAGAACACGCTGTCCGCTTTCTTTGTTGTGTCACTTCAGACACTTCTCAAAATGGGTGCGTGCTGAGCAGCCCTCTGATGATAGGTGCCTGTTCAGGACAACTGTTCCAATGAGTTCAGATTGTAGAACCGGTCCGAATGAGTGATTGAAGAAATGAGACTAATTGAGTGACGGACTAAAACATTGAGAATGATCTTTGTATTTTCAAGAGAATACATGAAAAGAGATAGAGGCAAAAAATTAATTCTGAAATAGATTTTTCTAGCGAACTGGAGAAGACCCAATATACCACTCGGACATTCTCCATTAGAGCACATATTGTTTCGATTTATATCAGATTTCGTTTCGTTTCGTAAAGGTCTATTCCGGAAAAACAGTTGGTTACTACTCAACTTCTAGGCCACTCAAGTTATCACTGGACTGGAAAACGTATTCTTGAAAACTCTACTTGAATATTCTCAAGAGCTAGTTTCAATTTCTGAACAAAACCTTCTGTCTTCATGTTTTTGAGAATGCTCGTTTCTTCTAAACAAGGAAGTTGTTATTTGCGAAAAGAAAATGTATGAGCAATTATCTTTGCGGATCTACAAACCATTTCAGAAACGGAAGGAAGTCGTAAATCATCCATGCAGCCTTGAAACTGCAAAGCGAGAACCTAGCACAAACGGACACCAAACTTGCTCAATTACTCAAAAAATTGGGAAGAGGACAAAGACCTTTACAGAAAAAAAGAAAAGAAGAGGTAAGGTTATCAAATTAGAGAAAAAACCTCTTTAGGATGAAGAATTTGGGAGGAAGAGCTCAATGTTCTAGTAGAAGAAGTTCGGAAAATGAAAAAGAAGAAAGGATAGGCGTAGGTCTGAAGTACCGTCGTCGTTGTTGGTTGAACAAAGACATCGAAAGACACGGAACACGACGGTGCTAACTACTGAATAATGGAACGGAAAAAGAAGGAGAAGAGAAAAATTCTAGGGAAGAAGTGACAACACGCAACAAAAGACTAATACAAAACAGTTGGAATATTGGAAGTCTTGAGAATTTGCTCCAAAAGTTTCGAAATAATTAAGAGAAAAGGTGTGAATCAGAGAAGACGACTTTCATGATGTATCATCGGAGCAAAACTCACGAGGGAACAGCTGTTGCGAACTCAAGTATGTTATCGAGGCTTCCCTAGATTATTTTTACAATTTATACACTTGGTACTTTTTGAGTGCACAGACATTAGCAATACATGAGGATGATCAGTTACGATGAAAATTTTTCAAGATCCTAAAGAGTGAGGTTATTGAAAAAGTCGAAGAAAGCTTTTTTCTATTGATAGGCTAGCAGCTGTCAACTCTTCAGGATGTCTACAGAGAAGATGCACATGTCATCCATTTTCTTTTTCATCATGAAAGAATACTTCTCACGGATGTCTGTCTCAACTTCCAAAAAAAAAATCCGTTTTGACTAGATTACCAACGACCAACGTGCGTCTATTTCCGTTTGTTCAACATTGGTCGTGCTGAGAATCGGCCAGATGTTCATTTCAATGTACAACACATAGAGACATGTGACCCGTATGGTGGAATTGAAAGTATGTTATTTTTATTTAAAAAAAAAAAGGATAGAAGTTGAAACTCTGAATTCAACGAGCCTTCGAGAGAATCCGAGAATCAAAGATCGGCAATGAATAGGAAAGGACAGGCGGGTGCACACAGAAAGTTTATTGAAAAGAAGAGGAAAATAAGTTTGTGCCTCTTTCATACTGCAAATTGCCTTCTTTTTTATTAAAAACCCATGAGAAATGGAGAACTGGAAAAGAAAAAGAAAGAGATGTGTGAGTGGTTTCTAGAGAATATAGTCTAGGACGGTCTGTTGAGCCGCTAATTCGATGATTCGAACGATCATGTATGGACAGTCTATCGAATTGGGAATCCATTGTGATTTGAACAAAATTCATTAATTGATGACGTGGCGATCTTTGATTTTGAAACTTAAATTTCTGTGGATATCTCAAGTGACTGACGTTTCAGAACAACAAGGAAATCTTGGATTTCAAAAATCCTTGTGGTAAAAAGAAAAAGAATAACAAAAAAAAACAGGTTGAAAACAGCTGCGACCCCGGAAACTCAACTGGTGGCGGAATGTGTAAAAGAAGACACTTTTATGCAAGGTCGCGTGGACGAATCGAATTTCAATGAAAACAACAACAACATCTGGAGAATTAAGATGTACTTTAGTTCGATGAAGAGAAAATAAAGAATAACAGAAAAGGAAACAAAAGAAAAGAAGTTCCGTCTCTTGTAATTTGGGTAGCGGAAACTCGGAATAAGATGAAAAAAATTTGTCTGTTTTTGCATCAGTTTCCAATCAAAATGACATTTAGTTTGCCCGTCTCTCACAAAACGCTAATTTGAAAATTTGAAAAATGCGAATTGTATTCAATGGAAAAATAAAATTGAATGGAATGAATGAATTCGGGATGAAGAGGCGGAGAAAAACACGACTGATTCTATTTTATCACTTTTAACATCCACTTTATGCCATTGCGCATAACCTGTTATTATCTTCCAATCCAGGAGAAAAGAAATAAGATACCGTAAAATCTGTAATAGAAGGACACCTTCAATAGAAGAACCCCTCTAATAGAAGAACACTCACAGGGTATATTTGAAAAATAGAAGGACACCCTTTAATTGAAGGACACCCTCCACCTCTTTTCATTGAAAACTTCAAAAAAGCCTTCGAATTTTCAAAAAAATTGCAATAAAAAAATTGTCATTTTGTTTTCCCTATTTTTCTTAGCTTTTTTCGTGGTTTCCGGTGAAAAAATCGGTGTAAAATAAACAATTTAGTTAAAAAAACTGTGCTAATTTTTAGCCTACCAGACCTTCGAACAATATAAGGACAGCCTCTAATAGAAGCACACCTGTAATAGAAGGACATCAAAACAAAGGGGTTGAAAAATAGAAGGACATGTCCCTCTATTACAGATTTTACGGTAGATAGACAGCTGAATGGATGATTGTTAAGAGTGATATCCAAAAGATAATACAAGACAAGCATCACTTTCTTTTTTGATTACACTACTTTCGATATTCAACCAAATACCCGGAAATTCGTTTTTGAATGTTTGGAGCTCTATCAACTTCAATATAAAAACTCACAACTGTGTTTAATAAAATCTGCTCCAGCTACTTGTCCAATTGGTTTCGAGAATGAAACATCGGCATTTGAATCACTGATTGTTGTCTCGGTGGCCGCCTGAGATATTTTTATTCAATATTTTGACCTGTCAGATGTGTTTCTCTATGTTTGTGAAGTTATTGTTATTTTGTCTATAAATGGCTTCTTTTTTTAAAAATCTATTTACGTTTGCCCTAGTTATCATTCTCAGGTCAGCTGATTGTCTATTTACTTATATGGTAAACAACGCAATTCGAAAGTTTTTCATCGTCACTAAAAGCTTGACGTCGTTGTTGCTTCATAGTATGTAGTATTGGATCAAATTTCATCGAAATAATAATTTCACACCTAAACAGACAGACAGACATCGAGTTTTCTGGTTTTTGAAACGTAATCAAGTTCTTTTCTGGCTGACAAAAACATGTGTACATTTAGAAAGAGAGAAGAGAACTGTCTCTTTATGACTCACAATGTTCATATTTTTTCAAAATATTTATGAGAAAACAGCTCTCACCTGCACACCATACCCGTTGCTCATTGTGCACTCCCCACTGGAAATGATTGTTCCTGGATGAGAGGATCCTGCAGCCAATGAATGGAGCACAGCAATAGGGTCAAGTCTGAAAGAAGAAGAAAAAGGTGAGACTGGAAGAAGCATTTAAAAAAAAGAAGAGAAGATGAGAGATAGAGAATATGAAAAAAAAAGGAGAAGGAAGAAGAAAAAAGAAGCACAAGCACACAAAAATAGAGGTCCATGATGATAAAAAATAATAATAAGCAGGAGTGAAAAAAAAAGAAGAAAAAGACATGAAAAATGAAGGAGAAAAGATTGAGATAGAGGGAGTGGAAGAACGAAGGGAGAGAGAGAAAAACCGACGATCGGGTTGGGTTGATAACAGCTGACTGAAATATGGGACGGAAACACGAGGAGGTGATTCCGATTCGTATCAAAATGAGGACATCACAAGTGTTTCAAGGCTCCATGAGCTAAAATATATACAATTACCTCAAATTTCAACCTAATTCCCTGGAAAGTGAGGTCTAGAATAATATTGTAGGGCTTTCATGAAAAAAATACGATTCCAGCAGGAGCAGTTGAAGTAACTGTCGTTACAAATAACATAGGTAGATCGGAAGTACAGTATCTGCTTTGATGAAGGAATTAATCTGGTTGTCGGAATTTGAGTGTCTCGAATCATTTCAGTAACAGAAAAAAAATTAGTTACAAAAAGAGAAAGTATTAAAGTTTCGATGCGCGGGAAATTTTGCCGCAAACTTAGACCCCCATTTCTTTTCCATTGTTGTTCAATCATCATCGCTGACCGTCTGTGTGATTGACGGGGGCCCAGAAGTGACAGTCACCCAATTACCAGGTCTCGTTATCATGCCAAAAATGGTCACACACCCTCGCAACGAAACTGGTTGCCGCACGCTCTCCCTCATTGGAAAACTACGAACTTTGTGTGGCGCTGTTGGTGCTGGTGGTAACTGCCCAAAAATTCTCCCTTCATTTCCAAATTTTTCCGTGGGCATCATGTTACACTTTTTCTCTTCCACTCTCTTTTATATTGCCTATGATTGAATTGGTTTTCCGAGAATTCACAAAAAAAAAACGAATAGAAGACAGGTCGAACGAATTCGGTGTATCACTCCTATTTCACTTTTTCTAGATTTCAGCAACAACGAATTCATTGTTGCCATTCCGGTGACCTTCAGTTTTTTGCCGCTTCCCTTGATGTAGAAGGGACTGCATGTACTTTGTGTCGTTTCATGTATAAACAGCAAAAGATTATACACTGGGTTGAAGAATCATTGGAAAAATTGGGACAAGCCATTTATGAGAGTTTTTATGATACTTCCCACACATTGAAGTTTTCTACAAAGTTTTTTTTTTCGAAAAAAACAAACCGTTACGGTATAAAAGTGTTCAGAATGATTTTACGATTGCTTTTATAGATTATGAAGTCGGGTAGAATATATTGAGACCCCCATAAATCGAAGATCAATCTAGAATAAACATATCCCATAATTAGGCCTATCGAAACAAAAGGAAGAATAATATACTCCATTTTTTTCGACGCAATTATTTTCTCGATTCCACCCCGCAATCATTCGGAAGAAGTTGATGAGGTTCTTTATGACTATTTTCCGCGAATCTCGACACGAAGACCGGATCCAAGTGGGCGAGGGATTCTCCATCTTGGTGGTGGTGAGTAAGGGCAATAAAAAGAAAAAAGTAGTGAAAAACACAAGTGTTTTGTGATTATCAAAACATCATGACGAACACAATTGCCAAAAAAGTATGGAATAGAGGGAGGGAAACATGCGGGAGTAATGGTAAAAAGCGTGTGGGCATTATTGAGGCGCCGACAGCAGTTTTCGACAGTCATTTGGAGGCAGAGAGACGTTCTGAAGACGAGATACGTGGGATCTACGTGAGAAATACCGTGAGACATAGAGAAGCAGAACCAAGACTTTCCTTTTTTTCCCCTCTCTATCCATGTGCCTCTCCCCCCAACGAATCGCGCACGCGGGAGGACAAAAAACGAGGTGTTGAAGAGGGGTGAGAGGCCGGGAGCGAACGAGACATAGACATTCAAAGAGTGATCGAGACTGTAACAGATTAAGCCGAAACAGAAGTAGAGGAGGAAAACGAAAATGTTACTGGTCTGTCTCAAATGGAAAGGTGGAAACAGGGCAGTCAGTCGAGATTCAAAGATTCGAGTAGATTAAGACTGTAAGGAATGTCGGACATAAAGATTAAAATCTCAATTTTTGAAGTCTTCTCACGCAATCATTCGGAGATCCGGTAAACTGATGTTCCAGTTTTAATCCTTTAGAGATTTCAAAAACATTTACAAACTAACTTGTAACGGTTACTGGAGTTTTTTCAATTTTTTGAAGTAAAGAGTAAATAGTGAAGAGGAAATGCAAATAAATATGTGTCTTGGATTCCCGAAAACTTCATCACGAGTAGAGTCAAAAAGCGGCTCTGTGTGATCAATTTGAAGGAGTGGAACTATTTAGATTCCAGCATTCTCGAACTTTGATTTGGTTATTAAATTTCAAATGTTTGGAAACATTAAAAGGCTGAAAGAGAACCAATTGATAAGAAGAAGGAAAAGTAGAAGAAGAGTGTGCCGCATAACTGAATGAAATAAACGATTCGTCTTGTCTCTACGATAAGAATAAGGCTTTTCGTCTCTGCGTTTTGATGTATCAATACAATTTCAGCAAGAATTTTGTTGATTTTTCCGTCTCTGACACATACGAAACGAAACAAAAGCGAAAAAAGAGGGGTGAAAATGTAGATGACTCATAAAAAATGCCAGGAGGCGGGAGGCATTATAAAGTTTTAAGAGGGCAGGGAAAAAAAATGTTTCGCATGAATTTAAGTTGAGGGATGACTACTGGTGGCTCATTTTGAAAGGAGAGTTCAACAGAAAAACGGAAAGAACAGAGAATCCGCGATCTCTTTTTCCTTTTCATTTTCTCTTTTTTTGCACCGTTCTCTGCCTCCGAAAAGTTGTGTAACATCATGAGGCTCCTTTCGTCGAAAGTATCACACGTACACAAAACGAGCAACCGATTGATCACACGTTCCGAGAAGGATGAGATGTGGGATGAGTTGATGAAATTTTTTTCTTCAAATAATTATTCGCTTCCTGAATTTGATTACTACTAGTTAAAAATATTTGAAGGAAGTTGGATGACGAAGGAATATCAGAATTTCTAGGAAAGAACCAAGATGGATTAAAAAATGTAATTATGAAAGAGATATCAAACATGAGAAAAACAGACAAAACGTCGATTTTCCGTGAGAAGGAAGAAAATTGACTTCTAAAAACGTCGAAAAATTGAAAAAAGTTTGCTTTTTAAAATATGTTATCAGTGGAGCGCGAAAGCCGAAAACTAATTTTCACAAAGTTTGGAATCACAAACTTCAGAATTCAGGATTTATTTTCGAAGAGAAAAAGTAAAAGCAAATCAGATGTCAGAGTCAAATTTAGAGCCAACGGCTAACACAAATGTGATGTCAATAAAAACTAGAACAATGAATACAAGAGATTGACATGAACCGGAAGATAACAAGGAAAAAGACGGATGAAGAAAAAAGCAATAAAAATGTTCAAAAATCTCTGGAGAATATCCGGTTTCTTTTCCGTTTGCCACCCTTACTAAACTTGCAAAAAACAACTTTCAGACAATTTATCTTTTGTATTTTCAGCACTAAATAGATAAGTGATAGAAGGAAGCGCTGCTTTGTCGAAAATCGGAAACGCTCGCCGCCTTCTCGTCTCGTTTTTGTTTTAAAGTGGTAGTTTTGTTTTAGATGTTCTCTGTGTTTTTTCTGTTATTTTAGTGGATCTTCCTTCTGAAAAAAGGAAAACAGATGAGAGGAAGACGCAAAATTATTACGCATTCCATGCACACTATCACACATTTATGATCAAGAAGAGACGAACACTAGTGCATCATAATTCGATTCAGAAATATAATTCACTTTCAATGATTCTAAAGTTACTTCATTAAAACACGGCTTTTCAATTGTTCAGTATAGAATTGAAGGCGTCTATATAACAATTGGTCGAATGAGAATGAAAAAGAGCGACACTGAAAATGAGAAACTGATCGGAAAGCTTCCTGTTTTTTGTATGAATGAGCACAGGAAATGAGATGAAAGACAAACGCGGAGGTGTTATAGGTACACTAATTGGAACTACGCAACGAAAACTACAAATTACTTGATTATTATTATTTCAGTGGTATATTCTCCTTGTTTGATTCAAGATCCATATCAGCGAACATCATGCACATTGCTTCCTCGTTTTCCTTGATTTGCTTCGCAGCCTTCTCCAACTCTTTTGGCCTGTAGTGTTCGTTGCAGATTTCCTCCAACAGACTGATCATCTGAATAAAAATTTTAACTCATAGTTAACAATTGGGATTGATTACATCAAGAATATCTGCGTGTTCATCTTTCATCCTATCCAACATAACCGTTCCATCCATTGAAAATTGTTCTTGGAACTTCAACTTATATAGTTCCATCATCAACTTATGTTGTTCTTTTGGTGTTGTACTCATAACACACACCTTAAGTCCTTCATTTTCCAATTGACACTTTTTAGTTTCCTTCTCAATTGACTTCATCTCCATCTTCAATCGAAGAAGCTTCGCCATTTCCAGGGATTGCTTCTTAGCGAACAGTACTTCTTCCTTTCTCAAGAGCTCCAACTGCTTCTGTATATCGATTTTCAAAAGAGCAACATTGTCTTCGAGTTCTTCAATTGACTCCTCTTCTTTCTCCATTTCTAACTTCTCATTTTCCACCTCCAATCGATAAAGCTCTGTCATGAGTCGACATCTCTCTTCATCTTCTCCACTGGCAAGTGGCATTTCTCTTTTCAGGACAGATAGTTCTTCTTTGAGTTCGTCTCTGACTTGCCTTTCCCTGTACAATCCACTCATCAGTTCTTGTTTTGTAGGCTCTGGAATTTTGAAGACTTGCGTGGGGAAGATGGTGTTTTTCACGCTGGTTGAAGCAGGCATAGTTGCAAAGATATTTGTGATTATTCTGGAAAATTAGAGATTATTTTAATAAGTCGAACCGAAAGAGGAGAATGAAAAGGAGCACTGAGACAGCAGGAAGGTTCAAGTAATAGAGAGGGAGAATAAACAAGTATCGTCTTCATTCCTATGAGAAACCATGTGGCAGGTGTATATAGATCGAATCTCTCTAGGTATGAAAATGTATGTTGAGAAGATGAGTAATATGCCAGTCTTCTCTGTCAAATTGGTCAATTGGAGAGTTTGGAATGCCTAACTAACAAGTCGTTGAAATTCTACAATGATCTTTTCATCTGGTACTATCATGATTGATAAACATTAAATCTAATGTATTCGATAATAAATTCTTGGATAGCTATTTCTCTGTTTGCAGGATCAGAAAGATAAATGATAGTTCACTACTTTTTTATCAGAATGGAGGTCTGGAGTCGCCGTTTATCGGCTACAAATAAACATTCAAGTATGTAAAACAAACATAATCCAGCTATTTCTCTCAAGATTAGAAAAAGGACACAAGTTTTTATCAAGAAACACAGCCACGGGGCATTCTTTCCGACCGGCCATCAGAAGTGAGAATTTTATAATATATCGGGCAAATGAATCCACAGTGTGAGGCAGGGACGCTAAGCAAAACGACATTCATAATTATCTGATGATGTATCTTGCAATGTCAACCACAGCTGGTAGATTCCCAAAAGAAAAGTTCACGTTTTGAAGAATGAAGGCGAGATATGGAGCTAATGGTTATGTCACCTCTAGAAGAAACAAAGAAGAAACGTATGGCTGACGGGCTTTGATGGAATGGTTTAGATTAATAATTGCCTGGTTTCCTGAGCCTTCCGAGTAACAAAACTAGAAATCGAATATGGTTGAAAGGGTTTCGAGACTATATTACTTTGAATCAATGGCCAAGATTTATATGTTGTTCCATTTACAGGTTCTGCGCGCTATAGACTTTTTGAAGTATGATCTCCAGGAATACTTCGCTCATAACTTCTTTATCATTCTAACAGTGTTCATTATAGTTTATTGGTTTCTACAATACTGGTGACTAATCAAATCATACTTAGATTACCGTGCAACATGGGAAATCACACGTCATCTGACTTCCCAAAATCCTTCGTAGAACATTTTAGACGCATTGCATAGTGAAGGACCACCTTTCCTCTCTCCGCTATAAACCAATCATTCTTTTCTGTGTGGACCAATGATTTGGTGGTCTGTAGAATACCTCTATTTACCTCTTTTTGAATATATTGATCTGTCTATTCTTATTTCTCAATTCATACTGCACTTTCAGAACGCTTGCTCTCAATACCATCGATCTGTTCAATTAAAAATGTGTCAATTTGAGAAACATTACCGCAACGATAGAGAAGTTGAAGGCCCAAGTGAACGAGATGATGAAAATCGTGGTGACTTTTTCTTGGAATCATCTGAAAGACATGAAAGGATCAAACACTTTTTGAGCCAAGAACTTCTGAAACAAATCGATCAGAACGAAGAAAGAAGAAAAGAAATAACTTTTGGTAAGAAATTCAATTCGAGTATTGGAACAAAAATCAAGATGAGTAAAGAAGAATTGCGAGCTAAAATAGAGGAACAAACCAAAATTCGGAATGATCTCCTGCATTCGAAGAATCTGAAAAAAGAAGAGCTGAAACTCCAAAATGATTTGAAGGATCTAAAAGAATTTAGTAAGAACAGAGTGGCGGATCTGAAAAGTCAAGAATCTAAACGAGAACTTGAAGTTAGAAGGAGTAAAGAACAGATTTTCAAAATGAAAAGCATGTTGCAACTTCTGAAAACTGAAAATAAAACATGGAAATCGATAGACGAAGGCGTCGGAATGGAGTCAAATCTATGGGAAATGATTACGGAACAAAAGAAAGCAAATTGGATTGCTGAACAGAAAATCAAGGATTACAGTATGGAAATTGAAACGAGACTCTCCGGCGCTTGTTATGTAAGTTCCTTTTCTATGCAGAACTCCGTGATCTCAAATTTTCAGAAGTTTGCATGTCTCCAGTTTTACATTGAACAGCAACTGAGAATCGGCTCGGCAGCAGCTTGTGAGTTGGAGCAACAGAAGGAGATAATGAAGAAGCACGAGATGATTGAACAGTTTGAGAATCTGAGAAAAGAAGAAGCAAAATGCCGCCCAAGACCAAATGCAAGGAAACTTGATTTGTTCCATAATTTCCACCTTCTTCATAAATCCTAAATCAACACTGTTTTCTGATTATTGTTTTGCTCAAGTAAATGTTTCATTTTGTTCGATCTTTTTTAATTCAATGAAACAATCCTGACTTTCTGATATTTTTTGAGGAGTAAAACTTAATTTAGTTATTTGACAAGATATATTTTGAGAAGAGAAACAGATTGTAAATCATTCGCGCTACTTCTCTCTGATAATACCGATAGGACCATAAAATTTTGTATTAAACTTTCAATTAAAAGATAAGGATCTGTTGACATATTAGTTTGATATCAATTATACAGCAGAAATCCATTTACCCAGATTACTTTACTCCTAAGTATCTGATAGTCAACTGACGAGAAGCTATTTGTTCTGCCACTGATAATGACTTCTGGTGGATCCTCAAACCTCATTTTCTCAATAAAACTTTCGCAAACCGTTTTTCGATACCGTAATTAACTATCTCAAAGTATTTCAAGAGCTATATTGGGTATTCAGTAAAAGTGGGCGGCGTTCAGTCTCTTGAGTTTCAAGCCACGCCCCTTTTTGTCTGCTTCTCTCTCAATCCTCTTGTTGGAGAAAACACCCTAAATTGCCTCGAGCATTCGAAAAGGTAAGTTGTACAACAATCTTAAACTCGTCGTATTCTCTACAACTATTATTTTTTTCCCTCACCCACTTCTAACAGATATTCATTGGAGTACTCTTCCGTTCACATATCCAGTGGGAGTGGGGTTGAGAAATCAGGCCGTCTATAACTCTGGTCAAGCATTGTATCTCTAGATAGAGAAAAAGTATTCTAGTGAGACATTGGTAGACCAGAGGTAATGCACTGGTTTATTTTTGGGAACACAGAAAGAAATTGAAATAGACCTATGGGAAAAAAAGATAGATAATGGAATGAAGAAACTTTTGATTGAGAAAGAGAAGTTCTGAGTTCGGGGTTGAAGAAACAAAATACATGGAAAGTGGAATTGGACAGAAGTCAATATGAAATTCATTGTTAGACCCATAGACGGCTTGCCCACTTCTACTCAATTTCTTCCTTGTACTTCTTCTAGAAATTTTTAGAGTACTCAGAAGAAATCAAGTAGATGTGGGAGAGAAATAATGATACTGGTTTCAGAGAAATATGGAAAAAGAAGTGGGCGTGGCTTCAAACCAACGAAAACAAGCTCCGTCCAATATAATAGGCCATTCAGCACAATCAATCTTCTTCATTATTGGATACAGACAGTGATAGCCAAGACTCATGACTTTATTACCATTATTTTGGCCCTACCCCTACAGTATCCTTTCACAACTCCCTCTTCATTTCATTGTTCTTTTTTGCTTGCAATTCCCACAGCTGCTGGTCACTTCAAAAACTAGGATACTGTAGCACTTGTTGGTTTTTCAGAATGAAAGACTAGTGACAGGTGGTTCCTGACACCCATTTCACTCTCTCGCAATGACCTTTTCGAAACAATCTTCCCCCATAAAAAATACTGTAGACCTATTGTTTTGAAAAAGTTGTGAAACGAGCAGGTTTCTTTTCCCCAATACGTTTTAACGAAAAAACACTGAAATGAGAAAGTATACGGTAGGTAGAAGATTTGAATTCGTGTTCAAGTATTATGTTAACAACCATGGATTCTCAGTGAATACAGTATCCCTATTGCGTGATTTTGTGAAAGCGGCTGAGTTGAAAGGTTTGTGATTTGAAAGAAGCAAATGGATATTGCGTCACAATAGAAACAACATATTCCTTATTTAAAGTGGTCTGACTTCCGACTATGAGAAAATGGGAAAGTGCGAATTTGAACTTTCACAAAGTTTTCTAATTTGGATAATTGGAGTGTAGAAAGGGGTTTGATGAACTTGAAATTACAATTTTAGGTTTCGAGTTTTCAAATGGGTCTAAACTCATAAAAAGACTAGAACTTGAACCATCGGAAAGTAAAAACTCTTAAGAAAAAGAGCAGAGAAGAGACCTTGAAGAGTTCTACTGAAACCCAAACCCGATTCCCTCGAAAACGTAACCTTTTGTTTTTTTCCTGAGCATCTTCTTATCTTCTAAATCTTCACCAAAAAAGTTATCACATCTGCCCTTTATTGTTTTCATCTGATAAAAGAAAACATTTCGAATTTCAAGAAAAACCAAAAGAGTGGCATTGCTACGGAATCAAATTAAAAACAGTAGACGCAAGAAAAATGGAGTCTGATAGCAAAGATGGAAAGAATGGAGAGCCCGTTAAAGAGTGAGTTGTGGGGCCCTTCAATTAGAGGTTCTGTAGAACTTTGAAATTTTTTCAAGATTTAGGACTAGATACAGGTTAAATTTTACAGAGAGATGAAAGGAATTGTCGCAAGTAGAAGATCAGCTCGTAAAAAGACCACAACCGAAGAGAAACAAAAAGAAAAAGATTCGAATCAACACAGAAAAAGTGAACTTCCATCAACGCTTCTTCCGAAATTTCCATCTCAAAAGATGGTTAGGAAACGTCCATCAAGAGAGAATGTTGCAGAAGTTGTTCCGTTTTGTGTAGCAGAAAAAGGAGTGAACGAAGAAGATGAGAAGTCAATTGAAAAAGAGAAAGCTGAAAATTATTGTGAAGATGAAATGATGCTTGAAGATCTAATGAAAGATGAGGAAATGATAATTGAGCATTTGAAGGAAGTTCCAGAAAATGCCATGGCTTCTCCGGTGGATCAGCCTTCTGTGGTAAGGTTAAGATATCTTTAACCTATCAGTGATCATCTTTGCTTTAGGAGAACAAAAAGTTGAAAACCGATGCTCAAGAAAAACCGGATAAACTGGCTGCTGGAATTGGGGAGAAGAAAGGAGATAAACCGAGTTCTCGTGATAAGAATAGTGGACGTAGTGAAGATCGAATTAAGAAGAATCGGAAGGAAATATCAACTGATGAGAAACGGTCTGCAGAAGACAAGAAGAAGGATTTAATGAAAAAGAAAGTTTCTGCTGAAGATCCAAATTCTGATGACATGAAAAAAAGTACGAGAAAATCGTTACGTAAAAAGTCTAAGCAGCCTGTTGGGGTATGTGTTATCTATAAGAGTTCTATATTTAAATGTTCTTCAGAAACAAGGTCAACAAAGTGCTCCACCAACTCAAGGACCTCAACAATCAATTTATCAGCAACCAACACTAAATTCAGGTGTCAAAACTGATCATTCGTTGAAACTATTTATGATGGAACCAAAGTCTTATGACGATAGAGGAAAAGTTCCAAAGGCTAAAACTCCTCATCAAGCTGCAAAAAAAGAAGTCGTCGTTCCTGCACAGAAGCCGATTCCTCCGAATGTTATCACTGTTCCACCAAGTGCTTCTGGAGCTGATGCATTGAAGAGTCAACAAACTATTCAAGAGCAACAGATGCAACAACAACAACAACTTCTTCAGAAAAATAAAAGGATGAAGTTTTTGAAGAATGTCTATCAGAAGACCAAATTTTGGGGACGGAAATCGGATTGTGTTGCTAATCCGTAAGACTCTTTGATTTTCAAATACACAGACTTTTTGATTCCAGATCGACTGAAATGCTTGCCAAATCTTACGTGAAAGCAGAATACGGAAAACCGGAATTTGATTTTACACCGAATCCGGAGATGAGTTTGATTCTGACTTCTGACGAATGGGCTCAACGATATCGTAATAATCATTCATCGGAAAAAGAGATATTTGTGAATAAACGTCCTTTTTGGCTGACACGTCTTCCAACTGACATCACTCCGAAAGTCAGAATTCAATTGCATCGTCCGTTGAAGCAAATGTATCAGGGTAATAAATCGTCGATTCTTCCAAAATGGAGAAGAACTGAACCGTTTTGTGATCCTCTGAAAGATCCGATTGCAATGTTGCAAGCAATTGATACAGTGATTGGAATCGATCAATTTGATCCGAAAAAAGAAAAAGAGTTGAATAGAATCTGTGCTAATACTTTCCATGCAACAATCATGTTTGAAGCTGAAAAGTTGGCTTGGGATGAAAAACAAAAGAAGGTTATGCTCTTTTAATTATTTCTCTTCAAATTGATATAATTTCAGGCGGATGCGGTAGGTGGAAAACCGAAAGATGGAAAGAAGGATACTCAAAAGAGACAAGGAAAAAAGGAAATGGCTCAAAAGTCGTCAATTGAAGAATCGAATAGAATGAAGATGAAACCACTCAAGATTATCATTCCAACTGATGATTTAAGACAATACAATCGGTTCGATTATCAGAATCTGTTTGAATATCTTTTATTTCATTTCAGTAAACATCGTTTGCTTGCATTCCCTCCCTCGTCAACTGATCCACTTAAAAGAGTCACTTGGGATGGAAAACAATCAAAATCTAAAATGATTCGAAAAGCCGCATCTCCATCTCCATCTTCTGCTCCTGTTAAATCTTCTTCTTCAACTTCTCTTGCTACTTTTACTGCTTCTGCTTCTTCGTCTACGTCTTCTTCTGCTGAAGGTAGAAAAACTTGAACTTTTTCTTTTAGTTTCTCTTTTTGTATTTGTTTGTAGGGAATGAATGATTTGAAGATGGAACTTTTATTATGGTTAAAGAAAAAACCGACTCTTATACGCTTTTCAGACAGCCTGATTGAAAAAAGCAATCTAGGGTGCCATTCTATTGAAGATCTGTTTGTTGTTCACGCCTTATTCGCATTCCTAATCCGAGTTTTTTTTTTCAAAAACGTGTTCTCTTTTTCTTATCTTCTCAGCTACGTGTCATTGTCAATTTCTTTCTCATTTTATCCTATTCTAAACCATTCCCAACTTTGACTTTTTGCTGATAAGTGGAGATCTTTGAGAAAAATGGCGTAAGTTTCTCTTCAACGTCTTCTATCATAACTCAGAATATCACATTTAAGAATCAAACAAAATGCCAAAAAGTCACCAAATACGAAAACTAACAACAATAAGCGTAGAGAACCAGATCTTCGAGTCTCAGAAGAAAAAACAGCAATTCATGGGCCAAAATCGAAGGCGATTCCGGCAAAAAAGGTGCAAAGTAAGCTGTCTGTAAATGCCGATAAGAAGAAATCATCGACGGATTTGAAACCGAAAAAAAGTCAGTCAACTATGAATACAGCTTACGAGAAGACAATTGAGGAAAAAGATAAAGATAAGGAAAAAGGGAAAAAAAAGAAAGAGAAATGGTCAGGTGAAGAAGCAGCTGGAAAATTCTTGAAGACAATTGAAACGATTGATATAAAAGAGGAATATGATGAGATTCAGAAGATGACAGTACAAGCAGAACGATGCAAAATTTGGCAAGCTCATTCATCTCGTAATCGAAATCCTGATTATAAGTGTTATGATGATAATCGAGTGATTGTGCAAATGTGTAAAAATGATTATATTAATGGAACCAAAATTAATGTTCCAAATGTGGGTTGACTAATTCTTGAAAACAACTTTTTACTGGTTTTCAGTTTGCTCCAATGGTTTACCTTCTTCAACTTCCAAAAGCTGATACAACAGATGCCGTCGAAGAGTTCTGGCGTGTTGTTTTTCAGGAACAATGTCAATCATTGCACATAATTTCAAGACCAGAAGAAATCCAGAATCCTGGAATTGAGAAGTTATTTGCTCAAGAATCAGGAGGTTATCTCTATGCAAATGGATTCTTTATCAATACTCGTAAAGTGGAGAAGAAAGATTCAGCAAAAGCAGATCTATTTGTCGTCGAATTACTTCCAGAAGGATGCTCGAATTCTGTGATGTGTAGTGTTTATATGCATACTTATTGGAAACCATTCACTGGACCTGATAGATTCTCTCCGCCATTGAAAGCTGCTCAACAGATTGCAAAGAATGAACATGGAAACTCTCCGACTATTATTGCTTCTGTCAATGGAGCAGGTAGAAATGCTGCTCTCCTTTCGTTGGCTGTTATCATTGATCAATTGTCGAAAGGAAAAGAGCCAAAAGTATCAACGTCTTCTGAATTACCTTTCATGTTTCAACTATTTTCAGATTAACGATATTGTTCGTACTGTTCGAGAACAACGTCCTCAATCAGTCGACTCTTTTCCTCAATATCTTTCATTGTACTTGACAACAAATCATTTGATCAAATCGAGAATTCATGGAAACGAGGAAGTTCTCAAAAAACTGAAGAACTTCAACGATAAAGCAGCTCATTTTGTGCCGAGCTCCACTATGAAACAGCCAACGGAAGGTGAGTTTTCAAAAGATATTGAAGTAGATTTAATCTTTAAAAAAAATGAAATTCCAGAATCGTAACCTACTGCCATCGTCTGAAAGCTTCCTCCGTTCCTATAAATAATCTTCCCATCTGGTAATACTTCCTGTTTTGAATAAACGATTTCGTCATTCAGTAGTTCTTTCCACATTTTCTAGATACCCTAACATAAGGATGCACAAAATTCGATTGTTTCCCTATTAATTTAATCTGAAGACGCCTTTCCCATTTCATGGAGATAGTAGTTTTAGAACCTATGTTTAATATGGCTAAATAAGGGCAGATATACTCTCACTGACCTAATCTGTTCATAATTATTCTTCTTTTCTGTGTTCTTCCAACCCGCTCAACAGGTGCTTATAAATGTCAATCTGAAGAAGAAAAAGAGAAGAAATCTGTGAGACAGATGACCGTACCCTCGAGCAGATGGGACTGGAAACAGCGCTCTATTGGAATACGCAAGATGCAGAGATTATTAGATGATGGGTAGAGTCATTCGAATGTTGATTTCATCGCTCAGTACCCATTTCTTTCATTTCTTTCTTCATTTCATTCTATTTTGTTTTCCAGACCTCATCTAATCTCAAGTAAGCCTCAAAATGAACTGGTCGGATTTGATCGTAGCAGTTATTGTGGGAGTAATTGTTGGTTTCTTATCGATCCTGTTCGACGCCATTGTGAGTTTATCTTTCTTTGGGAATTAAACTTCACAATTTGTTGAAAGTAGAATAAAAATTCACTTTTCAGTCGACAAGTGACAACAAAAAGCCTGAGAAAGGCAAAGCTCAGAAGCAAGTATCAAAATGTGAGAATGAAGGTGAAGAGAAAAATGAATCAATATTCACTGCATATGAGAAGGGTGCCCTTTTAAAAGAGATCGAATGTTTGAAAGCACGTCTTCAGTATGCACATGTCATCGAAAAAGATCTCAAATCGCAGATTCAGCAAAAGGAAGAGGATATTCAGAAGTACAAAAAGGAAAAGGAGCAGATTGAGTATCAATTCAAGCAGTCTGAAGAGAATCTTAAGAGTGAGCTCATGGAGATCGTATGGGATTTAATGGAACAAGAAAAGAAGAAGAGAGATGAATTCGAAGAAGCAAAGGATGAAGAAGCATTTGATAAACTCGATGAAACTTATGATGATCTCGAAATCGTCGAACCAGAAGAACTCTAAGGTCCCAGAGTACCGTATTCGATTCGATCCACCCTCTTCTCTGTCTCAATCCGCCACTCCCCTTTTTAGTTTTCCTTTTTTCGATATTATGAATCAATTGTTCGAGCGTTTTGAAATAAAATGACTTATTTGTAAAATGATTGAAAAGACCGAAAGATACTCACAGATAGATGTACCCGAAAAGAAAATTGATAAATTAGATTAGGATAAAATGATTGCAAAAAACAGTAAATTGTTTGAAAGTTAATCAAAAAGAAGTCTTCTTGCTGGGTGTGATCCATCATCATCTAGACGACGTGGTCTCTTTGGGGGTTGCTTGTTCGGAAGGGGGAGCTCTTCATCGAGACAGCAATAAGGCTGAGATTTGAAGTACTCCATTTGCAACGCTTGTGTGCAATTAAGCCGTTTCACTGGATCGAAGGTCCACATTCCCTGGAAACGAATAGTTTGCGTTTTCTTTCTAAGAGATCACGAACCACCAATAAATCGATTAAATCCTGCGGAGCCGCTGAGAAGATGAAGGATAGTCCTACTTGTTCACTTTGGGGTTTGATCGTGACGTAGCTGTTCATTGTTGTCATATTCGGCCACATTTCTTGAGTTGGACATCCAAGAACATTAAAAATTTTGACAAGTTGATCTATGTCACTGTCTCCCGGGAAAATCGGATTCTGAAACGATTTTTGAGTGTTCAAAAGATTGTCAACGCGAAAAGGAAACTTACTCTCAGTAGTAACTCAGCAATGATACACCCAACCGACCAGATATCAATTCCAACTCCATATGAACGAGCACCAAACAGAAGTTCTGGAGCCCGATACCATCGAGTGACAACCTACACGAATGCAGATTACTTCTGTTGGGTTCCATTGCTCACCTGATGAGTGTAGTTTCTATTCGGAGAGCCAAAAAATCGAGCGAGACCGAAATCAGTGAGCTTCACTCGACCCATATTGTTCATGAGCAAATTATTTGGTTTCAGATCCTGAAAGCAGAACCACTCATAGCATACAATTTAATTTTTCTTTATTTTTTTGAAAGAACCAGTTCAAGCACAGAGGGCAATTTTACATATCAGCATGACCTTGTTCAAATTTTTTTTCACTTTCCCTTCTAGATACTTGATTCCCTTTTGACTAACCCTGTGAAGAATCCAATGGGTATGCAAGAATTCTAGTCCTAATAGCATCTGCATCGTAATATTCTTGATATGAGAAGGCGACAGAATGATGCTCATATCTTTTACGACGTGCTCAAGATCGGTGTCCATGAAATCGAAAACTAACTGGATGCTTGTCCGATGTCCAATCACATCACGTAACTAAACATTTTAAATAATAAGATTAGTTCGAACGGTAACTTGAAACCTACCGTAATAATATTATCATGATGAATTTCTTTGAGCAGTTTAATCTCTCTGATTGCTGTCCTATTGATGCCATCTTTTGCTTCTTCTCGTGAACCTAATTTAATCTATAAAAGTATTTACTGAATAAACAGTTCAATTCTTGAAATAACTTTTTTGATGGCCACTGTTTCTCCGGTTTCTAAGTCTTTTGCCATATAAACGTTAGCGAATTGACCTTCTCCAAGATGCTTTATTGTTTCGTAACGCTTGCTCATTTTGGAACCTGCAATGAATAAAGACTGGCTTTGATTTGATGGTCAGCAGTATGAAAATGAGAAGATGAGATTGAAAAAGTGTCTAAAAGATAGAGCACAAAAATTGAAGAATGAAAGGCGTGTAGCAGGTCCTAACTAGTTCCACAAACTGAATCCAAATTAGACCAAAAATTTTTGTGATATTCAACTATGCTTCAATGCTATGTTTTTTCTGGATCATTTCTAATGTGAAAAATTCTCAATAACTGATTTATCAGTGTTATACTCTACGAAAGCTCTGCGAAATGCATCAGGAAATGCGCTCCAATGTAAAATATAGAAGAGAAGCAAGTCAGCAGACCTTTCAACGAGGACAAACTGAAGACCAAGAGACATAAAGAAACAGAAATATATCGGGAAAGTAGCGGGGGACATGGAATAGAGGGGAAAGCCTTGCGTTTTGTTTCGGTTTGCTCTTGTCTCATGACGCTGTTTTTGATGTCTAGTTTTATGATAGAGGAGCTAAGCAAGAAGTCAACTTGTTTTTCTACAACACATCTCCCAACTTTCGTTCATTCATTTCTCTTTCTTGCTGTTTTCATAAACAATACCACCCGGGTCATGAAGTTCCAAATGACTATGGACAGTACCGATTTGCTTCCTATTTATTACGCAGTACTAGATGATAGACCTGTCTTATCAGTGACAGTGTGAAGTCTTGTTACAGCACCAATTGATAACATGTGTCGATCACGTGAAAATGAAAATCAGCCGTTGTTTGGTGAGATCATTGTCAATTGAAAGCAACTTTTTTTTATAACAAAGTGAACTGCCAAAATAATATTGCATCAGAAATAAGAAGTCACTTCTGATTATACTGCAGCCCAAACTTTGTTCGAATGTATTATTGTCTCGATAGTACCAATCTCAACTAAAACCGATTGCTTTAACCAAATATAGATAAGAATTAAGGTGGTGCCTTCAGTTCTTGATTGGAAGAGAAAATTTTGGTATAAAGAGTGAATCTAATTATTTTAGTAAAGATCCACACAATATTTTTCTAAGTTCTTCCATACCCTCTGATCTATTGCATCTTAACTTCTTATGAAAAAGTAGTAACCTTTTGAAATTTGGATGTTCCTAAAGCACGATGCATCTCAAAAAGATTGCGATTGATTAAAATCGGCTCAATATGCCCGTCTCTCGCAACTTATCGTATCTTTATTGTTTCTTCCCTTTTCTGATTACTATCTATTAGAAATGATTTCCGAGTATAGTACCCCGTCTCGCCATTTTCGCTATTCTTTTCTCTACTGAGTGTGCACAGCAGAGAACGTTTATCGGGAAAAAGGAACAGAATAAAGTAAAGAGAACAACAGAGCGAGATGAAAAGCGAAAGAGAGAGAGAGAGAGAGAGAGAGAGAGAGAGAGAGAGAGAGAGAGAGAGAGAGAGAGAGAGAGAGAGAGATAGAGAGAGAGGACACCTTCTCCAACGGAGACACTCCTAACATTATTCGCCAGTCTCCGGGGCCCTCGTCCTGCTTCTATTGATTTCCATTGGTGTCTGCGTCGGTTAAAAATGAGCGCGTGACCACACCAGGCTTTTCGTTTCTTTTCACGCCTTCTTGAACTTCTCCCACATTCACAGTTTCTTACTGTAGGTTTTACAGAGAGGACATCTACATTTCTTCTCCACGCGGCAGAGGAGGAGAACTTTGTATCAACTACTCTTGCTTTTTCTTCTTCGTGATGTCAGAAGAGCTGAACTGTCTTCTTGAACGAGCTGAAGCTGCACAATGTCGTATGGTGAGTAGAGAGACCTTCTCTGACATTGACTCATCATCTGTTTTTGCAGAAACTTGGAGAGCTCCAAGATAAACTGAAGGCATGTGTCATTGAAAAACAACAGCTTCAAGGACAATTAGAAAAAGAATTAGAGGAGAACAAGGGTCTTCGGTTAACGCTAGCTCTACGTACTGATTGCGAGCATGAACTTGAACGTGTTCGTAATGAGAAGAGTCCAAATGTTGACGCCCTCGCTATGAGTTTAATGGTAGCTGAGAAAGAGATTCTAGTTATGGAATCAACTAACAAGGAATTGATGTCAACATTGAACAACACTCGTTCCCAGCTAGGAAAAATGCTTCGCGAACGTAATCAGAAGATAAAAGAGGTAGAACAGCTAGAAGATGCTTTGGAAAGGATGGAAAAACGCCACTCTCCAAGCAGAGCTGATGAACTGAATCGTGAATTCGAATCTACCAACTATACAACAAACATGAAAATCTTACTCGACGAACTCAACGATCAGGCTACTAGATGGAATGCTGAGAAGACTGTACTGACCAAACGTTTTGAGGAAACCGAGACCTATTTGAGGCAAGAAAATGAAAAACTGAAGAAACAGAAGGAAGACATTGTTAATCATTCCAAAAATTCAGAAAAAATGTGGTCTGATCGCTTAAAAGACCTTTCAGCTGATTTAGGGCGTCTCCAGTCTAGCCACTGGTCCAAAGGAATTAAATCCGAAAAAGCTCTGTTCGCTGAAACTGAGGCTCAAGTTCAGGAACTAAGCAGGAAGCTTAAGGATGCTCTAGAGGCGATCGAGGAGGTTGAAGACGCCAATTTGGGGCTGCACGGACAGCTTGAGAAGGCTAACACAAAGTTGCTGAATTTGGAGAAAGAGCTAAGCTTACAACAACAGTCGTTGGGAAATGAGAATGGTCAGCATTTGTCAGACTGTATCGATCACATAAATGAAATCGAACGGCTGAAAATCGAGAATATTAATCTTGAAGAGCTTCGTGACATTCAAGAACGCGACATTATCAGAATAACTGAGCAGCAGACACAACAAACAATCACATATTCCAACGAAAAAGCCAAATTTTGCCATGACATGGAACGTATTGAAGAGAAGTGGAATACTGAGGTAATGAAACTTCGTGAGCAGAATGAAGTTATGGAGCGAATGTTATTTTCTTCCACCAAAGATGCAATGGACAGGAAAGAACTTTTTGATGAAGAAAGTCGTGATCTACGTGAAAGAATAGAAGAACTTGAATCTCTATTGAGAGTACAACAGACACTTTCTGAGAGGCAAATCGAACAGTTCACAATCGAATCTCAACAACTTAAGGATCAGTTGAACGATGCAAAGTCTGTTCAAGAAACGTCTGTGAAAGAATGGGATGATGAGTGCGCCGACCTTGAAGACGAGATCTACGAACTTATGGACAAGAGAAAGACGGAAGCGAAGAAAATGAGAACTATGACCAGAAAGAATGCATGGCTGACGAAGTCAATTAGAAGACTCGCACAGCAAAGGCGCAATGAACTTGAAGCAAAGAAAGTTGAAATTCAAAAGCTCAACAGTCTCTGTGAACTTCATAGAATGGAAAAAGTCGAGTGGCTCAGCGATCTCAAGAAAGAAGTGAACGCGTGGAAAGAAGAGACTTCTGTGAGAATGGAAATGAAGAAACAAATCGAGGATCTTCAGAAGAAATACGAGGAGCTAAGCCAAGACCATGAAGAGCTACAAAAAGAAAATGAAGAACTTGAGGAGAAAATCGAGAGCGTTACTGCCACATGGAGAAGTGAATGCGAAGTGTACGAAAGCAATCTAGCAGTAGTTCGAGAAGAGCACAGTCAAGATCTTGAGAAAAGCAAGAAGGAGTTGGAAGCTGGGAAATGCAGAGAAGAAAACCTATTTGCGAATATCGGTCATTTGGTCAGAGAAAATAATGAATTGGAAAAAATATTGAAAGCTCAAAAAGTTGAAGCAGCAGATTTACAAAAGGCAACTGTCGGATTATCCAAGATGGAAATGGATAATCTTCGTGTCCTGATGGATATGGAGAAGAGTGAAGCTATCAACGAAAAAAACGCAATTATCAAAAGTATGGAAAAGGAATTGAAGTCTTTAACAGAGGTAAAACCAGTTCTCTAAAGCCATTATTACTATATTATTTTAACTTCAGAACCATTCGCGCGACAAGCAGATGTTGGCTGAAGCAAGAGAAGCTATATCTCACTGGCAAAGCGCAGCCAATTCATTAGGTGAATCACGTGCAATTGATCGTCTTCTTTGGCGACACGAAGTCGAGCAACTCAAGGAAAGCAACGAGAAATTGAAGGAGAACTTAGGTGTCGAAGTTTTGGATGATGTTGTCGGTGGAACCAACTACGATGGCTCTGATTGTTCTGATGATTCGGATTGTTCCGACGATTCAGACTGCTCGTCCGAAAATGATGACGGGGAAAGACCAGAAGATAGTTTCGATGATATGCCAGAATTGAAAAAAGTTGTCGAGAAAAAGAAACCAGAAGAGTGGGAGATGGTCGAGGAAGATGAAGAATGTAAATAGAAGGAAAACATGAAATGTAAATACAAACTGTACTTATTTATACTCTAAACCCAAGCTGATAACAACATGAATGACTCTTGTTGTTTCAAAACCACTGTAAAGTTGTACATTCTCTCATATTGTATTGAATTTTGTATTTTCTACTCATCGCAGTCGTCGTTTCTTTAAAACTGCTTAACTCCTAATTTACCGCTCGTCTAATAAAATGAAGTTCATGAATTAGAATAACTGAATAGTTGCAAGATAATCGGGGAATAAGGAATAGCCGGGTCAGAACCGTTACTTAATTATGAACCGTTGCTTAATTATGACAACTCTTCAAAAAGTTATTTTACAAGAAGGGTTCATTTCCATCATTTAAATATTGTTTTGAATAATAGACACCGTAGTAGCAGGACAATAAGAAGGAAAGTTTTAATGGAGAATACAGGAGCGAAATATTGCCGGGGGAGAGGAATGTGCTGCTCATTATCATGGGGATTGAGTTGACGGTCTATTATACAGGATTAGTCAGAAATGAGCACTAGTAACTCAAAAAAAGAGGCGAAGAAGAGGAAACAAAAATAATGATAATAACAAAAATATGAGGAGAAATAATACTTGCGACGGAACGTAACGATAAAAAACAGAAAATAGACGATTCCATTTCTCAAACACCGTATGGTATCTGAAGAACAATCATATATTCGTCTCCTCACTGTTTCAACTGTTCAGTGGACGAATCTGTCCTCTGAGTGGACCGATCCTTCGATGGAGCACGGATTCCGTGAAGCCCTCCTGATGATGGCATTCTGAAAACAATACCGATAAATTACTGAAATTTCTTTGTTATTTTTTTGAGTTTTCTTCCTGATAAATTAAATCTTGCGATATATTATAGAGAATCGATTTTTTGATCTTGCTTCTTCCAAATACATTATATAAGCCACTTCAAACTCTTTTTCTTTTCTTTTTTTTTTAACCTCGGTCGTCCTTCTTCCCATGTCTTTTTTCCTGGGCCTTCAGAGCAAAGAGTACTCTGCCTCTGCGTGCCCTTAAAAAACTCTTTTCTCTTTATCGTGACCTTGCCCTGCATTACATCAGACGATAGTCTCCCTTCTCTTACTGTTTAACAAGGTCCCTTTAGCAAAGACGCATAGAATGCATAGAGATTCGAGACAGAGAAGAGCGCGATACGCTAGGTCATCTTCCCCTCCCTCTTCTGCTCCATCCCAACGGTTGCCAGTCCCTTGCATATTCTTTCATTGTGTACCCGCCTCATTCATCTCTCTCTTCTCGCTAGTCGATCGGGCCAGCCTATCTGACTACTAGGCAGCCCGTCAATTGATTTTTATGTTATTTCATATATGCATTTGTGTGTCGCGTATTGTGTTGTAGACTTTTTCTTTCTATGAAGATTGTGTTTCCATACGACCTTCGCCCCTCTTCACTCTTCTTTGCTAATTTATTCACGTGATTTCACTTCACTTCAGATTTTTATTGAAACTTGGCGACAACTAACATCATGGCAAATGTCAATCTTCAACTAGAACAGGAGAACTCTAGGCTCTTCTGTGAAGTACAGTACTGGAAACAAGTTAGTATTTTTTGTTGATTAATGAAGCAGTATGAACTGCCAATAAGATATAGTCTTTGATAGTCTTAAATCGTTTTACTTCTCAATCTGGCTCAATGATCATCTGAGAAATCACTTCATCTATTTTTCAGCTTTATATGGGAACAGCACCAGATATGCAGAGAGCAATTCGTGAGGCGGAAAACCTCTCTGATCAATTGAGCCGCGCTAACTTCGAAATTTCGGTCTTGCGAGGGGAGAATGAAAAAATACAGGAAGAGATCAGTATTCTCAACGAGGTGAGTAAACGTCCCACTCTCTAAAGGCTAGATTTCATTCTTCTTGAAAAATTTCCGTTTTGAACTATAAGAGTGCAATTTATAGGATCGAAGCGCACAAGTAGAGTTAGCTGACTCGACAAAAACGTATGCTTCTCTCCTTGAAAACATGCTGGACAATGTCAGTGAGCAGTCCTCTCCGGTCACCTATGGCTCTGATATTACAAAACGAGATGACCACGATTTCGAGGAAATGGAAAAAACTGTCAACATCCTCCAACAAGAAAACAAAGATCTTAATGACATGATGGAGGAGTTCAAAAACATGTGGACCAAAGATTCCAATGATTTTCAAGAAGCACTGAAAATAGCTAAAGAAGAGAAATCGATAGTCCAAATGGAAATTCTGAAACTTAAACAACTTCACGACGAAGACCAAGTTTCTCTAGCAGAGCAGTTGAAAATGAAAGAAGAAGAGGAAAATGCTCATGAAGAAACATTGAAAGCAAACTCGGAATTGCAGTTCGAAGTTAAGAAACTTACCTCTGATCTGAATGAAGCTAAGCGTGAACTCCGTGATCTTCTGGACGGAAAGAGAGTTTCTGAATTGCGAATGGCCCAACAAGAATACTTCATGAAATCCCAGCATGAAGAACTTACAGTTTCTCTTGCAGAGTTGATTCAGAGTAGAAATGAAACAGCAGAACAATTGGAAGAGATGAAGGCAAATTGGAAACTCAAGGAAGATGCCTACGAGAATGAGATCTCTCAAGTCGGTCAGCAGAGAGAAGATGAGAAGAAATCAAATGAAAAAGAGCAGTTGAAACTGACTGATCGTCTTCGAGAGCTGTACGATGAGATTGAAGAGCAGCGACACGAGCATTCCCGTTCGAGAAAAGCGCTGGAGAAACAACTGCATATGATCAAATCGGAAAGCAATCAGAACTACGCTCGCTATGCTAAGCTTGAAGCCGAGACATTAAAGCTACAACAAGCATTGACATCTTGCAATGAAGCCAAAGACAAGGACTCCGAAATGTTTGCTCTGACTATTAATAAAGTTGAAACTCAGCTGGATGAAACTAAATCGAAATTGAAGGAAATAACAAGATCCTATGAAGATGCAAGAGCTACGATTCAAAGAGCAGAAGTTCGTATGATGAGTGACCAAGAAGAGATCTTCTCACTCGCAGAATGCAAAGCAGTTTTAGAGAATCAAAAACAACAGGTAAATTCTGAGAACGAGCAACTACGCGAGCGATTGATTTCGGCATCCCGTGAATACATCAAAGAGAAAGAGAAAATGGAGCAGAAACAGGAGGACACCATTGTTGTTTTGCATCAAAAGTACTACAAACAAATTGAGGAAATGAAGCACAACAATATGCTAGCCATAAACCAAGAGATGATAAAGTCTCAAATGGCTTTAGATGTTGAAAAAAAGAAAAACACGACTGAGCTTGACATAATCAAGAAGCAGCTAGCAGAAAATATAACGGAATCTGAAGCGTTCAAATCTAATTCGGAAGCTTCTATCGCATCCTTGAATCAAGCCTTAGCTGCTGTTCGCGACGATAATGCCAAAATGTACTTGGAATGCACTCAACTGAAAACAGTTCAAATGAATGATCGCGCCAAAATAAAAAGCATGGAGAATACTATGGAAAAGATGAGAGCAGAGGCCGTTGAGCAACAGAAGGCCCACGAACAAGAAGTCAATGAAATGAAGGAAGCCCACAAGACTATCATGGACAACATGGGAGTTGAAGAATTAGACGATGAGCATATACCACACAACCCTGAAGAAAAAAACGGGCCAATTGAGTGGGAACTTGTTAATAATGAATAAATATATAGAACCTAAAAATTCAATTGCGTCTTAGAACTCCCAACTTTTCAACTTTTCTACCTCAAACGACCCCAAACTCAAAATTTTCTATGTTCCCTGAGTCTTTCAACCTGCTTTTATTATGGCGTGTATTGTATTCTTTTTTCTCTTAGTTATCAATAAATCCATGGTTTCTTCTCATACCCTTTGTTCACGTTGTACACGTATGGAGGAACGGGGCGAACAGCGGATTTGCGAATACTGGAAGAAGTGCCATCATGTGATACACGAGTCGGTGTCGCTGCAACCTTTGGAGTAGCCAGCCGGTTGAAGAGATCAGTGCGCGAAGTTTTCTGGAACATCATGATAGAACTCAAATTTCGAGAGTTAAATAACTTACAGCTCCCATTGAAGGAGTGCTAGTAGTATTTGGTGGCTGCTGTTGCCCACGATCCACAGATCTAGCACGAGTGACTGCAATGGGTTGACGTGCAGGGCGCTGTCCCGAAGAAGCCTAAAAAGAAAAATTCTGACAGTCCTTATTAAAAGCGAATATACCAATGACGGCTTTTTGAGAGTTGAACTTGGAGTACTAGGATTGACACGAATTGGTTGACGAGTGCGCGCTGTCACCGTCACTGGAACATGTGGACGAGTAGCCATCCGTTTTTGTTGTGCATCAGCTAGAGAAGAAGGTGGAGCGGTTGGCTTGACCATGTTCATGCGCAGAGTAGAAGAACGATTAGCAGTAGCAATTGGACGAATCTTTGGAGTCGTCTTGCTTGCTGAAGACGCAGTTTTGTTGACTGATGCTGAACGACGAGGTGGAGCAATCGGAGTGGAAGCGGCTACCGGTTTGATTGGCATAACGCTACGACGAACAGAAGAGTTACCAGTGGTGTTGGTACGACGAGTACGGTCGCGAGATCTATCTCCACCGCCTGTTGCCTCTTGCTTCAGTTCGACGATTGGCGTTTTCTGCACAATTTTCAGAGGCATAACACTTCGACGAGTGTTTGGCTTTGATGTATTTTCAGCAGCTTTAGCAGCCATTGCTCTCGTGACTACTCCACTGGAAGTCGTAATTGGAGCAGAGATAGTCCGAGAAACGGAGTTATGCCGAGAAAGCGGAACCGGAGGATCGTATGTAGCAGTTGCCTTTGGCTCGCGAGAAATTGCTCTTTTTGTACTGATGGAACGAGCTCGATTGATCGTAGCGGTCATTCCCGAATTCGGTGGAATTGCTGATCGACGTTTAGTATCTTCCTCTTGCTTCTTTTTCTGTTCTGAACGGCGACGTTGAGACAAACGCTCTTCCGGTGCTTTGGGGGCGAACATAGTAAGCTTTTCGAGACCCTCAATGAGCTGAGATTCTCCATACGCTTTCGCTGGTGCCGGAGCTGCATCATTTGGAACGATTTTGAATGGCTCTCTGTTATTTTGATGTTGTTTGCCTGAAGTGGCTTCTGCCGAGTCCCGTTGCTCGGCGTTGACTGTGGTTTCAGAGGAAGACGATGACGAAAGGAAATTTTCCATATTAGCAACCGGAAGCGCATCACCAGACTCGCGATCAGCTGTTGGAAGCCGCATTTTTACTGGAGTGTCGCATTCCAAATTGGCTAGAAAAAAAATATGTGAAAACTCTTGCAAGAACAACCTTACGGAAGTGCTTTTCGAAGTAGGACGAGTCGCATGGTTGATCTCTGCTTGGTGAACTCGACAATCTTGAATAATCTTTCACTTTTGGAACAGCAAAACTGCTGAAGAAGTTTTCGTCAAACTCCTGGATAGTTTGGTTCTTGCTCATTTTCTGAAAAGCTAATTTGGAGAAAGTAAAAATGAAACAGGATGTAGAAAATCGTGGAATATACACGCGGAATTGAAGAAAAGAAGCGAAAACGAGAAATAGGACCGTTATTGTTTATTCACAAATTGAGGATCTAAGGTGATCGTGATGATATAGAATGTTTAAGAATAACAGAATATTATAAAAAGAGTAACATCAGAAAGAGCGAAAAATTGTGAACTCGCGAAGTACAGCTCTGGTTCTGTCTACGAAATTGCCAGAATCGAGTGAGAGACAAAGAAAATCTGTGCGAATTTCAGAAAATCATTCTGAAATGTCCTGAAGTGGGGTTCGAGACGATGCAACTGCTGGGGATGATCTCCACACTGCGGAAGAACCACGCTTTTTCGCCTTGACTGATTCTCCAAAAATTTCCTTCAGGTTAGGCTGAAACGTAAAAATAAGAGAACATCATTTCGAACTAACGAACTTACTTTTTCAATAGCCCCGAAAAATGCGGCGACATCAAACGGCGGGTTTGCAACGTGTTTCCGTACATTCTCACGAACAACAGCAAAGTCAGCCCACGCTGGAACTTCTTTGCGAGGATCATCTTCTTGATCAGTTTCATCGTCACTGTTAAGATCATGCAATCCATAGTCATTCTTTGAATTAGCTTGGTAAGATCGTGGAGGTGTCATCTCATAAACAGCCGGTGGCGGTGATTTGCCAAGAGCTTCCTGGAGGGCTTTCTTCTCAGCTTGTCTTGCAAGAGTTGCCTGCAATTCTGCCTCTTCTCGAGCTTGCTCCTTCCTGAGACGTTCTTCCTCCAATTTTTGAACTTCCAATAGCCTTTTCTTTTCTTTTTCGGCATGAAGCTTTTGCGCTGCTTCAGCAGTCCTTTGGGCTTTTTCTTTGTCCTTCTGCCGCTGCTCTTCTTCTGCTTTAGCTTTCGATGTTTGCATCAAATAGTGTTCTTGCTCGGCTAGTAAATCGGGAGAAGAAGCTGTTGGGGCATGAGAACGTTTAGCTTTTGCTTTGGGTTTATTTTGGCGTGCTGCTGGTATCGTCTCTTCGCAATCCATAGGTTCGTTCTTCACTTGGCGACTGTTTCGAGGCAGGTTTCGTGAAGGCTAAGAAAGTATTTTATTTCAATAATGCGCCTATCTATCTCACCGATACTTCAACTGTAGCTTGAGCAACTGTGACTGGTGCCTTTTGGCCCTCTTGTCTGCATTCGACCTCAACTCGCCCTTTCTTTGCTGGTCCACGTCCTGGAGTAGTTGAGTTTCCTTCAGGTTCGAAAACTTTGCGTGTTGCTGTCTTTTTTGTAGCTGGCATTTTCACTGCTGGAACTGGACGAGCCCTGGTAGGTGACTTCACTTCCTTTTGTTGTTTTGAAAAGTTGGCAGCCTGCTCTTCTTTCTTCTTAAGAGCATTATATTTTTCTTGTCGTTCTTTGTCCATCTCGGCCTTCCGTTCCAAAACCGCATTTCGTCTTTTTTCATCTTGCCGAGCTTTTTCTCGTTTTTCTTCGAGATGTTGTAGTCGGTTTTCCTCAGCCTGATCCAACTTCTTAGCCTGGTTTTTTTCGACATTGTTGAACGGGATTACTTTATGTGGTGTTTTTGCCGGCGCAACTGATCGACCTGGAGTACCTGCCGTTCGACTGGGAGTTGCAATTCCTCTTCCAGGAGTACTGATCATTCGACTCGGAGTTGTTGGAAAGATGTTGCGAGGGGTAACGAGCTTCACGCTGTTATGTGCTTCACGGTGAGGATTTCTACGCGGAGTGCCACTGTATTCTGCGCTATGAACTAGGGCTACAGGTGGTACCTTGGAAATACTCATTTCCTGTATACGGAGCACAGTCTTCGGAATAGCCACGTTCTCGATTTCAGCATCGGTCGTTTCCGAATTTATTGGTGGAGTTATCGGTTCAATTTTAGCTTCGAGAACATCATCAATCTCCATATCGCTGTCTTCATGATGCAACTTCTCCGGTGTTCTTGTGGCAACATATGCTTCTGGCTTCTTGCTGACTGAGCGTTTATTCCGGGTCTTGTTGGTCGAACTAGTACTAGGTACGGACAAATTGTCTATCTGAAAATTACTCCAGTAATTTACTGACAAGAAAGAAAAACTTACTTACCTTTCGAGAAGTCATTTCAGCGATCATAGTCTCCAGGTCCCCGCAAATAATTTCCTTCAAATGCGCCGCAGAACAGTTCTTGAATGCATGTTTTTCGGTGAGTGTGGAGATACTTTGGTAAAACTCTTCTAAAACTTTGCCTGCCGCGTTATCATGAGCTGTTGTTACTTCGCTTAATATCTGGAAACAGCTTTATACAGCCAACGTAGAACATTAGGATTAAAGAATACCTCAACAATTTCATCGCTTGCAACAAAAGCTTTGCATGTGGGTTCAGCTGGTTTTCGGGAAACTGCCCTTTTTTTCGGTGGCATCTCTGAAAAGAAGTGCTAGCTTATTCAGTAAACGTATTCCAAGTAATATGAGGTAAAAACAGACTTTTTGAAAACTGAGCAGCCCAATGTTCAAAGCAAGGCTGTTCGCGCGCATGAAAAGAGAATTTTGTGTGCGCAATAGAGCGCGGTTGCATTTTGAAGGTTTCACGAAGGACACACTTTAAAAAAATTTTACTCAAACAAAATCGGGAGGTCATATATTGAAAATTCTTGGAAATAAACGGTCGAATAGCTTTAAAAGATTGTTGTGAAAGTTCATGCAATTTCAATCGGCTGCATCATGAACGCCTAAAATTAACAAAAATGTTTCAAAAAAAAAATTGAAAACTGGGAACAGATTTCGTTTGGAGCTTATTTCCCGCGGCCTCGATCACGCTACAAGTTACGACGCAATTTGCTATGTGTAGTATGGTCTCGAAACGACTAAAAATATTAACTGTAGCTCTTGTATTTTTCTCAGGACATTTTTCTTCAATGCAATGATCAATGAAGAAGAAATTTTAGGATGGAAGTCGATAATGGCAATAAACAAGTGAGAAAAATTGACGAAACTCTTGTCATTCAACACGATTGGCACTTCGGTTTAAGGTCAGTCTCTATAAAATACTCCTCACTTCTGGAACATTGCAGAGAACCTATTTCTCAGTTCTTCATCGGTATCAAACCTTTTGATGCAGCTAAGACGGAGTTCTTTGATGTTCAAATAACAAAGTTAGTCGATGAATATGGATTTGCAGTAATGCCAGGAGAAGGAATAATCAAATCAACGGATTTCACTCATGTGTCTCTGGATGAACTTGTGAGTGATTCAAAACGATAGTGGAAAAGAGAGTTATTATGATTACAGAAAAACTTACGTGTCACATTCCAAGGCAGGACGACCGTTTTTGTAGCTCCTACCAGTGAACAGAAAATTGATGGACTCAAATCAGCGCCTCGTTGTTTCGACGTTTCTTCAACTGGTGGAACTTACTTGACTGCCGATTCTAGTGGCAATCTGGTTGTTGCAAGTGCTCAGAGTGCAGAAACATTAGTGAGAGTTGAAAAATAATAACCTTCAAGCTATAAATTCCTACTTTAGAGAGTCCTCGCAGGGCATATCATGGACGTTTATCGTTGTATGTACTTTCCATCAGGTCTTGTCGCATTAAGTGGCGGCATGGATATGAAAATAAAAATTTGGGCGATTGACACAGAAGAGTGCGCAAGGACTTTGATCGGACATACTCAACCAGTATCTGGCTTGGGGATAATTGGAGCTGGCCGGGAGATTCTGTCGTGCTCAAAAGACGGAACAGCGAGAATGTGGAATTGTGGAAACTCGGAAAACCTGAAAACTTGGAACTTTGAAAAGGGAAAGTGTTTGGACCTAACTGTTTCCGTAGACTCCTCTAGATTCGCAGTGATCTGTGAAGAAAAATTCTTATCTGTAATTGATTTACACGGCGACAAGGTTTGAACAGTTAATTAAGAGCTCAAACTTCTTTTTTCTTCACAGGGTCAACGCGAAATGCTTCTACCGTCCGTACCATCCGCTCTTTGTTTCTCCAGTGATGATGCTGGAAGTTTCGTTTTCGTTGGGTTCGAAAATGGTCACATTGCAGCATACAATGTGTCTGAGAAACGCCAGATCGGAGAAATCGTGACTCGAAAGGGTACTGTTAATTGTCTGAAACATTTCTGCAATCGTTTGATTGTTGCTTTCAGTGAGTTTCGAGGATGTTTCAAAAGTAAAATAAAAACGAAATATTCAGATGACGGCGGGGTTTTTGCTTATCCCATTCCATCTGATCCGAACAACTCATCTCCCGGAGAATCTTACGACTATACCACAAAAACAATATCTGCCGAATATGAATTGACCGGGGCTGACTGTGAACCTATCTATGATATGGCAGTTCGCGGAAGAAGCGTGTATACCGTTTGCAGAGATGGATTCGTTCGAATGTATAAACTGCTCTGGAATTCATAATATTATTATATTATAAAATTTTTCATTTATTGCAATGTAGTTTTACCCTATGTGCTCGTGGTTTCTAACTCCATCCCTTTTCTGAATACTTCGTAAACGACCGATTTTTTATGAATATCAGGATGAGCTGCCTTCGATCTTCTCATTCCATTTACCTCTCTCAGGTTCGATGGAAAACAGTCAAATTCAAACCAAAAGTGAGTTCTTGTAAAACGAAACATCGAGCAACAAAAAAAATCAGATTGCCAAAACAAAACCACTGAAAACGCCATCCGCACAAGCTCTCGATCACTTCGACTTTTATTATGGACCTCTTTTCGGGAAGAAATGGCCCAGTATTCGACTTGGTCTTCTCACTCCAAACAGGTATCTTGCAGTCATGAATACAATGAGCAGGTTTGCGCCAATGCATTTTTTTTCTTACTTGCAAAAGAAATCTTAGAAACTGGAAAGCTCATGAGGAAATTCTCTCTGATATGGGCTCTAAGGATTTATTAGCAAGTATTCGAGGAAAAACAGAAGACGAGATTATTGAGACGAAGCGAAGAATAGTAGAAGGTAAAGCAGAAGAAGAAACTGAGAAAGTCAAGAAAGATATCTCAGTAAGTGAAAACGTGGGAAATTTTCTAAATTAAAAGCTTCAGAATCCTCAACTTTCATTGGAGAGCACTTTTATCAATGATGAACAAGAGACGATTTTCCGATCAGCAGCTGGATTAAGTGAGTTCCGTGCAAGTCCAGGGGAGCTATCATCTGGAAGTCTTCAAATGGGACGGACCGGTGTTCAGAAAGAAGTAATCAAAGACCTGGAAATCACAGGATTTGAAGGCGAAGGTGTTCGCGTACCAAAAAGAGATCACTTCTTGTATTATCCAAAGTAAGTCCAAACTAAAGCATAACTTGCATTTGATGTTACATACAGAGATCTTCGGGTTCGTGCTTTTGAACGGGCGGTTCTCCTTGATTTCCCAGCTCCAATGAAAGACGAAGTTGGGGTTCCCAGTTATTGGCTTCTTGATGGTGGCTCACTTCTCCCTGTTCTTGCGCTTGGTCTTCGCAAAGGAGAATCGCTGCTGGACATGTGTGCAGCGCCCGGTGGAAAAAGTCTGTTAGCTGCTCTATCGAACCTACCTTCAAAAATCGTTTGCAATGATTTCAAACTATCACGATTAGGACAGTTGAAACGTGCTCTCATTACATATGTTCCAGAAGACAGTAAAGTGAATTTTCAGAAAACGAGCTTATTGATTTGATAGATCTGTTTTGCAGACTATTGACAGTTTTGTTCTGAAAAGGAAAGATGCATCAGATGTGAAAACATGGGATGAACTTGAGGCTTATGATAAAGTTCTCGCTGATGTTCCATGTTCGACCGATCGCTTATCTGTTAGCACAGACGAAGGAAACCTTTTCAGTACTGGCTCAACTCAACAGAGATTAGATCTACCAGTTCTACAAACAAAGATTTTAGTGTGAGTTTTAGCACGTTTCATACCTTTGATAGAATATAAATTGAAACTTACAGAAACGCTCTACGTTCAGTGAAAGTTGGTGGGTCAGTGGTTTATTCAACATGTACTCTATCGCCAAGTCAGAATGAAGTGAGTTCTCTGAATCCTGTTTCAATGCTCCTTATAATAACTTTCAGGCAGTTGTAGAAAATGCTGTGGCGATTGTCCGCAACGACTTCGGGATCGAGACTGTTGAAGAATCTCTTCAACAATTGGTTTCCCATATGACGTCATCTGGTTTATACCGTTTCCACGATACACCACTTGGAGCTCTTGTAGTTCCATTTCTCCCTTCAAATTTCGGACCGATGTACATTTGCAAACTAACTAGACTACAGTAAACTTATTATTTGTTGATTATATTGTTTTTTGTTAATCTTAGTTTGAATTTTTGTTTTAGATTTAGTTCTCTCGAATTATAAATGCTTCCTTCAATGCTTTTTTGTTCCCTTTCCGCAGTTAACTACCATCTGCCATTTATACTTCAACATAAATGCATAGAATATTTCATAAGTATACCCTCTCTTCTTCGTATCACTTCATCACGTACGTTTCTGTATGATCTTTTTGCCTCAATTGCGAAATCTTTTTTGAAATCACCAGATTATTTTTGGCGGCAAACTGGTCGCCGCGTTCGACAGACAATTGTATTTCGAAATAGGGAGGTTAGCAGCCACCCCACCATCTGCTCTCTCCTTCCCTTTCCTTCTTTTTTCGGCTCATTACACTTATCTCGTTTTCTTCTATTTTCTTTCTACTCTACAACCCGTTCGATTCCCATTTTCACTCTTCTTTTTTTTCAGAAAACTCTTTATAATGTCGGAAGCCGATCAACTCAAACAGCTCAAAATCAAGACTGGAGTCGTCAAGCGTCTTGTCAAGGAACATGCTTCATACCAGAAACAAGTGGTGAAAGACGAGGAAAAAGCGGATAAATTGGCGGCTGATGCGACCAACGAGGACGAAGAGTACGTTGCCAAAAAGGCAAGAGAAGTTGCGAGAGTAAGCTTAAATAGTAAGGGCCATTCAAAAGAAAAGCGAATTCAGGAAACAGTGACAATGGTTCGCGATGCTCATGGACGTCTACAGAAAGCTGTCGTCGATCTCCAAAACTTGGTCTCTGGGGGAAGTTTCTCTGATGAATCAGCTGAACTGATTGAGGCAAAAGCTCAATTGGAGGCAGCTTCTGCATCTGCTTAAACTGAATCAATACTTTGGGGTAATTGGTGAATGATCTGCTTGTTTACTTCTATTAAATCAATGCATCATAAAATATTCGAACAGTAATTTTATTTCGGCATAGTTCATACATTTATATCACAGATGAAAAAACTGAATACAACCAAGTGAGAATTGAAAGATATAAATTTAAAAAAGCTATTGAAAGCTTTAAATAGAAGCCAAACATAACTAGTTTGTGGAGCTTTTGCCTAGAATCTGCTGGAGAATTTCTGTTTGACGTTCAAGGCGGGAATTCATCTGTAAAGTCAAACTATACGTTTTCGATGGTTTATGTACTAACATCGGCCTGAAGTTTGTCAAACTTGGCATTAAGACGCATCTCGACTCGATCCAACTCTATGCCTATAATTCGATGAAGAGTATCTCGAATGTCTTCAGTCACTTCCTTTTGTGATTGTGTGCACTGCTCTTGGATGCTTGAAGTCTGAGAAGATACCGTTGGGGCTGGTATTGTCTGATTTTCAGAATCTTCAGATACCAGAATGGCATCAGATGAAACGTTCGGTTGAGACTGTATACTACTGTCGTCATAGCCTATTTGCTTTTCTTCTTGTTCTGGTTTTCTGTCGCGCTCTGTTATAACACTATCTGCATTAAAAGGTTCGTTAAAATCGGCTCGCGAATCATTGGCAGGATCAATCGATTTTCGAACTTTGTCAACAGTAACCTGAAAACAAAAAATCTTGAAATGGTAGAAATACGCTTCGAACCTCCAGAACCGAACTATCAGTAGCCTTCACGAGAAGATGACATCCTTTTCTTAAATTTTTCAACCATTTGTATACATTATGGTCTCTCAACTTTTCATCGCTCAACCTTGTCTTCACACCTTTCCGTTCGTCAGGGAGCTTCATCCCATCTTCTTCGTCGAGACTATGATAGGTTAAGTTATAACGGATATCACAACATTGATCAATTTCAACATCACCAGATCCGCCTGAGAGTTTGAAGCAATTATGACAGGAACTTCGAACCAAGGCCTTTAAAATGCAAATCATTAGCTACCGAGAGGGGTGAACATACTGTAACAGCAAAACGCAAAAAAGTCAACAAATCAACAAATTTTACTTGAATGGAGTGGTCTATGGATAGTTCTTCGAATTTCGTATCTTCCTTACTCTCTGCCTTCAGGTTAAGTCTTACTGCCATATCATCTCTTGAAAATTGCAATACTGCTTCGTCAATTGGAAACTTCTCTAGCACTTTTTTACTTGCGTCGCACATCAAAAAGTACAGTTTTCGACTATTGTTTAGATTGCTGAGAATGAGTCCAACTTTGATTGATTCTTTTTCTCTTTTCCAAAATGCAGCAGAAGAGAAATACGTGACGCTTTTTGTCGTTGTTGTTTGCTGTCTTTTTTCATTAATTTCCGAGTTTTCCGATTTCGTCAACTGTGGGAAAGATTCATCTTCTTGTAGGCAATTCTTCAACTCATCTTCAGCGAATAAACGATCCATATTTCTACTGAAAGGTTTGGAATTGATTCTAAATCTTTAGTGAAGAAGTCTGTCTGAAGAATGATTCCTCAACTAAATTTTCGTTTTGTACCTGTATATATCTAAATCATTCTGACATAATGTCTTTTCCAAATCATGGAAGATGGGGGACGAGATATCATTTCTCTCGGACATCGCTCGGTGCTCCTCTTCCATCAGAATCTGGAATTTCTTTTTTTGATGCTTATCTTGCAAGTTAGTATTGGTAAAAATTGAAACTGTTCTTTTTTTCAGATAATTGTATTGTATTTCGTAAATTTCCTTATGCTTCGTAACTTGCCTCTTCGCCTTCTTGCTGTTTAGCAGAAAAATTCACTCCGTCCGTAAATCGACATCATATCGCGATGAGACCCAGTCATGAAACTCTTCGCGCCTTTAAAGATAATTCCAAATTGAACCGATTTTTCTTCTATTCTTCCCTTGAAAGCCGTTTTCAAATATCTTTTTTCAACGAAAAAACGTCAAAATTAACCAGAAACATTTTCAGCCTCGTATTCGTTTCATTCGAAACAAAAAAAATAAAAAATGGCTGCTGGTACGTAAGATATTGAGGTTTAAAGGATTTCATAATAACTTGATAGTTTTAGAAGTTGAGAAGGACGAATGTCAAAGCTGGCTCGCAAAGCAAGATTTAGACAAGATTGGTGTAGATAACTTGAATCCTCTTACCGATGAGGTACAGAACACGGTCTTCGCGTTCAGTTCAAGAAATTCTGTTAATTAAGGTCATCTCTCGTCAAGCCACCATCAACATCGGAACCATTGGCCACGTAGCTCACGGAAAGTCGACATTGGTGAAAGCGTTTTCTGGAGTTCATACTGTCAAGTTTAAGAGAGAATTGGAGCGTAACATCACTATTAAGCTTGGATATGCCAACGCTAAAATCTACAGATGCTCCAACGAGGAATGCCCAAGGCCAGGATGCTACAGGCGAGAACCGAGCTTATGCACTTTCTTATAACTTCTGTCGATTCAGATCTGCTGGTTCTTCTACTCCTGACCGTTTTCCATGTGAGCGTTCTGGTTGTGGCGGAGAATTCACATGTGTCCGTCACGTCTCTTTCGTCGACTGTCCTGGTCACGACATTCTTATGGCCACCATGTTGAACGGAGCTGCTGTTATGGACGCTGCATTCTTGCTTGTGGCTGGAAATGAGACATGTCCGCAACCACAAACGTCTGAACATCTCGCTGCCGTCGAGATTATGCAATTGAAACATCTCATGATTCTTCAAAACAAAGTCGATATTATTAAAGAATCGCAAGCACGCGAAAACTATGAACAAATTGCTGGTTTCGTCCAAGGAACGGTTGCTGAAAACGCTCCAGTGATTCCGATCTCTGCTCAACTAAAGTATAATGTCGATGTAAGATATAACTGTGTGTTCTAACTAGATGTAAAATTTACAGCTCGTATGCGAATATCTCTGCAAAAAGATTCCAGTACCAGTTCGTGATTTCAAGTCTCCCGCTCGACTCATTATTATCAGATCCTTCGATGTCAACAAGCCTGGATCTGAAGTTGAAAACTTGAAAGGAGGTGTTGCAGGAGGAACCTTAACAAAGGGAATCTTACGAGTTGGACAAGAAATTGAAGTTCGTCCTGGAATCGTTTCAAAAACTGCGACTGGTCAGCTTCAATGTCGTCCAATCTTCTCTCGAATTGATTCACTTTTCGCCGAAAAGAACCAGCTCGAATACGCTGTACCAGGTGGTCTTATTGGAGTAGGAACAAAGATCGATCCAACCCTCTGTCGTGGAGATCGTCTTGTAGGACACATTCTAGGCGCCGTGGGAACACTCCCTGATATCTTCATCGAAATTGAAATTTCCTTCTATCTTTTGAGAAGATTGCTCGGAGTTCGTACTGAAGGAAAGAAAAAGGGAGCTAAGGTTCAGAAGTTGGTGAAAGAAGAAACATTGCTCGTCAATATTGGTTCGTTGTCGACTGGAGGAAGAGTAACAGCTGTGAAGAACGACGCAGCCAAAATTCGATTAAACGATCCTATTTGCACAGAGGTGAGAACTTTTATTCTTTTAGGAACAAATCGTGTTTTTCAGGTTGGTGAGAAGATTGCGATGTCCCGTCGTTTCGAAAAGAGTTGGCGTTTGATTGGTTGGGGAACGATCCGTAAAGGACAAACTGTAGAGCCTATCAAGAACTAAGCTCTTCGTAATCCTCGTTTACTGGTTTCTTATTTGACATATTATTAATCTTATCCAATTGTGTTTCCTTTCTCGCCTCTCTCGGTTATTTCTTGTCGGCGAATTTAGTTCAATTTTCGTCATGCCCTTGAGCATTCTGTTTCCAAAGTAGTCTTTTTCACTGTTTTTGATCTATTCCCCTGTCTCCTTAATTCTCCTATTGTTTCACGCTAATTTTCCATTCATTTCCTCTTTGTTGACTGTGCTTGGTGGTTTTTCTTTCAATAAATTATTGGAATCTAATTGAAATTTCTTCGCACAGTTGAAAATAAACTCTTCTCAACAGGGACCTGAACATTTTCCTGATTTCATAATCGCAGTGTTCGAGTAAACTCGCTTTCAAATTACGTTTAGTTTTTCGTAGAAGCACTTGCTCAACAGAGTTGTACGGAATTCCGGATTCCGGATTCCGAATTCCGTATTCCGTGGTTTTTTTCATTCCGTATTCCGAATTCCGAATTCCGAAAAACTGGATTTCATTCCGGATTCCGTTTTCCGGATTCCGCAAAATCAAATTCTATTCCGCTACAACTCAAAATTTTCAAGTCAAGAAAAATATCAGAATTATGGTTATGGAAAATATCAGAGTGATACTTCGGCATTCAATGCTTCTAGCGGCTCCAAAAATGTACTGAAAAACGGAGCCAAACTACTTTTCGAGCTCAATTACTGTTTTAAGCTTTGAATCTCACAAAGCCAATCGTTCCGGATTCCGAATTCCGTATTCCGGGAAAAAAGAGATTATTCCGAATTCCGGATTCCGGATTCCGTAGTTTCGAAGGTCATTCCGGATTCCGGATTCCGAATTCCGGAACCGGGAAAATCCATTCCGTACAACTCTGTTGCTCAACTTCTCTGGCAAAAGAATTTATAGAACATTCTCGAAGTTCTACAGTACCCTTCAAGGGATATGTTGTCGCTTGTGAAATATCTCAAAGCGAAAATCTCATTTCACTTCTCTCTGATCTACCTCGACTTTCTTTTTATATTTTTTCTCATGTTTGTCGTGATAAGGAATGGCAGAAATCGTTTTATTTTTCTAAACCGGTGACTTCACATCATCATGTCCAACTTTATCGAAACTGGGGTTATCAAAGATTGTGCGCTAACAAAGGAGGTGTTTTAGACAGGTCACATCCACTGGCATTTACAAAAAAAAAAAATTATTTGTGCCAATTCACAGCCAATTCCCAAGACCTTTCTAAAAACGCCTCCCTTGTAAGCTGCACACCACTAAGCGCACTTGAAAGCTCGGAGATTCAGTCAGCTATGACTTCTTTAATCGTAACGGTAATTTAAATAGATTGCGAAAAAGTACCGTTTCCAGCTATGCCGACTCCAAAGTATATAGATAGTCCTCATAGTGTTCAAACTTCACTATACGGATACGATCGGAACAAAAAGATTCAGGTAATCATGCGCTCTTCCTTATTGACAACTTGCTTCAACGCCATCTAGTTCCAGGTAAACAATCTACGCGGAAAGCCGATTGTTGTTCTCAGATCCGATACAGTCAATGCAAGGAATGAGCATCGTTCATTTTTTGGAGGTGGCTCACGTTTTACGAAGAAATGGATCGATCGAAGCAATCAAATGCCACCCCCTATTCCAAGTAAGGCGATACAATTATATGAATGTTATAGTCGAGCAAATTGCAGGTAAACCGATGTATCCATCATACACGCACTTTCATCATCAGTATTCTTGTCCGAAGCAGCCTCCAGCGCCACTTTCCCTTCCGAGCTCACCTAAAAATCTGAATGACGGACCGCCATTCTCATTCAATCACACTGCTCATGATAGATCGCGTCGTCTGCCGCCGTCTCCTATTTCGAGATGCGGTCCCAACAGTCCAAAACTGACCCCCGAAGATGAAGTGACGGTTAAACGGTTGTTCGATAAGTTGGAAGTTCTTACTTCCCCAACGACGTGCTCATCAAATTCATCCTTTTCGAACGTGTCTAGTGAAATAACACTCCTCGAGTTGAACCCGAAAATCGCAACGAAAACGTTTGGCGCGTCATCCGTTTGTGCATCAACTTCGGAACTGGGAACGAGCTCGATTTCAAGTTCTCCTACTATGGAAGAGTCTTCATTTCAAGTGGATACACCGAAAAGTCTATCAAATTCGCGAAGGACTTCCTGTTCTTCTGACAGTTCACGAGTCGAAACAAGAGTGGTTGACGATGATGAAGCGTTGCTTTTTCGCTCAAATGACGAAACTCCGAAACAAACAAGACACTCGTGAGTACTTCCATTCAATCAAAAGCTATCACACTTATGAAAATAAATATGTTCTAGGTGCCCTGACGAAGCTCAGTGTATCATCTTTCGCAACGGGATATGCGTTGATGAGGCAATGGAAAGAAAGGTTATGCTCCAGTGGTATGATGATCTGATTCAATGGCGGCACGACATCATAACTAGAAAGTGAGTTGAATCTTGTTGGTATTTCCTTTTATCATATCATTAAAAGAGTTGTTTTTTTCTTCTTGCAGACGTTTTGGACCACCACAGTGTCATCCGCCTCCTCTCACAATTACTATGATAGGTGCCAGTCGAGCTCAGCGTGCGAACTCATTCCAACGAGTTGGAGAAATTCATCCGTTTGCAATGGAAGCAATGGATCATGTTCGTCGGAAAATGGACGCTAAACGATCCCATCGACTCGTTCCTGCCGAACTCCCGCTCCCACCACCACATGAATTCATGATCAACGCCAAGTGTATGGAGCCTCATTTGTTCATCGAATACTGCTATCAGTTGACGGCGGCGGCTTACCAAGATACTGGTCTCACTCCACCACACCGACGGCCTCCGATTCCGCCGCGAATTGAGCCAATGCCTGAGCAGACTTGTCGAGAATCCGTTTGTTCATCCGCATCTGAGTTATCCTCCGATGGCGAATATTCCGATGATTCTGATGATACAAAGCAAGAACGGTTGCGTCAGAAAATGGAACGACATCGTAAGGCAAGGGAGCTTTAACAAAATTTGAGAAACCGACGTAATACGTTTCAGCGTGAGAACCGTCTCCAAAAAATCTTTCGCCGTCGTCAAGTGCTCGATGAAATTGATGAAGAAGATGACGACTGAATAGATAGCTGACCTGGTTATTTTTCTGTGAATGTGATACCCTTTCTTATTTTCCATAATTCCTCAGTTTCGTTCACAGTGATTGTTCTTATGTTCTTTTTTCTTTCTACTTCCCTCGCCATGAATAGCCTTTGATTTTCTGCCTCTTTTTTTCGTATTGAAAATTAGTTTTGAGCACTCCATTTTTTCCTCGTGTTCAATTTTTCACCGCCCCTATGACCACTGTGAATTAAAATCTCTTCCTCCCATATTTCATAATCCATCTTTTTCTCAATATTTCATTATCATTAATTGGTGCTGCTCCTTATAATGGCCCCTACTCTCCACCACTACGTAAGTTCTTGATTGTTTTACCTTAAACCCCCTCCCCCTCTTCTCCCATTGTCTACCATCAATCCCGTCTCTTTATTTTCTTTTCACATAGTCAGCTCTGTTGAATTTAATTAATTTTTTACTGATTTTAGTTCTTTTTATTCATAGGTTTTCGTTCTCGATGAAAGTTCAGATTATTAACATTCATTCTTCTTACAATTTCCAGGCTAAGTTAAGAGACTGAAATTAGATGCTGAGTCTAACAAGATGGAATGATATTGGAAACAACATTTTGTATTTCACTTTTCTCGTCACGGATGCTGATGGACGATCAGTGTGAAAATGAGAATCACAAGACAGTTGAAGACAGGGTTGCGAGTTTTCAGCTGTTGTCTTATTGTTAGTTTGTATAAGTTTCATCAATTATAATCTTCTATGTTGGCAAACGAGTGGAAAATTGAACATCGAAAACTAAATAAGTGGCCGAACCCCTGAGGCGTTATAGCCAAGAACAGTACTGAGTCTAATAAGATATAAAGATAATGAATGCCATAAAGTTTAAAGTTCGAAAAGTTTCATTTATTTAATATCCATCATTCAAAAGAGGAACGTTTTCGCTCGGAGTTTTCGAATCCACAGACTTTGATGAAGATCTGTCTACTGGTGTTGTGCACACTGGTGTTGATTGACGAGAGTTGAGACGTTCTGAAGAAAATGAGAGTAATAATATTAAGAAGGAGATATCAAAACTTACGAATTAGACTGTCACTGGGAATATTTCGGTCGTTCTTCCTAACCATTCTGCATCCATTTATTGTGTTCAGAAAATCTTCTAGTCGAAGCTGAATGAAATTACTGTATCTGTTATAGTGAAGTTCTCGTCTTACTTTAAAATAATACACTTCCGTGAGTGCAGTAACTTCTTGAATATCATCCTCGGGCTTAGTGATTTCACGAAGGGGACTTCCCAAACTTCTCATCAGTTTGTTCAAGAGTGGCTTCCCGATGATCAAGGCTGGAACTGCAGGCAACTTATCTTTTGAACCATCATCAACTGAGGAACTGGAAAACTAGATTTTTGAATGGCATGGTCATATTAAACATACATTTTTCTTGATGGAGCTTTGACTTCTTGAACGATTGCTTTTTCTTTATTTTCAATATTAACTCTTCCTTTCCAAATAACTAAAAATGTGTCCTTAAGTGCTAACTTTTCATCTGGTCTCGCTATTCGAATCCGATCCATTGATAACAATTGCTTTGCTTTGTGTATCCCATCTTCCAAATTTTTCAACACTTGGCAATATTCCAGAAGTTCTTGTAGAACTCTGAGCTGCTGAGAGAAAGATAATGGATACTTTTCATCGGTTCCAGCTTCACGACACCATCCGATTACTGTATTATCCGCACGGTCATCAACCGATGAGCGAACTCTTCTTTCGTTGTTCTCATCAATTTTTCCAAATAGTTCTTCTAGAATATCCTCAATAGTGATTATTCCGATAACTTTCGAGCTAAAATTTTGTTACTCATCTGTGGAATTGAATACAAAGCAACTCACTTATATGGCATATACTTGACAACACAAGCAAAATGAAAGTCTCCAGTCCTCATTTGTTTCAATAACAATTGGGCATTCATATCTATATTCACATATTTTGCTTCGAATTTCACTTTTTTCTTGTCTTTCTTCCCATTATCTAAATTTCGAAGTACTTCTTCCACTGGCGGTTCTTTACTCCTATCGATTGTCACCAAGTCTTTCATATTCAACAAGCCAACTATTGTGTTTCTATTCTTGTCATCATAGACTGGAACTCTTGTGTATCCTTTTTCGACCAATGTTAAGATTGTCTGAAAGGGGGAAGTAACTATTGAGAGAAGCTTATCTGCCGTAACCTCTAATTCCTACAACACTTACAGATTTATTGACTTTTTGGGATCTCGATAGCATAAAAACATCTGCAATTGGTACCATCAATTCTCCCACTTTTTTATTGCTGAATGTAGTTGCATTCTCGAGAATCGCTGAAAAAAACTGGCTAGGCTTTCCATTCGAATGGCCTAAAACATACTTTTAACTTTCTCATTCGCATTCTCCGCCATATTCTTGATCATACACGTTTTCTCTTCTTCTGTTAGAACTTCGCGAACATCCCGTTTTAAGAATCGTTCGAGAACGAGGGACACTGGATAGGCGATGGGAAAAGTGACAGCAAATATGATAGCACTGATGAACCATAGTCCAGAAGCAAGGTCGAAACCGAGATTGCTGTTGCAGACAGCCTGAAATTAACTCTACTGCATCATCTATTGACAATTTTGGGAGCAATTCAAAAGGGTTGTTCTCAGATTCGGGATTACGGTACCTGCGGAATAGTTTCCGCAAAGATGAGGCTTATCATTGCCGGAACGGCAATCGTAAGAACTGATTCATTGGGAGCCCCATTCAACATCTTTTCGACATTTGTCGTGAAAAGTACAGTGAAAACTGATGAAAACAAGGAGAATGAAACAACAAGATAGTTGGAATAGCGCCGAAAACGAAGAATTCGCCGAGCCCGTTTCTGAAATACAGAAATCTCTTAACGGAATAGAATAATTTCGAACATACTGCTAACGACGCATCTCCTCCATTGATAAATGTATTTAATTCGACCATCGAGAACTTCATATATCCAAGTGTCATACCAGATGAATAAGCAGACATGAGAATACAAAAACAGCATAAAAGAATATCTCCGGTTCCATACTTTTCCGTAGTAACATCGATTTGTTTTATCATAAGAAATGTGTTGGATTTGGTCTTGATCTTTTCGTGACATAAAGTATAGTCTTTTGAAGATCCATTGAATGGAAGGCCATTTGGAAATTTGAGAATAGCATATGAGCAATACGATTTATATACAACAGCAGGTACAGTACTGATTTGATCGTTATCTTTTATATAAGCATCCTGAAATTGAACAATGAAGATAGACTAACAGAAAATATTCGTATCTTGCCTCGCATGTAGTGGCTGATGTGCAAAAGAAGCCATGATCCGGAAGATTCTTTCCAAAGACTTGAATAGTGAACTTTTCATTTGGAAACACTTTATAAGGCTCTGATGTTCCTAGTCGAATTCCGGAGACGTTAATTCTTTCAGATGAATTCGAAGCATTCAAAGTACTCAAAACGAAACGAATTAGTAAAACAAAAACTATACGAAGAGCGATCATTTCCTTGAACAAAAAATCGAACTGATCCCGATGAATACGTAATTTACCCGGGGAGAGGTAAAAAACGTGGCACGTGGAAACGTTCACGCGAAATCAAATTATTATATGATAGCTCGTGATTCTTGAACTCATGGTTTTTTAAAACTATCCATCGCCAATCTCTAGGTCCTTGAAATATATTCTTCTGCCACTAGTTTCCTAAAATTGATTGCGCAGGCACGCGAAGTTCGTAATTAAAATTCATTTTGACAACGTGTAAAAAATCATAAATCAATCGAGTACAATGAGATCCAGTAATAAGAGCAATAATGAAAAATTAGTTAGAATTAGTCACCGAGTGATTTAAATGTCGGCGGCCTGGAATCGAACGCGTTCACCGGATCGAGCAATAGATTCTTTTTTGGCCAATTCATTGAGTGCTTCATCGAAAACTTCTTTCGAGCAGTGCTTGTCCGCAGATTTCAGTGTTTGGAACAATGCCTTCGAAGTGACGAAGCTTTTGGATGTTTGCAACTGCTTCAGGATAACTTCACACATCGCTTCAACAGCTTTTCTTCCCGATGAGCTTTTTCCAGATGCAAGAATTGCTACATCAACGCGTCCAGTTGCTGGATCAATGGCAGATTGCTTCAGAGCTTCACGCCACAATCTGAAATAAAAATGAATAAACTTGAATTTATAGAAGGAACAACTAACGTGAATGCTTTCTCGACATCCTCAACGGTTACTTCTTGAGAAAGGCGAATCTTGGCATGCGCTTCGGAGAGACGGATAAGAGACTCGAGCTGTCTTGGGTAAGCAGTGATTTGACCTTGTTGGGCTCCAGCTTTTCTCATGAAAAGGTATTTTTGAGTGATAAACTGAGAAGCTTCTTCGGTGAGCAGCGGATGAATGTTTGCTTTAGCGTATGCTGAAATATATATGGTAATAAATCCCTTCTTTTTTTGGACGTGTCTTACCAATGTAGTCTCTGAGCAAGTTCATATCAAGACTCTCGGTCTTCTCTTGTTCAGCGTCATCTTGAGTGTACAATGAGACGAGATGGTTTCCAAGTCTCCGGTCTTGCATTTCATCCTGCGAATCGACGATGAGGAAAATCAAATCAAAACGAGACAAGAGAGTGTGTGGAAGTTGAATGTTCTCAACAATAGTTTTATTTTTATTCCACTTTGAGTCAACAGGATTGGCAGCTGCGAGAATAGAAGCCCGTGCATTCAGTTGGCAAATAATACCAGCCTTTGCGATGGAAAGCGTTTGCTGCTCCATGACTTCGTGAAGAACACTGCGAGCACTGTCATTCATTTTATCAAACTCATCAATACAGCAGACTCCATTGTCAGCAAGCACAAGAGCACCAGTTTGCAAAACAAGCTGCTTAGTATCAGCATCACGACTAACGGAAGCAGTGAGTCCGACAGCAGAAGATCCTTTTCCAGAAGTATACTGACTGCGTGGCAAGAGACGATAAACATACTGAAGCATTTGAGACTTCGAAGTTCCTGGATCTCCACACAAGAGAATGTTGATTTCAGAGCGCAACTTTGTTTTGTTCGTAGTCTCATCATCTTTGCGTGTTCCTCCAAAAAGCAGACAAAGAAGTCCTCTTTTCACATCATCATGCTCATAGATTGATGGAGCGATTGCTTGGGCTAGAGCATCCATGACATCAGGACGTTTCGAGAGCTCGATTATCTGCTGAATACGCTCTTCTGTGATAGTCTCTCCATTATCTTGATGCAATCGAGAAGTATCCATTTTACGAAAATGAAGGGCATCAATGGAAGTGCGATAGACGGATGCGAGGGCTCGTTGCTTCGGATTCACTTTCATGCCATTGGCACGGAAAATTCCACTAACTGTGATTCGATCTCCGGGTTGTACAGATTCAACAAGAGATCCGTGAGCATAAACGGAAACTGTATGTGGGGTCTCTCCCGAAGGCATATCATCGGGAGATTCTTGGAGTTTGATCACTTGCTTGTCAAGGAAAACAGAGCGGTTGTGAACGAGTTGAAAGCAATGGGTATTGGAACAATTTGTACAAACCACTGGTTCTTCAATACGACCCTGATCGACTTCACTTTCGATTCCAAACGCGCAAACGGTACATTGGAAGAATCCACTGCGCATCTCAGGAATAAGATTAGAAGTACGAGTGACCATTCCAGAAATTGTGATCAACTGATCGATATCTTTTGGGTCCAATCCACGCATATTACGAGTCTTCATAGCATTAAACGGACGAAGCTCGATGGATTGGGCGAGTGTTCGGTGGAAACGTTCTGCGAAAATTTCGTTTACGACGATATCGAGATATGGAATGACATCCTGAAACAATATGGCAAATAAGAATGCAAGAATTCGGAACATACCGCTGGATACGCGATAATCTTGCGATAAAGAGATTCAGAGAACGATTGTAAGTGTGCAAGATTCAAATTGATATGAGTAACTTCTGCCTGGTCGCATTCGAGAAGGCGCTCCATGTAATATGGTTGGCTGATATCAACGGGATGGAGATGCTCATCGTTTCCTGTCATCATATTCTCATCTTCATCCAAGTGACTGATCTTGAACGTGGTGAAAAATTCACGGAACACGCTAGAATACATTTATAAGAAACTCAGCAACTTATCAACTTTTTTACCTTTGAACATCGGCAACGCAGATCCGAGTTCCCCAGACATAAAGACGTGGTTGTCCATCGTCAACCCCAAGATCCTCTTCTAGTCCTTGGATCTGAACTGTGCGATGATCAACCGCAGCAATTCCAAGATCTCCACGTGGTCCACCACGTCGCATGGTAGATGCAGACGACATTTGTGACACGGAACCAATTTCAGATCCATAGTTCAAAGCAGACGCTGATGAGGCTGAAAACATTTTGCTTTGAATGGTAATTATATTTCTCTGGAAGTAAAAACTAACCTGATCTAGGAGATAGTCCACCATTAGCTTGTCCGGATATCATACCAGAACCTTGAGAAGCTGGCTCAGCGAACAGATCAGCCGACTCCGATTGCGGATCACGAGGCTCGTTGGCACGCGACATTCTACCTTAAAAAAAGCCAATCGTTTTTTTTAATTGAACCTATAATAAGGAAAGTAAGCAGATGTCTCCCAAATATGCGGTAAAAAGCGCGCGCACAATTCGAATTCAAACACTTCGCGCGTACATTGCGGACTTGGTTTTTTGCGGACTTGACGCTGCGCCTTTCTTGTCAACCGTACGCAGGAAAAATGCAGGCGCCGCCTCTCACTTTCCTTTCGTCTTCAAATCACCTATTTAAAATATTCTTAATCGCTACAATTTGAATTCTCAAAACTTATCTGCAGTATTTATTCTTTCAAAATCAAAAAGCAGGTTCAAAAGCTACAAAAACTCAGGAATATTTATTTCAAAATTAGGAAATGTTTCAGGGATCAATTGTGAAGCTTCAAGCAAGTCGGCTACAGAGTCTTCGAGCCTCGTAACATTTGTGTGAACCACATTCAATTTAGCAGCCACGTTCTGAAAACAGATAGTTCAATAGTTTCCCTATTAATAACGTTAACCTGCATAGAAGTGAAACAGCCAGCAGCTGATTCTGTGACTTTTTGCATAGTTTTCTCTTGGTTGGCCGAACGTTTTTGACACACACTGATTGCCTCACTTGCCACTTGGATCCACCTTTTTTCAAGGTTTTTATCAACAGATTGTGGTCTAAAACTAATTGAGAATTATCGATTCGACGAAAGCCAGTTCTCACTGATTTTTTAATGTTCCTTCTTTGGATAGAGCTTCTTCTTTTCCTACTTTCATCTCAACTTCTTCTTCGATTTCGTCGTCCGTTTCCGGCGCTTCTCCATCAAATGCCATTGAAGACATCTGGCTGAAATATTTGTTCAAATTATTCTCTTAGAATGTAGAATGAGTCGACACAAAAAAAAAGAAAAACAAGTGAAGAGACACAGAGAAAAGAGAAGAACAAGAAGAGCTAGTGTTTCTTATCGAACGAGAAGAAGAGAGAAATACGGATTGTATTTGGATTGAGAGAACCCATTTTGAAGACAGGCATATTTTAAAATTTCCAGATTTTCAGAATTTTTTGTCGACGCATAAGATTTCACGAGAAAACGCGTACAAAATGTCTTGATAACCTACAGTAGTCTACAGAAGTCATACCCAATCTATCCATGTCATAGATTCTATGATATTCACTTTCGTAGTGTCTGTTTTCTTTATGTCTTGCAGAAAAAAGAAAATCAGATTATTGAACACGCTGAAAGCACATCAACTTTGAACCTTCACTGTCTTTACACACCCCTTTTTTTCCTCTTATTTTGACACTCCCAAGAACTTTAGGACCATAAAGCGCATGCAAATTTGATTTCAAAAGCTCTCCAATGCTTCTTTTCATGTCTTTCCAAGTCATAACTCTCTGTCTGCACCCTTTCTCAAACATGTGCCTTTTTCACTTCCTAGCTGTGATTGCTACCACTTTTGCTCAAATTTCGGATTCGAATCAAACGAAAAAATGTACAAAGGCAAGGTTAACACCAGCTGCAATTCTAAATGTTATTATGGCCAACTATACAAGGTACTGTTTTCAGATGAAGAATTTAATAAAAATATAGTTCCTTTTCTCCTGCAAATAAAAATACCCTATTGTTCAGATTTAAGAAGTTGCTTCATTTCTGAAATAAGAATCTTGTCAGCTTCCCTTTTCAGATCTCTTCCAGGAAATCCAGTTCCAGTTCAAGTTGAAGTTACTGTACAAGATGTGATGGAATTGAGTGTTCTCAGTAACAGTTTCACAGCTGATATTTGGTTTAGTTCAATATGGTATGATCCAAGACTTGCATACTCACACTTGGACAATTGTAGACAGAACCTATCATTCGATGATAGATTTGAAAAGGTTCCAATCTTTATTTTTCTATGGTTTCGCATATTTAATTTCAGCTTATTTGGTCTCCAAATGTTTGCATTGTAAATACAAAATCGGCTCATGTTCATAGATCTCCAAAACCAAATGTCCTTCTGATGCTTCTTCCAAATGGGACTATTTGGTTGAACTACAGAGTTAGTACTTGAAATATTTCTAGATTGGCAAAAAATATTTCCAGATTCGTGTCCAATCTCCGTGTTCAATGAACTTGGAACGATTTCCGATAGATACTCAGTACTGCCACTTGGTTTTCGAAAGCTATTCATATAACACTGCAAGTGTCTCAGTTAATTGGATGGATAATGCGGTTACTGTACTTCCTGAAATTTCCCTTGCCGACTTTGATCTTTCTAGATATCGTACTTCAAGGCATACTGAGGTAACTTGAAAACCCTAAGTTTCCTCTAGTGAAAACTCCGATTTGAAGGTGTACAAAGCTGGCGAATGGTATCGGTTGACAGTGGAATTTGAGTTCACTAGAAAATATGGATTTTATATTCTACAGGTTCGAAATAGAAATTATATTTTTCTCACCGTCCTGTTTCCAGTTATACGTCCCTACTTATATCAGTTTGTTCATTTCATGGATAGCATTCTGTATTGATACAAAAGCATTGCCAGCTCGGATTGTTTTGGGAGTAAATTCATTAATGTCTCTAACTTTTCAGGTAATTTTTGAACAAAAAGTTAACTAAAAGTTAAATAATTTACAGTTTGGAAACATTATCAGATCTCTTCCACCAGTGTCTTATGTCAAAGCAATAGATATTTGGATGTGTACGTGTGTTGGATTCATCTTTGCATCCCTCTTAGAACTTGCATTCGTTGCTTATCAAGACAAGAAATTGATTCTGAAATCTGGAAAATCGAACGCAGCAATAAGTACATTAGTCAGTTATCTGAAACATTTTGAACCATTTCATGAGATTGCTTCTCCTCCACTTCCGGTTGATCAAAAGAAAGGAATGAGTAGAACTCCATCAACAGTTACAAACCCATCAAAAAGTGAACTTGATGGATTGGATACTAAAGATTTAGAAGAGGAAATCGCAGAATACCGAAAATTGGCGTATGCCAGAAAGAAGTGGAGGTTACTTGATTTTGGAGCAAACGTCGATAGAATATCATTCATTGTGTTCCCTTTAGTGAGTTTCAGGAATGAGCTAATCTAAAAATGTTTTTATGGGTTTTCCAGTCTTTTGCGATATTCAATGTGGTCTACTGGACGTATTATCTTCAAGACGTCAGAATAGCTACGTGGACATGACAACAAACTTTTCTTGGTTTTTTTGCAATATTTTCTGTATGTTATGTGAGCAAACGGTACTTAAATAAATTCTCGAAAATCACGATTCGTACCAAAACTGGTCAAGTTTTCAATTGTCTACGTGCACTCTCATTATCACTATTTTGATGAAACAGTCTATCAAAAATGAATAGAAAATGATGAGTGAGGGGAAATGAAGTGCAAAGTGCAATATTCAGTGATATTCTCTTCTTCAACGACCCCTTACTGTTATCAAATGTGGGTCTATCAGTCATCTCAGAAGCTTCATTATTTATTGAGTGTTATATTTTGTTCTTTGATAGACGTGCAATTCACGTTTCTTTCAAAACTTTTCCGGGTTTAAAAAGAAGACTCCGCCCTAACAATTCGTTGAAAGAAGAAACTAGAAGCATGAAAGTTCAATTCTGGAATAGTGAATTTCCACCGAGATTCAAGATATTTAAAAACAAATAGACTTGCTACTGTTGTTTGCGCAAGGTATCTGGGAAGCGTGAGTCATCTGAACTCTGGAAGTTTATAGTAACTACGGTATGCCTACGATGTGGCTTCATGTTTTTTCGGAGCACACTTTGGAACCAGCTCGCCTCACTTCTGATTCTGTTAATACTTGTAGAAATGACAGAGCTGAAAAGATCTTTCACTTTTACAAGATCCTCAATATTCTTATCTTTCAAGTTTTTAAATATTCTCTAACTATTTTTTCACCTAATAAACTATTTCTTTGTATTGTCTTGTCTTCTGTTTCGTCGTAATCCAAAACTCAAACATTCTTCCTCCTTCCAACTCCTCCTACTTTTCAAAACCTTCCCCCTTCCTTATCATCATTTTTTTGTGTTGTCCTATTTGATAGTCACCTTTCAATACCTAAAACTCTCTTATCACTCTAAAAAAGGAATAAGAAGAAAAAGAACAAGTTGCTTCTTCTTTTTCTACTTATTTCATCTGCTCAAATGGCAGCTACAATGATGCCGTCTAGTGTTTACAATAGTGTCAAATCACTTCCTTCTGCTATTCCACGTATGTTGTCAGTTTCAGAATTTCAGAATTTCAGAATTTCAACGAGAGAATAATTTCAGCATTATGGACCCTGAAATCAATACGATTTCAAACGGCACTTCTCATTTCTTCTGCTTGTGTTGTTTTAGGATTGATGAGAACTTGTTTCGGAATGGCAATGGTTGATGTTGTTAGAAGGTTTGGATTATTCTTATGTATCATTCAAAATTAGTAAAACTTTCATATACCAGCTATTATTCCACTTGCTTATGTTCCCAAAATATAAATACGACAACTTTTCCATAGTTTTCAGTGGAAATGGTACTTCTCATAGCGATTTGCACATGGATTGGAATGGTGAAGAGCAGGCACGAATACATACTTCATTTTATATTGGAGCATTTATCGCCGTTTTTCCGTCGGAATTTCTCGCAAAAAAGTGAGTGTGTCAGCTGAGAAAATGATAGATAATAGGAAATGAAATAGGTGAGAAGAAGAAGAAGAAAAATGTGATGGTTCATCATTTTTTGTTTTCTTTTCCGGTTTGGAAACCTTTCAATGACAAACTGAATGAAGTGATGAAACTGTATTTTATTCATTCAAAAAGAGATGAATAAACCGAAAAAGTAAACAAAAACTCTGCATTTTAGACTGGGATCTAAGAACCTTCTCTCCCTTTCTCTTATTCTCAATATCATCGGCTCAATTCTAACTCCATTTCTGGCTTACTACTTCAAAACCTACATTCTAATATCAGCAGTTCGAATGCTAATGGGATTTGGATATGGTTTTATGATTCCTGCAGGAAGTGTTCTCATTTCAAAATGGTTTCCAATATCCGAAAAGAGTACTGCTATGGCAATATTCACAACTGGAAATCAAATCGGAATCGCCGTTTCAATGTTTTTGACAGCAAAACTTTGCCAACTTCCAATTTTCGAAGGATGGCCGTTGGTTTTCATTGTTTATGGATTGATCGGAGCAATTTTCTTGATTGTCTGGCATGTTCGGATAGCAGATAAACCAAGAGAATCAAAATATATAACTGCTACTGAATTAACATACATAAAAGGAGGAAAACAGAGAAGAAATAGAGCAGAGACTGTGGTTAGATCTACACCGTATATGAAAGTTAGTTGTTATCTAATTTGAATATTTCAATTACTATTTTTCAGATAATTTTGAACGGATGTGTTTGTGCAATTTGTGCATGCTCTTTTGCTCAAAGCTTTGTTCTTGTCGCTCTTGTAACCTATCTTCCCAAGTACAATCAAATTGCGTTGAAAATGAATTTGACTCATGTAAGACTTCTGAATAATTCTTTCACATTTTAACTGGTTTTCAGAATGGAATCTGGTCTTCTCTTCCATTTTTCATCCAAATGATCACCAAACTTCTTTTTGCTATAATTGCGGATAAAGTGAAACAAGCAAAAGTAAATGCAACTTTAGTCACAAAAGTGTCAAATGCAATTGGTAATAGAAGATTTGGCTTAGTTGAAAACTGAAATATTCCATTTACAGCAAGTTTCGTGAGCGCAGTTTTCATAGTTTTTGCTGCATTAACACCGTTTGGAAGTGCTGAATTGGTCCAACTGAGCATTATTATCTCGATGGCTGCTTTCTCAGCTTATGTTCCTGGATATAATACTTCAATTGTCACTGTAGCTCCACAGGTTAGTTGATAATCAGAAAAAAAGACTGAAAAGGTTTTTTGTTTATTGAGACTTCGACCTTTTTTCACCAACACTGTTATCAGTAAAACAACAACTATAAACCATCTTAAAATGATCTGATTGTCCAAGAAACTCTTTCCGTAATACTTTCATTCTTTGTGTCTGTCTACAATTCAATACAAAAAAAAAACAATCTTTCAGTTCACTGCATTTATTTCTTCTTATGCTCAGCTGTATGCACAAATTGCGTCAACTTTGGCTCCAATTCTTATCGGAAGGATTACAAGTCATGTGAGTAGGCAAACATCTTAAAGACCACCATGGCGTCAATTACAGGATACAATTGAAGAGTGGAAGTGTGCTTTCTATAGTTTAGCGGCTGTTCTTGCAGTCACTGGCATCATTTTCCAAATATTTGGACATGGTAAAATAGAGAAATAACAGCATAATAAATAAAAAAACATGATTTTAATAACAGGAAGAACAGAACCATGGGGAGAGACACCATCAAACGCCGTTTCTACTAGAATTTCCACGTCATTGGCTGTCTGTGAAGATGGACAGTGTAAATTGACGCTTTTGGAAAAACATAATCATGATTTCCGAACAGAATCCAAAATTTCTTCCGATTCTGGAGTCATGAAGAAGAAGGTTGGTCAGGGGTGCAGTAGATGTTTATGAGAAATGAATGCTCTATTATTAGGGGTCGTTGTTGACGTAATCATCTAACTACGCATATTTTTCAGTAATAATTGTTGATTTTGATAGGCATCCAAATGGAATCATTTCATGAGGAAAGGACCACAGTCTCAGGTTCATATAGGGCTCACTTTCAAAGATTATATCAGATTTAAATTCAATTTCTTCTTAATTTCAGATATCTCGAGTATCGTATGCGGGTGAAGAAATCATAATTCCGGGACGGATAGAGGATCTTGAGAATGATGTTATTTATAGTATAGAAGAAGAACGAGAAGAATAGAAAAGCTTCTTAATTTCATAATAACTATTATAATTCTCTCTCTCTCTACTTGACCTCAATTTGATTATGAAAAGAAATACGAATGAAGTTTTATTAAAAAAGAATAAATTATTAAAAATTTAATTTGTCACAACTGAAAATTTAACCCGTAAAAATACACCAAACTAGAAGAAAAATGATTAAATGAAAGCAAAACTAAAAGCAGTTAAAAGCAAGAAGAAATTTTTTGAAAACCCTGTCAATTTTGAATTTTTTGAAGAAATGATTTTTGAAAGAAAACAAGTTAATGATCGGGGTTAATCACATATGTCGAAGCCGTATTGTTCCGATTAATTGATAATGTATTATTTGGAGAATGATCAGAAGACGTTGATGATAGATCATGTTGATTTTCAGCTATTGATTGGAATACATTATCAAGTGTTGATTGAGATAGAGTGAAGTCATCCACATCATACATTTTCTTGATCTTAAAATCAGAGATAGGTGATTTTGAATTCTCAAAATGACTAACCTGATTAACAATTTCTAAAACCCGTGCAACACTAGCAGTTCCTTGTTCAATATGAATAAATATAGTAGAACAATGAAGTGCTTCAATTCGAGATCCTTCGCCCAATCTTGTTATCAAATGACCAGAAACTTCCCTAACATTTTCATCTTTTCCCATTTTCATTGTTAACATTGATCCTTTTCCGAATTTCGATTTCAAATGTTGTTTTCCTCCTAAACATCGGATTCTTCCTCTATCCATAATAGCTATTCTTGTGCACAATGCTTCACATTCTTCCATTGAATGAGATGTTAAAACAACTGCTTTTCCAGATTTACACAGTCTTTCGATGACTTTCCAAAGGAATTGTTGTGATCCTGGATCCATTCCAGCTGATGGTTCATCTAAGAATATAAGTGATGGTTGACTGACAAGTGCAACGGCAACTGATAGTTTTCGACGATTTCCACCAGAGAGACTCGATGTTTGTGTATTTGCATAGGGTCGAAGATGAAGTGCAACTAGTAAACGATCAATTATCTAAATAGAAAAGTATTAGTAAGAAGTAATCAATGAGAATTAACTCTCAATCCACAACTAACCGAATCAATTTGCGTTGGAACAATTCCACGTATCCTAGCATAGAACTTTAGATTTTCTCGTGTTGACAACTTCATATTCAAAGCATCAAACTGTGGACAGTAACCCAATTGTTGAAAGTTTCGAACATCAGAAAATGATCCAGTATTAATCCGAGTATCATGCATTTCTATTGATCCATGTCCAGGTTGAATTTTAGCAGTGAGCATTGAGAAAGTTGTTGTTTTACCAGCTCCATTAAGTCCAAGAAGTCCAAAACACTCTCCTGGCTCAACTGCAAACGATATTCCTTTAACTGCCAACAGTTCTGGATTATATGCTTTTGCCAAATTTCGAACAACGAGAGCATAATTCTGAGAGTTCTCAGGAAGAATAGCTTCGACACGGTTTTTCTCTTTGACAACGTCCTCGTCTTCATCATTTGATTGCTCACTCAACATCATTGCCGTCGTCAGATTTCGTTCACGTCTTCTGAAAATAGTTCAAATTCAGAAAATATGAATAAATAGAAAAAAATAGTTTACCGGACAAATCCAAATTCATCCATTTGTGAGAAAATTAGGCAAATTGTGGCAAGAATGACATGCAGACCGAGACACATAACATGAATTCCCATTTGATCAAATGAAAGAAGTGCTGGCAGTGGAAGCTGATTTATGACGTCAGGGCGATTGATTTGTTCTGAAATCAAGACATTTACAAATTGGGCAGAAATAGGCTGTTTTTACCCAAAAAGTTGGATCCAATCTTCCTAACTTGATAAATCATGAGTCCACGGAAAATGGCGATTCCCAAGTTGTACTGTGGTAGAATTAAAAAGACAATTGCACATACATTATGTGCTGGAACCAGGGTTGGATCCTTAAATATCAAAATATGGAAACTCTATAAGGACAATAGAAAACAAACCTGAACCATAAGTGTCTCCAACATTATAACAGTCAAAGCACAGACGATTCCAACAAAATAAGATCCGATGGCAATGAGAACGAATGAGAGAGCAGGCACAGAAAACACCTTTTGGAATACATAAGCATACAGAATTGCCGACATTCCATGCATGAAAAATAGAAGAAGAAATGAGAAGAATGTGGCTCCATCAGCAGTGAAATCAGTGACTCGGAAACAGACGTAAATCAACATTATGACAAGTATGACACACGTGTAAACTGTCTGAAAAATACTAAGTATGAAATTGGCTTTGAAAAAAAACTTACTAAATCGTAGAGATAACTGGTAATCCAATAAGTCAACTTTCTCAATCCACCAACAATTTGTAAATGGAATGCCTCACAGATTCGATCTTCAACTAAATAGACAGTGAATCCAGCAGGAATCATGGAAAGAACTAGAAGGAGGCAAGTGATACGGAATAGAGCTAAAGTTTGAGTGAATCTTAATGCATTTTGATCCAACGTCTGTGAAATTGTTTTATTCATCGGATGATTCATTGCCAATATTCCAAGATCTTCGGGTGCTGAAATCATACGATGGGGACATTTTGTCTGTTAGCCTATCACAGCAACTTACCAACTTCCGTATCCTCTTTTCGTAAAAGTGCATTTGAAAGAATACTTGAAGTGATTGGAAGTCCAGCCCATATCTTATTATTAAACCAAACTTTTACGTTCTGTTTGACATCAAGATTCTGAAGAAGATCATCTACCACTTGGGTTATTGTAATATTCTCAGCAAATGGATCTTGAACTTTTGGAGTTGATGGCTCAATTCCAGTTGTGTTTAGTCTAATAATCTGAATTGCTTCATAAATATCCTTTACAGCTTCCAGCCATCCACTTTTCGAAACATCAATATCCGCTTGAGTTTGTGCTCTTTGATTAACATGTCCCAATGAAAATCCGCCCAAACTGAAATTGAATTTTGTATTCAATTTCTTCGAATTACTTTTTTTTACTCACAAGAACGGGGCAGTTGCATTTGAAATCTCAGCATTCCGTGTAACCATTCTGAACTGTGTCAAATTCTTTCCAGTAAGATCAAAGATACGATCAGTCGTGTTTAAACGAAGCCATGGAGTGTCTTTCCAAGGCCAGTTCTCCTGGAAATGAATATTTTAAACTGTAAAAACTTTGAATAATGAAAACAAACCAAAGTACAATTCCAACCAAAATCTTCACATCCACAATAAATTGGTTCATTGTATGTGATATTTGAAATGTCTTCCGTATAGTCAAATTCTCCTTCGATGTTTTGACACTGGTATTCATTTTCACTGTAAATTAAAATTTGTACTCTACTGAAAAAAACACGTATTTTTGACTAACACTGCATCTTTCTTAACACCAGGTGGTGGCATATTTCGTCCCCAACCATAACGATTTCGGAATAGCAGTTCCCTACGGATACTGGATCTGAAACCAATAGACTTTTATTATATCCCATTCTCAAACTTACAATAAATCAGATGGAACATCTCTTGCACATCTTGGCCCTGTTCCAGGTGATGAAAATATTGAATGAAGAATGTCATTAGCCGTTGAATTTTCCGAAGTATCCCAAGAATTGACATAAAAATCACTATGATTTCCAAGAATACTTGTTTCTAATGGAAGAGGTGGCATCGATGTCATAAGATCGGGACGAGAAGAAGAGACTTGAAGAACGACAAAAAGTTCAGCAATAGCCAAAAGAATTAATGGAATAATGACTTGAAAAAGGAATGTCCTTTTACTCTTTAGTGTATAATTCATTCGACAAACGAGAAGAGCTTTGAAGTGTTGGAAAGTTAAGGATTTCCCTTGTAGAAGATCCGGTTTTTCAAAATCTAAAAGTTTTTTGTGTTGGTTGAGTGTATCTAAAATAAAAAAAAACCTTCAAATTTCACGTCTTCGACCTCATTATTCTGTGGCATGTTGTTCTCAATTATGACTGGATTCTGTGCAATAAGGTCATTTTGTTCCTCTTCTTGCCTCCTGAAACTTTGATTTTAATTTTTCAAAAGACATTTCAGTGATTCTTACGTATGACAGAATTTGTCTTTCAACCTCTTCAACCATCCACATTTGACAACTTTTGGAACATGATATTCTTTCTGAGGAGCCAGCGAAACGAATATCTGCAAAATTGCAATTCTGTGAATAAACCAAAGAACGAAAACGAACATTCTGAAGAGTTGGCGCTGATATTCCATACTGTCCAAGGCGATATTTTTTCAAGTTCTCATCAAGTTCATAGAAGAATTTCTCCAGTTTTTCAGATTCAGTTTGAATTGGAATTCTGAAAAACGAAAAAGTTAGGAATCAATTCCAAAAAAGATTTCCGACTTGAACACAATTTCTTCTTCATTTTCGTCTCCAACTTCTAATCCAATATCACTTCCTAATTCGACAATTTCAGATGAAATTCTAGTGTAATCTACATCTGAATCTTCTTTCACCATTGCCAGGGACATACTATTTCCGAATCGACGTTTCAAGAATACAGATGATCCTATTGTGATACATTGACCTAAATTTTCAAGTTTTGATCTGAAAATATGCTCAATGTCAGTAAAATTACCTTGGGAGAGGATAGCAATTCGGTCTGACAGGACATCCGCCTCGTCCATATGATGGGTTGAAAGAAGAATTGTGCGACCTAAAACGAGAGATTCCGTAATCCCAGAATAGTTCGTGAAATGAAAAAAAAACTAGATTTACCTTCTTTATTTCTCTGCAACAACTTCCAAATATCCTTCCTAGCCGTCACATCAACTCCAGCCGTTGGTTCATCAAGAATCACAAATCGAGATCCACCGATAAATGCAATTCCGATGCACAATCTTCTTTTCATTCCACCTGAATTTACCTCTAAATTACTCTCCATGAATGTCTTCTTACCGGATAAAGTGCTAGCCAATTTATTGGCTTTTTCAGTTAAAGAAACACTCGCAAGAATCTCTTTAACCTGACTATCCAATTCTTTATCCGGAACACCTTTTAAAGCAGCAAACAGACGGAGTTGTTCAGCAACTGTTAAACTAAAGAAAAATCAATTATAGTGGTTGCCCGAAAAAAACTAACTGGCTAAAAAGGACATTATGCTGTGGACAAATTCCAAGAACATCTCGAACTCTTCGAAGATCCGTTCGAATATCTCTCTGATAGATTTTAGCAGTTCCAGAGGAAGGAGCATATAATCCACAAAGGATAGACCTGAAAATAAGATGAGAAATAATTGATAAAATAGAAAAATATTACATTGTTGTGGTTTTTCCAGCGCCATTATGACCCAGCAATCCCGTTATTTGACCTTCATACAGACGAAGATTCAAACAATCCAACTGAAAATTTCAATTATCAGGAAATGCCACCGAATTTCAGTAGTTTCAAACTTACCGCTTTCGTTCCATTTTCATAAACTTTGCTCATCGAATTGATATGAACTGTCAAATTCAAGTTAGTTGGCTCCGAATCAAATGAATCACTTGCTGAAAATTTTTATTTCGTGAATAGATATGTTCTGCTTTTTACTTACTTGGTATCACATCAAAATGCTCATCATCAATGAATTCCACTCGGTTTTTATATAATCCAGGTGCCCAATATTTCAGAGTGAATGGGAAATAAAATGGTTGACTGACACCGTATTCTCCTGGAGCAACTGCCGAAATATACCATGCGAGAATGAGAAAAAGTGCAGTATCGACTACCAACATGGCCATACAAAGTTCAACGGAAACTCCTAAATCTGGATTACTCATTTCCCAGAGATCAGACCAAGAAGCACGTTCCATTGCATTGAAAGATTCGAGAAGTTTAAAACAATGACCCATTGCAGTAGGTGGGAGGAGGAGCTGAAAACAAGAAAATATTAAGAAAAATTAAACTTTCAAAGGACTAAACTAACCGCAATCCGATTGAACGTCGGCGAAGAGATACGATCAGTTCGAAGAAGTTGAAATGGAATAAAGAATACAAACCAAAGGACACAAGTAGCTGCTGTTGCAATATTTGCATTTGTGAAGAGTGTTGAGAAGAACAGAGACATGGCTGAAATATCATTTTTAAAAGATCTTCAAAACTGCTCAGATCTTACCTATTGATGCAAACAAGAACAGAACTAGGACGAAAAGCAAAAGTGTGTAGTCGGTATAATCAAAGATTTTGGCAACTTTTGAAATGATGGAGATTACAAGAACTGATATGAAATTAAGAACTAATGATATCAGAGCCCATGATATAAAATGAACTGCATCTCCAAGACCCATTGCACGCATTTGTTCCTTAAAAATCATATTGCATTTGTGATTGACCTAGTTTTTCTTACTTTGATTTTTTGCTCTTTTTCATAAACAATATTTTTCACTAGGAGAGCGGAAGGGAAAATGAAGGAGATAAGAAGGAAAAGTGGCATAAAAATGGCAACATTGAATCTGAATATTCTGTTCGTTTTGATTCCAAAGTTTAGAAACTTACGTGTCTTTCACAGTGCATGGATACGGTTCTTGTTGAGCATAAACACCCAAATTTGCATCTGTTTGGTTTGATTTTTCACTGATTATTGCACGATCCACAGCTTCTGAAAGAAATACTATTTTTAGTAACTAAGTTGAAGGGTTTTAACCTTGAAGGAATGAGAATCCGAATGTTAAATATTTCAAATCAATGAGTGGTTTATCTCTTGTGAATGGATTACTTCTGCTGTCCATAAAACTAGTCGTCGCTGAAAACGATCACATAAAATTGATGAAATCCTTCGGAAAAGTTCTTACAATCAATCATTTCTGGATAATGTCTGATTTTATAAGTGGTAAAACCATCGAACTCTGTGGCATTTGACTTCATTTCAAAGACAAGTCCAGTGAAATATTGATGAGATTCCATTAGACAAACTGCATTCTGAAATACTTTATTGTGTGAACTTGTTGCTCTGAAAAAAATCTTACCGTTTCCAGTTCCTTCTCATCAGTAACAAATCGGAATCTATCTAATAGGAAACACTGAAAATTAGAATATTGATTCAGAGATCAGAAGGATGTTACAGTACCCCAGTGTATTTATTGGCAACTTCAGTAATGTTCTTTGTGAAACTTCCAAAACTGTATTCATCTTTAGAACTTGCAAATAAATGTTCCAATAGAAAACGAATAGTTTTAGTGTTCAATGGATTCTGACCATCTTTATAGAGACTTATCAAATGAAGAAGCTTCTGAAAGTGGAGATTTTAACAAGTACAGGAGAACTCTACGTACCTGACTAGCTGGCCAAAGATCCGATGCATGAAGACGATCTTGAAATTCTAAAGCATCAGATGGATATGAATATAACAAGTTTCTGACGTGTTCAATGTCACGAAGTGGAATATTCAACTGAAAATCTTTACTTATGACGTCAGTTCTACAGTATGACATACCCTTTCGACAACTCTTCTTGTAGCTGGGTTATCTGGAGTTACGAGAATGTATCCCGAGAGAGCAGCTCTCACTTTCATTAAAATAGGACTTTCCAATGAAGAACAATTCATATCATTATGATATGGAACAGGACTACATGTACTATTCTTTTCTTGTTCTCTTCCTGGTGTTACTGTTTGAATAAATCTGAAAATTATCAAGTTTTGAATAGAATCGTCTCAGAAAAATATTACTTGATGACTTGTTTTCTTAACTTCTCAAACGGAGTTTCCACATTTTTATCGTTATTCGGATTGATTGTCTGCTCGATTACAGCCCTCGGATCTTCTCCACAAAACAGTGCCAAAATCAATTGATCAGTCGTGTAGTTCGAATATTTTTGAAAGAAAATGATCGATGGTTCGAAGAGATTTTGAAATGAGGTCATTAGAGTTGTGACGCGCATTCGAGAAGCCTGAACGATTTGCATTACATTAGCTCAAATAGTAAATTGCTCTCATTTGGAGGACTTTCTATCAAAAATTTGAATAAAAGATTGAAGAAACTTACAGTAGGAAGAGTGATTTCACTGATATATCCTTTATAATCCATCAATTCAGCCAATGACAGAATGTCACATAATTCATCTCTTTCATCACTTGTCATCTCTTGTCCCTTTTCAAATGAAAACGTTTTTTCAAACATTCTTTCGTCGCAAAATAATGGATTTGAAAATAATAAATCAGTCCATGATAACTCATTTCGAAGTATATCATAAACTTCAATTGCTCCTGGTTCTATTCGAGCATTTATCAATTTCTCAGCTGTTTTCAATTGAAGTCCAGTATTATTCAGAGACCTCGTCAGATTTTCACGAATTGGATCTTCAAAAAGATCTCCGATTCGAACGATTTCAGTTGAATTAAGTGGTTTTCCAGCAAGCCAATGTATGATTTCAGCCCCTCCTTTTGTTAAATCTTCGAATTTCTTTGGATTTTTTCCAATCCATCGAAGTTGGAGAGAGGAATAGTAAATTGCATCCACTATTCTAAAAAAAAAGATTTTCTTGAAATATTTTTGAATTGAAATCTTACATTGACTCATTTCTTGTAAAGTTTCCATCATCATTAAAAAGAAATTGTCGTTCATCTCCAGTTGTCGGAATAGCATTACATCGATTGGAAAATGAACAGAAAAATGAGTGAATAAATGGAAGAAAACCAGCTGATAACATTCCTTTTGAATCGTAGTGACCTGGAGAATTTCAAGGATTCATTACGGTCTTTTCAGATTCCCAAAAACTAACATTGTGGTTCCCCTTCTGAAAAGTCTTTCGTCCTAACAAGTGCAATTATAATAAAGAGAATACATGGTACAATCAATTCAACAGCCAACCAAAATTTTTGACGTCTTCTAACCAAAACACATTTCCATAGTAAAAAATTGAGTTGGCGCCAGAAGCCAACCATTCCTAAACCCGGTTCTTCAAATAATTTCGTATCCGATGAAGCATCTGAAGTTTTGGTTTGGGGGTTTTTGAAGCTGGAATTATAGATTTTCTAGCTGACAATTACATTGAATAAGCTGTTCGGTGTCATCTTCAAACGGTTCCGATAACATTTTCAAATACAATTTCTACATTTTGATATATAAATCAAGAGGGTTCCACAAACCCAATGATGTTAAACTAAAAAAGTTCACGGAATAAAATGAAATCATTTGTTTCAAAAAAAATAGAAGAAAAAGGAGCAGTTATGAAAATAAAAGAGAATTAGAGGTAAAAAGTGAGTCGAAACTAGTCATAGAGGACATTATCAGGTTGGACAAATAATGAAGAAAGAAAGAGAAAACGAAGAAAAATGACGTGTTGAAAGAGTAGGAGAAAAAGAGCAGGAACACGTAGTTGCTCGAAGAAAAAAAGAGTGAAATGAGTACTTGAAGTAAACGGAGAAAAAAAGAAGGGAATTCTCGTTTGAAGATTCTTCTGGTGCCTGGGAGAATTCGAAGCTCACAAAAACTTGTTTCTCAAAATATGCAATCTTCTTAATTTTGGAATGTTTTAAACTCTAAATATTTACTCGTGTTTTGTGACTCTAATCATTATTTCCACTAGCATGACATCATGTTTAGAGAGGGATGCTCTTTAAGAAATATATATATATATATATATATATATATATGCCATTCTACTAGAGGGAGTCTTATTAGTGAAAAAAGATATGTAGAATTGTTTGAACTTAGTATTTTCGGAAGGAATATCGAGAAAGCTCTATTAAAAGAGCACAGTAAGAAAATACATATATGCAATTTTAAGAATAAAAGGGCAAAGATAATCAAACTGTAAGAGCTTTTCAATTAGTGCAAACTAGAAAATCCCAATTTCCAAAACTTTCCAACGTTTTCCAACTGTCAATCGGAAATATTTGAACAGTTCGAAGCCTTGCTAGACACATGATCCTTGGTTTTTATGTTATTATCCAGACTTCTCAGCTGAGTCAACCTAACTTTTCTAACTTTTACAGACTTCTGTTATTCTGATGTTAAAATAACATTGTTGAGAAAAATAAAAATAATTTCAATGTGCTTCTCCCAGGTGATTTTCTTCGATATCATATGATTCAGAGGGTGTCATTAGATCAGAAACTACGAAAATTTCGAGAATAAATAATTCTGAGAATTCTAATAGAAAATTTTGATAGATTATAGGTTATAGATTGGAAATTATAATTGTGAGCGATGCGGAAGTATGTGTTGGAATTCTTAGAGAAAAAAGATTAGAAGAGAAAAAAGAGTTGGCGAATTGAAAAATTTAGAGAGATTGCATAGATTTCAGATAGAGTGTATCCAAATTGAATTATTTGATAAAAGTGGAGTATGATTTTTTGATTATGTTGAGTAATATGTTGAGATTCATACTGCTGCTCCTCTCAGAAAACGACCATTTTTAAAAAGGAAAAGCGTCTGTCTAATGAAAGAGCTTCTGTAAAAATCTATCCTCAGATCTCTTGGCTTTTTCTAGACACAAAACATAAAACGAATCAATAAAAAGTACAAAACTTTTGTAAGAAGTCAATATATTGTCACTGTTTTAAGTTTACTTTTCCAGTAAAAAAACTGCTCGAAAAGAAAAGAAAACCTGAAAAAAGAGACATCATGAGCGAGAAAATTGTGTATTTGACATTGAAAATTGGGAGGGTATTTGCACAAGGAATGAGAATGAAAAGAGACTTGTTGGATTCCACCCACCAACACAAAAAAAAGCAGAAAAAAGTGAATAATTTGCATTTGAAAAAGCCAATGATGGTGATATGTGATATCACTGTTTATCGATCGAAATATCTTTTCAAAGAATTTCGGCGAAACTCAAAAACTCAAAGAAGATGTAAAAATGAAGAGGAAATACGGAAATAATAAACGTTTTATTTACTCTTGTGCTCTTGCTCCTTTATGCTCGAATGGTCTACGGAAAGAAGAGGAGTGTGGCTCGCGGGAAAAAAAAGAATTGAAAAAAAAAACGAACTTTTTTTGGTAGTAAGTAGTGATGAGGTCATCCGATGTTTATACAAAAAATACAAACAGTCTGATGATAAGAAGATAAGAAATTTATTTATAATGTGTCCGAGAAAACAAAGAAGTTAGGAATCAAATGGCCAATGAATGTGTTAAAAACTAGAAAGAAACTGTGTTCAAACTGTAATAGAAGAGCATGCATCTCTAAATTGGATCGTAATACCAGTGTTGCTTCGAGCGAGGTTTTATGAACGGTTCTTGAAGTGTCAGTTGTTTGATTGACACTCTCGAAAAAGAATTAGCCTAATTAACTTTCAAAAAGTAATCCAAAACTATCACACTATCTTTCAAACTTCTTCAAACGAGCTAGAATCTTTTTCAGAGTGAAAATGAGAGTGAAAAGAAGACAGAAGCGGTTGAATGCACTTACAAATTCGTTATTGCAACAAAAAGCATATGTTCCCAAAGGAAGCGTCTTTAGAAGAAAGTGTATGGCCTCATTTGTTCAAGAATCACAGCTCTCTTGTTTCTGTTTTTAAGTTTCTAGCAAAGAAACAAAAAACAAAGTTTGAGAAGTGAATATAGAATTAAGCTCACATGAAAATTCGGTGTGAATCACGAGTGTGCTAAACTTTAATATCTATTTACTGAGTATAATTCTTTGAAAAAAATTGATTTTATTCACTGAAAAAGGACTCGTGATATTTCTTCATTAGCCTTATTCCCATGTTCTGACTCAAACAAGTGCTAATTGAATAAAATTGTGCATACAGATATTTAACAACAAAGAAGGTTTATATAAAAGGGCATCTTTAATTTATAGAAGCTAAAACGAGTCATGTTCTGAAAACTAATGGAATACTGAAAAAGTCTAGAAAAAGCAGCTCGTATTTGAATCTGTCATACTGAATTTCCATCTGATGAATCTTTTCCCCTTCTTCTCTTCATATTCTTTTCTCTTTGACGTCATTTCTTATTTTGGAAAGATTCGGAGAAGAATATATGTTTCATGTTGACTGTTCATTAGTTGAACATCTAACCGAGTTATGCTAACGAGTAAAAGATTGAAGAGAAGAAATAAGAAAAAGAAGAAGAAAACGAGTTGCTCAGAGAAATGAAATAAACAAATGAGACATTTAGAAATGACAGAAGAAGTTCGTGATAGAAGAATCAGAGCTTATTTTTGTCCTTTTTGAAAATATCACTTATGCAGAATAGAATAGTCTTGAGAATTTTGATGTAAATTTGTGTGCACATCGGATAAGAAATGACTAAAAATGACAGAAAAAAAGAAGAAGAATAGAAAAAAGAGATATCGAGACGCAGATAGAAAAAGGAAACAAAAAAAAAGAAGGCGTCGGGGTGAAGAAGGAGTTGAAGAGAAGAGAGAAGTCCTTTTTGAGAAAAAAGAGAGCCCAAATTATGTTTTGAGTCGCCTTGGAAACTTTACGAAATCAACTACTATTCGATTTGGAACTTTTAAAAAATCTGAGAAAGAAAAAGAAAAAAAGAAGAGAAAATGAGGGTAATTGGAATTTCATCTGGAAATATGATACGTCTGAAGAAGAAAAAGAGTTCAGCTAAAAAGACATTTAGTTTTCAAATAAGCGTTTTTGTGAACGTGGCAGGAGATTTGAAAATCGGAACATGTAATAGCAGTGTCAATGATTTTAAGCATGTCGGTTGGGATTTCACATCAAGATATTCATCTGAATGGTTTCAGTGCGTCTCAAACCGAATTTCGCAGACCGTAAGCGTAGATTCCTCGGACATTTTCTTATGTATGAGCCGTTGTTTTAAGGTTCTTACTAGTTTGGGTCTGTGTTCGGAAACCGTTACGTTTTGCAATTTTTTGAAATATTCATATTTTAATTATAATTGATTCATTGAGGTTATAACTATTGCAGTTTATTCCAGATGTACATTACGAGTATCTTCTGCAAAACGAATATAACTTCATGCCTCCTATTGGGTGGACGGCTTGAAATAGTACAAATAAAACAATTTAAATTTTCAAGTATGGTTAACAATCAGCTGAAGCTAGGAAAGGAGATGAGTGGCTCAGATACTTTATTTCCTAAAAGCCGAAGCCCGTGAAGTATTTATAGTTTCCGTACCTTACTTTCTGGTACAGATCAGCTTCTGATATTTTCTGATATTCGATATTTCGTTGGGTTTTTCCACTGGTCACTATCCTTTTTTCTTCATTTAATATCTGCAGAACCTAGTGAGCAAACATGTTTCTCATCGTCACTCACTCACTTATCTCTTTTCTTTCATGTCACTCATCAATCGTTTTTACGTGTGTAATAAGAGAGCACGAGAGCTTGATCCCTCTTCAAATCATGAACATTTGTTCTAATATCTCTTCCTTCTTTCCCTTTCTCTCTTTATGTTTCATTCGAATTTCCAATCATTTCTTTCTGTCTCACACATCTGTGAAATTTCACATCTGGATGATTTGGAGAGCCAAACGCAATCGGATTTTCATAAATTTTAGAGAAAAAATTGTGTCTAAGAACTTTTTAAATCTTCGAAAAGGGAAACTCGAAGTATTTCTCAAGAAGATAATCTTCACCGAGAATAAATTAGATCAACTCATAGGGTACTGTAGATCTTATATTATTCAAAAGTTTCAGCCGTTTTCCGGTTTTATCATCTGAGTTTATTTGATTCGAATGCTCTTATGCAACAGATTTTGAAACACCAGCTCAATTTAGGAAGACTTCTCTGAATTTTAAACAGTTCATTTTATGGACCGCCCTCAAGGATAGTACTGTAACTATTCGAAGTCGCAACCTTCCTCATTTCTTTGAATACCATTATTTTCTTCACATTGTATCTCTCAGGCATGATCACACCCATTCTTCCGAATTGATTCATATTCTCACCATTCATTACATCATCGTGTTCACCCCTCTTTCTTCTCCTTCACCATACACAACATACTGGTCAACCCAGTCATTCTCTGCGGTCGTCCGCAGGTAACCGGCGGCAAGACTCTTTTCTCTGAGTCTCTCTGATTCTAATACTGTCTTAATCCGAAGGTCATCGGCTCCTCCCCTCCTCAGCCATCTTGTATTACCTACCCGCTCGTCGGCGATACATTCGTTTTTTCTTCCTATTTTGTGTCTGCGTCTCTTGATTCTTCATTATGTTTTCATTTTTCCTTATCAAAATGTCAGGGTGTTTATCAATAACTGTATGTGGACCCATCTTCTTGAAACGGCATGGAAAACAATATCAACCGAAAACCATTTCTTTTCTATTTTTTTACCCCGCAAATCATGTTCCGGTGCAATTGACGGTTTCAAGGTTTATGGTCATTTCCTGCCTTTTTCCACTCTTTCTATACCGACAAAATGACAGATGTTCAAATTTTACACTTGTTTCCTCCTCTCTTTTCCATTGCATTACGTTGGAAGAAAGAATCTTCTTTTTCATTCCTTCGGACCGACCTCTCTGAATAACACCTGTGACCCCACACGCCCGGTGTCACTTTTTTAAAACTGAAGCTTTGGAATGTTTCTTGTAGATTTGTTTTAGCTGGGATTTATTTTTTCAAAGTTTTTGATTGTAACCAATGTAAATCAAATGTTAAGGAATGTTTTTGAAATTCGATTTATTTGGAATATTTGAACCATCAAGTTCATTGAAATTTTTTTTTAATTGAAACTACAAGAGATGGTACCGTACCCTTGAAGGCGCACGCCCCAAACTGTTGAAAAGGTTCCGCTACGCCCAGTAAGTGTTTGATTTTCGATATGAATTTTTTCGCGTTTTTCAATCTGATGTCTTCTTGCATTTCTGAACACACTTTTATGGCGCAAGTCCGTTTTTTTTTTCATTTTTCGATAGAAACTCGACACTTTTCTTATTTTGTTCGAAAAAACTAGAAAGTGCGACCACATTTGCTCTTCTTTCTCTTCCCATTGAAAAAAATCGCCTGTATCTCCGGTGGCAAAACGTAATCATTGACATTTGGCTGAGGGAGACGATGAAAAAGAGCGAATGAAAAAATAATAATGTTAAACGACGACCACAATCCATTGAAGGAACATTCAGTACTTTGCGTCTCAGAATCTCTCCTTTGAACAGATTGCACGTGTGTTGATAGAATTGAATCAGTACTGCTCGTCTTCCTTCGAGAATCTTGTTGTGTCAAAGAGCAGAAGAGGCACTTCTAAAACTCGATTATGGGCGAAATGAAGTGTGCAGAGGAGAGTCCAATTGTTCATTCTATTTCAAATTGAACGACTTTTACTCACTAGATCTTCCGTTTCTTTCTTCGACCCGTTTTCAAGTCTAAATTCTACTGATAAACAATTGCTTCACACATTATTAAAAACTGAACTGTTAATAATGCTGAAAGCTTCTGGTTCTCATTAGAATCTAGAAGAAGATCGTCATCTACTTTTTCTCCTCATTGATGCTTGACTTCCTCCCGAGATGAAGACAACTAAACTCGTTCTTGTTTGTGTTTCTTCTTTATATTCCTTCAGTCCCTCTCTCTTCCTCTTTTCCTCGCTTACTTACACTTCTAAACCCTTCTCTCATCGGTATTCTTCTCTATAATTAATTATTAATATTCCAGAAATTATGCAAAAATGATGATATCAGAACGAGAACAATTGGCTTGCCTCGTGCAACAATGGAACGAGAACCGTCTCGATCTTTTCCATCTCTCATATCCAACGGAAGAACTCGAAGTGGAAGGCGTCATGAGATTCTATTTCCAGGTATAATTGTTTTTACTTCAGATCAAACCTTGTAAAATAAGAAAAGTTGGGGAAGTGAAGAGACAACACAAACACTCACATATATACGTATATGTATAAAACTGATCGGCAAATATATAAAGAAAGAGAGAACGGGCTGTGTTAAGCTTCTATGACCCATGTGGGAAAATATCGATGGTTTGACTGTAGAAATAGAAGGGAGAATGTGAGAAAGTGAACTGTCGGCTCTTTTGAAGTTTAACAACAAACAAAAATATGAAAAGATTTGGAATTATGGGATTGCTTTATAGACAGCTTTAATAAGTTAACAAGAAATTCTGCAAAGATATCATTTTCAGGACGGTGGTGAAAAGGTGTTAACAAAATGCGTTCGTGTTTCATCAACAGCCACAACTCGAGCAGTAGTTGATGCATTATCTGAAAAGTTTCTTCCGGATTTGAAAATGCTCTCAAATGACACATATTCATTATGGGAAGTTCATGAGAATGGAGATGAACGAAAGTTGGGAGACGAAGAAAAACCTCTTGTGGTCCAGTTGCAATGGCATAAAGATGACAGAGAAGGACGATTTCTGCTCAAAAAAGATAAAACAGCTCCAGTTTCACTGACGGTAAGACTGAATTTCTAATAATTTTGCCTTACTGTTCTTATAGAATATCCAAGAAACTGATCAGAAGAATTCGAGGTTCGCAAAGAAGAAGGACAAAGAGCCGAAAAAAAAGCATCAAAAAGAGTTCGGTAAGTGAATTGAAAAGTATATTCAAGTTTTAAACCAGATTATAGTTTCAGTACATGTGAACGGCGGACGAGAAGAAGCGCAATCGCAAGATGACATCTACAAACAAGTGCCATTCAACACATTCACTCGAACTATCTCGAATCCAGAAGCAGTTATGCGGAAGAGAAGAGAAAAGAAATTGGAGACAAAGTTAAAAGAAATGACATTTGGTTAGTTGAGTTTCAGAACTTTGAAAAACACAATATTCGTCAAATTTACAAAAAATCTGTTTTTTAGGTGGAAGTCTGAAAGTTTACGGTGGAGAGATCGTACCAACTCGTCCCTATGTCTCAATATTGGCCGAAATAAACGAGACAGCAGAGCGAATTCTGACGGCAGCATTAGAAAAATACGGATTGGAACACTCGCGAGATGAATTTATTCTTGTGGAGGTACGTCTTTCACTATCTACGTTTCTCATGATCTGATATTGTTGAACACAACCATAAAGTAAAGAATGTGGCGAAAAAGGGAACTGACTGATTAACAGATTGAAAACGTAAAAGAGAAACACGTATCGTTTTCGTTTTTCAAAACTTTTTTCATCTTCTTCGAGGCCCTAGTGGACAAATTGAAAGACTGATAATATCACTTTCGATTTCCAATTTTAAGTGTATATCTGACGTCACCTGCGTCTCACTATCTCTCCAACTGGAATAAGAAGAATTTGAAAACCCCTTTTGGGTCACTTGACGACCGAAAAAGACTATCAAGTCTTCAATTTATTCTAGTTTCCAACGTCTGAAACTACTGATATATTCTTTCTGTTTTAATATCCAAACATCTGGATGAACTCAATCCTATCATATTATGCCTCTATATCGTCAAGATGCAAGTAGTTGCTCAATTGACACAATTGATGAACTCTGTGAGCTTCAATATGAAACAGAGCAGCAACTGAAGAAGCAGAAGGCTCAGGCCGAAGAGCTTCAAAGAAAAAGAAGCAATTCTGGATTTGGAAAAAGGCTCACACGTCTTCTATCTTTTGAAAAAAGTCCTTCGACAAAAAAGAAACATCCGAAAAATACTGATGAAGACAAGCTAAAGCCAGCGAGAATTCTTATTAATTCTTTACGGAAGTTCACTCACAGCAGATCATCAGAGGTAAAATTCGCATTATTGAACGTTGACCTTTTTTGTCAAATAGACACATTCAACAAAGTGCCTCTTAACATCCTTATTTTATGTTTCGAAACTTTGCTTTTTTTCTCGAAATGTTCATAGTTCTCTGTTTGGAATTAGTGAAACAAATTGACTAATTTCCGCTCATCAACACTGGTCACAGTCAACTTTTATCGCTCATATCCCCTCTTTCTTGTTTTTCGAATCCGAAAACAAAATGTTCTCGAAGTTCAACTTGAAAAGTTCTTTCTTCTGTGAAACATTAAATCTCTCGCAAAAAGACGGTGATTTGCCACAATTTGGGTTTGCAAAACCCGTTTCAATTGAAGGGTGATTCAGAAGAAAAGATGCAAAAATGTTAATTATTTGTGTTCTGATTTTTATTTCAATAAAGCTGTTTTCAGGTGTCCAATGATGATGAGAGAAAAAGTATGTCGGATTTACGAGATATCGATGGGCGGCCTATACCACCTACAGAATGTCCATTATTTGAAATGACTGCTCGTGGTAATGGAGAGAATGGTTTCGATTCGTTTTTGGCAATTAAAAGAAAACCTCACGACTATCAGTAAGTCGAAATTATTGAAATCGAGAGCTTTCTAAAGTTCATACACCAGTTTAGTATTATTCTAAGCCACCAGAGAAGGTCAAAATTCCTTGTAAGCTTCATTGTTTATAAACAATTTAGAAGCGAATTGTCGAAAAGGACATTCCCTTCAAAGTTTATTTTTGGTAGTTCAGATTTATTTACGTTGAAAAGTTGAGTGGTTTTCAAAAATTTATCGAAAAACCTCCTTGAGACAAAAACCACTTTTATAACGGTGCGTTAATAAATTCATTTCAGAGTGCCATCCACTTCAGTCGTTCCCTCTTCGGTCACTCTGCCAATGTCTCCGTTGACCTCTCTTCCTCCTCAAATTGTCAATCTTCCAGTGCTTATTGTTATGAATAATGGTAATAGTTTGAAATCTTATTTCCTGTAATTTGAAGTTTATTCCAGAAGGACAACTTTCCACGCATCGCATCACTCTGTATGAAGGTGTTACAGAAGTTGGAAGCGATAGCCAAATGTCCAATTTTTCCCAACACAATATTTACGTGAGTGAAAAATGAAAAATTATTCAAATTGCTCATGAAGCAGTTCGTCTCCAAATAGAACTGATAACTTGAATACTTATTTATGGTAATCGTATGTTCAGCTTGACGGAGACGATATCCGTGGTCGACACGCTGCGATCGCCTTCATGGAAGGAGTAGTTACACTGACTCCATCGACTCGTGATGCTTATTTAGAGGTGAGAGATTTTCTTCGTCTTTTTTCGTTCCTTTCAATTACTATAATTTCGTTAGTCGCGAAAGATTCCGTTCCTTTCCATTCTTTTCTCACTTTCCTCCTACTCTTCCTTTTCTTTCCACAAGAGAATCATCTACTGGATCCAGAATCCAAGTTACGGTAACACTTATTTTCGTGTTATTATTTTTTTTATTCCTATATTATATGTGTGTCTATGAGACCACTTATCGTGACACAATTGGACACGCCTTTAGGGTTAGTTTGTGTGTATATTTCCCTTTTTTTTTTCATTTCATACCATCCGAAAAGCCTTTTCACGCACTCACTCATTTCATGTATACAGTCGTTTTTTGCACTCGTGTCCACTTTTCTCTGTGTGTAGTTTTGATGGATTCGCGGCCGACGAGCTTTGAAGAGCTTTTTGGATAAGGTGACTAGATTTTTCTTGTTGATTAGTTTTCTTTTAAAAGAGAACAGCTTGTAGAATCTTAAGATTTCCTAAATAGAATCCTTCTGCTCATTGTTCTCCAAAAGCGACTATTCAAATGTCAGATGACTGTACAAACATGCCCGAATGATTCATTTTAAAAGGTTTAGATGTCAGCTCATACATATATACTTCTTTTCTGAACACTTTTGAGACCACCAAAAAGAGTAATGCTTTATTGAGGATACCGTACTACACTTTTTGATTATAACAGAGTCTATGAAAACTGAACTCCTCTTCAAACAGCAAAAGAAAAACTCTTGGAGAACCAACAGAAATTGGTAACCAGAATCCTCCTCTCTTGCGTGCCTCACTTCACCCGATTTGCCCTCTCTTATTCTTTTCCGCGTCTTTTCCGCTTTGCCACTTTCCGCCCTCTTGTCTACCTTTTCAATTATCTGTTTACCTCCCCCTTCTCTCACAAAGTCATCATTGGTTTTTTACCGTGAGAGAGGAAAACCTCAAGATTTCAAATTTTGAGAAACTAACATCAGAGAGTCTGCTTTGGTCATTGAGCCGAGAAATTAATTTCTCGTAAATCTGACTAGGCTATACATATATAAATCCCCTTTCCAATTACACCACAATGACCTTTATGATGCTCTTCTCATCTCGCTTCCGTATTCATTTTATGGTTGTCATCACAGGGATATTGGATATTGCGTAACACACCGAAATTACCCAATAGTCGAAGGACATAACAGTTGAGATTGGCACTTGTCCCCTTTTACTTGTACCATCTCTTTCTCTCGCTCGTTTCCTTCCTCTTTCCATGTATAGTACACTTGTGTCTTCTCCAGCACTCGACGGAACTCAACCTCATGGATGGATGTATTTGTCGCATTTCCGTACAGTATATGCTCTCTCACCTATCTCATTGACTCTTATGCGCTGAAGCTTCTTTCCTCTTCTCCAAATACAAATTAAAACATCATCCCGTCTATCGCTATTCTACGACAGTTCTCACCTTCTCGTTTACCGCGCGGAAACGAGAGAGGGGGAGAAAAGACCCTATATGTGGTCATTGCGGCATTCCTTTTTCTTCCAAAAGTCTCTTCATTCAGATCCATTTCGCTTTCTTCTAAACGTTTTTACCGGCTTCTTCTTATACTTATTCTTCCTCCCTTCGCTCTTCCAAAATCCTATTTATTGGTGTTTCCTCAAACTTTCTGACAAAATTAGATCCTTCAGATTTGATATTCTTTCCCAGTAGAACCTGATTCATCCCCGTTTTTTCCCTTATCCCCATGAATATTTTTTTGTTGTTCATCCAACCGAAGTCATTGGAAAAGATTCTTCGGTTTTTAACGACGTTTCTTTTCTTGTTCTTCTTCATCGACGTCGACATTTCCTTCTGAATAAATTCTCATCTTATGATGTTGATGACGAGTTCTATAACCTTTCTTCCTCATCTTCAAGAAATAAGCTGTAATTATCTCGTGATAATCCTTCGCAACCGTCTTGGCATTCCGCCAAGAAGTCCTCATTTCCTTTTTGCAACAATTTACGAACCAAACATCTTCATGTTTCTCAAGTTTACATGAATAATGACCTCGAGAATTAGATGGAAACTTTGTTTGTATTATCCGACAAACCGCACCATCAGCTTAGTTGTTTTTTTTTCGTTGCCGCGTTCCGATCCATTTTTCTTCGTTTCCTCCCAAATGAAGTGTGCTGCTGTGAACAAGATTGGTCAGCAATGACGACGGTTCGGCGCCTTTTTTCGCCTTCTTCCAAAATTTTTCTCCTCATATATATTGGATTGTAGTCAGACGGTTCGGGATTCTCTATGACTGTCTAGATCTCTTTCTTGAGTTGTTCTCTGTTTAACCGTATGACCATATCTGGGAGGTTTGTGTGTTGGGAGGGTGTCTAGCTGCTGCATTTACCCAAACAGCAGCATTACGGCGCCTCGTTCCCTCAATCGTCCACACATTGTTGGTTTTTTGTATTACGACTCAACGACGACGACCAACACCGCTCCACCATCACTCGTTCGCGGATTCACACTTTTACCCAGTCGTTTTGTGTTTTCATAATAGATTCTGACTAGTTTTTATACCCCTTTCTTCAGTATATTCGTGAAACATTCAGGTACATTCTCAATAGTTGTGTTTTGAATTATTTACTGAATTCTTAGAAATCGAAAGTTACATAAACTCAAGAGTTCTGTCCTCTTGAGGCTATTCTAATTTAAAATTAATTTTCGCTTTTCCTTGATGTTCTCTGAGAAGTTATTGTTGTAATAAGCCTGGCTGCAACTTCTGTATTTCATCATCCTCCTTTTCACTGTTATTGTTTCTCGAACGCAACAATTCTATTCCATAACCTGCCTCCTATTATCAAAAGGGAGTGCCAAAAATCAAAGTTTCCGGAAAGTCTTCTTCCTTTCTCTTCTATTTAATACTGTCATTATCACCCACTTTACATCTCGTCGTTATTCGTGGTTTTATGGGTTCTTTTTGCGATCCGTCTTTCTCTCTAGTTGTTTTATTACTTCCATTGTAGGTATTGCGGTCAGTACGGTATTAGAATGTACTAAAACGTTTTTTAGACTTTGGAATTTTATATAAGGGGGAAAAGAAAAAAAAAGCAATTGGATGTAGCTGAGAAAGATTCGTAGAAGCAGCTTCAAAGTAACATAAAATCACAGTTATAATTAGGTAGCAGTCCATTTTGCGAAGTCAGAACATGTTTGTCAATTAATTGGCATTCCTCTCATTTATCCTTCTTTTTCTTCTTCCACATTTCTTTCTCATTTTCGCATTCTTCTCGCTTTTTTCCGCTATTTCTTTTGCTTTCTTATATGGCGGCCGCAAAGAAACGGCAGTGGTGATGGTGGTGGTGGTCAGCTGTATTATAATATCGGAATCCCCGATCAATTTCTAATCGAGACATTCTCTCTTTCTCTTTCTCGACCTCCGCTATATTCGTTTTCTAATCTGTGTCTCCCTTTTCGCATATTTCCCTTGATTTTGAGAAATGACGACATCTTCATTTTGAGTAAAAGAAAAGAACCCGATCAAGATTATACATTCTTCCAAAATTCCAATCAAGATTACATCTTCTCATTTTTTTAATAGATTTTTCTTTTCACCTTACCGAATTGTTTGGTGAACTTCAGTAATTTGCTTTGAATCTAGCCACCATTGGTTTTTCAATCGAAACTTAATTTTCAGGTGAACGGCCAACCACTGATGCAGACGGAGATTCTTCGAGACGGGGACACAATACGAATTGGAGCCGATCATTTGTTCAAATTTAGTACTTCTCCACAAAACAGTAATCAGAGACATTTCCAGCAGCAGACTTATCCAGAAATGGTTCGTTGTTTAAAAAATAATTGGTCTAATAGAAAGGCACGTAGTGGGAAACTACATAGCTTCCGAAAGTTGAATTTTTATAATTTTTAAAAATGTTTTAATGGCATTATCAAACCTTTCAAGAATATGACGACATGCCGTTCTAAAAAAATATTCATAAAAAAGTTCAATTCCAACTTATCTTTTTCATAGTTGAGTGCAGCAGGACTCCCCCTTTTTTGTAATCATGTATAAGTATTTGTCGAAACGTGTGACTCATTCCACTCATATTCATCTATGAATTCCTTTCTCCTCCCTCTCCCATCTACAACTTTTCCCTCTTTCATTTCAATCCATTTACAGGTTGATTCACGTGCTTCAACTGCCAGGTGTGCACCATCTGATTACTGTAGTCTACCACTGAACGGAACACAAAACGGAGGAGGTGTTGGAAATAACGACTACTATCCGCCCAGGTGCGTTTTTTTTTTATTTAAATGAAATTTCAAAAAAGTACTCCTGGAGCCATATGTCTTTTCCTTCTTTTGATCGTACACACTCTCTCCCTCCTCTTTTACACAACAATATGTATATGGAGATTGTAGTAAAAAGGAGGTGGAGACACATATCAAATATGCAGAAAAGTACAGAGAAGAAGAAGAAGAGACCGCAAACAGTAATATGCAAAATGAAGCCGTTCTCTTTTCACATTTCACACACTTGTTGCCATTCGTACATGTGTGGATCACTCTTGCTCTTCTCTAAAGAAATTCTGAAAATAAAACCCAAATTTCGAGAACTCGGAAACGAAAACAATTTCTTCTAAACTTAACGAGTTGAATTTTCGATTTCCTGCTCCAGAACTTTCTCCGTTTTGGACGCACAAATTACAAGCTTTTGAACTACACCACCAATAATTTTTCCTTCCTCTTTTGTCATGTTCCTTCTGCTTCTTCCTCTTCCTTCTCCAATTGAAGCTTCAACCTTTTTCTCCTTTTGTCAATATTTTCTTTTTTACTACTCCTTTATAGTAAAAGAAAAGAAAGTTTATGAGATTTTGTATCCGTGCTCTCTCCCTCAAAAATGTCCTTTTTATCCTTTCCTTCATTGCTTTTCCTTTTTATTCTTCTCTATTCTCTTACTCACTCCATCATCATCATCACAGTCATCATCGTCATAAAAGTGTGTCTGTTTCATTGTGGCGGTAGTTTTGTCAATGTTGTTGTTGTTTCAAATTGACAAAACAATGACTACTAGAACTACTACTATGCACCCCATTTCCTTCCGAGAAAAGGTGTATAGCTATTATGAGAACAGAGAAAGAGTCACCTTTATTTGACCCAAACTGAATTATTTATTATGGACCGCCTCCCAGAAATTCGGAAAAGAATTGGGCATCTTTCTTACTGGTTCGACACATTCAGCCGTCTCGAAGATTAGAAAAATAGAGCTCCTTATCCCAATTAGCATATCCCTTCTCTAATTCTATCTCTCTTATTCTATCACACGATTTATGAGGCGGCCATTCAAAGAGCACAAAAGAGCCTCCAATACGCCGCTTTTTTGTCATATAACGAGAGTATGACCCATCAAAAAGGACACCTTTCAAAAGGTAATAACCACTCCCTTCTCTCTCTCTTTTTTTTCTCTCCTTTCTCTACCCGATTTTCGAATATTTTATGTTAGGAATTTATTGCTCTTCGTTCGCTCTTTTCATTCCCTCCTCTCTCCCTATATTCCTTTCTTTTCCGATTGATTACGACTATTTCTCTTCCTCTCGTTTCTCCCAACTCTGATAACACAGAAAAACGCATGTCATCACTCAAATTTTACCGCCTAGTTGTTGAATGAATGGATAAGTGGTTTAGAGTTGGAAAGAAGAAAAACAACTGAAAATAAGGGTGGTCGCCTAGGAGAGAATAAAAGTGGGCAGAACGTAGAGTAAATTGAATAGGTTTTGTTATTTTGGTTCCAAAAAATGAATGTGCTTCTGCCTTTGTTGAAAGTTTTGCTATAATTTCCAAAGTTAGCTTCTACTGTCCTGGATTTTCCTTCAATTTTTCACATAATCGCATGAAATTAGTCACGGTCAAGCTCCTAAAACTTCTGGAATGTAATTTCCCCTCTTTTTTGTTGACTCATACCATCTCGTTTCTTTGGTCACAGTTGAATAGTTCATGGGTATTCCGATAACCTTCATTTACTTCAACCACCTTCGAGACATTTCCTCTTTTTTTTGAATAATCGATACAAAGTGTTGCCAGTGATTTGATGATAAGAATAGAAAGAGAGTAATGTAAATATGTCGCTGAGAAGTTGGAAAACGAAGACCGTCTCCTTTTAGTGAGTCATCATCAACTCTTCCCTTAAAATATGCAAGTGTGTACATTCATCCACAAACTTTTTTTCTTGATTTTCATTTTGAAAAGTCAATCCGCATTCCTTTCTTTTTTTTCTCGGATTCCTCTTTTTCTCTTGATGACAAGTATGATCATAGGCTTGAATCGTCTAGCTTTATTTGCTTTATTCGGTGTAAAAAGGCGAGAAAGACGTTTTGTTGATTTTCCTGTCTTTGTGGGTGGTAAAAGATAGGTTTCGAAAATATGTGAACAACAAGCAGAAACTATACAGGCTTCATGAGTTTTGAAATATTAGTAAACTCATACAAAACTTCTTTTTTCTTCTCTTACTCATAGTTGAATGAAAGCTTGACCCAGTCAGTTAAAATGTGAACTTCTCTCCGTCTCTCTATCTTCTATACTCTTTTCTTCTCTTCCTATTCATTATTGAAACTAGCACCAAAAACAGATGCGCCGTTTCAATTCCGAATCTCGTCTACAAACAGAGACAACATTCGGAGTCTCGTCTCCATCATCTCCATCTCCCTTCTCCACATATCAGAATCAGCCACGTCCAACTCCAGCTGCTCGTTTATTCTACCATAGAAGAGCGGCTTCAACTGATCAAGAGCCAGTATCCTTGGAGCCTGTTCCACGTCCCCGTCGTGTCACTTTCTCGCAACCGGTTGACTCAAAACCGCCGATCCCTATACCGGTCACTCGTATTCAAACACAAAAATCGAATTTCAGTGCTAATCAACTTAAAAATCTGTAAGATATAATGGCTCCAGAACTATTTTGAAATTCCAAAAATATCTACAATCAGGCAAAATCTATTTTTGACTTTTAAACATTTCAGTATCTCTGGTTCATCAGTATCATCATCCCGCCAAGAAGACCTTATGATGCATTCCAATAATAGTGAGTTTTTATTATATTTCTTCTAAAAATTACATCTTTGTTGTCTTCAGATATCTTGCCACCGTACTCCACAAACTCTAACGGATTCTCTTCAAAAATGGCCCAAGAACCAGTTCACATTCCACTCTCGATTCAAATTGGAGACTATAACGTCTGGGACTTTTTGGCAGAAGTGATGTCAAACCGAGCAGCCACGTCGTCAGAAATGTCATCGTTCCGTCTTTCGCCTGCATATTCACTCTATTTGGCACTTCGATTCTTCCATGAACACAGTAAACCCTACACTATGCAGTTCTTTTCAAGGATTGAGTCAAATTTCAAGCAGATTGCACAGGTAAAAATTACATCTTGATAAGAAATGCGAATAAGTATCATTTACTTCAGGAGTGCAACTCAAAAGATGACCTGATCTTTTGGCTTGCCAATGCATCAGAATTCAACCATCTCGTTGAACGGGACATTGAATTGAAATCCTCTAGATATGGAAAAGTTTCAATCGAGATCGAAAGGATATTCCGTCGACTTGTTCTGATTCTGAAGGGATTGATTCGACCTGCTGCTCGTGCTCTTCTCGATATTCATCTAAACGATCATGATGCTACAGGAGAGATTATTCATCTTCTTGATACAACAATGAGACAAGCAAGAGTTTGTGGACTAAATGCTGCTCTGACTATTCAATTATGTGGACACCTTCTTCATATGGTCAATGCCTTCGTTTTCAATAGTCTGGTCTCTGTTGAACTACCTGTATCTCAGTTGACAACTCGTCTCGGAAAATGTCTCCAGTATCGTATTGAATCAATTCATCGATTCTGTGAACGAATGGGAGTTGAGATGGCTGCAGAGTGCCATCTGGATAGAACAAGGCAAGCTGCAAATCTTTTGGCTGCTCAGAAAAATGACGTGGCTACTCTCGGTTCCACATGTTATAAGCTGAATAGTTTGCAAGTTGTGCATCTTTTGTCCGGATTTCAACCAGAAAACGGAGAGATTCCATGCGATAATGACATAATTGATAGAATCTGTCATTTAGCTGAAAAACAAGCAGATGTGTTGACATTGGAAGACGGTCAGAGGTTGACTTTGGAAGAGTACGAAGATCTCAATCTACCATTCCTAATACCTCAAGATGGTTACTTCATCGAGCAATTCAAGACAGTTCCAGATGGATTGCATCAATATTTACAGCAATTGCAACACAGAAGACTTTGTCTGAGTGTTTCAATGACTCCTTCTCAATCAACACATCAACCACATCCATCAATGACGACATCTATGCATGCAATGCACATTGGAAACGGAGATGCTCACGAAAACCATAATCAAACTCACTACAATCAACAATCGCAACAACATCAACAACAACCAATTGTTCGAAGTGTGTCACAAACCACACTGACCAGTATTCCAACAACTCAATTCGTAAGTTTATTTTTAAATTTTCTATTCGAAACTTCAAAGTTCTCAGGGCGACAGTTTCGGAAGCTCTGCTTCGGATATTGTTTCTAAAGTCACGCTAAGAAAGAATGGAGGTGGAATAGGATTGAGTATAGTCGCTGCTCAGGTAATTATTTTCAAATTTTTGGAAAAAAATTGTACGTAACTAATACTGAATGAATGTTTCAAATTGTTGTTCCCAACAAGTAATTTGATCTCTGGATTAGCCTCTTGCGAGAGATGAAGCCCTAATAACTAAATGAAGCTAATAATTAGGTGCAACTATACATTCAAAGAGATTTGGATTAAATCAAATTGGCATCAGTTATATTCCTTCTTGTCTCTCTTTCTCTTTCCTCTTATTCTCCTTCTGAATGCATAGTAAACTCGGTTGCCGTCACGATTTCCGGGTGGCCGTTTTTCATAGTTTTCGTTTTGAAGGATAGATTTTTATCGGCCGGTTTCTTTTTATATCTAACCCCATACTAGCCATTTCTCCTCCTTCGTTTTCAACTACTAACTTATTCTGAATTAGGTGAACAAAATGGTTTTTATTGGAATATATCAGGTCCGGAATATCAAATATTTATGCTTGAAAGCGTTCTTATGGCTTATTATAGGGAGTTGGAGATCGTCAAATGGGAATTTATGTGAAGAAAGTGGTAGAAGGAACACCAGCAGCACAAGATGGAAGACTTGAAACTGGAGATCAACTTATGAGTGTAAATGGACATTCATTGATTGGAATTTCACAGGAAGAGTAAGTTATTTTTTTTAATTCTGAACAAATAGAACTAATCTTCACATCCGTTTCAGTGCTGCTCGTCTCATGACCCAAAGCGGAAATGAAGTTCATTTTGAAGTGAGAAAACGAGCCGCCCTTCGAAATGGATTAAGCAATTGGCTTGGACCACAGACCCCAACTACTTCAACTACAAATGGACATTTCGTTGTCCCATCCCCATCTACTGTTCCTCCACCACAGTATCCACCAAGCTATTCGAATGTTGGACGTAATGGATCATACGATGCTCCACACCCACCAAGTTATAATCAAAGATTCAATCAACCACAACAAGGATCTGTGGTAAATGGACAATCGGGTAGAAATAGTGCATTTGTGGCTCCTCTTTCGAATTCTTCTTCAAATGCATCGAGTACTCATTTACAACAGCACTATGCTCATCATAACATGCACCATGCAATGGGATCAACAGGGGTTGATCCGAATGCAAATAAGCATTATAGAAGCTCGTCGGCTAGTGATTTGCAACAAGATGTAAGATTATTTTGTTCTGCATTGGATTCTTACGATAGCATTTTTCAGCCAAACGCTTCCTTCTCCCAGTCGTCAATGACTGGAAGTGCACGTAGTTCTCTGTTTGATAAACTTCCACAGCACTACCGTCACTCAACTCGTCCCACAGTAATCCAGCCAACTCGTCCAGGAGCCCAATCACCTTCTGCTCTTCGAAAAGGAGCACCATCCCCTGTCAATGTCTCGACGACAAGTAACTTGTATCGACCGACGTCTGCTTCGAATCTATTTGCTCCACCAAGAAATTCAGGAGGACTCGTTGGATATTCGAGTAATGCAGCTCGCGAGTCGACACAAGATATTCATAGAGCTGTAAGTTGAACACTTTTTGGTGTTTGCTGTGAGAGTGTTTTTGCAGTGTTATAACTTCTTTTTTCATCTTTCCAACTCAATTTCTTTTCTTTTCTTTCTCCTAACCCCAGTTTGTTTAGCTCAACGAATTGGAACTCAACTCTCCACTGGCTCGATCAACACCAAATCATGATGAGAGTTACAACAACAACAGTAGTTATCGAGTGCCACCTACCGTATCCAATTACGCTCCTCTTCACTCAATTCGACCTGCTAGCATGTACGGCTACAATAGCCCATCGTCTTCTTCAACGGCTACAGGAACTACAGTAATCCCGAATGTTTTGGGAACATCTTCTCATAGAAATACATCAAATATCACTGCATCTCCGTCTTCTTCTAACACCTCACCCCGAGTGAATGTGACATTGGGTGGAGCTGTCAGCTCATCAAGATCTCACAATAGATCTACTTCTTCTTCACAGGAACCTGCAATTGTTCGACCTGTTGACCTGAATATGCCAAAAGCAGTACCTGCTTCAATAAAAGGAGCAGTGCCCACTGCAATAACTCAGGTTTGTTCATCATTAAATATTTTAGTTGTAACAGTAATATTCAGAACGAATAACTAGATAACGGTATCATTACAATTCTCTTCCGAAGTTCATGCTTGTATAGTAAGAAGTTTTTTTTCAGGCACTACAACTGAAACAGAACGGTGGTGGCCCAGTACTTCGACAGATCCGACCAACTTCTGGACTTCGTGAACGTCTTCAAGATGCTGATATCAGAAATCTAGAGAAGACGAATACTGCTTTAATGAGCTATGAAGCTGTGAATGAAGAACTTGATCGACTCGATACGAAAGGAACGACAATGACAGATGAAGAGCAAAGAAGATATCGAGAACTATTACAAGCAGTTGCAGAACAGAGTCGAGCACGCAAATTACTATCAGAAGTGCGAGCACCATCTCATCATCAAGAAAGAGATATTCCGATTCAAGTTCAAAAAGAGCAATATCGATCGGAAAGTCGAAGGACTGAAACGATGATTGATGATGTTCCACATTCAAGTTCGAGTGTTGAGAATGTGTCGCCCGTTAGTCCACCGGAAAGCCGAAAAGTACAATTTATTGATGAAGTCGTACAGTATCAGACACCAACTACCAATCATACTGCTACATTCTTTGCTGCTGATGTACCCGTTCTTGATTCACCTGGGGTAAGTTTTTAAGTTATGGTATTCGAATCAGGAATATAGTTCAAAATTGCAGATTGTCGGAACAAATGAAATCTACAGAGATCCACGTCAACGTCGTTTGAATGAACTTCAGGATCGCAACAAGACTTCTGGAAATGGTGCTGATGGAGCAAAACTTGATTTTCGTGACAAACAACGTCTTTTCGCTCGTCAAATTGGAGAAGACACAATTCCACGCCAACGAATGGATGTGAGTAGTGCTCAAAGACTGATTGAGACTGATCTCGTTGCCGCAACTTCCCCATCTTCAACAAATCTAAAGCCATAATTCTCAAATTTGAATTAAAATTCTATATATTGTTATCTGAAACTCCGACCGTTTTAACTGAAATTAATTCGTCAAACAATGCTCTCTAGCATTCATTTTTCTTGTTGTACACACCATTCGCCCACATCTTTCTCATCGCTCACTAATCGGTTATTATGTATTATTTTCGCTTCTTTTTTCCTCCTTTTTTCCGGCTTATCATTGAAATATTTGCATTTTATCAGAGAAAAAAACAAAAAATTTATGTTTCTTATAATTCGTGTCCCATTCACCCTGCCCACATACTACCATGTTCCCTTCCACCCCTCTTCCTCGCCACAAATCATTGGACCTAAAATCGAATTTATTTCAATTCCAAAAGATAAAAAGATTAGTTTATGTTGTTGTACACACAGATAATATGATAAACGGAAAGATCAAACGAATCATTTGGAATAGAAAAGACAAAAGTGTTTTCATTGAAAGGTGATCTTGTTTATTATCACTTTCAAAGCAATGCGGATATCATTTGTAAAACTGAATAAAAAAAATCAAAAGAAACATGGAATGAACGGAATGATCTTAGATTTTGGATGTTTTCAATTGGTTCTGAGAGGTACCGTAATTTTACAGTAACCCATAATCTCACTGAAAGCCATAATTTGTGAGCCCCCTATTTTTCTAATCTTTTATGTTGATGGCGCGATCCTTAACTTAGATTACCAATAATCTCAACTCTACCTTCCTTTATTTCAAGTTCTACAGTAAGCAGACTAAAACTTATTTCTCAACTACAGCGCTCATATACCGTAAAACCTGTAATAGAGCGGCCCCTTTAATGGAACGGCCTCTTTATTTGAGCGGCCCCACCGGAAGCTTGGTGAACAATAGAGTGGCACCCTTTATTAGATCGGCCTCCCTCAAATAGAGCGGCATATTCTCGGCAGTAGACGTTATGAAACCTGCTTGATTTAATGTGAAAAAAGCATTAATAAGTTGTTTTTTCCCAAAAATCGGTTAGCTCATTAGGCATTTTTTGTGATAAAAAATTTAATTTGACAGTTTTTGGCTAATTTTCGGTGTAAAGTCGTAATACTTTGAATATCAGAAACCGTCATTAATATAAAATCGGGTATCGAAATATAGAGCGATACCCTCTGATATAACGGCCCCCTTTGATACAGCGGGCCCTTTAAAGATGTAGTAAAAAATAGTGCGGCCGGTCGTTCTATTACAGGTTTTACGGTAGCTTCAACGCCAACGGCACAAAAGTCTCTTCAAATCAATTTTCAATTGATCTCGTTTTCCAAAATACAAGTTCATATATTCTACAAATCTACAGTAATCCTGAAGAGGAGGAATACAGGTCCGATCGGATTCTCACGGTACGCCGAAACAGAGTTATCACGAAAATCAAAATAAAATCAGAATGTTTCTCGATGGGATCTTTGTGTTTTACTCTTCTTCTTCCTCTTCTTCTCACATCTCTTCCGATTCATTTGAAGGCGTGAATATCGGGAAATCGAATTCAAAAGAAAATAGTCACAATTTCTATGATTTCGTCACGGGATTCATTGAGACTAGATCTCTTTACGTTTGCAAACGGATTGGTTTTTTTCACGAACCTACAGTATTCTAGTTTTTGAAATGAAATAGAATGAATTGAGAAGAGTGTGCAGAGAATGAGAAGAGAATGCTTCGGAAGATCAAAGTGGGTGCATTTTGATACACCTTTTTCATTTTTATCTTTCTTCAATTTATTCTTTTCTTCTCCTCTTTCTATTTCTTTTTCCTGTTCAATAAGCTTTTGTCTTTCTTCTGAATTCAATAGAACAGGTATCTGTATATAGGTCAATCTCTTCTTTTCCTCTCTTTTATCTTCTTTTCCCTTTTGGTTTTGATAAAATTGTCTCCGATCAGAACCCATTTCAATTGATCGTTCATCGACCAATGACGTCTTTCAAAGTCTAAAATTAGATGAAAAAAGAAGTCAATTTATTTGCACTTTCTATTTATTTCCATTCAAATTCGTTCTCTTCATACCGTTTCTCTTCCAATATGGCGAAAGATCAGCATCACAATGTTCCGAATGGAAGCTCCGCCCACTTTCTCTCCTCTCTTCATAATCGGAATTCGTTGCATTTTGTTCCCCCTCCCTTCTCACTTTTTGATCTTTCGTTTCGGTGCAAACACTTGTACCATAACATTTATTAGTTCTTATTGTGATATTTTCAGAAGGGTCTTCCTTCAGAATCCCAGAACTATTTCATTTGTCAAAATCAAATCTGTCGTATCGAGGGAAGTTTTAGATTTGCAATTTCCACTTATTAAAATCAAACACGATTTCACATTTTTATCTCTGGGGTTACTGTAGCTGAACCATTTTTCCAACTTCTGAGGTCCGTTACCATGGATACGCTAAGGCTTTTTCCGTTCATTTCTTCATTTTTATTCTTACTCGTGACTGTTTCGAAATTTTCTTTCTTTCTTCACTTTCAATTTCCATTTCTTTTCAGAATCCACTGATTAATCCATCTTCTACAGTATCTCCTCGGGCCGTTGTGCCACGTCATTGAGATATTCGAAAAAGGAGAAAAAACAATCTCAAATTACAGTATGCGATACATTAAATGTTTGAACGAATTGCTATTCCGCGTATAAAACTTGCTGATTTCTCACTTTTATTCGTCTTAATTTTCCTGATTTCTCAGACAAAAGGTATGCTTTTTCCATTCTTTTATATGCTCAATAACATATTTTTAGGTCATTCACGAGAAGAAGACAGAAGTTTAGAAGAGGTTCCACGTGGAATTTATCACTTCAGTGATACCGATAGAGATATTGAAACGAGCTTTAAAATTCCAGATTTTGAGGCAGTGAGCTATTTTTCAAAAGTTCAGAAGAAATAATCATTTGAATTTTAGTTGGATCCAATTAAAGTGGCATCGGATCTGATGTCTTCTGCAATGAAAGTGGATACAAAAAGAAAAACTTTGGCGGGAATTCAAATGCCATTTTCTTTAACTGGAAGACCAATGAATCTACAGGTTTGTTTAAACATTTTTATTCGGATTTTGAAAATTTAAAATTGGAATGGGATGTAAAAGAAGATTTATATTTATATTTTAAAAATGACCGATTTCTTGATTTTGAGATAATAGAAAAAGTTAGAAACAAGAATATAGTAAGTAGCCAAAAAGAGTATAAAATCATGATGAAAAGTATGAAATGAAATTGGAAACCAGGAACTCTTTTTGGAATAAGGAGACGTCGTTTTAATATAGATGTTTGTGGGAGAGAAATCAATGAAACAACTATTGAATTTCAGATAAATGGAGAATCTCATGATGCAGTTAGTTTAGTTGATGATCCAAAGAAAAATGATGATAAGAAGCCAGAAATCAGAAGATCCGATATGAATTCAGAATCTCGAAAAGCTTTTTTAAGAGCTCGTCAAGTCTGTTTGGAGCAATCCGCAGATTCTTGTGATGAAGCATTAGATACATTTCATCGAGTTAGATATGGAAAATCATTGTTGATAGGAAATGAAGAAGAAAATGGAGAAACAGAACAATATCGGAGTATAATTGAGAGAAGATTAAAAGAAGCTGAAAAGGTTGATTTTTGATAGTAAACCTCTATTACAAGAGCATATTTCCAGACATCACCATCAACATCCACACCATCATCTTCTGATTCAGAGGATTTCACTAATTCCGAATCTCGAGAAGAATCAGAAGATAACGACGAAGAAGACGAAGGAGATAGAATAGAAAGTACCACCACTAAATCCACATCAAATCATCGTTTTTCTCATATCACATTACCAAAATATCATGACAAAGCAAACAGTTTTCTGAGAGATATTAACTAGTCATTTCATGTTTTAAACATATTTCTTTACAATATCAATAAAAAAGAGTTCAAATCATTTATTCGAGAGTTTCAAAGACTGTACTTAGTGGTTACTGTAGACAATGGTTTTTCTGCATTCGTATTTCCATTCGAAATAATGAAGATGTTGACCTAGAAAAAGAAGAAATTTGGACGCTTACTTTGAGAAAATGAACCTTTGTGTAGAGACGTTCCAATGGCCACTCATTGAATGATCTCTTCCAGATTACCTTTGCCATAGAACTAGCATCCTTAACATGTTCATTCGATATGCCCTTCTATTAGAGTTATGTTACCTTTGGTGTTTTAGGTTCAATTTGTTCTGGCAATCTGAGACATTCGACAGCCATTTTGATACGTTTCTGAGTATATTCTCCAATTGATAATGGCCAATCATCAGATGAAATCAAGAATAATTTAATAACTTTTCTCTCTCCAGTCTTCAGAATACCACACGATGACTCAACACGAAAGATCTTTTCTCTTGATTTGATGTTATAAGTCACCGGATACGGTTCACGATTTTCGACGAAGAAACGAACGAAAAGTGGAGTTTTGTATCCATTTTGAGAATTGAAACAAAGCCATCTGAAATTTCGAAATTCAGAAGACGTTCAGAAAAAAGAAGACGTTACCTCGGATAGACGATAAGATCACGTTCCGGAGAAGTGCAATGCATTTTCAACGTGGATAACTCGGCCGATGTTTTTATCTTTTTCTCTGGAAGTGTCGTTTTTCGAATAAATGTTATGTCAACATAGAAAACGAACCACTTTCCACCACAAGTGCCATTTTTCGAGTTTCTCTTTTTGCTGGTTAAATGTGAAAATGAATTATTCTTAAAGAAAGCATTTATTCATTTGAAAAGTTTCACGTAAATCATATAATCCAATTTATCAACATTTGTTTACTTTTTGAATTCATTTGGATAGACAGTCGGAGCATGAGTTGGCCAACGAGTCGGTTGATATGTGGGTGAAATTGTTGGATGAATTGGTCTACATTGGCCACGATTATGATCACAAGTTAATTTTGATTGATCCCAAATGGTTCCTTCTCCACAACTCATTTGGGTCCACAGCCCTAAAATATCAAATTTCACTTAAAAAATTAACTTCCAATACAGCTCCACAACAAAAATAATTGTAAAAAATCAAACCTGAAGCACATTTGTAGAAGTTTTTGCAATTGTAAATATCTGGTTTATATCCATCTCTTCCTCCAGATTCTTGACACATTCCATAATATGGAGTAGTGGTTGTAGTTGGCCATTGAGTTGTTCTTGTTGGTGGATAATATGTTGTTGTTGTTTGAATATTCATACACATTCCTTCAAATTCAACAAAAACGGCTCCAGGATGACATGATCTGATAATAAAACGTCTTCCATCTGAAGTGCACTCCTGGAATTTTCTATTATCGAAAACATAAGGAATTCTTTCTCCTGGACGACAGAATCTATGTGGTGGAGAGATGGTTGGAGATGAAACAAATACACAGAATCCACTCTGAAAATGGAAATTTGAAATGTTTTATAAGAATAACTCAACTCACTTCATGATCATAGATATAATTGATTTGACATATCTCGAGAGTCCATCTTCTATTCACACATTTAAAGAACTTTTGAGGGTCAGATTCATGTCTTCGTTGTTCTTCTTCCACGTGGCAACGACCATGGTGAGCTGAAAACGTTATGTTATGTTGAAGAAATCTTCTGGAAACTTACAATTTGTGGCAGAAGAAGCTCCTGCTACCAACAGTAGAAGAAAACAGAAGAGAAACATTTCGAAACTGATGATTTCATTTTGATAGCTCTTCCCTTTTTATAGAAATCAACAACAATGGATGGTTTCAACTGGAAAATGAAACATGAAAAGATGAGTAATTCATTGTTTTTTTTGGTATTGAATTCCAGACAATTCGTCATTCATAAAAGTTTGAACAATAGATCCGGAAGTTCGGAAAACCACTATTTTGTTTCATGTTCTGCAGAACGTCCGCTTTATCTTATTGGCAAAAAATCTTGTGACAACTGATCGGAACTTTTCATTTAAATTTTATTCCAAATATACAACACGGTCAATGGTGAAACATTTCCAGGCTTTTCGTTTTATGAAATGGGTGATACACTTCTTGCAATCGATGGGGAACTCGGCTTTTCATTCTTCTTTAAAACAGTTTTCATTGGCCCTGAATCATTCTCTTCAAGTAACCAATAAGTCTTCATTACTCCTTTTCCTTTTATTATAACTTCTCCTCTTTCTTCTGTTCTGAATCCTCCAACAACCTGTGTTAGAAGATGATTCGCCTCTGTGGACACGTGAATTCTTCCTGCTGAAATTTTAAGATCCCTTAACTTTTTGATCGACTGATACCTACGTTTTCCATTACTTTCCATTCGACTTGCCGTATTGACTGCATCTCCAAATAGACAATAACGTGGCATTGTTAGACCAACAACCCCAGCAACAACGGATCCTGAATCAAGAATTTCGGAAAGAGTTTTGGATAAAAAAAACTAACCACAATTAATTCCAATTCTTAGATTAATTCTTTCATTTGGCATATGAGATATTCTAAATTGTGATAGACTTGATAGAAAACCCAATGACATTCGAGCAATATGTCGAATATGTTCATTTCCATTTCGATGTGGTAATCCAGAAACACAAAGATAACCGTCTCCAATTGTTTCCACCTAAAATACTAATGTACTGGAGAATGAGAGATTGTCTAGACCTTATAAACATCATGTTGTTCTATAATACTATCAAATATTGTATACAAATCATTCAGAAGTTGAACAACTTGAAGAGGAGTGCATTTGCCAGCAAGATTTGTGAATTGAACGACATCTGAGAAGAATATTGTGACAAGTTCAAACGTTTCTGGTTCGATTGCGATTCCAGATTTCAGTTTTTCAGCCACTGTTCTGGAATAATCTTTTGGAATGTAAGCTACTTTTTGATATTGAGCATCTAAAATTCTTCTTGGGACTCCTGCATATCTCACCTGGGTAACATTCTATACAGTAATAAATCTGACTTCTTCTGTTCTGCAACCAATTCTTTCGTTCTTTCTGATACTTCCTCCTCTAGATTTGTAGCATAAGTCTCTAACATATTAAACACATGATCCATCAAATTTCCTTTTTTCCCATCATTCATTCCTTTTAAAAGACTTTTCACTTGATCAATCGATGGTCTTTCTGATGGTTTTTCAGTCCAACAATCTCTTATTAAATGAATGAGAGCTGGATTAATTCCCAATGAATCATCAACTAAAAGTGATGGTCGAATTGCATTGAAACCTCCTTTCTTCAATTGATATATTATTTCTTCTGGTTTCTCTTTTCGATTATCCAGATCAAATGCAGATGATCTTGTTATAATTTCAGACGAAATAACTCCAAAACTATAAATATCACATTCAGTTGTTCTCTCGATCATTTCATCTCTTAATATCTCTGGAGCATTCCAAAGCATTCCTCTTTTACTAATTTTATCGAATTTTCGAATCATTGGAATCCCGAAATCTGATATTTTAATTTGCCATCGATCATCAATAAGACAACATCGAGATGTCAAATATCCATGAGAAGTAAGAATTGAAGTATGAATGAAAGAAAGTCCATTTGCAATATCTCGAATTAATGAAAACATGAAAAAACTGTCCATTTGCATTGAACTTCTATCGATGACGTCAGATAGAGATCCTCTCGAACAATATTTCCAAATTGACATAAACTGAGGACCATTTAAAGATAATCCAATGAATTTATTTAAATTATCATGGTCGAGACTCCTCATCTGAAATAATGGAATACTTTAACTGATTAACCTTCAATTACCTGTCTTAACAGTGTCCTCTCTTCAATAGTCAAATGTGTTCTTGTCTCATGTTTATTAGCAGCCACTATCTCATTCTTAAATTCGTAAACTTTATCGCTTTCCGTTTCAAAAATCTTCTCACATTTCTCACCTGATAAAGGTAAAATATGAATCGTGATGTTTCAGTTCGACTCTCAACTGTCAGTTTTGTAGACGTAGATGGTCCGCTGGCAAACGAACGCTGGCTTAACTCCGCTTTAGACTGAAAAAATGAATGATTACCTTTTATTGAAGGGCATTGCTTACTTTTTTAGCAATCGTCTGTAAATGGGCGGCATCCACATGCCACAACTCATCTTGGCGCTCTATTTCCTTTTGTTTTTGTCTGAAATTTTCATATTTTGTTTCCGATTTGTCCTATTTTGATACCTGATTGCATAAAACACCCCGCCAATCGCTGCTCCAATAGCGAACATAAGAAATAGAACAATAATAATAACGAAGGTCAAATAATCTCTAACGAAGTTAGGTGGACATTGATTTCCAGTAAATCCACAAATTGGTCTTTCTTTTGGACGTTCTCTTCCATTCCAAATATCATATATTTCATCTACATATAATGCTTCAAATTCAATCGATTGATTATTAATAATAAGTCTTCCATAGGTTTCCGGAAGTTTCGATGAATTCAATCCAATCATTGTGATAACTGACGTTCGTGCAGAGTCAGGATCAACCATGACGTCACCACCTCCTACACCTTCAAACGTCATTCTCATATTCTTCATTATCAGAGATCCATTTCGTATATTTTCAGATGGATTAGAAGTCAAAGATCTGTTCACGGCGACCGCATAAGCATAGAAGGCGTCAGCCAGTTGACCAGCGTATTTTGCAACCTGAAACATTAATTTTGTTGCCGACTTTCAGAAAAGTCTTACCGAAGAATAAGCCTCCCCAGCACAATCTTCCACACAATTGAATGGTGAATCTTTCATCATATTAATCACATTCTTAGAAAAGTTCAAATATTGTGGAGTCACTTCATCATTCATTCCCATATTCTGAAAACTAAAAGGTCATCTGTATCTTTTCCAATTATTTTACATCAACTAAAAACAAGAGATTTGTCATAGACTGTCTAGAGTCTTCTACAGAGAAATTGCCTCCATCATTCAACATTCCTTCCCATAGATAATGCCATTTTCCGCCGACTTCATCAACAACTGAAATAAATAAAAAGTTCATATTGTCTGAAGATATTTCTGAATACGTACTGAATCCTCTAGAATTGGTTTCTGCCATAATATAAACAAATTCACTTGTATTCGCATTCTCTAATGCTGCCGCCTGCATCAAAGTCCGCTTTGACCCATTCCCAGAAGCCACGCAAGCAACAATAACTGGAAAATAATCCTCTAATATAAGAGCTTTAGAGTTCACCTACTTCTTCCCCTTTTCATAACATCTCTGATAGCTGCTCTCATATCAGTTAGACTTTTGCTCTTGATACGAGTAGTATAAGCCAGAGTTATATCGGAATGCTGAGAAGCAACTGTCTGAAAATATCCAAATACAGAAGATCTCAAAGAGAAACCCCATCAAGTTGTACCTAGAAAGATCGAGAAAACATCTTTGAAAAACATTATTATCAGTTATATGAAGGGCTTCATAATACAAGAAAAGGAATCTAGCAACACAGATCATAAACTCTAAATTCCTTACCTGAATATCATCTTTTAATGATTCACACTTTTCATCATCTCCATCATTACAATACAAAAATACATATTCACTCCATTCATATTGTTTTAATGTTCCACGTATTGCCATTGCAAGACTATAACTGTTTACAGAAAATGGAAGAGAAGTTGGGAATCTAACGACGTCTGTTAATTGACGAGCTGATGTTAAACCCCATTCGAATATTGGAATATTGTAAGCAGTAGCGAGAGTTGATGATATCATACCGGCTGAAGATATTTCTTTAAAAAATCATAATTCGAAACTGAAAAAAAAACGTACGTCGAGAACAAGTTGGTCCAAATATCACATCTACTTTCTGAGTTTCCAAAAGTTCAACTGTTTTCCCTCCTGCCTGATTCTCATTGCATTCATCAAAATCGTATATAAATCTGAACTGGAACATTTCTTGAATTACCATATAGGATTACGGTAACTGACTCAAAATCATAATTATCCAATAAATGTTCTTCTCTAATTTTTTCTTTTGATATCAAAACAGCTGATGCAGATGTTCTATAACCAACTGCAACCTGTAGACTGGACACATTTTTCACAAATAGAAGACCAACTTTAATGGTTTGTCGTGCTTGACATTGTACCAATGTCTTAAATTGAGAGTTATAGAATAAAAAGACCACAAAAAAACGAACCAAACACAAAGCAGAAATAATTATCAAAAGTTTTGGGATCATAATAAAAAGTGATAATAATACTTATTTATCTAGACTTATAAAGATGCATGAAGCCTTAGAATCAAGTTTCATTAGTTCAGAAAAGTCAGACTTTTTCCCGCCTTTTTAGTCATACAAAGAAGAAGACTTTTATTATTCACGGAAGCAAAAATCAACTTGACGTTCTTCTGAATAAGTGCAAGCAGAGATAAGCGAAGAGTATGACGGAGAAGATTCACGATTTAAGGTTCAAGGTTTCAGATAACAGTTTCGTAGGTCCAGGACTTTCTGCGCATGTCGATCTACATATTTTCCGATTTTTCGAGGTCCGATCTAAAGACCGCCCACTCTCTCACAACCTACAGTAATCGGTGGGACCCGATAGATGTCTTTGAATCACTTTTTTAAAATAATTTCTTTAGCTTCGCGCTGGGGCGATAACGTGACCAATGAGGCTTAGGTGAGCTGCGTTTATTGCTCGTTCAGAATCTTTCCCAATTGCCTTTTTGAATGCCTCGAGGAGGCATTCGAACTTAGGAGGAAGAATTATTTGTTGATGGTCTGAATATGAAAGGCATTTTAGCTAGGTTAACAGTTTCATTTTCAGCCTTTTCGTCAAAGTTTCACCGCATTGAAAAGAATAACAAAAACTTTTTTCAAGGAATGACTCATGGGCAACCATTTATTTCAATTAGTTTCAATTATTTTATGTTTCCTTCAATTACTAATTTCTTTCAAAACGTTTTCAAATTGATAAAATTCCCTTATTAGTTTTCGCCCAATCAAATTGGTATAAAACTGAGACCCAACTATTCGAAAAGAACGTTTCCAATATCAAATTCCAATGATTTATTGTTTACTTCCATGCCTTCTGCTTCTAATTGGGAACTATGCTGCACCTACACCAGAAAAGAGTTATCGTGAGTGCCCTTGTAATAGAGGTTTACCATAATATCTCCAGCTGTTCCTAATCCATTGAACGGAACGTGTGTTTATGATGGTTTAGCAATGGCAGATCCACATGATGAGACTGTTTATTATCAATGCTGCCAATATATGTGGTTCTTTAAAACTTGTGAAGAGGGATCTATTTTTGATAAGCTCGTGAGAAATAAGATTTGAAAAATTTTGATCCTTTCAAAATTCAGAAACTTATTTGTGTTCCAAACGACTCGAAACCATCATCACAATCACGAAAACTCATCGCTGGAACATGCCAAGAATCGATGGAACAAGATGGATTCAAAGCAAATTCACAAAACTGCCGAACGTATTTTCAATGCGATCAGGGTGAATGGAAATTGCGTTATTGTGAATCGGGAACTCAGTGGGTTCAATCAGTTCTCGGTTGTGATAATCATTCAGAAAGTTGCTGAATATTTTCGAAAGTTTTTTTTGTAAACTAGATATTGCGATAAAAAGTTTGATAACAATGAGGATTATGATATGCAGAGTCAGTGAGTTCTTACTCAAAGACGTAAAAGTACAGAAAAAAGAGAAACAGGCAATACTAATACTTAAATGTTAACTACCTGATAACATTAGAAAAGTGTGGCAAGGAACTTAAAACATTTGAAAAGGAACAAGAAATAGATAAAGATGCGGAAAGAATGCTACAACGAGATCAACATCAATATCTTGAAGGAGAGAATCTTTCACGTGGATTACACTTCTTTCGGCGTCGTTCCGACGGTTTCTGATCAAGCATATCGATTTCTAGTTTATTCGCTGATCTCTTTCTCCTTGGGGAATCCGATTCTTCATCTGAAACTTTTAGAAGTAATATATAGAGCTTTTCATTGGCTTGCCTTTCTTCAGAAGGATTGTTGGTGAAACAGACCGTTTTCTTTCTGTTTCAACAACTGGTGCTTCCTCTTTTCTACTAGTAAAAACGGAAGCAACTCGAATTCCACGTGGCTTTGATTGGTCTTGAATTGCTGGTGCCACTTTCACCGGATTAGTAGTTGTACTTGGTGGTGGAACCGCATTCGTTCCTTGAGATACAATCTTGTCAGGTGAATCTTTCGGTACTTTGGGAACAAAAGGAACACGATTGTAAGTTAGAGGAACATATTTTGGAGCAGGAGGGGTATTGAAACTTCTCACAGACAGTGTCCCGTTGCCTAAATATTCAGAGATAGATGAAAATTTTGATATAAATTGTCAAACCATTACTGCTTCCTCCAATTCGTCGCATAGACCCAAAGTAGGGTGGTGGAGACGGTCTCACGAAAGAAGTTGTAAATTTCGCGTATTGAGTTGGATGAGTCGAAAGTCCAGGAGGAGGGGCTAGTCGAACTTTTCTGACCTCGGGTTGTGTTCGAATATTGTTCATCATTTGATAATTGTTCTTCTGAACTGTAATTGATTTAGGAAAAGAACGCGTGCTGCGAGAAATTGGTATAGGGTCGTAGATTCTGGGAAGCAAAGAGATTGTTTTATTTCCACGTTCAACACCTGAAAAGTTTGAATTGTTAATTGTTATTAAAAAGAGAATCTAACCAGCCGAATCTTCTCCACTCCCATTCTCTATTTTGACTTCTCTATTTTGGAGTAAACCATTTGGCGTGGCTATACTTTCCGTCTGCTGAGAGAAGTCTATTTTCTTCACAGGCTTTGGCGGAGGAACGGTCTGATTGGCTTTCTCTTGATTTGGATGTACGAGCGGATCTATAGTTGACTAGTAATTCTAGTATGAATATCACATCGAGTACTTACGATAGACTCCCATGAATGGATGGCTAACAGGTATCGCTACTCCAACATTTGGAATATTGACTGCTGAAGTGGACTGAGCGTGTCTCGAAGCTTCGCCCAATGGAAAATGAAATCCATTAACGACGCCTGGTTCGGTACTTATCCGAGGTGCAGAAGTAGAAACACTTGAGGATGTGGATTGTAGAGCATTTGGGTTAAGGAAGTTAGGAAAGAAAATTGGCTGATATGCAGACATCTGAAACAAAATTTGAAAATGAATAAATGTGGAAGCTTGATACCATTGCGTGTTGCATTCTGATCCAGGATAATACTTCCGTAATATATGTCGCACTAAACTCTGGGAATTGTTCCAGAATTCTCTGACTGTCATTGTGAATGGTATCCGTTTGAACCTCCTTATCCACTGGCGGTGCACTTGAGCTCAATTTGTTGATCGATTCCTCATTTTGTTCTTTTGTAACGACTTCGTTGTCTAGTTCAAAAAGCTGTTCAGATGAGTTAGGAGGTTCATTTGAACGCTGTTTGATTTTGCTCTTTTCTGTTAATGCAACATCGCTCAAATGTTTTTGCGAATTAGGAGGGGAGGTGGAACCACTCATCTGAAAAATAAGTTCAGTTCATTTCTACAGCCCTTGTTTGGACTACGTTGCAACATTTAGTGGCGGAAAAAAATCTATTGAAACAAATGACTGGACAGATTCAACATTGGGCATGGACATGCATCACATTAGTGGCACAGGCGTCTCGAAGAGGAGACAGTAACCTTTTAAAAACTTCCACGCTCCTTTAAACTAACGGATAGTTTGGTGAAAATTTCAATATGTTCTCGTAGACTGTTCATACCATCTCATGAGAGATCTCAATCATGATTAATGTATACACCCCGCACATCGAAATAAACTGCAATCGATTTATTGACACAAAGAAAAATAAATAATTAATCCTCAAAACTGAGGTAGCGGGAAAATTTCAGATAATTATTCGACTTTTTTGGCTTCAAGATCTTCTTCATCTTTCTTTTCTGTTTCAACTCCTCCAGTCTCGATGTTATCAGCTTTCACTTGTTCAACTTTGCAACTTTCGATTTTGATATTGCTCGGCTCCGGTAAGACTATCATCTTTACCACGTATTTCTTCGAAATCATCGCTTGACCGAGATATCGAACTCCCGATGTAGTAATTTCATTCCAGCGTTCGTCAGCCTGAATTACAAGCTTTATGAATTTGAGAATTGTAGGAGATGTACCTGATTGAAAACCATATTGGCATCTCTGTCCGTTGCCAACATCGTTCCGCGAATGATCCGCCCGTCAGTCAAGTATATCTGGAAAATGGTTGTTATTTATTCAAAAGAAGGAATAATCTCACCTCGTACCTCCTCCCGATGTACTGTTGAACTTTGCGATGAATTTCTGATTTTTCATTGAGATCAGTTTCTTTTCTCTCTATCAAATCTCGACTCCGTTCGTCTCCCATTACTAGACACGCCATGGCTGAAACTTTAGAATCCGAAGTTCGCGAAGAGCCGTTTGTAAAATTTCGGAAGAAACGACCGAGTATGAATCATAAAAGTGAATGAAAGCGGAGAACCGAGATTGTTTTATCACAACATATCGAAAAGTTATCACAAAAACAATGAAAGAATTTCGGAAGCTAAAAGAAGCGTGTTCGAGATTAATTATGCACAAGTTGCCGACTAGTGATCGAAAATTTGGAACAAATTTTGTTATTGTATTTAACCGGGCGCGAAGTAGATTTTAAGTGAAAGAGGGTAGAGCAAAAACAAGAAATTACGTACAATAAAAGTGAACATTTTTCGGGCAAGTTTTTACGTTACAACTGTAGAGGAAACGAATTTGTAAGAAAAAATAACACTATAACTTCAAATATGAATTCATTTTTTAACCGAGTAAATCAGAAGCGAGTTACTCGAGTTGTAGGGCTTGTATCTTCGTGATTAATGTGAACTCGAATGATTGGCTCAGGTCTGTTGGGAGTCAATCCAATCGGGCGGGGAGGAGGGGTGGGTCTATTATCTGCACGGACAGTGTTGCTTCGACGAGCTGGGTTTGGACGATACTCAGACGATGATGACTGAAAAGTTGGAAGATATTCAATGTTCGTAACAGACTTTCCTACATTTTCCATAATGGGTGTTTCAATAGTTCTGGAGTGCACACGCGGTACTGAATCATCTGATCCGTATTTTGAATATCCAACAATTTGTTCTTTTGGCCGCATGATTATGATGGGTGATTCCGATCCTACTATACCTGAGACGTGTCTATTTCTCTTTTCGAGGGTCGATTGGTCAAAAATCGATTCCGTTGTAGTGTTATTGTGAACTGGCTGAAATCAAAAACATCAAAACCATGACGTTCATTAGGGAAATTTACTGTTTGTGCAAAAGAAATAGAATTGAATGTAGAGTTGAAAGAAATCGAATCGAAATCATCCGGCCGACCATTTTCTGAATCGTTCAAGTCCATGATTGGTCTTGAAATTTCAGGAACGGAATAAGGATATGCAGATGAGAACTGAAAGAAACTTGGTTTGTTCAATAAACTCAAGACCTACGAACCTCCTCCGGGATGTCAACATGCTTTTTCCATTCAGTGCTCTTATACTTTTTGGCTAATTCAATCATTTTCTCATCAAGTGCCAATTCATCAGAAAGCTTTCCTGAGTTCCTCCCGTTTGCAGGGTGGATCCATCGAAGGTAGCAATCGACCCAAAGATGGATATCACAGAAAGCAGTGGGAGGACGGATGAACTCACATTGCAGAAACTTGGAATGTGGGGAAACCGGCTGGTCTTAAACAGTTAAATAACAATAATGTATAGTCGAGATTAGACTCACTTTTTTTGATCGATTCCATGAATAGCACTGAGTCATGCCAGATGTTTCCAAACATCTTTGAATAACCTTTTTCATAATATCGATCAAGAGGGAACGGTCCTCCACCAACTCGAGCAACCAATTGCTCTTCTAGATTATTACACGTCATAGATGGAACCATTCCGGTCAATGAGAGATCCCAGAGTGCAATGAGAACGTGTGGGGAGAATGTGAACCTGAAGAGACATATGTGAGTACAACAGATGTTACTGAAGCTTTCAAACATGTTTTCTTTTTCAGTTCTTTTGTGACAGTTATATCAAACGGTCATATAATTCTTATATAATATTTTCGGATGTATTTGAAAAATGTATTCGAACTTGTTTTTAACTTCTTCTCTTCCTATTTCTTCGCAAAATGCATTCTGTCACATGTGACCTCTATATGTTTACTCAGAGAATGCCGTTCTACACCTTTCTCTTTCTCTTTTTCTATCTGTTATTCGAAATCATTCAAAACTTACTCGAATGTATAAATTCTATGAAGCTGAGCGATGCAATCTAAGAAGAGGAGCCATGTTGGCATCACATCTGTCTTCGAAGACGTGGTTTTAATCTGCGACTTTCCACGTCGAGCAGAGTCCTCATCTCTTCCAAGGAGACGGTCTCCAAACGGATGTCCGAGAGCGATCCACATTTTTTCGATAAGTTGTTGCAAGCCTAAAATTAATTATTAGGTGGGTTAAAAGAAAAGCAAAGAAAAACTTACCCGTTGTTGTCCTGTAGAAAGGATCACAACAAATCTGGGTCAGACTAGCAACCACAATTGACAAATCTCTTCCTTCTTCCTCTGAAAACGAATTATTCAATAAAGTATAAAATTTTGATCGAAGCTAACCTTGTAGAATTACGGATCGGTCTCTATCAACGACCCATCGGATAGTTTCATAAGTAACTTGGAGACACGATTTCACAAGGTGAAGCCATCCGGTTCGATGAACTTTTGTGTTCCATGTAGTCTGTCGAGACACGTATTGCTCGTAGGAATCTGAAATTAAGATATCGGGAACGTATGCTATTTCACAGGGACTTACCAATCGCACACAATGATATAAGATTATCATAAGCTTTTCCCACATTTGAGACAAAATCAGAATCCAATTTAATTATGTGAGGTTTTTCCTTTTCTAAATGACAACGAGCAATACTGTCTTGCATTCTGAAATTTAGGAACAATTTCATAGTAAAAAGGCGAAATCGATTACTTTGCTGTTATTTCAGGAGTAGCGACGTTTTGTTCATGGTCTGCAGAGATGAAAAGCGACGCATTTCCATGTGCTCTAGACCAAACCCAAATCGGGAACCTTCCTTGTTTATAGTGCTGAATTTGGCGTTCAATATCGGGCCGAGATAAGAAATTGGACACAACTACATACATGGGATATCTGTAGAATACGGTAAGTGTTTTTTTACTATTTTTTAAACTCTACCCTTGAGCCGCATAGTTGAATCCTTCTTTGTGAAGAGCTAAGATATTCCAATTTGACGAAGAATCGGTTTTCTGATTACATCTTTGTAGTTCAGCGTGCCAGGCATCATAACCGTTATAAGGAGCTGAAACAATCAGTTAGTTGAGACACAACAAGATGTTTATCACTTTTTGCTTTTTGTCCCCTGTCCTCCATCGCAGCTCCCACTTGAGTCATTTTCTCGATCGATCCACTTTTAGAAAAAAAGAGAATTTGGTTGGCAAGATGAGTTCCATTTTGGGACCTTCGTAAATCGATTGTAACCACTCTCATATCTTTCAGAATCAGTCTGATAAGAGAAACAGTTTCCATGCTTGATAAATTGTATTCTATCCTATGAAATTTGTCTGGCTTTCCCTTGTTGCTATCTGAAATCAGGATATCAGAAAACCTAATATTAGAATAAAATGAAAGATTACTTTTCACCATTGCAACTTCGATCTTCGAAATAGCTGTGAGGGGAACATCGTAGAAATCATCAAAAAACTTGGACTTTTGTGGAAGATCTCTCTGAAAAAAACTTGATTATGATAAAGCCTCACCCGGGTTCAGGTGCCAAGTTTACCTCTTTTGAAACTATAGGAATGAATCGTAGTCTAACTTTCGTGCAAATCACCTGTCCCTGCTCGGACTCTCCAAACTGCATTGAAAATGACACGTCATCACATGACGAACTACTGATCTCATCTGAAACACAGTTCGTAACAATCGAAGTGTTGATAGTTTTAAAATCTCACTGGGTAGAAGCCCGATTTGTGTCTTTTCGACGGCTTCTGAAGTTGAAGCCACATGAACTTGATTTACAGCTGCTACATGAGGCTGTAAATTATGAATTCATACACAGTGGAGTTCATTCTTCATTCATGGCATATTCTCAGACCCCAATTGTATGTACATATTCTTTTTACCTTTTCGACGTAATCCACGAAGCTCGTGAAGTTCGACATTACCACATCTTCAAAAATGTTTATTTAGGATCAACTAATTTATAAGATCTGAAATTCACGATAAAAAGTGACTAAAAACACACAAAATTCTAATATCCCTGCAAGTACACATTTTTGAAATTCAATTTATTCCATAATTTATCAATATAATCTTTTTCGAGGTGATCTCATTTTGTGAAAAGTGTTTCAAAACTCCAGAAAAGCATTATGCATAGCACAAATCGATGAGTTTTACGAGTTATGGACGAAGGGGAAAAATTGAGCAATGTTCGTTTTGTAAAAGTGAATTGATAAAAATTGAAGAAACAATAAAACGAGAAATGCGGGAAATGGAAACCGTTTAGAATTGGGGGAGCTTAGACTTTATACATCTCTTTGATTCCTAAAGACTTGAAAGAAGAAGTATGACATAACCAATGAAATTTGATGTAAATGATTTACGGAGACAGGAAAAAAGAACAGAAAATCAATAAAGACTAGAATTTGTTTAGATTTTTGTCGTTGAATCAGTTTATTAAAATGTAAGTATTAGACACCGTGGTTAGACTGTATTCCGTATTGTTGTCAATTTTTGGAGGACCTGAAATTTCATCATATGTATCAGAGAGAAGATGAGTGAGAATAGATATATGTGAGAATCAGAATGCGAAAGATTTGTATTGTTTAGTCAGCTGAATTATCTAGCTATGATGAGTCATCCGCTCGATTACATTCAATAACCTATGAATATGAATAACAATTAACTACCTGTCCGAATGAAGGCCTATCCTGAGCTGACAGAGCCCATGTTTCGTTCATTACTCTGAAAACTTCTGGCGGACATCCTTCTGGAGCTTCCATTCTGTATCCCTTTTCAATGTATCTCACGACATCTTGAATTGGCTGAAATCAGATTATTTTTAGTACTTGATAGCTACTGGCTGTTTGTGAGCATTGAGATTACTAGAATTATGAAAGCTAATAACTTATTAGAAAAAGAAAGTGGAGTGTATTGTGAAGGAAGTAGAGATAAGAAACATGGTCAAAAACCAAAAATAGGGAGTTTTGGGATACGGTAGAAGTGGAAAAAGAGGAATACACACTCTTGGGGGATGAACTTCACACAACGTGCTTGTCGCCTACTCTGGCAAAGTCGTCTCGAATCTTGAAGTTTTTCAATCTTCCAAGGAATCATGCAAATCTGATTGAATACTTAAAAACCTTACAAATTTTATTTCGGATTTCGTAAGAAACACGGAGTGCAACCTTGCATCGAAAAACCGCGCGAATAGATAATTTTTGGGAATTCAAATGATATGAAGAGAAATTCGGATCTTTTGAGAGTTCAGGATCTTACAGAGAAACTTGCGGATTTAACACCACTTTTCTTCCTTGAATCCCATTGAGAGAATTTGGTAAGATTAGAAAAGAATTTGCCAGAATAGTTTCAAAGCTTCAAATCACTTTTTCAAGTATTGGAAGGATTTTTTTCAGTATTTTTCTCAAAAACAGAAAGCTGGGGTAAGATTTTGAATAGAAGTAGGATGAATGAGAGAAATAGAAGAAAACCAATGAATAGACATACCGAACGACCATCGGCACCCTGAAATGAATGCAAAATGAACAGGCGTTCCCAAAAATAACCGGAGCTAGGAGAAATAGACAAAAACAAGCGGTTTAGCTTTTTTTTTCAAAATATCACAATTTTGAAACTATTTACGAATACTTATTAGAGAGGTCACTTACTATTCGAGGATATGGTACCCTTCCAAATGAGAAAATTTCCCATAGAAGAATTCCGAATGACCAGACATCTGATTTTGGTGAGAATTGCTGAAAATACGGAAATGTAAAAGAATATTCACGTTTCTATAACGTACGCTATGCCTCAGAGCTTCTGGAGCTGTCCATTTAATAGGGAACTTTCCGGACGCGGAATCATGCGATTGACTATTCGCTTTTTTTGCTAGCCCGAAGTCAGAGACTTTTGCTACTAAATCTTCGTCGAGTAACACGTTACGAGCAGCTAAATCACGATGTACTATTTGTTTCGATTCGAGATAGCACATTCCTTGGCAAATATCACTGTAATTTTCTCAATTTAGTACATATTCTCAGAAATTGTAATTATACATTGCAAACATCATAAGTTGCCTCCTGTCCAGAGCGTGCCTCCCTCGAGACCTTAGTAAATCAATGAGATTTCCGTTTGCCATATATTCAGTTATCATGTAGACATTCACGTCATCCAGAACCACTCCAACTAACGTTACTAAGTTTGGATGTGATAGCCCTCTGAAATCCTAGCTATATCACACGTCCTTCTATTAAATTGACACTCACACCATGAACTTGGCTTCGTCCAGTAGAGAATCCAGCATGCCATTCCCATGTCGTTTCGAAACTTTCAATGCCACTTTCCTATTTTTATATGTTCCCAGTCGGACGTCTCCAAATTCCCCATGGCCAATTGTATCTCCAACTTCTATATCATTTGAAGATATAACAAGACCAGCATGCCGAAATACTGAAGTACGATCTTCCAAATCAACAGTTGATGACGACCCAAATGAAGAAGATCCGTTTGAAGAGAAAGTGGCCGTTTCGCAAATGATAGGAGTTACTAACCGATGACATAATCCATCAGCATCTCTTTTGTAGTGCTGAAATTCAAGTTAATTGTTTTGTAATCATATTAACATTAATGGACATTGCAATACTCATTATTCACGTATTTCTATGAAAACTTGGAAAACCAATTTCTTCCTATTACTTCCCCAGCTTATCTTATTAAATAGACAAGCTTTAGTTTTTTATCACCTCCACGTTCCTTCCTGTCTACCCGTTTCTCTATTATTCTCGTACGACGATAGGAACATATAATTTGATAACTCTTATTTCGATCTTTTCTTTATTTCGCTTCATCCGTTTATTTCCTTCTAATAATACCGGTTTATGACCCGTCGCGCATTCAATATCCAAACGAAATGACTCACCGAGACCAACTGTGTCAAATTTGAAAAGTACTCTTCTTTGTCGCAAGTCAGCTGTCCACCTGACGTCTGTTCGATGCGATAATGTTCAACCTTGCCGTGATACGACATGCACAAAGTGAAATCTCCTGGGAAATTTGTGGATTCGCGTACAAGAAAAGTTCCATCTGGTTTTCCTCGTAGAAGCCTGAATCGGATAATAAAAGAGTTTTTTCTAGAAGAGAACAAATCAAAAACTCACTTTTCTGTATTTTCTCTGCTAATCATTGAATGGAACCATGGCTGATGATTAGCAGCAGTAGAGTGATGCGATGACGTACTTGAAGCCGCTGAAGCTGGTCCTGCATCACATCCACTGGCTCTCATTCGAACTATTCCGTTATCGTAGGATTGTCCACTGAAATAGATACACACAGACTAAATAACTTTCTTGAGAACAAGCAAAGATGGCGGAAAACCAGTTTAACAAAAATCAAAATTAAATTAAAACTCACTTCACTCTGACAACACAATCGGCATGTACTAACCCTTCTTCGTGATTCGCATTTCGAGCCCGATACCATGCAGGATCCTGTAAACTTTTAAATTTAGAACAACTTAAAAATTGATCAAGCTTACCGTTGTATTTCCCAGTATCCTGACATGATCATCTTTTCGGAATACTGTATCTCTGGTTGTCATCCCATGTGAGTAAAATGAAGGAGAAACTGTTCGAGTCACTATTACATCATTACCAGGTGATAATAAATCCCGATTGGCATTTAGATTATTCATTCGTGATTGAGACTGAATTGAATGAGACGAGCAAGAGATGGGTATGCTCGTTGGGAAATGATGTGGGTGATGATTGTAACTGTTACCGTTATTCATGTCTGAAAGATTAATATGAAGTTATTACTTCCTGATTAATTACACCCACTTAAAATACCAGTCGCTATGAAATCGTTGATTATTCGTTCAATGTCAACGTTCGATACATGTCTCTCATGCCAAAACTTCCTGAAAAATATAGCATTTTAAAGAAGACAGTTCAATCAACTTGAGAAAAATTTCGCAAAGATTACTTTCAGAAGCAAGTTTTTGAATTGAGAAACATTTCAGTATCTTACTTTTTGCTTGGGCGATCGTCGTACTCGTCCGTCGACGAAGAATTTGTTGGACTGCTGCTACTTCCGCCCAAAGAATGTGACCGCTGGAAATAGGTTCAATTAGTAACGAAGATAATTAAAAATGGGAACCCTATCAATTGCAGATTTTGTGAAGGGAATGAATCGTGAGTTACGATGTTGAGAACGGCTTCGGTGCATATGGGAGGAAGGAATCATAATGGAGGTATATAGTTGAGACACTTAGAAGATTGTAGCTCGAGGTGATAGAAGGTAATGATATTTTTGTTTCTAAGAGAAGCCGATGTAAGTCGGGAGACGAGTAACATGAGAGGACTGGGGTGGTCAGTTAGTAGGAAACGGAGGATGAAAAGTGTCGAATGACACGGTCAACTATTTGTGTATTTTTTAAAAATAGTAATTGTTTATTTTTCAATCTGATTAGTTCACCTCGATGAAGTTTTATCAGTTCGTTTCTGACTAAACATTTTACGGAGCTTATAGTCAGAATTGTCTCGGAGGAAGAAAAAGGCAATGTTTTATGATTCAATAACGATTTTATTTCGTAAATATTATGGTGACTAATTGTTTGACTTTTTAATTCTGGGAACTAAATTACGCTTTCTAGCTCGAACGTAGGCGTGAAAATTCAATAAAAGCAAGTGTAATTATCGATAATTGAGAAGGCCACATCCAATAAAAAACTAATAAAATGGCACCATGAAAATAATGCGAAAATTCGGGGACGTCGGTCCTTTCGAAAAGTCACTGACGTTTCGATAAAGAGAACAAGTCGGAAGAACAAGGTGATTTGGGAGACCTCCGAGAGGCATTCGGAGTCTGTTGGTAAGTGGCAGAAGCGAGGAAGTACTGGTTATCAGAAGAGACGCAGTCAGACAGACAGAAGCGTCGCGCGTTGAGGGACTGCATTAAATGAAGAGAATGCGAGGCAGATTACGATGCGGAGAGGTAATGAAAGGGTTGGAGACGGAGACAGTGTTGGAACGAAACGAAAATGCGAACAAATATAAGAAATCTTTTGGAAGAAACGAAAGGAGGCGGACGACAGAGGAAAGGTATTATGCGCACGCGCAACATAGACCTTCCGCGCATGATTCCTCTTTTGTACATTTTGAAATCTGAGAGCACTGAAAGGGATCTTACTGTACAAAGCCAAAAACGTAAGCAGTTTCAAGTTTTGAGTTAGTTTGATTCATGTAAAATCTTAGGATCAAGTTTATATATTGCGATTCACTTTTATTACATTTGAACGAAAATATCGTCGTTAGAAATTTATCATTTAACTTTTAGAGGGAACGAAAAACACAATAACGAATCAGTTTCAGTGATTATAATCTACCCTCGATTTTGGTTAGAAACCCAGAAGGAAAAGTCTAGAGAGCAAAGATTTAGAGATGACTTTCCCGCTGTTGTGAACCACATCGAGAGCTGCTCGGATTTGTTTGAACATTGTTGTGTTTATCGATTTCGCCAAAACGGATCGAGTCTCTTTTTCTTTTTTTCACTATCCTCCGTCATTTTTCTCTCAAAAGGTGCTATACGACAAAGAAGGAAGAGGGTAATGCAAGAGCGTTTTTGAAAGAAGGAGGTTAAGGAGGGATTAAAATGGATTGAAATAAAGAAAATGAGAGGATTACGTTTGGTGGTCCGCGAGGTTGGAAGCCAAGAATGTAAGAAAATCTTTTTATTTGATTTGTAATGAAGTTAATGAAAACATCTACTACTACAGTGAGTAACTAGATAAAATGCAAGTCCTAGAAACTATAAAAAGCTTCTAACTATTCTTGAAATAACTCGAACTATCGGTGGAATATGATGCTCCGGCTGTTGAAGTGCGACAATATCAAGAAGAGATGAACATTCAAATAAACGAGTTTTCTCATCTCGTAAACGATCCATCATTTTCTGATCTGAGGTGACAACCATCACTTGAGCTTCTAAATCACGATGAACAGAACGGTAGCCTAAAAAAAATATTTCGATCAATATTTTCATATTTACTTACCGTAGTTAGATGATCCTACCAACGTCATAATCTTATCATTGTGCTCTGTCCATAAACCTTTGGCGTGAAATGTCCAACCATCTTTGAAATATTGATACATTCGAACGTTCAATCGATTACTTCTTTGCTGTTTGCTCAGAAACTGTTCAGAGATATTGGAGTATAAAGGTGGAATATATTTTGAAAATCCTTGTGATTCAAAGAAACCATTTGCCTGTAACAAAAAATAGAACTTCAGAAACCCGAAAAAAAACATACACGTGGGGAAGCAGTCAGAATATCCAAATGATAAGTTCCTTTGTTCAGAATTAAATCTTCGTAATCTTTTATAAAGTTAAAATATCCAGAAGCCATTGTCATCTTCATTTCTTCATCTTTGATTGCAAACACTTGACTCAGAAGGTTGTATTCTTGATGGATTCCGATGAGACCCATTTGCAAAATAGGATAAATCCACGTTTCGGAAATAGTTTCATCGTTTTTCCGAGATTCTCGATAGTTTTCAATGACAGTCTCAACTCGTGCTTTCAATAAATCTCTGTATGTTTGGGTGCCTCCCAAATAGGGATGAACATCACATTTCGGGCTCGGTACAACTTGACCATTCTTAACAATAAAACTCGAGTCGCCTAAAGCATATAGTGTACAGGACATAAAGAAGTGAATGCCTACCAACAATTGTGACAATTTCATGGAAAAAGTCAGCCAAAGGTTTACAGTTCTTGAATAAGAAATAACGGTCTGTACGATCAGTGAAGTATGAATCGGATAAATTAGCGCTGAAATATATTTATGATTTTCATATCAACATTTGAATAGCAAACTAACCCACTAATGAGAACATTATCGTCAAAAATGTAAAGTTTCATATGTTGTAGTCCGATAATCTCGTCAGCTCGTTGTGGAAGAATCCGTTTAACAAAGCCATTCAGCTCAGGAGTATGATATAGAAACACCTCAAAGTTAGAAAGAGCACAATCAGCCAGATGGTAAAGAAAAACTCACTTTTGCTCGATCGGAAAGTGATTTCAATATGGAAACGCTACTTTCTCCATCAGAACTCCGCCTTGTCCCTCTTAAATAATCTAGTAAAACTGTCACTTCGATATCCACTTGATCCAATCTTTCTCGTATAGTCGAAACTAGCTTTTTTTCTAGTATTCCTTCACCCAGGTATAAACTACTGAGAGCAAGCCTTCTCTCGGTCTTTTTTGTAAGTTCCTAAACATGATGATATTGGATGAAACTTTGAATAAAACCTACAATAAGCTTTTGATAGAACAGAGTGGGTGTTTCTATTATTTCTATATTTGATGAGGTAATTGGAATCCCTGGCATTTCACAAGTTGGAGTATTCATCTAAAATAAATCTCAATTGAAAAGCTCAGAGTTTGAAAAAGTATGTTAATTGGAGCAAATTACATATTCATAATGTAGCTTGTGGTTTGTTTGAAGTAGGCCAGATCATCATTTATAAACACGTTTTTTTCTCATTTGACAGGAATCATCAGTATATGTTAACCGAGAAAGTACATAATAATGGTTTTCTGATAGTTAGAATTGCTATCGCAAAGATAAGTGTACGAGTGATTGATCCACGAAAGTTGAAAAATCTTCATCGTCATAATGGACAAGACTTTTCTCCGGAAGTTTTCCATGTGGTTCGCCAGTGAAGACTCGATTTGTTGCTGCCACACGAGATCTCTGTGGGCCAAGAACCCGAACATGTCTGGGAAAAACACAATTGAATAGATGAAAAACATGATAATTCATGTTTACCTGACATGAGTATCTCTTCCATTTTGGTGATTCTGAATGATTTGGATTTGAATCCAGAAGACACGGTTTGGCTTCCGGTTTTTGTCACGAAGATCGATGTATTGCCATCCTTGTGGCTCAGTGAAATTTGTAGTGTTCCGGAAAAATGCGTCTTGATGTGATGACCCCAATTTCACTTGGATTCTGAAAATGTTTTCAGTTGCCGATAGAGTTTTCAGTTCATACTTTGATGGGGTGTATGATTCGTCGTTTTTGTAATCGAAATAAAACATCATCATCGCAACATCCGTCTTTTTTTGAAACTCCAGAATGATTGTATGCGGCTGCGGTCCATCACTTTGCCAGTACTTTTCTACATTGTCGGACAAGAGCTCATCGATGCCATAGCCTAAAAGTCTTACTTGATGTTTTTGTTTTCTGGAATGAAAGCCACCATTTTTGCAACTGGAAAGTGACCAAACTGCCTGGGAAGAAATATCAAGAAGAGGGCGGTCTTTGGGATGAATAGTTTTCGGAATAAATGGAAGCCATCCACAGGATCCATCACTATGCTTTGTGTCTTCTTGTTCCATTCTGAAACTAAAAAAAAGACCATAGGACGAAAAAATTTATGAAAGGAACGTTATATTTGAAAGTGAAAAAACTTAAAACATAGAAGAAATGCAGTTCAAACTTTTTAAACTGCAGTTTTCTTTCGGGAATTTTTTTGGAAAAATCAGCAGAAAATATTTTTGAAATGACGGAGCATCGTAACGCGCGTCGTTTAGCATTGCCGGAGAAGAAATTGGAATCAAAAATTGCAGGTCCAAAAATAAAACGAATTGAATATGGAAAGAAGACTGTTATGGAAAGATTAAGGAGAATAAAAAAAACTTTCCATCGAAAATCGTATAACAAACATTCAGAAACTTGTTCATCACAAACTCCAAGGCAGAAAGGTTCAAACGTCATAAAAATACTCTTTGAAAAATACTCTTGGAAACATTGTCTCGTACTATTTTTAATAATGGGAAAAGTATTCAAACCTTTCTTTTTGAACTGACAGAGTCGCAAAAATGTAATAAATGACCGAGTTTTCGACAATTCTCTTCCATTTCTCATTTTCTCTTCAGGCCACCACTCTATGAAGTCCTATTCGCTTCCATTTTCCCACCATTAATCATTTTTATTTCATTATACCATAGTTAACCAAATAGTTCATTTTAGAGAGGAAATTCGGTATTCCAACCTAAATTTTCGTCAAACATCCAAGCTCAGTCTTTCGGTTGAATAAAAGCTATGCATATGAATGGGTCCAGTATTAATTTGAATTGCAAGGAAGTTGTAAATCAATAGGAACCTAATTATTCTGCTTCCTTGGGGCTTTCTGGTTTCGAGGTTGTTCATCTCATTTACATTAATGAAGCTGAGTCATATTAGCTTGGGTCTAGACGCGTATCTGTTTAGCTAGTTCTGAAGCGAAAGAAGTATTAGTTCCGGTATATTCTTCATATTATTTTTACGGTTCTCTTCACTCATTTCTGAATAACACAGGAGAGTTCATAAGAATTTAACTTCACGGGAGCTTTGAGAATTCTGTGATTTCAAGTACTAAGAGTCCATTTTATACAGCCATCAGATTTCTTTTTTTCCTTAATCGAGAGTGTTTTGCTTTCAGAGTGTTCACATAGTTTTCAAAATAATCTGGTTCACATTTAGTAGCTTTGTTAGTAGCTTTGTTTACAAATAGTATGTCTTCGGAATAACTAAAAAGTTCTGAAGTTGAAACCCAGATTTCAGATCCCTGAAACCACTATCCCCACCACTATTTCTTAACAATTTGTATGTTTTCAAAAGATTTCAATTAGGATTCCAAATGCTGGCGACAATTCAATTGTTCCTTCTATCTTTGCAAACTAAAGGGCATTTCTTTACCAAATAAGTTACGAGTTTATTTTATCTAAAGTTCCAAAGATTCAAATACAGAAAGCCTGTTTTTATTTTAAGAGAAGATTACTATCAGTGTGCCTTGTTTTTGATAGGTGTATATTCATTTTTGATTGTGTAAGTGGAAACTACCACGCAGACAAGGTTACCCATGAGTTCTTAACTTCAGAAAGTCATATTTTCTAGCATTTTTGCATAACATTCCAGTCTTGAAATCGTTAAAAATAGTTTACCCAGCGTTTAAGACATTTAAATTGATTCACAACGTTTTTGTTCTTTGGCCGATAATTTGAATTTTCTTCTTTTCAGTATTCTGGTTGTTTGTGTTTATTGTTGTTTTCTTGAGAACAGAAAAACAAGAATTTGTGTTGAGATGATGATGAAGAGGTGGTTTTCTGGTGAAATCGAAGGAATTGGAGACGAATTAATCGACCTTGAAACGTCGGGTTTCTGTAGCAAAACCGAAAGATTCACCTCAACGGGCGGTCTATTCAAAACTGGAGAGGGTCTCTTTTTACGTGTTTTTATGAATTTTCTTCTGCTTGGCGACGAGTACGGTAGCACTCAATTGTTATTTCCTTTGATCTTTCGATTGAATGGAGAGACTTATATTGAGACAAAACCATTCTGTGATTAGGTGAAAGAATGTACTCGATGACTTATTTCAGAGCTCATAAAGTTGTTGAACTCGAATGTAAGATCAAAACCAATTCGATAAATAGCTAATTCGAAAGCATGAATAATTTAATCAAAAAGTTTTCGATCAAAATTCTCCGTAACATTTTTGTGCAACCTCTTTTCATCATCTACTCTTTCTTGTTTGCAGAGCCAATATCCAATTATAGATCAGAAAACAAAATGAAATGGCAGCTTTCGAAGAATGAAAAAACCAATTTAAAATAAACGACTAACCTGACATTCTGTGAAACTCAAAAATTTATTTTCTGGAATTGTTCTCTATTTCTGAGAACTGGGAATCAAAAAAATGATGGCTCATTATGAACTATTTATGGCCCGATTTTCTCAACAACGATCATTTTTGAATTCAGTTGCGCTCTTTTATTAGAGAAACTTTTGAAACAGTGTGGATACAATCATAATCAAGTTTACATTTTGCAACTTGGGATTTCATAAATCCACACATTTGTTTCGTTTGAACTTTTCGCGTGCCCCTTTTCCAGTTTCATACAACCCGACAAAGTATTCTTCAGGGAGTCCTGTCAACAACTCTTTCTTCTTCTATTTTCCCTCCTTTTCGTCCTTTCCTTTCCATTCATTATTCATACCCTTTCCATCTCTGCAAAACTCAACTCTCTCTATCTCTCTTCATCTTCAATGCTTTCTTATCATCTCATTTTCTTTACTCCCTCGCTTTCTCCAACTTTCTCAGCTCATTTTAGACCGGAGCGCTTCTTTTCCTTAGGTGACCAATGATCAGTTCGACCCTTTTTAGGAGAGATAGAGGTCGTTGAAGAAAGCACAAAACGATACGATTCATTTGAGAATGAATTGCAAAATGGACGAATTGTACTGGGTACTTTTGAAATATGGAAACGGGGAAGAGAATGAAAAGAAGGTGAACGAAGAGATGAAAAGTGAAAGAGAGATAGAGAGAGGAAATGTTGCTTTAAAACCCTTTCACTAACATTCAAACCTTTCTATTGCCTATTTTAGTGGGTTTTTGTCTGGTACATTAGCAAAATTTTCAGATTCCATAGTTGAAAAAGAAGGCCATTTGAAAACTTTTGTGTTCAGAAGTCGGATTTCTCAACTTTTTTTCTGGCTTTTGCCCCACTGGACGTCATTTCTTATACTTGGTCGAAAAAGTACCAGCGTCTAGCACGGTATTTATATCCAGAGTTTACTTCAAAGTTAATGCCCTCCGTTATTCGGCTATAAAATTTATTGACCAGCAAACGACTGTCCTCATAGAATTATAAATATCAAGTGAGCCAGTCAACGGGTGGTCTCTTTTTTTTCTCAAGTGGACAATGAAATACACATAGAGAGAAAGATCTACACCTCCTATCTGACAAATATAAACTATTTTTCATTTCCACACGAAACTCGAAATCACCTAATCGAAATTGCGATTCTAGAAAATTTTGCATTTTCTGATCTAATTCTTTTTGGCCGTTTCATGAGGAAAATAATGTTTGTATATTTGTCGGTCTAGTTTTTCGAAACGTACGCATTAATATTTTATGATTGCGGTAATAAAATTTCAGTGATAGATTTTTGGTGGTTAAGAACTAGATCCGAAGGGAAACTCTAATAGAGAGACACTTTTTAAAACTTCTTTCCTTTTTCGTACCCTAACCTACCGTAATCTTATGTCGATTCTTCGCAACCCCCATTTCACACGTACCTAGTCGACTTCTGATGTTTCCGAGTGTCTAAAATTAAATGCAATCTTGACCGAATGTGTCAATTTTGACACCAAACCGCATCAATCAAAATGGAGGGCGACAAAAAAACAAGGACGCCGCTGGCTTCTTCACAGTGCTTATCTTTCAATTTTATCATCAATGTATCCGTTCTTCTTCTTCTTCTCTTTTCAATGACTTCTTCTTCTCCTTTTCGACCTCGTTTACATCCTAATTCATCATTTCCATTGCAATCTCTCAACGGCGCACACACTATTGGCTACTTCTTTTTCTTCTTTTTCTTTTTCTATGTCTTGTTCGTCGTCAGCTTTGTAACAGAAAGAAGAAGAGCGAAGAAAACTTCGACCTTTTTACATTTTGGTCGATGATTTGAGACTTTGATTGTGATAAGATGTTTTAGGAGAATAGAGAAGATAAAGAAGATGAGATTGAATCAGAATGGAGAGAAACTAATCAAATGGATGAGATATTGAAGATGATATCAATGTACTTTTGTTGTCTTCGATGTTTGCAAATTGATGTTTATTGGGAGAATGAAAATATGGTTGAAAAAGATTCATCTAGTAGATTTGGTAAAACTGGAGCTCTTCATACTACATCAGCTTCAATATAGGCTCATTCGTTATTAATCTGCAGTCAGTTCACATTACTAGAGATTGTTTTAAGGGTCCCGCTAAAAATAAAACAAGAGATACTGTACTTTTCTTTTAACAAGATATATTGACAAAGGCTTTGAAAGTGTTCCACTTCACGGAACTTCAGTCTAGTCTCTCCTACTGGATAAATTCGAAAACGTTCTATTTCCAATATTTCCCTTGTAATAAATTATTTGCATCACAAAAATGTTTCATTCTGCACCCGATTTCTCTCTCATTCTATCTCTATCTCTTCTCAAAACATTTTCCCATCGTTTATCGCTTTCCCATCGGTTTCCTTTTTTCTTTTTGTCAATTCATCATTTCTTTTTCTCCCCGCTCCCTTATTTTTTCCTCTCATTCTAAGTCTCTTTTTCTTATACAATCTCTAATTTCTTGATGTATTAGAGATGGTCTGACACCCATTTTTTTTGAGTGTTACAATACGCCCATTTTAACAGGTCTTAGCGGTTTCGGTGCGTTCTTTCATTGTCTGAAGAGAAAAGAAGATACGTTCCAAAAATGGGAATTTGATTTTATTTTTTGATCTACAGAAAAAGAGGAAATTTATTTGAGATTTTGTGTCTATTTGCTCAAATATCGAAAGAATGCTCCGAAGGAGGAAACGGGAAAAAAAAGAGTTGAGAAGTTCGCCGAGCTGGGAAATGGTGGTGGGACGAGAAAAGAAATTCGATATCCTTTTTTTGTCAAAATGAGAAAGTCAACAAACTTGTTGATGTTTGTTCGTAGAATAAAAATCAAGAGAAGCAGGAGAATTTACGTAGTTGTAACTCAAGTATACGTGTATTGTTTCTATGAAAAATAGAAGATTCAAAAACGCTCGAAAGATATAACCGATTTTGAAATATAACTGAAAACACTTTCACGAATGAAGATGAAAATGAAGACAAGTTTTCCAAATTCTAAAGTTCTTTGGATTGAATTACCACCTAAATAATTCTAAACTGGTAAGCCTAAAACTTCTTTTGAAAGTGGAAGTAGAAATCTAGAAGCTCTGTCACTTTCGAACTTCAGAAATAAAGAGGAACTCTTGCATCAAAGGAACCTCTCTACATTCCTTTTCGAACCGTTCGTTTTTCTTCATTCCTCACCTGATCATCTCAAACTTTGTTCTCTTGTAATACTTCTGATCGAAATCTTCATATATTCTTTTTTTTTTTCATTTTTCTTATTCGCTCACCTCGATAAAACCTCTTTTCTCAACCTCTTTCTAATTCATTTTACGTGATTTCTCCCAAAAACCGCTCTCTTTTTCTCTTATTGCTAAAGTGTTCACTTTTTGTCTTTCTCTCCTAAAAAAAAAGTTTCTTCTTGACTAATGAAATGATTGATGAGGCGTCAGAAATTCGTGAACACTCTTTTGACACTCCCAATAAGATATTTGATCTTCGTATAATGGCCTAGAATACGACCGTTAGGCCATGAAAATATGACATTAACTGAACACTTATTGCATCAGAACAAACCGAGAAAAGAAAAGAGAAAGCATTTGAAACCAAAAAGTTTAACGTCATCAGATTTAAGAAAGAAAGAAGATTAGACTACGAGGATGATAAACGAAGAGATGTATTTGAAGTAAAAAGAAAGATTAAAAAACTAAAAATCAGTGATTCTAATCCTTATCTCCTTTAAGAAGTATCAAAAGGATTACGGTATCCGAAAAAGATGTCAACAATATTTAGAAAATGCACGCTAAGAGAAGACAATCACGTATGTCGGAGCTCAAATTTAATCAAGTTTGAAGTTTTAGAAATTTCAGGAAGATTACTGTATCAATAATGAATTTTAGAAGATATTTGTCCATTTCTGATGCGTACTTAATTAGAATCTTTCCTCTCCTAGTGTTGCGTGCCGTTTTCCCTATAACTGTCACTTCTCATTCGGCATGAAATCATGAAAAATTAATTTCCAATTAGGTCAAACTTTAATTGAAGATGTCCTTCTTCTTCTTCTTCTTCGGCTTTCCTCCCTTTCTCTTCATTCATCTCTTCAGTTTCTGTCATTTTGCTCAGTTTGCTCTCAATATTTCTTCTTTTTCTCAAACGGGATAGAATACAAAATGAGACTGAAATTGGATAGAAATGAGCCCTTCATTTTACAGAATGCTCTTCGGTTCTTCGGGGGGCTTTTCGAGATCCCAAAAAGAGCTCTGCGCAGATAGCTCCTCCCTCTTTTTTTCCCTTCTTCCATTGCTCTTTGCTCAGCCATTTTTTTGCCTTTTCTGCTCGCTGAGCCATGCAATTTTGTCATTTTTCCTTCTTGTCGTCTTGTTCAAAAGTAACTTCATTGTATGTGTCAGAATTTTGTCTAAAAATAGCCACCATTCGTTCGGAATCTTTCAGAATTCATTGATTTTCAATTCCGTCTCTTTTTTCTCATTCCATTTTCTTTTCAATAAAGCACCTGGCTTCTAGGGATTCCTGAAGATGATAACTTCTTGAAATAGCTCTTTTTTGAGCTTCTGATCGCATTCAAAGTACAAAGGCTTCTCAAAAATGATTCAGATGTATGTGCTCATTTTGGAAATTATTTATAAGAAAGCCCCATTTGATATCCCTATTATTAGAATTGTTTCCTTTGATCTCTTGAAAATCTGCACGATTCTGAAATTTCCAACTCTAGAATTATTTTTTATTCAGAATATTTTCAAAAATGACACTTTTGAATACAATGAGTCATGTTTTGTCCACCCGTATAATTTCAGCCTTCATTCCACTCTTTTTTCACTTCCTTCCTCTTCTCTAGTAATCCTTTTTCTTCTTTTTTCTTTTTCAAGACAACTTTTGGTTCATTCAAGTGTATCTTTGCGCGCATAATCACATTTTGAGTAGTCCAGTTCAAGACGATCTCTGTCCAAATACTATAAAATTTGGGCGCATCTTTTTTCATTTATTTATGTATCTTATCTTTTTATTATCCTTTTCATATTCAATCGTAGATCGGAAGCGTCATCAAAAGACATCGAAATGAATATCATAGGCCACGCCTTTTCTTACGCTCCGCCCTTCTTTGAGGACACTTTCTCAGAGTGCCATTTTCAGAAAGAGAAGAAGAAGAAGACCATTGGCCCCTGTCTAGTGGACACTTCCTAACATTACTAACACATGTCTTTACTTCTGTAAAATCTCTCATTTTTCCATACTATTTCTCTGTTTCACTCGACCCGGGCAACTTTTTTTTGCAAAACTTCCGATGATTTGTCGTCTGTTTTCATCTCAAAGTCTCATATTCCCTCTTCATCTCTAATTATTTTTGAAGTAACATGTTTGTGCCGGTGTTCCCTTTCTCTCTGCACGAATTATAGGGTTTTTGCTGAGATACAACAACGAAAAAGAATTGGAGTTTGAAGACGACAAAATGATGATTTGGAATCATTTTTCAGAATTGGTACAATTGTGAGAACATAGTTCTGCTCTATTTGAAGCATGGGCCCACCAGGAACTCCCAGAGCAATGTTTGAGCTTGAGATCTGATGAACGGGTTAACAATATATTCTAAAAATCACGGATTCCCGCCTGTATAGATCAAAAACCATATTTCAGAAGTAGACTTAATTTCCAATTTCGCGATGAGAAATTAAGAAAAAAACCGTTTTGTTTCAATATCATTTGATAAGAATCGGTCTTCTAAACCAAAAAATTAATCCTCTCGTCTTTTTTTTCTTCAATTCCCTTTTTCCTGTGTCTCAAAATGGAACGAGTGCATACAGATTGATAAGAGAATTCTGATTCCTTTTGCTTCTAACTCCATTTCTAACTGTGCCACGTCTTTCTCCTTTTCCTTCATATCATTCGTACTATCAGTAGTTCATAAAAAACAACAAAAAAACTCATAAAATATCATAGTTTTTGCCCCAATTTATTGACTCATAAAATGTTGATTACTGTACCTATTTTCTTTTTGCTCTAACCATATCAATATACACTTTGATTCCTTGGTTCTCACTTTATTCTTCCATTTTTTCTTTCGTTTGACCAGCTTTAATTGGATTGAAACTGATCATCGAACACTCAATACGTTCAATTATTCTCCTTTTTTTTGACTGTTGTGTTAGTTGGATTTTGAATTCAATCGGAGAGGACAAATATTAATAAAAATGGAATGATGAAATCGCCTGAGGGATTCGGGAAAGCCAATATCGAATTGGATACAAAGTGCAAAAGGAAATGAATTGAAGAGAAAAAGAGGAAGAAGAGGAAGAGGGAGGAGCAGCTGAAAATATTTTGGATAAGTAAAAAACACAGGAAATGACTGATTTCCTGGAATTTCAATTTCGATCCAATGTATTTTTGTTTCAATTTTCAAGCACCATCATTCTGTTAGTTTGATTGCCACTGTCCACATCATTCATCCCGTAAAGCTATAACTCTAATAGTAGGGCATGCTAGCCCTATGAACTTGTGTCGTCACAAGAAATGTTTTTCTAATTATATATAAAAGTAGGTCTAATATCTATTTCAAAGTTGTCTGAAGGGTGCAGAAGATCTTTTCGTAAATTCATGGAATTCTATATGAGTAGGTCGACAACACCAGTTTTTTTTTGTTCTAATCTCTAAAAATAAATACAAAGAGTTGATAACTAAAAATATAAGTTCGCTACTCCACCCATCTCATTAGAACGCACTTACCAAAACGGAACTAATTTGATTTGAGTGCACATTGAAGTAGGCTACAGTAATCCTCTTCTTCTTCTTAGTGCCTTAATATCATTTTCGTGATCCATGAAGACTCACAACATTAGCTTTCTCTTCTTCTCTTTTCTCTTTTATGAACTTTTCAACTTCATCAACACAAAGGGAACCAAATGTTTATTTCATCATTCCTCTGCCTCCTTTTCAACACTTTTCCATTCTTTCTTTTGCTCCAGTAATGATTCGTAGTCAATGTAGTCAGAAACCTTTTTACGACATTGGATTAACGATTTCATCCCCTTTCAGTGATTTTATCATCCTTTTTCAAAAGTCAGATCTCCCCCCGTCCGTTCAGATTAACACGATGTCGTCCTCAATTTGATATTTTATTCACTCGACTACTACTACTAAATGAGTCATGGAGACCACACAAAAGAAGGGTAAATGACATTTGGATAAGGAAGCAAACGAAGAAGAATGAGAGGAAGAAGAAGGACAAAAGAATGGAAATGACTACCGTAGTGAGTTGACACGTCATCATTGTTTTTGACAAGGCGTCGTGCCGCCAGATTATTAAGAACAAAAGCAGCTGAAATCAAACATTCGTCCTAATTAAATGATCATTGTCATAGAGAGTAGGAAAAAGGAGATGATAATTAATATGCATAATAAAGTTTTGTTTTCTGTGATCATCTAGGTAAACACAGTACAGTGCTCCACAAAAATATAGCCTCACCCCCCGGTTTTGCAGCATCTCAAGAACGGTAAGAGTTACAGGAAAGCTTCCAACTGACAAAATGTTCCAAATTTATAGTTATTATGATCCACAAAAGCTCAGGGAATAAAAATAAAAATTTGAAAAAATATTGAACTTTTTGTAAAAAACCACTTTTGGCGATCCACAAAAATATAGCCTCACCCTGAAAAAACGATGAAAAAACAGAGGTCTTGTGAAACTTGACTCATAACTTGGTTCACAAACGTTTTGGTAAAAAATTTTTAATTACAAAGTTGTTCCAAATTTTATTTTCTATAACTTTTTAGTTGATCACTTTTCATCTGAACCCCTCGCTGCCGAGGTACGGCCCTTTCAAAATGACTTGCTGTCTTCGGTGCGTCTAGCCGCGTATCTCGCTGATAGGTACAGTAATCAAAAAGTGGTCAACTAAAAAAATGTTCTCCAGACACTGTTTTATCACATCCAGTTAATTCTGAACCTAAGAAATTGTTTTTATCCATGATGGATAACGATATCTGAAAATTGGCGCAAATTACACTTTTTTCGATTTTAGGCCTGATTGACACGTTTTTTGAGCGCTCATAACTCGCTTCGAATTGAGTTTGGAAAAATGTTGTCAACATAGAAAATATTCAAAATAATTAGATAAACAACTTTTTAGTTGAAAACTTTTTTGTATCTCCTCTGTCTGGGAAGTTGGTGACACGAAAGTGTGCCTCATTTTTGGACACAATTCAAAATGTGTTAGATTCTTGAGACAAGGGCCTGTGCAAGGTGAGATCTAAGAAAATGGTGTTTCTGATATTCAGAAACCTTTCCTTGTTAAATTCACGCAATTTCATCAACAGCGCCTGTCATGATTCTACCGAGAACTTGCCAGTTAGTATCAGGAGAAGACTCAATGAAGCTTTCGGTGGAATCATGACAGGCGCTGTTGATGAAATTGCGTGAATTTAACAAGGAAAGGTTTCTGAATATCAGAAACACCATTTTCTTAGATCTCGCCTTGCCCAGGCCCTTGCCTGAAGAATCTAACACATTTTGAATTGTGTCCAAAAATGAGGCACACTTTCGTGTCACCAACTTCCCAGACAGAGGAGATACAAAAACATTTTCAACTAAAAAGTTGTTTATCTAATTATTTTGAATATTTTCTATGTTGACAACATTTTTCCAAACTCAATTCGAAGCGAGTTATGAGCGCTCAAAAAACGTGTCAATCAGGCCTAAAATCGAAAAAAGTGTAATTTGCGCCAATTTTCAGATATCGTTATCCATCATGGATAAAAACAATTTCTTAGGTTCAGAATTAACTGGATGTGATAAAACAGTGTCTGGAGAACATTTTTTTAGTTGACCACTTTTTGATTACTGTACCTATCAGCGAGATACGCGGCTAGACGCACCGAAGACAGCAAGTCATTTTGAAAGGGCCGTACCTCGGCAGCGAGGGGTTCAGATGAAAAGTGATCAACTAAAAAGTTATAGAAAATAAAATTTGGAACAACTTTGTAATTAAAAATTTTTTACCAAAACGTTTGTGAACCAAGTTATGAGTCAAGTTTCACAAGACCTCTGTTTTTTCATCGTTTTTTCAGGGTGAGGCTATATTTTTGTGGATCGCCAAAAGTGGTTTTTTACAAAAAGTTCAATATTTTTTCAAATTTTTATTTTTATTCCCTGAGCTTTTGTGGATCATAATAACTATAAATTTGGAACATTTTGTCAGTTGGAAGCTTTCCTGTAACTCTTACCGTTCTTGAGATGCTGCAAAACCGGGGGGTGAGGCTATATTTTTGTGGAGCACTGTATTTACGATATATTGTTACGTTCACAGTTCTGTAAACGTAAGGCCAGCATAGTGTTGTGCAGTCTGAGTTGAACCCTTTGTTGAACCCTAAATATTCTATAAAGTATATATATAGCCGTTGAAGAACTTTCTCATTGATTCCTACATCATCTCATTTGATTTTTTCCGGTTATTCGGCAGAGCGCTCAACAAAACCCCTACCGTAATCTTATCAATCTCTTAATCTTCTGGTCTTTAATTCTGAAATTTCATAACCCATTTTTCTCTCCCTTCCACTTTCTCTCGGCCCTTTTTTCTTAAACCTTATCATTTTTTCTTTTTCTTCTATTCGAGACTTTTCTTATCATTTATTCTATGATGATTTGCTGATTTGCATCCTTTCCGAACTCTTCTTCCACCCAAAAACTTCAACTTTGTCTTTTCCCGTATTATTTCGTTTCTCTCTTCTTCGTCAACCCATTTTTTTTTGCCCAAACACAAACTCTTTCCGTTTCTTTTTTCTTTGTTTGGAGTTTGTCTCAACTCCACAAACACAGAATATGCCCAGAAATGGAAAGAGAAAAAACAAATATTTGTGTTCCAGAAACTATGAAAATGCACATATAAACTGAAAAATCGTAGGCACCAACATCATTTGTTGAACTCTGTTCTCTTCTCATTCGAGATTGTTCTCTGTATTCATGAATTGGAGCTATCTCTTTCTACCAGAAAGAAGTGTGAATGATTACTGTAACCGTTTGAGATGAATATTTTATGACTTTACTGAAGAAAAAACACCGAAGATAAAGAAGGAAAAAAACGAAAACATTCAAACTGTCAATCAGAATTATGACGCGCAAAAGGAGTTTTGAGGGGTAAGAAAATGGAAAAAGGGCATACTGAAGTTCTCGACTAGAATTGTAACAATAAACTTTAGTCTAGGAGAGCTCTAGAACAAATCACTTTATTAGAAGAGCATAACACGGTATCTATAACTTCCTTTAGTTGACTCTCCTCATGTAGGCATAAAGCATAAGAAGTGTGAGAATTCTCTCATTAGGGAATCCCTGTGTTGTTCTCGGAAACACCCCCGGAAATTGAATCTCAAGTGAGAAGAAAATGGTCCTAGAAAAGCGCAATTATGAACTTTTTCACTCGAGACCCGGTTTCTTCCTGCGGCTGGCAAAACTTTCCGAAATGACGATAGTCTAGGCAACCAACGAAAAGAATTCGAAAAACTATTCTTCTAATTATAATATCTTTTGTGTGTCTGTATCGCTTTGAACAACAGTGTAGGAAGATGAAGTACTGTAGGACATTCTCGAGGATGTAGGTGCTTTCGGTAATCTCTAGTAGATTTGCTCCAGAACAGTTGAATGGATCGAATCAATACACAAAATCCATTTCATTTCATATATCGAAGATCTTTGTTAGAGTGTTCGTACTAATATCATTGCCCTTTGTTCTTCTTCTTCTTATTTTCATCTTTGAACCATTTCTTCTTCTTCTTCTTTTTCTCTTTCCATCTTTTTTCTCTCTTCTTTTTCTTCTCATCTCAGTTGGTCCGTTTGTCCGATTTATCATTGTTTCGACCACGGACCTCGACTATTTCCTCCTCCCTTTCTCCAGAACAAAAACGTGCCATTTTTCATTTTGTAACTAACATATAACCTTTTTCAACTTTTTTTCCTGTGTGTGTGTATTAATGTTTTTTACAAAATTGATTTGGCCGTGTTTGTGTGTGTGTACTACATGTCAACTTGGTTGTAATTGCTCTCTATTTCCCCCTGTCTCACTTGAACTTTCGTCCTCTTTTTTCTTTTTCTTCATTTAGAAATACCTGTTTTCTCTCTCTCTTTTGCCATTCTCTTCTCTTCTATGTATTTCCAACATTTTCACTTTTTCCTACGTTGCAGGTCATTTCAATTTGATCCATCCATCAACACACGCAATGGATGGAAATTGGAGACTGACGATTGAATGAAAAGTAGAAGGACTAAAAGGAGGACATGTTTTGAATTGTATGTAGGAACAGGAGAGACAAGTATGTACCAAACATTGATAGATCCTTTTTATGTATGTTTTGGTGGAATTAGACATTCGATTTAGTTGTCCAGGATTACGGTACGAAAATAGGAGCAGGATAGTTCAACCGTAGTAGAAACGTGAAAATGAGAAACATTTTGATGAATTTCTGTGAAAATAGAGTCTAGTTACTATGATTTTCGAGCTGGTTTATTTCCATTTGGAAAAACGCGCATTCAATGTTGAAGAGATTCTTTCCCAGAGTGGAATTGATTTTTGATAAAGTTAAGATATGTTCTGCAGCTTCAACAAGATTCTTAGAGCAAGTTGAAGCATTCTGTAGCACCTTTATCATATTTTTCATTTCTACTGAGCATATGAAAGTTTTCCTTCCAACTGTCGAATTCCGCAGCTTTCGTGATAGTAGTTCAAATCAAGTTCAGGTCTACTGTAGCCCATCCTTTAAGCATAGTCATTCTCTGATCTTAGCATTAGGAAGTTTTCTATGGTTTGTGGATCTGATCGCATTTTATATTCGAAAAGCCATATTCCTTCATCAAAGTTACACAAAAATTGGCAATAATCGATGATAATTACGTTTCCGTTTTTTCAAATTATATAAGTTCATCCTGTCTTCTCGGTAACATTGAAGCTGTTTAATAAACAATAAGCCACTCCCTCGGATTATGGTACTTGCACCTCCACCATTTTTTTTGCCCGTTCAGTGGATATCGAAGTCTCTGTTTCGTCTTCTTCGTCTTTCGACCTTTGAAATGGGTTCAACGTGCACCCAGTACACTCGTTCTGTCCTCTTTTCTTATACTTTCTGTGTCCGCTTTCTTAGATTTTCTAGTTTGATTTTCTTATTGCAGACAATTAAATATATTGGCCTTTTTATTCTCCAATTTTTCAATTTATGTCATACTGTAGTTGGTGCTATATAAGAACACTTCTCACCATTCTTCCCCCGGAGAAGGGAAATAATCTAGATGAAATATCAGGTTACAGTGTTCCCTTCTCTCTCCGCTTGTTTGTGTTTATGTGTGCACATTCCTAGGCTCCGCCCACACTCTCCTTTCTCCCTTCTTTCCCAAATTTTTTCAATATCGTATCAGAACAATAGAGGAAAGGAAAGAGGAAGAAAAAGGAGACGGTGAGAAGAAGAGTAACGGAAAATTGGGTGGTTGTTTATTTGCGAATTGGGCAAGCAGCAACAGCAGCAGCGCCCTCAGCATAAGCATCAGATGGAGAAAAGTGTTCGTTTTCATCCATTTCTCCACATCTCTTTATTCTCAACACTATTTTTATCTCTTTATCTCTTTTCATCATTTTCCAATTCTTATTTCTCCATCAGACAGTCTGTCTCTCATTCAAAAGAGCATGAACATTAGCTCCCTGGGATTGTTTATTCTTCACTTCGAGACTGGCGGTGCTGGTCATAAATCGACTGGAACTCTCTTCTCTTTCTTGGATTGTTGATAACTTTTTTGATGATAAGATGTGCAAATTTCAGTACAGAGTCGCACTGTCTGCCTGCAAATTCGCACTCCCTCCTTTCGTGATTTTACAACATAATGATAAGTTTTGTGTATTGGTAGAGTACAAAAGAGCTCACTTGTTTATGAAGTGGTGTTCGTTTTAAAACAAAGATCAGCACCCGATACACCCTTGTTCTTTTCAATTTTCGGTTAGTTCTTCACATTGTTTGAGGTTGTTCTACTTGCAAAAACTAGGAAAGAGTAACTAAGAATCTCGAAATGTCAATCGTTTCGGATCTTGATAAGCCTTCGCGGCTACCTCGGAGTCCCAGAGCTGAAATTGTTCAAACTGAAATTGTTCAGTTGAATTACTTTCACACTAAACAAAAAAACATCGTTATCTTCGGCGTCTTCACATTTGATCTTGTATTTTAGTGTCACTTTTGACGATGTTTGACCAACAGAAGCAACAGCTGAACGAGAAAAAAAGAAGTAGAAAACCAAAAAAAAAGGCATCGTTCTATTCTTTCCTTTTCTCTTTGAACCCGTCCAACCATCCATCAAATGAAAGAAGTGCAAGGAGGAGAGGTATCTCATGATTTCTAGGATAGTCTTACTCCTTCTTTTCCTTTTTTCTTTCCTCAAATATATATTGAGAATCGCAACAATTTGTCTTGTCGCCCCGATGCTCAAAGAGCCGCGCCGAAAGATGGCGAGTTGTGATAGTGGTCGCGGTTTTATGTGAAAAATGGACGAAGAGAAGCAAGGCTTGAAAACACAAAAAACATGGACATTTGTCTGTTTGGTGAGTGTTTGCGGTTGGAAGAGCAACACAGGGGGTTGTCTTGAACAGAAGAAGAGAATTCAAGACGAAGAGGCTGACTGAAGAGGAAGATGGAACGTTCCGGAGACAGACACATCATTGATGTGGAGAGGATGGACACTGATTTATGGCAAGTCGTTTATTCTTCTCTGTGTGTATGCTCAGCAATTCGGAGAAGGGGGAGCAGGGACCTCGTCTTTGTTTTCTTAGGCGGTTCCTTTGGATTTCTTCTCAGTTTACGGAAAAACTGTGTAGCATATGGAACTCATGAAGCTCTCAGAACCATATACACAACAACTATACTATAATTTTTTATAAGACATGTATAACTAGTTTTCAGTTGCCAGGCAAACTTTAAGTTGTAATTTTATCAAAGTCACTTCCAGAATTCGGAATCTAGGTCAGACACAGGAAGCATTCAGTTGTAGTCTGCGGTCACCGATGCATTACATTACAGATCTGCAAACTACCGTATCACTTGCATTCATTCAAACACGGTGATTTTCTCACTACCACTTTTGCAAAAATTCGGCCAAGTCGGCCACGGCCATGGCAGAATTTTTAACACTGAAAAATTCGTTTTTAAACTTTGACGAGGTTTTTCTCAAAAACGGCACCAACGATTTCTTATCGCCTCCAGGAATTTTGAGATAATTGTCCTAAAAATATGTGGTAAAAAAATCATAACGTAAAAATGGTACCTTCATACCTAAATTTGGTACATAAACACGTGACCTAAGTTTCTATCGAGCTCGGCCCGGGGTCGTCATCATTTTTTGAACTGAAAAAAGTGGCGGCCGTGGAAGAAGGAGAGCTCGAGGGAAATTTGTTTAGTTAGGCTTCCATTGAGCGCGCTCGTGATGAGTATTGACAGCCAATCAGGAGCTTTCCTATGGTACCCTATGGCCGAACTTATTTCGTTTTGAATACAACGCAAGTGGTAGCGAAAAAATCACCGTGTTCAAAATGTTTTCTGCGCAAAAAATTTCGCTTTTCCTTCATACACCTCGACCAATTTTTTTTTAAATTCAAGTTTCTGCAATTGTTCTCAGACTCTCAGACAGATTTTCACATCTCTCATCAATCATTTTCTCCCCTTTTCATCATCTTTTTCTCTCCTTTTTCGCCTTGATTCCGCCCCGCCATTTCGGTGGTTTGCCCAGATCGGTTCGCTTGATCTTCATCAGAATTTTCTTACTTCTTCTGTGATGACAACCTCCGACACGTTAATCTGATCGAAGATTTGCCTTAAAGATACTTTGTCTCCCATTTTCACCCCCTTTCTTCCCAATTTCACCTCCTATTAAGCGGTTTGTGATCGTCGGAAAGTATACCATTCTTCTTATTTTTCTTCCGATGACTCATTTCGTTTAGCTATTCTTTCAATGCATATATGAAACTTTGTCTTTCTTTTTCTCTTTTCAGCTTCATTTTTTTCTTTTCATACAGTCTCTTCTTTTTTTTTCTTCACAAAATACGAATATTCAAAACAGATTTACAGAAACGGGTCGCGAACTATAATATTTATCCAATTCGCCTTCACGTAAAATCATCAAAATGAGCAGTACGAATCGAAGACGAAAAACAGTGGATTGGCTCAACTTCGATCCACTTCCAGAAGTTGATCGGTAAGATGTTTTGACTGAACCAGCTGATAACTAACTAAAGTAGTTCATTACAGTCTGTTTCGATTCACTTGCAAGAAAAATCCAACTCTTCATGGACACATGACGGGAAGCTATGGTCATATGTTTGTGGACATCAGTGACTTGCCAGCTTCAGCTCGACACTATCTCGCACTGATGTCAGCTTCCCGTCATAGATGTTTATCACTGATGGACCATCACCGTCGAAAGTTTCTTGAAAAGGGTGGGAATCAAACATGGTTATTGGGAATCGATTGGTCATTCATGAAATATCGTAAAATTGATTATCTCAATCGATTGGTATGCCATCGGCCATGGATGATTCATTGGAAGAATTTGGGGGTAAGTGATTACAAAATGGTTTTTTATTTTGAAGATTATATTTAAGGCTCTCACCGGACGTCGAACACCAGACGGTTCCATTGAATTTTTTTCAATTTCTTCTCTTCACCATGCTGTCGGATTGATGTCAATGACACATGCAATGTGTTCAGTCATTTGCTGTCTCGGACTCGAACGCCGTTGCGATTTGACGCAAGATGAAATTGACTTCTTGAACATTGACGATCTCGATTATTGGGAGGCTCGAATGTCTGAGCATTTCCGTAAAGTTAAAGATCGTCCACCAACTTCCGTTGAAGAGATGATCAATGAAATGAGAAAAGGGGATAGAGGAATGAACAGACCAGCTGCTAAGATGTGTGCAATGACCACGGAGACTATCGAGTCGTTGATAAGCGCTCCAGCAGCCACCTACAGTTCACACCGTAAGAACTACTCTCCAGTTCTTCTTCTCGGAAGCATCGATGCAAATGGAGAGGATACTTTGGATAGAGAACCACCATGCAACTATCCAATCTATTCCCATGACCGTACTTTCGGATATATTGACTTCAGAAAGCGTCCAGAAAAGGATATTCAACCATTCAGAGTCGAAGAGTTTGGATGGGACCATGCTTACAATACCATGAACGAGTACACTGATACTTTGACTTCTCGTCTCGATCGCATGTTCGATCATATTCGTACTCTTACTGGAACTATGTAAGTTTCTCAAACAATAGCGTTTTCATCTATTCCATCATTATGTTCAGGTCGAACTCTTCAAACTCGTCTGGAGACGGTGCTGCTGATCAGAATGAAATCGACACCGCTGCTTTCCGTGAAGCTGTTTGGAATTACACTCAAGGACTCTATGGGGTGCGTATCGATGACTACGACTACTCGAAAATTAATCATGTTCTCGACAAAGGAACCAAGACTTTTATAAAGTTGGTTGCCTGTTATCCACACAAATTGACTACTGAATTCACCAAGGCTCTTCCAGGATTTAAGGACTCTGAGAAGGTAGATATTGATAAAACTCCCAAGGCGGCAAACGATTGTTTTATTTTCAGATTCATGTCGTCATGATGGTTGCCATGGCTCGTTTCCAAGCTTCAATGTTCCATTACACTCGTGCTGTTTGCAATTACAATGTAATGTGTCTCTCAAAGAAAGGATGGAGAAAGCCACTCGATTAAATATAAATTATCTTTTTTGAACTTCTTTTACTACAACCGCTTTTTCATATTTATAATCTTTTCTTTCATCTCTTCCTTTAACACCTTCGCTAGTAGTTTTACCCTGTTCTGAAAGCATTTTCTATTGCTAATAGTGTAGTAGATGATACTTTTTCTTTGCTCCCGACGTCAAGTAGTGATTACCTGTTTGCTTTTTTTAATTGTTGATATACCGCAATTTGATATACCGCAACTCATTCAGAAAACAAAGTCATATAATAACCCAAAAAAATTCAAAAATTCCCACAAAAGTCACAAAAATTGTTGCGTAATTTCTTCTCCTTATTCTACTTTTCATGTTCATAGTTCGAAAATCAATCCGCTTGTTACATGTTCGTTTTCCTGCATAATAATTTTTGACTTTTCGAATGTTTTACCCAAGTTCTTCCAACTGAAAATGCAACTTATATGTTATTTTACAGCATTTTCCCCTACAACCGATCCCCATTTTTACCGGGTTTTGCGAATTTGTACGCTTTTTCTTCTTAGGAAGTGTACAAATTCAAGCAGGGACTTTCAAACACTTTTCTTCACAATCTTCTCTTTTCCACAATCCGAACTTCCATTTTTAACCTATCGAGTAGTTTCATGATGCTTTACCTATTCAATTGATTTTTAAATTATAATTCATTTTCCATCGCCCGATTTCAATTCTTTAATTTTTTGATTTTTTTCCCCGTTACTCCTCAACTATCCCCGGCTTCTTTTCTGATGTATTTCTTAGCTCTGAGCTTCGTATTTCTTTTTTTATGATCTTTAGAATTTTGCAGAATTTCTCCTTACATTTTATTATTATCTGTTATATGATAACCGCAGCACCCTATATATTTTGCCCAAACATATAAACTACTTATATTGGATCTATATGCAGCAACAAAAAAAATTAGGATTTCCAAACGGCTACTTTAAACGCTTCATTAACCCAATAATATTAAACTTCTGAAAACTTTAAAAACTACATCCTTTACATCCTTTGAATTCCCGCCACTAGTGACCGTCGTTTGCTTGATTGTCGTCAGCTAGGCCACTTGCGTTTTTTGAACATATTTTTCACCTATTTTTCCTGCCAAGCTTCTTGGTTTCCGACTTCTAGTTCTCCATAGTTTTCAAGTTCCTATCAGCCTGTAGAATTTAACATGCTTTCTTCCTTCAATGATGTTCAATCCATGTCGGTTGATTTGTGTTAACACACTGAATTTATTCAGTTGTATAAATATGAATAACATCAATCAAAATCACATCCGTCTTCGTTTAAAAAGAAATGAGAAGCAATAAATAGTCATTAAAATGCGCGGTTTAAAGTTGGTAGGAAAATAAAGAACAGGAAAAGCGAGGAAATTGTCTTGTCAAGAGAAACCATTTTTATTGATATTGAAGCCAGGAAGAACCGAAATCGATTCGTAACCTATCGTTTGTCAAAGGGGGAAATGATAGGGAAAAGTAAGAATGTTCGATTTATTGGAATTGGTTGCGAGCACGAAGATCGGCCAGGACCTCTTCTGGGTTGACTCCGAGGCGTTCACCGGCACGAAGAACCTCGGCGAGACGAGCTTCGATAGCGTGCAAGACTGAAATACTTACGAAGTTGAAGTCACGTTTTGTTTCTGCCCTATTTCTCAATTCAAATAACTGTCATTCCTGTGCGACGACCTCTGTCATGCTCTCTCTATCTTCTAAAATTTTCACATAAAATTGGCTCGTTTCTCTTGCTTCTCAAAGAGCTCTCTTGGTTTCTCATGCTCTTTCAGTGACGATTCAATGTTCAACACACTTTTCTGATAGATAAGAAAAGAAAGAATGACGCAGAAAGGTACCCATTCCGGGTTGAAATTGCCTAATAATCAAATAAAAAACACACAGGCTTAGCTGTGAACACAAAAACATAAGCAAACATAGGGTTCGATACGTTTGAAGCTCATGAGACTACCAATATGTTGTTGAAACTTACGTGGAGCTCTCGAATCTTCGTTAACCATCGATCTCTTCATTGGCTGCCAAGCGACCATTCTCTTTTGTGGAACAAATCCAAGGAATGTGTCTCTCTCCGCTGGCTGTTGCTGAAAAAATCGCTGTTTCATACAATGAAGCGTTTTTCGGATTCTCACCTTTCCTTCAATTCCACTCTCTTTTTCGATGGTATAGAGTTGCTCTTGAAGAGCGCGAAGCTTCTCTTCGAGCCCTGGAGCCGATGGTGCAGCTGGAAGGTACAGAATGAGATTAGAAGTTCATATAATTCTAATTTTCTTTTTCGGGAACATTAATCCTACGAAGGAACATCACTTTGTTTTTTCGTCTATTTTTTCAAGGGTATCCTCAAGTAGGTCAGAGCTAATGGGATTTTCAAGTAGGGTCCCCTTAGATTGTTTCTCGATGTTTCTACGTATTATAATCTGAAGTTATGTCTAACTGTTCCAATCTGTAATACTACTCGAAAATTCAGGTGACACCAGTGATCTGATCATGAAGTCTATCCCTTCTTTTTTCTTTCATGGGGAAACTACCCCATCTTTCTGTTTTATTTCCGGTCAAAAATTCTAATCCCATTAGTCAGGGGCTAGTGCCTCTCCGACGTGTAAGTGCTCTACGATGGACCTAAAAAGAGTGTGGGAGGAAGACAGAAGTGCGACTTTAAATGATCAGAGAGTGCTCACGCAATCGCCCGTTTAGATCTTTGCGCTTCACTGAAGGTGTGATGATGGAGAAAGTAAAATGCTCTTGGCTATAATTTGTCTCGAGTGGGTTTTCCGTCCTTTTGTTGAGGTTGTATGGAATGTTCTAGACCCTCGAATGCCACAGACAAACATAAAAGTGCTCTTTTCGCCTGCATTCGTATGTTCATCGCGTGGAATTCTAATTGCAAAAAGCCTAGTGTTTCAATTTGAAATACTAACTAGTTTTGAGAAATAATAAAATGAAGCCTCAACGAAAAAGAGATGCATGATATCAAAATATCATAGCTTACCGAACACAACAGCTGCAGCAACACAGGATAGCAAAACCAGAAGCTTCATAGTGTTTGGTTGGGAGGCTTACTGTAAAATATTCAATGATTGGTTTCGAAATGAGGCGAATAGTGTCATACACGGAGGGTTCCCTAGTTCTTGATTTCTTCGATCGGAATCAAAGAAATGGGTTGGCGTCGGTTGGGGTTACTGACGGCTAGAATGAGCTCGCTGACTTCAGAAGCTCTGACTTCAAGCCACGCCTACTTTGCGAAAGGGGCGGGGAGTGGATAGAGATTCGGTTCATCTCCTAATGACGAATATGATGGAAAAATGGAGAAACGGGAATAAAAAGTCACGAGAGGAGCTACAAAAATATACACTTTGAGCTGAGAAAAGATGGCACATATTGACCTCTGCGCCCTTCAAGAACATGAGGATAATCAAAAATGACAAAAAGTGGACATGACGTCATCATGGAAGCTCACCAAGCCTTCATTTTTTAAAGTGTCGATGCGCCAAAAATGAGAAAGACTGTGCAGGAAATGGTGCTATCATGTGTTATCAGTTGACACAAGCTATGAAAAGGAGAGATGGAAGGGGTGAAAAAAGAGGTTTATGTGTGGAAGAAACCAGGTGAGAGCACGTTTGAAATTAGCACTGATGTCAAGAAGAATAGAGAAGAATTTTATAGGTTTCTATGTGTTTTTTCCTGTGTCTCGGTTCTCTTATGATGCACCTCGAACCTCGATTGTGAAATTCGAGAAATGATAGTCAACTTGGAGGTCATAGAGGTGTGAAAATAAAATGAGTACTCAATGGTCCAGTAATTACTTGGGATTTCTCATTCATCACTTTTACACAGTAATTTCTTCTCGCACCGCTTTCGCTCGAACAATCTTGAGTGTAACCGATATTTAATTTCAGATTCATCATTTCATTTTCTCCACGTGCTCTCCTATCAAAAGTCTCCCGATTTCAAGGAGCATCAACAAACTCTATAGCCGAAATGGCCTCTAGACTTCATAATGGAAACGATGTGTACGAAAAGGTGGATACTTCGAAATAGATTTAAGATTACAACTAGAAGGTCTTTCAGGCAGAAGAATATTGGAGTAGAGCGAGTCAAGATGTAAACGGAATGCTCGGAGGTTTCGAGAAGTTGCACACTCCGGATATCACAGTTTCCAAACGATTTATTGAAAGTTTGAAGAAACGAGTGAGTTTTACGTTTGATTCATAACAGAACCGAAGAAAAACGACTAAAAATTCTGTTTCCTCTTCTGGTCTAACAATGACAACTTTCTTTTTGCTCAGTTTCATTCTACGAAGATCAGAAGTCTCTTTAAAAAAAACCGCTTCTTCACAGGATACGTGTTTCTTCTTAAATTCAAATCTCATTGAATTTGTTTTTGACATCAAAGTTCGTAAATCGAAAGCTTGACGATGAAGGCAACAGATGGGTAATCATACGTAACATCTGTTTTTGTCTAAAAATTTTCAGCACAAAAATGAAGTAGGCGTAGTAATGAGGTAATGAAGAACTCGTGATAATCTAATTATTTTCCCGTTTTGATGTGCGAAAATGAGGAACGTTATTTTGTTGAAGATAGGAAGTGACTTTTTATTAAAAATAGGCTACAATGTTTCATTTGTTTCTCAATATATTCAACTTGAAAAATTTCCAGGGAATAGGCTGTAAAATGCAATCAACGCTTTCTTCTTTCTTAATTAAATCAAAAACTTTCATTTCCTCAAAGAATTCTCTTCTTTACCTAAATAAAATGAGAAAACAAAAGAAGATTCTCTTTTCTGATTTTCCAATATCACCACATCTGCGATGGAATTCTTGTTTTCAACAAAGATTTTTGTTTGCACATGACGAATTCTGCGTTTTGTTTCCTTGCCATTTTTTGGGTACGAGAATGTGCTGGGCGCTTTGAAATGTGAGATTTTGGGATTTGACTTTGCGTCGGACTTGAAATTGGGGTACAGAGAAGTTTTAAATAAAAAATGATTGATGAATAGCGGTTGAAAGAAAGTCATCACAAGTGTCATTTTCTTCCGATTTGGCGATGACTGGCAGACAGAATTAATGGGCCGAATGCACTTTCTCCAAATAAATTTGCAGAGAAAAATGAAAACTGACGCAATCTATATAGATGATTAGCAGATATTCGGGTCCAGAATATACTCGGGACCGTGAAAAAATTAATAGTTTTCAGAATCTCTTCGGATCCTACGATTATGCATTAGACTGTGGTGCTGGGATTGGACGAGTGACGAAGCATCTTCTGATGCCACTCTTTAAAAAAGTCGATATGGAAGATCTTGTCGAGGAACTTATCGTAAGCAGTGATCAATACATCGGACAAGATCCACGACTCGGTGAGAAGTTCATCGAAGGACTTCAGACGTTTGCACCACCAGAAGGTCGTTATGACCTTATTTGGATTCAGTGGGTCTCCGGTCACTTGGTTGACGAGGATCTCGTTGCATTCTTCAAACGATGTGTGGTGAGTTCAGAATTCATTAGAAATGAAAAATATTCTCAGTATTTATAAAGAAAGGACTGAAACCAGGAGGATGCATTGTACTCAAAGATAACGTAACAAATAGCGAAAAGCGGCTATTCGACGACGATGATCACAGCTGGACGAGAACAGAGGTTTGCTTAAATGAGATTTTATAGAATAATCTTGCAAATATTGACTTTCAGCCAGAACTGATGGAAGCATTTTCTGATGCTCAACTCGACATGGTCTTGAAGATGATTCAATCAGGATTTCCCAAAGAGATTTATCCGGTCAAGATTTTTGCATTGAAGCCACAAGCTCAACAATCTACAGACGATCATTGAAGTTTAATGTTTTATCTTAAGTTGTTATCCATTGTTATTTTTCAATCGTTGCACCCATTCATCATATGTCTAAAGCGAATAATCAAGATAAACGTTCTCATCCACACATCGTCACATCTTCACATCTAATTTTTCAGAGGTGTGTGAACGATCAATCAAAAAAAAAATGATAGGATTCACGAAATGAGTTGGAATTGTTTTTTTTAATATCGTGAAAACTTCTCATTGAACTCGTAACTACAGAATTATAAAGATCTTCAGTGATATCCATACGTTTTCTCCCTAAATCACGAATCGAAGCAAACGTTTCCAATACGCGAACCAAAAGGGGGCGGAGCCACAGCGCACGAGAAAGATAGTGGACGGCGGAACCCGTGAGATGTCGGCGGCTGCGAAACAAGACCACTCGGAAAGGCGTTTGTTGCAGTTAGACAGAGGAGTTGATGAAAACTCTAATCCATTCTCTGAGCGAGAAGGATGGCCGAAGCGGGCTCGCATTAGAGGCATAAGGTAGCCAACAGAGTTCTTCTGGAGACTACTGCCTCGCGCTGAAACCACGCCTTCGCGGGCTGAATTTTGGGTCTGATCCTCTATCAATCTTTCAACTTGTTAACGTAATATCAAACTGGACTGTGAAGTTTATCATTCAAAAACAAGAAGTCATGAAAAGACATCCAGAATAACTGAATACCAAAACAGACCATTTCCGATTGCAAATCGGAGGGATATTCTTTTCTAATTAAGAATTTGTCCTAGAAAAAAAACTACATGTTAAGAAGTTTTTATCCTGAAATCAGTGCATCATCTGAAAGTGAAACATACATAGTCGTTTTCTCACTTCATAAATATAATCTATTCTGCCTCCTTGAGGCGTTCAAAAATTGCGTATAACACCCGTATTTCAGGGATTATCGCGGGCAATTGGGAAAAGTTTTCAACCAGCAATAAACGCACCTCGGCAAAGCCTCATTGGTCACGTTATCGCCCCAGCGCAAAGCTAAAGAAATGAGAAAAAAGAGGGTTATTGATGCAAACGATGTACAGACATCTCGCGGGTTCCGCCGATTACTGTAGGTTGTGTGTAGATGGGCGGAGCCTGAAGATATGAACACGCCAGTTGTGTTGCGCATATGAGTATTAGACTCTCTAAAGCTCAGAATAACTTTGAAAACTGTTTATTATAATATTGCAACAAGGAAAACCAAACGTCATGAATAAATAAGTTCAAAAAAATTAAAAAAAAAGGTTAATAACCAGGTGGAGTTCTTGGTGGGGGACAATGATCACAAGATCCTTTCTCTCCAGCAGATCCATCTGATCCTGGTTCTCCAGGTTGTCCTGGTTTACCGTATGGTCCTGGATTTCCTTGATCTCCTGGTGCTCCCTTCTCACCTTCTGCTCCATCCTTTCCACGTGGTCCTGGAGGTCCAGGTGGTCCTTGTGGACCCATTTCTCCTTGACGCCCTGGTGGACCTGGCGGAGCTTCTCCAGCCAAAGTTTTTCCTGCATCTCCGGTCTCTCCTGGACGCCCTGGATATCCAGGTGGTCCTGGTGGTCCAGCTCTGAAATTTAGTTTTATTCTCAAATGATTTAAAGTTTTAAAAAACTTACGGTCCTGGATTTCCTTTTGGTCCAGCCTTTCCTGGTGTTCCTGGTTCTCCACTTTCTCCTGGATATCCTCTTGCTCCCTTATCTCCTGGAGCTCCAGTTGGTCCTGGTGGTCCAGGTGGACATTCACGAACACATGCTTCAACTGCATCAGATGGTCCCTCTTGATATCCTCCATCTGCTGGAGTTTGTGGTTGCTCACCATTCTTTCCATTAGTTCCAGGAGCTCCGTCTTTTCCGTCGTCTCCATCAACTCCGTCTGCAAGTTTATTGTTTCATTAAACAAAGAAAACATTCTTCAAAAAACTAACTATCTCCAGGTGGTCCAGGTGGCCCTCTTCTACATTCTGCTGGAGGTGGAGCTCCTCCTCCAGATGGTCCTGCTTCAGCATATTGTTGTCTTCTATTTCTGCTTGATCTATCTGGAATATATTGTCCAAAAAGCCATGTTCCCTTAACTTCTCGTTTTGTTCTTGCAACTAATTCTTCATCTCTTCCACGACTTCTCGCCATTTCCATTGTTTCTGTCCACAAGTCACGATTTCGGGCCTGAAAGATTACAAGATTTGGGAATATATAAAGGTTTTAGACTGCTTTTCTTCTTGAAACAAATTTCAATAAGTAGTTAGTTGATTATAAAAGAGTAAGGTTCCACAGTCTACGATTCAAAAAATGCTTTGAAAATCATGCCTCTTTGTTAGAGGTTTCACAAACGGTGGTAAATATACGAACCTGACAAAAATGAGCATCATTGAGAAGATTTGAATGAATTCTTTGAATTGCCTGATATGCGATTGGGGTGAGAATAACAATAGCAAGAATACAAGAAGTGGAAAGAGCAACAGCTGAAAAGGCATTTCGACGGAATTTTGATACTTCGACGTCTTCTTCTTCTATTAGTGACTTCATGATTAGATGTTTCTCACTTTCAAAATACAATCAAAGAAAGAGACTAAGTTTTCGTATTTTAATTCTCTTTTATACAGAATCATACCAGTTTCCCCAAAAGATTGAAATCTTCAGTGGAATTCTCAATTCGCAATGAGAGAAAGTGTCGAGCCCTTGCCGTAATCGGTCAATTACATCTATCGTTTCCTTGTATTTCCGTGTTGTCTCGAATTAAATAACTGGTCAACTGAAGATAACACAATTCATGGATTTCTGACACTTTTACTAAACTAAAAACTATATCCAAAATATGAGGGATGGGGCAGTTTTTTTTAGTCGTTAAAGTTTTATTGTCTTGTTATGAATCTTCTTTTCGTCTTTAATTACTTCGTTATCGTCAGTTTTAGTGTTTTGTTTTATTCAAATTCCCAACTTCAAACATTTCTCTCGACAATTTGACCTCTCATAGAGAAGAGTATTCCTCATAATGCTATAAACATTTTTTCAGTGAAAAATAGCTTTGAATGTTCTTGCGATGAAAATGATAGTTCAATACAATACAACATCTCATTTATTCTCATAGAGTGCTCAAATGATCCAGTTTTCAACTATCACATAATCTCATCTTTCTTTGCTTCTGGTGCTTTTTCCTTGGCGGCGATCTCACCTTCGCATTTCTGAATAACGAAACCGATTATTGTTTTGCAATTCACAAAAGCCGAACCATGTTTTTGGGTGGGTTTGGCAACTGAATACCACCCTTCATCTCATCTTCTTTAATACTTTCTGGCAACATTTCAGCAACTTTTGTATCCTGAACAACTGGTTTTGGTGGACTCGCAGGCTTTGGTGGTGGAGCAACAGCAGCAGCTTCTTCTGGTTTTGGCTCAGTTTCTTTAGATTGTGATTGCATTGCACTCGGGGGTGGTGGTGGTGGTTTTGATAGTTTAGATCCTTCTTTTGAAGTTTTTCCATTCTTTTTCTTCTTTCCACCACATCCGAAAATGAGATGAAGAAGAATGGGAAGTTGTAGTAGGAGGAAGAGTATCATTTGAACTTCTATCTAACTTTGAAACTATTCTCATAAACTAAAAAATTTTATAACACTAACCTGTCAGTTACAGCAATGAAGATCTGGACGAAAATTCGAAAAAATGTTCGTATTGATAAAGCTTTCTAAATCTGTTCTTAAAATTTGGACACGTAACTTGGCTTTTCACATTTTAATAAAATGCTATTTATTTTTTAATTATTTCAATTTTATTATTTCAAAGAAAGTTAAAAATATAGAATAAAAAAAAGCTATATTAACTAGACGAAGCATGATTAGAAATAAATTTGCATTTCATGTTTATAATTGGAAATTCAATCCGTTGTCGTGATCCAATCTGGCCAGAACTCCTCTTTCATTCGCGTCACGAATGTCATCTGAAACCGCCGGATTAAAAAAAAACATAGATTATAAATAAGCTCAGGCGCACGAAAATTTTTAGGAGGTTCTATAAATCAGATCAGCAGGGCGGATGTATCGAAAAGCTACAGTATATCAAAAAGTTATGTTTTGACAAAGTAGTAGATCTAATGGATGTTGGACCTAATGGAATTTCTAATTAAAATTCAATTGAAAAAGGACTTACTAAATTAGGCGTTCTATCTTTCATGAATTGTTTTACTCTCGCCTCATTGTGCAATGGAGTGTACTTAAATTGGACCAAAACAGCGAAGGCTTTGCAATCCAGCTGGAAACACACAGACAAGATTACCGGAAAATCAGTCTATCCTCGAGGTTTCGGATAAATACATAAGTTCCGCTCTACTTAGTTGCCCTATTTCTGGGTATATCAATCAAAAATGGACAATTTCCTTCCTTCTACTATAACCCACCCAGGATGGTTCGCTGACATCAAAAAAGTATTTGTTAGAATTCAATAAAGAAGCAAGCGCCTCAAGCATTGCTTCTGTTCTCATTGTTACTTCTTTCCCTGATGACTTTCCTGAAAGACCATAGCCACGAACTCGACGACGAGTCTGTGAATTTGTTTGATAGTCTTAGCCGACTTCATTCATAATCTCACTCTTTTCTGCATTTGCGGCACAATCCAGTTTCTCCAGAAATACAACTGAATCACCCCAAAATCTTCTATTATTTTTCGATCATCGCGAAGCCATGAAAAATCTCGGCCGCGTGAATAGGCGAGCATCCAGCTCAACTCATCAAGCAATGCACTTAATGCCAGAGCCTGGGCACGCTCTTTTGGTGTCAATCCTGAATCAAGGGACTGAAATAATAATTTTGAAAAACTTGGAACCGATGATCGTTCAACTTTTCCATATTTTGCTAATAGGAAATCGAGGCCCTCCATCACATTTTTGAAGAAATATCCATCTGAATCGATCAGCGGATAGAGATGTTCACGAGGGAGAACATTGTAAAGAGAGCATTGTACCGTCTGAATAATTACGTTGTGAGCGTTTTGGGACTTATTACCCACATCGTATGGTATCAACTTGCTACGAAGAACAGTTTCCAGGAATAAGCAAGACGGAGCGTAATAAGGGACAGTAACAGTTTTTGGGAGAGTAGCGAGCAATGCAATTTTACGATTCATCTGAATGCTTGTGCTTCATGAAATGTGAGATGAGTCGAAAGGAGACGATCACGTTTCATGATTATTTATGCACATAATAAAACAACGTCAAACAATAACGATTTATCCGAAAGGAAGGTATGAACAACGAACAAGTTAAACCATTCTTCGGAGAAGGTTGTTGAGTTGATCCTCTCTGTTTCCGAAGTCTCCTCCCTCGACGAAGTGGTTGGTCTTCTTGGTCCATCCTCCGGTTGGGTTGTTGAGCTTGAAGGGCCACAAGAAGTTGGTTGCCTCCTTGAAGTGTGGTCCGACAGTAGCGATCTCGTGAGCCAAATCTTCGAGACAGATGATGTTGAACTTTCCTGGAAAATGATTTTTGATTAACGTACTCATAAATAGTATTCTCACCGAGGCTCTGCTCAACAATGGTGTTGTCAGTGATTGGAACTCTGTTTCCATCAACCTTGGCGTATCCGCGCTTGTAGAGGAGATCGTGGATAGTTTTGTTGTTTGGGTATCCCCAGGCAACGTATGGCTCGACAATGCGAAGAAGTGGGAGAGTAGCCTTGTTCAACTTGACGAAAACTCCGTTGTTGATTTGGCGAAGACGAAGGATCTGGAGAGCCTGAAAAATGAGACGTTCAGAACTGCTCACAATTTATCGAAATTTCACCTTTCTTGGTTTTGGGTGGAGTTGGTTGATACCACGAATTCTGACCACGAAGGCAACCTTGTGCTCAGCTGGGACGTAGAAATCTCCCTTGGCTTCAGCCTCGCGCTTGAGTCTGAGTCCTTCCTTTTGAGCGTTTCTGTACTCCTGGACGTACTTCTCAGCACGCTTGAAGTATTGAGTCTTCTTCTCCTTGTTCTTCTGTAAAGAAAAACTATTATTCGAAAAAAAGAACATTTCAAAGCTGATAAAACGCGAATTGTTATCGTGTTCTTGAGACGCATTCTGACTTGAATACGCCTCACCCAAAAACAAGATGTTCCTTATAGCTCAGTTTTGACGGCTGGCTTGGATAAGAATGGATCCGAAAACCAGTGCTTTTGAAGAGCATCTAGAAAAACAAAACTTGAAAAAAAAACTTACAGCAGCGACGACGACCTTGTGCTGAGCAGCCTTGGTGCGGGCATCGGCTCTCTGCTTTCTGCGCTTAAGCACAGTTTCTGGAACCTGTGGAACTTTCTTGCTGAAAAAAACTCAAATAACCATTGATTTTCGAATTGAAACATATTCCCATCAACTGAATGCGCAAAAAAACTTACGTTGGAGCCATGACAGGCGATGAATACCCTGAAAAAAGAATTTATGAGTCGGACTGAAAAAAACGGGCAATTGAACGGGAAAGCGAAGCTTCAGAATAATATTTTTGCAACAAATACGAATTTGTCATCGTTCCTAAAAAATTTGACAAAACTGCTTTGCAGCTCTGACAGGATTTGCAGCTCGTACAAAATTTTTGAACAACTTTACTTCAAGAAATTCACGAAAGAGATGAAAAAAGCTCGAAAAACTTTGAAAAATTCGTTAGGCCAGAGGAAAAACTAGAAAATTGCCATTCATGAGCCTCCCTCGGAAGGTTATGGTAGAAAGTCGTGGCGAGACCCACTAAGTCACGCGCCGCGGCTTGCGGCGCGTACCTCTGGACCGACGTGGCTGCGCCGGTGCGCCTGACCTGTTTTACGTTCAACTTTGAGGGGTTTCACACGCATTTCGCAATAGGAGAAGCATATTCCGACACTCTGGAGATTTTATTCAAATTTTATTCACATTTTTTAGTAGTTTGCTTGGAGATATAACTAAAATTCGTTCTCATTTTATTTCGAAATCGTGGTAGCAAACAAAGTTCCGTCGCTCACCTCGCCCCTTTTCTGGTCTGATAAGCCTCAAATTTGCTTTCGCAATCTTTTTCTACTCCCCATTTTTGCTTCGAACTCGGCCCGCTTGGATGTTCGCTGTGAAATCGTAAAATGAGGACACTCAACTCGTTGAGCTTCAACTGATTTTTGTGCAGTATAGTTTTTAAGTCGTCTTTCTCGAGATACAATCAGGTGGAAATCTAGCTGCAATCATTCATTCCGCCTATTAAAAGAAAACCGGTTTTCCGTTCGCGATTCCCGATTTTTTCGCTGTCGATCGAGAATAGAACATGAAATTTCCAATCGCCTCGTCAGACATAACAACCCTTCGTTCTTTTAATATTGATTCGAAATAAAAACATTGTACTTCTGTTATGAATCATGTGACCAACGATCGTTTCCTTTTTCACCCTTTTCTATAATCATATACACCTTTAACGCTTATAGTTTTGCAGATAAAAATGGGTTCTCGTGACGATGAATACGACTACTTATTTAAAGGTAAAAATGAAAGCCAGATTCTTTAAAAAAAAAGTACATCGATTTTTTCAGTTGTTTTGATAGGAGATTCTGGAGTCGGAAAATCCAATTTGCTGTCCCGTTTTACAAGAAATGAGTTCAATTTGGAGTCCAAATCAACTATCGGAGTTGAATTCGCGACGAGAAGCATTTCAGTGAGACTTTCATATTTGTTCAATTTTGCATTCTTCTTCTTTTAGGTGGAAGGCAAGACGGTTAAAGCTCAAATTTGGGATACTGCAGGACAGGAGCGTTATCGTGCCATTACATCGGCTTATTATCGTGGAGCCGTTGGCGCTCTTCTCGTATACGACATTGCTAAACATGTGACATATGAGAATGTAGAACGATGGTTGAAAGAGTTACGTGACCATGCTGATCAAAATATCGTTATAATGCTGGTTGGAAACAAAAGTGATTTGCGCCACTTGCGTGCTGTTCCCACTGATGAAGCCAAAATTTACGCTGAAAGAAACCAACTTTCGTTCATCGGTTAGTGGAGTGATATTTCAATGTTTATAAAACTTGATAATTGTTGCAGAAACCTCTGCCCTCGATAGCACAAACGTTGAGGCAGCTTTCACGAACATCCTGACAGAGATCTATAAGTCTGTGTCGAACAAACATGTTGGGTCAGATCGACAAGGATACGGCGGTGGAAGCGGAACAATTATCCCAGCACCTCCCACCGAACCACCAAAGAAACAGTGCTGCAACTCATAAATCACATCGTGTTTTCTCTCATAACGTGTGTATTTGTCGAAATGCCTTGTCTTTTTCTGTACTGCCCCAATTCATAACCCTATCGCATAAAATCAGCGAGCTTTTGTTGAACTGATGCGACCACTACGATTACATCTTTCTCATCATCCGAGGTTTTGGCGTGCAGTAATTGTAACTTTTATGCGGATTTATTTTTAATCGCCTCCTTTTCTCCCATCATATACATTCGTCCCAAACTTTTACGCCCTTTTTTTTCAGAAGATTGTGATCTGAGTTGAGTGGTGCTGCTTTCTTATCATTTATCCGACTCAAGTTAGCTGCACACTTCAGCGCTGTTTTTACTTTTTCTTTTTCCTCAATTCGATATTATTCTGGCCCAATGTGTATATTCCTAAAATATTGGTTATTTGTAATGTGTATTTTTTGTACATCCTAAAGTGATCGATCAATTCGAACTCGAGAACTTCGAAAAACAACGAAGAAGTGCACATTGTTCCTTATCGAATTTTATTTATTTTGCAATTTTGAAATAGTCATTTTCGATGAATGAATGAAGTAAACTGAAACGGAATGCGTCTCCATTTGGTGAAAAAAGGACAGGAGCCTGGTTATAAGCGTGTCGGTCTCGAAATTTTATTTGCTGGCTACCTGAGCTGAGTAACATCTGGCTCTAACCATGATGCTATACGAACTACCGTATCCTTTTCGTGGCGAGACCACTCAGTTGAGTGAAGTCGACACGGTGGCCCAAAAACTCTGCACATGTGCGTACTCTTGTGTACATTGACCGCAAATTCAGATTTTTGTTTGAAAATTTGATTTAGAAATCAGTAATTCAACTAAGTAATGCCGAATCTTTTTTGTAAAACTTCGGACGCTTCAAAATCTGATTCAAGAAATTATTTTCAGGAATAGAAAAAGCAAAAATACGAAAAACTCTGTGTTTGTCTGCTGTCTCTCGGTTGTTACATTGCCCCCTTTCCTTCCTTCTCTGTCTAGCCCTGCCTCTCCGCGCGCTCTCTCGTTTTTTACTCTCTCCTTTGTTCGTCTCTTTTGAATAGTCCTCTCTAACCTCAGTGTACGCTTGCGTGCGCGCGTTGCGGACTATGAATCAATTTTTTTGAATTTTCTTGCGATTGCACTATTTAACGAAAAATCATACAACCGAAAATGTTTACAGAATGTCTCAGGAATTAGAACACGCAGAGAAGTTAGAAGATCCGAGCAATTCTGTGGGAACGCAGGAACAACAGGTTGGTTAAGAAACGAATTCGTTCAAAATTGAAAATTTTGAGAAGACTCTATTTAGAACAGTTTTTGCACAAAAGAAATATGCAACAAGTTGGTATGAGTAGAGTTTTCAACATTACTACTCCATTAGTCTTCATGCCGACAGTCATTACGAGAAGCGGTTTATTCTTTGCACTATTACAGGCCCACGTCGCAGAAGCTGTGATCGAAGATCAACCTGAACAACAACCTTTTGAATCGGCAGGATCGTCTGCTTCAACCCGTCCCAAACGAATTGCCCGAAAATCAGTACTCTATAATAATGCCGATTATGAACTTCAAGTTCCTCCCGGAATTATCAAAGAGGAGGAAGTCGCTACCACTTCGCCACAGAAGTTAAATCAAGATTATACTGAAAACACTCAGGCTTATAAAGCTGTGACAAAACGAGGGCGCGTTGACGATGTGGCAGTGAGAGGATCGAGAAAAAGAAAGACAGTGGCTCGTCTGGAAGAAATGATTGCAATGTCTTCTCAGCAGTCGATGCAGTTAGAACCCAGTCTGGAAAATGTAAATTAGTAGCTATTTCTGATCTATCAACTATGTGATTCTACAGAATGTTTTCGCTGACGAATCACTGCTCCAGCTTGGTGCAGAAACGGAAGTTCCCTTCGACAGTGCAGTTGATGACGATGGACCTCCTATTTTGAACCTTTCGACAAGCTATGCGCATGATCATATGCACATGGATGGAGATGAAGATGAGGAAATGGGTTCTTTTGAAGAAGATGATGATTATTTGGATGGACATCCACCAGATTTAGAGATAAATCTGTTAGTGTATCGCACGAAATCGTATTTTAATCTGCACAATTTTACAGACCGAGTAAGCGCCGTGGCCGACCACGTAAAGGAGACGAACCCATGGAACAGTTGATGAAAATGCCTGACGACACTGTAAAGAAGGAGAAAAAAGTTGTGAAACCGCAACAGCAGCAGCTGCCAAGCCTTCCACAACAACATCAACTTGCACCGAAATCATTCAGAGTTCAAGGAGAACGAGTTATCAGTAAAGCACTCGCCGAAAGACAATATCATGTCAAACTGGTAAATCAGAAATAAAAAAACGCTTAAGTATTGAATTTTTCATGTTAGTTCGAAGATGAAGTAGAGATGACCGAAAGTGGAGATTGCTATGCCACTGTTATATCTGGTTGTTTGGCTTATTTACTTCGCAAAGAAAGAGTTATCGAACTTCTCACCAATGACGCCGAAATTGCCATGATGTAAGCATAATAATGTATACTGAACACAGTCCAATATTTTAGTCGTGATGGTGGATGGATGCTTGATAAACCACCTCGTCTTCCACCACTTGTTCAGCATAAATGCTGTTTTGCATTCTACGTCGATGGTACGAAACTGACATCAATTAAAGATATATCGAATGATGACCTGAAACCATGGAGCTCTAATGGAGAAAACTTTGGAGATCCAGTTATCAAGCCAAACGTTCGCCGGCATCCGGTTGCCAGGCTAAATGGACGTCTTCAATTAGTGAAGAGTGATACACGAATAGCAGAGTTACACTTGACTGAATATAGTGCATGGCTCCCAAGACTTTTGAGATTGAGAAAAAAGGTATTGAAAGTGATCTTTAAAAGTAAGAAAACTTTTTTATTAGATTTTCTATCTTTCTCGTGACGGTCAAATTATTGGAAACGTCCTTATCCTATATGATTACACATGTCCAGGAGAAGCTCCGAACGTTGTTAATCTTCCACACGGAAACGATTTTCTACGGTATGCAATGGATGTTGCAACAAATCCAGCCATGGAAATAGACGATGGTCCTGTTTCCAATCCAGTGAGTATTTCTTTTGAGATTATTGATTCACTTACAATAAAACCGTTTATAGTTCGAGGAGGAAATCGTTGAAGGACCGCGTGGTGGCACATTTCTTCGTGTGAAAGCGAATAAGTTCGGTTGGGCTCATAACAAGAAGTTGCTTCTGAAGTATCTTTACAATGATCCTAACCTACTCGATCAAACCAATTGCTTGAATCGTCGAACGCCATATCTGCCTCCTCTTATTCCACACATTGGCGTTTTTGTATATTTCGTGCCGTCCAATTTCGTTGCTAATCAAATACATCATACTGGAGATGGTCTGTCACCATGGACTGTCAACAGTAGGTTCCATCTGGAAAGCACATTCAGCCAATCATGCCCTTTTAGGTGGTCAAGCCAACAGTGAAGTACCGTCCCCACGTGTTCGTTCGACTCGAAAAGCTCTCATTCAAGATGATCATGGAATGTTTGTAGTTGCCAAGGATACTGGAGGATGGCAACAGACTCAATTATGCCTTGTTGAAACTATGTCCGTTCTGGCGAGATGCCCAAGACTCAGAAAGAGGGTTATCTATATTCAAAGAAACAACTCGATTATTGTCGGAAACGTGTGTTACATCTATGAATATGTTCGCGATGGACCGATACCGGGTCCTTATGTTAAGGGAAGCACACCAGCAGTGTCTCAGCCCGGACCCTCTGAGCCGGCGAAAAATCTCTCAGATCAGTGGATTGAACAAAAGAAAGACGTAGTCTGTCTCAATGATAGTTCCCAAGAACCTTTAACTTCTTCCAATATTCGAAGCAGAAACGAGGATACAGTTGTTGACGAAGAATATATAGACGTAGAGGATATTGAAGTTGTCGAGGAAGAAGTAATTGGACATGATACTCTTCATCATGAGCATAATCTTCATCACCAACAAATGATACAGCCTATTCAAGATAACTTAGGCCAACATCAGATTATCGAGGATGATCTGATAGAGATGTCTCAAGAAGACGTTCTTAACAACGGATATGATATCGAATTCGATGATGATCCTCTTTCACAGCAAGAAAACCCTGCTCCATACTTTGAGAACGCAAGACAGTTGGAAACTGGACACATTTACTTGACTGTTCGACATAAAAGAATAGCCAGCTCGTTCGATGCTGTTCTTGAATGGATCGCAAATACGAACGTCGTGTTAGTTTTTTTCGTTTTAATACAAAACGCTTTTAATTCATGTCATTTTCAGTGAAGATCGTGGTCTCCTGAACTGTGCAAAGCCTGGGCATCCTCCAATTGTTCGGAATGCTCGTGCATATGCATTTTTCGTAGCTGGATCCGCCATCTTTCCTCATGATATCAATCGAGATGATTTCTCGCCTTGGTCTCACAATGGAAATGCTCAAAACCCGACCTGTTACCGTACAAAAGTCCGAAAAATAGGTGTTATCTGCGATGAAATGCAATCGCAGTTTCAGGTGGGTTCGAAAAGCGTCACGACAGATAATGAATTCCATTTTTCAGATCAAAGACGTGGATTACAAAACTTGCCCTTTTCATCTCGTCTTTCTCTATTCAATAAATCCACGGGAGCCACGTCTTCGAAAGAAAATCTACTATATGATGGAAACTGAGTCGAGACTTGTGGTTAGTCATGCTCTCATTATGTACGATTACAATATGGAAGGAGACTTGCCAAGAATGCACGGAGGATACCTTAAGCGATTCACGAAGAGAGCCGGGAAAAGACCGGTAATTCTATTCCATCGGCTTATTTTCACAGTTAGGAGTATTTCAGCCAATGCAAATACATGACATCGATAACGACGTTTCTGACGTGTCAGAGTCTGAAAAAGAAACACCTTTCGCTGTTCCGGCACAAATTGCCGAAGATGGTTCAACATATCTTCAATTGCTGGACATGGACTTTTGGAACGACCGCAATCGTCAACTTCATTACCTTGTAAACAAACCTACTTTAGTGTAAGAATATTAAATGCATAGTAACAAACCCAAATCTTTTTTTCAGTGAGGAACTTGGATGTCTTAATAACCGTGTCCCCAATATGCCACCACCTGCAACAGGTAAAGGAGCATTCGTGTTCTTCGTAGATGGACTCGAAGTTGATGCACGTAATTTGACATGCGACGGTCTGGTCCCGTGGTCAGAAAACACTAGTACCAATCCACGTATGTTGTAGTTTTATTACTGACTGAATAAATCTTTTTTGATCATGCAGATGGAACCACTAAACGCCCCAAATCGACTAAACATCCACTGGCTTTCAATAGAGACGGGCAACTACGTGTTTGGAAAACTCCTGGACATCGTGGTGAGCACATCGAATTCCAACTCCATGTCTATTCTGCCACACTTCCACGCTGTCCACGCCTACGAAAGAAAGTTTCCTATGTTTTGAAGAATGGTCATCAAATAGGTCACGCAATGATTATTTACTGGTATACGGAACCTGGAGAAATGCCAACTCCAATAAACATGAATGCTCTTTCGCAAGAGTACACTTTGCAACGTCTTCCACCCCATATTCGAGACGATGTTCACCGTCTTTTGAGCAGAATGACACCAGCTGAAGTGTCCAAAGTTATTTTGGATAAGTATGGAATTCAAGTAAATACGAAAATGCTATATTATGTTCGACGACGGGAAATCATGTCATCCACGGGGGGTTCGTTGCGGGCTGGAGACATTGATCAACAAGATGGGTACGATATTAAAAACATAATAGAAACATCGGGATATGTTGATGATTGGGCGAATCCCGTCGATCCATCTGCTCCTTCAACTTCATCGGCTGGAAACAAGCAATCAATATTGCATGAAGTTGTCAGTGAGAGAGATATGCAAGTAGCTCATACTGAGGTCATCGAGCAACAGCCGCAAACATCACAACAACGAGACTACCATTCACATAGGAAGACATTAGAGGAACAGTCTATTCTCCACCAGCAGCAACAGAATCACCCTGAAGCGAAGACGTTCTTTCAGCCAAGAAATATGGTAGGTCGCGCGCGAGACTGTGTCAGGACATACATAAATCTTCTTTTTTTCAGCAAGCATCTCAAGGCATGGTTCGTGGAACTCAACGAAATGAAGCCATGTGGCGTATCGCCAAGAATTCGTTTGGCTCCTCAACGGACAATGAGACCTTCGATATGTTATTCAAAATGTTGTTCGACAAGAACGAGCAACGTCTGCTTCAAGTTGTGAACCACACTTTTGGAGTTGAGATCCTGGCTGGAGAGGAAGTGTTGGAGAACGGGGAAATGATTCAGTTGGAGAATGAGGGAGAAATAGTGGAAGAAATAGTAGAAGAAGAGGTAGTTCAAACTGCTGATGAGGCTGCGGCTCATGATGCTGCCAATGTGCAACTCAGGGAAGAAAAAGTATATCTGGACGACAAAGAGCTTCCTGGTAATAAGAGAAGGCCAATTCTTATTAATTTATGGAATTTTCAGATGAAATGGAGGAAGTTATTGTTGAGGAGGAAGTCAACGACCAGCTTCTGGATACAATAGTCGATGGTGTTATAGTCGAGGAAGAGGTTGATCCTACTTCTATTGTCATTGATGATCATAATTTGTAAGCTTGAATACTCATCCTCTGCAGCCTTATGTTACGGTGCTTTCTGATCAATTGTATTGATTCTCATGCTTCCACTAGTTTAATATCAAAATGCTGTCTCATTTTATATGAATCTCTTTTAACGATCCTTCTGCTTCTTTATATCTTTATGTTCACCGTTTTGTAAATTTATATCGTTCACTTTGTGCCCTTTGGAATCTCAAAAATCTTTTCATAATTCATCTGACTCTACCGATAAATAATAAAAATGTGTTAAAAGCCATTCTGGACAGGTTCAGCTATTCGAAAAATTCGTAGTTCTCGACGAGATGGTTGATGAGGCAAGCGTGTTGATGAGCAGCATTCATTGCACCGAGCATTGGATACATTGCAGTCAAATAGGTCTGAAAGAAAAGTGGAAATTTAGTTGATATTACTTAACTGACGTCTGGTTCATCTTCAGAAGGGGTTGTGAACATATCCGGAAATTCAAATATTTCTGTACTTCCCCCAGTTGGTGGATCCAAAAGGTTAGGTGGATTGTACTTGTTAAAGCTAACCGGAAGAACTCTGGTCACTGGAATATCCAATTTAACATTCGGATCATAAACTGGAGCTTCAGAATCATTCAATAATCCAGAACGATCCTTTTTTCGACATCTACACACTTTATACATTGATTGAACATTTTCCATTGAAATAGAAGATTCGGAGTTTCTTTCAACAGCTGTCTCAATTAATGCAGAAGATGGTTCGTTTGTTTTCTGAAATAAGAGTTTATGAAAAATAGTATTAAAAAAGTGACAAACATACCGGTGAAGAAGGAGAGAGAGTTTCAAGTGGTGCATTCTGAGTTGGAGATGGAATCGGACAAGGTGTGACTGGATTCCCAAATGCAATACTGGCTGAAAAAAGCCGATAGTCCACGAAATCTAAGCGAAGAAGCTTCTACAGTATTCACTTTACGTTAGGACTTTCACTGATAATTTTGAGATGAAGTATTTATTCAAAATGCTACCATCCGATAGTTCACTTACCGCCTGGAGTATTTGGTTCGATCGGCTTCATGTTGGGCGGCTCGAGCAAACTAGTTTCAGCTGATCCATTCTCAACGATATCCGTCTTTTTACTTCTACTCTTCTCAATCTTTTCTTGTTCTTTTTTGTCCTCATTCATCTTCGGATCAATTTTCGAAACTTCTTTCTTATCTTCTTCTTCTTTTCCAGTTTCCTTCGGAATTTCAATTACTTTCGGCTTCTCCTTTGATGAATCTTCTACTTTCTCATACGATGTCTTCTTGGTTTTAGCTGGTTCAAACTTTGCTGATTCCAAGTTATCAAATGAATGTGGCATATTTTCGATTTCTTTCCTTTCCGATTCAGTTTGAGTTCCAACAAGAACATTTGTAGGTTGCTGTAAATAAAAGTCAAGGGTTAAAACAGGTGATCATAAACGAACATTATCCATATTTGAAGAGCTTGGACTTGTTTTATTTTCCTCTTCTCTTGACCCTTTTTTCGGTGTAACTGAGGCTGAGCATGGTTGTTTTTCATCCGTCTTCTCCGCGGAACTCTCTTTTCCAGAATTCTTTGCTGCCTTTGGAGAAATTCTAGCTTCCGATAAGTCTCTCAAATGACCATCGATCTACAGTAGTACAAAACATGAGATAATTTTCAGAGAAATTAAACAAACCAGTTCAGTAGTTGAAGAACGTGGAGATGATGGCTCATCAGCTTTTTCTTTTGATCTTGGAACCGTCATCGTTCCAGTCACATTCTGAAAAAGTCAGTTGAAAGCAAGTAAATTTGAATCTTAAAGTTCTACCCACATCAAATGGAGCAGGGTGAAGAATATCAGAACCAGTTGGTCTTAAACTTGTCTGAAATAATGATAATCCCGAATATTCAAAAGCTTGAATACCTCTTTCTCCTTGGATTTTCTCAAAGAATTCGTAGTCTTTTTTGGACTGGGACTGGCCTTTTTAGGAGCTCCACCATCCGAGTTCGGTGAGTTTTTTGGTGTTCCTGGAAAGAGATGATAAAATAAGAAGTTATCCCAGAGAATTTTTACTTTTCAATTTCCTAATCGGTTGCTTTTTCTTGTTATTAAAGTTGCTTCTTCTGCGATTTCTCACGTGATACAAACGATAGGCAACAACGATTGAGATACCGAGGAATGCGGTCAACGCTATTCTGTAAAATAATTTCATAGAATAAAAGAGTCTGTCAATTCGAAAATCTTTGATCTCTTCGGTTAAAATCAGTTTAAGCTCTAAACTTACTTGAGAAGTGGTCTCATGATTCAGCGATGGATCCTCTCGGAATACAATCTTTATGTGAAACTGATTTCATTCGGTTTTTCTTCGCCACGAATTAATTTTCACGTCATTAAGTACATCTTTTCAATCTTGTTTCGTTTCACGTTTCCTTCATTTTCTGATTTCTTTTTACGATTTCTTCTCAAAAGACTTTTCCCAAAAGCATTTGCCGTGTTGTTCAACCTCATTTTTCACCATTCCAACTCGATACTCCCGTGCCCTAGATCTCTTATCTTGGATGAGAAAAACACTATAAAAAGATAGTTTGCCGCTTAAAATCGGAAGTTTCTACTAGCCAATACCACTCGATTCAATTGTCAATTTGCTTGTCAAAGGGCTCGAGAAGATAAGAAGAATGCCCCCGACTTACCGAACAACCGAGGAGACCGTTGCACAGAGATTGGAGGATCACGTTGATGTAAGTTTATTTATTCTGAAGATTCAGCTTGGTCCGAAAAAAAAACTTGTTTCTTATTACGATATTCCAGATCAAACTTATCATCACCGATTTGAGTTTGTTTGCCTCGGGAGCCTTTTCCAACGTCTACAAGGGAAAGCTCTTGACGAGCACAAATCGGCCACCAGTTGATGTTGTCGTCAAGAAGACGTGGCCACGCCAAAAAGAAAACCAGCTGGAGGTCAACATTTTGGAAACGCTTGGAAAGCTCCGCCACAAAAACATCATTCGACTATTGTTCAGCTACACCAAGAAACACGAAGGACGCAACTGTGTGGCACTGATATTCGAGTACATGCCGTTGAACCTCTACCAGCATCTTCGAAAAAACGACCGTCGAATTGAAATGCTGGAGATCAAGATGATTGTATGGCAACTGTTCCGTGGACAAGCTCACCTCCAGAAGACAAACATTGTGCATCGGGACATTAAACCTCAAAATCTGCTATTCGATGCGGACACCGGACTCCTCAAAATCACAGATTTTGGATCGTCTTCAATTCAATCACCAGCAACACTTCAACACAGTTACCATGTCACCCGATACTACAGACCGCCAGAGCTTCTGCTCGGATCCAGAAAATATGGATCGGAAGTTGGTTAGTTATAACGTTTTCTTCTTTCGGGAAAAATATATCATTTCTCAGATGTCTGGTCTTGCGGCTGCGTCTTCGGAGAGCTCCTCAAAGGGGGGATCTTCTTGGCTGGGAAGACAGCAGAAAACCAGGCAGAAGTGATTTTCGATGCACTTGGAGTGCCAACAAGAAGTGATTTAGAAGCAATGAACATAAACCAGTCGAAGTACCAGGAGCTGTTGAACATGTACGAACCAGAGGCTCCCCGACGTACTTTCAACTTCAATTATCTATATGAACAGAAGCCAGGGAATCGGGAGAATCGCAAAACATGCGTCAACAATACAGTAAGCTGCTCAAAAACCATAACCCACTTCTCAACTTATTCCCTTATATCAGAAAGTCAATGCCCAGGAAATGGAAGAAGCGACAATTCTTCTTCGGAACATTCTTGTGTACAAACCTTTTAGTAGACTGTCTGGAACAGAGCTTATGACCAATAGCTTTTTCGAAGACATTTTCAATCCAAAAGTTGTCAGAAGCAATGGAAAAAAGATACAATGCTTGACGGCAACGGATCTTCAGAAAGTGCGAATCGGCGATGGAACAGTTTCTCAGGAGTCTATCGACGGTGGAGAAAAGTCGGCAACAAATTGAACAGCTAACCATTCACCAGTCAACAATAAACAATGTATTTTTCAGTTTTTTTTGTTTCAAAAACTTCCAGGATTCTAAGCTAGCAACACAAACACTTTATTCAGCTTAATAAGATAGGAATTTAAAAAACAGAAGAAAGGTTCGAAACGGAATCAACTTATGCTTTTCAAGTAAGAAATGTAACGTTCAATAAAGGAATTTAGATGATCAGTCTTATGTCTGAAATGATTTCCATCTATAATGCAATCACCACATAATGCTTGTTCTCGAATTTTTTGGCTGACTTCTTCAATGTCATTTTGAACGGTTTCGTCTTCTCTGACATATTTCCTCACACATCCAGATTTAATACAACAATCATAACAAACTCTTAATTTCTTCGAAGGTTCTTTGCAACGACTACATCTGAGCGCGTCTGGAGACATCTGAAAATGAGTCGAAGTATGGCTTGGGTTTATTCAGAAACCTTACGTTTTCCTTCTGATATTCGGACTTTCCGAATACGAAATTTGAGAATTGAATCAAATCCCAAAGTTGTTTATTGACATGTTTAACTGCAAATGCTTCTGTCTTATTACATTGAGGACATTTGGACGATAACATGCATATTCTACAACTATCACATATCGTATGTCCACATGTTCCAATACATGGGATTCTGGTATTTGAATCTAAAATAGATGAATATTGAATTGAACAAAAATAGAAAACAAGTACTTACCGTATTCCTCATAACAAATTCCGCATTCAATGTTCATTGCTAATGATAAACTGGAGACCTAGACAAACTGCAAAACTTGGTCTCTTTATATAACAGAAACATACTGAGGAACGAATAAAAATGGGGTTTTGGAGAGTGAGAAATGTGAGGAAAACATCAGAGAAACGGAAAGGAATTTTGAATGATAGCTTGACAGCAATGAAAGTTCCACATGATTATTACATATAAAACGTTCAGTTAATGTTTGGCTTTTTTTTCCTTTTTATCACCATAAGAAAAAATGGATGATCTCGGATGAACAGATTCGGTAAATTTATTCTCAGGATTCCAAAAAGAAAAACATAGGTTATTTATTTGTAAGATTACCAGCAACGCTACTACGCTTTTTTGAAATTTCCAGAGTTTCTGTTGGTTTTGATCAAACTTGAGCATGAGTTTAGTTAGGCGGCGTAACAGAATGTTCTGTTTCTTACCTCCATTTTTTCTGTGCTTCAATTTAATTGATTGGAAGAATCTTAAACTCTTTATTTTCAGAAAAATGATTAAATATGAATAGAAAATACTTTTTATTGGAATGACTAACAAAACAAAATTGATTTCAATGAGCATTTAGAACGGAAAATTATAAGGAATCAACGATAAAATTCTGATCATTTTGAAAATGGAGGTAACATGACTATCTGTTTTTGCTTAACACTAAATATTTTTCGTAGTTCTCCATTATAGGGTTACTGTATCTTCCTATATTATGATTCTCGATTTCTCAAGAACTTCCTCATTCATAGATAATCTGAACAACGCTTAGCAATACAAATGATCAAGTGTTTCCTCCAATTTCAAAATATCAAACAAATACGAAAAAATGAATCAGACCGGTGAATTGAAAGATTGAATGCCACGTGAATTAGCAAATGCTTTTCTTCGAAGATCCAAATCAGGTCTTCTACGATGAGGTGGACCTGGTGGGCGGAGTTTCGTTGGATATCGAAGAAGGCAAAATACGGGCGGTGCGTCGAGATCAAGAGCATATTCTTCAACAGAAAGAGAACTAGATGCAGCATTTGCATTCTCATCTGATGACGATAAATCTTCTGAAGATGCAACTGGAGCCAAAGGAGGAAGTTCTTGGAGAAGACGTTCTCTGTAAGAAAAGAGTTGAATGTGATACCATCTGAAACTGCAAAATACTTTTGTTTTCCCAAAAATTCCAATTGCTCTTCGAACAACTGTTTTGCTGTTCCGATATTTGGTGATGTTTTTGATGGTTCACTGTTCCGACGATGTTCCTCAATCTTTCGAAGATTTGCAGATACCTGAAAAGATTTTGTTTTTGTCTTGAATCTGACAATTAGCACATCATACCTTATGACTAGCATCTTCCAATTCCACGATATTATGTAATGTTGCCTTATATTGTTTCAATTTTTCTTCAATTAATGTTTGAACACAACCCGTTTGTCTTGCCACATCATTCAATTGTTCTTGAGCATGTGCACTATCTTGTCGACGGAGAACACAAGGACCAAAAATAAGAGCAAGATTATTACATCCCATTTTATTAACTGCTTCTTGATCGGCAACACGTGCCAAATGATACATTAAACGATCCAAAACGGCTCGATTCGGTTTAGGAAGTAATTCAATCATAACTGATAAACAACGTACTCTTTCACCCATATCTTCCACTTCTGAAACTTTAATTAATTTGATGAAAAGGAATTTTTTAGTTACCTGAAACATTCAAAAAGTTTTCATAGAGATCAAAAATGATAATCGGTTCGGCGAGTTCTCGGAAGAAAGCCTTGACCAGTGTAGTGAGAACATGAATACCGGCATCTTCGAGATTTACTGATTCTGCTTCTGAAAAAGAATATTTTGTACTAAGAAAAAAGAATGAGGAATTCTTGACTATGAAATTGACATTTATTGCTAGTTTGATAAGAAAAAATGTGTCTGATGTCTGAAAAAAAGTAAATTCTAGTCTAGGAGTTTGAAAACGAAAGAGCTAAGGGGAAGGTCAAAATGAAAGTCAAATGAAAAATGAAAGTATAATTCTCAGTGGTCAACATAAAAGTAAAAATAGCAAAGCCTGATAAAATAGTATTACCTGCTGTAGACTCAATAACTTTACGAATACTTCTGACTTGCGGAAGAGATCCACTTTTTCTGAAATTCTATTTTCTTTTTCTCAAATAATTGATTGTTTCTCACCTATAAACCCCTTCCACAAACAGAGCTCTCGTCTCAATTGCAAAGAAAAGTCGATCCAAAAGTGGAGGTACAGTATGATCATCATCAACAATTGACGTAAGAGATGCTCCAAAGAACCGGCCACCATTCGTCTGTACGCTTTCCTTATTTTATCAATTACAATTATTAGTTTTTACCTGCGGATCAATTGATTTTCCTATCATGTGACACGGATGAGTTACTTTCGGTTGGCACTTTTTATGGCAAGAAATACGGCAAGCAACACAAATGAATAGTTTCTCATGATGCCAAATTAGTTGATTACATACTTCACAATACGTTGGAACATGAACAACATCGGCTCGGAATCGATGACCAGCATGTACCTGAAAATGATATGAAATATGATAAATAGGATTTTTAAAAAGTGTATGAGATCCAGTTGTTTCTCCAGTTGTAAAGCTCAAATTGACACAGTTTAATCTTCTTCTTTTTTTGGGTGAATAAGAACACTGAACTATTAGAAAACAAAAAAGGAGGTGGAAAAAATTGAAAGTGAGTTTCAAAAATGAAAAATGATTTCACAGAGACAATGTGTAAGTTTCTATCTTCTATGGATAACACTCTTACCGATGTTACATCAGATTTTCTGCGCTTCTTTCCAACTTTCTGAACTTTTTTCTTTGTATTTTTGTTTAAATATCAGTTTTTTCAATGAATATTTTTTTGACTTTAGTAATCTTACTTTTATCATTGACGATTTCTCCTTTCCTCTCTTTTTCTTTGATTGAACATTCATAAATTCATTGAGAAATCCTCTGAAAATAGAAAAAAGTTCTGAGGAATTCTAACTGAAAATCTAGAAATACCTGAATGCGTTAACGCCAAGAGTAGTTGGAAATGAAACATTTTCTTCTTTACAAGTTTTCGTTAAAAGTCCTTCAAACATTGTAATGACGTCCCGATATTTTAAAACAGACTGCTCAACCGAAAGAACAGCTTCATAGCCGAGTAATTCCATATGAAATGATTTTAGAGACTTTTTGAATACTGCATCCACTACCGTATCTCTGAAAATTACAAGTTTAAGTAACCAACTTCAAACTGAAATTGTACCTTTTGGTAGTGTTTTCCCCAAGATTCGATGTTTTGTTAAAAATGAAAACACTGAATTGACGAAGATCTTCTGTAGATTCAACCACCATATTACCAGGATCAGTCTGAAATAGTTTTGGATTGATATTGAACCTAAATGAACAAATCTAACCTGTTGTTTTGTTTTAGTCAAACTGAAAGTTCCCGTAGACGGAATAGGAGACGATGATTGCCTCTGTTTGTGGGGCCTGGAAAATTATCAGTTAGTGGAAAGTCAAAAATCAAAAAATTACATCAAATCCCATGGTCGTTTCGGTGAATGTAGCCTCGTTGGTGACCTAACTGGAGATGTTGGATTGCAAGGAATTGATGAAGCAAACACGAAACATTCCTTATGGAGACACATTTTACATCCTATATCAAGAAACTTTAATAATCTTCTCTTCTTTTTAAAATAACTTACTTTGACATTTATGTGCCTGTGAGATGAAGTTAGTAAGGTGTCGATTACATAGAGCACAGATTTCTTGCCTATGAAGACGTGACATTTTGAATTGATGATCTTTTGAAATCAAAACGTCTGGAGTCAATTCACTTGAGAAACTTGGTCCAGGTGATGGTTCTTCTTCATCTTCCTTTCTCCCGAATAACGCCTTCAAATTCTTTTTCGCTTTTTGGAATCCGAGTTTACCGGCTCCCGCAGTTTTCTTTTTTGAATGAGTTGGACTCAACTAAAGTAGTTTTTTTAATGATAATGCTAGTATTCCAAAAATTTACCGTAAATGAATCATCACATCTTGAAACTGAAAAATTGTTCGACTCAGTACTATTTGCTCTTCTCAACATTTTCAATTTTGTAGTTGAAGCTGTTGGAGCAAGTGATTGTCTTCTATGGTGAGATTGATCAGCTCCTTCTATTAATTTCAGTTTTGTGTCTTCAAGTATAAAAGTGGCATCCACGTCAACAGCATCATCACTGAAATATCATAATTTTTCAAATTTTAGACTACTGAATTCTCTATTCTCGAAAACTTAAAAACTCCAAAACTCACTCTTGAAAAGCATCACTTTCTTCTGAAATATCATCATCCAATCCATCTTGTGTCGATTTATCACTATCAGAATCATCATCAGAAAGTGCAAATGCGGCTAATGAATTCGGATCATTCAAATCGAATTTCGTTAAATTAACAGCATGAACTTTCCTGACTCTAAACGGAGATTTCTTGATATTATTCACTCCTCCATTTCCATTATTTTTTGGAATTTCTCCAATTTTCTTTCGAACAGAAGCACCTCGACAAGCTGATTGCAAAGCAATAATTGCATTTCTAGTCGATAAATATTTTTGTCTTGTCTTGAATGCTTTCCAATTACATTGAATTGTTTGAGCTGCCAATGCTTTCCTTCTTACTTCATTTCTTGCCAAAGATCCTCTTATTAATGCTTGAATCTTTATAATTCCTTCTTTCATTCTTAAATATCTTTTTCTTGCCAACATAGTTCGAAACCATCTTTGTAAAGTATCAATACTCTGCATTATTGTTCTGTGTAAATGATCATCCAATATCAATTTCTCGGCATCTCTCATAAATATCTTATGATTTCCACATTGAATATTATCAGTATCGAGTGACGTATGTGTTTGAATGAAATATTTCACATCTTCTACAGTACTATCACGTCCATTTTGTAGAAGAATACGGTATTGTTGAATGAAACTTTGATATTCTATTCTCACAGAATAACCAGCACGACGGATTCGTACAGTTTCAAGCATTCCGGTGTAACGAAGTTGACGAAGAATTATGTTGTCATCGAAGTGATTGGCAATCTAAATGAGTAAATTAGAATCCTGTTATTGAAGAGCATGGAGTTTAGAAACAAGAAAATCACTAACCTTATCATTATTACTCTTGATACATCTGATGAAAAACGGTGTTGCATGTGATAAAGTACTCATCAATCTCGTCAATGAATATTCGAATTGTTTGGATACTGATGATGGTTTTTTCGTTAATCTTCTCCCTCCAATCGCCTCTTTCAGAATCTGGAGTGATTTCAGCAGACTCATTTTATCATCAGATTTCCCAGCAGGCGTCCTTCTTGCTTGATTTCTGATCGTGTTGAACATACTCGTGTCACAAAAATCTGGAACTTCACAACGAAGTTCTCCACGTAAGAATGCGGAGAGGGCGGAGTCAGAACCACGACGAGGAGATGTTACGATTGAATCCATTACTCGAAGATGACCAGCTGATTCTGAAATTATGAAAGATTGAATGTGCATATTTTTTGTTTTCACACACATACCACTTTTTTGTAGTTTCCTGGCTGATTGTTTGAATGCATTCATTGCTCTAAACACACTTCTGAGAACATTCCATCGATGAACTGCTACTGGATCAATACCCAAAAGTGTCTTCATAACAGAGCTTGTGCTCGATTTCAATGCATTAAGAACATCTTGTCTCATCAAATCTTTGTTTTTCTCTCGAAAACCCTGAAATCAAGAGAAATGATATAAAAGATCTCAATAATCCTCATTACCGTAATCTGATATTTAACTTTTCCAGCATAATGAGCAACAATGAATGCGGGCTCTTTCTTTTGCGGTGTTTCGTAATATTCATTGTTCTGGAAAAAATCGAATTGGGAAGTAGTTCATAACTTTAATATTTACTTTCAGAAATTGGTTAAGCTTTGCAAGCATTGAATCATCAGTTCCATTATTGATATTACTTTCTTCATCGATTAATCGGAGAATTCCATATGGTTTGCTCTGGAAAACAATATTTCGATTGAGTTTTCTTTGTAGAAGGTCAAGTAAAGTAACGGTTAGTTTCGATTCTACTTCTCCTGCCCTTCTATCACAGTTTCCATTTAAGACTCTCATAGTTCAGATACTCACCTGAAACAACTGAACACATTCTGTGTTATCTGTGTACTCAATGTTAGTCCATGCGATTCCTTCTTTCAGATATTCTTCCTGTTCAAATTGGAAAATATGTTGATTGAAATATGATTGAAGCTTTTCATTTGCATAGTTGATACACAGTTGCTCGAAACTATTGCATTGAGCACCGACGTCTTCGAATCCAAAAATATCCAGAATACCTGAAAAACGGAAAGTATGTTTAATTGAACATGAAATATATTTACCAATATAATATCCTTTTCCAGCCGAGAAATCTTTCTTCAAAAGAGCTTGGTTTATCCTCAAAACGATGTAATGGAACAGAGAGTTATAAATACATTTAGCCATTGCATCTCGAGTATTTGTTGCCTAAAAATTGTAAATTTAAAAAAATCTGATATCTAGTTCAAAATAAGTTTACCTCCGAAACGCTATATCTCAAAACAACAGTTTCCGTCTTCATAACATGCCTCTTCATTGTGAGTGCTTGCATTAGAGTTTCTGTTTTTATATGAAGAAGATTTGCAACTAAATCCACGACTTCTTCATTTTCAATGTATCCACTCTCGTCACTATGATACCCGTGTCTCTGAAATGATTTAATCTTTTTATATTTTCATTTTTTTTACAATTCTCACTTTGATATAAGTAATATTTCCAAGAAGTAGAACAGCCGAAATGATTCCAAATATCGTCTGTTGTGTTTTTGCACAGAATCCAACAGAACTCATCGCATGTCTCAAACGATCAAATTCGTTCTTTTCATTCACACCTTCTAGAACAATTGGCTCATTTTGATTGAGATATTTGTAGTCGTTGGGTTTCAGAAGGAAATATTTCTTTCGTTCTTCTTCATCAGCTCCTTCCAGTAAATAATAGAAGACGTGGTAATTCCTTTCTCCTTTTGTTTGGAAAATTATCCGAGATTTCTCAAGTAGATAGATCTCCACGTTTGCTCTGGACTTTCAACATCTTCATAATGTTTTCCCACTTTTCTCAAGACTCACCCAGAAACCATTCCATTCTCTCGATAGTTGATTTTAATAAACTTTCCAAATCGACTACTGTTATTATTAGTCAAAGTAACTGCATTACCAAATGCTTCTAAAACGGGTCCAGCTGATAAAAGTGTCTGTTCTGTACTGCATCCAGTTGATCCTTTTTGTGACAATGATATCAAATGTGACATCAAATGATTTGTTGATTCTGTTTTTCCAGATCCACTTTCTCCGGATATCACAACGCATTGATTCTCTTTTATTCGGAGCATACTGAAAACTCGATTTCACAGTCGAAAAGTGCTCTTATAATAGGAACTTACTTATGATAACAGACATCAGCGATCGCAAAAATATGTGGGGGAAGTGATCCGAGCCGTTTACTTTGAAAGTATAACCTCGCATATTTTGGATTGTAAATCGGAAAGAAACAAAATGGATTCACAGCGACAAGAATTGGACCGATATAAGTATAAATATGCCCGTTTGCAAATCTTTCTCTTAAATTATCCAAAAGAGTTTGTTCCGTTAGCTCTGGAAGCATACAGAGATCCGCGTATTCACGATCCTGAAAATGACCTTTTTTATACAAAATAGGCTTAAAAATAATTCAAAAGTCTGACCTGTGGCTGAACAAGAAATTTGGTCAAAAAGGCATCGATGGATGATGCAACTTCGGCACTTCCAAATCGTGTTCCTCCAGTCGCTGCTCGATATCCACGATGTCGAAAAACAAAACGATTTTTTGGTGTTGCACTATCAACAACTACAGGAAGACGTGACCAAATTGCTTGTACTGCAACTGGATATTCTCCAGGATCCAATCTTCTTTCTTTATATGTTTGTCCATCTGGTGTTCCCATCATTTCAAATAAATCAAAATCTTGGACAGATTGACCTTCCAGTTCTGAAGTTTATATTTACAAATTAGAAATGATAGATGAAAACTCACCAGCTCTTCCAGCCAAAACCTTCTCGATAAGTTCCTCTGTTGTACATCTTTTATGAACTTCCAAATGTACTTTATCATTTTCATGATCGGGATTAAAACTGTGCATATAAACCGCAACTGTATGTGTATGTGCATCATCTGTTGCATTTATAGTGTGTGCTCGACGGGGAAAACATCCCGTCGCACCAGCTGATATTGAATCAAATGACATCTCGATAAGAAGAATCGATCATTGAGACTATGTTTGTCTGGAAATCGAAATTGTTTCAAGTTTGAATTTTCAGAAAGGTTTAGATAGGAAAAATTGTGAACATCCGTTTGAGGATTCAGAGGAAAGTTCTCATAAGGATTCTAGAATAATCACACTGGATGTTATCAATAGGTTGCAACGTATTGAACTAGAAGCAAACCGGTGATTCTGTTCAGTTCTAATACGGTATCTATTTCTGATCTAGCTGAGAACTACCGTATTCAGATCAAAGCTTTCAAAAAATGGACTTCGATAAGACCACTACAATCCTCCAGATTAAATTTGGAGAATCCCAATAAATATTCTACCGGAAGAGAGAGAAAAAGAGAAAAGGATCAGAAGCAGAAGAAGAATCGTTTCGTTTTTGTTGAGTATTTCCGGCAGAAAGAAAGAAAGAAAAAGAGATTTGTTGCCGGGAGAATTGCATGTGGGAAGAGATGGGAGAGCAAAGTGACTGAGAAGCATTAAGAGACAACAGACGGACATCTCAAAATTACACTTGCACCGCAGATTATTTTTATCAGATTGAGGGGGAGGAGGCAATCGAAACACTTAAATGTAGAGGGAATTAAAGGGGCAGTTATCAGAGCTTCGATCTTAAATACAGTTCATCTGAAGCCTTGACCTAAATCTCTAGTCGTTCACCAACTTAGACTTCCAAGGAGCTTATCTTATCATGAAGACGCCAACAACGTTAAATAAGTTATACTGTGTATTCAGAACGTTTCCTGAAATTTTTTCGGAATCAAGGAGTGTCTGGAACTTCAGATGATTTAAAAGATTCGGTATAGTTCCAAGTTCCTAAGAACCAGGCAGTTTGAAACAAAATGGGGAACTGTTTCGTTCTTTTGAATGAGCCAAATTTACTTTTGTGGAAAATTATAAGCAAGCTAATCCTTGAATGGTCGATATAGATTATTTCATTCTAGTATGGCACTTCCAGAAGCTTCAACAACAGTTTCAATAATACCAAATAAAGGTTGGGTAGTGAAATAGCACACTGAAACAACTGACTTGAAAGCATCATGATTATTCTAGGGTATAGGTTCCAAGAGACCCTTTTATACGATATTCTGCTATTAGGAACCTACAATAACGATTAAAGAAACATGCTACGTTTGATTTTTAAAAAAGTAGGTTGCTCATTATAATCAAGTCCTTTTTTGTAATTCGGACTGATCAGGGTGTATTTAAATTCCAATTGAGCTATATCAAGAACGTCAAAATTCTGATGAATGGTACCTCAGAAACTAATATCAATTCAAAACAAGAAGGAACAAGAAATAATAGATTCATGCTCTACTAAAAAAACATAAAATCGTCGGAAAGGAGAAGGAAGAGAAAATCATCGGGATGGAGAACAATAAAAACTGAAAATAATAAGTGTGATGAGCTAGTTGGACGGGCTTTCTTTCTTTCGCGGGACCTCTTTTTCTCTAGTTTCTCCCGTGTGAGAACAACAACAAGATGATGAAAAAAGAGCAGGGAATTCGTCTTTCTCTCTCATTCAAACAACACTTGGTTCAGTAGATGAAAATGAAGAAAATGAAGAAATACACAGGAAAGAAAAATGAAAAATGGGAGAATGTTGTAGAGAAGAGACACATTGATTGTCAGAAAAAAGATAGATGGATAGATCAATTGGTGGAAAAATGAGATGTAAATAATAAACGAATGAACTTGTTTTCAGATGAACATGGAGCCCAAAGAATTAAAATGGTATTGAAGTAGCCAGGTAAGTTCTGCTTCACATTTTCTATAAAACCTCTATTAGAAAGTCATCAGAAAGCAGAAAACCTCTATTATAAGGGCCTCTATTGTTTGAAAACCCTAGATTCGTATAATTCTGAAAACATCAATTGAGAACTTGAAAGTCTGGTCGGGTTTCCCACTTTGAAGTACTGCTTCTGGTAAAAACATGTTTGTGGTGCCGTTCAATTAGAGCTCTCTCTTCATCTCCCAAAAAATTCCTTTTCTGAATGGTAAATAAAATTAATTCGACTAGTTGATTCATGACAATTACCACCCTAGTCTCTGAATTTCTGAAACCGAAACTTCCAGATATACTTCTTGGTTTTTTCTTTCAATAGAACATTTTATTTCAGCAGATAGCAACCAGAACTATAACCAATTTATAAAATAAAGAATGAAAACGGTGAAAAAGAAATTCAAAAGGTGAGAAATTCTCACTTTTTTCTTTGATATATTCGTATGACGGAATCAAAAAGAGAGAGAGAGAGAGATTTTAGTGCGCGAGCCACTCTCGGTTAAAAAAAAAGGGAAAATCTCGGGTTGAATGGTAAACATACTCCAACTCTTCCCTCATCCATCCAATAATTCTCTCTTATCACCCCCGCTACGTCGCACACTTATCATCCATCATCACACCTTTTCTTTGTGATTGCCCGCACGCAACTTCTTTTAACTAACTAAAGAAATAAAAATACAATAGAATTAGAAGAGATATCGACAGTTAAAGTAGCTCACACGAAGAGAAAAAGAAATAGAGTCACACGTGACAAATTGCGCACGTTCGGATAGATTCAAATAATAAAAAAAAGCATTATAAAAAGTTATAATGATGAAAATAAATTTAGAGAGGGTCTCCATGATGATTGTGCACTTTTGGATACTAGGGAATTGTCAAAATTGGATGTTACGTGTAAAATATCCAAAGCTCAATTGTGTCTCTTAAACAAAAGAAAACCAAAACAATAAACATTTATTTAAACTCACAGACATCTGATATTTACAAAAATTGTCATGGTTGTTATTAACATAAAAATAGATAAAAACAAGAAAAAATATTTTAGATAAGAGAATCACGGATCACGGCTTTGTTTTACGTATGCTTGATAGTAGAATACTGGAAAAGAGAGCATATTTTCCTTCAATTTTAATGAAAACTTACTTAAAAATGAGAAAAATGTAAGTGGAAATGTAAGTCGAGACATCAGATCAACCCTCCGTGAGATGTCAATGTTAGCTGATAGAAGTTCACTTATCCTGAATTATTTGCAGATTTACTAAAGGTTTTAATTGAATATAAATAACCTTTTTACTATCGGAAGTTTTCTAACTCCTCTATATGCTGATAAATCTAAACGAAGTGGTGGACGATCTGATGGACAAACACAATCATCAATTCTTGTCTTCTTCTTTTTCTCCTGAAATGTAAAGTATATTAGATTAATTTGAAGAAATACATACTTTTCTTAGAAACTCTTTTCTTCCATAATAATTAACAACAGCATATTCAAGAAGAGCTCCAAAAATGAAAGCGAGACATACTCCAATCCAAACGTCAACAGCCTGAAAATAGATCAGGACCTCCCATGAACAAATTTCTTCGAAAGTTTTTAAAAAGATATTTTCAGAAGAACAGAAATTACTCGATTGATCAGTATATAATTTATGGAAATTTGAAAAGAAACGCTCTTACCTTGATATAAGAAACAGGCGGAAGCTTTGAATTGATACCACTTGCTTGAGTTGTCATTGTTAAAAGAGTAGTTACTCCTAGAGATACCCGAGCAGGAACAGCGTCTTTATCAAGCCAAAAAGAGACCCATGAAACGACGACAAGCATAATACAAGGAATGTATAATTGAATGAGATAATAACTGAAAAATAATTAGTTTCCAATACTGTCTTTCCAATAAAAAAAGCCTCACCTGTATTCTCTTCGAAGACGTAAAACAACCCGTGCACAACTGTATTCACCTAAAAGATATCGACAGATATAAAGATGATCTTGTGCAAAAAAGAAGAATGAAAACAGACAGAAAGGCACAAAAGGAGGAGAATTTTTTAGATACATAAATGGGACATAAAGGGATTGCACACGCATTCTTTCACATCAGGTAGACGGCCCAATAAAGTACTGAAAAAAGAGAAAAATTGGTTAAAAAGGCCAAGAAAAAGTTAGCAACATGTACCATTGAAGCACGCATAGCCGATTGGAAAGACCTAAAAATGAGAATAATTTGAATATAGTTCTGAAACGTCTTTGAAACTTACCAATCTAGAAACAACATCAATTCGTTTTGATCTCTCTTTATATCTTCTGACAAAAATGCGACAACAAAATGAAGATCGCCCTTGTGATGCAGACAGTGGACGATATCCATCAGTTGGTAGTTGTTTCATTTGTCTCTGAATTTAAAGATAAAATGATTTCAGTGTGAACGTTTCACTTACAATCCTTTGTGAGACTTGTGTCATATCTTTCCTAGCTGCGTAATTGACAAGAGCAAATTCCAAAAGTGCTCCGAAGATGAATGCAAGACAAACACCAATCCAGACATCAATCGCCTTAAATTAAGAGAAAAAGGAAATACTAAACACTGAATCATTTGCTTACTTTTGTATAACTGACGGGAGGAAGTTTTGCATTAATACCAGAACTTTGAGTTGTCATTGTCAAAAGTGTAGTGACTCCTAAACTTTCTCTCAGAATCTTTTTTTAGAGTTGGCATCTCAGAATCCCGTCAATTGATCTCCGGTTTCTGAAATGTCCCTAGAACTGACCTAACGTAACTCTTGCCGGAACAGAATCCTTATCCAACCAAAAAGAGACCCATGAAACGATAACAAGCATAAAACTTGGGATATAAAGCTGAAAAAGGACAGAAAAAGACAAATTGAATGAAGGACAAGACAGAAAGACACCTGAAGTAGATAGTAACTGAATTCTCGACGAAGGACCATACGGGTACGTAGACATGAATATTCGCCTGAACAAATGAACAAAAAGCAATTTGAAAGGACATTGGATTTGGGATTCGGACAGTTTTAACAATTATCAGATTCAAAAAAGCACTGGGATAAGCTTTCCAAGCACATTAATGGCAATCATATTTTACCTGTGTTAGTAAGAGAAGTACAGTAATCTGTGACAACATCTTGTAATTCAAATGAAGGAAGTGATTGACGAAGACCATCTTTCTGTTGAATTGGTTTTGTATCTTTCCATTCATATTTAATATCCTGAGTAGTATAAGCATCTGCAATTTGAAATTCAATTGGCTGAAAATGAGGGTTTTAAGCTTACAAGATGCCAAATCGATAAGACAGTTTTGACGATCAAGTGGATAGAATTCGAGTGACATTGGACATGAAAGGACGAGAGATAATCTGAAAATCAAAAATGGAAACGTATTTTCAAGTAAACTAACCTGACAGAATACAGAATTTGTCCATTCTTGTGAATTCGGATTAATACGTTTGGTTTATCAATCAAATGCCGTCGAGCCTCTCTGTAAAAAATAAAATAATTTTAAAAGTGCCACTTTGTTGGAGGTCTAAAATACGTGCATCTGAAAAATATTCGGTCCATTTATCCCCGACCCCTTGCAATTTTCCAGGTTTTCATTCTAAATTCAATTTTTAATCATCTCTAAAAAACTGAAAAACATGTGGTGTTTATAAAAATAAACGGATTATATTTCTTATAAAAACCATCTTGTTTATCCAGTTTACTAAACAAATTTGATTATTTTCGCAGTCCCTCAAAACGTCGCGAGCCACATGTTTTTTTTTTGCCGAAAATTTTTCACAAAAGAAATTTTGAATCTTTTTTTCTAAATGTGTGTTTTCGACACGCAAAAGAGAGGAAAAGTGTTTTGCAAAACCTTTTTTGAAAAAAAAGAGACAAAAACGAGAGACAAAATAATGAAAATTTTATGAGGAAGAAGTAAAGTGGAGGGAAAGAGAACTAACTTTTCATTTTGAAAGAAAGTATCTGGCATCCAGATCTGTTGAGATTGATCTGCATTTTCTGATGTTGCAAGGACGACAAATGGAGGTACCTGAAATTGGAACTTAGAGAGTGGGACGTTTTATAAAATAATGGAATTCAATTTTTCTTATTTTAGGTTTCAAGTTGCCAAGCAGTTAAGAATAAAGTTCTACAGAATTTTTTATGATTTTCAAGTTACTGTACCTACAGTACTCTCAATGAAAGCTGCTCCAAAGCACTGAAGAATGTTTAGTGATGCACGAATTATTTTTTCATTTACTATGAGAACTTTGACGTTTTTTTTTTCAATTCTTGTTGCTTATTATTTCCTTTTGTAGAAATTTAGAGTTTGTTTTCAGAATCCCTCGAAAAGCTGAATGAACTTCTGACCATCTAACTTTGAATAGATATCCTTCCCGAACATTTCTCTTCTACTCCTTTTATCAACTTTGGGTCAATTCTCCACTTCTTTTGACCCTTTCTTATTCTTCAAGTTCTTCGTTTTCTCCTTTTCCTCAAATCTCCCCTAAATCCAATTTGTATTCTTCTTCTTATTCTACTTTTCTCCTATTTCGTTTCTTTTCAGAGAGCACCCCACTTTGTGTGTCCTGAGAGCATGCTAACTAAAATCTAAGAAGAAACTTTTGGAAAATGAAAAAAGGTTGTCTTTTCTTTTATTCTCTCTAAAAAGACCCCCGACCCAATTGGTCCTTTCATCCTTTTCAATAGAAAATAAATAGTATTGGGATTGGAGAAACTCAGAGGAAAAGGGAAAGATCATCCGAAAGTGGGAGCAAGAATCGACTTGGAGCAGAATCAAAGAAATCAGAAGATATTCAAACAAAAGTCAGAACCCTGTTTTTATCAAAATCTAGGAAAACGGACTGTTTTGAATAACTCATCGAGAAAAACTTCTTTTCGCCAAATGTTTCGAAATTCTGTTTTCAGATTGAAACCCTCTAATTCGAACTTCTCAGGTTATTTAAAACCGAACCTCAGTATCTCCAGATTCTTCATATCTTTCATAAGCTAATCGTTGATCTGTCCATTCCTCTCGAAATGTAAACTGAGCACTGTATTCCATATTGACATCATCTATTTTGGATATTGAACGGAGATAAATGTTGACTGTTACTAAAACAGGGCCGCCCGTATCTGAAATTTTGAAAAAGTTGGAAAAATTTTGAAAAAAGAAGAAAAAATAAAATTCAATTTCTAGGAAAGGAAACTTTATCCGATTTTGAAGGATTTGATTTGAAATAAAGAAACATTCAAATCAAAAGTCCATTGCTTGCCCTGCTGTAGATATAATTTTACAGGACTTTGTTTCTTTCGTTGTTTTTTTGGAGTTCACAGAATATACAAAAAGTGCACACTCGAAAAGAGAAGAGTTCTTTCAAATTCTGAAGTGCTCCACTTTCTTTAAAATCTCTTCTTTTTCATCGTACCTGGCCATGTTGCATTCATTCCTCTTGGTCTCACTCTCCAATCATAATCTTTCAAAATTCGTTGAATTATTTCCTGTTCTTTTAATTTCCGTTTTGAGTAAACTGAATGAATCATTGAGATTATAACAAAGAGAGCTGTGAATCGATTGTACCACATCTGGAAATAAAATTGGATAGATCATTGCATAGAATTGAAAAAAGCGGAAATTATAGGAAATGATGATTTGTAGAAGGTTTTTTTTTTTAATATGGGGAGTTTTGTAGAAAATTACAGTACTCTTTGATCCAATTGATCCGAAATTCACTACGTTTGAAGTTCTTGAATAGAAAAAAACTTCAAAATACCCAAGTGATGCAAATGTTATCTGAGTATTGTCGCCTAACTCCGAGTTTGGTACGCAATTTATCAGTGTAATGTTTTCGACTTATGATTCAAAAAAAACTTTAAGAATTTCCCTCAAAAATTCACACAAGAAACCAATCAGTTTTAGACCCATGGAATCCTATAAAACCTCCAGACAGAACATTTGGTCATAAAACCTAATTGGTCTTCAATTTGAATGTTTATTTAAAAGTTCAAAGTTGAGGATTAAAAGCTAATCGGCTATAGTAATCGTAAAAAGAAGATGTGCTCCCTTTCTCTCTATTTGAATGAAAAAAGGAAGAAAAACTGAGAAGAAAAAGAGTGATGATGGGGTGGCTAATAGTTATGCGAAGACTCGAAAGGAGAAGAAGGAAGAAGAGCAAAAGAAGGAGCTTTTCTTCTTCTTTTTTTCCCTCTTTCATTCCCTTCCATCCACGCCCTCTAAGATGCCTTTTAGCTCCTATCTCTTCAAAGAGACAACAGACATTTGAAGAAAAAAAAGGAAAAAGTTCTGGATATAGAGGTGAAAAAGAAATGAGAGCAAAGGGAAAAAGGGAAGGGACATTACCTGCTCATGGACATGGAAGGGACAAATGGATGGAGTCTCTTGAAAGAAGAGGAAAAAAAAGGCAAACTGACTGAGAGAGAGAGAGAACCACACAAACACCTTTTTTGCATTTCACAGCAGTAGGAAACAGCTTTTTAGATGAAAAGTAAATTTGGAATATTTGAATGAAAAAGGGAGAGAGAAGGGAGAGAATAGAGTAAAAGAAGTACTGAATGAAATATGAAGCAGTTTTTGAAGGTATTGTAAATTACAGTAATGAGACTTAGGCATCGTTGCCATCCAGGAACCTTGTTTCCATGATTTCTTCCAGTTCGCTCAAAGATTCAATTCATGTGGAAATCAGTCATGGTGCACCGTAATTCTACATTGACCAACATCTGTTTCATTTTTCAAATTGGCTAATTTAGTAGATAGTACTGTTATCTTCTGTTGAAGTTCTTTTCGTAGTTTCCCTTCGACAGTGATTGTGATATCCAGATCGTATGAGAACCAAATCAAACCATTTATCATCTCCGGGTAAGATCATTGGCCTTAAAAAGGAATAAGGCATGGTCAAATCAAGAAATCTGAGGTATTCATGAAATTCGATCCCAAATTTTTCCCTGTCAGAAAAAAACTAATCATGACATACATGTTTTTCATTGTATCTTATTTCTTTTACATTACCCTTTATATTTTTTTTTCCATTTCTTCATTTTAAGTTCCCATAAATTTTATTTCATATAGAATTACGGTATAGATCTTGTAAACGTCTATTCATTCAAACTCTATTTCTCGTCTCTCAAAATTTCGTCATTTGAGTACCAAAGAAGCCAATCCTAACAAATTCGAAGAAGCAGGTGAAGTGGGAGAGAATGAGCAAAAAGTGAGCAATTTCAACGAATGAATGACTTCCAGGATATTTGAATATTCATTGTGAGAAAAGGAAATTTGAAATGGAATGAAATGTGAATTGAAAGGGTTGAAAATATTTGAGACTGAAACCCAAGATTTCTGATGAATGCGCTACAGTACCCCCACAGTGAATACTTCGTTTTAAGCCTAGAATTGTTACTGTACTTTAAAGAACTTCTGAAATCAGGTGAAGAAAAAGTAGTTAAAAGTCAATCAATCAAAATGTGTGATCCGTGTCGTTTCGACAAGGATTATGATGAGAAAATGAGAAAATGTAGGAGAAAGTGAGAAATAGAAGAAATGGAAAGAGGAAAAGAGAGTGCACCTGAAATATGAGTAACTCCGGAGAAGCTGCAAAGCACCAAGAGCATGCCGAAACCGCTGTGATAATGTGTCGTCAGAGCTGTCCGGGGATCTCACTTATTTAATATTATTATTGTTACAACATGACTTATGAATCATTTGTGTCACTTTTTCTTGCGTTCATTTTGTCGCCTAGAGCTTTTTTGTTTAGAACACTTTTCAGACCGAACCGGAAATCTTTTCCTTCCGTAAATATTCATTCAAGTAGAGAACGGATTCTATAAATTCAGATGCGCTTATAAATGAGGTTTTTTCTAGGAACACTATGTTCACAGACATAAAACGTTAGGAAAACGAGGAAACGGGATATAAGTTTCGGAGGATGATCAAGTAGAAGAAATCAAAAACGGGCTCTGTTGTTGGGAAACATAGGAAACAGATATATAAAACAAGGGGAATGTAATGGGGATATTATTATTATTTCCTGGGACTTGAATGGAATTTCTTAGTCGAAAGCTTCATCCAAACTTTTCGCTTCGGCGATTTTTGCTCTCATGAAACGTTTCTCGACATCGTTCGGCATCTTCTGTGCAAGCTGTAACAAATGATGAATTTCAAAATAAACTTTTTTCATTTAGATCTTACCACTTCCAATGCGATTGTTTCCACCATGTAGACATGGTGATTCTTCTGTATGGCTGCTTCACGAATAGAATCAACGAAAGAAGCTGCGATCTGCTTCAAATTTTCGGGAACTCCTGCGAACTCGTCTACAATTGCTTGTAAACCCAATTCGGGAGAGTCCTCCTCAACGTCGCCAAAATCTCCAGAACAAACAGACTTTCTGCTGAAGTTTTCATCGACAACTGAATGAAAAGATAAAGCTGGAGGCGTAAATGGATCAATAGGGTTACCGTCAATGAAAACTTCTTCAGTCTCCGTACAGTTGTTATTTTGCTTCTCAAGTAATGTTAAAGGTTTCTCCCATTCCTCATCATCGGAATCGTTGAAATTGTCTTGTGCAGTATTTATAAGAAGCTGGTTTGTTGAAGCTTTAGAAATGTTGGCATCCTAAGGATTACATGCTATTTAACTGGTGTGAGACTTTACTCACTTGGCAAACACTGGCGTTGTCTGAATGATGAATCATTGCTTGGGAACATTCACCGTGGTCTATCGGATTGAGAATGTCGCTTTCGAGATAAGATTTTTCGCATGGTCTGTTGTTATTTTTCAAAACAGAACCATTCTCCGATTTGTTCTCGTTAATATCAGTTTCATCAAAATGATTTGAGAGGCGATCTGTAAAAACAAATTAAGTTAATCGAAGCTATGAATGATGCATACCTATGTTTAGTGTGTCATTAGAACAACCGAAAATACTAGAACGATTAGCCGATTTTATTATACCAGAGATAGATGGAAGTGCTTTATTCTTGTCAGTGTTATTATTTTCTCCTCTTTCATTTTCAAAAGCAGCGTCAGTACCACTGGCTTTGAACTTTTCGGGAGTAGAAATCGTCATACTCATCAAAGGTACTGCTTCAGGATTTCCTCCATGAGTGAAAGTCGGAAGCTTGTCTTGCGGAATTGGCGACAATGGTCTTGGATGAGACAGTGGGGAAGAGGGAGTACTCGGCTCTGGTACAGCGATAGCTTGTGGAAAATCCGAGTCCGGAACTGCGAAAGACAATTTCTGTAACGCAGAATATTTCAACTTTTTTTGTAGAAATACCGACCTTCACTGGCTTTTGAGTTGTTCCGAACTCATTTGCAACCACATTCTTTACAATGGTATTGTTTGTTTTTGGTGTGTCATCACCCCATCCGGTAGAAGACCCATCGTCTCCAAAACTCGCTTTTTTCGGAGTCAAATCGTCTTTCGGTGGAACGTCAAAAGTTGGCTGTGGAGTCGGTATGGATGATCCGGTCTGATTTATCGTTGCTGACCGGAGACTCGAAATCGACTCGTTACATGTGTTATCAAGAAGTCCCGACTCCTGTGCATGGTTATTGTTTGGTAGTTGCTCCCCTGTATCAAATTGAATGGAGGATGAGAGAGGTACTTCGGTCAACGGCTCCAACACTTTTTTAATTAGTGGAGCTTCAGCAATAGCTTGTTTTTGAGTTTTCAGCACGAACATATCAATGCTTGATCTTCCAAAAGGACAATCATCTTTATCTCCAGCCGAAACTTTAACTTTCTCGGAATTGTGATCAGAGTCTGTTAAGTCCAATCTGGAATTGTTACTAAAAACATTAGGCCACTGAACAGCTCAAAAAAATTATACTTACTCAACATCATCATCGTCTTCTACTTTGCTGTCATCGCCTTGATTGTCGCCCCCTTTCTTGCCATGCATATCTTTACGGTTTTTCCCTTCGTCATTATTTTCGCCATTTTCCTCATCATCTTCTTCTGGATATTTCAACGGAAGAACTTCCATTCTACTTAACTGTGCATAAGTCAATGCGATAGGATCTCGCGGAAAGTCGACGAGACATCCGTGCTGCAGTTTTAGCAATTCCGAGTTCGTGTATGGAATCCCATTTATCGAAGGAAAATCCATGACTAACTTCTTATCATTTTCGTCTGTCTTGTAAAGATATCCCATAACTCCAATTCTTCTTTTTTCTCGATCGTTGTAGAATTTTCGGATATCGGTATTGAAGTCATTCACGAAGCCACTGCGAAACGAAGAGACTCCAAGTGGGCGAACGCAGTGTAGAGCGCATGGATACTTTTCTACAGTGAGCTCGCCGGGTATGAAAAGCGTTTTCAGTTTCACCGGAACTATTTGGCAGTGATCGAGAAACGCCACTTCGTATCTACGTTCGCTATCAGCTACTTCTTCATCACCAACTTCAGAGATAATAATACACCGATAACATTTTCCGTTCTTGTGCTTGAATACGAATTCGGCTCCAGGTGTAATTTCTGTTTCTGAAGGATTGACTGTCAGAGCCGAGACAGCTGTTTGAAGAGCTTCGTTCAGGTCATCAGAGATTCCTTGCGAATTATTGAAGACCAAGACGGTGGATGGCGGAACGACATAAATCGGAGTAATCTGAAAGCATTGGTAAGCTCGTCAGATGTCCCTGGGAAATCTTTATTGTCGATACGAGAGAGTAACTCACATTTAGATACGCTGGAGATTCCAGTTGAGAATTCACAGTGTTCTGCTTCAAGTTATCGAGATCAGCCTCAGCAATTGTGCGAATACTGGGCCTGATTGGTTCGTCGTACAATAACTGCTGATCGATGAAGTCATATTCGTCTATAAATCAATGTTATTACTGGATTCCTCACGATAGTAAACCTTTGTATGGATCGTACGAAAAAATCTTTTTGAAGCGGGAACACACGATCTGTTCGTAAATGTTTTGATCCGTTCGTTTTTCCGCACGATGACCGGTATACATCCTTTCGGCGATCATGTAGGCTTCATCCCACTGATCTTGCGAAGTTTTCATTTTCTCTGCGTTCTAATTTTGATATTCCACGCGACTTTCTGGAAATAACACATTTACACGACGACCCGATAGTCAGATAGCGGAGTAGTGACGGTGTATCGTTCGATTAATGACATGTGTTGGTTATTTTGTGAATTGAAAAAGGCTTTTATACAGCTGAAATGCAGAAAAACTAACTTTTCTTTTCAAAAGAGAAACTAAATTTTTAGGTTATTTTTGAATATATTTCGAAAAAAGAAGTTCGATTCCCATGGTTTTCTAAGCTTTTCTTCTATTTTCCCTAGATAAATTTTCCAGTCCGCCAAATATCGGAAACCGGGTGGCCCCCTAACTTTAATTGCACTAAGGAAAGTTATAATATCTGCTAAGCTTTTCAGAACTCGCTGAAAAACGCCACCCGTGTCTTACAAGAAAAAAGTACTACTCGAAAAATGAAAAAATTTTCTTGGAAGATTTGAAGACTGCAATAACTGCAATCGAACACGAGAAGGGTGAAAATAGGTCCTATCGGTAATTTTGCGCGCTATCATCAAGTTGTGTGTGCTTCGAGCGTGACGTGTTTTTGCACAGATGATCAACTACAGTAATCTCATTCAAACGATCAGTTTTTGAATTTATGAACAGTAATTTTTGAAAACTCCCTTTTTTAAATAGCTGTCTAAACTCCTGCTCTTTTCTTTCAGTTTTGAAACCTGTAATATATAGCACAATTGCTGTCTTATTTACTCGAATTTCAATAGTTTTGAGTAATTTCATGTGGTCATTACTTCACCCCAATACATCTTCTTGTTCATTTATTCTCTTCAACGCTATAAACTCTCTGCGTCACGAGATTCACGTCAATAGGTTTCTATTGACGCTTGAATCGAGCAAGCGCGTGGTATCTGCGTAACTGCCGTGCTTCGTTTCTCTTAATATAAGCCGACAAATATACATACTTGTTTAAGCACACTCAAAATGGATTCTTCTGAGCCCTCGTGTTCAGCACACAGCTTTCAACCCGACGACCTGATTTGGGCTAAAATGAAAGGATTCCCACCATGGCCAGCGAAGGTGGGTTATTATTGATTTTTCCTATCGAAGAAGTATTTTTTCATAGGAATAACTTAGTTGCTTCCTAACTTCGAGAATATGTGAGCTAAAGCACGATTTTTTTAAAAGTACAAACCAATCTAGAATTATAATGCAAGCTACATTTTTTTCCAGGTATTAGAAAGAAGTGAAGATACTCCGGTGCGAAGAATCCCTGTCATGTTCTTCGGGACCCTCGAAACATCTTTCATGAAACCTAGTGACCTGTCGGAATATTTACCTAATCGTTTAGTCCACGAGATACCGAGAAAACAGAAAGACTTCAACAAGGCAGTTCAAGAGATTCGGAAAGCAGCGAAATTGGAAACAGACAATGACGAGATCAATTTTCCAACGGTCGAGAGGAAAAGTCCACCGAGTTCGCCAACTACAGGAAGGAAACGTCAGACAAGTGGACGGTTTTTAGATGCTATTATGGCCGGCCCTGACAAAATGAGAGGAACAAGATCTGGAAGTGCATCTACAAAGTCAGTACATGTCGTTCATATAGAGTTACTATCTAAAATAACAACTTCAGAACACGATCCCGCGCATCAAGCAACGCATCGGCATCAAAGTTATTACGAGACATGATGAGAAAAGAAAGGCATCGGTTGAATAGTGAAAGCTCTCACGGATCAAAAAGAAAACTGCTCAATAGTGCACTGCTAAACGGTGGTGCTCCTTCGACCTCTGATGCTTTCCATGATTACGCCGACTCTACCGATTTTAATGCACTTTTTGGAGATGCTATACTTGGTAACTTCGAGTTGAATAATGACGATAACAAATCATGGAAGTCAAAAAGATCACGTGGGAGCTCAAAGGTGTTTGATGATTTCTTTGGGAGAACGAGAAATCGGTCAGGTAGTGCTTCTGGTAGACGATCACGTATGATATCCTTGTCTGGATTTTCTGGAGTATCTGATATGTTCGATGAGCTGTTTAACAATCAAGGTGATCTGGATAGTCACGCTGACCAACTGATGCTCACTCTGAACAATATGCCGTCTGATGGCTCTATAGATCGTCCTCTGAGCCCTGAAATGTTGAATTTGAATCCTATGTTACAACCTGCCGTTGAATTTTGCGATCGTTGTGGATACGAATGTCGGTTGATTAATAACGTATGGAAATGTAACTCAAGTCATTGTGGTACTATAAAAACTCAAGGTGGTGCCTCAATGACAGCAGTTCGTGGAATTATCGATGAACCTATTCGAATTCCGAAGTTAGAAATCAAAACTGAATGTCTGAGTGATAATAGTGCCGAAAAAGTCGGAACTTCTGAAGCCTTGCCAGCTAAACGAGCACGAAAACCAAAACGAAACTCTGATGAAGAAGAATCGGATGACGAGGAGGCTTCGAGACGGGCAAAAGCTCTAAAAAAGAAGAAAAAAGTTCAGGTAAACGAAAGGTGAACCAATTAAAATGTCTTCAATGAAATGTATAATTGCAGGTTTTATCACCTCGTTCTGCCACACAGAGTCCAGTCCCTCCAACTCATTCCTCATCAACAGGGCTACTTGGACGCTCGAGCTCTCCCACTTCTAGCTCCCATCGGATACGAGATCGAGCTCGACCGAAACACTAGTAAGTTATATCTTTGAACGTAGTCGGTGGCAGAGGCACGTCAACACTGATAAAGTGGTTACAGCAAAGTAGAAAAGACGCCTCCAATCTCTGCTAGTGGTCATCGACACTGTGTCAATTGCGATGGACAAGTTAGGCCTCAAATGTGTGGTGGTAATCGTCACAGGTGAACACTTTAACTTTTCCTCGATTTTGAGTTTATTCTCAGGTATTAAATTTATTAAACCATTCCCCATATTCAGATGGCGTTGTGTTGACAAGAAGTGCCGTAAATGGTACGGCTGGGTCCGTTCACACGAAGAAATACCAAAGAACACCGGACGTAAGAAAATGGCAACTTTCAAATCACCTATCGTCAAGCCAGTGAAGCCGGTGAAGCCTAAGAAAGGTATTTGTCTTCTTAAGACCATAATTGAATCTCAACTTTTTTTCAGAAGAAGAAGATGAAGGGTTTTCGTTCAAACGTAAAGTCGGACGCCCGTCAAAGCATGACATTAAAATTCGTCTCAAGATGCAAAAGGAAGTAGAAGAAAAACAAGCAGCAGCCAACGCTGCACGCGCCGCTCAAATGCCAGCAGATGTATCCGTTCCTCCAGGTGCTGTTGTTCCACCACAACGTAGAAAATATACAAAAAGAAAGAAAGATGGATTGGGTGGTACTGCTGGTAATAAAACTAGAGATTATAGTCCTTTCGATGAAGACGTCAAAAATAGGCGTAAGTGTTTATCAAAGTCTATGTTACTCATGAAATCGGTTTCAGCATTATCACCAATATCGGAAAGGGAAGCATCATACCGCCCATGTGCTATGGAGAAACGGGCAAGATGGTGGACCGGAGAAAAGAGAAGAGTGGATGCATCTCCAGAAAGAGACTTCGGAACAACACCAGCCGATTCAGCAGCCGCTTTCCGCATGATGGCACATGCTGTAAGATCTGCAGCTGTTACAAGGTACTGAAATGTTCTCGATAAAAATTACGTTATTCAATAGTTTCAGAGCTGATGAAGTTGGAACTGTCAACGGTTCACTCGATCTCCTAATGGACTCTCTTCTCGGCTCAATGGGCCCTCTTCTTGCTAACATCACAAAACTTCCTGCTTTCCAGGGAGACAATCAACTTGCACAACAACTGTGGAATGCATCTGCCGTCCATATTCCAACTTTCCAGTAGTTCTTTGTGTCATTCAAAATCTTTCCTCCATGAGGAACCATTTAATCGGTTATTTGCATTTTGAATTGTATAATTGAGTTGAAATTATCTTAAATTCGCATATTACACTTCTCCTTTCTCTAAATACTCTCTCGGATCTCATCATTCAATTTTTGTGCCCGTTTCCTAACAATAACTCGTTTTTAGTACAAATTAATAAAGTTTAAAGTTCCCAAAATGTGCCTGTTGTTATCTCGGGAGGCGATAAGGATGATAGCAGGGTTCTTAATATACTTTTACATTTTTTACAAGTCTGACTGTCGTACCGATAAATGGAAAGCTCTTTAATATACGTTACTTTATTAGTTTTTCTTTCAGATGACGTCAGTCTACGAAAGTCTCCTTTCAGACTATCCAGATAAAGGAGTGGTTGGGAAACCGGAGGTAACACCAAGTTTCCAGCTATCCCAAAATTATCAAACTTTCAGATTCGAGATTCAGAAACAGAAATAATTCAAAAATTACAAACTCTAACCAACCACTTCCGTAATGCAAAAACAACCGGAAAACCTATTTTCGTATTGATTGGAGCAGGCGTCAGTACTGGATCAAAACTACCCGATTTCAGAGGAAAGCATGGTGTCTGGACGTTACAAGCAGAAGGAAAACACGCAGAAGGCGTCGACTTTCGAGAAGTAAACCTTTTTTTATTAAATACTTTAGTTTTCAATTTAATAATTGTTGAAGGCCCGGCCAGGTGTGTCTCATAAATCAATTCTGGCTCTTCATAAAGCAGGTTACATCAAAACAATAGTCACTCAAAATGTGGACGGTTTGGATCGAAAAGTCGGAATTCCAGTTGATGACCTTATTGAAGTTCACGGGAATCTCTTTCTTGAAGTGTGTCAGTCCTGTTTTAGGTAAAGATTGAAGTTGAAATCTTTTTCAAAATTGAATTTGCTCAGTGAATACATTCGAGATGATATTGTAATGAGTGTTGGACTAAAGCCAACTGGCAGAAGTTGTGAAGGAAACAAAAGAACAGGAAGATCATGCCGTGGAAAACTTCGAGATGCCACATTAGATTGGGATACCGAGATAAGTGAGAATCACTTGGGTAGAATAAAAAAGGCTTGGAAAGAGACATCACATTTACTTTGTATTGGAACATCACTGGAAATTGTTCCAATGGGTTCTCTTCCACTCGATGCAAAAGCACGTGGAATAAAAACTACTACTATTAACTATCAGGAAACTGCACATGTAAGTTTCATACTTCAAAGAATATTATCAATAAGATTTTTCAGGAGAAGGTTGTTGAGACAGCGATTCACGCCGATGTTAAACTGGTTCTCTATTCTTTGTGTCGTGCTCTCGGAGTGGATGTCGAATTAGATGATCTTCCTGATAAGCCACCTGTCCCATTGAATATTTAATTAACTGACTAACAAATTGACGATCTTCACTAATTTTTCGAGTTTTAATAACAATAACATAATAACTTATTCTGATCTTGTTTATTGTATGGACCATAGAGCAGGAGAGAGAAGACTATTCAAATCACATTTTGTTGTCAAGGGGGTCAATTATAAAACATCTCTGGAAGCAACTTAGATGATTTTGAGAATAAAATCGATAGAAAGGGTGCGGGCGGGGGAGGATCACAAGTGGGTTCGAAAATTGAAGAAAAAGTAAGCCAATGAGGATAAAGCTAATAATTCGATGAAAAAAGAAAACACTACGACACCCTGCAAGTTTCTCGAATTCCGAGAAAAGTATACAAAAATAGGATAAGAACATGTTTTAGAGGAGGGGCTTGTGAATCTAGTACTTATCAAAAATTGGTTAGAATTATAGACTTTTTTGCTAGATTCTGACAATTAGATTCATTATGGGGAAACCAATAAACCGATTGAGATGGATGGGGGATGAATAAAACATTGGGAAACCATGGAAAAAAGAAGAAAATATACACATAAGTTGGAGAGAAGGTGAAAAGACAAGAAAGAGGTTTGATTCAGGAGCAAGATGGATCAAATAGTTTAGGCATTTGGATCTTTACCCAGTCGACGGAGACGCACTGAAAAAAACCGACTTTGTGAAATTTGTTATTTTTGGTTGTTTCGATAATTCATTTTTTTAAAGGTTTTCTGTTGATATGTTTTTGTTTTTGCGGGTCAGGTGTCCCTAGTTTCGATCGTCTCGAAAGTCAACTCTCGTTTTGAAAAGAAAACTGATGAAAACAGCTGATTTTGTCAAAAGAGAAGTGGCTGACGCAGGATAGAACGTTTTTGTTTTTTTTTTCTGATTTTGAAAAATACAATGTTTTTAGGAAAATCCTAAAAAAAAAAGCAAACCTCGTTCGTAATTCCGTTCCAATGCTTCTGAAACACGATGCCTGGCCTCCATTGATGCGAATGAAATACCAACTCGGAGAAGGGATTCATTCTCTTCTATCGCCATCATCATATCCATTTCTATTTGATTTCCGAGTACCGATTGCCGCTGGAAATCATTCAACTAAAAATGCACTTCTTTCAAAAACCCTCAACAAATAATTTTTTGTTTTTTTGGAAACGTGTAAGAATCAAATGTGAGATTGAGTAAACAAACAGGAAATGTAAAACCAATAGTTCTAAATAAAGAACAGAGATGTTTGCTCATAAACTCATCAAGTTAATTATGAGTGAAAGTCTACATTTTGTATTGAAGTGAAAACACTTACCTGGTTGTCTGCTTTGAATTCCACAATAGACTGTGTGGTAAGTGTAGACCGCAGCAATCGGGCGAGTAGTTCAGGGGTCAAAAAGTTCGATTCCACGTTGAGAACTCGAAGAGATGGAGATGTTTCAATGAGTTCGATCAATCCCTGAAAGAAAAACTTTGAATTGAAAAAAACGAAATTCACCGTTTGGATGTTTTGAAAATATCAAGAAGAAAGTTTTCCAACAAACGTCGAAAATACAAAAAACTCACTCTAGCTTCCGAATCGGAAATGGCAGTGTTGGCCAAAGAGAACTTTTCAATATGTTTACTATTGCAGGCCGCTTCAATCAGTGTTCGGATTCGTTCCTGAATATACTTTTTTCCATTATACAATCTTCCAAAAAATTAAAATAACCTTGGATAATCGTTTCATATTGTTGATATTCACCTCCTTCAAATCTGAATCGTCTTCCCGTAATCGGCTGCAAATAGAAGAGAATTTTGAAAGAGAAAGAGAAAAATGTATAAAATAAAATGAGAAACTTACTTAATACAAGACTCCACATCTGTATCGTTATCAGGCTCATCTGGAACAATCCTCGGCACATACGATTGCATAATACCGTTGAACGTCGTTCCGGTACTTTCATCCTGTGTTTTTCCTTTCAGAGCATTGTAATATTGTGGTTGATTGAGCACATTGTGCATACCTAAATATTAGGGTTTTTGAGAGATCATGAAAAGAGTTTGGAAAAAAGTGTAAAGAAGAACTTACCCAAAATTCCAGCTAAATCAACGAGGTCCTTTTCAGGTGCAGTGACAAGAGCACATTCCAACTCCTCCTCGTCGTCATCCAAATCAATTTCAATTGGCATTTCCATTTTACCCGATTCGGGTTCTTCTGAATTTCTACCACTGTCACTATCATACACTTTTCCTCGTTTAATTCCAGGCGTGTACGGACAGACATCGTCCCAATCTTTTTCTGTTTTTGCTTTATCTTCCAGGAATTTCAACAAATTATCTCTTTTGTAGGGGCCCGTCGGTTCTTTCTCCGTTTGATCACGACAGCGTTGGGAGGGTGGAAGCATTGAATTCTGTAATGATAGATTTTCAGTTAGGCAGTCGCTTCAATCTAAATTTTCGTGAGCATTCAAAAGACTACGTTATACTCTTGGAAAGGTGGCCTCTAATGTTTCTCTAGTGCTAACAATTCTTCTTCTCCTCCCAAATGGACAAAGTTCTTTCACCAATTTACTCATTCCAACCGTTTCTTCCAAACATTGTGCCCTTCTCCCTACTTTTTTCGTTCTAAAGAAAGTTAAACACGCCAGTCATCCAATGTGAGGGTGGTCTTTTCCTCAAGGTTTCCGCAAATAAAATTGTGTATGTGTGTGTGTTTGTAAGTGTATCTCTCTTTATGTGTACAAGTGTAGGAGATGAGGGAAAAAGCGACATAAATTTCCGATTGAGTTTTTTTTCCTCATTTAACTCAGCTGAAAGCATCCAGCCCGATGTGCGGTGCATGTGATTGGTAATAAAAAGAATGAAATAGGGAAGTAAAATTTTGTAGGCATTGTTATACGATTGGATGAAACTTACGAGTATTCTTAAAATAAGTTTTAGAGTATTTTTCAATCATGAGTAAATCAGATATAATTGTGCACCTTGTGTATTTAAAACCTAGGAGCTATGATAGTCCAATTCTTCAAACATTAGCTGGTCTTCCCTGTCGGCTGTTAGTCTCTATCCGTAACACTAATCTTCAGTCTTTCACCTATTTTCATTAGGTTTTTCCCAATTTTTTAATGCTGTCAACTCCCATCGTCCATGCCGTCTCGACTTGCGGCAGAGCGGGAGTGAGGAACAACATTGATTGAAGGATCTTTTCCTACCATCTTTAACCGAAAGGAATGAGAGAAGCAGAGAAGCGGATCTCGGGCGGTACATCCCCAATGTCTCCACACACACACGCACACACACATTGAACGTGAGAGAAAAGTTGAATAGTATGCGGATCAGAGAGGAAGATGGGCAGACATATTCCCGAGAATCGAGTGGAAATGACGATGGAGAGAAAAGTTGAGGATAGATAGAGATTGAGAAGGATGTGGACACTGGGCTCATGTGATAAGCGATGGAAGTATTCATCACTCCTACCATAATCGTTTGATGACCAGATTGAAACTGCTAAACGATGGGCCTTGTGATTTAAAGGTCATCCTTACTAAGGCTATGAAAGAACTAAGGGAATCTGAGACTGCTAAAGTACTTCGGTTGGAACTTAACCAACAAGTGGAAAAAGATACTATCGATTTGATCAATAGACAAGGGCAAAGCTTTGGATACAGAAACCTTTAGAAATTTCGTACCAAATCAGAAGAATTCACACAAATCTATTCTACGCCTCACCTTACTGTTCATTGAAAATTTTTCCTCATTCAATAGTCCACGTATAAGGCGAATCACACTTTTGGCGGGAATCATCATTACTTTTTTCATGGTCGTTCGATATATGGTCACAGAGTTTCTACGAATTTACTACACATCAGTTAAGTTTTCTTCGTTACTTTAAATGCTGACTAACCAAATGAATGACGCCTTACTAAATCAAACACTTCAGAAAACCAGCCCCTCTCGATCCTTTTTAGGATTCTTGCAGGTAAATATTTATTGAATGCTTCAAAAAACTTTTCTAAAAACTTACATCTGGATCGAAATCATTGTTCAGGTCTTCCAATTCATCGATTGATAACTTTGATAGAAGACCTTCGATATCATTATCCTCCAAATCCTAAATTTTTCTCAGAGTTCTTAGTTTAACCCAGTTTCTTCTTTAAATCTTACTTTAAGTCCTTTATTGTATACTTTCGAAGGAAGTTGACTCCCCTGTTGAGTATTGGCTGATGGCGCTGAGAATGTCTTCTCTTCCGAGTAGTAACTGGAAAAGGTCAAATTAATAATACTAAATATATCTTTCCTATCTTTTATTATTCGGAAACTTTGGAAATTTTTCTTTAGAAATGGTCTATTAGTTTTTTTAAAGATTCAGTCGAACAACTTCAAAAAATTAATTGCTCTAATTTTACAAGGAGCGGTTACTTTACCTATGATAAAGTCTCGATCTAGGGAACATTGGTGGCGGTGGTTGAGAAGCAGGTGGCTCCATTTTAGAAAATTTCAGACAATCAAATTTCTACACGAAATGGTTAAATGTGAAGTCGGAAAGATGGGAGGGCGCAGCTGACTGAGAATGGGAAAGTGTCCCGTGTGCGCACTTGAGTGAGATAAAACGTAGGGTGTGGAGAGGGAGAGAAAACGAAACAACCAAAAAGAGGCGTTTCTATCTCCGTCTCTCCAGTGACAGTACGTCCCTCTTTATTGAAATCTCTAAGTCTCTCACTTTTGTTTGTTATTTTTTTGTGTGCTCTGACCGAATAGAAGAAAATAAGTGTAAATATCAGCTATCAAAGTATGAAGTTTTTTTCAGGGCAGCGAGGAAAAAAATGCAAAATTTGTTCAAAAGATTGGCCAATGTTGACTGACCGATTGAATGACAGTTTTACCAAAAAGTAAATGAACGTCAAGAACACTGACAATTTGTTTTAAAGCTACACACGGAAGGAGGGACAATTTCTAGGAAAAAGAATGTTTCAAATAAGAAGAACTATAAACATCTCTCAATCCTAGACAACATTAGTGTATCTGTTTTTTAGAGAATTTCGTAGTACTTGGAAGTTCAAATGTTATGTTAGCGCTATAGTAATCTTTTTTTGAAAATAATGTCTTCACATTTTTAATAATGCTCTGACGGCCTATTCAATCGATCTTTTATGGCAGTTAAAACTTTTTTCGTCCAGGTACCTCACATCTCCTTTTGACGGAACGCCTTTAATATCATTATCTATCTTTTCCACTCAAAAAGTGCCGCTTGTGATGATATCTTTAGGATCGTCGCCCTCTGCCCTTCTTTCGAAAATTGAGCAGGGTCAGCTGTCCAGAGCACATACACATACACGTATACACACAAAGAAGTTGAAGAGAGACTCTGAGTAGAAATCCTAATCCCTATCACATTCTTTCCTTCTTCTTCTCCATTTTTTCTCGTGAAGAGACCCCAAAATGATGGGACAACCGATGAAAAAATAGAGAAGACGATGCTGTGTGTGATAGGCGAACTTGTGGTCTGACGCCGAATTGAACTCTTAGGACATTCACTGCTTTACAGGTCATAAGTTTCAATTTTCACAATGTATCAACTGAAGCAACGGACATATTGAAGCGTAGAGATTCAGCACTTTTTGAGAACCGACCTCAATAGTTTTAGGAAAATAAGTTGTATAAAAACATGGTGGTTATCAATTCAGATGGTCTATTACCTCCATTTGAGCAAGTGTGTGATAGCTAGTTTTTGAGCATAATGTTTTTAGCTACTAGTACCTTTTCTTGGAATCAAAAGTTAATAAATAAAAACTTACTCAGTTTTCGCCTGACTCATCGCTGGAGGTGAAACAACAACCGGTGATGGTGGCTCGCGAGGCGTTAAGCCGAGACGAGGTGCTCCAACTGCAGACGTCAGTTTGATTAGTGATGGCGAGTTTCAGCGACTGAAACTCTTCGTTATATGAATATAGTCTCCCAGTAGCAGGGGTAGTAGTAGTAGTTGAAAATGAATAAAATATTAGTGGAGCGAAAAGTAATCACATACAATACGAATTGATTAGTTCAGTAGTTAGGTTTGTAGTAACTCCGTTCTCGTCAATTTTTTTAGTAACAAGAAGACAGAGTTGAGTTGTGATATATTCTGCTCTCAAGATGTGTCGTGAGCCCGGGGAGTATATCGAAAAGAGAGAAAAAGAAAAGAAAGAATCGACCGAGGAGCCGCCAGAAACAAGAAGAAGGTCCGTTGGTGAGCGAGAAATACTATTTAGATGATAGAGACGAATATCGAAATTTCTCTGCGTCTATTTCTCATCGATGCCACGTGTTGTCACCTGTTCTGGACGATGGAAAGAAGCGCTTTTCAATGAGGATAAAATTCAATTGAACATTAATTCTGCTCAGGAGGTTCCGCATGACGAGGTGTTGACCTATGTCACAAAAAACGATCAGCTTCACATGCTATTTTTTAATGGCTTTTGAAAAAAAGCCGTTTTTAAATTTTTCGGTGGTCTCGGATCTTGTTAACTTTGTACAATTGTTTTTTTTAGAATTAAGTATTCTCAGTTTACACTCGTTCACTCAAACTGTCAGGTGCGAAGTAGATGACATGAAGAAAAATTTAGCTTGTTTTTTTTTCTAGCTTTGTAATTTGGGGAGCAAGAATCAAGGCAATCTACTCGTAGATGACCCTTTGTCATATCGAAGATCTTAGGTTCAGTGTCAAAAACCAAACATCTGGGAGTTCCTGATGTTTTTCAAAGAAAATTCTATAAAAAAATGCTCAGATGGCCTAATATAAAGAGAGCGGAATATTGGATGAAAATTTGTCAGTCATTCTCATTGTTAGACCAATTGGGGCTCATCTGGAGCGTGAACATAATACAACAGTCTTTTGAAAGCTGAACAGCTAATCGAATGATACAATTTTGAGGTTGAAAAAAAGTCTGCATCGCTCTGACTCATAAAAGAATACTAAATCATGAACAACTAACTTACCGACTAACTCATAAATGGAAAATGAGAAAAACGGAATATTTTTTAATCATCTGCAATGAACCAACAAAACTTTAAATGCGAGAGAAGTGCAAAAAAGCAAAGTTTAATGAAAGGATGTGGACTGAGGTTGTCAGTGGAATAAATAACCTAGGTCAAGACTACTGTATTTCAAACCTAGCCTGACTTCTACTGAATTCTAAATTTTCAGTTAGTGTTTAATTTTTTGAAAGATATTGTTTTCACTTTTTTCTCATTTTCTCTTCTTACTTATGTCATCACTGTCAAGCAGCTGTTCGAACTCGAAAAATAAGAGTAAAGACAAAAATTATTTAAAAACCCACTCTGGCTTTTTCGATCGATCGATTAATTGAGGACTGAAAAGCCCGGGAAAAAGAAAGGCCCGTCGAAGTTAACATTATAAAAAGTTTGTGAGATGAAAAAACGAAAACATTAAACTATAAATATTTCGGATGTGCTTTCTACTAGATTGCAGATAAAGTGGTGTCGTGTTTCAAACAAAATGAAGAGTTTCTTCGAAAATAGATTCAAAAAATCGAGGGACCGAGAGGCGATATGTTCTAGACGGAAAGGGAAATGATAGGAACATAAAGACTGATGATTCATCGAGTCAATAAAAAAAATGCAAAATTGACCCATTATGATAAAAAGTGAGTAGTTTGCAACACGATCGTGCACGGAATGAAAATTAGAGTCAAGTTCTTGAAATTAAGTTTTCAACAAACGGAGCTTATAAATATTTTACTGCGGGAGTAAGAAAAAGAGAAAGCGTAGAAAAGAACTAAATACACAGGGAGTTATGATTTTCTCATTATTAGTTAGAAGCTAAAACATAATTCCAGCACCCAAAAAAAATCACACAAAAACTCGAAAAACAAAACACACTTAATGTATAAAGTTATTACGGTAATCGTCGCGAGACACTGAAACAAATAAACCGAAATGCGCCTTTAAACAACAAACAAAAAGTTTCATTCAGAAAGTTAGGACACGGCACAAAACCTCGACGATTGTACGGCGAATAGTAACTTACTCCGTTTTTTGTTTCGTTGAAACAAAACAAAACGAATCGCAAAAATACAATATTGGAACGGAGTTCAGATGATAACCATTTTTACCGATCGATGTTGTAACGGAATGGTGTCAGGAAAAAATTAACTTAAGTGGATCGATATCGAGAAAAAATGCTGGAAAAAAGGTTCCAAAAGCAAGGGAACAAGCAGAAAAGAGAAAGAGAAATAGTGTAAAAACGATAAAAGAAAGTGATTTTATGAGTGGGTTTCTCTGAGTTTTCTTAGAAAATTCAAACCCAGAAAAACTTAAATCTTGGAATAGGAAAGAAAAAAATGGTAGAATACCCAAAGGGAATTCAAACTTGGCGCCACCATACAACACCAGTAAACAATCAAAAGGGATAACCCAGAATTCTTTTCAAACTTTTCTTGGTGGTTCGGAAAAAGAGAAGAAGAGAGGAGAAAAATGATGGCAGTGATCGGAAATCAGTCGGAAATAGTGGGCGGGAAAGAACAGAAAATAGAGAAACAGAGGAAAACGAAAATTTGTCACACGACATAGACAGACGATGAAGAAGTAAAAGAAGATGATGCTCGGTGAGCAACGCAAACAACTTTCAGTTCAAGTAAAAGATAAAGGTTGAAAGGCTGAAAATTGAGATGTTGAGGAGAGCTCTTATTTTTGTTGATTCGGCCGATCCCAATTAACTAGAAAAAAATTGAGATGTGAAAAATATTGATAGATCGAAGATTCTTTATTTTTCTATGTTTTGTGAGCCATCTTTTCAGACTAGGTTTCATCTACAGAACCCCAATAAGAAAGCTGGTGATTTTGGAAAGCTCAGATCCCTACCGTACTCTTACAGTAACTTCTTGACGTTTCTAATGCAGAGTTGCTTTGGCATGATTAAAAAAAACCAAAATGTTTCCAAACTATCTAACGTGACATTCAAAATAAGACTATAAAAAAATGATAAAATCTCGTTGAAAGACAACGAGAGAACAGTAACTTCGGGTTTATTTCCCATTTTTTAGGGCTACTAAAAACGCGAGCGAAGAATGGAAATCTGTGGTTTTGGTAATTACTCTCTTTAAAAAAAATGTTCCTCAAAACATCATATTTCAGCATTTCTAACCCTAGTCTTCCATTGGTTTCAGATTCAGTTGCTTAGTGTACTTTTAATTTTTTGCGTAAGTCGGCTATTGATCTCCATTTCAGCATCTTTCCGTCTTCAGACAAAGAAGAAGCTAGCACGAGCCGAAGTTCGAAACCCAACAACTCAGGGGGCAACTGTGGCAGCCACAACTGGAGATCAGAAGACAACTCCTGGAGGGGGTGCACCTGCAAAACCTGAGGGTCCTAAATCAGTTAATGATGACGATGGTAATTACACCAGAAGTTTCTTTAGATAACCAGACTACTGTTATCTTCCAAAACAGTACCATTTTTTGTTCTTCTCCCATTCTCTTATTTCAGATGAAGTGAAATTCAACATAAACATCAAAAAAACTGAAGAGAAAAAAGATGAATTTGATGATGATGAGGAGAATCCATTGGCGAAGATTGCAGTTAAACCAAGAAACAAGAATGCTCCAGGAAAGAAAGGAGCTACTGGTCCAGCTGGAAAAGCTGCAGAGAAAGCGAACGCAAAGAATAAAACAAAGGAAGACAACCTTGAACGTCCATTTTTAGCTCCGAATGAAAAACAATACGGAGTATCTTGTTACGTTCGTTTATTTCAATATTGGTAAGAAAACTTCAGATCAATTTTCTAGCAATTCGAACCAACTCAACCACAAGTTCCTGCTTCTCAACAAGTACCTGTTCCACTTGCTCCGGCTCCTCCTCCACCACCTTCTGCCACTCTTCCCACTGCTGGTCCGGCTCCTCCCATTCCTCCAAAAAAACCTGTAATGCAAAAGTCTGGTGATGGATGTCGTACTACTGTAACCCGTACAATCGCCACTGCTGCGATTCCAGCTGCAGCCACGCCTATTCCAACCCCTGCAGTTCTTCCAAATGCTGATAATGCAAACACAAAAAGTACTTTGAGTTTGACCACCAATAAGAAGACCAAAACTATTGAGCAGTGAGTTGAGAATATGTAGTAGATTTCGGTTTTTGTTTTTCAGAGAGCGCACGAATAACCATGATAATAATTTGGAGAAGACTCAAAAGTGTGAAGGGGAAAAGTGAAATCCAAATAGAACCTTTCTTTTTCTTCTTTTTTCATTTCCGTCAATAAATCTGATTTCATGAAAAGAAATTTCATTTCCTATATCAAAATGTTTATACTCTTCCTCGTCTTTTATATTTCATCAACAACGAGCACCTCTCTTTCGTCAACATCCCAAAGTCCTCTTTCATGTGGAACTCCTGATTCGAAAGAAGAATCTTCTGATCTAATTATTTCTCCTAATCAATCATTTGTGCTGAATGCTCCATTTGACATTGGTATCATGGATTTCTTCGAAATCAAACTAGCAACTGATCGTCGAGTCGCGTATAGAATTGAAGTACGGCAATCGAGAGAATCTAGAATTGAGGTTCCGAAGACCCAAGGAATTCTGGGGAGCACTAATGATCACGAATATGTTTCAGTTGGATTCAGTTCCTTTGACTTCGATAAAAAAGTAGGTTTTAGTTCGGAAAACGATTAGGTGATATCGCTTTTCCAGCTTCACAAAAATGATTCAATAACGATTAATTGGGTGAATATTCCCAAAGATGCTACGTCAAATTCAATTGAAGATTGCTTTGGAATATGGTTTAATGGGAACCCAAGAAACCATATTTTGAAAATTGAATATAATCCTTAAAGTTTATTTATTTACAGACATTTCTCGAATAAATTCTGATAGAGTTTCGATTTATAATTTCGAAGTCCATCGATTTCCGATTCTTTCCACTTTTTGTAAAAACTCTTCCATTCTTTCCAAATACAATTTCGGGTGCTTCTTGAAGTGTTCCACGTGTGCACTATCCTTCAATCGAGTCGTCACAACATCTCTTTTTTTATCAGTTCGTTTCAATGCCAATTCGTTGAATGAAAAAATTTCACTGAAAAATATTGATCAATGTAATAGCTTGCTTCTCAAAAAGTAACAGGGAAGTAGTTTTCCAAACCCCGGAGAATTTTTAATACCCATAACTTGTGCATCGTTTTTTTAATAAACTGATAAGAATGTTACGTTCTCGAACATGTCGCACAACTCGAATTATGGGTTGTGTCAAACATGAAGTCTAGATAACGGGTGAGTTACAGTAACCCAACTACAGTGACATTGTTTTTTGTTCTTACTCAGCAGAACAAACGATATCGGCGTCTGAGAATACAGAAGTGATGACTTGTGGAAGATGAGGATGATTGAGCAGATAATGGAATGGAGAAGCATCTTCCAAAGAACACATTCCTGTTTTGATCATCATTTCGTCCTAAAAATCTGTTTTTTTTTCAAGAGCTTTGACTTTAATCGAACCAGTAGAAGACGAGATCCAAATCGAGTAGTTTCCCATTTTTTATAGATCCAATAGAGATTTCCAACGAAGAAGTTTGAGTTTTTTATCTCAAAAAAATGGAATTATCTGTTTCCTTCTTCATTTTTCAACTTACTAAGCCATCATAGACATGATTCATAACCAATGAATGCTTGTACATGTTATCAAATGAGAAGTAGAAACAAGCCGGACAAGAATCAAGGAATATTCCATCACATTTCTCAATAGCCTTCAATTCTGGATACTGTGAATCCAAGGAGGTAAGGGTTAGAAATCCATTCATAGAAAATATATGAAATATCAGACGATTCGATGGATTGATAAGAACAGTGTCCAGAGTTTTTGCTAGATTGTCAACTTCTCGAGCTTCCTGGAAACAGATACTATATAATTGCTAGATCATTGCTGGATCATAATGAAAAGTATTTCCCACAGAGAGAATCTAATTTCCACAGTTGTGGGATCATTTCTATCAAAGCTCAATACAAAACTCAAAGGTCCAAAAGACATTGACTCCATCCGTTAGGATTATTACCTTAGTTCCCCATCCCTTTGCAACTGCCTTCGAAGTAAACTGAACTGTCGTATATCTACAAAGATGTCAACTATAAGTTGAAATATATCACTTTTCAACAAACCCTTTCTTCTGATAGACACCTGCATACTTAGCCACATTCTTGTCAGCAGCTCCCGCCCAGCCGAGTAATGTCACTACCGTATCTTTCCTTCCATAGGTCACAACCGATTTAGGATTCTGCATTAGGAAACGAGCTGCAAAAGTTATCATCAGGGATATATTTCAAGATACAAAATACTCGAAGCTGTGTGCCGACTAGCACCGAATCGTACACCTAATCGAGTAGGAATGGAGAGTCAAACAAACTCTCAGACGTCTCATTATCAGTGTAGACAGTCAAAGAGCATTCAGAAAAAAAAATGGTTAAACAGTACGTTTTGTGTTTTGAGTGATAAGGGGAAATAAATGATTCCGTGAAAAACAGAGAACATTTGTAACCGATAGAATCTAGAGAAAATGGGGAAATGATGTCCATAGTCTACAAGGAAGTGATACTTTCCAATTGACGTCTGATTGACGAAAGGAGTAAAACGTACATAGTTGAGAAGAACTGTAATTTGCCTCCATGGTAGATTGATTGATCTCACATAATCTATGAATTAAATATGACATGCAGACCATAAAAGGAAAGGAACATAGCACTTTTGTGATGTTTTCTGTACACCTCTGTGAAGAACGCAGAGTTCTGCAGCGAGAAATTGTTCATTGTTTTCTGAGAGTTTTTTTTAAACAGAGAGTTCCAATCAGAGTTTTGGGAGATACTAGACAAGGCATAAGGCAGTTAAAAAAAGAACAAGATGGTAATCCCCTGGAAAAAATGCTCAAAGCGAACTATATATTCGACAAAGGCACTGAGTACCATCCCCAACTTCCTCTCTCAGGACCCTTCTGATCGTCAGAACGTAAGAAACGACATCTACCGTACCTAATGCTGCTATGTGATAGTTATTCATAACGTATTCTTACATTGCAAGAAACCTATTTTGTAGCATTAGAGTTTGGATTAGCTTTTTGAAAATCTAAACTTTCATCCAATACCCTATCCTATCTTGGAAAGTGAGTTCAACATACATCCATGATCTGAAACTTTTGAATTTAAATTTCAGATGTAGATGCTATATGCTCGGAAACGAATACATCCGAACTAAAAAGTCAATACTGACAAGGCCAGCTAGTTAGAGGAAAACAAGGAGAATTGGGCAGGAACAACAACATAAACGTACCAAAACTTCTTCTAATCATTTTTGTGATCGGGGAGGGCGCCTTCCTTCGTTGCGTTCTTCTTATCAATCTTCCCTCAAAAAAGAAAAAAATCGGATATTGATTAAAATGACCACGCTGTAGTTATGAAGTTCACGACTTTCAAGATAAATAGTTAAGGGCGCATTTGCATGTCTTCTCTGAAAGTTTTTTGTAGCGAAGATTTCCAGAATACAGGAATACATTTATCAATTCACAAGCACCCGGGTGTCAACAGTCGACATGAACAATCAATTAAAACATAACTGGGAAAGAAACAGTATGTAAAGATTTACAAATGAACACGAGCAGCAACCCGTCGATTTCGAAGAAGGCATCCGATTTATAACTAAGAACAATTTTATACGAATTATTTGTAAGCTGCTTCACAGTGTCGTACGAAATTGAGGCAAGCAGTCCGATATTCTTCTGGATGCGTCCGAATGTGTGCCACGTGTTCCGAATCAACAAAATCAATAGCGGTCACCGAATTTCCTTTTTCTTGTTGTTTGGCAATGAACTTCTCGACATGCCTAAAATCGTAAGAAGTGAAAACGGCTCGAAAAACTTTGAATCGAAATTACTTGGCTTTGATCATGGTATCCGCTTTTGAATACAAGTATAGCTGATCTCGTGGGAGTGTAATGTGTGTTTGAAGATAGTAGTAAATTGACATGAAGGATCGGAGAAAAGGAACCATTGCAAGAAGAGGGATTTGCTGAAAACAATAAAGCTTTATTATCAGAAGTTGAGCATTGAACTTTTACCAGCGTTGCTCGTAAATTGAGGTACCAAGTGAGGAGAGAGATTCTTGTTTGCTCACTTATCCATCGTTCAAGGGCATCAATTGGTGGGGTAGATATAACCATTGCAGTCGCATCTTGTTTTCCGTATGGGCGAGATGGTGCACTATATTTTAAAAAATGTCAGATTTTAAAAAATAATTGAAAAGAAATTACCTATCGAAAATTATTCCTTTGATTCGCTCTCTCAACTGTGGTTTCTCTTCTGCCTCTGTCCATTTCCAGAATGAAATTAACCCACGTACTCCATTCATTGAGAATGAATGAACAATTATTGGACTGTAGTTTTCCAGAATTTGATTTAGGGTAATTCGAAAAACTTACCATTGAGCGAAAGAACGGAAATCTCCAGGTTTAGCATCGATTGCTCTGAACAGTGGTGACATGTAAAATCCAACACGAGAATTTGGAATACTGTAGTGATAGCATGGTGGGCACAAGGAGACTACGCGATATCTGTAAAAAACAGAATGCGAACCGGAAAGGAAGTGTATTATTCGACATTAAGCTTAAAAGTACTACTCACCCTTCATCATTGTATATTTTGATATACTTATCAATGTGTTTTGGATTAGCTCCCGCCCATCCAACCATCAAAATTACTGGTTTCTTTTCATCATGATGACTGTTAGAAAGCACAATTGAGTCTACTGTCACATCTGAACAAGTTTTAAAATTAAAACCAATAGGGTTATTGAATTTTACCTTGAGATTTTGGCAAGTGAATTTGCATTTTCGGTTCTGGAACATGTCGAGTGAAGTAATCTCGTTTCTGAACGCTTTCTATAGTTGTTGCTGATGGTGACGTTGCAGACAAAATTTTTGGTAGGATACGGCGAGTGACAAGCATCTGAAGTACGTATTTTTGAATCTTACGTTCTATCAAGAGCTTCCGAAAGTATTGAAGCAAAAATTAAAATGCAACTTGCAGGATCTTTCAATTCAGATTCATCAATTAATAGTTGAAGCTGTTCATTTTTGAAAACTTGTGCAATTATAAATAAAAAATGAGGACAATCTTCAATATATATAGAACAGGACTTCAAAAACTTAACCGAAAAGCGCTTTCAAACCGTCCGTTCTATCGTCTGCGTCTCTTGCTTTCAGCGCCCGCTTCTCGTAAACATCTCTCATTTCTCTGCGTACAACTACTAGGGAACGAAAAAATAACAATTGAAAAGGAAGGGGTAATTGTGAAAAAAATTGATTGGGATTCGGGTAAAAACGATGGGGACAGTCAATGCTTAGGAACACGAAACGAATGAAAAAAAAAATGCGTCTAGAGGGTTACAACAAATTTGAGTGATGGGGCTAATTAGTATTGTTTGGAACACGGTAGAACTTAATTCAGTCTTTGATTTCTTTTTCATCTTTTTCATCGCTTTCATCGTCTTCGTAACTATAATCACTCGATGCATAAGGATTATCCAAATATTCGGGCCTAAATTCTTGAAGAGCCGCATACGTATATCCAAGAGCGTCCATTTTGTACTGCTCGCGTGTCCAAGTAGACTCGTCCGCTGGCAGAGATGACATTTTTTCTTGCGTGCCTTTAAAAAATCACATAATGATGAATGAAACAAGAGCATATTATACCTGGCCATTTAAACTTTTTAGATAGAGCAGCAGCGATCAACCTCGATTGTCTTCGAAAAAGAGATTCAGCGATTGTTTCCATTGGATAGTAATGAACTTCCTGTGTGTTTCTTTTTTTAGTCTTTTTAGAGGATGCGTTGGAATTGCTGGAAATTTTACGAGTATCAAACGAGGCAGCTCTCCTCAATCGTCTTCCAAAGGACGAGAAATGTGCAGTTGGTGAGCACAGCTGCATGTCGTCGTCACTTTCGTCCACAACCTCCAAAATCTCCACCTGGAACAAAAACGTATACAAAAATTATGAGTTCAGTGCTACCGAAGCTCGTCTTTCTTTCATTAGTTTCGAATCAAAAGAAACAGTAGGCTCCTTTCTTTTCCTTTCTAGTCTATTGCTGGTAACCGACCGTTTTTGAGGAGCAGTCTGCAAGGACAAGTATAATTTTTGACAACGAGGCGGTTAGGGACACTTACTTCTTTTTTTTCGAATTTTTTGGTTTCTTGTTCAACAAACTCTTTCAACTTCTCAAAAACATCCCTGGTGATTACTGAAACGCCTTCCAGAACAGTACCCAGCTTCTCATTTGCAATTTTTTCAGCCTCGTTTATAAATTGGCAGCGATGTTCAGGAGAAGAGTGAAACTTAAAGCAGAAACAACAGAAGAAATTATCTGTATCATTTCGAATGACGGTTTGTAGCTTTTCTTGGTGTTCGTCTAGAATTACCCCGAGGGTTACGTTTGCTTCAAACATTTCCTCTGAAAAAATTGATTGAAATCTTATGTCATGAGAGATTATATCAATATCAATTAAAACAACCTACTTTTTGTCACGACTGCATCTCTTTCTGAATCATTGTTGTTACTTTCACTGGGAGAATCCTGTTCTGACATCTCATCAGCCCGGCTCGATTCACTGGAACTTGCAACCAATAAGCGGGCTCTTTTTACAGTGTTTCCGTTGTGATCAGCTGGAAAACGGTATGTTTTTCTGAACTATCAACTTGTATAAGCTCACTTTCTGCGGAATGAAGCGAACGTCTGTAAACAGAACTCTCTTCACTGGAGTTACAGCGGAGTACAGACGATTCTCGATTGAACACGGAACTTGGCGAACCAATAGCGATAACCTTCTCAATAACGAATAGCTCAAAAGCGATTGAGAAATAATAGTTTTGTAGATCAAAAGTAAAAATTCATGAAACCGAGAAAAATTTCTTTAAGCGTACCTATTTAATTTATTAAGAAAACGTGCAACTTATTTAGAAAACGTGAACTCATTGCCACTTTTTAGCACCCACCTTTTCAGATCTCCAACACCTTTTATTGTATACTTCGTTGCGGTCGTTTATCCACTCAAAACATAATTCCATTGACTTCTCGCAAATCGGGCTCCAAATCCCTGTACTGACATTGTCAACGAAATTTTTAACATGTTCTAGCGTTTTTAGCGAGCTGAGTACAGTTTTGAGGCAGATATAACAATATTTAGAAAATATAACGCCTTTCACAAGCACTTGAAAAAGTGAAAAGTTCTTTTTTGGGTTTTTTTTGATAAACTCTTTTATCGAAACTTCCAAAGTTGAGTGTATTTTTCTGTAAAGAGCTCATTCCTTTATAGAATATACTTTAAAACAAACTCATGGCCCACAGGATTAAAATCTATAGTTTCTTGAAAAGGGCCATATAGATTTACTATCGTTTTGCCATCAAGCATGAATGGTCCGAGCACTGAAGGATCTTCGCTGGAAAGGTTAGATAAATGTTGCAAGGGATATACGTATACTACGGCAGGTTTCACCTGAACTCACAACTTTTTATGAACCTGTTCAATGCAGTCTGCCAAATGTTGATTGAACAGAAGATTGTTAACTTCAACTACTGAGACACCTTCTGTGTAGCAATCATAGTTTTGGCGTAGAATTATATTAGGGAAATCAGCTCTCTTCATTGCTCCAGCGGCTTTCTGCAAGCTATTGATAACTGCGATAATATGTTGCCCGCATGGTGATAATTGCTGAAAAACAATAAAAAACATTCGTATCTTCGTGACGCAAATTCACTTTAACTGGATTTCGAAGTGAGAATACAACGAAAATATCACTATTGTAAAAAGGATTTATCGCAATTTTCGCCATGGCATCCTCGGCAGCTTTTCGTAAACCTTCCATCTATAATTTGATCTACTCTGAAAACGATGTATTTAAACTTCAAACGAAAAAATCTATTTGCAGAGTAGAGCTTTGTGGATTGCTTTTTTGGAAAGGCACTCAAGCAACGGGTATAATGAAATCAGAAAATGTTTCTTGAAAATTTTCCCTACGACACTCCGTTTTTCATTCGCGTGCATTGTTTAGCCAAAAGTTTTGAAATATAAATTTTCTACAAATTGTCGATCTTATTTTTATCCATATGGATATTTCCTTCTTTCAAATCTTTGTAACCTGCAAAACTCATTTAATTTTTTTTTCAGATTTACCCCATGATAGTTTCAATCTGTCCTTCCCCGATCAAATAATAGGGAAAGACAAACAACTTTTTTAAAAGGTATATAATAGGTATCCCCTGACAACTTCCATTGACAATGTGTTTTTCAGGTTTATCTCGTTTCTTATTAAAAAAGGTCGATTCATGTCATCAGACAGCGGAGTAGACGAGAACCTGCCGCTCAACTATATCACCTTAAATGCGATAAGCAGTATTCACTGCGTAAAAGATGCAGGGACAACTAAAAATAACGCTTATCCGAGTAACTTCGAACAATACATCAAAAGCATCAATTCTCCAAAAAGTGCTTCGGATTCGTTAATGGCTGATGCTACTTTGTCCAGTCCAGAAAGCTCTTTTGATGACAGCTACGATTTTCTGGTTGAACAGGAAAAACATGAACCACCCCTTTGTCTTGCGAATAAACTATCTACCGAAACGCACTTCAAAGATGATGAACTGAACCAATCATTCTCTGTAAACTTGGACGAGGAAGTCATAGAAATAGGTTCTAATTCACTTTCTTTTCGTTTTTGAATACTAGCTTTCCAGTCCGGAAACAGAGTCTGACCTGCCTTCAAGCTGCTCGAATGGTATTCACGAGAAAGATAGCTAAACTTCGAAACAGTCAATACTGTACAGGATTCATGGCTCAATCTCTGACGATGGCAGAAAATGATGATCTCGTGTCAAACCCTTTCGTTCAGAACCTTATCGAGTATGTTACATTATCTTGAAGTGCTCTGCAGATTTTTGTCTTTCAGATCCATCAGAACTTCGACATATGAGCACGATTCAGAGAAGTTGCCTGACTTGTAGGGTAACTAAAACTGGTAATAATGGAATAGCTCCTTCGTTCAAAAAGTTTCGCACCCGCTGTTAATTGAATAATGCAATGTTGATCATAATGTAAAGATTATTTAAGGCAACAAATCTCGTTCTATGTGTATTCTTTATTTTAGCATTAATTAATCTAATTCACTTATAATTCGAACCGTCTGTAAATATGTCATTATTAAGCTTTTGTTCTTTCATATAACAACTTGAATGATTATGCTCCGAATGCTTTGAAACATTAACTAGTTTTAACCACTCCATACTTTCATTGTGAACCAAGTTTCATTTTCTTTTGGGATATACTCCTGTTAAATGAGAACATACCTAGGGCTTTCTTTTCTTCCTCCCAGTGCATTTTCGCGTTGATGTGATTACACAAATAGATTGTGTTCAACTTTCAAAGTTGTTCCCCCTGTAAACAATTAATACCAGTTGCTGTTTATTGGTGTATGAACGATGTGGTGTTTCAGATATTCACTCGTTCGTAAAAACATGACCAGAAAAAATAAGCAAAGTTCGATTGAAAGAAATAGTTTCTTATTAACCGTTAAGTTTAATTTTTTTAGATGCTACCATTTATATACTTCAGAGTTGCAAGTTAATTTCCAGATACCCGATTCCAGTGAACCTGCAACCATAACCGTAAAACCATATCACGTGACACCAATAAAAATCTTCTCCTTGTTTGTCCTTGATCGTATTTACAAACACATCTTACAGATCACTGCCCATTGACTACTATCATCAGTTCACCAATGCGTTCTTCTTTTTCTCTTTTACTCCAACGTCTTCAGACATCCGCCTCTTTTCTCTACGTCTCACCTTCCTCTCCTTCGTTTCCTTCCACATCGCATCGTTTATTCTCGTCAACAATCGGTGTGTCTGCCAAAAAGAAAATGGTGAGTATGTTATACTTTCAAAGATGAAATCCAGTTGAGTTTCATTATATCATTCTATTGGATTAGTGACCACATTTTAGTAAGCAAGGCTTTCAAGTTCCCGAATGCTTTGTCTATTATGTCAAGCACAATAAATTAGCAAGCAAAATTTTCATTTTTAGCCACTTCTCACGGATTCCGAAAGAAACGAACAACTCTCGGGGCTCAAGTCATCTGGTTGGAAGCTTGTTGAAGGGCGGGATGCAATTCAAAAAGAGTTTTTGTTCAAAGATTTCAATGAGGTATTGCAAAATAAGACATCTAATCAAAAATTGAGACGTTTCAGGCCTTTGGATTCATGACTCGTGTTGGATTAAAAGCGGAACAAATGAATCATCATCCAGAATGGTTCAACGTTTATAATAAGGTAACCCTTGAGACGTTTGTTTCTTCTTCAATCCTATTATCCAGGTCGACATCACTCTTTCTACTCACGACTGTGGTGGTTTGTCTCCAAATGACGTCAAGTTGGCTACTTTCATTGAAGCTGTTGCAAAGAAATAAATACATTATTAATAATCTTGTTTTTTTTTAATTAGAGGAAAATGAATGTGTCAAAAAACCAGCTCCACAAACTAAATATTCAACATAATGATAATAACAAGTAACATTAAATGACTGTAATAAGTACATCCTTATTTCATTGTGTGATCCATTTCATTATGAACCTATTCAATAAATCAACAAGACTATATAGTACCATTAGTTTTCAGAGAACAAGGCCAGTACATTTCGAAACTTTATACAAAAAAGTTCTTTACAAAAAGATACAATTTGAAAATCGAATTGGAGTTGAATCAGAATGATTCTACGTGGAAATCACTCACACCGGGACACTTTCACTTTTTTTTTAAGAACAGAAATCTCAAAAAAAGAAAGAACCGAGTATGGAATGGAAGTAGTGGATAAATTAATAAAGCATACGAACGGTAAATAAATAAAAAGCAATAAATAATCTTAGAAAATGTTTTGTCATGAATCATTTGCGATAATCTTTTTGTGCACGGATGATGAGTTCGCAGAGAACTGGAGCATTCACTTCTTCGGGATTAGCAGCCATCACAGATTCAACAAAGTCATGTGGGAAAATATGGCAAAGATGAAAATGTACACGAGCACGAGTTTCTGCTAGAGACTCGTTTGAATCAGATCTGTAAAAATGATATAAAAATAAAAAGGTAAAAATAATTGACCGGATTCAATAATTCAGAAAGTTCAAGAACTCACCCAGTCATCACTGGACCAACAGACAATTCAGAGTGCCCCCAAACAGCAGTTGATGGGGCAAAAAGATGAGTTTGAGATACTGTAGCAGTCATTTTTGGCGGCCTCTTACTTCCAATTACACCATGTTGGTGAGGAAGCATTTGGTTTAATTGTTGTTGTTGAGATTGATTGTACATTTCAGGATGTACTGTAATCATTCATTTTGGAAATGTTTCTCAAATTTCTAAAAACTCACCATTCATTTGTCGATTAACTGGAGTCAATGGAGATGATCCATGCCTTTGTACTACACTATGTTGCTGCCATGGAGCACTATTTGCTTGTTGTAGTTGCATATGTTGACGTGTCATTTGCATTGGGCTTTCAGGGGTTGGAGGTAGTTGAGCGATATTCTCGGTTAGAGGTTTAACTACATTAAGAGATTGAGTACGTGATAAAGCAGCATGTTTGTTCTTGAACATCTCATATTGCATTGATTTCACTGTAAACTTCTGTTGTTCTGTTCCAGTTTTTACAGGTTTACTCACCTGCTCCAAGAGATTTCTTTTGTTGATTTTCCTTCATAAGCCTCTCGGTCACACTCATATGCTGTCCGTTGGCTCGTTCAGGATGGTAAAATTTACATTTATTACCATAAGTGCACTTTCTAGCATAAGGGCAAATCAATGGATTAGATGAAACAACTGGAACTTTTGAGAGGAAACTTTCAATTCGAGGACCATGACGACCTGATGGATCATCCGGGGGCATAAACCTGAAAACATTTAGGGTTAACTCAAAGAAAACAAACGGTAGTATGAAAACAAATTTTAATTCTCAAAAATCATAGTTCTCCTTTTCCTTTTTCTCTCCAAAAGTGAGAAAAAGTGCAATCAAACTCTATGTTCTGTTCATCGTCATTTGCTCTTTTGTTCGTAGACAACAGAGAGAATAGAGAAAACAGAAAAACAGGTCGAAAAGTAAATATTTAAAGAGGAGAAAAAACACAAGAAACACCTCAGAACAACGGATGAACACTATTAAACTGCGAGAAAAAACTAAATTAACTAATTCCGTTTTTTTATTTTGAACAACGAGAGGGGACCAGTAATCGAAAAAATAATGATACCGGTGAACCTCTATTAGAGCGACACTACATTTTCTTCGCTTATCATTTATTAATAATTCAAGTTTCGTAACTTCAAATTTTTTTACAAATTTCAGAAAACTGACTTGTCCTCTACAAAGGTGAACATGAGAAGCCTGTCCTCAACAATCTTTCGCCACGCCGGATTCTCACGTGTCAAGTCACGATATTCGTCGTTTGAAACAATGACGGCGTCTTTTAATTCAGCAGTTCGTAGAATATATCTATCGTCGTGGCAAACAACACGACGCCCGTTCACGTTTCTGAAAAGAATACTCATTCGAATCAGCTGCTTTGGATTTGGAACTTACCTAGATGGGGTATAAATGATATGTCGTTCGATTTCCTGTAAAATGTGTTGATCTGTGATTGGACTGTCTGATCGTGGTTGTTCTCTTCTGAAAAACGATTATTGTAATTTGATAATATGAAGTAGATGCATACCTGTACTGAGGAATAAATATAAGAACTTCAGGGTGTCCTCTTTCCAAAAAATAGTGGAGACACTCACGGAGACCGGAACAAGAGAACACTTCCTTACGGCCGTGTCTGAAAAGATCGAATAATGGTGGTAAATGAATAAAAGTTGAAAATACAGAGATAATCAGAGTTTTGAAAATTGATAGCCCGAGACCTAATTTTCAGAAACTCCGGCCGATTGTAGATGAAGTTTCTAGTGAAAACAAAAAGGGAGTCTTTGACTGGCAAAAAAATTTTGAATTTAAAATGAGTCTGAGAATTCATGAGTCTTCTGGAACTGATATAAATTCTCAAAACATTTCCAGCGTCGTTTGGGGATGTTATGAGTAGGAACAACAGTTCACAATAGTAAGGATCAGCATACTGTAGGTATGCATAAGCTATCATGAGAACTCAGAAAGTTCCAGCTACACTATTAAAAAAAAAGACGAATAGTTATTGAGATAAGTTGAAAATGGTACGAAAATGAATATTCACGAGAGAAAACAGCTTGTGGCGTCAAAAAATATTTGGTGACTCTCGAACGATGCCGTAGATTTTCGGTTGTATTGACATTATGTTTCTCGTTCCCCTCTCTCTTTTCTCTCCGGCAATCCGCATCCAACGGGAAGAAAGCAGACTATCCGGAGAGTGAGAGTGAGAGACTCAACAGCAAAAACTTATTGTTTGTTCAAAAATCCGAGAGGAATAGTATAAAAGATGAAGAGGTTTAGAGAAGCGGAAAACGATCGGAAAGGCAGGCGAAAGTTGGCAGAAATAACAGACTATTTTGGCGCGGAAGCAGGGCAAGGAGCATAGCCGCTGACCAACAGAAACGGAGCAGAATCGATGGAAAGGCACAAAAAAACAGGAGAATGCTGAGAAGAAATTGCTTCCGGAAGGCGGGGGAAAAGGTGTGTGGTCAACAGAAAGATCAGAGAAAAAGATCAATGAAAAGCATACAGTTCTTCTTATGTTTTGTGGTTTCCGGGGTTGATTCAGAGATCTTATGTTATTCTTGAAGGAGGTTCCACCTTTGCCTATATATTCCTCATAATTTTCTTAATGGTAAAGTTGAAGGGAGCTTCAAGACTATTTCTGTTCGTAGTTCTTTATAATATGAAGTTTAAAGTGATTTTTGTTTCGAAAGAGTGATGAACTTACAGCATTGCCACATTAGATCCATCGACAACCACAGTTCTCAAGTTTGGATCCGGGGTGTATTGTGGATATAATGAAGCATAAATAGAAGCTGATGTGGTTGAGGAAGATGATGATGCTGACGAGATATTTGAAGATGATGGAATTGATGATGATTGAGTAACAGTACGATGACTTGAAGACGCAGAAGAGGACGGTGATTGTGAAGACGACATCATTACGCTTTCAGGTGAATTGCCACTTGGAAGTCCCAGTTTTACAAGCTCCGAGAGAATATCATCCTGAAATTCGAATATTGAATACAAACTAGTTCATGAAGCTCACACATTTTGCAGGTCATTGAACAATATTACCTCCTATGAATTAATTTATAAGTCAATCAAGTTCAAAATGAACTCACTGTTCTAGAATCGACTCCAATCGTATTCAAAACTTGACTGAGTTGTTCTGTTGAATATCCTAACTTGGTCGCAAATTCAACAACTTCCGGAGCTGGATATCTTATCATTTGAGTTTTATGATCATCTGGAATAAGAAAACAAGTAAAATGATGCGATTTATTGAGAGATCTTTGAATTACCATCAATTTTACTTGGATCCGAAGATTCACGACTCAATGATGGATGAGATATATCGTCGCAGGAGCTGAAATACCAACAAGATTTTAGGTTTATTTTCGCATGTATTGTTTTTAATGTATGAATGTCAAAGGTTTTTTTTAAAAAGCCAATTCAAAAAATGAATGAGAAACAAAAGAACCACCAGGAAGACTCAAAATAGAAGAAACTAAATATTGCAGAAAGAAATGGCAAAAGATATGCACGTTGTCTGTTTCCGAGATCCGGTTATTTTGAGATATTCAGGGGTTGAGCTCATATGAAAGAAAAAGAAAATAATTTTTTAGATTAACTTATTTCACGTTTTCTCAATCAGAGTACTAGGAATAATTTCCGGGAGGAAGTGCATGGGAGAAATATTTTCTTGAGGAAAAAGAAAATGGAAGATAAATGTTTTTGATGCTAAAAAGAGGAGAAAATAGGAGAAGAAGCCATAACAAGTTATTCGAATAAAAAATTCGGTAGGATTTTTTTCATGTTATATGTTTGCATTAGTTCAAAACAAGCTGGAAGCCGGACAGCATTCGTTGTGATTGCCCTACAGATAGAGGGAAGATCAGATTTCTAGCTTCCCTGATTATTAATTTTGAACAATAATCAGAGAAAGTCTTTTAAAACAGTGCAAGTTTATTCTCTCTTACCTGTAACATGAATCAAACTCATTACTCTGAACCGGAGCCAATCCAGGAGGCGGTCCTTGTAAGAGAACTTGACCGAGTGCAGCTCCTCCTGCTCCGCCTGTCACTCCGTTTCCATAATTTACTTGTTGTGTCACAATATATCCATTTGATGTACTTCCAATCGGATGCGACATTGATTGAACCATTGGTTGATGTTGTGTCGATTGATAGTATGGATTGAGACGAGTGCCAAGTCCTCTTTGACTACTCATATTTCCTCCATTGGATCCTCCGTTAGTTCTGCACAAAGGGGCGTGGCCTCGGGAAACGGAATCCATCTGAAAATAAGATATAAGGTTGATGATAGGAGATCAAGAGAAAAAAGAAGGAAGTAAACAAAAAACAGCCAAAGAAAATCCCCAATAGAAGGGCATGATAACATGGAACAAAACAATATTAACTTTATTATTGCCATTAGAATAAGAGGAAAAACTCCAATCACTCAATAAACTTTTGGGAATTTCTCTAAAAAAAAGCGGAACTTTGTCCTTAGCCGTTCAAAGTCTATTTCTAATGTTTTCAGATGAGACGGAACTCTACCCTCTATCATCATTCATCAAAAACTATAATCTTCTTAAGGCTTGTTGACACGGTGAGAAGAGTTTTCCGTTTTCATGAAATAGAGGTGAAAGGAGAACATTTAGACGATGTGAAGAGAGGACAAAAGGCAAAAAGAAATCAGGAAAAAAAGATATATTTTTTCTTCTTATGAATCACCACATTTTTGCACAATTTGATCTTGCTCAAACTCTTATCAGCAAAAACAATACAGGAAACCGCATTTCCATTATGAAATAAATGTTGAAATATCACAATAAATCATGTTTATCGTTATCTTAACATTTCTCTCAAAAAAAAATAGAAGAAGACCCTAAAAAGCTCCACCTGGCACGAAAAAGTAAAGAAAGAAGGAGGCGATGTGGATTAGGAAGAAACTGAAAGAGACTGGAAAAAAGGGATTATCGATGAAGAGAATGAAAAATATAAAGAATCCGTGGGCGAAAAAATTGGGAAGAAATTGTTTGTTTTTAAGCAAAGGGTTTCTGAACAAAAAAAGTGGGCGGAGCTAAGAAGGTGGAGATAATCTTGTTAGAGAAAGAATTGGTAGGGTGGATAAATAAATAAGAGCATCTGATTACTGAGAAGAAGTTCGAAAATCAAAAGATAACTCAGAAAAAAATCAAATTGAACGATTGCCCTTCTATAAAAGTACGTACCGCTCTATAAGAGGTTTTTCGCAGCACTGTCATTATTGTTATAGTGCTGCTCTTTCAATTAAACCAGCATATATGTTGTAGAAAAATTCAAAAAGTGATCAATCGATAAAGTGAGCATCTTTTTATTATGCAAATTTTTTTTGAACACTTTTTGACATATTTATTTTCAACTGAATCATAGTGCCTTTGTTAAAAGAGAGCATTACTATTAGGGGTTCCACGTTAGGCTGAAAACTTAAACTCCGGAGAAAACTTCTAAAACGTGTACTTTCTCGTTCAAGTGGGATACTCGGTAGTGCGAAATGGTCTTTTGCACGCATAGCTAACAATCATGTGTTTTTTTCTTTGATCATTCCTCACTCCCTCATTCTCTTCTTCTTCTTCGGTTGCGCAATATACAACAACAGAAGAGAAAAGACTGGTTATCAACCGAAAAACGGAAATGAATGAATGAGAGCAACTGACGGAGTATGTGGAAAAATTTATAGAAAAAAAGAAGAAGGATATGGGAGAGTTTGGAACAGACTAGAGACAAATACGAATGTAGTTTCAAGAAGAGAATACTGTAGTTTTAGAGGAGAAATATGAAGAAGTTGATAGATTTTGACTAGATCAAAGGGAATGTTTATAGGGGGAAAGTTGCGAGAAACGAGGTTGGCTAACATTCATTTCTTAATTTGCAATTTTTAATAAAACATTAAACAGAGGTGCCAAGAAGAGTTTTTTGCTTATACAAAAATCAGTTAAAAAACATGAAGATCCACATAACATCTCCTAATAGAGCTGGTCATTGAACTAACTGGAGGATTCAAAACTGATAAGCTGATGGAGTTTAAAATATACTTCATCTCAAAAAAACTTCATATGAACTGTCACTTTAAATGTTTATGCAACGGAATACAATACAATTTCAATGAATTTTCAAAGAATGATGAATGAATGAAAAGTTGATACCAATGACAAAAAGAAGCGGAGAGAGAGAGAGAGAGAGAAAAACGTAAGCAAAAAAGAAATAAATGATAAAAATGAAGTCAAAAAGGACAATCAAAAGTGGACAAGTAATCTGTAAACAAGCAAAAGACACACAGTACGTTCTCTCATTTCCATTCTGAAACCGGAATTCAGAACTCCAAAAAGCAGATTCAGAGCTCGGAACAATCATGGGATCTAGAAACCTCGTATAAATAGTCATGACCTTTGTCTCATTAGAAATACTAGAAAATCTTGGAAATCAGGCGCTGTAATTTGATAGTATAAGATTCTCATTAGAAGAGGAAAAAGTCGATCTTTGACTTATGATTCATGTTTTGTTGTTGTCAATCTATGTCAAATTCATATGCTCTCAATTATAATGTATTAATCTGGAATGAGAATTGAGAAGTAATGAACACAGGAGTTCATTAATAAGGTGAGAGGAATAGAGTTTATAAAGAGTCAGAGCTCACATTCTTGCTCCATTCTAAATAAATTAGCTAGAGTGTTTCGGAAGTCAGAAACTACAGTAATCTTCTTAAAAGTCTGTCTAGATTGAACATAAATGACGAATAAAACATAAAATGACACGTAAAGCGTGTAGTCATAGAACGAATTGCCGGTACTTATAGACCATTCCATCATGGAATCAGATTCTATCTTTAATTATTTTGTAGTCTTGTGACAAATGTAAATGGCTACTTTGGAAGTTTTATGACTTATCACATAAATTATCAAACTCTGAATTTCTGAAGTTCTTGGTAGACTCTACCGACCTCCATTCTCTAATGTAGTTATCAACGAGAAAGTTCTACAAGAACTTGCCAAGAACTAGAAAATAAATCACCGAAAAGAACAAAAATAACGAAGATGATTTCTGTGATCTGTTAACAAATTGAGTTCCTCTAATCATTCCAGGAAGTGTTTCTTTTTATCTCTAAACTCTCTTTATCTCTCTTCAATTATCAGTCAAGAATGGACGTAGAGTGTCAGACAATCATTTGAAAACATATAGAGAAAATCAGAAAAAAAGACAGTTCCGGCTTCATCTCACGCCATTCGTATTTTTCTCTGATCTTTCCTGATTCTTAACGCTCTCTCATTCTTATCAAAATGCTCTTTTCCGAATGGAGACACCCCGGGTGAAGGGAATTCGGTGATAATTTTTGATAGAAGAGGTCATGTGGCGGTTTGAGGGAAAATAGAGAAAAAGTGAAATGACGAGAAGGAGAAAAGGAGGAGCATGATCATAAAAACAGAGACCAACAGTTTGCAGAATTTGAAAATACGGAAATAACGGAACAGGTACTTTAAGAGAGAAGAAAAGCGACAGATAGAGATAATTTTGAAGAAGTATAAAGTTTTATGCCATTCTATTAGAAGGATCCTTAACCTTCCAAAAATAAGTTTGATGTTTTCTCTTTATTGCAAAATTTTGAAACTGAAAAATATTATCATTTATCTGTAACTCCTGTTTCGCAAAACTCTGTCTAAACGGGGATATAAAAATGAAAAATGCGTAGTGTAATCTGACTTGACAAGAGGAAGGAAGTCGTCTACAAAAAGTACAATTTGAGCCCAAAAAAGGGAGAGAACGCATGTCGAAAAGGATTTCAATAATTGCTCGTTTCTCCCATTTCCCGTTCTTTTATTGCATGTCTTTTGTTATTTCTTTTTTGGTCCCAAAGGATGGGGATGAAAACGAGAAAAAGGAATCTGATGAGGGCGTGATTTAGGTTACTGTAAGTGCTTCTTTGACTCTAATGGAAGAGCATGGATGTTTCGAATGAATAAATCAGGAAACCGCATCTAAAAGTTAGAAAGACCACTTTTAGATTAAGTCAAGACCAGGTCTACAAATGATTCTAGCTTTTGTTGCAATTCATAAAAGCATCTGCATAGCCAGAAAAGCTCCAAAACCTTCAACTGAAATATTCATAAGTATATCTCCACTTCTCTCTCACTTCTCCTCTTCTCAAAGGAATGCTCAATTTCAGAAAGAAAAAAAACTATACAAAAAAGTAATGAAAAGTAGTAAAACTCTTCTCTCTCTTTTTTTCCGAAGAAGAGGCTTCCCGGGACAAAAAAAGAAGCTCTAAAACATCTGCACACGCCTCTTTTCATCGGAATCAGATGAGATGATGATGAAAAGTCAGAGGAGGAAAGAAGAGGAAAATGAGAAGAACGAAAAAAAAAGAAAAGAAGAAGGTGAGGGTGGGAAATGAAATTAGAAGCTGCTGAAGCAGTGTGTGGTCGCTTTTGAGAGCACATGCATGCACATAACAAGTAGTAGCCAGAAAAAAAAAAGATGAAAAAGAGAAAAAGAAAGAGGAAAAAGAAGAGAAGAGGGATCGATGTTGTATAGCTGAGAAAAGAAGGAAAGGGACACCACGAAAACATGGATATATATAGAAAAACGAAAAAAAAAGTATATAAATATATTGAGATATCCAGAATAAAGGATATTAGGTTAGTAACGGGACGAAGTTTTCTCTTGTTTTCTTAGTATCTCATTTTAAGAATTTCAAACAGAGATATAAGAAAATTTCAGACTGCAAAACCTCAGCTGAAAACCATTTCTATGAAGATCTGAGATTTGTCAAGAACCCTGTAATACAATGGCATCTAGGCAGACACGAAACACAGCCATACTAGTTATTGCTTAGAATGATACTGGTCAAGTGAGAAATTGCCGAGAAAAAAAATTACGCCTGATAATCTAAACAAATTATCGAAAAAGTTGTAAAACGATATCGCTGAATATAAACATTTTGAACGGAAGTAAGGAAGAAAACTCGTATTTATACTGATCTTAGTGATTCTTGAAGCATGAAAAAGAAACCCTGTAAGGTTGGAAACGAGATTAAAATGTGTCTGATCTATAGAGACTTGCACTATTACTTTTGGGAACTAACATCTGGCAGAAATTTATTTGTCATTATACTGAAAGGGATTTTTCATAAAATAACTGTGATTGCGAGTCATTTTATGATATTTGATATGAAACGACAGGATCATTCATCGGATTGAGAGAGTCTGAGATATTCTACAAATAGAAGTATGACGTTCCAGACATTTTCAGATCAATTTATACATCAAACAATGTTCTCTTATGGAAATCAGATTAATCAGCTAAAAACTATTCGAATCTTCAATCCTCATTTCGCCATACGAATCACGATGAATAACAAAACAAGCTTACTGTAAATCAACCGTAACTTTTATTATAGCTAAAGTAACAGAAAGGGCTTTCATCAAAAAAAGAAATGAGCAAGATTCTTAAGTTTTAAGGATTTCACTATAGAAGTGAATTGACTTCAAAAATAGAACATTCTGAAAGGGTGTCCATGGTTGTTATCGTCGTAAAATGACTATCTGTCCCATCATTGCTTGAGGGAATGTGAAGAAAAAAACTTTTTCCGAGCATTTGGTATTCAATTATTCCTATGATTCCTTTCCAAAACTATCTCTTACGAGGAACTGACACATCAAAATGCTCTTTGGTTTGATAAATTAAAAGTGTGAAAGTGTAAGGATCAACTCTTATGGAATGAACTCGTGAAACCAACTATGCCCTAATCCCTATTTCTTCTTTTTCTTCTTTTCACTCCCACACGTAAATCTTATTGAGATCAGAAAAATACAAAACAGATTAATTTCTTCTTCTTCTCTCTCCTCCTCATTTTGATGAATAAAGTTAGTTTTGTTAACTGATCGAAAAGAGTATTCAGTGGGTGTGATAATGCTACAAATCCAAAAGGGATGAGATGATATTTTGAGATATTTTACCCTTTCTAAGTTATTTTTGATCCGATTACTCCGTTTAACTTATCCTCAAATGATCCACTCCATTGACGTCAAACTGAATAAAACAAACTGAAAATGAAGAAAATTGAATAACATATTCTGGGAGAAAAAGGGATTCTTTATTACAAAAACATTCAAAAATAGCTTATGATTTGAAATATAGATTAACCTTTTTAGGAAGGTTGTTATTGTCTGATGTACCTATCTTTAGAAGCCAAAGCTTTTGATCTTCGTTTTGAAAAGTTTTGAATTCTTAGAAATATAGGGACGATTCAGATCTAGTTGAAAGCAGCTAAAGTCTCCTCGAACGATAAAATCTGTCAAGAATCAACTTACCATGAAAACGCTCTTATAATAGAGATATCTTGATTTTGAATCAACCAGAGAGGAGAACACTAATTAAGATTAATCTTCCATTTTCTTTCATAAACAGCAATATTGAAAAAAGTGCATGCTTTCAAAAATTTGTATCTTGTTATTGTCGTTGTCTAGACACTTAGAAATGAGAATACAGAAAAACTAAGCAATCAAACCATGAATTCTTTCTACTCTCTTTGGCCACCAGTAATCGGGAATCCAGAAAAGATTGAAAATGTTGAGTTGTGTTTAACTGTTCAACTTTAAAACTCTTTTATTCACCGGGAAAGAAAAACAAGATTTAGTTAATATGAACAATCGAGAATTTGGGGGAAAGGCACAGGGGTGAAACAAAACAATTGTGCAAGCAAGAAAATGAAAACCGAGTGAATATTATAAAAAAATTCTATTCGACAAGTAATTGCAAAAAAAAACAACTAATCAAAAAATCTAGAAATGGCTAAATAGATCCTTCTGTAGCATTATACGGCCTTCTTTGTCTACGATATTTTTCTGTTTGCATTTCATACAATCGAGATACTGTCCTACTAAATGCGAAAGCTTCTTCGTCTCCACTAAACACGTTCGCACTCATTCCTTCCTAAAACGTAGGTTTTGAAATCACGTTCAACTATTTTTAAGAACAAATCTGACTTACATGATCTGACTTAATTCCTAAATCATCCATGAGAATTCGCTTCGAATCGCTCAGAGCATCATGGGAGACATTATGACTTTCAAATTGAAACAATTCATCAAGAGGTACTGCTGCACCAATTACAATTCGAACCTTCAAAATTGTTCTTTTTTATTGTTTCAATTTTTGAACTATTTACCTTCTGATCGTAAAATGTGTCAACCATAGTGATAAACCGTCTCATTGCATTCCACATATCCTGATTCATTACAGGCACATTTCGAATTATAACTGTGTGAAAGACTCTCGCATACACCAAATAATCGACAGCTCCTTTTGCAGTCATACATAATTCTTTGAAATCAACATCAGCTACACCTCCACAGCATTTTTCTACCACTACTCTTCGGCCTAGAATTTCCAGTGTCTTTGATCGAACATCTGCAAAGTTTAAATTCTAATATTAGTTTTCGAAAAGGAAGACATACTGTCGGTTTCATTAGCAGCCGATTGTTTGAATGCTATATCACATTGTGTGTTAGCATCTTCACCGTGGAAAAATACTGGGTTTCCATCTCCAGAAGCACTCCGGCGATAGTCCATTCCTGAATCTAAGGCAAGAGAAGCACATTTATCCTGAAAGTTAACAATTAAGTTTTTATTCAGCGAATTTAGTTCGCATTACTTCCAGGATAGTTATGAATGGAACGAACTGATGCCTTTGTAGACCATTCTTATATAATTCTGAAGGAGCTCGGTTCGAAGTAGCTACCATAACCAGTCCACGTTCGAATAGCATGGAAAAGAATCGCTTTAAAATCATTGCATCGGCAATATCCGTTACCTACAAACATCAAATGATCAACCTTTATATTTGAAAAGTACTACTACTTACTTGAAATTCATCGAAACAAAGTAAGTTCGTTGTTTCCATAATTTCATCTACAATTACTGGTACCGGGTCAAATTTTCCACGAGCTTCGTTGCTTTGCATTTTCAGTTCGTGCATTCTTTTGTGAACATTTTGCATAAAGTCGTTGAAATGTACTCTTCTCTTCTCGTCAATAGGACAATTCTCAAAGAACAAGTCCATGAGCATAGTTTTTCCGCATCCAACAGATCCGTACAAGTATATACCACGCGGAGAGTTGGTCTTTGGTGTTTCCTGTTGATGAAAACCATTAGATAACTTCGTTTTAGACAAGTATTTCAAAGCTAACCTCCTTGTTTGAAGTTTGGAACATTTTCCAAAATCCAGAACTCGATTTTTCAGCTATTTTTGAGACTCTTGTTGGTGTATACGTCTCGATTTCTTTCCTTAATCGTTCGAAATCCACAATCATCTTTCGCTGAAAACGAAAACTAAAGAAAGTAGGAAGGTAGAAGCTTCAATGAAGAACTTACTTGATAATCATCTTCTTTCAGAGCTCCTTCATTAACTTTTTTTGAATATACATCACTCAAAGTTACTAGAAATCTTTGAATTTGAAGAGTTTGTGCCTTGATTCGAAGAGGGGAGAGCATTTTCAGCTGAAATAAATCGTTTGAAAAAAGAAACTGTGTTAATGTTGGCCAGAACTGAACAGAAACTGCTGAGAGAGAGGCTCAGAGACTCATCACAGAACTGAATGACGGGCAGAACAAACTTTTTTGATAAAAAAAAACTCGAAGAACGATCAAGACCGTGTGGGACCGGCCGTTGTCTTTTCGTCTCTACTCTCTAATACGTGTAGATGGGGCGCAAACGCTTGATTAACAAACGGCGCTAGTTTAAAAAACATTCGAAATTTAATAAAATTTTTCATTTAACAAGTTGGTGGAAAATACATGAAATGTACAAAGGAAGCATGGGCAAAGGTCGTTAGACATCGAGAGACGCAGAGAAGGAGCGTGTCTTCACCCAGTTCTTTGAGTGAGAGGACTCTGAACCAAGGGCTTCGGCTGATAGGGAGATTCTCATTCGGGTTAAGAGTTGGATTTTTTGGACAGTCACAATCTCTTTGAAATTCTTCTCGTTGTTTCGTTTGTCCCTGCAATCTCTGTTATAAAAAATAAGATTATTGTTTTGTTAATTAGGAGATGGGTTTTATGTAAACAAGGTGACGTCAGAAATTGGAATAGAAGTTCTATAATTCTTTTATCCAACTAGAACAACATTGTCTAGACTTCTTTTTCAATTTGTGATGTTTCTTTGTTGTTTGATCAATGTATCACCTGAAGAATCTCCAACATGCGACAACTATCATCATCATCCAAATTTGAAGAACAATGACGATGGCGAAAGAACCAGCCATAAGCCATGCGGCGTAGTCTGAAAGATTATGAAATTGAAGCTTTACTGAAATTATAATATTACTGAAATATGCAGTTTGATCCCTTGGATTGACTGGAATACCATATGATCCTAATACTGTAGTTCCAACTTTTTTATCTCCAAAAAGACCGATATACATGAATGAGACGAAGAAGACAAGACCAATAGCTAGACCGGCGCCCTGGAAATATAGGGTCACATGCTGATGTATATATTTTCGAGTTACTTGAAGCAGGAGGTATGGAACAAGTAATTCTGCTCTTTGTGCAAAAATAGCCCAAAGTACTGATCCAGCAATGAAAACTCCGGCAAAGAATCTGATCGCTGCACCAGTTACATCAGCTTTCTCAACCAACTCTGATGCCAGGATCGAGACAATGAGATGCCACAGCTCAAAGACTACTGTAACACATAACATTCCAGCAACTATTTTCATTCCCGTCTGAAAATGAGGATATTTAATTATAGTGAATCATATCTAGATACCAAAGAATGTGCATGTCCACAACAGCATAAATATCTGTGATGATTTGGATCAAAGTTTTCATGTTCTTCGTCATATTCCCAGTCACTGATTATACAAGTTGTAGCTGAAAACCGCAAGAAATATATACGTTTTGAATAGAATTAATCTATGCTCTGGAAAAAAGTGCTCTCTGAAAACGAGACTGACAAACATTTCCAAGATCTGAAGAAAGAAGATACGACTAGTTGGATTTCCTATTGGGTTTAAAGTGATAGTTAAGGACTGAAACAATAGCGCAATAATCTATTAGTTATACCCAGCAAACCTTCTGACTGCAATGAATGCCTATTCGGTCTCGAACCACTTCCTCTTGATCCACTCTCTCTCAATGATCGCATTTTCTACCGTTTTGAGTTTTCTTTTTCAATGAATTCACACTATTATTTTGAAGATCCATCAGTTCTGCATAGTACCCTAGAACTGAAAAGAAACCATTAGGAGAATCTTGAAAATAAAATGAAAAAGAAACGAAGAATAAAAGAAAAAAGAGAACATGTAGAGCTGCTGAAAACTGATCTCTATGAGCAACTTGTCTTCGATTCGTCACAGAAACCTAAAGGAAAGGGAAATGAGCTCATTTCTAGAGCTAAGAAAAATTCAGAGAATTCTGATGAAAAGGTGGTAAATGAGATGCTCACGCGCGCACAAACTCAGCTTTGAGGGTTGATTAGCCCAATCAGTTGACGGGAATCGAAGGGGAAGAGAAAGATAAAAACGATGATGACATTCTTCATATAATTTTCAAGAGCATGAGTGAAAAAGGTGAGATGCAAAACAACAAGTGAGACAATTTGGAACTTTGACAAGAATGATTAGTGGGAGAACTATTCACATTGGGTGCACTATATACATGAATACACAGAGGATAAAAAGATTAAATACAAAGCGATGGGTTAAAATAAACTATAATTTAACTGCATTCACTTTCGTCTTATGGTTCTTTCTGCCACGATGTCCATAACCTTTGCCGCAAGCTCCACAAGCGTCAATGTAATTACAGCAGATACAAATCAATGGAAGTCCGCAAGTCAGAGGACAACAGCAAAACGCGAGACACATGAGGAGACGCTGAAAGTAAAACATAATGAATCATCTCATTTAAGAATTAAGTTCTAATGTCTTTTTTCTAAATGACTTTGAGTACATGAACTTTCAAATAATTAAGAAACTATGACTAACCTTTCTAAATTTATCTTGCTGTCGTGTGATAATTCCTTTTCGACATTTCGGACAGACTAGTGCGCCTCCGGTCCCACCAGAGAGTGAATTCGATTGAGGTGATTGATTAATACACAAAGTGATAGCTGAAACATATATGTTAGAAAATCCCCATTATGCGACCTAACTAGGAGACGATTGCTGTTGTGGTTGTGCCTGAATGAATTGCGGTGGAGATAGTTGAACAGGATGTGCTATTTGAGTCATGATCGGAGCTGCCGTAATTGGCTGTTGCATCGAAGGTATACACGTCATTTGTGGTTGCTGAGTAATCATTGGAGCCATTTGAGGAATCATATATTGAGTTGGATGGACCAAAGGCATTGATACAGGAGGGGCTTGGTGCACTATTGGAGGTGGTGGAGCAAATGGAACAGCAGTCGGATAAACTGAAGACTGATATGGAGGTGGTGGAGAAATGGTGGAGTATCCAGCCGTCGACGGAGGCTGCGGTGCTCTGAAAGTTTGGTAAACACATTACTGGATTTTGGTTGAGAATGAGACTCACACTGGTCTAACTTTCTGCCTCACAACTTCCACCCTTGTCGGTGAAATATATCTGACAGTGTCAGGACCCAAAAACTGAACTTTTCCATCGTTTGTCGGTGTGAGTGGTGGTTCTCCATATTCTTGTTCTGAGAGTAAACGCAGTTGATAGGAATTATCTTTCTAAAACACTTACGCGTGTATTCTGTTGGATTAATTGTCATTGTTGACAACCGGGTTGATATTTCGACGATACAAAAAAATTGAATAAAAAATAATTTATCACTGAGCGTGCAGTATTTCGTGTTCGTGTTCGCGGACTAAGCGGCTTTCGAGATGTATACCGTAACGGCATCGGAATTCGAACCTTGAACGTGCTCAAATGTTCAGAAACAAAAATAATTTCAGAAAGAAACATAACCTCGTTGAGCTAATGTACACTGTGAGAACTACACCGAAATATTAATGTATATCAAAAAATTTTTTCTATAAGAATCTTTAATTTTCTGCTTGAAACCATCATTCTTAATAGCTTCAATTTCATCACGAATCCTTTTCTTATCTCATTGTTTACCTATTTTTCTCCCACTTTTCCAATCAATCCCAATAACTCATTTTGTTCTATCAACCCTCCAGGTATATCAACCTTACTGTGTTCCTCCAGAACCTCTTCTATGATCTCTCGATTGAGAAATCGTTTCGCCCAGTCCAAAGAAGAAATCTGTTCCCTTCCTAATGGTTCAAGTATCAAAAACACCCTTTGGGAGACCTCTTCAAGCCGGAAACTTCCAATCTGATCTAATTAAAATATTTAGGTTTCATGTTTTGAGATGATTCTCAACATCTCCAAAGCAGTTTACGGCAAGAACTAGAAAGGATATTCGTAGAAATTGAATATGAAAATCTCTGAAACTGGTCTGAGAAAGGTACTGGTGCTCTTACAGATAACCGGCACTCTGTGACTCCTCTCTTGTGCTTTTTCTATTGATAGGGAAACAAGCTAAAAGCTTAACTGAGTTTGTGAACATAGTTATTTCCAAACTTCGATTCAATAATTCTCTCTCGTTATGGAGCAAAAGTCATTCTTAACCGCATAAAAGGCATAGTTGACGTCATGGGAAAAGTGTTCTTGCACTGCATAGTCACCTTTTCTTTTTCCTCTCATTGCCAGTTTTCTTCTTCTTTCTCTGATAAACGGAACAATTGCGTGCCAACTGAGTTGTTTACCACGTGAGAGGGACAAGAGAGAGGCTCAGAGATTCAGAGTAGAAGAAGATGAAAACGCCCGTCTTTTTTCGTTCGGGACCACTGGCAGGATCCCGGGAGTTGAAGATGAAATCTGATCGATTTTAGCCTTCACTAAACTTTTATTCCAAATTTATAACCTTTAAGATTTCAGAATGTTTTCAAAACTTCCAATTCAAGCAGTTCGTGGAGCTGCTTCAGCCATTCGTACCCACCAAATACCGGGTCACAGAGTTAGATTTTTTCGATTTATTATGTAGTAATTATTATTTTGTAGCTTCCACTTGCTAAATATGGAGGTCGTCATACTGTATGTGCTCTTCCAGGAGACGGAATCGGACCAGAAATGATTGCTCACATCAAGAACATTTTCTCATACAGTCATGTAAACATTGTTATCTTGTTTTCGTCAATGAAAATTAAATTATTCAGGCTCCAATAAATTTCGAAGACGTACAAGTATCATCATCTCTTTTGGATGGTGATATGGATGCAGCTCTTTTGGCAATTGAAAGAAATGGTGTTGCAATAAAGGTATGGGAGGTAGTTGACTAGAGAATAGAAGTCATAAGAATTGATAACGAATTGTTATTATTAGACAAACTGACGGTATCATGACTACAAACATTAAACTGACGGAAACAATCATAAATAACTGAAACAATTGTTTATATTCAGGGAAATATCGAAACGAAACATGATGATCCTCAATTCAATTCTCGTAACGTTGAACTCAGAACCAAACTGGATCTGTATGCCAATATTCTTCATTGTGTCACAATTCCAACTGTTCCATCCAGACATACTGTAAGCTGAACTTTACTTTCAATAGATTCATCGAAAAGGTTAAGGGAATCGACATTGTTCTCATTCGTGAGAATACCGAAGGAGAGTATTCTGGATTAGAGCATGAGACTGTTCCAGGAATTGTTGAGAGTATTAAGGTAAACCCTTTAATATTTTTCTTTCCAATGAACTTCTCTAAATTTGAAGATTGTAACTCGTGAAAAAATTGAAAGAATATCTAGAATGGCATTCGAGTACGCAAAAGCAAATGGAAGAAAGAAAGTGACAGCTGTTCACAAAGCGAATATTCAAAAGTTGGGAGATGGACTCTTCTTGAAGGTTAGTAACCGTTGCTGTATTTTTATTTCACTACTCTTTTCAGGTAGTCCGTGAAATGTCGGAAGAATACAAAGATATTAAGTTTGAAGCAATGATTGTAGACAACGCATCAATGCAATTAGTTTCAAAACCTCAACAATTTGATGTGATGGTTATGCCAAATCTCTATGGAAACATCATTTCAAATATTGCTTGTGGACTTGTCGGCGGTCCAGGATTGGTGTCTGGAATGAATTTGGGAGACAAATATGCAGTTTTTGAGACCGGAACTCGTAATACAGGAACTTCTCTCGCTGGAAAAGATATTGCTAATCCAACTGCTTTCATTAGAGCAAGCGTTGATATGTTGAGATATTTGGGGTGCCATTATCATGCAAATATCATTTCTGATGCTCTGTGGAAGGCACTTGTTGAACAGAGAATTCATACAGCAGACATTGGAGGAAATAACTCGGTAACTGTTTTGTTTTCGAAATAAATCTGGGTTGGTAGAAAGGAATTGCTCGATCTCCAGACTACTGTAGAAGATTGAAAATCAAAACTGATATTTAATAAACCCGTTTCAGGCTTCCGATGTCGTCAACGCAACTCTTCAGAACATTGAAAAACTGATGGAGGAAAATCCAAAACACTAACCAATGGAATAATACATATTTTTGGATCAAGGTTTCTCTTGGCTGTCTTATATTCTTGTTTAACTTTTCACATCTCATTTTGACAAAGTTTTATAAAATTTTCCTTATTTGTAAATAAACTTCGAAAATTTCAAGTTTTATGTTGGAATGGGGCAAAGAGCTTGAAGAGAAGATCCAAACAAGCACATTAACCAAACTTTTATACTAAAAATAAATTTTGCCAGACTTTTGATTTTTACTGAACAAATAGGAAAACTGATACAGATGTTATATTAATTAAAACTCTGATTTTGTATCTGATCTTTATTCCTGATAGTTTCTTTTCTCTTTCCTTTTTTTTCTCTTCATTGTAACAGTTGTTTTTGGAGATTACGAACATTGAGAGAAGAGAAAGCGACATATTGACTATTTGGATCAACGATTCATTGACAAATGAAGTACAAACAGAAAAGAGAATCGGTTCGAACTCATTCTATTCACTTGTTCTTTTCTGGGCTCGTTTTTTCGAATGGTATTTTTAAATTCAAAAATATCTTTGAACGAGAGTTAGATCACATCACTTGTCCATTGTTTGATGTTTCCACAAATGGTTTCCTCTAAAAAAAAATGTTGTAATTCCTGAAAATTGTAGGCAATTGTTCTATGCATGAGAGTCAAGAGTATCGATGTTTTGAATCTAAAAAATGAACATATTTGTGCTAGTGGAAATTGAGTAGTTCTCATCTAAAAAGTCATAGTTAGAGACAGTTCTAGATCAAGAAAGCCAAAACCATTTCGATCTCATAGTTTTTAAAATATATTCTAATCCAAATGACCTTGGGCTTTTTCCTAAAAATCTTCCAAATTTTGACCTGACTCAATTTTTTTTTCTGTTTGCTTTTCAAGTACGTACATATTACTCTTGTCGTGCTTTGACGTCTTCTCGAGTTTCCCTTTTCTTTTTTTTCATCCGATTTTTCATTCTTTCTCAGGAAGTTCAAGTCACTCATAGAGTACACAAATTGATAGAGACATAGACTGTTTAGACAAACAATGCAAAATTTGGAAGACGTTGGGTATCTGAAATCGACGAAGACGTTGAAGAAGACGTCACTGAGGATATCCACGTTTTGCATATTCTTTGACCACAAAAGTTGGTTGTAGTTGAGAGGAAGCAAAGACAAGAAGAGTCTGGTTTCAAAGAAAAAACTAGATACTAGACTACTTTGTCACGTTGGTCACTGCCACGTCATTTACAGCCAGTTCCTCTTTTTTTCTTTTTTTTTCTGATTTCAAAACACGTATTTTTGGTTCAGAAAGGAAGTGATAGATGAATCGGTCTATGGGAAAATGAGAATTTTCTCCAGAATAATGACTTCAAGGAATGGCTAGAGAGTTTCGAGTGTTTGAACTTTTTTTATCATTGCTTGGATGCTGAACTGGATTCAAAATTGTTTCAACTTCAGCTCCACCAGTAACTAGCGTAGTCATCTGCTTAATATTGCCTTTTTGAAAAGGACAGTCACAAACAACACATTATGTGACTTACGAACGACATTCCAGTTGTTTAAATTTACATAAGCTCCGAGTGGTCAAACCCCCGAACAGGACAATCACGAGATACTTGTTTTGTTCGGAGAAGTGACCAAAACATTTTTGAAACTGGTTTCATTTGAGATCACTACTTTTTTTTGTTAAAAAGACCCACTTCAGTAATGGTAATAAATTTATCAGAATCGTCCCGCTTGTCTGCGTCTTATACTCCAGAATATTAACAAAACCAATTTTGCAAAGCTCTGCAAACCTTATTCTTTCGGAATTTTTTTTTCCACCTCCAAAAAAGTCCTTCTGACGTTCCAAAATACAAATGAATCCCCAATTAATTTCGAAATCTTTTCTCTCCTCCAATTGATCCCTTGAGTATCTCAAATCACTCATCACTTTTCTTTCTTCTTTTTTCTCTTTTTCCGTATTTGGCAACGATCCTCTCAAGTCATTTCTCCTACATGTTGTCCATTAGTTCTCAAAAGGCGAGAACACCCTTTCCGATCAGATCGACCATTGCTTGTGCTCCTTATTGTTTTCCGGTTTGTTCTCTTTTTCTTCCCGTTTTCTCGCATCATCACGCGCACATCTGCCCCACAGAAAGAGTGAAAGATCTTATTTATTTTTATGATTTGACCTACTAAAAATAATCGTAGAAAGGAAAGAAAAGAAGCCTTTTTTCTTCATTTTTTGCTTCTCTGTTACTCATTGTTGAAATGTTCAGTATATTTGTGATTTGTTGAAACTCAATAGTCGCGAGAATATTCCTTTTATTGCAAAAATCTATCAAAATCGTTAATGGTCCAAATGTTTCAGGTGCTATAAATGCTCTGAGCCTGTAGTTGCTCAGCTCATAATAAATCTTCATCTATAACACGAACAGTAGCTTCTCCTGGCCCGCTCTATCAGCCCAAATGATTCTAAAAAGCCCTATTCTTATTTTTATTTCCGTTTCTTCCATCAAGATCATAATAGCTAACAACCGTCACCTAGAAGCCATTTATTTTTTCTCTTGCAAATTTCTTTTCCCATTTTCTCTTTTTTTCCAAATTTCATTGTTTTTCTGAATTCCAAATCCTCTTTCCATCCCAAAAAAAAAACCCACATGTTTCTACTCTAAATCCCAATTTTACGACTGTAAGCGCATTTATTCTTTCTGTTTTTATCTCTTCCAACTTTCTAAATTTTTTATATTTTCTTTTTTGTTTTTTTCGTATTACTTGTTTCCCTCCCATTCAATATTCTGCACAGATTTATAAACAAAAAGTGAAGAAGAGAAAATAGTAGACAAACAAAAAACAAACAAATTTTTTTTACACGGATTGGTATTTCTTGCGGCTCCTTTTAGCCCGTGGCATCATTTAGAGTTTCAGAAAAAATAGGAAAAAAAACTGGAAGCCGTGCAAATATTTTGAAGAAATACAAGAAAATGTTCAAGAAGAGGGAAAAATAGATCCGCCTTCATCAAATGAATGATAGACAGATGGTCTTGTCTCTTGAGATTCTTACTCATCTTTTTTCCTATTTGTCTAGATATTCGCGTCATTTTGAGAAATAAGAAATAGTAATAGAAACTATACGAAAATCATTTTGTCTGACAAAAAATGAAATGAAAACACTTGTAAATATGCACATTTCCTATTTTGCTTGTTCTTTCCAAGGATCATTTCTGAATTCTTTTGTTGTGAACCGTCAGAAAAATTTCTCGACCGAAAAAAGCTGTCTTTGTTCATAAGATAGTTTTATATAGGGTTCTTGCATAGTTTGGTATAATTAGTAAATTTGAAAGAACCGTATCTGGACTATCTCAATCGTTGTAAAACTTCTTCGACAAACTTCTGGCAGTATAGACCGTATGACTACTGCTTCAAATATCCTAGATGCTATCATATCGTTGTTTTTCTCAAATAAAACTCATCAAAGAAAACTATTCAAGTGACCTATAATACTGTAGATATTAACGAAATGCTATTAACCTATAGAGCCACCTGACTATCTGTTCTAATAAGTTTTCATGATTTCACATGACCTCGTTATTAAGCTTATTTCTCAGTTTTTGAAAACACCTCATCAATCACCTTCTGATTGTTTACTTTCCAACTTTTTTTATGTCTATCCTCAGTTTACGTAAAGAAATCAAAGACTCATTTCTCTGCAAAATGTTCGAGTGATATCATCAACCCCTCCAGAATTCAAAACTTCCTCCCGAACCGTGCGAAATGCACCTTGACCTGTCAAAATTGAGGTGGCAAATACAGACGATAGAGGGAAAAATCGAGGGAAAATAATGGGATTTTCGACCAAAAAGTGTGAGAATCTTTCGGTTTCGTATTCTTTTTGACTCTCTGACAGTGTCTTGTTTACGTAGCTGCCCCCGCTTCGAGCGGATAGGTTCGGAGCCTCTTTGCCCGACTTTGGCGCGTTTTTCCCCTTATTCGAATAAAGAGAAAGACCACGAGATGAAGTAGAACATTTTCATGTTTTTTCCATGTGCTTTTTGTAAAGAACCTCTTCAAAGTTCATATGAATCTTTATGAGTTTTTTACTTTTATCTTGATGACCATTGGCTATTTTACTTTTTGAGTTTCACTGAAAATTCACCAAAAGAAATCACGTATTCTTTCACAAAAATAGAAATATACGAATGGTGCGAGATGGCAAATCCGGAAACATGAGGTCTTAATTCAAGACATCTCACAATTCGAATTTAATGTGCATCCGTTCATTTTTTTTTTGAAAAAATAAACATTTCTTGTTTATATTGAAGGTGGTTAGAGCAATCAATTGCACTTCAATGTGAATATTTAGATGCATTTGATTGAAAAGAAAACGAGAATCAGATTAGGTAAAAGTGAAGTGTTTTTCATTAAAAACAAACCAGTTACAAGACGACAAAAAAACCCACTTAAATACGAATTTAGAATCAAAAAGTAGGAATTTTAAAACCGAAAATATCAGCAATTTCTTTAGCTTAGCTCCTCTTTTCGAATTTACAAATTTTCAAAATTTAAAATCATTTTTATTCGACTAAAAATAATTTTGTAAAATCAAGGTCATTAGGATTCGTATCACGTGAGAAAAGTACTGTAAGCAATCCGAATTGTTCTCGATGTACTTTTGATTGTTTTAATACACAAACATCCGTTTGTACCCAAAAATCCAAACATTTAATGACTTTTGATCTATTTTGGATCACTTCCCTGTTTACACTATTTTTTTGGCTCTGAAAATACTCTGAACTTTTCTCTGTCTGCATAAATTCCTGGTTGATTCATTGCTCAGATACAATAGCATAGACAGGATCTTTGAATAACATTTCCTCATCGAAAAACATCAAAATTTCCATTCGTTTTTATTTTTTTTTTGGAAAAAAAAGCGAAGAATAGTAATAAGTCTCAATTTGCACAACGATCTCCGGGGTTCAATTCTTCCTTCATTTTTTTTCTCTTTTTTTCTTCTTTTGAACTTCTCCAGTTTCATCTCACAACTATTTTTGCTCTTTTCCTCTCCCATAATTTTCAAAAAAAGCAAAGGATTAGGCAGATCCATGACCTAGTTTTTAGCTTCAACTGAAGCATCTTTTTTAGTCCTTTTTTTTTCTTTTTCCACATGTTTCCACTTCAATTATTCATTTTCCGTTTTTTGTCACCTTCTTCTTTTTTTCTCCACAAATTGTTTCTATTTTCTTTTTTGTTAAATACACCCAATTTTGGTGCATCACAAGAGTCAAATTATTCAATGTTTTGACTAAATAAACATCCAGGTGTTTATATATTTTATCTTTGAGAACGGCATCATTTTTGTTTATACTTTTCAATATTCCGAATTCAAAAAAAAAACTATTTTGATTCTTGGTATTTCTTAAATTTAGTAGAAAAGCTAGCTGGAGTTTTTTCTTCTCACGTCACGTTAAAAACTTGTTTTTTTTTCAGAAGTTTTTTGAAGTAGAATAGTTGAGTATTAGCTTGAATTTGAGTCAAGGATTTTAGTAAAGTGGCGTTCCCTGGTATATTCAAAGGATAAGTTCAAAGAGATCTCGCTTTGAAATACTCGAACTTTGAATGTATTCTTCAGAAAGCTTACGTTTCATTTGTTTTGACAACTGGGAGCAGGGCGAACTAGAACTCAATAGTTTGTGAAATAAGCTCCGCCTCTCCTGATTAACTTTTGATTCTAAAAACTGTTTTTTCTATCAACAATAATTGAAAATTGACTGTCTAGACTTGCAACTTTTCGGAATACTATAAGATTTTATTCAATTTCGTCAGAGCTCTCAAACAATACTTGGGATTTCAATTTGATTAATCTCAAAAACTGAAAAGAAGCTGGTTTTGATTTCTTTGATTTCAAATTTCAATTCTCTTTATCTTGTCTCAATCTGTTCTTCTTGAACTTTCCACTACGATAAAATGGAAACCATTAGTTTTCCCTCAAACAATATAATTCTGATTATCAGAACTCATCGAATATCCCATATATAAAATTCTATCATAAAATCGAGAAGCCAGGCCTCTTTTTTCGTATCATATCAGTTGTCATTTTGTGGCTTCTTGAGGTTAGCAGAGGTTAGCTGAACCCATTCCTTCTTCTCTTCTCATTGTAATCCAATTTGTCGTCCGCTCCGCTTTTTTGAGTTATTGGGATCCATTTATTTATCTCAAACTGTCTTGAGAGTGTAAGTCAGCTGCCAAGATTTTCTTCCCAGATTACTTTCATTGACACTTCTTTCTCTTTCAAATATTCTCTTCAGAAGAATTTTCATAATGTAAGTTAAATTGTCCATCTGTTTCTCACTTGTCCAGTTCTTCTTTCAATCATTTTGATGTGTTAGCCATCCACAAATGACACTTTTTGAAGGGTCAAGGTGTGAAAGTTCTTAGTGGTCGGTCAGATGATATTTGGATCAGGAGGCATAGAAAGAGCAAGTTGTCTCAAAGTAAACTTGAAGGCCATTTCAGTTTGTTGATTGGGAAGGCCTTCATTTTGATGTTGTTTCTTTTTTTCATCAAAAAGAAAAGCAACACAAAATTCAAATTTTCTCTATTCAGGAGTTGTTTTAAAGCTTGTTTTAACCTGGATTGCCCTGGTTATGATGATATTTATTAGATAATCGGATACAGGAAGAAGTTGATTTATAACTTGAAAATATTGAAACTAATTTGAAGTCCAAATATCTTTTACGCCTACATGACTCATCCAATATTGTCTGTCAGTTTGTTTGTTTGTCATACATTAAAAAAAAGTTATTTGCTAATCAATTTTTGAATTTAGCTTAGTGTTGGACTACAGTGAGCTTACTGTTAGAAGAACACTTTTTTTTCTGAAACGTGGGAGCGAAGATTATGTGAGGACTCTTTGCGAGTTATCCATTTCCTTTCCCGCAAAAAAGACTTTCTCACGATGCCATATTTTTATCGCCTATAAAATATTCTGAATTATTTAAGGTCATTTGACCGTGCATTTTTGAAATCAAGGCTAAACTCGATTTCTAGTTGCAGTGAAAAAAAAACTCGAGTCAACCTGGAAATTAGATTTTCGGAATCAAAAGTCATCGTGATTTTTTGTTTTGCAACAGAAATGTGACATTCTCTGTTCTTTCGTTCTAATCTTTAAATTCTTATCAAAAAGTTTAATTTATGTTCCAAAAATAGTGCAAAATAGGTCAACAGTAATCCGTTTTCTCTCATTGGAATTTATTATCTTTTCAATAGCAAAAGTCACCTGAAACATCTGTTATTTTCCGAGTTCTTATCTATTTCTTTAATGATGTTCGGTCATTTATACTTCTCCTTGTACATATAAACTGTCAATATCCGGAAAAGAAAGAAACGATTTATGGTTTGAATTATGCTTTTTCTCGTTTCTTTGATTCGTGACGTGTTCAAGTCTTGAAAATTGATATTTTTCGATTGGATCTTCTCAAATTTATAGTTTCCTTTTTCTTTTTTATACTTGCAGACAGCTGAAGACTAGAAAAAAGAACGTCATTGAGCAGAAATCAAAAGTAACTTTAGGTTTCGATAATTCTAGACTTACTTCTTTCCTTTTCATTATCTCTGAAAATAAGCAGTTCTTCAAAATCTGTTTCTAGATCACATCTAGAACCTTGTCATCTTCTGTTAAATCACGTGACCCAGAAATGCAAAATGTTGACCTCGTTTTCTCGAAAAGACTAGAAATAGTACCAGACAAACTGAAGGAGGAAGACCCTGAAAAGAGGCTGGAAAAGTGCAATGCCGACTTTCATTAGGGAGGAAAAAAACGGAAGACGTTTTTCAGAACTGTTTATGTAAATATGGGTTAAGGCAGAAAAAGCTGTAATAAGATTTTGAAGAAAACTATTATTTCCAGTTTTCTTCTTCTATTTTACTACTGAAAACTTACAACTTACTCGGATGCCCTTCAAAGTTTACGAAGACTTTTTGTTTTTTCGAAGAGGATCTTATTAAATGTAAATGTATTCTATGAAAATGTTGTGTTGTTCGTTCGTTGGAGATTTTAGATGTTGAACCTTATTTTTTAGAAACCAAAGAACTATTTTCAAACGTGATGAGATCAGAGAAAACCATGAAGCTCGTCTGAAATAGTTATAATTGGCACCAAGAAAAATTTTTGATCCAAAATACTCGGAATCTAAACATGAACAATAATATTTTTTTCAATACAGTTCTTCGAAAACTTTTTATTTCAATCCAATAAAACAACCAGAGCTCAAAAGACCACAGCTCAAGAAAGTGACGATAATGAATCACTACACAGAAACAGTTTTCTCTCTCGTTATCTCTCTTATCTTTCGTTTGTTTCCCACGTTTCACTGATATCCTCTTGAGTTCGATCTTCTTCTTCTTATTGTCTTTATCCCACATCTGTTGATCTTCGAATTGGTAACTGGTGTGAATCCTCATCTTCTTTTCAAGGCTCGAACATTCTATTTGCACAAGTAAGAGAGAAAGTGTAGTTGAACATTTTCTCGTTTTTCTCTTTACACCTTTTTTTATAATTATCCTGTTTACTTATCAATAATTCATCTTCTGACACCTTCAGGTCTCCTTTTTTTTGGAACTTTGAAAGAAAAAAAAAAGTGTGGTTCCTGTGACTGCTGCAAAAGTGTTATAAAATTTAGACTTCTGTGGTCTACCGTAACCTTCTTACCGTTCAGCTGAAATTACATAATTCTTGTTTTCATTCGAATGATCTCCGATAAATTTACAATTTGAACTCCACGATGACTTCATTTTGCTAAAAGAATCAACTGGAATAATCCTTCTTCTCTTTTTTTTTGCACATTTTTGTCTATTTCTTTCTTTTTCCAACCTCTTCTTCTTTTTTCTCTTTTTTTTTGGTATTATTGGATTACCATGTTGATCTTTTTGGCTCTCTCTCTCTCAAAATGCACTATTTCTATGAATTCCAGTCTCAAAAACTGAGTTTCAAGGAACCTTTTTCTTTTGGATTTCCACAAATTCTATTCAAACTTTTCTTCTTTTGAGCTCAAGTGTGCTCTCTCGATTTCTAGAATCCACACTAGTCAGTGTTCGTTTTTCGAAAAAAAATCATCTGCCACTTGTTCAATTCGTTTTATCCAGATTCATATCTCGAATAACAAAATTAGAAAAAAAACTACAAAAAAGAAGGAGAAAAGTGACTAATATTATAGTAGTTTACAAGAAAAAAAACAGATGCATTCTCTTGTCAAAATAGCTTAACGATGCTAAAATTTGTCTGTTTTTTTTTTGCAGGAGTTTTGTTCTAGGAAGTTTTCTTTGTGATGCAAATCGTAGAGCCCTATTAGAAAGGCATGCCTGGGTGCTCCACTTTTTGCCATCGCCTAGAGGTTCTCTTCTTTTTTTAATTGAAAAATGAATGCTAATTAATTTGAAAATAGCTTGAAAGAAACTCAAGGATTGAGCAAATCTTTCGGGAAGTTCATGAACGGCTTCAGGTCTCCCATAATCAAAAGAAAAATTCTCAACTTTCTTCAGACCCTCGAATTTTCAACTTCATAATGAAACCATTTCTCTGATGAATTGTAGTAGATTATGTCTCATTCGGTTCATCGCTGAACTTCGTTGCTCAACAAAAAGAAGTATGCTTTCCTCTTGAATCATTGGTAACTTTTATCTCTTTCGACCATCCATTTATCTCCCTCTTCTCATTTATCCATTTCATTAGTTCTATCTTCTTCTCTTCTCTTTTAAAACGATCCGAACAAGAGAGAAAAAAAAGGGGGTTTTGTTTGAATTGTATCGCTCCTTATGTTCAATATATTGACAAGTGTGTATCACTGATTCTTTTATTTGTGCTTTTCCTCCGCTATGTCTACTAATCAGCTAGAAAAAGAAGAAAAAAAAAAGAAAAGAAAGAGACCAGGAAAAAGGAAAAAAGTTATTAAAAAAAGAGTACGGAACATTTAGTCTGAGACTATACAGGAAGTTGAATCTGAACGTCTCGAGCATAGGAAAATAAAGAAGCTTCCCATAAGTTATTCTGCTTCCCGTTTCTTGGTTCAAGTTTGAGCTTGATCTATCTTCAAATGATCTTTCAACTTGTTCCAGTGCGACCATCATTTCCACCCCCTACGCTTTCTGAATTTTGACGTCTTCTGTCTCACTCTTCTCATTCTGAAGTTCATTCAATTCAACTTGAACTAATAAGATCAAGCTCACCTTGGTAGACAAAAAATCTCCACACTTTTTTTGCACTGCTTTCTTTTTTTCCATAAAAATATGACGCCTGCGACTGAATTTACTCATCCGGAACGAGGATTTCTTTGTCATTTTCATCTTTTTTTCGTTATTGTTTTTTTCTTTTGGAAAATACGGAGGCCTTGTTTCATAATCTATGACTCAATTTATATCCCCTTGAAATCGTTGGAATCTGTGTAAACTCTTCCCTTAAGATATAGCATTCGGATGATGCTATTTGATAAGATTGGAGAGAATAAGAAGGTGGCATAAAGAGGTTTACTCAGAGAACACTTTCTGAAATTTTTTACTGAATTTTTTGAAGGAATTTTGCTCTTTTGATAAGATTTGAAGAGCTTCAAAATTTACAGAGTTGTCGCTTTCTATTATCGGAAACTATAATGATCGCTGAGGTAAACAGTTTCTAAGAAGTCTTTGTTCTTCAAAATATTTTTCTTGAAAAAAAACACACTTAAATTAGGCAAGTCTAAAGTTCTCAGAAAAACACAATTGCATGAATATTGCATTATTTTCTCTGCTAGCCATTTGTCCTCTGAAATTCAAAAGTACTAGAACTCTCTTCGAACTTCTCATTAACTTTTCATTTAGATTCATGTGTCATCTTCTAACTCTTAATTGTTGACATTCAATTAGATCTTTGTTCTTGCATAGTTGATCATCAAAAACTGAAACAAAACAGAGAAAATGATGAAGCTAAGAACCTCCCCGGTGGGCTCCATTTCTAGACATCCGAATAGAATTAAAAAGACAAAACACGAGATAAAAACTACTAAGAAAAACGTGTTCAGACAACACAAACCCTCAAAACATTCCACTCATATTTCATATACCTTTGAAAATTGTCTCACTTTCATTTTACTTTTTTTTTGAGTTGAACATATTTTATGACAACTGATTGTAAACCGAAAATACACATGTTTGTGAGAAGGGTTTACTTTGTATTTTTGGTTATTTTTGTGTTGCAAAAATGAAAAGAAGAAAATGTAAACATGTATACCGTAAAACCTGTATTAGAAGGACACCTTCAATAGAAGCCCACCCGTAATAGAAGGACACCCTCGGGGCATGATTGAAGAATAGAAGGACAGCCTCTAATAAAGGGACACCTTTATTATTTTCCTCGGAAATTTCAACAAAATTTTTCGAATTTACAAAATATTGCTATTATAGAAACTTTTCTTTCCGTTTTTCCTATTTTTCTTCCGCTTTTTAGTGGTTTTCGGTAAAAAAAACGAAGAAAAACAACAGTTTTTGTCCAAAATTGGGGGCGATTTTTAGCCTGACAGAGCTTCGAAAAATAGAAGGACAGCCTTTAATAGAAGCACACCTGTAATACAAGGACACCAAACTAGAGGGGTTGAGAATAGAAGGACATGTCCCTCTATTACAGGTTTTACGGTATGTCTAAAAATAGAGAGAAAATGTATTTTTAAAAAGGAATTTTGAGGTAACAGACACGAAAAATAGGTTTTATGACATCGTTTTGTACAAGAAACAATCTATAATATTGTTGGAATAAAAAAAAATCACAATGAGTTCAGAGCAAAGAATCCAAAAAAGATCATAACAAAAAATTGCTCCCTCCAAAGAATGAAAGCAGCAGACCTTTTGAAAGAGCAACACTCAAAAAAAAGAAACAGGTCAAAAAGAAAACAATACTTTTCCAAAATACTTGAATGATGACATCAACTTCGTAAAGTACAAGGTCCACTCTTTCCCTTCTTTTCCTCTTTTTTCTCGGTTCTTGTATCTGAAGCTCCGCCTCCAAATTGTTCAAATAGATACCCACACACCAAATGTCTTTATACCTCCACATGACATCTTTTTTGAAAATGAAAAGAGTCCAGTCATGCTTCCTATTCAAGAAATTCATAGATTTCTTCCTTCAAATCTTTATAAATCTTACTTCCGGTTTTCTCATTAACTCAAATCCCAAGTCTCCAATTAAAATGAAAAATTAAAATAAGAGTTCATTCTCAGGAAAGTCTACGCCTACTTTCATAACTGTATAGTATAAATCACTTTCAAAAGTTTCTTTTTTTCTTCTTATTTTCAAAGTTTTGTTTCAGATTCTGAGTCTCTTTTTGATTCCTTATCTTATCATTTCGCCAGTCCATACAACCAAAAATAGTGACGGAGTAATCAGATTATTATTATTTATGGACAGAACTCCAATCAAATTTCATTGATTTTAATCATGATTTTCCGCTTCCTATTTTTCATTTTATTACTGCCAAAAACCACAAATCAGATGAAAATACACGTTGAAACATCTGATTCAGTGTTGAGTTTGCCTGATTTTTATAACTCTTTTTGAGTTTAAAAAGCATTATTTATGTCGAAAAGATGCCTACTTTGGGTAAGAGCCTTGATATCCATTTGACGTCACCCATCTCATTTTGTCGTTCAAAAAATCTTGTTTTTCCATCTTTTTCCTGTACTCGATTCCCATTTCTATCCCTATTCCATCAATCAATTTCAGCTAAAACACATTCATCTGAAACCATCAAATCCAATTCATCCAGATGACGTCAGCCTCGTTGGCAGGCATTTCAATATCACCGATATTGCCAGAAGAGCTTGAAGGCACAATGGCAGCAATGGGAACTCAACCAATAGATATCACATTAGCTTTTGTGTTTTCTGCAATATCTGTTATTGGAGTGCTCGGTAACCTTCTAGTCATCACAGTTGTATTAAAAGTTAGAGGAATGGTAAGTGAAATAATGAATCACGAAAAGTCTGATTAATGTCTGAAATTTCAGAAAACTCCAACGAATTGTTATTTAGTTTCTTTGGCGGCAAGTGACACATTATTCTTTTTTGCTTCAATGCCCCATGAAATGATGTATTTACTCGGACCAAACGATCATTATTTATTTGGAAGAATAGGTAAGAATTCTGATGACAAGGGGAGATAGTTCGAAAGTTCACAGTCTTTTCCTTTTCTGATTTCATTTGTTTGCTGGTCACTCTTATCAAAAAATTGAAGAGGAGAGTGACCACGATGACTGTACAAAATGGGAGGGATGATCATGATTGGGAAATAAATTCCAAAAAAGATTGTATAGTTTGGGAGATAAATAGCTTTTTTTGGGCCAAAAACAACGAGCTACTTCACGTTGGTTTTTCTAATTGTTGTCATCAGCCCTATCAGTTCGACTCAAATAAAATCTTAGAACTAGTTGAGCCCGGAGAATACCGTATGAATGACAAAGATCTAGACATTTCAATATACCCAAATCGAAATTTGAATTTCCTAACTTTATAGTCAGAAATCCAAAAAGCATCAACATCATTTCAGGATGTGTCCTTCTAACATATCTACCGTATCTTGCAATGAACACATCAAGTCTCTCAATTCTAGCGTTCACAATTGAAAGATATTATGGTATTTGTAATCCATATAAAGCCAGAACTATGTGTACTGTCAAACGTGCTTCGTACATTATTTGTGGTATCTGGATCTTCTCAATGTTATATCATTCATATTGGCTTTTCTTGGCGACTTTAATTCAAGATGATATTGGAACTTCATGCAGTTTCCGATTGGAACGGAATAGTCATGCTTATAAGGTATTCTGGTTTCGAATTAATTTCAAAATCATTTCAATTTCCAGATTGTATTTCTTCTGGATTTCGTCCTTTGGTACGTGTTGCCAATTCTTTGCGATATCATCATCTACGCTAAAATTGGTATCACTTTGAGTCAATGTGGAGATAAGATTAAGAAATCGGTGAAACCGAAAAGTAACAAAAATCAAATTGATTTTATTCAAAAAATGAATTTATAGAAATTTCAGTATCGAATGAGGTGATCATCGAGAAATCAGAAAAATCAAAGACATCTTCAACATCAATGGGACATTATTCCGGAAGAGATTCTCATATTTCAGGAAAACGGAATTCAACAAAAGGAAAAAATCAGGTGGGATCAAAAACTCTTTTCTTCTTTTATTTACATATTTATTCAATTTCTTCCTTTTTTTTCAGGTTGTCAAAATGTTGGCAATTGTCGTGGCAGTTTTCGCAATTTGTTGGTTACCATATCGTGGAATGGTTGTATATAATTCATTTGTTTCTGATCCAAAATATTCATGGAGTCCTGATTGGTATATTAATCTATCAAAGACACTTGTATTCATCAATTGTGCTATTAATCCAATACTTTACAATCTGATGTCTGCAAGATTTCGGGCTGCATTCAAATCATTGTTTACGAAAAGAAAGAATTCTGGATTCAAAAGTAAGTTTAGATGAAAATAGATTTGATTGATTTATTGAGAATCATAATATGTAGCAGTGAGGCGCGTAAATAAGTATAGTCGTATCATAGATTTTGTTCGTGAAACTGTTGATTATTATTACGTTCAACTTTTTGCGATCTATTTAGAACGAGCAGTCTTGATCAGATGAGCAGAGAGGTAAGTGCTTTTTTCACCAGACGTGCCGTTTAATTAGAAGTGCCGGTATAATAGAAATTATTCTAGCTGTGCTACTGATCCAGAGTCGGTTTAAGTGGTTTTTTACAACTTCAGAATTAAAAAAATTCATTAAAAGTAATCTTTAATTAACCCTTTTCCAGCCACTGCAACAAGTCATCGTCATCGTCCAAGTACAATGGATATAATGTCATCAGCTGAACCAAAATCTCCATTAATAACATCAATGGTTGGAACTCCATAACTTCTCTTAAATCTCTTACACTTTCATCATAGTTTGTTGCCTTTATTTGTTATATATGGGTTTGAATTCGGCCAATTTGTACAGTATATTTTCTCTGTATACTATATTATTTTTTTCAATCAAAATCATTTTGCATCGGGTAAAAGAACAGAACATCCTTCCCATTTTTTCAATTCTTCTCTAAAGAAAAAGTCACATTTTTTATTTTATAAACAGTTATTTTTAAAGTTTTTTTTTGGTTCACAATTGAATAAAAATAATGGGAAAAAGAAATTTGAAAAATGAGCTCAATTGGGTCAAAATCAGAGAGAAATTGGTGAATAATCGGAAAAGGAAAGAACCTGTAAATGTAAGAAACGGTTTGAAAAAGGTTGAAAAATGTAATTGAATGGCTTAGAAAGAACTAGAAAAATAGAGAAATACAACTATTTAGTAGATCAATTCTTCACGTGTTTGAGTCTCTTGTTTCCTTCGGGGATCCAAAAAATGTGGATCATTTCCTGATGAATATGATGGAGATAATGGAGGAGCACCATTTGGAGCAAGACGGGCTCGTGGAACTGAAAATAAAGACATTTAGACATAACGTTGAGTTTCTATGACACCTCAATTGAAGGGCATTCTATGTATATTTCATTTCATAACAAGAGAAATTTTATAAATTCAAAGTTGTTTTGAACTATGAAACATCCCCTATCAGAACGGCATCTTTCAAGAACCGGCTTACCGACCGGGCAAGAAAATTAAATTAAAAACTAACTTGTTCCATAAGTAGGATCCAATGCGGGAAGTGGTGAATATAATGGATGTCCCATTCGTGGTTCATCAATTGGTAATTGTCCCATTGATCCAGTTTCATAATCTCTCGGTGCTTTTTTATTTGTATCTACTCTGTATCTGTACGTAGAATTAGGTGTATGGGGTACTGTAGTTCCTGGTGGTGGAGGGTATGGAAGTGGACTTCCCGAGTATGGTGTTGAATAGATGGCGTCATGATGTCTCGGATTCAATGTTCTAAATATTTGGAAATTTTATTAGAAGAGATGTCAGGTTTTTGATAACTTACGATGGAGGTGTGATGACGTAAAGTGGCTCAATTGATTTGTAAGTAGCCGGTTTAGTAACCTCGTACTTTTCCTGAAAACTCATAAACTTCCATCTTTGATCCTTTTTGTTTTTTCCCGTTAAATTGGTCTCATTTCAAAAAGTGAGAGGGAAGAACATGACAAAAGAACACTCTTTGATTTCCAAGGTCTTTTTTAATGTGCCCTATTCTTCATTTTCTTCCAAAACCACATACTCTCTTTCTACACGAAAAAACATTCAGATACACCGACACATTTGACCCACTAAGAAACAGTTTGATTGGCTTGGGAATAAGAGGAATTATCCGAATTAAAACAGAGAAAAAGAAGGTGTTGGCGGTTGTTTGAATGGGTTGTTTGAATTGTTTTGAGTAAGTGGATTACGTAATTAGAAGAAAAAGAAAAAGACGATTTACACTTACTTTCTTATTCTTACGACAACAACAGAAACATTTGGCGCAGAGCAGAGAAAGAAGGATGGATACAAGGCAAAGGACAACGAGAACGGCAACGATAAGTCCAATGACTGGCTGAAAATATATTGAGATATAGGTGATGGTCTTATATGTTTAGAAAAACAGTAGTGTTGCATTTAATGATAACTATGCAAATTTTTCAGAAAGTTATGTATGTACTAACTTGTAAACACAGCTGGAAGAGATATCATAATTTTCTGCACATTTTGTGGGTACCATTCTGATATCTTATATTCTAAGTGAGAGATTAGTCCAGAACGTTTTTCAAACATTCAAACATTAAAAAAACTCACCAGCCATGATGCATACCAATTATCAATAGGTGCTTCTGATACTTGTTTGTAGTTTGCGAGAAGATATTGTACTGCTAAAGTGTCACTCTCACTTCCTTGCTAAACAATTCTTCCATTTTTCCGTTCAATTTCTTTCCCAAAACTGTACCTGGGCAGCCAATTTATGTAGTTTTTGCATGTCATCGTCACCAAGAAGTACGAAAGAATCACCTCCACGATACGTGGCCAACTGTAAAACGTTCACTTTCAGATTCTTTGTTTTTTTTTTCCGTTCTTTCCGGTTGATTCTACCCTAAACTTCTTCTTTTTAATACCTATCTGTCTCGCCCTTGGATTTGTTTTTATTTCCATCTCAACAAGGCTCATTTCAATTGAAATGAGCCCCGAATGACCTCGAACACGAAAAGAAGACAAATGGGCGTCCCTCTAAGGAAAATGAAGGAGAGAAAAAAGTATTCTTCTTTGTATGGCGATTCAATTTCTCTCCTTTTTCGCCCAATTATTTACCATCAATTTATGCGAAGGCGCTGCCAAATGACAAGGAAGGTGAAACGGGCGGATGAATAAGAAAAAAAGGGTAAGAAGGAGAGGAGAAAAGAGTTTTGGAGATTTCAAAAATCTGGAGGATTCAGAGACAAATGATTTTGATGGTAAAGGTTACAAAAATTTATTTGAATGGCGATTGGTATTGTAGAAAGAAACAAAAAATCTGGGATTGGTACGTTATTTGTGAAAAGCATAATATTTGGAAAAAAATACATTTTTTTTAACAGAATGCTTCTACAAATAGATAATTTATGATGCGAACTATCAAATTCGGAGCATAACCTCTAATAGAACTGCACTAACAGATTTATGGTTCAAAGCTTTTTTCAACCCATTGATCATTTTTCCTCTCATAAATCTCCATTGAATGATATTTCTCACCTGTTGAGTATCTTTCAAATAAACCATAACCAATCCATGATCACATGTTGTATTTCCCAGTTTTGCCTCGTCATATTCCTTTTCCATGTCTCTTTTCAGATCATCTGTCTGTAATAAAACCTTTCTTCTTTAATCTTAATTTTCTAATCTGATTTCATCAAAGTCCAGCATGGGCGCGGTGTCCACTCCGATGACTGTCTTCCTTCTTCATCATGACAAATAAAACCTAACCAGTTGACCTAATTTGTAACTTATATCCGATAAAAAAGATGATGTACTGAACATGAAAACTTGCATTCTTTGAAGACGTCACATGAAGCAATCCAATGAATGCATCAGTTCCATCAGCTCTCAAACAACCATCCGCACATTCACATCTGCAAAAAAAGTTAAGAGATTAAAATCTGAATATTTCTTCTGTCTTCGTTTCGACGGCGGTCATCAAAAAGGAAACCAAAAAATGGTATCAAAAGGAGATCTCGTGCGCCGGGCACCGCAAGATTGAGTGTCATTATCTTGACGGAATCTTCAAAAAAGAGGGGGTTTTCGGTTTTTTCGATTCGTAATGCGCACTTTTTCACACTAAACAATTAGATAAATGAAACAGTCTCTGTGTCTATTTCTCGATAAAAGCATGAAAAGATTGATTGGTTTAGTGTTGCAAAAAATATAATTACAAGAAAGTTTTCGAGACAGAAAGAAATGACTGTTTCGGTGCTCAAATCTCGGCACCAATACAATAGAAGTACTGGAGACTTTCATGATATGAATCGAATAAGCAATTAAACTAGAAGGAACCATTTCAAAATCATGTCCCTCGAAACCCTAAATGCCATGTCAGTTTGGACAGTTTTCTCTTTATCAAAACGTTATTGTTATTATTTCCACGAGATTCTGATAAAATAAAGATTCGAAGATCAATTCTTCGCTATTTTTCCATTAATGCAAATCATAACACCTCAAGAATCAAATAAAAACTACCTAAATACACAATAAGTTTTCTTGTCCATTCTCTCTACAGTTCAAAATGATCCCATAGACCTATATTCATTCTCTTCTTCTCAATGCGCCTAATAGCTTCAATATGAATTCTCCGTCTCAAGGTCTTCTATCTCTATCTCTCTTCATTTTTTTTTCATTCGATACTCCTCATCCTATTACACGATAAAAATGTGAGAGACTATAAAATTTAGGCGTAAAACAATTGAAAAGAGACTGAATGAATAATAGAGAAAGAGAACAATCAAATTTGTTGTTTTTTGTAATGCAAATTAATGTTTTCTTTAACTGTAATACAAGGGCATCGACAACAATAAATAATTGGGTGATAGAAAATTGGCTGAGCGAAGGAATTTTTGCAAAACTGTGAGCTCTAGAGACTGTTCAATGCTTGTGAATCATCGTATTTTGTCTGTGGAGTGCACTCACAAAGTTACCAGATTTGAATATTTCGATAAACTTCTTGAGCTATTATTTCCGTATTTATATTCTGATTCCGAATTTATTTTTAGCGACATTATTATATTGAAAGTGGACTCTGTTTGATTTTAAAAAAAACCTACCCAATTCGATCTTTAAGTCCTGCCAAAATATCAGTCAATTTCTTTTTTGTTGTAGTTGCCAATCGTCCATGAACATCACAAACAAATGTTTTTCTTCCGTATCCAGATTCTTCTTTACATTGTTCGGTCTCTTCATCGAAAACTGTACTGTTTACCTGAAAAAACATTCATATTTTTTCTCTTTCTCGTATTTTTTCCTTGCAATTTCTTCTCATCTACTGATGACCATCTTATCATTTGAATGGACAACAAAAGGGTTTCTTTTCTTCAAAAAAAGAATCGAAAGTTTTGGTTGGAAACGAGAAAAAGACAAGAAAATGACTGTCAAAAAGACAAAAAAGTGCTTTTGTTCGAGTAAAAGTGAAGAAAAAAGAAGAAGAAGAAGACAACTACTATCGAACGGGAATTAGTTGATTTGAAACAGCAGGAGATTCTTTTTTGTCTATTTCATTGTTCTGTACATACACATAATCACCGAAAAACGGAGATTGATGGAAGAAAAGAAACAGTTCGGATAATGGTCATCTTCCACTTTTTTTCATAGAAACTACTGGTTTCTGGGAACATATTCTTTCTGGAACTGCACGGTTTCAGCGCTTTTGAAGAATATTGAAATTATTGGAGCATTGGCGCCGTGGGGATTTCAAAAGTTGAAAATAACTAACTTAAATTAAAACATATTTTGCTTGAAGAACCTGTATACATGACCTGTATAGCTCTCGAAATTTTGTTGTACCCTCCCTCAAAACATTTAGGTATTGGATTGTATTTAGGCAAAATTCAAAAAAGCTGTCAGTTTGGCGTTCGCGGCTCTTTGATTCTATCCATAGACTATACATTAAAAAAGCGTTTTGCAAGGTTCAGATTAAAATTCTTAAATATTCTTTCCTATTCATGTTTAGTTCTCTTCAAATTCTGAAAACTGACATTTTGAAATGAACTCCAAAAAAGTCATTCAATTACAGTATTTTTTGCATTTTCAACCTAAAATATTTGTTCTACCCTTCTTCCTTCTTCTCCCTCATTTCCTAACTTTAAGGAACTGGACAATTCGGTAAAAAAAAGGTGATAACTGAAATCAAAACTGTTGTTCTTCCCACATATTAAACAATTCTCTTTCTTCTCTCTTCTTGTCCTTTTTATCACACAATTCCGTTGACTTTCGATTTCAAAAGAGACATATGACCCCATCATAAACACCAACAAAAATATCCAGTTTCCGCAATTTTCGAATTTTTCAAAAAATCGTTTCCTAAAAAAAGTCCTAAAATGATGATGTAATTGGCAATAATACTTGAAGTTGTTTCCTATTTTACCTTCTTTTTCAAGTACCAACTATTGATGATTCGACAGGTTGTATTGCCAACAATAGACTCAGAATATTACCTAAATCCCCCGTGTTTTGAGTGAATAGAATCATTGGCACGATTCAAAAAGAGAAAAGAGAGTGACCAGAAATGGATAACAACGACGAACCTGTTCGATGGAAATGAATAAAAGTAAAAATGAACAGAAAAGTATAGAATAAACAGATGGCGACTTCATCGTTTTTTTTTTGTAATCTCTGTTTGTGTTAACACATGCGAAACGATGAATTGTCACAGAACGAAGCCAGCAACAGATAGACGATGAAGAAGAAGACGTCGATGAAGGAGGAGAAGAAGTAGTTGTGGCAGAATCAGCAGTAATAGCCCCGACTCCGCCCACTTGTCGAAATCAAGGTTAGGAGGAAATAAACAGTGAGAGAATCAGAGAAAGAAACAAATTGAATTTGGAGACGTAAGAGAGAGAGAGAGAGAAACATGAACAGATGGTTGAATTGGATAGAGAGAATTCACAGAAATATACAGAAAATGACTGTGTTTTTGAATCCGAAAAAGGATTGGGAATGAGTAGAAATGGATGTGTCGAGAATCAAACAATGTTGGACACGGAGATAAGTTTAGTAAAGTTGATAACAGTTTCAAAGAAACCAGAATTGAGAACTCAGATTTAGTTTTAACAAAAGCTTGTTGAGTTTTTTGGATAGCTACTAGTGATTTCGTTGGATCCTGGGTGTTCAAAGCAAGCCAGGAAAATTGGATAACTTTGACAGTTTCAGGATCTTAACATTATAGTTGCTCAATCTTTGTTTCGCACTTCAAATCTGGAAGAGCCGTGGGCATTCTTCTGTTTCATCTTATATCAGAATATATCAGACTATAGAGGCTAATATTTTCAATCGTTATCATCACAATCTTCATCTTCCGGAAAAAAAACTTGCTGCCATGAATAACTCCAAAAAGTTGATCGCAACATTCTCAATCTCATATTTGAGACACCAGTTTTTGAAGTATCCTCATGTGCCCTTTTCTTCCGTAAACACTGTCGAAATACTCTTTTCCTCGTGAAATACTCTTTTCCTCCATCTTCTCCAAATAAAACTTGGCAACATGCCAAATGAATGACTGTACTGGAGAAGGTCATTTAGATGACACATTCATCCTACCCATTTCGTTAGAAACGCTCAATCTTTCAAGCATTGAATTTGTATTCGAATTAAGAAAAAGAACATTCAAAAGTGCGTGTGTTCAATTTCTGCAAAGGATGATAAAATATACTTTTATCAGAGTTAAGACTAAAAACGGACAAGGGAGAAATCTGAACCATCAACGCCTTCTGAATTGAGTGATTTCTTGGTAGCTACTCCACACGGATCTATGTCAATTGCTGCTACATGATGTTCACAAAGTGCTCATTCAAACGACCTCCATCTTCTATTTTTCTTTTAAAAAAGAATCTTGTTTCAACAAGCATCAGAAGCAGAAAGTAGAGGATGAAGAAGAAGAAGAAAGAGGAGAAGACACAAAACTCCGGACACTCATACATTTTTAACATCATCTGAAACCCGGGGGCACATAAAGGAAAATAAAAAAGAAACGGAAAAAGAAATATTCTAGACGCCCACCATCAAATTTGTCTATATTCATTCCCTTCTACGCTTGACTTGATACTTTCCAACACCTTTTTCCATTTCTTTTTTTTTTCAAATTTATTTTTGGGTTTGTGTTCCCTTTTTTAGTCTGTCACAGCTCAGACTTTCATATTATTTTTGAGTTTTATGTGCATTTTTTAAAAGTTACAGTACTAAAAATACATTTAAACAGAAGGACTTCTGTAGGTATTATCGAGTAAATGCATTTTTAATGGAAAACTTTTCAGAGAATAAAGTTCCTAATATCAGTTTTTTTTTAAATAACTTTCAAGACTGAAAAATATTCCTTTTCACTAATATTTAGCTCATATCGTTTCTGAAAATTACGTTCTTATTCAATTGATATTTTTCTAAAGCGTATAATCCAAAGCTTATCCCAACAAGCAAGGAGTTTTTTCGAGAATTTTTCTTTTGAACATACGGATGTTGACATTGTTATATATTAAAAATATCAATGAAATTTTAGACATTGAATTTGACGGGAATAGTAACCTGTCCTAGTATTAGAGGTTTCTGGAATTGTCGAGTTTTGATGGAATCAATTTCAAATAGATATGGGAGTTTCTTGGAAATTTTATAAATATCCCTCCAGATTTTGGCTCAATCTTTCTTGATGTTTTTCCTTCAATCGATTCGTTTCAGACAAAATGACATTTGCTTGAAATCTCGAAGTTTCTTCCAATTTTTTTTCGAGTTTCCACCTGATTTGCGTTTCAGCTGTTTTTCTGATTAAAAAAAAGACATTCAGAATGCATTAGACATTTTTTTTGAAATTTCAGATTTTGGTTAACGAGATGAATATGGGAAAAATAAGAATGTGTGTAGTTTTATTTCTAAGACTGATCCTAAAAAGTGTTTGATAGTAAACTTGTCACCAATAATTGTCTTTTAGTTCTGTTACTTCAAAGCGAAATATGTTACTTCTAATAGAAGAACATTCAAGTACACAAATATCTGACGATGAGAAGCAAATTGATACTCTTTTGAATCATATTTCTTGTTTCCTCATCATGACAAGTATAAATATTGAGTAGATCGCTTGTAGGGCAAACCTCTATTATAAGGGCATCCGCTTACTCCAGAAAAAAAGAAGTATCTTTCAAAAGACTAGAAAGTATCTGGTTGAAGGGAATTTAATATTAAAACACATTACTTTTTTTGGCTGTTACAAAATAACAATTTTCCCACATTTCTTCCAATCAGACATACCTTCAACTATTCTTGTTTTCTCTCAATTTTATTGACTTTTGCTCTTTTATTTTTTCTTTTTCTTCTTGATTCCTAATCAGATATAAACGTCTCTTTTGTCATAATCTCTTTATCCTTATCTGCAGAATGAAGTCTAGTTTTCTCTTTTCTTCATTCATTTTTTAATTCAGAATCTTCTTTTCCTTTCTCTCTCTCTCTCTCTCTCTTGTTCTTTTTTCTATCGGGAGCATCATTTTGTAATGGTTGGTGAGCTCCGCCGAAGAATAATTAGAAAACGTGTCTCGGGGCGAGAAGAACTGAAATTAGTAGTCGTCGCCGTCAGTAGAAGAAGAAGAAGAAGAAAAAAAAGAAGAGAAGAAAAAAGGAAAAGAAGGATGAGAAGAAGACAACAAACCGATTGTTGTGTGTGTGCTACTGCGGTGTCTTCCGATGACTAGTTTCAGAATCATTCCCTCCATTCGTCTCCTGTGCTCGACAATCTTTTCTTTTGAATTTTCATGATGATTTTTTCCTTTTCCTCTTTCTCGTCCCTATTTTCTTTAGACGTTTTCTCTTATTTCCATACAATTCTCAAAACTAATCTTTTCTAAATCTAGAAATAGTCTTCTCAAAATGTAGTTAGAACTACAAGAGTTTTGAATAAAAATGTCATAAATCATGTATCTAGTTTTTAAAAGAATCAGAGATTCAAAATACGTCTAGACTAGTTGAAAAAAATTGAAAATATGTGTGCCTGACATCTAGACTGGGTCAAGTGGGCGGACCCTTCCTACTAGTGATCTTCTATTAGAGGGACCTCACTCACAGTTGAGAACTTTTCTCGGATGATTGCCTTTCCAATATTTTCCCCATCAATTCCTTTTTCGTTCAATTCTTCAAAAATAGGATCCCAAAAATTATTAAGATTTCATTGCTCTTCTCTAAAATTCTCAATTTTGTTCAATTCAATCCGAAATAGCGTGAGATACTCTTAGACTTCCCACATATAAATCACAAGTTTTCTCTCACTTTACAAATCAGAATAATCTCTTTTTGACCGAATTGCAAACTTATTTTAAGAGACGAAGAAGAAGAAGAAGGAGTCAATTATTCCCTTCTTTTTTTACTCAACTTGATTTAGTCGATCAAAGTTCAAAAGTTCCAATTGCTCCTTGGATCGAGGGGGGTCAATTGCCCTTACAGAAAAAAAGGAAATTGCCAACATTATCTTAAATTTCAAATGTTTTGTCTCAAACAGAAACTTTTCATGTGTCATGAAACATGTTACATTGGATCTATTATTATTCTTTCTTTGTCGCTTTTTTCTTTTTCAAAACTTCAAAACAAAGTTATTTTCGTTTATCCCTAATAGAAAAGCACTAAACAGCTTAGACCCTTATTCTTGTATCATCTTCATTTCGATTTCTGTTTTCATCGTTCTCATTCCAAATCGTTATTCAAGAAAAAGAAAAAACCCCGACTCATTTCTTTTCTGCATGCTCATAAAAACACGGATAATTGTGCAAATTGTGCAAATTTCTATTGACAAAGCACATGATCAGAACGGCTGAAAAACTAGAACAAAATAAGAAAATTCAGAATATAATACAAAAAACGAAGAAAGAATGGAGTCTTGGCCACATTTTCGAGACTTCTGAAACGTATTGTTTTGTGTTTCAGATACGAAATTTATAATTTAGAAAAAAAATTAGAAAAAGAGGTAGTAGAAGATGTTCAAAAATACCGAGACAGCTCTCATCGAAGATAATATTCTAGGTCTAGTCCTGTTGGTTCTGATATTAGAGTCATTGTCATATTCATTCAAAATTTCATCCGCATAAAGATCACGAAACAATATCACCTGTCCATCACATCATTTTTTTAACAGTTGAGTTAAAAGGATAGTTTTAAACTATCCATTCTCTCCAATTAGAAAATTATTTTGTGCTCACTGCAAATTCAGAGTGACCTTTTAATAGAGAACTTAGGACTTCAGTGTGACATTTTCTTTACTGGTATCTGCAGATATTTTTGCCCTGCTGTCTAGCCTTAACGTTTATATAATGATCTTGAGGTCATAAGTCTTCTAAAAATAATGAGACATTATTTGAACTTCCGAAATCAAAACTGACGAAGCATCAAGTCTGTATACTCTGTTTCATTCTTCAACATACAGAATCCCTGTTATACTTTCCAACAGTTTACTCTTTTGCCTTTGTTCTTCCCTCTATTTCACTCTATTTCATCAGTCATCCTATTTTTGTTTTGTGTTTCAGTATTTCCTTCTAATTTTCATTAATCCGATTAGGATCCTTTTCCTCTTTCTTCTGTGATAGATCCATTCCCTTCCATTCTCTTTTTCGTTTCGGTCCGTTTCTTTTCTTTTCTTCCGCCTCCAATACCACAAAGCAATCCAATTTTTGTGTCTGAATGAAATCTTTTTTCGATCCTTCTGATGTTCCTTTAAATGCTCTCTTCTTTTTCCTTTATTTTTCTTTTCAAATCATGAACACTATTCAATTTTAGGTGAAAAGACGAGAAAAGATTGTTTTTTTTTGAAATGAAAAAGACTAAAATCATCAAAATCTCATCTTGTTTCTGAAAGAAAAGGGACATTTTGAATTCATGCATGTGTGACAGACACACGTCACAATTTGAGAAAAAAAAATAGAAGAAGTCTGATTCTGAATTTCATTTTTTTTTTTTTTGGGAAATTGACTTTTAAATGACGTTTTGGGGTGTTGATTGGTCTTTTCATCTTACAACCTTTCACCTGTTTTCAATCGATTCCTGTCAATTTTTTTTCAAAATTGCTTTAGAAAATCAAAAAGTTATCAGTTTTGATCAACAAGCATTCTCTGAAGATCCAAAAAACATGATTAGATGGCTTTTCTGTAAAATATTCAATGATTCATCAAGGATAGTAGGATCAGTATTTACTGGCGAAATTAAAAAAAAATCTTATAGGAACCAGTCATCTAAACAACTTTATATTCAAGCACGAACGTCTGCTCTTTTAATAGAGGGATTCAATCAGTTAGCGTTTTCGCCAGATGCTTATCGATAATTTTTTATTGGAACTCCCATAATAAACGATGAGTATTTAAAGAATCCTCTACACGTTTTGACTGACATTTTTGTGAATCCCAAAAGCGTGAATAATGTCTAGAATCACCAAAAAAGAAACGATTTTTTGAAATCAAAATGTTATCTGGATTATGCAAGGGCTTCTTTTCGAAATATCATTTCCACTTCTCAGTCCCCTCAGATTTATTTCCGCATTTTTCAACCAAAAAGCTAGTGATCATTCTGTCACAAAACTTCTTAACTTTGGAAATATTGTCTTTTTAGTTTCTGACTTGCCGAAAAGATGTTCAAGATGTTTGACTCTTCATAAAAGACGATTTCATTAATCTTCATAAATCCGATGACTCTAATAATTTTCGAAGTTCAAGTACGCAATTTATACCCAAAAGTCGTCACAAATCTCTTAAAAAGTCAATGTGTGTTTAGGTAAGCCAATCCAGAAAACATTCAATAAATTGGGATGTTCGACCATACCGCCTACACTATGGATAAGCCGTGTTCTTGTTAATCTCCGAACCCCCTCATTTCGGTTTCAGGTTTAAATTCAAACATTTTACTTCCAAAAACTCTCAGTCTACTCCCACTCAACTATGGTTTCTTTTCCATTTTTCAAAACCTATCATTACCACTGCCTTCTTCCAAAGAAAAAGGAACATCCTTCTCTTTTCAATGCGTCATAAAGCCTTTTTCTTCATTTTGTTCTCTGTATTCTTCTCCTTTTTTTTTAGATCAGAATGGCAACACACTGATGTTGCTTTAGATATCTTAAAACGGCAATACACTTTTCAATTATCCTTTTTTCTTTTCTTTTCATTCCTCTTTTTTCCATTTTTATCCTTCTTTTTACAAAAAAATGAGTCAGTAAACCAAGAAACAACCAAAAAGAGTCTTAAGACACCTGAAATCTGTTAGAATTGACGAAACTCTTTCCTACCATTTCCACCTGTTTCTTTTCGACATTCAATTCTCCCTTTCCCATTTGACTCCGCCCCTTTTGCTCCCTTCTAAAATCCATTTTTCTCTAATCTCTGCAACGTTTTGTAGTGTCAGGAAACACGAAGAAGGCGTGTCTATTCTCCGTTCTTCTTTCTTCGTTCCAAAGCCACTTACACCCTCACATTACCCTCTTCTTCATCCACAACCAACATCATGGTTACTAGGAAAGAGCACGTCTTCTCAAACAATTAATTTCGCCTTTTTTTTCTCTGAATTTATACCAACCGGATCCTGCTAAAGTGAAGTACATTGGTCGGTTCCAGGCATCAGATCTTCAACGGCTTTTTTAAATTTTAGCTGATTTTAGTGTTTTGAAAAGGGATAGGGATAGGTACAAAAATATTATTTTAATGCATGCAACCATTTCAGACGTCAGAGCTTTGAGCGAGAAATGGACCGACTTCAGGTCCACTTGCTCTTAACCAAGACCGTTCGTTTGGATCAGGTTTTAACAACTCCTAAAAGAAAATGTTTTTCTGAAGCTTATGTCAGAAATAGGGCGTTTCGGCAGTACTTACATCGAAATTTTCTGATCAGAAAACAGTAACATTTCCTTCGGAAAAACCAAGTTTTGAAATTTGACTCCCAGTCACCTTTTTCCAATGCAACTCAATTTTTCACACCGAACTGTTTTTTACAGACTGGACTGTGAAAACTGATGAATTTTACCTAAACTTCTTCAGAATTTCAGTAAAAACTAGTATTAAAACACACTTATTTCTCAGAAGAACACTGAATTATTTTCAAGAATTATTTTCTCTCTCTTCCTCTATTCCTTTGCAAAATTCTTCCTTCTGTGACGTCAATTTGACGAGTTTTTGACGGACGTCTTCTAAATATCAAAGTCATAATAAACGTTAGATAGGACTGAATGAAATGACGTTCTCTAACTTTTTTTATGAAATGTTTCCAATTGTTTATCCAATTTAATTTTTATTTGGAAGAACGAAGTTTAATGGTTGAGAAGTTCAATTTACTTTTCACATCCTTTTATGGGTTTATTCTTTCTCCTAGACATTTTCTTATTGATAATTCTTCCTCTTTTTTTTAATTTTCTTGTTCTAATAGAATATGAAATTGCATGTTAAACAATCATCCATCTTCTCTTTCTCCACCCTCTTTTTCTTCAAATCATCCGTACCGCACATCGACTCAAAAAGTGTCACTACTAGTCATTGTCTCATCAATATCTTATGAGTTTTAGAATTTTTCAAAAAAAAAAGGGAAATATAAAAGTTGTAGTCATAAAAATGAATTAGTTGATCTACAATGATCCTTCGAAAAATAAGGAAGCAATGAGTTTCAAAATCTTAAACCACGGCTTTTTTTAATGAAGAAGCGGTAGAATTGATAGTTGTGTTCTATACTGAAGTTCATCTATTGACCTACTTTTAAAGTTATCTCGTTTGGAACATTCTGAATTATCAATACTGATGAAATGGTTACTGTAGGGTAGTTTCCAATCCACGAGGATTTTTCATAAAGATCTTTGCACTATATTTGAGTTTTTCAACAAACTAGAGTACAATTATCTTTTGCAATTATACATTTCTGCCCCATAAAAAAAAATAGCATGAGTAATTTGTGATCGGGCTTCTATTTCTATTCATAGACTATCTGCGGCACCTGACCGATTCGAGCAGAAAACCTATAAATAGTCTCGATTAACTATATACATATATACATTATATTCGAATATCTTGATTTGATCTGACAACTATAACCTATTGGGAGGAGCCTCGTGGAGCTTTCGGTTAAAAGCAAATTCGTCTACTCGGAAGGTAGGTACATCATGGGTATTCTGATTCTCACGAAAACAAATTCTTCAAGGCTGAACTAGTTTTTCGGTGATGCTCAATTTTAATTGTGTTCAGTATTAAAGTTTTCTAGATAACCGGAAATTCCCTTTTCTAGTAAACTCATAAGTATGAATCTGATACTAAGATCCTAAAAACGAACAGCGTGTTTATCAAGAAACGATTTATTATGTGACCACTTTTCGATATCTTGCAAGATTGTTGGATATGATATCTACAGATTTCCTTTCACTTGTGTATATATTTTTGATTTCTCTTACCCTTCAATGATTTTGGATGTGTTCGTTTTTGAAATAAGGCAGAGTTCTTCTTCAAAAATGTCATTCATAATTCATAATATTCCAAATAACTGCCACTGCCACCTCTTCTCTATTTTCCTATCCATTCCATCCATCCTTTTTTCTACACCTTCATCATTTTTACTCATTATCATCATCATCACCGTCATCATCATTTTTGTTGCATTTTCATCAAATAATTAAAAAATGAGTCTCTTAACAACATAATTGAGTTATCGACTCACTTCCTGACTTCATTTCTTCGTAACTGGTAGAAGAAAAAAGAAGAAAAGTGAGTGGAAAAAACGAAAAAACGGCGCGAAACGACCCGACTCGTAATTGATTTTGAGAGCATCGAGTAGCGGCAAAAAAAACGAGAACAAGAGAAAGAAAAAAGAGAATATTAAAATTCATGTCACGCCCACAAAAGTTTTTTCGTGTTTTCACTCCTTTCTTGACCTCACTTTTCAATATCCATTCCTTTATTCTTTTTTATGTTTCCTTATCTTTTGTCTCAATATATTCCAATCATTTTCAGAAATGTCGACGGTTTCTCGAACACCATCACCATCATCATTATCAGCATGTGGTGGAGCATCATCGTCGTCTGCCAATGCTCATCAATCATCACCTAAATCCAAAACATCATTGACATCGTCGACAAGAAGTGACTCGGATAATGTGATACCTGAACATAAACCATCATCCACGTCTTCTTTCTCTATTGGACGACTTCTATTTAGAAACAGTAGCAGTACAAAAAGAGGTAAGAGTCTTTCTGAAGGTGTCATGGAAAATCGAGGCGTGGATAATGCCGAGTGAAAAGATATCGGAAGATTCATAACATATTCTGTTTTCAGACTCGGTTGATTCTGGAAAAGATGACGAAACGGGACGGTCACCGGCATCAAGTAGGCCTGGATCTCCGAATCCTGGTGGAGATAAATCACCTCAGGTGTCAACAACAAGAAGACTGGCTGGTTTTGCGAGCAGGTAAGAGACTTTTTTTCGACTTCTTGTATCTTCTTGTATCAGGACCTGAAAAGTAGGAGAATCAAATTCGGAAGATCCAAAGCTTCTATAGTCATTATCAATTCAAGCTCTTCAACATTTTTAACTTCAGATCAATTCGAAAAAGTCAATGGCGCCTTTTCAAGCATCGAACATTCTTTGGGTCTCAACGAAGTAGTATGAAGAAAAACCAATTGTAAGTTTTACTTTTTTTCAGAACACATGATCAGACTCATAAAAATCTCTGATATAATTCAATGGCGCACCTCAAAATGACTACAATCCAACATTCGTTTCCTTCTTCTCCGTCTTCGATTCCATTTGTTTTCTGTCTACATTTTCTGTTTTTTGTTCCTCATTTCATTCAGATTCGTTTTCTCCTCCATTCGTTTCTTCATTTGGTTCACTTTCCGAAAATTTCGGCTGAAACGAATAAAAGAAAAGATTTTGATTTTTGTGAAGAAACGACAATAAGATTGAAAGAGCAAACCTCTTCAGCTCTTTCAGAATGAGTTCCACAAATATCCGATTACGCACTTTCATGATTTTCAAACTTTTTCACTTTTGAATTAAATTGGGTCAGTGTGATCAGAGCTCATTCCTTCTGAATGTGTTCTCTGGAAATTTTAATTTCATTAGGGTGCCCTTCTAATAGGAATTCTCCAAATAGTACGATTTCTCACTTTTATTGCATAGTTCAATCAATATCCATTAGCTTCTTCAAGACGAAATTCAATTCTTTCTGCAAGAGAATTTCCTTGTTTTTTTTCTCGAAAATCAGTTATTTTCAAGTGAAATTTAAAACGAATCAAACGATTAGAAAGTGAAAAAGCAAGAGTAACCAGAAAACATAACCAGAAGGGGTTTTCCTCTTTTGGAAGATGAAAGATTTTGGAGCCAGTTTCTGAAAAAAATTTAGAATTGGAAAGTGGAATTAACATTTGTTTTTCTTAAAGCTTCTCTGATGGTTTGCTCCTACGAAATATCGGGATCACAATCCGAAAAACATCGGAATACCTGAAAAGAGGTCATCTAACCATCCAACCCACCTCCTTTTCCACGTGTTTTCAATCTCTCCGCCCACAGATACCAGACACCTTTTCACTCTTTTTCGTTCCGAATAATTCATCAGATATCCTCTTCATCCTCTTCCACCCTCTATTTCATATCTCAACGTCCCAAAAACTCTTTTTGTCCCTATATTTTTTTTGGGTGCCCCCCGTATGTCTTTCTCTCTGTTTGAGTGCTGTCATGTCATACAAACTCCTTCATCTTTCTCTCTTTCATTGCGTGTGCTCCACAACTACTTTCAATGCTCTTTTTCTGTTTTTGAGCCTGAAATTTCGTATTGTTCTTTTCTTCCTTCTTCTCCTTCTTCCATTTTTCATCTCTCTTCAAAAAAAAAAGAAGAATGTGTATGTCACCACGTAACAATAATGGCCTCTCTGAAACTGGATTGCTCCAACACGAAACACACACCCGAAAACACAGAAAAATGGAGCATTTTCAGACAAAAAACCACTAGATGACCTTGTTTTTTTTTTCTTTTAGACAACTACCTCGTCTCACACTCAGACATCCTTCGATTGATAGTTCAGCAATGCCGTTACAGTTAGATGTCGATGAAAATCCAATTGGAGAATCTGGAGGAGCAGGAGGAGCAGCTGGTGATGAATTCCTTCAAATTCGAAGAAGTACACAAAGAAGATGGACTGATTCTGATACTACGGTATGTTTTTTGATTTATGCTTTAGGAAGAAAAAAAAAGAATTATGAGGATTATATTCCTATTCTTATGAGAATTCAACTACGATTAGACTCATGATCAGAAATCCAAAGACTTAATTCCGTGAGAAAGTTACTGTAGATTTTTAGATAATAATCTCATTATTATTTCGTTCTACGACTGGAATTTTGTGAAAAATTTCAGTGTTTCTCAGATTTCCTAAGTTAAAAAAGGTAATAAACTTGATCATTATGTCTCGAGGTAAGTTCTTAAAATAATAAAGGTTTAAGAAAAATCTGGTTTTTTGTTGAAATCGGAAATTAATTGGCTTGACCGAAGAGAGCTGAGCTGAGCCGTATGAATCTGTATGGGAATTAGCTCACTTATCTAGATCTGTCTTTTCAGATATCATAGGTTAAGATTTCCTCCATACAGTTCCTAAATCAATCGTAAATTAATTCGTAATTCGTAATTCGTAATAATTCGTAAATAACTTTTCGATTTTTTTTCTTAAAATCCAACAGATCAATATTGATCTTTCTATTTTCTGATTCTTAAGCACTTTCGGGATCTTCTAGAGTATAACAATCGAATATCTCAAAATCTTTCCATAAATTACACCAAAAAGTGTACTAAAAAACTAATTGAATCTTCTCAAAGCTCATCATCATCTGTTCGTTTTCTTCCAATTTCTTCTTCTACTCATGTTTACCCATCCTCTTCTCATTTCTTTCTTCATCTTTTTTCTTGCTTTTTCCTTATTTCTTCCTCTTCTTTTTTCTTCTTTTCTGGTTGTCAGTGTTGTGGCGCCGCGGACGGACGGACAAGCGGATAGCACAGATTAGATTAGTGAACAACACACATATCTATCTGTATCTATTTTCGGTCCCTACTTTTTCTTCTCTTCTTCTTCTTCTTGTTTTTTCTCCTTCTGCGCCCTATTTCTAAATGAAGAAAGGGGAGCAAATTGATTTCTTTATCTTGTCCTTTTTGGAAATCAACCGTTTTCTTCATTTTTTTTTAGATGAATCTCTCAAAAGTTTTCATCGTTTTCTCATCTGAATCCTTCTTCAAAACCACGTCATCTTCCTCTTTCTATTATCCTTTTCCTCTTCTTTTTCATCTTTTTTCTTCTTTCTCAAGAGAGCGCTCAACGACCTCTTCTTTTGTTCCAAAATCATTTGAAGAAGGGAAATACTCGATAAAAAACTTTTTTCTTCGTAGTTGGTCTTCGTTCTTCAATCTGATTCTTTTTCTTATTTCGTTCTGATCTTTCAGATTTCCTTGAGCTAGGAGAAAATCCATTTAGACTGTAAAATTCTAACCGTAACTGACAAAAATCTAGAAAAAGAAGAAACTGCCTCTCCTTTTGGTCAATAACTCCGAAAAAACTATTTATTTTCTGAGATAAAAATTATAGATCATTACGGAACAAAGAGTTTCAATAAAGTCAAACAAGAATTTATGATTTTCTTGAAAAACCCGCAACTACGTCTCCTTTGCTTTAAGATTCTTCCTAAACGTCCAGTTCCCTGAAGTGCCACTATATTAGGAGTTCTACAGCGAACGAACCAATACTTTGAAATTATCGTAACTCACAAAAAGTTGAATTTTCTATTCAGATCAATTAAACGTCCTGTCTCTGTTCATTATTTGGATTGCTCTTTAGTTCAGAACCCTCTGCTGTAAATCTAATTTGTGACGTGTTCCCATCGTTTTTTTTTCTTTTTTCGTGTCTAGATTCTATTCTCTTTTGACACTTATTCAGTAAGATATCTCTCGAGGAACTACATTACAAAATGATTCCGATTGTAGTAAAATGACGTTGAATCAGAGCCATAGATCAAGAAGAAATGTGCTTCAGACCATGAATCAGATCATGATTCAGTTCAAAAAGAATACAAGAAAATAAAGATGGGAGAAGAAAAAAAAGAAGAATTAATGAGAAAAAAAACGAAAGGGTTCGTCTTCTTCCATTCCATCTTTTCTCTAACAAATAAAAGATCTTTTTAGCTCCAGGTCTCTCAAAAACTAGTATCTATTCAGCTTTCTTTTCGTTTTTTTTTTTTGTTTCTGACAGACAGACAGAACCCGGTGTGCTCCCAAAAAAAAAGGAGGGCTCCACCAGCTCAATTTGCTCATTTTCAAATCCCATTTTGAATGAAAAGGAAGAGGAAAATGAAGGCAGAGAAGAAGAAGAAAATGATGATGAAGTAGATGAAAATGAAGAAAAAGAAAAAGGGAGCCCGCCCGGTAAAAAGATGAGAGCAAAACATTTTGTGGTGGTTGGGAATAGAGTATCTTCTAATAAAAATGAGTATGTATCATCATCATCATTCCTCCATATTTTCATTTTTTTCTCTTTTCCTCTATATCTCGTCAATTAATTTCTATCATCATCATCATCATTATTGAATATATGAAAACCATCTGCGGGAGGTCTCAGTTGTTTTTCCACATGAGGACCTTTTTCTTCTTCTTCATCTCTTGTTCTGGAAGCCAATTCAAGTAGAAGCCACCCCAACATCTGTCCCACCAAAAGAAGCACATCACCTAATGTGGTTGTCGGCTCCAGGGAGCGAGGTAACCCGATACGTGCATGCTCTCTCTCTCTCTCTCTTTTGAGATGCAAAAATGTGCAGGAGAGGACCGACGACGTCGTCGATTCTGAAGAGAGAGGGTCTTGTGTGGTGTCTCCGGAAGCATCCAAGTCACTGCGACGCTTCCTGTTTCATAGGTTTATGGTCAACTTGACACTCTGTCTCCTTTTTTACCTTCTTTTTTTGAATTTACTTTCGTGACGTCACAATGATGAGTTTGAACAGTATTTGATCGTTTTTGTGGATTTGGCAAGCTGTACAGCTTAACCAACGTCGTCAAGCTTGAATTAAACCTCCATGCTGAAGTCTTTGTATGAGAAATGTTTGAATGCTCTCTTCTTTTTCTTCTTTGAACTGAAACCTCTGGAAAACTATATTTGGAGAGGTCACGAACGGCACAGTTTTGCTCTATTAAACTTTTTGTTTTGATCGGACGATTCTCAAACTTGCAAACGTTCCCCATGCTGCCCTTAAGATCTTCCAAGACCCCCAGTATCAGCACAGAATCCTCCAAATCAAACTCTGATCTATTTCATTTTGTACTTTTCAGTTCCGATTCTTGACTTCTGATGACGTTGATTTTTTGTATTTTCTCTCATCAAAATGTTTCGTTATTAAACCACGTCATAAGGGAATACAAAGATAATGACGTGTTCAAGATCTTCTTCTTCTTCCTCTTTTTCTACAAATTCACACATCTTCTGTGCTCTCTCTCGCTCTCTCTCAACTCATTTTGTACCTGTCCTTCTCATTTACATTTATCAATCTCAGTTTTTTTCTATCCTTTCTCATTTTTATTTATTTTTTTAATGTTTCGTTTTCTGTGTCATATTCACCTTCTCTTTCTTCTTTTTTGAGGCTTCTTTTTCGTTTTTGGAGCAGAAATTTGAGTGGAATTCTTTATGAAGCATAAGAGATTAGTTTAACAAAAAAGGAAGAAGGAAAAATGGTGACTTTCGATCTTAAATATGTAGAAGAAGAAGCCAAAAGTTGAGTGTTCATCTGCACATATTCGAAGATTTTGTACCGGAATTAGCCATCTCGGATAAACTTCTGTGTGATCTGTGAAGCCAGAATTCAATTGAAAGTGTCGTCATCGAGGAGTTTTCTGAGTTTTAATAATGTTCCAGAACGTTTCAAAACTTGAGTCGTTCTCATTTTAAAAATTTTTATCAATAACCAACTCAACCCGCAACTGAGAGAATGAAAACAGTTAACTCATTTTTGATCAAAGAAGTTCGGTTCACTCGGAACGAACAGAAATACATCATGATTCTGAATTCTTCTGACTTTCCCCAGTTCATCGATTTCTCACAGTGTCCTGCAATTAAAATCTCAAAAAGGGCCACCTTGTCAAATGACCCTCCCGTATCCGCCAATTCATCATAATTCTTCTCTTAAAACTATTTTCTCTTAACGGTCATGATCCCCACTTTGTCCTTCATTCTGCCAACAACGGCAGCTCTTTTTTGATTGCCATTTCCTTTTTCTTTCTTTCTGTCTACTTCGTTTTTATATATTCTTTTACTCTTTCTTATTCTTCTTGTTCTTCTAAACATCTACCAAAATATGCCTCAATTTGATGTAGTCATGATTCCGTAGATTGCCTCCATCTCCTTTTTTTCTTCTTCTTTTTCTTTATAATCATGAATTTCCTTCTTTCTTCTTCTTCTACTTGATGCCACCACCACGACAATGATTTTTTTTTGTTATTTTCCCACCGTCCGTGCTCCTCTTTTCATCCTTCAAGACGACCCCAGTTTCGGGCTCCGAAACGATCAAATATGTGGTTTGTGACTTGAAGGAAAACCCAAAGAACTGACTCAATCTTCGTTTTTTTTCCTTTTTTGAAGGGATCTTTCCATCTTTGGATAGTTTGCTCATCATTGTTAGGTTTCTCTCTTTCAGATAGAAAAAGGAATAAACAATAAATTGTCTAGAACATGATTCGCACTTTTAAAAGTCTATATTCTTGGAAATCCTTCCAGATCATTGATGTGAGTCAATTTGATCTGATACATGGCTGGGTCAAGTAAAGCAGAGTTTTAATTTTGTTCGGCAAACAGTTCCCTATCTAAAATAAAAATATTGGCTTGAAACTTTAAGGGGCCATGAAAACGAGTATTCTAGAAAGAGAAACGCCAACAAGCTGTTGTCACTCTATTAAAAGGGCATCTCGGAATCTGCCATTGCTTCAAGAAGTATACTTTCCTGTAGGTATTTACTAGTCTGCAAATACATCCTGTTCCACTTCTACAGTTCCAAAACCGAAACGCTATTTTAAAAAAATATGCTGAGATAATTTTCAGAAACGTAACTTTCTAATATTGACGTTATAAACATCTTTCTTTTAATCTCATATAAACTGAAATTTAAAACTTTTCAACTTCGGAACATAAATCATACAATGACATTTTCCCAATAGAGTGCAAAATCCTGAAGCATATCCGTTAATTAACAAGTTTAATATGCTCCCCAGACTCTTTTTTTCATCAAAATCACGTCACAATTTTTAACGTTTTTTAGCTGATTAGGCATACTTTGAGTTATCCGGATAAGCTTTATAGATTCTCATCAGATCCTATAAGTTCCTATCACTGTTTCAACCGAAAGTTGTTCTGATCTCTTGAACCACCTGACTATAGATTTTGTAGTTTTTTGTATATGAAAAACGCCTACTGAATGCTTTCAAAATACAAAGAAGAACCGGAAAATTTGTATGGATGGATCCTCCTCTTTTTATACATTTTTATCAGTTTTTTTCAGATAAATCTTCATCGAGAGCACTTCTTGTTATCATTTTAATGAGAGCCGCAATAGTTCTCTGGCTCTGTTTTCGAAGAAATTACTTTTCGTGTAGTAGTTTCTTATCTACAGTAATCCTTCCTACAGTAGCCTCAATCATAGAAATCGTTGCGTTATCAAAAACTTCCTGGTACTCTGAAACCTGTTTATTAAATTAGGGAAAAAAGCTTTACAAGAAGATTCGATTCAGAAAACAAAAGATAAGGTTGTAGACAAAAATATCAAATAATGGAAATCTAAAACTAAATAAAACCCTTGTATTCTTTAAAACGAAAAGATGCTCATAGAGTTTCTTCATATTAATATCTTTTTTTTACTTTTTCTCATCTAGTAGATACGTCCGAAGGTTTTCCTTTCTCATACTCTTTTATGTGAAGAAAGACCTCATTATTTCATTAAAAAGTCAATTAAAATTTAACTTTTTTTTCTCACTTGACTTCTCAGTTTTCTCGCGAACTTTTCCGAGGTGCGGGGGCCTCTCATCATCTCTTTTTTCTATTCTTTTTCATCATCATTTATCGTGAAACGAAGAATAAGGAAAGAAGAGGGAAGAGTCTAATCCTCAAATGGGCGTGGCTTCATCATATCGCCCCGTGCTCTCCCGTTGCTCCCTTTCCATGCCTTCGGTTGTGTCGTATCAGCTTCACCGTTGTTGAAGCCTGAAGAACAAATAATAGACTCCGCCCCTCTTTCCTTCATATCCCTTCTTCTCATTTCTCTCTGTAAGTGATATCACCACTTCGGCAGCAGCTGATATTCCACATTTGGCTAGTCTAATTATCTTTTCTCTTGTTGATTGAAGCGAGACTCAAGACTTGACAAAGTCTTTTGAGTCTCATATCAACGCATTCAAAATTCAGCACATGAAGATGTTCATATTCCGCAAGAAAAAGGTAAGGATACTGTAAGGATTCCTTTGAAAATGTCAGTATTCCTCGGTTCTTAACTTGAGCTGCTTGTACAATCATATTCGATCTTCCGGTTGTAGAACTTCTTTGCTCGAATGTCCACCCAATCTGAGATAGATCATGCTAATTCAATGAAGTCATAGAATGACTAACAAGCCAACTGTGACCAGCTATGTACATTATTCAGCAAATAATACTGACTTTTAATTAATAACACTTTCCTAAATCTACCTCAAACACACTTATCTTAGTTTCATCGTTTCTATAAACTTTACCTAAAGATACCGCATCGTTCGTTAACTAAAAGCCTTTTTTTCTATTCCAATGAATTCGATAGTGGAATTGTGTTGAAATTAATTCGTTACTTTCTAGCCTACTGTAGATATTCCAGTTGATCTTCAACTGGGATTAAATAACCCTGAAAAATGTCAATACTATCTAGTCCTTTGACATTCTTTTCAATTTTCTCGAACTGACATTTTCTTGATTAAAATTTTATAGTGAAATGTAGAATTGCTATACGATTTGTACGATCCACCCACACAGAGATTTTGTCTTGAGTCACCTAAAATTTAGTCATTTCAAACAAACGGTCAAAAAAAGAGAGAAATGTTAAAAATCAAAACAAACATCTACTTGTAAATATGATGCTTATAAGATGAAGATGATCCGATAGACTCTCTAATCAACGTACCAGACAACACACCTCCCTCTTGTACTCAATTTTAAACTTCTACCACGTCTTTTAACTTCAGAATCCTTTTTTCAGGGGCGTCTTCGCGATTCACGTGATTCGTCAGATTTCAACGATTCGCATGACACGCTAGACGTTGCCGGAACGAGCACGCACGGCGTCGCCGATTCGTCCTCGTCTTCTCATCACCATCATAATTATTCGATGACGGCTCCAGTTTCTCCGAATGTTCCTCTTTCAGCGAGCAGGTATGTGATAGGAAACATCTTTTATCTTCAGAATGTGATACGTAATCGAAGCCATACAAATTCTATTCCGAATCTATGTCTACTCTTTTTTTTCTCTTCTTATTTCGCCCACGTTTTCTGCCACTATGATGACCTAAAAATATGAAAACAAGTTTTCTAATTGGCTCCCGCGAGAATTAATATTACTTTTTATTATATTTCTTCATTATATTCAATCCCTAGTAACTAAAGACGGGAAAAATAAGCCCACACACGAGGAATATGATGATAAAATACGTGGGGTTGATTTCAAAAAAAAAAAAGGAGAGGAGGTGGGGGATAATCTATGATTTACGATGGAAGGGGATGGAAAAATTTGTGGATTCCCTGAACTTTTTGTGATGTCTTCGAAGTTTTTGACTTACTTATATCAGGTACATTCCATTGAATGTTCTCTAATAGATCGAAGAGATCACCTCCGCTTTAAGAAGATCTTTATTCAGATCAAATGATGATGTTGAAGGATGATTCTGATACTTTTCAAAACCTTAAACAAACATCCTCCATTAAAAGTCTGCTGAAATTCCAGATGAAACCACACATTTTTGTTTTATTAGTCATCATAGTTTGTTAGATGTCTCTCTTAAAAAACATCTGTTATTTCGCAGTTTTCACTTGTTTTCTCATTCACAATAAGAAAAAATTAGTGATTGAAACAGCTGAATTATCAAATCTATTGTTTCAGTTCGCATTCCGAGGGATGGAAGTATTCATCACAGAAATTATTATGGAAGTTAAAACCAAAATATGCATATTCACATGCCAGCTCGACATCTTCATCAACGGATTCAGCATGGAAATCTCTGGTAATTTGAAGATTTGAACTTCAGAAGGTTAATTTAATTCTCTTCCAATTTCAGGACAGTATGACATGGCGATCAGTTGATGGGGCAGAAGTAGTTCTTCGAGGTGCTCGATTAGAGAATTTATCTGAAATCGAGAGATCAGCTCTTCAACTTCTTGCCGCTCAAAGGCTCTCCAAAATGGTTCCAGGTGTCAATTTAGGAAAGCCAAAAGGTAGATGATAGTAGGCGGTGCTTGTCACCCCCGTCTAATTATAGATCCATTGTCAGCTCTTCGTCAAAAACGACAAAAACTTGTGAAAAGTAATCGAACGCCGACAGTCGCTGATGTGCAGAGAAGGGCGTCTGGAACACCAATGCCTGAAGAGAAGAGAGTATTTGGAGTTTCTTTAGCGATGTGTATGATGAATGAAAAGAGATTAGATCAAGAGAGTCGATGCAGATCTTTGGATGATTCTACTGTCATTATGTTGAACAAGTGAGTTTCATTTTTGATATCGATCTCTTATATACAGAATAAATCCAAAAGTAATTGTATCTTCTCATTTGTCGTTCAAATTTTCAGATCAAAAGCGAAACCAACAAAATCCGAACCAGAAATGATAAGTCATACAATGCCAGAAGATCGCAAATGGTTGTATCCATCAACTCAAAATCTTTATCCAACTTCGACATCAAATCCATCATCTCCATCTCCATTAATTGGTTCTGCTCCTCCAACATGTTCTATTCTTCCTTCAGCCAATTTACTCACTGCTGAACCAGTTGAACCACAACAAGTAACTGGACGATTTCTGAAGAAACAACGTCCAGCATCTGCATCATTTTCGTGTTCTTTAGATGCTAACATTGATGATGTGGACCCACATGCTCTCCAAGTTCCAAAAATTGTGGAGAATTGTACACAATATCTAATGACTTACGGGTTAACACAAGTCGGATTATTTCGTGTCGCTGGAAATACAAAAAGATGCAGACAATTGAGAACTGCATTAGAAAAAGTTGGTGGAGGAGGGGTCATAAACGATAATATGGTGGAGAATACAACATCCCATGACGTGGCAACTCTTTTGAAAGAATACTTCCGAGATCTTCCACAAAGTTTATTACCAGGAGAACATTATTCAGCTTATATTGGAGCAGCAAGTGAGTTCATTTTTTTTTAAGTTTTAAGTGAATAACTGATTCTTTTAGAATTCAACATTGACGAACGAATTGAAGCGATTCGTCTTTTATTTGCTCTTCTTGTTTCTCCGAACCTTGATACACTTTTCGTTCTTTTAAAATTCCTTCATGAAGTATCATGCCACTCACAAGATCGACATAATGCTGCTGGGGAACTGGTAATCAACTCACTATTTCTTCTCAAGAAATTACTACTTTTTTTTGTTTTTTTCAGCTGCCAGGTAACAAAATGGATGCTCGTAATTTGGCCACTATATTTGCTCCTTCAATTCTTCGTGTTGATCATGATAAACTACAGGAAACATTGGCTGAAAATGAATTACAAGTCACAATTGTAGAGACAATGATCAGTAATGTCGAAGAGATCTTCAAGGTTTACAAGTTCATTATATGAATTTAGAGAAAAGTTTGAATTTTCAGATTCCGAAAGAACTTCAATGCAAAATTTATACGAAACTTCGTGAAACAGAGCCAGATCGTCTCGATAGAATTCTGAATCATCTCTCTAAAATGGACAGTCATGAATCTCATCCAGGTGCATTATTATCTCCATTTCCTGCCACATTAGAAGAAGATTCTCCACGTCATCATCGTCATTCTGATCATTCTCATATTGGAAGACAAAGTCCTCTGGCCAGAGAATTAACTACAAATGGAAAAGTGAAAGTTCAATCACAACGAAGTGGATCCTGGCCATTCTCTTTAACTAAAACTCAAACAAGTCCAAGTCGTCCAGAAGCTCAACACTTTTTCCCAGCCGATTCTCAAGATGGCCCAGGCCCATCAAGTCAAGATTCATCACTAATTGGAACAAAGTCAGAATCAACAACTCCGGCACCTGGACGAAAAGCTGAATTCACTTTGAGAGCAGCTGATGATTCTGGAAGAGATTCTGAATTTTGTTCCGACGAACTCACATTTGGAACTGTATCTCAACCAGAAACAACACGTGAAAGATCTGAAACAATGTCCACGACATGTGGACCATCAAGTAGTTCTTCTAAGAAGACGCCCATGATGGCTTCTCTTCAAGGTTTAATTACCAATGCATTTCATTTTTAGACTAATTATATTAAACTTTCAGGAGCCACCACATCAAAATCAGTCGATGCCCGTTCTCCTTCCCGTGAGCGAGTCGACATTCGGAGTGCAGCTCGTTCATCTGCAGCAGCCGCTCGTCGACGTCTTCGGAATGTCGTTCGAGCATTCCGTTTCACTTCAATGACACGAAGCACTCCTGACATAGCACAATCATCGTGAAAACAATCTGCCCGTGATATCGCACTGATACGGATTGAATCGAGTAGTTCCATATTGGAAACCCAACCTAGGCGACTAATATCTGATTTTCTCATCTTTCCTTTCTCATTTCCCTTCTTATCATTCCTAATTTAAAGAATCTCATCACCTGAAACTAGCCATGATACAAAGAGAAATCATTCGTGTTTTGTACATGTTAAAATCTGCATGAAAAAGTTTTAACATAAATAAATAAATAAGTATGGTTTGACAATAAAAATACGGTTCTTTAATACATTGGATACTTCAAACACTATTAATCACAGATTCAAATTATGCATAAGCTCAACAGAGAAATGCTATAGTCAAATGGCAATCTATTTTCCAACTTTTTCCACTTGTATGTGGTCACAACTTGGTGGCCAGAGCAAGTCTTTTCGTGATTGGATGAGCCGGAGTTCGCACATAGCACGAGAGTTGGTGTCAACTTGCAGTTGTGCGTAGTTGCTTGTTTTGCGAATCAAACACTGCATCGATGCAAGAACACGTTTCACAGCTTCCGAGACATCTCCATTCAGCTCATCGAGCCATACAACAAGAAGTGAAGCAAACACGTCTCCTGGAATGATTTTTAAAAGACTTGTTTTTAGAGTTAAAGCTAACCGGTTCCAACAAATTGGCCAGCAAGCCTTGGAAAGGTGAATCGGTAGGTATCATTTCCCTTGACGCTCGCATAACACCGAAGACTTTCGTTTGTTTGTGCTCCAGTAACTCCACTTGTCACTACGATAGTTTTGACTCCTTTTGCATGCAATACATTCACTGCTCGCAGACAGTCTTCTTCTGTTTCAATCGGAGATCCAGTCAATTCACCAAGTTCGAAAGCGTTTGGAGTCAACACATCAGCAAGTGGAATTATCAAATCACGGTAAACAGGCATCAATTCTGTCGGTGTGTACTGAAACTGACTGGTTGTTCATTAGTGGATTTATTAGATACAAACTTACGTATCTTCCGTTATCGCCCATCACCGGATCACAAACGAATTTTGTTTTCGGATCCTTTTGTTTCAGATCCTTCACGACATCAGCAATTTTTTGAAGGAATGTAACATTTCCGCAGTACCCTAAACATAATATTTTTTTTTCAACTTGATCGAAAAGAAACTCACCAGTAAGAACATGCGTATAGTGATTGATATTATTGAGTGTTAGTCCATTGTATAAATCTTCCAGCTCCTTCTCGGTGAGTTTCTGTCCTTTCACATGTTTATATCCTGAATATCCGATCATTTTAAGTAATTAGTTTTTTTTTCAATTAGTTTTTGTTTAACTAAAAAACATTTTCGTAACTCAAATAAATCATAGAAAATAAAATGGGTATGCTCTAATGTTGTATTTTTCACAAGAGGGCCCAAAGTTACTTGTTGGAAGCGTCAAATATTCGATGTTACCCGCGTGGTTAGAGTATTGGACGCTGTTGATGAAATCGACTTCGAAGCCGTGCAACTGGAAATGAAATGAGCTTTCTAGAATAACGGAATAACGGATTCTCACCTGAAGTGGGAAAACAGAGCACTTATTGCCGGCGTAACCATGGACGACGTGGCTTTGAATGGAGAGAACACGACGGTCCCTTTCTCTTTCTAGCTCGGCAATTAACTCACTGTTGCTCATCTGAAAATGAAATTTTGAACAACAGTGATTTTTAAATAGATACAACGAATTGAAAAAGGTAATCCACTGTCTTTCTAGAGAAATATATTTCTAGAAATCATTACCTTCAGAAGATCTCGCTGGAATACACTTCTTAAGGAACGAGCGATTAATTTCAATGACATTTTCAGTTCAAAATTGAGAAGGGCTGTCAGAACCAGAGGATGGTCTCGAAACAAAAGACTAAAGATTCAGGAATTACACGCGGAAATTTTTTTGAAGCTATGCGACTATTTCTAACTTCAATGATCACTGCAATGGTACAAATATTCCTAAAACTACAATACGTTCCTTGAATGTTTCCGAAAGAAACGTATTCAAAAAGAAAAGCATATGATGCTGTGGTTTCACATCAATATTTGCCAAGGGAAGCAGAAGAAAATGAAGAATTCTCGCCACAAATGGAAGAAAAAGGAGTATAGAAGAGGGAGCGAGGTGTCTGTGCTCCACTCGTTCAAGGTCCTCTACTTTTTAATCCAAGTGACGAGCACTTTCCTGTTTTGCATTGCCCAGATTACAACTCTTATGCTAATCGTTTTGCAACCCAACACACGCACACATCACACTTCAGAAGTACATATATTTGAATGAAAACTAGTTCTTCCTAGTTAGTTAGTAGAATGGAACTGAAAAATATCTTCATATCCTTAACTTCAATAATTAATTAAAGCAACTTGTACACGTAACAATTTCTTGGGAACTGGGAAAATTTTAAAAAGAGAAAAAGGTTGGAAAGAGAAAGGAAAGGGTGGTGATAAGACAACTCGTTACAGGAGGAAACGTGCAATGATAACTGTACAAAAACACAAGTAATCATTTATGAAATAGTCTGAGTCTCGTTGTTTAATAGTGGCGATGATAGGAAGGAGAGTAATAAGATGGGGAACAAACTACTGATGAAACAGAAGGGCCTATTCAGGGGACAATCAACGGTTGATGGAGGAGCGGAATGGAAATCAGAAGAGAACGGTATTATTTATCATCATTTCTGTTATGATGATAAAAGAAGAAAATGATAGAATGGCATCAGGGAAACAAGAAACACAGTGAATAGGATTGAGAGATCAAACAAATGTAACCGTTATGACCCATGTGGAAAGAAGAAGGAATGTAGATACAATTGAGATTGAGCTACTTGTCATACTATGATTGTGATGGTGACGGTTTCGAGCTGAATTAGTTCTTGTTCGATTACGGGCAATCAATGATGGAGGAGTCGAAGAGGGGGTTACTGTAGTTGTAGTAATTGGCTTCTGAAATTTAATCTAGTTTTGAAGAACATTTCACTCTTCAAGTTACAGTAAGATCCGTGATTCCTTTAATGGGACAATCCCCTGGAAAATCGTTCTGACACTCTGCATCTTTGCATACACATCTGTGAACTGATGAATTATGTGGGAGCGAATGAAAGTCGCATCCACTCAAATGATCTTCTTCAGGATGACATCCGGAAAGGAAGAAGTTTCCATATGGAGAGTAGACAAGTGCTCGAAGGCAAACCTTAAAAGTTCAACATTCTTTCGATTCTGGACTACAATAATCTCACCTGCCCCTGAAGACACATTATGGGAGTAGCTTTACAGCAAACGTCTCGTGATAACCTGTAAAAGTTTATTATTTACAAGTCATTTACAACTAATTCTCACCTAACACTTCCTTCGTACTTATCCCCTCCACACTGCAGGCACATAACAGGCTTGCGCGATGCTGAGGTGGCAACCACCAATGTGGAGAGCAAGACAACGGCTATATTGATGAGTCGACGCATCGAGATGACGGGTCGCCGAAAGGAATCGTCCATTATGCACACTATAATTGTAGGTGGTCCAGAAACGGGAAGGGGACGATTTTGAGAATAAGGGGAATAAAGGTGGTCGCTGTAGGTAAGAAGGGAAAACGAGTCAAAGGAGCACGAAAACCGAATGAAGTCCAATCGTAAATCTGCCTACTGGCTTTCGTGTGTCGTTGTATTGCTGGTTGTGCTGAAAAAAGCTAGGAGATAGATGGAAAACGTTGTTCCGGGTGAAAGATTCCGGCCTGCTTTCTTTTAGATTTATGACTACCTTTGGTAATCGAGGAGACCCGCAAATAGAGTCATGTTCTCATCCAAGCCTTACATTTTATGACGTGGTGTGAATGTTCTCAAGCGAAACAACTAACATAATCGCTGAGCTAATCTTGTCAATTGAAATTAGAATTCAATTGAAATAGTGGGAAGAGCGGAAAAGGTCGGTAGGACGCAGAAGCGGAGAGCGACAAATCTCTGAGCGTGAATGTATTTTAGCGATTTCCGTCAATCGGGTTCAATTTCGGATAAAATAAACAATAGAGAGGCATTGAGCAAGAGGGTGGACAACGATCGGTGCAGGAGCGGAAGAAGAAGAGGGCAACAGAAAAGAGCAACAGCTTAATTTCGATGTCTTCAACGGTTTATATATTGGGTCTTTGACAGAATCAGAAGAAGCGCAAGAATCGCATGATGCCCTTCATTATTAGTTTTCAAAGACTGCATTTTTTGCATCGGTGTTTGCCTAGTTTGAATGAATACATAAAGAGACGAAAAGCGTTGAATTCTCTAAATTAATATAAGTTTTCTTAGTTTTTGAGTTTCCCACGCGAAAAGGAATAGTCGAATCTAGGTATCCAAGACAACACCGTTGTGATCAGAAAACGAAGAATCTGTTGACATATTCAATAAGTTAGAATGCTCTTAGAAGTTTTTAGAGCTTTGTCAGTGTTTGTTTCAATAGGAGAAAAAACTCTAAAAGGGTAATAGCATTAGGAGTGCCTGGTGGTGGAACCAAACAATAGGATGGTGGATGAGTAGGAAAAAGGCAAGAAGAAGGTTTTCATCTTTTGCCACGACACATTATGTAATGCTTCTAACGACTACTAGTGTCAGTTACTTCGTAGTGTGAAGAGTGTCGCCCACTTCATAAAACACGCCGTTAAAATTTAGAGGCTCCTCCGAAAGGTGAACGGATGAAAAGGAACAAGGGGAAGAAGAAGATTAAGAGGAAAAGGGCGGAGAGAAAGGGGCACTTAGAAGAAGATGACTTTTTGTTTTTGTTTAGATGAGAAAACACAACAGAATTGTGGGAAGCAAAAAGAACTACTGAAGTAAGAACGAAGACGAAACCTAAATGAGAAAAATTTATACGGAAGTAAGAAAGTCACATCCGAATATAATGGGGAGGAAAATAAAGAAGAGATAACTAATCTTGATTGACTATGAGATTCTCTCTGGTCAGATTTGAAACCAAATAAGTCGTTTTAGGTTCATTTTCATTCAAAAAAATTGGCAAAGTGAATTGAAAAGGACCCTCAATTTCCGTTTCAACGAGATTGAAAAAAAACAAGCTTGGAAGAAACGAAGAAGACAGCCGAATTGAAAAATGAATGCGACTGGTAAACAACTGGAAAATAATTGGCAGGTCTCGTTTCAAAAAAACCAATAAATCTGTATATCCTCAATTATAGGTCCCGGTATTTTTTTTTATTCCATAACTTTCGAAGGACATTGCTTTCTTTCTTTTTTCTCAATAAGAATATTGAGCAGTATATGAACAATGGGCGTTACACCCTAAAAACCAACACATTTCTGAAACTGTTCGTTCGGATTTAAGCATTAAAATCTATCAGTTAGACTGAAATTCCAATAAAATGGGACGCGAAAATTTTTCTACGAGAAGAGTCAGCTGTCATTCGGAGAGATGTACACACATACACAAAAAACGAAAAAGCGAAGAAACACTAGTCATTTCGGCTCATCGATATCTGATTTATCGCCTCTCCATATCATCGTGTTCTTCTCTTTTCATTTAACTTCTGCTACTGATGCAGGTCGACTCGAAAGATTTATGGGATCTGTTTAAAGAAATGGATGAACTTGTCTAATGGGGTTTACAAATAGAGAGATAGACAAACGAAATAGACGCCAATCCAATAGACATTTACAAATTCTTTCAATTTCTTTAGGTTTTTGAGAATTTTTTGAAAGCAATTCATTGAATTTCTTAAACGAAGAGAGGCTGGCATCTAGTGTTTCCATAAAGCCATTCACGGTTGCTATGTGGGAACAAGTCAAGTTCTGCACGCCATCTAGACGTTTGATGCCGTCATCGGGCACTTTGGATATACAGGAAGGTTTTAGAATGAAATGGACGAATTCATAAACCAACTCACTTGATACAATCCAGCGTTCTTCCAATTTCCAACCGACTTGCTTTTTTCTTCAGTGCCTGAGTTCTTTCACAAATCTCGACCATATCCTTCGAAACCTGTTTCAGAATCGGAATGTAGGCATGAGCTCGCGACACCTGCAATCAGAATGCTGAATCTCGTATAGTTCCACTTCTTATTGTAACTTTTGACAGCTTCGCGTGAGGGTAAACTGACTCTACAGTGACTCTTTTTCACAATTTCGACGGAGGAGTATAAATAGTGCGTAAGAGAATGGATAAACAGAACAGATCGAAAGTTAAGAAAGAGGGAAGAGAGTGAGAAATTTGTGGAGACCCAACGACTGACAGCTTCCTATCTTTTGAACATATAAAAATTGGATGGTGATATCATAACTAATGAAATATTTGACAACTTTGAACTTTGAAATCTTTAAAAAATCACAGCCCATCGAAAATATGTTACAACTAAAAAACCAACGATGTTTCAAGTTTGATGGAGTATAAACCACTACTGTCCCGTTGAAATAAGAAAATACCCTTCTCAAGGACATAAAGTGACCATGTATCATAAAAGGAACAGAAGAAAACTGTGATGGAATATTCATGGTATCTCTTTCTCCGCTTTGAACTGCATATGTCGACATAGAACTAAAGGAGTGGGAGGGACACTTGTAATTTGAATACTGGTTTGATGACTACGTCAAGAATAGGATGAATTATTTACACGCTTCCCAGTGTTTAAAGTATGTATTTGGACAATAAAAAATATTGACAAGGTGACAAACTTCTAGTTTCAATTTTCGAATTACATAGCTGATTCTGGGAATAGAGATCACGGTGTCCATGATTCATCCCAATTTGCATAAAACATCAAGAATGACGGAGAATAGAATAGCAGAGTATTTTATTTTGTCTGCAGAAGAAACTTAACAATTCAAAGCCATGTTCCAAAGAAAATGACGTTTGAAGAGTAGAAAGATAGTATTCAGAAGTGATGGTGAAGTAACATGACACCGAATTCTATTCCGAATCTTTCGACTTATTCGAACCAGGCGTCGTTTCCCTCAGCTCACGAGTGGACCGCGTGAACGGAAAATTATGGATTAAGAAGGCGATAAACAAACAATCGGACGCAGAGAAAGGAACGGGTTCAGAATGAAATGTGATATCTTATGATGATTTGTAGAAGGAAAGAGAGAATGCCAGTTACTAGAAAAATGCTGAAAAATGGGATTAAGTCGACTGCGAGAGTTTGAGGAGTCAGACGGAAATTCGCCGTTGCAATTCAATCACGAAGTCGTTGTTGAGGTCTGTCATGACTTTTGTGTGGGAACACCAAAGAAGAAGAAAAGGAAAAGAAAGGAATGGTGAAAAAAAAAGAAATGTGGAGAAGCGGCAAAATGGGCGGACCACTGATAGAGAGAATACTGATGAGTGCATGGACCGAATCGGGTGCGTGAGGCAATACGATTTGCATATCTATTATGAGAAGGACGAAGAGCAGAGTGATGCATAAATTGTTGGAAAAGAGCACAAGACCAGGAAACGACATTTATTTGCCGGAAAACCAAAAATTTTAACTTACAAATTCTTTGATACTTTCGAAACTCGTTTCCAAATGGTGATTTGAGCTTCCTATACGTGTGTGAAGTTCTTCTTGTAGTTTTCTGAAACGTTGCTTAATAATAATCTTTAAATTGATCCGGATCATTGAAAAGTTGAAACTACCACTAAAACTCACAATATTTCATCCAGTGTTTCTGTCATAGTTTTAGATTCATCGTTATACGCAGTCATCTGAAAATTCATCAATCTAAAGAGCTTTCGTCGCACTAATTAAAAATATAGCTGAGAAGGGTGCAGTGACCAATTACAAAATACGGAACAACTGTCACAAGAATGGAGATAAGTTTATTAATACAAACAAAATAGGAAGAGAAACGTGCATCCATTGTAATACCTTGAGTTTAGATGTGGATTCCGTGACTACGAATGTGAACTTTCACGTTATCTTTCCGAGCTATCGCCCTTCCACAAACAGGGCATTGATACTTCTTTTCGCCTGTGTGCACTAGTCGATGGCGGCGGAGAGTAGATGCATCCGCAAAAGTTTTCGAACATGTGTCACACTGAAATATGAGAAGTTGTACTGGAAACTATTTTGATTGTCAATTTACGCTGAATGGTCGTTCTCCGGTGTGAATTCTAACATGAGACAACAAGTAATTACGTCTTCCTCGTTTCCCACAGTGTTGGCATGCATATACACTACAAAAAGATGTAACCAGTCACAAAACTTCGCAAACGATTTAGTTAAAATTCTCACCTATTAGTATGTAGTCTGTAGTGTTGACCAATATTGTGTGGTTGGAATTGATCTGAAGGACATGCCTCACATTTCTTTTTCTCTTTATCTACATGTTTATCCAGGAAATGTTCCTCCATTTGCTGTTGGTTTGTCAACTCCATTGACTTCTGCTCTTCTTCAGGACACAATTGACAAATAACATATTGAACGACTCCGACTACTTTTTGCTTCATGTTTTGTTCCTCAGAAGAACTTGATGTCTGTAACACCAACGGTCCGGATTGTTCTTGACCTTCCTCCATTTTGATATGCATTGTGCTCATTGAAGACGTGGATGGCATGTTTGGAGCTAAAAAAAAACTCGGTCAGGATATTTTTGATGATCTCAATATACCTTTCACGATCACGCTCGATATTTTTTCAAGTTGCTTCATAAGAGTCATCTGCTCGTTTGCTTGAGAACCTATCCCGTTTGCAGAAACTTCTACTACAAAAAGTTGTATTATCATATGGCCTTTTAATATCAAATTCGAGTACTACCATTTTGTGACTCTCGTCCAGCCATTTGTAATTGTGCAGCTGCTGCCCGGAACATTTGAACATCAGATTCGACGTCTTCATCATCATCGTCGTCTATTTCTCCACCACAGTCCGAATTGCACGATTCCCCATCATCCCCGCAACCACATCTCCGTTTTTTTGACGGTGTGTTTTCAGAATTGTTTCTACTTCGCTTTCTAACCGAGGATCTTGCTAGCTGTCGGAGCAGTTCTATTTCTTTTTCTTGGAACTCGCATCTTTGTTTCAACTATAATCTTTTATCTGCTTAAAAAAATTTTTGTGATGCTAAAAGCTTACAGCATTGTATTCAATAATGGTATCCTGGAGTTGCTTTGACAATTCACCCGTTTTTGATATTTGATTCTGATGTTGTGTCTAGAAACATTTGGCACTTACAAAACACTATTTGGAAAAGTAAGTAAAACCCGCTCACCTTTTCCTTAACATATAGTTGTGTTACATAATCACAGCGTTCTTGAAGGGAAGGATGGGAAAGTGGAATGATTATTGTATCTGAATCCAATTTGCTCTCCACGTTAATTGGTTCAACAATCAATCGAAATGGAAACTCCGTTGCTCCAAAAATTGGTTCAACTCGTGGTCCGAGTATTGTTGGATCTTTTGCTCGCGCATTCAATATTAACATTAAATTATTGGCCAACTTCGTGTATTCACTAGTCTCTATGGATTTTTCCAATAAAAGTAACGTGTCTGATGGCGATGTCACTCTGATCTGGAACAAAAACAATTGAGATGTTCATCTTCAAAACTTTGAACCATTATCTTACTTTCACACCCTCTTCCGAAAGAACTATCGATGAAATTCGAAGCGAGCAAAGACGTCCATTGAAAATTGAGAAGTCACTTTCGTAGAGAACCCGTGAATCGTGTGATGAAATCATTGAGTCTGAAAAATATTGCATTCGCATTAAGTTTGAAAAGAAGAACAAGAATCGATTATATAAAAACTCGGTACTTGTGACGCCAGTCGATAAGATAAGAGAATAACCGTGCAGTGTTCCATTTTGTGGAATGCTTACTACGGAAAGGAAATTAAACAGTTCTTGAAGCAGCGGAAAACATACTTCGGCTTTTTGAGAAAATAAGTTGGTAAAGAGGAATTCTATTCACTTGAACTCGCTGGTACAAATAAACACGAAAAATGCGATCATTTTAGTGTAAAAACATATAACAAACTAGGCAGGAAAATACGCTCTAATGTGAAACAAAATTGGCGGCAGTTCAATGTCAATTCCCGAGCCCAGTTCGAAAAACCGCGTTAACCGTTAGCCGTGAGATGCTTGGAAAATATGAGCCGAATCTCATTCAGACCGCTTTAGTTTATTGGTCCAAATGAGAAAACAGAGAAAACTATGAAAACATTTAAACCGGAATAAAAATAAAATATGAAACGGTTTCATTTTCGAGTTAGCAATAAATGAACATGATACAAGGAAGTTGTTAAATCTATTTGACATGACATATATTATTTGGATCGGCTAGTTACTTCCAATACACGATCTATCGGCCAATGTATCACGTTGCTGAACGGCGGAACCGATGTAAGTGTCGCGCATCTTGGAGGCAAACTCGATGCTTCGTTTCGATTCGGTGACTTGCTCGTTGCACGGATTGATGTTCACCATAACCATTGTTTTGGAGTTTCCGCGCCCCAAGCAATCCATCAACACCTGAGTGAGTTTGGAGTCGCGATATGGCACGTGAGAAGATTTTGCCTTCTGCATACTAATGCACTTCTGGAGAACTGACAACGACTGGTTGATGCTGGTCATCTCTTTGAACTGTGACCCAGTAGCTCCAGACTCTTTGGCCCGTTCGGAGCCAGCTAAATCAACCAGCTTAAGCATTGAAGATGTTGAGATACCTAGAACAAAGTTTTACTTTTATTTTCTCACTTTCTATTATCTCACCAGTTGATTCCTGTTCGGCTTTGATCTTCCACATATAGATTGCATGCGAGCGAGAAGAATATTCGTTGCACTTCGTTGCCGCCGTTTTTCTGTTTTTATCAGCAATATGAAGTAGGCCGGCCATGTCGGACTGTTTCTTTAATGAATGTTCGGAAAGTCCGTCTAATGCAACTGTGTGATTGGCCAGTCGAAGCTTAACAACAGCATGATTGTTGAGAAGGTCGTACGCTTCGTTGTTGTAAATTTCGAGGAAGGACAGTGCAAACTCAAACTTCCATCCAGTTGCTTCGAGTTTCTTCGACTCTTCAAACAGATACGAGGCTGCCCTAGGGATGATTCCTTCATCAACGCATTCTCCTCCTCTCATCGTGTGAGTCTTTCCGCTACCGGTCTGTCCAAAGGCGATTAAGCCAACGTTGTATCCATGAAGCGCTGACTGAATAAAAAAAATAACTTTAGATAAACTAGAGAAGCAAAACTAACCAGAATAAAGTCTTGAATATCATAGAATACATTCTGCTGTGAGAAAATCGGTGTGAACACTTTTTCAAAAGTGAACGGGCCGCTTGACTTTGTCCCTTGATTGAGAAGTATCTCATTCACAGCAGGATATTCAATAAAACTCGCGCTGGAAACCTCTCTTTCTGTAGTAAGCATCGGTCGAACACGAACAGCGACCCGAATCTGTCCTCGTAAGTCAACAACATCGTTGTGCAGACTTCGCATCTTGACCTCTTTCTCGTCTAACTGCTCACTCAGATTCTTTGACCGAGTCTTCTCCCGCTCGATTACTTTTTTTGCCTCTTCGATCTCCTCTTTCAACGTTTCCACCAAATCTTTCAGTGTATCTCGTTCCACAGAAACCGTTTCTAACTTCCTCTTCGTAACTTCCATATTTCCTTTCTGCATTTCACACAGCTCACGGGACATTTTCAGTTGATCATCTTTGTTGGCAATCGCTTCTTCCAGTTGTAAAACTTTCTCTTTGCACAACGAAAGCTCCGATGCCGGGCGAGCGTTCTGTATGCGTGTGCTGGTTGTATTATGAGTTCTTGAAGGAACAGCGGCTGTTCTACTGAAAGCAGACGGCTTAGTATGTGGTGGTGCAACGACTGGAGCTGACGGGCGTGTAGAACGGAATGATGATGTTGTTGACGGTGTTGTTCTGATTGGCCTAGCGACGGTCGTCTTGTTTAGAGCAGGACATCCTTGGTGCCCCAACGTTGAATGTCTTCCTGTTGTCAACGATGATGGAAGTGGAACTGCGACACGAGATGCTGTGGTTGGTCTGATAACTGATTTACGACATCCTGAAAAATGAATACGTTTAGAATATGTTTACTTCAATCATTCAATTTACCTGTAGTCTTCGGTGAGAGTGCGGCGGCAGGGCGATATAGTCCACTTCTTCGACGACCGAGGTACATGCCGAAAAAGCAAGAAGATTGAAGCTTTCGTTACGAAGAACGTTGAACTCATTTTGTTTTCTTATTAAAAAATATGTTTGGCGGGTGTAGTTTTCGCGCTTGGTCAGAATTCACGGTTTTCGCCTTGAGATAAGGAGTACAATCGGAGCGCATGTGCCTTTAATCCAAATAGTTCATTCGATTGGAGAAACAAAATTTCAAAAAATCTACAGTAATTCTGTAGCGGATAACGGAACACAGCCCTCTGTTCAACAAATATCTCGGATGGAAAACCGTAGCTGAAAAATTTGATCTTCTTCAATTTTTTGCGGGAATTCCTAAATTTCTAGAGTGTTTTGTTGTTCTCTGAGATAATGGTTGGGTCAGTCGCACTCAGTCAGTCATTCATTCAGCAATTTTTTATCCGCTTTTTGAATACAATTTTCTAATTTTCTCGAATTCAGAATGCTTCTGAAGCCAGTCCTCCTCTTGGCTCTTCTCATTGCCTCTGTAAACGCACAGTATGGCATTGCTGGGATGTACGAGAATCTCCCTCTTGAAAGCACAACGACAGAAGCGTCGGGAGATGGTTCTGGATATGACAACGGAAACGATGGCGTGTTCGCTTCAGGCGCTGATGCAGTAACTATCGACACCGATTGCTCAACGAAGGAAGACGGACTTTACGCAATTGGGGGTTGCTCACCACAGTTCTTGACTTGCTCCGGAGGTAAGAAATAAATGTGCACTTTTTGAAAAACATTTTTTTTGTTTCAGGAATTGCCAGGATCATGGACTGCCCAGCCGATCTCATTTATGACCACCGCATTGTTGCCTGTGAATATTCGAAGAACGTTCCAGAATGCAGCGGTGTCCCTCAAGATGTGGCCTCATCCCAATCCTATGGATCAACCGAAGACGTCACTGCTCCGGCCGAGACTACCGTCAATCCATATGCCCCAGTTGTCGTTGAAACAACAACAGGGCCAGCTGAAGACGTCACTGCTCCGGCCGAGACCACCGTCAATCCATATGCTCCAGTTGTTGAAACAACAACAGGACCATCTGAAGATGTTACTGTTCCGGGCGAGACTACCATCAACACTTATGCTCCAGTCGAGGTTGAATCAACAACAACAAGTCCCACTGCAGATGTAACATCACCAACCGAAGCCACTGCCTACCCATACGCACCTGTTGATGTTATCACGACGACTGCTCCAGCTAACGATGAACCAGTTACTCGTGTGGCTGTTGAGAGATCATGTGCTGAAAAAGAAGACGGTTTCTACTCGTTCGGTGAGTGCAGCGACCACTACATCGCTTGTACCAACGGATACGCGGTCCCAATGCAATGTCCAGCAAAACTCGCTTTCGACGAAGCTCGTGTTATCTGTGATTACACAATGAATGTTCCAGAGTGTCAAAACCGGCTTTCTGGATATGATGAAGGATCAGCCGAAGAAACGACCACCGAGGCGTCTGGAGAACTCCCATACAGCAGCGGTTATGGGTATGAGGAGACTACGACTATTGAGGAAGACACTACATCTACTGAAGGATACACACCATACTAATCTTGACAACTAATTGATTAATTGCTGTATAATGTATCATATTTTGTGCATCCACTGAAATAAATTGCTTGAATCTGTCATTCATTCTTTTCATTTTCAGAATCTTACAATTCTACGATAATATTCTACTTCCGATTATATCTGAGTCGCCGATACTGATGCTTCTCCTGATTTTCGTTGGGAAGACAACAGGGTGTTTTTTCCGCATGCACGAACACTTTTTCTAAATGAGAACAAATTTATGATCAGATCAAAAAAAAATAAATATTGAATGGAATGGAGAACATCATAAATGTTTGACACAATTGTGCACAACCAGAAAGTTTGATAATTACAAAACAAAGCAAATTTAACTCAAAACTAACTATATGTCAGTTGGTTGACTATGTCGTTTGAAAACGTCCGTTGTTAATATTGGATCAGTTTTCACTAAACATGGGAACAGAGTTCTGAAAGAAGCATAAACAAAAATGTTTTATAACATCATTTCAAACCTTTTCAATATATTTCTGAATTCACGCATTCTCATGAAACACAGAGGTTGGAGAAGCGAATGGAAAGAAATGAACAGGTAACATGTGTACTTCGTGTAAATATATCCACTTCGTGCATGGACTGGCGTTCCCTTGCTCCTACTCAAAATAAAACAAACTATTAACTAAGAAGAGGGTTTTAAAAAATAGTGATTACCTGGTGATATTAACGAGATGCATTCCTTGAATAACTGCATATGTTGTCAAATAAACTGAGTACACCAAAATTACACTTCCAATCATTAGAACGTATTTCTTTCGCCGAGCGATAGACTTTCCATGAGAGTGATCTTCTTTGAGAAGGTCCGTCTCTGCTTGGTACTTGATATCTGCTTTTACCAGTTTAGTTATGATTCTGAAATACATATTTCAGATTAGAATGAACCAAAAAATATCAGTACTACCTGAAAAGAATAAAGTAGCAGCTTGCAGTAATTGCGAGGCAAATAAGACAGAAAGCAATAAGAATCATATGAAACACGAAATAGTGGAAGAGTGATGTCTCCTGATGTTTAATGCAGAATGTCAAACTTTCTGAAAATTATTAATACATGGTCCCTCTATCTTTTTTTGATATTTGGAATCGTACCATTTTCACAGTCAGTGTCTATCATAACACTCCGCTGTCTGGTACTTGTCAGCATATTGAGAACAGTCAACACAAAGGCAAGAAGCCAACTCAAAACAATTGCCCAGAGGACACGACATCTGAAATTCAAAGATCAGTAAAGACGAGGTACGAGTCGAATGCCAGTGCACTCAAAGCACATTGAAAGAGAACGAACCTAGTCACAATAGAAGAGTATCTCAAAGGATGACATATGAAAATGAATTCGTTCATAGTGATTAACAATACATTTAAAATAGTTGTCAGATTTGTGAATCTTAATAAAACTCCACTATATTGATCAACGCGAACTGTCCACATTGAAGCATCTGTTGCCATATTAAAAGTGAGTAACTTCAATGCAAAAAGGACTGAGCAAACACCTGAATTCTCGTCTTGCTTCTTTGTCAGTTCGATCAAAAACCAACCTTTGATAGTATCAATTATGGTAAAATTCAGAATAATTATATAGAAGACATGTGAAGAAGTGGTGCGTCGACGAACGATGATGCATACGAAAATGATGATGTTTACGAGAATTGCAAGTATTCCAAATGCAATGTATGCCATTCCAAATCGACCTCCAACTGTTGCCCATTCCATATCTGAAGAATAGATTTTGATGTTAATGATAAGAAAAATCAAATATTCCAGTGTTTTACAATTATTTAGTTTCAATTTCATGCAAACTTTGTAATTTGTTGTTTCAATTACCTTCAGAGGGTGCTACTGTTTTTTTGCCTCCACCCATTTGACTTTTTATCCATTCCCTCATAATCTCTTCTGACATTATCATCTCTGTCGTCGCCATCCCGGCGTTTTCGTTCAGATCACTTGAATTCATAACTGAAATACGCAAAATCTCGAAACTCCATTTTCGGGGAACTGAACGTAATAGTGTCAAAAACAAGAAAAGACCCAGGAAATTTGATTTTCTTAGAAACCGGGCCCAAAGAATTGGTTGAAAAGCTTCACGACAACATGAAAGAATGAAAGTGAGAAGATTGAAAAAGTGGAAGATGACACCCTTCAATTTAGATGAAGAATGAGAGAAAAGACCAAAAGCTCGGTAATTTCGGGTGTGAAAATTGAAGAGAATGGAGAGAATCGAAGACTACTTTAATGAAAAGGAAAGGAGAAGAAGAAGATGTTTGAGAGAGGAAAAATGATTCATGAAATGATACATGACGTGGCAACGGACGAATGGAAGCTAATGGATTATCAAGGATAAAGAAAGAGGAAATAAGCAACAAAAGAACACTTCAGAACGCTTTTCTACACAATGTGGATTTACGAGGTTTAACACTCAGAACTTTACATTTTTTGAAAACAAAACACTTTTGATGACATATTTAAAATTTTTGTCTAGACTCGAACCAATGTGTTTTAGAAAAAGGTTATATCTTTTAGTTGTGGAATTCTATGAAATTTAATAGGATAGGGCCGTGAAAAATTCAGACTTGTTTGGCACTGAAAAATTTATGTTTAGTGTTAAAAATGAAGATAGACAAGATTCCTTTAAAGATCTAAAATAGTCTTCCATGTGGACAAGTGCATCTATCCTAAGAATACGCTGAAGTGATTCTATCAAACTTTCGGTCTCTTCATTCACAAAAAAACAAGTTTCCATAACTGTTTTTCTAACTCTGGATTGATCGCCATGTGTCACATTGTGTATTTTCCAAAGTTTGATTAAGTGCCACTTCTAATTTTTCATCATCATCTCCACGTCATCTAGACGATTTTCGAAAAGAGTCACAAAAATTAAAAGGCTCTGATTCAGAACGGAAATTACAATATATCATTTCACTTCCCCACACTTATCTCGCTACGTCTTCAGAAACTAAAAAGCAAAAAAAAAACCAGGAAGTTGAGACAGAGTTCCTCTATAAAATTTGTTGTATCAAAGTACGAGGAAAAGAAGGAAAAGAGAATGTTGAGAAGAGTTCCGGTGGGTGGGAGCAACACAAACAAATATGTTTCGTAAACGAAAACTATTGGATAAAGGAAAGGATTTCAGACAGAGATCAATCATTTTATTAATCTCATCTGTTAGATCTCATACATGATCTAATATTTGTTAATCAGAATTTGTTGTTGCTATTAAACCTAAATCAGAATTAGCATAGAACCACTATCTTCCTATGGTTATCAAAGTTGACTCTATTCTTTCCAGTTTTTCGGGTATACTGTAGAATAATCGACAGTTTTTTTCACTGTATTTATCCACAACCGACACCCACAGAACTCAATGCTCTTCTAATAGAAGGTAAGAGATTTCCTGTGTCCTAAGTTACTTAGTTGACATCTGTCAGGTCAAAAAAATGTCATGAAAAGAGGAGAAAACTGGAATGAAGATGCAAAAAAGTGGAGATGTCGGAATGAAAAATGAGGTTAACCAGAAGAAAAGAAAATGAAAATGGAATGTACTACGTGACGAGCATAATAATTTCCCTTTTTTAAAGTTGCGAATGTGTGTATGAGTGGTCAATTATTGGTGAAAAGTGAGCAGCATTTGATGTGTGTGGGAAGAAGTAAAAGGCATTGTTTCGAAAGAAAAAAGAAGAGAAAGACTTTAGAAACAGACTAGATAGAACTATAATTAATTGGAAATTTCAAGAATAGAAGGCGTTTGAACGAAAAAAAAAACTAAAGAAATAGAAAGGGAATGACGGAAATTGGAATGAAATCGGTTAGAATAGATGAACTAAAGTGATAAGTTGCCTGCTCGTCGTCCGTTTTTTTTGGTGACGTCTGGAAAAATATTCTAGTATTTACACAAAGTTAAGGGTCTGCATTTCAGTATCCTTTGACTGTTATTAAAATAGGATGAAAAAACTGCACAAACCTGTCTCACAGTGAAATTGAATTTCCAAAATCTGTTCACAACAAACTCTCCACATGAGAAAACAAGTGGTAAACTATATATGAAGATTTTCAGAATTTCTAAGTCGACTTGAAATAAATATAAACGCTGTTGATCTCGATTCCCAAAAAAGACAATCAAGCTCAATAAATTACCATAATCCACCAATATCATGATTCAACGTCTTCTCAATCTAACCTACGCTCTCTGAAATTTCCATAAACTTTAAAAGTTTGCAGATGAGCTTCCTCCCTCCTTTCTTTTTTCTTCATGATTTCTGACCATTCTTCACTTGTTTATTTTTTTAAACAAAGAATTTCTCTTTATCAAATGGTTTCATCTCGAAACATAAACTTCGAAAGTCTCCAGTTGTTTTGCTCTTTTTCGACATGTTTGTGATTTTTGAAGAAAACCAGAGAGAAAATAAAAAGACCCTTGAAAAATGTCAAATTTTGAAGGGACAAGCAGTCTCCGGATTCCCAAGATTAAAGTCCGAATGACGTAAAAATGGGGTCCTCAGTGTTTGGAAACATGTTGCCAATCCTTTGGTTTTTTTTTGGAATTGCACATGCATCGAGTCAACAGCAGTTCGTATTTTCTACTCTTTTTCTGTCTTCTTCAATCCAATTAGAGAAACAACCTCATGATGCTCTTCATCATAGTTGAGAATGAAGATAGAAAAGAAAGAAAACGATGGATTATGTGTGTATGTTGGAATGGAATGCAAATGTATGTTTAGAATGAAGAGAAGAAAGGACAATGTGACATTGGTGTGAAAGAATAAGATATTTAAAAGATCAGATGAAACAAGAAAAGAACAGTGCCACGTCAGTAAAGAGGCGGGTGGAAGAGAGGAACTAAACATCATTGAGCAAAACCGGAAAACGAAAATAGAAGTTTGTTAAATGGAGAATTCGCGTTAGGTTAAGACCAATTTAAATTGACATTCCTTGATATCAAAAAGTTTATATGCCTACCTCTAATAAAATGGCACTGATGGTTTCTGCCAATAAACATCCATTTTCTGCATAATTTTTTCTTTTCGTGAGATCATTGTTAAAATGAAGAAGATGATTAGAGGTCATATTGTAAGTAGAGAAGAAAGATAATCCGGAAGATTAGTCAAAAAGAATCGCAAACAACATTCAGAAAGAAATGACTATGAGTGTTCTTGTAATTGTTATGATCGTAAAAATCGTTTGACTAGGGACTTCTTCGAACACTCCGTTCGATATTGGGCTGAGACAAGGTCCTTATACCTTATCGACCATGCTGATTCCATTTCTGAAGTCAAAATCTGCAAAAGGCTTCTCTGTGACATGGTTTATTAAAGCTCTTTTTGGAAATATCACGTTTTTCTGATTTTCAAATGGCTTTGGGGTTGCAAAATGGAGTGAAAATAGTAACCCGAACATCCGCAACCATTTTCTGACACTTTTGGAATTTTTTTTCAGAAAAAAAATTTTGAGCTCAAAAAATTTCCCAAGTGTCCCATGGGCAGTTTCACAGAAATTTCAAGTCAAAAACTTTTTTTTTTCGGAAATGTTTCTGAAGTCATCGGAGACTGTTTTAAGGCTCTGGAATATATTTTCACATCATATTGGGTGATGAAGGCTTCTAAATTCAACGAACAAAAAATTTCAAAAAAAAAATGCGCTGACCGGGTAACGAACCCACAGCATTCCTCATGATGACGCACCAACGCCTTGCCGGCTGCGCCACCAAACCAGAATTTTCGTTGAGGCGAGATGGCGTATAAAAATGTGGCGGCAAGTGAGACTAGAAAAGCCTGCGGGAGCCCGAAAAAATCGTGGAAATGAATTAGGCCTTTTGCAGATTTTGAATCCAGAAATAGAATCAGCATGGTCGATATAGTCTACCCACCAATTTTCAGCTCATTATCGAACGGAGTGTTCAAAGAAGTCCCTAGTGAGACACAGAACCCGTTTTATTCTTTTTTTTTTCATCAGATGGTTTTTTTTCAGACCATTTCAGACAATGCAGCTGAAATTTGAAGTGTTCTAGGAACGAGCCTAAAGTAACTAGACTTGTGGAAAATATCAATAAACTGTGGGTTGACTTCAAAAGTTTGCGAAATAGTTTAGGATACAGTTAAAAGCAGTATTCGTTTTGTTTGTATGAGAATAGGTGTTTTGTTAGCTGCTGGAAGTACACCGACATGATTTCGAAGTTTATGATCAGAGCCAATATTCGGTTTTATTAAAATTTTCTAGGCAACGGAAACTTCTGAACAATTTACCGAATGAGTGATGATGAAGTTGACCTCATTCTAACCTAGAATTCAAAAAAGAAAACAAAAAAAGACGTTGACACGTGTTGATATGAAGAAGCACAAGTTTCATACATGGAAACCTGACACCTTCAGGCGATTCTTTCCTCCCACGGAATGGTGCGTGCCGGAGGAAAAGTAGGAGAAGAGGACTGCTAACTTATTAATTTTTGATACGCAATCAATCAGATTAAACAAACATGGGCAAAAAACTTTTCAAAATGATCCCTCCTTATTTCTATTCTGGGTCATTTTTGTTGACCCATAATAAAGGATCACATGTGTGTGGAATAAGAAAAGAAAGGGGGAAATAACAGGACTTTCATTTAGATTATGCACATCCACAACACAATTTTTACTGGGGTTAAATACCCATTTTCGCAAGAGAAGAATAGAATTTTCTTGATCTTTCTCCCAAATTTCTTAAAATAAAGATTATTCGAAAACGAGAAAGGCTGGAAGACTGGAAGTGTTAGGGTCATGAGAGGAGAAAGGTGCATTATTTTTTGAACATGAAAAACAGGACAACAATTAGAGCTACTCACTGGAAAAAAATGTGTTTTCCGAGTGGAAATGGGAGTGAGTAAACAGCCTTTCCGGGAACATTTTGCAGTTTCCGATTGATCTTAATTTGGTAAAAGTATATCTTTTCCTTTTTTTGAAAAAGTCTGGTTTTGGGGGAAAGAGGGGATGTGACAAAGTGAGATGTCTGTTTGACACGTCAGCAGTACTTCGTTCAACTAATAACGTGTTTCGAAGTGATCAAGAAGAAAAAGAACAAGATGAAGAGAACTTGTGACTTTTAATGAAATGTTTCTCCTTTCTTGCCTTAGCCACGTTTCACCCAAAACGAGTAGTGAGCTTTTTATTATAACGAAAACTAGAAGCGCCTCTGTGATATCGGGAAACAAATTCATTCTCTAGGTCCGCACGGATCAACTGAAGGTCTGTTAACTTTCCTAAATTGTAAAACCAACCCTCAACAGAGGAGCTATCCTAAAATTCACAAGCTCCAGTAATGCACGGACACCCTTATGAAGTAACTCATGTCTCCAGCTCGAATTTTTCTTTTCTCGCACTTCTGAATTATTACTAGAGAATAACATTTGGAGCCCTTATGATGCCACTTTTTAGAAAAAAACAAACAAACAAACAAGTTTAATACCTTCAATAGAAGAGCAGTCTAGATTACTATGACTTCAAGAAGATAAGTAGAAAACACCTTATTTTCAGTTTTTGAAGATACAAAGCAATACGGTAGATTTGCGTACCAATTAATCAAATTTTGAACGAAGTAACACAGCTTGAAAATAAAAGAGATGATGTTAGAAAGAGGTTGTAGGACATGGCAAATAGGACTAAAGTATCAAGATACGATTAGCATTCGAAAGGGGCATTTTCAGTCGACACTGGAGGCGGCGAAGAATTGTTTTTGTTTGGCATCAAAATAATACGAGAGAAAAAGAAGAAGGGTGAAGACTTAAGAATCTAACAAGATTTGATTTTTTCTTTCTTCTGCCGGATCCGATGATCTGAGGTTAGACCTCCGAAACGGTTGCAGTTTGCAAAAACTGAAAAAAAAGGTCCCTGGAGAGGTTGAATCACGAGAAGAAGTGAGAAAAGTTTTTTGGAAGAGCATTTAGTAGAACGAAGTCTCAGTTGAGAAAAAGCATCTCCCGTTGCCAACTGGGCCATTTACATCCGATTTATGATGGGAACATGGAATAGAGAAATAGTATTTAAGATGAAGAGATATCAGACACGGAAGCGAGTCAACACTTTTGATTTTTTTATGTGAATTTTATTCGGAATGAGCAACACGAGAAGAATTTAGAAAAAAACTAGATGCGAGAAACATAATTTCTTGGGGAAAAGGAGGATTAAGAAGAGATAAACCATATGTTTTTTTAGTTCGAAATAAAAGGTCAAAAAGTTAAATATACTGTCAAATTAATAATAGTTGTGCAAGGAATTCAAATGTTTCTTTTCGCGGGTGGTCCGCCCACTTTCATTTTCAACTGCGTAAAATCAAAAATAGCTTGGAGATCAAAAAAGGCGGACCGCCCGCGAAAATAAAAATTTGAATTCCTTGCACAACTATTATTAATTTGACAATAGGTGATTTCAATAAGAGAGTAGATAAAATACCGTACCCTATACTTAATATCAGGTTCCGTCCTGGAAAGGTTTCCTGCTCATTGTCAGTTATTAATGGACGCAAAATCTATAAGAATGATTATTAGTTTGAACAACTTGGAAACCAATGAATAACAAAACTATTTTTTTAGAAATTCATACATCATTCGCACAAGGTAATTATTATTATTCAAAAATATCATGTCGGAGATGAAACAAAGTTATTCTCTCTTTTCATTTTCCTCAATGGTTTGAAGTTTCAAAAAACGTTGACCTAAAAATAACATGAAACATTTTAACCAACCAACACAAGTGTATTTGAAAAGGTGTGTCTTCTGGGAATTGAAGAGTTCTAGAAGACGTTACTTCTTTCTTTTCTCTCCTTCGCGTGCTCCTTTTGGCAGAAATTCAATGAAAAGTGCAACATAGGTGAGAGTAAACATGCTCTCGCAACACCCAAATCGGAAAGTAGTCAGGGCTCGCCGAGCAGTAAATGTAGGCGAAGGCACCGCTATATGCCATTTGCGTGCGAAAACAATTCGACCAGCACTCTCCCGAAAAACGGCAGGAAGAGCAACAAGGGTTTCGGAAAAATTAACGGCGAACCGTTTTCATCTCCATTGGAATCCGATCACCATGGACTCTCATGACGACAATGACGTTTTATAGACTCAAATTAAAATTCAATTTTTATTTCTTTCAAAAGAAAAAAAATAGAAGCATTCGGACCTGTAAAAATTGCGCAGCTTTAGAGTGCATTAACAAAAGTACATGAAAAATGGAGGGTTGTTGTGAATCAACGGTACAGGAAAGATAAAAATCACACATTTAGTACACTTTGAGTGTTATTTCGTTATTATCGTTATTTGCTTCGATTCTGGAGATACGAGACATCGAAAGCGTAAATTTTGAAGTGGCGGCATAGTTGGCGAACCTGAAATGAAATATTCGTTTCGAAACACTAGAATATTCATGATGCCAAAAGTTGTTTAAAGAGAGGCATGCGATATCTTTTTCTAAAAACTGACCACGCAGATTCCATAATGGAGATGAAGGGTAGTAATGACTAGAGTAGATAGACGTAAAACAAGTAGTTCGTTTGCTGGACTGTAGAAGGCAAGTGCTGAAAACAACTATTTTTTTTTGAATATTTCAATTAATTAGGCTGTTAAAAGCTGAAATCATCTAAGAATCTGTAACGTACCAATAGTAGCGAGGTAAACTCCAAGTGTCAAATTGTATATGTCACATACAGTACTCGCCATTTGTGCTATAATCAGTCGGCACTGTAACGAAATTTTTTTGAAGCTAACAAAGTTTCACATTCACAAACCGTAATATTACTGAATACTGTTCCCATGCAAAAGAAAAAGAATCGCGGATCAGTGTCAATCACATTTGTCGGTGACTTGACTGCCCAGTAAATAGAGGAGCCGAAGAGAAGCACTACAGGCCAAGCTGGACGAATGCCAGCGAGTACTGATGGCTGCTTCAGTTTCTCAGATTTATTAACGTTGTATGCAGAAGCAATAAGTGACATGAGGCAGCATACTGAAAGGTCAATTGCCTTTCTATTTTTGGAAACTAATAACTTACAGTAAAAGCCGATTTCGAAAGTCAATGCAAAGTTGACACCAAACAAGTCAAAATGAAACCATTGATATCCGACGAAGTATGTCCAGAGATAAACAATGACAAGTCCCTGCAATGTTTCTTCGTTTATTTTCAACGTTTTAAGGAACTTCTATCAAAACACTTTCGCCTAATAATTCTATTGAAGCAACTCACAAATTGGCTGACGTCATATGCCCACGAAAGGAACATAATTCCAGTGTTGTACTTTTCCCAATGTGTGGTGAAGAATACTATTTGAGTGCTGATGAGCACACACAACAATTCGACGGATGATATACTATACCTTCCACGTCCGAAAATCGAGAAAATTGTAATGGTGAAAGGCACTGTTGACCAAGAATCAAGGCCATGATCAACTGAAATATCAGAGTGAACTACATTATTATTTGAGATCTTCTTACAAAGTTCTCCTGTTGGACCACTAGCGCCAATCCGTCTTGATTGTTTACCATCTGTTCCATCCAGTGTATGTCCTAGGAATGTGCAAAGAGCAGCAGCAAACCAGAACCAATCTGGAATCGGATTCACTGATCCATCGGAATTTCGATCAATTCGATAGTCAAGAACTGCTTCAATAAAAAATCCAGCCATTACAAAACCCCATCCAACTAATGTTAGAACGTTGGGAACCCATGTTCGGGGATAAAACTGAAAAGTAATAAATATTTGTATTTTGATCACAAGTTTGTGTTTACCTACCTCAACTAACCAGTTCCAAAACGGGTGTGAGACGTAGACTGATAAGGGAGAGTTATCGACACAATTATACTAAAATTTTGCAATTTTTGCCTTTTCGTTTGCAATACCAAACCTTGTATGAATCGAATCCTTTGAGATGCTCCGGTTGTAAATACTCGTATTCTAGTGGGTGTTTCTCTTGTTTTACGTATCCCATTACTGAAATAGTTTTTATAGATTTTTTTTCTTTAAATTTAATTTTTTTTAAATAGTGAAAAAGAGAGAAAGCTTTCTAGAAAGTGGTACTGGAGAAGGATAAAAAAATCTATTATACTGGAGCACTCGTCCGCGAGGAGTCCACGCTCGAAAAACATCTGCTTAAGCAAACGCGCCCTAGTGTTTCCTCTAAAATCCGATCCAATTTAGTGCGAACATTCTCTCTCAAAAGTATATCTCATAGTATTGTTTTTGTAAAGCCGGCGCCAAGTTCGCTCCACGGATAACTTTTTAGATATGACCGAGAAACGAAAGTGGAAGAGTCGGTGCTTCGGCCCGGGGTCGCTGGAAGAGTCGGAGCCTCGGACTTTGGTTGCAATTCCGACTCTTCCAGCGACCCCGGGCCGAGGCACCGACTCTTCCACTTTCATTTCTCGGTTACATCTAAAAGTTATCCGTGGAGCGAACTTGGCGCCGGCTTTACAAAAACAATATTATTAGCTGATTCTTTGTTCTAGCCAGGTAATATTTAAAAAAAAAACAAAGCAAACACAAATTTCGCACCAGTGACCAGAAAAACATTAGGTCTCGCAGTCACATTTCGTGAAAACAAAAAATAGCGTTCCGCTTGTGAGAACTAGGAGTCTACATGACGAATCCAAATTCCTCAAAAATCAAGTAAATCGAATATATTTTGAAATCAAGTTATAAAAGAACAGAAAGGGTGTCCCGACACATCATAAATGATTCACATGATACGAAACATTTGGAAACAAAAAACAATTTCACAAGCATTGTTGCCTCTACTTTCTTGCACTTGCTAGTCGTTGTGATAAGCGAAACAATCCGTCGTGAATGACTCGATATCAGACCATTGATGTCGGAAAAAAAGCGAAAAAGAGACGTATGTCGGTGAAACGACGGAAACTCCGGAAGCCCGGATTCTTCTCATTGAGACCAGCTGGGCGATGGACACGTTTATGACGGAAATGTACTGTTTGGAAACAAACTTTAGACGGAACCATGTGACAATGATTATCTTGACAACATTATGAACTTTCAACACAATAATACTCTTTTCTTAATACTGAAACTACGGCGTACTTTGCAAAGTTTGGTTTTGTTATCTATAGAGAAAGTAACAGGAAAAGTCTTGATCTGTGATATGCAATCTTTTTAAATTCAATTGAAGGGGCGAAGTGACAGAAAAGAGAGAAAGAGAAAAGGGCGAAGGGCAGAGTACACGTGGTAGGAGAGATAGACAAATGACAGCTGTCAGGTGAATTACTCCAGACCATTGGACACCAATATGAGGAATGTTTCATGAAGTGCAAAACTCGGATACCAGTCGAAGCTGAGAAAAATTAAATGAAATTTACTGTACAGTTCACAAAGGAAAAACCTGGAACCTAATTGAAACCATGACAACTCAGTTGCGTGGTCTTAGTTATTTCAAAACGGATTAAACCAAATCGATCGCTCTGCAGATCTCTGAATGAACTTTCTCCTCCTATCCAGTGTTTTCTCATAATAAAAGAACGTGTATTGTCCGTGTTATCTTCCTTTCATCTCTATCATCATTTCTCTCCTTTGCGATAACCATTTCGTTTTATAGAAAGTTCAAAACTGATCACTCCAAACCCTTGAAATGACCAAACCTATTCTGTATTCCTACTGGCGATCTTCTTGTTCTTGGCGTGTTAGAATTGGTAAGATTGTTTCGAGAACGTCCTACATATTTTTATTTTCCAGCCCTCTCCCTAAAAGGCATCGATTATGAATATAGACCAATTGATTTATTTTCTGAAGAGTCCAAGGTTTGAATTTGTATCTGAAGAATTTCTTGAAAACTTTGTTCTCTCAGAATAATTTAGAGTTCGCCAAGCACAATCCAGCCAAAAAAGTTCCAACATTGGTGATCAACGGGTTATCGCTGACCGAAAGTTTGGCTATAATTGAATACTTGGATGAAGCATACCCCGAACCACCACTACTTCCAAAAGAGTTAGATCAAAGAGCTTATTCGAGGGCCATTGCTCTTCATGTGGGCTTAATGAAATTTAAACATCAACCTTTCCCAAATTTTCAGATTGTGGCTAGTATTCAACCACTACAAGCTATCAACATTCATAAAATGTTGAATGATAAAGAGAAAGGATACGGTGATTTTGTAAGATTTGAAAGTTCAAAATTATAACTCCTTTTTTATCATTTTGCAGTGGTGTAATCATTTCGTGAGTCGAGGATTCGCTGCTCTTGAAGAGCTTTTGAAGAAACATTCTGGGAAATATTGTGTTGGAAATCAATTGACAATAGCTGATATCAACTTACCATCTATTATTTATAATGCAAAAATGTGAGATAAAAATTTAAAAACTGCTTAGTTTCAACAAATGGGTGTTTTATCAGATACAAAGTGGACATGACCCTATATCCTACAATTGTCAGAATCGATCAAACTTTGAGTGAACATCCAAAGTTCCTGCCAGCACATCCGGATCTTCAACCAGACTCCCCGAAAAACAACATGATTTCGTCTTAACTTTTCACTAGTTCAATTTGAATAAAAATAAACTTCTAAAGACCCACACAATATATGACATTCATAGACATTCTAGAAATATCGACGTTAAGAGCCCTGCTATGGAATAAAAAATTCGGTTATTTCACAGTTAACATACAGTAACTTAACAATCTCTTTCTGAAACTTATCTACGTGATCTTGCTAGTTTTTATCCGTTACTTTTCCTGATCAACGTGACACCATAAAATCTAAATGTCAAAAAAACTAAAATCTCATCTTTTTCAATTTTCGAATATCACTTCCAACACTTTCTGTCAAAATTATTGACATTCTCATCATCAGTCGCCACACCATCGGTATCTTTTAAATTTTCTAACAACTCAGTTCTACGAGATAAAAATTGATGAATCAAAACAAGCAACGTGAGTTCTGGAACGATGCTATTGTGTAATTTTATGATTTACGTTTAGCGATGAAAGGGGTTGGCATCAAGAAACCATCTAGCAATTCGAATGAAAACCTGAAAATTTCTCAGCCTTTGAGTTTTCAAGAAAAGCTTCGGGTTGCCCCTGGCTCTCAAGAGAAATCAAAGGTTTCAGTGATTCGAACTTGGAACAAAAGTTGTTTTATTCATTTAGGTCACTCGTGGTGGAAGCAATGACAAACTCGAATCGAGAGCCACTCCAAAAAGTGGTGAGAAGGGTACTCCGAAGAATGGACAAGGTACGAATCACCGAAACAAACCGGCATTTAAAAGAAGAAATGGATTGAAAAAGAGAAACTCGACTGAAAAACGAAATGGTCCAAGTCAACGAACTGTCAGTAGAGAGGTTGTTCCTATTTTTCAAGCTCTGAATATCAGATAACACCTTTCAGGAAGATGATGAGAGGCCAGCTCCATTGGAGCGTAAAAGATCTGTAGAGCAACAAGAAGTTATGGAGGATACTGTAAAGTTAGTGAAGAAACCATCGACAGATACAGTGGCAAAATCGAATGTGATGATGATAATGAAGGAGAATAGAATAGAAAAGAATAAAGTCGAGGAGGCAAAGCAGAAAAAGAAAGAAGAAGAAAAAGAGAAAGAAGAAAATTTTGAAAGTGACAGAAAAGATGAAACGGTAGGATGGGGAGACAAGTTTCCATTGACAGTGTAAAATGAGGTATTTTCAGCCGAAGGACAAAGAGCAAAGAGCAGAAAATGCCGCAAAATTTGCATCAACTTTGATGATGAGTTCTCCACAACAGTTGTCGAAAGAGTATAAAGCGATTCCCACCAATGTAAATTTAGAATTAATTATGAAGCTGGAATGCCCCGGTACCTTTCAATTCTTTATTCCAGGTGCCAGAATCGGAAACTGTGGCTTTTATGAGAAATATGGATCGTAATCGTTATACAAACATTCCTTGTTTGGACCGAACTCGTTTCATTCTTCCAGGAGATGATTCCTTTTATATTCACGCAAACAACGTGAAAATTTGTTCTAAACCGGATCGTTTTGTCTGTACTCAAGCTCCAATGGATCATACTATTTTGGATTTTTGGAAAATGACTCTTGCATTGAAATCTACATCTATCATAATGCTATGTGGATTTGTGGAGGAAGGAGCTGAGAAGTGTGCTAAATACTTTTCGTCAGTAACACTTCGATAGCTTACCGTTACATTGGTTTTCAGAGAAACTTCGGGAGTGTTGGATTTTGGGGATGTTGTAGTTCTTACCGAATCGTGTACAGAGGTATTTGAATTTTTAAACATGTGAAGACTCGAATACTATTTGTTTAGATTGATTTTGGGAAGCCTACAAAGGATAAAATCACTCAAAGAGTGCTGAAAGTGATTGTGAAATCAACCGAAAAGGAGTCTAAATTAATGCATTATCAATGGGCAACATGGCCGGACCAAGGAATGCCGGAGTCACATGAAACATCACTTCGACTTCTTTCAATTGTTAGACATGACAAGTTATTATTTTATCTAAATTTCGAGAGATACTATTGGTCTTTTCAGAAAACCGATCGTCATTCATTGCTCTGCTGGAGTTGGCCGTACTGGGACACTTGTTCTGATCGAATCAATCATTTCAGCTCTTCGTTTCCCGAAAAAACAAAATGTGTTGGAATCTTTTGCGCTTCTCAGAAAAGATCGTGCCAGAAGTGTCCAGGTACATAATCACAGTTTTCAACGTACTCAAAAAACAATTTTCCAGACCCTTCCACAATATGTTTATGCCCTTCGGTGTGTTCTTGAATATCTTTTCACGAAGGGACTCAAAAAAAATGAACAGGAATGGGCGAAATTTCTTGCAACCTATGCGAAAGTCAAAGAAAAAAAGATGAAGCCAAAGAAAGATGATAAACTGCGAGGAAAGAAGATGTCGTTGTCTCAAGAACAATCTGAAACTAATCTTCTAGCTGAGAACGGAGGAAAGAAAGTTGCAAGTCAGATGTCTCGAGCTCTTGGTCCTTCAGATGCATCTGTTCCTAATAATGGACCATCTTTGATAAATTCTGGATTGCCTTCTTCAATGACTTCTCCAATGCCATCTCCAATGCAATCGCCCCTTCCTTCTCCATTGACACCTCCAGCACCTATTAATAGATCAGTGGTTACTGCTCCAACTCAAGAAATTATCGATGCTCCATTGATCCAAAATCCATTTTCTAATTCTTCAATCGTTCAGAAATCGACGAAGTTTGACTAAAGATTTTTGTTTTCCATCTCTATCATCATTTCTGCCAGCTTTCAATAATATCACTTTTTTATTCATTCTGTTCAATATTAAACCTCAAACATAAGTTGAACTTTGCTTTTGCAAGAAGATTTTCACATATCTATCCGTAATTATTCAAATTGTTTCAGATCATAAGTCGATTTTCTAAAGGAATATTTCGATCTCCTTTGTGTCTTAAACTGTGTCCACGGGGTGGCCTTGGCGATAATGAGTTTGTTGCCTTTCCATCAAAATTACAGGCCGAGGCACTCCGTTTGCGCATTCTCTCACTGACTTGGTTTCTGAAGAATGCACATTTCTGAATAAAAGGAAATGATAGTATTGATAGGAAAGACGGTTCAAGCAATGATACCTGCTTATGTTTGCAGAACAAGAGAGATGACGATCAGCTGCAGTTGCACGAGAACAAGCAAAAAGAAGTTGAAGTTCTTTTCGAATATCAAAGGAATAATATCCATAGAGATATGGAGAAATTGCTGAATTGAGGACAGCAAATGCATAAATAAACTTCCGAATATCTTTTGGAATCCAATTGGTTTTTTCTAGAAAATGAAGAAACATCAGAATTGAATACGGAGTCCAGCAGAAAATAAACGCTAAGACGATCACAAATGTCATTTTGAGAGTTCGACTCTTCGCCTTTTCCAAATTGTTCTGTCCGTTTCTACGGAGTAGTAGTTCGGATGACTTTTCAGCTGAAAGAAGAAGATGATCTGATTTTTTTTTCACTGAATCTTGTATTCTTACATTCTTTTTCTCCGACCAGTTTTGTCTTTCTTGAGATTTTCCACAGAATCAGCGCATAGCAAACTACAGTAACCAATAGTGGTGCAATGTAGACTTGAATGATATTCAGAATTGAAAAGTAGAAAACAACCTGAATAAAACATAATACTTCTTCACTTTCACAAAAATAAACTAACATCATTCGACAATTCACCAATGAAATTTTTCGAAACACACTGCGTATACCAATCATAACATGGATGAGCTGCAGTTTTGAAGAGATATAATTGTGGAGCAGAAGTGATAAGAGATATCAACCAGGCGAATGCAACCATTCTCTGTACACTTCTTCTTGCTCTCATTGCATACAAAGGAAAGAATATTGAATAGAATCTGTCAAGTGTTAAACAAATGAGCACATTCATAGAGAGACTGATTCCGAAGACGTCGAAGAATTTGCATACTCGGCACATCTGAAGTTGGAAGATCACGAAGAGTTTTTCAGGATTAAAAATGATGTTTTTCAAGGGTTTTTGGTTATTTGTATCCTGTTTTGAATTGATTAATGTCAAGTACAAATCAAGAAGATTTGACAGGAATACAATGACAACCGGATGCACTGTACAATTCTTGAATGTTAGAACTACGAAAATTGAAAGCAAGGATTGCCGAAATCTGATTCACTGTAATACCGTATCTTCTTCCTTTCCCAGAATTCAAAAAAGGTTCTTCAAAAACATATTTCCCTCGTTTTTATTTGAAACAAAACTTTGCTTACAGCGTCTCCAGCAAACCAAGCGACCATATAATTATGAAGAATCTCTTTTGGCATGACAACGAGTGTGACGAGTAAATGTGCAATATTCATGTGAAGAAGAAGTGAATGCACTCGTCTCACTTTTACCATTTGATTTCTGAAAGTTGAGATATTTGACCATGAGGAATCGAAGAATAAGAAGAAGCCATCAATTTATGTCTACTATATCCTCGTTTTTTTTAATTTTCGTTTCGTGTCATCATTCTAATTCGGAAGCCTGACACGAAAATGAATTCGTGTGAAATTTTGAAGACACTCGTTTATTTCTTTCTACTTGTGTTGCTAGCATTGAATTATGAATAGTCTGATCGAACGAAAACATGATTAAAATGATGCTGTTTTGATAATTACACCCAGAATATTAAAGGCAGAAGAATAAATAGAACTGAAGTTCCTTGCGATGCAACGAATCGTCCCAAGTCTTGAACTATCATAAAAACTGAATCAGGACCACAATCTACTTCCATATTTAAAGGTATTTTTGTTGGAATCTTATTTCATAAAGAATCGAAGACTTACCGGCACAGTATGAGGAACATTGTGACATTTCCAACAAATGCTAGTAGAAAGAGAGCGACATATGTTAAAACAATCGAAAGGACTGATCCACTAACAGTGATATCCGGTGGTTGAGAACGGGAACAGTTGATCATGTTGAAAAAAAATAGAAGGAAATGTGACGAACTATTCCCAGACGAGCACTTTTCCCCCGTTTCTCTTCAAGGCTTCTTCTTCTCCTTGTCGGCTCGTGCGCTTGAATAATGACCAATATAATGGAGAGGCAAAAAGGAACAAGAAGAATATGAGAATAAGAATAAGAAGCAAAAAAAAAGAACAGAAGGAAATCGAAAAGGTGCACAGATTGATGGATATTCTGATGAAGGAATGTATAGTAGGTTGGTAGCTGAAAAGGGGGAGGAGTCACGAATCTATGGATTAAGAGAAGAAATAGAATGAAAATATACTGAGTTGGCAGTAGAAGTTATACCTCAAGAGAGGATTTTTGACCAAGGGTGGATGAACTTGAATGAAATTTATTGATAACAACATGGGTTGTTTAAGGAAGTAAAACTGATGAATGATTACTTAGAAGACCATGGAAGAAAGATGATCAGATGATCCTAAGAATTCAGAATAGCAATAACTGAATAGATCATTATCTTGGTGGCAGGAATACTGTTATTGGTTTGGAAAGCCACGTGGAACTATTCGGGCCTCTACCAAAATTCTTGTTTTAAACTTTTTAGTTGTTGCCTAGCATATTTTCGATTTGTTTCCAATGTAAAACTGCATATAATAATCTAAGACATTACTTCATAGAAGCATTTGATTGTAGAAACAATAACCCAAAAAACTTCTGCACCCAAATGAAAACTAGACAAATAAAAGATAATAAGTGGCGTTGAAAAGTGCAGCACAAGGAATAATAAAATAACTGCGAATGAAATATGCAGATTCTGGAGCATTTGCTTGTTTGCATTATGCTTTTTATCCGAAAAAAGAGTAATAGTAGTATATGCTTTCCAATGCCTGATTCCCACGGCATGAATGAGAAAATCATGTACTTGTAAAAGAAAGATCTACGAAGGAACAGCTTTTAAGAGATCTGTTTTCATTTCGTTCTCTCTGCTGTTCACTCTGATTTTGTGGGTCATCTCCGGACCGTGCTAGTTCGGGAGTGTTTGGAGCAGTGAAATCGTTCCTCTGGGAGCAATAATCGACAAGACAAAAAGGGAAATGCGACAGAAAAAATAACAAAAAAAAAGAAGAGTGAAGTGAGATGAGTTGCGAATGAAGCATGGGAAAAACTGAAGGTCTCTTCAGTTGGCTCTCGTTTCCACTCATTATAAGCACTGCAAATGACAGAAAGGACGATGAAGAAGGACTTCGGGAACCATGGAAAAACGTAGTTGTCACGGGAGACATTTAATGTTTCAATTTGGAGAAGGAGAATATGAAAAGGTGGTGACGAATATATGAGTCTTCTAGAGGAAGCAATGGAAGAATAGAAGGGAATTGTAATACTTCATCTATAACACAAACAACTTTCTTGTATTTTTCCTACTTTCTAGATCTGTTGGCTCATACGAACGTGCCTGATATGCTCTTCTAATAGAGTACATTCTATTGAAGTTGATCTCAAAAAAAGATCAAAAGAGTGGTTGAAATTGTTTCGTTCGTTTTTCAGTAGCAAAAGAAGCAGACAAGACGCGAGTAATCATATTTGAAAGAATGCTTGAAACGGACCTCCGTATAACTCTTCGAGACTTGAAAACATCAGAAAAAAGAAGCCATAGCGAGTGAAACCCGAGTTCATAAATTTGTTGGCAAGAGGAGGTTGTTGGACAGGAAGGAGCAAGAAATGTGTGCACTAACTTACATCTTCTTTCAAACCCAACAACATTTTTTCTTCGTTTCTCTTCCCAACTTTCTCATTCAATACCTCTCCCGTTCTTGAAGGTATTTTGGTGTCCAAATGGTATCCGGAGGAGCTTGGAAACTACTAGGTCAAGTGTTCTATTTTTAATATGTCTAGAAGAAGTATACTAGAAAAAGAGATTCAGAGAAACAAAAAAAAGTAGTGGAAGAAGAAAAGTTTTGAAATTGAGCAATTTAGTGTGGAAACAAAATTTGGAATTTGAAGAATTTCAAATGTATGACTTTATTTTGTTTTTTATGAACTTTGGAATTCTACATTTTTCCAAAACTTTCATTTGTATAAGAATACAATAATATCAGAAAAACTCTTACTAGGGAAGTGTTTGAGGACGTCACTCAAGAACAGGCTGAAAACTTGGGAACTGACTAAATCGACCCTTCTGAATCCATTTTTGAAGTCAGCTTGGTCCGATCGGCCTTTTCATTTTTTTTGGATTTTTCGGGCTTTCTCAGGCTGTCGCAGTCTCACGTTTCACTGAGTTTATATACGCCCTCCGACAGCGAGGAGAAGTGTATCAATTTGGCGCAGTGGCAACGGTCTTGTCCACCAAAAGTAATGGTGTGGGTTCGACCCCGCCCTATGCAAAAGTTTTTTAGAATTTTTCTCATAAAATTTCAGAAGACGTAACGTTGCCGAAAAGTCAATTTTTGGGTTCCAAGCATATCAATAATCTCGACTCGAACAAAAATGCTGTTTTCTATAAAAAAAATGTTTTCAAAAAATTGTCGATTGTTTGGACTTGTTGACTATCCTGGACTTGTGAAAATTTTTGAACCAAAAAATTGTTTTCTGAAAAAACTTTCCAAACCAGTCGAAAATGATAGAGAATAGTCAGAACAGGGGCTCAGCTTTGTTTTTAGGCCTTACGAGTGCAAAACAACTCTTAAATACGGTTTTGGAGTCATAAGCAGCTGACAGGTGTCTAGTAAAGTGTGCTTCAAAATGCCGATCGGACCAAACCGACTTCAGAAATGAATTCAGGAGGGTCGATATACCCTACAAACAAAATTTCAGCCCATTCTTGAGTGACGCCCTCAAACACTTCCCTAGTTAGACTGGAAAAATCTTTGAGAAAACTGGAAAATGGGAACCTCTTCTGCACAATACACATGGTTCAACCCAATTTACTCATATCCTTTTCTTCAACACTCCTCCGCATTTTTCCTATATATTTTTTTCTGAAAAAAAAACGTCACAAAGCATTGAAACTTGGCGATGGGAAAACGGGGGATAATAGAGAGAAGAATAATTATAAAAATGTGTATATTGGTCAATGAAGTGATGAAGGGAAAATGAAATGACAAAGATGATTGTGATGAGTATTTGAAATCGAAGAGAAGGAAGATCGCCCAGTGAAGATTAAAAGTATTTTAGACTAAGAATTTGAGAGCTGAACTAAAAATTGCTCTAATTATTTTTTTTTCTTTTCGGCTTCCTGTAAGTAGGAAGTACAAGACTTCCTGGAAAGAACTTTTCAAAACAGGCTAAAACTTTCTTCGAATTATTTTCCGAGCACTAAAATTTTTCTAAATTTTTCAATATTTCGTAAAGGAAATCGTAAAGTGATCGGAACATAAATAGAAAATGAATAAATATATGAATCAGAAGAGTCTCTGGATTTGCTCTGGGCGCTTTTCTTAATGCAATTAGTACCGAGATCCTCTTTGTCGCGCAACAAATTGGATTTATATTCCCTTCTTTCAAGCACAATCTGGAATTGTTTGAATTGAGACTCTAGAAAAAAAAAGAAAATTAAGAATAGTTTGGAGAAAGAATAAGAAAGAAAGAATACGAAAAAGTAGAAGATAGTGTCAAACGATTGCACAAAAAACAGAACAATTAGATGAATATTTAATAAGAAAAGGCTTTTCACAAAGACATTTCAAGTTAAATAAAGTGTTCGTTTCATTCGAAAATTTATTTTTCAGGAGATATTTTCAGGATATCTAACAAAACTTTTGCGAAACAGTTCATTAAAATGGAAAAGGTGTCAAGACTTTTGATCATTCATCAGTTGCTGATCAGTCATCAAATTCGAACACAATAATTAAAGTTTTGACCTTTATGAATCACGAGAATCTGAAGGAGTTGAGAAGGTGAAGAAGAAGCTCCACCTCCTTTAGCAAAAATCTTCTTATTGGGAATGGAATCGGAATCGGTGGTTGAAGTGGAAATAAGAGAAAAATGAGAGTCTAACAGAGAAGAGTTTAGAAACGAAAAAGAAGAGGTGCCAGGAGCAGAAAAAGAAATCTATTATTATTAACTACAATGATGTTTGACGTGGATTCTCTACATTTATATTTATATCCAGACTATCCCCTCAATTGGATAACAATATCAACAGTTTGGTTCATAGAAAGTATGCCTTATTGAATGAAGGAGTGTTGGTGAACTTGGGAACGCCCGTTACTTTTTTCAGTTTAGAGTCGTATTATGCTCAAGAGCCATACGGTATGTGAAAACTACATATGATAAATGTTTACGGCATTATATCCTACATTCAATGAACTCAGTTTTTTAAATTGAAGCTAAAAAATTAATGCGAAAGAGGAGTTCGAGATTGATAAGAACAAGACTCTGTTTAGTTGCAAATGATGTTGTCGGAATGATTGATGAAGTTTTGAAATGGAAGAAGCATAGTCAAAATGCACCTCATGGATCCTTTGGGAAAAGAGGACAAAATGTTGAAAAGAAAAAGAAAAGGACGAAAAAGACGGAGAAGAATGACGAATTGACTTGGATAAAAGGGTATTGTCTCTTTCTTATTCTTATCAAGAAAGTAGGGTGAAAAACAAAGAACCGAGAAAATATTACTCATTGAGTCTCTTCTCAAAAAACGTGAAAAAAAAGAGCAGAGGAGGAAAAAGAAGTACAAGATCGTCTCATATTTATCTACCGTATTCTATAAAGACGACACCATCTTAATTAGAGAAATTGACACCAATTAGTACAGAATGTGTGGGTTTTGATGGCTGTTTTTGAATCAGATTACTTAATTGAAAAGGGACAGAAAAGCTGAAGGTTTAGAAGATTCTCACAAGATTGGATTGCGACAGATTTTGTTTATTTGGGGAAGGAGGGAGCAAAGAAACTGGAATTAGCTGGCAGGAAAGGGTTTTTGGGGTGACATGGAGTGGTTAGGCCCCGCCCATTTCCAATTTGTCAATTTCGTTTCCAGTATAGGTCACTGATAGACGAGTTTCTTTCAGATTAGTGAAAAAGTAGTGAAAATTGAAAAATTCTTTGAGCTTCCAGTATCAGAATATCTCATTATTATCTTCTGGATATTGTAGTTCTGAAACAGATTGTATTATGATACGTCGTTCTGGTAGACATACTCCACTTTGTCTACTTTATTGTATTTAGTAGTGTACCCTGCAGGAAACGTCTGGATAAGTGGTCTTTCGTTCCTTAATTTGAAAAAAAACAGTTGGGGTAGTATTTGCATAGCAAAAATACACAAAAGTATTTATGTTCCTTCCCGTCTTGAAGTTTCGGTAAGTTTCGGTATGACTAAGCACTATAGGCACAGTGAGATACCAGACTAGTGTTCAACCGAGAATGCAACTTCTATCGTCATTCGTATATTCATTTATGGTCTAAATTTAATTTTTTTTTTCGACACATGATGCTTCTGAACCCAATCCATCATCTCCCACCTTCTGCTGACGTCATAGATCACAAGATTACTTTCAAAAAAGAAAAAAAGGTCAGTGAATCCGATATTTCGCCCTATGCTGTGGATCTTTTGGAGTCCGTTGTTACACAACTGTTCGACCTGATTAAATAGTTCTGAAAAAGAGAGACCCAGAAGTTGAAGCAAAGATGTCATAGGGAAGTGGTTCGATTGAATCAGAGCACTCTCTTGACGATAAAGAGAAGAAGATATGAGATTGTTTAACTTATTTTCATTAGGTAAGTCATTTCCAGTATTCTTGATAATTTCAAGTGTTCCTTTTATGCCACAGCTTCTTGATTTACATTGTTCTAGGTATCATTTTCCTGTTTCCTATTGCTTCTTTTGCTGAATTCACTGTGATTGGTAATTTAGCAGTTGTGGCTAATCCCGAATCTCATGTCGGAACACCTAATAAAACTCTTTATGCTAATGTTCCAAACCTTTGGTGAGTTTTAGTATAGCCGCGAAGCAAGTCTCACGGAAATTATTTAGACGCTTTGATTATCTCAGAATACTTCCAGGTGTGGTGTACAAAACCTAGGAGAACATGTTGACGTAGAATATGGCGAATTTACAAGGCTCGCTGATGGAAAGGTAATTATTCCTTTCTGACAAATTTTTAATATTACTGATTCAGGTGTTTCCCGGAACTCTGAACCAGGGAAAAATCTACTTAGAGGTAGGAAAAGCTTCTGTCAAAGTAGCTGGAAGATACCGTTGTGAAGTTCGAACACTTGACAAAGAAATCCATAGTGGGAATCTTATTATTTATCGTAAGTGCTCGTAGGTTGGCTCTGTCGAATTGTAACTTCCAGTGCCGCCCGTTCTGGATTTTCCGAAAGCAGTGCGAGTTTCAGAAGTATTGAGCGCAAGGCCGCCTCACGTCATAGGTTTGATAGTTATCAAGATGTGTATTTAAGAAATATTTCAGGAGCTGAACGCAGAGGTCTGCACGGCGAAAGAATGGTTCTTGAGTGTCCCATCCTAGCTAATCCTGAACCGATGGTTCGATGGGAGAAAAATGGACAACCATTAGGTAACCTGCCAATGATAACCGAGTGAAATTTATATTTCAGGAAATTCGGAAAACATCGAATACGACGGAAATAGTTTGATTCTCAATGGAATGAAAGACGATCACGCTGGAAAATACCGATGTATCGGTGACAATTCATTCCCTTTGTTTGTTGACGGACCGTCTATCCCGCATCAGTTATATTTCGATCAAGACATAAAGATTGTATAATAAACCATTCATTTAATCTTTGTAAACAAAAATTTGAACGAAAGTTCATTGTAACATGGAGATGGTAACAAAAGGCGAGCAATCCTGTTGACGATCGTTGAGAAGACGAAGTCGAGCTCATCGGTTGACAGCAAAATTAAACGACTTGAAGGTTGAGGCAGCTTGTCTACTTCTTTGCGGCTCTCCTCTTGCGCTTCAGACGACGCATACGCTTCTTACGCCACTGAAAGAATTACGTTAGTTATTCATAAAATTTTTCGCGGTATTAAGCGAAGAAAAATCCAAGCTTACCTTCTCTCTCATTGTTGTTGAGCTGCTTCGAGACGGGAGTCCGTGAACGAAGCCTGAAACAGAAATTATGAGATTAAAATTACAATGACAAAACAAGACACTGTACGGATAAAAGTTTAACTTGTAGTTCGAAATAAAATAAAAGTTGCCCTAAAACAAAAAAGTGGCTCTGAAAAAGCAATGAAGCAGGATATTGAGGAGAAACTTTTAGGAGAGTCGACACGATGTTGACATTTTTACACACGTCGAAACGAGTGCGACCGTAGTACAACTCGGGGTCTCGCCTGGAAAATGCGGCAGGCGCGCAATTCAAACCGCTATTTTTCGTTCTGCGCAACACGGCCTCCTGCGATGTAAAAAATCGCGCGATTTCGCACGTCGCTTTTTCACCTCTCTTTTCTGCGTGCTCTCTCACCTCCCAGACAGGGGCGTGCGGAAAAATTTTCGGATATCCGAAATTATCCGTTTATCCGAAAGAATTTCGGATATTTTGCTGTCGGATAACTATCCGAAAAAGTTTCGGACATTTTTCGGGTATCCGAATATCCGACAACCAAAATCGGATAACTTTTCGGATATCATATTTATCGAAAAAGTGTTTCGAGCAAAATTTTTTGTGCGATTTGTTCCTAAAAACGTAATTCGAACCATCCTTTTTGTGAAATTGACAAAAAAATGATGAGAAATATATTATTTTTCAATTTCGTCAAAATGAAACCAACTCAAAATTTGAACTAACTTGGAATTTCTTTCCAAAAAAGAGCTATTTTTGAAAAATTAGAATATCCGAATATCCGAAAAACTAAGTTCGGATAAATTTCCGGATATCCGATTATCCGAAAAAAAATTTCGGATAATTTTTCGCGTATCCGAATATCCGAAAATTTAGTTCCGCACAGCCCTGCTCCCAGAGCCAAAGTGACTTATTGAGCGAAATAAAAGCGTTTTTCGAGAAAATTAATGATTTTTAAGATAAACAAAGATGAAAATTAAATAGAGAATGTAAAATAACACCATCTGATCAATTTTTAAAAAAATTTATCGCTAAAAATATAATTTTGTCAGTCAAAATGCAAACTGTAACTATATAATCTAAGAACACGCAGAAGTAAGCCAAATTTAACACTTCCAAAAGTGTGAAAAGGACTGAAATAGTAAATGATAATATTGAGTGATACGTTGATGCAATCTAAGTTATAAAGTTACAAGAAACTCATGAGACAGAGAGATTAGAATGCCCTCAATCGAAGCCAGCAAACAAGCGCAGACATTAGATGCTGTATATCTCCATTCTCGGAGGAGATATCAAAAAGTTGTCAACATGAGAAATGTTCCTAATATTGTATTGAACAATTTGTTAGTTGGCTATTTTCTGATATCTCCTCTGGCAGTTGAGATATACACCTCTAACTGTGTAGTACTATATCGAGATTTCCAGACACCCCTGGGCGACGCCAACGATATCAAAAGTGTTCTAACCGATAAAGTGTTCTTCTGAAAGTACACAACATAGAATAGAAAATTTTGATAACCACCCTGACAACTAAGATCTATAGTATCACAAGCTTGAAAATCAGTCAACTTTTCCTATTAGTCCTCAACTGTTCCACGGTTCACAGGTAGTTTATGAAGTTACCAGGAACGTTGAAATTACAGATTGCGGACAGTCTGCGGAATGAATAGTTTACTGATATTCAAGATCTATTATAGAGTCTACCATTTTAGTTCGTCGGAGCCTTGTTGTCACCAACAAAGAAATACCAAAGATCATTTAGATGTCACAATACTGATCAGAAACAAAAACTGGAACTTTCAAACTATTATTTTGCAATACGATGTGCTATTCCTTTTCTTTTCATGTAGCTTTGAACCATTAAGAGTAGTGCAACTAGCTTTGAACTTTCGGGACGTTATATCTCAAACACTACTAAAGATGGGACGAGGGGGTCAATTAATGAAATGTGCGAAATAATGTGTTAAACAATTCATTAGTTGATCATTTTTTGCTATCATCATTGATGGTTGAGATACGCAGCTTCAAACAGTCGCACCTAGATGAACCAGTAGTGGTAACTTTGGACCGACTACAGTAATCCAACAGACTCTTCAGAGCAACTTTAAATACTCGAATGACTTCTATATGCTTCAGTTTCAAAAGTTTAATCATAAACAGTAGTGGTTACAAACGAAAATCAACGATACAAGCTCAAGTAAGAAGATTTCACAATTCTCGTTTTTAGAAATTAGCGAAACTGAAAACGTAAAAATGTATAAACATTTTTCTTTCTCCACCTTTTTAGCTGGTTCATAGCTCAAAAGATGCGCAGTAAAATTTAGAAACTTTTGTTGGAGCTCGATTTTCCAGATTCAGAATCTTATCGGAGTGAGACGTAAAAAACCTTCAAAAAAGTCGCTTTTCAGTGCTAAATTTTCGTTTTGTATAAACTTTTTTATTCAAGTCCAAATTGAACGGTTAAACAAACAAATCGTAGCTTTTTCCATTTTGAAAAATCGCTTGGGAACCGTTTTTGATAAAAAGTCATTAGAAGACGTCAAATTCTGATGACGTGACGAGATACTGGTGCTTCAGCTGTTTCTTTCTAGGGGTGGGGCTTAGTGGCCTTAAAATGATATTAAAACACTTTCTACACTTGAACTATGTTATATATTCACGAATTGATCAAAGAAATTCACATAAAATTTGTTAGTTTATCTTTAATCAGTGTGGAAAATTATTATGATAAGCCCTCCGTCTATCTTTTTTATTTCTTTTACAATTTTGTGAAATCTATAATCAAAATGTAGAGAAAAATCGTCTCTTCCAATCTTTCGTAATACTTTTATGTTTTTTTCACGTTTTACTGGTCTCCGATATTTCTTTAACTTTTACCAAGAATTTTGAGAAGTTTGATGCAAGCGCGCTCTATCTGCACGCGCGAGAGAGTGAGAGAGCGCTAATGTCTGCCGCCGCGATTTTCCTCGAGAAATTTACATCCTGGGAGGCCGTGCGCAAGCATGTAGTTATCTGAATCTGAACTAATAAATGGGAACAAAAATAAATGACGTCCTCAAAGCCTAACTTTCTTCTTGAATCACAACCACACTAATTAAATAGAGGGAGAAACGTAGTACACGAGAAAAGAAAAAGAAACGACCGGAGCGTGCTAGATTTTGAAAGTGCAAGAAAAAAGAGAATTGGTATTATTGGTTTCAAATGAACTGTCACCTCGTGACGTCACACTGCCCGGGACCCAAGTTGGAAAACTTTCATGGTAGTTTTATTTTGATTTTTTCAGGCCGGTTTCGCACGCAAAAAATATTTTTTTTTGCTCAAAAATTTTATTTTGGGTAGAAGAATTGAATTATCGGGCGAAAAATGCCTGAAAAAAATCTTGAAAAATAAATAAATAGCTACCATGAAAGTTTTCCAACTTGGGTCCCCATGAGTGTGACGTCACGAGGTGTCAGTTCATTTGAAATCAATAATAAATACAACCCGGTATTTTTGAGCTTTTCAAGAACTACGCTCTCAAATATCCGAGAACATCTAGTAACTATTCTCCAAGGTGACAACGAAATAATTCGGCAGAATCTAATGTTGATTGAAGCGGATATTGCTGGAGCTTCAATGCGAACAAAACTGAAAATTGTTATTTTTATGAACTTTATTCAAAACGCCTGATCGAGAACATTAGAAAGGCATATCAAAAAAGTTTTTAAAATTCAGGGATATCAATAGAAGGATAACAACATTTAACGGACAGTCTTGTTGACGATCGTTGAGAAGACGAAGTCGAGCTCATCGGTTGACAGCAAAATTAAACGACTTGAAGGTTGAGGCAACTTGTCTACTTCTTTGCGGCTCTCCTCTTGCGCTTCAGGCGACGCATACGCTTCTTACGCCACTGAAAATTTTGTTGGTTGAAAACTAAACTCTCGGACAGCCTAATAATATTCGAACAATGAAATCTCACCTTCTCTCTCATGGTTGTTAAGCTGCTTCGAGACGGGAGTCCGTGAACGAAGCCTGAAAACAAAATCATTCTTATATATAAAAAGCCAGAGGGGTATGTCTGTACGTCCGGATGTTCGCACTTTTGGGGTAAGAAGAAAGAAAGAGATCTGGCCCCAAAAAGGTTCGAACCTCACCCCTTGCGAACGACAGGCGCGCGCTCACCCACTGCGCCAGCGGACCACAAGAACAAGTGGGCCTGTTTGCCTACAGGTGTCGACGAGTTTCAGTTATATGGAGCGGCGTAGCCGCGACCAGTGAAAAAAGTGAGGAGCGTAGCGACGAACAGTATAGAGAAGCCTGTTGGAGCGCCGTAGGCGCGAAAAGCAGGCTGGTTATTAAATAAAAACTGTCATTTTTTAGCGAAAAAAAAGTTGCTCGACAACGGCGAAACAACAAAAAAGAAAAATAGAGAACGAGAGTGGGGGAGGAGGTGAAGTGAAGTGATGATGGGTCTCGCAACGAAGACACGGAACCCGCGCTTTTCAAAATAGCTCTTTTTCGCAAAAAAAGTTCAGAGTTTTGTAAAAAGGATTCGAAGCCGGCTTCTTCCATTGGAAAAAAAAATAAACGAAAAAAGGTTTGAACAAATTAGGAGTCTTTGCAAGTTTCTTTTTTTTTCAGAAATAATCATTGGAGAAACAGCGCTATTATCGTGCACTTTCAGTTTTGAAGCAAATTCGAGTTTTCCGATTGTGTTGGTTCTTCAGGTGCAACAAATCTACACGAAATCCCAATTCCAGAAGTTATAAAGAGAAAAAAAAACAAAAATTAAAAACTGGATGATCGGACATTTATAGATATGTAAGTTTCGCTCTAGAAAAATGTTATGAGATACTGGAGAAATAAACCAATATCCGTCTAATTAATAGCCTGGTTTATCGAGATACCCGACTTTGCTAACTGAGAATGAATAATCCACGAGTTAGTTAGAAAGCAGTGAGCCAATATTGCAAGGTGCCCTCTCATTAGTCCATCTGCTTCAGCAATTTATTACGTGAGCTACTCAATGCTTTCACCTCCTGGATAGCTTGTTTGTGCGTATTAAATGACATTGCCACCCGATTCCTGTCAATATAAGTCTATGTCGCCTAATTACCCTCTATTCATGCATCCGTCAGTTCGTTCGAATTCGCTCGTTCATCAGATGACCTCGAAAGATGCAGTTCATCCCTTTAGCTGTGACGTCCTATTTGAGTAATCTGGCCATTAGCGGCTAAAATCAGCAGGATTCTTCTTTTCGTTCGATTTATAATTTATGAATAAATTCAAACCGTGAGATGATACGATTCAACAATCTTCCCCGCTGCGTTCACTGTTCTTCCGCCAATTTCCAATTAATCTTACGTAATCTGTCTTCACCCAACCTTCTCGACCGCTTGTTGGCCTAGTAAAATGTTTTACCCTTTCTGTTTTCTAATATACGGAGATTCTATACGATGCTCTCAGTGTTTCTTTCAAAGTCATTTTCCGGTAATGTTCTGAATTTTTTTGAAAACAAACAGTTCTACAAAAATCTCGAAAAGGTGTAGCAGTCAGTCATCTACTTTCTGCTTCAGAATAGAAATGTTTTCGTCGATTTAGTTATCGAAGTTATCAATATCTTTATCGAGATCAAATTGACCACGAAAGTTTCATTTATCGTATGAATCTATCTTCAATTTTCTGTCTTTGAATGTTTCCGAAGTACACTGATACAACCGACGTTTCTTTCTCATCATTTATATCCGAGTCGATAGATCCGACCGTCAACTTTCTTTTTCTTCCAGTTTTCTTTATTCTAAGCGCCTGGTGTGGGCCACTCGTACATGTTGATATATAGTTGTTCTTTTTCTCCTTCTCTGATCATAGTTGACAAATCTCTCTCCCGTTGCTTCTCCTACTCTTCCTGCAACTCCAATAGATCTATCGGTGTGTTCGATCATCGAAAAGAATTGAATCCATAGTACATATTAAACTACTTTTTGTTGCATCCAAAGTGTGGTGGCGCCTTTCTTTTCCGTCATAGTCGTCGGCGCCCGCTTTTAGTACACTTTTTAATTGAAATTTCTGCATTACGAATTGGGCCTTACTAGTCATCATTGCAATCATTAACAACATCTATATTCTATGGTACACCTTTAAATTCGTGGCAAGTAGAAGTAGATACTTTAAAACGGACTCCCTCATTAAAGTAACTAATTTTCTATGTCTTCGATCTCCTTTAGAGACCGGACAGATGTCCTCATACCGCTTGGTCATTCATTGTTCACATCTGCACGCGACATTCGTTTCATTTTTTCTCTCTTTTAACCATTCGAGAACAACTGGATAGAAACCTCGAAAATCGGAGCTTTGTGTGGTGTTCCCCGCTTACTCCTCCCTAAATTGCAGCCTTACACCTTCGCAGGTGACGGTGACCCTTCTTTATTCTCTATAGACTTCCATCGGCCTTTCACGACAGCTGTTATTTAACTCGCGCTCGAGAAACAGCTGCGAGGATACTGGTGAATTAGGGTGACTTGTTCTAGGCCCAGAAGAAAAAGGAGATTGAGAAGCTTCTTTCTTCAAGAAATGTTTCGAGTGGTCGTTGTTTATATTTGCAGCCGCGAAACCCATTAGTAGCCAACTACCCTCTCTTCCGTCCCCACTTTCTTCGTTTCTTCTTGCTCGTTTTCTTCACTTCGCAACACTAGGATTTATTTCAGTTTGATTTGCCAACCACTATTGACAAGACCAAAATTCACCTCTATTTTCATACCTTGAATGGTGGTCCAAAACAAATGTGTGTTGACAGGTGAACAGAGGTGGAAAAGGCTGAACGGCAGCCACCTCCTCTGTTTTTTTTTCCGTTTTCATCTTCAACTGAAGCTATTTCATCTTCAGGGTAAAACACGATGTCTTCTAGAACGGACAGGAAAACACTTTTCCGTGTTCATTCCAAATTCAATTCTTTTTCTTTCATCTTTTTCTCGCTTTTAGAGTTTGGGAATGAAGTTTGGATTCCCATAGATGATTGTGTGCTCAGCTGCACTTGAATGTGACGTTCATCATTCAAGTATAACTTCTAACATGAATAAAGTTCAACTGATGAATTCTAATAACTGCTCAGTTCTTCATTAACGCCTGACTTCAGCATCTTGCCCAATAAAGGTTTTTGAGTAGGATGTAGTGTGCTCTCTCAGCTACAGATCTCAAATTTCTTTTTTTGTCCAAGCCTCATGTAAAGCAACACAAATTTCTCAGCAAGAACACAAAGATAGCCAGTTTGCTAAAAAAGTTTTCTCCTGGAACCTAAAGTTTCTTGTTATCTTTTCAAAAATAAATGAGCTTTTTCCTTTTTTCTGCATCTACTCTCTATGCCATCTCAGTAATGTATCGGTGCAATAACCTTGGATTCTCAGTTGGGGCTGCGCTGTCGTTTCGGTGTCTATCTGGTTTTTCTTTCGAATTTATTCGAACCGGAAACATACTCTTTTGGCGTTTGACTATGTACTGCTTTGTCGTACTGATCCGATTTTTATTATATCGTTTTTTTGGGTTTTCTCCTTTTTATTTTCTCAATCTTCCGTCTCTTCGAATTCTCACGAAGGTTCCTTGCAATTCAATGCTCAATGCATAAATGGCAGATTGAAAGAATTTATATGCTTTGAAAACATTTCATCTTTGTTAAGTATTCTTTCATGAGCGTCACCACTTCAGCAATACACTTGAGGTGGCACAGAATGAATAGACAGAGGTACTTATTCTTTTATTTCTAGAAAAGTTTCTAGTTCAGAAAAAAGAGTAATAGTCCTTTAAGAAAAGTTATTACTGATTCCAATCACCTAGTAGGTCTTCTCGTGAATGTTTTTCGTGAAGAAGCATTCATATGACTTTTTTTTTCGAATTTCCGTTTTTAGAGAGAGGTAGAGAAAACAATCAAGAAAGCCTTGTTTCGTGTTTCCGATTCTCATACATTAATTCAAACACAAGCATTGTATGGGCTTCTTGAGAACTTATTACATTTTATGTAGCTTTCCTTTTTGTTTTTCAATCTGACAGTTATATATTTCGGATCTCGAGGAGTTTAACTTCTTCTGCTTCTTCTGTGTGGTAAATATTTCTTATAATCGTATATATCCTCAGTTGTGCCCATCTATGCTCTCATCATTTCAAATTTGGACAAGTAAGGCGAATAGAAGAAGTTTTTGGTGAATGAAAAGCTCCTCTCGGGGGCGCCGGCGTTTCTCAGTCTCATCTTTATTCTTCTTTTTCTTCTCACTGACCACCCTATCGAGCCTTCTTCTCAGTTTTCTTGTCAAATTTGTCGCTTCTGTGGACGTCCCCTGTGTTCACGGACGACGCCTAAAAAGTGGCTTCTTGACTTGGAAGTAGTCATTTTTGACGTCGTCTTCCTTCCTTTCTCGGACCTCCGTTTCTTGCTTTCTAGTAATAAAAAATGAGTTCAGCGATGTGTGTGTAATAAGGGACAGCGAGAGAAGAGAAAGACGAGATGACGCCGACGGTGGCTACTCCAAATTTTAAATCCATTCTTTGACATTTTTTGCTCTTTTCTTGCAACAGCAAACCTCTTTTTTGTTTTGACTAATCTTTTGTTGTTCTCGTTAGTTCTAAATATTTTGTCTGCTTTCTCTTCTAATTTTACAATAGTTTTCAAACATTGAGAAAATACTGTAGTCTAGTGATGATTTCAGTTCCAGCATCAGTTCTTACCAAAGTTTTCAGTTGCACAGAAATCTGAGCTGAATAAATACAGAATTCTGAAATGTTCAGTCGTGAAATAATATACCATAATGTGCACCCAGTTTTGCTCGCACTTTCAAAACAAAAGTGTAATCTCTTTCTTGATGACCCGTGACCACATTGTTCGTATTCCACTTTTTGTGCACATTGTCTCCCGGCTCATATCGGGTTCCTGCCTTACTTGTTTGTGTGCTCACCCCTAGTCCAATACCTGTGCACAATGTGCTCGCCCTTATTTTCATAGCCTCACAGTGCGTGAAGGATGGCTCATGGCTTCCTCATTGGCACACTCTCCATGGATTTCCGCATCTTTTTCTGTATGCAACAACGCGCATCTTTCTGCGTACTATCCTTTACTATCAAAGTAAAAAACGATTCCTTGACACCGTCACGTCAAAATGCACAACAGGGGGCCCGCTGACTCCGCCCCCTCCAACATTTGCATTTTAAGCTGTTTCAGCTGTTTTTACATGTTTTTTTCCAGTTTTTCTTAATTCTCTTGACAAAAATATGAATTTTATTGCTAATTATGTTACAAAAATGCACAAAAACTCGAGCAATTCTGAAATTGCAGTCAGAAATGGTCAATCTATGTTTTTTCTCTATTTCTGGTTTTATTTCTATTTTTTGTGCATTTTTGTATCATAATTAGCAATAAAATTCATATTTTTGTCAAGAGAAATAAGAAAAACTGGAAAAAAACATGTAAAAACAGCTGAAACAGCTAAAAATGCAAATGTTGGAGGGGGCGGAGTCAGCGGGCCCCCTGTTGTGCATTTTGACGTGACGGTGTCAGGGAATCGTTTTTTACTTTGATAGTATTTATATTACATTTTGTACATATCTCTTGGGGTGAGGCCTCCAGCTTATGCAAATAAAGGTGATTCTGGATGATCAACCCAACGCATTTTATTTTTTGTTGTTTTATGTTTCAAATTCATATATGTTTTCACCGATCGGTAAATTTTTTGTTACGTTAAACTTTTTATTGGCGGAAGAATGTCAAAGAACGGGCGTGAAATCTCTGGAAGAGCCGTTCTGGAACGTAACCTTGTTCACATTTATATAAATCTGGGACGTAAGCTCACATAATTTTCTATTCTGACAATTTGCATACATGTGTGTTCAAATTTATACCTTCTCGTAATCACTGACAACATGAACTGTTATTTACTTGTTGAATTAGTAGGGTTCCCTCCCTTCACGACCAGCTTACTGAAGTATTAACAGACAGTTTTTTGGTCGCTCCTCTCGTTTCTTCTCAGCGGAGGTTTTGTTTATCATTCGTTCTCTCTGGCTGCTTTTTCTGTGGTATACAGCTCGATTGAAGCGGCCTTTTTTGCATTGGTCGAGGCTGACTTTTACTGCAAAGTTCATGTTACTGCATAACTTTGCGGCGTCTTTATGACCCTCTATTGTTGAATAAACACAAAGGTGTGTCGAATCTTACTATTATTTTGCTGTTCTTCTTTCATCAAACAGTTCTTATATTTTCTCAATTACGACTTTTCACCAACCAAAAGTTTTCAATAATTAGACAAAGGCTTTTCCCACGAGATGGGTCTTTGTATCTTAAAGAGACTCCATCCCTGTTTTTTATTCGTTTTTCGCTGGCTCCTTCTCTCCTCGTCACATTTACATAATCCACTGGAATTTTTCTCTAATTCTCACTACATCACATCCCCTTTGGTGTACATTTGTCCGTTTTATCTGTTTGTCTCATCATGCCCAAATATCTAGCAAAAAGTTTTGGATCTGATGCACACAGACGTCCTCCTAAACACGTCGGTTTCTTTTCTTCGTTTTTGAGTGAAACTTCTCAACTTTCAGAATGGACCCGGATGCAGAGTTTAATCTGCTAACGACGCTCTATCAGAGTGTCGTTCACGATATGAAACACACATATCCAGGATGGGATGCATTAAGTCAGAAAGCTCAGAAGCTGGGGGCACAACTCAGGGCAACCGCACAATGCATATCGGCGTTTACAGAAGCTGTGCAGACAGTGTGCGACAATGCTAATAACTTGAAAGGTATAGTGACCTCTACGGTTAAAGTTCCAAGAAAAGATATTTTCAGGTGCATCGAGGGATGTTGGAGCTTGTGTCACACGTGTTTGTATCAAACAAAGAGCAATTGAGAATAGAATGAGATCCTGGGCAGATGCTCTTTGTGAAGAGCTAGCTATCAGTTTGCAACAGCGAGGGAATTACTGGAAAGGTAGATGTCATGAAATGGATAAAATGGCTTCGAAACACGTGAAAAAAGTACGTGCTCGGAAACAGAGACCTGATGTAACTGCGATGAACGAACAAAGAGAAATATGTACGAAAGTGCTCACAGAACAAAGAACCCAGTTTTCTTTTTTTATCGGTACTCTAATGCCTGTTCTCAATGCTCAAATGAACATGCTTGATGAAGGATCTCATTTAAGACAAGTTGTTGAGAATTTGGATAGTACTGTTAAGCATGTTGATACAGAGCAGTTAGTTTCATCTATAGTTTCCGACATTGCTCAAGGACCAGATTCTGCCTGGAAGCAGTGCTTAGCGCAAGCTGGGAATAAATGGAGATCAAGCGAAGACGGTTATTCGTGTATGGGATCGATTCGAGACTTATCCACACGAGCAACAACACCTGCGAGTAATTTCTCTTCTGAAGATGGGATGCATACTCTTACTACCAATGGATCTGTCGGAGCTACAAGGTCTATTTCTACTTCATGTACAAGAAATCTTCCACATATGACCAGCACCAATATGGAGTCCTCCGCAAGTTCAGTCGTGTCATGTTCATCTCGATATTCAAAACCTCCCTTACAACGTAGGAATAGTGAGAAAAGTATTGGTCACTATTCAATGTCATCTCCAAATACTGATGGATCCTTTTCATGTTTGAATTTAATTGGGAATGGTACAGGAAATTCCTCATCGAACACAATTACTGACATGTCTCAATACCAACAGAACGGACACCATCAACCGATTGGGCGTGTTAATTCCACAGTTAGCAACGGAATTCATTCTAACTCCCCACCTGCTTATCAACAATATATCAACCAACGAACACAACAAAATGGTGGAAGCATACCTAGACCACAAAATTTGGCATTTGAGAAGCATGTAAGTTTTTTCATCAAGAATTTCAACTTTAGAACATACTGCACACTAAATAAATTAATTGGGAACTATTGTTTTAATCTGTATGGTATTTACAGAGTGGTACCAACCATGGAATTGGTGCCAAACCTACTGCTTATCATCCTGCTACTCCTGCCACTTCTTCAGGAGGGCAACTAGAAATGTCATCTGGAAGCTCTGGAACTTCTTCGAGTGCTTTTCTGATTTCTGAAGCTTGTCGAGATATAGATCAATTAGGAAGTGACCTTGAAAACTACGGAAGCATTCAAGATCCCACTAGATATTTCCTGCATGATGCAACACTTAATAATCAAAAGAATGGGGCCTGCACGGCCACCGCAGCTAATGTAGCAGCAATGATACAACGAAGGGCATCTCACGCCGGAGAGTATGCAGGGCAATCATTCATAGTTGATCAAGGAAAACGGGCATCAGTTTCCATGTTAGGAAGTTCCAATCCGAGCAACTATGGAGGGATAAATCATCCACAGCCTCCTCATCAGATGCAGAATCAACCAGTCCGAATGAGAACGAGTGAGTTACTGATTTAAGATGTCCTTGAACAATTTGTTCCGTTCATCGACGAAGAACGTCGTTGTACATTACAAGCATTTGCAGCTTCCGCGTCTCGGCCTCCACCACCTGCTCGTCGTTCTTCGCAGATTACCGCCGCCACTCCAACAGCTCCTTCAGTTGCTGAACAACGAATGAACGGATCTATGGGAAGCCGCCAATCTCTTGACTCTGCTGGGCTCTAAGTTTTTTGGTCGCTCCTCTCGTTTCTTCTCAGCGGAGGTTTTGTTTATCATTCGTTCTCTCTGGCTGCTTTTTCTGTGGTATACAGCTCGATTGAAGCGGCCTTTTTTGCATTGGTCGAGGCTGACTTTTACTGCAAAGTTCATGTTACTGCATAACTTTGCGGCGTCTTTATGACCCTCTATTGTTGAATAAACACAAAGGTGTGTCGAATCTTACTATTATTGCTGCAAAGCTTCGAATCTGAGTATAATTAACCTATTGTCAATATTTAGAGTTTGATATCAATACGGGCTCCAATCTCTTTTTTGTTTTCCTTTTTCGTTTTTCTTCCCATTCTCATGTTGAATAACATTCGTACTGTATAAAAAGCATGCCGCTTATCGCCTTTTCCCCGAGTTGCTCATATTTTGTATGTATACGATATGAAACAGTGTTGAATAGTTTATCATGAATTTTATTCATCGTTCTATCACATATCGTTGTGTTGATAATACACACTCATAGTTACTCTTATGTAACATGCGAACAAATAAGAAAATCCAATAGGGATGCGTTAAACTTTTGAAGTATTCCTTTTTTAAATCTGTCAAAAACTGTTTTTATTTGTCAGCTGATAAATTATTCACTCATTTCACAATCGTATCCTTTACTGAAGTGGAAATGATTCATCTTATTGTGTGACGTCATACATCTGTTTTCGGCTCCTCCTCTCACAACATTTTCATTCGACAGTCTGCGTCTCCGCAGTACTCCACATTTCTCGCATCCTTCTTATTTCACTCACAACTTTTACTCGTTTCCAGTTATCGTCTTGATGGCCTTCCAACAACCGAATTTGCAACAGATTTTCAGCTCTGTAGACAAGGACAGGTTTGTACCGATAGTTTAAAAAATTAATGAAACTCATTTTCTCGATATTTAGATCTGGTCAAATCAGTTCTGACGAGCTGCAGCGTGCTCTCTCGAATGGAACATGGAATCCGTTCAATCCAGAAACATGTCGATTGATGATCGGAATGTTTGATTCAAACGGAGACGGAGCGATCAACTTCAATGAGTTTCAGGTGAATAATACTATATTTCTATGATGTCATTTGTTTGTTTTTGTAAACAATTGAACCAAAAATCATACACAATTTTTCAATTGAAAAGAACCATGTCAAAAATTTAAGGCCTTGTGGAGATACATCAATGACTGGACCAACTGCTTCCGCGGTTTTGATACCGATGGTTCCGGAAATATTGACAAAACTGAACTCACGAATGCTCTCACCCAATTCGGTACGAAAAATAATAAGATTTTTGTAATATTTAGCTTGATTGCAGGTTATCGTCTCTCCCCACAATTCTACAATATTCTTATGCACAAATTTGATCGTTCGCACAGCAACCGAATCAACTTTGACGACTTCATTCAGCTCTGCGTCGTTCTCCAAACTTTGACTGCTGCGTTTAGGTCTGTCAACTTTTATGTAATCCCATTTTACTTTGATTATAATTTTCAGAGACGTCGACACGGATCGCGACGGAGTCATCACTGTTGGCTACGAGCAGTTCCTGACAATGGTCTTTTCCTTGAAAATGTGATTTTGAGATACATTAGTGAAACGATGAATCCGCTTTTTACCTAACACCTAGTACCCTATTCATATTATTCTCGATACCGTTAAATTTTAAAACTCAAAATTTTCCAGGTAGCTCGAAGTGTATTCAATCGTCTGGGTTGATCTGTGATTTGCCGTTTCTCATGCTCTCTTACCGCATCATTTCGATTCAATGTCGTTAACAAATAATAAATGATTTTGAAAATTTTAAATTGAAGTATTCATCATATCGAGTATCAGAGTGAATATTTTTAGATGGATTGCGAAAAATCATGTTACGTAAAAAATTAAATAACAGAGAAAGTGTCTTCGTCGAGGGTGGTGTAGGCCATTCCGCACTCAATCATCTCGGAGAGACATTTGCGCAACTCGTTGATGTTCTTCTCCTGAAGTTGCTCTGCGATCCAATGAATGTTCGATCCTTCTTCACGAGCTTCAACTCCAACTGCTTTCAGGACAGCTTCAATGCGCTCCTTAAGGCTGCTTTCTGCTTTGATTTGTGCTTGTGCTGGATACAATCTATCCTTGTTTTCCGATTTTACTCCGGTTTGCACTTGTTGTCCTCCTCTGCTCTTTGGAAGAGCTAGCATTCCCTGGAATCTTCTCGAGAAGTCATCTGACTTGAGTCTGTCGTTCATGTTCTTTTGGAAGAAAAGGCGAGCTGCCTCAGCTTCAAGCTGGAAGATTGTATAGTCCTTGTCATCCGTGAGCGGTGTGATATTGAATAGCATGATAGCTGAAGGAAACGAAATCAAAACTGCCGGATGTGGTTAAAAACTAACTGTTTCCGCCATCGAAACTCTTCAACTTTCCAATTGCGCGAACACGAGATCCTTCGACAATCAATGAGCTATCGAAATTGCTTCCCTCGCTGTCGTATTTAAGTGCACGATATTCCATGTTCTCGTTTTCAGGATCACAAAGATCGTAAGTGTAAGAAGTTCCATCTTGTTGAATTTCTTTGACCTGCCCGACAGTCAGCACCTAAATTTGGAATTATTGAAAGAATAATGAATGTTGATAACTCTTACAGTGGCGAATCGAAAGTTGCCAATAACGTACTTATCGTCATGAGCCGAAAAGTTTTCGAGAAGTTTCGAAATAGTTACTGGCACAGGGAGTCTATCTCCAAGAGTCGTGGTCTTTGAGTCCTGCAAGTTTGACAGTACAATAGACAGAAATCTTTAAAACAAATTTCTTACGGGCTTCCTATCGGTCATAAACGAAGATTCTCCTCCAGCCCATCCAGCACCGTTCTCGTGATCAGTTGTCTCGCTCCACATGGTTAGTAAATTCTGAATTGAATTCTATTTAAAGATCGAGGCGAGAAGCAAATGTTTAAAGTGGCTTCGCTCTTCTATAGAAAATGTGAGTGGCGAAAACGTTTCAAACGAACGATTTCGCGCGTTCACTAGAGCGCGCCTGCAGCTTTTTATAAAGTTTTGAAAACTGAAAGCCATTAAATGTGGCTAGAATGTTGAGAAAAAAAGAAAAAAAAAGCAAAAAACTGGAAGCTCGTCAAGCCGTTTTATATAACGGTTTCGTGACAGAGAAAGACGCAGGAAAAAAATAGAAAAAAAAGGAAATTAAAAAAAAACTACAGTAATTCTGTAGCGGATAACGGAACACTGCCCCCTGCTCAACAAAGATCTCGAATAGAAAACCGTAGCTGAAAAATTTGATCTTCTTCAATTTTTTGCGGGAATTCCCAAATTTTCTAGTTGTTTTGTTGTTCTCTGAGATAATGGTTGGGTCAGTCGCACTCAGTCAGTCATTCATTCAGCAAATTTTTCATCCGCTTATTGAATACAACCAGACGGTTTCCGGCGCTTCGCGCCTCAACCGCCTGGCTTTCGCTGGGGAACGCGATTTTGACTATGTGCATAGATAGCACAGAGCTTATCAGTGATCTTATCAAAAAACGGAAAAGACGGGCATCATCCCGTTAGCATTCTCTATCGATCAGTCAAAATTTTATGAAAATCGGTTCAGTATGAGCCTCGCTAGGGCCAGCGCCGGACGGACAAACACACATACAGAATCTTTGTGGTAATAATAGTAAAGATTTTCTAATTTCCTCCAATTCAGAATGCTTCTGAAGCCAGTCCTTCTCTTGGCTCTTCTCGTTGCCTCTGTAAACGCACAGTATGGCATTGCTGGGATGTACGAGAATCTCCCTCTTGAAAGCACAACGACAGAAGCGTCGGGAGATGGTTCTGGATATGACAACGGAAACGATGGCGTGTTCGCTTCAGGCGCTGATGCAGTAACTATCGATACCGATTGCTCAACGAAGGAAGACGGACTTTACGCAATTGGGGGTTGCTCACCACAGTTCTTGACTTGCTCCGGAGGTAAGAAAAAATGTGCACTTTTTGAAAAAAAAATTTGCTGCAGGAATTGCCAGGATCATGGACTGCCCAGCCGATCTCATTTATGACCACCGCATTGTTGCCTGTGAATATTCGAAGAACGTTCCAGAATGCAGCGGTGTCCCTCAAGATGTGGTCTCATCCCAATCCTATGGACCAACTGAAGACGTCACTGCTCCGGCCGAGACTACCGCCAATCCATATGCCCCAGTTGTCGTTGAAACAACAACAGGGCCAGCCGAAGACGTCACTGCTCCGGCCGTGACTACCGCCAATCCATATGCCCCAGTTGTCGTTGAAACAACAACAGGACCAGCTGAAGATGTTACTGCTCCAGTCAAGACTACCATCAATCCATATACTCCAGTAGTTGAAACAACGACAGGACCATCAGAAGATGTTACTGCTCCGGCCGAGACCACCGCCAATCCATATGCCCCAGTTGTCGTTGAAACAACAACAGGGCCAGCCGAAGACGTCACTGCTCCGGCCGTGACTACCGTCAATCCATATGCTCCAGTTGTTGAAACAACAACAGGACCATCTGAAGATGTTACTGCTCCGGCCGAGACCATCGCCAATCCGTATGCTCCAGTTGTCGTTGAAACAACAACAGGGCCAGCTGAAGACGTCACTGCTCCGGCCGAGACCACCGTCAATCCATATGCTCCAGTTGTTGAAACAACAACAGGACCATCTGAAGATGTTACTGCTCCGGCCGAGACCATCGCCAATCCGTATGCTCCAGTTGTCGTTGAAACAACAACAGGGCCAGCTGAAGACGTCACTGCTCCGGCCGAGACCACCGTCAATCCATATGCTCCAGTTGTTGAAACAACAACAGGACCATCTGAAGATGTTACTGTTCCGGCCGAGACTACCATCAACACTTATGCTCCAGTCGAGGTTGAATCAACAACAACAAGTCCCACTGCAGATGTAACATCACCAACCGAAGCCACTGCCTACCCGTACGCACCTGTTGATGTTATCACGACGACTGCTCCAGCTAACGATGAACCAGTTACTCGTGTGGCAGTTGAGAGATTATGTGCTGAAAAAGAAGACGGTTTCTACTCGTTCGGTGAGTGCAGCGACCACTACATCGCTTGTACCAACGGATACGCGGTCCCAATGCAGTGTCCAGCAAAACTCGCTTTCGACGAAGCTCGTGTTATCTGTGATTACACAATGAATGTTCCAGAGTGTCAAAACCGGCTTTCTGGATATGATGAAGGATCAGCCGAAGAAACGACCACTGAGGCGTCTGGAGAACTCCCATACAGCAGCGGTTATGGGTATGAGGAGACTACGACTATTGAGGAAGACACTACATCTACTGAAGGATACACACCATACTAATCCTGACAACTAATTGATTAATTGCTGTATAATGTATTATATTTTGTGCATCCACTAAAATAAATTGCTTGAATCTGTCAACCACGTTCCTTGTTATTTTCAGAATCTTAAAATTCTACGATACTGTTCTACTTCCGATTGTGATTGAGTCGCCGATACTGAAGCTTCTCCAAGAACCCTGATTTTCGTGGGGTAGACAACACGTATTCTATTTCTGTTGGAGGTCTGAGTAGCTTCTTCAGTCGTGAAACCGAAAGGTTGGAGATCCTGTGGTTGAAAATATGAGCAAGTTCAAAATAACAAAAAAGTGAAATGGAGTCAGGTTGAAAGTTTTTAATGAAATGTATATTAAACATATTCCTAAACTTTTAGCTGACAGTTCTTTGATACCAATATCTGTCCATGACTTACACCATCAGTTCCGCTATTATGGATGTCCTTCTCTGAACTTCCCAACTCTGTCGATAAATAAAATAAGTGGTCACAACAAGCAGTTTTACACGCGTTTATTTTGCAGGCAATCTATACAGGAATTACAATGGCAAGGATAGATAAAACAATTGATTCAACAATGTCAGAACTAACTACAAATAAGGGAAATTAGAATAAACCAACTCTTTTTCGTGCTTCGTTCTGCTTCCAAGCTTTCTGTGCATAAAACTCTGTTCTCCCTATTCCGAAGGCTTTAATAAAGTCATCTTCAGTAAGGTAACTTTCAAGGCGTCGCAAGTCCATTCCAGTTGGAAGGTTGACCCGCTCTTTCAATTCTTCTAATGAAAACGTTTTGCATCTCTCCTTTAGAAGTTCTTTTGCATCCCGTTGTTCCATAACAGTTTCTACGTCGAAATCTCGCCATTTCATGAAAAGAGCTCTGAATTGCTCAGGTTCTGCACCTTTATAGACAACTTTTGCAGGGCCCTTCCTTTCTAACCAATACTTTTCAACGACCTTCAGAGTGAACGTTGTAACCACTTCTTCAGACCATAACCAAAGTGCTTCACCAACATCAATTAGAATCGTTTCTGAGAGAATCTTGAAAAAAAAAACCCGGAATATACTAATTTTTTGTAGTTGGATCATACCTGCTGAGAAAAAGTGAATGCGCTATCCCTGTGACCGCTCAAATGGCTAACTTGCTCTGATTCGTTTTCGAATATTCTCCAAACTCGCATAGATCGTTTCCGTCCAATAGAACTGACCCAGTTGCGTGTCATCTTATCACCTTCCACCTCTACCTCAGCTTTTCCAGAGCATCCAGCTACTTGTCTCAAATGCTCAGCATGTTTCAATACGAAATGAACTTGTTCAGGGGAACAGTTGGCACCGCATACAACAGCTGGACCACCAGCCAATGTTTCGACATAGGCTGCATGAGATCTAAGATTACAGTCCAAGTCAATGACTTCTCGTAAACTTGTTTCCTGAGGGTTTCCACCGACTACTACGTAACGTCTTAGAGGCTTTTCAGCGGAAACATCACTGCTCACCATAAACTTCCCATCGAACAAAGCCAGGAAAAGTGCTGGTTCGTTTCCATCGGTTATTCTGATTCTAGGACTATTATCACGATCGATCTCTTTAATGCGGAGAGCGCAAAGGCCATGTTGTTTCGGAGTTGTGTTCTCACCAAGCCAGTAGAAAAAGGAGATCCGAGATCTTCCAGTTTCCCGCTCCTCTTCTTTTCCGGTTTTAATTCGACGAACGCCAGATTTTTGTATTCTGTATTGCCAACGGAAAACATAACATCTTTTAGAATCAAAGTGGTTGGTGAACTCTATGCTTTGAAGATTTTCTCCTCTCAAGATCCAAAGTGATCTATCTTCGCTGATAACATTATGCATTTTTCTATCAATTTCTTGGTCTTCAAGCATCAAAAGAGGATCAACTTCTTGTTCCTGCAACATTCTCCGAACAAGAAAATCAACATCCTCGTCTTGGTTTACTATTTTTACATCTTCGTAGGTTTTTAACTCCGGATTCTTTTTAGAAAACAGAGGTTTTGGCTTGCATGTTGTAATCACTTCTCGAGTTTCTGGCCAGTCGTAGAATTTAGATTTGAACAAAGTATCCTGAAATCATGGATGGCTTGAACTTTTTTAGAATTTTGAAACTCACGAGAACACCTTGGTGAATTTTTCGAAAGAGAGTCCATTCAGGTCGCACATCAGTATCGAGAGAATCTGTATCTCCTAGAAGCGCCTTCCCGTTTTTCACTGGTTTTTTCAAGAGTTGTTTTGCATACTCCACGGCGTAAGCTGTGCTAACTTTGCTAGAGTATCTGCCAGTCCAAACATATATTTCACTTCCAAAATCAAAAATGAGAACTTCATTGGGTTGCATTATACTATACGATAATTTTTCTCTTCTGCTACATGTTTCAGCACTTCGATCATCAGTGATTCGTAAAACAAGATTCAGTTTTGAAATTGTTGTCTCGTATGGTTCTACCGACGATTGGCAATTGTGGTTCTCAGACGGCACCGAATTTTCGGAACAGTATAACAATTTCGATAAAACGTACTTGTTATTCATGTTCACAGTCGTAATTGATTCAGCGCTACAATTCAAATCCGTTTTCCCGAGAATTTCAATGCACAACTGCGATGCCTTTGTTTTCTCCAAAATATTACTCATAGATCCCTCGTACTTTATCAAATTCTGTTGATGGACAACCACGAAGCAAGCATGCTCATGAATGGATGATATTGCTGGAGCAACCAACCGAACGTCAACGTGTTTCACTCCGCGTATTTGAATGAGCATAACTTCTGGATACGATGACACTCTGGTAGGACTTTTGAGGAGCTGTTTAGCTCCGCGAATTGCTGCAATGGCCTGAGCTTGTGTTTCCAATTTCTCAGGTTCTTCCTCATTCACTACGAAGGCTTCTTTGTCAATTTTAACAGCTTCGAGATGAGTTCTATCATCAAAACTTTCATACTTGCCAGCTCTTTTCCTGTTTGGAGCACGTGGTCTGCTGACAGATTTTAGCCTGAAAAAAAGTATGGAAAATAAATGACTACTACGAGCAACATACATAGGTGTCGCTTTGGAAGTTATTGCATCTAAGTCTATACCGTTCGATTCCGTTGTTGGATGAGTAGAGGTTTCTGATCTTGAAAGCTTTTGGCTGTTTCCGAAAAACTTCTTAAGGCCACACGCAATGTCACAAGCTGAAATGAAGAACATTCAAAGGATACTGCAAATGGATATTCTACGTTTTTCTTGAACGGGAAGACACTGTGGTCGATTTAGTTGTTGCGCTCGTTGAAAAATAGGTAAATCTTGTATAACATTTGCACTTGTCCGTCTTAGTAAAGCTGGTGGATTATGTTTAGTTGGACGGCTTTTCCATTGCTCGGCACTCTCAAATAATATTTTTTGCGTATTTATTTCACTATTGGAAACGACTTACATTATTCAATGAAGCTAATCTATCTTTAAGACTGATTTCAGCTAAAGCTACCTCTACATGCTTCTTTTCGTAAGTTGAACTACGTTGAAGTGACTCTTGTAACTGGGCGATCATCAAATGATCTGAAAATGAAATGATGAATGATATAAAAGCAGGAGGAATAGGCTAATAAATTAAACAACTGTGTTAGACTGGGTCTGTTTGAGAATAAAAGCGTGGCGGGCGTGTGAGGAAAAATGAGGGGAAGTTAGAATGAGGTAGTGTAACAGAAAGAAAAAGGCATGGTGTGGAATCGGCAAATTATCATGAATAAAAAAACGATCAACAGCTTGAATATTGTAACTATTGTTATCACGAAGATAGTGTTCGAATGAGAAGATCAATGAATGAACATGGTGGCGAACGAGTCTTCTTTTAGGCGACCTAGCCACTTACTCAACTTAGGACAGTTTCAACTGAAAAGGGAAAAAGGGGAAGAACCGACATATGAAGAACAAAGGAAACAGTGTGACTGGTTTCATAAAGTTTGCGGAAATTGAATCACAGTATTTCAAGAAAAATGGGTTCGGCTGTCTGGAAATCGTACCTTGATGAAAACAAGTTTTGGTTATAGATAGGATAGTTGAGAATGAGTTACTATGTATATATTTAGTTATTCAAAGCTGAATAAACATGAGTATGAACGTTGTAATCAATGAACGTTCAAAGTAATCATCTCTTTGGGACTGTAGCAATTGATACACTGAAATCTGATCTTAAGCTGACAAATGTGTCTAGAGCACTTCAATTTGTTCGGCTCATCGATTGGAGAATGGCGAAAGCGGGAAATGGGAGGAAAGAGAAACGCATTCTTTTTTTGTTTTTCTTCTTCCTTTGAATCATCCGGTCCCGCTCCATTCTCCTTTTCTTGGTTCAATTTTCTCCTCTTGCCGACTGACGTGTCATTTCCTATGAAAACATTATTCACGAACAGAAAAAAAAGAGGGCAAAAAAACAGAAAGTATAAGAACCAAGACGAGAAACGACAGCGAGCTTCCACGACTCCCACTATTTTTTTATGCGTCGCAACCCGAAAAAGAAGAAAGAAACGTTAAGGAGGAGGGGAGAAGAAAATGAGCAAAAGCGGAAGCAGTAAAATTGAGAATTGAATGGAAAGAAGAGCAAGAATAGGATGAATGGCAATATAAGCAGTGCGAGTAGCCACCCGGTTTGAAAAGCGATATGCGTATGTTCATGTGGTAACAAAGAATGCACCTGCTGCTCAAATATTGCAGGTTCATTATTGATGAAATTCACTGCTGACGGACGGATGGACACGTCAATGATCACATACTCATAGAAACACATACACATTCTTTTTCAAGGACGCTTCTATTATTGAGTGCGTTTTGAAATTTTGATGTGGTAGAATTGAGCGACCTGTGTTGAGGAGAATGGACACTAATCCCGAAGAAGCAGTTAGATGAATATCAGATTGAGATAGAATTGTTGCAATACGGAAACCTCTTTCTTCTTTCTTTCTTTCTTTCTATTTCGCTCGCTTGTTGATTTTGAAAATGAAATTTTGGAAACAAAACGGGGTTATTGTCGAACTAGGGGATAGTCCAGAAAACCGAGAGACGCAGGAATACTGGGCCGGTAGATTATTATAGGGAATGGTGAAAGTGGAAGGAAAATTGGGTGAAATGAGATAAGATAAATGAAAATGGGGAAATAAAATGGAAGATAATGCTAAACTCAACTAGTGTTAATTCTGTTTTCAAAGAAAACTGAACGTCAACCTCAGTTTCTACGCAGAGTGTCAAATAAAAGTGAGGACGGCAACAATAATATTGTTAAGGCAGGAAATATAATGTTTGCCTGGCCCGGAATGAATAGAGGAGAAAAAGAAAAACTTAGGTGATACTAATTCTGACCAATGACTCGTGGGGATTTTCATTTGAGAGGAAAGAAAAGAAACTGAGAACTGACGAACTTTCAAAGATTTTTTTCAGAAATGAAAAAGAGAATCAAAGAAACTATAGAAAATTAGGAAAGAACTGGCGGGAACAATGACTGGATCAGCCGAGTCGGGAAGAGCCTGTGTAGACGGACACAAACTGTTTGACGACTAAACACGCGGAACTCAGGAACAGCAGAAATCAAGAAAAGAGAATTAGAAAGAGCAGAGTGGATGGATTCTCATGAACACACAGGTGTCAATAAAATGGACACAATTTCTTGTTCTCCCTACATAAGCTGTCTTTTATATACAGTCGTGTGGTTTGAGTTCTTACATGAAGATCAAGAACTGACCACTTCCTAAGTTATCTAGAACACAGCAAAAGTATCCATTCAGTTCTGAAGAATCTGAATAAACTTCTCAGAATTTTATAATTGAAAACACTTCAGCGTACTACTTGAGACGTTTTCGGCTGCATCCTATTGACTTTTCGAATTCTATTATTATGATTGTCGTGAGGCAGAAGAATATACTACGAGTTCATGTAGGGTCAGAAGGCCAACAAGAAAATCACTGGCTTCTTTACCTCTTGTTTTGAAAACTGTTTTTGTTCGCGAGGTGAGGCGAGAGCGATTAAACTGTTTCAAGGAAATATCTTATAATTATGACGTGTTTGCGAATACAAGCCCGAGTTTAAACTTAGATTTTTTGAAGCTATACGAAAGGAATGCATCAGAAACTACTTTGAATAGACTTCTCATAAATTAAAAAAACTCATCAGAATAGTGAAGTCTTGACTTAAGTCTGTAATATCCAAGAAGCAGAAGAGCGACGGATTGCGGCGAAGACGGCTGTCACAATCTGTAAATGAAAAATTTTCATCGTAGACAAGAGATGCAGATACTCACAGAAAATAATAGAAGTTAGTTGTTAAGTATTTGGAAATTTTGTATAGACGAGATCGAGAATAAGCTATATTGAATTGGAATAAGTTTGTACTTGGCGCGAGAACGACGTCAGAAACGGCAAGTGCGCTCTACTGCACGAACGGATTGTCTTCAAATTTTTCTAGGGAAACTTTTTCCTAATTTTTTCATAACATCTTTAATCGCCGCCAATCTAATCAATTCGCCATTCAATATTCAGTGGTGATTACAAATTAATCACAGCAAGGCCTGAAAAATTTTGACTTTTGGTTAAAATAAGACCATTAAAACCAAGCATGAGTTGTATTGTCCGAATCCTCCTTCGTAACATCCATTCATCAGAAGATTCCGTTGAGACAAAGAGTAAATAAACCGAACGAGCTAACACTGTAAGATGGGCAATGTTGTTGTTTGTTACTCAGCCACTCACTACAGTAGACAGTGCGCAAAGATCGTCCTAGGCGACAAGACGATCGTGTGTGCGAACACCTTGTCGCTCACCACTTGACGCCTTGGTTTGCACACTTCCTCGCCGCCTCAACGACTGACCGCTTCCTCTCAAGTGAGTGACCGGCCAGCGCCTCACCCGCATTTTTTTACACCTGACAAGCTTTCCCTATGGTTTTGGCTCTGAACTTGCGATCTTCTTTTCTTTCACCATATCGCAAGTTTACTTGACCTGATAGACAGTTTATTCCCTCCTTACTGCCCCCAAATTTTGAAAATGAGAAACATTGAACGAAATCTGTATTATTCGAAATGTTCAACGACCTCCTCCCGCTTGCGCAGATTCATGTCCAACGTCTACGTCTCAGTTCATCAACGTGTTATTTCACTGAACATCTCCGCCACATTAGGCACTATTTCGTCAAGTTTCATATCTTTCACTGTCCCTCCTTTCATTCTGGATGTACGTACGTCCGTTCGTTTTCTCCAGTACACTTTCTTCTCCTGAATACTCCGAAACAACTACGGTTGTTCGCATTCCTGACGATGTCGGTGTTGTTGTTATTCACGATTTGCGTAATCGCGTCGCATCTTCAACATTTCGTTCTCTATTCTATCCGTTTACCTTTTGTTCCGGCTGCTTTCGAATTCAATTTTTATTTTCCATTTAAAGCTTCAGGTTATGTATTTTATAACAACCATAATTGGAATGAACTGATACTTCTGGCTTCTGTTTCTTATGTCTTGAAGCTTGAAGTCTGACAAACTAATTTATGAAAATGATTCCATGTTCTTTTAGTTTTGATTGATCTGCGCAATTCAGTCCAACGAATAAACAATTTTAATGTAAAATTCAAACAATCACAGGGATTTATTGTTTCCGAAAAAAAAAGAAATTGTGATAATAAAAGTATTAGGAAAAACTATATACGCAATAAATTTAGCAGCTGTGAATAGGCATGGTAGTATTACTCATCTACATTGGGCACGTACAAACAATATGCTACTTCTTCATGCGTCTGTTCTCTCTTAAGTGTAACCGCTTCAATCATTGAGGCGCTTTCTCTTCACCTTTCTGCGCCTCTTCGCCTCTCTGTCGTTCTATGTGTGCGACTGCGAATATTTGAATTTGGCGCTATCGGCCGGAGGGGCTGCTGCGTAACATGTCGACCATCGTCCGGTATGTTCGCTCTCATGAGTGGAGCGATGTCAGCAGCCTTCAATTGCACCCTCATCCATCGCCCATTACTTGAACCCCGCTTCTTCCGAATACTTTGGTTAACGATCGTCTTTTTCTGTGTCTTCTCGGAAGCAATTTCGTTCTCAACCTCAAACAGTACATTTTCCTATTCATTTCGTATCCAGCTTTTATTATCGTTTCTCTCAATCCGTGCGCTCGGTTCTGCCGGGTAGCAAATAAAAGCAAACATGCAAAAACATTGTGGAATCTCTGATTTATTTTCTTCCGTTTCACCAAATTTCGGTTTTAGCACTCTAAATCGTTTCCTTTCTTATTCATGGACCTGTATTGACTCTTTACTTTCTTGTTTACTTTTTCAGTTCTCGTCTGATGAATCACACATTCGTTTCCGGAAAAAGGTCACATGGCCTAAATTGCTCTTTTCCTATGCCACTCGTCCACGTAGCTTATAAGGAACTCTTTTTTCAATATTTGAAACAGCAACGCCAATTTCGTAACACAAAATGATAAGAAATACTCGCTCCTTGTTGTGCTCGTTATTTTGTTGCGCTCTGGTCGTTTCAAAACCATGTGATCGGAAATTCCTTTAGCTCTGGTGGGAAACTGGGAGATTTCAATCATCCAATCCCTACCAACATCCGGAGCATGGGCCCACATAAAAGCCACCTCCGAAACCTTGTCATAATCAGAATTCCATAGGAGTGACATAATTTTTACACAATAGTTTTGTTCCTTCTTCATTCTTTTTCTCACAAATTCCTGAAAGCAGATTGTTTTTGTTCTCTTCTTTTTTAAAGTTTCGTTCTTTTTTGTTACATAAGCAAATTCTCTACATTGCGTTGCTCCTGAATGTTTTTCACCAGGTCTAGTTTTTTTTTTCCAGAAAGCAGTTCAGCTCCTTTTCGCCTTGCAAAATACGATCTTGCGGACGAAAATTGAGCTGAAAAAATGGAGCAAGATGAGCTTCTTCAGCAGTTGGTTGACCCTAAGTCGCCCATCAACATAGAAAGTCTTCTGGTAAAATTGTATTTCAAATTAATCCGAAAAGTTAAATTTTGAACTTCAGGATACCATAACAGCTCTCGTAAATGATTGTAAAATACCGGTATTGATGCGGATGAAAAGCGTCGACAATTTCATTACCAGATGTAAGTTCGAAATAATTATGTTTATAAATTGATTTCGAAGTTTTCTGTTTCTCGCTGAAAGCGAATACATTCTTTTGCATGTTTGTAGTGAAACTAGTAGCTGTGTTGTGATTTTCAGATGAAAGTATCGTCGAAAGTGTGGCTGCTCTACGAATGAAAGCTGCCGATTTCAGACAATTAAAAGTGATTGGAAGAGGAGCTTTCGGAGAAGTTCATCTTGTACGACACACTAAAACAAATACTGTTTATGCAATGAAGATGCTCAATAAGGATGATATGGTTGGTGTTGTTTTGTTTCGGACATCCTGTTGCCGTTGTATGTATCATAGTTCGATTGTCGCACATACTCTCTGTTTTAAAATTGCAGCCAAATATTTCAGATAAAACGAGCTGATTCGGCATTTTTCTGGGAAGAACGTGATATTATGGCTCATGCAAACAGTGAATGGATCGTTCGTCTTCAGTATGCTTTTCAAGACCCACGTCATTTGTACATGGTTATGGAATACATGCCTGGAGGTGACCTTGTTAACCTGATGACGTCTTACGAAGTATCTGAAAAGTGGACACGATTTTATACTGCTGAAATCGTGGAAGCGCTGGCCGCTCTTCATGATATGGGATATATACATAGAGATGTAAAACCGGACAATATGCTCATTTCGATCACTGGTCACATTAAATTGGCCGATTTCGGAACATGTGTGAAGATGAATGCAAATGGAGTCGTTCGATGCTCAACCGCTGTTGGAACCCCTGATTACATATCTCCTGAAGTTTTACGGAATCAAGGGCAAGATGCCGAATTCGGAAAAGAGGTTGATTGGTGGTCTGTCGGAGTTTTCATTTACGAAATGCTCGTTGGCGAAACTCCGTTTTACGCGGAAGCGCTTGTGTCAACATACACGAATATCATGGATCACAAAAAGAGTCTCAAATTCCCTGATGAACCTTTGATTTCCGCTCAAGCTAAAGATATAATCAAGAAATTTTTGTCTGCAGCTCCGGAGCGTCTCGGAAAAAACAGCGTTGATGAAATTCGTAATCATAAGTTTTTCCAAAATGAGGAATGGACGTTTGCTACTCTCAGAGATGGTTCGTTCCGAATTCGAAATGTATATAAATTCGAGTCTTTCAGCTACTCCACCGATTATCCCTTCGTTGAAGTCTGACGATGATACAACACATTTCGAAGAAATAGAGACCAGGGATCGTGATAATGCCGGTGATTTCCAACTGCCCAAAACGTTCAATGGAAACCAGCTCCCATTTATTGGGTTCACTTACTCTAATGAATATAGTCCTGTCAAAAAAATGTTTAATAGTTCCGGTTCCGCTGCAGCTCCAAATGGGATCGAGCCGAAAACCGTGGTTGTCCAACAGCCACTAACAAGCGGACATTCTTCTGGGATACCAGAGGGACAATACGAAGAAGTTGTAGTCGAACTCGACACGAAGAAGCGTGAGCTGGAACTTCTGAAAGATAGTATTTCAAGAACTGAAATACGAGCAAAATTGATGGAAAACGAGAAAAATTCGTGAGTTTTTTTTGTATTAGGTTGGCTAAGAAATGCGCGCTCAAATTTTGTGTCAGCCTGTGTATCACAGCCAGAGTAAAAGGTTCAAAACAGTGATCAACTAATAGAACGTGCAGAATTTCATGATAAATATTTTGTTAGTTAACTACTTCTCGATATCTAACAATCTAGCTGAGATATTCAACTTAGCATAAAACTGTAACGCGTATTTCTTTTTAGCCAACCTAATAATTAGCATTCGCAAACTAATTCTTTTTTTCAGTTTATCCATCAAAATCAGTGAGCTTGAACGGGAACTCAAAGATAACAAAGACAAGTTGAGGCACGGTGCGGACTCTGATGCAAAAGTTAACGAATTGGTAGTTGAGCTACGGATGTCTAAAGAGTATAATACCGAAATGGAGAGTGAACTTAGCAAATTCCGTGATAGATGTGAACAGTTGAAAGAAGACCTCCGCAAAAGATCAGGAGAACTGGCTCAAGAGAAAAATGAAACACAGCGAGTTTTTCAACAGAAGAAAGAAGCCGACGAAGCGTTTGCAGAACTTAAACGTGATTATGAACTGCTACAATCCAAAGAGGCTGAAAAGTCGTTACAATTGAAGAAGGCATTGGATGAACGAAAAGAAAATGGCGCCTATCAACAGAGCGTTGCGAAAGCTACGGATGCTGAATGGGAACGGAAAATGCAGTACTATGAGAAACAACTAGAGCAGGCTAACGACGACAGAAAGCGTGAAGAACAAAAACGAACTGCCGCTGAATTCGATCAGAGTAGGGTTGCAAGAAAGCTGGCAGGTATCGAAGCGAATTATGACTTGTTGCAAAGCGACTACAAAAGTCTGAAAGAAGCAAGAAAAGATCTTGAAAAAGATCTTCAAGACGTAATTGCTGAAAAACGGCGACTTGAGATACGCGTAGAGCAGTTGATGGATAGTCGGAACACAGACGAACGAGTTCTGTCTCTATGTCAAGATGAGTTAATGGAAAGTCAAGAAGAGGCGAAGTATAAAGAAGACGGATTGAGAGGGAAGATTGACGGTATTCGGAATGAACTCGAAAACGAAAAGATGAAATCTCAAACGCTAGAGGAAAACCTCTTGGTTGCAGACAAAGAAAGAGGAATGCTGAAAATGGAAGTTCAAGAGCTGATGCAACGACACAAGTGGGAAATCGCTAACAAAGATCAAAACTTGAAGCACATCGAAAGTCAACTTGAAGAAATGAAAGAACAGTCTAGGCTCGAGTCGTCTGAGCAGGAATCGAACGACAAGAAGACGATTATTGACCTGAATAAAAAGTTGGAGTTGGAGAAAGCACACAAAAAGGCAGTGATAAACAAGTTGGAGGAGGAAATGGCAAAACGACAGCCTTTGAAAAAAGGAGAAAAAGGAGTTACAAAATCGGCACTTATCAAAAAAGAACGCGAAATCGTTAGTATCTAAACACAACTAGATTTAAAGTAGTTTGTTTTTTTCAGATGAGTCTGCAGCAAGAGAAAGATGCCATGACAAAAAGAATCGCAACTTTGTATTACGACATGGAAAAGGCAAGTTTCCTTACATTAAATCAAGAGGGCTCTTTTTTTTATTTCAGCAATCTGAGCATTTCAACTTACAAATGCAAGAGATGCAAAACACTATCGAATCTTTGTCAGATGAGCTGAAAGAATGCAGAGAAGATTATCCTAATCGAAATCCTAGTAACCGATACGAGGACAAGCGATCTTTGGACTCTCGTGAAGGAATACCGACATCGATGAATCAGCATAGTTACCAATTAGAAGGCTGGCTTTCTCTACGAGACACCACCAAGAAGTCCCGTAAACCGAAGGTACAAACCTCTATAATTTCAGAAACCAACTATTTTTCTTTTCAGTGGACGAACTGCTTCGTTGTTCTCAATGAGTTCGCATTCACTATTTACGTCGACGACAAGACTCTCTCTATTGTTCTCTCTATTGAAGCTGGAGCCATGGCCCATGTTCGCCATGTAACAGCTGCTGATTTGAGAAACGTTGATGACAGTCAACTCCCAAAGATTTTCCACGTACGATGTTGCTTTTATTGATGCCAGTTATTTTTAAATTTGTTCCAGATTATGTACGATGATACCTCATCAAACTCATCACGACATGCTTCGAACTCAGATCTTTCAATGATTGAATCACAACGAGAAGAAAGTTGGAAGAGACATGATTTCCAGGAACTATCGTATCATACACGTACATACTGTGATGACTGCGGCAAGAAGCTTTCGGATTTACTTCGGCCGACACCAGCATATGAATGTAAAAACTGTCATTTCAAAACGCATAAAGAGCACGTGGCACAGGGCACAATTCCGATGTGTAGATGTAAGTTTAATACAAATGGCAACTTAGGAAAATTATTTTTTTCAGACACGGGTTTATCTCGAGAGCTGGTCCTTTTGGCTACACAACAGGATATTTGTGTGAGATGGGTCTCGCAACTTCGTCGTTTCATTGAATCTTCTCGGCCTGCTGCTGTTTCCGTTTCCCGCGTATCATCACGTAGGCATGCAGGGGGTCCCGGATCTTCTACTTCTTCCTCAATTCATCAATAGTCATTCTGCATTTCATTCTCTGTGATACATATTTTCTTTTGCTTTACTGTGCATTCCTTATTTTCTTGTTCATAATTCGATGTTCATCATACCTTTGTTTAACATACCGATTGCCCGTTCAATTGTGCCTATCTGACTTCGTCTCCTCAAAGTTCAAGTCGCAGCTTTTGCCAATGTTTTCCATAAATCCCCCGTTTTATTCTCATCTCGACAGTATGTCGGTTTCTCAGGCCTATTTCCTTCTTTTTCTTAAGTCCTGTCAGTCCGTCCTACCACTCATCCATTGCGTGTTCTTTTTCTCGTTTATTTTTCTCACTCGAGGTTTTCTTTCATTTCATTTCAATTCTATCACATCGCTTACGGATAATGCTGTAATGATTCCCTCTTGGTTTTTCCAATTGGTTCCTCTTGTCTGTATAGTCCACATAATACAAGAGTTGAACTGATAACCAATACATCCCCTGATGCATGTTTCTTCTGATCATTTCGAAGTAATAATGTTAATTTTTTTCGGTTAGTCATACCTTATAAAAGTTCGCAAAATCCTTAGCTGGATCTCAGTAAATATGTATTCATCTTCCAACAAGATACTTGAAACAACTTTTGACTCAGCGGTCATAGACGTATTCTGAAAACGAAAGGTTGTTTCAGACTTATGAAAAACAGCTAAGCGATGGCCTGGAGAAACAGAATGGTCTCTGGAATTACACAAGATAAAATATAACAAGTGAACGAATTGCAATATTTTTTAGAACACAATGGAAGGTCCGCCACCATTTGATAATTCTCCGAATGCTCTTCTTGTCACTGCCTCCTACGATTTGAATATCCGATTATGGCAACTGTCAACTGGAAAAAGTATAGGAACTATCCCTCATAATGAGGGTCAAGTAATAATAATTTTAAGAAGAAATACGACTATTTTTCCTTTTCTCTCAGGTGAATGCAATGAGTCTCACTTCAACAGGAAGAGATTTAGCTGTAGGTGCGTGGCAGAGAGTACGAATATACGACGTTTCATCTGGTAAAGATCCGAAAGCAACTATTGAGTTACCGAAAAATGTCACTGTTGTTGGTTTCGAGGTCCGCGGATTGCATATTATTCCATATATTAAAATGAATTGCAGGCAACCGGTAGATGGATGTACACAGGTGGTGAAGATGGAGTTTGTCGTATTTGGGAGATGAGAAATAATCAATTAGTTGCCAACCGATTGCTCTCATTCTCCGGCTCAGGAGTGACGAGCATCGTTCCGAATATCAACCAAACAGACATTTTTATCTCGACCAATTCTGGCCACGTTTGGATTTGGGATGTTGTGAATCACATGTTTATGCGGTTACCTATGCCAGATGATTTGAAACTGCAAGAATATGTACAAAAATTGGCGGTCCACCCTTCTGGTAAAAAGCTAACTGGGGTTACAAATCAAGGTCGGCTTCTGTGTTGGGATTTGATGACACGACAAGTGGAAGCCAACTCATTCGACATGTTTAAATCTCCTATTGTTCCAATTGAGCAAGACACTGGAACTTACGGATGTCTCCGCGATGAAGACAAGCATCACAAAATGCAACAAGGTCACGGATTATCTTGTCGCTATAGTCCAGATGGAAAATGGATCGTCGCTTCTGGATCGGAGCAAGATGTGTATGTGTTTAACTCAGAGACCATGGAGCAAGTTGCCGCATTACAGACTGGATGCGGATGGAATTGGGATGCCATTTTCTCATCGGAAGGAAGGTAAAATATCAGCTTTAGAAATAATTTTTAAGTGTATTTTTTCCAGATATATCTTCACTGGTGGAAACGATAACCAGGTCAAGATTTGGGACGTGATAAACAGTAAAAAAGTGGCACAGTGGGATGGACATGTTAAGCCTATAACAGCAATGTGTATGAATGGATCTACTTCCTAATAATGCCTCACTTGGTATGTAACTAGTCACTTCGATTTTCCTTTTCATCTCTTTCATTTCTCTGGAATCTGCCCTAGTTTATCTCTAAATGACGTACTTTTCTGTATCTCTTTTTAAATTATTCTTTGAAATTTGTGTAAAATAAATATATTCAGAAGAACGTTTCATTGTACCCGCTTCAAAAAAACTCAATTTTAAAACCACTCAATCTTTCTTGAGTAGTTTGAATGGAACTCTGAATAATAGGAACCTAATAAGGAAATAAATAATAGAAAAAGCAACAAAATATGACAATCCGATGATAGAATAAACGTCCAATAAGTTTCTTTCAATGAATCCAAGTTTTCTTCCATGAGAATCCATCTGGGGGAATGGTCCAAATTTGGCAACAAATTCAGTGTATTTGACAACTTGTTCCTTTGGTTTTAATGGTTGATTTGTCAACATATTTGCCAATTTCTCTGCATTCTTTTTGTATTTCTCATCATGTAAAATTGAACGGATTGCACTTTTAATCTTTTTTGTATTGGCCAATTCACTTTTATGAATGACTTGAACTCCTCCATGTCTTGCTAACATATTTGCATTTCTATCTTGATCTGCGAAAACAGGTAGCATAAGTGCTGGTTTACCAAGATGAGCCAATTCATTTGTACTTCCAAGACCTCCATGTGTCATAAATGCAGTTAAACGATCATCATTCAGAAGAGCAGTTTGAGGGACCCATTTCGAGAAATGAATATTTCTTACTCCATTTGCAAATGATACATCATCTGATTCATATTTCCATATAAATGTGACATTTGGTTCTGATTTTATTGCTTCCAGAAGTCCATTCCTGAAAAATTAATCAATTAGTGACCATAGTAAATGATTCAATAAACCTCCATTCAGTTGGCATATCCATACTTCTGACCATTGAACCAAATGAAATAAGCATATTGTATGGTCTTTCATCAAGTACAGTACTCCATTCAATTGATAGTTTTTGTGATCTGATTGCTTGAATGTCAACTGATATTCCTCCAATTGGAATTGTTTTTTGAGTGACAGATCTTGGAAAGTCGACATATGGAATTGAATTTGTGAAGAATACAGATGAAGTTGGCATCAAATCTGTCCAATGTGGAATGCTACTCCCCAAATATTTCTGATAAATTTTAGTTTCTTTGTCCCACATTCCAAATTCCATTCTATACATAGCCATTGTCATTCGATAGTTCTCTAATCTCTCGAATAGTGACATTTTCTCTCCTGATCTGCTCATGACTCCAGGAACATAACTAGTATCAAGATCTTCTCCTATTGCAGCAAGAACTCCGTCATATAAAGCACATGATGATGCCATTATAGTCTTTTCAATTCCAATTGCTTTCATAAATCCAAGTCCACAAACGGATACTGGTTCGAATATTCCAACATCAAAGCTTCTGGATTTCATTTCTTCAAAAACTTCTTTATTCCTCATGAAATTTTCACAAGATAGTTTCATTGAATCTGTGAAGACATTGAAGACCTGAATAAGATAAAAATAAATTGATGTTTCAATTGAATCTTTTACAGAATCGGCATTCGAAGAATCTACACCAGCTGTCCAAAAGGCTGCCATATCATCATCGATAGGTTTGACCTGACTTCGCATCTCCTCGTCTTGCTGTAAGTAGGTTTATCTTTGATATCCCATCTATAACTGCAGCAGGGTCACTCAATCGATTGAAAATTCAGAAAAAATGTTATTGTTGCACTTCTGAGTTGCACGAGAGCTCAGTTTAACAGATTATACAAGTTACACTGAATCACAAAAATTATAAAAAGTTACGCAATGTCTAATGAAAAACCCATGCTCCCGATCTCTGAATATTTCAAAGCATTTAATAAATTAATCTCTCACCTCAACTAAAACAACATTTTTCGTCTTCTTCACTCCCAATTGCTCTTTTCTAGACTCATCTGCTACTGGAATCAAGAATGTCTGAAATCATAAATGATTGTAAAGTTTGTTTCAATTAATTTTCATACCACATTGTGCCCAGCTTCAGTTAGAGTATCTGCTAATCTAGCCATAAAATTGGTATGACTTCCTCCAAAAGATGGAGAATATACAAGAATATTGTACGCATTAATGTTGAGAACACAAAATAAAAGAATGAATGATTGGATAAACATAATGTGATGACTGAATAAGTGGCAATCACTTTTTCTCATTTTCCCTTTTTCAAGTGTTTATATATTGGGCAGTACTGTCAAAAAAGAAGAAGTTCCCGCCTTCAGTCACTTCTGATACAATGTAGTTTTTGTAGTTTACGTGTTTCGAAAGATATGATATGGACATTGATATTGATAATGAAGATGATGATGGAAATCGATGGAACTCTTTTGGTACTTTGTAGTTTTTCAACGAAATACTTCAAGCCTTCCGAACTTGATGAACTAAGTCGTTATAGGTTGCGAATGGAGTGATTCCAGTTTTCATGATGCCCATTTCTTTCGGCTAATTGACTTACTTTTTTTTGAAAAACAAGATGAAGACCAAATAGTTAAGTTGGGAAGAGATTTATAGACATTGTTAACTTTTATTCTCAGTTTTGGAGAAAAAGATCTTGGTCTTATAAGATGATGAAAATTTGGATGGTTCCTTAATTATAGTTTAGTATGTAGTTTTATCGTCGGATGATAATAGTAATGTGTGTATATACATTAACCGATGATTTACAATATCATATATACCTACTCTTATCGTGAAATGTATCATTTTAATAGCAAATTTCAGAAAAGGAAACGAGTGCTGTTCAATTAGAATTTATGTTTCTTCAAAGATCGATCTGATATCGAAAACCTTCAAAGTGATTTGAATCACCAGTTATCAGCACATAATCTTGTATATGACGGCACATGTGATTTTCTTATGAACATATTTAGTTCAAAGAACATCTACATATTTCCTCCAATTGAACCACGTTCCAATTAAACATGAATTCTGATTTACAAATTGAATCAAATAAGGAGAAAGTTTCAAAAAAAAAACAACAATTCATCACTAACGATCAAAAAATCCAATGTTGTGCAACAAGACACAATTCTATGATCACATCACAAAACATGATTTTCATCGTAAGTGACAGCCTGTTCTTTCACTACAAAAATTGCGTCTGGGTCATTTTCTAAGAGATGAAAAATGATGAAGTGATTTGATCATAAAGTTAGTTTGATCTCTGTAAGAAATTTGCGGTTTCCAAGTTATTTTATTCAATCTTCGTCGAAGGTTTCAACCCCTTTCGGTACAATATTTTGCAAACGGTATGAATTATGATAAAGCAAAAAACATATGGGAAATAAACAACAAAATATATATCCAAAGAGTTTCTTTCAATGAATCCAAGTTTTCTTCCATGAGAATCCATTTGGGGGAATGGTCCAAATTTGGCAACAAATTCAGTGTATTTGACAACTTGTTCCTTTGGTTTTAATGGTTGATTTGTCAACATATCTGCCAATTTCTCTGCATTCTTCTTGTATTTTTCATCATGTAAAATTGAACGGATTGCACTTTTAATCTTTTTTGTATTGGCCAATTCACTTTTATGAATGACTTGAACTCCTCCATGTCTTGCTAACATATTTGCATTTCTATCTTGATCTGCGAAAACAGGTAGCATAAGTGCTGGTTTACCAAGATGAGCTAATTCATTTGTACTTCCCAGACCTCCATGTGTCATAAATGCAGTTAAACGATCATCATTCAGAAGAGCAGTTTGAGGGACCCATTTCGAGAAATGAATATTTCTTACTCCATTTGCAAATGATACATCATCTGATTCATATTTCCATATAAATGTGACATTTGGTTCTGATTTTATTGCTTCCAGAAGTCCATTCCTGAAAAATTAATCAATTAGTGACCGTAATAAATGATTCAATAAACCTCCATTCAGTTGGCATATCCATACTTCTGACCATTGAACCAAATGAAATGAGCATATTGTATGGTCTTTCATCAAGTACAGTACTCCATTCAATTGATAGTTTTTGTGATCTGATTGCTTGAATGTCAACTGATATTCCTCCAATTGGAATTGTTTTTTGAGTGACAGATCTTGGAAAGTCGACATATGGAATTGAATTTGTGAAGAATACAGATGAAGTTGGCATCAAGTCAGTCCAATGTGGAATGCTACTTCCAAAATATTTCTGATAAAGTTCAGTTTCCATGTCCCAAATCTTTGTTTGCATCTTATTTATAGAATTGGCCATTTTATAATTCTCCAATCTTTCCCAAAAATTCATTTCATTTCCAGTTTTACTCATCATTCCAGGTACATAATTGATATCAATCGGTTCTCCAATTGCAGCAGAAGCCACTTCATGTAATCCACAGGACGATGCCATAACAATATTTTCAATTCCAATCGAATTCATAAATCCAAGTCCACAAACTGAAACAGCTTCGAAAATTCCGACATCGAAGTTACGAGATTTCATTTCATTATAAACCTTTCGGTTCCTCAAAAAGTTTTCGCATGCCAACTTTTTAACATTTGTAAATGTTGAAAATATCTGAAAACTGAATAAGGAATTTCTGTTTTCGAGCGAATTTTCCTTACTGTGTCAGCATTAGAAGAGTCTACATCAGCGATCCAATATTGTCCCATTACACCGTCTATTGGCTTTGCTTGACTTTTCATTTCATCATCTTGCTGAAAACGAAACATTTTGGCTTACATTAAGAGGAACTATCCCTACGATGGAGACTTCCACTGGCACAAAAACAAAAACTTCTTTTGATCCGAATGATTGATTGATAGTAAGTACCCATAGGTAAAGTATTTCCAAAAAAGGTACTCCCAAGTTCATGTGACGTCATCACCCCGAGATAAAGCTTGAAGTTGTATTTTCAGTGCAAAAAATGGATTTTTTTTTCAACTTTGAGATATTTTTTTCGAATTTATAGGGTAACATTTGGTAGTTTTGGGGCATATTCACAACAACTTCTAGCCAGATACAACTACTGAAAACATGTTTTTCAAAAAAAAATTCAACGTTTTTTGATTTTTCTCAAAAATTTTCCACAGAGCGGGTAGTCAGAAACTATTTTTTCTGATTTCGCATCAAATTTACTACAAAAAAGTCTCTTGGACCATACTAAATTTCGAGGACTCAAATTTGCTATGGACGATTTTCTGAAAAACACATAAGGGTCCCCCCTTATGAAAATTTATTTTTGGAAAAAAATGAAAAATTTTTTTTTCTTTGACAAATTGATTTTCTTGAAGAAATAACCTTAAAAAAGTGTTTGGCAAAGTTTGAGACCTTAATTTCAACTTTTAGCCGATTTGGAGTTCAATCTGGCGAATCGTTCAAAAATGAATGGGAAAATCCATTGATTTTAGGTTATGAACTCCAAATCGGCTAAAAGTTGAAATTAAGGTCTCAAACTTTGCCAAACACTTTTTTAAGGTTATTTCTTCAAGAAAATCAATTTGTCAAAGAAAAAAAAATTTTTCATTTTTTTCCAAAAATAAATTTTCATAAGGGGGGACCCTTATGTGTTTTTCAGAAAATCGTCCATAGCAAATTTGAGTCCTCGAAATTTAGTATGGTCCAAGAGACTTTTTTGTAGTAAATTTGATGCGAAATCAGAAAAAATAGTTTCTGACTACCCGCTCTGTGGAAAATTTTTGAGAAAAATCAAAAAAACGTTGAATTTTTTTTGAAAAACATGTTTTCAGTAGTTGTATCTGGCTAGAAATTGTTGTGAATATGCCTCAAAGCTACCAAATGTTACCCTATAAATTAGAAAAAATTATCTCAAAGTTGAAAAAAAATCCATTTTTTGCACTGAAAATACAACTTCAAGCTTTATCTCGGGGTGATGACGTCACATGAACTTGGGAGTACCTTTTTTGGAAATACTTTACCTATGGGTACTTACTATCAATCAATCATTTGAATCGAAATAAGTTTTTGTTTTTGTGCCAAGGCCTACTGCAAAAAGTCTCGTTCTTAGAGATTGTTCTTCTTAAATATAGTTTTCAAGATCACCTCAACAACTACTACATTTTTTGTCAACGTCACAGTCATCTGTCCTTTTCTTGAGGCATCTACAACCGGAGCAAGAAATGTCTTAAAACAAAGGACAGTTATTATTTTCATTTTCATAGATCACTCACCACATTGTGTCCAGCTTCTGTTAGAGTATCTGCTAATCTAGCCATAAAATTAGTGTGGCCACCACCAAAAAATGGGCAATACACGAGAATATTAAAAGAATTTGCACTGAGAATGCAAACAAATAATAAAAGTGTATGAATAATCATAATGTTAGTTTCTTCTCACAAAAAGATCTTTGAATTTTAGTTTATTTCTTTTTTTTTCACTTGAGAGAAAGGAGTAATTTGATAGCGGTTGCGGACAAATCAGCAGCAAAAGAATCAATAATAGATTCTTTCGGCAGTTAAAACTTTAAAATTTGTTCAATTTTAACAAGGAAACATAGAAGACTATTCTAGTTTTTCTCCTTTTAATTTGAAGTAAATTAACTTTTTGAAGTAAACAGAAGATGTTAAAAACATGGAACTTTATTTCCTTTTCAAATTTACTCATTTCTTTGAAAAGTTGAAAGAGGTTGTTTTTCATCGCTTTTTTTTCTCATTTCTGAAAAGTTCTTAATCAGTTTTATTAGTTAACTTCAGGAATAAATACTTTTTTGCTAAGAAATAAAAAAACTTAACGCTAGCAACAATTACTACAGTCAACACTAAATAAAACAATGCAAAAAGAGCATAAACATCGAGGAATGTCTTCTGGAAGTAGTTCAAATGACGACCATAAGGATCCATTTCAGGAAAAGGTCCATGTCTGAAAGAAAGAAAAAATGTCTGTTATCAGTTTCTCTGGAATCCCAACTTACTCTCCAACGAATTCGGTATACTTGATAACGTTTTCCTTTGGACTATACGGCTGATTTGTGAGAATTTCAGCCAGTTTCAGAGCGTTCTTCTTAAAATTCTCATTGTATAGAATATCTTCAAACGCTTTTCGAATAACTTTCGTTTTTTCCATTGAGCTCTTGTGGAGATAAATAACTCCTTTATGCCTTGCAAGCATGTTCGCATTTCGAATTTGATCTGCAAAAACTGGAATCATGACTGCCGGTTTTCCACTGTATGCCAGCTCCATTGTACTTCCAAGTCCTCCATGACTAACAAAAGCAGTCAAACGATCATCATTCAGAAGAGCTGTTTGAGGAACCCACTTTGAAAAATGGAGGTTAGTAATGCCATTCGCAAAAGAGGTATCGTTTGATTCATATTTCCAGATGAATGTTACATTTGGCATTGATTTTATTGTCTCGAGAAGCCCGTTTCTCCATTTCTTAGGCATATGCATTGCTTTAACCATTGACCCGAATGAAATCAAAATGCTATGCGGTCTTTTTTCCAACATTTCATTCCATTCATCTGATAATCTTTGCTCTTTAATCCATTTGAAGTTTACTGAAATTCCTCCAATTGGAACTGTCTTCTGAATAACAGGACGAGGAAAATCTAAATAAGGGTTCGAGTTAACAAAGAATATCGACGCAGTAGAAACAAGATCTCTCCAATCTGGAAGATCTTTTCCAAGAAGTTCCCGATAAGTATTCGTTTCATCATCATACATTTCTTCTAATGCAATGTTGATTTCCTAAGAATTTTATTCCGTTAAAAGTTTTTTAACTTGTTTGATTTACCTTTGCAACCATGTAATTTTCATATCTTTCCGCCATATTCGTAATTTCTCCATTAACACTGAATACAGATGGAACGTAACTAAAGTCCAATGGCTCTCCAATATAAGGTAGAATAGAATCAAAGAAAGTACACGAAGAAGCCAAAATAATCTTCTCAATTCTAAGTGCTTTTATAAATCCAAGTCCACAAACATGAATTGGTTCAACAATCGCCAGATCGAAATTTCTTTTCTTCATTTCTTCGAAAACATCCCGTCGAGAAAGGAAATTTTTGCATGCGACTTTCATTGAATTACTGTACCATTTGAACATCTAAAAACATGTATTATATCTTGAAGAAATGCAAAATATTATGGATCCTACATCTCTAGAATTTGAAGAATCCATTTCAGCTTTCCAGAAGACTTCCATAATTTTTTCATCAGGAGTATCATCTTTTTTTTGATTAAGCATTCCTTGATCAGCCTAAAAAGGGTTACTGTTGTGGGAAGGGAATAAAAGCTTACTTCAACAATAACTACATCTTTTGTTAACTTAACTCCGATACATTCATCACGTTTTCCAACTTCTACGACTGGCATCAAATACGTCTGAAATTATCTTCAAATAATATTTCTTTTCCTAAAACCATTCTCACCACATTATGGCCTCTTTCTGTTAGTGTATCTGCCAATTTACCCAAGAAATTGCTATGACTTGCAGCAAATGCAGGAGCATAAACCAAAATGTTTAAGGGGTTAACTGAAGTGAGAAGTAAACATATAAAAAGAATAAGTCTCATTTTACAAGGTTAACTGATAAACTTAAAGAGTGGACAGCAATTTATATTTTCTCTCATAGACTAATTCTCTTCAATATTACGCAATCTAAAGACAGAAGACACTCCTTTTTGTGATCACATACCACAAAACAAAGGGGTCACAAAATAATTTATTCGAGAATTAAGTTCTTTTTACAATAAAACGTTTTAATTTCAAGGGAATGTACACTAAGGAAATAAGAATCACTATTAAATGAACAAAAGCTTCTAGAAAATAAACATCCAGTAGGTTTCGTTGGAAAAAATTCAGTTTTCGGCTGTATGGATCCATTTCAGGGAAAGGACCGTATCTGAAAAGAATTAAGAAACTTACGGAATACCTGATAACTTACTTTGCCACGAATTCCACATATTTTCCAACTAAATCCTTTGGTTTCAATGGCTGATTTTGTAACAAATCCGCTAAATGAGCTGCATTTTTCTTATATTTTTTGTCATAAAGAATTGATTCCACTGCAGATTTCACAATTATCCATTCATGAAGTTTAGTCTTCTGAACAACAATTGCACATCCATGTCTCTCTAACATATGAGCATTTCTGTACTGATCTCCGAATATTGGAACTACTATTGCAGGCTTTCCAAAATGAGCTAATTCATTTGTACTTCCAAGTCCACCGTGAGTCAAGAAGGCCGAAATTCTTGAATCTCCGAGAAGAAGTGGTTGAGGAATCCATTTGGAAAAATGAATATTGTCGAACCCTTCGGCAAACGATGTATCATTTGTCTCATATTTCCAAATAAAAGTGACATTTGGTTCACTTTTTATAACTCGAAGTAGATTGTTTTTGGCTTCGTTCAGCATATGAGACGAATGAATCATTGATCCAAAAGAGATCAAAATGTTATGTTTCCTTTGATTCAGTATATGATTCCATTCAAAATCCAATTTTTGAGATTTTATTTTTTCAATGTCAACCGAAATTCCACCAATTGGAACTGTCTTCTGAAGAACTGGACGAGGAAAGTCGAGATATGGATTAGAATTTGTGAAGAATAGGGATGCAGAAGGGAAAAGTTCTTTCCAATCCGGAATTTCTTTTCCCAGATAACTTCGAAGAATTGCTGTTTCTTTATCAAACATTTTACTAATTCCTATACGCATTCCCTGAAAAATGAAGATTCTAATGAAAGCCTTCAGATGTAAAACTGACCTCGGAGACTTTATAATTCTCAAATCGTTCCAAAAAGTTCATTTCTTCTCCTTTCGTACTCATTAAAGAAGGAAGATAACTGTATTCATTTGGTTCACCCAAATGACGGAACAAATAGTCATAATATGCACATGAAGATGCCAGAATTGTCTTTTCGATTCCCAATTTTTTGGCAAATCCCAGACCACAAACAGAGAGAGGCTCCACAATTGCCACGTCAAACTTTCGAGATTTCATTTGTTCGAAAATTTCTTTATGGCGGAGAAAGTTTTCGCATCCTAGTTCCATTCCATCGAAAAACCATTTGAAAGACTGAAAAGTAATTATTCGTTTATTGAAAGTTTTAGTCTTTTAAGATCCCTATTCGTCGCTTCAGATCCTACAACAACTTATTTACCAAGTATTCTAGTCTTTTATGTGCATTGTTTATCGTCGCAACATGATTCTCCAGCTTCTCCCTTCATTAAGTGATCTCTTGTCAGAGTTGTAAATTATTCAGACTGTCTGCCCCGATGGCCGAGTGGTCGAAGGCGTGAGACTTATGATCTCATTGGGTAATACCAGTCGCGGGTTCGAATCCCGCTCGGGTCAATATTAACTTTTTATTTTTCAAACATCGTTTATTCCTTTCCCTTTTTCGATTTTTTTCTATAAAACTGTATTATTCTCGATAGTTTTACTTTCAATGATGACTGACGAATTGCTAATGATTACTGCAGAGAATCTTAACTGCTGGAAGGAAACATTTATTTGAAGCCTTATCATTCTGTTCCTACCTTTTTCGTTTTTGGAAAAGCAATAGTAACTTCTAAATGAGAAAAAAATATTTCTATTCAGGTTAATAGAAAGGTTCAGTCTTAGAAAATTTAAAAAAAAACATTATTGCCCCGAGCGGGATTCGAACCCGCGACTGGTATTACCCAATGAGATCATAAGTCTCACGCCTTCGACCACTCGGCCACCGGGGCAGACAGTCTGAATAATTTACAACTCTGGCAAGAGATCACTTAATGAGGAGGAAAAGCTAAGAAGAGGAGGGAAACGAGCATCGAATTTTTATTTATAACAACGGTGGTTTTCAAATAAAGAAACACTGGTTGTTCTCTTGAAATTATATTATAAAAAGAAGGGACCAATAGTTGTTTTTTGTATTTTGTTTTCGATGAATGAATGATTTGTAAGATGAATTCTTTCGGACCTCCAATGATTAAGAGATTTCAGATAAATATCCCGATGACCTTCCTAGGTATTGTTCTTTTTTTCGAACCGGTTATAAATGAACAGTCTAGAACGTTTTCCACTTGATCAGGACAAACAAATTGAACATAATTCTATTTTCTTCGAATTATGTCATCTTTGTTTTGATGACAAATCATACAGTTCTATTCAAAACTCAGAGTTGTTCGAAACATGTTTAACCAACCTTTTCAACATTCGAAGAATCAGTTTGTTCAGTCCAATATGCTTCCATACTATCGTCGAAAGGAACACTTTCTTGACTTGTAGACTCATCTTGCTGAAAATGAAGACTTAGATTGCCTTCAAACTCCGTTGATAACTAAACTAACCTCTACAACAATTACATCAGTTGTTATCCTCACACCAAGTTGATTTCTTCTTGCTACGTCAACGATGGGAACTAGAAAAGTCTGTAAGTTTTACAAATACTCAGAATATTACATTTATTTAACAACTCACCACATTATAACCTGCTTCTGTTAGAGTATCTGCCAGTCTAGCCATAAAATTCGTGTGACTTGCAGCAAAAGCAGGCGAATATACAAGAACATTAATAGAGTTTGAAAATGGAATGAAAATAATAGAAAAGATGAAGAATATCATTGATGATGTTCTTCAGTTAAAATTGTTATTGTATTTCATCTTCTTCCTGATTATATATAGATGATGATGGATGAGAAAAGAAAACATCACTTGATTCTCACAGTTTCAGATATTTATTAAAGACCCGTGGTCGTAGGTTGAGAGGCATTCAATTATTTTGAATTAAAGTACAATAAAAAACGATGATCACTCTTTTTTCACTTTCAAAAAGTTGAGAGCGTAACGAATAACAACTAAAGATAGGCCTACTGAAATAAGGACACCAACAAAAACTGTAATGTAGATATCAAGGAATGTCTTTTGGAAATAATTGAGTTTACGGCCATAAGGATCCATTTGTGGGAATGGTCCGTATCTGGAATAATGAAAAATCAAAAGAGAAACAATTAATTAAAACTAACTTTGCAACAAATTCAGTGTACTTAACCACTGTCTGCTTTGGAGTCGTTGGTTGATTTGCGAGCATTTCAGCAATTCTTTCAGCATTTTCCATGTATTTTTTATCGTACAAAACTGTGTTAACGGCTTCTTTGACACGTTCCTCATTTGCCAGTTCTTTCTTGTGAAGTACTATAACAGATCCATGCCTTGCTAACATATTTGCATTTCTAGTTTGATCTCCGTAAATTGGAACCATTACTGCTGGTTTTCCACAATGAGCCAATTCATTTGTACTTCCAAGACCTCCATGTGTTAAGAATCCAGAAAGACGACGATCACCAAGAAGTGCAGTTTGTGGAACCCATTTAGAGAAATGAATATTATTGACTTCAGAAGCAAATGTGACGTCATCTGACTCATATTTCCAAATGAATGTCACATTTGGCATTGATTTGATTGTATTGAATATTCCTGATTTCCACGTAGATGGCATTTTTGCAGATGGAACATTTGATCCGAATGAAATGAGCATTGTTTTCTCTCTTTTATTCAATACTTCTTCCCATTCATCGTCTAATTTTTCTGATTTAATTTTTTCCAAATCTACCGTAATACCGCCAACTGGAATTGTTTTCTGAATAGAAGCTCTTGGATAATCAATGAATGGATTTGAATTTGTAAAATAAAGAGATGCAGAAGACATTAACTCTTTCCAATCCGGAACTTCTCTTCCAAACTCTTGTCGATATATTCTCATTTCTGCATCGAATAGCTTAGCAAGACTTGCTTTGGTTTCCTATAAAATGTAGTGTGTTTCAGTGAATTCTAAAAAAAAACACCTACAGCAACAAGTCTATAGTTCTCCCATTTCTCACTCATTGTCATTTTTTCTCCCACTTTACTGGAAAGAGCTGAAAGTTCAAATGAATTTTTGAAAAAGGAAGAGTAAACTAACTTGGAACAGAACTAAAATCTTCTGGCTCTCCGATATGTGGAAGCATGAAATCATAATGAGCACAAGAGGAAACCAAAATCGTCTTCTTTATATTCAGCTCTTCGAAAATTCCAAGTCCACAAATTGTAAATGGTTCAGCAATTGCCACGTCAAAGTGGCGAGTCTTCAGATCAGTGATAACTTTCTTGTTTCTCATGAAGTTTTCACAAGTCAAGATCATTATTTCATTGTACCAGGATAACATCTAAAATTATTCTAATTTGATATTCAGTCATTGATAATTTTTACCGTGTCAATACTGGAAGAGTCCATTTCGATAACCCAAAGGAATTCAATACTTCCATTACTTGGCTTCAATTTTCTCTTCATTTCCTCATCTTGTTCCACAATTATCACATCTTTTGTGTTTTTCACTCCCAGTTTATCTCGTCTTTCATTAATTGCAATTGGAACTAGAAAAGTCTGAAAACACTGATACTGACCATTAGCTTGTAATCATCTCCAACTAACCACATCATGTCCAGCTTCCCTCAAAGTATCCGCTAATCTTGCCATAAAATTGGTGTGACTAGCAGCATAAGCAGGTGAATGAACGAGGATATTTAGAGAAGATACAAATGAGATAGTACATAATAGTATAGAGACGAAAAGAAGTGAATTAGACATTTCACTTCTTATCATTTTAAGAACAAAATGTGAGTGAAGACGAATTTTATCAGTCCAGTTTTTAGTGATGTACGGCTTTATAATCAAAATGTGGGAGGTAACGAATTGTGAACTATTGCACAACGTTATTGTTTGTTTTGTTGAACTTTGATGCCGCCAAACTAGAAAAACGTAATCCAAGAGAAAGAAGGAAACGTTTGTAATTATAAAGGAAGCATTCGAATGAAATTTCAAGAAGTTGATGGGAATTTTTTCTTTCTTATGAATCACTCCGAAAACTAGCTCTTTAAAAATGATTAAAACCAAGTTTTTAAATAGAAACAACAAAACTCGAATAAAGAAAAAAGTTATTATTGCCCCGAGCGGGATTCGAACCCGCGACTGGTATTGCCCAATGAGATCATAAGTCTCACGCCTTCGACCACTCGGCCATCGGGGCAGACAGTCTGAATAATTTACAACTCTGGGAAGAGATCAATTAATGAGGAGGGAAATAACATGAACAGTTTATTAATAACAATGGGTCATATCTGGAGGTTTTTAAATGAATAAACACTGATTGTTCTGTTGGGTCACGGAATACGATTCACCATGAAATCATAATTTCTTAAAGAACTTCCAATCTGGTATTGCCCCTGTTTTGCTTTTTAAAGTACCAAGCAACAATCACCTTTATTCAATGAAGAGTTCTTATTATTAAGATTTCTACTTCTTCGAACCTTTCGGCTTCTTTGTTCCACTCAATTTCGATCCAGCAGATGATTGTTCATTCTTTGACGTTCCAGAACTTGGTTGTTTTGGTTTCCCAAGCAACTTGTTCTTCGCGTGGATTGCCGATGCTCTCTAAACAATCAGATAATTAGAATTAGTTCATATATTCAGTCTATCACACAAACATTTCGCTTATTCTTCTTGATTTCATCCGTTCTTTCTTCTCGTACTTTTTTCTTTTCAACAGCTGGAATGAAGAAGTCCTTTTCTTCTTTCATGATATAATGTTGACCACCAGGGATCCCAGGTTTGCTGAATGATGTTGATAAGTACTTCTGAAAACAATAAACCTCAATTCGAAAATCTAATTAACAGTATCACCATAATTGTCGCCTCATCATCCATTTTTGATTGTTCCTTTGGTTTGACTGAATTTGATATGAATAAATATCTAGATCATTCATACCATAAACTCACAAGTTTCACCAGTTTCAGTGGATAAAGCTTTAAGCCGAGGAGCATCATATTCCATCGGTCCCGACAGTTTTCCATTTATCTCTCGAAGTTTGTTATAAAGAATTTCATAGAGTTTCTGATAATCCGGTCGATCCGCATAGTCTGTCCCGTTGAGAATGGCGACGATTGGAACGAATGACCGAAAAAATCTGAGGAATAACAGATGAATGCTTCAAGATGAATTTCTACTTACGGATCTTTTTCAAGATATTGAACAAGATGATCTTCTTTGAATGCTTCAACTTTATCCGGATGTGAAATTGAATTCCATGGAAGAGGTAAATACATTTCCATCATCATAAAAAACCAAGACCAAACATCATCAATTCTAGCAAGTTCTTTTCGTTTATGCATATTTAGAGAGCAATATCTAACTGTTCCACGAAACTGAACTTGTTCTCTTTGACGTCTCAAATGCCATTGTCCATTCTCCTTCTTTGCATATTTTCTAGCCATTCCATAATCAAACAAGTAGACATGTAGTGAGTTTGGATTGTAATCAACAGCAAAGTTACATGGCTTCAAATCTCGATGAACGTATGCGTATTCATGAAGAGTTTTGATAGCGAGAAGAGTTCGAATACAAACACGAATCACAGTTTCTTGAGAGAATTTATTGTTCATCTAGAGTTCTGATTTTAAACTTTTTATATTAAGCTACCCTTACCAACTCAGCAATTTTCTGCAAATCAGGGCCACATAACGTCATCGCAATGTATCGAAAATCATTAAAAACTCCGTCGTCGAAGATATGAATTGCCGTTGGTTCCTGTTGCATTACTTCCATGATTTCTTTCTCAATCTTTAGTATATTATCTCCAGTTGAGATTCGTTCAACCTAAAATAGTATGAAGTATATGAGAAATCGACTAGATATTATATGAAAGAAACAGATAATTCCTCCCGAAAGCCTCGAAAGCTGTAGATCATGTCATACTTCAAATGCAAGAACTCCAACTTAATAAAGTAGAAATAAAATGCTCTCCCTATTACGAGAATACAATACATCCCACCTACACGAGCAATTTCTATACCATTTATCTCAAAAATCAAAAAAAAACCTTAAGTGCTGCATCTTGTTTTGAAGATTTATTGACAACTTGATACACTGTTCCAAATGCGCCTCTACCTAATTCTCGTATTGTTATCCACATTTGATCTCCATCTTTATCACCAACTTCCTATAACATTCGATCATTTTCTCCTCGGAAGTCCAGTAGAATTCATTCTCACCACTCCAATTTCCAATCGAATACTTTCCCCCTGTCTGTTTGGTTTATCGTCTTCCTCACTCATGATGACAATTGCTTCTTTTCGATTTCACTTTTAGGAATACCCAACTCAAATTGCTCTTGAAGAAATAATTGATTTCTCCTCCACAATCAACATTTATTTGAAAACGCCACGTTGTTCGGCCTTTCGATGTGGAGTTCGTATAGAAAAAGTAACTAGAACTACGCAAAAATTCATTCGACGTTAAATGGAATATTCACAGTGAAGATAAAATAGGAATAGATAAGGAATTAGGTTATGTAAAGCTTCCCTATTATAAATAACTTAAACTAGAAAAATGATATCTTACATGGTATAATCTACAATAACTTTTAATTAAAAGAATGAACTGTATGTTCGTGTTCTTCAGAGGCCGAACAGCATCTTGATATCCGCAGTTGACAATTTGTTCATCTTTCGTGTGGCGGTTCCATCGAGAACTGATGAGGCGAGAGCGAGCTTTTCCTTTTGCAGAATTACGACACGCTGCTCGATTGTTCCCTTCGTTACTAATCTGTAAAAGTTTAATAGAGAAATGAATTACAAGTTTAAATCTCACCTATGAATGAACACTGGCTTCTTTTGACCCATTCGATAGATTCTGTCACAAGCTTGTTGTTCTAGTGCCGGGTTCCAATGCAGGTCAATCATGATCAAATGGTTTCCTCCAGTCAAATTGAGTCCGACTCCTCCTGCAGTAAGCGATAGAAGCATAACTTGTGCACCATCTCCTTCCCGATTGAAGTTATCCACTCTTTCTTGGCGATCTTTGACCTGAATCTGTCCAGTGATAGAAGTGTAGTTTATTCTATTCGATTTGATATGTTGTTCTAACAAACTGAGCACGGAAGCCCATTGCGAAATGATAACTCTGGAAAAAGGTGACTATAGTACTTTTTAAAAAAGTTTAAACCACTTACACCTTCTCATCTTTCTCTAATATTCTCCCAAGAATTTCAAGAGTCGTTCGAATTTTGCAGCTGAGGTAATCTGGCTCGAAAATCGATTGTTGTCTTTGACGCTCGCGGCTTTTCTCGTCCTCGTCTTCGTCACCATCTATCATATGCATGGTTTTCTCCATCAAATCTCCTAGTTCTTCGATATTCGCGTCTTCTTCATCACCGCCAATCAATTGGAAAGCATCCAAATCTAATCCCTTTTTAGTGATGTGGAAATGAACACAAGCTTGTCGGAGACGGAGAAGAAGCATCAGAACACAAGACATCTTCTCGAAATTCGAACCGTTCTCCAGATTTCGTGGACCGACTGAAAACAGAACTAAACCATAACATTCGAGAAAAGCGAACATACAATTAAACGGGTTTTGGAATTCTCCAACATCAGCCCCCTTCCTGCGACGACGACGAACAAAACCAAGGTTTTTCATTTCATCCGACTGTTCAAGAAACTTCTTAACGAACTTTCTGAAAAAAAAACAATTGATACTTGGATATCCTTTGTTATCTTACTTGGCTGCTTCCATCATAATTTCATAAGCTTGAGCTTCATCTCCACTCAACTCTAAATCATGTACTTCGACAGTTTTCGGTGGCAAACTCACAAGCTTCTTATTGGTGATAGCACAAGTTTGTTCTTTCGTGCGTCGAAGGAGAAGATTCTTCATCAACAAGTTGACACGGTCAGCCATGATTGTCTTCATTGGCATAATAGACTCCTTCCAGTACTTGTCATCACTGAATGGGAGAACACGCAAGAACCGGATTAGACTGTAGAGATCCCACAAATTGTTGTGAATCGGCGTACCAGTGAGACACCATCTATTGAATGTGGAGATGCGGCAAACAGCTCTGGAGCACAAAGCCAAACGATTCTTGATTGTATGCGCCTCATCAAGGATAACTCTCGCCCAACAAATTTTTGCAAGTGTTGAGTCATCTTTGCCTACAGCTCTACGAATTCCACGATTGCTTTCGTCCATATCGTCATCCTCCTCGTCTGATGACACATCCGCCTTTGATTTAGTTCGAATCTTTTCGATAAGTTCGTTACCGACCAGGGTGTAGGTTGTAATGACAACATCATGTCGTGCAAGGGTCCTAGGTGCAATGCTTTTTTGTTTCTTTGTTCCATGGAATATGTAGACAGAAAGAGTATTATCTTCTAATCTTCTGACGATTTCAGCTTCCCATTGATGAATGAGACTTGCAGGTGCCACGATCAAAGTACAATTCGTGGGGATAAGTCCTCTTCCCTTGGCCAGTTCTCTTTTCTCTTTGTCCACTTGATCTTCGTCTGCTTCCTTACGACTCCGGCGTGCCGCTTTTTGATGAGCAATTAACGAGATCATCGACAAGGTCTTACCAAGGCCCATATCATCAGCTAAGATTCCTCCCGGCTGTGGCTGCGTTTCTCTCCATAGCATCCATGTCAAACCAGCTTTTTGGTGCGGCATAAGTTCAATCTTGAAACCTTTCGGTGTCTCCGTCAGGTCAGTTTCAGCAGGTATTGTGTGGGTAGCTCTGAAAAACAAGAATAGTTAGCAGCCAGAGATTCTTCAGACTAACAGGGACAGTTGCGTGACAACGCGGTCTGAGATCAGGTTGACGTTGCGATACTTTTCGTTTGTCATTTTTCCACCCATCAGCTTTTTGTTGTTCTTGTCCAATAATCCATCAAAGTCTTGTTGTGGAGCTTTGAGTGGATCCACAATGTGCCTCGCCGGGAGAAGACCATTCTGTGTCATGACAGAGCCAGACGGGAACTTTGGTGCAACACGATGAGGTCGGTCATCATCGTCATCAATAAAAATGACATCCTCATTATCATCATCGTCTTCTACGCTTTCGTCTGCCTCGTCTAGTTCATCCAAACCGAAATCTTTTCTCCGTTCCACCTCGTCGTCAAGCGCTTGAAACTCCCGCATGATACGCTCACCTTCATCTGGCAGATTTTGAGAATATGAAATCAAGCCCATCACATGGTTCTTTCGCTTCACTAGTTCTTTGTATGAAAGCTTTTTATAATCTTCGTCGATAAGTTGCATTGATCTTACATCCTGTTGTGGTTGAGAAGTCGATGGAAGTTGACTTGACGGTGCACTTTGTGAGAGAGGTACCTGCGGAGTAATATCAATGATATCGCTATCATCCAGATTGACAAATGCATTCAGTTTCTTGACTTCTGGTGCTCGCTCTCCCACATCACTTGTGTCGCTATCGTTTTGTTTGGCAGCTTTTGGATAGACAATCCGTTGAGGAGAATTTCGTTCACTTTCGCAGGAAGACCTTCCGACCGATACTTTACTACCAATCTGATCGTGTGATGTTGTTGTGGCAATAGGAAGAACTTTCTGTAAGTCAGACACGTTTTTCAATCGGATTGTTCAATATTTACCACAAAAGGATCCGAATCGAAATCTGGGCGCCGTGGATTCACTTTTCCAATCGGAGAAAAAGCCGCATTGAAAAGATTACTTGATTCTGGGCTTCTCTCGGAAGTTGTAGACCCCCATCCACTAGTCGCTTTGGTAGAACTTCCGCGACTTGAATGATCGTCCAAATTTTGTTTCATCGTCTTTCTCAAAATGCGCTCACGGAGCTGTGCTTTTGATCTAATATCGGTAGCTTCAGTGAGTTTTTTTGTGATCGGAGTCGTCGGTGCATTTTCATCCTGTTCAATGAAGCTTCGGCTACGGTCCAGATCTGGATCCAGACGGCGCGAAGAATTTTGTGAGCTACCATACGATGCTCCAATCCTGTTTGAAGATGCAGATCTCGATGTTGGAGTGGAAGTTACCAAGCTGTTCGTCAGACTTGATCGGACTGGTGACATGTCGTACTCTCCCGGAGTGGCTGATCTGACTGGAGAGTGAACTGATCGCATTGATTCATCGACAATGGAATCTTCTGATTCCGGTAAAACAACATCCTGCCCCGCGTCTGAATCATCTGATGACGTATCGATAGTAACGCGACGTTGGTGACTCGAATTCATCCTGTAAATGAAAAAGTAAAAATCTGATTTTAAGAGTGAACAGTCTGAAAAATGTTGCGAAACAACCGTTCGAAAAAAAAAGACGACTAGGAAAGTATTTTTCAAAAAACGGCTTATGTGGGAAAAATCCCCACGGGAATTTCTGTGAGCTGTTTGCCCACTAAAATTTGAATGAACCGGTCATTTCATTTTATGGCCGTGGCCGAATGGACTCAGATACACGCATTCGAAACACGGTGAATTTTCGAGTACCGGTTAGTTGAACGCGTTTTGAGGAGTTAGTCCATCGAAAAAGGCGGGTTCAGCCAATAATCAGCGGAGAGGGGCGAGCGCTGATTAGTAACCTAGCAAAAAAAATAGAGTTAGTCCGCCACGGCCACGGCCCCGCCGCCTTTCTCAGTTCAAAATTAAGGCGGCCCCCGGTCGAGCTCCATGGAAACTTAGGCCGCCGTTTTTATGTACCAAATTTAGGTATGATGGTACCATTTTTACGTTATGATTTTTTTACCACATATTCTTGAATTAATTATCTAAAAAATGCTGGAGGCGATAAGAAATCGTTGGTGCCGTTTTTGAGAAAAACCTTGTCGAAGTTGAAAAGCGAAAATTTCAGTGTTAAAAACTAGACCGCGGGTCGCTGGCCTTGGAAGAGTTAGCGCGCCTACCGGTACTGAGAAAATCACCGTGTCGAAAGGGCGCATAGCACAATTTGTGTAGGGTTGTGCGCGATTCTTTATATTCTTTTGTACGAGAGCGTAGACAAAAAAAACGTTGGATTCGCCTCAATTTCCGAACGATGGAAGCAACACCGCGGTACAAAAAAAATTTAATGAGAGGAATAGGTGACAATTTCAGGAAGTGAAAAATGGTTGAAAGCCAAAAAATCAAGAAGCTTGTGCACCAACCGGGGTTTCAAATCGCTCAAAAACCGAAGAAAGCATCTTCTAGAAATTACAGAAAACTTATTCGCGCCACATTTTGAGAAATAGTCCGATAGAGCGCGATTACAAAAATCATTCAAGATTTGAAAATGTGGGAATACACAATGCAATCTCGTGAACCACTTAGTAAGATGACTCAACGCTTGCTTGGTCGGAATAAAAACGACCCATGACAAAGTATAATAAGTATAATTAAAACGTTTTTCCTTTAGTAATAAAGAAAAAACCAAAAAACAATGAAAGTTTCATGGAATTGAAGATTTTATTTTTGAAAATATACAATATCGGACCCGTTGGAGTAAATGACTAGCAAATTTCAGAGATCTTTCTCAACTTTTTTGACTAATTTGATTGGAATGTAACTAAAAACAAGTTTTAATAAAATGAAAGAAAATGTACCAAGAATTATGTAGATGAGAGCTACAGTAGCATAAACGTCAATGAAGTTCCAAGCGAAGAAGTTTAGAATGCGGCCAAACGGATCCATTTTAGGAAACGGACCGAATCTGAAAAATGCGTAATTAGCTTCAAGAAAATAGCCGGATTACATTATTCACTCACTCAGCAAGAAATTCTGTGTGCTTAACAACGAGATCTTTAGGTTGATGTGGCTGATTGGCAAGTATATCAGCAAGATGTTTTGCATTCTTCAAATACATTTCATCGTAGAGAATACTATGAACTGCACGTTTCACTGTCTTGAAATCTCCCAAGTCGTTTTTCCAGACAAAGATAGCTCCATTGTGCCTTGCAAGCATATTAGCATTTCTAACTTGATCACCAAAAATCGGAACCATCACTGCTGGTTTACCACAATGAGCCAGCTCATTCGTGCTTCCAAGGCCACCGTGAGTCAAGAACGCTGTTAAACGATCATCACCAAGAAGAGCTGTTTGGGGAACCCAACTAGAGAATACAACATTATTCAATCCTTTTGCGAATGACGTTTCATTTGTTTCATATTTCCAGATAAAAGTAACATTTGGTTCAGACTTGATTACTCTAGCAATGTTCTGTTTCCATTCGACAGGCATTTGAGATGATTTAACCATTGAACCGAATGAAATTAACATGTTATGATCTCTTTTGTTCAATATTTCGTCCCAATCAGCACTCAATTTTTCAGATCTTATCTTCTCCATATTGACTGAAATCCCACCAATTGGAACAGTTTTCTGAATCACTGGACGAGGGAAATCAATGTATGGATTAGAGTTAGTGAAGAAAATAGAAGCAGAAGGAAGCAGTTCTCTCCAATCTGGAAGATCTTTTCCAAGATAACTTCGATAAATTGCAGTTTCCTTATCAAACATTTTATCCATTGTTCGCTTTGTTTCTATTGAGAAACGATAGTTCTTATATCTTTCATAAAAGCTCATTTGATCTCCAGTTTGAGATGATAATGCTGAAAATATTTGGTGTATTCTTCTGATTGTATACTGTACTTACATGGAACATAACTGTGTTCTTCTGGTTCTCCAATATTCGGAAGTATGAAGTCATATAGGGAACAGGAAGATGCCAAGATAGTTTTCTCTATTCCCAACTTTTTGAAAAATCCAAGACCACAAACAGAAAGTGGTTCCAGAATCGCGACATCAAAGTTCTTCGTCTTCATCAATTCAAAAACATCCTTGTTCCTCATAAAGTTGGCGCATGACAATTCCATAATCCGGTTAAACCATGAAAACATCTGAAATCATTGAATAAAGATTGATTGATTGATAAGGAAACTTACCTCTTCAAAATTGGGTTCATGTGTATCTAAAGTCCACATTGCATCCATATGATCATCCACAACTAATGTCTCTTTTGACATGATTTCATCTTGCTGGAAAAAATTCTTTGATTTCAGAATTAATCTGAAATTTCAATACCTCAACAATAACAACATCTTTCGTTGTTTTAACTCCCAATTGATTCTTACGTGCTTCATCGGCCACCGGAATCAGAAAGGTCTGAAATTGTTAGCTGCTTAAAGAGACAATAGACTAAATGCGTTTTGTAAACATACAACATTGTGTCCAGAATCGGTCAGAGTATCTGCTAGATGAGCCATGAAGTTCATATGACTTCCTCCGAATGCTGGAGACAGCACAAGTACATTTATGGAATATGTTGGAATTATTAGCAGTATGAAATGGAACGGACGAATCATTACTATAATTCTTGTGTCTTCCTATAAATAAACATTATTTATATAAGTCTTCTGTCTAGGCTCCGCCCTCAATGTACCCGTCGAAGTAAGAAAATTCACTTTCTTTCAAAAACAAATATAAAGATAGGAAGACGTTCTGAAATTCTGTAGTCATTGTAGTCTTCATAATCGTGTCAAAACATTCTATGACTTTCATACGACTATGCCATAATTTGATGATCATTGATTGCATTGATGGAAAAGCCATTGTAACTTCCATCACAGTTCTATAACCTCTTTTTTATTGACTACAGATAACTATGTTTTCGAATACAGTTAAACCTTTTTCTCAGACAATTTCCGATGTTTTTCACTTCTCAATTCATTGTTTCTTCACATGAATCCCCTCAAAAATGTAGTATTCGTGTTGTGTTCTTATGAAATCAAAGACTTTCTATGGTCATCTTTTTTTTCTGCAATCATCGCAATTTTGATTGATTACTGTCTGGAGATCTTATCTAAGATATCAGTTTTGGCTTCATAAGCAAATCACATTGTATTTTGTAGGAATAGAGTGGTGTTAGTTGCTAATTAAAAAATACTGTTAAAAAAACGAAAAAAAAATTCAAAACGAATTAATTTATCGGTAATTATCTAAGCATTCAGTGTTCTTTTCTGTGACATAGTAGCCGTTGGTGACATGATATTCGTAGTACTTCCAACAGATGGTAGCTTAATTTCTTTCAAATCTTTCACTTCTTTTGCTTCTTTCGATTCTCTGGAATCCTTATTTTCTTTCGAATCTTTTGATGTTGCTATCGGTGTTTGGATCGGATTCGGATGAGTGTCTTTCAATGAAAATTTAACTTCATTTCGAAGAACAGATGCTGCATATTGTCTACCGGCAGAATTTTCATTTTTTCTGAATGTGCTTTTTCTCAGATAATGAAAAAAATTAATATTCTCTTACAAAGCTGTTTTATAATCTTCTGGAGTGATAACTTGAGAAACAAGAATTCCATTTCCCAAAGAGCATTTCGGTCTGAAAATGCTATTCTCAGAAGGGAGTCCATGATAAAATAATAAACTACTGACGCAAATATTTGATTGAAGAATGAATGAGAAAGAAGTTTCGGTCCATGAAGACGTTCCCTCGGACGGTAACGAAGGATTTCTCCAATAAAATCTGCCCATTCTTGGCTCACATTTCCCAGAACCTAAAGAATCAATCAAGTTCTATGTCATTTATACTTATAAGTACTAAAACGAAACCAACCTCTTTTAATCCTTTTCGTTTCACATCTGATTCTGGATCAATCATATTTGAAACTTTCATATAATCATGGTCTCTTTTTGAAGGAAGTCCAATTGCTTGTACTATTAATTTCAACATCATTTGACGAGATGCTCCAGGAAATAAAACTCTTCCTTTCATCATTTCTCCAACGCAACATCCAGCACTCCATACATCAACCATCCAATAATATTCCTTTGCATCCAAAAGTAATTCTGGTGGTCTATAGAATCGTGTTACTTGGTATGAAGTTGAATGACTGCCACGCTGCACAATTTTAGCACTTCCAAAATCCGCAATCTTCAGAATACCTTTGTCAATGTCGATAAGAAGATTCACAGGTTTTATGTCACGATGGACAATCATATGCTGCAAATTAAAAAAGACATTCATACTGAGTGTGGATTCAGTAAAACTTACCGCCTGTAGATACCGTATCCCTTCGAACAGTTGCCACGTATAAACTTTCATTTCAATATCTGCCAGACGTGTCTTTTTCAGAATATTTTGAAGAGTGAATGGCATGAAGGCAAACACATAAGATTCGCAGAACTGAAATTGAGAAATTGAGAACTGGAGCAGGAAGAAAGAACTCACAGCTTTTGTAGTTTCAGGACCCTGTCCACTAATAGTTGTTTTTGAAAATGCAAATAACATCTGAACAATATTCTTGTGAGGTTTTCTTTTTATTCCAGAAAGAAAAAGTAGCTCGAAGTTACGTTCCGGTGTTTCTGAAAAATGGTTTTCAAAACGAATAAAAATAACAATTATTACTTGGCCATGTTTTTTTGATTGCAATTTCCTGTTCGACTCCTGGTGAAACAAGAGTTCCTCTGAAATTATTTGTTTAATTCTGAATGAAATCGACATTTATTTGATTTACCTGTAAACATTACTGAAAACTCCCCATGCATGAAGTCTCAGATTCGCAATTTGCATGCTAACTTTCTGTTGGGATGGTAATTCATATCCAATCTGAAATTTCAGATTTAAATCAATGTCTTGAAAACCTCAGGAGCTGAAACAAACTCACTTGAAATACGATTCCTTTATTCTCATCCTCGTTCATTTTTTTTTTATTTCTTTCCAATCTAATCGATGTCCAAAGTTAATAATGAAGTTTTAAATTAGTAACGAAAACTATTGCCTGAACATTTTTTCACGCGTCGGTTATACAAAATATAAAATTTTGAAGATGACTTTTTAATATCCATGTTTGCAGCTCTGAACTTCTGTTCTCCTCAATTAAGACAAAACAAATCGAAACGCTCATGATGATTCCAAGAGTTTACCAAATGAACTTTCAAACATGTTCTCTGCTTTAGGGACATCTATACTTTTTCTCATTCAGTTTTCTTTCGTGATTCCATTCCTTAAAGAAAAACGTAGAATACTGCTTATCTTTGAACTTTACGTATTCTGATCTTCCTTTTTTTTCTTATTTTTATTTTTATCTACGAAAACAATTAAATCAGTTTTTATTTCGTTACCAAAAATGAATTTGCCTCCCGAGCAACTACAAGAAGTTTTGAATTACAGTAAGTTGTAATGAATGGGCGTTGGGTTATGTCTGATAATTCAGTATGTCTCGCTGCAACTGCTTCCATAACCGGAGTTATTATTTCAATTGGATGCACTGCTGGACATCGGGAGAATATCAGAAACAGACGAATGAAGTCACAGAAATCGAAAAGATCGAAAAATCGAAGTGATAAAGGACAGAAATCGAGTTCAAGAAGAAAGAAAAAGTTGAGAAAAGTAAAGAGTGATAGAAGTCAAAAGAGCAAGAAGAGCAAAAAGAGAAGTAAGAAAAGAAAGAGCAACAGTTCAAGAAGTCGAAAAAGTAAGAGAGAAAATGAGAAAAGTAGACGTGAAGAGTCAGAGAAGAAGGAAAACTCCAAAAGAAGTAGTTCACGGAGCCAAAAACCGATTGATAGAGATGATAGAAAAGGTGGAAGCTCACGGAGCAAGAGAGATAGTAAGAAGAGTCAGAGGTCTATTCCACTTGAGAAAAATCGAAGCAATAAGGATTTGAGTAGAAAGAAAAGCTCACGAAGTAATAAAGATAGAAAAAGTTCTCGAAGTGGAAGATCCAGTTCTCGTGAGAAAAGTGAGAAAAATCGCAGCGAAAGAGATGATTTGAATAGAAAAAAGGGTAATCGAAGCAATAAGGAAAAGTCTTCAAGTAAGAAAGGAAGCTCTCGTGGACTTGCTCCTGTTCCTTTGGCGAAAAAGAGATCACATAGTAGAAGAGACGATGAGAAAGTTCGGGATGAAAATAGAAATTCTTCGAAAAACAAGAAAAGTTCTAGAAATAACAGAGAAGAAGGTTCTCGACGTAAAAGATCTGCAGAAGGATCACAAAAGTCTACTGGAGCAATTCCATTAGAAAGAAAAAAGAGCAATCGTACAAGCTCAAAAGACATAAGAGATGATAGAGATGATAAAGAACTCAGCAAAAAGAAGAGTTCCAGAGATGAACGTTCCAGAAGTAAAAGATCAGTTCCAATAGAATCCACTGATGTTTTTGGAAATAGTTTGAATAAGAAAAAAAGCTCTCGGAGCAATAGATACAGTTCGAAAGATAGAGATAGAGATGATATTCCGGTGAGCAAGAAGAACAGTTCAAGAAGAAATGAAGAAGAACGTTCTAGAAGTAAGAGATCAGAGAAGAGAATGGATGGAAATGAAAAAGAGTATAATAAGAAGAAGAGTTCTCGAAGAGACGGAATAGATAAACGTGATAAACATCCAGAGAGTAAAAAAGATGATAAAAAGAGTGGACGTTCGAATAAAATCGAAAAGAAATCAAGTAACAGAGAAAACAGGAAAAGTGATCGTAGTGGGATGAGTAAAATGAGAGCAAATGCTCTGAAAAAGATGGAGCCTAAACCTCTGATAGTAAGTTTTTTTCTTTTTCCTCTAGCTCGAATCCCTGAATCTATAATAATTTTCAGTCTCCGAATGCAAACTCTGATCGTTTCACTTGCAATGAGGAAGGATGCCGTAAGGGACAATGCTCGAAAGATGCTCGTCATTGTCAAAAAGCCAGAAGAACTGCATCACAAAGATCTTTGAGAGCTGCAAGAGAGAAGAAAATTGAAGAAATTTCCGAGAAAACAGGAAAAGATCGAACTCCGGTTGAAAAAACTCCTTCATCAAAATCAGTCAAGAAGGAAGAGGAAAGTCTCAAAACAACCACACCTAAATCTTCTACTCCTGCTACTACACCTGAAGTTCGTTCGATTTACCTTGAAACTGGAAAATCCACATATGGAGAGGCTTCAAAACCTTCAAAACCTTCTGATGCAGCATCTGTTTACTTTCCATCTTCTACTCTAACAACACCTCCAATCGATAAAGAGAAGAAAGAGAAAGCATCGACTCCAAAGAAATCAAGAAAGTCAGTCAAACAAATACAGATTGCCAAACCTCGAGAGCCCTCGAAAGTCTCTTCAAAGAAGTCTTTGAAAGCGTCGGAACGATCAAAGCCTTTATCTAAAACTGCTTCCAAAACAGCTACAAAATCTCATAACCAAAAAGATCAAAATTCGCGTGCACCATCGAAAAAGCCTTCGAAAAGAGCAGTGGATAGTTCTAGGACTAAGTCGAAAGTAGTCCAATCGTCGAGAACCCCAAAAGGAAACCCGGAATCTCAAAGAACTAAAAAGACCAAATAGGTAAGATATAATTTTATTTATACTTATTTCTACCGTTTCCTTTTTCAGATACTTCAACGCAAGCTCAACTTCTCAATCTGAACTCTTTTTTCTCTCTATTCACTCGATAAAACTACTCTCTTTCATTTTTTTTAAAGCAACAAAAAAATCAGATCATGCAACACTGCACAATTCAATTTACAAAAGAAGTTTATCAAAACTCCCCATAGAGACATTTCAAAAAAATATATGTTTCCAGTTGTAAAAAGATGATGATGAGAATGTGGAGGAATGATTCAAACTACTTGTTCCGATCTAATTATTTATTTTCAAATATTATATCTGATAACTCATATTTTAAACACCATGAGCAATAATTTTGAGTTATAAATTTAATAAAAAGACCTTTTTCAGGCATAATAAGCCGGCGCAGTTGCATTTTCGATATCGTAAACGAGTGATTCTCCTAGAATTTCTTTTGTTTTGATCCAATCATCACGATGTTGGCGACGGAATTCACGAACTGTTTCCGTCATTGTTTGCTGAAAAACAAAGATCTCTTGAGCTCGAAGATATTGAGACGGCAAACCTGTACAATAGCTCGTTTAGAGATTGTAGAACTTAAAATGCGAAGAGGTTTCACAATCTTCGATGGAAGAGAGAATGGATAAGCAAGTGTAAGTGCTCCAAGAGCCAATGCAGCACCATGAGAATGAGCTTCTGAACTAGTTTTCGAGTGTAGAATAATTGCGAATTCGTCGACTTTTTCGTCGGGAATGTGGATGTATTCACAATGAACGAAAAGAAGAAGGCACTTTGCTCCCTCTTTGCGAACAGAAATCTGTGAAATCATTTGAATTTTAGGGTATGAATTGAAGAAAAACTTACATCTTTATCGAAAACTGCTTTGAAGAGAAGGTTTTCAACTTTATCTCTTCTTGATTTGACACACATTGGATACATATTCGAGTAAACTGATGCTTGTACAAACTTAATAACAGCCAATCGGACACGAGAAGATTCAGAATGAGAAATGTATGTCTGAAAGAAAATATTTCTAAAGATAAATGAAGTTCAAATTACTTTGAACCAAGAATTGACAATAATATCCACAAACTCGCTTCGGAGCCAAGAAGCTGACATATAGTTATGAATGATGAAGGCCGAGTTTTGGGATATATCCACATTTCGATAAGTTTCTTCTGAAACATCATAGTCATCTTCATTGGCATATTCCATCAGTTTTGGAAGAATTTGAACAAGAGAATGTGACCAGCTTTTCATAGAAACATCGTAATATTGCATAATTGTTTCCAGGAGGGTTCGGAAATAGATTAGAGACTGAAATTAAAGATTAAAGTTTTTTCTAAAGTATTCGAGTCACCGTTCTATCTCTCAAATCTTCTCTAATACTTCTTCTTCTAGATCTCTTTGCGTTACTGCGCGGACTCAAAACTGATGAATCGGACAGACAATTTCTTGCGGATTCTGAATCTTCATACAATTTTAAGCATGGAATCTGAAGAACCGTTGATAAACCAAGGAATCTCAATGGACTAGAAACCTTCTCAATAATTTTTTGAATCGTAGTATCAAGAGAGTCTGTAAGGAACCTTTGTGGAACATTTATAACTGTGGCCGTTGAATTTTTCTCGTAAATTTGAGCCGAAGCGCAGAAAACACTGAAACCGAGAAGAACTTGAATAATTTTCAATTTCAATGATATACCTGGCAACAGTAAGACGTAAAGAATCAGTAACAGCTGTTTGTAATTTGCTCCAAGCGATTTCAGTCACTCTCTTCATAATTTCTCCGTGACGCCAACGCTTGAAAATTAGAGGAGAAAGACGGCTGGAATGAGATTGTTAATGGAATATTTAGGGGGTTTTTCTTACAAGGATTGTTGCATTTCAGTTAGTCCTGTTGATTTCTTAGCACTTGAAATCAATGATTCCAAAAGCCACCAATTTCGTCGCGGATCTCCACAGAGTACATCCGAAAGAGCCATACTCCAAGAATCCTCAGCATCCAATACCATTTTATTGAAGAAAGAATCAAGGCAAACAGTTATTTCTTTCCAAAACTTATCTATTTCTTCGAACGATCTATGCTTAAGTCCGTATACAATTCCAAGAAAAATTTCCGCAGCAAGAAGTTGTTCTTCTCTCTAAATATCACAGTCGACTCGGTTTTTCAAAGACTAAAACCCACTTTTTTACTTTTCAATAAATTTTTCAGAGTGTTTTTAAACAATTCCAACGGCTTCTTTTCATCTGGATAGTTTCGAATAACATATTTGATCATTTTGTAGAATTGTGTATTCGGTAGAACATGATCTTCTTTTTCAATTATTCGAGAATTAAGAACACTGGATACGAAATCTGGTTGTGAGAAGTAATCAATGATAAGACGATCGGAATATGTCATCCGTTTCAACAGTAATGGAACACCTTCATTCCGTTTTCGAACGACATTGATTTTTCTGAAAACTGTCCAACTACAGAAGTGTCAAAAAAGAGACAAACGTACTCTGGCCATCGACAAGAACCTTTCTCACTGTCTATGAATATCATATCGTCCCATTTGCTTTCCGTATTTGGCAAGTTCTCTGAATCATAAACCAACCAGAGATTATCTTCTCGAATACCACTTTCCAATGAAATTCCATGATCCACTCTGGCTGGTGGCTTGATGTCAACTCTTACAGTTTTTGGTTTATTCTCATATAGCCAATGAGCCAACCATTCTCTTGCTTCTTTACGACATTGATATTGTTCATCATTCAATTGAGAAAGTAATAATGCAATTGTTCTGTCGTCACAAATTTCTTTTTGAGCATGAAAGACCATCGTTTTTGCCAAATTCTCTCGAGTATGATGAAGATTCTTGTTTCCAATATGATTCTTGAAAAGCATCTCAACTAGATTCCCTCGATGCTGATGACGAGATTCTTTTCGATCGAACCACACATCCGTTTGTTTTTTCAACGACTCGTATGTTAAGAAAGGCTTCCAGAAGTCATCAATTACAACCAATCGTTTCGAAATCTCGGTCAATGCTTTGTTTCTTTCTGAAATCAATTCTGCTTATGATAAAATTGAATAGAAAAACAACCTTCATGTGTATCTCGACTCCCTGGACGTTGCCTGACAACCGTATTAATTGAGTAGATCGATTGACATATCTCTTCAAATAAAACGCAGATTTTCATATCATCAAACACTTTCAAACGAAGAACAGCATCCCAGACAACAATCCGAATTTGCGAGTTCGCATCTTTTAGCCATCCAAGTTCCAAAATAAGATTTATTGCACCAGACAAACGATCCATATTTTTCTGTTCTTCGATTAGTACCTTCATCACTTTCGGAATGAATATGTGTCGGAAACGGGAAAGTTGATTTTTATTGTCTTTGAGGTAAGCGACTGCAACTGTCCTTACTTTTTTGTAGTCGTTCAAAGCAATTCCAAAAAGGCAGTTGAGAATTCTTTGATCAAAATTGTTAGGGTGTCTGATTTCCCGGGTGTGATAGACTAAAGACTGAACATGTTTGATGAATGCCAACTGAGCCATTGTTTTCTGAGAGGCTTTTTTTGCTTTTCCATATGTTGAATCTATCAAAACACCAGACATATCAGTCAATAAAGATTCAATTTCAGCTTCATATCGACCATTTTTTCTTTTCCCCAGACATTGAAATGCGATTGACGACAAACTGATGAGTGAGGCTGGATCTACTGTTTGATTGGAGACCTTCTCAATCATTGTTAATATCATTTCTCGTGCATTTTCTCCATTTGGACCAATTAATTGAAATTCCAAGACACACGATTTTCCAAGAGATGAAGAAGGTATCGGAAGACAAAATGGAGTGTAGATGTCAGAAATGTTTTGAATTGAGAATGGATGGTCAAATACATCAATTTCCAAAAGAACTTCCATCACATGGTTGAGAATCCGACGAAGAGTTTCCCTGAAAAAAAAATTGATGAACTGATAACTTCTAGAAGAAGTGTTAAAAACTCTAAATACTGACCGGTTGTATTCCTTTTTCGTTAAATCACTGATATATGGGAAGAGGAATCGATTGGCAATTCTCTGAGCACATTCGATTTCTGGTTTAGCTGGAATGTACCATTTAATGATAGTATCCTTCAACTCGTAACATCTCGCCCAATACGTGATTGGGTTCCATTCTTTCAGTGGTTTTTTGAACATTTGATTCTCAACTAATTCAGTTGTTTCCGTATCGAGTGTTAGAAGAATCGGTATAATTGAAGACACTCCGAATGTTCCACTCTGAAAATAATACTGTTTTTGAGAGTCGAAAAAAAAAGGTTTGAATACCTTATGAATGATAGTACTTTCACATTGAAGAAGCAGATCAATTATTTCAATTAAAACCGTCTCATTCTCTAAAATCAACTGATGAGTTGTTGTGAACAGAGGGCGTGTTAGATCAACATAGAAAAGAACTGAAGATGGAGGGTTTCTGGTTTTCCGAATGTCATCTGGAATAGCTTTTCTTTCCGAAACTCATCTGATGACCTAAGAAATACCTGTGATTAAACTCTTTAACTTAATTGATAAGAACTCCACATAATCACGAAATGCGTCTTGGTTAACCCAAATAGCAGAAGAAACAAGTGAAGAAAGAGTTTCGGAAGCCACATTATTTGTGAATTGTGATGTTGTCAAATAGGAGAACAGGCGCTTGAGCAATCTCTGAAATTTGAAAAAGTTTATTTATCTCTTACTTGATATTAAAATACCTTTCTGGTCGTATCGTTAACGTTCTCAAACATTATCTTGACCAATTGGGCAATTCCTGATTTCAATATAACTTCATCCTCTCCAATTTGCTTCTGTGATTCATTTGACAACGATGCTGCTGGTTCTCCTCCTGATGTTTTTGGAATAACCACTGATAAACATGTAATGATATCCAAAAACTTGTCGAAAATGAATTCAATCAGATGAGGGATTCTTTTGGACAACAAGCAAACAATTTTATCATCTTCACTCATTTCTTTTCCATGGAATTCAATTGCCGATGAGAAATCCATAAGAGGGAAAGAGGAGAAAAGCGATATTAGAGTTTTGAAGATGTATGAAGTCCGTTGCATATCGCTCACATTTATATGATTCACAAATACTTCCATGATGTAGAAGGCGTGAGCTCTGAGAGTAGTGAAGCGATGAGTTTTGATTTCAGGTATGTCGGTTCCAATTTGATAAGTAGGCCAATTCTTTCGTTCGTCTTCCAGAGATTTGAGCCAAGTGGAATCGAATGTAATATCTCGTGAAGCACGATATTCTGAATCTGCGGGACGAATGATTTCAAAGATTACGACAGATATTGCTTCAATAATGACAGTCAGACGATGGGGTTCACTGACAGCGGTGAGAGATGAATAAAGACTGAAATCTTAATCTTTCTGTTTTATTCAATTCCTGCATAACTCACTGTTCAAGCAACTTTGGAGCCACGTATTCTCGATTTATTGTGGTTAAGCCATGAATCAATTTGTAATCCTAAAATATTTTGAATTAATATCAGAATTTAGTATGATTACTCACATCTTGACTTATTGAGAACATCAACATTATTGCTAAATCAGTCATCGATTCTGTAACACCGTCAATATCTTTATCAGTTAGATAGTATTTAGAAGAACAACGACGCTTTTTGAATTTTAATCTTTCATCTTCTAAACGCATTTGTAAGTGATCGATAAAATCTTTAAGGAATCCACTGATTTGCTCAGTGTGATCTCCGGCGTTAAGAGGATGAACGTTTACTAGAATATACTGCATAAGACGTTGGAAATGCGATAATGAACTGAAAAATTTTGGTTTTAAAAGTTTTAATACTCATGAAAACAAACGAATGAGGACCGCCAATAGTATAAACAGAAATCACTGCGAGATTGGAATTTGAATAAGTCTCTTGACCATCTCCCACGGCTACTTTTCCTCCTCTAACGGTCAATTCAAAGCTTCTTATCATTTTTGTGAAAAGAATATCATAATGAGAACTCAAATTAATAGCTCCAGGATGGTAATAGCATATTCTGAAATAATGATTCTTCATTATTTGTGGGTAAAACTTGACTCACTCTGAAATGAGTTCCATACAAACTGATGTCCATGATGTGTTCATATCAGCATTTAAATATAGATCCCAAATATATTGAATCCATGAAACATGATTCTTCACATCCTGTAATAAAATATTTCCCACAAATCTTATTTGTTAAAATACCTCTTCAGTCATTCCAGCAACAGTCAGAAAAAGTTTACAAGTCGACATAAACTGATCCATAAAATAATTACTTCCAATTGTTGTTTCTTGAAGAAGAGTTTCCCAAATTTTAGAGTGCTCTTCCGGATGATAAAAGACGGAAAATGCCAAAATGACACTTTGCAAATTTGAAGAAATATCAGGCTTGATTTTTTTGTTTAGCGCTCGAAGGAACAACTCGTAAATTGGTTTCCAATCAAGAGTTAAATCTCGCCAACCAAAACTTCCGGGCTTTATGAATCTAGATAAAGGTTTTAAAATGAATCTGAAATCTCAGAAACTAACTGCATCATTTTGCCGAATCCAGTACAAGCTGTCTTCATCAGGCTTCTATTCTGATCTTTCTTGATCAGCACCTCGTAGAAAAAAAGAACAAGATCAAGAAATTTGGATTTTGACATTCGAAGTCCAAAAAGACGGAGATGTCTGGCAAACTGATCCGAATAATCGGAGGCTTCGATTGCATTTTCTGTCAAGAATGCAGCCACCATACCATTGATTATGTTATGAAAGTTTTTGTCGGCCTCCTCTTCCAATCTGAAATATGACATTGAATTTTTATCGAAAATCAGAAAATATTCACTCATCAAAGTAGGGTAAAAGAGCGGAATGTTTGGCCGGGCGAACAAAGTTTTTGGCCCCCAATTTCTTCAAATTATCTCCAGCGGCTACTGTGACCAGTTCGCTTTTTTCTTTGACCTGAAGTTGTTTTTATTGATCCCTAAAAGACAAACAAAACTTACTTTCACCATCTTGGTGAAAAAAAAAACGTGCAAAAAGTTAAGATAGTAACGGTTGAAAACTGAAAGAAAAACTACACGTTTCCGTTAACGTGGAATCAACGTATTCACGTTTCTTGGACCATGTAGGAGCTTCACGTTGATATTTATTTAAAAACATATTCTGAAAGTAGGATGCGATCTAATTGAGCGTGTACAGTATTTCTAATCTTCAGAAACTACAAAAAAACAACCGATGAACAGAAAGAAAACTCGAATACTTCTTCAAACTTTTATTCATTTATCACTTTTAAAAAACACTGAGACATAGGGACAATCGAAATGCAGTTTCTTATTCGTATCTGCAGGTGAGAATAGTTCCTTGAGACAACTTGTATGAACCATCTTCTTGTTTCTTGAAATCCAAAATAAGCTCATCGTTGGCTTCAAAAACAAATCCATTGGCCTTGACGTGCATCGACAAATTGTCTTCACGAGTGTATGCATTCTGAACATCCAATGTCATATCAGTTGGATATTTCTCCTCTTCGATAAGTGCATTGGTACAGAAGGCAACAAAATGCCCTGAAAATAAAATATTTAGATAAAGGTGTTTTCAGAGCCTTTGAATACCTTTGAACAAACGATTATCGCACATATTGAACACAAGAGTATCCATAAGATTGTTGGTGAGATCATGAATATCCTCACTCTTTCTTACTTTCATCAGATCAGCGGCAAACTTCGTGGCAACGGTCTTTGCAAGTTCAAGATCAGCGGCATCTCTGGCTGCATCACGTGGTTCAGCAGTCATTGGAGTAAGATCACTTGTATCGGCACAGTAGACATTAGCGGAGCATGCCATGAGCACGAAGATGGAGAAGAGCTTCATTCTGCGGAGAGAGTTCGATCGATTTGTTCGGACGATCACAATCAGATGAATGACTGATAGGAACTATGCGTAGGACTAGTTATATTGGGGCGGAGTCAGTGAGTTGGATGTTCCCGTGACTTGGGTCAAAGAAGGTTTTCACGTGGAAATCAAAAATAACGTCAACTTTCGAAACTTTTTTTGATTTAAAAAAAGTTGATGATTGATGGCTGTGGTGACACATTGCTGTTAGGATGTTGCTCAGATTGTTAAGCAACAAATGTTGTTCTCGCGAATCGATGAATCATGTTGAACCTTTCTGAATTTAAGACCATAGTTGTTCAGCTAGTTTGAGATCATTTAATACCATTTATGCTTATACGGAAGATGAAACTACCGTACTTTTGCTTTTTTTTTGTTCTGCAAACATGATGTGAATTCCCATAGTTTTGCATCGAAAACCGTTTCCCATAAAACGTATGGGAATCAAAATGCCTCTTTTCTCTCCATAAAACTCCCTGCATTCGAAAGAGCGCTGTCTTTTTGAAAGATGCGTGCTATGATATTTCTCTGTTTTCTGTCTTTTCTGATTTCTACTGCTGTCAGTATTGTAAGCGAATCATGCTCATGACAAGTAATAATTTAAATCATTTCCAGGACACTGACAATGTTGACGGACTGGCCATGGAATTAACAGGACAACTATTGGAGAGATTCAATAAAAACCAATACCGTGGCTTCGATAATTTCCACGTTCGATTTGTCTTCGATGACTGCAAGAATGAATATGAAACATCCCAGTTCATCGAAATGATACCGGCCTACAGAAAGTCTCTCGCTAGTGGAACAGTCATCAAGGTTTGTACATTTATTCAGAGAACCCTCTAATCCAATGTCGTTTAGTACAAATTGCTAAAGGCCTCCACTCTTCCGCGACATGAAGGAATCACGTTCAGTTTGCACTTTGACATTCTAGGAAACGAATATGACATAGATGTATCCCTAGAATGGAAGACAACTTCTACTGGAAATCGTTGGGTGTGGCATGACATTCGGAGGATCAATTGCCTCAAAGAGCAGCCACATGGTCATCCTTCATTCAGAATCATGACTGGTCAAAAGGTTCTCTCTTGATTCAGAAATGCATATTCTATTTGAATAAATACTGTTGTTGGAATGTTTCTTTGAAAAATTTATTCGAAAAGCTCTATTCAAAAGAAGTTAGCACGACGTTGTCTTCCCCGCTTGAAGCTTCCAGTTTTTGGAGACGATGAATTCAGAAATGAGGGAAGATTTAGAAACATTCGTGTAGAATTTACGATGTCCGATTGATACGACTTCCGAGTTTTTCTCCATAATTTTCGCCATATCGATACCAAGTGCAAACACTATTTTGGCCGATTCCTCTTAAATCAAAAGACTTGAGTTGGAAGTGAAACAATTAAAGTTACCTTTATTCAATTTCATTTTCTTACATCCTTCATAAACAAAATCATCTTCAAATAACTCTTTAACCTTCTTCTCATCTTTCATTTCGATTGCTTTCAACATTGATTGAATCAATTTCTCTCCTTTTTCTACATCATCTGGCTTCTTTGTTTGGTTTTCAGATGCAAGAACAATTGCAGAGAGAAGAAGAAAGATTAGTAATTTCATTTCTGAAATAATAGAGGAACAACAGAAGAGTTGAGGTTTTTTTGAAGAGAGTTTGATAAGGACGTGAACAAAAAAGAGAATGCATTCTTTTTGAAGATTGCCGGAATAAACAAATGAACTTCAAACGTCTAGTTTATTTTCTGAAATTGCTTCTGAATCGATCTCCCCACCTTCTGGATGCACTATTCTTCCAAATAGAAAACAGAAAACCTCACTATTCTTTCTTACTAACCTGATTCTTCCCAACTATTCAATTCAAACAATCACCACAAAAGATCCCATCTTTAATATCATCAGTCATTGTTCGAAATAATTGTTAAAACAAATAAATAATAATATTTTTTAGTTTTTCCATCTATGAGTTTATACTAATATTGTGATTCTGCTGTTTCAATACGTTTGAACTCTTTGTAGACACAAAAATCTTCATTTTTTCTTTTAATAATTACAAAATTCTTAATCATTAAAATTAAATAACACTTGCAATACTTACTAGATCAACTAGACTATTTCCTTCTATTTTTCTCTGACCTCTCCTCTTTCTTCGTAATCTCTCATTTTCTATGTTCTCTGATATCAAAATTAATACAACGTTGTGCAATAGTGTCAATGGTTTACATCCGAATAAAATGTCCTTCGTTTCACAATCTGACCAAACCAAAAAATGGCATATTTTCGGTTTTTGCTATTATTAGTAATTACTTATTCAGTTTTTATGAAATGTGAATCCACAAAACCTTTAAACATTCTTGTTTATTCACCTGTTTTTGGAGGAAGCCACAGCAAATTTATGGGAAATATTGCTGATACATTGACAGAAGTTGGTCATAATGTGGTAAGTCAATATAAAATAAGATTCATTTTAGAATTCATTACTTTCAGACTTTTTTGGTTCCGATTGCAGATGTGACAAGAAGAAATGAAATTGGAGTAAAGCTCACCAAAAATGTGATAATTGTGGACGTGAGTTTTCTAATTTATTTTTCCAATTGGTGAATGTTTTAAACTTCAGAAACCAAATCAAAACAAAGTAGAGAATCTGAACATTGATATGGATGAAATGTTGAAACCTTTGTGGACTATTCAAAATAGACCGAAAGACTTTGCTACGGTACCATTCCACTATAATCTTTTTCGGCTAATATCTTTTTTCAGTGTTTTGAATTCTTCATCGACATGATGAAAACGAATTGTGAGGACTTTACATCGAACAAAAAAGTTTTCGAGAAGCTGTCCGAAACAGAATTCGACGTGGCAATTGCAGAGCCTGTTTCTGTTTGTGGTCTAGGTGAGCACTAATACTATTATCTTTCCAACATAATGTGTAACTTTAGGATACTTTGATGCTCTTGGAATCAAAAAGACAATTCTCGCATCCTCTACTACTCACTATGAAGGCGTTGTTCGTAATTCTGGAGAACCAGTTGATATGAGTTATGTACCTGTTCATGGAGCATATTTCGATGAGAAAATGAATATTTTCCAAAGATATACGAATTGGGCAGCTGAACATGTGATGGCTGGAAATCTGGAAATGATGTTTGATGAAGAAATGGAAAGATATCGAAAGAACTTAGGAGAGAATTTGGGTCATTGGAGAGATTTGATTCCATCTGCTTCTCTTATGTTTACAAATGCCAATCAATATCTTGATTTTCCACGTCCAGTACTCCAGAAAACAGTTGCCATTGGAGGAATTTCAGTGAATATGAAGAAGATAAAATCAGAAAAACTTCCAGATGAATTCAATGAGATATTGAACATAAGAGAGCACAGCATGCTTATCTCTTTTGGGTCAATGATCAAATCGTCAACTATGCCTGAAAAATGGAGGTATTTCATACTCAGATTCAGATTTAAATCGGTTCATTTTCAGAAACAACATTCTCTCTTCTATCAAGAGCTTTTCGAATGTCACATTCATCTGGAAATACGAATCAGATGATCTTACATGGGCTGAAGGCGTTGACAACGTTCATTTTTCAAAATGGATTCCACAAACAGCTCTTCTGAATGATAAAAGAGTTACTGCATTCCTCACTCATGGTGGTCTTGGAAGTACAAACGAACTGGCATATCTCGGAAAACCAGCTATTGTTGTTCCAATATTTGGAGACCAAGGAAGAAATGCACCAATGTTGGCAAGGCATGGAGGAGCTTTAGTACTTCAGAAGACTGATTTAGAGAACAAAAAAGTTTTGGTGGATTTTATTCAAAAAATATTGTTTGATAAAAGGTATTTGGTTTTTTTAAAAGGTTGGAAAATACCTAAGACTTTTCAGTTATGCCAAAAATGCAGAAAAGCTATCCCGACTTTTGAATTCAACTCCATTTACTCCAAAGGTATTGGTCATTAAAAACACCGAATTCGTTGCTCACTTTGGACCTTTAACTCAAATGGACCCATATATTCGTCAATTGAATTGGTTCCAGAGAACTTTCGCAGATATTTATATATTGATGTTCTTATTTTATTCCACTATTACCCTCGTTCCACTATACATTTTTTGGAAAATCTATAGATTTATTTTCTAAATATTTCACCCAATTTATGAAGCTTTATAAATAGAAAATCTATTAGAAAATATAAATAAAACATGTCAAAATTACAAAATAACACACGTGGCACTAGTATTCTCTCTTTCGGGAAACAATTTATTGTAGGTAACATTCCGTCGATCATAAGCTGGAGGAGGTTCTGATTTTCGAAGAAAAGCTTGTTTTGCTTGCAGTTCTTGTAGTTTTGATTCTAAATCAGACATTTGGTTCCGATGTCCTTCGAATGTTGAATCTTGTTCTTTTATTTTGGATTTAAGTTCTTCAATTTCACGAATCAAAGAGTTTCGTTTGGCAGTGGAATCCCTGTAATTTGAAGCTTTTGTAAAAATAGCAGGACAAGTTAGGCATGCCTCCTTTGTGCATCATTCAGTAAACGCATGAGTTTTTATATCAGAAGAATATTTGTTTTCATTTTTTATATTCTCAAAAAAGAACTCACATTTTCAGCTTATCACAAGAATCATCAAATCGAACTCTTCGTTTTGATGAATCAATTGGAATAACCTCTGCTTGCTCGAATTCTTCTCGAAGCCAAGTATGAGTCTCGTCGTTGATTGTTGGCATTGAACCACTTCGGCATCTTTCTGCCAAAGCGGAAGGAAGTCTGTCAAAATTGATTTCTTCTTTAAAAGACTCGAACTTTTTACCTTTTTCCTTCGAGCATATCAACTGCCACATGCACTTTTCTACCGGAAACTGCCAAACCGGAAAGCCGAATCCCTTTGTCTCCTCTCTCGTCTTGAAGCCTAAAATGATCAGAAATCCTGACATGGAACTAGAATTCTGGATATAGGTTACCTTAAAATCAGGGATGGCAACGTGACAACGTTTTTATCGAACACTTCGCATGTATTCCTTTTCATCTTTTTATCAGTTACAGTCTCTTCCAAATCATCTATATGAATGTTTTCATCTACTAAATCCTTTCTTCCCCAAAAGTATAATTCTTGTTCTGTTGTACTGACAAGAGTGAATCCATCACCACAAAGAACGTGCTGAAAGAGAAAAATGGAATAAGGAAGAGATTACTGTAGAAAATGATACTGTGCATGCATGATGTAGAAGGGATTTCACTGGTTTTACAGATCGAACAGCCATTTTTTGATTGTGTCCAAGACCTAATTCTGTGTTATCATTCCTTCCAAAAAGCATTACTTGACCAGATTCCAGGATTACTGAATAATAATTAAATGATTAATGGAACAGTTGAAGTACTATAGGATATTACCTCCTGAATGATAAGTTCCGACAGAAAAGTCTACAACTCGTTCCGGAAAACCTTGAAGAATAGTTGGTTTATTTATATAATCAGTTGGTGCCTGCAAAAATATTTTCCAATTATTACCAGAATCATCTACCTCACTTTTTTCTCTTTCGCAAAAAACCCGACTCTCTGTGTCAGATTCAACTTATTATGCTTATTAGAGCCCATTGCAATTAAACTTCCATCATCTGATAGCAGCATTGTAGCATCTTTTCCCGCTTTACCGTAAACTATCCGTTTGTTATTTGGCATCACAATCTGAGGATCAACAGTTTAGGTTAATTTCTACCACTTTTTTTTTACCTTTGTGGGAACAAAAAAGTGTTCTAAAGTAGGTAGACCTAACTGCCCATATTGGTTACTTCCCCATCCAAGACACTCTCCACTCTCCAGAATCGCAATAACATGATCATGACCACAATAAATATCTTTTATATTTTCTCTGAAAACTAGATAAGCAAAGATTGCATATCTCGATAGAAAAACCTTAAAAGTTGTTCCAAGAGAACGGGCTTTGCAGAATCTTTTGCTTCTTTCCCCAGACCTAAGTTTTTAGCAGTTCCAATTGTCATCAAAGTACCTCTATCACAGCAAATAATACTGAAATAATTTCCAACTCCAATTGATTGAATATCTCTTCCCTTCAGACTTTCAACCAATTTCCCGTTTTCTCTGGAAAATATTTCATTAATTTGAGTAATGATAAATCAACTAACGCTTTTGTAAATGTTCCAAATCCAAGTTGTCCACATGAATTGTCTCCAAACGCAAACAGCTCATTATCATTTGTCAAAACCATTGTGTGAGTTTTACTTAAAGAAATCTATAAAATATTATGATGGAAACGCTAAAAAAACAATTGATTTCATACTTGTTTTATAGATATCCGTGCTGGTAAGTCTGAAATTGCTGATAAAGCGATTGTTGGAACATGCAAATCGTAGAGAGTAGTGAATGATACTGATGATCTCATTGATCCAGATGTATGACGATGACGATTTTCTGATGGACGGAGCATCTGAAAAAAATAATATTCAAAAGTATTGATTTCTGAATGTATTAGTAGTAAATGAACCTTCAAAGCCTGAGCAGCTGAAGGACGATTCTGTGGATCCAATTGGAGTAATTCTCGAATAACCATTTTCATTTCAGATGAATAGGGACCTTTCACTGGAGTATAGGCACACTAAAAAACTATTACCATTCATTCAATGATGTTTTCTTCAATCACTTACGGTCATAATACTGTTCACCAATGCTGGTAGATTATCACCTTCAAATGCTTTTTTCAAACAACACATTTCATAAAGAATACATCCGAGAGCCCACATATCACTTTTCTCATTGTAAGAAACCCCGGAACACATTTCTGGTGATATATAATAAGGCGTTCCAACCACTGTTTTTGCTCCTTGTGCCAAAGTTTCTGTTCCCATTATTTTCGAAATTCCAAAGTCACCGATTTTCACGAAAGAATCACGGGTTAGAAAGACATTCGCCGTTTTCAGATCTCTGAAAATGAAATGATCATTCATGTAGAAAGGATATGTTTTTACTATATGAAACTCGATGAGCCCCATGTGCTTTCATAATTCATCAAAGTCTATGGATGAATGACTTGAAAATTTTTCTATTAAAACTAGACTGAATTGAATTTTCTTTTTTTTTAAATTACCTATGAAGAACACTGTTTTCATGTAAATACGCCACTGCTGAGCACATTTGAATCATCATATCGACAATAAGTTCCTCCTCTAAAAGATTTTGACTCCTTGCTAACATTTGAGCAAGTGTTCCTCCATCCGCATATTCCATTTCAATCATCAAAACACCTTCTTCTTCAAACGAATCATAATATGCAATGATATTTGGGTGTTCGATACGAGACAACAGGGAAACCTTTCAATTATTTTCGTTAATTATTTGATCTGCTGGAGCAATGAAAAGGTACATTTCACATTTTCTTATTATTCTTTTCTTGTTCATTAGGTTAAATTTGGTGTTTAATGTCAATCAGATGACTTTTAAAAACAAGGATGAGATATGATTTCACCTTCAAAAGTACAATGAACTTTTGGCTCAAAACGGGAACGGAAGATAACAGAAATAAAATGTTGATCCTTTATTATAAGTGCATACGAACTCTAAAGATAGTTCATTCTCAAAAATTTCGCTTGCCTAATTGTAAACTTTTTCACAAATGCTAAAAGTTGCATAATATTTCGAAATCTTTTCAATCTAATCCTGATATTAAAAGTCAGCAAATGAAAATCTTAATCAGAAAATTGACGTGCCTAGAATACGAAAATCTGGAATAACTTAGAGCACAATACTACGGTAACATTTTAAATAGAAAAGACAAACCTCATTGAGAGCTAATCTTCTTTGTGAACTATCCAAATCATACATATTAATTTCCTTAATTATAACCAATGAAGAATCTTCTCTTCGACGATACAATACTGCGGATCCAAATGCTCCTGCCACGTCAATTAGATAACATTCTCTTTTTTTTCATTTACCTTTTCCAACAGTTCGAATCCTTTCATATCGATTCTGAGCCGACGTAGCTCTTCGATTCGGATTCGTAATCATTATGTCATTGTTGATATAGATATCAACTATCCTTCTGGAAAATAAATAACATTTTCAGATTTCAAATGGAATAAAATTAAAAAATCTATATGAAAATAGACAAAGAAATGATTTTCGTTGCTTTTCATGACTCAATGCATTAAAGGTAATCACTGATTTGTTGAGAAGCAGGTGGACAAAATAAGTGTACTAAACGAATGAAAAACGTGCATTGAGACTTCTCATTAGATAGAAGAGACTAGTCAAAAAAAAAGGAAAAAGGAGAAAGAGAGGCGAGATTTGGTTGCTAAGAAGCGGCAAAAAAAAGAATAAAAAAGAGGAGGGATTCTTATTAGAAAACGAAAATAGAACACAAACAAAAAACAAAGCAAAATCAACTGACCTGTTGTGAGGAGCTAATTCGGATGACAAGAATCTGCTAACGAGACGAACAGAGATCTGAATTCAATGTTTAATTTATAAAGTTTAAACTTAAATGTAATGTTAAAATTAACAACCCTATAGTAGTGTTGAAAAGATGGATTGGTCTACTTTCCATCGTAGAAAACACAATACCTTCTATGAGTTAACTGTATATCCTAGACAGTAATCTTCATTAAATATCATTGTTCATATCGAGAAAGGTACTGTCTCCTATGTCCTTCAGAAAGGTACTGTATTTCTAGAAAACACCTCTAATTGTTCATTATTCTCGATCTTTTTTTATCGTCATTCAGATAGTCCAGTTAACTCATACAGTACAGATACAGTATTCCCAAAAGTAGTTTTTGAATCTAGCAGAACATTAATCACACTTAAAACTTCAAAAAGCAAATCTAAAATGTAATATCTCAATCACCTTCTTCTTGCTAACACACTGTACTGCTAAACATAATTGAGATGAATTCTCAATTGGAGTTGTCAAAAGAAAATCAATGAAGGCTCCTTCAATTAAAACTTCAGATATAAGCCATCGGAAGAATTGAGAAACAAATGAACCAACATCTTCCAATGATTCCTTTGTGATTTCCTAAATTTAGAAAATATTGAAAACTTGTTCAAAAGTAGAAAGAAGAATGAACCATATCGTCTAGAATTCGAAGTTTTGTATCACGGTTTTGAATATGAAGACCTAAATTCCGAATCCTACCAGCCGAATACTGCTTCAGCATATCTGAAACTTCGAGAAGCAACATTGATAGGAATATCGAATTCAATGAAAACTTACCTTTAAGTTCATTGAGTTTAACACTGACACTATACCTTACAATATTAGCATCAGATGCTCTGATAGCATCAAGGTTCGGAGATTCTGCATGACACAATATGACAGTACTCATTGTTTAAATTCAAGTCAAACTTCTCTTCTTCTCACTTTTTCAAAAATGAAGCAAGTTACTCGCCGTCGCCTTGACAACGTCTTCTCGCTCACACTGGTGCGCCTGATTTGATTTTCTTCTCCCTCCCGTTGTTTTATTTTTCTCTTCCATCCCCAGGCAAAAGATAAATGAACCAAGTGACAGCTTTTTTTTAATCATGAAAGAAAACAAAGTGTCTTCATATTTCACGTACACCAATCAAAGGAACGGTCGTTAGGTTCGAGATTATTCGAATACAATTACACGACACGCATCCGATGATCAGAGGCGTGATAATTTCAGACAGAAAGACTATAAACTTACGTGGGGTTTCGGGCCAGGACACGTATTTCAAACGAGTTACATAGAACGGAATATGAAACTTTGACACGTGGCATCTTCTCCTTGAATGTTTCTGAATATAGCTAGAAGATTTCTTCGAATAGTTGACGTCAGTTGATTGCACAAGAGCTTCTTGATTAATTGCATTGCCAAACTTTATTATTTTTTTTAGATGTTTTTTTTTTCATTTGAAGATGAAAAGAAAAGCAAATGCATCTTGAACTTTTTATGAATCAAATTCAATCTTAACAGGCATTTCTTGAATTAAATGTTGATTTGTGGCAGGAGTGCATACTGACCATCAGATCAAGATTTTTGATTTTGAATTCAGAAAATTGAAAAGCAAGAAATGTGAATGAGGAAACATGAATTAAATACTGAAAATTGGAAAATAAGGGAACATTGATATGTATGATTTCTAGAGAATATGCTAGCATACTTACGAAGTATGAAACTGAAGAAGCAAAGAAGCAGAATTCAGCATAAGAAAAATAAAGATTAAAGAGACAAAAAAAAGAAAAAAAAATTTCACAATAATAGCCTACCTGCGCTTCCAAAGAATCCAAAAATGAAATACTGTCCATAAAACTGTCGGTTCAATTTGAAATATAAAAAACATCTTTATGTTACATATTAAAAATATATTTGAAAAAATTGCATATCAATAATTGGAATTATTTGAAATATATTCAGGCGATTGAAATAGATGAATGAGATTTTAGAACGAAGGCACGCAAATAACGTAATTAGAGACTATTTGAAATTGAGAAGAAATTCAAAATAAGAAGGAGCAGGAACTGTATTTATGCAAGAAATGTGAAAGATGCAAAATAAGGATTATAAACTGTGATAGAAATAGACTAAAGAAGAGATGAAAAACCGGTTGTGCATTCAAGATGACAGGTATGACTAGTGACCAGGAAGATCCGAACAACTAGATTTTTTGAACTGGAAATGGGGTGAAGCAATTAAAAATTAAATAAATTTACAGAACTTATGATTCAAGTTTTAGAAATTTTTACAGTATGGCTTTTGGTAATGAGATTTTCTAGAATTATTATGACTATGATGGCGAAAGCTAGGCTTATCGGATGGATGACCAAAGTTCGAAGACTGATTCGGAGGAGGCGGAGGAACAAAAGATAACGAACCGCGCGATGGCGATGAACGTCCAACCGGAGGAGGCGGTGGAGGTGGAAGAGCAGATAACGAAGAGAAAGGAATTTGATGAACAGGATTCGAAGAACCTGGAGGAGGTGGCGGAGGTGGAGGAAATTTATGAAGACCAAGAGCCGAGAAAAGAGTACTTTGTACATTAACTACAGATGGTGCAGAACTGACAGGAACTGACGCAGCGGCAGGAGCCACAGGTGGTGGTGGTTGTTGTTGCCATGAATCAACAATATTGTTATTGTTTTTCGGAAGAGACATTGATGGACCAGAACGCCAGCAATCTCCATTGAAAGAAGAAGACGGTACGGGTGGTGGAGGCGCTGTCTGAATATTCTGAGGAATGGGTGGAGGAGGAGCTTTCATCTGAATTGGAGGTGGAGGCATCGCTGGCACAGCTGAAAAATAGGAATGAATTAGGTCATCCTAAGCCTCGAATCTTGCCAGAAGGGATTGGCTGTGGCATTGGAGTATTGATCCGAACCCCAATAGGAGGTGGTGGTACATTCACAGGTGGAAGTATAACGTTATTAACCGCCGGAGATTGTTGGAGATATTGTTGATTGGGAGGCGCTTGGTAATGAATTTGTGGTGGTGGTGCATTCGGAACTAACTGTTGATGTGGAGGAGGCTAAACATGATTCCTCTGTACTACGGAAAAAGTTCAATTCACTTACATAACACATCATGCTTTGCTGGTATGGTGGCGGCTGAGGTGGTGGAGGAGGAGGTGGAAGCTGAGCATATTGATAGGCATTTGGAGCACTTTGGTGATAATAACTTTAAAAAAAGGTAATATTAGGAATCCTATGGAAATGAAAGAAAACTCACTGATACGGCGGCTGAATTGGTGGGGGAATTGGTGGTGGAGGGACTGCCATATGATACATACTAGTTTCAGGCTCTTCTTTCTTCGGTATTCTCAAATCTAAAGACGCAGAATCGTCAGACACCAGTTCCATTTGATCAGACAAGTCGTCCGTTCTGAATAAATAGAACATTATGAATAAGTCAAGGTATTTAATCTCACATTTTTGGTTTCCTCTCGATTTGATTCAGCAGTTGATCTTTGAATGTTTCCAATAATTCATTTTTCAGCTTTTTCGAGCAATCCTCTAATGCTTTATCTATTCCATTTCCTAAAGTTTCTTCTACTTTGTAAGGACTAATTCCAAGGTTTTTGGCAAGTTGTTCAACTAGTTCTTTTTTATTCACTGATGCCTGATCAACAGGATTCGAATTCCCTGGAGAGCCTGGCGGCGTTTTGGGCCCTTTTCGCGGCCTTTTCGGATAACTGCTTTCTGAATTTCGGTCTTCTTCTTGTTTTGGTTGCGGTGTGAGTGGAGTATGAGGGCCAATTCTTTGGTGGAAAACTCCAGTCTCTTCTTTCTTGGGCGTCGAGTAAAGTTTGCGCAATGTTTCTGGCAGATCGCCCATCTCCTCAGCATTCATTTTCTCCCAACCAAGAGTTCCGCAGTTCTCCATCTTCCCAAGTAACATTTTGTATCCTAACAACTTGTCAACCATTGTCTCTCGATTGATGAAATCACTGATTGCAGTGTCTTCATTTCTGAAGTTCTTGAGATTGTTGACTGTCAGCGGGAGATAGTCTCTTGAGCTAGCTATTGGCCTTTCCCGGCGTTTCGCTTCTTCCTTCCTTCTAGCCATTTTTTCCCGTTGCTCTTCGTCAATATCATGCCATATTCGATCAACTGCATCCGTTTCTTTACATGGCTTTTTGATATTCCGAGATGGGAGAGGACGTTTCCGTTGATCGCCTGGGACCGATGGTAACATTGACTTACTTGAAGGATCGGGCCTGCCGGATTCTTGATTAGTTCCTTCTAACGATCTGCTCGTACTGGGTCTCCGACCCGACGAATCTTCTTCCATTGGCTAAAAATCGTAATAGAAATCAAAAAGTGGTAAAAGAAAAAAGATAGATGCAAATGGTTGACAACCAGATGAAGTTGAGTAGCTTTAAAATGTACAAAACACTCGGTTTTTATTCAAGTCAGATTAAATCTTTTGAAAAAAGGATTTTACAGAAAAAAACAAGATGTCCGAAATTATAAAAACATCCGAAATAGTGAGAACTATATTTAGCCTTGTTTTCAGGGTTTTCGAGTTGGCAGATATTTTAGAGGATAAAATCAGTGAATGACAAGATCATATAACGGAGAATAGAGGCGAATAAAGGCACATGGAGGTCTTAAATGCAAGAATTTAATGAGGCAAAAAAAACCGAAGTAAATCAATCCGATTGTTTAGTTGTGGTCGAAACACGGATAGCATTGGAGACTACTGGACGAGTAGGACGGTGACTCTGCTTTTCCTGAAACAAAACAGAGCATTAGTTTAAAAAATATGTGTGAAAAGCAGAGGCGAACGCGAGAGGATGTTCATATGATAAAAGCTGCTGGTGTATGATCAACATCTCACCCTTTCAGGTTATCCGCTCTGCTGCTAGCAAATTACCACGAGCCTTTCTCTCCTTTTCCTTGACTGCATTGTCTACTTTCAGGGCATGTTGTACAAATTGTCGAATCTCTAATTCAACTTCTTCCTGGTTGCCGTCCGACTTGCGACCTGTAGAATTTGCACGTTTACCCCCACTCGAGGGTGTTTGCCGTGGTCTTGGCTGTCTCGGTCGACGAGAAGATGGTGAGACTTTTGAGTCAGTACTCGGGGAATCTTCAGGGAGGATCAGTGGAACATAGTTTGGACCACGACAGCTGATAACCAGATCACTCAACTTGGCAATGTCCAAAACCGGTTGACTCAAAGACTCTGAAATTATTGAATTCCTATATTATAAAGCAATTGAGATCTCAAGTACCTTCGAAGCACCGCAAGGCATCTGGACCTCCAAGTGCTCTCAATTTCTGCTCTTCAATGGCAACACTGTTTTCCATGTGAGAAACGTTAGTAGTAAGACCTTTATGTTGAGTAACAATTTGTTTAGAGCCGGCAAGCAATTCTGTCACATCCGTCACGCTATGCATTCCCAACTTATCCAGTCTGTCTTTGAGCGTTTGAACACCAGAAGCTAAGAGTTCCTCGATCTGATTAGTGGTCGACGTTACTCCTTCATTCAAGTCATTTTTTCTACATTTTTCGTTTTCGATTTCCATTCTCAATTGATTGATAATTTCTGGGTCTCCTGCCTTTGACATGTTGTAATACTTCTTGATTTCAAAGTAATAACTGACAATCATATTGTACAATGGATCAGTTGGTGGAATCATGAATGTACAATGGCGTTGATCAGCACCCATTTCAGAATTCGCTAGCATAACATTTGGTGGTGGAGGCGGGGGAGGGGCTTGGGCTGCCGGATATACAGGTACTGGTGCAGTAAGATTTAGAGTAGCAGCATAAGATGAAGACGCCACGAATGGGGCTGGTTTTGAAGGTTGTGGCGAGGATTGACTGAGAACGGAAGTGATCTAAAAAAACATATTTTTTCTCCAATTTAAAACTTTAAGAAAGGCTTACTGCATCTTGAATAGCTGCAGCTTGTGCTGAAGTTGTTGCAGCTTCTCGGATGGCGTGTAATGCGTTCATTGTTTTAGCTGCAAGGATCACGTAAAAAAAAAAAATTCCAGACACTTAATGTTAAGTTACATACCATCTAATTGTGCTCCGTGAAGCATATCTGACTCGACTAACTCTTCATCTTTCGGTTGTTTCTGTACTTCTTGCTGCTGAGAAGAAGTAGATGGAGGTGGAGCTGTCGCTTTCGCTTGAGATGGAGTAGAATGAGAATTGGCATGATCTTTAGATCGATGCGATGTGTTCCCATCGATGGCGTGTTTCGCACTTTTCGGAGTCTGAAAAGACTTTAAGTGGACTATCTTACATGGAAACACCTTTAACTCGCTTATACATAGTAAAACACGATTTTTTTTTCTAGCTGGATCAATTATCGTTATTTCAGGGCTCACCTTTGGTGGCTTTGAAGAAGCAAGACTTTTCTTCTTTTTGTATTCTCTTGGTTCCTTAGTGGAATGGGCTGAAGATGACACATCTACATCTCGATGTCTCTCTTTCTTCGCTTTTTTGACCGGTGGGGTATAATCTGTGTCAGGTTCATTCCACTTTGGCGATTGATGAGATGCGGCGGCTTGCTCGGTCTGAGAAAAATAGGTTATAGAACTAAATTTTCAATTTTCATTAAAATTTTTCATTCGCCACGTCTCTCGATATACACAGATTCAAACATAACAAGGGCCATGTTAAACTACTACAAACCTGCGCTTTCCACATAAGCCTAGTGGTACGGCCAAAAAATATATCATCGTCACTAGAATGAGGTGCCTCAGGTTGTTGCGACTGAGTATGAGTACCACTAGTGGACGCCATATTAATGTTATTTGTATTAGAATGAGTAGAAATTCCAGAGCGAATAATATCAGAAGTTGATGAAGAAATAGATGTCTCTCGGGACTTTTTAGAAGAAGTTTCCATTTAGAATCCACAATCAATACTTCTTACGGTTGTTGTGTTGCGCACTCGCTGTGCGTCGCACTCGCTCACGACACACTCGCCGTCCGATGCCTCTTCTGTGCATCTCCTGTCTCTTTGTGTCGTTTTCTCTTTTCCCTCTCACATCTCTATACAACCCAATTCACCAGAGAAACACGAAGCACCCCTGTGGGGGAGAGGAAAAAAAGAGGCTAATAGAAGAGGATCGATGTTGAAAGCACTAAACCATGCACACACCATTGAATAACAACGCCAACACATTTAGCAAGAACTGGAAACCAAGTGGAAAAAACTATCGAACGTGTGATTTTGTGATTTCTTCGGGGTGTGGAGTACAATTATAATAACCGTTTGATGAAATACCTAGATTTATTATTTGAAACGGTCAGTATTATAATCGTAAGTAATTCTTTTGAAAATTCAATCAAACAGTTAATTATCAGAAAAAGTAGAAAACAGTTATTTTTGATGATTGATTAAATAGAGTATTTGATACATGCAAAATAAGATAAATCTTTTTCTAACCAAGGCTGGGCATAAATTAGAAAATTAATGAAATCAGTTCAAAATGCGAAAGTTTGGATTTTTGAAACTAACATTTAATAAATTTTCTTTCGGTTATTCGCAAAATGTGGTAAAAGCGCCAACCCTACTTCAAGTTTTCCTTCGGAAAAATCCTTGAATTTGAAATGAAAATGAACGAGAGAACAGAGCAAAAGTTCCAAAACCACCGCATTGTGAAAGTGATATAAAAGCATGCACATTCAATAAGATTCTGAGGGAAGCAAAACCCCGGATGTCGCAGTGAATACCGTTCGAGGAACCTTGGTTTTGTCGCTATGTTTACTACTCTCTCTCTCCTTCTTTCGCTTTTTTGTCCCGTTTTCACTCTCATTAACCTCAGGTTCTTCTCTCTTGTAGTTCGGGTCCAATTTTTTGCGCCGTTCATCTTCGTAGTATTTGATGAGCTGAAAAATGAGAAAAACTGAAACTGTTCAAGGGTGTACACCACCATACCTTGGTGTGATCCATTGTAGTACAATAGAACTTGACTTCTCTGGAAGTCCAAGACACACCTTGCTCAATCGACTTCAGTTCGATGGTGTGACTTATAGCGTTGATATCTGAATATATCTATTATTCTCTGCTTGTTTTCATAAACATACCACTGGTGGAACGGAAAGTTATGTCTTTTTTATGAGCTCCAAACCTGAAATTAGTTGACAACCTCGTAAGATCTTCAATCTTTCCTAATATACTTACGGTTTTGTTGTTACAATGCGAGTGCCATGTTTGAGATCTTGGAGAAGCTCATTCGTTATTCTGATCATCAAATCCGGAGAGAATGCAAAGTTGTTTATGAAAATAACTGTCGCTTCTTCACAGATTAGTTTTTTAAACTTTGGATTCAAAAAGTCTCCATGAATGTGCTCATATTTTCCGTAGTTCTTACCGAAGTGAGCCATTAGTCTGTATGAAATTTATTTTAAATATGATAACTAGAAAGAAATTCACTTATTGAAATACATTCCAAGATCTTCAGCATACTTTGCTGGAAGTTGAGAAAGCTCGATTCCAACAGACTTCTTGCATTTAGCATATGCTGCAGTAAAGCAAACTATCTGCCCGATTCCACTACCGAGATCGACGAACACATCATGTGGACCGATTTTCAGTTCGTCCACGATGCTAGCCATTTGGGTCATGTTCGTTTCACCATAGGTCTAGAAAGCGGGTCGTTCATAAACCGATTAGATATGAGTAGGGTTCTCACCTCGGACGTGAAACTTTTATAATAATGATTCAGATCTGCTGGTCGAGGAACAGCACATTCATATGCATAATTTGTAATGCCAATTGCAACCTCGGCTACGCAATTCGGTTCTCCCCACTTGTCTAGAGTCTCGGTGTTGTAGGATCCACTCCACTGAAAGAAAAAGGTTCAACTGACTATAGAAATCAAAATAGAATACAGCGTTGGCGAATGGTTTCGCTACTCTGTTGTAGATCTTTAACAGATGGATGACTGTAGCGGGTTCGGGCTTCTCATCCTGCCAGCCTGTAGGCAATGCAACTGACAGCTCATGCACAGTTGTACACAAACTGAAAAAATAAAGGAAAATGTCTTACAGTTGAAGTCTCATTGACTTACTTTTTCAAAATCTTAAATAAAACAGCATAAATGTGCGGCTTGGTACACGGTAATCGAAGAGGCTTTCCATTATAAAAAATTGAGCAAATTGACACTTGATCAGGTACATCAACCGACGAACTTCTTCTGTCTTTTATCTGCCTTGCAGTCACCGGCTCATCTCCTTTCTCTGGTGGTACATCTGGAAAAATCCGCAAATTTTCAGAAATGGGAAGTAAAACCATACCCTCCCTAGTGCCAGTGCCTGCCGCCTCCATCCGTCTGTGAATGAAATAATTGTAGCTAAGAATAAAAAAACGAAGAAATCGAAATTGATCAAGTTGTAAGGAACAACCGAGAAGTTTAAATCTGATACATTCAAATAATTTTCTACGTATTAAACAAAATCTTTCTCTAAAATATTCATGGAAATCGAAATAAAGGATGTGTCTTCGATCCTTTTCGAAAGAGAAAAATCAGGTCATTTGTAAATTTAAAAAAATCAGAACGATGCAAAAAGGTGAGTAATTTGGTGAGAGATGTTTGGCGACCGCACGGGTCGATAATTGTACCAGTGCAGCTGGCTGCGGCGACCGCAGTGTGGCCTCGAAGTCGAAAGCGACTCGTTACTGCGGGCTGTGTAGAAGTGCGTGGCGGTGTCTGCGGGTGATGGTATCAAAAATGCGCGAGTTTTAATTGGAAACTGAAGTTTAAAAAACATTTTTCCTAGTTTATGTCTTTCAGGCATACCATTGAAAAATATTGTATTCTTTTACTATTGTTTTTATAAACTCATGTTATCCATCGCCTCTTTCAACGCATTCGTGTTTTTCAGAAATGCCTCTAAAACTCGAAGAACTCCAAAGCTACAATGAAGCTGTCGACGCATGGAGGGACGGCGATGACTTCCCGACCCCTGTCCTTCTTGTAAGAATGAAGTTCAATGCCTACAACTGAATGTGTTTCAGCTTGAAAAATATCGTCTTCGAGTTTTGCCTCTCTCTTCGTTGCCATTCGTATCAAACTATTCAAACATTTCACAACTTGGATTGAATTCGGAAGATGTTCTCGTCATCGATTCGCCAGTAGAATCGCCAGAAAAACAAAAACGGTCCTCCCGCTCAGAAACCGATGTTAAACCTTCTCCGATGATAAAGCAAGAAAGTTTGAGCATGGAAACAGATGATTCAGGAGAAGACAAAGAAAATACGGTTGCCGATGGGGGACCCCTTGTTACATCGTTCCTTACTTTAGAGAAATTGCAGCAGAATGGCGGTACTTGCTCTCCAATCTTTAAAAGAAATAGCGTATTGTTGCAGTGAACGATGTGAATATTGTTGGTTTGGATTGTGAGGTCGAATTTTTCGATATAAATCCGATTCCGTTTGAAGACGGCGTTTCGCTTCAAAGATTGTATGTTTATGTTCACACCACCTTTTCAAATACATCAAAAATTCAGCCTTCGTCTTGAAAGTGTCAAATATTTTGCTCCGACTGTTGAAAAACTTCCGGTGTGGATTTCAACCATGAGCTCGAATTTTCCTTCAGTCTGTTGGCTCGCAGCTGGAAGAACAAATAGAAATGTCCAGTTCGCCGGAGTGACTCGTATCCTCGGCTATTTCGATGAAACTAGCCAGAGAACTGTCAAACAGATGAATGAAGCATGTGGTGCTGCACAGGTCAACCGATACCGTGCAGTTTTTGACGGTATCCGGAGAATCGCAACACCGACGCGGTCTTCCCCAGGAGAGGTCATAGTTGACATGCGCTGGAATACTAAAGTATACTCAAAATTTTATAACGTGATTTGAGCACCCAAATTTCAGAGCAGTCTCGTTCTCTTAGAACAACCAGATAACGCAGCTGATTGTACCATCAAAATAGACCTGGGGTGGAGAGATAATCGTTTTTTCATCGACGAGGCTATTTTCGAGCAGCTTTTCTTCGTACTCAACTTGGCCGATGTTCTGGCGAATCCAGAGAAAGAAGTTGTTTTCCCTTCAGAATGGGCGAAGTTTGACGATCTGGTTCAAGAAATGAAATTGCTTGTAGATATTTGCTCCAAGGAAGACAATGTATTTGCTTCCAATGAAAAGTCAGTTTTTTTTTTAAATTTCATAATAGTAAAGAAAATTCTAAACTTCAGAAGCGAAGAAGTTACTGACAAGGTTTGGAACATCGTTCGCAAATGCGGAGATGTGAAACACGCGACGATGCTTTTCAAAAACTTTTTGCAAGCGTTGACATATGGAAAGATCAAATCACATGTCCAAGAAGGAAACAAAAGTCATTTGGCAGCATTAATTCGCGCTTCAAAAACCGGCGAATTTAGAATGCCGATTCTTGAAAGATTGAGTACAATTGAGATGATGATGGAAATCGGAGTTGAAAGTCTCAGAGGGTATGCATATCGTGTAACCAATTTTCTATATCTAAATGTTCTGTTTTGTAGCCGGATTATCAACAAGTTCTCAAGTACCCTTCAGTTTCCAAGTGACGAAGTCGCTTTCATTCTCAAAAGTTGTGAAGCCGAGTTATCGAATGGAGATGGAGCTTTAAATTCTAATGTCATTTCTCTTCTTCCGATCACCATGGCACTTGCAACTGTTAATCAGATCTTTGGACTTCTCAACGAGAAGGATCACGTTATTCTTCCTGATCTCGCGAGACGTGTTCTGACCAAGTTTACTGGAAGTATGATTGAGAAAGCAAAAAAAGGAGAAACTGAAACTGAGTACACCTTTGAGACGACTCTCCCACTTCTTCGTATGAGCAAAGATAAATTCATGGATAAGAGACCGCGCATTTGGACATGTGAAAACACAAATACTGTTGGGGCCCACGTCCAGACTCGTATGATGACTTCATTGGAATTGGAATCTTCGGTGGAGCATGTCAATCTTATGGTAAATGCTTCTCGACCGATTCGCGATGTCAAAGAAGGAAACGAGAAGCCAACTGCAGAAGAGCTTAAGGCTGACTACACTGTATCACATACTGTTTTCTCATACCTTCCTAAAATGTGAAGATCTCTAAAATTTTACTTGTTTTATTCCAATCCGGTACTGATTTTAACCTTTCCGATAATGCTATTGTATTCCTGTGATTTTTCTAAAAATTCCCTTCCATTTCCTATAATGAAATTGCCGGTTTTTATAAATAATCGCTTCCGAAAGTTTCTTTGTAATTGTTCTGGTTCATACTGAACATCAGAATGTAAAGGTTGGGTCACACTGACTTTGCACGCGTTTGCATTGTATGTCTCTGCCCTCTGATGCAACAGGAATCTCGCGCGAGTGGTGCAGACGGTAAAATGTTTGCGCGACAAAAGGAATGCTATGGTTCGGGCCCACTTGCCAGCGATGACGAATGATATCTGCTCTAATGAGTCTGAATACCCATGTTGAGATCTTGTCTGAGCTCTTTTTTGATTTCCGGTTGCTTCTGCTTCCAACTCATTCATTATTCATGACTATTTCGCCAAGATCATTGTGGTGGTTTGAGTGTCAGTGGAGAGTCAAGTGTATATGTCAGTAATACATCACACGCCTTTTGTTTTTGAGCACCAATTTTCGAGTTTCGTCGGGAGCGGGTCGGCTGCATAGAAACAGAAATATTCAGTCAGTCAGTTGTAGTATTTGGGCAAGAAGTGGTCACTTGTTATTTCTCGAAAATAAAGAGAGTGAGCAAGTCATAATAACTTTCGCACGGCTATCTGATTTTGCTCCGAAAAGAGCTTTCACTAACGTGTCTCCCTCCTTCGTCAGTCACCGATTTGCATATAAAACCACGTTTTTGCTTTTTTTTACGATGTGACTCGTTGACCTGCTCACTCCGCTGCTCAAGACGTTTAGGATGGATAAATATTAGGAAAAAAGGGCAACCATGTTGGTATTGAATTACTCGTTCCTCTTGTCTTTTATGATTCGGGTTTATTTTTTCTTCTGTTAGAACTATCATTGTTTGTACTTCCATTTCACTCCTAGATTTAACTTTTCGTCTCAATGACTATATTAAAGAGTATTTAAATTCGAAAGTAACTAACGACAACGTTCCTAATACAAGATTTCTTAAAAGTTAATGGAAGAAGGAATACATAATAGGTAATTTGTCAGAAAATCAGATATCCTGTATTGGCTTCTATGCATTTCCAAGTGTTCAATAGATTTACTGTAGTTACAGTATCTGAAAAATTCACCTAGTTCACTGTGGTCGGGAAAAATTTCAAAGTATTAATGTACATTGCCAAAACGGAAGTACTTTTCTTGACAAATCTTCAAGAAGCAAGTACTCGAAAAAGTTATTATTTTGTTCGAAAACAACACTCGAACCCCTCTTTTTCATTCCCAGCTTTCTTCAGATGAAACTTGATTTCTTATTCACCTACTTTTTTCTCCAATTTCCTTATCAAAAAGCTAAAATTTCTTCTTTCTCTGAATTACTTTTTTTCTCGTTTTCCAACTAAAACCATTGCTCTCTCCGTCAGAATGTAGCACTCTCCTGGGAACAGAACGACCACGTCGTCGTCACGCTCCGCCCATTTTTATTGGAGTTGTTTTCGAAGCCGTCGCTCACCCCAAGAGCAGGCACTTTGGTTTTCGCACATTCTGTATTTGTGAGACAGATGAGTAGAAGAACTAGAAGAAATGAAAAAAGACAGCTAATTAGTGAAAAGAAATATGCTCTCATTTGGGTTGGGACACGGTGTTGAGCTTCATCTTCTTCTCTTTTTTCCTCTTAGTGAGCTCTCTAGAGTTGAACCCCAACTTGTGTCTCAAATACGCATGCATTCTAATCGTCGTCTTCCTTCTTCCCGCCTATTTGTCTCTTTACTGCTGACGATGTTTCCGCTGCCACTCATTTTCTTATTTAAATGACAGTTAGTAGTTTTAACGATGAAAACACAACTTACAACGTTTTATATATGAATCTTTCTGTTCTTCCCTTAGGTTTGACTTTGACAGATTATCTTAGTTCGTGATAGAACATGAACAGCATAGAAATATATTCATGACAAAAACTATAACTTTTCTGCAGATGTAAAACTTTGTGTTTAGTTCTCTTCTAGACTGTTCTAGATTCTTCTAGATACCGTGACCTTCTATAACATGTCGTATCCCTTAATAACCCATGTAAAGTTTGAAAATTTATCACTATGCTCTAAAAGTCTTCAGGAATCATATGTTAAGCACCCATTCGACCAATGGATTCCCTAGATCAGTATCTGCCTATGAGAACACCGCCACATCGTTCGATGACGAATACGATGAAGAGTTTCCGACATGTGAAGGTTTCTCAGAAGAAGTTGAGGAACAAATTGTTGAGAAGAAGACGTTAGAGGTGAGCTCTCTCACGAGAAAAAAAACGTTTCGTTTTATTAGTATTCCACATCAACATTTCTCGTATTTTCCCATCCATCCATCCATTCCGCCGCCTCCTCCTCGCGCGCTGGCATGGAAATGACGGATGCCTTCATTTTATGTCATCTCGTTTCTTCAATTAGTCAGACTCTGAAAAGAAATGCTTTTTCCTAACTGAGAGAGTCGCAAATTCTTATGTGAGAAGCAAGGGAAAAAAGAGATTGAGCTATTTTTGTTTTTCAGTTTTTTAAATGAGTATTGCTAGTTAGAATATGAATAGAATGATGAGTTTTTAAACTTTAAAAAAGTATATTCGTTTGAAATGCTCTGTTATCACAGATAAATGTGCCACGTGATTTCGATCAACCGAATGGAATGGCATTCAGGATGGTTGGAAGTAGAAGTCGTGGAATCTTCATTGATTATGTTCATTCTGATTCTATACAAGTGAGTTTGATCTTCGATTTTCAATCCTTGATGGCCAACATCGTTCGATACTTAATTCCAACAACTCTAGTGAGGTCAGTCTCGAAAAAAGATGATTGAGACACAGCAGTAATTTTGTGAGCACTTGCATGAGTAATGGACTCAGCATGTCTTATTTGTGTACGAAGGAAAGAGAGCACATAATTGGGTAGTCTCTTCTCTCCTAGACTTTCTGAGATCTTTTGGAATGCATGGAAGCACTCCTAATCTGGTTAACTCCCAGTAATAATGATCCTTGCAGAATGAATTCCTTCGAGAAGGGGATCGATTATTAAGGTGTAATAAAATCTCATTGCGAGCAATATCCGTGGATCAAGCAGCGAGTATATTTCGATTTTGGATGAATCGAACAGATTCTTTAACCCTTCTAATAGAAAGAAGATCTGATGGAGAAAGAGTGATGTTGAAAAGGAGAAGACAAGCAAGACTGTCGATGTGTAATGAACAAAGGGAACAAACAATGAACGTGGTATCAGGAAGAGCCACACTTCGTCTAACATCTTCTAAGTCAGCAGAAGTCTTTCGATGTCACGAGGAACCTTCTGGAGTTTCATCCTTCCGATCAAAATCACCAAAATATGAGTCATTCGATACATCTCCTTCAAAAGCTATTTGTCCACATTGTCACTCTCAAACTAGATTGGTTCGTAATTCATTAAATAATCTCGCATTCATCGTTTGAAATTGCAGCTCTATCTCCATCAATTTTCTCATGGTTTTGTCAACAATGCATTTCGTTTCCTCACCGTGTCCCGCTCAAACTATTCACTTCTCTAGTTTTGCATCAATAAAGTAACATAGTACAAGAATCAAAATTTTACCTGCATCACATAAAACATTTAAAAAATAAGTTACATACAAATCACTGAACCACTACATAAAACAAAGAAATGAAAAGATAAATTAGTTCAAGCTTTGACGAATCCCTTCTCCTTCAATTTGGTGACAAGCGCAGAAACATCCTCGACAAATCCTCCGGCTTTACGGACTGGTGGCTCGGTTACTTCGACAGTTTCCGTTTGTGGAGTGATATCGACACCCAAATCCTTAATTGGAATGTTCTTCAAAGGCTTCTTTTTGGCCTTCATGATGTTTGGAAGTGTGGCATAACGTGGCTCATTGAGACGAAGATCAGCCGAAAGAACAAATGGCACTTTAACCTGAAATTAAAAAAATAAATATTTTATCAACATGTGAAAAATTACCTTGATGGTGTCAAGACCTCCGTCGATTTCTCTAGTCACTTTCATATGTCCAGAACCTCCGTCTTCGACCTTTGAGGCATATAGAGCTTGTGGCCACTCAAGAAGACCGGCAAGAATTGGAGCGGTTTGTGAAGAATCATCATCGATAGCTTGTTTTCCAAGAAACACGGCATCAAACTTCTCTTGTTCGACAATCTTTTGGAGAGCTTTTGCCACGTGGAACGACTCGAGTTTTCCAGCTTCGGCATCAGAAACTTGCACATGGATGGCTTTGTCAGCGCCTTTCGCGAGAGCTGTTCTGAGAACCTCAGAAGATTTTGGCCCTCCCAATGAGAAAGCCACAACTTCCGTGGCGAGCTTTTTTTCCTTGAGCTTGACGGCTTCTTCAAGAGCGATTTCGTCGAACGGGTTCATGCTGTGTTGAACGCCCTCGGTTACCACTCCAGAACGATCTGGCTTGACACGGATCTATAAAAAAAAAAAACATAAATTCAAGAGTTAAGAAATCGAATACCTTGACAGCATAATCCACAACTCTTTTAACACCAACAAGAATCTTCATTTTTCGGCTGAAAATGTGGAATGAATAAATGTGATAAAAACAGAATCGTAGAAGGAAAAACAACGGGGTCAAAGTATACACATCATAGTTCGATTTTTAATTTGTAAACCGATCAGAAACTTCGTTCCAACTCGTCATTAGACGAATATGTTGGGCTACGTAAAAATCGTTCGCGTGAAATTTTAGAAAAAACCAAGGTTCTTGTAGTTAAGTAGAAGTAAAGCTTGATAACTCGAAGTTAGGATATTTACGCGTTTTTCTACAAGTCGAGAAAAAAGATGAGGAGACGGCAGATGGAAAATGAAAAAAAGAGACCCAGACTGAACAAGTTATCAGATTGAGAAAAACGCGGGCGGCGAGAGACAAAAATGATTGTGGTCTACACACAACAATAATGATCTATTGATTTGTTGTTTTGGAATGATCAATAAGACCCTCAAATACAACTCCCGATTGAAATAAACTTTTGAAGTAAACAAAACTTCGGCAAGACATTCTTGAAACTTATACGAGCACACACATGAAAGTTAATTTGGCTTCATTGATAGTATATACACAAAAATTCAAGCAATAATAAACGAGTAGCTCTGCTCAGAAAAATTTGAAAACCGTCACATGAAATGAGTATTCACAAACAAGTAGAAGAAGGGAGTATCACATATTACGGAGAGCAGCAAGACGTTCTGTGAGGTCCTTGTCCTCGGAAACAGCTTGTGTTCCAGTTGGGAGGGCAGTGGGCACGTTTGAGGGCAATTCTTGATTCAATTCGATTCTGCAAAAAAAAACATAAATAGAAAAAAATGCGAATGAGAAACAAACCCAGCCTTGTCTGCCGCTTCTGCGATAAGAGCATCTACTTGTGACTTTGGAGCGTTGAGTACTGTAGTTCCGTCCATAGTCTTCTCCATCGTCTTTGTAGTAACATCGAGGTCTTCGAAATCTCTTTCAAATCGGTCCATCAACTGTTGTACCTTTTCGAGATTCATGCTCTTCATAGCGCTTTCCATAGCTTTGACAACTCCGCTCATACTAGCTGTCACTCGTTTCTGGGTGGCTGCTGTTTGAACTCTAGCTGCAACGGCGTCGATTCTCGCAGCCATTTTTATGTAGTTGACAGCCTCATTCTTCTTTCTGATTGCGTTTTCAGCATGAACCTGGGCGACTTCCTTGTTTCCTTTCTACAAACAGGCTTTTATTTTTGTGCTGTTCAAAAAGATAAATTAAATGTTAGACAAATGGAAACTGCTCAAATAGCCCAATATTACTCACCTTGATAGCTGCAGTCAATTTGTCCTTTTCGACCTTTTCTTCTTTCTCGCATCTTTGAGCATTCTTTTCTAATTGCTTGGCAGCAAATTTCAGATCAAATAAATGTTCTGAAAATCAATGGTATATTACTTGACAAAATAATGTGAATAACTCACTCTCAAGGGCCATGCTGCTTTCTCCGGCTCCCATTATTCGTTTTTAAGCGTATTTGAATTTCTGAAATTGAAAGAGTGAAAAGAGGAGGGCGCTTAAGTATGAGGAAATTTCGCAAGAAGCCTATGAAAATCATACGGGAACTTGAGTGTCCAATGACTCATGCGAATTCTGTGACGAATGCATGGTGTTTGCGGACCCCAGCTCATAAATGACGACAATCTCGTCAGATCAGATGCTTTGTTTATAAAAATTTTTTTAATTTTTTGCCTTCAGTGTCAAGTAAACCATTGAAAAGATTAAGACCAATACAAAAAAGCACAATTTAAGCGGAAATAAAACATTGTAGCGATTAATGAATTATTAGTTTCTGAACATCAAAATTGTGCGTTTGTACCACAGCCTCGAGTCGTCGTTCTTCAAATCTCTGTCATCTCACAATTAGAAGAGTCGGGATCCATTTCATTGGGGGCTACCTGCAACAGCCTTTACTTAATGTACTGAATAAGTTTCACAAAACGCACTCTTTCATAAAAATATGCGTGGTTTGCAAACATCCAAACAGGGTGACCACCCATCCACTCCGAGTTAACACATTCATCATACCCAGCTCGACTGAGTTCATTGTCATCAAGAAGTGAAGTTATAAGTTTTCGACAAGAGCGGGAAGGAATATCATCTGGAAATATGTTCCCCGCCGATATTGTCATATTCTGAAACAATAAACCTTTTAACTATTGGAGGATAAGGCATATCTACCGGCCATTTCCCTACAACCATGGTGTAAAGCACAACACCACAGGCATAATAATCCGCTGGGAATGGTTCATATGGTCGAAATTTTGAGATTTGGGGGCATGTATAAGGTTGAGTTCCACAGAAAGATCGAGATCTAAACTCAAACATTTCCAAGAAGACCTCCGTTTGCGTTACCTTTCTCTTCTCTCGATGTGTCGAGCAAATCCAAAATCAATCAACTTGATATCTCCATTTCCATCGATCATGATATTCTCCAACTTTACATCTCGGTGTGCTATACCACGTGTGTGCAAATAGTTGATAGCTTCTATAAGTTGACGGAACAAAGTTACTGACAGGGGATTCTCTTTAAAGAAAAGTCGATCCATTTTACTATATCAAGTTGTTACCTCTCAACCGTTTGTGATACAGAATAAGATCGAGAAGTGTTCCTCTTTCATAGTAATCGGAAATTATCACGATTTTGGAAGGAGCTGGTCTAGTTATAGCTAAGCACCTGGCAATATGAGGGTGCCGAACTTTCATCGTAATCTCGAGTTCTCTCGGCAAAAACTTCTCCGCAACACTTGGAGGAATCGCATTTCGGTTTACAATTTTAACCACTACATCCCGACGATATAATTTTGAGTGGACTTTGTAAACTACTGAATGGCTTGTTGTAGCTAGAGGTTGTTTAGGAAAAGTCCCTGAGATACTCAAACCAACTCTGCAAAGAATTTCGCTCGCTCCAAAATACCGAAACAAAAACTACACTGGAATCAACTTCTCCGTTGATGGTGAAAGTGATGGATTCGCCATCCCATAACAGGGAGGAGATTATACTTCAAAATGATTCATGAAAGTTGGCAAAAGATCAAATGTTAAAAAAATAGAGCACAGTACAAACGAATATACAAAATACGCGTGAAGATAGTTTTCACCAGTCGTTGTTTAGATCGAAATCCTCCATCAATTCATCTTCAGCTGCTGCTTCTTTTAATTCTCGTTCTTCTCGTTCTCTTTCTTCTTCCATCATTCGATACTCTTCTTCTCCATCGAAATCGACTTGTGCAAGATTATTGGCCGGAGAATCCGCCTTTTCAGATGGATCAATGTTTGATGCCGTTTCTGAAGTAAGCGTTGCAAAAAAAAAGGAAAACGTGAACTCAATATGTAGAGCAAACGCGTTGCAAGTAGAAATTCGCCAGTCGCGAACCCGAATTACGTCGTATTAATTTGAAAGTGAATTTCAGAAGAAAAAAAATCACCTTTTTCGGGTAAGTCGTTAAAAAGTTCATCAAGCGGTTCATCGTCATCTTCTGCACCGTCATCGATAATTCCTTTATTTTTACTGTTCTTCTTCTGATTTTCTTTTTCTATGTCCTCTGTTGATTCTCCCAGTCTTTGCTTCATCAAGTACACCTTCACTTGCCGCCGCGTTCCCAAGGTTTCTACTCGATTCAAGACATCTTCAATCTTCATCTTGGGAAACATCAAGTGTCCCCAATAAGTATATTTTTTCATCATTGTTTCGAGATTGGCGTACTGAAACGTGCATTCGTTGTACAAATAGAATGGGATCTTTACTTACAGGATCATCTTTGGGGTTTGGTTTGTAATTTTTGAATGTTTGGCGCAATGCGGGGATTCCTTTCGGACCGGTCAATGTACTTTCATTCAATACTAAGCGAGGGTTCTGAATTCATACAATTAGTTATTTTCTACTTTTCTCTAATTTACCGCTATTCTTTTAGATAAAACTAGTTTCGGCTCGGCCACTCTTTTAATATTCTGTTCGCCAGTATTATCTGAATAGTACACTATAAGAATTTCAAAAAAAAAAACTTCTACAAACCTTCGATAGCTTCTTCTCCAAACGGACTAGGGTCTCTATCGAGCTCGTCATTTCCAAAGAAATCATCCATTTCGTCCATTTTTTGTTGATCAAATTATTTTATTTGGAATGAAGGAAGAATGAAGGAAACAATTGAAGTTTTTGAGTGAGAAACTTTATGCAATTGCATGCAATACTTCAGTTTGAACGACGCGCTGTGATGCTGCTAAATCGCTGCGAGACCAAGCGAAAAGGTTTTGCAGCGCGCCTTTAAATAACTCCAGCTTTTTTCGACAATAGGCTACTGTAGCTCCGTATTAAATAGATAAGGCTCCACAGGTAGTTTATCAAGTTATACTTCGGAGCAGTTTTGGATTTCTTTTTCAAAAACCTTATTGATTTATTATACAAGATGTTGTTTACCTCTAGAGTGTCTCGAACACAAATATTCGCTTTGCACCTTATTGACTTCTGAGTTCTACTGAGAACCATCTTTTATGTAGAGAATTCTGTTAAGAACTTAATTTTGAGAGAAATTGATTGTGACCTCAGTGGCGCATATGCGCTCTATTGTAGATAATGACATAGCGTCAGACGCTCCTCTCTGCGTTCCAGAGAAGGGGACAGGTCTTGAAGTCACAGTCAGTCTCATTCGAGTGTTGGTTGGCTGAGCCGATGGTTTACCTCTTTTTCGTCATCTGTTCCCTCCCTCAACTTGCCCCTTATTGATTGTTATGCCTCCTTTCTATTCGGCCGTTTTCAGATAATACTGTAATTACAGAACGTGAAATGTCTATTGCTCAACAGTTGATCGATATGGGATTCGCTGCTGAAAAGGCCGAGGCCGCCGCAGGAAACAACCGTAACCTGGATCAAGCATTGGACTGGATCGAGAAAGATGGAGCTGGTGTTCCAATGGAAACGGACGCTACTGTTAGTGCTACTGCTCCAACTGACACCGGCAATGCTTCAATGGTAGCTGCTAGCTTCAAATGTGACGAGTAAGTGTATAGGCATAAACTCGTAAATATCAAAAATAAGGATTTTTTTCAGTTGTGGAAAGCTGTTATCAAATGAAGATGCCGTCATGTTCCATGCATCAAAGACGAAGCATGAGAACTTCAGTGAGAGTTCAGAGGCAGTTAAACCACTATCTGCTGAAGAGAAGGCCGCCCAGGTTCTCCAAATCCGAGAAAAAATCAAGGTTCTCCAGGAACGAAAAGCAAAACAGGAGGCCGAAGAAGCACGTGAAAAGGAGAGAAAGCGTCGTGAGGACGGAAAAGCAATGGTAGCACATAAAGAAGCTGCAAGAGACCGCGAGATTCGTGAAGCGGCTCAACAACGCCGTAAAGAGAAGTCGGAAGACGAGATCGCGAGACAAAGAGTTCTCGAACAGATCAAACTGGATAAAGAGGCTAGAAAAGCCAGAGCTGCTGGTCAACCAATTCCAGAAGCAAAGCCAACGGTTCCAGTTGCACCAGTGGTGGTTGCTCCTCCAAAAGACTACACCACGACCACAATCCAATTCAGACTACCCGATGGGCAAACTGTTCGACAACAGTTTGAAGCTAACGAGCCAGTAAGTTACTGTTTACTTTTTTATTATTCTATTAACTTTCCTAATTTTAGTTAGCAATGGTTCGTGCATGGATTGAGACGAATCACTCGAATGGAGCATCATTCTCTCTGATGACTCCATTCCCACGGAAGGTGTTCACAGATGAAGACATGGGAACCCCACTAAAAGTTCTCAGTGAGTGTTCTTTCTATTTTATAAATAATTATGTCTATTGAGTTTTTTCAGATCTCGTTCCGTCAGCCAACATCGTACTCAATCGTCTTGGCTAAACACTACTCATGATCGTTGCAAGCCCAGTCAAACAACCTACTAAATGATCGCAACTTTAATCACCTTTCATCGAAACTGGTATTGTCTGTATCATAAACGAACTATATGAATTACTTGTTTTTCTTCTTTTTAGTTTTACTTGACACATTAACAAAAGCTGCATAAAAAACCCGAAGTTGAGATAAGAAAGACAATTAAAGAAATGACTTCGTTTGTCCTGGATTTGCAATAACAATTCGTTCTCTTGTTCCTTGTATTCTTCTCAGTTCCACGTCTTTCATCTCTTCGTGCTCTTCGAACTCTCTCCAATTTCTTTCTCTGAATTCTTGCCAGAGATTTCTAACAAGTTGAACCACAATCATATCACCAGCATGATTAGATATCATTCGCAGCATTAAAACCTAAAAGTGGAAAATAGTTATGAAACCTCTTGCAGAAATAGACACTCACCCCATCAGACTTGAGGAAGTCTGAAACGAATGAATCGAGAAGATGTGGTGCAAAAGCAATAACAGTGTACAGTCTCTCAACGGTGGCGTCTTTCTCAAACTTCTGTAGTTTTTTGTATTCACTTGATTCTGCGATTTGAATAAACTTCATGACATAATCAACCTTTTCCGAGTGAATGAAAGAGTTGGCAAGCCAGTAAATGAATGAACAAGTTGTAATAATTGCCAGAATCATATACCAACACCAGAGAAAGGCGAACACTTTCTCATTGATGATGTTGATGAGTAGAGCACATTGTACAGTATATCTATTCAAGTTCGCTAGGTAACGTACTTCGAAATCGCAGAGAGTTACACGAGGAAAATGTCCAGTTTCGGTCCACGGACGACCTGCCCAGATATCACTGAGAACCTAAAACACAAATGCTATTAAAATCATTAAATAATCCAACTTGGAATCCGAAGAAAAGAAATTCGCTGCTTTTTAGACAAGCATTCAGAATAATGAATTGAGCCACCACATTGATCGAATAAAGGAGTTTTGTGAAACTGTGAACGATTGAAATACATTGTCCGGAAAGAAACCTTGAGAACTTGATTCTAGCTATCCATCCTCGTGCTTTGATCCTTCCATTTGGTGATTGTAGGTCAAGATTGTCAACAAAATTGCAGGTGATTGCTTCGACAGCCTACATTTCTCTATCTTCAGTTATTCAGATAATACCATAGTTCTTACCTTCTGTCTGTCAGAATAGTCTAGAAGAGCTTGAGCATCACAAGCTGCATTGATCAGTGTTTGAATGTTCAATCCTGAAATAGTTTGAAAAAATCGTTAACCTCAAACTTCTCCAAAACTGAATAACCTGATTGAAAACTACAAAGTCTCCAGAAAATGCATGGCAATGAAAACATAAGAGCTTCAGCAATAAGAATGAATGGAACCCATTGATAATATCCTATTTGTTTTTCTTCTCTTGCTGTATGATCATCAGGAACGTTTTCATACATTGGTATCCAATAAGTATTTTGGATCCAACAATACGATTCGATATACTCTTCCATTGATTCCCTACTATGTGGATTTACCCAACATTCAATCGGAGTTCCTCCATATTGTTTTGCCGAAATAACAAGACAACAAACTGCCAGAATGAGGGGAGTATAATAATAATTGAGCCTATCCACTGCGTCATCATCTCCCCGAACACTTAGAGCATTGATGAAACTTCTTGCGAGTGTTGCGTGGAAGAACATTTGACGATCACGGAGACTAAAATTACAAGTTAGACGAACAAATTTAGGGACTTTTGACAAATAGGAAATGGACAAAATGAGTGTAGGGAGATTGGAAAAAAATGGACTTAGTTTTTGTTTAATGGGTTGGAATCGAAAAATAGGAAGCAGGAGGACAACGTTAGTGAGGCGGATGCAAATCACTTCTTGATGGGGCGGACTTTTTAGAGAAGCAAGTCTCTTTCAGGAAAATGAGCATTAAAAATGACTATGAGGAAGCCTAAAAATTGAAGTTAAGGAATGGATTCAACGTACCAGGGATCTCAAATAACGGTATTTTGAAAAATATATTATCATTTTCCGAAAGTTATATACCCTGACTAGAGGTAAATGGCAATGAAAAAGTAAAGTGGTGGAATCACAAAAACCCTCACCTCAGCTTCACACGAAGGGTTACTCAGAATCTCCAGAGTGAAGACTCTATTAGAAGAGCACTTGCGCACTTTTGAACTAGAAAATTAGAATAAAGATTCAGTTTTTCCTTTACGCAATTTTTCGTAGAACAACTAGAAGACAAAGATAATTGCTAAAAAGAGAATTGCGTGCGACAAAAACCGATATTTTATTCCAATTTCTTACTATGTGAATAGGATATCATAACGTCAAGAAAAAATATTGAAATCCTGTTGGTTTCATACTTATTTTAACAAACCGGATGAAAGTCTAAAATGGACTACCAGTGAAGCTTGCTCAAAAAGAATGAATAAGACCTCTTTCCTTGAGTTCACTTTCCTTAAGTCTATTACTTTTTGTATCCAATCCAATTTCCAAAAGATTTCAACACATTTTCTCATTTGTTCTAAAGAAGTATTCCCTCTAAAAACAAGAGAAATGAATTTCTCATATGCTCATTGCCTAAGCATTTACACATTACGTTATGTTTCAATTACGAAAAGAAACATCACGAAGATTAATTTAAAACAGATGATTCGGGAATGTAATATATTCTATGGTAATTTTCAAACAATTGATAGTCGAGAAGTATAAGTTATAGTTTAATGAAGTTAATAGTCTCGGGAAAAATACCTGGGGGAATTTATAATGAGGAGACTCTCAAAACAACAGGAAAAAAAGTTTGTGTAAAGTATTAAGACAGAATAGGAACAGTAAGAATGGAGGAGCAGTGGGAGAATGAGGATGCAACACTTCACACTTCTATTCAATTCATCCTACTCAATTTCATTTTCAATGAAGGATAACGAAATTACAGAAGAAAGAAATGGGTCACAAATACACTTGTAATAAGAAAACATGCAAAACATACGGGTTTGTCGCTGCTGTCCGCCACATCCACTTTTTGCACACTTCTAAACTTCCTCAACTAAATGAACATTCAATCAGTGCAATGTCTGAAATTATCTGAAAATACTTTGTGATTCAAAAATTACGCACACAGCTTATTGATTCGAAAAGAGAATGTAGTGATATAAATGAATATATAAAATGGGATTGATGAATGAAAGGTTTGAGATGGAGAGTCAATTCAGAGAACTACACATAAGTTCATTCAATTTAGGTGATTAGAAGTAGTTCAAAGCTCAAATGTGTACTTCTTATTTGACGAATTTGACTTTAATCTTTTAACTTGAAAAATTAGAAAGGAAAAACTATTAGAAGAACATACAGCTGTATGAGGAAGCGAAGCCTTTTTCTTGTTTTTTCAACAGGTAACTATGGTTCAGATCATTATGTATATGAATCCATACAGTAATACACCTAGAATCAAAAATTCCTTTTCTCTTACAAGTGACATGCGAAGTGGTGTGAGATTCTTTCTTCAATCAAACACTTTTTTTCATTTCCACGTGCTTTTTCGTGCTTATTTCTTTCATCTCACAATCATCTCAGGTGCCACTTTTCAACATAAAAACGAACTCATTCGCCCATCTGTCATCCGAATTGCTCTTTTCTTTTCAAAATTATTATTATTATTATTCTATCGCATACGATTCCATCAGTTGCAATAATATTATTATTGTCAATAACAATAATAGTTATAGAAATGTAATACAAAAAGAATAATAAGAGAGTAGAGGAGAAACGAGTGATGAGATGATTTCGCTCTTCTCTTCATGGCGAGTTTCAATGGACGTACTAATAAGGAAAACCTTTTCTGCGTCTCTTCGTCTTACACACTGTTTTTGGAATCGGTGCAATTAGCACGAAAAGAAGAGGTGTGGCTTATGGATGAAGAGGAGGGTAAGGATGACAAGAAGTAGGAAGGAAGGAAAAAGAAGAAGTACTCAAGAGTTTTGAAAACGGACGGATTAGAAGGCGGAAAGCACGCGGAAAGTGGAATGATGAAGATGACGACAACGTGGAAGAAGAGGTAAACATCCGAATGTATTCTGAGCGACTGAAGGTGTCAAGTAAAGTGCTTCTGATTAGAATTGGATACAAAGTGAAAAAAATGTATTTGAAATGATTGAATTCCTTCCCTAGAAATGACTAAATCAGTAGAATTTGATTCTTCGGAATTTTTCAGAATTTATACTACTCTTTCTGAATTGATAAATACGAAAGGAATAGAAATGATGAAAAGGTGTCATCATTTTCTAGGTGTACCCTAATCCGTAAATTGAATAACGTCTTCTTCTTCTTCTTATACTCTCTTTTCTTATTCTTCGCCACACAAGACGGAAAGATGCCGTAAATCGGAAAGTGTTGAATAACACTGAGCTCTCTCGCTCCGGCTTCAGACGGCTCGGTTTACCTTCACATGTCATATTCGCGCACTTTTCTTAATTAAATGTCTCCCTAGCGGCAGAGCACCACCGTCTTGCACACCAATCCGTGGGATTTACACGCTGTCCTGACGACTTGCACCAGCTTATACACATCATAAAAAGTTTATTGAGAGAAGAATACGGAGAAGAAGAAAAAGAAGAAGCGGATGAAATGAATGAAAGTAATCCAACGATGATTGAATCTCTTCAAAAGTACAACACAACTTTTTAGAGTAAGGGACAGGAATATTTGGAAAGATACTTTTTAGTGACTGGGGTTGGTATTTACAGAAAATACAAACATAAGTTATGGATGAAAAGACAGCATAAGACAGTATAAGTAGAAGAAAAAAGATGACTGTTTTGAAGAGACCTATGCTTCGGATTTAGTTCCACATCTCCTCGGTGCGTCCGAACTTGTAAACGCATGATGAAGCGAAGATTATGAAGTTGGTGAGGAAGAGAGCGACTCCTGGCCATACAGTGTGTTCTCCTTGGCGGAGGACATAGTCGGAGAAGAGGATCCATGTGGCAGCGACGAGCGAGGCGAATGAGACAACGAAAGCTGCCATGAGCCAGAGACGAGCTCCTGAAAACTCAAACTTTTGAAAAGAACAATGTTGTTCACGAACCTTTGGTTCCGAGAAGACCCTCGTGGAGGCTCTCTCCGCGGACTTGACTATTCGAGATCGCATTCACCATGAACATGGCGAGAGTGCTCGAGATAGTAATAATAAAGTAGACATTGGTCCAGTCTTTCGAATCGTACACCGCTGCGGTATCAATCATGAGCCACCAAGCGATGAAGAAGAGAGCAGCCGAAGCGACGGAAGCAACGGCATTTCTAGAATTATTTCAGTTCTCCTTTTTCTGCAGCTTTAGGCTACAGTAATCAAGAATAAGCCGGTACAAAACTCACCTTCGGCCTTCCAAGTCAAAAGAACAGTCGCATCGAATTTGGTCGAGGCAGCCAGACATCTCTAAACGTTTGAATTGGACAAAAGCGAGAATAAAAATCTTAATGTAGGAATCACATCGCTTGAAAAACGATTTTGACACATTTAAGATAACATAATTCGAACGTTGTATTTGGCACTTGACTCAAGTGAAAAACTGGAAAAGAAAACAAGTAAATATTGACAAGACATGAGCAACAGTTCGGAGAAAAAGAAATAGTGAAACCGGGTAGGGACTGGAAAATATGAAAACAAATCTAGAAGAAGTTATTTACAGATGTGAAACAACAGGAACGAAAACACAGATTTTCACACCCGAAACTAAAAAATATATAATCTGAAGAACAAAAACAAGAAAAACAAGCAAGACATATGTAACCTAATAACGAGGAAAAGTTATAGAATATGTTAGACAATTGGTAAATTCCTGAGAAGTTTCAATGTTTAATATCTATCGATTGCAGCTGGAACTACCACAACATTTGTCAAGATCAAGTTCCAAAAGCAGTTCATCATCTTCTAGTTTTGACTTTTTTGGCTGGAATGAGTTAAATTTGGTAATTAATGGTGAAATAATCGGTACAAATACTCTGATTGTGTGAAGAACTAACCGCGACTCCATGAATGTTTTGAGACTTCCATAATTGGGAATATAGTCCGTCTTGAGCTAAAAGATCGAAGTGAGACCCTTTTTCTGCGACCTTTCCATTCTCCAAAACATAAATAATATCAGCGTCTACGATAGTTGCCAATCGATGTGCAATAAATAGGGAAGTTCTCTTTTCAACAGCTCCTTTCAATGCTTTCATAATGTTCGACTCGGTTATTGCATCCAAAGAAGAAGTCGCTTCATCATAAATCACAAATGGAGCGTTCTGAAATTGTCGCGAAGTTAAAACAGTTATAATCGTTAGAGAAACAAACTTTAAGTATCGCTCTGGCGATAGCGACTCGTTGTTTCTCTCCTCCAGAAAGCTTCAGACCCCTCTCTCCCACTAGAGTTTCGTATCCCTTAAAACTGACTTGTCAACTGAATAAAATGCCTTGTATTAACTCACGTTAGGCATTCTGAGAACAGATTCATGTAAATCAGCCATTTTCGCAGCTTCTATGACTTCTTCCTTCGATGCTGATGGCCTGCCGTATGCCAGATTATAGAAAATGGTGTCATGAAAAAGAACAGAGTCTTGTGGAACAATACTTATATTCTGGCGAAGTGAATCGAGTGTTAGTTGACGTGTTTCCTCTCCGTTAATTAGGACGTCTCCAGATTCCGTATCATAGAGCCGGTAGAGCAGACGGACAATAGTTGACTTCCCGGATCCACTTCCTCCAACAATAGCAACCTTTTTGCCTGCTGGAATCTCCAAATTCAATCCTTTCAAAATTGGTTTTTCTGGCAGATATCCGAAATGCACGTTCTCAAACTTCAAAGTGATATCGTTTCCTACTACTTGAAGCTTCCTCGCATCTGTAGCCTCCACAATCTTCGGTTTTAACGTCAGTAACGAAAACATTTGATTCATGTCGACAAGCCCTTGGCGAACTTCACGATATACCGATCCTAGAAAGTTAAGTGGGATCGAGAGTTGAAAAAGAAGTGTGTTCGCAAGAATTAGATCTCCAATCGTGAAATCTCCAGCAGCGATTCGATTTCCAGCCATACACATGACACCGATGAGAGCTCCAGAGAAGATAGCATTCTGTGTGAAGTTTAGTAGAGCTAAGGATGATGTTGTTTTTAGAGAGGCTCCTTCGTATTTCTTCAAGAAATGATCATATCTATCAGCTTCGAATTTCTCATTGTTGAAGTACTTCACTGTCTCATAATTGATCAAAGAATCAATTGCTTTGTTTCCAGCGTCATTATCTGCTTGGTTCATTTGGTGACGGAACTTGGTTCTCCATCTAGTAATGCCTAATGTTGCAACTCCGTACATTCCAATGCTTCCCATTGTCATGTATGCAAACTCGGCACCCAAAGTCCCGGTAAATAAAGCCGAAACCATTCCAATTTCCACTGCTGTCGGAATCAAATTGAAAATGAGAGAAGAAAGGACAAAACTCATTCCTCTCGTTCCTCGGTCGATTGCTTTAGAAAGTGCTCCAGTTTGTCGGTTAAGATGGAATGATAAATCAAGAGAATGCAAATGCAGGAAAATTGATCTGGAGATACTTCTAACTGAATTTTGAGCAACCTTAGCGAACACTGCATTCCGAAGCTCATTGAAGGCGGCAGAAGTAGCCCGAGCTAATCCATCTGGAAAATGTTTATTCGTTTCCCTTCATCCATTGACTAGCTTACATGCGATACATGTAGCAATTCCCGCAGTGAAAATAGTTTGCGAGGCTGTTCCATCGAACGTTAACTTTAAGAACTCTGGAGCTTTTCCGTTGTAATAATTGACAACATCACGCAGCAAGAATGGAACTGATACATTAGCTAACTTTGCAGCCACAAGTAGTGATAGAGCTACCAGAACTCTCCGTTTAATTTCTGGTTTATCCTTTGGCCATACATATTTCAACAGTCGTTGTACTAGTTGGTATCCTGTCAGTTGTCCACTTGCCTGCAAAAGAATCCACCAAACATTATGTTCCCATTTCAAATTTTCGCCCACACAGTTTCCCAACTATAACGAAGAACCGGTAAATTTCAAAGGAAGCGTGTATGGGAATTCCCAAAACTTTTTCTTCTCCAAATTCACATAAAAGAGAGCCCCATCTAGAGAAAATCATTCATTCCTTCCTTTTTTCCTTTCCTTTATTATTCTTTCATCTATTCCCCCTCACCTGTAACGGCACTTGACTGCTAGCGCCTGGGTGAAAACACGTCCTCTTGAACACTTGTACCACTGCTCTTTTCTGAAAATGAAATATATTTTTTAGGATGTCGCCAGTTGTCGCTCTATTTGTGATTGGACTTGTGGTCTCAACTGTCAGCTCCGTCAAAGTTGGAGACGATTGTGATTTGGGAAATCGTCGACGCATCGGAAAGGGAAGCTACTATGAAGAATGTGTGAGCAAGTACGAAACCGCAGGATGTTTCGCTAGCTGGGAAAAGGACGAGAAAGCTCAATTCGTGAAGCACGAGGAAACTATCGACCGCATGTACAAGAACAACGCCGTTGGATTCCGTTACAAATGTGAGATGAGCAACGGATACATCTCATTTGCTCCAATCGGATGTGTTCTTAACAAGAAGGACGGTCTCGAACTTCTCGAATTGAACGCTAGCGGACAGCTTGACAACGGACAAAATGTGAAGTGCAAGCAGAACAACGAGGGAGAGTTCAGCTTCGAGTTCGGATCGGAAGCTCCACAAAAGAACTAATTGATTGTTTTTCTTGACTACAGATAAACTATTTTGAGCATTTAATATTGTTTTTGTATTCAATTAAGCGTTGGAACTCACATTTTTACTAAGAATATGTGAAGCATTTTTGATAAGGGTTGGCGATTTCGTCAGAGAAGAGTAGTTTCGATAGAGTGCCTGGAAACCGAATTTCAGGAACCAATCCTTCTAGAAGTCAACTGACCTGTGATTTAAAAGTGTTGCACGTGTTCCTTAGACTAGATATTAATCGTAGTTGTAACATTATCGATCTCTGAAAACTGGATTCTTTAAAGTGGAAAGCGAGAAAAATCGATCATTAGAACTGAACAACTTCAAGCAGAAGGATTAAAACTGAATGAGAGAAAGAATTCAAATACTCCAGTTATCTTTTCAACGACTTGGTATTAATTAGATTGAGAGCAATACTTAAATCTGAAAAATGCTGTCAGCTGATTCTGAAAAGTTGAATTCGATAGTGGTATACGGTCAGCAAAGTCCGCAAGGTATCTCACGTTAGTTTGCACAGTGTGGAAGAAATTTTAATTTGTCTTCTTTTTTGTCTAAAATTTCAGATTGCTTTGTGATTTTTGTTTGAAACATTTTTAATTTCATACTATATTTATATATCAATTACACACTAATAAAATCGCTCAATCATGTTAATACTAAAACTGACTGAAAAAGCATATCGACTGAAAATAGGCTGCTGATTTTCCCACTGATTCTATATGATTATAATCTTCGCTTTCTATTCAAAAATTATTCATTCAGCTGATTAAATTTTTTTCAGAAATGCGTCCACTTTCTTTAAAAGGTCACGAACGTGCTCTCACGAGAGTCCGCTTCAATCGTGAAGGTGATTTGACTTTCTCGTGCGCTAAAGACAAGAAACCATGTGTTTGGTATACCGAAAATGGAGAGAGAATCGGTAATCTAGGTTTTTCATAATGAGGCAATATTGGTTATTCACAGGAAGCTACGACGGTCACAACGGAGCTGTGTGGGACATTGACGTGGCCTGGGACACATCAAAGTGTGTTACTGCATCTGGAGATCTTACTGTCAAGGTAAGATATAGCCTATTTATAGCTTTACAAAAAAAAATTACAGATTTGGGACGCAGAGCTAGGATCCTGCATTTATACTATCAATCATCAAACCCCGATGAAGTCCTGTGGATTCTCTTATTCAGGTAGCAATTTTTTCGTATCGACATCAAGTATCATTCCTTTTTTGCAGGACACCTTGTTTGCTATACCACTCAAAAAATGACAAAGAATCTGTCCACAGTTCAAGTTCGCGATCTTCGTGACGGAAATCAAATGACAGAAGGCGGAGAGTCTTTCTTCTGTCGCCAGTTCGATGTGAACGCCACAACCGCTCTTTTTACCCAGATGGATGATTTAATCACAATCGGATTTGAATCCGGTCTGTTACAACAGTATGATTTGAGATATGTTGATCAGCCCCTCTGTACCAATGAGACTGTTCATCGCGTACGTTTAATTTTTATATAACGCCTGAACATAATGCGTTAAGTCTCATATTTTCAGTACAGCATCCAAGATCTTCAACTCTCACCGAGTGGGGAGTTCCTCATTTCGGCATCTCGTGACAAAACTGCTGCCCTTCTTGATGTCAATGATTTGAAGAAGCTCAAGCAATACAAATCTGAACGTCCAGTCAACTCTGCCTGTATCGCTCCAAACCGGGATCACATTTGCCTCGGAGGAGGAGAAGATGCTATGCAAGTAACGCAGACCTCTGTCTCTGCCGGTCACTTCGAAGCGAAAATCTATCATATGGTATTCGAAGAGGAGTTTGCAAGATTCAAGGGTCATTTCGGACCCATTAACACAATGGCTTGGCACCCATCTGGGACAATCATCGCAACGGGAGGAGAAGACGGTATGTTGATTTTAGACAAACAACGATAAATTGGAGACTGTTTCAGGTTACGTGAGAATTCAAGAGTTTGACGAGGATTACCTCGGATTCACTTACGACTTCTAATACTTATAGTGAACTAGTGACGAGCGGGAACAGATTATTTAATCTATCTTCCGCTCTTTTCCTCTTCTTTCCATCCCTGTTGAAATCGCTTTCTTTTGAAAATCTGTAAAGTATGATGCTTTATTTATTGAGGGGATAAGTCGTGGTTTATAGATTTGAAAAAGTTTGCGACGTCTCATTTGAATTCAATTCGTTTTTCTTTCATATTTGTTACTCGAATCGTTTTTAAGTTATCTGCATCTGGGGTCTTCTATTTTCGGTGGCTTCCCAGGTTGATTTGTTGCTGAGTGAAGCTCACTCATTTTCATATTTTTTCCCGTTTCTTTGAAATTTATAATAAAGTCTATAAGTTCACAGAGCTTCAATCTCATGATCATTTTATTGCGGTATCAGATCCTTGTATTTCATATGGTCATTTCGACCAGTTTTATTATCATGTTGGTTCAGGTAATGCCACACACAAACGGGAAAGGTGGTAGACAATGGCCCGGAAACAGAAACCAAAGAAAAAGAAAGTTCGATGGAGAGAAAGATCCAGGTGTAATGAAGGTCTTGAAAGAAAAACGCCTTCAAAAGAAGAGAAAGCAGGAGTTGAAAGAACAAGAGGAGAGTATGCTGACTGATGTTGATCATAAGTATCAGGAAATGCTGAAGGTAATCAATCGTTGTTGTGCTTTCTTATCAAATAAATATTTTCAGAAGAGCTCTCGCACATTTCTTCGTTTCGACGATTTCCCGTTATCATGGAGAACGTTGGAAGGACTTAAAGATAATGACTACATCAAGCCAACGGAAATTCAAAGAGATACTATTGCATATTCGCTGACCGGATCAGATGTGGTTGGAGCCGCCAAAACCGGAAGTGGAAAGACACTGGCTCTCGTGATTCCTGTTCTAGAAGCACTCTGGAGGGCGAAGTGGTCTCCAGAGTATGGCCTTGGCGCTCTTGTTATTTCACCGACTCGTGAACTTGCCCTCCAAACGTTCAGTACGATCAACGCTGTTGGAGCACACCATGGATTCTCTTGTGGCCTCGTGATTGGAGGAAGTGAAGTAGCTTTCGAGCGTAACCGAATTAGTGGAATCAACATTATTGTTTGCACTCCCGGAAGACTTCTTCAGCATATGGACGAAAATGAGCAAATGAATTGTGATTCTCTACAAGTTTTAGTACTTGATGAAGCTGATCGCATGTTGGATATGGGTTTTTCTAAACAACTAAACTCGATTATCAATAATTTGCCCGCTGAAAGACAGACACTTCTATTCTCCGCTACTCAAACTAGGAATGTCAAAGATCTCAGCCGAGTTTGCACTAATGTAAGTTTATTTCATATTTATATGTTTTTTATGGTTAACTTCCAGGACCCTGTATTCGTTTCTGTTCATGAAAATTCTACTGCAGCGACTCCAGACAACTTAAAGCAATCGTACGTTGTCGTTGAGGAAGAGAATAAAATCAACACTTTGTGGTCTTTCATTGATGCTCACAAAAAGAAAAAATCTCTTGTTTTTGTAAGCAGCTGCAAACAGGCTCGTTTCTTGACCGAAGTTTTTTCTCAATTACGTCCTGGTCTTCCAGTTATGGGCTTATGGGGAACTATGAACCAAAAGAAACGGATTGAAACTTTCACAAAGTTTGACGAAAGTAAAGCCGCCGTGCTTATCGCAACTGATGTTGCATCGAGAGGACTCGACTTCGAGCATATTGACTGGGTTATACAAGTAGATTGCCCTGCTCAAATTGACGATTATATTCATCGAGTTGGTCGAAGTGCAAGAATGGATGAATCTGGGAATTCCCTTCTCATGGTCACCTCTTCTCAACGAGACGCGATGATTGCAAAACTGGAGAAGCATTTGATTCCAATTGAAGAGTTGAAAATTCATCCAGAAGCAATGACTGACATCAGGATCAAACTCCGTGCAATTTTAGCAGAGTCGCAAGAGTTGAAGGAATATGCGCAGAAGAGTATTGTTGCCTATCTTCGATCTATTTACACTATGAAAGATAAACGCATTTTTGATGTGAGTTCCGTGGATGCCGCAGCCCTTGCTGATTCATTCGGACTAGTATCCGTGCCAAGAATCCGATTTCTCGACAAAAAGAAGAGCGAAAATAAAAAGCCGACTGAAAAGGCATTCGTTAAAGATGAGAAGAGCAACAGTGATGCTGAAGAAGACGAGGTAAAACCAAAGAAGGATCCTTCACTCGTTGGACAATTCGCAATTGACGAAGAAGACGAGGACTTATTCACTGTGAAAAAACTGAGCGACAACTTGGAAGAAAGTCTAGAACACGTTGACGAAGAAATCAAGGAGGAAGTTGATGGAAAAGAGAAGATCACGCTCAAGAAGAACAAGCCATTGAAGAAGGCATTGACAAAGGTTGGAGCTGCCAAGAAGATTCTCAATAAGAAGTTGCGAGTCAATACAAAAAAGATGTTTGATGAAGACGATGATGACACAAAGGTGGAAGGTCCGTCAACAATTACTTCTTATGGTTTAGATATTGAGAAGGCGAAACAGGAGTTGAAGAATGTTGACAAGGAAGATCGACGTCGCTTCAAAGAACTTAGAGAGCAGAGAAGACAGGAGAAATTGGCTAAGAGAAAGAAGAAGACTGAGGAATATGATATGGAAGAAGAAGAGGATTCTGGTGACGAGCCTGATATTTCTTGGCTTCCTGATCCCGATGCTGTTAAACGGAAATACGCAGAGGAAAGCGATGAAGAGCAAGAACCAATGAGTACGGCTGATTTGGAGAAACAAGCTTTAGCGTTGTTTGGGAAGAAAAAGTAGTTTTTGTTTTTATTATTGTTTTTGTTATTGATTAATCTGTTGTTGCGAATAAAAAGTATTAAAAAGAAACGAGATCGTATAATTTTTGTTGGCTTGTTCGTGTTTTTGAGCACTTGAATTATCTGATTCAATCGATCTTCGGCGTTAGTTCGTTTTAGCTAAAGCATTTCTCATTTCAAATTTTCACAGTATGGCTCAACCGTATCTGCCGGCTGAGAAATTTCTCGCCAGAAAGCAAGAAGCAATTCTGCTTGATGAGGATGTCATCTACTGGAAACGAATGCAACAACTGACAGTTTTCCAAGAGCCGTCGATTGTCAGCTCAGTACGAATCTGCCCAAAAAAGCCATACCACGTGGCCACCACTAGCAGTGTTCGTCTAACCCTCTATGACACAGTTGTTTGCGAACCTCTCAACTTATTCAGTAGATTCAAAAAAGGAGTGTGCTCTATTGATTTCCGACACGATGGAAAACTTTTGGGTATAGTCACAAAAATCATTACAGATTTTCCTATTTAAAATCTTTCAGCAATTGGAGGAGACGAAGGAAAGGTGCGAATTTTCGACGTTGAAAAAACTACAGGATCGAGCAAAGTAGCTCTTCGTGTGATGCAAGCATCTCAGTCAACTGTCAAAAGTGTGCATTTCTCTCCACGTGGAGATACTATTTTCTCTCTTGCTGATGATGGAAAGATCAAGCAATATCGAGTTGCTGACACGGCTTACGGTGTGAATGCTGTTCCAATGATTGAAATTCAAGCACACGAGGATGCGATTAGATGTGGAGCAGTATCCTCTCTCAATGATCATATCGTTTTGACGGGGGGCTACGATCACAAAGTCCGATTGTGGGATATCCGAAGCAAGGAGAAAACTATGGAGCTCGACTGTGAATACCCTGTAGAATCAGTACTGTTCCTTCCCGGAGAGCAACTTATTGCCACTGCTGCGGGTCCAATTGTCAAGTAATATTGTAAAAGTTAAACCATCCTGTATATATGAAATTGCAGAATTTGGGATACAACTACTGGACGACAACTGACTGCTCTTCAGGCTCACTATAAGACTGTAACGTCTTTGCGTCTTGCCACCAACTCTACATGTCTTTTGACAGCTGGAATTGATAGAAGAGTCAATGCATTCAGAACTACCAATTATTCCCTGATTCACTCGTGGTCAATGCCTTCACCAGTGCTTGATATTGATGTCTCTAGAGATGATCTAACGATGGCCATTGGAATGGGAAATCTGCTCGCGCTATACAGAAGAGCAGAAGTAAAAAAAGAAACAACAGCTACTGCTCAGATTGAGGACAAAAGATCGTTGATTCGAACATCCGCACCTCCAGTCAGGCTAGCTGAAAAAGATCGTGAAATGCAAAAAGTCGAAGTTGTTGCTAAAAATGCAGACAAGCTGAAGATCCCCAAAGTGGATGGGATGCTTTCCAATTTCAAGCACGCTGCAGTTATCAGACTTCTGTTTTGTGGTAATCCGAATAAGCTTAGCACTTCCATACTAATTGTTCTACAGGAAAACACCGTTCAAGTGTGGATACAGCCGTTGTTAGCTATCTGCGAGTCATTGTTATGAGAGGAGCTATTCATAGGGCTTTGTCTGGCCAGGAAACAAATGTTCAGAAAAACTTGTTGATGTAAGTGGAGGAATCTTCAGATAAAAATTATAACACTTTTCCAGTTTCCTTAATCATCATCTGTTCAAAGCGCAGTATTTTTCAACACTAAAAGAAGTTACCGCCGCTTTCTTCGGTAAATTTTTACAATGAATTCGAGGTGATTGCTCTGATTTCAGATGTTTATGCATTGGAGAAGTTGGACAAAGATGTAGTGAAGCAGGTTCAGAGACTGAAAATCACTCTTAGTCGTGAGCTTGAAGTCCAGAAGATGATTTCATCCTTGATTGGTTCGATTGATCTAATTGTGTCTACCACAAAAATAAATGTAAAATCGTCGACAGAACTAGTGGAAGATGACTGTGTTTTTGGAGAACCTACAATTAGAGCGAGAGATTTGGACAATTTGAAACCATCCGACGTCGGACTGGGAGAAGATGAAGAAGAACCGATGCAGACTAACTGAACATCTTAGGAATTTTATGCAATCATCATACTTTTACTCATTCTGTTTCATATCGGGTATTTTTCTGTTTTCCTCTATCATTTCCAATCGTACTCTTTTTCATTGTTTTGTTGAACCTTTTTGTTATCCACGTTTTGTTGATTTTACTGTTTGGCTACTTCCTCTTCTTCTGAATACATTTTCCAATTCTAGATGATATGTTTTCAGTTGGCAGTTCAAATTCAATCAAAAAGTTTCTCACCATTTTTTAAAACTGATAACAAACATATTAGCTTTTCTGTTATCATACAAATAGCTCCGACGTCAGAAGCGTAGGGAACAATAAAATTAAAAAAATGAGACACCTGGCGGAGACACATCACTCGTAAGGCAATGATGTGAACTATGAATGGTGACTTTGGGTTGTATGCCTTCTCAATCCAAGGGGAGACAGTATTGAACGACAGACTCCCCACGTAGAGGAATGAGAGGCGAGAACCGAACCAGCGGCATTGTGGAAGAGAGACAGGAACGTTACCGACAAGGCTACGAAGCGCATCGTAGTAACCCAGCGGAGAGGCTATAGACACTTGAAGGCAAATAACTCGCCGTTTACGCTCACGAAAAACGGAAGTAGTGTTCAAAAATATGACAAGAAACTTTAAAACTGAATGTATTGTGTCTGACCGTGAGAACATCGATCGAGCTATCTCGTTTTCGAATGTTTCGCTGAAAGAAAATGAATTGGATTAGAGAAAGATGCCCTGCGGCATGTGTAAACCTGCTTTCCGTAACTTTTTTCATTTCTTTTAATTTATTAGTTTATGAATTGTAAGCAGTTATTCAGTTACTTCCGAAAGTGTGAAAGTCAAAAGTTTATTAGAAAACAAAACACTTTTTTATTCAGAAAGAAACAAATTTGTTTTTTTTTGTTGAGTTTGGATTGAGTGTCATATTGGTTTTTAATCTGTTTTGGTAATGGCTTTCTGAGTTTTTGACTTTTCTAGAAGAAACTTTTCTTCATCTAACTTACCTGAAACTCTCCAAAAAGCTGAAAAATTAAAAAAAAAGAACATCACGTGGAATGCATCGGAACATGAAATCATCAATTTCCGGTTGATTATGCACCCATCTCTTCTCTATTCGCTTCAACTTTTTCTGAACGGAGAAAAGGAAGAACTCATTCGAGTTATTAAGTGCAACGTTTTTTTTCTTTCAATTTCATCGATTCAACTTTGTTTATCTCATAAATAGTAAATCTGTTTTTCTTGATGTTCGAAAGCTTTTAAGTGGAAAAAAGGTTGTGGAGTTGGATCTAAGTTCATGGACTAAATTGAGCAATTCCACTAATTTTTGTGTTAACATAGAGCACATCATGATCTAATTTTGGTCTGTTCGAACTTTGAATTTTATCGTAAATCTCTTTTTAAAAAACTTTAAGAACCTAATCAATCTTCGTTCAGGGAAGTGCTGTTAGATTAAGAACTCAAAAGTGGGTTATACATATAATTCCACCTCATCATTCATTCCACAATCCGGGTGTCCTTTTTCTACATTTGCTTCTTCTCTTTCCTTCTTCTTATCTTTTTTTTCTAGTTTTTTTTTGTGTCCCTTTCTCCGGCAGCCGTCCATCAAATAACTCGCCTCTCCGAGGGTAAGAGCTCTACCTCCCAAATAATACATTAACGAAACATTTCCCTTTTGACACACTGAGAAATGGAACTCCATTCAGTTTCTTCTCTGGAAACAGTTGTGTCATTTTTTTTGAGAAAAAGACAACTGAGACATTTCCCTCTTGTCGCAATATTATATGATGTTGAAGGTTTCTCTCAAATAGTGTAATAACAACATCGCCACTTTCTTTTACTTTGTTATCATTTCTCAAGTCTTGAGCCTATGGATTACGGTAGGTCTGAAGATTAATTATTGTCTCATTTACTTGTGTCTAAAAAGCTTAGGAACTACTAGGAAGTGGTGTTTACTTAACATTTATGAATTTTATTCATCCTCAAAAATGTCCCATATTCTGCATATATGTTTAGACCTGTTTATATATTGATCCATTTAGATTTTATTCATCAGAATATGAATGCAAAAATTCTTACTCCAATAAAACAAAACACTTGAATGCTCCTTAACTTTATAATATTTTGTTCTGAACCCATCCCTAAATCTATCTAGATACATCTAGAAGTACGACACTCCCTTTCCCTTTCTTTCTTCCATTTTTTGGTCCGACCGGCAAAGCCATCGCCGGCCTTTAATTCTAGAGCCGTTCTGTTGTGTTCTTTTCAAATTGCTCATGCCACACACCTACTTTTTTTGTAACCACCACCATCACCGACTCATGAAAGCGACGAAAAGGACACAAATGTTTTTAGTGGTCCATAAAGCGTTTTGGCCTCTCTTCCAACTGCGTCTCTCAGTTGCATTTTAGACCACTTGGGTAGAAGGCGGAGGCCTCTGGAATCCAATCAAATAGTGCATTCTGGCAGAGCATTGATGCGAAAAAGAGAAAGAAAACGATAGATAGAATGTAAACTCATGAGTTTTTTATATGTGTGCTCCATGTTTCTATTGTTTCTTAATCAGGTTTCTGTAAAAGTTCTAGACAATCGGGAATCGGACTGCGTGGGCGAGGAACGGGATTTTTGTTACTCTATTAGAAGGGCACTTACAATAGCTGATCTCTCGAACCTGCAATTCAGAGAAAGTACTGAGACAAGAAAGAAGACGTCAAATTTACTAAACAACCCTTTAGTGGAAAAATTTTGGCTGGAAAACCACTTCTCAGAGTTCAATTCTAGATCATCTGGGATTTCAAACTCTCTCAAATCTTCTAAATGTTTTTGAGTTCATTCTCAATAAACTGTGGATCCCCTTTTTTGTTTATTTTTGTGATCTTCATTCCTCTCACACTTCGTCTTTCTCTCTTTTTTTTTCAAGATGATGTAAGCACCCCCCACGTATACAAAATATTTCATTCTTTTTTCTTTCGAAATGGACACTCTACAACTATTGTTCGTGAACTCTTCTATTCGCACCTTTGTTCAACATGGACCAAAGAATATAACACAGAGCGAGGAAAACTTTTGGAAATTGTTACTTCCACTTAGCTCGGTTCCAATGAGTTTTTTGGATAGACAAACTTGAACCCGATACACCAAGAGTTTTTGAAAAAATAAGTCCATTCTGATTTCTTTCTATTTTCCTCTCACTTGAAGAATTCTAAACTCCGAAAAAGTTTGAGTTATTTTTTCTGAAAATTGAAGATAAAGTCAGATGAGAAGTTGCGAAACTTGCTAAAACTTCCAATCATTTTTAAATTCTAACTTGTGTCCAAACCTAGTCCATTCGATAAATAATTCAAATATTTCGGACGGTGCCATCGCCTACGAAACTGAAAGACGCGTGTCATTTTTCTACATCTTTCTTTTATCCAGTAGAAATATTTTACTGATCCTCTCTTGACGAAACATGATATAAAGTTTAGTATCACAGTGAGAAGGTGTCAACTTTCGCATGTCAAGACGAGTTGCAAAATGAGTAGAAATGAAGAGTTTCTATGAAAAATGGCATCTTGATTTCTGAGCATTTTCTTCTACTTCTTTGCGTGGGGTAAAAGACAGAAAGATGGGAAGAAGACATCTGAAGATCGTGTTTCATAACCTAAAAACGGAATTTCCGGTCGATGTCTGATTTTCATTCAGGATTCAGAAGAAGAGAAATGTGAAAATAATGTTTTGATTTCTTTGTTCTATTTTATCTAGATTATTGGTCTTCAAAGCAGTGTAAAATTGAGTATGACTCTTTACTTTTGCTATTACTAGAATTCCATTCAAAAAAGAGTCCCCCTCCCTATTTCTGATGTCTCTAATTATCCAAAATCCTTTTTTTCAAATATTCGACAATTTCAAAAAGGAAAATTTTATCTGTATCCTCTTCCGAACCAAAGTTCATTAATTAATCTAAATGACACATCTGATCAGTCTGCTTTTCCCGAAGACTCATTCAGACTTTTTAACTTCACTTATTCATCGTCACGTGCCTCTGGATTTTCTCTGTGTCAGAATCAAAACATCCGACTAGAATAGGAAAGTACATGTCTTTTTTTTCCTCTTTCTCTTTTTTGTTTCGCAACTAAAACAGTTAATTTACAACATGAAGCCCCGAATCGAGTTCACCTTAAGACCCCATAGCTTGATTCCTTTTTTCAATCATTTCTTTTGTCTGAAACTTCTAGAATTGGAATATGCCACGTGGCTCCACTTTTGCAGTTTTGTTGATCATCTCCACGGTTGCGTTTTGGATGAAAAATTCAAAAGGGTTTAGAAAGGAAAACATATGTAAAAACTTAGTGAAAAAAGAAAAAAAGAATAATAGGGATGTACAAAACAACTCAATTATGGCTTCCGGTTGACACTTCCTTTTTAAGAAAAGTTAACGATTCATTTTAGAAAAACCTGATTTCTTGAACGAAATTCCTTCAAATTTCTTCCCATGAGAACCGGAACAAGAATTAATTATTACCGAAGAAGAAAAACGGAGGCGAAAAAAAAAAAGAAAAGCAACATTTTCTCACATTTCGAATGAGTTTTTAGTATTTGTTCTTGGACCAATAGACGAAAAGAAAAGTGTCTAGCTAATGACAGATGAAATATCCACGTATAATCTACGAATCTTTTCTCTGTAAAATGAAGTCTCAGAATCCAAAATCACCTGGATGTTCGTTTTCTTAATCATAATAGTTCCTAAAAAGACTGTTGTATTTTCAGTGTCAACGATCAAGTTCTTGTAAACTTTTTGTTATTAGTTTTCATGAACTTTCAGATTAATGTTAATTAATCTGAGTTTCTGTTGCTTATAAATACGCTTGCCCAAAATTCGACTGGCACTTTTTTAGAAACTGTTTTCATAACTGATTAAAGCAAATTTTGAAAAAAACCAACCAATTGTACTAAATTCATAGAATTTTTCATTCGATCCCTAACTTTTTCGTCTCCTTCGGACGTTCTGACATAACCATTTTTCTTACTTCTTCATCATCTTCATCCACTTATTCCTATTGCTCTTATACCATTTCCTTTACGACTTTACTTTCCTCTTCCTCTCTATTCATTCAGTCAGCTCCCTGTTCTACTTTTTTTTGTCCTTTTATTACATTTTTCAATCAGTGGAAATGGAACGACTACAAATTGAAAAAAGAGTTCACAAGACAAGAAGATGTCGAGCGGCTTTTAACAAAATTAGACATGAGTTGAAGTTTGATCGCTTTGAGACTTGATTGACTATTAGAGTCTCTTCAAGATCACAAATAAGAAGGAATTTCCTGCTAGAACGGTACAAAATGAAGGCGGGTGGCTTCAGTAAAAACGAAGAGAGCTTGGCAAAAAATTATTGGAAAATTGAAAACAATATGAGAATGTGATCTCTTTATGTCTGTTCATGAAAACAAGCTACTTCTCTATTGCCAATTGGGAAACCTTTATTATAATGGCATATAAAAGTTTACATAAGATATTAAAATCATTGAATTGCATATGACGCACAATAAATCTGATTTGTTCCTCCGAACACCGATTGATGAGTTTTGGAGCAGAGCACTGCGAATTCCTCAATACAACCAAGAGAATACGGTAGTACATCTACTTCATTTTTTAGATTCGTTCTAGTTTTTGATTAAGCTTACTAAGCTTGGGCCCCATTTTTATTTTTCAAAACTCCGCCTGATTTTTGAGCCTTTTCTCTTCAATATAGTCATAATAATTCTGACTCAATATTCCCTTCATCTTTACGGTTTTCTTTTGTTTTTCATCATCTCCCACTCACAAAACTTCTCACGACTTCTTTCCTCAGCCACTTTTCATTCCGACGGCACTGAATTATTCACTACCGTATTTTGGACCTCCACAGCTTTTTCCATTATGCAGATCAAGAATAACTTCCCGAGACGTTTTCTTATTTTCCACCGTCGGAAAAAATAGGGTATGAAAAGAAAAGAAAAAGAAACGGAAGAGAATGAAGATGACGTGGCATAATGTTTCTTTTCCAATGATGAAGTTTTCTTGGTGTTCATCGTGTTTACCACAAAATTCAGAACTTTGAATCACAAATTAATAGCCATTTATCAATATAAATATATGTTCCAACGATGGAATAATAAATTACTTCGATGGAAACAAGTTTTAGAATAATTTCGGTCCAGTATCAGATTCGGAACGTTCTCTGTTTTTCTGAAAAGCTTAAAGAAAAGTATAAACTTTTCATGGTTGCTGTGGGGTTATAATGTTTCCCGATCAGTATAGAATTATAAGATGTCTGAAATATCAACATTTTAAACAATATTTTTTAATCAGTTTCAGATTCTTCGTATCTTCTCGTTTTTATCACAAGCCTCCCATTTTTGTTTATATTTTCATTTTCTTCACCTTTCGTTGTTGAAAACCTTTCGTTGTTTTTGTTCTTTTTTCTCTTTTCTTAGTCCCTTTTAAATGAATCTAAAAATAAAATTATATTATTCTAGCAATTTTTCTTTTTAATGAACTAAACTCCCAAGATTCCCAAACTTTTTTTCGACTTTTAGATTTCACAAAACTTTGAAAAGTCGGATTTGAATTCAGCCGGCGGGCAAATTCTCATTTTTCTATCAGATGACGTGAACTTGAAGGCGTCGCATCAACTTCTTTTGACCTATTCAGTTTGTGAATCAGAAAAAAACCAAAAGTATCTTTATTTTTAGAATGAAGTTTCAGATTTTCTTGTCAACTTTCATAGAGAATACATTAGCGATCGTCTTGTCATCTCAGAAGACAAAATGTAAATTTGAAGTGATTTCGTCTATTGAAGTTTGTACTAGTATTAAATTCAAAAAGTGAAGAATAAGATCTGACAGTTTGAGAATTTTTCAAAGCATACAGTACCCTTTGGCTCTCATTTTTGTATTGAAAACTTTAAATCGAAATTTTTAATCCTATCGTCATTTTTAAACATCAAATCCAGGTACGATCTAAATCTCGTAGTCTTTCTGTAGGATATTTCTCGGAATCCCTATTTTCATTGAACTCGCATCCCAATCTTTTTTTAAATCAAACTTTGTAACCATCCTGAATTTCATCAAATAAAAGCATCCCAGTTTTATTTGCAAAAAGAACTTCGAACTACGGTGCTTTTATTGAATTTCAAATCTTTTTCTACCCAGTTCCTATCTTTCTTTCCACCAATCAGCCTAAAAGAATTTGAACACTTTTAAGGGTGAAAAAAGTACAGGCAATCAGAATGAAAGCTGAATTCTCTGGAGATTACAAAAATTGAAAAAACAAGCTTCTACAAAAATTGAAAAGTGAATTATGTTGATTAAAAGTACGGCTACAGATATTTTTAGTTAATCAGCACTAAAAAGTTCAGTCCTAATCCGGCTCAAGATAACAAATTCTAAGAAACGGTAATCAAAAAATCCATCTTGACTAATAAAAAAAACTCATTGTGACCACTTGAATATATATTTTCCCAGACTGGAAGTGAGACCGCCGCAAACATGAACAATCATAATAATCACGATTTGTTAGGGGACTTTATTGAAAAGAGAGAATGGTGAAAAGGAGAAGTTATTGTGGTTTTGGCAATGACACATTTTGTTGGACACACTCATTCGTTTCTTTTTTGGATTCGTAATCCCTCATTCTTCATGCATTTTTAAATAGAGAAGGTCTTTATGTAATTCTTCATTTTTAAAAAAATAACTAAACAGGATAGCGTCTAATTTCCCATAACAAATGGGAAGCTTTCTCGGATATTTTAACTGTAAGGACTTAGGAAGTGGATGAACCTGTTATAGTATTGCATGTCATCTTGCTCAGTTATAGATGTATATCTAGACTATGATTGAAGACATTTAAAAAAGAACAAATGACACATATAGGAATAGTCCACATTTTCTTGATGTAGCACTTCCGGTACGGTAATTAAGACACGATGGGAGATATCAAAAGAGGAACGCATTTACCTTTATTTTTGTATTTTTCCACAAAACTAAAACCACTCTTCACTATCCGGTGTTATTTTTATTATTGATTTCTCAGAATTGCGAAAACTTCAACAGAATCAGAAACATCATCCATTTTGTCTCGAACTTTCCATTTCTGACAGAAATGGATCTTTTTCTTTTTTCTGCTAATCATGAGCATCTCATTAGTACGAGAGTATCTTATACTCTTCTCATTTATCCATATGATATGTTCTTACTTCTCCTTTTTGATTCTCAAATAACTTCTTCTCCTTTTCTTTTTGCAATGCATCATGCGTTTTTTTTTTCTCCTTCTTTTTTCTTCTTCAACTCATTAGACACATAGTTTACATAATGTGTCCTTCTTGCCCCGTCTTTTTTCTCATTTCATCCAGAATAGAAACCTCTTCCATTGTATGTTTTAATGAAATCTTCCAACTTTTTCTCTATTTTTCTCGTTTTATTCTACGTGCCTCTTAGATCCGTTCATTCCATATGTTTTGATGCTCTCAGAAACGGACAGAAGACCTTTTTGTTCTCATTTTGTTGCCCATTAGCTTCAGCGTGAACATTTAAAACTACGACAAATCCTGCTTTTTTCATTTTTTGTGTTGTTATTTTTATCTCGGCTAGGACTGGAAATAGATCTCAACGATCTTTGAAAGTAGATTGAATACTTGAACCGGCGAGAATTGTTTTTGAACTTTCGAAATCGAAGAATGCTACAGTAATCAAAAGTCTCAAATGTCCAGACATTCCCATTCCTTATTGAGTCATTTGTGAGAAAATTAACATGACCGAGTGTGAATATTATAATTGAAAAACTCGAAAAAAAAACTCTTTCCCCAACAGGCTTGCTCGGAAAAAACTTTTCGGAAAATCGGATATCCGATATTTTTTCCGAATTTTTTTTTCGGAAAATCGGATATCCGAATTTTTCTCCGAATTGTTTTTCCGGAAAATCGGATATCCGAATTTTTTTCCGAGCGAAAAAATTCGGAAAATTCGGAAAATCGGAAAATCGAGAAAATTCACTAAAAAACGTTAATTCTAGTGAAATTTTGGCTCAAAAATTGTCAATTTGGTAATTTTTAAGGATTTTTGCGATTTTTGATTTGGAAAATGACGAAATTGTTTATAATTCGTTCAATTTGAACAGGAATGAATTCAAAAATCATCAATTTTTTCTCCGATTTTCCGAGATAACAAATCGAAAAATTATCCGACGGAGAATTTTTTCCGAGAAATCAAGTCGGAAAATTTTCCGACGGAGAATTTCTCCGAAAATAAAAATCGGAAAATTATCCGACGGAAAATTTTTCCGAAAAAAGTCGGAAAAATCGGAAAATCGGATTATCCGTTTTCCGATTTTGAGCAAGCCTGTTCCCCAACTAAGTTCCTTGTTGTTTCTAAAGAATTTGGCGAGTTTCTTCGTTGAACCAGTCTCACAATTTGAAAAATGAGAATGACTTTTCGAATGAAATCCCACAGGAAAACAACTTTTCGCAACACATTTTTCTACAAATCCGTGGCTTTGAGTGATGTCTACGAGAATTTTATTAAAATACTGAGCAAAGAAAGTTTAAAAAAAAATGGATGACTGTTTGCAATCAAAGAAATTATAGAATGACTCTTCTATCTAAAAAATTCAAGCAATTACTTTAGGTGGAAATTCAAAGATCCGTTGCACTTGCACTCAGAGTCTGCCACGTCACAAATGGCCACCATGCTTAATGATATATCATTCTCAAATCTTAGAGCTTAATCCGCTAAGCGTTTGCTTCTTCTTTTTCTTCGTTTTGCTCTCGGTACTATTGGATTTCACCCAGCACTTCCTTTCCTCTTCTTCTTGCTTTGACTTCTTCTCCTTCTTCTACTTCGCCACGTCATCTACTATTCTGTGTCCATTGGCTTCTTATTCAATCTTCCTTTTTTGCTTCCAATTCCCACCCTCAAACTCTCGTTTTCACAATTATTTGTCCCTTCTTTATTCACTGTCTTTTCACTGCAATTGACACCATTCCTTACATACATCCTCATCGGGTTCTCCTCTAACAACGCATTTTTCCCTCCTTCACATGGAGGGGGCGTGGCCTTCTAGCAGTTCTTTTTTCGACGGTGTGGAGTCTCAAAGCTCCGCCCCTTTTTACGCACAGCACAGATGTGGAGATGAGAAGGTTTGAGAGAGGCATTTTGAAATGATAATAAACTAACAGAAGGGCTTACCTATTCTTCTTTTCTTCTTTTCTTCTTTTCTAATGTCATTTCCGAGTGCTTGAATTTCTTCTTATATAAGGGCACATTGATTATCTCATAGATCTACTAAATCTTTAAAATCATACTGAGAATATCTTCGTATTCCTTTTCTATCGTCATTACCTTTCTCACTCATTCATGTCCTTTCTACGGAAGATAACCCAAAAAACGAACGAAATAAGAGAGAAGTTTTTGAATTTGCATAAACTCGAGACGCGTTCTTTTTTCTCCTCAAGAGTTTGTTTTTTTTTTCTTTGGCTCTTCCTCCTCAACCAGTAATTTAATTCAAGTTTTGGTCTGTGTGTATGTGTGAATAGGAAAGAGATTTCTACGACGAAAATGAAAAGATTTCGGGAGGGAAAAAGGTCAGAAAGAATGAAGACGGAGAAGTTCGGCGGTAAATCTTGTTTCTTCTCATTCTTTCAAAAGTTCATACATACACTTTTTGATTCATGGAGGTTCGACTATACAGTAGGACATGTTTGGGTCCGAACTCGTTAACTTCGAAATTTTTTTAAGCCTCAGCAAGATCGGGATGCTTCGATCCTTTTGAACACCTCTAATAAAGGAGAATTTCAGAACTTTTTCCTTAGTATCTTACCTCCGACGGGAGTAGAAAAACAAAGAATCTCCCACACTCTTCTTAACTTCCAGACGTCACTTTCCACAACTTTGACCTTTTTCCATATCAGACAGAATCCCCATATCTCTATGCAAACTCATGACTCTTTTTCGCAACATTGAGTTTCAATTTACATCATTCGCCTATTTCCTGCCATTCTTTAATTTCCGTATTTTTATTCATTTCCTCTCCAAAAAGTTTTGATTTCAGACCAATCTTCCCTTTCTACCGTAATCAAAATGAGTTGTATGGGTCTCAACTCAACGGAACTGCAAGAAGCAAGAGATTACTTCAAGCAGGTGAGCTCTCTTTTCTTGAGACTTTTTTCAGTCATTTCACAAGATATTTGTGCTCATTTTTCTCAACACCTAATTATTAGGTTTTGCCACATTCTTCGCCGATGGTGTCGGTCGCGCCTCCTTCCAATTTTCTTCATTTTTTCACAGAGAAAAGAAAAAAGAAAAAACATGCGCGAACACACAAAATATACATTAATTATCGGTCTGAATCATATTTTTTTTCTTCTCTTCGGTTTTTGTCTTCTCACAAAGACGTTGACATCAGACCCATTTCTCCTGTTCTGTTGGTTGACTGGAGTCGAGTTCGTTTATTATGGAAATGTGTATGACAGAAGTAAGAAAAAAAAAAGAGATCAATGAGCTGATGATGAGATAACTTCCGGTTCAACTGGGAATGCAAGATGGTTATCTGGGGGGAAATATTCTGAAAAGGGAGCATGTAGATGCATTTCCATCACTTTTACGAGGGAAAAATCCAGACTTCAAATTTTATGGATTATCCTCAATTGGGAATGAGAATCCATTGAAAGAGTTAGGATAAGTAGGTCGAGTGAAATCACCAACTAACAGTTCGAATCAAAGGAGGATCCAATTTTGTTCATTTGATTCACTAGAGAATCACGACGAGCAAAATGTTACATTTAGATTGGGGGATCCACCATAAGTTTCCTCTATGCGACGTGGATTTCAGTGACCTTATGAGCCTACGTGCAGTTTAAAAATTGTAGAAAAACAATCATTTGGTGATCAAGTGATAGAAGGGGGATCATTTTCCAAAAACTGTAGCATCCAGGCTTATTCCAATCCGCTATGTCCTTCATTCTTGAATCTTTCATGCTTTCAACCCTTCCACTTCCTCTTATTCTGAATCTTCTACCGGACGAGAACCTTGAACCCGAACTAAGACACTTTTTGGAGCTTTATCTTCTTTATTCGCAAGTCCTGCGCAACAAACTAAAATCGAATCATCGACACTACGTAGAAAAAGAGTAGGAGAAAAAAGAACACACGGTGCCACTCCCTCCACATGAATTGAGTTTTTGAGAAGAAGAAGAAGAGCAACACATCGTCTTTTGGGGGGGGGGACAAAAAGTTGCATGTGAGAAGGAAACTCCAAAAAAAACAGAAAGGCTTTACCCTTTAAAATGAAGAAGTTCATTGACACTGCGGTCTCCCCATTTCTCAATTAGTAAACTGACGAAAATGGGTGACGTGCAAAAAGAAGAAGAAGAAGAAGATGTTCCTTTTCTTTGTAGGATTAACATCATTTTGAGGAGGATACGTCAGAAAACAGCGGAAGGCGTCTTTGTTTATTCATTTTTATCAAATAAAATACCAAAATGAGGGCTAAAACAAAAAGAAGAATTAGAAATTCCTTAGAAAAAAGGATAACTAGCAACTCATTTTCTGCAGAAAACAAATTCGAAGTATTAGTAATGTTTTGAATAGTTCTCTATCAAAAGGGCACCATTCTTAGTTTCTTATTCTGATGTCGGATACTCCTTCCTACTTTCTCCCTAATGATCTTTGCAAGACTGATATATGTGCTTGTTAGTGAAAAACGCCTTCTGTTCTCACAAAAAATGAAAAAGTTCATCTAAAGTTTTTGTTGTTTTTGACGGCGTCGTCATTTTTGTAACAAGTTCAAACACTATTTCCATCACCTAAACTCTTTGCTAGATGTACCGATCTGTAATTCTTTGTTGAACAGAAAACGAAATAAAAACAAGAAATCCATCATTTTTGTGTCTTTTCAGAAATAGAATTCTCACCAAAGTGTTTGCCGCTTCTTTTGCTCTCCGGAGATTTGGAAACCTTTTTCTTTTTTCTTTTTCCGTCTTCTCGATAAATACTCAACAGAGTACAGAATTCATTATGAATTCCATTTTAGGCAGAGAAAGGTGTGAAGCTTTACAAAAAAGGAAGTATCAGGAAGGAAAAAATCTGAAAAAAGGGGCAGATGAGGCTGTAAACATTTGGAACCCTTCTTTTTCTTCTTCTTCGTATACATTTCTTTTTCTGGAAGAACAGGAAAAGAAACTGCACGTTCACGGGTAAACAATGAGAGGACGAGTCAAGAGCATTCAACAGAAGAGTAACGTCATCAGAGTAAAATGAGATTTTTCTCAGAACTTTTGCGTGTTAATTTGAGAATAAGGTACTAATTGGGCATGATGTTCTTGACAAAAAATCACAGACAATGACTTATGCACTACCGTAGGGTTCAGGAAAAAAACTTAAACTTTTTAGAACATATAACTCCAATCAAATCATATTTTTCAGCTTCTACTTCCATTCACTGCCTCATTCACAATGTTTCACAACTACATCTACGTTTTTTTATGTGTCGTTGGAGTCTTCGCTAACATTTCCATCGTCGTCGTTCTTCTTCGACCTGCCATGAGAAAGTCTCCATTCAATCTATTTCTCGTGGTGATTGCAGTTTGTGATGCCTCTCTAATGGCCACGTATTTGGCGTACAAACACGTGGAATTGTGTCATCCTTGGTACTTTTCATTTCCGTGGGCAATTTATACCAAATTCTATGCAATTTTCTCTGTTTTCGTGCACTCATGCAGTCTATGGCTCACCGTCAACATGGCGATTCTGAGGTAAATGCGGAAATTGAACATTTCATTCATTTTTCCGGTGAAATAATTTTCAGATTTTTGGTTCTATATCGAGGAAGTCGATCGGAAACAAGAATTCCACAATGTAATGGATTCGGAGCGGCTTTTATCGCAATTGGATTGGCATTTGCCATTGCTTGTATTGGTTGTCTTCCGATATTTATTCGATATCGAATAATTGAGGGAGAAGTTGGTGCAGTGCCAGATTTATGCTTAGAAGGGAAATATTCAAATGATTGGCAACCAACTGATATGATACAGTTTTATGGTTTGAGTCAACCACTTTGGTGGAATTGTGATTGGGAGAGAATCAATTATTGGATGGCTGGTAAGATAACATTTTGATTACCTTCGTAAGAAAAACATTTCATTTTTCGTGAATACCACAGAAAAAGACGAAAACAAAGCCATAAAAATTCTCCACATCTTCTCTAAAAATTTCAGAAAAATATTAGGAACCTTCTATGTTTTATAACCCATTTGAAATTACAAAAAAGATCAATGTTTAAACAAAAACGAAAGCCAATTAGTCATGGTGGTATTTTCAGCATTGATTCTAAAACTAATCCCATGTCTTCTTCTCACAATCTTCATGACTCTGTTGGTGCGAATGCTCATCGAAGCACGTGAACGGCGATCTCGTCTTTGTGGTGGAATGGGAAATGGTAATTCTCAGGCTGAAAGAACAACTGCAATGCTTACTGGAATTGTGGCGATCTTCTTGATTACTGAACTTCCACAAGGAATCCTTACATTTGCTGCTGGTGCAAATCCACGGCTCACTTTCTTGACTCTCCAAATGAACAACGCTTTCGATCTACTTTCTCTGATCAACAGTGCTGTCAACTTCGTTTTGTGTGCTTTAATGTCACACGTTTTTCGAAGGTTTGTATTTTGGTTTTTCGTTATGACGTTTTGTTTTTTGTCTTTAAAAAATCAAAGTTCTTATTCACGAGTTGATAGAAACATTCGTTTTCCAACATGAAGAGTTACAAATAGTTATTTTCATTTTATTGCAGAGAATTCCTTCAAACATTTGGAGTCTGTTGCCCACAGTCTTCTGAGAATCACAGTGGAGCACCAATCAACAAGACGTCAAATCGTTCGGTAAGTACTATGAAGAAAGTTTCAGAAAAGAGAGTTTTCGCATATTTCGATAGAATTATAATGAATAAGAAAAGTATAATCATTTTCCAGATTCTTTCAACATTCAGCAACATTGCTAAACCAAAAACTTCTAAGAAGAATGGATTCCTTCCAGTTCCAACCAATTGCCCAGAAGACAAAAATACCGTTCAACTACCAATGAATTAACTAATTAGACGTCTAATTGTCTTTTTCTTTCTAATCTCTTTCTCTCTTTGCTTCTTCCTTCTTTAGGTACCCTTTCCCTTCTAGTGTTGTGAATGCTCTATTAAGTGATTGTGATCTATCGAAGAAATATTCAATAGAGCGCCATTACTTTACGAGTCGACCCAGTTTAGATGATATCATCACACGAGTGTGAATCTCTCTCTCCACATTTTCTAGCCCAGTTTGAAATAGAAATTTGCCGTCCTGATGCCAAACTTTCTCTCGGTTTTTTTGCCATTTCTAGATGTCTGTCTCAAATTGTTCGAATCGAATAATTTATGCATCGTTTTCTCATTTTTCCACCCCTTTTCTTTTAATTTTCTCATATAAATAAGTACCGAAAAGAAACGAAGAAAAAAAGCCATAACACAGAGCATATTTCCGAATGGAAACAAAAAATGGGATCCAACTGGATTAGGTTCAGAAGACAACACAAAAATATAGAAAGATAGAGAAGTGTTTTCGTTGTGCCCCTTTACGAGTTATAATGAAACCAAAAGTTATCTGGAATTTCAGAAGAGATTTTGATTTGGAAGTCGAATAAAAGAAGAAGAACAGGCAGAAAATATATATTTGTGTGACAGTATTCCCACTCCTGGGGCACAAAAGTCTTTTTGTTTTTTCAACAGAAGTTCACGTTGAGAATTCCTTAAAAACAATTTTAGTAATTTTTTTTTAATTGTTTTAACGGAATAATATTTTATTTCTCTTTTTTTGCAAAAGTCACTCCAGAAAATTTATCAGAAAAAAACAGAAGAATGTCCAGCATGTGGGAAAGGCTTTCAATATAAGCATTTGTTGGTCCAATTAAAGAATGTACATTGTTTTTCTGAACCTATGATGCTCGAATCTAAACAAAGTCGGAAGAAAGTGCGCGGATAGTATTCAACAACAACAAATTCATAGTTGCAGTTTAATACGTTCAGAAACAATGTTTAAGTGTCAATTCTGTGACAAATTATATAAACAGCGAGAGTCTGCGCGTCGCCACATGACGACTTCTCATAATACTGTTCAAGGCTTAACCTTAGACACTGTTGTGAAGGGCTAGTACAGCGAAACGCAAACCTTATCTACCCTTCCCTTTGACCACATAGTGATTTCCAATCTAGCTGGGGTCAGAAAGCTTCTAAACTCTTGGGAATGCGAATATTGTTAAGAGAAGTGGAAGTTAAGAGTATCAATAACGCTAAGCAGTAGAAGTATAATAGTCGAAATGTTGGGATATTCAAAAAGATTGAGATTTTTCTGTGTCGCAGAATCTAGAAGCCTCTTATCTACCCTTCCCTTAACCGATGACCACATAGTGATTTCCGGTATAGCTGGGGTCAGAAAACTTCTAAACTCTTGGGAATGCGAATATTGTTAAGAGAAGTGGAAGTTAAGAGTATCAAGAACGCTAAGCAGTAGAAGTATAATAGTCGAAATGTTGGGATATTCAAAAAGATTGAGATGTTTCTGTGTCGCAGAATCTAGAAGCCTCTTATCTACCCTTCCCTTAACCGATGACCACATAGTGATTTCCGGTATAGCTGGGGTCAGAAAACTTCTAAACTCTTGGGAATGCGAATATTGTTAAGAGAAGTGGAAGTTAAGAGTATCAATAACGCTAAGCAGTAGAAGTGTAATAGTCGAAATGTTGGGATATTCAAAAAGATTGAGATTTTTCTGTGTCGCAGATCGAAATGTTGGGATATTCAAAAAGATTGAGATGTTTCTGTGTCGCAGAATCTAGAAGCCTCTTATCTACCCTTCCCTTAACCGATGACCACATAGTGATTTCCGGTATAGCTGGGGTCAGAAAACTTCTAAACTCTTGGGAATGCGAATATTGTTAAGAGAAGTCCATGTTTAGTTATATCAAGAACGCTAAGCAGTAGAAGTATAATAGTCGAAATGTTGGGATATTCAAAAAGATTGAGATTTTTCTGTGTCGCAGATCGAAATGTTGGGATATTCAAAAAGATTGAGATGTTTCTGTGTCGCAGAATCTAGAAGCCTCTTATCTACCCTTCCCTTAACCGATGACCACATAGTGATTTCCGGTATAGCTGGGGTCAGAAAACTTCTAAACTCTTGGGAATGCGAATATTGTTAAGAGAAGTCCATGTTTAGTTATATCAAGAACGCTAAGCAGTAGAAGTATAATAGTCGAAATGTTGGGATATTCAAAAAGATTGAGATTTTTCTGTGTCGCAGATCGAAATGTTGGGATATTCAAAAAGATTGAGATTTTTCTGTGTCGCAGATCGAAATGTTGGGATGTCAAAAAGATTGAGATGTTTCTGTGTCGCAGATCGAAACGTTGGGATATTCAAAAAGATTGAGATTTTTCTGTGTCGCAGAATCTAGAAGCCTCTTATCTACCCTTCCCTTAACCGATGACCACATAGTGATTTCCGGTATAGCCGGGGTCAGAAAACTTCTAAACTCTTGGGAATGCGAATATTGTTAAGAGAAGTGGAAGTTAAGAGTATCAATAACGCTAAGCAGTAGAAGTGTAATAGTCGAAATGTTGGGATATTCAAAAAGATTGAGATTTTTCTGTGTCGCAGATCGAAATGTTGGGATATTCAAAACGATTGAGATTTTTCTGTGTCGCAGATCGAAATGTTGGGATGTCAAAAAGATTGAGATGTTTCTGTGTCGCAGATCGAAACGTTGGGATATTCAAAAAGATTGAGATTTTTCTGTGTCGCAGAATCTAGAAGCCTCTTATCTACCCTTCCCTTAACCGATGACCACATAGTGATTTCCGGTATAGCTGGGGTCAGAAAACTTCTAAACTCTTGGGAATGCGAATATTGTTAAGAGAAGTGGAAGTTAAGAGTATCAATAACGCTAAGCAGTAGAAGTATAATAGTCGAAATGTTGGGATATTCAAAAAGATTGAGATTTTTCTGTGTCGCAGAATCTAGAAGCCTCTTATCTACCCTTCCCTTAACCGATGACCACATAGTGATTTCCGGTATAGCCGGGGTCAGAAAACTTCTAAACTCTTGGGAATGCGAATATTGTTAAGAGAAGTGGAAGTTAAGAGTATCAATAACGCTAAGCAGTAGAAGTGTAATAGTCGAAATGTTGGGATATTCAAAACGATTGAGATTTTTCTGTGTCGCAGATCGAAATGTTGGGATGTCAAAAAGATTGAGATGTTTCTGTGTCGCAGATCGAAACGTTGGGATATTCAAAAAGATTGAGATTTTTCTGTGTCGCAGAATCTAGAAGCCTCTTATCTACCCTTCCCTTAACCGATGACCACATAGTGATTTCCGGTATAGCTGGGGTCAGAAAACTTCTAAACTCTTGGGAATGCGAATATTGTTAAGAGAAGTGGAAGTTAAGAGTATCAATAACGCTAAGCAGTAGAAGTATAATAGTCGAAATGTTGGGATATTCAAAAAGATTGAGATTTTTCTGTGTCGCAGAATCTAGAAGCCTCTTATCTACCCTTCCCTTAACCGATGACCACATAGTGATTTCCGGTATAGCTGGGGTCAGAAAACTTCTAAACTCTTGGGAATGCGAATATTGTTAAGAGAAGTCCATGTTTAGTTATATCAAGAACGCTAAGCAGTAGAAGTATAATAGTCGAAATGTTGGGATATTCAAAAAGATTGAGATGTTTCTGTGTCGCAGAATCTAGAAGCCTCTTATCTACCCTTCCCTTAACCGATGACCACATAGTGATTTCCGGTATAGCTGGGGTCAGAAAACTTCTAAACTCTTGGGAATGCGAATATTGTTAAGAGAAGTCCATGTTTAGTTATATCAAGAACGCTAAGCAGTAGAAGTATAATAGTCGAAATGTTGGGATATTCAAAAAGATTGAGATGTTTCTGAGTCGCAGATCGAAATGTTGGGATGTTCAAAAAGATTGAGATTTTTCTGTGTCGCAGAATCTAGAAGCCTCTTATCTACCCTTCCCTTAACCGATGACCACATAGTGATTTCCGGTATAGCTGGGGTCAGAAAACTTCTAAACTCTTGGGAATGCGAATATTGTTAAGAGAAGTGGAAGTTAAGAGTATCAATAACGCTAAGCAGTAGAAGTGTAATAGTCGAAATGTTGGGATATTCAAAAAGATTGAGATTTTTCTGTGTCGCAGATCGAAATGTTGGGATGTCAAAAAGATTGAGATGTTTCTGTGTCGCAGAATCTAGAAGCCTCTTATCTACCCTTCCCTTAACCGATGACCACATAGTGATTTCCGGTATAGCTGGGGTCAGAAAACTTCTAAACTCTTGGGAATGCGAATATTGTTAAGAGAAGTCCATGTTTAGTTATATCAAGAACGCTAAGCAGTAGAAGTATAATAGTCGAAATGTTGGGATATTCAAAAAGATTGAGATGTTTCTGAGTCGCAGATCGAAATGTTGGGATGTTCAAAAAGATTGAGATTTTTCTGTGTCGCAGAATCTAGAAGCCTCTTATCTACCCTTCCCTTAACCGATGACCACATAGTGATTTCCGGTATAGCTGGGGTCAGAAAACTTCTAAACTCTTGGGAATGCGAATATTGTTAAGAGAAGTGGAAGTTAAGAGTATCAATAACGCTAAGCAGTAGAAGTGTAATAGTCGAAATGTTGGGATATTCAAAAAGATTGAGATTTTTCTGTGTCGCAGATCGAAATGTTGGGATGTCAAAAAGATTGAGATGTTTCTGTGTCGCAGAATCTAGAAGCCTCTTATCTACCCTTCCCTTAACCGATGACCACATAGTGATTTCCGGTATAGCTGGGGTCAGAAAACTTCTAAACTCTTGGGAATGCGAATATTGTTAAGAGAAGTGGAAGTTAAGAGTATCAATAACGCTAAGCAGTAGAAGTGTAATAGTCGAAATGTTGGGATATTCAAAAAGATTGAGATTTTTCTGTGTCGCAGATCGAAATGTTGGGATGTCAAAAAGATTGAGATGTTTCTGTGTCGCAGAATCTAGAAGCCTCTTATCTACCCTTCCCTTAACCGATGACCACATAGTGATTTCCGGTATAGCTGGGGTCAGAAAACTTCTAAACTCTTGGGAATGCGAATATTGTTAAGAGAAGTCCATGTTTAGTTATATCAAGAACGCTAAGCAGTAGAAGTATAATAGTCGAAATGTTGGGATATTCAAAAAGATTGAGATGTTTCTGAGTCGCAGATCGAAATGTTGGGATGTTCAAAAAGATTGAGATTTTTCTGTGTCGCAGAATCTAGAAGCCTCTTATCTACCCTTCCCTTAACCGATGACCACATAGTGATTTCCGGTATAGCTGGGGTCAGAAAACTTCTAAACTCTTGGGAATGCGAATATTGTTAAGAGAAGTGGAAGTTAAGAGTATCAATAACGCTAAGCAGTAGAAGTATAATAGTCGAAATGTTGGGATATTCAAAAAGATTGAGATGTTTCTGAGTCGCAGATCGAAATGTTGGGATGTTCAAAAAGATTGAGATTTTTCTGTGTCGCAGAATCTAGAAGCCTCTTATCTACCCTTCCCTTAACCGATGACCACATAGTGATTTCCGGTATAGCTGGGGTCAGAAAACTTCTAAACTCTTGGGAATGCGAATATTGTTAAGAGAAGTCCATGTTTAGTTATATCAAGAACGCTAAGCAGTAGAAGTATAATAGTCGAAATGTTGGGATATTCAAAAAGATTGAGATGTTTCTGTGTCGCAGAATCTAGAAGCCTCTTATCTACCCTTCCCTTAACCGATGACCACATAGTGATTTCCGGTATAGCTGGGGTCAGAAAACTTCTAAACTCTTGGGAATGCGAATATTGTTAAGAGAAGTCCATGTTTAGTTATATCAAGAACGCTAAGCAGTAGAAGTATAATAGTCGAAATGTTGGGATATTCAAAAAGATTGAGATGTTTCTGAGTCGCAGATCGAAATGTTGGGATGTTCAAAAAGATTGAGATTTTTCTGTGTCGCAGAATCTAGAAGCCTCTTATCTACCCTTCCCTTAACCGATGACCACATAGTGATTTCCGGTATAGCTGGGGTCAGAAAACTTCTAAACTCTTGGGAATGCGAATATTGTTAAGAGAAGTCCATGTTTAGTTATATCAAGAACGCTAAGCAGTAGAAGTATAATAGTCGAAATGTTGGGATATTCAAAAAGATTGAGATGTTTCTGAGTCGCAGATCGAAATGTTGGGATGTTCAAAAAGATTGAGATTTTTCTGTGTCGCAGAATCTAGAAGCCTCTTATCTACCCTTCCCTTAACCGATGACCACATAGTGATTTCCGGTATAGCTGGGGTCAGAAAACTTCTAAACTCTTGGGAATGCGAATATTGTTAAGAGAAGTGGAAGTTAAGAGTATCAATAACGCTAAGCAGTAGAAGTGTAATAGTCGAAATGTTGGGATATTCAAAAAGATTGAGATTTTTCTGTGTCGCAGATCGAAATGTTGGGATGTCAAAAAGATTGAGATGTTTCTGTGTCGCAGAATCTAGAAGCCTCTTATCTACCCTTCCCTTAACCGATGACCACATAGTGATTTCCGGTATAGCTGGGGTCAGAAAACTTCTAAACTCTTGGGAATGCGAATATTGTTAAGAGAAGTGTAAGTTTAAGAGTATCAACAACGCTAAGCAGTAGAAGTATAATAGTCGAAATGTTGGGATATTCAAAAAGATTGAGATTTTTCTGTGTCGCAGAATCTAGAAGCCTCTTATCTACCCTTCCCTTAACCGATGACCACATAGTGATTTCCGGTATAGCTGGGGTCAGAAAACTTCTAAACTCTTGGGAATGCGAATATTGTTAAGAGAAGTGGAAGTTAAGAGTATCAATAACGCTAAGCAGTAGAAGTGTAATAGTCGAAATGTTGGGATATTCAAAAAGATTGAGATTTTTCTGTGTCGCAGATCGAAATGTTGGGATGTCAAAAAGATTGAGATGTTTCTGTGTCGCAGAATCTAGAAGCCTCTTATCTACCCTTCCCTTAACCGATGACCACATAGTGATTTCCGGTATAGCTGGGGTCAGAAAACTTCTAAACTCTTGGGAATGCGAATATTGTTAAGAGAAGTCCATGTTTAGTTATATCAAGAACGCTAAGCAGTAGAAGTATAATAGTCGAAATGTTGGGATATTCAAAAAGATTGAGATGTTTCTGAGTCGCAGATCGAAATGTTGGGATGTTCAAAAAGATTGAGATTTTTCTGTGTCGCAGAATCTAGAAGCCTCTTATCTACCCTTCCCTTAACCGATGACCACATAGTGATTTCCGGTATAGCTGGGGTCAGAAAACTTCTAAACTCTTGGGAATGCGAATATTGTTAAGAGAAGTGGAAGTTAAGAGTATCAATAACGCTAAGCAGTAGAAGTGTAATAGTCGAAATGTTGGGATATTCAAAAAGATTGAGATTTTTCTGTGTCGCAGATCGAAATGTTGGGATGTCAAAAAGATTGAGATGTTTCTGTGTCGCAGAATCTAGAAGCCTCTTATCTACCCTTCCCTTAACCGATGACCACATAGTGATTTCCGGTATAGCTGGGGTCAGAAAACTTCTAAACTCTTGGGAATGCGAATATTGTTAAGAGAAGTGTAAGTTTAAGAGTATCAACAACGCTAAGCAGTAGAAGTATAATAGTCGAAATGTTGGGATATTCAAAAAGATTGAGATTTTTCTGTGTCGCAGAATCTAGAAGCCTCTTATCTACCCTTCCCTTAACCGATGACCACATAGTGATTTCCGGTATAGCTGGGGTCAGAAAACTTCTAAACTCTTGGGAATGCGAATATTGTTAAGAGAAGTGTAAGTTTAAGAGTATCAACAACGCTAAGCAGTAGAAGTATAATAGTCGAAATGTTGGGATATTCAAAAAGATTCAGATGTTTTTGTATCGCAGATTATAGAGGCCCCTCTTCTACCTGTTCAGAAAGCTTTTGAATTCGAGGAATCGCGGATGCATGGAGAAATATCGAAGTAGTGGCATGGGAAACTAAACGTTGTATACTAAACAGAGCAAGAAGATGGAAAAAAAAAAGATGACCTAGAGAAGCGAGCCACCCAGGTTCGTGTATAAGAAGGTAAAACAACGCATAATGTTTATGTAGAACACCTAGTCTTACCTTCTAAACAAGACTCATAATTCTCCTGAATGTCAACCCATAGTTCTCCCGAAGGGAACAGCTCTCGTATTCGCTTGTTTCGTTCTCGTTCGTCGTTATCACGAATATCCGGTACATGTGGTAACTCTCGCTCAATCACCCAATTCATGCCTCTGACGGCGTCGTTTGCACTCTGTAAATTGAATTTGACCGTAGAAAAAAGGTAAACTGGTAAAGACCAGAAAAAAAAAACGAATCGGCTGGATGCGTAAGTGAAAACGTTGAGGGAAGAAAACAAGAAAATAAGAAAATCAATAAAGGGTAAGGGTCTAACAGAGACGACCATTGAGGGCCATGCAAATGGAAGGAATGATTGTGCAAGACTGTTTATGAAAAGACGCGCTCTAACTGAGGATGTGAGAGTGTAGCGTACATTCGGCGTCGTTTTTAGGTAGCGTACACAGCGCGTGGTCTTCACCTGACGAGCTGAGAAAGGACAATGGCAAGGTGGAAGTGAAGATGGAACTGAAGATGTTCTTGTAAACTATGGCGAAGATGTGTAGGGTTAAGGTCTGGGAAGATGAAAGTAACGGTTTAAACGAGTCAATACGAGTGAAAATGTTTTATGACTCCCCTTGTTAAATCTTTTACTCTTTGTGTAAGGAATCGATCAGTTCACCTCCAGAACGAATCGCCCGTGGTTTCACAATTTGATGGCACCTCGCTTAGTTTTTCTAAGAATATCTACTCCGACATCCAATAAACTTCAAAGAAATTCGCTATATCGAAAAGGGATGACATCGAGCGTTACAGGCATAATCAAAAAAAGTGAAAAAAAACAGTGGAGCACTGGCTTTAAAAAAACGTGAAAATCTTTTTTTTGAAAAAGGACTTTTGTGCCCCAGGGGTGGGAATAAATTTTTGTATTCTGGGAGTCAACCGAATTTTAGGATGTTGTGATTTTAAACGGGAGTTCGTATTCTCAGAGTATCCTAGGAAAAACCTCAACAATAAAAAAAACCATTCCTAAAATGTTTTTCATGGTATATTCTACAGCGACGCTCATTCTCACCGGCCGCGTACTTTACAGCATAGAAATTAAGCTTAACACAGATTCTGAATAAGGCTAAAATATAATGTATAATACACCTGAAAATAGCAGCCCCGTCGGGCGCCTATGAAGCTGCTAAACTCTTTCCTAACTATGGTCAATAACTATTATTCGATACTGTAACAGTATTCGTGAAAACGTAATAAAAGTTAGACATCAGTTCTTCATTGAAAAATAAAAAAATACAATAATTCAGTCAAATATATTCATTGCAGCTTTATCAAGTAAAAATCCATCATTTTTTATCCTTGTCATCCTGTAAAATCATAAATCATCTCTCAACTCTCTCTCTCTCTCTCTCTCTCGAAGCCTTACCCTATCAGAAACTTCAGTAATAATCGGATTCTCAACCAGAGCATCTCTTTTTGGCTCCTTTTTCGATCCTTCTTTCTTTGATTCTTCCTTTTTGACCTCTTCGTCTTTCTTGACTTCTTCCTTTTTCTCTTCTTTTTTAACTTCTTCTTTCTTCTCTTCTTTCTTTTCTTCATTTTTCTCCTTATCAATTTTCTCTTCTTTCTTTTCATCCTTACTGTCATCTTTCTTCTCCTCCGATTTCTTTTTTTCCGATTTCGTTTCTTCTTTCTTTTTCTCTGATTTCTTCTGATCTTCCTTCTTCGATTTTCCCTTATCCACTTCTTTCTTCTCACCCTTATCCTCTGATTTTTTCTCAGATTTTTTTTCTTCGGTCTTCTTTTCTTCGGTTTTCTTTTCTGATTTCTTTTCCTCCTTTTTCTCTGATTTTTTATCTTCTTTTTTCTCTTCCACTTTAACCTCTTCTTTCTTTTCCTCTTCTTTTTTAGCTTCTTCATTTGTAACAGAAGGAGCTGCTGGAGTGTTACTCACTATTGGAGAAGCAACTGTTGATGTCACTGGTTTTACAGCTGGAAATTAATGAATATCACAGATTTTTTTTCGAGTTTGAAAGCGGCTTTCTCAATTCTTGAACATGGAAAACTTTACTTACGTGGTTGCTGAAGACTCACTGGAGCCTTGTTCTTTTTCTGGAAACAATGAGTTAAATGTGAATTCTTTATTTAAACCAACCTTTCCACCACAGAGAACAAGAGCCGTTGAAAGAATCGTCAATTCAGCAACGATGAGAACGATTTCCATCGACATCATGACTCCGTTTTTTACTAGAATAACTGTCAAACAATCCAGAAAATGATGATTTCTCGTGGAAAACCAATAAAAGCCAAGTTTTTAATGAACTTTGAAAAGGTCAAGGTGATCATGAAGTTGACGCAACAAGGAATATGTTATTGGATTTTATAAAGGGAAATTACATTCCCAAGATTCTCAAAACCATCGAAATTAAGAAATAATTGACAATTAATTATTGAATAATCACTGCAATAATGAAACAATACAATAATTACTACTTCTCTAGATAACCAAAACAACAGGTTGCAAGAGTTGTAGTTTCGTTCCACTATTTTGTTCTATTGGCCCCACAGATAGTCTTCACTATTCCCTTTTGCTATTTTCGAAAACTTTTCGATATTCTTTCCCAACATTTTTTTGTCCTCGATTCTACTATTTCTTCTCTCTTTTGCACAAAGGCTGCATCTTCAACCCAACAGAAGAGATACCTAAGACGCATTTTTTTCTGTACAGATGCCATGAGTCACAATGTGTCTACGCATTGCTTCTGTTGACTGAGAGTAAAACATTTGAAACTCTGAGTACGCATACCAAGTTTTAATAAAGAAAAAGTGTTGTTCTACTTACAATATTAATAACAATATCCTGTGTGCTCTCATACGTCATGCAGTTACCGTATACTCCTTGTTTATTCCTCTTTACACTTTGTTTCTGTGACCTTTCCATCCCTCTCCCATCCGTCTGTCGGCCACAATTTAAACCTTTCTTTTCTTCCTGTTTCCTATAATTTATTCGCCATGAGCCAGCAGAAAATCAATGGTTTTGAAGCAATCTTCGAATGATCTTTCTTCTCGTCCTAAATCCGTTCTTTTCTAATGTTTTATTCTATCTGAACATACTTCCCTCGGAGAATATTCCATTTCTTCACTTGCTCTCTCGAGATTTCTCAGAACTGAGAATTCCGCAAATCTCTAGTTTTATAATATGGTGATTTTTTCATACTTGGCATTTCCAACCGTCTCATTATCTAGTCTGACATTTCTATTTTAAGTTTCCTTCCACTTTCTTATATCCACGACTCATAACTCATATTTCGTCAGGTATAAAACTAGCGTCACCATCCAATTGCACATTCGATTTCCTTTTCACATCGCATTCTCTCATGATAATTTCCTTTCCTCAATATACCTTTTTCGTGCTTTCAAGACTTTATTGCTAAAAAACGAGTGCTCATTTGAAAAGAAAAAAGAGAGAGAGAGAGAGGGAGAGGGAGAGGAGAGCGTGTATCTGTGGTACGTAAAAGGTAAAGGAATTCAATCAAGGATTAATGTGATTATAATACGAATTCAGTCATATTTCATGTTGAGACAAGATGTGAGAGTATAGATGTGGGGCATGAACAGTTGTTTAGTTAGTTGAAGCTAGAGTAGAGTCGTTGTCTTTCCGAGTATTTCCGAAGAAATCGGATGATGACTGTTATCACGAGACTGACACAGAATGCCACGAGAAGAACGACAACCACTTGCATTTTAGTGCTGTCATCTTCCGAATCAGTCATTTGGGGAAAAGGGCGGATGGTGCGAGATTCGAATGGGGCAGATTTCTGAAAATAGGCCAAGTAGAAGGTTATAACTGTATATCTTATTTGAAATGGTCACTATAGGGTATTCAAAGTGGGGCGTTGGACTTCTAGGTTTCATTTTTTTTACGAAAACAGAATTGAGAACGTTTCTTTTCGTTTATATGAGTGTCATTCGACTCAAGCGTAGAATTAATTTACGAGTTTCAAAATCATACCTTTACGTAATTTTTCACGTGATTCTTCATCATACTAATATGTCATAAGAACTCTTCAACCGTATCAGTTATATTTCCTATGTTTTCTCACCTCAAGATTTGCTCCCTGTGTGTTCCAGAAGATTGCAACGAGTAGAAGCAGCATAAAGAAAGCCATTTTTCAAGAGCAGGTGACGGGAGGGTAACGGGCTTTCTTCTGGATTGAGTAGAAAAGGGAGAAGGAGAAAAAGGGTGGAGCAGATGTTTCTGTATCCAGAGTAACCCGTGGCAACGTTCGCACTAGTGGTAAGCCACAAGGAGGCTGTTTTAGGAAGAAGTAAATATCAGATTGAAACGTAGAAAGTCGAAGAAGAAGAGAGATGATGAAAGCCCAAGAAGAAGCGAATGAATTGAGGAAGAAAGTAGAAATGATTCGGTACACTAATAGAAGAGAGACTGAGAGCCGTCTCGCGTTTAGAATCGACTAATGAGCGAAGGGCATGACAGCCTATTTTTAACAGAATGGGGTTGGAATTGAGTGGAATAAGAAGCCAAAGGCTTTTAGAATATATAGCTTTTTACGGAACACACACAGTGATTCTATTGTGGTGCTTCTGCATGGGCAATACCACATTCTTGTTTATCTGAAATGGAAGTGATGTTCAAGGTTGTTCCACTTTTGAGAAATGTAGTAATCTTGATATTCTGGAAAAAAGTGTTCAAAAATCCATCCAATATTCACTCAACTTAAGCGGATATTGCTGTATCCAAACTGATGATGACATGTGATTATGGCTTACATTTTAAGTTCACTTTGAAAAAAAAACAGAATCGCAAGAAACTGTGGTCAAACAAAGAGCCCTTTTCCTAACTAGTAAGAGTCAAATCTCAACTGCATGCCACTTGGTACAGAAACTGTTGGGAGCCTTCTTATGCTAAATATATATCCGCCCAAGTATAAACTTCTGGTGTTGCCGCCTCTTGTGGTCGGAGCTTAGTCGGATGGAGTACCACGAGGGTTGAGAAGCCGATCGAGATTAAAGTTCCGACCAACTACCGACTAAAATCGACAAGAAGCTGTCGGTTCCCAATTTCAAACCAGAACCTAACCAAGGAACTTCCTCTCCAGTCAAAAATAGAACAGAATTTGCTGAACCATCATGTTCCAACAAAAAGATACGGTTAAATGCCGATACCATTCCAGACTTGCCATTTTCTCATTCATGCAGAGAAAAGATATGACCTACTTTTTCTCCACTTAACACTTATTTACTTATATCGTTCTTTAAAACTAACTAAAAATTCTATACAGACTTCTAACCACGTTTTTAGTCTTTAACTTCTCTTCTTCCTCTACATATTCCTTGCCAAAGATGTCAGTTGTCACTCACGCTTCCCTTTTTTTGTATTCCTTTAGAGCTTCATTCTTGAATTTAAATTTTTCTCTTTAATTTTTAAATTTTTTCTTTAATTCTCCGCGCCCTTACAAACGCGCTCCGCCGCACAAGAATTCTCTCTGAAAATATTTTGAAAATATAAATATTTTTTTGCAGGAGTTCGATCTATTCTTCTTTTTTGTACCAATTCTCTTTTTATTTGCATTCTCAAAAGCTAGCACGCTCTAATTGGCGTGGTTGTAATTCAAGAAGAAAGTAAGGCTTTGAGATGACATCTTTCTCCATGTATATTTTTGCGTTTTTGCGTTTACAGAATTAGAAAAAACGTACTAAATTGTCAATTTTCCCTTATTTTGTGTTTATAGTGCAAATTTATTCACATACAAGTTGCATTTTTGTAGAGATCATGACAAGCAAAGATGACCTCTACTCGGGCTTCTTTCTGGCTCTTCTTCCGAGATTGCTGAACAATAAACATCTTATCAAAGTCGCGTGCTTCAAACCAGGAACTAAATTCCGGCGTGTATTGGAACTCACCATAGACACAAAACGTGAATTCTTGTATGGCGCCTTGATTCATTTTCAGTCACAGTGAGCTGCTATAGAATCATCAACGTCTCAAGCTTTCTTGCAGAGACGATGAGCTGAAACAACACTCGTGCATCACAATCAGAGAGAATCCGGAAGGCATCATTATACATGATACTGAACTAGAAGATATAATCACTGTAAGTTGCTTGTGCTTGTTGGAAAATTTAACAAAGGCATTTTAGTACACGATCCATGACATCGTTGTTGGGGCTGAAAACCTACCTAATCTTCATGTGTACTTCCATCCGGATTTAGACGAAATGATTGATGAAGAGACAATCATGAAACCCGGGAGGTATGTTAGTGATAAACTTGCAATACTTTCAATGCTATACGAGGAGTTCAAAGTTTTTTAAGCGGACAGTTCGTTTTCTTTCCCAAAAAGTTACAGAACCTGGAACGCTGTTCGAAGAAGGATTCCCTGCACAGAATTCATTGTTTTGATAGTTTATAATCAATATTCATTTTTAAGGTACTTCTTCGTGACGTTTCAAGTCGAATTGAACGACAATAGCTTTGTTCTCCGCATTGTTGGCGGCCAACCACTCGACAAGGACATCGATACCAGAGCACAGGTGTCAGAAACTGACCGACTTGAGCATGTTCATGAGCTCATGAAAATCGAGAATGATCACAACAAAATGGTAATTTTGATAGTTATCCCATTAACCGAATCTTCTTATTTGCAGGTTGAGACAAACGCCTGGGCAGCCATCGGAATGTTCAATCTTTGTGGATATGATAATAAAGATATGGATGGTTTACAGCCTATTTTCGAACTCTGCGATAACAAACATTTAGAGTTGTTCCGAAAGCAGAATGACAGTAAGAGGAATACCTTTTTCTTTTTGAATACTAACTTATCTTTGATTTAGACTGTTCCGTAGTCATAACTAGACAAATCGAAGTAGATGGAGTGTGGAAATTCGATGAAAGTGCATTACCCATGCTCGGCACCTTGAATCTACACAAACAGAATCTAAATGTGAGTACTAACATGAACAAATAGTTAACAATCGTCAAATTTAATTTTGCAGCAAGCAGTAGCAAGACTGAGTAAAGAATGCCGGCTTCGCTTCGAGGTTCTTTTCAAAGAAGGACAGAAGTTTGTTTTCACATCAGGCCTCACTGACAAAGCCCTCCCTTTCTGGCTGTAAGTTCTAATTTACTTTCTTCTCCGTAGTTTTCCCGTTTTCAGAGCTCAACGCCATTTGCAAATGCCGCTCTTCAAGTTGACAAAAGCGGAGAATGTTCCTTGTCTAAAGTTGCAACAGGTCATCGAAGACCACGAGATCAATCCTGAGGAATTCAATAACATCAGTGATAAAGGAACTGCTCCTTATGGCCTGAATCCCACACAGTTCAAAGCCATCAAGATGGCATTGAATGAGAAGCGCAAGCTGGTTTGCATTCAAGGACCGCCTGGAACTGGAAAAACGTTTGTTCTCGCCGCGTTATTAGCCAAGCTGATCGACAAAAAGAAGAAAGCTCTTGTGCTGACACCTACGAAGGAGGCTCTGAAAAATATACGGGCGATGACAGAAAGAATGCTCACGATCAAAAAAGTGAAGTTCGATGATAATAGTAAGTTGGGTTTAAGAATGTGAACTACATTGAATTTTCTTGAATCATTAATAGCTATTTCTTTCTGGTCTGGAATTCACAATGCTATTAGTATTTACAGTTGAGAACTATTCAACATTTGAGAAATCTTTCTTTCAGCTCTCATGGATGTCGAGAAGTTACGAGAAACTAAAAACTCATCTCAGGAAGGAGAGCAGACTAAACATTTAGTGGTACGTATACGTAGTAGTAGTAGTTTAGTTATATCTGTAGTTAGCAGTCAGATTGTAATCTTTCTCTTGTTTGCAGAACGATTTGCGAATCCAGTTGCACAATGGAGAAATTAGTGAAGATGAATACATAAAAACGGCTCAAGATATCATTGATGACAATTCGGCTAAGCTCGCAACAGTAACTAGGGAATTCGTGAACTTGAATATATTTTTTTTACCTTTCAGAAACTCATTTCTGGAGCCAGTGTTATTTTCGCCACCATTGCATCCAGCTTCGTGAATACAGCTACAAAACATTCCAATTTTGACCCTTGCATGTGCATTATTGGTGAGAAATATACTTGTGTTCTGCAAAGTTTCCTATTTTGTATCAGATGAAGCCGCTCAAGTTATGGAGACCCAAGTATGGCCGGCAGTTATAAAGATGAAAAGAATTATTATGGCAGGCGATCCGAAGCAACTACCTGCTTTGGTGATGACAACAGAGTGAGTTTTCCAATTCTCTTGTGTTCTCTGATTGTCTATTAGAGTGAGCTATATAGAAATTGCTGCTCATGAACTTCAAACAAAAAACATACATTTTACAGAGCTAAAGACGGAAAACTCAATCTTTCCATCATGGAGCGAATTATCAAGCACAAAGAAAAGTTCAGTTGGATCATGTTGGATGAACAGTATCGTTGCCATCCCCATATCAGTGAATGGTCCAATGGCGCTTTCTACGGAGGCAATCTCAAAAATAAAACATCTGAAACAGATAAGCTTCAGTAAGTCCCAGCCGCTTTTATTATTTGGAGGGAGATAGATTTTAAAAAACCATCTTCTACTAGTAATACGACCACTTCTCTCTTGTCTCCCGGGAAAAGCCAGAGAACGCGGTTTTAATATGATCATAGGTAGTACAGAGATTCTTAGATCCAAAAAGAAAACCGAAGGAAAAGACATCACCAGGGAAAAATTCTCTATTAATTTATATAGTTTTCGTGAAATTCAGTAAAAATGAATGTTAGATGGGCAACATAGAGACACACGGACAGAATCTCCGTTATATTATTAGTAAATATACATAAAGCCTTGAATTATGACATCTATTGTCATGTTTGTTCCATTTTCATCCATTTGCAGTACAAGTTTCAAAATAAAGCCGCCACCTGAGTTCAGCAGTTTGTTTGATCCATTCGCTATTATCGATACGTCTCTCGAAACCAGGGACCCAGTCCGCACGGATTCGTACGAACAATACATCGTAGAACATGATGCTACAAAACCGGGAAGTTTTTCAGCTTCCTATGGAAATCTTGGTTAGAAGTTTTCCAGTTTTTGTTTAATCAATTGAATTTTCAGCGGAAGCACAGATAGTCGCCACACATTACCGTCATCTCAGAGATTTGGGAATTGCAGCGAAAGATATCGCTATCATTACTCCATACAGAGGACAGGCAAGTTTTTATATCCATTTATATTTTAAAAATCAGTTTACAGCTTGATCTTCTCGACAGAGCGATATCCTCACTAGAAGAAAGGTTCCCAGACTACAAGGCGACGAAAATAGGGACAATCGATAGTGTTCAAGGACAAGAATGGGATGTTGTCATATTCTCCATGGTCCGCAGCAATCCAAAAAGTTGGTTTTTCGCTCAGTTTCTCGACTTATGTTAGTGATTCTCAGAAACTCTGGGATTCGTTTCGGATCTTCGCCGTTTAAATGTGGTCGTCACTCGAGCAAAACGCCATTTCATGCTGGTCGGAAATGGATTCATGTTGGCGAGCAGCCAACACGCCGAAATTCGAGGGCTCTTTGAGTGAGTTTCAACATTTTTATCAAAATTTTCAATTAACGAATCGAGTTTTTGCATTTCAGTATTGTGAGAGCAACTCATCATCGGTTCCACCCTGAGCATGCGAGCTACAGCCACGACTACAAAAAGAATTATAACAACGTTTCTAACAACTTTGGAAAGTTCTTTGGTTCCTTTCTGCAGAATACTAACGATCCTCAAATGAAGGAATATTGCATAAAGTTTAAACAAGTTGCTGACGAGCGAGACAAAAACAAAGCGCGACCCGGTTTTAATCAAATCAACTAAGGGTTATTTCTGAATATCTTGAAGTGAAAGACTAAGTTATTATTTTCATGCAACCTCCCATTCAGGTGTATCTCCTTCTTGCTTGTATCATGATTGTAATTTTTTGTATGATCAAACATTGTTTCCCATTGAATATTGAAATGAAGTGGTTACGTGATCCAACTATTCGTTGTGGTGATTCTGTCTTGAAAACACATGAAATATTTGTATCGAATGAAACTGAGCGCCCCCGTATACCCAGAGTACCCTAAGAAAGGGCCCAATTTCAGCAGCTTTATAGGGCAAGTCCCCTTAGTCGCCCGGTGGCGCGGCTTCTTTCAGGTGTTTGCCTAAGCCTGATTCAAAATCTGTGTATGCTTAAAATCTATAATGTAAAGCACGCGGCTGATGAGAATGAGCGTCGCTGTAGAAAACTTTAGAAAACAAGTATATAATGTTTTTTATTCTTGGGCTACAAACTCCCTGAACTTGACGGTTTCCGAAGTTTCTTCGTAGATAGTGTAAACGAATAAAGTTTCTTTCACTATATTTGAAACCACTTTTTCCCTCTAAAAATGCATGCTCGATCATTGAGAATGCATCTGCGCTCTACTGAGTGAAAAAATTCGAGTTTCTTTTTTTTCGGTTCAAACTAGCGGACTATTTTTAAGGAGCTTTCCCTGAGATTTGCAGGTATTTTTCCAATTTGATTCTTGGTATCACATCGTTCAAGACCCCTCTTTTTTTTAAAATACTGAGTTTTGAGACGGGAGTATTGCGATTGTCGAATAGAGTCAATATGAACAATTGCAACGAATCAATGGATTCCGAAATGCAAATCGAAAAGTTCCCGGTGATGTTCAAACGAGCTATTTGCATCCACTCTTCTCTCCAATTCGTCGATCTTCTGCTGCAAAATCTGATGTTCTCGTAAGTTTTGCTAGTTTTATTTCGAGGCTCTAATAAGAAAGTATTTTTTAAAAACTAAAAAAACGTAACCTATTTTCAGACATGGTTTTTCATCAATTCCGGTTATTCCGATTCAGGAAGACGAAACTGAAGTGCCTTCCAAGACTCTTTTATCTTTTTATAAGGTTCATTCTGTTTTAGGCTATCAAAAAAAAAACTTTTTTTCAGATTCGAAGAGAATTCAGAGAGATATTCCGTTCTCACCATCGTAATAGTGTGTCAGAAGTAGCGATTTTTGTTGGAGCCTGTCCCGTTCGTTCAACCTTCTCGTACCGTAAGTGTTTATTTTAGTGACAAAAAAATGAAAATTGATTTTTTATAATGACTTTTTTAAAAATCCACGATTTTTTTTAAGGAGTACCAATATGCGTTTGCGAAGCCAATGACTCCACACATACCAGCTGCGGCGAGACATGTGCTGAACTGAATGATTTCGAACGGAGGAAGATTAACAGGGACCTGTTTATGTACAGTACAAAAGAGCAAAACATCAAGAAGTTGTCGAATAAAAATCACCGTCTCTTTGTTTTTGTCAAAGGTTCGGAAAACATGGTTAATGAGGATATCGAGGAAGAGTTAGCTTACCATAGACAACTAAGTGAATTATCTGTAAATATCTTCAGAGAACCTCCAGTCAACATTTCACGCTGCCATCAGTATTCATTCATTCACGATAAGTGCAACTGCGATGGAGCTCCCGTGACTCGCGATAATGGGAAGTGGCTTCGTATCGTTCCTTTCATTGTGCACTCTAAAAACTAATATTAAAACACTGTCATGCTACCCGTTTCATAAAAATCATTTTCAATCAAATTCGCCATTTTCTTTTTAAGCTTGATCTCCATTTTTATCTCGACATTTCTTCTCTTGTGATTTTTCTTCCTCTCTGTCAATAAATACTCACGACTGAATGTACTATAAGATGTCATTGATTTTCCAATGGTTTTGATCCAATCAAGGAGTATATTAGCTTCACTTTTCCATCAGAGACTCTAAATTTCAGAACGCAGAAATTTCCTTTATTATGGCGACCAGATTGTTTTTGTTGATTTTCGTTTTACTCACAGTAGTTACAATTGTCGGTAGTGGTGCTACTACGTAAGTTTCAGACAACGTCCTTCTGGAAAAATTCCCAACCGTTCAATTTTTAAGTAAAGAAACAAAAATCAAAAACTGTGATGGGATCGCAGGTTTGTCATGCACATTTCCTCCTGGATGCCGGATAGGTGATACTGTAATGGTGAATTGTACGTCGCGGATAGGATGTCCGAATCCAGTTAGTAGAAGTAATGTTGAAGCTGTCTGTCGTTTTTGCTGGCAACTCCAGGAATCCGATTATGACTGCGAACCTGCTACAAACTGTTCGACCAGCAGCACGAAACTTATTTTAACCAAATGCTCTGTATGTTTCCTGTTTTTTTTCTCAAATCTCTACGTTTACACTTCAGGCACACAACTCTGTAATTTGCATGGGCCAACGAAAGTTTTTCAAACGCATTCCATGCAATTGGTCATCTGGCTACAGTTGGACAAAAACATTAATTCTTTCTGTTGTACTCGGCGGTTTTGGAGCCGATCGTTTTTATCTTGGACTCTGGAAGTCAGCTATAGGAAAGCTTTTCAGTTTTGGAGGTCTCGGCGTCTGGACGATTGTCGATGTTGTACTTATTGCTGTGGGATATATCAAGCCTTCCGATGGTTCCCTGTATATTTGAGTCCAAAAGTTTTCCACAATTTTCATCTTTTTTTTATAACTTCGGGTTTTTACTGATCTTCCAATCTTTCATTGTTTTTTGTCGTGAAAAAAGTTAGTCTTGTCATTCAATAAATCTGTACATAAATCTACTGATTAATAATACACTTTTGCTTTGACTACTCATTTCATTAATGCGAAGTGTTCAGACTCCCTGTGATTTATCTTCATTGTCTCCGTTTGGAATTTCGATTTCTTTTCTTACAAAACCATACCTTCTGTTTCTAGCCGTTTCTAGCCATGATCGGCAAAGTAGCTGGAACTGTGGCAGTCGCTGGTCTTTCTTTCCTTGCTGGAAAGTTTTCGAATAACGATATTCCATTATTGCGGAGTGTTCAATCTGCAACCAATGTTCCAATGGTTTTAGTTTCTTCCTCAGCTTCCTAGTCATTCGATCAATCTTTCCAGACTCAAATCCAACTTCCAACAACAATCGAAAACACCGACTTAAAACCAGCCAATTTGAATGCCGATGCTTTGGGTCCTTCTCGGTCTGCAGAAATCATGAAACACGGCTACCCAGGGTTCACAAATGTCCGCACGTATGAAGATTTCGTTTTATCGTATGATTATAAAACAAAGACGGCTCATTGGGTATCGAAGATAAACCCGTTCTACTGTCATCCATAGTAAATTACTTCAGGTTTGCGAGCATTTGACTCCAGAACGATTAAAGCACGCGGAAGGAGTGGATCGAAAGCTATGCGAGTTCAAGCCTGATGTCACATTCCCCCACAAGTTCCTCTCCCAAAATACGGACTATAAAGTTAGAATGCAGTGAATTTTGGAATGTCTACTCAATTTACTCGTTTCAGGCTAGTGGTTTTGATCGTGGACACCTGGCAGCAGCAGGTAATCATAGAAAGAGTCAGCTTGCTGTTGATCAGACATTCTATCTGAGCAACATGAGTCCACAAGTCGGAAGAGGATTTAATCGAGACAAGTGGAATGATCTTGAAATGCATTGCAGGTAATTAGAAAATTCAATTCAGCTAAAGTTAACATCTTCGTATTCAGGAGAGTAGCTAAGAAGATGCTGAACACTTATATTATAACTGGTCCACTTTATCTCCCAAAATTGGAATCTGATGGCAAGAAATACATCAGATATCAAGTGATCGGAGATAATAATGTTGCTGTTCCAACACACTTCTTCAAAGTTGCTTTGTTTGAAGCAACGCCTGGAAAATTTGAGCTTGAATCATACATTCTGCCGAACGCAGTCATCGAAGATACTGTTGAAATCTCAAAGTTCCATGTTCCATTGGATGCCGTCGAAAGAAGTGCTGGTCTCGAATTGTTCGCTAGGCTTGACCCAAAATCCATCATAAAAACTAACGGAGTCAAAAAAGGTGGACTACTCTGGTGATATCCCAAATTCATGATTTTCTGATTTAAAATTGATAGATTTATAGTTTTAATGAAATTGTTGATGTCAGATGTTCGCTACAAAAAAAAAAAAAGAAAAACAGACATTATAATTTAAACATTAACAACAGTATTCATCCAAGACAGAGAAAATACCAAGGAAAGGAGTTTCATACGAATACCCAACAAAAATTAAAGAAAGTGTCCCTGTTTTGAAACATTCCGAAGAATGAGTTCTAGTTACGAGTAGTATGAAATGCCTTTCCCGTCGGACGCAGAGAAAAAAGAAAAAAACAAGACAAGTATCAACGAGTTGATGAAACAGAGCTCAAAGTTCTGTCTTTGGTCCCGGTAACTTTCTCTTCAGCCACAGCCTCAGCGATGAATAGTTTTGTGATATTCTCACTGGTTACGGTCTTCGAGAAGTCAGCGAGCGCATTGGTATCAAAACTGGCGAGAAGCTCATCGAGAAGTCCATTTCGTGTTTGAAGTTGCGGAGCCTTGATTCTCTTGATATCATCCATTGGAAGAATTGGATCTCCGCGAGCCTGACGAGATTCGTTCTCTTGTTGCTAAAATGAAACCGTCTACAGTGTAACTAGATGCTTTTATTCTTACTCTCTTCTGGGTGAGACTGAAAACCATGTTGTCGTGTCTTTGTTTGTCGATAGTGTACTTGGTCAACGACTGGATAGATTTATTCAACTCGTCGACATTAGCCATCATGGCACGAACGGACTTCTCCAGCGACTTCTTCGATCCCAAATCAAAGTGTCTTGTGGAGTACTTTTCTGACGAATAAGATTTCGACAGGGCAAGCTCAGACATAAGAACATTGTTGAGATACGAAGATTTAATGATGATTGGTAATTCTTCGAACATGTTTTGATATGTCAATCCAGCGGCTTTGACACTGTAACAGTAGAATTTCACAAATTGAAAGCGTCGCGAAAAATCTTACAGCTCTGGCCTCCAGTCATTCTTCGAAGCAAGATCAAGAGCCGAGGTGGAAAGTCGCCAAGCCCGGAGCGACAATTGTCCTTGGCGAGTTTTTATGGGATCTGCAGCATGACTAATAAGTTTTTAAAGTTTTTATCGACTTTCCTACCGTAAATCAAAACAACATTTTCTGGGCCCATAGCTTGATAATCAAACATAGACTCGACAAGATCCTGTAATAAGTAGCATAGTCTTTAATAAAAAATAATAAAATGTATTACATGAGAAAACCCGGCTCCGAATTGATGAGACTGATAGAATCCAACGATTTCGTAATCAATGTTCATGGTACGAAACTTGCGGAGCATGTCAAGCATCTCTTGTTGCTTTTGTTCTTCATATTGTTGGGCCGCCTGAATTTTAGAACTATTACTCGGAATCTAATCAAATAGTGTATTTACATTGGCATCATCATCGAGAACTGGTTCATTGCGAACTGTGGGGAAGCAATTCGTGATTTCCAGACGAGAATCCTCAAGGAAGACAAGGCCGGTCAGGACTCCAGCGCAAGCATCTCCAGATACCTGAAAGCAGTTCTCTTAAGAATTCCTTTCATATCGAACGACTTGCCTCACTGATTCCCGCGTGAAGCTCGCTGTCCACGTGTTTGACAATTTTCATAACGACAAGCGAATCCAGAAGGATGTGCTTGACGCTAGGTGCCGTAATAGTTACTGCCGTTGACATTATGAATTACCCTGAAAAATAAGAATTCTTCATATACTTGCATGTCATATAGCATTATTCAATTTCGATCGAAAAATTAGCATAGAAACCCTTCTAAAATCGAACTCAATCACAAAATGAAGAAAGTAGGAGCAAAAATGTAATTATCCTGGAGGTCCGCAATGCGCGTCATTTAGTTGACATGCACCAATGTCCACAGTATCCGCGCAGCAATTGCAGGTTTGAAATTCGAAATGTATTTATTTAGGAATTAATTTCTTCAAATTGAGTTTAAATAACGGGATTTTAATGATTTCAGATGCAATCCTCTGCATCCAACCAAGGTGATAAACCACCTCACAATAAATTCAGCCAGGTAAGAAGAGACGAAGATGATGTCCATAAAGTTAATTTGTTGAAGAACACATGCATTCCCCCAAGTCTATCACGAGGTCTCAAACGAATGGAAGGAACGAGCAAACTTAAACCTATCAAGCCGCACTCTCCATTTAAGGTACACACTTTTTACCTAATGAAGTAAATCTTAAGCCTTACAGAAACAACAAACAGCCGTTCCCTCTTCGTTTTTGCCTCATTCGACGTCGACGATGAACATTAAATTCGATACGACCATTTATTCGAGCACTGCCACAACCCAAGAGATGAACTTCAAAAACGCTGAAGATAGAGACAGAAGCGTGTTTATCAAACCAACTCTAAGCGCCGGTTTGACACGAACCAAAACTAGCTTACTTCCTCTCAAGAATAATTATCAGAATGATAAGAGAGGAGTTCCTATAAAAATACATCAAGATGATCCAAAAATTACTCCGATCAGATTCAAAGTAGAGAGAACTCCCGGAGGAACGATCAGCAAAGCAACTATTATTCCCAAAATTCCGCAAACCAAAAATCTAGAGAAACCGCCCAACAACGACCAGTTTACTCCACCTATGATTCGCAGATCTAGCAGCGGGTCCATGCTTCTGAGACAGACTCCCGAACGGGTTCGTAGACAAGAAGAAGAAAGTGGTACATCGCCCACTAAAAGAATGAGACGATCTGGGTCCATGCCAAAATCTGTATGCCGAGAAGTTTCACCCATTAAAGAACAATTGAACATTACTCCGGTTCTGAAAAGAAAACGAACTTCGTCACTAACGGTATAAACTCCTATCCTTCCTTCAAGTTTGTCTTACAATGATTGTTTCAGTCTCTATCCTCTGGCATGCCAAAACTTACCCCTCAGCGTTTGCGACCACGTGGCGTTTCCGAAAGTCGAACCGATGATGATAGGCCAACAGCTGTCAGAACATTGATGATCTCGCCAATTAAAAAACGTAATCGTCCAGATTCTGAAAGTAGACCTACGAGCCCAATGAAGAAGCGTTACATATCTTCCTATACATTAGGAGGAAACGAAGATGGTTCGTAATAGTTAGCTATTCAGTATTTTATTGTTTTCCTTCCAGTTACACAAACTCCAATTTCGACAACTCCGATGCGAAAAATTAAATCGACAATATTCAATCCAAAGGCTGTAACTGAGCGCATAGCTCAAACATACGGAGCAGGAATTTCTCACCTAAACGTTACGGTACTTTACTATACAAATAAATATAGATATAGAAAAAAAATATAGGAAAATTTTCCCGTCTCTACTGCCAACAACGGTCCCCCAGAACTTGTCACTCGATCAACTTCCGGAGATACTTACTACACCGCTACTGAAGGAGGTTTGATCGTTTCAACAAATAAATCGACCGGTCAAAAAAGTTTTCCAGACATTTCTATACCACTGGAGTCCTTGAACGAGAAGATTGGAGTGCCTTTGCCTACAAATTCTTTTAGTAGTAGTAAGTTCAATTCTTTGTTCTATATTAGCATATAGCAATTGTCGATGATAATGATTGTTTTGAAAAGAACGAAAGTGTCGTTTCGAATTATGCGCGCATCCGACGTGCGTGGACACTGCCTGTGTTGCGTCTTTCTCTCCTATACTTCTATGTATTCCATCTTCAAAAAGAAACTGAACCTTTTCTCTCGACGAACACAACTACACTTAGGCCGCCACACGTTCCTGTATTTTTGAAGAAGAAGATGAAAACTATTACATGAAAAGATAATGTCAGTGACAACTATATCAATGTCTCTGTTACTTTTCGAATTCTTTCTTATTGATTTTGCGGTTTTCAAACTTTTAAAAACGTCTCTATTTGCACCCGAGAAATTATTTTTAGAAAGCTACTTCTTTTAATTGTTATAAATGAGACATTGCTCTTTTTTTGAAACTTTCGCATAGATTCAACGGTAATTTGTTGATACCACCTCCTTTGCTCTAGAAAAGCGAATGCCTTTCCCGAAAGTAGAAGCAAGAATATAGTTGAAAATTGATCGTTGATTAGTGTGTTCAGGTTTGCTCAAAAAAAAAAAGAGTTCGCTTATCATTCAGATTATTTTGCTTAATTTCCTCGCGGTACTATGTGCTCTTTCTACTACCTTCAATTATTGTGTTTTTCCTTTATTCATAGGTGAAACTTTGCTCCCTACCAAACCCTTATCATTTGTGTCCTAGTTTTTGCGCTTGTCCAAATATAGCCTTCATCGAAAACAGATTGGGTAATGCTTATCAGTTGTACCGGCTCGATTATATTCGCTGTCATTTTCAATAGTTTTTAAGAATTGGAAGGATTATTTATTTATTTCCTCAGAAAGTGTATAACATTATTTATGATAAATCTCCAATTTTAGAGAAAGACGTAGAACATAGTCGTTGCATTTCTTCTGATACTTGTGAATGTCTCAAGTTTTCATGCAGGTTTGATTAGTTTTGGTCTGTGAGTGGGCTTCTCGCAGTTTTGTCGACTATATTACTTTGCTTTCACCTGCTTCTCGTTTTTATTTAAGCCCAAAAGTGTGACCTGTATTTTATTTCGGTTAGCATTAGCACAGGAACCCTGACGTGGAACTCCGCTTTAAGACTTACTGTCAATAATAGTCGAAACCTATGCCGTCGAAAGTTCAAAGTTTAGCGAATCATTCGATAATACGTCTGAATTACATTTAGTTCATTCTGTGGATAATATTCTCAAGTTTGCCTAATAAGGCCCCTCTATGGACTGTATGGAATCACGTAGATAAAACATTTGATATCTTAAACGTTTGTTTTGATGCTGAAAACGCTGACGAAATGTGATATAGTTTTGTTTATGATATTGATATCAATTTAGGAGTCGCGAAAGTTCAATGAACATTGAAGTTAGAGTGGTCGAATGATTTTTATTCGGTTTGTCCACGTAAAAGCAAACGAAACAACGGCGCCGCGACTGCTGGCTCCTCTATTTATCGGAGAGGAAAGCAGGAGAGCAGTGCTCAATTGTGTGTTCCGACCTGAAATACGAGATCACTCTTCCTCCTGTCTTTTACGCCTTCTGCATTTTCCCAAACGCTGCTATTTTATCCAGACCGCCCGTATATTTTCTCTGAAAGCATTTGTAGAGCTAGTCGCATAGCTCAATTTCATATATGCCTTCTAAACTGCATAGAATTTTTTCTCCGTTCGTTGTTTTATTAGTATCAACAGCGCATTCATGAGTCTTCGCTTTGCGACTTGATGATGTTTAGGTTTCAAAAGTTCGTCTTGTTCCAGGGAATTGTGTTTCTTCTTATTCCGAAAACGTTCTTGACACGTCTTTCGCTAGATATCTGATGCAATCCTGATGTGTACACTTTTTGACTGGTCGTGGCCATGGACTTGTGAGACATGTCGCTCAGTCTCTCATTTTTGATCGTTGCATGGTAGCAAACTGTTGTCCAAATATAGGAACACTGCAGAAATGTGGATAATCTTCTTTGTTGTTTGTACGTACTATATAGAATGACATTTAGTTAGCAAAGTTCACAGCTCTAGAAATCCATAGAGAAAATTGGTGAATATTGATTCTTCTCTGATACCTTTTTCCTTCTGACCTTCAATGCAGTAACGGGATCCCCTCAAATGCTCATTTTTTCCAACTCAAGTGCTATTTTTGTTAGTTATCGCCGAATAGTCTGCGTCTACTCATCGATAGAGAAGAGGCAAAGAACAGAAAAATGTTTTTAGGTGAAGGAAGTAGTTTTTTCATTCGCGAGAAATCTATGTTAAAGTGGGTAAGAAAGATGGAGAGTGATCTTTTGGGTTGTTTATTTTTGTGCTCTTTCATTTCTTCCTCTGAAGAGTTTTGAGAACAAGATGCGCTTCGATTAATTTTTATATTTTAACTTTAAAACTAAATTGTCATACGTTCTCCGAGCCCACTTGTTTAGTGATAAACGATTTTCAAAGTAGAATTCCATGGTCTGAATCTCTTCACTCTATCATACTTCTTATTTTATATCATAATAACATTAGATATCATATTTGGTTCGAAATATGTAAGGTGCTTGATACGTGATTAATTTGTGATACTGTTAGCACTAAAATCAGTGTTGTTCCCAGTTGTCAAAAATTGAGAAAGAACCGCTTTTTAAATTGCGCAGTGCTCGACTGTTTCACCGGGCAATGTAAATAAGCAAAGTCAGACGGGAAGGCGAAGAAGAGATCGATCAACGTTCTGAGAAAAAGTTCGAACGGGGGCGGTCGGTCATTTCGAGCTGAAGGAGCACTGTTGAAAAGTTTGTACACAAACCGGGTGGCACCATTCTGTCTGGTAGGCGCCCTTCCCCGAAAGCTCCAAGGGTGGTCGCTGCGTTTTTCGGTGTGTCCTCCATGCCCTTCACGTTGTGTTCATTACACTTTTATGCCCTTTGCTCCACCGCCTCGTTTCTATACTTCTCATAGGTCAAAAGCAACCTCGTTTTACTCTTTGCGTCAATATCATCATCATCTTCATCATCGCATCAACTTAGAGAAATCATGACGAGTAATTCCTCATTTCAGGTGTAGTAATGGTGCCGTTGGTAAAGAAGCAAATGTCAATTGACGAAAAAATATTAGAAGATGAAGAAGATGAAGGATTTGGAGATTCAATGAAAACAATAAAAAGGGGACAGGGCTCTCATTTGGCACGAAGCGTTTCTTTGAAGCTATCCCCACGCACTGATCCACCAAAATCAATCGGAGCAGACACAGAGGTAGTTCTAATAGTTCTTAAGAGGTCATAGGTCAAGGATTAGGCATTCAGCGTAAGATTTTTTTTCTTGAAAAAAATTCAAAAACCCTGAAAATTCGTTTGTTCCGAACGTGAAAAATTATAAAATCGTGGATGCTCGTGGCAAAGAGCATTGGAACATTTTTAAGTCAGCCTATGCATGTAAGTGGATTCTGATATTATTTTAGGTTAAAGGATATTATTTTAGGTTACTTTTCGATTTCAGAAGTCTTGTTCCACACCATCTCTACCAACGGCTCCTCTCATCAGACAGTCATCCACTTCTTCTTTGAGATTCAAAGTATCGCCATCGACGTTTTTGAAGCCACTCAATACGACACCAATCAATACTCCACTTCCGCAACCTGTAGTTCAGACGTCAAAAGTTGAGCTTTCTGAGCCTTCAACTTCTAGAATGGGGGCAGAAATAGAACAGAAGTCTGCTATTAAAAAATCTGCTCTTAAAAAGACACCGACTAGCTTTACTATTAAAGATGATCAATTGCATGGTTTGTATCTGAAAACTAAACTATTCAGAGAAAAATATCATTTCCAGGGTTCCGCAGAAGAAAGCTAAAATTCAGCGGGCTGAATGTACACTACTTCGACAGGAGACAGGGCGGGGAATCGACAGTTCCCACAGAAGGTGATGTATCTCTGGACATGCACAATACACATCACACCCATCGCTATTTTTCACTTTCTTCCGGTAAACGACCACTTCTTGATTTGGCTTTGTATGAAGATGGCGAGCTATCAGATGGAGAAGTAATCGATCCAGATTCGGATGGCGAACGAGAATATGACGAATATGCATCAGCTAAAACTATCAATAGAATTGATCAGCGACTCCGAATTAGATTGTTGAAGAAAAGTGGAATCAAAATCGAGAAAAATCCGTTGGAGGCTGAATTTTTGAGAGCTACGCGAAAAAAATGTGGATGCTCCTGTATAAATGGTGTCTGTCTACCAGAAACATGCGAGTGTGCAATTGAAGGAATCAATTGCCAAGTGGATGGTTGCGATTATTCAAGTGTTCCCTGTGCTTGTTTCGCTGAAACATGCACGAATCCCCAAGGGCGTATTTACTACGATCCAGAGGCTGTACATCAATTCCGTCAAAGAACCATCATGAATTGGCAGGCTGGTCAAAAATCTGGCATGTCAGGATCACCTGTTCTAAAAAAGTTTGCTGATAGTGACGAAGATGAAGATGTTAACAAATCGAAAAACTGGTTGCTTCAGAAGGCTATACCAATTGTGAGTAGTTTTTATATATGTTTTGATTCAATCTCATTCTGAATCATACTTATTCTAGAAATTGGAAGAATCGCCTACCAAGTACCCTGTCACGCCTGTCTATACACGACGGTCGCGCTCAAGTCTATCAGATATTCGAGAGAGCACGAGCGAATTGAGTTCTTCTTTGACACCATCTACTTCACTGTCCGAACGCATGAAAGCCATGCAACATCTTGAAAACGAAGTATGCGTAGAACAGGAAGAGAAAGAGTGTGAAGTTGATAAGGTTAGTCTTAAACATGATGGGTGCAAATTTTTCATTCACTGTAGTCACTTGGATTTTTAAATTTTAAATTTTTTATTTTAGGAGGAAACCATCATCGAGTGTGATGCGACCTTACAAGAAGCTTATGTTCCAGACGAAGTTGTTGAAGCCGATGTAGATGCCGAACTTCTTGAAGCAGCACTGAGCCCAGTGAAGACAACTGTTGTCGCCTAAAATATGAAAAATAATTGAAATCTGTAAATTCATTGGCGATCCCCAAACCATTTATTATATATCCTGATTATAATCTAAACCAGTATGCTTATAAGGTCTCAGGAATCGTGTTTTTGTCAAATTTAACGCATTACGGTTTATTAAGTGGGGAAAATGTCCAGTTAAAAACTTCGAAAATCTGCCAGAGAACGTCTAAATCTGGAGATTCCAATTCTTCGTAACTGATTTATAGCAATTTTAAGAAATATGTTCATGGTCTGCTAAACGATACTAACCAGTGCTCTAATTCGAGTTTATCAATTGAAGTTTTAAAGAGAAACGGAATCTCCGCGATTTGAAGTTCTTTCACCTAACCAAGATAATTTCTTACTAGTTGAAGTTATTTCGCCGGATAAATAACAATATTTCTCTTAATGTCTAGATTTATGATGATATTTCCTCTTCTAGATCAAAATTTAACGTCTTCTGATTATCATTTTTGTAGTTCTAGCTGTAAATCCTTTCCCGAATCAGGATTGCATTCCTGACCTTGAAAGTCCACGTGGTCATTCATTCTTTTGTCTGTCCTTATTTACACCCAACGTGTTCATTTCCCCCTTCTTTTAATATCACCTTTTTCCATTCAAGATGTTCTCGTAATTCTCTTTTTCTTCTGTAATCACTTTTTGGTTGTTTTTCATTTTTCCGGTGGCAAGTTCCATGGACTAGTGGATAAGCCGTAATAAAAAAGTCGATATTTCCTTTGACACAGCTGTTCACCCTTGTTTTCTCGTCACATGATTCTCTGCGCGCTGCCGTAGGCCAATAATGCGTCTTTTATTTACGAAACAGTTTAGTATTGAGTTTTAAGTACATCAAAAGCAGCTGGTATGAGAAAAACTGATAAGAACTGTTTCATTGGCGGTTGATAAGTGTGTTGCTACAAAACACTTCAACTGCGGGTTGGGTGGTGAAATTGAAATGTGAAAGAGTTTCTAATCAACTGAACATATGGTTTGAATTGAAAGACAAGACAATTGAAAAAAACTAGCTAATTTGGATTCGAAACATGAAATGATATATTTTTTTGTTCTCAATCTAACTGGTTTTGGTTCAAAACCTTTCGAAAGTTTTTAATATTGTCGACTGTCCTTCTTCTCCTTGTGCTCAAAAATCGATCTCACCTCTATTTGTTTTTCATGGTAAACAATCGGAACCGATAACCCATTATCTAAGAAGACGTAGTCTTAATTCTCCTTCATGTTGCGAAATAACGTCGTCTCGTTGTCTAATTCTATCTTTTTTTCGCTTCTGGTGGTTTCTTTTTCTTTACTCAGGCTCTTTGCTCAAATTCCTTGCTCACACTAAATCAATGCTCCAACCCGGTTTCATTTTTTTTTTTGATTTTAAGGTAATGTAATAATAGACAAAGGAGAAGCGACCATCTCTATGTCAAAAACATCTACAACATCCTATTTGAAGTTAGCCATACCTGGAAACAAGTATGGTGTTGACGATCACATTAAAAAACAAGAAGAATTGTTTGCAAAGGTAATTCATGCTCTTTCATTTCGTTTCAACTAATATTGGTTCTTCAGTTCATTCGCAGACAATATTATGTCGAAATAGATGGAGAACGAACAAAAGTCTCAAATGATTGGGAGGATCCGTTGTATGAAACTACGTTTCAGGTTAGTTCTATAAACTCGAACAACGAAAAAATCATACGATAGTCTAATTGTCGTTTGTTTCTAATTCAAAAGGTTATAATAAATTTCAACAGAACTACGAAGAAATCCGTTGGTTATAATCTTAGAGAAAGTTAGGGCCTAGTTCAATTCACTTCGATCCGAGCGAAATGTCGTTTGGACTACTGTGGTTTGGATTACTGTAGACAATATTAGACCTTCAGATCGCTAATTTGAAGTTTCTTGATGAGATACATACATGAACGTGGAGCACAGGTATTTCTATTGAAACTAAACGTAAAAACAATGTTTTAAACTAGATTACTATGCTCAGAATATAGAACAAATTGCTATGATCTGAATTTGGAATTTGGAAGAATTAAACTTTTAACTTTTGATGCGATTATGTCCCACTCTAAACGAGGCAATAGTTGTTTATCAGAATTAACTTTAATTCATCCAAAAGAAACAAATTCAAAATCCAAGCAGAATAAAGTTACAAACAGACGAAAATAAGTACTTTTTTGAATGCATGTTGAGAGATAGTCACATGCATTTTTTCCACATACACAAGCAACAGTTTCGCTCTATTGCTAACCATAGTGTTATAGCTATGCATAAGTAGGAAGAGAAAGAAAAATGATGTCTTGATCTGATCTGTTTATAGATTCGAACCAACGATGGATTCTCTGACCAATTACTCAGTTTGATCTCCAATTTCTTGTATAATATTGGCACTGAGGTATGATATCCAGATAAAGAAAAGAGTAATCTCTATAGAAGATAATTTTAGGTTAAAGACAAGACATTGCATGGATCTGTAGCACTGAACCACTCCGACCTATTCGATCCGAAGTTGGTGTAAGTTGGGACCATGATGAACTGGTGAAATTCTCTATATCTTTTCAGTTGTTCAAGAGATCCACTACAAGCAGAAGCAATTCGTTTCGGTAACATCTGTAACAATCAATTTTTTAATCACTGGACCGTTGATTTCGAACAAAGAGTTCGACATCCTGATCATGATCGAATTGGTCTCTATTCCATTAAAACTCGGTTCGATTTTGACAAGTCTCGTCCAATAACAGCCGGCTTCAATGTAGAAGAAATTGATGAAAACAGTTGTTTCGCAAGATATCAGTTAGCTCTTGAAGGAGAATCTATTCGTCAAATAATCGTTGATCCTTTCGTATCGGATTCCGGAGCCTCAAGGAGAATATATTTTATTCTACGGTATCCGATTATGATCAGAAGGTGTTCTGGATTAACTGGACAATTCGAACGTACTTTGGAACTTCCTAGTGGAATTTTCAATGACTACAAATCAAAAGTGAAAGTTCTGACAGACAACAGAGTGTTCTGCTTAGAATACAAAAGAACTCAACTGGATTTATCGATTCTTCACACAATTATTTCTCGAATGCATTGTCGATGGGATATTCCCATTGTCTTTGCCAGATTTGATGATTTCCTTTTGAATGGGAAAACTATGTGCACGGAAGGAGCTAACAGATCGGCATACTTCAACCGAAATCCTTGTTATTTTACCGAGCCACCCTTCGAATATTTTCTAAATGAGATATTCCCTTATCCCCGAGATAATAAACTAACGAGTCGTATCAGTGATCGAATAAAAGAACGAAGGTTTGCTTATACGTATTTGATTGAAGCTCTTCTTTCGAGGTAATTTCGCCTTTTGACAAACAGACAAAAAAGAAAATGTTTTCAGAGGTTCTGTTGTTAAGGATCAACTTCTTTTGGATAGAAGGAATTGGTTCAAATTTCTAGATATCATCAGAGAACACGTGAATGACGATAAGGACAACAGTTTCTATGAACGTCATAACGTAAGTAACTTTCTTCTCTGATTGTTATTTAAATATCAAAAATAACTTTGAACTGTATTATAATTTATTGGTTTTCAGTTGTGTGAATCAGCTTTAGAGGATCTCCTGAACCACGTAGATAACCAGCCAAGAGTTGGAGATCTAATATACGTTTTCCAAAAACTGTGTGGATTAAGAAAAACGACAAGGGAAAGTAATCAGTTAACGACAGAAGAATGGGATAAAGGATATCGAAAAGTCAGAAAAGTTATTGTTACTCCAACACGAAAACTCTATTTGGCGCCCGAAACGATAATGTCCAACAGGGCTATTACTGGAGCAGATCACGATGGAACTAGAATAATTCGAGTAACATTTCGAGATGATAACATGAAGAAGATGAGGTTGAATCTACTGAAGGATCTTCATACAGAAAAAACAATGAGACGTTTGGAAAAAGGATTTTGTATTATGGGACGATTCTTCAATTATCTAGCTTCATCGAATTCTCAAATGAGAGACGGAGGTGCATACTTTATGGAGAGATTCAATATCAAACAGTTCAGGGAAATATATGGAAATCAAGATTTGAGAGCAGCATCCTATAGTTTCAAACCAAAAATCCTTGATTATCGAAAGAAACTCGGCAAATTCGAACACACTGGAAGTATTCCAAAAGCGATGGCAAGATTGGGACAATGTTTTACACAAGCCAGATCATGTGTAGGAGTTCCGATAGGTTTGGAAGATTATCAAATAATACCTGATGCGATGGGAGGAAAAGATTTGAATGGAAATCCTTATACTTACACAGATGGTGTCGGAATGATATCCATGAAATTGGCACGTCGTATATCAAGTGATCTGGGTCTTCACCCTAGATTCATTCCGTCTGCGTTTCAATTCAGATTCCGAGGATTGAAAGGAATGCTCGTTATTGATCCCGGATTAGACGAAAAAGCTGACTATTTCAAGGATAAATATCGTCGTGGATTCATGCCAATTGAGATGCATGAAGAGCTCGACTTGGCAGCATACACGTTTCAGTGTCTCTTCAGAGAAAGCCAGAAGAAGTGAGTTGTCTTTATTAGAGAGCTATTCCGAGGAATAATATTTTTATTTCAGATTTCACTGTGCAACAAGAGGTAAACGAGAATGGCCGATTGAAATTGTGAAATGGTCTGCTCCTACTCCAGTTACACTCAATAAGCCTTTAATCAATATTCTCGATCAAGTCTCCGCACTTCAATCCCTTGATTCTCATCGAAGAATTTGTGGAAGAATTGAACAACTTCTCAATGTTGAAATGAATTCTTTTTCGTCTTTTATTCTGAATGAAGAGAAGTGCCGATCGAAACTAGAAGGAATGCCAAGAAGAATTCATTTCGCATCACTGCAACAGAAATTAGGATTCTCTTTATCTACGGAACCATTTTTCCGTTCATTGATAAAAGTTTCGATTGATGTTGCAATGAGTAAGTTGTAAAATGATGTAAACGTTTTGATAAAATCAATGTTTTCAGTGAAACTTCTACGTAAACTAAACATTCCGATTCCATCAAATTCTGGACGTTCCATGTTTGGAGTTACCGATGAGACGGGACAATTACAGTACGGACAAGTTTTTGTAAAGTACAGTGAGAACATTAACAACAAGTTCCCAACAAAGACGCCTGGTAAAGTTCTCAAAGGTACTTTTTGATTGAATATTATTATATAAAATGAATTTAACTTTAGGGAAAGTAATGATTACAAAGTTCCCGTCTATGTGCGCAGGAGATGTGCGAATGTATGAAGCGGTTGATATTCCCGAACTTTATCATCTTGAGAACGTCGTTGTTTTCCCTCAAACTGGCCCACGATCCATGCCAGATGAAATGGCTGGATCAGATTTAGACGGCGATGAATACGCTGTCATCTGGGATCCTCTTCTTTTTTTCGAAAGGAATGAGAAAGCATTCTCGTACTCTTCGATAAAACCAAATCATTCGTTTACACCAGACGAAATGGATAAGAAAATGAATGAATTCTTTGCGGAATATATGAAACAAGAAGATGTTGGAGTCGTCTCTGTCAACCATCTTCATCAGTCAGATCAATTCGGAATAAATTCAAATGTATGCAACATTTTAGCAGAGAAAAGTGCCATGGCATTGGATTATTCAAAATCTGGAGTTGCCCCCGCCCCTTTAACAAACGAGTGGACACAAAATCCCGCCAATGGAGAATGGCAACCACCTGAAAAATCTGAACGAAAACCCGATTTTGCTACTAATCGGTACAGTCTGCAAGTGATGTACACATCGTCGCGTCTGCTTGGAACTCTTCATAGAGAGCTGAGATCAATGAACGACGTCATAACGACTTCGGCAGAGAAGCAAATTCCATTGGTTATTGATGAATTACTTGTTTGGAATGGATGGGAAAAGTATGCAGAAGCTGCCAAACTTCAGATGCTGCGATACAACGGCAAACTTCGTTCAATCATGGAGACGTTTGGTGTTAGCACGGAGGCAGAAGTATTTTCTGGTTCTTACCGGGAGATTCGAAATCGAAATTCAGAAAAAGAAGTGGATGATATGAGCATGTACTGTACGGAGAATGTAATCGAAACTCAAGTCACCGCCCTATATAAAAAGTTTCGAGAAGATTTCTTTGAAGAATTCGCTGCACCAAACGAGACAGAGAAGGCTTATTTGAAACTCACAGAACCAGAAAATGTCAAGGTTTGGGAAGAAAACGACATTTTGAGAAGAGTATGTAGAAAGCCAACTGATTCAATGATGGCAAAAGCGGTTGCATATTACAGAACCTGCTACCGTAAGTTTATTGTGAAAATAAGATAATTGTATTGTTTTGTTTTCAGTCACAGCAATCGAGAGAGGGGATAAAAACCTCTCTTTTGCCTGGATTGCATATGATATACTTAATCACGTGAGATCCCATAAACTTTGGGATGCACCAGTTATCATTCCACGTCTACCGCAACTTCAGGTTCGTTGAATAGCAGTAGAATAGTAGTAGTATTGAATAGTAGTATGTGAAACATTCAAATGGCTAATACTCAATTCTTTCAGGCGATATGCGACCACAGAAAGTCATATGTTTCCGATGGCAAATCTTCGGGGCGTTTCAGTATATTTATCAAAACAATATCCAACAACGATGAAAATCAGAAAATGTTGGCTCAAGAGTCCCAAGCAATAAAGATAATTAAGCGATATTGTCTCGAAAACTTGAAACTCCACGAATGCCTATTCATAGTCGACTCTTGGGCGAGAGCAAAGGGATTGCTCCGTGATGAATCAAATGCGAAAAAAGGAACCGAAGAACACGAAGGGGTCCATCATACTGCGTCAGCCAATAGTCTCAAATGGTATCATTTATCACTTATGGTCATAATGATGGCTACTAATAAACTTGGAAATCTCCTTGATGACAGCCAAAAAGGAATTGGATGCAAGATTTTTGAAGATGTAAGTTATTCAAATAAGTCTGCACGTTTTTCGAATCAATAAAATTACAGATCAATGCATCAGGTGGTTCCATGCGTAACGGTAAACTGATGTCAGAATCAGACCTCGATCGTCTGACCCTTTCATTCTTTCGATACCTTTCAACCCAAGAATTCCGTCGTCTTCGTTCTCTAAACTTTGCACCTATTGGCCTGAATAGCGTTTTCCTACGAGGGGAATGGCTTATTTATCATACTGCAGCAATGCAAACATACTACAATCTTCTCTTGAATTTACGATTCGATGAGCTTCCAGTTTCCACTGAGAAATTGACAGACAGACGAAGTCATATTCGTGAAGGAGATCCATTCAATATCGAGTTGCCAGATGGAGTGGAAAAAGAAATCATTCTAGAAAGCTTGAGAAATCAATCAAGATGCGTTGAAATTAAAGGGAGAAAGTTCAATGGGAATCAGGAGAAAAAAGGCAATTACTGTTTTAACTTCATGTGTTTTAACATTCTATTCTTCTAGATTCTTTACTTATATCTTGCCGTGGAACCACCGAAGCTATCAATGAACTACGTGATCTCACTTCAGTGAAGGTAATACTCAACTTTCGTCTATGGAAAAACAATTTTGATTTTCAGCTTCCAAGATATCTTTGGCGTTCGGATACAGATAGATCCGAAAACTTGGCAATGTCGAATGCTTTGACACATTTATTCCATTTCAAGATAATGGGAACAGTTTGGACCGGCCCAAAGGAAGAGAAGAAACCTCAAAACAAACGCGATTTCCCCAATAGACGTCGCTCTTCGGATCAGAATCAGAATAACCGAACGAATAATGGATTCGTACCAAACCATCGACCAAACAACATGAGAAGAGGTGGTCAGAGGAATCACAATTATGGTCGAAACAGATTTCCGGGAATGATGAGACAACTCAGTAATTTCCAATAATGCTATCATTTATTAGTTTTTTGAAACTTTCCCTCTCAAACCTACTTACTAGTTCGTTACTTCCAATTTTTGTATATTTTATCCATGCCCTTAATTCCGGTGTGGTAAAATACAAGTCATTCCCTTTCTTTCGTACAGTCTTCTCCCATTCACTTATTTTTCGTCTCTGAAATAAATATTTCTTGATCAAAATATGCATATTTCGTGTTCTCCCATCCACCCACGCAATCATAAAAGGAAAACAATAAAATGCTCGATATGCATAATTCGATTACGGTAGGGGAGGCACATGAGGCGACACAACCATCTCGAAGAAGAAGAAATCATACGATTCTTTTCATTCTGTTGGTAGTTGACATGAAGTGTCTCTGCTGCTTTTTCGTATGCTGCCTTCTATTCGTGATTGGGATTCCAATAGTTTTGTTCATCGCTTTTAATAAACCCAATTGGGCTAACCATCCAAAGCATATTGATCATCCGGTTAGTTTCAGATAAGAAAATAATGAATTGTTCAGCATTTAGAGACTTTAAGACAACTAGAATAGTCTCTTGTTAACAATATTGAAGAATTGTGATGGCTTTTGAATTTTTAGCTCAACTTCACTACTACTTCTACCACGACAACTACGACCACAACTCTCAAACCAACTACCACCACGTCAAACGAGGAAATCGGAATGGAGATGATTGAAGGAAGTATCAACGGAGATGAAGAGGCTGTGGTTGATGGAGCAAGAAAGGAAGCTTATTCGAAGACTGGCAACAGAAGACAGGAATTGATGAATTCATCGTCCCCCATTCCAAGCAAAGATGCGATCGATTCAACTGAGACTATGGGTGATAAGAGAGGCGGAAAGACTGAGAAACTAATTGGAGGAGATGAAAATCCAGCTTCTGATATCAGCAATCGAGACATGGAATCATCGGAAATTAAGGGATTGAAGACTCAAGAAGGCACGGATGCACATATTTCTCTTTCTGCTGAACAGCCAGTTGGAACTAGCGACAAGAAGCGAATTCTCAGAAATGATCCGTCTGGGGAAATCATTGAAGAAGAGGAAGAAGAGATTGTCGTCAAGAAGACCAAAAAGCCATCCAAAACATCTTCTTCTCACCAAAACTAAATGATTTATATGATGATTTCTCTCGGGAAATTCATATTTTGTTAAATAAAGAATTCAGCATTTTAGAAAAAAGACCCATTTCTCCCAGATAGAAATGAAACCCGTGACACACGTAAAACGATTCCATCTCTTTCAAAAACGCCAGCGCACCCTCTTCCATGTCTATGTCCTCCGCCGTTGGGTTCCGTGACGTCTTGTTGGGCAAGTGGTTGTGCTTGCGTTTTTCGTCTCACTGTCGCAGGTTCGTTTCCACTTGCTGGCAATGATTGAATTATCATTGAGCCAATCCTTTTCTGAGAACTGTGAGGATGTAAATGATAGGTCTGAGCCAATTTTTAGTTTCTTTTGACTTTAATAAACATAGTTTTATATGATACTTATTACATTATTGTTAGGTTTCATGATTAATAGCCAGGCCTGAGATGAGGCCGAATGTGTATAAATGCGCATTCCAGAAACTTCAAAAAATCGAACGAAGGGAGTTTCAGATTGAATATCTTCAGCTATTCATAATAAGAAAAGTCCATGGGTTTCCGGTTTATTTTCAACTTCGAGCCAATGGTACCTACCTCTTAACTTATAAACTTCTTAGACCTGCACATTTCTGATCTTTCGAGTTGTTTAACGGTTTTTGAGGATAGTCAACTTAGTGCAGGTGTTCAGAATATTGCGGTTGTTTAGAAGCGTGTGTTCCAGTTGTAAATCCTCTGGAAAAGTACTGGATCCTCATGCTGGCTTACCAAGTTTTGAGAAGGTGAAATCTTAAAGTCTAAATATCTGAAATTCCTCAGCTGTTAAAAAGAAATGCTCCACCCTCACTTAATCAAATAAGAAACGAGTAGAAGCAGTAAAGTGATTTCTCACCTAAACGTTGTAAAGTAATCGGAAGGCTGACGTGTTTTTGCGCGCGACTGATTTACAGCCATCTTCTACACATTGTTGTATGCTCTTCTCATTCTTCATTCGAGACAAAAGTTGCATCCATTTATTCTGTTCCGGTCACATCCTAGCCATGTTCTTTTTCTTATTCTATTGACAGATAACATCTCGTCAATCTTTTTATTCACACTAATTGATTGGCCAAACACAATAACTGACGGAAGAAGTTTCTCACGATGGTTCCAAGGACAACTTACCCTCCGGATTACGGTGGTTACACACTTGTGCGATGAAGCGAATTGAAGTTGGAGGTGTCGAGAAGATTGGAATGATATAATCAAATTATGAAGATAACAATTACATAAGGTTAGTTTACTAGAATAGGAGACTTTTGGAAGAAGATAAAAAGTACGGAGAAGATAATCAGATAGCTACCAATAAGCTGTCAGAATATGGGACCATTATGTAGCAACTTCGAATTGAAGGTGCCATTATATTGCAGTTATTATTTTTCATCATTTGTTCTATTTATCGTTTCAAGTTAATCCTATTTATGCTCTTCTGAGGTTTCAAGTAAGCATAATAAGCATTGTAAATTTTGAGAAGAAAAACAATTTTGGTGAGCCAAATGTTCTACTTTGAACCGCCCTTGTTACCTATTATTAATAATAGAATCATTCTGAAATGTTATTGTTTCTTTGCTCATTCTGCTCATTTAGTGCTTTTCGAGCTTCATGTGTCTGATCAATTTTAGAGATCTGTTAAAATCTGCAAATTTCATTTTCACACTTAATTTATCAGCAAAATATCTGATCACTTTCTAGAGCGTCCAGTTGAACCAAGGACATTCTGGAATAACTTTGGAAAGATATTTCTTGCAAATAATCTGTACGGATAAAAATTCATAAGTCCGTTCTCAGTTTTCTTCTTAGATCCATTCTTTTCTCTCTTAACTTTTACTTTCTCTCCCATATGTAATTATAAGTAAATGCGGGAAATGTTTATGCTCGAGCTCATCTTCCACGTCTTCTTCCGTTTCTCTTCCCTCATTCTTGACGTGCTAATCATTAGGTTTGAGTCGACAGGAGAGCATATGTTGAGTAAATGTTTAGAGAGAAAAAGAAAAGAAGAAGAGAAGAAAAACTGTTGAATATGACAAGAATAAACATTAACTTTTGAACCTCTATTACAATAAATCATCGGCTCCTCTCTTCTCATGTATGATTCATCTGATAATGGACCGCCTGAAACGTTTCCCTTTTACCATGTTTTTTATGTTTTGAGAATATGTTTAGAGTTCCCACAAGTACGGTAGAGATGGGAGGAATGGAATAATACGAAGAAAGGTGTTGTGTTTGCTTGAGAGGATTACTCGGGAGGTCACACGTGTTCATGTTAGTACATCAGATATCTTCATTAGCCGGATGAGGGATTACTGTAGTAGGAGTAGTGGAACACAGGTGGCACCAGTCTAATAATCTAGAATGGAGTGGAAACACTCTGGTAATTGGAAGTTTGATTATGAGAGCGTTGCAAGTGATTACAGTATCCAAAGAGATTCGAATACGCAGAAGTGTTGAATTTTCAGAAAAAAAATGATTGCATGTTCTGTTCGAAATTTCCTTAAAGTAAGTATTAGGTTATTTCATAACTGCAATGGCTTTCAAGAACAAATGCAATTTCAGTTGTAGGAGATTTTTCGAATTTTATTCAAAGTGTGCAATACGCTTCAGAGAAACCTGACAGCCACTATCAAAACGTTTTGGAGAAGAACATCTTCTTCGAAAACAACTAAAAGCTTCACACTCCTTTCCTACATCCGGATGCTAACCATTTCCTTGTTTTTGTATACTCAAAATTAAATCACAAACTCCGAAGAAGTTGAAAGCGGATCACTGAGAGTAGAGGATAATCTAACACCGCCCTCTTCATACCTTATTATTCAATAACCTTTCTCACGAAAATTTTCTAAAAATGTATTTATAAACCACGTGGTGATGATGATGTTGTTGACTGAAAAGCCATGTCCATGTCCATGTAATCCATGACACGAAAATCGATCCGATTACTTTTGGATTACCTCTTACCTAACAGCTCTCAAAACGCCTTCTAGCGCTCATTTTTCGAAATAGAAGCTTCGATTTTTCTTCTTTTTTTCTCACTTTATTTTCTACTATTTCCTTAACGAAAAGAAAGAATTGAGTACAATTGAAAGGCATAAAACCATGGTGGTAGTAGGGTTGGGTGGTTCAACCTAATAAAATGCCTCGTTTCTACTCTTTTGGAACAAATCAAATGAAACCAATCTTTTTGAGTGGTTTCTGCTACCAAATTTCAAGTATTTCGGACTCAAGAATTGAAGATTTCCCAATCGAAAAACTCTGTAAGTGACGTGAGTCAGAATTTTGATATGTTGATTAAGAAATTTTCTGATTTCTCGGGTCTACTTTATTTTTAGAGAAGAGTTTTTTGAACACGAGTCACTGACTAACTAAGAATAGCTGATCGCAAAAAATTTTCTGAGATGATTTTCTGAGATGTTTTTTGAGTGTTTTTTGGTTTTTTTTTGTAGAAAAAAGTAAACAATTTCCCCATCACTTCTAACAGTTTCCTTTTTTCTAAATCTCCTAATAAAGATACCTTCTTGTTTCCGGAAACAGTCTCGCATCTCACTCTAAAGCGTGAATACTTTTGAAACCGTTTTTGTTACTTTAAACCCTTAAGTTCTTAACCCCTACACTAGATTACTTGAGCATCTTCGTCAATTTCATAACGCTGCAAATGTCTGAATCCTGTCATCATCCCCGAAAAAACCCTCTTCTGTTCTTCAGATATTCTTAAGATGATTGTAGAAAACTGCGTCAGCAACTTCATCACAATTTTTTTTAGTTTTTCAAGATTGGAATTTTAACATATATTTTTAAAATCAGCGGCATCTTTGTTACATTTTCGAAAACACTGATCCAAGGATCTTCAAAACTGACGTAGAATGCTTTTCTAGCGATCAGAGTAAGCAAACTTAGCTGGCTAATAGTTCTACGTCATAATTTATTCCAGAATATTCTCTACTTTTATTATCATATGATCTAAATTCCAAGTGAAGAAGCTCTTCTATAATTTACTAGAACATTCGTTACTATCCCCCATACACACGTCAAATCTTGTTATACCCTTCGATAGTATCTATCAAATCCTTTTTTAAGTCTACTTTTATCCATCGGATCATCCACTCCTTCACACTGATCAAGCCGAAATAGATTTTATGATCACAAATAAAGAAGTGAATGACGAAAGAGAAGAAGTATGTGTTTGCTCAAAAAATCAAGAGAAAGAAGAAGCTGTGCCTTTTTTTTCGGTGGTCAGGAAGAAGAGGAGAGGGTGGATGAGGGTTGAATCAGTTGAAGGATGATGCCGTGCACACATGCACATGTGTAATGCGGATACGTTCAACCAACATGGTTGGAAAAGAAGGCTCCTCCCCTCAGAAACCCACAGCGCCAAATGAAATGGGAGATGTTTTGGGCGGTCGTCTCGGTTTTCACAATTGAATTCTTTCTCTCTCATTCTCTTTCTATATTCTTCCTCACTCAAAATTGACAATATAGAGCCTCTCGTGATCTTCTTTTTCTTGACACCTCTTTGACCTCTTGAATTAAAACTTATTTCCAGAATCTTCCATGTGAACGTCTTCTCGCCACGCCTACACCCAAAATGCTTCTGATGAGCAATGCCACTCATTTCTTCTCGCTACCAGGTAAACTTTTACGCTTCGGTTCATTTCCTGAATTGTCTTTCTCTCTCTCTCTTCTCATTCTTTTCTAGTTTGCATGGTCCGTTTCTTTTGTTTTGTTTTCCTTCATTCAACTTATTTTCTTTTCATATCAAATCTATATTAAGATGACGTTCTTATTGGGAATATCTGGATGTTTGAGAAGTGTGTTCCGAACTTGGAACATAACCATCTAGGTTAATATTGTGTTCTTTATTCGATGGATCTAAAGAAGAGAGTTTTCCAACTCACAGGAAGTTCATTTGTTTTCTGTACTTCGATCTACTGGTTTTGCTACTTTTGAACTTCGCTCTACGGTAGATTCCATGGAAATTTGCAGAAAACTTTCTTATTTCGAGCCCCCCCCCCCCCTTTTTTTTGTATTGATTCCCTATAGTTTAACTTAAATCTTTGCTCAACTGGAAAACCTACCTATCGCCCACTTCTTTTCATTTCTTTCTTGCTCATCTCTTCCTCAATATTTTTTCCCTCTTCCTTTCATTATTCATTTTATTCACGTGAATCTTCTTAAATTCCCTTCCAACCAACACCCTCATTTTCAGTCGTATGCCCTTTCATAACGTGAAGATTACCCGGAAAGATTAGGCGATCAAAAAAAAAAGAAACAAATTGATGAGATGAGACCTCACAGGATTAGTCAAATCAGTTGTACTCTCCTTTCGACCACCTCATTTTTTCACGAGATTCCTTTGAATTCATTAATTCATTGGCTACAATTTTGGCTCCATTTTGTTTTATTAAATAGGCGGCTTCTTTCTTAAAAGCTTTAAAATTTATCAAAAGTCGATGGTTTTAATGGTCTCCAACTCAAAACTATAGAAAGTCAACATTCCGTCTGCTCTCAATCTTTGCCTGAAAACTGTAATGTTTTGGTATGGATACCTTTCTTCTTCTTCAGATCCCTATTCCCAAATTCTCTTTACTTTATGAGTGTACAATTCCACAATTGTATTCTTTTCCCTCTTCTGACAGTATTTATGACAGGGTGTTCACAACAGAAAATGTGAAGATATGGCATCTAAGATCCTGGTTTCTCAGCTGAATGACTCGTTCATTTGAAGCGATTGTGAAGTTTTTGGAAGTGTTACCAGAAGGTATCGCTTACTGCATTTAGTCAGGTTGAGGAACAATTGTGGGAATGCCCTAAATGACCTTTAACAAAAGGACATGACCTATTTGTCACTGGAATAGCAGAGGCACTGAAGAAACAGAAAATTTTCCAATGCCACTCTATTAGAGGTGGTTTGTAGCCGACTCTGAATAATCGGGGTCATTGAAGATGCTATTTTTAAACTCAAGGAATGTTCTAGAACTTAGAGTAATCGTTTTTATAAGCCGATTATCTTTTTTTTCTATTCTAACGATTTCGAAACTCCCTCCCCTACTACGGCTAAATTCTGTCGGGATGATCCTTTTCCCCCTCTCTCTCTCTGTGATGTATTCTGTAGATTAAATCCGTAATTATCACTTGAAAACACGTGGGATTTCTTCACTTCCGGAGTTCTTTTTGATGTGTCTTTTGAATCAGAAGGTGAGAGGACCATGCCGTATAAGTGAATGTGAAGAAATGAAGAGAAAGAATAATTGACAGACGGAAGGAAGGGAGTGTAGGCGTCAATGTGTACTGTAGATTCCATCGATTGATAACAATGATAAGGAGATTAAATGGATGTCAGGTTGTAGACATGACGATTCGGTTCGAGAAAAGAAGAGATAAGGATGATTATGGTTTTTCTTCTCTGGAAAAAAATGATTCCCCAAATGAAAAATTCTATGAAAAGAACTTTGTCACGGAAATGGTACTGTAGATTGTAGAATTCGAAAGTTGGCACCGAGCCAACAAAAACCATTTGACCAAATTTCAGAGAGAAGATACCTGCTTTCAGAAAAGTTCAGCTAATGTACTCATTTTGGATCTGGAAGAGTCTCAAACACGTTCTATGATTTCAGTTTTCATTTTCAACATCCTTGTCTATCCGGCTAACAATAATCTGTTGTTTTTTATCGATATTTTCTTCATTCAAAAGACTTTAGGGTCAGAAAATCCGAAATCAAAGTCAGCATTTATAAAATCCGAAGCAAAGCATTCAAATCTAGATAATCTTCGTTGATCATTTATCAGACTTTGTGTCACAATTCATTCGTTTTTCAACATACCCCTTCCTGTGATCTGTAGAGATCTCATAAATACGGTCTTAGTATTTTTAATATGGGTGATTAGTTGAAACGAAAATTCATTTCGTATTCCTTGATCCATCTTATTTTCCAGTTTCTTTGGTTTCAGCTGATTCTTTGCAAGATTTGAAGATGCGGGTGGGGGATAAGAATATGTGAGGATCACGAAATCAGGAACAAAAATGATGTTAGAAAGTACATTTCGATTTTTAGAGGGATTTTGGGTTTGGACTGAAATATAAAGGAAGATACAGAGTCCGATGAATTCAAAATTTAAATGATCAAGGAAGAGAAATCTATGATTTGCAGTGTTTATTATGCTCCAGCCGTTTCCTGTTGATGCATGTTCTGGCTTGATTCGAATTCATTGCAAAACATTTAAAGCTTGGCTTAACGAATTCAGCGTCTGGCTCCGTGCCAATTCTCTGCTACAGTCTAAAGAAAGTGTTTCTGGATTTTTGACCTACAAGTTCGGTTCAGCTTTTAGGAAACCAACTTTTTTGAATCTCACCTTCCTCCATCTACTCATACGAACTCTCCTTCTGATTTTTCCAATCCCAAGACTTCTCTTAATATCAATTCATCTGATTCTTGTATTCATGTCTTCACCTTGTCTATTCACACCTATTTATTTCACTTGGGTGTTCCCATCCGGCTGGTTTTTCTCCCTTTTTCTCTTGGTCTTCCCACAGTGGGCGGAGTCTACCAATGCATTCATTCCCTTCTTCTTCTTCTCCCCCTTTTCTCCCTCCCTCAACCTCTTTTCTCCTCCCACTTTTTCTTAGGTCTACGAGGGCTCTTTTTCGTTTTTCGTCATCCATCCATCTTCTATCCCATTCACCTATAACTCTGTATCAGAAAAAAGAAGAAGATAATCCAACCTGTATTCGTGTTTTCTTCTGTAATGGCAGCTAATATTTGTATGCGGAGTTCATATGAACTATTCACTCTAACATCTCCAGGAACATCAGATATCGATATTGGAGGATCATTTTGGAAAGACGAACCCGATTCCAAATATCTTTGTCTTGATTCTCCAGTTGAACGTGAGTTTTCTTATCATTCTTATTTCCGAAAAAATTTTAAAGAAAAAAGTCAAAATATTTGGAAGAAGCTTATTGAGATATGAAAGCGATTAAATGGGGAATTTGCCCTTCTAAGCCATAAATATCCGGTGGAATACTTCTTATTCTGAATCTGAAGAGAGAGGGAGAAATTGATAAATGAATGATTTTGCAACGTTCCATCTAAAAGAGATGCTCTTTTGGTTCTCTAAACGTATGAGTGAGCGGATCACACACTCTAAAATTGGAGAAAAGAGGATCAGTTGTGAATAAATGAGCAAACTTCTGAAGTAGATGGTCTAGGTGTCCCAATTCGAAGGGACAGGGGGTCGGAAAGGGATCAAAAGAAAAGTTTGAGATGGGGTTTACTTTCTGAAAATACATAGGATATTATTGGTCGGCGCTTCTGAAGCTATATCATTACAGTAATCCATTGCCAAACCATTCAAAATAACATCATTTCCCCCATTAAAAACCCAACATTTCCTCCCTTTTTTCTCTTTTCGACACAGAAATGATTCATTTCGATGACTGACTTTTCCTCCTAGTGGACCTATTATTCACTTTTTTCTGTGCAAACAAAAGAAACGATACTATCTTATGTTCTGAGAATAAAGTTTGACGTGGGGGTGGACGATTGGAATTCTATCCTTCCGAAATCATTTTCTATTTCTTCAACAAAAAAAAACAAAAATTCAATTATTTTTAAATCAAAACAAAGAAATGAAACAAAAGAAACCGATTCGATTTTTCTTCGGGACATGAAGAAAAATGAATAACACTTGTTGAAAATATTCTGGTGTCGGTTAAAGATGCTGTAATCGCCTTATCCGATGTGGTGCACATCACATGTACATATCCGGTAGAAGAATGATATAGACAGGAAAAAAGGGGAGAAAATAAGAAAAAACCTAAAAACCCTCATACTTTTCCTCTTTTTCTCTTCATTCATCAATTCGCAACTTCTCACCTTTTGATGGGAGGGTATTAAAGGGGGTTACTGTAGGATACGGGGTGTCTATAATTGCCTTGTTGGGTAAACTTCACTTCTTTTTTTCATCAATAGAAATAGAAAAAGAGAGAGAGTAATAACTTCTTATTTGTCATTTTGATTTGACCTAAATATAGAGGGAAATGTATCATTCTTTCTCTCTTTTTTGTGACGTGGCAGAATTGAGGTTAAAGTGTGAAAAATAAAAGAAATGAGAGGGCACGAAAGGCACCCAACACCCCACAAATGAGCTATTTTATGAGCTTTGTTAGGCTTTTTCGAGTACTTTTTGGCTGAAGAAGCAGCTCACACCATCCACTTTTTTTTCGCATTTTCGTCGAGTCGACACCTCGCCCTTTGGGTATCATTATCCCCTTTTTTTTCTCTCTCTTTGGCTTCCAAATAATAAACTCTTTTTTTTCTCTTTTGAGTGGACCCTGTAATCATCAAATCAAACTGTGTAATTTGAGTACGAAAACTTAATCGGCTCTCCATTTTTCAGAACGTCAACAGCAACCGATGGCAATTTGTGCCGGCTGTCGATTAGGTGAGTTGAGAGAAAAAAGAAAGAGAAAAGGAAATGGAAAGAAAATGGATTCTTTTTTTTTCAGAAATTGCGGATCGGTACTTCTTGAGGGTTAATCCAAATTTGGAATTTCATGCACATTGTCTCAAGGTGAGTTAAAGAGAGAACTCTAATATTAGAGCACTCACTCCGGAATAACAATTTTCGTACTTATGTTTGAAACTGTTTTGAAGTTTTGAAAAGTGAATAAGGTCTAGTTCTAAAAGCGAGTTTCATTTCATTTCTGAAAGTATCTTTCCACTCAAAAACCGCATATTTTCGAATTTCGATCGTCAAGAGATGCACGATGATCTAAATCTCTGATCCTTTCCTTCTTAGCTTACTTATCTAAATCCAACCTAAATTTCTGATGATGAGCTCTCTTTTCTTTCTTCCTGTAGCTCTCTATATCCATACTTTACTTTCCACAAAAGCGAAACATTTTCGCGCATGACTTGACGTATTGTTTCGTTCTTTTATATTCAACATTTTGATGTGTGTGTATGTCGGATTTCCATTTTGAATATTATTCAGAAGTCTTTCTCTTTCTCTCTTTCTTCTCCATCTTTTGAATTATTTACCGATTTGATACCTTTATTCTGGACCATTGTACTTTCTTGCTCTTTTTTTCCAACTTTTTGTGCAACTACCTTTATAAAAAAGGGCAAGAAGGGGTCAAAGACGGAATGAAAATGAGCAGAAAAAAAAAGAATCAAAAGTGTTGACCAGGAAGAGAGAAAAGAGGAAGAGATGGATCGAATTACTGCGCAAATTCGCGCATTTTGTTGATTTTTTGAGTGTGGAATACGAAGTAAAGACCCTTCCCGTTTGCGTGACGAAGGGGTGTTCCCATCTGTCACATATAAATCCAGGTCATGACACGATGAATACCTAAGTTTTTCTCTTCTTTGCAGTGTGTTCAATGTGCACGACCTCTTGACGAGAATCAGACGGCTTTTGTGAAAAACGGGCAAACGTATTGCCGGGATGATTACAGAAGGTAGGTCAAATGATGATGATGATGATGGTGATGAAGACAGGTGTTTCCAATAGACAATTTCCTCTTTTTGGAATACAGAGCATAACCTCTTCTCTTTTTCTTCTTCCACCTGCGGAAAGAGAGAATAAGAGTTACCGCTTTGAATACAATAGAGCGACTTTAAGGTAGTCATGTTGACTCACTTACAACAACTCTCTAACAATAAATAGCGGTGATTTTAGGGTTGAGGCGTGAAAACAGTCTATTATAAGAGAAAAAGAGAATGCATTTGCATAAAAGAGATCGGATAAATTACATTCATTGAATTTCGATTCGGGACGCGTGGGTGAAGCGTGAAAATGGATACTGTAGGTGATGGGATGAGGGGTGTGAATTACGTAGAAAGTTGATACGGTTGCCTGATTAAGGATTTAGGGAAAAAAGCATTGTTTCAAGTAGGTGTCAAGTAGTCCCAGCGCAATGTAGTGTTTGTTAAAGGTCTTTCTGCTTACACAGGAAGATTTTTCATCGATAAATCATCTAATTTAACCTAAATTGATTTTGCACGGTATCTTTTCCTTCGAAGCTAATAGGATTCATGATAATGAAAGGGTACATACTTGCCGACTTTCATGCATTCAACCGGGAGGAAATGCTCACGTAATCACTAAAACCTTACCGCCTTTCCATCTGACGCATCATCTTCCGCTTGCTCTTCTCTCTAAGAAAAATACCGCCATCTGGCGGCCAAAGGTGTGAAAATAAGTGAACGGGACGTTTCCGGAAATTATATCATCATGTATACAAACACAAACTATGATTATTTTTTCAGTTTATTTACCACTCGATGCGCACAATGTCATGGAGATTTCGATAAAAGTGATCTTGTGATGAGAGCAGGACCACATCATGTATTTCATTTGCATTGTTTTGCATGTGTCTCTTGTGAAAAACGATTGCAGACTGGAGAAGAATTTCAGGTGAGTTCTAATATAAGAGCACTCATAAGAAATGTTACTTAACTTCATGTTTTTCTGAATTGAATAGTAAACTGAATAACGCATAGTCCTTTAAGATTACTGTAGTTGCATAATGTTTGACTTATAATTATGCTGACTATCCTCCCTTCTCTTCTAATCCCTTCCATAAATATTCATTTCAGATAAAAAACAATAATTTGTACTGTCGTGGTGATTGCCGGGCAATACTGGAGAACCCAGATACATCGAATTCAGTTCCAGACTATTCAAAACTGCAGAATAATAACAATCACAGCAATGATAATAACAATTCAAGTTCAAACTTTGATGAAGATGAATGGGATGAAGAGAGATCCACGTTGACTTCACTTGACAATAACACATCGAGTCCTTTAGGGTAAGTGGATTGACTTTTGAATTGAAAGTGCACTGAAGCCAGGTGTTTTTTGTATTCTGATGATGCTCTTTTCCACTTGACACATATTCACCTTCTTCTTTTCTCTCAGATATGTTTACCAACAGTACTCCTAGCTTAATCTAGTGAGCAAATGCACCTGGTTGGCAGCAGGCTTTTTTTCTTTTTATCTATACCGCTTTCAAAAAACACGTGTTCCTTTCTTACAGGTCTCCAAAATCAGATGGCGTTCGAACTCCACTCTTTGGTCATCATAACAGTGGATCTGGTGGATCATCAAGTAGTTGTGGAAAAAAGAAGAAAGATAAACAGGCGACAAGAGTTCGAACAGTTTTGAATGAGCAACAACTAAAGATTCTGAAGGATTGTTATTCGTGTAATTCGAGACCTGATGCATCATTAAAAGAGAAATTGGTTGAGATGACCGGATTGAATGCACGTGTCATTCGAGTGTGGTTTCAAAATAAGAGATGTAAAGACAAAAAGCGCCAAATTCAAATAACGGAGAATCAGAGAAACTTTGAAAAAGTATGTTATAATAGTCCACCAATTCCAATGTTGTATTGTGAGCAACAACCATCTCTCACCATTTTCTAACACTTTCCTCTGCTTTAATAAGGACTATACCGATAATTGAAATACAACTTTGCTCTGATGAGAATTTATCATCAGAGCAAACTCACATTAGTTATTTCTTCAATATCAGTATAGCTACTTATCTCACTGCCACCTGCTCTTTCCCTATCCTGTATTGTGATATTAATGTATTATGATCTTGTGAATATTGTAACGTGGCATGATTATCAACACCAAAAAATCATCGAATAAACTTCTTCTTCTTCTTCATCGTCTACTGCTTCTTCTTCAACAGCCCCTACTCACTTCTCCTATCATTCCAGTCACCTACAGTAACCCAATTAGTGAAATGCAGTGTATGTGCTCGTGTGTCTCGTAATTAGTTTTGATTGCGTGCCCCTCTTTTATCTCTCATTCTCTCTAACTTTTCAATACTATTTCTTCTAACTCGATTCATCGTCATGTCTCGAGCAATCCATCAGTGTTAATTCGGAAGCCACCGCTTCTCTTTCTGTTGAAGGTGAGAGTTGGAAAAGAGATAGACCACCCAAAAGAAGAATATTTGTTTGCTCCCTCTCTTCTCTTCTTCATCGTCAGCGCCATCAAATGAATAAGGGAACATCTGTCTAATTTGGAAAGAAACGGGAGCTCCCTTTCTTTTTTCCATGTTTGTGTCAATCCAATTTGGAGAAAAAGAGAAGGGGGATCGGTCATCAAAAACGTTGACCAGTCATAAACCATTTCGGAACAGATTTACTACTCGTTCGAGCTAATTAGGTTGCCTTCTGACGATTCGTCTTTGACGATTAAAAGATTTACGGAAAGGAAGAGAAGAGAAGAGCAGGAAACACTTTAGAAATAAAATAGGGAACTTTTTGATAAAACCGAACTTTTGAAACTGTTATCATGTGCACAATCAACTGCGTATATTGAATACTCATACATCCTTTTATAGTTGCAGAGTAACAGAGACAATTCCAAGGAAAAATAAATAAACGGCTACTAAATATTTACGCTTCCAAACAACGATCTGATAATCTGATATTTTCGAAAATATTTTGGTTCGGTGCCAGTCACCATGCAGCACTAAATCTGAAAATCAATCCCTCTTCTGAAAGTAATACTCTCTTCTCAAGTGCTCGCGTCTCTTTCCTGTTCCTTTGGCTCTTCCTTCTTCTCCTCTTCTTCTCAAATTCTGAAGAGGTGGACGTTCCAGGTCCATATGGTTGCACCCCACTCGAAAATTGCCCACTATTTCACCAACTGTTTTGATTTTCCTTCTTTTTGGGTTACAACTATCACAATAACCCACTTTTGCTCTCCAAATGTTTACCCGTTTGTTTGAATCCAAAAATACGGAAAGAGTAGAAGAAGGAGAAGAAGAAAAAGAAGATGTCCTACTGAGAGGGAGCATCATCATTTGTAAACTGAGATGTTTGTCTTGGTAATAAACCGTGTCATCATCCGGACTATTACGTGATTCGACGTCGTCGGTTACCTGGTCAAACCAGTTCATATTCCGATGCAAAAGTCACCGTAACCTACAGTAATCCTTTAAAAACTCGTCCGTTCGATACATACTTTTTGCATGGTCACTGAACAAATCGTGTCATTTCCACCGCCTTTTTCTTCTTCTTTTTCATCTTTCCATCCATTATTATTACAGTGTCGTCTTTTGATCTAATTAGTGCGGTACTGACACAGAGATGCGCGGTGCGGTAATTCGTTAATTACTACTACCAGCCGCCTTCTTCTTCTTCTATTCCATTCATTTTCATCCCTCCCCCTTTTGCATGTTTGTTTTTGTCGCGCACAACGAAATCAGTCAACTGGAAATAGAGAAAAAAAAAGATGAAAAGAGAATATATCGGTTTCAGGAAGAGGCATACAATAAGGTACGAGTTAATGGAATTGGTCCATTGATGGTACAACCAGCTACTCCACATATCGATACTTCACTCGGTGGACCAATTGACATTCAACATTTTGCACAATGGGGAAGTACTCCACCACCATCACAGTTTGGAAATCCTATGGTAAGGATTCTTAGATACCGTGATCCCTAAAAATCTAAGAAGCTTATGCTATTTTTGTAACCCAAAGATATCTAGATGCTACTTAAGAAGGTAATCCTTTCTCGGATATAAATATTTTCAAGACTCTCGTCACAACTTCCGAACTATTTTCAGATGTTCAATTCACCTGTTGAAATGCCTCCGTTTGGCGTGACCCCAATTCTCGCTCCAGTTGCTCCAACTGTTCTAACGTCTTCTGAAAATATGGGACCACTTGGAGCATCTGTGTTTCCACACTATTCTCCCCAACATTCATCGTTAACAGCATCTTCACACGGAATGGGTTCTCCAACGTCTTGTTCTGAATGAAATGTCCATGAAACATCTTCACAATTTGTTTGTATCATAACGGTTCCCCCATCTTCTTTATAGAATTTTGACGTAGATCTTTATCTGTTTTTATTATTCTTTATCCCTTTTTTCCAAGTTCCGGCCGTGCCGTTTTCCCCCTCAAAACTGATACTTGTCCAATATTACCTTATGCATTTCCCTGTTATCCTGCTCACTTATTTTCTTTTGCACGACCATTGACTAGGTTCAAAAATAACTTGAAGTTTGAAATTTATTCTGATACGGAGACGTCAATAAATGTGTGTGTGTCCTTAATCTTTCGTTTATTATTTCGACTCCTCAAAATCTTTTTTTTTGACCGACCACCAACGAAAAACGAAGAAAACGACGACAGTTGTGACTCGCTTCGTTTACGTAATAAATCGTTTTTTGTCAAAAAGACAGAGCCGCGAGAAAAGACAATAAAAATGATAAGTTGGTGATAGCGGTGGGGTTGGTAGTACCAGGACAGCTGCTCTTTTTTCCCGAAATTCCGAATGAATGTCAAACTTTTTTCCAATAAAAAAGATGGAACATCGTTTAGCGGCGGGTCTTAGAAAAACTATTGCGGAGGGGGTTTCAACTATGTGGAACAGAATTTTCAACAATACTGATAGTATAAGACTGTGTGGGAAAACCCAATCGGATATAACTCTTGGACTTTCTATTTACCTCTATTACAAGGTCATCAAACTTTCAATATTCAATACTTATTCAATGTCTTTGTTCGACCGGTACTTAGCAGATTCAGAGATTTGGAAACAAACGATTTTATTTCTTAACAGTTCAAAAGTTCACCTAATTGTCCATTTTTAGGTCTTCTTATCCTTCTCAGCTGATTGCTTCTCAATCATCGTGTATTCATGAACAAATTTCTCATAATCAGGACGAGAATACTGATAATCCTTGTGTATTAGAAACTCCAGAATACATCGATGAACGTATAAATATTGAATTTCCGTCTGTATCGATTTGAATCTCTCCTCACGAAGTCTTGCTAGAAGCCGTGGTACTCCGGAGAATTCGGGAAGACGCAACGATTCGAGAATGATGAAAATGAGAACAAGTGTTCCAGTACGTCCAACTCCAGCCGAGCAGTGAACAACAATTGGTTTTCTAGAATTATAAATAGTTATGAGAATTGTTATTTAATTTCTTACTGGCATTTTTTGACATGATTCAGAAGAGTCAACGGAGATAGAAAGTTGTCTGGAGCTCCATGATCAGGCCAGTTGTGCCAATGAATATGTTTGACAATAACCTCGTGCTTATCCTTTTTAGTGATACGCAAAGTTGATACTATCAAGGTTTTATCGAGCTATAGAGTCAATATACACAATTCAACTATATTCAACTTACATTCTCACTGGCAATTTTCGTTATTTTGCATAGTTTCCCAACATTGATCGAAGATCCAACTTTAACCGGATAATACACAGCACTCTTCTGTTTTCCCTTTTCTTGAAATTCACATAACATCACAATATATTCTAATCCCGATACAATAACCATCTTCCAAAAGTGTTCGACTGTTCCCTGAAGAGGAGCTTGTGCACAAATGTAACGACGATTCTTCGCAGAACTGAAGTATTTAAATTTCTATGACAAGCCAGTGAAGATATTCCCAACCTAACTACATTTGCATGAATATAAAAGTGTGGATCATTAACCAGTTTGACACGTGTCGCATCACAACATGGAATATTCACGTATCGATTATGAGTCGGATGATTTTGAAACACTTTTGCACTTTCAAGAGAACCCTGAAATCCATGAGTCGTATGAAAGGAATCTCTAAAAGCTGCAAAGACAACTCAAAATTGCTACTAACCCCATTCGGAGCTTTATCGTATTCCTCTCTCAACCCTTTGATTCCATTGGTTAACACTTCACGAATCCAGCGATTGATGTTTTCTTTTCTCTTGCTGAAAGCTAAAAAATCTCCATATCCTTTATAAAGTTAACGTACTTTTTATCTGAAACTTCCGCCCCATCAACAGTTCCGTTCTCCTTCTCAGCTGACTTCTTATATGCTTCTGCTGATGGTTGGAAAGCTAGTGGAGGAGGTTCATATGGAGATGGAGCAGCAATTGCTGGAAGTTGATCAAATGGCATACATGCACCAACACTAGTATTCATGAATTGTGGAGCCGCACGAGGATATTGCTGTTGAATAGGAGGAGTTTTTGGTTGAACAGGATTTCTCAATGGAGAACGATTGCGACGTGGAGTTTGTGGCATTTGTGGTATTTGTGGAGGAAGTGGATTCTGTTGTTGATATGGATTCTGTGGATATCTTTGAGGTGGTCTTGGAGATGTTGCCATTGGAACCATTGGATTAACTGGAAGCATTTGAGTTCTCGGAGGAGTATTTGATTGAATCGGTTGAAAAGAAGGTGTTTGAGATGGTGGAAGCATCATTGTTTTGGTAGGAAGTTCGGCAGGTTTTTGTTGGTTATTCTTGTATGGACTAAGAGGTTGAGGTGCAAAGTATTGCATATTCTGATTCGGATTCACTGGAAGCATTTGTGTTCTTGGTGGTAAACCAGTACTTCCTTTTGGTTCTGTTGGATCTTCTTCAACTGTTTGCATTACACTTGTTGTGTTCCCAGCCTTTCTTCCACGTGCCTGCTGCATTATTGGACCATTGTTATCCGGTGTCTGAAAAAAAAACAGGTTGAACATACCAGATGATAAAGTAGGGTGAATAGTTTTAGTCCTGAAAGAATACGTGACGAATCTGATGAAAAGAAAATGCTTGTGAATAGATGAATTCTTCTTGAAAAAAAAACCAATTTCGAATTTCATATGGCTCATTCCCTCATTTTTTTTCTGAAATAGTCTTACAATTCCACGCGACGGATCCTTTCTTTTAATGCTTGCTGAAAAGGCAAAATCTGGTGAAAATCTTCAAAAAAAATGAAATACCTTTCTGTAAGTTTTTCGGCATCATATTGTATTCAGTTGGCAAAAGAAACGAATGTTTACCGGTTCAGATTAGAATAAATAATTATAAAAACTGAAGTTCAGTAAGCGAACAATCTGATAAGATTCCATTTTTATTCAAGAAAAATGCGGCTATTACACGGAAAAACTCTGAAAAACGTGAAAAAGTTGAAATTGAAGAATCGTGGAATTGTAGAAAAAAAAACGCAAATCGAAGAAATCGACGACCAGAGAATCCTGTAAAATGGAAACAAGTTCAATACTTTTTGACCAATTCCAATGGTCATTTCGCCAGAAAAAGCTATTCTCCCAAATGAAGACGGACAGATATAACTATTTTCTGATCAAAAATTAAAAAAAAAATAGTGTGCAAACATTCAGGATATCTGAAACTTCTTCACCGAACTTTAATTTTCTGATTACATAAAAGCAACTTCGTTAAAGTTTATTATTTTTGTAGAGAAATCACAAACAAAAAGAGGAAACAAATAAGGAACAATCACACGCACTTCAAAATAATTATCACGATCATTGACAAAATACACAAAAAAAAATTGGGTTTTTGATATTTAAAAATAATGGAGAAAGGCTTTCGGGAAAACGATGAAATACCCCTAATCGACCAATTATATTGGCTTCTAACAATCAAAGACACGTTTTCATTGGCTTTCAACAATTCGTTGTGTTTCACACAGTTTCTGATATATTTCACTTTTTCTCATCAATTCGTCATGTGTTCCCTTGTCAACAATCTTTCCATCACTGACAATTGCTATGACGTCACTATTCTGAATTGTACTCAAACGATGAGCAATCACAAGACAGGTACGTCCTTGTTTGGCAGCATCTAGAGCCTCTTGGACAACCTGAAACATTTTGTTTAGAGAATAGAAAAGATTTTTAGTTTAACTAACTTTTTCGCTTTCAGTATCCAATGCACTAGTAGCTTCATCAAGAAGTAGAACAGAAGGAGATCGAACGAGTGCTCTCGCAATGGCGATTCTTTGTTTTTGTCCACCAGAAAGTTGAGTTCCTTTCTCTCCAACATGAGTATCATATCCCTGAAATCTCATTTCTTCAAATTTCGTTTTTTTCATTCACTTACATCTGGTAATCCAAGAATGAAATTGTGAATATTGGCCATTTTGGCAGCCTCTACTATTTCCTGATATGTCACATTTCGATTTGTTCCATAGCAGATGTTTTCTCCAATTGTGCAATCAAAAAGAGTTGGTTCTTGACTGACAATGCAGACTTGTTGGCGAAGTGAACTTATATTTAAATTACGAATGTTATCTCCGTCAATCATCTGAAATCACTGATATTTTTCTGTCTGATTGTAAAATAGTTATCTTACAATCATTCCTTTATCTTGATTGTAGAATCTTTCCAAAAGCCCCATAATTGTAGATTTTCCACATCCAGAATGTCCAACGAGAGCAACGGTTTGACCTGGTTTGATCTGAAAAAATGTTTGAAAATTTTCGGAAATAGGAGAATTATGGAACTTACATCAAGTGTGAATCCTTGCAAAACTTTCGTTTCTTTTCTTGTCGGATAATTGAAATAAACATTTCTAATCGAGATATTTCCAGTAATTGGTTTAACAACTCCACTTTCCGAAAGTGAATCAATTGGTGTTGGATGTTCAATTAAATAGAAGAGAAGAGATCCAGCAAGACGAGCTTTGACGACATCAGGAATGAATGACGTGGCATTTCCAATCATTTGTCCACAGAATGAAATTGCAAAGAATACTCTGTAGACATCGATTGGTTGCATTGCTCCTTGATTTACAAATATACTTCCGAGATAGAATGCAACTGCATACATAAAGAATATCAACGATTGAGAGAATGCAAAGACAGCTCCATATGTATGTGCATGTTTTAGATTAGTATTGAATGGTTCTCTCAAATATTCACAATAAGTAAAATGGAATTGTTCTTGTCGATTCAATGAATGAACTGTTCGAATATGTTCAACTGCTTGAGATGCAACTTTTCCAGCTTCTTCTAATAATTGAGTATCTCTAATTTGCTTTCCGAATCTCATTTGCATTTCGAAATATCCTCCCATTACGAGAAGTGGTACCATAACAACAAGAATCAATGCAAGTTGCCATCCATAATAGAATCCAATTCCGAGTGCTCCACAAATTGTTACAAATGAGGCAAGAACAACTGGAAGACGAGTGAACACATATCGAACATTTGGAGCATCCGTTGCAAATCGAGTACATAGTTTACCAGTTCCATGCCTCAAATCATCATAAAATGCGATATCTTGTCTCATCAGATTCTTAAATGCTTCAAATCTCAATTTCATTGTCAATGATTCTCCACATCTTCCAAGACAATTTGCAGAAATAAAGAATCCAATGAAGAAAGTGACACCCATAAGAACAAACATTCCACACCAGAAATAGACATCGGATTGCATTTGTTCCACTGGTTCCGAATATACCTGTAATCAATGTTCAATCTCACAAAAGTTTTGACGAACTTTAATTTCTGAAAGCTTCTTTAAGGCCAGAATAGCCATCTTTGCCAACAACAACAAAAGTGTTATTTTGAACTCACGTTGAAAATTTCAGCGTAAACAAGAGCGAAAACTGGGGTAACAGATCCAAATATGAATGCTCCAAACATTCCTCCAATGAACCATCCGATCTTATCCCGATTGAAATTGAAGATTTTCGAGAGAGGAGTGGGCGGAGCTTTGCATTCCTGAAACCCATAACTATTCTTGAAGTCCAAAAAATACACAAGTTTTGAAAGGTAAAAGTGTCATCAACGGAAAAATAGAAGAATGGGGATAGAAAAAAGAAGAAAAAAGAGTTAGAAGGATATCAAAACCAAATCAAAATCACGTTAGAAGAAGGTACACCGTTCAGTACACTTACACCCCCAAAAGCCGCCAAAACACGGGCTCTTATCATATCCTGATTTGTTTGACCGTTGAATGGGTCAACAAGCTGTAATTGCTGATTAGAAGAAAAGAGGGACTAGGTTTCAAAAAATTTCATCATGAAAATATAGAGTTGATATCTCAGGTTAAGCCATAGACATCACTAAATATTTATAATGTAAACACATTGATAAATTACCTCAACTTCCTCTGTCAACTGATGAATTGACGTTGCAATTGAAACCGCACTTCTTGTTGATGATTTCCTACTAAGATGAGAATGGGCTGACTCAGAAATAGTGTCTTCGATGTCTGAAATAACTTGAAGTCTTAAAATCCTCCCATCTCTCCACTAATTTTCTTACCTCTTTCAGCTTCTTTTTGTTGTTGTCTAACCACTTGAGCTTGTGTCATATCATAGAAGATTCCTTGTTTATTCATCAATTCCTCATGAGTTCCAGTCTCCACAATATCTCCAGCTTTGAAGACAAAAATTCGATCCACATTTCGGATAGTACTCAATCGATGGGCCACAATGATAGTTGTTCTTCCAGTTTGAGCCTGATCAAGAGCTCCTTGTACTTCTCTTTCAGCTTCAGTATCCAATGCAGAAGTGGCCTCATCAAGTAGAAGAATCTTTGGATTTTTTACGAGAGCACGGGCAATAGCTAAAATATCATTGAGTTCTATGTAGGATTTTCAAAAGATTCTTACCTATTCTTTGTTTCTGTCCTCCACTCAATTGAACTCCTTTCTCTCCAACTCTTGTACCGTATCCATCTGGCAATCTTTTGATGAAATCATTAGCATTTGCCATTTTACAAGCATCGACAACTTGATCATGAGTTGCATGTTCATTTCCCATTTTGATGTTTTCATATATTGTTCCATCGAATAAAACTGGCTCTTGACTAACAATTCCGATTTGCTCCCGAAGGCTATGGACGTTTATTTCTTTCAAATCAACACCATCCAGAAGTACTTTTCCTTTTGTTGGATCATAAAATCTTTGAAGTAAATTAACAATTGTTGACTTTCCACATCCACTTGAACCAACAAGCGCAATTTTATCACCTGATTTGACTTCAAGAGAAATTCCTTTCAAAACTGGAATATCTTTACGAGATGGATAACGGAAATGAACATTTTGGAACGAAATGTTTCCTTTCATGTTGTCAACAAGAATTCCTTCGAGAGAATATGGATCAATTTTTGGATGAGAGTTTATGACACGAAGAACAGTTGAAGCAGCTCCACGAGCAGTTCCGAAACTGGCAAGATGAGGAAGTGCACCTCCGAGAGATGTAGATCCAGAGAGAACAGCGAAGAAAACCTGGAAGGGAAAAAGTGAGAAGTATCTAAAATGGCTTAGCTTACAGTGAAAATGAGTCCTCGATCGAAAGTTGGATCATTAATGATGAGAGTGCTACCGTACCAAAAAGCAAGAGCATATGAAGAATACATACACAAATTACTGAATCCGACTCCAATTCCCATATAACAATACTTCACAATTCCAGTTTGACGTCCAACTTCTAATGCATTCCAGAATCGATCCAATTCTCTTTTATGTCCATTTAAAGAATGAACAGTTCGAATTGAAGAGAATGTCTCTTCAGCAATTGCTCCAGCAACTGCATATGTTTCCTGTTCCACTTTTGTTCTTGTTGCCATACTTTTGCTCATTTTTGCTCCAGAAAGTACAATCAATGGAGCGAATCCCATCATAACGAGAGTCATTGACCAACTATAAAAGAATCCAACTCCATATCCAGCTAAAAATGCAGCAAACATCTGAACAAGAAGTGCAAACTTGTCTCCTAATCCTTCTCGAACTCGCTCCAAATCACTGTAAATTGGAGTTTTTTTGTGTGATCTTCCTATAAATTAATTGTATTACTCTGTTAATCTTGCCGTCAAATTTCCAGTCTGTTGTTTATCAAACCATTGAATTTGTTGTCTCAAGATTGCTTTCAAATAATTCTGTCTCAATTTGTGAACCAAATTCTCTGCATACGATTCGAAACATGCAATTTGAACATAAGAAGTAATGAACATCAAAACACCAAGTATCAAATAATAAATGCAATATTTGACAACTTCCGCATTGAATTCATCTCTGAAAAAAATAATGAAAAAAGTAAGATTAATGATAGTGTTCAACTAAACAAGGAACTAAAAATAACAGAGAGAAGAAGGTGTCAAAATGATAAGAATTGTATCAATACCTTCCATCAGCTGTTTTAATTCGTCAGACAGAAGACGTTATCATTTTGCGAGATACTAGATAATTATTGCAAAAGAAAAGAGATCATAGTTCTCAGAAAAAGAAATTTTTCTGCTAAAAGAATCTAATTATATATTCTACGGTGAGCATATTCATAGTGAAAAAACGGAGAGCTGAGTCAGAAGGAAACGGATTCAAAGCACCAAAAAACCAAGCAATTGAGAATCACGAGAGACTACTTTTGAAAGAGTTCAATGAAACAAAATAGAGCTTATAGTTTGAAAGAAGGTTCAAGAATCAATGCTAGATTTTAGTTATGTCATGTACACATCAAGAGTTAGTCATTATATATTTTGATGTTTGGAGTTTTCATGGGAAAGAGAAATATTGTAAAAAATGACAAAATTCACTAGAAATAAGAATAAGAACTAGACTATCTTATTTGAAAGTTTTTATTTCAGAATCGCCATGTCTTTCAGCTACTTTCACGTTTTCCATGACCTCTAAGATCTCAATTCCCTGTTTCATACAACCCTGTAACACTTGCTTTAAACTAACATTGAAATTGGTGCAAGTCCATTTGGATTCACATTTCCCACTCCGACGACAAAATCTGAATTTTGGGCACGCAAGAACACTGTTGTCATTCCTCCGAGAACTGAAAATAAAACATTCTATTGTTGAGAAAAAAGAGATAGATCACAACACAAATCATTTTGTATCTTTGAAAGTGATGTCATTTCGGAGAAAAATAAATTAAATTAATGGGATTGGTTGGATGCAGAATGTGATTTTGAGTAGTTTTTAGTTAATTTGGACAAGAGTGGAGATCATTTTGTGACAGATTCTCTATGGGAAATGACGTTTTAATGAGTAGAGTATGAACCTGATTACGGTAATCGTTGGAAATTTTTGAGAATCATATCATAAATTGTCGGGAATCCTATCCGGAATTTCATTAGTTGTGAGATTTCTAGCCGGCCAAAAAGTCTTAGCTCAACTCAAAATTCATTTCAAAAATTTGAATATTTTCACGACAATTCTTGGGTTAACTAAGGCTAATGTGAAAAACTAACCAATGGCAAGAAGTGGAAATCCAGCTCCATGAATAACTGCTGCAATTGTTCCAGTCACCAATAGAAGTAAATCCTTTCCACGTGTATATGAGAACAATCCATAATTTGTGAGTTTGACTGTTGATTCATCAATAGAAGAGTCACTTGAGTGAGAACTGAAAATTCAGAATTCAAAGTGGAATTACTTAATTTTTGTAATTCTCTTTCCTATATTTCCTAACAGTTCATACCGATTGAGAAGAGGCTTAGTCACCCAAGTGGGCTCGTTTTTTCGGCTTTTCATCAGTCAGAGTATTAGTCTGATAATACGTGATAAATGAAGAAAAGAATATAAAGAAAGGTTTCGGCTGGTTGGTTGACACCTGTGAAGATGAGGGGGCCGTCCTTTCTTTTAATTAAAAAAAGAATATCTGATAGAAAAATGTTTTGACTCCGCCCCTGCTTTCTTCTTTTCTTTTTCTTCTTCTTCTTCTTGTCTTTCGTCGTTCCTTCTGATCTTCTTGTTTTTAGGAAAGAAGGGTTAAGCCAAGAATACGTTGAATAGGTTTCCAGGCCAACGGAAGGATAAAATATAGAATCAGAGACGCAGGTGGCCGATGAGATAGATGATGAAAATTGATAGAAGATAGTAAAGAATAGGACAAGAATCAATTCATTGTTTTGCTGTTTCCCGCACTTTTTGTTGGAATAATAAGAATAAGGAGAAGAAGACGTAGACAGAGGAAGAAGAAGAAGGCGTCCTAAGATGACCAGTTGAAAAGAAAAAGTAAGAGAATAAAAAAAAGAAGGGTGCGCAGACGAAAAAACAAATAGAAAAAAAGAAGAAGAAGGCGGGTGGAACTGAGGAAAGAGATGAAAGAAACACCTCTATTTCTCTCTCATTTCTCTCTCATTTTGATTCGATGAGTTCTAAGCTTTGCTCATTCATTCAAAGGTCATCATCAATGTATTTAGTTCATACGACATTTGAGCACTGGGTTTTTTTTCTGTTTTAATGTTGAGGACTTTTCAGTGTCCTTCAGCTCAAACTTTCAGAAAAAATAATCTCAGTAAGTAGGTATTTCTAAGAACGTATTTCTAAAAAGATAAGTTTCAAAAGCTTTCATTCTTTTTTAGAACTCGTCCAGGGGAAATTGATAATTGGAAGCAGACGTCTTTTAAGTTTTTTCTATTAGTTGAAAAATCACACAAAAGTTGTAAGTGCAATAAGAATGTAATTTTTGAAAAAATGCGTCGTTGAAATACTTGGTAACTAATTGGTAGATACGAATTCAATAATCGTTTACTTTTTGTGTCCCCAAAACCACTGAATTTGCACGAATATGTTTTCCCGTTGGAGCTTCTAAAAATTTTTTTCTGCATATTCTAGTTTCGCAAATGATATTAGCGACTAGAATGCAATTACTCTCCAAAACTTAGTCTTATTTTATAAATAATGACTTTCAATAAACTATTAAATTGGGTTTATTGTAACTTTCAAGTATTGATTCAAAAAATGAAACCATTTGCAAACCAGACGTTGTTTCTTCATCTTCTCTAAATTTTTTTTTTCAAATATTTGCTTTTGAATTTTCATTTACTTTCGTTTAACAAGATCACTGGACGACTATTGTTGACTCTTTGTCTTTCCATTTGTCTTCAAAAATTTTCTCTGTTTTAAGAAAAAGAAATGGTATGATCCCATCAAAAAACCATTTTGTGTGGGCTGACTTATAAAATTCAATCAAAATTAATGGATTTAGGAGGTTTAAGACCACATGAAATAGACTAAGAATGTGTTTCGATAAACTTTGGAACAATGATCATACTGGTAAAAAAAAAGCAAAAGTAGAAGAAGCCAAATAATGTGACGAGGGAGAGGATAAAGTGTGCTCTTTGAAATCTCGTGAACTATTTGCTCAGCCAGATAGTCGATGAAATAAATGAAACTATTGGGATCATTAACCTATAAAGTTCAAATGTAATAGAGTACTTTGAATAAGGAGTACTTAGAAATGATTAGCATGGTTGGTTCATTGCTTTCAAACTGCCGGATCAGAAAGGTAGCGCTCAAGATTTAAAAATTTGGAATCTTTTGGTTCATTCAGACAGCTCAATCTCAAAATGCTTATAAAGGATTCTTCTGTGAGATGATAATGGAACTCAAGCATTCAGGCAGGAAAACGAGCCGAACTATTTTAATGCCCTTGTATTACAGATTCATTCGCTTTGCTGGTATCCCATACAATTAGAAGGACGCTATTGCTGCATCAGCTTTCCTTAGAAGCATATCCAGAATGTTTTCTTTTCTGCTCAGTTTTTTGCACTTTTGATTTAATCCAACTTTCGGAAATCGGGTTTTTTGTTAGTCAAGAACATCATGATGCTATCCAGAACTTTTCACACACGGGTAATTTTAAATTTAACCTCTTGATACTCAAAATTCTCCCGCCATAACCGATGGAAGTCATTATTTTGTATTGATTGTTTGTCTCTATACACATACACATAAATGAACTGATAACCGAATTATAGATATGGGAATGTTGGGTTAGAAATGGAATAAACTCAAAAAGAGCATACAAGTAATACTTACCTTAGACTGGTTTGACTTTTCCGATAATCCGGGGTTGCTAATAGAAGCGGTGTTTTCTCCGTGTCCTTTCCCATCGAATGAAGGTTCTTCAAATGGAAAATTAGGTTAGCAATAACAAAAAAAAGTTAGTTAAAAGGGTAGACAAAAGAACAAATATACGCTTGGCAGTAAGAAAGAGTGGTTAGATAAAAAAGGAAATAAAGTGAGGAGTTTGAGCAATTATAACTGGACATGCAGATGGACACAGAGAGAGTAATCGGTTGAATGATAACACAACGAGACACTGTTTTTGTGTACAAACTAGACCAATTGGGGGCGGAGTTTAGTTGTCACGATAACGGGACACAATAATCGATTGTAGTGTCATGTAGTTTGTAGTTAGTTTATTGAATTTGCACTTTTAAAAGTAAAAGTAATTATCAATAAAAGCGAGTTAAAAATTTTTGCATTGATGAATTAGAAAACATTCCTGTAGAAGTTAGAGCATGAGCTAGTGGGGAAACGAGTTGATCTTCGTGTAGTATTCTGGATTTGCTCCAACCTTTATAGCCCATTTCCAAAATTTATTTCATTGAAAACCTTACAGGAATTCTTTTCTCAAAACTACTCGGATAATCATGTTTTGTGTGTATCTATTTGTCAACGCACAACTCACAAAAGTGCATGTTATCAATAATGACGAATCAAAGAGTTCAAAATACAAACAGGAAAATATGAATTCTGAAAGTTGGATATTTTAAAATGAAAATGAAACACGTTCGATTTATCAGTAGAATGATAAACAATAGAATTTAAAGTTTCTTTTCCGAGACGGACTGTGCTCTGACGATGGCAATCATGCAAGTAAAATGCTATCATTGATAGACAGAGGAAAGGAAATTGAGAAGTTTAGTTCCTGATTGAAAAAGACGAAAAATACAGAATGAAAATGAACATTTGGATACCACAGAAAGAGAGCCATTTTGACACAGAAGAAGAACCGAAAACAGGTTCAAGGTTCTTCTTTTTTCAGCAGATGATATGATTGGGAAAGGTAGCAAGCAGTTTCAGAGTCTTAATTTCTAAATTGTGAGAGCTTTTATTATTCGAATCGAACACACAGACTGACACAGTTTTTGACATCCACTGACACTTTCAATTCTTTATCGTATCTTTGTCATCACAAAATACACTTATGACTTGTAACCCTTTGTTTGTTCATTTATCTTTGTTTTCTTTTTGTTATCTTGTCTGTAACTCACCGAACAGCATCTTTGAAGTCCTTGACAATTTCTTTCAGAAGTGATATCATAATACATGAAATAAAATAAAGAACGAATGGAATTGGATGAATAAGAGAGAGCTGTCATTGATTATCTATTCCATCCACACATTTTATGTTAATTGTTCTGTTGTTTTATGAAGCTATATGATAAACCTTGATTACAAATTGTTTTGACTCATAAAAGACAGCAATTGTTGACCAACGAAAGACTTTTGAAAATGATAAACCCTGATAGAATAAAAAAGTGGATCTTCATTTCAAATATTCAATTTTTTGATCCATTTATCACCCTTAAAAAGTTCATGCTCGTTTCCCAATCATCTTAGCTTTTCCCCTCATAAGCTGATCTCTTCCCAGAGTTGTAAATTATTCAGACTGTCTGCCCCGGTGGCCGAGTGGTCGAAGGCGTGAGACTTATGATCTCATTGGGTAATACCAGTCGCGGGTTCGAATCCCGCTCGGGGCAATAATGTTTTTTTTTATTTTCTGAGACTGAACCTTTCTATTAACATGAATAGAATTATTTTTTCTCATTTAGAAACTACTATCGATTTTCCAGGCTTTAATTAACTTTCCCTTTGAAAACGGTTTAAAAAATAAGGCTTCAAATAAACTTTTCCCTTCAGCAATGACGATTCTCTGCAGTAATCATTAGCAATTCGTCACTAATCGTTGAAAGTAAGAAAAAATCAAAAATAATACAGTTTCATAAATGTTTGAAAAAAAAGCGAACAGAGAAAAGAATAAACAATGTTTGAAAAATAAAAAAGTTTTTATTGCCCCGAGCGGGATTCGAACCCGCGACTGGTATTGCCCAATGAGATCATAAGTCTCACGCCTTCGACCACTCGGCCATCGGGGCATACAGTCTGAATAATTTACAACTCTAGCAAGAGATCAATTAATGAGGGTAAAAGCTGGAGGAGAGAGGGGAATGGAGAGGGTGATTAAGATGGATGTGAACATAATATGAAGATCAGATCTGAAAATCGGAAGAAAAGAAATGCTCGCAATTGATTCCTTTTGCAGTTCTTCTTCATTCGATACGATGAAGAATATAAGGACCACTTCGGCCACCGGAGCATACAGTCTGAATAATTTACAAAACTGGCAAGAGATCCCTTATTGAGGGGAAGAGCTAAGAAGAGTATGAAAACGAGCATGCGGATTAAGGTAAAGCTAATCATCGCAAATGAAGATGAAGAACTGAAAAAATCGCTGTTTAAAGACGATTATTTCGAAGTAAAGCAGCTATGACAATGACAGAGTTTCCTTTCTTTCGAGACTCTTTAAATTAACGATTTGTTTGTTTTAATAGGCTTACGATCTCATTGGTTATTATCAATTCTACTACCACCAGAGGATATTCTTTTTCTTTTGTTTTTCTGCCAACTTATTGCATTACCCTCGATCCCAAGGAATTAGAAGTTGAAAAGAGTTGAGCAATAAATGCTTATGTTTACACCCTTTTCCAGTACATGATCATCCCGCAAAAAAGTGTAATCCAAACATTGTAGTAGTCCGTCTTCGGGATAGAATGACCTCGTTCTCGCCCATAAACCGTGCGCGCATTCCTTTCTCGCCATCTGAGCTTTGTGTCTCTTCATTTTCAATACTCTCTCTTTATCACCGATCCGAAAAAGTACAGAAGAAATCCGAAAAAGAGAAAGGAGGTGACTGTGGAGAAGGCATACAACCGCATACGCACACATACAATATCAGATAGAAAAGTCACAGTAACCGTCTTTCATTTCTCTTCTCTTCTATCCACATCTCTTTCATTCTTTTGGAGAAATCAGGTCAAAAAGATGGAGACGACGATGATGATGAATGAAGAATGCGTCGGAGAAAAGAAAAAGAAGAGAAAACATAGAATAATCTGAAGACACAATGATTGCAACGATGAAAAACACACTTTCTTATCAAATTTATTGAAAGAGACACGAGATGCTTCGAAATCCGCCTGTTCCGGATCACTCGGATTTTCCAGAAAAGAGGAAACTAGATGATATGTTAGGATTTTTGATGATTCTGTAGAACAAGTATGAGCAAAGGAACTTATTGCGTTTCAGAGGGGGAAACTTGCTCTTTTAGATTTGTATAACGCAAGGAATGACATCCATCATCATGGATACAGTAGACATTTCAAATACGATGCTGTACCTTCACGCATATCAAAGTTGAGTGTTCTCAGGGCAGCCAAAAGATATTTGTTATTAGACACATCTTCAGTAACTTGATAACTGACCTGATCTCCGCAAAGCTGATATGGTAACTTGGTCGAGAGTAGGAGTTTTGCATGACTTTCGCATAACTTTGATTCACCAAGCTGTTAACTTATGGGTTCGAGATGAAAGTGTTTATTGACCTTTGTACAAAAACAAAGCCTATGAATTTTGAACAAAATGAATAATACAGAGTTGTTCACATGATTGATCGAATCACAAAAGGATGCCCTTCTAATAGAGATTAGACAAACTTTAGAAAGATTAGTCCAATATATTATTTTAGCTTTTCAAATTCACAGGAATTATGATAATAAATGACGTCATCGAATCTCAAAATCTTGATTAGCTGCTTCCGAAATTCTTATCTATTCAGAATTGCGATATTTTTGACAAATGGAGATCCAAAGAATGTTATGTATTTTATTCAAAATAGTAAGGTGAATTAGCAGTAGTGGCTTTTTTTTAATTTGAAAATGAAGTGATGTTACGGGATGGTTTGGTGAACCATGAATAAATGACCTCCTAGTTTGAAGATCTTTGAAAAGTGAAAAAAGAAAAGCAAGTAGTCAGAAGATTTTCGAAGGATTTTTATTTTAGTGCTTCAAAACGTTACTGTAGTTCATATATGACATGAAACAAATTCATATTGACATGAAATATATCTGGGAGCATTGAAACTGTTTTAAATACTACTAGCCTTAACATTCCTACCAAGACCAAAGAGGCATTTTTGTTTACTTCTATTTGTTTCCTATTCATGTCTATTCATTATGGTCAAACTCTTCTTCATCACTCACTTTTTTCCTTCCTAATCAGTGTCATTGTGATATCTTTTCCTGGGTGATTTCTCTCTTTTCTTTTACTCATTGTCACTCCAAGTTCTCATCATTCGTCTCGGAATCAAGTATCTTGTCTCTTGTCCGTCCCCTTGCCTGTGCCACCCCTAATGACCCAATTACCAAATGTGGTGTCCCATTTATCGGTCGGTGCGTTCAAACATAACTGCTATCCGTGTTGCTTTCTCCATTTATTTCTCTTGACGCCGCGCCCCGTGTCTTCACTGACCCCCTATCATTTTCACTTGGAGTGATTTCACTCGCGGTCATTCACCTCTTCTTATTCCCTTTCTGTTTGAGCAGAATACTTTCCACATGCCAATACATCTTTGCTGCCGTAACTCGCTTTTTGGGATCTATATCCGAAAATTACGCAACACCTTTTTATTTCCCCATCTCCTCCCTATTCTTCATCATGTTCATCTTCTCGTCACTCTCGGAATGTTATCCCCCACATTCATATTCTTTTACATATTCTAATCGCCCTTCCGTGTCCGTCGATCCAATCGTTTCCCTCTCTATTCTCCCCTTATTCTTCTCCATCCTTCTAACTCTTTTTGTCCAATGTCAGTCCGATTTCTCTTTCGACGCCTCCTCCAAATGTGTCACAAAAACGGTCAACACAAATGTCTCCAGGCGCCCCATACACAAATTGGGTCACGATTTTGGAACATTATCTCTATCGTCTTTAACCGACTTTTTGATCGACTTTTGATCGTGTTATGTTGTTTTTTCTTATATTCTCAGATTTTCATTATTCTTTCCATTACGTAATTGTTATTGAGACAATCTGAGGAAGGAATGTGGAGAAAGTTGGTTTGAAAGTGAGATCTGGAAATTAAATCAAACTTCTCCATTCCATTTTGTTAAAGACTATATCCAGGCTATTGTAGGTTTAGAAAAGGTAATCTGAACTTTCTTCTGTTTTTTCATCAAATGTTTATATCTTAGGGTACGTTAAACTTGAAAGAAATGCTATGAACATGTAATGAGATAAGGACAACTATTACCTTTAATAGAAGTGCGCCAAGTCCAAGTGTACAACCCGCGTATCATTTTTTTCACAAAAACAACATATTACACTTTCCTATCTGCTCTACCATAAACTTGATCCTCACTATCAGTTTACAAACAGCCTAATGACTCATCCCTTATCTTGTCTCTTTCAAAAAACAAATTTCATCCGGAATGAATGATCGAATGACCCGTTATTCATTTGGCTATTCATCTCATTTGACAAGACGACGTCATTCACTTTTTCCTCTCTTTTTATTATTAAATTCTCAGCTATTGAACGCACTTTCCGTTTCAAGTTTGAAACGTCGAGAACCCGCTAATTCTGCGCTATGAGATACAAGACGGCATGCGTTCCATCGACGTCTGATTCATGATTCATGCCTCGAGAATCCACGAAAGAAATATCCGGGAGCGGCGGATTTGCGGTTTCCCGACGGCTTCCCATCCTGAGGCTGGAACCGGTTTCTCGAAAAAAAGAAGTGAGAGGACAAGCAGCCGACAGGAAGGCGGAAAAAACTTGATGAGAATGAGATGACCTCTGGGGTACTTTACCGCGGGTATCCATTCCTTCAGGATCAAATCGTAGAATCTATCATCGCCTCATTCGGTGGTATACACCGACGTCTTCTTTCTCCTCTCACTAGGTTATCAGTATCGGTCATCTAACTCCTATCTGATCCGAAACGTTTGTACAGTGGCCTTCACCCCAACAGTCGGGGGAACATAAGTCACCGCCTCTTTTTCTTCACGGGACTTTACATCTCTGTAGTAATCTTATTTGGTCGAGTAGATAGATATCATGACGTGGCAAATGAGCTTTTCGTTTTCTTTCTTACTTCATTTTTCACACCAGTATTTCATTGGGCTTTCGTTTCGTTTCCGCCTGATATCTCATCTGGGTTGATGTCCAAAACTAACATCTTCTTTACGAAGGCGTCCCTTTCTTCTTCTTTTTTTCATTTTGTTCCGATGAAAGCATCGACTCCAAACAGCAAAAGAAAACTTTCGTTTTGAATGATTCACTTTTCATAAACTCGTCTTTTTCTCGGCAATCCCGTTGTTCACATTCGGACTTTCAATGTTTCTTTTTATTCATACTCTCCATATAAGAGATCCCACCTCTTATCCGTTTCTTTTCAGAAGGGCGCTTGGCGAAAAGACCGTCGTTTTGCAACACTCGACATCTTCACACTTTGACCAATGAAGGTCTCCGTGGTTCTCGCCCTCCTTGCGGTATCCGCTTTAGCAGACACCCTACGTAAGTTCATTTTTGAAGCTAACTTTAACTGATTTTTGATTCCTAAGATATTTTATATCTTTTTTAAGTTCTGAAATCTGAGAACATTTTCATCGTGTCCCTTTCTCTTAAGAGGTCTAAATTTTTCAGCATCAGTGACGATATGTCCTCCAGAAACGCAAACCATTTTCGTCCTTCAACACAACTCTACTGTCGGAGCTCGCATCCGAACTATTCCAACCTCAAATCTCGCTGAATGCTCCGATCATTGTGCCGCTTCCCTTGATTGTCAAGGAGTCGAATTCAAAGAGGGAAGCTGCGCAGTTTTCCGTGCTGGATCTGAAAAGGCCACCAAGGGTAGCCAACTTCTTACGAAGAGCTGTGTGAAGAGTGACCGTGTCTGCCAATCACCATTCCAATTCGACCTTTTCGAGCAAAAAATTCTTGTTGGATTTGCCCGTGAAGTCGTCCCAGCTGCTAACATCCAAGTCTGTATGGCTGCTTGTCTCAATGCTTTCGACACTTTTGGATTCGAATGTGAATCTGCCATGTTCTATCCAGTTGACCAAGAGTGTATCTTGAACACCGAGGACCGTCTTGACCGACCATCTCTGTTTGTTGATGAGGCTGACGATACCGTTATCTACATGGATAACAACTGCGCTGGATGTAAGTTTAAAGTTCTACAACAAAAGTTCTAATTGAAATGTTATTTAAGCTCAATGCTATCCACCGTACATCACTCAATACATCGCTGTTGAAGGAAAGCAATTGAAGAACGAGCTTGATCGTATAATTAACGTCGACCTCGATTCTTGCCAAGCTCTCTGCTCTCAACGTCTCTCTATCTCATCTAACGATTTCAACTGCAAATCTTTCATGTACAACAACAAGACCCGTACTTGCATTCTTGCTGACGAAAGATCCAAGCCACTCGGACGTGCTGACCTCGTTGCCACTGAAGGTTTCACCTATTTCGAGAAGAAATGTTTTGCCTCTCCAAACACCTGCCGTAATGTCCCAAGTTTCAAGCGTGTTCCACAAATGATCCTTGTCGGATTCGCCGCCTTCGTCATGGAGAATGTTCCATCTGTTACTATGTGCCTTGATCAATGCACCAAGTATGTTTCTGAAATCTCATCAAATACCCTTACCATGCAATTTTTAGCCCACCACCAGAGACTGGAGAAGGATTTGTCTGCAAATCTGTCATGTACTACTACAACGAGCAAGAGTGTATCTTGAACTCAGAAACCAGAGAAAGCAAGCCAGAGCTTTTCATCCCAGAAGGAGAGGAGTTCTTGGTTGACTATTTCGATATCACCTGCCACCTTAAGCAAGAGAAGTGCCCAACTGGACAACATCTCAAGGCTATCCGCACTATCAACGCTGCTCTTCCAGAAGGAGAATCTGAGCTTCATGTTCTTAAGTCATCTGCTGCTAAGGGAATCAAAGAATGTGTTGCCAAGTGTTTCGGACTTGCTCCAGAAAAGTGCCGTTCATTCAATTACGATAAGAAAACCAAGTCTTGCGATCTTCTCTACCTCGATGGGCACAACACTCTTCAACCACAAGTCCGCCAAGGAGTTGATCTCTATGACCTTCACTGTCTTGCCGGTATGTTTTCATATCATATTGTCCTCTTCTTTCTTTCTTCTCTAACCTCATGTCCCTCATGTTTCTTTCAAAAAACTTACACAATTCTCAGTTCCGAAGTCCAGCCTAAAACTTAAAAACCAACGAAACGCTTTATTTGTTTGTGTGTAAATTGTCTGTTTCTCATAGCTCTGCCTCTAGTCGAAAACGATTGCTCCGCCAACAAGGATGATGCTCTCTTCTCTCGTTATCTTCACACCAAACAACGTGGAATCCCAGCCAAGAGTTACAAGGTCGTCTCCCTCAATTCTTGCCTCGAAGTCTGCGCCGGAAACCCAACGTAAGAAGTCACACTAAATTATATTAATACATCATTTGTTTATTCTTAGATGTGCTGGAGCCAACTACAACCGTCGCCTTGGAGATTGCTCTCTCTTTGATGCTATTGATGATGATGCTGAGGTCAACGAGAACACTGACTTCTACAAGAATCTCTGTGTAACCAAGGAAGTCGACACCGGAGCTTCTGCTGCTGCCAATGTCCCAGAAACCAAGCACCGCGTTTCCGGAACTGTTGTTGAGGGCAAGGACTCAAAGTCTCAACTTCTTGCTGCTAAGAAAGTCAAGAAGCCAACAATCAAGAACACAGAACACCGTCGTGCTCCAGAATCAACTGTTCCAATTGGACCACCAGTTGAAGTTAAGGCTGAAGCTATTCAAACTATTTGCAATTACGAAGGAATAAAGGTTCAAATCAACAACGGTGAACCATTCAGCGGAGTCATTTTTGTCAAGAATAAGTTCGATACTTGCCGTGTAGAAGTTGCCAACTCCAATGCTGCTACTCTTGTTCTTGGCCTTCCAAAAGATTTCGGAATGCGTCCAATTTCTCTTGATAACCTTGATGATAATGAGACTGGAAAGAACAAGACAAAGAAGGGAGAGGAAACTCCATTGAAGGAAGAAATCGAAGAGTTCCGTCAAAAAAGACAAGCTGCTGAATTCCGTGATTGCGGACTTGTTGATCTTCTTAATGGAACATACAAATCGACTGTTGTTATTCAAACCAACAACCTCGGAATCCCAGGACTTGTTACCTCTATGGATCAACTCTATGAAGTCTCTTGCGACTACTCTAGCATGCTCGGGGGACGTGTTCAAGCTGGATACAACATGACTGTCACTGGACCAGAAGCTAATCTCATTCAGCCACGTGGAAAGATCGAACTTGGAAACCCAGTTCTTATGCAACTTTTGAACGGAGATGGAACTGAGCAACCACTTGTTCAAGCTAAACTCGGAGATATTCTTGAGCTCCGTTGGGAAATTATGGCTATGGATGATGAGCTCGATTTCTTCGTTAAGAACTGCCACGCGGAACCAGGACTCGCCGGAGGAAAGGCTGGAGCAGGAGAGAAGCTTCAACTGATCGATGGAGGATGCCCAACACCAGCCGTTGCTCAAAAGTTGATCCCAGGAGCCATTGAAGTCAAATCATCCGCTGTCAAGACCACCAAAATGCAAGCGTTCCGTTTTGATTCTTCCGCCTCCATCCGAGTTACTTGCGAAGTTGAGATCTGCAAAGGAGATTGTGAACCAGTTGAGTGTGCTTTGACTGGAGGAGTCAAGAAATCTTTCGGAAGAAAGAAGAGAGAAGTCAGCAATAACATTGAAGAATGTGAGTTTCAAATAATACACAAGGCAAAATTCATGAATTAATGTTTTCAGTCGAAACGAACCGCTATTTGATCCCAAGAAGATCACATGCCACCATATCCATTGTTATCATTGACCCACTCCAACAGGTATGCACTAAAGTGGGAATTTTTGGAAGATAGAGTATTCATATCAATAACTTTCAGGTGAATGAGCCAGTTGCCATGTCACGTGCCTCTACTCTGGATCTTCTTCGTGAAGAAGCTCATGAAGTTCAAATAATTGAAGAGGGATCAATTTGCCTCAACTCAATCACCGTCTTTGCCATTTTCGGAACTTTGGCTGTTCTTATCTTGGGACAAGCTGTTGTCATTGCTCACTATGCAGTTCGTCGGTTTTCGACGGAAAAGACTGCTTGAATATCTCTAAACTTTAATTTCAAAAGCCATCAACCTTTTTCCTCTCGTGCACCGCTCAATCATATAACTAATAACAGTAATTAATTAATAAGTCTTTGTTTTTGTTAAAATCACGAATCTATCTTTGCCCACCACTAGCACTATTTTTACGTGTTTCCAAAAGTTTTTAATTTTCCATTTTCCCCTTATCGAGGCCAAAAATTTTCTCCACCGATCCCCATCTCTCTTTTCTCCTTTTTCCTAGAGCTACAGTATCCACTGAAAACGTAAAAATTCATTGAAAATAGAGAAGTTCTATCTGTCGGGTACTGTAGAATCTTCATTTCTCAGTTATATTCTCTCCCTTTCCCTTTCTTGCTCCGTTTTATATCGTGTTTCCGTTTTCCCTGATTGTAGTACAACTTTTAAAATAAAGTTTTTGAAACAATTAAAGTTTGAATCAAGTTCATATAATTTCTAAGAACCCGCGGAATGACATAGAAAGACATACATGTAAAGGAAACCGAATATGAGTAAGGTATTGTAAAACAGGAAAACTAGAAACAGCTAAAGATTGTCTTGATTTGACAGAGGTTTTGACTTGAAATTTACTCGTTCGTCGAAAGAATCGATGATACAAAGTAATTGATCTGCATTATAACGTTTGAGGCGATCTGGCTGAAATCATTATCATTATACAAATTAAACTATAGTTCTTTACCTCAAGTGTCAAATAAATTAAATCCACATATATTGTCAAGAGTTCATTCTCGTTGTTACCAGTTGAGAATATCTTCGTGTCATAATTTGGTCGACCTGGAGAAAGAATATATGAAGCGTTTCAATTTTGAATCTTACAGAAGCACACTCCCGTCGAATTGTTGAAAGATCGTTGTATACAAGATTTACAGGCTTCTTGTGATGTGCAATGACGACGAACATGATCGAATCCGAATCGAAGCGACATTACCAAGTGATAGTAGTCAGCAGGAGGAATCTTTTCTGAGATTGTTACTCTCAAACCTTCTTTTCTAGCCATCTGGAACAATAGGACAATTATCTTTTTTTTAAAGAATATCAAAAAAGTACATCTTCTAACGTTTCAGATCCGAGTAAAAAAGCGAGATTCATGATGTTCTCACTCTCATCCTTTGGCATGAAAAACGGATGTTTTGCAGAAACCAGTGACAAAAGAACTATTCCACACGAAAATATATCAATAGATGGATTACACAATCCGAGACCGAAAAGAAGCTCAGGAGCACGAACTCCAGGGGTCCCAACCTGGAAAAAACTAAATTTTAATTGAGCTAAATGATTATTTTTACGCACTATGTGATAGTTTTCTCGTTTTGGTTTCGACCTACAAAACATGCAAGGTGAGGCTGTATTTTTACACGAATGACATTCTGGTTCTCTTTCCATAGCGGCTACTGACTGACTCTGAAATATTATATATGGGCCACCTAAATTTACAGACAACTAACTCTGGAGCATTCGTTACTTGAACGGTCAACAGTCGCGAGCCCGAAATCCACTAACCGAAACCTGAATTAGAGAAGATAAAACACTTCTTCGTTAATTGTCAAACCTATTAGTTTGTGGTGAGTACAGAAAGTTAGAAAGCTTAATGTCTCGATGCACATAACCGTTTTGGTGAAGATATGCAACTGCTGAGAGAAGATTCCGGAAATAAAAAAGTGAAAAAGCCAGTTCTTTCTTCGCCTGGTACAAGAGTTCCGTTGCCGTGCAATGTGGAAAATACTCAAGAACAAGTGCAACGGAGCCATTCAAATGGTAGAAATCGTAAAGTTTGACTATGTTGAAATGTCCTCCTAATTCGGATAGCAGTTCTAATTCGATCGACAACATATTTACTTTTTCTATTCGTCGTATTGCTTTAATCGCTCGATTTTCTTGAGTTGTTCGGCATTTTGCACTGATTACAGTTCCGAAAGAGCCTGGAAATAAATGCCTGTATGCGTAATTATTTAATGAGTTCTATTTCTTTTGTAGTGATTTTTTAGAATTTTGATGTGCTGGAATTAGTTCAGCTATTTATAAGAAAATATGGCTTACCTTCACCTATTATGTGTTCCAACAACTGATATTTTCTCCGAAAACTAGGTTCATTAAGCACTGGACAGTTTTCTTCCCATATTCTGATCTTCGCCGATTTTAAGGACATGAACTCCGGACTGGAAAATCTGCATTTATATTGGAGAAATACGTTTTGGGGAAAAATCGCTTGCGCGGAGTTAATTTCTTAAGAAGACCGTGAGAACTTCAAAAAAAAAAAGATTAAAAAATCCACTTTCAAAACTTGCGCCAAAAATTGGTTGATGGCATTTTTGCGTACGAAGCGCTTTAAATTACGCGCATTTTCTGTTGTTCATCAAAATTTTTGTTTTTTCCTTATTCCCAGTTATATGAATTGGAATGAATCAATGCTATCACCATTTTGATACCTTTTAAGTTGTAATCACCCCAAAAAAAGAACGTAAGAGTTTTCTTGCGTTTTTTTTTTCGCAGTCGTTTTCCCTTTCATCCTTCAACTATAGAGTATATTAACTTGACGAATGTTCTCGTTATCCTTGCGAAACCCTACTTTTAGAGTGCAGAAGCTTCGAAATCATTAACATATGTATTCTTTGAGATCCAGATTGGTTTCTGCTCACTCAGCATTTTTTCTAAAAACCAAGGTTACATTGGTGAAGAATTTTTGTGTAAATAACCCCGTTTGATTGATAGTTGAAGCCAGTTGCTTATCCCTTTTATTTATGTTGCTCCGTTTCTTCCACACTCCGCTTCAAACACTCCCTACCGATGAGTGAGTGATACATGTTTTTAAAGTGACAAAGCGCGTTGTCCTTGTAACCATGGAGAATTCTCCCCGAACTCCACCCTTTCACGAAACAGAGAGTCCAAGACTCTCATGCCGAGGTGCTCTAATTGCGTGCGCCTTTTTGCCTTTCCCATCTCTCAATTCGCTTGCTCTTGTCGACGACGTCCTCATTGCACGCCTGTCTTTCGCTGCTTCCACTTTCTCGTTGGGTGTACATAGTTTTCGCTCTATGACCAAAACACGAAATTCTAGCGAATCAAAAGAAAATTATCACATTACTTTTTCAAATTGACGAGTTTTGTCTCGCTCTCAATTCTCTTTGATTCGTGTTAAAGTTTTTTCAAAAGCGTTACACATTCAATCAGGTAAGTGCTCGAATTCTAATAGCGTACCGCTTCATCTCATTTCGTTTCTTTTTTCTCGTATTCCGTCTTTATATTTTGCATGAAAGTTCCAGCCTTCGTTGCTTCCGATGTGGCTATGTCTCCCAGTTTTTTTCGCTCACACTCATTCGACCTCTTTCTCTTCCCTCTCCTATACACACCACACTCGATTAAAAAGCCGGTGGGGCGAAAGTGTTCTGATAGGAATGCCATTTCGTTGAGACGCAGGCATCTTATTCCTCTGCGTCTCTGCCCGATGTCTTGGACTGCTTAGTTTTCAAAAAACGTGCGCTCTCCACGTCTCACCATCGTTGCCGTAGTGGTCATATTCTTGGCCATCATCTGACACCGTGGAGTTTTATTGTTTCCATTTCAGAATATAAACATTTTATTCCGATCGATTATTGAAACTCTACTATTGCGATTATATGTTTCTGTTTTTGTTTTGTCAGTTCTGTTTTCCATTTCTTTCATCGTTTAGATTATTCTGTCTCTTCTATTCATTGTTCGTTTTGGGGTCAGCAGCATTGAACACGTGTTGCGCTTCGGTTTACACTGTAAAGTACATTTTTGAGTTTCTTATATTGAAGAAAGCAAACATGCCGTGCAAGAAACTGTTTCTCCTCCACTCTAAGCACTAGAGAAACTGAACTGATAACGCTAGAATGTGAACACACTCTTTGACTCTCTATTTCGCTTTGTATTGATCTGTTAACATTCGATTGATTTCAGTTGAAAATGTCGGAGAAACATAGCCTTCTTCAAGTCACTCCAAATCGGGAACTCGTTTTCACTGGACCATTTTCCGATGTGGTTACTGCTCACATGACATTGAAAAACACTACAACCAATCCAGTTTGCTTCAAGGTGAAAACGACAGCTCCAAAACAATATTGTGTGCGCCCCAACTCTGGTAAATTTTACTAATCTGGAAAAAAAACCTTGAACGTTTTGTAGGCCTCCTGAAAACTGGAGATTCGAAACAAATTACTGTGATGTTACAACCACTGGATGGTATTCCGTCGGATGCTGGCCGTCATAAGTTCATGGTCCAATCTTGCGTTGCCCCAGCAGAAGATCTCCAAGATTTGGAAGCTATTTGGAAGATAGTCGATCCGGCCGAACTCACTTACAGCAAGCTAATGGTGACATTCGTGGATAAGAAGAATCCAGCTTCCGGAGACGATAAGACATTCACAATGAACGGACACGAAGAAACATTCGCGTCTGCTGGACACGCCCAGTGAGTTCAAATCTCATGCAAACATTCAGAACTAAAACTTTTTCAGAGAATTGGGAAGCTCTTTTGCTGCTCCACACTCGCAACAGGATGGAACCGTCGCTTCACTTCGTAAATCATTGAAATCTACAGTCGACGAGAAAGAAGATTTGCAAAAGAAAGTTCAAGGCTTGGAGCAAGAGATTGAAGTCATGATTAAGGTCTTTAAAGTGTATCAAAATCAATATCAAACAGCTTTTTCCAGAAGAATCGTAAACTTCAGCAATCACAGTCAGATGGAGCACTTGTGGAGGGAACATTCCCAACATTGCAAGTAGTTCTTCTTGCTATCGCTGCTCTTCTCATCGGACTCATCCTTGGTCGCCTTTTCTAAATCTACCCACCTTCCCGGTGGTTCTCTTTCGCTTCTTGCTGCCACTGAACATTTATACTTTTGACGTCAAAATTTTTTTTAACTTTAATCCTTCATTCCCAGTCCATATTTGTTCCTTTCTATTGATAAGCCGCTGGGAATAACATCTAACTTTTTGTATTTGGTCGCAGCGCGCAATTTAATTCACAGTTCGACACGCTTCTCAGCTCCTTCACTTTTGGTTTCCTCATTTTCCAACTCTCTAGACTCGGCGAGTTTTCTAGTGAGTACCCTGTTTGAATCACCCGGTAGACATCCGCTATGATGTATCGTAGTATATGTGGTACCCTTACTTTTCTTCCCGTTCACTATCATTTTATTTATTTCTTCCCCATCCCATATATTGTATGTGTAACAACCATAGATTCAAATGGCCGCTTGAGTTCCTGTTCCCGTTTTAAAACCGCGTAGAGCTTAGCGAAATCATCTGGCAGACCGTCCTCTTTTTGAATCACTTGATTTGTATATGGCAAAATAAAAATTAAAAAAAACGAAATAATGTCCACAGTACATATCCCTTATGTGGCCGTAAAGTCTCGGAGATTTTATTTAATAAAAATATGAACAAAAATTTATTTCCAAAGCCACAGAATGTCTGGAAAAAAAGAAAAAGATGACATGGCAAACGTCGAATTCGAGTCGTCAGAAGAAGTTAATGTAGTCCCTACATTTGATAAAATGGGTTTGCGAGAGGATCTTCTCCGTGGGATTTACGCATACGGTTTTGAAAAACCGTCTGCAATTCAACAAAGAGCTATTCCTTCCATCCTCAAAGCTCGTGATGTCATTGCACAAGCTCAGTCTGGAACAGGAAAAACAGCAACTTTTTCAATTTCTGTGCTTCAATCTCTTGATACACAAGTTCGCGAGACGCAAGCTCTTATTCTCTCACCAACCAGAGAACTTGCAGTTCAAATTCAAAAGGTTTTTCATAATGAGTAGTTAACATTAACCTAATAAATTTTTTAGGTTGTTCTTGCTCTTGGAGATTACATGAATGTTCAATGCCATGCTTGCATCGGAGGAACTAACCTCGGTGAAGATATTCGAAAACTCGACTACGGACAGCATGTCGTCTCTGGAACTCCTGGCCGTGTCTTCGACATGATTCGCCGTCGTAATCTTCGTACACGCGCTATTAAGCTGCTTGTTCTTGATGAAGCCGATGAAATGCTCAACAAAGGATTCAAAGAGCAACTGTACGACATTTATCGTTATCTGCCACCAGGTGCACAAGTTGTTCTCCTCTCCGCAACACTACCACACGAGATTCTTGAAATGACCGCGAAGTTCATGACGGATCCAATCCGAATCCTCGTAAAACGTGACGAGTTAACTCTTGAAGGAATTAAGCAATTTTTCGTGGCAGTGGACCGTGAAGAATGGAAGTTCGATACTCTCATCGATCTTTACGACACACTCACAATTACGCAAGCTGTTCTCTTCTGCAATACTCGTAGAAAGGTTGATTGGCTCACCGATAAAATGAAAGAAGCGAACTTCACTGTTTCTTCCATGCACGGAGATATGGAGCAAAAAGACCGTGACGAGGTGATGAAGGAGTTCCGCGCAGGGACTACGAGGGTCCTAATTTCGACAGACGTTTGGGCTCGTGGATTAGACGTGCCACAAGTTTCTTTGGTAAGGAAGCCCCTCGTCCTTCTCGTTTTATAAATAATTAGGTAAAAATTCAGGTCATCAACTATGATTTACCAAACAATCGTGAGCTGTACATTCACCGTATCGGTCGTTCCGGTCGTTTCGGACGTAAAGGAGTAGCCATCAACTTCGTGAAGCAAGATGATGTCAGAATTTTGCGAGACATTGAGCAGTACTACTCTACTCAAATCGATGAAATGCCAATGAACATCGCTGACATTATTTGATTTACATACTTGTATCTTTTGAACTTGTTTCTCCCATTCTTAATTTTTCATACAAACTTATGAGAACATGTATTTTGTTCTACTGCCATGTTTGCTCTTCAGAAATCCTTGATTCAAAATCACCAAAAATGCAATCAAACTTTATGAACCAGCTATTCCTGAGGTAAATGTGGTAGTGATAAGATGGACGTTCTCATAAGATATAACTTATTACTTTTCAAATCAATATTCAGACCTTGTTTAAAGATGATTATTTCGTTTAAGCTGTTTTTTTTTGACATTTCGAAGATCTCTTCATTTGCACCGAAGATCCTCGAATTTCAAAAGAGATTTTCATTTTTCAATAATTTGAATAAAGCATACATGAATGTTGAATGTTCCAATGTATCAGAAAACTGTCAGCAACTTCCCTTGGTATCGAATTTTAAATGAGTTTTAACGTGAACGTGAACCAAGTCATTTCAGAGAACCTATTCTTCGTGGGTTTTGTTTTATCTGCGTGTGATAAATATTATTAAGTTTCAAAGAATTTCTAGAATAGCTTGTTTCCACTAGCCTCTCTTATGGTCATAATCACTATACTGCGATCTCCAAGCCGAACACTAGACTATTCTTTCTTTGACAAAATAGGGTGAGAAGAAAGATATAGAGAACGTAGGAATATGGAGACGCAGATACTGAGCGAGAAGTCACAGAGAGCCGCAACCGCGTGCTGCGGTCCACTCGTTCAACACTGACCGGCCTTCTCTCAAAAAGAGGAGAAGCTGTCGACAAAAAGCTCGGAAACATATCTTTTATAGAGTTGATGTTTCCTCTGCGTGTCTTTTAATTTCCGGTGTGTAGTAGTCCAAGCTAAAAAATAATGCAGATGTTGTTCTCATCCTCTTTCATTCACGATTCTTTCAAATATCTATTCCGCTCTTCTAAAACGTTTCAAATTGTGCAGAAAATTTATGAGCATTTGTTTTCTTCGTCCTCTTTTCTCTGGGACCTCCGTCAAGCAGCCTTCTGAATATTTATGAGTCATTTGTATCGAACATGCTCTGGTTGAAGCTCTTGTCTCGTAACCCTCTATTAGATATCCAATTTAATGGATAATGTATTTTAGTCTTTTGAAGAAGAAGTCAGAGAAAATTTTTATTCTGCATTTTGTAATTAATTCCTCATATATTACAAAGCGGATTACTACGATAAGTTTCCAAATATTTTCTCATTCAACTGAATTCATCTTCAGTTGTTTCTGTAATTAATCGCTGATCATTTTAATTCATTTGTAGTCAGTCCGTTTCGTTATTGTTTCTTCAGCTGACTCTTATTTTTTTGAACAGCCTAAGGGACCAGGAATTGATTGTTTAGAAAAATGCCAATCGCTAGGCAACCATGGTCGTTAAAGTCTTCTCCTTCCTTTCATTTTCTGAATTTTATCATTGCTTTTTGCTTTTTCTTATTTTTATCTTGTGAAATTCCGAATTGCAAAACATGTTTCAGGGTCGGAAGGAAGCTGCTGTCACGCTAATGGGAGGCAAGCCACGGTTCAGGCGAGATCGATGAGTTAACAGACGACTAATTTTTAGGTATCGGATTTTCCAAAGAAGTATAACTTCACAATACTTTTCAGTACAATGTCAGTGTTCATAAGAACAAAAACAAACTGCTGCGGTCGATCATGGTGTGTACGAGATCCTTGTGGTATAATGTGTGCTGCTGTTACTTGGATGTTGATAGCCTACGGACAAATTTGTGTTTTTATGGTGATGCTTTACTCTTGGGAACAGTATCCTATCCATACTATATTCAACTTCGTCATATTTGAGACATTCAGTGCCTTAGCAGTAACTAGCCACCTCAAGGTTTTTATTCGTGACTATTACTCATTTCATAACTTCTTTTTTTTTGAGACGATGCTGACTGATCCTGGAGCTGTTCCCAAAGGAGATTGCACAGATGAAACAGTCGAAAGAATGCAACTTTTGAATGGTCAAAGCACCATTTACAAATGTCAAAAGTGCTCCAGCATCAAACCAGATCGGGCACATCATTGTTCGGTTTGCGAAAGATGTATACGAAGAATGGATCATCATTGCCCATGGGTTAACAACTGTGTCGGGGAAGGCAATCAAAAGTTTTTCGTGTTGTTTACGGTGAGTTCTTTGAGATTAAAATAGAAGTGAACCAAATTTGCAGATGTACATAGCACTGCTTTCAATGCATGCTCTCTATTGGGGCGTGTGGCAATTCGTTTTGTGTGTTGGCGCAGAATGGCAAAGCTGTTCATCTTTGACACCGCCTGGAACCACCTTGCTTTTGATTTTTCTCCTTTTCGAATCAATACTGTTTGCCATTTTCACTGCGGTTATGTTCGGAACACAAATTTCATCAATTTGTAATGACGAAACCACGATAGAATCCATGAGAAGGTTATACTTAACTAAGAGCTCTTCTTTTGATAATTCATCTTTTTGCAGTCGAAATGCAATGATGGACGATGAAGAACGACAACGAAATAATTCATGGAAAAACCTTCAGCTTGTATTTGGTGGGCCTTTCGGCCTCCGATGGTTCAACCCTCTAGCAAACCCGTTTGTTGCAAGACCTACTTTCGAATATTCTGTTTGATTCCTCGAAATCTGTTCTATTCACATTCGACGTCTTCAAAAATTATAATGTCTCCAATCAAAAAAATGTTAAAACGGGTTGTCAACTCTTTGTTGTATGTGTTTCTGTGGTTTCTCACTAGTATATAATCCAATTCTTATAACGCTACTTATCTTATTTATTAAGAACTTTTCCGATAACGAGTTACTTTGTTTTCAAATTACTGTTTTTTTCCAAGATTTTTTGTGTGTATCTCATCAATTTTTATCGCACCCAATCTGAATTGCATAGCATGAAAATAAATAAATGTTCTTTCTTTCCTCAATTTCCACATTTTTTGTACATTCTATGTCTTCATTCACTTCGGAAGAATATTTCTCCCCACAACCAAGATTAATTCAATATATTTTGTTAAGAAAATGGCTCTAGAAATAGCAAAGGATGGGGGTATATCTCGTCCAAAAATTCTAGACCGTATTCTCAAGTTACGGAAAGTCGCATTAATCCTTGCTTATGTAGGTTTATATTTTTCTTCACAATGGTTATTCGATCCTGTTAATATGGAAGTCACAAGGTTTTTGTCTTTTGTCGAAAGTTCACATCATTATGAGTTTTCAGAATATCAGAACATTCATTAATGCCCGGACTAGTAACTCCAAAATTTGACAAAAGTGGAATAGCGATTCAATTATACAGACGGCTCAGTGATCTTCCAAAGTGAAAACTATTCTTCGAACTTAACAATATATCTTAATTTCTCAAAGCATTTCAGAACGAAATCTCAGCAACAATTTATTCAGGATGTCTTCTCCAATTTTGGTTTACAGTCCTTCACTCAAAAATGGAAATCAACTGTTGCCGGTTATCCAGTGAAAGGAGAGAATGTTTATGGCTTTATTCGAGGCCACAGGAACGATGGTGCAGAAGCACAGCTCATTGTTGTACAGCTAGGAAAATCAGAAAGTGCACGAAGAATGATCTCAAGGATGTTGGCTTTCGTAGATTATGCGAAAGACCAAGTGTACTGGGCGCGAGATTTTGTTATTGTTTTTGTTGACGGAGGTGATGGTAAAAAATCAACAGAAAAAGCTGCATTTGCGCTGGATTCATTTTTGCTGAAATATCAAAAAATTGAATCTTTGAATTCGAAACAAGTGAAGAATAAAACAGTTATTGCTGATGAAGTTCAAGCTCAAACTGGTGCTCTAATTGCTGGAGTGGTTTACGACTTATCTGGAATGTCTGTAAAAGGACAGCATATAGTGAACATCCAAACTAATGGCTTGAATGGTCAGCAAGTTAATCTAGATGTTTTCAACGGAGTTGTGAAGATAGCTGTTTCGAAGCATCATTCCAAAGTAGCCATATTCGGGACTATGCACCGGCACACGGTAAGTATTATGAAATATATAGTTTATGATTCATCGAAACGAATTTCAGAGTCCCTATCAGAGCTACTCTCCTTTTGCTGTACCAATACTCGCTGTTTACACACAAGCTTTCGTTTCAATCGAAGGAATTCATAGTGTTATGGGTAAATATGGAGTCCAGGTAATTGAAAATTGAGTAGTTTTGACACGAATATCAGACTTGATTGCTTTTTCGGCAATTCGTCAATAGGCACGCCCTAGAACCCAAAAGCCGCCATTTGTCTTCAAATTTTCTGAGAGTGAAGTTGACTAGTTTCGTCATTTTTGGACAAACGTCGTCTAGGATTAGGTGGTCGCGAATCTCATATAGAAAAGTGCTCATTTTGCCGTCGTAAAACTAAAAGACGCCGTCCCTCTTCTTTCCTCCATTTTCTTCTACACTCAGCTTTCATTAGTCATTCGCTCAGTGCATGATACCCAATTGCACTGATGCAATAGAAACTAACAACTTATAATTACAGATTTGAAGACCAGAGATTTTGGTTTTATTTGCATATATATTTTTGCTCTTTTCCCCTCCAATGTAGCCTTCCATCTCCTGCTGTTTTCAGGGTCTGACTGTTGGATTGAGCTACGATTATAGTGAGCGACAAGCTGGCCAGTTCATCGAGGAGGTGTCTCGTATGTTAAACAACGTGCTCGAAAGACTTCACCAGAGTTATTTCATGTGAGTTGCACACTTGTGTTTTTAGACTCAAATGTGTTCTTTTTACCAATTTTTTTAAAACTAGAACGTTTTTCAAATAGTGTGAGAATTATTCTAGTAGTTTAGCTTACTTGTTCCCAATTTCATTTCAAATATTCCGCTTGTTCAGGTACGTTCTCTCCGATGACATGCACTTCTCTTCCATCGGATTCTATTCAATCACACTAGGAATCCTTGTGTCCCCTCTCTTGCTTTCTATATATTATGAATGCAAAAAGAACTGGACATGGAGTCCTGTTATGAGCTATTTCGTCAGCCATTTTATTGGGTTTGTGATCTACTACGCATCCACATGGATCTTCAAAAATGTTGGCACTGAAATCGTGTTTCAATCGAATTTTCCGTTTGTGGGCGTAGAAGGATGCGCTGGACAGCTCTCTCCATCATATGACATCACCAGCTTATTCACTGTTCTCACTTGTATTCCAGTTGGTCTCATATACTTCTTCCAGTCAGTAAAAATCTTTTTGAAATTAATTTATACCTGTTCAATTTTGTAGACGCCCAGCATCAGAAGAGCATGTGCCAAATATTCGTGTATTATGTCTTGCGGAGTCAGCTATCATCGTCTGCTGCACTGGTCTCATAAACTATGGTCTTGGGGTGATGACTGCTGCCGCTGTCATCCCAATCCTGATCTTAATGACGTACGAATCATCTCAGAGGTGAGCATGAAAACCTGGGTTGTAGTGGCGTGATCTGGAATGATATAGGTACATTTAAACGTACTCACCGTTTGTATTCCATTAAACGTATGACGAACGTGAGTCGGCAGTGAGATTCGAAAAAGGGTTGTAATTGTAGTAACCTGACTTGGGCGTTGACCTCATGAAAATCATTATTGTAACAAAATCATATTGCAAGATCTCGAAGAATAGTAAAATAAAATTTTATAAACTAAACTAGGAAATGCGCATTTGGAAAGTAAGAAAGAGTAAGAGCGATTCACTTGTAGCATTACAACTACAAAACTACCGTTATACTAATACTAACTTGCTTTAGCTTCTACTAATGCTACAAGTTTCACTATACTAAATCTGGGATTATATTATTTCAGAGCTCGAAGTTTGTATCGCTCAGGAGTTTTATGCATCCTCAGCCCTATCGGAGTTATCTCGTTGTTGATTTGGAAAATTCCTGGGTTTTTCGGAGGTCTCATCCCAGTTACACCGTACACCTCATTACTAGAGGTTCCCGCATCATTCATCACCACCATGATCAAGCACGACGTCGTATTCGGATCATGGCACTTTTTCCTCGTATGCTGTGCTGGCTGGCCAGTTTGGACAATGTTATTCGCGTGTGCACTGCCTTACGATTTGGAAGTCGACCGAAACATTGAAGAACAAGACAATGACGCTACTCCACGGGATTGAAAACTGTGATATCAATCGACAATGTATAATACTCGTTACATTCCTATGCTTTACTTAATTAAACTTAAACATATTATTTATTTGTCTTAAAATAACTTTCCTGGGATGAATAAAATGTGAATCAACGAATCACACTATATCAAATAGCTCATCATCTTCATCCTTTTACATCGACCTATTTCTTAACCCCTATAGAAGAGAACAAGTGGGTTTTGGTCTCAAGTGCGATAATTAAGGAAATCTGGGGATGAAAGAAGCAATTCCACCCAAAAAGGGATGTTTGTAAATACTCATCAACCCTGAGGCTATAGTCGTGTGTACTTCTAGAATATTCTTGAAACATTTTCTAAATCTGATGTATGCCAAAATAATCATAGGTGTAGATGATTTCAAACGGTGTAGGTGACATCATTTAGAAATATTTCTTTTTAAACTTTCCACTATATAGATGCAGTAGTTTGAATGATGCCCTAAACAAAAAAACCTTTTTGTCTTCAAATAAAATCGTTCGAGCATTTTTCATTCTCTCTTCACTTACCGTATTCCAATTATGTCTTTTGAGATTCCACGAAAGTGGAACGAGAATGAGAAAACAGTGTACCGTTAATTATTTCTTTCATTTATCCAGAATTTAGGCAGTAGACAAAAGGCTGATTTATTGAGACAAAAACGAAAACAACTTTTTCATAAAAGAAAGCCAATCTGATTTTGTTTTTTTAACGGAAGCTTCGAAGTTTATCAAGTTCTAAAATCACAGACGAAATTGTTTTAACAGTTTTTAAACTAATTGGGAGGTGTCTGCTGACTCAACACTTTACACATATAATGATGATAAAGAGGTCATCATTACTACACTGATACTGTATGTAGGCGTCGAGTGACGTGTTCCCATAGATCAAGATCGAGAAGTTCAAAATTGAAACGAGGAAGGTTTATTTGTTCATTCATTCAATGATTTCCATTTTCGTACATAATGTTTTTTAATTTACAAGTGTGGGCCCATTCACTAAGTGTTCTGAAATCCGATCTTTATGTTTTTGTTTTACCATTCTCTTTTTAAAATTGCTGTAACTTCAATCTTACGCCTCCAGAAGTCGATACTGTTTATTCCTGTTCCCGGATGTAGTTTTTGATAGGATGTAGTCTCTGGTTCATAAGGTTACAAGGTACACGTGTTCCGCATGCTCTTTTTTCTTTTAACTGATAACATTTTATTCGTAATAACTCAGTAGGAAGAACAGATTTGTTTACGTTGACAGTTTCATACCCGCAGTTGCAAAAACTAACTATTTGTTGTTATTTTGTACTGTACTTCAGGTTTACTTGTGAAATGTCCTTCTACAGTATGTTGTTTTCTTTCTATATACTATAGTTATTTTCATAACAAAGTTCAGTCACAATATCCTATAATTTTGTCTTCTGAGTCGTTCAGCAATTCGCCAAAAGCAGTTCGACTCCACACCCTGCCTGAGAAGAAGAAGAAGAAGAAGAAGAAGAACTACTAGTTCATCTAAGAATGTCAATCGTCAAATGACGAAACAGTGTTATTTCAGTTCATTTTGAAGAAGACGTCATCGAATGACACCCCCATTCTCTTCATCATCTGAATCGTTTTATTCCCATCTTTCTTCACTAATGGGTCGCCTCTTCTTTCCACTCTATCCTCCTCATCGGAAGCTATGGACCAAAATCTTTTTCAATGTAATTTCATCCGAGAACGTGAGAATTCTTCATTCTCTTCTTCTTTTCGTCTCCTCATTCTTCCGTTTTATTTTTCAAAATTAAAACTAATTTTGTGCTTTGCTTTGTACGACCTTTTATGATGAAGAATCGTTTCGAATTTCTAGGATTAGGGATGCATTTTTTAGTGGGATTCCTGCAGATTCAACGTAGGCGCTCATCCCAAAAATGATATAGTTTCTGTTTGAAATCCCGCCTACTCAGTAGGAGAGAGCTCGGCTTACTCTACAAAGAGTATATCTCTCCAGATGAAGATAGTGGGCGGAGTCAATGAGATGAGCCTACAATTTGGACTATAAAGTATCGGACTGAAATGGAAAACAAAAGACACTCCCATCGTTTGAAATGACGAGTCATTTTTTGAATCTGAGGTGACTTCTCCCTCATTTGACCTAGTAGATCATCACTTTCTCTGAAATCACTCCTTCAGTTTCTGTTTTTCAAAAAATGATGTAACCCTCTTTCTTCCTCTCCTTCTATCAATTTTTTCATATATGGTTTTCAGTCTGACCATAAAGACAGATTATTATTGAATCTTGTGAATTCATTTGACTTCTGAATTTCAAATCAAACTGGTCAGAACTGGCTCATGAATACAATATGCTTGGTAGAATTGTATCTAAAAATTCGTCTTCAACTAGTCTACTTTCAGTACATATTACATTCTAAATAAGGAATACATAACCTAAACTCAATCAACTGCAGTAGTTTATGATACTCTCTAAATATGTGTTTTCTCCATTGTACCTGTTTCTTGAACGGTTTCCAGTACTTCTCTCAATAACTCTTTTATTTATTACAGCAAGAAACTTGAAAATGTCAAAGATCTTTTCTTTATTTGTTCTTCTGTCGCTCCTCTGCAGTTTCTCCACAGCAATTCCTCTTCGGAGTCTGGTGAGTTGTGGTAAAAACTGTTGTGTACTGTTATCTTTACGACACTTTCACTTTCCTGAACCTCACGGTTTCGTTTTTGCATATGTGACCACTCTTAAAATGTGGCTGAGTGGTCTAGTGGTATGATTCTCGCTTAGGGTGCGAGAGGTCCCGGGATCGATCCCCGGCTCAGCCCACATTACTTTTGCTACTTTTCAGTTTCTTCGTTCATACGATGATATCAATCAGGAGAGTGTTTCCAGAAGGTACTTTGCACCACAAGTAAACGTAAACGATGTGGATAGTGGAGATAACAGGTGAGTGATAAACAAACTACAGTTTAGGGTAATAAAGAATTGTAATATAGAGGTTTGGAAGAAGACAACAAATTTCTCACATTTTTCTATTCGATGGAATGCTAAGTATGCAATAATTCAATTTTCAGAGCCAAACGAGGACTAGATCTTCTGAAACGACGTGTTGAAATCATTGAACGGAATCGTTGTTTCTTCAATCCAATCACATGCTACTAGACTCTGTTTGGAATTCGGTGCTAACTGTTATCTCAACAATTGATCTCATTTCTATTTGATGATTTTACTTTTCCTCGTTGCTTTCTCCTACCAAAGTGAATCGTGTCAACTGTATTACAAGTGCATAATTTCAAAATATTGTACATATTCATTATAAACAATAACAATATATAAATTAGTTAATAGATACATTAATTCCAGAGATCTATGGAGATTCACTGGCGAACACGATCTTTGTTCTTTCTGGGCATGAACAATAAGCAGCATCTGGTCCTGGAGCACCTGGGGCTCCATCTGGTCCAGCAATTCCATCCGTTCCCTTCTCTCCATCCTTTCCTGGTGCTCCTTGGATTCCTTCACTTCCATCTCCTCCGATTTCTCCGTTGGCTCCTGGTTGTCCATCTTTTCCTGGTTCTCCAGCAGCTCCCACTGGTCCAGCTGGTCCAGGAGCTCCTGATCCGCGGCTTCCATTCTTTCCTGGAGCTCCTGGGGCTCCAGTCTCTCCTGGAGCTCCAGCATCTCCTGGCTCTCCTTCTGATCCATTCTCTCCAGGAGCTCCTTGGTTTCCAGCTGGACCTGGTGCTCCTGCTTCTCCGTCTGGGCCTGGAGCTCCTGGAGCTCCATCTGGTCCTGCTGGACCTGGTTCTCCAGCTGGGCATTTGATGCATGGAAGTTTGTCGTCTGCGAAGACCAAAGAAGAACCAGCATTGCCATCTTTTCCTGGATTTCCTGCTTCTCCATCAGCTCCTAAAAACCATTATAAAAGGTGTTAGATTTATGGTGCAACGTAAAACACATGGGTCTCTCTAGTCAACTACGCAACAATTGGGTGAATGCACGTTATATAAACTACTGTGGTCGAGACATTTTTGCAATTTTCACTTTGAAATATTTCTAACCTGGAAGTCCTGGAGGTCCTGGTGGTCCAGCTTCTCCTGGTGGACAATGATTTGGTCCGTTGGCACATCGGCATCCGCATGGCTTCTCTTCTTCTCTCTTCTTTCTGTCAAATGTGTTTGAAGAGATCATATCTTTCCAGGCAACATCAGAATAATGCTGAAAGTTTGGTTGATATTCAAAAGAGAACGGGTTACACTATTAACCTTGAAAGATTGCATCTCATCAAGGGAGGTTTCCAAGAAATCTTGAGCATCAAAGAATAGAGATCCAGCAACAAGAAGACTAGAAACAATAGCAACACCGCAGACAGAAGTGATGAAAAGGAGTACTGTACTTGTAGTTGACATAATTACTGAAAAGAATTCAAAGTTTTATGAATTGAAGTGTCAGAGGATAATGGGAGAGTAATAGAAACGGCATAAAAAACGATGCATCAATCAGTCCGGGTGACAGTATAATGAGAAGTGCAGAGAGAGGCGGAGGAGGGACTCAATTCGAACATAAATACCCTTGAAAAGCTAGTTTCCAGCTTCACCCACAGGTAACGTGTTTTTTCATTGTAGAGATAAGACAAAAAAGAAAAGAAGCGAAGGAAAGAAAGTGATATCCGATTTTTTTCGACGATTGCGTTTTGTATTTTTTTGTTGTTTCTCACCGCAACGAATATCTCAGGGGAATACGCAATCATTCGCCACAGGTTTTCTTGGTTTTCTGCGTACGCGGAAGAAGATTAATTTATTAGTGAAAGTATTTTTGTATGAATACATTATCATTATCATTGAGAAGATGAGGAAGTATTTGACGGAGTTGATGTTGATGATGGGCAACGCTTATTCTTCATTCGACGGTTTTGGAACCATATTTTGATCTGAAAAAAAAACTTTTTGAAGGTTGAAAACAAGCACAAAATGATTTCAAGGGATTGAAAAACATTGCTAAATCACCCTGCTCCTAGGTACTTGTTTCCGTGATTCGGAGACTACAGTAACTCTACAGTAATACTAGTCATCTTTATCTATGAAACTTTGCCTTAGAGTGTTCAGAATGTACAAAAATTGAAAGGAATAACTACTATACCTGAGTCTCCGAAAGGGAAAGCTGTTGTGCCAATTGATATCTTCTTGGTCTACTCAAATATCGATTATCTGAGAATTGTTTCTCCAATTGTACCAATTGTTCACTGCTGAATGCTGTCCGTGGTCTTCTCATTTTTCCCCATGCTTGCCAAGCATTCACTGAATCTAGAAAACATCATTAAACTGTTTCATTATCTTTTCTCGACACCTACATGTTAAAGCCAAATGGTCGTAAATCAAAGGGAGGACCGGTTGAACTAATGATGTGTAGGAGGTTAGTGGGTGTACTGTTGTCGCTGATGGAGAGGCTTCAAATGAATATGTATAAATTATGACGAGAAACGGTGTGAATTGTAAAGGACCCATAAAAATTGAAAGCGGGTTTGTTCTAACTCCTTCAGAACTTATATATCTAGACTTACTTTGTGAAACCGGGAATGCATTTTCAAAACAATTCGAAGATTGAGCAGCAAATTGAGCAGCTTTAGCTGCCATTTTCATTAATTCTTCCGAGCAGCTGGTTGAATAATTAGTGATAGAACACGAAAGATCAGTTGGTGACTTTTGTTCATTATGAGGCGATGATCTTGAAGATGAGGTATTATCTTTCAGAAGAGAGTCGATCGAAGAGAACATCATGAACAGAATGAGAGAACATGTTGCGTATCTAGGGCGTAGCAATCGTTCCAGGAACTCTCAAGGGATTTACTCGCGGCTCGGTTCATAAGCGACTACGGTAGGCGGGCGTTGCGCCAATAGGAGAAAGCATGATTGATATTTCGGAAAGCATTATATAGCGCCTTCGAGCGGGTTTTCATTTAGGATGAGCGCCAGCTCCCCCTCGGGAGCTCACTTGTTGAAATCTTGTAATTTTCGGCTTGTTTTCGGTTTCTTGACATGTGATTGATGGCCACTTAGAGAAATGCTTATGAAATTCTAGTTGAGAGAAAAAATGAAAAAAAAGAATGAAGATCTCTCTTACTTTATTCCTCTCTTTTTACACTAAAATACAAAGTAAGAGAAATTGGATACTGTTCTGGATTGTTGTTCGATTTGGACTTGACTGATTGTGACAATGAAATCATCTAGAGCTTAGCAAGCATTGCCTTTGCATCATCGAGAAACTCTTGTTCGGCATCAGAATATGGTTCAATATCACAAAGCTCTGTGAGATATTTACGGGCGTTTGTCTGTAAATAAAAGAAATTCCATCAAGAACTGAAACTACTTCCCAACCAACCTTGTCTTTGAGTGCCACGTAGCACTTTGCAATGAAAAAGAGGTTTTCCATCCACTTTGGATTCACTTTATAAGCAGCCAAAAAGTCCTCGTTTGCCTCTTCATAACTATGCGATGGTGGCTGTTGGTAGAACGTGGAAGCGAGCTTCTTTTCAAGCCACGTCAACGAAGCAACGGAGAACTTGTAACGACCACGCAAATGGAGAAGAGCAGTGTCTTTGGAATCCTTGGAAAGAGATTTATCGAGAAGCTCTTTGAATTTCTTGCTGCACTCCAATTTCTCCTTTGTTGGCATGTATTCTGTTGCTTGTCCAATCAAAACAGCATTCCATTTCAATGCTTTAAAATGATTTGGATCCTTCTGAACAGCTTCTTCGGCAAACTTTAGCCCTTCACTGATAGCTGCCTTTCTCTGTGCTTTTGGCATACAAGCAGATCTCTCGTGGATCACTTGAGCCATTCTCCAAAGAACCTCAACCGAACGATCTCCTTTATCAAGACGCTGAAAACAGAAATTTAGAAAAACCCTTCCACGTAATCTACTAACCGCTTTCAGCATCTCATAACCTTGATCGCGGTTCTTGGTTCCAAAAGTCTTGTCAATTTCATCAAAGCTCTAAAAAGAACCTTATCACTACTCAAGGAACTGGTTTTGAATTACCATGGTTGTGGATGCGATGAATTATCACTCTCGTGTTTATCCGCAAAGAAAAGTAAGACTGAGGTAGAGAAGAAAAAACGGGGAAAAGTACGATAGTTACACGTGGAAACAGAGTTCACGAATGAAAATTTTCTGGTGCGAATTAAATTATTCATATGTAGTCCGGGAATTACTACAAACGTCATGACACCAAAACAACAAAAAATAAGGATGTTTTCCCATAAATTGCTTTCGGCATACTGTAGTTGTAGTTGTTTTGCAGCACTCAAAATTACAACGGAAAATAATAAGATGTAGATGAAAATATTGGTCCAAAGAGAGCAAATAATGAAACTTCAAATAACTCTTGGATTACTGTAACCACGGAATTACTGTAAAATATAACAATATTTAACTCAATTACTAATCTTTTGTTGTTTACAAAACTCTTTTAATAAACAAGTCGGATCTTCCCAAAATTCACTTTTCGGCTTCCTTTTACTTTCTGTCAAAACAACAAATTAACATATTCATCAGGATCCTCTCTTTTCCCTCAAAATCGGTATATCGAATTCCCAAATGACATGTGAGGTCAAAATATGTGAATGTTTATTAGAAGTGGAACGAAATCGGAATAAAATAATATTTACACAAAGTCATTTCCGCCAATGCACTCTCTTCTTTTCAGCTTGGAATACCGGTGGACTCTTATTGGAGGTACTTGGAGAAGCTGATGGACTTGATGTGCTACGCCAACTACCGTAATCCCGAGAATCAAGCATTACGAGAGGCTCAATTCGACGTTGTTTGTTACGGTTCAGGAAGGTAGAATCTGAAGGAAATTATTTGAATTTTGAAAGACACAAAGTTGTAGAGTTTTTCATCACAAAACATCTGACTATTCAGTATCTGATTCAAGCAGAAAGTCATACAGAACCTCAACGACATTTTAAATTATCTGTTTTTTCGGTAGCTCAGAATAATTGAATCAGAACTTACCAGCACGAGAGACGGGCATTTCTTGTCGACAGGAAATCTTTGACTGTTTTTGAATCGTTCCGTTTTCCACGCAAACACGCCCAGATATCAGAGTGAAGAGAGGAAAAGGGGTAGAATAATCCAAAGATTACACAAAAAGAGAAAAAAAACTCTTGAAAATCGAAAAAGGTGTGAGCGCATATACAATCAGTGAACGACAACAAGAGGGCGGCAAAATGTGTTCCACAACGCTGATTCTTTTTGTGAGAATTCGAATTAAAAAATCACATGTTAAGAGTGGACAGTGATGGTCAATGAATCACCAGTATTGCCATTCTGAGAAATGAGTTTTGTGAAGAGTGTGGGTGTGGAAATGTAAATGTTTTTGATGCTGCATTTAAAAAGTTAAAGACCTAGAAATGGATAGATCAATAGAGAGAAGAGATGAACAAAATAAAACAGAAAAGATATCTGAAATATCAAGTGAAACTTTGAGCAGCTGTTCGGCGAATAGTGAGGGTTTTAGATGTTCCAGAATAACAATTGTGGTATCTTTTTGTGATTTCAACAAGATCGAAACCAATGAAACTAGTTTCGATTTAACCAAGTTCATTTCTGGCTTCAGTGATATACATAGAGACGCAAGGTCCGTGTCTTCTGACTCCAGTACATTCTTCTGTTGGATTTTTTGGCTACCGTATGCCTACCGAAATCTAACCGGGAACTGAATGATCATAAGCTATGAATGCTACTCTGATGACACATTGACACCTTCTTAATTCTCTTTTTTTTCAATTACATTTTCAGCCACTCGAGAACACTTGAACACACAAGACTTCCTCGTCCAATTCTTTGTCAATCAGTTACTCTCTAATGACATCACTACACTTGGCCATTATCATGAAGATCAGCGAATTTCACAGAAAACAGTCTCCAACAAAAAGAAAAGAGGAGAAGAAGAAGAAGGAAAAGAAAAAACTGTTACAAAAAATGACCGAGAGAAGGGGGCAGATGGGTTGTATCCTGTCTTCTTCATTTACTTTTTTATCAGTTTTCATCGAATCGAACTAGTCTACTTTTGTTTTTTCGTTGAGTTGATTCGGGTTCGCTTTTTCTGTGAAATTTTCAAAAAATGTCGTAATGAAGTTTATTCTTTCATCACTTTTCTGGTCATGAAGCAATATCTCCATGCAAATGCACTCTTATTTCACTATTGAGTTTCCAGCGTGCTCTTGTATTAAAGTACGTTTATGACTGATCTGGTCTTGACATATGTTTGTGAGTAGGTTCTAGAAACATCGAAAATTGAGTGATCATACTGTAGCCGCCCCTTCGAACGTAAATTCTCTCATCGCCAATCTGACCGAATTCGAGGAAGTTATACATTGTTAACAACAATATATGTTACCAAAACGCCTATTAATTGATGTACCCGTTCTCGTCAACTTCTTATTCTAACAAACAAAATCTACTTCTTTTATCTCTCTTTTTCTTCCAAATTGTTGTCTAATCTTTTGATTCTTTCAGGTCAACCCGGCCTCAAACAATGCGATATTTCTTATCATTTATTCTTTTGGTTTTCTTCCCAGCCTCTATTCTAGGACAAGCTGATCCATGTGCAAGTGCTCCAACAGAAACTGCCAAAATCCTATGTCGTCAAATTCATAAATGGGACGATGGCGCTCGGGTTAGTTGGAAGACAGTTTTAGTGTGTTTGATAATGTCAAGGACGTTTTGATCAGAAAAGAATTATAAAAGGTCAAAGATCTAATTACAGGCAGCATCGAAGAAAAAGAAGATAGCCTTGCCACCAGGACTCGCAAAGGGAATGGCGGCGGAGTTTGCTCCAATTGCATCAAACATCTATCAATGCATGGATTTGCCATGTCTATGTTCTTATCTTAGAGGTACCACAGGAACAGATAAAGAGATGGTCAATTTTAAAGTTTAGGTACTGCAACTGGAAATGGAGGATGTACACTTCCGAATGGGCAACCACTTCAAAAGTCTCTCAGAAAAGAGTACAGAATGCTCACAGATGATGAAAGAAACCGACTCCATGCTGCATTCAGAGCACTTAAGAATGTTAGTTCAGAGATAGCTGATAATAGAAGATCATGATTTACGGTTTCCTATTCAGAATGGGGAGTACGACAGAATCGGAAGAATCCATTCACAAATGTCTGCTGCCGGAGGTGCTCACTCTGGTCCAGCTTTCCTCCCATGGCATCGTGAATTCGTGAAACGCGTCGAATTCGCTCTTCGACAAGTGGATCCTTCTGTCAATCTTCCATACTGGGATTCCACGTTAGACAGTGGATTGCCAAGACCAGCAGATACTATTATGTTCAGGTAACCCATTCATTCGAAAGTACGAAGTTCAGAATAACTCTATTTTCAGTGAATATCTTGTTGGAAATACGGGACTTGTTAGCAACGGACCATTCACAAATTGGAGAACTCTTGCTGGAAGAGCTCAAATTCAAAGAGCCGTCGGAGCACAAGGTGCTCCTCTTTCTCAAGCCGACATTGATTTCGTAATGAGACAGACAACAATCGACCAAGTTCTCGCTTTCACTGCTCCACAACCAGGATGTCCTTATAGAACTGATTTCAATTGTCTCGAATATACTCATGGAAATGTTCATATTTTCGTTGGAGGAGATATGTTTGATACTGCCACGTCTTCAAATGATCCTTCATTTTTCCTTCATCACTCGTTCGTTGATCTCGTTTGGGAGGAATGGAGACTAGCTAGACAATCAAGAGCTGATCGTGAAATTGCATTCCCTCCTGATAATCAGCTATGTGCTTCTGCACAACACTTTGGTGCTTCTCCAATGCAACCATTCAGTCCAATGAGGTAGTTGTAGTAAGCAAATCAAACATTGAACTTTTCTTTTCAGAAACATCGATGGATTATCAAATAAGTATACTGATAATCTGTACACCTATGCCCCAAGACCAACATGTCAAGCAGGAGGAGATTGTGGGTCAAAGTGAGGAAAATTTCCAGATAACATTAATAATGTCTCCAATTTGAGGTTTCTCTTCTGTGACACTTCAACTGGGCAAGCTCGTTGTGTCTCTCGTATTCGACCTGGATCATCATGCGCTCAATTCCGTGTTAATCCATGTTTCGCTGGTGTTTGTCAGAATGGGCGATGTGTTATCTCTTCGACAGCTCCTCCTCCAACACCTCCACCAACTACTCCTCCACCTGCAAATCCAAATCCAGTCCAGTCTCAAGAATCTTGTTTCAATGAGAATCAGTGTTGTGCTTCGTGGGCTGCATCTGGAGAATGCTCTAGAAACACTGCTTACATGAATGAATGGTGCAAGGCAAGCTGTGGAGTTTGTAAACCAAAATATAGATTGGCTGATGGTAAGAACAATTATTAGTCGAACACTCGAAACTATAAGTACACTCAGATTGCACTGATCGTCATAACCAATGCGGAAGTTGGTCTCGGTCTGGAGAGTGTACAAAGAACCCGCTTTGGATGACTGAAAACTGTAGAAGGAGTTGCAATAAATGCGGAAGATCTCGTGCCCAAGAATGTGGCGGTGGAAATACAGTCACCACAACAACTCCTTCTTCAGCTCAACAATGTGATAATTCTGATGGTTGTTACAACGAAAACGTATGCTGTGCTGTATGGGGATTGATGGGAGAATGTAGAAAGAATACAGGATACATGGCTTGTAATTGTAGAGTATCATGTGGTCATTGCTTCCCCGAAGATTATAACTATGGATGTTAGTTTTCTCTTCAAGACATAATTCCGATTCTGAGTTTCAGCATGCGTCGACTATCACAGATCATGTGCAGGATGGGCTCGAGTTGGAGAATGTCAGAAGAATCCATGGATGGCTGAGAATTGTAGATCAAGTTGTAACAGTTGTTACACTCAATCAGAACTTCGACGAATGTGTGGAACCACTGCTGGTTCTGTTGCCCCAGTTGCTCAAGTTCGTCAGAACAATCCATCTCGTCAACCGCCACGTGGAGGATGGGGAAGAGATAATTTCGGAGATGGAGGATGGGGTGGAAATGGTGGACAATGGGGAGGTGATGATCAATGGGGAGGATCAAGATGGGGAGGAGGCGGTGGATGGGGTGGAGGTGGATGGGGAGGAGGTGGATGGGGTAAACGATCCATTCGAGCAGCTAATGCCTCCATCGCCATGCCAGCATTTGACCCGGATCTTTTGTAATCAAAACATTTTCGTGTATAATTTCGTGCCATTGTAATTCTTGAAGAGTTTAATAATAAGATTTTTCTCATTGTTATGGCGAATATGAAAACGAGGAAGCACAAGTCTATACAAAAACGGGAAATCGGGAAGACAATGAAGGGTTCCAGTAATAAGTTAGTATGCGAATAAAATAAGTGATCACAGTACCGAAAAGAGAACTAGTGTGTGGGGGCAGAAAATGTACGTACAGAGAATTCACAGATATTTTTATTTAGTACTGTTGCTGTGGGGCAGACTCCCACTGTTGCTGCTGTTGTTGTGGATGAGGTTGTTGTGGCTGTGAAACAGGAGCAGCGGAAACGTTAGGAGGATAAGCATACTGTTGCTGAGGAGTTGGAGCCGCATTGTAGTGTTGGGGATATTGGTGGTGTTGCTGCTGCTGTTGAACTGGAGCAGCATGCGGATAATATGAGCCTTGCTGGAAAACATGAGGAATGTTTGACTGAACGTTAATTTTTAAAAGGAAAGTTGACGCACCTGTTGCTGATAATTATACTGCGGCATTGGTTGTTGATACATTTGTTGGTTTGGCTGGAAACCTCCTTTTTGAATTGCATCGTCATAAAGAGCCAACACGTCGCGAATGGCAACATCAATTTGAGCTAAAGAGTTGCTTTGTCTATCAATACTAGCCAAATGTGCATCAATCAAGCTTCCTTGTGCATAAGAGGCTGCTTCCAATTGAGCCAAATCTTCTGGATCTGGACGCTCTCCAGTAGGATCACACTCGTGGAGCACTTGGAGACAGCGGACAAGTACTGCTTCATTAATAGAAGCAACGATTTCAGGTGTTTTTTGAGAAGATTCAGTTTCTTTTCCTTTTGAATCATCGAGTTGGTTTGTAACGAAGCTAGACGGGAACAATCCTTGTTGTGTTCCAACGCGTCCAGTCCACCAATGAGGATTGCTAAAAAAAAAGTCAACTTCGGGATCCTAACTTTCTAAACTAGCCTTTCATCCATGACTATAATAATATCTCCAGCAACAAAAGAAAGCTCATTGTTTTCGGCTGCCTCGAAATCGTACAAAGCTCGAACTTTTTTTTCCACAATATTGGAGTTCGTCTGAGTTGGCGGACTAACTGCCTTTGTTGATGGATACATTGAAGAAGCAGAAGATGACTTTTTTGCTTTTTCTTGTTTCTCTGCATCAGCTAAAGAAGCAGCTATAGCTTTCGCGATAGCTTCTTCTTCTTGCGCGGAGCTAACCTTCAATTTCTAGAGGATTGCAAATCTTTTATCTTGTGACACTTACATAGTTGGGATCATTGGCGTATTTTGCATCAATAGCTTTGCTTTCTTTTTTTGGATCATCAACCACAAATGAATAGCCATCAGCGAGAAGATTTTTGTGTAGCGAAGTAATCAACGACAATGATGGTTCATTTTTGCATTCATTATCAACCCATTTCTGTAGAGTTAATCGCATCTTTTCAGCTACTTGACGTTGACTCTAAAAAAATTGATTGTAAACTTCGTATTGTTTTCAAATTCAAACAAGACTTACCGATGTGCAAAGTGCTTTCAACTCATTGATAAACTGAGCAGATGAAACCTCTTTCCTGAAACGATCCTGACAATTGGCCCAACATGAATCCAACACTGAAATGCAAAGAAGAACAACATGCGGGTCACGATTATTCAGGCGTTTGCGAAGGGCCTTCAGACTGTTTTTATGGCCTTCATAGTCGTTATTCGTCTGAAAAAAAATTTTTGAAACTTTGATAAGATTCCCATAACTAACCATATCACAATATCCAAGAATTCCCTCCCATTTCTCTGTTGTAAGAGTTGGAGCTGTGATTTTGGCCAGTACTTGTTCATACGCAGCCATTGGAAACGCCTTCTTTGTCTTCTGAAAAAGGAAATATTGTGAAAGAAGCAAATGAATCAATAGAAGGATAGCGGGTTTGTCTACACAGTGGTCGGCTAGCGAACGAAAAACACGAAGGAGAGTGTAGAGTGCAGAAGAGACGCCAGTAAGATTAGAACTGACGCATATATATTCTGTTCGTGCACACGATTTCAGTTCCGATTTCATTTCTTTTGAAGCATATCATGAACGTTCAGGAGTGAGTCATTCAGATGATTAATGTTGGAAAAAAAATAAAACAAAAGTTTTGTTTCCAGAAAAATGAAAAATTGAGAGGTATTGAAAAAACGAACCATCATTGTTGCAGCGAAATTTCAGTCACGTGAGGCGGAAATTGATTGAATGAGTGAAGAAGTCACTGAAAAGGGTTATATTTCAAATACAGATGAGAAGTGTTCAACAAAAAAGTAACAGTTTGCTCTCCAGCTACTAGTAATCGATAAGGCTATTCGAAAATGTTTTGTTTATTTCCCGTAGCTACGCGTAGTTGGAAATTTCGAAACTTGTCTTCTGTCTATGCCACGTAGACATAGGAACTGACTATTTTTCCCATGGCATCTTGGGCGAGAGCTTGAGAAAAAATTAGTATTAGTAAGACACATGGTTGGGATGAGAGAGATACATATTTTTTGTATCTTTTTCCTAAGCCAATAGTGTAAATTCTGTCGAAAGCTGAAGAGAAGCTAAAATTGCAGTTTCTGGAGAACAAAATTACAGATGCTATGTACCTTTAACATACTGTAATATTCATTCTGAGACCAGTATATTGGGTTTATCATGATCCTTTAAATATAATTTTCATTTTTTGTTCGAATTCTTGAAATGCATGTTTATTTTCTCAAATCATAACGCGATACCAGTATATTTACACAATTGTTTGCACTTTTTTTCCTTGCTGATTTCCTTCGTTCTCCGCTCTTGCAATAAATTCTATATCTTCATTTTTTCCCGACAAATTCTCTCCAGCTAATTCGTCAAAAAAGCCAACAGCAGCCTCTGTTGCTGCTGATGTTTTTTCACCCGACCGCGAGCCATAGAAATACATAGAAAACGACACGAAACAATCGATTCCTTTTTGGTAGTAGAGAGCCGTTTCCACCTGCCGTTATCTTTTTCCTCGAAAATTAATCATTTCGCACCGCCTGAACATGCTTTTAACCCATCATTATCAATTCCAATTAATCAAAAAACAAAAGTCATTCGACTTCAGCATGCTATCCGCGCAAAACTGGTCTGAGAGCGCCCCCACACATGCGTAACACACATCATGCTACTATACCCTCCCAAAATACACATTGTTACTCAATTTACTCTCACTTTGCCGCTTATTTTTGGTGGTATTCACTCATATTTCATATCTTGCTTCCTCCTTTTTTCCAATCACGTAGGTTACCACTCTCAATTTTATTTTCCAGAGACTCATCTATGTGAAGCTGTCTGTAACAAAACGGGGAAATGGCAGCAACAAACCAGGTTTCCAGTTTGCTGGGTAAGTTTTCTACCCTCTCCAGTTTTAAATACTCCGAATTTCAGACCTGATTATGAGTTTGCTGGACACAGGAATCACATACCAGCATCAGGAAAGTGTCAAAAATGAAGTTGCAGAATCATTGAAAACTATCGGATCACATCAGCCAAATGTTCTGCTCACCGCGTGTCATCAATTTTTATTGCAGAATCCAAAAGTGGGTTTTTAGTTTTATGCAAATATTTTTTGTACGGATTGCCTTCCAGCTCGGTCCCTTCAAACGCGCTTTCGTTCTACAGTCCATTTCAATATGTGTAGACAATTCGGATGTCTTGCCAAAGTTAGATGAACAAATCGTTATGCTCATTATAAATTTAGCAACTCAAGAAATGAATATGACAAAGGATACAGACGTAGAATGGGCTGAATCTGCAATGGAAGTTCTGGTGACATTAGCGAAAAGTCAGAAGTTTGTGTGTCATGTCATTGATGCCATTCTTCAAAAGTTCCCACCTGGACAGACGACAAGTCCTCATAGATATATAGTTCTTACAATGGCTACCATTGCAGTTCATAATCGTGAGTGTTAATTTTAAAGTACATTGATTTTAACATCTTTATCTATAGCTTTCGGGTTGGTCCCATTCCTCACTGATATTCTATCAAGGACAGTACCGCTTCTTCAACATGTTAAAACTGATCCATTGAGGTAGGAAAATTTTTGAAGTCAACTTTATCAAAAAGCGTTTAAGATGTGCTTGGGCTCGGGCAATCTGCTCATTTTGTGAAGCAGTAAGAGAATGTGAAACTGAAAGACCGAAGGAAGCTTCAGAAGAGTTTAGCGAGGACCATTCGAGACCGAATTCAGCCTCCGGACATTGTCAAGAGGTTTCTAATCGAGCCACATATTCTGACCAAACAGAAGCAGTATATGATATTATTTTCAGCTGGATCCATAGTAAAGACCCAAAGGTAATATTTAAAGTCGTTAATTAAAATCATATATAAATTATAAATTGAGTGAAGACTCGTGGAGAAGCAGCCGAATGTGTTGGAGAACTTTGCCTGATGATTAAGCAAACCAGACTGGTGGAAGACGTTAAGAAGATTGTTACAAACATGCTCCCTCTTTATCGGAAGTCGTACAATGAATCACACATGATTACTCAAGGAATCTGTCGTTTCTTAGAAGCAGCTTGTGTGGATGAAACGTGTCCATTGGAACCATATTTGGAAGATATCCTGAATGCATTGTTTCCTAACGCTTGTCTTGATCCAGATGATACTACAGTTACACTGGGAACACAAGCAATAAAAAACCATTCGGAAGCATTCAGATGTTTCGATGTAGCAGCCACAAGATTTGCTGATAGAATTGTTTATTATCTACTGCACAAGATGCAAAATGTTGCTGATTCTCAAAAATTGGGAGCGATAAACGTTTTGAGACATCTTTTGAATGCTACTGGACAACACATGGAAGATAAAAGATCACTTCTAACAATGGGTTTGAAAAAGCTTCTCGCTGCGGAAAATACGACAAGTATTCGAGTAAGTTAATTGGTTTTGTTTGTTCAATTATAATCACCATCAAGTCTCAGGTGAAAAGAGCTATAGTCCAGCTTTGTGTGGCACTCGCTGATCACTCGTACGTCGACGCTGAAGGTGGAGACTATGTTATCGCGTTTCTAGTTCGGAATCTTGTTGGACCAACCGAGCAAGAAGCAGCCGCGAAAAAGATTGAAGTTGATGTCGCTGGGGTGAATCAACTTCGAACTCAGTGTGCTCAAGCACTTTACACCATCGCAAACACCTGTGTATGCGCTACGAAGCTTCTGTGGCCGTATCTTCTCGAATTTATTTGTTGCGAAAGATACACTCCCGTAGTTGGAGATCTGTGCAAGTGTCTCCGAACATTGGTGAATCGAGAAGTGGAAGCTGGGCGAAAAATGGATTACAACACAGGATTTGATAATCGTAAGTTCAAATTCTGAAATCGAAAAAATGACCAGCAATATTTCCTTTTAGCAAAAGTGGCTGGTCGACATGCAGTTCTTTCGAGATTATTCACTTCATTCTGTAATGCGCCTCTCAATGGTTTGCTGACAAGAAGAGCGAGAGAAGCAGGAGGTCTGATACAAGCTATTGCTCCATGGTTCCATCAGTCTATGGAAGGTCCGGCTGCAAAGTGGACTGAAAAATTAGAGCCACTTTTAGATGGTGAGCTAACGAAATTCTGTATCGCCAGATTTGTTAGTTGTGAAAATTTCAGAGCTCTCCACAACTATTGTTTCATCTAGTGAATCTGCTCCTGCTGAACTCCGTGGAAGAAAGATTGCCAGGTGGCATGAAGCATGCCTCGAGTGGCTTTCACTTTGTATTTCTGCTGTTCCTGACGGAGATTGGAGACAAGACTTGGCAGCAGCAATGGGAAAACAATTGGATATGTATAAAGATCTGAGCGATGATAAATCGTTTTTGCTCAGGTGTCTTGGTGTGACACTAGCAAAGATCACTGCGAAACAATTTGTTATTGATCATATGATGTTGATGTTCAAATCTGCTTCGCATACAGTTCTCACGGAAAGACAGGGATGCGCTCGTGGAGTTGGATCTATATCTGCATCACATATGGATTTGGTTCTCATCGAATTAGAAAATGTCAGTAAATGGGAACACGCACGAAAAAGCAGTGGAATTTTTGGATTTATCAAAGATACAATGCCTATCAGACAATACCCGGACATTGAGATGATAAACTTACGAGCCACTCTCATGTTGTGTTATGGACACGTTGTGATGGCTTGTAGTTTGGATACTGTAACTCAGCGACTCCAGAATACCATCATTGTGTTCCTACGGAACTACTTTGCAAACTCAAAACAAGAAACAGTTGTTCGAGAAGCGATGCTTGAAACGATGCGTCTGATTGCCACTGCGGTTCATCCGTCGAGAATCGGAGGAGAGTGGAAGTTCGATGCCAGAAATGAATTATTAGCTTATGCTAAAGACTATTTGAATGGTGAAACACCTGAATGGTTGACCAGCTCATTGAGACTCCTGACTTGCAAGGCAACAGCAGCTTTAGTGTAAGTTGTATTCAAAAAAAAGATTCACTTCAATTCGAAACATTTTTCAGCCAACTAGAACCACCTCTATCACCCAATGATATCGAGGATATTGGGAGTGTCCTCAGTAAGCAGATACTTCCAATGCAAAGAGAAAAAAGTGGTTTGAAAACTGTAAGTAACCTATTCGGTTTACCATTTTCCTTCTGTTCAGTCACATCCTATTATGTTTCACTTCCCACTTCTCACCCATTTTCTAACAGTCCCCTGGACTCGGTTTGTCTTTTTTCCAGCTCGCTTTCGATATTTTCGACTACGCATCCTCGTCGGTGCTTTCTACATTCAGCAGCGGAAACAGCAATAACGTTTATACGGGACCACCACTAACTGGAAGTTCTGTTGCAGAAGGTCCAAATGGGACACCAATTCATCAAAGGCATCGAGGAGTAGGCAAGGTGCTGACGAATTTTCGAGTGGTTAACATCGTGTTATTCTATCATACCATCCGACTAAAAGTTTTAGTTTTTCTCATCATCAAGTCATTAATTTTTTGATCATTTATAGTTTGCTACTGACATGGCTTTTGTTCGGAATCTTTTGTGTGGGGACAACACGATTTGGTCATCTGATTTATGAGTCTAGCTAGTTATACAATCATTTTCAGATGGAGGATGACGAGTCAGCTACAATTATGGATGCTACGATGCATCAGTATGGCCTGGCATTGGAGCAAATTGTCAGAATGTCTCCGACTACTCAAACTCTGATGATTCTTCTCAAAGTACGCTATATACTTATCACTGCTGGGTTTGTCAAAACTCTGGCAGTTATGTATTTACGAAATGACTTCCTACGTTTTTTTTTCAGATTCTTCTGCCATACTATGGAAAACAAGCAGATCACGAAAGGATTCGTGCAGTAGATATGACTGTTCTCATTCTCCGTGTCTACTACGAATGTGCAGAAGACATATCACTGGGACATGCCTCTGATTTTGAACCCCTGAGTTCGTTACTTGGTCGCCTGGCTCCTCGTCTTGTTGATCTTCTCGCCCATGTTCGCCTTCAAGCACTATCAGCAATTCATTGGGCTCTACGTCTTGCATACATGCACAAAGGTCATGGTAGAGATGCAGATCAAAGTCTGTTTTCCTATTCAAATTTCGTTGAAAAGTACCTTACGAGCGGAGATGTCAAGTTGGATGGCCAGAAGGAAAAGCTCGCCATCGAAGCTATCGCTCAGATTATAGAATATCGTCTTCCGCAATCTCAAATGCAAATTTATCTGTCTGCAATTTTCGAAATGCTAACAGATCGGCAAAGTCATGTCAGCTCTGCAGCCGCTCAGCTTCTAACTTACGCAGTGATGGCGAGAGGATCTACACTTAATTCGGAAGCGGAGATACTCGTCACGAAAATGGTTGAAAAACTTGCTGATATTCATCATTGTGTGCAGACTAACACTGATGTTCTAGCAGCTCTCGTCGCTTTTGCTGTGCATCAACAGCAAGCAGTGTGTGATGTCCTTTTCAAACAACCACTTCCATATTCCATGTGAGTTCAGTACACGAATACAAAGCCTAATTCATACTTTTTAGAAACATCACCGACGCCTGGGAATGTCTATCTCGAGATAAACTTCTCTACGCTGGAATTCTCGATCATCTTACAGAACTACTCGGAGCAAGTTTAGATCAACCATTCGAACTTATGGATTCAGGAGGCGGTGTATCAGCGAAAGTAGTCAATGTCGAGCCTTGTACCTACGTGGCAGTAATAGCAGAAGTTGTCAAGAATGGTGAACCAGAATCTGCTCTTATGGAACGGCTACCACTCATTCTGACCCTTTTGATTCATTTCATCTGTTCTGTATCAGATACTCAGTTCCCCGTCATGCAAAAAGAAAACAAAGATGGCACGAAATCTCCATTGATCATCACTCCAGATCTAAGAAGAAGTGCTGAGAAGCCTGCTGGAATGGCTGTGGCAGCTATCAAGAATCTTCTCAATCGTACTCGATCCAACATGGTAATTGAGGATATGAATCAAGCAAGGGCCTGGAGTGATTGTATTGACAAGGACGCTTTCATTCATGGCATTGGGGTTTTCATTCGATCACTTGTTGAACAGAGACCAGCGTGGGTTCCTCAACTCGCGAAAACTATGGAAGAATGCGCGAACAGTGAAAGTGAGCCTAGAAGACTTGCTGCAGTGATTGTTGCATCATCTCTAATAAGACGAAGTACGAATGAATCTGGAGAATTCAATGAGCAACTTCTCGTTAAATTTATACGTCGTCTAGAAGATTCTCTCACTGATCCAAGCCTTCGAATCCGAAAACTTTGCGTCAAAGGTCTTGGAGAATTATCAGAATGCTCATCTCCTGAAGTCATTTCACGATTCGTTCATATGGCTGTCGAAGCGGCTATGTCTGGATTGGATGATCATGGTGACCGCAAGGATACTGTAGCGATCGAATCGATACTAGCACTGAACAAACTCGTGCAACTTACGAATAATGACCAACTGAAGTCTATACTTCCGTTAGTTCTTCTCAAGATTCGTCCATGTTTCGAAAAAGATTCTTACGCACTTCGAGCTGCAGCATTCAGTCTTTTCGGAGAACTAGGATCAAGAGTTGGAGAAAATAGTGACGAGTTCCGAGGACACTTGCATACAAACATTGTGTCTCTTCTTCTTCATTTGAACGATGATTATGAGGATGTACGACAGAAGTGCGTTGTTTCCATCTACCGACTTCACGAATTGTTAACGTCTCCAAATGCATCAATTTGTATTGAAAGAGAAATGAAAGATGGAAAGCAACCATCTAATTACAATCTCTTCATCAAAGACTTCGCTTCTATTTTGGTGAGGTTAACAAGGAGAACTACGGAATTACCCAAAAGTTTTTCAGGCCAATTCATTCCCGGATCGCATCAACCAGTATGCACTTGCCACTTCCAACTATTTCAAGAGTTCAAGTGCCCGTATACGATGCAATGCCGCACATCTAACAGGATGTCTTCTTGATGGACTTAGTGCTCAATTGCGAGCTACTATCAGCCGAGAACTTGTTTTCACTGGACTCGTGGCTCTTCTTAAGGATTCAGAAGATGTCAACGTTCGGATTTCTGCAACCCGAGCCATCGCGAATTTGCACGATTTCCATTAATTCTCTCCTTTTTGTAAATAGGTACCAATTCCATTTTTAACCACTCATCTGTGATGGTCAGTGCATTTAATTTCCTTGGGTATTCTTCATGTTATTCATTTTTACCACATTTACTTTCCGGTTAGCTCTCATTCTGTTTTTCTAGTCCATTTACAACGTCATCATTAGTATTTTTCTGTATAGCTCGAATAGTCAAATGACTCATTTTGCGGGAAATCATGCAACATTTTCTGAATCTTTCCAAAGCTTTCCTCCCATTTTCTGGGTTTCACTTCGCCCCACACATTTGGGTTTGTTTCATTTTTCTTGTTTCGCATTTGTAGCAATTTGATGTTTTTATTGCTTGACACACACTTGTCTTTTTTACATGGTTTTCTTCAAGTAATAAACGGTTCGTTTTATGAGGAATATAGTAATCATCACAAACAAAATGAAACCCGCACACACATATATTTCAGATTTCTGATCACTTCACCTCACTTTCTCATTCTCTTGTCGGCTTCTCATCTCTTCGCCTATGGTTCCCAGAAACGGTACTGGGAACTTCTTCTTCATTTTTGGAAATATATAACACTCGGGAAAATCAAAATTCTACTTTCATTCTTCATCTATTTTCGAATATCCATACGTTTCGAATTTTTTGTGACCAATTTGAAATCTGAATTCTAAACTTTCAGACAGTACGTCTCTGTTCCAATGTGCTTCAAGAGTTTGACCCTTTTGGGTCTTCTATCTCTTGTCGCATTCACTGGAGCAAAACTCCGTTGGAAATGTGAATTATTCGACACAAGTCAAGAAACTTCAACAAAGACAACATTCGTTGAATTCATCAAAGACAAGTCTCCAGAACCAAGTATTCCCGATGGACCAAAGAATCCACGTACACCTCGATCCACTTCAAATCAGAAATGTCGTCCAAGGCCCAAAAATGGAACAATTGGACAATCGACTGAAACGGAGAAATTGATAATAAAGAAGAACAAAGGAGTCATTCAATCAGATGTACCTAGAAGTTCAATAACTGGTGAATCAGAAGCTCCAAATATCAAATATCAAAGAAAAGAAACTCATCAAACATTGGATTTGAACATTGGACCTGGATTTGAAGAAAGTAATGATCCATATGGTAGAAGTAAACAACCAGTTCCAAAAAGGTCAGTGAAGATTGAAAAAGGCTAAAGTGTTGTATTTAAGCGTTGATCGTCACTGTTTTTGTTTATATAACTCAATAACTTTCTCTAACTTCAGTCCTTAAACTTTCCCATTTTCCAGATTCCGCCCGGCCGAACTGAAAGGAGCCGATGAACTCGAAAAAACTCTAACGGAACATTTGGATGAGAATGTGATGCCTGATTTTGAATTTGATGAAGAAGATGGGCCTCCAGTTGAACAAGATCTTCCATGGTGTCCAGAAGAAACTAATGATGATTGTGAAACTGCTGATCTCGAAAGTATGAGTGTTGCAGAACTGATCGAACTGAAACAAAGATGTGAAACAACAGTGAGCACAGAAAGAAGCAAATTGATTGATAAGTTGATAAAAACGGAAAGAAACCAGCCTGGAGTGATTCCAACTGATCGTACTGCTGTTTTACCTCCAACTGGAAACAAAAACTGTTCAGTCAGTCCATCAGAATTGAGTGATGACGCTCTTGAAAAGTATCGAAAAGAATGTCCATGTGAAGATGATACTAGCAAAATGAGTGAGAAGCAGTTTAGAATTTTCAAAGAAGAATGCCTGGATCCAATTGAAGAACCTGGAAAACCGCAAAAGTTGATTCGGAAAAACGGAAGATGTGGTGCTTCACAGAAAATAATGGATGCGATGAGTGAGGAAGAATACAAGTTATTCGTCAAGGAATGTCTCGTCGAACCAAATAATATCGTTTTGAAAAAGATTCTGATTGTGAACGATAAACCAGAATGCAAAGATGTTGGAAAGAAGGAAATGGATAAAGATGAGGTACGTACCTTCAATAGAAGAGCATGATGAGACTATTCTAATATTTCAGTTCTCAAAGTATCAGAAGGAATGTGTCACTTCCAAAAACTGTGATGATATTGACGAATCGATGCTCAATAAAAAAGAGATTATTCGATTCAAAAAGATGTGTTCTTCCATCACTCAAAAACTTGAAAGTATTTGTGACGAAGAAAACATTGATGAATTCGATGATAAGCAGAGAAGTCAATACATGAAGAAATGCATATTCGACGAAGAAGAAAGCGATTGTGATGACATAGATGTCAATTCTCTCAGTGATTCAGAGTATGAAAAATACAAGTCAAAATGTCTGAATCCCCCGATTGATTGTGAGAATGTTGACAGAAAACAGCTGAGTGAAAAAGAGGTTAGAATTCAAAACAAATATTTCTAAAAGTTTCTTAATTTCAGTACAAAATGTATCAAAAAGAATGTCACGAGAAGTCAGCCAGCGAATGTGCACAGATAAATCCGAGTGAGCTAAGCCAAGAAGAGGTAAAACTAACCATCCGTTAACCAATGTTATAAGGAATAATTTCAGTACAAAAAGTATGAAAAAGATTGCCTTCGGAAAGAAATGAACTGTACTATTGCTGATTCAAGAGAAATGACTAAGGAACAGTACGAAAGATTTGAAAAAGCATGTTTGAAGAAGAACTCGGAATGTTTGGATGTCAAAGTGAAAGAATTAAGCGAAGAGGATCACGAAAAATTCCGAAGAGATTGTCTGAAGGATCAAACGGAACCAGACTGTTCATCTAAGAACGTTGATGAAATGAGTGACATAGAGGTGAGTATATTTATAAACTAAGTTCTAAAAAGCCTTTTTCAGTATGCAAAATACAAAAAAGAATGCCTGAAGAGAGGAAATGATTCTGATTGCGATACAGTTCAACCGAGAAAACTCAGCGGAAAAGATTTGAAAAAATTCAAGAGAGAATGTGTGGATGACGTTCCAGAATGTACTGATGTTAAATTGGAGAATCTTAGTGATGAAGAATATGAAAAGTATTCGAAGAAGTGCTTGATTAGGTCTCCAGAATATGACTGCTCTAATGTTATCGAGAAAGATTTGAGTGGAAAAGAGGTGGGATTAAGAAATCTTTGCTTCCTCTTAGTATTTTTCTCTTCCAGCTGGAGAAATACAAACGGGAATGTTTGAACAAGAATGATTTCAACTGTGACACCACGAATCCAAACGAATTAACCAGACAGCAATACAAGAAGTTTGAGAGGAAATGTGTCAAATCCAATTCAGACTGCCACAATATCAACCCAAAGAAACTGAGCGATAAAGAATATTCAAAGTATCTGAAGGAATGTTTGAAAAAGAACACAAACTTCGATTGTTCGAATGTAAATCCTGATGATCTTCACGGAGATGAGGTTTGTCTTATTCAATAATTTCTTACCGAACCTTTTTTTAAAGCTTGCACAATACGAAGAAGAGTGCATTGACGAAAAAGAGTTCAACTGTGAAACAGTCAAACCAGATCAACTGAGCAAGAAGGAGTACAGAAAGTTCATGGCAAAATGTGTCAAGAATAATAATGACTGTAGAAGTACCAAAGTGGACGAGTTGAGTAATGAAGAATATGAGAAGTATCAGGTGGATTGTTTGAAGAAAAACTCTGGTTCAGATTGTTTGGATATTGTTGTAGAGAGTTTGAATGAGAAAGAGGTTAGTTTTTGGAAATTATTTTTTCTAAACAAACTATATTTCCAGTATTCTGAATACAAAGAGGATTGTCTGGACGAAGAAGGAAGTTTGGATTGTGATTCTATTCAACCGAAGAAGCTTACCCGTAAACAATACAAAAAGTACGAGAAGAAGTGTTTGGACCGGAAGACATCAGAAGAATGTAAGAATATGAATCAAGATGATCTGTCAGATGAAGAATACGAGAAATATAAAAAGAAATGTCTGAGAAAGAAATCACGTTTCAACTGTGACAATGTGGACGTTGACAAGCTGAGCGATAAAGAGGTAACCCTCAGTAATAGGTAAAACTTCAGAAATGTTACTTTCAGTATTCAAAATACAAAAATAATTGTCTTGATTCTCCAAAATTTTCGTCCAACTGTAAAAACGTGAAGATCAATGAATTGAGCGAAGAAGAATTTGAGAAGTACGAGAAGGATTGTCTCTCCCAGAATCGACGTTCCAAAGATTGCGATACTATCGACGCTGATAAACTTTCTGACGAAGAGTATAAGAAGTTTAAGAGAGCATGTCCACCAAACAGGAACCACAGAAAACCAGATTGTGATAAGATCAATCCAGAAACTTTAAGTGAGAAAGAGGTATTTTATATATGTTCTTATTCTAACCATAACTAATTGTTCTACAGTATTCCAAATACAAACGAGATTGTCTTGATAATCCAGAATCATTCAACTGTGATGACGTGAATGTAGATGAGCTCAGCAAAAAAGAATTCAAGAAATACAAAAAGGAATGCCCATCTCGATTCAATTCATCCCCAGATTGTGACGATGTAGACTTGAATGATCTCAGCAATGAAGAGGTTTTTATTGAGAACCCTTCAATCAAAAAACACAATTTTAAACCTATTTCAGTTTGCAACATACAAAAAGAAATGCTCCTCACCATCACCAAATGCTCCGGGAGAACATGTAGAAGTGAAGAAAACAGTGGAGACCAACAATCCAGAAGAAGACTGCAAAGATGTCGATGTAGATAATCTTACCGAGAAAGAGTACAATTCTTATCTGAAACGGTGTAAAGTAACCTTCGAAGGAGAGGATTGTGGAGACGTAAGAACTGACAAATTGAGTGATGAGAAGCTTCGAGAATACGTGGATAGATGTGGATTATTCTGTGGAATTGAGATGAAGGAAGTGCTTTCAAAGAAGCAGAAAAGGTTGTATGAAGAAAAATGTGATGGAGATACAAATGAGTTGGAAAAGGGTTGCAAAGATATTGTTGTTGAGAAACTTGGAGAACGGAAAGTAAGATTTTTATTACAAAGACACTCGACTAAATTTTCTTTCAGTATGGGGATTTCGCAGAAAAGTGTCTGGAACCAATCAACGCTTGTTCAATGCTCAAATCCCGCCGTCTGGTTCGAAAGGTGTACAACGATTATCGTTTGAAATGTAAACCACGTCTTCGTCCATCCGAAAATTCTGAATGCGAAAAAGTTGACACTGAAAATATGACATTGGAAGAGTATAAGGAGCACCAGGAGAAATGTAAAAAGACTAAGAAGAACTCATGTAATGATGTCAATGTTGATGAGCTTAGTGATGAAGAGGTTAGTTATCAAGGGATTGCATTTCAGATCATAATGATGATTTTTCAGTTTTCCGATTATAAAGACCGATGTGATTTCGACCAGACAGAAGAAGGATGTAAAGATATCAATGTGAATGAACTTAGTCGAGAGGAATACAAGAAATATCTGAAGAAATGTGGAAGACGTCCATCATCCCCATCATCATCAGAAGCATCAGATGACGACTGTGACTCAGTAGATATCAAAGAATTGAGTCACAAAGAAGTAAGCTATCACTTCCTTTTTCTGTAGGAGCTATTTGAGATTTCAGTTCCTCGCTTTCGCGAAGAAATGCAGATATCATCCGGATTCAATTCAAAAGTACTGTAAAACAATCGACTGGTCGTCTGTCTCGGAAAAGAAGAAGTCAGAAATGAAGAGAGCATGCGACAAATCGAAAGAAAGAACTGGACCACCAGGTGGAGGAAACCCAGGATCCAAGAACTGTACTAATGTGGACATTGATAAACTGAGTGACGAAGAATATGAAAAATACAAAAGAGAGTGTGGATCAACGAGAAAGACCCCAAGACCTGATTGTGATGATGTTGATGTTGATAGTTTATCAAATGAAGAGCACCGGAAATATCAGAGAAAGTGTGGAAGAGATGGACCTGATTACCCCGAAAAACCGAATCGAGAAGATTGTCACACTGTTAAGATTGAAGAGCTGACGTCGGATGAGGTAATCAATCGTTTTAGAATTATCAACAATCAGTTTCATTTCAGTACCTTGCATACAAGAAACGATGTTTGAGTTCGCGGTCTCCAGGAAATCGTACTTCAGAATCACCATCTGAAACTATTAAAAAGACTTTAGTCATCAAGAAACCTGATGGATCTTCCGGAATTGAAGATTGCAAAGATATCAATGTTGACAAACTTTCTTCTGAGGAGTATGATGAATACAAGAGAAACTGCAAGCCAAGAAGAAAAACTCCAGATTGTAGTGTGAAAGAAGTTAGCCAACTTTCTGATGAAGAATACCAAATATACAAGACAGAATGCGGATCTTCTCCAGATGAATCTCCAGAATCTCCAGAAAAACCTCGTAAACCATCAGTATCCATCGAGAAGACTGTTGTCGTAAATAAGCCGAAGAGTTCACATGAATCAGAAGATGTGGAAGACTGTTCGTCTGTAAATGTTTCAGAACTTTCAGATTCTGAATATGATAAGTACAAAAGAAGATGTGGTCGAGAAAGAAAAACTCCAAAGGCAGAAAGTACAGAAAACGATCCAGAATCACCTGGAAAACCATCTGTCACCATCGAGAAGACTGTGAAAATTGGACAAAAAGATCGATCTAATCCGCCAGATGGATCTTCTGTCCATTTCAATGATTGTTCAAATGTGAATATTGCCAAACTGACCGACGACGAATACGATGAATATAAAAGAAAGTGTAAGAAAACAAGAAAGAACACGAACCCAGATTGTGATGACGTTGATGTAAACAAATTATCGGCCAAAGAGCTTGAAAAATACAACAAAAAATGCCCTCTCGATGTCGAAGAAGTTCCTCCAAGTAGACCAAGTGAAATGGATTGTTCTGATATTGATGTGGAAGATTTGGATAGAGAAGAAGTAAGATTTTCAGTAATTTATGACAATACTGAAACTGTTATCATTTCAGTTCATTGCTTACAAAAAGCGATGTGGCAAACCGAAACGTCCTTCTCATCCATCGGAGCGACCACCTGGCTCTCCAGATGACAAATCCTCCGAAAATTGCGATGACGTCAACGTGGAAGATCTTAGTTCTGAAGAGGTAGGTTTTGAGGTATTCAGTAAGGAGGAACACGACTATTCTTTCAGTACGCTGCTTACAAAAAACGTTGCCTAAAGAATACAACTCGAAGAAAACCAGGAAATCCAGATGAGAATTGTTTGAAGGTCAACACAGATGAACTAACGGAGAAGGAATACAGATCCTATGTTAGGAGATGCCCAGAATCGGAGAATGTTAAAGTGAAAAAGACAGTCACTTTCAATAAGGAATGTGCAAATAAAAAAACAGATGAAATGACGAAAGAAGAATATGAAAAGTACAAAAAGGATTGTTCTAAGAAACCATACGTTGAATTGACAAAATCTGTGAAAATAATGAATGGACCTCCTGGACCGAATGACGATTGTTTGAATGCAGATATTAATGAAATGAGTGACGAAGAATTTGCTGATTTCCAAAAGAAATGCAGTGATTTCCGAAAGACATTCCAATTCAATTGTAATTCAGATGTTTCTAATATGTCTGATCTTGAAGTAAGTTTAAATTTAAATTATGGTACAACTATAGAAACGAAACTTTTAAGTTCAAAAAGTTCCGAAAAGCATGTGGCAAGAAGCCATTTGATTGTGAAACCGCCGATGTGGATTCTCTTTCTGACAAAGAATATTCAAGATTCGTGAAGGAATGTGAAGAAAGGAAACCCAACTGTCGGAATGCAAAAGTCGAGAAAATGAGTGCGGAAGAATATGAAAAATATAAGAAAAAGTGCAAGAAGACAAAGACAAAAACATCAGAAAACGAGAATGACTGTGATGATGTGAAGGTGGAAGAGCTCAGTAGAGAAGAGGTATACAAATATAAAGATTTCGAGGTTCTAAATAACAAAAAATGATTTTCAGTATAAAGACTACAAGAAACGATGCAAGTCCCCGTCTACTCCTGAAAAATCGGAGCCTCCAAAGAAGATTCGAAAACGAATCGATTGTTCAATTGTAGACGAAAGTATGATGAGTGATGAAGAGTATGCTGACTTTAAGAAGCACTGTAATGTCAAAGTGACAACTGATAGATATCGTCCAGGAGAGAATATTATTCTGACAAAGAAAGTGAAAATTCGAACTGGAAAAGAGAAATTCAGTTGTTACGATCAAGACGTTGATAATATGTCAGATGAAGAATACGCTGAATTTGAGAAGAAGTGTTTGAGCAATCCACATTTCCGATTCGATTGTAGAACTGTTGACACATCTGAACTTTCCAAAGAAGAAGTAAGCTTATCAAAAGAATCACTATAAGTGTCACAAATTTTCAATTTCAGTATATAAAATATCAACGAGAATGTCAACAGAAGCCTCAATCAATTGTTTTAGTGAAAAAACTTGTAGTGAACAAAACGAATGAACCTGTTACGGATGGTTGTTACAATCGAGATGTCAATAAAATGACCGATGAAGAATATGGACAATATGAGATTAAATGCTTGGGAAGAGAACCAACTGTCATTCCGTCTAAGCCCGAAAGAAAATCTTCAATGGATTGCCATAATGTTGATCTTTCAAAACTCTCTTACATTGAGGTTTGTCATTTTCTTTGTTCGAATTTTTAAATGGATTATATTTCATTTTAGCTGGAAGAGTATCTCAAACGTTGCCGAACCCGTGAAACAGCTACCACTCCCGCTCCTCCACGTCGACAATCTCTCAAGTGTTCTGACGTAAAAACTGATGATCTGGATGATGAAGCTTATGCGAAATGGGTCAGAGAATGTTTGGAGACGTCACCAAAGACCGTTCAACTCGAGAAGAAACTTATTATCAACAACACAACACCTCTTCTTAGCGGAGGAGAAACCGTTATCGTTGAGAAATTCGAAATTCATGAACATCTTCGACCAGATGATGATGAAGGATATCTCGAAGGAAATGAAGATTTTGGTGTCCGAGTTCTCACTGGAATCAGGAAGAAAGTCATCAAAGGAAGACCAGATGACGATTCAGAATCCGAAGCTGGAGTCATTCTTGTGAAAAAAGTTATTCATAAGATTCCTGGAAGAAGACGTCCATCAGATGTCGATGATAATGATGATGAAGCCGGAGTAATTGAAGTTAAAAAACTAATAATGAAAACCTCTCAACCAGAACCAGAGACCGATGACTCAGAAGATGTTGAAGAAATCCTCAGAAGACCAAGGAAGAAGGTTGACCCGAAAGAAGAAGTTGTTTTATTATCAGTTACTAAGAAACATCCACATTCTTATCGGAAAAAGAGTGGTCCGGAAGAAGAAGAACCCACTGAAGTCGTTAAGTTGACGAAGAACACAAAACATCCGAATGCTACTTTGAGAGAAGTCAGAATTCGTAAACATTTTGGAACTGAAGTCCCGGAGGAAGAGGTGGTCGTCCAAGAAATTGAAGGAAACGACTTCAAAATCACAAAGAAAACCGTTATGATTCCTCATCGAGTAAGGAAACTGAAATCAACTACGACGACTACAACAACACCCGCTGAACCGGAATATTATTATGATGAAGAAGAAGTTCCTGAAATAATAACTCTGGTAACAGTTGACAAATCGAGTCGTCCACTGAGAAAGTACACAAGACCAACTGATGAAGATGATGAATATATTGATGTCAAAGAAGATAAACCGAAGAGTTACATTGAATTTGAAGGATATGTCAAAGTTCGTGGATCTCCTCGTAAAATCAGGAAACGTCCGACATTCACGGATTCAGGGGAAGAACCAGATATTCGAGAAGTGACTCGGAAGGTTGTACAGGGAGTTGATGAAGATGATTTCAAGGGTGTCAAACTAAGAAGTCATCGAAAGAAATTGATTTTGATTCGGAAGGTTGTCGAAGAAGTTCCAGAAGAGGATGAGCATGAAGTTACTGTCGTTAAGAAGCTCAAGGTGATGAAGTTTGGAAATGAAGAAAAAGAGAAGTTTGGTGAGGATGAAGATGTTGAAGACGATGGAAAGGTCATCGTGCAAAATAGGAAGAGAAAATATTTGATGGAGAAGAAACGTCCTGGAGAAGATGAAGAAGAGGAAGAACATGTACAAGGAAGAATTGCAGTTAGAGGAAGAGCACCGAAAGCATTCAGATGGACTCATAAATCGGAGAGAAAGGCATCAAATTATCCAACAGAGAAGAAAACAGATTACTATAGGATTGGGGGATCAGAAGAAGATGATGTGGAGAGAAGACGAAGAAGAAGAAAGGAAGAAGAGCGCCCCGCAGCATTGGAAGAAGAGGAAGATGGTGGATGGAGAAGAAGGAAAAGACCAGAAGAAGAGGAAGAGAGTGAAGAAGTTAAAAGAGGTGGACCAAGATATGAAGAAGAAAGTGAAGAGTTCGGAAAGAAAAAAAGAAGACCAGAAGGAGAAGCTGTCATTATCAAAAAGCTGTATAAAATCGGTCACTACAGTAGAGAAGCTCCTCCAAAGAAGCCCAGAAATGATGGAGAAAAGGTTATTCTCACTAAAAAGAAGGTGTTCAAGTATGGCGAAGATCGTGATGAAATACCAGATGACGAAGACGAAAATGAAGAGATCAAACTCTTAAAGAGAAAGAAATTCTACCGAATAGGTCCAAATGGAGAAAGAAAACTTGTTCGAACTGAAGGAGATGAACAAACTCCAGATGATGGAGAAATGGTCAAAATAACAAAGAAGAAAGTATATCCAATTGGGCCAACTGGAGAAGGAGAGCTCGTTGATGGTGAAGATATTCCAAGTAACGTCAGGAAGATAACCCGTGATCAACCAGGAGAAGATGAAGATGAAGAGATAAAGCTTCTCAGAAGAAAGAAGTTCTATCGTGTTGGGCCGGATGGTAAACGAGAACTGATAAGGACTGAAAGAGATAAGCCAACCGATGAGGAAGGGGTCAAAGTTTCCAAGAAAAAGGTTTATCGAATTGGTCCGGGTGGAAAAAGGGAACTTGTAGATGAAGATGAATCACGTCATCGAAGCAAGGAGCCAGTTGGTGATATTGAAGCTGATGGCAATGATATCATTTGGGAGCAGAAAAAGAAAAGAACCCACCCAATCGGTCCCGACGGAAAAAGAGTAATGGTTCAAAAGCATGTGATGGGTGGAGATGAACCTCAAGAGGATACTCCAGAAGATGACCAGGAAGAGATAATGATGAAGAAAAGGAAGCGGTTTTATCGTATCGGTCCTGATGGAAAGCGTGAGCTGATAAGAACTGAAGGAGATGAGCCAGCTGAAGACGGAGGAGAATCTATTAAAAAGAAAGTGTACACCAGAGATGACTCATCTCCGAAACGAAAATTTTCTGACCAGTCAGGAGAAGATCAAGATGAAATCGTGATGAAGAAGAAGAAACGGTTTTATCGTATTGGTCCCAATGGAAAACGAGAACTGATTCGAACAGAAGGAGGAGAACCAGAGAAAGGTAAAGTATAAATTACTCGAAGTTGAAATCACATAAATATGTTTCAGATGGATTGGGAATAGGAGAATCTTCTCTTCTGGGAAGGAAGAAGAGTTCATATGAACCTCAATCCGACAATCAACCGACGGATGGGATGAATGAAGAACAAATTGTAATGAAGAAAAAGAAAAAAAGATTTTATCGAGTCGGAGCGGGTGGAAAGAGGGAGCTAGTGAGAGAGGAAGAAATCGCAAATGATGAACCATCTGGTGGGATGATTCATAGAAAGAAGATGTCCGGACTTCTTGGAGAAAATAAGAACACTTATAGTCCAGAACCGTTGAATGGAATGGATGGTGGAGAGGAGGTTCATATGAAGAAAAAGAAAAGATTCTATAAAATAGGTCCCGATGGAAAGAGAGAGCTTGTTAGGGAAGAAGGAAGTGACGGAAAGGATAATGCTCCTCGAAACGATGAAGATGCGCGGGAAATTGTTCGAACGGAAGGAGACGAAACCCCTATATCCGGTGAAGAGCAGGAGATCGGAATGAGAAAGACTAGAAGATTTTATAAAATCGGGAAAGATGGAAAACGAGAACTTGTAAGAACCGAAGGTGGAGATTCTGACACAGAAAGGACATCCCCCATGAAGATGTCAGATGAACAGAAGGAAAAACCAGTGTCTGGTGACGTGGATCGTCCGGGTAAGAACACAAAACTTGTTGTGAGTAGAAGAGGATTCTTTAAAGGAGGACATTTTTCCGTACCGAATGATTCTCAAGAAGAAGGTAAATCTATGAAAAAAAGAAGAGGAAAAGAAGATGATGGTTACGAGTATGAAATGAAGCCAAGAACCAAAAGAACGTATGTTTTGGATGGTCAAGGTAATCGAAAACTGGTCAATGAGCAGATTGGAGATGAAGGTGAGATAAAGCATAGAGGAATATTTGTAGCCCTTCAATTTCCAGAAGACTCGAATATGGATCTCGGCAAAATATTGCGTCCCAAACGAAGGGTTACTGAAACTGAAACGGTTGATAGAAAGCATGTAAGGATCATCTTTTTCCCCCGGCGAAATGGCTAACAATAGTTTAAATTTCAGCGGGAGAGTCAGTACGAGAGAAGAAGGTCAAGCAGAATGAAAAAAGCTTTTTCGAAAAATGGGAATGACCACATGGATGAAGACAATTCTATGAATCACAGTGAGTACGAAAATAACTGAATTTTATTCACATTAAACAATTTCAGAGATGAAAATGCAGAATTACCACAAGGATCGGAAGTTGAGATCGGGTGGAAACAGTGAAGAAGCCATTCCTGAAGAGAAGTGATTCAATGTGATTGTAATAGTTCGTTTCTTTCAAATGAATTTTTATTAATGATGGACTGAGAACATAGAAACCGGCAAAAACAATAAGATACAAAGCTTGTAAAACTTGGAAACATTTCAAGACTTTGTATTTGAAATGAGTTCTCGAATGTCTCCTTGTTCCGTCAGTGAAAATCCGTTTGCTGTATCTACCATCTGAATCACTTTCATCATAGACGCTTTGTTTTCAACAGCAAGTGGTACGAAGGAAACGAGATCAAAGTCTGTGATCACTCCACAAATTGCTTCATTCAACTTTCGGTACTTTTCTAATCCAGGAACTTCATTGAGAAGATCTAGAAGTCTGTTTACATCTGGAAGGTAGGAAAAGAAATCGAGATCGTAGGTGCCCTCGGCAGAGAAAAGATCGGCTTTGGAAAGACAGTTTACTTGTGGCATCTCCATTGTTACCATAGTAGCTGAAATAAGATGTTGATTCATTTTTTATAAATAGCTCAAAAATACCTAACGTTGAGAGTGCAACTGAAATGAACTTCGACGGATCACTGCAGTAAAGGGAATCAGCGAGATGAAGTGCACAAAGTCGTACGCCTGATTTTTCTAAATGTCTGATAACTTTCCACAGTTCTCCTTCACTTTTGTAAAGCTCCAGTTGGCCTGGACAATCGATGATCATGTATTTCTTCCGGTTCGACTCAATTTTCTGAAAAATCGTTGATGGTTTTTGATAATGGACTTTTTCAATCATACCTGAAGAAGCCATTCGCTGTTTGTTCCAAGTGTTTCAATACAATACTTGAGTGCACCGTTCGGACCAAGACCTAGACGATCCATCACATCATCAACCGTTATCAAGTCCTGTAGTCGAAGTGGGAGTTTATTTTAGATTGAAATGTATTATCCTTACAACTTACTGTGATATTCACGTCTGGTTCATAAGCCATTGTGTCGTTAGCTGGATCAAGGTTGATTGTGAGGAATGGTCTTCCCGTTTGAGTGAAGATGTCGGTTAAACCAGCACAAAACGTAGATTTTCCTGCGCCGGGTGCTCCAATCACAAGTACGCCGTACATTTCTCTGAAAAAACCCTGTGATAACATGGGAAACATTGTGTAGACGGAGTTTCAAAGTCTCGGATAAAATCAGCCCAGTCTAGAAAGTCTTAATATTTATGAAAAACGTGAAATACTATGCAACGGCATTCTAACGAAAAAACTGATCTAAACACATCCCATTTCGAATTGTTATTAGTTTTTTAAAAAAATATATATTCCATTCTGCTGGACAAGACTGAACAAGATCATCACCTACAAAGATAAACTTCAATATCAGGACCACTTAGATTACCAGTATATTTCTAAACAGCTCAATGATTTACGATAACATTACAGTATTCGTACAAATGTTTCTAACAGCCTGTGCAGCTTCTGGTGAGAAAATGGAAGCTCTATACTATTGGGAACAAAAACTAAATGAACAATATTGTATGTAAAAATCTTTTCTAAATGTTACACCCGATTTTTTGAATACTATAGTCAACGCATGCGTCTGCATACCCGCTCTATTGCAACCCCGCCCACCTCGTAAAAATAGTTCTCCTTTCGGAGAGAGCGGCAGACACGCAGACAGTAACGTGTCTGCCGCTCTCTTCGAAAGGAGAACTATTTTTACGAGGTGGGCGGGGTTGCAATAGAGCGGGTATGCAGACGCTTGCGTGGACTATAATTACATTCCCAACGGCAGCCTCAATGAAAAAAATGAAATAAATTGGCATTGTTCCAAGTCCGCAATAGCAGCAAGAACGACGCCAACTTGCACAGAAGCAACGAATTTGAAATTCACTTTGCGCGCGAACTTGGTCTGACCTTACTTGCCAACACGTATCGAATAGGGTTAATTTATTCATTTTTCCGGCAGAGTCTAATAACTTCTCGTAGTTAACAAGAATGGAAAACAACTCACATGTATCGGTTGCCGAGAAATCAAGGAACAATCCGAACAAAGGAGGGTGAGTTTGTGTTCGTAATATTTTATTTTTGAAAATCGTACATTCGTTCACAGAAAACTATCAATCAAGGATTTTGAAATTGGAAGGCCGTTAGGAAAAGGCAAATTCGGAAGTGTATACCTGGCACGCACGAAAACTGGTCACTTTCATTGTGCAATCAAGGTGAGCTGGCTTTTAAACTGACAAAATAGACATCAAGGTTCACAAATGTGCTCATTTTAGGTTCTATTCAAATCTCAATTGATATCAGGAGGAGTTGAGCATCAATTAGAGCGTGAAATCGAAATCCAGTCTCACTTGCATCACCCAAATATTATCCGACTTTATACTTACTTTTGGGATGCTAAGAAAATTTACCTGATTCTTGAATATGCTCCAGGAGGTGAAATGTACAAGCAATTAACTACTCAAAAACGATTCTCGGAGCCGACAGCCGGAAAGTATATGTTCGAAATTGCGGACGCTTTATCCTACTGTCACAGAAAGAACGTTATTCATCGTGATATTAAACCTGAAAATTTGTTGATCGGATCGCGCGGAGAACTGAAAATCGGAGATTTCGGGTGGAGTGTTCACGCTCCATCAAACAAGTAATATAGTTTTATTAAAGTTTTATATATATATATATATATACAAATGATAACTGTCTCAGGCGTCAAACGATGTGTGGGACGATGGACTATTTGCCCCCTGAGATGGTTACCGGGAACGCGCACAGTGATGCTGTTGATTTATGGGCCATCGGAGTTCTTTGCTATGAATTTCTGGTTGGCAAACCACCATTCGAACATGAAAACCAAACTGATACGTACTCAGCTATCAAAGCCGCCAGGTTCACATACCCTGATTATGTGAAGAAAGGCGCTCGAGATCTCATTAGTAGACTTCTAGTCATTGACCCGAAAAAACGAATCACACTTGAGGAGGTGAGTTGGAAGCTAGTATTCGTTTAGCAATAAGAATCTTCGTATTCAGGTGAAAAAACACTACTGGATTGAGAACATGCTTGAAGCAAGAATGAAAGCAGAAGAGTATGAGAAGAGCACCAAAGCTGCCAGTCTTCGAAATCACTAACTGTTGTTCTGTGGTGACACAATATCGGAACTCTTACATTTATCAATACGTCACATGCAAGATCTCCTTTCGCAATAAAATTGCAGCCACTTTCTTTTAAAAATTTTTTCCTTCATACTATTCGTTCTTCCTTTGTATTATGCGTTTACCCTATTCAGAACATAAATTTCTTTTCTTGTTTATCCCCTGCTTCTCTCAATGCACAATTTAATTATCCATCCCAGACCTCCTCTATCGGAGGTTTCCTTTTAGATGACGTGTGAACTCATGATCAGGATATACGGACGCGACTATTCTGTTCGGAGCACCTGCTCCGGCGGATTTTAAACGACCAATTCTAAGTTGGCAGATGCTTATTCTACTTCTTTCATGTTAGGAGAAACCAGACGGTTTCCGGCGCTTCGCGCCTCAACCGCCCGGATTTCCCAGAAATTTCGGTCAATTCCTATAAAAAATGAAAAACCAAACATATTTGGCCCACCGAGGAATCGAACTCGGATGCTGAATTTACCGAAAATTTTTTTACACCACTACACTGCGCCAACAACGGTGCTTTGAACAGGCGGCGGCAGCAGACTCTCTAAAATTAGTAAATCTAGCAGCCGACAGTTGACGGGGGCGGGGCTTAGGCTAGTGCATAGATAGCACAGAGCTTTCTAGAGCTCCAAATAAAGTAGAAAAAAGACGGGCATCATCGCGGGGGAATTCTGTATCGACCTGTTTTTGTTTCATAAAAATCGGACTTCTAGGAAAGGCTGGAGGGTCGGCGAAACACAACATACAGACAAACAGACGGAATTCTATATTAGAATAATAAGATATATTAGAATTAGGAGAAATACTAGTTATCCATGCTTAAATGGTTTGACAAGGAACCGGTTTTTTTTCACATTTCCGCAAATGCGATGTTTGAATATTCCTTTTCGAAAATTTTTCAAGGTGTCAAAATTTGTGTAAATTTTGAAGCACTTCTTTTCTCTTTGAGGTTCTCTCGAACTTATATATTTTTCAGTGAGTGAATTTTTTTGAAAGCTTGTGAAAGCGGGAGAGGGAGAGAGAGACTAGTTACTTCTAACAGAGTAAAATGTCAGAAAAGAGAATGGTAGGCTTCAATTATTTGAAGAGTTTTTCAAAACCAAGGATAAATAGCGGAGCCAGATTCAGATAATTATAATGAATTATCTGGAATTTCATGTCAAACTATAATCTTATTAGAGAAATTTTTTTGAGAGAAAGTCACGAAACTTCTGACGGAAGTGATTCAAATAAAGCAGATATTTTTTGTATCAGAAAATCTTAATTGTAAGGCAGTAAAACTGGAAATATGCTTTTTTTATTAACAAGTAGGCCTCAAAAAGAAAATCGTTCTCTCTCACTTAAAAATGTCTATCTAAATCTCAATTTTTATATTTTGTACAACAAAATTTTGTTCTGATGGCATCATGTAATTATGAACCTTTTTCTGTTGTTTGACAGATGTGATTCATTAGGAATCACAAACCATTGGCTCGATTTATTTTCTCATATTTCTGATGGTGTTAGTTAACAAGGAAACGTTCTCGTATTAGGATGCATATTAGTATCCTCCCTTCGTTTGTATTTTGTTGAACATTACGAAGCATTTTTGAGAGTTTGCTTCTTTCTCTTTAATTGGTCCATTAGCTCTTCCGTGAAAGTTTCCTCTTTGAGCTTGAAGGAAAAATAGTCTTTATTGACTTCTTTGATTTTGCCGAACTTCTAGAAAATCCAACCTCGAAAACGACATCTGCACAATCATTCGTTATTTCATTCATTCTACCACAAAAAACTTCCACCTTGATTTTATTTGAACTTTTCCACTTCAGAGCATACACCACAAATTCGCTCATTTCTTTGATCAAGAGTACTCTCTTTTCTTGTCAGAATATCATGTCTAGAGTTTGTGAAATACCCTGTTTTTCTAATATAACTCATCGAGAACAGCTGAAACTTTATTGCCTGCTTCTCCTATCTTGTATTTCTTTTATTTGTCATACAGTTGATTCTTTGAATCAAAAATATGATATATTCTCAAAGACATCTTCTCGCAGATTATCTCATTGACTCATGTACTCATTAAAAAGATGTCTACTTAACTTCATGCATGGAATTGTGCTGAAAGAGGAAAATGGAAATAAGAAGTTGATAAAGTGAATTGAACCATTGCAGAATGATTCAATACTTCACTTCATTTCAAAACTAATGAGATTATTGAACTTATTTTGATACTATTATTCTCAAAAAATCTTTGCAGTTGCTGTAATATTGTCTCACAGCTTTGTCAAGATAAAAGTAGTCATCAGTCATCTATTCGTCCAATGAAGTGTGCTCCTATTTCAAAAATAGGTTATCTATGTTTCAGAAATTTGACAATTATCTAGACTGTCTGGAACAAATAATTTCCCGGAACGCCTTGGGAATGCACTATGCTTCATCCCACGTGTTTCCTCAAACCATAACAAAGTTTCCTCAACCATAACAAGACAGTTCATTGGAAAACATTTATTAGTTTTTGGGTAAACATAGAATATTTGCAATGTTTATGATCTAGCTGAATGTGAATAAATTTGGATAACCAGTGAGCCCTTGATTTCCACGTTTCGAACCATGATAGACATAGTCGGTTATTCAAGAAAAAAAAACAAGTTCACCTGCTAGCCAGATGTGTGAAGTAAATAATTTTGCCAAGACGGAAAGCATGACTTCTGGGTATTGATACACTCAATCACGAAATAATACTAGTAATATTATTTTCTAAACAAGACTCATTCATTAAGAAGTCTGGCTCATTATTTGTTGAGACTATAGGAATCTCAAAATCTGTATAGCTTATAGCTGAGACTCAGTATTGCTGATGTCCAATCAGAGTAAAAAATTGTAAAATCTCTACTCGCACAAGAGAGAATAGAAAATAGAAGAAGACCAATTTAATCTCGAAACCCCCTAATTTATTCGTTTTTCATACTTTTTCAAACTAGAAACTTTCCCTTCTTTTTCTTCTCCATTTCTTCTTCTTATTCTCTTATTCTGCAGCTCATTTCTCTAACTTTTTTCACTCCACACAAACCACCTAAAATCTCGCCAATTTCTCTTCACATCTCCCGCCATTTTTTCTTTTCTTTCAATCTCACCCAAAAACACATCCGATTTGGCGAGCATAATTGAGTGACGCAAAGAAATTGGAAAGTGGTCAATTCGGGAAAAAAACGGGTTAGAAGAAGGGGAGAATGGAGAGAGAATGAATGTATTATATAAAGAGAAACACTCATGAAACCGAGAGTCGTTTCAAGCTACTCGATTAGAATTCTATAAACTCTTTTCTTTTTTTCTTCCCTGATTTCTGATTTCTTGATTTTGTAGACTAGATGTTCCTGGAAAACTTTGCAGAGCTTTTGTGAAAAACCTAAAGAACCCTCTGATCATTTATGAACTTAAAAAATGAGAGTAAGATATAACTTTGATACTATTTGCTTTTGTGTGCTCATCATTACAAAACGTTCAAAAAATTAAAAACAATTCTGAAGGAAATCTCAGTATTCCGCATGAATTATATAGAATGAAAACTAAATTTCAGTAACATTTAGAATAAAATCTAATAGTAAGCTCCACTAGCTTCGAACCAATAAGTATGAGAAGTTTCTAATGTTTTACTCTGTTGAGAAACCCGTGTGTGTTCTTTCACCTCTTTTCTACAATAAAGATTCTTCATCCTGATAATTTTCTATTCTGATCAGTAAAAAGTAAAATCTTCATTCTCAATAACAAAAGCCTCGATATCACTTGATTTCCGCTTGAGCCCTCTTCCTGTAACCCTTCATTAACAAGAAGTAACGCCCTCTTTTTTCTTTCCAATCCACAGACTCTTTTACATTTTAGTCACAGCACTGATAACATATAGATATGACTGAGCTTATAGGTGATGATGGGACATAAAAGAAAAAACGTCTCCCCGAGGCATTAATTAATTTTATTTGAGCTCTACTTTCTCATTCTTACTCTTATATTTTGTGTCTTCTCTTCATTCCTCTTTTCACTCGACTGCTTCATCTTATATATTTTTGCTTTCAATGAACATCTTCTTATACTTTCTTGAAAGTTTTCTTTTGTAAAACTTACCTATTTTTCCAGTAACCTATTATTAATATTGTATTTGCACCAAATCAAATCATATCTAGTGGATTCGGTCAATAGAAAATGTTTAGTTGTTTCGATAAGTTTAGTGTCGAATACTTATATCAATGTATGCATGGACCGGAGGGGTAATTCTTTCGAAATAATGTATACTACAGACCATGCTCTAATATTAAAGGTGTATGGTTCCGAGTCGTCAAGGAGAAGGAAGTGAATTGCATGCACATTCAGAAGAACTTGAAGCTAAACTGAGAACTCTTGCAAAGTGAGTTGATAACTTTTATTGTCGTTGAGTTTACAAAGAAGATTCAAAACTCAAATGTAATACATTTCCACATAGATACAAAATATGTCTATCAAAAATCAAAAGATCATTATGGTTGATACTGAAAAAGTGCAAGTAATTTTTGATGTGAAATCTATTTCAGAAAAGAAAGTATGGAAATCGAAAGAGGCCTGGAACAAGACAAAAAAACCTATGGATCACATATAAAAATACTAATTCTTGGAGGACCATCCAGTGGGAAAAGTACCATTTTTAAACAAATGCAGTGAGTTTTTGAATGTTATATATTCTTCAGTTGACTTCTTATTATAGAATAATACATGCAAACGGGTTCAAAACACAACAGGAATTGATACAGTATCGAGGTCTTATTGATAACAATATACGGGATAGTTATTATCAAATAATTGATGGTGCACGTCTTCTTAATATTTCCTTGGATGCAGTGAAACATCTCATGTTTGATATAGATGATATTTATTCTCCAATGGCCGATCAGTTTGCTATTCGAACTGTTCCAGAAGTCGTTGAACCAATGTTTTCATTTTGGAGTTCACCAGAAGTTCAATCAGTTTATAAAAGAAGATACGAGTTTGAATTAATGGATTCAATAAAATAGTATTGTTAATCAATATGATCTTTGTATTATTCATTATATTTTCAGTTATATGGAAAGTCTCGAGAGGATTTCAGACCCAGACTATCTACCAAACGAGGAAGATATTGTTCATTCTCGGAAAGCAACTGTTAGTATAAACAGCATCGCCTTCGCATACACTGGAGTCTCATTACTGTAAGAATTGTCAATATATTTTGCAAGAAGTCTAGTAAGAAAATAAAAATATTATTGTTTAATCAAAATTATGGGTAAACGACTCAAAGTTGAATCATATAATTACAACCTTCGACTTTTCTGTCTACCATTTGGAATTCATTCAAAAACATCATAATTACAGTATGATCGATGTTGGTGGTCAAAGATCAGAAAGAAAGAAATGGTTGCATTTATTTGATGATGCAAGAGTTGTGTTATTTGTCATCGACTTGACCGGATTCGCCAAGAGATCAGAAGAGAGTCGGGCAGAAGTAAGTTTCAAGTTTCTTCAGATTAAAACATTTGAAAGTCTGAATTAACTGTTTTATTTCAGCTAAACAGATTTCCGAAACTGTTTCGAGACATCGGAATGGATGCATATGATATGAAAGTGGCTCTTAAAATCTTTCATGAAGTTGCTTCTGCGAGAGCATTGGCCAACGCAGTCTTCTTATTGTTTTTCAACAAAGTTGATCTTTTCAAAGAGCTTCTGCCCCATGTCCGACTTCAATCCTGTTTCTCGAAATTTGAAGGTAATTATATATTCAAATACAATTAATTATGGACGATTCAGGAGAAAATAACTTTGAAAACACAAATGCATTCATAACTGAAAAGTTTGTAAGAGCTGCCCGTCCCAAAAAATCAGTCTTTCCTCATCTAACTACAGCAACGAGTACTGAAAATATCAAAGTAAGACTCAAAAATTTTTCCCTCAAACTTCAACGGTTCTGTTTACAGCTAGTGTTCCGTGCTTGTATGGAAAGTGTTTTCAAAGCAAACTCAAAAGCAACTGGACTCACATAGCAATGAATTTCATGAACCTGATGACAAAAACATTCGATCAGGTTTATGAAGTAATGTACTTTTTTTCAATTGAATTCTTTCCAATAACGGTGTATTTTCTTGTGCATTTTGAATAAAACGAGTATCTTTATTTTCAAAAAATTCATGAAACCTCAACAGAGAGTTCATCCGAAAAGAAATCAAGTATTCACAGTCTATTCGTTTCTTCTTTTTCTTCTTTACAAGTAGATCATCATTCTGAAACATAATCAATTTATGAAAGGGAAAGAAACGGAAACTGATTACCTAGAAAGACATTAGACGATTGATTGCCCTGTTGAAACCAGCGGCAATTCTGGAATACTGAGTCTTGAAATGAAAAGAATACCGATAAAAGTTGTTTCTTCTCTCACCTTCCCAATTTATTCTCATCTTCACTTCCACTGCTTGATGCAAGAGTTACAATTTCAGATTTCTTCTGATCGTTAGCTGATTCCAATTCATCTGAAGTTGCCAATTCGCTTTTCATTTCTAATTCCGAATCAGTTTCCCGACTAAAATATTCTTCATAAAATGCGGATCCAACTTCAAAATCCAATGGATCAGAGTCCTCAATATCGAGACGAGAATACATTTGTTTGTAGAGATCAAGCATCATTTGGTAGTCCGGAGAAGAGTCGAATTTCAGTTGGCTGTAATAATTAAAGTGCCCTTCTAAAACGGTAATGATTTCCTCACCGTATATGTTCATAGATAAGAGCAATTTCACGGGGACATTTGAAGAAAAGCTTCTTTCCAACTCTCTTTTTCATATTGCTCACAATAACGGATTTCTCCTCATTGTTCCAAGGAAGAGATCCCTGGAAATTATTGTTTGATTTTTCTTAGTTTTGTTTGAATAAACTTACAAGGAAGAATTCAACAGTCGAATAAAGCCACGCCCACAAATCATCACGTCTTCCCTGATCGAGTTCTTCATGTGCAAAAACACTACAATACTTGCTGGTTCCCATAAATCCAGGAGCTTTACGAGCGATTCGATGACGCATTTTTGAGTTTTCAGGGTTTAATTCGAGCTGAAATCGATTGCGACTCCAACATTATTCTATAAAAGACTTACATATTTTCTACTAAAACCCAAATCGAAAAGAAGGATTCTCCGTGTTGGTGCATGCCAACCACAGTTACTTCCCTTTACATCACGATGAATAATCCCGGAACAGTGTAAATCACGAAGAGCCTCCAGAAGTTGAACGGAAAGACGGGCGGCTGTTGATTTAGTGAAATGTCTATCAGGCATCATACGACGAAGTCTCGAGATTGGACGATTACACAATGTCATAACCATTATGTTCACTTGTTGATTTCCCCAAGTCAACTGAAAAAAATACTTTTTAAATTGCAATTTCAGATTGTTTCTGTTTACCCTTTTCGCAGTATAAAGACGACAAAATGATGGTGACCATTGCATCAATCGAAGCATACGAACTTCATTTTTGAGTGTTTCGTCGTTCTCTTCATCAATAAATTCAGTCTTCAATGCCATTTCATTCTCATCTTTTTTCACATGATATACAGCTCCGAATCCTCCCGATCCAAGCTTTCTGATCACTTCAAATCCAGAGACAACTTCACCGGTTTTGAATTCCGGTTTAGCACAAGATGATGACGATGACATGCTTTCCACTCGTTTTTAGATCGTCTTTTATCTCTAGAAGGCGTAGGTGTAAATGGGAATTTAGATAAAAACAAACCTGTCGAGAAGAGTGCTCAGAAAAGAATAGAAAAATAATAAGACAAGAAATACCGTAGGGAATATCACTAATTTGTTAAGGTATGTGGCAGACAACGTGGAATCTGTATCACTTTGACGGTCAACACGCCTCGTTTTTATTTCATTTTTTTTAGATTCGTTCAGATTTTTACAAACCGTTGGTTTTGTAGACACGTTAGAAAGTTTCTAACATCCAGTTTTAAGTTTGAATATACTACTAACAATTCTAGACATTTGTGGTTACCTGCAATAAAAGGGCATCCCAGCTTGTGTCATCTTGTGAAAAAATCACAAAACCCGATGCTCTTCTATTGCAGATCTCGAAATTTTTTGCAATTTTCAAACTCTCATTCAGCTTCAAGTGAATAACATGTTATTTAAGAAAGCAATATAGTCTTCTGGAGCACCTTTGAAGTTTGGCCTCATTGATTAGCTATCGTTTGTCTGTCTATTCTGTGTTTACAGACACTTTTGATCCTCCGATTGACCTTCTTTGGAAATTTATCAGTTACTCTGGAATCCTATTCACATTTATAAACACATTTCTTCGAAAGAATCTAGCTTACAGTCAGTTTTGCTAAACAATATCGCATTCATTTTTTTTTGAGACTGATAAAGTGTATAAAAATCAGTTCGTTAAAAATCTTTTTGTGCAGTACTGGTCATTGAAAACTTTTCATTGGAAGCCCATATGCAACAACCTTCTCTTCTTCTTTCTATCTTTTTTGCATGTTTTTCATTCATCGATCCTCTCGAAACTCATTTGAAGTACGCCGGAACAATCGCGTGTCATCAGAAGAGACCTTCTTTCTTCCTCTCCTTTTCATTCTCTCAACCATTTTTATTTGTATCTTTTTGTTGTTTTTCTGAGACAAAACTAGACTTTTGAGTTTTTCTCTTCAAGAGTCGGTTTATTTGCAATTTTTTCAAATGAGTTAACCACATTATTTCTTCTTCTGGACCACTTTCAAAGCGTTCAATAGATGAAAAGTCTCAAACAAGTATTGCAATCAGGCTGTAGCAAGACATTCTCAAAACCTGTATTAGAAGATCAAGACTTTCTATTGTTACCGAGATCCTATTGTGAAAGTTCTTCTGAATTTGGTTTTACGAAAAATGGTATTTCGGATCACATAATCATAGTTCTGTTCGGGCTTGTCTACTTCTTTTTCTAAGTAAGAGAGAAAAAACAAAGAATAGTTTGTGAGAATTCCTATCTAACGAAGTGCCAGTCACTCATCTCTCTTCCAAGTCTTTATTCTGACATTTTGAATCAACATAAAGAGAAGAAAAGACAACAATTTCCGTTCCGGATATCTCTAAATGTACTGAAAGAACAAAAAAGGAGTCCTTTGGATAATAATGGTAGATTGGTTTTTCTCCTTTTTTTTCTTTCTCCAAGAGCAGTTCCATCAATTGTGCTCTGGTGCCGTCTTTTTTTTTCAAAAAAATAATTCATTTTTGCACAACGCGTTCGATTCTTATTATTTCAAGACGTAGGCTAAATTATGAATATTTATGAGTGAGAAGACACGGGCGGCACTGCATTTAATGTTTCAAATTTCTCATTTCACCGTTCTTCTTTCTTTTTTGCCTTTGATCTATATCCGCACGGACAGGGACCATTTTGAAGTGTATGACTAAAGCTAATTTTAGCATTTTTGGCTGGAAATGCCAATAAAATACAATTCAAGATATGAATCTGATGTAATCCTCCTAGATTTGAGCTTCCATTTTTGGCATCGTACAGTGAAAGGTCCTTAATTTTTTTTTGTAATTATTTAGGATTTGCCTGATTTTTCAGAAATTCTATAATCCACATTCAGATACGTTTCCACCATTTCAATATGGTTGGCGTTCAGTGCAGATAATATTATTTGTTCTCATTCCGAGTCTTATCTCCAAATTGTCCTACCTTTTCAATTTTCCAACTAACCTAATATAATTTTCCTAGTTTTCCTGTTTTTAATCAATTTTATGAGTATCATAAAAAACGTAATGTGTTCCTTGATACAGATTTTAATACTTGCCAAGTTGTACGATTATTCTTAGTTTTGAGCTTGTCCACAATCCTCTCCCACAGTCCAGATAATGCGAAACCCCTATTAGAAAGGCACATCTTGTTTTTTCAACCAATCTTGTATCTTTTGATTCTTATCATCTATAATGAACAATTTGAACACTCAAAAACAAGACGGAAATGTAGTAAATTTGACTCAAAGTCTTCAATCTCTATATTCATATTTACTCCAAATCAGCATAAATTGAATATGAAACCAAACGAAATAGTTCAGAGACCAACAGAAGAAAGCTGCCGCGTCGTTGTCAATAGAATCGGAAAAGAAGAAGAAAAAGAAGAATATCGTGAGAAAATCATTCGACGAATTCTTTGAAAAATGGTTAGTTTTTTGGGTTTTCTGAATGAATTGTTTTATAGCTGAAAGAGGGGAAAAAGATCCGAAAATATTTATTGAAAGAAAGCGGAAAAAGGTGAATAAAAGGAGAAAAATAATCCCGAAAGCGGTGGGACTGATTATGAATATTCCCTCTCTTTTCCTTGTCTTTTTCTCTTTTATATTAGCCCGATCAAACATTTTCTTTTTCTTCGTCTTCATCTTCTTCTACTTCTTCTTTTCATTCTTTTTTTTCCAGTCATTCCTCTTTCTCATGCTCTTCCTTTCCCTCTTAATACTCACCTCCGATTAGTTTCTTTTTTTTTTCTTCTCATCATTCAATTTCTCTTCATTTTATCCTATCTATAATCCAGATTGCCCTTGACTGCTCCTAATCGTTTTTGATTTGAATGAATCAAAAGTTGGAGAGAGTGGAGATTAGAAGAGTAGATAGATATCTTTCTCTGGAAATGCTCATCCTCGTTTTCTCAATCGATTCGTTTCGTTTTTAGTTTTCTGATATTTATAGAATTTCTTTGAGAATGTTCAGAGCATTCTTAAGAATGAATTGTAGACACTTGTTCAATTTTTTAAATGTTTCTCTTGGCTAGTTTTTCCATGTTCTAACTTTGTTCAATTCTTACATATAGTAGTTTAGATTGTAGTTCGAATTCGTTCCAAACAGTTGATAAACATTTTTCTGACCCAGAAACTCCAGAAAGTTTTCACTCATTTCCATCGGTCGTTTCTCACCTTTTGGTACTCTCATTAGTCAAGTTATTGGTGATTTTCCTAAGGCGTCTTGTCCCATAGAAAGGGTGAATCAAAATTGTTTTGGAAAAAAAGAGACAATTGATCAAGAAGCTGTAAAAGCTAGAATAATAAAGAAATTTCAAATTTGGCGCCGTTCAATTAGAGATCTTTGAGAATTAGGGGTCCTTTCCGAGCTGCCAACTCGAGGTTTGAATGAAAAAAGTTTCCTAATTTTGATTCTTCCAATCACTACAGCCCGCACAAAATTTCAACTTGCCTGTGACGTAGATCTGAAGCCAATTATTGAAGGTTTTACAATATCCAATCAGAAACTGTTGCCCAAAGCCATTTCCCATTCTACCCAACAACAAAATCTCTCTTTATCACTTGAAACATACCTGCAACATAAAGCAGAAAACTGAATTAAATGTCAAGTGACCACTCGAGAAAACTAATTGTTAGTCAAAAGAAGTTGGATCACAAATCTCGAATACATAAATAGTTACCCATCTCCTATCATCTATCCTTGATACATTTCTCCTCTATTTCTGACATTCTCTAAACTTTTCTTCTCTTCAACAAGTTCTTTGCTCCAAAGCTAAAAAGACCGGTCAAAACGAGTGTCCTTCGTCAAGTTTTCGTAAGCAATTACGTGTTTCTTTTCACACTGACTTCATGAGGAAGACGAAGAAAAAAAAGAAGTCCTTTACTCTGTTTAATTGGAGTGTTGGGCATACGTCGGCACAAAAATGGCTAAAAACGACATCCTCTTTCCGCCTTTTTTTGGATGAATTTTTGGAAACAAATTGCTCCAATTTTTGTTCCGAAACAAACTTTTTTTCAAGAATATGACTCAGAAAATGACGATGTACTCTGAAGATTAGTCTAATTTGATCCAAGGAAAAGGCAAATTTTTCTTATTTTGAAATTATTTCCTGATTAACTTCTACTTGTAGACATTCATTCAAACTAAACGTCATTCCGATTGAAATGAGGGAAAACGAAATTAGTGGGTTGATTTCGAATGTTTAAGTTATACGAAGTTACATGAAAAGTTCTGACCTGGAATGTCGTATCAATAAAGTGGCCAATCTCAAATACATTTTCAAGTTTATTAAATTTTGTTTTTTCCTAATAATATGCCTCCGGGGCCTGAAATAAGATGTCATCTCATTTCATGATACAGATTCAATTTCAAATATGCTACAAAATATAGTTCACAAATTTTTTAATTCTCAAAAAAAGGTATTCTTCTGAAAAAATTATCACCAAAACTCTTCAATAAGTGGTTATCTGTTCATTCAATGCTACGTACTTTAATAGACTATCCACCACCAATTTCAGTAAAGTGCATAGACATAAAAGGTGTTCTTTTCTTCAATTCAAGTGTACCCTAGGGTCCTTTTTTCTTCTCTTTTTATCTTTTCCTTATATATTTGACCCCCTCTCTTTTCCTTTTTTTTTCCTTCCAGGTCCCATTTATCGTTGCCCATTCATCTAGAAGTTACAACCTAAATTAGCCCTTCTTCTTCTTCTTTTGTTTCCACTCGTAAATAGTTGCTCTTGAAGTCTCCTTTCTTCCAACGCACCCATACTGGGTTTTCTATCAAAAAAAAAAAGAATATTCTGAATATTTCTGAAATAAGAAGAACAAAATGTTGTATGATGAAGTGGTAAGATTTATTCTATTTTGTCTTCTGCTAATCTCTTCTGAAAATCCAAATCCCTCTTTCAGATCTTCTTTATTCTATTTCCTATTTCTCATCTCATAAAAAAGTCTCTTGCCCGAACAAAACAAGAACATTTTATGTATTTGAAAAGCGGAAAATTAAATGGAAATGTGTTTTATTAATGAAATATTTTGAAATATTCAATAGAAATGTAGCGAAAAACGGAGGGAAAGGAAGTGCAAAAGGTTCTCTGTTTTACATCGATTTCTATTTGGATCATTTGAAATTCCTTGTTCAAAACAATTCGAGTTTTGGTCTCTCGTTAACCAATGATTGTTCAAAAGATGTTTTCTGTCTTTTCTCATTAATATTTCAATCTTTTCTTTACAAATATTTTAACTCCCGATTGTTCTTGTTTGTGTTCTCTTGTTTTTTTTTTGGAAATTTTTGATATTGGAGACAACTGAAGATTTTTCAAAACAATATAGCTTTGAGACAAAGAATAACAAGTATAGTAGAATTTCAAGAATTTAATTTTAATTTTAATTTATTCATACGATTGAGATAATCGTGAAAAGACGAAGTAAGAATACATGAGAATTGGTACAAGTAAAGCGAAAAAGAATAGTTAAGTAATTAGGAGAAGGACAGAAAGAGGTGGGGTGGTGATTACATAAGATGAGAGGTACATAAGATGAGAGAGTTTAAGAAAAAAGACTAGTTGATGAAACAAGGTTGGTTATATTCGATCGGTTAAGGTGTTACGATAATAAGCGGCTTAAAGTTCGATTTATAAAGAAGGAACAAAGAAGAATTGGGAATCTTCCTATCATAGTGAGCGTTTTTTTTACTCCAAAACCTGCATTAGAGTGGCAGTCAATAATATTACAAAATTTCTACTCAGATTTATAGGAGAAATTTTGAACAACATTCCTATTGATTCAAATTAAGTTAAGCAGGGAACTCTAACCTCGAACATTTCCAAAGAGATTATTTGCAACCTGTGCTTTTCACTTTCTTCAGATCCGGGAGTATTTTTTTATTGAATGAAAGGTTTCCATAGTTCCCTTCTTTCTTTATTCGTATACATCCATATAGAGTTGATTAGAATAGAATCAAACACAAACTTTGTTTCTTCCTTTTTCTGTTGCTGTTTTCACAAGTTGATTGCTCTGCCAATTACCTCTCAATGCCCTCTTTGCAGTCTTCTTTTCTTCTGCTCTTCTAAAACAAGTCCTCGTGTTTCCTTCCTTTCGATCCCCACAAATCAGCTACTCTATTCATAGAATCTTCTCTCTTTTTTCGATTGAATCCTCTCCTAATTAGACATCTTTTTGAGATGCCAGAATATCGTCTCAAATTGCATTGAAAACATTGAAAAACGAAGAAACGCTTCCTCCTTTTTTTCTTTTCGAGAAGGCGTTCCTTTTTATTTTTTCTCACTTTTTTCAACCTATTGTTTTCATTCAAAAATCTCCTCCCACAATGCATTTTCTAGAATTTTTTTTTGAATTTGTATGGGTGGTTAAATACTAAAAAAAAACAAAAAATGAGAAAATTGATACAAATGTGTGATCTGAGCTCATTCACAAATTACTCTCCGATTTCTCTGTGTGTACTAGAAAGGATCTCATTCCCCATTGAGAAAAAGATTTGAGAAATCACATCCGCTCTTTTCATTTCTGTGCGAGAGTTGAATAAAACAACTATATATTCTTAGAACATGTTGATTCCTGATCAGGTATTTTTTAAATTCAAAAAACGGAGTGATCTTCTATTATTGAGGCGCTATGAAATTCATTAGAGATACTGAAATTGACTTTGATAGAATCGTGACTGCAACCCCATTTCTGAAAAAAAAGCTTTGAACTTTATAAAGTTTATAAACAACTAGATTAGAAAAATAAAGGAGATCTCGCCCTGTTAAAATATGAAAAATTCTCAGAATGTGCCTGAACATCATTATCTATTTCCGTTAAAAGTCAAACCAAATCATTTGGACGATTTTCGCCTAATCCGATCCTAACAATTTTCATAAAGCAGAAGAGATCAAACATCCTATTTCCTTTTTCCCTAATTTTTATCCTAATACTTCTCCTAATCTTTTTTTATTTCAGATGTTCTACGCGTGTCTGGCCATCATGATACTTTTTGTTATAATGTGTTCTTGTATCACAATGGCCATAATTGATTTAGAGATGTACAATTTTGGTCTTTATATTGTATTATTATGCATTGTTGGTGAGTTAGTTTTTCATTTCAGAGTACATTTCCTTATCCTTTATTTTCAGGAACTATGCTCGCTTGTGCTCTATGTATAGCCAATCCAGGAGCATGCGCAAATCCCATGTGGTATACAAACTTCTGTCTTTTATTACATGTGAGTAAGCCAGAAACTTTAAAATAAAGGATTTCTCTCATTTTTCAGGACTACATGCAGGAAATGTATCCAGTACATCCGGATGGAACTTCAAGTCCTAAAATGACGGGGTTAAGGGCACAAATGCAAAGGCATGCGGCACAGAGTATGGCAACTTCAGAGGATGGAACACGGTTAACAGTTAGACAAGAATCAAGAGCAACGGTTGCAATGTTAGCACCTGCTGTACATATTATGCATCAGGTAAATTTATTGAATCATTTTTGAAAATTAGGAATTGTGAAGAAAAAGAATGGTTCAATTTTTCGAACTTTTTCAATTTTCAGGTGTGGAAAGGAATGGCTTGGGTGACAGATGGAATTGAAGAAGAGGATGAAGATACAAGAATGTCAATGTATGATAAAATGGAACAGGTTTGAACAAAAGGTACATAAAATCTAGACTTTCAACTATTTTATTTCTAGGGTACTTCTGATGAAACTAGGTCTGGAAGTGATCATGCATTGAAACGATTATCAACGATTGCAGAGACAAGTTCATATATTCTGAGGGAATTGGTGAGTCAGTCTAGAAACAAACGTTGAGATTAATGTTACATAGGTCCGTTAAAATTGAAATACGGAAAACAATACCTGTTTTAGAAGAGCACAGTGAGGGTATGTAGGTTATGAAGATTAAAAATCCAAAAAAAAAAAACAAATAAGAGAAGATAGATATAGTTACTGACAGCTTCAATTGTATTTTCGAATCATAAAATCTGCTTTCGATTGTTATCATTTGATAATACTATAAAAATATTCTCAGGAAGAGCCAAGCAGTGAGATCAACTCTCGAAATGACGTCACACTCTAAACCGTATAGGTGCTCTTATGTTTGTATTTTTATCTTTTTTTTTTTGGACCAAAACCAGAAACTAGTACGAGTGATTTATTTTGTGATAATATGATACTGCTCGAAGAATAAATTGAAATTTTAATTCATTTATTTTATTCACTAGCGGCTGCAGTTCCTCCTGTTTTAGTGGTATTTGTCGAAGTTCTTGAAGTTGTTGTTTTATTTGTTCCTTTTGTTCCTTTTCTGGTTGATTGTTTTGTGTTTTCTCCTTTTCTAACTTCAGATTTACAACCAACACATTCACGAATTCTCTGAAAAAACATTCTGAAAATGGATAAATGAAATCAGAATAAAGTTACAGATGGAATGTACGAAAGAAGAATGTTATCCATAATGATGAATGTCTGTCTACGAATTTCCGAAATTGTTGGCTTCATCTGAGATTCTTTTTTTTGTCGCTGAAACCAAACATGAAATCTTACATATCCGAGAACTGCCCAAAGGATAGTTATATTGAGAACAAGAAGAAGAACATTGCATCCGGCAGTCATATACAAAAGAGTCAATTCCGTACCAATATTTCTCTGAAAATTTTTCAAGTTCTGATGATATTTAGATATTCCACTTACCAAAACAATGAGATCTTTGAAGCATACAGTGCTATTCGATTTTGCCATCACTAGAAGAAAAATTAATTGAGAATTTCTTTTTTTTTTAGGAGAATTATTTTTTTATTTTGAGGATCGTGCCATATTCTGTTTTGTTAGGTGATGTGAGATAAACTAACCAATGACTGGAAGCAGAAAGAAAAAGATGAATCTCATTTTGAATGGAATCGATTCGAAATGATTTATTCTGATTTTGATTAAAAATTCATCGCGTGTTTGCCTATTTTCCCGTGGACTTGAATTTGGTTTCTCCTGTTTTTCTACCCTTAATCACAACCAAATCAGGCTAGAAATGCCAACTTTGGCACTCTTCAGCTCTTGGACAGTTAACGTAGAATCTTGAAAAAATTTTTGAGGAAGAAAGTAGAACTCAAAGCCAGTTTCGACCTGTAGAAAGCTTGATAAAGATAGCCTTCTGAAGTTTAGGAAAAATGAAATTGTTCTATTGGAAACAAATTGATACTGTAGAAACTCCTAAATGGTATATCAACCAACAAATAGAATACGTATGCTTTTCTATCAAATACCATTATATTTTCGAAAGGTTTATTGACGAGAACGTTCAATTATCTGAACAAGCAATACGATTCCACAGACAGTGACAAGAAGTGTTGCAGTCATTACAATACAGACAAAATGAGAACTATTCATCAATTTTGCACGACGAATCACATTTCGATTGCTGAATGAATCCCCACTTTCACTGGATAGATGAAGACGAAGTTCTGAAAAAAGGTTTTAGTGTATGAAATAAAAAAGTCGCGATTCTCTCAACTTACCTTCTTTATTATTCTTCAAAGTTGCAGAATTCCCAATGAATTGATTCTCTTCAGAAGCACTCATTCTCTGAAATATTGAAATTCGAAAAAGAGAAAAGAATGTTTTCTGAAAACGAAATGAGAACTTTCTGTTTTTCATCTTCTCTTTTGCACTTTTCTACGGCTTCTTCCCCCTCAAATCATCATTCTTCTTCCAGTTTTTTTTCTGTGAAACGGAATAGGCGGAAAGTGTGTTATTTTTTGGTAGAAAAAGAGAAGTGAAATTCAATTTGTGAACAGAAAACATAAAAAAAGAGTTGTAGGGTGTCCCCAAAAGGAATGAGAAATAATGAACTGATCGAGTTTTCAAAAGAAGAAAAAAAGAGAAAACATAATGAGAAAAAGGGTAGAGAACGTCATTTAGGGGATATAATGAGTTCATTATGAGTTCAGGGAACATAAGAAAATATGAAATAGGGATACTGTAGCCAAATTCTAAGAACTCCTGTATCTGATAAAGTATTATATTTTCATAATGAATTTCGAAAGAGAAAAGGATTTTAGACCTCATGGATACGACATAAAATAATCGGATTGAATTGAAGATTATCCTATCCTGGAACACTAAGAACTACTTATATACTGATGTAAATCTATACAAGTTTATTATTAGACATTCCTAGAATTTCTAATTTTCCATAAATTGTAGTTGATTGATTGAAATATAGATAATTTATGATGACAAAGAAAGATGTTAAGAGAATGAATTCTGAGTAAACTTTCTTTTTTTTCCTAAAAAAAAGTGGGTATCAGGAGGAAGTTTGAAGAAACGCCTATAGTTAGTTTCAAATTTTGTGTTCCCCGGGGAACAATTCACACAAAAAATGATAGACGAGTCGAAGGAACTGAACACATTTCTTCATTTTCATATCCTTCAAAATAAATGGGATCGTTCACTGAAGAAATTTAAAAGTGGAATGAGGAGAACTTTGTTCATATTTGAGATGACACAAACTTCAAGACTTGCATAGATTACTGTAAAAATAAGTTATTTATAGTTTCCCTTTCCTCAGTGATCGTGGCCAAAACGAAGCTTTGAATAAAAATGTGTCACGGTTTCAGGAACTGATAACATTTCAAAAATGGTTCTCAAAAACATCAGGAAAGACAAACTTAAGTTCAGGACTTCCCGAATACCATAAGAAATTTACTACTTTAGGCTGACTCTGAGAATACAAAACCATCTGTATATAAAGAAAACGCTTTCTGAACTTTGAATTCGTATCATTAGATACGTATGTCAATCATTGAAAGTAATAAAAATGGGAAGAGCACACATGTTCAATTGCAACTAAAACACTTTTAGTATATAGAGTTGTATTCGAAAAAAGCTGTTAGATGAAAAGGGAGAAAGAGCAAAAGCTGACTGAATCTGCTCTCCACTCTTTAAGAATTTGAAATTCGTTTTTCATTTTGTATTCACTAAAAAAAAACTTTTCACGAGTGAATCTGAATGATCGAGCATCATCAAATCTACGGAAATTCAGATAGACTTTCCTTCACGTCACTTAACTAATTCGAATCAGAAACTGTGTTAAAAGAAGATTTTCTGGAAACATCTGCTTCTGAACTACAAAACAAATGAATAGCAGAACACGAATTGGAAAGAAAACAAAGATAGAATATATGTATGAAAGTGGGAGAAAAAAGAAAAAAGAAGTGAGCCCCCATTGGTAATTAGGGAAAACGAAATGGCTTCCAGGGTAGAAAAAAAAGGAGGAAATGGATAGGAAAAGATAGGGAAAAAAAGGAGAAGAAGATGAAGGTAAACATGGTTAGGAAAATTTTTATTGATCAGAATAACAATAATTGTTGGAAAACTGAACCTTTTTTAGACGTTTATCTATTCACGGGATATTTGATGATGATTCTTCCAGAGGTCATGTTTTCAGAAGTTTAAGAAAAAAAATCCTAAATTATGACAATAATTTCAATTTTCCAAAGAGCTATTTAATGGTGTTTCAGACCTTAGACACAAATAAACACACGTGGTTTTACTTGAATGACGAGATACGCAATGACATATTGACACAAATTTTGTTGATTCTTTATAGTAGATAAATATTTTTCCAAGTAGGATGTAGTACGAAAAAAATGGAGAGTTCAGTTTTGCAGTCTGAACGTTTTACAGAAAACAAAGTAACGTATACCAATAACGCAGAAAGCTCGTCTAACTCAACTTTCCCCTGCAGAGATCACGGATAATTTAGTAAAATAACCATGAGACGGAAAACGTGAACTTTTGAACTTCCTGGTCAAATTTTGAAAAAAGAAAATTTCGAAGATCGGATAGTTATTAGTTTTCATAGAATCGAGAGAGGTAACGCATCTGAAATGGAAGGTGAAACAACTAAAACGCCTTACAACACTATCTATGCGTCATTGGTAAGTTGTATGAATATTCAGAATACTATTCATTCGAATCTTTCTACAGAAAGACAAGAAGCCAGATGGAGAAGTTTTATGTTGTGTTCATGGAAATAATTGCGGTAACGGTAGCGGAAAGCAGCATATGAAAACAGATGAGAATCAATACATTAATTTGGGTTCACCGAGAAAAGAGGAGAAAGTGGCGTCGAGTTTGACGGAGAAATTGAATAAACTGGCTGAAGAACAGAAACCGGAGCAACGTAGAAAACCTGAATTGATGAGTTTGAATAGTTTGATGGCAATGAATGAGAAGCCGAGAAAGGCGAAAAGTGAGAAAGAAAAGAGAAAGAAGAGAGCTCCAGTTTTGGTTGATGATAGTCAATCTTATGTTATGCTTGGTCCTTCTAGGTAATAATTGTTTGGAAATTGAAGCTTCCCTTACAATGTGGAAATTTCAGCGAAGAGCCAACTGCTCAACCAGCTTCTCAACTGTTACCTTCTTCTACTCCTCCACCTATTACTGATGTTTCTATCATCAGTAAAATTGAAGATAATTCCAAGTAATTCTCCTGTTTCCATGTATTTTAATCTCTTTTTCTTCTTTAGAGTTGGTGAAGCTTCCTCTGCGTACATTGGAGTCCTAACTCTTTCTGATGCTGAAAACCGTTTGACAAATCGTGGAGAGTTTGCTCTTTATCATCTTTTTACTCCGAATTCTCTTCTTGATACTCTCACTGAAAAACTTCCATTGATGCTTGTCTACCGTACTACCACGAAGAAGAATCGCCACTACTCGATCCGTCGTACTGCTGATCAACATCTTTTCGTCGATTGTGGATATCCGAATGTTCGTAAGCATTACTCTCTCAATCAATTGGTTATGTTCTATAAAGTGAGTCAGCTAGACGGAATGAATTGAATTATCCCTAATTTTCAGTTTTCTGCAACTTGTGAGATCAATCCAGATGACACTTCAGCTGATTCATTCTCCTGGTGGCTTGAGTAGAAAAATGCACTGTGATTTGAAAAAAAACTTCTTTTTTCGAAAATTGAAGATTCATAAACATGGTTTTTGTTCGTCCGGTTTTTGTTATTTAAGAATTTTCCAATAGGTACAATTTACTCTTTTATTCTTTGATTTTCTTCGAGCATCTTCAAAGTTTTTATTTTTTCAGTTTTTTGAAAACTTTTCAGTATTTTTTGTACACCTCACAAGATTCATCACTTTTCCTGAACAATTGGAATTATCTTCAGATTTCCATTACAAGAAAAACTAACTTGACTTCAGATAATGTGTCATAACCCACTTTCAATTTCCAAATCTTTCATCAACAACTTGCTGCCCTGAAAAGTTGCGATCAAATTGAGTTATTTATATATATTTACAACCGCCTCCAAGATATCAGAGAAGGAGATTATTGTTTTCCGGGTTTACTTGGTTTAAGAATCGTCTGCTCACTTTATAGATGAAAAGGCAAGTAATAGACACTATACTTATTCTTTAATTCTTATTATTCTTTTTCTGAGGAGTTATAAAGAAATACGTTGTTTGATGATCCATTGTGTTGATGAATCTTTGGTGATTTACTAAGAAAGACAGTTCCAGAAACGTCACTTTTCTTGAACTGGTAGTTCTGTAGTTAGATAATGATTGGGTCAAAAATTAGCTTCGTTGAAAATGGGTAATTTATTTATTTATGAATCCCCTAAACTGGAATAGAGCCAAGTCTTTATATACAAAATACTTCCTACCGTAGTTATAACATCATGTGTTTTTTCTCCTATTTTTAACATTTCTGCATGATTTCTAAGCTCCAGTGAACTGTATCTTATCAAGCTTTCCTGATGTTACTCGTAGTTTGAGCTTCCTTTTTCTATTTGGAAAACTGCTACATAAGAAAGTTGTTTCTTGCATTTTAACCCATTCGACAATAGAAAAGAAGCAAAGTTGAATCTATAGATTCGTAATTCAATTATTTTTTAAATGTTCATTTTGTGTTCTCACATCATTTCCGAAGTATCAGTACAAATAAATTTTGGTTCACTGATCCAAATCATTTTCTAACTTTTCCGTGTTTTTTGGAGTCTTTCGATCAACCACACAACTTATTCCCGAAAATTAAATTAAACCGGAAGTTTCCCGTGCGTTTTACGTGCGCTACCACATGTTTCCTCTCTTTGAATTGAATATCTAAATCAAAAACAGAGAGCCTAGAATCAAATGCTTTATGGAAAGTCGATCTGATTCAAACATTTTTTTCTTTAGAAAAATATTGTGAGGAACTTGATTTTACTGAATCATTTGTCTTCTTTATGTTATTGAGTGATGGGCTATATTCTGAATTTCCAATTTCCAGACACTTTCACTATGGACAACTCTACGAATACATTCACAACTCAATCTCCATCTACACCTCTAGACTTTTACAATTCATTACCACCTTCCAATTACAGTCTATTTGATCTTACCGTAACTCCAATGTCATATCGAGACAGGATTACAGTCGAATTCATTTTAAATGGAACTTCGTGGATTTTGAGTACATTTTTAGTGATTTTTGTCAGGTTAAGGAAAGCGATTTGGATGTCTTTGAAGGTGAAAATAGAAAGGGACTGCATCACCAATTTCATGATTTTTAGAGCACAATTGTATTTGTAACTGTCGGATCATTTCTTCTAAATATTCCCCTTTTACTGTTTCAAGCATGGATGGTATTCAATTTACAAGCCGGTCACCAACCTGTTTATTCCGTTTTTTTGTGTTCTTTTTTAAAGAACTTTTGTAGTTCAACTACATCCGCTTATCAGGTGTTGCCTTTTGTAAGTTTCAAAAAAAGTGTGAATCGATTCTAAAGAATAGTTTTCAGGCAGTTTCACTTTACCGTTATCGAACAGTTGTTCTGAAAGGACATCCATCTCCTTCATTTGTTATCAATATTCATTGCATTGTCACACTTATTTTTGTAAGAAAAACAATAAGATCGCGTTATTGAATATCCGACTCCATTTAGCGACTTTCTCATTACTATTATTGTTGTCTTTTCCAGATTATTTACGCCTTTCTAAACTACCCATTCGGTCAAAACAACAAGAATGATGTCTGCTATACTTTGCGTTTTAGTAATGGAATGGAACTGGTCAGAGTGAGTTCTAATGTTATTGAAAAGTGATTATAATCGTATTTGTTTATTTTGGAAAAGCAATTCTGTTCTAGTTCTTCTCAACGAAGTGAATCGGCGTTACAGTAGCTACAGTAATCACAAACCTAATTTTCAGATTCTTTCCACTTTGCTATTTAATTTCGCTGCAATTATTGTCAACTGTGTAATTCTTCGATTCGTGAAACACTTTGAAAGTGAGAGTCAAAGTGATTTCGATCCTCTGTTCCATCGATTATTTAATCATTCGTTTCAGATGTCCAATCTAAACGAGTGCAACTAACTCAGAGTTTATTGATTCAATCAGTGATACCTGTGCTCGTTTCATTACCTCTTTTGCTTTTATCTTTTGAGTTTTATTTCGGTAATAATTCAGTCCAAGCTGCTAAATAGATTTAGTCTCTCCCAGGTATACCCATGCCCAGTTCATTTGGTTCTACATGGTATGCGCTCACTTTTCTGGGACCTTTTCTTATGCCACTTTCTTCGATACTCGGAATACGAAGCACTCGACGGGAACTCGTGGATACCATGTTGTGTGGGTGCTTCCCGCGGCCTACTGTTGGCCATAGTCAGATGAAGTCAGCTGTCACAGTGATAATTGCATCGAAAATGGAGAGAAGCGACTTCACAGTTCGTGACGACGACTAATTTTAATTTGCTTTCTAATTAATCATGATAAGTTTTATGAAGATGTTTAAAACTATGCGAACACAAAGTCTAATATGAATCTCGACAAAGATGAGAAACGGGATGAACAATAAATACAAAAATCACCATTTTTTTTACACATATTTCAATAGAGATGAACGAGTGGAAGTAGGAATCGATGTGAAAGAGAACTGGGTTTATAGGAAACTTATGGAGCTGGTACGCGGATTGCTGGCCTGACGATAAGTTTTCCGTTTTGATCACAACTCAAACTGAAGGGAGACAGGGCTTCTCGACAACGACGAGCAATACTGAAATATTATATTTCGAAGGGAACAGAGTTGAAAAATTCACATTGTTGGGGCTACAATTCTCCTGTGGACTCCGAGAATTCCGAACAGTAGAAGGCCGACAAAGATACAAAGGGTAAAATCGATATGAGTGGTAACAAGTATGTCCAGAAGCGGTACTTGGAAGTAATCCCATTTCTAAAAGGCACAAGTATAGACTTAGAAACAAACGATTAGGTTATACCTCACTGGATAAGTACTTGGATCCAGTAACTCCGACGATTACGGCAAAGATGACAATTGCAACTGTAACTGTGTGTAGAATTAACACTTGGCACAAGAATAACGATATTACCTCTCCACCGTGTACATGAAGGTCCCATATATGTGATAACTTCTGTCAGTCGCTTTTCGAAGAACTTAAGATCTGCAAACGAGTTGAAATAATCAACTGAAAGAATTTTGGCGAAAAAAAGTTAAATGAAACTTCTCTCACCTTCACAAGCCATCGTTGGATCGTCAGGCATTCTTCTTCCTTGACTCGTCATCTCCGGTGATGTTGTGATTAATAATTAAAACGAAGACTTAAAACGAAGTGCGTGGTTATAACTGTTTCCTCTTCAGAATGTTCTCCTTTCTGTAACTGTTAGTTGTTTCAAGCAAGCAAGTAAACGAAAGTGTTAGAAGTATAAGAATAGGTAACTAAACCAAAACTAACAGTATAAATTAAAAACAACATTTTTCTTCATTTGTTGAAAAATTGGTTCAGTTTAGCTGTATCTTAACAAGCCCTTTAAGAGAGACAGAAAAGAAGTAACAAGAAAAAATCAGAAAATAAAACATTAACAAAATGAATGAAACAACAAAAACAGATAGACACGTAGTCTTTGAATTCAAGAGTTACTTCTGGTGCTTGACCTTTCTTCTCTTTTCCAACTTCTTTCTCCACATATTGGTCTTCTGGGCTCCTGGCTTAGCGAAATCAACAACGCTCTGAAAATAGGGTAGGATTAGGAGTGAAGAATGTTTTTATTGGTCTACCTTATCTTTCTTCTCTGATGCCGCCTGAACAATGGTCTTTCCAGCCAATTTTGCTTTATTCGCCTTTTTTCCTCCTCGCTTTCCACGAGTTCTGATGCTGGCTATTTCGGTCTTTTTCTTATTTTCTACAGCATCGCTCGAGGTTGGCTCTTTGCTGTCCTCTTCACCATCTGACAAGTCTTCGGCCAAATCACTGATTCCGGAGAGATCAGTGAGTCCAGAGCATGTTGATCCAATCTCTGTCAATTCTTCTTGTTCTTCATCGTCGAGTGCCTCATCGTCGTCATTCTCTTCATCAGGTCCACCATTCTATTAAAAAACGCTTTGAAAGTTCAACTCATTTAAATTATGATTACCCTAGCGACATCATCCAGTTCGAGTTGAGCATCTGGAGGAAGCTGTTCATCATCGTCGGCGCACATTTGGTTGATTGGAGCTTGTTCGTAATCTTTTTTTGCTCTTTCCTCACATCCAGGTGGTGGAACGAAATATGGGAGCTTTCCTCTCTGGAACTCGTTAAGGACCACTTTGGCAATGGCAACAATATCTGGATCTCCTCCTTTCAAAAGACGCCCTTGTTTGATAGCGATCTTAGTAAGGAAATCATCAACATCTGCGAATTCTGGGATTCCGTATTGACGACGGAGATGCTCTGGTTTACAACGATCGAGAACTCCTTGAATGTGATTTTCCGGATCCTTGACATTTTCCACACGAACGACTCCTTTGAGAATAATCTGTGTCTCAGTGTCGCCTTGAGGGTAAACGACTCCAGGAGAATCGATAAGATAGATTCTGCGCATGAGCATTACGTACTGCCACACTTTAGTTTCTCCTGCAATTGGAGCAGTTTTGCAAACTTTCTTCTTGCGAAGAGTGTTGACAAGCGAAGATTTTCCAACATTTGGATATCCAATGAAGCCGACACTAATTTGAGGGCGATCCGGGTGAAGTTTAGCAAACTGGCGGAGAAGATTGATGACAGCTCCCTTTCCAAACGAGTTATTAATCGATGCATGGAATGCGATTGTTGGCATTTCTTTGGACAGCTCTCCAATCCATTTTCTCTACAATAGAAGGGAGTAGAAAGGCTTTAAGGGTCATATACGTACCGTTACCCAAGTTGGTACCAGATCAACTTTATTGATAACTGTCACGAGATGCTTATGTGGTTTTTCTTTTCTCAGGAATTCTTCGACGTGGCGACAACGAGTACCCTAAAATTTTCAAATTTGATAAAACTGATTCTCGTTTGAAATTAACTCTTTCTTATTCCTTATTATCAAACATCTAAATGGCAACATTTTAAAGAGAGTAGCAAACAAATAGATACAACGATGCGGTAATAAACATTTTTATCGCCACTTTCTTATGGTTACATCGGTTTCGACACAATATTTCTAGGAGCCATGTGGCGATAACGAAATATCTTAGTATTCTCAAGGAGCAGCTTCCGAATTCATCAGTGCAAAAAGGTTTGCGCCCTCTTTTCCCTATTCACTCTTTTCTTTTTGTTTGGGCACGCAGACAAAAATAGAAGAGTGAAGTAGAAGAGCAAGCGGAAAAACTGCGAAAAATAGTGAACGAACGTTATGCGCTTTCTCTTGTGAATTCGTCTTAGTTTGCAGCTAGAAACGCTTTGTTTTTACATTCTGCTATGTTTTACTAGATTTTTTTTTGGTAAACTCACCATTGGATCTCTAGCATCAACAACTTGAACAACAACATCGGATGAGTCAATAACTTTATAGAGTTCTCCCCACACCCTGTTACTTTGTCCCGCACGGAAAAGTGGATTTTGATTTTCCGGGCGGTCACCGAGTTCTTTTTCTCTGCTCAAATCCAACTCTGGCTTATACTTTACTTCACGATCCTCAGCGCTCTTGGTCATGTCCTGAAACACCCATTTTAGTTTTTCTTGCAGTTGAACAGGCAAACCTCCAAAGTAGCGTCATTCAACTTTGCCTTCTTTCTCAATGACTTCTTTCCGAAAGTATACTCAAAGCTCTCAGTTTCTGTCACATGCACACGTTGTGTCTGAAAGACGATTTGAGCGTAATCTGGATTGATGACCATGTCAAACCTTAGCTTTCTCTTGCAGTAAACTGATTGGCAACTTCGTCTGCTTCATCACCACTTGGAACGGATCGCTGAGAACCTTTCCCAAATTCGCTTGAAACTTTTGAAGTTGTTCCTGACCGATAATTCTGGTATTTCCTTAAATATTTCTAATTATCTTCTTCGAAATACTCAGAGCAAAAACGTACCGAACCATTTTCGGTTTGGCTCAATTCTAGCTTGAGTTCCAGAAGCCAATGTGTCTTGGAATGGAGCGGCTTTTACAATTTTTCCTTTTGAATCTCTATAAAAATTATAGGCGTCAATGGCTCCACAAATCGAGAAAAAGACTCACCTGATAGGCTTGAAACTCTTGTACATACGAAGACGATTAATTGTAGCTTTAGAACGCTGGCTTTTGTCCTTTGAATCGGCCTTACGGTCTGTAAAACTTACGTTATGAAAAAAAAACGTATAACTTTTGATAAGTTTATAACTTATCTTCTAACAAAGGTCTTACCTGGATTCATGGAATGGTTCGAGCCCCGGAACGTGTGTCTGTTTTTGACCGGTCCATAATCAGGTTTTTGTTTCAGCTTTTTGCTAACTTTTCCTTCCTTTCTGGCTTTCACCATTTCGGATGTTTTATACCCTACAAAATCAATAAGTCGAACGATCTCGTGAAGGTACGGCGAAGAAAAGAATTGAGAGGGAGAAAAAAAAACAAACGCTTTAAACAGCAGAAGAAGGAAAGAAACAAAATGAAACGCAAACAAATCGGGGAAACCATGATTTTTATGAGATACGACGGAAAGAAAACGAGCAGCGAAGAGAACGAGAAACCACCATTTTCAAACAACTCTTTTATTTTTTTTTCTTGAAGAAAAAAGATGGATGGAGTATTTTTTCTTACTAGAACTTCTCACTTACTGATTTTCCTTACTCCTTTTTCAACGCATTGTTCATTAGAAAGAGAAATCCCCGGCACATTTTTCTAAGATGGGCGGCCAAAAAAGCAACCACTAAATGTTTCTTGTGGCCCCTACTCTTTCGTTAGAAGCTAGAAGCTGACGCGTCGTTGGCTAGTCTATATTTTGTTTTCCGTCGCCTCCTGACGGACGTCTTCTTTCTTTTCTCTTGCTTTCGTCCGAAATATGTCACATTTCGCCTCTCATTGGCTCCCAGCTCCTCCGGCTTCTGCTCACGTTCTTTTGCGCGTCAAAAACTATGTTGTACTTGGTCGCGTCTCGCTCCCAATTTCCTTGTTCGCCGGGTCTATGAGTCAAGTCTTATGCAAATATTTGGATAAGGTGGCCGAAATCGTGAAATCAATATTTCGGTCCACAAAAATTAGTCTATTCGCTTAACTACTTCTCCGTTTTTTCTATCTCCCGTTTTCCGCTTCCGCTCACTTATAAACGTTGTTCATTACTCAGCGAAACAATTATGGTTAGATATTCATGGAAGCAGAAAAAAGAGTCAGCAATATTTGTTGTCTATTATGAAATATGAATTCCTCAGGGTTTAATAGACCCGTTTAGCTTTTGCTTATCTTTGTTTCGAGCAAAAACATATGATTTCAATATAGTTAGACTGGCGTTCTCCTTTCTTTTTTCCGCACCACGCCCTTTGTTACCAATCGTTACGTTTCCGTGTTCTATACGTTTTTGTTGGAAAAGGCAAAAAGTTATGGCGCACTTTATATCATCAAAATATGAAAAAAAAAGTTTGAATTTCCCATGATATTTTCCCTTCCTCAGACTTTATTGAGGTTTTCGGAAATGGCTGCTAAGACTTTCTATATCTTCTGTTCGAATCAAATCTTTACATAGATCTTTTTGCTTGATAACGCGTACTTTAACGCTTGCTTTTTATAAAAAGTCGGGAATTCAAACTAGAGCAGACTTTTCGAACACATATCAGTTCGTTGTTAACGACTTTTAACTGTGAAATTTTTTTGACGGGAAGAAACATCAAATAGAAAGCGTTAATTCGTAAGTGAGATCTACTCTGAGCATACAATTCTGCTTGTTACATGATAACTAGGCATTCGATTACGCTTACTTATCGGTTGCACCAACAGCGCCTACTATTGATTGATATGAAACCGTCGCCTGATTTTTTTCTTACGAAACATATTTTTCATTTTTTTAACATCAATTGGAAAAAAAGGTAAAAGGAAATGGCATTAAAAAAAGAAAAATTGGTCGGATGATCAAAATGAAAAAACGACACGATAAGCGCGCCAACGTACATTTTTCGTGCCAACAGTCAGGCTGGCGCTTTTTGAAGAAGGTCGAAAAAAGTAGGTGGAGTCATTAGACAAGACACTTCCCACTTGTTCCCAGTATCCTCGTCTATTGCCGGCTGTCATCCAATATTCTGATAAGAAATCCATAAAAAAGAGGGAAATTTGACTATCAAACTTTCCCTCCACCTCAGTTTTCATGGTTAGTTTCTTTTTTTTTCTCTTAGTGATTTTTTCGTTATTACTGATGACTCATAACTCTGATTTGGGCATGTCTCCTGCGAGAAACAGTACAACTTTTGTCTGTTACAAATGGTGTTCAACTAAGCGAGAGGCGTTGTATTTGTTTTGATTCGTAATCGATTTAAACAACTTTTCTCGTTCTATCGGAAATATCGATTTTGCGATAAAAGAAGCTGAGAAAAATATAGAAAAAGCATTAAACGCATGAATCTTTTAATACCAGCTTTTTTGAACAATAACTTTTTTAGTTGATTTCAATTTCTTAGAAGGGAAACTCTCATATACCCACACGATAAGTTGGACATGATTCTGGAAATGATAAGAAATTCTTATCAACTCACTTGGTTTCTTTAACCATGTGCGGTTTTTTTTTATTTCTAGAAGCGTTGAGCTGCCGACTAATTTGAATATCTTGGAAATTTTAAGACGAACTACATCATGTGATGCCATCTTTGCGCATAAAAACGAAAAACTGGTTTTTTTTTCAAATCGAAGAACGTTATTGACAGATTTCCGTCCAGACCCTGAAACCCTAATTTTCTCGTTCAATATTTCGTTTCTATTGAATTTTGAAAACTTTTTCTTTTCTTTTCTCTCTCCATTGTAATAATCAACAGAAGTTGGAGAGGGGGAGGACATGCGATTGTTCAGTTCATACTGCATATAATTATTCGCGACAATAAATAGGTGAAAGCTGATTTTTGAAAAATAAAACGACTCCCTGACTTGCTTTTTCTTCCTGAAAAAAGTTTTTGAAGTAAATCAATAATTTGTTTTAGAGATAATATTTCGAAATATTCATGTCAAGTTTTCGGATACAAAATGTTGAAGCCCAAGAGTTTCGTAATCTAATCTTTTCTTATACATAGTTTACTGCTTTTTTTAAATGAAATATCCTCTCATTTCCTCCTCACCTCAATGTTGCCCCAATCCATAATTAGCATAAGAGGTGACCCAAGGACATCTCGGGGAGTGCTGCCTTTCACACATTCCTCAATCCTCAAACAACAGAAGTATTTACGAGTAGTGATAACTCGTATTACTCTCAATTGTAACAATTTCGGAATAGAAATCTATCTTGCTTCAAACGCACGCACTCTTAATCCCTGCCTAGCAACCAAGAACCTCGCTTCTTTTCTATTTGCATTTCTTATATTTATTTTACAGACCACAAAGATGCTTCTCGTCGAGTCTCAGGGACTTGGTCTCGTACCTTGGGATCAAGTTGCTAATTGGCTGATCTTGGGACTTACCTACTTCTTCAAGTTTTTCATCATAGGTGAGCATTTACTTTTAAAAACATACATCATAATTTGTTTGATGATGATCTTCGTTGAAAAATAATGCATTTGTCAGTTCAGTTTGTCACTTGAGCAAATTCTAAAAATAATCGGGAGAAGACAGTCTTTGTTTTCCATTTGTGAAACTGCAATAATCTTTCGAAGATAAACAGTTCATTTATTCATTTATCGTGAGTTTTTCAGTTGGTGGAGCTATTCCATACGTATTCCAATATGCTGAAATTCATCACCGCCGGAATGCTTCTGGATTCTCATTGTTTGTCTGTCTTGCTCTCTGCGTTGCCAATATCCTTCGTATATTGTTTTGGTGAGTTTATAATCCTTGAAAAAAAAAACAGCTGAGAAACTCTAATTAAAAACAAAAGGATCGGTAGTAACCACAGAATTAAAAAAAAACCATAAAATGCAGAGAAACTAACATACTCTGCGATAAAGAATGATTTTGAGAAATTTGCGTGTCCAAAAACGCAAAAAGGCTTCAGAGAGTAAAAGAGAGTTACATGCCCAAAAACACAAAAAGGCTTCAGAGAGTAAAAGAGAGCTAAACTTAAAATATTACTCATATTTTCCAGATTAGTTTCTAATATCTATATTATAGAAAAATTACAGGTTCGGAAAGCGATTCGACAATGCTCTTCTCGCCCAAAGTATCGTGATGCTCGTTTGTATGATTTTAATGTAAGCCCACATTTCTTTTTTCAATTTATGAAATTTTCTTATTTTCAGGTTAGAAATCGCAGTCCGTATGAACCGAAAACACACAGCGAAGCCATTGCGGAAGTCAATTCTCAGTAAGTTTTCTTCCTTCTCTAGGTTTATCTTATTGGAATCTCGGAGTGACTGCCCAACTCGATCCATCCCAGTCTATGTGTATAAATGTGTCTTTTCGCATGCTTCTGTCCGTTTTTTTTTTCTTGAATGGAAATCGGAATGTGAGACGATGTGACGTCAGCAAGTACTCTGAAAATAACCTAGTGTTGTGACGTCGTCTCACATTAGTTATTTTAGTAAGATAGCATTATAGATCAGAGTTCTAATTTTGTCCTGATCATACAAACTGATCAATCTTATAGTGTTCAATTACGACGCTTGCCCCTATTTTCGGATATATTATTGGCATGAACGTCCCTGGTGGCTTATGAAAAACAAAAAGAACGTTGTATCAACCTGCTCTGCTAAGCTTCTATCCTTCCCATCGTGTACAAGCCAATCAGACTAATGACACTCTCGTTTTCGTTTTCTCTCCATCCTTCAGTCAGTTCCAGCTTGTCTTTCGACTTTCCTGCTCCCATTTCACTCATCCCAACCATATCTATAATTCATTTCCGCAGCAACGGGCACTTCTCTAGTTGTGTGCGTATTGCAAAAATCATTTTCCCTCGCTATTCTCTCTTTAGTTCAAATTCCGAAGTACGTCTTTGCTCTGTCAAATAATTCATCATGTAGAAATGAGAGAAACATGTGTGATGACGAATCGTAATGATTTTATATACAAAAAACGGCTTTTCCAGCCAAACAATCACGGGATCAATCGATAAAATTAAAGTGGAAGGGAATGAAATTTTAAATTAATTATGTCATGGGAAGGTGAACACGTCCAAAGAAGAGAAAAAAGAGACATGATTTGGGATGAAGAAGATTTCAATCGGTTACGAAGCCACTGTCTGCAACTGGAATGCCATAGATTCTAAGATAACGGGGAAAATGAAGCAAGTTGTTCAATGCTAATTGCGCAGGAAAATATATAGAAATAATCTAGGGGTTTTGGGAGAAACAACATAAACCCAAAGTTAGGATTCCGAAATACTTACTTTGTGATCAGGAGTGATAAGCCCAACCACGTTCGGTTCAGTTTGTCTTCGTTTTGAGCGAACTTTGGTAGTGAGCATCCCGTTTTTGTTCGATGACATTTCGAATGATCGGTGCCTCGTTTGCATTTCCTGAATATGGCGAAATTGAGAGAAACTCGTAGAACTGTCTGTTCAAACCTTTTCTTTATGCCTATGAACATGTCTTGCAATCCTTTGTAAAATGTTGTCTGGAGGCGCTGGGACAAATGGCAAACATCTATTTACGAACTGCCAAATAGGAACGACTAGTCGAAATGCTGATCTTTTGAATTCTTTGACAGTAAACGAATAAATGATAGGATTTAGCATTGAGTTACAGTAGCCGAGCCAGCTGGCAACATCAATTGCTATTGGTGGAATGCATCCGGAACATTTATAGTCTTCAAAATATGAAAATCAGAGCAAAAGTTATTCTTGAGAAAACTCACTGGTTAAGTATAACCCGAAAAATGGGAGCCAGCAAAAGAGAAAAGAACATGAAACAACACCAAGAGTCTTGGCGATCCTCTCATGTGTTCTTAACACCCGACGCTGGTGCTCTACCATCCCGTTTGTTTTTCCAAAGTGTACACGCAGTGTTGTCTAAAAGCGGGGACTGTGTGAATTATTCAACGATTCAGCTGTCAGAGTGACAAACTTTTCTTGCAAAAACGATACCTGCTGACTGAGTGTGTTCGTGAGAAAGTTCATGTTTGAGCCGAGAATCATGAGAAAACCACGATCTAATGCTTTTTGGCGGTTCCTTGCTAGCTTGTAAATACGCCAGTAGAGTGTCAAAGTTACAGAGGCTGGGAGGAAGAATGCAAAGACAACACTGTGAGCCAAGTGTCTGATCTCATTTCCAACGAAACATAAAGACTGTAGATTGGTTAAAATTGGTACTAACAGGGCTAAATTTTCGAAAACTAACTCACATCATCATAACATTCTGGTTGCTCCCACCGAACAGTGGTCAACAAAATGGATGAAGAAAATACCCAGATGATCGTCATCACAGTGATAACTTTAGTTTTTGTAACAATACTTTTATATCGAAGTGGCCTTGTCACTGCAAGATATCTGTCAACCGAAATGACACATATCGTTACCTGAATCAACATATCTGTTAGAGTGAACAAGCTGGAAACTTGAAATACTTACCACTGAACATGTGCAAAATGTTACATCAGCTGCTACCCATAATCGACAAAGAAACCGGCCAAAAATCCATTTACGATATATCAAGTATACAGCTCCCATAGGGAGTACGATAACTCCGACTAGAAAGTCAGTAAGCCCTAGATTCCAGACGAGTAATGTAGTGTTTGTACGTCCAACTCTAGCTTTGAAAAATAATACCAGTAAGTTCCCGAAGACAGTGAGAAGTATGATTATTACTGCAGGAATGCATAGTAATACCAGAACGGCTGGGGGTAGTTGCTCTCCTGTTCGCAATTTTTCACGCAGGATGATTCGAAGCGAAAATTTTTAAGTTTTACATGAAAGGATTTGAAAGACAACAAACCTGCTCTTTGCATAATTCGGATACTGTGTCTGATTCATTTCCCACGTCGATTCCAGCAAGTTTGGCAATTCTTGAGTAATCAACTTCTTCGACGACACCGCCATCTCCTTCGGAGACTAGAAACATAACGGGTGACACGTGGCGAAGAGCTGTTGATTGCTCCGCTGTTGGCGCTGCTACTTCTAAGCGAAAAGAAACACACTTTTGTTACGAAGTGAGCGAAGCAAAGAAAAAAGAACCGACGATCACACAAAACGAGTGCATAAAAAAGGCGGTAAGGAGGAGCAGAGGAGCACAGGGAGGACGGAAAGAAGAGGACAAATAGAATTTTGGCGCGGATGAATGGGAAGATAATCAGAAGAAGTAGGGAAAAGGGCGCGAAGAGCGAGGAGGAGGAGAAGACGAAATCGCGTGCGGGCGGGAGGTGCTCTACTTCGGATCCCGTTTTGGAAACTCGTCCAGCTATTCTGGAGCGCAATCTGAGCAAGACACCTTACACCGCCCACATTATGACGAAGAAGATAGGACAGATGCTAAAATTTTAGTGTAGTTTTCTGAAACTGAAACGCATAAAATGAAGGTGAAGAAGAGTCAGAAGAAGACTATGAAGTCGAGGAGTCGCGATCATCATCATCTCATCATCATGTGATATTGAGTGCGCGCGCAAGTTCTCACACAACGAAGGCACGCCCGAGAAGGACGGCGATGAAGTTGAAGGAAGAAGAAGAAGAAGCCGCAGCAGAAGAAGGGAAAGAAGGACTTGTGAGAAAATGGAAGGAGTAGGTGAAGAAGAAGGAATTGGACTCTTGATATACATTTCTAGAGGGTACCTAACTCTCTTACTCACTTCGATAGACCGGAATTTTGCACCTGATGCGTTTAAAAAGTGTAAGAGATTGAACGAGATCGTTTTTGAGGGACTTGCACTTGAATGGCTATTTGATTCGCTTTCTCAACTAGCTTGATTTCCAATACATTGTATATTTAATCTCACAATGTTTTACAATATTTATCTATTTTTAGTCCTAGAAGGACGGCACCGACGGATACGGGGTTGGGTAATTTGGACGATTAGGAGGTGGAATGAGAAATTAGGAATTGAGGAAGTCACAGAAAAGCTCAAAGATTGAATAAATTCTGAAGATCTTCAAACGTTTATTAAAGTTGCAAGTTTGCCCTCTTAAAAAGATTCTGGGAAAATTGTTTTGCTCTACTCGTACGTTCAAAACATGCTCTACGACATCTCCCGGAGACCTCATCGAAGGCTCTCAAGCGTGAGAACGTCAACATGAATAATCAAATGTTGAGAAGATTTGACAAGGATAAGGAGAAGTTCAAGTAAAGAAATAAGTTTTCGTTTGTGTCAAGTATGGTGTTGAAGAAGTCACAGAAGCTTGGCTCAAAAAGGGAGAGAACAGAACAATGTAAAAGAAGGTGCGGATGTAGAGTTCACAGGGATCGATTTATCTGAAGAAAAAGGTCGGAAGTTTGATTTTTAGGTAACCTAATTTAAGAATATGGGACTACTTCTAAAAATCGGAAGCTCAATAAGTATTAGTTTTAGATGCGCATTCTAGATGATATTTTATTGCTAAACTCAGGTTTTTTGCTATTTCTGTTTCTATCACTTTTATGAAAAAGGAACTGTCTCGTTATGGACGTTTATCTTGAACAAGGAAAAACAGACTCATTTTGTCCGGACGGAAGTCCTTCGACCATGATGTTTTCTTCCTTCTGCTATCTTCTCAAATACCCTACTCTTTTTTTCTTCTTCCTGACGTCTTCGTTGTTGAGGGCAAAAGTGTGAAGAAGAAGAAGCATAAGAAGCATAGGAAGAAGAGTGCCTTCGCACTGGTTTATGAATAAGTGATGGCGTTCTATGGTTTTCGCGTGTGGTGCACACACATCTCGGTGCCGAGGCTCGTGAGACCCACCCTTGACTACCCAGAGAAACTCCATAAAATATATCAATCATTGATACTTTTGAGTGTTGTGATTGTTGCAGCAGTGTCAGATACCAAATGAACCGCATTGAATGAAGAGTTAACTCGCAAAGAGTGATAGAATTCACGCGAAAGGTGACAAGAGATGTCAGGTGACATACCTACTTCTTGCAATTATGATTGATAAACTAACTCGAAGCGACTCAAAGTTATAAATTTGATTTCATAAAATAAACATGCCCAATAAACTTTCTTTGTGATTTTCGAAAAAAAAAACAGATGCGAACTGAGAATTTAAAAATGTCCAACAGGAATTTCTCGTTTCTCTCCTATCAATCTTATTCTGGTGAAGAAATGAATTAGCATAGTAATTGAACTCCGAACGATAAAATCGGCTTATCCTGGCATTATTCGTTTTCTATTTTTTTCTTCAGCCTATTCAATTCCTAACACCACCAGAGCCGTCTGATGTGCTTTGAAACACCATGATTCGATCAGATTTTGGATGCAAATTGCAGAGGTTTCTGATGTGTTTTTGGGGTATAACAAAAGAAAACTTCTTCTTTCCTTATTCTACTGCTTCTTATTCTTATTCACATACTCCTTCTTCTGTCCACATCCACACATTTTGTGAAATAGCGTTACGGATTTGCACAAAAAATGACCGAACAGAAGGCAAAAGAGAGATAAGGGCAGAGGTGGAGAGTAGCACGTGCGTACGAAGGATTCAGTCAAGTACCATAAAAAGTCAAGGATCAGGTCAAAACGAGGAGGGAATATTGAATAACGGGAGGACTCTTTTCCGAGACTACGTAGTGATGCGACGACGTTTTGCACACACACACACCCCTTAGAAGTGGCTCCAAGCAAAAGCAGAAGCAAATAAAAGAATGAAGGATTGAATTCGTCGGATTTTTTTTACTTTGTCGTCAGAAGAGTTCAATTCAATTTAAGCGTGGATTACTTTTCAACAAAAAATTTTTGTGCGCACAAACACACACACAAACGTCCGAGAATTCTCTTTTGACATTTAACAAAGAAAAGAGGAAGAAAATGAGACGAATTTCTGAATCAGAAAGACAGTAGGATGTTGTTTTAATTCCATTCTTTTCTGAATCAAATAAACAAGAAAATATTTTGGAAACTAAGACCTGTCAATTCACCAACAATTGGTAATAAATTTCATACGGAGGAAAGACACGAAAAAATTGAAAATCTTTGCAGTTGCATTGGTCCTCCACTACCACCTTGACCGGCTCTTTCTTTTATAATTTCGATTAATGCGTTGGTGGTAAACAGGGATTGAGATGTCCACGCGAACCGAAACTCGAAGAAGTCGTGCAAAATTCAGTAGAGAAATGGGCGGAGCTTAGTGACTACCATTGAGAAAAGCATCATTAAAGCCTTCATATGTGCCGAGAAGAAGAAAAAAGCGGATGAGTGAAAAAGGGGGTGTGCCGTATCAGAACCGTGTCCCTAATCAGGGCTGCCCCTTGTCAGAACCGTCCCGTATCAGAACTGTGTCCTGCATCAGAACTGTCCCATGCCAGTTCTGATTAGACACATGTTCTGATATGGGACAGTTTTGATTCGGCATACCCACGTGAAGGTTGGACGTGACTCACAGAATAATGCATTACATGTTTGAGGATTTTCATTCAAACGATGCCCTTGGTTTGCTTTTTTAGTTGCCATTACATTGACAACTGGGTTCTCCTTTCTCAAAACATGTTGAAAATCTATAGTTTGTCTAGTTCTAAAGTGTCTGATTTTCGATTAGTTAAAAGAAAGTTTAGTGTTCGTTCTGTAGAGCATGTCAATAGAACCTAGCTTTTCTATTCAAGGAAAAAACTATCTTGAAACAATTACACTTTGCATGCACCACTAGCGTCCTAAATGAACCTTCATTGTTGCTGATTAACGTCCATTTAACTTCTTTTCTTTTGTCTTATTTTTTAAATTCATTCGTCGTGTTGTGATTGCTATTATTCGTTCAGTTTATTATAGAACAAACATATCACCGGAACACCATTGCAAATGCATATTATGTGATAACAAATGGAAAATGGAATTATTTCAAAGGTGAAACAAGCTAAAATTATCGTCTTCACACCGTCTCATCTACACAGTACTACTACAGTAATTTTGTCGTTTTGTGGGCCCTCTTGATATTTCTCTCACTCTCTCTATCCTATTTTCTGATACTGATTACACGTGGTGGAAAGAGTGAAGCAGTTAAACCCACTTAAATTTTTAGTGACTTTGTATTTCTCTGATTTCCGAAAAATTTATTATAATTACAGAGGGAGACTTCTTCAATGCATTCTGGGCGTGGCACGATCTTGCTTCATTCATAATTGCTCTCCTTCTTTTCACGGCATTTTGGTCACTAGCAACATGGATCCTTTTCAATGTAATAATTATTTCAAAAAATACGGATTTAACCGATCGTTCTTCAGCAAAAAGTGTACATTGAAATTATTGGAATGGCTGCTCTTCTAACAGAGGCAACACTCGGAGTACCACAACTTCTTCGAAACTTCCAAAGGAAATCTACACAAGGAATGAGGTCAGTAACTAACCTTTCCTTGTCCTAGTTCATGCTTATTCTGAAAAAATTCTGGTCTAACAACTAAACTTTCGTGAGAAAAGAACCAAATCAGATGGGGGAAGAGAAAAATAATATTATGTTAGCTTTTTTAGAACCTACGAAGTACGCAGAGAGAAAATCCAAAGTTTGTTTCAAACGAAAAGAAAAAAAAAGTTGAAAGTTATATAGAGACATGCGATGAGTTTTAAAAATGGATCAGATTTCGATATTCACTCTTTGGACTCGTGTTCATTCGGAAAATGATGGTTCCGGAGGGTTTAGTAAAATCTATGTAAATAAGAAGTAAATTAAAATTAAGTTCAGATGATGAATGGTCTATTTGAGAATAATATCCTACCATATTTTTTTACAGTATTCCTATGGTTCTGGCGTGGCTTGCTGGAGATCTCGCAAAAACTGGATATTTCGTGGCAACTGGCAGTCCTTTACAGTTCTGGATTTGTGCTATTCTTCAGGTATTTATTATCAGCTAATTTTCCGTAACTCTCATCTTTTTTTGTAGATATCAATTGACATATTCATCCTTGGGCAAGTTTTTGTGTATAGGAAGAACACTGCAGCTGGAGAACTACCGTATACAACGAACAATCAGAACAACACTTCAAGTTCCTCCGATGGAGCTACGCTTGATTGATCACTTTATCCATATACTTTATCGCACTCCTTCTTTAAATAGTATTTATTGAGAATTTTTAAACTTCCAATTCAAAAACGAACCAAACAGAAACTGTGATTTAGACTCCCCGTTAGAAATATCAGAATCCTACGTGCTCATTTTATCTTAATTTTCAATACTTTCACATTTTCAAATAAGTGAAAATAGTGATATTTAAAAAAAATTATAATCAGCTTTAAGTTCTAATTCTTCAGAACTTCTCTCATTTGTTTCTCATTTCATTTTGTCCTTCCTCCCAGACACAATTCACCGATTCCGGGTATTCGTTGGTTTCTAGAACTTGAATTATTTGGCATGTCTTGATTCCCCCGATGCTGTTGTAAATACCGACTACTCTCAGTACACTTTTTTGCTCTCAATTTCTCTGAAGGCACATTTTTGTTGTTTTCAAATCTACTTGCTTGATATTCCTCAAAAACTCACCAACCTTTTGTTTTTTTTTCATTAAAATCTTTACCCATGTCTATCATTCTTTGTAAATAACGTTTCAATTTATTTATAGAGAAGTCCTCTTACATATGAAAAAGATAATGACTGTGGTGTTAGAAAAACTTGATGATAATTGTATATTTAAAGTTTCATCCTTGTTTTCACCGCGGGGTTCCAGCAGTGAAGTTAGTTTCGAATCTTCCAGACCATGTTACTCTAAGTACTTCTTGTAAAATTGTTGAATGTCGTAGAACGTAACTCCGTCCATCGGCTGCTGATCCTCGGGATGTTTGCACAGAAATGCGACAATGTGCTTATGATCTTTCGATGATACTTTTGCACTTTGTACTAACTGCGCAGCACAATGGCTTTCATCTTTGCACTTCTTCAGTATCATTCTTCCCTCCGCTTGTAGCTCCATCAGTGTTCGGATGATAGGGCGGACTGATTTTATTTTTGACTTTTTCTGATCCAGTTGATCTAGAACGTTCGATGGGAGAATGCAAATGAAATCGTCTATGTCCCAAATCTTTCTGGCAATTCTTATGTTATCAATTATAGCATAGAAATCCATTAGAACGTAGACTGGTCGCCAATCTTCCCTGTTGACCTCTTCAGCTAGAGCACCTATTGGAAAATCCAAGCGTTTCTGAACAGATTGGTTGATCCTTCGAAGAAGTGGACCGTTTCCAGAATTCATTCTATTGATTTCCATAGTTGGATGGTTGATAGCTATCAATTTGTTCACGACATGACCCAAAAGCTCGTTGGTTGATTCTGCTGTTGGACCGTGCAGTGAGAGACTCAGGTCACTGGATGGAGATGAAGCAACAATGAACGGCTCGTTCTCGCATGACTTGTTTATGTTTTCCATTACGATATCGTTCAGTTCATTCCACTTCTATGAAGCATTTTACAATTATATTGTGGGAAGCCATGAATGGACTTACTGTTTTTGTGAACACTGATAACGAAGCAAAGTATGGTTCGTTTTTTGATTGGTCTATACTTCCGAATACTTCTCCAACATCACAAATCCAAGAGATAGATTCTGACAAAAGTGATTTGGTTATGAAAACTCTTGAGAAAATAGCCATATAGAAACTGGATAGAACATCGAATCCATTGATAAACTGCTGATCTGTAATCATTTCGCTTAGTCGAGTTCAATTCTAACCAAAATTGTACTCACACCCATGGTTTTTATAGGCAAGATTATTTGCCAACCGGCATACAGACATCATCATCGACAAGTTTTTACCTTCAAGGTTTTCCAAGAGTGGTTTGATATCGTTTATCAGCTTTAACCCAGTGAATTGATGGTTCACTTGCTTGGACGTATCATTCAGTACCCAGTCCGCAAACTCTATCATTATTTTATGCAATCCGTCAATATTTTCCTCTGACTTCTCGGACTTAATCAGCTTCTCCATTTCGGAGCTTTTCTTGTATGGAATTCCAGCGAGTTGTCCGAGTAGCATCAATCGTAATTTCTCTTCCACGCTTAAATCATTTCTAACGGTGGCTAACATGTGAAAGGCTCTTCCTTGTTTGGAATCGAGCTCAATTGCTCTCGAGTAGAAACCAGCGGTTAATATTTTCTGAATTTCAGTTTCCGCCATGTATCGATGAAGGTCTCCAATGTACAGATTCCAGAGGGAATGATATCTTTCATCAGTAATCAAAAGCATCTCTTGGAGTTCTCCGCAAAACATTGTCAATAAAGTAGTCATTTCCATGGCATCGCCAGCTTCCTAAACGTTAATATTATCACTGGGATTAGATATATGAAAGTAAAATTTACATGAGAATTGTATTGGAATGGATGATAATATCCCACCATCCAGAGTTTGTTGATGTTACCCGCACAATCTGCTTTTTGTTTCATAAGTTCAATCAGTTGCTTCCGGGCTCTGAAATCAATAAATGAAAGGTTTTACATCTTCAACTGAACAATCTCACTTTCTGCGCAACAAAGCCATCACTGGAGAATGTACACTTTCTGTTAAACTGTATTTCTCCAATTGACCACAATACCGTTTGAAATTCAGAGCTTCATCTGATTCTGTCATTTTATCTGCAACAGTTTATGAAGAAAACGTCCTATATAAAATGGGAGACTGGCCTACAAACTGGTCTATTGGAGGTGGGTAAAAATCCGAGAAAAAACTGTGCGGCGCGTTTGCACATTTGCTGGAAGAACGCCACACCCACTATTTTTTTCACTGAAAATTCCAGCTCAACTCATACTTTTTCGAACAAAATTCTTTTTCAGAAGAAGAGTTTAACTTTTCATGTGGTTTGGGAAAATGTGCTTCAGTGTTTAGTGAGTAGAGAATTAGAGAAAACGAGACAGCCAAGAGAGGCAAGTACATTACGGTTGCCTCATTCTTCATTGCAACATGTGGTGAAATTATTGTTTCAGAATTGAAGTTTCTTGAACTCACCGCATTATTCCTTTAAAATTCTCTTCTTCAACTCGTTATGTCCATTCAATTCTATTTTTATTTATTTTCAGGCTGTATGTCATTAAAAACTGGGAAGCCAATAATACAGAAGAAACTCAAATCATACGACTATAGCATCAGAGTTAGTTTTTTCTCGAAACATATCTCACCTTCAACATCATAAAAATATGATTTTTCCCCTAAGACCTTTTTCCTTTGCCCACGGCTTATCACGACACTTTATCAAATCTTTTTTCGTTATCATCTCTGCTGAGACACCAAACACATCAAAGTTTCGCATGAATTTATTGGCCTAAAATTAACGGAAATTGATTTTAAAAATGAGAATAGCCTTTCTGCTGTTGTTATTTTCCAACTTCTACTATAATTATTCTCATTCCGCAAAATAACAAAGTTTAGGCATCGGCAGGCTGTGATTCTTCTCCCGCTCTCTTCCAAAGCTTTTTCCAACTAGTACTTCATTTCGAAGACGGTTCAACTCAGGTTTTAGATTTTACCTCTGAGCAGGTAGTTTATTTTTTATCTTCTTTGAATGATCTCAATAGTTTTTTTTCAGCTCGAAAAGTTTGTTGCTGGTTTCGGTAAATCAAAAACTTCCACAGAATGAGTCAGAAAGCTGATCGAAGGTATATTTACCCTAAACTTCCAGCAGGAGCTATAAGCAGATCTACCGTTATTGTCCTTGCTACGGGAGTCGCAGGATATTCCGTTCTTGAACTGCTTTATGGATCTGAAACGTTTTACAAGAAAGCAGTCATGCCAATGGTTCACAAATTTGTCGATGGAGAAGATTCACATCGGTGGGCAGTCAGAGCAGCTTCATGGGGACTCCTACCTTGGTTTGGATGGAACAAAAAGGAATATCCGGAACTGAAATCTGAACTGTTCGGGCGGGATTTCAAAAACCCTATCGGACTAGCCGCTGGCTTCGATAAAGATGGACAAGCAATCACACAGCTTGCAAAAAATTCGGGTTTTGGATTCATTGAAATTGGATCTGTAACGCCTATTCCACAACCAGGAAACAACCGTCCAAGAGTATTCCGTTTATTGGAAGATGAGGGAGTCATCAATCGATACGGATTCAATAGTGATGGAGTTGGGCGAGTACATCAGAGAGTCAAAAGTGCTAGAGACTCCTGGGTTTCAGAAGACTATGCATATTTTGGAGTGAATCTTGGCAAGAATAAGCTGACAGAAGACGCGAAGTTAGTTTCGTTCAGTATATTTAACTGACAAATATTTTCACAGATTGGATTACGAAATAGGTGTGAACTATTTTGCTCCGTACTGTGATTATCTGGTACTCAATGTCTCTTCTCCCAATACACCTGGTCTTCGAAGTATGCAGAAAAAGAGTGATCTGGAAAAGTTGTTGGCATATGTAAGGGAAGCGCTTGATATGCACAAACTCGAGAAAAGACCACAGGTTTTCCTGAAAATTGCGCCAGATCTTATAGAATCAGAAATGAAAGATATTGCCCAAGTTGTTACAAATAAAAAGTTTGGAGTGGATGGAATTATTGTGTCAAACACAACAATTGCAAGACCTGACTATCTTAAATCAGAGAATAAGGCTGAAACTGGTGGGTTGAGTGGTGCTCCAGTTAGAGAAATCAGTACAGAATGTGTCCGAAAAATGTATAGGTGAGTTAAACGGAAATGGCTTATACTTCAAAAGTAACCCATTTTCAGGCTTACCAATGGGCAAATTCCAATCATCGGATGCGGAGGAGTATTCAGCGGTGAAGATGCTTATGAAAAAATCAGGTGTGTGAAGATCTCGTAGTATTTTGTCTACCTGTTTAGTTTTTAGAGCCGGTGCCAGTCTTGTTCAGTTGTATTCTGCATTCGTTTACGAAGGTTTTCCAGTCATTGGCAAGATTAAACGTGAATTGGCAGAGCTCTTGAAACGCGACGGATTCAACCATGTATCGGAAGCAGTTGGAGCAGACCATAGACAACAACAAAAATAGGCTTTGAACTTATTTTTTAGAATTATTTCTTATTCAAAGGGTCGTTTTTCCCGATTTGATACAGAATGTGCCTTTGGAATACAACGTTTGAGTGTAAATAAGGGTATTTATAAATGAAATTTTCGATTACTTTCTTCAGTCTTCTATTAACTAAGGGGTTCGTGTCCATCTTTATATCTGAAAAAGATCCATCCACATGAACTGATGTCTGTTATCAGGGTTGAAAAATGCTGGAGCTCCGTGTAATTTCCCTCGATGAGGTTGCCAAGCACAACAATGAAGGCGTTGAAAAGTCTTGCTGGATCATCATCTCAGGAAAGGTAATAATCTAAATAGGAAACACATGAGTAATGAACATATTTCTTGCAGGTTTACGATGTGACCAAGTTCTTGAACGAGCATCCGGGAGGTGAGGAGGTTATCACTCAAATGGCAGGAAAGGACGCCACAGTTGGATTCCTAGACGTTGGACACTCGAAGGATGCTATCGAAATGACCAAAGAGTACCTCATTGGACAATTACCTGAATCGGAAGCTTCGAAATCTGAGAAAACTGCACCAAAAACAGCTCAAGGAAGCGGAAAATCATCATCGGCACTTAAAGATTTCACCGAGATTATGACATCGCCTACATGGACTAACTTCTTGATCCCCACCGCAATGGGGCTCGTGATCTACGCTCTTTACAAGTTCATTTTCAATTAAACCTCATTCACTCGAAACTAAAGCTTTTAGAATGATCTTATTTCTCCTATCGAATTCCTGGTCCTCGTGTTTCTAATTACTCTCTATCTATCCGTTCTCGTGATTATAAAGGTCAAATGTGATAAGCTGTGTTCTAGATACTCGTTTTCTTCAACTTTCAGGGTTGAATCCTACTATCTTGAAAACCAGAAATTTTGATACGGGAATACCCAAGATTCTTAATTTCAGACAGGATGATTCGCCAGTTCATTCGTCCTCTGAGTGAGATTTTTGTACCATACAAACCTGCTAAACTGGTTTTCAGGTTTCTCGCGTAGGCTTTCGGATATCAAGCCGAAGCAAAACGCGAAGGAGAAAGCTATGGTAGACAAGACACCGAAAGGATCCTTGGACAAGACGGAAGAGAAACAATACGAAGATCCTCATCTCAAAAAGCATCCAGGTGGTGTGAATAAGCAAACTGGAGAAGTAGGTGGACCAGCTGGGCCTGAGCCTACTCGTTATGGAGATTGGGAGCGAAAAGGAAGAGTTACAGATTTTTAAATTTAAACCGAGGTCATTTATTAATAATTTAGATCATCATTTCTTGCTTTTGAATGCAAATATATAAAGGTTCAGCCATGCATCAACATCAAATGTGACATAATAAAATAATTGGGGTAAATCCAAAAGAGAAGAATTTAAGACTTGTGAGGAGAATGAGAGTTTGGAAGGGGAATACGATTATCGTACAGAAATGAGTATCTTAATCACTGCGGAAAACTGAATTAATATTCAACGGCGTAGAGTGTGGCCTTCTTTTCCCCAGATCCAGTAACAATGAGGGAATCATCGAAGGAGATGTCACATGAGAGTACGGAGGTGTTCTCTTTTAATTGAAAGAGAGACGCTCCGTATGGTGTTCGCCATGCGTTCAGAGCGTTATCCTGGAATCGAAAAATAAAACTCTTGAATGATAGAGCATTGAACTTAAAACCGCTGGAGACTAATTTTCTCAAGATATTACCTTTCCAGTGGAAATGAAGAATTTTCCCGAATGTGCGAACTTGAGTGAGAGAACGCATGATTCGTGTTGAGTGAGCTGATACTTCTCTTTGACTGTCGTTGACAACACTTCCACGTTATTGTTCTCCATTCCAACCGCAACCCATTCGTCATTTGGACAGCATCCCAACGAAAATACTTGACTGGCGAAATCATACTTTTCGATTTGCTTGCGTTGATTCATATCCCAACAACGTACTGAGTTATCCAGACCTCCTGACCATAGCTTGGAGCCATCTTTAGACAGATCAAGGCATGAAGCCCCATCTTGATGACCAGGAAGAGTGCAAACTTTCTCCTTGTTGTGAATGTCATAGATTAAAATATTTCCATCAGCAAGGCATGCAAATAAAAGTTTCTCATCTGGAGACAGTGCAAGGGCATAGCAAGCTTGTGAGTCTGTTTCCAAGTCCAATGTCTTTGTTTCTGTTGTGAGATCCCATAAAGCCACAGTGCTCGCTTCTCCTCCAATCAAAAGTGTGTTACCATCTTCGAAGAGTTTGCACGATCGAATATAGTTTTCTTTCAGGCAATCAAGTGAGGAAATTGGCGGCCGGTTGGAAACGGTAGTACCACTGATATCGGTGTCTTTGACATCCCAGATTTTGACGCAACCCTTTCCACCAGTATAAACTCTTGTGTTGTCACGTGAAATTGTAGCTGCACAAACAACTTCTCCATGGCTCAATTCCATTCTTTTTTTGAGTCCACTGAATGAATCGAAGTGAATAGACTCGAGAATCAGAGACAACTTACGTTGGGATTCCTGGGCCTTTTTGAGCATCTGGTGGGAAAGTAGTTGGGGTTGGAACACCATTATCCACAATTTTGAATGAATACGCAGGTCGTCCTCCCATTTGACTCATGCAAGCAGCAAGACGGGCTTGTGCAGTTGGATCGTTGAATATGTTGAAATTTGGTTGACGAAGCATATTTGGTAGACTTGGATCTGGAAGTTGAAAAATAATCATGAGGTTAGGAACATATTCGCACGCTTTATATTGGAAACTACGTATCTTATGAGCTTATTAGATTTATAACTTCCATCGCTAATAAGATCTCTCAATTCTCAAATAGTGAAAAAAACATACTGAAACCAAAAAGACTCATTTGTTCCAAAGACTGTAGACCACCCGGAGGCTGCTGCCGTCCTTTAGCGGAGTTGGATGCAATGCTTGGGGTAGAGGCGCCGGAAGAAGCAACACTGTTTGTACTGTCCCGACCATTTTTATTAGAGGCACCATTCACTGTACTTGGATTATCGTCATTTGTTACATCAATCTCCAGTTCTCCATCATCTGGATCTTCTAATTTAGCCTTCTTTGCTTCACTTCCACCGGCTCCACCATCTCCATTCACTTGTGACGAGGCGAATTGATTGAAAAGTTGGCTCATGGCTGGATTCAATCCGAATGGCATATTTGGGAACATTCCTAGCATTCCAGGGGGTATTCCAGCAGGGAGTGTTGTACCATTCCCATTTTCACGTGGTGAAGCTGTTTTGAAAGATTCCAATGTGGCTAGGCAGCTGGCCTGATTTTCTTGCGTCAAAATTGGTGCTAGCTGAAACTATGAAGGTGAAACTTTTTAAAATTTTAGTCTCCTTAGAGAATTTGTTCAGAAAATTCAAGAATAACGAGTTCGAGACTTTTAAATATGAAGACTAAACATACTGTTTGCACGATAAATTCCTGTAAACGCTTGTTCTGTTCTTCGGCTTTTCTCAGATCGTTGCGCATGGTTGAAGAGACTTCAGCAATAGTCATGAAGGTGCGAGTCATATTCTCCTTTTCTACTGTTATTTTATCGTTTTCTGACTGAAAAAAACAGATGTGAACATTAAGTAATAAGAATTTAACCAAGGTACATACCCTATTCTGACTTAAATGCTTGTTCATCTCTGTATGGTCCTCTTTAATCCTCTCGAGACTCTCCAAATAGGAAGGTTTCATCGTGTCTGTCAAAAATGAATATGATTCAAAGTATTGCAAAAAATGTCTCGGGTTCTTTAAGATGAAGCGAAAATTCGATTGTTCACAGGAAGGGCGAGAGAAGAATGGGGAGAGGAAGACGAAGACAAAAGAAAGCAGTTTGCGATTTGTGGAGTGTGTTAGACAACGATGTGAAGAAAAAAGCTAAGAGAGTAGAAGAATAAGAGAGACGCATTAATTGCAAAACGACTGGTCATATAGCCCTTTGCCTGACGAAGGGGAAAGAAGGCGGTATTGGTGTCGAACCGAGGACGAACGCGCGCGACGAATGGGACACCGATGAGGTGATGGCAAAAGGGAGAAGAGTGCGCGGAATGAGTCTGACGGAGCATGTTTGCAGAGATCTAATTCGAGTAATAACCAGTGGGGAAGAGGAGGTAATTAGGAAAACATAGATGTTGAAGTTTAAAATTAATAATATATCGATGACGTTGTCTCAAAAAAGCATTGAGAAATGAAACAGTGAGTGGAATTTAGACGAAATATCAGGTCAAAGACTACAGTAGCCTTCAATCAGAACGTTCTGAAATAAAGGGGTGATTGAGGTATGTGGTTAGACCGAAACTTGATTGAATAGCACAATGTCACAAAACTCAAGTGTCCATACAAATTATATATTTATAGCATTTTGTGGGAATGAAAATGAAATTGTGCGTTATAACATGATCAGAATACTGGGCTGGCTCCTCGAGTGTCATCGTCATCAACTTCTTCCTTCACAACCTAAAAGTACAAGATTAAAATAGAATATGCAGTTACAATGACACAATTTTGTAATGTTCATGAGAATGATAGCGGGGTTACGTCACGAAGGGAAAATACAATTCACACATCTGTCCGCTCAATAGATCCGCTTGTGAGATGCCCGTGATCATTCGAGAAACACATATATGAACATACAATGGACTTATCCCCGCTGCTGCCAAAGATTGGTGGAAGCGATAATTGGGGTGGTAGAGGGTGCGTGTAACAGATGGTGTTGGGGATACGTTCACATTTGTTTGCACTACGAGTTTTGACTAGCCTTCTCGAGGGGCTACATTATGAGCCCTAGCGCTATTTGAATAAGTTCTCAAGCAAGTGGAGAGCCAAGTGGTACACACAATGGTGTAAAGACTACTACTGATGGTCAAAGGTATAAAAAAAAATCAATTTTACAGGTTACTAATTACAGATTAAAAAAATTATTATATAATGCGAAAAACTTATAAAAATTATGTCAACGAACTAAGTCTTTTGAACCTTAAAGTACATTAACTGATCTGTCATTTATAGTTCCCCGTTGGGAATGTAATTGTAGGATTAATGAATAACACATGGCAGACATAAATGTGTCACTTATTTTGTGTTACACACATTATTATGGTAAGAGAAGATGATCGTATTTGACCTTACTGTAGATTGGAACAATACTTAGGTGGATAATCGAAAAAAAACACTCGTCAGGGTCATCTCACAACGATATCGTAGCGTGGAAAAACTTAATAGCCAGTATCTAATAAAAGGTGTGTGGTCAACGCTCCAACGGAATTATTTTACGGCTGAGATGCCGCCTTATGATGTCACATCGTAAAACGTGTGTACATTCCACATAAACCCAATCAATCAAACCTAAGTGGAAGTGTCTCTATAAAACTGCCCATTAAAAATGACAAACGAACCGCGGCCACGGTGTTTTCTTCGTTTCTTGCTGCTTCTTCTCCTTCTTCTTCGTCTTCTGGCTCTTCCGAGCTTCTCGCATTCCTTGTTCTCATTCCTGTTGTATTTTCATCGGTTTCATTCGCGTCCTCGTCCTCCTCACTCTGCTCCCTACGGCGTCGTTTGAGCGCTCTGAATAAAAAGCAAGTCGTTATTGGAAATTATAAGACAGCTCACGGTTCTCGGACTTCATCGTTTGCTTCTCCACCCAATTTATTACGTAGAACGTCCATATCTATCCGAAAATCGCGATAACCGATGGAGTTATTCTGAAATGTTAAGAACGAACTTTACAACTTAGATATATCGATAGTCTGGAAAGTACCTTGATTTGCAGATCGAAACGATCATCCTTGATCAACTTGCAGAGTACTAGAATTCCATGTTGCACTGCTTCTCTTTCATGTGAGAACTTTGAAAACAATTTTTCGTCTTTTTTCGATTTGGCATATCTAGTTTTTTGTGAAATTTTTTTCTTCATTTCCTCTTTTCCTTTCGAAAATCCAATATGATCATCCACCATGGCTAAAATCGGTTTCAATTTTGTCTTGACCAGCGTAGCTAGAATATCGATACTCTGCCATTGAGACATCTCTCTTCCCCATAATTTCGTCAGATTTTGGAACTGCAATCAGAAATGAATTTGTAGAAGCTTAAACTTCGTTTTACAAACCAAGAGAACAGACATTTGAATGGTGGTAAAGTAACTCGTCATTACTTCTGTGACCCTCTCCTGCATCATTTTGTATTGCACAAAAATTTGGAGAATACGTGAGACTAATTCGGTTATTTCCATGCATTTCGTGAGAAGAGAGCACATCATTTGGTCAACTAGAAAATTAAATTGTCATCATTTTTGCTCCGAAAACTGAGACTTACAAATTGGAGGTTTGACGAAGAAATCTCTCTGGAACCCTATTGCTTCACGTATCAGGGCCAAAGACTTTTCTACAAATGAAAACAGGAATTCGATGACGATGTTGATTGTAGTCTTTGAAATGAAGTGATACTTCAGATCATCCGCTTCTTCGCTGAGAAATTCGAGCAAATTCTCCATCATGACGTTCATTTCTTTTGCGGAAGTCTTATCTGAATCAGCACAACGAAGGCTACATGTTATGATAAATTTACAGTAGTCCTTCAACATTTGATTGTTATCTGAATAATCCGTTGATTATGAGTTGTGTAACAAGTACCTACAAAATGTCTCGTCCTCCAAGACTTTGATGACTCGGCAAAAGAGGTTGGACCAGACTTTAACATTTTTGGTCATACTCAAAGCAGCGGAAGCAGCTCTTAAAATGGCTCTTCCTTGCATTTCGTACTGTGCTTTCGGTTTCTTTTCTTCTTCGATTTCTTCGTTTTCGACGTCAAGAACTTGCCGAAACAGGCGACAAGATAAATAATGTGCTTGGCGAAGCTTGAAAGAGTTAGTGATTGTGCCAAGTTAAACTGTGGATCTTACCGCAAGAATATTTGGCTCTTGTCTCTTACGTCGCGTTTCTTCATCTTCTCCCTCTTTTTCTTCAAACCAAATCATTGCCACTCTTGAAGGGGTTTGCTTGTATTTGATTCCCAGAAAATGTAGAATATTTGCGTAGCTTTCAATAGCAGCAGTCTTTGTAACTGATCCCATTTCGATGTTTTCTGCCCAAGTAGGACTACTACCACCAGCGTAGAAATCGATAAGACTTCTGTAAAGGCGATCAACTTTTATTTGAAAAGATAACTTGAAACGTACTTTGACAAAGTTGTCAAGCTTTTGGTTCCGGACATGATTGAATGCAATGGTTTATACTCTTTGACCAAAGCTGAAGATAAAACTTTGCATCTTTCTACTACCCATTCCAGAAGTTTCATTTTCACATCTGCAACGATCTCTGTTCGGACATTGATCGTCGTATCATTTCCATCCGTATCTGAAGAGAGCAACTTCTTCATAATCGAAGCCAATGTTTTTGCACTGGTTAGAATTTCAGACTGTGAAATATCCAGAGGAACCTTCTCTTCCTTCTCTTTATCTTTTTCTTTTTCTCTGTCTTTTTTCGATGTCGTTTTCTCTTTGAACAACCCATCCAGATCGTTCCTTCTGTTCAGCAACACTATAAGTTTATCAGCGTCTTCCTTGTTTTCCATTGCTTCAACTCTTCTCCATATATGCTCAATCAGCACATCATAAGTACTCAACATCATTTGAGTGAAGAGAAGTGAAGATCTACCGTTTGCCGTTGCAGTCGTCCATTCAACATTTCGATCCAGTCCCAAATCTGCGATATCGTTTCGCATAGCTGTTGTCACCCAAGTTTCCATTTGGCTTGCTGCTTGTCTCAGTAAAACTTCAGTTCCCTCCACCTTGAATTCTGGATCGAACGAGGATACTTCACTGATCAAGCACTCCATAGTTTGAATAAGATGTGGAACCGGTTCAACAAGATGCACTGAAGTTCCACTTGATGTTGTTATTTCTGTCTTTTTCCAATCTGGAATGACCTTTGCATGCGATACGATCATGTCCAAAAATTGGTTGAGCGTTGTAGATGTCTGCGTTGCGAGATCACAAATCCCATCATAAAGTGCAATTTTAGTTTTTGTTGGCTGCCACAAACATCTTCGGATGATTCCGACCAATTCTAGGCCGACAGCTTGATCAACATTCTTCTTTAATCCCATGTTGTTCAAAGCTTGCGTACTAAACGTTCCAAAAGATTGTGACATCGAGTGATCGAATTGCCCGCCTCCGCCATCTTCACGACGTTTACTCACGCTTCGGAGAAGAAGAAGTACAATCGGTACAGCGGAGCAAACAGTTGATTCACAGAGAAGGTCTTTCTTGAGACTTTTGAAAAGAGCATTTCTCAGTTGTGCTCTTGTATTGATGATAGGGATGAGACAACGAATGAGTGATACGGCAACATCTTTTCTCATTCGGCAGACGTAATCGAACAAGCCGTCAATTAGTCTCGAGTTGTTTAAGATCTCTACAGAGCACTTTTTGACGAGATCTCTCAAAACATCTATCAACACTAATGCAGATGAGTTGTTTGATGATGAAGCAATGGCTTTGAAAAGGTGGGAAAGTTGGGATCCCATATCGCTTTGCGCTTGTGAAACATTAGTTAGAATATCTTTGCTGAGAAGCCACAGAGCACATCCATCAGAAACTTTTCCATCCACAACTACAACTTGTTTTTGATAGGCAGGAGTTTCGAGAAGCGAAAGCATCAGAGAAAAAACTGGACGACTTAGAAGTCCTCGAAGATTCTCATTAGTTATGAAGCTTTCGGAGAGGATGCGCAATTGCAGATCAACAACACGAAGAAGTCGTCCACATACGATATCAGAGATCCACACGCATTCCTCAGCCTGCTCTCCGATTCTCCAAAGCTTTTGCAACGTCTTTTTCATATCAGCTGCGGCCTGAATAAGAACGTTCAGAAAAATTTCTACAATTGATCACTTGTTGACTTACATCATTCCTATCCAAACTGCATTGAACGAGAGCAAGACCCAATCCAAGTTCGCTACTCAACAATCTATACTTCTCCGTCTGAAGATGAAACAACTTTGTTCAGAATTTTCGATCAATAAATTACCCTGATGAAAGATAGAAATTTTTTAGCCGATTCCACATTGTTACTGAGAACTCTGTGGCCTACTAAAAGACACTTTTCTAGATCTTCCGGAACCTTTCTACTCTCCTTCTTCGCCTTTTCCTCATCTTCAGAAATTTCCCATGCACAGACTACTCCGTTCCACAATCTTCCTAACTTCTCTTTTTCTGTTTTTGTTGTCAAAATGATAGACTTCCATGTCATTATTTCTCGTCTTTTCTTCTCTATCTCCATGTTACTTGATGAAACGTCGATGTCGATTTCTAAAGCGATTACTTCATCGCAGAAACGGTCTAAGCATGCACTGGATGCTCCAGATGATGCTACTTCTGATAGAAGTTCAAAAGCATCAATGTTCTCTGTAATTTTTAACCAATCGAAAACAATCTGATCGACGGCGTCTGCTCCAGACATAACGTCATTGTTATATTCAATCTGAAATGATAAATGGAAGAAAATGTAAGTTACAAATGAACGAACTTCGCTTAGATCTCGGATCTTTTTGGTGATAACAGCCACAAAGTCTTTCCATCTCTGATTGAATGATCTCGGCACCTTTTCGTTCTTGATTCTTACATTTTCCGTATCACCTTGATCTTGATCTTCTTCTATGTTTATCGATTCATTCTCTTTTTTCAACTCATTTGAAATGTATTCTACTATCTGGATGACTCCATCACTAGAAATATCTTCGAGGTGCACAATCAGGTCATTGTACATTCCGAAGAAATTTGGAACAGAAACGTCAGCTTTTGTGATAACATCTATAAGGAACTTGATGGCCTTCAATTTGAGGGTTTCAATTTCGTTTCGGTCAGGTAGAATGTGCAACAAAGAAAATATTGCATGCGTGAATTCGAATAAACGCCCTCCACGATCTTCGGAGGACATCTGGATGAGTAGTCGGCCAAGCGCATGCTGAATATATGATAGCTTATGAAACCAATTGTTATAGTTAAGTAGGAAAGGTAATCGTTATAAAAATAAATTACCCATTTGTTTTCATTATTAAGTATCTTCAAGTTCGTCATGACAGCCTTTTTATTGGCTTCCTTGACACCTTCTAATGAGTCAGGATGTTTTTGACGAAACTTGATCACAGAATCAACGAATTTTTCTGTGCCACCTCCTTTCCTTGGTTGTGAAGTTTGGGTGAATACTTGAGACATGATAATAGACTCCATCTGAGAAAAACCAAACACAAGGGTTAGTGGACGAAAACAAAGAAGCACACAAATAGGTCAAAGTGGTTCAACATGCACAACCAAGGAGATAATTCACACTGAAAGAACATTCAGAACCATTAAACGTATTCATTTTATCCGAAAAATGAGATTTACAGAAAATCGATATTACAGAGTATGAAAAGTCGCAATAAGCATAATTTTGTTATTTATTACTTATTAGTATCTACCGTTATCTGGTATCATTTCTATATAGCGTTCGCCCATGTACTGCTTGTCTTTCATTAAAGCGTCATCGTAGTCCTTGCGATTATAGAAGATTACACGAGCGTCTCCGCTAGGACGTTGAAATTGATTGTCACGAATGAGGTCGACTTGGTTCGGGCGTATAGGATGGAAGAAGTCATATACGTCTGCTTCAGTGGCACGGAATGGAACTCCGCGCATCCGCAGAACGAAATGTTGACTTTGTGGAGCAGACGTTGAATGGCTGCTATATTCGCGATCTCTTGAAATTTAAAAAAAAACATTAATGTTTCCAAAAAATCATTTTCTCACCGTCCATATCCGTACGGTTCAGGTTTCAAATATCGATCACGATCATCCTGACGACCATAATCTCCTCGACGCATAGCTCCTCCAACTGAAAAACATATTTAAAAACGGGTCCGAAACTATTATCAGCGTTTGTTTTCAGTCAATCTGCATAAATAACAGATTTAAGAAAATTTCCTTCTCCCATATTTCCTTTTCATTCACAATAAACTATTTTACTTCAAATATTGTGTTCTTCTTTAACTTTTAAAAATTACTTCCTTATTATTCCAACATCATGTGAGACCCTCAAAAAAACGGCAAGATTCAGTCGACAGCCCATTTTACAAAGACGGATTATCTTTTTTTTTAAACAATTGTAGCTCTCTCTCTCTCTATATATATATAAAACAATAATCCCATCTCTTCAAATTGTAATATTAACTACATATCAAACGATTTTGTACCCCGCAGTCTCCGGATGACAACAGTTTACTGAAATGTCAGAAATTCTGTGACAGAACCTTCTTATTTCTCTCACTGAGAATGAATACCCCTCGTATTAGTTCACTTACCTTCTCTTTGTCCATACGGCTCATTAGTGTAACCACCACTTCCATACCGATCTCTGTCGGAAGCTGGAGCTCCTCCAGACCCTCCTCCATTAGCCCAAGAATCGCCTACAGAATAAGGATCTCTTGCAGCGGGAACTGGTGCTGCACCAGCTCCACCACTTCCGTGTACAGATTGCCCTCCAGAAGAACCACGCCAGTATGAATCCCTTGAATGATAGCCATAGTCCGGATATCTGAACACCCATTAACAATATTGGCATAAAAGCGAAACCACAATAGAATATTCCAAACAGAGTTAAACGGAATGCCGCCTCCCGCCAAACACAAGTATATTCCGCATCCTTCTTTCCATCCACACGTTAAAATTCTGCCCGCCCGTTCCATGTTCCACTTACTACTCTTGTTATGGAAGTGTTTTCTTTCGAAAAATAAACTAGCAGATCAGCTACTCCATGTGTTTTTCCAAAGAAATCACCGCTCCTTAGACAGACTTTAGCTAACCTGCCCCCGTTCACGGTTTATTAACCCCGCACCAATCATTAGTTATTTCGACACAGAAATGTTTCTTCCCGTTTTTTTTTTCAAAAATCCGATTCCGCTCAATTCTGACCGTAATGTTTGCACCAAAATAACGATAACGAGACTAATGAATGATAAAAAAAGAATCCCCTTCAAAATTCGATCTTCCATAAACTTGTGGAATGTATCGTTCGGTGAGCTAATGCCTTTGGAATATTCGTTAATCAAACTTTCGACTCAATGACAGTTTAATACCCTTCTTATTGCAAACAATAGATCAGAGGAACATTAAGATTTAATTTCTTTCATTATCTTTGAATCATTCCATATTTGAGAGAAAATACCGAATCATATGCAGACGAAATTTTCTGAATAAAACACTTCCTCTCAATCAGATCTACAGATGTTTTCCCATGACCTGCATCCCCTCTTTCAATTTCTCCAGAAATACTTTACATACCTTGAATCGCCATACGGATCAGATGTTCCTCTTGAGTCTACAGACCTTGGTGCAGCCATCCGCGAGTCTCTTGGCGCATCTCTTGGTTCTCTAATTGGATCCCGAGCATCTCGCATTTCTCGAATATCAGATCCTCGGTCACGACTATCGTAAGCAGGCTGCGTGGCATAACTATCATAAGCAGGCTTCGGAGCATAACTATCGTAAGCAGGTTTGGGAGCATAGTTATCATAGTATCCGCCTGATGACTGTTGAGATTGATGACTTGCATATGTTGGAGCAGATTGTTGATACGGATCGTATGCTGTTCTTGATTCATAATCAACTGCCGGTCGAATTCTACCAAATGAGCCCTCATGTTCTCCCCGACGATGATCACTACCGCTGCTACGATAACTATCAACTTGATAAGGATCGTACGCTCCTCGAACTGATGCGCTTGGCGGAGATGAGACGAAAGGTGACGGACCGATTCGGGGAACTCGCAGTCCATTTTCTTGAGCAAATCTCGTGAGTTCGCGATCCGTAGCTTCGAAAACCTCAATATAGCGATGTCCAATGTTTTTCATGTGACGTTGTTTTGCTATTTGAACACTTTCCGCATTCTCGAAACAGACATATGCTTCACCACCAGGACGTGCACGCTGTTGGTCAGGAAGTAGAATTCCATCCTTCAATTTTCGAAAGGAATTATTTAGAGAAGTGTAAAAGAATAAAAAACCTACTCGAATGATCGGGAGAGGTGCAAGAAAATCATTGATATCACGGATCGTCACTGAGAAAGGCAAACCTCGAAGACGAACGATGGAGTCTGGTGCACCGCTTCGTGGGGCACCTCTATCCGAAAACCGATCCCTCGAAGGTCCTCCGCGAGGTCGGAAGTCTTCCCGATCGCCTCTTCTTTTTGGTGCAGCATCATACGGGAACACTTCGATGTACCTGAAATAAAATTGTGATTATTAATTCAAGAAATACGAACTCAACCTGCTTCCTAAATGCTCGCGATCTTTCTTCAGAGCTCTCTTATAGTCATCTTCATTGCTAAAAGTTACTGTCGCATCTCCACTGGTTCGTCCATTTCGCTTTGGAATGTCTACATTTTCAATTCCATTGCCTGAAAAAATCTTTATTGCGCGGGGATTTCGAAAGAATTCACTCACTCCCGAAAAAATCTCTCAAATCCTGTTCTGTGGACTCCCACGGCAGACCTCGACATAGAACTTTAAAGTCGTTTGACATAACTTTAAAAAAACAAATTAAAAAAGTATCAAACAGCAGAAAAATAAATACACCAAGGGTTGAGAAGAAATCTTTCTACAAAACAACTCGATACAATTTCAAATAAACTGTTGTGTAGCGCGTAAGGTCCTGGGTCCGCTGTGCAAACATCTCTGCACACCGTACCCTTCAAGAATATTTTTCACTCATCTTCAGTTTCATAAAAATTAGTTAATACTCAGTTGTCTATAAAAATTATCATGTGTTCTAGTTATTACTATTAGTTTCTTATTTTTCATAAAATTTATAAAATAAAAAGTCGGTAGTACAAGCTCTCATGAAAGCCGGTAGTAAAAGCTTTCATGGATGTTCAATGCGGAATTTTGTTCCTCGTTAGAAAATGAAAATTCTTCAGTATTTTCTTCAATGTTACATGTTCGTTCAATATTCGAACGAGATAACAACATGTTACTGCTGTTTCATAATTTATTGTGCACTCAGCTTTCACTTTTATCGTTCGACTGCTTTCAGAGCCAATCGGTTCTTAAATATTTTTCATTATCCAGTTGAATTGGTTTTTTTCCCATCATCGTTTAGTTCATACATATAACTCTTCCCGTTTTGTTCTAAAATCTCACCGCTCTGATTAGCTCACGGCTTCTCTTCATAGTCATCTTCTCATTCTCTCGCCTCTTCGCTCTCTTTAACTTCCATACACTCGTTTGAAGTCTTATTTCTTGTCTTCTTGCCCCGTCGTCCGCCCAGCGGAAGGCTTGAGGACGCTCGTAGAAATGTATGCGCCATAGAGAGTGTATGTGTGTGCCAATCGAAACAGCAGCAGCACGATTTCGCTACACATTCTCTCGCTTTGTGGTACTCTCTCACTACTCCACTCTCTATCGATCGGGGCTGGCGAAGCACATTGTGAGGAGAGCAGAGAGAGCTCGCAGGGTCCCAGAGACGACGTCTTCTCTGTTTCTTCATTTCTCGTTTCGCCCCTTTCACAACGCCTCTCTCCAATTTCCGTTTTCTCGTTTTTCAGAAAAATGGACAAGTCTGACATGCAAAGAACTGTAGAATCGCTTCGCAGCCAGCTCAATATTGAACGAACTCCAATTACAACATCGGCAGCCGAGTAAGTTCGCATTGAGTACCTATTTTGTTTCCACACTATGTGTAATTCTTATTGCAGGCTTCGTCGTTTCACTGAGAGCCAGGAAGATCCACTTGTCAACCCAATCGACAAGAAGGTCAATCCATGGGCCGAGAAGAGCAAGTGCAGCATGCTCTAAATCATCAATCTATCGTCTCTATCTTCTATCTTCAACATCGCTTTTCTCTCCTTCATTCATAATAATTACCCTGCAATCCCATCATTATTTATATATTTCAATATCTCACTTTAACTTTCGCCGATTTTATTTTGTAAAATGAAAGCAAACATCTATCTTGTGAATAAAGGAAAATACACTTTGTACAATTTATTCAAAATAGAGATCGCGGACACAGGTTATAGATTACAGTTCATCGTGGGAATATGGATGGAGATGATCAGCCTCTTGTGCTGCCTCAGTTTTCGCGAATAGCGCGTGGTGTTTCACAATTTCGTCATACGACAGTTTTCCGTCTTTATTATCATCAGCGTTTGTTAGAAGGCTCTCAGCTTCATACGATCCTGCTGTAGTTCCATCAACAAGAAGCCAGGCAGTCAGCTCATCACCAGTCAATTTTCCATCCTTGTTCTTATCGTAGACTGTATGAAATCTGAAGAAAAATGTTGCAGATATACTTTCATTTCAACTTCCACTTCATACCTCTCAACTTCCACTTTATACCATTCACTCCCTCTTTGATCATCTAATTCGCCGAGAAACTCCTTTTCATCAATTGCTCCATCTCCATTCTGATCTTTCTCGAGTAGGGTCACAGCAATGAGCACAGGGTGCATATCTGGATGATGTTCTGGATTCAAAAAACTAGCGAGCTCTTCTAAATCGAGTTTTCCATCTTCGTTCTTGTCGGCTTCTGAAATGGTAAACTAAAGACTGATAATTCAAGTTCCGACTTACGTTTGAAGTACATTTTGTCTTGAGCGATAAGATGTTCCTCTTCTTTATTATGTAGCTCTTCTTCTGGGAATGAGTCATTCAAATATTCTTCCCAAGATACCTAAAATGTTAAATTCATTTGGGAGATTCAAGAGACTTTGACTTACGAATCCATCAGCATTTTCATCTAATTCACTCATTCTCTCTACTGCTTCCCTATCAACAGTTTTTTGATATGATTCAGATACCCATTTCAATAGCTCGCTTTTATCTGAAATTCATTTATTGTAACATTGACCTCATTGTCTTGAACTTTTAAACTCACCTACAAAGCCATCATTATTGACATCTAGTGCTCTTGCAAACTTTTCTACACTTTCTTGTCCGGACTTCAGATTCAACTTTTGTTGTGCCGCTGGTTTATGATGATCCTGTGGAGATAATGATCCGTCGGACTTCAAATGTGGATTTTAATCAGACCCACTGGAACAACTAACCACTCTTTCCTTCTCAGCCAAAATCGATACTACCATAAGAGATAGAGCTAGAAATATGGTTTTAAACCGCATCTTATCTAAAATAATCGAAATGGATATAATGAAGATCTATGTTAAAATGACCGTAGCCGATTCTTTCCAATCCAGGCGAAATAAGCCAAAGTCAAGAAAATGGCCGAGATCAAGCTCGTTTTTGCGGCCGTGTACTTCACACGGACAGTGCAGTTCTACATTGTTGTCGGAAAAACAACCTTTTGACAACTTTTTTTGTCTTTCTTCTTTCAAACATTTCCTCTTTTGGTTTCCAGACAACAATGTCAAACCCAATTCAATCCACGCCAATTCAACGAACAGAGTTTGCTGAGAAAATATGCAATCGAGATCTTACCGGATACGTTTTGTATTCAAAAGAAAGTGCATGGATTTGGGTTGGCGAAAGGTAAAATTGAATAATAATCCAACAAAAAAGAATGTTGAAATTTCAGTAAAATAGAATCGATTGGTCTTGCTCACTTTCCGCACTTCACAATGCTCGTGGACGGAGAAAATACGCAAAGAGAATTTATAAAATCAACTACTCTTCGACTCACTAAAACATCCCGATTCACTCAGGTAAGGGAAGATGTCGTTTGTACCAATGTAGTTATCTTTGGAAACCGATCTCATTTATCAATTTTCAGGTGTTCTTCACAACAGATATCGAATGCGAAGAGGGGATGTTCTGGAAAGTGCTTAATGAAAAAATGCTGGAGAAACTCAATGAATTGAATCCAGAGTGAAAACAAGAATAATCGAACTTTTCTTGAATTTCGTATTTGATTTGAACGCTTGATAAGGATGCATACGGGTTTTCTTAAATAAACTTTTTTTCCTTTTTTTCTGAAGTGCAAGTCATCAACACAAAAAACTATATTTAGAAGATTGGAACTTATATAAAGAGGTTTCGTTCTCTTATTCTATAACAAAAGACTCAGTTATTCAAATAATATAGAATGTAATTCAATTTGTACTTAATTAGATTGAAATGTATATGAAGCACCACATGTGTCTTGTTTCTGCCCCTGTATTCTTAGACCCTGTTTTCTTTCATTTCATTGATTCCTTTCCTAAATACAAAATGTCTGACGAAGAAAACTCATCGAGCACCGAACTACCGGTACAAAACAAACTGAAAAAGGTGAGTGCTTTTGAGATTCCTTGGCTACAAATATCTTCTTTCAAGATGTTGAAAATGGCTCTTCCTCATGTAGGCCTTGCTGTTTTTCTATTTCTTTATCTTCTTCTGGGCGCCTACGCGTTCTATTATCAAGAATATGATGCCGACAAGAAGATACAAATGACGAAATTGAATTTGATACGACAAAGATATAAAAAAATAGAAAACGAGGTGAAAGTTCTAATAGGAGAAGAAAAAAAATATGAAGAATATAAGCCAAAACTTTTGAAGCATTTATCAGGGTAGGAATTTAGGAATTGTATATACTAACGTTGAATTTAGACTTTCCACGTATCATGAGGGTCGTGAATTCAAGTCAACTATTTATGGAATAGGTGATGATGCATTACCACCTAGATGGACGGAAAGGAGCTCAATTCTTTACGCTTTAAGCATTTTAGTAAGATATGGATTACTGTATATACAGTACCTCGATCTTTTTCAGACCACAACTGGATATGCTTATGCGGTTCCAGTCACTCCAATCGGTCAATGTTTTGCAATAATTTATGGCTTAGTAGGCATCCCTATGATGGTCTTAGCAGCTGTGGATTTTGGTAGATTTCTATCTCACATCGTTCTCGAAATATACTCTAAAGTAATTTGAAAAACAAGAACATTTTGCAATTTCATACTTTCTTATAGTACTTAGACCTGGTTCACAAACTGAAAATAATGCGTACAGTTATAATGGAAAGACATCGAGCTCGTGATGAGAAACGACGTCTTCACGCATTCAAACGACTTGTTCAAGATACAGCTTCAATGTCAGAATGTACAACTCAGAAGGATGTGCAACTAGAAGAAGAGCAGACAACAGACTCCGATGAAATGCCAGAAAAACGACTTCCACTTGTCATCAATGCATCTATCTTGTTAATTTTTTGTATGCTTGGAGGTGTTCTCTATATTGCTGCTGGAGGACGTGCCACGTTCATCGAATCGTTTTTTCTTACATTCAATTTGGTGGCTAATTTGACAATGAGTGAGATGCCCAATGAGCTCAATCATATTCTGACGATTATCTACATATTTGTATTCGTTACTTGTGGTAAATACTAGATTCTTTTTAGTTCGTTACATTTGTACCGTTGACCAGGGGTTGCTGTCCTTTCAATGAGTGCTGAATTGGCAGCTTTGGAATTGAAAGAGTTATTCATGAAGATTCATTATTTTGGTCGTCGAATCAACTTCAAAAGAAGACAACCAAAGAAGGAACAAATGGATGTTCAAGTCAAAGAGTTGTTGAAGATTATTGAGGAAATAAGAAAGCGATATCCTGAAAAAGAGAAAATCACGACTATGGATATTCTTGAGGTTGTTCTAAAGGTTTGACCTCATAAATATCATATCTCTAACCTTCAGTACATGCATGAAAACACAGCAAACGATAAATTGAATGAACGAAGAGATACCATTGCTTTTATGCCTCAAACTATGGAAGTCATCAAATTTGCAGACGAACAAGATTTGGAAGAGAGAAGCTTTTCTCGCCACGAAGATGTTGCCTCTCTCGGAGGAAAAGCTTCAACGTTTGTTCCAGTTTCAGAAATTTGTCTTATTTAGTATGTTTCAGCAAATTAGCTTCGGTTGTCGATGTTATGAGCTTTTCGCCAGAAGAAAATATGGAGAAGCGATTCAAGAAAGAGATAAGAAAGTACACTACTGAAATCAAGTATGTTAACAAGCGAGGCCAGATTACAAACAAAGCTGAAATATAGTATATTGTCTGAATGTGTGAACTGTAATAAATCATCCAATAAATCCACCTTTTTATTGTCACCGAGTAAAAACACCAAAGCTCTAAATAGCTGAATCATTCAATTTGGCAGGAAATTAGTACATAGTACAAGAAAAATTAGGAGACGTGGATGGAAATACAAACAGAGAAGAAAACTGAGCACAGACAATTGAAGGAAGATTGGGAAATAGTTCTTGGGAACTTTTAAGAATACTATACTCGTATTATACACAAAGCAATATTTTTATCACGGGTTTACAAAGTTTTTCTAACTCCTAACTTCTCTTTGTACATCCATTCACCCTCTTTGTCGGTAGTGTCAAACAGAAGTGGTGTCCATTTTTCGCCACTTTCTAATCGTTCCTAGAAAAAAAAAACGAGATTCAATAGAGACAATTCCACGTTATACTTTACCTTCGCTTCTTTTCTTTGTCTTTGCTCAATAAACCTCTTGGACGTGGTAGCGGTTTGGATTCGATTTCTGAGAAGTGCAGCAGTGACATGTCTCCACAGTCTGAACGATAGATGTTAACTTAGCAGTTGCGATTGTCAAGTTTACCTTCTACTTTCTCGCTTTCCTTGCTGCATTACTGGGACACACTCCTTTTTGACTTCGGGCTTTGCTTTCACATCTACGAAAACATATTCTTCTCCACTTGGTGGTTTAGCATACATTGTACCGTTCCATTCCCCACGGACAGTAAGAATAGGCTTCTTCACACCTTCCCGGCAAATAGTTCCCTGGATTCTGTGTGGTTTCCCGCCAAAAAATGGTTTTGTCAAGAATTCAATATCAGCGTAGTAACCAGTCTTCTCGCATACAACTTTGACTTTACCTCCAAATTCGAACCACGGGGTGCTCATAATTGATCGTCCATAACCGCTTGGGAAAGTGATAGTATACTGTTCATCTTCGTAGTTGTGCAAGGTAAGAATGCCTTCTCCAACGCTAGCAACTCCTATCGAAAGACCAAGGAAGGATGATTTTGTATAGATGTGAGCATTGAATGAAATTCCTTCAGACGGCATTTCAGCATAGAATGCGGAGATTGGAGGGTGATGACTAACCTGAAATAATTTTAGAAAAAATTCAAGCAATATATAAACAAAAATTACCTGTTCTGCAATGAAAGTCAATTGATTTTCGTCTGATCCGGGCCACGGACCCCTCTCTGTCTTTTTACCTTTTAACGAAGAATTTGGAACGGTATAACGACATCGGAACGTTTCTCCAAGAATCGCATTATATGGTTTCTTAGCAACTCCACTTTTTCGAGCAGCATAAAATGCGTTGAGATAGTATCTCACTACGGAGCTGGAAATAGTTCAGTTGAATTTTCAGAAAACTGGGCGTGTTATATTACATCATTCGTTTCTCGGCCGAGTCTATTCCATTCGTGGCTATGAAAAGATCAGGATGAGCAAAAAAGTCAGCATACATCTCAAGTAGTGATCGGCGTTCCAGAATGAATGTAGGTAATGTGACCTTCGTCAAATCCATACCAACACTAACTTGACTGAGAAGATGCATTAGGACGGAACCATGCTCTTGCTGAACATTTCCGATGTCATGTTCTTCAGCGTTATTGTAAATCTCGTCAAAGTCCTCATGTGAGTCACCAAAATCGAATCCGTCTTCGTCCTATTTAAAATTTATGGATAAACGCTTTCCGAAAAACAAAAACTTACGGATGACATGATAGCCGCGTCTCCACGTTGATCGGAATCACCAGATTCTGGACCACTCTTCTCGTTTTCAAACTTATCCAAATCAATCAATTCTTCGTCAGCGTCGTAGAACTCTTCTTCGTCACTGCTGAAAGAGAAACATTTGCACTAAAAGCTTTTTTGGTGAAACACACATTTCTCTGCCTTCATTCTCAAAAGAAAAATTCAATTTGGTTCACACAACATGCAAAAATGAGGGGAACACACCGGTTATCGTGAAACGAAACTATTTCTTTTGTAAACCTCACCTTGCATAAGACTCAGCACGTTGTGGTTTCAGATGATCCAAGTGTTGAATTCCAGAAATCGGTTTTTCAGCGGTGGTTGATGAATGTGCACTGGTTTGTGTTGAATCGGAAACTGTCCCAACGCGAGATGATGGCTGTATACGTTTTTTGGTTATACACATGGCTGCTAGAGACCACAAAGAAATGATAAGTAAGTAAGTAATTTGATAGAAAATGAAATTGTAAATTTTTGAACTCTGTTAACGTTCTTGAATCAATTGAACGTGAAGAAGTTTTTAAAAAAATTGGGACGAATTTAATTTTTTTGACGCAAATTATTTCGTGACAAGATTTCGATGAACGGTTACAATTAATTATATTTTTTGAAAACGTGGCTAACGTCTTTTTTTCGTAGTGCAGTGTTGTCTCAAAACCTCCTCCGAAATCGCTGTTCTCTCTCTATCTCTCTCTTTTATTCTCACATAAAAACTACAAAAAAAGAATGTGCCCACTCAAAAAATCAAAAGCGAACGATATGAATTCGAATAAATTGTATGGTTCCCTTGTTCTACTTTTTACGCTTGTACACTTAGAATGAATGAACCGAAGAGAAACGGCCAAGATGCGCTTCGGCTGAGCTAATAAAAGACAATGACATAAAAACTTGTGCGAATAATCGGGTGATACATCAAAAATGCCCACGTTTATTGCATTCCTTGTTTTTTCTTCTTTTGTTTTCTTGGAAAAAAACATTGAAGATTTTGATACATAAAAATTTAACAACCAGCTAAATTGATGTATGAAAGAAGTATTCCAGTGGCGTGATAGATTGCAGAAATACGAAGGAGTAGTGATAGTTTTCGAAAGAGAAATAAAGAAAGATAGAAGACTAACGACCTTAGCGATAAGGTATAAACTGAAAAACTTGACCAATGATTGGGCCTCCAATGAAGAAAAAGTGAAAAACTATCTATCACGACGAAAGCTTTTATGAAAACTGAGTCATTGTTGGGTTATACTTTTCTGTTTTGAGTTTTGTGGTCACTTGACTGCGCGCTGTTCAAGTCTATTGTGATGATTTTGCTGTGTGATCCCCATTGGATGAAAACCGGACAATTAGTGAGGGAATCACATTAAATCGTGTCTACCGGCTGCCATATGACTTTGAAATTAATAACTCAATCATTTTCGATTAGAAGTTTAAAAGTGAGACTAAACAGGGAAAAGATAAATATAAATATGACGTCACTTCAGTTACACATAGAAAGATGAATTTCCTCAGCTTTGTCTCATTATTTGCAACATAAAAATTACCTTTTCCTCTAAATCTGGATGCGTGAACATTAGCTTTTCGGTTTTCACATTAGGATCGAGCCGAGCTTGAGCCATCTGAAATATGAGTACTATGAATAGTATTTTGATGCAAGTTACTGACCTGAAGATATATGATCGCGTGTTTAACGTTGTTAGTTAGATTATTGCTAGCAGCAATCAATGAGTCAATTGTCTTTTTCTCATCTATGGCTTTTTCTCCGCTTTTCAATTGTTCCAGCTCTTTAACCTTGTCTACGAGAGTCTTCAAGAACTCATTCGCTTCTTCTGTTTTTTGCTTGAAATGTTGAGAAGGTGTCGTGCCAACCGAGCCATTCTTGGCGTATCCACTACTAGCCCGAATCGAGTTCTCCAAAATTCGGACCCATTGGTTTCGCTCCCGTAAATCTCGCCCTTGCATGTGAAACGTTTTTCCTTCGACGGTGATTGTGAAAAGGCTATTGTTTTCGCCATCGATTCCGACAACTGCTCCAGTGAGACGAATCTGGCCTGCAACAATTCGATTTCACAATAAAAATAAAACTGCAAAAACCTCTCTGTTGTCCCTTCAGCATCTTTTCCCGGGAAGTGTAGTAAAGCAAAGTGTCATTTTCTATTTTGAACCACCGATATTGCCAGCCATGCACCATATTGGTCCATTTTGACAGAGGACCTTCCATCTTGTTTGATGGTGCTGAAAGAGATGCCGTTTTGGTGCTAGTCGCCATATGAAAAAAATGGAGCGAGGTAAGAGAGAAGACAGGGAATCGAGAGAGCGCCGGGATGAGAAACGGGGAAGAGGGTAAACGGGCGCGCGGGAGGTATTGTGGAAGTTTCGTTCGTTTGGCCTCTAACACCGATACGTCTGTTGTGCGTAGTGAAAGAAATCGGAGGAACCGATAAGAACAAGGAATACGCGTGGATGTTGTGGAAAAATCTAGACAGAAGGAACATACAAATTGAAAGAAGATTGAAGAAAGAGGAGGGCGCCGCGGCCCCACGCCGTTTCGCTTCTCACCGAGTGAGCTGGCCGGACACCACACTGGCACGTTTTTTGTGCAGGAAGTAGTGCGCGGGTTATATATTTATGCAAATGCATTTAGGCTTTCGACTTTTGAGCTAATAAATTTGTTGGTTTTTCAAACTTGGAAATGTCTGAAGCTCGAGACAATATTTAAAAAAAATACCTTACCGTACTTCTTATTTGAAGGCGCGTTATTAGGCACCGGGTCTTACAGCGAGTAAAAGTGTGAAAGCAAGTTCAAGAATTTTAATTTTTTTGAATTTTTTGGGCAATTTTCTCAGTTTTATAAAACGTTTTTTCTAGTTGGCAAGCTCAAAAATAAAAAAAGTCAGGAAACTGATGCGTAGAAAATTGTAGAAGTTTTTCGAAAAAAGATAGGAAGCGATTCTCCGGGGAATATCGCGTCATCAGAATCCCCGTGTGTCATTTTTATGGTCTTCACAAACCTTAATCTAGTTAAAAAGCTTTTTTACATGTACGAACTTTTCCTGCTAGTAAATTTTTCGAGAGTGTATGGGTAGAGTAGGGTAACTCTGTTATATTACCAGAAACAAGCAAGTCGTATGTACCTAAGCCATTTGAGCTTGTTTTCGTTTGATTGATGAAACAGCTCTGGGTGAGAAAGACCATTTAGAGTTGAAGCGGCTTTCAAGCAAATAGGGAAGGGAAAATTGTTTTTTCTCTCAGCAACAAAGTAAAAAAAAATTCAGAACCATAGTGGGAAAAGTGGCAGATGCTTTATAAAACAAAATATCGTTTGAACAACGCCATCTCTTGACGAGCATAAATATATTCTCGTGGCGGGTTTTGTGCAAAAGTATCATCGAAGGAGGCGAAATACACACTCCTCGACAACAAACTGATAGGGTAGGGAAAACACGAATGATGTTTAATTTGTGGTCATCCATGTGCGAATCCGAATCATCAACATGGCCATGTATGGAGCAAAAAATCCAACTTTTGATACTTTCAAATTGTTTACCTTCTTCCATTCAAACACAGAGTTAGGTTTTGAGAAACTATGAAGAGATTGTTTAGCGCTTAGTATCGCCATAATCGAATATGTTTTCAACTAAGATTAGTTTATCGAGGTATAAGTCATATTAGCTCTAAACGTTATTTAACTGACGATCGTTTTTAAAAATTAATTTCTGGTCTGTATAGTATCTAATTAGATCCAATTAAACAAGACCATAAGTCAATTTCACTTCCACGTGACTTTCTCGTCAACCCTTTTCACTTTGTTGTGTAAATCACAAAAAAACAGCAACCGTCCTAAAACCAGTTTCGAAACCGAGCCATTGGCACGTAGCCCTTTCGCTCACAGACATGCGTCCCAATTTCGTTTCTCTCGCCTCTCTTGTTGTTTTCAGTATTTTTCTCCATTCTCAAGGTCCTTCTTTTCACCAACTTTTCATCGAAAAGAATAAACAAGGTTCCGCCACTTCCTCAGTGGCACACAACCTTCTCCACGTAGTTCCAATCGGTCAATCAATTCCAAATTTCGTTCCCCCTCTTTTATACTAACCCCGACACTCTCTCCTCTAGTCTTTGGTGTGAAATTGTCGATAAGAGACAATAAATTGCAGTTTGTGCGAAACTTCATCGACCGCCTGTTCTCCTCCAACGGTTCTTGTTCTACTGGTGAGTTGGGACTTTTAAAAGTTTTTCACGTGATTCGTATATTCTCATATCAAATTAATTATTTCTCTTAAAAAATGGAGTTTGTTATGGATTGGCTCTATTGGATGAAGTGGGTTTTGAACAAAGGCTGAAGTTCTTTCAATTGACCAGTAAGCACTGATAGTATTCCAAACACGCTACGGTTACTAAATACAAAGAGAAACAGGTTGACAACAATGTTCTCGTTTGCTGAAGTAGATATTATTTCTAAAAATTCTATAAACCACTTAAAACATGTAACGTTGAAAACTGACAATTATTTTTCTTGCTGGGTGCAATCAGAAAAGATAGCGACAAACAGATAGACTGATGAGAGAATAACGGAGAATTAGATGCACTGGGCATGTGTTTGTGCTTCACTCGTCCGGCGTTTTCCGTTCTCAATAAAGCCTATAAATATGAGATCAAAAACTTAATTTGTGATAGTCACGATTGTCGTTTTAAGTCTGTTTGAATCTGCTATAAGCTAACGTTTTCAGGAAACATCTTGACATTCTTTCTTTTTTCTATTGTTTTTTTCTGGTATAGTTAAGAAAGTTGAATGTCATAATAAATTCCAACCTGGTGCGAAATTTGAATCAACAGGATCGTTAAATTCAGTTTTAGCCACAAATAATCTGTATGAGTTCCCGCAATATGCGTACTTAAGCTCTAAGTTTGTTTTCTGAGGTCAAACTATCAACTATTGGGTCTCCTGTGCACTCGGCTTGTCCTAAAATTTTGCGCAGAAAAACGTGGGGTGCGTGCGAAGGCCAGTCTGTTCGAGTACTTGCAACTGTCTCTTAGTCTATCCCTCGCACTGTTATCACTTTCTATCTCTAATCGTCAACTATCACTTGACAGCATCATCGTAGTCTTGTCTTGAAACCTCACGGCCTTGTTCAATAACTAAAATTCGTTTTCAGCATGAGAACTGCACAAGTACTTTCCGGATTAGTTGCCCGCCGATTCTTCAACACCTCTACTAGAATCATGGCTAGTGGAAAAGTGAGTTCAGACAGTTTTTCATCAGATAAGATTTATCAATTTTACAAAAAGTTTCCAGACATTAAATGTATCCAACATCAATCCTAATGTCATCAAAATGGAATACGCTGTTCGTGGTCCTATCGTGATCAGGGCAGTTGAACTCGAGAAGGAGCTTGCTAATGGAGCACAAAAACCCTTTCCAAACGTCATCAAGGCTAACATCGGAGATGCACATGCCATGGGACAGAAGCCGATCACTTTCATTCGTCAACTTCTTGCCTGTATTGCTAATCCCTCTCTTATGGAGACAGACAAAACTATTCCATCTGATGTTATCGAGCACGCTAACGCTTTTCTCGGAAGCTGTGGAGGAAAGTCTGCTGGAGCATACAGTCAAAGTACCGGTGTAGAAATCGTCCGTAAGCACGTTTCTGAGTATATCACCAGACGAGACGGAGGAATTCCCAGCAATTCAGAAGATATTTGCCTCTCGGGAGGAGCTTCGGAGTCTATTCGTAATGTCCTGAAGCTCTTCATCAACCGCAACAATGCTAAGAAAGTCGGAGTTATGATCCCGATTCCACAATATCCACTTTATTCTGCCACAATCGAGGAATTTGGTCTTGGACAAGTTGGCTACTATCTCAGCGAAGCTTCCAACTGGTCACTAGATGAGGCTGAGCTCGAAAGATCATTCAATGACAACAGCAAAGAGTATGATATCCGTGTTCTGTGCGTGATCAATCCTGGAAATCCAACCGGACAAGTTCTCTCCCGCGATAATATCGAAACGATTATTAAATTCGCACAGAAAAAAAAGCTTTTCATTTTGGCCGATGAAGTTTATCAAGTTATTTTGTTTATAACTGCAGATGTCTATAATATTATTTTCAGGACAACGTGTACGCTCAAGGATCCCAATTTCATTCATTCAAGAAAGTCCTGGTAGAAATGGGAGAGCCATACAGCAAGTGAGTGTTGGGAGTTTTTTCTAGCAAATCATCGTGTATCAATCTCATTCTTTCAGACTCGAACTGGCCTCTTTCCATTCAGTGTCAAAGGGATACATGGGAGAATGTGGTATGCGTGGAGGATATGTCGAGTTCCTCAATCTCGATCCTGAAGTCTACGTTCTTTTCAAGAAAATGATTTCTGCTAAGCTTTGCTCAACAGTTCTCGGGCAAGCCGTCATCGATGCTGTTGTTAATCCACCAAAAGAAGGAGAGCCATCTTATGCTATGTGGAAAAAAGAAAAAGATGCCGTTCTGGCATCTCTCAAGGAACGCGCTACACTCGTCGAGAAAGCTTACAGTAGCATTGATGGAATCAGTTGTAACCCAGTTCAAGGTGCTATGTATGCGTTCCCACAAATCACAATCCCTCAAAAGGCCGTTGAAATGGCACAATCTCGCAACCAACAACCAGACTTTTTCTATGCTATGGAGCTCCTCGAGTCTACCGGCATTTGCATCGTTCCAGGAAGCGGGTTCGGACAAAAAGACGGAACATATCACTTCAGGTATGTATCCTCTTCATTTCGGACTCATCAAAATATAATTTCAGAACGACGATTCTTCCCCAACCCGAGCTCTTCAAGGACATGCTCGCCCGGTTCACCGACTTCCACGCCAAGTTCCTTGCCCAGTACAAGTAGATTTATGTTTTTATTTTTATATATCCCCTCGCCTCTTTTCTGTCACTTTTCTCATAGCGAATCTGATAGGGTACAATTGACTCTACTGTGAATAGATTCCAACATGAAATTATTGCATTTCCATTTAATGAATGATTCTATTTACACCGATCTGTTTTAATTGTGGAACCACTGCAACTTGAACAACTGATCATTCCGCTACTTCTTTTTTTTCATTATCAGTAGTTAGGACGCGTTTGGCATGTTTTTTTTATACATTATCTTATCATTTGCACACCTATCAGAGGCGACGCAAAAATTATCAGTTCTTTTGAGGTGTTTTTAGACAAACAATAGGATATAACAATATGATGAGATATACCTTGGTGCACTAGAGAAGTGATCCGTAAAACTATGTCACCTTTTTTCGTTCAACAAAAACATCTATCCATTTGTTTGTCTCAGTTTGTTACCGCTAGTGACATTTCGGTTAGTCACCTGCATCTCTCTCCATCTTATCTTACTTACATAGAACCATTGCCGTATTACACTACCATTATGACCTGCTACGTTCAGTTCAAATTGCCGGATTCATAAATTCAATTTTCCTAATGCATATCAGAACCGAATGATTACTGTAGTTTTGAAGATTGTTTAGATCATTATGGAGGTACTTAATTTGAATTTCTATGATGTCTATGACGTTTGTCCTACCGATTTCAAATTGTTCTTAATGAATCAATAGTCTTTTTTTGGGATGAATTCGAACGGTGTATGGTGAATGCCATCTGCCCGAGCGATTGGGGCAATTTACCCCCATTTTGCCCTTACTGTGTTCATTCTTAATGGCTAGTCTGAAAGGTTGTGCATCCCAAGAAATATTACCAAGTATCCATCTGGTAACACCAACTTGTCAGTTTTGGAGGGAAGATTGAATCTGAAGACCCTCTCTCTTTCTCTTTATATCACACCTTCTTCTATTCGCCCTGCCACTCTCTTCTACAGGTGAAAAGGCGGAGCATTTGGGGTGAGAGAGTGTTTGTCAGGTCAGACCCCCGTTATGCAACCAATTGAGACTCAACGTTTTCGCGCGTCCTGCCTCATGCTGTGTTCCACCCCCAACGAACATCTTCCCAAAGAGTTCATACCCAGTGTATATTCATTCTATTGAGGTCAACCCTGTTCGATATTTCCAATCGTCCCGTCTCGTTCAACTGAATTTATCTTCCTTTTTCGCATTCGTTTATTTTTCTTTCCATTCTTTTTTTTCATAATTGTATTCTTACTTTGTTCAGATCAAAATGTCACCACCAATGACAACAGAAGCAATGCAGTTCCCTATACAAGCACAGTTTCCACAAGGAAGTTATCCGATGATGAATCCATATGGGCAAGCTTATATGCCTCCTACAGATATGCACAACTTCCAACAGACACAGTTCGTCTCTCCCAGAAACTCTATTATTTATCCCATTTTTTTCAGATTTAATCCAGATGTCTTTCAAATGTACATGCAACTTCAGATGCAAAATTTTGGTCCAGGAATGCCTGGAGTCGTTCCAGGAGTTCAAGGAGGTGGATTTCAAGGAATGTCTGGGGTTCAAGCAGTTCCAGTCACCCTACCAGCTCACGACATTGCTCAAACAGAATCAGAAACCTCTCAGATGCCAGCACAAATGCATCAGAACCCGCAACAAGGAGATAGCAGAGACTCCGGAACTGATACCACTACTCCACCCCTTTCGGCACAACAACCAGAAAATCTAGCAAGGTATGTTCCAAATTGCGTAATGTTTGAATGGTAGGCGGCCGCGGTTTATGGTCCGGTGAGCGCAATACTACAGTCAACCGGTCACCAGAGGCACGCAAATAGATCTTGAGAGTTGACCTGTGACGTGGCAAAGGCTATGAGATAAGAGAGACGCAGAGATAGAATCATTAGGAAACAATGACAGGTCACAAAAGAACCAGATGGATGGGAGATGATGACGTGGCAGATGTTAGAAATGAAAAGATTATGTGTATAGAGATTAGGCTGTGAGGGAAGGAGAATTATAAAACTGTCATAGTTGGCATTACAATGCTGTATGAGAAATTCAAAGAATACTTTAACTGGAAGTTTCAGTATCTGAAAAAAGCCCTCTTATTTGCTCCGCATTACATTGGTAAACATTTTCACATTTTTTTCAACTAGCACTCATATTCCCAACGCAGTTTTCTCAAATCTCACTAGAAATCTTAAAGAGAACACCGTAATCCATTTCATTCTCACTTTATTGCTCCACTATCCTCTCTCTTTGTCTCTAAAGTTAACATCGTTTCTCATCGTTTGATCTAGCCGCTCTTTGTGCTAATTGAGTAGACAGTGTAAAGGAAGTGCAAAGTGTGAACATGAAAGTGAAGAAGAAAGATCTCTAATGAGCCCATATTTTCAGCCCTCATGTTTCTCCACACTATCCAGCTCCAGTGCATTCTCAGATGGCTCATATGACTCCGATGTCTGCACCAAATTCAGATGAACAATATAATAATAATAATCAAACTCCAGTACAACAGACTTCTGAAGTTTCTCCATACGCAATCAACAATTTACTTTCAACTCAAAGTTCTCCTGTGGATGGTAATGAAGAGAAAGAAGACACAACTTTACGTCGAAATACACTTCCATCAGTTACTTCCGCATTCAGCAGAAAACGTCGTTCGAAAGTTTCCGATGAACCTCCAGTTCAACAACGTATTCCTCCAAACTTCACATCTAACTACACTCCGATGATGATGCAGAACTTCGCTGCTCTCATGGACCCATTCTATCAAAGAAGAGACCTTTGTGCAATTTGTGCAGACAATGCAACTGGTTATCACTATGGTGTTATGAGTTGTGAAGGATGTAAAGGATTCTTTAGACGTAGTGTTCACAAGAAGATCGAGTATGTATGTCAGAAAGGACAAGCATGTACAGTAAGTTATTTTGAAATTGAATATAGTTTTTATCAAATCAAACTTTCAGTTCTCATTCGAAAATTGTTCAATGAACCGTGGAACTCGAACTCGATGCCAAGCGTGCCGATACAAAAGATGTATTGAGATGGGAATGAATAAGGAGAATGTCCGTGTTACAACAGAGAAAGAGAAAATTATCAAAGAAGAGATCACATCATCTTCTAATATCACTTTCGAAATCAAAGAACTGATTGACTCTTTTCTCATGAGTATGCCAAGCTCCTCCCATCTCACATCTTTAAATAATGCACTGGAAGCCATTAAAAAGTTTATTCAAAACGTTCCTCAAATGAAAGCAGTTTTTCCTTTTGGAGACTCAGAATTTGATGCAACGGTTCAGAAGGTTATGAGTGGATTGTTAGTCATTCGTGTTGCATTCACATTCGATCCAGTTTCGTTCAATGGATTTGACAATAACAGATACATGTCAGCAGTTACGACGCTCCGTACAGGAATTCGAAACACTGTTTTCACTGACAATGAAGTGGCTCTTCTCTCTGGAATATTCATCCTTCAAACTGTCAACAAAGGTGAAGCAAATGTAAGTATGAAGGGTTATATTCCCATATGACACAACTAATCCCTCATAAATATTATGATACTCTTCTGATCTTGAGTAAATATTATATAAATCATTTCAGATTTTCCCTCTCTATTGCCAAGGATTGCGTGAACAGTTTGCCCAAACTCACCCATTAGAACTCGGAATCTACGATAGACTTCTTCCCAAGTTGGGACCAAATCTCATTCAATAATCATCTGAAATCATTCAGGCTAATCGGATAGAATTTTATCCGGTGACTGAAATATCACTTTTTTCATTGCTCTATCATTTTGAAATACTTTATTGAAATCTCTTTCTCTCCCCGGGTGTTCTGTTATTTTGCTGACGTTCGGGCTTTTTGTACTTGTGATCTCATATCGAAAATCTTCTGATTAGCTACTTTAATCACATTTTATGAGATACTATTGAATAAATAAATGAAAATATTTATTTGTAAGTAAATTGAACAAGAGCACATTTTTATTGAAATAGATCGGTTTGAACAGTATTGCAAATAGAAAGTGAATGAAACACGGATGGCATTTAGAGGTAAGTTTTGATATCACAAGGCTATTATATTTTTGTATTAAGACTAGATAATGTGGAAGATGTACAATGAACAAAAAAATAAGTTCAGAAAACAAGAACATTAAATACTTTTTGAAGCTCTAATAACAATTGAAAACATTACTTTTTCAAACGTAGAGATAGGAATCTTTGGATGATTGTGACTGGTAGTCCGGAATATGATACTCATCCTGAAATAAATCAATGGGTTATCTTGATCCTCTTTCCACTTTCAAACTCACGGTTACATTGACATTGGCAAATGTGGTTTGAAGTAGTTCTGTAGCTGTGGCACGCTCAATCGGATTGAATTCGAAACACTTATCAAGGAACAGTTTAACGTCTGGTCTTTCAACAGATATTTCTGGATATATTGGTTTTTGTTTTCGGAAGCAAATCTGGAAAACAGAGAAACATCGGTATGCCTAGTCATGGAAAACTTACAGCAAAAGCAATCTGATGTCGTGTCTGTCCTTCAAATGGAACTTTTCCAGTCATCATGTTGACTACAGTACCTCCGATAGCCCATATATCGACACTTCTACCGTATCCACTATAACTTCCAGTCTTCTCATCTTTTTCTCCATATGAATAGATTTCCGGTGCCATAAACTGTGGAGTTCCTGCTGTTGTTTGAAATTCACCGTAAACAGTTGAAGTCTCAACGAGTCTTGATGAACTTCCAAAGTCGCCCAGCTTCAAAACAGTACACTTATCGAGAAAAATATTGGCTGGCTTAATATCACGATGAATTATTTTTTGATTGTGCAGGTATTGAACGGCTCTTAACAAGCTATGTGTATACTGTCGAACCATTTTCAAATCCATGTTTCCATGACAAATTCTTTCAAGAGTTCCCTCTGAGCAGAATTCCATGAATATGATGACGTAGTTGTCTTGGACTTCCACTCCAAAGTACTTCACAAGGTTCTCATGAGTCAGTTGACGGAAAATATTGATTTCTGACTCAATCGCCTTATGGTTTTCTCTTCGAATCGCCATAACTTTGGCAGCTATAACTCGATGAGCATCAATATCCATTGCCCGATGAACTGTTCCAAATGATCCGGAGGCTGTAAAATATGCAAATGAAGTTGAAGGTTTACTGTAGGTAACTGTAATTTTCATCTATGATCTCTAACTAACCTATTTCATCGAGAAGGGCAAACTGAAATGGAGCTCTCGTGACAATCTTCCGATCAGTGGCAAGAACGAAATGACGACGATTGTCATCTGTGATAACTTTTCCAACTTGTCGATTATCAGAATCCTGTAAAACTCGATTATCAATTTGAAACTTTTTGAGAAAAATCGCTTACAATTTTATGTCTTTTATCCTCAATTTCCTGTAATCGAAGCATTTGATTCTCTTTTTTGCTCTTCTTCTGAATCTCAAGAGACGACGATGATGTTTTTGAAGAACTTATGGACCGTGGCATTATCTGTTTTGGATATATTGGAGTGCTCATATTTGAGGAAGATAAAATAATTTTTGCTTCAAACTGCTTAACCAGATCAGTAAATTCTTGGAACTGTCCATCTGTCATTATCTCCTTGGTGCTCCACTTTGGCTCTGTGATGAATTGAAGGAATGTGAATCCAGGTGAAGCCCACATTGGAAGTGTTGGAGATGGAACAGAGTTTTTAATTTGGACATACTGCATCCATTGTCTAGTTAACTTCAACGCTTTTTCAACCATTTCCCTTCCAAGGTCGTCCATAAATGAGTCACTGACAATTTTCGCCACGTCTCGATGTATTTGAAAAGCCACGAGGAAATGCTTCTCAAGTTTGAAACCAAGACTGGATAAAGCACGCTCTTGTTCCTGTAATTCATCAAATATGAAGTTAGACTGGTCGGGGAATGAACTTACTCTATGATGCTCTGCCCCAAGTTTCCCCAACAGCATTCCGATTCGTTTTCTCTCTTCGTCTAAATGATACAACAGTGGTCCTTCCTGAAATTAACAACAATTTGATGAAGTTTAAAACGACCAATATTTACCGTCAATTGTTGAATTCTGGAGTTAATCAGAAAGTTTGAAGAACAAGCTGGAGCCAGGGATTTCAAAAACTTTGAATACTTCTGCTCCATCCCAGCACGGACACTTGGACTTGAAAGGCATAGAGTTACATCTTCTCTCAAGAATCGATAACAAATTCTGGTCTCTTCGTCAATCATAATCTTAATAACCCGTCCTGTCCAATGCTTTTGATGTTCATGGTCTACATCCGGAACAATTACAATACATCCATCGTCAATTTTTCGTCCTTCTGATATTGCAAGCATACATGTTTCCACGTATGACTTATCTACCGTTGTTTTATAAACAAACATGACAATTGGAAGGTTAACAAGATCTTCGTCTTCGTATTCATCTTCTGATGACATCACTAACTGAATCATACAGAAATCGGGAATCATTTCACGGAACATTATGGATCGATCGATTCCAGGGCGAAGTGCATATCCAACAGCATCATGACTATCATTCAGAGTTGTTCGAAGAAGAGAAAATACTCGAAGTTCTCGTTCCTTGACGTCACGAATCAATGAATTGATTTCCAGCATAAACTGATGATAAGATGGTTGACGATAGAATGGTTTTGCTGGAGAACTGGGAGATTCCAAATCATCAAAATCATCGGGATCCTCCTCCGATTCATTTGGATCACTATATCGATTTCGAATTTCTTCAATTTGTTCAACAGCAAAATCTTCAACGACTTCTTTGATTAGTGATTCAACAATATCACAGTAGGTGATACAGAGAAGACTTAACGCAGATTTAACCGATTGGGCGCATTGGATAGCAGAAGTCCATTCCATTTCAAGACGAGAGAACAGAAGAGATGGCTCTTTTCTGACCGTATCACAATTGGACCAACATTTTACATAGTGGATGTATTTCTGAAATGAAGTTATTGAAAAAAATATAATTATTAATGTAATGCCTACTTTGAATACATCCAGAACATATGTATTGTATTTCAATGGATACAAGAATCCAGGCATTGCACACTTGGAACACATCGATTGAAGTATGGTCAAATAATTCTTTTTGATTCTGACAGCCTCTTCAACACAATCTCTTGAATCAGTTATCATTGCATCGAATGTGAGTTCATCAAGAAGAGAGGAATCAGGTGGTTCAGTTGCAGAACGAATTTCAAGCCACTGTACAACCAATTGCATTGGAACTGCCACAAGGAAAAAGAAAAGATGAGTGAGAGGAGGAAGATTCAGAGAAAGAGCAGTTGAATTACAGAATCTCCATCCAACCATATCTCCATATCTGTCTTTCATTGTTTGATTAAATGGAAATGATGATCCTTTCGAAGCAGTTGCTGCAGCATATGACTGTGGTGGTTTTTGCATTAAAATCGCTGTCTTCACTAATGTCAGTTCAATTATTTTCTCAACTCTTGTCAACACTTTTTTCATCCCTTTCAAGTTCAAACTGTTTTTGACGTATTCCAAGAAAACAATTCTAACATCTTCTAATGCAAATATTTTGTTGTTTTCATCCAATGGTTTGAACCATTCTCCGCCATGCATCGAATCAACTTCAAATAATACTCCCAACTGAAAATTGAACTCATCTCAGCCGCTGACCATCTCAGTTTCCTAATAACTCACTGCTCTAAACTTGTCATCCATATCATTTAAAGTGTTTAACCAAACTCTCATCGATGTCATTTTTCCTTCAATCAACTGTTTTTCTGCATCTCCTCTATCTGCTTCAACTGCCTTCCAAAGTGTGTTTTGATTTGGGAAAAGATCCACAAGGGTATCATACTTTTCTAAAATATCCGAAACTCGTTTTCTGGCATCTCGAAGACTTTCACAATAGTCTGGAGAAAATTCCATTCGACGATTCAGAGAGTCAAATGACGCATCATCTGAAAGTTATAGAAAATACAATTGTATTCATAGATGAACTGACCTTTGTCAATTTTGGCAAATTCGAATTTAAATACTTTGATTGTATCCATCACCATCATGTAATGCTTTCGAGATTTGGAAATACTTTCATCTTCAGCCATCCATTCTGATTTTCCAATCAATATATCTCTTCCAGATGAACTCGCAGAAAAGTATGCTTTCAGAATTAACCAAAGGATGTTCTCGAATGTGTATCTCGTATTTGCACTTTCCTCTACTATCAGTCTCTGAAAACATTACATCTTAGAGAAATTCATATTTAAATGATACCCACCATAGTTTGACCAAACTGAGGGCAATTCATAAGCCTCTGTGTCATTTGCATCTGTTTCTTTTTCTCTCCATCCGCTTTTTTCAAGAACTGTGTAATCTCCAAATGAAGCTTATTTCGATCTGTAACTTCTAAATGATCCAATGTATCTGTCAGAGATTCGATTGAAAGAGCCTCGGGAGCAGCAGTCATTAGAAGAGCAGTACTGTAGAGAAGGGGAGCGCGTCGAAACTGAAATTCGCGATCACTTTCACTTGAACTTGAGTCCACCGAGGGAAGATAGTTGTGTGAATTTCGATTGCTTCTCTCTAGAATTGGAATGCATCTATATGGGCGAGAAGAAGTTGAAGACGTGGAAGAAGCATCATATCCTTCGTCGTAGATATCATCCTGAATCTCTCGATCTCGTTCCGTTTTGCTTTTTTTCCGTTTCACTGTAAGTAAGAAAAAACAGTTTCGTGGAAAGTTTTCAAGAGAAATGCACCTTTTGTGGCTACTCCAAGACTTCGACGACCCATATACTCTCTTTTAGATGTATTAATTCGTGTCGGTGGAACTTTTTTTGTGATTCTGAACTTTAAAATGTTAGAATTTAGATTATGTTAAAACTTAACTGTTTTTTGACAACATCTCCCACCGCTTCATCATCTATTGTGGGCATACTTTTGCATCTTTTGATGCCTTTGAAACGATTACTGTTCATTTTGACAGTCAATCTGAATTCACAACACATTCCTCTGTTAGCTCAAGATGAAATATGGAGAATAAGTATCAAAATAGTTGTCAAAACTATAAAGTTTCCGTATCGAGAAAAATGAAGAACAAAAAAATAAGATTGAACGATTTTATTAACACATTGACATGAAAATGGTGACGATGATAAGAAATTTTATCACTGAAAAAAGACGGCGCCTCCCTGGTGTCTGTCTGATATTTGTTTTCTATTCTCAACAGTAACTCATTTGATAATATTCAGGGAGAATGCATCTAACCAGCTGTTCACATTTACAGTGTCCTCCAAAAATGCAAACTGCTAAACTTCGATATCAGCTTCTTTCACTAATCAGAGGTGTTTCCTTCTCTTTCTTGACGTCAGAGCAGCTGAAAATTTGCCAAAGATTTGAAGGGAAAGTAATGTGAAACAGAGTCAGTCATTTCATTTCTCTTAACTGCTGACTATGAATAACAGCAGCTTATTTGGTTTATCTGAACATCCAGGTACTTATATTCTAATTGGAGGAATTGGTGGATTCGTTTTCATTATTTACCTAGTGAGTACTCTTGTGATTTTTCCTCTTTATGTATATGTATATCGATTGAATAAGAAAACTGAAAAATTGGTAGGTTTACAGTTAAATCATTCTATAATTCTTATCAATTCAGGCATACTTTTATCCCATAACAAAACATTTCTATTCTGTTATGTGCTCTATGCAATTCTACATTTATACATCTACTTTGATTGCCATTGTCTCTTGGATTGTCTTGTAAGAAACTAGCATTTCAATGAATAAAAATGGAACTCTGTTTAGTGATTTACCTGCTGCGGGAAGCGTTCTTATAGTCTCATTTTTCTTTGCCTATTTTGTTGCAATTACAGTAACCAGCGTACAAAACATACTTCTATTTGTTTTGGCTCTACGAAGATTCATGATATTATTCTTGCCGAATTTCAGAGATGTTATCTCAATCAATCCTAACTCTTTCAATTTTTGGCTCAGAATGCTCTATTTTGTGTACACTTTAATACAGATATTCTCAAAAGTTGTCAAGGTTTTTTGCGGGACTGATTCAATGGCACAAGTTGCGTTCTCATCACGGGAAAATCGAACAGAACAAACGATGAATTTCACCGAAGCCTATGAAGGTTGCTCTTCAACTGTGGATTTTATATATGTGGTACGTACTAAAGTAATCTATATATGTTAATAATACGCTTCTCTTAAACACTAGGGATTACTGTAGAACACTCGAAAAAAGAATGCTTTATTTTCAGCGAGTTTATCTTGCTGGAGATTGTCTTGTTATCTTAGCAGGGATTCTCTATTTCACGATGTTCATAAAAATTCGAAAATGGAGCAAAGTCACTTCTGATTCATCGAATAACCCAGAAAAGTATATTTTCATTCAAACTCTACTCATTATTATAACAAAGTTCTTGGCTATATTAGTGATCCTCTTATACTCTCTGCAAAAGGGGTTCAGTTATGACTGGGTATTTGAACAACTTGTTTCTCTAGATTAATTTTTTTATTTCAGGCATTTGGAACATTTGTTCTCTCAGATGTTTTCACAACGCCATTCGTTATTCAGGGATCATATCTCCTATGTAATCGCACAAATGTCGATACGATTCTTTCGATCCAATTCAAAAAGTTGAAAACGTGGAAAATGATAATTTGTGGAGCAGGATCTATATCCGAAGGAAGAAAAAGAAGAAGAGAATTCAAAGCCAAGATCTACGAAGCGAAGAGGAAAGCAGAAAGTTTGATAAGAGGGGATCGGACTATATCGAAACTTGTGGTCAATGTGATTCCTGTACAGTATATTCACAAAAGAGAGATTCAGAATGGCACTTGAAGAGACTTGTACCGTGTATATAACTTTCCAATCGTTCCATTTTTTAATGAACAATTCAATCTAGGGTTCCTAATAGTTTTATTTCTGCCAAATTCAAAATCTCCATAAACTGACTTTTGTTCCTTGACGTAAGAAAAAACAGGTGAAACTATTGAGAGAAACTTCTTGCTATATTTTTTTTCAGAAATAAAACTGTTTCGTTCCAGGGAATTACATTGAAATGGCGTACAATACTCCATTGGTAAAGACACATGAGATGCTTTCGATGTTGTTGTTTCTACTATACGTTTAACTTTTCCAGCAATATGAAAAACTCACCTTGTGGCTGACTGGTATTCAAAAAGCGAAAGTGTGTTGTAGAAAATCGTTCCATTTGATAGTTTACCTTCCGTATACTTTTTTACGAGATAAAGTAAATTCAATTACGAGCGAATACTCAGTTATGATTGTCAGAAACAAGACGCAAAACTAGAAACATTTATGTACAATAATCTGGTAGAACCCGTGAAGACTCCCTATAACAATTCAAGATTTAGTGAAGATGCAATAAAGTAAATGGAAGTGAAATATGAAATTTACATTGATGCCTCTTTGCACATACAATTAGTAACCAAGACTTGATGCTTGAGAAATTGGGCGATTAGCAGGGGGTTGTTCACAAAGTTGAGCCAATCGGGATGGGTGTACAAGCACAGGATCTTGGCATCTTTTGAGAGCTGAAGACAGTGCCTGGTCTACCATAGAATTGACGACAACCTGAAACACTTTTTAGTGTAGGAAGAACGTAAACGAAATTCGAGAAAGATTTTGCTTTGTCATCATTTGCTACATCATGTTTGCAGAAGGCAGTCTATGAAACGATTCGTGTGTAAATAAATAGTCGAAGAAGGTGTTCACACTTGTAGCAAAATGATCAGACGACATTTCAAAATAGTTAATGAACACTCATACCTCATCAGAAACCATTGCTGCTAGGCATCTTTGCAAGTAATAACAATCAACTTGAACTTGCTCTACTCCGAATTTCGAATAAGTTTGTAATCGAATTGACTCAATGAATATTTTTAAAACAACTTTCACAATGGCTGTGATGATTGAAGCTCGATTGAACTGAAAAAACAATTATATTCTTCACAATCATAGAAAAACCTACATGAATCTGAAGATGGAAGTCAATCCTTTCGCACCATAATGAATCTCGGGCAGCATCAAGAGCGGTGGTTATAGGACGACGACTCACTCTCACGTCTTTTGGCTTCGAATCTCCGCCTAGTAACAAAGCTAATTCACCATCGCATGCATTCATTTCTTCGACCAGACGACGTACCGAAGCTCTGAACATCGAGAAGAGTTGATTTTAAAAAAAACTAGTTTCAACCTTACCTAACTGCACTGGGAGTTGCAGCTGGTTGAACAAGCATTGTGCAACCCTTGACAAGAGTTTCTCCCATAGCTAATCCAGTTTTTTCTGCATAACATCTTACAAGTTTTTGTGCTCTTGTTTTCACTTCTGACGTCACAACAGTAATGTCAGTAAGACCTTCCTCTGGAGTTAACGAAAACTGTTCCCTACACAAGTTCAGAAGATACACTGCAGATTTGTTTGAAAGGTGTTGAAGGGCTACAGAAAACACAAGATGAACTCTTGGGTCGACAAACCTAATCTCTCCGGCTCCAGCTTCTAAAAAATAAAACAATTGGATTTTTAGATATCAGATATACTACGTACCGTACTCATCAGCTAATTCAGCGAATTTGTTGAAGGCTTGAACCAGAAGTCTTTCGTGAGCGTTCAAGGCAAACGACTGACGGAACTCGTCTGGGGGTAAGTTAGCGAATGTGACGTCACTGGCGGTGAAAAGCAGTAAATTCGCCAGAGCAGTCTGAAAAACGTGGAGTTTAGAAGACATACAGATGGAGAATCTTACCTTGACTTGATGCACGAAAACTTGTTCAATTTTGTTAGCCAGTGCCGACAAATCTTTTTCATCATTGATCAAAGATTTCCTGACGTCGTTCAAGCAATTTTTCAGTTCTTCTTTAATTCGTGTAAGTGATAAATCAATCTCGTGTTTGGAGACAGAGTTAATCAGTTCTATAGTCAATGGGAGAAAGTCGAGTCCTGGAATGACATGACGGCATGTGGAAATTTTGCGGAAATATCGATCTAGAGCTCGGACCACAATTGAACAATCTTTTGCATCACTTGAAGAGAGAAACACTTTTGATACTAATGCGTGAAGCGAACTCATTTCAGTCTGAATTGTGTAACGATTGAGCAAGTCAGAAGAATGTTACTTACTTGTAGCACAACTAGAAGTTCTTCCCGCTTGTCTTCAAACAGGCGGTCATGCGTGGTTGCAATAAGTGTGAGGTTCGGAATGAAACTCTCTGATGCTTTATCAACGAGATCAAGAACATCCGAATGATTTGCTTCCAGTTCTTTCAAATCATCTCTCAATGATTGTTCGGAGCATGACAATAAAACTTTTTGAACTTCGTCTTCGTTTCTTCCTATCGTCAGTAGTAGATCGACTGCTTCTGAAACTAGTTCAGCACCCGAAGCTGGATTTTTCAGTTGATCCATCAACTGATTTTCAGTCATGTCATATATTGCTTTGCTTTTCTTTAGAACTGTCTGAACAGTAGGAATATCTTTATACTGCTCAAGTGATTCTTCAGCCAGTTTGAACATTCGAAGCACTTCTCCATAGTTCCTTTCTTCGAACTCACTCTGAAAGCTTTATGAATTTTGCTTAAAGAGTTCTGGATCAAGCTGCACCTGTAGAACATGCGGTAAATCGAATATGTGCTTCAGACTATTGACAACCTTATAAGAACTTCCAAGTTGAAGAATATCATCTCTTTTTTCGCCTAGAACTCCATCCAAGCTACCAATCAGAGATGAGATAGTGGTCATACTTTGACTTAAAGATTTCATTTCCTGTAATAAGATCAGGTAAGTTTAGAAGATCGAACGAAAACTTTCGTACCGAATCCAGTTGTGTGAACTCGTCTTGAATCTTCCGAACTGTGTTAGTAGCTGTCAAAAACTTGTTATAATTTTCGTAAACTATTTGATGAACATCTGAATCGAGCCGCCGTACTGCTGAAACCATTTCCTCTTCTTCTTTAACTAATCCATCCAATGATTTTTCTCGGAGTAGTCTGTAAAACTGTTTTTAAATACCCATCAAGTTCAACGAATTTCTTACTTCACTACGTAAGCTTCTACATCGAAATCAGGCTTAGTCACATCTAGAACACTATTGAACGTCGACATTTGTTTTATTGAACAGCAATGCCGCTACAACAGCCGGGAACGGGTAAAAAGCACGGCGACGACAAGACACGAATGGTCCACGGCACGGCGGCAACTACTCGCGGCCTAGAAAAAACGGTTACTCTTCCATCACTTTTTCTTAACCATTGCGCTGATTGAGGCTAAATTCACACTCGTTTTTCTCTGTTTTTCTTGGTTTTTTCTCATTTATTTCACAAATATAGCATAAAAAACGTTGATTCTGATCAGTTCAGGCCGTCTCCAGTAATCCGCCAACATAACACCTCCGAAAACGACGTGGGAAAAGTAAGGTAAGTATTTTGCTTCATTTCTCAAAAAATCCTTGCTCAAACTTTCTCGAGAATAGCTCAAAAGATGCGCAAGAAAGTGCTCTTTCTAATAATGTAAAGGATATATACTGCTCATGGGCTCCTCGACGAGTTAAATCGAAAAATATTGACAATTTTAGTCAAAAAAGCACATATTTTGAAATTTCTCGAAATTTTCTTGCTCAAACTTTCTAAATTTTAGCTTAAAACATTCGTTGATTGTTGCTTTACAATAAACAAACGCGTTTGACCGGGCTTCATGAGTTCCCTATCGAGATAAATCACAAGATAACTATAAAATGCTGTAATTTTCGACTAACCCTTGTAAAACTTGAAAGTTTTTTATTGGATCTTTCTGAAAATTTGACAAAATACTCAAGATATTATGTTTGCAGAACCAAAACACAAAACTTCGCCGCCCATGTCCGTTTTCAATGGGAAAACAGCGATGATAAGGTACATTTGAAAAACGCCTGTAATCTCAAGTTTTCTGTTAAATTGTTGAATAAATTTTGTTTGTGTGCATAATAAATGATTTATCAATTAATTTTTGTCATGTTTCTCTACATTTCCGCAATTTTGAAGTGCTATATTTTCACTTTTTAGAAAAAAATTGGTTAAAAAATTGAATTTTTCGTCAAGTCATGGTAAGCAATCGAGCGATTTGACGACACTTTGCACAGAAAACGATTTCGCTGCCGACGGCCACCGCTGAGTATTCAACGCATTTTTTTCGCGGCCATGAGTAGTCACCGCCGTGCCGTGGGTCACCAGAGGAACAAGCAAGTGCGCTCCATTGGAATATCGAGGATTGCGAGCGCGCGACTGGAAAATTAGCGCGTTCTTAAAAACCTTTTTTTCATTGTGCATGTATATCTTCTATTGAAGTTCTCCTCATTTCAAGCTTCAATCGAATTTCTTTCAGACTAATAGCATCTCACTCGAAATGCCCAAACGCGGTGCAGATGAACCAGGCACTTCATCAACTAGTTCCGGGCAAGATGGTAAGATTTTTGTTCGCGGGTCCAAACTGTTTATTGATTTTAAACAATTACCATTATTTTTGGATTCCAATAAAAATAGCTAAAGTTTCTTTCATGTTCACTTTCTTCAAATCCATATACTTACAGCTAATTCGTTCGATGACGTTTTGGAGCCAGAACACCTTCCTCAGAGCTCTGGAGAACCGGCTGCTAAACGGATGGATCTGGAAATCAAGCAAGGTATTTTTTAAAATTATTCCCTTTAATCACATCCGATATTCAACATCTCTTTGGAGTCCGAAGTTTATTGCTTTATCAGTTAGTAAGAAAACTCCTCTTGATAGTGACTGAGTTATTAAGATCACCTGACATTTCTAATGATAGAGGAACGAAACGGGTCAAAACATCAGAAGCAACACATTTGTTCATATTCATTGCACAAACACCAAACTGAAACATATGATACACGGGTAGAAACAGAAGAAAAATGACAGAATTCATTAGGCAAGAGCATCGTTTCGGACTGTTATATGTCCTGGCTCAACAACATCACTGTATGCAGGAGGTCGAGACGAAGATCTTGAACGACTTAGGTCATCATCTCCAAATGCTAAGTTATCTGCACCAGATTGATTGACCTGAAAAGTCGTATGATCGTAATCTAAAAACAATTTAAAAGAACAAACGTTAGTTACTGTAAGAATAGGCGTAGACCCAACAGATCCATTCCTAGTCGTAGTACTTTCATTATCAGTCGGAAGAGGCGGTTTAGATATCGGTCCTGGCTGAGTTGGCATTGGTGCAGCATATGCTGTATACCTGGGTGGTGGAGGCATTCCATTCGGACTTATTGGAGTTGGAACGATATATTGAACATTGTAATTAGCAGCTTGGTGAGATGGTCTGTAATTACTTTGGGTCCTTAGGTTCTGAAAAAGATTAGTTACAGTCTATGAGCATTTCTCCTCAGGAAATTGTACAGCATCATAAGATATCGCATTTGAATCAGTGCAACAATGATACTGACAGTAAGGAAGAAGCACGATATCCCAACCATTTCAACGTCTCCCGTTGTGAACTTCCCCTCAATACATCCTTTCATCGTAGTTGAGCCGGTCTTGACTTCTGAGAAGTTTTTCGGTGTTCATGATCCTATTGACGGCTCTTACCTTCACTACAAATGTTGTCATTGTTGTCCACGAGATATACCGTTGCTAATATGGCTCCGAGGATTAAGAAGAAAACCCAGAATGTGTACATAGACTGAAGGTGAAGGTGCTTTTCTTTTTTATTATTTATGGCGACTTACAATGTACAGCATGTACGCAGTAATGTAAGCTATTTTCCTATGTTTAGCTCCTGTGGACAATATGAACATCATTGCACTACCTATTGATATTTCGAAGAAATAGAGCATGAAGGGAGATAAATAAAATAACCCAAAGATTTGACAGATCATAAGAATAGATCCAAGAATTCCAACGGCACCCTGGAAAAGGTGGCGGAAATTAGGAAATCGGAAATTTTTCAACTCACTCCAATAGGTAATCCGCATAGTACCCGTGGCTCCGGCTCTACAGCTATTCGAGGAGTTTGTTGTTGCTGTGGTTGTTGGGGCTGCTGTCGTGGCTGTCGAGGCAGTTCCGTTTGAGGTGGTGGTACTGTCATGACTCCTGGAATCAATATATTTCCCGATTTGTATGCCAACAAGACCCCTAAAACGCAGAGAAAAATGAGGAGACGAGGAGAAGCGACACGACTGATATGGTTGACACTGTGATAGTACGTGTGCTGGGCAAATATTGAAGGCAACTAGAGAAATAAGGGCACTGTGGGAGAAGATAGGAAGCATGGAAATCAGCTGGAGGAGGGGGGGGGGGGTAATATGGAGAAGAAATGTCATGGTGAAACACGATATAAAGTTGAAAAAAAGAAAAAAAAATGAAGCGAGGATGAAAAATGAAAAAAGAAAGAAAAAAAACCATAAAATGTGAAAAGTGCCGGTACTCTCCGAATATGAAAAATATACATGTGGCAGTTTGAGTGTCAATCCAACACAATATTGTGTCGAACAAAATACATTACATGTTTGGAATGAGCCAAACGAGAGCAATACCCACTCTTCTATTTTCATTATTTGAGCACACAACCTTACAGGTATCCTATTTCCAAGAATTAAAAAAAAAGAAATATGCTTGCTTCTGTGTATATTCTTTGAAAATACAGAAAAAGAGAAAAAAAAATTTTGGAAGTTAAAACATAGGCTTATCAATAAATGTCTCAAAATGGAAAATGATAAAACATAATGACTACGATCACTTTTCAGAGGCTAATGAAAGTGGTGGCGAAGAGAGTGGGGAATTGACCTTCAACGAACCTATTGATCCAGCAAATATCAAGCTTGAAACAGAGAATCAAGAGGAAGATGAAGAAGAAAATGATCGTTCTAGATCACCGATCGCTGCTCTTGAAGAAGAAGAAGAGGATGAAGATGATTTAGACAGTTTTATTGACAAGACTAATGTAAGTCTCTTTGATTTTATATATTCTATGGAAATTAAGAATATGTTTTGATTAAAATAGAGTAGACTTAGTAGACTCAATTTGAAAAAATAAATTTGAAAAAAGTTTCAGACTCCACCACCTTCCGGAGAATTCATAAAACGGTGTGGAAATCTACCGAACGAGATTGTCGTCGGCTCTTGGGAAATGTATTACCACGCGGCTCAACGGGTCTCTCTCGAGGTAAATATATAAAATAGTAGTGAGGTTCAAAACAACAACCACTACACTGAATAATTGATGTTGAATACACTCGAAAAGGAGAGAATGGTCTATTATTTTTCAAAGCGTTTTTTTACTTTTTTCGGGGATATAATGCTTCATGGTTCAGCACTTGTGGAATCTAAAAATATCAGACGACACCCACGTATAATAGTATTTCCAGGGATCGGAAGCTGCTTGGCAAGTAGCTGCCGTCTATTACTACTTGCTGTCAAAAGGAATAAAGCGTCGTGGCAAAACAAGCCGAGTTCTCACTCAACGGTTTCCCATCTCAATACTCACAGTTGCTAATAGTTTCGATGTTTCTATAGCAGAGCTTATAGACAAAACAGTTCGATTCGTTGAAGTTATACACTCGAGAAAAATGAGGCGCTATCTGGATTATTTTCGACGAATTCAAGAAGGACTTGCCGTCTCCTGCGTGATTTTCAAAAAGTTTTGTAAAATTTTCAAAGAACTTTTTGAAGAAGTTAAGGAGGGAAGTGATAGTTGTCCATCTTCTTACGAGCTATTCACTATCCTGTGGACATCTTTCTTAGTAATGAAGAGCAGACTACCAACGGATGATCTGGTGAATAACTATCAACTGCTGTTCTCAATGTTAGACCAACTATACACGGACATGTGCTCTATGAAAGACGGTATAGTTCATCATCTAAATCAAGACTTTGTGGAAAGTCTTCTCGCTACGGATACAACAATAGTACGGGCTCTTTGCACTAAATTTGGAGGATGTATTCTGGACACGCGCCACTTTCAAGATCACACCTATAAGAAAATGGAAAAAACTGGAATCCCTTCAACGTGGAACTTTTTAGAATTCAGGGAAATGATTGTGTAAGTTTTAATAGCTACTTTATTTCTAGTTCTGTTCATCATACGGTATTATAGGAACGTTCCGAAAACCCATTATCAACAATATCTTCTACAACGTGGAGGAATTGACGAAAGAATATTTATTCCAAGTTCTGAAAACTTTTCCGAAATCTTCAAAAACACTTTTGTCACTGCGAAAGTGTTAAAGACTTCACATTCTGGAAAACAATTTAAAGATGCTGAATTTTTGAACACAATTTCCAATAACCAGTGTTTGGAAAAAATTTCCCACGGAAAAAGTGCACCAGAAAAGTTTTTGCAAGCACGAGAACAACCGAAAGTTCCATGTGTTGAATACAATCTTGAGCTCGGTAATTATCCAGAAGATGAAGCAGCAGCTGAAATTCATAATCGATTGTTAAAAATTATCGGAGGATGGAAGTTGGAAACATCAAAGCTTCAACAGTAAGTAAAATAGAAAAATGCCCAGATTCCTTTTTTCACTTTTAGAGAATGCGAGCAAATGTCGGATAATCCCATGGCAACCATTCTTTTGAAATCCGATGAACTGGCTTCGAAATTCGAAAGGAAACTGAATGAGGAAGTCGGAGAAACTAGGAAGGATTCTTCGTTGGCCAGATTTCATGCCGATCTTCGTAAGGAACTGGAACAAGTTTTTCTTATTTTCATGGAGAAAATAATTGTAGCTGAAATGAAGAAAAAAATTCGAGAGGAAGATCTACTTGTAAGTAGTAACATCAAGCGTCCAATGTATAAAAGTTATCTAATGTACCTCCCATTTCAGACAGTAATCAGACGGGAAGAATTTCTTGACTCCGTTTTCTGCTTCTGCGTTGAGTTAGTACTCTTCTCCAATAGTTATGATAAACGGTTTCCATGGAGTGCTGATCTGTGTAACTGTCACCCGTTCATGTTCCACAAAGTTATTGACCTCATGATCACACACGAAAAAAGACTCAGTAGACAAATGGTTAAGCATTTCAACCGGATAGAAGAGTTAGTCATTGAGTCGTTAGCTTGGAAGAATGATAGCCCTTTGTGGCCAATGATTGTTCGATGTCCTTTCACACATTTCCAAGAATTCGGCGAAGATTGGGCTGACAAACGTAGGTGATTTTTGAATTAGATAAGTGCTTCATAGTTTTCAGTGTTTCAGTGAATAACTATTCTCCGATGAAGTTCACACCAATCAAGAAAGATGATGACCTACGAGATGAGCTCGGAAGACCAATTGTTCCTCAGAATCAGACGTCTAGGACACTTCGTATATTTCTGAAAAGAGTAATTTCTCAGCTAAATGAGTATCAGAAAGCATAAAAATTTTTTGTAGATTTACTTCACGGCTGCGCGACGTCTACATGAGCTTGCCGATCGTGTTTCTATGGGAACAAGAGGAAAATCACAGTGCTGGTCTCTATTCGATTATCTCGTTCGTAATGATACCCTCGTTTTCATGGATCGTCATATCGACCAAATTCTACTGTGTTGCGTCTTCGTCATTATGAAGATCAATGAATCCAACATAACATTCAGTGAAATATTGGCACAGTACCGTCGCCAGAATCCAAACGCAAACGAAGTTTATCGAAATGTGTGTGTCTTTTACGATCAGCTAGACGAAGAAAACGGTGTACCATTTAACCCCAAGGAAACAGTTGTGGATCGTTTGGAAGCTTCATCTCGGGAAAAAACGAGCGTAGATGTAATCAAGTATTACAATCTAGAGTTCCGTGACCGTATCAAGTTTGTGATTGGTCAGATTGACAGTGCTGCAGACGAGGATTTGATGGAAATGCCAGTTGCAACTTCATACGGGCTGGCCCCAGTGCGAGTATATCTTACTCAAAACGTGTCGATTCAAATGTTACCGAAAACTAAAAACAAAGAAACAAAGCAAGAAAAAGCCATAAGCAATCTCGAAAAGAATGGATATTCCCTCGACTTTGCTCTGGCACGTGGCAAGGATTAATTTTATTATATATTTTCCGAGCATCGTTTCCCTAATACTATTATTGACCCCTTTTTTCCAAGAAACATTGTTACTGATTTTTGTTCAACGATTTTATAATTTTGAAAAAAAACATGCACAAATAAATTTATTCAACAGAACTAGTCTTCAACATGTGTGCACAGTTATTCAAACCCTGGATTGAGATGATTCGTTGAAACCATTAAAGGAAAGGCTTCAAAGTGATACAATAGATTAGAAAAATGGTCAAAAAATAGGTTAAACAATTAGTCGGAATCAGTTACGTCAGAAGCTCTGTCTGACTCATCCGTCGGAGTGGCTCTTCTCGTGACTTTCTGTTTCTTCGGCTCTTCGTCATCAGAATCGTCAGTGTCACTGATCTGCTCTTTGGACTTATACTTTGATGGAGATGGTCCCGAAGACTTCTTGGAAGGGGCAGCGGTAGAGCCTCCGCCGTTTCTCTTATATTCTTTCATTTCCTCTTCATATCGAGCTTTGTCCTCGGCTGCTTTCTCTTCCCACTCCTGGAATTATAGGTTTCGAAAGAAATTTGATTTAATAATAAAAGAAATGATTTGAAAACGCACTTTCTTTTCGTCAGAAGTCATTTCTTTCCACTTGGCCCCACCCTTCTTAGCGACATCGGTCACAGAGTCTCCGTCTTCTTTTAATGTCAAACGGTTCGCACCAAACCACAAGATATAAGCAGTTGTTGCACGTTTTGGAGCAAGTGGATCCTTGACCTTCTTCTCTTTTCCCTTCTTCCCTGGTTTCTCTGGCTTTTCTTTCTTCTCCTTTTTCTGCTTACTTTCCTTCGTCTTCATGTCTTTTTTCTTTTTCTGAACTACTTCATCATCTGGATCTGATTCTCCAGTTCCACTCGAGTCTTGCTCTGAACCCGAATCGTACTCATCATCAGGCTCACTTCCCGATCCTTCCGATGAATCCTTGTCTTTGTTCTTTGTCTTCAAATCCTTGTCCAAATCGTAATCTTCATCGGTACTTTCATCGTCACTCTCATCTCTTCCTTGTCCTTCAGCTTTCACAGTTGATTTGTATGGATCGATATCATCATCGCTGCTATCCAGAGCTTGTTGATCAATACGTTGAGAGTTGCGTATCTTGATGCCCTTTCTGTGAAGATAATCAAACAATTTATTGTTCTCCTCTTTCTCCATCGCATTGAAAGTCAGTGAAGAACCTGTTTTCAAATCAATCTCAAAGTCGAATGTACGCGTCACTGTGCCGGCATCCGAACGAGCAAAGTGACAAGAACTGATTTCCTCGAATCGAATGTACATCACAGGCTTATGAATAAACAAGAATCCCTTCTCCATCGGGTACAAGAATCCAGGATTCTGTTTGTGTGAACACTGTACTGCTGGAGTTCCACTGCTTCCGATGAACTGGCCTGGCACGGTGACTTTGAGATTGCAAATAGCTTTGAAAATAACAGACACGTTTTCGTACAGAGGACCATCCATTTCACTCGAGAGCGTGTTGCCGTATAATTCTTCGAGCTCGCTGAAACAGAATACAGTTTATAGGCAAATAAAATGTCAATAAATACTAACTCTGTAAGAGCAAGTTCTAACTCCTGCTCGTCGTCTTTCAGAAACTCGAAAACGAGGTAGCTATACCGTGTCTGACCTTGTCGAATTGGTGGGTTCAAAGCGAGTACAAAATAAACGTGACGTCCATCTTTGTGTGGCACCAGAAAGAGACGTGTGATAGACTTGACAGGAAGCTTGTAATCATAAGTCTTTCCATGTAAAGCAACACTTGTTGGATAGACCTTGATGTCATAACGTCCGCGTGGAGTTGTACAAAGGATATCAGAAAGAAGAGTGATCGGCTGCTCTGTTTCCACTTCCAACCCAGCATATGCGAGAACTGCTTTCTTGAACTCTTCTACTTTGTCGATTTCATCTTCATCGTCGGGATCCACTGGCATATGGAATCTCATTTCCATCAGAGACACTTGAGACTTGTCGTTTTGATGAAACTCGAGGACAGCTTCGTTCTTATTAGCAGCACATTGTGATACGTTGGAACAAGGGATTTCGAAAATCGGGTTGTTTTCCCAAGAAAATTGAATGTTCCTTCCTTTAACATCCAGCTGTCCATAGTTCCAACCCTTGATAACCAGGTCGACGTTCTCGATTGTGATGTACCAGAACTCCTTGACGAATTTGGTAACACTATCAAGATCCTGGAAAAAAAATGAAATGTAAAAGTCAGTAATTAATCTTTACCGCTTCTTTCAGTCCACCGAACCGATAAGATCCACCATCATTCAATGCCATACGAATTCCGGGCTTGTTTCCCAATTTTTGGTATTTTATTCCTTCGATATCATTTGGCGAAACTTTCACCGACTTCGCACCTTTGTCAGCCTTGAAGATGGCTGAGGTTTGCTCTAGTTTGAGAGTTCCTGTTGTCAAGGCACCAACGTTTTCAATGAAAACTCCAGTGAGCTCAATACTGCCCATGCTGAAAAACATCGACATTAAGGATCAAGTCATGGTGAATATAAAAGAAGAAAGTAATGAACGGATAGAAGAAATGAACACATTTATCGAATACATATATTACTGCGATTCCTCATTTTTCGAATGCGCTCGTTAAAGCTAAAAAAAGGTTGCAGTTAACTAAATTTTTCACGCACGACCGCACGAATTCTTGACCCTCGGTGAAGATTTCGCGCCCTTGAAAAATTTTCAAGAAGGTTACGGTATGCAGCCAACGTGCAAGTTTTTGCCCTATGTCATGTTCGCTGTGCGTGCACTTTTCAAATTTTTGAAAGAATTTTTCTGAACATTTTTGTGTTTGGTAATTTCAAAGTATAATTCCTCGTTTCTTTCTTTAACTTTTTTGTGGAAAACCGTATTTATATTATTTTAATCTTTTGCGTCGACGTCGCAGTATCTCAGTCAAGTTATAATAGTGATAACAGCTCTAATTTTTTGAAAGTCCCATTTTTAGGTGTAACAGGCCCGCCTGTATATATAGACAGTTTTCGGCCAGGAAGTATGAGTGGAAACGAGAGAATTCGAGTGAAGGATGATATAGTTGTGCAGAAGAAAGGCGATTCCGAAATCAAAAGAAAAATGCCGCCGGCTCTGAAAATTGAACATGTTGAGGGAGTGGGAGAGGTTGGTGGAATTGGGTCGTTTATTGATCGCAGTTTTTTTTTCAGAAATCGCCTGCTCCTGCGTCTGTTTATGACCTTTTCAAAAAGTATCAAAAGCCAGAAGCGAACTCCGATTCGGAAAGAAAGGATATGAATGTAGGTTTCGACCAGCTGTCATCAGATGAGAAGAACGGGTTTCTTCGGAAACTCCAAATGTTGACCGTGAGCAACAGGAAAACCAAGATTGCGGGAGAACCTAACCCTTCCCCCGCTGGTCGCTTGTTCAAGAAATTCATTCCTTCTCGTCGGTCAACGACGGAAAAACAGAGTACATATCCTGAGTCATCAACTCGATTCAGTATGTTCGGACGGACTTCAAAAAACACGAACATCGAATCGGAAAGACCAACAAACTCACCAAGAAAGAAGTCGGCTCGGCGTCTCAATTTCGGAAAAGATGCAGAACAAAAAACCGATACAGAGAATCAAAATAGTAAAGTGGTTGCTGCGATGACTCGCGAATATGAAAAGATCGTGACACTGAAAGCAGTTCCCGTACCAATCACTAAACCACTCCGTAATCAGGTTCCTCGTGGATCACTTGAGACTCCAACAGATTCTCCAGTCAAGACAAGCTCGGGATCTTCGGCATCATCTCCTGTATCAATCGGGAAAAGGTCAGAACGAATGGATAGTTCTACGTCTACTTTTGAGGATTCACCCAACAAAAAGAGAATTCCATCTCGTCAGGGTTTTTCAAATCGGGACAACAACGCGTCTTGGCATGGAGAACTTCCACCTAGAGATTACACGAGCCCGACATTCTCTCGGAAAATTTTCGTCGGAGGCGTTCCTTGGGACATCACTGAGGCTGCATTGAAGGATTCCTTCGGAGAGTTTGGGGCATGTGCAGTCGAATGGCCTGGTCAAGAGGCCCGATATCGTAGTGGGCAGTCGAACGTTGCATCTCTCAATTCGAATCTGAGAACTCAATCCAAGGTGTGCATTTTCATATGATATATGCTTATCTTTAATTTCAGTACACTGGACAAGCTGCAACTGGTTACGTCTACATGATATTTGAAGACGAAAGAGCAGTTGCGTCTTTGCTTCATGAATGCTCTCAAGAAATTGGTGGCGCCGGAGAGTGGTATTTCAAAATTCGAGCTCAGCGTTCAAAGTCCACGGAAATACGACAAGTGAGAAGCCTTGTTAATATGAAAAGATTATATTTTCGTTTTAGGTTCAAATTATTCCATGGGTAACATCCGATTCCATGTTCTGTGAGGATGAATCACTTCTTGAAACAGGCATAGAGCCAAAAAGAACAGTGTTTGTTGGTGCTCTACATGGCATGATGACAGCGCAAGTGCTTCATTCAATTATGGAAGATTGCTTCGGCAAAGTAGAATGTGTTCAATTGGATACCGACAAATTCAAATATCCTATAGGCAGCGGTCGCGTCACCTTTAGTGAGCATGGGGCATATTTCAAAGCCATAGAGATTGGCTATCTTCATGTGCACACTAGCAAGTTTCGTAAACGTGTACAGATAGACCCATTTCTGGAGAGCACATGTTGTATGGTGTGTACTACTGAGCCAGCTCACTGTTTCTGTCGCAACAGAAACTGTTTCAAGTATTATTGTCACAATTGCTGGGCCGTTGACCATGGAAAGGACACTGAATCAGAAGTTCACGTGCCAGTCATTGTGCCATCGTCAGCTTCCAAAGCATATCCAGGACCATCACGTCGATCCCATTTGATAAGCAATTCTCCTTCAAAATTGTGCGGTCACTCTAGCACATCAAACTCTCAATTGACCCATGTAATTTCCCCTGGTAATCTTTAAATAGTGTGTAGTTTCATCATGAGATATTTACAGCATTCCCCATGATAGTTGGAGGACCAGCTCAAACACTATCTGCACTATATGGTTACATTCAGAATAATCAACAAGTATTGCTTTCCCCAGCTGTTTATGAATCACCTATGACGCCGGCAACTAGCGAGACGAACATGAAAAGAAGAAGTTTTACTGACTTCCAAACTCCTTCTACCGTCTTCTTCAATTCAACTCCGGTGATGAGTCCACAAAAAGGTTAATGAACTAAGAATTGATTTTTTTGAAAGAAAAAAAATGAGCCAACCAGTGTATAATCAACTTTTCCAGGAGTTCCACCGTCCGAAGTCCCAGTTCCTGCTTTCTTCGCCAATTCAGCTACATTCCTCACTCCGCCACCGTCTTATTATAGCTCACCCAGTCATTCTTCACCGAGCAACATCCCTCAAAACCAGGCACCGTATTACGGAGCTAATGTTTACTATGGTTATATGCCGCAACCAATGATGTATGATGGATCGAGTAATGCAACGAGCAAATCCTCGATGCGACTCCAACAGTCTTCAAGTTATACGCAGTAGTTTAGATGTTTTCTCGTTCCATCTTTCCTTGTAAATCTTCATCTGTAAAATTATCCCATAGCGTGTGCTGTAAGTTTATCCCCCACCAGTCCCCATTCTCCTCCTGTTCAGTTGTTAACATCGTAGATATTGCGGTTGATCTTGATCATCGTGAATCGAATTCGTTTGGTTTTTCTAATCCTTTATTGCTCTCCAGTATCTGATACCATGTTGTTCCCCTTCTCCTTGAAATATAATTCTGGCCATAATTCTCCCCACATGTGTCCTATTCATATGCCATCGTTGCTATTTCCCAAGCCCCTTCCTATTTTTGGCCCTGTTAATTTCCCCTTGTTTAGTTTCTTCATCACGTTATACCTCGTTTGAAGAAGAATGTAAGGTAACGTTTTATCTTTCTTATCATTTTTTATCTTAATTTTTCATCCTGTCCCCTTTTCATACTTTCAGATTTTATATCAATGATTCTAATCGCATTTGTCTAGGTCCCCCCCCCCCCTCTCGTAATCGCAAAATTGCTTCCTAAAATAATGAAAATTTTTGGAAATTCATGAAAAAATCGCACAAGCTTTCTATGGAAATGATAAGAATAGATATGTTCAGGTGACGAAGGTGCGCTTCGTAGAGACTATTAGAACAGCTGTTTAGAGGCGCAGTCTGAGAAAGATATAGAAAGTGTAATGCTACTAGGTGAACAAAACAATCGAATAGCTCTTCTATTCTCTATCCATTTCGTGCTAAAACTAAAAATGCGAAATAGTGCACCTCTTCGGGAGTTACACGTGGCATTAGTTGGGATGTCTGGATCTGGAAAATCTGGTAGGTTGTTTATCAAAAAAAAATCGATCAAAAGGTTTTAGCGGTCGCTGTTAAATATATCACAAAAAGATTCATCAGTGAATATGATTCTACACTTGAAGACAATTACTGTCGTCAAGAAACAGTTGGAGGGCAATGCTTAATGGTTTGGATGATGGATACAGTTGAAAGTGCAACGAAAGATGAAATGAGATGGATTGCATGGGCAGATGTTTATGTTGTTGTTTATGATGTTACAAGTCAACTTAGTTTTCAGTAAGAGACTTTTACCAAATTCTGAAAACTCTGACATTTAAATTCTGAAGGTATGCTGAAGGAATTCTAGAAAGAATATCCCGTCACGAGCATGTTCTATGTCCACGTGAACACCGTACTCTTCTATTAGGGAACAAAAGTGATTTGGAAAGATATCGACAAGTTTCTGAAACTGAAGGAGAACGTCTCGCTTCTCAACACAAAGCTTATTTCGCAGAATGCTCCGCTGCTAGTGATGTTCGTCAATTTACGCAAAGTCTTCATTCTATTTTCCAGGTTTCCAAATAGGACTAAATCGATGTTGTAATTCAAAACTATTCCAGAACATCATATCTGGAGCACGTAGTCCTTCTCCAAGGCAATGTTCTTCAGATTCAGAAATTATCACTCCGAGTAAGTTTCTGTATTTTCATACAGTTAATTAATACGAAATATTTCAGGAAAAGGAGCCTTCGCTGCTCTTCGTTCATCTTCTCGTTCGTCTCAAGTTCGGGCGAAGACATCAACTGGAAAAACTCCAGCTCCACTTCACAAGACACCGTCACTCAGTAAACTGAAAACCGGAAGCAAACTTTTGAAGTTATTCCATACTTGAACTACTGTAAAGACTATATTATAAGGCATGCTCTTGTGTTTTTCTGTCTTTAAGCTATATCTTTACTTATTTTTTAATATTATTTATGTTATTGTAGATTTTCCAGATTTTATAACCCCATTCTCTCTGAACAAATCATACTTGACTGAGAGAACTATCCATCTATATGGCGCAATCATAAATTATGAAATTTATTGAATTCCGACCTCCAAGAGCCTGAAATAAAATGTGCCAAACCTTTAGTGTACTTGACATCTAAATTCATGACTCAATTTTTTTGAGAATAATTTTCAAGTTGACCACTAGTTTCGAAGCATTGTTTCTGGGCTGAATACCGATTGCAATATCCACAATGTTTTTGAACAAGATGAAAGAACTCAACTCATCGTTGATATTGAGTTGAAGCTGAACATGGAAAAGTTTCAGAATAATTCAGATTTTGTTTGACTATGCCAGAGTGAAAAGACTCGAAATTGCAAATCAAATTAGAGTTCAACCAGCTTTAATTAAAATAATAAAATAGTTCAATTCTAACCTCCTTTATGAGAGATATCAGCAACAGAAACGTCTGTTCCTTGAGTATCGAATGCAGACGTTCCGGGTGGTGCAGAAGGTCCATTCAACTGATTTTGAGCTGCTTCACTTCCAGGCACGGCTCCCGCATCTGCTCCATTTCCAGCTTTCATTTTTGCGTTATCTTTTTCATCTTTTCTCAGTTTTCCAGGCAAATCTCCATCCACCAATCCAGACTTTTCCTCCTTTTCTTCTACTGGTTTAGACTTTTTCTTTTTCTTCTTCTTCTTTTTCAGCTCTTTCATATAATTAAAATGTCTATTTGGCTTCATTGTCTCTCCCAATTCCTTGATATTAACTTTCCTTTTAATTTCTTGTCCGTCTTTAAAAGGCCACTAAAATATATGGTTATGGGGAGTTTTTCTTCCGAAAAGAATTGGAAAACTAACCTCATTTACAAGAGTAACGAACATAAATACACTTAAAGCAACACTGATGAACATTGAAAAGTATGCAATAAACATACGAGCGTCATCCTCAACAAAACTTAACAATTTTCTTCTTGAGAATATCTTTCAGAACCCCTTACGTATTACTCTCTGAAAAATATCCTTTTCCATCCTTCTCTATCGCTTCTCTCAACCATTCTGTAGACGACATTTATAACTGAAGAATACAGAATATTATTCAAGATTATTCATTCAAAACGACGTGGATTGTTTGCAAATGTCACGCGTATCGATAAAGTTCTAAACGTCTTACGGTACGTATAGAGCAAAAGGAAGCATTTGAAAGAAGAAATTATAACTAACAAATAAATAGAGTTTTGAGATAATACTTCTATCGAATTTTCTTTCACTTTGATAATGAGAAAAAGAAAAACGAAGAGTCACGAAAGGAAGGTAACATGAAGTGTCTAACGATCTGAACTAGTTATCAAAGTACACTTTTTCGAAAACAATTGGAACATTCAAAGATGTATTTATCGTGGGATAGCGTTTATGACATAATTCAATTATCTTTCAGATAACCTAAAATGGAAAATATGAAGCTTTAGGAAAATGAGATATGACATCTATTATACTTGTATTCTTTAGGATCGTAATAAAAGAATAATAAAATATATTATAGATCCAATCGATCAGAAACTGAGCATGCATACAGTACCCAAGATCTTCGGAAGTCCACGTTTATCTAGTTTGGTTTCAGTTGCAACTTGTGTTGCATACAGTATGCTATGTCATTTGATGATTCTCAGGAAACTGTCTTCTGAATGTTCAATATATTTTTTCATACGATTTCTAGTCGTTCTGTTAACCACCTTCTATGCTTTTTCATTTTTCCCTCATCCGAATTAATGATTTCAAAAAAACGAACTTTCTCAAAAATTAACTTTTATCATACAATGATAAAGTCGAAAACCGTAACGAACCCGTAAAAACAATAAAAAGAAAAATGAGAATACTGAAACAAAAGACAAGTGACCAAAGGAGGTAGGCAACAATTGAGATGAATTTAATGAGAAAAAGGGTTTAAAAAGGTCTCCAAATAGTAGGAGAAGAACTATTCGATGACGTCGTTGACATATTTCGCCGTCGTTTTGAAGGTACAGTTTCTGGAGTTTCTTGAATCAAATTAATGGAAGCATTTGATGGTTTTATAGGTCTTGGTGATGTGGATGATCCACGTGTTCGATCATGAGAGTTTGGAGTTATGAAAAGAGATGGAGATGATAGACATGTTGATGTATTTAGAGATACTGTAATTGTTAATTGTAGAAGAGAGTTTAAAAAATGCTTGAATTACCATTTTCCTGTTCACCTCTTATTTTGATCGGAGTTTTAAATGAATCACTATGAATCTTCCAAAAAGCAGACATTGATGGAGAAGGGCCAGGAGGAATTAATTGAAACAATCCAGGTCTGAAACTGAAAGTTTTAAGGATGAAAAACCTATTTTCGTGCTTACGGCAATGGAGGAGTCATTGGTAAAGGCCACCAAGGATGAGGGATCATGGACATTGGAATCTGAAAATGAATTATTTTTGATTGTTCGATATTTATTATGTTTCTTTACCTGTGGAGCAGGAGAAGATAGTACATCCGGAGGAAATATTGTAGGTGTCATTTGCTCAGAATTCCGTTTTAAACATCCAGGAGGCTTCGGAATCCTTGCATCTCTAGGTCCGTCTACAGTAACCTGCAAAATAAATGACATCATTTCCCTTGTTTTTGGCATGGCTCCCTCATAAATAAAACTTTTTTGATAAAAACCTCTAATATCATTTGCAATTTATTTTTAAATTTAAAAAAAGTGTGTAAGATGAGTAATTTGTTATTTTCTTTTGAAATTTTCAAAAAAGCAAAAGAGAAAAACTGTGGAAATGATGATGTGGTTAATCAGATAACACACAAAAAACTGAGTACGGTAAGAGAGAGAAAGAGAAAAATACAGGAAATGGGTCTCATGATACTGAAAATATGTGGTATTAGTAGATCTGGTTTTCAGAAGTTAAAGATGGTTTCCTTAGTCTTCTAGGAACTATATAACGAGTGCACTAAAGAAGAATTTCCAGACTCAGAAGTAGAACATTTTGAGTTTAGCTACAGTAACCTTAAGACATTGCAACATTGTTCTTTACATCAGAAAGTAATGATTTCCATTCAAGCTCTTTGAGAGTGAAAACGTTTCTGATGACTTGCTCAAATCCAAAAATTAAAAACTTTCAGAAAAGCTACACCAAAACATTTGATAAGAGGATGGAACTTGGCTACAGTACTCTTCGTTAATTAGAAATCTTTGTTCTGTGACCTTATAGAATTCGCAAACCAATTCCCAGCTCTACTGTTCGAATTCCGTTCGTCATAAACTTTTCATTTTTCTACCGTAACTCTCTATCAATTCGTCTCTAATTCTCTGTTTTCCCTCACTTCAAAATCCCTCCTCTTGAGATTCTACTTACCTTGATCACATTTTTGACAGTGGCCACCATCATCGGCGACGAGTGTATAACGATTGTCAAATGGAATTTCCGTCCTGAAAGAAGAACAAAAAAAGATGTGAATGAAATGTGCAGTTTTATTGGGAGCCGCCAAATCTCATGTCCTCTCGCCGCCACCTTTGAGGATCTCATAAAATGCGGGCATTTGTCGCGCATCTTTATGTTCCGCCGTCACATATTTATATTGATGTTCCTGAGAGAAGATAAAGAAGGCTCCGGTCAGACGGAACAACTCAGGTATCTCATCTCTTTTACCTCTCTCATTCTTTTACTTTATATCTATCTTTTATTTTATTTTTTTTATGTGTGACGCCTGTTTGTCGTCCGTCCTCTTCTCATCAAATCGTTCGAAGCGGAAGAAAGAGAACAAGGTGTTGTTACAAATTGAGCTTATCGGAATATCGAAAATTCAAAAGAATTCAAATGGCACCGGAATGCGGAAAGATGAGTCAAAGGAAAGGAAGAAGAGCACACGTGAACACTGATTAGGAATCGAATTTTGAAAAGGATACGGTTGAAAGAATTATTCGATAATTGGAAAATTAAACGCGTTTGGTAAATAAGCCAAAAACTAAATATTTGTTCTGACGTTGAATAATCTAGAAGTTAAATTCAAAGTAATGAGAACCGTTTCTCAAACGCTGAATAATTTCAAACACAAAAATTTGATGGTTTTTGGCAACCAAACTTTTGAAACGCTCTTTTGAAACTGAAATACAACCTGGGCATCTTTTTGAACAGAAAAGTGTAGCAAGTTTATCAAATGCAAAAAGCTAGGGATTTCATAGTTAAAACTAGTCTATTCCTAATTCGAATCTCGAATAATGCATACAATTTTGAAAATTCAACCGATGAACTCTCGAAATTCACTGACTGGACCCTTAGACTCCAATTCTTGAAAATTAAAAAAGCTGGAAAAAGTTTGTTGAATCACAATTCGAAAATGGTTTTATCAATAGATTTCGATAGTGCCACTTTTTTGTTTGACCTCATTTCTACAATTAATAAAATATCAATTTTTTGGTTTGATGATTCTAAATGTGAACTGAATTGTGAATTCTTTCATTCTTAGAAATCAGAAGAAAGGAACTTCTTCCACTTTCTTCTCTTATTTCATTTCAATCAATCAATGTTTTATCTTCACTTTCCCTCCTTCATCTACTCTTCCGCCAATTGCAATACTTACAGTATTCCTTTTTCACATCAAAAACTAAAAAGAAACATTTACTACCAACAAATGAGACAGTGGTCATCACCAACAAAAAAACCCGGTTTTCTGAATGTTTCGGGCTTCCCGCAAGGTCTTTTTTTAACGTTTTCAAAATACCGCCAAGGTTTTAATTCTGAAGAATTCTCACCTCGTCCGGACCGCCCGACGAACCGCAGATCATTGAATTTGGCCACCTGTCGATGTACTTTAGCTTTTTCATTTCGGACTTCTTCACATGGTTTTTCATCATTCCCTGCCCAAATTGATACTGGAATACGAAACCAATGATTAAATAATGTATTACAAAATTATCTTCTTCCAGGAATAATTACCTTCAGTATTATCAGGAACAGGTGTCAAAAGAACAACATAAAATGGCTCTTGAAATGATTTATTTGATCTCCAATGCTTTGGAAGAGCTGTGTATAGAATGTTTGGAGATGATGATTTCTGAAAATAAAATCAAAAGTTCAATTGTTTTGAAACTGTTGACTGTCAATAATCAAAACTTCCTTTCTGGGTTCCTCATTTCAAAATGTTCATGTTTTCAATTTCAACATAATTTCCTTTTTTTCCTAACCAAATCGTGTACAGTATCCAGTGAAATTTGTGATAAGAGTTTTGAAACCGCAGAGAATGCAGTTATAAAATGGAATAAAAGATAGTATTTGATATTAATCAGTGAGAGTTCACAAGAATTCAAATATTTACTTTGCAATGATTCTACAGTTTTTACATAACTCGAATTGGCTGAATTCGTAGAATTAAACGTTATCAGAATAAAAGGAAAAAACTAACAGAGTGGTTGAAATGAAGTCTTTAGAGAAGAGTTTAAAAGACGTGAAAGAGATTCAGTTACAGCTTGTTTAAAGCAAGTCAGGAAACCCTTAACTTTAAAGCTTACAAATAGGAATATTTTGGTTAAGAACAAGAAAAGCCAAGTTTTCATTCCTACAGTAACCTCCAACAAACCTCTAACGTCTTCGCAGGTGCCGGTTGTTGCTCGATAAAGTTCCGAACGTGATGGAAGACGTTGGTCATATGGGATAATCTGTGATGCCGCAATGGCACTTCTGAAAAAATGGAAAAAATGAACGTAGGTTGTCAAAACATAGCGTCTGGCCGTGCAACCGCAAGAAATGAATTGATAAACAGTTGCGATCAAGAGACACTTTCAAACTGATAAAGCGGAAGTGTGGTTTGAAAGAAAAAGTGTTTGGGAAGAGAGTTTTTATATTAAGGGAATGAGAGGAAAGGGTGGAGTTGAATGGTAGAAAATGGAGTTGCGAATTCGTGGAAAGGAAGTAAACTGATAAAAGATTCGAAACATCCTCACTCTCTCTCTATCTGTCTCATTCTATAGTTAAACCTTTTGGGTCGGGGTAAAAGAGCGTGTGCGGCTTGAAAGGTGTTGGCGGGCGGTAGATGGGACGATGAGATAATAGACAGGTACTGAAAACGACGAAGAAACAAGAAAAGGGAAAAAAGATGAAGGAGGAGAAGTAGGAGGACCGCAAAAAATGAGGGAAAAATGAAAGTGAAGAGTGGAGAGTAAGTGAAGATGGTGGCCAGAGCGGGAAAAAAAGTGAAAATAAAGGGGGGATGCGACACACTTGGGGTCATAGAGAGAGGATGTTTGAAATTAGTGAAAATTGTGGTTTTCGGAGATTAGAAGGCACTTTTTTAATTAAAAGGTTAGATGGGATAGGTGACACGTGCAACTCAACTAAAGTATGGTAACAGGGGAAGGGGGTGGACGAGAGGCTCGGCTCGGTGCTGTTCTATAGAAATCAAAAGGAGTTTGTATAGTTTGAGAAAGCCTCATGAGCACAGGATTTGATATATGATTTTTCAACTTCTCAGTTGTTTACTGCTCTTCTATAACTTCTATATCATGACCTCCTCCAGGTGGCAGCCTGTTTGAGTTATATGAAAATAAGAGATGGAAGATATAAGTTTCATACTAGTGATGCTTTTCCATAGCCAACCGTAATTGGTATTTTGTCTGATCTAGTCTTATAGGACTTAATTCAAAGCATCTTCTGTTGTTAAACGCGTTGACTTCAGTAGTTCTTTGAGAACTTAAAATTTTGCAACACGAAATGAGCTTGTCATCACCAGCTGAGCATGAAGCTCAACATCAAGGTCTGAAATAATCTAAACAACAATCTACAGAACTGTATATAAGGAGATACTAGAGAAAACGTTGTCATTGAAATTTAAAGAATATCCATTGTACAATAGAAGTATGAGCTTCTGACGCCATTCTATTAAAAAAAAGAGCATTTCGTTATCTTGACCTTACAGTAATCCCTTGATGGTATAGTCAAAGTCAACAGGTTCTATTAATGTTCCCTACGAACTAGACAGTAGGCCTTCTTAGCGACTTCAAGAAGTTTCCAGGAAACTCCAGAAAACTGAGTTTCGTAAGATCCAACTTGAATTCTTTCTAGTCTATCCATGAAGTTTATCACATTAAACTGAACTGTTGATTTCTACACTTGTTAATAGAATCGATCATATTAATAGATCCAAGTCTTCTTCTCACTGAAAGGGCATTTTCATCAGATTCGGTGGGCGAACGGCCGCCATTCGGATGATGGGTGTTTCGCGGTTGTTTTGAGGCAACGACACACGCAGATGGCGATAACCGAATCCGAGGAAACGAACGGAAAAGTGGAAGATGTGCCCAAGATAGGGATCTTCCTCAGTAGCAGCAGCAGCTGAGGATGGGAGAGAACCGAACAAAACGATGAGAGAAGGAGGGGAACATATGAATGACAGTATATCATAGAAGGACAAGCTGCGGCCGAATCGAACGACCCACCGACCGATTCTTCGTTAAGATTTCATCAGAAATTTCGGAATTTCAAATATGAAAACAAGTGTCAGGATAAAAGACAATTTACACACTCAAATATAGGTTATACCACTGAACAGCTTTCTAAACTTCAAATTTGGTTGATCTACTGTTCCGGGGGGAAAATCTGCTGCCTAGTAACACGAGTTGAACTGCTGGAGCTGAGACTAATTCAGATTGGAATAGGAACAAAAACCAAGAGTATTAGGAGGTTCAAAATCTTTAAATTCACGATCACTCAGTGATAAACTTTTCCAGAAGCAAATCCGTGATCAGAGTTACTTGTTCATGTGTTTCGAAACAAGATAGGGCGGAAAACTGAGTTTATTTTTGAATTCCTGATTAACAGAAACTACGAAACCAAACGCAATTGAATAAAAGTACAAACATGTTTCAAAACTTCCATACCTTTCATTTCCGGTTGTGTTAAAGTTTAAAAGGGGTTCTAATGATGTACTTTCCTTCGGAATTCCACAAATGTCTTCTTTTACTATAGTTTAAGTGGAATTACTGTAGGTTTAAGAATGATAGGAACAGGCGAGAATAAATTAGTATTAAAGTTGAAAATTCACATCTTCAAAAGACAAGAGGGACCACGAAAAATGCTAATTATAAGAGCCTAAAGTCAGTTCTGTACTTGACAAAAAGCACCTCAAACATGTACAAAACACGAATACAAACAAATCTTTGAAGTACTTGACCTGAAGAAACCGAAAAAGAAATCTTAAACCCATTTGAATTCCTTCATAACTTCCATCATCAACTGCCTCTTCTTCATTTTCTTATTACCGTACTCTCTCCTCTGACTCCGCCCATTTTTTTTCGAAAGGGTGTCATCAGAAGGCGGAGAGTGTGTATGTCGGTGGATAATGAATGTTTCCACCACCATCTCGCCAAACCATCTTGTTCGTTTCGCGCCCGTTTCCCCTTTTCCTTCTTCATCTGCCCTGTCTGTTATGATGCGTCGATTGCCATCTACACACATAACCGGGCGAAAATGAAGAAGAAGAAGACGAAGAAAGACGGCGTGAAAGAGTGGAAGATGATGATGATGGTTGTGGGTTGGCAGAATGAGTTAGATAAGAAGAAATATGAAGAGTTACAGATGAATTTTCAGGAGGTCTGAACCGATTCTCTATAGTAGTAAAACCTGAACGCGGTTCTGCTCCATGATGAGCAGGAGAGTAAAAAAGTGGTCTGGCTACCTAAAAGTTTGAAGATATAAGAAAGTTTTCTGATTGAGAGAAAGATTAATTCAAAGAGAAATATAACGATCAGGGCGTTATTCTAATAGAGTTTGGGGTGTTCAATCTGACTATGAACTGACTTTTGTCCTCTTTTGAAAGGGCATATCTTCTTTATCCCAATATCTACAATCTCACATTAGAAGTACATATCAGTTCATAAAAACTAGAAAATTCAACTTGAAAGCAAAAAGCAAAAATTTAATTTCACCATCAGATATTTCAGAATAGGTTAAAATGGGCGGAGTCAATTTAAACCGATTGCTCGTGTCTTCTTCTCCCATTCGCCGCCTTTCGACTCCGTGTCATAAAATTTGGCCACAACTCGTCTTCTGCTTCTTCTTCTTCTTTTGTCAGCTGCAATGAAGAAGACAGTTGTTGTGGGGAAGGACTCCACGAGTTGATTTGATCATCAACGGTGGCGGTGGCTTCTCTCTTTCCACGTCTTTTCTCTTCTTTGCCTGACGCCACATCGATCACCGTCCAACCGCTATCAGTGGTGACAAACGGGTGGGATTGGAAGAATAAGAAAGAGAAGAGAAAAGAGAAGAAAGTGGTACTTGTTTCTACTACATTTATTGGATACACACCACACATTGGTTGTCTTGAGAATGAGTTGTCTCCTGACACTGCTTGTGATATATTGACTTGGATCCGATCGAAAATTGTGACACTTTAAAAGCTTGCGAAGCGGGAAAACAATAGAAATAACTCGGAGGACCTTTTGGAGGTTTTTGATAGCTGTAAATCTGCTAAAAAATCTGAATTCCCTATCTGCAAAAAAACAAGAATTGTGCGGAGCCAGACATCGTTCAAACTTTTGTGGCACCTCACAAAGATCTTGCCTGTAGAATTACTTTAAATATTGAATTAAGTTTCTTGGAACGTCGAGTTCTGAAACCTTGCTCAACGTTCGCACAAAGACTCAAAGGGTATTCATAATATAAGGCGTTTTTAGACATTTTCATCTATTGCTGAAAATTTTGAAACACGTTGTGGCATGCCTTTTTAAAAGAGGTTAGTGCTTCATAGATTTGATAAGCCACGTTGCCACCTTCTCCCGGAGTTCTTCGCAAACTGTTTAAAATCTTGGAAGGCTGAAGCTTGAAAACTTCCTATTTTTTTCCCAAAATTTCTTTATAGCTTCTCTACTCGTGCATTTTCTATAACATAATATTGAGCTCTTTGATGTGTCAACTGTGATATCCAACCAGCAGTTGTTTGGGGTTTGGATGATTGATGAGTGCTATTTAGAAACCAAAGATACTTATAATCAAACACATTTTCAGGACCTGTGCCAAGAAATCACACGTTTCGGAGTGGGAATTCTTCCTTGAATCCAAAGCAGCTGAGTGTTGAATGCCTACATAAGCTCCTCAAAACTACAGTAATCCTACAGTAACTTCGGTTTTATATCTCTGAAATTATGAAGAATTCACTCTGAACTCCGTTCTTTTCCAGAAACGCCGTGTTTGTGTCATCATTATATTTGAAGATCAGACACAACTTTGCCGTATGACTGTTGTTGTCTATACCACCAATCGCTCTCATTGATGCCCTCTTTTTGTCTTTTTAATCCACCAAATGTTGTGGAGAAAAGCCCATTAAATAATTTGAAGATCTCATTCTTATCGCGCCAGGCGTGCTCCTCCTGTCGGTCAGATATCACACGAAGGGAAATTGGAAGGACCGGATACAAGATGACAACGAGTGAAAATAGCAAATGTTGTGGTTGTTAACGTGTACACTCTTTCATACATACACTCCCACAGATACATCCACACTTCAAATGATCTCAATGATTTCAATTGTTTGATTGTAAGGAAGCAAATCGTAAAAATAGGCTAAGTTCAACCATAAGACTATGATAAAAAATTCATACATTAACAAGAAAGGGTAGAATGGGGGAATGAATGGAAAAATCTAAACATGAACAGGGTTGGGCAAAATAGAAGTTACTCCAACAATAAAAAAAGAAAAGAAATTATCTACCGGAAACGTCGAAATTATATTTCACCAGTCCAAAAGGATAATCTATTATAGTCAATATGGAAACATGAGTAAACGAATGCAATTGAACAAAATGATTAATTTCTGTGTCTTGATGCTCTGAACCTTGAAACTTTCTTCTCGGTTATCACAGGCGCTGGATCTTTACTAGTAGACGGCTCACACTCATATGGATTTTTCTCGACGATTTCTCCGGGGAATGTGACAGTACTCATTGCAGCCAGTTCTTTCTGCTCCGTTTTCAAAGCTGTCAGATCAACGGGTGTAGGTTCTGTATTTCGAAGTATGGATTTCGTTTCAACGACTGATTCCTGCTTGACTTCTACAGTATCCGTTTGAAGGAACGTCTTGACGTTCTCCAATTGTTCGGCAAATCGCACTCCACTTTTTTTGCGTTGCACTTTAATGGGAGAAGGTTTCTGAAAAATTGGAAATCCTGTTTAAGTTAATCGGTTTTATTGGTTACCTCGCCTATCTCGACAACCTTCGGAATGGCCTTTATTGGAGTTTCTTGTGTTTTTTCGGAAACGTTTTCATCGGAAGCATAGTCATCCGAGTCTAACTCTTCCACTTTCTCCAGTTCTCCTTCTCGATTTTCATGTTCTTCGTTTCCTTCTTCATCATCATAGTCTTCGTCAGTACTTTCCTCATCGCAAGCGTCCAAAAACTCAAGGAGTCTCTCCATTTCCTTTTGTGAAACGCCTGGCTGAGCAAGAAGGCGTTCATTGATACCGAATCTTGACTCTTTGTTATCTGAGATTTCTTCATCCTCCTCCTCCACCTCTTCTAATCTGGCCATTTCCTCGAGTGATATCTCGAAAGGTTTTGGTGCTGGGGCTTCTTGTTCCTCCATTTGGACTTCTCCATTTTCTTGTTCCATTCTCTCCAGGTCTTTGAGACGATTCATCATTTTGTCATGTTCTTTGTCCCTTGTTCCTTCATTTCTTAACTCTTTTTGCAATGATTTGTTTTCACTACGTTTTTTTCTATTTTCATAAAACAGCTTTTCCATCTCTTCGTCGTATTTCTCAACAATTTCGATAGGTCCGCCTTCAATAGATACAGAAGAAAAGTTTTCTTGGGCAAACTTTATCTTATCGTCGAGAATTCTAATTGATTCCAAACCATCTTGCCTCATTTTTCGCATCTCAGACACTCTCCGAGCAATAACCTTTTCTGCTGTGTGAATACTGCATTCCATATAATAGCTGGCGCCCATTTCCATGGTGAGTTGATTCGTCCGAACAACATGGGCGTCACAGAAATATCCAACTTCGCAGACTTTAGCCTGTAAAAAGGGAAATGAGTTTCAAACAATATGTACATATATACTGTAGGTTACCGTTACTGGGACTTCTAGCTTCTTCGAATGGTCTTTTGCTTGACTAAGAACCTTCTCATAGTTATCAGCAATGATTCTTCTACATTCAGTTTCTACCTCAAGCCGAGCTTTTGCCTGAAAAATAAAAAAAAAACTCAATTTGTTTTCAGAAATTTAATTTACCGCGTTGCATTCTGCAACATACAGCTCGCTCATTTTTTCGGAAAGATCCTCTTCGTTTGTTACACTCATCGCCTGAGATAAAAACTTTTATTACAGAAGTTTTTATAGAGTACGAAAATGGACAAAGACTAAATTAAAAATTATTCAGAAGATTTTTCTGCAAAGTTCCGAATTTTGTAAGTGGTGTTTACAGACACATGCACCAGATTTTACGAGCAGTGTAAGGAGGAGCTTGAGCGCTTGCTCATGTGCAACATAGAAATTACCAGAAATCGTATATGTTAATCTTTTATTTATTATTTCAATACGAATTGATAATTTCTAAATTGTTCATTCACGCTACCGCACTATAACCTATCGGTGTTAAGCTTTTTTTTTCAGAAATGGACGATGATTTATTAATAGATGAATCAAGCGAGGGGATTATCGGATGTTTGCCAAGCGTTGTTGATCTGCTTCATGTAGAAGAGCTTAAAGAGCTAGTTGGACAACTTCCTAAACTTTTCAAAAATGATGATATCGACGAAACAGCCGTTGAATTAGCTTTTCTTCGATATTATCGCATTATTCATCTTTACCAAGAACAACCACGGCTCCTCGATAAATGGATACCAGAGCTCGTTCAAACTATGGTAGATTATGTCAGTTTGATAGAATCTAGTATGTATAAAACAAGATCTTGTTATTCATACTTATCCACATGTTATTACAGGCGAACGAAGCAAATGGACAGTGAATCGAGTAAGCCGAGAATCATTGAATTACATATCAGAAATGTGTATTGTTCGTGGTTTTAAAACAATTGTTCGGGTTCTCCCCCACCATGTTCATCTTCTTGAACCACTTCTTCGAACGTTGGAGTATTATGAAAGCAGTTCTATATCGGATCATAACCAGCGAAACGTGTTACTAATGTGGCTTTGGATTGTTGTTAAAAATCCGTTCGATTTGAGAAGATTTGACCCGACAGGTGATCCAGACGTTGTCATAACTCGTATTATGAACGTTGCTCTTCATTATATGAAATGGGATTGGAACAGAACACAAGTAAAGAAACTCTTCTGAAATCGAAAACTATGAATTATTGCATTTCAGACATCTGCAGCTCTTGTTATAGCACAATGTCTTTCTCGTTGTGATGGAATACCAAAAGTCCCCAGCTTCGTATCTCGTTTGCTCGACAGTATAAAAACACATCATGAAAGCAATAAGATGTTACTGTCTGATCTGCTACTTCTTCTCGCCATATTGAAGCATGTAGACCGACGAGTTCTAGCTGTTCATATGCCCACAATACAAGAGAACATCAAGTTTCTTTTTCCTATCGATGAAAAGAAAGGCAGTCTTATTTGCAAGTGTCTCGTGAAAGTGGCTCAAAGAATCGGCCTTATTGCGATGAAACCAAGACCTTGCACATGGAGTTATAGTCGTGGAAAGAGGCTGCTTGAAGGAATGCTAGAAGAAACTGTAACTTCCGAGGAGCCGGAATACACGAATGGGATTTCCCATGATAAGTCCGATTGGAGTGATGATGCACAGCTTGACAACCCAGAGATCGTGGAATGGGCTTTAATGTATGTGCTAGAAGCATTAAGTCATTCGGATACTTCGGTTCGGTGGTCGGCAGCTAAAGGAGTGGGAAGGATTACGGCTCGGTTACCTAGCGCAGACCTCGCCACCCAAGTAGTTTCGTCTATTATTGAAGGACATTTTGGAGAAGTTGCCGAGTTTTCCTCATGGCATAGTCACGGAGCATGTATGGCTCTAGCAGAGCTTGCTCACCGAGGTGTTCTTTTGCCAAATCTACTGGAGGATGTTGTACCGGTTCTAGAACTATCACTTGTGTTCGAAGATGCTATGGGAAAACATCAGAATGGAAATCAAGTCAGAGATGCTGCCTGTTACGCAGTTTGGGCTTTGTCGAGGACATACGAACCCAGTATGATGGCACCTTTCTTGCAAAGACTAGCATCTGCATTAGTGAGTTCTACTGCAAACATGACAAAATCATTTCTGTGAATTTCAGTTGTGTGGAGCTTTATTTGATAGAGAAGTTAATCTACGTCGTGCTGCTTCTGCTGCACTGCAGGAAATGGTTGGAAGACAGAAGAACGTTGCCCATGGAATTCCATTAATCCAAACTGTCGATTATTTTGCGGTGACAAATCGACAAAAATGTTATGAGCAACATTGCATACCAGTATCACAGTATCCGGCATACTCATCTGTGATACTGAGACATCTGATGGCCAAGAAGATAATACACTGGGATGAAAAAGTTCGAGAGCAAGCCGCCTTATCGCTAGAAAAAATAAGTTCAGTCAAGCTGGAAGGAATAAGTGACCTTTACTATATCAGCAGTCTTGGGGAATTTCTAAAAATTTGTGAGAAAAAGACTTCGCCATTATTGAAACATGGATATCTGCTTGCTAGTGGGCATTTAGTGAAAGGATTGGCGTATCGTGGAGTCGACATTTCTTCAAAATTCCTGAATATCGCTCAAATTCCATCAGTTTTACGTCCGTTCTGTGATATTACCACACAACCGGGAGCATTACTTCGAAGGACTGTCTGTAAATATATTGAACTCGTTTCTGCTTCCAAAAGTGTTCCTTTGGCATCGACGCAACTGAATTTATGGATGGACGTTGTGATTGATATGCTAACAGATCCACGAGAAAATATAAGGATTATGGCGAAAGAATCAGCAGCAGCGTTTGTGGCAACATACTTATCGAATGATGCCGAGTTAACTCACCGAGTTAAGGAGAGAGTTATGAGATCGGTAAGATTGTTTTAAATAGTACAATTATGATTACTGAATTCATTTGTTATAGTTATCGAAGTGCTCTGAAGAGGCTGAACGAATCGGTATATCAATGCTGTGCGAAATACTGCATCCTGAAGCTATTGATATGGATATGTTCGAAGCACTATGTGGCACGATTCTCAAGTAATTGTTCACTTTAATAGTTTTTATTAATGACCATAAAGTTCAGATCAACTCCAGCCGATGCCAAATGGGCAGCTGCGAGACAACAAGCAATATTGGCCATGAATAAAATTTCTGTTAATGCATCAACGGAAACATTCAATCGTATAAGTGAAAAGTGTTTCGAGACACTATATAAAGCAATGGGGGATTACACTACGAATGCGAAAGGAGATATTGGGCGATTTGTGAGTTAATTTTCACGACGGTTGCTTTATTCGAACATGTGCTATAATTTCTCATGCCAATGAACTGATTCTAAGCCTTAAAGTCAGTTCATTTAAGGTCCGTGAATCCAGTATGTGTGCAATGTCAGACATACTCATTCTTGCAAAATCTGAGCCTTCTTTTCAACACGAGCACGTTATTAAGTCTGCTAGACACATGGTTCAACAGAGTGCAGAACGGATTTCTAGAACAAGAGAGGTGAGAAAGGAAACGATGTTTGTATTCAACATTATCCAATATTTTTTTCAGTGTGCCTGCGCTTGCTTGAAGAAGCTGATTGAATGTGAAATAACGGGCAGACACCTCCCTCATTTGGGTGTTCTGATTGGAATTTATTCTGAACCCGCTGATTTCATTTCTGATCGCAATGTTTTCGAACTAAAACCGATTCTTGATATGGGTGAAGAATATTATGAACACCTCCTACTTGGAATTGTCGTTTCAGCTGGGGGATTGGCAGAAGGAACGCAGAAAACTGCTAAACAGCTGCTCCTAGAGCATCAAAGAGAAATCTGCGGGGATAAACCGGTAGTTTTTTTTAGCCATTTGATAATTTTATATTCAACATTTAGAGGTTCGACCGGTTCTTATCAACATGTACTGAGTTGTTCCGTAGAGCTAAAAAAGTGGCTCGGATTGCCAACAGTTTTATGCAAGTTTTGCCTCAAATATTTGGAAGTTTGGGAATATATGAAATGAATCCGGAATCTTCTGAGTCAATCGTGGAAATGGTCGATATAATGAGAACAATAGCAATGAAATCCTCACTAATGTCCCGACAAAGGCTCTCCATCGATTGTTTAGCAGAACTGCTGAATTGTGGGAAGAAGAGCAAGGTATATAAGACTGCATTGGACATGGTGCGTTGGTTTGCGTTCTTATTTACACGTTGAACTATTTTTCCAGATTCTTGAAACACTAAGTAGTGGGCAGCCAGTGTTGCGCAAATCAGCAGCTGAACGACTGTATGAGCATTTGTGTTGTGCAGAAGAGGCTGATGATGAGGTTCTTGAATTACTTGCGACCACGAATTGGCAAGAAGAGAATGATATGGAGCTAAAGAGATTAGTTACCGAAATATCTGAAAAGCTCATTTAGATTTGCTTTACTGTGATAGTTTTGAGTCGATACGTGTATATTACTTTGTTGTGAATAACTTTTGAAAACATAACGTTTAACTTGAATAGATCTCTTATTGTTGAACCCAATGAAGCATATTTTCTATCTGGGTGTTACAATGAACTTTACATTCATCAGTATGCGATATTCTGAACATTACTTACTTTTTAGTCTCTCATGATTATTGATATGAATTTCCTTTTTTTACCGCGATTATTTCAGCTTGTCATGGAGCGTCACGAGGTAGTGACTACCTTGTATAGCGCATGCTTTCTGAGTCAAAAATCAGTCTTCACGGAAAGAGAGTTATTTAAAGAGTATGAGTAAGTATTGAAACTCTTCTGTTTCATCAGTCATTTTGATTTTACAGTAAATACAACGATCCAGGAGCACTTGCTCAATTACTTGCCAAAGAAGGAACGACATTGCCTCAACTTCTCTCTAACTCGGATGTGTTCAGCAGGAGCGGAAGAGATTGGCGCATTGTTAATACCGGAGAGACGGCAGATATCTCTGATACCTTAGGTGATAAGAAAAAGGGCGGAGGTGGTCGTTCGAGAACCAGAGGAGGGGGAGCACCGACGAGAGGTCGTGGAATTGCTGTAGCCCCCCGCAAAAACTTTGGTGGTGAGTACAATTGTTCTCTAGCGAGGCGTTCCTTTGATAGATTTTGGAATGATTTAAAGTATATATTTGAAGATAATCGTCGCGGGACCAATCATTTTCGAGGTAACCACGGAATATCTGGACATGGAGCTGCTTTCCAACGTGATCGTCCTCAGGTTCCTCCTCAGGACTTTTCGAATCAGCGTCCGCTTCAACGTCCCAACAACGGTCCGAACCAGAATGGAAACTAGTAAGACATGTTGCCTAAAACAAAAATAATCCAAACATTTAGCTCTTCTATGGGTAACGCATACAATGAACCGCCTAACAACCGTCCTCGATCACCGTACCGTAGATCTCCATCACGTGGATACTATTCACCACCACGTTCTTCTTACCGTTCACCGCCACGTTCACCTTATCGCTCGCCACCTCGGGGTCGCTCGCCACCTCGGGGAAACTACCGTGATCCACAACCACGAAGATATGATGATATGCAACCAGGCTACGAGGATTTCCGTCGCAATTATCCAAATTCTTCGAATAATGATTACAACGACTACAACTCGAGCCGACGATTCTCTCCTGATCGTCGACGTCGGACCCCTTCTCCGTTGCGGTATGATCGGTATTCTCCATCTCCGCAAATGGGAAACGATAGAGACCAGATGTTCGCTAACGATCGATCAGTTAACTATCGGAATGATTCGAACTACGACGACGGACGGTACAATCGTCGTTCTCCGCCAAGAAACCGCAATGAATTTCCACCACGACCAGATTCCAGATCTTCGAATTATTCACAGAATTCAGAAGAGGTCGTTCCAGCGCCGGTGGTTTCCACTGCAATGCAACGTGTCCGAGAACGAGCAAAGATTCCATCAGACAAGACCTGTGATATTGCTTCGATTTTCAACGCTTCTTCGAATACCCCTCCCGTACCACCTTCCATCATTTCGTCATCTGATTCTGATCGTAGAAGCGATAGGAAAATTGCTAAGACTGTAAGGAGTGCAATGAGGACGTTGCTGAAGAATTCGAAAAACGTGTTACTTGAGGATCTCCTTAATGCCGTTGAGCAAACTAGAACGTATGTTTTCTGTTAGTTTGATAAATTTCTAAGAAAATGCGTTTCAGAATCCCGGGTAACACCGCCAGTGAAAAGGAAACGTATTTGGTGAAATTGAAGGAGAATATGCCAGACCTTCTAAGGAATCTTGAAATTGACACTGAAGAAGTAATTTCGATTCGTAGCAGGGACGTTTATAAAAAGTGCATAAATTCCAGACCGAACTCAGATGGAATGGAAATATCGAACTGGATGAAGACGATAATGAAGTTTCCTTCACAGATTATAAACAAGATTCAGAGGAGACGTATTTGCATTTCTTCATCATTCGGGCCTTAAAATCTATAGTAACTAACAAATTCAGCCTTAATGAGATGGTTCAACATGTGGAACGAGAAACAAAAGAAAATAGTACGAAAATCATTTCGAAGCTTACCTACATTTTGTTTATTCTCCACAAAGGCCAATATAAGTATCTTGAGGGGAATCAAGATGGTAATATTTTTTCATAGTAATAAGAAAATGTTTTGTGAATTTCAGTTGTCGCCAGACTCAACACCGCAGTTGAGCCCGAGCCTTATCAATTCACAGGTTCTCTTGTTCATAAAATGTTCCAAAGACCGCATGACAATAAAGTGCACGTTGAAATTGCCCGATTCTTCAAGTTCAATAGATTTGCTGTTCGACCAGTTGAATTTTCTGATGAGTTCGAAACAATGGAAAGAGAAATAAAGTAAGTGTACTATAGAATATTTGTTTCTTATCATTCTTAACAGGCAAATGCTTGAAAACAAAGAACTCTCCGATGCTCCGGTAGGTGGCTGGCGGCCCAATCAAGGTTGTGTGGTCCAAACCGGCGATGCACAAACTATTGTGAAATGGAATCGTGGAATTGTCATCAAAACGCAAGGAGATGTATCGAATAAATATCCTTGTCATTTTCAAATTCTAATAATTTCAGCTTTGTCGTGTCTATCTTGTTGACATAGGTCATTGGGTGTTGGTGGATCCAAAGTATTTGAAGGTGTTGCCTGAAAAGTACTGTGCTATCCCACCATATGCCATTCCATGTACTCTTGATGCTACTGAGGAAGAGTTACTCGAGCTTGATTCGGAACCATGGAACGTAAGACTTGAGAGTGATAATAGGAAGAAGTATATTGAAATTACGGAGAAGTATGAAATGACGGTCAGGCATTACAATAAGTTACTTAATATAAACACTTTTTTTCAGGAAGGAATCAAGGTTTTCTCAGTCAATTTTTACTTCGGAAAATTGGGAGAGGGACTTCAAAACGTTTTGGATGAGTTGGATGGTTAGATCATTCGGAACGTAGTTTTCATTAAATACCTTCCGTTGCATTTATTCACATATTTACTCTTACATTCGAAATCCCAGCCCCACTGTTCATCTCCTTCACTTATTCTGTATCATCATGTGTTTTTCTGTCCCAGTTTTCTTGAGCCATTCACGAACTTTCCTTTCCTCCGTATTGCTCTTGCCGAGACTAAACATTTTTCTTCCCCCGAAAGCCATTCAGATATACTTATTATTGCTATGTGAAGTGATTTCTTTTCTTATATAGTTAAATGCAATGTTCTCGTAATCCAAAGTATCCGGAATGAAACAGTAGAAATAATTATTTTGCATCTTTTTTCATGATATCGAATAAATTCATGTAAAATTGATATTCTTCATTATTCAAACAGAATAAATTTAATTCACTTCAATTAGCGAAGGCTCAAATCGTGACAATGTCATTTTTTTAGCTTTCAGCTTGGACCTCTGCACTATGTCCATCAATCACGAAACCTCTAATATACCATCATCTCTAATAGAGCGGCACTCTCTATAGAACGGTGGTGACCAATGTTCAAAATTGATAACTATAAACTTTGAAGAAAATTAAGGTTTGACGTTGATTTTTGAATTTTCATCGTTTGAGAAGGTCATGTCACTATGATAGAGAATCCACCATATAGATCACAAAGAATGATAACATGAAGAAGTATATTGAAACTACGGAGAAGTACGAAATGACGGTGAGGCATTACAATGAGTTCCATGTAGACACCTTATTTTTTTTCAGAAAGGAATCAAGGTTTTTTCTGCAAACTTGTTCTGTGGAACATTGTGTGGAAAACATTTTAGATGAGTAGTAGGAACATGTTCTTTATTTATGAGTATCAAAATAGTCGGTGAGATATAATAGAAAGATAATTATGCAACTTTTTTGTCTTGGTTTTCACATCGAATAAATATATGTATAATTAATATTCTTCATCATTTGGATCGAAAGAATCCACTCCAACCTCTTCATAATCCTTTTCGAGTGCTGCCATATCTTCACGAGCTTCAGAGAACTCACCTTCCTCCATTCCTTCACCAACATACCAATGAACAAATGCTCTCTTTGCATACATAAGATCGAATTTGTGATCCAAACGAGCCCAAGCTTCTTGAATTGCAGTTGTATTTGATAACATACAGACTGCTCGTTGCAATTTGGCCATATCACCACCAGGGACTACTGTAGGTGGTTGATAATTAATACCAACTTTGAATCCAGTTGGACACCAATCAACAAATTGAATCGCCCTTTTTGTTTTGATTGTTGAGATTGCAGTATTGATATCTTTTGGAACGACGTCTCCACGATAAAGAAGGCAACAAGCCATGTATTTTCCATTTCTCGGGTCACATTTCACCATTTGACTTCCCGGTTCAAAACATGCGTTGGTGATTTCAGATACCGAAAGTTGCTCATGATAGGCTTTTTCTCTAGAAAAAAGATTTTATTTTGATGAAGCATTTTTTACTAGAGACTCACGCTGAAATTATTGGAGCATATGTGACAAGTGGGAAATGAATACGTGGATACGGTACCAAGTTAGTCTGAAACAGAGAATAGATATTACTGAAATTAAATTCTAAGGTTTACCTGGAACTCAGTTAAATCCACATTTAAAGCGCCATCGAATCTCAAAGAAGCCGTGATTGAAGAGACAACTTGTGCGAGCATACGATTCAGATGAGTGTAAGTTGGACTACGAACCCCCAGATTCACTTTTGTGATCTCATAAATCGCCTCGTTGTCCATTATAAATGAGCAATCAGAATGCTCGAGAGTTGTGTGAGTTGTCAGAAGAGAGTTGTACGGTTCGACCATTGCTGAAAATAAAACTTAGTCGTTGATTCCAAAAACTGAAAACCTACAAGTACTGATTTGTGGAGCCGGATAGATACTAAACTCGAGTTTTGCTTTCTTTCCATAATCAATGGATAATCTCTCCATAACAAGTGAAGTGAAACCACTTCCAGTTCCTCCTCCAAATGAATGGAAAATCAAGAATCCTTGAAGAGATTGACATCTTTCCGTTAGACGACGAACACGATCCATCACAACATCGATAAGCTCTTTTCCAATTGTATAATGTCCACGAGCATAATTGTTTGCCGCATCTTCTTTTCCACTGATCAGTTGTTCCGGATGGAAGAGCTTCGCATATGTTCCGGTGCGGACCTACAATCAGGTGTTGTTGAAATACCAATTCGAAAAACATTTTGTGCGCAAAAATTGAATTCTTATAGACTCAGATCATAATCTACAGTAAGATTTAAAAGGTCTATCAGTCTGCGTTACTTGATTATAAAAGTTGTCCGTACAGTCGACTGGAAGCAGTGATAATACAAGTATGTTCTAATCAGAGCAATTCCTTAATAGAACGGCATGCATCATAGTGAAATTATTACAAAGACATCTGAACTTGTACTTCTTAATCGGTTTCTTTGATTTTTCATTAAAAGTGATCATGGTGGTTACACAATGTTTCTGTCTTAATATCATCTAATCAGTTCCCTCTCCTTCATCTCCTTTTTTTCACTTTCCAATTAATTTTCGCTATATTTTGAATCAGACGCAACGCTACACAAAATACGGCCGACTCATCCTTCGAAAGTTAACAGACTCCGCCCACATGACGTGCCTGTCGACCACCAAACAAGAGATTTGATCTGGCAATCGCCCACGCAAATAAAAAAATACTTTTTTTGAATGTATAAACCATTTTCAATAATCCATCATGCAACAAAACGACCGGTGAATAAATTGAGTCAAAAACCGAAAAGAGCAAAAAGATACCTCGTCAACGACAGTCGGCTCGAGATCTACAAATATGGCACGAGGAACATGTTTTCCAGATGGAGTCTCCGAGAAAAAAGTATTATAAGATTGATCCTCAACACCATAGCTTGTATCATCTGGCATTAATCCATCTGGAGTTATTCCATGTTCAAGACAATAAAGTTCCCAACAAGCATTTCCAATTTGAACTCCCGCTTGACCGATATGGATCGAAACGATCTCTCGCATTTTTCCATTGGGAGCCATTTTCTGGAATATTGTGAGGTAAACTTAATGGTTAACAAAGATTTAATGAAAGAATATAAACGAGAAGTTGAGACTAAACTGAACAAACAAGTTTTGAGAGATAATTTGAGAAATCAGACTAGGATTTTAAAAATTTAAAACAAAGAAACGGAGTTCATCATACAAGATACAAGTATCTTTCCGACGACCTTTCTAGAATGTTGGATCACGAAACCCTACAGTACTATTGTCAATTCATCATTCTGCTCTTCAATTAGAGTATTCTTTCTGTTTCTTTTTCATTAAAAACACCATTATTCTAGTTTCTTCCAGATGTTTGTCATCTCCCAAACTACACATTCAGTAGAGATTGTTCGGGTGATTTGTGTTTCTATGGTTTACCCCCAATCCCCCTTCCCTCTCACAGTAATCTCTCCCTCTGTGGGAGGCAACAAAAAAGTCAAAAAATTGTTCAATTTTGCACGTAGCCAACTGCAAAAAGGTACATTTTATTCATTCATTTGTGTTCTAATGGTGGTCAGTGACACATCGTATTATATAGGATAAACAGGGAAATAACACCGAAGTGAAAATGAATTTAAAAAAGAGAAAGGAGGAAGTTTGTCTACGTGAAGGTTTAAAGAATAGCTATTGGATTGAACCCATAGAAGGAAGAATGTAGGTCGGAAGATAGTTTTCCGAAAGATTTCAGAGCACTGAAGGATTACTGTAGCTTGTATGGAGACTCGGATTAAAAATATGTGTTTTTCAATGAACAACTTAATCGTTACAGATGTATTCGTGTTTTCGAAAACATGAACAATACAAGTGTAGAAATCTCATTGTGAGGTTTGATGTATTGGGTTACTGTAGCATTTGCTCCTTTCATTTTTGATGCACAATCACTCTTTTTTCTTTTGTCAAATGAATATCAAAGAATCAACTAAACCCCTATCAAACTAAAAGTCATTACACTCGTTTTCTTATCATAATATTCGCTCCGGAAAGATAGATCAACACTGCAAGAAATCAGAAACAAATGGCTCTGTTTTTGACATCATCTCCGCATTCATTTTGAATCATTGATGAGAGGAAGAAATGCATTTGATTGAAGTTATATTGATAGGAATTAGCAATTCCCAAAGGTTTCTAAACCCATGATTTTTGTTCGAATTCTCTTCCGTTTGTCATTATGATTTCTGCAAATCAGCGACAATTTTCAACAGAGATTATAGTGATTAAGAATTGGAAAATAACTAAAACGGGAAAAAAGTATGGTTCTTCAAACTTCAAGCTAGTTGATTTCTTCAAAAGACTCGTTGTTTGTATAGTTTGACCTGGAACTTTCCAGAATGTTCCAAATAAATAGAACGTGGAAAGAAGCATATAAAAGAGTGTTAACATGGAAAGTAAGTAAGGCATGACTATCTCTAAAAGAGGTGTACTGTATTATAATCGATACGATGCATCAAAGGATTCGTGAGTCTTTCAATTTTTCGTGTTGACATCTCCTTAAATACTTTACTTTGTTTTTTGAATCCCTATAAACGTTGATGCTAAGTTCTACAGTAACCGATAGGTTGAGAATACTGTAGACTAAGAAAGGAGAACAGCGGATAATAAGTTGAGTACTGGCTATCTGATACTGTGAAAATTTGAAAATTCAAATGACACATTCTTTGACTATATGCTTCTGATGAATCTCTTTTCTGAAGTTCTTTGTTGACCGATTTCAAAGCGAAATGGATATTTGAGATTCATATCTCTTTCATCAATGTCTTACTGACTTCTTGGCTGTTCTGTAATTGATCACGACATATCCTTCATGAGGTTCACACGTTTCAAACGTTCTTATATTTATGCTTTTGTCCATTTCTCGTAACTTCATTCCGTCCCTATTTTCATAAGTTCATTCGAGCTGCTTATCACTTTTTTCCACAGTTGTTTTAATAATTGACCGTGAAAAGAAAAAGAAGAATAGAAAAGTGGCCAGTTGACTAAAGTAGGAGATGTACACTCGAAACATGTTCAAGTACTCAGATATTACGGGAATACTTGTCCTCACTCTCTCTATTTCTCTTTAAAACCCTAAACATCACAATTCCTTTGATCACCAACATCTACGTCATCAAAAGACACTTTCTAATTTGATAGGTTTCAAAGTTTCGAAACACGGAACACACTCCATCATTCTGTGTGTATTGTGGTTATGGATGAAGAAGACGTTGTGAAGAAGTGAAGTACACGCATCGAATTAGTGGATGGATGAAAGAAGAACAAAAGGGGAGGTCTTTTGAAATGATCAGTTGAACAAATCAAGTGTTCAAACTATTCATCAATGGCTTCACGAATTGCACGTCTTCGTGAAACTTTTAGAAGTTGACCATCTGGACAGATATCAAAGTTGACTAGCACGAAGTACATCGATTATTGAGAGAGAAGAGAACCTCCGACAGACAGACAAGCAACGCACCCGAATGAAAGAACGTGACTGTTGTGAATGAATGAATGAATTGAAAGATTCATGTTACGAAACAGACACAAACTACTACAGTATCCCCCCTCTCTACAGTAATCCTAGAAGACTTCCCACTTGAGACCTCTCGTTCTTGTTCTATGTCATCTCAAAGTCAAGAGAATTCAAGAATTAGGACAGTTTATTTTTGATTTTTGATTGAAAAAAGAGAAAAAGAGAGTGAATCTTTTGCATGTTTAGAGTATGGTAAACAATGAAAGGAAGATTAATTGAGAATAGTTTCTAAAGATTGAAAATGAGTACATTATTTTGCTACGTAAGTGTTGAAATGTACTGAAATTGTTTGCTGTATTATGTGAGGCTGAAAACGTGATAAGACACGAGATACTGAAATTGGAGGATTCTCAGTTAGTGAAATTTGAAAATGGAAAATGAGATATTAGAAATAATCATCTGCCTGGAACACTATTGTGTAGCATAGCAGAATGGGTAAAATGGAAAGAAAGGTATCTATCGTTGAGAAGTGTGATTTGAGCTGAATTTAGTCAAGCAATTTTATAGAAATCTAGAGGAAAGCTGTTGAAATCTAGCCTTACTATCAGATTCTGGAAAATAGAAACCAGCTTGAAAATAGAAATTGTTGTGAAGCTCTATCATAACTTTATCACGTGACATTATCATGATATAATGCTCCAATGTAATGTGAGCCTGCCCTTGGAGCTGGAACAAGAAAAGCGCCAAAGGAACACCAAAATAAGTGCTATAAAAGATATTTCTGGTGAATCTCGTTAATGGATTACGTGAAAATACATGTAGCAATTCATATGTTCATATATGTTCTAACCTTACCCATGCAACATCGAAAAGTATAAACTGAAGAATCAAAATTGAAAGCAAAAAGAAGCTTGAATGTGTATATGCGCTAAAAGCTCCAAAACGAGAGACATGCTTGAAGCCATATATATTATTTCACATACTAATCAGTGGTTGTCCATGTGTTGTTTCCCTTCCGTTTCCATATCAACCAACTTTCATTCTCCCACACGAAATGCTCATTCTCTCACTTCTCTTTATATTTCATTTCATTTCTCTTTCTAACTTTTCAATTACCAATTTCCTTTTGAAAATAAAAGAGAAAGAGAGAGGGAAATGAGAGCTTTGGTGTATTTCGAAAGAAGGTGTAACTAACCAAAAGGGGAGTGGTCAGAATGCCAAAAAAAAAGAAGAGGATGAACGAAGGGTGGTTGAATGAAAGGAGGAGGAGAATGAAATAAAAAAAAAGAAATGTGGATACAAAGTATGGTTTGATCAAAGAGGAGGGGGGAATCCAGTGCACAGTTACCATATAAATAGACTCATGTACTTTCAGAAATACTTCATTTTTCATCTTTTTCAAGATTTGTTCAATAGATAGAAAGTGTTCAATTGTTCACTGTGTCATGTTTATCCTTAGGAATAGACATTCGAACTTTTGGGTTATTGAGGAAGCAATAGTTCGAGTTTTAAAATGTCGTATCATTTTATGAAAAGCTTTCTTCCACTGACTACTACATATTATTTTATGCTCTTATAATAAAGGTTTTATTGTATATATCTTTCAGAAAGAATGAGTTCATAGAAAGAGGTATAAACCAGATTATTTCGAGATGCCTTTATAATAGATTTTTCCACCTACTTTTCAGTTAATGTTTGAATAGAGAGATACAATACTTCTACAAAACATCATTGACTTGAAGTTCTTCTATTTATAAACTATTTTCATAACATGTGTTTGAAGATCAAGTTATCATCTCTAAATAGAATGTAAACTTCTATTAGAGGTATCAAAATCATATCAAAGAACATTCTACATATCTGAAGCTTTATAGATGCCCTACTATTAAAGGTATCACGTTTTCTGACTTTCTAAACACCTACATACTCTAAAGTTTCGTTGAACTACAATTCGACACTGTTTGATCTGTTTTCTCGCCTCCCCCCATAGTATCATCTTCTTAATCATTATGTTCTTCTTGGTCATTTCCCACTTTTTTCTTCCTTTTTTCCTTGCCCCTGAAAACGTTTGCCATAGAACGTTCACTATTCACCGAATTCGTTCCCTTTTCTTCTGATAATTGTTATATTATTCATGTTTTTCTTGGAAATTCGAGCATTCTTATCAGTTTGTAATCTATTGGTTTCTGGAATTTTTGTTCATTATTCTCTTTTCTTTTCTGTACCATTTCATTATTTAACTTGGCCTCTTTCTTTTTGTTTCAATTTCCATCGTTGATAAAACATTCACGGAAGATTGATCAATTTGTATTCTATTCCCATTTTTCTTCCAGAATGCTCTTCGCTCAACTCGTCATTTTAGTCATCATAGTTATGCTTCTCCTTTGTCGATTTGCGAATAAAATCCGAGGATTACCCCCTGGACCAACTCCATGGCCATTCATTGGTAATACTTTAATTAAAAAATTTTCCTAATTCTAAAAGATACTTTCAGGTAACACATTCCAAGTTCCGGAAGATAGAATCGACCTAATTATCAATGAGTTCAAAAAGAAATACGGTGGAATCTTCACTCTTTGGCTTCCATTTCCTACTGTAGTTATATGTGATTATGATGTGAGTTCAAAATTCCCTTAGATAATATTCTGATTCTGATCAGTTGAAAAAAAGATTGACATAAAGAAATCAGCGGACTTTTCCAGTCCCACGTGGGAAAATCAGAGAAATGATAGGAAAAAACGGAAAACAATTGATGATAGATGAGAGAATAGAATCGTAGACTGGGCGCATATTAGGTACAGATCAAACCATCAATTCAATCTTTGAAGAAATCACGGTGAAAGTGATAGGAAGAAGAAAAAGAAGATACGGAAAGACGCTGCGTCATTACCGTATCAATTTGTGTTCAGTATGATCTGAGTTATTAATATTTTATCATCTTATGATCTGAACACTTTTAAACCAGTTTCATTTTGATCAAAACTTAAAATTTTCAACTTTTCTTCAAAAAATCGTTTGATTGCTTTTTGTTTCAGATGCTCAAAAGAAACATCGTAAGAAATGGAGAAGCATTTTCTGGACGTCCAGATACATTCATAATGGATATGCTTGTACAAGGAAACTATGGTTTATTCTTTATGGAGAATAATTGGTGGAAAGCTCAACGTCGTTTCACAACTCATATCTTCCGATCATTGGGAGTTGGACAAGCTGGAACACAGGATACTATTGCTTCTTTGGCATCTGGTCTTGTGGAAAAAATAGATAATCAAAAGGAGAATCCAATTGAATTGAGACCTCTTTTAGTGGTTAGTTTTGAGAGGTCAAGTGGCGAACGAAAGTATTTTTCTCATTTTTCAGCATGTTGTTGGAAACGTCATCCATAAGCATTTATTCGGATTCACTCGTGAATGGAATGAAACTGAAATTCTTGACTTCCACGTGGCAATTAATGATGTAAGAATATCTGAAAAAGTCCTGAAATATATCTGTAACTTTTAGGTTCTGGAACACTTTACTTCTCCAAGAACTCAACTTTTGGATGCTTGGCCATGGCTCGCTTATCTTGACAAGCCGCTGAGTCTTGGTATTCCAAGAACTACTAGAGCAAATGACGCCATTATTCAGAATCTTGAGCAGGTATTTGAGTTTTGAATTTCGAATTAGAAGAAATTAAATAATTTCGGATTCAGGCTCTGGCTAAACATAAATCTGGAATAAATTACGATGAGGAACCATCAAGTTACATGGATGCCTTCTTGAAAGAAATGAAGATCAGAGCAGCTGAAACAGCACTTCAAGATGGATTTACTGAGAAACAATTAATTGTGGCCATATATGATTTATATTCAGCTGGAATGGAAACAATCATTATTGTTCTTCGTTTCGCATTTTTATACTTGATCAATAATCCAGAAACTCAAAAGAGAATTCATGATGAATTGGATAAAAATATTGGAAGAGAAAGAGTAAGTGAAGAACTTTCTCTGGGTCAAAACAATATTTTCTAATTTCAGCAAGTTGTAATGGATGATCAGAAACAGTTACCGTATACTTGTGCATTCCTTCAAGAAGTCTACCGTCTTGGATACGTACTTCCTGTTAATTTCCTCAGATGTACACTCGATGACGTTGAGGATTGTGAAGGATATCATTTGAATGCTGGAACAAGAGTCATTGCTCAATTCCAATCAGTTCATGTTGACAAAAAACACTTCCCAGATCCAGAACATTTCAATCCAGATAGATTCCTTAATGTGAGTTTGAATTATTCCCTTTTTCTTACGCATTTCTTATTTTTAGGAGCGTGGAGAGTACATTCGTGATGACCGAGTCAATCCCTTCTCAATGGGAAAGAGATCTTGCCTTGGGGAAAATCTTGCTCGAATGGAAGTATTTTTATATTTCTGTACCCTAATGCAAAACTTCGAATGGCATACAGACGGTCCTTTTGCTCCACCAATCGATGTGATAACTTCATCTCTTCGTGCTCCAAAACCATTCACAGTACGCGCTTCTCGACGATGATCTTTTCGTTCTATCACTAATATACTCACTATATCTAAACTGCAAGCGGAATCTACAAACGAACTCATAATAATATTAATAAGACGATCAAAAAAAAACTTTAATAAATGGGTAAACATGGAATGTAGTTAATTTTATTCGGAAAATACATTGCTCGTTAATATAATAGTATCACAGATGTATGCTTTTATCGGTTATTTTCTAATAAATAAATCTAAAAACAGTTATAAACATTTTCAAGGTGCATCAATGTACTTCGAGAAGTATTCGTAGTCTCGGCTTGAGCATTCCGTTGTCAATGGGTTAGCACTCTTGATGTAGAAACGTTCAGAATTCCCACTGACTTCTGGATTCTCAGACTAGAAGATCAAAATTAGAAGAAGAATACAAACTGGTATTATTACCCTATAACAGTCATCGGCTGTGAAGAAAGTTGGTCGTCGTGGTTCAATATCTGAACTGATCTTGAACTCACTGAGCAATGTCGGCTTCACAGTTTCCCAATCCCGAACATTGCACTTGAAGGCTGTTATAGCGTACTTTTCGTAATATCTTCTTTCTTCCGGTTGAGTTTTGAGATGCTCCAAATTATAAATGTCTTTGGCAAATAGGAGACCTGTGCTCAGCAACGAACGTCGACTTTTCGAACGAGGTGGAGTTGGATCTCTTTTCATTGAATTTGCTGATTTAAACTCCGCAACATTTCCAGGGGCACTGACTAGATCATACCATTCTTTTTGAGCTTCAACAACATCCGACCATTGGGTTGAATTCACTTCATCATCATCTTCATCATCAGATTCTTTCTCTTCTTTTTCTTTCTTTGCTGGCTTCTTGGCCTCTTTTTCTTTTGTTTCCTAAAAATGTAGCTTTTCAAAAATGACATAAGTTAAGAAATCTCACAGAAGTTTTCCATAGTTTTAAGAATTGAGCGTGCGTCGTCGGCTCTTCATTCACCCCATCTACTTGAATCGCTCTGTTTTCAATGCTAAAAAGTCTTCCAATCCGATCATCTAAGGAAGTGTATTCATATGTTTTATGGTAATCTCTAAAATCTTCATCGGAAGAAAACTGTAGAGTACGATACTCACTTCCTTCGCTACAACGTCGACCTTCTACTTCGATAGGTCGAAGTTCCACGTATCCTTCAGGATTTTCCTTTTCATCATACTCAAGGAAAACTAGATCGTCCAGTTCTTTTTCAGTCAGAATCCAAGCACAATAATCAGTTTTTATTTGCAATGAGTATGGGAAATGAAGATTATAATCACTTGTCAAATCCCACAAGTTCTTCAATGACGTGATTTTTGGGCGGAATATTCCAAGAAACAGGTTTATAGCCATCTGTTTGTCCCAATCGTTGAATGTATTGCTGTAGTAGCGAGAAAGAGTTTGAAAAACATCTCTCCTTCTCTCTTGAAAAGCTGCCGTTTTCTTATACGTTTTGATCGAATGAACCAGCTGACTCCCGGCATACTGTAGAGCCATGGTGTCTCCATGTTCATCAAACATATCTTCCAATAACCGACAAACTTCACTTTGAAGAGATAAATTGGGCTCATCTAAAATTCCCATTGCACAAAGTTGGCATCCGAGTGCTACTTTGGCAATAACAAATTGGGCGACATTGGTTCGATCAAGACAATCAACACAGTTTGTTCGGCAAATTCCGTGCTGAATCATGAACCGCCCGTCTTGTGAATGATGGACATCAAGAGTATCGAAACCTTCTCGAGGACGTATTTTGATAGATTCGCAGAGTGGGAATGACTGGAACCATCCATTTTTGAGTATTGACTTCATTGAAAGATCTTCCATAACATTGAGCACATTAATTGATGGCATTGAGTTAGCTGCTTTGTTACATCGAGCAACATCAAATGAAATGTAACAAAGTTTTTCATTGTCATTTAAAAACTGATTCAAGTATTCTATGTTCCTGAGAAATTGAGTGTGCAGAACTCCTTCGTGCCTACGTTTCTCATTCCGTTTGATGAGGTTCATAATAACAATCGGGCTGCCATATTTATTCCGAACTTCTCGAAAATGGCTTGCAGCAGTTTGAGCATGAGGTTCATGATTATCAATCAAAATCAATGGTTTTCCAACGACGCCTCGTGTAGAAGGGTCTTGTGACCATCTCATTGGAACGGATCCTCTCATTTGGACAAATGCACTGAATCTTCCATGAGACACGTTACCAGAAGAAGACATATCCCAAACAATTTGTTCTGTTTCCACATAGTTTGCAACACTTCCATGTGGATTAGCTCCTCGTTTCAAAAAACGAGTTCCAGCATACTTTGTAGATCTGCGGCCAATTAAAGTTAGAGAAATTCGTCCAATCGGTAGGAATATGTATTCTTGTCTAACATATCCATGCACAATTTCTACGAACCACCTTTCACTTATCAGATTTCTGCGGAGAGGTTCGAGAAGAAATGAGTTCCACACAAATCTAGAAAATTATACTTTTCATATCATACTAGATGAAATAACATACCTGTCATCAGCTTCAAGTTTTCTCTGTCCATTGTTTTTCCAATCACTTCGTAACGAATTTTCTTGAAACGTTCGACTCATATCGTATGAGTAGGAAAAGTAGAAATCGGTACTCAAGTCAACTGATTGGAAAAGCTTCACATACTTCTGTTCTTCTGAGCTTGCCGATATTCCATCCATAGCTATTGGGATCATTGCAACTTCCACAATTTTATAGACAGGATGATATCCGAGTGTTGCAACTGCATGAGCACGAGTTATTATCTGAAAGTGAATTTTAATTCCCTTTGAAAACAATGGCAGCTGACAGCTTACAATCAGATAATAACCCTCAACAAACCGAACAACTCCAAGAATGCCGAATGCATTTGTGGCGCGTTCAACTAGTCCACTTTTTGTACCTTTCTTGGAAGATGATCTATAAACAACTGAAAAGAAATCATAAATTCCGCTTCATATTCACATCTTACCAGAACTTCCATCTGAAATTGTAGACAACAACTCCAAAATTTCCTCTCGAGTATAGTCATATTCCGGCTCTCCAGTTATTAACGCTTTTGGATCAATGCGGTCAATTTTAAGAACATTGTATCTTGACCCAGTGCTGTCACATCCAATGATATAAAATCGGCTCTTGGTTTCGTAAACTGTTATTTTTCGAAGACGACATGGCATTTCTGGCTTATGAAGAAGTTATGTTTGAACTTCGATGAGGAGCTAACTAATATGGTAAATACAGTTTGTGAATGAATCATCATTTATAGAGAACCTTTAAAAAGAGTGAGATTTATTAAAACTTTATTGGTGGAACACGAAAGATTGTGAGATTCATTAGGATGCTTTATTTACATGAGCAATTGGTGGAATATATTCCGGAATAGCTAATCAGGTTATAAGATAAATCAAGAAACAATCATAGGTTAAAACAAGGTAATCAGATATAGCTGTTTATTTTAGTAGGGTCAAGTCCTGCGGTATCTTTGGCTTTCCAATGCAGCTTCGTTGGTATCACAAATCGACGACGGCACTGAGACAGTGGGAACTTCAGCGCTCGTTTGCTGATTTTAATAGAATATACGCCTCCTTTGAAAGTGATGATATTATCAAGCATCATTTGGTTGACAATGTCGACTGGAGTTATTCTTGTGGCCAGGCATATTTCTTTAATACTGATCCGGTCCGCGTCACGATGCTTCCGTAAGTAACAAAGAAGACTGGAACGCCAATATCCGCGATATGCTAAAATACCGAGATCTGATAGAGGGTGTTCAGGATGTCCAACACGACGTTCGAGACGCGATAGTTCATAGCTCATGTCGATTAAAAGACGCCCATACCCCATCTTTTGAACCATTGGAAGGACTAGGAGACATGACAAATTGTTATTTTTCGATGGATTTTTTTCCTTTGAAAAATAACCGACAATAACATATCCTTCTGTAGTGATTTCGCAAAGAACGTAGAAAGTGAACGTCTCCACCTCATCGTATAATGTTTTTGAGGCAATAAACAACTTGGCAAGCAGACATAGGTCTTGGCAATACTTTTTCTGAACAGCTCCATCAACTTCGAAAAAGGAAAGCCCATCATTGCGGTATATTTCATTTCCAGGTGGATGTGTCGCCGTACAATGATTCCAATGCACCACAAGATCTTCTTTTAAGTGAGTAGTATGCAAACAGAACTTGCAAGCGTAGAGATGAGGTGCCGAATAGAGTGGTTCTTCATACGCTGAACTATAAATCGCCTTGCATGACTTTCCAGTCCCGAAATGAAGAAACTGTTCAGTAGGGTGAACAGTAGATGTCGACTGGGGATACGCTTCTGTTTGAGTTTCCATAAACCTGTGTTTCAAAAAAAATTAATGTTCATATGGAACCAATCAAAACTCACAACTTGGCATCTTTGGCCACCACTTTTGGAATCGGGGCGTTTCTTTCTGTGTTGCTATAGTTATACTCGCTATTCAGCCAATTTTTATCATCTTTGTTATCCTTTCTCGGTGGAGGAACTGGTGGTCTTGAAGTAAATCCGGCTTCATAATTCAAAAACTCCCAAGTGAAATCTCTCTTGTTGATCAGATCCGTTAATTCTTCTATATCTCCAGTGAATTCCAACTTATCGTTTGATGACCGGTTCTTTCGTTTAAGTGGAGTTGGTCTTGGACGAGACACGTAATCGGGAGAACTATCTTCTCTGAATTGCTTCTTTCTGCAACACGGATTGCAGTACCATTCTGAATCAAAATCAGTCGATGGAGAGTGTCCTTTCGGAGCACATTTTCCATGCCAAGCTTGACAGCATTCTGAACATTCAATGTTGAGAGGATCACTGATAAAAAAACCACATGATGCACAGGTGGCACACTGGAAAAAAACTTTGTTCTCTTTCTTTTGTTTGTTAAACGTACTCTTGGGCAGGACCATTCTTCTAAATCGGCAATATGGGTTGCTAACGCATCTCTATATCGCAAACACTTCCTTATATGATCTGAAACTTGTAACAATATTTTTAAGATATTTCATGAGCTCAAGACTATACAATTGGCTTTACATGTTGTGCATTCTTTTAATGGTTCCAAATCCGTTTCCTGAGGTAATTTGCAGAATGTGCATGCTGGCGCCGCGATTTCTCCGCTGCAATTTTTTTAATTATTTTTTTTTCAGTGATAATTTATTACGGTTTTAAGGTTCTCCGACGTCTTGTATTATCTTCTTCTACGGTTTCTGATGATGTCGTTTGTCTCCTCCTCTCTTCTCCATGCTTCCCACGGGGCCGATCGTTTGCTTCTGATCGATTTTTTTTCGCTGGAGGCTCGCTGTTTGAAGGAGTGTCATCAGCTGTTCTCCGAGAAGACTGAAACGAATAACCTAATTTTTTCTCAAAACAAAGACACTAACTCTTCTTTTTGCATTGTTTTCTTCGAGAGAGTTTCGACTGCGAGGTCTATTCTTCAAGGAATCCAGCTTATTCGTCATTGAACTGAAATGAAAACTGGTACTTACAATTAACATTGTACAAAAAACACGAACCTGTTCGCTGGAGATTTTGATAGCACCGTCTTCGCCATTTTTATTCAGACAAGAGGAACGGAAGAAAATTGTGGAGATCGAAAAACTCGTGCCTATTTGCAATAGAGCGCTATTTCTGCCTTCTCGCTCATCTTTCGCGCGCGCTTTTAGCAATTGTTTAGCATTTAGACAATTGTTGTATACTTTTAGCTTGTTGCTTTTAGCTTTGTGGTCAACAGTTCGATTAGTTTCGAGAAATGTTTCCTAATCGTATCAGAAGCGTTGTGGATTGAAGTTATCGGGTAAATTCAGTGAAAGGATTTCAAAGGATCAGATCTATCAAAGGTTGTTTATTAGGTTATCAAAAATGTACAGAAAGATTGGCAGTACAGTGTAAGCGTTACAGAATTATCAGAAGAATGCAAACAATATAGCTGATAATAATAACGTGCTGTTCAACGCTATTTTGAGGGGATGCTGTTGGAAGGGCGACATCTGCACAGGCAGTATTGCAGAAAGTTGAATTACACGCTTTCAGAGCAGTTTGTACTGATCCCAAAACCCTGGAATAAAATAAGGATGTTCTAGAGTTTTGAGAGATAGAATTAAGTTATTTCACTTGTATTGGCAATGGTTGACATCGACATATGGGGTGTTGTCTGGGAAACTGAGAATCGATGACGAGGCACAAGATTTCCTAACTGTAGTCTTAGTTGGATCCAGATGCGATTTGGATCTTTCTGAAATGCTGTTCTTATTTTCAGCTACTGGAGAATACAGTGTACCAAAAATACAAAACCTTCCTTGACAAGTTCCTCCATTGCAGTCATCAGCATTTGATGCACTGCATTGCGTACATGTAACTAAAATATTGAAAGTAGTTGCCGTTCACAACAACATGAAGTTTGGAACTCACCAGCTGTAGAATCTTGTGTACATTGAGCGTTACACATGTTTCCCGTATTACAAACTTTGACATTGTATTCCACGTCGTTAATAACCTTGATGTTACAAACATTTGGTGCTCCAGTGTATGAATTATCCGGGTACTGTGCATAAGCTAAGGCCGAGCATGATTTTCGGAAATATGTTCTAGCTGTTCCGATTCGAAGCTGGCGTTCTGAATAAAATGATAGTACTCACTAAAAATTCATACTATACCAAAAATGCAGAAGTTCCCTTCACAGGATCCTGTGAAGCAGTCTCCATTTGAAGATTCACAATCATAACACCTAACTAGGGGCTCTGGAATCATAAATCTTTATTTCCTGAGTATTCGCTCTCAACACACGTCTCTGGGGCGCTGGTGGGGCTTGACCAGGATTGCAGTAGTTGTTGCAGTGGTTCACATCGTTGCAGATTTTGACAAAATATCTACTGTTCGCAGTATTACGGACTTCGCAAATATCAACGTTTGTTACAGTTGTTTCATCATCAAGTTGAATTATGGGATCAATCAAACAAGACTTTCTAAGGTACATTTGATTGTTCGTGAGGCGACGCTCTGCAATTAAAGCTGTTCATAAGATTTTTACATTTAGACGGACCATATAAACAGTATACTCCTTCACATGTACTCGTTTGGCAGTCTGTACCATCTTGGGAAATACAATCATAACACGTAACAGTTCCTAATGGAACAGGAGGATTGATAGGAGGGAGAGTTGGTTGTGACGGTTGTGATTCAGTTCTACAAACATTGTTACACATATCTTCTGAGTTGCATAGCGACACGTAATACTGTCCCTGGCGAGTTGTTCGTGTAACACATTGGTTCAGATTGTTCATTGTGATACCATCATCAAATTTATATGGTTTTCCCTTCGTATAACAAGTTCGAAGAACATGAGTGATACCGTTAGCAGCATTAAGCTGTTCTGAGCCATCAATTTAATGTCTGTGAAATTATAGGATACAAACAGTTACCATATAAACAGATATCGGATTCACAATCTGGCGCATTGACACATGCTTGCCCGTTGTAACTGTAACAACTTCGACATCGAATAGCTACCGAATCGTTTAGAATCGAAAATACATACAGAAGAATTGTAGAAATTTTCATCTCAATAGAACTTGAAAGTGGCAAAGCTTTGAGACGCGTTTGAAATTTTCAAATGACTGCAGATGAAAAAAAAAATGCTTGAAGGTTACAAACAGATCATATTGTTTGCGCTAGTATCTACTCATCATCGCGCATGATACAAAACCTTATTTGGAGCAAAGGTGCGGCACTATTTGCCAAAAAGCTTTCAGCAAGTACTGGAGCACCTTAGATGATATCTCACTAGGTGAATCGAGTAGAGCTGGGGTAATATACCTATAACTAGCTTGATTCAAGGAATGACTCAGGAGTTACTTCCAGAACGATCATGGATTGTTTCTTCGTCTAAACCATGGAGATTAGATTTTATACAATGTTGTTCTTGCTTTTTATGGCAATAAAAGACAAGAGCGGCTCAACTAGAAAAATATTGTTGGAATTGTTCATTTTGAGAAAAACTATTTCGTATTTTTTCAACTCGAATAATCCCGATTTCCAAATGGCGATTTGAAGGCGCATAATCTTCAAAGGAGCATACAATAACTGTAGCAGTTAGGTCTCGCAACGGATTTCTCCACCGTAGACGAATCCTAAATTTTTCCTTTCCAATTCCTAAATAATTTTTCTGCCTTTTTTAACGTTTTTGCGCATATTATGCGAGGTTTTCAGAGAAATTTGCCGTAGTTTTACCAATTAGTTACTATCTTATGGAAGACATTTTATTCTTCTTTTTTTTTATTCTGCAGTGCGGTATTGGAAAAAAGTGCTCACGCAACTCGGATCTGCTTATTTGAGAATCGTATTGTGCTTGTTTTTTTTCCGATTTCCTAGTCCGCGCCAGCAATTCTTCTTGTCCCATTGCCTCTCACTGACGCGATTCGTATCTTTTATGCCTGCGTTCTCTTTCGAAAAGTTCTTTCTCTTTGACAAAAATTTACGTGATATCTGGCCTAAATTTGAATAATCCAACGTTATTTCTGACTAGCTTGCTATGGTTTTTTCAAAATAGTTTTTTTTCAGACATGGCTCCGTCATCAAACAAGGTGGGAAAGGCTATCAAGGCCAAGAAAGCTGTAGTTAAGGGAAACAAGACCAACGTTCGCAAGAATGTCCGTACCTCGGTTCATTTCAGACGCCCAAAAACCCTCGAGACCGCCAGAGCTCCTAGGTATTCATCAAGCAACAAGTTTTCCTCATTAACTTTCCTTTTATAGATTTGCTCGCAAGTCTGCTCCAGCCAGAAACAAGCTCGACAGCTACGCCGTCATCAAGGCACCACATACCACTGAGAGCTCGATGAAGAAAATCGAAGACCACAACACTCTCGTTTTCATGGTTGACGAGAGAGCTAACAAGCATCACATCAGAAAGGCTGTTCTTGCCCTCTATAACGTCAAGGCTGTCAAGGTTAATTTTTTTTTCGGCACGGCTAATATTTTTAGCTGTTTTTGCAGATCAACACTCTCATCACTCCGCTCCAGGAAAAGAAGGCGTTCGTGCGATTGACTTCTGATTATGATGCCCTTGATGTAGCCAACAAGATTGGATTCATCTAAATCTTATTGTTGTTCTGTGTTCGTTACCGTTATGATGAAGATATTCATTGAAGTCTCTTGGTTTTTAAGCTCAGCTTCTATTATAAATGCAGGGAATCGAGAAAATGAGTTAGACCGTAATTTGCAGCTCTTATACACCTTTCGCACCGTTGAATATAATCTAGAATTGTACCACGAAACTAAGTCGTTAAACCGCATCTTTGCTTGTTTGTGTATGGTAATTTTGTTCCAAAATGCAAAGAAATCGGCCAGAAGTTTGTGATCAAACACGCCGTCACTGATGTTCTCAAACTGGAACACCACTACTCGCATAACAGTGGGAATGAAACTTCCAGTGATCAAATAATAATCTGCTTCTGAATGAGCTTAACTTTCGCACACTCCTTTGTTTACGAGAACCTGACAAATCCGAAGACGACTTTTCTCTTCCAAGCTCTTTTTTACTGAATCCCTCCGAAAGAATTGGTTTACGACTACCAATGAGATATAAGAGGGCTATAAAATTATCTGAAAGTCAAAACAATGCGATTTGGAAAGAAGAGAAAATATAGTTTAGTTCAAGTAAACCTTGGTTCTCCTGGCACAGGAAAGAAATGAAACGTAGAATCTTGGAAAAAGAGACAATTGCACAAAATTGATATGGATTGGTCAATCATTTTTGAACAATAAGAACATTACTACTGAGTGCCAAGTGAAAATGACTATAATGAATCATGATTTCAGTTTTTCCTTACACCTGCTTTTTATCGCTTTTCTTTGCGAATTTCAATTAATCCGAAAAATCGGAAATGGAATTGAATGGCTTTGACCCACAGCACTCTCAAAGCTACCTTGAACTTATTCAGGAAGAATCTTCGATTACGGAAAGGACTGTTGATGGAATTCTGAAGTTAGACGCCTTATTGTAAGCACAACTCGGAATATGCAAGTCTCCGTGTTTTCCCGGGGGTCAAACGAGAGGGGGCCATCTCTCGTATTACTTTGTGGGTCTACAAGCGCTGTTAATTTTGACAGTCCGGGAGTCTTTCAACAAACAGATGACGATAAAGTTTTTTACTATTGTATTTTTTTGTTCATGAGCAAGCGCGCCCCACTAGACTCAGTTCATTTTTTGGAAAAATTTTTTTCAGTTTCGCCAAATGAGTTTTTTGGATATATTTCCGATTTTCGCTGAAAAAACACCAATTCCTGTTATTTTTCGACTGTTATCAATTGAAATATGCATTTCTCGATTGAAAATGACACTTTCAGCCCTCACTTCGACCTAAATCTGGTCAAAAACCTAGAAAAAAAGAAAAATTTTCCATTCAAAAATTTTACTTTTTTCGGTGAAAAAATCTTTAGAATAGGTGTTTTTCTTGCGAAAACCGGAAGATTCACCAAAAAAACTTCATTCGGCGAAAGTGAGAAAAATTGAAGTACTGAGTCTAGTGGGGCGCGCTTGCTCACGAACAAAAATAAACAATAGCTTTATAATTAAAACAAATACAAGATTATAAAACAGCGAATGATCAAATGCGAGTTATGGTGAATTAAATTGTTGAGATTGTTGAGGTTGTTGGCAATATCTGAGCAGTTAACCATGTTCGTTTAAGAAGTCATTCGCTGGAGTTCCTGCAACGTCGTGTTTAGGGAATTTCTTACGAATACCACATACGCACAACTTTTCTCCTTCATGGATGCGGTAGAAACTGAGAAAAGCACTGTAACATTCTTTAATTCTTGACGAATCTATTCCGACTTTTTCGAAAACTTCGTTATCGTTTTCGAATTCTCTAATTAAATCAGCTAATGATAAAATTTGATACTTCTTCAATTGCTCTGCTTCGTAATTCATACCGAAGAGTGCAAAGAATCTAAAACCGAATCAATTTTTACATTTTACTGAAACCTCACAAATCTCAATCACCTCTCTACACTGTCATTTGTTCCGACGCTGATCGAGTTGATACTTTGATAACGAACTGGGGCCAATTGTTTCTGAGTTTCAATTGCGTCGCGAGCGAGAAATTTCACAACCTTGCGGTATTCTTCTTCTGAGAGCTAAAATAATAATTATGAACACAACTTAACAAACTAGTGGAACAATCTCAAAAAGGTTTCAAAGACGTACTTGAATTGATTTAAAGGAGAAATGGGACTGGCGGCTTCGTTTGGAGGAAGATGGCTGATTTTCATATGCGTAATCCATGTGTTTGGGCTTCGGAGTACACCCGTGAATTCTTCTTGTGTATTCAGTAGATTTTGGCACAGCGTCAACTGCATCTATCGACATATCTATGTCGCTCGCCCCTCGTTTTCGATGATTAGAGGTAGATGGGAGCATCTACAAAGTGTAAAATTATTATAACATATGAAATGAGCATATCAAGAAATAGTAAAATTCTATATGAGAGTAGAATAATCTTTGAAAAAATCAATCAGGAACTGCTTCCATATTTTTCATATTGAATTACTTGTTTCAAACCAATTTCGACTGAATATTACGACATATTCTGACCTGATTCAAGTTAGTTCTGCTGAACATAAGCTCAGGTGGTCTATATGCTTTTGGTCGTTGACGCAGGGCTGATGGTACTTTTCCAATCTTCGGAGTGACGTTAGACGATGTCTTGAAAGAAGAGTTCTCGGGAAAATGAAACTCCTCAACTTTGTCACAGAAATTCTTCAAATCTCGCTTCGGATAACCGCAGATTCGAATGTCTTCGATGACAGCATGAGCAATATCGTTCCTGAGAAATGAAAAATATGATTGGAAATAGCAGTGTACTGCAAATCAATCAAGCAAGACATCTTTGTCTCTTCAATGATTCCTTCGAAAATGAATATTACTTTTTAAATACGAGTTTTTTCGTAACTTCTCCCTACAATATCACTGCTTCAAACCATAGCTTTACTTCTTATTAGTTTTGACAGTTTCCTAGTCCACGGCCGCACTCACCTATTTTCATCTTCAAGGAAAACCGCGAGACACATTCTCTTTCTTTTGTCTTCAATTGTCATGCAATTCTTCTGACACTTGAAAACCAAATCGAATTCCACTCCAATGGTTCCAGGGTCAAGTTTAGAGAAAAATTGATATCCTGTAAACCATAACTTCTAATAGGGTAGAACCTTTAAAAAATTTAATACACTATTTGTGAACATACTATCAAATAAAAAAGTATTCCTCTTCCTTAACCTTACCTTTTGGGTAAGCCTCATTCCACACTCCGCATTGCCAAGTGAGATCGGATTTAATATAAAAAAACGACTCGCGAGGTGTCTCTACTTCTTCATCAATATGATTTAAGCATTTCTGAACGTCTGTTGCTGGATGAGAAATTGCATGCTCGACGTCCTCTTTGTTGATGTAATGAACGAACTAAAACAAAAGTTGAATAACATCAGTTTCAAAATAACCAGTTGAACTCAATTTCCACGACTTACTCTAACTCGCAGCCATAACTGCTTCGTATTATACTGTGAGTTTACTTTCCATTTCAACACAATCGGTACTCTGCTATTCATTCTAGCCCACAAGTGTTTTCCATTATCATCAGTTTCTAAGTAAGCAAGATCAGAAACTTTTGCGACCCGTTCTTCCGCGACTCTGATGTTCATTCCTTCTTTCTCCTCTTCACATTTTTTTTGTTCTGCCTCGTCGATGGAACTGAAAATTGTATTGTATAGAGTTAACACGTTGATGACTGACTTAGAGAGTATTTCTTGACTAACGAGCTCGTAGTCCATTGATGGCATATTCAATGACTCTTCTCCAGGTGTTTGACCTCGCGGGTTCATATCAAGTTCAGGCTTCTCTTCAATAGGTTCCAGCTCCTCCAATCGTTTTCTCTGATTTCGCTGAAACACGCCAATAATGAAATCATTACTTGTTACCTGGCAAACCATTTCTTGCTCTTCAGGAGTACGATCGCGGAGATATTCAATTTTTTGAGAACCACAAGTGATTTGAGAGAGTGTTGTGCTCTGAAGATATCCTTTTAATGAATCAAGCAGGTTTATCAGGGATACTGTATTAGAAACGACAAGAAAAAAACTCGGTACTATTTAATTAAAGCTTGACTCGCCGAAACAATGGATTCGTTGAGAAGAATAGAATCATTATCTTCGTAGAAGAAGTCTCGCGATAAATTCAAGTCGGTCATTTTCTTTTCCATCACCTCTCGAGAAGAACTTCTAGAAAAATAAAATCTATAACGAAAGCCAATTATATGGCATACTTGTCATGGATCCTCGGAGTGCGTCTTTTCAGTCCGGGTTGGCGGGCTGATCCGAAATAAGAAGTAGATGGACCAGAACCGTCTCTTTCGCCCGTTTTCTCGTTTCCCAGAATATCATGAAAAACCCGAAGTATTCTGAAAGATTCCCATTTCGGCCATAATATTTTAACAGTGTACCTACCTTGGACTTTTACCTATTTCTTTTGTGAGAAGATCTTCCGAATTCTGACTCAAAAGCGGAGTGAACTGACCATCCTGAACATTTTTTAAATAATTGTGTTTATTTTCATCACTCTCACAATAATTTTTTGGAACGTTCCTTGGCTCATTTCCTGCGTTGTGTTCCCTTCTATCTCTTGAGAGTCGGCAACTCTTCCTTCTAAAGCACAAACAATAAGGACTCCTAAATCTCATGGTAGCTACTCACGGCGAAGCAAGTCGCTTAATTGAGAATCTGGCGCATCCATTCTGCTGTCATCAAAACGTGAGATGAACCTGAATTATTCAATATACTTCTGAGGACGAATATAGCAGTTGTAGAATGCACTTTTTTCGCGATTTACTATTATAATACACCGCTTTCAAAAATAGTGAATGGCTTTTGAAAAATAGACGTAAGGCCCCGCCCACAAAACGAACAGTACTGTAATCTTCCGTGTGAGACTCGCGCCACATTCTGAATGTCCCTTTAACTCAAAGTTATCCAATTTTTTTGCATTCATGTTCTTTGTTACGAAAAGCTCACTTTTCACTTGAAAATTCTTTGAATAATAAATTTCAGCATAATGTCAGACAGCCAAGGAAAACGATTCAACGGTAATCATGGTCCGCCTCGAGTTGGACGAGAGGAACGGAATGGGTCAGTTCATTTTTAAAGTGAGAAATTACCAGAAGTGTTTTTCCAGGTTCAAGAATGCTCGTATCTTGCCAGTGAAAGTTGATGAGGGACAGCGAGCAATTTACAAGCGCGAAGCGAACGAAATTCTTAGGAAATTTTTTGAGAGCGGACACCAAAATACGACGCTTCCGGCAATGCTTAGAGATCAAAGAAAAATTATGCACGAAGTAGCTCAGCAGAATGGTCTTGTCACGAGAAGCATAGGAAAAGAGCCGAATAGATATATGATTTTATCTATACGGGAGAATCGACTCACAAGATCCTCGCTTATCTACACAGAGCCGATCGCTCCTACCGCTCATGTTCTTTCTGCTCTTACTGGCTTCATAGCGGATAATCCAGTCACGAGAGAAGAAATGGACAATTTCCTGATCGAAAGCAATACTAAGAAACATAAATCGGAAAATGGTTCATTGAGAGGTAAAACTGGTATCCCACCGAAAGCCTGTTGCCCAAAAGACCTGCAAAAAGTCAAGTAAGTTACAGAAGTCGAAAGTACAACTCCTGAATTTGTTTTCAGAGAGCAACTACCAGCATCGAAGTACAAAGAACGTGTTTTAAAGTCCATCGATTCGGATAATATTGTCATTATCAGTGGCGGAACTGGATGTGGAAAAACAACGCAAGTGCCTCAATTCATTCTAGAAGACGCTCATGATAAGAAAAAACACGTTAGAATCATGGTTACTCAGCCACGACGTATCGCAGCAATTTCGATTTCGGAACGTGTAGCCAGAGAGCGTGGCGAAAGACTTGGAGACACTGTCGGCTACCATGTTCGTCTAGAAAAGAGGTTGTTTGATAATAATAACAATTCATTTTTCTAATGAAATTATGTCAGGAATAGTGAGAAGACACTACTCACGTACTGCACGGTGGGTGTACTCCTTCGTATGCTCACCGCGGATCCACTGGCAACAGGAATAACGCACATCGTCATGGATGAAATTCATGAAAGGGAAATCAACACAGATTTTTCACTCATCGCTTTGCGAGAGTGCATGAAAAAAAGACCGGATCTGAAATTGATTCTCATGTCTGCTACCATTGAGGGAAATATGCAACTCTTTTCGAAATACTTTGAAAATGTCGATATTATCCGTATTGAATCTCGAACATTCGATGTAAAAGTTTTCTACCTTGATCAAATTCTTGCAATGTCGGGCTATCAACCTCTCGAAAGCCAAATGGTCTTCTACCCTCCGTTCGATTTCGATTTCGAACATTGGGGTCAAGAAATCAAATCTGCAAAAGAAAACAAGCGTAACGAATTGACGAGGAAAGAAGTTTTTACTGAACAGTCAGCAGAGGAGTGTAGTCAATTCATATTTGAAAACGCGTATGATCCAACTGCTTGGTAGGGTTTTTTCTAATCTGAATTGTACGCAGAACATTTTCAGTGAGTCAACCGAACCCACATGTCTCGATAGTTCACAAATCAATTTCACAAATCAGGAAATAGTTTCCAACTGTGTGACGAATACTTCAAAGGAATGGGTTTCTGGCTCATACAGCACTCCAGATGGCGATATAATTCTAGAGCGTACCATGAACAGCTTTATGGATGTTGCTGGTGCATCTGACATCCGCCCAATAATAACAGTTGAGTTTTACCCATATCACCGCGAATCCGTTTTTGTGAATGGAGTGCGCTGACCAAAACCAGTCAGCGAGGGCATTGCTCCCACAAAAACAGATTTTGATTCAATTCCACTTGTTCACTCCCTTATTTTTTACTATCAGGAGCCAGCTGTCAAGACTCGCGATCTTCCAACACTGTCGCTTCCATTACAATCTTCCACAAATTCTGAACAGGTGCAAACACCATCTACATCGGGACTCTGCAAATTTTCTACAGATGAATTCGGTTTTGGAGTGAGTTGGAAAAAAAATCTCAATATTTCAAATGAATTTTAAGGAAAAGCGTAATACTTTCACTCTTCTCGCTGAGAAGTTCAAAGAAGATTTATTAACGACATTGCCTGGAAGAACTTTATATTATCATCCAAAGATGAATGATGTAGTCGATCGAACCGATTTCCAAAAGCTCCGCTTTGCGGAAAAGTATAACTTGTTTTATGGATCCAACGACGATAGTTCCATTGATCGTTTTCTGCTCGATCATGTCATCCGTTATCTTGCTGACAGTCCAGTCTTTGGTACTATTTTGGTGTTTCTTCCAGGATATGACGATATTCAAGTCATGATGACCATGGTAAGTGGAACATGTTATAAAAATAAAATCTAAGGACTGACAGATTCAAAAGTGGCGGAATAATCTAACAAACATGAAATACGTTAATGTGATTCCATTGCATTCACAGATCCACAACATCAACCACGGTGATATTTTCAAACCAGTAAATAACGACACACGCAAAATTGTAAGTTGTCCACGTCTTTTCGAAAGCTTTGTCTTTCTGATATATCAATCTAAGGGTATTATCTGTTCAGATTCTTGCTACCAACATCGCTGAAGCATCTATCACTATTGAAGATGTTATTTTCGTCGTAGACACTGGAAAAGTCAAAGAGAAATCTTACAACCACGATGCGAAATTGAATACCCTTGCTACAACAACGATCGCAAAAAGCAATGCTGAACAACGAGCCGGTAGAGCTGGACGTGTGACTAATGGATACTGTATTCGTCTTTATTCTGAAGAGAAATTCAATGCTATGCCCGAGACTCAGATGGCTGAGATGAAACGTGCTGCCATCTACGAAGTGACTCTTCATGCGAAATGTTTCGCTCCTAACAGGATGAAAATCGCAGATTTTCTAGCGTTGGCACCGGAGCCACCAGAGAAACGGTCAATAACTCAGTCAATGTCTTTCCTGGAACAACTTGGCGCTTTTTACACACCAAAAAAATATGCAGAGGGAGACGTTCTTGAAAAAACGTATGAGAGGATCGAAGAGGAACCTGAGTTGACCGATCTTGGAAAAATAATGGCTAGGCTTCCGTTAGACCCACAACTCTCCAGAATGTTATTGTTCGGCTTGGCACTTAAATGTCTCACCCCTGTAGTCAATTTGGTCGCTTTGTTGGCTTCGAGAGATCCATGTGAGTTCATTAGTCGCTTTTCATATTATTCCTAATGTGTTTCAGATATACTTCCATTGTCAGAAGAACGAGATAGACAGTCGAACAAAAAACATGATCTAGCCCAACAAGACTATTCCGATCACCTTATGTACATTCGTCTTTGTAGTGAATTCTGCTCGAAAACCAACACTAGTCAACAAAATTATTTCTGTCGGGAAAACTATCTCAACGCGAATACTATGAGAATGGTTAATGGAACTCGCCGCCAGTTGCTACAAGAGCTGGTACGAGCTAGTCTCATCAAAGCACCGTCTGACAGAGATATCATGACGATCCTCACTGATTCGGCATATAACAAAAATTCGGAAAGTTGGGCGATGGTTCAAGCAGCTATCGCAGCTGGATGTTATCCGTTCATTGGAGTTAGTTCTTCTGATTCATTATTGAAAAAAGTTCAAACATTGTAAGTCTTTTTTTTTTCAAAATTTAGAGTATTTTTGATTTTTCTCAGTAATGACCAACCAGCGGCACTGCATCCGTCATCAATGTTGAAAAAGCAAGTTCTGAAGTTAAACAAGCAGCTTGCATTTGAAAAAGGACGCCCTCGGCTCGAATATGTCGTGTTCCAAGAAATGTGCCTGTTGCCATCTGATAGAGCTCTCACAATGAAGACTGTAACCGCTATTCCCGCCTTGACTGCTTTAATGTTCACAGGCCCTATCAAGCTGAGCCAAAGTATTGTAGAAGAATTCAACCTGAGTGAGTTATTCAATTGAACAACAGTTTACTGGTTAGCTTGCGAAAATTTTAGTTAACGAAGAAGACGAGGAAGAAATAATCGAAGAGGAAGCTAAACGTAAAAGATCTCATCCAAGCACTCTGAACATGGATGAGTGGTACGGTGTCAAAGCTGATAGAAAGGTAATTGACAGAAACGAGTTCTTAAAAACTGGTAGTTTTATAGATACTGTGTTTGCTTCTTCGACTTCGCCACAAATTCATGCAGTTCTTCGTGAAAGGATTAGTCGATTCTTCTGTTTTTGGACTCGATACAACTTCTGACCAGAAGGTTCGTGCGTTTTACGAAATAAAACTCTCTCCATCCTTTTATTGAACGCCTGACTTTTGATTGTTAAGAAAATGTTGGAAGTTATTCGTCATTTGCTGGAATCCGGTCATCAGGATTGTTACTACTCTCCAGTTCAAATGCCAGGCTCAAACCCAAGGCCCGTACAAAACTACAACAATTCAACCTATAAGAAGACGCTATCCCACAAGGAAAAATCGCCTAAGGAGGTTGCATCTAAAAAAGTTGCATCGAAGAAAGTTAAAATGGAAAAGGCTTCGTTGGAAAAATTTCCATTAGAAAATGTTTCATTAGAAAAATTTGCAACGAAAAAAGGCGCAACAGAAAAGCTGCAGAAAGCAGTGAGTTCCATTACTATTGTTTCATGCGTTTCAAATATTTATTTTAGGCGAATGCTATTGGTTTCGACATGCCACCTAAACCTAGTACTGATAAAACTCAGCCGTCACAAAATCAAGTTCAAAACGGTTCCACATTTCATCAATATTTCCCATTTGCTCCATCCAAAGCTACGAACGGGAACTCGAATACATTGATGTCGTATAATTATTCACCTGCAAACGCTTATCACAAAGCCAATGCAAATCAGAACTTGCGCAACAGCTCGATTCAGAACCAGGCTTACGCTCTGTCCCCTTCCGGACAGCCAGATTCTCAAAGCTATCAGAGAAAAAAGAACAGTGGAACACATACCCAACGTCGGACAATGGACCAAAACAACCTGTCATACCCCAATTCGCATCCGCACGCTTCGTCTTCATTCGGTGGTTTTCCAACATGTGGTGACAGAGGTAGAGGGGTGCGATATAATAGAGGCACCCAAAACAATTTTCAGCCTAAGCTACCCACTGAAAATTCAGCAGCTGAGTAGTGTTTTAAATGTTCATAATGTTTTATGATTTTATTCCTCTTGTTTTCATTTCACGGGCACTATATACGATGTTTTTTTTCAAAACTCCAACCTGTGCAATCTGAAACTCGTTCATGTAAACCTCTCCCATGTTTTTGTTGTCGATTTCCTGAAGCATTTCAAATGTTATATTCTTGTTCCCCTATTTCCCCAAGTGGTGAAATTTCCATTTGTTGCAGAGTTATGTTGTATTTTTTCACAACATCTTCGCTAATGTACGTGTATACTTCTAGTTATATATGTCATCCAACAAAACTCCTGTTATCTGAAATAAACCCTCGTTTGAATGCTGTTAGCTGTCTGGAAGCAGATTTGAATATTTGATTAGAATAATCGATTTTCACAATTTTTTAGATTACAGTTTTTGATGCATGACATAGGGAATTATCAGCTTCTTGATTCGCTCACTTCCAATGATAATGTATATTCGGATTGTGAAGTTTTCGAAGCAATAGATAAGTCAGCGCATAAACAAGTGTGATATACAGCTAGGAGTTTTTGAGAAAAGTATGGTTTCAGGTAATTCTTAAAGTGAGCAGAGATGCTAGAAGTGGACTCCGGGAAATGCAAATTCATTCTGTACTTTCTCATAAATTCATAGTGACTCTTCTTGAATCATTCAAAACCGAAACTCTTCGTAACGTTATGATTTTCGAAAAGTACCCACGTGATTTGCAAGAGCTTTACACAGATGAGCCATTTGAATCTCATCGAGTTCAGAACTTTATGAAACAGTTGATGATGGGGCTCCAATATATTCACGAGCAGAAAATAATCCATAGAGATATTAAGGTATCACTCAATTGCTGTCCCAATTTTTAAAAAAGTCACTTTTCAGCCAGCCAATATTATGGTAGCTGACGATGATACTCTAAAAATTGGAGATTTCGGATTGGCTTGTTTCTCTGAACCATCCGTTTCTGCCACCCCGGATTGTGTCACGTTATGGTACCGTCCCATTGAAATCTTACTGGAATGCAAGAATCACACAACCGCAATTGATATATGGTCGGCAGGATGTGTTATGGCTGAACTGTATAGAAGACGTCCTATTTTTGAAGGAGAAGGGCAAATCAGTATGGTGGGGAATCAAAATTGAATATATGTTGTTCCATTTGAATGGTTTTTAGATTAATAAGATTATCAAAGTTCTTGGAAAGCCAACACTCGAAGAATGGCCAACAATGAATGAACTTCCAGCAATGAAAAATATTGAACTGAATGGACCAACTTCGACAAAATTCGAGGATGCTATTCCAAATGCTTCAGAAAAGGCTTTGGACATTATTCGGAATATGATAAAGTTCGATCCAGCCAGCCGATTTTCAGCAGAACTAGTTCTTCAACATGAATACTTTAATGGTGATGACACGTCGAAAAAAAATAATTATGATCCAGATTTTCCATAAGATGCATATTTGCAAACGAATGAATGTGTTATTCTGAAACAAAATTAAATGTGTGTCCTCAACTATCAATACTTTCCTTATTGTTCAAGGGAAACACACGTTAAAAAAAATAAGCAGTACGAACAGTTTTAAAGAATCTGGGTGGTTGAAGTTCGAATAGTGAAAATCGTAGTGATTTTTTCATTAAATAAAAAGATTCGAGAAACATTGTCACCATAAAAATCCGTCCCAAACAGTTCTTATATTCATGTAGAGGAACATTATCCCTATTGGATCCACCTCTATATCATGCATGACTAACGTAGATAATTCACTATACAGATAATTGTTTCTCAGAAAATGAACTTGTATCTTCTTGACTTTATTGGCAGTTGCGACAAGGGATAGACCCCTTCCTACAAATCAGCATGAGCGAGCGAAAGAAGAATCTGAAATTGTATCTTCTTAGTCCTTATTGGCAGTTGCGACAAGGGATAGACCGAGTACGGTGAGCCCTTCCTACAAATCAGCATGAGCGAGCGAAAGAAGAATCTGGAATTGTATCTTCTTAGTCCTTATTGGCAGTTGCGACAAGGGATAGACCGAGTACGGTGAGCCCTTCCTAAAAATCAGCATGAGCGAGCGAAAGAAGAATCTGAAATTGTATCTTCTTAGTCCTTATTGGCAGTTGCGACAAGGGATAGACCGAGTACGGTGAGCCCTTCCTACAAATCAGCATGAGCGAGCGAAAGAAGAATCTGGAATTGTATCTTCTTAGTCCTTATTGGCAGTTGCGACAAGGGATAGACCGAGTACGGTGAGCCCTTCCTAAAAATCAGCATGAGCGAGCGAAAGAAGAATCTGAAATTGTATCTTCTTAGTCCTTATTGGCAGTTGCGACAAGGGATAGACCGAGTACGGTGAGCCCTTCCTAAAAATCAGCATGAGCGAGCGAAAGAAGAATCTGGAATTGTATCTTCTTAGTCCTTATTGGCAGTTGCGACAAGGGATAGACCGAGTACGGTGAGCCCTTCCTACAAATCAGCATGAGCGAGCGAAAGAAGAATCTGAAATTGTATCTTCTTAGTCCTTATTGGCAGTTGCGACAAGGGATAGACCGAGTACGGTGAGCCCTTCCTACAAATCAGCATGAGCGAGCGAAAGAAGAATTTGGTATCTTCTTAGTCCTTATTGGCAGTTGCGACAAGGGATAGACCGAGTACGGTGAGCCCTTCCTAAAAATCAGCATGAGCGAGCGAAAGAAGAATCTGAAATTGTATCTTCTTAGTCCTTATTGGCAGTTGCGACAAGGGATAGACCGAGTACGGTGAGCCCTTCCTACAAATCAGCATGAGCGAGCGAAAGAAGAATTTAGTATCTTCTTAGTCCTTATTGGCAGTTGCGACAAGGGATAGACCGAGTACGGTGAGCCCTTCCTAAAAATCAGCATGAGCGAGCGAAAGAAGAATCTGAAATTGTATCTTCTTAGTCCTTATTGGCAGTTGCGACAAGGGATAGACCGAGTACGGTGAGCCCTTCCTACAAATCAGCATGAGCGAGCGAAAGAAGAATCTGAAATTGTATCTTCTTAGTCCTTATTGGCAGTTGCGACAAGGGATAGACCGAGTACGGTGAGCCCTTCCTAAAAATCAGCATGAGCGAGCGAAAGAAGAATCTGGAATTGTATCTTCTTAGTCCTTATTGGCAGTTGCGACAAGGGATAGACCGAGTACGGTGAGCCCTTCCTACAAATCAGCATGAGCGAGCGAAAGAAGAATCTGAAATTGTATCTTCTTAGTCCTTATTGGCAGTTGCGACAAGGGATAGACCGAGTACGGTGAGCCCTTCCTACAAATCAGCATGAGCGAGCGAAAGAAGAATCTGAAATTGTATCTTCTTAGTCCTTATTGGCAGTTGCGACAAGGGATAGACCGAGTACGGTGAGCCCTTCCTACAAATCAGCATGAGCGAGCGAAAGAAGAATTTGGTATCTTCTTAGTCCTTATTGGCAGTTGCGACAAGGGATAGACCGAGTACGGTGAGCCCTTCCTACAAATCAGCATGAGCGAGCGAAAGAAGAATTCGGTATCTTCTTAGTCCTTATTGGCAATTGCGACAAGGGATAGGCCGAGTACGGTGAGCCCTTCCTACAAATCAGCATGAGCGAGCGAAAGAAGAATTTGGTATCTTCTTACTATTAGTCCTTATTGGCAGTTGCGACAAGGGATAGACCGAGTACGGTGAGCCCTTCCTACAAATCAGCATGAGCGAGCGAAAGAAGAATTTGGTATCTTCTTAGTCCTTATTGGCAGTTGCGACAAGGGATAGACCGAGTACGGTGAGCCCTTCCTACAAATCAGCATGAGCGAGCGAAAGAAGAATCTGAAATTGTATCTTCTTAGTCCTTATTGGCAGTTGCGACAAGGGATAGACCGAGTACGGTGAGCCCTTCCTAAAAATCAGCATGAGCGAGCGAAAGAAGAATCTGAAATTGTATCTTCTTAGTCCTTATTGGCAGTTGCGACAAGGGATAGACCGAGTACGGTGAGCCCTTCCTACAAATCAGCATGAGCGAGCGAAAGAAGAATTTGGTATCTTCTTAGTCCTTATTGGCAATTGCGACAAGGGATAGGCCGAGTACGGTGAGCCCTTCCTACAAATCAGCATGAGCGAGCGAAAGAAGAATTTGGTATCTTCTAAGTCCTTATTGGCAGTTGCGACAAGGGATAGACCGAGTACGGTGAGCCCTTCCTACAAATCAGCATGAGCGAGCGAAAGAAGAATTTGGTATCTTCTTAGTCCTTATTGGCAGTTGCGACAAGGGATAGACCGAGTACGGTGAGCCCTTCCTACAAATCATCATGAGCGAGCGAAAGAAGAATTCGGTATCTTCTTAGTCCTTATTGGCAGTTGCGACAAGGGATAGACCGAGTACGGTGAGCCCTTCCTACAAATCAGCATGAGCGAGCGAAAGAAGAATTTGGTATCTTCTTAGTCCTTATTGGCAGTTGCGACAAGGGATAGACCGAGTACGGTGAGCCCTTCCTACAAATCAGCATGAGCGAGCGAAAGAAGAATCTGAAATTGTATCTTCTTAGTCCTTATTGGCAGTTGCGACAAGGGATAGACCGAGTACGGTGAGCCCTTCCTAAAAATCAGCATGAGCGAGCGAAAGAAGAATTTGGTATCTTCTTAGTCCTTATTGGCAATTGCGACAAGGGATAGGCCGAGTACGGTGAGCCCTTCCTACAAATCAGCATGAGCGAGCGAAAGAAGAATTTGGTATCTTCTAAGTCCTTATTGGCAGTTGCGACAAGGGATAGACCGAGTACGGTGAGCCCTTCCTACAAATCAGCATGAGCGAGCGAAAGAAGAATCTGAAATTGTATCTTCTTAGTCCTTATTGGCAGTTGCGACAAGGGATAGACCGAGTACGGTGAGCCCTTCCTAAAAATCAGCATGAGCGAGCGAAAGAAGAATCTGAAATTGTATCTTCTTAGTCCTTATTGGCAGTTGCGACAAGGGATAGACCGAGTACGGTGAGCCCTTCCTAAAAATCAGCATGAGCGAGCGAAAGAAGAATCTGAAATTGTATCTTCTTAGTCCTTATTGGCAGTTGCGACAAGGGATAGACCGAGTACGGTGAGCCCTTCCTAAAAATCAGCATGAGCGAGCGAAAGAAGAATCTGAAATTGTATCTTCTTAGTCCTTATTGGCAGTTGCGACAAGGGATAGACCGAGTACGGTGAGCCCTTCCTAAAAATCAGCATGAGCGAGCGAAAGAAGAATCTGAAATTGTATCTTCTTAGTCCTTATTGGCAGTTGCGACAAGGGATAGACCGAGTACGGTGAGCCCTTCCTACAAATCAGCATGAGCGAGCGAAAGAAGAATCTGGAATTGTATCTTCTTAGTCCTTATTGGCAGTTGCGACAAGGGATAGACCGAGTACGGTGAGCCCTTCCTAAAAATCAGCATGAGCGAGCGAAAGAAGAATCTGAAATTGTATCTTCTTAGTCCTTATTGGCAGTTGCGACAAGGGATAGACCGAGTACGGTGAGCCCTTCCTAAAAATCAGCATGAGCGAGCGAAAGAAGAATCTGGAATTGTATCTTCTTAGTCCTTATTGGCAGTTGCGACAAGGGATAGACCGAGTACGGTGAGCCCTTCCTACAAATCAGCATGAGCGAGCGAAAGAAGAATCTGAAATTGTATCTTCTTAGTCCTTATTGGCAGTTGCGACAAGGGATAGACCGAGTACGGTGAGCCCTTCCTACAAATCAGCATGAGCGAGCGAAAGAAGAATTTGGTATCTTCTTAGTCCTTATTGGCAGTTGCGACAAGGGATAGACCGAGTACGGTGAGCCCTTCCTAAAAATCAGCATGAGCGAGCGAAAGAAGAATCTGAAATTGTATCTTCTTAGTCCTTATTGGCAGTTGCGACAAGGGATAGACCGAGTACGGTGAGCCCTTCCTACAAATCAGCATGAGCGAGCGAAAGAAGAATCTGAAATTGTATCTTCTTAGTCCTTATTGGCAGTTGCGACAAGGGATAGACCGAGTACGGTGAGCCCTTCCTACAAATCAGCATGAGCGAGCGAAAGAAGAATTTAGTATCTTCTTAGTCCTTATTGGCAGTTGCGACAAGGGATAGACCGAGTACGGTGAGCCCTTCCTACAAATCAGCATGAGCGAGCGAAAGAAGAATCTGAAATTGTATCTTCTTAGTCCTTATTGGCAGTTGCGACAAGGGATAGACCGAGTACGGTGAGCCCTTCCTACAAATCAGCATGAGCGAGCGAAAGAAGAATCTGAAATTGTATCTTCTTAGTCCTTATTGGCAGTTGCGACAAGGGATAGACCGAGTACGGTGAGCCCTTCCTACAAATCAGCATGAGCGAGCGAAAGAAGAATTTGGTATCTTCTTAGTCCTTATTGGCAGTTGCGACAAGGGATAGACCGAGTACGGTGAGCCCTTCCTACAAATCAGCATGAGCGAGCGAAAGAAGAATTCGGTATCTTCTTAGTCCTTATTGGCAATTGCGACAAGGGATAGGCCGAGTACGGTGAGCCCTTCCTACAAATCAGCATGAGCGAGCGAAAGAAGAATTTGGTATCTTCTTACTATTAGTCCTTATTGGCAGTTGCGACAAGGGATAGACCGAGTACGGTGAGCCCTTCCTACAAATCAGCATGAGCGAGCGAAAGAAGAATTTGGTATCTTCTTAGTCCTTATTGGCAGTTGCGACAAGGGATAGACCGAGTACGGTGAGCCCTTCCTACAAATCAGCATGAGCGAGCGAAAGAAGAATCTGAAATTGTATCTTCTTAGTCCTTATTGGCAGTTGCGACAAGGGATAGACCGAGTACGGTGAGCCCTTCCTAAAAATCAGCATGAGCGAGCGAAAGAAGAATCTGAAATTGTATCTTCTTAGTCCTTATTGGCAGTTGCGACAAGGGATAGACCGAGTACGGTGAGCCCTTCCTACAAATCAGCATGAGCGAGCGAAAGAAGAATTTGGTATCTTCTTAGTCCTTATTGGCAATTGCGACAAGGGATAGGCCGAGTACGGTGAGCCCTTCCTACAAATCAGCATGAGCGAGCGAAAGAAGAATTTGGTATCTTCTAAGTCCTTATTGGCAGTTGCGACAAGGGATAGACCGAGTACGGTGAGCCCTTCCTACAAATCAGCATGAGCGAGCGAAAGAAGAATTTGGTATCTTCTTAGTCCTTATTGGCAGTTGCGACAAGGGATAGACCGAGTACGGTGAGCCCTTCCTACAAATCAGCATGAGCGAGCGAAAGAAGAATTCGGTATCTTCTTAGTCCTTATTGGCAGTTGCGACAAGGGATAGACCGAGTACGGTGAGCCCTTCCTACAAATCAGCATGAGCGAGCGAAAGAAGAATTTGGTATCTTCTTAGTCCTTATTGGCAGTTGCGACAAGGGATAGACCGAGTACGGTGAGCCCTTCCTACAAATCAGCATGAGCGAGCGAAAGAAGAATCTGAAATTGTATCTTCTTAGTCCTTATTGGCAGTTGCGACAAGGGATAGACCGAGTACGGTGAGCCCTTCCTAAAAATCAGCATGAGCGAGCGAAAGAAGAATTTGGTATCTTCTTAGTCCTTATTGGCAATTGCGACAAGGGATAGGCCGAGTACGGTGAGCCCTTCCTACAAATCAGCATGAGCGAGCGAAAGAAGAATTTGGTATCTTCTAAGTCCTTATTGGCAGTTGCGACAAGGGATAGACCGAGTACGGTGAGCCCTTCCTACAAATCAGCATGAGCGAGCGAAAGAAGAATCTGAAATTGTATCTTCTTAGTCCTTATTGGCAGTTGCGACAAGGGATAGACCGAGTACGGTGAGCCCTTCCTAAAAATCAGCATGAGCGAGCGAAAGAAGAATCTGAAATTGTATCTTCTTAGTCCTTATTGGCAGTTGCGACAAGGGATAGACCGAGTACGGTGAGCCCTTCCTAAAAATCAGCATGAGCGAGCGAAAGAAGAATCTGAAATTGTATCTTCTTAGTCCTTATTGGCAGTTGCGACAAGGGATAGACCGAGTACGGTGAGCCCTTCCTAAAAATCAGCATGAGCGAGCGAAAGAAGAATCTGAAATTGTATCTTCTTAGTCCTTATTGGCAGTTGCGACAAGGGATAGACCGAGTACGGTGAGCCCTTCCTACAAATCAGCATGAGCGAGCGAAAGAAGAATTTGGTATCTTCTTAGTCCTTATTGGCAATTGCGACAAGGGATAGGCCGAGTACGGTGAGCCCTTCCTACAAATCAGCATGAGCGAGCGAAAGAAGAATTTGGTATCTTCTTAGTCCTTATTGGCAATTGCGACAAGGGATAGGCCGAGTACGGTGAGCCCTTCCTACAAATCAGCATGAGCGAGCGAAAGAAGAATTTGGTATCTTCTTAGTCCTTATTGGCAGTTGCGACAAGGGATAGACCGAGTACGGTGAGCCCTTCCTACAAATCAGCATGAGCGAGCGAAAGAAGAATCTGAAATTGTATCTTCTTAGTCCTTATTGGCAGTTGCGACAAGGGATAGACCGAGTACGGTGAGCCCTTCCTAAAAATCAGCATGAGCGAGCGAAAGAAGAATCTGAAATTGTATCTTCTTAGTCCTTATTGGCAGTTGCGACAAGGGATAGGCCGAGTACGGTGAGCCCTTCCTACAAATCAGCATGAGCGAGCGAAAGAAGAATCTGAAATTGTATCTTCTTAGTCCTTATTGGCAGTTGCGACAAGGGATAGACCGAGTACGGTGAGCCCTTCCTAAAAATCAGCATGAGCGAGCGAAAGAAGAATCTGAAATTGTATCTTCTTAGTCCTTATTGGCAGTTGCGACAAGGGATAGACCGAGTACGGTGAGCCCTTCCTAAAAATCAGCATGAGCGAGCGAAAGAAGAATCTGAAATTGTATCTTCTTAGTCCTTATTGGCAGTTGCGACAAGGGATAGACCGAGTACGGTGAGCCCTTCCTTCAAATCAGCATGAGCGAGCAAAAGAAGAATTTGGTATCTTCTTGGTCCTTATTGGCAGTTGCGACAAGGGATAGACCGAGTACGGTACCTATTCATACCTATCCAGAGCAGTGGTGTTTCAACTATTTTCATCAATTCCGTCCACTTCGGGATGAGAAGACGTCTGCGAGGAACGAAGCTCTGTTTCGTTTCCTTTCGTTTCCTTCGTGCCAAGCCAGACCAGTAGGAGAGAGCATCAAGCCAGTAACTGAATAGTTTTTCAATTCCGATCAATGTATATGGCCAAAAAGTAGACCAGGAACAAATTACACGTCTAAATTAACATTGTGATTTTCGATTTTTCACGGTCCTCATTTTGAATATGTTACACGTTTCTGAATCAATTGTTTTTTGTAAAAATGTTCGCCCTGTTTCTGCTAGAATAAAAAATATGTGTCACGAACCAAATCGAGCACACTTAGATCACAGAAACCCTAGTTCCTTTTGACCAAAAAATCCAGCTTGCGTTTAAGGCTTGTCCAGAATGTAAGGGTTATAGGAAGATAAACGAATTATATAAGAACGGAGGGTTATAGGTTCTCTATAACCTTTTTTTTGAGTAAAAGAAGTTTTTGGAATTTATAATTTCGATTTCCTACAACCTTTACAACCTTTATGAACATAGCTCAATTTTTTTGTATAATCTCGCAATATATTTTTTGTCGTTTTAAACTATACTATAATTTTTTGAACAGAACTATTAAACAGAAATTCCATGTCTCGTTTTGTCTCGGACTCGTTTATCGTATTGAAAACCAAAATATTGCCTTATCAAGATTTCGGAACAAAACCCATAAAATTTGTTGAAAATCAAGCATTCCTTTTTATAAATGGAAAGATGTGACTATGATTCAAAGAGTTAAGCAAGCAATTCGATGCTTCAAGGCGTTGTAATTTTCCTGGCCATAACGATTGCAATTCATCATAATTTTCAGATTTGTTCTTGAACAATTGAAGGCTTTTGACATCATTTCAGTCGAACATATTGCATCTTTGAGATCTCCATCATTTACTTCGAAACCATCGTCTTCGTCAATTTTGTACCTGAAACTTCTTGATTCAAAAACTCTGGCCAAATAATGCGATCCATATTCTTCTGAGAATGTTTTTGCGAACCGGGCTAAGCTTTTGCAAACTGACAAAAAAATTTATAATGAAAATGTGATGTCAGTTTTCCTCATTCGATGATCTTATTTCTCTAGATTTGGTCAAAGTGTCCCATTCCATTTGAGAGATGATGTGAAAATTTACAATCCATCCTCTTTTCCTAACAAAAAGGTTCAATTTTGATTTGCTAAGTGTCACGTCAAACGAAAATCTGAAATTCGGAGTTCGCCAAAAAAACGATTTGCAAGGAGGAAAAAAATACAGACTCGAATAACTTTTGCTGATGTGACCGTCCAACTACATCTTCTTTTCTAACTCCAAAGCAATTAAAAATTGTGGCTGGGCGTTCGAAGAAAGAAGTGTCTAAATGTTGGTTTTCAAAATGTATTTTCATGCAGTTTCAGGTGAAAATGTAGTAGTTATTTTAGTAAATGAAGTAGTTGTCGTTGTCGTCGTAGTCAGTATCCCAAACGTCTTTTTTGAACTTTTTGTGAGCACTTGAATATATCTGAGACACCTCCTTCCCTTTTCGCAACACCTTTGGCCATTCTCGTAGTATGTAATTCCTAAACGTCTTCCCAAACTCAAAACTAAATAATTGGTATAGTATGGAAATACTATTCTGTACATTTGCCTTTCTCCCCCATTCTCTCTCCCCTCCTCGCTGTTCTATGTCTTCAGCCTCCTCTCGTTAATGGGGGGAAATATGGCTGCGTCTATCGTTGGCTGTGTCTCTTTCCATGGTACACTGCCTTCAACCATTCTCCATTTTTTCATCTCGTACACTATTGATTCCCACTAGCGGCCAGAAACTACAATGGCGACTTATATTGTAATTGAAATCTCTGAGAACGACAATGCGCTGGAAATTATGAACTTATTGGTAGGAATCAGAATTTGTGAACATTCAGAATATATCCATATATTTCTTTGAATTCAAGATGACACAAACAAAAGCTCGATTCACAATAACAAAGGAAATTGGTGAATATGCAGCAGAAAGAGAACAATTGAAGCGTGCCAAAACAGGAGAATCAAGTTCCACGAGTATGTCTTAAAGTTTAAATCCTACAGATTTGTAATATTTGATCACTTAAAAGTGTGAATTGGTTTCAGATCCAGAAACATCTACTCCTAGAAATTCTGGGGAGACGTCAGAGCCACCGAGAAAGAAATCATGTCCAAGTCAACCACCATCAGGAAATGAAGAACAAGGAAAAGAAAAAGATATTAGAAACAAATATCTACCTCAAACGGTCTCTACAAATAGTTTTGCTAATATCGTTCCAAAGTTAGAAGAACCAGAAGTTGCATTCGATGAATTAATTGGAGCAGGACCAGGTTGGCATGGAATTCAACCAACCCATCCATACGACTCACCAGTGCAGTACTCATCAATCTCTGAAATGATAAAGACCTCTCAAACCGAAACAGTTCCCAATAGTGCTATAAAAACACCAAATAAGCGACAGAATGATGCATTCACTTGTCAGATGTGTGGAGCTTTAATCAAAGCGTATCACCTGGATTACTATAAAAGGAGTAACCACGCAATTATTCACACAAATCTTCAAAGGTATTCAGCTTTTTGATTACTGCAGCTACTCTTCAAACAATCTTCTTTACAGATATCTCTGTCCTGTTGATAGTTGTGGTACTAAAACTCGTCATCGTTCGAATATGGTAGTCCATGCGAGAACTGCTCATGGATTAAAAGGAAAAGTTGACGTTAAAAATTGTCTTCTCCCGCATGAGGACGATGAACTCAAACAGACAGTAATCAACTGTTTTCCTGAAATGGAAGCAACGATTCGAAGTATGCAAGAACGAGAGAGAAAGAAGCTTCAAGAGTACATGCAAGAATTAGAAAACGGGATGATAGTAGAAAGTGATGATGAGCCTTAATAGAAGATGATCCTTTACCTATACTTATTACTGATTCTCATTCTCAATGAACGTTTACTTTTTTATTTGGTTTCAAGTTTCAGCTTAGAAGAATAGTGTTTCGAAACCCAAGCGTTGGATAGTCAAACTGTAACAAACTCCTTTCCACGAAATCCACAAAATTGTTAGTTAACACAGATGTGCTATTTCCTTGGATTCCTTATATCATCATATAGCGCCTAGACTATCTGGTGCCCAATAATTCATAAAACTCTGCGGGGAGTTGTGACGTCTTATAATCGAACACTCAAGAATCCAGAAATGCTTTTTTATCGTTTATCTCAAGGATGCTCACGAGACAACTATTTCTTTAAACATTTCAGATAGTTTTCTGGAAAACAAATAAACAGTAAACACATTCAAGAATGTGTCGATTTCCATGTCTATCCACATTCTCGTAAAGATGAGAAACGCATTAGAGAGTTGGTTGTGACAGGCTGCTCCATCGGTCGCATCGTCCCCGGAGACCCTCTTCTCCAACGTCTTCTTTTTCTTTTTTTGCTATAGAAAGTCTTCAAAATCTTGGATACGCTTTGTTTCCCGAAGCGCTTCTTCTCCTGTTCTACTTTTCAATCGTCTTCTTTTTCGTCTTCCTCGGCTTTGTCGTCTTTGTGCAACTGACGTAGAGAGGTGAAACTTTGAGAAAAGGGGGCGGGGTCAAAAAGAAGTGAGCAGCGGAGGAAGAAGAAAAGTTATGGCCACGTCAATCGGAAGAAACGAGTTGTCGAGAGCAGGTCCCCCAATTTTATGCTTTTTCCTTTACTTTTTTTCCGAATTGTACATCCATAAATAACAACGAAAACTATCTTAATGTATACTTGAACAAGTGGAGCACTTTAGTATCTCCTACTTGGAGTATCAAAGATCGAACACTCCCAAAACTCTAATCTATATTGGTATGAAACTGTTCTATAGCCTAGTTTTATGTGTTGAAACCATCAGAGCCTATGGTCAAATTTTGTTACATCTATTTCACGCTTGAAAGCTATAATCTAGAATTTCGAACTTTTGAAAATTTTCGATTCGAATTCTTTGTTTTGCTTGGAAAAAGCAGTGGGAAATTTGTTGTCTCCTAAAGCTTTCTCAGTGAGTCATTGTAAGAAGCTGAGTATTTTCACAGGTGGCCATGTCATTGGTACCAGGCAATTCGCCGTATACAGAGGAGACATATATCCACCTTGAATATTTTTCAAATGCTAGTAGTTGTACCACTTGAACAAGAGTAATGTATTTAAACTGTTGTAATCTTACTCATCGTCAATTGGCATTACACTATTTGACATCTATCAGCATAACTGAAGGGCGAATCGTTAATAGGTGTTGGGTACATAGTTAATAGATTTTCAAATGTTGAAAGTTCAAATAAAGTATACACACCGAGTTAAAGCTTTCAGTGTACATTCTTATGAGATACTGAAGACTATTACTACTTGAATTAGTTTGAGAAAAGCTGTCGTATCCGTGAAATTCCCACCACATTATCCCTTCAAGTGCCATTCTTTTCTTCTTTTTCTCTTTTCGTTCAGCTCATTTCATTCTCTCATCTTCTTTTTTTTTATTTCATGAACTTTCACTCTTATCGCGATTCCTGACTCTTCAACACGTGAATAGACATCATTTGATGCTCCTGATCACTTTGCAGTCTCAACATCCAAGTAAATATAGATCTTTGAGATAATAGGGATAACTGTTATCATTTTTTCAACTCGGAAGTATCAATTGCTTTTGTTGTTGTAATAGTTTCTATCCGTGTCTTCCGCCTTCTGCTCCCTACCATGAGCATCTCGCTCCCACTATTCTTAGCTTCTCTAGGTCTCTTTTTATTGGTGATATCATCAAAATCAAACCGCGCAATTTGTGCTTCTTCAAAGTCACAATGAAGAAGAAACCAACTCGGTATGAATGAAAGGGGAGAGGCTAGGAGATAAATATTTATGCAGCTTGGCAAACAGTTCACATTTCGTCCACCTCCACTCGACCATTTCGCCTTTATTTCGGTCAGTATTACTTGTTTTCTTGCCGATTTTTGTTTAGTATGCAGAGTATCTTCATATAATAACCACGATAAGCTTCGCTCTTAACTCCCTCATTGAAAACTTTCTGATAACCTTGTGATTCCACATATGCATCGTTCCAAGAGATCATAAATGACACCCGGATTTATCATAATGATTTGCATCAGAACAGAAAGACACGTTGCTGAATGTTATGAGTTTATTGTTTCATATAACGGTTTCGATTCAACTCTTTATTTCAACCCTCGAAGGCATCAACATTTCTCCAGTTTTTCTCAAAAGTTTTGAGATAAAATTCATTTTTACAATATTATTTCGTATTCTTTCGAGTTTACAATTGTAAAAACGAAATGCACCATCGTGCCTGTTTGGAAGTTGTTTGTTCTCCATTTCTCTATTACCGTACTTTTTCAAGGCACATGCGCTCACCAGCTTCTGGGTGACACTTTTGAATTGAAAAAACATGTCAAAATAATTATTTTTCATTTTCTAAATCGAAATTCTTTGCTTTTTGTTCGATTTTTCTCAGCTGAAAATTTCTTCACTTGTCTCAGAATCAAGATACTATCAAAGCATTTGAGCTTTGTTCTTCATAGAAAAAAACCAGACGATTATTTTTCTGCTCACCGACATTCACTGTTTATGTTTTCTGTTCAAACTTGGATTCTAGCGTGTATGTGTGCTCGTTCGCCCGCGCACGCCGAAATTCGACACTCGGCTCGGTGAGATGAAATCGAATTACACCTCAAAGAAACATATCTTCTTTTTGAGTAACGCATTGTGGTAGCCACTTAAAATAGTGAACAGGCATACAAAAGTCGAAAAAGTATTGGCAAAATTTAATATAAGCTGGAAACTATTACTATTAGCCATACTTTAGGTTCCTTCACTTTTATAGAGTCATTTTGAAAGTAATAGTCAATAGATTTTGGATTATACTTGATAATCGTCAACAACATTTTCCTATTAAAAAGGCCGAACTCCGATTTGTAGTTATGTACTTTCGGTTAAAAGTACATATATACTATGCAGCACCTATAAGTGATTTCCATTTGAAGATAATAATGAGTGAGAAAAAAAGATGACTGGGTTCACGGTACCTGGTGTGAGAGATATGGTTCGATTGAAAATGGGCTTGGTAGACGTGGAGGTAAATCATAGGGTCTCTAAAATGTTTTGAGTTCTTTCTCCGTAACAAGTAAACTTAGAGCAACTGCTCCGACTTTTCATGCTCCTCCTCTGCCCGTCCTTCCGACAACTTTTAGTGTCTCCTCCTCCTCTTCCTTCCCTCTTTTACTCCTCTTCGGCTGCTCTCCACTCTGTCCACTGGACCCCACCAGCCCCTATTTTCTTTTTCACTATGAATTTTTGATTCCCTCACTTCTCCCATTTTTACTTCTTCTTCATATTTGTAATTTTATTATTTGAGCTCCAGCATCTCATTAAAAGTCTAATTCAGGCATTCTTCTGGATGCGCCGGGTCAAAACCACTGATCTTCTTTGATTGTCTCATCAACCAACAACGTCAAAATGACCCATTCCGTGTGAGTTCTAACATTATTATGTCAACGAAACTACAAATAAACAAAAAAAAACAACCCTCTGGATAAACAGATGTGGCTCTTTAGTTGGACATAATCAGAGAGAAATTCAAAAACTTGAGAAAAAATATGGATGGAAAAAAAGAGAATAGTATAAAAAGAAAATATCTGTGAGAATGAGGATATTTCAAAAATTGATTTGCTTAGGATTGTATGCAATAAAGTTAACTAATTTCTACAAAGAAGTTCGAAGGATTAATAGGTATGACCTCATTAATCAAATTCGTTTTTAACAAACCCAGAACAGCCGAGAAACAAAAACTTTTATTACACTTATCAGTTTTGAGAACTAATTATGCGTAGGCTCTTTTTATTCTACCTTCCCTAAAGGCTCTTCTAATTTACTCAGTTACGAAAAAACGAAAGCGAAAGAAAGTTGGTTCAGTTTGAGAGAAGCGCAATGAGAATGAAGAAAACAAAGACATAGTTGAAATTGAAATAAATAGAAGGCTTGTTGTGGGCTCCATCTTTTGAATAAAGAGCTTTTCGATAAATGAGACGCAGAAGCGAGGCACATATACACACAATTCTATTGATTCTGGCGACAGCTTCAAGCCACCCCCTATCTCTCTTACACGCCCATTTTTGTGCCCCTTTCTTTGGCTCTCATATATTCACTCATTCCACTCTCTTTTAATTCGAGTTTATTTCTCTATTCACCCGGAATATAATTCTTCCCCTGAAACTTCCAAAATGGAAGAAGAACCCGACGCTGAGTCACCATCAAGAATTTTGCGTTCGAGATCTTGTGAGCCCCCTGGCTCAACTGCGCGAAGTCGCGAATCTAGGGGATCTCTTTGGATGTCCATGGGTGTTCATGTCGAGAATTCCAGGAGACGTCGGATGTCGAAGGCCCGTCGCGAGTCGCAAAACATCGAGCTGTCATCTCTCGGTGAGTGTTTCTCTATCAAACTTAAAAATTTAAGTGCTATCAATACTGCTAACTTTGCTAACTGAGACTGCTCAGACGAGGGATGTTTTAAAAATAGTTAGTTGTAATATGAATTCGACATACACGAAAACCAATATCGGGCGCTGGTCAGAAACCTGAGATTACTGTGTCCTGACCAACATCGAATTATAAATTCTCTATTAGTTCTGCTCCCATGTAACCTAGACAACAATTCTTTCAAGTTACACCTGGACATTGGTTTTATGGAGGTGTAAATAAGAATAAAATAAAAGAAGGAAATGATGTTTACAGCTAATGCCCGTTAGATTGCGAGATTGTCAGTTGCAGAATGAGCTTCCCAATTAATTATTCCATTCAATTCCTTTTTTTTTCACATTGTACTCCGCCATGAGCCATATTCATTAACAACCGATTATTCACAGATAAAAAGTAGGATGTAGGGTGCTAAAAATATTCTAATTTACTACTCACAGTGATTTATTTCACGATAAGGTAATTGAATACTTTTTAGTTTTCTATTATTATCAATTTCCGTTAACAAAATAGGGTATTCGAGATCTCTGTTGTTACACTATTCCATCTCAGTTCCACCTATCTTGTAATCTGATCATAGATGAAAAACACAATAGAGCATCCACGTGAAACTCGCAAATTTTCACGTTCTCCTATTCTTCAATAGAAGAGACACTAGGATACAAAGAGGAAAGAAGAGGAAACATCATGGGCAACTTTTCATGGTAGTCTTTTTCAACGTCTTCTTTTCCTTCTTCTTCTTAGAACCTCCCGAGCGGATGAGCCCCTGGTTAGACGGGTGCACGCCGTACACAACAGCGTGTGCTCCGGAGGCCGCCACAGCCGCCGCGCGTTTATACACGCAGAAAGCACAAAAAGCATTCGCGTAGTAGGTAGTCCTGCTGGCCGTCTATGTGCTCTGCCAATCACACAATATTTTGAGTTGAAGCGTCCACCATGAGAAAAAGGGTCCAAAAGTTTGGAGAGGAAAAGAAGAGAAACGAGACATTCGTAGCAGCCAGGAATTTGTGCTAGGGGCTCACAGCAACTGTTTGTTGGTGGTTTTCGTGTTATGTTTATTGGAGTTCAAGAAGGAGCTTAGGAATGAGTAATTAGCAGCATCGGCTAGGAACGTCGAATGGAATAGGTTTGAATCAGTCATGGGAATCGAGTGGGGAATATAGAACGCAGCACAAATCAAGAATGCGTTTTTTAAAGAATTTATTTGATAATGAGAACAGATACATTCTTAGTCTTCCTGAGAAATCCCTGTTGATGACATTGGTTAGACACATTTCCTATTTAAGACGATTATCGCGTTGTCTCTCTGATCCCACGCACCAAAAATGCCAATTATAAAGTCATGTCTTCGATCACCGCCTACAACCTTCATCAATCATCGAAATTTGAAACTATAATCAGTTCTAGAGGGAAAAAGGTGATAAGCATCGAGTGTGTTAAGTCTTCGCACTCGGTACTTCTATCGTGTGGTCATCGTTATTATATTACAATTCTATGCTGCGAAATCTTCCCGAATGTTGCAATACTGCGCAAGTTGTGAACACATCACTCGTCTTAGCCAAAAAAATGCGGACCATTTTTGTAAACTGAACATTGTTCCAAGTAATAATTTCTTTGAGCATTTTATTTTCAGCTCCCGGGACAAGAGTCATGTTTCTTCTAAAAGAAAAGGAGAACACTCCTGCACTTTTCACAGAAATGGGAGAGTTGAACAACGAAGAATGGAGAGAAACTGCGAGATGGGTGAAGTTCGAAGAAGATGTCGAACAAGGAGGAAACCGATGGTCGAAGCCTCATGTGGCAACACTATCTCTCCATTCGCTGTTCCAGTTGAGAAGTTGTCTCATGAATGGATTATTTTTGAATGATTTGGCCGAAAGTGATATTCCCTCTATATTCAGTAAGTTTCCTTGGAACCGATTTTGAATTATAACCTTTCAACTCTGGTTTTCATTAACAATAGCTTGCAGATGCTGTAATAGAAAGCCTAGTGAAAAGCGGGGATCTTCAAGCAGAGAACAGAGAGGACCTTCGGGAAATTCTTCTCCGGAAGCACGTTCATCAGTATGAGCAGGTGAGATTCTTTCTGAACTATCAGCGAATTCTTTCTCTCTTCTCGGTCTTCTATCTAGTCAGCGATTCATCTTTCCCTATAACACATTTGGGGGAGTGTCTTGACTATCTTGATCCATTTCTAGCCGCCCCTTTGGGCCTTCTCTCGATGGTTTGACGATTTAGTTGCGGCTGCTTCGAGCCCATCAACTTCGCGCACCTCAAGCTTTTCAAGCCACTCTCTTTCTTCACAGGTCTCTCCTTTGAGTTTGAATATAGTTTTCAACTTACTATAAGCCGTGTGATCTTTGCTATAACCTTGACTAACACGTTTTCTTTTTGCATTCACCTCCCTTTTCCAAGGTTTTCTTTTCGATAAGCGGGGGTTCTAGGAAACGAAGTAATCGGCACTTTTTGATGTTTCTAAAATTCTTCATTGTTCGTTAAGATGAGTGAGGTTAAAACACACCTCTTTTCGTTCTGATTATATAACATGAAACTTTGAATAAGGAATCTGATGTTTATCATTTCAAACAGTGTGTGTTTTCGACAACATTTCGATAAATTTATCGATAATTTTATCGATAATTTTGTCGATAATTTATCGATAATTTATCGATAAAAATTTATCGATAATTTATCGATAAATTTGTCGATAATTTGTCGATAAATTTATCGATAAATTATCGATAAACTTATGAAACGGTAGTTGCTCAGCTTAAAATTTAGATTGCTCAGCTTAAATTGATTTTCCACGTGGAGTTCACGATGAACAAACGAGCAATTTCCAAAAAGCCGCCCGTTTTTGTGGTTTGTCGAATTTGTCGATTTTATCGATAATTTATCGATAAATTTATCGATAAATTTTCGATAAATTTTTATCGATAAATTATCGATAATTTGTCGAAATGTAGATTTTTCGATAAATATTTTTCGGTAAGCACACACTGATTTCAAAATATAAAAAAAATTGTCCTAAAAAAAATGTAATAAGTACCATTAGAGATGCGTCATTTTTCTGACCAACACTCGATCGTTTAAAGATCAACTTCCTTGCAAAAGCTACTGATGTATCTCTGTTTTTCCTCACTTTTCCGTAAATGAATCGCCGTGCGTGCAATTGTGATTATAATTCAAACTGTGCCAGCTGATTTTCTCTTATCAACTTCAGCATTTTTCTTAGAGGTTATGACGTTGCGAGCACGCTGAGAACCAGGATTTATTTCAACGTTTTTTCTTTTGTTTACTCTTCAAACTTTTAATAGAGTAGAGAAGGAAGAAGGATAGATTGTTTGATTTTTGAGGTGTTGGTATCATAATTTCGATCTTGAAGTTCATTTAGTTTAATTTGTTTTTCAGGCTAAGAAAAATGGAGCTGGAGGCGAAAAAGGTGGATTCCTCAGCACTGTTCGCTCGATATCTGACATTGGAAAGTCATTTTCACATGGTAAAAATCTATCCAAAATTGAAGAAAAGCCGGAAGGGCCGGTGACTTCTCAGACTGCTGGGGCTCCTTCTGGATCATCTAATCAGTTAACTCTTCCAACCGTGAGTACAATAAGTATTTTTCGAGCAATAGCTTTATACGATTCTTTTGTAGGTTGAATCAGTGCCGAAAGACATTTCAAATGAAGAGTCTTCTAAAGGAAACCTGCACTTCCTAAAAAAGCTTCCTGTGGGAGTAGAGGCCAGCAATGTTTTAATAGGAGAGGTTGATTTTCTCACTCGTCACATATGCTGTTTCATCCGTCTCAAGAATGCTAATCAACTTGGTGATTTGACTGAAGTCCCAGTGCCAACTAGATTCATTTTCCTACTTCTTGGTCCTACTGGTCATGGTCAACAGTACAGAGAAATTGGAAGAGCAATTGCTACCCTTATGGCTGATGAGATTTTCCATGATGTAGCTTACGGTGCACGTGACGTTGATGATCTTCTTGACGGAATTGACGAGTTTCTGGATCAGGTCACGGTATTACCTCCAGGCGAATGGGATCCGAATATTCGAATCGAGCCGCCCACAAAACTTCCATCACAAGAAAAGAGAAAACAGATAGGCAAGGAGCTTCTGGTTGAACCAGCATCACAAAAGCCTATCAAAAAAATGATCGAGGAAGAAGAAGAGCATTCTCATGGAGATGATCCAGCACTGAAAAGAACTGGAAAGTTATTCGGAGGACTCATTCTTGATATCAAGAGAAAACTACCACATTTCCGATCGGACTTCACAGATGCCTTCAATATTCAATGTCTCGCATCTATTTGTTTCATGTATTTTGGATTATTGGCACCAATTGTTACTTTCGGAGGATTACTCGAGGAAGCTACTCATCAGAGGATGGCAGCTATGGAAAACCTTTTCGGAGGCGCACTTTGTGGTGTGATTTACCACTTCTTCGCAGGACAACCACTTACTATCGTCGGCTCTACCGGGCCCGTGCTAGTATTTGAAACTATTGTCTACGATTTCTGTCATCGACTGGGAATGGATTACCTCAGTTTCCGTTTCTGGGTCCATGTTTGGACAGCATTGATCATACTCATTATGGTCATTACTGATGCATCGTCACTTGTTTCTTTCATCACTCGTTTCACTGAAGAATCGTTTGCTACCCTGATTGCTGTCATTTTTATCTATGAGGCCATCATGAAATTGGTTAAGATTAAAGGCCAACTAGATGTGATCAGCTATTCAAGAGATATTGTCGAAGGAGAATCGTGCTTTTGTGTGCCACCAACTGGAAAACGTGAGATTGAAAATGATACGCACATACCTAAAATATGAATTTATTACAGCAACTGTCTCTATTGAACACGCGCGTCATATCATTGAAACAAACAAAATGAATATCCCTTATAATTCTACTTCAATTGAGTATTCCGCTGCTAACCTGACTGAATGTCGCATAATCGGTGGAGGATTCAATGGCACAACTTGTTTCCCACTCTATGATAAACTTCTGATGTCGATTCTCTTGACCATTGGTACTTTCTTCCTCGCCACTACTCTCAAGAAGATGCGCAACTCCTGTTATTTCCCTTCTCGTGTTCGTCAACTTCTCTCTGATTTCGCTGTTATGATCGCCATTGTCTCAATGACTTTTGTGGACATTTATGTCGGAGTTAACACCCCAAAGCTGAACGTGCCAAGCACTTTCAGAGTAAGTACTTTAAAACAAAAACGTTTACAATACATAAAAGTATAAACTTCACCACTATGTATTTCAGCCAACTTGGGAAGGACGTGGCTGGTTCATTCCTCCATTCAGTCATAACCAGTGGTGGTCTGCTCCCTTAGCTATTCTTCCTGCTCTACTTGCCTGCATTCTCATCTTCATGGATCAGCAAATCACAACTGTTATCGTGAACAGGAAGGAGAATAAATTGAAGAAGGGATGTGGCTACCATCTCGATTTACTCGTCTTATCTGTTTCAATTCTGATGGTCGGGTTCCTCGGTCTTCCAATTTATGTTGCCGCAACCGTCCTCTCAATCAATCACATCAACTCACTGAAGGTGGAGTCGGAATGTAAAGCTCCCGGAGAAGTTGCACAATTTGTCGGCGTTCGTGAACAACGTGTAACTGGAATTGTCACCTTCCTCATCATTGGTCTTTCCGTTCTTGCAACCAATATCCTTGGTCGTATTCCGATGCCTGTCTTGTATGGAGTATTCCTCTACATGGGTATTTCTGCTTTGGGTGGAATTCAACTTTTCGATCGTACTTTGTTGCTCTTCATGCCAATGAAATATCAACCAGATACGATCTATATTCGTCATGTCCCAATCAGAAAAATTCATCTGTTCACCTTCTTCCAAATTGGTTGCCTTGCCCTTCTCTGGGTTATTAAGTCGGTTAAAACCACTTCGATTCTCTTCCCGATTATGGTAAGGAAAACTGAAGAAAAAAAAAATTTAAAGCACTTACTTTCAGCTCGTCGTCATGGTTGCTATCAGAAAAGCTATGGAAAAGGCATTTACTACAACTGATCTCAAGTACCTAGATGACCCAATGCCAGATTTCCATCTCAGAAAGAAAGAAGATGCCAAAAGAAGGCAGAGCGAGGTAAAGATTGATTCATAAATTGCATTGAAGGTTGATGTATTGCTTTCAGGGCGAACCAGTTGAAATAGAGTTTGACGAAAACCAGGCTACGATACACGCCGTCAAAACTGAAGCTCACCTTCACATTCCAATGACCTCAGGAAATGTAATCAAGATTCCACTTGCTGCTATTCAAGAGCCATCACATTCAATCAATTTGACAAAAGAGGTGAACAATAGTGGAATGTGGAAGCACATATCTTCAGCTGATTCGAAGAACTCGCTTGTTAGAGATGTACCCACTTCATCGGAGCCTACGGCAAGCAGAGATGCTCCTATTGAACAACCAGAAGATGATGATGACCCAATCATGATTAAGGTATGGTGTAAATCTTTATCAATAACAATAATCAAATGAAGTAGTAGAATGTTTATATTCTTCACAGGTTATTCGCCCATCACCACACACATCTACTTCAAATCTTGCTGAGAACACTCCGCTTCTTAAAGAGGATCCAAAGGAGCCCACTCATCCCGATGAACCGAAAGTGTGATTCTCCATTCATTTTCTTGTTCTTTTCCCAACCGTCATAATTCCGTTCCTTCTTAAGACATCCATTGAATCGTGTTCCACATTTTGCTTTCTTTCTGATCTGTTGTCTCCTATTAACCAAACTGAATCAATTATTACAAATGACACTTATCTCACAATTTCGTACCCCCGTAGAGGTTAGCTAACTTTACCCTTTGTAAGGGTTCACGTTCCTATCTGATAGTAGTGTTTCTTGTACCGATGTTCCTTTTTGTATTTTAACAAATAAACAACATGATTTATGAGTAATACACCAGCAACCTGGAAAAAATTGGCACTTGGGTTCATATAAAATATAGGTTACACAATTTGACTATAGCACAAGCAATTTACAAATTCTAGAGATCAATGACATGTCGAAATAATGGAGAAATGAGGGTTTGGATATTACATGGCACCAAATGAATCACACCATTCTTTGCATTTGAGCATCGTGTCTGGGTCAACACTCGACGAAACGGCCATTAGCGCTGCTTCGAAGTCGCAGTTACGCACAGGTTCCGTTTTCAGAGATTCCATTGCTGCTGTTAGTTCTCCTCCTCGAAGTGATTTAGTATCGTACCTGATATAATTGATAAATTGAAAGACTACTTTTATGCTTTTTTTACCTTCTGAGAACATTGATTGCAGCTGTTCTGCATAGAGAAACAACGTCTGCACCAGAAAATCCTTCAGTTTTGGCAGCCAAATCATCGTAGTTTATTTCTTTCGATTGTGGGGTACCTTCCATTGATGTTTCAATTAACTTTTTCCGAGCATCGAGATCTGGCAACGGAATGAAAATTCGTTTCTCGAATCGTCGCCGAAGAGCTTCATCAAGTTCCCATGGAATGTTTGTGGCAGCAAGTACGAAAACACGACGCTCATCGAACTTGTGCTGTGCTCCATCCATTTGAACCAAAAACTCTGACTTTACACGTCGACTAGCTTCGTGTTCTCCCGAGTTTCCTCGCTGTCCACCAAGAGTATCAATTTCGTCAATGAATATAATAGATGGAGCATAAAATCGAGCAAGCTCGAAAAGAAGGCGCACAATCTTTTCTGAATCACCACGCCACTTGCTGGATAAATCGGTAGACGATACAGTGAAGAAAGTAGAGCTAGACTCCGAAGCAATCGCTCGAGCAATGAGAGTTTTACCCGTTCCAGGAGGCCCTGCCAAGACCATTGCTTTCCATGGAGATCGTAGCCCTCGGAAAAATTCAGGAACTAAAAGGGGAAGAGTTACTGCCTCGTGTAGTACTTGCTTAACATCTTGCATCCCGATTATATCGTCCAGAACCATCGTGTTCTCCGTTTGTGTGGCCATCGTTCCCCTCACAGCTTGGACTATATACTGAAAACGTCAGGACTAAGTAATTGAGCGAAATTATAAAAATAAGTTTTGAGCAAACTCACTGAGTCATATGATGAAGCGTCAAAGGTCTCTCCAGCGCTATTTGGTGGCAAAATTCCTTGCGATGGATTAGCCGGTTTTGCGTCAGCAGGATTTGTGGTGTGACTGCTCATAGAAGACGTCGATTTTGATACTTCTCGTGGCTGCCGTGGTGCAGTACCACCTTTTTTGTTCGCGAACTTTGAAGAAGTTGGTAATGGGGGAGAAGGTTTCGACCATACATCCGGGTCGGCAGGCGGCTCAGGACTTCCGCTCTGCCTGGTCATTGCATCGTGTAGTTCGTCTTCGTCACGGGCATTCTGTTGGACCATTTTCAGGTTAGCTTCCAGAAATTTCAAGAAAGCCTGGAAATAGCTCAGTTTCGGCTATATATTTAAAAGGCAAAACTCACATTTTTTGAGTCAATATCGTCTTTGTTGCTTGCAGAAATTTTGCAACTGCGAACATCGCTTATAAGCTGCCTGAGTAAATCCCCAGATTCGCTCCATCTCCCATCTTCTGCCATGGTTTTTGCCACCTGAGCTTTCTCTAAGTAGCCGGTGACGGTTTGCGCATCACCAATCATGCCGGATCTGAACAAATAAAATTCAGAATGCGAAATAATAGAATGAAGAGAAGAGGGCGATCAGATGATAAGAGGAAACAGAAGATGGCGCAGAATAAATTAGATGGAAGAGGGAGATTGCCACTCGGGGAGAAGATACGAATTGGATTTTCTGGGGATTGTTCACGGAACCTATTATATTGTAGGACGCTTCTAAGTACAGGCAAACATTATGACAGATAAATATAAGATAAACAAAAAGAAAATGCAGAGAATGTTGCCAGTTCGAAATCCGTTTACAGAGCCAAAGCGAGAGATAAAATTCATCTGCTATAAAACCAAATGCAGCATAAACCGGAAAAAACTGAAAACAGTCGCGCTGGCTAAGGTAGAGTGTGGTTTCAAGCGCTTTTCGGGCGAAAAAAATATGAAAAAGCGCTCGCGGGGTAAGATCAAGAAAATATTAGTTTTTGATCAAGCCGGGAATAATTTTTGCATGCAAGCTTGGCACAACTAGTAGTGTCGTCAGTTACACTGCCTGATACGCAATACTCCATGTACACGCTCACGTCAGAATGCACAGCAAGCAATTTGAACGTTTTCGAAGAACTTTTCTATTCATTTTCACGGATCAGTTTCCATTAGAGAGTAGTCTGTAAAAATTGTTGCAAAAAATACCTGCTAATTATTGAAAAAGAAGGCGTAGTGCCTTGAAAATTAATTAAGTTTTCGAAATATGATTTTTGCCTTCTTCAAAGCTGAATTTAGTGTCGTGTTTGTTTTACAGATGACTGATGTGGGTCGAGAATACGGGATCGCCAGCAGCGACTCTTCTACGGTTTTCGCATATTTAGCAAATACGAAAAATACAAAAAATAAAGGTATGTTTCAACATATTTTGGCGCTGTAAGTCACGCAGTTTTCAGATGACGTCGATATCATCATGGTCGAAAAAGTTTCACAACACAGACAGATTCTTGCTACGCCGAGTCTTCGACGACTTGTCATTGAAATGTATTCAGTTTTCGATAAATGTCAAAAGAGCTCTTCTCCTGACAAGCAGTTAGACCCTTCAACTTGTTGCTCATTTTCTCGAGCCTATAGATCCGTTCTCTACAATGCTGCAATCTCTCACACAAGTTCTGACTTCATGACCGATTTCGCCCTTTGGTCGCTGTATGAAAAATTATGGTTTGGGAGAGGAGATAGTTCGGTTTGTGCTGATCTTGTCTCATGGGCCAATGAAAGCTTCACCTTCACCAAAGATGCTATGGAAACGGCAGCTGATAATCTCGATCTGGGAAGGACGCCTTCTGAAGAATATTGGAGAGGCGTGGCTGTTACTCTACTGAGTTGCAATTTCAATGAATGCATCGAATTACTTTCTTTGCTGGAAAGAACCCCAGAGTTCGATGTTTTCATCGAGACACTCTCGCTTTTTGACCCTCAAAGTTTGGCAGACGAAGATTCGGTTAGCTGACATAATTGCTCTTTGTTTCTCTGGAAAAATTGATTTCAGACAGACTCAGTAAACGAATGGAGGGATATGTTGAGAGATAACTTGACTAGTGGAAAGTTAGGAAATAATGAGAACTTGAAGTACCTTACCAAACTGCTCATTGGAGAAGAACGATACTTGCAGTCTATGGCTTCCAGAGTTCTGAAACATTGGTGGAATTTCTTACCTTTTTTTGTCCTTGTTAAAAATCCTTTCGTCAAAATTTCTGAGCTTGAAGAGTTAGCTAATGAATGCCGGTTCTTGTTCGTTGGAGAAGAGGAGGAAGATACCAGGGACAGTGACGTTTTTTGGTGTTTAGTATCAAAGGACCATACCAATTTCCAGCAGGTAAATGAAATAGCCTTTTTCTATTTTACTATATACGATTCAGCTGATTTCCTCTAATCCGTGGCTTGCTGTTCATCTCGTCGATTTGATCCGAAAATCCACAATGGAGCCAGAATTTGAGGATATGAGAAGAATGCACATGCTGGATTACGCCAGCGTTTTGATTACTCATTCACCGTGAGATAGGGAACAAGGCACTTTGTAGAACATTCTTATTACAGGCTGTGGGAAATTGGCGCTGGATACCTTATCTCATGTGGAGCAGAAGGACTTCTTCGGTTGGAGTCGCACATTGAAGGAATTCATATTGAAGATGACGAAATGGCTGAGCAGCTCTTAGACATTTGCGAAGCACATCGTCTCGAGGACGCCAAAAGTTGTGTGACGAACACAATGACTTTCCGATACTTAAAACAGAACGAGTGGAGTGCAGCACTAGCTTGGGCTCTGAAAACCGGATCTAAAAAGACGATTGATTTGACAGTGTCTCGTATTGTTAGCTCGAGTCCAAAGGATGAATTGGCCGCTCTTCGAGTTCTGTCTTCAATAACTAATAACTCTGTTCTTTCGCTTCCCTCACTGACTTTCCTCTATTCTTACCAACGATTTGTGAAAATGATGCATGGTGGAGATGTCATGGATTGCATTCAACATTTGATTCCTTTAATCATGATGCCTGATGTTCCGACTCAGTATTATTACGATCTTTTCGACTATCTCGTAACTATTATCAAGGAAGATGGCCGTACTGGAATTCCATTCTCCAAAGAACTTTTGTATGAATTGTCTGCTTTTCTATCTATTTTCACACTTGACAAGCATAGAGATCTGAATGAAAACTACTTGAGAAAGGTATCCAATTTTCATTTTAAAAGCATCATAATTTCATTACAGGTTAAAGTGCTCAAAAAGATGGTGTTGTTGAAATTGGCCGATTCGGTGTCCAAAGGGATCGCTTGCGTTTGAAGAGAAGGAATAAATACACTCTAAGACTAATGTTTCTCGACGTTATTTTTTTGAACACTATAGACTCCGTTGTTTTCTGCCGATGTCCTGATTTCTTTCCACTAATGTTTTTCGGATCTCACTTCAATTTGTTTAATATTATATTTTCACTTCACAGTTTCGAATAAGATAGACATTGACGATTTTCTCACTGTGCTTTGAGACTATTAACTCGTTATATCGAGTAAGCCTTACCTTGTTCTTTTCTTCCCCGTACCAAATCCTTCACGTTTCTCAAACAGACTCAGCCTGCCAATGTGGAGCTTGATTAGAATATTTTTTCATTTATCACAAAGTTTTTATAGAAAAAGATTTTGGATAGTTTTTAAGCGGGAAAGTAAACACTAATTCTGATTATTTGAATGATCAGATAAGTGAGTATTCTGTAGTTCCAAGGGTGACGGCCGCGGACTAACTTCTTGAAGGACAATAACCAATGGACGAACACGAGATTTTTTTTCTCGGCACGGCCTCCTGCGGCATCAAATTTTCGGCGAAGAAAAGGAGGCGGCAGACAAAAACACTCTCTCACTCTCTCGCCCGTGCAGATAGAGCGCGTTTGCTTCTCAATCTTCCTGAAGGCGTCACGGGCTTCTGAACAAAAATTTCAAAAAACTGTTTCCATGGGATTTTAGAAAATTAAAAGACAATCATTTTAAGATCTTGCTCGAGTAATTTGGATAAAAAATGAAGGAGGAATTTCAAAAAATAGTTTTCAGTTGAAGATTACGGTAGTTTTCAGCTTTTTCCTGTTTTACAGAGAAATGAGGAATTTTTTCAAAATTTCAAGCCCATGGAAAGTTTTGAATTCATAATACGAATCTTTTAAGCTATTGACGGTAAATATTGGTTGAAAATTGAAAGACTTATTTCCATTTTTCGGAGTTCGAGTTTATCAGACTTTGTGTTCATGTTCATATCGGCTGTTAACAATCAGAATTCATTCTTTATTTGTTTCAACTGATTGGTTTGAGGTGGAACAATGCCAAATCAGATGATTTTAGCTAATTTTTTAAAAGATATATGTCTCGTTTTTTAGACAAATAAAATAGTCAAAACTACAAAACTCGTTCGTCAGTGTTCGCTGAAAACAACATGGGACGTCACAAGAACAGTACACATGAACTGTTGGATCGATTCAAAGGAAATTCTGAATCCTGGAAAACTAAACATAATAAGATTGAAAAGGTTTAATTCTTTAAAAAATTAAAATTTCAATTTGAAAAGTTTCTGTAGGATTTGAAAGCATCAGAGAGGGCAAGAAGTGAATTGAAGGCTACTGTTGAAGAATTGAAAGAGAAATTAGATAAGCAGAAATCAGAAAATGAAGTAAGAGATCAGGATCTGGTTGTGAAGGTGAAACATAGTTATATTAATAATATCTCTAATAATTTAATATAGAAGCTGCAAGATTCGGAAGCAGCGAACATGCGTCTACAAAATGAGCTAAATGAAGCCAAAGAGCAACTTCTTTATGAAAAAGAGGTTAAATTCAGAAATTCTAAGACTAGTTGCAACCCTATATGTTCAGCTCCGTCGCCACGTTGAAAAGCAGAGAGACGATTCCGATAGGGAAAAAGAACGCCTTAAAAGTCTGCAGATTATTCCGTTCAGCTTGATCTCCTAACAGAACAGATGAAGCATCTGAAACAGTTGGATCTTCTCAATGCTAAGAAAAATGGGAAGGCTACTCCAGCTCAATCTTCTGAGATAAAAGATATGAAAAGTGAAAGAAGATCTCTGACTAAACAACTGAAAAGTCAAGAAAAATCATTATCAACTGCTGTTCCAAGTCTCAAAGAATACAGTCCTGATCAGTCCGACTTCTTGCAGAGGAATACTGTAGTTCGGTGTGAAATGTTTCTGAAATCTGGGGCGTCGACAAAAGAAGCATACAACCATCTACTTCTGAATCTCGTCAAAAAGGCTCAAAGAGATTATGGCTTTCTTCAGCTCTCTCCACTCCAAACGCTCAGTCTGAAAAGTGCCATTAATTTGTCTGACGGAAAAATGAAATTAGCAAAGTCATATTTCAAACAAAATGTAGGACTCGATCTGTTGGCCAGTAGAGGAGCAGTGTCAGAAGTACGAAAAACGCTGGATGTCACGTCCAATTACAAGTTTGAAACTGTTTTGAAGACGAAGGAAAATTCAAAAGGAAAAATCCAGGAATACAAGTCTGGAAAATGCAGCATTTTAGATCTTGAAAAGGGGATCACAGACCGGATCCAAACTCTAGATGTTTACAGTAACCTCTTAGATAACGGTATCACCCACGTCTCGAAAAATGTAGTTAGTCCTTGTTCTCATTTCAGATCATGTTACTTTGTGTTTGATGGGCGATAAAGGGTCCGATGAAACGAAGATTTGTGTTGCCATTGAAAATGTTAAGAATCCGAACTCGCCACACAATCTGATTCTTTTGACGTCTTATGAAGGGCAAGATGATATTGAAGGTCTGAAGGCCAATGCTGCTGATGTTCTCAAGCAATGGGATGAACTAAAAGAAGTGGAATATACTGGGAAAGATGGAGTACTGGTTAGGAAACGGATCGAAAAGAAAATTGCGGGAGATATGAAGATATTATCGGCTCTCCTTGGACACACAGGCCAATCATGTTCCACTCCTTGCTATATCTGTGAAGAGAATTGGACCTGCCATGGTTCCAAATCGTTACTTTTGGAGAATGTGGACTTCCAGAAACCAACAACGATCAGATCATGCAAATCATATGCTCGTGATTCAAAAACAGGAGCTAACGGTGTTGAAAAAGGGTCCACCCTTCTTTGTCTAGTTGAGCCAGAAGATACTGTCATTCCTACTATCCATACTGTTCAAGGAATTTATGACAGATACTTCGACAATCATATTGGTGGCCAGTTGAGCTCAATGGATCGGGAAGATGATAATACCGCCAAATCCTTGCGAAACCACAAAAAGAACTTGACCGTATTCGTTAAAGAAGAGAAGAAGTTGAAGCAGAGGCATGATACACTTTTGAGAGGCAAAGAAGATGCGTTTCATGCAATGACTGCATATAATTTGATTTCGAGAAACCATCTGAGCCATCTTAAACTGCCAGAATCTCTTTGTGATTCGCAATGGTGCATCATCAACCATCTCCCAGACAGAAAAACAGACGAATGGATCCAATGTGATGACTGCCAGAAGTATTTCCATTTCCCATGTAGCAATATATATCATCCCGATGTCAAGATGGCCACGAAGAGTCTGAAAAGATGGAAGTGTAATTCTTGTAAACAGATGAAATATACAGATCATCAAAGTGCCACTCTGGCTGCTCTTAACACTCTAAATGTCGAGGTAACGTGCTCATTCAATGAGCTGGATGCACTTACCAAAAAAAGAACCGACCTTGATTCCCTCTTGTTCAAGTCAACTGGTGAAAATCGAAAGAAGATGGAAGCGTTCATGTCTTCAATCGGATGTGACCCTAGAACCTGGTATCAGTCGCTTTGTGGGAACCAAGTTCGAACAATTCTCCGAGAACCACATATTGATACTATCTTTGAAATCCTAGATGACACTCCGCAGAATAGAATGGTCAAAAAAGCAATGTTAGGACTGGCTAAATTGATGTCATTATCAGCAAACAAAACATATTCGGATCCGGAAATTGATGACATCGATGTTGTTCTCCAGGAGTTTCTTAACGATATGAAGCTTGCATTCCCCAAAGAAACTTTGCAGCCCAAGCTTCATCTGTTAGGATATCATCTGATTCCATATCTCCGAAAAAACCATAGTTGGGGCCGAGTTTCAGAACAAGCCATCGAGCACTACCATGCCCAGTATAACATCCTGAAGCGTTATTATGTTCCAATTCGAAACGTGGAGGATCGTATTCGTCTTATTGTCCGTGACTTCGGAATGAAAAATTGGTTTCATGATACAGGAATATGGACCAACTGATCTCTCTTACTTCTCGAAAATGAACAGAGTAGAAACTTATTTAATGTCTTTTGTAGTACCAATACTTAATGTCTTTTGTAGTAAACCCTAACTAGAAGCAAAAAGCAAGAAATTGAAACGAAATGAATTCTACACGTGTCTTTCATCTTTCATTACTAGTTTTCATCTTATTCCAAACTCATCTCAATTTCCTACAGACACCACTCGTTTCGTTTCAATTAAAAACTCTTTCCTTCTCATCTTTGTTGTTGTTCATATCTTGCTGTTCTGTTTGTTCACTTTTGTTCCTCTTTTCAATTTTCTTCCTTTTCCCTTCGCGTTTCTGAAATTAAACTCTATTATTTAAAAAGAACGCATATATCTTTCGGACAGATAAAATAAACGAGAGAAGAGTCGATGATATAAACGGGAGAGGATGGCGAAAATACAATAAAAGCTTTCTTTTGAGATTATTTTAGTTTAAAAACTTTAGGAAACATTAAATTTACCAATTACTACTGAAATATACGAAAGAATCTGTAAAAGCAAGTGTAAAATGTGCTGCAGTACTAATAGCTGCCTTAAGGGCGAGAGAGAGAGGAGGGTGCTAGACGGCGAGAGTGCGGCCGCCGAAAATTTGATGCCGCAGGAGGCCGTGTCTCGGGACGGTCCCAATGTGAAATATGTTTTCTGGGAATATATTCATTTTCTTTTTATCCGGCTTACATTTCTGAGCATCGAACAGCTAATATTTAAATTTTTGAAAAACCACTAGTCACCAATGCAATGTGACCTTTGTGCTGTGCAAGCGCGCTCTCTTGTTCTCGCCTGCATGAACCCACTTTCTGCTCTGTCAGCTCTCGTCACTACTCAACAACTTGTTCGGCTGATACAGCGGCGAATACGGGATTTCGGAGGGACAAACTTGCCGCCGTTTCAACGGAGCTTATCGTGCTAATACCGATATAGTAAAGCTGTTTTTGTAGCCCGAGTGAACTTTATGGCTGGTGACGCAGCTTCGCCCGTTTTTAAACCAAGTCTTTCCCCCGCCATCTCACCGGAACAAGTTGCTGAGTTCATTTACAAGAGAACTTTCGAAGCATGTTGTTGTTATGACTTCCTACAAACCAAGAGTCGTCCCTTATCGATTTATTCTTCTTAAAACATGTATCACATCGATTCACTGAATTTGTGTCTTTCAGGCAGTTGTGTGCTTTGCGCGCAACTCGGCCAGTTATCGAAGTGAACGCCACGGCTTCTGCTCGCTGGCGCCAACTTGATTCCACTTCGGTGAGTGAGCTCGTTGTTTATATGCCCTTCAAACTAAAGTCGTTTTTTTCAGGCAGAGTCTGGTTCGCAGTCAGATCAAAGCGCAAGTTTGTCGGGATCAGAAGTCATGAGCAGCTCTGAAGAAGTGAGTAACTTTTCGAAAAAAAAAAACCAATTCCCTAAAAGAATTTCTTGTCGAAAATACTAACATTAAAAAAGTGGATTTATCAGGTATCATGGATCACTTGGTTCTGTGGCCTTCGTGGAAATGAGTTCTTCTGCGAAGTAGACGAAGAATACATTCAAGACCGATTCAATTTGACTGGGCTCAACGAACAAGTCCCTAAGTACCGCCAAGCTCTCGATATGATTCTGGATTTGGAACCAGGTGATAATAAATGTGTTTGCCTTTCCGCAATGTAACCTTTTTCTAGAAGATGACATAGAGGATAACGCCACGAACACTGACCTTGTTGAGCAAGCAGCCGAAATGCTATATGGATTGATTCACGCAAGATATATTCTCACGAATAGAGGGATCTCTCAGATGGTTGAAAAATGGCGTGATCATGATTTCGGAGTTTGTCCTCGGGTTTACTGTGAAAACCAACCAATGCTCCCAATTGGTAATGTTTTCCTAAAATTTCAGACGATGTTTTTATCAGATGCCTTCTCATTCACAAACATATTCTGTTTTTCAATTTCAGGATTGTCCGATGTACCAGGAGAAGCTATGGTGAAGCTGTACTGTCCTCGTTGTAACGATGTCTTTGTTCCACGATCTTCCCGCCATCAACATACAGACGGTAGCTACTTTGGTACTGGATTCCCGCATATGCTCTTCTTTGTGCACCCGGATCTCCGTCCACGTAGACCAGTCAATCAGTTCGTTCCAAAGTGAGGAGTGATTCGGGTTTAAATCAACTATGCTGTTTTTTTTACAGACTTTACGGTTTCAAAATTCATCCAGTTGCTTACGGTGGACAAGAAGGAAGCAGTACTTCGAACTCGGCTACTAATGCAACTCAGAACAGCTCAGCTCCCGCCGCTCAGCAAGCTGGGCAATTCAACACCTATGGTCTTTGAGCAACTTTCCATCATATTATCATTATCGCTACAAAACTTCTCTTTGTTTTTGATTTCTCTTTTTGCTCGTCAATCAATTTCGATTGACAATATTTCTTCCCCTTCATTCTTATACCCATTATTTCCTTTCCCTCTTCAAAAAATTCCGACTTTCGATTGGTTTCATATATCTATTCTGTTTATGTATCGTCACTTCACTCTTATGCGAAACTTAATCTGTACTTTAAGAGAAGAATAATGCGCGTAGAATGAAACTATGAATAAACGTCGATGTTCTTGCTTGTGTTATCGAGGTGCTGGTCTTGTCACGCGGACGCATGAGACCTCGAGGTCTTTGCGCAATTGCAAGGCAAATGCGCTCCAGCGTGAGTCCTCTCGTTCGATATCGAATTCGATTTGACATCATGTGTTTGTTTTTTGCCATTGTCAGGCCTTGCCGTTACGGCATCGATTATTGAATCCCAGTTTGATGAATTGCAGTGTGTCGAGATCCGAATTTCTACATTGAATTATCCACCCGATTTTTGGGTGGTGGAGCAGTGCTGAGAGGTCGCCCGATTCCTGTCACGCGCAGGTTATTTTGCAAATTGAAAAAGGATTTTTATAGACTTGAGCATGAAATGCTGAAAAAACTAACTTTTTTCATCGATTTTGAAGAAAAAAGTCAATTTTTAGGTGATTTTTGACTAATTTTCAACAAATTTTTTTAGATTCCCCGCATTTTTCTAAGCCTTCTTTTAAGGCTTAGGCACAATTCTCAACACGAATCACACCTCTAGACAGCTGTCTCATTGCACCAGCACTGCCCCGCCACCCAAAAATCGGGTGGCCCCCCCCAACTTTAATTGCGCCGATTTTTTATCTCTTAAATAAAGCCATTGATATGAAGAAGAGTTGGTTTGTTGACTGACTTGACAAAGTTATGATTCCTGTGCATATCTAACTCACAGATTTGATGTTATTGGCCTTCGATTCTAAAAAGTGTATAGCAAATCAAGTATCAATACTAGTCTACTTCTATAATCTTAGGATAGCATATTGCAGATGCAGGAAACGCTCCTGTGTAACTGGTCTACATTTTCTTTTAATTTTTTGAATTCCACTTTGAAATCTTGTTATCAATTCGCAATTGTTTTCCAGAGGCTGCAATATGAATGGGAAACAGCAAGTAACGAAGAAACCATCGGCAGAGGATGATCTCAGTTTCACGGTTTGCTCTAAAAATAATAGATAAATCAACTTTTAAAAGATTTTTAAGGTTGTACCTGATGTCGGGCTCAAGAACTCTCAATTAGAGTTTGTTCTTGGTATGCCAATCAATCAATGCATTTCGATGATGCAACAACACCCAAGGATGCTTACGAAAGTAGAGTTGAAGTACAGCAAAAAAGATCCTTGCTACCGTGATATCATCATCTACATTGGATCGACCGGAATAAAGTTGTACTTCGATGGACTTTCTCAACTTGTTAAGTTGATCGAAGTTGACAATCTTTCAATGATAACTCTTACTTACAAGTACGTTGTTTTAAACCGTAATCCTACAGTGACCGAGATGTTCTCAAAGTAACCAAAAAATAATATACTTTCTAGTGACACAATATTCTCGGATCCAACGAATATGGCAACTTTGGACAGAGTCAATGAGTTCTTCGGATCAACGCACCCGGGATCTTATGATGACAAGCACAACATCTATGTTCAAAGTTGGCCAGGACTGTCATTCTGTTTTCCAACTGCTGCTGGGGAGAATTCCAATTTGGAAGTCAGGGTAACTGAAAAAAACATTTTTTTTGAAAATGCTTTTCAATATCAACCATATTCAGCCAGGGTTTGGCGGAAATCTTCGTTCCTTGAAATATGATGCCAACTCACAACCAAAACTCACAAAAATGGCGATCTATCGTGGACAGAATCCATCGGAGCCAGAGTTGGTTTTAACATAAACTTAGTCAGGATGAATAATATAGTTTTAGGCAAGTGGATACTCCTTTCTCATGCTATTGTGGTCAAAATCGAACTCGGAAGGTTGAAGCTATCTGGGAAGGGGGAAACATTGTAGGAATTGATGTTCAATTTGATACACAGAGTAAGAATACTTGTTGAAAAATGATGCTTAAAAATTGAAATTTTTAGACGGGAGAATCATTGACGGAGAGTATGAAGTGTCCACCTACACCCGACAGATTTATTTTGGGGACTCTGTTTCGGTAAGTTGATTTATCAATAAGTAACAAATAGTTTTGATGTTTACAGGATGTCCAATCAATCCTTGGTGCTCCTACCAAAGTATTCTACAAATCAGATGACAAAATGAAGTAGAAAATTAATATCATTTTTAAACTTGAATTGTTCGTTCTAGAATTCATCGTGGACTTCACAAAGAGACATTGTACGGACCACCGAACTTCTTCTTCAACTACTTCGTTATGGGCTTGGTGAGTCTACAATCCCTCGCCTTTCTTTCGTAAATTTCATGATTCAAAGCGAGGGTATATCCGGGGAAGAAAGATAGATAATGTACACGCAATCGTTGTGTCTTCGTACGTCCGCATATGATAATAATCTGGGTAATGGTGGCTCCCCTTTTCTCTTTCTCATTGGTGTCCGGAAAGATTTACGACTTCGAAGAGGAGCCTTGTTTTGTATTCCTTTGACACTTGTACGAATTTCTTCCTCTTCTGCTACATTTAACAAGAGTACTAGATCGATGGCTAACGACCTTCCTCGCAGTTCTTTCATCAAGTCATTTGAAGACAAAAGACGACTTAGAAATTCGGACAAAGATTTTCGAAGTGTTTTCTTCAAAAATATTGGAAAAAACTGCTTTTTGAGTATTTTATTTCAAAAGTTCCCCGGTTGGATGATAGATACTCGTATTTACGTTCAACATTGGAAACGTTGTTTTTCGTTTGAAACCTCCCAACATCATATTGTTTTGAAACCAACATGATACATCATATTGTTGAAACTTGTACAATAGGCTTGAGGAGTAATTATTCAATCAGAAAAGAGGGATATTGATGTTTACACATACTCCTGTGCATCTCCGATTCGTCATATATCATAGCTATGTCGTGTTCTATGCTTCAAGCGATGACTTAATTGGTGTTGGTAGTCTTGTTCTCGCTCAATTGTTTTGGGTGTCACTTGGGAATCTGACGGATGGGACGACGCGATGTGCACACGTGTCATAACAGATTGTGCAATCTACATCCCCTGATTCGCGCATGTGCATACATCAATTTATTATTCGAATGGCTCATAAACTCATAAATTTACGAGTTCTGCCCACTCTCCTTCGTTTTCTGTTTTTCTCGTCGCGTTTGTAAATTCATATTCGTCAAAATTCGACCATTCTTGGAGGTTTTTTCCCCGAATGCTTCCCTGTGTGCGTTTAAGTGCTAAGATCCATATCGCCCACTCTCGGCTTCTCAATTATGCATTTGTTTTGTGTGCATTTGACAAATGAGTTGACCCCACGGAGCAATTCTATGGACACTTTTTCGCGACGAAAAGACAGCCTCACCGATTTATTACTTTCTCGCGAAAAAGTATAAGCCGAACGGAGTGGTTATACCTTTAAGAATCAACTCTTCAACTTATATACAATTTGGAAATCAGCTTCATTTACAGATAAAAAGTTAGAGAATTGAAAAATATATATGGGCAAAAGTGAACACCGTATGGAAAAAGGGCAATAGTACATGGAAGTTGGGAAATGAGATCGGAAGACTAGAATAAGTTATAATCACACGGATCAAGAGTTGATAATACAAAAATTAGTCATTCATATACCAAAGTAAGAGGCTCCTGGTTTGGGAGGAGCTGGGGGTATCAACGGAGGAGTGGCTTTAAAGGTTTCAGTACTAACTAAAAATGGATCAAAAGGAGGGGATAGTGGACCATGAGTATCATTTGTGCTTGACGAGCAACTGTGAGTGTTTGCCATTGTCAGTGGAGTTCTTGAATGTTCACGCGTAACATACGATCCTTTGTATTGTCTTTCTCGAAGAAAATATATACATCCTAAGATCATGAGAAGCAAGGCTGCAAATAAAAGAACTCCAGCCAGAAGAATAAGCATTTCACTGGTTTGAGTGAGGCCATAACGTGCACCGAATAAAACTGCGCAGTCGTTCACCTGAAGTACAACCATAATTTGTTCTGTCTTTACAATATGAGTTTCTTACGTCGGTAATTGCCAAAACTGAGTGACCTTCTACAAGAGATGGTGTCGCGCATCGGACATTTTCATAGTTGAGAATGTGTCGCATCGCATAACGATCTCGCATATGCACCTGGAAAGAAAATTATGGAGTTAGTGAACTTCCTTAAAAACTAACCTGTAGACCCTGAATCGCACATGAACAATCCCATGGATTTCCATCTACATAAACTTGCTCAACGTTGTTCAAAAATGCCAAGTCTGTGTGGGAGAAGGTGTGGAAGCGGTTGGCAGAAACGTCGAATGTCTAAAGAAATCTCAGTGTCTAGATGGTTTCAAATAACATGCGTGTGTACTCTTAGCAGTGACCGCTTCGGATTTCGTATAGAAATGAAAAGAAGTGACAGAAGAGAAACATACTTTCACATTTGGGAGCAAAGTGTTAATATTGTCTGGCAAGTAGGAGAGCTCGTTTCCAGAAACATTGAAAGAAACAAGATGATAGTAACGAGCTGGTAGTTGAATTGGAATATACTTGATATGGTTGTGAGCCATTTCGAGGTGAGTCAGAGACTTCAGGGTATGAGTACAAATCTCTTCGAAATCTGAAAATGGTAGTTAATTTTTCTAGTCGAAGTTCACAATTACATACGCTTTAACAAATTTCCAGACAATGCTATTGAAGTTAGCTCATCCTGAGCCCAGCCAAGCCATTTTGAATCAAACTCGTCTAAATGATTGAAAGATAAATCAAGGTGGCGTAGAGGAAGTGATCGGAATGCATCCTCATTGAATGGAGAATTTTTTGATATCCCGAGCAAGTTGTGTGAAAGATCAAGTTTCGAGACATTCGTGTTACAAAAAGCACATGCCGGAATTTCTTGAATTGAGTTGTAAGATAGATCCAAAACTGTCAACTGTGAAAGTGATCTAAGTTCTTTAGTTGGAACTTTCTTGAGCTCATTTCCGCCTATTCCAAGTTGTCGAAGCTGAGGTATACGATCCAAATCAAGACTCGAAATTGAAGTAAGGTTACAGTGATTGAGATAAAGCTCATCGAGTTGTGAAACGTCTGTGAATAACTCATTAATTTGCTCAATTGGAATAGGATTTCTGTCAAGGCGGAGAACTCGAAGAGAGTTGAGACCACGTAACAAATTAGTTGAAAGATCCGTCACAGAGTTATTGGAAAGTGTCAATGATTTGAGTGAGCGTAGATATGTGAATACCCCAGTTGGAAGAATGTTCAAATGATTAGAGGATAAATCCAAAATTCTTAGTTTTGGCATTCCACCGAAGTTGCTCATTGTAGCGTGCTCAATATTATTGAGACGTAAATCAAGAACCTCCAAAGAAGGAAGACGAATAGATCTAGACATTGCTGGGATCTGGCAGTTGATGAGGCGAAGCACCCGAAGTTGAGCGAATCGGTTTATGTTGTCATTCCATCGAAGTTTGTTAGGTCCAACCCGATTCGTTGGTGGCTAAAGAATGAGTTTTTATGCAAAGTAGGGGATTAAATTTAGATGTATTGACATTGTTTCGCAATAGATTTTATCTTCATATACTTCGAGAAATGACTACTAACCTGAATATGAAGAGAACGAAGAGTCAATGGAAGTTGGTTCAGAATATCTGCATAGGCAGTGTCATTTATAATAGCCTTTCGGCAAAAAACACTCCAAGATGAGTCTTTCTGATCGCATTCACAATAACTAGGGCATGAAGGGTTTGTTGCCACAGAGATTAGAAATGACCATAGGAGAAAAAGAATGTAAGAAAGCATTGTCTTCTGATTTTGAATAACGAACGTCGGTTTGTTCAGTCAAACAAAACAGCAAACGTGGGCAAAACACCATGAGAAGGCGAAGAAAGACGGCTTGGCTTCGCAGGGCGGATAAGAGGGCGGAGCTTCCTTCCCGAGGGGGAGGGGGAAGAGGGTCAACACCACCCAAGGGAAGAAGGATGACCGGATAGCTGTGTGTGACAGCACCTAATGTTGTTTCATGTAGAAAGGGTGGCAATTATCACGCCAGAAGCCAGAATTCATGTTTTTTATTTGCGACCCTAGTCAATTTTATCAGGATGATTTTTCTCAGTCGAGTGAAGACGGGCTCTCAATTCCTCTCTGGGATTGGAGAAGTGAAGAAAGTTATCATATATTCATGAGATTCTGCTGTGCTCAGTTCTCGATTGCACCCGGCTGTTCCCTGGATTTCTTCCATTCACTCCCAAAGTCATTTCCCCAATATCCAAATTATAGAGGAGTTGTGAAATTTAGTGTCATTCAAAAAACGACTTCTTATAATGGTCAAGTATGCCAGATGGACACGCTGACTACCAGGCACACAAATGTCAGCATGCGCTTTTCGTTTACGACTTGCCCTTTGATTGGTGTGTGGTAATAAAAGGTGACTCTGGATGGTTGTTCGGATGAGGGTGCGAAGATAATTGACCAGAAGAAAAGTGGAGAAATCGTGGAGCATCGGAATTGTCGACGACATATGGTCAGAATTGGCATGGGTGAATAGAAGGGTGGTATGGTTCGGTAATTCATCCGTTATATCGAGTACACTCGAAAATAAAGGATTGTGGACAAACAATTGATCACTAGATGTTTTTGAATCAATCATGCGAAAGTATTAACAGACTGCAGAATTCATGAAATTTATCTACAGTATCTACAGTAATCCAAATATTTGTCTCCCTTTTTTCTGAAAGACAAGTACCAATAATCTTTGACTGAAACCTCTCACAAAGTGTCTAGAATGTTTCATACTTCAAATTTACGTTCTATTTTCCTATTCTAAGCAAATATGTCGAATTGTTCGTCCCATTTCGCTTATAAACTCATTAATCAGGGTGTTCAATTTCCATTTGAGATTGAATCTGTCGACGACGTCGGCAAAACTTAACCCAATTCCGTCACAACGAACTCTTTTCTCATCTTTCCGCTTCTTCCGTTCTTTCCAAGGAACGTATGGACTTTTGGGACCAGTTAAGATGGTGTGAAACTAAATAACCAACACCCATTGTTTCCTCTTATTCGTGTTGTGATGAGTTGAGACGGGCGGCTGTCACTATCGGAAGTGTGTTCGTTGACGGGTAATTTATTCACGCTGATTGACATGTCAGGCACCAACACCGGCTCTTCTTCATTCCTTTATCACACCTTTTGAATGTGTGCTCGTTGAGGATATTCTCTCTCACGCGCGCATCTCGATATTGTTGCCCTCCAAGTTTTGATGCATCATTGTATGCACGAACTCTCCGGAGGACGTGGAACTGATGACGGGCACCCGTTTTCGACAAGTCTTCCACTGAGAATGTGATGGCCACCGAAATGTTTTACGATCGTATTGGAGCGTGGAATTCCCGCCGGGAAATACATTTATGTATAGTTTTAGTATTCAGGAATTGAACTCATTTGGTTGGGAGGTATCTTAATGTCAAGAAGGTAATCCTTTAATGAAAGCTTCTCTCCAATCATCCAGCTGTGTGAGCAGTGGCGGTAAGTTGAAAGCGACGAAATGTGTGAGATTATCGAATTGACATGATGCGCGGACCACAAAAGAGAGGCTAACTTCTTCCGGAGGGACCATTTAGTTTGAGAAGCTGTGCGTCTTTAGGCAATTAATCATTCGTTTCGGTGCCGTCCGCCCTATTATGATGATGATGATCAACACGATTGCACTGAAGATGCCGCTACTCATTCATTCCCATTCCTGACAATTTGTCAGAGAGATGAGGGCTGACTGGTCACAATACCTATTATTAACCGTACATTTAGTCTGGTTGCGATGTGTCGAATATAGAAGTGGGAAATGCGAAATTAAATCGAACTGCATACCCTACACAATACTGAATTCGGACTATCTGTCTGGTTGGTTGGGTTAGTAAGCAATTTGACAGGCGATTGGTGCTATTCAACTTGACACATTCCGTTTTGAAACCAACCAGGAAGATTATGAAATGGTGGGCAATGACTTACAAAAAGTAGTAGAATGGATTCAAGGGTCAATTCGGAAGAGTTAATGACAAAAGATTGTTTAAAATTTTCACTGTTTTTGTGATATATTTACAAATGTTTTGTACATGACTTTTATATCTCTTCTTGAATTTCTAAAACCAACTTTTGTTTACGAGGATTTTACGGATTCAAACTCAAACCAAATCCCATCATGATGACATTCGAACTTTGTTTGTGTTGCGAGAATGTGATATGACTGCAAAGTAGCTATCGTCTGACCTCGATTCTTTTCCGCTTTCGTCGTTCAAATTCTGTTTGCCATCCATACCACTTTGCCGTTTATCCAGGCGACTGCTTGAAATCCGTCGAAAAAGGAGAAGAGATTCAGCTTAAGGAGAGAACCAATCTGAAGTTTCACTCTGACGACGTGTACTTTTCAATGAGAATAGTCGTTTATTACGGGAGAGAAACAAGGGGGTTTTGTGAAGTAAAAAGGAAGAGAGACTCTCGGAATACGTTTATTCAATTTCGGACCAAAACATACTTGCTTTCTCTTCTTTCTTCTCTACTTCTCATCTTTATTCCCTACGATAGATACATGCTTCGTTTACTGCTTTCTTTTTTCTCTTCCAATTGTTTAGTAGAGAAGAACAAAGACCTCTGTAAGAAGTGACCAGAAAAACTGGACGAAAAAGAAAAAGAAGGAAGACGTGAAAATTTGATTGGCAACACACACACACAAATAGACATCCAAATTCTTCTCACAAAGAGCACCATTCGTTCGTTAGGGATATACTTATGGATACTTTCAATTTCTTAATAATCAGTCGACGTGTCAATTGAAAGTAACAGTTTGTTGTAAAAGGGGGATCAATACGATGATATATGATATGGGTGTATGATGTATTTGCTAAAAATGACATATGTCAACACGTACTTGACATTCAGTTCGATTACCGTAAACGAGGCAAAATGTCATATGAATTGAGGAGAGCCCAGAGATACGATTGCACCTGTTCGTGTTGTTGAAGAGGCGCTTACAAGCCTATCATGGCATGGCTAATCTGACGAAAGCCAGCCTATTCTTTCGCTGCTGCAGCCCCCGGGAGCCTGATGTTTGTCTTGTCTTTCTGTCTCTCTTAATTAACATGGTCGGCGACGCTTTTGAGTTAGTTGTGCATGAAGCTATAGGTATATGAATAGAGAGATGAAAAGGGACGTCGTCACAGCGGGAGAAGAGACGAGGTCGGCTCGATGACAGGAAATGACATCTTCAGTTTCAATTCCTTAAGCGGTTGAGTACACATTAAATGAAGAGATTGCGAAGCATGAATCTGAACGAACGGGTTAAATGAAATTGAATACGTGGTTAATCTCTAAACTAGTTTTCAAAGTTTCAAAAGGGAAATGAGCAAAATTAGAAACAAAACGTTTTCAAACTTTCTATTCAATAATTTCAGGATATCTTGTTCGATTTTGTCTCGAAACGTGTCGTCAAGTTCGTTCTTCACACCAATGCGCCAGGACACTGCGATTTTGGAATGTAAGTGATTGGGATTTTGTTTTGTTTCTTTTTCTGATGAGATTCGAATGATGATTCGATTTCTTCAATATTCAAACAAAGAATCACGAGAATCGGAAAGCAGGCAGAACAATTGGATTAAAGAGAGACATCATGTCGAAAGATTTATACTGCTTCAAAGCGACAACTGATTGACATTGCGATGAATGATGATTATTTTCATTTGCAGGTACTCACGATGCAACTTTTCAATCTTCTTGAATGACAAGCAATATGAAATTCGTACTGACTCAAAGGTGAGAAAATGGAATTAGAGAAGGGGCTGAAACTACAGTAACCCAGTAGACTAGCTGTTTTGTTTATTGCTTTGAGGAACAATGTATCTGAGAATTTTGTAACAAAGCTAAACGTACAAAACATTCAAGTGAATAATACATGGTTTCCACATATTCAATTGACTTATTTTCAGTTTGACGAGTTTTCGCACGCCTTCATGGATGACTCGAATACTCCACGCCCAGTTGTGCTTGCTCGTCAAGAGCAACAACCATTTGGATCCACATTTTGTTATGGAACAAAACAAGTCATCGTCGAGGTTATGGAGAACAGCTTCCTCTCCTCAGTCACAATCTATGATGGTTCCAAGGAAAAGTAAATCAACCTGTATATAATATTCATCAATAACATAATTTTCCTCCATGCTTCCGCATTTTGCAAACCCCTTTCCTTATTCGCTAGAAATAATTTTTAATTTCAATTTCACAGATAACTTTTTAATGTGGCAACTGGATTGCGTCTTTCTCTATGTACTTTTCTCACTGACAATTTTGTAAATTTTTATGTATAAATGAAGAAAAAATCGTGTCAGGAAAGTAAACAAGCCAAAATAAATTATAAATATGAAAAAAAAAGAAAAATGAATGATGAGATGTTATGATACCCTGGGGAAATAAGAAAGAAAGGGAAATGAAGAGGTGAATTGCACAAAAGTGTCAGAAATTTAGCGAGAAGAAATCAGGAGGAGGATTCAAAAAATCGCTTTTGAGCATACTGAAACTGCTTGAATATTGGTGTTGCTTGGCCAATTGGAGACGCTGAAAATGAGGAAATAATTCAGAACCAGGAATAAAAACTATGATACCTTGACTTTTGAGACGGATGATTAGGAATACAATAATTGCAATTAGAGCGGATAAAAGTGCTCCAAATGCTGTACAAACAGCCAAGAACCCATCTTTGGAAATAGAACAAGCGGATTGAGAAGTCGAACTTTTTGCTGAAAATGCCATGATTAACACGAAACCTTCTTCTAGTTTTGAAACCTTTTTGTAATCCAACATCACTCGGTGGTTCCTCATCCAAATCAAAAATTAGTAGTTGTCCAGCTAACATTGGTTTATCATATTTTGTATTTCCATCGAATTCTGATACAACTGGTACGTCTCTTCTACGTGTTGATGTCCAATCAACTTCAATTTGATCTATTTTCTCTCCAGATCTCAAATCTCCAGGTTTCAATTCTCTCAAATTTCGTGATCTAAACTTTCTGGAATCCGGTTTCAACTTTTTACTCTTCATCAATTTTCCGAATTCGGCAAGTAGAGCTTTCGGGTTATCCACAGAATCTCTGCAATACATCTTATTTCGGATACTGTAGGATTACTGTAGATTCAGTAATAATTTATAACGAGAGGTTCTCTGAGAAGTCAGTGTAGGTGAAATTTCACAAAACCTGTGCATACATGAACTTCTAGAGTTTCTCTTATTACTCTACGAAAAATTACTATCAGAAATTTTCAAAATTAGTTTTAGATAACTGTTGATACGGTGTTCAGGTTACGGTAGCCATTCTTTCCCTCACTGCTTACTCACTCTTTCTACAACTTCCACTTCGAAGCAAGAATTGAAGTTTTGTATTTCGAAATATTATGAAAAGTTTCACTTTAACAAAATCCAGTTTATCCTCTCTTTAATATTTCATAATCTCATTTATATTCTCTTACCTCAACATTTTTTGAATACTGTCACTGCTAATGTCATCTGGAAGATTAGCGAGCAAATCGGTTAAATTCGGTGGAATCGTCACTTCATCATAATCGTTATAATCGCCTGAAAAGCATACAAAGATACTTGATGAGTAAGCATCTCTCTTGTTTCCCCCCTAAGAAGTGTAAGCCAATTTGCTATGTTTGACCCAGATAAAATAACCGAAGCGTCAATTTGTCTACTCCTTCTTTTTCTCCCCTCCTCCTCTCGATGACTAGTTTTGGGGTCCGAATAGTCAATTAACCCTCCAGGTATTCACCCTTTTCCCTGCTTCTTCTCATATTTCACTCACTTTTTCCAATCTTTTTGCTTTTTGGTTCTGACGTCACTGAAGATGCCAAATCGTCTTCTGTTTCAAAGGTTTTTGAGACGCTTTCCTGAGTTGACTAAATTGGAAAAACTAAAGATATACATGGGAAAAAACAATGACTTACAGTGCCAACCGTGGCTGGATTAATTGGAGGAGAGAATGCAGTTAAAGTAACAGTTTCATAGTCCAACGGAGGAGTTACACTGTTGTAGGAATGAGAATTTGGACTGAAAAAATGATATTGAAAGGCATTGAAATAAAAACCTCTTATATAAGGGCACATGGAACTGGCTAGAATCGGAGATGAATTGCGTTACATAGAATGAAAATATGAAAGCATAATTCAATTTCCAAATCAGTTCTTAGTTTTGAGTAGTTTAATCAAAACTATAAACGAATCCTAGTTTTCATTATGCCATTATAATAGGATGTTTTATGACTTTGTGATGTGAACCAGCTCAAAATGAAAGAAACAGAAACTGAACTAAATCAACGAACATCTTGAAGCCATACCTGTGCAATTTCGGTGATTCATTATCATAATCATAATCACTTGAAGGCGTTGTTCTCTGTGAAGGAGCTCTTGTGGTTTTTGGTTTCTCAGATTCATAATCATAGTCTTGTACAGGTGGTTTCTTTGTTTTCCTCTGAGGTTTTTCTTCTTCAAAACCTTCACCATCTTCACTTCCAGTAGATATCACACGAGACATTGATCCACAAGAAGGAGGCTGAAAGTGAGGTAAAAAAAAGAGAAGACAAAAAGCAATCCTCACCGTAATTCCATCACACATTCCATGCTTTTTCATACACATTTGCACCTGACAGAAAAACCAGACACCTGGCTTATCGGCGAATTTGAAGACAGAAGATTCAGCATATGCACGTTGAAGATCAGATGAATATCTGATTCCAGTGATAAGAATAGGATCAATTGGACATCCTTTATCATCAATCACATCTGCTTTCTTTCCAAATCCATCAGTTACATAACAATTATTGATCAAAACTCCATACATTTCTGAAATTTTTCTAAAATTGTGCGAAAGTTGAAAATAACTACTCACGATCATTACAATGCCATTGATGAAGTACTCGATCACCAACTCTTGCGAATTGAATCGGTTGTCCTGCGGGTCTTCCAGCATCTAATTCATCAATTGTAGATGAATGAATCGAATAAGAACATCCAGGTATTCCATGTCTTGCTTCTAATTCTGTCGTTGGAATCATACTAACACCCAGTTCAGCAGTAAGACCTTTGTTAGCTTCTTCGAAAAAACATTTCACGTGATAGGCTTGGTCTACTTTCGTGATAAACAGAGGATGGAATGAAACGACGACAGTGATACCGTAGTACATTCCACGTGGATCAACCTGAAAGAAGTTCAATTTCTGTTTCTAAAGACTAGGGCCAATTTCCTTTATACATCGGCAACATGTTGAAAGCTAAGACTTCAGTGATGATACTATCAGTTATCATAAAACAAATTCATTGAACTCACCGATCTCAAACTTTTCATTCCACATGCTCCAAATTGCAAATCAAAATGTGGTTTTCTCGTTTTCTGATTTCCAAAATCATCCTTATAACAATCTTCTAATTCAGCTCTTCCTTTTGCATAAATCCTTCCTAAATGTGTACTTTTTCTCTATTTCCAGTTTCTTCTTTTTCCTTACCCGCAAAAATTTTTCTAGTCTTCACCCAAATCCGTATTTCATCTTCGAGACATTCAATGTCCGGTTCGCCGATGATCTCATTGTCGATGCTGATGGCGTTGGCAACACGCCAACCCTATTAATAACCGAATGCAATTATGTGAATGGAACTATATATATGTGTGGAATAGAAACCGTCTGACGGGGATGGGAGTGAATGATCGATGAAAAAACGAACTTTTCGATTGACAGCCAATGGAAATGGCAGCTAACGGTAGAGGAAATTAATTGGATTAGTCTGGCAATTTAACTAAAAAAAAAGAAAAGAAAGTAATTGAAGTAGTTTTGATTCTCTAGACTCTTTTACTACTTTCACGAATCAATTTTGCTAACTGTGAGAAGAAATAAAAATCATTTTCACTGTTTTTATGTGATTATATTGATTCGATATTTCAAAGACATTCTGGTCTATTTTCGAAACTTTCCGAACAAAGAGGCCGTTACGAAATACGCAGTAAAGACCTCTATTAAAACGTCACCATTTCATCATAAAACTATATTCACGATTTGAGTTCGAAATATTGAGAATCGAGAAAATCATAAAAACACGCAGAGCTAATAATAAAATCTCAATACTCGGTTTATATTCAGCTTGATCAGATCAACTATCGATCTAATCTTTGTCTAATTCTACTTGATACACTCGAACTGTGAATTCAAAGAGTGCTGTTCTATTAGAGGTATCACAACCAGAACCATTTGTTGTGAATTCTAAAACTGTTGACAAATAAAATAATTGGAACTTTCTCTATCTTCCTCTTAAATAATCCCTAGGAGTTATTCAGTATTTTCCTATTCTTCAAGTGCACATATATTTATATGTTCGACCTAGAAAATGAATTACCAAAGAAGTATTACGTATAAAAGGTTAATTGAAAAAAGTGAGAACAAATTAGGTGTTTTTTAAACGATCATCCTTCCCTCAAACCAAAAACTTTACGTACGAATGTTTTTTTCAAAAAAAATAAACTCACAGTCCAAGCAATGATTAGAATAGGTAAAAAATACATATGAAGCTAGATGAATATCCAATATTGAAACTGTGAAATAAGCCTTAATGGGTAAGAAAAAAGAGAGAAAGTATTCGGATTGGAAATAAGAGAAGAGGGCGAAAAGTATGACCAATTTTGTGTGGAGAAAAGAAAAGAAAACGGAGAAGAGAGAGTCGGACAATCGGAGCGAGGAAAGGATGGGCGTGGAGACCGACAGTAATTATCGGTAAGCATCCAAAAGAGAGTGGACACTGGATATTCGAGAAGTAGAAGAAGCATTGGGTTAGGAAGAAGCAGAATTCATTGTGGGGATGACGTTCTGAAGAATTGCAACCGGAAATTTACATTGTGGTTCGTTCGTTTCTTCCGGCGGCCAAAGAAACATCTAATAAGGGGACAGTGAGACTATACGGTTTTCGGTCGAGACTGACTGGAAATTTAGATGAAGCTGATGTGTGGTTTCATGCTTTTGACACTCTATCCCGATAATTAAACGAATTTCGAAATTATATGTGAAAAGAGAAGAAAAAGAAGAAGACGTGCTAAAGAACACAAAAGAAAACACAACAAGCCATCTATATTATCCGGATGGATTTTGCAGAAAAGGTTCAAGGCTTACCGTTTTAAAGAATCGTGAGAATTCGATACTGTATATTGAAGGCATTTTTCTTGTGGATTTGGTGGATCAACAAACTTTTAAGTTGCTTGGGCTTCACCGAACATTGTTTAAGCTCAATTTCTTTTTAGTTTCCGAGCTTTGGCTCCATAATTTTCAAAATTGAAGAACTGTTATTAACAAACAGTTCCACGTAACTTGTCTGAAACATTCGCATGATACAATTCAAAGTGGAACGTGGGATAAGATGTCCTTCTGAAATTTTAAGTCCATCTCGTTTAGTGAAGCTTCAAATTGACTGTAAACTGCAGTGAATAGTTCAAACTTTCGCAGTTTTCCTTCATAATCTTCAATTAAAAATGTTTATTGACGATATTATCTATTTTGGCAAAAAGTATTTTTAAGCGATAATCATATTTCAACAAGCAGAATGCGGGCACCAGTATCACGGGAGAAAAAGAACGGAAGCAAATGAGAACCAGATTAATAAAGAAGAGAGAGAGAAAGTTGTAGAGGTTCGTTGGAAATGAAAAAGAGACCTATTCAGGGGAAACTGGAAAGAAAAAGGGAAAAAAACGACTAAATTTCTATAAAAGTTCAGTTGAGAAGGAATACTACAATAATGAATGATATAATATAGCTAATTACTTTGGAAGAATTTTCGAAGTCATTTCCGTACATATCTTCATCTGTTTCTCTTCGATTTGGTCTATCTTTTCCTGCTTCTCTGATCTCTTCTTCTTCCATTCGACGAAGAATTGTGTCCTCTTGAAGACGTCGTTCTTCGGCACGACGTCTGAAAATAGGAAAATAAGAAATTCCGAAGAAAGTGTTTGGTCAACATTCTCTGTTCCAACGGGTCACAAGAACTATCCTGAAAGAACATTCAAAAGTTTACCTTTCCATTCTATATCTTTCTCTTTCTTCTTCTCTTTGATCTTCAGCAGTGATATCATCATCTTCGATATCAGAAATATCTGAAATAAAGTGATGATCCTTTGATTTTTTTTTCTTTATATTACCATTTGATTCCTCTTCTTCCTCTTCATCTGCAAGCATTTCTTTCAATCGTTCTCCTTCTTCTTTCATTTCTTTTTCCTGAAAATAAAAGATGAAGACGTCATCATTTCTCTCAGATTTCTTTTTTTAAATATTCATTCTCACCAATTTTCGTCGAGTTTCTTCAAAAGTGTCGTCCAGTGAGATGTCGTCATTTGGAAGTGGAACAGCCTAAAATGAGAAACAATGAAAAATGAAAAAGGAAATCGTTGGAGCCGTTCTGATAAGTATTTAGTGTGGGAAATGCTTCTCAGTCACAAATTCAGATAATCAAAAAAACAAAAAAAATCTGATAGAATTGAATTGGAAATAATTAGAACGTCTTTTAGCAAAAACACCTTTTTTTTCTAATCTCAGAATGATTTTCCGAAACCAAAATTGAATCTTTTCTCATACCTTATCACGTATATCCACAATGTTAATTACACGAGCCTTTGATGCATCTTTTGGAAACAAAGGAGAATCAGAAGTTGTTTGATTCTTTCCAGATCCGATTCTTTTTGTGGATTTCTTCGGAGTGGGTCGTGAAGTTGTTGTAGTCGTAGTTGGTCTGAAATTATTCAGTTTTGTGGTTTTTTTTTCAAACAGAGAGTAATCTTAGTGATCTCGTTAATCAGAGAGAGAGACGAATAATTTTATGTTATCTTTAATTGAAAGTGTCCCGATTTTCTACCCACTTTTCTGTTGTCGTTGACGTCGTTGTAGTCGTCGTTGAAGTTCTCTTCCGTGTTGTCGTTCGTCTTGGAGTCGTTGATCTTCTCGTAGTAGTCGTTGGAGGCTCTTCGGTTGTTGTGAATTTTTTCCATGCTAAAATACATTTGTTTTCTTTAATAGTTCGTTCAAAAAACCCTCACAACTTTCATCTTTTTCTGATTTCAACCATTCGGAAATCTTCTCAACTGCTTCATTATCTCCCTCTGTAAATGCTTCATATAGATCTCGACTTGTCTCTGGATCATTGCAATTTTCACGTCCTCCACACCAACAACGAATACTTCCAGAAGGTTTTCTCATACATCCTGAACAAGCGAGTTTTATTAGCTTTTCGAATATTGAAAAAAAGTACCTGTCATTGATTTATACTCTTCTGGGTATACACAAACAAGTTGATTTCGATCATAAAGGCGGGAAAGTTCGTACCATTCTGGAAAAAGTTACTGTACTTTCTTTTTGTTTTTGATGAGAATGAATAAGATGCAACTAAATAATCGACAAGAAACGTGCAAGCTCGACTATTTTTTCGACTTTATACATTTGAAGAATACAGCGGCATGCCACTATGATAAAGGCTTTTTCGGTATTTCAAAACATACCAATGTGATCCTTTTTTGCTCTAATTCGACATCCAACGGCATGAGATGGGCATTCTTCCGTAACCAAACCATATCCTGAAAACATTTATCATTTTTTTCTTTTAAACACCCTATTATATTTCTTTTCCCAAGAGGTGTCATCTTTTCCCCTTTTCAACTAAAAAGTAACACTTCTTTATTTATGTTCCTTCCAACAGAAAAACGTATAGTTGCCAACTTTGAGATTGGGTGTCAAATCCTCACTTTGTCTCCATTTCTTTCATGACAGAAAACATGCGCAAGCGGCGGCGACGTCGAGATAATAGCGTATTTTGGTAGACTTTTTAGAGTGAAAGAAGAGAAGAGAGGGAGAGGAGAGGCAGTTAGTTATCCGAGTTTTCATCTCTTAAAACTAGAGAGAATGGAACACATTTTGGAGCATAAAGAGCAGCCATTTATGGGTGATGGATAAACAGATGAATGGGTAAATAGTAGGATTAAACTGAAAATATTTGAATTGGATAAACGACTTGTCAATGAAACCACGAAAAGTTGAGGGCAAGCTATTCGATAAGTTTAGAAATGTCTTCTAATAAAAACTGTCTAACAGGATCATTAGCAAATTTGCTCATGAAAAAGAGGATAAATCTGTTTGTGCTTCTTTGAGCATGCTAAAGTCTTTGGCTGATAAATTCTTATAACTTTTTTAAATTAGGGACTACTTCTATTCACATTGATTGGCAGTTTGAAAAGATGACAAGTTCAAAACATTTTTCTCTGATGTCTGAACCTTTCCCAGTTGGTTCCACCAGTACACATCCAATAGTATTCTTTCAGTGAAAACTTCCAAAAAACTTCCTTTATTCTCCTTATTTTTTGTTTCTTTTCACCCGTCGACCCATCCATTATAAAATCAACACGTATCACAATTCCTCTTTTTTTTGCTTTCTTTTTTTTCCGCCGACTTCCCCCCACGGGATCAGCCTGTCAGAGGGAATGACCAAAAGAAGCTAAAATATGGAGACATTTTGACCGAAAAAAAACACTCGTTATACTATTTCTATCCCAATTTTTGCAAGAAATGAGTGAATGGGAAATAAGTGCGGGTGGTCCCATATGTTCGATTTCGGGGGTCTCAAATGGGTGAGAAAGGAGAGAAAAGGGCATCACCAATGCATCACTGTTATGCATTCTGGAGATAGAGAAGAAGAAGAAATGAAACTCTTTTATTTCAAAAACATTCATGAGTGCAACAAAATGAACTAATTGCAATAGTACAAACTGGTTGTATAACGGAAAAGAAGACACTTGTTGAGATTGGAAAAAGAAATGAATACAAGTGGTGAAAGAGAAGGATAATTTAGATGTCACTGTTTCCGGTTTCTTTTAGATTCGCAACATTTTAGAGTCAACTATAGCTAAGGTTGAGTTATAATTTACAGAATTATACTCAGATTGTATTGAGAAACACTTCAGCATAAAAGAGGATACAAATTCTAGACGAAAAGTTTTGAATAGAAGGGAATATCTTCCACTCTTACTATAGCTCAGAACTTCAACTTTGGTCCTTATAAAAGAGCACCTCATGATCAATTTTATGTTCATCTACACTGATCTTCGAACCAAATCCAGGTTTTCCCCCATTGACTTCCTTCTCTTTTTTCGCTTACATTTTTTCTCCTTCCTTTTTTCTCAGTATCACAGTACATAACTCTGCTAATTTCGGGAAGCATGTCCCCGGGACTTAGCATGTCCGCTGTCTGCGTATCCTCATTTCGTACAATATTTTTCAATATTCGAAATTCGATATTTTCTGATTCATGCCCTTTATTTGCCTTCTTTTTTTCATCTCTCCTTTTCTGGTTTCTGACAAAAAGCATGTGTCGTCCTTTCCTAGTCTCAAAGCCATTTTTCTGGTGACCCGAGTCCTTCTTTTTTATGTTGCTTCTTCTTCTTCTTTTTCTTCATAAACTGACACTATGATTCGAACATCAACGGGTCAAATAGTGAGAAAGTGAGGTAGTCCCTAAAGGGATAAAGATAGAAAAGGGGTGACAAACTCGATTTGGATTCCGACGGAGGACGACGATCGACACGCCAAAAGCCAATTTAAAAGAAAGATGTACAACTGACACTAACGATACGTTGTTTGAGTTAAAAAGAGAAGAAGAAACTTAAGAAAAGGACATCCAATCAGAGATTTCGAAACATTCTTCCACCCCTTTTTTTGTTGCATCAAATCTACATGTTCTTGTAGAAAAAAGGGATAAAAACGACAGGATGAAGAGCCAGGAAACACTTGAAAATGCAATTTGACAGCACTCACTTTTTGTTCGCAAAATTCAGTTTGGGTTCTTCTTTTCGGAATGAAAGCAGAGTTCGATTTGGAGATGAGAAACATTTTGAATGCGTCAATTTGACATTTATAAATAGAGAAAAGAAAGTGTACAGTTTGATAGTATTACTCATATGACACCAAGTATTACAAATACAATTTGTGTTACAACAAAGAGAAAAATGTGAAAGAGGTTAGAAAAAACCTATTGGAGTAAATAGTTCACAGCTGTAAAGTATCAAAGTTTCAGAACCTCTATTATAAGGGCATTGAAATGTCTCGACTAGCCAATCTTTTTCTGGAGATAGAAGAATAATCAAAAGATGCAAGGAGACGCATCAGAATTACTATTTCTGAGCGATGGGGTGTAAGCTGATATTCAATATTTGGAAGCACTTTTTTTGGAAATATCATTCGTAACTATAGTCTATCTAGCAGAAACCATCTCCAGTTCCAGTTTAACATAATCTGGACTGTTTCAACTGGAAGCTCAACCTCTAAGACCAAAAACGGAAACTTCCCGATTTTTATCTGATGACCAATAACTGAACATGAATCATCAAAATCTTTTATTCTCCCACCATCCTAATGTGTTTGCACCGATTTATTGCTATTCATCCGCATCCTCAGTTTCTTTTGTTTGGGACTAAATGTAATTTGAGCATAAACGGTGACTGGTTGCACACTCTCTTCCAAAACTTTGCCGAGAGAGAGAGAGAGAGAGAGCAAGCAACAAATACAAATAGAAGCACACGTACCTGGTCTCATCACAAGACAACTCATATTGGCATTTGCCACGTCGAACAGCCACGATACAAGTAGAAGACGTAACAACATCTGGAAATCGGAAAGATGTTTTATTTGAAGAATGATTTTTCGGGGCAATAATAAAAGAAACTGCATAAAAAGAGTGGTAAACCCGGGGCGGGCGCGGCTTGGAGGCAAGGCTCATTTGACCACAGGAAGTGTGGCGTGAGCCGCCACAGTAGGGGGCGGAGTCGAGGGCCGCGCGTCTCAAGACGGAAAAGATGCACCCGGGAAGAGAAGAATTTTATATGTGTTGAGAAGAAGAAAAAATGGAAGAATAACGGAACACGAAATGAAAAGAACGCAACATTCAAGTGGAATTGAGAAGTATTTGGAAAACCAAAGATTTATGGGAGAGAGTTTTGAAAGAGAAGAAAAAAGAAATGAGATATACGGAGGATTGGTATAATTGACAGATGTCGTAAATTATAGATTTGATGGATTGAATTTTTTGAAAAAAATAGCAGTACTCCGAAAATAAATTATAGTTAAAAGTTTTCAATATGAAACAAAAGAGCACAAATTCATATAGAATTGGTTGATAATTTCAACGAATGTATATCTATGGTTCTCAATCTCGAATATTTTTGATTGCCTGCTTGATCCCTATTCTTTAAGCTTGAATGTTGGGAAAAGCTTCCATCTAGACATTTCCCATTCAAGGTCTAATGTAAAGGGGTGTGTTTTTGTGTAGGTGCCGACCCGTTCATGGTCAGATATGACACCTTATCACGCAATGGTACTAGTAATTTGAAGGACATGTCTGAAGAAAAAGAACCGTGTTTTTGAATGACACTTCTCGTATTCATCAGAAAGTGCTCTTCTATTAGGGTGTGTATTATAACAAAAAGGATTTCCAGGATATTTTCTTTAGTAGAACATATCCATTTTCCGAAGCAGCCTTTTCTTTCTTTTCTTTGAAAACTTTTTTCTTTTTCAATTTTCAATTTTCAACCGAAGCAATTTTCGAAAATTCTTCTTTCACCACAACACAAATTGCTATCCTTTTTTTCTTTTTGCAACAATTCAATTTGTGAAGGTGTCAACCAACGAAACTCAATTTATTCGTTTGGTTTCAAACAAAACAAGCAAAAACAAACGGAAGAGAAATCAGATTAGAGATTTATTAGTTTTGAAAAAAAAAAGAAATGCTGCAATTGGAACTGAAGAAAGAGAAACAACAAGAAAATGTGAGAAGAAAGGGAATGAGTTCTCCAATTTCTTTGCTTCTACAGTAATGGGTGAGAAGCTGTGTTTGTTCAAACAAAAGGTCCTGCCAACAGTTTATTTGGGTTCCAATGTGCGAAAAGAGAAGAGAATTGGTCCTCTTGTTGACAGATTAGGCATTTCTTGGCTTCCGATTATTGTTGACCGTTTTCTATGATTCAATTGGGACCAATTCGACTTGGAAAGACGATGATGAGGACACGTGGCAGAATATTATTGTTCCTTTCTTTTGAAGTTTATAGATTCCACACATCGACTTGTTATTATTTCTTTTAACTGAAAACGAGAACTCCTGGAAGTAGAACAATGTACAATCAAACTATTTCTAGATTAGCATAGCTGATAATGTTACATTTCGAAACTCATCTTGTTTATCTGTTTTTTTTTCGGAATTTACGAATACATATCGTACCATTCTCTTCACCCTCTTACCAAGTAGTTGGCGCCTCCTCTGCCACTCATTCGTTTCTCATTCCCTCTCTTTTATAATGCCTGTCTTTGCACTAGTCAGTGCTATGCGTGCGTGGTCTTGTGGTTAGTGGTGATGACTGCCAGTCAATCGTCGGCTGCCCTCGACCCCGCTGTGTGCAAGGATGAAAAAGAACTCTCTCACTGATAGATGATGTCTTCCTACATTATCAGAGCACGTTGCATTTTACTGTTTTTGTTTCTTATTTTTAGATGCATGATAGCGGTTTGAACTAAAAGGAGGAACTTGCGTGATTATGCGGTGTGCGCGGTACAACAATTCGTTTTACGACGAACATCAACAAAGAAACGAGGAGGGCTCGCTTTGATTAGCAAATATCACATAACAGATGATATTATTATGATATTAGTCCAGAGGGCAACAGGCGACACGTGTTTACTCATGCTTATGTTGAACAGGATTGCGAAGAGCAGAAGAATGAAAGAAGGACGTAGAAGGGTTATTTCATTTTCATGAGATGACGAAGGTCCTCATTTTGGATTCTGAAACCACGTGGTCCTAATGAGATTTGAATAGAAAAAGTTGGTGTTTAATGAAAATAAGAAAAGGAGGCGGAGAAAAAAGAGATTTTTGTCATTCTTCGGCTCATTCAGATCCTGAATTCCTTGAATCGGCAGCAGGTGCTTCTTCAAAATTAATGATTTCCTGTTCTGGTGTTTTAGTCTGAAAGACTTTCAGATCGAATTGACGTCTACTTGACTATAACAAAACTTCATCATGGGAAATGTATCAGAATCTCATATTCATGAAGATATCCATGCCGGTGAGTTTTTCGAAGTAGTAGATTGTTTGTTCCAATTGAAAATTATATCGAGAAATGGCATTTTTTGTAAAAAATTGAATGAATATGAATGATGAAATGCATGAATGAAAACAAAATCGTCTTGCGAATAAATGACTAAAGTTGAGAATAATGAGAAATCATATTTACCCCGAATTCCCATATATGATGCTTTGAACGATTAAAATGTAGTCCGTCCATCATAATGAAATCTTACTAGAAAGCACAATGTGAGACGAAGGTCTTTTCATCATTCAACCTATCATTCTGATGAAACACGAAGGAATGATTCTAATTAAGGATGATGTAATCTAGTATATCCGAAACGTTCAATAAAGTCTATACAAAGTATCTCCAACTAAATAATGAGTTTCAGATGATCTGACAGTAATGGCAATATTCATTCGAAACTCTCATCAAATGCCAAGTAGTATTGGTGTTCTTGTTCAAGCAGTTCTCTTTATTCTCAGTTTTATTTTCACTTTAATTGGAGTTTCGACTGCAATGAGATTCACGTAAACATCACCAAAGCATCGAAGATCAACTGATGATTTTCAGAATTTTCCACAAAAATCAACGGAATATTTTCATTTCATTACTGCTTCTTTGGTTCGAATTACTCATGTGTCGTATACTTTTATGGGCATTCAAATATAATTTGGCTATTGAAATCAGAGATGGTTTGATAGAAATCTAGAGTTCCTTTTCATCAATTTCTATTTCAGCCATTGATTGTAATGATGAATGTCATCATTTCGGACGTTGCAGTCTTCGGGAAAATCTCTTCGATCCTATATTTATAGCAGCCAATATGAGATATCATTATATGTACTTTGTCATAACAACTCCTGTAGGGATTCTAACAGAAAGGATATTTGCAACGATTCTTGTGAAGTAAGGATTCGAAAATAAACAAGGAAGATTCAAAAGGGAAGTTATTTCAGAGATTACGAGAAAAAGAGTCGTCATTGGATTTTTTGTCTGATATTTTTGGCTCAAAATGTTTTTGCTTGTGCAATGTCCATAGTGACAACAACAAAAGGAATGTCTTTTCAAGTTCTCATTTCCTCTGTTACCATTTCTTTGTTCTCTTCTGCCGTTGTAAGCTTAATCTTTATTGAGCTACATCTGAGTTCTAAATCTTCCAGATCTATGCGATGGTCGAATACTTCAATCAACAACGTCTTATGGTATTGGAAAGAGAGCATAGAACTACAAACTACACATTGAGCATTCGATATCAGTTGAGAGAGAATTTGAAAACTCTGAAAGTAATAAATTCTACAGTTCTTCCATAGTTTTTGAATTATTCCAGCTGATGCGTCGCTTTTTCATTTCAATCATCGCAATTATTATTGCAATGGGTCTTGCAAACTCTCTGCCAGTTATTCTTAATTTGGATGAAGATGTTATTATGACGATTCGTGTTTATATGGATTACATTTTCCACTCGTTAGTTTCAAGAGTCTCTCAATATAAACTTGTTTATGTCTTGATTCAGAAATCCCGTTTTTCTGGTTCCAACGGCAATGCTCACTATCGAAAACTACAGGAAATATGCATGCAACAAAGCACGAACAACTTTTGGAATGAGAATCGAAAGTCATAAAGTATACGAGTAAACGTTTGTATCTTCTTTTTTAATTTGAAGTTTAGATTGACATTCGTAAGCTTCGACCTCAAATGGACCGAGAAACTGATGTCTATTTTGAAATATTTGAGAGACAATTGGAAGGTGATGGAGCATGTCGTGGCAAATTGAGGACTGGTTCTTTGAGAAAGCCGAAAAATGTTCCAAAATACTGATCACTCTCAATTTTTCATTGAACCCTATGTTTAAAAAATCAATGCTTTAAAGATATTCATTTGAAAAGTTCAAAAAGGTAACAGTAACAACAATAACAATTTTTTTAAAAAAACTTGAAGACTATGCACTTTCGAGAAACTTGCACATCTCAGATTCTTTGTGTGTACGGATCTTCTTAGCCCACTGTTTTGGTGTATACTGCCATAAGTTTTTCGGATCCCGTGTCATTGCCTGGAAATCTTCTCCATGACGTGCAAGCATATAGACACAAAGCTCGGTTTCTCGATGAAATAGTCGGAACTTTCGGTCTTGATTTGCTCGTGCTTCTTCCTCTTCTTTTACTTGTTTTTCCAGATTTGAGACAATATGAGCTGCCTGTAAGGATTAGAATGAAAAAATATCTTTAATTATTCAGTCATCATAATAACTTACTTGTTTCACATTTGTTTTTCTACCGGTCATCTTCTTCGCTGGCTTTGGAACATCGATACTCACTCCATCGATTGGGACTGCGTCAATAATCTCTTTCTTAAAACAGCAGTAGAATTAAACATTTTTTGAAGAAATCAATTGCAGTACGTGTTTTTTGAAACACGAAAAAACAAACTAACCCTCTGCTCTTTGATAGGAACTGCTTCATTTGGGTTGAAGGCGATACCCATATCTCGAACATTTTCTCTCGGTGTTTTTGTTTCGTCCCAATTGTACTTGATGAGCGGTCTGAATATGAAAATATTGAAGCCAACTCAAAAATATGAAAGCACTTCTAATAACTTTCCACTTACACTGCACTTTTCGACAACTTCTTTTTTCCTTCTTTCTTTTTGAGATATTTCTGACGATTTCTGCGATTTGTGTATGTCGGCTTTCCGCGTTTTTTCACATCACGTGCCATTTTGCCTGAAAAACCGAAAACATAGTAAAATAACAAGAGGAAAACTATGGAAAATAGGAGAAAAGAAAAAAATCTAGAGGGAAATTTCACAAAACCATGGAAGAGAAATAGTGCAAGTTGTGGGTTTCTCGGCCAGGACGATTTGGAAGAACTTTTCGGAAAACAACAAACATTCTCGCGATCACTCAAAGTTTTTTGGAACATGCTCGTGTTTTTGATGTAAAAAATAAGTTTAATTGATTTTAACTGAAGTTTTTTTATCACACAGGTAAAACGGGGAGTCTCAAAAACTCATGAAAGACACACTAACGAACGCAAAAATGCCAGTGACAGTTCAGTAAAATACCAGAAAACGCAAACATGCCACCGACATTCCATTGAAGTATCTTCATTTTCTCAGTTCCCAAGTGAAAAACGGAAAATCTCAGAAACATATGAAAAACACCTATGCACCTTTAATTATTGATTTTTCAATAACTCTGACGCGAAGATTATTTCTCGTTTCATACAGAGAGTTCCTGTTTTCAATAACTTCCTTCCGTTTTCAATGCTTTTTTTCGCTTCGAAAACTTTTTTAGTGAAAATAAGTGAACGCTTCTGCAAAAACTATGGCTGAAACAGTTACCTCTTGATGTTCAGATGTTCATGCGTTTTTTATTTCGGAAAGACACTAATTCTATATTTCAGGTGGATGAAAAAGGTAAGTCGGTAAGTTAGTCGAACTCCGAAATAAAAAAAAACACTAGAGTATCTTAGAAGCAGATTGAGGATTAGAGAGCATTGAAAACGGAAATGGAGTTAATGAGAAGATGGAGACAGAAAAATTAACAGACAAAATACGGAGGAAGACACAAAAATTCATCGTTCCGATTGTGAGACGAAAGATAGTCGACAGATATTTTACTTGAAAATGCACTAGAATATTGCAATCAAGTGAAATATCTTTTGACTGACTTCCGTCTTTCAATCTGAGCGACAAATGATCTTGCTATTATTACTAGAATCAATTTAAACGCAAACATTCAAAGATATCTCAATGACATCCCACCGAAACATGAGAAACATCTCTAAAACCGAACGCAAACTCATGAGTCGTTGGTTCTCCATTCACATGTTACTCGTATGTCACTCATGAGTTTTTCGTATGCCCCGTTTTACCTGTGCATGCGCCAATACATTTAAGGTACAGAATTGAGGACTACCTTTCTCCCCCGAATGACACTTTCCAGAAGCATTTTTCTTATTCAACGTTTCAGATCCATCTTTCGGTTACTAATTACTCAACTTACAGAACAATGTCAACCAAGCGAAAGAATTCGAAATCGTGAGTTTCTATCACTTAATCACTTTTTATAATGTGATTGATTTCGATTCAGTGACACGCTGTCATCACGCCGACCAGCTTCTCCGGACAGTATGCCCAATCCCGCACTTGGAGTTCTTGTGGCAGTGAGCCAAATATTTATTGACAAAGATTCCTTTAAAACCTATAATTCAGATCGCTCGTCAAATTCTCTTTATTGATGCTCGCAAAGTTGCCCTATTCTATCTTGCATTCGTGACAATCCTTTCGTTCATTGAATCGCGTATAGAATTGGATTCCACGTATTATTTGGTTCAAAAGCATAGTGTTCTAAATCAGTATGGAGTCAAAATGGGATGGTTTTGGACTCTTGTCATCGTTGGGCCTTTCATATGGTAGTTTGATGAATGAGACCGGTTAACGAAAGTTAAGTTTTCAGGTTTGCTTCAAAGGCTCATCACCGCCGTGATCGTGATCAGCCAGTTATTGATGTCTGCCGTCTTGGAGTTGCCACCGCGTGTTGGTATCTCTCGGTCCAATTGTACGTTCATATCCTTCTTTCATTTTCCGAATGTTCTTTTGTTTAGCTTCCATAAAGTTCATGCGGCTACTTCAATGTGTGATAAAGGGCGCAAGTTCACACGTTTACAGTGCTCCGAAAAGGAAGGTGTCTGGACTCCGGGATATGACATTTCTGGTCATTGTTTCTTGATGATTTATAGTATTCTTATCATCACTGAAGAGGTATATTAGTAACGTTTGACAAAATTCCTAACTTGCCGAAATTCTAGGCAGTAGCCTACCGGAACTATCAACAAGTCACTGATGCGGTTATGCAAATGGATGGAGATCGCGAAGAGCACAATCGTCTCACTCGATGCATCCAATACTTCTTCGTTGCAATGCTCTTCTTGCATGCTTTTTGGGTAGCGTCCTTGTAACCAGAACCAAATTTGATTATTTATTTACAGTTCAAACAAATCATCATTTCTGTTCTTTACTATCACATCTTTGTTGAGGAGGTAATATCGAAGTTTCTATTCAGTTAGAAAATCATGCATTTTCAGATTCTCGGAGCCCTCGTGGCTGTTGGCTGCTGGTTCTTGACCTATCGCATCATTTACCCAGCTGGCATCCTTAGCCCTCCAATCAATAGAAGTTCTAGCAGAAGATGAACAATTGAAGACGATTAAGAAACTGCATATTTCATGGTTCTAGTCATTTTTCTTTTTTTTCGTTTTTTATTGCCTCTTCTACTGGTTTAACTGTGTTTTAAATAATTTGTGTTTTATTAATACCAATAAATATGATAATTTATAGTTTCAGACAGCATGCTTGTTTTCAGCTTCATATGAGAGATGCCAAAAATCGAGAACTAGATAAAATAAACTAATAGTAGACAAGAATTCATTTTGAACAATCTTATATTTAGCTGTATTGTTCAACTTCACGCCTTATTCATTGCCTCCGAAAACTCCATTTCCTTGTCTCTTCTAATTTGTTAATTGGCTCGGAAAGGTTGGATGCAACAATCAATCTGACGCGATATTTGACTTCTCTTTCTCTCTAGAATAAAATGGAACGATATTGTTGGTTTCAAATGAACTGAGAATTCGTGAAGTCACCCTTCCTGGGTTCCTGATCGAACTTTTTGCATGTGGCTTTTTTTCAGGAGCAAAGCCTAGGTATGGGGATGAAATGGCGTTAGAAAAGAGTAGTCTTTTATAAGAATTTTTGAATCTGCATGAGAGGACATCTTACACAACTACAGTAGGCACTCACCATTTCTAGTTTTTCATAGTTTGGCCAGATTATCTGGTTTCCTGTTTATACGGTACTCGATGAGCTGGTGCAACTATAACTTAGAAACCACTAGAGTTTCTCTTTATTTGATATTCGTGTCTAGTTTCCAACTGAATTGTAGTTACAGCAGTTCATGTTCTGAGGCTTTTTATTACGGTAGTTCTAAATTTCATAATTCCAACTTGACATTATTTTAACTCATAACAGTCCGATCTGTAACAATTCTTACTAATTTATTTTTCTTGTAATCGCACTCTTTTCCTGTCTATTCGTAACAAAACCATCGGTGTGAAGCTTCGAGGGATGCGAAAAGTTCTATGGTATTTACCTTCTTCCAAGCTGAAAGTTACCGTATCCCTACTAAGTTTCACTGCACGTTTTCATTCATAAACCTGATGCTTTCACATGATCATAAAGTATGTGTAAACTTTCCGATTTCCCTCGTACGAGAAGGAGCAAACATTTTATGGCCATAGCCTCTTTTCCAGCTTGTTCCACCCTTTCTTTTTTCCACAGTTTTTTGTTTTTTTTTTCTTCCTCCAACTTTCCGCACTCCATTCGCCAGCTCCACCCCCTTTTCTCCTCGAAAGGCATGTCTACCATTCAGTAACATTCCCTTCATTTGTACGACTTCTACTGCCACCCTGCTGCCGCCTATCTTTCCCTCCCCTGACGGGATGAACATCCCAATATTTCCATCTGATCATACGTCTAATCAGGCTACATTGACATCCTCTACAAACCCATCTTCTTCTTCGACCAACTGTAAGTTTTTTGCTCATCTTGCTCCAAATGCGTAATTCGATTCACACAATTATTTCCAAATTCGATTTGCAAGCTCGAGTGCTCCTCCCTTCACTACGCACCGTAATTGAACATCATTTCACATGATGGTTGTCATTTTTTCAGTTTGGGAACAATACTTTTTCTGGGACCTCGTCGGTTGAAATCAAATAAGTATAGAGTTGCATGACCAGATAATTAATCATTCCCTAGGCTTTTTCATAAAATTCTACATCATTCTTCCTTGAGTGATATGAATCTGAACGAGCATCCGTATAGATAATAGTTTGTGACCAAAATATTCATATTTTCTATATGAATAACAATCTAACACAAGTTAAACTTACACTCCTCGAATTATAAACACTCTCTTCTATCCGCGTGAAAAGCGAGGAAAGATAACGAGAGGCTTAATCAGGAGTTAAAACTCCTACCTTTTATATCTTTATTTTGAAGCAAATGTTACCTACGGGTATGTGCAGTTTCCAATATTTCCCGCATTACTATAAGAATGCACAATGGTTCAATCTAGAAGATAATACATTCCATCGATCAGCTGGTCAGTTTGATTTGTTCTTTTTGGTGTTTACGCTGATAGAATAGGTTAGCTTCTCATTTAGAAGCTGTTCACTATATGTTACATTTATGTGGATAATCTACGTTTTAATAAACACGGAAGAACAATGTTAGCCCAATTAGATCATTCTATTGGGCTTATTGCAATCTCTAAATTTTATCTAAAAAAGTAGTTTTCGAACTTTACTTATGTACTAATGCATAATCTCATTTGCATTTAATCTCAACGAGAAGTTAGTTAAATTCTTAATTTTGCTACAAAATTATACAGTTATTATTCTTTCAACTTGCCATCTCGGTCGTATAATCGAGCCCCTTTTTTGTGACATCTCCTTTGTTTGTTGATTCGTCTTGTTTTTCCGTTGAAAATTCAAAAATTTGTGAATTTTTATGGTGCTGACAAGTAAAACTTGTGTTCCTAGCATTCAGTTAGAAGCTGAAGCTGAATGTTCTTCTTTAACTTTCGCTCCCATTCATAATTAGATTGAGGTTGCACGTCGTCTGAAGTGAATTACTTCTGGAATAATTCTTACTTCATTTGAACCATTTTCAGTCTCTGCCTTTTCAACTTTCTCCACGTACAAATCAACTGAATCTTTTGAATCTGATTCTTCACATTCAAAGTCATCTCGAAAGAATCGTGATAAACTGAATGACAAGAAACAACGACGTAATCGTACAACATTCACAACATTCCAACTTCATGCATTGGAAGCTGCATTTGATAAAACCCATTATCCGGATGTGTATGCAAGAGAAGCATTGGCTCTGAAAGTTCAGCTTCCAGAGGTTCGAGTTCAGGTATGAGTGTTTTTTTAGTCTAAATGAATTCATAGATTTCATGGTTGAATAGTTATTATTGTTATATCGCTCAATGAGTAAAAAGAGAGCTTGTTTATGAGATTTCGACTTTCAGAAGTGAGTTGAATTTTGAAAAAAAGTAAAAACAGATGGTAGTGTCGAAAAAAAAACATTATATGTCATTTAAAATTTATACTGAAATGACTGTAAAAACACTATATCCCGATTATTCAAAATGACATAGTTCGTGGCCATTTATGAACGGTGTTCAATGTCTTGTCCAGCTGTGAAAACTGATCCCATCCGGAACAATTAGCGTGTTTAAATTGGTGGGTTACCTCTTCCCACTTCCTTCTTCATCCTGACACTTCCTTATGCTCTGTGATTTTCTGAGAGTCTTGAAACAACAAAAACACAATAAAGAGTTGAAAGATAAGCATCTGACTAATCGACATTGTCGCCTCATATTTCTTTATGTCTTCCTCGTTCTTTTCACGACATGTACCAATTTAAGGATTAAACATCCAGAGAGTGACACATTGTTGCCATACAGAAACATAAGAAGGGACCTCATGAAGAAGTGAATGTTCCGACAGTCCGTATCCAACGGAAGAATGGGTTGATGGGATTACTGTAGGTGGGGAAAAAGAAGTTGAAAAGTATTGAGAAAGAATTGAAAACACTTTAATGGAAAAGGATTTAAAGGAGCAAAAGATTGACAACTTGCTAATTGGTATACTGTGGATGCGGGGGAAAATGTGTTAGTGAGGATCTTGAAAGCAGTGGTGAATGAAAGTGAAAAGAGAAAGCATCTTGTGTCAAAATATTCCTACCTTAGTTGGGGGATTACTGTAGATTACTGTAGTTTTTCTGTCAACAAAAGTTCGAAAAAAGAAAAAAAATTGAAAAATTTGTGTTTCCAATTCACTTGTTTCCAGGTATGGTTCCAAAATCGTCGAGCGAAATTTCGTCGTCAAGAGAAACAAGATACACAAGGAGAGGAAAAACCTTCGTTGAAGGATTCAATGCCATCTTGGTTTGTACTTCAAATGTTATCTTGTTAAAAATGAACAGTTTTCTAGGTCATGGATGAGTGAAAACAAAACAGAGACACCTCCTATGCTTCCACCAGCCAATTCACTATCACATAATAATGGATCATCGGACGACTTTTTCAAGAATAACGATGGGAAAGAAGTTTATGGGTTAGTCAGAATTAACATCTTTTTTTTTCTAAAACAATTCTGAAAATCACAATGTTTCTAATCAGGTTTCAAGTATAACTCCTTGCAGATTCCCGTTCTCTGATTATCCACCACCTCCACCACCCACACAATCCGATTCTTCTCAAAATTCTTCTCATATCAGCAAGAATGGAAATATGTTCCATTTGAATTTTGATGATAACGAGAAAAAATCGATAAAGAAGGTATCTTTATAAATATTTTTATTTCAATCATATCATATTTTCAGGAATCTCCACACACTCCATCCACGAATTCTCCTTTTATTCCTGAATATCCACCCGCATTCCTTCCATATTATATTCCAAATCAATCATTCCCGAATGCTTTTAATCAATATTCAATGCCTTTTCCTTACCCAATCCACTTTGAACCACCTCAAATCTCCCAAGAAAACTGCTAAAAGTGTTGTTATGTAATCCCTTTTCTTTCTCTGTGCATCACTTTATTTTCTCTTCGGTTTAGCAATATTTCATCATCCAATTGGCTAGTTTCTCTGTAATTTTTATTCAATTTCATTTTTCTTCACTTCTACTTCTTCCTCTTTATTTCTTCATCTTCTCTCTGGCTATTGCAATAAACTTTCGTGAGCGGGAGAAAAGTGGGCGGAGCCTTAGTGCGTACATTTGATAGCAGACGGCGGAACCCGTGAGATGTCGGCTGCGTCTCTGAATGACCTCAGCCAACTGCTTTGTTCAGTATTGCAGGCCAGTGATGAAACTGTCTAGGAAGTGCCGTCTTAGAAACAATGATTATACATTGGACGCTGAGGCCACTGCAAAAAAGGAAGAAACGTTTTGAGAGAAGAGTGGAAGAAGAAAAGCGAAACAGTTAGTGAAGTTGTAATGTGAACCTTTATGAGAATTCAAGAATTTTTACTTGAAAACACATTGTAAAATGTCATACTTTGTCGGGAAACGAAAAGAGAACTTCATCCAAAGTATGAAGTCACAAATTCTATTATCAGGGGCTTGCTATTAGCAGTAGAGAGGCTTATGAGTGGATCAAATGACAGTATTATATTAGGTTGTCCCGAAAGTAATCGATTTTTTTGCAGCATATTTTGATTAGATTTTTCTGAGCTGTTGCAAAATCTCAAGAAGTGATATTTTATAGCTTAAGTAAACATAATATGAAGTGGCCTATTCATCAGTAAAATTTAGGCAAGGCAGATTTTTGCTTCCTCACCTTGTTGCTCAATTTTCAGTTGCTCAACTCCGGGCCAGAACTTTTTTTTAGAATTATTATAACTACCGTTGAAGTACAGAATAAACCAAATCTAAAACGTATGACATACTAGAGTTGATGAAGGTCAGTAATGAAAATAAAAAAGTTTGGTTCCGAAAGCACAAAAAAATTCTCAGCTGTCTTTAAAAAAATCATCGAATATTACCATTCCTACTTTCTCTTTCTAGACTCCCTAATGGCACCATCTGATAGATCTCCGGCTCGAGAGTCTCCACTTTTGGGGTCCTATAGTGGAGTTATCTTTTAGAAAAAACAGAATGAAAAACTATCCAAACTGACTGAAAAACAGTGAAATAAAAAACATCGATTTCTTTCGGGACAACCTAATAATTAGCAGTGTGAAATGAAACGCATATCTCCGCGAAAAGGCTAAACGAAAAGGAGGTGGATAAAATGAAAAAAAGTAGACGGATAGAAGATCCGAACGCCAAAAACTGGCTATTATGCAACACGCAGATCCACTTTTTTCGAGCTTTCCAATTGGATATAAAACGAAAAGAATTATTGGGAAAAGGTATCATCTAAAGATGACAACATCTGGACAATTGGTGGCTGGAACTGCTGTGGCACTCTGTGGAGTTGCTATTATTCCAGGTAACTTTCAATAATTTAATTTCCTTCAATGAATCTAAAAATTGTAGCGTTATTTGCTGCTCTCTTTGTTCTACATGATATCCATTCGTTCCAATCTGAAGTATACGAAGATCTAGCTGAATTCAAGACGATTGCTGAAGATGCATGGACTACAATGGTTCCACGTGAAGATGCTGTTCAACCATTTGAAACTTTCCTTAAAAGATTCAGAAGAGGATATGGAGATGCTGGAGTAGCTGGATCTGCTGGATCTGCTGATGGTAAATGTAATTGTGGACCACAACCAAAGGATTGTCCAGCTGGACCACCAGGACCACCAGGAAATCCAGGAACTCCAGGAGATGATGGACCAATTGGAAGAGCTGGAAATCCAGGAAGAGATTCAACTGAAGGAGATGTTATGGCTGATTTCAACAAGGATGTTAAATGCCCAGCTGGACCACCAGGACCACCAGGACCAGATGGATTCCCAGGACATCCAGGACCAGACGGAGAATTCGGAATTGATGGAACAAACGGAAAAGATGGAGAACCAGGACCAGATGGACCAGAAGGAGATGCTGGAACTCCAGGACTTTCAGGACCACCAGGAGAAGATGGAGCTAAAGGACAAAATGGAACACGTGGAAAAGGACAACAAGGAGAGAAAGGACCAGTTGGAGCTCCAGGAGAACCAGGAAGAGATGGTGAACCAGGAGAAAATGGACAAGATGGACAACAAGGACCAGAAGGACCAGCAGGACCAGATGGACAACCAGGACATCCAGGACCAGAAGGACCAGTTGGAGGAGCAGGAGAAGTTGGAGCTCCAGGAGCCGATGCTGCCTACTGCCCATGCCCACCAAGATCTGCTGAAATGGCTGCTACTGGCTCTTCTGACTCCGCTCCAGCTGGATACGATTCACCAGCCCCAGCAGCTCCAAAGGGGTATGATGCTCCAGCTCCAGCTACATCCGCTCCAGCTCCATCTGCTCCAACCGGATATGATTCTCCAGCACCAACTGCCCCACATCCACCACCACCAGCTCCAGTTGCTCCACCAAAGCTTCATGATTATGAGTCTCCAGCACCAACTTCTGCTCCAGTTGCCGGAACTCATGATGCTGCTCCAGCTGCTCAGCCATACAAGAGAAGAAAGGTCGCAAGAGCTCTCGTGGCCTAAATTTGTTTATTTTTGTAACTTTAATAAATTATTATTTGAAAGTCGACAACAAAACTGAAAAAAGACATGCCCGTGAGAATGTTCATTTTTGTTTTCAATTCGAATACCACTTCAATTCCAACATCTCCATATCCTCTTCTGAATCTTCTGATTTCAAAAGATCCAAAACAGTACATAAAGAGCGTTCATTGAACTCTTCTCAAAAATGCAAACATTGAGCTCATAAGCCTGGTCATTTCATTTTATATATTGTGTTAATAAACTAAGTTTCTGCGTGAACTAAACTGGCCAATTTTTTCTTCTTTGAATGATGTTATCGATCGAATAGATCTACGATCAATCACTTTTAATCAAGTTTCAATCATTACTTTCAATTGAAATCAACTGAAATGCCAGTTGCTCCAAAAGAAGACTCATGGGCTTTTCAGCCAATTGGATCTCCATTCCCAGAAGCTCCTGTTCGTGTTCCAAACCAGAATAATCAATACGTTGCTCTCTGGTACAAACATGGAAAACCAATTCATGGACGTGCTTGGAATAATGATGGAGTCGTTGAGTGTTCATTCCCTTACAACAAAGCGGAGTTGAAAGGAAAACAGGATTTGGGTGGTCAAATTCAAATCCTTCAATATAAAGGTGATTATAATTCACTTGGATATTGGTATGAATGGCTTCCACTCAAACAAAGACATGAAAATAATGAAGGAATTCGTGAGATTGTCAGGTTAGTTAGTGAGAGGAGATTTCGTTAGCAAACTTTTACATTTCAGATGTGGAAACTCTGTTCCAGTCCTTGCCAAATTGAAAGACGGCACCGAGAAACTTGGTTTTATGGATTTGAACACTGAAATTGCATTGTTCTCGAATGCTGGAACAACTGAAAAATATGAAGGCGGAGCCACTGCCAACTTTATGACAATTTTCCGTAATCTGAGACCACCGCCAACTGGTCTTAAGGTAATTTCAAAAATCATTTTTTTTATATTTATTATTTTCTTAGTTTTAGGTCTATGATGATCTCTGGTACGATCTTCGTTATGGTGACACTTTCCCATCGAATGCTGTTCCTGCTGATGGACGTGCTCTTAATACTGAAACAGGTCCACATATGCAATACGTGGCTCTCTGGTACAAACACGGTGATCCAGTTTTTGGACGTGCTTATCCAAGTTCCGCTGGTAAAACAATGGCTCATTTTGGAAAGAATAATCAAGAAAATGCTGGTCCTGAAGTTGGTTCAATGCAATTATTGACAGTTCCAGAAGCATCTTGTATGGGTCTTGAATATAAATGGATGCCATTGTCTGAAGGAAAATCAAGTGGATGGAGTATTGTTCATATTGGAAATGCAGCTCCATGTATTCTGAAGGATGATAAAGGACTTGAAGTGTTGGGAAATCTTGATTTGACAATTGAGAAAGCATCGGCTGGTTACGGTGGAAAAGAAAAAATTATGAGTGGAGCACCGGTTTCTGGATTGAAGGTTCTTTTCAAGAGACGTTTGGCTTGAAAAATTGAACTACTCAAAAAAAATTTTATCATGAATAAATCGATTATTCAGCATTTTTTTTTGTTTTTTCCACTTTTCCAAAAAGGGACTGAAGGCATTTTATTCGAGAATCTATCGCAACATAATTAATGTTGAAATTGATTGAATTGATAAACCATTTTTCAATACATCAGGGTTTGTTTTGTTGAAATTCCCTGACCACAAAGACAATAATTGGTATCTTTATCTTTACTATTATTACTGTACAGATTCTGTGTGTGTGTGTGTTTGTGTGTGTTTCGCCGGTCCTAGCGAGCTTCCTGAACCGATTTTTATGGGACCTGGGCAGATAGATCCAGAATTCCGACGTGATGATGCCCGTCTATTTTAAATTTTGAAATTGAAAGGAATGAGGTGACCAGGTTCAAAAAACCACGTTTTCAGGCCTTTTCAAGAATTTCCATTGGGGAGAGGGACACACAGGGGGCCACGTGAAAATAATAAACCCCGTAAAACTTTTCACAGTTTTTTCATTTCTAAAAAAAAGTGAAGCCAGGCGGTAGGAGGCGCGGAGCGCCGATGACCGTCTGGTTCTTATTAAACTACTACATCAAACCGTTTACGATTTTTTCCCCTTCTTATCGTTCATTATTTGCTTTCCGTGTGCCTTGATATTGTAATCATTTGATTTTTATATTCTCAATTCTCAGAATCACCTCCATTTTATTTTATCATTAAACTATATTCTATTAGCTACTGTTCTTAAATCTTTCTATGTTTTATTTCCACTCGAATTGATCATAAAACATTCATATCGATAAGATAGACAAGTGTGTTAAGAGCTTAGCTAACAAAAATCGCCGCCAAACATCAATCGATTCCTGTGCATTTTGTTCTTGTCGACCGCCGAATTTGTGTTTGTTTCCATCTCTCCGTCACTTTTTCTCTCTATCTAATGGGTGTGGCAATTGATAACTGATAACCCTTGGACAATTTTAGATTCCTATGCTTCCTGTCATATATTTTCAATGACTTCCAACACAAATAAGAACATTATTGTTTATAGTTCGACTCGTTTCGTTTTTTTTTACGAATACTTTTATTCCTTTCTTCATTTGATTTCTAATTGATATGATTTTTGTAGTTTCCTATATTTTTTATTGTACAAAACTATGTCATCGTTTTTATTACAACGTAGTCTTAAACCCACATTTTCATTTTTCATTTCGTCAGAATTCTGAGAGATGGCGGAAGTTTCAGTCGCCATCGTTCGTCTTAAAATAAGCGCTTTATCAGATAAGTGAGTAGGTTGACGCCCTTTCTACGAAGTTTTCATCAATTCAACCTTTGTTTCAGAGCAATTCCGACAAGTCAAGATTTCGAAATTTGCATAAAAGAAGAACCATCGACAGTTAAAAATTTTGGTACAAAGCATGTGAGTGGAAATAAGAGAAAGAAAATTATGAATTATTGAATTTCAAGGATTATAATATAATGAAAAGAGTAACAGTAGGAGGTCATACAGTAGGAGCTGACGTCTTCAAACTTCCAAGTTTCTCATTTGAACCATCAAAAGTCAGTACTTTAGAGGATATGATTCATGATTATTTCAAAAGAACAGGGTATAATTTCACAACTGTAATCCAAAAATTGTAAAACTTTTTATTCAGAAATACAATCCGCCGGGCAGTTCGTATTCCACTTCATGATGATCTTAATGAACCATCAAGTTCATCAAAACCTTCTGTTGGTTATGTTCCTGGTCTTTCATTAGTTTGTGTTCCTGTTTTTGTAAAAGAAAGTGTAGAAGTTGCTAATTCTCGATATGAAAACCTACAGAAGCTTGTCAATTTATGTTATAATCAACCGGAAATGTTTGATATTCATACGAAGAATATGATTCTGATATTGGAACGATGGCTTGTCGATTCACAATCATCTGATTCTTATTTTCTTTCCAATTTATTTATGAAAGATTCTGCAAGATCTCGTATCAGATCATGTGTACATAATCCTGCGTTTATCGATCTTCAAGAACAATGTATTCGGTATGGTTTTTCATTTCGAAAACTCATAACAACCTTTTTTCAGTCACATGTCTCACAGTGTTCGAAGTAATATTTCTTCAGCATCAGGTGATTTAGATGACAGAGTTCATGTGGCTAATATTGCGAAAATTGCCATGCTGAGATATAATAAATTCACGATAAGTGTCATAAATCCAGCATTCAATCCGAACTTTGCAAATGAAGATTCAGTGAGTTTGAAATCTTGAAACAGTATGTGAATCAACAGTTCGTTTTCAGTCATGTGTATATTTCTATCCGGGAATAAAACAATGTAGAACACAAAGAGCTGCTTCAAGTACTTCACAAGATATGAGAAGTCGATTGTATCCATTACATAAAGCAGCAGAAGATGGAAATGCTGAAGAAATTCGAAGATATTTAAAGATTGGAATGGATAGTAATCAAAGAGATGATGATAGTTGGACACCATTACATTATGCATGTTTTCATGGACATTTAGAAGTTGTCAATGAACTTTTAAAATCTCCACAAATGACTGCTGTGAGTAAAAGGTGCCTTTCTAATAGAGTGTTTCTCTTGATTTCAGATAAATGCTCAAAACAAAGGAGGAGCAACTGCTCTTCAATATGCAGTCATTACTGGAAATGAATATTTAGTTGAACTTTTGACTTCTCATGCTTCAATTGATGTGAATATTCGAAATAATGAAGGATATCGACCAATTGATTACTGTATAAATCATCCAGCAATTCAAAAGATTCTGGAAATGCAAATATTCAAAACAAAGATAAATGTAAGTTTTTGTATCAAACAAAAACTTTGAATATTTGTTTTCTTTTTTTTAGGTGGATACTGTAATTGGAGCATTCAGTATAAAATCAAGATCACCAGAAGAGGCAACAGTTGGAGAAATTTTAGATAGATTAGCAGAAGAGACACAATTGAATAAACAACAAATGAATTGTTTTGCTATTTTTGTCTATTCTGAATCCATGTGTAAGTGTTTCGAAGTATATTAACAAAGGTACAAAAAAGTTTTTCTTTTTACAGCTCTTCAACTAAAATCCGATTCTTTGATTGATGAAAAACTGAAAGTGGATAAATGGAATGGAATGATTCGAAAACTTGTTCATGGTGATATTCCATCCGAAACTCCAAGATTAAAATTGAAAAGAAATGCATATGCAACAGCAATTCTCGAAATGAGTACGGTAAGTTTATTTGATTTTTGAAGAAAAAAAAGAGTTAACCAAGAAAAATCAGATGAGCAAAAAGAAATGGAGGAAATAACATAAATAAAATGGAAACCGGTTGGTGGGGAAGATTTTTTGGAAAAAACACCGTAGGAAGGTATTGGATAGAAAAGAAAACGGTTGATTTGAGAGAAAGGACTACTGAAAGAGAAAAAACTTTGAGAAATAAATTAGAGATTAGTGTTGGAAGATACTGTAGATAATTCCAAAGATGATGGGAAAGGATAATAATCCACGAAGATTTGAAGAATTGACGCATTCTCCAACTGGACAAGATGTTGAACACACCTGAAATAATTAGATGTTTTTCAATGTTACGATAAGAAAACGACGTCACAGGTCTCAAGTTGTGAAGTCAATTTTGCCGTTAGTTGAGTTCTTTATGCCCTTCTAATAGGGGTTTCTAAAACAAACCTCAACAAAAGAAGCAACTGATTCCTTTCGATCATGAGAATCATCTCTGCTGAGTAGATGACGTCGGACCTTTCTACTGATCTTCGAGTTATAAAGAGTACATCCCGTAACATCAGATTCCATTCCACAGTGTCTTTTCGTTACAATTCTCTCTATAAAAACAATGGAAAGTTTTGATGAAATGGGAGAGAATGAGAGAGCGTTTATTTGTGTGACCGCAAAACGGTATTGTCTCGATTTGGATACCACTAATTAGCAAGAAAAGGCGTTGGCGGCATTATTATAATTAGATGAGGGAAAAAAGGAAAAACACAATTACCGGAACTTCCGCCGGTTCGATACCAGTTAACAATGCAGTGAGTGTGAGTAGTATTTGAACATGTTGTTGGAGCAACTAATCCTTGACGACAAGCTTCAATTCTTCTGGAAAATGAAAATATGAAGGAAACCTCTATTAGAGAAGCATCGGAAGTCACACTGATATGAAAATTGTACAAATAATTTCTTATAAATCTTTCCCCTTTGTTTCAATCGTACCTTTCTGCTTCTTGCTCTGAATACCACGCACTATTTGGTCCACATTGAATGCATTCGAGAGCGGACACAGCTGAATAGAAATAAAAATCGTAAACGGGACGGGAATCTTGTCATAAAAAAATGTTCGACGAAACGAAAAAGTAGTAGAAAACGAACACAGCTGTGGACACACCTGTCTGTTTTTAAGAAAAATGAAAAAGAAACATTTATACTTACCGATTGAGAAGAGACAAAACGAAATAAGTAGTCGTGTTAGAAGACTTTGAGAATAGTTCATCTGAAATTTTTATTTTTATGGTATTGGAGTTTTGTTCAAATTATTAAAGATAAATAAAAGAGCACATCATTGAAAAAAGTACGGAGTTTAGATAATTGAATTGAGATGGCATCGAAAGCTAACAAATCAATCGGTTTACTTTCAAAGGAAAAATTGAATATTTTCAGAAAATGAAAAAAAGCATTAATCTGAAAAAAGTATTCAAAGAAAAAACGAAGCATTCAAAAATGTCATGAGAAAATCATCAAATCCAATCATATTTTATAGAATTCATAACTTTCATATCAATATATTTCAGAAAGTGGATAACAACAGTTTTGCATGGTCAACCCTCCTAGATGAAGCAATTAATGCATTTCTTTCTGGTCATTTGATTGGAAATTCAAAAGAAGAAAACACAAAATTAGCAGCAATTGTGAGCAGAATTATGCAAGGAAAAGATTTCAAACCTACGTGAGTCATTTGATAAATTCCTCTTTCGGAACATATTTTGAATTTTGAGAAAAAATAGGAATCGTTGACACGTACGTTTTCTTTTTTTTCTTACAATGTGTGGGTAGGTCCAAAATTCAATTACATGCACCGACTTTGATGACCTCTTCCTTCTCTTTTTTTCTGTGTGCATCCGTCCGGAAAGAACTTTAAAAAATAGGGGAAGAAAAGGGGGAAACCTTTGAGCAATAATATCGATACCACCCCGAAAAGAAACATGTAAAGGAATGGAGAAGTGAGTAAGGAAACGTTAAGTTAATTAAACTAGTAATATTAAATTGGTGAGAATAGTTGTGAGAAAGAAGGCAGAAGAAAAGGAAAAGTAGAAAGGAAAAGGAGAAGAAGTAACGGAAAGGGGAGGGGTCTTATGAAAAGAATTTATAAGAAGAGCCGGAGCACTTGACCAATTTTTGATGAGTTTGCTGACTACGTTGAGTTCACGAAAAGTTCTAAAGGAATCCCCGATCATGAGAATTCTTGTGAACGACTTCATTATAAATTACAGTTGGAAGATGGAGAATCAGAATAGTTTTGATCGAGAAATTTGGAATCAAAAGCGAAAATCTTCGGATTTTTAATTGTACGCTTTTATGCTTTCTGAATGAGTTTCTCAGGGATGATTGAAGATCTCTAATAGAAATCATGCATTATTTCATAAACATTGACATTTTTTCGACAAATGGGAGTGAACAGTTTTTGTCATACCAACCAGTTGATCCAAGATTTTCAAACGAAAGGTAATCGAATCTACCACAATTACTTCCTTATTTCTAACACGTAATTCTAGGTATAGAACCTCTCAAGGGAACGTCGTTAAAATGGAAAATCCTCCTAAAACCGGGGCGCTTAGTGCAGGAAGCCATGCACAATACGGAGTGCCTAATGAAGGGTTTCAAATCGTGGTGGCACCTTCTTTCGAAAGGTTTCTGATAAGTTGTTTATGGTGAAAGTGTTTCGAAAATTCCCTCCTTTTTCTCTCTCCCACCTGCAAGAAATGAGGAATGAGAGGCAGTTGAGACCCCACAATTAGTTATGGAAGTGCTTAGGACCAAACAAGGCAAAATGAGCGGGAAAATGAGGAGAAAATGCAGGGAAAAGGAGTTGTAGAGAAGGAAAAAGAGACTCATTTCGAGATGGGCTCATTTTGGAGCACACGTTTGCTGTCGTCTCGTTTTGTTGCCGTTTTTTTTCGTCCTTTTTTTGTGCCGAAACCCGAAACGATTAGTGGAAAAAAGAGGTGCTCACCTCAAGAGAAAAACGAGAAGAAAAGAGACTTTTGGAGTTTAGAGAAATGAGCATTTTGTAAATTGGAGACCTAAAAAAAGTATAGAAGATTTAGGGATCTTCTCGAAATAATGTGTTAAAAGTTCCTAAAACTCTCGACACTTTCCTCTTTCTTTTCTTTTCAAAACGAATGAATGAATGATGGGAGAAGTGCGAACGCGCGAAATAGAGGCGGACGGAAATGTGGGCGGAGCTTAAGATTGAGAATTGGGGATGACGACCAGGTGGTGACCCAGAAAAAGAAGTGGAATAGATGGGTTATAACTAGAAATTGTACAAAAAAGTACTCGGTTGAGACTAGTACGAGGTCACAGCTGTGATTCAGCTGGAAGTTTAAATGAAAAAATAAGAAGAGGGGTCAACATTATTTGAAGATTGAGCAATTTTAGTTGCGGTGAAGGTTTATGTGACTTCTTTTAGCTGAGTTCCTTCTATGCTTACAGGAATATGCTTACAGGTTGAGAGCTGATAAGAACCAAATTGATAAAACATGACGATCGTAATAAGTTCTTACTTATTCAAAAATAATGAGCAGAGACATTAGATGAGAAAGATAAATACAGTAAGTGTCAAGTGGATTACTGCGATAATCTCTTTCTACTGTTTACAGTAACCCGATCTTTACCCTTTTATGAAGGGGATTCTTTCCCGAGAAGAGTATCTTTTTTTGGCAATATTTGGAATAGAAAAGAGAGTGTAAGCATCTCGAAATGATGGTCCTACTTCTCCTTTTCATCTACTTTTACTTTAAAATTGAAAAATAAATGGAAAAGTGTGTACATATAAAAGCGAAAGAGGTCCCTGGAAAGAAGACGGGTTGTTTACTTTCAAAACGTCTTACTAATTCTCACCTTTTTTCTCAAAATAATTGAAAAATGAATAGTAGGATTTGGAGAAGAGAAATGGATCAAAAAAGGAACAAAGACAAGGAGAGTTGTCAGGGGTGAGAAAGTCGTAAATTGGAGAAGCTTAGTGTTTGGAAAATGGAGAGAATATAAATAGAAAAAGGGGAAACCGTGGGGATGATGGTCCGTTCTTTTTGGGGTGGAGATGCAGGTGTACTCTCATACACTTTCATTTGCATAATTATGGACAGAATATAACCATATTATCCGAAGAGGAGGCGTCGAATGACAACGAAAATAAGATAGAAAGAGAAAGGGTAGAAAGGAGGAGCTGTTCTTTTGGAGATGTGATTGATGGATGAATTGGATGAGGTGATTGAATTATTCATGAAACTGTGAAGACGTTCTTTTTTCTTATTTGATACATGCTTCTACGAATAATTTGGATTGATTGAGAATTAAGAAAAGGACTCTGAGGATAAGGTCAGTAACAAATAGAAATGTGTAGTTTTTATTAAAATCTCCAGAGTAAGCGAATCACAGATTACACGTTTGTAGAAACAATTTTGTCTCGAGTATCTATTTGTATTCAAACCACTTTAGAGCGATTTCATCCATTTTTTAGATCTAAATTTCAATATGGGCTACCAAAAAGTCTAACTAGGTGATTTTTTATTTAGTTATAGTTTAGTAAGTGTTAACAATCAATTCCCGATCACAATTATATAGTCCTATGCCAATGTGAAAAAGGAGAAAAAGAGTATTGCTGATTGATCTAAACGGAAATTATCAAGAAATAACAGTATTCTAGTTTATGAAAACTCTACATTCACACTGTCGAATGTTCCTTACTCTATGAAAAATGAGAATTATGGAACAACAAGTCGATCCATAACAAGTCATAACTTCTTTTTCTTGTCTTTTTTTTCTTTCTTATTCTTTTTCTTTATTTTTCCGACGATGCCAAAGACAAAAGTTTCATTTTCCGGCGGGTAGGCGATGAAAAATGAGGGCAGCCAAAAGCAATCAACAACATGAAAAATTGGCTGTAGAAGAGGGCTCTTCTGGGTTCAAAATGACGATGCAACACTTTCGGATTAAGTATAAGATGGGCTTCAAAATTTAAATTAAATGTGAGAGAAATGGAGACTTAGAGAGTAGGGAAAAATGGAATGTTCACAAACAAATAATCGTCATCCGACTGACAAAAAAAAACGGAATTATATCTTTGAAAATTCTGTTTTTTGATGATGTCCACATCCAGAATTTTTTGTTGCCGGACTCCTTTGCGACTAGTAAGCAATATTCTTTCGGAAGAGAAACAGAAAAACTTGTTATGGGATGATTATGGAACAAGACGAAAAAAGAAGAAGAAAAATTGGAGGATAAGACCCCGGACTACAAATTGGTCGGTTCCTTGGGACTATTTGGGAGACCCACGAATGTTTCACGCTTCATTTAATATTCTTTGGGAAAAGGGCAGAAGGAGGTCTCTAAATGGAAGTTGGAATGAGGAGAAGGAGAGATTGCATAAATGTTGCATAATAAAAACAATATTACATATGTTGTCTTCTGAAGCAGAAGTATGTCTAAGGATAAGTAGAAGAAGAGACAAATCATCAGAATAGAAGGAGAAGACATACCATCGAATGGTGAAAACGATGGATTAAGAAGAGAAGGAATCTGTTGATTGATGAGAACAATCGAGGTTAATCAAAAAACATGTCAGAGTGACACACAGCTAGCATATTTACCTGGGTGATCTACTATTAAAGGTGAAGTCATAAGTAGCTTTTTTTTCTTTTTTTTCCAAAGAGGAAGAAAATCATTTTTATCTTTGCACTAGTCTCAGAATAGTTTCAATTCAAAGAATCATAGAACGAAACGAAGATACAGTTTTGTCCATAAGAAATCTCTTATCCTAAAAACTCAAAACTGGTAATAATTTTTAAACGACACGCAAAAGTTAAAAACTTGTAGAGCTCTAAATATGTCTATTTGATGTAGACTTCAAAAGTACAATGATGACGCGATCTTGGATTTTGATTGACAAGGTGCTACTTTTTTCTCGAATCCAATTCCCAAGAGCGAACTGATGACATTTACCTCTTCGTCTTTTTCTTTATATTCCTCTCATTTTTCTTTTACTGAAATTGAAAAAAAAGGAGAGAATGGACTGAAAATGATGAGCTGTTGAAAAATAGGAGAAATGCAAAAATCCTTTGTGTCTAAAAGAGCAAAAAAAAGGGATGGTTGGTGTAAGAAGAGGGTGTTGGGCGGAAGAACAAGAACAACATGACTATACATCAATTCCGAAATGGGGCGCGAAATTTGGATGGGCGTATATCCTCTACAATTTCTTCCTTCCTTTTGCCCATCTCATCTCTTTTTTCCAGTGTGGGTGTACATCTTCTGAAGAGGAAAAAAAGAAGAGCAGAAGAGGAAAAGAGTCGTCGGCAAAACTTATTGACAATGGGATTATCCATTATGAAGTGCGCTCGTTTATGTAAATCTCCATGGCTCATTCTAACTTGTTAGCGCGAAAAAAAATTGAGAGAGAGGAAATCCTTTTTTGGGTTGGGAGGTCTAAAGAATAGATCAATAGAATTTGCGTTGGAAAAAAATATAGATTGAGAATCGTCTTCGAAGATAAAATCAAAAATGATATTTCGAAAAAACACACAGCTTCTTTTTTGAACTTTTCCATTTTTTTCAGTCCTAAAAATATGTCGAACATCTTTCCCCAATACTTATTGGACAATCATGACAAAGGAAGATTAGCTGAGCGTCTGAAACTTCAAATCAAAAAGAATGAGGTAAGAAATCCCCAGATGACAGAGGTACAAAACTAATTACAGACTCGAAATGACATGCAACTAGAAGCTGAATTCATGTCTATTGCCAGAGGACTTGTCACCTATGGAGCATCATTTTTTGATGTCGACGTCTTTACGAAAAAGGTGAGAGATCTGGGGGTTGGTATGAGAATAAACAAAGTGTCCTTGGAAAACGAATCGAGAAGCATTGAATTTTATTGAAATGACCTCCTGAAAGAACAGATCATTGGCATGAGAAATTCATTCGGAAATGTGTGTGACCAGCCATTATTATAGGGTAAAAGACAACGAAATGTTTGATTTATATAGAGAACAGTAAAGAAGAGGTGGAGGTTTTATATATTCCAGGAATTTGTAGTTTGATATTCTGAAGTCTTTCTAGAATAGTAAAGGAAATGAACAGATTCGCATGACAGTGATGTGCCCTTCTATTACAGTGTACATACAACATGACCTCACAAGCAGCTTACTCTGCGAGTCAGATTTCAATTTTTCCATGATCCTCGGCTCTTAATAATGCTATTTTTCTTTCTGCTTCATCCGAAGAACTTGAAATCAAACTTCCATCGGTTTCCTTTTAATAAACCATTCGGTGGTTCATGAACTCTCTTTTGCTCTTGAAACTTTAGTGACTACTATGAAAAGTGTGGGATAATTCATATCCTTTCTCTTTTAAGAAAACTTCCGGATTCTGAAGTGCTCTCCGGCCATTGACACCCTTTTTCGTGAAAAGTATTGAAGAGGGAAACCGAAATTGAGAAGGCAGGGAGAACAGGGAAAAGTATTTAGGAAATGTGAATGGACACAAGAAAGGAAAGGGACCACCCCCGGTTTTGGTGGATAGAAGACAGACGGGTTAGAAGAAAGAAGAACATGCATTTGAAAAGTGACAGACGGACATTGAGAGGGGGTCAAGAGTACTAGGAACAACACATAAACACTGAAAGTGAACAATTACAGCCAATTATTTGCAGAGCATGGGAACTGGTCAAGGATTAGTTGGTGTGAACGATCATGGTTTACATATTATTATCAAGAAGACGTGGACTGTAAAGAATTTTCGATTCGACGAATTCACTGCAGTAGCTAGAGATAGCAAAACCCTCGAGGTGAGTATAGTTTATGCTTACTCTATTACATTTCTGTAAATTTCCGTAAGATTAAATAAAAGCTGTATTATTCCAGATTGATGCTCAACGAGTGAGGGATTCTGTCTATATGTTGGTCTCAACACAAATGAAGTTTCTCAGTGGAATTCTACAAAAATTTCAAAAAAGATAAACTGTAAAATATAATTTTTTTAAATATTTTAAGATCTCTCTACAAGAATCTTTCATTTCAATTGCATTTTTTTTTCGTTTGCGTCATTTCGTATCATCCAGGGTCATGTTGAGTTTTTCACAGTATTATTTAATTCATTGCTTTTTCAATTAAAAATGAAGTTCAATATAATTTACCTTCTCGTTTTTCTTTGCAAACTCATCGCTAATCAAGAACGTGGGATCAATTCAATTGAAAGTTTGAAAGCAAATTTCGAAAGTCTTGGTCTAGATGGAAACGTGAGAGATTATAAAGTTGATGGTTACTGTAGAATGTTTTAAGCGTTGTATTGAAGGAAAAGTGATAATCCTTCCTGGAAAATTTGTTGAGTCCACTGAAAATTATGATTTGATTGATTGCAATACACTTGCTCCGATATGTGGAATCATTTCAGAATCAATGAATTACAGAGGGAAAAATATTCGACGGGAAATGCGATTTGGTTGTTTTCCAGCGAATGAAATTAAAACATCGGATAAAGGTTGATTGGTTTTTTCTAATATTTGTTTTTGAATGTTACCTTTTCAGATCTTCAGAATGATCGAATAACTATCCATGCGGAGAACTTTTTCAGAATATATGTTAGTGATATCAAAATTTCAATTTGTTCATTTTCTCAGTTTTAGATGTTTATTAAACAATCAATAGCAGATAATGCTACTGATTATTTCTTCAAAAACCGTCCAAATAGTGAGTTTTCTTAAACATTCATTGAAATTTTTAATCTTTTTCAAGATAATCATTCTGATAAAACTCGTTATGACCATGAGAATCGATGGGTTGAAAATCCTTCAGAACACATATTCAATAGAATGAATGCTAGCCACGTGGATTTTGATTCTTATGGTATGTATACAAAACAATATTTTATTTGAACTCGCAATACAATTTCAGCCCTTTCAAAATATTTCAACCATGGAGAAATATCTTTATTCATGCTTCTTTACATCATTTTTATATGTGTGTCTGTTATTTTTAAGCTGCTTTGGCTAGTCATCGTCGCATGGAAAAGTATGAAACAAGGTTATGAACCAATAAAACAAAAAGTGAGCAATTGATGACTTCATCTAAATATTACAAACATTTTTCAGGATACGAAGAATGAAATCGAGGAAACAGTTGAAGAATTAGATTAGATTCAGAGAAGAGAAGTCATCCTCCCCTACAAAGCAATCGTTAAAGTGAACAACCTTACAAAAGTTTACCCTTGAGTCGGGAATGAATTTTCTACTTTTGTTATATTTTTCGTAATGTTCAGCTTTTTTTCATTCTTCAAACAGCAGAAAACGATACATTCCTGCATCTTTTTCGCTCACCCCGCATCCTTTCATTCATAGCTGCCCTCTAGTACTCGCCGCCGGTTGACATAAATAGCGCAACTGGGAGAGTGCTTGTCTTGCGCCTCGCACGCAGGTTCGGTTCCGTGTGCGATTTCCAAGTGATGATAAAACTATAGCGTGAGCTGGCCGCATTGATCGCTAAATGTCATAGTTACACTGATGGGTCTTTTACTTTTTGCTTTTTATGAATTGTGATTATTAAAATCTAAACCTAGTTCATGATTCTTTGAAGTAAATATATGTTCGCTTTGCACAAACTGCGGTCTGGGTGTCTTCCAACAGTGACAGCCGCGGTCGTCAGTCGCGGCCACTAGTCCATCAGTAAACTCGCTCTAGCGGTCGATTAGGAAGTGGGAAGTTGGAGAGAGCAGAGAGATTTTATTTTAAGGAATTATTTCATTCAGAAATATGGAAACTGATGAAGTCGATACAGCTGAATCTGTGGGGAAGACACTCAGCACTTCTCATTTGATGGTCAGCATTCTTGATATCGTCTTGGAACATCATCGAGACAAAGTAATATTATTATAATTCTAGAAATTCCACAAAATGTGTTTCAGTTGTTTATGATTGGTACTCGTCCCTGCCAGGGAGACTTGAAAGGATTCTTAGAACTTCGGGTAAGGTTTTAAATCTCAATGTTTTCAATAACTTTTTAGAAGCATTCTTTCAGTTGGTCAACAAACAATTCAACCAAGCTGTATGTGCGAGTGTACGCAAAGAGTTCAAAACGTTAGAAGTGGATGTTGATGAGTGAGTTAGTGAACTATTATACAAGTTTTCTCTTGATTGTTTCAGACAGCTTATTCGCTGCAATGAGTTCATTATCGGTAGACATCGGCCGCCAGCCCATGAGCGACAGAGAAATCGGAATCTTAATGCAGATGCAGATGATTCCGATTCAGATGAAGAGATGCCCGGACCCGAAGATTTGCACCCTGATGATTCTCTAGATGCACGATTCATTCAATTGTTCGCTCGGTGTGTTTTGAGTTTTCCAATGTTTAGTTTTCCTTTTCCGAACTTCCAGCTGGCTAGCCGAAACGTTCGATCCAATAGTTGAAAGCTTCAAAATTTCCGACAGCTGGAGTTTCAAGCCGTGTTCACTTCCTCCAGCATGTAAATATGTACTTTTTCAAAAAATATAATAACGATTGTTTTCCAGGGCTGAACAAACTGACTATTTTCAATAGTATGCATCCTGATATGGACTATTGTAATTGTGAACAGTGCATAGACACGACTCGAAACTGTCAAGGGTACTTCTCACCCTTGAGTTTTGCAATGGCCCAAGATGCATTGATGAACCAAAAGCTGTCCTATAAAGCAATATGTTGTACTGATTCGTAAGTATTCGCTTTGGATGAAACGGCTCTTGTCCAAACTCCAGGTACACAGAGAAAATGAAAAAAGTCAAAAAAAGTTCCCTTGTTCAAAATTGTTTCTCACATTTTTAAGCCGTAGGCGAAACATTTGAATCAGACTTATTTTTCTTCTAGGATTCACTTTTAATCAATTTTGTATGAAAACAAGATGAGGCTTTCCAAGAAGATCATTTTTCTGTGTTTCCCTTTTATCAATGTACCTCCTTATTTTTTGTGTACTTCCTTTTTTCCTCGGCACCTGGATTTTTGAATAGACCTGATGATGAAACTGATATTAAAGTTGGGATTTCAGATTTTTAGCTGATATTGCAATTGAATACACAATCACGGTCGGAGACAATAAGAGCTTCGACGCTGATCGTTTCATTAAAGAATTCGGAGATATCAGATGTGATGATATAACGTTTCCTGTTCAAACAATTGCATCACACCGAGATGAACATCCGAAGCCACAACCATTTGAAATAATTCAACTGATTTTGAGACTATGGGAGTGAGTTTTTATATATAATCAAAAACAATTGATACTATTTGTCTCGTTTTCAGAGTGAAATCTGCTGAGTTTGAAGTTATCAAGTTCATGGAAAATGATTTTTATCTACGCAGATGTGCTTGGGAAGAAACCCGCGTTTTCCGTAACGCCTACTTTTCCACATATAGTTTCAACGAGTTCGACGTTTTGAATCATGTTGTTCCATACAGAGAAGGTGGAACACTTGATAGGTTTGATAACATTTGCCGCTGAACAAACACTAGTTTCTTTTCAGAGATTTACAGGACTTTTTGCCAATTTTTGACCTGCGCAACGACCCAACTGATATGCCTAATCAATTCGGTAGTGACCTTTCACTTCTGTCACTTGCATCTCAAAACATTAATCATGGAGATCTCTCCTGGCTTTATCAAGGTCAAATTGCGTTCAATATGTTCCATGCCAATACAATCATGTTCATCACTTCAGGAGTTATCGATTTCCGAGGAGTTGTAGGGACTGTTAGTTACGTTTCCATTATGCAATTATAGATGAGATCTTTATTTCAGGCCCACTGGCTCAAATTTTCAATTCGAGAAATAATGAGAAATACATGGGGCGCAAGACAGAGACAATTCCCAGTAACTGGAAAGACCGCTTATTGGATAAATTTCATGGATGACGCAGGAACTTGTTTTCAGAAAGTTTGGAAGGAACATATTCTAATTGTTCTTGAGGCGAATTTCCCTAATCATGTTATTAGTATGGATACCTCAGAAGCCTTTGAGAATTGTACAAATTCTCGAATCGCAACGTACAATAATGCCAAAAGACCAGACGTGCTGAGAACGGTTTGTATTGAATGAGAGACTATCAGTTATCGGAATGTATTTTCAGCCTTTCAATGCATATTACTGTTCATTTTACGATCCAATCCGTAATAACACAACACATATCAAATTTGTTCAACTGGAATGCTGATTATCCTAATTTTTTCAATTTCTATATGATGAATATTAACATTGTTGTTTTGGTTTTGTATTTCAGCCGGTTTTTTTTATAAAATTCTAAATCAGTTATGTTTATTGTTAAATTAAAAAGCAAAAAATATGAATATGTATAGGGAATTATATTGTCTACGCCTTCTGTGATTGGCGTCCTCTGAAGTGATCCATGGAATGGGTAATCCCAAAGTGTTCTCCATACAAATTGAGAACTTCGGTGGGCAAAAGTCTGAATTTGATGTTATTTATAATTAAAAAAGACGTTCCTACCCTGCAAGAGCAATGAAAATATAGCTGAACTTCGGGATAGCCAAAAATGCTCTGTCAGTAAGAACAGCTTCCATAATGCAATCAACCACGTATTCTGGCTCCATGATTGGAAGAAGGGTTGGCCATTTAGTTACAGCTCCGTCGAACATTCCAGTGTTAATGTAGATTGGGCATACGACTGTAGTCTTGACATCTTTTTTCAAAGCGTACAGTTCCGAAGCTAATGAATCGTTAAATCCAACAGCACCATGTTTGGATGCACAGTAATCAACCTAGAAATTTGTTGAACAAATATTTAGGTTGTTTAGATTGTGTTATTGAAAAGCTCAACGTACTTTACGGCTAATCTGAAGTCAAATAAAACTTACCAAACCAGCAACACCACACTTTCCAGCCATTGATGCTATCGTTACAATATGTCCTTTGTTAGACTCAAGCATAGCAGGTAAAAAGTTTTTCGTAGTCTGAATAAAAATGATTTAACTATTGTTTTTGTTTCTATTATAGCTTCCTTACAAAAAAAAGTGCATTTGTATTAACTGCAACAGTCTTGATCATGAGCTCATCAGGACATTGAAGCAACTTTTTTCCTAAAAAACTATATATTAAACAAATAGCTCTTTTTTTTGTTTTTCTAACCAGTAACTATTCCAGCATTGTTCACCAGAATATCAACTTTTCCAACATCTTTCTTCACGAGTTCCGCAGTGCGGTTGATTGCTTTGTAGTCTGACAAGTCGACTGTATATGCTTTTGCCTGGAATAAAAGACAGGGAGTGCGCTTAAAAAGGAGACGCAGAGAGCTAGAGGTAAACGAAGCTCCGCAACATTACTGACGCGTCGTTTAGCATCAAGGTTCAAACTAATTTTTTGCGTCAGGGTTCGCCTACTTTTAACTTAGTTGAACTTTTAAAAATAAAACGTCTTAATTTCAGGATCCGACTCATATTTTCTGTAAATAGATGAATATCTCGAAGTTAGAGGCAACAACAAAACCTCAGGGAAATTCTAAGTAACACCTTCGATACACGGAAAAGACTCATTTGATCTATTTCAGCACCGATGGCATGAAAGATTCACAGACAGTAATCAACGAATTGACGAGCAACGTCAAAACCGGGCCAAAGCCAAAAGTAAGATCAGATAAGCAATAACCGTGAAGAAATGGGAGAGTAGAAAAAGAAAATCCAAAAAAGAAGAGCTGATCCTATCAGTTTCGTCTCATTCATGAATTTTCAATCGCAGCTTTCCAATCTTCAATTTTGAATACTCACCTAATCAATCAACCGATAGAAATGTTTAACCAGTCGGAGTTCGGAAGTAAAACCTATGTGAAGCAATCTCAACCTTTTCTACGTAACAATCAAGCTGGGAACATGTCTCGAGCATTCATACCACCAGTAACTGCCGAATACTCTTTAATAATTGAAGATCAAGAATTTAGGGTTTTTTTCATCCTCAATCTCTTTTGAAAATGAGTACTGACTCGACCCCAATCAGAACATTAGGAACTTTCGACGCGTTTGACGTACAACAAAACAATCACACTGATTTGTCAAGTCAAAAGTTTTATCCGTTTTATCATGATCATATGCTTGCCAATCAAGCGGTTAGTGCTTCGAAAAAAGAAATATATAATTGTTCCGTTCAGTATTACTGGTCACATTGGAACATGTCCCCGATGGCCTGTGAAGCTTATAAAATGAGAACTCTAAGTTCTTCGTTCTCATTCCTGTCAAATAGAGAACATAATCCTGCTCTCACGAAGGTTCCTATTTGGAATTTATCCTCATTTTCAGATTTTTCTATCGACTTTAAAATCCTTCATTCCTCGTAGTTTCAGACAAAGATCTGTGACCACTGGAGACGTTCTGGAAGTTGCTCTTATGGAGACTCGTGCTGGTATGCTCACGGAGAAGATGATCTTCGAAAAGTGGTAAGAATTACTGCAATACGTTAAGTTTACTCTAATGAATGCTTTCACAGAGTTTGTCTCGAAGTCACCGAACAGTTGATGACAAAGTAATCGGAGAGACTGAGCGGAATTTCTCACAAGCTCATCGTTGCCAGGATGGAGCGAAGGAAGACGCATTAAAAGTTAACAAACATCCTGATGAGTTCAAAGCTTCTCCTCCACCAAAGCGTGTTTCTACGAATGTTAAAGGACTGACGGTTAACATTCCGTCTAATATTGCTTTCAAAGAGCAGCCACCAACCGATTCTATGCCCCTTTCCCCTGCACAAGAGAGATGGATTTCCATGTCTGTTGGATCAAATTTTGTCACACCTTCATCTAACCTTGAGAAAAACAGCGACTCTGTCGATGTTTCATCTTCTTCTAAGATCACTATGAAAAACTGCTCGGAAAATGAACATGAAGAGAGAATGGAAAACGTTCTGGAAAGAAGATCACACACTGGGAAGTTTTTGCGCGACGATGATAGTGACGAATTCGGTTTTCTGGTAAGTTGAGCTATTAGCTCGTCACACCCAATTAGCATGACAATTTGGAAATTTGGAAAAATCACATGAATTTTCTGAAATTTGCAGTCTCCGAATCCGTTCCCTTACCCGCAAGCTCCCGCTTTTTCGAACGGGTTCTGTACCCAAAACACCACCATCAACTCCAATCATCGTTCTTATAGTCGAGGGCCGCATCAAAGAAATTTCGCAGCACATCCGTTTGGGGGTGAGAGTTTACGACAAGCGAAAAAAAAAACCTGATATCTTCAGGCTTTACAGCACAACAACCGACTATCCCTGCCAAACAAGAGCATGCTCATATTTCTCGTTCGGGATACGTTAACAGCAGCTGTTTCGAACGTAATCTTTCTGCTCAAAATTCGAGTTCGAGTACTCATACTTCACGAGAGAATCTTCATCATCCCGTGCCCAATGGCCCTCCACCACAGTTCCAACAAGCAATTTGGAACGTCGCTGGCGAAATCTATCAACGCCAAAAGGATATAGAAACATGTGGATTGAGAAGCTCTGTTGGTCAGCATAACATGCAACCAAGAGAGTCAGATATAAACAGACTTCTTTCCAAACTCAAACAGAAGGATTTATCCTGTCTTCGTTTTATGATTGAAAACGGGTTTCTCAATGAACGGGAAATCCCCCGACAGGTACATGCTTAAAATCGATTGTTTTAATCTTTCATCTCGTTTCAGAGCGAGCTCACTAACAGCGGATTTATGTCAAGTCTACCGACACCGCCTCCATCAATGTCAACTCAGTTCCTCTCTAACAATATTGGTCTGCCAAACAGCGGTACAATCTTTGCACGATTTCTTTAACTGACGTAATATGTTTCAGATCAAAACGTATCAGATTGTTCTTGTAGAAATACTCGCCAGAAAGTTCCGTATGATTCCAACGCCTTCTCTAATTTCAATTCATTTCATCATCAGCAACGTGCTCATGTTATCTCTCAACAACATCAACAATTTCATCCTCATTCTCAACATCAATTGTTTCGCCAACACGGGATCTCTCCGTTCAGTGGATCAATGACCGGAACGTCTGAATTGGCAGCTCCTCCAAAGATATTTGAATCACTGCTTCCATCAGATGAGAGTTTTTCAATTTGGCTCGATTCGAAACCAAAGAAAGAGTCGGCTGGATTCATTCAATCTTCTCATGGAATCGACAATTCTATTTCTGACGCTAGTTTGCTTACTAAAATGGAAGTTCTTCGCTCTGAGAAGTTTCCTATATCCGAAGAGGAAATGGAAGCATCTAAAGGGACGGAAGGAATCGTTCCAAAAGGTTTGTCAGAAACTCATATGAACAAATTCATAAACTCAGTTTCAGATAAAAGAAGTAACAGTGAATGCTCGAGTCCACCAGTTCTGTCGCTCATGGAGTTGCTGAGCAGCGAGAATTTGCTCGAGGAGACTGACAAAAACCAGAAAACTACAATGTTCGATTTCGATACTCTCAAAATAACTGAGACACTTCGAGGAGTTTCGCAGTACTCAGCACAATCTTCGCAAACATCCTCCAGCAAATCACCTCTCTTCTTCCTCGTTGACGAGAAGACACCCAACACTGGTAGTTTTCATTGATATATATGAATGTGCAAAATTTTGAATTTTCAGATGACCATTACACTAAATCATCGGGACTTTACACACCGTTGACTGGTCAAACCCCTTCGTTTATGGAGCAATGCGATTTTTTCGCAGCCGCTGGATCCTGTCCATTCGGTGAAGGATGTCAATTGAGTCACGCTACTTCGTATGACCAACAACAACTTGAATCCCTTTAAGCTTGACATACATACTTTGTAATAATCAACAATTCTATTACCATTTTCATTTCTCATCCATCAAGATCGTCTTTTCAAATTCTCGGGTTGTCATAGTTTGTCTCTAAACTTTTTCTCTTAGATTTCTCTATTTCGTTCTACTCGCCGCCTCGATCTTGTATGTAATTAGGATTTCTTGTAGAATCTCGAAATTCGCCTTTTTCGATTTTGACTTAAATGTTAGCTTCCCTGGCTTAAAAGTTCTTGTTTCTAGTAATTTTTTAAAGTGCTGTAGTAGAATGATGCTGTACTTTTTGTTCCATTTACACCTGTTTTCCTTTTTCTAACGCCTCTAGCCCGATGTAATGTCATTTCTGACCCATTCTAGAATATACCAGTAGAGATATGTATTGGTCATATCATTTATAGTAACGTTTTGAGTTCAAATTGTGAAGTTTTAGTGATGTTTAATAAATGTAAAACATTATAACTAGCACGTACCTCGACCCCTCGCGACTCCAACTCTCTCAAAGTCTCTTTGTTTCCGTATTCGTTGATGTCCCATAAAACGATACGAGCTCCGAGTTTTCCAAACTCGTAGGACATGAGACGTCCCAGGCCGCTTCCAGATCCGGTGATCAGCACGGTTTGACCTGGAATTAGAAAAAAAAACTTGAGTTAAAGTTTTGGACATCGCACCTCTGACATCTTTACGTGGCAGCCATCCAGTTGGAAACAGATTTCGAATAGTCGACAAAATGAGAAGAAGAATAGCTTTAAGAGTAACAAAGAGGCTCTCGAGAAAGTCTTCCATGCTCACAACGTGTGAAATACACAACTGAAATGAAATGAAATGTTGTTGGCTGTCCACTCTTTCCCTTATCATAGAAATATTGTGTCTTGAATTATCAGTTTTCGAATGGGTTCAATAAACATGATGATAAGCAATGGAAATAGTATGTGAGTAGAAGAGAAAGCAGAGAATGGTAGAGTGGAGCCAAAAGTTCATAGGAAAAGAAGAGAACGATTCATTTGAAAACTTTAAGAAAAAATATATTTCTATTAGGAAAAGTCTCATTTTTTGATGCGACTAGATCCGACTCTTTTGATTCTGCACACAATTCATTCGGTTCTAGAGAAATATGCTCTACTGATAGAGGTATAAGATGTATACCTTATTAGTTACAGTCTTTGGGGCTGCTTCGCTATCTTCTGATATAAAAAATTTCGTTTGATTAGAAATTAAACTAGAAGAGAATAGAGTTGCAAAAGAAAATAATACATTTTTCAGTCCATCTGATTGGCAGGAAATGTGAATCATCTACAAAGTTTATTTGTTATTCTCGATGTCGCCATTCTTCAAAAACAGGTTATTTTATATGAAATTTCATTCATCTAATTTCTAAAAGAATACTCTTACAGCATAGCAAAAAAAGTACAGAAAACATACGATGACCTGATTTTGAATTGATAAGTCTTTTGGTGAATTGAGAGAACAACATCCAAAAAAAAAAATGAAATAAATAATTTATTGCTAACGTGAAACCAATTGTCCACGCTCTTGACACGCATATGTGGATGAAATGAAGGCGTCAAGCATGAATAAGTACAGTAATTGGAGAGACAAACTCAACAACAATCTGACCAACCAACACCAATTATCATCTTCTCAATTGTTCCAATTGTTTACTGTTTTTCGATATCTTTTGTTTTTTTCTCCATTTCAGATCTTCGTCTCTATCCCTTTTTTGTGAATAAACGTCATCTTTCCCTCTTTTAACTTTCTTTATTTATTTGTTTTCAGGTGATGATTGACATCTTATTTCTAAAGTGTAATGAGTTAAATGAAGAATAAGAAGTAGTTGACTACAATGATTAAGACTTGTTTGAATGCATATCGAATTCGCCGATTTCACTTCTTTTTATAGATTGTTTAGAAGAAAGTTTATAGTTTTGATTTTTAAAGAATAATTGTGTTTTGATGGTAGCAGAAAGAAAAAGAAGAAAAAAAATATTAGTTCAACCAAACTTTTGATTTCAATTCACCGTAAATACTTTATTATAATGACACTTTTAATAGCACCACACCCTCTATTATAATGGCATCAGCAATAAACGACACCGGCAACCTGCTTTGGCACAATATATCGGTGTGCCGTTCTAACAGTATTTACGGTATATCTGAATTTCACATCGATGAAAAAAAAATCAAATCTATAGTCTCTGCAATGCAAACAAATCCATGAACTTCCCTGATATGATATCTTTTTTTAACACGGATCTTGTTCAATTTCAAATCTTGAACGGCATCTTCTCTGCATTTTTTTGTCGGATAGCCAGAAAGTCATAAATATAAATGTCTTAATTCAGAACAAGCTGCTTCTTTATACAAGACGAATATTTTCACTTCTCATGTCATTTTGAGTAGAAAAAGTTCCAAATAGTGGGGTGAGCACGGAACATTTTTTAAAAATCAGCGAAACAATAAAATTGAAAAAGAAAAATCCAAATTCAATTTAAAATCTTCATTCTGATCTGATTCGATTTTTAATGTGACGTGCTGTTCATGTGAAACCAGGAAGTTCATCTATTTTTTCATGAAAACACTGGCTCCATATTTTTGAGCTCCGAATCCAACAGATTGAACTTCAGCTCCAGAAGATCCACCGCTAGTGTTGTTTCCCTTCGCTCCACCTGCACTTTTGGCTCCACCCCCGCCTCCTCCGGCTCCTCCAGCTCCACCTGAAAATGAAGATATTTTTGAAAAACCAAGAGAAAATACCTTTAGCAAAGACACTGGCTCCGTACTGGTTACCTCCAAAAGCTACAGAACGAACTTCTCCTGCACCACCACCACCTCCAGCTCCTCCTCCACCTCCTCCAGACTTTCCAGCTGGTGATGTTCCATATCCTCCACCAGTTCCAGATGGTTTTGCAAACACACTTCCTCCAGCTCCTTGTGCCCCAAATGCAACAGAACGAACTTCTCCGTTTACATAAACCTTCCCATTTCCATTTCCTCCGCCACCACCACCAGCACCACCTCCAGATGGCAACGGTCTGGCGAATTGACTTCCACCAAACTGTTGAGCACCGAATCCAACGGAACGAACTTCTCCAGAGCTTCCTCCTCCTCCTCCATTGTTTCCACCGGCTCCAGCAGCAGCTGCGGCAGCTTCAGCCTCTCCAATACGATTGACTTGTCCTTGAATGTGATCAGCTGATTGACCAGTGACAGCAGCTTGAACTTTGCATTGAGCTTGCTCCAACTTCTCCTTCATTTCTGGTGTCATCTTGGCACATTTCTAAAATAAATGAATCTTTGAATGACAGTTTCCAACAGATTACCTTTATGTATTCGTCCTTGTTCTCTCCTTTTGGAACAAACACTAATTGGTCATTCATTCCAACGACAACTTGTCCAATTGCTTGTCCTCCTGGTGGAATCTCTCCTGGTTTTGCAGCAACTGCTTTTCCCTCCGCATTGACGTAAATATCAGCAATAACGTCTCCAATTTTTGCATTTTCAGGAATTGTACATGGCATCATCTTCGCGTCCTTTCCTCCTCCAAGCTCCCGTCCAGTTATTTGAACAAATTGAATTTGGTCATCAGTTTTGACGATAATTCCAACTGGTGTCTCCTTGTCTTTTGGTTTTCCTTCCAATACTTTCATTACTGGCATTCCATTGTCGGCAACATCAACTTGTACGGCAACAACCACTGAAAGAATATATTGTTTTACAAAAAAAAAGTTAAGAAGTAGCCTACTATCTTTCCCGATAAGCTCCACAACCTTCTGGTCAACCTTATCGGCAACTGCAGCTTTTGCGACCTCTTGAGAGTTCTTTCCATCCATTTTTGCAGCTCCCAAATTGTTTGGAACAAAAACTTCTTTTCCATTCAACAAATTGAGCTCTCCTTCAATGTAATTATCGTATCTCAATTTGTGAGCTTTTGTCAATCTATCATTAGGAATAAATTGAGGAATGTCTGGAATTCAATTATAAATAAATGAAATTATACTTTTGAAACTAACTTCCAGCTCCACGAACAAGCACTCCTTTAACATGATTGAGCCCTTTTGCTTGAGGACCAGCTCTATCATTGTTCTTGGCATCAACTGGAACCAATATAATGGCACCTCCAATTCCAGGAGTCATTATGAAATCTGGAGTCAAAGCACCGTCAATTTTATCGTCATCATCTTCATCGTCATTAACATGACGGAGACCACCTAGTTTTCTGAATTAGAGAATATTTTCCCATTTTCTTTTACAAACAAAAACCAACTCTCTATCAGACATGTCATCAACAACATCACCATCTTTCTTGCCTCTTCTTGCCTTTCTCTTTCTCTTATGAGCTTCACAACGTTTCACTTTTCCGTTGACACGTTGACATTTCTCACAGAGAATGTTGGTGACACACAAATATTCATTGCCACCGACATCAATACGATAGACTCCAAACCCTTCTTCGACTTTGAAATTCTCCGGAAGTTCGCCAGTCTTCTTACGTTTTTCAATTTCAGGAGGAGTGAGAAGAGTTCCCAATCCTTTGTCAATCATAACAGCAAGCTCTTCTTGTGTTAGCTTCTTCGCCATTTCTCGTCTTTTCGTTGTTGCTCTCCGATTGTTTGTTGCGGAAAGTTTTTGAACTTTTGTCTTGAAGACAGTAGATTCGAAATAGATTATTTTTCATTCAATTGCACCCTTATTGACTTTTTAATTGGGCACACGTATATGTCATAAAATGAGATTGAAGGAGTGCCACGTAATTATTATAATTTTTTGGAATTCCCTAGACTTATAGTTATGAATTTCAAAAGAAACGTTAGGAATGGACATTGAAACGTTAGAAATGAACATTAACAATTCTAGAATATTTATCGGAGATTGCTAAAGTTTGTACTAGATTATAGGAGTTGTACATTTACATACACAAGTTGCAAAATGGAAACTGAAGATTAAAAAAAAAGTAAAATATGCTTCAAATAGAAAGCAAGGATTGTAAATACAACTTGACCTCAAGGCTTCATATATCTGTTTTTTCAATTAATGCAGTTGAATCGTTTCTGGTATTAAAAGTATTTTTCGAAAAAAAAGCCAAATATGTCTCGTAACTAGTTTTCTTCCGTAGTTTTGCTCAAGGGATCAACTATTTGTCACAGCATATTGAGACATGCGTACATACGGCTACAAAGTACTTATCAAGCCATAGTGTACATGAAAATCAGAAGAAAATCTCAAGCGTTATGAAAAGTATCGGTTTTACGATTATTATATATCGTTTCAAGGAAATTCCTGAATTTTATTCATTCAAGCTGAGTAGAAAGAAATGCAGGCATAAAAGTTAACTCATTACTATATTGTATAGAACCTGTATAAATCGTGTATTGTGTCAAGTTACGAACGGAAATAGGGGATGATCTGGGAAATCTAACGTGACATAAATGTGCTTCTCTTTCTCTAAAATAAAAATTCTTTTGTTCAACTTTTAGTTATTTTCGATATTCGCTCTCAATTTTGGAATCCACTCGAAATATTCACAATCTAGAAACGGTTCGTCTTCTAATTAATCTTTGATTCAAGACATGACTCACATTCAATAATGTTATAAAATGTTTTAGAAAATGCAAAACAACAACAACTCGATCGCAAACAATTGTAACAATAACAATCAAGTAAATGTTATCACTCTGGTTTTCAATGGAAATGATGCTCCCAAAGCTGGATCCGCTTTGCAAACTGTTGTAAACACAATTTCCGCTGCGAGACCGAACTTCGTACCTGCCGACACTGGCGCCCTTCTTGCCTCAAATCTTTTGGGTCCTCAAATATCTGCGATTGTGGAGAAAGTGATCGAGGGAACCGTCCGAAACCCAGGAGATCTTTCAATTAATGGCCAGATTCCACGTATTGACAGGAAACGGCAGTCTTCGGAAGCCAAACAGGTAAGAAACGTTCTCTATTTCTCCCTATACAAATGCAGCGATTTGAATTGATCTAAAATATTGTTGAAAAGATCAAGTCGAGCTTATAGATTCTTCACACGCATTTTCTTGTTTCTCTATATATATTTTTTAGAACGATTCGAATAAAAGGGAAAAGCAGTACGGAGCATTGAAGAAATGTAGGAAAGAGGATACGAAAGCTATTGGAACAAATGCTGAGGTAATTCCCAATCAACGGTTTTGATTCTATCTCAGTTGTGAACCATTGAGGACCAGTTTATCCGTTGAGAGAAGGCGAACAATTTTCACTTTTTCTAATTGTTTATTCAAATTCAAAGTTTGTATTCTCTCAAATGTTTTAGCCGCATTTACCTATCCTTTCGCTACCACCGTATCAGCAGCGCATCACGGCTTTCAATTTCTCGGCTTACAAATCGGACAGTCACGATTTTTTGTTGGACGAACAGCTAAAATACGGGTAGCTATTATTTTCAGTACTATCTAACAACAAACTTTTTAGATTTACATTCGAGAAAACGACTTCGAAACCAGATGTAAAACCCCTTTTCATCTCTGCTCGTCGTTGGATGGCTTCATTTACTATTCATTCTCGTGATGAATTTTCTAATGTTAAGAAGTGGTGGGATGATGAAAAAATGGGATACAATTGGCATCAAAAGTTCCAAATCGAATCAATAGTGATTTATTATCTTCATTGAACCGCTCTTATTGTTTTCTTCAGACTAAAAATACTCCGTTGATGATTCCGTTTTCATTGAGCTCAGATGAAGCGTTTCGGGCAGTCTTGATTGCGACAAAGTAACGTTTCGCTTCTCTTTTTTAATTTCAGTGTGATAGGACTAAGATGAACAAGAACATAATTTCGTGAAACGTAAAAAGAAGTCAAACCTTGGCAAACTTGTATTTCAGAAAACTCCTTGAAGAGAAAAATGGATGTCACAAAGAAACTGTTGAACTTCAACTCGCCATACAATCTTCCAATCTTCTTGAAGCAGCCTTGAACTGTACCAAGACGAATGAGTTGATGAATATCCATTTGAACAATCGTGGTAAATCAATATTGAAAAGAATGAAGCGAGACGAAGCAAAGGAAGAGAAGACAATGAAGAAAACTTGCAGTGATTAGAGAAAAAATTATTCCTCAATTTTCTTGTTCCTTTCGAGTCGGCTCGACTGTGTTTTCAAAGTATTTCAGCATCCCAACACTCTCCGTCATAACGATACGTGAAATAATCACATCCGTCTTCAAAAAATCTTTTCAATTCAATAGAAATTAATTCGACGTGTGATTAAAAAGACTTACCTTTAGCGTGACACATTCTCTGCTCCACTTTCCTTTTCATACATAAAAGAGCAAAAGCATTGTTGACCGGTAGTTCTCGATTTTTATTGTGAACTTCCTCGATGCACCGATGGCGACTTTCATCATTGGTTTAATTTACAACAACCGGAAGAGAATCACAACACTGCAATAGATTGTACAATACGTAGAGATATTATCGTGAGGATACGGCTCACAGAGAATGAACTCGAAACCCTTTCCTTGATTAGGGGCTTTTGTGAGTGTAAGTTTTCGATTTTCACATTAGTTAGCAATTCGTTATTTTTTATTGGAACATTAAATTCATTGAAAATGCTCGGATAGCCTTGAGACACCTCACCTGAATAGCTGATTTCAGCAACAATGTTCAGAAAAAGACTCAAGATTCCTATCATGATTAAGTTCTTCAGTTAGTTTAAGTTTTCGTTTTTCAATTTAATATCCGAATCGTTATTTTCTATTGGAACATGAAATTCATTGAAAATGCTCGGATAGCCTTGAGACACCTCACCTGAATAGCTGATTTCAGCAACAATGTTCAGAAAAAGACTCAAGATTCCTATCATGATTAAGTTCTTCAGTTAGTTTAAGTTTTCGTTTTTCAATTTAATATCCGAATCGTTATTTTCTATTGGAACATGAAATTCATCAAAAATGCTCAGATAGCCTTGAGACACCTCACCTGAATAGCTGATTTCAGCAACAATGTTCAGAAAAAGACTCAAGATTCCTATCCTGATTAAGTTCTTCAGTTAGTTTAAGTTTTCGTTTTTCAATTTAATATCCGAATCGTTATTTTCTATTGGAACATGAAATTCATCAAAAATGCTCAGATAGCCGTGAGACACCTCACCTGAATAGCTGATTTCAGCAACAATGTTCAGAAAAAGACTCAAGATTCCTATCCTGATTAAGTTCTTCAGTTAGTTTAAGTTTTCGTTTTTCAATTTAATATCCGAATCGTTATTTTCTATTGGAACATGAAATTCATTGAAAATGCTCGGATAGCCTTGAGACACCTCACCTGAATAGCTGATTTCAGCAACAATGTTCAGAAAAAGACTCAAGATTCCTATCCTGATTAAGTTCTTCAGTTAGTTTAAGTTTTCGTTTTTCAATTTAATATCCGAATCGTTATTTTCTATTGGAACATGAAATTCATCAAAAATGCTCAGATAGCCGTGAGACACCTCACCTGAATAGCTGATTTCAGCAACAATGTTCAGAAAAAGACTCAAGATTCCTATCCTGATTAAGTTCTTCAGTTAGTTTAAGTTTTCGTTTTTCAATTTAATATCCGAATCGTTATTTTCTATTGGAACATGAAATTCATCAAAAATGCTCAGATAGCCTTGAGACACCTCACCTGAATAGCTGATTTCAGCAACAATGTTCAGAAAAAGACTCAAGATTCCTATCCTGATTAAGTTCTTCAGTTAGTTTAAGTTTTCGTTTTTCAATTTAATATCCGAATCGTTATTTTCTATTGGAACATGAAATTCATCAAAAATGCTTAGATAGCCGTGAGACACCTCACCTGAATAGCTGATTTCAGCAACAATGTTCAGAAAAAGACTCAAGATTCCTATCCTGATTAAGTTCTTCAGTTAGTTTAAGTTTTCGTTTTTCAATTTAATATCCGAATCGTTATTTTCTATTGGAACATGAAATTCATCAAAAATGCTCAGATAGCCGTGAGACACCTCACCTGAATAGCTGATTTCAGCAACAATGTTCAGAAAAAGACTCAAGATTCCTATCCTGATTAAGTTCTTCAGTTAGTTTAAGTTTTCGTTTTTCAATTTAATATCCGAATCGTTATTTTCTATTGGAACATGAAATTCATTGAAAATGCTCGGATAGCCTTGAGACACCTCACCTGAATAGCTGATTTCAGCAACAATGTTCAGAAAAAGACTCAAGATTCCTATCCTGATTAAGTTCTTCAGTTAGTTTAAGTTTTCGTTTTTCAATTTAATATCCGAATCGTTATTTTCTATTGGAACATGAAATTCATCAAAAATGCTCAGATAGCCGTGAGACACCTCACCTGAATAGCTGATTTCAGCAACAATGTTCAGAAAAAGACTCAAGATTCCTATCCTGATTAAGTTCTTCAGTTAGTTTAAGTTTTCGTTTTTCAATTTAATATCCGAATCGTTATTTTCTATTGGAACATGAAATTCATCAAAAATGCTCGGATAGCCTTGAGACACCTCACCTGAATAGCTGATTTCAGCAACAATGTTCAGAAAAAGACTCAAGATTCCTATCCTGATTAAGTTCTTCAGTTAGTTTAAGTTTTCGTTTTTCAATTTAATATCCGAATCGTTATTTTCTATTGGAACATGAAATTCATTGAAAATGCTCGGATAGCCTTGAGACACCTCACCTGAATAGCTGATTTCAGCAACAATGTTCAGAAAAAGACTCAAGATTCCTATCATGATTAAGTTCTTCAGTTAGTTTAAGTTTTCGTTTTTCAATTTAATATCCGAATCGTTATTTTCTATTGGAACATGAAATTCATCAAAAATGCTCAGATAGCCGTGAGACACCTCACCTGAATAGCTGATTTCAGCAACAATGTTCAGAAAAAGACTCAAGATTCCTATCCTGATTAAGTTCTTCAGTTAGTTTAAGTTTTCGTTTTTCAATTTAATATCCGAATCGTTATTTTCTATTGGAACATGAAATTCATTGAAAATGCTCGGATAGCCTTGAGACACCTCACCTGAATAGCTGATTTCAGCAACAATGTTCAGAAAAAGACTCAAGATTCCTATCCTGATTAAGTTCTTCAGTTAGTTTAAGTTTTCGTTTTTCAATTTAATATCCGAATCGTTATTTTCTATTGGAACATGAAATTCATCAAAAATGCTCAGATAGCCGTGAGACACCTCACCTGAATAGCTGATTTCAGCAACAATGTTCAGAAAAAGACTCAAGATTCCTATCCTGATTAAGTTCTTCAGTTAGTTTAAGTTTTCGTTTTTCAATTTAATATCCGAATCGTTATTTTCTATTGGAACATGAAATTCATTGAAAATGCTCGGATAGCCTTGAGACACCTCACCTGAATAGCTGATTTCAGCAACAATGTTCAGAAAAAGACTCAAGATTCCTATCATGATTAAGTTCTTCAGTTAGTTTAAGTTTTCGTTTTTCAATTTAATATCCGAATCGTTATTTTCTATTGGAACATGAAATTCATCAAAAATGCTCAGATAGCCTTGAGACACCTCACCTGAATAGCTGATTTCAGCAACAATGTTCAGAAAAAGACTCAAGATTCCTATCCTGATTAAGTTCTTCAGTTAGTTTAAGTTTTCGTTTTTCAATTTAATATCCGAATCGTTATTTTCTATTGGAACATGAAATTCATTGAAAATGCTCGGATAGCCTTGAGACACCTCACCTGAATAGCTGATTTCAGCAACAATGTTCAGAAAAAGACTCAAGATTCCTATCATGATTAAGTTCTTCAGTTAGTTTAAGTTTTCGTTTTTCAATTTAATATCCGAATCGTTATTTTCTATTGGAACATGAAATTCATCAAAAATGCTCAGATAGCCGTGAGACACCTCACCTGAATAGCTGATTTCAGCAACAATGTTCAGAAAAAGACTCAAGATTCCTATCATGATTAAGTTCTTCAGTTAGTTTAAGTTTTCGTTTTTCAATTTAATATCCGAATCGTTATTTTCTATTGGAACATGAAATTCATCAAAAATGCTCAGATAGCCGTGAGACACCTCACCTGAATAGCTGATTTCAGCAACAATGTTCAGAAAAAGACTCAAGATTCCTATCATGATTAAGTTCTTCAGTTAGTTTAAGTTTTCGTTTTTCAATTTAATATCCGAATCGTTATTTTCTATTGGAACATGAAATTCATCAAAAATGCTCAGATAGCCTTGAGACACCTCACCTGAATAGCTGATTTCAACAACAATGTTCAGAAAAAGACTCAAGATTCCTATCCTGATTAAGTTCTTCAGTTAGTTTAAGTTTTCGTTTTTCAGTTTAATATCCGAATCGTTATTTTCTATTGGAACATGAAATTCATTGAAAATGCTCGGATATGTTTCAAAGGAGGGTTTTTACGACACAATATCTGTTCCAAAAACGTCAGACAGGTTGAAGAGACTATCTAAAATAAACTCCCTTGGTTAGGAGTAATTTGTGTTCTTTTCTTGTAATTGTAATTTCTTTATTCAATTAAATATACAGTAAAATAACATGTAAGACTTAGAAACCACCCCTCACGAGGCGAATCTAAGAAAGGAAAAAACGGGTGATAACAATCAAGGAGAACTGAAAATAGAAAGAAAAACCGGGAGAAAGAGTAGAAAAACCGGGAGGGACTAGAATCGAGTGATTTGGGAGGCCATTTCCAGCTTGTTCATAGAGAGAATTGCACCGAAAAATTCGTGGTTACCGTTTTACGCACTGAATTGGTTAGCAACGCAGCTTTTTTCAGCGGATTATTGTGAGTTGTCCCTAAAAGGCCTTTCATCTTACAAATGTCTGTTTTTAAAATTCTTCTCGATAGTTAACTGGATCCTACTTAGGAAATTTTTGGCTTCTCGTTCGTTTCTTGCTTTCATCCCTCATATCGGATAAATATGATATGCCCAAACGTAGTTATCATACATTTATTAAAAATATAATTTTAAAAATACAAGAAAAGAGAACTGGATGATATTATAAAGTTGTTAGAATAATTATCAAAACATTCCGCTCGAATCGGTTTATTAGACACTGTAGTTTGTCCTCTTTTTGAAATCGTTGAGACATGAGATGATGAGCAGTGTTTTATATACTTCTGTAAATGTTTATCGTATTACTGTCAGAAGATAAACATTAGTCTGAATTAGAATGGAAAATTACCCTATGTGGGTTAAGGGTGATTAAATAAGTGCCAAAAACTAAGGATATTTGCTGGCACGATGCTCTACCCTTTCGTTAATTTTCCTGAGTATGAATTGAAAAAATCAGTATTCACTGCTCCATAACCTATTCCATATTTTCATCAGCCTCAGAAGACGCAACATATTCAGATCCATGCTAGAAGAAATCAAACAGGAAATTCAGCTCGTTTACCTGCGTCACACACGTTTTGATTGTAATGCCACAATTAATGGTTCGATCTTCCGACTTAACATCCAAAAACCAACTCTTTTTTTTTTTCAGTTGGCGCTCGGCGTGGAATGTTTTCAGATGCTCCCATTTTAAGACGAGTTACTCGAGATTTTCCATCACAGGCCTATTGTGATTGGTTCAAAAAAAAAAAGTCAGACTGGTCGGATTTGATCCATAAGGCATGCTAAGAGCATATGGGGTGGTCTGATTACAAAAATCTAGTTTTGATCTTGAAGTCAGTGCGTAATAAACATAGAAGTTGTGTTGGAGAGACTGTTTGCAATTTAGCGTTGTTGAATAAACACGACCATTGTTTGCAGCTGATAGTCTGAAACATTGTGATTTGTAGGTATAAATAAGGAAACTTCTTACAATGACCATTCTGGCTTGATGGCTACTCGGTAAACGTCTACAACTTCTGCCCGCCGATGCCACAACTTCCGCGCGGAGGCCACACAACCGGCAAAAAACCACTTTGTTTCCCTCTGTGGCAGAGGCTGGCGGAAGTTGTGAGGAAGGGGTGCGGAAGATGCTTGACGGGAGTTTCTTGCGCTCTTGTACTCCTGTATTTCAATTTTTATTCAAGTTTCAAAACGATATAGGGAATTATATAATTTATTAAAAAAAAGGACAAAGACAGGAGAGGAGAAAAATGGGTATATACTACAAGTAAAAATGAGATATAAAAGAAACGAAATTTTTACATTTTTTTGTTGAGTCGATCCAAAGCGTGCAACTGTTGTGAATCCTAACGTATCGGCCAACGTCCAAGCATCTTAGATGACGCGGAGTCCTATCGAAATTCGTTCTGAAATCAGACTCATTTATCTTTTTATCTTAAATCCGCAGCTGTAGTCTCCTCAATATCATTTTGATGTCGTTTTTTGCTATTCTCGTCGGCTGAGTCCCTCTTCTAATTTTGAAACCTTAAATATTAAATTTGCCGAAATAATGTAAAAGGAAAAACCACGAAAAAGTGACAAAACATTGTAAAAATAATTTGTTCGCGAGGGGAATCTGGGGCGCCATTGCATTCTTAAAATGCTGGCGGAAGTTCTCGAATATACAACAATCCTTGCGAAAGTTGTCAGAAAGGTTCGCAGAAGTTGTGGACACCACAACTTTCAAGAGAAAGTTGCACCACTTGCGCGCGGAAGTTGTGGAAGCAGCAAAGTGTGGGCAGAAGTTGTGAGTTACTCGGCAGGAAGTGGCTAGGCGCACATTTGCTTGCGGAAGTTGTGGCAAAGTTGTGCGAAAGTTGCGAGATGGGTAACATGCTGGCGGAAGTTGTAGACACATACTGTTCTTCAAGAGGGCAAAGCATCTCAGTGTCCAACTTGAATTCAAACTCCGTATTTCTCTCCCCCGCAGACAAAAAAAACCTAAATGCCATATTACGAATTCCTCTTGTTCAATTTGAATCAGTAGCACGTCCCAGAGTTTGACTGAGTCTTTCAAACGGCGCCGCAATTGAAAAAAGTGGACTCCCGTCAAAACGAAGACTTTGAACTAGATAATCGAAAAAGAACCGAAACATATAATTAAAAAAGAATCCCCAAGTTTATCGTTTATCCTAGTTTATCGGATCAAGCTTTCTTTTGTTCGAAAGCTATGCCGTAGGGGTATAGAATGCTGAAGGAATCTCGTCGGAAGTAGTGGAAAAATTTTTGAGGAACGGTCATTTTCCAACCAAATTTTACCACTCTGCAATTCAACGCTGAATTTCACGCTGAAAACGTTGTGCTAGAACTTAGTATATAACACAAAAAAGTATTCAAATATGGTTCAGTATTCATTCACGGTTGAATTCTAAAATTTTATTTTATAGGAACAATTCTAGGCCTCACGTCTTCTGGTAATCTGCTGAATATTCTGGATCCAGAAGTGTAAGGAATCAGTCGGAAACTATTTTTTTTGTCTACTGGTGGCTTCAAACTATTAGGTTGTTCGATGGATAATGTCGTTTTTTTTTCGAGGTGGTGTATCTTTGTTTTTAAAAGTGGAATCTTTCTGAAATTTTTTGCGTTATATGGGCAATCACAAATATAAAAAAACACCAAAACTTGGGGCCTCCACAAGCTTCTATCTTGGATTGGCAGGTCATAGAAAACTGTCTGTTTTTTTAATCGTTTTTTGCTTTTCGTATTTCTCAGAGACGGTACGACTGATATTGATTTTTTATATGTATTTGTAACAATGAGTAACCGTCCTCACTCACAGAAAACTCCATCTTCGATTCAGCTGATTCAAGACGAAAATTAGCCGTTCGGCATATTCACTGAAATATGGCTTACGGCAGCCTTCACTAAAGTAATTTCGGCGGCTATTGCTCAGAAACCAGTTTTCTAACAGTTATAGTGTTTGACTGAATTGTTTTTTACCAAGTTCAAATACGTGAAAAAAGAACTGAAGTGATTTTTCGGTGCTCAGTGCAAAAAATGGTCGAAAATTTCAGTTGATTTACGAGTAACTTGTGAATGGGGCTTCATAAAAATAAAACAACGAGATCAATCGGGCTCTGGTTCAAATTTTTAATATATTTGACCTTTCACCAAGCCCACATAAATTTTTTGAAAGTTTTACATCATCCATCTTGGAGCACCAAGCCTCCAAAAACAACTTTAAAAATTTTTCTTGTTTCGAACAAGCAGGTTTTTCGGGCCCCGTTTTCAACTTTAAATTTTTGTTGGAAGAGCAAATGAATGTCTTGCAAACACTCTTTCTAATGTTTTTTAGAGTACCAAAAAATATTCAGTTTCGGCTGAGATATCACCCTTCAAAGACACTTCGAAAAAAACGACATTATCCATCGAACAACCTAATATGTCAATATGACAAATCAACAAGAAATAAAGAGTTTGAAAATACTGTGCGGACCCTCAGTCTACACTTGCCCCATTTTCTCATGGAACCGCTGTTAAGAGAAAGGGGGCAGATAGAGAGAGGGGTTGCAGATTGAGATCGATCATCTTTCTATAGCTATCACTACGACAGAATAGTAATTTTTTTCTTTCATCGATATCTCGAAAATGTTCAGCTTTTGTTTTTGTGAAGACAATGCCCTTCATTAAACCCGCCACGGATGGTAAGAAGTGAGAAATTGAAGAAAATTTTAGAGCTTGTCGAAGGCCTTCGGAACACGAGCCATTCTCAAATGAAAAAAAAAACAATCAAAAGTTCACGAAAACTTTCCGATCACCCTAATACTTTACCGACTGCGATTTAGTGGAAAAACTCCATAAATTCATTAGCTGTTTTTAAGAAACACGGGGTCATGATTCGAATAGCACAAACGTGATCAACGTCTTTTGTTCGGAGAATGAAAAAATATACCATACTATTGAGAGGCGGCAAGCGCAAGGCTTAATAGGATAATTTACATATAGAGACTCAAAACAAGAATGCTCGATTTCTTTCAATGTAGTTTATTTTCTCAACACATTCCTTCAATTCAACGGGACATACTCGTACTTTCGCTTAAAAGGATTCACCTCGAGCACTTCAACTACTTTTCTTTTCCGTATTGGGCGAGCAGAACTTGGATTCACATTTGAACTTCCAGACGAACCCGGAGCAACGACAGATTGTTGGGCTGTCGAAAGTCCACCACCATTTGCACTTCCAGACGAACCCGGAGCAACGACAGATTGTTGGGCTGTCGAAAGTCCACCACCATTTGCACTTCCAGTCGAACCCGGAGCAACGACAGATTGTTGGGCTGTCGAAAGTCCACCACCATTTGCACTTCCAGACGAACCCGGAGCAACGACAGATTGTTGGGCTGTCGAAAGTCCACCACCATTTGCACTTCCAGACGAACCCGGAGCAACGACAGATTGTTGGGCTGTCGAAAGTCCACCACCATTTGCACTTCCAGTCGAACCCGGAGCAACGACAGATTGTTGGGCTGTCGAATGTCCACCACCATTTGCACTTCTAGACGAACCCGGAGCAACGACAGATTGTTGGGCTGTCGAATGTCCACCACCATTTGAACTTCCAGACGAACCCGGAGCAATGATAGCCTGTCGCGGATTCGATCTTCTTCTCGTGGTATCGGTCAACAGTTGATCAACTGAGGACACATTATTGGTGAGACGAACGATTTCCACATCCGAAGAGGTATCATAGGACGGGGTTGCCGAGTGAGAATTACCCTGCAATAAGTAAAAGTGTTTTTTCAAAGAGAAGGAAAATAGCGATTCGTTTGTTTTTACAAAACATTTTTTTAAAGAAAATGAACGAGGATGAAAAACGTGAAAACTTCATGAAAACTTTTTTCATGAAGTTTTTTTTTATCCGGAATGATTCCAGATACAGTTGGGTAGTTGATCTAGAACATTTTCAGAGAAAAAAATTTCATGAAAAAAGTTTTCATGTAGTAGGAGTGGAAGTTTTCTGCAAAAATGAAAAATTTCCAAAAAGCTTCTTACCGATACCTGTGATCTAGTAGGAATATAAAAAAGTACGTTTTGACTTTCAAAACACTTTTTCAAGTGATTATCAGAGTTGGGAAAAAAGTAAAAAAGATTTGGTTTCAAAAGGTATCGAACCCACAGCGTGCCTACCGGCGACCTGGGACTTTACCACTGCGCCGCTCAGCCACATTTATATGCTGGCCTAGAGGAGGTAGAGTATTCAGTGGAGGGGAAAAGCTGGGCTTAGAACACGGCTCCGCGGAGCATTTAGCAGATTTTTATTTCAGAAATGGAATCAACAGGGTCGAAAGTACCTATGGCACAATTTGTAGACAGATCCGATTCTGCGTCTATAAGGACTTCCCTTGTTAGTTGTGCGATGCTTTTATCTTATCACAACTTTGTGAGAACAGCTTATACGCTGTTCTATCGATTTGCGCAAAAACTAAGAGAATATTTCTTTTAAAAAAGTATTCTACCCACCTTCGAAACCTTCGACTCGTCTCGCTCACTTGGCACATTTTCACATCCTACACTTTGTGTGGTCGACAAGTTTGAGAAGTCCAATGTCATATTCAATACTCTCTGAAATTATTTTGAATATATTGAGAACAGAGTAGTTCAATGTGTTCCATACACTTCATACAATAATTTTCATAACGC